>CM061486.1:10827500-20827500 GCA_030867185.1 Tagetes erecta | reverse complement strand
AAGATGTCTGTTTAAATCAAATGCGCACCCACATATAACTTTTTTTTCTTCATTCCATCAAAAACCTGATTTTACCCTACTATGCAAAAATAAACGATAGGACAACAACGAGTTAATGGGGAGTCAAAAGATAAAGGAAAAAAAAGAAATTCTTATTGTTCCTCAAGAGATGCATTTGTTTTTAATTGTTCATAAGCTATCCAAAAATATAAGATACGCTTTATATAAGCCACATTTAGAATGATATTTGTCAAGACGGAAACTTGCTGTAGGCTTTATTTTGTTGTTAGCAATTAGGATAACCACTATCAGTGTAATTATTATTAGTTTAACCTTCACGAGTCCCACATATGTACTTCCATATTTAATGCATATATAGCTGCAATCAGACAATAAGAATAAATTCATAAATGATCATCAGAATCTAATCATGAGTTTTGAACCTGGTCAAGTGCAGAAGCAAAAAGGTCCAACACGTGACCCTGGTTGACCATTTGATTTGAAAGTTCTTCAAAAAACTGAACTGCCTTCCTAAAAAATGGTGCTGCGTCCTTATCCAAATCTTTATGTGAACGTACTGGATCTGATAGATCTTTTGATACAATCTGAAAAGAAAAACAGAGACTAACACAGGTTTATTACTTTCACAAAGAGAAACCTTATTTTCATAATCAGTGAAGTCTATGATACTGGCTCTTGACAGTCATAGTGTTCATTTATTTTGTCAAACAGACTATCAAAAGCTCAAATATTAAGTTTTTCTATGAACAACATTTTTTTACTCATAAATACCACCTAATCAAATTGCACTATCAAAAGCTCAAATATTAAGTTTTTTTATGAACAACATTTTTTTACTCATGAATACCACCTAATCAAATTGCACTATCAAAAACTCAAATATTAAGTTTTTTTATGAACAACATTTTTTACTCATAAATACCACCTAATCAACTTGCACTTGCAAGGATTTAAACCCAAACCACTTTTCTTGGGCATATACTAAGTATAAAGATTCAGATAAAAACAGCATGGGTAAATACTAACACAAGAATAAGAAACATCAGGTTGCATTAAAGGTTGTTTGGATGTGCATTTTGAAACTAACTATTCTGATTTGAGTAATTGATGTCCACATCAACTAATCAGTAGATCAAAGCTACAAATAGATAGATAATTTCACAATTATGTCAATACAGATTTTTCTTCCAGCAACTTCTTACATGCTTCTCCAAATCTGATTATTCCAATCCAAAATAAACATAGCATAATAGTTATAACTACTTTTACTCAAAACACGGTAACAGGATGATAATCATATGATAAGTGCATCAATGCCATCGAATCATCGGTCTAATTACATGATTAACAAAATCTCACAGAACTTACCGAACCAGGGCCTTCAGTGCATGGACCACCAACCAATGCCACTATTCGACCACCAGTACTAGGCATACAAGCCCCTAATAAACCAGCTGCAACACTCAATGCTACCCCAGTGCACCTTAAAGATCGATTACCCGGTGCAACCGGCCATTGATCTGTGCCTAACTCCTCCAAAAGCTGAAATCAACACTTCAATTAGCAACCTATGCAACAAAATTGTCCAACTTTGAATAAAAACCACGACATAACTCACCGAATGAATAATGTATGCACCTTCAGAAGCAGGCAAAAAGAACCTAGAAACCCCGGGATTCGGAAACCCCCCGCCCTGCACTACACCTTTCTGAAACCCTTGTCCAGGCACACCACCAACTCTCCTTCCACCACTAACACCACCTAACCCTAACTGATCCAAAACCTGATCTTTACTCATCTCTTTCGACCCGCGAAACACATAAACCTTAGACATATCAGCATACCCCAACTCATGAACCTGCACTTGTGTCCCAAACGAGACAAACCCAACCAAAGCATTCTCCGGCAACAATTCAAGCGCCTGTTGCAAAGCAGATCTCGCAAACGCCAATTCCTCTTCAATGACACACGTATCAAGCACAAACAAATACACAGGCGCTGGAATTGTGTGATGAATGTCGGAATTGGGGAAACTGTATTCGATTGTGGTGTATTGAGGATACAATTCAGCAGGAACGTTCGTTTCAGAGATGCCGGAGAAGTGATGAGGGAAATGGTTACGTTGGAAGCAAAATGGACAGATCCAGATTAGGGCTGAGAAATCAACGCGACAAAAGGGGTTGAGGATGGATGAGCAGGTTTTGCATCTGAGAGGTGCGTAAGGGTTGGTCGGAATGTGAGGATGAGGTCGGATCGGAGAGATCGATGCGGCGAAGGGGACGACGCACTTGCTGGCTTCGACTTTTGTTCGTGGCCAGGCGTTCCAGGTCATGCGGACACCGTCGATTCCTTCTGGATCGGTTGTGGCCATCTCCGTCGACATGTTTGATCGGAAAAAATGGAGAAGAGAGAAACAGGGGAGAAATGGGGGAGAATTGGAGTCAAAGACCTGGATCTACTTTGATGATGGTGATGATGATGATGATCTTTGTATGTGCGCCAAAGATGAAACAGTTAGATTGTTGTTTTTGGTTTACATATTTTTTTATCCACATTTTTGGTAATTTTTTCATTCGTTCGTCGTCGTTCACGTCTAAAATACAATTTATTTACAAGATTTAAACTTACGACTATTTTCATATAAAAAAAGTTAGATTACAAATATATTCGTTAAAAAAGTAAGTTCATGTAAGGTTATGAACGGATACATGAATAAAAGGAGACAACTCGTGTCGTCTTCACTAAAACAAGCTTTTTACCCCTTCAACCTAGGCGATAATATTGACTAAACAATATTGTAGTAGGAATGGCACAAGACATGACATGATACTTTAAGGCGTATCATAGTTATTGCCACAAAAGGTGAGTTAACATGCATCCAACATACATTCTCTAAGAAATCCTAAGGAAAAAAAAACAATGAGAGTCGCATTTTACAAACTCAAAATGTTTACTATAAAACGTGATGAAGTAGTAGGGGCACTAGGTTATTAAGCTACAATTCTCAAGAGCTTGAAGTCTACATTCTTCACAAATGAAATATTTTTTTTAACATAATAGACTGTTCATCTTTGATGTATGTAGCACCAATGCCAGTTTGATTTGTTATATGAAGCAAAAAGACGAAAAAAAAAAGAATGAGCTAACATGCTAATTAGAAGAGTAAAAACAATATAACATTGTGCTAGGAAAACACAAGATCCCCTCATATTATAACTGTATTAAGGATACTACGCATCTCACATTACGTTAGTCATAATATGACGATAGTCATACCTAATAAGGAACTTCCACGACAAAGTGTATAAGACCAGAAAGACAATAACAGAAACAACCAATAAACGACTGATGAGTGATATAAGAGAAACAACCAATAAACGACTATAAACAAGTGATGTAACACATCTTTAACGTCAAAAGTCCAACATCCTACCAACTTGCATGGCCTAGGCTATTAGATTGGGGATAACGATCGAATTCATTTCATCTCGAGAACAAAATCCTTCCATTCGTCTTCACAACGTTAAAATGACAAATTTGTTTGTAACGAATCATTTTAGAATGAGCAACTAACCCATAGATATAAATGATATTTATTCTATCAATAAGATCTTGCAATGCTATCACAGAACGGTGAAATACATACGCACCATGATCGGCATTCGACAAAAAACATTTAATGCTAGCAACTATCACACTTGGCGTAACTATAAATACCGAATTTTCCATAAAACGTTAAAGACACATACATCCATTCCATCTAAATCATCATCGCATTTGAGAGAGCGTCATAAAGCTTATCTTATTCTCACGTTTAAGCTTGATCGCGAGAACACACCTACGTAACAAGGCTAACTTATGTGTCGTAATGCAGATGAAGCAAGCCTTGGTCTACACTTCACTTTTTAAAGGTTGGTCTATTTGTGCCTTTGTGGCTTTAGCATATCATCAGCAATGTAATCAACATACCGTTTCAGTTCTCAATCATCATTAGCCGAATATCGTTTTCTCAATTCGATTAGATCAAATCGATCGATGACCAATTCTTTCAATTGATTAGCTCACATTTCAATTTCAATTCGAGTTCAATTAGAGTTCAATTAGGGTTCAATGGTGCACCTTGAAATTTAGGATAACTGAACATTTGAAGCCCTAATCTTCAAATTCACTGTTAATTTCACATAATCAACATAGATCCTTACATCTTATTCATAAAACCAACATAATCACTCAAGTACTCAACACATCTCACCAATTCGATACAATAAACACCAAACAAACAAACACTATTTACTTGCTCACCGGCGACGGTTTGAAATCGAGCAATTTCTTCGAATGCTTCCACGGTTGAACAACAACTTCCGCATCGAAAACCTTCACTACACCTGACTTCGTAAACGCTTCAATTTTCAAGTAGTATTTCGTCCCGGCCACCACCTGTGTCTCCGCCGCTATCACCTTCGAAAACTTCAGATCTCCGGCGCCGGTTTTATGTGAACTTTGTAACTGATTGTATTCATCCACTGAGTAACTTCCTAGTGCTTGAACCTCCTTGTCCGTTTCCACGTTTTTGAGCTTTGTTCTGCCTCCTGGAATTGCGTTTGCCATGAAAGTTGATAGAAAGAAGAGGAAGATTAAGATTGAGAACGTTAAGATGGTGTTTTTAGCCATGGTGAATAAGGATTTGAAGAAATGAAATGGTGTTTGTGTGTGTATATATGCAGCGGCTTGACGCGTTTTGAAAACAACAGGCACCGAATTTTGATGGATGATGCTGATGATTATTCTGGATAAAAGAGGACACGGGTTTTGAACTTTGAAGGACCGGGTTATCGTAACCCGGATGCTATCGGATATACTTAATCACCAAGGATAGGGTTTTTTTTTTTTTTTTTTTTTTTACTTTTTACGGTTAAAGATATTTAACTAAAGCTAGTGCGAGTGGTTAAACTTTATTGGTATTATAATTATTTTTGAATGATAATTTGGATTATTTATGGGTTACTGGTTTACGTGATTATCTATGATCTTTAGACTATCCCCATTCAGAATCCAATCCAACCCAATCTTTTAATAAAAACTAATTTCTCTCACTTCCACCTAAACAATCCAACCATACTCAATCAAAATGGGGGTCGAACTGGGAGTAATTTTGACCGGAGAAGAACAGTTGGTCAAGGAAGTAGTTATGGAGGAGATGGATACAAATTGTTTACAATGAATTGTTTAACGATTAACTGCAGGGGGCTCGGCGGTTCGCATAAAGCCGAATGGATTAACTCGATTAAAAGAAATAAAAACATCCAATTCATCAGTGCACAAGAAACTCAACTAGTAGATGTAGAAAATATTCCGGTAGCTAGGATTTGGGGAGGAAACGATTTCGAGATGGTAGCGGTCGAATCATCAGGTAGATCTGGAGGTCTCTTATGTTGCTGGGATCATACAATTCTACGTATTGATAAGGTACATAAATCCCCCAACCTCATTGCATTATCTGGAACTTGGAAGGGAATTGAGGACAGGGTAAATATAGTAAATGTCTACGCCCCACAAGATGACTCAGAGAAAAAAGAACTATGGGATGAGATCCTCACGCTCAAAGATCAGGCAGATGGAATTTGGGTAATAATGGGAGATTTTAATGAAATAAGGGATAAAACAGAAAGATCGACTAACAATGGAAGCAAAACAAGCATGGATGAATTTAATAAATTCATAGTGGCATTCGATCTGCATGAATTTCAAATGGGGGGATCCAAATACACATGGATGAAAGATGATGGTTCTATTTCGAGCAAATTGGATCGATTCTTGGTTTGTAAAGAATTCATCAGTCGATGGCCAACCGCTTCAGTAACTACACTCAACAGATTATGGTCCGATCATAATCCGGTTACATTAATATGTAACAACTTAGATTATGGGCCTTCCCCATTTAGATTTTATAACTCATGGTTGAAAGATGATGAACTTGAGAAAGTGGTCTCAAACGCTTGGAAAAAAGAAATGGTAACAGGCACGCCAGATTTTGTATTAGCCAAGAAACTTAAATCTCTTAAAGAGGTACTAAGAACATGGTGCAAAAACAAAAAAGAAGAGGAGCGAAAAGAGCAAACACAGCTACAACTCCAGGTCCAAGAAATGGATGAAAAGGCCGACCTAGCCCCTCTAACAGACACTGAAAAATTCATAAGATCAAAGGCAAGGAAAGAACTATATAGACTTGAAGTAAAAAAGAAAAGTGACTTAAAACAAAAGGCAAGGATCCGATGGGACATAGACGGGGATGAAAACACAAGTTACTTCCATGGCATCATTAATGGCAACAAGAAAAAAACCAGAATTAATGGGCTAATGATCAATGGAGAATGGAATACAGATCCGGGGGCTGTTAAGAAGGAAATACATGATTTTTTCAAGACAAAATTCTCTGAACCCAAGGAAAGAAGACCGAAATTCAAAAACCCAAATATAAGGAGACTGACACAAGAACAAACAATCATGCTAGATGCAACCATCACCCCTGAAGAAATAAAGAAAGCCGTTTGGAGCTGTGCCGGCGACAAATCTCCCGGACCTGATGGGTTCACATTCAATTTTGTCCGAAAATTCTGGGATATCATAAAAGACAAAGTCATCTCCTTTGTACAATACTTTGAGAAGCTCGGATACATATCAAAAGGCTGCAATGAGTCATTCCTTGTCTTAATCCCCAAAGGTACAACAAATGACTCACCATATGAATTCAGGCCAATTAGTTTAATTGGGGTCATGGCCAAAATTATGGGGAAAATCATGGCGATAAGAATCCAAACGATAATCCACAACATCATTGGCCCGGAACAAACGGCTTTCATCAAAGATAGAAATATCTTTGATGGGCACATAATGGCAAACGAGGTACAAGCATGGATTAAAAGATCAAAGGAGAAGATGGTAATGTTCAAAGTGGACTTTGCTAAAGCCTTTGACACGGTTAACTGGAAGTTCATTATTTCTGTCATGGCTCAAATGGGATTCAGCAAAAAGTGGCTAATCTGGATCAAAGGATACTTGAAATCGGGCAGAACCTCTATTCTTGTGAACGGATCCCCAACTGAAAGCTTCCAACTTAAGAGGGGTGTGAGACAAGGAGACCCTCTGTCTCCTTTTTTGTTCATAATAGCAATGGAAGGGCTCTCAGCTATGATGTGTACAGCTGTTGAAAAAGGCTTATATAAAGGCATAAAACTACCAAATGATGGCCCACTAGTAACACACTCAATGTACGCTGATGACGTCTTCTTTTTTGGAGCATGGAATGACGAAAACCTCATAAAGTTGAAAAGAATCCTAAGATGCTTCTATCTAGTGTCTGGGCTCAAAATAAACTATCATAAAAGCAAGCTGATCGGGGTTGGCACAACAAAGGAGGAATCAAAAAATTTTGCGGAAATACTTGGGTGCAAATCAGAAAATCTGCCCATCACACATCTGGGTATGCCAATCGGGGCCAACATGAGACTCATTAAACATTGGGAACCAGTTATAAACAAATTCAAGAAAAAACTCAGCAACTGGAAGGCAAAAAATCTATCTTTTGGCGGGAGACTAACACTAACGAAAACGGTTTTGGGGAGTCTACCATTATATTTCATGTCGATGTTCAAGGCACCGACTAAAGTAATAAATGACATGGAAGCAATTAGAAGACGGTTCCTATGGGGAGGAAATTCACAAAAGAAAACAATCCATTGGATCGCTTGGGAAAGACTCCTAATGAAGAGGTCAAAGGGGGGGCTCGGAATAGGAAGTATTAAAACCACCAACATGGCTCTTTTAACAAAATGGAAATGGAGAGCACTTACAGAAACAAAATCTATGTGGGCCAACTGCATAAAATCAATACATGGGGTAAACTTTGGCGATTTGAATAATTTAAGGAAAAAGTCTTTTAGTGGTAATTGGACATCTATTATGGACGTAGACAATGAACTAACAAAAGAAGGTTTAAATATTAATAGCTTGATTAGAAAGAAAGTGGGGATTGGGTCATCCACTAGCTTCTGGAAACAAAGTTGGTTTGGCATGGTCCCTTTCATGCACCTATTCCCAAAAGTATATGCAAGTGAAAGGAAAAAAGATGCAATGATTAGCCAGAGAATGAAAAGAAAGGAGGATGGCAACATCACTTTTTGTTGGGACTGGAAAAGAGGCACGATTATATCGGATATAAGTTCGGAAATCAACGACTTACAAGAGATAGTTAACTCTTATGTTTTTGCAGAATATGAAGATGCTTGGTTGTGGCCTACGGATCCATCTGGATGTTTCTCTACAAAATCATGTCGAACAAGGATTGAAAATAAACAACCAAACTTCCCTAAGGTTGAAGTAATATGGATTCGGTGGGCACCTTTAAAAGTTAGAGCGTTTACATGGCGGTTATACCAAGGAAGAATTCCAGTGGCGAGTAATCTTATTACTAGAGGTGTGGAGCTACCGACATCGACATGCCAACTATGTATGCTTGAAGCTGAAGACATCAACCATCTTTTCGTCCATTGCCCGGTTTCATCACAGCTTTGGAAAATGATTTCACAATGGTTAGGGCTGGATCTTGACAGGGAGAACTCTATACGATCAATATGCTCTAAGGTTTACAGTTATAAAGGCACGAAAATGAATAGAAAAATCAATGCTTTGATCACATACTCTACAATCTGGATAATATGGAAGAACAGGAATGAATGGATTTTTACAAAGAAAACAAAGACGTCTGGACGATTATTGGAAGAAGTAAAGCTACAATCACACAATTGGATAAACTACAGAAGCTCAAAAAGTATGGTGAATTGGAAAAAATGGTGCAAAAGGCCTTATGATGGAGTTAGTAATATAAATGTAAAATAAAGTAACTTAGCATAGTGTAGGTAACACCTTGAATATCTTGTTTTCATTTCCCTTTTTTCTTTCATATGATGTATGCTGGTGCTGGTGTTTTAATGATATATTATCATTGTTGTTGTTCAAAAAAAAATCAATAACCCAATCTTTACTACTTTTTATTAAATAAAAAATATAATTTATGATTTTAGGTTTTTATTCAAGTTTAATAAAAATATAAAAATTAATTATTTTATTTTAAAGTAATAACTAATTTAATAAACAGATAATGTTATATTTTTTTAAATTATGATATTTACTTAATAGTAAAAGAATATATTTTTTTAAACGAACTCCATTTTAAGTAAAATTTATACCGGCACGCTCGTAATAAAAAACTGATGAAGATGATGTTATTAGATTTTTATAAAGTGTTAGTTATAAAAAGTTATTAATAAAAAACAAGATTATAGTTAAAACTAATTAGGATGAAATATAAAAGAAAAAATGAAAAGAAATTGTGACTTATAAAAGGTTGTCAACTTTTTCAATTTAATATCACCCCAAACTTGGTTGTGGCTACGACAAGATCGTAGCATTATTTACTTTTTTTCTTTTATTTTTTATTTTGTAATAGTGTAATGACCCAACCTAGATTGCCAATGGAATAGTCTTATTAGAAGAAAACTTTTCAGGGAGAAACTCTTTTGTCCAACTTAGTTGAGAACAATATGTATTAATATTATATTACTCCATCGTATGTCTCCATTCAACAATTCATATATTATATGTCGTTATCCAATTGTTGCAATTGACGGTTAGAGTGGTAAAGTGTCGTAACTTTATGATCGATGTTAAAATTTTGAATTTAACAAGTGATAGGTAGATAGTGAGGTAAATAAGTAGTAGTTGTTCTTACAGAAATGAATAGAAAGTAAGTCGGTGAATATAATATTAGTATAACTAGGTGTATACAATTTGTTGCGTAAGATGTTGTAATTCGATTTCTCATTATTAAGAACTAAATATTGGATTAAACAAAACATGTTATTATGTCCAGTTTCATGTTTGTGCCCGTCCATTCTTTGGGTATAAAGTTTATAAAAGTATTGTTAGCAAAATCATTGTTTGTGTTAATTTTTCTACATACGTATTGGCATTAACTTAGATTACAAAACAAACCTCCAACAACTACAACTAAACTGTCAACCACGCCACCAAAAGCAACCCACGAAAGGTAGTCAACAACAGTGGTGAAGCAACCCTCAAATCATCGATCGTTTGCTGGGAAAATCATCATCAAACCAAATATGAAACTTTTTATGATTACCTTTTCATGGTTTGTCGGGCAAAACATCATTGTTTTCCCTTAACAAAATGAGACTTTTGACCCAACTTCTAACGACGAGACTCACGAGAGTGATACATGAAAATAGGTCTCGAGTTGGGAATATCGACGACCAAAGTGTTAGTTAGGATTGCCAACAGCTAATAAACTAAAGTTTTATATATTAAAGGTATATTGGTTTTCATTGGTTCCAACTATCACATTTTGTCTTCTACTGGTCCCAACTATTGAATTGGTTGTCAACGGTCCTAACTTTTATCACTTTGGTAACCACTGGTCCGTCGTTAATTTTTTTTTAACGCCGGTAAGTTTTTTTCAAATTCAAGACCGATGTTTTAGGCCTTTTGGTCGGAAAGATAATACGAGTCGATTGATGTAAAAGTTTTTTCGAAAAGGTTATCTGAAAGATAATTTTTTACATCCGATTGAAGCACCGTTAGGTTTAAACACCCGATTGAAGCACTATTTCGTTGTTCGGAGTGTCGTCTCGAGCTAAATTTTTCATCAATCGACTTGTATTATCCTTCCGATCAAAATGTTTAAAACATTGGTATTGAACTTGGAAAAAACTTAACAGCGTTAAAAAAAATTTAACGACGGACCAGTGGTTACCAAAGTGATAAAAGTTGGGACCGTTGACAACCAATTTAATAGTTGGGACCGGTAGAAGACAAAATGTGATAGTTGGGACCAATGAAAACCAATATACCTATATTAAAATCTAATAACCCTTAAATTTTAGCATCGACCGTGGAACTTGAGAATATTTATAGGCTCTAGCAACTTCAAACTGGTTTAAGTTGTGAGAGAGTTGGGTTAATTGGCAAAGTGAGTTAGTGGTAGTGTTTTCCTCAAGGTCAAGATTTCGAGTGCCGCACGTGACAAGTTGTTTAAAAGTGTCTCTTATTTTAAGTTTAAAAAACTAACAAAATTATCATATCATTTAAAAAATTAAAAACTTATTAATTATTATATAACTTTATATTAATCATTATTAAACATTTGTTTAAACAAAACCAACATTAAAAGTGAACTTATTTTCAATATGTTTGGTCATTTATGTTATTTTGGTTTTCAGTGGTTTAAACTATTATCTTTTTTCTTTTATCGGTCCTAACTATTAAATTGATTGTTAACGGTCCCAACTTTTATTACTTTAACTACCAACGGTCCATCGTTAAATTTTTTTTTAACGCCGTTGTTTTTTTTCCAAATTCAAGACCTATGTTTTAAGAGTTTTGACTGGAAGGATAATACAAGTCGATTGATGGAAAGTTATCTCGAAACGACGCTCCGAACACGGTGCTTCAACTGGGTGTTTAAACCTAACGATGCTTCAATCGGATGTAAAATTTAATTGTTCAGAGAGCAGTTTCGTGCAAATTTTTATATCAATCGACTCGTATTATCCTTCCGATCAAAAGTCCTAAAACATCAGTCTTGAAATTCGAAAAAACTTAACGGCGTTAAAAAAAATTAACGACGGACCATTGGTAGCCAAAGTGATAAAAGTTGGGACCGTTGACAGCCAATTCAATAGTTGAAACCGGTAAAAGATAAAAAGATGATAGTTGGGACTAGTAAAAACCAATATATCTTTATGTATTAATATTTGTCACATGTAACCAATTTAGTTTAAATACGTATCATTTTTGTTTCAGTTTTAACTAAATACAAGACTAGGCCGCACATTGCAGCGGCCGGGTCACGTGGTCAGGTCTTGCGTTTGTATGTTGATAAAAAAAAAGTTTCATGCCCCGTACATCACGACTCACGAGACAAAGCCGTAATGTGTCACAGTCAATACGATAACCCAATCAAATCTGAATCTTGAAGTCCTACTACATGTCAAAGTAGAGTATGAGACCAAAGTCAAAAAGTCTTTATGGGCTAAAATGACAAGTAATAAAAGCCGGAGACTAAAACCGTAAATATATTAAAGTTAAAAAAACAACACGTGGGTGTGCCACATGTCAACATATGGAAGGCCGGTGATAACCCACCTTCCATATTAGAAAGTTTATAAATTTTGATTTGTGTTATATCAAAAATAGTATCAATTATTCATGTATTATGGAAAACACGACAACACTTCATAATTACCATTATCAACAATCAACACATGTGTTAGCAGGGATGGAGCTATGAAGAGTCCAGGGATATCCCAGACTACCCTTCAACTTTCGTTAAATTTTTACTGGTTTAAATATCAGGATATCATTTTTTCTTACGGTTTTAAGTATCAGGATACCCCTGAAAAAAATTATGATACATTTGAGTGAAAATTTCTCAGAAGATACATCTGATAATTACTTCTGAATCCGTTAGTGTGTGTTAGTATGTTACTTCACGGGCCAGGACTAAAATGAAGAATCATAAAGTGAATATATGAAGAACACATGTGTTGATAGATATAAATTAGTATATAAAGTTAAACAATACGTACACATGTGATTCTTGTTTGCTTGCATGGTAAAAAAAGGCCTTGTCTATTCACACACCCTAAAATTCTATTCACACACCTGTTTTAAAATCAGGTGTCACGGATAGGCCTTGATGCGGCGCCTGAGTCACTTTTCTGTCAACGTCAACCGAGGAATGTCGTAAACGAGGTGGAATTCGGTCAAACCTGGACATATGCGCCGCATATATGACCTAGGCGCCGATAATGTTGTTGGCCGCATATATGACCCAGGCGCCGCGCCGAGGGCCATGCGCGACGCATAAGGGTGTTGACGCGTGATTAACTACGTTCGAGGATGTGTCTGGGATAAGAAGTGACCCAGGCGCGGCGCCGAGGTCTATATGCGACACCTAGGGGGTGTGGGAAATAAAAGCATGGGGTGTGTGAATAGGATGACCCTAAAAAAAACACACAACGTCTATCATTTTAAAATGTGAAGTAAGTACTATTTCCGCGATCATAGAAGATCATGTAAATTTGATAATTTTTTAACTTTCAATTTTTTGAAGCTAGGTCACTTAGTTTTTGTTTGAAATATCATGAAATTTTTTTGTTAATTACTAACGTCATTACAAAGGAGGGGGCCTAACGGTGGAGCTAGCCCAAAAGTTGAAGGTATCCTCTACATTTTGTCACCATACGTTCATATTCGTTCTTTCATGGCTTGAAATCGTGCCATCACATTTCTCAACTGTTACTTTATCAAACATTTCTCATTCGATCGCACAAACTAGAGCACTGTTTAAATATTCGTCACATATTCGACTACGCAAATCCGTGTTCACAAGCTTCAATTTAGGAAACACATCTTTCAACAGTTGTCGCAATTGGCAAAACCAACGTAAGCTTCAATATCCGATAAACCTAACGAAACGATTAACTAGTTGATCGGTTCAAATTCGGTTTTAAAAAACCGGTTAATAACCAGTTTGATGCAGTTTCAAGTGCAATCAAATGACTCAAGAAACAATGATCATATCAAAGACTACAAACGAACCGTAGGTTCAAGAACATAAGTTTTTTCATTCAAACTCAATCATAAAAACTAATGAAAATAAACCTAGACTCCTAGTATTTATACTAAATCATAAAAAGATAAACATAAGAAAAAACTAAAAAGATAATTAATTTGAATAAATATTCAAATTATAACTTGTAGATAATCCCGCATCACAATTATTCATAAAAAATCCATAATCGGTTACGAATCTACAGTTAAAAAATACCCTAACTAGTTATTTATCAATCAGTTAATAACCGGTTTTGGTTATTGAACCGGTTATTTTCATATGTATTCTTGTAACTAGGTTAACACCCGTGTGTTCACACGGGGTTGAACGGTAATATATATATATATATATATAATTATATATCAATATACTTGGTTAATACTCATTTGCATGCATGAAAATAATGTTTGTTATTGTTTAGTAATTTTGGATGGATATTAAATCTTTAGCCATTAAATTGAGGATGAATGTGGTGATGACACGTGGCGCAGTGTGGTGAGATGTGTTAGCAATTTACTAGAAGAGGAGATTTTTGAAGGGAATCTTGTTCCCTAGTTCATTTAATGAAGAGAAAATAAAAGAATATGAATGAGATCATTAATTTTCTTTCTCTTCTTTTCTCCCATTTTGTTACCTTTCATTTTCCTTCTGATTTGAAAGGAAAAAATTTTCCTTTCATTTTCTTCTTATTTTTATTTCTTTTCTTTTCTATTCTCTTTCTTCTTTTAATGTATTCCGGGAACACAACTTATTTGCATTTCCTTGCCTTAATGAAACTCGAGATCAAAACCAGCGTTTTTCTTTCTTTCGATTTCCTTTATTTTCTTTTGTTAGCTAAACCTGAGAACATAGAGTAAGTGTAAAAGATAATTATTTTTAAACTTTTGACATGAGAATTTGAGCCATGTTTTGGCTACCCCTAGCTCCAATGTACATCCGCCAAATGCTATAATTATTTCAAAGGTTTCTTATTACATTTCTCAAGCAGACCTTTTCTATTTCAAAACATTGGAAAAATAACCTTAAAATAGTCTTTTGCCATACTAAACGTGTTTGAAATAAAAAGTTGTTTTAGGTAGATTGGTTTATCATAGGCCGTATGACCCTAGAACCTCACACATCATTGAGATACCCGATGATTCATATTTACCGCCTCCGACACAAAATGAGCTTAATTCGCTGATTGATACCATTTATGATAGGTTTAATTTCATATATACCCCTACAAAGTTGCATAATATCATATATGCCCAAAGTACAAGTTTTTAATGCATAATGTACAACACTTTTTAAGCATGCAAAGGGTATATATGATATTATGCAACTTTATAGGGGTATATATGAAATTGCCCATTTATGATAACTTCATTCTTGCTAATCCAAGTGCTGAAAAATTATCAGAAAAAAGCAATAGTACGTCCAATAATTAACACAGTTGATTACATCAATGGTTTAGTAATGAGGTTAACACCCAGAGAATCATGTGCCTAATACCACTACAATGATACATTGATTCCACCTGCTCAAAACGACGGTGACGTATATCAAGGCATATGAGTTTATGCTATAGATACAGTATTATATGTCTGGTTGAACGACACTTTAAAACAGTAAAATGCATGTGATGTGTTTTCCAGGTAACCTCATTGTTGTTAACTTGATCCATGAAGTCATAAAAGACAATTTTTTTTATTAAGACTCCAGTTTAAAATGGTAATACACACTAACTTATTTATATAGAAAAATATAAGAATTAAATCATAGTTGATGTATGCATGCATATAAGTACATGCGTGAATAAGCCATTTACATGCGAAGTATACTTTTTCCCATATAGTCATCAGTCGTGTCTAACTATTTTCGTCTTCATAGCTTTTTGATCTACATTATCATTTCTACTACGCTTTATCTGTATAAAAATGTTACCAATATTGTCATCTTTGACATTTCACACCAACATTTTTTTCTGTTAAAATTCCTTCATATTTCCTATACATGTTTGTTCAAATGGAACCACTTTTACTAGTGTCACTTTCACACAACAGGTTCACGCAAAGCAATTGAGGTTAGTGCTTTAAGGATATGGAATCTGTATAAAAGACTCGATGAAATATGTTATGTGTTTTGTGGACAAACAACCATGCACATAATACATAAAAAAATCTAGCCCTCTTGTTAAAGTGTTAGTTAAACTATAAAAATCTATATACGTAATGGATTGGAATTCACGCACTAGCAGAGACAACCTGAAACACCAGAGGAACGATGATGTGATATCGAATCGGAGATTATGCCTGTGCGAAACCCAAACAATCCATAAGATGTGCAAAACGCAACAATTTTTGTATGTAGAAATTGAACTTTAAAAATAACAACAATACACAATTAATAACTTTATTAGTGATTTAGGTATTTTTTTCCCTTCTCACTATTAATTTTTTACTCTTAGGTTTTAAATATTATCAATGTCTATGTCATAACATATGTTAGACCAACGTACCTAATCATATCAACATTTAAAGATGAACTTTTTCACCCTATGAGTCTAATAACTAGTTTTACTTAAATCAAGAAACTCCAATACATACATTTATTTCAACACAATCTTATGAAAAGATGTTACTTTCATTTTGGAAATAATCACTTAAACTCAAGGGCAGTTTCTATAAATACATCAAATACAAAGGGGCAATAATTCACATCATCCATATCACAAAGGGGAAGATCAGTTAAATCAACTTTACAAATCACAGATCCCCAATTTCATTTGAAATCATCAATCCGCCAAAACAACGGCTAAATCTCACACTAATTTCTCGCTAAATTGTCCGCCGGAACCCTAATTTTCCACAATCATCTCGATCTTCACTCCAATTCATCGTTTCTACAAGATGAAACACATCAAACAAGCCAAAAACTCGATATTAAGGGAGAATTTTGTTGATGTTCCATCTTCAAACCCTAGTCCAATCAAGCAAACTAAATCTTCAAATCGAAAGCAGAAGAGCTTCAAAGAGAATACTCCACCGTCTGAGTCGAAGTCGCCGCTTCCGCCTCGGCCTCCGAATCCTCTTAAACGGAAGATTAGTAATGATTTTACGGTTGAAAATGGCGTATCTGGATCCTCTGATACTGGAGTCAAGGTAGCATTTGAAAAACATAACTAATTCTTCATGATGCTATAAACTAACTCACTAAGATTGTCTACACATGTCATTTTATCAAATGGATAGTTTTACTTGATATCTAGCAGCTGGATTGGTAATGTTTATATAATGTATTGTGATGTGGTTCAATTTAGGTTATTGTGCGAATGAGGCCACCGAGCAAGAGTGAGGAAGAGGGGGAAGTTATTGTCCAGAAGACATCTGGTGACTCTTTGACGATTCTTGGCCAATCGTTTACTTTCGATTCTGTTGCAGATGCAACATCTACTCAGGTGAGTTGTTTGTAATTTGTAGTTTATATGCAATTCATTTAGATATTAACTTGGATGAAGTACTTAACAGCTTATTATTTACTTGTTTTCTGTTGCATTCTGTTTGTACTTTCAGGATGATGTATTCCATCTTGTAGGAGCTCCTCTTGTTGAAAATTGTTTGTCTGGATTCAACAGCTCTGTATTTGCGTACGGGCAGGTATTATTTGGTGGCTTGTATATATATGTGTTGACTGTGACCATAACGATCTGGTTTCTACGTTCTTCATGGCTTTTAATTGTATGATTGTATTAACTATGTACCATGCATAAAATCTGAGTAGACGGGGAGTGGCAAGACGTATACAATTTGGGGGCCAGCCAACGCATTGTTGGAAGATGATTTGTCTAGTGATCAACAAGGCTTGACGCCTCGTGTGTTTGAACGGTTATTTTCTCGCATTTCTGAGGTGAGATTGTATGTTATGTTTTTGTTCAGCTAATAAGTGTGTATTGAATTAGCTTATCATTTGTCTTGTTTTCTCTTTAATCAACTGAAAACTTGCATAGGAACAAAACAAATATGCTGACCAACAACTCCAATATCAATGCCGTTGTTCTTTTCTTGAGGTAACATGCTGGTTTATTTATCATGGACAGTTGAACTTTCACTGTTACACACTTATACTTAGCCTAGTTTTAAAACATTGTATTTGCAGATCTACAATGAGCAAATTACTGATTTGTTAGATCCAGCTCAAGGAAATCTTCATATAAGAGAAGACATCAAAACTGGTGTGTATGTAGAAAATTTGAAGGAGGTGCCTGTTTGCAGTATAAAGGATGTGACACAGCTTCTGAAAAAGGTTTACTACCCTACCCTTGTTTTATGAAAAGATGTCACACGGTACATCAATACATGTCATACTTGTGAGATTTCCTTGACTCTCATATACACTAAACACATATAACTTAAAAAAAATGTCTGATGTTTATGTCAGTTACATATAGAAATCATGACTCATTAAAGGGTTATTCAGATTAACACTAAGCTTTATGTTTTTTATAGAAAGACCCTGCAAAATTAGGACATCCATCTATATTGTGAATTGGTTACTGGTTTATTACATGGACGATAACATGTACTTGTATCAGTGTCGGATCTAGCTGGCTGGCATACATAAAGAAAAATGCCACTTTAAATTTTTGGAAGTCTAAGGTTTAATACTTTACTCTCCTAGGATCTATTTGATGGGCACAAAAGTTGTATATTAGTTGAATTGATATAATCCGCATTGGAAAGGGACACTGAAACTTTGAGCAGCTTTTTTTACGTGCTACTTTACCTTTTTTGGGTTGACTTGGATGATATTTGTGGCAAGTGGCAACTATGGATGATTCAACAACTGTTATTCTTATATATACACCGAAAATGTTTTATTCTATGCAGGGGATGTCAAATAGGAGGATTGGAGCTACAAGTATAAACATGGAGAGTTCGCGTTCACATAGTGTTTTCACTTGTGTTGTTGAATCAAGATGCAAGGTAATAAAATAAGACTCTGGATAAAAACTCTAATTGAGAGTAAATTTTCAAGTTATTTTCTTTTGTGGTGCACATGATAAAAACTCTAATCATAAAAAATTTAAACTTAATAGAGCGTGGATGGCTTGAGTTCCTTCAAGACAAGCAGAATTAATCTTGTTGACCTTGCTGGGTCAGAAAGACAAAAGTTGACTAGGGCAGCTGGAGAACGCTTAAAAGAAGCCGGGAATATTAATCGTTCCCTCTCACAACTTGGGTACGGAAACTGACTATTATTTCGTTATTTTAAGTTTTTACTTCTATATTTATAGTTAAATTCAGCTACGTGATTCTTTTGCAGGAATTTGATTAACATTTTAGCAGAGGTTTCTCAAAATGGAAAACAAAGGCACATTCCTTATCGAGATTCAAAGTTGACATTTTTGCTACAGGAATCTCTTGGTGGTAACGCAAAACTTGCTATGGTCTGTGCCATCTCTCCCGCACAAAGGTAACACGAAAGTTTCTTTTTCATCCTTATATTCATCCATGCATTCTTAACTTTTTAGACAAAGGTGTGCTTTTACATGGACTGATAATTTTATAATTTAATGATACAGCTGTAAGAGTGAGACTTTTAGTACATTGAGATTCGCTAAGCGTGCCAAAGCCATTAAAAACAAAGCAGTTGTCAATGAACAAATGGAAGATGATGTGAAATCACTGCGTGAAGTTATAAGGCAACTTAAGGTGGATTTTCCATTCATCCTTTATTAAAACATGGTTTATACTTAAAACAAATCTGGATTGGGTTACAACCTACGGGCCAAAATGGGTTTGGGCCAAGACAAGTCATTTTTGGTCAAGACCCAAACGGATGGGCTTACTCGCAATGATTGTATTATTTTGATAATAATCTGATTCTTTGGATATGTACTTTGGTTAATTTATAAGCAAATAGGCTGAAATTACCACCTTAGATAGCTACTAAATGGGAATGATATATAACAGGACGAACTGCTGCGAATGAAGTCAAATGGTAACCAAAATGACCCGGGTGCGGGCTATTCAACAGGTTGGAATGCTAGAAGAAGCTTAAACCTTTTGAAATATAGCCTGAATCATCATCCAAAACTTATGCCTCGCTTAGATGATGATGGTGAAGATGAAGAAATGGAGGTAGTTGAGGAAGCAGAGCAAGTAATTTTAGCAGCCACTGAAGCATGCAAAAACATGGAATCAGGTAGATGTTAAACCTTGTAACTGTAATTGTAAGGCTAAAATGTCTCAAAGCTGAAGCATTAACAACAAAATTTCTTACACAGATACTACCGATGCAGATGATAAAGAAATCTTGACTCATACGTTAGATAATAGAACATGTGATCAATATTCTTTAGGGGAACCCAATGACACATGTTCTTCTCCAAAGAACTTGGAGGACTGTGATACACCTAAACGAACCATAGTACCATCTGAAGTAACCTTAGTTCTGAAGTCTCCAACTCCAAGTAGAAAGAGTTTAAGGAATTCATCCCCTTTTCTGCCTTCTGCAGAAACCAATCGTTTGGCTGCCAGTTTAATGAATGGGCTTGAAGTAATTGATAAACATAGAAAAAGCTCTGTTTTGGGCCTTTCATCTTTCAGATTTTCATATAAACTAGGTAAAAAAGATATCGGTGTGCAGACAATTTCTCTGGAGAAAGAGTTTTTATGCAACAATTGCAAGTGTAAAAGTTTGGAAGAAGTAAAAGAGCCAAATGATGATTTGAGTCAGCTGGTTCCCGTTGGTTGTTCATCATTGGACGATAATAAATCGAAGCAACTTGTTATTCCAAAAGTATGATTTTTAACAAAAGAAGTTGGTTTTATTATTTACCTTTCAATTTTTATATTTGGTCTTAGTTATAACATAACATTTCTACAGTCTGTAGAAAAGGTTCTTGCTGGAGCAATAAGACGAGAAATGGCTTTGGAAGAGTCTTGCACCAGACGCAATGCAGAAATCATGCAACTTGATCGTTTGGTATGTTAGTTTTTATTTCTTAGTGTCAAAGTGAAAGGTGTTTCACTCTTTAACGACTTCCATTTCATCACAGATGCAACAGTACAAACATGAAAGGGAGTGCAATTCCATTATCGGGCAACTGCAGGAAGATAAAATAGCACGTCTTGAGAACTTGATGGATGGTGTGTTGTCAGCGGAGGATTTTATAAGTGAAGAGTTGACTTCTTTAGCTGCTAAGCATGAGGTATGCATTCCATTACTTAACTTATTTGCTTTAAACTTGTTAAGAAAGAAACATTTACTGATTCTGAAACTTATTTGATTTTGGAGTTGATTGTTTACTCTGTCGGGTTTTAATACAACCATTGAGGTCATGCATTACTTCTTCTAATGAAAAATTTCTGCACAACAATATTGTTAAGGTGTTTCCATTTCATCCATAGGAAATGATCTCAAGATACCATGGTGTCAATCATTTTTCAACAATCAGTGTATTAATAAATTCATATCTTAATTTGAATCTCAAAGGTAAAATCTTAAACCACTCATAAAAAATCAAAATTGCTCGATCGTCTTGGTTTTGATTTATTCGCATGAGGAGGTTGCAAACTTTATTTTCCCCTCTTAAATTATTTTTATAAATAATTGCTGTATTAACAATGTCTAAATTCTAATATTATTAGTTTACTAACTGAAATATTTGAATATGGTAATTTAGAAGGTTGTAGGCATGATTTTTACAAGCAACTTTCAGCCTGTTCGACCTGTTTTACATTATAAAAATGTTGTATAGTAAGCTGATTGACCACGCTTCAGCTAAAACTCAATCTAGATTTACCCATACATAAGTAAATGGGTTGAAATTAGAATATCTAGTCTCACCCCATTTGCTAATCTTTCATGATTTTTTTCCTACATGTGATACAGATTCTGAAGGAGAAATATGAGAATCATCCTGAAGTTCTTATGAAAGAAATTGAGTTGAAACGTGCATATGAAGAATTGGAGCGTTACACTAACTTCTTTGATATGGGTGAGAGAGATGTATTAACTGAAGAAATCCAAGATTTAAGAAGTCAACTTCAATCTTACATCGATTGTTCACCGAAGTTAGCTGCAAAAGAAACTCCTGTTTTGCAAATAACCAATGGAAGAGAGAGTGCTGAAAATAGATTTGAATCTGAAAGAATCCGATTCAGTGAAGAAGAAAGAAAATGGATTTCAGCTGTAGAAGAATTGAAATCTAAACTTGAAGAAAGTCAATTGCTTGCGGAAAAACAAAAACGGGAACTTGATTCTGAAAGAAGATGTTCAGATGAATTAAAGGAAGCCATGCAAATGGCTATGGAGGGCCATGCACGCATGCTTGAACAATATGCTGATCTGGAAGAAAAGCATATTAATATGCTTATAAATAAACAAAAAATTCAAGACTCTGTGGAAGATATTAAGAAAGCAGCTGCTAGAGCCGGAGTTAGGGGAGCTGAATCTAGATTTATAAATGCTCTTGCGGCTGAGATTTCAAATTTAAAACTGGAAAGAGAAAAAGAGAGAAGAAAACTCAGGGATGAAATTAGAGGACTTCAGGAACAGTTAAATGACACTGCTGAAGCTGTTCAGGCTGCTGGCGAGTTAGTTGTTCGTCTCAAAGATGCAGAAGAAGCCGTTGCTACAGCACAGGTGAGTTTCCTGTTATGTATTTTTAAATGTGTTATTAGCAATCATGCTGATGTTTTTGGGGTACCATTATTAACCGAGATTCCAATTACAAACATCTACTAGTTACACATTATTTCATATGAATCATAGGTGATAATGCTTTTATGATTATTTATGTTAATATCATTTTGCACACACTTACTGAAGTGATAATCACTGGTTAATAAATTAGAAGGGTTGTATCTTATATAAATTTACATAGAAGGGTGGGAGAGTTTGAAAGCATATAGGGGTGCAAGATGGACGGGTCAGGCGGGGTTTTTTGGTAAACTGGAGTATTTTTTTAGTATGTACTATAATAGATTTGGGCGCTTTTGTATCCGTTTGTTCCTTGCCTCTTTTAGTTTTAACTTGATTCATTTGAGATTGAACACGACTTGGATCCAGTATTCATACGTAAATGGGTCGAAATTGCAACCTCTAATTGCTAGTTTTGTTTTAGGATGCCCATAAAAATTACTTGTTTATTTTGAGAAATTTTAGAACTGAAGTTAAGTAGCTGCCATTGTCATGAATTTTGAAAGTTGTTATACAGCAATGTTGTATAGCTGACTAAATGTTTTTTCCTTAACTATAAAACATTTTAACTGAATGTTATATGTGGCGTCTTTTATTTGCTGTGTTTTTACTTTTTAGTACATATTAAACCAAATGGCATTTATGCATTTAGAAACACCTTGTGGCTAATTTGACCCATTTTCTTGTAAGCTAAACTTTTTTTATTTGACCTACTACAGATGAAGCATAATATGTACTGATATTACCACCTTTAGTTGAAGTAAATCGGTTTAACATAATCAAGTTATTGCTCTATTATTTGCCTGAGTTTCTTTTCTAGTTTTTACTTAAGTGTTTTCCTCCCATCTTGTACACATTTGTTTATGTTTCAGAAACACTGATACATTTAAAAAAAACATGCAGGCACGAGCGATAGAGGCTGAACAAGAAAATAAAAATGCTTTAAAACAGATTGAAAGATTAAAGAAAAAACAAAAGATTGAGGCATCAACCCCTGTTTATGATATGCCAATATATGATACAGAGTCAAACATCAGAGTTGACCACCAACCCAAAGATGAGTTTGAGCAATTATTCAATGTGGACAAAGAACCCACTTCTTGGTTCTCTGGATATGACAGATGCAACATTTAGGTACCATACTTTTGTTTCAAGATTTGTTTGTATCAATAGAAAATTCTTGTTATTATATATCAATAGAAATAATGATATTTCTAGCTCCATCTTCACAAAAAAAACTCTAGGTACTCTGTATGATGATAATTTGGTTTTCAAAATAGATAGGGTGTGTGGGGCATGCAAAGCCAATTAACAATTACAAAATGCAAGTGTAGACTCTGTGATCATTTGTTTTGTTTGGCCTTAGTGTCTATTGCTTATTTATTTATACATCTATTATTTATACGTATGTGTTTGTGGACTGTGGAGACACAGGAGTTATATAGAGAACTTTAAATAAACCATGTGCTAAACCAGTCAAAATCGTTAATTATTGAGAAAAGTATATAATGGAAGATATAAATAATTCATCCGTTCGGTGAATTATTTCCTATCTAAAACAATTTTAACAAGCATACATCTGTAAATTTTTATAGTATATGGTTACATGTAAAAAATTACATATATTAAATATAACAATGTTGTAGGTTATTAATATTGTTGGTACTCTAAATAAAACAACGATCATGATTGTTTTTTATAAGCTCTCCCGTGCTGTTGCAATATTTATAAATTCTTATTTGATCCCCCCCTCTTCGCACACATACGTGGGAGACTAGGAGTGATTAAATAAATATTCCTAAATATTACGAGAACTAGTAAGAAACAATCAAAATCGCTCATTCGTCTAAAAGTACTAGCTTTAATATTCTTTCATATGAATTGATATGGAAATTTACATATGCTAGTATATAATCAACTTTACACATGTGTAAGCTATTATCGTTTAGGGATGTCTAAACAACTTGTTAAAAATAAAGTGACGAGCTTTTAGGTCTTTTGTGCGCGTTTTTGAATCGTTACACATATGACGTTAGCTACATTAACTAGTAAATATTTTACATTTAAAATTTTTCATAATAAATAATGATTTTGATTAGTTCTCGTAATATTATGAGTTCTCGTTTAATCCAAGAGAGCGGAAAGGATAAAACGAGAATTCGTGAGAACTTTTAAAATCATTATATTTATTATGAAAAATGTATATGTAGAAAAAACATAGACAGGGAGTTTACAAGTACCATTTTTGTAGCCCCCTTAAATCCTGTTGTGTGGTATCTAATTCATGTCACTGGAGACCATTATTAAACAAGTAGTTTCTTGTCTTCAGTGATATGTATATCTCCCCTACTAATACTTGTGGACCACCAATAGTATAAATGTTATCTTGGACAACAAGACAGGTAAACAACAAAGTATATAGATAACAATCCTAGCCATACATTATCTTTTAAAGATATATAATCCCATTTATTATTATTATTATTATTATTATTATTATTATTATTATTATTATTATTATTATTATTATTATTATTTATTTTATTTGTAAATTTGTAAAAGGATAGGCACCCTATAAGAGAATATCAAGTGATCATAATCCGTCTTCCAACACTGTTATTAGCTTGGGAGACGGCTGGACGTTTGATGGGTAAAAATTATATCTGATTGAAACGTGTCAACTTATGTGCAACCCATTTGAGTGGGTCTTCTTTTTAGCTATTACTTATTACTTGACTTAGTTGGACCTTTTAAATATTTGTACCCAATTCGATCTATTTAAATAAACGGGTAAAAATTGTTACTTCGTGTCAGTCACCCCTAATGTTATCTTGGACCAAGTATATTTTGATTTTTGATTCATATTTAGGATGGTTGTGGTCCCATTTACCGGAAGAATATTCATAAGTAAAATGGCAAGTTAAATGGTGGTTGGATGTTACTATAGAATAAGTTATAGAATAAGTTGTTTTTTAGTTGGAAAAAATAGTGAATTTACAAGTTATATTCCCCTGGTGTATGATTAGAAGATAGAATATAGTGGTACAAAATGATGGTCAAGTTAGAAAGAAACATGACTCCAACCCAATTAAAAACTTGTTACTATTAAGATAGAGACATAAAGTGGAAGACAAAGAGTGTGAATCATGAATATGTAATTGGTGACAGCTGGATATTATTTGCCTTAATTACAATTGATGTTAACTTAACCCCACAAAAACAAATATCTCCCATAAATGCTCTTAACTGTTTGTTTTATTAGTGCATTACTAGTCATATGTACTACTAAACATAAAGTGAAATTTACTTTTAAAAAAATTAATGGGAGAAGCAAATCCTTTTTAGAAGCACATAAATTATCAGTTTCAGATAAATTATCAGTTTCAGGTTCAAGTTACATAATACTAAAAAGTAAAAAAAATTTATTTAAAAATCTTTTTAAATGATATATGAGAACGTAATAGCGAGTCCATAGATATGAAGAACGAGAAATTATGTAAAACCGATATATATTTTTTAAATTATAACGAATAGGAAATTATGAGAAATGAGATAAGAACGCTTTATTCATATCAGTATTTTTTTTTGTTTGTCATGTAACTCATCAAATTTTAGAAACTAATGTCATAATTACCAAATTTTCTATTTCTCACTATTTGATGACCTTTTTCCCCTTTTCTTTCTATAAAGAAAACTTTGTGTTAACCAATAGAATGAAGATTGGAATCTAGTGACAAGTTTGGCAATCTTTACTGTTTAACTAAATTATCACATTCTAAAACAATGTAAAGTCAATGTCAATGTTATGAACAAAGTTAGCTCAACCACAATTTGGTAGATAATAATAACTCAAAAGAGGGACCAACCCCAATTTCACTATCCCACAAGAACCCTTATCCCCTAATTACATTCCCTTGTACCATACTTCAACATTGCCTCTTCAAACTAAGTAAAGGACCAAATCCAAAGACATTCCCCTATCACCAAGTCCAAACACATAATGCTCTAGTGATATGTGTATCATATTGTAGAAGTTGTAACTTGTTCTGGAATATAACATTTTAGATCTGGCAAAATAAATTTCTTCTTTGGAGACATGGTTTGAATGAGAAAATGATTGGGTAGGTTTGTAATGCTTGGTTTGGCCTCTTATTGTTAACTCTCATCATGAATTGCCATAGATTGCCTTGGAATGTACTTTACATTTGCTAGCAACTTTTAGGTACAATGTCTAAGCTTACTTGATAGTACATGTTTATAAAATCACTTTTTTTTATAAACTCAATTGAATGTAAGTATCATTTATTTATTTACTACTAGTAAAAACAAAATTGAAAACTATCGGTAGAAATTAGACAGTCAAAAAAGACAGACATAGAGATCTACGAAGAAAAAAAAACACACCAACTTATAGCTAGCAAGCAAATATTGCAAAATTGTAAAGAAAGTCTATCTCACTCATCAAGAAGTATTCTTTAACATATGCGCTTTGAATATTCGCACAATTTGTACTATGTAAGTTTTTTTTATAACTTGGCTTTAATTGTTGGCTATGGGTAAACATAAACCTAATTTGAGACCCCGTCTCATATTCATCGTGTCAAATGTGTCCGCACATGTATATAATGAAGGTATATAAGGAGCTTTTAACACAAAGCGATAAACAACGCTACAAATAACATTAAATACTAACTATTTTTACTTGTTTCACGCATAAAAAGATAAAATATGCTTTCTCAAAATCGTATGATGGTTTCCTCTAGTTTTTATTCGTATTTTGATTTATAATGTAAAACCTTACATGGTATATTTGTAAGTTGTATATATACAATTATACATCAAGAATGTAAGCTATAAAATTCATAAGTCTAAGGAGTCAAAATTGTAGGCGAACATATCATTAGGACGAATGTACAACATATGTAGGCCATGTAGCATTTAAATCTTTAGTCTTGAATGACAACTTAGAACATACTCTACAAAACATCTAAAGACCAAATTTTTATAGTTAACATCAAAATAGAAAAAAAAACATTAATGATGCATACTTTAGAATTTATAACCAATTTCAAATGCATACCAACTCCTCTAGTTTGTAGATATCAATTCATCATTATTGATCAAAACTAGATGGACTTAAATGTTCCATGTCCCCACATATAGTTGTACGTTCTAACAATCAAACAATAAAGACAATCTAAACATGTAATCTTGCCACTAGTTACGCTATTAAGTATTTCAAGGGATAAAGAACAACATTTGAATCGATAAACATAAAATTACGCGTAATTGACTATACGAATCTTACCTGGTTACATATGGTAACGCTAACAAAACTATCAGCTAATTAAATAAATAATAAAAAGTTATAAAAAAGCTAAAATATGATATTAAAAATATATGTTAGCGGCACCTACTAACCTAGTACGGTACATGAGACATAGTTTTTATTTATTTTATTTATTTCAAGTTTTACACTAGTTTTTTCGGGTAATAATGACGTTAATTTGTTGTTGCTCTCATCTATTATTGTTTAATGATAAACCCATACTTATTTAGAAGCATTATATGGCATTGAGTGTTTATCATGTAGCCATTATAATAGTTATAAGTACATGATTATAAATACGATAATAATAATAATATTTGTAACACGTGAATGATCGACTCTAAATGTAATTTAAAAATCAGAGGGTTAAAAGTAAAAGTTTTCGTAAGGAAAAGCAAAAAGGTTAACCTTTTATCATTTTATTTGATTTGTTAAAAACTTAAAAGTGCTATTTGTATTTTTTTAACGAGAAAGAATTATGTTATAAGGTTAGTTACTTTGCTAGTTTAGTCTAAATGGTTATAGGTTTTAGTCTCACATGAAATATATATAAGGTGAAAGAGATTAAAAAAGTTGTTAAAAAAGGTTATTTACATAAACTTAGTGATAAGTTTCAATGTCTGGACTAAAATTCATGGCAGAAAGCAACTGACGTCTTCTTTAAATTACTAGAACAAGAGAACATTACAATACAATAGTGTTTAACTGTGTTTTTGTTTAGAAATTGATGGTAAGAAATGATTTAATTATTCATTTAGTTATACCCGCAGACAAATTATCATATATTTATTGAAACACAAACATAATGAATAGTGTTTTGTGTGAGGTGTTATGTTGCTATTGGTTGGTAATTTGAGGTGTTGTGTTCCTATTGGTTGATGTTATGAAATTTTGTTTTGTGTGTAACTTGATGTATTGTGTTGCTATTGGTTGATGCCATTAAATAGTGTTTTGAGTGACTTAAAATGTTGTGTTTCTATTGGTTGATTGTTTGAGATGTTGTGTTGCTATTGGTTGATTGTTTGAGGTGTTGTGTTGCTATTGGTTGATAGTTTGAGGTGTTAGAGTTGATATTGGTTGATGTCATGTGTGCGTTTGTTTGTTAGTTTTTTTTTGTGTTTTGTTTTTGTATTTGATTTTTTGTGTTGATGTATATTTTTATTTGTGGGTTGTTGGTAGAATTTGCAACAACTAATAACCTGCTTAACAACTGTCGCGTAATGACATCGTGAATATACCTAGTTCTAAATATAAAATAAAATTATGTAAGAAGCTTAATCATTTAAATAATTTCAAATAAATTATTTTAAAATATATATATATATATACTAGTAGGTACCCGCGCGATGCAGCGGGGTCGATATTTTCGGCGACAATTGTTTATAGTATAGACCTAGGTGATGGGGCGTAATAGATGTAAAGTAATTAATAATTGACGATGAAAACTGGATACGATAATATTCAAATAACTATGAGTTAAATACGTAACATTCAAATCTTAACATACGAGTTGAAAACAAATGATACATGTGAGCTCATGAAGATGAGTCGAAAATTAATCGTACTTCCTACACATCTCTTCGATTAGATCCAGATTTTCCCACCATCAAGTATCATCCAGAGGAAGCTCGGAGATTTCCGGCTTTTCTTTGCCTTCACCTTTTACATCCTTTTGTTGTTGGACATTGACGGGTATCTCCTCTTTGACTGTCACCTCATGCGTTGGAGCTGGAGTAACGTTGTTCACTGAAATTAAATGTTTAGTTTGTTGACATAAGTTTTCAAAAAACATGTGTATTATATAACCTTATATGGGAAAGAGAAGTCTTTGTTTAAATTTTAAGAATACCTAACACATTATTCAAGTTAACATTACTCTGCTTCATATTAGATTTTTGAATCCTGAGAAACAAAATAAAATAAGTTTGTAAGCACATTATAATAATATTTTGAGAAAAATGAAAATACATCAAATGAAAAACGACATTGATGTTATAATAAAAAAACACAAATGTTAACATATGAAAGCATATTACTAAATTATAGTACACATACATTTCACATACCATGCAAAATCTTGCGAAACACGACATTTGAGGTGTACACACCGTTTCGTTTGAAATCTCTTGTAGGGTTTACTAAAACCTTTGTATTCCCCCGTGATATCCCTCTTGATAACGCCACATAAAGGTGCCCGTGAGAAAACAGAATCCGGAAGATAATTCAGCAGAGTTTGGTATTAGAACAACAACATCATGAGTTCCAAACTGCGCAAAACTATGAGACCCTTAAGCTTATGAAACCTAAGACTAACATATTGAACATAAATATCGCTAAACAAAAAATATCTCGAAACAAAGAAATTGAAAAAATATCTCGAAATAAAGAAATTGAAAAAATATCTCGAAATAAAGAAATTGAAAAAAATGTAAAAGGATATAACTATCCAGAACACATTCTTTTCAATAGAGAAATTAATGCAAGTAATAACTGTAAATAAGAAATACAAACCTGAAGATTCACACACTTCAAATTATGATCAGTAGATCTTATCGTTGATGCAGAACTCAAATTTACATTAACTGTGAGCTCATTAATGAAGATAGATCAAGTTCCTACACAATGATATAAATCATTAATCTAAATTGTCTAAAATAGCAATTAAAAGCCTGCTTGTTTACTATTTAGTTGCATAGTTGCTGCTATAACTCATCAATTTTTAAATTAGAAAGTCTAACCATTGACACACAACTTCAAAGGTCTTGATTGCATAGAAAACTTAGTTCACTATTTAGTTGCATAAAGCCTGTTTGTTTACTATTTAGTTCCTTCATCTAAATTGTCTAAAACGAAATTAAATTAAAAACTGCATGTAAAGTGTGAACCATACCAAGCAAAGTGATCTTCACAACAGATGGAGCTGGCAATGAAAGAAATCCCTATTGTTTTCTTAAAAATTCATGATTTAAAAAGATGCACATAAGATCTTTATTCTCGGTTTAAGATTACAAAGGGAAAAGAAAGTTTTATATATTGATGAAAATAATAGCATATCAGGTTGCAATGAGATGTTCAAAGGCTTTATCAAAGTAGAAGTGACAAGCTAGAAGATCCTTGAAACACAAAGGCCTGAAACACAAAGGCCTGAAACACAAAATCACAAACCCACTATGGCTAAAAAAACCAGATGAATAAATTTTTTCTTACTTTTACTTAGACCCGACATAGTAGATGCTCTAACAGTTAAGTCGTAAGAAATGATTTAATAGGTTCTATGCATTAAAAAATATTTGGTGACCAACATGTTTAACCCATATAAATAGCTTTTATCTTTTTTTTTATATAAATTGGCCTATTTGACCCAGTTGATATAAAAGATGAGTAGATAACCCAAAATGACCCATTCATAAGCAAATGGTCGAATTTTCCATCGATCAAAAGAGAACTCATACCTGAAAGTGATAAAGGACCTCCTTAAGGATCAACGCAATATAATAGATCGGCAATAACTGCAGTGAAATTGTTGTTGTAGTTAGCAAACACAAGGTCTCATAGACCTAGCTTAAGAAAGAGATAGATAGAAATCAGCATATTAAAAAATATAGGCCCAACTAAAGATAATAAATGTCAAAAGGATATTTGAAGAGATGGCAAGATGGTTAGGTAAACTTGTATGAATGATTAGCGTTTGAAGACAAGTAAAAAACCATTTAATCGTACATACTCCAAAAAAAGAACTCATTCCATAGTGAAAATCACAAGCCACAATTCAACCATATACCAATTTCAAATACCATCATAGAAGAATTTCAAATATCCTTCTAATTACTCTAATTAAATAATTGGAAATGACTAAAGAAATTATTGCTCAGCCCTTTTGAATGCACCTGAATAAAGAGTTTCCTAAAGATAAAGACACGTTTCAAACTTTACCATATATTACCGTTCATCATTTTGATCCCAAATGGTTTCGTGTGAGGGAATAATTCTGCCCATTCCATGTACTTATTAGTTCCACTACTAAATCAAACAGTAATTTCTGCACATGGAGTTAACTACCATAAATGAATGTACCTTGAAATTTTCACTTATAGAGTGAGGAGCTTCTTGAAAGGTTAAAAAAGTTTCAAGCCCGGAACCTATGTTATTTACAACATAAAGAATATTAGCAAAACATAATAACTCCTTACACGTTTTGTGTGCCTAGAAATCCACAACAAAATGAAATAGTGAAACTTTTGCTATTGGTAAATTAACTACCATCCATGAAAGTAATATTGTCACTTTTGTCTTGTAATAAGTTGTTTGTTCAAATTAGATAAAGATAAATTTTTTTAAATAAATTGACTTAAAAGGGTTACGCTAAGAGTTTAATGGCGTTAGGCGGTTGAGAAGCCTCACCAGACAGTGTTCTTGACTCCAATCGATGACTTGATCTCCGATGGTGTGCTTAACAACTTTTAGTGCATCTATAATTTAGTGTTGCGGTATTGAATGAAGTTAATTCTTTCCTCTTTCTGCACAAACCTATCAAAGTTAATACTCAATAGTCAAAACTACATACATACAGCTATAACATACTTGATGTGAAACTAATTGTAGAAGGCTTACCAAAGGGCATAATGTAAATGAGAAAAAATAACATTCATACTTATCATAGACCTGTTAAACATGAAAATAAACACAAACAAACAGCAATTAAAAGTGGGTACGTGTCTAAAAGAATACTGAGTATGACTCAACAAAGAAGCTGCAAACTAACTTTAATAAAACCTCTCTGAACTGATACTCCAACTTACAATCACAATCACTTTACATAGCAATGAGGTCAGAAAAATAAATTACAAACACATTCAAATAACTCCTAGACTATAAATTTGAATGAGAATTAATAAGATTAAAGAGCTAAAAAAGTAATAATTTATGACATACATAAGCAAGAACTGTTAGTCAATGTTGAACAATGATGTATAGAAATTAAAATATGACCACACTTACCTCCTCATAATCATGTTGATTGGTTTCAATATCCAATTCTGTAAATTGCTTCAGCAGCATGAGTTCTAACACCTAACACACCACAATTCAACACATTAACGAACCGAATCAAGAAATTATTAGATACAATCAATTAGATTATTGTTGATTCGAAGCTAAATTGCTTAAGAACTCAACATAAACTTCTAAAATCCTAACTGGTGCAAAGTCTCAAAAGTTTTTCAAACTATTCAACACACCTTTTCTAGCAATCTAACAGTTTCATGTCATCATCTTCTTTAACTAAATCACATAAATAAGCAATTTACTTAAATAAGCAATTGAATGTTCTTGTGCTAAAACCGTTCCTACTTAGGAAGAGAAGGCTTGAAAATAGGAAGTGGTATTTGAATTTAGTCAAAAGAATTCGCGCGTTGATTATTTGTAAATATCACCGACAATATCACAAACATGAAATGAAAGTAAATGAATGTATCTAACATAATCACTTAGTCAAATCTATTATCTTGTTATCAAAAAACAAGATGATTTTTTTATAGATATCAATCTTTAACTTAAAATCAACAAAACAAAACTTGTGCGAAAAATCTTTCACTTTTTGACAATCACTTTTCACGAGCTCAATAGCTCATTACCTCACTTTAGGATTTGTATAGTCCATTTAGTCTACTCATTTCATCTCTAATGGTAAAGTCTTTGTGTGCTTTGTTTTTATTTAACAAATATAAAATTAACAAACATATATTAATATTTGGGAGAAAAAATTAAACAAAAACTTATATAAAAAGTATCGGTTCGGTTCGGGTATTTTCACTTGTATAACCGACACCGAACCGACAGTATCGGTTTCGATTTTTTTCGGTTCGGTTTTGCTTGTTTTTTTGTTCGGTTCGGTTTCTTCGGGTTTTTCGGTTCCTATTCGGTTAATTCGATTTCCTGCTCACCCCTATCTAAAATTACTGATGGAAAAATCAAAAATGGAATAAAAAATACCTGCAACAACTCAATGGTGGATTCGATGAAAGAAACCTGCAACAAATAACTTCGAATAATAAGCAGAAATTATCAGGTATAAAAACATTAAAAGCAAAGCAAACAATAACATAATCACTAAAGTTCATAAACTAAAGCTTCATATTTTCCTTTTAACCAAACACCATATCCATCTTTTACATCAATACTAAAGTCTTTCAGGAATTGATGAACCATAAAAAAAAACATTGAATTCATCAAAAAAAAGTTAAACAATCAGATTAAAAACTACTTTGAATCATTAATAAAATTATTAAAAATATCATAAATTAAGTTCATATACATCAAAAACAACATTTATATGTACCAGGTAATCAAAACATAGTTAAGGTCAACCTTTTAATCAAAACCTAAATAAAAGCCCATAAATTTGAATGAAGTTCATATCAAAATCTCTCGATGTTCGATAGGAATCAACAATGAGAGGCGATTTTTGCAAGCTTGTGAATCAAATAGATTAGGACTTTAGGAGAACAAACCTTCGATTGTTTAAACGGAATTTAGTAAGCAAAACATGTATCTTGATTAACAAATTAACAAAATAAATGTAACAAAAACACAGTCTTAAAAGAAGAAAACACTAAATCTGTATGATTTACCTGAACCGATTTGTAAAACTAACTCACCGATCTGAACCGTATCACACTATTGTCGACTTCGAACTCATGAAACACCACAACCAACACCTCGCCACCACCATCAGACCTAAAATCCACAACTGGAAAGCGTTGTTGGCGAAACCTTTCAGTACCCCTTGCCGTGAAAGAGATCCATCGAGATGAGAAGAAAAGCGTTGTATTCATATATTTGAAACTTTCAAAAGGTATTTGCAAAAAATGTGGAGAAGAAAAAGGAAACACATGCCGTAAATTTTAAATATGAATTTAGGGTTTAGTATTAAAAAAGACTGAAATACCCTTAAAATGGTTATACATTATGCATCAAAAGTTTGTACGTGTGCATCAAAAATTTGTACGTGGTTGATAAGTTTGGTATCCTTCCAATCTGCATTATAGATAGTATAGATATATATATATATATATTCAAAAGTGACATCAATTATGGTTAGATCATTGATGTTTCTTGAATATCAATTTTGTTGTTTTGATATTGACAATTCTACAAGTTAAATCACACAATCAAGATTCAAAAGAAAAAATCTTATTTTTTCTTCCCTTTTATCCTTTTTGGGCCCAAAGTATTGAAGCAATAACCATAATGCAATGTTGATGTGCAAAAGAGAAATCAAATCCTAAAAGTTTCTTGAAAAAACTAGAAATCTAAGAAACATTTTGCTTTCTTCATTTGATTTGATATCAAAACTAATCAAAATATCAATCTTTATGTTAGGTGTTTCTCATTCTATTTTACTTGTAAGTGATGCATGTTGTAATAAAAAAAATCATAAAATGATTTATTTTTATGATAATATTTATATGTCAAGTTTACGAGTTTAAACACTTTTAAAAAATATATTGAAATGTATAAATCGGGTTCGTCTTGCACTCCAAAAAAGTATTCGAATAATTAAATTTCACATACACAACAAAAACTCATAGGTTTCACGAAAAAAAAAACTTTAAAAAAGATAACGAACGAATAACATATTAAACTTTTAAAAGTAATCAATTGTTTCATAAAAAATAAAGTAGATACTTCAAACTCTTTCACGTGTTTCATGTTTATGGAGGTCGACATGGTCGTTTTTAATACGACGTATATGATGTGAGTTTAGTCATATCATGTAGTTTTTATTATACAAGTGTTATAGCATGCAGGAATGACGATATAAAAAGTTATTGTCTTAATATCAATCAAGTATGCGAAACAATATAAAGAACGAGACAACTCATTGAATCATAAAGTCGAATAAGTAAAAATAATTTGACGAAATCCTAAAATGTATCAAGAATTTGATCATTAAATTTATCAAATTGGTAAGAAAATATGAAGAAAAAAGGTTGAGGCATAAGCTTCTTTTATCCCTCATCAACCCCTACATGATTTTCTTTACCCTGTTACAACTTCATACTAGTAATTAATTTTACAATGGTCCATCACAACACCACCAAGCTGCCGCCGCCACCGCCGCTTGCCGCCACCGCCGCCATCGGGTTCTTAAAATTAGTCTAGAATTTTACAATCAAATTTTTTAAGAAGCCATCAATCATCAATGTGTCTTCTATCTCTCTTTATACAAAATTATAGATGTCTCTCTTACTTTGATCCATCATTATGTAAGGTGATATGGTATCATTTATCACAGCTCAACTTTCATTTGACCTGTAGAAAATTCAAACATAATATTATTTGACTTTTTAAGTCACAAAAAGTCAAACTTTAGAAAAGTCAACTCACCAAGAAAACCTTGTGATTGATCTTGGCCTAATGCCATCTTTACAACACTTTGAAGGTCATTTTCCCATAATGTTGAAGCCTAAATAAACAAAAAAAACCTTCATAAACACCTTCCAATACATAATCTTGAAATATATTTAATTAACTAAAACTTTTACTTACCTCAATAAAACCATCAATGTGAGGTGGCTTGATAACCGAGTTGCGGTGCATTGCAGCCATCAAAGGGTTCATAGAAAATTGATTTTCGGGTCTATCGGGGACCATACCATTTAATTGGGATTGGAATCCATAAGGGAATGATTGTGCCGAGGTATCAAAAGGGTTCGCAATGTTTGGCATAGAAACTTGAGGCTGAAACATCTGAAATTTGAAAAAAAAAATCTACACAAAATCACTCCCAATTTTTTAATAAATACACCTCTTGTCGCGTGTCCAAACACTAATACTCGAAAGCTCAAGTTACAATGTGTTTGAGCTTTCGAGTACTAGTAGTTATGATGATGAATATTTACTATTACGGGTCGTAATAATCAGATTGAAAGATGCATGTAACAAGTTGACTGATTGTGTGATAACATGTTCAAAACTAACATCCAAATACCACCCTTTGATTGGTCAAGAGTTTATTAAAAACAGACAAAAAAAACTTACATCTTTAGATAAAAGTGCTTCCATACTTGCATCCATCCTAGGATTAACAGTGGCCAACTTCATAGACAAAAACTGCAATAAAAAAGAACCGGAAACAAGTTAAAAACAAGCTAACAAATTTCAGTTTGTACTATGATAATTTAGTATTAGATCTTTCTTAATTACCTCAACTTGTCTCTGCAATGATTGTACATAGTTTATAATCTCATCAAGCATAACAGCTTTTCCTGTAACCTATAAATCAAAAGTCAAAACCCCATCTCATATTACAACCTCAAAGTCCAAATGCTTCAATTTTGACTTCAAAATGTGAAAAAAATGATAAAAATTGAAACTTTTTGTTTACCTTGTTACAACCAGGAACAAGATCTTGAAGAAACTTCATCCTCTCACTGATTTTCTCTCTTCTGACCTGATATTTGTTAAAATTAAACACAAATGTGAGTTGGGTTGTAAATTCTAAGACTGTGCGTAGTGGGCGTGATAACACCCACATAACGCCCAGAAAACGCCCGAAAACGCCCCCACACCACTACGTGGGGGCGTTATGCTTCAAATTTTCGTGTGGGCGTGTTGCTAATAACGCCCGAGCCCCGCACACAAATCAAAAAATTACCGTTATTAACGGCTCTTTTTTTTCAACGGCTCTTTTTTTTTTTTTTTACTTTTTAATTAATACATATTTACAACTTATAAATACTACAATTTTAAACCACATTCTCACAACAATTCTAATATTCATCTTCTAATCTTCAACTCTTCTAAACTATATTCTACAATGTTTCCATACGGTGCCCCATTCGGTTCGCCAAACAACCCCGGGTACCGACCCCCTCGAAGAACCGACACAAACCAAAACCAAGCAAACGACCCAAATAACATGTCGAACGCTAATCTTTTTGGTTTCATTCGAAACATGCCAATGAATATGGGCATGATGGGTATGAACCAAAACATGATGAGTATGGGTATGGACCCAAACATGATGGGTATGGGCATGACGGGTATGAACCCGAATATGATGGGATCGTCACAACCCGTTGATTTGGAAGAAGTTATCCCGGAAACGCAACCGGTGGCTCCAACTCAAGATGCCGGTCCGTCCCAACCCAAAAAAAGGTCACACAAGAAGAAAGCGCCGGGAGAACCGAGAGCACCGAAATCACACGTTATTTGGCCGGTTGATGAAGAATTTCAATTGGCACGTGCTTTTCTATCTAATTCCGAGGATCCGATTATTGGTAAATATATATGTTTTAAATAACGTATGTTATTTTTTTAATAATATTGTTAATAATATTTTTTGTGTTTTTTTAGGGAACCACCAAGACCGAAGCGTGTTTTGGAATAGGGTTCGGGATGATTTTCACCAGTTAGTTGGTAAACCGGTAGGCTACCGTACGGCGGATAAGATTTCCTCAAAATGGAGGGAAATGAACTCCAAGTGTGTGGTATTCAATAGTGTTTACCAACGTCTTTTTGAGGGTTGGGCCAGCGGGGAAAACGATGCCGACATTCAAAAGGCGGCATTGGAAGAATATCGGGGTACGAAAGGGGCGTTTCCTTATCTTGCCATATGGGACTTTTTGAGAAAGTCTCCAAAATGGCTTACATTGATCAACCCGGTCACGCCTTCGGCCCGAGCATCGAAGAGGTCAAAAACAACTTCGTCCACCGAACCGGCAAGTCAATCTTCCGATGCCCGACAACAATGTATTGACTTGAACGATACCGAGGAAGAGTTCGAGGAACCGCAACATCCCGAACGACCAATCGGGAGGGATAAAGCAAAGAGGAAAGGCAAGAAAGCCGTGTCGTCATCTTCTTCGGGTATCGACTACAACGAGCGGTTTTTGGAAATGAATGAAAAGTTAGATGCTATAACGGAATTAGGACAAAAAAGAATTGAGCAAAAAAATAAAATTTGGGAGGAAAAAAGAGAACGTCAAATGCAATTGGACTTGGAGTTTTTGGGAAAACCAATCCCAGAGGAGCCGGGTGCGCGACGTGAACTTCACCTCGCTTGTATCAACCGTATCAAAGAAAAATATGGATTGTCTTGATTATGTTATTTTTTTTACGGTATTTGTAATCTTTTTTAATTATGAACTAGTTATTTTTATTTTATATTTTATTAATTTTATATAGTTTAAATAATAAATAAAAAATGATTGAGTAATGATGGTGGGGCATTATAAGGGGCATTAACCATTACGCCACTTTCTGGTATAATGCCCCTTGTCCAGTCAGCAGCCACATGGCAGAAAACGCCCCTAAGGGGCACTAACCATTACACAGAGTCTAATAATTAATTTTTTTGAATAATGTTGCTAATTTAGGAAAATTTGGCTTACCCTTTCTGCAAGACTATGGCTGTCAGTAGCTTGACCCCTTCTGGCTCTAACATGAATGTAATCTTTTGGTGGTTCTGTTGACTTTTCATTTGACTTTTTTTCTTCATTTGACTTGCTTCTTTTTGCATCTGATTCCTCTTTTTCCACTTCTGTCACAACCTGCAAAACCCAAGAATTTATTTTTCTTAACCTTTAACACAATAACAAAAGGAATTTGATGAACTAATGAATTGATGCAATGGTAAAATGACTAAACTAACCTTGTCATCTTTAGCATTTGTTTCTTTTCCCTTTCCTTTAGCAACCACCTTTCTCTTTCTTCCATTAGCATTATTACTTTGCCCTTTTACTCCAATTCCATTTCCAGTTCCAGTTTCAGTTTCAGATACTGATGATTCATCCAATTCCATTGACAGTTTGTTCATTTTCTTGAAAGATTGGTTACTTGAGACCCTTGATAACTTCCCTGATTCAATCACATGACTTAACTCATTCTTGCCACCAAAAGTTGAAAATCTTGAAGGATCAACAGGGAATTGGTGATGCCCTGTAATTGACATGTTAACAACTTTTGGTGGTGAGTTTAAAGGAGTATTGTAGCAAGAATTGTTGGAACTATTGTTTCCATTAATCTCACTTGAGTTGCATATACTTCCAAGTCTACCAATCAATTCCCTTAAAACAATGCTCTCACCACCACCACCAACACCAACACATGGGAATTGAACAGCATGGTGGGAGTTTGAAGGTGATGACACAATTGAACTCAAAGCAGACTCAAACAGATCCTTTTGGTCCATTGAATTGGTGTTGAAAAAACAATTCATTTCACTTCCTTCAATTCCCATCCCAAAGATGGAACAATTCCCATTTCCTTCATTTTCCATTGTTCAATTCAGTTACCAAATGGGTTACACACCCTTTGCAAATTTGCAAATGGGTTTTTTGTTTCTTGAAGAATTGAGTAAGAAAGATTGAAACTTGATAGTCTTTTTGGTTCTTGAAATTCACTCAAGTGTGTGAAAGATAATAAAGGGTAATGAGAGAGGGGATGAGGGGCAGTTGTGAGTTGAAGATAGGTAATAACATATAACATATATAATATAATAACATAAAAGCATAAAGATTAAAGAAAAAGACAAGGCATGAAGATAGGTAAAGCAATGAAAAACAACACATAAAAAAAATATACAAAGAATGTTGTTCATTTTCACAAGGTTTAATCTTGTTTAGATGTGTTAAAAGTTAGTTTGCAACTAGATTTAAGATTGAGTCGCGCGTTGCAGTGGTCATGTCATGTAGTTTGGTCTTGTGTATTTGACTTCGTCACATGCATTGATAAAAAAAAAGTCTCATGTCCCGTACGTCACGACGCAAAACTGTAATGTGTCACATATTAAAAAAAACGATGAAATATCAAAAGTTAAAGGTCAAAACAGTAACAATATTAAAGCCGTACTATATGTTAAAGTATAAGAGATCAAATTCGAAAACTCATAAAATGACAATTAGTAAAAGTCGGGGATTAAAACCGTAAATACGTAAAAGATTGGGGATTAAAACAGTTAATACGCTAAAGTAAAAAAAAGTTCTAACGCGATATGACGTCACATGACTCGATCGTATGCACCGACCTTCTTGATTAGAATATATATTAATTTATTTTCATGATTTTTTTAAAAAGAAAATTGTAAACATATATTGTATAATAAATAAATGAGTAATCATAGAGCAAGTAAAAGGAACATTTAAAAAAAATAGAAGTTGGTAAAGAAACTTAAGGTTCAACTGGCACATAACACTCTGTTACAGTACTGGCACTATTTGTCATAATGTGTCTCAATCATTAACCCCCCAATTTCAAGGGGTAAAGTGTCTCTACTTGCTAATCACATTATTAAAAAAAACAAAAATGATAAAAAGACTCAAAATATGATTTTTAAAATATTCTGGGTTGAATAAAATATGTAATGATTAATTACACAACTAAAATATTAATTTGAACAAAATAAAAGAGAGTATATAATATGCATGATCATCGGTTAAGAAATTAATATTATAAGTTTATATGTTCGGATTTAGTTTTAACTTTAAAGTATAATGTTTGAAAATATCAAGATGTTTGCCTCGATAGATGATGTTGGGTAAATAGTATAAAACAATTGATTTTGTGTCTTTGATACAAAATATTACTAACCAGACATATCATAGTCCTAAAAGTTACGTGTAAGTCTATACATGACGTGTATGGTACAAAGTTTACAACTATAATGCTCGGTGTCATTCATGTAACGGTTCACATATGACATATACAGTTACATATAGGCCTATACGCCACGTATAAAATTTTAACATTTTTAGTTTATGTAACAATGTTTATATGATAATGTTTACGTTGCTAAAGTTGAGGTATCGGTTGGATGACCATGCTGATACACACTTTTCTTTGTATGGGTCCAACCAATTTTTACTCATATATAAACTTTGGTAAGTGGTAACTTCTGCAAAGATAATATTAAAATTTAATGTTGTTATTTTTATAACAAACAGTATTTTTTTTTTTATAAAAACATCATCATTTTTATAATGAAATGCATTATATATTTAAAAACATCAATTTAAATAAATTTAGAGGGTTACTCTTCGCTACACCACATATAGTACCATACATGATGCATAGCCTCAGCAACCATGACCAAGGTCATTACCGGACAAACATGTCATACACGGCACATACCCGACCATATGTGGCCCTTGACTTCACACGTTATATGCCACAAATAGACCCATACACAGTGTATAATGCATGAAATGAATGCATGTACAAGTTTTGTCAGACTTTGAAATGGGCTAGTCCTACATTAACGAAAAACGTCACTTTTATTTGACACCATAACATATCAACATTATTATTCGATAATATCATCATGTAGCTCATATTCAAGTTCAATTCAAGGTTTTTGAAAACTTAAAGTGAAAGTGAAATTGAAGACATTTTTAATTAATTGTTATTCGGTTCTTAATTTTATGATTTTCAACATTATTTGTTCTTATACAGATTTAAACACATTGTACATTTTTTTGATTTAATTAAACTTCTTGTTCTCCTTTTTTTTTTCTCCTTTGTCAACTCAGTTCATGTGTTTTTAAATTGTTTCATGCTTTATCAAATCTAAGTAAATCTTAATTCGTAAATCAATTATTCAAACCAAAATTTTCAATGAACATAACTTTTTATGATGTATTGCCATATTAACTTTCGGATTTGATGACCTATTAGAATTTGATGGCCTAAGACGGGAGTGTGTTTTCGACTTTCGTTACATTGTGAGACGGTCCTACTCATATTAAACAAACATTTGTTACAAAATTTGGACACTAATAGTAATATTCCTTCATATTCAATACGCTACAAGTAGGGGTGTTCAAAAATATCCGCATCCGAAACCCCGATCCGAAATCCGATATTCCGAACTCGAAATACCCAAAATTTCGGATATCCGAACTTCGGATACCCGAAATTTCGGATTCGGATAGTAATTTTGGCATAATTCGGATATTCGGATTATCCGATTATCCGAAATCCAAATTTTTTTTAGATTATGTATTTAATATATTTATAAAACTATGCTTATAAACTTTAAAGATAACATGTATTTAGTATTCCAATTACATTCACGCCCTCTACCCTCCGGCCTCAAATTGATGCACGCTCCGACGACCCACTGTCGCACGCTCTGACAAGTCGAAATTCCACCGGTGCACGCCTCCGATCATGTTGTTACCTTGTAAATGAATTTGTACTTTTTTATAGTATTCTTTATAGCCTTTTTTTAATATTATTTTCTAAAATAACCAAGACATAACTTATATTTGATTTCATTATTAGTTTTTTAAAAGTATGAGAAATTACAAAAAAAAACTTTATAATCATGTACTCATGTTTACGAAATTCCAGTATTTGATTTTTAGTTAGTTTTTTTTTTGTTGTCGACTTATAAGTCGTGGTCATGAGACAAGTAGCGGACTTGTCAGATGTATAAAGTGGACGATTATTTGAATGTATTGAAATGTTTGGAGTTGATGTTTGATTAAAACAACTTGTTATTTAGATATTTGTACTTTGACTATAATTGTCTTAAGACTTTTTTGGTTAGTTGTTTAACATTAAGGCTAATTTTGGATTGAATGAAATGCAAAAAAAAAAAAATTAAAATTTTCGGATATTTGGATACTATCCGAATCCGTATCCGAAATCCGGATATCCGAAATTTCGGATTCGGATAGTGAAAATCACTATCCGAAATTTTCGGATATCCGAAAATTCTGGTATCCGAAATCCAGATACCCGACTTTGAACACCCCTAGCTACAAGTCTTCAGCGCATAGAAGACGCAGATATGATATTGCTACAGATCGAGATCAAATGAGAGAACAAATATGAGTTTATATTGAAAATATATATTTATATTTTATATGATTATACATGTTTTTTATATTAATATAATAAGGGGATGTTTATAACTTTAAATTGATAAGTGTTGAATCAATAATACGTCTGAACAATTAAATGCTGAATTTATAAGAGGTTTGAACAATTAATAGCTAATATATTGGTTAACTATTAAAATACAAATGTCTAACCAATGAATAATAGCTTTTGACCATTCAGACTCAATTTAATGCTTAACCATTCCATAAAAATGTCTGAATTATTCAAATATCTGCTTGCGAAACAAACAGTCAGAACCATTCAAATATCTGAATTATTAAGAGGCTAAAATAAACAACTTTTAAATGGTTTAAATATTTATTTAGCACTTCACCATACAAAATAAAATCGGTTTGTACTTGAAATCACATGAATACATTATATGATACAAAAGGAATATAATTGGTTTTGAATGTCCAATTTTAATATATTTGTTTCATGTTGAAAGCGGTGTGGAAGAGAGTGGGAAAATTGTAATTTTCTTGTTTTGTTGTTGTTACCTTATTTAAATAAAGTAAAAATATTCGTGGAGGCTGGAAAAGATCGAAAGGGATAAAAACAAATCTCAAGGGATCAAACACGAAAGAAAAAAAAAGAATCTAGGTGTTAAAAATTATTATTTATCCCTTTCATTTTACCTTTATATTAAAACAATTATTTGGTTACAAATTACATTAGCTTGTTCTTTGCTAATTCTTGTTGTATTGAAAATTTTAATAATACATACAACGAAATGAATGAAGTTTGATTACTCAGGGTAATTTATTAACGAAATGTGACCAATATATATGTTTTGCGATCGCAATCAGTATTAGGTAGTTCATGTCCGTATATTTTGGGAAAAACCCGACTCAAATTTGAGAAAACTCATTAACAAAGTAGCTGTAAAACTCGTTCGATTCATGTTACTAGCTGGAATTGAACCCGAGTCTCGTTTAAAGAATTAAGGTCTCCTACAACTATATCACATTAGAGGTTGTGTACACACATAGCGAGTAATTACCCGTGCTTCACAAATGATCGATTTTAATTAAAATAAACATGTCCTAGAAGCATATTTGGGTAGGAGGTTGGGGTGGAGTGGAGTGGTAAAGTGAAAGAGATTCAAATGTTACTATAACACAAAATAAAAAAAATTCCGTTACAAAAATTGTCATAGAAGCATGTTTGGAATTTTAGTAATTTTCTTTTCATGATCGCTTTTTTTATTTTATTTTTTGTTATTACTTCTTTCCTGACTTCTTTTCAAATTTATTTTATTCTTCTATTTTAATTTTACTAGGTTTTTTCCCGTGTAATACACGGGTTGAATGATAAAAACGATATTTTTTATTAATATAGAAGATTTGTTATTAGAAAAGCTAAATCAAATAAATATAAATAATTATTTAAATTTGATATAATTTAATTATTCTATTAAAGATGTATTATTACTATTAAAATAAGTAATATTATTAAAATTATGATTATATCAAATGAATATATTTGAAATCCAAAATAAATAAATAAATTTAGTATATTCATAACGATTATTCAAATTAAAAAATTATCCAAATCCTACTAAAAAGTAGTTATAAGATATAGATAGAGATTAATTATAAAAGTTTTTTCATTTGTTTTCAAAAAATAATAAAATATATTAATAAGATATATGTTAAATATCGGGTTAAATTCAAACCCAGAAACCCAGTTGAAGATCCGCATAAAATAATATATATGATGAATGTGAGTTTGACACATAGGAAAAATTCTAGGTGGACATGCTATAATCATGCCATATGTATTTGTTACTCAATTATTAGAATAGATAGATTTGTTTGTGGGCTTTTATATTAGGGTTGTATTGTTGTACTTTTTATGATTTATTTACACATATTTTACTTAATGTCCAAGTAGGTTTTCAAAATAGACATGACTATTTACAAATATTTTATACCTGTTGCATTTCCACCCCAACTTGGTTATCCTACATTCAAAAGCTTATGTTTATTTACGTTTTCATATAATGTTATTCTATATCAAGTCTACCATTTGAAAAAAGGAAAACATATAAATAAATAAATCTACATATTTTAATAATTGAGTAACACATTCACATGTCACCATTTTAACTACTTCACATAGGATTTTGCTTAGGTGTCATGTTCTAAATTAATTTGATGGAGAATTTTTAGATGGGTCATGGTATGCTCCATATTCGAAATAACCCGATATGTTTGAATTAAAAATTCACAAATTATCATCAATTATCTCCTAACGCGATATGTTCAAATACAGAATTTACCAATTATCATGATCTATATCTTAACCCGATATGTACCAAGTATCATGAATTATCTCCTAACCTGATATGTTCAAATAAAAAACTTATCAATTATTATGATTTATCCTAACCCGATATGTTCAAATTAAAGTTTTACCAATATCATTAATTATCTCATAACTCGATATATTCAAATAAAAAAATTAACAATTATCATGAATTATCTCCTAACCCGATATGTTTCAATATAAATTTACCAACTATTATAAAGCATATCCTTTATTGTAACATATGATTTTTATATGAATATATTTGTAATATCCAAATCAATTTAATAAGAAATATGTTAAAAATAAATTGATATGTAAATTGAGTTAAAATTTATAAAATTAAAATTCGTGTAGTACACGGGTACTAATCTGGTAAAATAATTAAAGCATATAGATCTAAAGGTGGCTTTAAGCCGTTAATCATTGAAGTATATCCTAAATAATGTTTGACCCAATAATTAACCCCCTAAACACAGTTTTTAATTATTATTAGTCATAGTTTTTTTATTAAACCGGCACGAATTACTATGCGTGTTCCCCCATAAACTATTCATTTGTATTATTAAATATCCTTATATAATATATAAAAAAAATAAATATGTGCACAACTCATAAAATATTGATATGATACTATGGATTATGTTTGTGTGCGGCTAATTTTTAAACAACAACTTACTTTTTATGATCTGTTTTTGTGATTGTATACTTTCGTTCCAGTTAAGCATTGACACTTTGTTTTCATTGAGGTCATATTATTAGGTATGTGTATAATACTAGGTTACTAACATGTATTATACGGGTTGAAAACTATTATAATAAGTTGATGGTAATCTGATGTTATACGCACATATAGTCATAACATATTCAAGCATATTACTTTCTTGCAACTTTTTTTATATTTGTAACTGTGACATGCATATATAGATATAAATGAACTAATTTAATGTGTGTATATGCAGAAAATTTTAAATTAAAAAACACGATTAAGAAAAACACTAAAAAAAACACTAAGAAAAACACGCTAGTTAGAATATAAGATTGACAATTAAAACTGAAAACCTTGTGATGTTTGACATATGACATGTCTTATGTGGTGATTATTCGGATGATTTAAATGAATATTTACTCTTTCATTAGACTGTGTGTAATGGACATTATGTGGGCAAATAACGCTCCATAACGTCCGACGTCCCACTACGTGGGGGCGTTGTGTTTGAAAAAAAAAATTCAGGCGTTTTGCTAATTGCGCTCTTGCCCACTTTTGACCAATCAATCCCATCCATTCAATTCAACATTATCCAATCATCCAATCAATGCAATACAATCCAAATGATTAATTAATAATTATGGGGCATTATCCATTACGTCACTTTATGATATATAATGCCCCTTGTGGCCTTGTCTATTCATCGTTCACATGACGGAAAATGCCCCAAAATGCCCCCAAGGGGCATTAACCATTACATAAGGTCTTAGTATAAAGTGTAAAGATGTTATGTGCAGAACCGGTTTGTTAAAAATCCAATTATTGATGAATATACCATACAAATATTGATGAATAGACATTAAACCCCACATTCAAACATCCTCTTGAAACTACTCCATTACTATAAAAATAAAATAAAATTTAAGTTAGGTCACTAACATAAGTATCAAATCTGTATACCATGATATATAATCTGGTAAAATAGTTGAAGTTAAAGTAGGACGTATAAATGATTGAGTAAATTACAATTTTGGGCCTTTATAATAAGTCAAATTACGGATCGTGGCCTTTCTTTTAAATTATTATACTGGTTGGCCTTTATATAAATTTTTGTCACGATTTTAGGCCTTTAAGTTCACGGGCGTTAAGTTTTATGGTTAAGTCCCCTCATGTGCACATGAGGGTATTTCAGTCATTTCACAACTAAAGGACCATCTCTGTAACTTTTTCATCATCATCTTCATCTTCTTCATTTTCATTATCTTCATCATCTTCATCTTCATCTTCATCTTCTTCATCTTTATCTTCTTTATCTTCATCATCATCTTCATCTTCTTCATCTTCATCTTCATCTTCATCTTCCTCAAATCACAACCATCCCTTCACAACCACCACATCATATATACTACTTACATACATACACAATCCATATATATATATATACACATTCGCAGATGACGGTGCTAACAACCACCGCCACCACCACAGCTACAACTGCCATCTCCAATTTCAGATCTTGTTCACTTTCCGATGATGATAGGCTACGGCTAAGGTTTCGATTAGGAGTAAGATCAATGAAGTGGTGGTGTTGGTCTGATGGTGGTGGTGGTCTGATGGTGGTGGTTGGAAAAATTTCATCAGCTTGGATGATGATGAAGATGATATAACACATGAGGGGACTTAACCAAAAAACTTAACGGCCGTTAACTTAAAGGCCCAAAACCGTGACAAAAATTTATATAAAGACCAACCAGTGTAAAAATTTAAAATAAAGACCATGATCCGTAATTTGGCTTATTATAAAGGCCCAAAATTATAATTTACTCATAAATGGTTTATAGGAGTAAATAGTAAATTTGTAAAAGTGAAAGATAAGAGGAGTTTGATCGAAGCATTGAATTGCACGTACATTAGTTATGAAAGAAACATGCAAGTGGAAAGGGACATGACATATAGTCCTTCAAATAGCTACCGAGCCAGGTGTAAATGTTTGTCGGAATAAACATCAATCATATATATTCAACTAAATCTTACGGTGTGTCTCATCGTACTAAATCACAAATACATTATTTACCTCACCTCACCCCCACCCCACCTAAGTACCTAACAATATATATAATATATATAGTACATTCAGTCGTATCTTTGTTACAAGCTATAACATATTTTTCGTCACCGGCCATTTCAGACAAGTTATTTTTATTTAGATTCGTATTGAAAATTTATTAGTGTATTTGCAATGTATTTTGGACCGAAGAAATAAATACAAGTATAAAGGGTGTCCCAAGATGTGTCTAATATTTTATGTGAGTCGTACATGTCATAACCAAGGGTCTATACGAGATGTATAGAATTGTCGTGAAACTGTCCGGAAAAGAAATTTGAAAAAAAGTGGCATAACCAACTCACAATCGAGCATCACAAATCACATATAATCCGTATAGAAATATGGAGGTTGTGGGGGCAAAATTGGTGTAGTGATCCGCTATTATGGCGGGTTGTGATTTGTTAGTCGGCCTTAGCGTCTTGTTAGCTATCGGTCGTGTCCATTTCAGCCCAATACTACTTTATAATTGATGGAACCTGTTTGAGGCAATGGACCCGATTTAAACACTTCTCATGTATGGGCTTACATTAGGCCTGTTTCCAACTAATTGTATGGTTTGTAAGCAGTTCGACGCTTCGACTAATGACACGAGAGTGATAATAAAGTCGAATATTTGAGATCTAAGTTTTTAATCTTTATTCAAAGAGATTATCCTACAATGGTTCGCTTTTCTTGACCGAGAGTGATCCTAACTGAGTTAGAGCCCAGAGCGTTAAAATCAATATAGATGACAACTACTTCACTGACTTTGCTACTTATTCTAGCAGAAATGATTACATAAACTTGTAACCTATTCTTTTAGTGATGGACTGATATATACATGTGGGTTTACATAGATCAGCCAGCATCTTTATTCTCAAGCGTTTTCGAAAGGGTGGAACTTCAAACGAAAATCCGATGCACAGGTTCTGGCCCGGAAGGCTTGCAATCGATCTCTCGTAGAACCGTCTGGAGCCCGACTCCAGCAGCGTTTGCTTTCGGGTGGATTCCATGGACCGGACCCTGGATGTATGCCCTGTTCTCCCTTTCCTTTTCGAAGGAAACACCATAACGAGACTCCACATCTGTAATCGATCGATACAAGTCACATGACACCATGTGTACGTTACCACTTAATATCCATGTGTTACACAGGTTAAATAATAATATTTTCAAAAAGTTATAACACATCTCTAAATATTAAATATTTAAGAAAATTTGGTTTTATCAAACTCATACGTAGTGAAAAAATTCACGCAATTTTCCTCTTCAACTTTTTATTATTGAAAAAATATTTTCACCTAAATACGACCCATGTAAACTTGAATTATTAGATAGATTTATTATTTAAGGGACCTTTATTTAACTAATGTTAACCAACTGAAGTTTAAAATGCTAGGATTGGGTTCTATTTTCGACTCATAAACATTAACTCGTTCGTATAAACCTCCATGACTGCGTATTAATTATGCGGCCATGGTGGTTGAACGTGTTAAAATCAAGGAAACAACAATCAATACCTTTAGCAAGACTAGGATACAGTTGACCATCACGAGTCAACGCCATCATCACCTGCGGCAACCCCAACGGCAGTTCATCACCTCTATCCACCTGCCAAAAATGAATCGTCTTCCCGTACGTTTTCGCCACCTTCTCCAAATCCTTCCGTTCAACCGGACCAGGTACCCCGGGAAGAAAAAGCACACCGCTCTTCACCTCATACTCATGACTATGCCATAACGGTTTCTCCGTATCCGGCAACGTTAAAAACAGTTCTTCCGTTACTATGTATTCAAGTCCGATCAACCGCGCATCCGCGTTCGGACTATCGTAGATCAAACACTGCCGCATTTCGTCGTTTAGATGACCGCAGTAGTGATGAGCTTCCACTTGTCGAGTCATGTCGTCAGCGTAAAAGTGAAATCTAACCAAAAGTAACACAATTAAATCATTGTTAGGTGATTAGTCGTCTAATTATACAATTCGTTTAACGTTTTATTTAGTTTGGTTTTTTTATGCAGTGAAAAGGCCTTAAAATCTGAAGTTTTAAGGCTTAAAGGAAGAAATGTCTTTTACAAAATTTTGTTTAGCGTAACTGTTAAAGTGTTATTTTAGGTTCGGTTATCAGATTAAAACGTTTTAACGAATAAACTGGATTTTGTGTAAATGTTAAAAAGAGAAATAAAAACCGACTTATTTTTTGGTTTATTTAGACAAACGAACCGAATAAATCATGTGTTTATGTAATGTATTGAATTTATGAATTAAGGCTTACGCGCAGAGGTGTTGGTGGATTTGTTTGGTTGGGCCAAAGGATTGGATGGCGGCAGCGGCGGTGTCGACGAGAGACGTGCCGATTTTGGTTTTTTCTCCGGGAACTTCCGGGTGAATTGATGCATGAACAGGGTCCATTTTGAATAGTAACAAACGACGGTGATCTTTGGTGAGGTTGATGGGTGGGGTGTTTAGTTCTTGAAGGTTTGGGGATGAGTAGGTGATTTATGTAGGTTTAGTTTTACAGGTGGCAGTGAGAGTGACATACGTGGCGGGTTTTGTTTACCACGTGTAAGTTACGTGGCTTTTGTTATGTTAGTACTGTAAATAGTTTTATATTATGGTCAACAACCAAGCGTTTTTTGTTGACTTTTTTTAGTGAAATGAAATGTGTCATGTGTAAAGAATGTGACACGTGGAAAGTGACTTGTTCGGGATTTTATGGATATTATTGGTGATGACGACTGACGAGAGTTTGATATGGGCCTAATATTTGGTGTGGGTTTAACGTTTGGGCTCACAACGGGTGTTTACATATGGGTGTATAAATATGGCTCAATATTTAAGATTAGGTCCAAATCTGTATGTCATGGTTGCCTTGTGAGTTATGAATTATGATTACTTGTGAATGGTCAAAGACTCAAAATAAGTCAAATGGCCAAATGGCAAATGCTCACATAAAATATGGAATTAAACGAAATCAAAGGTTAAAAAAATTAAACGCCCTAAACTATAATAATAGGTTAGTTACAAGTCTTTTTTATATTGGTAAGTTTTTATTGGCATTTTAGATTTGAAATAAACATGTTACATTGATAACTTCTTTAGGTGATAAAAGGGTCATATGCCTCGAATGACCTTGGACACTACTCTGCACTATCATATAAGTTAGTTATGTCTAAATTGGATACATCACACAACTAGGATTGTTCACGAGCTAAGTCGAACCTAGCAGACATTTGCTCATGTTTGGCTTTTTTTCAAACCAAATCAAGCGAATTGACTTGTTTACAACAGAGCGGAAAATTAAACAGGCACTTTTCGAGCATTAAGAGTTAGAGTGAACGACGATTGATTTGGATATGCCAATTGTTTAATGTTATCTAGTTTATAATACTATTAGAGACACTAATAATACTGGACTTAACTTTTTATGCCTTAAATGTTAGACATATTTAATAGCATATATTTTTTTTTTATGAATGACAATGCGTTGAGAATAACGATGAGGTTGCGACCCATGAGGTGATGAGCATATTGCAAAGCACGATAAGGGTGAGAGTGGGAGATGATGATGCAATGAGCGGACTATCACGATCAAAGGCTATTGCTTAGCAGAGTAAAGATGCTATTTTTACATTTATTCATTGTTTATATTTTAATGAGTTCACTAGACTGGCAACTGTATACTTGTGTATAATAACACAACCCATTAGAGTGGGCGAAATGGACTCGGGGTGGGTGCGGCCCCGTGCGGGAACACTACCCCACCCTTAGCGGCCCCGAAGATTGGGGTGGGATTTGGTGTCTCCACCCTGTGTTTTCCCTGAACTTTTTGACTTATTAAAAAAAATTACTTTTTATTTGTTACACAATATACTACATATATACTAAACCAAATCAAATATACATCATAGTATCATACTCTCATCTATATTTTTCAACCACAAAAAATCTCTATATTTTTACTCTAAAAATGTTGCATCATTTATTACTCGAAGATTCAACAACGGGTTTGTCTTCATCATTTTCCGAAGACTTGATGATTAGCCATTATTTATTTGTTTATTTTATTTTAGTTATTTATATTTATTTATTAGTTGTAAATTTATGTTTTTATTATTTAATGAAATATTAAAAGTTTTTAAAAAAATAAGAAACGAAAAAGAAAAAGTGTGGCGTGGTATGGAGTGGACTCCTAGACTCCTAGTAACATGAGGTGTAATTTGAGGTGGAGTAAAAATAAAAAAACATGAGGTGGTGAGGGGTGGACTCCCTCACCCTTAGAATGATATTTATATGCTATACATATAAGTGTATATATATTAAAAGTGTATATAATCCGAGTTGAGATGAACCGAGCTGAGAGAACTTTTGCTCGTGTTGGCTCGTTTAAAACCAAAGTAAAAATCCGAATAAATATCTTCAGAGCGAACATTAACGAGCGACTAGTAACGAGCGTCTTAAATAACCCTGCATGTGTTATTTGGGATCATTGACTATTTGTCCATTTAGCATGATTTATTAAGAGTACCAATTCACATGATCGATATACATCGTTATAACACTTATAAGATCTTGTATATATATACTATTTATATGAACTAAATAACACATACGTGATACATGATTAAGTAGGTTGCATGTGTACATATTTCCGTCTTCATTTCATAATTGTTTACTTAAAGATACTTTAGTTAGGTCAAACAAATGATACAACCGAACATATGCAACAATACAAAACTTAAATAAATATACAATCCCTTCAATTTATTTTACAAAACACCAAACTTTAAAGTTTGACTAAAAGTCACGTTTTATACAATTTTCTATCAATAAAAACAAAAAACATTGACTATAGAACCAGTCAACCAGTTTGCCGGTGAGTCCGGTAGCCGGTGATGACGAAAAAGTCTAAACAACGCCGTTCAGTTACAGTAACCACTCATAATCATCCTCAAAAAAAAAAAAAAAAAAAAAACTTTTTTCAAAACCATAAACCTACCACCAATTTCTGCTTCATATAATGTATCAGCAGCAGCTTAAACGTCATTTTCATCACCATAATCAATTCACAACTCCATTAATTATCTCCTATAATCACTATCAACAACACTACTCAATCAATTATCTCTTTATTTCAACTATTTTCACCTGTTAATCATTACTGTAACAATATGATGGAGTATTGTAACAAGTCAATTGAGGTTAGGGCTGTCGAATCGTTAGGGTTAGGGTTTGATCTCGCGAGCGATTTTCGATTGAAGTATGCGAAACGATGTCATGACGGTGAACGGTTAGTGGAGCTTGATGAATCGAGGAAGAGAGACATTGTTCTTCCTGGATGTGGTACAACTGTTTCTGGTGTTTCTGAAGATATTCGTTGTGATAAAGGAGATCGAATTCGGTTTAAATCGGATGTGTTGGAGTTTAATAAGGTATCATTGTTCGTTCTGTTTCAATTTCGTTAATTGAGTTTGTTTCGCACTGCTATACAGTTTTTGATGTTTGGATTTGAAATAAATTGGTTTAATCATTGCAATAGTTATCAGAATTGCTGCATATTTCTAATTTTGGAAGCATTGATTTGATTTTCTGGCGTTTTGGTAAAAGCTCTGTTTTTGGAATGTTGTGAATTGTCATAAAGTAGCATTACTGACTTATTCAACTTTTGACAAACAAAAAAAGTATGGAGTGTTATAATTGTAGTTATTCTTAGGGATCTGCTTTCACTTTTGTTTTATGGAGATGATCAGGCTTTCAAATTTTGTTTTCATCATGGTTACTATAGTAATTGTTTAGGTGGCACTTCTTCAAATTTTTTATTGTCTGCCGCCTGCGTCATTTGTAAAACATTCAGCGGTGGTGGGCCGCTCCATTGTCTCCACCTGTATCATCCTCCCTGCAACTCTTTCCATATCATCACTTTGTAAAATTTATCAAGTGACAAAAAAGCTTAGTATGCATAATAGCACATGAACTGAAAGTTTTATGACGATATTCCATTATGACGATGTTAATGTTTTCAAAATGAAGTGCAATGCGACCATTTATAAGTTATAATACTATCTTGGTGGAAAATAAATAGCACGAAAATAATTCGTGAAATGGATTGTTTTTTATGCATACTCTGTGTGCTCAATAAATGTGCTTTTTCTCATTGCTACTTGTCGTTTCATTGAAAGGTGGTAATGCGCCCATTGCTAATATGAACTTCTGTATCTTTTGGTATTTATCTTTCAGATGTCAGAATTACTTAATCAAAAATCATCAATACAAGGAAAAGTACCATCAGGATATTTCAATGCATTATTTGATCTAAGTGGATCATGGTTAAAGGATGCAGCTGATGCTAAATATCTTGCTTTTGATGGCTACTTTATCTCTCTGTATTATTTGCATCTAACAGCATCCCCATTAGTACTCCAAGAAAGTGTCAAGAACTCTGTTCCAACTTGTTGGAATCCAATGTTACTTGCTAGGTAACATTATCCTTTTTAATTAAAATAACCAATTTGACGTGTTACTTGACTCATCCGTTTTGCCGCATCTACTAATGAGATATGTTTTATATGGCAGGTTTATTCAAACTTATGGCACACACATTATTGTGGGGATGGCTGTTGGGGGTCAAGATTTAATATGTGTTAAACAGAAACCATCTTCCACTATTTCCTCTGCGGACCTTAGAGGATACTTGGACGATCTTGGGGACAATTTGTTTTCAGATGGGGGGAGTCCTCTAATTGATTGGAAAACAAGAGATGGCAAACAAAAAGTAACTAAATTTTTTATTTTCTGTTTTCTTAATTTCTAGAACTTTCATGTAAGTTTTATATTGATAGTTTTGATTCTTTCAGGTGCCAGATGTCTTCACTCGTATGTTGCAGCCACACACCAAGCAGTTCACCAACATTACGGAAACTTCAAGCAAGGATGTAAGTTGGCAAATGTATTTGACATTCTTTTAAACCAACAATTTTGTCCTGTTCATATATGAATGAATCAACTCGGGTTATGATTTTATCTCTAAACACTTTAACCAGGTTAATTTTTTTAACAAATATAATAAAAGCCTAAAAGGAAACGCGTCAAACTAGGTACATGGCTTGGAGACTGATTTCATTATTAAAATCCTATCCTATATTTGATAAGTTATATGGACAATATATGCTTTTAGAAAGAGAGATATAAGAAGAGATTGAGGGAGGGACGTGTTGTTATTTTAAGAAAGAGAGCACATTGTTGGTCCTGAAATAGTGAAATTGCTACGGTAATGTATAAGCACAAGGCTTATCTATCTACGCTGACCAACAAATGGCATCACCCTGACATTATAAATATAAGGTCAACGTGTAAAACTCTCGGACATAAATGTCTAAGATGTAGCTGGATACTAACCTTATAACTATAGTGTCAACGTGAACAAAACACTTAGCCTGTTAGACATCTTTCTGTCTAGGATGGCCAAGTTGCCAACATCCAATCACTCTACGTGTATCACCACTTAGAATGTTTCCCAAAGCTACCTTAATGAAACTTTCCTAAGTTGATCACATTATTTGTCACTTTAATTTACATATAAAAAATCTAGAAAAGTTGGAAAAAGCAATCTGAGTCAACCCGTCCCCCCATTTTGCCAACTATGGTAGAGTATGGACCACTGATGCATGGTCCACATTGGAACAGGGCATTACAGTTATCGAGTGTAAAAGAGGCGGGGATGTATTTTCAAACAGTTATTCAAAGTGGCTTCAAACTGTTGGTACCAATCCTGAAGCAATGCTTTTCAAGTTTGTGCCAATTACTTCTCTTCTTAATGGGGTTCGTGGAAGTGGTTATCTCAGCCATGCAATAAACTTGTATTTACGCTGTAAGTTATTCAAGTAGTAGTTTTATCGATTCGAGTTTATACCTAACAACCTTTTTTATTTTCTTTTTGTTGTTTGTGAAGACAAGCCCGCGCTAGAAGACCTGCAATATTTCTTGGAGTTTCAAGTACCTAGACAATGGGCTCCTTTGTTTTGTGAATTACCTCTTAGGCATCAGAGAAAAAAAACCTCGTGCCCTCGGCTTCAGTTTAACTTCTTGGGCCCCAAGATATATGTCAGCACGACCCAGGTATGTTATAGTGTCATATGAAGAGTGTCAATCCATAATATTTAATAAAAAGAAAATAGGTCGAGTGATATGCAGTGCGTAACTGTGTCAAATGTGTAAAAAGCCATCCTAAATGTTTTTAGATGCGCGGGATCCTTCTAAATCGTTTTATTAATAAAGAGGCTTAGATTATGGCTGTAATAATATAGTTTTGGTAATCACATTTCATATGTAACAATAACATATTAGTTGTTTATAAGATTAAAAAAACAAATAAAAAATTTCTTGTACCTTTTCAGGTTTCATGTGATGAAAAACCAGTCATCGGTCTTCGTTTGTTTTTGGAAGGGAAAAAAAGCAACCGATTAGCAATGCATGTGCAGCACCTCTCCAGTGTTCCTGATACCATAACACATGCACTTTCAAAATCCACCACAACCCGTAGACCATCTCAATGGCGGGGTTCTGATGAATACGAGCCTCGTGTCCAAATTCTTGAACCAGTCAGATGGAAACGATATTCAAACGTGTGCTCATCTATGGTCAAACATGACCCAAACTGGTTAAACCAAGGACCAGCAGGGGGTGCGTATATTGTAACAGGGGCCCAGCTCATCAGCAAAGGGAATTGGCCTAAAACTGTACTACACCTTCGGTTGCTATTCACCCACCTGCCCAACTGCATCATTCGTAAAACCGAATGGGCCAGTGCACCAGCAGTGGCTCGGAAATCTAGTATTTTCACCAACCTAAGCTCGACTTTTAGTTTCACACAACGGTCTGTTGCTAATGAACAGAAACAACAGCAGCCTGCAACGCTTAACTCAGGGGTGTTTCCTGACAGCCCACCAGTGCCTGCTCGGTACACAAAACTGCGTAAGTTTGTGGACACAGATGAGGTTGTGCGAGGGCCACACGACCTTCCGGGCCATTGGTTGGTGATTGCGGGTAAATTGGTCATGGATGGTGGTAAGATAGGGTTACATGTGAAGTTCGCGTTATTAGATTTCGCACAAGAATTTTAATCATAATTTTTGTATATAAGAGCATGTTTAAGGTTTCCCCTTTTGGTTATTTTGAGCAATGAAATGGTAGTTTCAGATCAGTTAATTTTATAGGTACAAATTTGTTTTTTTGGAACGGTTAACTCACATATGAATTGATAGTTTCAGATCAGTTAATAATCATAATTCTAACATCATTTGACAGGTTGAAGACTTCATATATCAAGAAAAACATAACATAAAATCCTGAATCAAATTTCCAAATGAGGGGAACTTTACACAATCTGTTTCATCAACAAGATTTAAAGTTCAATCCCAACATATTAAGGTAACATAGTCTATCATAACAAATACCATAACAACATTATTAAAGGGTACCAAAGTTCATCATAAGTTCATAACAAAACACAGAAACAACTTTATTAACCTCCACACGATTACTCGGATTTCCATGACGACAAAGGTGGAGTATTCGCGTTCTTGTAACTAATCTTCAAAATCTCTTCAGGCATTCTGGCACCCTTGAACGAAGCCATGGATTCAAGCTCAGCCATGTCCTGAGCCGTGAGTTTAACCGAAAGGGCACCGAGGTTCTGGTTCAGGTTTCCGATCTTGGTCGTACCAGGGATTGGACACACATCATCCCCTTGGTGCAGGACCCAAGCCAGTGCCAATTGGGCCAGGGTGCATCCCTTCTTTTCTGCCATTTTGTTAACTTGCTCAAATACACGTTTGTTGTGATCAAAGTTCTCTCCTTGTAGCCTTGGTAGAACCTATGAAACATGAAAACTACAAAGTTAAATTCAAAAGAAATAATAATCATAAACGGTTTCAAACCGGTTCGAACATGGCAGTTTACAAGCCAATAACAAACTGGCAGATCTTACTGTAGGATATTGCTAATAGTTTTTTAGCTACTATGATGTGGAAATGATGATATAAGAATTTTTATCCAACCCATTTCGACCCAAACTACAACCCAACCCATCTGTATTAAGCACAAACCTTTCGATAGTCATCATTCGTTAGATTGTCCAGTATCTTTGGACCAGATGCAAAGAAGCCGCTACCCAGTGGCGCCCAAGGCACTATCCCAATCCCTAATTCTCTGGAAAACAGAAAGAGTAAACATATAAGCGGTCCAAGCGGACACTGTTAACATCAACATCGTAAATGCTGGTTATTTAATCCTACTCTACTCCAACTTAACCCTACTCCACGCCTCAAATGAGTCTCGAACCCAATACCTCTTGGGCGAGGGACATACGTCTCTGCCAATAGGCCATTGTGTTGTGGCTAAATATGAGTTACCTGCAAAGAGGAATAACATCTTCTTCTGAGTCTCTAGACCACAACGACCACTCTAGCTGGACGGCTGAGAGTGGATGAACCGCATGCGCTCTTCTAATGGTTTCTGGGCTAGCTTCAGATAAACCAATGTATTTGATCTTACCTTCTTCAACAAGTTTCTTCAGCTCTCCCATCTATGAAAAATATTGTAGTTTTGATCATCACATACAAGGAACATGTCAAAAACCAACACCAAATTCACAAACTTAAGTTTAGTCTAAAGCTAGTTCATGTTAAGGGGCTGTTTGGCAAACTCTGAATCATTAAGTGTTGAATGGTTAAAATGTCTGAACCATTAAGAGACTCTATAAATAGGAGGGATGTTGGGGTAAAACTTCAGATAAGGGTAAATTTGGTACATGTTTCATTTAGTTTCATTCAGCATCTTTATGTCTCTTAACCATTCAGCACTTAACTGAACCATTCAGATGCTCTTTTTTTATAAAACAAACGCTCTGAATGCTAAATCTGAATGATTAAACACTGAACTGAACCATTAAGATTCATAATGAACCCTCGCAAACATGTTTAACTAAAAGGGTCGTGTTAAGACTCACTAGCGGGCTGTGCATTCACTCGTATATAGTTAACTATGTCCCCAATTCATATCCACATTTATCTCATATATGCTTCCTCCATTTAATGTGGACAAAGAATTATATACGGAACAATGTACAACATTTTGATATAGAGAGAGGTGAAACGAAAGACATACCGTGATTTCGATGGGGACTTTTGGATCGATGCGATGAGCGTAGTAAAGATCGATGTAATCAACACCAAGCCGCTCTAAACTTGCTTCACAAGAAGCCCTCACATACTCAGGCTCCCCATGGATTTCAACTTCACCAAAACCGTCCCCAAATCGTAGCCCGAATTTCGTAGCTACTTGAACCTTCTCTCTTGGCACCCCCTTCAATGCCTGCATCAAACATCAGTTTACGTACAGCAATCGAGTAGAAAGTAAGAGCGATGGAAGTACCTTTCCGATGAGAATTTCGTTAGTGTAGGGACCGTATAGATCAGAGGTATTGAGGTGAGTGACGCCGGAGTTAATGGCGTGGTGGATGAGTTGGATCATGTCGTGTTCGGGTTTAGCAGGTCCGTAGGCAAAAGACATGCCCATGCATCCTAATCCAATTGCTGAAACTTCAAGTCCCTGTGATCCCAGCTTAATCCTCTTCATCTCTTTTGGCATTTTCACTCGATCAGCTTAATTGTTGATTCAAACACTAGCTAGAAAATGTTTTTGTTTCAAGTGATATTGAAGTTACTATACCTCGATGCTATCGAATTAAAAAGATTTTATAGAATGAACTGAATTGAATGCAATTTAATGCAAAAATATTTGGGACAAATGTCGTTAGCATGTTGATCATGCAAAATTCGGAACCAAGTGCCAATGGTGGTGGATGATGGAGGTCACGTGTAGTAAGTGCCATTCCAAATATTCAAAACTACTTGTTTAACGTGAATACCTAAGTGATGATTTTAAAAAAATTTATGATTACAATTAATTTTGAGATAAAAACATGATAAAACTGGAACATAATATTTATTTTAAAAAAATATGTTTTTACTATAATAATATTATGTTCAAATTAAAAGAATTAATACTTGGATTCATGGTATAATTGTTTTAAAACTATTTCGTATAAAAAGTTATGTATGCATAAAAAATAATAATGTATTTAATTATAAGCTATTAACAAATTTAAGTTTTAAAGTTGTTATAAAAGATTATAAAAAATATATTCTAAATATCATATTCTAAGGAATGGAATAGTAACTATGATGGGCCCACTTTTTAAATATAAAATGATTACAAGATGTGTTGTACTTATTTTTTTAAGGAGATAAAATTGGTTTTTTTTAATTATTTTTACAAAGAAGATAAAGATTAATTTATGAAAGTTATTTTTTTTTTGAAAAACAACCGAAATCAATAAACACCCCACCCCCAATTGCAAACCTAGTGCGTGTCAAATCAAAATAGATACTTGCAATACAAGTTTCAGAAACTTAAACAGTGAGAGTCTGCTACAACAAAAACAAGAATAGTAACGGCGTCAAAATTACACAAAACTGATCAAAAGAGTGAAGTTCCCTTGCCCTTCTTGTCTCCACCAATTTCAAAATGCTTGCATCTCTTAATTGGGTGCTGAGAAACATGTTTGCAGCCTTGGCATTGCAACCTTAGCACAATCTTCTTGGTGGTTTTTGCCTTCTTGTGAAACACGGGCTTTGTTTGACCACCATAACCAGACTGTTTCCTGTCATAACGACGCTTTCCCTGTGCCGCCAAACTGTCTTTTCCCTTCTTGTACTGTGTCACCTTATGCAAGGTATGCTTTCTGCATTCCTTGTTCTTGCAGTAAGTCTTCTTCGTCTTAGGAACGTTAACCATGGCTGAAGATCTCCTGATGTAAACAGCCGCACAATTTATGAAAGTTATTAAAAGATTACAAAAGTTGCAATCCATGAATATTTTAATATAGGAATTAGAACTAGTTTGGAATTATTAGGAAATACCATGATTTTGTTTTAATATTAAATCTTATTTTTTTAAAAGGAACATTGTAATTGCAGTTGTAATCAAATTATTAAGAAAAAATGAATCTGGTGTTGACAACTTAGTTTTTCACACGTGAAGTCTTTGTGTATAGATTAAAAGATTAACACTTGTCCTTATGTGATCCTTATTTATTAGAATACTAGATTAATGCCCGTGTGTTACACGAATAGTGACATAAAAACAGAGAAGTTCAAGTTGTTTAGAAAACAGGTAAATTTGTAGAAAAATAACAAAGTTTCAATTGTGTTTCAATTATGCCACCCATACAGTGTTTTGTTGCAATTAAATAAAATTAAAAGGATGTTTCAATCATGTATAATTAACTTGTATAATAGTTAAATATTAATTTTAATGTTCATTTTAAAATAAAGTAAAATAAATGTTTACGAAAATTTTTAAAAATTGAACAAAAAGCTGCAAAATTTTCATAAATTTGTAAAAAAATAAAAAAAGTGACAAAGTTTCAGTTTTGTTCCAATTATGTCACTCATACATTATTTTATTTCAATTAGATAACTTTAAAAAGAAGTGTTAATCCTGTGTAATTAACTTTTATAATAGGTAAATATTAATATTAACATTCATTTTAAAATAAATTAAAATAAATGTTTTTGTTTATTAGGAAATACCATGATTTTGTTTTAATATTAAATATTTTAATATTATGACATGACCCGTTTGGTTGTTGCATGTCAGCATGTGACTCCTCTCCATTGACAACAATCACCGGTTTCTTCGTCGTTGGTTGCCCATGTAGAGAGATATCCAAAGGGATCATAAACATGTGATTTGAAATCAAAAAAAACATTTCTCTCCTTATCACCGCATTTATATTTACCAGTTCTTGATCTTCCTGGTGTTGCTCCTAAGGATTGGTGACATAAAAAAAGCATATGTGTACTTTATAATGAATTAATGTTTTTTTCTTATTACATTTTGTTGACACAATGTTAATAAAATAAAAGAGATAAATATTAACTTAGTCTAATAATGATACGATTAAGTTTAGTTACACAATTTACTCTATATTTTGATCTTAATGATATCATAATGAATTTTTGTTGTATAATAAGAAAATAAAACGAATTAGTTTAAAGTAAGTGTAAAATTACTTTTTTTATTTTTATATTCTAAAAATAAACGTTCAACAAAATACATTTAATAACTATTAATAAAAAACATACTATCATTGATTATTAACTAATTATGAAATTAAGATTTATCCAATTACATTAGGAGAGAGAAACCAAAATTTCAGTAATTATTAAAAGTCATTGACTTTTTGGTATATTTAACAACTCCCTATTTAAATTGCATTATAACAAATACACTCGAAAAACAACATTATTAAAGGCATGCCTTTACGCGGTTCATGGCCAACAGAATAGTGCGATATAATAAGTCAATGCTAGCTCGCTCTTACTTAGATTTCCATGAGGATAAAAGTGGAGTATCCGAGTTCTTGTAACTATTCGCAAATATCTCTTCGGCCATTCTAGCACCTTTGAATGAAGCCATAGATTCAAGCTCAGCGACTTCCTGAGCCGTGAGCTTAACACCAAGTGCTCCAAGGTTCTGGTTCAGGTTTTCAATCTTGGTTGTCCCAACAATTGGACCTACATCATCCCCTTTGTGCAGGACCCAAGCTAGTGCCAACTGTGAAGTGCTGCACCCCTTTCTTCGTGCCATTTCACTCACTCGCTCGTATACAAGTTTATTATGCTCCAGGTTCTCGCCTTGCAGCCTTGGTAGGATCTTTAACATATCAAAACAATAATGTTAACTGATCATTAGGATGAACAAAACTTACAAAATGGTGTTTTCTTAATGTTACTCATTATGAAACTTGAAAACCATACCTTTCTGAAGTCATTATCTTCCAAATTTTGTACCACCTTTGGACCCGACGCAAAGAAGCCGCTACCCAATGGAGAATAAGGAACAAATCCAATTCCTAACTCTCTGGAAACGATAGAACGATTACAGAGAACGTTAAGTTAACATTACGATAGCTTCTTGTTTTCTAACTGTTTTTTTAACATATAGCTTAGTTATGGTTACCTGCAAGTTGGAATAATCTCTTCTTCTGCGTCTCGACTCCACAATGACCACTCTTGTTGTACGGCTGTGATCGGATGAACCGCGTGTGCTCTTCTAATTGTTTCAGGACCAGCCTCAGATAGACCAATGTATTTTATTTTCCCTTCTTCAACAAGCTTCTTCAGCTCTCCCATCTATAGAAAAAAAACTGTTTCTTTCATGACATTCAAAACCACACCAGTTCCGACTTTGCTGATATAAAAAAGGATCGAGAGACGAACCATGATTTCAATGGGGATTTTGGTATCTATTCGATGAGCATAGTAAAGATCGATGTAATCAACATCGAGCCGCTTCAAGCTAGCTTCACAACAAGCTCTAACGTACTCTGGTTCGCCGTGTATCTCCAACGGACCCATACTCCCCAATAATTTGATCCCGAATTTCGTAGCCAGTTGAACTTCTTCTCTCTTTACTCCCTTCAATGCCTGCAGCAATCATTTTTGACCCATTTGTAACTGTTTGTTAAATATGACCCATTGTTACCCAACCCGTTCTGACCCGTTTATTATGAAAACTGCAGTATAGTTTTTTTGTACATAACAGTTTACATGGGTGGTGTATGTAATTTAGAACCCGATAGTAAATATTAAATAATGACGAATAATGGTAAATGACCTTGCCGATGAGGATTTCGTTGGTGTGAGGTCCGTAAACGTCGGAGGTATCGAGGTGAGTGACGCCTGAGTTAATGGCGTGACGAATGAGTTGGATCATGTCATGTTCAGGTTTAGCAGGGCCGTAGGCGAAAGACATGCCCATGCATCCTAATCCAATAGCTGAAACCTCTAGTCCTTGTGACCCGAGCTTAATCCTCTTCATCTCTGGCATTTTCAGTTTGTTGATTATAACCTTATAAAACAAATTTGATTCAGTTGATAAGTTGTTAAAATTCGATGGTTTTATAGAACGAATGCAATTTAATGCAACATTTTATTGGTATGACAAATGTTTGTCATGCAAAATTGGAAACCAAGTGGCAGGTCAATTTGTCATGCAAAATTGGTCACATAAAGTAAGTGTCATTTCAAAAATATTTAAAATTACGTTTGATATGCACAAAACATGTGGTCCCTTAATTAAGGGTTAAGTGTTTTTTTTTAAAAATTTTTTCAACTGAGCGGCAGACCCAACACGACTGACAGATAAGCCGACGTTAATAGCAGGTCTAATTCCGCGATAAAAGAGCTCTGTTTTGAAAGAGTGTTAAGAGTTTATAGGGTGTGGCCTGTGGGAGTGTTTCACTTAGAATATACAATTTTTTTTTAAATGTGGTGAGATGTTAGATCGCCCTAAGGTTATTGTTGTCATTTGTAAACAAAAAAAAGTGAACCGAAAAATCAATAGTGCTGATACGAAATGGTGGCAATTTGAAAATAAAATGTGCACATGATCAGGAGAAATTAAAAACTAAAAGAAATTGCAATTCTATCAAACGTCGGGAATAAAAACAGCAATTTACTCGATATTTTAATAAGTGTAATTTGATCATTTGAAGATAACTTAACTGAAAATGTTAACTGACATCAAAATTGCGGACTGGCAATGTGCGATATGTGCAAGGATCAAACACATGTGCTTTCAAAAAGGTAGGGACTAAAGGTGAAATTTGTGGATACTTGAGAGAATATATGTGTATTATAGACTTATTTAAAATCTTTTTTTAAATGGCCAACAAATCCTCAAAATGGTTTACTGTCGAAATTCACCAATCAGGATACACTCGCCACTGATTCGTGGAACACAATCACCTAGGGCTAAAGCTCATGAACACTCGTCCAAAGACACAACAGTGCGACGAGGAAAAACCTGCTCAGTTCAAGGATCAAACTAACGATCTTCACGAGTATCCAGTATTTACCAGGGGTGGGTGGACCTATTAAGACTCGAGTCGTAGCCTATGGCTCAAATTTTCTTGCATAGTGTGCTTTCTTATTTTTTTTCGTTTTATGTTTAGGATGTCGCTGAGTAGTTAAAAGGATAGCCATGGGCAATGATATTCAAGAAAATGATTATATAACTTCGGATACTGTTAATAGATTAAGACCGAAGTTATATAATCAAATGTCCGTTGAAACTAAGGCTCTAAAAGGTTAAAAACCGAGGATGTTCACAAACAGAATCAAATGTCCGAGTATTACAAATATAAACTCTCAAAACACTTACACACTGCGACGTAACAAACATCACCCGAAAAAAACACTAATGAGAGCATGCCTTTAGGTGCAATACAAAGAGCCGGCCAACAATCTTATTTGGATTTCCATGAGGATAAAAGTGGCGTATCCGAGTTCTTGTAACTGTGCACCAAAATCTGTTCTGGCATTCTAGCACCTTTGAACGAAGCGATAGATTCAAGCTCAGCCATGTCCTGACCCGTGAGCTTAACACCAAGCGCTCCAAGGTTCTGGTTCAGGTTTTCACTCCTGGTTGTCCCAGGAATAGGACCTACATCATCCCCTTGGTGCATGACCCACGCCAGTGCCAACTGTGATGCTGTGCACCCCTTTCTTTGTGCCATTTCACTTATTCGCTCGTATACATGTTTATTGTGGTCAAAGTTCTCGCCTTGCAGCCTTGGTAAAATCTTTGGCATATGCAAAAAAAAAATTACTGACTATGATAAACAGAACTTATATAATGGTCATTTCTTAAGGTTAGAACTTAGAAGTTATGAAATTTGATAAGCATATGTGAACATTAAAAGGCTGCATCTGAAATCTTAACCGCTGATTTTGTATGTTTCGTGTGACACCAAATTTGAACGAATCAGGTCAACTTGACCCGGCCCAAACCAAAGCAGAAAAACACCTTTTAGACTCGTTATTCATAATGCATAACACGCTAAGAGAAGCACCCAACAACCAAATCACATCAAAATATCAAAATCAGATAGAAGCCTAATTACCTTTCTTAAATCATTATCAGCCAAATTGTCTATCACCTTCGGACCTGATGCAAAGAACCCACTGCCCAATGGAGCAAAAGGAACGATTCCGATTCCTAATTCTCTGGAAATAATAAACAGATAGATTGATTACAGACAACGTTAACATTACGACAGCGTCTTGTTTTGTAACTGTTTTTGAACATATAGCTTAATTATGGGTTACCTGCAAGTAGGAATAACCTCTTCTTCTGCATCTCTAGTCCACAAAGACCACTCGAGCTGTACGGCTGTGATCGGGTGAACCGCGTGTGCTCTTCTAATGGTTGCAGGACCAGCCTCAGATAGACCAATGTATCTTATTTTACCTTCTTCAACAAGCTTCTTCAGCTCTCCCATCTATAGAAAAAAACATTATGATTCAGTATGCAATTTTTTGCAGTTTTCATGGGACTAATGCGCATTGCGATTATTAACATCAAGAAACAGAATTTGATCATTACTTTTCAGTTCCAATAGTTTTGACCCTAAATAACCAATAATTTGAAATCAAAATCATACTGCATTTATCCAACTGATCATTTCCAGTTTTGCTGATATAAAAAAAGATTAAGTAAAATAAGAGACGAACTGTGATTTCGATAGGGATCTTGGTGTCGATTCGATGAATATAGTAAAGATCAATGTAATCAACATCAAGCCTCTTCAAACTGGCTTCACAGCAAGCTCTAACGTACTCCGGTTCACCGTTTATTTCCACCTGACCCATACTTTCCCCAAATTTGATCCCAAATTTAGTAGCCAACTGTACATCCTCTCTCTTCACTCCCTTCAATGCCTGCATCAATCCCAAATTCACACAAATTCAGTCACATACTAAAATGAATCTACAATTGACACAAAACAGATCTCGGATTCATATACCATGTACTTCTGTAGTTTGCAGGGTGTTGTATGTAATCTAGTTAAACCGCAACTTACAAAAGAGTAAACAACTAGTTTACCTTTTTGTAACCCGCGGTTTGGTTTACTAGATGGTGTATGTAATCTAAAACCCAAAAGTAAATAACTAATAAATGAGTAAATGACCACAATTTACAAATAACTGTAATTTAAAAAAAGTTAAATTGCAGCTTACAAAAAATAAACAACTAGTTTACTTTTTCGTAATCCGCAATTTAAAGGGTGATATATGTAATTTAGAAGACTAGAACCCAACACTAAATAAAGAATAATAAAAGAGTAAATTACCGCAATAAACAAATAACTGCAGTTTACAAAAAATTAAACTGCAGCTTACAAAAAGTAAACAACTAGATTATTTCTATAAAGTAATTTTCGTAACCTGTTTATCTAGCATCTAGCTAGTTGTTTCTATAACGTTGGTTGTTGTGAAAAGAAAACTAGTTTAATTTTTCGTAATTCATAATTTAGGAGGCGGTGTATGTAATCTAGAACCCGATAATAAATAAAGAATAATAAATGAGCAAATGACCTTGCCGACGAGGATTTCGTTGGTTTGAGGTCCATAGACGTCGGAGGTGTCGAGGTGAGTGACACCGGAGTTAACGGCGTGACGGATAAGATTGATCATGTCTTCATCAGGTTTGGCAGGGCCGTAGCCTCCAGACATGCCCATACATCCTAATCCGATAGCTGAAACTTCAAATCCCTGTGATCCCAGCTTAATCTTCTGCACATTCGACATTTGTTATGTGAATTTTGGGGTAACTGAAATGAAAAAAATGATCAGAATGGTGGTTGATTAGAAGGAAGATGATTTGATATGACAGCTGATTGGCATTGACGTCAACGGTTGTTGTCGTTGAAAATGTCGGATAAAATATTCTTTAATATATGCGGCCGTCCATAATTCACACTTGCTTTTTATGTTCTAGAAACATTTGTTTTTTTTTTCTTTTTGTATTATTGTTATATAGGAAGTAGGTATTTTAAGACAATGTGTAACGGTTAATGTCTTTTAAGGGGTGTTTTTGTAATGTGAACGATGACTAGATATATAAGGGGATTATACCAAAAAATGGTGTAATGGTTAACGCTTCTATAATGTCCATAATCATTAGTTAGTTATTAATCAATTAACAAAAGCAATTTAATGATTGGAGAAGACAATAGGGAATGATGTTATTGTAGAAATGCCCAAAGGGGCATAGCGTTCATAACGCCCCCGCGTAGTGGTGTGCGGGGTGCTATGGGGCATTATCAATGGGGCATCACGCCCATTACATAGAGTCTAATATATGTGAGTTTTTTTATATTTTAGAAAGTGGTTATGAGTGAAAGAGAGAGAAATTGTAATTGTTCATTTGTATATTTTGAATAACAATATTGTCCAACCAATAAATGTTTAAATATTTTTTAAAAATAGTTGTGAGTGAGTTAGAAAGGTAATCTCTCGGAGGAAGCTTTTGAGTCTATCTCTATTCTTAATAGTTTGAAAAGTGTGTCTGTTTTAGGAGCCAAGGATCGATGGGAATTGTGCAATGAAAAGGAGGCGTTTTATGTCAAACTCGTTAGAAGCCAGATCTCTAAAGTTAAGAACAACCTCATTCTGGATTGGAACTTCCTTTAGAATCGTTGGGCTTCTGTTTATAGCAACAATATGTGTTTTTATTTTTTGTATTAAAGCTCCCCACTAATGTAAACGCAACGGAGACTCACCACTATTATTATTATTATTACTATTATTATTATTATTATTATTATTATTATTATATTATTATTATTATTATATTATTATTATTAGTATTATTATTATTATTATATTATTATTATTATTATTATTAATATTAGTATTATTATTATTAGGGTTAAATGCATATTTCCCCCTCCAAAACACTTTAAATGCATATTTACCCAGCCAAAAAAATCAATTGCATATTTCCCCTTATAAACAACTTTAATTAGCAAATATACCCATTTTTAATAAAGACATTTAGTTAACATTGGGCATATATGCAATTGATTTTTTTAGTTGGGGAAATATGCATTTAGAGGTATTTATAGGAGTAAATATGCAATTAAATCTTATTATTATTATTATATTATTATTATTATATTATTTTTATTATTATTATTATTATTATTATTATTATTATTATTATTATTATTATTATTATTATTATTATTATTATTATTATCATCATCATCATCATCAGGTAATTCGAAGGCTCCGATGCTTTTGGAGGCGTCTAGTAAATAAGTGAAAAGATGACTCTGAGTTACAAATTCAACTCCTACAATATCAAAGATTAACATTTTCAAATATTTGTACTCACTCTCCAACTTTTTTATTTTTTCATACAAATATCAACCTAATAACTGTAGGAACCGTTCGTACAAAAACATAAAATTCTTCTATAAATTCATTTACAATACAAAGAAAATGAATAAAACAAGTACATTACAATATGATTACAACCGAAATAAAACAAGATACAAGAAATGAGTAGAAGCAGAAGCATAAACATGGCTGAGGATTCGTGTTCAACACGGGTCCCTTAAAACAAATTCCGAGTCTCCCAAGAGAACTCGTTTGTTTCCCAGGGTACAACAGCCGAAGCAGTATGTACTGCCGGGATTGACTCACAACCCAAATTATACCATAAAGAAGAACATGAACATGATCAAAGATTTGTTAGAAATAATTTTTAAAGAGAGACAATGAGAGATCTTTTAGTATTAGTGAAGTTTTTGGTGTAGTTTTTTATGTCTTCTAACCAAGACTAACATTGGTATTTATAGGTAAAATGAGTCAAACATCTCATTCATTACCCATAACTAATGAATTGAAACACCCCATTAAACATTAATAATGAGATGAAACATCTCATGTAATAAAACTCTCACATTAACTAAAAAATTGAAATAAATCAATATATTATTTTGTATTTTTCACAAATTATTATTGTTTTATACAAAATTTTCCAACAATCCCCCACATGGGAAAAAGACAAAATCTCATTTTCTCAAATGAAAACCTCATTTTCTCATGTGAAAACTCATTTTCACATATTATTCCAACAATCAAGATTGATCGTTACATACAAGTTTCTTAGATATAATTCAGCGGTTGAGTATTGCCGGATAGGTAGGTGTTACCTTTGAACCTTCCGTTGTGATGCATACTTAGTCTCCTAGTGGTTCGGTAGACGTGATGTCCTTGAACCAACCACCATTTATGGAGACGACAATACACTTCACACAACACTCTCCCTGGTTCCGTCAAACCCTCATTGTCGTGTCCGTTATGGTCATGGAACACTAGCCTGGTTCTGCGAAAGCTCTAGGAATTGCGCACCCCACAATTTCATTCGAAGCGACCCCACTTCTCTTTCACATAGGTGATTTATCTAAAAATCATTAAAAGCATTATGATTACGCAAATCATTAACCATACGGTATGCTTAGCCTCATAACGTGTCACTGTTGTTATAGGAATGGACTAGGAAGTATTTAAGCTCCCTTTATAATTTAAGAGGACATGTACAAACATTTATACATATTAGCTTATATATCGACTGATATATATCAACTATGCCCCCACAGTGACCACCCTTAGATATATGAGTAGGTTGTCCTATTGAACTTAGATCTTGGGATCTCCAGTCAACTAAGTTAGGTTTTCCTTCATATACCATCTTTCATGGGCTTTAGTCTCATTCCACAACTCCGTCTCTCATGTTGTTGGATCCAAAACCGTTATCTATAACTCCGTCGAGTCAATATAGATACTTGCAGTTGAGATGAGTTGTTATGATGTTTAACTCACAAGTTAATCTTGCCTTTTGTCATTTTTTAAGACTATAACCCCAAGTATCAACTCGAACTGAGGTACATTTTTGTCTTTAAAATGCATTTCGAGCCTAGCATATCCATGCCATTAGTAATTAGATGTTAAATATAACCAATTGACCTTCCAGTCTAGCTTGTAGATTCGGTCACATAGTTGCATTATATTTGGCTCAACAAAAGGTTCTCTTTTGATATGGGTTTGAGAAACTTCTCAAATACCATTTCTCAAATGGCTTCCCCCACATTTGTTGCACTTATATAGAATATGTTTAAATATAGTATTAAACATCCATGATTTGAACAAGATCAACGTCTTTGTATCAATGATGTCATAAGTACTTGTTTACCGACTAAAGCAACACATGCCTTGTCATAAGTTGTTATCAACCATCTCAAACTTAATATACTTTTAAGTTACCATCTAGATTAGATCTAGAAAATTTAGTTCTCTATAAGCTATATGACTTTCCTTAGATTGAATGACAACCGTCACTCACATTGTCTTATACACAACTTTACTTTTATGTTGTATATGAGTTGAATGTTTCACATTAGTAGTCTCCTCAGAGCCCTATAGTTAACAAGTACTAGTCTAGCATACTTTAGACTACAATACTCTAGCATGTGAACAGAAGATGCATCATTCTGATTCTTCACAGCTTTTAAGGAATATCCCAATATCCGTTCACAACATTCATTTTATAGTTTAATCAAACAATGAGAGTTGTTCAACATCCCAAAATCTCAATATTTAGGAAAATCTAGTATGTAAATTACATAAACATACTTAGATCATCATTCAATCTAGGATCATAAACTTTTTTCCTTTTTCTCAAAAGGTTTAATCATTGACTCATATGAACTTTGAACAATCACAAAATTGATCTCCCATAGTGGTACTCCCACTTTGAACAATCACAAAATTGATATAAACATCATGTTGTTTATATAGTAAATTGTTCTCAAGTATTAGAATTTGAACAATTATATATGTTCATAGAAACAATGAATTATCTTTCCATCAAATAGTCAACTTGAAACTAATATTTGCTTTATGACGTGTAACCTTTTGCAAAAGTAACAACTATATTAACACTTTATGTGAAACCTTTGGTTTATTTCATTCTAAACCAAATCTTAGTTTTGCCAAAACATGCACTTAGCAGTTTCGAAATAAACTATTTTAATTTTATGTTTTGATTACGGAAATCAATACCCAAAATTGTAAATAGTTTTATTGAATAAATAACTTCTAACGCACACGTTAGAGATAAGATGTTTACATAGAACACTCTTATTTAAATTCATTATTAACACACATGTTAAGAATAACCGCCTACATAAGACGCTTTTAGACCATAAAATTTAGGTCATATCTAACACACATGCTAGATAAGTAAATAGGTTCTAACACACACATTAGTCAATAAAAAGTCTACGTCAAACGTTCTAAGCATATGGATTCATGTAATGAAAGGTTCCAACAAAATGTTTGCAAAATGTTTTGAAATGAAAAGTTTTATAAAATGGTCATTTGTAAAGCAAGCATTATTAATGATCATGATTGTCAACGTTTTCGAGTGAATAATGATTTCTTCATTTGTTTCTAACAAAAAAAACGATTTTAAATTTAAAGATTAATGCTAAATCCATACAAACTTGATTACATTATAAAGAATCTCTTCTAATACTTAATTAGAATATCATTAGGTTTTAACACACATGTTAAAACACAAGTTTCACATATGAAATATTTCTTAATCGCAAATAAGAAATACCGGTTTTCATAAGATGCGTACACAAGCATGACCATTCTTAAGACGCACATGAAAACTAATCTTGGAACCGACAAACGGTTAATTCAAAGTTTTAATCTTGAAACCACATAGGTTTCGAAACCTTTGAAGTAAAACTAAATTGGATTTTCACCTTTTTGTTTTAACACATTGAATCATTCAACAAAATGGTTGTAATAAAAATAAACCCACTTTTAAATACAAAAGAAACTCATAACAATTTTAAACTCTCAAAGTAATTGATTCAAGTTTTATGAAAAACTACAAAACCATTAATACATAAACAAAAATTACACTCAATTAAAACCAACAAATGGTAAAAAAAATGAACCACTTTCTTTGTAAATGAAATCCGATTCTAGAAAAAAGTCAAGTGTAAGTTCTCTAAGTCCAACTTTGAGAGACGAACAATGACTATATACTTTTTTTTTTAAATACAAACGGTGATTTAAAAAAAATTTGTTTTAAGATTGTAGGAACCGTTCGTACAAAAACATAAAATTCTTCTATAAATTCATTTACAATACAAAGAAAATGAATAAAACAAGTACATTACAATATGATTACAACCGAAATAAAACAAGATACAAGAAATGAGTAGAAGCAGAAGCATAAACATGGCTGAGGATTCGTGTTCAACACGGGTCCCTTAAAACAAATTCCGAGTCTCCCAAGAGAACTCGTTTGTTTCCCAGGGTACAACAGCCGAAGCAGTATGTACTGCCGGGATTGACTCACAACCCAAATTATACCATAAAGAAGAACATGAACATGATCAAAGATTTGTTAGAAATAATTTTTAAAGAGAGACAATGAGAGATCTTTTAGTATTAGTGAAGTTTTTGGTGTAGTTTTTTATGTCTTCTAACCAAGACTAACATTGGTATTTATAGGTAAAATGAGTCAAACATCTCATTCATTACCCATAACTAATGAATTGAAACACCCCATTAAACATTAATAATGAGATGAAACATCTCATGTAATAAAACTCTCACATTAACTAAAAAATTGAAATAAATCAATATATTATTTTGTATTTTTCACAAATTATTATTGTTTTATACAAAATTTTCCAACAATAACATTCCATTCTAATATTTTTAGTTTGTTCTGGGATATTTTATATTAATAAAATTATCCAAGAGATCGACTTGCAGGGTGCTACATTGTGTTAAAACCTCCCAACAAATCCAACCATATAATGAATACATGTGTCTGTTATGCATCGAATGCAACCACGAATCACAAAAACACAAACGTGTAAGAATCAAGTAGAATGAAGATAGAGATATAAAGTGTGATCTTCGTCCACTATTCAACATAGAACGAGCCTAATTGTGCGGGTCTAAGCCCTGCTATTGGCAAAGGGCCTGCATACTCGACAATAGTCAAGATTAAGTTTACCACAACAAAATGACTAGATCAAAATTTTAGAAAAAAACACAAAAGTAAGGTTCAACAACAAAGGCATTTGAAAGCAAACAAACTTGGTATGGAATTAAGACAAAAGTATAAACAGTTACTAATCAATCCCTCTAATAAAAGATAACAGAAACTTAAAGACAGATCCATGCAAAAAGCAAACCTCATATGCTAGCTACCATCTTAACAACTTCAACAGAAACAAATGATCTCCTCTAGTTGACACTGCTGTTGCTATTACTTACCTTCATATATTCCTTCGGCGTCATGTTAAAGTAGGGAGATACAAGGCTGCGCACAAATATAGGTGCATAAGTTTGTTTTCTACGGCCACAGATATAATCTTTATAAAACCACGATTCATCACGATACAAGGAGTTCTTCTTATATTTCGGTGGTATCAAGTAGTGTACACAATCATACTTTATCTCATCACCACATTGTGACCATTTGCAATATTTATACGTGCATAGACATCCGTTTATAACGCCCAGCTTGCTACGTTTGGAAATACATCTCGGGTGGTCGATTAACTTAAATTCCTCATTTGATAAATCAAAAGAAATTACTAATATTTTCTTGCTCACAATGTCTCTAACAATCCAGTGAAGTGCACCTTTACACAAGACACCAAACTTGCTGATAAACTCATACTTTACGTCTCCAATAACTCTCCAAATATTGTATTTCAAGCTCAACACTCGAACACATGTTTGGTTCTCATTCTCAAAGTCTCCTACGATAAGCTTATAATCGTCTGTGGACGAATCATAACCAAAACCCCAACATGACGGGCTAATAACCGAAGGGGGAAGGCTCAGGTCTCGTACCTGTCTAATCAACGGATTGCCTACTAAAATTCTTATCTTATATAGAGAGACGCATATGAGGCCGTTGGAAGAACCAACAAGATGAACATCGGTATAATCACCGGCGAATAAGTCATCTGGTAAACTAATTCTTCTATGTGCAATGGCATTGTTGTTGTGATCTTTGTTGTAACTACGATTCAGATGACGATTAACGAAACGAGAGCTTGTGATTAAAGAGTACCATGACTTACACACACTCTTGAAACGGATCAGATCCTTGACATCTAATGTTACTAGTATCTGGTCAGCTAAATCATCAGGAACATGAAGCTCCGCCATTAAAACTTGAAACCCTAGCTAACAGAGTTAATTGGCCAACGATAATCAGAAGTAGGGTTCGTACGTAGGCGATATACACTTTTTCATATATAAAGTATAGAACCAAATTACCAAATAAGTATATAAACGAATAAAGCCCAGCTATTTAACGCTCTGCGAATACAAACAACGCTAGGTAGCTGAAGCCCACCTATAAAACTTGAAAACACGGTAACATATTGGATTTTCATAAGAATCACGATAATGCCTTTATGTATTTTTTTTCTAGTTAGTGTCTGTACTATATTCGTGAACACAATACTCGAGTGATGATTTTAATGATATTGATGAGGTATGGACAGTTCCAGTCAATTTTGAGACAAAAATGTAGTAAATGAAAACACAAGATTTATTTACAAATTGTGATACACAAGATTAGGGATTCGATTATTACGTTTATCGATTTGGCTAGTAGAATTCTTCTTTAAGGTTCGAAAGGGATATGATATAGAATCAGGAGTCGGGATACATGTTTTGATGAAAATTCTTAAATGATAGTATGATGGAAATGAACCAAGAAAACCTTAAATCAAGCATATATAACTTAAAGACGAATTTAAAAAGTATGAAATAATCTAATTTTGTCTAACACCGACTTTCATCTAAGCCAATTTTTTAGTTTGAACAAAATAATTTATTGATAATTTTATTAATAAGTGTATGAAATAATATAATATTATCTTTGCCTAAGCCCATATTTTAGAAAATTCATCTTGATCCAATCTCATCTTGATCAATCCCATCTTAGCCCATTTTTCAAAAAACTTATCCTATCCCATTCTCATCCTAACTCATTCACATCCTAACCCAACAACAAACCCAACCCGTTCCATCTATTTTGACACCTCTAGTATTAAGGGTATAACAACCGTAAATAATTGAAAAAAATCCATAGTCATTAGCATGTTCATAAGGGGCTATGCTCATTTTCCATCTTTTCCGACCAATATAAGTACCAACTTCAATTTTCCAAATTTCACAATCTGATAATCTCTTAAGGTGAACTCTGCTCTAACTAGATGATAAACTAATTTTAAATAATGCACATATCATACCATCGATCCTTAATTATTCACCTTGCATCAAGTTTAATCTCCACCATATAGCTACGACCACTAGCCAAAAACCCAGCGCCAAGACGACTGTAAGGAACGATCCTGTTATCTGAAAAACTAAATTCTGAGTATCTACTATGTACTGTTTGAGTATATAAAGAGAAGTAGATTTAGTTGTTTATCATATGATGCGTCAACTAGCTAGCGATTATAATGATATATTTAACTTTTTTTTTGTCCTAGTAGTAACCCTTTTAGAGACAAAACGTTTCATCAATAATATATTCACATGGCAGGTACAATGGCTGGCCATAGCGACATTATAATTAATTAATTCATAACTACTCAGAAGTCATCGTTAGCTAGGGAAGAAGCTAATGGGGTTAGTGGCCCATTGGTAACACAATTGTTTTAGGAGCATTAGATCAGGGGTTCTAGTCTTATTGACTACAGGTGGTGGTGTATTTCTCTTTGAAAATCAAGGTGTTGCTGTTAAAAAAAAAACTAGAGAAGAAAGCTTATGTTGTGCAATCACATAAAGTAGCTTATGTTGTGCAATCACATAAAGTTCATTTTAGTGAGGTATATTAATGAAAGGTATGACTATTCAAAGGAGTTTTATGAAAGGCCGCAATTGGCTTGAAAAAGAGCCATTAATTAATCCAAACAATATTAGAGGGAAGTGAGGTGAGTGCATGCCATATATTATGATACAACTGAAGAGTGAAAATATATACCACTTTAGTTACAAATTCAACTCCTACAATATCAAGCTTTAAGGGGACAAAGTTCCCCAAAAATGACATTTAATCTTAAAATAATATTCACATCAAAGATTTGTATTCAATATCCAATATTATATTTTTCATACCAATATTTTCAAACATCCAATTCTAATATTTTTAGTTTGTTCTAGCCTTCTCTTTTTAACTAATAAAACTATATATATATCACCAGGAGACTTATAGGGAATCATACTGTGTTAGATCCTTCCAACAAATTCAACTATATAAAGAAAAAACCAGCTAAGACCATGTGTAGTGTAACGTTTTTGAAGCGTTTTTGGGCGTTTTATCACTAAAAAACGCCCTATTACAGCTCAAAAACGCCCCCTTCCCACTACATAGGGGCGCTTTGAAGGGTAAATTCGTTCTTGACGCTGTGTAGAAGGCGCCCAAAAACTTTAATTACCATGCTGATGTTGACCTGCCATGAGGCTCTACGAGAACTTACCACTACATATGATCTAATAGTCGATCAAGATTAAGTATACCACAAGAAACTGACTATATCAGTTTAAAGTCACATCAATAAGCTAGGTTCAAGACATAGGTACTTGACAGCAAGCAAACTTCATATAGAATAATTAAGACAAATGTATCAACAATTGCTGAATCCATCAAACACAAGATAACATAGATCGAATAGAAGACAAAGGTATTCGATCTGCCATCATCTGTTCTTAGGTCGGGTCCAACCATATTGAACCCTTAGCCAAAAATGCCCGGCCTGCATGCTAGTAGGAACCATCCCAATCCCAATCCCAATCCCAATGCCATATATATATGTTCTCTTCAAAACAGACCATGCACGAGAGTCACCATCACAGTAAACTAGTGCATGTGAATTTTCCCTAATGCATATCAAAACCTCCAACAATCACCTGCAAGTTAGAACAATTTCAACCTCCAAATCCCTACCACTATGAGTGAGATATTAACGAGTATGTAAGTTGTTGATGGTTGTGATGTGGAAGGTGTTAATATTGACCATTCTATATGATCATATGTGTTAGGAACAAGCGGTACGCGGAAGCGAAACAACACACACGCACAAACGAATATCACGCAGAAAGTTAGAGACACGAGAATTATAGTGGTTCGGTCCCAATTGACCTACGTCCACTTTGCAACTAGGGTTTATATTATTAGGTGCTCACTAGATACAATTACAATCATGGGTATATATAAGACTATGATTAGGGTTAGTAAATAAGGCAACTGGTAAACCTAATTAGGGTTAATCACAATGGGCCCCAGGCCCAAACCGGACCAAACCCAAAAACCCAAAAGCCTTCAACCCAACAATCTCCCACTTGAAGGCTTTATGCAGTCCATAAGTCCTCTATCCAAGTGACCCAGATTCAGTAACTTCAGTATCTTCAGAATTCAAGTCTTCCAAGCCTTAATCTCCATAGATTAGCTAAGACTTCATGATCATCCCTAGTTGCCACCCCCTTTCATCAATTACATGAAGGGGCAGTTGAAACTCCGCCGAGCTTCAACTCATTCTCTATCTCAACTGGTTCGCACAATCCTCCAGCTCCAGAGATAACCCGAGAATCACTCTCCTCATTTAGCAAGACTTCCATAGGAGAGATTTTAACAGTCGGATTAGTGGTCTTCAAAACCCATCGTTGTTTTGTAACTGTAACCGGAACATGCCGCGCGCTCCCACTGTCACCAAACCCCCGACTCGGTTTAAACCTCCGAACCCACTCAGCTTGAATCACCTTCGCACAAGGTTCACCTCTTGCAAATTGAACCTTCTTTTGCTCCTTAGATTCAGCGAGCCTAACTTTGTTCTGAGGAACGGTCATACTTCCCTCAGCAGGCACTTCCACCATGTATAACGATCCACGCCTGTTTCCACGAGCAATTACCAGATTACCTTTAGTTACCTTCCATTTGCCTCCACCAAATTTGACTTCCAGACCATGTTTATCCAGCTGACCGACAGAGATAAGTTTTCTCTTCAAAGCTGGAATAACCCTGACGTCTTTCAAATTCCATGTGGTACCCAATGGAGTTACTAAGTTCAAATCACCCATGCCCGTAACATCAAGGACCTCACCATTAGCTATTCGTACCTTCCCAAAGTTACCAGTTTTTAAATTCACCATCGTCTCCCCGCTGTGCGTAGCATGAAACGACGAACCAGAATCCATGACCCAAGAGTTTGTAGACTCTACACAGCAAACCAATGCATCATCTCCAGAATCTTCATCTGAATGAACATTATTCACTGACCTTTCATCCTTCTTATTAGGACCAGGACACTCGTTTTTAACATGCCCTTTTTCACCACAGTTCCAGCACCTCACATTCTTCCGAGCTCTAGACGAACTTCTTCCACGACTCCCACTGTTCCTGTTAATGTCCCTTCCCCTGCCAACACTGAATATACCAGAAGATGATCCTCCGCTAGAGTTTCTTCGGTGAACGTCTTCACCCAAAACACTATCGCGGATCCGATCAAACTTAAAGTTTCCGGTCCCGGTAGTTTCAGTGACCGTTGTCACAAAACCAGACCAACTTTCAGGCAAAGAAGATAACTGAATCACAGCTTGAGTATCATCATCCAACTTCATGCCTACAGACGATAATCTAGACATTCTCATCGTGAATAACTCTCTCATCAAGAACACTCTATTCCCGGCAGACGGTTTCTCATACATATTTGACAAAGCTGTTATCATACCACGAGTAGTTTTTTCTTTCATGATATTAAAAGCTACGTTTCTTGTCAAAGCCAATGTAATCTTACCCCTTGCCTTTTTGTCCTTTGAGTTCCACACCGCTTCATCAGCCTTACTCATTCCCGCAGGTTTTTCCTCTAGTACCATCTCCAAGTCGCACTCACCAAGTAACGCCTCTATTTGCATTTGCCACCATGCAAAATCAGTACCGTTAAACTTGTCGACTCGAATTTTCCCGTCTTCAGACATCGCAAACGAGAGCCAGAGAAAACCAAAAAAAATAAGCGCTTGAAGCTGAGCAACCTTCAATAATAAACAAACCCTAAACCTTTATCTCTACACAAGAGAAAACCCGTTTTCTTTCTTTGTTGATCACACAAATTCCAAAAAAGAATAACCTTTTCTTTTTCAATTTGTTTCAAACCAAAAGGATAGCGCCCGATCCTTTATTCTTCTTGCATGGATAACAAAAAAAACAAAAATTCACCTTGTTTCTTTACGGCAGTCCCCAAGCAAAAGGAAATAAAACACTTAATCTTGAATCCAATACATGCACGAACTCCAAGACAAGACCATTAAATCCTTTTTGTTTCGGTCGAACGCAAACACGGAGAAAATAAAAACGGCGATAGAACACGGGTAATCACAAAACTTCTCTACGAATCGTCTCAGTGTAAACCGTGTGTACAACGAGCCTAAGCTCTGATACCAGTTGTTAGGAACAAGCGGTACGCGGAAGCGAAACAACACACACGCACAAACGAATATCACGCAGAAAGTTAGAGACACGAGAATTATAGTGGTTCGGTCCCAATTGACCTACGTCCACTTTGCAACTAGGGTTTATATTATTAGGTGCTCACTAGATACAATTACAATCATGGGTATATATAAGACTATGATTAGGGTTAGTAAATAAGGCAACTGGTAAACCTAATTAGGGTTAATCACAATGGGCCGCAGGCCCAAACCGGACCAAACCCAAAAACCCAAAAGCCTTCAACCCAACAATATGCTCCTGGTGAGTCTAACCACTAGGGAAACGGACGGTTACTTGACGCTTTTATTTAATTAGTCATGTTTTCTTCTTATGATCTTTACTCCCCATGTCGCCTCCCACCCACCTCTGAAGCTCTTCTTAGGCACTCGAGGAGATTAGAATCCAAGGTGATAATCTGTGTTTTTCATTTTGTTCCTTCTAGTTAATTGTTGGACATCTTAATTTACATTAAAAGCAATTCTACAAAAACAATCACATGCAAGAATTAAGTAGTAATATCTTTTGCTAATGTTTATGAATGAATTTAACAAAACCATTGAAACAATTGAATGTGTCCACTTTGTTGGGCATTTAGCAGGTGCTCAGGGTTCGATCTGTAACAGTTGCTAGCTCACAAAGTTTGGCTTAAGTAATTTTCTCTATTTAAACACACAAAACTGATTATCTATGACTCAATAACACTTTAACTAGATAATTTGTTTCCAAACGCAATCCTAAACGCCTTTTTTCTTGGATTGTTAATGTAAGTAACCATTGACACGCACGTGTTGTTCCATATTACATATATAATTCTAATTCTAATTATCTTTTAATATACTAACTTGTTATACAAACATTAATGCATTTACTTTATAATATGGTTTAAATAAAAAAACGTTATTATTATTCAGTTTCAATGCAATTCAAATTGTTAGAAGACACAGTCAACTAAATTTTAAAAACAAATCAAATATAGTACTCAAAATATCATTATAATCGTATTTTTCTATCTACTATATATCATGTCAAGTATTTAACTCGTGTAATATACAGATAACTAACCTAGTACTAGTACATAACAAGCCAATAACATTAAAATACACAAGATAACTGGAGTATATATATAAGCCCGTATAATCTTTTACAATTTTGCAAGAAACCCCATCACCATTATATAAACCCAATTTTCCAAACTATTTAGATAGTAAAAGAAAGCATGTCTCCCACGTCGGTAGAGAAGCAACCCGCTACATACCATCCAAAATCCAACGGCAAAACCAGTAGCCCCACCAATGAAAAACCATCTATTAAGATCATCTATGCCTTCCTCATCATTCTCACTTTCATCGACGTCTAGGGGTGGAACATGTTCATTGTCCAGGAGACAATGTTTGGGTAGCGGAAGCCCACATAATCCTAAATTTCCAATGTACCTTGAAGGTTCAAAGGTTTGGAGTTGAGTGCCTGATGGAATTTTCCCTGACAAGTTGTTATACGACAAGTCTAAATAGTTTAATAAGGTCATCTGAGACATACTTGGTGGTATTCGTCCTGAAATATTGTTTCTTGATAAATCCAAAATTTGAAGTTCTTTCATCACACCAATCTTCGATGGAATCTCTCCATAGAGCATGTTTAATGACAAGTTCAGTGCAACCAATTTATGAAGAACGGTTAGTTGGAGCGGTATTTTTCCTGTTAAATTGTTCCTAGATAAATCGATCATCTTCACAAATCCTAGGTTACTACTAAATTCACGTGCATTTCCTTGCCAATGGATCATCACTCGGTCAACAAAGTGAGCTGCAAAGCTATCCTTATAATAATTGTGAATGTTTTTATCAGATGAGAACCCATCTTGAACCATCGAAGAAAGATTATCAAGACATGCAGGGATTGTTCCATAAAGGCTATTCATTGACAAGTCTAGAATTTGTAGTTGTGCTAATTGACATAATTGCAAAGGGATGGTTCCCGAAAAGTTGTTTGATGGTAGGCTAAGAACATATAACCATGACAACTTTTCACCTATCCAAAAAGGCACAGTACCAGAAAACCCATTGGAGCCTAAATAAAGGAGCTTCAAGTTAGTACAATTTCTTAACGACGGAGGCAATTCTCCATGTAAGTTATTGTTGTTTAAATACAACACCTCGAGATTGGTTAAAGATTCAATAGATGGAGGAAGCCTTCCATATAGATTGTTGTATCCTAAATTAACAACTTGTAATTGTTTAAGATGCCATAAACAGTCTGGAATTTGTCCTGTCAACGAATTGCTTGAGAGATCAAGAAATGATAAAGACCCGTCAATAATTTGACACAAAAAAGAGATTCCGCCAGAGAATTTGTTTTGGGAAAGATCTAACCATTTCAAAGTGGATGAAACATTTGGTATAAGACCATAAAAGTTGTTGGAGCTCAAGCTAATCTTTACTAGATTAGACATGTTTGACATGTGAAATTCGGAAGCAACTTCTTTAAATGAGTTGTTGGAAAGATTTAAAATCCAAATCTTTGACTTTCCAATGTTTTCAGATAGGGGGCCTCTAAGATAATTCGAAGAGACGTCCAAGGATTTAAGCTTGGGTAGTTGCCACACCTCTTCACTTATAGTTCCATTTAACTGATTATTTGATAAGTCCAAATCTTGTAGAGACGAAAACTTTTGGATATCATCAGACAACGACCCTGTGAATTTACTATTTGAAAGCCTCATGTCACTTAATGAAACAGACGTGCATCCAGACAAATTGTTTAGGAAATTAGCAAAATCGAGAGACGCTGAATTGTTAACAAAAATAAAAAATGACAAGCTACAGAGATTTCCAAAATATTTGGGAATGCCATCTAAATTGTTGCCATAGAGAGCAAGTTCTTCAAGTCTATTGCTAGTTAGTGGTAACAACCATCGATACATTGATGAGTTAAGATCGTTGTTTCCGAGATACAGCTTAACAATAGATGAAGAGTTGACGGACGAATAAGAATATGGATGCATGACATGCGATAGATTACATCTATCTAAAACTAAAATTGATAGTTTTTGAAGACTTAGAATCGCATTTACCCAATTATCTGCTTTCGCAAGAGAAATGCCATCCATACTAAGGTCCTCCAACTTAGACAAATGTGACAACCAATCTAGTTTTTCAATCGTACAGCCGCTAAGGGATCTAAGTGAAAGATCTTGTAAGTTTGAAAGGTTCCCAAGTTGTGGAGGAATGAGTCCATTTAAAAGAGTATTGTACGAAAGATCAAGGAGCCTTAATTCGGCTAAAGAACCAATTGTCTTCGGAATTGTCCCATGAAAAGAATTGTAAGAAAGATCAAGGTGCATTAATTTGGTCAATGAACCAATAGATGAGGGAATGGTGCCACCCATTAGATAGTTGAGAGAAAGATCAAGGTAGCTTAATTCAGCCAACGAACCAATAAACATAGGTATGGTTCCATTAAAAGAGTTTCCGCTAAGATCAAGATGATTCAAGTAGCTTAACTTAAGTAATGAAGGGCTAAACTCACCTCTAAGTTTATCATAAACGACATCGGTGGATAGGTCAAGCTTTGTGACGTGACCTGTTTGGTTGTTACATGTGACTCCAAACCATTTACAACAATCGTTGGTTGCATCGTCTACTCCTTCGGATGTCCATGTAGAGAGACGACTGCCGGAGTCTTCTTGAATGTACGCTTTAAAATCAAGAAGAGCACGTCTCTCCTTATCGATGCACTTATAGTTAGCATCTCCTCCGCCGACTACCCGTTGAAGGTCTAAGGGATCAGTGGAAGTTGTAATCTTTAAGCATAGCAAAAAGAGTGACAAAATAAACAACATAAGTTTATTTAAGTGTTACTATTATTTCTGTTATGTTGTTTTAAAATGAGTATGCCCCGGCCTGTGAAGATTTATAAATTGGATGTGTATAGACTATAGACCTATAGTCAAGGCGTTGACTTGTTCAATTTTCAACTTGTGTGTGCGTGTATTGTTGACGATTTGGACAGACCTACTAATTAAAGACGTGCAAGACTAAAAACCATTAAATGTTGAAACGCGGTTCTTAGATTTTGGTCCTAACTCATCAATAGAAGTAGTGGTGCATGTATTGGTTATAATCGATTTTTTATTGTGGCGAAGATAAACCGATTCGGATAGTTTTGGGATTAGGTTTATGATCTGGTGGGTTAGGGTTACGATTTGTAGAGACCCAATTACGAGTTTGAATTGTGAGTTTTTGGTGTGTTATAGTGGTGAAATATCAAAAACTAGACAAAATGATAACAATATTAAAGTCGTAATATATTTCAAAGTATAATAAGAGATTAAAGTCGAAAACTCATTCGTGGCTAAAATGACAATTAGTAAAAGGCGGGATTAAAATCGTAAATACGTCGAAAGTCGGTAATAAAAATCGCAAATACGTCAAAGTAAAAAAAAGTTAAAACGCCACGGGGCATCATGTGACAAGGCAGGTGCAAAGCACCGCCGATGAAATATCAAAAGTTAGAGGTCAAAACGATAACAATATTTATTGAAAGTATAATAAAAGATCAGAGTCGAAAATTCATCAGAGGCTAAAATGAAAACTAGTAAAAGTCGGGGATTAAACCGTAAATACGCCAAAGTAAAAAAAAATTGTTGTGTCACGTGACAAGGGCGATGCTTTTGCACCGACCTTGTCAAATAGTAAGTATATAAATATGACCAGAGTTAAAAATTCATCAGAGACTAAAATGAAAATTAGTAAAAATCGGGGATTAAACCGTAAATACGCCAAAGTAAAAAAAATTGCTACGTCACGTGACAAGGCTGATGTTTTTGCACCGACCTTGTCAAATAGTAAGTATATAAATATAAAATGTTTCCAATTATTACAAAAAAGTTAGTAGCACATGCCTAGAAAATGACTAATATGCCCTTAAAACAGAAAAAAACTATTAGGGTCCTTCGTTGGTTCGAAATGAAAACCACACAAAGAAAAAAATGAAATTGAAAGTTTTACAGGAAAAGTGTTACAATCTTCTATCTAATAAATTAGAGTTTTTAGGGGGCAATTTTATGGGGGGGAAATATTATTTGTTTTATAAAAGGAAGGTTGAGAGGGAAAATTGAGTAGGAAAGTTAATAAAGATAAAATTTTGTGATTAATAATAATTTACAAAATTATTTATAAATTTTTAAATTAAATATAATAGTTATAATTTTTTAAAAATATTTTTAATCAACCCGTGTGTAAAACACGGGTGTTAAATCTAGTGGCATAATATAGTTCATAATATAGAGCGGTGATAATCATTAAATAAATGGCTGTCTTTGTTGCTTCCGTTGTTTCTCAAACTTTAGATTCTAGTCTGTCGTATAATCTTCCGATCCTTTTTTGTTGACAATGTTAACTCATCTAAGCTGCATTGCATTTTTTTTATCTTAACTGAAGGTTGCATTTTTAAGAAGTCATCAATTGCAGTTGCAGTTTTTACAATGTTAACTCAACAAGGCATAGGCCGGCTTAATTAATTGTTGTATATCTATTCAATATAGAGAACAACTTACTTACTAAAGCATAGGAAAATTAATTGTTGTATAGGATAAAACCCAACACATCAAACCACACTGAGTGCAGGAAACTTTGGCTAACATACCTGTGATGAAAACAACAACAACAAAACATACCATCTTTGATAAATCTAAGCAAAATATAACAATGACAGATATCAGTCAGTCACTGATTGAAACGATCATGAGCATCAAACAACACTTTAGGTTTAAACTAAAAGAGGAATTAAACAGTCATTCAAAGGTGCCACATAACCAAAACTCAACAGATTCACTAATGTACGTTGTCATTAAAGAAACTAAAATAGCAATATCATAACTTAAAAGACCATTTATAAAACCACTCCATATGGCCGGCCGGCCAGGATACTCTATCCACTAGAATATAATGACGCCAGAACTGCTCCAATTCAATCGATGTCATCCATTGATGAAACGTTAACAACTTCAAAATGTGACGGGTACTGTCTGGTCGTGGATTTCAAAGCTTTAACTGAAAAAACAAAAAAGGGAAGTGAGTGAATACATATATATTATGCTAGTTCAGGGCAATTCGATCTATTGTACATACCTGCTCGCTTCTGCCTCCAACTAACATAGGGAGATACAAGGCTCTGAACAAATATCGGGGCCTTAAAATAAGCAAGAATATTATGTGTTGAGAAGGAAAACTCGTGAAGATGGAAGATACTCTCAGGTAGATTATAATCCTCATGTGTCCTCAAGTCGTGAATAATATCATTGTACATCATCTCACGATCATATAGTAGCAGTTCCCACGACTGTTTCACCTTCATCGACCATATGTAAAGTTGATGTCTTTGATATATGCACAAACATTCCTTAAAAACCCCCAAGTAGCTATCAGAAGTACATTCATATCTTGCATCATCAGGTTGAGGGATTTCTGAAAATTCCTCTTTGGACAAATCAAAAGAAACGATCACTTCCTTCGCATTTTCACCTTTTACAATCCAGTGAAGCGCGCCATTGTATAAAATAACAGTGATTATGGTATATGTTTCATGCCATTCAAGATACAAAAGATATGATACTTATAAAACTATCCTAACCAACTAACCCAATAAATCAGGAAACCGTATCAATCTAAATCATCTAAATATATACAAATATATGCTTGCTAATACGCCCCCGCAGTTGGAGCGTTGGAGGGACCAATGCTCAAGCTGGTTCGAAATGCCTGAAATAAATGTCGCGGTAGACCTTTGGTAAAAATATCCGCATATTGATACGGTGCAGGAACATGGAGAACTCTGATGTGACCTAAACGCACTTTTTCTCGGACAAAGTGAATATCAATCTCTATATGCTTCGTACGCTGGTGCTGAACCGGATTACCTGACAAATATACAGCCGAGACGTTGTCACAATATACAACCGTTGCTCGCTGAAGTGGGATAAACAGTTCTAACAGGAGATTGCGTAGCCAGGATGTTTCAGCCACCGCGTTTGCCACCGCTCGGTACTCTGCCTCTGCACTAGATCTGGAAATTGTAGGCTGTCTTTTGGATGACCATGAGACCAGGTTGTTACCAAGGTATACACAATACCCGGATGTGGATCTACGCGAGTCAGGACAACCACCCCAATCCGCATCTGAGTAAGCAGTCAGTGAAGTGACGGAGGACGGAGTGAGATGTAACCCATAATCAATGGTCCCTTTAATATACCGGAGAATACGATGCAAAAATGCAAGATGCGGTTTACGAGGTGCATGCATAAATAAACAAACCTGTTGGACAGCATAAGAGATGTCTGGCCTGGTGAATGTTAAGTACTGAAGCGCCCCTGCTAAGCTACGATATAATGTGCCATCCTCGAGTAGCGGCCCATCAGTTGCGCTCAATTTGGACCCAATATCAGCCGGTGTGTTGCATGGATTACATGATGACATCGAGGCTCTATGTAATATATCAGAAGCATATTGACTTTGTGATAGAAATAACCCTTGAGTGTCTCGTGTAACATGTATACCAAGGAAGTGGTGAAGGGGCCCCAAATCCTTCATGGCGAACTCGTGTGATAAAGTTCGAATGATTCCCTGTAACAAGACATCCGAAGATGCTGTGATAACGATGTCGTCTACGTATAACAAAAGATACGCGATATCATTCCCATGCCGGTATATAAATAAGGAATTGTCACATGCACTGCCATGAAATCCTTTCTGAGTGATAAACTTCGAGAACCTGTCGAACCATGCTCTTGGAGCCTGTTTGAGACCATAGAGAGAGCGTTTAAGTTTGCAAACACACCCCGGTGCCTGAGGATCAACAAAACCAGCCGGTTGATGCATGTATACGGTTTCATTCAGATTTCCATGGAGAAAAGCAATTTTGACATCTAACTGGTGGATCGGCCAAGACTTGGATAAACCAATAGAAAGAACCGTTCGTATAGTGGCGGGTTTGACCACCGGGCTGAACGTTTCATCACAATCAATACCCAATGTTTGGGACTTACCATTGACAACCAGGCGAGCTTTATACCTGTCAAGAGTACCGTCTGGTTTGAATTTGTGGCGAAAAAGCCACATGCAACGAATCACCGGATGATTATCCGGGTAAGGGACCAACTCCCATGTACCTGTTTCTGTTAATGCTTTAAACTCATCAATCATAGCCAACTTCCAATTTGGATCGGATAGAGCTTTTTGGTACGAGGTAGGGATTGGAGAGATGGGATTGGTTGAGGTGGTGACATGAAGGTTATATTTAGGATTTGGTCGGTGTATGCCGGATTTACCACGTGTTTGCATGGCATGAAGGTTGTTAGTAGGGGGAGGTGATGGAGGAACAGCGACGTTGGGTGTTGGAGGAGAGGGTGGTGTTTGGATGATAGGTTCTGGGCTATTGGGAGGTTGGGCTAAATGGGAAGTGGGGGCCGAATTTGGGAAAGTGGTGTGTTGGGCTAGGGGGTTGGTGGTGGTATTTGGATTGGGCTGTGGAGCCGATCGATATGTGGTGTTGGGTGAGTTAGGAAAGCTGAAGGAAGGTGGTGTATGCATGTCATCGTCCAGGAAGTCATATTGGTGTGGGATGTTTGAATCGATAGATGGGAATGAAAATTCATCAAATACCACATGACGGGAGATATGAACACGACCGGTGTCTGGGTCGAGGCATCTATATCCTCGGAAATCAGAGGGATAGCCGAGAAAGATGCAACGTTTGGATCGTGGTTGAAGCTTGTTTGTCATGGTCGCGGAAAGATTAGGATAGCATGCACACCCGAACACCCGAAGATGTTCATATGAGGGGTGTCGGTTAAATAAGGCATAGGTAGGGGTAAAGAAATTAAGCCGTTTGGTAGGTATGATGTTGTGAAGGTATGTGGCGGTGTGAACGGCTTCTACCCAAAAGTTAGGAGGTAGGTGAGCATGCATTAGTAAGGGCCGAACGATATCATTAAGCCGTCGGATCATGCGTTCCGCCCTGCCATTCTGTGGTGAGGTTTGTGGACATGAAAAACGAAAAGCAAGACCATGATGTGTTGCAAAGTTTCGAAACGCATGATTGTCAAACTCGCCTCCCAAGTCGCATTGGAAAGTTTTAATAGTACGATTGAATTGAGTTTGTATAAATTTGTGGAATTTCGAAAAATTTGTAAATGCCTCGGATTTAAATTTGAGGGGGTAGACCCAGACGTAATTTGTAAAGTTATCTATCAAAACCATGTAATATTTATAACCAGATTTGCTTATGACGGGGGATGTCCATAAATCGCAATGTATAATATCAAACGGAGCAACAGTTATTGAAAATGAATCATTGAATGGTAAGCGTTTGCTGTTTGAAATTTGACATGAATGACAAAAATTGGAGCTATCCTTATTACATGAAATAAATGACCGACTAGAAAGTAAATGCAAGATATTTTGTCCCGGATGCCCAAGACGGTTGTGCCAGTTGCTGGTGGTGGTGGTGAGCATAAGATTGACGGATGGCATGGTTGGTGCAGTGAACGGATAGAGGTCCCCCGAGCTGTCATGGCGTGAAAGCACCATTCCAGTTATAAGATCCTTCAAAGTAAAACCATAGGGGTCAAATTCAATGGAGGTAAGATTTTCACGAGTGAATTTACGAACAGCAATTAAATCTTTTATGATTTGTGGTGCAATAAGAATGTTATTAAGTCGGATGGTTTTCGATGGAGTGGTGTAAGTGGAATTACCCGAACCGGAAATATGAAGTTGTTGGCCATTACCGACAAGTATATTAGCATTAACAGAATTAGTAGCAGGAGTTTGAACTTTACCTGGATTCGCAGTCAGATGAGACGAAGCGCCTGTGTCCATGTACCAATTATTGTCTTGTTGATGTAGATTCATGGCATTAAGTGCAGCCCCAAGTTCTGTTGGACACAGTGGATTAGGCCCGGTTTGCTGTCCATCAAAAGTTGCCATATGAGCCTGCTGTTGTTGTTGCTGTTGGGCCTGAAAACCTGGTGGTGGCCCATTTGTGGGGTTGTTAGACCAATTTGAGTTCCAGTTAGGTTTGGTAGGATGTGGACAAGGTGGGGTTCCATTCCAATTTTGTGGAGATCCATTCCAATTATTGCCTCCACCGTAGCCACCATTCCAACCATTATTGTTCCCATTCCAGGGTCCACCATTCCAACCATTGTTGTTCCATCCATTATTTGCACCGTTCCAGTTATTCGACCCACGTCCACGATGTCCGCGTCCCCCACCCCGGCCTCGACCACGGCCCCTACCACGGTACTGGTTTTGCGACTGCTGCTGTTGAGATTGATGTTGGTAGTTGTTGGTAGGTTGCTGTGATTGAGGTGAATTATGTTGCGGTGATGGTTGAGACGGGGCGGCTAACACGGTTTGTGGGGCAGCCGTTTGAGCTTGTAATCTGTCTTGTTCCAATTGTATTTTATCGCGTGCTTCATCCCATGTGGTGGGCGATTGGTTGATCATTGCTGCTGCTACGTTATACTCACTTGGTAATCCCCGTACGAGTTGTAATACGAGTCGTGACTCGGAAACGGGTTCTTCTATGTCATCTAATTGGTCTGCGATTTCTTTTAATTTCTCACAGTACGCGTCGAAGGAGGCACATGCAGAGAGGGTAAGATTGTTGAACTGATGTTCAAGAGTTGCTTGTCGAGATGCCTTGTTATTCAAAAAAATACCGCGTATTTTGTTCCATGCTTGTAAGGCAGTGTCTTCATCGTGGATGATCCGGGCCAAGAGTTTGTCGGATATTGTATTGTAGATCCATTGAAGCACTATTGCGTCAATTACCATCCAACTTTCGTATTCCGGATCGGTATTTGCTGGGGGGAGGGTGCCGTCGATATGGTCGGTTACTTTGAAACCTTTCGCCTGAAGTCGAAACAATTTTGTCCATGACGCGAACGTCACTTTTTCGCCATCCAACGTGCGTACCTTTGTGTTAATGTTCGTAACCGAGTAAACCGGATGAAGAGAGTTCTTCTTTTCACCCGATTCAGATGATGCTTCTGCTTCCTTGCCGTTAGTCATGATGGCTGAAAAAAATTTAGGGTTAGGGTTAGGTGTTTTGGATCTGCTCTGATACCATAACAGTGATTATGGTATATGTTTCATGCCATTCAAGATACAAAAGATATGATACTTATAAAACTATCCTAACCAACTAACCCAATAAATCAGGAAACCGTATCAATCTAAATCATCTAAATATATACAAATATATGCTTGCTAATATAAAACACCATCCTTACGATCAAACACATACTTCGTTTGTTTAATAACTCTCCAAACACCTGATTTCAACCTCAACACTCGTAAACACGACGAGTTCAAACTTTTCCAAGTCCCTATAATAACTTTGTAGTCATCTGTTGACGAATCATAACCAAAACCATAGCATACTGGTAAACCGTACTGGGGAAGTTTCAGCTGTCGTACCTCTCTACTCATCGGATTGCCTATTAAAATTTTAAAAACAAAGAAAGAAAAGATGCAAACAAGTCCATTTGAAGTACCAACGAGATTCTGAAGCAGAAAATGTTCATGTTCGTAATAGCGGACGAAATACTGTGCTAAAATAATTCTTCTGTGAGTATGTTCACTGTTGTATCGATCTTTGTTGTAACTAATGTTCAAGTGATGATCGATGAAACGACGGCTTGTGATTAAACAATGCCATGACTTACACACGCTCTTGAAACGGATCAGATCCTTCACATCTGATCTCAACAGTATCTGCTCAACCACATCGTCGTGTGCATGCTCCGCCATTGCATGAATTTGAAACCCTAACTGTGAACGTAATGTGAATATTTAAACCATTTAACAACATCGTAAATCGTAAACTTTCTAATATAACAAAACAAACAATAAAATAAACCAAGTTTAAACATATACAAATGACACAGCCAACTTTTAATTTTGTTCTAATTAAGTCAATCAAACTTTGTTTTGTTTCAATTAAATAACTTATCTTTTAATTTTATTCCAATTAAGTCACTTAAACTTTATTTTATTTCAATTTGGTAACTTGTCTCTACGTTTTGTTTCAATTAAGTAACTTGAACTTAGAAATATGTTTTAATCAATAATAATTAACTAGTATGGTGGGATGTACGGTGACACTCGCGTGATTAAAGGCATGTTTTCAAATTTTGTAACTAACGTGGGCATTAACGCACTTAAGAAATAAAAGAAACAAATTAAATCAGTATTACGTCCCGTACAATGTGGCATAATAGTTATAAATATGATCTAAACAAAAGACACATGTTTTTTCAGAGTTGTACGATGACATTATATATTATATTGCTCCCGGTGAGTGTAACCACCCATGAGATTTAATCTCGATCGTAGGATCAAGCTGAAATCAAATCCTGGCCGTAGATACTAGGCGGTTGAGTTTTTTTCGGTCGGTTATTTGGGAGTTTTTCCATCCGATTTTGTAGGATATGAAGTGAGAAAATATTGGGATTTCATTTGACTGAATCACGGTTTTGTCACACAAATTGTACACATCCAATTTAACTCCAAGAGTGTAACCATCGAGAGTTTCAATATAGACCGTTGGATGAGGCTGAAATGAAATCTCATCCATAGATACTGGGCAGTTGAATTTAATTCAGACAGTTTTTGAGAGGTTACCCACGTCGCCTGTAAAACCTTCCAAAAAACCGCCTCAAAAACCATATTTCTCCCATATTTCTCTCAACATTAGCAGAGGAGCTTCAGTGACTTTGCAGGTAATCTCCCTCTCCAAACCATTTGGTCCCGAATTGCTATAGTTTGTTACCTGTGATGTTTAATATGATCTTTAGTTACGTGAAGACTATGGATGAAGATGTGAATCGGACAGGTCTTTAATTAGGGCATGATGAACGGTGACGCATCATCGGTACAAATTCCCTATGTTTTCATCTTCTCGATCTGCTCGAACTCCCGAATCCCAGGTGCGTGAATTGGTAATCAAACAATGCTTATGTGAACCAAGTTTACTGATTTTGATGTCTTCCGATTTTTGCAGGTAAGGTGTAGGGGGAGAAAACCAAAAGGAAAAAAAACTTGGGTTTTGAAACCGACTCTATACACCATAAACCTCCACAAGCATCTCCATAAATGGTAACGCATGATTATGCTTTTGATTTGCAAAAATGTTTGTTTTACTCCATTTATGTTGCAAACAATATTTTCTTTGATTGTTTACTTTATATTTAATCTTACATGTCGATTTGAATTGAGCGTTATCTTGTAAATGTTGGTGTGCAGTTCATTTAGATTGTCTACATGCAAGTATCTTGATTTAAATTAGTTATAATATTAGGCCTTTCTTTTTAATATTTTGCAGAGTTGTTCGATTTTTGAAGTTGTTGGAGAAGTTTTGCTTGATTTTTCAAGATATGGCGAAGCTACAAAGCTTTCTTCTCTTTCCCTGCCTCACAAATATGCAAGAACCACAAGTGTATTGCACGTTAGCCCCTTCCCCCCTCATTCTGTCATTTTTTAAATGTATATTGGATTCCATCTTTCATGTTTGATTGTTGTATATGTTTGTTTAAACTAGGTGATTTCATTACGTTTTTCTTACTGTGTTTAGCAAAAGCAAGTTTGTGATTTATGGCAGCCTTTTGACTATGGATTAGGTATTTTGAATGCTTCTTTGGGTTTTTGTTACTAGATTTTATAGTTTCTTGCAATCTTCTTTAGATTTATGTGAAAATTTTCAATGTTTTAATTGAATATTAAATTTTAATTACTTTATGTTTCAGGGTGCAATATTGAACAAGGATACCAATTTCTTTTAAAAGCTTGTAGTCATATGTGTACCCTCATTTGAATCATCGAGACGTCATGGCCGTTTAAACGATGTTCTTTTATATTTCGGCAATAGCAGACAATCTTCAGAAGCTTGACCTAAATCTGATGGTGCAGAAAGGAATTGGGTTACCAACTTACCATCTATGATGAGTGTGCTAATGTCATTCACCAGGTAACCTTTTTGATCACAAATGTCTTAAAGAGTTTGCCAGTTATGGTACATTTTATGGCGTTCCATGAAGTTTTACAAGTTCATATATGAATTTTTGCTAATGGGGCCAATTTGTTACATTTTATGGCTTTCCATGAATTTTTGCAAATGCAAATTTGTTTGCAGGTACCTTTAAAGATCTTGGTTATGTAAAAGTCCTGAATATATATTTGAAATACACATCTCCACAGGTTAATATATAAATTGATCCCGAATAGGTGAATATTGTTAAACAAATTATATTCCATATAGCTTATTCAGTTCATCCAATTTCAAGCTTCAATGGAATTTATTTGAGCAATTGATGTCAGTCACTGTTTCAAAGCATATTGGCTTCAACAAGTGTGATTAAATTATCTGCCAATTTGGGCAGAATTGTTGATCTTCATAATTTAGCTACTTAAAACAAATATCTAAAGATAGGTATTGTGACATCTAGACCATTAGAGATGTGGCATTGTACGCTTGCATTTTAACTGCCCCATCGGTAGTTTAGATATATTTTATTACTGTATATCATGTTAACTACAATTGACCAGATGACTGAATTAAAAATCTATAGTTCGAGCCTTTCAAATTTTGCTATGCGTGACTGATTTCGTCTTATAAAACTCGATTATTTTGACTTGATGCTTAACTAACGATAATCCCCATGTACATCTATTTATAGGCCTTCTGTTCTATGCAAGTGTCATTTTAGTAATTTAGTTGGGGTCAAATTCTCTATTCAAAATGCATGGTCCGGTCTTAGTAAAAAAGGGTAAATACTATAAAAAACCAACATAATTTCTGTTTTTCTCACAAAAGTCCATATATATTTTTTTGCACGTAAAAAACCAACATACTTTCTATTTTGTCTCACAAAAGTCCCTTAACAAATTTTTAAACATTAAAGTCCCTCAACATGTCAGATTTGAACAAAACCGTGAACTATATTTTTTTAAAACAACTTGAAAACGACACATTCAGTTGTTTTACTTACATATATTTTTTTTTCAAATGAACCAATTCTCTTTCTTACAATACAAACTTTGTTATGAGAATGAAATCCATAACAAATTTCTAAGGTGTTTTTTTTAAATACATAATATTGATCAAATTTGATATGTTAAGAGACTTTAATGTTTAAAAAATTGTTGACTTTTGTAAGACAAAATACAAAGTATGTTGGTTTTTTACGTGCAAAAAAATATATAGGGACTTTTGTGAGAAAAAACAGAAAATATGTTGGTTTTTTATGGTATTTGCCCTAAAAAAACAAAAGTTTATACCATCTCTTTCACCATAGATTTGGGGTATATATGTTAACTTGAAATGATGTTTTAGAAGCAAGGCAATCTGTATATTTTTCTTGAGATTCACTTGAAAACCTCAGAATTACAGGATTCCAAGTCTCAACATACATGTTGGTTCTTTTTTGTTATTGCATTTGATGTGCCTTCAATATTATTAATTTTTCACCTTCATAATACCCTTTCTATTCATTTTTGTATGGTAACCTGATCTTGTCGATGCTTGGATCCATGTTTGGTGCTCTTCTTGTGCCCCAAGGTTGCATATGTCAAATAATCTCATGTGATAAGATTCTCACTTAAAGTTTTATAATAGTTATTCGTGGTTGTGTGGTTATAATATGATTTGCTATGAATATTGTTACACTTTGTTAATGGTTTCTAAATTTGAGCTGATTATGTCATGCACACATATTGTTATTACATCATAAATGGTTTTTGAAGTTGAACATGTTTATTATAACCAAATCAAAATGTACGTGTCTTTATAATTAATTAGTGATCAAATGTTTTTGGGACCCTTTGACGAGGGTGACCGTAAATGATAATATATGATTTGATATGTTGAATATAATAGTCTCATGTACTACAGTACTAGGACAACATCAGAGTTAGTGTTTCTTTTGTTAAACGGTATTTTTAAATTTTAAATTTTTTTTTTGAACAGCAACACCTTGATTTTCAAGGAGAAATACACCACCACCTATGGTTAGCAGGACTAAAACTTCTGACCTAGTGCTTCTAACATATTTCTGTTACCAATAGGCCACTATCTTTTCTTCATTCTAATGTTTTTGTAATAAGTAGACAAGTTTTTGATAATGAAGGACACAAATTTTCTCATCTCTATTTGATATAATGTTGGTTGTAATGCACACGAAAAAATAATAGAAAAAAAATGTTGCATATGTGACCCATGTTTGTCACACAGATTGTACACGTCCAATTTAACTCCAATACATATGAGAACTATGGTAGGCCGTTGATAACATATCGAAACCTGGCCTCTGGACGGGTATAAAACTAGTTAACATGGTTAATAGCACTTTGCAACATGTATGACTACTAGACCCACACATTGCCACGGAGCCGTACAGAGACGTTTAGGGTTTTGTAGAAGTATTTACCTACTAGAAAAGACAAACAATTGAGAAATTGTCCTTTTTGAATCCATCCATCTAGACACACTAGGTCTAAAATTGTACAACACGTATACCTAACACGTACACCTAATGTGTAATACATTGAATTTAAGATTCGTTACTAGTTTGACTTGTTCTTTGGCATCTCATGATTATGACTTTCTTGTACAAGAACTTTGTGACATTATGTTAAATCCATAGGCAAAAATACAAAACTCAGAGTCTAATTATATACTTGTAGATGTCAAAATCCACTCAGGTTGGTTATGCATTGAGTAGCAGTTAACACACTGAAAATCATTTCATGGTTCATCTCTTTGTGTTTCTATTTCTTTGATTGTGAGTTTGTTGATGCTGCTCAATTTCAAGGGAGTGTTTCTATTTCTTAGATTCACCTTTTATACGATTCCGCTTTGCGTTGACCTCATTTTTAATCTCTCCAATGTAGCATGCTCAATTTGCATTACCTTTGTAGCATACACCCCTCCTGTTGTTATTCTGTTATGTTTGATGAAAAATGGTAAACGAGTCATTTCACCTTATGCTAACAACCTTTTCTAACGAACATCACACCTAGCGTCAAACCTTTAGACGAAATATGTCCTTTCTGATACGTAAAGAGAAAAATCAAATCTTATACACACCATATAAACAATTCTCATAATTTAGTCTCATATATATGGAAGGATGTATTAGTAATACAATAAGTACATGAAACAGTGTCAAACTGCACAAAAAAATAGAAACAATCTCACATTGTTTGTCTGCCAAAAAGACTACATTTAAACCAAAGAAATTACACCTTAAACTTTAAATCTTCTAAATTCAAACCAAATCTCATAATGATTAAACAATAAACTATCATGTGTATGTTTTCCCAAATATTCAAGCCCTAAACTTTTAAGCCTCTTACTACACTCATCACTTCCCAATCTTGAACAAAACTTGACATTATGTGACACAAATATTCTTCCATCCAATGGTTTCAATCTACCAACTAATCTTTCTAACCCAACCCACACAAGTTTATCAGGCATGTGAAGAAACACAGCACTAGCATATATCAAATCATAATCAAAACCCGACCCAAATCTTTCAAAATCCATATCTTCGCCTTTTACAATCAAAGGGCGTTTCTGAAGTAACCCGTGTGCTGGGAGTTCATACCTAAATGCAGCCATCAGAGAAAGCTCGTCTCTTTCAAGACAATGAAAGTGCTGTGGAACTAAGTAGTCAATAAAATGTAGCCCTACACGAAGGGTGCCACAACCAATCTCGAGAACACGTGATTCAGGGGTAATTTTGGAAGATTCTGCAAGAAATTCAAATACGTCACGACCACCGGCCCAGGGCTCACCATAGTTACTGTGGTGCTCTTCTACTAGGAGTTCATTAGGGCATGGTAGAGATGTGTGATTCTTTGCTTCTTCTTCTTTCTCGTAATGTGATATTCCTTTGTACCTGTTGATAATCAATCGGTGAATACTTTTTGGACAAACTGATTAAGGTTCTCATTATTTAGGCTCATAACGATCAACTGTCTTACGCATTAAACAGCAGATTTATCTGATTTCATATTCTAATTATTCAAGCTGCTGCAATAAAGCACATCCAAATCACACTCTAATCTTTACCTAAATCGGTTTTTCACATCGGTAACAAAGCGCAATTGTAAGCTAAGAGCACAATTGAATTGATTATTGATATAAACATTATATCATCAACTATCATCTTAAGCTTCAAACAGCACAACAGTTTTATTTAATCCTCAGATACCAATTATTCATTCAAGGTGCAATAATCAATCAATTTGAAACAGCAGCACATCCAAACACCTGAAAAGCTATACAAAATTTCAAATCACGCTGTTGTAATCTTAACCTAAATCAGTTCATCATTTCACAATTGTAAGCTTAATTCAATACAACAATGTTCCAATTTGTAGCTTGTAGAACAGATTTAAAACCCTAATTTAGGATACTGTAACCTAGGGATATTGTAATGTACGGTTAGAACACAAATCGCAAATTCAAATTCGCATTTCGTAACAACACTAGAAGCATCAAATCGAAACGAATTTAAACGCAATGAGATCGAATATAGTGATCTTACTGGATCAAATCCTGGAGCTGCTGAGCACGAGTGCGAGGATTAATGCCTTTACGAAGAACATTATCTTGCATATGAAGTCCATTGAGTTGGATCTGAGTTTTAACCCACTGTATATCATCCGCCGTTGGCGAGATCTGTTTTTGTTGTTGCTGGTTAGTAGTTTGGACTGTGGGACACGAACAGGGCGGAGAAGGAGGTGGTGGAGAGTATGAAAACGAGGACATTAAGAAGAAGATAAATACGACGGCGCCGGCGACGGTGAGGATTAACGTCGGAACCGGGATCACGACGGTTCTGGTTGAAGATGGAGCCATGGTAGTAGTGACAGTGGAAACAAATGATGATGCTTCAGATCTTAAGTTTTATCACTTCATCTTTTTGACCCATTTTTTTATGATGTCAAGATACTGAGCTTTTTTTTTGTTTTTGTCACTTATGTTAGTTATGTACTCCCTCCGTCCCATTAGAAGTGTCCTAGTTTGAAAAACACAAAGTTTTAGGCACATTAAATGATGGCTATTTTTACTTGTCATTTGACAATAAGACCCTTGACAATAAATATTATTGTGGGTCCATCATATTGTTTGTTTTATGTTATTAAGGGCAAATTTGGAAGTTTACCAATAAATTTTAAAAGTAGACACTTTAAATGGGACAACTAAGAAAGGCAATATGGACACTTCTAATGAGACGGAGGGAGTAGTTTAATACACATATGACATATCCCTTATATTGTTGTCATTATTTCTAGTGAAGCTACTCACAAAATTGCATTTGGTTTTTTTAACTGTGTTTATGAAATTAAAACCGAGCTGAGCCGTCTTGGTTAAAGAGCAAGTCGAGTGTGAGCTTAGATCCGCCCCTCCCATAAGATTCTTTCTTTCTGGCTTTCAGCTTGGTTTAAAATACGAGCAGAGCTGAGCCAAGGCCAAGCTTGCTCAGAAAAATAACATGTTTTATCATTCCAGTAAAGGGTCATGTTACCCTCAACTTGATGGAAAAATTAGTACTAGTTATGTTTGGAATAAAAGGCATACAATGTAGTTATCGAAAGAGTTGGGCTGAGATTAAGTTTATAAAGGGTTTAAGAAACTTAAAAACTCAAGGGAGTTGATTAAAAATAGAAGTGGGTTAAAAAAGCATACGGGTCGGCTGAAAAATCATTGGAGTTGATTAATCGTCTAAAACTAGATATTGTGCCGGGCAGCGCGTTGCGGCTGCCGGGACAGTTTGTTGTCTGTTAAGTGAGATCTAAAGATATTTTCATTGCTAAGTGGTTGTCATACATTTCATTGTTAATAAGATAACATACCTACATTACTTTCCATGGTTAGCTTGCATGTTTAAGGTTTTTTTGTTAGGTCTTTACTGAAGTTGTTAGCAGCACTTCAAAAGTTTTCTATTCCAATTGACGGCATTGTTTGCTACTTCAAAAGTATCATGTCCCCCTTCAAAAGTTCATTATGTGTTTCAAATAGGTTGACTATTACGCATTGTTAAGTGTCATAGTCGTGGACTCTTGGGTCAAAAGTTAACGTAGTAGGAACTTATTACAGTTTCTTACACAAAAATGTAGAGTGTTTGTTTACTTTTCAGACTTTTTTTTTGCCTCTTGTCATGTCTTGCAGCTGAGTTTTTGATGAGTTTGGTTATTTACTTTGTGTTTGCCTCTTTTCTTGTCCTCTTCGTGAATCTCTTCTAGAGCGTTGAACCTGTGGCGATAAGCATTAATAAATGTGGTAACTGGTAAGCTAGTTGTGTTCTTAATCAAAGACATTATTTGGTAGTGCAAGATACATGGATGACACTCAATGATATCATGGATGCACCAGACCAAAAATAAAATGAAGTAAATAAATACAAGTGTAACATAAAAATTAGTTGCATGTTGGTACTTTCCTATACAAAATTAGGGGGTCAAAGTTATATAAAGCCTGATGAATATACATCTTATCGTATATTGTTTTTAGGAATCAAGGTTGACACAGGGTGTTTTTGTAGTATCCAGTCATAACCAGATGGAGTTAGATGTGAACTTGGGAGCTAATGCTAGATGAGGTTTTGTGGCAATGATAAAACCTATTAATATCGATCAGTGACTTCAAATGTACATATGACTTTGACTAAAACAATTAGCTGAATTGTTGTGAAAGATAGTTGTAGCATTTTTCAGATAGCAAGATATGATGGTATAATGATTAATGATATATATATATATATATATCTTATATATATATATACAAGAAGTGTGACGACATGTGATTTGCTACACTTATTCAGCTAATACTGGGATTTATAAATTAATCAGAAGAATACTTACTTTTTATGTTATAATTGAATACTTACATGTTATAAACGAAGAGAAACCATAAGTTTTGGTAGATTTGCTGGTTTAATAGTCATCTTTTTTGATTTCCACGTAACTGCAAAACATAAGGAGGTTGTAGCGTTCATAAGGTAGTAGATGTAAGTAAATGAGACATGTCAATTCTGTATATTAGCTGTTACATTATGGACTGTTACTATTAGTTTCAGTTAGTTTTGAGGCTGGCTTTCAGCGAATCAAAGTATTGACCATTTATTTGTGTAGTTAGTTAGGGACTACTATTCAAAGAAACAAAAGGTGGTGATTTGTATGCGTGGCATTCGAAAGGGTAAGTAGTGCAACTAAGAGAAAGTTTAGCAACATAATCAAACAACGACATAAACAACTGCAAATGTCCAGCAACACAGCAACATAGTATAACAAGAACAAAAACAAAAACACCTTCAACATCACAAAGACAACAATCAAACACTACCTACAGCCTATAGCTAATCAATGCAAGAATATTGCGCACAACAACGTCTAGAAAACGACATGGACTAACGACAATAACAAACAATTGCAGAATTAGAAAGGATGTTTTGGGTTGGCCACTAACTCCCATTTTGACAACAACAATCCCTGCGAATCCCAAACATGAATTAAAGGAACTACAATTCTATATAGAGTTGATAAATAGAACAAAAAATAGGGACCTTTATAATTAGAAGTCATAACAACATAGTAATCACAAACAAACAATGATTCCAAGCTAATTAACGATCCACCTTGCCAGCCACAATCACAAAACAACTGGTAGCATCAGAACAAATTAGTGAGAATGACCATGTTTCAATCAGTTCGTCAAACAACAACTTAGTGATGTAGAATAATTAAATCAAGTATAGCGAGATAGATGAACGAATACTTAATTACAAGTTTAAAAAAAGTCTTACTGGAATAATCAGTGAAACGGGAAGTTGACTGCTGATGAACCCCGAAAAGTGACTGGAGAATTGAGGGAACTTAGTACTATCAACTACCTCCTCTGATGACCATTATACAAAGTAGCAAATGCACCACAAGAAACCCCTATTGAAAAACCCTTCAAATCAGCAAATGCACGTTGCACAAAACCATTTGAAAACACCGATCATCATCAACATGCAGAAAGCAGACCCAAACCTCGAACAACGGATGATACATCAAGAAACCATCTACAATCAACACAACACCGTTATGCCGGCGACCACCAAATTTCCAATTAGACCTAGCTGTACACTGAAGGCTGAAAACACCAAATCAATTTCCACAAAAAAAGCCCTCAATCGCCAATCTTTGTCCCGCATAATATCATACTCCCATAGTTAGTTCGATTCGCTGACATTGTAAGTTGAATCGGAGTGAATGATGGCTAGCAGGTGATTGTATCGGAGATGAAGGTAGTAGAAAGCAAAGGTTGTAAACAGGAAATCAAAGTGCGGTGAAAATTAGTAAACAACCAGAGAGCACGTGAGGTGAACGTGACTAATCACCGACCTTCTACTTTAGAAGGTATGATAATAATGATAATATGCATAAAAAAATAGGCTAAAAACAAGAGGATACGGCAACAAGTGCTGTGAAAGGTCAAGACTAAATTAAAAGTCAGTAAGTGTAGTGTATTAAGTTTAGGAATTTAATGAGTAGTTTACCAATCCTGAGGGTTGAGTATGTAATTTTCTAATTGTTTTCTAGAGCAACTTTATTATTTCACTCCACCACACACTCACCCCTAACTCAATATAGTTTACTAGAATTTACTCCAAACTCACTCCAATTCAGTTTTTAATTTTTATTTTTTATATATACAATTTAAAAACTATACCAGTATTATTTTATAAATAAAACTTAAACAATACAATACAAATATATTGCGTAATCGACTCCACATATAGAAACGACCTAAAGGATTTACAATAATTGTGAAATTGGTAAAGTAGGTAATTAAGATATAAGTATTAAACATTTACTGAATCTATCAAAGATAAGATACTAGAAGGTAGAAATTATTCAATAATAAAATCCCAAAAGCATCAAAATTTGTCACTTGGGTCTCCTCTATCTGAAAAAACAAGAGGGAAGTGAATGAATGTCAAATATATAATGATACAAATAAAAAAGATGTAGTAAGAATAGTACAAGTAAATTATGCTACTAACCTAGCTAGCTAGCTAAAACTAACACAACATGAAAATCCAAATCTAAATGTTTAATCATGCTTGCAAAGGAGGGTCTTTCAGCTAAGATATTATGAGTCCAACCATTATCAAAAGTTATTAGTAAACACACATTCATCAAAATAATCATATATTCACTAGATACTACAATAACCGGCCTGCAGTAATTAATTTCCTACCGCGATGCAACGTGTCCAACAACATCAAACTCAAGCATTTGATCCAGGAGCCAAAGGAGCGCCTTTGTTTACCTGCTGAAGAATTAGAGTGAGACCTCAGTAAGTAAAAATAGTACGTTACAACCGAAGAGCCATACGTGTGGAAGCAAGAAATCAGAAGTAAGGTAAAAAAATAATACTGTGTAACAAAATAAAGGAATAGAACCCACCTTCGCGCTGGTTAACATGGGGAGATACAAGGCTCTGCACAAATACAGGGAACTTATTATAATGTCCAAAGTTATATCTACGCTCACAGTGATCTGGTAACTGTTCCCATGATTCATGGTATTTCATCCGCCATTTAGAAACATATTTAGATCGGTATATGCATAGACATTCTTTAATAATCCCTCGGTGGCTATTGGAAGTAGCTTCATATCTTGTATCATAATCGGGTCGGGGGATTTCTTTAAACTCTTGTTTAGATAAATCATAAGAGATAATTATTTCCTTGTGATTTTGATCCCTTATAATCCAGTGAAGTGCACCATCCCATAACATACCAACCCTTCTAATAAATGTATACTTCAAGTCTCCAATAACTCTCCAAACATTTGATTTCAAACTCAGCATTTGAACACATGTTTGCTTCATGCTATTTTCAAACCCTACGATAACCTTGTAATCATCTTTATATGAATCGTAACCAAAACCCCAACATGATGGTAGTATGATCGAAGGTAAAGGTTTCAGTTGTCTTATCTCTCTAGTCACTGGATTGCCTACTAAAAGTTTAGTAATTTCAAATTCATAAACAAAGATGCATACGAGGCCATTGGAAGAACCAACAAGCAGAAAAGAGTCGGCCGTATATAGTACAATCATTCTTCTATGGCTAGGTCCTTGATTGTAACGTTCTTTGTTGTAACTATGGTTCAAATGCCTATTAACGAAACCAGGACTTGTGATTAAAAAATACCATGACTTACACACACTCTTGCAACGTATTAGATCCTCCACATGTAATCTTATTAGTATTTGCTCAACCACATCTGCATGAAGAAACCCTGCCATTGAAACCCTCACAGCATCAGCAAATGAGAATCGGAAAACGGAGTAAAGGGTAGACAATGTGCAGAGGCTAGCTATATAGTTACAATATTCACTAAGTTACATCTTTTCCAAGTTGTTAATTTGGTTAAAGAAAGATCTTAACAATAAGACGAGCACTAAACTACACGGGCCGAAATTATGAACTAAACTAAAGGGTTTAAATGAGGTAAAAGAATAAAGAGGATAGTGAGTAAATGAAAAACTAAAAACAAGAAGAAGTTGAGTTACAGACTGAAATATGAACAAGGATATATAGCTTTGATGACACTAACCTCGACCCCTTTATAGCTTCGATTCGATGCAACGAACCCACATGTATTCTTTATGTTATTGCCAAAATTGACATTCATGGTTGTGAGTTTTCGTCAAATAGTTGGTGGGCATTTAGCTGATTTTGGAAATTGGGGGAGTAAATATTAAATAAGAATGCCTATTTTTTCAAACAGTTGGTGACATGGTAGGCAAATATATAATAACTTCACATCTAAGCCAAATTGTACCTAAAAAATTGGTATAACGAAACTAAGTCACTGAGCATTTTCATCAAACACTTTTCATGCATTTGATCAATCACACTCATGCATAGGCATAGCATCGGTCATATAATTTTTTTCAAACGTTTTGACTCAGTGGTAAGCTTTCGGTCTGCCAATCACCTAAACCCGAGATCAAGAGCAGAAACGTGATTTCAACCATTCATTATTAGTTTGACGTTAAAGACATACGGGTGACCATATAATCAAGTTTAGTTTGTAAGTTGTAACTAGTTTTCAATGCTCAAAACCAAGTTTAGTCATAACAGTTTGGAAGGTAGAACTTTAATAACTAATTACAAATGATAGAATAAAGTCATAATTAAACGAAACTCAGCTGAAAATGTAAGTGAGACAGCTAATACCTACACATATAACGAGTTTTTTTCCCTAAAAAGTATAGTTGATAATTTTATTTACAAATATGATGTACTTTTAAAAGTATTTACCAAAATAGTGTTTGTTAAAACTTTAGTGTTTATCTCCCCTAATGTCATTAAATATTTTTAAAAAGCTTTTTAATTGTTTTTAAAAAAGTGTTTCTACATGTTTCTGAAATAAAATTGGAATTGAACTTTTATAGCTCTCTAGATATTATAAATTTTTTTGAAACATTTAGTAATTTTTTTATTTATTTATTTAATCATGAGGCCATCAAATAATTCGATTCTTGGCTCTTTAAATTTTATAGAATACATATACTATTATTTATTTAAAGAACTTTTGATTTTACAAATAATAAAAACGAGTTTACGATAATTTAGAATCCGTTAATCACGTTAGCGTCAAACTGCTTTAAAAACAATTTGTTAATATGGTTTAGAAACTTACTTTGTATGATTTTTTTTGCCTTTTCGGACATTATTATTTTGTTTTAAATTGTTTTATAAAATTTATTTTCGCAATTTTTTAATCGTGGTATTTAACTAATAATTTACATAACCTATTTATGAATAAGAAGTTTCGTTCGTTAACACAAGCAAAAGTAAATGGAGACAAACGAAGAGTAAACGAAAAAAATCTTATTCTTGACCGTTTTTTATTAAACAAACGTAAATGAACTTACCGACAATCGTTTCACCATTTTCACGGACATTAGATTTTTAGAAATCTAAACAGAAGTTTGGAATTTTTTTAATTAAAAAACAATTGAAAACCTTTTGTAAAATATTTAATCACACTAGGAGAGAGAAACACTAAAGTTTTAAAAAGAACACTCTTTTGGTAAATACTTTGAAATTATACCATATTGGTAAATAAAATTTTCAACTACACTTTTTTTATTACAGTACGTTAAAAACAAAATTAATATTTATGTCTTTTCAACTAAACCATAATACAAATTGGTGATTGTGATGGGTGTTGCTGACAAGTAAGCAGTAAAATTACTTGCCTACAGACTCATGGTCACCAAAACGCTACATAAGCGACCTCCTCGGACTTCACTCACTCACTAAAACGTGGTTTGATAGCTTTTGAATGATTTCATTAGGAGACTTACTTTGAATCCGTGAGCAACATACCGTGTTTGGTTAACTAAAAAGAAACCTTTGAATCAGTCATTTAAGTGTGTTTGGTCCACATAAAGAAAACTTCAAAATCAGTCATGAAGTATCTGAATCGATTAAATTTATAAACATGTTAAATAAAGTCTTTAAATCCCGTAGCCGTCTAATTTACTCAAATTATGGGCTTTAAAAAAACTTAACACGCATTGAAGAGGTGGAATGGGTGAGTGAAATCTTGGTCATATCTTTCTTAAAAAACTTTAATACAATAATCAAATATGGATGTTCATATCATGTCTATGTAACTATGTTCTTGTTCTTCCGATTATAAACACGTACACTATAAAAGCTTTCCTTTCTTGGAATCAATCCGCTGCGTAATCGACTCCACATATAGAAATGACCTAAAGGATTTACTGTAAATTGGTAAAGTAGCTAGCTAATTAAGATATATATAAGTATCAAACATTTACTGAATCTATCAAAGATAAGATACTATGAGGTAGAAATTATTCATTAATAATTAAAATCCCAAAAGCATGGAACTTGTGTCTCCTCTATCTGAAAAAAATCAAAAGAGAGATCGATGTCAAATATATCATGATCGATACAAATAAAAAAGATGTAGCTAGTAAGAATATTACAAGTAAATTATATATGCTAACACAACATGAAAATCCAAATCTAAATGTTTGATCATGCTTATACAATTTTGCAAAGGAGGGTCTTTCAGCTAAGATATATTATAAAACGTTATTGAGATAGAGTAGTAAACTAAACACACATTCATCAAAATAATCATATATTCACTAGATACTACAATAACCGGCCTGCAGTAATTAATTTCCTACCGCGATGCTACTTGTCCAACAACATCAAACTCAAGCATTTGATCCAGGAGCCAAAGGAACTCCTTTTATTACCTGTTGAAGAATTAATTAGAGTAAGTAAAAATAGTACGTACGTTACAACCGAAGAGCCATACATATGTTTGGACGGTAAGAAATCAGAATTAAGGAAGGAAAAAGATAATACTGTGTGACAAAATAAAGGAATAGAACCCATGTACGTACCTTGGCAGTCGTTGTTATTACTTGCCCAATTTGACCTCCCCTTAACATGGGGAGATACTAGGCTCTGCACAAACATAGGGAGCTTATTATAAGCACCGCAGGGATCAGTAAACCTTGAAGGCAAGGGAAGAACATAATCCTTGGGTGCCCTAATACAATGTACAATGTTACGTCTACTCTCACAGTCATCTGGTAGCAGTTCCCATGTTTCATGGTTTTTCATCAACCATCTGTCAGATGAAGAACATTCAGATTGGTATATGCATAGACATTCATTAAAAATCCCTAACTGGATAATATTCGAAGTAGCTTCATATCTTGCATCATCAGGTTGGCCGATTTCTTTAAATTCTTCTTTAGATAAATCATAAGAGATAATTATTTCCTTCTGATTTTGATCCTTTATAATCCAGTGAAGTGCGCCATCACATAACATACCAACCCTTCTAATAAATGTATACTTCATGTCTCCAATAACTCTCCAAACATTTGATTTCAAACTCAGCACTTGAACACATGTTTCATTCACGCTTTTTTCAACCCCTACGATAACCTTGTAATCATCTTTATATGAATCGTAACCAAAACCCCAACATGATGGTATTGTGATCGAAGGTAAAGGTTTCAGTTGTCTTATCTCTCTAGTCAACGGATTGCCTACTAAAAGTTTAGAATAATTAGAAGCAAAGATGCATACCATGCCATTGGAAGAACCAACAAGTTGATCCATATACAAAGAGTCGCCAATATTTACTAAAATAATTCTTCTATTGTAGGCTCGTTTGCGATCTTTTTTGTAACTATGGTTCAAATGTCTATTAACGAAACCAGGACTTGTGATTAAAAAATACCATGACTTACACACACTCTTGCAACGCATTAGATCCTCCACATGTAATGTTATTAGTATTTTCTCAACCACATCTGCCTGAACAAACCCTGCCATTGAAACCCTCACAGCATCCGCAAACGAGAATTGAAAAACGGAGTAAAGGGTAGACAATATATATGGATTAAATGCAGAGGCTAGCTATATAGTTTCAATGTTCACTAAGTGACATCTTTTCCAAGTTGTTTGGTTAAAGAAAGATCTTAACAATAAGACGTGATTTAGAGCACTAAACTGCATGGGCGAAATTATCAACAAAACTAAAGGATTTAAATGAGGTAAAAGAATAAAGAGGAGGATAGTATGTAACTGAAAAACTAAAAACAAGAAGAAGTTGAGTTACAAACTGAAATATGAACAAGGATACCTTTGATGACACTAACTTCGACCCCTTTAAAGCTTCGATTCGATGCAATGAACCCACATGTATTCTTTATGTTATTGCCAAAATTGACATTCATGGTTGTGACTTTTCGTCAAATAGTTGGTGGGCATTTAGCTCATTTTGGAAATTAGGGGAGTAAATATTAAATAAGCATGCCTATTTTTTCAAACAGTTGGTGACATGGTAGGCAAATAATAACTTCACATCTAAGCCATATTGTACCTAAAATTTTGGTATAACGAAACTAAGTTACTGTGCATGTTCATCAAATACTTTTCCTGCATTAATCAATCACACTCATAGCATCGATCGGTCATATATATTTTTTCAAACGACATTTTGACTTAGTGGTAAGATTTCGGCTTGCCAATCACGGATCACCAAGACTGAAGATCGAGACTTGAGACGGAATTTCAACCGTCCATTATTATTTGAAGTTGAGAGCACACAGGTGACCGTAGAATCAAGTTAAGCTTGTAAGTTGTAAGTTGTAACTAGTTTTCAATGCTCAAAACCTGATTTAGGCATAACATTTTGGAAACCGGAACGTTAATAAGTAATTACAAATGACAGAATAAACAAAACTCAGTTGAAAATGTAAGTGAGGCAACTAATATCTGCACATATATATAACTCGACTCTCTTTTCTTTATTTCTTTAGTTTACAGGTAAAAACAAAATTAATATTCATGTCTTATCAACTAAACCATATAATACAAAACGTCTCTTTGGTGATTGTGATGGGTGCTGCTGACAAGTAAGGAGTAAAATTTCACGCTTAGAGACTCATTGTCACCTAAACGCTACATAAGTGACTTCCTTGGACCTCACTCACTCACTAAAGGGTGGTTTGATAGCTTTTGAATGATTTCATTGAGAGGCTTACTTTGAATCCGTGACCAACATATTGTGTTTGGTTCACTAAAAAGAAACCGTTGAATCAGTCATGTAAGTGTGTTTGGTTCACATACAATTAAAAACCTCAGAATTAGTCAAGAAGCATCTGAATCACTAAGATTTATAAACATGTAAGTGTCTTAATGACTCAGATTATGGGTTTCAAAAAACCCCTAACACGCATGAAGAGTGGAATGGGTGAGTAAAATCTTTGTCATATCTTTCTTAAAAAACTTTAATACAATTAATTAATATTTGTTTATTGTTTTAGTTTTGTAAGACAAATAATATTTTTTAACACGTACGGTTAATATATATTTATTGTTTTTTGAAATTTGACAGTGCCTGCAAAAGCTTATAAGATGCCCATGTTTTTCTGCATCTCTCTCTAGTCAGGCGAAACGAAGCATCTCACCTTAAGAGCTAGCACTTTCCGTCTTTGATAACTATGGTTCACTTTACACACATTTTTTAAATAACTATTGACCCTAATGCTAGAAACTAAGGCTGTACAAACTGGCGGACACAAACAATGCTTGTTCGTGTTCATTTAGGGTATTTAGTTGTTCGTGAACATTGTTCGCGTACACAGATAAACACAGACGGATACAAACGGACGTTTGACTTGAAGACATAGAAAAAACATTGTCCTAATTTTTAACATCACAACACCAAAATGATAAGTCAAACTTAATCAAATCAGACAATTATCCAAAGCTACTTAACATTGTCAATCTAGTACGTACGTAGAAACTAATTGAAGAAAAATTCATGCTGCCGGCCATTTGGACTGCTTCAACAACATCAAACTCCGGCATTTGATCCATGAGCAGAAGAACCTCCCTTGATTAACTGAGGAACAAATGGGATGCAAGTAAAACTAGTTAATGCCTAATGCTTCAAGTTAAAGTCAAGTCAATGTACATTTTAGTTTACTGAGAACCCATGATCAATTACTTCTTTGAAACCATGTTAGCTTTAATTGAGTTGTTTAAAAGATTGATATATATACCAAAGCTATAAGTTCCAAATTTTTCAAAAATGACACTTTTAAGTAAATTGTTGCATGCTGTCCGGCACCTTATTGTAAATTCATTGGTTTGTTGTTTAATACATTTGTTTGAGTTTTGTTAATCTTAAAAAAAGTAAAGAAGAAACGTCAAAGTTGTCAATTGTCAACCAATAATTTGGCTACTTATCTGATGAGTTTAGTTCCTTCAAAGGTGTCAAGTGTCAACAGTACAGCAACTCTAGATAGATAGTACGTATAGTTAACAAGTTGTGTTACATATATAATTAAATTTACACAATACATAAGAGTGGTTACATTAAATCATAATAAAAGTTGTATTTACAAGTACCTCCTTCATATTCATTGTAGACTTGATCACAAAATAAGCCAGTAACATCATATGTTTTAATATTTTAGGTTCCTTATGAATTATGTAAGTTATATCACAAAAATTGTAGAGTGCAAATTAACCTAATCCCACACGACAAAATCAAATGCCTATGGGATACTCCTTCTAATATTGTCAACTGGTTTAGAAAACCTCCTAAGGCTCTAATATAAGTACCAAAATAGTCGGTACATATGTGCAACGGGTTGAAATGGGTTCAAATCAAAACAAACATTTTTAGGAAAGGGCAGGGTCGGATGTCAAAACAGGGTGACAGTAGTACAACAAGTGTACATTGTCACCGATCTTTCAATTATACTTTGTCTCTCTTTAACACAATATGAAACGCGCATGAATCCACATTGTCATGTATAGGCATATATGTTAGGCAACGAGCTAAGTAACCAATACAGTTTGGCGAAAGAGGACATTCATCAAGGATATGAGACAACAGAAAACGTATTGAAACTATAAATCACATGTTAGTGAAACACATTAAACACACATTCCTCGACATGGTTATTCCAGAAACTACGAGAACATAAATTCATACCGCAAAGATTTGCTATCTTGACTGCTCCAACAGCATCAAACTTGTCTATCTGATCCAAGAGCACAAGGACCTCCCTAGATTAAACGCGTAGAATTTGAGTGACAAGTGAGTAAAAATAGTTACAAATGTAGATAAATCGATCTGTTATACATAACAAATAGAACCCACCTTGGCATTCATCTTGTCATCACTAGAGTGCTTCGGTCTACCATTAACATGCGGAGATACAAGGCTCTGCACAAATACAGGGAGGCCAAAATTAAAATGAACCTGCGAAACCTTGCAAAAACTTGATTTGTCATAATTGAAGAACCTATCATCCCTAGTCATTCTCAAGGTGTGCACGACATCATTTTTTATCACACGATCACGTGGCAACAGTTCCCATGAATCGTAACTTTTCATCAACCATACACAAGAATATTGATATATGCAAAGATGTTCTGTAATAATCCCCAAGAAACTATCAAAAGTGCATTCATATCTTGCATCATCAGGTTGGGGGATTTCTTTAAACTCCTGTTTACATAAATCATAAGAAAGTATTAATCTCTTCTTCATATTTTCATTATCTCTTACAATCCAATGAAGCGCGCCATTGCTTAAGATGCCAACCTTACTAGTAAATGTATACTTCACTTCTCCAACAACTTTCCAAATATTTGATTTCAAACTCAACATTTGAATTTGATTGTATTTCGGGCCGCCTACAATAACGTCGTAATCATCTCTAGATGAATCATAACCAAAACCCCGACATGAGAAGAAATTGATCCAAGGGGAAAGGTGTAGCTGTCTTATTTCTCTAGTTAACGGATTGCATACTAAAAGCTTACAACTAAAAACTGAGATGATGCATACCAGGCCGTTGGAAGAACCGACAAGATAAAGATTAATGAAACCGGCCGGACTTACAAATCCATCTGCTAATTGCATTCTTCTATGTCCAAGTTCATTGTCATCGCGATCTTTGTTGTAACTTAGGTTTAAATGACGATTAATGAAACCGGGAGTTGTGATTAAAGTATACCATGACTTACATATATACTCTCTTGCAAGTGATGAGATCGTTCACATCTAACCTTATTAGTATATGCTCAAGCACGTCTGCATGAACAAACGCGACCATTGAAACACTAACAGGAATTGATAGTACGAGATTAGGGTATACGGTGATGTTATAATTTTAATTAGGTTTAATTATGAATAGATTTTGGCTGCTATCAATTTTTTTACATGTTTGATCCCTCGTTAAGTCGTAATAGTGTTCGCTTAAAAACTAAAAATCGATAATATATTGTCTAACTTTAACTTTATAGAAACGATTTTTGTTCAAGAATTGAAGATATTTTGACTCATCAACAAATACAATCATATATCAAAAGTACAAGATGAACAACATAGATGAATATGATCGTGAATATATAATAAAAGGCGTCAACAATAACAAGGGATGGCGAGTCCCAACACGATCAAAACCCGATTCAAAAGAAAAACAGGTTTTTATCAATCGACACAGCTCGTTTTATTAAATAGGTCACCCTGAATAAAACTTGTTTAATAAGTTATGTGACCTCTTAACCCATTTAAGGAAATGGATATTGGTTTTAAACAGTTCCAACTATCGATCAATTAAAGCACCGTTAGGTTTAAACACTCAACTAAAACATCGTTTTGAGGTAACTTTTACATTAATCGACTTGTATTTTTCTTCCTATCAAAAGCCCTAAAACACCAGTCTTAAATTCGAAAAAAAACGTAACACCGTTAAACAAAATTTAACAGCGGTCTGTTGGTTGCCAAAGTGATGAAAGTTAGGACCGTTACCAGACAATTCGATAACTAAGACCGATAAAAACCAAAATGTGAAAGTTGAGACCGTTTAAAATCAATATATCTTAAGGAAATTAATATTTTGATTTTAGCGATAAAAGTGTTAAAATTTAGAGTTAAATATTATCATTTTAAATTTCTCCTTCGAGTATTTAACAACAAAAATATAGAGCTATTAAATTTTAATAATTCAAGCTTTGTTTATCGGTCTATATTAATCCGAACATAAGAATGTGTTTCTAAACATGCTTTATCATATCTTGTCGTGTTAACATAGTGCACACAGGTTCATGTATTTGGGAAAAACTACACGATAAATTATCGTGTCGTGTTCATGTTTACGTGTTTTGTATTCGTGTCTTATCGTGTACGTGTCTTATCGTGTATGTGTATACATAATATGCCCTAAATGTATTAGATTCTCGTGTATTACACAAGCTGAATAATTAAAGTGTAGATACTTTGTAATACATATTTACGAATCATAAAACAATGTTTAAGATATGACTGAAAATACGTTTTTTTATTCTATACCAAGAATACAAGCATAGCAAAGAGAAGCATGAAAAAAAAAAAATCTTGCGCTCACATAATTATGGTATTTGGCATGACGGGTTACTTATTAATTTGATATACACAAGATTATAAAAAAATATCAAAATGTATTCATGGTCGACTATATATATATATCGTGACTAACATGTTACATGACACAATAGAAAATCTTAACATGATAGCCACACATATTTTGTACCATAAATAAATAGAGTCGTAGCTGTATCTAGTATATTATATAATATAATATTAATAGTATATTATATAATATAATATTAATAGAGGAAAGTTATGAATAGTATCTGGGGTATTTGTTGTGTTTTAACTGGTTAATTTTTTTGTTGTCTTGATGTAATTGGTTGTTGGGTTTTATGGTTGGCGTGTTTGCATCATGGACTAGCACGTGGTTTTGGATGGTTCACTTTTATGTGTGTGTGAATGCAAATTGTCTCTCATAATATCTATGTTTTCTCACTGCTTTCTCTCTATTTCTGTCACCGATTTTTCTCCACCGATTGTGTTTGGCGGTGGTTTTGTGATGGTTGTTGGTGGTTGTTGGCTTCGCTGTATGTTAGCCGATGATGGTTATCAGTCCATAGATCTGTGTGGCCTAGGTTTTTTCCGATAATGGTTGCCGATCTATGGATCTAGGTAGCCTATGGTTTCAAACACTTCGTGATCTGATCTTGCATGTTGTTGTTTTTTGGCGTTTGTGCCGGCGATGGTTATCGTTTAAATCTGTGTGGATTTTCTCTTTTAATGGTTGTCGGGTGTGGAGATGTTGGTGGTGTTGGTGGTGGTGGGGGTGGGAATTTGGTGGCGACGTTGATGGTAGGTGAAACTCTTGGTTTCTCCATGTGAATTTTTCTGATCTTGATGGTTGTACATGGACTCGATTTGTGGTTTCATAACAGTATGTGATTGTGTGCAAATTTGCAAATGATTGTGTGCAAATTTGCAAACGATTTGTGGTTAATCTCTAGACTAAAAAACCCTTTTGGATTTTGGTTTCTAGAGTTATGTTGGTGTTGGTGTTGGTGTTGGTGGTATCGATGGTGGTGAGGTTGTGTGTGACTTTTGGTTTCCTCCTGTGCTTTTTTCCGATTATAATTTTGTTGTTGTGTTTGTAAATGGTGATGATAGTGCTGTTATTTTTTTGCATTTAGATACCAGATTCGGTTTAGTTACGGGGTTTGATTACGGGCTGTGATGAGGTCAAGTTCGTCTGATAATGATGTTCCATTGACGTTGCAAATTTAGTGGTTTGTCGGTCTATACCCGCAACCACACTGTAGTCACGGTGCACTCACAATGTGGCCGTTAAATACTCTGAGCCCCTTAGAAAGTTTGTAATTTTGCTTTGTTTTGATTTGTTTCGGTTTGTTTGTTATTTGGCTATGATGAATAATTTTGAGCTGCCTTGGGTGTAATCGTTGATTTTGTGTTGTTTTTTTTTTGTTTTTGAAGTCATTAAAGTGAGTTTTGGGTATCGCCGACAATTTCACCGGGCATTAGCCAGAAACACGAGTTTTGGAAATAGTGGGGGATAAAGATAAACTGAATTGATTTAAAATGTTACGTTTTATTCCTTTCATTTGTATATTATGTTTTAAAACCTTAAAATCAAGTTTAGGCATCAACATAAATGACTTAAACTGGTAGAATTGTTAATAAAATCCTATAAGATATAGATTTCAAAGTGAAGAAAATGGAAGTAGTTTGAATTTGAAATCACAGTTAAAATCATAAAAGATACATGTTTCAAAGTGAAGAGCGTGAAAGTAGTTTGAATTTGAAAATTTGTACGCCGTCGCAACGCAAGGCGATCATAAACCTAGTTTTATATATGGCCGGAGATTTTCTTTCATCATCATTCAATTGGAGATTATTAGTTAGTTAAAGTTCTGTTGTCATATATAGGGCCACATGTATATTTCCTTGCGTGACATTTACACACAACCATGTGCTATTTGCATTATTTTGTTTTGGTAGCTAGATCAACAAATACAATTGGCCAATTTGGTCACGTGCTTAACTTGTGGTTGATGGCCTTCTACGGTGTTCAGATTTGTATTTTGGAACTATTATCCCATAATTCATCCATCAAATCATGCTAATTAATAAAACTGTAATAAAATTGACAATATACTCATCTCATTAATTTTATTGTCAAATTTACATTATTTTTTATTTCAAGACTTAGAATGATAAACTTCCAAATTATCATATTTACATAATTTTTTTTATTTTAGGACTCGAATACTCAACCTTATAAGACACTACATCAATACACCATTATCCATCATGAACATAGGGGGTCCCTAGGGTCGGACAGCCCGGACATTTCTCAGGGTTGATGATCCTAATTAAGGCCTGAAACTTTACATTTTTATAATTTTTTTATTTTTAAAAATAGACATTGAACTGCATCTTTAAATGATTTGGTTTAATCTAACAAATTTATTTTTGTAAAACAAATAAACCAATTTTAAAACAATAAAACACTTGTCCCAATTATTAAAACAAGTAGTTCATTACATTTAAAATCTTTTTTTACAAAACAAATTGGCTAAATTCATTTAAAAAAAAATCACAACAAAAAAGATAAAGAGACATTTTTTTCTCGGACTCGTTCAAAACCCTAAAATTCTCAAGACCTGCCTAATCATGAACTTAGCGTAGGATGCAGGTCCCCAATGAGACACTCTTAAGCGAACTTAACTAGTCCGGCATGATCGAACAAGAACTTAATTTTTGCATTGCAACGTACCACCACTAAAATACTCGTTGGCAAGTTGCAACCCAAAATTAAATCCAACCTGCTCATTTTGTCTAACTGGATGTTGGCCAGTTAAGTTTCTTAGGTGTTACGTTATGTACTAAAATATGTTTAATTGATGAAAGATACCGTCATGATCTCTACCAAAACAACATGCAATCATATGCAACAACTCTTTCACGTAAACTAAAATTCAATCAAGAACATTTTCTATTGTAAAATGAGAAATTACGTTGGCTTCACGAAATTATTAAACTTCTAATTAAACTAAAATACGCAATTAAATTCTAGAAAGATCATCAAATATTCAAAACCAAACAAGATTGGAACTTTTATTCAACAATTTATTATTTCTCAAAACTACAAATAAATTCATCATACAACTATCAATTTGGTTTGTCAAAAATTCATTAGAGAATTAAACACACCATCACAATTTCACTTCTTCTCTTCAAATCCCAACCCCTCATTGATGAAAATCAAGTCCATTTCACATCTCCAGATCAAGAATTTGAAACCTACCCACCTCCACTTCTTCAACATTCATCATAAAGATCCAAAATTTACACCTCAAATTGCTCCATAAATCAAGAAAAGTTTCTTAATTGCATAGTTTCACTGTGCAAGCTACTGCTTGTGCCCAATACTTAAGCCTTGCTTTCACTTCCTCAGGATGATCACCTAAAAAAATTAAAACCATGTTAGTGAAGATGTTAATCTTGATTTGATTTAATAAATAGTTTTATTTATTTGAGATTATAATTATTTAATTGAGTTAGTATTAGATTACAATTGAGTTTGATTGTATATCTAGGTTTATAGGTTTTATAGTTTGATTATGATTACTATTTGTTTAGTATAAATAGGGGTTAGATGAGTCTTTGTAGGAGTCCCGTTTTATTTATCTAATAAAATAGTCGAACAGTTCGTTCAGTTTGTGTGTTCGTGTTTGTGATTTTGGGCCTGATTTCCAACAATTGGTATCAGAGCGTGGTATTGACGGTTTTGAGAGTCGTTTTCCGAGCAGGGGAGCAACCCCTCGCGGGGCTGCAACTGCGGGGAGGTAGAAGACGAAAGATAGAAGTTAAAGAAACATGAAAGCAATATCCATCTTTGATCTGCTTGTTCGTGAGAATATAGGAGATTAACCAGAGGCGCAGAAAATACGAACGGGAGGAAATCAAAGCAGACGGCTTTGAGTTTGGTTCGTGTTGCGGGTGATAGAAGACGGTTAAGGTTTGATTTAAAACTTTTGGATTCGCCGAGTGAAGGTTAGGATCTTGTGAGTTTTCGTAGCCTTGGGTTTTGGCTCTTTGTTATCAACCTTGGGGAACTGTTGTGACGATGTGATTTGGTCAACCGTATAATGGGGAGTACCATTTGGAACGACGGTGTGACAGGTGATCAGTTCAATGGTAATGAATTTCATTGCATTAGCAGCTTTCTATCCAGGTAAGATCAGACCCTGTCCTTCCTGCCAAGGATAAAACAGAGTAACCAGGTAGGTTGTTTTTTGGCAGAAGTATTCGATCAGATTTGCGGATAGGCTGACGGTAGAAGATTCATCAAAGCGGGAGGCTTTGAATCTTGTCGTGTCTAGCAATGGAAGAAGAAAACGGTAGAAGTGACAAGTTTTTTTCTTTGATCGGTGGTCAAGAATGGTGAAGTTCTAGGACCCAGGAAGAGGGATATCAAGATTGATCAAGGGATTGAAGTTGTTGATAATAATGCAGATTTGAAGAAACGGATCTGGTTTAAGATCCGGATGGTACAAATCAAGATTAAGGGGGAGAATGAAGATGTTAATCTTGATTTGATTTAATAAATAGTTTTATTTATTTGAGATATAATTATTTAATTGAGTTAGTATTAGATTACAATTGAGTTTGATTGTATATCTAGGTTTATAGGTTTTATAGTTTGATTATGATTACTATTTGTTTAGTATAAATAGGGGTTAGATGAGTCTTTGTAGGAGTCCCGTTTTATTTATCTAATAAAATAGTCGAACAGTTCGTTCAGTTTGTGTGTTCGTGTTTGTGATTTTGGGCCTGATTTCCAACAGTTAGTATATGTTTGCCCGGAATTAAACCCGACGCACTTTTAACCACTAGACTAAAAGATCATTCGTCAATTATAATAAAAAGTTAAAAACCAAATCTTGAAAATAAAAATTGGGGCTTTTGCAAAATTCAAACAATAAACTAAACAACACTCACCAGGACTTGAAATTTTCCAATTAGCAATTGGAGCCGGAGACGGTGAAGCAGTTTCAGTAACCAATTCCGGCGACTCCGGCGACCTAATCTCCGGCGACTTTTGTTGTTCATCAAGAAACTTCTGACTCATTGAATAACACAATTCAAGCGCTGGTAAAGTGTTACAAAGCTCTGGGATCTCATCATAACTAAACCCAAATCCTAAATCGAAACATCCTTTAAGTTCATCAAGATCTTCATCAGTTAAACTCTTGGCTCTAACAAGATCATCTTCATCTGATGTCTCAACATACCCTTCAAGAAAGACTTGATTTTTCTTCTTCCTGAAGCTGTTTTTGGAGCGTGAATTAACAAACCCAGATCTGTTTTGTTGAGTGATTGATGATTCGAGTTGTGGGTATTGTTCTTGGTTGAAGATCCGTTCGGAAATTGTTGACATTGATTCGTATGAACAGGCATCCATTGCTGGCTGCTGCTGATTGATTATTTATTTCCCCTGTTTTTTTTTCTGCAATTTTTTTGATTTGGGGTTGTGGGAGTGGTTATGTGAGAGGAAAGAATTGGTTTTTAAAGAGTTTTGTAGGTGTGATTTTGATGATGTATGATGTGTGTATGCATGTTATGTATGATGTATGTATTGTAACAATGGATGTGATATAATTTGATATTTTTATAAGCACCCCCTGTATTATAGTTGTGAGTTCAAAATTGGTCCTTTTAGTTGTTTTTTCCGTCATCTAAATAATATGTTAAATGCATCGATTTTTCTAATCACTTATCCAAGTAATACGTTAAATGCATGGATTTTATACTGTTTTGAGATAGTTTTTTTATGATGTTTTTGTTTTATTACATAAACTTTTTCTTTTTTATAATTGTTGTAAAACTAGTTATGTAAGTGGGTCGCAAGGTATGAGTTCAATATGTAACTTTAATAAAGTTTTAGGGACTAATACATAGACCTTGTGTATTAGTATTATATATAATAATATATAATAAAAATGATAAAACATATTTATTAAGGGTTTGGCTAACCACACACTCAAATGACTAACTAGACATTCATTTCCCCTTTATCTCTATATGTGTGTGTGTGTGTGTGTGTGTGTGTGTATAGAGATATAGAGAGAAAGAATGTATGATTAACATCATATTAATAATAAGTCTTGCCACGATTATATATTATCCAATTTTAATAAGTGCTAGATAAAAGATCCAATACAAAATAGTTTCTGCCTAGTGATATCGTGTATTTGTCACTATAAAAAGTTATTTCATACGTCAATCCTATTACCAAAATGGTGTTTTAATAGAGTTATTATTAATATATCAGTAAAAACCAAGTAACTTAAATTAAACGTTTAGAAAGTGTAGGTACAATTCAGTCCTAAGTGACATTGTGGTCATGTAGTGTTTCACACGATTAAAAGATTAAGAGCTTAAATTTAGTAGTATATAAATTTAGGTCTAATCCTTAATAATAAATCTGAGATTGTAGTAACAAAAATGTAGGCACGTTTAATCCGTACTAATAAATCCCTTGTTTCAATTTTAACATATTTAAACATGTTACTGACCTCCTTTTTACCATCTGTAATTTAAAAGAGGTGGTGTTGTCGAATAGTAACTAATATGCAAAGAAGATCGCATTTTGGTACCAAAACATTTGACTAATGTAGCTTGACCGTTTCAAATCAATGTGAACATGAGTATTAAATAGGCACGATTAGAAGGAGGTGGTTGATTAAGTTAATTGTCAATGACAAACCCAATCAATTTAGTCAAGAGGGTGATACCTACTTATTTAATTAACTTAATTGTTACATCAGCATCATTATAGTAATGTATTATTACCCCTTAGTTAGACCAATGCATAATCTCCAACGAACAAATAAGTAAAAATCACAAACTGACAAAAGACACGAAATTAACTTTCTACTTTTTTAGTACATATAATTTCATTATGAAATTGAGTTATCTGAACAATAAAAATTAGAAAAAAAAAATATTCTTGAACGTAAAAATCACAAACTGACAAAAATCACAAACTAATATCTAGCCTATTGTTTTTATGAAATTGAGTTATCTGAACAATAAAAATTAGAAAAAAAATAATATTCTTGAACGTTAAAAAGATGGTATGAAAACTATTGAAAACAAATTCAATGCATAAATTTCTGTTATGGTCTATGAGTCGGGAATTGTATTTCGACTGAAGACTTTTATAGTTTTCAAAATTATGAATGAATTGATGATCGAATTTGTTTCATGATTTTCATCACTATGAAGTTATAACTAAAATAAATAATTTTCAAAACTATAAAGACTTTTATAACTAAAAAGTTTTTACAAGGATAAAATTTTATCAACCATTTCATTTTAACTAAAGATAAAAACATAATAAACATGACTTTTTAAACTTATAAAAATAAAATTTCGTATTAGATTTAAATAAAAAACAAAAAAATAATACAAAACGTAAAAAAACTAACAAAAAACGAAAAAAAATTAAAAATAAAAGAGCTAAATGCATATTGCCCCTTCAACAAACATTAAATGCATATTCCTCCAATAAAAAAAGGTTTATTGGTTTTCACTGGTCCCAATTATCACATTTTGTCTTCTATTGGTCCCAACTTTTAAATTGGTTGTCAACGGTCCCAACTTTTATCACTTTGGTAACCACTGGTCCCGTCGTTAAATTTTTTTAAAGCCGTTAAGTTTTTTCCAAATTCAAGACCGATGTTTTAGACTTTTGATCGGAAGGATAATACGTGTCGATTGATGTAAAAGTTTTCTCGAAAAGGCTCTCTGAACGATAAAATTTTTACTTCCGATTGAAGCACCGTTAGGTTTAAACACCCGATTGAAGCACTATTTCGTTGTTCGGAGCGTCGTTTTGAGGTAACTTTTCCATCAATCGACTTATATTATTGTTCCGATCAAAAGGCTTATAACTTCGGTATTGAATTTGGAAAAAACTTAACGGCGTTAAAAAAATTTAACGACGGGACCAGTGGTTACCAAAGTGATAAAAGTTGGGACCGTTGACAGCCAATTCAATAGTTGGGACCGGTAGAAGACAACATATGATAGTTGGGACCAATGAAAACCAATATACCATAAAAAAAACAATTGCATATTTTCCCTTGTAAATCATTTTAATTTGCAAATATATCTATTTTTAATTACAAATATACCTATTTTTTTAAACAATACTAGGGATATATGCCATTAATATTTTTAGTTAGGTAAATATACAATTAAAATGTGTTTATAAGGGTAAATATGCAATTGTTTCAAAAAAAAATACACAAGCGTCTTCACTTTGTACACTAACAATGTGTTCTACCAGATCAAATGGTAGTCTATGATGCATATCAGATTATCAGTATCCCTCAAAGCTGAATGATGTTAAAGTTCACGACTGCATTTGTTAGGGGATCGATTATGTGTACCGGTGAGAACGTCTTGTCTCTGTATTTAAAGTTATATTATGCGATATGCAACAAGCGTACATTTCGTTCTTTATTTTGTTATGTTTATGAGCTCGTGTCGCTCGATGAATAATACCTCATTTAATTGTTAGCACACAAAAAGTTCGTTCAACATCTTTTCTTGCGGTTTTTGAACTTTCTTGTAATTTTCTTCTTTTTCGTCCGATGGGTATAGGATTGTTTTCTCAAAAATTGCCCATTTTGGGTAAATGTCATATGCAAGATAGTAGCCACGGTTGTAAGTTTAGTCGTTTGCCACAAACAAAAACCTTGACGATTTTCCATGAATATCGTTTTGCAACAACGAAGAACGTTGATGTCATTATTTAAATCGACGGTGCCTAAGTAAGCATGTCAAACCCACAAATCAATAGACGCAACCGCCTCTAGTATCATCGTTCTGTATTGGTGATCACCTGTGTAAAATTGTCCTCGCAAACTATTAGGACAATTTCTCCAATCCCAATGTGTACAATCTATGCTACTGATCATCCCGGGTATGTCATACTTTTCCTCGTGTTATTGTATTTAAAAAGAGAAAAAAAAGTTTTTCATTTATATAAAATTAAAACCACGGTTATATTAACATGAAAAAAATGTGGTTATATATTATTTCTGAGATGTTATTGTATTTAAAAAGAGAAAAAAAAAATTTTATGTATTTAAAACCAAAACCACATGTAATATTTAAAAAAATATACAACGGTCAAAAAACACGAGCTTGTCTACGAGATTTGGTCCTTGTTTGGTTCCTCGTTTTGGCTTCTCATATGGTGGGAGTGGTGTTCTCCCGAAAAGTGATGAGCTTGTTGCCATTCTCGTCACCCACTCTATCGACCCTAACCAATAATATTTTCTTAACAAGATATATAACCAATAACTAACGTATTTATGATTTCTGTATTTGAATATATATATATATATATATACCCCTACCAATTGAAACTTTTCGGCTCACCTACTAACTAAATATAAATATGATTGATGAACTAATATTTTATTTTATCTTTTATATGCATTATTGATCGTGGAATCTTTTGATCCAATATCTAAGGGAAAACATATATCAAACACATCTTCGACTTAAATAATCAAATACAAACATATAATAAACTATAAATACAGCAACTCAATAATTTGTAGTTATAAGTTATCAACTTATTTATTTCAGTATATATTGTATTATTAATTGAAAAAAAACACATAATGATATGATGGAAATAAAAGATCCAAGGCCAACTGCTATGCCAGCTAAGTTGTCCTGTCTTTTGTCCACTTGATATTATTGTTATTTCACCAATGAAACTTTATTTTTGCTAATTTTCGTAAATTTAATCAATTTGATTTCAAACCGTATACTAATTCAATGTTTTATGTTTAGTTTTCTAAATTGTTATTTATAACTTATGTATCATGATTACTCTATGCTATATTACTATACCAAACATTGCGTTAGTTGCTGTTACATCTAATTGGATCATTTGGTTGTCTTTGATTTAATAAAATGATTTAACAAAAGAAAAACCTATATGTTCCTTTTAAAAGTCACATAATGCAATATGAACGAACAATGATAATATTAATTATAATCGTGTTTAAGAGTTAAAATTTTTTACCTACTTATTCTGATACATATAACTAAATATAACTTAGAATATGATGATTATACATTTCACGTAAATTTCAAATCAAAATAATTCAAAATATGATATACTTGACATATAATCATACATGTTTCATACACTAAAATGACAAGTCTTATAGAATCATCAGTTCTTCTTTATAAACACGATAACACACCTAAAACTAAACAACTGACACAATAAATGTCATAAATTTAATATTGAAGGAAACAAGCCTTTGAAATGTCTATATTACAATAAAACCAAAAAGTAAAGAAAGAAATAACTTTGTGAACACCATTGAAAGCTCTAAATCTTAATTAGTTCTAATATTATTTGAAAAGCCATAAAGTTAACACATTTGAACAAGTAATTTTAAAACATGGCATAAAAAGAATATTCCTTTTTGATTATTTTAGTAACCCGAAAAGGGATCAACCGCCGAAAATGGGGCTTTTTTCACACCTGAAAGTTGGAATTTTTTTATTTATTTAGTAAAATATGTAAGTGACCCAACAGAGTTTTACCTGTCGGTGTAGGTGATACGTGTCCTATATTTTACCTTTTAAAACCGGGTCGGGTTACTTCGACCGGTCCTTTATGACAGCTCATCACATAATGGATCGATGCTGACAACACATGTCACATGGCTTATATCATGTATGTATGTATGTATGTATGTATGGATGTGCCTACATGTTACATTCATACCATGATGCATCATTATAATGAAATGTGCATATTTTCCCTCACTTTTATTTCTACTCATTTATGCCCCCCCCCCCCCCAAGTTTAACTTTACTATACTTTTTACTCCTTACTTGATTTTTCATGTAGTTACATTTTGAGCCGTCGGTTTTGGATGCACACACTTTTAACCTTCGTCTTTTAATATGTCCCGCAACTTAATTTCTTTTGTAGATTAAATTTAGGACTTTACACCATAATGTCGTGCGAGACAATACTATTATTTTAAGAGTGTAACGACGCGATGGTGTTGTTGTAACTCGTGAGAGAGATCAAAATCCTAATATCACTATCCCTTAAGACTTTACATAATAATATACGAGACATAAAACTTATTTTTTTTATATATGCACGATTAATGTTAAACGTAAGAGACGATTAGTGCTGGCATATCGTGTATACTTGTACATGTTAAGACACAAACACGAAACATGTTACATGTACACGACACGATAACTTATCGTGTACCTGTACACGAACCTGTTAATTTTAAATAAATTATAACAGGTACTAGCAGGTATTAATAGATACTAACAGATAGTAACAGATATTAACATGCACTAACAGGTAACCAGGAAAATACCTATTTAAGACACGAAAATTAACATGTAGATTCGTATCTACCTGTTTAGTACATGTTACCTGTTAAGACCGTGTAGGTTTGTGACGTGTATTCGTGTTCGTGTACAAAATTATCAGCCCTAGAGACGATACTATTTCTATGCATGTAACGAAGTGACGATGCCAACCCAACACATGGCACAGATTAAAATCCTTATGTCATCATTGCAGCACATATAACATAGTCACAAGCGTCAAACCTGACCTTCACATCGTGTAGCACTGTAGCCCGTCCATAAGTCTGGTTATTATCAAGATTTACTTAGCCTAAGTATTATTTTTTTACCGTAAGTTTTTTTTCAGGTCTTGTAGTTTGTATATATGTCATTGGAAAGTTCATTAATATAAAATACGAAAGTAAAAAAACGACAATACAAAAATGTGTAAAATCAAAGTGGATTGTCACATATCAACACTTCTGCGCAATAGTTCTGACCCTATAAAATCCCTTTACTATTAATTCAAAAAGTAATGAATCTTCATATCATATATTTCATTATTATTATTTTCTCATCTTTACACTCTAACAAATACATATTATTCTTTGCAATATAATAACTTTGGAAGCTACATTCAATTTATATGATGAATAACAAAATAAAATAATTTTACAACATTTAGCTAGGATAATGAAAACATAATATTCCATGTTTTGTTTGATATAAAAGAAAGAGACACGGTATGGTGATGTTAATTGAGTGGAGTGGAGACCATAGAAAATGGGTGGGGACTAAGATGAAGAAGAAGAGACAATTGAAGATCCAACATACCACGTTGAGGGTCACCATCAAACACACTACTCTTTATAACCATTCGGGTGAACCAAGTTTTTTCCTTACGTTCCCACTACACCAAACCACATATTCATTGCACCAATAATCACCGCTACAAATCATTTTATGTTCTTCACAGTCTAGTGGTAAAGTGGTCTACGCTTCTCAAACTAGAAAAGTTATAGGTTTAAATCATGTAAAGTACTGATATGGTGATTTTAGTCGTTTAGAAAATCAAACCGGCCATTCGATTGTCATTTGTCTAAAAAAACATTATATATATACTTGTTTGATAATTGTTAGTTTGGTATAACATGTTGGGGACTCGTCAATTCTAATGGATTTGGATTTGTTTAGATTTAGTGATTTGGTTTGGGTCTGTATGTTAGGTTTAGTGAAAAAAACTAGTGTTCAGCTATATGATGATTCAACAAATGAGGTTCATATATTGTAATTTGCACGGAGATAAGTAGCTTTAAGATAACTTTGTGAGGATCGAAAGAAAATTGAAATGTCGTATTCTTTTGTAACATTTGTTTTGTGGTCCCGCTTCTAGTCTTTTACTAGTGGTTGTTCTCTTAATAACATTTGTTGTTTAGAAAAAAAAAATAATCACACCAGTTATCAAATCAATGACTCTATCGGTTCTTTGACTAGACATGTCTCAAGAAACTGGACGGCCTGTTAACTGATAATTTATTAATAAAAAAAGTACACTATAATGAATTTGTATAGAAAATAGAGAAATAAATGTGTTCAAATTGATGAAGTATGATCCTTATTCGGGTTTGGTTTTGCATATTTGGATTTAAATGTGTGTACACATGTTATAAATGTGTTCAAAATGGTTTAAAAATATCTATTTACGATTTTCATTTGTTAGGTTTTTTATATTTGTAAAGTCCATATAAATTCATTGTTAGGTTTCTTTTCTGATTTGTTAGGATCTTGCCACCTAATTAGATCTAACCAAAAAAGACAACCCTAAAAATATAACAATTTCACATCATTAAATGTATTAATTCAAACCACTAAGCAAAACAAAACTACTAACTAACCACATTTACTTGGACACTTGGTGCAGATTTGATATGTAATTTTGACTATTTTGCTTATGTAATCTAGCTCTAGTTTGAATAAAAATTGCCCCTGTGATGTTTCAAAACATTGTTCATGATTATAGTAATCATTATATATATACAATAATTTTTTATAATCAAAACTTCTCAAACAACTATTATACATGTACATAAATAGTAAAACTTAAAACATAAATGGCTATAACCCTAGCCATAAGATACCTATTTAACATTTTCTATGGCAGATTAAAAGAAGAACCAATTTTATGTTAGAACCTAAGAGGTTGTTTGATAAATCTGAATCATTAAGTGCTGAATGTTAAGAGGTCTGAACCATTAAGACGCTCTATCAATGACAGAGATATTAAGGTACAACTTCAGATGAAAGTAAAGTTGATATATGCTTCATTTAGTTCCATTCAGCATCCATATGTCTTTTAACCATTCAGCACTTAACTAACTCTTTTTATGAAACAAACGCTCTGAATACTAAACGATTAAACACTGAACTGAACCATTAAGAAGTGAAACAAATAGCCCCTAAAAGATGCAAAACTAATCTTGAAAATGAGAAGAGGAGGTGAATGTGGTGGTGGTGATGAGAATGGTGGAAGAGGAATGACGAATAATCGTATGATGGAAGTGACAGAAGAAACAACGACATAAGTCGTTTCAGGAACGTTAAAGATGGTCTCATGTAAAGTAACATAACGTAAGGTGATAGTACATAAGTATGACGATCGTTGCATAAATAAGCATGGTAACCAAGAAATAAACAAGGATTGAATTTAGGTGAGAGTTTATATAATCAACTCGAGTGTCACCAAGAAATGAAATGGGTAACATGAACACCCAATAGCACGCATGATACAATAAGTAGGATGAGAGTTAAACACAATCGCATTTGCATGATGCATTTCAAACACTATATGTAAAGGTATATAACCAATCTTGTAGTTGTGTACCACATTTCAAACAATGTTCAAAATATACAAACCCAATTCTTTTATTAAATATGGCACTAATCTTGCTGCGCCTTTGTACAAACCTCATATTCAAATAAAATCCATAACAATCTAAGCAACAATATGTATCTTATATTTGATACCATATAAAACACACCTGTACATCTTTTCAAGCATAACTATCACTACAAACTGGGTTTAGACTTTAGCCATTAAAATCGGCTACACGCTACGCCAGCTGCAAACCTGCGGTGCACCACGATCACACTTCACAGATCACGACTCAGGCCCCTTTTCAAGAAGTGATTCTGAGCCACGGCTACTACTACTACCCCAAGCTCTCTCCTTCCAAATCCTCTCAACTTCATCAAAGGTCAACCCTTTGGTCTCGGGTACAAACATAAACACGAACAAAAACGCTGCCACAGCAATACCAGCCAAAATTAAAAAGGTCCAGTCGGTCCCGACAGCATCAGCAATAGAAAGAAAACTTTGAGCTACAATCAAATTTGAAACCCAGTTCACAGTAGCTGACATTCCACTACAACTTCCCCTGTATGATTCTGGATATATTTCAGAGTTCACGGTCCATGGGACAGGTCCCATACCGGGTGCAAAAAAGGCAATATAAAGGGTAAGACCAAGAACTGCCATCCAGCCGGCATTAGAGTACCCTGATGATTCAAGGAAAAATGCAGCTGAGAGGAGAATTAAAGAGAAAATAACACCAAATAAGCTGGTTAAGGCTAATTTCCGGCGGCCCGAATAATCGATGAGGTGAATCCCGACTACAGTGCCGGCAGCGTTTATTAATGCAACTATGAGGGATAATAAAAGGGCTAATTGGTTTGAGCGAAAACCAGCCATTTGAACTATGGTTGGGCTGTAGTACATTACAGTGTTGATCCCAGTGAACTGTTGGAACGCCTGTAAATTGACAAGTGATTAGAATAGGTCGATCTGGGTAATTAAAAAAAAGCTTAACAAAAGAATTGCCTGTTTTGAACAAACAGATATTGACCAACGTACCTGAAGACCGGCTCCTGCAAAAAATGCAAGTCTGATTTCTTTAATTCTGAAAACATCCAAGTAACTGATGGCATTCTTTCTCTGCTTTTCTTCCTCTAAAGAAGAAGAAAGCTGATCGAGTTCCTCCTCTAACCGAAACGGATCATAAATTTTTGACAGCACAACGATGGCCTCAGATTTGCTCTTCTATATAAACATAACAGATTAACAAACACCATTACATATGAATTAATAAAACAAACAAACGAACACACCAAGCAAAAATCCCACTCATGTAGTAGGGTACGGACACCATAGAGGGTGAGATGAGGGCAAACCTTACCTTTATCTCATAAGATAAAGAGGATTCTCCAAGATAAACTCTCGGCTCAGAACCGTTACAACCGAATAACAAAGGATAAATACCAACTTTGGACCTTTTCCTGATTTTTGCAACTAACTTTAGGTTAGGCAAAAAGAAAATAGAAACCAACTTGCACTTTGTAACCAATTTTGACAACTTCAAGATGCATTTTATTACTGATTGAAGCAACCAAAGATCTGCTCAACACTTCAACCAATAGCACATAATGTTTTGGCTGATTTTTCTAAAATCTGCTGACTTGATATATTATTTGTCATTTTAGTGTATATGAATATGCCACACGCCATGTGATATCTGATGTGGTACTTAATAATAAAATTTAAATACAGATTATTATGACAAAAAGTCATTTTTGACACTTGTAAATAATTTTTTTCTAAAAATGTTCACAAAAGCATTTTCTACTTGTTGCATCTGAAGTTGCTAGCAGGACAAAATCAATTGTAAAATCAGGTTGATTGCTAAAATCGATAATTAATCGTAAGTTGTTTTCTGTTTTAAGTTAATTGCTAAAATAGGGAAAGAGTCAAAAGACTGGAGTTTGGATGTATCATGTATGCTATTTTAATTTTTACCTTCATATAAAGCCAACGCGGAGACTCAGGCAACAATAACATTAAAAAGAATTGAATAATGGCTGGCAGAGCAGCTACTCCAAGCATCCATCTCCATGTCCCAGGAACCTGTTTCAAAGACATTTATAGAATAAGATCAAAATATACTAAGATAAAATGCATCATCATATTGTATGTGAAGATTTAAGACATATAATAGAACATTATAAAAAAAATATTGCTGAAAAATACGATCTAAAATGTATCATGTGGTTTGTGGAAGATATGACATCATATGATATATAATAACATAAGAAAAATGTATTACAAAAAATATTATGGAAATTTGCACATTGGTGTTGTAGATAATATTAAACAAAAAATATAAATTGGCAATGCATAAAAAACCACCTCCATTACGGGGTAAGCCAAAGATCAAGCAGCAAATTAGTAATCCATGCAGGCAGCCTTCATAGGAGAAAGCAAGACATACCAGGAAATTCATGTCATAGTTTAATATGATTGAAAATTCCAAAATCATTTTGTTCAATGTTAATTACTAAAAAAGTTACTCCCTTCATCTCAAAATAAATGCACCATTTCCCATTTTACTTTTTTTGGCAAAGTTTTAATCTTGAACAACTTCTTTGCATATCACTAATTATCAGAAATTACTGATAGCATTGCTTGTAGCCCACAAAATTCTCCTGTTTGGATTAATTAGTAAAGTAAACACTTCCATTTTATTATGTTGATATTTATTTTGGGATCGAAGGGAGACATTTGACTGCATAATTATCAGGCAGGAAATAAAAGAGTGATTTTGCCTCTTTGAGCCAACTTATTACCCTAACTCAACCTTGAAGCTGCTTCCTTGAAAGTTGAAGCTGCACAAGCAGAATCTTTCATGTTTATCAAACACAGTTGAAATGCATATTTGTACGCTACATTTCCAACGTGGTCATAAAAATATCATGCTAAAACAATGCTTGTAAGTTTTCAACCTTACCATTTCAAGATTGAGGAAGATATTTTATAAAGGTTTTGTACCGGTTTAAACATTTTTGCAGATCTTGAATAGTAGATTAAGCATATGCTTAAAATAAAAGAGTAGAATAAATAGAATATCTCTCAATCATAAGCATTTTAGTAGTCCTTATATTACTCCTAAAGAGATGTCATGTGTTATACTACATCAGAGGATTCAAAAGGTAGCATTTTGTAGACATATTTATAAAATTCTAAATGATCTACTTCCCAGTGGGAGAGCTAAGTTTAGCATAACATTACGATTCATTAACTATTTTTAATAGAACCGTATGATTCATTATTAAAGTTTTCAAAAGTAACATTCAAAGATTAGTGAAGCCATGAACATATCCGCAGAACTTTGTATTGTGAAAACTAAATTATAGAGGTGGAAAGATGGGCAGGTCATATTGATATAGGCCGGAGTTGGGTTGACACACAAACACTTTTTTGTTCATTGTTTATGTTCTTCAATGAATAAATGTGTTAACTGTGATTAGAATAAGGGGAAATTGACAAGAAAGGAAAGCAAAGATCCCATATTCTTTAGTGGGATACTGGAATACGAGTAATTGTCTCTCTCGTCAAAAGGTGTGAGAGTTAAATATTTGACAAATAGAAGAGTGAAAATTCAATAAAACATGCTGAAATCACCACCTCTACGAATTGTCTCATTGTAAAAAAAAGTGAGTATGAAAAGGCAGAAAGAATCTGACCTCAGTAAAAGCAAGATTAACAAGGTATGAAAGAAATTGTCCACCAGTGATCATTAGCACATTGGTGCTCACGAGACCGCCCCGTATTTCAGATGGGGCTGCTTCTGCAATATACATCGGTGCAGTAACTGATGCTACACCCACACCTAACCCAACCAAGAACCGACCCAATATTAGTACATATGGGTCGGGTGCACCAGCCATCACAAAGGACCCAAGTGCAAAAACCACATCAGCGAGAAGTGTGGCTCGTTTACGCCCGTATGCATCATTTATCCAACCACCAGTAGCAGCCCCTATCATTGCACCCACTAAAGCCATGCTAACAATTGTCTCCTGCATATAAAAGGTTAAAATAAAATCTTTATTTGAAAACAAGGGTTGTTAGACCTTTAAGGTTTTTTATAAACATGTTAATAAAGTTGACTTTAATAAAAAAAACAAAAAAGTAAATCAGATGGGTAGAAAGACTGAAAAACAGGATAATATTCGACAAAACATGTGTCTGGAAAACTGATTATCTTATTACATAGACTTAAAGTCATAATAACTAACATCTTCAATGTTTCAATAAATTGGATTTTGCCTATTTACTGATAGCTAATGAGTTTCATACATGTTGGAGCAAAACTCAATATCTAAAAAATATTAAGATTTCTTATTTAGTAATCCTAAGTCCTAACAGAACAATGATTATTGGAAAAACATGTATCGAAGTTTTAGGGAAAAAATGGTCAAGAAATATATAAAGAACACTATTATAGTTGGTAAGAGATGTATTTTGATATAATCTTTTTTTTTAAACGGCGACTTTCATGAATTGTGACGGACGCAACCCCCCGTGGCCCCGTCACATGGGGGGTCCCTAAACCAAGTCAGGCAACCACATACGTATAATCTATTTGAAGTTTTGAACGCTAAAATAATATAAAAGTAATGTTTTGGTCATTATATATATTAGTTTCTTATATAATTATAAATAATACTCCAAATACCCAACCCTATGATCTCACTATTACAACTTCAAAAGCAGAATCAAAAACCATATCCTGCAGAAGGCTTTATCACAGATCATTATTTGGTTGTGATTACAAACACCTGCCTGCAAGAAATGGCAATAGTTAAACTCGTACCTGCAAGAAACTACTTTGATCAACGACTTCAAATTCATCACGGATGTACAAAAGTGCTCCAGATATGACTCCTGAAACAAATATTTCAACTTCAGAAACCAAAGAAAGAAATGCTTGGTAAATAAATATATGGATCGGTCTAACTCGGTCCCATAGGCTAGCCGATTAACAAAATAACATTTGAACCAATCAATACCAAGAAAGAAATTCACTACTTGGTAATTTACTGTGCAAATACTTCATAAATCAAACGAACAACCAAGCTACCCCGCAGGCATAAAAGAATTAAACTTTTTATTTAGGAAAAAAAACTGTTAATTAACTTCCTACTAAAAATTCTATATTTTTTTCTTTAGATAAATTTCTAAACAGCTTTGTTAGCTAGTCCAATAAAAAGTTCTAACACAGTACCACTTTTTTAACAAGTGATGCTAAGTTGCTAACCCAATAAGACAATAACATCAAAATCAACTAAAATCATTGTGTGAAGTTACAGGGAGATAACACTATAGAAAAGTGCAATAAACAGTCATGATAAAGTTTTAAATTGTAAAAAAACTATTACTTTATAACATCTTCTTAATCTTTTTTGTTAATGACAATCAAACATTTTTGATCCAATTATAACATAACTGATCTAGATGAAACTCATGGTATGTTAAGCAAATTACAAGGTCCAATTAGAAATAAAATCTGCCCAAATAAAACAACAAGTTTGATCAGATCTTGGAAATAAAGCAAATACCTGTGTCGTATCCGAAAAGAAGACCACCAATACCAGCAACTACAGTCAAACCCAACACATAAGTGTTGCTAAAATATGTTATTTTCTTATCACCACCAGCATCTATGTACCCTGAGCTACCCGGAAACGTTTCGATCGTCATCTGTTGTTGTTGTTGATGCAAAAAAACCAGAGAATATAAACAAGTTTTCACTCACGCAATTTATCAAACACTTGGAGTGCAAGCATAAACAACCAAAAAGAAGAGAAATTTGGAGGTTTCACGTTTTTTATTATTCTGTTTAAGTTTGGTATCAAACAAAAGCAAACCGATTGATGGGTGATTATCAAAGTATAGAAAATGTTGAAATTGTTGTTGAGGATTAAGAGTGGAAATGAATCAATGAGGCGTTTTTTCAATGATTTGGAAATTGGGTATGTGGATAATTCAGCGATGACTAATCTTGTTTTGTTGACTACAAGTTTTCAGATAATTTGTTTCAGATAATTTGGGGAACGTGTGAGAATTGACGATATCAAACGCTAAGAACCGTTTATATTTATAAACTTGTTCGTGAAGAGAGGTTCTCTAAAGTCACAGGCGGGTGAGTCAACCATCTTTTTAACAGTGTTTAAAACTACATCTAACGCGTAAAAGCTAAGTGAGTTTTCCTGAAATGAACCGTTTATGTTGGTTTTGACGTCTCAATCTTTACTCATCTACATAACCACATCAAAAAGAAAATTCAAGAGGAAAACTTTATTAAATCAGAGTTGAATAAAAGCTATAAAATTCATAAACTCTGATCAGATGTGATTAATAATCACCTAACTTGTTATTTTCTGGTGATTATTTTCACTAAATTATTACACTTGATATACGAAAATGCTCATGTCATACCCAAAACTTCAAATTTCAAATTTCATTTGAGTACGTAATTATAAATTTTCCTAAAAGATGAAATAAAGGGATTTTTTTGGTATACCAAATTAACCTTTTTTGGGGTTATAATTACATTTTTAAAGTAAACTAACAATTTTGTTGTATGTGTCATCAGATGAATGATTATTACATACTAGTATTAACTAGCTTATCGTATAATTAACATAATAAATCTTTGCTTTTTTTTCTTATGGGTTTAAAAGTTACTAACCGTATTATTGTAAATGTGATACATAATTTGGTCATTCTTTTACTAACTCTCGTAGTTATGAGTTATGACTTCAACATTTAATACACATAAATTCTTTATACGATATATGAGTTCTTCTTCACTCAATATAGATATGAATGTAATAAACAAATACGGGATATACATGTAATGGTTGTTGATCAAGTAGCATGCCATGCCATGCCATGTAATAAAACAAATACCGGATAGACATGTTATGGTTCTTGATCAAATACAATATAGATATGGTATCATATATATGTAGCTTCTTATCTACAATACATATATGTGTGTGTGTGTATGATACTATTTATTAGTATTTATACTATTTATTTGGGGTCACCAAGATTGACCTGCTTTTTCAGCCAAGCATGTACGATGACTTCATGTTTCTTCAATAAATATCAACAATGTATTTTGTAGTTGCATGCTCTATAATAATATTTTATTCATATCAAACTTAAAATAGCATTTATTGGCTAAGGGGCTGTTTGGCTGGCCTCTGAATGGCTCTGAACGGAAGCCGGCTCTGAATCGGTCAGAGGCCGGAGTTGTTTGGTCGCGCGCTGAACTGAACGAAGGCGCTGAAGGAGGCGCTGAATCGCTCAGCGTCTGTGAGCCACTGAACCGTTCAGTGGAGACAACGAGCGACAAGAAGAACACCAGAGCAGCGACAAAGAGGAACGATCTGACGAAGCGGGCGTTTGAAAGGAGGCGTCGATGTGTGCAGGTGAAGGAATGGAGGCGGCGATGTGAAGGAGATGGGGTATAGGGTTAACTTATTTATTTATATGGGATGTGAAGGAGATGGGATAATTATTTACATGGGATGGGAAGGTTAGGGTTAACTTATTTATATTAGATAGATTAAAAAAAACAAAAAACACCAGCTCTCCTCACGAACTCGGGTTTTTGGAGTTGCGTTCGTGTCCGTAGGTGTCACATTATGACAAGAAATTTGAACCAAATTGTACCTCCTATGCGCGGATAGAACTTAACATGACATGAATCTTGTATATATAAATTTATAATGTTTGTGTCTCCATTCCAATGTGAGACAAAATAAATAAAACAAAATTTTTATAAATTTCATTCAGATGTCCAAACAAACAAAACCTCTTAATCATTCAGCACTTAACCATTCAGACATCTTAACCATTCAGACCTCTTAACCATTCAGCACTTAACCATTCAGCATTACCAAACAGCCCCTAAATGTTACACTATCTATGTTACTTCACATAATCTAAACTACAAGTAATATATATACACTACTAGCTAACTAATATGTAAAACTTAAACCCTTAACCTTAACAAAAGCATTATTATTGTTAACTTTAAATGTGTGTAATTAAACCCAACTTCCACAGATCTAATTCAAAAGGTCGTTGTCATACAATATTACTATTCTATTATTATTCAATGGGATATAATTGATGTTTAGTTTGTATTGTTAATTATTTAATTATTTTAAGTTTTAATATAATTTTCAACTTGTTTATTTCTTTTGTATTTTTTAAATATAATATTTTAAGAAACTCAACAGGACATAGCTGCATGTGAAGTGTTACTTTAATCTACGTATTGGTACAATTATTTATTCAAAAAAGACTCGGGTCAGATATAACTTTTTTTTATTTTTTCAACAAAAATATATTGTTTTTAAAATTTTACGACATAAATATTTCCAACATATATATTTCTTATTTTTCTATTCAAAACAAACTAATCATCAAAAACTTGACAAAGTTCTCATGATTGTATAGTTTTAACGTACGTACAATTCTATGAAAATCGATCATTTACAGTTTATTTATGGAGAATGTTGCATGCTTTAGGATTTGAATAAGCACCTTAATTTATTAAGATTTGAGATCTCAACATATTCTTTAATCAAGATCGATCTACACATCAAGACCTTGAATATATTAATTCTTCACGCCTAAATCGTGGTATGGATGCATTATTATATTTTCTTATAGCTTACTCATAACCAAAGAAATGCACCACTTTAATAATCATTTTTTAGATTTAAATGATTATATTTGCTTTTGAGTTATAAAAGTTAGTTTATTTTCTTAAAACCATGTGTAACCATGAATCTTCACATGTGACAATGTGACATTATGTGTAATGTGGTGTTCATTTCAGCATGGGTCTTTATGATCAATAAGGGTGCTGAGAGTGCCATGTGAGCTACGCCACAGGCTCAGCAAGCTCCGGCCACGAGCATACTGGTGTAGCGAGCCGTCCGACGAGATCAATCACGAGTTACCCAACTCGTCAATATTCTTGTCTCACAATTCACGTTTTCAAATGTTTAACAGTCTTATGACCGTTAAAATAAAATAAAATAAAAACTTTTTTTAAACCTTAAATATACAAATCTAAAATTTCACATTTTATACGACTAAAACCTCTATTTTTTTCCATCTCTCACCTCACACTCAACCAAGTTTATAAAAAATAATACTTTACGGGGTATCAATGAATGTCTGATGGATCCAATGGTTACGTCGTCCGATTCTTCCAGGGAAGAGGAAGATTTTATGTTACACGTGCAACAATGAATGCTCGAGGTTTAAGATATTGTTCAATCAAAGGGCGTATGCCTGTCATGACCGAGAGACGGCTAACGAAATCCTAATGAAGTATACTTTGTTTACGATCCAAAATACAGCGCCTACATGTTTAAAGACTGGTTTCGCATTTCGAAGGAACTTTTTTATAAAAATAGTTCATGACGTTAGCGTCGTATCCGTTTATTTTCAAGACAACTAAGATGGAATGCGGAAAAAAGTTTCACTTTAATACAAAAGTGCATTTCGACATTCATGCAACTCGAAATATGTAACCCTCTTGATGAAATCGATGAATATTTAGTTATGTCTGCTATGACGTCAAATTATGCATTGAATATTTATGCAATTTAATTATTATTTTATATGACAAAGAGTTCATGTGCTCACCTACTACCCATGATATTGCGCGCGCTTTTGTACGACGGAAACGAGCAAAAGCATGGCATACTAGTCACTCTCATAGTACGTGTCCAACGTTCTTGCTTTAAAACGGATATCATGTCATTTCGCAACACATCCGTCCATTGAATGACTCCTTGAGGGTGCGTACGTGACTGTTGTAAAAATTACGAACAATAGACCAAAAATCTACGCACGTGCCCAGACTCGGGCCGTTCTTACAAGCATCCAATTTATGTTTGAATAGAGAATAAAATTGGTAAAAACGATTAATGTTTGAATACTTGTGTTTGAATATTAGCGCTTTACAACGCTCAAAGCTCTCGATGTGCTCACTTTGTGAGCGTTATCCCCATAATGCGTTGCAATAAAGTTTGACCCAATAACGAATCAAGGGCGGTGTGCCAGACGTTATAAGAAGCCACGAGGCTCAATCATGTACACTACATCTGGTCTAACATTAGGTTTAAGGTTTAGTAGTGTTCTTGAATTTATTTAAAGGAAGTAAAAAAAGACAAAGGTTATGGGTGGTCGTTTCGATACGGTATACGTTGCGAGGATGTGACATCTATCTAATAAATCAAACTTTTAGGGGGTAATTTTTGGAGGGATTTTTTTTTCTATAATAGGAAGTTTGGGAGGTAAAATTTAGCTAAATTTTTTACCATGCAAGTTGATGGAGCCAACTCCTTAAATGTTATATATTTACAAATTGTTAAATATAATGATTATAATTTCTTTATAAATATTACTATTTAACCCGTGTGTAACACACGGGTATTAAACCTAGTACTTCTATAAACTATAAAGAATAATTTTATCGATAAAAAAAGTTAAAAATGTTTATAACGTTATCATTCATCGATGTGATTTCTTTTTTAATGTCCATTTGCTACACGACCACACACGTGTAGTGTCAAATACAAAAGCCAATAACACGACATTTGGTCACGCGCATAGCCCTGAGTTTAAAGGCACGCGCCACTGGGATAAATCATATTTGTTTGGTGGCTTTTTGCTGTCAACCGTCCAGGTTTATACACGCGCTGGTGTGGGTAAATTGTCTCCATCGAAGGTAACGTGGCAGATGCACCGGCCCCTATCTGTTTCGATTTCGACAATTGTTGTATATTGTACGTACCATCCCATTGTCATACACGTGTGTGGATGTCCAACGTTTTCTTTTCTATAAACTTTTCTAAACATTTAATTTCTTATGAAATGATTATGTTGATAAAATATAATAAATAGTTAAATTTAATATGATATGAAATTAGTTACAGGGTCATTCTCATATATATTTCTTCTTTGATTAGTCTGAGGTTATAAATTTTGGGTTTGTTTTGAGTTCGGTTACGTATAAGTTATGACGTACTGATTTGTCGATCGGATGATATAAACACAATTGTTTGGTTTTGTTTCTTTATCTATGTTACAAAACTGTGGTATTTCACACAACAAATAAAAAATAGTAGCTTGCTTCCATTCACATTCTAAGTTCTATAATTCAATCATTTTTTTTTGTTGTAATGTCTATTGATCTTTGAACATTTTAACGCTAATTGCATTCAACATAACTCTAGAATATTGTCGAGACGCCATCTTCCAATCCATCCCTGTTGTCATCATCGCTGCAAACTCTGGGTAACTGATCCGACCATCCTACACACATCCATATCAAAATCAAGTTATTTTTTCAACATTATCAATTCTATATGTTAAATTTGTTGGTAAATTAATCATTTGTTACCTTGTCTAAATCGGCATCATGAATGATATCATTGACTAGCTTCTCGTTGTGTGAATTTTGGTCTTCAAACAAAGTCTCCTTCAACTCATCAAACTCAATGTACCCGTTTTTGTTCTTGTCAAAATGGTGGAAAGCCTGACGCAGATGATCATCGTTGCTAATTCGCTTTAAGTGAATCGCAACCATCATAAACTCCTCACAGTTTAGTACTCCATTTTCATCAAGATCAGCCTTTGAACATGTATACAAAACATAAACAACATAAGTTCTTTTATAAAGGATCAATGTAGTAGTCACATACAGTACGTTACAAAACACTAAATTATTACGAGAAAGAAAAAACTTAAATCATTCGATTTTTTGTATGAATTGGTCATTTTTTTCCTTACACACAAATGCGTATGCTTATGTAAAAAGCAAATCATCAAACTTGTATCTTCATGTGTTTTATTTAAAATTCTTAAAATATTTAACTACACATGTATAAATTGTTTATAACTAAATTAGATACACATGAGTTACACATATGTAAGTAATATAAATAAACAAAATTTACTCATATTTTTAAACGAAGGAGACATGAATAAACAATGTTCTATCAATTTATTTTATTTTGAAAAGTTTTAAGATTGAATAGAGGAGCGATTCATGCTGCTCAACATGTTTATATATGTAACACGTTGATGATGTTATGCATAAAGCTATTTGATATATAGAATGATACTTACAGCTTCCATTAGCATCCGAACATCAGGATCATCAAGCGGTTGATCTCCAATCGAGCACAAACCATCTTTAAACTCTTCGAAAGTTAGTGATCCATTCTTGTCCTTGTCCATTTCATCAAACATTTGTTTTAGTCCATCTACTTGATCATCTGGTAAGTTTTCTGCAACCACCTGAGTTAAAATCAAAGGAGAGTCAATGTTTTGTGCGTAAAGCAGCAAAAGAAAACTAATTAAGAGATTAATTAATTAACTTACCCTAATCACCTTCTTTTTGAACTTGTTCATCAAAGAGAATTGTTGAATTCGTGATTGTACGGTTTCTCCCAATGGAATGTTGGAGACCTTATGGGCATTTTGAATCCATTTATTCTCTGTCACACATATATAATACCGCGTTTAGCAGCTTCATTTAGTGCTATTCACCACTTAAAATATGTTTAAACTTATTCTAACTCGCTCAAAAATAACTTAAAAAAACTCACTTAAGCTAACTCATAAATATGGAGGCGAGGTGAGATCATTTGTGTGATTTGCTCAAGTTAAGTAGGCCATAAAAAGAGCCCAATTTCTATAAGAAAAATTCTTGTTTTTGTTGTTATATTTGTCTATATGTGTAAGAACTACAAAATTTTAAAAAGGTTTAATTTCATATATACCTCTATAAAGTTGCATAATATCATATATACCCAAAGTACAAGTTTTTAATGCCTAATGTACAACACTTTTTAAGCATGCAAAGGGTATATATGATATTATGCAACTTTGTAGGGGTATATATGAAATTGCCCCTTGTAAAAATATACGAGCTAGTTCGACAAGTCGTGAGGTGACTGGAACTTTTGCTGAGTTCAAGTTCAAATTGCAGCTCGTTGCGAGTTTTCAAACTGAGCCAAACTTGCTCATTTAATTTCAAGCTCGAGCTTAAGCACTAGCTTGGCTCAACTCATCAGTGTCTTGATTTTGATTAGTAATTGAGCGACAAAAAATACTATTTTCTTAAAAGACTCATGAAAATCAATTTTTTTTATAAATAAAAGATAACAAACTTTCACTTGAACGGTTCAAACACATCCAAATCCAAATCATACCAAGGACTTCTTCAACTCTGAGTCGATCATACGGGTTCTGGTCAAGCATGCCTTTCACAAGTTTCTTCGCATCTTCGGAGACCCTTTGCCAAGGGTCCCTTACAAAGTTCACCTCACCCTTGATTATTGCTTGTGCAATTCCCTCTTCAGTTTCTGTAAATTGCATGTTTCATACACAACCAAAATGTGAGAAATTTACTACAATTCATATTGCTGCAAACTTGCAACTTTAGGGTATCGAATGAAACTTTTGTATGTTTACTTGTCCCCTTATAGTTTGATCAAATTACATACGACCCCCTTGAATTGAAATGAACATACCTGCCCAAAAAGGAGGGACACCACAAAGCAAGATATAAAGAATGACACCGGCGCTCCATACATCGATTTGTTCTCCATAATTCCGTTTAAGTACCTCCGGCGCCATGTAAAATGGGCTTCCGACGATTTCCCTAAATCTTTGTCCTACATTCAAATCAAATTGATGATGCATGAGAGTAATGTTGGATGCATAAGTCTATTTAGTAACTGATCAATGGCTCAAGTCTAGCAATGTGTTGTTTTTAGGACATACGTACCGGGCTTAAAGAAAATGGAGAGACCAAAGTCAATTGCTTTTAGAGATGCGTTTTCACCTTTGTGAGCGTACAAAAAGTTTTCGGGTTTCAAATCACGATGTATCACTCCATTTTTGTGGCATGTCTACATAAACAAGTTTATATGATAGTAAATTAATATGGCAAAACGAAACATATATATAACCTGCACAACTTCAAGAATAAAAGAAATAAGATCGTAACAATAACCTGCACAACTTCAAGAATGGTTTTGATAACAAGTGCCGCAGCTCGTTCGGTATAATGACCCTTAGCAACAATTCGATCAAAAAGCTCACCACCTTCACAAAGCTCCATCAACAAATAAATTGCATCTTTATCTTCATAAACATCTTTATAACTCACAATATTAGGATGCAATGGCATATGTCTCATAATCCCCACCTCTCTCCTCACATCTTCCACATCAATTTCCGCCCTTAATCTACTCTTCGATATCTTTTTGCACGCCACCTTTTCACCCGTTCTTATATCTTCACATTCGTACGACACCCCAAACTCTCCCCTACCAAGCTCTTTTCCCATTTTGTAACGTTGCGAAATGTCTTTGCCAGCTGTGTCTTTGATGACACGAACTGGTCGTATGAATCTTGAGGGTTGACGTTTTACATGTTGGGTTCGTGGGCGTTGTCGTTTTCGTTGTCGTTGTCGTGGTCGTGTTCTTGGTCGTGATTCTTGTTGTGGAATGGGCTGGAGATGGCCATTTGTGGCTCCTTTTATGGAGCTTGTGTTGGCAACAGAAACGCAACCCCCCATTGATGATGATGATGTTGATGCATGGGGGGTTGCAAGTTAGAACGAGATAGATTTAGGATGTTTGGAATGATGGTTGTAAAATCAGATTATGGGTTGGAAAAATATTTTTGTGGTGTGATTTTAGATTTGATGGTGATTTTGATTTTTGAGGTGGATATTTTGTGGTTGTTTCACATTAAAAATTCCCTAATTTCACAAATTTTGTAAATTAGAGGCTGAGGACACAAATATTCGTGACTAAGTATCAAAAAAGAATTTGTGATAAAACTTATTATTTGTTTATCTTTTATTTTTATATAAATAACTTTTATACGTAATCAATAAATATTTTCAGAAATAATAACTTGTAAAATGTTAAAAGGGAAATTAATTATTTCACTTTTGAAAGTAAGCTTTAAAGTTAAACGATCGTGTTTGAGTTATAACCCATTTATTAAAGAGGCATAAAAACCGGTCTTTCAATCAAAGCTGAGGTGTATGTTAAATTAAAAACCAAATTCAAGATTTATTAACAAAAGCTATACACGGGTTAAATAAAAGCACTTAAAAAAAGTTATAACCGTTTTATTTAAAAATTTGTAAATTTTTTTGTAAATTACCATTAATCATAAAGTTTTGACTATATCAACTCTTTTACTCAATTTTTCTCTCTCAAATTTCCTTTTATAAAACAAACTTCTTTTCCACAAAAAAATTACCCTTTAAAACCTTAATTTATTAGATAAAACATACAAATCTAATTGAGCTACAGGTACATAAAATCGATGTGAAATAGATCAATTGGATTGGTTTGGTTTTGACCGGTTTTAAAAGAGAAGTTTTTAAACTATTTTCCAACTGACAGAACAAATTGGATTTTAACCAGTTTCATATATAGTCGGTTTATAACTAGTTTTGAACCCGAACCAGTTTGAAGTAGCCATTAGCCAACCACATAGTGAATTAACTCCTTGAAAGATTTCAATTTCAAAATTTAAGAAAAAAGAAAAAAAAAGTTATTGGGTGGGCCACATAAAAAGCCCAGTACAGGAAGCGTTTAAATTTAAACTGGTTAACACACGATTACTTTAGTGCCCGACAAATACGGATAAAGTTCCAAAAGGCAAAAAAATAAAACAAAAACAAATCAAGCCAATTCAATTAATTAAGTAAGGTGGTATCGATCATCCTTTGTATTGCCGACGCGGGAATTTGTACGACGGCGATGACTATATCCATGGTGCTGCTTCTACTCACCACCACCTAATACGTACCTTTTCATACCACCACCACCATCACCCCTTCACCAACTATCAGGTTTCACTCGTTTACCTATATCACGTTGTTGTAAAAATTGTTCCCTGCACTTGAATTTTAAAAAAAAACCCTGCAAAATCTGGTTACAAAAACTTCAGTTTTTTTTCAAATAGATCATGATTCTGAAAGCTGAATTTTTGTGAGTTTTATAGAAATCAAAGATATGATGTAAATTCTGATGAAGTTGATGCAATTTCTCTAGAATTTTTGTATGTGTGCATAGTAATGCTATGTAGTGTTTAAAAGACTAGGTTTTGCTGTAAAAATGCGTAGCAAGCTAGCAATGCAGCTTGCCGCTTTGTGTTTCAATGTATGAAACTTGAATATGAATAAATGTCCGAAAAAATTAATCCTTGAATTGATGCGATTTTTGTTCAAACTGATGTAACTTGTGTCCAGATACTGGTATATATGGCTGACTTATGTACATGTAATTTGATTTGATTTGATATGATTATTTGTTTGTACTGTTGTTGTTAGGAATCAGCATCTTAAGTTCTATATTTTGTAGACATAAACACATATTTGACCAGGTGTTTGGAAGCTTCTTTTGGACCTTTTCAGTTTCAAGTTTTCTTGGTTAAACAAGCTATCTATTATTACTTATTAGTCTTGTTGGTCAATCATATTAATTCATTTTTGTGTAATGAAATTAGTTCATTTTGATTTAACTTTTTGAAAATTGTCTTTTGGCATACAGTGTTCATCATGGTGTGCATTAGGAATGATCTTAAAGTTCATACACAAGAACTTAACTTAGGATTAGATGACAAGTTTAGAGAATCAGTCAAACTCCAAGTCGGTCACACGGGTCTGGTTTCTCCATCCAGATTGAAGACTTTTAACGAAGAAAGTGAGGTTGAAGACGGTGAATTTGCTGTTACTTTGAGGAAAGAAGAGCTACTTAACCGCGATAACTGCATGTGGTTATCAATAACCGGTGCATCATCTCCATCATCATGTTTAAAAGATACTGGTTTGTTTGGTTACATGGATCCTAAGATTGATGCATGCGGTTCACAATCACCAAGTGGTGCAAAATTTGGTTCATTGTTAAATACAAAAGTTACATTCTTTGATGGTTCTAGAGTGAATCCTATCGAAGAGGCGTCTTTGGCTCTTGATCAAATGAAAAATTCGGACGAAAATATGGTTTTTCAGGAGAATTTAGAGGAAGCAGAGGTGGTTTTGTGGCTAAAGAATGAGTCATCTGATGATGGTTCAGACTGTTATAGTCATACTATGGAGAAAAAGTCAATGTCAAAGTCAAAGTCAGTGTGTTTTACTGATAGCAGTGATGAACAGTCCTTATTTTCTTCATCTTCTAGCTCTGATTACTCATCAGAAGTCATGGATTTGGAAGAAATCGGTACGGATAAACCACTGTTTTGGCCGGTTAATTCGGCATCTGATTGGGGTTCAGACACCAAATGGGATTATTTCATTATGTCCCCGCGTAAAGATGCATACAAAGTTGATAACAGGATAAACAATGAGGATGATTATGTAGTTTTCGAAGACACCAAGAATAGAACACCGGTTTTCTGGCCATATAACTACGCGTCCAAATGGGATCTAGACGCGAAATGGGATTTTTTAATATCGCCACGAAAACATGTTTATTACAAATCTGGCAAATCACCAAAGACATGTTTAGATAGTCATGGAAACATGAATTTACCAAAAGGTTGCAACAGAAGGCTTGAGTTTAACAAGGACTCAAAACCATCATGTAACATGTCAAATACTGCGGTTGCAGTAACCACAGAGCAGGTTGAAGTTGACCTTTTGACCAAACGGTCGATGAGCAAGCATAAGATGGTGTTGGAAGATCTTTTGTTAGTAGATAAGTTGAGTGCAGAGGGTGTGATTGAGCAAGTATTAGGACTAGGTGAATTTGATGGACATGAGGGCATTGAGTCTGAGTTCAACAAAGATGAGTTCTCTCTATGGTTTTGAAAACTGGACTAGAACAGACCCACGGGTCGAGCGGGGAATGAGCCTCTTCCGCGGTTTGGTCACAATGCATTAAGCCATGGCACCGGTCGAACATTTGTTTGGTTGAGGATCTTTTTTTTAATGTAGTATGAGCCTGGGTATTGTTTGAAGTTAACTGTAATTTATCCATGGGAGCTCTGTTTCATTATAGATTTATAGGCATGTTTAGCTAGCCAAAATCTTGTTTGTGCAACCCTACTCGAACCAGGTGTTGTATTGAAACCAGTTTGGCAAAAGACAGGTAGGTTTAAACCTGAACCGTCAACTTGAACTTGTAATTGATTTGTAACCTGCCTTGTTTGAACCAATTTAACTTAAAAAGAATAGTTCAAAACTTAGATGCTTTACGCAATACACATTAAATACTATGCGAGATCATGTATTATATTGGAGTAACACTTAATTACGTGTTACAAGTACGACTTTTACCAAATTAATTTAAATAAATATTTAGTTGAATTCTTCAATTATCCTATTGTTAAATATAAATAGATGGTTTAATATCCCTAATAAAATATTAAAATAAACGATCACACGGTTTGTGAATTTCAGATCTTATTTAATCACTAGGTTTAATACCCGTGTGATACACACGGGTTAAATAATAATATTTATAAAGAAATCATAACTATTATGTTTAAAGATTTGTAACTATTTAATACTTAAAAATTTGGTTCCATGAACTCATGCATGATGCAAAATTTCACTTAATGTTTTACCTCAAAAACTTCCTATTATAGAACAAAAAAAATTCCCCCAAAAAAATTGCCCCCTAAAACATTGAAATATTAGATAACATGAATAGAAGACAAAGAGAAAAAAAAACCGTCCATTGATCAAAGAAAGAGAAAACATGTTTATATATCCAAACTAGGTTTAACACCCGTGTATTACACACGGGTTAAATAAAAATATTTTTAAAAAATTATAACTATTATACTTAAAAATTTATAAATAATTTTAGTAATTATTATTAATCACAAAATTGTCTTTATTAACTCTCCTACTTAATTTTCCCTCTCAACCTTCCTTTTATAAAATAAATTATGTTTTCCCCCCAAAAAATTACCCCATAAAAACTCTAATTTATTAAATAGATTGCTTCATAAATGATCATATATATATAATAGTCATGGTTTTTTAATGTTTGATGTATAATGTTCAAATCAAAGTGGCCGGTTAAACACAAATATTTCACATACAAAAGCAACCACTGCAAACAACATATGATACATATATACAACAATGAAATTAAATCCGGCCTTATTATCTTATATATTCATTCTGACTCAAACGCCAATCTGATCACTCTTTCTAGCCTTCAACAGTTTCTTCACAACCCATGTTAAAAAGAAAATAGTGTGAGATAACGCAAACAACAAACACAAAAGCATCCATATCCAACACATGAATAAAGTCGTAGGATTCACCCATGTATCAGGAGACATGTTGGCTATCTCCGTTAAATACGTAGCCGTCACCAAAAAGATGATGCAAACACTTGCTACATTAAGCACCCACAAACAAAACTTGTTCCGTAAAGGTACACCACTAAGCAACACCACAAGAATCATTAGAGAAAAAATCATGATTATCGTATTCTTAATCACGAAGTCGCTGAACGGCCCAATGTCGGGTTCTGTTTTAACTGCGTTACCAAGCGGCCCGTCTCTAGAGTTCGTAAACGTCCCTCCTGGAGGGTGTAACCCTGAGTAGAACGATGTTGTTGCGACTACTATTGTTGCGAGTATTAAAACGCCACGTTGTTTCTCCAGCCAGTTTGCGTTGGTGTTTAGATACCATCCTTTTGGTTTATTTTCGAGATTGGTAACATTTTGTGATGTTTGAAATGATTTAACATCTTTAGATCTCGAAAAGTTGGCTTCCATAAGTAAAGTTCGGATTTCTAGTGCTTCGAAATCACGTGGATGATGATCAAGAACATCTAATGCTGTGAGCCCTTGTCCATTAACACTGTTTTCGTTTGTTCTAATACTTGGAATTTGTAGCAGATACTTCACCGTCTACACACAAATAATAGATTGAACACAGATTTGTAATGATAGTTAAGAAAGTTCTAATTAACTTAGCTTACAAAAAGCTTAAATCAACTTAGCCTCAGCCTTCAAGTATAACACATGTGATCATTGTTAGCTATATAAAGTCACAAACGCAAGATCTGACTATCGCATCATGTGGCCCCATCTTAACGCATCATGTGGCCCCGTCTTAAGTATAATTAATTTATATTTTATATATATGGAATTTTAATACAATTGAAATTTTGATAAATCAACTAAATAATATATGTTGTTAGCTATATACAAATTATAAATGTAAAGATATTATATATACATAATTTAATTACATGTTTAAATCATAATAAACTAGCGAAGACCAAGCATAGTTAATGCGAGCCTGTAAATTTATTAAATATTCAGGCTCGAACATTAGTTAGACATAGAAATTAAAACGAACCGAGCTACTAGGTAGCTAATGCACTCTTAAATAAACTTGGAAAAAAACAGTTTTTCCTTAAAAAAACATTGAAATATAAAAAAAAACTTCTAAAACTAGTACCTGAACTTGCTTATGAACAGTAGCTAGATGCAGGAGGGTATTTTCATTACCATCTTTGACCATTGCAAGCTCATCTTCATTCCACAGTTGACACAACAATTTCAATGCTTCAAGACTGTTATAATATATACATGTATGCAAAATGGTCTCCCCATTTTCCTGCAATATTTCTCTACCAAGATCAGGATTTTTTTGAATCAAAAGTTTGATGATCTCCAACTCTTCATTCTTGACAGCCAAATAGAGAGGTGTTCTTCCATCTTGATCACGAAAACCGCATCCTTCCGCACTCATCACCTGCAAAAGTTCGCGTGCGATCTCCATGTGGCCACCAGCTGAGGCCACGTGAAGTGGGGTCCGCCTAACTGAATCAAGGGACATGGCGAGTGTCGGTTTTTCACGCAGAAGAACCTTGACGAAATCAAGGTGGCCTCTCATGGCTGCAATGTGCAATGGAGTTTCATTGAACCGGGTTAGTGAAACGCGGTCAAGAATGAGTTTGTCTTTGTGGAGCAACTCATTGAGGGCTTGTACATTTCCTGTCAAGGATGCTTCAAACAGGTTTTTGTCCATTCTTTTGCTGGTTTAGCTCTGTAACTAAAGACTTCATATATATGCATGATAGAAGTTGCCTAGCTAGTTGGGAAGTTTCGTTGACATTTTTGGTATCTTGACTTTGTCAAAATGTTTTAAAGTCAACGCTCAAATTGCTTAATTCTATGGTTATCAATATTAATTCGGGCTTATCATTTGGATGCATATAATAATTACAATAACTTGAATTCACAGGATTTTTATCTATTTAAAATAAGGTTTAAGGATAATTAAACAACTTTTGGGTACGTCAAAGTACATGTAAAAGTTTTCTGGATGAAAGATATCTCAATAATTTTTTTTAGAAAGATGATTAGAGTTAAATATCTTAAGGACTCATTGTGAGAGACGTTTGAAAAAATCACACATAGGTAGATCGATAGTGATGGGATACTTAAGGACTCATTGTGAGAGACGTTTGAAAAAATAGTATGCTCTAACTAATGAAGACCAAGCCGGCCTGTTAGGCGGTTTACCGTTGGCTCCATTAAGTAGCCCATGTGCGCACTCAAGCGCTCGAATGGGTCAGGACAAAACGAGATTAAGGCCCATCAAGAACTATAGAAGTTGGGTAATTAACAAAACACATGATATGTACATGTTACGTTAACATAGAACTATAGAAGTTGGGTTTTGGTTGGGTTGTTTCTTTAGCATTTCTTCAAAATAATGACTTAGTCAAAATGTTTTGAAGTCAACTCCCATCTTGCTGATACAAAAATTAATTACAATGATTTGAATTATATATCATGACGATAATTAAACAGTTTTTTGGGAAGGAGGAAGTACATGTACAAGGAGACCTATATATATAGTACTTTACAATTCAGACAAAAGCAAAACAAAACATAAATCAAAGATATTGTAACCAATTATATATAAAGGATTAAAGGTGGTTAATGTAAAAACATAGTAAACAAGTCATATAAGACATGACTACAAGTAAAACTGAATAACATATTAATATGCACGATACAAACTCTTATTATTATTTATCTAACACGATGAAGAGTTCGTAGATTATCAGATTATCATTTCGACTCAAACGCGATCAAACGGGTCATTATTTTTTGTCCTTGTTCTAGCCTTCAACAGCTTCTTTACAACCCATATTATAAATAAAACAGTGTGAATGAATGCAAACAGCAAGCACATAAGCATCCATATGAAACACATGTATGCAGTTATAGGATTCACCCACGAATCAGGCGACATGTTGGCTATCACTGCTAAATATGTATATGTCTCGAAAAAGATGACGCAAAGAGTTGCTAGATTGAGCACCCACAAACAAAACTTGTTCCGTAAAGAGATCCCACTCAGCAACACCACAAGAATCATCAGAGATAAAACCATGATTATCGTGTTCTCTGCCACGAAATAGTCGGAAGCTGACACTGCGTTCCCTAGAGGCCCGTCATTAGAATTAGTAAACGTCCCTCCTGGAGGGTGTAGCCCGGAGTAGAATGATGCTGTTGCGACTACTAAAGTTGCAAGTATCAGCATCCCACGTTGTTTCTCCAACCAGTTTCCGTTGTTGTTTAGGTACCAGTTCCATATTCTTGACATCAATCCTTTTGGTTTATTTTCAATATTGGTAACATTATGTGAGTTTTGAAGTGATTTAGCATCTTTAGATCTCGAAACCTTGGCTTCCGTAAGTAAGGTTTGGATTTCTAGTGCTTCGAAATCCTGTGGAGAGTGATCAAGAACATCTAATGCTGTGAGTCCATGTCCGTTCACAACATTTCTATTTGTTCTAATACTTGAAATTTGTAGCAGATACTTCACAGTCTACACACAAACAATAAAAACTGATCATCTGGAATATGCATGATAGAATTCATAGAAACCTGAGTCATTTTGACCACCTTTTGCCTTAAAATGTACCATTTGACTTTTTGTTCCTAAAATGTCCACTTATTAAAAGTTGTCCAATTACAAACCAACGTTGTAAGACTGTACCTCGAGTAGCGTACAAGATTCGCACAACTTTTGTTTGTAGTCAGGTGATTTTTGTTTGTGAAGAAAACACAAGTAACTTTATGGACATATGTCGTCTCGTGTGTGGTTGGTTTCTAAAGATAGCCAATTTATAATAAAGGCATAGACGCTTTTTAATGAGTAAACATTTTGGAAATAAAAAGTCAAAATGAACATTTTGAGGTAAAATCCGATGATAATGGACATTTTGAAAATTTAGCTTAAAACTAGAGTTTAAGTTGAACAGGAGCTCGTTTTAACTTTAAAAGAGATTATTATTTATATAAATATAATGGCTTTTAGCTGTATTAAATAACTAAAAATTACATATATTATATGAGAGTTAATACGAGAACTTATTTTTGTGAGAGTTCTAAGAAATAATTTCAAGCATAAGTTTCAATGATAAAAATGTAATATTGATCTATGAATCATCATATGCAAGATACATGTTATTTTCACATTTATATTTAAATGTAAATACGTTTTTTCACGTCATTATTTTTCTGAAAAATTTCATCATAAAATTCATCGTTTTTTTATTTTTCAAATTTCACCAAATTAGAATACTTTTTAAAAAAAAGTGTCTACCTTTTGTTTACACATGTTTAAGTTAAGTTACTACACATGTGTAAATCAGGTATTACGCATGTGTAAAACAGAGTTCGTAAATAAACGTAAAAAAAATTGAGTTTTTTCATTAAATGAGAGAAACATTTTGTTTTTTATTTCTTGTTATTTTTCGTTTTATGATTTTTTATTTATTTTTTATTGTGATCTTTCACTTGTAAAATGTATGGCTGAGAAAAATGATTGTTAGAGTTTTTACATATTTAACCATTTCTCATTTGATCTCAACCCGTATATTATATTTATAAATATGATACAAATAACTAAATGATTAATATTAGTTACAAATAAAAAATTATAAATATAAATAATCATATATATATACAAAAAAAGACTTCTTAAACTAATGTACCTGAACTTGCTTATGAATAGAAGCTAGGTGAAGAAGGTTGTTCCCATTAGTGTCAGTCACCATTGCAAGCTCTTCTTCATTCCATAGTTGACACAACAATTTCAATGCTTCAAAACGGTTATAACAGATACATGTATGCAAAATGGTCTCACCATTTTCTTGCAACTCTCTACCAAGATCAGGCTTTTTTTTAATCAAAAGTTTGATAATCTCCAACTCTTCATTCTTGACAGCCAAATAGAGAGGTGTTCTTCCATCTTGATCACGAAAACTGCATCCTTCCGCACTCATCACCTGCAAAAGTTCGCTTGCGATCTCCACGTGGCCCCCAGCTGAGGCCACGTGAAGTGGGGTCCGCCTAACCGAATCAAGGGACATGGCGAGTGTCGGTTTTTCACACAGAAGAACCTTGACGAAATCAAGGTGGCCTCTCATGGCTGCAATGTGCAAAGGAGTTTCGTTAAACCGGGTTAGTGAAACGCGGTCAAGAACGAGTTTGTCTTTGTGGAGCAACTCATTGAGGGCGTGTACATTTCCTGTCAAGGATGCTTCAAACAGTTTTTTGTCCATTTTAATTTTGCTGGTTTAGCTCTGTAACAAAATTAAGACTTCATATATATATATGATACAAGTTGCCTAGCTAGTTGGGAAGTTTGTTTGACATTTTTGGTATCTTGACTTTGTCAAAATGTTTTAAAGTCAACCCTCAAATTGCTTAATTATATGCTTATCAATATTTGGGCTTATCATTTGAATACATATATTAATTACACCCATTTGGATACGTGAAAGTACATGGAAAACGCAATTATTTACTTAATTAAGTTTTAGACCATCAAGTACACATTATTTTTTCTATTAAAGTTGTGTGAAGTGCATACATGGACAAGACTATGCTCGATTTTAGAATTTTGAACCCGTCCGATCGAGACACCAACAGTCCAACGTTGTCTCCCGTGGCCATAATACCACAGAAATGATGCAGCGAGCCAAGGTTAGACGTAAAAACTCTGTAGACAGTGTGGTGATCATACGTTTGTGTGGTTTAGCTTGACAATATTGTGTTTAGCCAAGTGACAGACCACGGGATGACTGTTATGTGCTTGAGTGTGCAGCTGCAGAGTGAGGTTAGGCTGATTGAGTGGCGTCGAGTCGAATGAAGTAGGCGAGTTAAGAGAGGTTGGAGTTGAGTGGGGTGAGGTTGGTGATAGTAAAACTTTTACATAACCCTATACATACATCTTGACAAAAGTTTTACATAACACGCATGTACTCGAATATAACCAAAAACTAAATCACAATCCAAACAAACACAAAACCAAACCTCATTTCAGAAAATCTTATTAGTTAGTAACTAACATAAAACTACATCTACACAAACGAATCAAGGTAGCCGTACTTATGTCGTTTGTTATATTGTAACAAACTGGCATAAGTCCGGTCCCACACTCCGATATAAAGCGTTTCATCATCGGGACTAAGTGACACGCCCGAGATTTCTCCAAAGAAATCGATTTCTTGCCTTTTTTCACAGTTTAATTTGGTGTCATACACGTGCACGAAATCAGCAGGCTCCGCCACCACCAAGTACTGGCCGTCTGAAGAGAAACGAACTGACCGAACTGCCCCCATGTTGACCTTGAGAACTGAAACCGGGTTTGAGAGGTTTCTTAAATCCCATACTCGGCAGGTTTTGTCTTGATTCCCTGTAGCAAACAGTCTTCCATCTGGATGCCATGCCGAAGCAAATGAGTAGTCAAGGTGACCTTCGACTGATGCAACCGTCTGCATACAAGATATGATTTTTTTAAATATCATCCATAAATACCTAATCAAATATGTAAAAAACATAGTTGCTGACCATCTTAAAAAAATTATTAAGAAAATGCATAATCTTACTTTTCCGTTTGAAGAGTCCACAAGAAGTCCATCGAGATGATCTCCAACAACAGTTATAAGCTTGCGATCTGGGCTTAACGATGAATGCTGAAACCAAGATAATAAATATAGCAAGCACACAAATATTAATACAAAAATATATCCTATTTTGACCAACTTTAAACTTGCCAGTTTTGCTAATATCCCCCATGACCCCATCAATCAAGAAAAAAAAAAAGAAGTTCTGAGACCACAGGAGAGTCGAGATGACAAAAGTGTCGGTCATCTAACAACTTTTTTCTATAAAATAAGTTTTAACAGGTATATAAAGAAAATGCTAGAAATGAAATATATCATTACTATGTGATATGAGAGAAACTCACATTCACTGGCCAAGGAAAACGGAAATGATTCATAAGTTGAAATCTCTCCATATCATATTCTCTCACACCACCATCATTGTTTGACGCCATAAAATGCATTCCACCACTGCAAAACACCTCAGTAATCAATATGTTAACACCAGCATGAACTTATATAAAGATGACCATTTTGACTATAAATGGTTATGTTTTTAAGTCATAAGCGTAAACCAAAATAGCTGAAAAGGAACCGAGTCAATTGACCCTAATGGATCTGCAAAAGTTTATTTTTTTAAAAATACTAACAATGTCCCTTAGGGCTATGATTAGCAACTGCATTTTTTAAGCTACTGTCCCAAAAATTATGGTTGAGACATGAACCTGTTTAATTAGCCATTTTACCACCTCTAGTTTCGGTTAAGCTGATCCATTCTAAATTGTAATTACCTCAAGCTGTCATATATCTCAACGGCATTTGTTATGGCATTTTCCTCGTAAGTTGTTCTTGTACAGAAGCTTACGCCCTGTTTACCCAACCGCTGCATCATTTAACAAAAAAAAACATATTAGAGACCAAAATGCATGTTACAAACAAAAAAAACTTGCATAAAATAACTACAACTCAGTTGACTCTTTAAGTGCTTATTTGTACACAACTAGTTAAGAATACAAACTAATGGATTCATTCAGGTAAAAGCCCATCTGAATAAACTAGAGATCTATTTATTTATTAATTTTTAGAGAACATAATACATATCAGCACATAACCATGAATATCCATTTATGCTGCAGCAAGGGCCAAAAAGGTATGCTCATGCTGATGTTCCAAATATAAAACCAAGGTTATGATAGAAAACAATCAAGTTTGATGAACAAAAGAGTAACAAAAAAATGTATTCTAATTGTTGGAAAGATGGGTCTAACATGCTCAAGGCACCATCTTTCAGCACCATATATCGAAAATATCGATACATGGTTAAATTGTTATTCGTTCCTTCAGCCAACAACACTCCAGAAGAAGGAACTTAACAAAAATATTAAAACAAAAGATTATGCTGCCAGAATACCTTGCAAGCAAGCTCTCCTTGAAATCCTCCAGCGACTAAAAAATCATCCTTGACTGCTAGAGTACTAATCTGAGTTTGTGTAAATCCTTCCAGCAAACTCCCAGCATGTTTCTAGATGACCACAAAGCATATAAATAACTAAATATTATAACACTTCAAGTGAACAAAAAATGAGCAGAAATTACCTCGGTAGGTGCTACGTGACCAGAGAAGTTAAGGATCTCTGTCAGGTTGTATGATAATGATGACCAATGCATGATTGAGTAGCTAGACATGAGATATACGTCATGTTTTGAGGTAGCCCAAACCAGGTTCCTTAGCTGAAAAACAAATGAATTGATTAATAACCAAAATTAAAAAAGGTGACAAAGAGGATAGATTAGGTGGATTGAGTAATGGGTCAGATTGAATAGACAGTGCCTTTGCTTCAACAAGAATCACTTTTTGTCCAAAAAATCTAAATTTTTTGTAAAAATTTACCCTGTCAAATACAACTACAAAAATCATAATACTTCAAGCCTTCAACTATAAAAGAATTTAATAGATTTTAGTCATAAAAAAAATACATGCTGGGCGACTTTCGACAATTGTTAAGTGACTTCAGTCAACTCGAAAACACTTTTTTGTCCAAAAAGCTCTAAAATTGTTATACGAAATAGTCTGTCAAACATGAAAACAATGATTGCATTATTTCAACAATATGCTAAATTTTGAATAAAAGACGATTCAGAAGGTTTTAGACTGTTAGCAAATAATAAAATACACTTTGAATGATTTTCAACCACTTTGAGGCTTTGACTAGTTTCACTTAAGCCAAATTTTATTGATAGCAGAAGTCTACCATTCATGAGTGAACTGGTAAAGATACCACCTCTGCATATCCGTTATGTTGAATTGCTAAGAAGCCAAGCAGAAATTACTAGGAAAAAAAAAAAGGTTTCAAAAAAGCTAAGAAAAACAATAGTGTCAAATACCTGAAAGTGAAGGATAGTAGGCTTCACCAATCTTGTATTGTGGAAGAATTCATAGTAATTGTCACCCTTCGGCTTTTGTTTACATTTCTACACATGCAAACAAGGTTTCCATCATATCCAATAGGATTGGCATGCTTGATACAGGTATACACACACACACATGAACACATACAAACTGTTAAAGTTTTACCTTATCAACAGTGTCACCTGATAATGGAATGTTTTCATAGTTTCTGTACTGTTCCAATCTCGTGCGTCGGTAACTTTCTCTTGTTATCTTCAATCTTTCCCATGGAATGCCTTGAATGTCCTTACCTCTTCTTGCTTGAGCAGAAGACGTATCCGTCACCTTCATAAAAAAAAATTTATTTCCAAAAAAAAGGCAGGTGATGATTGATTCTCGATTCATTATTAGCCATTGGACCGACCCACCAACACGTTTCTCCAACTTTTTGGAATTCTATCAATACCTATGATACTATATATGATAACATAAATTATGTTACAAAATCAATCCTTTTTAACTAAACGGTTGGATACCGCCACCTCTAATTACCATACACGTGCTACACAATACTCGTATGCACAACAACATAGCAAGAAAAAGCAATGAAGTAAACTAATTACTAACCATATCATAATCATCTACAATTTCATATCCACCACCACCTCCCTCCACATCATCCATCACAAAATCCAAAACATCTATGTCATCTGCTATATAATCGATTTCGTCAACTTCGTTATCAAGCATCCTATAATCCCTGCAAAACAAACAACAATTCTTTAGTAAATTTTTAAAATTTCACATCCCCTGAAGTTCTCACTAACTCAGAACATCTAACTACATTGTAGACAAACAAAAACACATGCAATTAACAAAAAAAACCAAACCCATAGTGCAACAAAACTCTTAAATAAAAAGAAAAATTAACCAAATTTATCATCCCTTTACAAAGTAATTCACTTGCAAAAATAACACAGGATCGAATTATAGCAAGATCAACAAACTTGATCCACATCTTAACAATTAAAGATTCATAGTGCAAAAAAGTGCAATACTTGCGGATGCCTAAAATTAGAGCAAACTTAAAGTCTACATATTAAATTGACATCAACCCAATTAAAGTAAAACAAAAAATACCCTAAAACATAATCACACCAAATCGTCAAACCCTAAATCAAAAATTACTGAAATTGGTTAAAACTTAAAATCAAAGTTAGGGTTTGTACATATTTACGGAGAAACAGGGAAGAAAAAGTCTTTGTTTCTTCTGATTTGGGCAGCAGATTCAAAAGGGGATGAATTGAATCTTAATCTTTGGAAAAAAAAATGGATTATGAATGATTGAATCTCAAGAACGATCTTGTTTTGAAGGTAACAAATGGTTTGTTGTTTTCTCTCTCTAAAATTGAGGAATTTTTGGGGGTTTTCGTGATCTGATGAATTATTATTAATAATCAAATTGAAGTGGGGAAGGGCTTGTTGATGATCTTTTTGGGCTCTGATGAAGATGATTTGACACGTTACTGATGTGGATGTGTAATTGCTTCTCCGTATTTTATTTTATTTTTATTTTTATTTTAGTGGACAAGTAGTTACACCATTCAGACAAGAGTAATTAAATATTTGTGAGTAGGGATTTTATATATTAATGGGTGTTATGGGTTGTTATGAGTGGATGAAAGAAAAAATTTAATGATGAACAAGAGAAAAACTCTATACTTGAAAAGCTAATATTCACCCTTTATAATTTTTAATGATTTCAAAAACTCTATATTTGAAAAATGTGTTGTGAGTGGAGGAGGGAGAAACTGTAATGAAAAAGGTAAAAGAAATTATTAATTGGAATGCGATAGAAAATATAGTTGTTTTTAGTGTAACCATAGGGATGAAGATAGTTTATCCACTGTGAATGCTCTTATAACTTAACATGTTTTGTCATGTTCGTCGTGTGACGATCGAGTTTTACGTATCTTTATTATATTCGTTGATATAAAAGTGTTTTGTCTGGTACGCCACAGTATAAACTTTGAAGTCAAAATGATAGTTAAATTAAAGTTAAAAGGTTAAAGTCGTAAGTATGAAAAGTAATATATTGATTAAAGTTGTAAATTTGCTAAAATTAAATGACCAATAGACAAGGTCATTAGAGGTCACCTAATAGTAAGTCAAATTTAATAAGTTAAACTTGTTAAAGTTGAGTTAGAGGATTAAATATGTAAATTCAACAAAGTATGAGGACTAATACACAAAGTCTTCACCGACCTTATTGTTAGTATTACATGTAATAAAATTTGTATATCCAAAACGACCGAGTTTACTACAAATAATTATGTTAATCATGTAAATATATAAAAAAAATGAAAGAAAAAGAAATGACTATGACTAATCTGATAAAAAAAATGTGTAATGATTGGTTTAGTTTAGGGGTGTTTATAGTATCTGATATCCAAAAAAATCATAATTCGAACAATATATGAATCCGGAAAAACCGATCCGAATTCTTATTTGGATAGGATCTCATCCGCATTTCTTATTACGATCCAATTTTAGATAACCAACCAAACTTTTACATTTGGATTATTTGGATATCCGATTAAAAGAAACTCATTATATTTATAGCATAGTAGTAGTAGTATCCATTATGTACTAGTCGACCAAGACAAGTTTGTATTTTGATTGTGTTCTTATTTGTATGTTCTACTATTGTTTATTTGTGACCTCTTTAAAATTGCATTTAAAATAACCAGGTTGAATTGTGTTCATGTTCATCTGTTAGCTGAAAAAACATGTCAATTTGTAAGAGAAGAACCTAAATTGAAGATGAAAGCAAATTTGCATGAGAAGAGCCTAAACAAAAGGTGAAAGGTTAAATTTTGAATCTCTAACAAATGGGATTGGCGTCATAGTAATATAGACGATACCTCTTGATAAACTTATATTTAGGTTACTAAGAGCATTTACACTCCGTTCCCTATCATTTCTAAAATTTACTAAAAAACATCATTTTCTAAATTTACCCATAATTTTCTATTAACCTTCCACATCTCATTCTTCATATACTCCCCGTATCAAGCAAATAATAATTATAAATACTATTTGTCTTTTTTCACTCACATACAAACACAAAAAAATATTAAAATAAGATGTGAGGGTGAAAGTGAGCCTCCAATTACATGAAAGGGTATGGTTTCCTCTAAACATATGGGATGGGGGTATGAGGATGAGATGAAGTGTGTGTTACTTTTTTTTATGATTTTATTAATAATATAAGGATGGAGTTAGAAATGAGGCATGAGTTGAGAATGCTCTAATGTAAATAAAATTTGCTTCCTAAAAAAATGTTATATTTTTTTAGGGTGAGAGTAGTTCACATATGACAACCTCACATTTTTTTCACTTTTCACTTCCATCCCATATCCATAATAAATTTCACCTTAGCAGCTCCATGGGTACTTGAAGTTTATACACCCACCACTTAATGTATGTGAGGGTATAGTGAGGGTGCTTGTTTGTTAGGTGACACTTTTACTAGTGAATGGTAAGGGGTATCTTAGGCTAATGAAACTTTCACCTCTCCTCCCTAACATACCGTTAGAAAAATGAAAGGTGACACGTACACTACCAAAATTAGCAATACATCATCATCATCGCAAAAATGTACCTATACTGTTATTTTATTTCATGCCATTTGGATTTTTATATGAACATGCAGTAATGCATTACTACGAATTAGAAAGTAAACAAGTCAAACTCAAGATTAAGCCATTGAAAAGCTCGAGTCATTCAAAGTTTAAATGAGTTGGAGCTAAATAAACTCAACAACACTCATTAAATTATATACATTACTTACAATTATAAGCACACATAAAAAACATCTATATGCATGAAAATCAAGTTTATAAATCACTCACGAATCAGGCTCAAGTTTTAAACATATGCCTAGCTCAAAACTCAACTTATTTCCACCTGACCAAGTACTGACCACACAAGAACGGTGTTTAACGAAGAGATATAGAAGGTGTTGCGGCACATGATGTTGTCCGTTTACCCGCCACTTTATTTATTGTAAAAAAATTTCTAACTTCAGAAGAAATTGATATAGAACAAAAAGACCAAAAACTCCTTTACGACTTTCACATAAACCCATATGCAGATTGTCAAATTTGTTCACAAAATCTACCTTTTTACTTTAATTAAATTCTGCAATGTGGTGTCTGATGGTCTGGTGGCATTATGCTACCAAACAATGGATTCAATACCCGTTATCATGTTGGTCTATTTCTTTACCGTATATACATAGCATATTTAACGCTACCTACCTTTAGTAATCTCGGGAATTAAGGTATACTAGAGCAACTATTAAAAATGATGGTAAATAACCATGAGCAATCCAGCTGCCAGCAGATGGTATAGAATGTGCACCAACTAAATGAACTGATCCAGTGTTTTCATCCCTCAATTTGATGTTTGAAGAGCCTATAATCATATAACAAATGAATAGTTAGGATTAGTATTGATATCATAGATGACCACCCCACCGCATAATTTATCTGAAAACCCAGAAACCTTATGGCCTCCAGAAAATTTAAAACCTTGGTATAATGTGTATTGTAGAACCAGTATATTCAGAAATCAGGATAAGAAAAAATAAAACTGAGTCACAACTTACAATTATACTCGGTCCATCCAATTGTCTGGTTCTCAAGATCATATAAGACTAGCTTATTTGACAGTACCAAATCTGTAAACCAAAAGAATAACTGTCCTTTAGTACTGCGAATGTCATACTACAAAATACATCCATACATAATTATATAGAAAGAGAGACGTTCATTCAAAAAGCAATTTTAAGTAGAAAACTGCATAAACACACATATCTAACTACCTATTGCTTTAGATGTGATCCATAAGATAGCACACACACACACACATATATATATATAGAGAGAGAGAGAGAAAGGGGAGAAAGAGCTCGCCTCCCAATAAAATTGTGTCCATTGTACTTGATGAAGTCAAACCATTGTTTTGCCAGCCAAAACACAAGAAATCTTCCTGCAGGATTTGAATGAAGTGATGAAGTTATTAGTTCAGCATGAGGTATACTAGAATAGCATGTAACATAAACATTTACCTAAATATACTTAATTCCTAGCATATTATCTATTAGCAACCTTCTTTAGTTAGAACAAACACTCGCAAACTAAACTTGCTAAAAGCATGTCTTTAACCATTATAACCTAACCTAAAATTCTAAACTGATGGAACGCATGCCCTATTGCCCTTTCAAAAGGAAAAAAAAGCAAACTGTGAAGCAAAAACGTAACATCAAAGAGCAGTATTTAAGCTTAGTCTAAATATGAGAATAAAGAAAAAATAGATTGCGTGAAAGGATATACTTACCACGGGAAACAAATAATCATGAGGATAAACCTTCAAAAAAAGTGAATTTTCAAAATAGAAAGTAACTGCCGGAAATCCATCATCAACACTGCAAATATAGAAACAAATGTCAGCAAGTCATTCTACTCTTTAGTTTTCCAAAGAGAGAAAGGCCTGCATGTACTACACCCCATGTATAGGTGGCACAATTGGTGGGTCGGGTAACAGGTTTAAGTCAGAATGTGTAATTCGTACAGGTAAACAGATCGGTTCAGGATGAGCTAAAACACTTTTGTCAAATATTTGTCCAAAAGTTAATAAATATTTGTCCAAAACCCGTGAGTTGGGTATCAGCTCATTCTACTATTAGTTTATAAAAGCGAAACACCTATATATACCACACCCATGGGTATAGGTAGAAAATGGACAGGTTAAGTCAACATGGGTATGGTATATGTAGGTCTTTCGCTTCTGTAGTAAGCACATATGAATTAAAATAAGCTTTATGGAATAACAAAAGTCTCATACAATAATCAAGAATTCAAGCATAAGAATATAACGGCCCCATATCAATTATACCTTCCGTAGTATTCAAAGCATGTATACTGGTCATGAAGTGTGCGTAATCTCAACTCAGGCTGCCCTGCAACTATCTAAAAAGAGCTAAAGTAAACACACAAAATATATAACTCTAAAGCATTTTTTTTAAAGTAAACTGAGTGAATACATTAAAAAAATTTCACCTCGTTCACCAAGGGCTTGTATATTGCATCTGGAAGATAAGCCAATGTTGTACCACAATCAATTATTGTTTTTCTATTGTCCCCTGTACCATTTGTTGAAAGATTTAAAAACTGGAAACCAACTCTAATTCCCGTAACGTTGGCAGAGTAATGAGGCCTGCAATTGTAGAAATGATCAGTATTAGTTTCAATGGCCAGTTAGCATGTCCACTAAAATCTAAGGCCAATAAACAAATAAAAAAGTGGAATTATAAACTCACATTAGATGTACATGTAAAGTTACAATATTCAACATGCCCCCACAAAAGTACATAGATACGTGTGTATGCATGTGTGTGAGCGTGAGAATGGAGACAGTGATGTTTCATGGTGCTAAATGATTGTTTTAAGTCTAATAAGGGCATTGAACAGATAACCAAACAAATCTACATGAAATAAATATCGAACGCGCCAAACAAACAAATAAATTCACTTGAAACTTTGAAATCGGTTGGAAAGTCCCTAAATGATTTTTTTAACACATTACAGATAACAACTGATCTATGCAAAAAGACTGAAGTGTCACATACTCATCTGAGATCAAAGGTGTTGAATTAACTTTTGGTTGAACAACATGCCCAATTGCAAAAATGCCACCACCATTGTCACCATCTAGACAATGTGCAAACATTTTTTTCACCTTCCCAGATGAAGCCAACTGTGAAATGATTGATGAATTTGATTTACCAAAACCAAGAATCCCATCAAGTGCTTCCTCGGGAGACGCTAGGTTACTAGATTGTCTGACACCACACCTGATTATAAACAATAGCAGCACAAAAGCACTAGGTATGTAAGTAATTGAACAAAAAAGTACCCAAATATAATCCTTTCAAATGTAAACATCACATACAGAGACAAAAACATACCCAAATGTAACACTTCCATTTGCCAGCTTAGTTTCCAAGTCACCCGACACACTATCATATTGAACAGCATCCATTACAAAGTAACCAATACTATAGCTCCCATCACCATAATTCTCATTGTATAGACAACTTGCATTGGCAGTACAACCAGAAACCGCACCACCATTGATCTCTGCACAAAACTCTGAAGAGCATGTCACCAGTTTCCCTGTAAATGAATCTACTGGATCATACTGTGTAAGTTCCAGCTGTTTTTATCAACACAGGTCAACAAAACTGTTAGCTCTTACATGCATAATATCATTCAAATACAAAAAAAATACGCATGCATAAATGAAAACACGAAATTTAATACCCCATGATAGCCTCTTTTCGGGCATTCTATGCAGTCAATACAGTTAACCCACATTATATTACTTCCTGTGTCGACTTGCACGTAATATTCTTTTGGCGGTGTTCCGATTCCAATTTTCGCATAGTACAGACTGCCAAAAAATATGTTTACATCACATATCGTCACTTGGTAAATAAAACATTACGATATATTAGATCACTTTTATTCCACTTCAAAGGCACAACTTGTTTATACTTCATTCATTGCCATAGATAAAACTATCACACAACATAACCTAATTCTCGTTTATTTAACCCAATCATGACGAAAATCAGTATCACAGCTTGATTTCAGCCTACACAAGCCCTAATTTGCACTGAAAATAAAAAAAGTTTTAAAAAACCTAAAATCGCTAGCAGGAAACAATAAAGCATGATCATATAACCTAACATAGAGCACAAATAACTATCTATAGACCGTATGATTGAGTGTTTGCTTAATTTACCCAACGGCATTAGGACGACCGGTACCACCGAGAGGTATATCGACACCGGATGCTAAAATCTGAAGGTGACGGATGTCATCGTGAGCTTTGAAAAGAGTAAGTGATCGTTCCTTGCCGGAGAATTTTGAATTTACACCGAAAACAGCACCACTGAAATCGCTATTGCTAGTTGCAGCAACGGAAACAGTGATCAAAAGCAGAAACGGAAATGAGATGTAGGTGGTGATTAGAGTCATGATGACGGTGGAATGAAACTACACTACGCCGGCGACGGAGCGGTGAAATTGACGCCGGTGAAGGAGAAGACGAAGACTGACGGCATCTTAAAGTTTCGACAACTCAGATTTCGACCTCAACCGAAAAACTTGATGAGAAGTAAGGAGAGTGTATTTTGGTTTTGGTCCATCTATTTAAGGCATTTTAACCCTTTCAGTTCAAAAGAATATTTTAAAATGCTATATTTTAGCGTTTTATTTTTAAGTTAATTGTCAAAATAGTCCATATGGTTTGTCGGTTTTTGTTAAAACTTACACTTTTAAAAATTTTTGTCTAAATGATCCCTACATGGCAAAACTCGTCGCTAATTCAATCCCTGAAACTAACACCATTAAAAAAATCCTTAGTTGATAGTAAACGACTAAAATGCCCTTAGTTATTAAATAAAAAAACTACACCATCAGTTATCTTCTTCTACCCTCACCACCACCACCAAAATCTCCACCACCACTTACTCTCTCCATTCCACTTGCCGCAAACACAACCTGTCGGTGACCACCTTTAAATTTTTGATAACCACCCAACTAGTCGCCCCACCACGATCTCCTCCTGCAACCAACCCACCGGCGACCACATTCAAAATTAGAATGGCCAGCACGATTAACTTTGTCTGGTCAACATACCACCTCCAATCGCAGGTCCTTCAAAACGAATTTTTATAACGGTGTTAGTGCTAGGGACTGAATTAGCAACAAGTAAGGACCATTTAGGGAAAAAAATCTTAAAAATGTAATTTTTGGCAAAAACTGACAAACCACATGGACCATTTCAGCAATTAACTCTTTATTTTTTTAAAACAAAGTTTGGGTATGGCACCTACATAATGAAAAGTCACTTCTTTAAGCCAGTCAGATTATGTTGCTTTAACCGGACTCACACTGATATCAGTGAGTATCAAAGCGTACACTAATAAAACCTCACAATAACCTGACTTTTTTTGGGTGGCTTACCAGTCTTACTATCACTTAAATGAGATGGGAATCACGGACTTATGAGTAAAACTGAGATTGTCTCGAATATGATAAAGTTGACTTGTCACTCATCAAACTATCATAAACTTTAAGGTAAACTTTAAGGGTGTCAACTCTATTTGATTTGTGGGTTTTGGGTTCACTAGTTGATTTCTTTAACCTTACTACGCCTATATATTTATGTGCGTCGTATCATGTTGAACCCATTTAAAATGGTGTCGTGTTAAGGTCAACGTGTTCTATATAAAATTTAAAAAATCAATTAAACTGACTTTTGTATTAAACTTGTTTTTATATTAAACTATTTTGTAATTTGTGTCTTTTTATATATTTCTCACTAGCTGTTAAGAAACTCCGGTATACATATTTCTTAATTGTTATATGTCAAAGCAAAAACATCATACAAGTTGTATGATACGAGCAACAATGTTTATACGAGTCTAGTGATTGATGTGATGTGTACACTACGAACAAAGTCGTACTTCTCATATGCTTATTTTCATTTGTGAAATGTGTCGTCATATGGTGCAAGTATAAGATGCCCAAAAATCATCCATTTGAAAGGCCAACAATCATTTTAAAAGGAACTAAAACAAAATATATATTTTGGGATATATAACAAGTATGTTACTTTGATATTTCTTTCACTCAAAGTTAATAGAAAATATGTATAGTCTGACATGACCGTAACGCATTTGAACTCATGTAATCAAAGGATTATTATAAACTATGTCTTTTATTTTATGACTCACTTTGCAATATAGATAGAACCCATTACAACTCAGTTTTTTAAACAACAGGTCGGGTCAAATAGACGGCTATATAGGAATCACAAAACATACTACAAGTCCGATTAGGAAGTCGATTGGATCCTCTCAAAACTTTCAACAAGCAACTTCAAAGACGAAATGGTTCCGGACACCCCAAGAACAAAGCCCATTGCAACGAGGAACACGTTAAGAGCCAAAACAGGCCTTGATATCTTGTCCCAGAAAATCTTGATGTAAAAAACAGACGGAAAAATAAGTATAATCGTCACAGTCACAAATGAGCCAGTTAGGCCAAGCACGTACTGGAAGTATGGGACGGTTAGGGCCAAAACAAGTATGAGTAGCAACAAAATTGAGCCAATTGTGCCCCTTATGATCATTTTGGTTCGTGACTTCATGGAATATAGAAATCGGTGTTCAAATTGGAGCGCAAAGGGTGCAAATTCTAGTGCGTATTTGGTCATTGGTGTCAATACCGTAGCCCATAGTGCGATTTTTGTGAACACAAGGCCTCGAGGCATGCTGAGTGTAATTTGGGAATTTACTTCCGGCCCAAATAGTTTGGCACCCATGAAGGCTAAGGATGTATATAGCAAAGTCACAAACGTAAAACTTACAACTGATACCTGAAAAGAGTACAAATGAAAACAAAATTTTAAAGTGTGAAAAAAGACAAATATACTATTTTAACAAGAGAGAATAATATACCAACCTTAGTGAATTTTGTTGGGTCCTTCATGGCCCTATGTATATCAGGGAAAACAATATGACCACCGTAGCCAAAAGCATATAAACCCGAGATATGAGGAATGTTCTTAAGCCGGAGAGCGGGGATACCACGGTTAGCCGAGACGCCCCCAAACACTGCCGTGCACACCACCGTCAAAAAAATCATCATCGACATGAGGATGCCACCAGTCGAAAGAAACGAAATGGAAGACAAATCTCTCAGCCAGAGGCTAGGCAATGCTACCAACACTGCCAACACGGTCAAGACTTGCGAGGTCGACAAATGACGGACCCACGTGAAGCGAATATGGGTTCCGAGAAACACCACGTTGAGGTTGTCGTGTAATGAAATGGTGTAGGAAACAAGTGACATGAAGATCTCTAAGTAGATGAAAGCAGTTGTTATAGCTCTACCGCGTGTCCCAAAGGCGTGGTGGCCGATATCAGTGTAGTTTCGTGTTTTTCGATTGGTTTCTAGGCATTTTCCGAGGAGGTGAGAGGTGTATGCGGTTGCGATTCCGAGGGATATGAGTAGGAATGAAGAAACCCACCCTCCGTTTTCTAGTGCGTATGGCGTTGAGAGTTGCCCGAGACCTGTTATAAGACAATATCGTTAGTGAGGGTGAACGTAAATAGTCTGTTAAAAATCAGCTGGTAACATGTTGATGGTGAACACAAATAAAATAAATGAGTAAATTGTCGTTGTATTTTGTCATTTGTAGCGATTTGCATTCCTGCGTTTTTAAAATTGTAATTCGCACTCTAACTTTTTGACTTTGTCTCCATTTTAACCTTAAACACTAATTCCGTTAACTTTTCCCGTTAACTTTTTATAAAATCACAAAAATACCCTTGGGTATGTTTTTATTTTTATGAGTAAATTTGTCATTTGCGTCCCTGTGTTTTGTCATTTATAGCGATTTGCATCCCCATCTATCAAGAGTATTTTTGTCATTTTACAAAAAGTTAACGGGAAAAGTTAACGGCGTTAGTGTTTTGGGTTCAAATGGAGATAAAGTAAAAAAGTTAGGGTGCGAATTACAATTTTAAAAACACAGGAACGCAAATCACTACAAATGACAAAATACAGGAACGCAAAAGACAATTTACTCGAAATAAATTGTATACTATTGTGTAGTGTGTACGGATTGGTACATCTACTTGTTTTTTTTAAGAAATAAGAAATGTTTGAAGTTAGTGTCTTTTTAGAAATGCCACTAGTTGCTAGATTTAACACATGTGTAGACAGTGTTTAAGGGCTGTTTATTTTACCTTTTAATCATTCAGTTCAGTGCTGAATCATTCAAAATGTAACATTTAAAGCGTTTGGCTCATTAAAAAAGAGTCTCTTAACACTTTATTTTAGTGCTGAATGGTTAAGTGACAGAGAAATGCTGAATGAAACACCGAATGAAGTATATATTAACTTTACCCTCATCTGCACTTTACCCAATCTTCCTCCCATCAATCGAGTATTTTAATGGTTCAGACATCATAATGAATTAACACTTAATTAATGATTTGGATTTTGTCAAACAGTCTTTAAAAGATTTGTAACATTTTAACTAGGTAGAAGCTAGAAAAATGATTTTCACTTATATCTTAAGATAAAGATAAGCAGGTATAACTACCATGATACTTTCGGTCACAAATCAGTCGTAACACAATAACAAAACCTTCGTAGGTAATTTTATTTTGTGACCGTGTAAAACTAGAAAATATTTTACCAATTGATCATATTTTGCAAAGCAAACTTGGTCGATGTTACCCTCTTGATCTAATAGCTCACCAATCTAAATCGAAAGCCGAAAACGAAAATATAAAGAGCTAGAGCTATCAATATATACCTATGAGCATTCCAATCATATTAACGACCGAATGAAGGAAGGAACTATTAGCTTCATGCAAATGATCTTGTGCATCATTTGACTCGTTCTTGATCACCTCAAACCGCGACTCATCTTTACCAGTTTTGTCATCACCGCACTTGCACGACTTCTTACCATCCTCTAAACAATTTTCACAACTATCAACCCATTTCATGGTCAAATTTGCTTCATGATCATGAGTTGACGCGGTTACCGTTTGTTCTTTAGAACAAGCGGAACTCTTTGCATTGCAAAATCTTGCACATATGTTCATTTTTTTTGTTTTTAGGGTATCCTTAAAGTCTCCTCAAAGTTTGGAGATGGTTATAAGTAACACTATTTATATATTCAGTTTGTTTTGAGGTTTCTTGAGTGTATACTTTAGATAGTGATTTGTGAGATGCTATATTTATAGGGTTCAATGTGTGTAACACGCTATATGAGTTTATGAGAATCCAACGTCATGACCTTTAAATCAATATGGTATCATGTTTAGCTAGGACATTATTTATTGTCATTGCTTTTTTTGTTATATATAATAAATCAATTTATATACTATTAATTAACCTTAATTTGATAAAAGTCATACAATATTTTAAAAATTAAAAGAATTCCACATGATTGAAAGTGTGGAAAATATAGGATTTAGTCCTCAAATATAATATAAAAGCTTATAATTCTGTTTTAAGAATAACTATTTAAGAATGACGTTTATTATTCATTTATGATGAAAAATCGTTTTAACTTCTTTATAACTCACGTCATGCTTCCAAATAGATTATCGACCGACTCATTTTCAACGTGTTGGACCTTCCAACCATTATATTGGTTGCTAAAAGCACGCTGCACGTATCAATGTCTATGTAGCTTTGATATAATTAATATAACATCATAAATTTATTCTTTTAAATAGTAGAGAGAAATATATTACGGAGTATGAAATAAAAAAATCAAGCAAGCTAGACTCTCATATTACGAGCATCAACTTAACACAAATTAAAGAGTTAGAACTATAATGGGAATAAACGCCATTGGGTCCAATAATAATCTACCACAACCTTGCTTGTTCTATTTCTTGGAGACAAATCAAAACGTGTAGGGATCATTGAACCAAGGTAAAATTCTGTTCTTTCAAGTATATTTGTCTAGAAGTAGGTCTTTTTTACCCAAAGAGGTGATTTTAATGTTTGATCTAAATTAGCACTCTATGGTACCAGCTAGTAGTGTATCTTCTAAATGGTCTGAATATATTTGAAAGTTGTTAGTTTTAATCTGGGAATGAAATTAACAAGAAATTTGGTATATGTTAGGGTTATGGGTTGGACTTAGGGATAACTTATGCAATTTTTTTCATTAAAGAAATACTTACACGATTTTGATGTGTGCTCTTACTACACTATCCATAACGTTACAAGTTACAACATATTCTTCTCATATGTTACAAGTTACAACATATTCTTCTCATATGCAGACTTAGTAATTGGTTCGTTAATAGCAACTACGGATAAAAAATGCGATATAAAAAGTTTAAATAGTTAATATTTCTCGTTTAAATGCACTTCTTCACATATATAACAATAAAAGTCTATTTTAATTTGTTTAACTCACATCATTATGGTTAATCTAACTCGATTTTTAACCCATCGATGAAAAGCAAACAATTGTGCCACCATATATGGATTGATAACATATAACACGAAATGAATAGAATATTCTTGTTTGACATGTGCAAGCTGATACATCGTATCCGAATAAATATATATAAGCAAATAAAAGAAAACAAAACAACGTCATAAAATGAAAAGAATAGACACTTCTTTGAAAATGGAGTCGATATGATATCAAAAAAGAAAGAGAATCAAAACAAACAAATAACGTAAATTGTTTATAAAATAATATATTCGAGCTAGCATATGATGTTAATGCATCTTTCATATTTAAGATATAATAATCTGTCTTAAACTAGTGTTATTCTATATGAAAATGATGCTAATAGAATAATTAATATTCACTAAGATCATGTTTACATGTTGGATGCCACCGAACAAAACAACCTCATCGCTTCCAAAGTTCCAATAGTAGCTAACCAAACAATAATATTTTTAGAGCATGTGATGGTATTATAACAAATAGCATATATATTACATAACAATGTAACAAACATTCATATGATTTTTATTTCTAAAACTCAGGTATAAAATATATGTTGTGCTAAAACAAAGAAAAACGTTTACTCAAACGGTAAGAAATCATTACCCATTTTTGTAAATTTCCCTTTAAATTATAGCCTTTTATATTTGTAGTAATATATATTTGATTTTAAAAACCAGGTTAATTAAATTGCAAATTATGACCGTTTTGTTTTATACAAACTATAGAATGAAACTCTCAAAAAACACTGGCTTAATGTCTTTTAATTGAAAACTTGTTATGATTTTTAACCTTTTGGATCGATATGATAATCACACATGAGGATATAATTAATATGTGTTGCCTCAATTATGATAAAACGAATACCCGCAACGATTTTGATGGTGGTAGCTAGTTATCGATAGTGGGACGGTATCAATACTCCATAAAAAAATGTTCATAGCTAGTCACTTGTAATTCCCTCACATAATTGGTGTATTTAAAGTAAACCACCTTCACTTAACCATTAGTTACATACTATTTTAGTTGAATTATAATATTACTAGGTTTAATACCCGTGTGTTACACACGGGTTAAATAGTAATATTTATAAAGAAATTATAACCATTATATTAATAATTTGTAAATATATAACATTTAAGGAGTTGGCTCCATCAACTTGCACGGTGAAAAATTTAGCTAAATTTTACCTCCCAAACTTCCTATTATAGAAAAAAAAATCCCTCTAAAAATTGCCCCCTAAAAGTTTGATTTATTAGATAGATTCTATTTTATTTATCCAAATTTAATCGGCAAGATTTCTTACAATATAACCAAATTCTCTTTCTAAATTTTATGCAATTTATGTTTTGTTTAATAATCCACGAAACATTTCTTTTTTAATTCAAACCATTAGATTTTAATAATCGCCAAAATCACATGCATATATTTATTATTAATTATATGGGAATGAAGCTCTTTTCAGGGTATCATCTGGTTTTGTGTTTGAGCCTAAAGTTACCACCGGCTTTTTCTTAAAATAGTTGGTTGATAAGTGTCAACTCCGATCAACTAAGCCCGTAAGAAGGGTTGCGGTGAGCCGTTGTTGCGTATTAATGTTGATGAAAAACACCTACCAGTGTTAGATGTGAGGTTTCGATCTCGGTCATTAATGTACCTCTGATTACATCGTTCATAGACTATAATTACTTTTTTAACTCATATTTGATCTCTAACCTAATAAATATATTTAAATTACTTATGACATTATCCGGGTTTAGAAACGGTATTCTAGAGGGTGTCTAATTTTGATACCGATTAAATATTAGTGTAACCAAACCAAATTTCTAGATAAACTTTAAATAAAAAAGATTGTATTCTTTAAGTATGGAACAATATATAGCTAGCTAGTTGCAAATATTACTCCATATATGTTAGAGGGAGGAATAGATTCTCAAAACTCCACTTCATATATATTCTTTCGTGAATCTAATATTTGATGTTCAACACATGTATTTGTTTTAGCCATATATTCAACATTTAGGTTCGCACACAAGGAAAAAAAAAACATAAAATGGAAGTTCACATTTATAGAGAAAATACTTACGAATCATTAGAGGTTCATAATGTATAATTTTACTATTTTTTTTTATTAAAAATAAACACAAGTTAGTGAACTACATAGTTTAAAATACATAATCAACCTTTTATTTTGTAAATACCCGAAGAAACATCTTTTTAGCATCAACATCACTAGTCATTGACTTCTACACTTATTGGTTTAGGTTATTATAAAAATATTTATATGCATGAAGCGTTTGTAGTCCAACGGTTAGGATAATTGCCTTCCAAGCAATAGACCCGGGTTCGACTCCCGGCAAACGCACAGTTTAATAAACTTTTTTGGTAAAAGTTTTTGTTCGTAATTTTTGAATCGGTTTTAGCCAAGACGCGCGCATCGAGCAAAAACGGTAGCCAAACATTGATCTCGTCCTTCGTTAGTATAGAACACATTCAATTTATTTTCAACCCAAGTCATAGAAAACTTGATTTTTGAAATAATCATTGATCGTATTAATAACAACAGCCTAAACCCTTAAGTGGGTTAACATATTTTTATCACTAAACGAGTTGTGTTCGGGTTGGCCTGTTTAACAAAATGGGTTACGTTAGCTAACATATAATTAACTTGTTGTTTAGGAGTCGTGTTCGGGTCATGTCAAGGATCGCGGCCCTTGATATTACCGGCTCCTTTTAATTTAAATTAACGATCGTATTTAATTAGGTTTGTTCATCTTACATGTACTTTTTATTTATGATTTTATAGTTGTTGAGTCATAGTATTTTTAACATTATAACGACTTGTTGGCCACAAACTATTACACCTTTTATGCCAAAACATACCTATCTTATTTTAATTTGTGGTTTTTTTATAATAATATTTTTAGAGTTTGAGACAATCTCCTAAACTCCCAATGTGTTTTTGTGTTGATATATATGATATCTTCAGCATTTCATGTTTGGTTTTAATGGCAACATTTGTACACGATGATGTGGTTGAGTAGAGGCTGATAGGATTAGATGTGAAGGATCTGATATGTTGTGAGAGTGTGTAAGTCATTGTTTTTTATCACAAACATATTTATTGTCTACATTTTATTTTAACTAAAAGATAATATAAATAAAAGTATTAAAAAAATACTTAAATACACTAAGTTTTAATTAAAAGATATTAATATTGCAGAAGACATTACTTTATTTAACTAAAATTACACAAATAGTCCTTGAGTAACTCAACTTTCATTGTTAACGTCAATTAGTCTAAAAGACAAAATCTACAACAAAAATATATGAGAAAACTACAAATAACGTCCTTTATGTTTATAGTAACCTGCAAGTTGCGTCCTTTAGCAAAAATATCTACAAATAACGTCCTTATTTTTGTGGTTTTTTACCAATATCGTCCTTTAGACTAACTACCGTTAGAAAATTCTGTTAAATCCAACCATGTGCTCCTCATGTGAGGGTAAAACGGTCTTTTTATACATAAAGGACCATATATGTAATTTTTGAATGTGGCCAAATCTTTTAATTCAAATCCAATTTAATCTGTAATTTTTGAATGTAGCCAAATCTTTGTGCGCAAGTTTCCCATTTAGCCAAATCTTTTAATTCAAATCTCCAACATTAAATATCTATCACAATCAACAACAAGACCATCATCATTGTACTCGGAACCGTCATCGCCATAGCCAGATCCACCATCCGGACCACCGTCGTCATCACAATAGCCAGATCCATAGCCACCGTACGAACCTTGCAACAAATTAAGCCTCAATATTTTAACTAAAGGACCGAAACCGAGAAGGTTGCAGGCGGCGGAGGAGCAGCGGCGAAGGACGGTGGCGATGGAGGTGAGTTCAGAAGCGGACATGCGAGATGAGTTTGTTGAGTTTGGGGTGGTTCCGGCGTAGTGGAGGAGGGCGTTGAAGACGGGGGTGTGTAAGGGGTTGTTTGACGGTGGTGGGGTGGCGGTGGTGGTGGTTTGGGTGGTGAAGAGGGAGAGAGTGAGGGTGAAGGAGAAGAGGGATAGGAGGATGAAGAGGAGGAGACAGTGGTGGGAGTGAGGTCTGGCGACGGTGGGGGTGGTGGCTGTGGGTGGTTTGTGGTGGAGGAATAAGAATTTTTCAAGGATATTATCACTTGTTGGTTGATAGATCTGGGAAGAAACTAGAAAAGGTTGACTTTTGTTGACTACAAAACTCCGGCGACTGAGATGAACCGGTGGCGTGGTGGTGGTTGTGGAGGAGGATACGGCGGAGCAACAGTGGCTGAAATAGTGGGGATTGTGTACTGTAATTAATTGTGTGTATGTATTTATGTATTATTATTATATATTGATTGAGAAACATTCAAAAATTACATATATGGTCCTTTATGTTTAAAAGACTGTTTTACCCTCACATGAGGAGCACATGGTTGGATTTAACATAATTTTCTAACGGTAGTTAGTCTAAAGGACGAGATTGGTAAAAAACCACAAAAATAAGGATGTTATTTGTAGATACTTTTGCTAAAGGACGCAACTTGCAGGTTACTATAAACATAAAGGACGTTATTTGTAGTTTTCTCAAAATATATATATTATTATTATTGTTATTATTATTAGTAGTATTTATTATTAATACTATTATTATTTACAATTGATATTATTATTTTATTATTTACTATTATAACTATTACTATTTTGAATTAGTATTATTTTTATTATATTATTACTATTAATAATAATATTATTGTTTACCGTTATTATTAAAAATATCATTTACGATTGTAATTACTATTATTTACTATTATTATTTTCTTTATCGTTGTCATCATATGACTCTTACCAAACCCTAGTCACTATAAGCACCGTCATTCCTTCATTTTCACCAGGGATTCCCCAACGTCTTCCACCACCCGCTACAATCAATTATTAAATCAACAAATTTTGTTTGATCCATTTTAAAAATCATTCAATTTGTGATTTTTTTTTTAAATATTGCAGTTTTGAATTTGGGAGATTTCGTGAATCCGAAATTTATTAAAGGGAGGGGGTGATCTTTAAGCTACGTCTTGACCCGTCACTATATTTTCCATATATATATATATATATATATATATATATATAAACTGTTTTTTTATTTGGTAAATGAGATTCCTCTATTTTGTCATAAATGAAGAGTATTTTGGACATGTTATTAGGAATGGAACAATCAAACGTTTTTAACCTACAGCACAAAGAGACCAGCGTTACAATTCTCATTTAACCAAGAGTGTAACAATTACTACGAGCGTATTTTTTAAAAGAAAGCATACACCTTTTTTTGATAAAAAAGATTTCCTTTCAGGGGAATGGTAACTTCATATGTCTACAACAACAATAATGTTTAAACTTAAAAAATTATTCCAAGATTTACCACGAGATACCATAGGAAATCCTCGTTGATAATATTTTTACGTTAGTAGTTACAATCGTAAATAATATTTTTAACAATAATAATATTATTAATAGTAATAATATAATAAAACTAATACTAATTAAAAATAGTAATAGTTATAATAGTAAATAATAAATAATAATACTAATTGTAAATAATAATAGTATTAATAATAAATACTAACGTGAAAAACTAACTGAAGTTAGCCAAAAGGACATAATTTACAACAAATTCAATAAAAAAAGGACAGCCAATGTAACTTTTTTTCAAAAAGGACAGAAGTAGCAAATTGATATATAAATAAACAACAATTTATGTAATTTTGTCTATATATAAAGAATGTTTACATCAACGTTTGTCCTTAAAGGACAATAGGTGGGTTTTTCAATAAACATAAAAGGATTGTTTTTCAGTTTTGTTTTAAGTTTAAATACTCATAATAATCAAATAATCCCATTTTTAATCGTGCTTTTCATTCAATAGATCGTTTCCATTATTTAACTTGTGTGTCGACATGACGACATGAGTATTAAACATAGTAGATAACTAATTCAAAGTTTACAATGTAGGAAGGACCAAACATAGAACTAGAATAGGATATGGGGTGTGTGAATAGGATGACCCTTTCAATATTCAATATATAGTTGATCAAATCTTTAATTTTACCTAAACTATAGGATCGATAACGTAAACACTAAAAAGTAATATTTGAATGAGTATACTATATATATATATCCTTTACTGGATCTACTCCTATTCTGTTATTCATTCTTGTTAGGGTTTTGATGGCAGAGGCAGCTGATGATGATGTACTTGGGAAGATACTGACACGATTAGATGTGAAGGAGTTGATCCGTTGCAAGAGTGTGTGTAAGTCATGGTATTCGTTTATCACGTGTCCTCGTTTCATTAATCGTCATCTGAACCTTAGTTATAACGAAGATCGCGACGATAGTGAACACAGCGGCAGAAGAATTTTTTTAGTTCAAAAATACTACTGCGGTTATATACCTTATGTACTTGTTGGTTCTTCCAATGGCTTGGTTTGTCTCATCTCTTATCATCTATCTCAAGTTTTAGTATGCAATCCATGGACTAGAGAAGTAAGACAATTAAACCCTCCTCCTTTTTCCATGAAGACAAGGTTATTTAAATGGGGTTTCGGTTATGATTCATCGACAGATGATTACAAGGTTATTGTAGGGACGGGGAGACGAAAGAACACACGTCTTCAGATGTTGAGTTTGAAATCAAATACATGGAGCTTTGTTATGGATGTGAAGTATACATTTATGACTGTAATTGGTTTCTTATGCAATGGTGCACTTCACTGGCTTGTAGAAGACGAAGAAAATGAGAGGAAATTTATTATTGCTTATAATTTAGCTAAAAACGAGTTTACGGAAATCCAACTTCCTAATGATGAAAGATATGGATCGCGTTATACATGCCCTGGAGTTATCAATGGATATCTTTGCATGCATCAATGGAATCCACATCGCGTATGGGTGATGAAAAAGTACAATGTAACAGAGTCGTGGGAACTGTTGCCACAGCCACTAGAATTGCAGCCACTCATTATACATTACATGAAAGCCTCTCCGGATATTGTTCCACACGAGAGTTTGGTCCATTCTAGCGCAGCATGTTTCTTGAAAGAAAATTTACCAGAGTTTATTTGTTCCCACACATTTGTTCGGAGCCTTGTATCCCCCATGTTAATGGAGGCTGAAGCGGCGCATGAGTAGGCCAAGGTGGTTTCTGTTCTTTTTTCTAATCACATTGTATACAAAATAGATCTGCATCGTCTTTTAGTTTCCCTTGCTATATATATGTTCGTCGATTTAAATTATTTTTACTGGCTTCAATTAGTCTCACTCTTTTCACTCTTATTCTTCAGCAGTTAATCAATGGACAAAATAACTTTGGTGTTATTGAAGCAATAAATCCCACAAGCGCGGTGGTATGAACCTATCCTTAAATAATTTTGCCATGCTATTTGGCGTTCATTCATTTCCAATTTTCTGTTCTTTTAGTTTCATGGACCAATTGCCACATTTTGATGCTGTTAAATTGTTGGCTTATATTGGCATGTGTAGTTTGCTTGTTTTTTTAGGGATCTTCTTGTCACTTTCTATTGTCTTGACTTTGATGGATTTGGTAGCTGTTTATACTTTATTAACAGCTATTAATTTATGCTATTATTTGATGATCAGCTTGCTTTATTTTAAAGTGCTTTTGTGGTTGAAAATTGTTGAGTTCTTGATATGGTTTTAAATTGTGATATGGACTATTGACTCTTGTGTTCTCAATATATTATCATATAGCCTTTATGTATATGGTGTTAATGATATTGTAATGTTAGTTTGTTTGATGGTTATATATCTTTGCCTAAAATCGTCGGATACTAAGAGAACGAGAGTTTTTGTTATTTGGATCAAAACTAGTTTATGTACGTGGTGAGAACCGGTCAAAACTATCATTTTTGTTGCAAACTGCAACATCTTTGCGACAAATTTGCAAAAAAAAGTAAAACTCGTTGCAAACGTTTTGCAGTGGCGAGGTTGTGGACGCTTACAACGCTTTTGCAACGTACTTCACAATTGGCACAGAAAATCAATTTTTTTCAATCATGGATGATTTGTGTTTAACGGCGGACCATTGAAACTTTGAAAGTAATTTATTTGAAAAAAGGGACTATTAATATCAATAAGCTCTGTTAAGGTTATTGAAATCCAATTTGGCTTAAAAGTTGGGATCATGACAAGAATTTTTAAAGTTCGATTATTAGCGGCTAACAGTAAGTAGTTATGATTATTTAAATAAAAATTTCTTTATATCTATAGATCGTAATTAAAGATAAAGAATAGACCGTTTGATGATAATTTACAATTTTACATTAAGTTGCTTTCGTTATATCAGCACCTTCAACTTGCCTAAACACAATTTGCAGACCCAAAATTCAAACATGATGGAGAAAGGATGTAATAAATACAAATTATCAAGACTTTAGAGTTTTTGTTTTTTTTTCCTTTCTGACGACTTTCATTAATTATGAGGGGTATATCTGGGTATAACACATGATGATCTGTAAACCAAGACTTGAGAGTAGGGATAGTAATGGGTCGAGTCTAGGACGGGTTTGAGTAATCACAACCCCAAACCCAATTAGAAATGGGTGTCACAAACTCTGCCTAAAACCCGTCGGGTCTATGCCAGGTATTTATCCGTCGTGTTTTGGGCTTACCCATAGGTAATCGGGCATGCTTATGATATTAAACTTACCCGTCGGGTTTGCTTGTCGGTTAGTTTTATAAATTATATCATAATATAAGATTAAAATGATACTTCAAATTAAAATTACATCACAAATTCATAATGTACGAATTTAGTTGAATCTTCACAAAATCTTACTAAAAAAAACTCATGCTTGAAGAGTTTTTTTACATTAAAACATGAATGGATAGTTAGATACTTGAATATTGTGTAAAATAAAACTTAGCCGATATGAAACATATATTATTTTAATTAACTTATTATAAATAACATTTAAACAAATATGTGAAAAATACAAAATTAAATATCATATATAAAACCTGCGAAATATATTTTTTTAAATCCCAAACAAGCCATACCCATTTACCCAACCTCAAATCCCTCCTAAATGTCTCGAGTTTCGAATTTTCTCATCAGGTTCAAATCTAACTGTGATCGCATAATTTTAGGTCAAAAAAATCCAAAATGTAAAGAAGAAAACATGTATTAAATACAAATTAACGAGACTTAGAGAGTCTTTGAACTTCTAATTTGGGGCAAATATTGAACACATTCCATGACTTTTTGTCTTGGATGCTCACAATCCACACAAATTTATGAATGTGAAAGTTAGAAAGAAAATTAACTTGTTTCTTTTACAGTGACTTTATGAATTGTGATGGATATATCATAAGGATCATCTTTATGTTTTGCAATAAACAACTATATTAAGGAGTAGATTTTTATAACTATGAAACCTACTTTTTTAATTATATTAAATTTCATAAATAGTTCAAGTAGTTATAACTGTATAAGTTTTAAACTTTTAAAGTGCGTTTCTTAAATCCAAGGAAAAGTAATTAATGGGTCAACTTACACTCACTTTGACCAGAACCCATCCTTCCATCTAGTAAAAATTTCATCTGTTTCGATTGTGTATCTGTTTTGGCTTTGAGCAACATATTTAACCCAGACTACTGTACTTACTTTGCTAATCTACTAATTAATATATCTAATAATTCATCGTTCGAAAAAAATATATCTAATAATTCATGGTTTAGGGGAGATCATTTTTTAAAGAGAAAATTATTTTGTTATATAATAGGAAATTTAAAAGGGAAACTAAGTAGAATTTGTTACCATACATAATTAAGTTGAGGGACGCATATTCTGAAATATTAAATATTTAAAAATATTAAATATTTAAAAATCTTAAACATAATGATCATATTTTCTTTATAATTATTATTATTTAACATGTGTGTAAACGTAGTACTTAACAATATAGATGAAGGGAAGCTGTCTCCTAAGTAGCACTGGGACGGGTACGGAATCAGGATACGAGGACGATACGGGGACGGGAAACGGCAAAATTCAAAAATTCAAGATACGGGTACGGCTAAGGTACGGCAATAAAAAAACATAAATATATTAAATAATTTCGAAATAGATATATTGATGTAAAGTTTCAACTATTAAAAGTATTAAATCTTTCAAAAGTAATTAATTATCAATAATAAAATCATTTTCAAACTCCGGTTCATCTGGTGTGAGCCGTATTATATGTATAGAATAGTGTCTTATGTTTGAAAATCGTTGAAGTCGTATATATATTTATGGGTAATTGGCTTTTTTATTTATTTAATGAGCTTTGAAACCCTAAAAATAATAGGAAACGTTTAGAAAACGGTTTGGAAACGTCCCCAGAATTTGGAAACGTTTGGGAAACGTTCCCTAGGTGTTTCCGTCCCCGAAACATCCCCGAGACGGGTACGACACATGTTTAGGTGTCCCCGTGCTACATGGGCTGTCTCATCATATATTTTGAGAATATCGATAAACTAAGAGTAACGTACGCGCGTAATATAATTTAGATAATGTACGCGCGTAATCTTCTAACTCTAGAGCTTAAGATCACCATTTTTTTTCCTTAATTACGCCTTTTTTTTCTTATTATCTTAGAAATAAATGTTATTGTAATTATGTAGTTTTTATGTACACGTGAAAATTATTTAAATAGTATTTATACTACTTTTGCGGTTGACCGTCTGGCTTAACAAGAATAGAGCTTAGGGTCGTATAGGTCTAACATTCAAATCTTGATCCTAGGTTTTCTTCCATTTTAATTTGTAAGTTTTTTAATGGGTTTTGTGGTTGAGACAACTGTTTCTTATGAGCTAGTTATCTTTCATTTGTGATGGATTGAATTCCTAGGTGGCCCCACGGTAATAATTATCGATCTAAGAAAAGATAAGACCTTTAAGATATGTCTAAATATTACAATTGTTTATTAATTATTATTAGCTCTATTTCTTATCTAACTAAGATATACTTGATAAATTAAAAATAACCAAGATTTGTATTTTGTTGACGATGGGAAGTCAATATGAGCCATCTGTCTACTTCAAACTTGGAGTTTATATAGTGCTCGGCATATACGTTTGTTATATCGTGTTTTTGAAAGAACAAAAGAAATCAAAACAAATTTATACAGCTTAATGGCAAATACGATTTTCCATAAACATTTTGTGCATCATGCTACTTTCATCGTTATCCATTCTCTAGTTGTGTTGGCATCAATTATGAAGACTACAACTACCACTTCCTTACGCCACCAAGCTAGAGATGAAGCTGCAGGTGATTTTAAGTGCATCGAAAAAGAGAGACAAGCTCTTCTTCATTTCAAATCATATATTCGTCAAGACCCCAACGGTCTTCTCTCTACATGGACACAATATGAAAAAAGAGAAGAAGCAACAAGTGATTGTTGTGAATGGAGTGGAGTCACTTGCAACAACCAAACTGGTCATGTCATAACCCTTGATTTAAGCTTCGGCGATCTGGAAGGTAAGATTAGCCCTTCCTTGGTTAACTTAACCAACTTGAGTCATCTTGACCTTTCCTGGAATAGTTTTAGTGGACCAATTCCCATGTTTATTGGTTCCATGACTCAGCTAAGACATCTTAACCTTCAAGGTAACTCTTTTAATGGAACTATTTCCATGTTTATTGGTTCCATGACTCATTTAAGATATCTTGATCTTAGTTTCAATGAATTAACGGGAAACATTCCCATGTTTATTGGTTCCATTACTCATTTAAGGTATCTAAGTCTTGGTGTGAATTATTTTAATGGAACAATTCCTATGGAACTTGGAAACCTCACCAAGTTGCAAGAGCTTTCCCTTGAATACCTTAGCAACTGTACAATTGAAAACCTAGATTGGTTATCTCATTTGTCTGAGTTGGAGGACCTTCACATGTCAGGTATTTCTCTAGCCAATGCAAAGAATTGGGTAAATGTGATTTTAGGTCTTAAAAAACTTTCATATTTATCTTTATCGGGATGTGACCTCTCACAGGTCATGAATCCATATTCTTATTCATCTTTTAACTCCTCTTCTACATCTTCGTCTATTGTTTACCTAAATCTTAGATCGAACAATCTCAACTCATCCATTTATCATTGGTTGTTCCCACTAACTAGCAATAAACTTGAGGGGCTTTATCTTGACGACAACAAACTAGATTGGATTCCTGAATCCCTTGGAAATCACTGCGGTTTGACTTATCTAAGTATCAATTACAACTCAATGTCGGTCAAAATTTCTGATTTATTGGCGAACTTGTCGTCAGGATGCACGTCGGTTTCATTAGAATGGTTGTTAGGTTCATACAACCAATTAACAGGCTCCTTATCCGATAATATCCAAATGTTTTCATCCTTACAGTGTTTGTATTTAAGTAATAATCAGTTAAATGAAATTATTAGTGAAAATGTGTTGCGGCTACCCAAGCTTGTTTTTCTAGATGTTTCTTCCAATTCTCTTAAAAGTTTCATCTCTGAATACATTGGAGAGACCAAGATTTTAAGATTATATCTTTCAAACAACTCATTTGAAGGAATTCCTTCTAATACTCACATGTCAGACCATTCCAATATAGAAGAGATTGACATAAGCTCTTGCAAACTAGGGCCTCACTTTCCCAATTGGATTATAAAATTGAAAAATCTTACTCATCTTAATATAGCCAATAATAGAATCTCATATACATTTTCTCTTCAGTTTTGGAACATGTGGTTTTCTCAATTGATTGATATTGATCTCTCTTCCAACAACTTTTCTGGTTCCATACACAATGTTTCATTCGGTTTGCAAAGGTTAGACCTTTCTCATAACAAATTTTATGGACAAATCCTCTTTTTATGCCAAATTACTTATGGGTCTTTGTACTTTCTTGATCTCTCGAATAATTCATTCGTTGGAGAAATTCCAGATTGTTTGTGGCACTTCAAAAAACTGAAAATTCTTGATCTAGGGCATAATAACTTTTCTGGAAGGCTTCCTTTTTCTATTGGGTATTTGATCAGTATTGAGGTTTTAAAGTTAGACAACAACAAATTCTCTGGAGAATTGCCCTTATCATTACAAAATTGCACTCGATTAACCTTCTTGGAGTTGGGAGTCAACAAGTTTTCTGGTTATGTGCCAATTTGGATAGGGGAACGGTTATCACTGTTGTATGCTCTTAGGTTAACATCAAATAAGTTCTTTGGAACCATCCCTTCACAATTCTGCCAACTAGTAGATCTACACTTTCTAGACTTATCAATGAACAAGCTAAATGGAACCATCCCCTCATGTCTCAATAACCTCACTTCACTAGTTCATGATAGATTCTCATCTCATTACCAAAATCAACATAATTATGATTACTACCCGTTTATTTATGTTGACCATGTATTAATCTATTGGCAAGGAATTGTACGTGAATTCAGCAAGAATATAGGAATGCTAAAAAGCATTGATCTATCAAACAATTTTCTAACAGGACAAATCCCTTATGAACTAACCAATCTTCTTGAATTGATGCAATTGAACTTGTCAAACAATGTTTTATCTGGGACGATTCCAGAAAAAATTGGTGACATGAAAGAACTTCAGATTTTGGATCTCTCTAGAAACAAACTTTCAGGACAAATACCATCAAGTATATCAGGGATAACTTTCTTAGACTTTCTAGATGTGTCATATAATAATTTGTCAGGAAGAATTCCAGTCAGCACTCAACTCCAGTCCTTTGCACCTTTGAGATACATTGGAAATGCTAGGCTTTGTGGACTTCCCTTACCCAAATATTGTCCTGGAGACAAAGAATTGGAGGCTCCCATCATTGGCCAGAATGAGGGTCGACGTGAAGGAATAGATGAACTTGATAGATTGTTTTATATTGGTGGGGCTAGTGGTTTTGTGACTGGATTTTGGATAGTTTGTTTTGGTTTACATGTCAATTGGCATGGGAGGAATGAGTTTTTTCACATAGTTGATAACATGAAAGATTGGGTCTACATAAAGGTGACGTTGTTCATTACAAGACGACAAAGACCTCCATGTATATAGTATAGTAGTCGACAGTTCATGATTTATTATAATTCTATATAGCGCTTTAAAATTGTCATATGGTTATTCTTGTTTCTATATTGATGTGTAATGTAATGTAATGCTTCACGTGTTTCTATATTGATGTGTAATGTAATGTAATGCAACACCTTCAATTGAATGACACCAACGATTTGAAGCATTGATTGAACATCAAAGTTATTGTGGGGAAGAACAATACACCAACGATTGAACGACATCTTTTTAAACAACACCGCTTTGACACAGATCCTCGGTAACTATCCCGACCTAACGGATCTTCTGATAATTCTCCCCTAATTATGTGTTTATATTGCCTTTATTTATTTATTTATTTATTTATTTTTTCAGGTTGTGAAGAAGATAAAGATGGCTATGACATTTAGCGGCTGAGATTGAGGAACAAGGTGTTAAGCACCAAGATTTCAGACCAGGGGCGTACCCACCTTTAGAGGTTGGAGGCGCCCGCTTCCTATGCGAATTTTCTTTTTTGGTTTTTATATATTAAATTCTCGATCGACCACGTAAAATTTAGCCCTCGATCAACCGGTTGATCTTTTCCATTATTAAAAATGTGTATTTACTTTTTACTTTAAAGACAAATTCATTGTGAATAATGAATTATAACTCTATGTATTATGATAATATGGCTCAAGCTTCATGACAATTTAGGTAACGTGAAACAAAAAAATAGGTGCCTACTAAGTTTAACATAGTGTAGGGTATACACTTGAACCCGTGTAAGAAAAAACCCAAATAAGAAAATGCCACTTAGATGAATGATCTGCAGAAGCATTGATTCAACAATGTTGAAATTTTTTGTCCTTTAATTAACCCCATCCTCCCAATTACATTATGTTCTGCTAATGCAAATCCACATTCATTTATGTATTTTTAATTGGGAATTATACATTTATTATATAGTATGCACAGTAAACACTTGATGGTTTTTTCAAGCTATTCTCAAACTGCCAATATTTATGTAAGACACTAAATCTTGATCTTGGCTAAAAACCAATGTGGTAGCTGCCAATTTGGAGGCTTAATTTATTAGTCGGATGAAATGCATTCCTGATCGTGTAAGTAATATTTAATCAAATGACGAATCACAGTTTATTTTTCTAATTTAATTTCTTTAACGTCTCTTTTATATATAACCTTCGAAGTAAATTGCAGACCAATAAACTTCTGTTTCAAATTTCAATACTATAAAAATTGTGATGCACTAATGGCTAACGAAAGCACTTTTGAAGCAAGGTATGCTGAACTTTGTTTAAGGTTGTGCCGCTTAACCTACCCTTCATTTTACCTTCTATATTGTCAAATAAAAACACTATGATTGCATAAAAATAATGGTATTTATTGGCCTAACCAACTATGTGTGAAGTCAAATGCATGATTTAACAGAAATCTTGGTATTTATATTGTGGCCCTTGTATATGTGCGAAGCCTTGTATCTCCTGCTTCGGCCTCGGTCTAATTTCCATTACCTATAAATTATTTCCAAATTTACACGTTGTAGTATTTGAACCCACAAATATGTGGTTAATTGGAGAGTAAACATTACCATTAAGACACCCCCAAATGACTATTGAGAAAATCATTTAGGTAACTATTCGCACTAATTTTTAATTGTGGCCGGTTATCATTGTGAGTATCGAAGGTGAAAAGAGTAGGGAGGTCGATGAAAAGAAGGCAGACATACGACTTTTAATACGAAACTCATCTTTTTAAAAGCGGCAACAATCATCAAAGCTAATGGAGCCGCCACCGATTCTTGATCATTCACTACGTCCAGATATAACTTGCATGGGATATGGGGGCTAGGGAGTTGGTGTGCATGGTCTGCTAAAAGCACATGTAACTGCTAACCGAGGGTTTAACCATCAAGTTTCAACGATCCAGATTTCGTTCTGCTCCATTAGACGGTCACGCCTTGTCTTGACAACAGTTACACTTTGTGTGTGTGTGTAATATTTATAATAGAATTTTACAAACTTATTTTCTCAATAGATGCACATGAACATAGTAAAAGACTTAATCGATATCAAACACCACCACTTGAATCTAAACTTGTACTTGTATTGAATTGGAATAATTAATAAGATTACAATAGACTCATATTTATAACCTATCTATCCTTATCACACAAGTAAACCTTATTAGACTCAAATACTTACACTAGGTAAAAACTAACTCAAAACCTCCTAGTTTGCAACTACGACAATAATGATCCTCGTACTTGCACAAGATTAGTCTTTCAATCACCCCCCTAATCTTGTAACACCGATGAGTTCCCTCATCTCAGCAAACTTCAAACGTGACAAAGCCTTTGTGAGTATATCCGCCTTTTGTAACTCGCCACTGACATGCCCAACCTTGATTTGCCCACGTTTCACACATTCTCTGATAAAGTGATATCTAGCATCGATATGCTTGCTTCTCCCATGGAAAACAGGATTCTTCATTAAGGCAATGGCCGAAGAATTATCAACACTCAATTCTACAACTTGCTTCTTCTCACCTGTCAACTCGGCCAACAAACTTCTTAACCATAGCGCTTGACAAGCACCTGCTGTTGCTGCCATAAATTCTGCTTCGCAAGAAGACAATGCTACTGTTTCTTGTTTGTGTGAACCCCATGTTATAGGTGCTTTGTCAAGATAGAAAACTAACCCGGTGGTACTTCTTCCATCATCCAAATCGATTGAGTGGCTGCTGTCACTGTATCCATTTAGAGCTCCTGTTCCACCTCTTGGATATAGAATGCCAAAATCAAGTGACCCCTTAACATATCTCAAAATTTGCTTTACAGCTTGTGCATGAGTGTGAGTTGGTGTTTGCATAAACCGACTCATGTACCCTACCGAATAACTCAAATCGGGTCTTGAGTGAGTCAAATATCTTAAACTTCCAATCACTTTTCTGTATGCTGTTACATCGGTTTCAGATCTGGGATCATCCTTTGAAAGCTTCAAACCAGGCTCCATAGGAAACTGAGTGATATTGCAGTCCAACAACCCTGTCTCCTTTAATATTTTTTTAGCATATTTGGTTTGTTTCAACGAAATTCCATCATCTCTTTGAGTTACCTCAATGCCGAGATAATAATTCAATAACCCCAGATCGGTCATCTCAAATTGATCCTCCATTTGTTTCTTGAACATAAAGATGTCGTCACATCTTGCACCCGTGACAATTAAGTCATCCACATACGTCCCTACAATCAAAGTTCTTTGACCTTCACCTCGTCTGTAAACAGCTTGCTCATGCTTGCACTTTGTAAAACCCAATTTTTTCATTGTTTCATCAAGCCGTGTGTTCCAGGCCCTTGGTGATTGCCGTAGCCCATAAAGTGATTTTTCTAGTTTGTAAACTTGATGTTCTCGACCCTTTTTGACAAACCCTTCTGGTTGAGAAACATAGACTTGCTCCTTTAGTTCACCGTTAAGGAACGCTGTTTTAACGTCTAAGTGATGTACCTCCCAACCTTTACTTGCCGCCAATGCTAACAACAGTCTTACCGTTTCAATTCTTGCCACAGGAGCGAATACCTCATCAAAGTCGACCCCTTGTTTCTGCAAATACCCCTTTGCAACAAGCCGTGCTTTGTACCTTGTAATTCTCTCTTGGGCATCCCGCTTTACCTTGTAAACCCACTTCACCCCAATAATCTTTGAATCTTGTGGTGGATCTACTAGTTTCCATACACGATTTTTCTCAATAGAAGCCATCTCGCCTTCCATAGCCTTTACCCACTGCTTATTTTTTATAGCATCTTGAAACTTTACTTGTTCATCATCAATGGATAACGCTTCTACAATTTCATCTTCATCTGGTTCTGGCATGGTTGGGACTCCTTCCACTATGAAATCCGAAAATCGTTTTGGCAACATGGTTTTTCGGCTGGTTCTTCTCTGTTGCGAGTTTGGAACATCTTCATTGTGGGCTTGACTAGTGGGTTGTGGGTTATTATGTTGCTGTTGGGCTGACCCATCCCCACTATTTGAATCTGTGTCAGAATCAGAATCTGTCGTTTCTGGCCCATTCGGATCTAACTGGGTATTCGACCCAGTTGTTGTGTCGTATTGCACGACATCATCAGGTCGAGATTCAACAATAAATTCAATCCATTCTGGTCCCTTTTGATTCTTATCTGCTTCGAGGCATGACATATCATAAAGCCTTTCTTCAATAAACTTCACATCTCGAGAGACAACAATCCTTTTCTTGACCGGATCAAACATTCGGTATGAACCTGTTCCTGGTTGACTACCCAAGTGTATCATGGGTGTGGATCGATCATCTAATTTCTTTTGACCCGTTGCCAAGTTCTTGACATAGCCCAAGCAACCAAAAATTTTCAAGTGTGACAAATTTGGCTTTCTTCCTTTAAACTTCTCATATGGGGTTGCATCTTCTAATGCTTTTGTTGGTGATCGATTAAGGACATAAACCGAGTGATTTACTGCTTCACCCCAAAAGCTTTGAGGTAATTTCTTAGCTTTTAAAATACTCCGAGTAGTCCCTAAAATGCTTCGGTTTCTTCTTTCAACTACCCCGTTTTGTTGAGGGGTATAAGGTGCCGTAAACTGGTGATGAATACCTTTGTTCTCGAGAAAGTTTTCCAACATATGCGATATAAATTCGCCCCCATTATCAGTTCTGATTGCTTTTATCTCCTTTCCTGTTTCTTTCTCAACTTTCTTGATTAGCTCAATGAGAAGTCCCGGAACTTGATCTTTTGTTTTAAAGCAAAACGCCCACATGTATCTACTATAATCATCAACGATCAACAAGAAATATGAGTTTCCACCATGTGTGGAAGGAGATATTGGTCCGCATACATCCGCATAGATTAATTCCAGGATGGTATTGGCTCGGTAACTAGATTCTCCACCAAAAGGAGTTCTTGTTTGCTTCCCTATTAAGCACGAATCACAAGTTTCCAGAGGATGTTTAATTGGTGGTAACCCTCTAACAAGTTTTGCTAGCTTCCTTAGAGAATCAAAATTAAGATGCCCTAGACGAGCATGCCACAACCATGCTTCATCATCCAATTTTGCCTGCAAACATACTGGAGATGACACGGTTAAGTTAATCTTATAAAGACGATTAAGGGAACGCGGTACCTTCATAAGCAAATCTCCATTCTTCTCAAACAAATTTAAGACTCCATGTTGCATAGTGATCTTATATCCTGCTTCGTCAAGTTGCCCGAGGCTTATGAGATTGCTTCTAAGCGAGGGTATATAATAAACATCTTTTAATACCCGTTGTTGACCGTTCTTACTCTTTAGTATAACCGCCCCTCGTCCTTCGATGTCCACTTTTGAGTCATCGCCAAACCGAACCCTTCCAGTGGTGGATTTATCTAAGCTAGTAAACCAGTCACGATTTCCTGTCATATGATTACTAGCTCCATTATCAAGTATCCATGTGTTGGTTTCACCGGAATCTAACTCATACTTCTTTGGGTCAACGTTATCTTCATTCAAAAACACAATATCTTTGTGCTTTTCTTCTTTGAGAGCCATGTACAAAACTGGACCTTCATGCTGAGCCATGTTATTCTCGTCCGTTTTTTTCTTATAAGGACATTGTGATGCAAAGTGCCCTAGACCATCGCACCGGTAACACTTTAGTTTGGATCTATCCTTTTTAAACTTGCCATCTTGATCCTTACTACCTTTACCTTTTTTTGCTTTGGACTGAACTTGGCCACCACGGTTGTTTTGTCTACTTTCAACCGAGGATGAAGCCCTTCCACTCCACTTGTTTTGAGCTTTCTTTGCTTCCCATTCCTCAAAAGTATATAAGAGTTGTTCTTGTTTTCCTGAAACAGTTTTTTCTTCCTCTCTAGTTCGTTCCTCAAACGCTTTAAGACGACCAACTGCTTCTTGAAAAGTCATGTTTTTCAGATCTCCAAACTGTTCTATTGTAGCCACCACTGCTATGAATCTTTTCCTGGGAACCGAGCCTAGTAGCTTCCTTACAAGCGTTTTGTTATCAAATGTTTTCCCAAGATTGCTAGCCTTTGATGACAGTTGACTTATCTTGGTCGAGAAGTCTTCAATAGATTCAGTTTCTTTCATCTTGAGTCCCTCAAACTCATGCAACAACGACTCAACCCTTGCCTCTCGAACTTGTTCGATCCCGACATAATTATCCTTTAGAGCATCCCAGATTTCTTTCGCAGATTCTAGATGAGCAATTTGCATTACTATCGTCTCGGGTAGAGCTTGATAAAGATACACGACTGCCTCTTGATCTTTCTTGGCGTCTACCTCTGCTCCTTTTGGTGGTTCGATCGTTTCCCAGATTCCTTGTAATTTAAAGATTGCTTTAATCTTGACTGCCCAAATGGTGTAATTAGTTTCGCTCAGAATCGGACATTGAATTGAAAGTGCACTTCGTTCTTTAGTTGCATTGGAGCTGCTGGATTCTGGTTTATCCATGTCAACCATCTTCTTCTTTTTGCGAGAGTAAGTGACTGAACACTGTTTTGTTGGCGTCTCAAACTCCTCTTGATCTGAAGCAATTTTGACTTAGACCCCAATTAAAAACTTCAAATATTCTTTCGATCAAAGGAACTATCAATTGTGATTAATAGGTTCCTCCTTTTTCCTTTTTTAAACCAAACTTCAAGTTCGAACACAAAACGATCGTTGTCTGCAAACTTTAACTCCGAGCAAAAAGTCACCGACGACTCCCTTTTCTTGACAAAAGAAAACTTAACCGACTTGGATCTTTAATCTTCGAACGGAGTAAGCGTAACACCCAAATCGTTTTCGATGCAAGATTCCTTGGTTGATGGTTGATTTTGCTCCTATCACAGAAGCACTTGAACCCGTCGCCGAAGTTGCCTGAAACTTTGGCCGGACTCACTAGCCTGTGATGAACGATCTTGATCAGCCTTTATGAGCAGGTTTTTAAACCGAGCTCTGATACCAATTAAAAGACTTAATCGATATCAAACACCACCACTTGAATCTAAACTTGTACTTGTATTGAATTGGAATAATTAATAAGATTACAATAGACTCATATTTATAACCTATCTATCCTTATCACACAAGTAAACCTTATTAGACTCAAATACTTACACTAGGTAAAAACTAACTCAAAACCTCCTAGTTTGCAACTACGACAATAATGATCCTCGTACTTGCACAAGATTAGTCTTTCACATAGAACATGTAACATTTTTATACGGTATTATTTTTTTAAATTAATATCAAAATCTAATTAAGATTTCAGAAATGATTTTTAATCGTATCTCACTTTATACAAACTACATGACCAAACATATAAATAATTTTAGTAATAGTCTAATAGACCATGTAGGCATGTATGTTATTTCAACCAAACTATATATAAAAGTATATTATAAAAATCCCCCCTCTCCGGATTTACTTCTTATCAAACTATCCTAATCAAACATATAGCTAAATAATTTAAATTAGTAAAAAATATCGATTATTAACTTAATTAAAAGCTTGTAAGATTAGCTGTTGGAATTATGGAAAGCGCGTAATGACATTATTTTCAACAAGATGAAATATTACGATGCTATTATGGCGTATGTGAAATCACTATCTTTTCTTTGGATAAGGTCTAGAGGAAAGATGTTAAGTGTTGACTGGAGATAGTAGTGTGAATTCATGTTTTAACTTGTTGGTTGCGTTTAGTCGTTTTGTTATTTTTATTTTTTTGTTGTACGTGGATCTAGACCTTTACTAGTCTTTTATTGATGGCCGTTAAAAAAAAAAGCTATTCGAATTTACCCCCTACATATTTTGTTTTCCAATAGCTTTCAATGACAGAGCTGTGATCAATCAAACAAGACTTGGACGAGCTCTTTTTGATGTATAATACGTTTCTTGTTTTTATAGTCCTGTCATCATGTTCTATATGAACAAAACATCTATTAATTGTCACTTGTCATTGGTGAATTTAGCTCCTATCAGATAACGAGATCTTGATTTTGTCAGCCAATATCTCTTTAAAGTTCATATAAAAAATTTTGCAGATAAAAGAAACACAAGTACGCGTTTGTAGTCCAACGGTTAGGATAATTGCCTTCCAAGCAATAGACCCGGGTTCGACTCCCGGCAAACGCATGTTTTATCAACAATTTTTGTTTATTAACTTTATTATATTGTGTGTTGACAATTATTATGTTTTTGAAGCTATTGTTGTGGTTTAAGCAATACACAACATAATTGTGCATTTGTGCCCTCATAGCCTCATCCAATATATCATGTAAACACGACTAGCATAACATACGATGACACATAATTACACATGTTTTTGTTTGAGTTTGGTAGGTGCATGTCTTAAGCACGCCCTCATGTTTAGACACAATTAAATATGTGATTAAACATGTTACACACATAGAGCATTTAACTTGTTTATATTTTTCACTAGGCTTAATAAACATGTGTTACACACTAAATAACAATACAAGAAAAGTTATAAACCATTATATGTAAGGACTAGTTTAGTATTTGTCCTATGTTCGGAGCACAACACTTAAATGGTGTTTTTAAAAATGTTAATTGGAGTACGGATGATTCCGATCAGTTTGAGACAAAACCGTAGTAACACCAAAACACAATAATTATTTAAAAAATATTTTTTTAGTATAACAATATTATACTCAAATTAAAAGGAATTAAATGCTCGTTTTATAATGTAATTTTTTTTAAAAAATATATTCATATAAAAGAGTTATGTTATTGTTAAAAAATAATAGGTATTTAATTATAGGTTATTATAACTTTATCCAAGTTTTATTTTTATATATCTTATCAAATATAAACCGACTCATGCACACTTCTATTAAGAGATGATTGAAAATCTAACTAATATTATTAGAATATATTTTAACCGATCACAAAATATTAGCTACTATCAACTTATGAACAAAAAAAAATTCACACATTTTTTTAACGGTTTTTTAACTATGATCGCTAGCCCCTACCACATAACTTCATATTTATGATTACAACTGTTGGCAACTTGGCATGGACAAAATCAACAAGTTCCAAGTTCGAACAAGCCGGTTAAAAAATGTTCAACTTAGGTTCTGACCAAAATAGATAACGGTTAAAAACAACCATTATTACAAAATCTATCTTCTGAAAATTGCTATGAAAATCATCAAACTTCATTAACAATACCAACTTCTGAAAAATGCACCAGAATGACTAAAATATCAACACAGAAGATTAATATGCTCAACAGCGGCGATATGCTTGGCATTTCAAGCATCGGCAGGGGAATGATTTTGGTCAGACTACATAGTCAAAATTAAACAAGACTTATGAAAATTAATGAGCATCATATCGAGTCTTGTAATCAACCTGTTAACAAAATGCACTATTAGGGAAGTTATTAAGTTACGTCCTATCCATATGAAGCAATGATTAACATTAGTGATTTATCTGAAAGTGGCGAGGTAGTTTTTAATATGGGTTAAAAGTAGAACAGATCGGGTTGAGTTAGCCTAAACTAAAAACTGCAGAGATCGTTCTAAGGTTGTTTTCTAGTTTCAAGTCGGGTTTTAGAAGTCTCTTATGTGTGACAAATTCACTCAAATTTGGTAAGTGTAATGAATGAATAAACCATAAAAAATCCTAAGAAACTCAATAGTTATTTTCCTCAGCTGGTGTGCAAAAACATTAGTGTGAACTATTGGCGATCAAAATAGTACAAGGATAAATCATACCCGATAGGAACCCTTCCATGCTTGTCCTTACATAAAACAGTGCAAAATGTTGAATCAAGGCTTCTGGAACACCAATTTACAAGTAAAGATTGCAGGATTCTTGAATCGTTTACGCATACAGTGCAAGACTTCTAATAAAACCAAGATGGGTCTTCTTGGACAGAAAATAGCAAATGACTAAAACATAAAGAAATAATCAAGATAATAAAAATAAACGAACGTTAGAGGCCAGCCTCCAGACTTACCTCACTCCTGATGATCTTCAGATGTAACTTTTTGCATCATGTGAACTCAAGCTAAATCTGATCAGTATAGATCACCTTTTCGTGCAATAAAATATTTCCACACATCCTGTCAACTTCATTATTTTATAATTTACATAATAACTGAGAAAAGATTGTTAAGAAAATTACTGTTCCAAACATCGTCTCTCCTAGTAGGACACTTTCATAAGAGTCCGAGACGAATCCCTCCTTTAAATAGATGATAGTTATTGTGTAAACAAGTTCCTATATTTATGGATCAATATTGCATATGCATGTTTAACAGTGTAAATTAGAGGTAACAAGTGGTATGAGTTATTTTTGGTACGTGTCACACTGTGTTTTGGGTTGACACAACACTTTTTGTCCAAACAGATTGTAATATCAGTGTAAATGGCTTTATAGTCATGTTATTTCAATAATAATCCAATATTCTGCAAAAAGACAGATGCTTTATGCAATACACTTTTGGCAGATTTTCAACCCGTTCGACCCACTTCCTTTTAAACTATATTTTTCATTTATGATTTACCTGTTAGTAAACTGGTCAAAATCACCATGTCTAGTATCAGTAAATTAATTTATTTTACTTTGACCCTACTAATGCCAAATCAATACATGAGAAATTGGCTGAAGAAATCCAGAGTTCCAGAATCGTAAACCTCTCAGATAATTCATTTGCCATTGCAAGAAAAATCTCTATTATTTCACAAGCTAACGAAAAACAATTCAGAAAATGTACATCTTCATACAAAGAAAAAGCCATCTATTATAAATTCCCATTTACATAAAGATCATCAAAACTTGTTCTATAAGAATGCATATCTTAATATAAAAAAAAAGGACAAGAAAACCTTACATCATGGGGCAAGTTTCCATTTTTTAAACCTATTGAAAAGTGAATCAATGGATTTTTGTACCCTTGAGATTTCACTTGGTTCAACTGCTTGTGACGCTTGCTGTAGACTTTCAATCCCACGACCCAAAGAGGCAATCAATGGTGCAGATGGAGCAGATTCAACAACACATTCAATACCATCACCGTATACAAGCAAACCGCTGCAAGTAGCCACACTGCACGCAAATGTAGCCCATGGAAGAACCCCAATTGGACGCACACGTCTATTTCTCATTATTTCATAAAAAGCTGATCTCATTGCTGAAAGACTTGTTTTTTCAACAGATGCAATGACACTGTGAACAATGGTTCTAATCTTCTCTGCAGAAGCAGCTGCTTTCACTGAAGATGCGGTATTTAGTCCAGAGTTAAACATATTAGGCCCTATGAGTTTCGTTGGACCAAGAATCTTGCTAGCCGATATAGAAATAAGCTTTTGGGTTTGTGTCATTATTAGTTTTAAAGAAAACGGAACTTTAAAAGTAACAGCTTTTACCAAAGCTGATGCTGGAACGACTTTAGAAAGAGACGAAGCTCCTATTACAGCTGTTGCACCTGCACCAACTGCCACTACCGGTTTATCTTTCAGTTTTCTTTTCTTATCACTGTGATTTTTGCTCTCGCCGTCTTTTGCTGACTCAGCAACCAGCTCGTCAACTGTGTCCATGATCTCCGGAGGAACAACAGTGTTCCAATGTCTTCTTAAACCAGCTAACGTGCTAGCATCTAAAACTGCAACTATCGACTTAAAACTCTTTGTTTGACTACGAAGAGCATGTGCAAGAAGTGCATGTGATTTTTCTTCATCAGGGAGAGAAGAAAAGTCAACGTTAGGTGATTGACTTCCGGTTTTCATAGGCATCCGACCAGCATTATTTAGAGCAATTCTTAACCCCTCAACTGCAATTCTAAACGCATAAACTTCTGAAAGGATTTGGGTATCAATACTGACTCCTTTACGAACATCATCAAGCATTTTTTGAGCATAAGCTAAAGCCCTTCCAATCGAAGGTATTTCTATAAATATGTTATGCAAATCTTCAAGTAAGGGATAAACAGAACGAGCGTATTGTGGGACCTCAAAATCATCCTTTGGTTGAATGTTTACAGGAGCCGTATCATGATCAGAACTTAATTCAATCAAATGAGTCATCAATGATTTCAACATCCGAGAATAAACGAACTCATCTGAAATTAAATATCTACTAGAACTTGATGAAACCATTGAGCTCACTTTTTGCGGCATCAAACTATTAGGCTGCAAACCAAAAACATGAGAACCGTTACCTGATTCAACGTCACTTGACGAACTGTGATCCGTTTCTATATTCACAAAAGGCGATTCAAGCAACAAAAACGAAGAACCAACTTCTTCAGCAGTTCGTTTCGCAGCTACAAAATGTCCATTAAATCCACAACCAAAAATCTCCTTCAAGACTAAACTCCCAGCCACGTTTTCATACTTATCCGTACCGATCTTATGAAGAAAACACCTCTTAAGTACTTGTAACGAAGAAGTCGGAATCAAATGCGCATCATCATCATCACCTACCGATTGAACATCATTAAACTCAACCTCTTTAACCTGAGCCACAACTGCACCCGGTTTAACACATCTAACAACACGCTCCGTATCAACAACAGATCTCTCAGATAAATTCTGCACACAGAGCACATAAATCACCACCTGTGATTCGGGTTCACGAAACGCAAACACAAACCGTTTAGTCTCATCAGGTATCTCCAATCGACTCACCAATCCATCAGATACTCGCAAATCATCAGTTACAATCTTTGCAAACGGCCATAAACTCTGAACATAAGTCAAAATTGCAGTGGCCATCATCTAACACAACAGATGTATAAAATCATACCCGTTGATTTCGCTTAACCTAACCCTAAAGCTTCAATCTTTGACATCATTCATTACGCAAATCAAATTATTTCAACATGTATCAAAATTTACAAGAATCAAAAGAGTCGGAGACAAAACCTAATTGGTGAGTAAATATCACGCGAAGAGCGTTTATGAACAGATGCGATCACGCGTATGCGAATGTGTTGGATGAAAGAATTGAGTAGCTGATGCGTGTGAATCATAAACTAGGGTTTATGTTACGATTGTTGGGGGTGGATGAATATGAATGAACGGGGAACAAAACCAAACCAAACACTAGAAAATTCTAAGCTATACACAAGTGCTTTGAAACATAGTCCTATGTCAATTGTGATTTGTGAAGTTGCATAATTATTTTTTAACTTTCATTCTTTTTTTTTGTATAACAGAAAAAATAAAAAAAAAACATTTTCTTTCAAATCAAATCAGACATGTGTTCGCGCCGCGTAATACGACACTAGACTAGGTTTTGTAATTGTGATTTTATTATATTTGTTATGACGATGAAATCAATATATTTGTAATACGAACGCTAGGTCTTGTAATTGTGATCATGTTACGTTCGTTACGACGATGATATTAAAATATTCTTATTTATTGTAACGAGTGTTTGGAGTCTTTTCATGGATATATATATATCCTCAAATCTTGATCATTAAAATAATTTGGTGTGCTCTAGTTAGTTGATATTTGGTAGATTTCTCATTGGGTTGTTAAGTTAATCAAGTTACCCACTTAATTGATGAAATTAACTAGTCACAAAACTAGTTTTCAATAATCATCAACTCGTATTTAAAGTTCTTGTGATAACTTAGCCAGAAAACTAGTTTTTTATAATTATACTTTTTGGTTTGCGACAAAATAACAAGTTGTGGTTGTTTTGTTGGGAAAATTGTTGGATAAATCAAGGTTTTTTTGTTTGTATTATTTGTTTAAAAAGCTGTCATAAATTGTCAAAAATATTGAGTTGTCGAATGTTTGTCGGAAAAACTGTTGTATCAAAAACACTATATATTAGTAGCGATTCTTTTGATCATTAGACTGGTCTCACTTGGTTTAAACAAAAATGAAAACATATACTAGGGTGGGTAACTAACAAAGTAACAAGTATCCAAATTAAAAACTATTAACATTAGTTATGACCCGTAAACAATGACAGTATGACATGATCAGTAAACGATGTTGTAAAAAGGTGTATGTTGCTAAACGTAGAAGTACTAGACCACTAATACTAGATCAATGGTTAAGAGTAATTAAAATCAGTTAATTTCGTATTCAATAGTTATGTAAAATACAATTGGAAGGGGAAAAAGGAAATAAACATCTAAGACTGCACGTAGTGAGTGTTATGCCCATGAGATAACGCCCCATAACGCCCCGCACACCACTACGCAGGGGCGTTATGGGGACGTTATAGGCGTGGGCGTTTCCCTTAAAACGTCTCTGCCCCTCTCTCTTACCCATTTCTCTCACATTCTTTCTTCCATTTCTTTCTCTGGGTAATAATTACGGGCGATTATCCCATTACGTCACTTTTTGATATAACGCTCATTGCCTAGTCATCGTCTACATGACGGAAAATGCCCCTTAAGGACGTTAACCATTACACAGAGTCTAATAAATACAAATTCTCAAGACTTTGACTTTGAGTAAGGCTTGTATGTAATGTGCTGAAAAATGAAAAAAAAAAGTCAACTTGTTTGAAAAGAATTACAAAGAACAAAACTCCTTTAATACGCATTGACCATGATGGATATTGGGTTGACTCAAGATATACAAGTTTACTTAAACTTGTGTTTATATAAATCTCGGCATATATATGTTGATATATCATACAAGAAAAAGATGAAAACATTTTCATTCTAATGACGAATATGATTTGCCATAAACATTTTTTGCATCCTGCTTTCTTCTTTATTTCCTTGGCACTTGTGTTGGTCTGGTGTAAGTCTACGACTGCCACGTTCGTTGGCCAGCAAGTTGGAGATGAAGCCAGCGATTATAAGTGCATCGATAAAGAGAGACGTGCTCTTCTTCAGTTTAAAGCAGGCATTCATCAAGACCCCAAAGACACTCTCTCTACATGGACACACGAAGCAACCAATGATTGTTGTAAATGGAGTGGCGTCATGTGCGACGAAACTGGTCATGTCACAAGCCTTTACCTTGGCTATGGACATCTTGAAGGTGAGATTAGCCCTTCATTGCTTAACTTAAGCTACTTAACCAATCTCGATCTTTCTTATAATTCTTTTAATGGAACCATTCCCACGTTCATTGGGTCCATGACTCAGTTGTTGTCTCTTGATCTTAGTTCTAATGATTTTACTGGAACCATTCCTCTAGAACTTCGAAACCTCTCAAACTTGAGAGAACTTTCACTTAGATCCCTTGAAAGTTGCACAACGGAAAGCTTAGATTGGTTGTCGCATTTGTCGCAGTTAGAGGTCCTTAGTATGGATGGTATTTCTCTAGCTGAAGCAGATAATTGGGTAAATGTGATTTTGAGTCTTCATGAATTATCATATTTAAGTTTAGATGGATGTCACCTTTCATTAGTTAGGCATCCCTACACTTATTCATTTGTCAACTCTTCCTTATCGTCTATTGTTACCCTTTCTCTCAACAAAAACAATCTCAACTCGTCAATGTATCATTGGTTGTTCCCATTGACTAGCAACAAACTTGAACATCTTTATCTCTCGGGAAATACGTTAGATGGGATTCCCGTATATCTCGGAAATCTCTGTAGTTTGACATCCTTATATCTTTATAACAACTCCATAGCTGTCAAATTTCCTGATTTCCTAAAAAACTTGTCTGGTTGCACATCGGTGACATTAGAAGAGTTGGATGTTTCTAATAACCAATTAATAGGATCAGTGTCTGATGATATCGGAATTTTTTCATCTCTACAACTTTTGTTCTTGTCGAATAATAAGTTAAATGGGACTATAAGTGAGTATGTATGGCAACTACCCATGCTTAACATCTTAGATGCTTCTTCTAACTCGCTTAAAGGTGTTATCTCTGAAAGCATTGGGAAGACGAAGATTTTGACTATTAATCTTTCAAATAACACACTTGAAGGAGTTTCTTCTGAGGTTCACATTTCTAACATTTCTAATGTGCAAGAGATTGACTTGAGCTTTTGCAAGCTAGGGCCACGCTTCCCTAAATGGATTCAAGCATTGAAAAATCTTACCATTCTTAATATCGCTAATGCTAGAATTTCGGACACCATTCCTGCAGAGTTTTGGAATTTATGGTCTTCTCAACTGACAGATTTAGATCTATCTTCTAACGACTTTCATGGCCGTATACCGAATATTCCATCCACCTTGCAAAAGTTAAACCTTTCCAAAAACAAGTTCTATGGAGGAATATCTTTTTTGTGCCAAATTGTTGACGAGTTTTTATCTTTCCTTGATTTGTCAAACAATTTATTCACAGGACAAATTCCAGATTGTTTATGGCATTTCAAAAAACTAAAAGTTCTCAATCTAGGACAAAACAAGTTTTCTGGAAGGCTTTCTCCTTCTGTTGACAATTTGATCAACCTTAACGTCTTCTATTTGTACAACAATAACTTCTCAGGTGAGTTACCCTCATCATTAAAGTACTGCACTAACTTAACCTTTTTGGATTTGGGGGCTAACAAGTTTTCCGGTTACGTGCCTACTTGGATCGGTGAAAAGTTATCAGGGTTGTATGCTCTTAGCCTAACATCAAATAATTTTTTTGGAACCATCCCTTTAGAGTTATGTCAGTTGGTGAATCTACAAATTTTGGACTTGTCAATGAACAACCTCTATGGAACCATCCCTTCATGTCTCAATAATCTCACTGTCATGGTTCAAGATGGGTTCTCACCTCACCAAAATGAGCACTACTTTGACTGGGGTTTCTTTTTTATTCGTAAGCGTGAGTATGTTGACCACGCAATGATAAAGTGGAAAGGAAGTGTGCGTGAATTTAGCAACACTCTAGGATTGGTGAAGAGCATCGATTTGTCAAGCAATAATCTAACAGGAAACATCCCATATGAACTAGCCGATCTCCATGAGTTGATTGCATTGAACCTGTCAATGAACGGTCTAGTTGGAGAGATTCCATCAAAAATTGGTCAGATGAAGGAACTTGAAATTTTGGATTTATCTAGAAACAAGTTTTATGGAAGAATACCATCAAGCATGTCTCACATGACGTTATTAAATTATCTTGACGTGTCGTATAATAACTTGTCAGAGAGAATTCCATCTAGCACCCAACTTCAGTCCTTTGAGCCTTCAAGATACACCGGAAACCCAGGACTGTGTGGACCTCCCCTAACAAAACATTGTCCTGGAGATAAAGAGTCACATGTATCACCCCACGTGGGTCAAAGTGAGGGAAAAAGTGATGGCATAGATGATCTTAAGAGATGGTTTTATATTGGTGGATTCACAGGCTTTGCAATAGGGTTTTCGATAGCGTGTGGGGCTTTACTTCTCAATCTTCGTGGAAGATTGTCTATTTTCACTTGATAAATTGAAAGATTGAGTTTGTGTAAAGATGATGATGTTCATTGCAGAATTTCTATAGAATAGAAGTCTACATATCATGTTTCTTCATTATGTTTAGAGCTTTCTTATTTATTGTTTTTTTTTTCATATTCTTATTACTGTTTTCAGTTTGGAGTGTGAAGGATAATATGTAAGGCCATGCTTCACTTGCATATGACAGGGGGTTTTATTATCAATAAAATTGTCACCAACATCATGGGTGGCCATTTCCGTGTGTGTTGTGTTAGAAAATGCATTTTGAACTAAAATTCACAGGTACTTGCAAATAACATTATAACAAATATATCAGCCAATGGGGTTAGTGGCCCATTGGTAACACAATTGTGTTAGGAGCACTAGGTCAGGGGTTCTAATCCTACTGGCCACAGGTTGTGATGTATTTCTCTTTGAAAATCAAGGTGTTGCTGTTCAAAAAAAAAACAAATATATCATGTGGCTACCAGAAGCTATGACTTATGTTGTTTATAGAGATTAAAATATTAAACGCTATTTTGACTACTAACTAGTTACGTAACCAGACTGCACGGTGCGGCGGGCCGGGTCTTAGTTTTTATGTTTCGAATTCGACAAGTGTCATGCATTGCAATGACATGCATAGACGGTGGAGTCTCACTTCGTGTTGATAAAAAAGCTTCTTGTCTAAAAAGTAATTATCCAAAATTAGGAGTCAAAATGATAATTATATAAGAGTCGAAAATGAAAGTTTTAAATATGTTATGTAGATGGACAAAAGTTGCAAACAATTGAAAGTCAAATTAGAGGATGAAATTTGCTAAAACTTAAAAGTACGTGGCTAGAGCCTAGAGGGACCGAAATTGCCAAAACTTAGATATGATGACACGGGGTCACCGACCAGACCCCTCTATTAGAGCAATCACAATAGAATAATCAAAATTTATGAGTGATGTCTATATGTTTTACAGAGTGGTTTTGAGAGGTTGTGAATTAATTAAGGAGAAAAAAATGTTAATGTTCATCTTTATATTTGAAAAACTATCATTTACTCCGTATAGTTTTTTAATATATTTTTTAAGTGCTAGTGAGTGGAACAGAGAAAAAATACAATAATGATGAGTGTATAAAAAAATATTATTTAGTTGAATAAAAAAGAAAATTAATAAGATTTAATGTAATTACAGAGATAGTCGAAAATTCTTCAAGAGAGCAGTAACAGGTCAACTTCACCGGTCCTACTTGCAGACTTACAAAGCTTTGTGTGAAGTTTGGTTCATGTCATGGCCCAAGAAATTAAACACACGTACTCAAACTCACGTAAACAAGAAAAGAAATTAATGTGCTACTCACTATCTTTCATTTTGTTGATGGATCATATATTTATAGACACTACATCATGGACTAATTATATTAATCAAAAACTAAGTCCTGCTAATTACTTGCTCCGGCCACATACATATATGGCTCCACTACTTTTTATTCAACCAAAACACTAACTTACTGTCACTACATGACTCTTTCAAAACATGTGACTAATTAACTTTCTGAGGACCCATTCAACTACACCTAATGATCGATGTAATCATTCTAACATTTTGGGAGATTGAATAATTAATATTGAAATTCTAATGAACTGATTTTTAGAACATGCAACTTGGTTGTCTTTAACTTTCATGTCCACATGAATGGACCACATCTAATAACTTTTCAAACAAGATGATTTAATTTCTTTTGACTAATTACATATATGTTCACATCTAATCTAATGAATATATTTTCACACTAATCTCATATACCATTTTTCTACAATGGAACTTGACCACATACCATTGAATCAAAGACGCTTTAGTAAATGTTAAATGTTTACTAGTGAGCTCTCATTAAATTAATTATAAGAAATGAAAGAAAAAAACATATGCATGATTGTCGTCAAAGTATTTAATTAGTTTAGAGAAATTAAGGAGAAAATAAATGTGTGAGCTAACATGGCTGGTAATTAATAAGGTGTGAATACTGATAATTGTTGATTGACTATTGACATTGACATACAATATGAACCAGGTCAAACTTGAGCTTATATAAAGCTTTAAAGGCGCATATATGTTCATATATATCACATTAACAAAAAAAGATTACACTTTTTGAAGCAACATAATGAGATCTAATATTTCTCCAAAATATATGCATCTTGTTTTCCTTCTTTTATCATTTTTGTTGGTATGGTTAAAGATTACAAACGGCACGCCCATTCGTTACCTAGACGGAGAGGGAGCTGGTGATTACAAGTGCATCGACAAGGAGAGAGATGCACTTCTTCATTTCAAATCATACATTCATCATGACCCATATGACAGCCTCTCTACATGGACATCTAAAGAAGGAGAAGCAGCTAATGATTGTTGTGAATGGGATGGAGTTAAGTGCAATGACCGTTCTCGTGTCATAGGTCTTTACTTGAGTCGTGCAAATTTTGAAGGTAATATTAGCCCTTCATTGCTTAACTTAAGCTATTTGACATCTCTTGAACTTGCCTCCAATTCTTTCAATGGAACCATTCCCTCGTTCATTAGTTCCATGACTCAGTTAGAGACTCTTTACCTTGGTTGGAATAATTTTACCGGAAGCATTCCATCAGAACTTGGAAACCTCACGAACTTGCACACACTTTCGCTTAGTTACATAGGCAGTTGTACGATTGAAAACCTAGATTGGCTATCTCGTCTTTCTAGGTTGGAGGGCCTTGATATGGCAGGTATTTCCCTAGGCAAAGTAGACAACTGGATAGATGTGTTACTAACTCTTAAAAGATTGTCATTTTTAGATTTATCTTCATGCGAACTCTCTCAGGTCATGCATCCATATTCTTATTCATTTGTCGACTCTTCTTCTTTAGCTATTGGTTACCTTCATCTTAAAGATAACAATCTCAACTCATCCATGTATCACTGGTTGATCTCACTAGTTAGCAATAAAACTGAATATCTTGATCTCTCTGGCAACAAGTTAGACGGTGTTCCTAAATACCTCGGAAATCTTTGTTTGGTTTATTTTTATTTTCAAAATAACTCAATGCCCATCGACTTTACCAATTTCTTAGACAACTTGTCTGGTTGCACAACGTCTACATTACAATGGTTGGATGCTTCAGGTAGTCAATTCACAGGGTCATTGCCCGATGATATCCAAAACTTTTCATCCCTATCCAATTTGTATCTTTCCGGTAATAAGTTAAATGGAACGATAAGCGAAAAAGTGTGGGAATTACCCTATCTTAAGTTTCTTGATCTTTCTTCTAACTCACTTAAAGGTGACATCTCTAACATTGGAAAGTCAAAATATATTATGACTTTAGATCTTTCAAACAACTTACTCGAAGAAGTTTCTTCCAAAGGTGGAATGACAAACTTTATCTGTATGAAGATTGACTTGAGCTCCAACAAACTTTATGGCCTTATACCAACTGTTGCATCCAGTATTAAGTGGCTTGATCTTTCCAACAACAAGTTCTATGGAAATATCTCATTTTTGTGCCAAATTGATGATGCATCTTTAGAGTTACTTGATTTATCGAACAATTCGTTGATAGGAGAGATCCCTGACTGTTTGTGGCATTTAAAATATTTGAGAGTTCTTAATCTAGGTCAAAACAATTTGTCTGGAAGGCTGTAGGATTAATCTTGACGGGTCAACGGGTTATGAATACGGGTCGTTTTACGGGTCGTTTTATTATTTAGTTTGCTTTATTTAGTTGTTGAATAATAAAGAAAGACGTGGGTTTGACCGAGTTCTATGAGATTGAACGTCCACGTTTTTCAATAGTGTAATTGATTTGGTCATTGGTTTACTCCACTTTATATGGTGGACGTTGCATGTTTCCGTTAGAGTATTTAGAGTCATGTAGGCTATATATATAGCCATAAGCTTTATTGATTGAAGTGCGCTTTTATTCTATTTTCTCTGTTAGTATTAAACTTTCACTTCCTTTACATCCAATTTCTTCCAGTTCATAATTATATACGAGACTTGTGAGTGTGTTTTATTGGCCTGAAACCAACATTTGGTATCAGAGCTTAGGGTTCAAGAAGAAGGAGATTGGGTCCATGTGAATCGTAGAAAGAAGGTGTGAAGACCGGCTGCTACAGCAGCAAAGACCGAAGACCGTAGACCGTCGCCGAAAGAAAGATACCGGCGAGAAGAAGACCGTTGCTAGAAAACATTTTCTGGCGTGAGACCGAGAAGACCGACAAGCCGCAATCTTAGACCGAAAGATTGAGCAAGAACAAAGACGACTGCTGAAAAAAACTAGACCGAGACCGAAGGTGGTGACCGAAACAGACCGGTGGTTTGCATGAGAAAGAGAGACCGACGAAAAAATCCAGACCGTAGAGTTGATCAAGAAGACCGAGAAGGGAAGACCGAAAAGCCTAAAAGAATGGCAGGAGATGGAAAAGAAATTATGGTTCGTGATCAAGGTAACAATGTACCGTTTCAATGTCCAAAATTAACCGAGACTAATTATACTACTTGGTCAATTATGATTGAAACTGTGTTGCGGGCGTACGGAAATTGGGATGCTATCACCGAAGATGAGGTTGATGAGAAGAAGAATTATACCACTAAAGGTATAATTTATCAAACTTTACCGGAACATGTTCTTTTGCAGGTTTCTAAGCACAAGAATGTGAAAGATGTTTGGGAATCAATCCGGATTCGGTATCTAGGAGCCGATCGGGTGCAAAAGGCAAGGTTGCAAACCTTAAGAAACGAATTGGCAATGCTCAAGATGAAAGACAATGAATCAATCAATGACTTTGCGGGTAAGATGAGTACCATTATTGCAAAGTTCAAAAGTCTTGGTTCCTCTCTTGATGAGGAGGTGATTGTAAGAAAGTTTCTCAATGCGGTTCCAAAGAAGTACTTGCCAATTGTAGCTCCCATTGAACAATATTCGGACCTTGCAACTATGACATTTGAAGAAGCGGTTGGAAGGGTTAAAGCTTATGAAGAAAGACTTGAATGTCATGAGCCGAAGGATGAAGAACAAGGACGACTCTTGATGGCCAATGAACAAAAGTACGGTTATGGGGAGAGTAGTGGACGTGGAAGAGGTCGTGGAAGGAACTTTGAAAGAGGTGGAAGAGGCCGAGGACGAGGATCGGGTCGAGGTGATAAAAGTGGTATTCGGTGTTATGATTGTGGAGACTTTGGGCACTTTAGCTATGAGTGCACAAAGTGGAAAGGTAAAGACAACGAAGCCAACTTGATCGAAGAGGATGAACCGGCGTTACTTTGATGAAGAAATGGGTCAAGATTAAGGGGGTGAATGTAGGATTAATCTTGACGGGTCAACGGGTTATGAATACGGGTCGTTTTACGGGTCGTTTTATTATTTAGTTTGCTTTATTTAGTTGTTGAATAATAAAGAAAGACGTGGGTTTGACCGAGTTCTATGAGATTGAACGTCCACGTTTTTCAATAGTGTAATTGATTTGGTCATTGGTTTACTCCACTTTATATGGTGGACGTTGCATGTTTCCGTTAGAGTATTTAGAGTCATGTAGGCTATATATATAGCCATAAGCTTTATTGATTGAAGTGCGCTTTTATTCTATTTTCTCTGTTAGTATTAAACTTTCACTTCCTTTACATCCAATTTCTTCCAGCTCATAATTATATACGAGACTTGTGAGTGTGTTTTATTGGCCTGAAACCAACAAAGGCTTCCTGCTTCTATGAAGTATTTGAACGATCTCGAGACTTTGTATTTATACAATAACAACTTCTTTGGAGAATTTCCCTTGTCTTTAAAGAACTGCACTAGCTTAACGTTTTTGGAATTGGGGGCCAACAATTTTTCTGGTTACGTGCCTATTTGGATCGGGGAAAAGTTATCAAAGTTGTATGCTCTTAAGTTAACATCAAATAACTTCTTTGGAACCATTCCCTTACAGTTATGTCAATTAGCGAATCTAACAATTCTAGATTTGTCAATAAACAACCTTCATGGAACCATCCCATCGTGTCTGAATAATCTAACCTCCATGGTGAAAGGGGGATTCTCTACTCCACAAAATGTGCGTACTTTTATCTTTTCTAGAGATTTTTTTAGGGATAGTTACGTTGACCATGCGATAATCAAGTGGCAAGGAAGTGCGCGTGAACTTACTAGCACTTTAGGGTTCGTGAAGAGCATTGATTTTTCAAGCAACAATCTAACAGGAAAAATCCCATATGAAGTAGTTGATCTCCGTGAATTAATTTCATTGAACTTGTCGATGAACGCTTTGTTCGGAGTGATTCCACCGGAAATTGGCTTGATGAAAAATCTGTTGCATTTGGATGTATCTAGAAACAATCTTTCCGGAGAGATACCAAAAAGCATGTCTCAGATGACATCATTAAACTATCTGGATGTGTCATTTAATAACTTGTCGGGAAGAATTCCATCCAGCACTCAACTGCAATCTTTTGAACCTTCAAGTTACATCGGAAACCAAGCACTATGTGGACTTCCCCTAACCAAATATTGTCCCGGAGATAAACAACTAGAAGTTCCAACCCTCATTGGTCAAAGTGAGGGTTTACATGAAGGCACAGATGAACTTGAGAGATGGTTTTATATCGGCGGGGCCGCTGGTTTTGTTATCGGATTTTGGATAGTGTGTAGTGTGTTGCTTCTTTATCGCCGCGGGAGACATGCTTTCTTTAAATTTATGAATAATTTAGAACATTGGGTTGATGTAAAAGTGACGGTGTTCATTGCAAAATGTCAAGGAACTGCACATGCATAATATGGTAGCTAGCTAGTCTAAATTTAAAGATTTCTAAATATTGTTATGTCATTTTCTGATTATCATACGGTTTTCATTTTTTATATATGATTTCCGATTGGTGAATGAACTAGCTTCTAATTTCTATATGATTTCACTTTCAGGACCAACATTGTTTAAACATATACTTAAGAAAGTTCACAACATTTATAATATTTCTAACACTTTGTATAATATATAATTATGTTTGTTATGGTGTGAAAAGGGTTCTACTTCGCACATGCATCGTAATATCAAACTTTCATGAAAATATGTTACTATTGAAGATTGGTGTCACTTTCTGATATCTTTTTTCTGATCTAGATTTTTTTTCACTCATTCATTATTCTTCATCAATGATCAGTAGCTCAAATGGTTAAAGCAATGGCGACTCATAAAAATAAAAAGGGTCTTGGTTTCAAATCTCACATAAGATAAAAAAAAATACAAGAGGTTTTAAGTTGGGCTATGAGGTTTTCTCACCAAAGATGGGTTTCTACTTGTGAGGGTTGGGGGTGCAGTTTGACCATGCAATCATGCATGTTTGTTTGTGTGTAATGGTGTACATATTTGCAAGTCTAAAGCGAATCCAATCAAGAACAATGCCCTCTTATGTTTCCGCAGTTACGAGTATTTGTGCATATTTGCGCTACATTCATTAATAATATGTGCGTGCGTGGTTTTTGTTCAAAGTTTTGATTGTTTTTTAATATTTCTAGCTAGGCTAATTTAGTGTGCCTAAACTCCATGTTTGACACACTTTTGTTTTACTTCAATCGATCAAGCAAACAGTCATATTGCCGAAGAAGAGCTAATGAACATGATAACTTCAGTCCCTTAGGAAATATTTGCTGACTGAAGCTAGTAAGTCTTAATACCTTAAAACATAATCTTGTTTAGCCTTAAAATTTCAATCTTATTTCTAATATTCACAGGAAGAGCTTTTTTTTTAGAACAGCAATTGGCCATGAAAGTTTAATTGGGTCACGATATATATATTTATAGTCCATTTGAGCACAATTGGCCTGCAGGGCCATGAAAGTTTAATTGGAATGGATACAATTATCAAGAAATTGATACGAGTCCTACACAATAAAGAGGTGAATTCAGGTTCGTAAAAAAGGGTTGAGACCAAAACCGGTTCGGCTTGAAACCGGTGTAAGTAGAAGAAATGATTGATTTTGAATCGGGTTGAATTGGTAGTGTAATGATTTTTATGTTTATTGGTTTCATGGCTCGGTTTCCTCTAGCATTTCGAAACCTCACGTATTCATTTTAAATGTCACAAATTATCTTGTATTATTTATTATTTGTATTCATTTAAATTAAAACATTAACTTTTTATTTAAATCATATTTAATTATAAAGTAATAAGTTTATAATTTATAAATCTAATTTTTATTGGTGAAGTTATAAAAAGAAATCAAATTAATTGTATAAAAGCAAATTTATATAAGCAATAACATTTTATAAATTTATTTAAATCATAGTAGCTATTAAGTTGGTAACTTATTAACAAAACTAATTAATTTGAAAATCAATGCTTTGTAGACAATTAAATTTGAATTAGATGATATTTCAACCATTTTAGTACAATGAGCTATGTATAGTCGATTCACTATCTTTCGTCCCGAGTATTACGTTATCTATTAGGGTGTGATACCAAATAGTTGAAGTTAAGTACATAATCTATACCTTCTAATAAAAGAGGGTTTTAGATGCCACATGTCACTCAATGAAGCAATTACTGGCTTCAGTTTCCCGCTCAATTTTTAGCCTAAAATTGTAACACGCGGAGCTTGAAATACCCGACTCATTTTCTGAAAACCCACAAGTTGACCCATTGTATATAATCTCTTTTTTTACACACACCCGGTTTCTTCTTCGCTTTGAAGCCGCAAACCCTAAACCTCTTCTTCTCAAGTTCTTAGTTCTATGGATTCTACTTAAAGTCATGATCACATGATCTTCCTTCAACCACAGTTTCTGGTAATAATCTATTTGTGTTGGAACCATCAATGACTCGCCGCTTCCTTTATTGCCGATTTCTTGAAAGCAACATGTATGTTTCAGAAGTTTTAGGGCTTTTCTGTTTCAATGACTTGCCGCTTCCTTTATTGCCGATTTTTAACTTTTTTTGTTAATTTAATATGTAACATTCCTTTCAAATGATAACTTTTATACAATGTCAAATCGTGTAACATGGTGTTTGCAAGAGCCAGTTGAGAAGCATGGCATTCATTTTAATACTTCTGATATAGTTTAGTACTTTCTGATATAGTTATTGGAGATTATACAAATACTGATATAGTATGTTTATTCATTTGTGCTATTATGTGCTATTGGATTTGACTTTGACAGGAAGCTTTTTAAGGACATGTTCAAGCACTGTCTAATTGGATGAACCACGCTTTGCTGCTGAAGATTTGATGGAGAGACATTACAAGGAGATGTATGTATCTTTAACTATATGTATGCAGGTATGTTTGCTTGTCGATGTGTGCATGTTGTTTTATAATTTACTGGTTGTCAGTCAGCCATATTTTTCTATAAAAAAAGAACAGATTGTTGACATACTTCATATTTGTGCTCTTAAGTATATATATCTTAATTTCAATACTCTATTTTTCCTTGCAGTAGTTTTCCTTTCATATATACAATACACTCCACTGTATGATGCTACAATTTTAGCTCAAGAACTGCAAAGTTCCTATAATTGTTATATGTTAACAACATGATCTTATTGCTTAAAATTAGTATTGTCACTTGATTAACTTGGATGTTTGAATACGAAGTTGGTATATTGTGAAGTACATGAGCAAAATAAAATACATTGAGCTCTCCATCAAATATGGGAACGGATACTTGATTTCATTATCGTCTAAATAGGTTTTTAATCTTTTACACATGCTATTAGTTTTACACTTTGATTTGACAACCACAAGCAAAAGGATCATAGCAAAAAAGTTCCGCTTTCATGGCTTATTAGACACGAAATGAAAGGCTGATATGAAAATTTTATTGTTTTCGTACAATTTTATGCAAGTTTATAACTTCCAACTTAGTTAATAGGTGGTATCCATTCATGTTTCTATAGTCAAGTGTTAGAAATGAAAGTTTTACTATAGTGCAGCAAGCCATCAAAACTAGAATCACAAGGCAATCCGATACAAACAGATGAATATTTGTTGAGAAATTACAAGATGTTGATGATGAAGATAAACATCAAAAATCTAGCTTGGCATTATGCATTTGAATTATTATGGGTTCCCGAAGAGGTCGATTTGTATTTTGGTTTGAAGATGAGGATATTTGTTAGTTATAGAAGAAGAAAAAGGGTCCACCAAGTATAGCCTATATATGTTATTGGCATTGTTAGCTCAAGTTGCAATTTAAGGATACATTATAGATAGAGGTAATGAAGCTTATTTGTTTATATATATTTGTTCCTTCAATTTGTAATAATCAATTCTACTACTCCTGCAATAAGAGAATAGTTTGTATATCTTCTTTAGACTATTGCAATTTTGCAGTAACATAATGTCTCAAGCTTGAGGTTGTATTTTGTTGTCAGTAGCCAGGCTTGCAGCTTCAAATTTCTAAGAGAAATGTCAAATTTTTGTTTTGAGTTTTTCAATAGGTGACCTTGTAAATTGCATGTTGTAAATACCGATCACATTGCACCTTTTAAATTGCAGGTTGTTTCATATTCATAATGGGTCAAAACCATATAGATAAGGTGAAATTTTTTATGATAGAGATAATGGAAATTTATGAAGTTTTGTTGTAAATTTTTATATTGTATGATTACATACTGCATATAATTAATAGAGAAGCAAATTTATTTTTAGTCTTGAAAGGCTATATTTTTTAAAATTTTTATCATTCAACCCGTGTACTACACGGGCCTTAACCTAGTCTACCTAATAAAGCAAGGTTTTAGGGGTCAAATTTGAGCGGGAAAAATAAGGGGGAAGATTGGGGGCAAACATTTAAAAACAAAAGAAATTTTAGAAACAACACAAAATTAATTTATCAGCCCATTTTAAAATAAATGATATTTTGGTTGCAAAATCAACGCAATATATAATAACTGAACATCGACAGATTTTAAATCCCAACAGTTTTCAATATTGATTTTTATTATAATAATTTAGATTTTTATTAACATGTTTGACTCAACATATACAAGGTTAGATATTTTTTTAACGCGGATCATTGAAAGCAAATTATTTGAAAAAAGGGACCGATAGTAGCAATAAGCTCAGTTGAGATTATTATCGGTCCACCAGTAGAGCAGAGGTTATTAAAATTCAATTTGCCTTAAAAAGTTGGGACCGTGAATAGAGATTTTTAAGTTCGAATTATTAGCAGCCAATAACACTAAAAAGTTATGATTATTTAAATAAAAATTTCCTTATATCTATATATTATAAATCAAAGAGAGAAAGAATTATTGGATCGTTTGATACTTTACATTAAGTTGCTTTCGTTATATGAGCACCTTCAACTTGCCTTCACACAATCTGCGGACCCAAAATCCAAACGATGATGAAGAAAGGATGTAATAAATACAAATTAACAAGACTTTAAGAGTCTTCTTTGTTTTTTTAACAACGACTTTTATAAATTATATTGACGGACGTTATACATACGTTGCCTAAACCAAGACTAATTAACTGAGAGTCTTCTAACGTTTAATTTGGGGCAAATGATGAACTTATTCTATGAACTACTCATCTTCTCTACCAACAATAATATGATCTTTTTTAAACATACAATAAGGCTGTAAAAATAATTATGTAGTATGTCATTCCTCATTTAATTGTAATGGATTGCCACTTATGATAATTGCTAAGTGGCTAACTATCAAAATACGTATTGATCTTATATGAATGAATGAGTTATCATTGGAGTATATAGCAAAAAAACTTTTAATTTTGATTTCACAAGAACAATCATTTAAGCTTTAATTTCTGATAAATTTGATTTCACTCAGGCATTTAATCAAACAGTTTGTATTTTCCAAGTAATAAACTACTTTTATATATCAATTCATCAAACCACTTATGCTTAATTACACACTCCACAAATTTTTCAACCCATATATTATGAATATGAAATCATCCAACTCAATTACTAGTGTCACTTTTAGTGGTTATTAACAATCAAACTTGTCCCGGCCTACCACTCGGTTTCATATCTGAGCCCAATGATTTTACGTGGTATGGTTGAAAGTTCATGTCCGGTTTTTCCCTGTAATAGTTGGTTGACAAGTTTCGACCCCGATCAACTTGGCCCGTAAGGATTGTTGTAGTGAGCCTCCAATGCGTTGCAGTAATGAGGGAGCCTCTATGCCGACGAAAAACACATATTGTTATTAGAAGCGAAGTTTCGATCTCGATCCTTGCATCTTTGAGTGTTTCGATCATAAAACATTGCACTAACTGGTGTTTTAAAAAAATAACATGAAAATCAAAAGAAATTATAAATCATTACATACCAACAATTAATGTGTTAACTATATTTGCACATGCAATATGAGCCAGTTGTCTACTTCAAACTTCGAGTTTATATACCTTCGTGTTTTTGAAAGAAAAAAAAAACAAATTCATACAGCTTAATGGCAAATACAATTTTCCATAAACATTTTATGCATCATGCTGCTTTCTTCTTTATCCATTCACTACTTGTGCTAGCATCATTAATTGATACTACAAGCCGCCAAGCTAGAGATGGAGCTGGTAATCTTAAGTGCATCGAAAAGGAGAGACAAGCTCTTCTTCATTTCAAATCATATATTCGTCAAGACCCCTATCAAATTCTGTCTACATGGACACAATATGAAAAAAGAGTAGAAGAAGCAACAAGTGATTGTTGCGAATGGAGTGGAGTCACTTGCAACAACCAAACAGGTCATGTCACAACCCTTCACTTAGGATTTGGATATTTGGAAGGTAAGATTAGCCCTTCCTTGGTTAACTTAACCTACTTGAGTCATCTAGACCTTTCCTGGAATATTTTCCGTGGACCAATTCCCATGTTCATTAGTTCCATGACTCAGCTAAGGTATCTTGGCCTTGGTGTTAATTATTTTATTGGAAAAATTCCCATGGAACTTGGAAACCTCACCGAGTTACAAGAGCTTTACCTTGAAAATCTTAGCAATTGTACAATTGAAAATCTGGATTGGTTGTCTCATTTGTCACATTTAGAGACCCTTAATATGGATGGTATTTCTCTAGCCAAGGCAAATAATTGGGTGAATGTGATTTTAGGTCTTAAAAAACTTTCATATTTATATTTATCGGGATGTGACCTCTCACAGGTCATGAATCCATATTCTTATTCATCTTTCAACTCCTCTTCTACTTCATCGTCTATTGTTCACCTATATCTTATTAACAACAATCTCAACTCTTCCTCGTATAATTGGTTGTTCCCACTAACTAGCAATAAACTTAAGGGGCTTTATCTTGGCCAAAACAAATTAGATGGGATTCCCAAATACCTTGGAAATCTTTGCAGTTTGACTCTTTTAAGTATTACCAAAAACTCAATGTCGATCAAATTTTCTGATTTATTGGCGAACTTGTCGTCGGGAAGCAGATCGGTTGCATTAGAAGAGTTGTATGTTTCATATAACCAATTAACAGGCTCGTTATCTGATGATATCCAAAAGTTTTCATCCTTAAAATATTTGTATTTAGATAATAATCGGTTAAATGAAACTATTAGTGAAAATGTTTGGCGGCTACCCAAGCTTCAAGATCTAGATGTTTCTTCCAATTCTCTTAAAAGTTTCATCTCCGAATGCATTGGAGAGACCAAGATTTTAAGATTATATCTTTCAAACAACTCATTTGAAGGAACTCGTTCTAATATTCACATGTCAAACCATTCCAGTATACAAGAGATTGACATAAGCTTTTGCAACCTTACTAACTTTCCCAATTGGATTCTAAAATTGAAAAATCTTACTTATCTTAATATAGCCAATAATAGAATCTCATATACAATTCCTATTCTCTTTTGGAACATGTGCTTTTCTCGATTGGGTTATTTAGATCTATCTTCTAACAACTTTTCTGGTTCAATACCCAATGTTTCATCCAGTTTGTTCCAATTAAATCTTTCCCACAACAATTTCTATGGACAAATCTTCTTTTTGTGCCAAATGACTGATGGGTCTTTATCCTTTCTTGATCTCTCCAACAATTCATTTGTAGGAGAAATTCCAGATTGTTTGTGGCACTTCAAAGAACTACAAGTTCTTGATCTAGGGCACAATAAATTTTCTGGAAGGCTTCCTATTTCTATTGGCTATTTGACCAATCTTGAGGTTCTACGGTTAGACAACAACAAATTCTCCGGAGAATTGCCCTTATCTTTACAAAATTGCACTAAATTAACCTTTTTAGAGTTGGGGGTTAACAAGTTTTTTGGTTACGTGCCAATTTGGATAGGGGACCGGTTATCACAGTTGTATGCTCTTAGCTTAACGTCAAATAACTTCTTTGGAACCATCCCTTCACAATTGTGCCAATTAGTATATCTACAAATTCTAAACTTGTCGATGAACAAGCTAGATGGAACCATCCCCTTATGTCTCAATAACCTCACTTTATTACTTACCACCGATGGATTCTCGTCTTACCAAAATTCACATGATTTAGATGGGTTAAGTTATTTGGACCATGCATTAATCTATTGGCAAGGAAGTTTACGTGAGTTTAGCAACACTTTAGGAATTTTGAAAAGCATTGATCTGTCAAACAACATTCTCACAGGACAAATCCCTTATGGACTAACCAATCTTACTAAATTGATGCAACTGAACTTATCAAACAATGTTCTATCCGGCCCGATTCCAGATAAAATTGGTGAGATGAAAGACCTTCAAATTTTAGATCTATCCAGAAATAAACTTTCAGGACAAATACCATCAAGCATATCTCAGATAACTTTGTTAGACTATCTAGATGTGTCGTATAATAATTTGTCAGGAAGAATTCCAGTCTGCACTCAACTCCAATCCTTTGAATCTTTAAGATACATTGGAAATGTCGGGCTTTGTGGACTTCCCTTAACCAAATATTGTCCTGGAGACAAAGAGTTAGAGGCTCCAATCATTGGTCAGAATGAGGGTGGAGGTGAAGGCATAGATGAACTTGATAGATTGTTTTTAATTGGTGGGGCTAGTGGTTTTGCGACTGGATTTTGGATAGTTTGTTGTGGTTTACATGTCAATTGGCATGGGAGGAATATGTTTTTTCGCTTTCTTGATAACTTGAAAGATTGGGTCTACGTAAAGGTGACGTTGTTCATTGAAAGACGACAAAGAGCTCCATATCTATAGTACAGTAGTCGACACTTCATGAATTATTAGAATTCTATATAGTGTTTTATAACTTCCATATAGCTTTCATATGGTTATTCTTGTTTTTATATTGATGTGTAATGTAATGTAACGCTTCACTTGTATTTGGTAGGGTCTCTTTAAGTCCATGTTATAAATAAAATAGCCACCAACACCATGGGTGGCACATTTTTTTGTGCTGTGTGAGATAATACATACTAAATTATATTGTAAGACCGAATTCATAACTCTCAATAGACATGTTTTTTCTAGAAGTAATATGCAAATAGCCCAAAACAATGGTATGTTGAGCTTATAACACAAAAATAAACAAACAAAACTAAAACTAAATTGATAGACTTCATTACTTCTTAACGTGAGTATATTTCATGTACAATAGTATACATTTCATGTTTCTTCATTATATTCCGAGTTTCCTGCATCTTATGTTATTTTTATCTCTTAATTCATGTTGGACTGTGAGATAGATATACTGTTATAAGGTCACGCTAGTAGAAAGAATCAAACTGTCTCAAACAGATGTTAATCAAACTGTCTCAAATAGAAGTGACTGTAAAGGTAAAAAAGATTTATGAAAGACCAAATTTGCAAATAATACACCGTTTGCTAATTAAAACATATACCAATATGAAGCTGTTAAAAGAAAAAAATATATACCAGTTCTATTTTAATACATTCATAGTGACCTGAATCATGGATGTTTGCCAACTATAATACAACGAATCTCAATATGAGGTAGTTGAAATAAAGTTGAAGTTACGCGTATATGAAAGCACAATATTACACATTCAAAATTCTTGTAGTTCCCAGATTTACACACATCCACAAAACTGCTAATCAAGCCTCCTTAATCAAAATAAACTAAATTTGAATTGATGGGTTGTCCAAAGTGAACAATACAAACAAATAATTTGTTGATTTCACTATCTTCTTAACGCGTATACGATGACAGTAAAGTCTAAAAACTGGTTTGTTAGTGTAGTATACTTGAAAGATATCCACAAATTAAGACCATGATATGAATCTTTTGTACACTCCACAAACTGAACCTGAAACAAAATTTGAAAGAAGAAACCTGCATTGACCTTCAAATGGTTATCAATACCCTCGACAGTATTATATTGAAGTCATATATAGGACGATAATTCGCAATGTCGAGTTAATTAACACGTTTACTACCACATTTACATAGAAACATATTATTAACATGTTTGACTCAACATATACAAGACTGAAATTTTTTTAACGGCGGATTATTAAAGCAATTAAGCAAATTATTTGAAAAAAAGGACCACTAGTAGCAATAAGCTCAATTGAGATTATTATCAATTAACTGTTAACTGGTAAGAGTAGAAAATCTTAGAATCAACTTGACTTAAAAAGTTAGGTCCATGACAAGAATTTTTAAAGTTTGACTTATTAGCTGCTAATAGTAAGAAATTATGCTTTTTTAAATAAAATTTTCCTTGTAAATCAAAGAGAAAGCATAGATCGTTTAATACTTTACAATAGGTTGCTTTCGTTATATGAGCACCTTCAACCTTCCTTCACACAATCTACGGACCCAAAATCCAAAAGCTGATGGAGAAAGGATGTGATAAATACAAATTATCAAGACTTGAGAGTCTTCTTTGTTTTTTTAACAGCGACTTTTATGAAATGTGACGGACTCAATTCCTGGCACATAGGGTCTCTAAACCAAGTCAGACAACAATATATGCCGTTTAAACCAAGACTTGAGAGTCTTCTAAAGTTTAATACGGGGCAAATGAACTTATTCTATGAACTTTAGTCTCTTATTCTTCTCTCAACTACTCACCTTCTCTACCAACAATAATAGGATCTTTTTTAAACATACAAAAAGATTGTAAAGAAAACTAATCAGGTTTTAACATTTACTGGTAATTAAACATCTCAAATGATATTGAATGCCATCGCCTAAAAATGTTATTGACTTTGTTATTTAAGATTATGAAATAATTTGTTTACCTGCAGGCAATTGGAAATCATGTTGGTCTTACAGTGGGTGGTTCAAATGGCCATTTTGAGCTCGATTCTTTAAAGCCGATGATTGCTAGCTTTTTGTTACATGTAAGTAAAGTAGGCCCAGGCAATCACTATCAAAGCGGTCATCTGATATTTGTTTTGCACCTTTTAAAACTAATGTGTTTACCATATGATACTCATGCATTGGTCTTGTTTTTACAGTTGATAAGACTTTTAACCGATGCATCTTCTTCTTTCTAAAAGAATTGTGTGAGAGGCATTCAAGCAAATAGGGATAGGATTCAAAAGTTATTACATGAGGTAATCTAATAGTAAAAAGAAAGTTTCTAAATTTACTGTAATTTAGTTTAATTACAATGTAATTCCTAATGCTATTATATTTTGTGATCCTTTGCAGTCACTTATGGTTGTGACATCTTTGAATCCTATAAGCATCTGTTTGAATTTACAATTCTATGTTTTTTACACACTTTAATTTCTAAATATTAACTAAATGATGTAAATTATCGTTTGAAATCTTTTGAAATCTATGGTAATTGTCCTCTCTTTGTTATTTTCTACCTCAAACTTCCAGTTTAATTTTTATGATTTTTTTATAAACAATGCATTTGTTAATTATGATTACAATACCAGTATTAGTACAACGATCATCCATATATTAAAATTAAAATAAAGATAGGAGTTGCATACATCCAAAATAGACTTGGGGGTACTCTTGACCTGTTTGTGTTTTACAACTCAATCCAAATTAACCAATCTGCAAGTAAATGGGTCGAAAGAACCACCTTTAGTTATTTCTTGTGGGATAGAATAGTTTGATTAACAGTTAGACTCGCTCATTAATTCCCTCAAAACGTATTTAAAGAACTAATAATTGTTACCTAGTTAGCATTTTTAAATTGTGAAGGAAGTTGCTCTCAATTTAGGAGTCTTGACTAGTGAAGAATTCGATCAACTTGTAGTTCCGGAATAGATGATTGGTCCAACTGATTGAAGCACCATATAGATAAGGTTGCATGTTCTATGAGGTTGAAGCCATTTTACTATAAGTTATTTAGATTGGAAATAAAAGGTCTCTAGTCTATCATATTCTGGAACTTGTTGAAATAATTTATTCTTCTAAGTGATGAGATGCGTTTTTTTAGGGGTTTTATTTTTTTTATGTAATTATCAATGGATAGAAATTTTTGCCTTGATTTGTGTAAAGAATTCTAGTAACATATTGGTATATATTGAATATATTTTTTTTTGTGACACTCCGCCTCATACGAGAATAAAAAGACTTAAAAAAAAAAAATATAGACATACGCGATATGCGCAATGGGAGGCATGGCCTGCGCGTATCGCCTAGTGTAACCAAAACCGGGTACGCAAAACAGGGGCAGCCGCAGAATCACGCGAAACCACCCCTCCCACGCGGTACGCGCAGGAGGAGGGTCATGGTGCGCGTATCGCCTAGTTCATCTTCGACAACTATAAAAGGAGGTGACCCCCTCCTTCATTTCTTGCACCAACCCTTCACACCCACTCTCTCTCTACACTCTCTCTCGCTCTATTCCGGCCAAGAACGTCCCGACGAAGTCTCGACGAGTTTCCGGCAAAAGAACGCAAGGATCCGGAAGCACGGTTCAAGCGCGGGATTGCTCACGAGAAGTCTACTAAGTATCCTCGGTGATCGGTAAGACTCGTTTTTAGATTTCTTCGAGTACTTACCATTTTATATAGTTATATTATATATACCCGAGATACTAAATGAGACCCGTCATAATAGTGAACGGTGTTCTCTAGTACGTGTGAGCTTAAGATCTGACGGACGAAGCAAGGTGCTGTCGAAGTGCTGCCCAACTCTAGAGAGACTTCCGTACCCAGACCCCCCACTCTGCTCAACTCCTTAGGTAACGTCTAAGATCCCGTACCTATTTAAGATACATGTATGACTTAAGTCCATGGAAGAACCGGGGTTTTAAAATAGAACCTTCCTAGTTACATACTAATACTAGGAATAAAGTATGTTTTCAATGAATGATCGAATCGTGTGAGAACACGATGATATGATAATGTGGCTTTTCAAAAAAAAAGAATAATGATAAGAATGTAGGATAACCCTGACTCAGATGTTGAAAGCACTCTGAGAGGAATGGCTGTGCCAAGGACTAAAGTCATCGCCAAAGTCACATAGTATGACTAAGGCAATGCATCAGTGAGAAAGACACTGATAGGATTATCCCCAGGGGAATGAATCCTAATAAGTATGAAATGTTTTACAGGGTTGTCTTGATTAGCCACTAGCTCGTGATAAGTAGACTACATCAGAAGGTGAGTCTAACCGCCCCTCTTTTATATGTTTTATGATTTCGGGGCTGTATCCGAGCATGTATGAAAAGTATGAAATGTTTTATGAATGTTATGAATATGTATGTGGTTATAAGTAGATCGCTACCTGGTGATTCAACGCACCTCAACTCCAAGTTCGTCCGGTTGTTGTGTTGTTGGTCCGCGGTAATAAGCTTCGCGTTAAGAGTCATCCCTGGATAGGGATGGCGGCTACATACCACAGGGCAAGTCATTAGGGCAGGGCTTCGCGCTAAGAGGTAGTTGGTTAAGGAACTACCGGCTCCGCCTCGGGATGTATATGCGTCTAGTTGGATCCAATTAGGTAGACTGTCGGCTCGTAACAGGAGAGGTACCACCCGCCTAGGCAACATGATGCAACCGAGAGAGGTCATAAGGGTACCTTGGTTATTCCTGTATGCGGCATATACGTTAACAGACTCTAACGAGAAATACCATCAGATATGGCGTTAGAGAAGAGTTGGCTTGTAGATAACTTATCACCACACATATGAATGAATGAATGATGTCTAAATGTTTTACCTGTCTTATATCACTGGTTACGACTCACCAACAACGTAGTTGTTGATGTAACAACTGACTCGAACCGAACCTGATTCAAATCTAAACCCAACCCGTTTCGGTATCTATTTTATATTTCGCAAGTTATAATGAAATACATATACATTATTCATTATTTGTACTTGTTAAATTAAATTTATAACTTATAAGTTTGATTTTATAAAATATAACGTTTATCGGTTAACTTGGTTAGTTAAGTTAATGTTTTAATTAACAACTAACTATAAGGGGTTAATATGTAAATCATGAAACTTATATTAAAACCTTTTAACCATAACCAGCACACAACTTAAACAGGAAGGACCAAAGCTGTAATTATTTTAAACCAACCCATTCCCCCCTGCAAATCCGGCCGCCACTTCCGGCCAGCCTTCCGGCGACTCCGGCAAGTCGCAAATAAACCAAATCCACAACTTCTGGACTCGAATAAACCGTTCCTCATCCTCATCTACAAGGTTCGAACCTCAAACCAACCTAAATTCCAGTCAAAACGCGATTTTCATCAATCTAAATCAAAACCCACTTAAACCGGCCAAATCTAAATCCAATTCAACCAGATTGATCAACAAAAATCAGATTGACTTAATCCAAAGTACTCGTATAACAAATTAGAAAGATTTGGACGACTTTTATCCGTGAATAAGGCGATAAATTATTCAAATTGAGCTCATCTTCAACCGAAATCAATTCAACTTCGATTCAATCCTTTGAACCCTTTTCAGTCGAATATAAATCATCACAAACACTTCATCGACTTCACCTTAACTCTCTGCACCATCAATTTTAACTCTAACATACACACACTGTCGATTTAATCCATTGTTCGTCGTGTCTCTGTTCCTCAATCGACCACCACACTTGGATCGGTTTTAGAACCTGATTTCTTGGGGCTTTTGTTCGTCATACATCAAAGAGTGTTTCTGCATCATTGATCGAATCGAATCAACCCTCTTGGATCAACAATTGAACTCACATCAGCGCCTCTATTTTTTCTTATTAATCTTCAGCAATTGTTCATCAAATAAGGTGATTAAAGACATCTTTAAATTCTTTATCATGTTCTGATCATCATCTTTATAATTAATTTCATTTACAGAATTGATTTGGGGTTCAATTGATACGAATTCGAATCTAGGGTTTTATAAAGGAAATGGGTTTAAGCAGATGTCAGATTATATTGATTTCGATTCTAATAATTTCAACTAAACGTCATTTGTGCTGATGGTTTGTCTGGTGATGTTTGAAGCAGTAGGTCCAGGGTTCGAATCCTGGACTGTGCGACCATTTATATATTTTTCTTTTTTTTAGTTTTACAAATTAGATTTCTTTTTATTAATTTCCTATAACCACTTTAGTATTATTATAAAGTTATTTATAAAAGTTTAATGAGTGGTATAGATATATATGTTTTTATCAAAGTATATAAATACAAGACGAAACTTCTTTTTATATTACCACGTTTATAAGTTTTGTTACACGAAATTTCTTGTTTTAAAACATACAATACAAGCACGTTCTATTTTATACTTATGGTCGAATCATTTTAATAACTTTTTATAACATATAGATTTATAATCAAAATACGTTTTGGTTTATTTACAACTATAATCATTGTATTATTTGATAAAGTAATTTTTTTTTATGAATAAATTACTTGGTAAACATATTGGTCAAAAGACATTAAATGGAATAATAATTTTAAAGATTTATACGGGTTCAACTTTAAATACAAATTTGTTTGGTGTATTAACTATTTAGATCATTGTTATTTAATTCATTATTAACTATTTTACTTAATTAATAAATACACTTAAACCCATGTTCCAATTACAACCCTAGACTCCTAGTTAGTTTTCATATATCATTCTAAAATAGGATAAAATCCTTTAGGTGATCCTTAAGGAATATCCTGTTGACATTTTCAAGTTTCAATCATTTTCAATCGATCAAGAAATTATCATGTGAGTATTCATAGCCCCTTTTTACTTTTCTATTTTGGGGTGAAATCATGTGCCTTACTAAATCATGTTTATCATTTATGTTCGCTTTTATTCATTTTATTTAATCACCTAATACTTTAACCGAGGGTGATTGTAAAGTGTTTTCATTTATTTGGTTTAATTGCCTGATATGTTATCCGAGGGTAATTGTAACCAGTTTTCATTATTTTGTTTTAATTGCCTGATATGTTATCCAAGGGTAATTGTAACCGCTTATTTATTTCATTTCAACATAATCATCTGATACTTTATCCGAGGGTGATTGTAACCACATTTTAACTAAATCACCTGATATGTTATCCGATTGTGAGCGTAACTACATTTGGTTTAATTATCCGATATTTTATCCGAGGATGATTAACCTACTTTTCATTTAATCATCTTTATCAACGTCACTTAGTCTGTGTGATTAAGTGGATGCTAGTTGTAACATTAGATTGTGCTATATGTTTACCTTATGTGCTATACTTTGCATTTATAGTTTTTACATAACATGAGCATTGAATTGATTTATTCATTTTAATCATTTTAAATATTTAATCATTTTCTATAATATATATATATATATACAAACCTATGTTTACTCACCAGCTAATTCGTTAGCTGAACAAATACTATTTTCACATGATTTCAGGAAATGCAGCTTAGGAGGATTTTGAGATGCCTTCACATGTAGGATCTTGGACCTAGTTTAATAAGTTTTAACTGAGTTATGTCTATTTATTTATGGTCTGAAAAGATGTAAACTTGTTATTTGGAATTATGAAAATGATGTTAATATATATTTTAATCATTTTAGCACCATGAGCTACGAGCAATCTATCCGCTTTCGTCCGCCTCGATGTTTCCGCCAACGGTCGGGGTGTGACAGTTGACGTCTTTTAGCTCGTGATGCAGGTGAAAGAAATAACCGTGGACATTAGCTAGGAAGGCCTAGCTAGAGATGATTGGATGGTAGTACTCCACATAGGAGGAAGGAAGACGCTTGGATTTAGTGTCTTTAGTTCTGTTATGATGTAATACACTCACTTCGAGTGTCAGACAATGTTGTTATTAGACAATTAATGAAAGTTTAATTTGGGACCGTATTTGTGGTCTTTTTCTTTAAGTCTTCCGCTACATTATTTTATTTGATTGGTTGATGTTATGCAACGTGTCAGGCCCCGGGAGTCGGGGTGTGACATTTTTAAATTTATGCTTGCATCTTTAACATTTTTAAACATACAAATATACAATTTTTTTTAATTTATTTGCAAAATTTTGCGACGGTTATTACAACCAAAAAGCGGTCGCAGAATGAGAGCAGTCGCAAATTTTGCGACGGAAATAAAGGTCGCAAGTTCCGAGATGGCATTGACAATCGCTAAATAAAAGCAGTCGCAAAATAGTTGCTATAGGACATTAGAGACGGATGTTTTTCCAACTGACTTTTCGGTCGCAAAACGGTCTCAATAGCATTTTGCGACCGTTTTGAGACCAAAATGACCGTCGCTATTGGCTACTTTTTTAGTAGTAGTAGTATGTCATTTCTCATTAGCCATTTGGAAGAGAAACTATGTATTAATATACTATGTTATATGATTTAGTTATTCTAATAAATAGGATGTTTGTAAGATTGTAGGATCATGTTTAATGGATGGAGCCATAAGTAGAGACTTATCAGACTATCTCTCAATATGAGGTTTTATGACAAATATAGTATAGTGGATGAAACTTAAAAAACCCCTATCATGATTGCAGTATTATTGTTTTATAATATTTTTTAAATTAAGTAAAAAAATCATTAAAATATCTTATTGGGTGAGAAGAGGTGAGAGAAATTGGATTGGCGTTATCACGGCTGTGCTCATGAGCTCCACCATAGCGTTCATGCTATAATGGTGATTGGACGTTATAAAGCATTTTCAAGCCTCACACCACGCTCACTATATATACATGGTCTAAGGCCCCCTTAGCTTGTCTTTTAAATCTATATCACACAATTTTAGGTCCAAAAATCCAAAATATAAACAAGAAAACATGTATTAAATACAAATTGACGAGACATAAGAGTCGAACTTCTAAGGGTTTGAACACATTCCATGATTTTTTGTCTTGGATGCTCATAATCCACACAAATGTTTTACACATACTTGGACGTGAAAGTTAAAAAGAAAATTATTTTGTTTTTCTTACGGTGATTTTCATGAATTGCAACAGATATATCATATATAAAGGATCCTCTTTGCGTTTTGCAATAAATATGAAACCTATTTTTTTAGTTATTAAATTTCATAAATAATTCAAGTAGTTATAATAACTGTATTAATTTTAAAGTGTGTTTCTTAAATCCAAGGAAAACTAATTAATGGGTCAACTTACGTACACTCGTTTTGACCTGAACCCATACCCATTCTTGATAGGTTTCCTCTCAAATTTGAAACTGGTTATAAATAAACTTGAAGACTAATAGGTTTGGTAAATTACGGGACATGATTTGAGGAAAAATCATTATTGGTTTATGAAAAAACCCTTCTTCGCACTATTCAGGTTAAAAGATGTCGCACTGATCGAGTACAATGAATATAAAATGACTTAAAATCAAGATTGTACGTAACCTGATTTTGACTGAAATCATCGAGTATGAAAGATAATCAGACGGATGAGGAACAGAGGAAAGGAAGAGGTAGAACATAATGTGAGAGAGACAATAGTGTAGAAAATAAAGCCAGAGCTCCACCATATAGCATTCAAAATAAAGGAACTTTCTTTATCTCTAAATTTACACTAAATGTCACTATATTTCTCTTTCCTTCTATTTAAATAATAATATTTTTACACATTTATCATTACAATTTCTATTTCATCCACTCAGAACCACTTTCAAAAAATATTAAAAAATTATATGGGGTGAACAGTAGCTTTTCAAATATAGAGTTTCTCTCTCATCCATCATCAAGTTTTCTCTTTCCTTCACTCACAACCACTCACACTCACCTTTAAAAATATAAAAATCTCACTCACGTACATTTGATTCCTCCAATATGAATGCTCTTAGACTTTTAGGATCCGTGTGTTTTTTAGGGTGAATAAACGTGGACACATGATATCCCTATTTAATAGAACTGATAGATACAAAAAAGATAATAGTATTTTAATTAATTATAGTATCTTAATTAATGAAATATTATATATTAGGTTAGTCACCCGTGTATAACACGGGCTGAAAACTTAACAAGATATATAGTATAAAATAGGGGTGTACGCGGTCCGGTTTTTACGGTTTTTGGATAAAATCGTAACCAAAACGTTACTTGCGGTTTTTTGCCATTAAAACCAAACCTATTCCGAACCATACGAGCGGTATGGTCCGGTTTGGTTTCAAGGTTTGAGCTTTATAGTCCAAGTTTAAGAGCTCTAAAAAACATCTCAAAATCTGTCAAAATTGTATAAACTTCAGGTATTGAAAATTGATTATATATCTGAATATTGCAAGATTACCTGTGTTGTAACAATATAATGATAAAAACTTATATTATATATATATATAATGATAGATATAATGATATTATATATATATGATCGATATGCTAGTTATGATCTATTTTAGCACCAACAAATTAATACTTGTTTTAATACTTTACTTACAAGAATTCATATATGAGATGTAATATATATACACACACGTGCGCGTACGGTTCGGTCCGGTTTTTTACAAACGGTTTTTGATATAAACCGTAAACCAAACCGGTCATAACGGTCCGGTCCGGTCCGGTTTTTTACAAACGGTTTTTTGTATAAACATAAACCGACCGCGAAACCAAACCGTTGAACGGTTTGGGCGGTTTCACGGTTTAAAACCAAACCGTGTACACCCATAGTATAAAAGTATGAAAATATGGTATTAAGATAATATTCGATTTGTTTAAATTTAATTGATGTGTTTTCAAAGGGTTTTGAAATCAAAGAGTAATAATGCTTGTTACAGCATATTATAAAAAAATTGTTATGGTTTTTCGATCTATAAAGAGTTGGTACATTAAAAGTTAAATAAAAGTATAATTCAAATCATTCGTAAACAAAACAATAGGAAATACTATATATATGTACTAGTTTGGCGCCCGCACTACGTTCGGAAACACAACAATCAAGTGGTGATTTTAACGATATTCATGACGGTTCCTATATGTTTTGAGACAAAATCATGGTAAACGGCCGGTACACAAGATTTATTTTAAATTATTTTTTCGTATAACGGTATTATACTCAAATTAAATAGAATTAAGTGCTCGGTTTTTATGGTGTTGTTTATTTTTAAAAATAATTTCGTATAAAAAAGTTATGTATATTTGTAAAACATTGAGATTTTTAATTGTATGTTATTATCAACTTTATCCCTAAGTTTATTTTATACCCTATCAAATAAAATCGACTTATGTACACTCCTAGTAGAAGAAAGTTGAAAATGTAACTATTCTTAAACTTTTCAAAATTCTCATAAATTTTAGGGGACCAAAATGTAATTAGTGGTATTATAATACATTTTATATACATATTTTAAATAAAGAGAAAAACTCTCAAATGATGTTATATTATACATATTTTAAAATTCAAATGATGCTTTTAAGGATGTTCATGAATGTTCCATTAAGTTTTAAGACAAAATCGTGATAAATCGTATAACAATATTATACTCAAATTAAAGAGAATAAAATGCTCAGTTTTATGGTGTAATTTATTTTTTTTTAAATCGTCTAAAAATGTTATGTATATTTATAAAACACTGAGGTCTTTAATAGTATGTTATTATTAACTTTATCCATAAGTTTCCTTTTTAAACATTTTCAAATATAAACCGACTCATGTACAACCCTTGTAGTAAAGGGTTATAAATATAAATACTCTTAATTTTTTCAGAATTTTCCAAAATATTAGGGGACCAAAAACGTAATTAGTTTTTTATAATATATTCTATATACATATTTTAAATAAAAAATCATTATTATGAGATAAACTCTCAAATAATGCCACATAAGCTAGAAGCTTTTAAAAGATGCCACATAAGCTTTTTTCATTTTCCTATATTATATAGAAGATTTTCAATTGCATGTTTCTAGTTGAATTTTTATTTTTATGTTTTATTATATGTATATAAATACTTTTCATCATTTGTTGCATAATTTTTTTTGAAATCTCAATAAAAAATGAAAAAATATGATCTATTGTGTATATAAATAGTTTTTATAATTATAATTTGTTGGGCTTAGGTGAATGACTTAGTTGAGTGACAAATTGTGAATTATTTACTTCTTTATTAATATAGTGAGATATAAAATTTAAAATTTAGTTTGAATATATATTTTATTTCATATTATTTATTCCGATATATATGAAACTAGATTAGTACCCTTGTATTACACGGATTTTAGTTTTATAGATTTTAACTCAATTTAGATATCAAATTTATTTTTAACATATCTCTTATTAATTCGATTTTGATATTTACAAATATATTCATATAAAAAATCATATGTTACAATAAAGGATATGATTTGTAATAGTTGGTATATTTTTATTGGAACATATCGGGTTAGGAGATAATTCATGATAATTGTTAATTTTTTTATTTGAACATATCGAATTATGAGATAATTAATGATAATTGGTAAAACTTTAATTTGAACATATCGGGTTAGGATAAATCATAATAATTGATAAGTTTTTTATTTGAATATATCAGGTTATGAGATAATTCATGATACTTGGTACATATCGGGTTAAGATATAGATTATGATAATTGGTAAATTTTGTATTTGGACATATCGGGTTAGGATAAATCATAATAATTGGTAAATTTTGTATTTGGACATATCGGGTTAGGAGATAATTGATGATAATTTGTGAATTTTTAGTTTAAACATATCAGGTTATTTCGAATATGGAGCATACCATGACCCGTCTAAAAATTCTCCATCAAATTAATTTAGAACATGACACCTAAGCAAAATCTTATGTGGAGTAGTTAAAATGGTGACATGTGGATGTGTTACTCAATTATTAGAATAGGTAGATATTTTTTATATAAAAATTAAAATTTGATTTGAATATATATGATATTTGATATTTTATGTAGGGATATACAAGAAGTATTATCTATATTTAATTTCAAATTTAGTTTTGGTAATTAAATACATTAGTATTTATGTATTATTTTATACATATGTAGTTTAATTGAATCATTTTTATACTTGACTAGGTTTAATACCCGTGTGTTACACACGGGTTAAATAATAATATTTTTAAAAAAATTATAATCATTATGTTTAACAATTTGTAAATATTTTATATTTAAGAAATTTTACTCTATCAACTTATGCATTCATGGTTAAAATTTCATTCAATTTCCCATCCAAATTTCCTAATATAAAAAAAATTCCCCCCAAAAAGTAACCCCCTAAAACTTAGAATTATTAGATAGATTCTGTGTATTACACAGGGCTATAACTTAGTTATTCTAATAAATAGGATACTTTTATAAATGTACAATTGTAAGGCCCCTTTGTTTGCCTTTTAAATATCTGTATCCCACAATTTTATGTCCAAAAATCCAAAATATAATGAAGAAAAATGCAACAAATACAAATTGCCGAGACTTAAAGAGTCTTCGAAGTTTGAGCGTCTAATTCGAGGGCAAATATTGAACTTATTCCATGATCTTTAGTCTTGAATGCTCACAATCCACACAATTTTTTGAAACAATATGTAATAAAAAACTCATAATAAATACGAAAAAATTAATTAAAATAATAAAAAAAGATAAATAAAACCATGAAATGTTGAATATATATTATTTGTTTCGAATAAGTAACAAAAAGAGCTCAGATCTAAAACGTGTGCATCTAGCATAAAGGTCATGAATTCAAATCTTACTAGATTAGCACCTAAACATATCTATGTGTTAATGATATTTCATTATTTCAGATTTCTTATTATCTTAAAAGTAAATGTTATTGTAATTTTGTATATGAACATTATTTAGTAGTATTTATACTATTTTTGTGGTTGGTCCTATAGCTTAACGACATATGAAGATGAGAGAGAGAGTTTAGAAATCGATTCAATGAGGTATCAAGTAATTTGTTAGAAAATATGTCGGGTTTAAATCCTTGTGGTCGGTTTTCTAACTTTGAAATGTCAAAGATAGTGGCATTTTCCGAGTTGTATAAAGATGATTTTACTCTAAGAGAAAGATGATGTATTGAAAGTGAACTTAATGTTTTTTTTATCAAACTTTAAGAGAAGATGATAGATTTGAAGACTTGAATGGACTATGTGACCTTGCTCATCTAATGATGGAAACTGTAAAACATAGTTCGTTTCCATTGGCTTATCGGATATTGAAGCTTGCGTTGGTTTTACCGGTTGCGACTGCAACCGTTGAAAGGTGTTTTTTTTTAATTAAAGCTTGTCAAGACGGATTTGCGCAATCGAATGGGTGACGACTTTTTGAACGGTGCTTTGGTTTGTACGGTTGAAAAAGAAATATTTGATAAAGTAACGGACGAGGATGTAATGATTCGTTTTCATGCTATGAAAGAACGACGGGGACAAATCTTTTAGATATGTATTTATTTTATCAATGCTTTCTTATTATTATTGTATGAACGTACGGAAAAAAAATTTTAAGAGTTACCCTTCAACTTTTGGGCTATCTCCGCCACCGCTTTTATTTATCTTTTAAAAAATCTGTATCACACAAATTTAGGTCCAAAAATCCAAAATATAATGAAAAAAACACCCGAACAAATACAAATTGCCTAGACTTAAAAAGTCTTTGAAGTTTGAACGTCTAATTCGGGGCAAGTATGAACTTATTCCATGATCTTTAGTCTTGGATGCTCACAATCCACACAAGTTTTTGACAAATACGTGGACGTGAAAGTTAGAAAGAAAATCAATTTGTTTGATAAGTATAAATTATATTAATTTATATATATGTCATGTAATAAAAAAAACTTTTGGATGCCATTTGGTGTTAGTGAGTCCACTCTTGACATTTATTACTGTTCAAAACTCTATGACTGATCACTAGTAGATACACTACTGTAAGTACCGCATCTTTAATATATAACTTTTAACTAAAAATACAGATTGTCTAAGGTATTTAAAAATTTATTAGTTTTTTTTTATTTTTAAATATTACTAACTAGATTAATATCCGTGTATTACACGGATTTTAGTTTTATAGGTTTTAACTCAATTTGCATATCAAATATATATTTAACATATCTCTTATTAAATCGATTTGGATATTTACAAATATATTCATATAAAAAAAAATCATATGTTACAATAAAGGATATGATTTATAATAGTTGGTAAATTTTTATTGGAACATATCGGGTTAGGAGATAATTCATGATAATTGTAAATTTTTTTATTTGAACATATCGAGTTATGAGATAATTAATGATAATTGGTAAAACTTTAATTTGAACATATCAGGTTAGGATAAATCATAATAATTGATAAGTTTTTTATTTGAACATATCAGGTTAGGAGATAATTCATGATACTTGGTACATATCGGGTTAATATATAGATCATGATAATTGGTAAATTTTGTATTTGAACATATCGGGTTAGGAGATAATTGATGATAATTTGTGAATTTTTAATTTAAACATATCGGGTTATTTTGAATATGGAGCATACCATGACCCGTCTAAAAATTCTCCATCAAATTAATTTAGAACATGACACCTAAGCAAAATCCTATGTGGAGTAGTTAAAATGGTGACATGTGGATGTGTTACTCAATTATTAGAATAGGTAGATTTAGCAATTTACTTTGAACTAATTGTATATTCGAACATAAAGTATATAAGTTTTAAACGGTTTTAACTATCATCTATTATATATCACTGGAGTATATAGAAAAAAACTTTTAATTTTAATTTCACAAGAACAATCATTTAAGCTTTAACTTCTGATTAATTTGATTTCACTAGGCATTTAATCAAACAGTTTGTCTGCATGATTGTATTTTCCAAGTAATAACATGTTACAAGCGTACAGTTCATATACAAATAAATGTAGACTCTTGAAGCAGGAAGAATAGTTATACGAAATTGATGTGTTGACAAACTTTTAACCCATATATATATGTTATCATTATTCTAACTATTAGATTGGTATTCGAGCTTAATTCCATGCTCCACAAACTTTTTAACCCAAAGATGAACATAAAAACATCAAATTGTGAGCCTCGTGGTAAGATCATTTCATAGGAGACTTAAATTTAATCATCATTAGTGTCACTTTTAGTGGATATTAGCAATAAAGCTCGTCCCGGGCTACCACCGACTTCGTGTCTAAGTCTAAGAGTTTTACGTGGCATAGTTTAAGGTTCATGCCCGGGTTTTTCCCTTGAACATTTGGTTGACGAGTTTCGACTCCGATCAACTTGGCCTGTAAGGAGGATTGTGGTGAGCCTCTAATGCGTTTGTAGTAATGAAAAGCCTCTATGCCGACGAAAAACACCTATTGTTATTAGAAACGAGGTTTCGATCTAGGTCCTTACACTTTTGAGTGTTTCGGTCATAAAACGTTACGTTATAAACGGTGTTTAAGAAAAATAACATAAAAAGTCAAAAGAAATTATAAATCATTACATACCAATAATTAATGTGTTAACTATATTTGCACATTCAATATGAGCCAGCTGTCTACTTCAAACTTCGAGTTTATATACCTTGATATATCGTGTTTATGAAATTAAAAAAATAAGTCTGAACAAATTTATATATACAATTCAATGGCAAAACAGATTTTGTATAAACACTTTGTGCTTCTTGCTGCTTTCTTCTTCTTCATCCATTCTCTACTTGTGTTGGCGTCATTAATTGATACAACAAGCCGCCAAGCTAGAGATTTTAAGTGCATTGAAAAGGAGAGACAAGCTCTTCTTCATTTCAAATCATATATTTATCAAGACCCCATGGGATTTCTGTCTACATGGACACAATATGAAAAAAGAGAAGAAGCAACAAGTGACTGTTGTGAATGGAGTGGAGTCACTTGCAACAACCAAACAGGTCATGTCACAACCCTTGACTTGTACGGTGGATATTTGGAAGGTAAGATTAGCCCTTCCTTGGTTAACTTAACCTACTTAAGTCATCTAGACCTTTCCTTTAATCATTTTTATGGACCGATTCCCATGTTCATTGGTTCCATGACTCAGCTAAGGCATCTTGACCTTCAAGGTAGCTATTTTAATGGAAACATTCCCATGTTTAATGGTTCCATGACTCATTTAAGGTATCTTGACCTTAGAGACAATGAATTAACGGGAAACATTCCCATATTTATTGGTTCCATTACTCAATTAAGGTATCTTGGCCTTGGTTTGAATTATTTTCATGGACCAATTCCCATGGAACTTGGAAACCTCACCAAGTTGCAACAGCTTTACCTTTATTCCCTTAGCAACTGTACAATTAAAAACCTAAATTGGTTGTCTCATTTGTCACATTTAAAGGGCCTTTATATGGATGGTATTTCTCTAGCCAAAGCAAATAATTGGGTGAATGTGATTTTAGGTCTTAAAAAACTTTCATTTTTGTCTTTATCGGAATGTGACCTCTCACAGGTCATGAATCCATATTCTTATTCATCTTTCAACTCCTCTTCTACTTCATCGTCTATTGTTTGCCTATATCTTATACACAACAATCTTAACTCATCCATGTATCATTGGTTGTTCCCACTAACTAGCAATAAACTTGAGTGGCTTTATCTTCATAACAACAAACTAGATGGGATTCCCAAATTCCTTGGAAATCTTTGCAGTTTGACTCTTTTAAGTATTACTAAAAACTCATTGTCGATCAAATTTTATAATTTATTAGCAAACTTGTCATCGGGATGCACATCGATTGCATTAGAAGGTTTATTTGTTTCACATAACCAATTAACAGGCTCGGTATCCAATAATATCCAAAAATTTTCATCCTTAAAATATTTATTTTTAGATAATAATCAGTTAAATGAAACTATTAGTGAAATTGTGTGGCGACTACCCAAGGTTCAAGAGCTAGATGTTTCTTCCAATTTTCTTAAAAGTTTCATCTCTGAATACGTTGGAGAGACAAAGATTTTAAGATTATATCTTTCAAACAACTCATTTGAAGGAACTCCTTCTAATATTCACATGTCAGACCTTTCCAATATACAAGAGATTAACATTAGCTCTTGCAAGCTAGGGCCTCACTTTCCCAATTGGATTCTAAAATTGAAAAATCTTACTCATCTTAATATAGCCAATAATAGAATCTCATATACATTTTCTATTCACTTTTGGAACATGTGGTTTTCTCAATTCATTGATATTGATCTCTCTTCCAACAACTTTTCTGGTTCCATACCCAATGTTTCATCCGGTTTACAAAGGTTAGACCTTTCCCATAACAAATTTTATGGACAAATCTCCTTTTTATGCCAAATTACTTATGGGTCTTTGTACTTTCTTGATCTCTCGAACAATTCATTCATTGGAGAAATTCCAGATTGTTTGTGGCACTTCAAAGAACTACAAGTTCTTAATCTAGGGCATAATAAATTTTCTGGAAGGCTTCCTATTTCCATTGGGTATTTGATCAGTCTTGAGGTTTTACAGTTAGACAACAACAACTTCTCTGGAGAATTGCCCTTATCTTTACAAAATTGCACTCGATTAACATTTTTGGAGTTGGGGGTCAACAAGTTTTCTGGTTATGTGCCAGTTTGGATAGGGGAAAGGTTATCGTTGTTATATGCTCTTAGCTTAAAATCAAATAACTTCACTGGAACCATCCCTTCACAATTATGCCAATTAGTATATTTACACATTCTTAACTTGTCAATGAACAAGCTAGATGGAACCATCCCGATATGTCTCAATAACCTCACTTCATTACTTAATGACGGATTCTCATTTTATTACCAAAATGCACATTTGTTAAATGGGTCAAATTATTTTGACCATGCAATGATCTATTGGCAAGGAAGTGAACGTGAGTTTAGCAACACTTTAGGAATGTTGAAAAGCATTGATCTGTCAAACAACATTCTTACAGGACAAATCCCTTATGAACTAACCAATCTTCTTGAATTGATGCAACTTAACTTATCAAACAATGTTCTATCCGGCCCGATTCCAGATAAAATTGGTGAGATGAAAAACCTTCAAATTTTGGATCTATCCAAAAATAAACTTTCAGGACAAATACCATCAAGCATATCTCAGATAACTTTTTTAAACTATCTAGATGTGTCGCATAATAATTTGTCAGGAAGAATTCCAGTCTGCACTCAACTTCAGTCCTTTGATCCTTTAAGATACATTGGAAATGTCGGGCTTTGTGGACTTCCCTTAACCAAATATTGTCCTGGAGACAAAGAATTAGAGGCTCCCATCATTGGTCAAAATGAGGGTGGAGGTGAAGGAATAGACGAACTTGATAGATTGTTTTTAATTGGTGGGGCTAGTGGATTTGCGACTGGATTTTGGATGGTTTGTTGTGGTTTACATGTCAATTGGCATGGGAGGAATGAGTTTTTTCGCTTTCTTGATAACGTGAAAGATTGGGTCTACATAAAGGTGACGTTATTCATTGCAAGACAACAAAGAGCTCCATGGGTATAGTATAGTAGTTGACACTTCATGATTTATTATAATCCTATATAGAAATTTAATTTTTCCTTATTGTTTGTTTTTATATTGATGTGTAATGTAATATAATGCTTCACTTGTAGTTCATAGGGGCTTTTTAAGTCCTCGTTATCAATAAAATAACCACCAACAACATGGCCCATGGGTGGCACATTTTGTTTCTTCACTATGTTCAGAGTTTTCTGCATTGTTGGAATGTGTGATACTGATAATGTTATAAAGTCACACTAGCTAGTAGCAAGAATCAAACTGTCTCAAACAGAAGTGACTGTAAAAGTAAATAAGGATTTATGAAGAACAAATTTGCAAATAATACACAATTTGCTAATTAAACAGATACAAATATGAAGTTGTTCGAAGAAAAAATATACCAGTTATATTGGAACACATTCATGGTGACCGGAACCATTGATGTTTGCAAACTATAATACAACTAATCTCAATATAATGTAGTTGAAATAAAGTTCAAGTTACGCGTATATGAATGCTCATAAACCCCAATATTACACATCCAAAATTCTTGTAGTTCCTTCCAGATTTAAACACATCCACAAAACTGCTAATCAAGCCTCCTTAATCAAAATAAACTAAATTTGAATTGATGGGTTGTCCAAAGTGAACAATACAAACACATAATTTACTGATTTCACTATCTTCTTAACGCGTATACGATGACAGTAAAGTCCAAAAACTGGTTTGTTAGTGTAGTATACTTGAAAGATATCCACAAATTAAGACCATGATATATATGAATCTTTTGTACACTCCACAAACTGAACCAGAAACAAAATTTGAAAGAAGAAACCTGCATAATTGACCTTCAAATGGTTATTCTTTGAACTGGTGGTGTTTTGACAAAATATTAAACTGAATGTGCTAATTGTGACCTATTTGGCTATTTATTCGAATTATGTTGTCTCTAATGGGTGGGACGGGTAAAATTCTGAAAGGATTGAGCCAAACAGGTCGGAAGTCGTCCAATTGTTCAAATCAGTATTAGACATAAAACCTCCTAAACCATTGATTCAAAGACTATATTACTAATAGAATAATATGATTTTAGGTTCAAATAAACAATGCTATTAAAAATCACCTACTGTGATCATTGCACATATAAGATGCATATAGATAGATAGGCCAACAATTAGTTTGAGAAACTTAATTACTCAGTGTTCAATTTACGGATGTGTCCCTTTATACAAGTAAAAAACAAAGTGCGTAAGATTAAACTTAAAACAAAAGGAGAGTTAACTAACTACGCATAAAGGTCATTATCACTGTACCTATGATTGCTCTGAACTGACTCCAACTCCAATACCCCATTTTCTTCTTCCTTCACTTTTGCAACAGGCGAAACAAACTATAAAACAAATGAAACAAGGGTAACTTAGTAAAATCACATAACAAGTTGAATGTATTGATAGAGTAAATACTTGATCGATAAGCCATACCTAATTAGACTCTAATTAGGTTCCCTTATAACTTGGGATTACAAGAGTAGTATACTAATTAAAATAATAGTAAAAACCTAGTTGAGTTAGACTCTAACACGTGCTCATTAGAATCTTCCATCATGGGCTCGATGGATAAGGCCATATTTGATTAATTAGTTAGTTAGTTAGTTAGTTAGTTAGTTAAATGATAATGAGGGCCATATTTGTAAATTCATTCCAACACATATATTTCAAATAATCGGTCAGCCAAGTACAAACATATATATTTGCATCTAATAAAAGGTATCACCAAGTCTACACACCAGTATTTAGCCCTGCCTTAGTGTTACTATAGACATGGGCATATATATTATGTTGAACCAAAACTCACACAATGAGAGAACAAAATCTGGTAATTAAGGAGTTATCACTTTTGCTCAACGCTTCAACAACTGATCAACATAAAGATAAATCTAAAATAAATAAAAAACATACCTGGATTAGAAGCATTACAACTGCAAAGACAACCTTCGCGAATTCAGTCAGAAAGTTAACACTGACGGGGCTAAATTTGAACTTTCCATCAACCTTGGACATGTACACTAAAATTGGCTGCAAAAGAGAACGAAAATACTAAGCGACTAATAACTTATGCAGCATGAACATAGAACACAGCTTATTAGACCTAACAATTTCCAACCAATAACAGTACATAATTTTAAAACAACTGCTAGCTCTTAGACTCTGTGTAATGGTTAATGCCCCGAAGGGGCATTTTCCGCCATGTGGACGGTGACTAGGCAAGGGGCGTTATACTAAAAAGTGGCGTAGTGGGATAATGCCCCTATAATGCCCCTTCATTATTACATATTAATTGATTAAAGGAGTAAATATATGTTAATTTTGTTGGAAACCGTGTGGGCACCGGCGTTATAACTAAAACGCCCAAAAAAAAATTTGCTACATAACGCCCCTACGTAGTGGTGTAGGGGGCGTTATGGGGCGTTATTGGGCAAAAAAATTGGGTGATAACGCCCATTACATGTAGTCTTATTATATTAAAAAAGTATAAACAGACAACCAATAGACTGTCGTTATCCTGTCTTGCAATCAAATCAGGATGAGGATGTTATGTTACACAACAAACCTCACCACAACTGGATATACAAAACGATGCGGTGGCCGGGTTGTTTTAATCAAAATGCATTTTGGTTTTTATCAATTCTACTAGTCGTTAAGCAGAAAATGATAATGTAATAACCCAATATCGACATATAACATTTAGGGTCGTACGTTGCTTTTTCGAATGACAGACACTGCATTCTATCATCCCTTGTTTAATCCCTTTCTCACTCACTTCCTCTAAAATTGGCTATGGAATATAATATAAACAAACACTAACCTTTGTTGACACTAGCTTGTTGACCTTTGTATATAAGAAAGTATCAAACAAAAAGTGGTGTATAGAATGTCACTTTGTTAGTGTTTGTTTATATTATATTCCAGTCGTGTGTCAACAAAGGTTAACAAGCTAGTAACAAATCAAAAAACGTTGGAAAAGGGTAGAGCAAATAGAGACAACTTATATTGAATAATGTCACTATATATGAGGGTAAATGACTAAATGGTATTATGAGTTAATCATCTTTTAATTGCATTTATGAAATTTTAAAATAGAAGTTCACTACTGATCATTTAACATGTTGTAAATAATGTTCTTATAGAATTCAAGACTTTTAAGTTTTTATTGATTTATGTGAATTGGACATGTATTTTTGCTCATTTGACAACTATCATCCTCCATAATTTCCTTACCATTTGATTGAAGAACATGAAGTAATGGGTCAAACTGAGTGATTAGGTAACAAAACTCACACAGAGAAACCTTACCCTCAAGTTAGTAAATGCACGACCATACTTTTACTTTATATATTTTAAATATTTTGATCCATTTGAGATTTATAATTCATAATATGGGAATTCTGTTTGCTCTGAGTAAGTACGTGATGAATGAAATTGTACCAAATATTTTTAAAATTTTGGTTATTAGGTTGTAGGATGTCTAATCGGAATAGTTAATCATTCAGACATTTGTTTAAGAAACAAACAGTTTGAGTCATTCAGACATCTGAACCATTAACAAGCTGAAACAAGCATTCCTTAGTTAAATTAAACGTCACTTTTTGATTTACTCAAAACACTTGATCACTAGAATCGATAAGAGAATTTATTTTAGATTTTTATGCTATTTTTTATTGTTGGAAGAAACTTGTTTATTGATGGGTTGGTGATGTTTTCATGATTAGTTATATGTTACTTTCTCAAGAGTTAGAAAATGTGACGTTTTAAAACTCTTATTCTTAGATGAAGATGGTCGAACTTATAAATGCAACAAAACAAACTGTTATATATAAGAAAGTATTTAGTGGCTTGTAGATTATTTTATAATATATTTATTCATTGGCATAAATTCAACTATATCAAATAATATATCACTTTGTTAGTATTTGTTTATGTTATTTTCCGGCCGTTTGTCAAGATAGCTTGATTAGCTAGTAGCAAATCAAAAAGCGTAGGAAACGGAAAAAAGAAAATAGAGACAACAAATCTAAAAAAGTTACAAAAAGAGGCTACACCCCCCCCCCCCCCACCCCAAGACTCGAATCCAAGTGATGGGTGAGCTACATTGATTTTAATCCTTTGAATCAAATTCTTTATATGTGCATAAAATACGAAAAAAAAAAAATTAGAGTAAATTTCTGTTTTGGTACCTGAGGTTTGATCATTTTAACCACTTTGGTTCACTTTTGATTTTTTTCTCATATAAAGACCCGTGGTTTAGAAATGATAACTATTTTGGTCCCTAGTTTTAACGGTGTTAAAAAAACGGTTAAGTTGGTGCATGTGGCTCTCACATGGGGGCAATTAGATCAATTCATTAAATATAAATATTTTAACCCTAAAATCATTCATTCCTCATAACCGACTCTCATTGATGGAACACTGAAACCATGCTAGCAGTTGATCCAACAGCAAAGAACGATCTCTGAAGAATAACTGTTGACGAATCGATAAAGCATGGTGCTAACAGGTTGGTATCTTCGACCTACATGCGAACGATTTGACCCTAACGCTACATATGGTTAGTGCATCATTGTATTTTTTTTTTCTTCTTCGATCAACCTGTATGAAACATTGATCGACCTGTAAGAAGCGTTGAAGATATTTCATGGGGGGTTTTCATCACGAAACCAACAACGGTTTATGTAGATGGTAAGATTAACTATGTTGACATGATTGACGCTGATGAGTTCTCTGTTCTTGAGGTTAATGCTATGATTCAAGAATTAGGATATCCGAACGATTAAATATTGTTTTTTTCATTATACACTACAAAAAATTTGACCATTAGCGGCGACGGATGTCGCTGCTAATACCCCAAAATATCGCCGCTAAAGGTATTAGCGGCGACAGGTCGCCGCTAATGAGTCGCCGCTAATTTTCTGTTGTCGCCGCTATTGGTCCAAGTCGCTGCTAATGATGTCGCCGCTAATACCAACATTTCTTGTAGTGATAAAGTTCCTGATATGAACCTACAATTAGGTATTAGAGCATTAAGTACTGATTTGGATGTTAATTCTATGTTGGAATATGCTCCTAACTTTAAGATCATTGAACTTTATATTGAGCATGGGGTATCAAGGCTGAATGTCTACTACAAGTCTCCTAGTAAAGTGAAAATTGTTGAACCGGATGTCCTTGCTCAATCTAGACTTGAGAAATTTAAACCAGTTAAGGCATGTAGAAAAGTAAATATGCAAAATGAAGATGCTAGTGTACGTTACTGGATTGAATGGTGTTACTATGCAAAATCAATATATTACAGATGGTTTGATTGGGGTTAATATGCAGAATGAACACCTTTACATGGATTATAACTTTGAGGGTTTGCATAATAATGGGCAGAAATATGATGAGATGGAAGAGGGTTTAGACCCTAATGTGATTCAAGATAAAGATAATATGGTTCAACATGTACATGTTGACATGGGGTCTTTCAAAGTTAACAATGAGGGGGATAAGAATGATGAGCAAAATAACAATGGAATGGATAATATTGAGGGTGATTTTGATGATATAAATGACTTTGATAGTGGCACTGATAATGAAGATATGCTAGTGACTGCTGTGAATAGACTTAGAAAGAGGAAGAAGAAATCTAAGATTTTTGATGCACTTCCATTTTATGTGGGCCAGTCTTTTAAAGACAAACAGGAAATCAAAAGTATAGTGATAAACCATGCTGTTGATACTAGGAGGCAACTAAAGGTTGTGAAAAATACTTTGGTCAAGTTTAGGGCTGTGTGCATTGGTGTTAATCTTGACTTTGTTGAAGGGCCAAATGAAGGTTGTGGGATTCAAACAACTCAGTCAAAGGATGCATCTACCGTAGAAAAAGGTAAACATGTTGAAAGACAAGATTGTCCTTGGTCATTACATATCTCTAGGAAAGATAAGAAAGATCTTTGGGTAGTAAAGACATTTAAAAGCAATCACACATGCCTACAAACAAGGGAAGTAAATTTATATACAGTTCGTTCATTAGCTAAAGAGATAGAGCCAATTGTGGAATCAAACCCTACTATACCTTTAAAAGTTGTTCAAGATTTGTTTCAGAAAAAATACCAAGTTCATATCAGCATTCAGAAGGTTTTTAGGGCAAAAGTAATGGCTATAAAGAAGGTTCAAGGTGATTTCAAAGCCCAATATTGACTTCTTAGGGATTATGGTGGTGATAAGGTTTATTGGCTAAGCACATGGAAGGCAGTCTACCAAAATGCCATCAAACCAATCAATGGTAGAGAGATGTGGAATCCATTTGAATGCCCTACTACACTAATACCACCCAAACATCACATTCAGATTGGAAGGCCTAAGAAGACTAGAAAAAAGTCAGCAGAGGAGTTGTCACAAAATATAAGCAGTGGTGGAAAAATGACAAGGAAGGGAAAATCAGTCCAATGTTCACTTTGCAAGCAAAAAGGGCATAACAAGAGAGGTTGCAAGGAGAAAGGTGCTTCAAGCTCAACACAACCTGCAAATGTGGTTTAATTTGGTGATTTTGGTCTTATTTCTTATTGTTTTTTGTCTGGGATGCGAACAAGTAATGTTTATCTTTGGTTTGGTTTAGTTTATGAAAATGCATTTATATAGTTCTATTTATATAAATAGTCATTTGAAAATAACGTGAATAATGGGTCATATGGTTATATACTTATAAATGGTTTTTGTTCCATATGGTTTGGTTTGGTTCCATATGGTTATGAGCTTATACAAGTTCATTTGAAAATAACCTGAATTAAATTATGGGTCAAACACATATAAATAAACAATGGTTTGGATTAGTTCCATATTGGTTCTATGCTTATAACCAAATTGATCCATAAACAACTGATTTTTTTACCATTTTTCTTTAGTTATATCCATTTGACCCATTATAATGTTCACCTTTTGAAATGATAAAGCATCCAACATATGTTATAAAACTAATGCATGATAAACCATACACTACCATGCTTCTAATATGCCAAATGTACAAAAAAAATTTAATGCATCATTCTACTCTTATAAGATATAAACCATGTATTCCGACTAAAATGCAAATACCAAAATGCAGAAACAATGGATTAACAATCATCCTGTACATAGCTTGTAATAACAGTTACAACATTATGCTATTAGAAAGATTGTAATAACAATTACAGCATTAAAGCCAACTGAACCAAACCACACCATTTAATATCTCCATTTACATTGTTAATTGAAGCATTACAACATTAGAACCAAGTGTAGCCATAATACATTTATGTTACACCAAGTACTAGAGTACAATCCCATTTCCATATACCGGTAAATAGCTTCATAATAAGAGCTTTACAACAAAGCATGTCATTTGAAAATGAAATAAATAACAATGATATTCAAAGATGATCACAACTTTAGCCTATTTTCAGCTTTCAACTTCATTTGAACCTCTTCATTATGGTTGATTCTCTTAAGTAATGTGGATGATAACAATACAGCTTTCACACACACGAGAATCAGTTCTCTCTGTTTGCAAATAGATAGTTGCGGCATGGCTAAAATGTGTTTCAACCCTTTTGAATATGGTTTACAGACATATAACAATAGCCAAGATGTTGTGTATCCTTCCTATGAGACTGTACTTTTCATTTTCTTTCAGGGCCCAACTAATGAGAATCAGATCTCATTACAAAACCGCATCTTGTAGATGTAGAAAACGAATTAGGGACAAATTGCAGAAAAACTTGGTTAAATATCGGGAAATTGGGGAAAATTGCAACGATAGAGTTACCTTTCGTATACAAGAGTAATACCATGGTGATCGAAATACCGTGGCAGCAGTGATGAGGATGAGGGTGTTGTGAATACAGTGAAGTGTGAAGAGGGAGAGGTTGAGTAATGAAGGAAGTTTAGGGTTAATATAAACACATAATATGAATTGGTCTAATTGTCCCCCATGTGAGAGCCACATCCACCAACTTAACGGGTTTCTTTAACACCGTTAAGACTAGGGACCAAAATAGTTATCATTTCTAAACCACAGGTCCTCATATGAGAAAGAAATCAAAAGTGAACCAAAGTGGTTAAAATGACCAAACCTCAGGTATCAAAACGAAAATTTACTCAAAAAATTAAGAACAACCCCAACACTAACCCAACCAGTCTTTTGCGTTAACCCCCTAATAAAATCCTATATACATAAACAAAAATCTTCAAAAACAAAAATACATATAAAAACTGAGGTGGTCTAATCGAAGCTTGCCACACATAGTAAGCCGCCCAACTAGAGGGGATCACTATTTATTTATTAAATGTTTAAAATCATATATAGAACTTGTAATTTAGCTATTATTCATTATTGGTCTCACAGTAAAATATACTTTAACTCCATAAAATTATTTAAGATGTGACTTCTAGCATAACAAATTAATGAATGACATACACCACCGCCGACCAATTTCATTCCTCTATAGTATCCACCGATGTGATTTATTCTTGACATATCAAATAGCAGCTTAATTTTTTAAAATCCATCCTTAATTCAATCAATATCCCCTTTTGTCATAGAACATAGAATTCCTCCGGGCATAAAGTTCAAAAAATGTGAGAAATTTGATGGATATCGATTGGAATTAGGTCCAAATAAAAAAAATTAAACTAACATATATTTGTCATATCATTTGCTAATTCGTCATGTCAGCGATCATATCACAAAAAATGACGTAGTTAACTTAACTTAACTATGGGGAAAATTCATGAAAAATGGTTAAAAATTTGTGACCAATGACAAGAATTTTAAAATTATTATTATTAACGCCTAATAATAGTTATTATTATTTTTTTATTTTTCAAATTAATAGTTATTGGTATGATCATAAATCAAAAAGAAAATAATATAACGTTTGATATTTTACAATAGGTTGTTTTCCTTATCTGAGCACCTTCAGTTTGTCTTTTAATTTATATCACACAATTTATGGACCGAAATATCCAAAAGATGATGGAGAAAGAATGTAACAAACACAAAATATGATGACTTGAGTCTTCGAACGTTTAATTCAGGGCAAATAATGAACTGAGGGTGGAGGTTTGACTCCCTTTATTTATCATTTTATTCAATAAAATTTTGTCATCTCACTAGTACTCTCTCTACATATACCGGTGCATGTTTTATTACAATAAAAGACAAAAACAGTCTGAAAATTTCAATCTTAAAACATAATCTTGTTTAGCCTTAAAATTTCATTCTTAATTATTTATAATATGCACAGGAATAGCTGAGAAAATTGCATCTAGTGGTGATCATTTGTTATGTTAGAATTTGTTGTTTATATACAACTGAAAAGTAAGTCCTTAATTTCTACTCTAGTTTGAAAAGCATTGCCGTATACTGGTTTGTAGCTATGTAACCTGATCGAGCTCAAGAACAAACGACTTAATTTTTGCAGAATATATGATCTTTTAGTAAAAACGATATATGGATTGCATTTGCAAGTAAAAGAATTGGGTCACGATATATATATATATATAGTCCATTTGACCACAATTGGCCTGGGCCATGAAAGTTTGTTTGGAATGGATACAACTATCAAGAAATTGATACGAGTCAAGAACAATAAAGAGGTCGGTGTACGGATCGATCGGGTTGAAATCAGGTTCGTAAAAAAGGGTTGAGACCAAAACGGGTTCGTGTTGAAACCGGTATAAGTAGAAGAAATAATTGGGTTTAAATCGGGTTGAATAGTGGAACGATTTTTTATGTTCGAACATTGGTTTCCTAGGCTTGATTTGACCCTGGTTCAGATTAATTTACTGGAATCATTCCTCCAGTATTTCGAAACCTGGATTTAAATTCAAGCCTGATCCGTTCTGATATTCATTTTAATTTTTACAAATTATCTTGAAGTATTCATTATTTGTATTCATTTAAATTAAAACATTAATTTTTTATTTAAATCATATTTAATTATAAAGTAATAAATTTATAACTTATAAATCTAATTTTTATTGGTGAAGTTATAAAAGAAATCAAATTAATTGTATAAAAACAAATCTTATATAAGCAATAACATTTTATAAATTTATTTAAATCATAGTAGCTATATATTAAGTATTAGTCGATATATCTTATGATATTAGGATTGGTATTATATTACTGATAGATTTACTTAGAGCATTCACAGTAGCTTCTCCATCTCTATCTCTAAAATTACACTAAAAACAACTACTTTTTCTCTTTCCTTCTATTTAAATAATATTTTTTTATACATTTATCATTACAGTTTCTCTCTCCTACACTCACAATCACTTTCAAAAAATATTAAAATATTATAGGGGGTGAACAGTAGCTTTTCATATATAGAGTTTCTCTCTCCTCCACCATCAAATTTTCTCTCTCCTTCACTCACAACAACTCACAACCACCCCTTAAAATATAAAAACCTCACTCACATATTTATAGGGTATCCACTGTGAATGCTCTTATGTTTGGTACTTATCTCTTCCTTAATGTTTGGTGTATGCTTAACCCTATTTAAAGGTATTATGATGAATGAGAAGATAATCCAAATTCTATACCATAAACATTTTTATGGTATCAGAGCCACAAAACCTAAAACATAAAGAAATTGATTTCGATCAAAAACATGGCAGGAGACAAAGACAAAGACAAAATTGAATCAAGCGATCACACCACCAAATCACTTCATCCAGCATACACCATCACGAATATTAACAGCAAGGTGCGAACTCTAGATGGCAGCAAAGTTACGTATTCGTCTTGGTTAAAGTTGTTCGAAATACAAGCCACTGCGTTCCGTGTTCTCGACCACGTCGACGGAACAGCTGCACCTAAACCGACCGACGACAACTATGTTGAATGGCGACAGATTGACGTGTTAGTTCTCCAATGGATCACAAGCACTATATCAGATGAATTATTGGCACGCATACTACCGGACACCACAACTGCACGTGAAGCATGGACTAAAATCCAGGGAATCTTTAGGAATAACAAGAACGCCCGAGCCGCCACACTACAACATCAGTTCTCGAATCTACAATTAAGCTCCTACCCATCTATGGATGCTTACTGCCAAAAGATTCAAGATCTGGCTAACCAGTTAGGAGATGTTGATCATCCAGTATCCGAATCTGATCGCATATTACAGCTTGTTCGTGGACTGCCGAAGGAATACGACGTGGTCGGATCTCTCATCAATCAACAAAACCCCTCTTGGGAGACTGCCAGAGACATGCTTCATCTGGAACATCAAAGACAAACGGCAACCGCACGGGCTTCTGCAACAGTTCTGGCCGCTCAGACCGATCACACCACCGACAGCAACGTGGCCAAAACCACTGGTTACCAGGGACGCAATTATGATCCCAACTATCATGAAAACAGGGGTAGGGGACAGAACCAGCGAGGGCGGGGTAGGAGTCAAAATCAACGCGGTCGGGGACGGGGCCAACCACCGCAAAACAATTACAACAATAATAATCAAGGCTCTCAGTGGAACAGAAATCAGCAAGCATCGCAATGGAATGGTAATTGGCACAATGGATGGACCCCACCCCCTCACCATACCCGACAGCTGCTGCACAACACCCTACCTATCACCAGTGGAATCAAAGTGGCGGCCAAAATACCAGACAACCACAACAGGCCCAGTTCATGCAACAACAATATGCCCCTGGCCCACCAGCGTTTTTTGCACAGCCCAACAGTGAGTTCAACCCCAACAATTTGGCACATGCTATGCAACAGGCCCACTTATCTCCTAATGATCAAAGCTGGTATATGGACACCGGGGCGTCATTTCATCTCACATATGATCCAGGTAAAATCTCCACGCCTTTGTCATTTACTCCTGTTAAATCTATTTTCGTTGGAAACAGCAAAACTATACCAATTCATGGGTCCGGCCACAACCAACACACCACACCTAACCGAACCTATCACCTTAACAACATTTTTCTCACACCCGACATTATTAAAAACCTTTTGTCCGTTCGCAAGTTTACTATTGCTAACAACACTATTGTTGCCTTTGACCCGTATGGTTTTTCTGTGCATGAACTCAAGACTAGAGCTCTTCTTTCGCGCCACAATAGTTCGGGGGAGCTCTATCCACTCACCGACTCTTCCGCACCATACGCTTTCGTCACCACCAATAACGATCAATGGCACAATCGTCTTGGTCACCCAGGAGAATCTGTTTTGAATTTGTTACTTTCTCGTTTTATTATTTCTTGTACTAAACGATCTCAATCGTCTTTATGTCATTCATGTCAAGTTGCAAAACATAAGAGATTACCTTTTTATGATTCTAATTCAATTACTTTTCGACCTTTTGATATTATCCATTGTGACTTATGGACCTCATCTGTCGAAAGTAAATCTGGTTTCAAATACTATATGGTACTTATTGACAATTTCACACATTTTGTATGGGTTTATCCGTTAAAGTTTAAATCGGAAACATTCACTAATTTTGTTAAATTTCACCGCTATGTTCACACCCAATTTAATAGCAACATCAAAGCATTCCAATGTGACATGGGGGGGGGGGGGAGTTTGATAACCTTCAGTTCAAATCTTTTGCGGAAACAAACGGTCTCGTCTTTCGTTTTTCGTGCCCTCAAACATCTCAACAAAATGGGAGGGCGGAACGTATGATTAGACGTCTAAATGACATCATCCGCACTTTACTTACACATGCACACCTCCCTCCAACTTTTTGGGTTGAAGCCCTCCACACCGCCACCTACTTACACAATATCCTACCGACAAAACGCCTTAATAACTCCACACCCCACTACGCCTTATACCTTCGCCACCCTGCCTATGACCACCTCCGTGTCTTCGGTTGCGAATGCTACCCAAATACCTCCGTAACCACTCCTCATAAACTTCACCCCCGTTCACTTCGTTGCATTTTTCTAGGGTACCCGGCGGATCACCGTGGCTACCGATGTTACGACCCGAACACCGATAAAGTCATTATATCTAGGCATGTGGTATTTGACGAAAACTCGTTTCCTTACCATACCTCCCCTACACCTAACGCGTACGATTTTCTCGAGGACCCTCCATTCACCCTACACCCATCTCACAACCCATCTTTCCCTAGTCCAACAACACCTCCTGGCCCATCAGCCCCCTCAAACCCACATCCACCTGCTCCAATACCAAGCCCACAGCCCACTAACACTCCAACACCCCTCACACCACCAAGCCCACCAACAACCACTCAACCCCCCACACCGCCGAGCCCACAACAACAGCCTACCACCGAGCCCACAACAACACCGAACCCACCACAACAGCCCACCTCCGTAACGTCCAACAACAACAACCCATCACAACCGATTCCTAATCACATCCCATGACCGCACGTTCCCGGGCCGGTATCTCTAAACCCACTTCTCGTCTAAATCTACATACCGCCACCCTCTCTCCGATACCCACAAATTACCAAAAAGCCCGGTCGGATCCAAATTGGTTTGATGCCATGACTAGCGAATTTAGAGCATTACAGGTAAATGACACGTGGGAATTGGTACCTAGACCACCTAACCACCCCATCATTCGTTGTATGTGGTTATTTAAACATAAATTCAAGTCTGATGGTTCGCTTGAACAATATAAGGCTCGGTTAGTTGTGAATGGTAAGTCTCAAACAGTGGGCATTGATTGTGAAGATACTTTTAGTCCGGTTGTTAAACCGGCTACCATTCGTACTGTATTGACTCTGGCTGTTTCTAAGGCTTGGCCAATCCACCAGTTGGATGTCAAGAATGCTTTTCTTCATGGTGATCTAAAGGAAACAATGTTTATGCATCAACCCCCCGTTTTACGGATCCTCAACATCCGACTCATGTCTGTCGTCTTAAGAAATCACTCTATGGGTTGAAACAAGCTCCACGGGCGTGGTATATGAGGTTCGCAACTTACATTACTTCTCATGGGTTTTGTCGCAGCAAGTCAGATAACTCGCTGTTTATTTACAATCATGGTCGGGATCGAGCATACTTGCTACTTTATGTGGATGACATCGTAATTACCGCCTCCAACCAGAACTTGTTAGCATCAATTATTGACACTCTTTCTACAGAGTTTGCTATGACGGATTTGGGCCAGTTACATCATTTCTTGGGAGTTACTGCTACTAGGAGTTCCGACGGTTTGTTTTTGTCACAATCTGCATACACAAAAGATATCTTGCATCGCGCCAACATGACAGGTTGCAAACCATGTACTACACCGGTTGATACATCATCCAAACTCAGTGCTACGGACGGGGCCCCTTTACCAGATGGAACTTTATACCAAGCGTTGGCTGGCGCACTACAGTATCTCACTTTTACTAGACCGGACATCACTTACGCGGTGCAACAAGTGTGTTTGTTTATGCATGCCCCACGAGATTCGCATTTTGGTTTTATGAAACGTATTCTACGTTATTTGAGCGGTACTATTGATCACGGACTTTGGTTGGTTCCATCATCTACCTCGTCGCTCACGGCCTACTCGGATGCCGACTGGGGCGGGTGTCCTAATTCGCGTCGTTCCACTTCAGGTTATTGTGTTTTTTTGGGGGACAACTTGTTGTCGTGGTCATCTAAACGACAACCTACTATATCCAGGTCTAGTGCCGAGGCCGAATATCGAGGGGTTGCGAATGCGGTTGCTGAAACAACTTGGTTGCGCAATTTATTGTTTGAGTTGCATGTCCCGCTACGGAAGGCTACTATCGTGTATTGTGACAATGTTTCTGCCGTTTATTTGTCTCACAACCCGGTACAACATCAGCGTACTAAACATGTTGAGCTTGATATACATTTCGTTCGCGAAAAGGTTCAACTGGGTCATGTTCGTGTTCTACATGTTCCGTCATCAGCACAATATGCCGACATATTCACCAAAGGTCTTCCCAAGCCGTTGTTTCAAGAATTTCGAGATAGTTTGCGAGTTCGTTCCACTCCCAGTGCAACTACGGGGGAGTATTAGTCGATATATCTTATGATATTAGGATTGGTATTATATTAGAGATAGATTTACTTATGTTTGGTACTTATCTCTTCCTTAATGTTTGGTGTATGCTTAACCCTATTTAAAGGGTATTATGATGAATGAGAAGATAATCCAAATTCTATACCATAAACACTTTTATTAAGTTGGTAACTTATTAACAAAACTAATTTATTTGAAAATCAATGCTTTTAAACAATTTAAATGATATTTCAACCATTTTAGTACAATGAGCTATTAGCAGTCGATTCACTTTCGTCCGTTCCGAGGATTCTGTCATCGATCAGGGTGTGATACCAAGTAGTTAAAGTTAAGTACACAATACTTCATTAAAATGATGAGGTACTGGGTTATATCAAGTCCCACTTGTAACAAAATAAATATTTTAGGTTGGGCCTAAAGTTTCTCACTTAAGGTGAATATTCTTTTAATGGTGGTCTCTAGTTTGGGACTGATGTGGATATATAGACGTGCAAGCTTACCTTTAGAACGTGTCAACCTCTAGCCCTAAGATTCCGTACCTAGGGAATGCAAAAAGGGATTACTAGTAGCAATAAGCTCAATTGAGATTATTATCGGTTAACTGGTAGGAGTAAAAAATCTTAAATCCAACTTGCTTTAAAAAGTTGGGGTCATTACAAGAATTTTTAAAGTTCGAATTATTAGCGGCTAATAGTAAGAAGTTATGCTTATTTAAATAAAATCTTCCTTCAAAATTAAAGAGAGCATAGATCGTTTCATACTTTACAATAGGTTGCTTTTCGTTATTTGAGCACCTTCAACTTTCCTTCACAGTCTACGGACCCAAAATCCAAAAGTTGATGGAGAAAGGATGTAATAAATACAAATTATCAAGACTTGAGTCTTCTTTGTTTTTTTTTAACAACGACTTTTATAAACTACGACGGACGCAATCCCTGGCACATGGGGTCTCTAAACCAAGTCAGACAATCACATACGTTGTCTAAATCAAGACTTTAGAGTCTTCTAACGTTTAATACGGGGCAAATGAGCTTATTCTATGAACTTATAGTCTCTTATTCTCTACCAACAATAATAGGATCTTTTTTAAACATACAAAAAGGTTGTCAAGAAAACTAATCAGCTAGGTTTTAACATTTACAGGTAACATCTCAAATGATATTGAATGTCATCGCCGATAAAATTAATTATGTAGTATGTCATTCCTCATTAGCGATTTGGAAGAGAAACTATGTATTAATATACTAATATGTTATATGCTTTAGTTATTCTAATAAATAGGATGTTTGTAAGATTGTAAAACCATGTTTAGCGGATGGAGCCATAAGTAAAGACTTATCATCAGTCAGCATGAAGTTTTATGGCAAATATGGTGTAGTTGATAAAACTTATAAAGCCCCTATCATAATTGCATTATTATTGTTTTATACTATTTTTTAAATGAAGTAAAAATCATTAAATATCTTATTGGGTGAGAGAAATTGGATTGCCGTTATCATGGCTCCGCTCATGAGATCCACCATAGCGTCCATGCTATATAGTGTGGTGATGGGACATTATAAAGCATTTTTAAGCTTTACACCACACCCATTATACATGGTTTAAGGCCCCCTTAGCTTGTCTTTTAAATCTATATCACAAATTTTATGTCCAAAAATCCAATATATATATAAAGAAGAAAACATGTATAAAGCAGAAATTGACTAGATCTGAGAGTCTTTGAACTTCTAATTTGGGGCAAATATTGAACACATTCCATGATTTTTTTGTCTTGGATGCTCATAATCCACACAAATATTTGACACATACGTGGATGTGAAAGTTAAAAAGAAAATTTTCTTGTTTTTTTACTGTGATTTTCATAAATTGTGACAGATATATCATATAAACGATTATATTAAGTTTACTTGCAAAAAAAGGACTAGATTTTCATAAATTGTGAAAGATATATATATATATATATATATATATATATATATATATATATATATATATATATATATATATATATATATATATATATATATATATATATATATATATATATATATATATATATATATATATATATATATATATATATATATAGGGGACATGTATTTTGTAAACTAATGCTTAAAGTGTTAACCATTAAACCATTTTACAACCATTGATCTTAGAGATCAATGGCTAAGATTGAATGTTGCATTTTAAGGTACAAATAAGGATTTCTTTTAGAATTTTTTAAAAATAAAAAGGGCAAACATGTCTTTTAACATTTTCAAGACTTTTTCAGAATATGTACTTTTTCAGAGTATGTACTTTTTCAGAGTATGTACTTTCTTAAAGCACATTTAATTCTCTCTCTTCCTTTTCTTTATGTCTTCCAATTACTTTTTTTGTGTTTTTTCTTAATTTTTGTTTTTTTTTGTTTTCTCTGTCTTAGATTCAAGTTATAACTGTACAAAAGTATAAAAATAGTGGTCGTAACCTGGTTATAGAATATACGAATGTGCAGAATTAAAAGAAACACATGTGTCAAGCCATTGAACACATGTGTTTTCAACATGTTCTGAAGATAGAAACAAATATTTAACATAAAAGACTCGATATCCTTGTTAACAAGATGTGTATAAACTCATGTTACACATGTGTATATTAAAAAAGAAACCCAATAAAAATGCAGTTTACATGCCCATGAATCATCATCGTCTTGAACGTTTACATACCCAGTAAAAAGTGTAATTTTTAAAACATATCTATGAAACACCGTCTTGTACCAAGATCTGGGTTTTGCATCGTCTTTGATTGTCTAAGCAGTTAATGCGGAAAAATATCGGTTATCGGCCAAGGACCGATACTTAAGATATCGGTTATCTCGGTGGGATATCGATGAGATATCGGTAACTAAAATATCAAGCATAAATTTATATATATATATATATATATATATTAGATAATTAATACTTAATAGAAAGTCTAAGTCATAACCCAAGAGTGTCAACATTTATATTAGAAAATAATACTTAATACTTAATTGATAAATTGCAGACTTGTAGTTAGGGACTTAGGGTTTATAGAAGCATTAATAAGTTAGATGCTTTTGGTTATGTGCTGAAATTGTAACAATGACAACTAGAGGGTATAAAGTGATAAAAAAGAAAAATCAATTAAAACCCTAAAAAGAACATCGCCGCTCTCCTTCTTTCTAAATTTCCCATCTTTCATATATGAGTTTAAACTCACAGCAGAGCATGCTTGCTCCGGCAATGCATTCCGGCGACAACAAACAACATTTGTGGCTGCATCTCGACGAAAAAACACATCAACCGAGAATCTCGGCGATATTACCGATATTTTGAAATCCAAATCTCGGTGATATATCGGTAATATCGGCCGATATTCTCGGCACCGATATCTTGTACCGATATTTTTACCGATATTTTCATAGGGTACCGATTACCGAGATATCGGTGAGATCTCACCGAGATCTCACCGAGATTAACTGCATAGTTGATTGTTCAACTAACAACTAACGTACATGTGTCATGCCATATAACACATGTGTTTTCAAAGGGAAAACAAGTGATAAGAAACCCTGTAAATATTTTATGGGTCATGCATAAAAAATTGTGGGAAAATAAGTTGTCAAAAGATTTCATAGTACAAATCTATAATTTTGCCTAGTAGACAATAAAAATGTATGGTGTTTGGTACATTTACCAACACTCAAGGACAAGTACTATTGTACCATAATTGTCATAGTATAGTACCCATCACCTTTTGTACCATAAGGTCATAAATAAAAAAATATTTTCCTTGTTTTTTGCATTTGACTAATTGTACCAAGTGCATAACTAGTTGTACATTAACTGATGTTCAAATATACACATATAAATTGAAATAAAACAGTTATAAATTTAGCATAAATAATTGTATAAAAATATAAAAATTTAACATTAAGAGACACATGTGTCGTGATTAAAAACACATATGTTTTCAAAGGACTAGAATTGTATAAAAAGACGTGTATAATCTGTTATAAAAACCTGAGTAAAACTTAATTTACACATGTGTATATTAAAAAATAAACTTAAGTACAACTATTTATGTACTTGGTACAGGCACTTAAAAGAAAAAACTAAACTATCACATGTGTACAAACTCAGTTACGCATGTGTATATTCCAAAACCAATTTAACTATAACTTTTTATGCACTTGGTACATCTCTCAAAACCAAATATAAATAAGAGATTGAAGGAGCACATCGATACAAAATTAATTTTTTTTCTTATCTAATTTAAATGTGTATATTCAAAAACAGTCTTAGGTACAACTATTTATGCACTTTGTACAACCATTCAAAGGCAAAAACAATACTAACACATGTGTATCTTCAAAAAAAAGTTTATATACAACTTTTTATATAATTAATATAACAACTCAAAAGAAAACAAGACTAACATATGTGTACAACTCAACTCAGTTACACATGTGTTTAAATGGATCTACAAAATAATAACGATGGTAAAATAATTTTTACAAAAACCAACGTAAGTTAAACAAAAAAACACTACAAATTACATCTTAGCCTATATTAAAAAAAAAGAATAAAATCTTGGAAGAAATTGAAAACTCACCTCTCATTTGAATTTTTTTTAGAACAAACTATTCTAAACACATTTGAAAACTCCATGGATCAGAATGTTTATCATTCGTTCCACCTCGTCTTCGTCTCTCGCATCTATCAGATCGCATCCGACACTCGCATCCACCTTCTCCCCCTACAGATCTAGGTTTTGTAAACATAAATAACAGATCTGGGTTTTGTCGAATGTGTTGGGGCCGGAGGGTGGCTTTGATTGGTGAAGATGGTGGCTCCAAGTGATGGTTGTTGTGTTCTTCCAAATCAGATTCGACACCGAAAAACTAACAATTGAAGTACGTAACCTTCTCTCTGCCGCTTACAAATACATGCTCACCGTGCATCTGCAACTTAATGCCACAAGCTTTCTTCGCTTCAACTCATTTAATTTCTCATACTTGAATGTGAATATTGAGGTTATATATATATGCATTTGAGTCAGAGCATTTTGTGTTCACATAGATTGAAAGATGCATATATATATATTGAGTTACTTTTCTAAATTGTTTGAATTTTGAAAAAGACCATCAAATATTTGATGGGGGGGTTTTCAAAATTTTGAAGATTCTAGTTAATAAAAAAATACAAAAAGTACAAAAGATGAAATGACTCATTTGCCCTTATAAATAAAAATAAATCATAAAAAGCTGAAAATAAATGAATGGATGAGAATTGGTTTAATGGTTAACATTATAAGAGTTAGTTTACAGTATAAACGATTATATTAAGTTTACTTCCAAAAAAAGGACTAGATTGTTATAACTATGTAACCTATTCTTTTAAGGGTAACTTTGTAAAAATGTAACCAAGTTTGCCAACTGTTTCAATTAAATACCTGAAACTTTATTTGTCTTTCTAATGTCACTGAAGTTTCATTAAATGTTCCAATCCTATGTATAAATTTTACGATTATTTGAATTTTTAAAAATTGACTTGGGCAATTGAAATATGTATAAACTTTGGATACTATTTTGTGATTGTTTTGTTCAATTTGACTTTAAACGTACTAAATAATTTTAGAACTCTGTTATTAAGTTGCAAATTATTAGTCTTCACTTTTAGATCCGATTCAAATTGATTGGAAAAAAAACTTATTTTTTTATAATCATAAATTCATAATTCATGTATGTTTCATATGCCCTACTCAATTTTAAAAAATTCAAACATTTGTAAAAATATTATATAGGATTGAAACACTTATGAAACTTCAATGACTTTAGAGAGACAAAAAATAGTTTGAGGTATTTAATTGAAACAGTGAGTAAACTTAGTTATATTTCTATAACAATTTCCCTTTTTTTAATGATTAAATTTCATAAATAATTCAAGTAGTTATAACTGTATGTTTTAAAGTGTGTTTCTTAAATCCAAGGAAAACTAATTAACGGGTCATCTTACGTACACTCGCTTTGACCTGAACCCATTCTTGATAGGTTTCCTCTCAAATGGTTTGAAACTGGTAATCAATAAAATTGAACACTAATAGGTTGGTAAATTAGAGTTAGGTTATTCTACTAAGGATAAAAATGGTACAAAGTGTAAGAAGGATTTTCAACCATTAGTTTAATTTTTAGTGGTTGAGATCAAGTTGTAATAATACATGTTGGTAGAGGGTATTTTATCATAATCACTTTTGTTGACTTTCTCTCTCCACATGCAAGGCACTTGTCAATTCCCTCACTTTTTTAAAACGTTAATAACTTTTACATACAACGTTATTTTTTGATAAAAATTACATACAATGTTATTTTTTGATAAAAATTACACCAAAAAAACAAATGTTTTTTAAATCTTCAAAACGCGTATAGTATTAATATATAAAAAAGAAATTTTTTTTTCACATTTTTTAGCTCATTGTGTAATATCATATAATTGTGTTATATTATAAGTTGTATAAAACCATGTTTTTCAGCTCATTGTATAATATTATGTCATTGTGTTATATTATAACTTGTGTAGTATCATGTTTTTAGCTTATTGTCAGGTCCTTGTGTGATATTATATCATGTGTAGATCATTGTATCATATTGTGCGTTAAAAATTATGAATGGCAAAGATTAATATTGTGTTGAGGATGGACATTTAATTTGAGGCACGTGTCTACTAGCTTCAAACTTGGAGTTTATATAGTGATAGGCATGTATCGTGTTATTGAAAGAAAAAAAAAAGAACAAATTTAATTATACACAACTCGATCAATGGCAAAACAGATTTTTTATAAACACTTTGCGCATCATGCTACTTTCTTCTTCTTCATCTGTTCTCTACTTGTGTTGGCATCAATTATGAAGACTACAACTGCCACTTCCTCACGCCACCAAGCTAGAGATGAAGCTGCAGGTGATTTTAAGTGCATTGAACAGGAGAGACAAGCTCTTCTTCATTTCAAATCATATATTCGTCAAGACTCGAAGGGATATCTCTCTACATGGACACAACATGAAAAAAGAGTAGAAGAAGCAACAAGTGAGTGTTGTGAATGGAGTGGAGTCACTTGCAACAACCAAACAGGTCATGTCACAACCCTTGACTTGTTCGAAGGATTTTTGGAAGGTAAGATTAGCCCTTCCTTGGTTAACTTAACCTACTTGACTCATCTAGACCTTTCCTGGAATCATTTCCATGGACCAATTCCCATGTTCATTGGTTCCATGACTCAACTAAGGCATCTTGGCCTTAAAGGTAACTATTTTAATGGAACCATTCCCATGTTTAATGGTTCCATGACTCATTTAAGGTATCTTGACCTTAGTGAGAATGAATTAACGGGAAACATTCCCATGTTTATTGGTTCCATTACTCAATTAAGGTATCTTAGCCTTAGTTTTAATTATTTTAATGGAACAATTCCCATGGAACTTGGAAACCTCACGAAGCTACAAGAGCTTTACCTTTATTCCCTTAGCAACTGTACAATTGAAAATCTGGATTGGTTGTCTCATTTGTCACATTTAGAGAGCCTTAATATGAATGAGATTTCTCTAGCCAAGGCAAATAATTGGGTAAATGTGATTCAAAGTCTTAAAAAACTTTCAGATTTATCTTTTTCGGGATGTGACCTCTCACATGTCATGAATCTATATTCTTATTCATCTTTCAACTCCTCTTCTACTTCATCGTCTAATATTGTTTACCTACAACTTACAAACAACAACCTCAACTCATCCATGTATCATTGGTTGTTCCCACTAACTAGCAATAAACTTGAATTCCTTTATCTTGACGACAACAAATTAGATGGGATTCCCAAATACCTTGGAAATCTTTGCAGTTTGGCTAACTTATATATCTCTCGGAACATAATGTTGGTCAAATTTTCTGATCTAATGGTGAACTTGTCGTCGGGATGCACATCGGTTGCATTAGAATTCTTGTATGTTTCATATAACCAATTAACAGGTTCCTTATCCGACAATATCCAAAAGTTTGTATCCTTACAATATTTGGATTTAAGTAATAACCAGCTAAATGAAAGTCTATGTGAAAATGTGTGGCGGTTACCCAAACTTGAAATGCTAGATGTTTCTTCCAATTTTCTTAGAAGTTTCATTCCTAAATACGTTGGAGAGACGAAGATTTCAACATTATATCTTTCAAACAACTCATTTGACGGAACCCCTTCTAATATTCACATGTCAGACCATTCCAGTATACAAGAGATTGACATAAGCTCTTGCAATCTAGGGCCTCACTTTCCAAATTGGATTCTAAAATTGAAAAATCTTACTCATCTTAATATAGCCAATAATAGAATCTCATATACATTTTCTATTCAGTTTTGGAACATGTGGTTTTCTCAATTGATTGATATTGATCTCTCTTCCAACAACTTTTCTGGTTCCATACCCAATGTTTCATCCGGTTTGGAATGGTTAGACCTTTCCCATAACAAATTTTATGGACAAATCTCCTTTTTATGCCAAATTACTGATGGGTCTTTGAACTTTCTGGATCTCTCGAACAATTCATTCATTGGAGCAATTCCATATTGTTTGTGGTACTTCAATGAATTAGAAGTTCTTAATCTAGGGCATAATAACTTTTCTGGAAGGCTTCCAATTTCAATTGGGTATTTAATCAGTCTTGAGGTTTTAAAGTTAGACAACAACAAATTCTCTGGAGAATTACCCTTATCTTTACAAAATTGCACTCGATTGACCTTTTTAGAGATGGGGGCCAACAAGTTTTCTGGTTATGTGCCAATTTGGATAGGGGAACAATTATCACAGTTGTATGCTCTTAGCTTAACATCAAATAACTTCTTTGGAACCATCCCTTCACAATTGTGCCAACTAGTAAATCTACAAATTCTAGACTTGTCAATGAACAGGCTAAATGGAACCATCCCATCATGTCTTAATAACATCACTTCATTATTTCATGATGGATTCTCATCTTACCACTATCAAAGTGGATCACGTTCAAATTATGTTGACCGTGTATTGATCTATTGGCAAGGAAGTGTACGTGAGTTTAGCAACAATTTAGGAATGTTAAAAAGCATTGATCTATCAAACAACATTCTAACTGGACAAATCCCTTATGAACTAACCAATCTTCTTGAATTGGTGCAACTCAACTTATCACACAATGTTCTATCCGGACCGATTCCAGATAAAATTGGTGAGATGAAAAACCTTCAAATTTTGGATCTATCTAGAAATAAACTTTCAGGAAGAATACCATCAAGCATATCTCAGATAACTTTTTTAAACTATCTAGATGTGTCGCATAATAATTTGTCAGGAAGAATTCCAGTCTGCACTCAACTCCAGTCCTTTGAACCTTTAAGATACATTGGAAATGTCGGGCTTTGTGGACTTCCCTTAACCAAATATTGTCCTGGAGACAAAGAGTTAGAGGCTCCCATCATTGGCCAGAATGAGGGTGGAGGTGAAGGAGTAGATGAACTTGATAGATTATTTTTAATTGGTGGGGCTTGTGGTTTTGTGACTGGATTTTGGATAGTTTGTTGTGGTTTACATGTCAATTGGCATGGGAGGAATGAGTTTTTTTGCTTCCTTGATAACTTGAAAGATTGGGTCTACATAAAGGTGACGTTGTTCATTGCAAGACGACAAAGAGCTACATATCTATAGTACAGTAGTCGAAGCTTCATGAATTATTAGAATTCTATATAGTGTTTTATAAGTTTCATATAGCTTTCATATGGTTATTCTTGTTTCTATATTGATGTGTAATGTAATGTAACGCTTCACTTGTATTTCTAGGGTCTCTTTAAGTCCACGTTACATCAATAAAATAGCCACCAACACCATGGGTGGCACATTTTGTTGTGCTGTGTGAGATGATACAAAATAAATTATATTGTAAGACCGACTCATAACTTTTAACAAACATGCTTTCTTTTAAGTATGTTGAGCTTATAACACAAAAATAAGCAAACAAAACTAAAACTAAATTGATAGACTTCATTGCTTCTTAACGTGAGTATATTTCATGTACAACAGTATACATTTCATGTTTCTTCATTATATTCCGAGTTTCCTGCATCTTATGTTACTTTTATCTCTTAATTCTTGTTGGACTGTGAGATAGATATACTGTTATAAGGTCACACTAGTAGAAAGAATCAAACTGTCTCAAATAGAAGTGACCGTAAAGGTAAATAAGATTTATGAAAGAGCAAATTTGCAAATAATACACCCTTTGCTAATTAAAACATATACAAATATGAAGCTGTTAAAAGAAAAATATACCAGTTCTATTCTATTGTAACAAATTCACAGTGACCGGAATCATCGATGTTTGCTAACTATACAACGAATCTCAAAAAGTAGTAGTTGAAATAAAGTTGAAGTTACGCGTATATGAAAGCTCAATATTACACATCCAAAATTCTTGTAGTTCCTCCCAGATATACACACATAAAAATAAACAGCTAGCTAATCAAGCCTCCTTAATGGAAATAAACTAAATTATAATTGATGGGTTGTCTAAAGTGAACAATACAAATAAATTGCTGATTTCACTAGCTTCTTAATTAAAACATATACAAATACAACGAATCATTCATATGACCAGTTCCATTGTAACACGTTCATAGTGACCGGAATCATTGATGTTTGCAAACTATAATACAAGTAATCTCAATATATATGACGTAGTTGAAATAAAGTTGAAGTTACGCGTACATGAAAGCTTAATATTACACATCCAAAATTCTTGTAGTTCCTCCCAGATATATATACACACATAAAAATAAACAGCTAGCTAATCAAGCCTCCTTAATGGAAATAAACTAAATTATAATTGATGGGTTGTCTAAAGTGAACAATACAAATAAATTGCTGATCTTCTTAACACGTATACGATGACCGTAAAGTCCAAAAACTGGTTTGTTAGTGTAGTATACTTGAAAGATATCCACAAATTAAGACCATGATATATATGAATCTTTTGTACACTCCACAAACTGAACCAGAAACAAATTTTGAAAGAAGAAACCTGCATTGACCTGAACATGGTTATCAATACCCTCGACAATATTATATTGATCGAAGTCATAGGACGATAATTCGCAATGTCGAGTTAATTAACACGTTTACTACCACATTTACATAGAAACATATTATTAACATGTTTGACTCAACATATACAAAATTGAAATTTTTTTAACGGTGGATTATTAAAGCAATTAATTATTTGAAAAATAAGGACCACTAGTAGCAATAAGCTCAATTGAGATTATTATCAATTAACAGTTAACTGGTAGGAGTAGAAAATCTTAGAATCAACTTGACTTAAAAAGTTAGGTCCATGACAAGAATTTTTAAAGTTCGAATTATTAGCGGCTAATAGTAAAAAGTTATGCTTATTTAAATAAAATTTTCCTTGTAAATCAAAGAGAAAGCATAGATTGTTTAATACTTTACGATAGGTTGCTTTCGTTATATGAGCACCTTCAACCTTCCTTCACACAATCTACGGACCCAAAATCCAAAAGCTGATGGAGAAAGGATGTGATAAATACAAATTATCAAGACTTGAGAGTCTTCTTTGTTTTTTTAACAGCGACTTTTATGAAATGTGACGGACTCAATTCCTGGCACATAGGGTCTCTAAACCAAGTCAGACAACAATATATGCCGTTTAAACCAAGACTTGAGAGTCTTCTAAAGTTTAATACGGGGCAAATGAACTTATTCTATGAACTTTAGTCTCTTATTCTTCTCTCAACTACTCACCTTCTCTACCAACAATAATAGGATCTTTTTTAAACATACAAAAAGATTGTAAAGAAAACTAATCAGGTTTTAACATTTACAGGTAATTAAACATCTCAAATGATATTGAATGCCATCGCCTAAAAATGTTATTGACTTTGTTATTTAAGATTATGAAATAATCTGTTTACCTGGAGGTAATTGGAAATCATGTTGGTCTTACAGTGGGTGGTTCAAATGGCCATTTTGAGCTCGATTCTTTAAAGCCGATGATTGCTAGCTTTTTGTTACATGTAAGTAAAGTAGGCCCAGGCAATCACTATCAAAGCGATCATCTGATATTTGTTTTGCACCTTTTAAAACTAATGTGTTTACCATATGATACTCATGCATTGGTCTTGTTTTTACAGTTGATAAGACTTTTAACTGATGCATCTTCTTCTTTCTAAAAGAATTGTGTGAGAGGCATTCAAGCAAATAGGGATATGATTCAAAAGTTATTACATGAGGTAATCTAATAGTAAAAAAAAAGTTTCTAAATTTACTGTAATTTAGTTTAATTACAATGTAATTCCTAATGCTATTATATTTTGTGATCCTTTGCGGTCACTTATGGTTGTGACATCTTTGAATCCTATAAGCATCTGTTTGAATTTACAATTCTATGTTTTTTACACACTTTAATTTTTAAATATTAACTAAATGATGTAAATTATCGTTTGAAATCTTTTGAAATCTATGGTAATTGTCCTCTCTTTGTTATTTTCTACCTCAAACCTTCAGTTTAATTTTTATGATTTTTGTATAAACAATGCATTTGTTAATTATGATTACAATACCAGTATTAGTACAACGATCATCCATATGTTAAAATTAAAATAAAAATAGGAGTTGCATACATCCAAAATAGACTTGGGGGTACTCTTGACCTGTTTGTGTTTTACAACTCAATCCAAATTAACCAATCTGCAAGTAAATGGGTCGAAAGAACCACCTTTAGTTATTTCTTGTGGGATAGAATTAATAGTTTGATTAACAGTTAGACTCGCTCATCAATTCCCTCAAAACGTATTTAAAGAACTAATAATTGTTACCTAATTAGCATTTAAATTGTGAAGAAAGTTGCTCTCAGTTTAGGAGTCTTGACTAGTGAAGAATTCGATCAACTTGTAGTTCTGGAATAGATGATTGGTCCAACTGACTGAAGCACCATATTAAAGATAAGGTTGCATGTTCTATGAGGTTGAAGCCATTTTACTATAAGTTATTTAGATTGAAAATAAAAGATCTCTGGTCTATCATATTCTGGAACTTGTTGAAATAATTTATTCTTCTAAGTGATGAGATGCGTTTTTTTAGGGGTTTTATTTTTTTTATGTAATTATCAATGGATAGAAATTTTTGCCTTGATTTGTGTAAAGAATTCTAGTAACATATTGGTATATATTGAATATATATTTTTTTAAATTTATGCTTGCATCTTTAACATTTTTAAACATACAAATATACAATTTTTTTTTAATTTATTTGCAAAATTTTGCGACGGTTATTACAACCAAAAAGCGGTCGCAGAATGAGAGCAGTCGCAAATTTTGCGACGAAAATAAAGGTCGCAAGTTCTGAGATGGCATTGACAATCGCTAAATAAAAGCAGTCGCAAAATAGTTGCTATAGGACATTAGAGACAGATGTTTTTCCAACTGACTTTTCGGTCGCAAAATGGTCTCAATAGCATTTTGCAACCGTTTTGAGACCAAAATGACCGTCGCTATTGGCTACTTTTTTAGTAGTAGTATGTCATTTCTCATTAGCCATTTGGAAGAGAAACTATGTATTAATATACTAATATCTTATATGATTTAGTTATTCTAATAAATAGGATGTTTGTAAGATTGTAGGATCATGTTTAATGGATGGAGCCATAAGTAGAGACTTATCAGACTATCTCTCAATATGAGGTTTTATGACAAATATAGTGTAGTGGATGAAACTTATAAAGCCCCTATCATGATTGTAGTATTATTGTTTTATAATATTTTTTAAATTAAGTAAAAAAATCATTAAAATATCTTATTGGGTGAGAAGAGGTGAGAGAAATTGGATTGGCGTTATCACGGCTGTACTCATGAGCTCCACCATAGCGTCCATGCTATAATGGTGATTGGACGTTATAAAGCATTTTCAAGCCTCACACCACGCTCACTATATATACATGGTCTAAGGCCCCCTTAGCTTGTCTTTTAAATCTATATCACACAATTTTAGGTCCAAAAATCCAAAATATAAACAAGAAAACATGTATTAAATACAAATTGACGAGACATGAGAGTCTTTGAACTTCTAGGGGTTTGAACACCTCTATGATTTTTGTCTTGGATGCTCATAATCCACACAAATTTTTGACACATATGTGGACGTGAAAGTTAAAAAGAAAATTATTTTGTTTTTCTTACAGTGATTTTCATGAATTACGACAGATATATCATATATAAAGGATCCTCTTTGTGTTTTGCAATAAATATGAAACCTATTTTTTTAGTTATTAAATTTCATAAATAATTCAAGTAGTTATAACTGTATTAAGTTTTAAAGTGTGTTTCTTAAATCCAAGGAAAACTAATTAATGGGTCAACTTACGTACACTCGTTTTGACCTGAACCCATACCCATTCTTGATAGGTTTCTCTCAAATGGTTTGAAACTGGTTATAAATAAACTTGAAGACTAATAGGTTTGGTAAATTACGGGACATGATTTAAGGAAAAATAATTATTGGTTTATAAAAAAACCCTTCTTCGCACTAATCAGGTTAAAAGATGTCGCAATCATCGAGTACAATGAATATAATTAAAATGACATAAAATCAAGATTGTAACCTGATTTTGACTGAAATCATCGAGTATGAAAGATAATCAGACGGATGAGGAACAGAGGAAAGGAAGAGGTAGAACATAATGTGAGAGAGACAATAGAGTAGAAAATAAAGCCGGAGCTCCGCCTTAGAGCATTCACAGTAAAGGAACTTTTTCTATCTCTAAATTTACACTTAAATGTCACTACATTTCTCTTTCATTCTATTTAAATAATAATATTTTTACACATTTATCATTACAATTTCTATTTCATCCACTCAGAACCACTTTAAAAAAATATTAAAAAATTATATGGGGTGAACAGTAGCTTTTTAAATATAGAGTTTCTCTCTCATCCATCATTAAGTTTTCTCTTTCCTTCACTCACAACAACTCACAACCACTCACACCCACCCTTTAAAATATAAAAACCTCACTCACGTACATTTGATTCCTCCAATATGAATGCTCTTAGACTTTTAGGATCCGCGTGTTTTTTAGGGTGAATAAACGTGACACATGATATCCCTATTTAATAGAACTGATAGATACAAAAAAGATAATAGTATTTTAATTAATTATAGTATCTTAATTAATGAAATATTATATATTAGGTTAGTCACCCGTGTATAACACGGGCTGAAAACTTAACAAGATATATAGTATAAAATAGGGGTGTACACGGTCCGGTTTTTACGGTTTTTTGGATAAAATCGTAACCAAAACGTTACTTGCGGTTTTTTGCCATTAAAACCAAACCTATTCCGAACCATACGAGCGGTATGGTCCGGTTTGGTTTCAAGGTTTGAGCTTTATAGTCCAAGTTTAAGAGCTCTAAAAAACATCTCAAAATCTGTCAAAATTGTATAAACTTCCGGTATTGAAAATTGATTATATATCCGAATATTGCAAGATTACCTGTGTTGTAACAATATAATGATAGAAACTTATATTATATATATATAATGATAGATATAATGATATTATATATATATGATCGATATGCTAGTTATGATCTATTTTAGCACCAACAAATTAATACTTGTTTTAACACTTTACTTACAAGAATTCATATATGAGATGTAATATATATACACACACGTGCGCGTACGGTTCGGTCCGGTTTTTTACAAACGGTTTTTGATATAAACCGTAAACCAAACCGGTCATAACGGTCCGGTCCGGTTTTTTACGAACGGTTTTTTGTATAAACATAAACCGACCGCGAAACCAAACCGTTGAACGGTTTGGGCGGTTTCACGGTTTAAAACCGAACCGTGTACACCCCTAGTATAAAAGTATGAAAATATGGTATTAAGATAATATTCGATTTGTTTAAATTTAATTGATGTGTTTTCAAAGGGTTTTGAAATCAAAGAGTAATAATGATTGTTACAGCATATTATAAAAAAATTGTTATGGTGTTTCGATCTATAAAGAGTTGGTACATTAAAAGTTAAATAAAAGTATAATTCAAATCATTCGTAAACAAAACAATAGGAAATACTATATATATGTACTAGTTTGGCGCCCGCACTACGTTCGGAAACACAACAATCAAGTGGTGATTTTAACGATATTCATGACGGTTCCTATATGTTTTGAGACAAAATCATGGTAAACCGGTACACAAGATTTATTTTAAATTATTTTTTCGTATAACAGTATTATACTCAAATTAAATAGAATTAAGTGCTCGGTTTTTATGGTGTTGTTTATTTTTAAAAATAATTTCGTATAAAAAAGTTATGTATATTTGTAAAACATTGAGGTTTTTAATTGTATGTTATTATCAACTTTATCCCTAAGTTTATTTTATACCCTATCAAATAAAATCGACTTATGTACACTCCTAGTAGAAGAAAGTTGAAAATGTAACTATTCTTAAACTTTTCAAAATTCTCATAAATTTTAGGGGACCAAAATGTAATTAGTGATATTATAATACATTTTATATACATATTTTAAATAAAGAGACAAACTCTCAAATGATGTTATATTATACACTAGGTTAGTGCCCGCGCTACGCTCGGGGACATAACACTCATGTGATGATTTTAAGGATATTCATGGATATGAATGATTCCAATCAGTTTTGAGATAAAACCGTGGTAAAACTGAAACACAAAATTTATTTAAAATCTTGTTGTTTGGTATTTAACAATATTATAATCAAATTAAAGAGATTTAGACGTTCAGTTTTATGTTGTAGTTTTTTGTTAAACAATGTCGTATAAAAAAGTTGTGTATATTTAAAAAATAATTATGTATTTAATTGTATGTTATTAATAAATTTATCTCTAAGTTTTATTTTTATACCCTAATAAATATAACATGACCCATGCTCACCCCTAGGAGAGGGTAGAAAATGTAAATAACATTAATTATTTAAATACTTTGCTAAATATTAGGGGATTAAATGAAAATTAATATTATTATAATAAATTATTATACATAAATATATATTTTTTAAATATAACAATATTATTATTTTTGAGAGAATTTCTCAAATAATGCCAACTAAGCAAATAGATCTTAAATTATGCCAAGTAAGCAAATATGATTTTGCTATATTATATAGAAGATATTTTAAAATTCAAATGATGCTTTTAAGGATGTTCATGAATGTTCCATTCAGTTTTAAAACAAAATCGTGATAAATCGGAACACATGATATATTTTAAAAATTAGATTTTTAGTATAACAATATTATACTCAAATTAAAGAGAATAAAATGCTCAGTTTTCTGGTGTAATTTATTTTTTTTTAAAATCTTCTAAAAATGTTATGTATATTTATAAAAAAAACTCAGGTCTTTAATAGTATGTTATTATTAACTTTATCCATAAGTTTCCTTTTTAAACTTTTTCAAATATAAACCAACTCATGTACAACCATTGTAGTAAAGGGTTAGAAATATAAATACTCTTAATTTTTTCAGAATTTTCCAAAATATTAGGGGACCAAAAATGTAATTATTTTTATTATAATATATTTTATATACATATTTTAAATAAAAAAATCATTATTATGAGATAAACTCTCAAATAATGCCACATAAGCTAGAAGCTTTAAAAAGATGCCACATAAGCTTTTTTTATTTTCCTATATTATATACGGAGTAGAAGATTTTCAATTGCATGTTTCTAGTTGAATTTTTATTTTTATGTTTTATTATATGTATATAAATACTTTTCATCATTTGTTGCATAATTTTTTTTGAAATCTCAATAAAAAATGAAAAAAATATGATCTATTGTGTATATAAATAGTTTTTATAATTTGTTGGGCTTAGGTGAATAACTTAGTTGAGTGACAAATTGTGAATTATTTACTTCTTTATTAATATAGTGAGATATAAAATTTAAAATTTAGTTTGAATATATATTTTATTTCATATTATTTATACCGATATATATGAAACTAGATTAGTACCCGTGTATTACACGGATTTTAGTTTTATAGATTTTAACTCAATTTAGATATCAAATTTATTTTTAACATATCTCTTATTAATTCGATTCGGATATTTACAAATATATTCATATAAAAAATCATATGTTACAATAAAGGATATGATTTATAATAGTTGGTATATTTTTATTGGAACATATCGGGTTAGGAGATAATTCATGATAATTGTTAATTTTATTATTTGAACATATCGAGTTATGAGGTAATTAATGATAATTGGTAAAACTTTAATTTGAACATATCGGGTTAGGATAAATCATAATAATTGATAAGTTTTTTATTTGAATATATCAGGTTATGAGATAATTCATGATACTTGGTACATATCGGGTTAAGATATAGATTATGATAATTGGTAAATTTTATAGTTGGACATATCGGGTTAGGAGATAATTGATGATAATTTGTGAATTTTTAGTTTAAACATATCAGGTTATTTCGAATATGGAGCATACCATGACCCGTCTAAAAATTCTCCATCAAATTAATTTAGAGCATGACACCTAAGCAAAATCCTATGTGGAGTAGTTAAAATGGTGACATGTGGATGTGTTACTCAATTATTAGAATAGGTAGATATTATTTATATAAAAATTAAAATTTGATTTGAATATATATGATATTTGATATTTTATGTAGGGATATACAAGAAGTATTATCTATATTTAATTTCAAATTTAGTTTTGGTAATTAAATACATTAGTATTTATGTATTATTTTATACATATGTAGTTTAATTGAATCATTTTTATACTTGATTCTGTGTATTACACAGGGCTATAACTTAGTTATTCTAATAAATAGGATACTTTTATAAATGTACAATTGTAAGGCCCCTTTGTTTGCCTTTTAAATATCTGTATCCCACAATTTTATGTCCAAAAATCCAAAATATAATGAAGAAAAATGCAACAAATACAAATTGCCGAGACTTAAAGAGTCTTCGAAGTTTGAGCGTCTAATTCGAGGGCAAATATTGAACTTATTCCATGATCTTTAGTCTTGGATGCTCACAATCCACACAATTTTTTGAAACAATATGTAATAAAAAATTCATAATAAATACGAAAAAAATTAATTAAAATAACAAAAAAAGATAAATAAAATCATGAAATGTTGAATATATATTATTTGTTTCGAATAAGTAACAAAAAGAGCTCAGATCTAAAACGTGTGCATCTAGCATAAAGGTCATGAATTCAAATCTTACTAGATTAGCACCTAAACATATCCTATGTGTTAATGATATTTCATTATTTCAGATTTCTTATTATCTTAAAAGTAAATGTTATTGTAATTTTGTATATGAACATTATTTTAGTAGTATTTATACTATTTTTGCGGTTGGTCCTATAGGTTAACGACATATGAAGATGAGAGAGAGAGTTTAGAAATCGATTCAACGAGGTATCAACTAATTTGTTAGAAAATATGTCGGGTTTAAATCCTTGTGGTCGGTTTTCTAACTTTGAAATATCAAAGATAGTGGCATTTTCCGAGTTGTATAAAGATGATTTTACTCTAAGAGAAAGAGGATGTATTGAAGGTGAACTTAATGTTTTTTTTATCAAACTTTAAAAGAAGATGATAGATTTGAAGACTTGAATGGACTATGTGACATTGCTCATCTAATGGTGGAAACTGTAAAACATAGTTCGTTTCCATTGGCTTATCGGATATTGAAGCTTGCGTTGGTTTTACCGGTTGCGACTGCAACCGTTGAAAGGTGTTTTTTTAAATTAAAGCTTGTCAAGACGGATTTGCGCAATCGAATGGGTGACGACTTTTGAACGGTGCTTTGGTTTGTACGGTTGAAAAAGAAATATTTGATAAAGTAACGGACGAGGATGTGATGATTCGTTTTCATGCTATGAAAGAACGACGGGGACAAATCTTTTAGATATGTATTTATTTTATCAATGCTTTCTTATTATTATTGTATGAACGTACGAAAAAAAAATTTAAGAGTTACCCTTCAACTTTTGGGCTATCTCCGCCACCGCTTTTATTTATCTTTTAAAAAATCTGTATCACACAAATTTAGGTCCAAAAATCCAAAATATAATGAAAAAACACCCGAACAAATACAAATTGCCTAGACTTAAAATGTCTTTGAAGTTTGAACGTCTAATTCGGGGCAAGTATGAACTTATTCCATGATCTTTAGTCTTGGATGCTCACAATCCACACAAGTTTTTGACAAATACGTGGACGTGAAAGTTAGAAAGAAAATCAATTTGTTTGATAAGTATAAATTAAATTAATTTATATATATGTCATGTAATAAAAAAAACTTTTGGATGCCATTTGGTGTTAGTGAGTCCACTCTTGACATTTATTACTGTTCAAAACTCTATGACTGATCACTAGTAGATACACTACTGTAAGTACCGCATCTTTAATATATAACTTTTAACTAAAAATACAGATTGTCTAAGGTATTTAAAAATTTATTAGTTTTTTTTTATTTTTAAATATTACTAACTAGATTAATATCCGTGTACTACACGGATTTTAGTTTTATAGGTTTTAACTCAATTTGCATATCAAATATATATTTAACATATCTCTTATTAAATCGATTTGGATATTTACAAATATATTCATATAAAAAAAAATCATATGTTACAATAAAGGATATGATTTATAATAGTTGGTAAATTTTTATTGGAACATATCGGGTTAGGAGATAATTCATGATAATTGTAAATTTTTTTATTTGAACATATCGAGTTATGAGATAATTAATGATAATTGGTAAAACTTTAATTTGAACATATCAGGTTAGGATAAATCATAATAATTGATAAGTTTTTTATTTGAACATATCAGGTTAGGAGATAATTCATGATACTTGGTACATATCGGGTTAATATATAGATCATGATAATTGGTAAATTTTGTATTTGAACATATCGGGTTAGGAGATAATTGATGATAATTTGTGAATTTTTAATTTAAACATATCGGGTTATTTTGAATATGGAGCATACCATGACCCGTCTAAAAATTCTCCATCAAATTAATTTAGAACATGACACCTAAGCAAAATCCTATGTGGAGTAGTTAAAATGGTGACATGTGGATGTGTTACTCAATTATTAGCAACTGTACAATTAAAAACCTAAATTGGTTGTCTCATTTGTCACATTTAAAGGGCCTTTATATGGATGGTATTTCTCTAGCCAAAGCAAATAATTGGGTGAATGTGATTTTAGGTCTTAAAAAACTTTCATTTTTGTCTTTATCGGAATGTGACCTCTCACAGGTCATGAATCCATATTCTTATTCATCTTTCAACTCCTCTTCTACTTCATCGTCTATTGTTTGCCTATATCTTATACACAACAATCTTAACTCATCCATGTATCATTGGTTGTTCCCACTAACTAGCAATAAACTTGAGTGGCTTTATCTTCATAACAACAAACTAGATGGGATTCCCAAATTCCTTGGAAATCTTTGCAGTTTGACTCTTTTAAGTATTACTAAAAACTCATTGTCGATCAAATTTTATAATTTATTAGCAAACTTGTCATCGGGATGCACATCGATTGCATTAGAAGGTTTATTTGTTTCACATAACCAATTAACAGGCTCGGTATCCAATAATATCCAAAAACTTTCATCCTTAAAATATTTATTTTTAGATAATAATCAGTTAAATGAAACTATTAGTGAAATTGTGTGGCGACTACCCAAGGTTCAAGAGCTAGATGTTTCTTCCAATTTTCTTAAAAGTTTCATCTCTGAATATGTTGGAGAGACAAAGATTTTAAGATTATATCTTTCAAACAACTCATTTGAAGGAACTCCTTCTAATATTCACATGTCAGACCTTTCCAATATACAAGAGATTAACATTAGCTCTTGCAAGCTAGGGCCTCACTTTCCCAATTGGATTCTAAAATTGAAAAATCTTACTCATCTTAATATAGCCAATAATAGAATCTCATATACATTTTCTATTCACTTTTGGAACATGTGGTTTTCTCAATTCATTGATATTGATCTCTCTTCCAACAACTTTTCTGGTTCCATACCCAATGTTTCATCCGGTTTACAAAGGTTAGACCTTTCCCATAACAAATTTTATGGACAAATCTCCTTTTTATGCCAAATTACTTATGGGTCTTTGTACTTTCTTGATCTCTCGAACAATTCATTCATTGGAGAAATTCCAGATTGTTTGTGGCACTTCAAAGAACTACAAGTTCTTAATCTAGGGCATAATAAATTTTCTGGAAGGCTTCCTATTTCCATTGGGTATTTGATCAGTCTTGAGGTTTTACAGTTAGACAACAACAACTTCTCTGGAGAATTGCCCTTATCTTTACAAAATTGCACTTGATTAACATTTTTGGAGTTGGGGGTCAACAAGTTTTCTGGTTATGTGCCAGTTTGGATAGGGGAAAGGTTATCGTTGTTATATGCTCTTAGCTTAAAATCAAATAACTTCACTGGAACCATCCCTTCACAATTATGCCAATTAGTATATTTACACATTCTTAACTTGTCAATGAACAAGCTAGATGGAACCATCCCGATATGTCTCAATAACCTCACTTCATTACTTAATGACGGATTCTCATTTTATTACCAAAATGCACATTTGTTAAATGGGTCAAATTATTTTGACCATGCAATGATCTATTGGCAAGGAAGTGAACGTGAGTTTAGCAACACTTTAGGAATGTTGAAAAGCATTGATCTGTCAAACAACATTCTTACAGGACAAATCCCTTATGAACTAACCAATCTTCTTGAATTGATGCAACTTAACTTATCAAACAATGTTCTATCCGGCCCGATTCCAGATAAAATTGGTGAGATGAAAAACCTTCAAATTTTGGATCTATCCAAAAATAAACTTTCAGGACAAATACCATCAAGCATATCTCAGATAACTTTTTTAAACTATCTAGATGTGTCGCATAATAATTTGTCAGGAAGAATTCCAGTCTGCACTCAACTTCAGTCCTTTGATCCTTTAAGATACATTGGAAATGTCGGGCTTTGTGGACTTCCCTTAACCAAATATTGTCCTGGAGACAAAGAATTAGAGGCTCCCATCATTGGTCAAAATGAGGGTGGAGGTGAAGGAATAGACGAACTTGATAGATTGTTTTTAATTGGTGGGGCTAGTGGATTTGCGACTGGATTTTGGATGGTTTGTTGTGGTTTACATGTCAATTGGCATGGGAGGAATGAGTTTTTTCGCTTTCTTGATAACGTGAAAGATTGGGTCTACATAAAGGTGACGTTATTCATTGCAAGACAACAAAGAGCTCCATGGGTATAGTATAGTAGTTGACACTTCATGATTTATTATAATCCTATATAGAAATTTAATTTTTCCTTATTGTTTGTTTTTATATTGATGTGTAATGTAATATAATGCTTCACTTGTAGTTCATAGGGGCTTTTTAAGTCCTCGTTATCAATAAAATAACCACCAACAACATGGCCCATGGGTGGCACATTTTGTTTCTTCACTATGTTCAGAGTTTTCTGCATTGTTGGAATGTGTGATACTGATAATGTTATAAAGTCACACTAGCTAGTAGCAAGAATCAAACTGTCTCAAACAGAAGTGACTGTAAAAGTAAATAAGGATTTATGAAGAACAAATTTGCAAATAATACACAATTTGCTAATTAAACAGATACAAATATGAAGTTGTTCGAAGAAAAAATATACCAGTTATATTGTAACACATTCATGGTGACCGGAACCATTGATGTTTGCAAACTATAATACAACCAATCTCAATATAATGTAGTTGAAATAAAGTTCAAGTTACGCGTATATGAATGCTCATAAACCCCAATATTACACATCCAAAATTCTTGTAGTTCCTTCCAGATTTAAACACATCCACAAAACTGCTAATCAAGCCTCCTTAATCAAAATAAACTAAATTTGAATTGATGGGTTGTCCAAAGTGAACAATACAAACACATAATTTGCTGATTTCACTATCTTCTTAACGCGTATACGATGACAGTAAAGTCCAAAAACTGGTTTGTTAGTGTAGTATACTTGAAAGATATCCACAAATTAAGACCATGATATGAATCTTTTGTACACTCCACAAACTGAACCACAAACAAAATTTGAAGAAAGAAACCTGCATTGACCTTCACATGGTTATTTTTAGAACTGATGGTGTTTTGACAAAATATTAAACTGATTGTGCTAATTATGACCTATTTGGCTATTTATTCGAATTATGTTGTCTCTAATGGGTGAGACGGGTAAAATTCTGAAAGGATTGAGCCAAACAGGTCGGAAGTCGTCCAATTGTTCAAATCAGTATTAGACATAAAACCTCCTAAACCATTGATTCAAAGACTATATTTCTAATAGAATAATATGATATTATAAATAACTTTTAGGTGCAAATAAACAATGCTATTAAAAATCACCTACTGTGATCATTGCACATATAAGATGCATATAGATAGGCCAACAACTAGTTTGAGAAACTTAATTACTCAGTGTTCAATTTACGGATGTGTCCCTTTATACAAGTAAAAAACAAAGTGCGTAAGATTAAACTTAAAACAGAAGGAGAGTTAACTAACTACGCATAAAGGTCATTATCACTGTACCTATGATTGCTCTGAACTGACTAGAAAACAAATGAAACAAGGGTAACTTAGTAAAATCACATAACAAGTTGAATGTATTGATAGAGTAAACACTTGATCGATAAGCCATACCTGATGCATAAAATTTATAGTCAGTGTGTGACCAAACAAAGCTGCTGATGCAAAGCTTGCGAAGATTGTGGCGACTGTTGAAGAATACTTTTTCAAAACTGTATCTGCATGGCACAAACCGATATTTCAAATATAAGAATATACCCACTAAAAATAGTTAATTAACAAGATGTATAGATGCCAGGATGGAAACTTATCATGATCACAAAGCTACAGACAAATACCTTCAGATTGCTTAGCATCTTTACAGTTGCAGGATTAAAATTAATAGAGCTGCAAAAAGATTGTAATATTAGATAATAAGCTTCAAGTGAGATATATAGATGGATTGGTTTAACGTCTAAATATGTAAACTTCTGTAAGTATGTCAAAACTGTTATAGTTCCAAGCTAAAAGATGATTGACAATCAATAATTTGTAACACACCAGTATTTAGCCCTGCCTTAGTGTTACTGTAGACATGGGCATATATATTATGTTGAACCAAACCTGACACAATGAGAGAACAAAATCTGGTAATTAAGGAGTTATCACTTTTGCTCAACTCTTCAACAACTGATCAACATAAAGATAAATCTAAAATAAATCAAAAACATACCTGGATTAGAAGCATTACAACTGCAAAGACAACCTTTGCAAATTCAGTCAGAAAGTTAACACTGACGGGGCTAAATTTGAACTTCCATCAACCTTGGACATGTACACTAAAATTGGCTGCAAAAGCGAACGAAAATACTAAGCGACTAATAACTTATGCAGCATGAACATAGAACACAGCTTATTAGACCTAACAATTTCCAACCAATAACAGCATAGAATTTTAAAACTACTGCTAGCTCTTATTATATTAAAAAAGTATAAACAGACAACCAATAGACTGTCGTTATCCTGTCTTGCAATCAAATCAGGATGAGGATGTTATGTTACACAACAAACCTCACCACAACTGGATATACAAAACGATGCGGTGGGTTGTTTTAATCAAAATGCATTTTGGTTTTGATCAATTCTACTAGTCGTTAAGCAGAAAATGATAATGTAATAACCCAATATCGACATATAACATTTAGGGTCGTACGTTGCTTTTTCGAATGACAGACACTGCATTCTATCATCTCTTGTTTAATCCCTTTCTCACTCACTTCCTCTATATATATTTCAAATGACAGACACTGCATGCTTTTTCAAGCAACACAGGTATGTCTTTTTCTTTCTTGGAGCCGAGAAACAATAAGATTTGTGTAGATGGCCATCGTTTCTTCTTAGTTAGGTAAGGCATCATTTTTTTTTACTCAAAACACTTCATCACCACTTCATAACCAGAAAGGATAAGAGAATTTATTTTAGATTTTATGCTATTTTTTAGTGTTGGAAAAAACTGGTTTATTGATGTGTTGGTGGTGTTTTCATGATCAGTTATATGAATTTTCTCAAGTGTTAAAGGTACAGAAGGTTTAACGTTCTTATTCTTAGACGAAGATGGTATTTTACGAATGTAACAAAAAGTGGTGCATATAAGAAAGTATTAAACAGCTTGTAGATTATTTAATAATATTTTTATTCATTTATATATATTTGATTGTTGTTTGTTAGAGTATATAATAAGGGTAGCTTACTTTAACTTATATCGAATAATGTCACTTTGTTAGTATTTGTTTATATTATACTAGATTAGTACCCGTGTACTACACGGATTTTAGTTTTATAGGTTTTAACTAAATTTAGATGACAAATTTATTTTTAACATATCCTTTATTAAATCGATTTGAATATCTACCTATTCTAATAATTGAGTAACACATCCACATGTCACCATTTTAACTACTCCACATAGGATTTTGCTTAGGTGTCATGTTCTTAATTAATTTGATGGAGAAATTTTAGACGGGTCATAGTATGCTCCATATTCGAAATAACCCGATATGATTAAATTTAAAATTCACAAATTATCATCAATTATCTCCTAACCCGATATGTTCAAATACAAAATTTATCAATTATCATGATCTATATCTTAACCCGATATGTACCAAGTATCATGAATTATCTCTTAACCTGATATGTTCAAATAAAAAACTTATCAATTATTATGATTTATCCTAACCCGATATGTTCAAATTAAAGTTTACCAATTATCATTAATTATTTCATAGGTCGATATGTTCAAATAAAAAAATTAACAATTATCATGAATTATATCCTAACCCGATATGTTCCAATAAAAATTTACCAACTATTATAAATCATATCTTTCATTGTAACATATGAATTTTTATATGAATATATTTGTAAATATCCAAATCGATTTAATAAGAGATATGTTAAAAATAAATTTGATATGTAAATTGAGTTAAAACCAATAAAACTAAAATCCGTGTAATACACGGGTACTAATCTAGTATTCTAATAATTGAGTAACTCATCCACATGTCACCATCTTAACTACTCTACATATGATTTTGCTTAGGTGTCATGTTCTAAATTAATTTGATGGAGAGTTTTTAGACGGGTCATGATATGCTCCATATTCGAAATAACCCGATATGTTTAAATTAAATATTCACAAATTATCATCAATTATTTTCTAACCCGATATGTTCAAATACAAAATTTACCAATTATATTGATCTATATCTTAACCCAATATGTACCAATTATCATGAATTATCTCCTAACCTGATATGTTCAAATAAAAAACTTATCAATTATTGTGATCTATCATAACCCGATATGTTCTAATTAAAGTTTTACCAATTATCATTAATTATCTCCTAACTTAATATCTTCAAATAAAAAAAATAATAATTATCATGAATTATCTCCTAACCCGATATGTTCAAATAAAAATTTACCAACTATTATAAATCATATCCTTTATTGTAACATATGATTTTTTATATGAATATATTTGTAAATATCGAAATCGATTTAATAAAAGATATGTTAAAAACAAATTTTATATCTAAATTTAATTAAAACCTATAAAAATAAAATCCGTGTAATACACGGGTACTAATCTAGTTTACAAATATATTCAAATCAAAAAACATATGTTAAAATAAAGGATATGATTTATAATAGTTGGTAAATTTTTATTTGAACATATCGGGTTAGAAAATAATTATTGATAATTGTTAATTTTTTTTATTTGAAAATATCTAGTTAGGAGATAATTAATGATAATTGGTAAAAATTTAATTTGAACATATCGGGTTAGGATAGATCATAATAATTGATAAGTTTTTTATTTGAACATATCGAGTTAGGAGATAATTGGTAAATTTTTAATTTGAACATATCGGGTTAAAATAAATACATCATGATAATTGGTAAATTTTGTATTTGAATATATATATTGGGTTGGGATATAATTGATGATAATTTGTGAATTTTTAATTTAAACATATCGGGTTATTTCGAATATATAAATAGGAACCAAACTTCATAGCTGTTATAGTGGCGCCAGTTAAGCCACATGTATAGATTCAAAGTGCACAAGGATCTTACTCAGAAATCTCAAAGGGTTAGAGAGTGAGAAGAAGTGTTGTCCAATGGCAGTTATTCTAATCAAGGTGAATACATTTGTATTTTAAATGCTTTTACGAAATCTTCGTTATTTCGAAACCAGCATGAAAAGTAGTTAATTTATTAATGCATGCTGGTAAAATACGAGACGGACACTTGGCACGTACGGTCTGATCAGAAATGGTATACACGTGTTTAGGCAGAACTCATACGTTGAGTTCTGTAACTAAGCGTGGCTGGTACAGTTTGTGTGCCCAAAGGAGTGAGATTCCCTAGGCACCAGAGTTATAATGAAATAACTCACAGCCAACAAACTGTTATCAGTGTGCAAGATGGTGTGTATTTTATCCATGTTTCTAGTGTGGTTAATCTAAATTAATGCTTTCATGCTTATAAATGATTTGGGTCTACAGATGATATTCACCAGCATTATCGCTGATGTTTTATTTTTAAAACCTTTTACAGGTAATGAATAAAAGAATGGAAATGCTAAGTGCCATGTTGTACATATGATGTTTTACATGTGCATGTTAGCTAATTTAAGCACAAGATACATCAAAGAAGAATGGACGCATTCGATGAAGAAATCTTGTGGCTTTAAATATTATAGTAATATGAAATTACTATGTTTTGTAAAATAACGGGTAGTTAAGCCCAGTTATATGAAAACAATGTTTCCTTGTAAACGTTATGAAATATTATGAAATGGGACCAATGTTTTGAGAAAAATATTCCGCTGGATTGAACTCTGTGTTTTCAGAATAAAATAATCAAAGCAGGTACCAATCGGGTCACACGTCCGGGCAGGCCAAACCCGGGGTGTGACAGGTTGGTATCAGAGCCATAGGTTTCAGCGAATTAGATACTTGATTTTAGTATCTAGGCTTTAACCATGATCAGAAAGAATGCCTACTAAGAAAAATAGGTAGATATCTGCATAGAAATGTATGACTTACTCTATAAGTCAAAACAATAGTTTGTTTTCTATTGCTTTAGAAATGATGCCTACTAGAGAAAAAAAAATAGGTAGCTGACAGTAGTTAAATGCTTTATAGCATATTAGAAGACAATAATTTGTTTTCTATCTATATAATAATAATCGTACACCAGACTTTATGTCTGATGATATTCAGGATTTACTTTCCTATAGAATGTCTAAACGAATAAGTAGACCTTCTATTAATACTCAAAGGAGAAAGAAAAACGATACTGAAATAACAATATGGATTATCAAACTCTCAAAAGAGATGAGGTGCAGCAAACGAAAATAGTAATCTAGATGATCAAACTCTTAAAGGAGATGAGGTGAAGCAATTGATTAATCAAGAAATAGCAAATGCTATACCTAAATTTCTAGAAGCCCAAAAAAAAAAAAAAAAAGAATCATGAAAATAGTAAACCAAAAGAAAAGAAAACCTTCCAATGGAAACTTATAGAACAGATCATAAAATAAAGACTTTGTTTAAAAGGTCGGATCAAAAGTCATACAAATAAATCCTAAGATGATACAGTGAAACTAAATGACTAGTCTAACTAAGATATTCCGTCAGACAAATGATCAGTTGAATCATATAACTGAGTCGAACCTTAGTTAGCATTCGACGAAAACATCCTTTTATGAAATAATATAGTATTTCATCGGAGCTATATGTTCCAAGACTTTAGAACCTTAAATACTAATATGACCCATGAAAGAAATCTTTATAATGTGAAAAGTAAAGTAAGTCGTCAATGACAACTGACCACTGTCATAGAATTAAAATACTAATATTCCTCATAACGACTATGTTATATCTAGTGGTTAGACTATGAAGGAAGACAAAACCTTCAAGACTACCATTAGTAAATCCAGTCTAATAGCCGAAGCTATAGAAGATGGATACCAAAAGATAAAAGAATCAAAAGAGAATTGTTGCAAGTATTAATGTTATAATTAATGGCAAGAGAGACATGACAAGAACCTGAAACATCTTAAGGACAAGAATAAAGACTCTGAGTTAAGTATTAATCACAACAATTATCTTAAAGATAATTATGTATGATAAAACCTCTAAAGATTCATATTGATAAGTACCAATGAGACATAAAAGGCAAGTTGTTGAAAATATTGTCAAAATCATACCCAAATGATCATTAAAGCTTTAATAAAAAGTCAGTGTGAATGTGAACATTGTACTAAAAATATTTTTGCTAGGAAACATTGAAAGTGATAACTAGACTAGCCTATACTTAAGTATATGATGCAGTCAAGCATTTAAAATAATGGCTAAACTAAGAGCATACAGTCAAGTATGACGTGGCTATATATTTGAAAATGATGGCTAACCTAAGAGCATACGGTCAAGTATGACGTGGCCATATATTTGAAAAATGATGAGTAAACTGAAAGCATACAGACAAGTATGATGTGACCATGAATTTGAACTATGGTGACTAAACTAAGAACACATGCTACGATATGTGAAGTGATCGTAACGCATAATAAACAAACAGAAAGTGTATGCCATTGTCAGTGGCACACTTGCCAAAATGAGTATATGTTTATATAAAGGGAAGATAACTTCTGAAAGATACTTATTAAGAATGTCTTGAACATGCAAAGTGGTAAATAGCTAACCACACTTGGCCCCCAAATTTAGGAAAATGACCTATCATATAAAATCTTGCCCTATAGTGAGATTTTGAAATGGTTGATAGATGATACGACCATAGTCATGATAGGGATAATGACGTAGTTGGATCACTAGTTATAAGAAAACTAGCTAGTTTTACCACAGACTATGAACGTTGAGAACATTGAGTATATTAAGGATATCAAGATTATAGAAAACTCGAAAGAAAACAACTTTCAAATGGGGACCAGAACAAATTGAAGCTTTTAAAACCCTGAGATAAAAGTTGACGAATGCACCAATCTTAGCATTGACTGAAGGTAACGAATACTTTGTTGTATTCTGTGATGCATCATACACCGGCTTTGGGTGTGTGTTAATGCAACGAGATAAAGTTATCGCTTATGCATCTCGTCAACTTACAGTCAATGAAATAGGTTATCCAACTCATGACCTAGAGTTAGGTGCCATAATCTTTGCGCTAAAGTTATGGAGGCACTATCTTTATGGAGCTAGATTTACTATATACTCTGTTCATAAGAGTTTAAAAAATATATTTGATCAGAAGGAGTTAAACATGAGAGAAAGACGTTGTATGGAAGTCCTGAGTGACTATGATTGTGAGATATGTTATCACGAGGGAAAAGCCAACGTTGTGACTGATGCCTTGAGCAGAAAAGAACATGAGAAACCTAAGAGAGTTCAGGCTTTACGACTCGAACTACAAGTTGATTTAAAGGGTCAACTAAAGGATGCTCAATTAATGGCTCAGGAAAAAGAAAATATTGATAAAGAAGGAATGAAAGGAATGCTCAAACAACTGGCTAAAGGGGACGATGAAATTCTTAGAATGAATAAGCGTATCTGGGTGCCAATTACTGGTAATCCTCAAGAAAGGATTCTAGAAGAGGCTCACAAATCTAAATATTCAATGCACCCAGGATGCGACAAAATGTACAAAAATATAAAAAGCAATTACTGGTGGATAGGCATGAAGAAACATATTGCTATATATGTTGCAAAATGTCTAACTTGCTTACAAGTTAAAGCAGAACACCAGAAGCCATCTGGTTTATTGCAACAGTTAGAGCTACCAGTATGGAAATGGGAAATGATAACCATGGACTTTATCACTAAAATGATACGATTTGGGTCATCGTTGACAGACTCACAAAGTCTGCCCATTTTCTTCCAATGGAAGAAACACACTCTATGGATAAGTTGGCACGACTTTATGTTAATGAAATAATATCTTTGCACGGTGTGCTTTATTACATAGTATCAGATCAAGATAGTCGTTTTACATCCCGATTCTGGAAAAGCTTCCAGAAAGCTTTGGGAACAAAGTTAAATCTTAGTACTGCCTATCATCCACAAACTGATGGACAAAGTGAGAGAACCATCCAAACTTTGGAAGATATGCTTCGAGCGTGCGTGCTTGACTTTGGTGGTAGTTGGGATGATCATCTGCCATTAATGGAGTTCTCTTATAACAATAGTTATCATACAAGTATTGACGCAGCGCCATTTGAAGCCTTGTATGGCAGAAAATGCAGAACCCCTGTATGTTGGTCTGAAATTGATGAAAATCAATTATCGGGACCAGAAGTTGTCCAGAAGACAACTGATAAGGTTCTCCAAATCCGAGAGCGTTTGAAACTAGCCAGAGAACGACAAAAGAAGTATGCTGATAAAAGAAGGAAGCCGTTAGTATTTGCCAAAGATGATAAGGTGTTGTTAAAAGTTTCACCTTGAAAAGGTGTTGTCCGATTTGGAAAGAAAGGGAAACTTAGTCCACGATTTGTAGGACCTTTCAAGGTAATTAAAAGAGTAGGACCGGTGGCTTATCAGTTGCAGCTACCAGAGCAAATGAATGGAATACATGATGTGTTTCATGTATCAAATCTAAGAAAATGTCTGGCAGACGAGACATTGAAAATGTCATTAGAAGACGTAGAGATTGATGAAAACTTGAAGTTTAAAGAACAACCCTTACAGATAGAAGACAAACAAGTAAAAAGGTTAAAGAGGAAAAGATTAACTCTTGTGAAAGTAAGATGGAACTCCCGGCGTGGTCCAGAATATACTTGGGAGTTAGAATCAGAGATGAAAAAGAAGTACCCTCACCTGTTCCAGTAAATCTCGAGGACGAGATTTAAACAAAGGTAGGGAGGATGTAACACCTATAAAAATTTCGTATCCGAATTATTAGTTAAGATACTCGACCTTGTGGTCATAAAAGATAATTGGTATATATATGACAATTATATTTCAAATATTGTCAAACGAGTAAGAAACGGATTAAAAGACTCTTAGAAATATGAAATGTTTAAACGAACAATTATTATTATAAGAAAACTTCGAATAAATAATAAAATTATATTATATTTGAACTTTCTCCGTTTTTAACGAAACTTAGGTTAATGCCTAGAGAATGATGAGCTCGTCCTAGCCGTATATTTATAATTTTATAGAACGCTATATTTTAAAAGTTATATGAGAAAAATGAATGAAGCAGCTGAATTAATTAATAATGATAATATAAGCAAGCTAGCTAGCACGTCACATGTATTTGATCCCACATCGACGCATGAATTGAATTGAGGTGCCTGCTTAGTTTCTATATATAGAAGCTTAGGGTTAGAGTTTTATATATCCAGTTCTTTTGATGGGAACGCTCTAGTTTAGTGAATCCCGTGTATACAGTACCCTGATGGGTGTTGTTAGTAGTCGTTTTTGGAGCACGAGTAGGGAGACTCTACATCAAATTGCCGTAGATAGTTTAAGAGGTATATTCTTGTTTAAGTTTATATCTAGTTAATAATTATATTTATTAGTATATATTTTGTGGGGCTTAGGGTCAGGGTCGGGGTAGACATTGGGTAACTTGACCCTGGTCTAGACATGGACTGATCAACCATGTCTAAACTAGATAGAGTTATTCATAGTTGACCACGATGCTGACAAGCTAGTACCCCACTCCTTACTTAATTAATAGCTAAGATTTGCCCTAATTATAAATAGGAACCAAACTTCATAGCTGTTATAGTGGCGCCAGTTAAGCCACATGTATAGATTCAAAGTGCACAAGGATCTTACTCAGAAATCTCAAAGGGTTAGAGAGTGAGAAGAAGTGTTGTCCAATGGCATTTATTCTAATTAAGGTGAATACATTTGTATTTTAAATGCTTTTACGAAATCTTCGTTATTTCGAAACCAGCATGAAAAGTAGTTAATTTATTAATGCATGCTGGTAAAATACGAGACGGACACTTGGCACGTACGGTCTGATCAGAAATGGTATACACGTGTTTAGGCAGAACTCATACGTTGAGTTCTGTAACTAAGCGTGGCTGGTACAGTTTGTGTGCCCAAAGGAGTGAGATTCCCTAGGCACCAGAGTTATAATGAAATAACTCACAGCCAACAAACTGTTATCAGTGTGCAAGATGGTGTGTATTTTATCCATGTTTCTAGTGTGGTTAATCTAAATTAATGCTTTCATGCTCATAAATGATTTGGGTCTACAGATGATATTCACCAGCATTATCGCTGATGTTTTATTTTTAAAACCTTTTACAGGTAATGAATAAAAGAATGGAAATGCTAAGTGTCATGTTGTACATATGATGTTTTACATGTGCATGTTAGCTAATTTAAGCACAAGATACATCAAAGAAGAATGGACGCATTCGATGAAGAAATCTTGTGGCTTTAAATATTATAGTAATATGAAATTACTATGTTTTGTAAAATAACGGGTAGTTAAGCCCAGTTATATGAAAACAATGTTTCCTTGTAAACGTTATGAAATATTATGAAATGGGACCAATGTTTTGAGAAAAATATTCCGCTGGATTGAACTCTGTGTTTTCAGAATAAAATAATCAAAGCAGGTACCAATCGGGTCACACGTCCGGGCAGGCCAAACCCGGGGTGTGACAAAAATGATGAGGTACCGGGTTATATCAAGCCCTACTTGTAACAAAATAATGATTTCAACCAAAGGTTTCTCACCTAAGGTGGATATCCTTTTAATGATGATCTATGGTTTAGGACTGATGCGGATATATAGATGTGCAAGCTTCCCTTTGGAACATGTCAACCTAAAGCCCTAAGATTTCGTAATTAAGGAATGCAGATGACTAAGTGGGTTAGTGGCCGTCCGTGATTGAAATTTTTATTAAAAAGGTTAAAAAAAAAACTAGGTAATGAGATTCTAATACTTCAAAAACTATCATTTTTAGGTTTAGATGAATGCCTTAAGAGATCCGAAAAACATGTTTATTAGTACATAAACATAGAAAACATGAATGTGTAATGCCTTAAGGTGCCATGACCTCATTTTGTGGCATCAATACCCTCAACAATTTTATATTGAAGTCATTGGACAATAATTCGCAATGTCAAAGTTAAGTTATTAAATACAAGCCTTCACTCTTCGTTAAGAGATCTAACCCACCAACCATTATGGATCTCCTGATTTGGTGTTGTCCCCTCAAGAGTAATGGAGATGCAGTAGACCAAGTAGACCAAGTATCATGCTTCAAGTTTACTACCTCTCTCCTAGAGACAAGAACTACATAGGGATGGCAACGGGGCGGGTATGTAATCTCAAACCCGTACCCGTTTAGTAATGTGTGTCCAATACCTGCCCCCATACCCGACGGGTATATTTCGGGTATTTACCCATCGGGTATCGAGCATACCTGCGGGTAATCGGGTATACCCATTAATAGAATAAAACTTACCGTCGGGCATATAAAATAAATCATAATAACAAAATGAAATGATACTTTAAATTACCATTGTATCATATTTAATAATAGTATAATTATAAAGAAATTAAAATTATAAAACGAGATACATAATATATATTTTAGTTAACAATATATTTTACTAACATAAAATAAAAAACAATTAAGCAAACATAATATATAAGTAAAAAATATTAAATTATTTTCAAATATGTTAACGGGTAAACGGGTATGACTAATCGGGTAATCGGGTCGGGTAAACGGGTATACGAGGCAATCCCATACCCGCGAAATTTTTTGTTTGAAATCCCATACCCGACCCCATACCCGTTTACCCGTCCCCGTACCCGTCTCAAAGGTTACGGGTTTCGGGTTTTCCCATCGGGTTCGGGTTTGATTGCCATCCCTAGAACTACAGACCTTGAAATCCCGAATCATAACTTCTAACCCTCTTTCAATTTATTAGCATGTTTATTACAATATTCACATAGAAACATATTATTAACAATGTTTGACTCAACATATACAAAATTGATATTTTTTTAAGGCGGATCATTGAAAGCAAATTATTTGAAAAAAGGGACCGGTAGTAGCAATAAGCTCAGTTGAGATTACTATCGGTCCACCAGTAGGAGTAGATATTATTAAAATCCAACTTGCCTTTAAAGGTTGAGGCCGTGACTAGAGATTTTATAGTTCGAATTATTAGCGGCCAACGACACTAAGAAGTTACTCCCTCCGTCCCATTAGAATAGTCTTAGTTTGAAAAACACAAAGTTTTAGGCACAATAAATGATTGGTATTTTTGTTTGTTATTTGACAATAATACCCTTGACAATAAATAGTATTGTGGGTCCATCATATTGTTTGTTTTATGTTATTAAGGGCAAATTTGGAAGTTTACTAATAAATTTTAAAAGTGGACACTTTAAGTGGGACAACTAAAAAAGGCAATATGGACACTTCTAATGGGACGGATGGAGTATGATTATTTAAATAAATATTTCCTTATATCTATAGATTGTAAATCAAAGAGAGAAATAATTAATAGATAGTATGATACTTTACAATAGGTTGCTTTCGTTATATGAGCACTTTCAACTTGCCTTCACACAATCGGCGGACCAAAAATCCAAAAGATAATGGAGAAAGGATGTATTAAATACAAATTATCAAGACTTGAGAGTCTTCCTTGTTTTTTTTAACGACTTTTATAAACTATATTGACGGACCTAATACGTACGTTTCCTAAACCAAGACTTGAGAGTCTTCTAACGTTTAATCCGGGGCAAATGATGAACTTATTCTATGAACTACTCGTCTTCTCTACCAACAATAATATGATCTTTTTAAACATACAAAAAGGTTGTGTTCAGGTTTTTAACATTTGCAGGTATAGATCTCAAATGAGATTGAATAACATCGCCTAAAAATATAATTATGTAGTATGTCATTCCTCGATCATTTAATTATAATGGATTGTCACTTATGATAATGGCTAAGTGGCTAACTATCAAAATACTTATTGGCTAATCATTGGAGTATATAGCAAAAGACTTTTAATTTTGATTTCACAAGAACAATCCTTTAGCTTTAATTTCTGATAAATTTGATTTCACTCAGGCATTTAATCAAACAGTTTGTCTGCATGATTGTATTTTTCAAGTAATAAACTAATTTTATATATCAATTTTATCAAACCCCTTATGCTTAGTTCCATACTCCACAAATTTTTCAACCCATATATAATGAACATGAAATCATCAACTCATGCCCTAGTAGTGTCACTTTTAGTGGATATTCGACAATGAAGTTCGTTCCGGCCTACCACCCGGCTTTGTATTTGAGCCCAAGGATTTTACGTGGCATGGTTAAATGTTTCTGTCTGGTTTTTACCTGCAACAATTGGGTGACAAGTTTCGACTCCGATCAACTTGGCTCGTAAGGATGGTTGTGGTGAGCCTCCATTGCGTGCGTAGTAATGAGGGAGCCTCTATGCCGACGAAAAACACCTATTGTTGTTAGAAGCGATGTTTCGATTTTGGTCCTTGCATCTTTGAATGTTTCAATCATAAAACGTTGCACTAACTGGTGTTTTAAAAAAAATAACATGAAAGTCAAAAGAAATTATACATCATTACATACCAATAATTAATACATCATTACATACATCATTACACGCTATATATGCCTTGATATAGCGTGTTTTTGAAAGGAAAAAAAACAGAACAACTTTATACAACTCAATGGCAAATACAATTTTCCATAAACATTTTGTGCATCATGCTGCTTTTTTCTTTATCCATTCTCTACTTGTGTTGGCATCATTAATTGATACTAAAAGCCACCAAGCCAGAGATGGAGATGGTGATTTTAAGTGCATCGAAATGGAGAGACAAGCTCTTCTTCATTTCAAATCATATATTCGTCAAGACCCCCAGGGATATCTCTCTACATGGACACAACATGAAAAAAGAGAAGAAGCAACAAGTAAGTGTTGTGAATGGAGTGGAGTCACTTGCAACAACCAAACAGGTCATATCACATCCCTTGACTTGTCCAATGGATTATTGGAAGGTAAGATTAGCCCTTCCTTGGTTAACTTAACCTACTTGACTCATCTAGATCTTTCCTGGAATCATTTCCATGGACCAATTCCCATGTTCATTGGTTCCATGACTCAGCTAAGGCTTCTTAACCTTAAAGATAATAATTTTACGGGAAACATTCCTCTGTTTATTGGTTCCGTTACTCAATTAAGGTATCTTGGCCTTGGTTCAAATGATTTTAATGGAACAATTCCCATGGAACTTGGAAACCTCACCAAGTTGCAAGAGCTTTACCTTGAATCCCTTAGCAACTGTATAATTGAAAATCTAAATTGGTTGTCTAATTTGTCACATTTGGAGATCCTTTATATGGATGGTACTTCTCTAGCCAAGGCAAATAATTGGGTAAATGTGATTCAAAGTCTTAAAAAACTTTCAGTTTTGTCTTTAATAGAATGTGACCTCTCACATGTCATGAATCCATATTCTTATTCGTCTTTCAACTCCTCTTCTACTTCCACGTCTATCATTTCCTTATATCTTGCAGACAACAATCTCAACTCATCCATGTATCATTGGTTGTTCCCACTAATTAGCGATAAACTTAAGGACCTTTATCTTGACTATAACAAATTAGTTGTGATTCCCAAATACCTTGGAAATCTTTGCGGTTTGACTTATTTAAGTATAAATTACAACTCAATGTCGGTCAAAATTTATGATTTATTAGCGAACTTGTCGTCAGGATGCACATCGGTTGCATTAGAAAAGTTGGATGTTTCATATAACCAATTAACAGGCTCCTTATCCGATAATATCCAAAAGTTTTCATCCTTAAAATATTTGCATTTACATAATAATGAGTTAAATGAAAGTATTAGTGAAAATGTTTGGCGGCTACCCAAGCTTGATTATCTAGATGTTTCTTCCAATTCTCTTAAAAGTTTCATCTCTAAATATATTGGAGAGACCAAGATTTTAGAATTATATCTTTCAAACAACTCATTTGAAGGAAGTCCTTCTAATATTCACATGTCAGACCATTCCAGTATAGAAATGATTGACATAAGCTCTTGCAAGCTAGGGCCTCACTTTCCCAATTGGATTCTAAAATTGAAAAATCTTACTGTTCTTAATATAGCCAATAATAGAATCTCATATACATTTTCTATTAAGTTTTGGAACTTGTGGTTTTCTCAATTGATTGATATTGATCTCTCTTCCAACAACTTTTCTGGTTCAATACCCAATGTTTCATCAAGTTTGTTCAAGTTAGACCTTTCCCATAACAATTTCTATGGACAAATATTCTTTTTGTTCCAAATGACTGGTGGGTCTTTATCCTTTCTTGATCTCTCCAACAATTCATTTGTAGGAGAAATTCCAGATTGTTTGTGGCACTTCAAAGAACTACAAGTTCTTGATCTCGGGCATAATAACTTTTTTGGAAGGCTTCCTATTTCCATTGGCAATTTGATCAATCTTCAGGTTTTACGGTTAGACAACAACAAATTCTCTGGAGAACTGCCCTTATCTTTACAAAATTGCACGCAATTAAAATTTTTGGAGTTGGGGGTCAACAAGTTTTCTGGTTATGTGCCAGTTTGGATAGGGGAAAGGTTATCATTATTATATGCTTTTAGCTTAAAATCAAATAACTTCTTTGGAACCATCCCTTCACAATTATGCCAATTAGTATATCTACACATTCTTAACTTGTCAATGAACAAGCTAGATGGAACCATCCCATTATGTCTCAGTAACCTCACTTCATTATTTAATGACGGATTCTCATCTTATTACCAAAATACACATTTTTTAAATGGGTTCATTTATTTTGACCATGCAATGATCTATTAGCAAGGAAGTGAACGTGAGTTTAGCAGCACTATAGGAATGTTGAAAAGCATTGATCTGTCAAACAACATTCTTACAGGACAAATCCCTTATGAACTAATCAATCTTCTTGAATTGATGCAACTGAACTTATCAAACAATGTTCTCTCCGGTCCGATTCCAGATAAAATTGGTGAGATGAAAGACCTTCAAATTCTGGATCTATCCAGAAATAAACTTTCAGGACGAATACCGTCAAGCATATCTCAGATAACTTTGTTAGACTATCTAGATGTGTCGTATAATAATTTGTCAGGAAGAATCCCAGTCTGCACTCAACTTCAGTCCTTTGAACCTTTACGATACGTTGGAAATGTCGGGCTTTGTGGACTTCCCTTAACCAAATATTGTCCTGGAGACAAAGAGTTAGAGGCTCCCATCATTGGTCAGAATGAGGGTGGAGGTGGAGGAGTAGATGAACTTGATAGATTATTTTTAATTGGTGGGGCAAGTGGTTTTGCGACTGGATTTTGGATAGTTTGTTGTGGTTTACATGTCAATTGGCATGGGAGGAATGAGTTTTTTCGCTTTCTTGATAACCTGAAAGATTGGGTCTACATAAACGCGACGTTGTTCATTGCAAGACGACGAAGAGCTTCATATGTATAGTAGTCGTGATTTATTAGAATTCTATATGGAGTTTTATAGCTTCGATATAGCTTTCATATGTTTAATCTTGTTATTATATTGATGTGCAATGTAATATAATGCTGATCACTTGTAGTTCATAGGGGCCAAGTCCTCGTTATCAATAAAATAGCCACCAACATCATGGGTGGCACATTTTGTTGTGCTGTGTGAGATGATACAAGCTAAATTATATTGTAAGACTGATTTCATAACTTTTAACAAACATGTTTTTTTTTTCCTAAAAGTAATATGCAAATGCCCAAAACAATGGAAGACGTGCTTTCTTTCACCATAGGAATAGTTTGGAATATTGTGTTTATGTAAAGATGATGGCAACAAAGAGCAATACTAGCATAGCACTGTACACTAATTCACATTTGATGTTTCTTCATTATATTCTAAGTTGAATGTTATAAAGTCACGCTAGTAGCAAGAATCAAACTGTCTCAAACAGAAGTTAATCAAACGGTCTTAAATAGAAGTGACTGTAAAGGTAAATAAGATTTATGAAAGAGCAAATTATGCAAATAATACATCGTTTGCTAATTAAAACATATACAAATATGAAGCTGTTAAAAGAAAGTTCAAGTTACGCGTATATGAATACAAGTAATCTCAATATAGCGTAGTTGAAATAAAGTTCAAGTTATGCGTATATGAATGCTCATAAAACCCAATATTACACATCCAAAATTCTTGTAGTTCCTCTCAGATTTACACACATCCACAAAACTGCTAATCAAGCCTCCTTAATGGAAATAAACTTAATGTGAATTGATGGGTTGTCCAAAGTGAACAATACCAATAATTTACTGATTTCACTATCTTCTTAATTAACGCGTATGCGATGACAGTAAAGTCCAAAAACTGTTTGTTAGTCAAGTATACTTCAAAGATATTGACAAGACCATAATAAGAATCTTTTGTACCCTCCACAAATTGAACCAGAAAAAAAATTTGAAAGAAGAAACCTGCATTGACATTCGCATAGTTATTCATTGAACTGATGGTGTTATGAAAAAATATTAAACTGAATGTGCTAATTGTGACCTATTTATTATTTACTCGAATTATGTTGTCTCTAATGGCTGAAACGGGTAAAATTCTGAAAGGGTTGAGCCAAACAGGTCGGAATTCGTCCAATTGTTCAAATCGTTATTAGACATAAAACCTCCAAAACCATTGATTCAAAAACTATTTTACTACTAGAATAATATGATTTTGTAAATAAGTTTTGAAACTAAATATTTTAGGTGCAAATAAACAATGCTGTTAAAAATCACGTAGTGTGATCATTGCACATATAAGATGCATATAGATAGGAAGCAGAGGCCTTTTTTCATCAGATACTACACGATGATGATCGAGCCTGTAAAAGCAGTTTCTTGAATGTGATTTTGATCTACATATCAAACTATTAATGTGTTCAATTAAATCGTTTAACCTCTAAATGTAAAAGAACTAATTTGACTTTAATTTTATGATTATCAAACTACTTGCAAAATAAGTATGTATTAAGTTAACTCATACTTATGATCCCTATGGCAGTTTTTTTTTAACAATTTCATTTTTTTAATGAGTGATTAAGATTATTTGGGATATGTATGTATTTGTATATAAATAATCTCAATGAGTTTATAAACAATAAAATGTCTTTAGTGCTTATAGTATGAACAATGAGAATAATGTATCTATCAAACCTGGATACTCACTGTTATAGCTATGAGAACGTTGGACGTGCCCATGACAACTCACAGATGTCACTTTTGGTTGCACTCTTGGCAATATATATTAGAGTAATTGCATAAAAGTCTTTTAAGTATCTATGAATTTCAATGTTTCATCCTTTAATTTTACTAATTACGTTTGCTCTCCCCACTAATTATTTGTAGATAAGTATAAAAATTATAGAGTATAACATAGTTGTTTACACATATATACCAAAGAAACACAAATTACAACATAGCAAGTTTTATATAATATGTAACTTTCTTTTAAATAATATTTTTTTATAGAAACATTAAATTTATGTATCTATTCATATGTGTAACACACGGGATTCAAACCAGTGTTATATATAAGGAAGTATTTAGTGGCTTGTAGATTATTTTATAATATATTTATTCATTTGCATAAATTCAACTTATATCAAATATTATATCACTTTGTTAGTATTGTTTATATTATTTACCGGCCGTTTATCAACATAGCTCGATTAGCTGGTAACAAATCCAAAAGAGTAGGAAAAGGATAAAAGAAAATAGAGAAAAAAAATCTAAAAAAACCAGAAAAAAGTAACAGACAGAGGCTACACACCCGGCCCCCTCCCAAGACTCGAATCCAAGTGATGGGCGAGCCACTTTGATTTTAATCCCTTGAATCAAATTCTTTATATGTGCATAAAATACGAAACAAAAATTAAGAACAACCTTATTTTTTTCAGGATTCGAACCTGGGTAAATAGAGAGACTGCTTACCTAACACTAACCAGCATTGTAACATTTGCCCCGATCAATACTTGATCCAAATTCAAACCCGAACCCAATCGGATATCTATGAAAATTTTCCGCCGTATCATAAAATAGAAGTTTTTATTATATCATGTTGATTTATTTAAGTTAAAGCTACATTTAATTATATAAATTAATCATTAATTAAGTTGATCAAACATTTTGGAGGCTTCATGAATACACTTAACACTCTTATCACGACATTCTTATCATCCAAGCTTCATTATATATTCCTTAGGATATTGTGTTTTGGAAGACTTAGATGTAAAAGATAGCTAGTAAGAAGCTCTATATGTTGGATTCTTAGTTTTGACATAAGGTGACTTTCGGGTGATTTTCTTGCCAACTTTTCTCATTCTTGGGCTATCACTTTGGATCATTCAAATCTCTTAGATATACTTGGTATAGTAAGGAGTAAGTAGGTTCAATCGGCGAATCAAACCGAGCCCAAACGAAGCATGAATCACAAACAAAAGTTTGAGAACGTAACCCTTGACCCACATCAAGATCCAATATTTAAACTCAATTTTCGACACCATGAATATTGTATTACTCTCTTCCATATGATAGTACTCTAAAAAAATTATGAACGTAGACGAAAACCGCGTGAGAAACGGAGTTATAACGAAACGGAAATCGCGAAAACAAATTTGGTGTTTATTGCTGATTTGCAATACACAATTCCTACTTTGAAATCATTACAACTCAGTATGTATGTAGTTGTACGCCAATGTCAAAATTAGTATACAAAGAATGCAAAACCAACTTACAAAAATAAATGTGTATATATAAGCACCCATTGCAACTGGAAGCCCCATTGCCCTCGGGTAATGAACGCATTTGATTTATTCCGATAAGCAACAGCCTCCCACTGTCAAAACAAAAAAGGATATCCATGTGTTTGAATAATATTTACCAAGCAGCACAAAGTATATTTTGGCATCTCAAATTTATTTTACTGATTGTTTTCATCATAAACTCATATTTAATCATGATTTTAGATACTTTTACATATGAACCATAAAACATTTATAAAATCATTTTCTGAAAAATATAAATATTGATAAGTTGTTCGGTTTTGCGTTAAAATGTGTATTCAAGCATATATTTTTTTTAATTATCATATTTAGTATTAAAGGGGCCCAAAAATTATTCTTGCTCCGGCCCAACGGAAATTGTTGATACATAGAACCGGCCGTCCTTGTATGCTCGGGTGTGGAGGACCGCCTCTCTGGAATTGACCATGCAATTATGCATGTTTGTTTGTGTGTAATGGTGTACTGATTTGCAAGTCTAAAGAGAATCCAATCAAGAACAATGCCCTCCAATGTTTCTGCAGTTACGAGTTTTTGTGCATATTTGTGTCTAAATTTTGTGAGAAAATTACATCTATTGGATACAATTATCAAGAAATTGATAAGACTCCTGAACAATAAAGAGGTCGGTGTACGGATTGATCAGGTTGAAATCAGGTTCGTAAAAAAGGGTTGAGACCAAAACGGGTTTGGGTTGAAACCGGTACAAGGAGAAGAAATAATTTGGTTTAAATCGGGTTGAATCGGTAGTGGAATGATTTTTATGCTCATTGGTTTCATGGAATTTTTTTTCAAACCAGTATACATTCAAAAGTTAAAGTGGCAAATAGGATAGTCAGAATGAAAAAGAGGAAAATAGTGAATCCGCTCCTGTCACGAGCAGTTTCTTCACAAACCAAGATCGGTGAAGAAACCGCTCGTGATAGGAGCGGATTCACCATTTTCCTCTTTTTCATTCTGACAACTCCATTTGCCACTTTAAATGATATTTCAACTATTTTAGTACAATGAACTATATGCAGTCGATTCACTTTCCTCCGTCCCGAGTATTTCGTCATCAATCTAGGTGTGATACCAAGTAGTTGAAGTTAAGTACACAAAATAATGATTTCAGCCAAAGGTTTCTCACCTAAGGTGGATATCCTTTTAATGATGGTCTATGGTTTAGGACTGATGCGGATATATAGATGTGCAAGCTTCCCTTTGGAACATGTCAGCCCTAAGATTCCATAATTAAGGAATGCAGATGACTAAATGGGTTAGTGGCCCGTCTGTGATCCAAATTTTCATTAAAAAGGTTAAAAAGCTAGGTAATGAGGTTCTATTACTTCAAAAATCATTTTTAGGTTTAGATGAATGCCCTAAAAGATCCGAAAAACATGTTTATTAGTGCATAAACATAGAAAACATGAATGTGTGTAATGCTTAAGGTGCCATGACCTCATTTTGTGGTATCAATACCCTCTAACAATATTATTATGTAGTCATTGGACAATAATTCACAATGTCAAAGTTAAGTTATTAAATACAAGTCTTCACTCTTCCGTAAGAGATCTAACCCACCAATCATTATGGATCTCTTGATTTGGTGTTGTCCCCTTACGAGTAATGGAGATGAAATAGACCAAGTATCGTGCTTCAAGTATACTGACAAGAAGTAGAGACTTTGAAATCTCGAATCATAACTTCTAACCCTCTTTCAATTAATTAGCATGTTTATTACCATATTCACATACAAACATATTATTAACATGTTTGACTCAACATATACAAGGTTGATATTTTTTTTAAGGTGGATTATTGAAAGCAATTTTTTTGAAAAAAGAGACCAGTGGTAACAATAAGCTCAGTTGAGATTACTATCGGTCCACCAGTAGGAGTACAGATTATTAAAATTCAATTTTTCTTAAAAAGTTTGGGCCATGACGAGAGATTTTAAACTTTGAATTATTAGCGGCCAACAACACTAACAAGTTATGATTATTTAAATAAAAATTTCCTTATATCTATATATAGATTGCAAATCAAAGAGAGAAAGAATTAATAGATCGTTTGACACTTTACATTAGGTTGCTTTCGTTATACGAGCATGCACCTTCAACTTGCCTTCACACAATCTGCGGACCAAAAGTCCAAAAGATGATGGAGAAAGAATGTAATAAATACAAATTATCAAGACTTGAGAGTCTTCCTTTTTTTTACAATGACTTTTATAAATTATATTGACGGACGTAATACGTTGCCTAAACCAAGACTTGAGAGTCTTCTAACGTTTAATTCGGGCCAAATGATGAACTTATTCTATGAACTACTCATCTTCTCTACCAACAATAATATGATCTTTTTTAAACATACAAAAAGACTGTAAAGAAAACTATTCAGGTTTTAACATTTGCACATGTTGAATGTCATCACGGAATATCAGGGGTATCCCTCGAAATAAAATAGTCCTACACTTGTATAGTATTTTTTTTTGCAACACTCGTACAAAAAAAAAATTGACGTAAACTTTTATAAAACATCATTTTTTTGCATATCATTAGCGATATTCGGAGTTTTCTATCATTTTTTAAAAAAATTATTAACAAATATTATTATTATTTTCTTGGCACTTTTTTCAAACAAAATTGACAATAAAAGTATGTTTTAATTGTTTAAGGGTAGCGTTTTAACTATTCAAGTGTATCTTAAACATACAATGAAAAAAAATCAAATTTTACATTACGCACCAAAAGTTAAACCGTAGCCTATGGCTCAGATGATCATACCTCTGCCCCTGTTATTTGGTAATGATGTGTTATTATTTCACTAGTTTAGTGCCCGCGCTACGCTCGGGACACAACATTCAAGTGATGCTTTTAAGGATATTCATGAACGTTCCAATAAGTTTTGAAACAAAACCGTGGTAAACCGAAACACGAAATATATTTTTAAAATTAAATTTTTAGTATAGCAATATTATACTCAAATTAAAGAGAATAAAATGTTCAGTTTTATGATGTAGTTTATTTTTTTTAAAATCCATATAAAAAAGTTATGTATATTTATAAAACACTGAGGTCTTTAATTGTATATTATTATTAATTTTATCCATAAGTTTCATTTTCACACCCTATCAAATATAAACCGACTCATGTACACCCTTATAGTAGAGGGTTAAAAGTATAAATACTTTTAAATTTTTCAGAATTCTCCAAAATATTAGGGGACCAAAAATGTAATTAGTTTTATTATAATATATTATATATATATATTTTAAATAAAAAAATCATTATTATGAGATAAACTCTCAAATGATGCCACATAAGCCAAAAGCTTTAAAATTATGCCACATAAGCTTTTTTGATTTTGCTATATTATATAAAGATATTTCTTATTATCTTAAAGATAAATGTTATTGTAACTTTGTATCATTTGACATGAACATTATTTTAGTTGTATTTATACTACTTTTGTGGTTGGTCTTATAGCTCAATGGCGTATAGAGACGAGAGATAAAGTTTAAGCCTTTTAGGTTTTGGCTTCAAATCCTGAACCTAAACCTGAGGCTTGAGGGTTTTCTTTTATTTTCGTGGGTTTCTTTCTAGACTTGATGATTGAGGCAACTTATTTTTTATGAGCTAGTCCTTTTTCTTTTGTAGTGAACTAAATTTTTATGTGGTTTAATTCCTCGGTAGTGATTGCTTGCTGATCGAAAAAAATTCAACTACTTTAAGGTATGTTTAAATATTAGAATTTCTTATCTAACTAAGATATAACTAATAAATTCAAAATAATAGCCAAAGATTTATATTGTACGTGGTTGAGGATGGACATTTAATTTGAGGCACGTGTCTACTAGCTTCAAACTTGGAGTTTATATAGTGATAGGCATGTATCGTGTTATTGAAAGAAAAAAAAAAGAACAAATTTAATTATACACAAGTCGATCAATGGCAAAACAGATTTTGTATAAACACTTTGCGCATCATGCTACTTTCTTCTTCTTCATCTGTTCTCTACTTGTGTTGGCATCAATTATGAAGACTACAACTGCCACTTCCTCACGCCACCAAGCTAGAGATGAAGCTGGTGATCTTAAGTGCATCGAAAAGGAGAGACAAGCTCTTCTTCATTTCAAATCATATATTCGTCAAGACCCCGATGGTCGTCTGTCTACATGGACAGATGAAAAAAAAGTAGAAGAAGCAACAAGTGAGTGTTGTGAATGGAGTGGAGTCACTTGCAACAATAAAACAGGTCATGTCACAACCCTTCAATTGTCTAATGGATATTTGGAAGGTAAGATTAGCCCTTCCTTGGTTAACTTAACCTACTTGACTCATCTAGACCTTTCCTGGAATCATTTCCATGGACCAATTCCCATGTTCAATGGTTCCATGACTCAGCTAAGACATCTTAACCTTCAAGGTAACGTTTTTAATGAAACCATTCCCATGTTTATTGGTTCCATGACTCATTTAAGGTTTCTTGACCTTAGTTTTAATCATTTTACGGGAAACATTCCCCTGTTTATTGGTTCCGTCACTCAATTAAGGTATCTTGGCCTTTATTTGAATGATTTTAATGGAACAATTCCCATGGAACTTGGAAACCTCACCAACTTGCAAGAGCTTTCCCTTAGAGGCCTTAGCAACTTTACAATTGAAAACCTAAATTGGTTGTCTAATTTGTCACATTTGAAAAGCCTTTATATGGATGGTACTTCTCTAGCCAAGGCAAATAATTGGGTAAATGTGATTCAAAGTCTTAAAAAACTTTCAGATTTATCTTTATCGAGATGTGACCTCTCATAGGTCATGAATCCATATTCTTATTCATATTTCAACTCCTCTTCTACTTCATCATCGTCTATTGTTTACCTATATCTTCATCAAAATAATCTCAACTCATCCATGTATCATTGGTTGTTCCCACTAACTAGCAATAAACTAAAATTCCTTTATCTTGATGGCAACAAATTAAATGGGATTCCTGAATACCTTGGAAATCTTTGCAATTTAGCTTACTTACATATCTCTCAAAACTCAATGTCGGTTAAATTTTCTGATCTAATGGTGAACTTGTCGTCGGGATGCACATCGGTTGCATTAAATAAGTTGGATGTTTCATATAACCAATTAACAGGCTCGTTATCCGACAATATCCAAAAGTTTGTATCCTTACGGTACTTGGATTTAAGTAATAACCAGCTAAATGAAATTCTATGTGAAAATGTGTGGCGGCTACCCAAACTTGAAATGCTAGATGTTTCTTCCAATTTTCTTACAAGTTTCATTCCTAAATACGTTGGAGAGACGAAGATTTCAACATTATATCTTTCAAACAACTCATTTGACGGAACCCCTCCTAATATTCACATGTCAGACCATTCAAGTATACAAGAGATTGACATAAGCTCTTGCAACCTAGGGCCTCACTTTCCTAATTGGATTCTAAAGTTGAAAAAACTTACTCTTCTTAATATAGCTAATAATAGAATCTCATATACAATTCCTATTCACTTTTGGAACATGTGGTTTCCTCGATTGGATTATTTAGATCTCTCTTCCAACAACTTCTCTGGTTCCGTACCCAATGTTTCATCCGGTTTACAAAGGTTAGACCTTTCCCATAACAAATTCTATGGACAAATCTCCTTTTTGTGCCAAATTACAGACATGTCTTTGTTCTTTCTTGATCTCTCGAACAATTCATTCGTAGGAGAAATTCCAAATTGTTTGTGGCATTTCAAAGAACTACAAGTTCTTAATCTAGGGCATAATAACTTTTCTGGAAGGCTTCCTATTTCAATTGGGTATTTAATCAGTCTTGAGGTTTTAAAGTTAGACAACAACAAATTCTCTGGAGAATTACCCTTATCTTTACAAAATTGCACTGGATTAACCTTTTTAGAGTTGGGGGTCAACAAGTTTTCTGGTTATGTGCCAATTTGGATAGGGGAACAATTATCACAGTTGTATGCTCTTAGCTTAACATCAAATAACTTCTTTGGAACCATTCCTTCACAATTGTGCCAACTAGTAAATCTACAAATTCTAGACTTGTCAATGAACAGGCTAAATGGAACCATCCCCTCATGTCTTAATAACCTCACTTCATTATTTCATGATGGATTCTCATCTTACCAAAATCAACACTATTTAAATGGATCAAATTCAAGATATGTTGACCATGCATTGATCTATTGGCAAGGAAGTGTACGTGAGTTTAGCTACACTTTAGGAATGTTGAAAAGCATTGATCTGTCAAACAACATTCTCACAGGACAAATCCCTTATCAACTAACCAATCTTTCTAAATTGATGCAATTGAACTTATCAAACAATATTCTATCCGGCTTGATTCCAGATAAAATTGGTGAGATGAAAGACCTTCAAATTTTAGATCTATCCAGAAATAAACTATCAGGACGAATACCATCAAGCATAGCTCAGATAACTTGTTAGACTATCTAGATGTGTCGTATAATAATTTGTCAGGAAGAATTCCAGTCTGCACTCAACTCCAGTCCTTTGAACCTTTAAGATACATTGAAAATGTCGGGCTTTGTGGACTTCCGTTAACCAAATATTGTCCTGGAGACAAAGAGTTAGAGGCTCCAATCATTGGTCAGAATGAGGGTGGAGGTGAAGAAATAGATGAACTTGATAGAATATTTTTAATTGGTGGGGCTAGTGGTTTTGCGACTGGATTTTGGATAGTTTGTTGTGGTTTACATGTCAATTGGCATGGGAGGAATGAGTTTTTTCGCTTTCTTGATAACTTGAAACATTGGGTCTACATAAAGGTGACGTTGTGCATCATGCTGCTTTCTTCTTTATCCATTCACTACTTGTGCTAGGATCATTAATTGATACTACAAGCCGCCAAGCTAGAGATGGAGCTGGTGATCTTAAGTGCATCGAAAATGAGAGACAAGCTCTTCTTCATTTCAAATCATATATTCGTCAAGACCCCCAAGGAACTCTCTCTTCATGGACACAATATGAAAAAAGAGAAGAAGCAACAAGTGACTGTTGTGATTGGAGTGGAGTCACTTGCAACAACCAAACAGGTCATGTCATAACACTTGACTTGTCCGAAGGATTATTGGAAGGTAAGATTAGCCCTTCCTTGGTTAACTTAACCTACTTGACTCATCTTGACCTTTCCTACAATCATTTCCGTGGACCAATTCCCATGTTCATTGGTTCCATTACTCAATTAAGGTATCTTGGCCTTGGTGGGAATTATTTTATTGGAACAATTCCCATGGAACTTGGAAACCTCACCAAGTTGCAACAGCTTTACCTTCATTTCCTTAGCAACTGTACAATTGAAAACCTAAATTGGTTGTCTACTTTGTCACATTTGGAGGGCCTTAATATGGATGGTACTTCTCTAGCCAAGGCAAATAATTGGGTGAATGTGATGTTAGGTCTTAAAAAACTTTCACATTTATCTCTCTGGCGATGTGACCTCTCACAGGTCATGATTTCATATTCTTATTCATCTTTCAACTCCTCTTCTACTTCCACGTCTATCATTTCCTTATATCTTACAGACAACAATCTCAACTCATCCATGTATCATTGGTTGTTCCCACTAATTAGCGATAAACTTGAGGACCTTTATCTTGACAACAACAAATTAGTTGGGATTCCCAAATACCTTGGAAATCTTTGCAATTTAGCTTACTTACGTATCTCTCAAAACTCAATGTCGGTTAAATTTTATGATCTAATGGTGAACTTGTCGTCGGGATGCACATCGAGTGCATTAGAAGAGTTGCGTGTTTCATATAACCAATTAACAGGTTCCTTATCCGATAATATTCACGAGTTTTCATCCTTATAGTATTTGCTTTTAAGTAATAATCAATTAAATGAAGCTATAAGTGAAAATGTGTGGCGGCTACCCAAGCTTCAATATCTAGATGTTTCTTCCAATTCTCTTAAAAGTTTCATCTCTAAATACATTGGAGAGACCAAGATTTTAGAATTATATCTTTCAAACAACTCATTTGAAGGAACCCCTTCCTAAGTAGCACTGGGGCGGGTACGGGATCAGGATACGGGGACGGGAAACGGCAAAACTCAAAAATTCAAGATACGGGTACGGCTAAGGTACGGCAATGAAAAAACATAAATATATTAAATAATTTCGAAATAGATATATTGATTTAATGTTTCAACTATTAAAAGTATTAAATCTTTCAAAAGTAATTAATTATCAATAATAAAATCATTTTCAAACTCCGGTTCATCTAGTGCGAGCCGTATTATATGTATAGAATAGTATCTTATGTTTGAAAATCGTTGAAGTCGTATATAATATCTATGGGTAATTGGCCTTTTTATTTATTTAATTAGCTTTGAAACCCTAAAAATAATAGGAAACGGTTTGGAAACGTCCCCGGAATTTGGAAACGTTTGGGAAACGTCCCCTAGGTGTTTCCTAGGTGTTTCCGTCCCCGAAACGTCCCCGAGACGGGTACGACACATGTTTAGGTGTCCCCGTGCTACATAGACCCCTTCTAATATTCACATGTCAGACCGTTCCAATATACAAGAGATTGACATAAGCTCTTGCAATTAAGCTAGGGCCTCACTTTCCCAATTGGATTCTAAAATTGAAAAATCTTACTCGTCTTAATATAGCCAATAATAGAATCTCATATACATTTTCTATTCAGTTTTGGAACATGTGGTTTTCTCAATTGATTGATATTGATCTCTCTTCCAACAACTTTTCTGGTTCCATACCCAATGTTTCATCCGGTTTGGAAAGGTTAGACCTTTCCCATAACAAATTTTATGGACAAATCTCCTTTTTATGTCAAATTACTGATGGGTCTTTGTACTTTCTGGATCTTTCGAACAATTCATTCGTTGGAGCAATTCCAGATTGTTTGTGGCACTTCAATGAATTAAAAGTTCTTAATCTAGGGCGTAATAACTTGTCTGGAAGGCTTCCAATTTCTATTGGGTATTTGATCGGTCTTGAGGTTTTACAATTAGACAACAACAACTTTACTGGAGAATTGCCATTATCTTTACAAAATTGCACTCAGTTAACCTTTTTAGAGTTGGGGGTCAACAAGTTTACTGGTTACGTGCCAATTTGGATAGGGGAAAGGTTATCGTTGTTGTATGCTCTTAGCTTAATATCAAATAATTTCTTTGGAGCCATCCCTTCACAATTATGCCAATTAATATATCTACGCATTCTTAACTTGTCAATGAACAAGCTAGATGGAACCATCCCATTATGTCTCAATAACCTCACTTCATTACTTAATGATGGATTCTCATCTTATACCCAAAATGCACATCTTTTATATGGGTTTAATTATTCTGACCATGCATTGATATATTGGCAAGGAATTGCACGTGAGTTCCGCAACAATATAGGAATGTTAAAAAGCATTGATCTGTCAAACAACTTTCTAACAGGACAAATTCCTTATGAACTAACCAGTCTTCTTGAATTGATGCAAGTGAACTTGTCAAACAATGCTCTATCTGGGGCGATTCCGGATAAAACTGGTGAGATGAAAGAACTTGAAATTTTGGATCTATCTAGGAACAAAATTTCAGGACGAATACCATCAAGCATATCTTGGATAACTTTCTTAAACTATCTAGATGTGTCGTATAATGATTTGTAAGGAAGAATTCCAGTCAGCACTCAACTCCAGTCCTTTGAAGCTTTAAGGTACATTGGAAATGTTGGGCTTTGTGGACTTCCCTTACCCAAATATTGTCCGGGAGACAAAGAGTTAAAGGCTCCCATCATTAGTCAGAATGAGGGTGGAGGTGAAGGAATAGATGAACTTGATAGATTATTTTTAATTGGCGGGGCAAGTGGTTTTACGACTGGATTTTGGATAGTTTGTTGTGGTTTACATGTCAATTGGCATGGGAGAAATGAGTTTTTTCGCTTTCTTGATAACTTGAAAGATTGGGTCTACATAAAGGTGACGGTGTTCATTGCAAGACGACAAAGAAATTTTCCAAGTAATCAACAAATTTTATAAATCAATTCATCAAACCCCTTATGCTTAATTCCATACTCCACAAATTTTTCAACCCATATATAATGAACATGAAATCATCAACTCAATTCCCAGTAGTGTCACTTTTAGTGGATATCGACAATGAAACTCGTTTCGGCCTACCACCCGGCTTTGTGTTTGAGCCCAAGGATTTTACGTGGCATGGTCAAATGTTCATGTCTGGTTTTTCCCTGTAACAATTGGGTGACAAGTTTCGTCTCCGATCAACTTGGCTCGTAAGGATGGTTGTGGTGAGCCTCCATCGCGTTCGCAGTAATGGGGGAGCCTCTATGCCGACAAAATAACACCTATTGTTGTTAGAAGCGAGGTTTCGATCTCGATCCTTGCATCTTTGAATGTTCCTATCATAAAACGTTACACTAACCGGTGTTTCAAAAAAAATAACATGAAAGTCAAAAGAAATTATACATCATTACATACCAATAATTAATATGTTAACTATATATGCCTTGATACAATTTATACAGAACAAATTTATACAACTGAATGGCAAATACAATTTTCCATAAACATTTTGTGCATCATGCTGCTTTCTTCTTTATCCATTCACTACTTGTGCTAGGATCATTAATTGATACTACAAGCCGCCAAGCTAGAGATGGAGCTGGTGATCTTAACTGCATCGAAAAGGAGAGACAAGCTCTTCTTCATTTCAAACATATATTCGTCAAGACCCCCAAGGAACTCTCTCTTCATGGACACAATATGAAAAAAAAAGAAGAAGCAACAAGTGACTGTTGTGATTGGAGTGGAGTCACTTGCAACAACTAAACAGGTCATGTCATAACACTTGACTTGTCCGAAGGATTATTGGAAGGTAAGATTAGCCCTTCCTTGGTTAACTTAACCTACTTGACTCATCTTGACCTTTCCTACAATCATTTCCGTGGACCAATTCCCATGTTCATTGGTTCCATTACTCAATTAAGGTATCTTGGCCTTGGTGGGAATTATTTTATTGGAACAATTCCCATGGAACTTGGAAACCTCACCAAGTTGCAACAGCTTTACCTTCATTCCCTTAGCAACTGTACAATTGAAAACTTAAATTGGTTGTCTACTTTGTCACATTTGGAGGGCCTTAATATGGATGGTACTTCTCTAGCCAAGGCAAATAATTGGGTGAATGTGATTTTAGGTCTTAAAAAACTTTCACATTTATCTCTCTAGCGATGTGACCTCTCACAGGTCATGAATCCATATTCTTATTCATCTTTCAACTCCTCTTCTACTTCCACGTCTATCATTTCCTTATATCTTAGAAACAACAATCTCAACTCATCCATGTATCATTGGTTGTTCCCACTAACTAGCAATAAACTTCAGGAGCTTTATCTTGATGGAAACAAATTAGATGGGATTCCCAAATACCTTGGAAATCTTTGTGGTTTGATTTATTTAAGTATCAATTACAACTCAATGTCGGTTAAATTTTCTGATTTAATGGCAAACTTGTCGTCAGGGTGCACATCGGTTGCATTAGAAGGTTTATATGTTTCATATAACCAATTGACAGGCTCCTTATCTGATAATGTCCAAAAGTTTTCATCCTTACGGCATTTGCTTTTAAGTAATAATGAGTTAAACGGAAGTATTAGTGAAAATGTGTGGCAGCTACCCAAGCTTCAAGTGCTAGATGTTTCTTCCAATTCTCTTAAAAGTTTCATCTCTGAATACATTGGAGAGACCAAGATTTTAGAATTACATCCTTCAAACAACTCATTTTAAGGAACCCCTTCTAATATTCACATGTCAGACCATTCCAGTATACAAATGATTGACATAAGCTCTTGCAAGCTAAGGCCTTACTTTCCCAATTGGATTCTAAAATTGAAAAATCTTGCTCGTCTTAATATAGCCAATAATAGAATCTCATATACATTTTCTATTCAGTTTTGGAACATGTGGTTTTCTCAATCGATTGATATTGATCTCTCTTCCAACAACTTTTCTGGTTCCATACCCAATGTTTCATCCGGTTTGGAAAGGTTAGACCTTTCCCATAACAAATTTTATGGACAAATCTCCTTTTTATGTCAAATTACTGATGGGTCTTTGTACTTTCTGGATCTCTCGAACAATTCATTCATTGGAGCAATTCCAGATTGTTTGTGGCACTTCAATGAATTAAAAGTTCTTAATCTAGGGCGTAATAACTTGTCTGGAAGGCTTCCAATTTCTATTGGGTATTTGATCGGTCTTGAGGTTTTACAATTAGACAACAACAACTTTACTGGAGAATTACCCTTATCTTTACAAAATTGCACTCAGTTAACCTTTTTAGAGTTGGGGGTCAACAAGTTTACTGGTTACGTGCCAATTTGGATAGGGGAAAGGTTATCGTTGTTGTATGCTCTTAGCTTAAAATCAAATAATTTCTTTGGAGCCATCCCTTCATAATTATGCCAATTAATATATCTACGCATTCTTAACTTGTCAATGAACAAGCTAGATGGAACCATCCCATTATGTCTCAATAACCTCACTTCATTACTTAATGATGGATTCTCATCTTATACCCAAAATGCACATCTTTTATATGGGTTTAATTATTCTGACCATGCATTGATATATTGGCAAGGAAGTGCACGTGAGTTCCGCAACAATATAGGAATGTTAAAAAGCATTGATCTGTCAAACAACTTTCTAACAGAACAAATTCCTTATGAACTAACCAATCTTCTTGAATTGATGCAACTAAACTTGTCAAACAATGCTCTATCTGGGGCGATTCCGGATAAAATTGGTGAGATGAAAGAACTTGAAATTTTGGATCTATCTAGGAACAAACTTTCAGGACGAATACCATCAAGCATATCTCGGATAACTTTCTTAAACTATCTAGATGTGTCGTATAATGATTTGTCAGGAAGAATTCCAGTCAGCACTCAACTCCAGTCCTTTGAAGCTTTAAGGTACATTGGAAATGTTGGGCTTTATGGACTTCCCTTACCCAAATATTGTCCCGGAGATAAAGAGTTAAAGGCTCCCATCATTAGTCAGAATGAGGGTGGAGGTGAAGGAATAGATGAACTTGATAGATTATTTTTAATTGGTGGGGCAAGTGGTTTTGCAACTGGATTTTGGATAGTTTGTTGTGGTTTACATGTCAATTGGCATGGGAGAAATGAGTTTTTTCGCTTTCTTGATAACTTGAAAGATTGGGTCTACATAAAGGTGACGATGTTCATTGCAAGACGACAAAGAGCTTCATATGTATAGTATAGTAGTCATAGGGGCCAAGTCCTCGTTATCAATAAAATAGCTACCAACACCATGGGTGGCACATTATTTTGTGCTGTGAGAGATAATACATACTAAATTATATTATAAGATCGAATTAATAACTATCATTACTTCATGTTAATCTTAACATGAGTATATTTGAATTCCCTCAAATTGATTTGAACCTTAAAAATAAACTGGAAATGTCAGGCTAGGTGGACTTTCTCCTAACCGTACCAACCAACTATTGTCTCAAATAGAAGTGACTGTAAAGGTAAATAAGATTTATGAAAGAGCAAATTTGCAAATAATACACCGTTTGCTAATTAGAACATATACAAATATGAAGCTGTTAAAAGAAAAATATACCAGTTCTATTGTAACACATTCATAGTGACCGGAGTCATGGATGTTTGCCAACTATAATACAACGAATCTCAATATGACGTAGTTGAAGTTACGTGTATATGAAAGCTCAATATTACACATCTAAAATTCTTGTAGTTCCTCCCAGATAAAAATAAACAGCTAGCTAATCAAGCCTCCTTAATGGAAATAAACTAAATTATAATTGATGGGTTGTCTAAAGTGAACAATACAAATAAATTGCTGATCTTCTTAACACGTATACGATGACCGTAAAGTCCAAAAACTGGTTTGTTAGTGTAGTTGTTATGGACTGAAATTATTGTAAGGTATGGGACTTGTTCCACATTGGTTGTATGGGCAACTAATGTGGGATTTATAACCCAAATGGTCCCCTCTCCCATCAGATTAGTCTTTTGGGATGAGTTACTATTTGGGTTGTAACAATGCTGATAGGAGAGGGATCCATTTGGGTAATTAATCCCACATTAATTGCCCATACAACCAATGTGGGACAAGTCCCATACCTTACAATAATTCAGTCCATAACAGTAGTATACTTGAAAGATATCCACAAATTAAGACCATGATATGAACCTTTTGTACACTCCACAAACTGAACCAGAAACAAATTTTGAAGAAAGAAACCTGCATTGACCTTCAAATGGTTATTCTTTGAACTGATGGTGTTTTGACAAAATATTAAACTGAATGTGCTAATTATGACCTGTTTGGCTATTTATAGTTTATTCGAATTATGTTGTCTCTAATGGGTGGGACGGGTAAAATCCAAACAGGTCAGAAGTCGTCCAATTGTCCAAATCAGTATTAGACATAAAACCTCCTAAACCATTGATTCAAAGACTATATTACTAATAGAATAATATGATATTGTAAATAACTTTAGTAAAATCACATAACAAGTTGAATGTATTGATAGAGCAAATTAACACTTGATAAGCCATACCTGATGCATTGAGATGAAAACAATAGAAATACCAAGCATAAAATTTATAGTCAGCGTGTGACCAAACAAAGCTGCAGATGCAAAGCCTGTGAAGATTGTGGCGACTGTTGAAGAATACTTTTTCAAAATTGTATCTGCATACATGGCACAAAATGATTATTTCAAATATAAGAATATACCCACTAACAATATGCGCTAGATGTTTTTGCATAATATTCGAATATGTCCCCATTTAATCATTGTACAGCTAAGTCACTAAGAAGGCAAGTTTCACATGATCACCCAAACAGTACAAAAAGTCAGTATAATTGTGATTAGCACTTTGATTCTTACTTTGCTTAATGTAGTTATACAACTATAATCTTTTAATTGTTACCATTATCCTCTTGAACACGCGGGTCTTAACCTAGTGTTATATATAACAAAGTATTTAATGGCTAGCTTGTAGATTATTTTATAACTAGATATACGAGACCAGGCCGCGTGATGCGGCGGCCGGGGGTCTCGCGTATGTGATTTCGTCACACACGTTAATAAAAAATTTTATACCTCGCAAGTTACGGTGTAGTATAAAATTGTATTATGTCTCGTACGTTAGGTGTAGCATGTTGTCTTGCATTATGCGGCATCAGTGGCGGAGCTAGCCCAATATATCAGGGGTATCCTCCGAAAAAAAAAATTGTCCTATACTTGAACAATTTTTTGCGCACACTTGTACAAAAAGTTTTTTTTTCGTACACTCATACAAAACATTATTTTCCTGCATATCATTAGCAATATCTGGAGTTTTATCAATATTTTCTTGAAAACTATTAACAAAATTTGGACCATTTTAACCAATATCATAATTTTCTTGACACTTTTAAAAAAAAATCGACATTAAACATATGTTTTAATTGTTCAGGGGTATCCTTTTAAGTGGTCAGATGTATCCTAAACATAAAACGGAAAAAAAAGATTAAATTTTACGTTACGCGCGAAAAGTTGAGCCGTAGCCCGGGCTACGGCTCAACTATATATACATCCGCCCCTGTGCGGCATAACGTCATAGCAAAAGAATTAAAAACGAAAAAAATTAAAGTTGAAAAGGAAAAGAAAAAAAAAAGTTGAAGTCGAGAAAAGGTTAAGAAAAAAGGTTGAACTTGGAAAACAAAAATTTTTAAAAAATTGATGCAGAAGGGAATCGAACCCTCATGCAATCACATAAACTAACTTAACTACATATGTCAAATCAATTTGCCAAATGCCACTTTTGTTAATGATATAGAACAATTATGTATAACATATGAAAGTTGGTAGGTGGTGGCATGAAGCACCGACCTTACCAATTAGTAATTGTATAAATATAAATATATTTATTCATTTGTATATTCAATTTATATATAGAACAATATATCACTTTGTTAGTGTTTGTTTATATTATTTTCCGACCATTTGTCAACATAGCTCGATAAGCTAGAAGAAAACCTTAAAAAATAACAAAATGAGGCTAACAAATAACGGTTTATTTTTATAGAATCCATCCTTAATTCAATCAATATCCCCTCTTGTCATAGAACATAGAATTCCTTCGGGCATAAAGTTCAAACAATGTGAGAAATTTGATGGATATGGATTGGAATTAGGTCTAAATAAAAAAATTAAACTAACATTTGTCATATCATTTGCTAATTTGTCATGTCAGTAACCATATTATAAAAAATATCAGAGTTAAGTTAACTTTAACTTAACTATATGGGAACATTCATGAAAAATGGTTGAAAAATTGTGACCAATGACATTAATCTTAAAGTTAATATTATTAACGCCTAATAAATAGTTATGATTATTTTTATTATTTTTTTCAATTAATAGTTATAGGTATCATCGTAAATCAAAAAGAAATAATATAACGTTTGATATTTTACAAATAGGTTGTTTTCCTAATTTCCTTATCTGGGCACCTTCAATTTTTCATTTAATTTAAATCACACAATTTGTGGACCAATAAAGATGGAGAAAGAATGTAACAAACACAAAATATTATGAAGACTTAGAGTCTTCGAACGTTTTATCCAATAAAATTGTCACATCAGAAGTACTCTCGTATTAGATCATATTGTTAGTATTAGTTTAAGTGTAATGTAGTTGTAGTTAAGGATAGTTTGTGTAAATATGAGATTATTATATAATCTCTCCTTTGTACATGATTATCATATACAATTACAATTACACACACATTAAGGTGTTTGTCTTGGTATCAGAGCCAGACCACCTTCCTCCTCCGCGTCACGACTGCGTACTTCGTCGGAAAAGTTGCCGGAGCTACTTTACTACCATCAAAGCACTTACACATCTTCCTTACAACATTCTAAACAATCCTATCAGATTAGTTTCTTCCATTTTCATCTCTACAAAACTGAAAATTGAGTTTTTGCTGTTTTTGCCCTAATTTTCTGTCAGATCCGCCGTTTTGCGACACTAGCATCGCATACTGCAAAACTATTTTGCGACACTACCAATGAACGAAAGTTCTACCTTGTCTTGCGACACTGTGCGTGTGACACTACCTTGAACGAAAGTTCTACTTTGCTTGTGCTGCTATCTTGCGAACCTACACCTTCACAAAACTACTTTGCGACACTACTCATTTTGCGACACTAATTTGCGAAACTACCCATTTTGCGACACTCATTTGCGAAACTACACTTTTGCATTTGATCATGTCAACCATTGAACTTTTTACTACTCAACAAAAGGCATTTCACAACTCTCACAAATTTGCTTTTACCATTTCCCCTACCAATCATGGCTACTGGAAACGTATGCTTGAACCGTTTCTCATTACCAACAACCTTTTTGGTTACATTGATAGCTCCATTACTTGCCCAACTCCTACAATCACCACTACTTCACTAGCAACTACTACACAACCATCTACCACTACTGTTACCACCAACCCTGATTACACCACATGGAAACATAATGATGCACATGTTCAATATGTCATCATTTCTATTGTTTCTGAGGCTGCCTTCTCTCCTTGTGGAGTTATGCTCTTATGACCGTCGCTCGCACATTATCAATCTAGTACCGACTGAAAAGGTAGACAAAATCCCATATGAGATATGTCATGGGCATAAACCCAATTTGTCTTACCTTAGAGTATGGGGATGTGATGCTTACAAGCTCGATCCTCGAGGCGAGAAATTTGTTTTCGTCGGATATTGTAACAAAAGCGGATTATATTTCTACCATCCTGATGCAAACATTATTTCCATCAAAAGGAGGGGACACTTCCTCGAGAAAGAAGCTCTTGATCGAGGAACAGAAAACAATGCTGTGGATCTCGAAGAAGTTCGAGAATCACAAACTACCGCTGATGAGGTCGGAAAGTCTGATGCACCAGAAATCAATGCAAATGAATCATGCGAGAACACTAGCATGCGCAGAAGTAGCAGGACTCGTAAAGAACCTAAAAGATATCTTTGGAATCTTGAGGGTGCTAAAATTCTGGTAGTAGCTTACTCTAATGACACACATGCTAACTACAAATTTGCTATCTCAGATCTAGAATCTGCGAAATGGCTGGAAGCCATGAATGCTGAGATGCAGTCTATGCGTGACAATCAAGTCTGGGACTTGGTTGAGTTACCTCCCGACTCTCGGGAAATATGAAGCAAATGGCTTTTCAAAAGAAAACCCGACATGCATGAAAAGGTACACACTTATAAAGCACGACTAGTTGCGAAAGGTTACACTATTGAGGGTATTGATTATGAAGAAACCTTTTCGCCCGTTGCTATGATCAAGTCGATCAGGATATTACTTGCCATTGTTGTGTACTATGACTACGAGATATGACAAATGGATGTCAAAACCGCTTTCCTTAAGGGACATCTTTCTGAAGATGTCTATATGGTTCAGCCTAAAGGTTTTGTTGATCCAAAATATCCTGAAAGGGTGTGCAAACTGAATAAGTCCATTTATGGACTTAAGCATGCATCTCGTAGCTGGAATCTTCGTTTTGACCAAAAAATCAAAGAGTTTGGTTTTGTAAAAAATGAAGATGAGCCTTGTGTTTACAGAAAAGCTAGTGGGAGCTCTATATCATTCCTCATCTTGTATGTAGATGATATACTGATCATTGGAAACAACATCCCTATGCTAATGAAGTTAAACAATGGTTGGGATCTTGCTTTGCGATGAAAGATCTTAGAGAAGCAGCTTACATTCTAGGAATCAGGATCTACATAAATAGATCTAAGCGGCTTCTATGGCTAAATCAAAGCACATACATTGACAAAATGATGACACGCTTTAAGATGGAAAACTCCAAGAAAGGAGGTGTTCCTATGACTAAAGGAGCTGTGTTGAACAAATCGCAATCTCCTTTTACGGACATTGAAATTAAGCAAATGGAACTAGTTCCATACGCTTCGGCGATTGGTTCTATCATGTATGCAATGTTATGTACAAGACCTGGCGTCTCGTGTGCCTTAAGCATGACTAGTCGTTACCAGCAAAGTCCTTGCATGGCCCATTGGACTGCCGTCAAGAACATTCTTAAGTACTTGAGAAGAATTAAAGATATGTCCTTGATCTTTGGAGGAGTGGAAGAGGAGCTCACTGTAAGATGTTACACTGATGCTAGGTTTCAAACTAACCGAAATGATTCTCGCTCACAATCAGGGTTCGTGTTCACTCTAAATGGTGGAGCTGTTTCATGGAAAATCTCCACTGGCTGATTCAACCACCGAATCCAAATATATTGTTGCCTTAGATGCTGCTTAGGAAGCAATGTTGATGAAGAAGTTTATAACCGATCTCGATGTGCATGGTTCCAAGTATACGAAAACCAATCGAGATATTTTGTGATAATACTGGTGCTATTGCTCAAGCAAAAGAGCCCAGATCTCATCAAAAGACAAGGCACATTCATAGGAAGTTCCACTTGATACGGGAAATTATGGAACGTGGAGACATCATGATAAGAAAAGTAAACACAGATCAAAACTTAGCAGACCCATTTACTAAGCCCATGACATAGGACAAACATGATGAGCATAGGAATGCCATCGGGCTTAGAGTAGCTAACTTAAAGTTTTTGATTTAGTATTTGGATGTACGAACATTTTAATAGTTTCTGAATTCATGTGAATTTTTATTTGAATTCTAAAGTTTATAACTGTGTTTGATTTTAATACGTTTAATCCATGAATATTGTATTCTAAATTATCCGTAGTCAATCAGACTCATAGGAATGATTCTGAATTAAGACTATTCTGAATTTGGGCTCAAATAGTTGACATCCAAATTCACAGACCTCATTGTGAATGGCGTTGGAAGTAACTCGTTTCAAATCATCTTCATGGATTGTAATCATAAGATGTTTTTGATATATTGGTATACTCATTTAGTATTCTCTGACCTGAGATATATACTAGAACTTCTGTTTACCAAAGGAATATTCTTTAATTATTGTCAACCGTTGTCGCGCAACTGCCAGTCATAAAGGCTTTAATTAGGAATAATTCTAAAGTTCAGTGGGAGCTGTATATAGTCAATAAGGGATTTTGTACTCTTACATACAATGTAACAGTTAGACATCTTGGCGCCCTCGTTGATTCAAACTAGAGAAGTGTAAGGCCTTACCCAAACAGACTGTGTGTTTGAATGGACCATTCTGAATCTTGATCCAGAACATATGAGAATAAACTTAATCCATGTCTCATTGTTTCAATTGATGTCTTTTACAGAAAGGATAAATGACGACGATTACCATAAGTCTGTTGAATTGTCATAGTAAGTTGTTACTATTAACATATTGCTTGGTTAATGATTTAAAGTATCATAACTTGTTAGGGGCAGTCATATGTAGCTAGAGCGCCGCTGACTGTTTGCGTTGAGATTTTATCGTGGTCCGACCAAGTGGGAGACTGTTGGATTTAATATGTCCGGACCCGATAAATTAACGTGGCTAACCGAGTTGTGACTCGTAAGAGTTACACCAAGGGCAACTAACATAAAATCCACTTAACTCGTTTAATTGGTAATCACGAACGAAAGACGCATTTATAATTTATACAGTTTATAAATTATATTTACTCATTTAACTTAATTAAATGATTAACGTGTTATTGTTGTATCGGATACAAACTAATCTAACCGGGCTTAAGGCTCGCTAATTAGATCACTTTGTATTAAAAAGGATCTTTAGGTGAAAAACCCTTCACCCTTTTGCTTTTCACAGTCGTCGCTCACAAGTCAAAAAGAAAATATAAGTGTGAATACACTTTACATTTTCTTTGTTTTCATACGTAATCAAAAGAAGAAAAAGTGTTTCTCTTAAAGTTGATTGAAACAATTAATTTCGATCTGTTATTGATTCCGGAGTATTCGGTTTATAGCAATAGTTGGTTGAACCTTTAGTGTCTCAAACGGTTATTTATTAATCAAAGGTATAATTCATCTCATCGGTAGATTAATTATTATTAACCGTATTTGCATGTCTGTAACCGGATCTTGTCGGTTTTGGGTATAGGTTTTAATGTTAACTTTCCGCTGCGTTGGCAAACTACATCTCCTAGTACATTACACAACTTCAAACTAATTTACACCAAATATCACCTTGTCAGGGATATAACCCATGACCTCCCATCTAAAAGGCAATGCCTTTACCAAGTGGGCTAGCCCCACATTGACATTAAACCTGTTTTGATATAAATTAAAATTTAAAGATACCACTGAAACCCAACAAAGAGATCTAACCAACCAACCACTATGGATCTCTTGATTTGGTGTTGTCCCCTTGATCAAGAGTAATGGAGATGAAGTAGATCAAGTATCGTGCTTCAAGTATACTACCTCTCTCTTAGAGATAAAAACAACAGACCTTGAAATCCCGGATCATAACTAACCCTCTTTCAATTAATTATCATGTTTATTACCATATTCACATAGAAACATATTATTAACACGTTTGACTCAACATATACAACGTTGATATTTTTTTAAGGCGGATCATTGAAAGCAAATTATTTGAAAAAAGGGACCGATAGTAGCAACCAGGGCCGGCCCGTTATAGTAAAAAAAATAAGTTATTGCTTTAGGCCCCATTTTTTCATAGGCCTCAAATTTTTAAAAATTTTAAATTCTGTTGCGAATTTAAAGCGACGATTACAATATAAATTAGAATGTATTTGTTTGCAAGCCCAATAGATACTAATTTAGTATTCAATTGATTATTATTTGTTAGATTGTATACATTAATTTGATGTTTTTTACATGTCAAAACCAATCGGAAAGTAAGATTAGGGTTGGACTGAGGAGAAAAGAACTGTTCAATTAGCTCACTTTAATTCTAAAAAGGGTCATTGTTAGTTTATTAGTGTCGGTCTCAACCATGGATAAAAGAAGAAGGTTTTTAACGATAGACATTCAATTTTTTTTTGCTTTAGGCCTTAAAAACCTTGAGCCGGCCCTGGTAGCAACAAGCTCAGTTGAGATTATTATCGGTCCACCATTAGGAGTAGAGGTTATTAAAATCCAATTTACCTTAAAAAGTTAGGACCGTGACTAGAGATTTTAAAGTTAGAATTATTAGCAGCCAACAACACTAAAAAAATATGATTATTTAAATAAAAATTTCCTTATATCTATAGATTGTAAATCAAAGAGAGAAGGAATTAATATATCGTTTGATACTATACATTACGTTGCTTTTGTTATATGAGCACCTTCAACTTGCCTTTACACAATCTGCGGACCCACAATCCAAAAGATGATGGAGAAAGGATGTAATAAATACAAATTATCAAGACTTGAGGGTCTTCTTTGTTTTTTTAACAACAACTTTTATAAAGTATATTGACGGACGCAATTTTATTGACGGACGCTATACGTTGCCTAAACCAAGACTTGAGAGTCTTCTGACGTTTAATTTGGGGCAAATAATGAACTTATTCTATGAACTACTCATCTTCTCTACCAACAATAATATGATCTTTGTTAAATATACCAAAAGGCTGTAAAGAAAACTATTCATGTTTTAACATTTGCACGTATACATCTCAAATGATATTGAATGACATCGCCTAAAAAAATAATTATGTAGTATGTCATTCTACATTAGCGAATTGGAAGAGAAAGTGAGAAACTATGTATTAATATTCTAATATGTTATAATTATTCTAATAAATATGATGTTTCGTAATATAAGATTGTAAGACCATGTGTAGTAGATGGAGAAAGTTATCATTTATGTGACGGCCTAGTTAGCATAAAGCTCTATCATAATTGCATTATTATTGTTATTATTGTTTTATACTGATTTTTAAATTGAGTAAAGAATCATTAAAGTATCTTATTGGGTGGAGAAGGGGCGAGAGAAATTGAATTGGCGTTATAACAGCCTCACCCATGAGCACCATGAAGCCATAGTGTCTATGTGTAGTACGTGAGGGTATGTGGGACGTTAATTTTCAAGCCTCACACCACGCTACTATACATGATTTAAGGCCCTCTTAGCTTGTCTTTTAAATCTATCATCCAATATAAAGAAGAAAACATGTATTAATACAAATTGACGAGACTTTGAACTTCTAATTTGGGGCAAATATTGAACACATTCCATGATTTTTTGTCTTGGATGCTCACAATCCACACAAATTTGTGACACATACGTGGACGTGAAAGTTAAAATGAATGTTAACTTGTTTTTTTACGGTGACTTTTATAAATTGTGATGAATGTATCATATATAATTTTCTTTATATATAGAAAAATATATTTTGTTTAGTAGGTATCATTAGAGAGGTGGTTTTTGTTTAATCGTCATAATAAGAGAGTTTAATTGGCATCATAAAAGAGTTTCTCACAAACTATTAAAAAATTACTTCAAACTTGGAGTTTATATAGTGATAGGCATATATCGTGTTTTTGATAGAAAAAAAAAGAGAACAAATTTATACAATTCAATGGCAAGTAAGAATTTTCATAAATATTTTGTGCATCCTGCTACTTTCTTCTTCATTCATTCACTACTGGTGTTGGCATCAATTATCAACGCTACAACTGCCATTAATTCCCCACGTCAGCAAGCAAGAGATGGAAGTGGTGATTTTAAGTGCATTGAAAAGGAGAGAAAAGCTCTTCTTCATTTCAAATCATATATTCGTCAAGACCCCAAGGGATATCTCTCTACATGGACACAACATGAAAAAAGAGTAGAAGAAGCAAAAAGTGAGTGTTGTGAATGGAGTGGAGTCACTTGCAACGACCAAACAGGTCATGTCATAACCCTTGATTTAAGCTTCGGAGATCTGGAAGGTAAGATTAGCCCTTCCTTGGTTAACTTAACCTACTTGACTCATCTAGACCTTTCCTTAAATTTTTTTGATGGACCAATTCCCATGTTCATTGGTTCCATGACTCAGCTAAGGCATCTTTACCTTCAACGTAACTATTTTAATGGAAACATTCCCATGTTTATTGGTTCCATGACTCATTTAAGGTATCTTGACCTTAGTGACAATGAATTAAAGGGAAACATTCCCATGTTTATTGGTTCCATTACTCAAATAAGGCATCTTGGTCTTGGTTTGAATTATTTTAATGGAACAATTCCCATGGAACTTGGAAACCTCACCAAGTTGCAAGTTCTTTTCCTTCATTCCCTTAGCAACTGTACAATTGAAAACCTAAATTGGTTGTCTAATTTGTCACATTTGGAGAGCCTTTATATGGATGCTACTTCTCTAGCCAAGGCAAATAATTGGGTAAATGTGATTCAAAGTCTTAAAAAACTTTCATATTTATCCTTATCAGGATGTGACCTCTCACATGTCATGAATCCATATTCTTATTCATCTTTCAACTCCTCTTCTACTTCATCGTCTAATATTGTTTACCTAGATCTTAGATACAACAATCTCAACTCATCCATGTATCATTGGTTGTTCCCACTAACTAGCAATAAACTTGAGGAGCTTCATCTTGACAACAACAAATTAGATGGGATTCCCAAATACCTTGGAAATCTTTGCAATTTGGCTTACTTACATATCTCTCAGAACTCAATGCTGGTTAAATTTTCTGATTTAATGGCGAACTTGTCATCGGGATGCACATCGGTTGCATTAGAAGACTTGGATGTTTCATATAACCAATTAACAGGCTCCTTATCTGATAATATCCAAAACTTTTCATCCTTACATGATTTGGATTTAGATAATAATGAGTTAAATGAAAGTATTAGTGAAAATGTGTGGCGGTTACCCAAGCTTGATTATCAAGATGTTTCTTCCAATTCTCTTAAAAGTTTCATCTCTAAATACATTGGAGAGACCACGATTTTAAGATTATATCTTTCAAACAACTCATTTGAAGGAACCCCATCTAATATGCACATGTCAAACCGTTCCGATATACAAGAGATTGACATAAGCTCTTGCAAGCTAGGGCCTCACTTTCCCAATTGGATTCTAAAATTGAAAAATCTTACTCTTCTTAATATAGCCAAAAATAGAATCTCATATACATTTTCTGTTCAGTTTTGGAACATGTGGTTTTCTCAATTGATTTATTTAGATCTCTCTTCCAACAACTTTTCTGGTTCCATACCCAATGTTTCATCCGGTTTACAAAGGTTAGACCTTTCCCATAACAAATTTTATGGACAAATCTCCTTTTTATGCCAAATTACTGATGGGTCTTTTTACTTTCTTGATCTCTCGAACAATTCATTCACTGGAGCAATTCCAGATTGTTTGTGGCACTTCAAACAACTACAAGTTCTTAATCTAGGGCATAATAACTTGTCTGGAAGGCTTCCTATTTCTATTGGCTATTTGATCAGTCTTAAGGTTTTACAGTTAGACAACAACGTATTCTCCGGAGAATTGCCTTTATCTTTACAAAATTGCACTCAATTAACCTTTTTGGAGTTGGGGGTCAACAAGTTTTCTGGTCACGTGCCAATTTGGATAGGGGAAAGGTTATCATTGTTGTATGCTCTTAGCTTAAAATCAAATAACTTCTTTGGAGCCATCCCTTCACAATTATGCCAATTAATATATCTACGCATTCTTAACTTGTCAATGAACAAGCTAGATGGAACCATTCCCTTATGTCTCAATAACCTCACTTCATTACTTAATGATGAATTCTCATCTTATTACCAAAATGCACATTATTTAAATGGGTTCAATTATTTTGACCATGCAATGATCTATTGGCAAGGAAGTGTACGTGAGTTTAGCAACACTTTAGGAATGTTGAAAAGCATTGATCTGTCAAACAACATTCTTACTGGACAAATCCCTTATGAACTAACCAATCTTCTTGCATTGATGCAACTCAACTTATCACACAATGTTCTATCCGGCCCGATTCCAAATAAAATTGGTGAGATGAAAGACCTTCAAATTTTGGATCTATCTAGAAATAAACTTTCAGGACAAATACCATCAAGCATATCTAAGATAACTTTTTTAAACTATCTAGATGTGTCGCATAATAATTTGTCAGGAAGAATTCCAGTCTGCACTCAACTCCAGTCCTTTGAACCTTTAAGATACATTGGAAATGTCGGGCTTTGTGGACTTCCCTTAACCAAATATTGTCCTGGAGACAAAGAGTTAGAGGCTCCAATCATTGGTCAGAATGAGGGTGGAGGTGAAGGAATAGATGAACTTGATAGAATATTTTTAATTGGTGGGGCTAGTGGTTTTGCGACTGGATTTTGGATAGTTTGTTGTTGTTTACATGTCAATTGGCATGGGAGGAATGAGTTTTTTCGCTTCCTTGATAGCTTGAAAGATTGGGTCTACATAAACGTGACGTTGTTCATTGCAAGACGACAACGAGCTCCATATCTATAGTATAGTAGTCAACACTTCATGAATTATTAGAATTCTATATAGTGTTTTATAACTTCCATATAGCTTTCATATGGTTATTCTTGTTTCTATATTGATGTGTAATGTAATGTAACGCTTCACTTGTATTTCTAGGGTCTCTTTAAGTCCACGTTACATCAATAAAATAGCCACCAACACCATGGGTGGCACATTTTGTTGTGCTGTGTGAGATGATACAAAATAAATTATATTGTAAGACCGACTCATAACTTTTAACAAACATGTTTTCTTTAAGTATGTTGAGCTTATAACACAAAAATAAGCAAACAAAACTAAAACTAAATTGATAGACTTCATTATTTCTTAACGTGAGTATATTTGAATTCCCTTGAGCACAAAAAACCAATATACTTTCTGTTTTTTTCTCACAAAAGTCCTTATATATATTTTTTCACGTAAAAAACCAATATACTTTCTATTTTGTTTCACAAAAGTCCCTCAACAAATTTTTAGACATTAAAGTCCCTTAACATGTTAGATTTGAACAAAATTAGGTATTTTAATAAAAAACAACTTAGAAATTTATTATGGATTTCATTCTTATAACAAAGTTTGTATTGAAAAAAAGAAATTTGGTTCATTTGAAAAAAATATATGTAGTAAAACAGCCGAATGTGTCGTTTTTAAGTTGTTTTAAAAAAATATATTTCACAATTTTATTCAAATCTGACATGTTAAAGGACTTTAATGTTTAAAAAATTGTTGAGAGACTTTTGTAAGACAAAATAGAAAGTATGTTGGTTTTTTACGTGTAAAAAAATATATAGGGACTTTTGTGAGAAAAAACTGAAAGTATGTTGGTTTTTTATGGTATTTGCCCATTTATGAAAGAGCAAATTTGCAAATAATACACCGTTTGCTAATTAAAACATATACAAATATGAAGCTGTTAAAAGAAAATATACCAGTTCTATTGTAACACATTATAAAACAACGAATCTCAATATGACGTAGTTGAAATAAAGTTGAAGTTACGCGTATATGAAAGCTCAATATTACACATCCAAAATTCTTCTAGTTCCTCCCAGATATACACACATAAAAATAAACAGCTAATTAAGCCTTCTTAATGGAAATAAACTAAATTATAATTGATGGGTTGTCTAAAGTGAACAATACAAATAAATTGCTGATCTTCTAAACACGTATACGATGACCGTAAAGTCCAAAAACTGGTTTGTTAGTGTAGTTGTTATGGACTGAAATTATTGACCTGCATTGACCTTCAAATGGTTATTCTTTGAACTGATGGTGTTTTGACAAAATATTAAACTGAATGTGCTAATTATGACCTGTTTGGCTATTTATAATTTATTCGAATTATGTTGTCTCTAATGGGTGGGACGGGTAAAATCCAAACAGGTCAGAAGTCGTCCAATTGTCCAAATCAGTATTAGACATAAAACCTCCTAAACCATTGATTCAAAGACTATATTACTAATAGAATAATATGATACTGTAAATAACTTTTAGGTGCAAATAAACAATGCTATTAAAAATCACCTACTGTGATCATTGCACATATAAGATGCATATAGATAGGCCAACAATTAGTTTGAGAAACTTACTCAGTGTTCAATTTAAGTAGGAAGCAGAGGCCTTCTTTCATCAGATTCTACATGATGACTAGCCTGTAGAAGTAAAGCGGAAATTAAAAAAATATATAGTTTTAGTTATTAAGAGCATAAAGGAATGCTGGAACAGATACAATCCAAAGCTTATGCCCCAAACATTTACACAATTAAGGTATTATAAAAAAAACCAGTGTCTTGTAGCATTCTTACAGAAGGTGATTTTGATCTACATATTAAATATTTAAATTATTAGTGTGCTCAATTTAATCGCTTAAGCTATAAGTTTAAAAAGAACTAATTTGACTTTAATTTTATATTTATCGAACTACTTGCAAAATAAGTATTAAATTAACTTATTAACAGAAGCTATAAACTAATAATAACTTAGAAACCCTATTAACATGGTACTCATGTCAAGAAGTATCAATCAAATCAAAAACTAACTTTTATTTTTTATGTAGATATGTACAGTAACTTTTACTTTTTATGGTGTTTTGGTGAATATATCGGTGACCATTTATGAAAAGAAGTATATAAGTCAGTGAATACATGTACCTCTTCATTTGCCCCTGCTGCTATATTTACGAATGTGTCCCTAAAAAACCAAGTGCAGAAGATTAAACTTAAAACAAAAAGAGAGTTAACTAAGCATAAAGGTCATCATCACTGTACCTATGATTGCTCTGAACTGGCTCCAACTCCAATACCCCATTTTCTTCTTCCTTCGCTTTTGCAAGAGGCGAAAAAAACTAGAAAACAAATGAAACAAGGGTAACTTAGTAAAATCACATAACAAGTTGAATGTATTGATAGAGCAAACGCTTGATAAGCCATACCTGATGCATTGAGATGAAAACAATAGAAATACCAAGCATAAAATTTATAGTCAACGTGTGACCAAACAAAGCTGCAGATGCAAAGCCTGTGAAGATTGTACGTGGCGACTGTTGAAGAATATTTTTTCAAAATTGTATCTGCATATATGGCACAAAACGATATTTCAAATATAAGAATATACCCACTAACAATATGTGCTAGATGTTCTTACATGATATTCGCGTATGTCCCCATTTAATCATTGTACAGCTAAGTCACTAAGAAGGCTTTTTGACCCATTTGAGTCATCATAGGGTAATAATTTTATGACCCAAACAGGCAAAAGCTTTAACAGACATGTGAACACACTTATAATCTTACCAGCATATTTGATGACCCCAATGGGTCAAAAAGCCATATTTAATGACTGAAATGATAAAAAAAAAAAAGTACAATGAGTCAATGACAAAATGATACAAAAGATAAACTGATAAACTACAAGAAAAGTGAAATAAAAAAATGGGACAAAAGAGAAAGTACACAGGTATTTCATGCATAAAACAGAGATGTTACAAACAGTGACACTGCTGATAGAATTTTATGGAATTAAGTTTTCTAGAAGTTGTTGAATAATAGACCTGTGAACACACTTATAATCTTACCAGCATATTTGAAGAAAAACGAAGACAAAATTCCTTGAGCTGCATTATTTATAATTAAAAGCATAGTAGCCTTTGAATGTCCTTGTAAAATATCAAAGCTTTCAGGGCCTGAAAAGAAAACCATGCAAAGTTCATGTTTGACTGTCAATAATTAACGCCTAACATGGATAAATAATACGAGTATTTAAAGATTTTTACATCGACCCAATCCGTGCAACAGTGTCCCATAGATAGTTTGCCACCTCTAATTGGCAAGAACATAGCATTAATTAAAATTTGGCACTATATATCATTCACCTGATATGGGTTTTGTATGTGCCACCAATTTTTTATAAATGGGAGACATTATAATTTTAGTTATCAACTTATCATGACTCATAAAATAGATAATAATGCAAAGTTGCAAACTAATAAATTTGTCTTAATCAATAGAGATAAAAATATCGGGAGAGAGGTTATCGATGTCAATTAGTACCTTTGATGATGACAGTTACAAGAATCCCCAAGAAGTTGAATATGGCACCATATCCATATAAAAATAAATTCTGCAATTTTAACAACGTAAAAGTTTCACACTTTCACAGGAACTTGCTACGCATATTCGTGAGTGAAGAAAGAAGATAAAAAGTAATTCATGGATGTAAATAAGAAATATTAAACTCACCTGCATGTAAATGCTTGTATCATATTGACTTTTCAGTGCATATTCATTAAAAACTGATGCCATAGATGGTACAGTCACCTGTATATTCCACTCCTCAAGTTAGTTGATTTATACAAACTCTACTAAGCGTTATAATCTTCAATATAAAAAGAGCATATTCTTGGAATATGCTTATACCAAACTTATATCAAAATCAGTATACGAAGAATGCAATACCAACTTACAAAAATAAAGGTATAGATATAAGCACCCATTGCAACTGGAAGCCCCATTGCAGTAGAGCCCTCGGGTAATGAACGCATTTGACTTATGATTATTCCAATAAGCAACAGAGCAAGAGCCTCCCACTGTGAAAAATCGAAAGGAATATATGGTTGAATAATAACTACCAAGTACCAAAAATACAAAAGCGAATCCTATAAGATAAGTGATCTCACCTAGAAAAGACAAAAAAAAACTAGAAAACTGAACTTTAAAAACTGTGCGACAGACCTGAATTATTGAAAATCTACGCTTCATTACTATCTTCAACAGAACCGCGATCACTAAGACCTGCGATTGTAAGATGAAATTAAGATTCAACATAAAGAATAACAAACAAATTCAAAATATGAACCTATGCATGTGAGCGTCGAAAGTATTTTATTTTCTGAATGAAAACAAAAATGCCAACAGATCGATATGAACTCAGAAAACTAACTTTGTGCAGGCATATAACAATGGAAAAGAACAGAACACATTACTCTACAGGTAAAAATAGTTAATTAACAAGATGTATAGATTGCTTATCATAATCACGAAGCTACAAACAATTTACCTTCAGATTGCTTAGCATCTTTACAGTTGCAGGATTAAAATAGAGCTGCAAAAAGATTGTTATATTAGATAATAGGCTTCAAGTGAGATATATGGTTGTTTTAACGTCTAAATATGTAAACTTCTGTAAATATATCAAAACTGTTATAAGCACAAGATGACAAGAGATAAGTGCCCCTACAAAACCGTTATTACAATGCTGTTAGACATAAAACCTTCTAAACCATTGATTCAAAAACTATATTACTACTAGAATAATATGATTTTGTAAATAAGTTTTGACACCAAATATTTTAGGTGCAAATAAACAATGTTGTTAAAAATCACCTACTGTGATCATTGCACATATAAGATGCATATAGATAGGTCAATAATTAGTTGAGAAACTTAATTACTCAGTGTTCAATTTACGGATGTGTCCCTATATACAAGTAAAAAACAAAGTGCATAAGATTAAACTTAAAACAAAAGGAGAGTTAACTAACTATAAAACAAATGAAACAGGGGTAACTTAGTAAAATCACATAACAAGTTGAATGTATTGATAGAGTAAACACTTGATCGGTAAGCCATACCTGATGCATAAAATTTATAGTCAGTGTGTGACCAAACAAAGCTGCTGATGCAAAGCTTGCGAAGATTGTGGCGACTGTTGAAGAATACTTTTTCAAAACTGTATCTGCATGGCACAAACCGATATTTCAAATATAAGAATATACCCACTAAAAATAGTTAATTAACAAGATGTATAGATGCCAGGATGGAAACTTATCATGATCACAAAGCTACAGACAGTTGCAGGATTAAAATAGAGCTGCAAAAAGATTGTAGTATTAGATAGGGATGTTCTATTCACACACCTAACAATCTAACCAAACACTCATTTAACGCCCGTTAAGTTTTTAACGGGCCGTTATACTACAAACGTAACTATAAAACTTTAAAAAAATTAAAAAAAAATATTTTTTTTAAATTCTAACGGCCGTTAGATGCTTAACGGGCAGTTAAAATTATAGGTAATTTTTTTTAAATTTCAAAAATGACTATTTTGTAAAACAGTTATATGTATCATTTAGATTATTTACTTGAAACATATGAGAAACTCAAATGCATCCTTATATATGAGAAACATACTTTATTATTTCTTTTTATTTAAAAGATAAAATAAATACTGCAAAAAATATGACCTAAATCGTGAATATTCTCATCCAACATATATTTTTTACCTTCTTTTTTAACAAGAGCAAAGAAAAGACAAGTACAAAGAAACTCAAACTTATATATTAGCGTCATACATGTCTCATAAAACTACTTTTAATTTATTTTTATAACCTTATAATTGCATATGGTTATCATAACCTTGTTCTTTTTAGTTTTGAAACACCAATTAATTGTCACATAAAATTTATAATTATTACAAATTTCACACTATAAATGTTATGAACTTTTGAATTATTTGATATTATAATACTATGAGTTAATTGCCATAATAGTTATTGCAAATTTCTTTAAAGGCCTAACGGACCGTTATACTACAAACGCAAAAAAAAAAAAAAAAAAAAAAAAACATCTAACGGCCGTTAAAGGCTTAACGGGCAGTTAAATAGATTTAACGGCCGTTAAATACTTAACGGACCGTTAAAAGGGTGGATGGATAGAAAGGTTGAGTGTGTGAATAGATAGAGCCATTAGATAATAGGCTTCAAGTGAGATATATATATGGATTGTTTTAACGTCTAAATATGTAAACTTCTGTAAATATGTCAAAACTGTTATAGTTCCAAGTGAGATAATTAAGTACCCCTACAAAACCATTATGAAACTACATTCCAAGTTTCATCTTTGGGAAAATTCCCAAAATGTCCCTTTTGACCGTTGACTTCCCAAAATGTCCCCTTTGACTTCGCCATCCATAGGCGTCACGACTATAATCGTTTTAGTCGACGCCTACGGATTCTAACAAATAACAAGCTTCCACGTGTCCAAAGTGGTGGACGACCATAGTCGTTTTCCGACAAAGCCCATAGGCGTCCGCCCATTCCCAAGAAAGCCCATAGGCGTCCGCCCATAGTCGTTTTCCGACAAAGCCTATAGGCGTCCGCCCATTCCCAAGAAAGCTCATAGGCGTCCGCCCATAGTCGTTTTCCGACAAAGCCCATAGGCGTCCACCACTTTGGACACGTGGAAGCTTGTTATTTGTTAGAATCCGTAGGCGTCGACTAAAACGACTATAGTCGTGACGCCTATGGATGGCGAAGTCAAAAGGGACATTTTGGGAAGTCAACGGTCAAAAGGGACATTTTGGGAATTTTCCCTTCATCTTTCTGCATGAAACTACAAGTATATATAACTAAACTGTACCATATAACATTTTTCAAGTTTCTAAAAATTATGTTGTTTTATAAAATATTATTATTATTATACCAGAAGGAAACCTACATTATAAGCACATGCATAGTGAACGTACTTAAGATAGTACGTTATTAATACCTGCATAAAGGAATGCTGGAACAGCAAGAAGCACATTGTTGCGGGCTGCCTGCAGAAAAAAACTAACGGAATGTATGTTTTTAGGTGCTCTTTGGTTCTCTGATAATATATAGTACTATTTTCACTGTTTCAGTTTGATATGCTACTTCATCTGTGTTACCATTTACTTTATTATTAGATTAATCATTTAGCTAAAACAGAAATTGGTGGCATTGCAGCAACATTGTATATTGTAGGTATGTTAAACAAATCAAAATGCCAGTCAAAATCATTGAGCAAGCTAAAAGATGATTGACAAGCAATAATTGGTGTCCAGTGGATCTTATAGTGATCACTGACTAATATATATCTCAATAAATCTTAGGCCTTGCATCAGAATCTATTCCAGTGTTTGCAAAATGTATAAGAAACAACGATAAGGATGGTAGTAGGCCAGTCATGCAAGAAGATGTATTTATATATATATATATATATATATAGGGGAGGGTTCATTTGAGAAGAGCAAATATTGCGAGAAGTGAAAGAAATAACTAAATTCTTCATTTTTTTTCAACCAAAAACGTTTTTAACATACAAAAAAATGATAGAAATGCAATATTTATTCATTAGTTTTGACATACAAAAATAAAATTGAATAAATTTCGTTTATTTGTTAAACCTACACATGTGGAAGTCATGTGTAAGTTAGGTTACTTACACATGTGTAGGTAAATTTAAAACGCTAAAAATACATACGTAAAAAATATTTTAATGATTTTTTTTTAGTTTATACATTACACATTTGTATGTAGGAAGTGAATTTATTTAAAAAAAACAAACCATTGATAAATTTTTTTAGTGATTTAGGTTTCTTCTTTTTCTTCTTGCAATATATGAGTCTTCTCATTTGATCCTAATCCTATATATATATATATATATATATATATATATATATATATAGGGGTGAGATCCATTGAAAACAAGATTATAATTAAAAACACTAAAAACCAAAGAAAATCCATGAATGTTATATTTATTGACAAATAATATTTTTTAATACAAAAGGGCATATTAGTCAAAGTAAAAACCCATAACTTTCCATTATTTTTATTTCTCTTTCATCTTTCTCTCTCTTACTTGTATTTTCTCTCTCTTATTTTCATTTCTCTATTTTTCTCCTGATTTTATAAAACAAACCGTTAACAAACATACGTATACGTAACAATGGAGTTACGTACATATGTACACAATGAATCAAATAATTAAACCAAGTATATAACGATTAATAGAAATACATATATGTAAGAGCATGGTTACCTACAACAGCTAACTTCATATTCAAAATAATAAAAAGTCCAACAACAACAATGATTCATCACAACCACATACGTATACGTATACATTCAAAATTTGAGATGAATATCAAAAAACGAACATACCTAACGTGGATTGAGATTGTAAATTAGCAGTACCCATGAAAAAGTGGGTCTTAAGTACATATATGTATACGTAACAACACTTATACGTATACGTAACAACACTTATACGTATACGTAAACAACACTTATACGTTACAAAACTCGTATGTACCATAATCTGTTATTGAGAAATGGATCATGAAAAAGAACATGTTGAACAAACATTCAAACTTGTTGTTTAAAAGCAACTATAAAAGAAACACGAACATGCCGCCTGAAAATCCGAAGATGAACCAAGAGCTTGTAGCATCGCTGGATCCAAATACTTTGTTAGGGCTGCGAAGTGTGTAGCACCTTGATAGGAATCAAATTACTCTACATCACCTTTAATTTCCTCTGTAAAACTTGCAAGCACCTCAAGGCCCACTACCATCACCATCACCATTCCTCTGTAAACAAAACAAATATTAAAACCTTATAAATAATGGACGGTGATTAACACCAACGTCGTGCTAATGGTGACCGGTAGCGGTGGTTTGGCAGGTGATGGTGATCGGTGACGATGATGGTTCCATGGTGATTCAAATCGTCGACGACAATAGTGATCGGTAGCGTCGATGATGTCATGGTGTTGGTGATCAGCGCTAGTGATGGTTCTATGGTGACGGTTAGTGGCACTGATGATGGTATCTTGGTGATGGTGATAGTGATCGGCAATGAAAAGTCATCAAATTGGTCTGCAAAAGTTTGTGTGAATGTAAAGTTTATAAAACCATCATTTGTATATAATAGAAGTTTAGAAAAGAAGTTAGAGATATATTGAGATATTTAAGGAATTAGTTTCATGTTCCTTTTATACCCTTTTCAATTTTACAAAACTAAAAAATATAAGAAAATAGTTTTCTTTGGTTTTTAGTGTTTTTAATTATAAAGTTTGTTTTCATTTGAACCTAACTCTATATATATATATATATATATATATATATAGAGGAGAGTTATCCTACATAGTGTTATAAATCTAAGAAGGCTAAGAAGGATTTATGACCTTTAGATCTCTCTTTTAATGGTTGAGATCAATTTGTAGGAAAAGAATTTGGTGGAAGGGTACATTAGTCATAGCCACTTTTGTTGACTTTCTCTCTCCACATGCAAGGCACATGCCAATTCCCCCACTTTTTTTAAAACTTTCATAACTTTTGGATACGATATTATTTTTTTTAAAAAATTTCACCAAAAAAACAAGCGTTTTGTTATCTTTAAAACGCGTATAATATTGATATATAAAAAATAAAAAAAAATTCGACACTTGTCTAGTCCTTGTGTAATATCATGTGATTGTGTTATATTATAACTAGTGAAATATCACTTTTATCGGTTCATTCTTAAGTCATTATATAATATCATCTTATTTTAAATATTTGTTGTGTCATATTATGTGTTTAGAAATTATCACCGTGTCACAAATTGTTAATATGTGTTTGAGAAATGTTCAAAGACAACGTCATTTTTTGTTACAAAGTGTGAGAATGACACAATGGTAAACAAAGACACAATGACACTTTTAAAAAAATTATAACTCACAATATAAATCAAATTTGAAAAAAGTGGTTCGGAGACCTTGTTCCCCATGTATTCCTCTTTCAGAAAATAAATAAACGAAAAATTAAAAAAAATTAAAAAAATTACCGTTTTTTTTATTTTTTAAATTAGACACAATGAAAAAAGACACAATGAGAAAATAGTAGTTTTTTTAAGTTTTGTTTATTTATTTTTTAAGGAGGATGATGTGAGAGCAAGATCTTTGAAATACTTTTTGTGTTATTGTGTAATTATTATTAGATCATTGTGTAATACTTGTCAAATAAGATTACACAATGACCCGATGAATGACACAACAACCTTACGGATGACACAATCACACAATGACCTGATGAAAGACACAATGACCTGACGGAAGACACAATGACCTGACGTTAGACACAATGAGCTGAAAAATTGTGAAAAAAAAGTTCGTTTTTTATATATCAATATTATACGCTTTTTAAAGAGAAAAAAATTCTCGTTTTTATGGTGTAATTTGTTTAAAAAAATAATGTCGTATGTAAAAGTTATAAACGTTTTAAAAAAGTGGGGGGAATTGACATGTGACTTGCATGTGGAGAGAGAATATTTAAAAAAGTGGGCATGACTAAAATACCCATTCTCCTAATTTTCCTAGATGCCACATGTCAATCTCTTATTGCTTCTTAGCCTTCTTAGATTTATAACACTATGTAGGTGAACCTCACTCTATATATATATATATATATATATATATATATATATATATATATATATATATATATATATATATATATATATATATATATATATATATATATATATGGAGGCATTCAATTGAGAACACAAAGCATCTTGAGAACAAAAAGTACAAAGTATCATCCAATCAAATTATTTCTAGTTAATTAAATAATTCAAAAACAAAAAAATTGAAATTAACTAAACGGTTATGATTACATTGTGTAACCAACTCAAAAGGGTATGGTTGTAAATTCACATTTTATAAAAAGTTGCTGGTTTGTGAGAGATTTTAGGCCCATGTTTTAGGGAAGATAATCATTTTCTCTGAATTTAAATGATCACAAAACCTATTTCAAACTTCAGCACTTCATCTACATATTTGTATATAAAAAATTCAAATCATAAAAAATACAAATAAAATTAAATTTTCTATTCTTCTTCTACATCTGCGATGCAAGGGTAGCATCTTCAAATTTTTGGGTTTGGTTGAATTTAAATAAAAAATTACGATAATAAAATTAAATGCAAACTTTTAAATATTAAACATCGAGGTACATGTATAGAAATAAATCATAAATGCATCAATGCATCTGGATTCTACACGTGCAAGACTATAAGATTCATATGTTTATTTTTCTAATGCAAGCTTTTAAGCATTAAACCTTCTGTATATAAGTTACTTTTGCATGGACAACTAAACATAGTTCAATTATCAATAAGTCTATTAGATTAAATGCATTAATGCACCTCTTAGATTTATGTGTACGACATAAGGTGCATATATGCATTTTTCCAACACAAACTTTTTAAACACATTTCAACATTAAATAAAGCATAAGCCACATTCATAGTACATTTATATATACCTAACATTTCCTACGTATAAAACTTAAGAGTACAATTAATGTTTTCCGGGCTTATTTGGTGATGAACAACCTTGTTGCCTTTGCTTCTCCATTTCTTTCTTAAAAAATGTTGCCTTAAACATTTAGTGAACCCAAATTAAGCAGATTCATTAAACGTATATAAATGTGATAATATTTTTTGATTTTCTATGTATTTATAAAGTTTCGTAGTAGTGTAGATTTGAGAATGTGATATTGAAACATAGAGGTACTTTATTAGATTGACTTGAAAAACGACCTATATGCATATATGCATTACTGAAAAGTGCATATGTGCATGAATCATACTTTTGTGGCAAGTTGAAAATTATGAATGAGAAGTACTAAACAGTCAAAACAACTTACCTAACTAGTTTCCTAGTATACAAAATTGAATATTATAGTACTTTGTCGTTCGTTATTCTTCAAAATTGAAAATCGAAATGACCATTCGCGTTTCCTTCTAGCTTCTTCTGCTATTACCAAGGTTTGAGAGCGGTGGTGTACCCGGTCGGCGCTATAAGGGTGGAAACGTTATTTTGGTGGTAGTCATCTGATGCGGTTGCCTAAAACATCCCATGTTTTAAATGATTTAAAACCCAAACATAGCATGGATCACGAAATAAAATACAGTAAATCGATTTCGAAATTCATTTCAGTTCCCAGAATTGAAATCGATTAATGAAATTCGAAATATATATTGAATCAGGTTAGGTAAACCAATTATTAATATATGGAATCAATTCATGAATTGGTTCCATCAAATCATTAACATCGAAGATGTGCAGGTGCTTAATTTGAAACAAAAGTAGAAACAATTACCAAGAATATGGAATTTGAACTATTTTGTTTGCTTGTTATGGCTGAATATGATGGTGCAGAGTTGAGGTGCGGTGGCCGGCGATGGTCAAGGTGATCATCGGAAAGCTAGTGGTGGTGGATATAATCTTGGAAGAAATTATGTTTTGTAATTAATTTGTTTGACAATTACGGTTATCAATCCCATTACCAAAAAATTAGGAAACAATAATTACCATACTGCCCTTATCTGAATTTATATTTAAATATTTAAATTATAAAAGAGAAATTTTATGATTGGTTGAAATGTGTACTTTTTGTCCTCAACTTAAAAATGTCCTCATTTGAGAGTCCCTCTATATATATATATATATATATATATATATATAGGGAGAGGGTAATTTGAGAACACATGTTAGTTGTGAGAATGTTAAGGACAAACATCAACCATAGATCAACCTTCATCTTGTGGTCTAGATTAAAATATGCAATTTAAAAGAATTTATCTAATTAAAATATATTACAATAATCTAAAAAGGTACAAAAGGGTAAAATGGTCTTCTACTATTTTAATCCACTTTTTGGCAGATTCTATACCTGTCAAATCCATCTTTTTTTACTTTTTTTAAATTTAATTAATACTTTATCTATTTTCATTAAAATAACGGTTTAGTTTTTTTTAATAATCTCAACTATTATTTTAAAAGATAATATTTTTTACCAAAAGAAATTATCTAAAAACCAAAAACTTTGGTAAATAGATAATACACAAATGTAATGTTTATTAACATCATGTTTCATTAAATTACATACTAGTAATGTATCTATTATCAAATTAATTAAGTATAGGTAACTTTCGATTACCTATTATCAAATTAATAATACTATATCTATATTCAAACAAAGAAATATTGCTACTTCAAAATTTAAAATGAACACAATATAATAAAATGTTATATTAAATGAAACCATAATCTGATACAAATTTAAATCTAGATACAAAAATACATAAAAACTGTTATAAACATAAAAATTTAAAACCAACTTCGTCTTCATTTCTTCTTTATTTCTTGATCATCATCATTTTTCAACGAATCACCTATAAATACAGTAGAAAATAAAATATATAAATTTGAAAATGTAAATATGGCATTACAACAATATAACACTAGGTTTAATATATGTAAAATTGTAAATGAATTACATTTGCGTATGCAACTGACATACAAGGTCATGGTTCAAAATATTAAGCATATGTAATATATGATAGCATCATAGTCTTGTTTTTTTAAAAAACCCAATATTTGAGCCCATAAACACATACACAACTAGATTATGTTTTTGAAGAAAAAAACTTACAGATTTGAAATGCAAGGAATGGTTGTTAAACAGACAACTAAACCACCACTTTCCGTCGCCATCTTCTTCTTCCTAATATTCAACAACACTTGGGTTTGCGATTGAGATCCATTGAGGTCGGTGATGAAAAACAGAGAAACGTGCTTTTCTTTATGTCCACGAAGATTAAAAAAAAACATCATCGGCAACATCTACATCAACATCTTTTAGGGTGTAACATGGTCTTTTTTTTCTTCAATCTCAATTCATCTTCTCTCTCTTAAAAACTAAAACAAAAAACCAACCAGATCTGAGTCGATTCAACAAAAATAAGACCATGTTCTTAATCTGCTTTGTATAGGTGGCAGCGGTGGTGGTGACTATGTTAGTGGTGCTCGATGGGGCGGTGATGAACTGATGATTAATGAAGATGAATCGAGTATTGAAAGAAAAAAATGGAAAGAGTTAATAGCCAAAATGGTCCCTGAGGTTTACTAGATTTTGCAGCTTTAGACACTTTTAAGAATTTTTGCATAAATAGTCCCTGCAGGCCAAAACCTGTTGCTAAATCGGTCCAGGGCACTAACAGAGTTAAAAAAATTCTGTTAGTTGATTATGAATTGACCAAAATGCCCCTAGGAACCATTTTGGCAATTAACTCTTTTAAAACATAAAATCAAACCTTAATTTTGCTTCCTGATCAACCACCTTACCATCCGGCGAACCGCCGGCGACTCCGACGATCCCATTAGGGGTTTTTAGTAACTACGATGTCTGGATCTCGCAACCCTCGTCAGTTGAAGAACGTAGGATGCAGTCCGAGTTGATCATGAACACGAAGGATGCAGTCCGAGTTGAACAAACGATCGAATAATGTGATTGTGTGTGTTTGAAGGTAAATTGATGATACAGAAAGATTTAGGGGAGTCGTATGAATGTTTTCGGTGATTTATCTAAGATTGAATCGAAGTCAAATTATATGAACGAGTTGTGAGTTTTGTTCGGCTGTATCCAAGCCCATTCAAATTGAATTACAAGACTCCACATCGATTAAGTTTGTTTACCATTTCGAAATTTGTTTACAGATCGTATTAATCTATTTTAATTGGCTTATCAGTTGCGATTACGATGGAACTGGATTTGTAACTGCTGCGATTGACGGATCTTTGTTAGTTTGAAGCTAAGATGTAATAAACACAGTTTCAATTTGAGGTTTGAGTTCGAAACTTGAAGATAGATCGATAAGGATGATTTAATCGGGTTTATTTTGTTGATTTGTTCATGTTTTGGGCTTCGCCGGAAGCTCGCCGGAGTCACCGCCGGGAAACAGGGGTGGGTGGGTGTCGGAGTCGCTGGCGGTTCGCCGGCTGATCAGGAAGCAAAATTAAGGTTTGATTTTATGTTTTAAAAGAGTTAATTGTCAAAATGGTCCCTAGGGGCATTTTGGTCAATTCATAATCAACTAACAGAATTTTTTTAACTCTGTTAGTGCCGTGGACCGATTTAGCAACAGGTTTTGGCCTGCAGGGACTGTTTATACAAAAATTCTTAAAAGTGTCCAAAACTGCAAAATCTAGTAAACCTCAGGGACCATTTTGGCTATTAACTCAAATGGAAATGTGGTGATAGAATTGAGAGAGAGAAAGATTAATAGGAAGAAAGATATAGAAATGGGAGAAAACTTGTGTCTGGAAGAAAAAGAAATTGAGAAAGTGAGTCCCAGAAAGAAACACAATTGTAAATGAAAATGACTTAATTACCCTTTTTGAATAATTTTGATGAGGTGATGTGTCAAATTTGGATTGGGTTAAACCATCCTCAAGTTCTTACCACTAGAAGCACTTCTCATATTATCCCATTCCTATATATATATATATATTTCAAATAATCGATCAGCCAAGTATAAACATATATATTTGCATCTAATAAAAGGTGTCACCAAGTCTACACACCAGAAGAAATGATTGGTTTTAAATCGGGTTGAATCTGTAGTGGAACGATTTTTATGTTCATTGGTTTCATGGCTCAGTTAAGGTACCTTGACGCTGGTTCAAATTAATTTACCGGAATCATTCCACCACCATTTCGAAACCTCACATATTCAAATTCAAACTTGACCCGTTCTGGTATTTATTTTAAATTTCACAAATTATCTTGAATTATTCAGTTAAAAATTTGTATTCATTTAAATTAAAACATTAATTTTTTATTTAAATCATATTTAATTATAAAGTAATAAATTTATAGTTTATAAATCTAATTTTTATTGGTGAAGTTATAAAAGAAATCAAATTAAATGTATAAAAACAAATCTTATATAAGCAATAACATTTTATAAATTTATTTAAATTTAATAGCTATTAAGTTGGTAACTTATTAACAAAACTAATTTATTTCAAATCAATACTTTGTAAACAATGTAATTTGTATTAAATAACACTTCTACCATTTTAGTACAATGAGCTATGAGCAGTCAACTCACTTTCGTCCGTCCTGAGGATTCTGTTATCGATCAAGGTGTGATACCAAATAGTTGAAGTTAAGTACACAATACTTCATTAAAATGATGAGGTCCTGGGTTATATCAAGTCCCACTTATAACAAAATAAGGATTTCAGGTTGGCCAAAGATTTCTCACTTAAGGTGAGTATCCTTTTAATGGTGGTCTCTAGTTTGAGACTCATGCATATATATAGATATGGAAGCTTACCTTTGGAATATGTCAACCTCTAGCCCTTAAGATTCCATACTCAGGAAATGCGGATGACTAAGTGGGTTAGTGGCCAATCCGAATTTCCATTAAAAAAACTAGGTAATGTGATTCTAACGCTTCAAAAACTATCATTTTTAGGTTTAGATGAATGTCCGAAGAGATTCGAAAATTAACATGCTTATTACTACATAAACATAAACAACATGATTGTATGTGTAATGCCATAGCTGCCATGATCACCCCATTTTGTGGCCTGAATATCCTCGACAATATTATATTGAAGTCATAGACGATAATTCGCAATGTCGAGTTAAGTTATTAAATAAAAGTCTTCCGTAAGAGATGTAACCCTCCCATCACTATGAATCTCTTAGGGGCTGTTTGGCAACATCTGAATCATTAAGTGTTGAATGATTAAGAGGTCTGAACCATTAAGAGGTTCTATCAATGTGAGAGATATGAGGGTAAAACTTCAGATGATGATAAGTTTGGTACATGCTCCATTCAGTTTCATTCAGCATCTTTTTATCTCTTAACCATTCAGCACTTAACTGAATCATTCAAAGGCTTTTTTTTATGAAACAAATGCTCTGAATACTGAATCTTAATTATTAAGCACTGAACTGAACCATTAAGAGGTAAAACAAACAACCCCTTAATTTGGTGTTGTCCCCTCAAGAGTAATGGAGATGAAGTAGACCATGTATTCGTGCTTCAAGTATACTACCTCTCTCCTAGAAACAAGAATTACAGACCCCAAAATCCCGAATCATAACTTTTAACCCTTCTTCATTTAATTAACACGTTTACTACCATATTTACATACAAACATATTATTAACATGTTTGACTTAACATATACAAGATTGAAATTTTTTTAATGGCGGATTATTAAAGCAATTAAGCAAATTATTTGGAAAAAAAGGACCACTAGTAGCAATAAGCTCAATTGAGATTATTATCAATTAAGGGTTATTTGTTAGGAGTAGAAAATCTTAGAATCCAACTTGTCTTAAGAAGTTGGGGCCATGACAAGAACTTTTTAAAGTTTAAATTATTAGTGGCTAATAGTAAGAATTTGCTTTCTTTAAATAAATGTTTCCTTGTAAATCAAAGAGAGAGGATAGATCGTTTGATACTTTACAATAGGTTGCTTTCGTTATATGAGCACCTCCAACTTGCCTTCACGCAATATGCGAACCCAAAATTCAAAAGATGATGGAGAAAGAATGTAATAAATACAAATTATCAAGACTTAGAGAGTTTTGTTTGTTCTTTTAACAACGACTTTTATAAATCGTGACGGACGCAATTCCTGACACATGGGGTCTCTAAACCAAGTCATACAATACCATACATTGTCTAAATCAAGACTTGAGAGTCTTCTAACGTTTAATACGGGGCAAATGAACTTATTCTATGAACTTTAGTCTTTTATTCTTCTCTCAACTATTCACCTTCTCTACCAACAATAATAGGATCTTTTTTAAACATACAAAAAGGTTGTAAAGAAAACTAATCAGGTTTTAACATTTACAGGTAACATCTCAAATGATATTGAATGTCATCGCCTATAAAATTAATTATGTAGTATGTCATTCCTCATTAGCCATTTGGAAGAGAAACAATGTATTTATATACTAATATGTTATATGTTTTAGTTATTCTAAGAAATAGGATGTTTCATAATGTAAGATTTTAAGACCATGTGTAATAGATTGAGCTATAAGCAGAGGATTATCAGTCAGCATGATGTTTTACGACAAATATGGCATAGTGGATGAAACTTATACAGCCTTTATCATGATTACATTATTATTGTTTTATACTATTTTTTTGTGACTTTCTTACACGCTATATAATAGTGATATTAAGATTTTAACATGTGTCGTTACGTGTTGTGATAGTATCGTCACTTACTCAAGTGTAAAAAACAGTATTGTCTCGCACTTTAACATGAACACTAAAAAGTTTTAAAATGATCGAACATCAGTTCCATTCGTGTTTCGACGACGAAGTTGATAATACTCGAAAAATTAGAATAAATTTGTGACCAAAGATCTTAGTAAACATTATTTATCTAAGATTTACGATGACGAAGTTGATAATACTCAAAAGTTAAAAACAAATTCGCGAACTAATAGATTAAAAACATTAACTAAGACAGAAGTACAATGTAATATTTTTTTTTGAACAGCAACACCGAAAAACCCCCTGGTTAGACCACCCGAAGACAACCACCCCATTACGAGCTACCCCACAGAGGCCCCCGTTGCACCTCCTGAAAGGAGGAAACTCACCCGGATAAAATGGGAAAACCCTCCGGCCAAGGATAGAACCCTTGACCTTATGGACCCTAAGACTTGTGTCTTACCTTTGGACCACCACCCCAACGGCCGTAGAATGTAATTTATTAATCAAAAATAATACACGGCGACTATCTAAAGATATAAAGGTATAAGCTGGACAATGGAATCGAACATGGGACATCATGAAAGTGAGGTTGAACAAGTTACCAACCCAATTAATGGAGCTTTTGTGATAAAACTTTAAGTAAGTCATATATATTATGAAGATCAATTAAGTTGAAGTTAAAAGACAAGGTCGGCTCACCACCGACCTTGCCTTTTAGTATTATATGAAATGAAATATATATTTTATTTCATATTATTTATACCGATATCTATGAAATATTATTTATATAAAAATTAAAATTTGATTTTATTATATATATATGATATTTGATATGTTATGTAGGGATATACAAGAAGTATTATCTATATTTAATTTCAAATTTAGTGTTGGTAATTAAATACATTAGTATTTATGTATTATTTTATACATATGTAGTTTAATTGATTATTTTTTATATTTGATTCTGTGTATTACACGGGCCTATAACTTAGTTATTCTAATAAATAAAAATACTTTCATAAATGTACAATTGTAAGGCCCCTTTGTTTGTCTTTTAAATATCTCTATCACACAATTTTATGTATAAAAATCCAAAATATAATGAAGAAAACACGCAACAAATACAAATTGCGGAGACTTAAATAGTCTTTGAAGTTTGATGAGTTAATTACACGGATGATCCTTATGTTTTGCTCTTATTTTATGTATGGCCACTAATTTTCAAAAACTACAAGGATGGCCCTTAGTTTTTGGCAAAACGTAACACTGATTGTCCCTGACACTAACTTTCGTTAAGTTTTCAGTTAAGTTTTGTGATGATGACCAAAATACCCTTCTTAATGTTAAAATGTTAAAACCTAAATTAAATAAGAAAGTATATTATATATACAATTATGAAATCATATAATTATATATCCATTCATTTTCTTTACCAGGGAGCCACCATCACTCCGACATCACCACCAGGATACCACATCCACCTTCCACCATTGGCACTCAACAAGCAAGTAACCAACCACCGTAATCGGTTTTCTTTTACACCACACCATCTCATGTTGAAAAAAATAACCATCGCTGTCCTAATCAAGGAATTGAATGTTTCCGCTAGCAACAACGACTTCGTGGCGAACCACCACTTCAGGTGCAGGTTTCTGTATGTGTTGACGGTGGTTTGTGGTTTGATCAGAATTCTTGATTTGAGAGGCGATGGTGGTGTTGTGGTGGTGGTTTGATGAAGAAGATAACGAGTTGTGGTGGTTTGTAGCGACGAGGGATGCTGATGGGGGTGGTGGTTTGGGTTGTGACGATTTGGTCGGAATCCAGTGGTGGTGGGGTAGTGGAAGACGAAGGGCACTGGTGGTGGTGGGGTGTCTTGTGGTGAACTGTTGAGTTTTTAATTTGTAAAGAAATCGTACTGTGGTGGTATAAGTGATTATCATTTGATTAATCTATTAATAATAAATATAATTAAATAATAAATGTAATAACAATATAAGTAATATGAAATATTGTTTTGTCTTTTAGTAAGGGTAAAATTGTCTTTTTATAATCATTTAACGGAGAATTTTAACGGTCTTCCACTCTGAGGCCAACGATGTTACATTTTGTCAAAATGTAAGGACCATCATTGTAATTTTAGAAAATTAGGGTCCATACATGAAATAAAAGCAAAACACATGGGTCATCCGTGTAATTAACTCGAAGTTTGAGCGTCTAATTCAGGGGCAAATATTGAAATTATTCCATGATCTTTAGTCTTGGATGCTCACAATCCATACAATTTTTTGAAACAATATGTAATAAAAAATTCATAAATTTTTACATATTTCACCTTTCTAAACCCATCAATTACATATTTATCCAAGCATAAAGTTTAATTACACGTATCCCTCTTGACATGATAAATTACTCATTTACCCATTATTTTAACAAACCATAAGAAAATATAAAAATATATTTATCAAGATCATTAAGGGTAAAATAGTAAATCAAAAGGCTATTTTAAAAAATTGGGTAGATATTTAATATATGTGATTTAAGAAGGGGAAATATGTAATTGAATTTAAGGAGTGAGTAAATATGTAATAAATGATCTTATGAAGGGTAAAATAACAAAAAAATGTAAACAAAACCATTAAATGTTGAATATATATTATTTGTTACGAATAAGTAACAAAAAGAGCTCATATTTGAAGGTTAAAACTTGTACATCTAACATAAACATAAAAGTCATGAATTCGAATCTCACATGATTAACAGCTAAACATATCCTATGGGGCAATGATGTTTCATTATTTCAGATTTCTTATTATCTTAAAAATAAATGTTGTTGTAATTTTGTATATGAACATTATTTTAGTAGTATTTATACTATTTTTGTGGTTGGTCCTATAGCTCAACGGCATATCGAAACGAGAGAGTTTTATAAGTCTCATGTCTAAATCCTAAACGAGAGAGTTTTATGTAATATATGTGATTTAAGAAGGGGAAATATGTAATTGAATTTAAGGAGTGAGTAAATATGTAATAAACGATCTTATGAAGGGTAAAATAACAAAAAATGTAAATAAAACCATTAAATTAATGTTGAATATATATTATTTGTTACGAATAAGTAACAAAAAGAGCTCATATTTGAAGGTTAAAACTTGTACATCTAACATGAAGATCATGAATTTGAATCTCACTTGATTAACACCTAAACATATCTTATGTGGTAATGATGTTTTATGATTTTAGCTTTCTTATTATATATCTTAAAAATAAATGTTGTTGTAATTTTGTATATGAACATTATTTTAGTAGTATTTATACTATTTTTGTGGTTGGTCCTATAGCTCAACGGCATATGGAAACGAAAGAGTTTTATAGGTCTCATGTCTAAATCCTGAAACTGAAGGTTTTCTCTCATCTTTGTGGGTAAACCAAGTCGTGTATCATCCGGTTTGCAACCCCTACTATATCTGCCTTTATGATATTTACTAGATTTCGTACGTTTCGAATATAGCACGCCCCCTTTCCGGCGGCTCGCTTCCTATAAAAAATTACTATGTGACCTAATTCCTCAGTAGAGACTACCGAAAGGAAAAAAAAATAACTACTTTACGATATGTTCAAATATTACAATTTATTATTATTTGCACCATTTCTTATCTAACCAAAATATACTTAATAAATCCAAAATAGCCAAGATTTATATTGTGTTGAGTGTTGACGTTGGACATTCAATTTGAGGTACGTGTCTACTTCAAACTTAGAGTTTATATAGTGCTACACATATACGTTGATAAAGCGTGTTTTGAAACATAAAAAAAATCAAAATAAATTCATAAAGCTTAATGGCAAATACAATTTTCCATAAACATTTTGTGCATCACGCTGCTTTCTTCTTTATCCATTCTCTACTTGTGCTGGCATCATTAATTGATACTACAAGCTGCCAAGCTGTAGGTGATTTTAAGTGCATCAAAATGGAGAAACAAGCTCTTCTTCATTTCAAATCATATATTCATCAAGACCCCAGGGGATATCTGTCTACATGGACACAACATGAAAAAAGAGTAGAAGAAGCAACAAGTGATTGTTGTGAATGGAGTGGAGTCACTTGCAACAACCAAACAGGTCATGTCACAAGCCTTCACTTGAGCTTTGCAAGTCTTGAAGGTAAGATTAGCCCTTCCTTGGTTAACTTAACCTACTTGAGTCATCTAGACCTTTCCTCCAATTCTTTTTATGGACCAATTCCCATGTTTATTGGTTCCATTACTCAATTAAGGTATCTTAACCTTGGTGAGAATTATTTTAATGAAACAATTCCCCTGGAACTTGGAAACCTCACCAAGTTGCAAGAGCTTTACCTTCATTCCCTTAGCAACTATACAATTGAAAACCTAAATTGGTTGTCTAATTTGTCACATTTGGAGATCCTTTATATGGATGGTACTTCTCTAGCCAAGGCAAATAATTGGGTAAATGTAATTCAAAGTCTTAAAAAACTTTCAGATTTATCCTTATCAGGATGTGACCTTTCACAGGTCCTGAATCCATATTCTTATTCATCTTTCAACTCCTCTTCTACTTCATCGTCTATTGTTTACCTATATCTTGCAGACAACAATCTCAACTCTTCCTTGTATCATTGGTTGTTCCCACTAACTAGCAATAAACTTCAGGAGCTTTATCTTAACCACAACAAATTAGATGGGATTCCCAAATACCTTGGAAATCTTTGCAATTTGACTCAATTAAGTATTTCTCAGAACTCAATGCCTGTCAAGTTTTCTAATTTATTGGCGAACTTGTCGTCGGGATGCACATCGGTTGCATTAGAAGAGTTGTATGTTTCATATAATCAATTAACAGGCTCCTTATCCAATAATATCCAAAACTTTTCATCCTTAAAATATTTGTATGTAGATAATAATGAGTTAAATGAAAGTATTAGTGAAAATGTGTGGCGGCTACCCAAGCTTGAAGAGCTAGATGTTTCTTCCAATTCTCTTAAAAGTTTCATCTCTGAATACATTGGAGAGACCAAGATTTTAAGATTATATCTTTCAAACAACTCATTTGAAGGAACTCCTTCTAATATTCACATGTTAAATCGTTCCGGTATAGAAGAGATTGACATAAGCTCTTGCAAGCTAGGGCCTCACTTTCCCAATTGGATTCTAAAATTGAAAAAGCTTACTCATCTTAATATAGCCAATAATAGAATCTCATATGCATTGTCTATTCAGTTTTGGAACATGTGGTTTTCTCAATTGATTGATTTAAATCTCTCTTCCAACAATTTCTCTGGTTCCGTACCCAATGTTTCATCCGGTTTGTACCAGTTAGACCTTTCCCATAACAAATTTTATGGACAAATCTCCTTTTTATGCCAAATTACTTATGGGTCTTTGTACTTTCTGGATCTCTCGAACAATTCATTCGTTGGAGCAATTCCAGATTGTTTGTGGCACTTCAATGAATTAAAAGTTCTTAATATAGGACGTAATAACTTGTCTGGAAGGCTTCCTATTTCTATTGGGTATTTGATCGATCTTGAGGTTTTACAGTTAGACAACAACAAATTCTCTGGAGAATTGCCCTTATCTTTACAAAATTGCACTCAAATAACCTTTTTAGAGTTGGGGTTCAACAAGTTTTCTGGTTTCGTGCCAATTTGGATAGGGGAACGGTTATCATGGTTGTATGCTCTTAGCTTAACATCAAATAACTTCTTTGGAACCATCCCTTCACAATTATGTCAATTAGTATATCTACAAATTCTAGACTTGTCAATGAACAAGCTAAATGGAACCATCCCCTCATGTCTTAATAACCTAACTTCATTATTTCATGATGGATTAGCATCTGACCATAATTATCACTATCTAAATGCATCAAAAAATTATTTTGACCATGCATTAATCTATTGGCAAGGAAGTGTACGTGAGTTTAGCAACACTTTAGGAATGTTGAAAAGCATTGATTTGTCAAACAACATTCTCACAGGACAAATCCCTTATGAACTAACCAATCTTTCTAAATTGATGCAACTGAACTTATCAAACAATATTCTATCCGGCCCGATTCCAGATAAAATTGGTGAGATGAAAGACCTTCAAATTTTGGATCTATCTAGAAACAAACTTTCGGGACGAATACCGTCAAGCATATCTCGGATAACTTTCTTAAGCTATCTAGATGTGTCGTATAATAAATTGTCAGGAAGAATTCCAATCAGCACTCAACTCCAGACCTTTGAACCTTTAAGATACATTGGAAATGTCGGGCTTTGTGGACTTCCCTTAACCAAATATTGTCCAGGAGACAAAGAGTTAGAGGCTCCCATCATTGGTCAGAATGAGGGTGGAGGTGAAGGAATAGATGAACTTGATAGATTATTTTTAATAGGTGGGGCTAGTGGTTTTGCGACTGGATTTTGGATAGTTTGTTGTGGTTTACATGTCAATTGGCATGGGAGGAATGAGTTTTTTCGCTTTCTTGATAACTTGAAAGATTGGGTCTACATAAAGGTGACGTTGTTCATTGCAAGACGACAAAGAGCTCCATATCTATAGTATAGTAGTCGACACTTCATGAATTATTAGAATTCTATATAGTGTTTTATAACTTCCATATAGCTTTCATATATTGATGTGTAATGTAATGAAACGCTTCACTTGTATTTCGTAGGGTCTTTTTAAGTCCACGTTATCAATAAAATAGCCACCAACACCATGGGTGGCAACTTTTTTTGTGCTGTGTGAGATGATACAAACTAAATTATATTGCAAGACCGATTTCATAACTTTTAACAGATATAATCAAACGTGTGGTTCAACTCTTGTAACATTTGCAAGCCAGTTAAAAAAAATAGCTAACATGACACTAAAGCAATGTATGTTATCAGTCTAGGTGGACTTTATTTGAACCTTAAAAATACACTGGAAATGTCAGGCTCGGTGGACCTTCTCCAAACCAACCAACTACTGTCTCAAATAGAAGTGACTGTAAAGGTAAAAATGGAGGATGGATGAAATGAAAATGAAGGTTTTTTCATTCCTTCGTAATGATTTATTTTATTTCATTGAGCAACTAAGCACGTTTTTTTTCATTCCCTTGTAATGATTCATTCCATTCAACCTCTTATTTCTGCATACCAAACACTACCTTAATCCACGTTATCAATAAAATAGCCACCAACACCATTGGTGGCACATTTTTTTGTGTTGTGTGAGATAATACATACTAAATTATATTGTAAGACCGAATTCATAACTCTCAATAGACATGTTTTTTTCTAGAAGTAATATGCAAATAGCCCAAAACAATGGTATGTTGAGCTTATAACACAAAAATAAGCAAACAAAACTAAATTGTTAGACTTCATTACTTCTTAACGTGTGTATATTTGAATTACCTCGAGCGCTCAACTTGATTTGAACCTTAAAAAGACACTGGAAATGCCAGGCTATGTGAAATTCCCCTAACCAACCAAGTATTGACTCAAAGATGAAGAACTAGTTAGTGAAACTAAAGGCAGCTGTGAAGACATAGATGCTTGTGAGATATATTTTGGTGGATTTTGGATAGCATGCCACTCTTTGCTTCTCAAATCACAATGGAATGAAGACATGCTTACTTTCACCTTATGAATAGTTTGGAATATTGTGTTCATGTAAAGATGATGGTGTTCATTGCAAAATGACAGAGCAATAATATCATATCATAGTACAGTAGTACACATTTCGATCATGTTTCTTCATTATATTCCGAGTTTCCTGCATCTTATGTTATTTTTATCTCCTTATACTTGTTGGAATGTGAGAGAGATATTTATAAGGTCGCAAGAATCAAACTGTCTCAAACAGAAGTTAATCAAACTGTCTCAAATAGAAGTGACTGTAAAGGTAAATAAGATTTATGAAAGACCAAATTTGCAAATAATACACTGTTTGCTAATTAAAACATATACAAATATGAAGCTGTTAAAAGAAAAATATACCAGTTCTATTGTAACGCATTCATAGTGACCAGAATCATGGATGTTTGACAAATATAATACAACAAATCTCAATATGACGTAGTTGAAATAAAGTTCAAGTTACGCGTATATGAAAGCTCAATATTACACATCCAAAATTCTTGTAGTTCCTCCCAGATATACACACATAAAAATAAACAGCTAGCTAATCAAGCCTCCTTAATGGAAATAAACTAAATTATAATTGATGGGTTGTCTAAAGTGAACAATACAAATAAATTGCTGATCTTCTTAACACGTATATGATGACTGTAAAGTCCAAAAACTGGTTTGTTAGTGTAGTATACTTGAAAGATATCCACAAATTAAGACCATGATATGAATCTTTTGTACACTCCACAAACTGAACCAGAAACAAATTTTGAAAGAAGAAACCTGCATTGACCTGAACATGGTTATTCTTTGAACTGATGGTGTTTTGACAAAATATTAAACTGAATGTGCTAATTATGACCTATTTGGCTATTTATAATTTATTCGAATTATGTTGTCTCTAATGGGTGGGACGGGAATTCTGAAAGGATTGAGCCAAACAGGTCAGAAGTCGTCCAATTGTTCAAATCAGTATTAGACATAAAACCTCCTAAACCATTGATTCAAAACCTATATTACTAATAGAATAATATGATTTTAGGTTCAAATAAACAATGCTATTAAAAATCACCTACTGTGATCATTGCACATATAAGCTGCATATAGATAGGCCAACAATTAGTTTGAGAAACTTACTCAGTGTTCAATTTAAGTAGGAAGCAGAGGCCTCCTTTCATCAGATTCTACACGATGACTAGCCTGTAGAAGTAAAGCAGAAATTAAAAAAAATATAGTTTTAGTTATTAAGAGCATAAAGGAATGCTGGTACTTTTTATGTAGATATGTACAGTAACTTTTACTTTTTATGGTGTTTTGGTGAATATATTGGTGACCATTTATGAAAAGAAGTATATAAGTCAGTGAATACATGTACCTCTTCATTTGCCCCTGCTGCTATATTTACGAATGTGTCCCTATATAAGTAAAAAACAAAGTGAATAAGATTAAACTTAAAACAAAAAGAGAGTTAACTAAGCATAAAGGTCATCATCACTGTACCTATGATTGCTCTGAACTGGCTCCAACTCCAATACCCCATTTTCTTCTTCCTTCACTTTTGAAAGAGGCGAAAAAAACTAGAAAACAAATGAAACAAGGGTAACTTAGTAAAATCACATAACAAGTTGAATGTATTGATAGAGCAAACACTTGATAAGCCATACCTGATGCATTGAGATGAAAACAATAGAAATACCAAGCATAAAATTTATAGTCAGTGTGTGACCAAACAAAGCTGCAGATGCAAAGCCTGTGAAGATTGTGGCGACTGTTGAAGAATACTTTTTCAAAATTGTATCTGCATATATGGCACAAAACAATATTTCAAATAATCAAATATAAGAATATACCCACTAACAATATGCGCTAGATGCTTTTGCATAATATTCGCGTATGTCCCCATTTAATCATCGTACAGCTAAGTCACTAAGAAGGCTTTTTGACCCATTTGGGTCATCATAGGGTAATTATTTCATGACCCAAACAGGCAAAAGCTTTAATAGACATGTGACACACTTATAATATTACCAGCATATTTGATGACCCAAATGAGTCAAAAAGCCATATTTAATGACTGGAATGATTAAAAAAATACAATGACAAAATGATACAAAAGATAAAAGCCATATTTAATGACTGGAATGATAAAAAAAAAAAGTACAATGAGTCAGTGACAAAATGATACAAAAGATAAACTGATAAACAACAAGAAAAGTGAAATAAAAAAATGGGACAAAAGAGAAAGTACACAGGTAGTTCATGCATAAAACAGAGATGTTACAAATAGTGACACTGCTGATAGAATTTTATGAAATTAAGTTTTCTAGAAGTTGTTGAATAATAGACCTGTGAACACACTTATAATCTTACCAGCATATTTGAAGAAAAACGAAGACAAAATTCCTTGAGCTGCATTATTTATAATTAAAAGCATAGTAGCTTTTGAATGTCCTTGTAAAATATCAAAGCTTTCAGGGCCTGAAAAAGAAAACCATGCAAAGTTCATGTTTGGCTGTCAATGATTAACGCCTAACATGGATAAATAATGTGAGTATTTAAAGATTTTACATCGACCCAATCCGTACAACAGTGTCCCATAGATAGTTTGCCACCTCTAATTGGCAAGAACATAGCATTAATTAAAATTTGGCACCATATATCGTTCGCCTGATATGGTGATGTAAGTGCCACCAATTTTGTAAAATGGGAGACATTATACATAATTTTAGTTATCATGATTCATAAAATAAATAATAATGCAAAGTTGCAAACTAATAAATTTGTCTTAATCAATAGAGATAAAAATATCGGGAGAGAGGTTATCGATGTCAGTTAGTACCTTTGATGATGACAGTTACAAGAATCCCCAAGAAGTTGAATATGGCACCATATCCATATAAAAATAAATTCTGCAATTTTAACAAGGTAAAAGTTTCACAGGAACTTGCTACGCATATTCGTGAGTAAAGAAAGAAGATAAAAAGTAATTCATGGATGTAAATAAGAAATATTAAACTCACCTGCATGTAAATGCTTGTATCATATTGACTTTTCAGTGCATATTCATTAAAAACTGATGCCATAGATGGTACAGTCACCTGTATAATTCCACTCCTCAAGTTAGTTGTTTTATACAAACTCTACGAAGTGTTATAATCTTCAATATAAAAAGAGCATATTCTTGGAATATGCTTATACCAAACTTATATCAAAATCAGTATACGAAGAATGCTATACCAACTTACAAAAATAAAGGTATAGATATAAGCACCCATTGCAACTGGAAGCCCCATTGCAGTAGAGCCCTCAGGTAATGAACGCATTTGATTTATGCTTATTCCAATAAGCAACAGAGCAAGAGCCTCCCACTGTGAAAAATCAAAAGGAATATATGGTTGAATAATAATTACCAATTACCACAAATACAAAAGCGAATCCTACAAGATAAGTGATCTCACCTAGAGAAGACAAAAAAAACTAGAAAAACTAAACTTTAAAAACTGTGCCACAGACCTGAATTATTGAAAATCTACGCTTCATTACTATCTTCAAGAGAACCGCGATCACTAAGACCTGCGATTGTAAGATGAAATTAAAATTCAACATAAAGAATACCAAACAAATTCAAAAAATGAACCTATGCGTGTGAGCATCAAAAGTATTTTATTTTCTGAATGAAAACAAAAATGCCAATAGATATGAACTCAGAAAGCTAACTTTGTATATAACAATGGAAAAGAACAGAGCACGTTACTTTACAGGTAAAAATAGTTAATTAACAAGATGTATAGATTGCTTATCATGATCACAAAGCTACAGACAATTTACCTTCAGATTGCTTAGCATCTTTACAGTTGCAGGATTAAAATAGAGCTGCAAAAAGATTGTTATATTAGATAATAGGCTTCAAGTGAGATATATGGTTGTTTTAACTTGTAAATATGTCAAAACTGTTATAGCAAAAGATGACAAGAGATAAGTACCCCTACAAAACCATTATTACATTCTAAGTTTCATCATAACCATTCCTTCTGCATGGAACTAATAGCATAACTAAACTGTACCATCATTTTTCAAGTTTCTAAAAATTATGTTGTCTTATACAATATTATTATACCAGAAGAATTCTACAGTATAAGTACCTGCATGGTGAACTTAAGATAGTTATTAATAGCATAAAGGAATGCTGGAACAGCAAGAAGCACATTGTTGCGGGCTGCCTGCAGATAAACATAAAAGACATCAGATTACAAGCTTTCTGCTTTATAATTAATAAATCAATGCCTTGATAGTTTCTAAAATATTAAATAAATATATTAAGATAAAACTTAATGCACAAAAAGATACACTACATAACATAATGCTCTTTGGTTCTCTGATAATACTATTTTCACTGTTTCAGCTTGATAGGCTATTTCATCTGTTACCATTTACTTTATTATAAGATTAACCATTTAGCTAAAGCAGAAATTTGTGGCATTAAGTATCTGAATTACAATTCTTAGAACCAAAATAGAACAGACAGCAACAGCGTTCAGTAAAAGAAGACAGCTGCTGCATTGCAGCAACATTTTATATTCTATCATTCTAGGTATGTTAAACAAATCAAAATGCCAGTCAAAATCATTGAGCAAGCTAAGATCATTAACAGTCAATAATTGGTTTCCAGTGGATCTTATAGTGATCACTGACTAATATCTCATTAAATCTTAGGCCTTGCATCAGAATCTACTCCAGTGTTTGCAAGTGTATAAGAAAGAACCATAAGGATGGTAGTTGGGCAGACAGGCAAGAAGATGTATTTATATATTTCAAATAATCATACTTTCAGCCAAGTAAAAAAGTAAATTTGCATCTAATAAAAGGTATCACCAAGCTATGAAATCCACACACTAGTATTTAAACCTGCCTTAGTGTTGAAAAAACCGTAAACATGGGCGTATTATGTTGAACCAAAACTGAAATATGAGAACATTACCTGTACAAAACTGGAAATAGAAAGAAGTGGTTTTTCTCCTATCTTCTGATTTCTAGCCTGAAAATTCGAAGAACAAAGAAATTTGTAAAACCATACAACTTTTGCAAGGAAGAACAAAATTCATACCAAGCCAAGTAAGCGCTTTATATTTAGAAATTAACATAAGTAAAGAAATTATGCTTGTGCTCAACTCTTCAACAGCTGATCAAGACAAATGACAATGTAGATAAATCTAAAATAAGAAACTATACCTGGATTAGAAGCATTACAACTGCAAAGATAACCTTTGCAAATTCAGTCAGAAAGTTAACACTGACAGGGCTAAATTTGAACTTTCCATCAACCTTAGACATGTACACCAAAATTGGCTGAAAAAGAAAATAAAAACGCTAAGCAACTTATAACTTATGCAGTATGAACGTAGTGCACAGCTTATTATACTAAAAAATTTCCATCCAAAGACAGTTCAGAATTATAACACTGCTCTTGTTATGAAATAACTAAACTCTATGAACAGACAACCAGGATACATTCCTTATCTGAATTGCAATTAAATCAGGAAAAGAATGTTGTGCAAAAACGTCACCAGAATTTAATGGGTTGCTTTGACCAAATGTGGTTTAGTCCTTACGAAGTCAATTTGAATATGTACTCATTTAGATTCTCTCATAACTTTTTTTACTTTGGTGATCAAGAGTATGTTTCCCACCGTTAGAGACCGGTTAATAAACCAATAAGGCAAATGCAGGGCTTATAACAAGTGACAAAAGTTTCTTTTGAACAAGACTACATTGCATGAACAAAAAGGTAAAAAAAAAATTCCCAAAAAAACCCGTCCACAAAATGACAAATCCGACTCCTATAATCTTATAACAAATAAAAAGAGATCACCTGTAAGCCAACCAGCATGCAATCACCAACAACCAAGAGAACATTTAGCGCCCGTTGCTTTTTCGAAAACTTGCTCCTATGCCGATCATAAGCCCTAGAGACAGTTTTTGCAGAGGGATTCACCAACTTAGAATGACAGACACTGCATTCTATCATCCCTTGTTTCATCCCTGCCTCACTCACCTCCTCTATATCTCAAATCTAAAACACCAATTCAAACCAACACAAAATCAGTATTATTTACAAATCCTCTAAAATGTTAATCTTCACTAATGCTAAATAACAATAACAATAATAATTTCATAAGTGGACTATAACTAACGCTAAATCCTAATTTCAATCAGATCTTAAGTTCTTATCTCATCATGACAGCATATATCAAAACAAAAGGTGAAATTAAGCTCATCTGATCTCAGATCTTGCTAATTCGATATCAAAACTGACCTTAAACAAACAATAAGATTAAAACTGACCTTGACTGTATGATCTCAAGGAACAAAGTGATATTAGATCTGACAGCTCCGGGATTCAACTGTAGACGGTTGAATCTGAAAAAATTAGGCGCGAAATAAACCCTAGAACGAATGGCAGAATTGAGTTGTTTTGATGCGAAGAAAATGGTGAATTGAGAGTTTAATATTATGAATTATGATTGTGAAAATGGTGAATAGTATAGTAGTGATTGTGTGTTGCTTTGCTTTAGAATTACATTACACTGCAACATCGCGATTGACGCGTTGCTATGATCTATAGAAAATGTTACCGACAACACAACACAAAACAGCACCTTGTTATAATTTATTATATATCATGGAATTTGTTATGTTTATTTCCACTCAAATAATTGTCTCACATGAGATTTTCGGATGCTATTAACCAGACATGTGACATCTCGTCCTAGAAATTTATAGAAGTTAATACGACTTATTAGGTGGTAGGTGGTCTAAGATCAATGAGTGAGGTTCAAACTACTATCTCTTTCTCACACGCACAATTACGCCTAAACCTTTGAACACCTCGTGGGCTGACCTGACAAAAGTGCATAAAGAGAAATCAAACCTGAATCTTCATATTAAAAAATTATAAATCATATTTTTCCACCACTAGGCCACGTTTAAGGGGCTTTTAGTTCCAAAGGATTATGAATAATATATATACTTTTATATATAAAACATTGAATTGAAGTTGGTTGGTAAACAATTAACAATGCAAGTTGAGGTGACTTAAACTTGTAATGTTATTATACAATTCGGTAAACAAATTATCTTATGTTTATTACAGGAGAGAGTTAGGTAAGCATAAAGCTATTTGGCTTAAAATTATATATCGTTTAAATGAGCTTGAGTTGAAATACTATACTTAAGTTTTTAATGAGCTAATTAACTTCAAGCAAGTTGAGAGTTAAAGAATGATTTTTTGTGCCTGGTGTGATTCATCTAGGTAGTGTTTGGTATGAAGGAATGAGAGGTGGAATGGAATGGACCATTACGAGGGAATGGAAAAAAATGTGTTTGGTTGCTCAATGGAATGGAATGAACCATTACGAAGGAATGAAAAAACCCTCATTTTCATTCCATCCACCCCCCTTGTTTTTTTGCATTCCCTTGAGAAATGAAATAATTTTTTAATTCATGACAAGAACCATGACCTGACCCATGACCTAAATCTTAACCCGACACGCAAGTACCCATGAACCGACCCATGTCCTAACCCATGGCTTGAACCATGACCCAACCCATGAACCGAACCAGGATCTAACCCATGAACTGACTCATCACCCGAGCCATCAATTGGCCCGTGACCCGACCCATGTCGATCTATGCCCTGAACCATGACCCCACCATAAATCCGACTCATGGCCTAACCCGTGTCTCGTACCATGACCGACCCATGTCCCGATCCAAGACCCAACACATGAACCAATCCATGAACCAACTAATGACTTGGTCCATGAACTGACTCATGACCCGAACCATGAACCGACGAATGTGGCGACCAATTCCTCGAACCGTGGCACGACCCATGTCTTGATCCATATCCTAATTGATGTACTTATCCATGTATCGAACCATGTGCCGATTCATGGCTCGAACCAAGACCCGACCCATAACCATGACAAGATATTTTTGTTACTTTTAGAGATTTGTATTTTTTTCGTTTTTTTCCTTCCTACCAAACAACAAGTACTGATTCATTTCATTCTTGTAAGGTAACCAAACATGATAATGGAATGGAATAGTCCATTTCATTCCTTTGTCTATTCATTTCCATCATTCATTCCATTCCCTCGTCCATTTCATTACCCCATACCAAACAGACCCCTAGAGATTAAATAATCAAGTGAGACATTGTGAGTACAATGGTTGTTGAAGGAAGTTAATGTCATTCAAAGTAAGCTGTGCCTTTTTTATAATAACTAAGTTTCACGACATATTGCTAATAACCATGCCTTTAACAATCGCACAAAACACGTCGAAATGGATTATTATTTCATCCGTGTACAAGTGGAGTCTCGAGAGATTATTGCACATTGACACTAAGTCACATATTGCAATCTTATTCGCAAAGGCATTAGGCACTCAAACAACTTCATACGCACTAAGTCACATATTGCAATCTTATTCACGAAGGCATTAGGCACTCAACAACTTCATACGTTACTCGTCAAGTTGGGCGTTCGAAGATTATATGCTCCAACTTGAGGGGAGTACTTGTAGTTTTCTCTAGCTATTTGACTATATCATTACCTCAGCCAGGTTCCTTGATGTTTGCCTGTTCCGTTCTAAACAACTCAATATAGTTTTTGTATATGGCTTCATTGGTTGCAATGAGAAATAGAAATTTTTTTGATTACAGGAGTTTAAAGTTTCTAAACTTGAAAAGCGAGGCGATGGTTGAGGATATGATGGTTGAGGATATGAGTTCATGAAGACGTAGGATTAACGTTAAGATTATTAGAAGGATGGTACATATTTAAATTCTTGATTTAGGACCTTGGTTTATGTTTAATCTCCTTCATAAATAAGTTTGTGTCTTCATGATGTGTTATGTGTTTTTGTTATACCCTGTCACCCGTTATTGTGTTACTAATAGTTTATTAAAATTATTTATGGTCTCGTCTATCTATACTACACTGGCATGCTGTAATTTTTATATACTTTTGTGCAAATATTTTTAGAGTTGGGGGTCTCACCGAAAGCAAACGCTTTATCCCCTGGGATAAAGGCCGGAGATAAAGGTATGGCTTACTTACACCCATCCTCCTTAGACTATATGAATAACTTTGTTATTGGTGGAATTTCCTGCATATGTTAGTAAGTATGTAACTATAAGCGGTTATTTTCTTTGTGACATAGCCGTTAAAACACTAGCCCACCATCATGTTTTTTTAGTTCAGCCAAATGTTGTTGAAACAAATAATGGTCAGAAGATGGGTCCAACGTTCCAAGGTGCCTTCCACTTCACCTCCCGCTTCTAGTCATGCTAAAATGAAAGAACTCGTTAGAAGGGGTTAGAGACGGGGTGATCTCTAAACCACCCTCTAACGTTCAACTTTAGTAATTATCTAGTACAAATATATACAAGTAAATGGATGCTAAACACATAGATGTGTTCAAAATCGAATATCCAAAAATTTGGATAGTGAATTTCACTATCCAAATCTGCATCCGGAAGTTAGGACATCCGAATTTAAGCTACATATGGTGAAACAAATATCCGAGTACTTAAATGCCCAAAAACAATATTAAAGTAGTAGTATATTCTGCTTCAAAGTACTATCAAACTAGCTACGTAATCAGCCCGCGTTGCAGCGGCTGGGTCTTAATTGTCAAATTTCAACTTCAACAAGTGTCGTGCATTGCGACGCCATGGACGATGGAGTCTCACCTTTGCGACTTAGCACACTTTTAGAAAAAAGTTTTTTTTCCTAAAGAGTAAACATCAAAATCTATGGATCAAAATGATAATTAGGTCAAATTTGAGATGAAAGTTGTAAATATGTTAATAGAGGGACCAAAGATACAAATATTTGAAAATCAAAATCAAATTAAGGAGACTAAAGTCGACAAAAGTTAAAACTATAAGACTAAAGTTGACAAAGTCTGAACCATTAAATAAGATGATCACCGACCACTCTATTAATATTTAGGTAAATACCAACCATACATGTCTTAAACAAAACAAATGAAAGTAAATACAAACTAAAAAATCTATAAACTTTCAAAAAACCAAAATAGAAAATACATTCCATCTTTCCATCTTGTACCACTAGTTCATTTTTTGCCTATGTTTCATCTTTGTCATTATTCCTAGACCCTATTAATAGCGTTGCTATGAATAAGATATACTGGGTATGGTTTGGTTGGGTCATCTTGGCATAATGACCATCATAGAAGTTTGGATTGACATATTAACTTGGTGCATGTTGCCTTGCCTATTTTTTCTTAGTTTGCCATCAACCCATCAAACTCATGTCTATTGGTTTCCTACTCTTCATAAAAATATAGTATACGCAATCATCTTGACAACTATTTAGGCCATTTAAAGAACACGTAATAATAAGAACATTTTTAACAACAAAGATACTCAGATAGCATCCATATTGAAAGAAATCACATCGCAATACCTTTTTTTGTGAAACATAGGGCAAAACTACGTTATTTATAAATCTTGCTAGCTAGATCATTAAATTAATTTATTGTTGATTAAAAGCAGAACGACACAACCTTAAACGCATCCAATCCCTTATACATTTCCAATACATGTTCATAAATATTTATATCCAAAACCCTAGTGACAATGCCATGCACCCGACACAGAGAGCAAGAACAATGGAAGCACGCGATTGAATGGTCTCTGCGTCGTCATGGACTTGAGTCTTGCTATTGGTAGTGCCAATGAATAAACTGTACATATATATGTGATATTATAGTCATTCGATTATGCAACACAAAGTCTTAAACTGTACAAGAAGTCAATGAATAATCAATAACTATAGCTTAATAATAACCGGTTGTTAACTATTTGGTTGGGTCAAGTCGGTTTAACTCAACAGGTGTTTAGTTATTTACGGTTATTGCTCACCCATACTTGAAACGCAAGCTCAACACTCTTTTTTGTTAGTATTGTTCTCTTTTTAGCTTGTCGTCTACAATAGTCTCTTTAGATTACGGTCATTGAAGTAGTTGAAATTACGGTGTAAGTAGCTTACACCAGTTAAACAATGCGTTGGGAGTGTGTGGTGAAGCACTTTCCTGTCTAGTGTATATCATACCTAGAGGTGATCGGGTGCCTTATCAACATTGCGAATGTGGTGATAAGGCGATAAGCCGATTATGTTATTGAGTTTCAAAAATGATAAGAAACTAGAAATCATCCTTGGTACCAAAATGACATACTAATGATCTGTTATATAATAAAAAATAGTGTTTCAGTCTTGGATGGGTAAGAAATTTTTTTCTCACGTATGAAGTTTTGTGAGTACATTTACAAAGAGTCACGATACGGGCTTTGGTTGTAACCACTAATTCATGTTGACAACCACAACCTTAATATAGGCGTGACCAGGGGCGGACCCACTTTAGTGGGTTGGGGGGCGCCCGCTCCCCCTGCGATTTTTTTTTTTTGTTTTTATATGTTAAATTCTCGATCGACCCCCGTAAAATTTAACCCTCGACCCCCATACAGGCTTGAAAACTTAGTTTAATGCCCAGTTAGTAGCCTATATGAAACACATAATATTTAACAATGGATTGAGTTATATTATGGTTAGAAGATAGTAATATATATTTATTTATATTGTCATATATAGTCAATCATTATGCTATTGTAACCTTAAGTGTTTCACCATTGCACAAAACCATCAATATAGTTGATGATTTGGATGGTCATGAGTACAAAAAGAAAATATATAAATAAATTAACTATTTTTGCTAAGTAATCAATCGAGAAGTGATGAATGGTGGAAAAATTAGTTGTAGAACCAATGTTCACAACATCACCATTTTTATACCATAACACAAGTTTTCCAACATAATATTGTTTGGAAACATGGTTTGGTTTCATTAACTTCTTATTTGTAGATTAGTGACTTAAAAAAGATGTATAATAGAGGCATATGAAGTTTAAGAAACAAAATAAAAGATTTATTTTATATAGTTTGAGAAAAACAATCCTAACTCGAACCTCAAAATGGTGATTTACCAAACTCTATTTACCTTAGTAAATACATGGTAAAGTTATAGAGGATGTTTCAAGTATTTAGGAATAAAAATGAAAGAAAGAATAAAAAACTCACAAGTTGTTGTTGAAATTTTTTTGAAAAAAAGATGAAATTTGAGAGAGAGTTTGAAAGATGAAAATTTGTAGAAATTCTTAAATAGATTGAGAGAGTTTGAGAGAGAGTTTAGATGATGAAAGTGATTAGAGAGATTTGGTTTGGTATTTATAGATAAAAATTAGGGTTAGACATTAAATAAGTTAGTTGAATGGAGGGAATGAAAATTTTTACTTTTAAATAAGTGGAGGTAAAATGAAATTTTTTAAATTTTGACCCATCAAATTTAGTTGTTGTCATTTTTTAATTTAACCCGACCCGGTTCGACCCGAACCGAATCGAACCGGATTGAAAAAAATATTATATATCGATACTTAAACGATTACTACCAAATTTCCGACCCCCATGAAAAAAAATCCTAGGTACGCCACTGGGCGTGACTAATGTGAGCTGATGTGTTCCAAAGAACAAACTAGACAAACAAACATGCTTTGCGAAATCTCACTTAATAGTATGGCCTGAGAATGATGAGATAAGGAGAAATCCTACCTATAAGTTATAATCCAAATGATAAAGAAACAACTCTCGTAAAAGACTCATGAATCATATATAACCTTGTTGCTCTTGTTTAAGACAGGTACAAAGAACATATATGAAAAAAAACAAGTACCTTAATAGAATTCAATGGTAGCATCATATTAATTAGCACTAATGCATTAGAATTAAGGTTATGAACCCAAAAAACTAAAGATACATGTGACTAAAACACATCTAAGACCAGTAGAGTAGTAGACCACAAACACATCTAAACTCCGGTATTCCTAAACTTACAAGTCAACTTAACAAGTATCTAATACCAACACTTACAACTAAACATCGTCTCATCTATCTAATAATTCAAGGTTTTAAGGGCCTATTTTAGAGGGAAATGCATGTTCTATAATAGGAAGTTTGAGAGGTAAAATTTGTATGTAATGTTTTATAATACAAAGTTGATGGGGTCAAATTATTAAAAATTAAATATTTATAAATACTTAAAATAATGTTATAATTTATTTATAAATTTTATTATTTAACCCGTGTGTAACACACGGGTATTAAACCTAGTCTATCTAATATTTCAAGATTTTAGGGGGCAACCTTTTGGGGGGATTTTTTTTTGTTCTATAATAGGAAGTTTTGGAGGTAAAAATTAAGTGAAATTTTGCACAAGCATGAGTTGATGAAGCAAAATATTAAAATATTAAATATTTACAAATTTTTAAACAGATTTATTTATAAATATTATTATTTAACGTGTGTGTAACACACGGGTATTGGAGGTAAAAATTAAGTGAAATTTTGCACATACATGAGTTGATGAAGTAAAATATTAAAATACTAAATATTTACAAAGTTTTAAACAGATTTATTTATAAATATTATTATCTAACCCGTGTGTAACACACGGGTACTAAACCTAGTCTACCTAATAAATCAAGGTTTTAGGGGGTAACTTTTGGGGGGAATTTTTTTAATATATAATAGGAGGAAAAATATTAAGTGTCATGCAATGAATTGATGGTGCAATATCCTTAAATATTAAATATTTACAAATTACAAATTTTTAAACATAATGATTATACTTTCTTTATAAATATTATTATTTAACCCGTGTGCAACACACGAGTTAAACCTATCTATCTAATAAATCAAACTTTTATGGGGCAATTTTTGGATGGATTTTTTTTTCTATAATAGGAAGTTTGGGAGGTAAAATTTAGCTAAATTTTTCACCATGCAAGTTGATGGAGCCAACTCCTTAAATGTTATATATTTACAAATTATTAAATATAATGGTTATAATTTCTTTATAAATATTACTATTTAACCCGTGTGTAACACACGGGTATTAAACCTAGTTTATCTAATAAATCAAGGTTTTATTTTTTGAAGGGAAAATGAGGGGAAAATTAGTGGAAGGAATAAAAGGAAAGTTTGAAATGAAAAAATTAAGTGGAGTTAATGAAAAAAAATTAATTATGATTATGTTTTTTTTATAAAATACTTACAAAAATATTAAATATTTATAAATTATTAAATATAATAGTTATATTTTAAAATATTGTTATTTCACCCGTATATATCACACGAGAATTAAACCTAGTTACATTAATATAGTAACCAACTAACCAAGTACTCTAATAAAGCTTATAATAGACCAAAAATATTCCCAATAACCTTGAGATAATCGTAAATACTTAAATGGACTATCAACTACAAAACTGTTATATATAACAAACTAGGTTTAACATCCGTGTATTACACACGGGTTGAATAAAAATATTTATAAAAAATTATAACTATTATATTTAAAAATTTATAAATAATTTTTTAAATTATTATTAATCACAAAAGTTTGTCTTTATTAACTCTCCTACTCAATTTTCCCTCTTAACCTTCCTTTTATAAAATAAATTATGTTTTCCCTTTAAAAAATTACCCCCTAAAAACTCTAATTTATTAGATAGATATATAATAGTTTAGTTTAGTTCTCATGTCACTAAAATTAACATAACGGTAAGGCTGTTGTCCTCAAAAGATGTGGTGCAACACACCCATAATGGGCGCTTGCTTATAAGCAGTCTAATGGGACTCTTCAAAAGTTGCAATCGCATCAGTCTCACGTAAAACTCATCAACTCAACCCTCTTTTCACGTCAAATTAGTCAGAGTCAGAGACTCATTAATTGAACAGGGGTTACCCCAAATTTAAGATTCATAACAAGACACTAAAAATCATTGATAGATAAAAAAAATATTATCACAAGACTCCAATTAATCAAGTATATACGTCAAAATGTTAACAATTTCAAACAATCAAAACATTTCATGATTATATCAACTTTTAATAAAACCTACACTTAATCAAACTTCAAACAAGTTACAAAATTATCAAGATCTTCTATCAATACTAATACTAATTCAGTAATTTGTTTTTTGAACCAACCGACAGTTTTAAAAAAAAGAAGAATCAAACCGACACTTTTATATGTGCAAAATCATATGTTCCTACAACTCAGTGAGTTGAAGACCGAGTCATAGCTGTCGGTGGCGAGTTAACTTCTATCTTTAGTTGGCGAGTCGTGGTTCAAAGCTCTCAACAAGTTTACTTGATTCCAAATCCAGCCTGTTTCATATTAAACACATACATCAATGATGCATACATATCAACCGAACCCCATCTCTTAATCTCCACCGTTCATTTACTCACCATCTCCATTATTATTTTTATATTCATTTCAATACTTGATCTAACACACACTTCATCTTTGCATTGGAGGCAAAGGAAGTATCTTGATACAAAAACTAGCTGCATTTTGATCAAGTGATTTGAATCAGATCTTGTTTGGGCACAAGTCTCCACTCTCAGTAAGTGTACATTTTAGTTTCTTGAAATTACTTACAACCCTAAAGAAAGCAAGATTTTTTATGGGTTTATTGTTTTAGGTGTGATTTGGTGATTATAGGATATGGGTCTTTGTGATTTATGAGTTTTGAAGAGTAATTGATAAAATGCCCAATTTGTATAAAAAAAGGAACTTGATTGGTTTTAAATCTTGGGTCTTTTTTTGGTTCTTCATAATTCTCATTAGAACCCTAAAAAGAAAGTAAATTTGGTAATGGGGGTGTTGTTTTAGTTCCTTTCAGCATCTGGGTGTTGATTTATTTTAAGACTTTTTTGCCAAATGCCCAAATATTCAAGAAAAGGAACTTGATTTATTGTTGGGTGTAAGTGCACATTCTAATTTCTTGAAATTGTTTATTCTTTAGAACCCTAAAAGAAAGCAAGGGTCTTTGATGGGTTTATTGTTTTAGGTGTGATTTGTTGTTTATAGGATCTGGGTCTCTGTGATTTATGTGTTTTGAAGAAAGAATCAACAAATGCCCTAATTGTCAAGAAAATGAACTTGATTCATCTTAAATCTTGTGTTTATTTTGTTTCTCAAAATTTCAATTAGAACCCTAGAAAGAATCAAAATTTGTTAGTGGGTGTATTGATTTAGCTCCTTTCTGCATATTGGTCCTGTTTTCTTGAAGAAATCTTCACCAAATGTTCAAAAAAAGGAACTTGATTTATCATTAGGTGTTTTGGTATTGGTATCCTGCTAGTTTTAGATTGTGATTAATCTTTGATCTTGTTTTTTATTTCACAAAATTCCCATTATAACCGTAAAAGGAAATCAAATTTTGTTACTGGGTTTGTTGCTTTAGTCAATATCAGTTCTTTTAAGCATCTGGGTCCTCTCAGATTCATGTTTTATCAAGATCTGTTCTCCAATTGCCCAAATAGCCAACAAAAACTTGAGTTATTGCAGGGTATTTGGTTTATTTACACTTCTGTTCATGCCAGATTGTGATTTATATTAAAACCTTTTCTCTGTAATATAAATTTTTGGTTATTTATCTTCTGCTTATTTCAACTCTGATTCAATTTAAGTCCTGTGTTTCTGTTGTGTCATTAAACAAGAAAAAACTTTTCAGCGTTTATGTCTATAATTCATGCTTTTTTCCCAAGTAAATTTTCCAAATCGACAAATAAAATGAAAAGGAACCTAATTTCTTGAGCATAAAGAAAAAAGAGGAACTTAGTTCATCAATGTGTTATGGTTTCTGTTTGGCATGCTCTTTAGCATATCAATCTAAAATTTTCACCGACAGCAATAAACAAGAAAAAAGACTTGATAGTTGATTTTTTAGCTGTTTTTGTTTTTTGTATCTTCTGTGATTCTGATTCATCTTAAATATATCCTACTAATCACCGTGTATTTTGATTTGAATATTATATCTTCATTGTAGTACAATTGGTCTGTCATATTCATTAGTCAACCCTAATTTACAAAAAAAGGATTTTAATTGTCATTAGGAATTTGTTTTATTATTCTCCCTTGTTTATTTAAAGCATCTTGGTATCTTTTATCTTTGTCTTTTACTATAAACAAATAAAAAAGAAAAAAAAGGAACTTCATTTCTCACTTGGGTTTTGTTTCTTGTATCATCTTCTCACATTACTATCTTAGAATTAACAAAACAATGATCTTAAATTGTGAGAGTATTAATGAGCTTAATGTTCTGTTTTCTTCCTTTTGCAGCAAAGAAAAATGGAGACAAAACATATGTGTCTTTTGGTGATGACTCTACTGTTTATGATCGTTTCAATTACGGATGCTGACACATCGCCAGTATTGGTGAAGAAAGTTAAGGGGAAAAAAGTTTGTGATCAAGGTTGGGAATGTAAAGGATGGTCGGAATATTGTTGCAACCTCACAATATCTCAGTATTTTGATTATTATCAGTTTGAGAATCTTTTCTCAAAAAGAAATTCTCCCGTGGCACATGCTGTTGGTTTCTGGGACTTCAAATCTTTTATCACTGCTTCAGCCATTTATCAGCCATTAGGGTTTGGTACCACCGGCAACAAGACGACACAAATGTTGGAGATTGCTGCTTTTCTTGCTCATGTTGGAAGTCAAACTTCTTGTAAGCATACCTTCAACGCTTTGACTTTTGTTCTTTATGTATCAGTTTGATCCATGGCAAGATAACATGATTTTGTTATTGAACATGGTTTAGGTGGATATGGAGTTGTAACCGGAGGGCCAACTGCATGGGGATTATGTTACAACAAAGAAATGAGCCCAATGCAAGATTATTGTGATGACAACTACAAATACACTTACCCTTGTGCCCCTGGAGCTTTATATTTTGGCCGTGGTGCTTTACCCGTTTTCTGGTATGAATCATTTTTTTCAATGTTAATTAAATTTTGTCACTTATTCTAAAACCTAGTAACTAGGGATGTCACTTGTACACTTACCCCCTTGTGCCCCTGCTCTTGTTTGCACCACAAAATAGCAGTGTTTTTAAACCGGCCGGTCCGACCGGTCAGACCGCGGTCGGACCGTGTTTTTTGAGAATCACGGTTTGATAGGTCACGGTCTGATAGGTGTTTGTGAACCGCTCGAACCGTTATCGAACCGTTCAAACCGGACCGTTTTGAACCGCTATCGAACCGTTTTTTCTTGGATTTTATGTTTAAATCTATATTTTTTTGTGTTTTAGGTGATGAAACTCAATATGTTAATGTTCTGAGTGATGAGGATGATGAATTAGTTTTACTTAATGATGAAAAATTGGATACGTGACGCGACATTTGAACTTAGAACTTATGATGATGATGATTTGGTTTTATTTTGGTGTTAAAATTTGTTTAAATTATAACTTTTTTGTGATTCTTGGTGTTAAAATATGTTTGAATTATAACTTTAGTGTTATAACTTAAGATTATTGAACTTAAGTTGTGTTTAAATTAGAATTTTTATGGTATTATTTTGATAAATGTATCCCGGTCCAACCACGGTCCGACCCCGGTCCAACCGGTCCGACCAATAAAATTAAAATAACGGTTCGGTGTCCGGTCCGGTTTTCAAAACATTGCAAAATAGTTGATTTTACAAAATGAATATACCTGTCAAAATTTGTACTTTTTGATAAAAACATAACTTTAACCGTTGTGTTATTGCAGGAACTACAACTATGGATACCTCGCCGACTGCTTAAAGGTTGATCTTTTACACCACCCCGAATACCTTGAACAAAACGCTACTTTAGCCTTCCAAGCTGCAATCTTCCAATGGATAACTCCATTGAAAAAGGGCCAACCTTCGGCCCATGATATCATGGTGGGCAACTGGAAGCCCACCAAAAACGACACTGCGGCCCATAGGGTTCCTGGATTCGGAACCACCATGAACATCCTATATGGCGAACGCACATGTGGAAAAGGTGATATTGATGACATGAACACCATCATTACACATTTCTTGTATTATCTTGACTTGATGGGTGTTGGCCGAGAGCAAGCTGGGCCTCACGAAGTGCTTACATGTGCTGAACAGAAACCATTTAACCCATCAACTACTAAAGATTCGGCTTCAAGTTAACCTTGTGGTTATTGTCAAACACCATGTCAATGTGGCTTGAATCTTGAATGAAATAAAAAGGTGCTTGCTTTGGAATCTTTGAGGTTTATAGGCCTTTGTTTCTAAATGTTTTTTATTTATTTTGTGAGATATGTTTTTGTTTTAAGTTGGAATTATAAAGATGAATCTCTAATATAAGTTTGTTCAGATTATGTTTCTTGGGTTTGCTTTTGTAATATAAAATTTTTAATAAATTTGTATCAAGACATGTTAGTATGTTACATGAAAATTTGTGATAACTACTTATTTGTCCATTGCTTTTTTTTATTCCAATGGCTAAAGGTACATACAAACTAGCCCAACACAGAGCTCTTAGCCTACTTAACTTCATATCTCGGGAAAAAACCCACTAACCTGCCCGTCTATAGGCACAACAGCAATTTAACGGTACAACTTGTTCGGCTTAAAGATGGAACGTATGTTGTCACAAGTCTCCTTTCATTGCCCCTAATTTTCTTTCTTAACTCTCTTGCATGTATGCTATTAGCAGATTGTATTTTACCCGATCTTATTAGTTAGTAGGATATTGATAGTATTCTTACAAACACTACTAGAATAATAACTTATAATCTATCGGTGATAACTCGTCTACAATACTTATTAGTTATTATTCTAGCAGCGGTTGTAAGGCTATAATGTCCATTGAATGTTGATATATTAATGATGAACAAAACAAAAAACATTTTGACTTGCAGCCTAATCATAGGGAATGATTAAAATCAATAATTTGGTATTTTAAGCTTAGATGATAAACTCAGTAAAAATTATCAATTTTGTGCTTTAGATGATAAGTTTTATAAAGTCAATGACTTATATAACAAGCAACACATATAACTTATTCCTTGTCAATATTCTTAAGTATCACTGATCATTAATGCATAATGATTATATGAAACATGCACGATCTTCCAACTACACAAACTACCATATCATTCTCTTTACATTTTTGTAATGCATGAACTAAGCATAATTAGGAATCAAATTAGGTGTGTGTGTGTATATAATGGGATATATCATGTGTTTACATATCCTTAAAAAACATAGGTAACATGAAGATTGTTTTCCTTGTGGTCATTGCACTTGTTTCATTATCCACAACAGCAAAGGTTACATACAATGTGACGAGTTTCGGGGCCAAGGGAGATGGAAACACGGACTCGACAAAGGCGTTTCTCAGCGCGTGGGCTTCTGCTTGTAATTCTACCAAGACGGCAGTCATTTACGTCCCTGCTGGCACGTACCTCCTTGCAACCGCCGTCACTTTTGCTGGTGAAAGATGCCAGAGCAGTTCCATCACGATACGTATCTATGGCACTTTGGTAGCGCCTTTTAACTATGACGCGATTGGAAACTCTGGTGATTGGATCAGGTTCCATAGAGTGAACCATCTAACCATCTCGGGCGGTACACTTGATGCCCGAGGTGGTTCTCTTTGGTCCTGCAAAACCTCTGGCAACAGCTGCCCATCCGGAGCTACGGTACTTATTATTACTTCAGAATAAATTATGAGTGATACTAAATGTACCCCTCCTATCAGGGTGGGGTACGTTTAGTAACCGCCGCTTATTAAACTACACTGCATTTTCTTTTCTTTGAAACGCTTTCCATGTAAACCGTTTTTATAATTATGTGTATGCAGACACTGGGAATATACAACTCGAAAAACATTGTTATAAGCGGATTGAAGTCGGTGAACAGTCAGATGTTTCATATTTTGCTAGATGCATGCATCAATGCCAAGCTGCAAGGAGTGACCATCTCAGCATCTGGTGCCAGCCCTAATACAGATGGCATCCATTTGATATCGTCGATGGGTGTAACCATCTTGAATTCTAAAATTGCAACAGGAGACGATTGTATATCTATAGGTCCGGGAAATAGTAATCTATGGATCGAGACAGTAGCGTGTGGCCCTGGTCATGGCATCAGGTATACACATATATATTTTACATGTGTAGTTAAACTAATATATGAAATTATGAACACATATTACATATGTACATTTTTTGGAAACAGTATCGGGAGTCTAGGGTGGGACCTTGACGAACCTGGTGTCGAGAACATAACAGTAACCATGGCGACGTTTAGAGGGACTCAGAACGGTGTGAGGATAAAGACATGGGCGAGGGCTAGCAACGGGTTCGTAACAAGTGCAACTTTCCAGCATGTGACAATGGTCAACGTCAGTAATCCGATCATCATTGAACAAAGATACTGCCCCGACAAAAACAACTGCCCGAATCAAGTATCGGGAGTCAAGATCAGGGACGTGGTGTATGAAGATATCCATGGAACATCAGCCACCCAAGTGGCGGTGAAACTGGATTGTAGTCAAGGGAACCCGTGTACTGGATTAAGACTGAAAGATGTTAACCTTAACTATGTTCGTGGGGGTAAACCTGCAGTGTCCTCTTGCGCGTATGCTGCTGGGACCGCATCTGGCATACTTCACCCGACAAGCTGTCTCTAGCTAATTAGTTTCATGGCTCAGTTTGAAGATTGATTCGAGTATTTCAGGACATCTTCAGTATGAGTTTTGTTCTTTACAATTGCTGCAATTTTCAGGTGTAAAATGTGTTGTATCTAATCCATAACAAGTTCATGAAATATCACTGTCTTTTGTCATTTTAAATGTACATGTCAACGTTTGAAACAACCTTGATCACAATTGAATAGAATAGAAGTACGATGAAAACAAAAGGCGGAAATAGGGCCACATCAATTGAATCGAATAGAAGTCGATGAAAACGAAATGCAGAAATAGGGCCACGTCAATTGAATCGAATAGAAGTCGACGTGATAACTGTTTTGCAGAATGAAAAGAAAACAAAAATGTTCACAATAAGCAGAGATCACTTTAAACTAATGGCAGATAAATATATCAGTATATCACCATAAAAAGCAGGTTTGAATTATTAAACAAATTTTGACAAACTGAAGATATATAACAGACCAATCTGAAAAATAAACACACATCCATATTCTCAAACCAAAACAAAAATATATATGCCTCGATCAAAGGAAAATCTACTGTCACGGTCATAAAGGCTGCAGAGCAAATCAACGGTCACAAACTTGTTTATTTTTCTTGTTTACATTATACTTCTGGAGCTGCTGGTGCAGGAGCTCTCAACAGTGGTTGAAGAGCTTTCACAACAATGCTCATATTAGGCCTGAACTCGGACTCGTATTGCACGCATAGAGCTGCCACAGCCGCCAGCTAGATCAACCAAACACATGTAGTTAGTTAATGCTTGGGGGTTTAATGTTAATTATAATTCTGTTAAACTTATTGTAGGATTTGTATACAAGTTTCTGGACTCTGTTTTTACATGATACAATTTCTTATCTTTTAAAAACTTTTAAAAAAAGGTCGCTGGATTTTTTTCATTTCAAAGAAGTATTTTCTTGCATAATTAAATCCTTCAACTTTTTACAAAAATAATAAAAAGGATCTTAAAATTTGTATAGGTCCAAAAACTTTGGAAAAAAGTGCTTGTCATTAATCATTCACGAAACGGCTGACTTGCATGCAAAGTCAACAATGTCCATATGGAATTTTTTTAACAAAAAGGACTTGTGCCCGAATGTTTATTAAAAGTTCACGACTTAATCATGCAAAAATAAAGTCCACAGACAAAATTCCATGAGTTAATTTTATATTGCCCATGTAATCATCAAAAAGCAATAATAGGTTTTGGAAAGAGATAGACCTTTGCAACTGCTTTTGGAGGGTACTCTCCCTTGAGCCTTGGATCAACACATTGTTTGACCTTGTCTTCACTTAGCCTAGGTGTAGCCTATATTTAGAGGAAACAAAAACAACTAAATAAGCTTGACTTGTTTACATCATTTCTCATTCCTAGAAGCTCTAGAACAAGATCATTATAAAATGTAGAGACAAATGAGTCTATGAGCATTTGATTCAGAGTATGTTTTATCTCTAAAGGGTCAAAACTTTAGACTCATAAGTCACCCAAAGTGTATTTATGATGTCTAAACCTCCTACACTTAAGACTCAAAAATATAATATTATTGTTAATAACATAAATGATACACTCATACACTTGACTGTTTATAAAAAACATTTGGACAAAAAGTGTTTTAGGTCGTCCCCACTTGCCCCCATAAATCAATTACCCGTGTTGAGTTGTTGTCCAATCTCTAAGGAATATAACTTTTGCCATGTTTCTTATCTTCTCTATTTTGTAGACTCTCGATTCAAATAATAGAAAAAAGACTCACCCAAGTGACAAGGCTTTGCTGTCCACGTGGCATTGTGTGATCAACAGGTTTCCGACCAGTTAGAAGCTCAAGCAAGACAACCCCAAAGCTATACACATCGCTTTTTTGTGTCAACTGGCCAGTCATTGCATATCTACATAAAGATTTGTTAAAGGCATTTACCTAAACAACAATTCCTTCAAATAGAAAAACATGTGTAGTAATTAAGAATACGATAATGCCTATGCTATCAAACGAACATCAGTCGATAAAGGTACAAATAACAGCAAAAGATTCTTATTAACGAATAAATAAAAACCATGATTTGTATTAACACAACTAAAGATTATTATAAATTCAAAAATTATGAAACTTTTGTCGTCTAAAACAAAAGGCATATTATTTGTGGAAAACCCACTTGAAAGGAACATATGCATGTCTCTTTTTCCATCATTCTTTAGTCTCTTCTTAGAGGTGGCAAATTTGACCCATTCACCTATTAAAATGGGTTTTATGGGTTTAGTTTAATCAAATGGATTGACAGTCATCTTAAGTTTTTCACATGTATAAAAAAAATACTCTAAATACAAAAAAAAGATCTTAAGTTTGTTTACGTGTAGTAAAAATATTAAAATACTGCAGGTCGGTCCAGACCAATCTAGCCCGTTTTGCGGACTATATTTATTTTGTAACTAATTATTATAACTAAAGGTTTAGAATCATTACTCTGGTGCATGATAGCCAAAAGTACCCAAAACACGAGTAGAATGCAAACGAGCAGCCATATCAGGAGCTTGATTCGAAAGATTAAAATCAGCAATCTTGGCTCTTAGATCCTCGAATAATAGCACATTACTAGACCTAATATCTCTGTGGATTATTGAAGGCTGGACCTTTTCATGTAAATACTCAAGTCCCTTTGCTGCATCAACAGCAATCCTTACTCTTTGCATCCAATCAAGCACGGGGCCAGGTTGTGCTCCTTGCACGCCCTTCCTGCCTGTGTATATGTAAATACAAATTAAAGAAACCCATGAAACCAGAAAATATATCAAAATTAAACAAACATCTCCATACCGTGCAATATGTCATGCAGAGATCCCATGGTTGCAAATTCATAAGCCAAAACACGTGTATTTCCCTCCACACAGTAACCGCACAGCTCAACAAAATTCTCATGCTTCAGATTAGAGACCATGGAAACCTTGAAATGAAAAGAATTCATTTTTATTAGCAAAAACAGAAAAGAGCTGACAAAATAAAAATCAAAACCAAACGAGAACCAGACCCTGGATATGATTGCTTCAAGATTTGATTATCACGCATTTAAATATTTAATGTATAAAAACTGTTTTATTGTAATAAAACTGTTTTTATAATGACCCAAAGATTAGAGACCATGGAAACTGGTTTTAGAATTTATTATGAGCCAAAGCATTTTATAATCATATTTACTGTGTTAATATATTAGAAAAAAGAAGTATCAAAAAAAAGTGTTCAAGGTTAAACACTTAAACTTAACTCCAGAAAGGTTTTTTTGACCCATTACCTAACCAGCAATCTTGCCCCACCTATAAAAACCCTGTATGTATTTGTTTATGTTCCAGTTTGGACCCGAACCCATATTAATATCAGTTAAATATTTTTTCCCGCTGCTGTTTATTTCTTGGTTTGGTCCACTTTGGGCGTACTCCTTATAGTGATGACTGATGAGATTCTAAACATAAACTTACCTGAGTCAAAAATTCATTATCAGACTCGGCCTCCGTAGAAACATCAAGCTTTTTCACAGCCACACTTTTGCCATTATTTAAATTTGCAAAATAAACCCTTCCATATGAACCTTCACCAATCAATGCCTTCGATCCAAAATTCTCGGTCTTTTCTTTCAACTCGTCAAGTGAAAGTGCAGGTACTTCGATTGTTGGCACTGCTTTTGGTGCCTCATATTTGACTGGCGGTGGTACTTTGTCCTTTCGCTGTCCTACAGTACATTACATGTAGATACAAACATTACAACCACATCAAGAAAATAGTTTATGTAAATAGTTACAACAAAAAATGCATAATTGAAGTTCTCAAGACTCAAGCAGAAGAGGGACTGTATGCAACTACATAATTATAAGTAAGCCATTGAATTAAGGGGAGTTTTGGATGTGCAATTTTTATGAGATGTAAACTTATCAGAACCAGGATACCGATTAACAAAAAATCCTAGTTTCTTACAATAAATTGTTGCTTTTTAATAGATCGATACAAAGAGGTAATTTTGTCTTTTCAAATTTTAGAAAGGCATTTTCTTCCTCATGCATCTTTTACTAGGAATTAGGTATAAACAATATCAGACACATGATTGTAAATTGTAATACTAAACATACCATCAAAATGATCATTGTGGCTTTTTACATAGCCATTGTCATTTGAAGGGTACGATTCTTCCACTTGACAAGTACAACACAACCACCTCCGCATCCTATCTCTCTTCCTCAAAATTAAATCGTCTTGAGCTCTTGGTTTCCCCAAACGTATAAAGTATCCAGTTGTGGGCGCGTATGCCTACATAACCATTAAAACATGCATAAAAGATCATACTACAACTTAAAAAAATGATAACTTATAATCAAATCCTACTGAATATCATCTCTCGTCTCCATAAATAGAGCAAAAAGTATGTAACAAAAAAACAGCACTCCTAAAATCTTCTTCACAAAATCATGTCTTACAAAAATGCGTGTTCATTTTAGTGTTATAACCAACAATTAGTTTGATTATTTAAGAATATTATTGTTCAAACTTCAACATTTCAAATAAGGGCAAACAAATTTCCATAAGTAGTAATTATCAGTTTTGTTAGTATCAAAAAACTAAATAATCATATGCGAAACTGTGACATAAAGTTACAATCAAAACACAAATTGGATCCAATAAGCAACAAATATCAACACTTTAAACACTTAACAATCAAACAATAAACATCATATATGTTCAATATCAAAGATCTCTATCACATGCATCAAATTCAACAAAAAAGTTCCAAAATATCTCACCACTAAGCCACGAAAATGACGACCAGTAACCATTAAACTAACAAAAACAAATTTCTTCCAAGAAATTGATGATCAAATCAACAACTTTAAAACAAAAAAACCGAAACCCTAATTGAGAGATCAAAGAATTGTTCAATAAATTAACCCAGATTGGATATGAAACAAGCAGATCCGGTGATGAAAGATAAGTGTGAAAAAGGGTTGCTTTCAAAAGCGGATTAAACAATAGAATAAAAATCAAATAACAAGAAACCGTTCATCAAAAACAACGAAATGAAAAGAGAATAAAGTAAGTGAAAGTTTACCTGTGTGATGTGTTGTGTTGTTGATTTGTGGGTGTTTGTTGTGTTTATAATTGTGTTTGTATTTGTGTTGAAGATGATGATGATGGAGAAATTGGGGAAAGACAGATAAGCAAAAGAGTGATTATAATGAAAGAAAAAAATGGGTTTAAATTAGCATCAATGAAAAAACGCGGATTGGACCTATTTTTATTACTATTTTTCTTTATTTATTTGCTTGCTTGCACAAACTAACACAAAGATTCTTTTTACACAATTTGGATTTTATTTTAAATAATTTGACTAGTGACTTTTTAAGGGCATTTGACTAGTGACTTGATGTAAAAAGATGATGAAAAAAATGAGTTGAATTACAACTTACAAGGATTCAAAAATTTGGTACCCAAAGTTTTGAGATGGTTCAAAGTCTAATATATATAATTGAAAAGAGTAAATTGCCAAAAAGGTCCCTGAGTTTGTACCGTTTCGACCACTTTGGTCCTTATTTTTTATTTGTTGCCATTTTGGTGTTTGCTATTGTAAAAAATTGCCACTATAGTCCTTCCGTCAACTTTTATTCACGGTTTCTGTTAGTTTGCTGTTAAATGACTAAAATACCCTTATTTATTAAATAAATTTTTTTTATATTAACATATTATCCACCTCACTCATCTGCCATCTTCTCCTTGTCTTCTAATACACAAATTACAACACCAAATTGGTGTCACCACCACCACCTGAGTCCATCCTCATCCACAACCACAACCACTCCATCCATCTCTTTACCATCCTCATCTCTATCATCTTCATCACTCCACAAACACCTTCACATTGACTCATGCTAATCGACGCCACCACCACCACCTGAGTCCACCCCCCATTTACAACCCACCACCACCATCAAACAACACCACCCACCATCATCACCTAACTTTTGCCCTAATTCACCATGTGAAACCCCCAAACCCTTTCATCTTCAAATCAACCACAATAAAACAAAACCATCACCATAACAACCCACCACCGTTCTGATCTGGTGGTTCTTATAACATGGGGATGACTATGATTTTTGTGCGACGCGATGGTGGTGTAATCAGGCGGCGGAGCGAGGTGTAGGCGTGTAGCAGCGATGGAGATGGATTGTGTGGTTGTGGGGGAGGTGTTGCAGATCGATCTGTGTTGTGGTGGTAGAAGGGGAGGTAGTGGGAGGTTGTGGTGGTGGTTTTCTAGTTGGTTAATGGATGATGGTGATGACGACATGCCAGTGGTAGTGGAGGAGATTGTGGTGGTGGTGGACGGTTGGTTATCGTGGTGGAATTTGCAACGGGGAGATGGACGGTGTTGGCTTCGGGTGGTGGCGGTGGTAGCCGGTGGATTGGCTTCGGGCGGTGGCGGTGGCTTCGGTCTGTTGGGGAAGATGAATGTGTTGGGTGGGGATGAAGATTTGTTTGGGGATGGGTATTTTATTGTGGGATAATTATTATTATTATTATTTTTATTATTAATATTTTAAATTGGTAGCATGACAAAAATAACCTTGGGGCTAACGGAAAACGTTGACGAAATTTAACGGAAGGACTAGAATGACAATTTTTTTACAAAAGCAAACACCAAAATGGCAAGAAAAAAAAAATAAGGACCAAAGTGGTCGAAACGGTACAAACCCAGGGACCTTTTTGGCAATTTACTCAATTGAAAATTATTAAGAGGATTCAAGTCTAATATATGTACTTAAAAATTGTTAGAGGATTGAAGTCTAATACAAATAATAAAATAGTATTGGAATTATTTTTACGGCTTAGTTTGGTAGGTCTTGTGTATAACGATGGCTATCTTTATATAATAATTTTTTTAGTTTGGATTAAGGCCGGGTCGTATTAGAAAAGAATAATTGAACATAGTTTCAAATAACCAACAAAAGTATGCGAAACGCAATTAAAAATAAACAATTGTATTTCTTTAAACATTGATTTTAATTGATATTTAATGGATTTGATAAATAAATGTTTAGGCTTTTATGGGAAAATCTTTGGGAAATAACAAAAAAATTTATTTGCGGTCTACGGATCACATCTGCAAAAGAAGAGGTGAATCAGACTTTTATAGTTTGCAAGAAGAAAGCTGTTTGTTTTTTTAACGTTTGTGGACTACTAAAATAAATTGGAGATGGTGTATGGATGGGGTGGTGATGGAGGGTGTTGGTTGACGGTGATAGACGATGGGGTTGTGGTGGACGGTGGGTGGCGGTTGATGGTGAAGATGGTTGGTGGTGGACAGTAAGTGGTGGTGGTGCACAATAGGTGGTGGTGGTGCCGTGGTGGTGGTGGTACATCCACTCATGACCGTGTAATCCAATTTTGAATCTATTGGTTGTTGAATCCCTCTATCCCCGACTCCTTCTCCTCCTATTTTAAAAATAGTACGTTTGAATATTAACAGCGTTTAAAAGAACAGTGCATGTTCTCATTCTTACAAGAATAACGATATCAATCGGCTTATGCGATGTGTTACCATCTTCTAGTCTCATCCATGAATAATTTTTAAGTTTTTATATATTTTATGTATTTATATTAAAATATTTTGCCAACACTATTTGTTCCATATATCCAACTTCACCGATCCAGCCAGTGAACACATAAAAGGACCCATTTAACGTTCGGTTCAACAATGAAACATTGTTTGAATCAATAATAGATTGCCTTCCATGACGTGTAGCATCTAAATTATCCTCATGTCCACATCCATCACCTTTTTAAATTTCAATAAGATAATTGAAACTCCAAATTCGGTGGAGAATTATCCAAATCACCATCTCCCATTTGAAAAACTTTTGGTAAGTTTAAATAATATCCAAAAACTTCTCTAAGTTAATCTTCCGATCTTTTTTTTCTTTTTATATAGATTTTGAAAAAATATAGACTCCAGAATTAGTAATTACCGATTGAAAAATCAAATACTTCCTAAAAATACGATTGTTAACTGGGCTCTTCAAATTGGATCCATCATCAACCAAATTACGAGGTTCTAAAGTAATCGGGGCACAGCTCAAGACCATTGTCTTATCGATTGGTAGCTACATTAATAACTTCTTGCACCCACATATAATATATTTTAACGTGGTGCGTGTCATTTTCATCAAACTTGGGTTCATGTTTCAATACACCTATGGATAGGTGGGTAACGACCAAACGGTTGCCGCTCTCTGCCGCCATGTTCGTCTCGACAACAATGCACGACCTGGTTTCCATCTTGAGCGTTCCTTTTGCGATTATAAAACTTAAATCCTTTGTCGAAGCCGTCTAATCTCTTTGATTGATGGTTCTACATGTAGAGGTAGAACTTCACTACCAGCGTGTGGCCCTATAAATATATTGTCATCTCTACGGTAGTCTTAAAAGCAAAATGACATTCTCTTTAACGCCGAGCCGTTTGAAAACTAAAGTTCTAATGTTAAATTATGCGAAAAAGATATCGAACACAATAAGATGACCAATTTTACTAGAGGATTCAAAAGTTTCAAACCCAAATATTTGATGAAATAATAACTTAATAATTCCTATAATGCTAATTAGTCCAAACCTTTTATACATTTAAGGCGATCATCATAACGCAACGCTCATAACGACGTAAAAAAACAACTTTGTCGTTGCAACGCACGTCACATGTTGAGGTTGAAATGTTCTTGACGAGTGCTTCCGCAACACACAACACGCGTCGATGTCCAAAATGTGTCAACGAAGCCCCGCTCGTTGCATCGCACAACCTGAAACACAAACCTAAGAAAGTACTAAACCGACCTTGCCATTTTACACTTGACACGTGACACTCTCCACTTTTTTGCTAATTGACACCCCAAACTTTTAGTAAGTTACACATTGTTCCGAAGCTTTTGGTAATTAATTACTTTGAACCTCTGACTTTTTCCACTTAATACTTTAATATCTTATTATGTTTAAATTACTTTTACAACTTTACAGTGTTTACACTGCAACGTCCGACACCTTATACTTTTTTTTTTATTTATTTCTAAATATGTTAATGTCTAAATTGTCACCCCTAACTTTGGGTATATACACTTTTAACCTCCATCTTTGACTCTATGATACCTTCGTTTCTTTTTAAAATTAGCTTTAAAAGTTTACGCCGCAACATGCGAGACTGCATAACTACGTTAATGTCACGTTTAAAGTGCGAGAAGAAACTTTTTTACGCATGAAATGATGAGATATTGTCATCGCAACACGCGTCACATGTCAAAATCTTAACTTCACAATCGTAATACGTGTAACAAAACTACAAACATGCCCCAACTAAGACCCGACAGCCGCATTGCAGTCACTCAATAATAATTCCACAAGTAACTAAAAGATTGCTAAAAAGAAATAAATGGAATCTCAATTTGAATATAACATGGATAATCCTGCATCACAATATCACGTTCTCGCTCACATGATAACTCGATTTTACTCATAAAAATGATTATTAGCGAAATGGATTGAAGTACATTCCTAGCAAGCAACATCAAGTATAAACCTATGACCATTATATAGGTTTAAATTGTGTTTGCCCTCTGTACCAAAACTTAGAGTTAGAGAGTTAGAGTTAGAAGAGCTGTTGGTCAAATTATATTGGTCAAATTATAAGTATTAATCATTATCAACCAACAAATCATAAACTTTAGTTTGTGAGTTGTGACAAGTGATATTACTATTATAAATTTGGGTTTATATAACAAAATACAATAAACTTTTATGACTCTTTATTATATGTAGACCGAAAATTATGTATTTATAAGAATTTATGGATAAAAAATACGCTTTAACATATTATAATTGAAAAAATATACGTACATGTTTTATCTGGGAAATAACTACCTATTTTGATGTATAAAAGATAAAATATATAGTAATCATCATTCGGTGCGATGAACCTTAACACAATGCTAGATTTATCAAAGTTTGTCAAAATTTATGATTATACATAGCACGTTTCAAAAGTTTCTCTTTAATGCGTCAAACTTTAGAAGTGGTAAAAGAAAAACAATAAAAGTTATACATAAGTCTCTATCCTAAAATAAAACTTGAAACTATTATTTGTTTTATCAACATACAAATAACCTCCATCACCGTGATAATAATCACGTTCAATGTTATAACTCATACTTTCATTTGAAAGAGACGCTACAACTCAAGTTATAACGCCTATAACACTCTCATTACAAAACCACTACGTATGACCTTACCGATACACCCAACCGTCTATATTTTTCATAACCAATCTACCTAAAAATCGAAGAAACTAGACCTATTACTACTTTTGTCACATATAAAAACTTTTCCAAAAATTCGCCCATATACCAAGACTTTTTCTGTCTTCTTCTTCAGAGTGGTTGCATTGTATTTGCATTTGCATCCATAAACAAACACACAAAACACAAAACTAATAACTTCACAAACCGCCACTAAATCCCTAAGGTACGAACCTTCTTTTCTATACATTTCTCACTCAATCGAATTGCGAATCACTCTTTGCTTGCTAACAAATTCGATAGTTATTCATTCATGTGTAACAATCACTGCTTTTATTCAATCTACTGACTTGTGGATACGGATTTTGAATAATTTGATTCGGATGTTAGTTGATGATACCTGATTTTGTTGTTGATTGAAAAAAGTTGGTTACCTAAAGCTGATTGTGATTGTAAAAATTAGGGTTCGGAATTTTATAGCTAAACTTCGTAATAATCGGTTATATACAAATTAAACTCGTGTTATTTTGTTTTATGCAGTGATTTGATCGGTTTGCTGCTAAAGTTTTCATTTACAAGTTTTGATCTTTTGGATTAAATATAATTTAGCTTCTTATAGTTTCTACTGGTTATGATCACACCTTTAATGTTATAAGCTACAACTAAATGATTTTGAACACATGATTTTTTTGTATTTGATAAGTTAATGGATTTTGAAAAGATTTGTTTACTCTTGTGGAACTAAATGATTTATTGTTTGCTTGCATATAAAAATCTTAAATAGATTCATAGGTTTTATCGCGTAAGTAATATATAGGGTTTTTGTTTATGTCACTTAATGGCATGAAAAGCCTGATTATTATGTGTTTGTTATAGATGGAACAGTCTATCTCATCTCTTGCATTCAAAGGATCTATTGCTGAAGCAATCAATGAAGCCAAAAGACAGAAAAAACTTTTTGTAGTTTACATATCAGGTAATTTTTTATGTTTCATGATATATTCTGTTATTTCTCACACCACTCTTTAGATACCAAAGGATATACGGACAAATTTGGTCTTTTTTTGGGTGCTTGTTTAAATTGATTTGATTTTGGTGTTTACAGGAGAAAATGAAGACTCAATCTCTATGGATAAATCTACTTGGTCGGAGTCAAGTGTGAGTTTATGTCCTATACGGTTTCTTCTCTGATTATATGAAACATAATATGTTCCATCTCATGTATTTTTATCTCGAGTCAACATGACCTACTATATGTTATAAAGTTTGGGGAAAATATATTGTCTGATGACAGCTTACTGCGTTTAGGTGGCAGAGTCATTATCAAAGTACTGCATTTTGCTGCACATAATAGAAGGAAGTACAGATGCTGCTCAATTTTCTGCATTATGTATCCTTTGCTTGATTCAAAGACTTTATTATCATTGAGACTCCATGATCAAAAGTAGGTTATATTTAGTTTATACATGTACGGTATTCCTTGCATCATTTTAAATAGACCCGCAGAAACTTGCTCCTTGTATAACAGCTATTGGATATAACGGCGTTCAAGTATGGCAAAATGGTAAGTTTACAACTACGGATATAGTAGATTGATTTTTACGGATTATCTTTGTAAAAGCTAAACATTTTATATATATCCTTCTCAGTTTCATAGCATCACAATTACCCTTTCAAACACTAAAAATATCATATTTACCAATTCCAAAATAAATAAGATTGAAGCAATTATTTATTTACTTATACAATCATGCACTAAAGCAACAAATAGGAAAATAATGTTATTACCATGAACCATCTCACTCTCTTCATTTAATTAGTGAAACAAAATATTATAAGTGATTTCATGTGCTTAATAGCTTATTACAGATTTGGTAAATATGATATCTTTAGTGTTTTGAAAGGATAATTATGATATTATGAAATTTAGAATGATGTATATGAAGTTTTGAGATTTTAGAAGGATATATATGTAATCACCCTTTATTTTTTCTGTGTCGTATTACTATATTTGCTTACTGAGGTTTATTTTTTATTTTTTTATTTTAATTTTCAATATTGAATTAATTAACAGAGGGCTTTGTCAATGCTGAGGTTCTGGCTTCAACCCTTGAGAAAGCATGGTTGAGTCTTCATGTTCAGGTTGTTTTGGCATTTTCATTATGTAATTTGAGAATTTGCGTCTTATGCTTCTACCATTATGTCTGATACAGTTTTTTAAGATACAGTCCTCAATACTCCTCAAATATGACATTGTTGACTTAGTTATGATATAGCTGTGTTCTTTTATACAGGAAACAACTGCCACTTTCTTGACTGCAGCACTTGCCTCGAGACAATCTGAACAAATTCCCTCTGAAACACGTGAAACTGGGAGTTCTTCCACATCATCTACCAATACAAATGCTAGTGCTTTGGTGGACAAAAAAGATTTAGATAATGACAAAGAAAAATCTAAGAATCGTGCACCACTAGTTGAGGCAAGTCATTTGGCATTGTGCTTGTTTTACGTCTACGGGTCAAACATGTTGGGCTACACGGGGTTGATTCAAAACAAGAAAAAAATATAATTGAATGGTTTAAATGGGATTACAGATAACATACATAAACAATAATAACTCATTATCTTTTAAAAAAAGTGAAACGATAGGTTGTATCATGCATTCATGCACACACTAAAATACGCTTTGAAGCTTAACTCTTTTTACCGGTTTTATTTCTAGCTAATTTGTTTTTTTATTTTACCCATTTCACCTGTAACATAACATGAATCAACTTGTTGATAAGGTAAATTGATTCAAATAATCATCTTTATTACCATGTCATCTCTCAAATCCACATGCTATTTAATGGTGTTTTTCTATTACCTGAACAGGAGAAAAATTCAAAACTTAGTGGTGATGTGTCTCATGGGCCGTCAGTAGATCAATTAGAACAAAGTAATGTTAAACAGCCAGTTACAACAACTAACAAACCAGTTAACCAAGTGGCCCCAAGTGCAAGTGAAGCTGGAGCTGACAGAAAACCGAGCTTAAATGCTAGTCAACATGAAGCAAAGCCTGTTAAACAGCCAGTTACAACCACTAACAAACCAGTTAACCAAGTGAGTCCAAATGCAAGTGAATCTGGAGCTAACCCAAAACCTAGCTTAAACGTTAGTCAACATGAAGCAAAGCCTGAAAAGTCTGAAAATATCCAAACTGAGAAAGTTGATAAATCAGATGTGGAGTCGAAAGCGTCAACTGATATCTATTTAAATATACGGTTACCTGGAGGTGCAAGTTTACAAGAGAAATTTGAACCTACAAGCACTTTGAAAATGGTCAAAGATTACGTGGATGAAAATCAAGAAAGTAGCATTGGATCTTATGATCTGGCCATCCCATATCCTCGCAAAGTGTTCACTGACCAAGGTATACCAAAATGTTTTTGCTTAGTTACCCTTTTCTGCAGAAAGTTTAGTTTAACTTTTGATTTCGTGAAAGCCAAACTGAATGCTGATGAGCTTATCTGGAAGTTGGCTTACATGTGAAAGCATGTTTCAAGTCAAAACGATTAATTTTAGCTATAGGTTGGGTTGACGTGGAACGCTTTCTTCCAAATCTTCCATAAATAATTAATGTATCATCTATGATTATAATGTTTATATTTTTTTTATAGTAATCTCAAAGATTCGGAGGTTTTATGCATTAAAAGTATTCTTTGAGTGATGTTCTATTCATTTGACCCATTTTGTTTTAACTTATCTTTCTATTTTAGCTGCTAGCGGTAACATATAAACTAAAGACTTAAATAGACCCATTTATAAGTTAGTGAGCTGAAATTGCCACCTCTACTAATCATTATACTAATAATATTGAAGGTTTGTGCTTATGGCGCCTCAAATTTTGTTACCATAAATGCAGATTTACACAAAACTTTAGCAGAGTTAAGTCTGCTTAATAGACAAGCATTAATAGTGGTCCCTCACAAAGGACGATCTTCCATGCCCAAGCCCAACACGTCAGTGTCCGTGGGTACCACCGGTTCTTCAGAAGGTGAAAGTTATTTTTCACTTGTGAGGCGGTATCTATCATATGTAAATCCTTTGGCCTATTTAGGTGGTGGCGGCGGTGCTGATTCAAATTCGTCAGCTTCTGGACAGGAGACTAGGAGAAATTTGCCTGAATCTGGTGAATTTATTTTCCTATACATTTAGTTCATCAGTTGCTTAAATATATATTATTATATTTTTTCCTTTCCATTTATAGATTTAATCCCAGCAATAATCCCACTCATAGAGTAGCTGAGTAGGGTCTCGGGTGGGTTGAAATGGAAACAAACCTTACCTCTATCCTATAGAAATATTCTCTCTTTTCAGTAGTTCCCGACTTACAGGAAGTCAGGAAAGTAAAAAAAACATAAATAGTTTATACTAAAATTTTGGTCAAAGGTGTAGACTCTAGACGACTCTGACCTGTCGGACCCTTAAATGATGCGATATGGTTATAGCTGTTAATTTCTTAATGTGCAGGCACCCCACAGGGAAACTACACGGGAAGCAGGAGATCTTACCTCGTAACATCAAACCAAAGCAGTAACACACCATCAACTAGTAAAAACAACAAACCAAATTCTTCAAGATTTGGAAGTGGAAGCAATATTCACACCTTAAAACATGATGAAGACGATACCACATTCAAAGGTCAAAATGCTTTCTGGAATGGCAATTCTACTGAATATGGTGGCGATGGCGACAAGTGAGGGCTCATAATTTTAAAAACATGGTCATTATATATTTGTTTGCAAAAAATACTTTTACATACATGTTACTTCTCATAAATTTCGGGTAATAAATATATTCTGACTAGAATCTGCGTGTATCTGTGGTTTACATTTTTTCGTAATTAGCCCACGAAAAGCAACTTTCTAAGGCCAATATGCCACTGTTGAATTTGTATGACCCTTTATGATCACGATTATGTCTACAGGATCTGCTATTGTAGTTATCGTCCCTATTGGCTGAAAAATCACATACATCTCAATGAATATGTAAAAGAGCGGGACGCTTGCCATCAAGGTACGCCAAGTGAGCTGAATTTGCACTTAACAGCTAGATGTATGTGTTAAAAATCGACTTTTGACATTTTGAAACACACCAAAGTTACTTGTACTTTCTCTGTACGTTCTTCTGAAAATATAGTAATCTTCCGGGCTTACTTTTTCATGTACAAATTAAACATGTGCGTATCAAGTCGAATGATCTAGTTTATGTTAAAAATGGTTCACATCCGGAACCAATAAGAGGGTAAGCTTTGGAGCAACTGGTAGGGTTATTGCTCTGTGATTGTAAGGTTATGGGTTCTAGTTGTGGAAACAGCCTCCTACACAAAGTGTAGGGTAAAGTTGCATATGTCAAATGATGAAGGGATCCGGCCCCTGTACAAAGTGGGAGCTAAGTAGCACCGCGTATGCCTGTTACATGTAACTAATAACCAATAAATGACGTTGTTACCTCCAAAAATCAATCCCATCATACATGAAATGAAAAGAAAAAAGAAAAACAGTTTATACATGATTCAACTTCCATACACCATAGATTATGGCATGACACATATTTTTGTTTTGGGTCAACCAAAACTTTGCCCGAGTTGGGTCACCAAAGATAGCCTGAAATAACCACACAAAACACAATTAGCAACCCCAAAAACTTATTTGTATGAGAGAGAGATTACAGCTGGTGTTGAACCAGACCTTCTCGAACGCTTTATAAAACATCCACAAACTAATTGTCATTTCATGGAAAGTAAAGGGATCAATTTCCAAAAAATACATTATTCTGTCAAAGTAGCTATGGAGGGAGGTAATGCAAAGTGCAATTGTTTAATTCCAAAAGTGCAATTGTTTCATTCCAATGACATTAAATCTAACACGCACATATATATTGTTACTAGGTTTAATACCCGTGTGTTACACACGGGTTAAATAGTAATATTTATAAAGAAATTATAACCATTATATTTAACAATTTGTAAATATATAACATTTAAGGAGTTGGCTCCATCAACTTGTATGGTGAAAAATTTAGCTAAATTTTACCTCTCAAACTTCCTATTATAGAAAAAAATCCCTCCAAAAATTACCCCCTAAAAGTTTGATTTATTAGATAGATTTATTTTTGGTTTCAAGGGTCAACTCTTTGAGTCACAAATTAAAACTTATGAGCAGACATATATAACCATTTATGTATGTTAGAAGACACTATTCTTTAAGTGGTACACACAATTACAATGCGTGGAAACATATTCATTCAAATACAACCTAACACGTAAAAATACGATGTGACTAAGATATAAGAGTGGAGGAAGTGTTCTTCTCAAGGTCACCAAACTAAATCTTTTGGATCAATTAGATAGTGTCATGTCATGATATAAAATTTCATGACATAATAAAAAATGAGGTCCTCCTTTTAGTTTTAACCTCATCGAACACAATAAACCAAAATACAAAAAAAATGAGGAGCTCGTTCACGAGGACTCAACCTCATTTCCTCTCCTCACACCACAGGGAGTGGTGTGCCCGTGGATCCTCACGACCTCGTTGGGTTCCCTGCCACCCACTCTTTCCACCCTAATTACGATATTTGATATGAAAAAACTAATTTTAAAATTAATGAATGACTAACTAAAACATATTGCTAAAGTAGTAATATTTATTTAAAAATAAAATACAAGTTACTAATGTTTTCAAATATTATGGTTGACAATTAGTATTTTTAATAAAAAATTGTTTATCTAAGCTAAGATGGTAAATATAGTAAATGTATTTATTAATGAATCATGAAGTTGATTTAAAAATCTTTTAATCAATCCGTGAGGATGAAAATTTATAAATCCTTTATTTATCTGTTAATTAATCACAAAAATAAAATCTATATCTATACCTTCTAATAAAAAAGGTTTTTGATGTCATATGGCATGCAATGGAGTCATTGTTGGCATAATTTTCCCGCCCAATTATATATTACATATTTAATCCTCATACTATTACACAACATACGACTATCATATAATATATTTACCTATCACTTACAAAATAATTACCATATTAGTAATATATTTCTCTATCAATTACAAAAATAATTACTATATTTTTATAAAAGTAAAAATATCAATTACCAAAATATATATCAATAATATTCCAAAGCATTGATTTTTGTATTAAATGATATTTAACCATTGTTTTTGTCTACTATATTAATTTATCAGTCTCATTCATTTGTACATTTTTATCGGATTTTTCTGTTTGTGAATTCGTAATTTGTCTTCTAATTTTTTCTGTATGGGTTTTGTTTTCGTTATTGTTAGAGAACATACCCAAGATGGTAATGATATAGTGTAATACTCGTCATATGATTCTTTGTTTATTATGCTCGATAATAATTAAATATTTTTACTTATCCAACTCGTGTAACACACATGGTATAATCAAGTCTACTATATTTGAGATTATATATTTTTTTAGTAAAAATTAAAAATATCTTTAAACCCACAGCAAATATTAAATGAATAAATAGTCAACGTCCAAAAGAAGGGGAAAAAGTATATACTTAAACAGATTTACTAGAGTCACTTTCGGTCATTAGGATTTGAATGACTGCTAAACCCTACACTCCCTTTAACTCTAAAAAAAGCCTCTTTCTTGATTTAAATTTCATCAAATCATCCATAAACACTTCATTTGTTTTGAGTTACTTGCTCCTCCTTCAATTGTATTGTGAAATCATTCAATCAATCAAACCCATTTCAATTTAGGGCATCAAAAGAACAAGAATTGGATTTTCTTTTGTGATTTGGACATTTAGGGTTTCTTGATTTTGACTTCTTGTAAAAAGCAAGTGTTTTTGTTGTAGTGGAACTGAATAATGGTGGGTTTTAAGGGTTTGTTTACAAAGAAAACATTAATTGGTCTTTTTTTGGGACAAATTCTCTCTCTTTTTATCACATCCACTGGTTTCTCATCTTCAGAGCTTGCTAGAAAAGGTTTGCATTTTCAAGATTTAATTAAGCTTCATAAGTATATGTATATGTATTCATGAATATATATATTTTTGTTATTAAAAGATTTGTTCTTGAAATTTGGATGTTTAATGTATGTCATGATTAGCATCCCAATGAACTGAATAATCTTGATGTGATCAAAGGTTCTCATTTATGTCACTGTGTGTAACATAGGAATCAATGCACCAACATCACAATCTTTAGCAAACTATGCGCTGTTGGCGATTTTTTATGGCGGTTTTTTGATTTACAGAAGAAATGAGATGAAGGTTAGTGACTTTCAATCTATATTTCATCCCATTTTATAGCCTTTTTTGAATTTGACCTGTTTATTCTAATTAGCAAAAAGAAATTCATCAGTTGCAGTAGTAATTGAAAAGATAAGAAAGAAAGATGAAAAGGGGAGCATTTGTTGATGTTATTATACTTTTTTAACCACTATATCTTGTTTTCCATTTCAAAGAGATCACATTTAAATAAAAAGATGAAAAAAAGATGCCAAACTTTCCAATTAAGTGATCTTTTGTGGAATTTACTGTTTCCCAATTTGTCAAAACAACTTGTTCTTACAAAGTGCAGTGTTTTTTCATTTTTTAAGAATGATGTTTGGATTGCAACTAAGGATGTATTCGGGTTGAGCCCGAGTAGTATACTTGACTCAAACTTGACGATTCAAATATCATTCGGACTCAGATTACCTCGTCCAGAACCCTGATGTTAATTTTTTTACCCGAACTGTCAGGATTTTAGTTGATTCTGTTTTGATCGTATGGATTTCATTAAGTCAGATACCTCAAATTTTAGGTCGCCGATTTTTATTCATAAATTTTACAACTTTTCCTCTTTAAAGAGTGTACTCTTTTATATTTAGTGTTTCGGTTCTGAGTCAAACTTTTTCAACTTTATTATCTAGTTCGATTCGATCCTCTTTAAAAGTTATCAAGTCAGGCTACCTGTCAAGTTGTCACTCTTAAAATTTTGATGCTCAAGCTCGACTACATTGCCTAGCGATACTACTATTGTTTGACTTAAATTCTTTCAAACTTGATTCATGGGCATTTGGATATCGTATGAACTAATTATTGGGATTTTTGAAGTCACATCATTCCACCACCATTTGACAAATGACCAATTTGTTCTATGTTAATATTTGTAGGTAAAATGGTACTATTATTTACTTCTTGGGCTAGTAGACGTTGAGGCAAATTATCTTGGTAAGTCTTTTAGTATCACAAAATGATCATCTTCCATGGTGGCAAATTTAACCCATCTACTTATATTTGTAAAGATTCTGGTTTTAACTAACAAGTTAACAATACAAAAATGTGTCGAAATTGACACATTTAATTTGTGTGTGGTATAATAAAATCATTATTTGTAAATGCACCGAACCTGTAAATTTGAACTGGGTGACTTAAAGTCTTAAACAACTGATAACTGGTCATTTGTTTTTTTGTATATTTTTGCTTGAGTTATTTTAGAAAGAAACAAAAGCTATCATTATTAAGGATAAAAAAATCTTATTTTTATTTTAATGACTTTATGCTTTTGAATACTTAGAATTTGGGTACACACAATTACAATGGGTCTGTAAAAATAGCTTAATAGGAAAAGAGTTAAATGGGTCGAGTGTTTCCCAAAGACTATTTAATGCATAAATTGTTATATTGTTTGACACACAAATTCTTTACAGATAAAATAAAATTAGGATAAAAAGTGTTCTGGTCAACCAAACCAAGCCATATCCATTCGACCCATTTCTTGACCCTTGTTACCTCTAGTATTAAAATTTTATGTCTTTATGTGCATTTTTGAACAGTGGTGAAGGCATACCAGTACACATCGTTAACAAGTGTTATGCTTCTGGATTGCTGGTCAATTCCATGTGTCATAATCCTCACATGGTTCTTCTTGAAGACAAAATATCGGTTCAAGAAAATTACGGGTGTTGTAATTTGTATTGTTGGCATTGTACTCGTTATTTTTTCAGATGTACATGCATCAGATCGTTCACGTAAGCATATTGTGCTTTATTCCATTTTGTTTTACATTAATATTTGACTTGGGTATTATTATTTCTGTATATATCTTTAATAATTTATATCTATGTCTAGAGAGTGGTAGCAACCCTGTTAAAGGGGATTTTCTGGTCATTGCTGGGGCTACACTTTATGCTGTCTGCAATGTGAGCGAGGTGAGTAAAATGGGGCGCTAAATTAAACTTTACTGTCACAGTAGTTATTGTTTTTTAATAATACAGTGTAAGAGGTTGTATGAACTAAAAATACACTTTGATCAGTTATGAGCCCGTTTGACCTACTTTCTTTTTAGCTTTATCTTTTGTTTCATTCATTTGATCAATTTGAGATCAAACCTAAAGCGAGCTAGTGTAAGTAAATGAGTTGAATTTGGCACATCTAGGCAGACTTATGTTGATCACTTGATCCGTTGGGTATGAACTTGCATACGCCGAAAAAGATATCATATTGTTTTGCTTTGCAAAAGAAACTACAAATTAAAAGGAGTTTTTCAGTGCATCCTGTTTTTTGGGCTTGTGCAGGAGTTTTTCGTGAAAACTGTTGATCAAGTCGAGCTCTTGGCAATGTTGGGGCTCTTTGGTGCCATTGTTAGTGGTATTCAAATGTATCCTTGTACAGTTTTATGTGCATTTATAGTGATTTCATCTTTAGCTTCATATTATTTTTACATTATGATATGATAAGGTTATTGAGTGTTTCAGTTTTGTTTTTGTTATTTTTGGTGTGTGAAATTGACAATTATGCAACCGACTACATTCATCGTGTTCGTTTACTTTAAAAAATGTAGTCTATTGCATAAGGGCCAATTTTTGTCATTTTGTGGTCTTTAACCATGTTCATAGAAGCGTGCTTGAGCGAGAAGAACTCAAATCCATCCATTGGTCATCAGGAGCGGTACTCTCTCTTTCTGTCGCTCTATATATACATGCATATGTTTATATATATATATCTGTCTATCTATCAATATATACATATACTCTCTTGCACACACACATATTATATGTGTGTGTGTGTGATTCTTTAGAGCACCTCATTTGGTGTGAAAATGCCAAAATAGGTGGGTTGGTAACATGTTTGTTTGACTCCATTCATTTTATAAATAAAACATAGGATTGGAATGATCATCCGGTTTTCTAAATAGAACACTTAACGGTGTTGTAACTTGAAATCACTAAAATTCATTTTGTGCGACTTTTGAATCCTTTCAGTTTTAGCAAATTAATTTGATCCATTTTTAAGTAATTCGTATAAACAATCGCAGTGAGATTTTATTTTTTGAAAACTATACCATTAGATAATATTTTTGTTTGGTCCTAGGTGCTTCCGTATGTTGGATATGCAGCAGCAATGTTTCTATTTTACTCAGGTGTGCCGTTCCTACTAAAGGTGAGGCCTTGCAAAATTCCTTATAAATCACCACAAAATAATGAGTTTGTATGCAGTTCTCCATTTATGCAAAATTGTTAAGGGCTCTCTCTTTTAAATTTTCTTCATGTCAAAACTGTCATTATTATTGCAGATTAATGGATCCACCATGCTAAATCTGTCTTTACTTACATCAGACATGTGGTCGGTTTTGATACGCATATTTGTATATTACGAAAAGGTTAGTAACATTATAGCAAATTGAATCTTAAAATATGTTTTCTTTTTTAATTAATAATGAAATTTGCATATATCATGATCAGGTTGATTGGATGTACTATGTAGCTTTTGCTGCTGTTGCTGTTGGGCTAGTAATTTATTCAATGTATGTTTGTTTTCTGTTTCATCTATGCTATACACTTTTTTGGGTTGGAAATTGAAAGACCAAAGGTGGAAAATGTGCCCGTTGGGTAATTTATAACAATGATAAATATTATTGTGACATAAAATAATATGCGAGATCTCATTCATATTGAATACACTTCGTCTAACTTTCGACTTGTTTGGTTCCTATGTTCACTAGTTTGTCCATAAATGAGTCAAAACTGACACATTGCAAAATGTTTTTACTAATGAGATGGATCTTAATGTTTTTTGCAGGTTCGAAAAAGAAGTGGACGAACCCCAAGGTGATGATGCTGATGAGCTTGAAAAACAGTAAGGATTTTGATGAGGAAGTTGATGTGGCGGTATCGGTTAAGTTAAAAACACTGTCACACAGTGTTATGTTCACGTCACGCAGTGTTAAGTTTGTCCAGAAAAGAATTGATGTTTTTGATACAAATAAATATACAGGTTGTGTTCAGGTTCTCCAACCACAAAATATGAAAAAAACTCTAAATCCTAAATCCAAACATTGTATCAATGCTAAAGACAACTTGCAGGTTGAAGTAACCCAGAAGCAGTCCCAGCAGCATACGCGCAAGACGAAACCGCAGGTTGACCTGCAAAATTAAGGTTAACGTTCTTTAATGCGATTCCACTACACGGGTTCCCTCTGCTACAATCAAACTTCACTGCCACGCGCGTCGCTGATGTGCCATGAACATCCTCGTACACCACGTTGCTGATCTTTACTCCGGAGACCTGATTCGGGCAGTTCTGCTTACTCGGACAGTAGTTTCCGTCTATTATGATTGGGTAGTTAACCTTCATCATCGTTGCCTCCTTAAAAACAACATCCTTGACGAATCCGTTGCTGTTCCTTGCCCATGCTTTTATCCTCAAACCATTTTGAGTACCTACAAATGTTGTCGTTTTCACCGTCACATTCTGGACACCTGGTTCATTCAGCTCCCACCCTAAACTCCCAATGCTGCATCCACAAACCAAATGCATATCAAGTAACATGTCATATTGTCATATGTATTATACATGTGTAAGGACTTTATGTGGTACTTAAGTGTACCTTATGCCATGACCCGGCCCGCAAACCACCTTTTCTATCCAGATATTAGAGAGTCCCGGACCCATTGAGACGCAGTCATCACCTGTTGAGATCTTAGAGTTCAAAATGGTGATTCCTGTGGAATATGATAAATGGATACCATCCGTGTTCGGGCTGGTCCCGGGTGCCACAATGCTCACTCCTTGCAGTTTTGCGTTCGTGCAACCGTAGAGCAAAATGTGAAACATTTGGCTGTTTAAAGACCTTAGTTTACTGATCACTATGTTTTGGGAATGGTAGATGCCAAGTGTCTGCAACAAATGCATATATGTTCATTAATGTTTCATGATATAAAAGAAAAGGACACATTTATACAAACGACACACGATTCTAAAGTTCGTCGTACCGTAGATCCTTGAGGACACGACTTTCCAGATGACTTGCAGGCCCATAGAGAAGAACCTTGAGCGTCAAGGGTTCCGCCGGTTATGGTAACATGGTTAACTTGGTACAACTTGATCCAAACTTGCGCGTTGCCAATGGCATTATAACTAGATGGTGCCACCAAGGTACCAGTTATGTTAAAAGTGATACCTTTGCTCTTACATCTTTGACCAGAGAATGTAAGCGCAGAGGCAATCAAGTATCGGCCAGCTGGTACATAGATGATAGCTGGAGTAGTAGAGTTACACGACAAATTCCACACTTTCAAGAACGCGTTCTTTGTGTCTGAAAGGCCGTCAGGTTTGGCTCCAAAACTTAGGACGTTGTATGTAACCTTGGCTGCGGATGATAACCGAAAAACTAGAAAAAACAAGACTAGAATGTGTTTGATGACCATGATGATTGATAGATATATGTATGTATCTAGCTTTGTATATAGTTTGAGGTAGTTAGTTAGTTTTGTATGTTGTGTGGATCTTGATTTGGCTATTTATAGATGTAATAAAGATAATAGAGATATATAGTGGGATGAGACAATGATTAGGGTGGGTTTAATTGTATTATTGATCATTAATGATTGATAAGAAGTAGTCCGTATGTATAAGGGGTACGAACAAACTGATCGAATGTCAATGAGTGGCAACATGTAACGAATATTAATCATGTAACGTACATTTATATTAAATTCTTGGAAAATTAAAGTCTTACAATATTTTAAGTTGTATAAAATTTCCTTTCATTTACGGTAATTGTTTGTGAAAAGAGCGAAGTTCTCTAAATATATGTGTAGTGTATTGTTAATATATGACTTTAAAAGTTAGGTATATATCTACTCTAAAAACTTATATGGAGTGAATAGAATTATATTATTAGAGAGAGAAATACATATGACTATATATCTATGTTCTCTCTATCTATATCAATGTTTATATAGAGAGAGAAATATAGAGAGGGAGGATGTTTATAAAACAACACTATAGTTGTAATAAGGGGTAAATGCATATTTCCCCTTCCAAAACACTTTAAATACGTATTTACCCAACCAAAAAAATCAATTGCATATTTCCCTTTATAAATAACTTTAATTTGCAAATATACCCATTTTTAATAAGAACATTTAGTTAACATTGGGTATATATGCAATTAATTTTTTTAGTTGGGGAAATATGCATTTAGGGGTGTTTATAGGGGTAAATATGCAATTGAATCTATCTTTGAATAACTAGCTATAAAATCAAGCTCATAAGACGGCAGTCAGACCTCGTGTATGTGATTTCGTCACATGCGTTAATAAAAAAAGTTTTATGTCTCGCATGTTACAGTGTAAAGTCATAATGCGCCACATATCAAAAGACGAAGATATACCCAAACTTAGATGTCAAAATGATAAATAAGTTAAACCCGAAGATTCAAAGTAGAGTAGGGGGTCAAAGTCGTGAATATGTTAAAGTTGAGTTGTGGGTCAAAAGTGTAAAGTCATCAAAGTAAATGAACTAATTTGGTAATCTGAGCAAATCGAATTTTAGTAATCCGTTATCTTGCAAGTTAGAAGCATATAAATGATAATAGTATTAATATAATAGTACTAAGACTTTAACCAACTTTGAGGTCTAGTTCGAAACTAGCTCTAATTTGAAAGGGCGGGTTATGAGAATGAATACGTCAGAAATGACTGAGAAAAGATAAATATTGGAGGGAAAGGAGGGGAGGGGGATAAGAAAGAAGGAAAGTCACGTGACATACATTTGGCCTGATTTAGCAAGAAAAGTTAACGATCGTTAACAGTAATGATGTAACGTACAACTAACTAAAAATATAAAGAACGTTTTTTTGTTACTTTGTTAGTTAGTGGACAAAATGTGAAATTTCAAGGACCAAAGTATAACCAACTCCAACCAACTGAAAAACATCTACTCTTTAGTTAATTTGCATCTGCTGTCCAAAAAAAAGTTAATTTACATCTATTTTTATTAACGTAATATATTTAATTAATATATTAATAATGATAGTAGTATCTATCTAATAAATCAAGGTTTTAGGGGTTATTTTTAGGGGAAAAATGTTTGTTTTATAATAGGAAGTTTTAGAGAGAAATTGAGTAGAATATTTCACATGCATGAGTTGATATAGAGGCATGGAGCCAAATCCTTAATATTAAATATTACAAATGCTAAAATACAAAGATTATAATTTTTTTATAAATATTATTATTTACTCGTGTGTAAAAGGTATTAAACTAATTAGTCTATCTAATAAATTAAGGTTTTATGGGAAAACATAATGTGTTTATAAAAAGAAGTTTAAGAGAGAAAAATTGATTAGGAAAGTTGATGGAGACAAATTTTATGATTAATGTAATTTACAAAAAAATTCAAATTTTTTAATATAATAATTATAATTTTCTTAAATATTTTTATTTAACCCGTGTGTATCACACATGTGTTAAACCTAGTTAATAAAATAATACTAAGATAGACTTAATCATAATTTTGGGTTGATGAATGGTTAGATATATAGTTACTTATTTAAAGGGGATATATAAGGAAAGCTAAGCCAATGCATATGATCCCACATGGATTAATGGAATGTCAACCCAATTAATAAACTATTCTACGTACTTCTACAAACGCTTCACCTATAAAATCATTTCTTTTGTAAAAAAAAAAAAATACAAGTGTACTTACTATAAATCAATTTATATATCTAAGTCGCAAAATATATACTAGTAAACAAATTTAATGATTAGTTTGTTAACCGTCGTTATGTATGTTGGCCGTTGGGCAATATTCAGTTCTCCAAATTAACAAATATCTTAATCTTTGTTTATTATTAACACACCACGTTTTGGATTATTGATTGTTACTTTGTAAGTTTGTATCAATTGTTTTAAACTTCACATAATTAAGTATTGAAGCTTGCAAATTAATATTTGTTGTTATTTTTGAACTAAAGGTTAATTTCGATCTACACTTGAACGATATTGTTATCAAGAGTTTGTATTATCGTTTTCTTGTGTTATCTATATATCAAACTAGATTAGTACTCGTGTACTACACGGGATTTTGGTTTTATATGTTTATCTAAATTTAGGTATTAAATTTATTTTTAACATATTCATATTAAATCGGTTTGGATATTTACAAATATTTTTCTATCAAAAATTATATGCTAAAATAAAGAAAATTATCTATAATAATTGGTTAATTTTTTTTGAATATATCGGGTTAGAAGATAATTCATGATAAGTGGTAAATTTTTAATTTGAACATATTGGGTTATGAGATAATTCATGATAATTGGTAAATTTTTAACTTGAACATATCGGGTTAGGAGATAGATTATGATAATCGGTAAATTTTTGTTTGAACATATCATATTAGGTGATATTCATAATTGATGATAATTTGTGAATTTTGTATTTGTACATATCGGGTTATTTCAAATATGGAGCATACCATGACCCGCCTTGAAATCATCCATCAAATTAAATTAGAGGATGACACCTAAGCAAAATCTTATGTGAAGTAGTTAGAATATTGACATGTGGATGAGTTACTCAATTATTAGAATAGGTAGATTGTTGAATTTAAGACATCAAATCACTAATTCTAACACCAAAAAACCATCATTAATCAATGAGGGAATTAACAATAATTAATAAAACAATTACTCTGTTGGTAAGTGTCATCAAGATTAAGAACTTGATTATGAAGAACTGAAGATGATTATTACAAGAAATGTTTTCATATTAGCAAAACATAAACTAACAACCATTAACAGAAATAGTTTAATACAGCTAACCATAACCACCAAAGCCAACTAATACAAGACACACCTTCAACTATCAAAGTTGACTTAACCTTTCAACACTACACCTAACAATCTCCACTTTAGTATTAAAAGTCAACCAATGTTTTAACTTCCCTAAGCAATATTCAAACTTAGGCCCATGCAATGCATTAGTAGTAAGCATATTGTAACATTATTAATATTCATTCTCCAGTGTATCAACTTCTTTAACTTCTACCTTTTTCATGTAATAACATCTCTAATAAAATGTTGTTTAACACTTATATGCTTAGGCCTTCCATGAAACACATGTTTTTTGTCAACTGCACTGCACCCTAACCATCACACAACATTATTGCATCTGTCATTATAAACCAAGCTCTGAAACAAAGCCTTTCGATCAGCCAGATTAACTCCTTAACTGCTTCAGTAATTAAGTTCCACATACTCTGCCTCACAATGTGCTGCAAAGATGCTTTCAACTGACCAAACTACTAAACACAGTAAACACATAGCCGGCTATTGATCTTCCCAAGAATTCTTTCCAAAGATCAAACCAACATCTTTGGAACCGTTTAGATATATTAAGATTCACTAACTGCATAATCACAAGTTTGATGTAAACATCACAACCCAGATCCTTTAGGTACGATTAATTATAAGCCTTCTGGCGCCATATCTCATATGGGGTCTTATATACTCTTTTGCTTAGAACCATATTCACTATTCAGGCGGTAGATTCTATGGCATACCCACCATGGCTCATCATTGACGGACCGTTTGATTATTCCTTTTAGACACTAATATAAATCATTAAGGGCCTTATGTTTGGTCATGTATATGTACAAGTGCAACAAATATATATTTGGCTAGTTACTTATGCATTAAGAAGTTCACATGGCCGGTTTTAATATAGTGGTTCTAATATTTGTTTCATTTTACTAGCTATGGATCTATTTAAGATGTATCACATCATGTTCTATCAAAAGTTTAAGCATGTCCTTATTAATACATGCGAAATCATGCAAATAATAACAAATACAAGTGGTGCTTATACCTGTCCTATTTTACACAACAAGAAGAAAAGATGCATAGAGAAACAAGAAAATTACGAATGGAATACAACGGAGAAAAAGATCAATACGGAATACAACATACAACTATCGATTTTTTAGCATTCGGAATTTTGGAATGAGCACCATCAACTTCACACGAACCCAATTTTCCTACAAGTTCATATAGTAAAAAATACGTTTCCCACGGCGGGTGACAAGTAAAACAATACACACAATCCAAAATCCGATTGCAAAACCAGCAGCCCCACCTATATAAAACCATTTCTTAAGTTCATCTGTGTCTTCCCCATCACCCTCACTTTCACCACTGGAATGTGGGACTTCTAATCCTGGATCTCCCGGACAATATTTGGACAGGGGAGGTCCACATAGTCCTACATTTCCGGTGTACCTTGAAGGTTTAAAGGACTGAAGTTGAGTGCCAGATGGAATTCTTCCTGACAAGTTATTAAATGACACATCTAGAAAGTTTAGCAAGGTCATTTGAGACATGCATGATGGTATTTCTCCTGAAAGATTGTTTTTGGATAGATCCAAAATTTGAAGGTCTTTCATTTCGTCAATTTTTGGTGGAATCTCTCCATGTAGAGCATTTTTTGACAAGTCGAGTGCAATCAATTTGTGAAGATCGGTTAGTTCATATGGAATTTTTCCAGATAGATTGTTTCTTGATAAATTGATGATCTTCACCAATCCTAGATTGATACCAAATTCACGCATAACTCCTTGCCATTTGATCATGGCATGATCAACATACTCAGTCCCACTAGTAAAGTTGAAATAATGCACATTTTGATGAGGCGAGAATCCATTTTGAACCATGGAGGTGAGATTATTAAGACATGAGGGGATGGTTCCATAGAGGTTGTTTATTGACAAGTCTAGAATCTGTAGATTTACTAAATAACATAGTTGTGAAGGGATGGTTCCAAAGAAATTATTTGATGTCAAACTAAGAGTATACAACCCTGGTAAATTTTCCCCTATCCAAACAGGGATGTGTCCAGAGAAGTTATTAGACCCTAGTTCCAAAAAGGTCAAGCTGGTGCATTTCTTTAACGACAAGGGCAATTCTCCTGATAAGCTATTGTTGTATAAATACATGATCTCAAGATTGAACAAATACTTTATAGAAGCAGGAAGCCTTCCAAATAGATTGTTATTCCCTAGACTAAGAAGTTTTAGTTCTTTAAAATGCCACAAACAATCTGGAATTTGTCCTGTGAATGAGTTTTGTGAGAGATCAAGAAAGAAAAGGAACCCATCAACAATTTGGCACACAAAGTTTATTTTTCCATTGAATTTGTTTTTGGAAAGGTCTAACCATTGCAAAGCAGATGAAACATTAGGAATAGGACCGTAAAAGTTGTTGGAGCTCAAATCTAGTGTTGGCGGTTCTGAGCCAAAGTTTGATAACAAATCAATTAGTTTTCCCGTGATGTTGTTGGAAGAGAGATTCATATATGTCAATTGGGAAGGCCACATGTTCCAAAAATCTTCCGGAATTGTGTCTGAAATTCCAGTATTTGCAATATCAATACGGGAAAGATTTTTTAGCATGTGAATCCATTTTGGGAAACGAGGACCTAGCTTGCAAGAGCTCAAGTCAATCTCTTTTACGTTGGAAATGTTTGACATGTGAGCTTTAAAGGGAACCCCTTCAAGTGGGTTGTTTGAAAGATCTATAACGGAAATCTTTGTCTTCCCGATGTATTCAGAGATGGCACCTTTAAGAGAATTGTAAGAAAAGTCTAGCCTTTGAAGCCTAGGTAGATGCCACACTTTTTCACTGATAGTTCCATTTAACTGGTTATTAGAAAGAGATAAGTACTTCATGGATGAAAACCTTTCAATATCATTAGAAAATGACCCTATCAATTGGCTACCTGAAGCAACCAAGTTTTGTAATGTGAATGAAGTGCACCCAGATAAGTTGCTTAGGAAATCCGGAAAATGAACAGGCATTGAGTTGAAATAGAAGTTTAAAGTTGTCAAACTACATAAATTTCCAAGGTATTTGGGAATCCCATCTAACTTGTTGAGAGAGAGATCAAGATCTACAAGTTTGTTGCTAGTCAAGGGGAACAACCAATGATACATAGACGAGTTGAGGTTGTTGTTTCTAAGGTCTATGCTAACCAGAGATGAAGAAGAGTTTAGAGATGAATAAGAAATGGATGCATGACATGCGAGAGTTCACACCCATTTAAGCTTAAGGTTAACAATTTTTTAAGACTTAGAATGACATTAACCCAATTATCTACTTTGCTTAGAGAAATACTTGACAAGCCAAGGTCCTCCAACTGAGACAAACGAGACAACCAATCTAGGGTTTCGGTTCCACATTTTCGAAGACCTTCAAGTGAAAGAACTTGCAAGTTCGTTAGATTTCCAAGTTCTCGAGGAATGGTTCCGTTAAAATCATTCCAACCAAGGTCAAGATACCTTAATTGGGTCATGGAACCAATGAACACAGGAATGGTTCCACTAAAATAATTTCCGTTAAGGTCAAGATAACTCAAGTAAGTTAAGTTAAGCAATGAAGTGCTAATCTTACCTTCCATGAATCCATAGGACAAGTCAAGGGTTGTGACATGACCTGTTCGTTTGTCGCATGTGACTCCAAACCATTCACAACAATCGTTGGTTCTAGGCGTCCATGTAGAGAGAAATTCTTCGGGGTCATGATGAACGTGTGATTTGAAATGAAGAAGAGCATGCCTTTCTTTATCGATGCACTTATAGTTACTAGAGTGGTGGACATGTGAAGTGGCATTTGTAGTTTTAAACCATAAAAACACAAGCACTAAAGAAATAAAGAGGTATACATGACGCACTAAATGTTTTTGGCAAATATTTTCTCTCATTATGTTTGTATGAGTTTATGTGGATGGATTTTTGCTTTAATCGTTAGTGCATCAACATAGATGCACGACTTTATATAAACTTGAACTTTGAAGTGGCCGGGCGACTTAAACACGCGTTGATTTTTCAAGTAAGTTAATTTTGTTTGTAATTAACTTGCATGTACGTCCATATATGTGTTAAAAAATTGTACGGGATGTGGAATAAGTTACGTACCTAATTAATTGTTATAAATTACTCACCCAAAGACTTGTAGCCTTCTAGGTGTATCTATTAGATTATTTTTTCACCATATCCTTTTCCAAATCCATTTTATATGTTTCAAACAATTTCATACAACTTTCATGTGCCGTGTTTATGTTAAATTAACTGTGTAGGGGTGACTCAATTATTTTAAGGCCCCGGCCAAAGCCCAAAAGCAAAGGAAAAGTTAGATCCTTTTGATGAAAATTTAGTAATCAAGTAAACAACTACGGTAGTAATCAACTGAAGAATAGGTAATCAACTAATGAACCAAGTCTCAAATACACAAACTGATACCGAATCCACAAAATACTCAAATGACTGAAGAACAATTGATAATTAAAGACGCTAAATCAAACGAAGGTTTCAAGAACACCAACTTTGTATATATACACTTTGTTTCGCAAAAAGCCTTATCCATAACAACACCAATGACGAGGACGGACACACTTTTCCCTGGAATGATGGGCTCCCAAAAAGGTTAACATCTTGAACTGGCAGGCGGATTTGAACAAAGTGGCTACTTGTGATTCCCTTATCAAGTGCAACTTGGCCCTTCAATCCACGGTTTGCTTGCTTTGCGACTTGGAGGAGGAGATGGTGGAGCATCTGTTCACCTCTTGTGCGTTCATTACTCAAATATGGATGAAGATAAGTACATGGTGCAGAATTCAGCCTATATACGTGTTTTTAGAGACATCATGGAGATTTCATATAATATTAGAGGCGACAATAACTTCAGGAAAGCTCTTCATGTGTTGCTTATGGCCATTGCTTGGAGCATTTGGAAACAAAGGAACAAAATCCTATTTGAAAACATCAATCCTTCTGTGAACAATGTGTTTTGTGATGCGTTAGCTATAACTGTGCTCTGCATCAAGACTAGAAGCAGTAATAAAGATGCCTCTTTTTTGTGCAACATATATTTTGACCCCGATTAACCCGATTTCTCTTTATGTTCATTCCTTTGTTTTGTTTTTATCTTTTGTTTCAAATGTAATTTTGAGGTTTTAGCTACTTGTTAGCCCCTTTTTATACATATAAGTTATTTTCCGTAAAAAAAGTAATATTTTTAAATTTTAATCAGTATAAAGACTTTAAATGGTTTAGTAAGAGTGTCATAAAAATAAAATTTTCCTATAATTACTAATTTGTAAGGTCGGTGGGGAGCCAACCTTGCAAATTACCACTTTGCCGCTACATTTGACATATTTACATGTTTAATCATGACTCTCATGTTTGACATATTTATATTTTTCACCATAACTTTGGATATATACACTTTTAACATTCATCTCTTTACCGCCGCAACGCAACGCACCACAGTGCACAAGTCAAAGTTGAAAACGTGTTTAACGCGAGTAACAATGTCAAAAACATGTGACAGTCTAAAAAATGTGTCAACTAAGATCCAGTCGCCGCATCACGTGGCTTGGGTCAAGAACATAGTTTTAAGTATTTTGAGTAAAATATATATAGTTTTTAAAGGGTTCAAAAAATAATGACAAATTAGATTTTAATAATCTGTATCGCTACTTGTTGGCCAATAATAATCCAACTAATTGATTCCCACCCCCGTTCCTTTTTTTTCAAATAGTTTGCTTTCAGTGATACGCCGAATTTCAAACTGATGTTTTAGGGCTTTTGATTGAAATAATGATACGAGTTGATTGATGTAAAAGCTACCTCAAAATAGTGCTTCAAACGAAGAAACGGTTTTACCAAATGGTAAGACTGACTTCGAGTGAAAGCGGGTATATGTAAGATTGGGTAGTTGCCACTCTTTTACTTTTTAGATCCATTTAAATGATTAATTGATTATCTAAAAGGTCTAGACCAGGGGCTTCTCGGGGGTACGTCTTAAATTTTCGTCGTTAGTGTAAAAAAATATTTCTAAACTAGGCAAACGTCTTAGTTTTTGGAGCTACATTCGTGTATGCATGTCGCCGCAAAAGAATTTCAACCTTGAACTCGATTTTTACACCTCGCAGGTAGGTATCACTGTAAAAGACAAGAATAAGTTAATATGGCTTGTATGTTTAAGCAGATTAGTTAGAGTAAAGTTTGTCTCCACGCCTACTTAGGAGAAGATGTAATTTCATCATTAACAATAAATTACTTTGAAAATTGTCCTCTCATTTACACATATTATCCAACATATTTTAGGCATGTGTTTATTAAATTATTATCCACTTTTTTATGCATAAGAAGACTTTGTTTAAATGAATGAGGAAAAATTAGATATTTAATTAGAGTTTTTATTGTTTGACCTGACCCGGACATATATATAACCCGACCGAATGAACGTATAGCTAGGATTTTTTTTAGTTTACCTATTAACTTTTTTGCTAGCTCCGCCACTAGTCTAGAGATACTAGAGAGGGAAACGTTTGTATATCATTGGACAATGACCTTGTGAATTGGCTACTTGAAGCATGATCATAAAACAGAAGATCTATATCAGGACAAGTTTGATAAAAAAATCTTCAAATTTGACCGGTAACAAGTTTCTAGCAATATAAAAAATGACAAACTACATAGATTTTCTAGATATTTTTGAATCATGTCTAACTTGTTTTGAGAGATATAAAGATGTTGAAGCCTGTTACTAAATAATTGGAACAATTAGTGATACATGCATGAGTTAAGGTTGTTTTCAATAAGGGAAATGGTGAACGAGAAGAGATTACAAATGAATGAGTATGGTTTCATGACCTTTGATGGGTTACTTGAGAAGGAGGATTTTTATATAGCAGCTTCGTAATCAGTGGCGAAACGATGATTTGTAGCCCAGGGATCAAAGTCACAAAACCCATAAATTTTTTATAATGCTTTATTTTGTAAAAGTCAACAATTGTATGTTATTGTCCACTTTACCCATAGGTTTAATTTCCTATATCTTATAAAATTTTATCATGTATACAAAGGCTTTTAGAAAATAAGATGTAACAAAAGATTTGTGTATATTATAATAGAGATTCGTATATACCCATTTATATAAACTCTGTTTGAAGTAAACGGGTGACGGGGATGTTTATAGTCAACCCAATATATATGTGTTGCTTTTTCAAATAAGTTGATTTTCTTACGACTAATTTCATGTACACTTGTGTTGACAGTTTGAGTGGAGTGTGGAATAACTTGTACATTTGTCCCACACGTACTAGACGTCCAAAGACTCTCAAAGTCTTAGAAATTTGTATTTATTATGTACTAGTTTGAATCCCGTGTGTTACACGGGTAAATTCATATATATACATAAATTTAATATTTTTATAAGAATATTATTTAAAAAAAAGTTACATAATACATAAAACTTGTCATGTTGTAATTTGTATTTCTTTAGTAAATAAGTGTAACAACTATGTTATAATCTATAACTTTTATACTTATGTACAAATAAATAATAATTAGTGGGGAGAGTCAACGTAATTAGTAACGTTAAAGGATGAAACATTAAAATTCGTACATACTTAAAAGACTTTTGTGTAATTTACTCTAATATCTATAAATTTGTAGGTTAATGACAACTTTATACTTAAGTTCCGTTTTTATAACATATCAAATACTAGTTTAGTGCTCGCGCTACGCTCGGGAACACAACATTCAAGTGATGCTTTTAAGGATATTCATGAACGTTCCAATAAGTTTTGCAACAAAACCGTGGTTAACCGGAACACAGAATATATTTTTAAAAATTAAATTTTTAGTATAGCAATATTATACTCAAATTAAAAAGAATAAAATGCTCAGTTTTATGGTGTAGTTTATTTTTTTAAAAAAATCCATATAAAAAAGTTATGTACATTTATAAAACACTGAGGTCTTTAATTGTATATTATTATTAATTTTATCCATAAGTTTCATTTTCACACCCTATCAAATATAAACCGACTCATGTACACCCCTTGTAGTAGAGGGTTAAAAGTATAAATACTTTTAAATTTTTTAGAATTCTCCAAAATATTAGGGACCAAAAATGTAATTAATTTTATTATAATATATTTTATATACATAATATAAATTAAAAATTCATTATTATGAGATAAACTCTCTAATAATGTCACATAAGCCAGAAGCTTTAAAATGATGCCACATAAGCTTTTTGGATTTTGCTATATTATATAAAGATATGCTGATCCATGCAAACCCTTAGTTTAAAATGAAAATAGTCTAAAATTTTTAAAGACCAAAAGATTTTATTTAAAAAAATTATTAATTAGTATAACAATATTATAGTCAATTTAAAGAGATTTAAATACTCGGGTTTATGGTGTAGTTTTTTTTTTAAATAATGTCGTATAAAAAACGTTATGTGTGCTTAAAAAATATTGAGCTATTTAATTGTATGTTACTAACAACTTTATCACAAAGTTTCATTAATATACCCTATCAAATATAAAATAACTCATGCACACCCTAGTAGAAGAGGGTATAAAATGTAAATACTCTTAAATTTTAAAGATTCTCCTAAATATTAGGGGTTCAAAAAGTAATTAAATTAATTATAATATATTATTATCGATATATACATATTTGAAATATAAAAATATTATTGTGAGATAAAATCTCTCATGATGCCAAGTAAGCAAAGAACTAAGCAAAAACTATTTTCCTATATTATATAAGGATGTTTTCCACATCCGATTGATGTATCTCAATTTTCATCACAATTAAAAACATAACAATGATTTTTTCAAATATTCATTCTTTTGCTTAATACCACTCGAGTATAATTTCTAGATTCTTTAAAGTAATTCGATCATAACATGTCCATTATAGATTTAATTTAAACTCCAGACTTGATGCTTCAAACACAAGAATGTTACCAATGAATTAGCAAACTTCAAGGACTAAAAGTGTTAAATGGATAATAAGTTTGTTAACAAACTCCTAGATGGTTAAATAGTTCGGTAATAATCTTCTAGATTCAATTCTTCAATTCTTAGTTCATAGATTTCACTTTTGTATTCATTTTTCAATCTTTTTAAGCGTACATCTGTATTCACTAAAAACATAAACGGTAGAAAGTGTTCAAGAACAATCGTTTTTCAATTCGTGATTATTGTTATCCGTTAATCGATTCATTGGGTGATTTTTACAACCTTTTAAACCTACTCATAAGTATTTTCATCATTGAATAGCTACAAAATAGAAGACAAGTATTTTCATCATTCTTGATAAGACAACTTAAGAATTTTATGTATAAAAATAAATGGTAAGGTCGGAGGCTATATGCTTCCACTTACACCTGCCACGTGTCACTATTTAAACAAGAACAACAAGAACAACAAGAACGAAATGTTGCATTACTTGCATCTTACAATACTATACTTAGCATTCGAAAATAAGAACAACATGAACGAAATATAACCAAGAAAAATGAAATACAACAAACAACTATGAATTTGCAACCCTTTGTGATTTCCTAATGAGAACCATCACCTTCACATAAACCCAATTCTCCAAGATATCAATCAAGTGATAAAATGCACTTCTTCCATGATTGTTGACAAGTAAAGCAATACACGTCATCCAAAATCCGATCGAAAAACCGGTGGCCCCACCAATATAAAACCATTTCTGAAAACCATTTATGTCTTCCCCATCATCCTCAATTCCACCAATGATGGGTGGAACTTCTTTTACATTATCTCCTGGACAATATTTGGATAAAGGAAGTCCACATAGTCCTTTATTTCCAATATACCTTGAAGGCACAAATGACTGGAGTTGTGTGCTAGATGGAATTCTTCCAGAAAGGTTATTATATGAAACGTCTAGATAGTTTAAGAAGTTCATGTAAGACATGTTTGATGGTATTTTCCCTGAAAGATTGTTTCTGGATAGATCCAAAACTAGAAGTTCTCTCATCCCACCAATATTCGGTGGAATCTCTCCAAGTAGAGCGTTCATTGACAAGTTTAATGCAATCAAACTATGGAGATAGGTTAATTCAATCGGAATTTTCCCTGTTAAATTGTTGCTTGATAAATTGATAACCTTCATAAATCTAAGAGTGTTACTAAATTCACGCTCACTTCCTTGCCATTGGATCATCGCATGGTCAACATACTCTGATTGATGGCTAATGTTATAGTTTAAATGATGAACAATTTGGTCAACTGGGAATCCATTCTTAGCCATGGAAGTGAGATTATTGAGACACGAAGGGATGGATCCATATAGATTGTTCACTGACAAGTCTAGAATCTGTAGATGTACCAATTGACATAGTTGTGAAGGTATTGTCCCAAAGAAGTTATTTGATGCTAGATTAAGTGCATACAACTCTGGCAACTTTTCTCCTATCCAAACAGGCATATAACCAGAAAACTTGTTGGCTCCCAAATCTAAAAAGGTTAACTTGCTACATTTTTTTAAAGATGAGGGAAATTCTTCTGTGAAATTGTTGTTGTATAAATACAAAACCTCTAGACTTATCAAATACTCAATAGAACTTGGAAGCCTTCCTGAAAGATTGTTATGTCCTAGACTAAGAACTTTCAGTTTTTTAAAATGCCACAAACAGTCTGGAATTTGTCCCGTGAATAAGTTGTGTGAGAGATCAAGAAACGAAAAAGACCCATCAACTTGACATAAAAAAGAGATTTCTCCAGAAAATTTGTTTCTAGAAAGGTCTAACGTTGGCAAACTAGATGGAACATTCATTATAGGACCAGACAAATTATTGGCACTCAAATCTATGATTGGAGAATCTGGGGAAAAATTTGATAGCAGATCTGTTATTTTTCCACTAATTTTGTTGGAAGAAAGATTCAAATATCTCAATTGAGAAGGCCACATGTTCCAAAATTCCTCTGGAATTGTGTCTAAAATTCCGTTATTGGATATATCAATACTGGTAAGAAATTTTAGTCTTTGAATCCATTTTGGGAAATGAGGTCCTTGCTTGCATGAACTCAAGTCAATATATTCTATGGAGGAAAGGTTAGACATGTGAGCTTCTAAAGAAACTCCTTCGAGTGGGTTGTTTGAAAGATCTACGGTCATAATTTGCGTCGTTCCAATGTATTCAGAGATGGTTCCTTTAAGAGAATTGGAAGAAATGTCAAGTGTTTGAAGCTCGGGTAGTTGCCACACTTTTTCACCTATTCCATTTAACTTGTTATTAGAAAGGTATAGATATTGTAGGGATGAAAACTTTTGGATATGATCCGACAATAACCCTGTCAATTGGCTACTTTCAGCATTCAACTCTTGTAACGCAACCGATGTGCATCCGGACAAGTTGTTCAAAAAATCAGGAAATTTGACATCTATTGAGTTATCAACAAAATCGAATGTCGTCAAATTACACAAATTTCTAAAATATTTTGGAATTCCATCTAGCTTGTTTCCAGAGAGATCAAGCTCTACAAGGTTATTGCCAGTTATTACGAATAGCCAATGATATATGGATGAGCTGAGATTGTTTTCGACGAGAGAAAGGGTAACAATAGATGATGAAGAAGAGTGGGAAGATGGATAAGAATATGGATGCATGACCTCTGAGAGGTTGCACCTGTTTAAAAATAGAGTTGATAGTTTTTGAAGACTTGAAATCACATTTACCCAGTTATCTGCTTTACCTAAAGAAATGCCTGACATAAAAAGGTTATCTAACTGAGACATACGAGACAACCAATCTAGCGTTTCAATTATGCAACCACTGAGGGATTCAAGTGAAAGCGCTTCCAAGTTCGTAAGGTTTCCAAGTTCTGAAGAGATGGATCCAGTAAAATCATTCGTATCAAGGTAAAGATACGCTAACTTATTCGAACCAATGAACATGGGAATGGATCCGGTGAAATAGTTGTTTGAGAGATCAAGATACAATAATTGAGTCATGCAACCAATAAACATGGGAATGGTTCCGGTGAATGAATTATAAGAAAGGTCAAGTTGATTCAAGTAGCTTAAGTTAAGCAATGAAGAACTAATCTCACCTTCAAGATATCCATGCAAGTTAATGCTTGTGATGTGACCCGTTTGGTCGTAGCAGGTGACTCCACTCCAGCTACAACAATAATTGGTTGCGTTTTTTTCTTCCTCCAGTATCCACGTAGAGAGCAAGCCATAAGGGTCATGATGAATGTATGATTTGAAATGAAGAAGAGCATGCCGCTCCTCATCGATGCACTTATTATAAACAGGATTTTGGTCAAAGAAAATGGGCATATCCTTATACCACGAAATGGCAGTTGTAGTGGTAAATGATACCAACACAAGGACTAAAGAAGAAACAAGGTTTCGAAAAATGTTATGGCAAATCTGATTGTGATTCGTCATATCAAAATGTACGTGTTGATATACCAATTAACAAATATGCATGGTTAGCTTTATAAAGTCCAAGTATTAAATAGCCGGCCAAAAATTATTAAATGATGAGATAAGTATTCACTTTCATATTTTTCAAACCCAACTGATACGTTTGATCACTTTCAAACAAGTTCTTTCAACTTTCAAGAAATTAAGCATAACTACTTTCTCCAACAACATATTCCAAGAAATTAAGGCATGCCAAGTTCCATTTTGAAAACATTAAAAAACTCACCATTTATTAATTCATCATTGTTTAATATAATATATTGTTATATATAATATATGTTTAGTCCTTTAGTAAGTACTAATCACGTACTTATCGAACATAAGAAGATGAGAATATGAAGAGAAAATCAATGAGACGCTACTCTATATAAAGATGCAGGGACCAAAGAGGGTAATCACTCCATGAACATCTGGTGTGTAAATTGGTATATTAATCATGTAACGTACACTTATATTAAACACTTGGAAAATTAAAGTCTTAGTGTCTTAAAATATTTTAAGTTGTACAAAATTTCCTTTCAGTTACGGTAATAGTTTCATATGACACACGTAACGGTGTAAAGTCGTAATGCGTCATATGTTAAAAGACGAAGACGAATATATGCCCAAACTTAAATGTCAAAATGATAATCAAGTTAAAACCGGATAATTGAAGTCGTAAATTCTCCGAGGCCCTTATAAAATTGTGTTATTTTGGTTTGTTTTGATATGTATTACGCTTTTTATTATTCTCGTTGTTGGATTGTTAACAAGTTAGAATGAATTTCTCTCGAGCTGATTGTATAAACGTAGTTAATGAAATACTACTAAGAGAGACTTCAATAACAATTTTGGCTTTCTAATAATGAATATATACATGATGAATGGATAAGCACTGTTTTGAAAATCGGACTGGATCGATTAGTCGGACCGGTTGAACTAGGAGGGGTTTGAATCGTTTTGAGTGTGACCTGACCATTTGAATTGGAAAACCAGGTGATTGAACCGGGGGAAAAAGAGGATAAAGAGATTGGATCGAAAATTTTAAATATTCTTTATCTTATGTATTTATATTTAAAATATCTCTGAAATTATCCAGTCCTTAAATCCAATCAAACTGATGGACCGATATGAGAACCGATTCGATGTCCAGTCGAGTCCTAAAAACATATATCAAGGATAAGGGTAAGCCAAAAAGCCAATGACTCAATTCATATGATCCCACATGGATTAATGGAATGTCAACCCCAATAAACTATTCTACTACCTACAAATGCTTCACCTATCACTTTTTTTTGTACGAAAAATATGATATAAAGTATTTAATATAAATCAATTTATTTAAGTCGCGAGATATTAGTATACAAATTTAATGATTAGTTTGTTAACCGTCGTTATATATGTTGTATGTTGGCCGTTGGGCCATTTTAAATTCTCCAAATTAACAAATATCTTAATCTTTGTTTATTAACATATCACATTTTGGATTATTGATTTAAACTTCATGCACATAATTAAGTATTGAAGCTGCAAATTAATGTTTATTGATATATATAATCTCGATCATATGGACATGTTTTCACATCATGTTATAAACCTGTAGCAATAGCCACATATTGATGTCAACAACAGGGTGGCTCTGTGTTCATTTGCATGTTTTATACACTAATAAGTTTTATAGTCCAAGATAAAGTTTATCACGCACTTCATGCATTAAGGCTCGTATATTTGGTTGTGTATCAGGAGCACATGCAGCTGGATGTTTTCACATCTATGTTTCATTGGAAATTTAATTAAGCTAGTTTAATTATATGAAAGTGGTGATATTATACAAATTAAGATCTATGTATACACAATAACATGACATAATGTCCTATAAGACACAACAACAAGAAATGGCCACCCATGGTGTTGATGGCATTTTTATTCATCAAAGGAACTTCAAACCCCAATATTGCATTACATCTTAGAAGACGAATATACGATACATAGCTTTACTAAATAAGAACAAGAAGAAAGAAATATAACTTAGAAAAAAAGAAGAATGAAATACAACAGACACAGCTATGGACTAGCAACCCTTTGTGATTTTGCAATTAGAATCATCACCTTCACATAAATCCAATTTTCCAAGTGATCAAGAAAGTGAAAAAAGGTGTGTCTTCCACGACGGTTGACAAGTAAAGCAATACACACCATCCAAAACCCGATAGAAAAACCAATGGCCCCACCAATATAAAACCACATTTGAATATCATCCTCAGTTACATGACCTTCACCAATGGCAAGTGTAGCTTCTTTTTCTTTATCTCCAAGACAATGTTTGGATAAGGGAAGTCCACATAGTCCTTCATTTCCGATGTACCTTGAAGGATCAAAGGTTTGGAGTTGAGTGCCTGATGGAATTTTACCTGATAAGTTGTTATACGACAAGTCTAGGTAATCTAGAGGGCTTATCTCGGACATGCTTGATGGTATTACCCCTGAAAGATTGTTTCTTGATAGATCCAATATTTGAAGTTCTTTCATCTCACCAATATCTAGAGGTATCTCTCCATGTAAAGCGTTCATTGACAAATCAAGAGCAATCAATTTATTAAGATTAGTTAGTTCTTGCGGGATTTTGCCGGTTAAATTGTTTCTTGATAAATCAATGATCGTCAAGAGTCCAAGAGTTTTGCTAAATTCATGTAGATGCCCTTGCCATTTAATTATTGCTTGGTCAACATAATCAACATAAAACATAGGTAGTATAACTGGACTTTTAGGTTTATAATCAGATGGTTTAAGACTATAGCTGGACATTGTTCCATTAATGCTGTTCATAGACATGAGATTACTAAGACACGTGGGTATGGTTCCATTAAGGCTGTTCATAGACAAGTCTAGAATTTGAAGATGTACCAACTCACATAACTGTAAAGGGATTGTTCCAAAGAGCTTATTTGATGTTAGGCTAAGAGCATGCAATCTCGATAACTTTTCGCCAATCCAAACAGGCACATAACCAGAGAAGTTGTTAGCCCCTAATTCCAAAAATTTTAAGTCCGTGCAATTCTGTAAAGAAGATGGCAATTCTCCTGATAAGCTGTTATTGTATAAATTTAAAACCTTGAGATTGATTAAATGTTGAATAGAAGCAGGAACCCTTCCAGAAAAACTATTATGTCCAAGATTAAGAAACTCAAGTGTAGTAAAATGATACAAACAGTCTGGAATTTGACCGGTGAACGAGTTGTGTGATAGATTAATCAAGGTGATAAATCGAAAAAAAAATTGGCATAAAGAGGAGATTTCACCAGAAAACTTATTTCTAGAAAGGTCTAAAGTTATCAAATTGAAAGGAACATCAGGTATAGGACCATAAAAATTGTTGGAACTCAAATCAAGGGTGGATGGAAAGAGATAATCGTTAAAATTTGAGGATAAATTTGTGATTATTCCAGTAATGTTGTTGGAAGAGAGATTCAAATATATCAATTGAGAAGGCCACATGTTCCAAAACTCCTCTGGAATTGTGTCCGAAACTTTGTTATGAGCAAGATTTATACTTGAAAGATTTTTCAACGCTTGAATCCATTTGGGAAAACGAGGCCCTAGCTTGCAAGAACTCCAATTAATATCTTTTATACTGGAAATGTTTGGCATTTGAGCTTCTGAAGGAACTCCTTCTAGTGAGTTGTTAGAAATGTCTAGTGACGAAAGCTTGGGTAGTTTCCACACCTTTTCACTGATGGTCCAATCTAACCGATTGTTAGAAAGGTCTAAAAATGAGAGGGATGAAAACTTGAGGATATCATCGGACAATGACCCTGTTAACCGGCTACTTGAAGCTTGTAATAATTGCAACGTACGCGATGTGCATCCGGACAAGTTGTTCAATAAATCAGACAATTTGACTGGCACCAAGTTGTCATTAAAGACTAAAAATGTCAAACTACAAAGATTTCCAAGATATTTAGGAATCCAATCTAAGTTGTTTGCAGAGAGAGAAAGGGTTTGAAGTGCATTGCTAGTTAATGGGAACAACCAATGATACATTGATGTGTTGAGATTGTTGTTTTCAAGATATAACTGAAGAATAGATGAGGAAGAAGAGTTGAATGATGAGTAAGAATATGGATGCATGACATGTGAGAGGTCACATCCATCTAAACTTAAATATGATAAATTTTGAAGACTTAGAATCATATTTACCCATTTATTTGCTTTGGCAAGAGAAATACCATCCATATAAAGTATCTCCAAATTTGACAAATGAGACAACCAATCAAGGTTTTCAACCGTGCAACTTATGAGGTTGTAAAGTGAAAGATATTTCAAGTTCGTGAGGTTTCCGAGTTCCGGAGGAACAATTCCAGTAAAATAATTAGCACCAAGGTCAAGAGATTTTAACTGAGTCATTGAACCAATAAACTTTGGAATGGATCCATGAAAAGAATTAAAGGAAAGGTCAAGATCAATCAAATAGCTTAAGTTAAGCAATGAAGGACTAATCTTACCTTCTAAATTGTCACCTCCACCCTCAACGTGAAATATGGGGGGGCGATTAAGCACATTACCTATCCCTCCCCCCAAATATTTTATACCTTGCAAGTAAAGGCCTGTGACATGGGACTGGTTGTTGCACTCTACTCCACTCCAATTACAACAATCATTCGTTGCTTCTTCTTCTTCTGTCGTCCATGTAGAGAGAGCGCCATCGGGTTCGTGATGATCAAGGTATGACTTGAAATGAAGAAGAGCATCTCTCTCCTTATCGATACACTTGTAACTTAACTTAGACATGACAGTGGCCGTTGTAGTGGTAAACATTACCAACAACACAATGACAGAAAGCACAAAATGTTTATGGCAAATATTATTTGTCATTGTATCAAAATGTGTCGATCTTTTCTTTACTCTTTAATATTCAACAAACAGTATGCCGAGCTTTTTATAGACTAAAACCTTGAAGTAAACTGCCTCAAGTTGTATGTCTGTTTGTGTTGATATTTTAAATTTGTTCATTCTCTTTCTACTTTCATATCCACATATTATCCACAATTTTTGTGGACTGTCGTGCATGCAGCATGCAAGACATACAAAACTAAAGATAATGCAATAGCTGTATATTAATTCGACCCAAATTAGACGTCCAAAGTCTTAACGGTTTGTGTTTACTATATAATTTTTTCACATCCAGTTGATACGTAAAATGCTAATAAACGTATATATATAAAGGTTGGTCTTAAAATAGACCTCCTGACTCGTAAAATTCACTTATTTTTTTTGTAAATTATACGGATAAGAAGGTCATATAGTAAGACCATATTACGGTTGTGATATTTTCTTTTCAAAAATTACATTACATGGAAGTTTTTACTTGGTCATTTTCACTAACTCACACTAAAAAGTTGTTTAACCACAATTTGGTATCTGACTACTATTACCATTTGCAGTAATTTACTCTGTTTCTTCATGCATTTGACCCATCATTAACTGATATAAATCTAAAAACAAACTAATACATTGACCAAAATAAGGCATTATTAAGATATATCGGTCTTTAAGTCTCTTACTTTTGCCATTTACAATTGTATAGAAAAACAATATATATTTTGAAATGAAAGAAAAACATGAATATATAAGATTTGAATGGTGTAAGTGTGATATGATTTTGCTGAAGTAGTAATTTAAGGAGCAAATTTGTAATTTATTGTTCTCGTTATATTTTGTTGTATCGTTTCATAAATTGTATGTTTGTATTGTTAGACGAAATACTACAAGCATATGCCTCTCAGTCACACCAATTTACTTTACATACCATCTTCCTAACAACCTTTTGGTGCCTCTAGAAGATAACTATTGTCGGATTATAGTTTCCATTCCGTGACTCACAGTCACTCCTTAAAATATAGAGAGCACTCACAAATATATGGAGAACCTACTCGATCTGAATGAATGCTCTAAGTTTCACAATTTTTTTCCTCTATATTACACGGATGTGACGTGTTTACATGGTCATTTTCACTAACTCACACTAACAACAAGTTGGTCTTACAAAAGTCACTTTTACAAAAAAGTTATATCATTATAATGTCAATTGGTTAAAAGAAATTTAATGGGCCGGCTAGAACAGAGCAACAACCATATATAAATCTAATTTTTTAAAAGATATGTATAATCAAAATTTATGGCCCTCGCTGATTTTATTGTTATATCTAACTGCAGTTTATATCCGAGGTAAAAGTAGTGACTATAAACTAAAATAGTTATAACTACAAACAAACAAACGTACTTAGTAAATCCAACTCGTAACAAACTATTCTTAGGGTCTGGGAAGCATAAATCTAACTGACCCAAATCAGGCATCATCAAATTTTATCATGTAAATTAAGTGGTATAAATAAACAATATAAAGTTTGAAATGAAAGAAAAGCATGAAGAGTTAAGATTTAGAAGTATAATTAACATTTAAAAGATGGTTTTTTAGTAGAAAAAGTGTGATATATATGATGTTGCAGAAATAGTAATTTAGCGACCAAGTTATACTAACCTGTGAACTTACAAAAACCTGTTAACCAACAAGATGTAAAATACAGCTAGCTAGCATTAGATATGCATTATATATGACATTCAAATTAGTTACACATAAAACTAGTTACAAACACTACTAAAAATTTGCAATGTCTTTGACAAACATAGTTGTCGTAATATTGTCGTCAAACAAATGTATTGACGACAAACTTTCTAAAAAACTCTATTGTAGGAAAAAGCCCCTATGCAAATTTATTTATGACAACTTTAGCTACAGAATTACGTCAATACTTGGTTGTCGCAACAGTTGCGACCTTAGCCACAAAACTAACATTTTTATAACTTAGCCACCAATGGACCACCGTTAAAAAATAATTAATGAATTTAAGTTTTTTTCTAATTCCAGAAAGACGTTTTAGGGCTTTTCATCTAATATCTATATATCAAATTGTTGAAATTAAGAAATCAAATCACTAATTCTAACACCAAAAAACCATCATTAATCAATGAGGGAATTAACAATAATTAATAAAACAATTACTCTGTTGGTAAGTGTCATCAAGATTAAGAACTTGATGATTATTACAATTTACAAGAATGAAATAATTGTTTCCAAATTAGCAAAAACGAAAACTAACAACCATTAACAGAAATAGTTTAATACAACTAACCAACAAAGCCAACTAATACAAGACACACCTTCAACATATATATCAAAAGTTGACATTATTTGCCATATAGGGGATAGCTAGAATGGAAACTCACTATTATTGAGAAAACCTTGAAAACCCTATCATAGCCATTGATCTAACAAGATCAATGGCTCTCATTAAATGAGATATTTGTTAAGAAAGAGAAAAATAAAAATGACTATATTGTCCTTGAACACTATAAGACAAAATGTGTTTAAATAGAGGATGTGGCTGAATCTCAGCCACATATAGAGTTTTTTGGGTTTGCTAAATAAAACAAGGTTTCTATATTATACATCACATATTTGCCAAATACCTACTTACCATACTAAATGAAATTTAATTAGTTAGTAGGCTAGTAGCTAGCCTTCCCATGATATGTATAATCTCATATGGAGTGTTGTATACTCTTTTGGTTGGAACCAAATTGACTTTTCCCAAAAGATCGAAGTGATACGGGTTTGCACGACTCATCATTGATTGGATCGTATCCAGTCAGGTTTGATTAATTATTCCTTTTCGAGATGCCATTATGTTACAGAGTTCCACGTGGAGTTAACTGTGACACGATTCCACAATTCTTTAGATGTTCGTCAAACTAGTAACTTGGATACTTGCCACCTTGATCAGTTTGAATGACTTTTATCTTTTGATATATCAAGTTGATTCTACACTTCATTTTAACACATTGTCAACAACTTACACGGTAGCTAGCTAGCTTAATTTACAGCCTTGTTTTACACATTCAACAGTCACATTATTTATCATGTGGTCCATCAATAAGGGTCTTATGTTTCACATCATGTTATAAACCTGTAGCAATAGCCACATATTGATGTCAACAACAGGGTGGCTCTGTGTTCATTTGCATGTTTTATACACTAATAAGTTTTATAGTCCAAGATAAAGTTTATCACGCACTTCATTAAGGCTCGTATATTTGGTTGACATGAAGGATGTTTTCACATCTATGTTTCATTGGAAATTTAAGCTAGTTTAATTATATGAAAAGTGGTGATATTATACAAAGATCTATGTATACACAATAACATGACATAATGTCCTATAAGACACAACAACAAGAAATGGCCACCCATGGTGTTGATGGCATTTTTATTCATCAAAGGGACTTCAAAACCCAATATTGCAATACATCTTACAATATGAATATACGATACTTAGCTTTACTAAATAAGAACAAGAAGAAAGAAATATAACTTAGAAAAAAAGAAGAATGAAATACAACAGACACAGCTATGGACTAGCAACCCTTTGTGATTTTGCAATTAGAATCATCACCTTCACATAAATCCAATTTTCCAAGTGATCAAGAAAGTGAAAAAAGGTGTGTCTTCCACGACGGTTGACAAGTAAAGCAATACACACCATCCAAAACCCGATAGAAAAACCAATGGCCCCACCAATATAAAACCACATTTGAATATCATCCTCAGTTACATGACCTTCACCAATGGCGAGTGTAGCTTCTTTTTCTTTATCTCCAGGACATTGTTCGGATAAGGGAAGTCCACATAGTCCTTCATTTCCGACGTACCTTGAAGGATCAAAGGATTGGAGTTGAGTGCCTGATGGAATTTTACCTGATAAGTTGTTATACGACACGTCTAGGTAATTTAGAAAGCTTATCTCGGACATGCTTGATGGTATTACCCCTGAAAGATTGTTTCTTGATAGATCCAATATTTGAAGTTCTTTCATCTCACCAATATTTGGCGGTATCTCTCCATGTAGAGCGTTCATTGACAAATCAAGAGCAATCAATTTACTCAGATTAGTTAGTTCTTGTGGGATTTTACCGGTTAAATTGTTTCTTGATAAATCAATGATCGTCAGGAGTCCAAGAGTTTTGCTAAATTCATGTAGATGCCCTTGCCATTTAATCATTGCATGGTCAACATAATCAACGAGTGGAAATATAGATGGAAATAATAATGGAAGTTCAAAATTATGAACATATGGTTCAAGACTATAGTTGGACATTGTTCCATTAAGGTTGTTCATAGACATGAGATTACTAAGACACGTGGGTATGGTTCCATTAAGGTTGTTCATAGACAAGTCTAGAATTCGAAGGTGTACCAACTCACATAACTGTATAGGGATTGTTCCAAAGAGCTTATTTGATGTTAGGCTAAGAGCATGCAATCTCGATAACTTTTCGCCGATCCAAACAGGCACATAACCAGAGAAGTTGTTAGCCCCTAATTCCAAAAATTTTAAGTCCGTGCAATTCTGTAAAGAAGATGTCAATTCTCCTGATAAGCTGTTATTGTATAAATTTAAAACCTTGAGATTGATTAAATGTTGAATAGAAGCAGGAACCCTTCTAGAAAAACTATTATGTCCAAGATTAAGAAATTCAAGTGTAGTAAAATGATACAAACAGTCTGGAATTTGACCGGTGAACGAGTTGTGTGATAGATTAATCAAGGTGATAAATCCATCATAAATTTGGCATAAAAAGGAGATTTCACCAGAAAACTTATTTCGAGAAAGGTCTAAAGCAATCAAATTGAAAGGAACACCAGGTATAGGACCATAAAAGTTGTTGGAACTCAAATCAATTAGGGTGAATTGAAGGCCAGGGTCGTCAAAATTTGAGGATAAATTTGTGATTATTCCAGTAATGTTGTTGGAAGAGAGATTCAAATATCACAATTGAGAAGGCCACATGCTCCAAAACTCCTCTGGAATTGCGTCCGAAACTTTGTTATGAGCAAGATTTATACTTGAAAGATTTTTCAATGCTTGAATCCATTTGGGGAAATGAGGCCCTAGCTTGCAAGAACTCCAATTAATATTTTCTACACTGGAAATGTTTGGCATTTGAGCTTCTGAAGGAACTTGTTCTAGTGAGTTGTTAGAAACGTCTAGTAACCTAAGCTCGGGTAGTTTCCACACCTTTTCACTGATGGTCCAATCTAACTGATTGTTAGAAAGGTCTAAAATAGAGAGGGATGAAAACTTGTGGATATCATCGGACAATGACCCTATTAACCGGCTACTTGAAGCATATAAGAATTTCAACGTATGCGATGTGCAACCGGACAAGTTGTTCAATAAATCAGACAATTTGAGTGGCATCAAGTTGTCATTAAAGTATAAATATTTCAAACTACAAAGATTTCCAAGATATTTGGGGATCCAATCTAAGTTGTTTGCAGAGAGAAAAAGGAGTTCAAGTGCATTGCTAGTTAATGGGAACAACCAATGATACATTGATGTGTTGAGATTGTTGTTTTCAAGAAATAAAACAACAATGGATGATGAAGAATTGAATGACGGGTAAGAATATGGATGCATGACCTCTGAGAGGCCACATTCACCAAAATTTAAATATGATAAGTTTTTAAAGCTTAAAATCATATTTACCCAATTATCTACACTGGCTAGAGATATACCATACATATCAAGCCTCTCAATATGTGACAACTGAGACAACCAATCTAGGTTTTCAACTGTACATCTTTTGAGGTTTCGAAGTGAAAGTTCTTCCAAGTTCGTGAGGTTTCCGAGTACCGGAGGAATGGTTCCAGTAAAATTATTATCACCAAGGTCAAGATGTTTTAACCGAGTCATGGAACCAATGAACTTAGGAATGGAGCCATGAAAAGAATTATAGGAAAGGTCAAGATGTTTTAACCGGGTCTTGGAACCATTAATGAACGTGGGAATGAATCCATAAAAATAATTTTCAGAAAGCCCAAGATCAGTCAAGTAGCTTAAGTTAAGTAATGAAGGGCTTAGCTTACCTACAAGATCGCCCTCACTCAAGTAAATGCTTACGACACGAGCATGCTTGTTGCACTCAACTCCAACCCATTGACAACAATCATTCGTTGCTTCTTCTCCTTTCGCCATCCATGTTGAGAGAAGTCCATTGGGGTCATGGTGAATGTATGATTTGAAATGAAGAAGTGCATCCCTCTCCTTATCGATGCACTTGTCGCTTAACTTAGATGTGACAATGGCACTTGTAGTGGTAAACAATACCAGCAACACAATGACTGAAGAAGCAAAGAAGAAAAAAGGGTGCACAAAATGTTTATAGCAAATATTATTTGTCATTGTATCAAAATGTGTTGATCTTTTCTTTAATCTGTAAAATTTCAACAAATATGATGAGCTTTATATAGACTCAAAGCTTGAAGTAAACTGCCTCGAATTTATTTCAAGACTAAAGATAATGGAATAGTTGTATTTAATTTGACCCAAATTACACGTCCAAAGTTTTGAGAGTTATCATTTTTCCACATCCAATTGATACGTATCAAAAAAATTTCTTTGAACCACTAAATTGTGTGGGGGCATAGAAAAAGTAAAATGCTAATCAATGAATAGAAAAGTGGGAAGTACTAGCTTTCATTAACCACCATTTGGCCTTACAAAAGTCACTTTTACAAAATTTTGATATCAATTTAATGTCACTTTATGAATTGAAAACGAATTTATCACGCGTGCCAGAACATATATAGCAACGACCATAAATATAACTTTTGAAAAGAAATGACCAAGCGACAATGTAATCTAAATTTGAGGCCCTCACTCGATTTTATGTTATCGACCCTCGTCTTTTATCCGAGTTAAAACCGACTATAAGCTAAAAAAAATCATCACCATACTTAAGTTGATGAAACTAAATCTTTAAATACTAAATATTCACAAATCATTAATCATAATGGTTATAATTTCTTTATAAATGTTGCTATTTAACTCATGTGTAACACATGGGTATTAAACCTAATATATTATTATAGTTGAAGCCAATAGAGTTAGTGGCCCATTGGTAACACAATTGTGTTAGGAGCACTAAGTCAGGGGACCTAGTCCTGCTGAACACAAGTTATGGTGTTTTTCTCCTTGAAAATCAAGGTGTTTCCTGTTAAAAAAAATTAGAGTTGAAAGTTCTATTATACCTTGTATGTATGTGTGTTTTGATTTTTTTTAACAGCGAAAGATTTTATAAAAGAACTAGCGTCTAGCAAGATGCTAGAAAACAATACATCAAAAATTAAAATTACATCATTGCCTCCATGTAAGAGCAAAATGTGCTTCTTTAGAATCAGCTACAATATATAAGAAGATTAGAACAGTAAGAGCAAAATGTGCACAAAAAGAAGAATGAAAGGCAACAATGGATATGCAACCCTTTGTAATTATGCAATGAACAACACCACCTTCACATATACCCAATCTTCAAAGTTATCCAAAAAGTGAAAAAAAGCATGTCTCCCATGGCGATTGACAAGTAAAGCCATACATAACAGCCAAAATCCAATAGAAAAACCAGTAGCCCCACCGATATAAAACCATCTCTGAAGATCATCGATATCTTCCTCATCATCCTCAATTTCACTGATAGCGGGTGGAGCTTCTTTTTCTTTATCTCCAGGACAATATTTGGATAGGGGAAGTCCACATAGTCCTTCATTTCCAGTGTACCTTGAAGGTTCGAAAGACTGGAGTTGAGTGCCGGATGGAATCCTCCCCGTCAAGTTATTATACGATATGTCTAGGTAATTTAAAAGGGTTATCTGAGACATGCTTGATGGTATTCGTCCTGAAAGATTGTTTCTAGATAGATCCAAAATTTGAAGTGCTTTCATCTTGCCTATTTTTGATGGAATCTTTCCATGTAGAGCATTTTTTGACAAGTCTAGTGCAATTAGTTTATGAAGACCGGTTAGTTCATCTGGAATTTTTCCTGTTAAATTGTTGCTTGATAAATTGATGATCTTCACCAACTGTAGAGTTTTTCCAAATTCACGTACCCTTCCTTGCCACTTGATCATGGCATATATGGTCAACATATTCACCCCCACTATTATTGTTGGACAAATGCACATTTTGGTTAATTGCTAATCCATCTTGAACCATGGAAGTGAGATTATTAAGACAAGAGGGGATGTTTCCAATAAGTTTGTTCATTGACAAGTCTAGAATTTATAGATATACTAGTTGACATAATTGCGAAGGGATGGTTTTAAAGAAGTTATTTGATGTTAGGCTAACCGCATACAACCTCGATAACTTTTCTCCTATCCAAACTGGGACGATACCAGAAAACTTGTTGGCCCCCAAATCCAAAAAGGTTAACTCGGTGCAGTTCTGTAGTGATGAGGGAAGTTCTCCTGAGAAGCTATTGTTAGGTATATACAAAACCTCGAGACTAGTCAAATACTTGATAGAAACAGGAAGCCTTCCAGACAGATTATTATGTCCTAGACTAAGAATTTTTAGTTCCTTAAAATTCCACAAACAGTCTGGAATTTGTCCCGTGAATGAGTTGTGTGAGAGATCAAGATGGGTGAGGGATCCATCAACAATTTGGCACAAAAAGAATATTTCTCCATAGAATTTGTTTCTAGAAAGATCTAACATTTCCAAACTAGAAGAAACATTTTGTATACGACCATGAAAGTTGTTGGAACTCAAATCTATGGTCGATGAACGATGGTCAAAATTTGATGACAAATCTGTTACCATCCTAGAAATATTGTTGAAGGAGGTATCCAAATATGTCAAACGAGAAGGCCACATGTTCCAAAAGTCCTTCGGAATTATGTCTAAAATTCCAGTGTTGGCAAGACTAATTCTCGAAAGATTTTTCATTGTTTGAATCCATTTGGGGAAATGAGGCCCTAGCTTACAAGAACTCAAATCAATATGTTCCACATTGGAAAGGTTTGACATGTGAGCATCTAATGAAACTCCCTTAATTGAGTTGTTTGAAAGATTTACATTTACAATATTAGACTTCCCAATCTTCTCCGAGATGTCGCCTTTAAGGAAATTTGAAGAAACATCTAGCTCTATAAGCTTAGGTAGTTGCCATACATTTTCACTTATAGTTCCATTTAATTGATTATTATAAAGGTATAGAGCTTCTAGAGATGAAAAGTTTATGATATCATTAGACAATGATCCTGTGAATTGGCTACTTGAGACATCTAACACTTGTAACGTAAAGGATGTGCATCCGGACAAGTTCTTCAAGAAATTAGGAAATTTGGAAGGCATGGAGTTATAATCAAGAGACAAATAGGTCAAACTACAAAGATTTCCAAGATATTTCGGAACTCCATCTAGCTTGTTTCTTGAGAGATAAAGTTCGACTAGTTTGTTGCTAGTTAACGTAAACAACCAACGATACATGGACGAGTTGAGATTGTTATCTATGAGTGAAAGGGTAACTATAGATGAAGAAAAGGAAGAGTTTACCGACGAAGAAGAATATGGATGCATGACATGCGAGAGGTCGCATCCCTCTAAACTTAAACTTGATAGTCTTTGAAGACTTTGAATCACATTTACCCAGTTATCAGCTTTACTCAAAGAAATACCCGACATGTCAAGGTCCTCTAACTGAGACAAACGAGATAGCCAATCTATGTTTTCAATTGTGCAACTCAGGGAATCAAGTGAAAGTCCTTGCAAGTTCGTGAGGTTTCCAAGCTCCGAAGGAATAACTCCACTAAAATCATTCGGCCCAAGGTAAAGATACCTTAACCAAGTCATGGAGCCAATGAACTTAGGAATAGTTCCACTAAAAAAACTGGAGGAAAGATCTAAGTACACTAATTGAGTCATGGAACCAAAGAAGATGGGAATGGTTCCACTAAAGGAATTTCCGGAAAGATCAAGATGATTCAAGTAGCTTAAGTTAAGCAGCAAAGGACTAATCTTACCTTCTAGAAACCCAAATCTCAAGTCTAGGCTTGTAACATGTCCTGTTTGGTTGTCGCACGTGACTCCACTCCAATTACAACAATAATTGGTTGCTGCTTCTTCTTCATCTTTCCATGTCGAGAGAAGACCTTCGGGGTCTTGACGAATGTATGATTTGAAATGAAGAAGAGCATGTTTCTCCTTATCAATGCACTTGTTATTACTAGCATGGTGGTCAGGGTAAGTAGCTGTTTCCTTGACCCATGAATGGGCGGTTGTAGACGTTGTAAATGATGACAACACAAACAGGACCAAAGTAATATAGAATAGGGGATATGCAAAATGAATATGGCAGATCTTCTTTGTCATTGTGTTGTAATATTTTCGTTATCTTTGAATTTCAACAAATATTCACTCGGCTTTATATAAACTCAAACTTAGAAAAAGTTGATGTAAGTCAAGTCAATGGAATAAGTTATATGAACTTCCACATATTTTGTGTGGATGTGGAGCATTAAAGACTTAAGACTTAAGACTGAAGTCAATGAAACTAATTGTATATTTGTCCATAAATAAGACTTTAAAAACTTGAGAAGTTTTAAGGGCTGAAAGTGTATGGTGACAAAGTTGAAGGTCTAAAGATTGTTGAGGTAATTGAAGTCGAATCTTTAAAACCTTGAGAAGTTAAGAAATGAGTTTTGGCATTTATAATTTGATTAGCTAAAATTTTAATATGACAAAGTTAAACGTTTAAAGGCTAAAAGTGTACCATTATAAATTCTAGGGGTAGAAGTGTGCGGTGACAAATTGACACGACCCGTCTATATGAAGTTTTGTTAATTCTTCATCAGATATTTTGGTCACCAAAGCCTTACTGTCATCTCACACTAATAGATATACACAATCATAAAATAGAAATTTGGAGAACCAAATAATTTGAATTTTAATGTTTATTATTGTTTGCAACTAGTTATTACATGCTTCAAAAATTAAGTGACAAAAATGTTGAGATATATAAGAAATTAAGGAACATGATATTGGTTTATACAGAACCCTATATTGAGTCAAAAAGAATTACAAAATATCATGAAAAACAATACTTTTTTATATCACAATAACTATGCTTATGACTGCAATGCCATTCTACCTGTAGCCACCATAAGGCTGCTGCCCATAACCACCACCTCCACCCATCATCGGATGGTAGTTTCCAGGCGGCATATATCCGGTGGCAGGTGACGGTTGCATCTGATACCCTTGGCCATTGTTCATTCCCATACCCATATTTTGAGGCATATTGTTCATTCTCATACCCATATTTTGAGGCATGTTGTTCATTCCCATGCCCATGTTTTGAGGCATGTTGTTCATTCCCATGGGCTGCATTACACCACCATAACCACCTCCAAACCCTGGCCCTGCACCAGGTGCACCCATTCCCATTCCTGAAACCGCCATGGGGTTGGGTGCCGGTCTTAGAACACCTGCACCAGCACGTCCAATTCCAGAGCCTGAACCCATGGCCTTACCCATGGCTACGTTTGAAGTCACTGGTGTTTTGCTTGGTTTTTCCATTCTCTTTTCTTTACGGTTTATAGCCTCAAAATCAATTCCAATATCAGATAACGGGTTTGTTTTAGCTGCACAACCACAAAACAGTGTTATAAATATATAAATTATAAAGTACGAAGCACATGCTAATTAACTAAAAGTGGAATAACTCACATCCAGATATGTTCAAATTAACGAGCCCACGGTTTAATGTATCAGACCAAACAGTGGATTTGGTCTCAAATTTTTCTTTTGCAGGTTGTTGAGGTACTAAAGCAAGTGCGCCTGTTGAAGCAGTGACAGATGGTGGTTGGGAGGCCATGGAAGTATTTGACTGTAACTGTGACTGTTGATAGAAGCTTGGAATTGAGGAAGCTGGCGGTGTTGGAGCTGATGTAGGTTGCCCGCTTCATTTGACATATTTACATGTTTAATCATGACTCTCATGTTTGACATATTTATATTTTTCACCCCAACTTCGGATATATACACTTTTAACATTCATCTCTCTTTACCGCCGCAACGCAACGCACCACAGTGCACAAGTCAAATTCGAAAACGTGTTTAACGCTAGTAACAATGTCAAAAACATGTGACAGGCTAAAAAATGTGTCAACTAAGATCCAGTCGCCGCATCGCGTTGGCTTGGGTCAAGAACCTAGTTTTAAGTATTTTGACACTAATTTTGAGTAAAATATATATAGTTTTTAAAGGGTTCAAAAAATAAAGACAAAATAGATTTTAATAATCTGTATTGCTACCTGTTGGCCAATAATAATCCAACTAATTGATTCCCACCCCCGCTCCTTTTTTTCAAATAGTTTGCTTTCAGTGATACGCCGAATTTCAAACTGATGTTTTAAGGCTTTTGATTGAAATAATGATACGAGTTGATTGATGTAAAAACTATCTTAAAATAGTGCTTCAAATGAAGAAACGGTTTTACCAAATGGTAAGACTTACATCGAGTGAAAGCGGGTATATATAAGATTGGGTAGTTACCACTCTTCTACTTTATAGATCCATTTAAATGTTTAATTGATTATCTAAAAGGTCTAGACCAGGGGCTTCTCGGGGGTACGTCTTAAATTTTCGTCGTTAGTGTAAAAAAATATTTCTAAACTAGGAAAACGTCTTAGGTTTTTGGAGCTACATTCGTGTACGCATGTCGCCGCAAAATTTCAGAGAATTTCAACCTTGAACTTGTTTTTTACACTTCGCAGGTAGGTATCAGAGTAAAAGACAAGAATAAGTTAATATGGCTTGTATGTTTAAGCAGATTAGTTAGAGTAAAATTTGTCTCCACGCATACTTAGGAGAAGATGCAATTTCATCATTAACAACAAATTACTTTGTAAATTGTCCTCTCATTTACACATATTATCCAACATATTTTAGGCATGTATTTATTAAATTATTTTCTACTTTTTTATGCATAAGAAGACTTTGTTTAAATGAATAAGGAAAAATTAGATATTTAATTAGAGTTTTTATTGTTTGACCTGACCCGGACATATATATAACCCGACTAAATGAACGTATAGCTAGGATTTTTTTTAGGATACCTATTAACTTTTTTGCTAGCTCCGCCATTGGTCTAGAGATACCAGAGAGGGAAATGTTTGTATATCAATGGACAATGACCTTGTGAATTGGCTACTTGAAACATGATCATAAAACAGAAGATCTGTATCAAGACAAGTTTGATCAAGAAATCTTTAAATTTGACCGGTACCAAGTTTCTAGCAATATAAAAAAATGACAAACTACATAGATTTTCTAGATATTTTTGAATCCCGTCTAACTTATTTTGAGAGATATAAAGACGTTGAAGCCTCTTACTAAATAATTGGAACAATTAGTGATACATGCATGAGTTAAGGTTGTTTTCAATAAGGGAAATGGTAACAATAGGTGAACGAGAAGAGATTACATGTATATATACAAAGGCTTTTAGAAAATAAGATGTAACAAAAGATTTGTGTATATTATAATAGAGATTCGTATATACCCATTTATATAAACTGTATGTTTGAAGTAAACGGTTACGGGGATGTTAATTTGTAGTCAACCCAATACGTGTTGCTTTTTCAAATAAGTTGTACATTTGTGTTGACAGTTTGAGTGGAGTGTGGAATAACTTGTACATTTGTCCCACACTAAACGTCCAAAGACTCAAAAGTCTAGGAAATTTGTATTTATTATGTATGTTTTCCACATCCGATTGATGTAACTCAATTTTCATCACAATTAACTAAATACATAACAATGATATTTCAAATATTCATTTTTTTGCTTAATACCACTCGAGTATAATTTCTAGATTCTTTAAAGTAATTCAATCATAACATGTCCATTATAGATTTAATTTAAACTTCAGACTCGATGCTTCAAACACAAGAATGTTACTAATGAATGTAACTCAAGAATTAACATTGTTTTTCTTTTTGTGAGTATGAAAGCCAACTATTATTAAAGTCAACGTTCATAAAGTCTATGGACTTAGTAGCTATTTCTATAGTCGGTGTTTAGTGACTACTGTTCTAATTAGCAAACTCCAAGGACTAAAAGTGTTAAATGGATAATAAGTTTGTTAACAAACTCTTATATGGTTAAATAGTTCGGTAATAATCTTCTAGATTCAATTCTTCAATTCATAGTTCATAGATTTCACCTTTGTATTCGTTTTTCAATTTTTTAATCGTACATCTGTATTCACTAAAAACATAAACGGTAGAAAGTGTTCAAGAACAATCGTGTTTCAATTCGTGATTATTGTTATCTGTTAATCGAGCTTGCTTCGTGGCTGAGCATTTAGCAATGCTAGCAGCCTGGCGAAGGCTGGCTGTGGACATTTTAAAGTAGGGCCTTCATTGGGTGATTTTTACAACCTTTTAAACCTACTTATAAGTATTTTCATCATTGAATAGTTACAAAAATTAGAAGACAAGCTAATTATGTTTTATGTTTATATATTGACTAGATTAGTACCCGTGTATTACACGTGATTTTAATTTTATATGTTTTAATTAAATTTATTTATAACATATCTTTATTAAATCTGTTTGGATATTTACAAATATTTTCCTAACAAAAATCATATACTAAAATAAAGGACATGATTTATAATAGTTGATAATTTTTCTGTTTGAATATATCATATTAGAAGATAATTTATGATAATTAGTAAACTGTTTATTTGAGCATATCGGGTTATGAGATAACTAATGATATTTGGTAAATATTTTATTTGAACATATCGGGTTAAGGGATAAATCATGATAATTGGTAATTTTTTTATTTGAACATATCGACTTAATAGATAATTCATGATAAGTGGTATTTTTTTATTTGAACATATCGGGTTATTTCGTATGTGGAGCATCCCATGACCCGCTTTAAATCGTACATCAAATTAAATGAGAGCATGACACCTAAGCAAATTCCAATTAGGGGTGAGCATGAAACCGAAAAACCGATCCGAAATCGAAAAAACCGAAAACTCAAACCCAAAAAACCGAACCCAAATAGAAACCGTGGGTTTTGGGTTTAATTTATTAAAAAACCGAACTTTTGGGTTGGGTTTGGGTTTTGTTAAAACACCGATCCGTAAAAACCGAACCGACCCAATAATGTTTGTGTATGCTAAATTTCATATATGTAAGACCCATGACCTATGTTATGTAAAAGCCAATATTGTAATACATTATTATATGTTCATATTACATTTTATCTATGATTTATTGGTGGTTTTTTGTCAAAGCATGATGACATTCAAAATTTTGTTTATGGTTATTGTTTTCTGAGTAAATTTTCTTTTGAAATGTGGTTGATTTTTAATGTTTAAACTTATGGAAACATAAATTTAAACTTTAGTATTATAACATGTTTTCTTGAATCATTAAGAGTTGTGTTTATAACTTGTATTTAGTACTAAAAAACAATAAATTTAAAGCCAAGTTGAAAAAACCAAAAAAACCGAACCCAAACCCAAACCCAGTCCGCAAACCGAAAACCCAAAACCCATGGGTTTTAAAAACACAAAAACCGAATTTTTGGGTTTGGGTTCGGATTGAGTAAAAAACCGACCCAAACCGACCCATGCACACCCCTAATTCCAATGTGGAGTTGTTAAATTATTGACATGTGGATGAGTTACTCAATTATTAGAATAGGTAGCTTTCTTGATAAGACAACTTAAGAATTTATGTATAAAATAAATGGTAAGGTCGGGGGCTTTATGCTACCACTTACACCTGCCAGTCTGCCACGTGTCCCTATTTGATTGCATAACAAAGTTTTTTTATCAAGAAATCGAATATATAAACCGGTGTAAGGCATGAAACTGTCACTATTTAAACAAGAACAACAAGAACGAAATGTTGCATTACTTGCATCTTACAATACTATACTTAAGCATTCGAAAATAAGAACAACATAAGCGAAATATAACCAAGAAAAATGAAATACAACAAACAACTATGAATTTGCAACCCTTTGTGATTTTCTAATGAGAACCATCACCTTCACATAAACCCAATTCTCCAAGATATCAATCAAGTGATAAAATGCATTTCTTCCATGATTAATTGTTGACAAGTAAAGCAATACACGTCATCCAAAATCCGATCAAAAAACCGGTGGCCCCACCAATATAAAACCATATCTGAAAACCATTTATGTCTTCCCCATCATCCTCAATTCCACCAATGACGGGTGGAACTTCTTTTACATTATCTCCTGGACAATATTTGGATAAAGGAGGTCCACATAGTCCTTTATTTCCAGTATACCTTGAAGGCTCAAATAACTGGAGTTGTGTGCTAGATGGAATTCTTCCAGAAAGGTTATTATATGAAACGTCTAGATAGTTTAAGAAGTTCATGTAAGACATGTTTGATGGTATTTTCCCTGAAAGATTGTTTCTGGATAGATCCAAAACTAGAAGTTCTCTCATCCCACTAATATTCGGTGGAATCTCTCTAAGTAGAGCGTTCATTGACAAGTTTAACGCAATCAAACTACGGAGATAGGTTAATTCGATTGGAATTTTCCCTGTTAAATTGTTGTTTGATAAATTGATAATCTTCACAAATCTAAGAGTGTTACTAAATTCACGCTCAATTTCTTGCCATTGGATCATCGCATGGTCAACATACTCTGATTGATGGCTAATGTTAATGTTTAATTGATGAACAATTTGGTCAATTGGGAATCCATCCTTAGCCATGGAAGTGAGATTATTGAGACACGAAGGGATGGATCCATATAGATTGTTCACTGACAAGTCAAGAATTTGTAGATATACCAATTGACATAGTTGTGAAGGTATTGTCCCAAAGAAGTTATTTGATGCTAGATTAAGTGCATACAACTGTGGTAACTTTTCTCCTATCCAAGTAGGCATATAACCAGAAAACTTGTTGGCTCTCAAATCCAAAAAGGTTAACTTGCTACATTTTTTTTAAAGATGAGGGAAATTCTTCTGTGAAATTGTTGTTGTATAAATACAAAACCTCTAGACTTATCAAATACTCAATAGAAGCAGGAAGCCTTCCTGAAAGATTGTTATTTCCTAGACTAAGAACTTTCAGTTTTTTAAAATGCCACAAACAGTCTGGAATTTTTCCCGTGAATAATTTGTGTGAGAGGTCAAGAAACGAAAAAGACTCATCAACCTGACATAAAAAAGAGATTTCTCCACAAAATTTGTTTCTAGAAAGGTCTAACGTCGCCAAACTAGATGGAACATTCATTATAGGACCAGACAAATTATTGACACTCAAATCTATGATTGGAGAATTTGGGGAAAAATTTGATTGCAAATCTGTTATTGTTCCACTAATTTTGTTGGAAGAAAGATTCAAATATCTCAATTGAGAAGGCCACATGCTCCAAAATTCCTCTGGAATTGTGTCTAAAATTCCGTTATTGGATATATCAATACTAGTAAGAAATATTAGCGTTTGAATCCATTTTGGGAAATGAGGTCCTTGCTTGCAAGAACTCAAGTCAATATATTCTATGGAGGAAAGGTTAGACATGTGAGCTTCTAAAGAAACTCCTTCGAGTGGGTTGTTTGAAAGATCTACGACCTTAATTTGCGCAGTTTCAATGTATTCAGAGATGATTCCATTTAACTTGTTATTAGAAAGTAATAGATATTGTAGGGATGAAAACTTTTGGATATGATCCGACAATAACCCTGTCAATTGGCTACTTTCAGCATTCAACTCTTGTAAAGCAACTGATGTGCATCCGGACAAGTTGTTCAAAAAATCAGGAAATTTGACATCTATTGAGTTATTAACAAAATAGAATGTCGTCAAACTACACAAATTTCTAAAATATTTTGGAATTCCATCTAGCTTGTTTCCAGAGAGATCAAGCTCTACAAGGTTATTGCCAGTTATTACGAACAGCCAATGATATATGGATGAGCTGAGATTGTTTTGGACGAGAGAAAGGGTAACAATAGATGATGAAGAAGAGTGGGAAGATGGATAAGAATACGGATGCATGACCTCTGAGAGGTTGCACCTATTTAAAAATAGAGTTGATAGCTTTTGAAGACTTGAAATCACATTTACCCAGTTATTTGCTTTACCCAAATAAATTCCTGACATATAAAGTTTCTCTAATTGAGACATACGAGACAACCAATCTAGCGTTTCAATTGTGCAACCACTGAGGGATTCAAGTGAAAGCGCTTCCAAGTTCGTAAGGTTTCCAAGTTCTGAAGAGATGGATCCAGTAAAATCATTCGAATCAAGGTAAAGATACGCTAAATTATTTGAACCAATGAACATGGGAATGGATCCGGTGAAATAGTTGTTTGAGAGATCAAGATACAATAACTGAGCCATGCAACCAATAAACATGGGAATGGTTCCGGTGAATGAATTATAAGAAAGGTCAAGTTGATTCAAGTAGCTTAAGTTAAGCAATGAAGAACTAATCTTACCTTCAAGATATCCAAACTTCAAGCTAATGCTTGTGACGTGACCTGTTTGGTCGTTGCAGGTGACTCCACTCCAGTTACAACAATAATTGGTTGTGTTTTTTTCTTCCTCGGGTATCCATATAGAGAGCAAGCCATAAGGGTCATGATGAATGTATGATTTGAAATGAAGAAGAGCATGCCGCTCCTCATCGATGCACTTATTATAAACAGGATTTTGGTTAAAGAAAATGGCAATATCCTTATACAACGAAATGGCAGTTGTAGTGGTAAATGAAACCAACACAAGGACTAAAGAAGAAACAAGGTTTCGAAAAATGTTATGGCAAATCTGATTCTGATTCGTCATATCAAAATGTACGTGTTGATATACCAATTAACAAATATGGTTAGCTTTATAAAGTCCAAGTATTAAATAGCCGGCCAAAAATTATTAAATGATGAGATAAGTATTCACTTTCATATTTTTCAAACATATTTTTCAAACCCAACTGATACGTTTGATCACTTTCAAACAAGTTCTTTCAACTTTCAAGTGGGAATTATCAATTTATAAATTGTGTGGAACTTTCAACATACGATATTTAACCACACAACCACAAATAAACAAAATATAAAAAAATACTTATAGTTAACCCCAAAACACTTATTTTTATAAATACTTTTAAAATAACACCAGACAATAGAAACAATCTTTAGTGATGCACATCCATGATATTCGGTACATAAAAACCATTAAACACTTGATGGAACCCGATCCCTGCCACGAGTATAGAGACATTTAATGAATCAACAGTGTTGGTAATTCCATCATCAACCTCATCATAAGACCTAGTATCAAATAAGTTTGTAATTTTCCACGGTCCCAAATTGTTATTCTTGTTGTTAGTCGTTATTATATCATTATCGATATAAAGAGCATTGATATAGTAATAGTTCATTGTCCCTTCTCTTCCAAGAAAACATATATAGTCCATTTCTTTCTTTAGTCTGAAGCTCTAGCAAAGTATAAAGCATAACTACTTTCTCTAACAACATATTTCAAGAAAGGCATGCCAAGTTCCATTTTGAAAACATTAAAAAACTCACCATTTATTAATTCATCATTGTTTAATATAATATATTGTTATATATAATATATGTTTAGTCCTTTAGTAAGTACTAATCACTTATCGAACATAAGAAGATGATAATATGAAGAGAAAAACAATGAGACACTACTCTGTATAAAGATGCAGGACCAAAGAGGGTAATCACTCCATGAACATCTGGTGTGTAAATTGGTATATGATTTATAATATATGATAAGAAAAATACATTTTTAATCAATAAAATGAGAATATTTTTTAGTTTACTAAAATAAGAGAATTATATCAAAATTACCTATTGGAACATTCAGAGTAGGCATAGTTTAAAAAAATTGTCCAAATCTCATTGAAAACATTCTCCAAGGCCTTCAGGTTTGGCTCCAAAACTTAAGACGTTGTATGTAACCTTTGCTGCGGATGATAACCGAAAAACTAGAAAAAACAAGAGTAGAATGTGTTTGAGGACCATGATGATTGATAGATAGATATATGTATCTAGCTTTGTATATAGTTTGAAGTAGTTAGTTAGTTTTGTATGTTATGTGGATCTTGATTTGGTTATTTATAGATGTAATTAAGATAAATAGAGTGGGATGAGACAATGATTAGGGTGGGTTTAATTGCATTATTGATCATTAATGATTGATAAGAAGTAGCCCGTATGTATAAGGGGTACGAACAAACTGATCGAATGTCAATGAGTGGCAACATGTAAGGAATATTAATCATGTAACGTACATTTATATTAAATTCTTGGAAAATTAAAGTCTTACAATATTTTAAGTATAAAATTTCCTCTCATTTACGGTAATAGTTTGTGAAAAGAGCAAAGTTCTCTAAATATATGTGTAGTCTATTGTATACACAAATACAATAACATGACATAATGTCCTATATGACACAACAACAAGAAATGGCCACCCATGGTGTTGATGGCATTTTTATTCATCAAATGGACTTCAAAACCCAATATTGCAATACATCTTACAATACGAATATACGATACTTAGCTTTACTAAATAAAAACAAGAAAGAAATATAACTTAGAAAAAAAGAAGAATGAAAGACAACAGACACAGCTATGGACTAGCAACCCTTTGTGATTTTGCAATTAGAATCATCACCTTCACATAAACCCAATTTTCCAAGTGATCAAGAAAGTGAAAAAAGGTGTGTCTTCCACGACGGTAGACAAGTAAAGCAATACACACCATCCAAAACCCGATAGAAAAACCAATGGCCCCACCAATATAAAACCACATTTGAATATCATCCTCAGTTTCACCTTCACCAATGGCGAGTGTCGCTTCTTTTTCTTTATCTCCAGGACAATGTTTGGATAAGGGAAGTCCACATAGTCTTTCATTTCCGATGTACATTGAAGGATCAAAGGTTTGAAGTTGAGTGCCTGATGGAATTTTACCTGATAAGTTGTTATACGACACGTCTAGGTAATTTAGAAAGCTTATCTTGGACATGCTTGATGGTATTACCCCTGAAAGATTGTTTCTTGATAGATCCAATATTTGAAGTTCTTTCATCTCACCAATATTTAGAGGTATCTCTCCATGTAAAGCGTTCATTGACAAATCAAGAGCAATCAATTTACTCAGATTAGTTAGTTCTTGTGGGATTTTACCGGTTAAATTGTTTCTTGATAAATCAATGATCGTCAGGAGTCCAAGAGTTTTGCTAAATTCATGTAGATGCCCTTGCCATTTAATCATTGCATGGTCAACATAATCAACGAGTGGAAATATAGATGGAAATAATAATGGAAGTTCAAAATTATGAACATATGGTTCAAGACTATAGTTGGACATTGTTCCATTAAGGTTGTTCATAGACATGAGATTACTAAGACACGTGGGTATGGTTCCATTAAGGTTGTTCATAGACAAGTCTAGAATTCGAAGGTGTACCAACTCACATAACTGTATAGGGATTGTTCCAAAGAGCTTATTTGATGTTAGGCTAAGAGCATGCAATCTCGATAACTTTTCGCCGATCCAAACAGGCACATAACCAGAGAAGTTGTTAGCCCCTAATTCCAAAAATTTTAAGTCCGTGCAATTCTGTAAAGAAGATGTCAATTCTCCTGATAAGCTGTTATTGTATAAATTTAAAACCTTGAGATTGATTAAATGTTGAATAGAAGCAGGAACCCTTCCAGAAAAACTATTATGTCCAAGATTAAGAAATTCAAGTGTAGTAAAATGATACAAACAGTCTGGAATTTGACCGGTGAACGAGTTGTGTGATAGATTAATCAAGGTGATAAATCCATCATAAATTTGGCATAAAAAGGAGATTTCACCAGAAAACTTATTTCGAGAAAGGTCTAAAGCAATCAAATTGAAAGGAACACCAGGTATAGGACCATAAAAGTTGTTGGAACTCAAATCAATTAGGGTGAATTGAAGGCCAGGGTCGTCAAAATTTGAGGATAAATTTGTGATTATTCCAGTAATGTTGTTGGAAGAGAGATTCAAATATCTCAATTGAGAAGGCCACATGCTCCAAAACTCCTCTGGAATTGCGTCCGAAACTTTGTTATGAGCAAGATTTATACTTGAAAGATTTTTCAATGCTTGAATCCATTTGGGGAAATGAGGCCCTAGCTTGCAAGAACTCCAATTAATATTTTCTACACTGGAAATGTTTGGCATTTGAGCTTCTGAAGGAACTTGTTCTAGTGAGTTGTTAGAAACGTCTAGTAACCTAAGCTCGGGTAGTTTCCACACCTTTTCACTGATGGTCCAATCTAACTGATTGTTAGAAAGGTCTAAAATAGAGAGGGATGAAAACTTGTGGATATCATCGGACAATGACCCTATTAACCGGCTACTTGAAGCATATAAGAATTTCAACGTATGCGATGTGCAACCGGACAAGTTGTTCAATAAATCAGACAATTTGAGTGGCATCAAGTTGTCATTAAAGTATAAAAATTTCAAACTACAAAGATTTCCAAGATATTTGGGGATCCAATCTAAGTTGTTTGCAGAGAGAAAAAGGAGTTCAAGTGCATTGCTAGTTAATGGGAACAACCAATGATACATTGATGTGTTGAGATTGTTGTTTTCAAGAAATAAAACAACAATGGATGATGAAGAATTGAATGACGGGTAAGAATATGGATGCATGACCTGTGAGAGGCCACATTCACCAAAATTTAAATATGATAAGTTTTTAAAGCTTAAAATCATATTTACCCAATTATCTACACTGGCTAGAGATATACCATACATATCAAGGCTCTCAATATGTGACAACTGAGACAACCAATCTAGGTTTTCAACTGTACATCTTTTGAGGTTTCCAAGTGAAAGTTCTTCCAAGTTTGTGAGGTTTCCGAGTACCGGAGGAATGGTTCCAGTAAAATTATTATCACCAAGGTCAAGATGTTTTAACCGAGTCATGGAACCAATGAACTTAGGAATGGAGCCGTGAAAAGAATTATAGGAAAGGTCAAGATGTTTTAACCGGGTCATGGAACCATTAATGAACGTGGGAATGAATCCATGAAAATAATTTTCAGAAAGCTCAAGATCATTCAAGTAGCTTAAGCTAAGCAATGAAGGGCTTAGCTTACCTACAAGATCGCCCTCACTCAAGTAAATGCTTACGACACGAGCATGCTTGTTGCACTCAACTCCAACCCATTGACAACAATCATTCGTTGCTTCTTCTCCTTCCGTCATCCATGTTGAGAGAAGTCCCTTGGGGTCATGGTGAATGTATGATTTGAAATGAAGAAGTGCATCCCTCTCCTTATCGATGCACTTGTCGCTTAACTTAGATGTGACAATGGCACTTGTAGTGGTAAACAATACCAGCAACACAATGAGTGAAGAAACAAAGAAGAAAAAAGGGTGCACAAAATGTTTATAGCAAATATTATTTATCATTGTATCAAAATGTGTTAATCTTTTCTTTAATCTGTAAAATTTCAACAAATATGATGAGCTTTATATAGACTCAAAGCTTGAAGTAAACTGCCTCGAATTTATTTCTTTCGACTAAAGATATTAATGGAATAGCTGTATATTAATTTGACCCAAATTACACGTCCAAAGTTTTGAGAGTTATCATTTTTCCACATCCAATTGATACGTATCAAAAAAATTTCTTTGAACCACTATGTGCGAGCTATAGTATGTGTATGTAAATTGTGTGGGCCGGGCCATAGAAAAAGTAAAATGCTAATCAATTAATAGAAAAGTGGGAAGTAGTGCGAGTATGTGTATGTGTATTTATGTGTGTTTCGATTTTTTTTAATCGCCAAAGATTTTATAAAAGAACTAGCGTCTAGCAAGATGCTAGAAAACAATACATCAAAAATTAAAATTACATCATTGCCTCCATGTAAGAGCAAAATGTGCTTCTTTAGAATCAGCTACAATATATAAGAAGATTAGAACAGTAAGAGCAAAATGTGCACAAAAAGAAGAATGAAAGGCAACAATGGATATGCAACCCTTTGTAATTATGCAATGAACAACACCACCTTCACATATACCCAATCTTCAAAGTTATCCAAAAAGTGAAAAAAAGCATGTCTCCCATGGCGATTGACAAGTAAAGCCATACATAACAGCCAAAATCCGATAGAAAAACCAGTAGCCCCACCGATATAAAACCATCTTTGAAGATCATCCATGTCTTCCTCATCTTCCTGAATTTCACCGATAACAGGTGGAGCTTCTTTTTCTTTATCTCCAGGACAATATTTGGATAGGGGAAGTCCACATAGTCCTTCATTTCCAGTGTACCTTGAAGGTTCGAAAGACTGGAGTTGAGTGCCGGATGGAATCCTCCCCGTCAAGTTATTATACGATATGTCTAGGTAATTTAAAAGGGTTATCTGAGACATGCTTGATGGTATTCGTCCTGAAAGATTGTTTCTAGATAGATCCAAAATTTGAAGTGCTTTCATCTTGCCTATTTTTGATGGAATCTTTCCATGTAGAGCATTTTTTGACAAGTCTAGTGCAATTAGTTTATGAAGACCGGTTAGTTCATCTGGAATTTTTCCTGTTAAATTGTTGCTTGATAAATTGATGATCTTCACCAATTGTAGAGTTTTTCCAAATTCACGTGCCCTTCCTTGCCACTTGATCATGGCATGGTCAACATATTCACCCCCACTATTATTGTTGGACAAATGCACATTTTGGTTAATTGCTAATCCATCTTGAACCATGGAAGTGAGATTATTAAGACAAGAGGGGATGTTTCCAATAAGTTTGTTCATTGACAAGTCTAGAATTTGTAGATATACTAGTTGACATAATTGCGAAGGGATGGTTTTAAAGAAGTTATTTGATGTTAGGCTAAGCGCATACAACCTCGATAACTTTTCTCCTATCCAAACAGGGACGTTACCAGAAAACTTGTTGGCCCCCAAATCCAAAAAGGTTAACTCCGTGCAGTTCTGTAATGATGAGGGTAGTTCTCCTGACAAGCTATTGTTAGGTATATACAAAACCTCGAGACTAGTCAAATACTTGATAGAAGCAGGAAGCCTTCCAGACAGATTATTATCTCCTAGACAGAGAATTTTTAGTTCCTTAAAATTCCACAAACAGTCTGGAATTTGTCCCGTGAATGAGTTGTGTGAGAGATCAAGATGGGTGAGGGATCCATCAACAATTTGGCACAAAAAGAATATTTCTCCATAGAATTTGTTTCTAGAAACATCTAACATTTCCAAACTAGAAGAAACATTTTGTATACGACCATGAAAGTTGTTGGAACTCAAATCTATGGTCGATGAACGATGGTCAAAATTTGATGACAAATCTGTTATCATCCCGGAAATATTGTTGAAGGAGGTATCCAAATATGTCAAATGAGAAGGCCACATGTTCCAAAAGTCCTTCGGAATTATGTCTAAAATTCCAGTGTTGGCAAGACTAATTCTCGAAAGATTTTTCATTGTTTGAATCCATTTGGGGAAATGAGGCCCTAGCTTACAAGAACTCAAATCAATATGTTCCACATTGGAAAGGTTTGACATGTGAGCATTTAATGAAACTCCCTCAATTGAGTTGTTTGAAAGATTTACATTTACAATATTAGACTTCCCAATCTTCTCCGAGATGTCGCCTTTAAGGAAATTTGAAGAAACATCTAGCTCTATAAGCTTAGGTAGTTGCCATACATTTTCACTTATAGTTCCATTTAATTGATTATTATAAAGGTATAGAGCTTCTAGAGATGAAAAGTTTATGATATCATTAGACAATGATCCTGTGAATTGGCTACTTGAGACATCTAACACTTGTAACGTAAAGGATGTGCATCCGGACAAGTTCTTCAAGAAATTAGGAAATTTGGAAGGCATGGAGTTATAATCAAGAGACAAATAGGTCAAACTACAAAGATTTCCAAGATATTTCGGAACTCCATCTAGCTTGTTTCTTGAGAGATAAAGTTCGACTAGTTTGTTGCTAGTTAACGTAAACAACCAACGATACATGGACGAGTTGAGATTGTTATCTATGAGTGAAAGGGTAACTATAGATGAAGAAAAGGAAGAGTTTACCGACGAAGAAGAATATGGATGCATGACATGCGAGAGGTCGCATCCCTCTAAACTTAAACTTGATAGTCTTTGAAGACTTTGAATCACATTTACCCAGTTATCAGCTTTACTCAAAGAAATACCCGACATGTCAAGGTCCTCTAACTGAGACAAACGAGATAGCCAATCTATGTTTTCAATTGTGCAACTCAGGGAATCAAGTGAAAGTCCTTGCAAGTTCGTGAGGTTTCCAAGCTCCGAAGGAATAACTCCACTAAAATCATTCGGCCCAAGGTAAAGATACCTTAACCAAGTCATGGAGCCAATGAACTTAGGAATAGTTCCACTAAAAAAACTGAAGGAAAGATCTAAGTACACTAATTGAGTCATGGAACCAAAGAAGATGGGAATGGTTCCACTAAAAGAATTTCCGGAAAGATCAAGATGATTCAAGTAGCTTAAGTTAAGCAGCAAAGGACTAATCTTACCTTCTAGAAACCCAAATCTCAAGTCTAGGCTTGTAACATGTCCTGTTTGGTTGTTGCAAGTGACTCCACTCCAATTACAACAATAATTGGTTGCTGCTTCTTTTTCATCTTTCCATGTCGAGAGAAGACCTTCGGGGTCTTGACGAATGTATGATTTGAAATGAAGAAGAGCATGTTTCTCCTTATCAATGCACTTGTTATTACTAGCATGGTGGTCAGGGTAAGTAGCTGTTTCCTTGAACCATGAATGGGCGGTTGTGGACGTTGTAAATGATGACAACACAAGGACCAAAGTAATAAAGAAAAGGGGATGTGCAAAATGAATATGGCAGATCTTCTTTGTCATTGTGTTGTAATATTTTCTGTAATCTTTGATATATCAACAAATATTCACTCGGCTTTATATAAACTCAAAGTTAGAAAAAGTTGATGTAAGTCAAGTCAATGGAATAAGTTATATGAACTTTCATGTCCACATATACTTGTGTGGATGTGGAGCATTAAAGACTTAAGACTGAAGTCAATGAAACTAATTGTATATTTGTCCATAAATAAGACTAAAGACTTTAAAAACTTGAGAAGTTTTAAGGGCTGAAAGTGTATGGTGACAAAGTTGAAGGTCTAAAGATTGTTGAGGTAATTGAAGTCGAAACTTTAAAACCTTGAGAAGTTAAGAAATGAGTTTTGGCATTTATAATTTGATTAGCTAAAATTTTAGTATGACAAAGTTAAAGGTTTAAAGGCTAAAAGTGTACCATTAAAAATTCTAGGGGTAGAAGTGTGCGGTGACAAATTGACACAGACCCGTCTATATGAAGTTTTGTTAATTCTTCATCAGATATTTTGATCACCAAAGCCTTACTGTCATCTCACACTAATAGATATACACAATCATAAAATAGAAATTTGGAGAACCAAATAATTTGAATTCTAATGTTTATTATTGTTTGCAACTAGTTATTACATGCTTCAAAATTAAGTGACAAAAATGTTGAGATATATAAGAAATTAAGGAACTTGATATTGGTTTATACAGAACCCTATATTGAGTCAAAAAGAATTACAAAATATCATGAAAAACAATACTTTTTTATATCACAATAACTATGCTTATGACTGCAACGCCATTCTACCTGTAGCCGCCATAAGGCTGCTGCCCATAACCACCACCTCCACCCATCATCGGATGGTAGTTTCCAGGCGGCATATATCCGGTGGCAGGTGACGGTTGCATCTGATACCCTTGGCCATTGTTCATTCCCATACCCATATTTTGAGGCATATTGTTCATTCTCATACCCATATTTTGAGGCATGTTGTTCATTCCCATGCCCATGTTTTGAGGCATGTTGTTCATTCCCATGGGCTGCATTACACCACCATAACCACCTCCAAACCCTGGCCCTGCACCAAGTGCACCCATTCCCATTCCTGAAACCGCCATGGGGTTGGGTGCCGGTCTTAGAACACCTGCACCAGCACGTCCAATTCCAGAGCCCGAACCCATGGCCTTACCCATGGCTACATTTGAAGTCACTGGTGTTTTGCTTGGTTTTTCCATTCTCTTTTCTTTACGGTTTATAGCCTCAAAATCAATTCCAATATCAGATAACGGGTTTGTTTTAGCTGCACATCCACAAAACAGTGTTATAAAAATATAAATTATAAAGTACGAAGCATATGCTAATTAACTAAAAAGTGGAATAACTCACATCCAGATATGTTCAAATTAACGAGCCCACGGTTTAATGTATCAGACCAAACAGTGGATTTGGTCTCAAATTTTTCTTTTGCAGGTTGTTGAGGTACCAAAGCAAGTGCACCTGTTGTTGAAGCAGTGACAGATGGTGGTTGGGAGGCTAAGGAAGTATTTGACTGTAACTGCGACTGTTGATAGAAGCTTGGAATTGAGGAAGCTGGCGGTGTTGGAGCTGATGTAGGTTGCCCGCTTCATTTGACATATTTACATGTTTAATCATGACTCTCATGTTTGACATATTAATATTTTTCACCCCAACTTTGGATATATACACTTTTAACATTCATCTGTCTTTACAGCCGCAACGCAACTCACCACAGTGCACAAGTCAAATTCGAAAACGTGTTTAACGCTAGTAACAATGTCAAAAACATGTGACAGGCTAAAAAATGTGTCAACTAAGATCCAGTCGCCGCATCGCGTGGCTTGGGTCAAGAACCTAGTTTTAAGTATTTTGACACTAATTTTGAGTAAAATATATATAGTTTTTAAAGGGTTTAAAAAATAATGGCAAATTAGATTATAATAATCTGTATTGCTACCTGTTGGCAATAATAATCCAACTAATTGATTCCCACCCCCGCTCCTTTTTTTCAAATAGTTTGCTTTCAGTGATACGCCGAATTTCAAACTGATGTTTTAGGGCTTTTGATTGAAATAATGATACGAGTTGATTGATGTAAAAGCTACCTCAAAATAGTGCTTCAAACGAAGAAACGGTTTTACCAAATGGTAAGACTTACATCGAGTGAAAGCGGGTATATATAAGATTGGGTAGTTGCCACTCTTTCACTTTTTAGATCCATTTAAATGATTAATTGATTATCTAAAAGGTCTAGACCAGGGGCTTCTCAGGGGTACGTTTTAAATTTTCATCGTTAGTGTAAAAAAATATTTCTAAATTAGACAAACGTCTTAGGTTTTTGGAGCTACATTCGTGTATGCATGTCGCCGCAAAATTTCAAAGAATTTCAACCTTGAACTCGTTTTTTACACTTCGCAGGTAGGTATCAGAGTAAAAGACAAGAATAAGTTAATATGGCTTGTATGTTTAAGCAGATTAATTAGTTAGAGTAAAGTTTGTCTCCACGCCTACTTAGGAGAAGATGCAATTTTATCTAGGGGTGCTCAATGGGTCAGGTTATCGGGTTGGTGGGTTGAACCCGACCCGAACCTGAAAAATTTATACAAACCCAAACCTGACCCGAACCTGAAAATTTAGACATTACTTAAACCTGAACCCGACCTGATTTTTAGCAGGTTGACCCGAACCCGACCCATTTGACCTGAATTATCATAAAATACATTTTCCAAGAGTTAAAAAAATCAAAATTACCAAGAAATGCATTTTTTAAACGAGAGAGAGCTTATGGAAAATCGGGAATTGCCACCCAAATGTACGCACAACCATATAAGACATTCGATATTGTTATAATTTTAACGTAAAACACCCTAAAATACATGTATATTTACACAATATACCCTAACATTTATATTTATATAAAAAATCAGGTCAACCCATGAACCCAGTGGGTTGACCCGAACCTGACCTGTTTTTGAAATCAGGTCAGCAGGTTCAACCCGAAACTGACCCACACCCATTCAATGTAAACCCAAACCCACGATTTTCAGGTTAGGTTCAGGTCGGGTTTTCAGGTCGGGTCAGAAATTCCCAGCCCTAATTTTATCATTAACAACAAAATTCCTTTGTAAATTGTCCTCTCATTTTCACATATTATCCAGCATATTTTAGGCATGTATTTATTAAATTATTGTCCACTTTTTTATGCATAAGAAGACTTTGTTTAAATGAATGAGGAAAAATTAGATATTTAATTAGAGTTTTTATTGTTTGACTTGACCCGGACATATATATAACCCGACCGAATGAACGTATAGCTAGGATTTTTTTAGGATACCTATTAACTTTTTTGCTAGCTCCGTCACTGATCTAGAGATACCAAAGAGGGAAACGTTTGTATATCATTGGACAATGACCTTGTGAATTGGCTACTTGAAGCATGTTCATAAAACAGAAGATCTGTATCAGGACAAATTTGATCAAGAAGTCTTCAAATTTGACCGGTACCAAGTTTCTAGCAATATAAAAAAATGACAAACTACATAAATTTTCTAGATATTTTTGAATCTCGTCTAACTTGTTTTGAGAGCTATAAAGATGTTGAAGTCGATCTGTTACTAAATAATTGGAACAAATAATTAGCTAGTGATACATGCATGAGTTAAGGTTGTTTTCAATAAGGGAAATGGTAGCTTGAGAAGGAGGATTTTTATATCGCAACTCCGTAATCAGTGACGAAGCGATGATTTGTAGCCCGAGAGTCAAAGTCAAAAAACTCATAAATTTTTTATAATGCTTTATTTTAAAAAAGTCAAAATTGTATGTTATTGTCCACTTTACCCATAGGTTTAATTTCCTATATCTTATAAAATTTTATCATGTATACAAAGGCTTTTAGAAAATAACATTTAACAAAAGATTTGTGTATATTATAATAGAAAAAACTCTATGTTTGAAGTAAACGGTTACGGGGATGTTTATAGTCAACCCAATATAATATGTGTTGCTTTTTCAAATAAGTTGATTTTCTTACGACTAATTTCATGTACACTTGTGTTGACAGTTTGAGTGGTGTGTGGAATTATAACTTGTACATTTGTCCCACACTAAACGTCCAAAGACTCAAAAGTCTAGGAAATTTGTATTTATTATGTATGTTTTCCACATCCGATTGATGTATCTCGATTTTCATCACAATTAAAACATAACAATGATTTTTCAAATATTCATTCTTTTGCTTAATACCACTCGAGTATAATTTCTAGATTCTTTAAAGTAATTCGATCATAACATGTCCATTAGACTCCCTGTAGTGGGCGTAATGCCCCCATAAAAACACCCCATAACGCCCCTTTACGCCCCCCACACCACTACGTGGGGGCGTTATGGGGGAAAAAATCGTTTGAGCGTTATCTGTAAAACGCCCACGCCCCACGCACATCTATGCAATTTGTCTCCAACGGCTAGGAATAAACCATTTCAAACAGCTACTTTGACTGATTATTAAAAAAAAATTAACAACAACCTCATCTTGTACATGATTTGAAGAAACCCAGAAGAAAAAAAAGATTTTGAGGGTGTGTTGAAGCACTCCCTAGCTTCTTGATGTGTAGAAGAAGAGAGGCAACAAAAGGGGCATTAGTGAAGAGACAAGATTTGAAAAGGGGGTGAACAAACCCTAGACATGGTTGGTGTGTTGAGGGTGAAATTGAAGAGGTAAACAAATGCAGAGAGAAATAAAAATGGAGATGGAATTGTAAAGAAAGAAACAGAGGAGTGAATTTGTTATTTGTCTGATGAGAGCTAAAAAAATGAAGAAGAAATAGAGAGAGAAAGAGTGTTGTGTCAATGTGTTGTGTTTGAAAAACAAAAACGACAGAGTTATATGCTGCTGGTAAACGCAGTCTCGAGCCAGCCTTTGCCTTATCAAATATTATTTTTTTCTTTACTGCTTATTAAAACGTTGGCATTTTGGAGTTCTCACGGCGGATTTGTTCGAGTATTGTTGGTTAAATCGTAGGGTGACGCGTGATGACTAGTTTATTTTCGGTTTCGTACTCTCGTGTATTTTTATTTTATGTACTTTTCTTTTATTGTAATAAATAAATGTTTAAATAAATGATTAATTAAATAATGGGGTAATGATTGTGGGGCATTAACCACTACACCCAATATTGTGATAATGCCCCTTAGTGACATGGCTTCCACATGGCATATAATGCCCCTAAGGGGCATTAACCACTACACATAGTCTTATAGATTTAATTTAAACTCTAGACTCGATGCTTCAAACACAAGAATGTTACCGATGAATATAACTCAAGTATTAACATTGTTTTTCTTTTTGTGAGTACGAACGCCAACTATTATTAAAGTCAACGTTCATAAAGTCTAGGGACTTATTAGCTATTTCTATAGTCGGTGTTTAAAACTCCAAGGACTAAAAGTGTTAAATGGATAATAAGTTTGTTAACAAACTCTTAGATGGTTAAATAGTTCGGTAATAATCTTCTATATTCAATTCTTCAATTCATAGTTCATAGATTTCACTTTTGTATTCGTTTTTCAATCGTACATCTTTATTCACTAAAAACATTAACGGTAGAAAGTGTTCAAGAACAATCGTGTTTCAATTCGTGATTATTGTTATCCGTTAATCGATTCATTGGGTGATTTTTACAACCTTTAAAACCTACTTATAAGTATTTTCATCATTGAATAGTTACAAAAATTAGAAGACAAGCTAATTATGTTTTATGTTTATATATTGACTAGATTGGTACCCGTGTATTACACGTGATTTTAATTTTATATGTTTTAATTAAATTTATTTATAACATATCTTTATTAAATCGGTTTAGATATTTACAAATATTTTCCTAACAAAAATCATATACTAAAATAAAGGACATGATTTATAATAGTTGATAATTTTTCTGTTTGAATATATCATGTTAGGAGATAATTTATGATAATTAGTAAACTGTTTATTTGAGCATATCGGGTTATATGAGATAACTAATGATATTTGCTAAATATTTTATTTGAACATATCGGGTTAAGGGATAAATCATGATAATTGGTAATTTTTTTATTTGAACATATCGACTTAATAGATAATTCATGATAAGTGGTATTTTTTTATTTGAACATATCGGGTTATTTCGAATGTGGAGCATCCCATGACCCGCTTTAAATCGTACATCAAATTAAATGAGAGCATGCCACCTAAGCAAATTCCAATGTGGAGTAGTTAAATTATTGATATGTGGATGAGTTACTCAATTATTAGAATATGTAACTTTCTTGATAAGACAACTTAAGAATTTTATGTATAACAATAAATGGTAAGGTCGGGGGCTTTATGCTACCACTTACACCTGCCAGTCTGCCACGTGTCCCTATTTGATTGCATAACAAAGTTTTTTTTATCAAGAAATCGAATATATAAACCGGTGTAAGGCATGAAACTGTCACTATTTAAACAAGAGCAACAAGAACGAAATGTTGCATTACTTGCATCTTACAATACTATACTTAAGCATTCGAAAATAAGAACAACATAAGCGAAATATAACCAAGAAAAATGAAATACAACAAACAACTATGAATTTGCAACCCTTTGTGATTTTTTAATGAGAACCATCACCTTCACATAAACCCAATTCTCCAAGATATCAATCAAGTGATAAAATGCATTTCTTCCATGATTGTTGACAAGTAAAGCAATACACGTCATCCAAAATCCGATCGAAAAACCGGTGGCCCCACCAATATAAAACCATATCTGAAAACCATTTATGTCTTCCCCATCATCCTCAATTCCACCAATGACGGGTGGAACTTCTTTTACATTATCTCCTGGACAATATTTGGATAAAGGAGGTCCACATAGTCCTTTATTTCCAGTATACCTTGAAGGCTCAAATAACTGGAGTTGTGTGCTAGATGGAATTCTTCCAGAAAGGTTATTATATGAAACGTCTAGATAGTTTAAGAAGTTCATGTAAGACATATTTGATGGTATTTTCCCTGAAAGATTGTTTCTGGATAGATCCAAAACTTCAAGTTCTCTCATCCCACCAATATTCGGTGGAATCTCTCCAAGTAGAGCGTTCATTGACAAGTTTAACTCAATCAAACTACGAAGATAGGTTAATTCGATTGGAATTTTGCCTGTTAAATTGTTGTTTGATAAATTGATAATCTTCACAAATCTAAGAGTGTTACTAAATTCACGCTCACTTCCTTGCCATTGGATCATCGCATGGTCAACATACTCTGATTGATGGCTAATGTTATAGTTTAAATGATGAACAATTTGGTCAACTGGGAATCCATTCTTAGCCATGGAAGTGAGATTATTGAGACACGAAGGGATGGATCCATATAGATTGTTCACTGATAAGTCTAGAATCTGTAGATGTACCAATTGACATAGTTGTGAAGGTATTGTCCCAAAGAAGTTATTTGATGCTAGATTAAGTGCATACAATTCTGGCAACTTTTCTCCTATCCAAACAGGCATATAACCAGAAAACTTGTTGGCTCCCAAATCCAAAAAGGTTAACTTGCTACATTTTTTTAAAGATGAGGGAAATTCTTCTGAGAAATTGTTGTTGTATAAATACAAAACCTCTAGACTTATCAGATACTCAATAGAAGCAGGAAGCCTTCCTGAAAGATTGTTATATCCTAGACTAAGAACTTTCAGTTTTTTAAAATGCCACAAACAATCTGGAATTTGTCCCGTGAATAAGTTGTGTGAGAGATCAAGAAACGAAAAAGACCCATCAACTTGACATAAAAAAGAGATTTCTCCAGAAAAATTGTTTCTAGAAAGGTCTAACGTCGCCAAACTAGATGGAACATTCATTATAGGACCAGACAAATTATTGGCACTCAAATCTATGATTGGAGAATTTGGGGAAAAATTTGATAGCAAATCTGTTATTGTTCCACTAATTTTGTTGGAAGAAAGATTCAAATATCTCAATTGAGAAGGCCACATGTTCCAAAATTCCTCTGGAATTGTGTCTAAAATTCCGTTATTGGATATATCAATACTGGTAAGAAATTTTAGTCTTTGAATCCATTTTGGGAAATGAGGTCCTTGCTTGCATGAACTCAAGTCAATATATTCTATGGAGGAAAGGTTAGACATGTGAGCTTCTAAAGAAACTCCTTCGAGTGGGTTGTTTGAAAGATCTACGATCATAATTTGCGTCGTTCCAATGTATTCAGAGATGATTCCTTTAAGAGAATTGGAAGAAATGTCAAGTGTTTGAAGCTCGGGTAGTTGCCACACTTTTTCACCTATTCCATTTAACTTGTTATTAGAAAGGTATAGATATTGTAGGGATGAAAACTTTTGGATATGATCCGACAATAACCCTGTCAATTGGCTACTTTCAGCATTCAACTCTTGTAACGCAACCGATGTGCATCCGGACAAGTTGTTCAAAAAATCAGGAAATTTGACATCTATTGAGTTATCAACAAAATCGAATGTCGTCAAATTACACAAATTTCTAAAATATTTTGGAATTCCATCTAGCTTGTTTCCAGAGAGATCAAGCTCTACAAGGTTATTGCCAGTTATTACGAACAACCAATGATATATGGATGAGCTGAGATTGTTTTCGACGAGAGAAAGGGTAACAATAGATGATGAAGAAGAGTGGGAAGATGGATAAGAATATGGATGCATGACCTCTGAGAGGTTGCACCTGTTTAAAAATAGAGTTGATAGTTTTTGAAGACTTGAAATCACATTTACCCAGTTATCTGCTTTACCTAAAGAAATGCCTGACATAAAAAGGTTATCTAACTGAGACATACGAGACAACCAATCTAGCGTTTCAATTGTGCAACCACTGAGGGATTCAAGTGAAAGCGCTTCCAAGTTCGTAAGGTTTCCAAGTTCTGAAGAGATGGATCCAGTAAAATCATTCGTATCAAGGTAAAGATACGCTAACTTATTCGAACCAATGAACATGGGAATGGATCCGGTGAAATAGTTGTTTGAGAGATCAAGATACAATAATTGAGTCATGCAACCAATAAACATGGGAATGGTTCCGGTGAATGAATTATAAGAAAGGTCAAGTTGATTCAAGTAGCTTAAGTTAAGCAATGAAGAACTAATCTCACCTTCAAGATATCCATGCAAGTTAATGCTTGTGATGTGACCCGTTTGGTCGTAGCAGGTGACTCCACTCCAGCTACAACAATAATTGGTTGCGTTTTTTTCTTCCTCCAGTATCCACGTAGAGAGCAAGCCATAAGGGTCATGATGAATGTATGATTTGAAATGAAGAAGAGCATGCCGCTCCTCATCTATGCACTTATTATAAACAGGATTTTGGTCAAAGAAAATGGGCATATCCTTATACCACGAAATGGCAGTTGTAGTGGTAAATGATACCAACACAAGGACTAAAGAAGAAACAAGGTTTCGAAAAATGTTATGGCAAATCTGATTGTGATTCGTCATATCAAAATGTACGTGTTGATATACCAATTAACAAATATGCATGGTTAGCTTTATAAAGTCCAAGTATTAAATAGCCGGCCAAAAATTATTAAATGATGAGATAAGTATTCACTTTCATATTTTTCAAACCCAACTGATACGTTTGATCACTTTCAAACAAGTTCTTTCAACTTTCAAGAAATTAAGCATAACTACTTTCTCCAACAACATATTCCAAGAAATTAAGGCATGCCAAGTTCCATTTTGAAAACATTAAAAAACTCACCATTTATTAATTCATCATTGTTTAATATAATATATTGTTATATATAATATATGTTTAGTCCTTTAGTAAGTACTAATCACGTACTTATCGAACATAAGAAGATGAGAATATGAAGAGAAAATCAATGAGACGCTACTCTATATAAAGATGCAGGGACCAAAGAGGGTAATCACTCCATGAACATCTGGTGTGTAAATTGGTATATTAATCATGTAACGTACACTTATATTAAACACTTGGAAAATTAAAGTCTTAGTGTCTTAAAATATTTTAAGTTGTACAAAATTTCCTTTCAGTTACGGTAATAGTTTCATATGACACACGTAACGGTGTAAAGTCGTAATGCGTCATATGTTAAAAGACGAAGACGAATATATGCCCAAACTTAAATGTCAAAATGATAATCAAGTTAAAACCGGATAATTGAAGTCGTAAATTCTCCGAGGCCCTTATAAAATTGTGTTATTTTGGTTTGTTTTGATATGTATTACGCTTTTTATTATTCTCGTTGTTGGATTGTTAACAAGTTAGAATGAATTTCTCTCGAGCTGATTGTATAAACGTAGTTAATGAAATACTACTAAGAGAGACTTCAATAACAATTTTGGCTTTCTAATAATGAATATATACATGATGAATGGATAATGTTTTGAAAATCGGACTGGATCGATTAGTCGGACCGGTTGAACTAGGAGGGGTTTGAACCGTTTTGAGCGTGACCTGACCATTTGAATTGGAAAACTAGGTGGTTGAACCGGGGGAAAAGGGGATAAAGAGATTGGATCGGAATTTTAAATATTTTTTATCTTATGTTTTTATATTTAAAATATCTCTAAATTTATCCGGTCCTTAAATCCAATCAGACTGGTGGACCGATATGAGAACCGACTCGACGTCCAGTCGAGTTCTAAAAACATATATCAAGGATAAGGGTAAGCCAAATAGCCAATGACCCAATGCATATGATCCCACATGGATTAATGGAATGTCAACCCCAATAAACTATTCTACTACCTACAAATGCTTCACCTATCACTTTTTTTTTGGTACGAAAGAAATGATATTAAGTATTTATAATATATCAGTTTGTTTAGTCGCGAAATATTAGTATACAAATTTAATGATTAGTTTGTTAACCGTCGTTATATATGTTGTATGTTGGCCGTTGGGCCATTTTAAATTCTCCAAATTAACAAATATCTTAATCTGCATTGTTTATTAACATACCACATTTTGGATTATTGATTTAAACTTCATGCACATGATTAAGTATTGAAGCTGCAAATTAATGTTTATTGATATATATAATCTCATATGGTGTCTTGTATACTCTTTTGGTTGGAACCAAATTGACTTTTCCCAAAAGAAGTGGCGCGGGTTTGCACGACTCATCATTGATTGGATCGTATCCAGTCAGGTTTGATTATTTATTCCTTTTCGAGACGCCATTATGTTACAGAGTTCCACGTGGAGTTAATTGTGACACGATTCCACAATTCTTTAGATGTTCGTCAAACTAGTAACTTGGATACTTGCCACCTTGATCAGTTTGAATGACTTTTATCTTTTTATCAAGTTGATTCTACACTTCATTTTGAAAAACACTCTCAAAACACTTCACATACTTCATGTTTATGTTTTAACAAATAAACATAAACCATATCATAGACAATCCTTTTAACTCAACTATGTATCAAAATCATAGTTCATTGAACAAGTGGTGGTAACTATAATTAATTTGTAGCAGCAACCACATATTGATGTTACTAAGGGTCTATTTAAGATGTTTCACATCATGTTATAAACCTGTAGCAATAGCCACATATTGATGTCAACAACACGGTGGCTCTGTGTTCACAGACATGTTTTATACACTAATCAGTTTTATAGTCCAAGATAAAGTTTATCACGCACTTCATTAAGGCTCGTATATTTGGTTGACATGCAGGATGTTTTCACATCTATGTTTCATTGGAAATTTAAGCTAGTTTAATTATATGAAAAGTGGTGATATTATACAAAGATATATGCATACACAATAACATGACATAATGTCCTATAAGACACAACAACAAGAAATGGCCACCCATTATTACATTACATCTTACAATACAAATATATGATACTTAGCTTTACTAAATAAGAACAAGAAGAAAGAAATATAACTTAGAAAAAAAGAAAAACGAAATACAACAGACACCTATGGATTAGCTACCCTTTGTGATTTTGCAATTAGAATCATCACCTTCACATAAATCCAATTTCCCAAGTGATCAAGAAAGTGAAAAAATGTGTGTCTTCCACGACGGTTGACAAGTAAAGCAATACATACCATCCAAAACCCGATAGAAAAACCAATGGCCCCACCAATATAAAACCACATTTGAATATCATCCTCAGTTACATGACCTTCACCAATGGCGAGTGTAGCTTCTTTTTCTTTATCTCCAGGGCATTGTTCGGATAAGGGAAGTCCACATAGTCCTTCATTTCCGACGTACCTTGAAGGATCAAAGGTTTGGAGTTGAGTGCCTGATGGAATTTTACCTGATAAGTTGTTATACGACACGTCTAGGTAATCTAGAAAGCTTATCTTGGACATGCTTGATGGTATTACTCCTGAAAGATTGTTTCTTGATAGATCCAATATTAGAAGTTCTTTCATCTCACCAATATTTGGCGGTATCTCTCCATGTAGAGCGTTCATTGACAAATCAAGAGCAATCAATTTACTCAGATTAGTTAGTTCTTGTGGGATTTTACCGGTTAAATTGTTTCTTGATAAATCAATGATCGTCAGGAGTCCAAGAGTTTTGCTAAATTCATGTAGATGCCCTTGCCATTTAATCATTGCTTGGTCAACATAATCAACATAAAACATAGGTGGAAGTATAACTGGACGTTTAAGTTTATAAACAGATGGTTTAAGACTATAGCTGGACATTGTTCCATTAATGCTGTTCATAGACATGAGATTACTAAGACACGTGGGTATGGTTCCATTAAGGCGGTTCATAGACAAGTCTAGAATTTGAAGATGTACCAACTCACATAACTGTAAAGGGATTGTTCCAAAGAGCTTATTTGATGTTAGGCTAAGAGCATGCAATCTCGATAACTTTTCGCCAATCCAAACAGGCACATAACCAGAGAAGTTGTTAGCCCCTAATTCCAAATATTTTAAGTCCGTGCAATTCTTTAAAGAAGATGGCAATTCTCCTGATAAGCTGTTATTGTATAAATTTAAAACCTTGAGATTGATTAAATGTTGAATAGAAGCAGGAACCCTTCCAGAAAAACTATTATGTCCAAGATTAAGATATTCAAGTGTAGTAAAATGATACAAACAGTCTGGAATTTGACCGGTGAACGAGTTGTGTGATAGATTAATCAAGGTGATAAATGTAACAAAAATTTGGCATAAAAAGGAGATTTCACCAGAAAACTTATTTCTAGAAAGGTCTAAACTTATCAAATTAAAAGGAACATCAGGTATAGGACCATAAAAGTTGTTGGAACTCAAATCAAGGCTGGATGGAAAGTATTGGTCGGCAAAATTTGCGGATAAATTTGTGATTATTCCAGTAATGTTGTTGGAAGAGAGATTCAAATATGTCAATCTGGAAGGCCACATATTCCAAAAATCCTCTGGAATTGTGTCCAAAACTTTGTTATAAGCAAGATTTATACTTGAAAGATTTTTCAATGCTTGAATCCATTTGGGGAAATGAGGCCCTAGCTTGCAAGAACTCCAATTAATGACTTCTATAGCGGAAATGTTTGGCATTTGAGCCTCTGAAGGAACTCCTTCTAGTGAGTTGTTAGAAATGTCTAGTGACCAAATCTTGGGTAGTTTCCACACCGTTTCACTGATGGTGCAATTTAACTGATTGTTAGAAAGGTCTAAAATATAGAGGGATGAAAACTTGCGGATATCATCGGATAATGACCCTGTTAACCAGCTACTTGATGCTTGTAATGATTCCAACGTACGCGATGTGCATCCGGACAATTTGTTCAATAAATCAGACAATTTGACAGGCACCAAGTTGTCATTAAAGAATAAAGAATTCAAACTACAAAGATTTCCAAGATATTTAGGAATCCAATCTAAGTTGTTTGAAGAGAGAGAAAGGAATTCAAGTTTATTGCTAGTTAATGGGAACAACCAATGATACATTGATGTGTTGAGATTATTGTTTTCAAGATATAACTCAACAATAGATGAGGAAGAAGAGTTGAATGATGAGTAAGAATATGGATGCATGACATGTGAGAGGTCACATCCATCAAAACTTAAGTATGATAAATTTTGAAGACTTAGAATCATATTTACCCATTTATCTACTTTGGCTAGAGAAATACCATCCATATAAAGTATGTTCAAATTTGACAAATGAGACAACCAATCAAGGTTTTCAACCGTGCAACTTATGAGGTTGTAAAGTGAAAGATATTTCAAGTTTGTGAGGTTTCCGAGTACCGGAGGAACAACTCCAGTAAAATAATTAGCACCAAGGTCAAGAGATTTTAACTGAGTCATTGAACCAATAAACTTTGGAATGGATCCATGAAAAGAATTAAAGGAAAGGTCAAGATCAATCAAGTAGCTTAAGTTAAGCAATGAAGGACTAATCTTACCTTCTAAATTGTTACCTTTCAAGTGAAGGCCTGTGACATGGGAATGGTTGGTGCACGAAACTCCCCTCCACTTACAACAATCATTCGTTGCTTCTTCTCCTTCTGTCGTCCATGTAGAGAGAGCGCCATCAGGTTCGTGATGATCAAGGTATGACTTGAAATGAAGAAGAGCATCTCTCTCCTTATCTGTGCACTTGTAACTTAACTTAGACGTGACAGTGGCCGTTGTATTGGTAAACAATACCAACAACACAATGACTGAAAGCACAAAATGTTTATGGCAAATATTATTTGTCATTGTATCAAAATGTGTCGATCTTTTCTTTACTCTTTAGTATTCAACAAGCAGTATGCTGAGCTTTATATAGACTAAAACCTTGAAGTAAACTGCCTCAAGTTTTATGTCTGTTTGTGTTGATATTTTAAATATGTTCAGTCTCTTTCTACTTTCATGTCCACATATTATCCACATGTTTTGTGGACTGTCGAGCATGCTGCATGCAAGACTTACAAAACTAAAGATAATGGAATAGCTGTATATTAATTCGACCCAAATTAGACGTTCAAAGTCCTGAAGGTTTGTATTTATTATATAATTTTTCCACATCCCGTTGATAAGTTTCAAAACAGTTTCTTTCAGTCTCCATGTATGAGTTTGTGCATGTGAGTTGTGTGGAGCATACAAAACGTAAAATGATAATAAACGTATATAAAGGTTGGTCTTAAAATAGACCTCCCGACTCGTAAATTTCACTTATTTTTTTTGTAAATTATACGGATAAGATGGTCATACAGAAAGACCATATTACGGATGTGATATTTTCTTTTAAAAAATTACATTACATGGCAGTGTTTACTTGGTCATTTTCACTAACTCATACTAAAAAGTTGTTTAACCACAATTTGGTATCTTCATGCATTTTGACCCATCATTAACTGATATAAATCTAAAAACAAACTAATATATTGACCAAAATAAGGCATTATTAAGATATATCGATCTTTAAGTCTTTTACTTTTGCCATGTACAATTGTATAGAAAAACAATATTTTGAAATGAAAGAAAAACATGAATATTTAAGAGTTGAATGGTTTTTTTTATCAGAAAAGGTGTAAGTGTGATATGATGTTGCTGAAGTAGTAATTTAAGGACCAAATTTGTAATTTATTGTTCTCTTTATATTTTGTTGTATCGTGTTATAACTTATAACCATTTGAATGTTGTATATTAATAATGTCTCTGTTTCATAGATTGTATGTTTTATTGGTAGACAAAATACTACATGCATCATGGTAATATAGCATATTGTCACGACCCGTCTAATTTTAAATCAAAGTTCTCGTAATCCGGAAGGTTCCGGTAACATTCGGAAGCATCAAGGGCTTCCCGGAAGTACCCGGACCAACCTATAACTTACAGGACCAACCCGGCACATTGGGCTATTGGAGGGACCTTAAATCAGCCACAAAAGGCATAGAAGCTGTTGGAAGACTCCAAAAAATGTGCACCATTCTGCATACTTTGTGAGTCATAACCATATATAAAACCTTCATCATAATTACATACATACATGTTATTTCCATGTAAAATAAATAAATTAATTAATTAATCATAATACAAGTCAACTCTTCACTCCACGCTCGACGTGGCAGTGCCTGTTAACATATATGCCACTAGAGGTATAATAAGGCACCGGGACTGACTCCCGCATAAATAGCCCTCAGGGCTAACATAATGACCATCATGGTCTAATACTCTAACAGGTCCTCAAGACCCAACATGTGTGCCATACCTGACTAGTGAGACTTTCTATTTAGATGGATCCAACTAAGCGCATATACATCCCGAGGTAATATCATTGGTCCCTCGAGGACCTTACCTTAATGACTTGTCCTGTGGTGTAACATATGTCCCTCTTGGACTTGTCCTTCATGGGCCGGTTCCTCGAGAACCCACCAGGTGATTAACAAAACCACGAGTCGGACGAACCTGAACTATGGCATGTCTCTCACCAGGAATATAATTAATTTCACATCAAACTTATACATAATTCATCGTCATTCATAAAACATAAACATACATAAGTATCATTCATATAACATATATATTGTAGCTCAGATACAGCTCAAAAGCATAAAACATATAAAAGAGGGGGTGGTTAGACTCACCTTGAGTGCAGTTTACAAGTTTAACATGCATTCAAACTGATCAAATGCTACTTTATATTTTATTGCTTCCTCCGAATAAAAGAAGATTATTAATGTAATGTCGAGAATATGCAATGGTCGAAAAAAATAAAACATAAGAAGGTTTGTTCTTTTATAATGGATTTAAACGGCAATTAAGTCGGCAAAGTTAAATATAATAGATTTTACATATTTACGTGTGCATTTACTCACGTACGTGGCTTTTATAAATTCAACACATATATATTTATTAGATTATTTAATATATAATGTCACTTGTGCATCACGTAAATACACATATATATATTTATATTATTTTATTATTATAATTAATTTTAACCCAAATCTTATTTTTCTCTTATAACTTTAGAAATATAACACTTCATAAAGTTACAAATATATCGCTAGGACAATCTCATCATTCTCTACGTATCGACTCAAGTTTCATTAAAAACGGAGCAGGGTTGAATATAATGTATATTTTATTATAATTATGTGGTCTCTTAAAATAATAGTACTCATCTAAAATATTTATTATTTATAATTGTCACATTGCCAATTTAACTACTCGTATGACAATACATAAAGTATAACTCTCGTACTTATTATGTATAAAATTATTATCATAATTTGCGGGGTGTTACATTAGCTAGATAATATCATAGATATTTGTATTAGATTAATCTAAAATTAGAACACTCTAGATTAGAAGCAAACTAGTATAAATAGGTGTTAGATAGCTCATTTGTAACCACCTAGCAAACTTCACATCTTACTTACATACTTGTAAGCATCTTTGGTACTTGTGTTCTAGTAATACAAGCTTCTTGTGTTGTAATCAAGCATCACAAGCACACTTTACTTGTGTCCTACCAATCCAACGTTCCCTTTACAAGACTTCCGCTCCGTAAACCATCTCATCGAGACTTAAAGGCTGACTTAGAACACATCTAAGTGGCGCACGTGATTTGGAGAAGATAAGTTCGTGACAATATGTCTCTCAGTCACACCAATTTACTTTACATACCATCTTCCTAACAACCTTTTGGTGCTTCCAAAAGATGACCATAACCACTACCTCCACGTACCCATTATCGGATTATAGTTTTCAGGCGGCACAAATCCGCTAGCAGACGATCGAGGCTTGCATTGGTAACCCCTGGCCATCGTTCATTCCCACACCCACATTTTGACGCATATTTTTTCCTTCCCATGGATTGCATTACACCTCCATACCCACCTCCAAACTGTTCTGTGCCCTGCTCTCGTGCACCCATTCCCATTCCCGACCCCAAACCCATGGGGTTGGGTGCTGGTCTTAGCACACTCGCACCAGCGTGTCTAATTCCAGACCGCGAACCCATGGCTACATTTGAAGTTAATTACTGGGGTTTTTCTTGGTTTTTTCATTCTCTTTTCTTTACGGTTTGTAGCTTCAAAATCAACTCCAGTATCACATAACGAATTTTTTTTATCAGGATACCTCTGTTCACAGACATGTTTTTACACTTATCAGTTTTATAATCCACGATAAATTTTCACATCTGTGTTTCATTGAAAATTTTAGCTAGTTTATATGAAAAGTCAAAGATTCAATTTATACAAATAACATGCCATACTGTCCTATATGACATAATAACAACAAATGGCCACCCATGGTGTTAGTGCCATATTTATTCATCAAAGGGACTTCATAACCTAAGATTGCATTACATCTTACAAATACTATACTTAGCATCCCTAAATAATTATGAGTTAGCAACCCTTTGGCATTTTGCAATGAGAACCATCACCTTCACATAAATCCAATTTTCCAAGAGATCAAGAAAGTAAAAAAATGCATGTCTTCCATGACGGTTGAAAAGTAAAACAATACACATCATCCAAAACCCGATAGAAAAACAGATGGCCCCACCAATAAAAAAACCATTATAGAATATCGTCTTTGTCTTCTCCATCATCCTCAATTTCATCAATGACGGGTGGAACTTCAGGACAATATTTAGGTAAGGGAAGTCCACATAGTCCTCCATTTCCTATGTACCTTGCAGGTTCAAAGGACTGCAGTTGAGTGCTTGATGAATTCTTCCTGATAAATTATTGTACGACAAGTCCAGATAGTTTAACAAGGTCATGGAAGACATGCTTGATGGTATACCTCCCGAAAGATTGTTTCTAGATAGATCCAAAATTAAAAGTTCTTTCATCTTACCAATATTTGGTAGTATCTCTCCTTGTAGAGCATTCATTTACAAGTCAAGAGCGACCAATTAACTTATTAAGATTGGTTAGTTCATGTGGGATTTTACCGGTTAAATTATTGTTTAATAAATCAATGATCTTCACAAGTCCAAGAATGCTGTTAAATTCATGTGCACGTCCTTGCCATTTAATCATTGCATGGCCAACATAATACTCATACTCACTCACATGTAGAGTACTACGTAAAGCAACATAGTTTACAGCTGAATTTCGAAATAAGGCATCGAAATTGATATAAGTGAGACTTAGATTACTAACACAATAGGGTATGGTTCCACAAAGGTTATACATTAACATGTCTAAATTTGAAGATTTACTAACTCATATAACTCTAAAGAGATAGGTCCAAAGAATTTATTTGATGTTAGGCTAAGAGCATTTAATCCGGATAACCTTCCACCGATCCAACCGGGCACATAACCAGAAAATTTGTTGGCCCCTAATTCCAAAAAGTTTAACTCTATGCAATTCTTTAAAAAGAGGGCAATCTCTTGATAAGTTGTTATTGTATAAATTTATAACCTTGAGATTGATTAAATGTTGAATAGAAGCAGGAAGCCTTCCGGACAAAATATTATGTCCAAGATTAAGAATTTGAAGATTTTTAAAATGATACAAACAGTTTGGAATCCGACCAGTAAATAAGTTGCGTGACAGATCAATCAAGGTGATATATCCATCAACAATTTGGCATAAAAAGGATATTTCATCGTGAAACTTATTTCTAGAAAGGTCTAAACTTGTCAAACTGAAAGAAACATTAGACATAGGACCATAAAAGTTGTTGGAACTCAAATCAATGTCTACATAATCATTATCAAAATTTGAGGACAAGTTTGTTACAAATCCAGTAATGGTGTTGGAAGAGAGATTCAAGTATGTCAATTGAGATGGCCACATGTTCCAAAATTCATTTGGAATTGTGTCTGAAATGTTGTTATTTGCAAGATCTATACTTGAAAGACTTTTCAATGCTTGAATCCATTTGGGGAAAATAGGCCCTAGCTTGCAAGAGCTCCAATAAATTTATGCTATATTAGAAATGTTTGACACTTGAGCTTCTGAAGTAGGTCTTTCGAGAGAGTTGTTAGAAACGTCTAGTTTCTCAAGCTTGGGTAGCTTCCACACCTTTTCACCGATAGTTCCATTTAACTGATTATTAGAAAGGTCTAAATTTTTTAGGGATGAAAACTTGTGGATATCATTGGAAAATGACCCTGTTAACCGGCTACCTGAAGCATTCAATTCTTGTAATGTAAGCGATGTGCATCCGGACAAGTTGTTCAAAAAATAAGGAAATTCGACAGACATTGAGTTGCCGTCAAAGTATAAACTTAACAAAGTACAAAGGTTTCCAAGATATTGGGGAATCCAATCTAACTTGTTTCTAGAGAGAGAAAGGATTTTAAGTGCATTGCTAGTTAATGGGAACAACCAGTGATACATTGACGTGTTAAGATTGTTGTTTTCTAGAAATAAAACAACAATGGATGATGAAGAATTGAATGACGAGTAAGAATATGGATGCATGACCTGTGAGAGGCCACATTCACCAAAATTTAAATATGATAAGTTTTTAAAACTTAAAATCATATTTACCCAATTATCTACATTGGCTAGAGATATACCGTACATATCAAGCCTCTCAATATGTAACAACTGAGACAGCCAATCTAGGTTTTCAACTGTACATCTTTTGAGGTTTCGAAGTGAAAGTTCTTCCAAGTTTGTGAGGTTTCCGAGCACCGGAGGAATGGTTCCAGTAAAATTATTATCACCAAGGTCAAGATGTTTTAACCGAGTCATGGAACCAATGAACTTAGGAATGGCGCCATGAAAAGAATTATAGGAAAGGTCAAGATGTTTTAACCGGGTCATGGAACCATTAATGAACGTGGGAATGAATCCATAAAAATAATTTTCAGAAAGCTCAAGATCAGTCAAGTAGCTTAAGTTAAGCAATGAAGGGCTTAGCTTACCTACAAGATCTCCCTCACTCAAGTAAATGCTTACGACACGAGCATGCTTGTTGCACTCAACTCCAACCCATTGACAACAATCATTGGTTGCTTCTTCTCCTTCTGTCATCCATGTTGAGAGAAGCCCATTGGGGTCATGATGAATGTATGATTTAAAAAGGGTGCACAAAATGTTTATAGCAAATATTATTTGTCATTGTATCAAAATGTGTTGATCTTTTCTTTAATCTGTAAAATTTCAACAAATATGATGAGCTTTATATAGACTCAAAGCTTGAAGTAAACTACCTCGAATTAATTTCTTTCAAGACTAAAGATAATGGAATAGCTGTATGTTAATTTGACCCAAATTACACGTCCAAAGTTTTGAAAGTTATCATTTTTCCACATCCAATTGATACGTATCAAAAAATTTCTTTGAACCACTATGTGTATGTAAATTGTGTGGGGGCATAGAAAAAGTAAAATGCTAATCAATGAATAGAAAAGTGGGAGGTACTAGCGTTTCATTAACGATAGTTCCATTTAACTGATTATTAGAGTTGAAACTTGAAAGTTCTATTATACCTTGTATGTATGTGTGTTTCGATTTTTTTTAACAGCCAAAGATTTTATAAAAGAACTAGCGCCTAGCAAGACGCTAGAAAACAATACATCAAAAATTAAAATTACATCATTGCCTCCATGTAAGAGCAAAATGTGCTTCTTTAGAATCAGCTACAATATATAAGAAGATTAGAACAGTAAGAGCAAAATGTGCACAAAAAGAAGAATGAAAGGCAACAATGGATATGCAACCCTTTGTAATTATGCAATGAACAACACCACCTTCACATATACCCAATCTTCAAAGTTATCCAAAAAGTGAAAAAAAGCATGTCTCCCGTGGCGATTGACAAGTAAAGCCATACATAACAACCAAAATCCGATAGAAAAACCAGCGGCCCCACCGATATAAAACCATCTCTGAAGATCATCGATATCTTCCTCATCATCCTCAATTTCACTGATAGCGGGTGGAGCTTCTTTTTCTTTATCTCCAGGACAATATTTGGATAGGGGAAGTCCACATAGTCCTTCATTTCCAGTGTACCTTGAAGGTTCGAAAGACTGGAGTTGAGTGCCGGATGGAATCCTCCCCGTCAAGTTATTATACGATATGTCTAGGTAATTTAAAAGGGTCATCTGAGACATGCTTGATGGTATTCGTCCTGAAAGATTGTTCCTAGATAGATCCAAAATTTGAAGTGCTTTCATCTTGCCTATTTTTGATGGAATCTTTCCATGTAGAGCATTTTTTGACAAGTCTAATGCAATTAGTTTATGAAGACCGGTTAGTTCAACCGGAATTTTTCCTGTTAAATTGTTGCTTGATAAATTGATGATCTTCACAAATTGTAGAGTTTTTCCAAATTCACGTACCCCTCCTTGCCACTTGATCATGGCATGGTCAACATATTCACCCCCACTATTGTTTGACAAATGCACATTTTGGTTAATTGCTAATCCATCTTGAACCATGGAAGTGAGATTATTAAGACAAGAGGGGATGTTTCCACATAGTTTGTTCATTGACAAGTCTAGAATTTGTAGATATACTAGTTGACATAATTGTGAAGGGATGGTTTCAAAAAAGTTATTTGATGTTAGGCTAAGCGCATACAACCTCGATAACTTTTCTCCTATCCAAACTGGGACGTTACCAGAAAACTTGTTGGCCCCTAAATCCAAAAAGGTTAACTCGGTGCAGTTCTGTAATGATGAGGGTAGTTCTCCTGAGAAGCTATTGTTAGGTATATACAAAACCTCGAGACTAGTCAAATACTTGATAGAAACAGGAAGCCTTCCAGACAGATTATTATGTCCTAGACTAAGAATTTTTAGTTCCTTAAAATTCCACAAACAGTCTGGAATTTGTCCCGTGAATGAGTTGTGTGAGAGATCAAGATGGGTGAGGGATCCATCAACAATTTGGCACAAAAAGAATATTTCTCCATAGAATTTGTTTCTAGAAAGATCTAACATTTCCAAACTAGAAGAAACATTTTGTATACGACCATGAAAGTTGTTGGAACTCAAATCTATGATCGATGAACGATGGTCAAAATTTGATGACAAATCTGTTACCATCCCAGAAATATTGTTGAAGGAGGTATCCAAATATGTCAAACGAGAAGGCCACATGTTCCAAAAGTCCTTCGGAATTATGTCTAAAATTCCAGTGTTGGCAAGACTAATTCTCGAAAGATTTTTCATTGTTTGAATCCATTTGGGGAAATGAGGCCCTAGCTTACAAGAACTCAAATCAATATGTTCCACATTGGAAAGGTTTGACATGTGAGCATCTAATGAAACTCCCTCAATTGAGTTGTTTGAAAGATTTACATTTACAATATTAGACTTCCCGATCTTCTCCGAGATGTCGCCTTTAAGGAAATTTGAAGAAACATCTAGCTCTATAAGCTTAGGTAGTTGCCATACATTTTCACTTATAGTTCCATTTAATTGATTATTAGAAAGGTATAGAGTTTCTAGAGATGAAAAGTTTATGATATCATCAGATAATGATCCTGTGAATTGGCTACTTGAGGCAACTAACGCTTGTAACGTAAAGGATGTGCATCCGGACAAGTTTTTCAAGAAATTAGGAAAATTTGAAGGCATGGAGTTATAATCAAGAACCAAATAGGTTAAACTACAAAGATTTCCAAGATATTTCGGAACTCCATCTAGCTTGTTTCCTGAGAGATAAAGTTCGACTAGTTTGTTGCTAGTTAACGTAAACAACCAACGATACATGGACGAGTTGAGATTGTTATCTATGAGTGAAAGGGTAACTATAGATGAAGAAAAGGAAGAGTTTACCGATGAAGAAGAATATGGATGCATGACATGCGAGAGGTCGCATCCCTCTAAACTTAAACTTGATAGTCTTTGAAGACTTTGAATCACATTTACCCAGTTATCAGCTTTACTGAAAGAAATACCCGACATGTCAAGGTCCTCTAACTGAGACAAACGAGATAGCCAATCTATGTTTTTAATGTGCAGCTACTCAGGGAATCAAGTGAAAGTACTTGCAAGTTCGTGAGGTTTCCAAGCTCCGAAGGAATAATTCCAATAAAACCATTCGAACCAAGGTAAAGATACCTTAACCGAGTCATGGAACCAATGAACTTAGGAATAGTTCCACTAAAAAGACTGGAGGAAAGATCTAAGTACACTAACTGAGTCGTGGAACCAAAGAAGATGGGAATGGTTCCACTAAAAGAATTTCCGGAAAGATCAAGATGATTCAAGTAGCTTAAGTTAAGCAGCAAAGGACTAATCTTACCTTCTAGAAACCCAAATCTCAAGTCTAGGCTTGTAACATGTCCTGTTTGCTTGTTGCAAGTGACTCCACTCCATTCACAACAGTCACTTGTTGCTTCTTCTTCATCTTTCCATGTCGAGAGAAAATCTCTGGGGTCTTGATGAATGTATGATTTGAAATGAAGAAGAGCATGTTTCTCCTTATCAATGCACTTGTTGTTACTAGCACGGCGGCCAGGGTAAGTGGCTGTTACCTTGAACCATGAATGGGCGGTTGTAGATGTTGTAAATGATGACAACACAAGGACCAAAGTAATATAGAATAGGGGATGTGCAAAATGAACATTGCAGATCTTCTTTGTCATTTTGTTGTAATATTTTCTGTAATCTTTGAATATCAACAAATATTCACTCGGCTTTTATAAACTCAAAGTTAGAAAAAGTTGATATAAGTCAAGTCAATGGAATAAGTTATATGAACTTTCATGTCCACATATATTTTGTGTGGATGTGGAGCATTAAAGACTTTTAAGACTAAAGTCAATGAAATTAATTGTCACCAAAGCCTTACTGTCATCTCACACTGATAGATAGATATACACAATCATAAAATAGAAATTTGGAGAACCAAATAATTTGAATTCTAATGTTTATTATTGTTTGCAACTAGTTATTACATGCTTCAAAATTAAGTGACAAAAATGTTGAGATATATAAGAAATTAAGGAACTTGATATTGGTTTATACAGAACCCTATATTGAGTCAAAAAGAATTACAAAATATCATGAAAAACAATACTTTTTTATATCACAATAACTATGCTTATGACTGCAACGCCATTCTACCTGTAGCCGCCATAAGGCTGCTGCCCATAACCACCACCTCCACCCATCATCGGATTATAGTTTCCAGGCGGCATGTATCCGGTGGCAGGTGACGGTTGCATCTGATACCCTTGGCCATTGTTCATTCCCATACCCATATTTTGAGGCATATTGTTCATTCTCATACCCATATTTTGAGGCATGTTGTTCATTCCCATGCCCATGTTTTGAGGCATATTGTTCATTCCCATGGGCTGCATTACACCACCATAACCACCTCCAAACCCTGGCCCTGCACCAGGTGCACCCATTCCCATTCCTGAAACCGCCATGGGGTTGGGTGCCGGTCTTAGAACACCTGCACCAGCACGTCCAATTCCAGAGCCCGAACCCATGGCCTTACCCATGGCTACATTTGAAGTCACTGGTGTTTTGCTTGGTTTTTCCATTCTCTTTTCTTTACGGTTTATAGCCTCAAAATCAATTCCAATATCAGATAACGGATTTGTTTTAGCTGCACATCCACAAAACAGTGTTATAAATATATAAATTATAAAGTACGAAGCACATGCTAATTAACTAAAAGTGGAATAACTCACATCCAGATATGTTCAAATTAACGAGCCCACGGTTTAATGTATCAGACCAAACAGTGGATTTGGTCTCAAATTTTTCTTTTGCAGGTTGTTGAGGTACTAAAGCAAGTGCGCCTGTTGAAGCAGTGACAGATGGTGGTTGGGAGGCCATGGAAGTGTTTGACTGTAACTGTGACTGTTGATAGAAGCTTGGAATTGAGGAAGCTGGCGGTGTTGGAGCTGATGTAGGTTGACCATGAGGCTGGAAACCACCGTTAAGGTTGTTAACAGGTTGAGCTGTATGACCATTGGAATTGGAGAACCCTGCCTGTGAAACGGTGCCCGACTGAGAAGATATACCACCAAAAGACGCATTTTGACTGCCTGTGAAACCAACCTGTGACACAGATTGACTACCCTGACCCGCCGAGAAGCCAGAAGGCAGCATAGATTGACCGCCATGAGCTGACCGTGACTCCAACTGGCCACCCTGAGCCCCTGGGAAACCAGGTGGCAGCACAGATTGACCACTCTGAGCTGGAAAACCAGATGAGAACTCAGATTGACTACCCTTAGCCGCTAGGAAACTGGGTGGCAACACAGATTGACTGCTCTGAGTTGGAAAACCAGATGGCAACTCGGATTGGCCAACCTGAGCCGCAAGGAAACTAGGCGGCAACATAGATTGACTGCCCTGAGGCGAGAAACCAGGTGGCAACACAGATTGACCACTCTGAGCTGGAAAACCAGACGACAACTCAGATTGGCCACCCTTAGCTGCTACAAAACTGGGCAGCAAGATAGATTGACCACTCTGAGCTGGAAAACCCAATGGCAAGTCAGATTGGCCACCATTAGCGGCTGGGAAACTTGGCGGCAACACAGATTGGCCACCCTGAGCATGAAAACCCGACGGCAACTCTGATTGGCCAACCTTAGCCGCTAAGAAACTAGGCGGCAACGTAGATTGACTGCCCTGAGACGGTAAACCAGACAGCAACTCAGATTGGGCACCTTGAGCCGCTGGGAGACTAGGCGGCAACATAGACTGGCTGCTTTGAGCCGGGAAACTAGGTGGCAACACAGATTGACTACCTTGACCTGGAAAACCAGATGTCAATTCAGATTGGGCACTTTGAGCCGCTGGGAGACTAGGTGGCAACATAGACTGACTGCTTTGAGCCGGGAAACTAGGTGGCAACACAGATTGACTACCTTGACCTGAAAAACCAGACGTCAGTTCAGATTGGCCGCCCTGAGCCGCTGGGAAAACAGGCGGCAACATAGACTGACTACCCTGAGTCGAAAAACTTGGTGGTGGAATAGACTGGTGGCCATCTTGAACTGAAAACGCCGGCGAGGGCACTGGTTGACCAAATTGACCGGGATAACTAGGCGATGGCATAGGTTGACCAAATTGACCGGAAGAACTCGAGGGTAATGAGGTGTGGTTAGGTTGACCAATGTGGTTAGGATGACTAGATTGATCGAGAAAACTCGATGGAAATGAGGTGTGGTTAGGTTGATTGATTTGCGAATGAAAACTTGTCTGTGTTGAATGTTGATTGGGTTGCGCTTGAGTAACAGTCTGTGTAGGTAGAGTGGGTGGTCCAGTTGGAGGAAGTATGCCTGCTAGAATGTCTATACTTTGGTCAAAACCGTCACCAAATCCCATGTCATTCACTGTCATTTGAGTGGCTGTTTGAGGTGGTTCACCAAAGGGTGATGTTGACTGTTGAGCTGAGAATGCATCAGTAGAAGGGACGGCTTTAAAAGGATCATCACCAAATGGATTTTCATATTGCTGCATAGAAAGTACAGCACAAACGTCAAATGGTGTGTGAGTGTGTGCATTAGTGGTGTTTTAAGACGCACCTGACTGGCTGGTGATGCAGCCACAAAGGTCTGACTAGGATTAGGGCTGGTTAGAGCAAGCGGCTCAGATGGCACAAGATCCAATGCATTTGAAGAGAAAGAGTCTGATAGAGAACCAAACAAGTCCACCTCAGCACCGCTTGATGCTGATGGGGCAACTATATCCACACCAAACTTATATTAATTACTAATAAATTGTAAGATAAATAGAGTGGTAACTGGTTTTACCTGGAGGTGCACCGCGGGGGTCAAAAAAGTCAAACTCATCAGCTTCCTTGTTGGAGGTGACTGAAGATGTGGTGGCTGCCGGAGGTGGTGGAGTGGCGGCAGGAGGTGGTACAGTGGTAACCGAAGGCGGAGGAGGTACAGAGTTGTTAGGATGCACAGTTTCTTGATGATTAGCCTCACTCACAGCATCTTCATAAAGAGGGGGTGCCCCAAGATTTTGTGCAGATAATTTCGATTCAAGACGGCTGCTCCGATCCAATGCCAAAATATGTATATAATCCATTTGTTACAGAAATCATTTTATAAAACGAGAACAGGATTCACATGGTTCAACAAATAACAAATTCACATCTGTTGCGTGGATTTTATTGTGTTTTTTTTATTCAATAGTAAAAAACAAACTCAAAACCAGTTTATTACCTTTCATCAGGAGAGCCATCTTCAACTCTAGCATTGCTTCCTCTATATACGAAAATAAATATGAATTAATATTTTTATTTGTTTGTTTGTTATCTTTAAATGTCAATGTATGCAAAAACACTAGTGACTGTTCAATTAACAAAGCAAATTCAACAATGTGCTTTAGCCTTTAAGGTATTTAATGTACCTTTCGAACATAGAGTGGGATGACAAAATGGATGGAATGGAACCGGTTGGTTTTTAATTATGTCTTTAAATTCATATATAATTAAGTTGATAAATATGTTTATATCTTAGGCTTTTGAATACAATTCAAATGACTTTCACGGTTTGGCCCATTTTATCTAAACCCATCCTACCCATTAGAGATAAAACGTGAACCAAATTAACCCGTTTATATGCAAACAGGTTGAAAGTGTCACATGCAATCATTCAGAAACTGACGTCTGATTGAGAACAAACGAGTATTATCAGAGGGTTAAATACCTGGAAGATTGATGACCGTCATCTCTATCAGAGCTTTGACTTTTTGCCCCGTAATCACCATCAATACTTTGACTTTTTCCACGATATTCATTATCACCATAACCATCTCGCCCATATCGGTCTTCACCATCACGTTCATATGAATTCCTGGAATTCCAGTCTCGTTCTCTGCCATAACCATTACGGTCTTCATCTCTACTCCCATATTGCCCGTCATATCTATCATCTCCAGGACCTCCAGATGTATTGCGGAACCTATTTTCAGATATTAAAAATGTCAATCCCTTAAAAACTTTGGTGACATACATGATTATAAAGACTATGTTATTTTAGTAGCAAAATGCATTAAAAAACACATTGAGCAATGTTCGACTCGTTTCCTTATAATATTTGTATGTACCCGTTAAAGATTAAACATAAACCAAATAAACTGCTTATAAGTAAAAATGTCAAAATTGCCACAATGGAAATAATCTTTAAAAGAACTTACTTGTCCCTGCTGGCAGCAGCCTTTTCCCTTACTTCTTGTATCTGTTCTTTATCATTCACAAGAGCAACAAGACTTTGAGATTTCTTCCTTACGTTGATCCCTTGATCCCTCCCGGTAGAATCAATATATTGGAAAGATGCCAAATTCTATCACAAAAAATACCATAATTAATAACTTATAGCCTTCATATACGAAAACTTAGAAATAAAGTTTCAAAGAAAAAACCATACCGATATTTGGTATGCATGGTCTCTAATATCTTCGATAACTCGTTCTGACCCATTTGCTACCAAATACTCAAGAACAGTCAAAGCCTGATGTAGAAGTCAAAGTTGGTTGGTTATAACATTTTACTCAACATTGGGTATGGAAAACTACCAAAAAGCATCAATATTGAAAATATGCAAGGGTGAAAGCATTAATTTGGAAAGAGCCAAAATCTTGAAAAATATGCATCTGTGAAAAGCATTAATTTGGATAATGGATGTAAACCAAAATCACTTGGAATTTTTACTGAACAATGGGTATAAAAAGCTAACAAAAAGCCTTAATCTTGAAAATATGTAAGACTGGAAGCTTGTAAGAAAAAGAACCAAAATTTTCCATTTTCTCAAACATAAAATATTATTCCTCGGCTAAGATTTGGCTAACTCTCTTCAAACATTCTTCCCGGGTGTAATTTTAATTGACAATAAATTGTGAGATGTTTGAAGTAATTAGAGAAAAAGGGTATGACTGTAAAATTTCTGTACACATGGATGCAAACCTTGTACACATGGCGCCAGTTCTTTCCAGTATCGCTGATACGTTTCCAAACAACTGACATGATTATTTGGTATTCATGGCTGAACATAAAGACAAAAAATTAAATTATTTTCGTTTAGAATAATCACTTTGTTCTTAAATTTCAAGATAAAAACAAGTGTGCCATACTAGTTTCTTGAAGCCTGTGCAATATCAGCAAGTTGTGTTCCGTGTGGACCCGATGACTCGTTGCTGGTAGCATCAAGAACCTGCAAAACATAGGATTAAATATTAAACATTCAATCTAAAGGGAAACTGTTTTGCCCTATAACTCAAAAGACGTAGAAGCCTAGAAGGTCAATCACCTTTTGTTCTATTGAAGGAACTTTAAGAACATTCTTACTAACTCCTCTCTTACTGCATAAAAAGACGAATGCATAATCAAGCATAATGATATGATGTTGCAATGGTTCATACGAAAAACAATACTATTAGTACTTACATGCCCCTGAACGCCTTCTTCATTTTCACGTAGCGCCCAAACACCGACGCACACTTTCAAAGATTATTTGGGTTCAGCTGGAAACAGAAGATGGGTAACAACTTCAATAAACATGATTGTTAGATATACATACACATGATAGGTTTTATAAAACTATCAACCGATATATTCTATGTTTGCACTAAGCAAAGCAAGTGTCGAGATTTGCATTTTAAAAGTGATTATGACATATTGAATAATCTTAATCATACAATCAGTTGTAATAAAATGGGGTGCGGGGAGTAGAGTTTAGTTTTTGCCTAAGATAAAAAATTGTATTGCACCTACACGTACACTGATTATATTCTTCCAAACATTAAAAATCCATTATCTGTGGCTTGTAAACACAATTATAGTGAATCACTTCCAAACCGCAATGCCAAACACCCAATAATCAGATCATTATAAGTAAAAGTAGATTAATCCAAAAACTCATTTCTAACTTCCGTGAGTCAATAATCAGATAACCATTTTCAAAACTCACATTCAAACATCCTTTTATGTATGCTTACATCATCACAGTGATCGTATGAATCGATCATAGTTATCATTGTAGTTAAATATATAGACTTTAAAAATATTAAATCTACTCACCTTATCAATTTTGAATAAACAACAACTGCACAAAACATACTAATTGATCAAAATTCTGCAGCACAATAGCTCAAATCTACAGAAAATTTGCCTTAAACATAAAAATAAAGAACAAAACCAAAAAATTAGAACATAAAGATGAGCACCCATTAAAGATCACCATATACTCAACAACTGTTTCGTAATTTCAATCCCAAAACAGAATTAAAATGCAAAAAAGATTAACACCCATTAAATGCAACAATCACATAACTTAACACACATAGTCAATCCACAACTACAGATCAACAAGATTGAATCTTTAATCAAGATAAAAAATCAAAACCCTAATTCATCACATTACCATCCAAGTTTTTGAGCTAACACCCAACAAAGCACATAAACACATCCGAATAAAAAATCCACAAAAAATATCAAGATTTTGATCAATCAAGAAAACTAGAACTAACCCAGATCAAAAAAAGTGAATCTTTTCAAGAAAATATATCGAACCTGATTCAACTGTAGCAACCCAGATCTGATAAACTTGAATCTTGATGTAGTGAAAGATGAATCAAAATACAGAAATTTGGAACAAAAAAATTTGATTTTGAATTGGTAAAAAGAGGCACAAGAATCAAGATTTATTTATTTTTGTGTAGAAATTTGAATGAAAAATGATATTAACAGAAAAAGGGTTTGGTGTTTGTTTCTCTGTCAACAACAATTTGGGGAAGGTTGTGTAAGTTTAAAGATGAGCAGACAACGCATATTTGCTCGGAAAAATTATGGGTTAATAAGTCTTTATCTTTTATTTTTTTTATTTTGAAATGTGTATATTTTTTTATGTGTTTAATGTTCTAGGATACTAATTTGTAGCTGGCGTGCGATTATGTGTTCAAGTCTTTGTTGGGTGTTATGTCAAAATTATTCCACCACACATGCTCGTCAAGAGGCTAAAGAAGCTTCTACATGACAATAATTTGGACTAATAATGTCATTATTACATGGTTTAAGAGGAGTTTTATAAGTTAAATATACTAGAGCATCACCAATAATAAGTTTCAAAAACACTTAAAAATGTTCTTACTCACGTGTCATGTTAACAAATACTTATTTTTTTAAAATCTTAAAAACCTCTACAATAACGCTCTTTAAAAAATATAATCACATCATTAACAATTTATTTATTTAAAGTATCCATATCTCTTTGCATGTATTTTAATATAACCAAAATAGTACATGGACCCCATTATTTACTTATTCTTTCATGTCCATGAAGAAGAACGGACAAATAAAAAACAAACTCACCCAATGGTGAGGAATGTTAAAAAACATCCCAACATAGGTATTTTTAAACCCAGAAATCTCTTATTGAATATGCTTTTACTAACGATTGTGGATATTGCGGCTTGTAAGTGTGTTTATTGTTGAAGTATTTAAGTACCTATGTTAGTATAAATATTAGGAGCATATTAGTGATAGACGTTTCTGACCGACATGGTACTAAGATGGTAGGGGGAAGGACACGGATGAAAGATTTTGTGGCACCAAAAATGTGTTTTATAAACCGTCTATGGAGGAACTATGAGAGGATGACTGGATGAGACAGTTAGTGTTTACGAGTGAGGGAAAGAATCAGTGACATTCTACTAGTTAAAGGTATAGTTCAGAAGAAAAAAAAAGGTTTAAGAAAATTAAGGATTTAAATCATGTGAGTAATGTTTTCATCTTAAAAGATATTTACATTGTTTATCAAATAAAATGAATACAAAGTATTACATAAAGACAAATTAGTGTTTGTTAACGTTCTATACACGTTATTGACAAGAAATATAACCTCGTCAATATTTTACCGTGTTAAATACAAACTCATATCATCTAACAGATGGATTATTTGCAGCCGCACAAATTCATACCCTAGGACAAAAATTTGTCCGAAGACACATTTGAATGTCATTTTCATCAACATATCATGAATGTATAATATAATTAATTGTATTCAAGGGTAGGAAGGTTTTAATTGATTTTTCATAATTTTGAAATATTTACTTTGTTTCATGTTATTTATTTACTATTTAATGTTACCATAAATGAATTGATGACTTACATAAGCAGAACTTCTCTATTAATTGTTTTTAGTTTCTACTTACATAGTTGAAATAATTTAAAAAATGTAAAACAAATGTATTTATTGTTGACATTTTCACTAATCAACTGTCTCTGTAGTATGTTCACCATAGTCACGACATGAGAAGATGGCCAATAATGCGCTTGCTTATAAAAAGCATGATCCAATCCATCAAACAAAAACCCATGTCTCTCTGCATCTAATCATATCTGCCTAAAAATATAAAAATGTTGATAAAAATTCTATGGGCCAAAAAAGTCAAAGTCAACCCACAGGCTGATCTTTTAGTTGATAAACCGTCTCTAAGCGTTCCTTAGCCCTGTGAACCTTTGACTGCAAATAAAAACTCCCATTTGTCGCATTTCGTTCAAACATATTATCATATTTCTGCGAGAAGATTTAACATATATGTGAGCTCATTGTTATTAACACATTCAAATAATGCAACATAAATATAAATGCATAGTTGGATAAAACTCTAATCCCCTTGTATGGGTCAATTCAGGTTATTTTTATCTAACGGGTCAATGGGTAAAACTAAAGAAACTGAAGAAAAATTGTCAAATGGTAAGATCAATGCATAAATCTTTCTACGTCATTGAAGGGTTATCTTTGAAAAATCATAATACTTAAACAAAATCGTCAACTTTCATCGTTATATGTGTTTGACCCAAAAAACAAATTAGAAACAAAAAAAAAGTTGCGGGACTTAACTACTAACCATTGATTTATGTATATGGGTTTGACCCAAAAAACAAATTAGAAACAAACAAAAAAAAGTTGCGGGACTTCACTGCAATCTTTGTGAAAGTATAGAGTTATTTATGATAACCCATATATTATGACAAGAGTAGATTTACTAATACAACTTTTGCAGTCTTATTTGACGTACTAAATATCAATTAGAAAAAAAAAACAAAAGGTTTTTTGAGCTTTTAGGTCGACTAAACCCGTTCAAGATCATTTTGACTCAAACAAACTGTCACTAGTTTTGACCCGTTAGCCAACCTGCCCATTTTAATACCTCTTTACTTAAGTTATAATTGCCATTGAGTGCAACATTGTAAACCAAGGTCAAGACTCCAAATAATAACTACTAGCCTGTGTAATTTCCTCCCAAGATGACTGCTCGGTAACACCAAGAATTTGTCTTGCCTCTTGCTCGGTCATAACTTTGCTTCCTCTACGCACAGCATTCTGTAATGTCTCTTGAGCAACACCAGTCTTTGAAGCATCTGCAATTTTTATTTTTAACCACAAAACAAAAATAAGGATACATAGGTTATTTTCCGTCAAGCAAAAGTACCGCAATATGAGGGATTTTCACATGAAAAAGTATTGCAAGACACATCCACCATGGGTTGTATAATCCAAAGGATACAAATTTACAGATACTAAAAAGAAAGATAAAGCTATTGATGCTTTAAGTAAAGTCATACATGTGGGCCAAACAAGTGAACAACATCATTATAACTAATATTCACTCCAGAAGAAGACTTTTTGTAATGTTCTCAGAACTATTTTCTTGCCTTTATTGCATGAGTAATAGATTTATAGTATATTTCATATTTAACTAGAGACTTTGATCATCAAATAAAAAAAAATGTTTCTCTGTGTTCAATACATGAAATGGCATTTGAAAACCATTTCTCTGTGTTCAATTTCTTCCTAATAAACAATCGCCATACGTCCATATCCATAAAACAAATATTCTGCTAACATTGTTGCTTTTAACCCCTGAACATCCATTATTGTTTTGTGTTTTTTCATAAACAGAAAATGAAGTTACAAAAAGATGTATATGTTGGCAACAAATAAGACATGGTATCAGAAATTTACTTTGAAGAGCTTGGCGATACGCTTGAACCACTCCCCTGACCAAAATTCCCGAGCCCATTACAATCAAATTCGCAAGAATTTTAGCAGCCTGAAAAAAGGCTTAAACTGTCAACAAGTAATAACTGATTCAAATAGCAAATGCACTTTACTAAAGCCAGTTGCTTTAAATCGCAAAGAAGAGCTGCCTTTAAACATAACAACAGTGCCCATTATCATTGATTGATATCCCAAAAACCTTACGACGTAATTGGGTGCTTTTATAAACAGGCACAAGAAGGTGGGTTGTTCTGATTGTAATACCCGAATCGGTTTCGGTTGAATTCGGATAACCATAGCCAATAAGCAAGATTTTGTGGAGCTCGAAACCAATTCACAATTCGGTTCGGTTTTCGGTTTTTTTAACACCTACGGACATCCTGATGGTTAAGTGACGCACCCACAACCAAGGTTGGGTGCAACAACTCCCCCAATTAATCTATTGAATGTGACCTGAAGCTAAAATTTGATTATCTGTAAATTATGAACATAAGTGCATAAAATATAAGGACAAATAAAACATACCATGGCTATAGATTAGAACACAAATCAACGTCCTGTGAAATTGATTTATTAGGAGGAAAGTTTTGGGCTTTGTTTATGCGAACTGCAAAGAAAATATAATCCAAATGATGAAGTAACCAAAAAACAAACAATTGCAGTTCTATCAGAGAAGAAAAGTAACAGTTTTGGAGCAATTGGTGAAGAAATATATGAAATACAATGATCGGACACATGAAGGTGAAGCAACATGCCAACATGTATACACATTTCAAGTTGCGTAACATTTACCGGTTATTCAACGACGACGGTGGATTTCAGATAGACACTCGCTAGGGTTAAAACATTTGAAGTCTTAAAACAAACATAGGTTGTCCCTAGCTCAAGGCACCGGAGGCAACACGTGTCCGTATGGAGACGAGATGAACCGGACTTGAGTCAAACATGTATAAGATTATAGGGAGTGAGTTATGAACCAAGGTGTGCGCCAAGGAGCAAAGGACTTAGCTTTTGATAGTATAAGGCCTTAGGTGATAAACTGACATAGATAAAACACGACCTACGGTTGAGGTGCGACCCTCTTCTCATGTGCAAGAAGAAGATTTTATGTGTCTTAGGGTTGTACAATAGGTTTGTTAGGTTGTAACTTGTAAGTACATATCACTCACGTATAAGCAACTAGGTTTTTAGGTTGTTTTTTTTTCGTTTTTCACTATTATATGAAATTTCATATTTTAATTTAATGAAATATTATTAAAATCTTATATTAATATTTTTTACAAACATCTCATTTTATGATACACATATGCAACATTTTTAACATACAACATAAATAGTTTTCTATTCATGTTTCCACGGGTCATTAACATATTATAAATATATTAAACTACAAAATGACAAAAAAAAATCACCAACCACCTCTATTAGCAGTATATAAATTTACGTCAACTAACCTTGATTATACAATACCCAAAGAGGGTTTAGTTTAACAAGATCTGAATCACTAGGCTAAATGACTATATAGAGTCAGACACCTACAACAAGAAATGCAATTTATAGACGCCTATGTTTCAGTTAAAATTTTAAAATTTGAATTTTTTTAATTACAGTAGGTGACGACTACAACACAAACAGACAGCCGTGTGCCCGTGTCATAGAATCGGGGCCGACTATCCTCAATTCAGTCGTTGGCGACCCGAGTTTTGTCATCTCGTCTACTGTTAACACATGTACGGAGAGTTTTGTCATGAACTAAATCTTCTTCCCTCCATTGATCAAATGGTAACTGAAATCAAATCGCCATTGATCTCACCACCCCATCAACACACACCACAATCAACAACACTTGTCATCTCTTCATACAAATGCTACAGTACAAATTACGTACATCAAACACATGGCTTCATGTTTACTCAATCTCTCGATCAAGACAATTTCCATCTCAGTCGCTTCATCGACTCTTGCTCCAACACAGATCATTTAAACAACGCAATTTCCGTGTTTTCCCCAACACCTTCAATAATATTTATCTTTACAACACCATGATCAAGGCTCGTTTAGTTGATACCCGTATTAAAGATGCAATCTTTGTTTACAACGAAGCTCGAGATAGTGGTTTGAGCCCTAATTGTTATACAGTTTCGTTTCTGTTAAAGGGTGTTGTTCGGTTGGGTAAAGGGGGTTTAAATTTGGGGAAAGGGATTCATTGTCAAGCAATTTGTTATGGGTTGGATACTGATGTTTATGTAGGGGTTGCATTGATTCGGATGTATGCGTGTTGTGGGCGTGTTTGTGATGCGCGCAACGTGTTTGATGAAATGTATGTTAGAGATTTGGCATGTTGGAATGCAATGGTGTCTGGGTATTGTAAGGCTGGTGAAGTGGAGAGTGCTTGCGAGTTGTTTGAGGTCATGCCTAAAAGAAATGTGGTTTCTTGGACCGCGTTAATTGCAGGGTATGCTCAAGCAAACAAAGCATCTGAAGCGGTTGCTGTGTTTAGTAAGATGCAAACTAGTGGTGTGAAGCCTGATGAGGTCACAATGTTGGCTGCACTATCCGCGTGTGCTCAGTTGGGTGCGTTAGAGCTTGGTGAATGGATTCATGGGTACATAAATAAACATAAGTTATACAAAAGTTTATCTCTTAATAACGCGCTAATTGACATGTATGCAAAGTCAGGGAACATAAAGAAAGCAGTTGAGGTTTTTGAATCCATGAAAGATAGATGTGTTATCACTTGGACAACTGTGATTGCTGGATTGGCGTTACACGGGTTTGGAAAAGAGGCTCTTGATATGTTTTCAAGAATGGAAAAGGCGTGTGTTAGACCAAATGATGTTACACTTATCGCAGTCCTGTCTGCTTGTAGCCATGGTGGGTTGGTGGAATCGGGTCGTTGGTATTTCAATAACATGGTTCCAAAATATGGGATTAAACCAAGAATTGAACATTATGGTTGCATGATTGATCTATTGGGTCGAGCCGGATGTCTGTTAGAGGCACAAGAAGTACTGAATCGTATGCCTTTTGAACCAAATGCAGCTATTTGGGGTTCACTTCTTGCAGCATCTAGACTTTATGGGAATGTTGAACTAGGTCAACTTGCGGGTCAACATTTGGTCAAGCTCGAGCCACATAACAGTGGGAACTTATCACTTCTATCAAATATATATTCGTCCATGGGTCATTGGAATGAGTCTAGATTAACAAGGAAAGAGATGAGGGATAGTGGTGTGAAGAAGATTTCAGGTTCGAGTTGCATTGAGTTAAATAGTACAGTTCATGAGTTTATTTCTGGAAATGGTTCACATCCTCAATATGAGAGGATATTTGAAGTTTTGTATCTGTTATATAGACAAATGGAGGTTACAAATATTTTAATCTAAAACACATGTCATTTGATGATTGTATATACAAATTGTGTTGTTTCTCCATGTAGAACTGCCTATATGTCCACATATGGTATACATGTCTCTCCCACTTATTTGGTCAGTACTACGTCAAATGCTTATACAACCTATACAGGTTTTAAAAAGGTTATGATCAAGGATGTTCATAAACCGTATGAAACTGAACACACAACTCAAACCGAAGCAAAACAGTTGGTTTGACTGTTTAAAATTCATATGGTTCTTTTCACCGTTTGAAACATTTAACCAACTATTTGAATCAAACCAGCCATTTACCTATAATCATAAACCATCTTTATTATTTCTTTAATTTCTGTTATAAAATATACTATATTGAAAAAATAAGATTAAAAGAACACTCTAAAAAAACTGCCAACCCGAACCGTTCTAACTAAAACTGGTTTGGTTTGTGGTATGCTTTTCTTACAAGGCCATATTGAGCAAACAGTAAACACCCTAGTGTCTGAAATGAAGGTCGACTCAAGGCATGTGCTAATCTTTTTTCCTACAGAATTGTTCATGATTTGGTTCAAGAGCGGTATGGTTATGATTTGACCATTCTGACTAATGCTTCAAAATCTCATATAAATCTTACAACAATATAAGGGGAAGCAAAACAATGGCATCATATAATTGTTTTGGATTTGACCATTAAGTAAGGCTGAATGTATTATCAGCATGTCCTTATTAACACCACCGGGTATAAACCAAAAACCACCCCCAAAACTTACAAGCTATGAAGCATCAGTTTCATTCTCCAAAACAGAAAGATGCAGAATAACCATGAAAGAATCTTGGTGGGATTAAATGTTGAGGTAATTTAGCAACATAATCATGATCCAAATCATACACGAACACCCAGTTCAGATATTTTCGCTATCCTTTTGTTCATAGCAAGCCTCTCGTCTTTTAGAGTTGATGCCATATTAGCAACCTGTACAATAAAAGTGGAACAATGAATTAGAAGCCAGTTCGAATACAGAAAATGGTGTAGATTTAGGAGTAGGTTTACTGGGTGTGTGAGGACGTCACCACATCGGTACAAAAAACGAATAAATAAAGAAAAAGTTATGAACTGAGCAAATTCACATTGTTTTCCTATTCGTTTATATGGTGAAACAAGAGTTACAAGTACCTATTTTACTTCACTTATAATGGAATAGAAAGTTAGAAACACATGCTACTTTTAGTGTTTTGAAAGTGTAAAAAAAACTTTGAAATTTTCGGACATACATGAAAATTCCTATATTCAACAAAAGGTGAGATTATAACTATGATAATCTAATATTTGTGATCATATATAACACACTTAGGTTATATCAAGAAAATTAGAAAAATATAGACAAAAGTGTTGTGAGCACAACCATTGTGCCACAACTGGTGTACTTTATGATAGATTTACCTCTGCTCGCAATCTCAAAGCGTCTCGACCAGGAATTTCCCGCAGATCTTCCACAAGATCTGTTTAAGGTGCAAGAGACATCAAATCAATTCATATTTCCTCTTTCAATAACAAAAATAGGGGGTGTTTGGATGTGCATTATAAATGTGATTATTGCAACTTGAAGTCATGATAATCAGTTTTCAATGTTTAGAATAAAGTGACTCTATGATGATTATCTCACAACATAATCACTTTTGAATAATGACATTCACATCCAAGAGTATCTCTTGCAGCATGTTGTTGCTGATGATTATTTGATTGTGATTATTTAAGACCACGCAATCAGTTCCAATACAGACATCCAAACACCCCCTTAAGTTTGGGGTTTGGGACACATGTGTGGGTGGATGGAAGTGCGAGTGCGGACGATACACTTACCATTAGCTTGACATTCAACCTTGTGAGCTGATTTAGCAAGACTTTTAAACTGACCTCCAGTACTCCTACATGGTAACACTTAAAAAGATTATTGCTTGAGATAAACATATTTACCGTGCTCCTACATAGTAATACTTTAAAAGATTATTGTCCCCAAATCAGATGAAAGCAACAAGTGATTCTACACACATAGGTGAAGTGTACTACTATTAGTCGAATGTCAACAATGCCCTTTTCATAGTGACAAATAGATAGAAATGCATTTAAATTAATTTTTAGCTTCCAATAAAAGAAAATCTGATGGAAAAAATTCAATCACAATGACACGTGTAAAAATAAATTTATACGCCAGGGAAAGTTTGCTTGAAATTTAACCCAAACTATGTACATTACAGCTGACATGATAAGGGTGGGTGTGCAAAACCCAGCCCAAACATCCAAAACATCCTTCAGTGTGGTCTCAAAACCAGTTTTTTTCCTTTTATTTTAGTGAAACGGTATTTTTTTAGGTGTGTATAGTTGGGCATGGATCACTAGCACAAAAGTTGTGAATTCAGTTCCTGATCCAATTTGGTCCCAAACAGGTTCTAAACCGGCACTGGACTGACAAAGAACCAGTGCTATCGGTCTGGTTCTTGGTTCTTGAAGTTTAAACATTTTCTAAGTTTCTGGTCATTTCAATTAGGTAAAAAAAACTAAAAGAAAACATATGCGACCAGATCCACAAGAAACTAGACCAATCACCAACTTAAGAAGATATCCTAAGCTATAGAATGAGGACCAGACCAAATATAGCCAGTTCAGGCAGGTCGGTGGTTTGTCAGCCCAGCCCATTAAACATGGCAAGACGGAGATTCTTCAAGTTTCACGGAATTGAGTCTACCTTAATTCACCATAGCCATAAATCATCCCTTTCTCAGCAATAGCAGCCCTTTCAAGTAGCTTTTCACTCTCTTTCTTCATTAACTGAACCGAAATGCTTAAATCGCGTACGTTGTTTGCAGCTTTGACAATCCGTGCCTGAATATACATTATGACAAAAAAATGCTATATGACATTAAAGTGACCATATTTGGAAAGATAATAGATCTTACAAAGCAATAGCAGTTTCGACCATTTACTCGTGACTGAGGTGATTTGTGTTGTGTACTTGTGTTTTGTATCAAATGGATGAAAAAAAAGAACTTGAAAGGGAAATGGGGAGAACTGGTTTAAATTCAACACATGTCTATTTCTAAAGCATACAACCTCCTGAAACCATTTATTCAAAAACATAGATTATTATAATAATATTGTTTTAGTGGTCACAATTAAAGAATTGAAAATTTATAGACAAAATAAAAATAGATAAAGAAAAAAGTCTTTGGCAAAGGGTCAACCTGGCTTGCCCATTTTAACTCGTTTGAAATATGACACATTTCAACACAAATCCATTTGATCCATCATCAAATCCACAAATCATGCAACTTCTAATTATATGCCAGTATATGAACCTAGAAAAAATTACCTCCTCAGTCTGAAATCGACCCAATGTACGACGAAACAAGAACCTTCTAGGGCCTGGATGCAGGATATCATGAGTTACAAATACACAAAATAATGTCACTTAAATAAAAATTAGAACCCACATGTTTAACAAAGACCTCAAAAGATACATCATTTAATTCCACACTACCTTTCAGGTTTCAGCTAAATGCATCATCATATTTTCAGGTAATAAATGAAACAACTAACTTATGGTTGACAGAAAATAACTATTTGAGCAAACAGAAACATTTTAAAGGTATAAACAAAATACTTGGAGAAACAGTACTGCTTTCAAACAACCCTTGTGATATATGGATATCATAACAAGTAAATAGTGATTCTACTTTTCTGTAAAAGAATGACAAATAAACCTGATGAACAAATATCTTTTTGCTCACCTCGCATTAAGAGAAGACCGGCTGTAATTGCAACTCCAGCAGACAATGTTGAGTGTTCCCTTGCAACTTTGACTTGATCTGTTAATGCAGAAGTATTAGACAAAGAATCACTAAAAAACTAAACAATGAAAGTGAAAGAAACATCTGAAGTGGAGATTAACAGAATGTATGACTATGAATGGTTTTTTTTTTTGTGAAAAACTTCGGCAAAAAAAGGTCACCTTTAATTTTACTGAAAACCAAATCTTCATAACTCTTATACTGTGATGTGTATTGAAGTACATGATCCTGGAAAGTTAAACATGAAAAATAAAGCTTAAAACAGGTTTAACAGAGTTAGCAGAAGAGGAAACAAAAACCCAAATGCAGGATCATACTATTCACAACCTGAGTAAGTAACCTACTAAGTAGTAACGCACATCGTGATAATCACCAAGTTTTTCTTAACATGTTTGAGCTTTTATAAAGGAGAAGAAATCACAATAATAACGCACAACTTGCATGTAAAAGAAAATGGAAGCCGAAAAGACATTATTACCAAAACAGTGTAAATGAAAAGTGAACGCCACCAGCTCGCACATAAAGAGAGTTAACTGAACTTACAGGGAAACGCCTTCAAAGGTTTTACTTGTCATTTAACTTGGTAAAAAGGTTGCATGTTCATATAACTACTAATCTCATTTGTAAGTCATTCAATGTTACAGCACAAACCTTTTATAAGCAAGTTGGGGAGAGAAATAAACTGTTAAGAGGAACGATAATATTCAATGGAGAACTACCAAATTTTATATTAGGTGCGATCTAGATAATCAAACTCTAATAACTAACAAGAAATCTAATTTATTGAAATGACAGAAACTTTTACTAGGCTTAATCATTTGTACATCAAATTCTGGAAAATAAACATAAAAACCATCCTATTATTAGCCGCACAGACTCAAGCATGAGTTAATTGTCTGGCCTAGAAACGTGAAAAACAACTACTAGTCTTCAAAATTAAATTTCACAAAAGCTTTGGATCTCTTAAACAGGATGAGTTTCTCAACCAAATGGGATTTAGAGTCACATGAAGATGAATTAAATGTCTTCCACACTCTAAATTCAATCACGAAAACAGTTCTTATCAATGGTACTCCGACTAATGAATTCAAACTTCGAAGGAGAGTTCCTTAAGGTGACCCCTTTTTTCCCGTCCTTTTATATTTTCCATAGAAGCTTAAAGGTAGCTATGCTGGAAGCAAGATCAAAAGGCATGTTCAAAGGTGTGCAGGTCAGTAAACTGTTCCCCTGGCAACTTACTTTCAGTTCAGAGATGGTGCTCCCTTCATTAGTAACTGATTGGACGAAAATGTAAAAAGTATGATAAGAATCTTGGAATCAATCTATGGGTACGTTAAAGAGTGGACATCTAGGCATCAGTAGTCCTAAAGTATTCAACCTTGCACTCCTCCGAAAATGGTAGCGGAGAATTTACAAGGCACATGGTGGATAATGTTGTAAGCTGCATGATAGATCCTGGATAGTTATATCAACAGGAAACGGTATGGGATAAGGCACATGGAAGCGGAAACGAACAGAGCGCTAACTCACTGATTATCAATGATTAAAATCCCTCCATCATCATATTAAACCAAACAGAACTCACTTATCCATATAAAAGTATAAACCAAGTCTTCAACAACCTTATCGAATAAAGAAGCATAAACCTCCACCGTCTGTTACATCCGACTCGTGAACATTGCTGCGTAAATCTGAATTAAACCTCAGAAGTCTTCCTAGTGAAGGTTCCTTCTAACTTAGGTATCTCATGAGCTTCAAACTCAAATCAATTTACCAAAACAGCAGCTTAATTACTTAACTGTCATGTACTCATGTTCTATATTCTCATGCCTCCAATTCCTAACCTCATAACCAGTGCTGTAATTAGTATTATATCTTATGGCTATTTGTTGATTCAAAACATATGCAATGAAACAAACGCGTATGATATATAAATATATAGAGAGAGATAGAGTACCTGAAGAGATCGAACTTGAGTGGATGAGTTTTGCTGCAGCGATCGAGCGGAGCGAATGGCAGAATCGGCTGATTCCTGTACCGTACGAGGCAGATCTTCTGAAATGTATGAAAGCCATGGCTTCTCAAGCTGCTGATTATTCTCCGATGTACCATCGCCGGCGTTAGGCGGTAAATTTGCAGCAACATCGCCGGTCATCTTCTCCTTCGTTTCTCGGTCTCGATTTTAGCACTTCTTCACTTTTGTTACCCTTTTTTTCTTAAATTTTGTTAATAATTATTTTTAAATTTATGAGCAAACTTTTTTTTTTCTGTTAAGGTATACCTTCTTTATCATATTATAAGAAATTTTTTTACTATGTATCAAATCTGTAACATGTTATGTTGGTAAAATTAACTTTGTGTGTTCATGACTTTGTTTACATGTGTAATAGTTATAATATTGAAATCGATAGAAGAAAATAGTATTATAGACCAAAATAAGAACCCAATCCTACATCCTTGAAGATGACTTGTACAAGTAACGGTTATTTCTATTCTAAAGGAAAATTGCAAGAGGATGCAGTTCTGCATTCATCCACATTATGTACTTTGTATAGTTTTAATTCGATGATGGATTAAATTCTTGTATATGTGTGTTTTCACATGCTTGAACTTCACTATTCACAAAAAATAAGAATTGCTATATACATTAATAGTAATATGCCATTAACATATGATGATATCCGAAGGTGGAAAACCTATTACATAAGATACAAGTCATGTTGTGTATTACCGCACATGCGCACATAGTGAAGAACGTAATAAATCTTAAGTCGGAAGGTAACAATCAGGACGACTTTATGTGTTAGACTAGTCGTATGCATCAGTAATAAATATGTACACAGACAACATTGTTTTCTCGCTCACATAAACCGTCTTATGCACACTTAAAACCACACAAATTCATCGGCATAATTTATATAGGGCCATAAGGGGTCCGAACCTATATAAATGAAGTTGTTACATTACTTGTTTTTTATGTATTAAATTGTAAGTGTGCATGGGCCATGAGAGCATAAGAGATGAGGTATGTAACAAAACTATATTAGTACACGTTCATATATTTTACTTTTGATACATTAACATGAACAAATTTGATACTAGTGGTTGACATTTTGGGTTAGAAATTTTGAATATGAGAGGTATTGATTATAAGATTTTGTAGTTTTCTCCCCCACCCATTTCCTAACCATTTTTACTCCATCAAAAAAATCCCATGGCCCCTGCTACAAAATTCTCATTTCCACCTTCAACCAAACACAAACCCCTCAATCCCACAAAAAACAAAGAGGGGGATTTTGCGAACATCCCAAGAACAAACCTTAACAAATTCATTCATACCCATTTCAATTTCTCCACCAAAAGCATCTTCTTTTTTCAATTATTCAGTTAGGTTCTTGGGACGATATCAGGTTTGTTTGTAACGTCATTTCTTGTTATCCATTTACCTGTCACTTTATTGTAAAAAAAATAACATTTGACGGTTTGTATAAGTTATTATTATGAATATAACGTGACTTTACATTTGAACGTGTGATAATGTTGATGATTATAGATGGAAGAAGGGAGTCAATCAACGGGATACTGGTGTTATGAATGCTCCAGGGCAGTAGAAACGATCATGGAGGTTGAAACGGTTAAGTGTTCGTTATGTCACGGTGGATTCGTGGAGGAATTGGATATCTCAAGGACTGATAATCATGATCGTCGTCGTCGACACCACCACCACGTCAACGATTCTGAGTCTGATAACGCGCTCTCATTATGGGCACCAATTTTGCTTGGGATCATGAGCAATCCTCGAAGAACAAACCGAGCTAGAAGATTCAGACAAATTGAATCCAACAATGAAATAAGGGATCGTAATGGTTCGGAATTGAATAGAGAATTGCAGTCGGTTATGAGGAGGAGACGACGAAGCTCCACGACTGTACTTCAACTGCTTCAAGGGACTCGCGATGGAAGGCAAGCGGAATCAGATGACAATGATAATGATAATGACAATGACAATGACAATGCTGATGAGAATAATAGTTATAATAATGACGATAGTGAAAGAGAACGTGAGCGTGTTATTGTGATAAATCCGTTTAACCAACGAATCATGGTTCAGGGCGTTGGTGGTGGCCGAAATCCATTCAATTCTAGCAACACAACGACACTGAGCCAACCGCCTGGTGCTTTAGGCGATTACTTTATTGGGCCGGACATGGAGTTACTCTTGCAACATTTGGCAGAGAATAGTCCGGCTCGATATGGGACTCCACCGGCCCAAAAGAAGGTGGTGGAAACCATGCCGACAGTGAAAATCAGTCAGGATTTGAGTAATTTGATTCGGTGTTCGGTTTGTTTGGAAGACTTTGAGGTTGGGAATGAAGCTAAAGAGATGCCATGTATGCATAGGTTTCATGATGAATGTATTATAACATGGTTAGATCTTCATAGCACATGTCCGGTATGCAGGTATCAATTGCCTTCTGATGAATCAAAACTCAAACATGAACGAACACGTGGTGCTATAGCCAACAGGCTCACAGGGTCCGGGAGTGAAAGTGGTGAAACAAGTCAAGACGAGGGAACGGTAGGCAGCGGCTCAAGGCAGTTTTCAGTCACATTTCCATGGCCTTTCAATAGCTTGTTCACACCAACACCTAGATCTCAAATCTCAAACCCACATTTGATCATAAACCCAAGTGTGTCACCAGCCTCTGGGTCAGGATCAGGATCCGAGCCAACGGGTCAAGAAAGTAGTGGCAGTAGGGACGATGATCAATGAATCCGTGTTAAGAGTTATCTTCATGGTGTTTATATGCTGCTACAGATTTGTGTACATAGATCGGTTAACTCTATCGTGTAATATCGACGCTCGTGTACCAAAGTACGAAGGATCACATATATCCGATATTCTTGTAGATGACTGTTGGATCTTCTTAATGTTACCAAGCCTATAACATTTTAATCATGTTTTACTTTTTGTAAGATGACGAAATATAAACACAATTAAGATACTCTTTTGAACTACAAAACAAATTCAAAACAAAAACCAAAAACTGTATTGAGATACTTAACTTCCCACCCTGTTTTTCTAGCATTGTTGCAAACTTCAAAGTACAAACCATAAAATCTTAACCATCCTATCATACTAGATTTACAAGGCAGGATAACACCACCACTACTCATTAAACAAAAATAGAAAAATAACTAACATAAAACATTAATGCCACAAAAAAACATAAGGAAACATCAAAACCAAAAACAAGAAAAAGGTATGAAAAACCAATTAGAAAGCTAAAACACTACCAGATTGAGATTGGGCTTCTGATTATAAGCCTTCCTATTTTACATTCACATTTTGCTGACTTAGAAACCATTTGCAACTTCATTTACCGCAACCGATCCATTCTCGGTTGGTTTAACCTCTTCTTTGACCAAATCCGGGGTGATAACCTCTTCTTTGTTTTTCTCAACTATGCTCGATTTTTCGTCCCATGCCTAAAAACAAAACATTATCATCAGCTATACAAACAAGAGCAACAAGTAACAATTTGAAAAAGAAAATTTGAAAACACGTCACATACTTGCTTCTGGAATTGTTGTTTTGCCTTCTTCTCTTGAATTCTCTTTTGTCTTTCTTCATAGAACTCAAAATCATCCAATATACATTGCTTGCTAGAATGATCTTTGAAAATTTTGATCACCTGCAGCCCCTGCTCCAACTTCACCTGAACAAACATAAATTCGATTGGTTAGAATATAGTCTAATACCAAAAGATTATTGTTCAAGATTAGAAAAAGAAAGAACTTTATACTTATACATACCTCTTGGGTGTCCCGGCTATTGGTTACAGGCTTATTCTCATTGTATTCAAGAATAATATGCTTCAACAAACTGTTTGGCACATCTTTAACAATATGCCACTTAACAGGAAAATATCCAACCCATTTGTCTTGTTGCCAATACTCTAAGCTTTTGTCGAAATTAACAAGGCCAACCATTTCAGCAACACCAACAAATTGACCGCTCGTATTGACCTATAAAAAAATTAATTTTAAAAAAAAGTAGTGTAGAATGGGGTTTCTTGATGTTAAAGTGGTGAAAACAAACTTACTGAAAAGAACAGAAAAACTGGGCACTTTTCGGGTTTCTGCTGGGCCTCGTTGTATGCAGCATCAAGTTTCTTATTTCCATTTTGTGTACTCGACCAAACGTTATATTTTACACTTTTATGGACATCATCCTCGCTGTATGACTTAATAATAAAAAACTTGGCATCTGTATAGGTTTCAGGAAAGTCAGGTAGGTTGTATTGCTCTCTGTCTGGAGCCGCACACACCTTATCTTGTTCAACACCTTCGGTATTGAGCAAATTACCATTTTGTCCTTTAATGGTTACGGTGACAGCGATAGGATCCTTTTGGTTCTTGGTGATCCGGGCTCTTGGACCCCGGTTTAACTCATTCAGCCCATCACTATTTTCATTACCATAGCTGAAAAAACCATTGCCTCTTCCTCTAGGTTTGTAAGTGTTGTTAACAGCCAACCAACCATGTGCATTTGGTGACCAGAAGCCACTAGACCCAAAACCCAAACCCGATCCATATGCACCCCGATATTGCCCATATAGCTTGTTTGGATACATTCTATTGATATACCCACCAGCTGTATTTGTGCCTGTCAATGGTCTTGAACTCTACAAAACCAATAAATATCACAATCAAATATATGACAAAATAAAGTAAAAGAATATTATAAACAAACCAAAATCAAAACAATTGTTTTACTTTTTTCCAACCAGTAACAAGTGATGTTTTGCTGACAGTTTAAAAGTACTGACATGCCATGGTGTTTGGCTATTCATTGTTATGTTCAGAAAACAAATTCAAATAACCAACAAACTTCGAATAAATTTCGTATTTAACTTTTCGATTTGTGGATTCTGTTGTGTCAGAAGTATGCACTAGATCAGTAATTAACATGTAGAAAATAAATCAAAATCAGGATGTTTGTTAAAAAAAATAACTATTTTGCTACTAAAACAAAGTAAGGTACCAAAAATAGCAAAAAGTAGTGGTAATTTGGGAGGCTTGCAAATGAACGAACAAAGATTAAAGAAAGTACCGCAAGATGAGAATGAGAACGAACATTCTGATTCTTGGAAGGAAACCCATTTACGTTTGACAAAGGGACTGAACTGGTGTTGTTTCTAGGTTGTCCATTAGCATAAAATGGGCTATAAGACCCATTTGAGTTAAAAACTGAATTCTGATAAGCTGCTGGTCTGACAGGAGCAGAACCTGTGCTTCCCTTTACAGTTGAACTCAAAGCAGTATCCACTGCCAATGGTTGTTGACCAGTGGCTACCGATTTGGCTAGTTCACCTTTAGGAGGGACAGTGACTTGAGGCATGTGTGGAAAGTATGAGCTCGGGTATTGGTAATGTTGGGCGCCATAAAGTTGCCCATCATGTGCTGCCGTTGGTACAGGCGAACCAGCTGGAGAATATGGACCATAAGGTGAATAACCATAACCAGGATACATAATTGAACCATTGTCCCCATACACACCCTGTTAATTTACATATAAAAATCAGTCCAAAACAAATTATATTAGTAACAGAAAATGTAAAAATGCAAAATAACATAAAAATAAGTTCTTACATGAGACCCATCAACTCCATCAGGGTTAACATATCTTGAGTAGTCATCCCAGCCATTTGTAGCCGCATCATAACCTAACACAGAAACACAATCAAGAAACTTAATACCATTTTTTTGATTCATTCAAATTAACAAAAACTGCAACATTTAACACGATAATCAATTTACATTACAAGATCATACTCCTATCTACATTTTTTTAGAACCACGTCGACTTACCTCCGTAGTAATAACCAGATGAAGCATAACCATTGGGAAAATAAGCCAAAGTAGGATCCATGAAATCTGGAATCAACGGGGTAATTGACCGATCAAAAGGCTGACTTTGACCATTCACCTTGTCCCCCGAATCAACAGAGAGCTGCAACGAACACAAACCGCAAGATTAGTATTCTAATTACAATAACAAGTACTAAACAAACACAATTGACCAATTAACAGCAAAAAACACATTGTCACACCTTCTTAACAGGTTCTGAAGCCTCCAAGTTCTTAGCTTGAGCATCCAATGATAAATTTTTCAACAAATCAGCAGCTTCTAAACATAAAAAAGTAAAGGAAACCACTTCTTCACATATAACTGTTCATTATAATCATTCATAGTAAATATAAATATATATTCACATAAATCATGCCCTAATAAACCCTAGAAATCAATAAACAAAAAAAAATATCGAAACATATAACTTCAACTATTAACAAGCTAGTAATAATTGCATCAAAGATGTATGCTTTCAATCAAAAAACGAAGAATCAGATACGTGTTAATAAAGATCAAGCTAAAATCTTAACATAAGAATGAAGAACAATTCAAATTTCAAGTTTTCAGACAACAACCAATTCGAATTAAGATACAGCAATAACAGATCAGTAAGATGGTAACAGTAAACAAAGGATACGATCTGCGGGAGGAGCAACGGCAGCCATGGATCGGAGATGGATTAGAGGTTGAAAAGGGTGAATTAAACACAAAAAATAAGGGTTATGAAAGGGGATAAAGAGAAACCCTAGAAAGAGTTTCGGCGGCCACAAGTAAGTAGCAAGGGTTTAGGTTTTTGAAGCAAAAGATTTTGATCCATCAAAAGTGGTGATTCAAATACCCACCACAAATAATTCTACTTTGGACCCATATGATATCAAAATTCATTCTTTTCTCCCCTTAAGATTTTAAAATATGTGTTTATGCCCTTAAATGTTAAAAGAGATGTTTGTAAATGAGCAAGGGTGTTTTTTTACCCGAGTCTGAATACTTAACCAAATCAACATGAGCTCGAATGTTACGTAAAACGGTAACGATAAGACAGATGATGTGATTAATCGGTTTGGTTTATCAAGTCTATTTTGTTGTAATTGGGTGGACTTGATTAACCCGATTGTTGGTTTTTATCTTGTTCAAAAAAAAAAGATGATGTGTTATATGTGGTCTATGAGGTCAAACTTGCATATAGTGTTCAAGATATTATGGCTAAACAAGCCGAGAAAAAGTCACTAACATGGTTGCAGCACAACTTATTCGTAGTAGAGATGTAAATGAACCGAACGAACACTAATCAAACACAAATTTGTTTCATGTTTATTTGTTAAAAAGGTAACGAATAGTTCACGAAAGAAAATAAACGAACATAGTTAAATTTTTTTTTTTGACCAGCACGAACATAGTTAAATACATCATAAATTTTGTATTAGTGAAAATTGAATGAACACAAAAAAATGTATTACTGAAAATTAAAATCTTTTGGTTTAATATTTTTAGTATAATACATCATTAATATCAACACGTAATATCTTTTATATGTAAGAAAACAAACATAAATAAACGAACTTTTTACCAAAGAGATCATGAACGTTTGGTTTGTTTACGGACCTAGTTCGTTGGGTATGTGGCTCATTTGACAAAAAAATTTCACAAGTAGGTTGACTATGCTGCACTTGGTCAACGGTGAGAGGACAATATATAACAAGAAAAAAATGTTAGCAATTAGGAAAATCTATCTAATAAATCAAAGTTTTAGGGGGGGCAATTTTTAGGGGGAAAACATACTTTGTTTTATAAAAGGAATCTTTATATGGAAAATTTAGTATGAGAGTTGATGAAAAATTTAGTATGAGAGTTGATGAAAAATTTAGTATGAGAGTTGATGAAAAATTTAATAGGAGAGTTGATGTGAACAAAATTTTGTGATTAATGAGAATTTACAAAAATATTTACAAATTTTTAAATATAATAATTATAATTTTTTAAAAATATTTTTATATAACCCGTGTGTAACACACGGGTGTTAAACCTAGTCTATCTAATAAATCAAAGTTTTAGGGGGCTAATTTTTGGAGGTAAATTTTTTTTGTTTTATAATAGGAAGTTTAGGAGGGAAATTTTTCACCACCATGCATAAGTTGATGGAATTAAATTTTTAAATACTAAATATTTCTAAATCATTAAGCATTAAAGTTATAATTTCTTTTTAAATGTTATTTAACTCGTGTGTAACACACGGGTATTAAACCTAGTCTATCTAATAAATCAAATTTTTAGGGGGCAATTTTTGGAGGGATTTTTTTTCTATAATAGGAAGTTTGGGAGGTAAAATTTAGCTAAATTTTTCACCATGCAAGTTGATGGAGCCAACTCCTTAAATGTTATATATTTACAAATTGTTAAATATAATGGTTATAATTTCTTTATAAATATTACTATTTAACCCGTGTGTAACACACGGGTATTAAACCTAGTCTATCTAATAATTTAAGTTTTAGAGGGCAATTTTTTTGGGGGGAAAATATATTTTTGTTTTATAAATGGAAGCTTTGGTGGGAAATTGAGTGAAACCATTCACCATGCATGAGTTGTGGAGCCAATTAAAATTCTTAAATATTAAATATTTAAAAATACTTAAACATAATGATTATAATTTCTTTGCAAATATTTTTATTTAACCCGTGTGTAACACACGGGTATTAAACCTAGTATAGAATATGTTAAGAGGAGATGATTCCCATGTTCTTTTATGATGGGCCTTTTATGGTTCTTCAGACTTCAACTTCAAGCAACTTTTTTTTTATTTCTTTCAAAGTTTTTGTTTGGAATTTTCTACTTTGCTTTTAGTTTTTATTCTTTTTCTTTAAAATCTTAACCATTATATTAGGTTTTACTTTCTTGTATATCTAGATCACGATGGGTATTATATTATTAAAATGTGTGACGTTGTAAATCTACCTCTTGATGTTTAAGCATAGTTAACTAGTTAATTGTTCACATTCAAATAATAGGTTGTTATACCTAATCAATTTGATAACGGGTCATACTTGATTGAAATGCTTATGGTTAAACAGCTACCGAAGCGTATGAATATACAAATTGCGGTCAGGTGACCGATTAAATTCATCAAACAACTTGATGCTTACTTCTCACGCCTTCTAGAACAAGAAAACATTGACTTAGCCTAGTTGTTTTTGTGATTCAAACTTACACAAAAAGCAACAAATCAAGCACTAGATTGAACACATGTCTAACCAATAAAGGAAGCTTTTGGTGCACTAAAGATTGCTATGTTGGACCACATTTATAACAAAGCCAATAAAAAGATGACAGAGGTCACTTAAAAGCTCTAACCTTTAAATAAAACCAAGTAAAAAGTTGGATCAAAAGCTACAAAAAAGACAGTATAACTTGATCAAAGTCACACCCACAAAACCAAAAACCTTAATAAATAACCAACCCACTTTGCATTTCTAGCTTTTCTTACAAACCCGAAACCGGATGTAGTCTTGAACCAGATTTACAAGGCGGGATCATGCCACCTTCTACTCATTGAAAACAAAAAAACACTAACATAAAGAACATAATACCAAAGGCCACAAGAGGTGATTTAAAAAGATATGAAAAAAAACTAACTTGAAACATAATAAGAGATTCATTCCACAAAGCCTAAAAACCCAACCCTGTTAGAAGCTGAAACACTATAGAAGAAAAAGAGAAAGAGACCCACCACAACATTTTCCAATCCCGGATCCTCCTATTTTACACGCCAGACCATTTCATCCTCCTGAGGCTTTTTCTTGTGTACATTCTGGAAGGACGGATCCTGTTCAGGCAGCGTTTCCCAAAGGATGCAAACTGACGGTTTTCAAACTTGAACGGCATCCTTTGAAACACTGCCATGCCCATGGCAGTTCTTAGCAACCATCAGCAGGTTTCACGTCTCCGTTTGTATGAACAGAAGTTGCTTCCTTCACGGTTTCTTGTGAATTTTCGGACGATTTGGGGGGTGCAACTTCCACTTTAACTCCCTCCTTGGGTTTTCCTTCCCACACCTGAATTTTTTGAAAACAGAAACAAAAAAGGTTTTAAGAATTTTATGCTAAAAAAATCATGAAATGCAGAGATTAGACATTTTGATTTTAGACTAACCTGTTTTTGAAACTGTTGTTGTTTGGCTTTCTTTTCTTGAATTCTACGCTGTCGGTCCTCGTAGAAATCAAAATCATCTAAAATGCACTGCCTGCTAGAATGCTCCTTGAAAATTTTGAGCACCTGCAAACCTTGTTCCAACTTCACCTGAAAAAAATTGTGATTTTATTAGACATTCAATAATAAAAGTAAAATATATTTACATCAAAACGAATTGAACAAAAAAGTACCTCTTGGGTGTCCCTGCTATTGGTAACAGGCTTGTTCTCATTGTTTTCAAGAGTAATGTGTTTCAACAAGCTGTTTGGCAAATCCTTAACAATATGCCACTTAACCGGAAAACAACCAATCCATTTATCCTGCTGCCAATACTCTAAACTCTTGTTAAAATCAACTGGGCCAACCATCTCAGCAACACCAACAAATTGTCCACTTGTATTGACCTAAAACCCAAAGGATTAATAACAAATATAGAGGAAGTACTAAGTATTAAAAATTTGATAAAAATCCAAGCATACCGAAAAGAACAAAAATACGGGGCAAGATCCAGGCTTCTGTTGGGCCTCCTGGTACGCAGCATCAAGTTTCTTGTTTCCATTTTGTGTACTGGCCCAAACATTATACTTGATGCTTTTATGAACATCATCTTCACTGTATGATTTAATAATGAAAAACTTGGCATCTTCATAAGTATCAGGAAAATCAGGCTGGTTGTATTGCTCACGGTTAGGAGTTGATCCAACTTTATCCTTAACATCAAGCTCCTTCTCAATTGGTTCAGCAGGTGCAACAGTTATAGGAGTTATAGTTTGACCCTTAACGGCTAAGGTGATTGGAGTCAAAACCTTTTGGGTTCTTATGGTTTGGGCTCTAGGTCCACGGTTTAGCTCATTAAGACCATCTCCGTTTTCATTGTTGTAACCAAAATAACCATTGCCTCTTCCTCTAGGCTTGTACTTGTTATCTGTTGACAACCAGCCACGCCCATTGGTTTGGGAATCATACCCATTAGACCCGTACCCATATCCAGATCGGTAGTTACTTCCATACTGGCTGTATAACTTGTTTGGATACATGCGGTTCAAATATCCACTTGTAGTATTTACACCTGACATCGGTCTTGGACTCTGCAAACCAGATAAAAACACAGCTTTAAAATATCAAAATTTCTAAATATTTATAAGTTACTAAGATTTTCAAGAAGACAAAGTTTCACATACCATGATATGCGAATGAGGACGAAGATTTTGATTTCTTGATGCAATGCCATTCCCGCTAGTAACAGGAGCAATGTTGGAATTGTTTCTAGCTTGCCCATCCGAATACAAAGTCGCGTCCAACCAAGGTATTGGAGAGTGGACGCCATCAAAACCGTATCTTGGATCTTGATAACCATTCTGTGCACCTCTTCCATAAGAACCAAATGTATTGAAACTTGTATTCTGATACGGTGTTGGTCTCACAGGAGCTGGAGCATTAGTTCCCTTGACACCATTTACAATACCATTTGAGTTACCATTGGCAGAGTCAATGGTCATCGATGGCTGTTCAGCAGCTGCAGATTGGGCATTCTCACCTTTTGGAGGGATTGCAGCCGATGCATAGGGTCCACTGATCGGTGTCATCGGTTGGAAATAAGGACTTGGATACTGGTAGTGTTGAGCATCATAGAGTTGCCCATCATGACCAACTGTTGGCACAGGTGAAGCTGCAGGCGAATACGGACCATACGGTGCATAACCATAGCCATACATATCACCACCATAAACACCCTGTACAAAATCACAACCAAATGTTACCAATAAAATTTTAAAGCAACCAAATCAAAAAAGAACAAATTATAAAAATAGTCTTACATGAGACATATCGGCTCCATCGGAATTTACATATCTTGAGTAATCATTCCAATCATTAGCAGTCCCATCAAAACCTAAACAAAGATCAATAAAATAAACAAATTTGCAACTAATCAAACAAAAGTTGTATACAATAATTTCTGAAATTACAAATAAATCTATAACAAAATACCTCCATAGTAATAAGCAGGAGATGGATAAGCACTAGGAAAATAAGCCACTGTTGGATCCATAAAATCTGGGATCAAAGGAGTAACAGACCTATCTAAAGGCTGGTTCGTCCCATTCGTAGCATCGACGGCATCACCAGAAGACTACATAACAATTAAAGATAATTAGCATAAAACTAATATCCAATATAACAATTGTACTAATCACACTGATAAAAACAAAAGTATAACATATTATCCTATATATCCAATGTCTCACCTTCTTAGTTGGTTCAGTGATTTCCAATGTCTTTGATTGAGTATCCAATGATAAATTCTTGAGCAAATCAGCAGCTTCTATAGCAAATAAAGTCAAGAAAAGCCCACTTTTTTTTCAAAACTAAATCAGTCAACATAACCAATTAAATCACTATAACAAACCTAACCACTTAAAACAAACACATCATGCTTCTAGACCCAAGAACTTAAAAGCATAACAAACACCAAAATCAACTTCAGCAAACTGCAAACCCTAAACTACAGCTTCAATTATAAACATGTTAAATAAAAAAACAAACTTTTATCCACTATAGTAAAGATCAAGCTAGAACCAGAGCATAACAACCACAACCACAACCACAACCAAAACAACAAACAACAGCTGCAAAATCATAAATCTTGATTCAAATCAAATCAAGATTCAAAAACCTTTTATCCACCCAGATCCAATCAATTCAAGATTCAAACAACCCAAACATGAAATCCCAGATCAGTAACAAAAAAAGGATACGATCGGCAGCAGGAACAACAGCAGCCATGATAAAAGCTTAAAACTTGATAGATCTTGAACCAAAAAGGTAGCAAATTTTGGGTTTTTGAAAGGGGATAAAGAGAAACCCTAAGAGAGAGAGATAAATAGATAGATAGAAATAGATCGAAACTAAGTTTCAGCCGCCAAGGGTTTTTTTGGGTTTTTGAAGAAAGAGGGATTTGATCCACTCGAAATGTGATTCAAATAGCACCACATCGTTTGCATAATTATTTACACTTGACACCCCTTTGGTTTTGAAAGTGATGAATCTGGTCCTTGTGGTGACTCACTCGCAGTTAGGATGCACGGGTGGATATAGTCGGTTTAATGTTTTTGACACGTGGCTGGTGATGAATGGTTGGTGTACCGTCATTCGTGTTAAGATCGGGGAGTGTGATTGGTGGGTGATTTGGATTGGGTGACAGTAGGTGAGGTTTGGGGGTATGGGAATTTTGAATTTACTTTGATTTTAAAACAAGTTTTTTGGTTTTGGCAGGTTTGGTCCTTTAAGAAGTATGTTTTAAAATAAGCTCTTCTTTCTTCTGAATTTTTCATATTTCGCCAACCAGTTTTATAATATATGCTTTACTAGATTGATTTACCTTAAAGTGTGTTTTTTATAGTTTGAAACTTCAATTATGATAAATTTAACTTAGAAATTCAGTTTCTGAATTAAGTTTGAAACTTCACTTTGGATATTTATACGGCGGCTTTCATTGAATTATGACGGGTGTAACCCTTGGTTATATGGGGGTCTTTAAACCAAGTCAAGCAATCAAATTTGTCTTAACCGAACCTTCGTGGTGCATCCAACTTGGCAGGGTGCTCGCAGGAAAAACCTCACAAAGGCCGACGTAACAACCGTTAACAAGGATCGAGCCTTCGTCCGTAGATAAACATGCATGTATAACCAAACTTAATTGAATCATTGACTGTTATCATTAGGACCTTTGATATACCAATAAACATTTTTACCACTCTACTAAATTTCCTTTGATGCTTCACTTTGATACTAAAACTTCATTATTTTTCTAAATGTTCATATTATTTAAAGGGTCATTTTTAACATTCTTTGTACAAGTTAAACATTTATAGAACGATGATCAATTGATCATAAAATAAATGAGTCTTATTTATATTTATGTCTTTATGTTCTTTCTAACATTTGTCTCTTAGTTGTTAGTATCTTTACCCTTCTACTAGAATAATCAATAGTTTATATTTTGTGGTAACAATAATTTAAAAAAAAATAATTTTGATGGTGACATTTTAAGAACTCCTAATTTTGATGTTGACATTGTGAAAACTCTCTATGGATCGATGGTTAATAACACAAGTAGTTACAAAAAGGGCTGCATAACGTAATCGTTTAGACACATAGTTTTACGTCGGTTTGTATAATAGCGAAATAAACCCAAGTGAATCGTTTAGGGTCTGTTTCGTATGAGGTAATGGAATGAACAAATAAATGAAATGAATGAAGGAAAGGAATGAACAAAGGAATGAAATAGATCATTCCATTCCATTTTCATGTTTAGTTACAGTATAGAAATAAAATGAATCAATATTCCTTTTTTTGTAGGTAGGAAAAAAACACATGAAAAAAAAACAAATATCTAAAAACGACAAAAAAAAGTAATCATGATTATGGGTTGGGTCTTGGCTCGGATCATGGATCGGCTCTTGGTTGAATACTTGGTTTAATACATGAGTCAGGTCATGGATCGACAAATGGGTCGGGTTATGTTTCGAGTCACGGTTCGAGGAATGGGTTAGGACATTGTTCGATTCATGTGTCGGGTCATGAGTCAGTTTACGGATGTGGTCATAAGTCGGTTGATAAATTGAGTCATGGGTTGATCGGGACATGGGCCGGGTCATGATATGAGACATGAGTTAAATCATGAGCCGAATCATTGTTTGGGTCATGGTTCAGGGTGATCATAAATATAGTATAGATAACTTAAGTTTTTAGATCTAATTTAAGTTATTGATTTTCAAACCAATGTGGATATTTAAAGAGGTATTCGTGTGATGTGGAAAATTTAATTGACGACATCTACCTATTCTAATAACTAAGTAACACATCCATATATCACCATTTTAACTACTCCACATAGGATTTTGCTTAGGTGTCATGTTCTTAATTAATTTGATGGAGAATTTTTAGACGGGTCATTGTATGCTCCATATTAGAAATAACCCGATATGTTTAAATTAAAATTCACAAATTATCATCAATTATCTCCTAACCCGATATGTTCAAATACAAAATTTATCAATTATCATGATCTATATCTTAACCTGATATGTACCAAGTATCATAAATTATCTCCTAACCTGATATGTTTAAATAAAAAACTTATCAATTATTATGATTTATCCTAACCCGATATGTTCAAATTAAAGTTTTACCAATTATCATTAATTATTTTATAACTCGATATGTTCAAATAAAAAAATTAACAATTATCATGAATTATCTCCTAACCCGATATATTCGAATAAAAATTTACCAATTATTATAAATCATATCCTTTATTGTAACATATGATTTTTTATATGAATATATTTTTAAATATCCAAATCGATTTAATAAGAGATATGTTAAAAATAAATTTGATAAGTAAATTGAGTTAAAACCTATAAAACTAAAATCCGTGTAGTACACGGGTACTAATCTAGTATCATATATATTTGAAAGTTTATAAATTTAAGTAAGATGAAATCCATTAATATAAAAGGAATCAATTTTAGTTAAACAAAACTATTGATTGTTTACGTAAAATTTCACAAATAAGTTGATTGTTTATAAGTTTACGTAACTAGATAGATCCTCTGGCTCACGCGTTGCATGAGTTTTAGGTTCGAAAGTAGAAATAGATGTTGATTCATATACGCTAATAATTCATGCATGTCAAAAAACACATGTCACAAAACATACCGCGTTTAAAAAAACAGGATGAATTTAAACACAGGTCACCACATACACAACATATACTAAAACAAGCACACCAAACACACATATTGTACTCAATCTTTAAACAAACGACATATATACAAAAAATCACTAAACCCCCCAACATACAAAAAATAATCCAACCACACATTGTCATGTATGAAACCATAAATTTACTATTTATTTACACTTGTTTTTCAATATAAATAAATAAATAAATAAATAAATTTTTCAATATAAAAAGGAATTAGATTTCATAAAAGACAAGTTTGTCCTTTAAAGCTCTTGTAGTGTAAGTGTATAACGTAAAAATAAAACTTTATCCTTCTTGAACATCTCTATCTAATAATTCAAGGTTTTAAGAGTTATTTGGGGGGAAATATTTGTTCTAATAGAAAGTTTGGAGGTAAAAAGTTGTATGAAATTTTTATCATGCATTAGTTGATGGAGTCAAATCATTAAATATTAAATATTTATAAATACTTAAAATAATGTTATAATTTAATTATAAATATTATTATTTAACCCGTGTGTAACACACGGATATTAAACATATTATTAAAAATTTTAAATATTATAAGGTTTGTTTGAATCAATCTCAATCAAACAAAAAAGATAAACATGAACGAGGGTGATACGACCCGCGTGTTCTACCAAGAGCGTTAAAGCGTGAAAAAATTTAACAAAAAGGGTTTAACTCAGGTTCTTACGTTGATTTGGTGCCTATGGTTTGCGGTCATTTAATCATATTCATTCAAAATTGAAAATTTTAACGTATTTGCCCCTAATGTTTTATTTTTTACTGGCCCCCTAATAGTAACTTTGTTGATTATATTTTTAAAGTAGAAGCCATAGATAATATCACATGTTTTAAACAAAAGTGATATTTTTAATAGATTTAAAATCGTTCGGCTTTTTATTAGAAAGTGTGTTCCAACCTCTTATGCGAAATGTCATCAGTAGCGATCATCTCCTTCCTCTCACCTCTGATTGTCTCCTTCCGATATAATATATTTTATCATCAACACGTACCAATCAAGCTCCCTACACGAAGGTTCTGCATGACAAAAAAATTATCTATCAAAAAATGAAAGAACAAATTGCAAGTTGTTGGTCAATCATCTAAATGAAAGAACACATTGCAAGTTGTTAGTCAATCGTCGTACGGTTAACAGATTGCAAACAGATAAAGGAACATAAACAACCTCTATAATTTTAGTGTCTCATCAAGGGTTTAATCTATAGTCCTTCTAAGACTATGTGTAGTAAAACTTTTTAACACAAAAAACGCCTAAAAACTCTCCATTTTCACCCAGGGAATTTCATAAGACAAATACCCCTTAGGCGTTTTGTGCAAAGCGCCCATTTAGTTTGATACGTGTGCAAAGCCGATGTGGAGATAAAGTATTATCTTGAGTTCATGGAAATAATTGGTTAGAGTAATGTATTATCTTGGATATATTTATTGATTCTTTCATACTGAACTTGTTGCTGCAGTGGAAATTGTGCTCAACGTACCATTGGATTCGTTAACTATGTTAGTTTTGATAATCCTAAGTTTGTGACAACTCGTTACTAGAAGTCTCACAGGGACCTATCAGTAGAATGCTAACCAATGAGAATGGGTAACACGTTGCTTGCAATTAGCAAGTGACCTTCAAGAAGGTTAAAGGCATAAACTTTTGGAAGCTGGATTTGAACACGAAACCTTTACCAGAGGGGCTCAAGTGGTCTAGTGCATTGACTTCCTTAATTGCACAAAAGACTTAGGCCTGATTGTTTTTGCCTCTTTTCTCTGAATAGAGGAAAACGTCTGATTCGGTCAGACGTAATCAGACGTGGGGTTGTTTGTTTTTTTTCTGGCATTAAGAGGTTCAGCGTCTTAATAGCATCTGAACCAGTAAGAGCTTTTAGTGGTCTGAAAACCTCTTAACCCAAAAAAAAACATACGTTTGTCTCCGGCCTCCATTAACTTCTAACCGGAGACTAGGCTCCATCTCCGACGACTAGAGGTTCGTCTTTAGCCTCCACCTTTTAATGATTCAGATTTCAGACATTTGAACCACCTCTTAACATTCAAATGTGGTATTCAAATTCAAACTTAAATCTCTTTTAAAAACAAACGGGACTGTTTCATGCTTAGTTATATATTGAAGTGGGGAGACAAGTGGTTATTGGGCCTTGTAGGGCTTATTTTAAACATTTGGGTTGAATGGTAATACACTGAGGACGTATGTATTTGTCTATATGCCTCTTGCATTTTGTTATGCATATGCCAAAAAAGATATGGTTTGTTCACAATTCACTCTTTAGAAAAAGAAAAGAGGAGGGGGGGGGGGGGGGTTACATAAACCGTTTTCAATAAGCCATTTGATATTGCTTAGTTCAAACTGATTAATCTTGGTTGATTGAAAAGGTAAAAGTTTACCCTTGGGTGAAATAAGTTAATTTCAATAAGCTGACTATCTACTTCTGATCATGAGCAGCTACTGATGCAAGAACATCCACAAGTTCGAATTTGAATATTTATTCTTTTAAGTTGTTAGGACTTGGTATAAGTACTAAGGTTCTAGGTTTCTTTTCATCAGTTTATGATTGAGTTTAATTATAAAAACATTGTTCTTGGAACCTATGGTTCAACTTATGGTATTTGATTAACTATTGTGTCACGCGAAACTGCATCAGTTACAAACAAAGCTTAGTAGATGGTAAGTTACAATGTTCAAAACCAGACCTTAATGAAGCTTCAGTAGCAAGTTACAATGTTGCATGCTGCTATTCCAAGCTTAATCAGGTATGGTACTATTAACTATAGGCCACAGTTTTGACCAATTTCTTATGAATGGAAACGGGTCAAATGGGCAAGATAAAAAAAGGTTAGCTTAAAAGGAAACGGGTTAAATGGATTGAAATGAAGTGTATGTCTGATGCAGAAAACATCCGAAAATCATTTTACTCAAAACTTTGATTATTGTTGAAATCATATAGTTTTGAAATCAAATATGACACTGATTTAACAAAAAAAGCAGACTAGCAGTGTTTTGGGTCAACCTAGTTCCAAACCTTTTACCAGTAAAAAAGCACTGTTTGACCAGACCTTGGTTGACTCAGATCACTTTGCTACCTCTACTATGTTTCATATTTCAAATATAGTGCACAATGTGATAGCTACAACATGCTCATTTTTAATATCACTCAAAACGACAGTCGATAGATACAAGCCGGATTTTCTGCTCTAAAAGATGTCATGCAAGCAGATTTTAAAGATTTTAAGGTAAATGCATACCAGCATTTTTCATAGATAGTGTGTGGAGGCGAACCAAGTTTCCAAATGTATTAAAATGCTACCCAAGTATGTATCTTTTATCATTTATAAAAAAGAAGAGTTAAGATGATATTCATCATCTGACATGATATGCTGGAATTAGTATAAATGGCAGAAGACACACATCAATTGTTGTTGACCTTACTGAATAAAGGTTGAATGTGTCAATTCTCTCTTGAAAATTTTTAAAATTTTTTTAAAAAAAGTTCGCTTGAAATTAGCTTATTATTTTTGAACGGACCTAACCATCAAAAGGACATGAAGTGAAAGACGAGAAACGATCATGGATTTCAAAGGAGGAAATTTTGGGTCGGTTTTCCATGCTATTTTCATCAATCTTGATCACAAGCTACTCACTAGATCTTCTACATTTGTTCAAATGTTGGTGAAAATATTTACCAACATATCAAGTTTATGGTCTTTATTGTACTATAGCTCAAGCATGCATGTTACCCAATTTCTAATTTTAGCAAGAAACCGCCTTTTGTTTCTGTTGTTGCATAAATTTCTGCTTTACTCAAAAGGGTAACTCAGAAAAGCAAAAAAACAGTTAAAAATCACAACCAGATATCAAAAAGCAACTAACTTTAACCGAATGTAGGTTTCCCAGTTTCTATAGTTAGCAAGACTTCAACTTTTGTTTCTATTCCTGAATAAACTTCCATTTCGCTCAAAAGGGTAATTCGGAAAATCAAGAAACAGTTAGTATTTCATATCAGCATAAAAAAGCAGGAAACTTTACTATAATTTTCATTCCAGGACTAAGAACCGAACTCGTGCTTTCCGGTAGCTAATTTTAGCAAGAAACTTGCTTTTGTTTCTTTTCTCGCATAAATCCCCATTTGGCTCAAACGGGAAATTCAGATGATCAACGAACGGTTAACATCTCAAAACAGAACACAGAAAGCAACAAACTTTACTGAATTTTTCGTCAAGGGACCAAGAACCGAATGCAGGTTCCCTAATTTCTGTTGCTAGCAAGAAATCAACTTTTGTTGATGTTTGTGCATTAATTCTCATTTCACAGTTCAGAAAATCAAGAAACTGTTATAATGCTAAACCAGGATACAGAAAGCAACAAACTTTACTATGAAATTCATTATGAGACGAAGAACCGAATGTGGTAGTAGAACAAGAGTTAAAAGAACTCATTAATAGCATAAATTCTTACATAATAAAATGAGAGAGCCAGCTTAAAGGAAATACAAAACAAAATCTAAATATAGCTCGGATATATGCAGGACACGCGATCTTTATATCAAATTTAATGAAGAAATGATGGGATGAACTTACAGCCGATCTTTTCTTATTCTATAAACATGGAGATTATTAAGGAAACGTCAAAGAATCGAGCAAAAGCAAGCACTGTTTTCGTCTTCATTGTCTGTATCGCCTGTTTCACTGTCATAAAATATGCAAAAATAACACAAGAATCAATCTCCATAGCAATGACTAGTTAGGGGTTGTTTAAAAATCTGCTTAATTAAACTCTCTTAATCAAACTTGTTATCAATTCGACAATCATCACTAACAAATTATTCAACTTCATTTGATCTTTAACAAGATCTATTCTTGGTTCAATCTTATCCTACAATTATACTATAAAATCATAAGATCTTTAACTTTTCATGATAAAAAATTAAAAATCCCTATGAACAAAAGCAATAACAATTCAAATCTCCACAATAATATGTTCCCACATTCACAAAATATAACCAAACAAGGCAAGTACAAAATTATCAAAATATAACCTGGATTCAAACTCTCTGATATCAACAAGTTCTTTGCCAAAATTATCAATCCATTGCACTTTCTTTCTGTCAATTGGTGATCCTGATTGCAAATTGCCTTTATTCTTCATACAACTTCTAAGAACAGTAACCTCAATCTCAGGTTCTTGCTTTGCATCTTCTGAAATATCTTTCTCCTTGACTTCAACAACATCTTCAACATGATCTTGATCAGATCGGTCAGTCTCAACTAGTGGATGAGGGGCATGAGGGGTATCTTCCAATTTCAAAGTACCAGAATTGTAAAGATGAGTAGCAGTTGATGGTTTGCAGAAACATATGAATGAAGGACAGTGGATCTTGCAAAACAAAACCCTCATGAAAATACTCTTCATTAACTAATCAATCATCTGAAAAATTCAACAAACCAACTGTTCTGTTCTGTTCTGTTCACTAGCCCATTACTCAACAAACTGTATCAAAAAACCCAAACTTGACATCAAATCCCTTAAAGATAATCAGGGGTTATCAATTCTTGAAATCAAGTAACCAAATTCATCAAAAAGATGAAATCTTGGGATAAGATAAAGATGACCCAGAAGATTTGAAGGCGAATAAAGATGACCCAGAAATTGAATTTGTTGATAAAAGTAGAGAAAACAAAATTGACAATATATTCCTTGCAAATGATGGAAGTTTCTTGAAAGTTAACTTTTGATACTTCGAATCAAGAAAAGAGAAGAAAAGAAATGCCTCCTAAACAAGACTTTGTTCTCACAAAATCAATTTATTATCCACAAATCTGTGTTTAAAGTGATGGGCATAAAACAAGTCAGTTTTTTTGTCATCTTTTATCATCATCTATCTATCTATCAAAGGAGGACATGAGGAAATAACCATTCATGATGAGTCTTGAATTACCATTCTACCCCTGATCATATTGAGAAACACAAGAAATTTTTTTACTCTTTAGTAGATTCTTTCAACAAGATCAAGGATCTGATATTGATAAACTAAACAAGATAGTTTTACACAAATTTTGGTTTATGAATGAAAAAAAGGTTAAAAAAACAAAACAGACAAATTAATAACAAATGAAGGGGAAAGATGATTGGAGTGAGCTGGCAGACAAATTATATAAAGGTAGTCAAAAAGTTAGGAAAAGGGTTGTAACAAAAAGCAACAAATTTGTTATTATAATAAGCAAAATCCAAATTTTAGCACATTCTCTAGTCTTTGTAACAACTTTAAGACAACAAGAATATATATAGTATAGTGTCGTTCTTCAGTAGGTAATTGTCATGAGACATGTTTTACTTAATCTTTTTGGTGGGTGTTTTTTCCTCTCTTAAAGGCACTTTTCTTATTGAAAGATCCCTCTTGATAAGAAGTTAAAACTTAAAAGCATGTTTTATTGGTCCCAAGACGTAGAAATTCATGAGTAATATGTGAATATTGATATTTTAGTCTACATGTCAAACGATATAGTCATAAAGACATCAACTTATCTCACGTATTAATTTCAGCGTCATGTTACTATATAACCAGAAATGGTTTGAAGTCTACGAACCTAACATGTCGTTTACCTTTTTTTATTTATACATTGACTTTTTATTATGACGAATCTACTTTTCACGTAAGTGTTTTATTTCTTAAAATTATGTAAAGTTTTTACATTTTAACACTTTAACGTGATATATAAAGTTTACATTTACATAAAGCAATATCTCAAAGCCATAAGTGTAAAATTTACCTTGACTAGCTTACCGACAGAAAATCTAAACAAAAATAAATGCTTATTATATGATTTTCTCTGCATTTGAAAGTAACATTTTTACCTATTTATAATCATGACAAAATCCTCCTTACATTGATTTTGATTTACAAATCTTCTTTTGATAAAAGCTTACATTGATAATTTTTATTTACAAATCTTCTAGCAAATATAATAGAAAGTGTTTATATGTACTCTCTCACATTATTAACTTAACCCCTCTATCATGTTATCATGTTTAATCATTATGTAAACATGATAAAATGCATAATATGATATTCAAGTGCTATTGCATGTGCTAATGAACTAATGCATAATATGAAGTTTAATACAAGTATTTAAAGTCTTGGGCCCTAATGTGTACTAATATGCATGGAAAACTAATAAGTGATATACACAAAATAACTTATAATGACATTGAGATAAGAAGCTATCTTTATTTCTTAGTTAAATCTTGTGTCAAGTAATCTATTATTTCAATTAATCTAATGACTTTAATGATGATAATTGATTGTTTTATGTCTAAACCCTGTGTATAAGAGATGTCAACATATGGCCAACTTCTATGGTGAAATTGTGAAACATGTGAAGTTTTCTATCAAGTAATAGAAGTCTCACGTGAATACTTTCACTAGGTGTTTGAATGTATCGTTTCAAAAGTCATAATATCATTATTGCGGTTTTAAATTACACTTAGCTCTTATGAACAACACAAAGAAATGGTATGAAATACACTATTAAAAAATTGCAATTTTTGAAACAAACATAACTGTTAATATAATCGTAATATTGCCATCAAAGAATGTACAGACAAAATTTCTAAAAAAGTATATTGTAGGAAAAAGCCGCGTAACAAATATATTTTTGGCAATATTGCGACAACTTAACTTAATCACAAAACTAGTTTTTTATAACTTAGTTATTCATTTTGGTTTACGTAAAAATAACGACAAATTATGGTTGCTTTATCGGGAAATTATGGGATAATTATAGCTTTTTTTACTTTTATTATTTTTAAAAAAACATTGTCATAAACTTATTTTAAATATTAAGTTGTCAGAAACTAGAAACTGTTCTATTAAAATATACTATATTTTATGTTTTAGTGATCAAGTTACATGATGAAGTGATAAAATGATAAATATCTCATTTCTCTTTATTAAAGATATCAAGTTCAAATAGCATTTTCACTCTCTTTATGTTATAGTATAACCTCTTAAATCCAACGCAAACTATAATTGGCATGTTCTCCTAATCAATAGGGTTAATAGGGTATTGATAAATCTCACAATAATAACACATCGGCATGGAAATATGTCTTAAACAGTTTAGCCTAGAGTTAAAGGCTACTAAAATTGAAAGACATCAAAATACGTCGTAGGCGTTGATTTTTGGTTGGATGTGGATCAGGGATGGAGCTATGAAGAGCCCAGGGGTAGCCCGGGCTACCCCTCAACTTTCGTTACAAAGTACAATTTTCACTCGTTTAAGTATCATGATATCATTTTTTCTTATGGTTTTAAGTATCGGGATACCCCTGAAAAAAATTTATGATACCCTTAAGGGAAAACTTTCTCATAGGATACCCCTGATGTTTGGTTCTAGATCCGCCACTGAATTGTGGATGCTTGTTTTATTCATTAACATCACTTTCTTCCTTTATATATAAACATTTATTTTTCTCATTTTATACTTTATTTACGTACATAATAAAACCTTTATAAATTAGTACTTGATAAAATTAATAATCCGTCTAGTCTCAACTTAAGACAAGTACAACTCTTCATGTATTTATTTTACATTTTTTTATTATTTTTTCATTATTCTATTTGTTAGAATAGATTTAATTTGTAGTCCCTATATCATGTTAAGACGTGCTGACGTGTTTATTTTTATCTACGTTTCAATATAAATTTGATGCGGATCACTGATATGTCACAATGCAATACGTTATGTTTAATCATACCCCATTTTTATATGTTTTATTTTTGTGTATTTAAAACATTATAAATGTCACCGTGCCAACGCAAGTAACAAACATAAATGTATTTAAAGTTCATATACTGATACACAACAACTTCATACATTATATATGATTTTCATAACCTAATCTAGTTGACTTCATACATTCTTTTTAAGTACTTAACCACGTCAATTTCACCGTTGTAAAATGTCTTACTACAAATATGGGTAATAGTAGTAATTAATGGTAAACTATTGAGATTCATTTGTTAAATTGATGATATATATATTGAATATGTTATACAAGGTTTGTGGCAATAGTACAATTAAAAAAGTAAAGGTAGTTTTTTGTATTTTCAATCTTTAGATTATATATTGCAAATCATGTATTTATTATCAATGTACATATACCATTAAAGTTCATATTTTAATTATGTTTTTTCAAGTTTATATAGCAAGAAAATTATACATGTGATGATTTGATCCTAGTGGAATTATTTAAATATATACGATAACAAAAGTAAAAATATACATGAGATTAAAATTAGTTGATGAAATAATTGGGGCTATTGGGCCATGCAAATTTTCTCCCTGCGTTAGAGACAAAAGTATGGCCTGGTGCATATGATTGTGTTTACATGTTACTACCCATTTTCAATTTAAATTTCGCATGCATGTGTGCCAATCATACCAATCCATTCATACTTCATATAGTTACTTTAATTTTTGAGGGATGGTTTCAAAATGTTAAGAATTTAACCCTATGTTAAAAAAAAAATATCATATACACATGTACTTCTAGTATATTAACATGACGGTATGTGTAGCTTTACAATTTTTTTTACCTCTATACGACTCTACTAAGCCGGACAATATACAACAGAAGTGGTTCAATATGGGCGGATCCCTTTTCTCACGAGTGCCTCTCTTTCTTTCCTCTCACTTTCAAGGACTCTCATCCTCGCCATATTCTCATGGTTGACCATATAGATATATGGTGAACAAGCAATCTCCGTATCCAAATGATATATGGTCATATATATCGGCTGTGAAGTAAATATAAAAATTTATCGGCCACTTCAATAGTAAATTCGGTATTAAAGTACAAATTACCTCCTTTAGTTGAAGCAATGTTACATATATAATAAACCTTTATTTTAATTTGAATTTTAAACAACTTTTAATTTAACATTTTTTAACTGTATTAGTTATTAATCATAACCTTAATTTAAATGGCATGTATTATAAGTCATAGCCATTATAATAGATATTATTCATAACTAATTATACAAATCTGGATATTACATAATAGTTTAAGTTAACATTAAGAGCAAAATGTTTGGTCGTAGATCATTCAATTAATTTATTAAATTTAGTATTTGTTTTCAACATAGGCTAGTTAGTTCAATCAAAGTTAGTAAATAAATATGTATGATTTTATAATATCAGATTTAAAAGTAAAAATGATTAGAAGCGATAACAAGACAACATTTAAAAATTAACTCTAATGAAGTGTTAATAGTTTTTTAGACCTATTTTGACCAACTTGTTTTTAGCTAATTCATTTTGGCTCAACTTGATTTAATCCAGCCCATTATTTTTTGCACTAATAAAAAACTCTAGATCCACCATTTTTAATTTATAAAAATTAGAAACCCAATTTATTTTACGATTATATCATTTCTTAAAAAAAAAGTAGCTTATTGATTTTAAAAGAGGTCAAAACTTTTTTTTACACATAAAACTTTGAAATTGTTGAAATGGACGCCGAACTTTTTTGTGACTCAACCTTAAGTATCTAGACATTTGACCGACCCAGAAAATGATGACGTGTACCTGGGTTGTTAAAATTGAAAGAACAAAAAAAATTCAACACCATAGAAACAAAATTCTGGGTCCGTGTTTAATAGCATGTGACAAACATTTCACTTGACATACATAGCATATGACATATGATATATATGTATCTACTACTCAAATTATACTGACGAAACAGTTAGTTAGAGTGTGAGCATTGATAGCAAATAAACTAATTGCTATTGCCTATTGGTATTTGGTGATGTGCAAACCATCACAAGATGGCCTAGTGGTAAAAAGGAGTTGATGTAAGAACTTGGTGTCCAAAGTGACCCAAGTTCTAGTTTCACTGGAGACATTAAGGGGGAAAACTAGGTTATCTTGTGGTGGCCAGTCACCAGCAATGAATGGAGAGACCATACCAGGGTTTGAGTATAATGCGAACGGCGGGTTAATTCTCGCTCCCTTGGCTGTGGGTGACCTATGAGCTGATTGCTTCCTGTGTCTTGCTCTTGTGACGTGGGTGTCACAGGCCGGTTAGCGAGTCCGATATACTCGTTTTTTTTTTTTTGGTGATGTGCAAATTATTATGAGTTCCACATTTCTAAGAATAATGTTATTGTAATATTGGACTTGAGGATGCATAACAATATTGGTGAGATTTGGTAAGGTTAGAGTGTGAGCATTGATAGCAAGTGTGGCCCAATCCCAGCTGCGAACTTCCATCATCATCATTATTCTTGTTTAAAATTATTTGAACAAGACTTTCAAATTTTTTTTATATATATTTAATAGTTTTATTTTATTTTTCTTATTTATATTATATACCATACTAATTTTCAAAGCCTTTGCAAGGTCGATTGTAGCCGGCCTTGCAAATGATAGTAATACGCTTCTTGCATAACTAGTCCTTTTACTTTGTTACATTTAAATGTTTGGTTCTAAAACTTTACTTTGACATATATATGACTTAGACCCCTTACTTTACTTTGATATATTTATGATATTGACTTAGTTATCATTTTGACATCTAAGTTTGGTTATATCTTTGTTTTTTAATATTTGATGCATTACAATTTTACATTGTAACGTGCGATAGATTAAACTTTTTTATTAAAACTTGAAATGAACGGGTGGAAGAAGTTGTCTTAATTTCAAGCATTTCGTCGAACACCTAGAATACATACATGGAGTTATGTTACCGGAATAAGAAACATGATTTTTTTATCTTTCTTTTATATTTGTTAGAGAATTAAAGTACGAAAAACACTACATATCTTCTCGAACATTTGAGTAAAATGCACATGGGGCAATGAGGATAATTATTGAATTTAGTGGTTATTTGGTTAAATAGGAAGCAACAGTTTCAGTTTACAATGAAGATACTAATTTAAGCACACTTGATACTTGCTATAAAACGCCGTTTATTTTTTTAATAGTTACAACTTGATTTTCAAGAGAAATACACCACACCTGCTCATAGCATGATTCGAATCCAAAACCTAGTAACCCCAACGCAAATATATTACTATTAGGGCACTAACCTCATTGATAAATTGTACGTTGTTTAACTTGTAAGCCGCAATTTACGAAGTTTGAAAGAAACGTTTACAATTAAGGTAGCATTACACATTTGGTATTTATTCTCAATTCCACGGTTTTAAAGTAATAACTATCTGACCACGTTCACTTGACACGAATTAACAACCCAACTTATCTTTTCCCGTCTAGTTGTATTTTATTTGTTTAGTATGCGTCACTCACCTTATCTTTTAATCAGCTTATTAAATAAACGAGTTTAACTCAGCTATTTTTTTCCATAGAATTTGAAGTATAGTCCACCCGCCTCGAAAACATATCATTTACACACACATATATATATATATATATAAGAACTTTTTAAACAAACTTACGAATTTTTCTTAGAATGTTGTTGTGGATTAATGACGGTCAAACTATTTCTTTTATGTTGTTTAGTGTCTTATACATAAACAATGAAAAAAATAAGTTATATTTATAGAAAAATAAACGTATAAAAAGGTGGTATTAAAGGTTAATTTTAGTAGTTTTTTTAACTAATTTCTAGAATGTTATAGCCCAACCGTACAAAACTAAAAAACCTTATTAAATAATCAAACCAGTTCTAGACTTCTAGTCTAACATTAACACGATTATTTATTTAATTAACCCTGTTAACTATTGTTTACATGATTAGTCAAACAATTTATGAATTGTATACATTAATGCAATATATAACTTTATAAAAGTATGAACACATGATAGTTCTTAGAGTTAATTACACAAATGGTGCCTGTGGTTTACCCAAAGTAACAAGTTTGGGTACTAAGGTTTTTTTGTTACAAGATTGGGTATTGGTCTTTTAATTTGTAACAAGTTTGGGTATTAACACTAACAAATGTTAGTTTTATAGTTAACTTCAAGGGCATTTTAATCTTTTCACATTAAAAGGGCTATTTATGCAATTAATTTATGATTGATGAACTTGTTTTGTAACTTACATGAAATATTATACGATAAAATTTAAAACAAAACACTCATTTTTTTTCTTTGCTTTTTTTACGAACCACTAGTTAGCACCACTAATATATTCATAAGACATCAGTTAGCACCACCTTATATTTTTTTCACAACTCTTTAACATAAGTAACTTAACTCGGCTATTAAGAGTTATATTATCTAGAGACCACTTCATCATCATTGTCAACCCTTTTTATTTCCCTCACCACTCGGCATCCTTTAACCTTACCATCCACCCTGATTCACCGAACCACAACCATCCATCACAAACCCCAATTACTATCACCAACAGATTCACCAAGCTCCAATCTTAATTAACACTCATTCGCCACTGTTGAAACCCATCATTGTCCCAATTTCGCGACTTCTTCACCATTATTACACCACCACACTCTGTGTTACCCTAATCGACACCATCCAACTCTTACTAAATTGTTAGGTTGGTGCTACTAGGCTTATGAATAGGGTTTTTTGGTGTTAGCTAGTGGTTCTTGAAAGAAAATACGGTAAGAAAATAATCGACAAGTAATAACATTATTGAAATGAAAAATTTCACGTGAGCTTCACTTTAGCATTCGAATTTGCTTGTTTTTTTGCTTTATTTAACACTTTAAATTTGCAAATGATTATGATCAATACTTAAATCTTTAAGGACAATTCATACCAATAATATATGAAACCCACTTAAAGTTTCACTTGCGATCTGAAGTTTAGTTTGAAATACACAATTTTAGCTCATATTCTTTTTAGATCATTAAAATCCAGATATGAACCAATTACGAGTAGATCCAATTAAAAGTAACCCAAAAACTATCAAAAGTATAGGAAATATTTATATATAGTCTAGATCACATCAATGGTGCTAATTAGTGGACAGTGAAAGAAAATAAAGTAAGAAAATGAAGATGCTATTTTTTATATTTTATCTTATAATATTTTATGTAAATTACAAATAATAAATTTCATAAATAGCCCTTCTAATATGAAAATATTAAAAAACCCTTAAAGTTAACAGAACAACTAACGCTTGTTAGTGTTAGTACCCAAACTTGTTATAATCTAAAAGACCAATACCCAAACTTGCAAAAAAAAAACCTTAGTACCCAAACTTGTTATTTTGAGTAAACCATAAGACCCATTTATGTAATTAACTCTAGTTCTTATTAACCGTTGTAAAAAGTAGATATTAAACTACGACACTACGTACACATATGTTTCAATGTAAGTTAAACATGATCAAACTTCAAGTAATTATATTTTCCCCGACAACCTCTTAGTTAATTCATCTAGTAGTGACACTTCCGTAGATATGGCCTGTTAAAAATGTCAATCAGCAGAAAATCTAAATGCAAGATTGCAAGGGTTATTCTTATAATATTGTAAAAGTGGTTATAAAATCGGGCCATATCACAATCATGCGGCCCGATCTCATGTATGTGATGTAATTCATCACACACGTTGATGGCGTAAAGTCGTTAGTTGTCACATATTACAAGAAAGAGATATATCCAAACTTAGAGACAAAAATGATAACTATGTCTGAAGACTCTAAACCAAAGGGTCAAAGACGTAAATATGTTAAAGTAAAGTATGAGGTCAAAGTAGTAAATTGACAAAGTCTCTGGGAGCTAAAATGGTTATAAGTTAAAGTCTGGGATTGAAGTCGTAAACATGTAAAAGTTGAGTTGAGGGGCAAAGTTATAAAAACATAAAGTAGACGATGAAGTTGGTAAATAGGTGGCGGTGAGATGACAAGCCACCGACCTTCTACTTCTAAAGTAAGTAATGTGAAATGTTAATAGACATGTTATGAGCATATATACTAAATGGCTTGTAACTTATAATACCATCATTTTACGTACCCCTCACAGGTTGTGAAGGTTTAACCCGTTCAGTTCATATCATAAAAAATATGTAAATTATAAATAAACTTAGTATGTGAGTTTGCCACTAAAATTGTGATAAGCAATGTGTGTGAGAGTATAACTTGTAGTTTTTATTAATAATCTTAAAAATACGAAAAAAAAACCATTCATTGAAAATAAAATGTTTAAAATAACATAGAACAAGCGTAGCTAACTTTCATTACCAACAAATATAACTTTTCATGTCGTTTTTATGATTATTCCAACCTCTCCAGTACCACCCCAGCCGATGGGAGGACCAGGTTGATATGTTGGTGGTACCGTTTGAAGAATCGTAGCTATAGAAGAAATGATAATAAGTGCACTGTGCATAGAAGAAGAAAACAATGACACTCTTTAATCTCATCTTCATTCTTCACACAATGAGAATATGAGATGCATCTTTTGAAAGACTTAGGCCCTGTTTGTTTTTGCCTATTTTCTCTGAATAGAGGAAAACGTCTGATTCGGTCAGACGTAATCAGAAGTGGGGCTGTTTGTTTTTTTTCTGGCATTAAGAGGTTCAGCGTCTTAATAGCATCTGAACCAGTAAGAGCTTTTAGTGGGTCTGAAACCTCTTAACCAAAAAAAATACGTTTGTCTCCGGCCTCCATTAACTTCTAACCCGAAGACTAGGCTCCATCTCCGATGACTAGAGGTTCGTCTCTAGCCTCCACCTCTTAATGATTCAGATTTCAGACATTTGAACCAACTCTTAACATTCAGATGTGGTATTCAGATCCAGACTTAAATCTCTTAAAAAAACAAACGGGGCCTTAGGATTTATGTAATGATCAGCCTTTTTTTTCCTTTGCTTCTATCTGAAAGTTTGAATCATTCAAACCCCATTATTTCTATATTTATATACAAGTAAAGTAAGCTATTTAATGGACACTTGGTATTTTTTTGGTCTCGTAGTTTTTACTAAACGTTGATTTAACAAAATCAAAATAAGTTTCTATTAAGTTTTGATCATCCATATCGATACATTTAATCAACAAAAAATTTGAAGTTAACTCGACCAATTAGCATTAAATACAGCATAATACATATCATTTACAATTGTATATAACTTTTTTTTAACAACGGTGTAACGGCTTATGATTGATGCACTCTAACATGTAAAAACCAAGATCGAAACTCCGTTTTGTCCGTATTGAGGGTTTCTATTACTGCGAACGCAACGGAGACTCACCACCACAACCCTCTTTAGGGGCTAAGTTGATCGGAGTCGAAAGTCGTCAACCAAATCTAATGGGGCTTTTGGTGACTATGGTGGCTCCTGAAGCCTTGGGTTAGGCGATGGTTTTGACGACCATGGGTTTTAAAAGGCGGTAAGAAGAAGGGTGGGAAGAAGAAGCATGGAACGAAAGGCGGTCGTAAGAAAGGCCATTAGACTAGAATATATATGGATCGTTCATTGGAATTTGAAGGGTTCACAAGTTTTGAAATGGCTCTCAAATGAAAATGTTCTGTTTGTACAGTTTGAGTTCTTGATTTTGATATTGTTACTAGTGAGCAACTGTAACCATTGTGTTTGATTTTAGTGCTTTTAAGTAACACTTAAATTTGCTTAAAGGACTCCAAATTCACTAGCAAAACGCTAGGACTAAAAACTAAACAAAACCACAGATTGACATCACTTAAAAAAAATAAGAATATTTTCAAAAAATATAATTAAAAGGTTACATCATAAAGCTTACAAATTTAGATATGTACTTCTAACAATTTTACCATCCAAACATATACAAGGTAAAGAGTAAAACATGGAACCTAAAGAAAAGGAAATTTTGTGAAAACACTCCAATTTTCAAGCTTCCAAAACATGCCTTTAGAAAAACTAGCAATCTTGATGTTGGTGGTGGTGACATCATGGTCACTTGCGGCATCGCGACCAGCAACAGAGGATACAAAAAAGACAAGCAAAGATGAAGAGGACAAAATGGCTAAGATGTTGGACCTTTCTAAAACGGCATCACCTCCGGCCGACACCATAGCCCCATCTCCGGGTGGTCCGATCACGTGCACAGCAGCATGCATGGATATTTGCATGGTGTTGGAACCAGTTAGTGATCGTGTTTGTAAAAAAGGGTGTGAAATTGGATGCAAACAAGTACGTGGGAGAGGGAAGATTGTAGGCCTACAACAAGTACATAAGCACAACATTGCACAACATAACCATGGCATTTAGATTTTTTTTTTATTTAATCCCGGCATTTAAATTTTTTTTTAACAACCATGACATTTTGATGTTGAGTAAAAAGATATTCATGCACCGGCCACCGGGAAAAACCAACTAGATGAAAAAACAACCTAAGTCTAAGATAAGTTTTTTTTATTTGTTAGTAGCAGAAGTCACGAACCATACGCATTTAAATTTTATTTTACGCATTTAAATTTTACAAAATAAGTAACCAATTTTAAAAGGTATTATAATTAAATCATTCATGCTTATTTTTCTCTAATTGATTCTAATTTCTCATAGTTACCCCCTTTAAATAAAATTCAAACTTCTCTCAAGGTTTTTTTAAGTAGAATTTCAAAATATTTTAGAAATGTGATAGTATACGTAGACTTTAGAGCCAAGATTTCAACGTCACGTTCAAAATTAACCGCTACCATTACAAGCTAAGTAACCACTACGATTATGACTACGACTATCACTTCAAGTTAAGTGGTTCATCTTTGGTACACCATTGTACTTTAAAAAATTATCAATTGCCAAAATGTGTCCGCTGTTACCCCAATCTTCACCATAAGAATTCTTAAATCTAACACTAAAAAATCAGCCTTAGCAGATACCACTTGATTTTTGTTGTAAGCACACAATGACTTTTGAGATATTGACCTTGCATGAGGGTTGTTGTCGAATGAATGATTTCTTCACGGTTGCTTTCTTCGATTGACTCAACGTGAGATTATACATATAGCACGACGCAATTATTGGGTAATGTGGCCCTCATTAGAGATATTTTGTATTAAAGCTTTCCAAATTGTTTTTTTGTGTCATATGTTGTTATGCTTTCAGTTGGATATTTATACGTTTTTACTTCTTCTAGATCATTCAAGTGTATCCTAAAATACTTTTGCTTTGGTATCTCATATAGCCCCCTATTTAATTAAGTAAGATACTGACGTAGTGTCCTTTGTATCCTGCACCTTTGGTTTATAAGTTCTTAAGGGAAAACACGATTGTGCCATACCGTTTTGGGTTCCAAATGCTGTATAACATAGTCATAAAGTGTACACTAACACAAGCGATGAAAAAAAGGCCTCCTTTTGGTCTCAAACCTTGAGAAACACTTTATCATCAATTACAATTTCTTGCTTATCCAATCTTATAGGTGTAGATTGTCTTTAAGAAGACCCCTGCAATAAATAAGTTAAGTTCAAACACTACACACTATCAAAAGAAATTCCCATTTTTCAATAAGCCCACCAGCTAACAAGTGACCCACAAACCGAACATACCTAGGCTCGGGCTCAGCTCGTTTAAAAACCAAAGGGAGCCGGCTCATTTGAACCGAGCTAACTTCAAGCCAAGCTTCGAGCCACGAACTTTTTAATTATCAATGAAAGTTAAAACCCTTCACACATATAAAAATGGGAGCTCTATAAAAATGGATTATATAGAAACCGATAATAAACCATAAGTTTTTTGTTTCTTTCTTTTTTTTAAAAGTGAAATATTCCAAGTTAGGGCTAATAAAAAAGGCTGAGGTTCGAAGCTTTGCTTGAAGTTAGCTTGGTTTAAATGAGTACGCTCCCCTTGTTTCTAAACAAGCTGAGCCTAGGTATGTTTGATTCGTGTATCACTCTTTAGCTAGTAGATTATTTTGAAAAAGAAGAATTTCCCTTGATTGTGTGCGTTAGTGTTTGAACTTAACTTATTTATTAGGGGTCTTTTAGAGACAATATATTCCTATAAAATCGGATAATCAACAAATTATAACTCATCATAAAATGTTTCCCAATGTTTGGGACCAAGAAGGCCTTTTTTTGCATCGCTTACGCCAGTGCACATTTTATGACTTTGTTGTACCGCATTTAGAACCTAAAACAGTATGGCACCATTGTGTTTTCCCCTTAAGAACTCATAAACAAGAGGTGTACGACAACAAAGACACTACATTAGTATCTTGGTTAATTAAACAGAGGCTATATGAGATATCAAAACAAAAGTACTATAGGCTACACTTAAAGGATCCGGAAGAAGTAAAAGCGCATATTTATCCAATTGAAAGCATAACAACTTATGACATAAAAAAGCAATTTGAAAAGCCTTAATAAAAATATCTCTAATGAGCGCTACATTACCCAATAATTACATCATGTTATATGTATGATCTCACGTTGAGTCAATAGAAAAAAAACAACTGTGAAAAAACCATTCATGCGACAACAATCTCTAATGCAAGATCAAAATCTCGGAAGTCATTGTGTACTTACAATAGAAATTTAAGTGGTCTGATTTTATTAGTGTTAGATTTAAGAATTTTTATGACGAAAATTGAAGAAATAGTAGACACATTTTGATGATTGAATTTTTTTTAACGTGGATTGGTATACCAAATACTTTTTTTTAAACAACGGTTAGTGTAACGTCTTATAACCGAAGCACTCAAAGATGTAAGGACTAAGATCAAAACCTCACCTATAACACCAATAGTTTTTTTGTTAACTTTAAAGCTCACCCATTACTACGTACACAGTGAAGGCACACCACAACCCTCCTTACGGGTTAAGTTGATCGGAGTCAAAACTTGTAAACCAATTACTGTAGGAAAAACCACACGCTTTATTGCAAATATCCCACAAAAAATGACACTAGTGTTTAATTTTCAATTTGACGTTAAAATCTTGGCTCTACTGTCTATATTTACTATCTGAAACATTGCTTATTTTTTAATTTTCAATTAGACCTCAAAGGTTTTTACAACAAAAAATGAAAAAATCTATCAATTTAATGTTTACAAATTTGAGGTCTAAGCATCTCTATGAGAAATTAAAATTGATTACATGTGATCTTTGAGTTGAATCAGAACAAAAGGAATTAATCCGGAGAAAAACCTTGGTTAAAATTTGTAATTACATGTTTGTATTTTAACAAGAACCAAAAAAATATATTTTTTAGAACTACAAATTATTTTACTCTTAGATTTAACCACATATGTGATCATACCTTCTCACCGAGTCACCATCTCCAATGGTTATAATGTCCCATGAATATTAACAGAAAATGACTTCATGAACAATGGTTGGGACACGACGTTATATTATTAAAAAAAAAGTTGTTCATAACATCTCGCATGACGGTGGTATATGGGACGTTATCAATGAAAAAAAAGGTAAAGATAACATCCACCACTTGTAGTCTAAGAACAAAAAAATAAACAATTGTAAACAAATGAAAACTCTAAATCGTAAAAATGCAGAGAGATGGAGATAGGATTTGAGTGAGCGGCTGTGTTTTTGTGTGAGATTTGATGAACTTAAACACCACTTGTGTAGTTGTTTATATATTGGAGAAAGTAGCAAAACCCTAAAGCCCTTCTTATCTTTGAAGCCCATGAAGATTTTGTAAATAGCCCATAAACAATGTCCAAAAACCGGTTCAGCCTATATAACAAACTAACGTAACCGGTTACCGGTGTATACACGGATGTATTTACAATAATAAATAGGTTGTTATTACTTAATTCTACTTCAAGCTATTGTCATGTTTAATACATATGACCGGCATTGTTTGCATTCATAGGATATGGGTGACTTTTCGTCAATAAATTTACCTGGATGATTGAACTCGCATGGTATTCGTTGGCCGTTAAAAAAAACCGTTTGACTCCCACCACCATTGTAGAAACATGGTTGACTTTTAGGGTTATTCTTACATCATCGTATCATACTTTTTACTGATTCAAATATAACTACAATACAAAATATCATGGTAGATTGGTAGTTGGTACACAATTACACATGTGTAGTTTGAAAATATTATGTACAACCTTACAATCTAGCATAACTTAATGGTGTGTCAAGTTGGTTTATAGTGATCATTTATTTTGGTCGTCCATTAGCAAATACAAAGTCTTTAACTTAATTAAGACGTTTAAAAATAAAATAAAATAAAATAAATCTATTTTTTTTTATGTACATGTGTATTTTTTTTAAACCATTGTCCGCCAAAACCACCATTCACCAACAACCATTCATCATCCGTCAAAATTGCGCAAGTTGTTTTAATACTAGCGCCCATTGCAACATGCGACCTATTTCTCCGTGGGTTATCGCTCACCTTTTTGATCTCAACTTCAATTCCATCAACATTGCCAGAGTTTGGTTCCAGTTTCAATTTAGGAATAAGTGATTGTGATGGTGGTGGCAAAGTCATGTGTGTAAACACAATAAGAAAGAGGATTGTAGCAGCATTAACCATAATGTTTGCTGGAGTGACCGGTAAGTGATTTGGTGGTTGGGACGATTGATGTGGTGATGGTGTTGGTGGTACACCGGAAATTCATCCGGCGAGTGGTGGATGTTGACGGTAGTAGTGGTGGGATATATGTTAAAAAAACATTGATTTTACTCCCATCCACTTAGCAAAATGACACTTTGTCCAAACATTAACAATGCTAGTGTTTTCCGACAAGAGTGGTACAAAAAAAATATATGTAAAGTTGCTAGCGTCAATGGCAAGTTGTTAATTGGGAGTATCAACGGTAAATAAGCCAAAGCTTGAAAATGAAACGAATAAACTCAGTAAAATCTCACACAAATGGTAAGGTTTGAGGAGTGTGGGATGACGGCAAACCGTATCCCTACCCCCAAGGGATAGAGAGGTTGCGCTTATGGAGACCCCCCAACTTTGAAAAACTTGTTATCTGGAAACATAATGCCTACAACAAACACGAAGACATAATAAGATCAAATAGCTAGTTGAAGACGAAATCACAAGTATGAACACAAGAAACTTCCAAAGGCCAAAAGCCCAAAACAACTAAACTAAGTCCAACGACACCATGTATAATTTACGACTCGTCTATGACCTACTATAAAAGCTAGAAAGTATACGTATAGAAAATAAAATTAAAAATTGTTTATTGTTGCTAAAACATCTAACGTCATATTCTGACGAAAAGTACTTGTTGGTGTTCGAGACGAGGTTTCAATCTCGATCATTGCACATTAGAGTGCATTGATAATAAACCGTTGCATCAACCGGTGTTTAAAAAAATCTATAAACCACCCATAGCAATATGGCAAATTAACTGTCGATATCTCTTTTTTTTCATGTGAATTAATTGAAAATATTGAATAGCAATATAATATGCATGCAATTGAAAGAAGAGTGCGGTTTGATTTCATGTTTTAATTAAGGGAGAGAGAGAGATCGAGCGCCTAGGGTTTCAAGTTGTTACGAGAGAAACATGGGAATGGACATGGAAATCGACATTGACAAGAAGAAGAAGAAGAGGCAGAGGTACACACGCGCGTATTATATATTTCCATCATTCAATTCATATCATATCATGTATTTATTATTTGTCGTCATTAATCTGATCGACTTGCGTGTGTTCAATGTTCATATATCAGTGACACCACTCCAACATCTTCAAAGAGGAATAAATCTCAGGATCATCATGTAACTAATAATTATTATACCTCAAATCTCATTATTATTATTATGATTAATATGCATGGTATAATTCATTTGCTCTAGTTATATATATATATGTTTTATTGATTAGCTGGAAGAGTTAAAGGGCAGCGATGAGGCTTTTAATCTTTCGGTGGAAACAATCTATGAAATCATACAAGTTATTCTCTCAGGAGAGACTGATCCTAACATAGATGAGTTGGAGTGGGATGCATATGCCACATCCTTTTATATTAAAACCCTCAAAGCCTACACTTCATTTCCAAACAAGGTATATCTATCTATCTATCTATTAGCAGCAGCAGCAACCTGCATTTGTTTGTTGTAAATTAAAAGGATATATAGCCGGCCAGGCCACTGGACTTTGATCAAATTATGATTTTATTTAACATATTTGCTGTGTTTATTTAGGAGCAAACGGCATCAGAAGAAGAAGAAGAGGTATATATTGTTATCTAACAAAATTTTTAAACCTTTTACCTAGCTAGCTGATTTGGTTTAAAGCTAGGCTTGTGTTGTATAAATCTTAATTTCTCATGGACCTTTCTTTCTTTGTATGATATTTACTTAATTACTTTGTTACTGTTATAATTTATTATTTTTATTTTCTATGATTGTTTAGGATGTGGAAGTAGTTGGTACTATCCTATTGTCAGAATCAGAAGAGGAAGAGGTATTGTTATTTTTAATCACATAAACCTATTATTAGCTTATTTGGTTAAAATGAATTGATATGAAACAAGTGTTTAATAGGAAATTATTTGCTTTGATTGTTTAGGATGCAGATATAAAGGATACTCTCCTATCGTCAGAATTAGAAGAGGTATTGTTATTTATAATCACATAAACCTATTAGCTTATTTGGTTAAATTGAATTGATACGAAACAAGGGTTTAATTACTAGACTGTTATGTTTTTGCTAAACATCTTTATCCCATGTATAGAGGAATGGTGTGCCCTTAACATACCCTCACCAGACCCCCTTTCGTGTGCTGAAATTAACGTGCATGTACCGTTTATAATATACTTACAAACGTACAACCGAGATATTTCAATTTTCGAAACACATCTAAATGGTTAAATGGTCTAACTACTAATTTTATTGTCAAAGCTAACGTTTTTAACTTTGAAACACCACTTAAAACATAGAGCACTTTACAAATGCATACCAGGAATTTGTGCATACCTGCAAACACTCAAACAAAACAAAGAGGCAAGGTCAAACCAAAACATCAATCCATTTACAATAATAAACCATATGCAGGCAGGATTAACCTTCCTTGAACAGAAAAAGCGTCAAATAAGGCGTCAATTTTAAAGTTTTGATAGAACAATTAAAAGATAAACAAGCAAAGAAGCATATCTGGTGGATTTGGACATGCAAGATGGAACTAAAACTTATCTTTGTGATAAGAATTATTTGAAACAGGTCGATATACATAACTATGATTAACAAAAGGGATAAAAGTGAACAATCGCCAAAGCTAATCTGCTAATGGATGTTATTCTAATTTATTTTTGTTTTGATTGTTTAGGATTGTTTCTGCAGGCCTGCTCTTAGCGGGCCATTCGACTTTGGTTCTTATGCTCATGGGGAAGAACCTAAGCAAATACCTTATCATTTGTATCTGTTGGTTAAGGAGGCAGTTGATATCATCAAGTCTCCTGAGTACCTCAGCAACAACCCTGATGCATTCGAAAAGTTATCAATAGTTGAGGACAAAATTTGGTTTTTCTATTTCTACTTCCACTGTCATCTACCAACTGGCTGGAAATAGTACGTCTCTTTTTGATAAAAATCTTCCCGTGTCATTTTAAATTCTGATGCGCATTTTTTATTTTTTGCAGCTCCCGGGACACTGCCGCCACTGTTGTTGAAAGCTATGACCCCACGCATCAGCCTAGATACAATTTGGACCACTACACTCCTACCTCTATCAGTGAGTTTGATGTGAATGAGTATGATGAAACGAGCGATCTCCCGCGTGATGAGATGGTTAGAATTATGAATCTTGTTCACTCACGGAAGACACTCGCATATTGGGTTGAATTGGACGCAGCGGGTATATCCTTCTATTGTAAACTGTGTTCCTGCTTTGGCCTTGATTATCTTCATTTAGAGACTGCTTCTGCCGACGACGTGAGTTTGATGTATGTGGGAAAACTCGAGAAGCCATATGTCTGAGTGATGATAACTGGTGCTAATGAAAAACTTGATCTTTATATATCTTTAAGTTATATATTGTGTTGGATGGATGGTACATTTAGTTTCTTTTTTATGAATTTTGAATGATATGTAAGAATGGGTTGAATGTTTTGTTGCTGTTGATTGTATGTATTATTGTTGCTTTTCATGTTATACATATCTAACTCGAGCGAGCTAAGACCATATGTAATGAGGCGTTTTACCCAACCCAAAATGCTCCTAAAGCGCTCCCAACCATTACATAGGGACGCTTTGGATGTAAATTTTATCTTTGGCGCTTTGTACAAAACGCCCAAATATCTTGATTGTGGTAAAAATCTGATATGGAGAGAATAATGAAGCGTTTTAGGGCTCTTTATCCCTCACCATTACAAATGGTCTAACAAACCAACTTAAATCGACACAAACTTCAATTTTTATAAAACTAATAATTTCATACAAGTTGCCAAAAAAACAGTTAGTTAGACAACTGTATTAAAGATACCTATCCAACTTGTTTATTTAACTAATAACTACTAACTATATAAAACAAGATTAAAAACTATTACAAGTCAACAACACCAAAATCCCCCAATTTTTCATAATCATTTCACTAATCAATCTCCTAATGACAGATAAGCCCTAATCACAATCAACAAACAGAAACGAAGATGGTGTTCAACAGCGTGTTAGTTGCATCAGTCGCCACCGTATCCACCGATATATGGCAATCGATTGCATGCATTTCGGAACCAATTTCCGGCCAAGAGTTATTAGATCTGGTGATTTGTTTTCCTCTTCATCAATTAGCTCAATTTGCTCTTTGTATTTGGAGTTTTTTCTGTCTTCCTTTGTCGCCTGTTGATTCTTATTATCACTATTACACTTATGATGATGAGGATGAGGATGAGGATGATGATGACGATGATTTGAGTTCAGCCGGTGGTTGTTTTTCCGGTTATGATCCGTACTCCGATGATCATTCCGATTGATTTGTTGTTACGGGAACTGATTTACAATTTTACGTTACTTTCGTTGTGTAAAGGTTTTGAATTTTTTGAATGAATTGAAGTTGATAAATGTATAGTTTTTGGATTTGATTAATGAATTTGTGTTTTTGTTTTGTGATTGATTCTTTGAATTGAACCTATGATTAACATGTTATTTGATTCGGATACGATTGGGATGAATGTCTTGTTACGTTTGATTAGATGTGTTTCAATGTTCGTTTGGTTCGTTTAAAATCAGAACGTGACCTCTTACAGGGTACTCATTTTAGCGTCTTATATTAATATGCTACCTCAACTTATAATTATTAGTTACTTGTGTAACACATTTTGTTTTAGTATGAAATTTAGATGTATATTTTAGACTTCGTTTTGTTTTGTTTTTTTTTTACTCAAATTAAATTTTGTGTGCTCTGGTGATGCAATAACAATCATGGATTTGCTAAGACTTAATATGATAGAAATCCATCGAAACCTATCAAGAATTCGCTAAAATGATAAAATCTAACTGAAAAATTGTTTGTGACTTGAATCTCACTAGAAGAGCGCCTTTGACGGTGCAAGGCATATTTAGTTTGGTTCGCCTTGCTTCCCTTATTCCCATCTTCCTTGCTTCACTAGTGGAACGTACCCACTTCTCTCTCTCCCTCTACCACCTCATCAAAATCATTATCTTCAAGCCGCACCCGTACCCCTTGGTCTTAGCGCATTTGCAATCCAGCAAGCATCCCACAGACCTTTATGTTAACAAGTCGCATAGAACTCACACAGATGCCCTCTCACCCTCTCACAATATCTATAGTTCTCTGTCTGTAATCGTCAAGAGTTGTAAACATTTGACATTAAGCCACAAACCATGTTTTATATCGAAATAATTTTGAAAACATGTTCCGTCTTTCGCCTTTCTATACCACAAGGCACAAACCCACAACATTAAGTAAAATGTCTAGTTCAATGATTTGAACAGAAAGTTGATAATTAAATTTTTTGTAAATCCCAAATGGAAGGGGTAATACTTAATAGTAGACTGGGCTAACGGGTAGTGGGTTGATTAGATTAAAAGGCCACCTTAAGGCTTAAGCTCATAGCCTAGGTGTATAAAGCTCAGGTTTGTTGACCGAACAAGCCTTAAATTTTACTCGTTTGAGCTTTTTATCGTTTCAATACTGGTAATTTACAAGTAACTCGACTTGACTCGTACACATCCTTAATTAAAGTTATTACCTTACTATTCTTTTAAGAAAACAAAACACCCTTAATATGGCCGGGCTTGTTTTACATTTTGCTAGAGGATTTATCAAAACTCGTATATGACTTCACCGGTTCCTGGTTTAACTAGTAACATTAACCGGTTCAGTTTGGTTTGGTTCGGTTTATCAAAATATTTAAAAAAAGATAGGATTTCTTTTTCATAACATAGCATGGTTTCCAAGAAAATAATAATGATTGTAAAGGACTAAAGTGACCAAACCAAGGGTGCAATGGTCAGTAATTGAAACAGTGGGGTGACCATTTGGACAATTTCTGGCATGGTGGGTACACTTTATAAAAAGTTATTTGATTTGACCCAAAAGATCCAAACAAGGTAAAGGTGAGTGATGACGTGTCCTCTACTCACGTGCAGCTCACGTCCAAAACATCTTTTCACAATAATCTCTCATTTTCTCTGTCCCACTGACACCATTTAAAATTTTTAAATTCTAGGCATTGGATCATAATGCATCCTCATCTTTCAAAATTTGCAATTCCTACCCTAAACTTCTATTTGTTGGTTTTTATAACAAAAACTAGCTAAAACCAACTCATTCATTCATTTGACTTACAAGTTACAAACTGAAACTGCCCAATAACAGCAAATTCAACAAATAAAGATTCACTGCAAGCAAACTTACAAGAGGTGGCTTGTTTCTTTCACACTTATGAGAAACTTTGCCACTTCCCCATCAAACCCCACAAAAATAAACTACAAATAAAACTCAAAACTTGTCACTAGCAACCTAAACCAACAAAGAAAGAAAAATATATAACAGAAGAGAAGATGATCTGATGTGAACCGTCGGGTCGGGTCGGGTCGGATCAAGGGCAATTTTGATTTTTACCAGGGCCTCCATAGTAAAAGTAATGACCCCAATCACTATTGCTTCCAGTTTCAATATCATAACAGTTAGATTGTTCAGTGAATGTTCCAAGATCTTTGGGAGATTTAAGGTTATTTTCTTTATCAACTACTTGAATGTTTCTGAAATAACTTGATTTTCCAAACCCTTCTTCTGGGAACCGCCCGCTGCCCATTTGTGTAGACGTGTGATGCCCGTCTGGCTCCGAATTGACCACCTCACCGCCCCATTCGATCATTGAAGCACTGTCAGCTAAATATGAAAACAAGAATGATGGCCAGTACCCCAACACATATCCATTCCCAAATTGCATCCACCAATTTCCCTCTTTTTGGTCCTGAATAAACACCAATGAACCATGTTAATCATAAAAGTAATCATCTTTATTCCAAGAACGCAACCGAAAATACACAAAACTATAAACCAATCAAGAATACCAAACCGGCTGGTCGGGTAAATTGTGTAATGGCCAAAATATGTAATCTTTGTGTGTGGGTCAAAATGGGTTGTGGTTAGGCAGACACTCCTCTGTGCCCACTTTTCATTGATTTCTTTATAAATAACCATTGTATGATATATGATAAAAAAACAATATTATTAAAACAGTAAGATAAATGCTTAGACAAAAAGGTGGGTCATGTTGGGCAACAGTAAAAAGCATGTAAGTTTATGTATGGATCAAAACAATCCAACCAAACCCATTTGTCCATCCTATTGTATTTCCTAAATGAGTGATGAATTAAATATTACAACAAAAACAACATATTTAAAATAATAAATTAATTTATATTAAATAAATGATATGAGGCAATATAACACAATTGAATACAAGTTAGGCGAATATTGACCCTTCTTTTAGCTAATTTTCTACTTATGACAGATTAGCATAAAATATAACCAAAACCAATATGTATTTTATGCAAGTGGGTTAAAATTGTCATCTCTAATCTTCTAGCATATGATAAACCACATCAATTATGCTTCTGATAAGGGCATTATATTCACAAACATGGAAACTAAAAAATGACAAGATTCTCTCTTTTTAATATATATGTTTTCTGCATGTTCAAGAACCACTACCTAAACAATAATTGATTCTTAGCATCAACTTTATTTAATAAAGAAAAAGATAATATAAAGGTTGTTACTTTTCTTGAAGGGTGACTATAATAAAAGTGGACACACACACACACCTTTGAATAATGCATAAAATCCACCCAACTAAGTTATTCACTTATTCCCACTTAGTGCTAATCTTGAGTAAATTAAAATAGTATTAATGCCCATTTAAACCCACAAACACCATAATTAATTTAAATTTGTAACTTACCTTCCAGACAAGGATACTAATATCATATTGTGAGTTTCTAAATGCAGAAACAGGGGATATGCTTGCACCCATTGCTATATTGTTGTTGATTTGAATAAAGCCTGAGCAGAGTAGATTGTAGCAACCAGTAGCTTGATATGCATCACTCTGCACAAAGAAATGATTAAAGAGAGGTACAACTTCAACTGCATGAGGTACAACTCTCAAGAAAATTATTGTTCTTGATTTGTACATTATTGCTATGGAAAAGGTCTACTGAAAATGACTAAAATAGTTATATAAGCATTGTAGATGTACTTACAGTCCAGTAGGTAAATAATCTTGTGTTGTTATCACCATAAAGATCTGGACTGACCTGAAAATCATAATATATTTATTAAACCATACTCAATAATGGAATAATAAACTGATCTCAAATTAAAATATGACTCTATATGATTAATATTCTAGCCATTAACACTTCAAACATGCCAAAACACAGATGTTAACAAAACAGAACATGAATTTAAATGCCAATTCAAGATAATTCATTTCATCCAAATTATTTTTCATCTTTTGGCATCAAGAATTGTGGACAATGAGGATACCTGCCATCCCGCTTCAATGCTGTTAAGATCTTGGCCAAAAGAACCACCTAAAATCCAAATCTGTGACAAACTAAACTCATTTGATTGTTGTATTTTCGGTTCCCAAACGTTCATGGTTGCTTTTGCTCCATAGTATTTGTCCCCCTCCACATAAGCTATGGCATGCTATATGTTTCAAAACACATAAAAATCATTTGTAATCAGTAAATTGAGAAGGGTAGCATGTAGCATGGGTCATTTTCACTATCTTCTTATTTACATTTTTATTTTCTCACAAATTGGGTAAAATATGTTCTTACTAAGTAAAAAAATTAAAGTATCAAAAAATATGAAATATTACTAACAATCATAATTAAAAGTTCATCTAACATGTGATATTTTCATTACCCCTTTATTTAGTCATAAACTCATAATGATGGCAAATTATGAAATAAACACTTTTTTCTCTAATCGGTGTACGCCCAGAACCGTATGTAATCATCAAACTAATGTAGGGACTCTTAGTTCTTGAATTACAACAATCAAAACTTTAAAGATAGTGCAATTAGACATGGGTTACAAAGAAAATATCATTTACCCCTTTATTTTGCCATAATCATGGGTAACTATAGGCTTTTCCTTTTGTTTCTTTCATCATCTCACCTGATGTATTTATTACCTCTTTATTTTGTTATAATGATAGCAAATTATGAAATGAATCTTTTTCTTTATCCATTTATACCCAAAATCATATGTAATTATCAAACTAAAGAAGGGTTATCTAATCTTCAAGATTGCAATAACTACCTCAAAAGAAAGTGTATTTAGACATGAGTTTTCAAAGAAAATCTAATGTAACCTTTTGTTTTGTCATAAGTAAGCCAAAAATCAGTCCCCCCCCCCCTTCTCTCACCCTTTATTTTAATCTTCAAGATTGCAATATACAACATATTCAACTTAAAAGAATGTGGGTTAACCCATTTAACCTTTTAGTTTGTCAAAATTAAGATAAAAAAAAAAAATTTTTTTTTTTTGTTTTCTTTTTTTCCATCATTTGTGATGTTGCTCACCTGATGACCACTTTCATTGTCAATATCAGGATCAGCAGATTTAGGGACACTTCTAGGCATAGGAATGCTCTTATGCTTCTTCTTCCCATGTGTTTTAACAGAACTTGCTCTCAACACATCTTCTTCCTTTGTTCTTCTTATTGGTATTGTGTCTTCAGGGCACATGCCATTCACGTGCCACAACTGGTGAATAGTGTTCACTCTTTCACTAGACTCTGTGTTCATCTTGTTCTCATCATAAAGACCTTCTGGATGATAGTTAGGCCTCATCTAAACACAACAACAAAAAAACAAAAGTTAAATTAAAAAAAAAACAAATTTTTTCAAGAAAATTATTTAGGTGATGTAAGAAACCTGGATTTTATGGTCTTTGAGGAATGGGTGATCAAAAGCTGGTTGGTGAGAGATGTGTACACAATCAATGATATCCCCATCTGGGCTCTGTTCAAATCATGCAATTAATCATTAAATTTCATTTTCTACACTAAAATGACCTAATTTACATCAAGAAACACATAATTTGCAAACAAGAAAGCTAAATAAGTAACAAAGACATGACTATTTCCCAAAAAAGCAACTAAAATTAAATATTTCAAAAAAGCAGAATCATTTGAATTAATACCTCAATGGTCTTGATAGGTGGTTTGTTGAGACGTTTCAAATGTTTATGAACTTGAAGCTTCTGTCTTGAAGCTGATGAAAGCCTAGCGCAGGCCAGATCCAGGAAGAAGACAAAGAACAAGAGAAGAGCCATAAACCCTAGCTTCATCTTGGTTCTGCTAACGTGCGCAGCTGCCATTGTCAAAGACTGAAAAAGATTAGCTCCTTAAAGGAAAAAAAGAAAGGCTTTTTTGTTTCCCCTTTTTTGAATTATACTACACTCTCATAAGGCTAACATCCATCCATCCATCCACCATGAGTAATGAGTTGATAAAAATCAAGAAAATGACCCCACCGTACACACTGTCACTCACTCTGCTTATCCTACGCACCCCTTTAAGCACCGAGACATTTGTCTTGGGAGTGTGCACTCTTTCTTCTCTCTCTCTCTCTAGATTTCGTATAGATTGAATTTGTGGGGTTATTTCTGCGTTATAGGGCATGTGAGATGGGTGAAACCCGTAAAACAAAGGGTTGTGTAGGGGTAAATTTGTAATTTTACATTATATGTTGTGATGTGGGATTGAGACCATCATCACAAACTCACAACACCTAAATGGCAAATTGTCACGACCCGCCTAAACACAAATCATTTTTCTCGGAATCCGGAAGTTTCCGGACACATCTAGGCGCATCAAGGGCTGTCCGGAAGACTCCGGATCAGCCTACAACCTTCGGGATGGACAAGGCATGTTTAAGGGGCCTTAAATCAGCCCCTAAGGGCCAAGGAACTTGCCGGAAAGGGCTGGAAGTTGCTGCACCAATGTGGACATCTTGTGCAGCCCCGGAACGTTCTAGAAAGCTCAGGAAAGTGCCCGGAACAAGGCTGAAATGAGGGCTCTTCATACACCTACGAAAATCAGCCTTGGAAGCATCTAGAGAGCACTTGAATCAACCATAAAAATCAGCCATAATCAAGATATAAAGGATGGAAGGATCTAGAGCCAAGATCTAGATATTTCTCTTAGAAATATCAAAGATACATATGTAGGATATTTGGTAGGAAGGATCTAGATCATGAATGATCTAGATCTCTAACAACTAGTATAAATAGATGTAGTATGGCTCATTTGCAAGACATCAACACATGCACACACTCTTCCAACACCAAGCACACTTGCTTACACAAGTCTTGTAGTACTTGTACATTGTATACTTGTAATCTTCTCTTGTAGCAATACAATATATATTTGGTTTACTTGCAACTTCCGCTCGTGTTGTCAAGAATCGTTACTATTCTCGGGTCAAAGGCTGAACTTAGAAGGATTCTAAGTGCCGCACGTGAGTCAAGAAGATAACTCCGTGACAAGTGGTATCAGAGCCAACGATTCAAGGAGATGGCGACCGATGCAAGCAAACTAAGTGCTACTGAAGAGAACCGTGGACGAGGTGACACTCGTAAAACAAAAAAGGATCGCGATGCATCCAAGGATAAGACCTTGGAAAAGCGACTTGGTGATTTGGAAACAGGGCTTGTCGGCATGGGGACACAAGTCGACATGTGTATCCAACGGTTGGATGCTTTGGAAGCAGATTTCACAGACCTTCGAATAGGGTTGAAGGCTGCTGTTGAACTGCTACGAGAAGAAATGAAGGTGTTGATCACAGACTCGATAAAGGATGCAATCAGGGATGCTGACACCAAGCTACGAAGGGACATAGATGAGCTGTCTCGGGACATGCATCGTAGCTTGCTTGGGCTAGAGTCCCGTGTCAACGATTGCAGCAAAAGCTATTGTTACGACTGGGGGAAATGTCGTAAACGTTGGACCAAGGGTGGAGATTCCCAAACCATCACCGTTCGTGGGAAAACGAGAGGCACGAGCCGTTGATGACTTTATTTGGGAAATGGAGCAATACTTGGCAGGAGTCCAAGTACTTGATGACGCTACCAAGGTGAAGACAGCCACAATGTATCTGAAGGATACAGCTGCATTATGGTGGAGGCGTCGGAGCATGGACATAGAGCGAGGTACGTGCACCATCAAAACGTGGGCTGAATTTGTTCAAGAGCTCAAAAGACAATTTTATCCGGTAAACGCTGAACACGAAGCAAGGAGCAGGCTTCGTAAACTTAAGCAAACCGGGACCATCAAGGACTATGTTAAGGAATTTACTACACTTATCCTTGAGATCCCGGACTTATCGGATAAAGACTCCCTCTTTTACTTCCTGGATGGTCTTCAACCGTGGGCTAAGATCGAGTTGGAAAGAAGAAATGTTCAAGATCTTGCTTCAGCCATTGCGATAGCTGAAAGCCTGATCGATCATAAGGAAAAACGACCACTAAAGCCCATGAACGAAGACAGTGATGAGGAGTTTGGTGGGGGAGACAAGCCCAATCATGTTCGAAAGGTGGAAACAAGGAAACCCCCAAGACATGATAATGATCGGGCTACACGGGGATGTTTCATTTGTGATGGACCGCACAACGCTCGATATTGCCCTAAGAAACAAAGTCTTCAAGCCATGGTGGCTCGAAGCAATGATGATGCATCCCAAGAAGACGAAGAGGCTCGTCTAGGGGCAATGCAACTTCAGGTACTGAATGCTTTAACGGTGCAGAAGGGGAAGCCGTTAAAAGTGACTAAATCATGCTCAAGTTTAAGGAGCAACATTACGAACTCGGAGACACGGGGACTTCGATTCGTAAACATAGAAATCAATGGGAGGCTTGCGAAGGCATTGGTGGACACCGGAGCAAGTCACAATTTAATTACCAGGGACGAGGCCAAGCGGCTTGGCCTAAGGATTAGCACGGTAGACGGGGAACTAAAGGCCGCTAACGGTAATGCCAAACCGATCGAGGGGATGTCATGGAATGTCAAGACTAAGATCGGGACATGGCAAGGAAAGATCGATTTCTCAGTCGTGCCTTTGGACGACTACAAAGTTGTGCTCGGGATGGAGTTCTTTCGGAGATCAAATGCCATCCCAGTAACATATCTTAACACATTGTACATCATCAAGGGTGATGAAGTACACTCTGCACCGATGGAGTCAAGGCATCGAGGCAGAACACTATCTGTCATGCAACTGAGGAGGACAAGCCGAAGGTTAGGCAAGCATGACGAGGACGTCATGAGTTTAGGTGGGGGAGAATGTCACGACCCGCCTAAACACAAATCATTTTTCTCGGAATCCGGAAGTTTCCGGACACATCTAGGCGCATCAAGGGCTGCCCGGAAGACTCCGGATCAGCCTACAACCTTCGGGATGGACAAGGCATGTTTAAGGGGCCTTAAATCAGCCCCTAAGGGCCAAGGAACTTGCCGGAAAGGGCTGGAAGTTGCTGCACCAATGTGGACATCTTGTGCAGCCCCGGAACGTTCTAGAAAGCTCAGGAAAGTGCCCGGAACAAGGCTGAAATGAGGGCTCTTCATACACCTACGAAAATCAGCCTTGGAAGCATCTAGAGAGCACTTGAATCAACCATAAAAATCAGCCATAATCAAGATATAAAGGATGGAAGGATCTAGAGCCAAGATCTAGATATTTCTCTTAGAAATATCAAAGATACATATGTAGGATATTTGGTAGGAAGGATCTAGATCATGAATGATCTAGATCTCTAGCAACTAGTATAAATAGATGTAGTATGGCTCATTTGCAAGACATCAACACATGCACACACTCTTCCAACACCAAGCACACTTGCTTACACAAGTCTTGTAGTACTTGTACATTGTATACTTGTAATCTTCTCTTGTAGCAATACAATATATATTTGGTTTACTTGCAACTTCCGCTCGTGTTGTCAAGAATCGTTACTATTCTCGGGTCAAAGGCTGAACTTAGAAGAATTCTAAGTGCCGCACGTGAGTCAAGAAGATAACTCCGTGACAAAATGCTCTCTTTCTTTCATTTAAAACATTTTGGGTTACATTAAATTTTCACTTTTTCCACGTAGCTTTTTTTTCCACTAGGAAACACACAATCTTAATGTCACAAGATAGAGCTAGTGAATTGGATATACAATGTAAGATCCTTCCTCTTGCGTCCCTCTTGCTTCAATCAAAGACGTTTCATTTTGTATTTTGGTGAATGTGTTAAAACGTCTGATAATAACACATCTTGGTTGTTCGTAGTATTTTCATCGTGTTATCCTCTAATTACTTGTTGACGTCATTAAGTCAAGTCATGCTATATTTGTTTTGACTTTGATTTTTTCGAGAGTGGGTAGGTAACCAGATCATGAATCGGGCTTGGGATTTGTGTTTGTGGTATGGACATTGCTTGCTTCCACGCATAAAATGTCAATTGGGCGTACACTTATATCAATAGTTCATGCTCGTAATGAATATGTTTTTTGGGTTGTTGAGATGGTTCGATCCATTTTTTTAAAAGATATGGTAGAAGATAACTTTTTTATGTATAAACTAAGATTGATATTATGTGGTTTACATAGGATTATAACAAAGTGATCAAACTACTTTTTTTATTGCATGTTACCATCCAGCAGTGATAAAACGGCCGAATTTAAGTTTGCCTCGTGTGACTTTACTATGTTATGTGTCCAATAGTTATAGTGTTACCGCGCGCATCGTTTATCCACAACACTCTTAGATGGTGCACTTGAAAAAACTAAAAATAGTTCGAGAGCCATATTCTACGTGAGAGGGACAACCTATGCGAGTGACAAATGCACTTCGTTATAGTGACTCTATTCATTCATTAAAGATACACCTTTAAACCACAATGTATAAGACACCACGATACTAGCAATACATCCATTTCTTCTTTTTTGATAAACTATGTATCATTGTTGATAAAAACCTCGTATCGTGCAACCAACCCAAACCTAATGATAGACAACCACACCTCAAACATATTTGAGTTACCCCAACATCAAATTTAAAATAAGAGACAAGCCTGGAACTCCATGACATGAAACCATCTCCGTACAAGCCTCAAGGGCAACACACCTCGCATGAATGTTTCAAACCAGCTCACCAACACAAATCACCATGTTGATGCCCATCCATACAACCACACCTTTAGGTGCCACAACTAGGACTGAGCAAACGGTTCGAACCGAACCGACAACCATTTAGGTAGGTTTCTATGAACCGAGAACCGAACCGAAAGTGAGCGGTTCGGTTTGGTTATTTCACGGTTCCAACGGTTCGGTTCAGTAATAATTAGGGGCCGAACCGAAAAAAAGAATATAACGAGTTTTTTTTAGTTTCAAAACAACAACAAATAGACTATTCTACATTCCAACTCAAATCCATTAATCCAACTTGCTGCGTTTAAAATTTAATAAAAATATTAGAAACCTAAATTCAAAGTTTGTGATGGTTTATTGTGATCCACCATTGTGAATTGGTTATTAGTCAATCTCATGCTGTGTCTCTTTTGTCTAATGAGTTGATGATGATTATTGATAAATAAGATGATTAGTCCAGCCAATATATTTACGTAAATAAACAAACTAACATTTTAGGGTTTTATTTTTAAAATCAGTTCATTCGGTTCTTTGGATGAAAATTTGGTTTCGAACCGAACCGAGAACCATTTACTCATAATTTCATAAACCGAGAACCGGACAAATTAGAAAGTAGTCAGTTCGGTTTCAGTTTATATGGTTCAATTCCTCGGTTATTTTCTATTCGAACCGCAAACAGCTCACCCCTAGCCACAATAACCAGCCTTGAAAGAAAAGTAAAAAACCTTCAATTGTTATTGCTTTGGCATGTGAATGTGAAGTACCGAAAATGCCCTTCAAAATGACAGTTTTACTTTTACATAATGATTTTGTGGTCAAAGAAAAAAGTCAAAATATGTGCATGAATTCGAATCCTATGAAATGAAAAAATAATAAAACTGACATAATAGTTGTTGCAGCAGATAACCAGAACGTGGAGTCTCATTCACGATAATGTTTTTCACATCTTATTATGACAAAGATTCTGGCCCTTCAACTTTCACCTTTTTAAATATTACCCCCTCTGCATTTTTTCATTATAAAAACATTATACTAAGTGATTAAAAAACTATAATACTCCACATAAGCATAGTGACAGTGGGGTGATTATGGATTTATGGGCACTTAACACTTGCTTGGTCAACATTGACAAACACTACACACGCCTTTCAAAAAAATTAAAATGATTTCATAATATTTTATTTAGTTTTGCATTGATAAACTTAAAAACTAAGTGTGAAAATGTTTGTAGACGAATAATGTTTTAGTAGTTAGACCGGAAAGGTGTGTTGAACTAGGAACCAGACGCTTGGTTGATTTAACTTGATGGCTTTGATTGTTTGCTTTCAGACCGGGTTGGTGGGTAGAAGGTCGTTTGGAAACTAGTTGACGGATTGGATTGAAACGAGATTTTAAAATTTTGTTACATTGATTTTTTTTTATCAATTATCATACATGTATTAAAAAAAGTGAAATAACAATAAACAAATCATATTTCAACAAAAACTTATTCCTTACGGTTTTAAGGTGAGAGTTGAGTCATAATGATAAGACATAAGTTTCAAAAACCAAAAGGTAATGAGTTATAACAAGTAACAACAGTCTAATTTCCATATGGCAATACATCAATGTCTACTTGACTTATACCAGTGACCTTGCTAGAAAGATACTATTTTACACAGCTGAATACCGTTAGGTTAAAGATCATTTGGTCGTTTTGAGAGCATCGTCTACTTGAATATTGACATTGAGAAAAAATAGCTCGGTGGATGGTAAACACAAACTCGTGATCTACCCAGGATCTAAATAAAATAGTTGTCTCTAAAAGAACATCTTGGTGGTAATGTGTATTAAACAAAATAGCTTTTGCGAAAAAGTTCACTTGTGTATCTTTATGTGGCAATCTTAGGTATTCATTATAGTGGTTAGCGGTTAGATATTGTAACTTTAATTTTTTTATAGACTTGTCCATGTCTTATAGTATTAGTTTAGATTGATTCGTTACGCTATTGGGGTTTTATATCTAAACTGGGTTAGTAACCCATGTAATACGCAGGTTAAAATAATACGTTAAGAGACTCTCTTGGCCCAATCCTAAACACTCTAAGATCCTTTTTCAAACATGCTTTCATTTCGAGTCAAGAGATAGATAACGAGACACATACCATTTGATTTGAGCTTTCTCCAGACCTAGCGATGACAATAAAACTCGAGCCCGATAGGAAAAACCGAAACCCGACATATTCGGGCCAAGTAATGGCCCGGATTTTCGGGTCTGGGACCGGATATGGGATTTTGTTTTGAAAAAAATCCGGGTTCGGGTACGGGTATGGGATCATGTGAACCCGGCCCGATTTCCCGAAATCCCACACGAAGATATATTATTTATATATTTTATTTTTCTTATGTATAAATCATTAAGCTCTTTTTTTAGTTTTCTCATGCATCATATTAAACAATGAAGCGGCTATTCTAATTTCCAAATCTTTTTTTGATATTGCTTGGAGAATGATTTTTTTTTATATATTTACCACAACTACTTCTTTTAGATTCATATATATCATGAGAATTTATGTATTTAAAATTGATACATTTTACATTGTATATATATATATATGTATATCATTTTAAATTTATGAAAGTAATTGACGGGTTTAACCGATACCCGACAGGTAATTACCCAATAGATACCCGATGGGTGTTGGGCCGAGTATGGGACTGGGTTTTACATTCGAGTACGGGCATATGATTACTAATACCCATCCCTTACCTGGCCCATTGTCATCCCTATCCAGACCTCGGGGAAAAACATGAAAAAATTCTCGAATGTTAAGATCCTCTATAGCCCCGAAATGAAAGGGGTGATCTCATAAATCATGGTCCGTGATGATGTGTTGTTAAATTTTATTTTTCCATTCAGGCCGAATTTAAACGTGTGCTTGAATTTGTTTCTTTTAAGTCTCACATGAAAAAAAAACTTAAAATATAAAACTTATGAAAACAAAACCTAACCAAGAAAATTTAAGCCCAAAAAGTCAAAAACCTAATCTCTTCACTCTAAATAAATGTAAGCCCCAAGAAACCAAACTGTAAAAAAAACCAAAAAACCTAACCTTAAAAGTTAAATTCATAAGCTAAAACCATAAAAGCTAATTAATAAAACTAAACGTTAAACTGAAAATAGTAAAACTGACACTTAAAACTGAATCATAAAACCAACCTTTAAAGCGAAACCTTAAAAGTTAAAAAGTAATAATAATAAAAACTAAAACTAGAATAAGAATATAAAAAAAGAAGCAAAGGTGCACATCTTTATCTACTAAAACTCTACATCTTTTCTACTAAAACTCTTAAGGGTCATTTTTTCATTTAAATCAACTATTATTACTTCCAACTACATTTAAGATCGGGCCACGCGATACATCAGTTGGGTCTAACGTATGTGACTTCGTCATATGCATTGATACAAAAAAAATCATGTCTCGTACGTCAATTCCGTAATGTGTCACATTTTAAAAGACGAATAAATATCAAATGTTAAATATCAAAATGATAATCAGGTCAAAACGGAGGTTCAAGTCGTAAATATATCAAAGTAAAATAAGATGTCAAAGTTGAAAACTGACTGAGTACTTAAAGGCCAAAATAATAATTAGTCAAAGTAGGAAACTAAAATCGAAAATATGTCAAAGTTAAAAAAAGTTAAAAATTTATTAATGGAAATTTGATAAATAACATAAACATCAATAATAATTAGCAAGGTCATAACCGACCTTAATAATTAGTAAGCATATATAAATAGATGCACATTTTCTATCCTTACGGATTACGAATCTTTAGTATAAATACATATAATGTATTTAGAATAATTAATTAAAGAATGCTTATATCGGGTCGTTAAAATAAATAAACGGTAAGGTTTTAAAAACTATAATGTGCATTGTGTTTACTGTTTAGTGACTTGGTCCTTCATAGTTTACTAAAGTCTAAAGATGTGTGACAGGGAAAGAAGCATGTCTTTGAACTGCAAGGAAAAAAAGGCACATTTGGTAATTTCGATGTATTTCAACGGTCTTTTATAGATCTATGCTGATTTAAAGTTTAAATCTTAAAATTCTTTAAATATAAAAACTCGTTATGTGATCCTAAATGTACTCTCCTAATTGGCTGGATCGCATAAAATATAGTTTGCGATTTTTTAACTGTAAATCTACCTATTCTAATAATTAAGTAATTCATCCACATGTCACTATTTTAACTACTTCACCTAGGATTTTGCTTAGGTGTCATGTTCTAAATTAATTTGATGGAGAATTTTTAAACGGGTCATGGTATGCTCCATATTCGAAATAACCCGATATGTTTAAATAAAAAATTTACAAATTATCATAAATTATCTCTTAACCCGATATGTTCAAATACAAAATTTACCAATTATCATGATCCATATCTTAACCCGATATGTTCAAATTAAAAATTTATCAATTATTATGAATTATCTCCTAACCCGATATGTTCAAATAAAAAATTTATCAATTATTATGATCTATCCTAACCCGATATGTTCAAATTAAAATTTTATCAATTATCATTAATTATCCCTTAACTCGATATGTTCGAATAAAAAAATTAACAATTATCATGAATTATCTCCTAATCCGATATGCTCAAATAAAAATTTATCAATTATTATAAATCATATTATTTATTTGAACATATGATTTTGATATGAATATATTTGTAAATATCCAAATCGATTTAATAAGGGATGTTGAATATAAATTTGATATCTAAATTTATTTAAGGCAAATTGGCCTAAAATAATCTCAACTAACACCTATTGGCTGAAAATAATCCCAACTCAGTTTATTCCCTCCAGTAGTCCCAAATCCAACTTTTGTGGCCTACAGTGGTCCGCCGTTAAGTACACTTAACGGTCGTTAACTTTTTTTTCTATTTTTTTCGAATTTCAAACCGATATTTTAGGGATTTTGATCGGGAGGAGAATACGAGTCAGTTGATGTAACATTTGCCCGATTCAAACCTGACTCAAAACCAAGAACCCAAACCCGAACCGTCCGGATTACCCATATTCCTATTATCAATGAAATAATCTAGTTTATTATTCTCAAGTTATTATCTAAACAAATTACTAAATCATTATAATGATTAATTCTAAAAACAATAAAAATCTAAGTTATGAAGTGTGACATTCCGTCCCGATTCGTTTACTTTTCTTCTTTATGTAAACTGAACCTTTGAATAATTTTGTAATCGTTCGAATTATTATAATAAAGGTTTAAGTTATCTTAATTTATTTATATTAATCATTTAGTTATGAAATGATATTTATATAAAACTTTACTAAAGATAACACTAAAAGTTGAACTATACAATGTTTAAGTTTAATAAACTTTGTTTAAGTTAGTATGGTTAGTTAAGTCAACTAGTTAATAACAAAACTAACATAGAGGGGTTGAACATGTATACATCGAAACCTTTAAGTAAACATTTAATACAAACTTAAAGATTTCACATGGTGCAGGGGGCAAACTGTAACATTCTTTTAAACCCAACCCATGACCCGTTTTCCCGGCCAAACTCTCCGGCCACTCCGGCGGAGCTCCGGCAACACCAAAAACACAACAAATCGACAGTTTAAACCCTGATTAAACCATCCTTATCCATATACCTTCAAGTTTCGAACTTGAAACAACCTTATCAGCTCGTTTTTATGCTGTAAAGGTCGACCGCAACTGAAAACCCGTTTATCTCGGCAACTTGAAAATCAAATCCCCTGCAATCGTCAATAAAGAACAGATTAAACACAAATGAGACGATAATTAGATCAGTTAAACATGATAAGCTCAACGAATTAACACAAATCTCACGAATTCAGTCCATGTTTATCCAATTATTTCCGAATGAAACTCTAATCAGTTTCAGCCCTACGACGACATCTCGGCTATTATAAACCCAACAAGTTCATCCATTTGACTTAGCAACATCTTTCTGCAACATCAATTGCAACCTTAAACACACACACACAGTGAATCGGATCATTGTTCTTCTTCCTCTGCTTCATGGTCGACAACATCATTTGGGTACTGCTATCAGCAAATAACATAGGGCTTTAATTCGTCGGTCATTAACAATTGTTCCTGAGTTATCAATTGAAGCATATCACCTACCCGCACCATCATTTGATTTCATCATAGCCGCGGGTAAATCTTCTTATTATTCTTATCAATCGGTCGAATATTTAGGTAATTAAACACATCATTATGCACGATATCACTTTCTGGTTATTGTAGTTGCGATTGATTTCAATTACATGTTTGATTCAGTGTTCAATTTTGGCGATTAGGGTTTAGGGTTTATAGGGGAAGAAGGAGGTTGATTGAAATAACAGTTTAAGTATTTTTGTTTTCATTTCTATTAACAAAAAGCAAAACTGCTCTGATGGTTTGATGTTATTAAAATTGAAGCAAAGGTCCAGGGTTCGAGTCCCTGGACTGTTTTATGAGTTTTTCCAGTTTCTTTTATAAACTAGATCTTTTTATTAACTTTATACAAATCATTTTAGTATTATTATGAGATTATTTATTAAGCTATTTATAAAAGTTTATAAAAGTGTATATATATATATATATACACTATATATTATATATATAATATATACATATAAGAAGGGTATATAATTAATAATACATGTAAGATTTGTTAATTAAGAAGTTATATTTCCTCTTACGAGAAGTTTTGAGTTTAAACGTTTGAAACATATAATACGTGATAGCTATATTTTATGAAATACATACTTGAGGTCGAATCATTTTAATTACTTTATACATATAAGACTTTTTTTTTATAACGTATAAATTTGTAATCAAAACACGTTTTGGTTTACTTACAACCATGTTAATGGTACTATTTATATGAGTATTTTTATAAACCCATATACATAAATAATTAGTCACTTTTATCATAACGGTCATGACATTCAACGAACTATTTATTATTTCCGTAAGGAGATAAGATTCATATATAATTTAATCAATATATTACATATTAAATCATTGCAAAAATAAATTTGCATTAATATTTATGTTCAAATTGTAACATCTAACTACTTAAACTCAACTTCCCAACTAGAACCCTAGATTTCTAGATTGCCTAGATCCGCTTAGTTATCATTTTAACAATAAGCCGACATTCCATTAGGTGATCCTTAAGGAGCTTTCTGGTGCTTTTATTCAAGTCTTTAGTTTGATTTCGTTTTCGTCGAAACAATTATCAGGTGAGTATTCATAGCCCCTTTTCTGGTTTTCAATTTGGGGTGATATCATGTGACGTATTTAAATCAGATTTCAGATTTCAGTTTATCAGTTATTTCAGTTATCAGATTTCAGTTGATCATTTAAAACAATTCATGTTATGTCTTTACTTGCAAATTATGTGTTCATAGCCTGATAGCAATTTTTGTTCAAGTGTAATCATTAATTTGTAGAAACCGACAGTTACTAATGGTAGATCTATTGGTCGAAAGGACCCAGCCCCCTGATTCTTGGGTGATTATAACTGAGTATCATTATCATGTAGACCCCCCCTTATCATTGTTCAAGGTTTGATTATGCGTTGTTATCTTGTATGTACATGTTTTGCATTTATAAGTTTAGACATAACGACATGAATTGACTTTTTATCAGTGTATCTATATGTATTTCAAACCTATGTTTACTCACCAGCTAATTCGTTAGCTGACCAATTATTTTTCACATGATTTCAGGAAGAGCAAGTTAGGAACTTTGGATGCCAAACGCTTAGGGACATGGACCTAGTTAAATAACATAAAGTAGACTTTTTCATTTGTTCTGTTTGGTTTGTTTGTTGGATTTATCATTTAGTCTTGTTTGAATAATTGGATATTAATAATATTTAAACTATTTATAGTACCATGAGCTATGAACAATCATTCTCTTTCGTCCGCCTCGATGATTCCGCCATCGGTCGGGGTGTGACAGATTGGTATCAGAGCCATGGTTATAGGGAATTAGGTTATTAGAAATGGATGACCTAGTCTATAACTAAGCACCCAAAACATGAGTCCTCTCATGTTATTATTTATTATCTTTTAGCACTTCAGAATACAAACATGAGTCCTCTCATGTTATTATTAAAGTTTTAGCACATCATAATATAAACATGAGTCATCTCATGTTATTATTCCTTACCTTTGAACACTTCATAATGAGCTACACTACTTATGTGTTATACTCATTTATTTAGTCATACATATTAATTATACTAATGTAAATCACAATTCCATATGAGTGCTAAGGCATGATTCTTAACCTTAATTGAATCGTCAAATTCCCAATCAAACTTCAATTTAATCATTGAATTTCAAATCAAATATTTTATTCATGGTTTTCAAACTCTCGTTAAAGTCTAAGTCCCAAAACTGAACACGTGCAAAACTGGAAGGGTTGGTACCTGTACTTCTGAGATGTTCTGGCTAAGGCAAGTATTCGTATAAATCCAAACCTACCGCTGGATCTGTTACTTACCTGGGAACTCTCAAAAGTGAGTGCCGACTTATAGGTAGTCACGTCTTCATACAAGTTAACGGACTTACTACTTTGATAAGTCAATGTAACCGTTTGATTTACAAATCGAACGTTTGCACTCAAAATGTCGTTACATGATCTCATTACCTCAAATGTTTTCAAAATTTTCATCAAGAGGTGATGTCATTATAAAATTATAAACTCCTAATCAAATCATGAACTTATTATCAAATCAAGAAAGTCCATCATAACATAAACTTGATAATGAATTACAGATTCATAATCGTATTAAAAGTTTACCATCAAATCATGAATTCATTAACTAACTTCGATGTGTGTAACACCTAAAAAAAAAAATCTAAAATTGATTTATACATAAACTTGATATTTAAATTACAACGTGATCTCATTACATAAGCTCGTCGTACAATGTTCTACCCATACTCACTAATCGAACTGAATACACACATTTTTCATAAACGCACCCAAACCCATTGTGGTTATTTATGAACCTCCTACTCACATAATGTTTTATAACCAATGGGTTTTAAGAAAAAAAATTTTATAAATAAACAAATAATTTTTTTTTCCCAAAGAAAAAAAAAAAGAATTTACTTCTAAGCAATGATTGATTCCATTGAGAATAACCTTTTTAACTTTTCAAACCTTACCTTTAAGTTTCAATAATTGGCAAAATTTTACTAAAGTCTCACTACCAAATGATTCTTAGAAATATAAATAAAAGTTGTTTATTCATAAATGTTTATCAAATATACATACTTCATATATATATTTTTCACAAACAATATATGAGGATTTACAACACAAGTCATGCTTAGTACTTTATAGTATCAAAGATCAAAAGTAAACCACGTTATCTATTTTCAAAAAAAAAACAACCCTCCAACCTATGGCAGAGTTAAAATTTTTAAACTTACTATCATTTCAAAATATTATCATACAAACTACCTTGCACCTTATATCCATGACTACTTTTATTGTCTTCAGAACCGATCTATTTAAAGTTATTTCCATATAAACAAGAACTTGATAAGTCTATGCATTGGATATGTTAATTTGATTTTCTATATCCCTAAACATTAATGAAGTTGATTTTTTAGAAACTAAATTTTTACATACACGCCATCATACTATAATGCTAATAAACATGACTTATCACAAACATGGTTTTCACACGCATATTTTGTTAAAAATTTGATCCACGAACGTGGTTTTTCTATAAATATGATTATGAACCTAAATATCTACGAACTTGATTTCCCGTACCTATAATCAAGAAAATCTATTTACATGAACAAATAGACTATCTAACGAACTCAACTCTTCATAACCATCAATTTATATATCATCTTGAACAAGATTTCACGAAACAGTTAAACATGAAGTCACGTTCTATGCGTATCATCATATTATTTTAGAAATTTAGGTACCCTTGACCCGCACGTGATCGAGTGAACTATGTGGTTCATGCAAAAGCTTCAGTAATTACGGGTGCACACGGAATTATGAAAGCTGGTGCATGGAAACATAGTAAATTTGTCATGTGTTTGAGGGCAATGCGACAAATGTGGTATGATAAGGGCATGGTGGATACGCCGCTGGTACATCCTATATATAAGTGTACTTATCATACTATCAGCTGAAGCGTGGTCTGTGACCTGAGATGCTTTTGTTATTCTTTCACATTTTTCATATAGTAAAACCTGTTGTACGTCATTATAAGCTAATCTCAAATAACAGTTAATCACTGTCTCAGCCTATGCTCTGAAATCAAGAGTCGTTTCGTATCAGGTGTAATTCAAAAGTTAAAAAAAAAAAAATTGTTTTTGTGTGTTTCAATTTTTTCATCATCATCATCTAGTGCTCAAGTTGATGTATTCCTAATCAACTTCTCGGAGTTGACGTATTCTTGTTCAACTCGAGAGAGCTAGATAACGTTAGTACATTTAAAATGGAAAGCGTATCATTATGGGCAACCTTTGGTGTTGTGTCATATTTATTCATTTCATTAATCTTGTTTTACCATTTATTCACTCGTTTTATTGTACGTGGTTACTCACCTGATTCTTTCAACCGTTTTATTAATAACGTTCATTCATTGGGTTTGTTTTATTTCATTTCACTTTATTTATCAATTCATTTTATTGACCTCCTTTATTCATTTTTATGATTTTTCATCGCGTCCATGAACTTTACTCGTTTAAATCATTTCATTTTAATCCGACAATTTAATTCATTTTGTACCCAAGTTGAAATCTATCAATATCCGTTAATCATGCTAAATCCAACTTCATTCTAATCTGGAGTGACAACCAATCAATAATCGAATCACTATTTAGTTGAATCACATGAGTCCTTCATAACTCGAAACATGTTATATAATCCTCTATCAATACATATAAGCAAACTAAAGGAAAATTTATCCTTACTGGCTTACCTTACTAAGATTAACTCTTAGTCATGTTCCTAAACTTACAAACTCATAGTAACGAATATTAATTCGAAGCATCAATCTAGCAAATCTAACACTAATTAAATTTCGGGACGAAATTTCCTAAAGGAGGGGAGACTGTAACATTTGCCCGATTCAAACCTGACTCAAAACCAAGAACCCAAACCCGAACCGTCCGGATTACCCATATTCCTATTATCAATGAAATAATCTAGTTTATTATTCTCAAGTTATTATCTAAACAAATTACTAAATCATTATAATGATTAATTCTAAAAACAATAAAAATCTAAGTTATGAAGTGTGACATTCCGTCCCGATTCGTTTACTTTTCTTCTTTATGTAAACTGAACCTTTGAATAATTTTGTAATCGTTCGAATTATTATAATAAAGGTTTAAGTTATCTTAATTTATTTATATTAATCATTTAGTTATGAAATGATATTTATATAAAACTTTACTAAAGATAACACTAAAAGTTGAACTATACAATGTTTAAGTTTAATAAACTTTGTTTAAGTTAGTATGGTTAGTTAAGTCAACTAGTTAATAACAAAACTAACATAGAGGGGTTGAACATGTATACATCGAAACCTTTAAGTAAACATTTAATACAAACTTAAAGATTTCACATGGTGCAGGGGGCAAACTGTAACATTCTTTTAAACCCAACCCATGACCCGTTTTCCCGGCCAAACTCTCCGGCCACTCCGGCGGAGCTCCGGCAACACCAAAAACACAACAAATCGACAGTTTAAACCCTGATTAAACCATCCTTATCCATATACCTTCAAGTTTCGAACTTGAAACAACCTTATCAGCTCGTTTTTATGCTGTAAAGGTCGACCGCAACTGAAAACCCGTTTATCTCGGCAACTTGAAAATCAAATCCCCTGCAATCGTCAATAAAGAACAGATTAAACACAAATGAGACGATAATTAGATCAGTTAAACATGATAAGCTCAACGAATTAACACAAATCTCACGAATTCAGTCCATGTTTATCCAATTATTTCCGAATGAAACTCTAATCAGTTTCAGCCCTACGACGACATCTCGGCTATTATAAACCCAACAAGTTCATCCATTTGACTTAGCAACATCTTTCTGCAACATCAATTGCAACCTTAAACACACACACACAGTGAATCGGATCATTGTTCTTCTTCCTCTGCTTCATGGTCGACAACATCATTTGGGTACTGCTATCAGCAAATAACATAGGGCTTTAATTCGTCGGTCATTAACAATTGTTCCTGAGTTATCAATTGAAGCATATCACCTACCCGCACCATCATTTGATTTCATCATAGCCGCGGGTAAATCTTCTTATTATTCTTATCAATCGGTCGAATATTTAGGTAATTAAACACATCATTATGCACGATATCACTTTCTGGTTATTGTAGTTGCGATTGATTTCAATTACATGTTTGATTCAGTGTTCAATTTTGGCGATTAGGGTTTAGGGTTTATAGGGGAAGAAGGAGGTTGATTGAAATAACAGTTTAAGTATTTTTGTTTTCATTTCTATTAACAAAAAGCAAAACTGCTCTGATGGTTTGATGTTATTAAAATTGAAGCAAAGGTCCAGGGTTCGAGTCCCTGGACTGTTTTATGAGTTTTTCCAGTTTCTTTTATAAACTAGATCTTTTTATTAACTTTATACAAATCATTTTAGTATTATTATGAGATTATTTATTAAGCTATTTATAAAAGTTTATAAAAGTGTATATATATATATATACACTATATATTATATATATAATATATACATATAAGAAGGGTATATAATTAATAATACATGTAAGATTTGTTAATTAAGAAGTTATATTTCCTCTTACGAGAAGTTTTGAGTTTAAACGTTTGAAACATATAATACGTGATAGCTATATTTTATGAAATACATACTTGAGGTCGAATCATTTTAATTACTTTATACATATAAGACTTTTTTTTTATAACGTATAAATTTGTAATCAAAACACGTTTTGGTTTACTTACAACCATGTTAATGGTACTATTTATATGAGTATTTTTATAAACCCATATACATAAATAATTAGTCACTTTTATCATAACGGTCATGACATTCAACGAACTATTTATTATTTCCGTAAGGAGATAAGATTCATATATAATTTAATCAATATATTACATATTAAATCATTGCAAAAATAAATTTGCATTAATATTTATGTTCAAATTGTAACATCTAACTACTTAAACTCAACTTCCCAACTAGAACCCTAGATTTCTAGATTGCCTAGATCCGCTTAGTTATCATTTTAACAATAAGCCGACATTCCATTAGGTGATCCTTAAGGAGCTTTCTGGTGCTTTTATTCAAGTCTTTAGTTTGATTTCGTTTTCGTCGAAACAATTATCAGGTGAGTATTCATAGCCCCTTTTCTGGTTTTCAATTTGGGGTGATATCATGTGACGTATTTAAATCAGATTTCAGATTTCAGTTTATCAGTTATTTCAGTTATCAGATTTCAGTTGATCATTTAAAACAATTCATGTTATGTCTTTACTTGCAAATTATGTGTTCATAGCCTGATAGCAATTTTTGTTCAAGTGTAATCATTAATTTGTAGAAACCGACAGTTACTAATGGTAGATCTATTGGTCGAAAGGACCCAGCCCCCTGATTCTTGGGTGATTATAACTGAGTATCATTATCATGTAGACCCCCCCTTATCATTGTTCAAGGTTTGATTATGCGTTGTTATCTTGTATGTACATGTTTTGCATTTATAAGTTTAGACATAACGACATGAATTGACTTTTTATCAGTGTATCTATATGTATTTCAAACCTATGTTTACTCACCAGCTAATTCGTTAGCTGACCAATTATTTTTCACATGATTTCAGGAAGAGCAAGTTAGGAACTTTGGATGCCAAACGCTTAGGGACATGGACCTAGTTAAATAACATAAAGTAGACTTTTTCATTTGTTCTGTTTGGTTTGTTTGTTGGATTTATCATTTAGTCTTGTTTGAATAATTGGATATTAATAATATTTAAACTATTTATAGTACCATGAGCTATGAACAATCATTCTCTTTCGTCCGCCTCGATGATTCCGCCATCGGTCGGGGTGTGACAGATTGTTAACGGAGGGACGCTGGCCTCCTTAAGGGGGGTGGAATGTAACATCCCACATCGGTTGGGAGGGAGAAGATGGTATCAGAGACTGGGGACCGGACCGATGTGCCAGCGGGGACGCTGGCCTCCTTAAGGGGGGTGGAATGTAACATCCCACATCGGTTGGGAGGGAGAACAAAACCCGCCTTATAAGGGGGTGGAAACCTTCCCTACCATGACGCGTTTTAAAACCGTGAGGGGCGGCGCCTGAGGGTGTTCCGACCGCCAAAGCGGACAATATCATGGTGCGGTTACACTGGGCTGTTACAGTTGATGTAAACCTTACTTTCAATTGTTGCTTCATGTGGTTTAATTTTGATATCCGGTTAAAGCACCGTTAGGTTTTAAACACCCGATTGAAGACCGTTTTGTGGTTTGGAACACCAGTTCGAAGTAAGGTTTACATCAATTGAATCGTATACTCCTTCCGATCAATATCCATAAAACCTTGTTTTGAACTCGAAAAAAATCAAAAAAAAGTTAACGGCCGTTAAGTGCAATTAACGGCGGACCACTGGAGGCCAAAAAAGTTGGATTTGGGACCACTGGAGGGAATAAACTGAGTTGGGATTATTCTCGGCCAATAGGTGTTAGTTGGGATTATTTTTAGTCAATTTGCCTTTATTTAAAACATATAAAATTAAAATCCGTATAGTATACGGGTACTAATATAGTATTAATTAAACTACTTCATAGTTTAATTTAGTGGTTAAAGCTGGTTGCCTTTAGAAGCATTCTCTGATTTGTTGATAACCAAAGTGTGTCGTTCCCGTGATCATTTTTGTACTTTATTTATAGTTTTTTAGGTTATGCAATAGAAGGGGGCTTGCGTTTGAATTGAAGTAGCGTTTTAGGAATATGAGTAGGGCTCCTAGGTTAATCAATATGGACATCTAAAACTGATTAAGATTAAAAAAAAACATCGAAAGCTAGATTCAAACACAGGAGATCTAATAAAGAAGCCTGCCTACCAATACGATATTGAAAACAATGTATGGAGTTCCGGAAAATCATTTATGGATTGATCACAAACCGAAAACAACATTATGTCACGCACGTTGAAGCCGATAATCTAAACAAAAAATATATCATCTCTCTGATTACATCAGTCTTTTAGTTGTGTCAACCGTCTTTCTAGAAAAACTAAAAGGCATAAATAAATAATTGTAAGCCACCCTTTTGAAGCTACATTCCCCCCAACTCAAATGCCGCACATTTAGCGAACTCCTTTAACTCAAACCTTGAATTTAACAATCGAAATAAAATATTTAAGACATATAGATTTTTGGTAAAAAAAAGTTTTTTTTTAAAGAACCGACTAGAATGTGACACGCGACAGGCAAGTTAACCTACTAACCATGCTAGATGAATATATAGAACAAATTATAATTTTAGATATATTTTTATGCATTTAACTAACTTTTAAAAATGGTACGTATTGTAGACTCAACATAACCATACTATTTTTCACTTTTTATATTAATAATACTAATTACTAAACCAACTATTTTTCCAACTATTTAGAATATAATGTAGTTAACCAGTTAAAAAAGAATACAATGTAAATCAGAAATAAGACAATCATCAAAATTTATGTTGGTCACTCTTGTAATTATAAATCTTTTAAGATTGCTATTGACATTGTAACATAAAAGTATGTTTGTTATAATTTGATTTGTTTTCAGATAGATAAAATATATGGTTTAAACCACTAGTTCACATATGTAAAAAACCAATACTCTCATATTTCATGTTTTGAGAAAAACCATAAAATAAAGAAATATTGATGATGTTTTACAAAATTTGATACATCACGATCCATATGGCCTTTCCAACATAACCTTTTTTTTGTGATTTTGTTGTTTTCTTTCATATCTTACGAGCCTCACTCCTTCACATATTGGAAATGTGTGATGTCCCCCTCAAACATGACAAGTTGACAACTATTAATTTATCATTAAATACATATGAATAGTTTTTTTTTTTCACATATAAGAATAACTTTTTCTTTTAAAAATATCACCTAACTAAGCTTGGTGATATCGGTCTCAGGTAGTTTACCTTCGTATTACTTATCTTTATTCAAATCCCCGACCCAAGTTATAGATTGATTGGAGGATTAAGTGGAAATTCATGTAGGGATCCTCGGGTGATGGGAAAGGGATTGTGTGGGTGAAGTGGATGTGATTGCCCCCAAAATCGTTGGGGGTGTGGGATTGGACCATCCGAGACGCTAATTTAGCTCTCCTTGCCAAGTGGAGGTGTAGATTTAAAAGTGAAGGTTATAAATGTGGTGAATTTTCAACCTATAAAATACTTAGAGATCGGTCAACAAGAATGTGAGGGAACTTGAAGAGACATGTTGTCTTTAAAATATCAATGTGCAAAATTTTTTTAGTAGTGACTAGTCAAGTTGGGAATGGGCAAAATGTAAGCTTTTGGCTTGAGAAATTGATCAGAGGGTTCCTTTAAAAGAGATTTTTCCTGATCTTTTTTAGATTTAAAAATTTAAAAGATGCTTGATCGTGGGCAGGCCTGCAATGGACGATCAAGGGGGTGATTGAGTGTGCAACCCACGTTCTAGGCCTATTGTGTCCCAATTTCAACAGTTTATTAGGTTGTTGGTTAACTACCAGCTAAGTGGGGTTATGATAGATGGTAATGGAGTCAATGGTTGGGTGATGAGTCGGGGGTGTTTTCGGTTAAATCTCTGAGAAACATTCTTGAGCTTAATAGAGTTCCCGTTGGTCTTTCTCCTTTTTAACTGGCTTTCGTGGATTCCTCTTCAAGTTTGGTGCTTTGGTTTGAGGGTTTTTCTGTAAAAAAGTAGCTCTAAAATGTCTCATCGTAAGGCGAGGGATAAACATTTTCTCGGATGAATGCTTGTTAATCATTATGTTTTGGGTTAAAAGAGTCGGCTATCCATGTGCTTCGTATATGTCCTTTGGCGGATCAGATTTGGGATGAGATAAATGCTAGTTGTTAGGTGATGAATACCCAAATAGATCGGTTTGGATATAATCATGTTTAGCTGGGGCAAATGTTACAACAAGTGAAGGAACCTTATTCATGTCAAGATTGTTCAAAAGCAATACCTTTATATCAAACACCAATTAATGACCAAACAAAAGCAACATGACCAACACGATCGTTGAAAAACCTAAAAACATGTTGCACATACAAGACGCTAAAACGTCAAACATTAACGCAAAGTAAAATGCATAATCCTATGAGTTTTAACAACAACATCCAACTAATGCAAATATGAAATTGAAATCAAATCAAACTTTCTAAAGCTCAGAGTACCCAAAAACCATGATTTTTTGTTCTCATGGTATCTAAGGATTCAGTAGTTCATTTAAATATGAGTCGACAGGGGCGAAGAACGAGCCACAAGTTGTGACAATTGATTGAATCTCGGTGGTAGCGTCAAATGGGCATTCAAGTTAAGTAACCGACAAGAAGACGATTGCAAATACAAATATGAAAAAAAAATCTCAATGGAACGTACTTTTGAGGAATGAGACATTGGAACCTAGATTTCATTATTAAACTATGGGGCTGTTTGTTTACCTCTTAATGGTTCAGTTCAGTGCTTAACCATTCAGCATTCAGCATTCAGAGCATTTGTTTCAGAAAAAAATAGCCTCTGAATGGGTCAGTTAAGTGCTGAATGGTTAAGAGACTGAGAGATGCTGAATGAAACTGAATTGAGCATATACTAACTTTATACTCATCTGAAGTTGTATCCCAACATCCATCTTATTGATGGAACCTCTTAATGGTTCAGACCTCTTAACCATTCAGCACTTAATGATTCAGATTTTGCCAAACAGCCCCTATGTGGATTCAAAATTCTAATTAATATTTTTATCTTCTGATTATTATATATAATACTTTCTTTGCATTTTAATTTTATTCCAATTAAAATTTTTTATCAACCGATTCACTTAATCGACCGGCTAAATAATGACGAAGGTTTACTATCTCTAAATTTTAAAGCTTAAAAGTGTATAAAAACGACATCAAATATATTACATACCGCTACGTACACGATACTTACCATTATTGATCCCCAACAAAAGGCACTCGTATATCCTTGACTAGAAAAAAAAACTTGGTACAAGACTTACTAAAATACAATGACATCCGATTCTAAAGTGTATTTAAACAAACATAATGTGTTAAAGAGTTCAGGTTAACTTATAGTGTTCGATTCATAGAGAAATTGAATGAAACATGTGGTATAGAAAGAAACTCTTGTGAATTTAATATTTGAAAACGTCTAACCATTTCAAAGTGGACGTAAAGCAAAGAATACAAAATTCATTAAATGTTTATTGGAATTTTTGTAAGTCCCTAGTCTTTTTTATGCGCGGGTTGCAGTGTCTTCGAGGTTTTAGCAAACGTTGTATTGTCGAGGCTAAGATGAACGTAAGTTAGATATGACCACAGTGAAGACAATGACGGAGGTGGAAGATGGTGGAGCATAACCGGGTCATCAACCACCGACAATGACATGGTTACATGACGAAAATGATATTTCTGTTTCTAGGTTTTCTTAAGGTGAAATTGTAGAAATAAAGATCCATCAAAGATGATGACCAAGACGATTAATGCGACTAACGGTTCTGGTTTCAAACACCAATGCCGCCACTAATCCCATTGCCATTGGGTTTCAATTTTAGGGTAGCTTCGCCACAATCCACGTCAGTTAACCGTAACAGACATAACACCAGAGGCGGCATAAGAATCCTGTTTTACGGTGAGCACTGACACACAGGGTAAAGGCAGCCGAAGGTGAAACTGACCGAAGACGGCTTGAAAACAACAAAAGATGTCAAAAGTTGGATAACAAAAAGTTTATAAAAATATATAAACGTGGCAATAATAAAAAATACCAACTTTGTGGTCAAATAGAACCCATCAACAACAATTATAGCATTTGTAACAAAATATGTTGAACTTTTTCTTTTTTTACTTGATATATTGACACATAAACCCAACTCTATATTAATCAAAGTTTGAAGCAGGCTCATTGTTGGTCCTAGTGTCCAACATATACACTCAGATTTTATATTCAAACCGGTTGATAAGAGAAAAGTAATTAGTCTATATAATACTAGGTTAACACCCGTGTGTTCACACGGGATTGAACGGTAAAATATATATATATATATATATATATATATATATATATATATATATATATCAATATACTTGGTTAATACCCATTTGAATGCATGAAAATAATGTTTGTCATTGTTTAGTAATTTTGGATGGATATTAAATCTTTAGCCATTAAATTGAGGATGAATGTGGTGGTGACACGTGGCGCAGTGTGGTGAGATGTGTTAGCAATTTATTAGAAGAGGAGATTTCAGAGTTTTTAAGGGGTAAATTTGAGAGGGAAAATTTATTAACCGGTTAAATTGGGCTCCAAAACTTCATCGCTATTTACGGCAACTCTCACTAAATGATTTCCAATCAATTGTGCTCTATATTTTTGGTAATACGTTTGTGGTTTCAATCAATCCAGTTGTTGAAGCTTTATTTATTGTTTCGTTTTTTTTATAAATAAACTCTAATTTCAAATTCAATATGGTGTATAACCAATATTCGATTTTGATAGCATGTTCAATCAATCCGGTTGTTGAAGCTTTATCGATTTTTATCCTTTTTATTTATATATTTTAGATTTATTCCGTGTGTATACACGAGTTTTAAACCTAGTATGCTAATATATAAGTATTTATTATTATTTTTTTTCCTGACATGTGATTGATTTACACGCAACATAACATACAAGGCTTAAAATCGAATGTATGTATTTATAGCCAACTCGTTATACATATTGGTCAATGAGTTTTCACGTATGATGATTTTTCAAACAAGTTGATTTTTCAAACAAGCCTGGCTCCTCTTATACTAGTTTGGCACTAGTTCGATTCCGGTTTAGATATACGGATTTGGTTGTAAAACCCCTTTTTCTTCATTTTTTTTTTGAACAGCAAACCTTTTTCTTCATCTATGATCATTACCCCTATGCTAACATCAGCCCAATTCATTGGGCTTCAAACCCTAAATTCAAATCCTAACCCAAACAATTTCAAAACAAAACTTTTCAATCATACACCGTCAAGTTTGACAATTTCCATTATGGGTCCCTCCACTTTTTAACTTTGTAGTATTTCACTACACACTTTTCACTAATCCTCCTGAAAACCGGGTTTTTTTCCCGAGTAAACAAATTCGTTGAAATTGACCAAAGTTGTCCACACGACATTGTCTACCCACGCGCACTTTCAACCTACTCTCCCACGAACCAATAAAGCCCCCCCTCAAAAATCACCACTCGTCTGTTATTGGCAGTTCCCTCCACGCGCCTAACCGTAAAGTAGACGACAAAAACCTTTCTGAAACAAGCGTTTGCCTGTGCTGTTATTTTATCATTATTTACAAAAACCACTAATCTAAAATCCCCAAATTTACTCGTTTGTTTTTTTTTCTCTCTCAAATTTCGCAATTTTTTTTCACTCTTGAAACAGGTGTAAATAAGCTTTAACGAATCGAAAAAGGTGTTGAAAAGCAAGAATATATTTGTAATTTTGATGTTGTTGAAGTTGTCAATCGCTACATTTCAGAAACCCTAACCTTTTGATTTTGTCTATTGACTTGTGTTATGTGTTGAAACAAGTCAAGAGCTGAATTAAATCAAAACCTAGTCTTACATGAGCTTGCATTTGAAGGTTTTAGGATGCTGTTGGTAGTTGACATCAGCTCACTGAAGTAAGTTATTTGCTTCAATTGTGTTGTGTTATTGTATACTGTTTAGCAATTTTTTGTTGAATTTGGTTTTGATTTGTTTGTTTGTGTTGAATTGTGTGAAGTAGTTGAAGGTTGTAGAGGAAAGGGGATAGGAAGCCATGGATGGGGATGATAAGAAATTAATGCTGGCATGCATAATTTCGGGTACTCTTTTCTCTATATTGGGGTCGGCTTCGTTTGCGATACTTTGGGCTGTTAATTGGCGGCCTTGGCGGATTTACAGGTACTTTTTTCGCTGCTTTATGCTGGTTAGCATTTTTGTAATGGTTTTGAGTTGTTATATGAAGCAATGAGGAAATGCATTAGTTGCTATAGCTAAGATAGCTTTATTAGGGCAAATTGGACGAAGTAGTTTAATAGAGCATGGGTCTTTTTGAAAGTGTATACTGGACTGGTTGTTGAGCTTAGTTGCAAATTCGCAATTTTAAGAAGATAAAAGTCGAGGGACTTTAGAGTTTAGAGTGTTCATGTTTTTTCTTCTTCTTGTATTTGGAATGCAGGATCGAAACATAGTTTGAAAACTGTAAAATCATATATGAAGTGAGTCTGAACCTTTGTGTTGTACTCGTGATTATGGTCTTATGGATATTGCACTACTGGTTAAATCTTAATTGGAAGAACTACCAAATGAGAAGAATATATAAGATTATTTATAGGAGCTTTTTACACAGCAAGACTCAAAATTTTTACTTTATAATTTTAATTTCCCCTTACTTGGTCAGCCAAATGCTAGTTGATTATTAAATGCAGAAAGTATATGATAGAACATTTTACGGTTTTATCTCCCCTAGGTGTCAGTGATGACAATGCCAGTAATATGTAAGGAAACTTACCATTCAACACCATATATCTGCTTTTTTTACATTCCTTTTTACGGCTTTATGCATTTATAATGGGTTTAAGTTATTAAATGACCTTTTTTGTCAATATCAGTTGGATCTATGCTAGAAAATGGCCGCGTTTCTTACAAGGACCTCAACTGGAAATATTATGTAGTTTTTTTTCCCTGTGTGCATGGTTAGCTGTAATTTCTCCAATTATAGTTCTAATATCATGGGGATGTTGGTTAATATTAATATTGGGGCGAGATATTATCGGTTTAGCAGTCATCATGGCTGGAACAGCTCTGCTTTTAGCGTTCTATTCAATCATGCTTTGGTGGAGAACACAATGGCAGAGCTCAAGTATGTATTTCTTGAATTTTAACTTGTTCAAAAGTATGAAAGGTTATAAATATTGCAACCTTTTCATGTTTATATTCTTGAAATAGGGGCGGTTGCGGTTCTTCTACTTCTTGCAGTTGCATTGCTATGTGCATATGAACTGTGTGCAGTTTATGTGACAGCCGGCTCAACTTCTCAACAACGATATTCACCTTCTGGATTCTTCTTTGGGGTGTCTGCTATTGCTTTAGCAATCAATATGCTCTTCATATGCAGGATGGTCTTTAATGGTAGGTTGTTCTTTTTTATTTAGATTTAGTAATTATTAGTTTTTGTGACTTACTAATTATTATCATCATTATATTTTTGGGCCTGAACCCCCTACAGGTAACGGTTTGGATGTTGATGAATATGTTCGAAGTGCATACAAATTTGCTTATTCTGACTGTATTGAAGTGGGTCCTGTTGCAAGCTTACCCGAACCACCAGATCCAAATGATTTGTATCCTAGACAGTCTAGAAGGCAAGTCTTTTTTCATTCTTCAAGGAAATAAATTGCTCATTAAAGGATCCATATTTATCAGAGGTGACAAAATGGGTGGGTTGGGTAACAAGTCAAAACAGCTAGTTTTTGTATGGGTCAGGTCGAGCTCCTTTCGGCACAATTTTATTAAACTAATATGAAAAATGATAATCTAGTTTATTGTCAAGTGGTGAATTGGATCAAACACTCAATTTCGTTAACACCCAAACTTTATTATAATCAAAAGATAGAGTCACTCAAAACTCTTGATTTCAATGAACCCAACATGTGTTTATATAGTCTAACATATACACATTAGATTAGAACTAGAATGCTAAACAATAGGAATTAAGTTAATTAAAACCTTGCAATCTTATTCATGATCACACTAGGAAAGTATTAGCAACACAAGTTTTAATTGCTATTTGAGTTTGACTTGGACAACAATTGCCCAAGCTTTCGAAGCCACATGATTGGAGATTGCTAACATATTCTACTAAATGTTTGAAAATATTTTATACAGTAATACACTTATGGGTCACTTTCTACCCGTTTCCTTTTAAGATATAGTTTTTGATTTTACATTTTCGACCGATTAGTGATAGTTATAATAATCTGAATCGAGGCATTCACTAGGGAACATGGCGAACTTTCCACTTCTAACTTTTATCATCAGAAGATTCATTTTCTGTTTGAATATATCTACTTATACATTTGCATAGGCCTTTGATAGTAAAGATAACGTTTTAACAAATCTCAAACAATATTTCTTCTAAAAACTTTGATCATTATTTCAGGGTGTCACACCTTGGGCTTCTTTATCTCGGGTCACTTCTTGTACTTCTTGTGTATTCTATATTATATGGTTTAACAGCAAAGGAGTCCAATTGGCTTGGGGCTATTACATCAGCAGCAGTTATAATTCTTGGTATAATTAAACTAGCACTAAGTAAACAATACATTCTTATGACTGTTATTTTACACCATTTAATTTAATTTCCTAGACTGGAACATGGGTGCTTGTTTATATGGTTTTGAGCTTCTTCAAAGCCGTGTCATTGCTCTCTTTGTTGCTGGTGCTTCTCGTGTTTTCTTGATTTGCTTTGGAGTTGATTACTGGTTTGTTTCTCGTTCTACATAATTAAACATTATTCATGCTTCTATAACTTTTTGTATGGCAACAATTTATTTTGTTGGTAATCTATAGGTATCTTGGGCACTGCATTAGTTACGCGGTTGTGGGGTCCGTTTTACTCGGTGCAGCTGTAACCCGTCACTTATCTGTCACAAACCCGTTAGCTGCAAGAAGAGATGCTTTACAAAGTACCGTGATCCGTTTAAGAGAGGGTTTTAGAAGAAAAGAACACAACAGTTCATCAAGCTCATCAGAAGGTTGCGGGTCAAGTGTCAAACGAAGTAGTAGTGCAGAAACGGGCCACCTCGGAAGCAGCACGCATTGCATGGGTGACCCAAACAGCTGGGCCCACGTGGAAGGTGTCAACAGCGAAAAAAGTTTAGATAGTGGAAGACTGAGTTTAGCCATACGAAGTAGCTCGTGCCGGTCTGTTATTCAGGAGGGTGTGGTTGGCCCGTCAAATTTTGACCGGAATGGCTCATTAGTTGTCTGTTCTAGCAGTGGGCTTGAGAGCCAAGGGTGTGAGCCTAATGACTTAGATAACCAACAGGCGCTGGATTTAAATTTGGCTTTAGCGTTTCAAGAAAAATTTAATGACCCGCGAATTACATCTTTACTGAAAAAGAGAGCACGGACTGGGGATATTGAGTTGACTAATTTGTTGCAAGATAAAGGCTTAGACCCAAATTTTGCTGTTATGCTGAAAGAAAACGGGTTGGATCCAACGATACTCGCATTGTTGCAAAGAAGTAGTTTGGATGCAGATAGAGATCATCGTGATAATAACGATATTGTAATTACTGACTCAGAAGACGCTAATAATGATTTGCATAATGAGATATCCTTGTCTGAAGAACTTAGGATTCATGGGCTGGAAAAATGGTTAAAAATTTTTAGATTGCTTTTGCATAATATTGCTGGTACACCCGAACGGGCTTGGGTTCTTTTTAGTTTTGTGTTTATAGTTGAAACTGTAATTGTGGGCCAGTTTCGTCCGAAGACAGTTGAAGTTATTGGTGCGACACATCAACAGGTATGGGCAGGGATGCTTTTTTCAGTCCAATGTTTGAAATCCAAAAGCTTTAGTTGTTTTTTAGTCATTTAATTTTAATATGCAAACTGCTCGCAGTTTGAATTTGGGTGTGCGGTGCTGTTGTTATCACTTGTTATCTGTTCGATAATGGCTTTCCTTCGGGCCCTACAAGCTGAAGATATGGTGATGACTTCAAAACCACGGAAGGTACAATAAGAATATAAGATTATAATTTTAATTATATATTTAGGGTTTATATGTCAGCCTTAGAAACATGATTCACATTTCCGAAATTAGGGCGTGATTAAACTTCAAAATCCATTTTTAGCTGTGGTTTTAGTTGTTTATAATCATTGAGATTTTCTGTTAAATCTGATTTATTTTTCAGTACGGTTTTATTGCTTGGCTACTAAGCACTTGTGTTGGTCTTCTGCTATCCTTCCTGAGGTACAATATATATTTATTCTTAAAATTCTGGCTTTAAAGGTTCTAAATTTGTATGCTAATGATGCATGCTTACTTGTGCAGCAAGTCATCTGTTCTTCTTGGGTTATCTTTGACTGTTCCACTCATGGTAGCATGCCTCTCTGTTTCAATTCCTATTTGGATACGTAATGGATACCGGTTTTGGGTATCAAGAGATAGTTTTGGAAATCAAGTTGGAAGCTATCGTTCTTTCTGGATGAAAGAGGTTTATTTTTGTCTTTGCATCTGTAAATTTAATTATTGTATTGGCCACCCAAGTTTTCAATATTGTATAAACGAAAACAAATTGATACTTGGGTGGCTTGTAAATATGTTTTGTTATTTGAGTGGCCTTAGTGAAACTGATTAAGTATTTAGGTGGTCCAATGCATGTGTTACCCTTAATTTTATAGCAACTTGTTGATTTGCACACTATTTATGGTATAATTAATCTAACGAAAGTGTTTGAATGTAGGGGGTTGTTCTTTCGATCTGTATATCAATATTTGTTGGATCGGTGTTAGCTCTTGGTGCAATAGTCTCTGCAAAACCTTTAGAGGATTTGGGCTACAAGGGTTGGGCCGGTGGTCAAAACAGTATCAAATCACCATACGCATCACCGTTCTACCTGGGCTGGGCCATGGCTTCTGTAATTACTTTGATAGTCACAGGCCTGTTCCCAATTGCATCCTGGTTTGCCACATACCGGTTTTCTCTTTCATCAGCTATATGTGTAGCCATATTTTCAGGTAAGAAAAATACTAAATGTATTATAAAAACCAAAGAGTTTCTCTCTTGCTATAACTTGACTTTTGTGTAGCCATATTTTCAGGTAAGAAAAATACTAAAAATAATTTGTATATGTTTATCCTCATTTTTGTACAGCTGTTCTGGTTGCCTTTTGTGGTGCATCTTATCTTGAGGTTGTTAACTCTAGAGACGATAATGTTCCAGAAAAAAGTGATTTTTTGGCTGCATTACTTCCTTTAGTGTGCATCCCGGCTTTGCTTTCACTTTGTTCTGGTTTGCTTAAATGGTAAACAAATCTCTCATATTCACAACGTAAATATATAAGCTGACATTGACAATGACTTATAAATTATGGAAATGATTTACAGGAAGGATGATAATTGGAGACTTTCACGAGGTGCTTATGTGTTTGTCATAATTGGTCTTCTTCTTCTTCTCAGTGCAATTTCAGCTGTTATCATCATAGTTGAACCATGGACGGTAATTTTACAAGATTTTTATATTTACTCCATGATTCATGTATGTAGCAATATATTAATATAAATATTCGTTTTAAATGGTTACAGATCGGGGCATCATTTCTTTTACTTCTTTTACTCATCGTTTTAGCTATTGGTATTATCCACTTTTGGGCTTCAAATAACTTCTACTTAACAAGAATGCAAACATTTGTTGTTTCTTTTCTGGCATTTCTACTGGCCCTTGCTGCATTCTTTGTTGGATGGCGTCAAGGTAAATAAAGTTCATATTTGTTTTGGTATATTTTTTTTTCCTATAAAAGGTTCTTAAAAAGACCCATGATGCAATGTTATTTTAATTTTACAGGCAGATTTTTCGTTGGAGCTTCTGTTGGTTACTTTTCATTTTTGTTTCTTCTGGCTGGCAGAGCATTAACTGTAAGTTATATATACAGAATAACATGATAAATCATAAATTAATGCTCTATAAATCAATAACATCGCAAATGCATAATTTATTTATTTTTTTCTGTTCAAAAAGTAAAATTAAAAACTGAAAAAAGCCTAATTCTATTGAGACTACATTTCATGCAGCTATCTTAGTTTTTCTAACAAATTCAAGTTCATAAATATTTATATTTTGTTTTTTATATAAATTTTTCCCTCTATAGGTTCTTCTTTCACCTCCTATAGTAGTATATTCTCCACGGGTGCTACCAGTATATGTGTATGATGCTCACGCAGATTGTGGGAAAAACGTCAGGTTTGTTGGGAACTTCACTTTTCCCCCTGTAAAATGTTTCTTTTCAGTATAGTCCATACTACATATAGAGGACAATTGTTACCTCAAGTTTTTCTTTTCATCAACAGTGTTGCTTTCATTGTTCTTTATGGGATTGCATTAGCAATTGAAGGCTGGGGCGTTGTTGCAAGTTTAGTAATTTATCCTCCTTTTGCTGGAGCAGCTGTTTCAGCAATTACATTGGTTGTCTCATTTGGGTTCGCTGTTTCTCGTCCATGTTTGACTCTTGAGGTTTCACCTTTAACTGAAAGCTTTATTTTTGTTGACTTTCATTTAATGCATATAACTAATTTTGCACTTCCGTTAACAGATGATGGAAGATGCTGTACACTTTCTCAGTAAGGACACTGTCGTTCAAGCAATTGCTCGATCTGCCACCAAGGTATGTTATATATTTAAAAGAGTTAATCAGTGAGATTCTTAGTTGTTAATACTTTTGTATTTATTTAAATGGGTTTTCTTATACTTCTATTTCCTATGCAGACAAGAAATGCTCTATCAGGAACTTATTCGGCTCCACAGAGATCTGCCAGCTCAGCGGCTCTTTTAGTTGGGGACCCTGAAATTACACGCGATCGTGCAGGAAATTTTGTGCTCCCAAGAGCCGATGTTATGAAATTAAGAGAGCGTTTGAAAAATGAAGAATTAGCTGCAGGATCAATTATTTTAAAAATAAAACACGGGATATTATTTCAACGTGATTTAACCAGTGATATGGGTTATAGAAAAGAAATGCATGCACATGCACGTATTCTAGCTTTAGAAGAAGCAATTGACACAGAATGGGTGTACATGTGGGATAAATTTGGTGGTTATCTACTTCTTCTGCTGGGTTTAACTGCTAAAGCTGAACGTGTACAGGTGAGCATGATTCATATTTCATTTCACATTTTCTTCGGACATTTTAAGAATTCATATTTTTTATGCAACTCTTTTTTCCTTTTTTTGTCAGGATGAGGTACGGTTAAGACTGTTTCTTGATAGCATTGGGTTTTCAGATCTAAGTGCTAAAAAGATCAAAAAATGGATGCCAGAAGATCGTAGGCAATTTGAAATTATACAAGAGAGGTAAGGACATAAATCAAGATTCCTTTTTTCCCGAAATCTGGTTTAACTGACATGTTTGCTTTAATATATATTTTTTTAAAATTGTGTAGTTATATAAGAGAGAAGGAGATGGAAGAAGAAATATTGATGCAGAGACGTGAAGAGGAAGGGAAAGGTAAAGAGAGGAGAAAAGCTCTTTTAGAAAAGGAAGAAAGGAAATGGAAGGAAATAGAAGCTACTCTCATATCATCTATTCCAAATGCTGGAAGTCGGGAAGCAGCCGCCATGTCAGCAGCTGTGAGGGCGGTTGGTGGTGATTCGGTTCTTGATGATTCATTTGCACGTGAACGGGTTTCAAGTATTGCACGACGGATTCGTTCCACACAGTTAGCTCGTCGAGCCCTCCAGGTAATTCGATTAGTTACAATTTCATCACAATAGTTTATCATTTTCTATAATCTTTTTGAAATCTGATTCGATATCACTTTATTGTTTGTTAGACGGGAATCCCGGGTGCGGTGTGTGTTCTTGATGACGAACCAGTAACGAGTGGTAGATATTGTGGCCAAATGGATCCCAATATCTGTCTTAGCCAAAAAGTTAGTTTTTCAATGGTGGTTATGATCCAGCCCGAGTCAGGGCCTGTATGTCTGTTGGGTACTGAGTTTCAGAAGCAAGTGTGTTGGGAAATTCTCGTTGCAGGCTCTGAACAAGGAATTGAAGCGGGTCAAGTTGGGCTTAGACTTATAACAAAAGGAGACAGACAAACTACAGTCTCAAAGGAGTGGAATATTGGTGCGGCATGTATTGCTGATGGGAGGTAACTTATATGCAAATTATTATAAAGGATTATTTTCATATACATATATATATTCTTCAAAATGTTTAAGATTTCATAATATTATATTTATCCTTTTACAGTACTAAAAGTTTTCATAACTACTCTTGACATTTCATAGTAAGTCACTTGTAACACGTTTCACTGATAAATAAATAGGAAAACAATGCTTTCTCCGGTGCATAGTGCTTTCTTATTCTCTGAGCAGACATGGCATTTTCTTGGTTTAAAAGGATGTATGATGTAATGGAAATTTGAATTTGTAGGAGGATATATGTGTTTGTCACTATAATAAATGAGTGGGAAGTTGTCTATCAACAGTAACAAAGTTTGACCATTGTGCCAATTAGCTCACTTCTTTCATGTTTCAACTGCTAAGACCACACAAGTTCATTAAAAAATACTAGGCTTCCAGTGAACATTTACGACACTTGGTTACTATTTAGCAACTCATCTCCATGTTTAAATTAAAGTAACAGTTTTGTAGTGAAGATTTTGAGTAAAAAAGAGTTTCATAACTGTTTTATTTAGACAAATTAGGAAAAATAATCACTAAAATCGAACATGTTGAAACTTAAAGTGGTTTTACCGGCTGAAAATAAGTTTTAATGTGACCTAATTGGAACAATGGTCAAATTTGGGAACAAGTATTTAGAAGTTAGAAAATAGTATTTGGAACTTATTATATGTATCATATGCCATATTATTATAACTTTCAGGTGGCATACGGTTACAATTACCATTGATGCTGATTTAGGGGAGGCAACTTGCTATTTAGATGGTGGTTTTGACGGATTCCAAACGTCTCTACCGTTACGTGTCGGAAACGGTGTTTGGGAGCAGGGAACGGAAGTTTGGGTTGGTGTTAGACCACCAACCGATGTAGCTGCATTTGGGCGGTCTGATAGTGAAGGATCCGAATCTAAAATGCACATAATGGATCTTTTTCTCTGGGGAAGATGCTTATCAGAAGATGAAATTTCTGCTCTTCCTGCTGCCATGGGGTCCACCGATTACAATATGTTCGATCTCCCTGAAGACAATTGGCAATGGACAGATTCTCCCCCTAGGGTCTGTTTCTGTCACTTCTTACCCTTTGGCTTGCCTAATTATATATAACAGTACATACCAGTGTCGGTCATATAACTGATTTAGCTGCTCTTAAGCTGCACATGTCCTTAAGCAAAGTGTACTAGTCCTCTAAGCATGTTTTTTTAACTTACAGTTTTTACTAGGGATGAGATTCGTACCGTGCTGGTACCGATACTGATACCGAATCTATCGGTATGTTTGCCTGTGTGGTACAATATTGGTACGGAACGAGTAGTTGTTACTAAATATATACTGAAAATACAGCTACTGAATTTTTAGAAAAATAGGTACCGAATATATCGCTACTCGGGTGCCTAATGCTCATCCCCAGTTTCTACTCATGAACTTACACTTAGGCCTCTCCACACTTCAGCTCACACCCTATAATTTATACACTTCTTTTTTCTACCCATCATATTATATCATTTGTGACACTCACAATGTTTTTCTTTCATCTGTTAACATATATGATTTTTATAAAATTCTGAAAGTTCCGTTGCAACGTGCTTATTTTTATCTACGTTTTGGTGTAAATTTCATTCAAAACCAAGTTGTGTGTGAAATATACAAGTCATGGAAGAGCGAACATACAAGCCGTCGGAGCTGCCTCTGTTACGTTTTCAATTGTTTTTTTTTTCATTTTCTTTTTAATCTTTTTACTAAGTTTTTTTTAGTTCCGGGTTTGCCGATTGACTAGCTTATGTGTCTCGGTGTTTCTACGCTAAATTTTTCTGCGGGTGAATACTACCGGTCGTTAAAGCCTATCCTTACAGATTTGAACCCCCCAGCCGCAGTACGCGGTTAATTTTACTAGTGTACTCAATATTTACCAAGTTGTGTTTTTTTCCGATTAGGTTGATGAATGGGATAGTGATCCTGCTGAAGTGGATTTATGCGACCGAGATGATATAGATTGGGATGGTCAATATTCTAGTGGGAGAAAACGTAGATCAGAACGTGAAGGCGTGATAGTTGATATGGATTCTTTTGCAAGACGATTGAGAAAACCGAGAATGGAAACACATGAAGAAATCATGCAACAAATGCTATCGGTTGAGCTTGCTGTTAAAGAAAACCTCTTGGCTAAAGGAGAAACACACTTCACTGACCAAGAATTCCCACCAAATGACCGCTCGTTGTTTATAGACCCTGACAATCCACCTTCTAAATTGCAAGTCGTGTCTAAATGGTCGAAACCAACAGAAGTTGTGAACGAAAACCAGTTTGGTTCTAATCCGTGTTTATTTTCCGGGGATGCAAATCCTTCTGATGTTTGTCAGGTATGAATGAGAAGTTTGTTAGATATACTTCACTTGATTTATTTGTTTTGTTGCATGTTGTTTGATTGCTTTTGAGCAGGGCCGGTTGGGTGATTGCTGGTTTTTGAGTGCGGTTGCTGTCCTGACTGAGGTTTCTAAAATATCTGAAGTTATAATTACACCAGAATATAACGAAGAAGGAATCTACACAGTGCGTTTCTGTATTCAGGTACAGTTTCTGTAGCAGTTGTTGATCCCGTGTTTAATCGATAACATATATAACTCATATATACGCCACCCAAGTATTCAAAAAGCTGCATTAAAACCACTCAAATATCAAAACGATACATGCAGCCAATACTATATTGGCGTTGTGTGCTGTGTACATTTATTCTGGCTTGGTTTTAATATATAATCTAACGTTACGATCTGTGTATGAAGGGAGAATGGGTCCCGGTTGTTGTTGATGATTGGATTCCATGTGAATCACCAGGGAAACCGGCTTTTGCCACAAGTAAAAAGGGGAACGAATTATGGGTATCTCTATTAGAAAAAGCGTATGCCAAACTTCACGGGTCCTACGAGGCTCTAGAAGGCGGGCTGGTCCAAGATGCACTTGTTGACCTAACAGGCGGTGCTGGTGAAGAGATTGACATGAGAAGTTCCCAAGCCCAGATTGATCTCGCTAGCGGGAGATTATGGTCTCAATTACTACGGTTTAAACAGGAAGGATTCTTGTTAGGCGCTGGAAGCCCGTCAGGTTCAGATGTGCATATATCTTCAAGCGGGATCGTTCAGGGCCATGCTTACTCTTTGTTACAAGTACGGGAAGTTGATGGACATAAACTTGTTCAAATTCGAAACCCGTGGGCTAACGAGGTGGAATGGAATGGGCCATGGTCTGATTCATCTCCCGAATGGACAGACAGGATGAAACACAAGCTTAAGCATGTTCCTCGGGTATGCTTATAGACTAGCCCTATATCTTTATTTTTGAAGGATAATTTATACATAGGCCACCCAGTATCAATATGATTTGTTATGGTAGTTCACCAAGAAAAAACGTGACATGACTAAAAAAACCATACAAATTTAAAAAAAAAAGTTGTTTCGGTTTGTTTTTATCAGTTTTAAACGATGGATATAATGTTTATCAAATATTTTATGCTTAAAAAATTGAAGGGCAAGTTTGTCATCTTGCATTTTTTTGTCATGTTTTGGTGAAATTGGCATAAATAAAAACAAACTGATACTTGTGTGGTTGAAATGCTGCTTTTAAATTGGATTGACTTAGTTTTAACCTTTCCAATAATCGGGTATCCTATGCATATACTTTCTAAGACCCTACTGTATGAGTGAAACTTTTACTTGGTATGTTTGTTTGTAAGTAATTATAAGACATTATTTTGTTTTAAATATTAATTAGAGCCAGTTTTTCAAACAGGCAAAAGATGGTATATTTTGGATGTCATGGCAAGATTTCCAGATTCATTTCCGTTCAATATACGTTTGTCGGGTATACCCACCTGAAATGAGATACTCGGTCCATGGTCAATGGCGAGGTTTCAGTGCTGGGGGCTGCCAGGATTATGACTCGTGGCACCAAAACCCTCAATTTAGAATCCGAGCCACCGGTTCAGATGCATCATGTCCTATACATGTTTTCATTACCTTGACTCAGGTAACTACTTGTTTAAACAGCTTATTATTCCAAGTAAAATTACAGGGTAGTTATGTAATTCTGTTTGTTTTTAGGGGGTGAGTTTCTCGAGAACGACTGCTGGATTTAGAAACTACCAATCTAGTCATGATTCGTTGATGTTCTACATTGGAATGAGAATAATCAAAACACGTGGGCGTCGCGCTTCCTATAATATATATTTGCATGAATCAGTAGGCGGAACCGATTATGTGAATTCGAGAGAAATATCTTGTGAGATGGTGTTAGAGCCCGACCCGAAAGGTTACACAATAGTACCAACAACAATACACCCCGGAGAAGAAGCGCCTTTTGTGCTTTCTGTATTCACCAAGGCATCCATCACTCTTGAAGCTTTATAGAGTAATGCACACGCCATTCTATTGGTTTATATTCTTACAGTTGGGACCGCTCCAGTAAATTTGAAGAAATTGGACTGATCAGATTTTGCAGGCCTGTGATCCTATTTCAACTTAATTAATCTACGGTTCCAGATTGTGTGTGTCAAGTGCTGCATTGTCGATGAAGGTTGTTACGATGATCTTTTCAGGGTGCAGAGAAAGAGGGTTTCCGCGCACGCATTCGGGGGGTGGGGGTTATTGGGTGGTGTAAGAATGTAATGATGTAAATGAATAGGAAAAGAGATAGAAGAGTTGAGTTAGAGAGGGCACTAGGTGCAGTTTTGAGGGGAGGTTTATATATCTGCATCATGTAAATGTTGACCATCTTCTTTTTTATTGAAATGGAAATATATCTGCATCTAATTATTTGACAAATGGTTGTTTACGGTAAAAAGAAATAGAGGTAAAAGAGAAGTTATTTGTGGTAAAGGAAGTTAAAGAATCATTTGTAAAAGAGGAGTTGATTGTGGTAAACAAAGTTAAACAAGCGTTTGTAAGAAATGAGTTGCTCGTGGTAAAGAACTATTGAAGAAGCAATATTAGTACATAGCTATTATATTAATAACGGTTATCACACGTTTTTTAAATTTGAAAGTATATTTTATATCATAATTATTACCAATTCTAGAAACCAAACTAAAATATTAGCAAATGTGAGTTGTAAAGTAAGCATGTGTTTGCATTATTAATCATAAAATGTGAGGAAATTGGGTGTCAAAGGTCCTTAATAAATAAGTAACACAAGTGATGATATAAAGTGAGACAACAAGGACAAAAAGTAAACTTTCAAACCCATTATAAAACTTTTCTTTTTAAAAGAAACCCAACTTTTTCCCATAATTTATCTAATCACCTTTTTACCATAGTCCATGTTAGGCTTTTTAAAACCGACCGAACTTCATTAGTTAATATTTGTTTTAAAAAGATAGATACTAAACAAAAATTCATACATTCAGCCCATTACATAACCAAAGAAACCAAGACTAGAAACCTAATATTTGAACCGGTGAACACACAACATCTTGTTGAAAATCGTCTCAAACCAAATTCAAATATAGTTCGGTTTCTAACATATGAGTTCACTTTGGTTTTTGGTTTCGACCAAAAACTTTCGAGCAACGTTTGGCAGTGGTCTCATGTTCTTCTTTGTGGGCTGGCCCTTCTTTTTACAAGACTTAGCATTTGATTTTATGGTGTAGATAAAACCATTAGTGGCGCGATTTACTCTTTTTAGCCACGTGAATCAGACTTTGGCAGGATACGCGTTGTCAAGTCCCTTAAGTCTTAGCTTGTAACTTTGATCTTTTAAGTTAAGACTTCGTTTAGCGTTTCATTTTTACGCGTTTTTTGTATCTTTTCATGGCATTGATCCTTCCGTGAGTTTGAACTCGCTTGCGAACACAAGTTTTGATGAAGAGCTTGGCGCTCAAATGGATAAATAGGTTGATAAACAGTTAATGATATTTAAGCATATGGGCCCGGTAGAATATTTCCCTTACGACTCAAGATATCATGCCATATCACATCTTTAAGCATATATAAGTCTTTGTCAATCACATGAACTTCTTTAGGCCGGAGTTATCTTCATATGACATCTTTAAGCAAATGGGACCGATAGAATATTTCCCTTACGACCAAAGATATCATACCATATGACATCCGTTGCGTTCACTTGACGTGTTGATCACAAAAGTTAATGATATTGAAAACCAACAAAAAACTGTCGTTCTAAAATTACTAAATTAGATCAGCTAGATTAGTTATAACTTATAAGTGAAATTACTGATGTAGTTAATTTTGATTATTAGTTACGAGCAAACACTTTACAAAAAAAAACAAGCAAAGACAAGTAAAACTTTGATTTGATAAACCATTTTATAAACATGTCAAATCGATGTTTTACACTACAAAGTAACGTTATAATGTCAAATCAATGATTCATTGATCATGTATCACATTCAAAATTTACACTAGTTCTTTCTAAATATTTGGTTCTCATTTAAAGGTCAAACTATATATATATTATATATAATATATATCTACATAGAGGCACACTCAAATGAGAACACTTCTTAACTTGAGTACAAAAAGTACAACTTTAACGAATCATATATGGAGTCAAACTGTTGAATTTTTTGTAATATAAATTGACCAAAATCCTTATAATTCAACTAATTTTAACATCTATTTAAAAAAAATATGATTCGTTATGTCGTTTGTTAGAATGCATATATGCACCCACAATATGTGTTTGTCTACAAGTGATTTAGGTGCATATATGCATTTTAACAAACGACTTCACAAATCATATATTTTTTAAATAGATGTTAAAATTAGGTTAATTATAAGCATTTTGATCAATTTATATTATAATAAATACAACAGTTAAAGCGGTTCCTAAATTGTTCTCAAGTTAAAAGTGTTCTCATTTGAATGGATCCCTATCTACCTATTCTAATAATTGAGTAACACATCCACATGTCACCATTTTAACCACTCCACATAGGATTTTGCTTAGGTGCCATGTTCTTAATTAATTTGATGGAGAATTTTTAGACGGGTCATGGTATGCTCCATATTCGAAATAACCCGATATGTTTAAATTAAAAATTCAAAATTATCATCAATTATCTCCTAACCCGATATGTTCAAATACAAAATTTATCAATTATCATGATTTATATCTTAACCCGATATGTACCAAGTATCATGAATTATCTCCTAATATGATATGTTCAAATAAAAACTTATCAATTATTATGATTTATCCTTCAAATTAAAGTTTTACCAATTATCAATAATTATCTCATAACTCGATATGTTCAAATAAAAAAATTAACACTTATCACGAATTATCTCCTAACCCGATATGTCCCAATAAAAATTTACCAACTATTATAAATCATATCCTTTATTGTAACATATGATTTTTTATATGAATATATTTGTAAATATCCAAATCGATTTAATAAGAGATATGTTAAAAATAAATTTTATATGTAAATTGAGTTAAAATCTATAAAACTAAAATCCGTGTAGTACACGGGTACTAATCTAGTATATATATATCATCATCATCACATGTTAGTCTTTCCAATTAACATATAATCAAACAATTAAGAATTGTAATTTGGACCATTCACAGAAACACACCAAAACATAGAAACTTCTGTGGCCCCATACACCCCACTTATTCTATTGAACTATAACATGCAATCATGTTTCCAACCCTCAATAATTATATTTTGTAAGATTCAAATTTTCCAATTATCACAACTCTAAGATATATTATTATAAAACATATAATCTTTAAAAAAAACTAACTTCACCTAAGTGAAAAGTAATATACTATACTATATTCTATTATTCTTGTGTGTTATTCATGTATTGATTGAAAACAAATAATTGACAGATTGTATAATATAATGATCATCAATCTATACTTTATAAAATTTAGAAAAACAAAGATGCAAATAAAGAATACATGTAAAACGTTTATATCAAAGTATTTTTAACACCGTCTTAACTTCACATCAAAGTAAACTTTAAGCTCACCAATCGCCAATACCTGAATAAACTCTAAAGAAACCCTCTAGCCACCAGTGAGCTTTAAACAACATCTTACTATCGCAATAAGATTTTGACACACTTAAGGACTGTTTGGCAAAATCTGAATCATTAAGTGTTGAATGGTTAAAAGGTCTGAACCATTAAGAGGCTTTATCAATGGAAGAGATATTGGAGTAGAACTTCAGGTGATGTTAAGTTTGGTATATGCTCCATTCAGTTTCATTCAGCATCTTTCAATCTCTTAACCATTCAGCACTTCATTGAATCATTCAGAGACTTTTTTTTTATGAAACAAACGCTCTGATTGCTGAATCTGAATGATTAAGCACTGAACTAAACCATTAAGAGGTGAAACAAACAGCCCCTTACATTTTTTTCATAACAATGACAGTCATAGCTTAGCGTCATGCCTCTTCATAGCTTAGTAATGTCCATACCTCAACGTACATTTATTTGACGATTGAGGATGACGTCAACTCATTCCAAAAAGAAACCAAGTAGCTCCTAAAACCATCTCACGTACATATATCTAAAAAGCTCAATGACAATCAGTGTAACTGCCAGTAAGATTTTGACGGTAGCAAGAAACGGGCCGAGGGCAAAACGGTCAATTATTATTAAAATTATTCTCTATTACCACTACCCACGTCTTTAAACTCATTCCTTCCCTATAAAATCTTCTATTCCCCACTATTTCCTCTCACAATTTTCTTATCTTCCAAATTTATCTTTTAACAACCGAGTTGCAGATCAGAGCTCATTAATGGAGGCAATGAAGATGATGAAGCTTTTCGCCGTCATGGCTCTCATGACAATGGCGGTATCCGTCACCGCCACCGACGCCCCTGCTCCGGCGCCAGCATCCGACGCCACAACCGTCTTCGTCCCCACCGTAATTGCCTCTGTTTCTGCACTGGTTTTCAGTTTCATCCTCTGATTAGTGTCTGGTTGAGTATGATCTTCTATCTATGACTTTGTTCTGTTTTATAGATTTATAAAAATTCAGATGGTGATGTTGATTGTTTTTGAAGGATGTGTTGGTATGATGTAAACAGTGATTGATTACATAACTATTGTGCTTTGATTTACTACATTTATAATTTTATATTAATTCGTGTTGTTAATTTGTTATTGAATTAATTAAGGGTGTTTTGTGTTTATGGTCTCTAGTCTAGTGTAGTGTAGTGTTTGAATGTAAATTTTGGGTCAAATCGCTAACTATCGTTTTTGAAAACGATAAATTTGATTTCTGGTTGGTTAGTTTTGACGGTTTGACAGTTCAGTTTAATGACATTAAGCTGTTTTTTTTCTAAAGAAACTTGATTATATAATGGTTTCTTTAAAATTTACTTAGCGGTGGGTCATTGATTGATAAGACATTTGTATTTGAAACATTAGGTGTTAAGTTTAAATCGGTAATTGAAGGATGGTGTAATTTATTTGTTTTATATATAAAATGATGGTGTTATAAAAAAAGAGAAATTAGCTAGAGCTTTCAATTCAAAATATTATTTTTCTTTGTTATTAATTTTGTTTCTATGTTTTCTAAAATGTAAACCAAATCACCATACATTTGTTCCTTATTCGATGTATTGATTTCCCAAATTATGCTTGGGAATAGTGGAATATAATTCCCTACTTAAAATTCTAATATTATTATTCGTTTGAAGGATTTTATGTTAATTATTTAATGGGGTCGATTAAAATTAGGTAAAAAATAATAAGATGATCATCACATATTTTTCTACTCTTTCATGATTAACTTAACAACAATGAATAATAATAAGGAAAATCACTTGATTATTTTTAGGGGATATGAAAATTGGAGGCTTCCACTCAAAACACTCTATGTTAATTAAAACTATTTACAACCAATTCGTTATAAATGCATTATATGTTTGAACTTCTTCTAATCATTGTTTATTGGTTTATTTTCATATTTACTAAAATAGTAACCATTTTAACAACAATTTAAAAATAAGATGTAGTCCTTAAATCACTTTTAAAAATTACATTTTTAAATTTTAAAAGTAAAAACTAGGACGAATCTTTTTTTATCTTGAGTAAGTATCTTTTTTAAACTAAGATTTACTATCAACTAAAATTGATGGATGCAAATATACTTACGTGGTTCTCTTTCATCGTCTATTCATCTCTTTCTCTCATGTTTTTCCTTTAACATAGTAAATTTTCTCTCTCAAACATATACTTATTTTCAGTTTTTTACAAGCAAATTGTCACATTATATTTTTCTATGAAACAGATACCCATTTACAATCATCCTTTACAAACCAAATGATACCATTAACATGTCATTATTCGATTTCGATATACAAATAAAAATCTAATCAAAGTAAAAACATAACTTGCGATTCAACCCATCAAACAGAAACTCGACATGGCGTTTTACAAACAACTAACTAGAAGGAAGTACTTACTAGTTAAATCAATTACTAGTTATATATTAACCATGACATAATAAATTGATGAAAGTTAACAAATACAAGGGAAAGGGTATGCAAAAGCAGTAATATCCCATAGTGATGAGCAAATATAAAGGGACAAATGACATTTTGGCATGATGTGCAATGCACATGGGGTTTGAGGGGCAAACCCAATTGGGTGGCTACACATAATCATGGGTTGCTCACTGTCTAAAAGGAGAGGTTGTTGGTTGGACCTTTGTCACTCACATGGGTAATATTGGTCCCAAAGTCCCCACCCACCCCATGTGATCATCTATTCCAACCTCACACTCTCAATTATAATAGCTAGGTGATATGAATCAACTTATAGTTAAAGATCTTGTATAAAATAAAATAATGAATAGTACATTAGAAAATTTTTTTTTCAAGTGTTCATAAAATATCATATGAAGATGCTTTCAATGCCAAAATCATGCAAGAAATATATAGAATCTTCGAGACATATCACAAAAATCCGAGTAGAAGATGGTTAGGATTCCCAATGAGACTTCAATACGGGTTGTCTCATTTGGTAGAAGTTATTGTCTCTTAAGTTATAGCGGCTACACCACTGCCGCTATGGCGGCTAAGGAGACCTGGTTGGTGGTTCTGGTTTGCAGACTTGTTCAAGCCAAGGGTATCAAAATTTTTTAAAATAATGTGGCTAAGAGGGTAGTATCCCCTCCACATAAGGTAGTGTTTTGGTAAGTTATGTAAAATGAGGTGGATATTGATGATTGGATGGTGTGTGTTTATTTAAGGGTAACAGGGCACCAACCACCTTAGATTGAAGGTTCTAAAATTCAAATCTAAGCATCTGGTGATTTAATTTAAAGTATTTTAAAAGTAAGAGAAAGATACATTGTTGTTCATGAAAAAGATAAACCAATGATCATATGCTAATAGGTTTGTTACATCTGAGGCACCTTACAACATTTGAGTGGTGGTGTTAATGCACCATCACAACCGCTACAACAGCCAAAACCTACACTCATTCACCACAACAACATTTCCTTCTGTGTGTTCATTGTAGCAGGTGATAATTCACTGCAACATTTGTTTTTTTTGTAGCGTTGCGGTGAAGGTGGCTATGTTGCGGCCTCTCCTTTCGGTCCATGTTACCAGCACTATTGGACTTTAATTGTATGAGTCTTGTTAGCAAAGTTTAGGTGCTAATATATATTTAATCTAAAGATGTATATAGGGTTAGATTTGTAAATATGGAATTAGGTTTCCTTAAAGAAACCATATACACACAATCAACAGTCACGACCATTGCATGCAACGAATGAAGCATCGGTAAATCAAACGGACGCGATCGTTGAAGAAGGCGGTTAAGAAAGTTGAATAACCGTCAATAAGAATAGTATAAGTATTTAGTTTGATTTCTGTTCTAACTCATGTCTTTTCATACAGTGTAAACTGATTATATTGTTTTAATGAAATCATCTTCTTGTTGTGAATCTTCTTAGTTTTATCCTCTGAATATGAAATCTTGACTCGACCATACACCTCATTTTGTTCATCATTGCAATTGTCTAAGATAAGATGTAGCTTGCATTGGGGTGTGCATGGTCGGTTTAGCTTGTTTTCGGATAAAACCAACCAAACCAATGATTTTTTGTTTTAGGAAACCAGTCAGTTTCGGTTTTACCTATGGGTTTGATTCGATTATTTCTCAATACTAGCCTCACCATTTGATTTTACATTTGAGCTTAAAATGTCTGGGCCTGAAATACTTGGCCTAAAATTGTAAGACTAGACTTGAAACTTTTGGCCTGATGTCTGCCATCTCGCGATTCTTGCGTTTATGGACCGAAGGAAAATAACTCCAATCCTTCTTCAGTTTTTGCTAACAACTCGATGAATTTAGATACGGAACTCTTGGCCTAATAAAATAAACTTGGGCCTTAAAATCAATAACATAAATAAAAAAAAAATTGGGCCTTAAATTCAATAAGAAACGTTCAAAATGTTCACTTCTTAATAGTTTTTTTTAACGAAGACTTTTATGAATTGTGACGGACGCAACCCCGTCACATGCGGGTCTCTAAACCAAGTCAGGCAACCACATACGTTGTCTTAACCGGGCCGACGTGGTGCATTTAACTTGGCAGGACGCTCACAGAGAAAACCACACAGAGACCGGCGTAGCAACCGTTATCGAGGATCGAACCCTCACCCGTGGTAAAACCTGTTTGTCTCACAAGCATTAACTGGATCATTAAATGGTATCATTGAAAAATGAGGCTTGTGAGAGTTAAACTTGAGACCTTTTGGTACATAAGGCAACAAATTTACCACTTCTAACGGTTCAACTCTTCAAATCTAAGTACATTTTTTTTAATGTTGAATTGTTAAGAGATCTATTAGGTTAAACATCCAAGTCAGATTCTAAAAATTTAAAATTTACAAATCATGGCTAAGAGAGAAGGGAGTGATCCTCCTAAAGTTCCCACAAGAAACTTTTTCAACCAATCAGAATGTGGAATAAAACTTTTAATTTTACATCTCTTTGAACATCTTTCAAGTGAGAATGGTTCTCATAAGGTTCTTAACAAGGAACAAAAATTTCAATTTTTTAAATTTAAAAACCAAATAAAGATATAATTTAAAACTAATAATATTTTAAATAAACAAAATAATAAAAAGTACAACTTCGAGAAATTTAAAAAAGTTATACTAAAAATACCTAAAAACCGAAAATCCTAGAAATCACAAGGCCACCCCCATCTTTTGGCTATGTCACGCTTCATGTCCAACATTATAGTTTTATTTGGTTCCGACAAATGATCGTGAGGCTCACTAAAAAACTTCAAATCACTCTTTTTTTCTTCTCGTGCCATCATTTGCATCGACATTTCATCTCTTTGTATTTTGGTTTGTATCATCAACTGTTTAGTTTTCTTTTCTTCTTCTTTCATGCTCCGATAACTCGATAACATATCGGACATACTACTCGACACGTCTGGTTTCTTGCCCTTGCTTCTTCGAGATAACTTTGTTGGAGTTGTATCTTCGTTAAGGTCAAGAGGGTCGTTTGATGAAGTTGTGTAGTTCCTTGACTCTGATGTTTTTGTTCTCTTTTGTGTGAAATCTCCGAGGTCTTGACCCATCAACTCGATGCCTTTCCATTTCAAATGATCTTTCACAACTTTCCATGCCTCCATGTGCGGAAAGGCCCGTCCATTGTTCAACATTTTCCATTCAGTGCTTGTCTTTTGAATAATCTCATCATCGCTTGAACCACTACTCCAACGATGGTTCTACATTATTTATAAAAAAACAATAAATTTAATGTAATAAAATAAATTAAAGACCAGTAAACAAAACAAATATAAATTATAACTTATACCATTTGGATGTAAATTCCTTGGTAGGCGTTGATTTTTGTTATCATTTCCCTATATTTCACACCCAACGCATCCGCCGAGCGTGTTGAATCCGGAAATTTGGTTAAAAAATATGCTTTAACCCGACCCCAAAAGGTGTTCGCCTTTTGAAAGTCCCCCACATCTCCATCCTCCGAAACCTTACACCAACCTTCGGCAAGCGCCTCTTCTTCGGGAGGGGTCCAAAGTCGACGCTTTTTCGTCACTGGTTGTTGTTGTTCTTCTTCTTGTTCTTCTTCTTGTTGATGTTGATGTTGTTGTTGGTGGTGGTGTTGTCGAAACGGTTGTTGTTGTTGTTGTTGTTGTTGCTGAAACTGTTGTTGTTGTAACGCTTGTGGGATATACGCTTGCACTTCATCTTCTTCACCGAGCATTTCCATGAAATCATTAGAAATATTATCACGAAATGGGTTTCGGAATGGTTCGTTTTTATATAATTCTATTCGGTTGGGAGGTAATGGTTCACGCATTGCATGTGGGTCAAAATTACCAATTTGACTCGAAGTGAATTGCAATGGCATTTCGGGTACGGAAGGTTGTTGCGGGTAATATTGTGACTGACGGTTAGTTTGGGGTTGGGTTGAACTCAACAGACCTTTACCGCCTCTAGCTCTTGATTTTTTTGGGTTTGTGGGGTTTGCGGGTTTCTTTCCACGGTTCATGATTGTATAAAAATTGGATGATTTGTATAAAAAGTATGAAGAGAATAGTAAGAAAGATGAGTAAAAATATGCTGAAATGGGGTGGTTTTTATAACGTAAATATAAATTAAATTTCTTTTTTTTAATATTTAATATAAATGGTAATATTACCGTTGAACGGTAACATTCAAACAGTAACATTGCATCTCGTCCACGTGTTCATCACCTCGTTGCTCATGTCGTTTTGCAAGGTGCTGTAAGCAGTGGCGAAGCCAGGATTTAGATCCAAGGGGGCCAAATCTTAAAACGCTTTGTTTTGAGGGGCAATATATATATATATATATATATATATATATATATATATATATATATAAGAAATCAACTATCGACCAACAAATAAACACTTCGGACGGGAAAAATGGGGGGGCGACCCTCCCCCGTCTATACTATGCTTCGCCCTTGGCTGTGAGCTTGCGAGCTCGTGTAGCTCGTTGCCCTTCCTCATTGCCACTCTGTCCCCCCCTAAGTTTTTGTAAAAGATTTCTATTTCTAATCACTCTAAAAACATTATCCCTAATCACCAAATCATTATGTAATTACTTGGATTATACTACAATTCCTGCTCATGTAACATCTCTAACCTTCTGATTTACCAGTACCATATCACAATGAAACGAAACTGCAGTTCGTCTTTCTAAACACTGCTAGCTCACTGTCATCCGACAGTGTTGAAACCAACTCATCCAACTCTACCATCTTAACCTTTACGGTTCACATAACAATTTTTAACGTTTAACTTATACCCATAATACACCATACTAACATTCACCAAAGATAACATCTTATAAGTTTCAATTACTCAAACAAACATCAAAACACACTCCACAAATACCATATGATCATAAAACCATCATATAAACTGATAAACATACACACACATAAACAAACAAGCATACACTAACCTTGTTTCTCCAAATTAGCAGCAGCAGTAGCAAGATCTTCATCCAATTGAATATCCCAATCACCATCCCACCTGATAAAAAACTCAGTATCTTCCAAATACTTAACCCTATGAACATCACCAGCAGCTGTAAACAAATAATCACCAACATTTAACTCAAACATCTCATTTCTACTCAAGTTCCAAACAATCTTCTTCCCTTTCATCACCACCACATCATGCCCATGCTTATGATGATGCGCCGGTTCTATACTCCCTGCACTAAATCTCACCACCGCTGATGTCGGTGATTCCCTAACAATCTTCATACTCGCACCTGGCATTATTTCAACTGGTGTAAACTCACGTCTAGATGCAACATCACAAATCGAACAGGATCCAGTAACTGAAGTAACTGAGCTAGTTCCGATTTTGGACATTTCGGAGATGGATTTATCGAGAAACGATTGAATGTTATCAGGCCATGGTTCGTTATTGGAAGCAGGACAAGGTGATTTGAACGGAGTGTTGAGGAAGTTGTTTAGTGTTTCAATGGCGGTTTCAGGGGAAGATGAGTGACCGGAGAAGGCGATGACGTTGCAGTTGTTGATAGATCTGGCGTTGACGGCGTCGGAAGGAGTGAGACAGATGGTGGCGTAGACGCCGGGGAATTTGTTGGCGAAGATTGAGACGCCGGCGCCGGTGCCGCAGACGACGAGGCCGCGGGTTTCTGGATCGGAGGTGGTGGTGGCGGAGCTGACGATATGGCCGATTTTGGCGCCGATGGTGTAGTGGTTGTCAGTTCCGAGGTCTTCGACTTCGATGTTGAGGGATTTGAGGTGAGAGACGAGTGTGTCTTTGAGAGCGCAACCGAATACGTCGGCTCCGGCGACGATTTTTAAACGGCGATTGGAATTTGAAGACATGTTAGAGAGGCGGAGATGACTGGTAACACAGTTTAGTGGATGAGGAGGAAACAATGAAGCAGTGAAGCCACTTTGAAAGCTTTAAGAAAATTGCTTGAAAGTTGAAACTATCTAGTTTACAAACCAAGTCAACTCAACTTCATTTGGTTAGAAAACTGAGTCGGATCGAATCAGATTGGCTCTGTTAAGATCGAGCAGCTCGGTAGACTCGAATCGGATTGGCTCTTGTGGGTTTTATCTTAGACATAAAAATGATCGGGTTTTTTAACACAAAAATGACTAGTTAAAAAAGACTTGATGAGTAAAATAGTTTATAAATAATAATTGTTATAGACAAATTTCTTAAGTTGATATTAATATCAGTCAATATGCTAAAGTTCAAATCGTAAAAAACAAAATATCTAATCTTTAATGGTAATCCAGTTTAAAAAATGTTAGTGCTTTTCGATTTCAATACAAACCGATTTGGAACCACAATTCAAGTTTTAACATAAAGTTAAATTTAGTCAAAATATCATATTATTATCGTTATCGTGTTAGGTTTTATACATGAGTAACTAAGCTAGTAACCTTTAGGCCACATGTAGTGGCCTAGTATAAGTATAACGCCACCATCACGCTCACACCCCTCGTTATTTGGGGCGTTTTGGTGGTCAAAGTGACACTATCACGGTGAATTTCAACTAAATGGTTTCTTTTTGTTTTCTTTTTTTTTTTTAATTTTCCACTTACACCTCATCTACCTCAATAATTACAAACTGTATCACTATCACTCAACGCTAACTTAGCATCTTACATGACGCCATTTTTTCATATCACACTCTACCGGTACTCATGGCCTTAAATTATAAGATAAACCAATTGAAGTATATGCATAACAAAATCAGTACACCATGACCATACATGATAGATGGTTGGTCAATGGTCAGTATGAAGATAAGACGATGTGGCTTGCCAGACGAGTCTAAACTAATAACAGACATCAAATACCCACATAATATAAAGGTTCAAACCAGCAGATAAAAGTTGAACTCATTCCACAAGGTTTTTGTTTGCTCAAATTGAATGATAAATCATAAATGGTACAATCCAGGAACTGGATTTGCTGGTATGTCAGGGGGAAAACCCCCTAAAGATCAATCAATCTTAACCTAAAGAAGTGCAGTTCAAATGAAATTACAACAATTCTACAGTTTCATATCGAAAAAAGTATAACAGCTCATAAGACTTCCACAGTTTTACCTGTGTAAGTGACCAAAATCCGGTATTATTTGCTTGACTTGACCAAAATCCGAATCTTTATGTTCCTGCAACAAAAATTACAATCCAGCTTTCTTCTCCAGTTTCTGAATTTGGTTGAGGAAGATCCATGTCATCTGTAAGAGCCAAAAATCAACTAATCAGAAACAAGTAACGTTAATCATGCAAAACTCTATGTCCCTATGGACCTTTTTCAATTCACACATAATTCCCTGGAATTCATTTGTTGCATAGTTAAATGACTTAGACTTGCATAACTTAATGAAGAGAGAGTACCATGACGTGTGGAGCGATCCTAACACAATACACTGGAAATCCAGTATAGAATTTGAAGGGCCCACCAGCCTTCAGTGTTTTCATCGCACAATCCATAGATCCAGTGTAAGGAACTTTTCCCTCGGCATCAGGCTGCATTTTTTGTATCTGAGTTTTCACATAATCAAAAGGTAAACTGCAGGCTGCAGCAAAGAACCCTGATACAGAACTGGCCCCTGAAAAATAGAAAAAGAAAAAACTCTATTTAGACACCAAGATTACAATCATCACAATATCTTGATTGAACCTTTTAAGTCCACAATATCCCCCTTATCTCATTTTTATGGTATTTGAGTATTATGCGAATGTTCATTAAAGTAATTGATGAATCACATGTTGTGGGGTAAAGGAATTATGCTTTCTAAAGTAATTGATGCTTAACCTCTTAAGAGGGCTAAAGGAATTAGGTTTTCTAAAATAATTGATGTTTAACCTCTGATAGAGGGCTAAAGAAATTATGTAACTTAAATTTAGAAGGGCAGACTACACTGAACAGAGAAAACTTTAGACTCTTTCTTTATTATAGCAAACCAACTTTAAAGTTTATTACTGATTTAACAACCATCTCACTTTAACTAATTTAAATGTGATTGTAGACGCGCCAATGCTAGTCATCATATGACATGCAAAAACTATAAAAGCTTATGAGCACAAAATATTTTATTTACAAACTTGAAAAAAAAAAAAAGGAAAAGTGACTGAAATCAAATGCCATACGACATATATTATACATGCACATGACAAATAAAACGTCATGTCCGTAACTCTTTAATAATCAACAAAAGTGACCTTTAATTTGTTACTGGTTGAGCAAGTCATTTGTTGCTTCACTAGGTAATACAATGTATCCTGATTGCTAAAATCAGTAAGGAGGTTTAGGTTGGTTTCTATGTTGCATCTAATTTCAGTTTGCTTTCTATAATCAGTAAAAAAAAAGTTTATAGATCGTTTCTATCTTGTGCAGTTTGCCCAATTTAGTATTAAGCGGCTCAATCTTACCTATAACTGTAGCGGCCTCACCAAAACCAAGATTATCCTTAAAGAACTCCACACTTTGATCATAAGAAGCAAGCATTCCCATGTTCAATGCCATAGCCCTTACAACTGTGGGACCTGCACCTTTCCAAAGAGCCAATACACCTTCATCTGCAGTGATCCTATACAAAGCATGAAATGCATTTGTGTAGTTACGACGTTGGGCAGCAGGTAAAGTTGCATCAGCCTGCATACGAATCAATGCAAGATCAGCGGGGCTTCCCACACAGGCTCCAATAGCTCCAGCTGTCAGCCCACATAAAGCTTTCTGATACAAAGGCAGGGGCTTTCCATCATTGGCCTCAAGTGCCTTGTTTGTCAGAATCCTATCAAATAATTAAAAGGCCGTATTAATGATACAAGATAAATTAGATCAATTCATTGTTGTTACACGTATAACAATATGTCCATTACTGAATGTACCTAAATGTACCAAGTCTGGCGGTTGTATATGTAGCTTGCCTAAGCAATCCAGCAGATAAACCCTGCTCAAAATAAGACACTTAATACATCATCAAATGTATAACAAAGGTAACACTGGAGGACTAGAGGTATGACAGAAGAAAAAAGCAAATATAATATAGGAAGAACACCCTTTCTTAAAGAAAAAAAGTGCATCATTAATGAGAAAACTAAACAAATAAGGTGTGTGAAAAAAAGAAAATTTAAAATAGATGAAAGAATGAGGCTTCAACGTAGCTGTGAGGTTCCATAAAACTTTATCCTATGAGTACTGAAAATTTAAGGCAAATGTCATATGAGCAAAGCAACTCAATCATCTAATATCAGACATCCTACTTTTGATCATCCAAAGTAGCAACCAACATAAAAAGATTGTGTGAGACATCACATCACTATAAAAATGTTTTTTTTACTTTAAACTTCATTAAACAAGACCCCAGAGAACAGCAGGGAAACCTCCAACAATCACTATAAAAGTTTACATCACAATGTATTTCGAATCACAATAGAATAGTAAAGATCCTAATAAAACGTTATGATCTAACCATCAGATCGTCTTTAGCAATTATCAAATCAACAGGACCATGAAGAGACAAAAGAGAACAAACCTTATAGAAGGCACCAATCCCCTCATTCTTCAGCATAGTTTTCGTGACCTCGCCTGCAGATCCTTGACCCAATTGAATCCTCACCTATAAACAGCACATCATGTCACATAAACAAGATCAAACACTACACATTTCCAATCAAAGAACAAAAAATCATCCAACTCTATCAAGACACAATCAAACTACCCCAGTCCACAGTCCACACATCTCTAGTCAAGATGAAGTACACAAACTATGCTAATAGTTACTATATTTCATCTAAACATCCGATCCATTACGAACAACACTTAAATCGGTTCTTCTAGTTGCTAAAATTACACTGCATCAACACCAAGGAATGAAAAGTTGAAAACTTAACAAGTTTATTGTATCACTAAGGAGCTAAAACATCAAACAGCTACAGCTACCAGATCCTAATACTCATCTTAAGAACAGATCTGAAGGTTGAAATGCAGAATTAAGAGTGTATATAAAGTTACCTTGATCATATCGATGGGTTGGATGACACAGGTAGCAAGCATACCAGATGCTCCGCCGTTGACAAATGGTTTGACCGTCGGCCATACACCGCCGATTGGCTTTGCTTTCTCCTCTCCCATTTTTTTCCGAGATTTGGGCGAATCAGAAAATGTAGGGGAAAGAGAAAGCAATTGCAGATACAGATGATTCAACTGGTGAGCAGTGGAGCATCAACGCAACAACCCCACATATTTATACCCACGCAACCCCCCACTACTATTTTCTTGACTGAATTGCCCCTACAATGTTTTTTCATGTATGAATTTTAGGATTTTTTTTTTAACTAGTTTCGAGTTTTTTAATGACGGTTTTGTGGAGCTAAACAAATGCGAAAAGATCTCAAGTTTTTTTAACAAAACTACTGATGATATGAATGTGTTACAACTAGCCTTTCATATGTAATGCATTAAAAAAATTTAACAAAAATACAGGTTGACGAATGTTTGATTTTTATTTCTATCTATGTATTTTATGTTTAATGAAATGTTTGTTTTTATATTTGTTTTAATATTTGAAATTTATATTAAATAAAGTAATGATGATATGATTGAAATGAGCTTTTTGGACAAAAAGTTTACCGATGACTAGGCATCCAAATGTCACACAAAGCCCATAAAGGAGTTTTATCCACTACGCATGGTTTAAATATTTAAAGTCCTGATTTCAACATCTACAACCCATAAGTTTATCCAGATACCACGTTCTTAAAAGATTAAATGTGGCTCATGCTCGGAATTAAAGTTTAATCTCTACATCACATAAATTTATTCACTATTTTTTAAGTTTGGGTCTTCAGGAAAGTTCATCTCATTATTATTGTCTTAATATCCGTAAACTTATTATTAAAAATTACCTTAAATATTTATAAATATATGGTATTTCAAAAAAACTTACTATTTAAAAATCAAAATTAAAACTTTATCATTTTGATAAGATGTTGTTTACACTCGGTGGTTATTGAAACACAGTTTGCCTCTTTATTTCTCAACATATAAAATATAGAAAAAAAAATGAAATGACATCCTAATAAACAAAACGATTATCCGCCCCTCCTACGTTTATACGAAAAATAAATCATTTCCCACCTATAAATTGTCGAGCTCCGTTGGTGTAGAAATGTTATTGTCATTTAAGAAAATAAAAACAACATGCATTCCTTATATATATATATACTAGGTCTAATACCCGTGTGTTACACACGGGTTAATTATAATATTTTTAAAGAAAATTATAACTATTATGTTTATGGATTTATAAATATTAATATTTAAGTTAGCTCATCAACTCATGCATGGTTAAAACACTTAATTTTCCCTCCAAAGTTTCCTATTATATAACAAAAAAAAAAAAAACAACATGCATTCCTTATATATATATATATATATATATTTGTTTTAACTAGTAATAATTTAACATTTGAGTTTATGTGAAGCAAAGTTGAAAGAGAACCAACCCTTTGCTTGTAGTGTACACCTACAACACTCAAGGGTATAATGGTCATTTACATATCAACAAGATTGGGTGCCTGATAGGTTATGGGCCTAGAGGGTATCTTTTGTGATTCCTACGATGTCAAGTTGTGCACACTGGCGATGGTCTTGATGATATTTTCTTGTACATTAAGGGTAATTTTGGCATTTTTTATTTTTAAGAAATATAACGGTCGCTTGTATCGAGGACATCCACTAACACATTGGAACCCAGGTAACCAACAACTCATGTTGCATCAATTACCAATTGCATTTCCAATACTGCCCTTCTTGGCATAACCAATAACGAGACTAGCCTTTTGAAATCCACGTCAAAATTGTCACTTCGTGCCCAACTTTAGAGTTTACTACTTTACTTTAATGTTATGTTTTATTTATTTTTAAAACTCAATTACAATAATGTTTTTAAGTTTTTAAGCCATAGTACTTGTACTAAGCTATAGAGAGTGATAAATGAAAAAAAATATTGTGACGTAAGCATGTGATTATGTGAATATGTTAGTCAATGAGTTGTATAAATATTAGCGATTGAAAATTAAATAAAAATTTAAACATTGCATTTGCTTTCTTTTCCTTCATGATCACTATTACTCATATCTCCAAGCTCCAATAATGTCTCATCACTTAAAAGGGGGTGGTCTACACCAAGTGATACGTGGTGTCACAATAGCACAACAACGCTTCCATCACTTGCCATTACGCATGGTTTTAGAATAGCTAACTCAGCACCAATATATATTAGGATCAATTACGTATATCATTATCTAAACTTGTAAAATTTCATATGTTTCTAAAGTACAAGTTTTTAATGCGTAAATATACAATGCGCTTAAAGCATTATTTGAGGAAGCATGCAATTTTACAATTTTATAGATGGATATATGTAATTACTCTTATTTATTACGACATTTGAAATGGTGAACCTCTAGATCTTGAGGGCTGATTGGGCCGTTGGGGACACCCTGAGCGGTTTAAGCCGAAAAGAACTTTACCAAAAAATCTAACAGTATGTTTCGAATCATGGATCTATTATAACATCCTACCTTTCCACAAGGTAACATGAACTTGATAAAAATGATCTTGAAAGAAGTAATCTTAAGTTTAAACTTTTTATTATGATTGATGATGACAACAATGCTAGATTTAGATTAAATTATATCAGTTGAACTGTTGAAGCATGAGCCTTAGCCCAGGTTAAGTTTATTGGGCCGACAAAACTGAGGTGATGGTGGGCCGTGCCCCACTTTTTTATTGAGCCTAAACATATTTCAAAATTCATACATCTTTTGGGGTTTTTCTTAACAAAATGAACAATCAGTTTGTGTAATTATTTTATGCATCTTAATATCTTATGGCCATTGCAAAAAGCAAGTTTCAATATCATCATCTATTGATATTTGATTATTTTCTTAATTTAAGTAAATGTGTTATGTAAATATGAGTTTAGTATATAACCCAACTCTTCGTAACTCTATCATGCAATACACACCACTTATTACATGTCACACACGTAAATATAAAATATGTAATGATGTTTATCTTAGTATCAAAGCCAAGTCATCGTTCTTAATCATACGTAACCACCATACCACCATTATTTTTGAAAGAGGATGACATGTTTCGTTTAATAAATAAACAAAACATAAAAAAATAAATAAATAATTGTTTTCTCATTGTGTATTTTTCATTATGTCTTTTTTTTCATTGTCTTTTGTAAAAAAATATATAAAACGATAATTTTATTTTTTTTTTGTTTATTTATTTTTTGAAAGAGAATTACGTGGAAAATAAGGTCTCCGAACCATTTTTTTAAATTGGATTTATATTGTGAGTTATAATTTTTTTAAAGTGACAATGTATCTTTGTTTACCATTGTGTCATAGTCACACTTTGTAATAAAAAATGACTTTGTATTTGAACGTTTCTCAAATAAATATTAACAAAATGTGACACAGTGATATTTTCTAAACACATAAGATGACACAACGAATAATTACAATAAGATGATATTACACAATGGCATAAGAATGAACCAATAAAAGTGATATTTCACTAGTTGTAATATAACACAATGACTTAACTAGTGCTAAAAATATTGTTGGTTTTTATATATCAATATTATACGCGTTTTAAAGATAATAAAATATGACACAACTCATTTTTCGTCGCGTAATGTAAAATTATATGCCGAACATCCAACTGACACCATTCTTTTTTTATTACCAACCCTAGTGCTATCTAAAACATATGCATCTTAGTGTTGCTCATTTATTTAAAAAAGTTACATTATAAGTTTTAAACATTTATAAATATTTATAATAGTTTTACTTGTTAATAAGAGTTAACACTATTGGGTTACTTGTTATTCTTAATTAACATTTTTAACTTATCATATGTTTTTTATTAATAACATTTTTTTTATTCTCTAATCCGACCTGAAATTTTGACTGATCCAGAAACAATAAGGTTTACCTATCTCAGATACAAGAACTAAAAAATTCCCACCCGTATGAAACAATTTATCGCTCCGTCACCTACTAAAAACCTTGACTAGATAATTCCTACCGTTACTTAATTGACTGATATTTCATGTTCTAACTTCTTAATTTTCTTTTGTAACTACAAAAAAAGAAGAAGAATAAGTACGCATATGACTGATATGGCATCTCCAGCTCTACGCCAAAAAGTTTAATGTTTAAACTATCTTGCCACCCAACCACCCTGCAGGTCAAGACAACATTGCATGGTTAACTTCTTGTGAACAACTGTTAGACCAATTAAAAAGGCAACTAAATACTTTAAGTCCAGTCACCCGGTCAACCCATACCCGCAAATGTAAACAGCGTTGGTGACCTGGCCCATCCCTCATAAGATAAGTAATAAATCAAACTTTTCATCAGCCCTTGCGCGCTAGCCTTTTCCCTTACTAGTAACAGGCTGCTAGTTGTAGCGCGCATTGTACTAGTGAATAGGAAAAACGAGTTGAGACTACTAATGACATTTTAGGGGAAAACCATTAAAAAAAAAGACTCAGTGTGGTAAAAACTTCTGACTCACTTAGAGTATATTGCTTCAAGTGAGATTTGAACTCATGACCATCATATTGAAAAGTCTCCCAAACCAAGGGATTTAGGACTCATTAGAAACTTTTTACTAATTCTAACCGAAAATAAATTCCTTTTAAACAACTTAAAATGATGAAAAATTCAATGTTATTCTTGATGATAAACCATGCGTAAAGATTAATATTTTTAAATGTCTAAGTTATGATTGTGATTTACAGGATTCTCCTAAAACTTTGATGAGAGAAACGTTTGTGTAATTGAAGAATAAGAAAGAATTAAGGTGAACCTTCCCGTTTACGAATTTAAATAAGGGCAATATTTTCCATTAATTAAAATAATGTAATGAAATGATAATTGCTTAACTTACGAATAAAGAGTTAGAGTATGGGGTGGAACAAATGTTTTTGGGTGTTAACAACTCGTTAACTTCGTCAAGATTATCAAAATCATTATGTTTTTGTCGAATAACATTATTACACAAAAGCAAATCGTATTCTTGTATGTATGTGTGTATCTAGTATCTACACATGTAGTGTCCTTATTTTTGTCGAATAGCATTATTACACAAAAGCAAATCGGTCCGGTCCCTAGCTCTGATACCATCTGTAACAGTCCAGTGTAACCGCACCATGATATTGTCCGCTTTGGCAGCCAGAACGCCCTCAGACGCTGCCCCTCAAGGTTTTAAAACGCGTCATGATAGGAAAGATGTTTCCACCCCCTTATAAGGCGGGCTTTGTTCTCCCTCCCAACCGATGTGAGGTGTTACATATTATAGTTTACATTGGTGAAGTACCTAACTATCACTCGTCCAGACTTGTCATTTTTTGTAAACTAACATGGGCGAACGTAGAGCTTTGGTTTGAGGGCAACCTCCCGTCTTAGTTTCTTTTTAGTATAATGGGTTTTCGAAAATGCTAAGCGTAGCACATAAAAATTTGCTATCAACCCCTTTAAGGGGATGATAAAAGAAATATGGAGAGAAGTAGACAATTTTGTCAAGGTACAGCTCTAACAACAACCTTTGTTGGTGTTGTTCTGGTCTGTAATGGGTATGCGATAATATTTATGGATTACATTTTTGGGTTTAGCTTTTATGTTTTAGAATCTACGTGTCCCTACTCATTCTGTCTTTTCTTTGTCATTGTTTTTTCCTGTTTTTCCTTAAAATTTAAAGTTTAGCTTTAGGGTTTAAGATATATGTTTAGTGTTTAGGACTTGAGAAACCAATTATAACGCCGTTGGAACGAGCTCAATCGGAGCTTGTTTAAATCTTTAAATGACCTTTTTAATAAAATTTCTACACTATCTATTAAAACACACTTTTTACTTTTTAGTAGATAAGACCGGGCCGCGCAATGCAGCGGCCGTGTCACGCGGTCAGGTATGATAAAAAAAGTTTCATGTCTCACACGGCAAACAGTAATGTGTCACATATTAAAAGACGAAGAACTATCAAAAGTTAAAGATCAAAACGATAAGCATGTCAAAACTGAAGGGTTCAAATCGTAAATATGTCAAAATAGAATAAGACTTCAAAGTCGAATACTGACTAAATCATCATAAGTGAAAATAATAATTAATTAAAGTAAGAAACTAAAATCATAAATATATCAAAATTAAAAAAATAAAATACAAACTAAAAACTTACGGATAATAGTTTCATAATAATTAATATAAATATAAAAACTAATTAGCAAGATCATAACCCAAGCTCCCTCATCTACCTATTCTAATAATTAAGTAACTCATCCACATGTCACCATTTTAACTACTCCACATAGGATTTTGCTTACGTGTCATGTTCTAATTAATTTGATGGAGAATTTTTAGACGGGTCATGGTATGCTCCACATTCGAAATAACCAGATATATTTAAATAAAAAACTTACAAATTATCATCAGTTATCTTCAAACCTGATATGTTTAAATACAAAAATTACGAATTATCATGATTAATATCTTAACCCGATATGTTCAAATTAAAAATTAACAATTATCATGAATTTTCTTCTAACCCGATACGTTCAAATAAAATATTTATCAACTATTATGTTCTATCCTAACCCGATATGTTCAAATTAAAATTTACCAATTATCATTAAATATTGCCTAACTCGATATGTTTAAATAAAAAAAGTTAACAATTATCATGAATTATCATATGTTCAAATAAAAGATTTCCAATTATTATAAATCATATCCCTTATTTTAACATATGATTTTTTATATGAATATATTTGTATATATCCAAATTGATTTAATAAGGGATATATTAAAAATAAATTTGATATCTAAATTTATTTAAAATCTATAAAACTAAAATTCGTATACTATACGGGTACTAATCTAGTTAACATTTAACAAATAACAAGTATATAAATTCTACACTAGTTTCGTACATACATATATTAATTAACTACGAACAAATATCCTTCAAAACTACATCTCATCCAATCAAATGGCGTTAAGATAAATAAATAAACGCCACGTGTGTGTGTTAACGAGAATAATATAGAAGGTGTACAGCGAAGCAAGTTAAGCAAACACGTAAGCGCCAGCTGTACTTCCCACATGATGCACTCTCCTACATCTGATTTCACATAATTCCAATGCTTAGTACATTGATATATTCATCATGTGTGTACACATAACTTTAGTAAAAAAGGTGATCGTTATATCAATATTGATCCAACATACACATCACTCATACTTATAAGTCATATTTAATCTAATACTTTTATAGGGATAGCTTAATGATAAGCATTGTACTTCATAACTAAGTGACTATAAGTTTAAACCATGTTTAAAAAGTAGCTTCCTGTTAACAAAAATTGCTATTATTAAATTTTAAAAAAACTAACCTTAAGGTGAGCCATAGATCAACAAACTTTTAATTATAAAGCGTTACTGTTTTTCTATTTAACCTCTTAAACTATCGTCGAATTTTCTATTCGATTTGTTTGGCTTCAACTTTGACGATGTATTGAAGATTCTTTTGTTACTGATATTCCTGTTTGACATAGTTAGAGGAACCGATAAGACTCGATTCTCTTATAAGTATAAAAGGCTAAGATATCATGTAACGTATACGTTTCTTTTAAGATCGTACTCATCAATATATCTACCCATCTTTGTACATACATAACTAATAAAGGACCATTATTTTAAAGCAAATATATATTCTTTTGTGATATGGATATTTTAACAATGTTGCTTTCTTGTCTTTGATCTACAAAATGATATGTTATTAAAAGAATAAATAAATATGAATATGAATATGAATAATTGGGGAAGAAATTGATTTGGAATAGAAGGGGATTGATATGAGAAGGAGCATGTGTTGTGATCCGGTAAGATTGGCCCACCCCACCCATTTGATTTGTGCCAACCTTTCAAGTCCCCACTTGCTATTGCATTATGGTCCGTTCCCGGTATTGACACTTTTGCCCTCTTCTTTTGATTTTTCATCAACATTTGTTTCTAATTGAATCCATTGTTGAACTAAATCATTTCATTCGTTGTTTCTTGAATCATCATTTGCTTGTTGATTAAATAAATAAACAAGATAAGGTTTCATGTTCTTATTTTTCTTCAAGGGCTACTTTCTTTTATTTGTACCTTATAAAAATAATATCTCTTTTTTACATTATCTTGTTTTAAAAGTTAATTAACTTTGTAACATTTCTGATAAGATTATTTACGTGTTTCAAAAGTATTAAATTGTCTAACGTATAAATAAGGATTGTAAATTTCGGAGCCCGTATAGAACTTTAATATGATTCTAACTTGAAATTTTTGAGATTTTATTTATTTAAAAAGATTCCAGTCAAATCTATGAAAAAAAATGTTATAGCTAAACCGGTTATGTTTAGGCCGATTAGGGAGATTCACACCACGTTTATTATTTGTAATACTTTTTAACAAAATATATTTCTACTCCTAACTTAAAGGAATGAAGATTTTATGTCATATGCTGAAAGACAAATGAAGATATGTTTTATACTTTTAAGACTTTAACTATTTTATGCACATTCACATTTTTTTACACTTATAAAGTATTAATATACAAAATAAAACAAGATGACAAAATAATAAAATCTTCTGTTTATAAAATGTGTTAATCGCATCTACATGAAAAAACTTATACCAGTATCATTTCACATGCACAATACGATTTTTGGTTCACTTTATGTATCGGAATGTGTCATATTCACGTGTTCATGTCATTATATTTGATATTTATACAGTTTCATATTCACATGTACATGCCATATATCATATCGTGTGACATTCACGTGTTCATGTCATGTTTAACCTATTAATCTCCAAACATGACACATTTAAAGTCATACAAACTAAAATTGAATAATTTTCTTTCCATCAAATTAAATTAAATAAAAACACTAGTACATAATTATAGAGAGACAGAGTGTACAATTGTACATACTCTACACAAAACGCAAATATCAATCTGTATATATAAGTCTCCCATAAGTCAATAATTCTACACATCAATAACTTCAACTTGTTATTATTAGGGTTTTGAATCAACAACCAAAAGCTTCGATTCAATTCAATTCGATTCGATTCGATTCAGATACATAGAGAGATGAGGGAGATCATCAGCATACACATAGGTCAAGCTGGAATTCAAGTCGGTAACTCATGTTGGGAGCTTTATTGCCTCGAACATGGCATCCAGCCTGATGGTATGATGCCAAGGTCTGTCTGTTTTCATTTTCTCTTATTCACAACCTTTGTACCTCCGTTCATTTCTGCTGATTTTATGTTTATGCAAGCTGTTGCTGCTTATTTTAGTGTAATTTCATCATTCATTTTGTGCTTTTGCGACGTTTTTTCCGCCGGAAATTATCGTATGACTCGTGATTTTGTTCCGGAATGATTGTTGTTGATGTTTTTAGTGTTGGTTGAGTGTTGTGATGGATCTGAATTGATTGAACGTGGTTTTGAAATTGCGATTTTAGGAAAGACCTAATTTGATGTTGATTTTAACTCGAAGGATTGTAGGTCATGTAAGTTCATAAATTATGCTCACTGATGAGTGGATTTGTGATTTTAGTTGTGGTTGACTTGCTTATGGTCTACTTTTATTGAATTGGGACTTTCATGTTCTGTTTTCTTACTTTGTTGATTGCAAATTTGGTACTAGATTGAACTTTGAAGATCATAATATATGAATTTAAATAGCTGAGCAGATATATGTTGCTTATTACCAAACTAGTATTATAATCTGTTATCATGATGTTGGCTATTCTGATGTCATTTTAGCTAAAAATTTTATGAATTTGCAGTGATGAAACAGTTGGGGTTGGACATGATGCATTCAACACGTTCTTCAGTGAGACGAGCGCGGGAAAACATGTGCCAAGAGCTATATTTGTTGATCTTGAACCAACTGTCATTGATGAAGTTAGGACGGGGACCTACCGACAGCTTTTCCACCCTGAACAACTTATTTCAGGGAAAGAAGATGCTGCTAATAACTTCGCTAGGGGTCATTATACAGGTACTTGTAAAATCAAACACGTCTTATTTCATATTTTGATCTAATATTAAACAATAAGTGATAAGTTGTTGAATTAGAAATCCCAAACACCCCTTAAAAGTAATGATATGAGCATAAACAAGTTTTTTTCATTGTAATTTGGGTTAATTTGGTAATTTTTTTCAGTGGGGAAGGAGATAGTTGACCTGTGCCTTGATCGAGTAAGAAAGTTGGCGGATAACTGTACCGGTTTGCAAGGTTTTCTAGTGTTTAATGCTGTTGGTGGAGGTACTGGTTCTGGTTTGGGATCCTTGCTTTTGGAACGCTTGTCTGTTGACTATGGGAAAAAGTCAAAGCTTGGGTTCACCATCTACCCTTCTCCTCAGGTGATTTATAATTAACTGATTATTACAACTTCAAGTAACAATAACCACATGCTAGTATTTGTGTAACCTTCTTTTGCTTTTAAATATTTACCATGTAACTATATGGATAATGTATAATAAGGAGGCAAACCTATTCAACCTTTTTTAATTAAGGATTTAAGGCTATCCAACTACTTGACAGGTTACCTAATTATGTATCTGGTTTCGTTATACCAAATTTGACCAAAAACATACCAAATAACAAAAATTTCCTTACGTTTTATAATTGTTGGATAATTGTTTGCAAATATTTTGACATTATATGTCATGCGGCATGATTTTGGCGAAGGGCAGAGTAAATTTACTTTTATACCCTGATTTCATTCATAACTTTTTTAAATAATTATAATTTTCCAAACACTAAAAACACATTTTATTGATTTGTAGGTGTCAACTGCAGTTGTGGAACCATACAACAGTGTTCTCTCTACACACTCTCTTCTAGAACATACAGATGTCGCCGTCCTATTAGACAATGAAGCCATTTATGACATCTGTAGGAGATCATTAGACATTGAGAGGCCTACTTATACAAACCTAAACAGGCTCATCTCTCAAATAATATCCTCTTTAACAACTTCATTACGTTTTGATGGAGCAATTAATGTTGATATTACAGAGTTCCAAACAAATCTTGTGCCATACCCACGTATTCATTTTATGCTTTCCTCTTATGCCCCTGTGATATCAGCTGAAAAGGCATATCATGAACAGCTGTCAGTACCTGAAATTACAAATGCTGTTTTTGAGCCTGCAAGCATGATGGCTAAATGTGACCCGAGACATGGGAAATATATGGCATGCTGTTTAATGTATCGTGGTGATGTTGTGCCTAAAGACGTCAATGCTGCTGTTGCCACAATTAAGACCAAGAGGACTGTTCAGTTTGTTGATTGGTAAGAAATTAAATAGTGCTTAATTTTTTCATAAAGGGTGTTTGAATGGGTTTTATAGAAATGGGTTTTTTATTAGTATATTTGATTCTGATTATTTCACTATGGTCACGTAATCAGTTTATATTATACTACTTCATCAGTCAAAAACCTTGCATAGTGACTTTTTTAACCATAAATCTCGCATAGGGACTTTGTTAACCATAAAACTTGCATGGGGACTTTATTAACTGCATAGAGATTTGTTTTAACCAAAAGTACTCTTACCTGTTATTGTACCTAGAGTAATTAAAAGGTTGGGTTTTGTCCATGCTTGAGTCATTATAGGGTATTTTTAATGATGATTCAAACAAGATAAACGTTTACACCAAGTTACGTGTAACACAAACCGGACAAAACATCGGCTTTTAATAACTCAAAAAAAGGTACAATGACCAAGACGAAACAAGAATGGAAGGACATTGATATTTTATGCAATGTACGTATTTGATAGTTTCATAAATAGTTTGTACCTGTCAAGTACTCATTATTTAAGGTTATCCGTATTAATAATACCTCTTCAAACAAACCAAAGTACATCCAAACTCTATCTTGCATGTCACATGTGATTGATTATCTGATTATGAGGACCTAGTATTGATCAGCGGTATCCAAACACCCCTAAATCGTTATTGTTTTTCATGTGTAAACTATAAATGTGGTTAACTTGAAAGATTTTGAATTAGAAAGAAGCTAACTATTCAAATTGATAACAGGTGCCCAACTGGTTTTAAGTGTGGGATCAATTATCAGCCACCAACAGTTGTACCAGGTGGTGATCTTGCTAAGGTGCAACGAGCAGTTTGCATGATAAGCAACAACACTGCGGTTGCAGAGGTTTTCTCGCGTATTGACCACAAGTTTGACCTCATGTATGCGAAACGGGCTTTTGTTCATTGGTATGTTGGTGAAGGCATGGAAGAAGGTGAGTTCTCGGAAGCCCGTGAAGATCTTGCAGCTCTTGAAAAAGATTACGAGGAAGTTGGTGCCGAAGGTGTTGAGGATGATGGTGAAGGTGAGGATGATGAGTATTAAGTAATTAAATTGCTGCTTGTTACTTTTGATTATGTGGAGAAACTTTAATTTGTGGATTGATATCTAAACTTATTGTGCATGTATTACTGTTATTATTATTATAATTATAATAATAATAATTATTATTGTGTTACATTGAACATGAAAGCTGATTGATCATATGATATGATGTTGTAGTATGTGGTCTAAGTATATATAAGTTGATGTTTACTGGATGAAAATAGTTTTGATTTGCTTGTACTTATGTCGAATTTGATGTTTGTTAGATGAAAAAGGTGATCAACAGGGTGGCAACCAAGGCGTTTTTACATGTTTTTTTGTTGGCCTTCAAATTTGTATAACATGAACACAAAGGTGGATCACGTAGTTTGCTTATACTTCAAATTTGTATAACATGAACACAATCAATCTGTAGGATCATGCGTCCAAGTACACGAAGGTGTATCATGTGGTTTCATGTTGTCATCGCTACGAGTTAAACGATCTAAAACTGTATACAAGGATACATACGACTTCGTTTCTAAAGCAATTCATGTTGAATACATTCAAATTGTTATACTTGTAAAACTGTTTCATGTTTTAACCTCCACAAACACATTCATAATGCCTATAACTAATTATTACCTCTTTATTGCATGCATCCACCAATCACAACATTTGAACATTCTGAAGCCTCCTATTTTATCAACTATATGTAGTATTTACAAGATCTATGTCCTACAGGGGCAGTTCAACCTGCAACAACACAAATTAATGATATAACGGGTCACTATTCACTAGATATTATGAATATATCGTGTTTAATCATTATTCACCACGAAAAGAAATTAGAATCATAGATTAAGAATCTTACAATTTGATCGTTCTACGACTCACTGTCAAAATCTTGAAAACTCAAGTTTTCTGGTATGTCCAACCTCTTATTTTCTCCTGAGATACAAATTACTGTCAATAACTGTTTCGCATAATCAGAACAAAAAGTGCTCAACATGTAAAAAAACCGTACCTTGATGCTCTAGGGTGCTACTATGAGAATCCAAGAAACCGTCTCTCTCTGAAGCTAGAAAAGCAGACCTGGAGAAGTTCTCCAACACGTCTGAAAATTAACAAAATACTAATTAAAACAAAACCGGTCATATAATGTAGAGATGGACAGGATATGCAGGGTGGACGGGTCGTATAATGCGTCAAAACAGGCTCATTTGAAATGAGTCAGATAGGTTGTTTAACGGGTCAAAACAGGTTCATTTTAAATGACTAAACGAGTCATATTGGGTTGAGGTTGACCCAAAAATAATTTTTATATATTATTTGAAAAATGATTATAGTCAATGTGTTTGTCAAGATTACAAAAGCAATAATGTTATTCCAAAAGCAATTTAAAAATCTTGAAAAGCAATGATTTAGGAGGTTGTAATGTTGTATTGTTGTATGCATTGAAATGAATATATATCCTTCTAAAGTTCATCATGTCATAGTTACCCTTCGAAAACATTATAATGCTCATATCTATCTCTTATAGTACATAAAACAAAACCAGTTACTTATAAGAGTCGGATTTACCGGAACTATTGGTGAAGTCCGGGGTCGAGTCTGACAGACCGAAGTTTTGAGGCATGGGACCCAACATACCGAACAAAGAACCATCATTAAGCATTGTTCCATCCAGCTGGTGTGGGTCAGAATCCAAACTAAAAGACGAAACAGACGCATCACCGATTGTGGGTCGTGCGTCTAACACATTCCCATCGGTTCCATACATAAATCTTGAGTTTCCCAAATAATTAGGTTCAGCTTTCACCGAGACACCGTTTGTTGCTCCAACATTTGAGTTCTGAGCCAACAACATATTCGGTTGAACATCGCTCCTTATAGAATGAGGTTGCGGGTCCCCTGACGGCATTGGCAGTCCACAATTGTTGAATCCTCTTGAGAAATTGGCCATGTTTTCTGTCTTCAGAGGAAGACCAGTATTTTCGGGCGCATAACATGTTGAATTATGATGCACTAGAGAAACGACAAACCAACAATAAAGAAACTATCACAACTTCAAATAGTGTAAGCATGTGCAAACACATCTCCTAAGACACAACACCAAACACCCCTTAAGAAGCTTAAAGGTTGCAAACAGTCAAACATAAGGGTTCCCGACAAGTCACAGTCGACAAAGGATGTAACTTTTATATAAAATTATCATGCTAAGTGACATTTAAGCTGTAAAAATGCTTACTTGGTGGCAAATGAGATCCATTAGCCTTAGGCTGGAAATTGACTGCTGTCGGGCCCAATTGCTGCATCAATGCAGCCTGTCTATCAAGCAGTTTATTAAATTCCATTATTTGATCTTTCACCATCAACCTCAAATGATATCCCTTAAAAAATTCCTGATTTTGCTCTTCAAGTTTCTGCCAAACTAAAAAAAAGATAAAAACTTTTTTGAATTTGCATAGACGCACATAACCAGTACGATGAAACTGAATAAAGAAAGTCAAGTTACACACCAAGGTCAGTAAAGCTTGGCTCTATTTTTTCTTGCTGATAGAGAATATCTGTAACCTGTTTCTGAGTCATGTAAAATGGTAGACATTGTTCTATTAGATTTTGAACCTGAAACCAAATGAATATAACGCTTTAGTTACATTTTGAACAATAAAAACATGATGTTTAAAAAAGGTTACATGTGGCTCAAAACGTTACCATTTGTATATCTTCAGGAGATATGTTTCTAATCTCTCCACCCGACATTTTCTTCACAATCTAACTACACAAATGCTTGTGATTAATTTTATATCACCTGTTTTAAGAATCACAAAAACACATTGAAGTCAAAAGATGAGTCATTTGACACTCAAAAGTCAAATAAGGACCTCTTTTTGTACTAGGTACTATCTGGGGTCCAAATTAACAATCAACAATGAAAAAAACATAGTTTTAGTTTGAGGATATAGTACAATTAAGCAAATTGTAGCTAGCTAAAGTACAATCCTGCCCTTTTCACGATCGTACAATACAGGTTATGTTAGTTTGTTGGTAAATAATATACAAACAAACTAACGTACCAGTAAATTTATCGTACATTTTAAGGCATTATTTATGGCTACAGAAGTAAAAGTTTGTTGACACTAATACATATATAGATGCAAGATCAGGTTCAACAAGCTACTAAACAACTAAAGCATTTATAATCATGGATGCTTGAGGATAACTTCACACTAACTAGGTGCATAAATTTTCTCTTAACAACAACACATTCAAATCAGAGCATGAACCTAAAAGACCCACTATTTGAATAAATAAACAAACAAACAAACAATTGATGTCCATATAATTATAATAATCAAATACACAAGAAAACAAAGAAACTGAGTGATGAAAGAACATGGTATCCCACTATCAAATAATCCTGGTTATCTTTTCAAGAAACACAAAACTGAAATCAAGAAAAGGTGAAAAATTCACAAAACCCTAAAGATATGATGCTAAATAAGAACAACCCGGGAATAAATCAAACAGATAACACATAAAGCAAGAAGCTTTATGATAATTGAAGGTGATATGAGTGGTGGTGCATATGTATATATATGTATGTATGATAGAAATGAAGATGGTAATTATTACCAGATGGATGGATGGATAAAGGAGGTGAAGGAGAATGTTTTATGTTATGTTGATGTTAATATTACTTAATAATAATATAATAATAATAAGGTATGTGTGTGTGTTTTTTTTGAAGTGAGTGTGTTGTGTTGTGTTGTGATTTGGTTTGGACTGAGGGAATATAAAGGAAGGAGGTGAACAATGGGATCCACATCACACACTTCTCTTACTTTTTTTCTTCTTTTAATATTCCTTCTTTCACATATATATATTTTTCTATTATGGGTTTTTACGCGGTTAGAGGCATTACCATAATACATGGTAATTAGCCTTCTAGCATTTAGGCGGAGAAAAGTCATTAGGCGACTGAGATATTTTATCCTTAAGAATTGCTTTGAAAAGTTGATTCTTATGACCCATTAGGTGAGTTATAAAGTAATACTTCATATACACTAGTTTGCCTAGGCCTCTGGATTACTTACCGGCACATTACCGGTCTCATTATAGGGATTGTCGATTGGAGTTAACATGAATGTGTGTGAAAATTGGAGTCCGATGATACATGTTTTGTCTTTCAAAATTTTCGGATGTCCATCACCTGGTTTTAGATCTTTTGGGTCTAATTCGGTTTAGAGTGTTTAAAAAAACTAATTGCTAACAAATCCATGAAACAATTAATAAGAATAACTATTAAAAAAACATGACATACTATTATAACTATTCTCTCTTTACATTTTCCATTGATTAAAAAGGATCTACTTCATTGTCATGACATCTTGCTAGAAACTTTCTAAGTACTATATTTTTCAATTTATTTACTCACAATTTGATATAAATAACTTGTAACATATAAACCGCTCAGTTCAAAAAATCATTTAACTCTAAATAAAACATCAAAAGTTCAAATTTATGGAACCAAGTCTTTCTCGAGTTAGGGACTTAGAGTGGCCCAGGCCCATAAATCATTGTTCTTTAATAGACCTTAGTTACTAAATATGGCTCAGGTCTCATCTTAGTTGGGCCTACATGTTTTGTAACCATTTAGTTACTAAACTTATACCTCTTTTTTTGTACCATTGAAAACACTAATATGTCGTCAAGGACCAAGCTTTTATTGTTCTCAAGTTACCGTCTTTTCACTTACAAACTAAAATTTAAAAAATGCCTAACAGCATCATCACTCATAAGTGGTTTAATTTGAAAAGATGCTATAAAATAATAAATATATAAATATAGTATGTTGTTGCTATCAAATTGGTTTAACATGTTTGAAACCAAATTGATCTAAAATCAAATCAAACCAAACTTAACTTGCTAATGTGATTTGATTCAAACATACACCTCTAGAACACATTCTTGTACTCATTCTTCCAAATCAAATCAACAAAAACATTAATTGATTATCTAAGTAATTGGGCAGAACATTTGTGATTGTGACAACAATGGAAGATCCCAATAAGAACTATTATTATCACTGCAATCATGAAGAACATTCTCCCAATACTCATTCACCCCATTAATTGCATACAATGATGCAGATATTTGTCTCTCCACCTTCATCCTCTCAAAATCACTTGTGCTTACTTCATCTTGATCATCTTTTTTCGAATTCAACCCAAAATCAAACCCTGCAAATTCATCTCCAATGTTCAATGGCAGATCAGACTGTAGTTCATAGCAAGAACCACCACTAGCACCACCCGAAATCACCCCGCTGTTGCAGTTTGTCAAATCTGGCTTATACCCATCATCAAACAACTTATTTCCTTGATGCCCAGATGAAAAAGTTTCAATCTTGGCATTGTTGACTTGCTGTGTACAAATCTTTGATGCTGGCCCGGAGACGACTTGGGAGCTTGTTTGAGTGTTGTTGATACTGGTGCTGGTGCTAGTGCGGTTGGTGTTGGTTTTGGTTTCTGTTTTGTTGATTGGGTTTTGTCTAAGGTATTTTTTGTGGTTGAGTAAGTTTCGGATTTTGAGAGAAAGAGCCGAATTGATGGGTACATGATGGATGAAGTTAGTTCGGGCATTGGCACCGCGGAGCAAGTAAGCCGCCTCATCATATGCCCTGGCAGCTTCCTCCGCGGTGTCAAAAGTCCCAAGCCACATCCGGATCTTCTGGGTGGTGTTCTTGATTTCCGCCACCCATTTTCCAGATGGGCGCTGTCTGACACCAACGAACTTGTTTCTATTTGAATTCCGACCGTTAAATGTAACTCTCTTTGATGAAGAAGAAGAAGAATAGCCATAATTTTGGAAGTTTAGCTCCATTTGTTTTTGTAAAGATGAAATTTATTTAGAGGGTTTGACTTGTTGTGATGATTGATGGGGTTTAAATAGGGGTTTTATGTTCATGGGCACCTTGTCTTATCCTAAATACATGTTTATGAATCTTTAATTTGATTTTTGGATGGTTGTTAAGTAGTTGACTCACAATAGTACAATACAAAGTTTTAGGATGATTAGGAGTGGAGGCTATGTCATTAGCATCATAATGATTGGTACTTGTCTACATTTTTTAATATACTTTAATACAAGTTAACTCAGTCGTTTCAGTTTGGTTATTCGGTTAAGTTGTTTTGCAGTACGAATATTAAAAAATTGATGAGTCAAATATGCGGTCAAATCGATATCGATATAATAATATAGACTCAAAGCGGCATTGTGTCTATATGTTTTTGTATTTGTTGATATGGTGTGATTATACAAGTATGAAGATGATGAATTGATGGTGTTGTGGTCAACTTAAGAACATGAGTTGCCATCACGAAGGCCTGCTATTGCCTCCCACTCCTTGCCTTTTACTTATTTTTAAAAAATATGTAAATATGTTTCCATTCATCTATCTAATAAATCAAACTTTTAGGGGGCAATTTTTGGAGGGATTTTTTTTTCTATAATAGGAAGTTTGGGAGGTAAAATTTAGCTAAATTTTTCACCATGCAAGTTGATGGAGTCAACTCCTTAAATGTTATATATTTACAAATTGTTAAATATAATGGTTATAATTTCTTTATAAATATTACTATTTAACCCGTGTGTAACACACGGGTATTAAACCTAGTTTAACAATATAAATTAAATAACACTAACATAAGTTTAAAGTCAATTAATTTTTTTTTATTTTATTTGGTGTCATGTTTTGAATCCAAGAATTATATTTAACGGAGTTAGGAGATTATGAACTTGAGGTCGTGAGTTTTAGGTGTAAGAAACAGTCTTACGCAAAGCAAGAGTTGAGTCAAGAACCAGATGTGTATTTTTTTAGAGTAAAATACATCATGATACAACGACAAGGTGAAGATGATTATATTAAATGGTAGAAAAAACGATGGAGATATTTAAGTTCAAATTAAAAGTGGTTTGTAATGTATCCTTTTCGGATTCACAATAAAACCGTGTTGGGTCGAAATTGTGTGAAGATCAATTTCTCGTAACCGACTGGTTGGTCGGATCATAAAACCAGTCATGTGGAGTTTCTTAAACCACCTCTATTTGGTCATGATCATGGATATCATTACCATTTCAGACTTCATACTTTACTTTGTTAACATTGTAAATTTCAAAAATCAATTACTAGACTCTATTATTCGATTTTAAACTGGTGTTAACTTATTCAATCAAATATCAATAGACCGAATACCGGTTACGATTATGTAAATATGAGGATGGTAAGATAAGAATACCGGTTACGATTATGTAAAACCATGTCAAACGAATTTCGATTGAACTCATTCTTGCGGTGTTAGAACCGTATCATTAAACCTTCCGCTTCACCCCAAGAAACTAAACTCACACACCTAAAAACCTAAAACCACGCCCCCTAAAAAACATAACCTACCCACCCCACGCCCCAAAAAACCTAAACCGTCCACCAAAAAAAGGCTAAATTTTAAAACTAAACCCTAAGACAAAACTAAATTTTAAAACTAAATCTTAAAGGCTAAGATGATAAAGTTCGATTAGACGTTTTCATCTCTGCTTGAATGAGCTCAATCGTAGTTCATTTGATCCGGTTTGAAGTGATATAAAACACTTTTTGGGCAAAATTTTACTTTTTATTTATTATGACATTTGGTAAAAGGCTTAAAGCATTCTCCCCTCCTCTTGGGCTACCCAGTATACCACCACGCCCTCTGCCACATAAGTGTTATTGCCCCGGTACACCACGTCGGGGTGGGGGGTTAACCGGCATTAAATGGACCTCCGTGAACGAGTTCACGCGCGAAAGGAGACAATTTCATCTTCGTTTGAATTGGCTCAATCGTAGTTCATTTGACCCGGTTTGATGTGACTTAAAGCACGTTTCACACTTTTTTGGCAAAATTTTACTTTTTACTTAATCATTCATAACATTTGATAAAAGGTTTAAATCATTCTCCCCTCCTCTTATGTGACACCCCGCCCGGCGGCGGAATACACCGGGCGCGTCAATAGAATTGGGTTATCAATAGTAACAAAGCACATGGTATTTAATTAGTAAGTCTAATATGAATTATCTTAAGTTTAGGAAATACAAGTCTTTAAACATAAATCGACAAATCCATAGCAACAGAAATTAAACAGTCTTTATTTTTATTTCACTAGGTCCAAGGCTCCTATGTCTTGAACGTAATTGGAAATAAACCATAAATCAAGAAGCACCTGAAATATGTGAAATTAAAGTTAGCTACACAAGCTAGTGAGTAAAACACAATTTATAAATAATAATATGGAAAATCCGAGATCAACAAGATATGCTGCGCAAACTTATATAATTAGCAATTTCGTAATTATTACCCTACCAGGACACCTAGAATCACATAGCACACCAATCACTTTAGAACTCATAGTATTTCGTATAGCCATTTTAGCATGAGAACCACTCATGCGATAATTAAAGATAACTTTTAACCAACCGTCGTTTACCGTCTCGATATATAAGTTATCAATAATTATTTATCAATTTAGGGACATGGCATAGCATAGCATCATAGTATAGCAACAACCGTCATAGCATCGTAAGCATAGTAAACATGGAATTAGAAAGGCCGGGTTTAAATCACCTATCGATGTTGTACAGGCAGGTGGGTTTGTCAAACCATTAGCGCTAACATTGTACCGGTGGGTTTACCAAGCAATAAAACTACTTTAACTAACACATAAGGTTGCATCAAGTCGCGAACTAGATTAACATATTTGTATGATCTCTTTTAGAATAGAAAACGCAATATAGAAAAAAAGACATATTTCAGCCCCAAAAATAGTACAAAAAGGGGAGTGAATTTACTCACCTTGAATACGAAATCTGAAATGGTATAGAAATTAATCAACTGGAACCGAGGGTTTCCCAGATATTAGTATCACCTAAATAATGGGAATCCTAACTTAGAAAACATATAATATAGAAACTAGAATAGAAATAATAGGAATTTACGGAGATTTGGGATTTTTGGTACGAACCGTAACCGAGCGTTTTTATACGAAACCGCTTTATTATACTTTAAGACTTTGTATTTTACTAGAAAAACATTTTAGAAAACATTAGTAATATATTGGTAGTAATATTTAGAATCTTTATTTAAACTTGTACATTTTAGTCTTTAATACATATTATTAACTAAATCATTGATTATTAAAAGTTATATAATATATAAATAAATAAAAGTATAAAGATTTTAATTTAGAAATAGGACCGTGGTAACCGGAGTTAAGTCCGAAGTCGAATGTTTAGGATTTAGCAATTAAAGTTTTTAAACGAGTTTGAACGTTCGAACGTTTCGTTTAAATATTTTGAGAGAATATGTTTTTATATAAAAATTAGAAACTTTAATCATTTATAAAAACATGTTTTTGGTATAAAATTTACAACTTAACTCTTTGTAAACTAAAATACACTTATACATATTTTTCTTTAACCTTTAATAACTATTTTTAACAATTAAATAGGTTATAAGATTAATATAGTGTATTAGTGTTGGTTTTAGTGGTTAAAAGAAGTAATTAAAAAGAAAGGGTGGGGAGAGGATCGAACCCGTGACCAACACCACCACAAACACGCGCACAAACCAGTGAACCAAGCGCGCTTTTGTTATTTAGATGGAACGTTAATTGTTTTAACATGTTACCCGAACTATACCCCAAATCACATACGAGCCCTAGATCACAAAACCACCAAATTCGTTCGAATTTGGTAATCCCAGACAAATTAAACATGGGGCTTTTAATCCCCATGGAATTGCGGTTATTTTGGTATATTAAACTTACGTTTTGGTGGAGATTTGATATAGATTTGAGTGAAGAACAAGTTGCGGCCGTATAGAGAGATTTTCGTGAATCTGGAATGGATATGAGATAAAATTGATGTGTTAGATAGTTGTAGAATGTTCAGAGGATCAAGATGGAACCAAAAACTACCTGAAATGGTGGCCGGAGGGTCGAGATCGGAGTCTCGCCGGAAAAACGGCCGAACTCGGGTTTGTCGAGGGATTTTGGGCGGTTTGGACGCAAAAATTGGATGATTGGTGTTAGGAGAGGGTTGATCGAGTGCATAGGATTGATTTGGTGGTGGTTATAAGCTAAAAAAAACGAAATAATTGGGTCGCCGGATTTTCGGGATCTTGGTCGGCACTGTTTGGCGACCGATTTGCTGGATTTGCGGCCGTACAGAGGCGTCGAGGCATGGGAGAGACGATTCCGCGGATTTTCTGGAATTTGATTGGTCAAAACGTGTTGGTTTGGGTTGGCCGGAATCATCGCCGGCGCCGGCGAGTATTTCCGCCGGAAATACGGGAGAGACGAAGGGGGATGGGCTGGATTGGGTTAATTATTTTCTTTTTACACAAACAGTCCCTGTGCTTTATAATTGTTTCATTTTAGTTATTAAGTTTTATCTCAAGTTTCAAAAGTTACATTTTTGGCCTAAAGGTTATTTTTACATAAATCAACTAATTAAATTAACCAAGTTGAGACGTAACGTTTTTCATAGGTGACTTTTTATCATTTATTAGTTCGTTTATTGCGTTAGGAGACTATTTCGAGACTTAGAAGCGTCTTTGATTAACGTTTTTTTGAATATTTTTCTTTTACGAAATATATATATATATTTATATACATACTTAACGTTTAATAGTCAACAAATAATTATTATTTGATATACGCGGATATTTTGAGGTGTAAATACGTTTGATTTAAATAAGATACAAATGACGTACGATTCGATATATTTATTCATAATTAAAATGAACGTTACATTTTGCGGAAATAAATACGAGTTATAATTAAAAGATAAACAAACCTCGGGTTTGAATCGGGCATCCGGATTCGGGTTCGGGGCAGATGTCACATCTTAGGCCACCCGGCATACCAACACGCCCCTCTACCACATCAGTGTTAACGCCCCGGTACACCACGCCGGGGTGGGGGGTTAACTGGCTTTAAGTGGACCTCCGTGAACGAGTTCACGCGCAAAAGAAGAAGAAGGGCTAGTGTTGACTACGTTTGGAAGGCTTTTAAATAAAAATAAATAAATTATTAACACTATATACACACATAAACACTCTACACAATCATTTTACACTCAATTTTATAAAAAAAAAAAAACTACACACTATACACACTTATTTACAACAAAAATGTTAAATATTTCATCTCCATCGTCCTCCTCTTCTTCCTCAACCTCCGAATCCGATGCCGATGATGAGTTTTTTTCCCGCACAGTTGTTGACTTGTTTCCACCACCCAAATGTTATCACAAACTCCACCCTCTCGTCCACTCACCCAAAAACCCGCATTAAACCGTGACCGTCGTCGTGTGCATGAGATGCTTGTTAACGACTACTTCAAAGATGTTGACCATATGTATCCACTCCACGTTTTTACGCACTATTTAAGATATTGAGAGAGCTAACTCATATTTTCAACAAAGATACAAAGCTAAATATTAATATTATTATGTATAGAATTTATGTAAATGTTTTTATTAACTAAATTAGTGATGTGGGTGAAATTATTTCCACCTGAAGTTAACAAAGAAAACATAGGTTATGTAGAGTTAATGTGAAGCTAATGTTACGTTTAGTTTAGAAGTGAAAGTACACCACATATACTTAGATACTTAGGTTCACATTTCAATCCATTTTGAAGTATCGTTTTGTGAATAAAATTTCACATAATTTATGTTTGAAATACTAAAAGTTAGTGATGTATCGATAGTGACCAGTACCAACCATGCACTTGGGACAAAAAACACCTTTTGAACCAAAATGAATAAATATGCTTTTTTGTTTTTATAAATAAACAATCATATAACTTACCATCATGTTTATATTTTTATACAATCGTCAAAATGACTTTCTGAATGTTAAGGTTATTCAAACTAAACAAAACACGTCTATGTCTATTAACGGTCAAAATATAACATATTGCCATATTGGTTGATGTGCTTAACTTTTAGGACAAACCTACCGACTAACGCCGAATAAATAGTTATTTGTTTGTGGTTACTCTTAGGTTTTTTTGGTTTTTTCGTTGTCTTTTTTTCCTTGCTCTTGTGAAGCTTGATTGTATAATCATTTGATTTAGGTGTTGGAAAACATCAATAATAAACGAAGGAAAACTAAAGTTGGATAAAACTGTTAATGATATGAACACATGAACCAAAACTGCAGTTTACTCTAACTAATTAAAATTGTAAATCACAAATCTACAAACATATATTTTAAAAGCAGATTGAATGACAAATTTTTGTTCGTTTTGAAATTATTCAAGTCCGAACTTTAGATAACTATTGGAAAATAATATTGATGAGATTGGCACGTATATCACACTTGGGGACAAAAAATACCTTTTCACAACTTATTAAATATGTCACTTTGGATTTATGCTTTTACGAATGAATCAAGCAAGACATCACTAAATTTGTTATTTTATAAATGTGGTCAAAACAATTTGAGCATCTTGATTATTTTATGAAATGACTTGTAGCGTTAATACAAACAATGATGTAACTATGTGTACGTTAATCGATTATTTTAATTTATGGTATTCAATTCCAATAGTTCTACGTTTATTGTCATTTTAACATCTATACACATTAGAAAGCCCTTGAAAATGAGCTAAGTTTTAGTAGAACAACATTTTTTTATACAAAGAATTAATATAAAAGATTAAGATTTTTTTAGAACAAGAAAACAGAGGGATTAATATTTTTACGTACAATTGTACGAATCTGCTTCAGAATATGTTTTATGTTAACTGAGTCCACATATTTGTTTCTTAGCGGGAACTACACCTCTAAGTCCCCTAACATTCACAAGAGAAAACTCACAAATTTAAAAGAGTAAACAACCGGACTCTTATGAGTACCACATATGTTCAGTCAAGTTAACAAATTTAGAATAAATTTAATATACGACCTAATAAAAATATAAAATGTAACTATTTCATAAAGTAGAGTAGGGTTTAACAAATGACAAATCAAAAACTTTAATAACTCTATTAACTCCTCATGCATTTACAATAGTTCAAACTATATTCAATTTTTTTAAGTGAATATGATTTAAATAATGGCATTATTGTTGTTATTTTTAAAATGTTCTAGAAACTTTGGATTGTTCCTAAACATATGAATTTTTTTCTATCGAGTACATTAATTAAACTAGTTTATTTATGTTTTAGTTTTAAAATTAAGAGGATTAGGGGAATATAACCGTGACTGAATTCCTGCCCACATGAAGACAAAATATGCCTTTTACGCCAATATGATTAAATAATTTTATTTATTTTTTATGAAGAAGAAAAACGATTTTAATTTTTTTAAACATTTAAATAGAAAGTTTTTTTGTGCTGACATCAAAAAAAGAATCTTTTTAGGCACGCTTTAAGGTTAAAGCATCTATTAGTTCCTACTCAACTAAAAGCTAAAGACAATATATAGTTGCCAATTAAATTAAACGGGTTCATGTATGTGAAACAACCGATCCGAAAGAGATCAAAATATTGAAATTACGTCAACCGAAGACAGGACCATTATAATCTGGTTCGATATCAGTTGGTAACGAACTAGACCGACAAATTAGGTTTGGTCTTTTTTTTCGGAAGTGAAAGCTATTTATACCTTGCTTTCGTTGTTTCTATTGCACCACTCCTCATATTAAAAATATGAACATACCATAGCCCATAGGATCATTCGTGCAATTGATTCTATTTATGAAGTTATAACCACTTTAAGTTATGTTGTTATTGTATAAGTAGTTGTGCTTCATTATTATAAAAAATTAATAATATAATATGTTATAACTAATGCACTAGTTTTAAATTGATATATTGTGATTGTGACTATATGCTTAACTATTTTTTAAAACAGAAAAAAAGGTTGTCGGAAAGGTTAGCAACCGACGGCAGCTTTGCTTAACTACCGCGCCTAAACATTCATGTTGTCCAAATACCTCAACTCAAACAATACAAATGAGTCATATTGTTTTTTATAACAAACATACATTATTTATTTGGAACAATCACAATTTTAGTTGTACCTGAACGACTATATTTACTAAAATTATTTTCAACGAAAATAAATATTAACCCCAAATTAATGGAACAATCCACAATTTTAGTTAATATGATATAAGCAACTTCCAATGTGGTGTAGTGGTAAGAGGCTTGGATTCTCCAAAAGAGACCCAAGTTCTAGTCCCACTACCACCACTTTGGAAGAGGCAAATGGGGGCAATGAAGGGAGACTTGTGACCAACATAAGTTCGATCTCTGAGCCAAACGGGTTTTACCGCTAGCTTGTTGTCGTGCCTACGGGCGGACGGGCTAGTGGGTTTCCCCCGAATTGGAGTTGGGTTTAATAGGTGGGCTTCGGCTACCCAGCGCTGTCTGTGTTCGCAGAGCGTTTGGGGTCGCCTTTCGCCATTGGGTTACCCCGGGTAGCCGGACTTTATTCGTTTCGCTGTCCAAAAAAAAAGTTAATATGATATAATTATTTATTTACTATAACCTATATCTTGTACAAACATAACATTTCGTATCCACTGATTTTATCAATATAAATTTACAACATCGTGGTTTTATTATTAAACAGATGTTTTTGTAACTCTTGACTCAGAAACAAAGATTTCACTTGTTGCAAAAAGAATAAGATAACCATATGCATGAAATATTTAAAACAACAATATGATCTGTATCAAAAAAGAAGTGACAAAAGCCAAATGAACAAGTTGATTAATTTATGTCAAAACAATAAAGACTGACCCAAAACTCGCATTTGCTGAAATAACAGAAACCTCACAACCATAGATGACCCACATCTACAACAGTTGTACAATATACGAAGAAACTGTCAAATATGCAACATTTCTTCCCATTTTGTTCACACTCGACCAAACAACCCATCCGGGGTTGTCGCAAGACATCACGCTGAAAAAATGAACACCGTCAAAGAATTGGCGAGGACATGTTTAAACACCAACATCAATTTCCACAAAAAAACAAGCAGCCTCTATGTGTCTGAAGCTTCTTGTGTATATGCATGATGGACGACATTATGATGTAAGGTATGATTGTATTGCAAGTTGCTGTTGTGGCTGCAAAGATGCCCATGTTGATGCAAAGGTAGCAGGCGGGAGTGTTTGTTGGAGTTGTCTCAGTAGGTTGACTATTCGGTTAATCGTTTGTTCTGTTGCAAGGTCCTTGCCGGCACAAAGAATCTATAATCCAAAAAAGTTTATATAAAAGACAATTTTCAAAATAGGGTTGAAAAAGTAAGCAGATGATGGTATTGGTTATGCTGTGTCATATATGACATATACTCCAATAGAATTGTAGTTGACAAATGCTAGTTGGTACAAATATAAAATTGGAGTATTTGCTTACACTTACAGGTTAATCTATCAGAATCAAAATATGCCTGGTTAGCTTTAAGTGATTTTAGGAAAGAAGTCAACGGTTTTGTACTTTTATCATCAAATGCCCTCTACTTATATTTCAACACCAAAAAGAAAAACCCATATAGTAAAAAAACACTAAATTAAAGGAGGTGTTGGATCATTTAAAAAAACACCAAGATGGCGTGTGATTTTGTTATAAACAACGAGCAAGTCTAATATAGTTACAAAAACCATTTAACTCAACCCATTCATCCTATATGGTTAGTTTCTTTTTACTTTTTAGCTAGCTTTTTTTAATTATTTTTACCCATTTGACCTATTCATAAGTAACCTGGTCAAAACATGCATATCTTGATGAAGAGCAACTAACCTCAGCAAATACAGAAACTATTTTTGGCACATATTGGTTGTTCGGACCCAGAAGTTCCCTGTCCGACCTGTGAGCTAAGTTTGTTAGATGTGTTACCAAAAATTTAAGAAAGGAGGTGTTATGCACACACTCACCTTTCAACCATAGAACAAAGCAGCTCGTGGACAACTTTAGCCTCGATGAGATCTCCTTTGATTGGCAAACAGCTTAACCATGCAGGAATAATCTGCCAATAACCATGATTTATTAGATGCAACACCAGTGCCACCAGCAATTTACGGGTGAAGTCAGTTTAGTTGAGGTCTATTGCTAAAAACAGTAATAAATTCGTTCATTTCAATTTTTTGCCTGATAAATACTGGTAATTTTAATCAAGAAAAAATGTAAAGTTCATTTCTATTCCTTGTGAGTTGCTCTTTTTTGAATATTAGTGCATGCCAATTTCAATAAAATCCAGCACATGTATTCAGAAAGTAAAACAAAGTACAAATTTACCTGAGCGGAATCGATACTGTCACGATGAAATTGACATATTTTCCCCAAAGCAGAAACAGCATTATCATAAGCCATTACATTTTCAGGCTGGAGAGCACTACCATGTTTAATTACTACATTTAGCCTTGAAAGAGCCTCTGAAAAGTTAACACAAGCACATATGAAAATCCAAAAAGGGAAATATAGAACTTTCTAAAAGTTGAAATTTTCATATTATTCTTTCAAATTTCATAGTGTTATATATATACTCTTTCAAAAGATTAAAGCTCTCATATTTACACTTCAGGGTAAATCAGCTAAATTAAATCACGCCCTGAGAGTCTGAAGTAATGACATAGTTTTCCTTATTCCTTAATCTAGTGAAACAGTGTTAAAAGTAATTGACTTTATTTCATGGAAGTAATTGACTTTGTTTCATTACCATGAAATGAATAAAGACGTGACTTTTACAATTTTAAAAGGGTTAATATGATATTACAAAACTTGCAGGAATACATAAAAAATTTTGAACTTTTAATATGATATAAGCCAATATAAAAGTAACCCATATCTGAGCGTCATCAAATGTACCTCCAACAAGTGGTTTTATAGCAGAACCTCCATATTCTGCACACACACCAAGTCCATATACAGCTGCCTGGAATTCAAAAATATATATGGTTCAGAACTTCAGATCATAAGAAAACAATTAGACAAAATCTCGGTCACTGACTGTTATTCCTGACCTGTCGAACATCTGGATTCTCATCATTGCATGCTTCAAGAAGGAAAGGAAGATATGTATCATAATACTTTAGAGCTGCTTCACGACACTGCTCTGCAACATCATCAAAGATGCAAATTGCAATCCTCCTCTCTTCAGCTGTTTTGTCTTTGCCCTTAAGACAATTAAAAGCAGGAGTCACTACTAAACCAAAATACTTCATGGAGTTGGAGAATAACCAAGTTTAGATAATAAAAAAAGTTTACTTTTTATACCCTTCAAGAAATATTTTTTTTTTTTATTTTATTCTCCAAATTCAAAAATTTACATGTCAAAAAAATTTATCTAATGAATACCAATTTCATGGTAAATAAGATATACATGATTACTCATGGTTGTTTGTTTCGCTTTTGTGTTTTGGAGGAGCATATATAATACTATGCGATTTGGAAGGGTAAAATATGAAAAACAAATTCTAGGAAGGATATATATGAATTTACCCCGTAAAAGGGTTCTAGTGAAACTTGAAATATGATAATTACCACAGAACAGGACAACAGGTACTTACCCACATCGGCATCAAATACGATGACAGCTCATCAAAGAAAGGCAGGAAGGATGCTTTAAATGTTTTAATCAAAGTTCCCAAGATCTCGCCAACCTGTAACAGCAAAGTAGCGAAACACAAAATATTAAAAACATATAACTTTTAACTTATAAGTTTTGCTAACAATGACCCTAAGGAGTTAGGACTATAGTTAAAAGGATAACAATCGACCAATTTGTTTTAAAAATATTATGTAAATGACATCCACTAGTCTTAGCTGAACTAAAAACAAATTATGATAGGATGGTTGGTTTCTAACCACCAGCCACATCATGGTGGCTTTGACTTGTTACGATCTTAACTATAAGCGCTAACAGTTAAACTCAATAGCAGGAAAAAAAGTGTTGACTAAGAACCTGGTCAAAGACTTCTTCTTCTTGCTCATTTTCCTCTTTAAGCAATTCTCCTTCCTCAGCATCAAAATCTTCAGCTTTAGCCCTTTCTGCTCTTTCCGTTTTTCTACTTGAACTTGCTGTGATTACCTGTTTGATTTCATCCACAATGCTTCTCACCTGACTTTCATCTAAAAGTGGCCCAGATACCTAACACCCCATTGAATAAATAATTTATTAAATAAATTCAACATTCTATGCTGTGTAGTTCACATGTTTGATGGAAAACATATTAGCTGTGCAGCTTACAAAAAATCAAAATGGAACAAAAAGATAGTTACCAACCTGAATACATTCGTTTAAAGCATCCAGCATACTTGCACAGATTTCTGTATCAGGTTCCTGCAACGATTAAACCAAAAGTGAGAACACCATACGAATGACAAATTGCTTAAAAAGTTAAGAGAATTAATTTCTGTTTTTAGCGATTAGATCCTACTTAAGTTTGAATCAAACCACAAGTCAGTATCGTAATTTGGTTTGTAAAAGTTTCAAACCACTACTTTGTGTACATCTGTCAGTTGCTTTAGAAAATTAAATAAAACTGCACCTCATATTTTTTTGTTTTATTTAGATTTTTTATTATTCCTGACATGTATAAAAATGTTGACATCGACAATTAGCAGTATAGTGATAAAAAAACAAAATTACGTGAAGTTGCAAAATGGCTAGTTTGTGTGCCATCACTACCGCGGAATGCTTTTTCTTTAAAATTCTTTTAAAGTGCTTATAAATACTTAAAAAGTCAAGATAAAAAAATTATACCATATCAACAATATTCTAATATTGTGAATGAAATGATTTAGAAGGTGTAATGAACTGAAAAATAATTGTTAGACAGTTGACTAGTTCTCACTTGGCATGTTCCCTTTCTCGCTAACTTCTATCATTTTACTCGTTTGTTAAAGATAAAACATAATTCTAATCAGCCCATTCATAAGTAAACGGTTCAAAAATGTCAAATCTCAAAATTTCATGAAAGAAAATAGAATTACCTTATGCAAAGCTTCAACCAATGAGGGAACTATGTAATCAGACAGCTGTTTTATATAAGATTCATTACGACCTTGAGCGAGCCCTTTCTCTATTGCTAGTTTTGCAGATCGCAACAACTCCGGCATGGCTAAAAACATATAATTCCATTTTAAGTTATTTATAGATATTAAACAAAGTAAATCATGAAAAACTTAGGGTTTTAAGTGAACAAATCATTTAGCTGGAAGTTCCTTGTTGTTCAAATACTTAATAAATGAACAAAACACAGAAACTTTGGTTGGTTTAGTTATAATGCCGAACATGAACAATGGCATCGCTTCGCTAACGTTCATCCCTCCATTTAATCTGTTCACTCGTTAAACATTCATTCCTGGTTAGAAATAAATGAATCGATAGAAGGTTGAAATGGTCAAATGGAGATTCAAGTGAACCTAATTATGCCTCATGTAAGACTCTGATTATTTTTTCATATAATTCTCGAGCCATTTTTTTCATTTATGTTGGTTTAGCATTTAAACAAGCGAACATAAACAAACATGAACAGGCTTATCTTCTTAATAAACAGATAAGATGCAGAAAACTCATCCCTTTATCTGTTCATGTTTGCTAAACACGAACAAGCTCCATACATGTTCATTTGTTCAATTTGAATAGAGCCATAGAAAGGATCATTAGAACACCTGAAACAGCTGCTTTCCTAACTTCTTCATGGAAATAAAACTTGAGAAGTGGTACCAAGGTTGGGGCAACCTGTAAAGTATATACATTAGCATTTATCCATACAAAAAACAATAAGGTGGTGTTTGATTTGTTCACCAGTTATCACAGAGGACATAGGTTTGATAATAGGCGGAATGAGAACGAGTATGATGCTTTCAAGAAATGTTTCCAAGTAAAACATTTTATACCAATTTTCTTGTTCACCGCGTTTTGATTTTCAAACAAAAACGTTAAAAGTAAGAGAAAATCAGTATAAAAAATGTGCCTATCATTAAATGACACTCCCCTTTGGGGGGTTTGAGTCTAGTTAAAATTATACTTATTTCTTTGATTTCCAATGAATATCAATGTCATTCCTGAACCTACCAACCAAACACTACCTGACAAATAAATAAATAATTACATGAGAACCAACCTGATCAATCCAAGGGTAAAAACCCTCCTTTAACTCATCAGCATAACAACACAACATGTTGCAAGCAGTTGCTTTCTCCTCTAGAACACTAGTTTTGATACCTATTCTTTTATCCCCAAGTGTGATTGTCTCCATACTGCAAAACATGCAACTCTCAATATTGTACGAACAAAAGAAACATTATTGAAGAACGTGTGATACCTTTCATCATCTGATTCATCAATCTCATTATCTGAGTCTGCTGAGGTAATGACTACATCAGGTTTGAGTTGAGCAGATTGAAGCAAAGGAGGCATAACAACACTCATATAAGGGAGAAAGTCTTGTCCTAAGCATTTGCATAGCCGGGCCCATGCCTACAGTACCAAACTTTACTTTGAACAAAATATAAACAAATCATTGAAAAATCCAAATAAACTTTCACTGAATTCAAACATAACTACACAAGTCCTCAAACTTTACTATGAATGGTTAGACACAGGACTTTTAAAGATTATCAAACAAGTCATCTTCATTGCGTATATGGGCATAACTATATAAAAAAGGGCCTTGTCGTGACTTTTTAAGAAGGTGAAGGACTTAAAAAAACAAAGACTTTTTAAATCAATTGACTTCATGCACAAGTAACATTCAGAGGTTCATGTATTATGTATAAATTTAGCAGAAGTCAAAGGGTTTTTTGTATTTCCCTGAAACATAACACCTACTTGAAGCATGTAGCTGGTAGTGGGATCATCGGTTTCCATTTGAGATCCTTGCAACGACATGAGCACTTCCATCACCTTAACACAATCAGATACCATTACCACAAATATTCAGAAATTAAGAGGCAAGTTAATAATAAAAAAGACATCTAAGTCATCAAATAAAATGCAAGAATAATGATGTATGTAGATTCCATAGTGGCTAATATATTATGTATCAAACGAGAATAAAAATATCAAACGAACAGAAAGATACCTGCTTAGCATCATCTCTAAATTTTTCCTTCCCAACAGCCATTCCAACCAAACTAATGCATTCCATGGCTTTAGCTCGAAGCATACGATTAGCTTTATCATTTGCATTAACCAATATAGCTTTTAAATAAGGCATGACTGCATCATAGTACTTTTGGAAGTGTTCCTATTGATGCACAAAGTATCTGAGTGAGACATTAAATGTAAAGTTTAAATATAGATATTAAATAATGATGTGTGATTTACTTGCGATGAATCAGCAACTGATGCTAGAGCAGTCAATGCCCCTTCTTGAACCATTTGTTTACCGTTCTACACAAAAAAAATTCATTAAATTTATTTACAGCAAAATTAAGGTCTTACTCTACTAAGAATTTACTCTACTCGTCTAAACTTCCAGCATTCAACCCCATCAATTTACCTGTAACAATACAAGCAACTTGCTCACTATTCCATCCAAGTAAGGCGTCAAGATATCAGGAGTGCAGTTCTCACTGAAATTTAGCACTGCAGAAGCAGCATGTGCCTGCAAAACAAAAGTAACATAATATTAGAAAGTGAAAATCAGAGATAAACGGATCTTTATGCAATGCATGAATGTCAGCCTCAAGCCCTCAACATCATATCAGTTTGTAAGAAAGCAATGCAGACTACAACTCTGATATCTCACACAAAGGAGATGAATAACCAGGATTTCAAGGCAATATGATGATGATATAAAATTGATAACATAAATAATAACAAACAAACAGGAGATTGAAAGTGCATTCAAGTCAAAAGATGTCATTAACATATTAGCCATAATAATTAGGTGAGAATATACCATGGGAATTTACCCAAAAAAACTATGAAAAGCATAAAAAAGGAATAATACTTTGAACAAGAGGGGTAATGAATAAAATATGAAGTCGGATGTAATTCAGCCTTGTTTTTGATAGATACTTAAAATCTAAAATTAAATCCTCCTCCTTTAATGGGGATTACAAAGTAAAATTGGTATATGTTGTAAGATGAGCATTATTTATTCAAACTAGTCTAGTTTACTTTGCAAGTCAAGCTGCAACTAGACTTTGTCTTATGTAACAAAAATATTTAATAGACAGCTAAAATTCCCTAACGTGCATCAAAAAGCAAAAATGTTTCTGTTGTCAAGCAATCAGCCTAAACTGAAACTAAGCTTGCTAAATAGACATTTGTAGCTAACTCAACTTATCTTACTTAGGAAAATACTTAAAACGCATTCAGGTTTCTCTCTTCCATAGGTGACACATGTTCTGCTAATATACTCAAAACTTGATATACAAAATGTTAAGAACTACGAAGCAAGTGCAGTGTCAATTTAATCAAGTTTCAAAAGGCACACAAAAAATAAAGATTCCGCACTCAATGGATGATAAATCAAAATGCTGAATCAGCATCTCTATGTAAGTTCCACATCTCCGTATATGCCTCTTTTAACACACAGCAGACCAACGTATGTCCATAAATAAATGGAACTAACCTGAACTCGAGGATTATGAAAGTCATCCATGGCATTAGCTAAAGCTGGTAGCACTCTTTGGTGGTATTGAACTTGCAAGTCTGGACCTAAATCCGTAGCCAATTGCCCAATAGCATTAATAGCAGCCCATCTCACACGTGGGTGGGGATCTTGGAATGAGTTCAAAACCATGGAGACCACTTGCTCCAAATTCTTGATCATCACCTACATCACCAAATTATTCATGCCTCAAAATCTCAAAACAAAAGTATTGCATTGTTGAAGCAATATGAAAATAACAAACACAAGCCTAGAATCAAATCACATCTACCAGCACACAATAAAAAATATCCCAACAAAATTCTACCTTTGAGCACCCCTCAGCTATCTGTGCAAGAGCAATAAGAGCAGCATGATGTTTCTGCCATTCAGGAGCAGCCAGGTAAGCCGGCAACTGCTCAGATGCAACAGGAACAATCGTATTCCCGCCTAACGCAATAGCCAACCGATCCAAACACTCTTGCCCAACGCTATAATTACTTGATTCCCCTGCATCCTCATCCTCATTTTCTGCGGTATGCCAAGCCGGTTCATCCTCGATATCCAACAACATCCGCAACAAAATACCAAACAGCCTGCTTATAAACTGTGGCAGTTTTCTCATCATACCAGGTGCTCTCTCCCTAGCTTCTGCTAAAGTGATCACAAACTCAATTGCAAGGTGCCTAGTACCCTCTTCTAACGTCTCCGCCTCAGCAATCTGCAACATAGACCCAACCACCTCCACTAACTGCCTCCTCAAAAACCTCGGTTCAGTCCCAGCCAATTCAATCAACAACTCCAACGCCTCTTGAGCCGTAGCCTCTTGTCCACCATTCAAAGCTTCCGTCAACGTCGTCATCATCGCAGGAAGCAGATCCTGGAACCTATCTCTATCACTAGAGCTCAAACACTGAATAAAGTTAATCACCGCACTCAACGCAGCAATCCTCACATCTGAGCTTCCAGAAGTAGTCAAGCACTGCAAAAACACTCCATGAAGATGTTTTATATGTGGAATCAAAGTCTCCCCAATGTACTGTGACAATTGCGCAAATATCAAAAACGCCGACTCCTGAAGCTTAAACGAATCGGACGAAACACACTGAAACATAAACGGCAATAGTTCCGGCCAACCATTATCCGGCAAAATACTCGAAGCCAATTCAGAAACAGTATCACACAACTTCTTCATAATCGTCTTCGCTTCTTCCTGCTGCACACAAGTCAATAAAATAGATTTAAGCGAAGATTGAGTCGCTGGAGATAACCTGTTCCAAATCAACAAATCATCCTGAGTCAACTGCTTCCTCAACAAAATAGCTGACATAGCACGAGCTTCCATGTGAGGAGAAAGTTGCAGCATCTGACCGAGCTTGAGAAACAAGGAATTCGGATCAGTTTGTTTGCATAGATTGAATAACAACTCAGCTTGCGATCGTTGCTCGTTGGATGATGACATGAGATGAGATATTAGGGTTTCGAAAGGCGCTGGATCGGCGCCGAGTATCGCCGCCAGCTGTGCTTGTTGAACCTGTGGATCCATCACCGGAGATGTGAACGCCGGTGGCGATTGTGGCGGTGATGGTGTGTTGAAGGAGATTGAAGGCGGGTTTTGGATTGGGGCGAATGAATAATTAGGGCAAAGAGGTGTATAGAGTGGTCGTAGGGGTAAAATTGTAAAAGAGTATGAAGCAATTATTTATGATCGAATATTAGAGGGAAATTTATTGTGGTAGTTTGTTACAAAAAAGGTCCTTTGGATATGTGTAGATTATCATTTCTCACTAATTATAAGACTAAATTTTAAAGATGAGAATTATGATAAGATGCAAAAAAAACATGACATGTCCAAATTCTAGAGGCTTGGATATAAATGAAGATTATACTTAATCTGTTAGGAATGAAAAAAGTTAAACCTATTAGGAGACTTAAAATTTAAAATGTTAGAACGAGTTAATCAGATATATAGGACTTGTACATATGAGTTTGAGACATACGCATGTTCAATTACTTGAACGTTTACTCGAATTTACATCTACATTATATTCTTATATTTGGATAACACATCAACTTGTTAACATTTAAAACATGTTACATAGAAAAAATCTTAGGTGACAAACTCTTTTTTCATTTAGCGTACGGATTTTATTCGGCTCAAATAATACCCGCATATATTTTTCTAATACTTAAATTTATCTTCTACTGTGTTTATTTACTTAGTTTAAACTTTTAAATATTCTATTATCTATATTAAACCGATGGATTACATAGTAGTTAACTAATTACATTTCTTGTGACACTCAAGTTATTCAAGTTTCATATTACATCTATATTACGTGTGTTTTTATAAGAAATATAACTTAATATCGTGTTTTTAATCCAAACTCGTGTGTTACACGGGACGCTAAGTTAGTGTATTCTATAATTAAAAACATAAAACAATTTATATTCCGGGGATGTTTAAAACTTAACTTGTACTTAAGTATTTATTTAAAGTTGGTAGTCGAGATGAATTTAATATCGAGTTTCTGATAATCCATATTCTAACATATGAGTTTTATGTCATAAGCGGACATACTTGATATTTGTATAGACACTCGTTTACACAATAAGTATCAAGTAAAGTGTACTTGATGGGTGAGGAAATGATTTTATAACCGAGCTAATAGAGATAGCAACATAATCTTAGTCATTTTCACTCCCCATATATATTTAAAATACGGTGATTTGGATTGTATTTTTAAATTTCTAATTGTACGACTGGATAATTTATAAAATATAAGAATTTGTTAAATGGTCAAAGTTATTTATTGTGTAATAACTTACTCGAGATTTTTATATATTTTTTTATATGAGATGTGAATAAAAAAACTAAAAAGGTTCCTCATGATATAGACTCTTAAAACAATCTGAAATCATGTAATTTGTTATACGTTCATTAAGGGTATTAATAATTTGACTAAACTAAATCATGACGAAGGAACCACTTTGAGTTAGAGAAGTTATCACTTACCAGAAGGGTTGAAATATACGAACTCATAACTCGTTTTGTTTAATTGTTTAAAAGTAACCTGAGTAAATAATATGTTAAGTTATGAATATGTATTTCAAACTAATGACATTTGATTAACACTATATGCTTAATATGTTAAAGTGTTAAACCCGGGTTAACTTAATTTGAGATCCTTTTAGGACATTAAGAAAGTTAAAATTTCTAATAGTTAATGATGTTAGTTTATCCGGTCGTTGTTTACTATTTAACATGATTGAATTGAATGTAAATAATCTTTAACTTCTATGTATATGTTGAAACATAAATAATAGTTTTATAAATAAAAGTATATTTCTAAATGTAAAAGGGCTATAAATGAAAGCTAAATGATAATTAGGGAGCAATTTGTTATTCTAGTACGGAATGGGATGTAACCTTATTTTAAGGCTTTATATGGATTTGGGTGTTTTGAGCTTTTTATGGCTTAAAAAAGCAAATGAATCTTAGACCCGAAAGAACGGTTTATGTCTCTGGCATACTTTTTCAACACTTAATCTCCTATTTTATTACTTCGCTCGCCTCCAAAGAGACTCGAGGCCTCATTTTAGCAGGGGGCATACACCATGGTCCATGGTTGCGGCTCGGGTTCGGGTTTTGTTAAAAATACACCCTTTTTTTGTTAATTATTATTGATACACACTAAGAGGTAGAGAAAAAATTGGTGTCTCGGTAACTAAACTAAAGGTTGTTCATTAACAACTCCATGTCCTTTTTGGCATAATTGTTAATATTTGTCATGCTTTTCAAATAAAACAAAAGGTAATAAAATAAATAATACTTACGAAAATTTTCAATTTTTATTAAATATTTTTTCTCGAGATAAAAATAGAAATTTGGATTTTAAAAATCTTAGTTGTTAACTATCGGCAACAACACAACTTTTCATTTGGTTTGTGTCAATCTCAACTTTCAATTTTATTAGTAATAGCAATATCAGATTAACTGATTGTTGACTCCGTTAGTTGATGCAACACCTGATGTAACATATGACGTGACAGCTATTGAGATAGATGAAAACTAACCTTCAGATGTTGATCGGAATTGGATGGGGGATAGTTGATTGGAAAGTCGTCTTTTAAGTTCCTTGAAGAAATACATATGATGTTGAACACCTAAAAAATGAGATTTTAAAAAACATATTAGTAAAGTCAAAGACACATTTTATGTCACGAGCCATGTTAGTCGTCATGTCATTAAAAGCTAACTGAGTTAACAATCAGTTAGTCCGAAACTTAAACAAAATAAAAAATTAGGATATCCATATGCTGAATTGAAAGTTAGGATTGTTGTTAGCTAATATTTAATACTTTAGATTATTAAAATTTAATATCGTAAAAAAAGGTCTTTGTTATTTGGACACTTAAATGGTTAAATGGGTTACTTAGGGCTGTTTGGCAACTTCTGAATGAATAAGTGCTGAATCAATAAGAGGTCTGAATCATTAAGTGCTGAATCAGTAAGAGGTCTGAACTATTAAGAGCTAAGATATTTTTTAACTATTTAAAGGCAAATGTTTGACCAATTCAGACGAAACCTCTTAATCATTCAGACTCAGTATAATGTCTGAACCATTCAGACATCTGTTCGCAAAACAAACAGTCTGAACCATTAAACACTTAACTATTTAAATAGAGTAAATTACAATTTTGGGCCTTTATAATAAGCCAAATTACGGATCGTGACCTTTATTTTAAATTATTGCACTGGTTGGCCTTTATATAAATTTTTGTCACGATTTTGGGCCTTTAAGTTAACGGCCGTTAAGTTTTTTGGTTAAGTCCCCTCATGTGCAATGCACATGAGGGTATTTCGGTCATTTCACAGCTAAAGGACCATATCTGTAACTTTTTTGTCATCATCTTCATCTTCTTCATTTTCATTTTCATCATCTTCATCTTCATCATCTTCATCTTCATCTTCTTCATATTCATCTTCATCTTCATCATCTTCATCTTCATCTTCATCTTCATCTTCTTCATCCCCAAATCACAACCATCCCTCCACAACCACCACATCATATATAGTACTTACATACATACACAGTCCATATATATATATATATATACATTCGCAGATGACGGTGCTAACAACCACCGCCACCACCACAGCTACACTGCCATCTCCAATTTCAGATCTTGTTCACTTTTCGGTGATGATAGGCTGCTGGTTTGATGGTGGTAGTGTTGGTTTGATGGTGGTGTGATGGTGGTGGTTGGAATAATCTTGGATGATGATGATGAAGATGATATATATATATATATAATTATAATAATAACAATATTAATTTTACAGTAATAGTCCTTAGATGTAGAATGACCGAAATACCCTCATGTGCATTGCACATGAGGGGACTTAACCAAAAACTTAACGGCCGTTAATTTAAAGGCCCAAAACCGTGACAAAAATTTATATAAAGGCCAACCAGTGAAAAAATTTAAAATAAAGGCCAGAAACCATAATTTAGTTTATTATAAAGGCCCAAAATTATAATTTACTCATTTAAATATTTAAACTATTAAAAGGCTGAAACAAATAATCACCTAAAAACAATCAAATGGATGGAACGAGGGTGAATGTGACATAATAGAGAGAGAGGATGAATGTGTGGTAATAATCCATGGATGATAGGAACGCAAATCTTTCAACTCTCTTTCTTCTCTCTCTAATCCTCTCTAATCCACATAGTCCAACTTATATCTAACATTTTAAATTTTTAACTTTATTTGTAACACTAAAATTTTTCATTCATAAAGTTAAGAATAAAATATAACTACCAAACAAACAAACAAAAATTTAAAAGGTAAACCAATGAGTAGCAAAAAAGAAACGTTAATTCTATATATATATATCTTACAGGGTTTAAAAATTTATATATTCTAATAAAAGAGGGTTTTGGAAGACACGTGTCATTCATTGGAGAGAGTGTTAAAACATTTTTCCCGCTAAAACTAAGAATCTTTTATTTTCAGCTATGTATGGAAATAAATCGATAACATTAAATCACCCATAATTTTCTTCTCCAAAGTTTCAATATACATTATTTACATCCATGAAATCACTTTGAAAACATAAAACAAACAACTTAAATAAATAACTTATTGCAATTTACAACCTAGGCTCATGCATGCCGACTCACACGCTCGACCCGGTACATATGAGTGTCACCGTGAATTTTGTCGGATATCTATCATCATGATTATTTGTATGCTTGTTTTTCTTAATCTTTTTAAAATTAATTGGTTGGATTTATAACGTAACCAGTTCAAAACTGTCGATATCTAAATTGGTACTAATAGTGTATTTGTAGTTTAAATCTATCTGTTCATGGTTTAAATCTAGAATATGAATGCAATTTGTGTTTGTATTCATATATCTTTTATACAATGTAGTTTATTTTCAAATGTTTACTTTTTCATAAAGTTTTAAAATTGTGTTTTTTTTTATGTTTCCACCCGTGTAACACACGAGGTTTAATCTAGTATCATATATAGTCATGTATTTCTTTACAAAGTATCTAAAGTCTAAAGTATTTTATATACCAAGTTCACTATAAGCAATTTAATAAATTGATGAAAACGGTTAACTTCCAACTTTGATGTAGATCACATGTATAATTAGGTGTGTTCAAACATAATGGAAAGGGATAAAATTTTCCTTACGTAAAAAACTCACTAAAATTAGGTATATATGGCTTTTGGCTTTTTTTTGGGGGTATGTATGAAATTTTTATTTTTGGATGGGTATATATGAAATTTGTCAAGTTTATACAAGTATATATAAAGTTAACCCAAAAAACCGTTTGTCTTAAGTTGGAATGTGTACGTGCTCAATATGTCATTGAGATTGGGTCGAAGATTATCATCACGAGTGATATTGTCCCGGGCCTCCAAAAGTACTTCGTTGTTATAATTTTAACTTGGCGGCAAGAGAATACTCATTGTGCTCGGGACATAACGCTATCCATTTATCGTTTTAAATCACGTTGTGAAATATAATACAAGCGTGCATGCATGACTTTTTAAAATTATTTTAAAGTCATGATCGTGGCGGTAGACGAACCACACCACCAATATAATTCATACCAAAAACTCATTCAACATCCTTCCTTACGGTTATTCTTTTGTTTTGAATTGTATGATTTAAGCCTAAGTTTACCCTAGGTGATGTCTTAGTTGATGTGAAGTTTCATACTAAGCCATTTCTTATGACGATGTTTCTTAGTTTGGTTCTTGTTACACATATGTAGAAGATCATAGTTCATGTTTGGTAATAGTATAATCAAAGACATGAAGTAAATGATGTTCAAAGTTAATGATGATCAAAGTCAAAGATATCATAGTCAAGGAACACAAACTCAAAAGTAAAGAAGTCCATATTTGGAGATCAATAATGAATGCAAAGTAATCTATGATAAAGTCATATATAGTTTTATACATAGGAAAAAGCAAAAGTGATCCTAGTTAAAGTTAGAGTCATAAACATGGAGAAAAGAGGAATATGAGTATACAGACAGTGCAATTACCTAACGTATTTAACTTTGATGTGTTTTATTCAAAAATTACACAACAAAATAAATATGTATATATATGTGTATTTATCTTTAAAGTGAACACAATGTTGCTATTTTTATAAAATATTTCTAGAAATATCCATTGATGCCTATATTCACAACTAATATTACACATGGTGCAATATACGCTTAATAGTTAGTGTAATTACCTAACGTATTTAACTATTGTTATTGTATATGACGTAATAAATTTCATGCATGATTACATCGTAAATTCGTATTTGACTGGCATACCCCCCCTCTTTTCGTGCCTAAGACACATGTAATGTTTCTATAGCTTCCTAAGCACGTCATGATTTTTTTTTTATTTTTTACATTATGTCATTCGTAGTGGAGTGGTGTAATAGAGGGCGTGATAGTGAAAAGTGATATTACGTAGGCAATGACGTGTGATAGCAATGAAGTTAATAATTATTAGCATTGATGATGTATATTAATGTGATAGATGAAAAGTATACAAATCATGCCCCTTTGCCTTTAATCACACTCACACAATGAAGTGTAACACCCCTTATAACATGAAAGGAACAATATGCGGACTTGATAGAGTTATCATGATTTCCTGTCACGACTATTACGAATCATCTTAACTCACGTATATTAAAAAAATCCACTCCATTTTGATTCTCATTTATTCAATTTGACCAAATTGATGGCAAGAACTATAAAGTGATAAGATAGTTAATACTCATATCTATTTTTATTATATAGCTCCCATAAGATATTTGTTAATGGTCATGTTGTTCACATGTGAGTTTACGCCACACATCTCAAATATTTTTCCTGTATTTTCTCATAACCATATTTTATTCTGATATTATTATACTCATTTATTTTATATGTAACTCATTAAATATTAACAGTCTAAAAAATAGCGGCAGACCCAACACGACTGACAGATAAGGCGACAAACTAGGAGTCTAATTTGGTAATGGGCGGTTCTTTTTCTAGTTCAATTTAGGATCGCAACTTCCTGCGCAGTCCGTGGCAGTATTCATAAACACGCATGTTAGCACGTAGTCATGAGCGAAAACCAAGAATGTCCACCTCCCCATCACTGCTCGTCCTACATACATAACCACATTGTCTACGTGCATCCCCACAAGCGACGATGTGAATAGTCAATAATAAATTAAGACCAACACGAATCCCGTATAAAAATAATAAAAAAATACAAAAATACATATAAAAAGATAAACAAATAAACCGATAATCCTTATCCTTATTTTATATAATATAGCAAAACATAAAAATCCAATGTGGCATCTTTTCATAACTTTGAGCTTATGTGGCATTATTTGAGAGATTATCTCACAATAATGATTTTTTATTTAAAATATGTATATAAAATTTATTATAATAAAACTAATTACATTTTTGGTCCCCTAATATTTTGGAGAATTCTAAAAAATTTAAGAGTATTTATATTTTTAACCCTTTACTACAAGGGGTGTACGTGAGTCGGTTTATATTTGATAGGGTTTAAAAATGAAACTTATGGATAAACTTTATAATAAAATACAATTAAAGACCTCGGTTTTTTATAAATATACATAACATTTTTATATGATTTTTTTTAAAAATAAACTACACCATAAAACTAAGCACTTTATTCTCTTTAATTTGAGTATAATATTGCTATAAACAATCTAATTTTTAAAAATATATCATGTGTTCCGTTTTATCACAGTTTTGTCTCAAAACTGAATGAAACATTCATAAACATCATTAAAAGCATCACTTTAATTGTGTTCCCGAGCGTAGTGCGGGCACTAAACTAGTGTTATTATATATTCATATAACTATTAATATCAAAGAAAATTTATTAGTCTTTGACTAAAATCGTAGAATATTAAAAAAAAAAGGCTTTTTATTATATCTTCCAGAACCGCCATCATTTATATACAACCCAAAATTGCTCTGTTTTCAGTTTTATTTCACCTTCAAATATTGAAGCAAAACCATAATCTTCAATCCAAATGGGTTTATGTGCCGGAAAACCTGCAAATGTTGCTCATGTTTCCTCAACTCAACTAATGAGTACGCTTTCATCTTCACTACAAATCAAAAAATTAATCCCAAATTGAATTGAATTTGAATTGAATATATGAATTGAATCATTTGTATTGTTACAGAGGATGCGATTAATCAGAGGGAACGAAAGCAGGTGAGTTTGAAGAAGGTGACGAAACGATCGGCGGATGAAAGTTTCAGTCTTTCGAATAATTTGAAGGCGTTTACGTTGAACGATTTGAAGGCTGCTACGAAGAATTTTAAGGCGGATAGTTTGATCGGAGAAGGGGGGTTTGGGAGAGTGTATAAAGGTTGGATTGATGAAGTTACTTTTGCTCCGGCGAAACCCGGTACCGGACTTGTTGTCGCCGTTAAAGTATTGAAAACTGAAAGTCGTCAAGGACACAGAGAATGGCTTGTAAGTAACCTTTTTTGTGTTTGTTTGTGCTAAATGCCTAATTGTAATTTGCTATGTTTTATTTGTTTTTCGGTTAAAAGGGTTGTTAACGAGCCGAACGAACCTGAAAGGGAGCGAACAAACTTTGAAAACAAAAACAAGTTTAAACGTTTTAAAAAACGATAAGACGAACCCGAAACGTGGGAAAAGTAAGTCAAATGAATATATTGAGAAAGTGTGCGGAAAAAAGATATTTGTAGATTTCGTTATTACCTATTTAGTACCTAATGTAGAAAAAAGGTCAATTTGATTTTCTTTTATTTGAAATTAGTATCGAGCATAATAGTCGGGTGGTTAAATCATGTGTTTATAAGTAAGATGTTTAGGATTCAAATGTAGCGGATACAAATTATATTATGATGTATTTATATTCTAGGGCTAAATGCATATTTTCTCTCTAAAACACGTTAAATGCATGTTTCTCTAGCAAAAAAAATCAATTGCATATTTTCTCTTATAAACAACTTTAATTTGCAAATATACTCATTTTTAGTATTATCTTATTTAAAATTTTAGTTAACATTCGGTATGTATGCAATCGATTTTTTTAGTTAACATTGGGTATATATGCAATTGATTTGTTTCTATATTCTATGGATCATTGGGTATATATGCAATTGATTTGTTTCTATATTCTATGGATCATTATTTGTTATGTACAAGTGTTTATACTTAGAATCGTATTAACGCGTGTCCATTTCATGACTAGTATTTAAAATGGCAAAATTGTAATATTTATTCAATAAAGAAAATCATAAAAATTATCTATAAAACACTTAATATACAATATTTACATATTTCATTACATAAACTTTAAAATACAACAATTATACTGTGTTTTTTCTTATAATCCAAACTCAAGTAACTAAATTTATATAAAAATAAAAAGAAAGGTATTTATTTATTTAAAAATAATGCAAATAAACATAAATGATATTATTTTTTTGTCAGATAAATATGATATTATTCAAGTCTGGAATGGTAATATGAATTTGTTAATCTAAAATTTTAATCCTAAAATATGATAGTAATAAATAAAAGTATAGTTACATTTTAATTCATCTTACCATTTTCTCTGTTTTTTTAGCATCATCATTTGCTAAAAACATACAATTCTTGTACTATGCAGACTGAAGTTGATTACATGGGCAAGCTTTGTCACAAAAGTCTTGTTAAACTTATAGGATATTGTCAAGAATGTGAAAGCAGGCTTCTTGTATATGAGTTCATGCCAAAAGGAAGTTTAGAAAATCATCTTTTTAGAAGTAAGCTTATGTTCATGCTATGAGTTTTTTTTTTGTTCAAATCTTTCTTTTTTAATTATCTGGTTACTTGCAGAAGGTGTTGAACCGATAGCTTGGGCCACAAGGATGCGCATTGCCATCGATGTAGCTCAAGGGTTATCATTCTTGCATAGCAAGAAACCCAGTATAATTTACCGCGATTTGAAGGCTTCTAACATCCTCCTCAGTTCGGTAAGTAATTTATAAACTTTGGGAAACTTGTATAAAAGTTTTTACTTATATATTTGATTGTAATTGTTATTATTGGTTTTTGAAAAAAAAAATGTAGGAATTTACAGCGAGACTTTCGGATTTTGGGTTAGCAAGAAACGGGCCAGTAGGAGACAACACTCATGTTTCGACCCGGGTTGTGGGTACTAGCGGTTATGCTGCTCCAGAATACGTTGCCACAGGTAAAAATGTAAAAAATATATGGTTTGACTTTTTTGGGTCAAATCGACTACTTTTCAACTTTGAATTCAACATGCGTTTAAATTTTAATTGCATGATTATGGAGTAATAATGTTTTAGTAATGCTTTTGGTTGTAAAGTTTGACCTGGTTAAGAACATAGTTGGAGTAATTAAGTAGCAACTGTATGTTGAAAAATTCTTAGTTTGACCACAAAAAGTCCAATTTTTTTCATGAGAAATAATTGGCTGACTAATGCAAGGTTATATCTTTAACAAAAAGATCATGTGCAAAATCATTGTGGTGGTATTAATTTGACCACATGGTTAAAAACTTTTAAGGTATAAATGTTTTTATGCATAATTGGTTTTTATTATACAGGACACTTGACTATAAACAACGACGTATATAGTTTTGGGGTGGTTCTACTGGAGTTATTGTCAGGAAGACGAGCAATTGATGATGAGAGAGCAGGAGGTGTTGAAGAGACATTGGTGGAATGGGTGAGACCGTTTCTAAATGAAAATAGAGGCGTGTTTAGAATTATGGACACACGCTTAGGTGGTCGGTACCCAAAGAAAGGTGCACAAGCCGTGGCTACACTTGCTTTAAAATGCCTGCATAAAGATGCCAAACATAGGCCGACAATGGCCGAGGTTGTTGCATCTTTAGAGGAGATCGTGAACGCACCAAAAAGTGTTCATGAAGCTTCATCACAGGGGCTAAGCCCCCGGTCAACTTAAACAAATTTTTTTGAATATTTATGCTTCCATAAGTAAAGCTAGAAGCTACATTAATCTTGGTTAAGTTAATTATGTATGTCAACTCATGTACGTGTAGTCAAATAATAATAGCATTGGGTTTGGCTAGTCATGGTCATAAAGTTGTGACAGAGTAAAATAAGATATCGGGTATATACCGAAGAGTTGAAGACAACCTTTTGTTAGTTGATCTATTAATTGATATGCAAAAATTATATATGAAGCTTAAAAAAGCAAAATCATGAAAAGGAGGGTTCATGACTTTGGTTCTATAATAAAAAAAAAGATTTATAACTTTGTTACATATCATAAACATCAGACTAAATTATATTTTTCGTTTCTTATGTTTAGATTTTTTTGCCTGAATTCGTTTTTTAATTAAAAAATAATCAGAAAATATACTTCATATTTAAATTTCATAACATTTTATGTCGTTTAAACTTTAAATCAACGAAAGTTAGATTTTAAGGTTAAGTGGCGTCATGTGCAAGACAGTCGAGGGCAGTTTTATCATTTTAGAGACCATTCATATAGTTAATTTCGCTCGAATCTCCACTGATCAATTCAGAGGAATCTAGTTCACATGTTTTACCCTCATTTTTTTTCTTCACTAGACACGTGCTTGTTTTAACCTGAGTATCATATCTTGTAACCATTATATTATGCTACTCCCGCCCCCCTCTCCATCTAGTTTCATGAAGGCATGCTATATGTACCCTACCTCTTCTAAGCACATATACCAACTCTAAAAACTTACCACTAAGAGCTAGTTTCTACAAATAAGAAACTTGGTTATTATTCTATAAAGGTACCTTTTTATTGTAGTAAGGATTTTTGTGTTTTCTTGCTGCAGGAAGTGTTCGAGCTTATCACGTTAGAGTCATCATTAATATATTGCTACATCTATTTGCATTGTGATACATCTAATTGTTTGCTTCTACAATAAATCACGTATTTTAATATATGAAGAATAGTAAAATGTGTAAAGTATATTCATATTTTGGATAGTGGATCTTCACCTAAATTTTGAACTTTGTATGCAAGCTGTAATTTGTTTTTTTTAAATCGTAAATGTAAGACTTGCTTCGGAGGATATATGTTATGTTAATCGGGTTCATTTATTCGTTTTCCAGTCAGAACCGCACCCCTAACCCTCACAGGAGAAAACTCACCATTAATTGATGAGACCACACCCATAACCCCCATAGGAGGAAACTCAACGTTGATGAGAAAACCTCTTAAACCAACCTAGAACCTCTATTTTTTTTAAGTGAGACTTAAAACTAATACCTCTTCACTTTTATATGTTTTGGATACCTCACCTTAACCATTTAAGCTAAAGATCATTGGCGCAAAGTGCAATTTGTATTTTAGTTTTTCTCGTAAAATAAAGCATGTGTTTTGAAAGAATATATGGATGCACGAACACAATTATATGAAGATACTAACATATACACGTGAGCATGTACAAGCAAGTTATATGCCATATTGGAGAGTATAGACAAGTTATCTTGAAATGTAGTTTGGTAGAGACTTTTCATAAAAACTTTCTTTTTAAGTATAAAGTCATACAAGTGTACATATTTCAAATCCTTTTCATATATAACTTTTTATTATTGTTTTTGGGTTACAACAAACGATTGGATATTCAGAAAAATTACTCCCATGTCAAAGATAACTCTTTTAGATATCAAGATTCTTAGTTACGTTCAGATTCAAAATAGGTTTAAAATGAATTAGTTAGATTGGTTAACGTAAAGTAGGTTTAACTCTATACACAACTATAATTTATCATTGTTGCGTATGGTTTTTCTTTTGTATTTTTATTGCATGCTTTAACTTTTAGTTACATTTTTTTTATTTACGCCTCGAACATCAAATGTTTCCTTTGAGTCTAACAAGGGTTGCAAACGTCTATTAGATGACCTCAACGCAACGCATGCCTACAAAACTTTCTAGACATGTTCTCCGTAATGTTTCAATTGGCTTTGAATGTGCCAAAAGGTGAAACGAACGCAAACTTGTCGTTAACCAATAACCATATAAATGCTTTCCTACATTCCTACAACGTACTCCCATGGTTTCTTGCTGTAAAGCGTGATGCATTTTCTTATAGTGTTAAGGTATAACTGAACCTGTTAATGATGTCAAAACACAAGAACCAACTCAATGAAATTGTTTTACTTGTTGCGCCCCCTATTTTTTTTACTACGGGTGCTACTATACGCACCTGTTAAAGGTGGGTATCGATTAGGTTTTTTCAAACGACCAAAAAACTGAAATAAACGGAAACAAACCGAACTGAATTGTAAATTCACCTAAACATCTAGTTTAACATCTCATGAGCCCTAACAATTTTCCATGGATCACATGGGTAAAACCGTAAAATGATATATACAAATCTATTGTTAATCATCCAACGCTTTCTTCATAGCATCGGTTTAGACGGTTCTAGCAAACCTATTAACTTCCGCACGTACTTTGTTTTCTACTATTTTCATGGGTTGAATTTGATTAAATTGGTGGTTTGAGGATTTAGGATTCAAATTATTTTTATTTTGAGGTTTGGAGCTTGAAAATGTAACTCTTTTACAATTTTAGTGCAATTTGGGTGTTGATCACCTAAAACACAAATTTCTTAAGGATACATATATTATGTGTCGTTTTTTTATATAAATGATGCAAATTAAACCATCTATCACATTTTTAAGCCATTTGAAACCAGATGATTATGTTGATTTGGCAGGAATTTTACTGAACCTACATCATCTTTTTTTACTAGGAAATCGATTTTGAATATGAAACTTTGGTTGAAGCTTCTGGATGCGATGAATTTATGGTGAAATTAACACGTAAATGCTAAATTTTACTTTTACAAGATGTAGACATCATGGTGGTTGGTGTCTTTAAGTTGGAGTTGTACTGCTTAACTCCTCATACATTTTTTATACCTTCTTTTTTGGTAATCAATTTTTTTTGTTGATCTTATGAATAAACCAGTATCAATATTAAGCTACTTGATGAATTGTGATGTTTAGAATATATGATACTTCTATGAAAGTATGCTCCTACTTGTTCATTGCATTAGTTATTTTACTAAAAGTCAACATTTATGTGTAGCTATGTTCCAACTTGATCATTGGATATTGGATTAGTTTGACTAATTTCATTTTTGCATTTGAACATATTGTAAAGATGGAGATTTAGAGGTGTATAATTGTTACTTGGAATGGATGAACATATATTTATTAGCATGTTAGTTGGTGATTTGGACTAAGTAAAGTGAAGGATCCATTGATATGTTTCACAGGGGGCACATTTCCATATCGATGTCCACACATTCACTAATTATTGGCGCATGTTATGTTTTGACATTATACGGAGTTAGAAACAAAGTCAAACTGATTATTAGTTTTAGATAGTTATGATAAACCTACTAATATAATGTTTTTACGACTTTACATGTGTAACACATGAGATTTAAACTAGTAATCTTATAAATTTAAGTAAAAATAATATATCACGTGCTACTCAAAACAAAAAAATATATATATAGCCTAACCATTCAAATAATTAAAACTAGTGGGTTTCTTAAAAGACTATAACCTACGACTTAACTTACTAAACCAAACATTACTTTGACCATTTTTTTAGTTAAATTGTATGTCGTGTGTGTGGGGGTAAAACAAAAGATACAAAATGTTAAAACTAAAAGTGTAAGGGTAAAAGCCAAATAAAGGACAAAGATTAAAGGTATATTGGTTTCTACCGGTCTCAACTATTGAAGTGACTGTCAACGGTCCCAACTTTTATCACTTTGACAATCAACGGTCCGTTGTTAAATTTTTTTAAAGTCGTTAAGTTTTTTTCAAATTCAAGACCGATGTGGTTCCTTTGACCGATGTGTTATTTTTTCATACATTTTCATGCATTGCAATATTGTGAAGTGTCACGTTTGGACATGACATCCTTGGAACCCTTTTGCGGAGATGCAACAGTTGGCATATGTTTGAAGAATGTATGGTCAAAATAATTGACTTTCAAGTGTTTCAAATATGGCTCCTCGGAAGAAATTGGAACAAGCATCTAGAATGTAGAGGTCGATCGAGTAGCTAGTCGTCATACTTTTTACTAACTGTTTGATTAAACAACTATATGAAACGTTAGAATGTTGTATACATGAATGATATGCTTATTTATATAACTATTAAAAGTTAAAACATATGGTTGGTGAATTTCGGGCTTGTGATTCACTTTAACCTCAACTTCATATAATTTTACTTTTGGTCTTTAACTTGATTTTTCACATAATAATTACGTTTTTTACATTCCAGGCTTTGGATATACAAACTTAATGTGTGAGGCAATACTACTTTTTACTCGTGCAACGACGTGTCACCGCCTCTACAATGCGTGACAGAGATCAAAAGCCTACTGTCATCATCCTTTAGGCCTTTACATCCGCGAGGCATAAAGCTTTTTCTTATTTATGCATAACTAGGTTAATGCTATTTCAACATGTTGCCACAATGACGACACGGTCAAGATCCTAATTAATGTCGTCACTAATGCGTGTAGTGAAATCAGAAACGCGTGACACAACCGATATCATAGCCCGACACAAAATATGGTGTTATTCTAATTCCGAATTCATTATTGATATAACGAATGCACATTTTTAAACAACCAACCATAATTATAAATTAATTATGGGTATAAATTTAAGACATAACACGTATCAAACATGAATTAGTTATGTTTACCCAAGAAATTAGTTATATTCGGGTAAAAATGTTGATTTTACAAGTTGATATGTCTTCTTATATAACCTTTTTAAAGGTTGAGTTATGGCATACCCTTAACTATTGTGTATTGTATGTTAAAAATTAAAATGACATATGATAAATAAGCATCATGGCTTAACGTAGTTTATTTAAACGTAATTGTTTTGTAAACATTTGTATTTTAAAGAAGTGATATATGTAAAAACAAGAACGGGTTTAAGTGTCGTGTTCACATCAATCTCTATTGTGTATAATGTCATTTTCTCTACGAGCATAATACATAATATACTTTAAAATGACATGTGTTTTTCTAGACAATACAAAACCTCATTGTCATAGACTCTCATAGTTCAAATTTTTTGACCAAGAACACATGAAGAGAGTATCACATGCTTTGAAATTTCGTGAAATCATGTATGCCATATTGTATCATTATATGTAAAAGATTTTTTGAATGAAAATTCCGTAAATGTTCATTTTGATCTTTGACTTTTAAAAATGTTCCATTTGATTTCGTCTTTAATGGTCGCGACTCTCTTCATGTGTTCTTGGTCAAAAAATTTGATCATTCTCGGTATAGTCGCCGACTACATATTCTAACAAATAAGAACTTCTCACGTGTCCACAATAGTCGGCGACTAAAAATGTTTACCCGTCAAAAACTATTTCCCGTGTGGTCGTCGACGCCCTTCTGACATCGATGTTGGAGGCGCTGGCGACTATTTATATATTTTTTTATTTTATGGTCGTTTCGACCATGTTCGTCGGCTCCCATAATTTATAGGCGCCCGACTATGTTTACAATTAAAATTTAATACTCATACTTAATATCTTATAATTAATTTGATCGTGGATTAAATAGGTATAGTCGGTCGACTATATTCATTTATTAACTTTTCCCTGACGGCTTATAATTTATCAAATATTTTTTAGGCATTCCCTATCCACACATCCTAAATTTATTATATACACATCCCTTATAGAAACCGTATTGCCCAATACGGTTCATATAGAGACAATTGAGGTGTATTGGCCAATACGGTTTCTATTGGGACAGTTGAGGTGTATTGGCCAATACGGTCGTATTAGACGTTTTTAAGTTTTTTAAAGTTTTTTTTATTTAATACATTTTTACATTTTTACCAAAAAAAAACTTGTTTGATATAAAATGATCTTAGTTTTTTTTTTAAAATAAGTTGGTTTTTTATTATAATTTGATTTTGCTTTTTTTTAAATTAAGTTGGTTGTTTTTTAAATGATCTTTTTTTGAAATAGTTCGTTTGGTCACAATGACAAAATTACTCGTAATTGCCCTTTGGTAAACCCAAGTTTTCAACTCTTCAACGGATCCAAATTCTTAAAGCAAAATGAATTTTCTCTCTCAAATGTATTGAAGTTATTTGTAAACAATATATATAACGTATTTCATAAAAATAAAAACAATATAAAACACACTATATATCAATGAAAATGTAAAAAAAAACACAAAATATATTAACACACACTATATAACGTATTTCAACACCGACTTCGATTTTACCTTTCGATACGTATGATTTATTCGGGTTTGACTGGTTCGAATAATCGCCTACATCAAAAACGACATCTTGATATGATATTTTTAAGAAATACCGTTTTGTGGTTTTGTTTGAAAAAACCCGTCAAAAAGTGTTGGGTATGTAGGAGACATCTGGTGGGTAAACGGTAACCGTATTGCCCAATAGGAATCGTATTGGATTAATGGCTCACAACCAAACCCCAATAGGAATCGTATTGCCTAATACGGTTCCTATTAGGGCTTTTGAACTCACCAATTCGTTGTAGCATATAAATTTTCTTAGGGTGTATTGGCCTATACGGTCCATATTGTGAGCATAGGAACCGTATTGCTCTATATGATTTCTATTGGAGCTTGCATTTAATGATTTTAACCCTATAGGAACCATATAGGACAATACGGTTCCTATAAGGGATGTATAAAAAAATGGGGGATGTGCGGATAGTATGACCCATTTTTAACCTTCTTTTATATTCATTTACTAGGTTTAATACCCGTGTGTTACACACGGGTTAAATAGTAATATTTATAAAGAAATTATAACCATTATATTTAACAATTTGTAAATATATAACATTTAAAGAGTTGGCTCCATCAACTTGTATGGTGAAAAATTTAGCTAAATTTTACCTCCCAAACTTCCTATTATAGAAAAAAAAATCTCTCTAAAAATTGCCCCCTAAAAATTTGATTTATTGGATAGATTGTTTTTAACTTTATGTAAATAAGCAATCCCAAACTGCCATTTATTTTCACCCTTTCAATCTCTTCTACTGTAAATTTGAAAAATTCATTACTGCATCTCGTCGACTCGCCGCCGGCAGCTACCGTCGCCACACCTCAAATCCCTGAAATCTTCAACGGCAAGTATCCATCTCTCCATTATCATATCTCCTTTTCACTATTACTAGCTTAATGTATCATTGATCATCAGTTAATTTCATACAAAACAACCTTTTTCTAGTTCGTATTAGGTTTATTAACAACGCTAAGAAACCCTAAAAGATGCTTATAGTTATGACAATACGCTTTTGAATTATATGCAGATACAGTTGAGCCGTGATTAAGAGATGCTAAGCAAGTTTTTACATCAAAATCGTTGTTTATGTACATCAATTCAATCACCAAAGCCATGGTTGTTCATAGGATTAGGCAACCCTGGGGATAAATTTAAAGGAACAAGACACAATGTATGCTATACTCAAAACACTAATCAGTTTTTTTTGCTTATTAACATAAATTATGCTATGTTTTGTTCTAATTTGTTGCAATTTTGTGATGTTAGGTAGGGTTTAATATGATTGATACTTTTGCTGAATCACAAGGGATTGCTATGGATACAGTTTTCTGTAAAGCCATTTTTGGAAAAGGCTTGTCATTTTCTCTTAGTTTTTAATTTGTTTTTGAAAGTTAGTTTATGATTTGGGGATTTGTTTGATGTGGGATTGGTATTTCAGGCGTTGTAGATGGTGTTTCGGTTTTGTTAGCAAAGCCTCAGACGTATATGAATTTGAGCGGTGAATCGGTGAGTTTGTTGTTATCTTGTTAGTCTGATCAAGTAAAAAGCTATGATTCGATTTTCAAGCTGATAAGTTGAAGTATTCGCCTTTTAGAATTTCATGATCATGAACTTGTACATTGACTAATGCAGCAAGAAGGATTCATTGTTAGGGGACTATGCATATTAATCTTATTGATATAACTAATAAACTTGTGTAGAATATTTCTTGTTTTTTCGACTTTGGTCCCTGAAAGGCGTTGGTGTATTTGTTTTACTGCAGTGTGGTCCACTTGCTGCCTATTACAAACTCCCTCTAAATCGTGTAGTGGTGGTATGAACTATGAACCGACAGACTTTTGCTTTTCTACTTTTTGGTTTGGAAATAATGATGGGTTGGCTGGTTTGGTTGTGAATCAAACTGATCATGCTGGGTTGATGTGAAATGATTTTCCCAACTTTTCTTATAAAAACTCAAATGTGACTACAAAGGTAAATAGATGAAATGACTCCGAGTTGTTAGAGATAAAACATTAAAACACGACATGAACCGACCAATTATTAATAAGTAAATAGATGAAATTGTCAGCATTTGTGTATTGTCATAATAATTCTTTTGCTTGTTGTGGATGTAGTTCCATGATGATATGGATCTACCAGCTGGGGTTCTTCGGCTTCAGCCCAAGGGAGGCCATGGGAGCCATAATGGGTATGAATACTATTTTAATGTCATTGTTAGCCTATCACAGTTAGCAGACATATACTTTTACTTGTAAAAAAGTTTTCATGTTTATTTCTCTAATCAGGATGAAGAGTGTGATCCATCATTTCCGTGGGAACCGAGAATTCGCACGACTACGAATAGGTATATACATATCATTAACCAATTCTTTATGTGTAAAAGTTATAGTTCTCCATTTTTCATAATTGATTGCCATTGTACAATTTGTGTGTAGGCATAGGTAAGCCTCCTGGTCAAATGGATCCCAAAGCCTTCTTGCTTCAAAAGTTCAATGCAACAGCTCAAGAACGAGTAAGATATTATTCATTTACCCTCAGTTTTATATTTCGGTAGCCAATCTCAATAAGGTGGGGCGGCCCCGCATATAGTATAGAAAATATAATGGTATAAGCAAGTGGTATTTGCATAGTGTATTGTAGAATTTTCTTGTTGCGTCACTTTATTCACTAAATTTCCTAGTTTCTTGTACATTTTTTGGGGACTGCAAGATTAATGTTGGTTTGAAAGAGGGAGTTATTGCATTGAAAGAAGTTGTGGCAAAGGGCGTGGAAGAGAGTGGTAGGAGATTCAACATAGAGCAGAAATACAAGTACATTAAAGTTGCAGATAATGATGATACGAGACTGAGACGATTTGATTAATTGATTGTTATTCGGTCATGCTTCAGTGTGTTGTATTGTACAGATGATTATGCTCAGGAATTTCTATACTTTTGGGATTTGGGGACTTAGTGATGCATTGGTGTCTGTGATGGGAAATTGCTCAATGAAGCAAGTGGAATAAATTCAAAGGAAGTGTTAATTAGAAGTATAGATAATAAAAGTAACAACTGATGGTTGCAAGTCTGCAACTTTCTACATTTGCTCACAATGCATTTTAATGACAATTCAGTACTTGTACACTCCAGCAAATTGGTTTACATGATAAAGAGATCGGTAGCGATTGTTTGTGTTTATTTCTACTCAAAGCTTAACATTTCAAGAGCAAAAATGATGAAGAAAGGGCCATGGACACGCGAAGAAGATGAGCTGTTGTCTAGTTACATCAGCAGAGAAGGAGTAGGGCGGTGGCAGTTAGTACCCAAGAAGGCGGGGCTCTTCTGCTGTGGGAAGAGTTGCCGCCTTTGTTGGATGAACTATCTCCGCCCTTCAATCAAGCGGGGACACATCTCCGCTGATGAAGAAGACCTTATCCTCCGCCTCCATCGCCTCCTTGGCAACAGGTAATGTAAAGCTGTAAACTTTTGGTGTTTGTGACTGTGTTATAAAATAAGAATATATGATTATTATGTTTCTTAGTCATGTTTAACATCATTCATATGGTCATTGATCGCTGGAAGAATCCCAGGGCGTACAGACAACAAGATAAAAAAACTACTGGAACACACGTCTCAGCAAGAAGTTAATCAGTCAAGCGATTGACCCAAAAACCCACAAACCATTATCATCTTGTTTGAACCCTTAATGTCACTCATTTATCTTCTTTATCAAATCAACCAGAAGCAATTCCCCCAAATTCCCATGAAAACATGGCTAACTCCATCCCAATCAAGCATAACAACGGTCCTGGATCTAGCGAAAGCCGTAGCTACTCACTTGATGACCCTGATGATATCTTCTCTTCGTTCTTGGATTCGTTGATTAATGAAGAAACGTGTGATAAACATATGCTGATTGCTGAATCAAAATATGATTTCAAGAACTTCAATGACAACGGTAATCCTATGATTTAATAGCGCGCCGGATAACTGTTATATTAGATGCTTGTAATCCAATATTCATGTTAGTTTCGGTTAAATCAACAGACATTGTATTATGATTTAGTATTTTACAAAAAATTTAGATCATAACAACATGAATCATGAATGCATAAAGCTGGACCAAATCAGCATGAATTAATACCATCCTTACAATCTTTGGTCAAATTGTAAAATGTCTCTACCTGTATCTTTGCTCTATACAGCACCTCAGTATCCACCTCAGCACGCATATACCCGTCAAACACGACAGGCCGACCACCATTCAAAGCCATGGTCTCGTTATACCACTCGCTTTTATTTCCCCACAAGTCCTTATAATCGTCAAGCAAATGCACCTTGTAATATGATCTTAATCGGTCAAAGTGGTTATAAAACGGTTCATTTGTGGCGATGTAAAGATTCCGCCATGGTTGAATAACTCCTTGAAGCTTTGAAACTAATGATTCTGGTGATGTATCTTCATTAAGATGAGGCCACATTGCTTTGTTTTGTGCCTTTTCACCTCTAATCACATGAACTGCATCATAATCCCAATCCATTTGCCCACTAATTTCAGAAACTATGTTCATTAGTCTCTTTGATTTCCATAAAGATTGCCATGGTCTTTTGATGTAGTTTGCAGCTTGATTCTCACAAACCCGGTACCAATAGTTTTCAGGCTCGCGTTCCGGCCCATCAAACCGTCTCCAGATGATCGTGTTAGAATCGTTCCTTAGTTGCATTGGGGTAACTTTATAACTTTTAACCTTTCGAACCGTGATCTTCTTCTTACGAGTCTTCTCGAATTTCTTCCAATCTTTAAGAAACTCGCGTTCTTCCACAATCGAAGCGGTTTCTTTCAAATGCTCGAAATCGAAGTAAAACCGAAAGTCTTTTCCGTCTTCGTCTTGTTTGCTTGAAGTATACCTTGAAGCTAAACAGACGCTCAAATCCATGACGAACGTGCGGTTTAAGTATCTAGCTTCACCAAGTGCACACAACAAGCTCCATATGTACTGATTCATGTTCTTACAGCGATCCCCACCTCGCGAGTAATACAGATACTTCCCATTTCTGAAATCAGAACTCGATCCTATTACCGGGATCGTGTCGTTAATCTCATCATCGTGGAATGGTATCGCAGGCTTTGCCTTTTCGCCTTTTCTTTTAACGCTTACTTGACTTTGACTTCTCGGACGTTTGGCATTGACACCCGAATGCCAACCCTTTGCTCCGACCACTTTGTAAGTACAGTTTTCGCCATACCCAAGCCTAAACCTCCTGAAATCTCTATACTTTCTCCATGATTTCTCCTTCTTGTTCCTGTATTTCCATGACACATCACACTCATTCGGGTTTGACCCGTTTACAGGCGTTTGATACTCGAGAAACACAATCGACTTAAACCGTTTCACATTAAACTTCTTGATCGCGTTCAAGACTCCGCGTGCAGAACAGTTAACCAAACTGTTCTCATCACAACCACCAGAGCCCAAGCCCGGACTCAGGCCCAGACTTGGACCAAGGCCTGGGCTTGGGCTTGGACTTGGACTCAGGCCCGAGATTGGACTTGGGCCTGGGCTTAGGTTAACGATGTTTTCACCTGAATTCTTAACCAACGGGTCGGGTTGAGCTAGAGGCGCGTCTGCAGGGGCTGCAGACGGGCTAATGGAAACCGAATCTACTACGTCTTCTCCGGTTTTAACGATGGAATTATCCATTTGAAAAGTGGCATTTGAAAGGTCTGTGAAGACTTTAGTTAGGGCTCTGGATGATTCCCATGGATCAGGTGGTTGATATGTAATGGCGATAACTGTAAATGTGAGTACTGAGAAGACAAATACTGAAAAACCCACATTGCTTATAATCTTAATTGTGTTTTGCCCAATTAGATCTGCTGAAGAATTGTTATCTTTCATCTTGATCCAATCCAATTCAATTCAAGTCAAATCAAATCCCCTGTTTTCGATTCACCATGATGAAATAACAGTTTCAAAACTAAAATTGAATCTTGGAATTGTAATAATGTAGTGTAAATGAAGTGAAAACAGAGTGAATGTACCTGTTGGAGTATGTGAACAGTGTTGAAGGGATGAAGATTGGATCTTGAATTTGGGGGAAAAATGGTGATTTGAGGTTTTGAATGAAATTGAAAAATGAATATGTGATTGAATTGGTGGAGTAAAATTGAAGGATTGAAGACGGAGGGAGGGAGATGTTGTAGCGAATGATGTTGAATTTCTTGAATTGAAAGCAAAAAACTAACTCACACACTCTATAGCTCCAACCAATAATTCCCTTACATTATTATTTTTCTTACATTTAAATAATTGAAAAACACTCACCTTTTTCTTCACCGACACTTCTTTGAGATTGAGGAATAGTAGTATATCTTATACGGACATGACAGGCTTAGAGAAAAAATAAAACGGCTCAACCACTAGTTTTAGAAAAAAGCTTTTAAGACGTGAGATTGGGATTTGAACGTAAGACTCATAACATATTGAAAAAAGAAATTTTATGCTCGTGTCATTTAGCTAGAAAGCTAATTGAAGCAAAAAAATATGCTTATTTGTTACTTGAATTGTATTACTAATTCTCTACTCCAAAATAATAATTAAAAAGTTGTTTATTATTTGGTTTTATTTTTTTAGTAGAAACTTAACGTTAGTTCATGTGAAAATGACATTAATGCTAAGTAATCCTTAGACACTTTAAATCGTGTTGTGTTCGTGTATCAATTTGTTTACAAATTATGGCGCTTAAACTTATAGGATATTTTAGATTATAAGTTTAAGATGTTATAAACTGAGGTTTCAAGGTACATACAATAATGTAAATGCAGTTGAAATGTTATTCTTTTCCATCCTCATGTATAAAACCACAAAAGTAACTTACTAACTTATACCCACTATTGAATGTATTAACTAAAATCAATTATAAAAACTTCTATAATTAGGATGAAGAATTATGGACATGTACGAGTGATAGAATAATAGGAAACTTCATTATCTCTTTTACATATATATATATATGCAAAATATTATATTGTCTATCATGTTTAAAGAATAATGAACATTATATACTAAAAACATGTGTTTTTTTTAACTATTATAGTTTAAAAGTTTAGAAGATGGATATTTTGGTAAAAAGTAATCGTCCATTCATCCATAGTTATAAACGTAGTGTTGGAAAATAAGTTAACTTTTATTAAAATAATTAACTGAATATTATAACGATGCTCTCGTTATACATGGAAATTCACTAGTACATTACCGTGTATAAAACCAAATCAGAAATACATGTAAAGAACAATTTACAAATGATATAAACCGTACTGGTTAGTAAAACTTCAATGAGATAGCAACGTACATGACGGTAACAACAACGAGATTGATGATCCTGCAAAACAGATATTAGAAAGAAAGATCCGGGCTTGTGTTTGACACAATTCCCTTAAACAGATTCGTCAGGGTACACCGGACGAAAGCAGCGTACTGCCGGACTTGATCACTTGCCTAAAAAGGAACCGAAGAAGATGTTGCAGATGAGATGATAGATATTGTGTGTCTTGCTACTGTGTTCATGGTGTGAACTCTCCAGGTTGCTGCGTTTTTTTGTTGTTGATTTCCAATTGATCATGTTGCTATGTTCTTGGTTGTTATCTTTTTTTATAAAAAAGATTGCAAGAGTCTTGCAATTAATGACAATTGAATTGTCATAAAACCTATCAACTCAAAGGTTGAAAATTCCAACAGTCTCTTCTAGATGTCGGTCAAAACCGGGTCGGGTTACAGCAACGCCAGCCTCAAGTTTTCGAAACTACATTCGGTTACCAACCGACTATTTGAGATTTGACCTCTCATTTACACAAAATATCCAACACATAGTACTTATTGAAAATTTAAAAACATCGTTTTTCGACTAAAAATCCAAGTCATATTTCTTGAACTTTTTGTAAAATATAAGTTATAGAAAATATGTGGGTTAATTCACACAATCAGAGATCCAAACAACTAAACTTTATTAAACCTTTTATCCTTTTGTTAAAGTAAGTTTATCTGTTTATTAAACGAGTTGAACTTTTCAGTTTATTTGTTTACTAAATTTTTTTTTTTTCCAATTAATTAAATTTCATATAAAACATAAAAGAATTTACAACAAGGTGGCAGGTAAACGGGCAACAAGTTGTGCCGCCACCCCCCTTTGAATAGAAAAACCTAGCCTACTGAAGACAAAACCTTGACCCTTAGGTGTCGAGACATTGCTATGGATGACCCGTTGAACCCTGGTCAAAAAGTTCACCGCCTCAGTGGCTAGGAAGCCAAATGTGTCAAATGCCAGTGGGATAAAAACATGCTGATTATCCATGCAGGCTTTCTCGTGTTTTGCGATCTTGCATGACTCCGCCCTTGTCGCCGCTTGTCGTGCAACGAATCCATTGTCCCTGAGCGCAACCAATGGGGACACTCCCGTAAGGTCCACACAAGCGTGTTTGCCCCCTGTCCAACCAAACACAAGAATATCAGCCGGCCTTAAAGTAGATCTCCCCTCAAGCGGATCTGTCAGAAAGTTCACCGGAGCCTCCTTTTTAGCCGAAATACCTGCTCGCTTAAGGATATCACATAGGGCATCCCTAACTAAATCATGTCTGTATTTGAAGCCAGGTAACTCCTTGCAATGGACGGCATGATCGCCAAAAGCATCTAAACAAACCTTGCGGCAAACGGGACAAGGCTCATCAACCGGGAACAAAGGAATCATTAACCGGTACTTAAGGATAGCCCGATATTCCAATGGTGACATATGTTGCCCTAGTCCTTCAATGGGAATGACAGTCAAAAAATCTTGAGCCCGAGGAGCCTGGAGACATGCACCCACTGCTTTCTGACGGGGTGAAAGATCAAACCTCACTTCCAAACTTTGACCGATCCTACTAAATAAAGCACTCGCCAAAACATGTTGGGCTTTAGGGGGGGCGGTGTCCTTTTTAGAGAACCCGCTAATATCAAAATCGGGAAGAGAAGTCTGTAAGCGTTCCAACGCGCACCCATAATCAGAATCTAAGTCGTCCAAACCACATCTGCGAAGAATATGGTCTTGTAAAGCCCACGATTGAGCCCTAGAGGCCACAAAAGCATAAGTCGATACATCCTCAGCAGAACAAAGACCAAGCCCCCCAAACCGAGCCGGAAGCGAAGCCAACCGCCACTGAAGATCCCCAAAAAAAGGCCCCCCACAAACAACAATATCCTCAATCGCCTCTCGAAGCCCCTTGTCAAACACAGAAACAGCCTCCCCTACATACATAGGTTGACATGTTCTGAGGCCAAATAGTAATTTCCCAACTCCCATACATGAACGGAGCAACAAAAGTTCACATTGAGGGTCTCGCAGATGCGGGAGGCATCTCATCAATTCCACAGCCCGAGATGCTCTTCTTATAGCCAAATTACTAATAAACCCAGCATCACGACTGACAGCACCCCCGAGAAGTTTCACACCCAGACCCGGCCTTCCAATCTCAGTAGGGAATAATCCATCTTGTACCTTCACCCCATTACACGATGGCCAAAAAACTTCGGTTTTCTTGATGTTTAGTTGAAGGCCAAGACGTGGCCCCTCAGCTATGATGACATCCAAGGCTTTGGCCACCTCTTTAGCATCTCCAATAATCGTACCATCATCAAGATACCAAGCATGGAATAGAAGCTTGCAGCTATCTCTGATTTGAAGCACGAGTGGGTGCAAAACAAGTGCAAAAAGAAGAGGCCCCAAGGGGTCCCCCTGCTGGACCCCCGTGGTGGATAAAATATGATCATCACCCACATATAACCTAGCCGATTGGCCATACAAAAAGTCCACCCAAAGAGAAATAGAAGGGCAACGGGTCCGAACTTCTTGCAAGAGAGTACTCCTATCAACCAAGTTGAAGGCATTAGTGAAATCAACAGTAAGCATAGCTAAGGACCCATCCGAGTGGAACTCATTCAAGAATCTATTCGCACTATGAAGCACTGCCTCTGCTCCATTAGAGATGCCCACCCCATATTGAAAGTCTCCAAGGTATTTAGCCATCTCCTTCCCAACACCCCTCATAGCCACCTTAGAAACTAGCCTTCTCCAAATTGCACCTACTGCAATCGGCCTGATCCCATTATCTGGTTTTAACAATGGCGTGAGGGGGGCGGATGCAACGAACTCTGCTAAAACCTTAGGGCACATTCCTTTCAAACATAAATTTACCATGCTAGTAATGGCCTTGAGCAACCCATCAGCTATAGCAGAGCCCTCTCCACAAAAAGCATCTAGAAGGTGTTGAGCTCTCAAACCATCTCGCCCACAAGAAGTCCCTTTGGGGAACGATTTAATACACCCGGATACATTGTCAGCATCTGTAACAAGAGAGGACTCTGAAAGCAAGGTCTCTGGCAATGTCGGAGGGGGCACCTTGGGGTGTTTAGCCACTAATGCCTTCAAAGTATCTTTACCAAAAGGTGCAACCCCAGATGAGCATAATACCTTAACCGCGGCAGTGAAGTGTCCATCCATAACTTTCCTCAAACATGCTTTGACATTAGGACACAACACAGAATTATGGACCTTAGCAGTAGGCCCATCACGGTGTGATGTCATCCGTTGGGGCTGAGCCAATAGTGATAGAATAAGGTCGTTAAACCCTTCCCGATCACCCCAAGCAACTAACGATCGTTGAATAGATAGACATTGCAAAGACTTCCTGTTACCAGACCTACTCTCTTGCCGACTAGACGGCCTAAAAACCCGTAACGTGCAACGCGGTAACAAGAGAAGTCTCACCCATGCCTCAACAGACTCTGGCATAGTGACCACCCTATCCAATGCTCCCCTTAAGGCTTGAGCAAATGCCATGCGGCAACTCTGGGGAATGCTTTTAACCGTCGTGATAGGGAGAGAGAAAACACGGTCTAAAAGAACCTCATCTACCACCACCCGCCCCTCAGGGATAACATCTTTTCCGACATTCGGCTTTGCGATCCCCACAACGAACTCTTCCACATCACCTGCAACCCATTTAAATCTAATCACACTATTATCGTGATGACATCCTCGACTGAGTGCGTGAACACACATACAAGTCCCACATAACCATTGGCCCGATACCTTTAGGGCCTCACCAACAGAGACAAACAAATCAACATTTGTTGCAACCGCGTCCCGCAAAACACTTTTTCGATCATCCGATGACAAATGCATCCGTTTAATATGTGCCATTAACCGAGGGAAACCTTTGAAACCCGTCATACCATCCGGGCAACAATGGAACCCCCTAAATGGGCAAGGCCAAAAACCATCTAAAGAACGAACACTGGCCTCCCTAGAAGAACTCGCCTCATTACCCAAGGTATCACCCATAACACCACCGGGTTTCTGATCGGAAACCCAAAGAAAACAAACAAAAAACCCTCAAAACACTAGGACACCAAGCAATGTGAAGTAGTCTTTCATTGAGGCATATGATCGAACACCTGGTGTGCAGAGTAAGAGGGACGGTTTCAACACCCAATCTGAAAACCCATAGCTGCCCAAATGCAAAACCAACAAGTAAGAAGGAAGAAGGAGATGGGTTAGGGCAGGGAAGGCGGGTAGGAAGTGTGTTAGAGCTGTGAATGGAGGCTGTAACGGTGGTGGAAGGTGGAGGTTGAGGGGCTGTGAAGGGGGAGGTGGAGGTGGATGTGAGGGGAGGTGATTAGGCCGGTGGTGGGTAGGCTGCGCAGGTGGAGGTAGAGGTGGAGGTGGCTGCGCAGGTGGAGGTGGAGGTGGGGTTACGGAGGTGATTTATATTATTACTAATGTACCTTAGTGGTTTGAAAGTGAGGAAGAAACATGAACACTGTATTATATTTACTTAGTTAAATTAAATTAATAAGCATAAACTTTAATGAACACATAGAGAAATCCCCGTATGTTTATTTCATTTAAATTTCTCATTCGTATATTTCTCTTTTAGTTCTCGAGTGATTCTCAACTTGACATCTAACTTATCCACACAAATAAAATAAGATGTCCTGAAAAAGTAAACAATATAATTTAAATGAAAGTTTATCAATTTACGTTATTGAGTTTATAATTACTAACAATTATAGTCTGTTCGCCAAATTTTCATCTAAACCTCCGTTGACGTCATGTGGCCCCAATTAAGAGGTAATTTAATCATTTTACATTTTAAGAAGAGTAAATATGCAGTTTTCACCCTTATGTTTTGGGTGAATTAATAGTTTTAAACATAACCGTTTACGGAATTTATATTTGTTAATAGAAACTAGAATAAACCCCGTGTGTTACACGGGTGAAAAAATAAAAAACAAAATTTTAAAACTTTATAAAAAAATAGCATTTGAAAATAAGTTACACATTACATGAAAGCTATATGAAATTAGAAACACAAATTATTTAAACTTTAATTTGAGCCTTAAACAAATATATTTTTAAACTAAAAATACAGTATTAATATCAAATTAGATATCGACGCTTTTAAAATCGGTATCTTATAAATCCTATCAATAAATTAAAAAAATGGTAAGAAAAATAGATATACAAGTATTCAATATGAAAATAGAAACACAAATTGTTTAAACTCTATTGTGATGCGTTATTTGTTAACTTGTTTAGTTTCCGTTTTCACATTGATTTTAGAAATGTAAATAAGATAAATTGAAATTTTGAAATAGAATATTATGGGTGATTTAATATTTTTGATTTCTTTCCATACATAGCTAAGAATAGAAGATTCTTAGTTTTGAGCGGAAAAATATTTCAACAGCCTCTCCAATGAATGACATGTGTCATCTAAAACCCTCTTTTATTAGAAAGTATAGATTTGACAGAGAAACTAAAACTGCTAATAAATATAAATCCAAAGCCAAAAAACGTTTGAACTTGGATTAAAACTATTAGAGTTAAGTGCAATTTGCTCCCATGTGGTTTACATTCAAAGTCACTTTCCATCCTCGTCTGAAAAATTAGACCGTTTGCACGTCTATAGTTTTTAAAGCGGGTCATTTGCACCCTCTCTAACTTTGACCATTAGGTGACCATCCAAATAATAGTTAAAATACTATTTACCCCTCTTTAAAGTATTTAAAACTTATTTTTCAACCTATTTTAGACTCCCTAATCGCTTTTAGTGCAAAACCTTCAACACAATTTCAAACTTCATTTTTCAGTTTTTTGTGATGTTGTGTACAAGAACATAACCATTGTCCAAAAATATGGGAATCCTAGGGATCTAAATTGAAATAATAAGTTTTTAAATGCTTAAGTGTCGTTTTTACCCCTTCAATTAACACTCAACTAACGGAACAAATTAAGAAGAAGTGCAAATTACCCACTTTAAAAACCATAGGGGTACAAACAATCTAATTTTTCAGACGAGAATGTAGAGTGATTTTAAATGTAAATTACATAAGTGCAAATTGCATTTAACTCAAACTATTAATATCTCAAAACAAAAAGCGAAATTTACTCTCAAATAAACAAGAACATCATTAGAGCATATTTTTGTTTTGAAATCGATTAATTACAACTTCGATCGAACAATTCATAAAGGAATTTTTTACGTAACACATGCAAAAATCATTTCATATAGTCTTCACCTATCGATTACGTAATTCAATCTTCATATGCTTCGTTCAAGAAATATATTTTCCAATACATGTCGTTGGATTTGGTAAATAGACATAGATCATTGAGACAGAAACAGAGCAATTAAATGGCAATTGAAAAGATATGAATCGAAGCCATACACTATACTAAAAATAATAATTTGGGAAATATGTTCCAAATGTCAACTGATTTATACATACTCTGTTATTCTTACCCACCTGCATGTATATATATATATTAAACAATCAACAAGTTTTTTGAACAAGTCAAGTATTGGGTACATATCGTCTTGATCATAATTTCCTGTCTTTGGTTTTGACCCTTTTGAACCAGTCGATTATGACGACACATACTTGGTCCTCTTTTATTTCTATTTAATTGCTCTGTTTCTGTCTCGGTGAACACACACTCTGTTTCCTGTTTCTTACTCAATCAAGTTTGATTATTAATGGCTACTCTAACTGTTCCTCCCACCCAAATTTCTCCCAGGGATGATGCAATTCAGTTATATAAAGCTTTCAAAGGTAAACCCTTTTCATTTCAAATGAATTATGTAACCATAATGTGTGTTGATTGGATCTTGATCACTGTTCAACTTATATGAACATGATTCCCCTGTTTTTTTTTTAATTCAATCAGGACTTGGGTGTGATACTGCGGCAGTGATTGGGATTCTTGCACATCGAGATGCGACGCAACGGGCGTACATTCGACAAGAGTACCGGACAATGTATTCAGAGGACTTACTTAAACGGTTGGCTTCTGAACTTAGGGGGAAATTGGAGGTACAGTAACAGAGCTCAAGTTTGACTTTTATGGGTCAAACAAACTAGTTTTGTAATTTCAAAATTCATGGGTATTTGTATATGCAGAGATGGGTTCATTCTATATTAAACTTCTAGAAAGATAACTACCAGATAAAAAAAGATTGACCGGAAAAAGATAAAATCATGAATGTGAAATTTGAATCTTGAAAGTGTTATGTTTGACTTTTGAAAATTATGTTATAGATTGCAGTTGAGCTTTGGATGCATGATCCAGCAACAAGAGATGCCACTATATTGAAAAAAGCATTGACTAAAAATTTCATTGATCTTGAAGCTGTAACTGAAATTATATGCTCTCGAACGTCTTCCCAATTACAAGCGGTTACACAAATTTACCATTCGACGTTTGGAACTCATCTTGTAAATGACATCAGGCTACAAGTTTCTGGGGATCACCAAAAGGTCAAATCTTTACCAATCATTTTACCAAGTTTCATTTTTGCATAATGTGTTATGTTTATTGATGATTCAAATGGTGGGAAGAGTGAAGACATCATTTGACTAAATATCAGTTTCTTGTGCAGATTTTGCTTGCTTGTATAAACAAACAACGCTATGAAGGTATGGAAGTCGACAGGGAAATGGCTGCAAAAGATGCAAAGGCGTTGTACAAAGCAGGCGAAAAGCGATTAGGAACCGATGAGAAGGTTTTTGTGCAAATTTTTAGTGAAAGAAGTAGAGCACATTTGGTTGCTGTAAACACATGTTACCATGACATGTATGGTGGATCACTCAAAAAGGTTGACACAAGAAACATGAAAACATTCGATTTTCCCTCATTTTATTTCCAGCATTTCGTCAACAGACGAATCACACATGTTTTTGACCATCCTGCAGGCTGTAAAGAAGGAAACTTCAGGGCTGTTTGAAACCGCACTTTTGACAATCTTACAATGTGCCGAAAATCCTGCAAAGTACTTTGCAAAGGTGAAATCTTTATTAACTAGCTTTGCTTAATCAAATAATCTTACAATATGACTCATACTCATATGATGTTTGAAAATGTTTGTAGATGTTGTACAAGTCAATGAAAGGCTTAGGGACCTTTGACACAAGACTTATAAGAGTGATTGTGACAAGAACTGAGATTGATATGCAATATATAAAAGCCGAGTACCATAAAAAGTACCATAAGAGTTTGAATGACGCGGTTCACTCTGATACATCTAGCCATTACAGGACCTTTCTTCTCTCACTTCTTGGCCCGAATCATTAAGTTAATGTCCTGTTACAATTTTCTTGAACTGTTCTTGTGTTTGTTTGTGTAAATGTACTATACTTGTGCACGTATAGCTCGTTTGATCTTGTTTTTTGAAATTGATTTTTTGATGTTGTTTGTTGAAAATATGTTCCAAATTAGAACTGGTCTATTGTTTCATTTACATATTCTATTATTCTTACCCACCTGCATATATTTTAAATAGTCTCCAAAAACTGTTGAAAAAGACAATGTTGGCTACTTATTGTAATTTCTATATAATAACTCTGTTTCTGTCTCACTTAATCAAGATTGATTATTAATGGCTACTCTGATTGTTCCTTCAACCCCAATTTCTCCCCGGGATGATGCAATTCAGTTATATAAAGCTTTTAAAGGTAAACCATTTTGGTTTGAAATGAATTAACTGATCATAGTTTGTATTGATTGGATCTTGATCTTTGTTCAATTCATATGAACATCAATTCCCCTGTTTTCGAATTGAATCAGGACTTGGGTGTGACACTGCGGTAGTGATTGAGATTCTTGCGCATCGGGATGCAACGCAACGGGCGTGTATCCGACAAGAATACCGGACAATGTATTCCGAGGACTTAGTTAAACGTTTGGCTTCGGAACTTAGCGGGAAAGTGCAGGTACAATAACAGAGCTCAACTTTGACTTTTACGGGTCAAAAACACTAGTTTTTGAATTTCAAAGTGAATGTGGATCATTATAGATACATTCATGGGTTTATTCTAAACGGATCTTTTAGAAAGATGATTGCTTGGGAAGAAAAAGGTTGACCCGAAAAAATAGAAACATGAATGTGAATTTTGAATCTTGAAAGTGTTATGTTTGACTATTGAAAATCCTTCTACAGATTGCAGTTGAGCTTTGGATGCATGATCCAGCAACAAGGGATGCAACTATATTGAGAAAATCATTGACCAAAAATTTTGTAAGTCTTGAATCTGTAACCGAAGTCATATGCTCTCGAACGTCTTCCCAATTACAAGCGGTCACACAAATTTACCATTCGGCTTTTGGAACTCATCTTGAGAACGACCTCAGGCTACATGTTTTTGGGAATGATCAAAAGGTCGAATCTTTACAACTTTTTTCATTTTTGCATATACTGTCATGTTCTTCTTGTTTGATTAAAAACTGCTTTCTTGTGCAGATTTTGCTTGCTTGTATAACCAAACAGCGATACGAAGGAATAGAAGTCGATAGGGAAATGGCTGCAAAAGATGCAAAGGCATTGTACAAAGCAGGCGAAAAGCGATTAGGAACCGATGAGAAGGTTTTTGTACAAATTTTTAGTGAAAGAAGTAGAGCACATTTGATTGCTATAAACACATGTTACCATGACATGTATGGTGGATCACTCAAAAAGGTTGTCACAAGAAACATGAAAACCTTCTATTTTCCTTCATTTTGTTTCTAAGATTTTGCTAACAGACGAATCACATGTGTTTTTGACCATTTTTCAGGCTGTAAAGAAGGAAACTTCAGGGTTGTTTAAAACCGCACTTTTGACTATCTTACAATGTGCAGAAAATCCTGCAAGATACTTTGCAAAGGTAAAATCTTTATTCATTAGTTTTGCTTAATCTTACCATATGACTCATACTCATATAGAGTTTGAACATGTGTGCAGATGTTGTATAAGTCAATGAAAGGCTTAGGGACCTTTGACACAAGACTTATAAGGGTGATTGTGACAAGAGCCGAGATTGATATGCAATATATAAAAGCCGAGTACTGTAAAAAGTACCATAAGACTTTGAACGATGCGGTTCACTCTGACACATCTGGACATTATCGAACCTTTCTTCTATCGCTTCTTGGCCCGAATCATTAAGTAATTTTTGGTTGTAACTTTCTTGAATCGGTCTTGTGTTTGTTTTTTATGATGTACTAGTTTAAGATAGGGATGTGTGTTTGTTTGAATTTTTGCACACCTAATAGTGTTAATGTATATCTTGTTTGAAGTTGTGTTTTAAAATTGATTGTTTGAAGTTGATGTGCTTACATTTACATTTTGTGATAGTGATTTCTTGGAGTGTTTGGTCAAGTTGGGTCACCCAAAATTATTTCTATCAAACACAAAAAGATGATTGATTAATTATCTACTATTGGACACCTCACATAGAAGTGATCTGTCCATAAATAAAAATGATTTTTTAGCTTTAAGAAATTTAAAGGTGCTTGAGGGATAAAATTGGAAAAACCATAAATAACCATTTTTTAAAAAGTTAAATCATATTTTTTAAAATTACATAAGTTTTTGTAAGTAAATAATTATAGAGATTTTTACATATTTCCCCTTTCTAAGCTTCACTAATTACATATTTACCAAAGCCTAAAGTTTAATTACACATATCCCCTGTAGCATATTAAATTACTCATTTACTCCTTTTATACAAACTATAAGAACCAACCCACATTGAGAATCAAAAGTCATATTCTTTGTGTTGTTCGGTTATGAATTTCTCCAAACGAACGCATACAACATAGCTATTCTTCTTTTATTATTTCCGGATGATGATTCAAGTGGTATTGGGTTGTGTATTTTTAAATCTTTGCTCGATTCAAACGATTTTATTTTGGCATTATTAAGTTTTTTTTATTTAATGATCTTCTTTGGATTGTAGGTTTTGTAGCTTGCTTGGATATTAGTCGGTAACATCATAAAAACGTTAAAACTAATTATTACTCATAGATTAAAAAATATATAAAATACATTTAATAAGATCATTAAGGGTAATATAGTAATTTATAAAGTCATTTTAAAAAAAATGGGTAAATATGTAATATATGTGGTTTAAAAAGAGGAAAATATGTAATTGAGTTTAAGGAGTGGGTAAATATGTAATAAATGATCTTAAGATGGGGATATATGTAAATGCCCCATAATTAAAAGAGTAGTATTCTTTTTGCCTTCCTGATGTTTATCTAAAATAACGATTTGCATACAATAGTTTTAAAATTGCGTTTTGCCTCCCTGAAATTTACCTAAAATAACGGTTTGCATACAATAGCTTTAAAATTGCGTTTTGCCTTCTTGAGGTTTACCTAAAATAACGGTTTGCATACAATAGTTTCAAAATTGTGTTTTGCCTTCCTAAACTTACCAATTTGTTACCGTTTGCTACATTCGAAATAATTATGTCAAAAGCAAACATTAGTCGGTCCACGTGCCTCTCACGTGAGAGACATTTTAGTCATTTTTAAGTCAAAACCCATTTAAATAAAGATTTAATTGCATATATACCCTTATAAACAACCCTAACTGCATATTTCCCCAACTAAAAACATAAATGGCATATATCCCCAATCTTTTTAAATTTTTAAATATGACAAATATACCCTTCGTAACTTATATATATATATATATATATATATAATAATAATATAAATAAATAAAAACCCTAAATCCTAATCAGTTTCCAGTCCTATGCCTCTCCATCAATTTCTTCTCTGATCTCTAATCTTCTTCCATCTTCATATCCGGTCGTCATCAGACAACTTCATCTTCTCCGATCAGAAGACCATCCACCATACGACGACGACCACCGGACATCATCCTCTCTTTCACCGCCCTTCTCTGTCGTTGACCCTTCTCCGTCGCAGAACCCCCATCATCAAATAACCCGTGCTATCGATGGACCACCATCTCCGCAGTAGAACCACGATCGCATCCCTCACTGATTATGTTTGGTTTTATGAGTTTGTAATAGTTGCAGGTTTGTAGTTTATTAAGTTTAAAATGAAATTGTTGTTTGCTTTCTGATTTTGAACATCGAGGATGAGGGTGATGGTTTGGAACAAAACAATAAGCTATTTTCTAATTGACACAGTTGGTGCAAAGAAGATTTTATGTGTTTGGATTTTGGAATATGAACTTTAAAGTTTTAGTTTAAGTGAGGGTAAACTGGTCATTATATAAATTCTTTTTAATAAAAGAATTTAAAATGGGTATATTTGCAAATTAAAATGGTTTATAAGGAGAAATATGCAATTGATTTTTTTGAATGGGTAAATATGCATTTAAAGTCTTTTAGAAGGGAAAATATGCATTTAGCCCTTAAATAAAAGAAAAAGAAAATGTTTAAAATTACTAAAGTGTCTTCACGTGAGAAATACATTGGATTGACTAACGTTTGATTTTGATGAAATTAATCCAGATCTACTTTGATATATATACGTTCCTTATAATACTTTAACATATCACCTTTATTCGATATCTTATAACTTCATACCTTGTTTATTATCAACCAACTTCCAAGATTCGGTTGAACACATTTACATCGTCTCTTCACAAGTCACAAAGAACCAAATTAGTTGACAAACAAGAAACTTGAGAGCATTTTTACCCTTTTCAATCAATCGATCACGACGACACAACACTTGATCCTCTTCATTTCCATTTAAATTCCTCTGTTTTCATCTTTCTAAACCCACTCTCTGTTTTTCTCCGATCGATCATGTCGACTCTGACTGTTCCTCCGGTGCCGCCTTCTCCCCGAGAAGATGCAATTCAATTATACAAAGCATTCAAAGGTGTGTACACGCGTTGACTTTTCTTTAATTAGTTGAAATTGTTCTTTATCTTGTTCAATTGATGTCAAAATTGGATTTTGATTGATACCCTGTTTGTTTTATACCTTGTTATAGAAAGTGATTGTTTTGATTGGATCGTGTTTTTGTTTCTTGTTATAGAAAGTGATCGTTTTGATTAGATCTTGATTTGGGCGTTAAGAAAATCAGTTTCTCTGTTTTTTAATTCAATCAGGAATTGGGTGTGACACTGCAGCAGTTGTTGGGATTATTGCGCATCGCGATGCGACGCAACGGGTGTATATTCAACAAGAGTACCGGGCAATGTATTCGGAAGACATCCTTAAACGGTTGTCTTCTGAACTTAGTGGCAAATTAGAGGTACAGTTACAGAAACCAATTTTGACTTTAATAAGTCAAACATACTAATTTGGATTTTCAAAATTCATGAGAATAGTTAATATTGAAGAGATGGGTTTGTGCTAAACTGATCTGTTAGAGATACAATTCCCTGGGAAAAAATTTCACCCAAAAAAATTAAGCCATGAAAGTAAAGTTTGGATTTGGAAATCAATAGCGTTGACTGCTCAAAAATCAATATCATGTGACAGAATGCAGTTCTGCTTTGGATGCATGATCCAGCAGGAAGGGATGCCATTATATTGAAACAAGGATTGACCAGAGAATTTCTCAATCTAGAAGCTGTAACCGAAATCATATGCTCTCGAACGACTACTCAGTTACAAACCCTCATACAAATTTACCATTCAACTTTTGGAAGGCATCTTGAACATGACATCAGGCAACAAGCTTCTGGGGACCATGAAAAGGTCAAATCTTTGCCATTTTTTCATTTTTGTTCAGATTTTGTCGTATCCTAGTAGGAACTAGGAAGACATCATTTGATCAAGAACGGGTTTCTTGTGCAGATTTTGCTTGCTTGTGTAAGCAAACCGCGTTATGAAGGCTTGGAAGTCGACAGGGAATTGGCTGCAAAAGATGCAAAAGATTTGTACAGAGCTGGTGAAAAGAAATTAGGAACTGATGAGAAGGTTTTTGTGCAAATTTTTAGTGAAAGAAGTAGAGCACATTTGATTGCTGTAAACACATGTTATCATGACATGTATGGTGGATCACTCAAAAAGGTTCAACAAGAAAAATGAAAACTTTTCTGTTTCCCCTCATTTATTTTCCAAGATTTGGCTAACCAATGAATTACACGCGTCTTTGACAATTTTGCAGGCTATAAAGAAGGAAACTTCAGGCTTATTTGCACACGCGCTTTTGACAATTATACAATGTGCTGAAAATCCTGCAAAGTATTTTGCAAAGGTGAAATCTTTATTCAGCTAATTTAGTTTAACGTTACAAACTTACATTATGATAGTTTCATACTCATGGAGTTGGAAAATGTTTATAGGTGTTATATAAGTCGATGAAGGGGTTAGGGACCAACGACACAACACTTATAAGAGTGATTGTGACGAGAACCGAGATTGATATGCAATACATAAAAGCTGAGTACCATAAAAAGTACAAGAAGACTTTGAATGATGCGGTTCACTCGGAAACATCAGGCCATTATCGGACCTTTCTTCTCTCGCTCCTTGGCCCAAATCATTAAGTGGATGATGAGTTATACTTTTCTTGAATTATTCTTGTTTATGTTTGTGTGATGTAGTATTTTAAGGTTGGGATGTGTGTTTGTTTGGATACTTGTACACTAAACTGTTGTTGTAGACTTATTATGTCATATATGATATAAAGGGTCTCTAAGATTTCAGGGTAAGTATGAGGTTGACCCGGGCCGGTCAAAGCTTTGCTAAATCACTATGTTTTGACATCCCATTAGAATTTAGAACCAAATTGTCATTGTTTAAAAGTTAAACTGCGTTTGACACTTTTTTTTTTTTCATTAAGTGAACTCGGAAAGATGTTGAAACTATAACTTCACCACCAACAGTCCAAACATGCAAATAAAGGCTTAGGGCCTACATTGTGCTTGTGCCTAATTTCAACCCTATTTTTGTACATCAGGTTCTTAGCTTTATGATTGTTAAGAACATATGATTCTAAACCCTGAATTTTGAAAGCTTATGTGATGAAAATGCTATAGATTCAGCTCCATTAGCTTTCAAATTTATGAAAATTAGATTATTATATTTTTCTAACTATAAAATGACAATAATTTCCTTACTTGAAATTAATGACTTCTTTTGTGTCAATAATAATTAGGGTAAAACTAGAAAATTACACTTATATTTTTGGAAATTGAATTTAAATTAGGATAACAAAAAATGAAAAGATAAACATTTAAAATATGACAGAGAGAGTAATAATTAACTTGTTGCTAAAAGAAATTTTGATTTTTGACATGAGGTGACACAATCATAGGTTATTCGAAAATCAATGACACCTATACTATTCTTATAGTGTTTCTCAATTACTAAATTTACTTTGTACAAAGTTTTTAGCACTATATGACTTGTTCCAAATAAATCTCATATGTATCGAGGAATCTTACGGTGTGTCGTATAGCATACAGTGTCTTCTGTTGACCTATATAAGTCACAGAAAGACATGAATCGAGAGATGTGACAAGCGGCAATTTTGCTAGGTTAAATATGTGATTATATGCCATATGACTTGTAACACGTTAAAAGTCCTTAATTTACTCACGGAATTTCTTTTTTTTTTTTTAATCTAACTGACTAGAAAAGAAAAACTTTTGACAAAATCACAAAACTCTAGATAAATAGATTATGAGAAGTTTAATAATTAATAGATGGAGTTTTCTCTTATAATAAGTTAATAGCATATATACCGTCTCAAACTTTATGTATCATTCGGTTTATCTTATACATATACTGCCATAAAATAAATACAAAAGTACTTAAATTGTTGTGATAAGTCAGCCAACTTCACCTAATCTACATATTCTAATAATTGAGTAACACACTCACATGTCATCATTTTAACTACTTCACATAGGATTTTGATTAGGTGTCATGTTCTATATTAATTTGATGGAGAATTTTTAGACGGGTCATGATATGCTCCATATTCGAAATAACCCGATATGTTTAAATTAAAAATTCACAAATTATCATCAATTATCTCCTAACCCGATATATTCAAATACAAAATTTACCAATTATCATGATCTATATCTTAATCCGATATGTACCAAGTATCATGAATTATCTCCTAACCTGATATGTTCAAATAAAAAACTTATCAATTATTATGATTTATCCTAACCCGATATGTTCAAATTAAAGATTTATCAATTATCATTAATTATCTCATAACTTGATATGTTCAAATAAAAAAAATTAACAATTATCATGAATTATCTCCTAACCTGATATGTTTCAATAAAAATTTACCAACTATTATAAATCATATCCTTTATTGTAACATATGATTTTTTATATGAATATATTTGTAAATATCCAAATCGATTTAATAAGAGATATGTTAAAAATAAGTTTCATATGTAAATTGAATTAAAACCTATAAAACTAAAGTCCGTGTAGTACATGGGTACTAATCTAGTTGTGACGACAAAATTGTTTAACTTGTTGAACTTAACATCAAGATGCTCTAACCAAATATCAACTGCCTATAATCATTATAATCTGGTCAGTACGTTTAAGTGGATGTGGATAAGATGCTTCCTACTCATCACAACATTATATTGTTATGCATGCATGAACTCAACAACATAAACCAACAATCCGAAGCACCAAAACTATTATATATTGTAGTAATAATGTTTTCTGTTGAACCATCATCATAGGATCATTTGATTTGTTGTATTGTGGTTGTTGAAGTGGTTTACTTCAAATAACTATGAATTTTTAAAGTCTAACTTAGAAACATATTGCTAAAGTCAACTTTTAATTCGGAGTTGATGTCAAGAGAGACTTTATTTGCCTATTTTTAACGAGTGGATTATGTTGTATGTTTTATTTTATTTTTGGGTTTTCATCTGGAACCGTTGTGGATAGTTTGATGAGAGGGAGTGGGTGAATGAAGGCATCACACTCGTTCACTCACTTAGACGTCATCTTATTTTTTTTAACTTATTTACCAACTCTCATTTAATAGAATGGGTATTGTTGCATGATGGCACCGCCCTCGTTCAATCACATGTGCAATATTTAATACACAATGTACAACCCAGCGGTCATACTCCGTTTCCTCTCATTCACGTGTAATCACACAAACTCATCCTCTCATTCTCCCTATCATTTAAGAGAACGGGGGTGGCCTCTTGCGAAAGACCAACATGCCACATAATTAAACATCATTCTATTTTAAGAAGCTTTCGTTTAATTTAATCTATAACTTTCTTTTAGATATAAGTTTATAGAAACTTTAAGTTATTTATTATTCATGACTCCGTGTATGTAACACACGGTTTAAACTAGTTAAATTAATAAAGTACTAAGGGGTTGTTTTATAAAAAAATCTGAATGATTCAGTTAAGTACTGAATGGAATTGAATGAAGCATATACCAATTTTCCATCATCCGCAGTTTTACCCAACATCTCTCCCATTAAAAAAAGACTTTTCATATTGGCTTTTTGAAAAGGTTGCAAAGTTGTTTTTCAAAAGCCATGAAAACATAACTTTTTGAATATAGATTTACCAATCTACCCTTAAAATACATATTTTAGATGAATAGCCATGTTAAACATTTAAAAAAACAATTCATTGACTTTTCTATCACAAAAGCTAGTCAAACCACTTTTTCCAAAAACTCTGTTAAAAAGTCATAAGTCAATAAATATTTTTTACAAGAAGCATTTTTTTAGTTAAATAAGCAATTTTAAACACCCTTAAAATATGACTGAAAAATTGGAAACTCTTATTATTTCGTGAAATGAATATGTATACTTGGTAATCACAAATTAATCAACATCATATTTTACTTGACTTGGTAAGCTATCTTCTCTTTCAGAAGCAAGATATATAAAAGTACTATGTTTAATATTCGTGTGTTACACACGGGTTAAATAACAACATTTATAAAGAAATTATAACCTTAATGCTCAATGATTTGTGAATATTTAGTATTTAAAAACTTAGTTCCATCAACTTATGCATGGTGGTGAAAAATTTCCCTCCTAAACTTCATATTATAAAACAAAAAAATTTTCCCTCCAAAAATTACCCCCCTAAAACCTTGATTTATTAGATAGATTTGTTTTTCTATAACTTTTATCTCACATTATTTGAATGAGTTTATTTATACAACTTATTTGAAAATACTATCCCATCGAGCAATTGGGCCCTGGGCGATTGGTTGCTATGTCCTCCCTTTAGGCTGTGCGTGATCATGGGTGGAGTTATTAAGGGTCGGGGTTCCTATTTTTTGTTAGTAACGTATATTTAAGTTTTGATAGCTTAAAAATGATCCGAAAGCTTAAAAGTTAGCCTTGGCACATATTTTTATATGTATTTTTTTGGCCTCTTATATAAATGGTCAATCGCCAATGAATTATGAACCATTTCTTATATAAATGCCCCAACTGTTACATAGTGTGCCCCTATTATACTGAAATATTACACAACATGGCTATATTATTCCATTAACAAAACTGAAATCTTAAATAACTACGCTACTTATTATTGTTTGTGGGGCAAGCAAGGGGGCCTTTGCCCGCCTCCTAGTACACCAGAGGCATCTCTGCTTAAAATCATTTAGTTCTACACAAGGGAGGATGCAAGAAGGTTCGATAAAAAACGGTTTTGTACTGATTGATAAAACCCTGTTGGTTTATTTTGATCAAGTGCATCTGTTTATCATTAAACCATGGTCTCAGCGATTTCTAATTCAACTGGTGACTGTGAATGCGATCCAGTTCTAAAAAGAATTATTACAAGTGAAACCTTTTATACAACTATTAATCAAATTTCTTGATTGAATCCTAATGTGAATGCATTCAATTCAAGGGAGTTGCAACCAATGCAAACCCTAAAAAAATATTAAAATGAGGGTTGGGCATCTCAACCACATGTAGTCACCATGTTCAAAAGAAATTTGGGGCCGTGAAGATGGTACCACAGACAAGTACAACTGCCATTTGCAGATATATATGATTATAAAATTGCTGTACCATAACCTTGGGCCAAGAATATTTGGTTCTCATGGATCTTTGTTTATTTTAAAAATTAGACACATTGACTTCAACCATGTTACACATCACCTACATTGTTTATACAATAGTCAACAGGATCATTGTTAAAAGTTTAATTCTAGCTTAAACGACATTGTGCTTAAGTTAAAAGCTCATTGAATAAACAAACACTAAAGCTTCACATACAAAGGTTAAAGAGGCTTACAAGCATAAACATGTCTGTTATCTATATAAATATCAAGTTTAAGACTAAATCCTAAAGTTTTGTTTAAATAAAGATTTAGAAAAGGGTGAATCATACTCTGTTTTTATATAAACAATATATGAAGTGATGAATGTACACGTTTTTATACTTTTCTTACACGGTTTCAACAAGCAAACATGACCTCCATTCCCCATAAAATCCAAGTAAACTCAAACCAACTCATTGATATTTGAAACTTTTGACTAATAAAAGTCAAAATTCTTTCTATTATGAATTTCAATAATATATCATGCAAAAAATTTAACTTTTTGAAATTCAGGATTCATCTGTAAAAAGGGTATTATCAGTGAGTAATGAGACCTCTATTTCCCCACAAAATCAAGTAAACTCAAAGCAAATAATTGATATTTGAAACTTTGACTAATAAAAAGTCAAAACTCCTATTTTATGAATTGCAATCATATATCATAATCTTGCAAGTGCAGGCAAATACGCGTTTACTTATGGTGCATTGCTAATGTGACTAGGATGAAAAAGTGTGTAGTGTGAAGTACAATCATCCTGTTCAGAGTATTGTAAGGAAGCCTAATATCAGAGTATTGTAAGGATTATCACATTTTTGATGATCTTGATCCGACTATGCCTCAACCTTAAGTGCCTGGCTATGAGGCTTCTCGCCAAATATATATCTGTTGTAAGGAAGCAATGGGTTTCAAGCAAAAAACTTCATGCGAAAGGATATTTTTGGCTAAGTGTATAAGGGATCTGGATGGAAATTTGTTTTTCCAGGATGGTGAATCTTGAACAGCGTTGTTATGCCTAGCTAGGTGGACTGCCTAGATCTGTTCTTTACAAAATTTACAGTAATGTGAAGGGAGTAATCTCCTTGGAAATATGAATTTCCTGACATGTGGCTAGGTGAGAGTATCGCTTTCTAGCCATATGACCAATGTGTTATACAAAGGTTATCTTGTCGTGTAGTTATAGAAGGTTCTCTTACCATTTGTGCCTAGATAGACAAGGCCTGTAAGGTTTTGTGACTACAAGACCTTGCAAAACAGGCTAACACTTTATGTTATATAGCTGGGCATGCCAGGTGAAAATTTTGCCATTGTCTGACCAGGCGAGGTAGTTTAAGGGTTATATGTCATATTTGTCGGAGAGGTAAGTAAAAATTTATACGATGATATGATCAGTCGATGCGTGTAGGGATTGTTAACTAGTTGGTCAAGGCGGGAGATGACTTCTTGCCATTCAATGTGGTTAACTTCATTTTGTATACCCTGCATCGCAAGCTCTTGCCCCAACAAGGAGAGCCTGAAGGCAAGTAATCGGTTGCCGATGTGTTTCCATTCTTCGTATTGAAAATATTGTTTGTTCAATGCTCTCATTTTCGTTTGTCCACCATTTCGTATGTATTACTTAGCATGAAGTAAGCTGTTGTTTGAGCTTCTTAGTGCGATCAAACTTGCGTAATGCTTGAGCGAGCCATTTTCTTAAACTTAGCGATAACTAATAATAAGAAAATGAGTCGCATGGCTATGACAGTTTTTGCGTAGCGGCGGTAGCTTCATGATATGGTGAACACAATGCGTATTTTGCCTGTAACGGGTGAGCCTTAAGGTAGCCTTATTGTATTAGGACTAAAACTAGTGGAAATAATCTTAGGAGAGCTTGTATGTATGCTTCCATGACTAAAGAGCATACAACGCTGTAAGCGCAAGATACAATAAGTATTCTTGATGGGATCGAATGAAAGTTTATTGGGTAGGACCAAGCAATCGATTATTCATAAGATCGGTCAAATCTAATGACAAACAATCAATCATTATTGAGTGAAACTGGGCATGACTCTTTTCTATGGCACAACCGAGCATGATCGTCAGTGGCCATGTAAAGCCCTTAGTCTAGTGTGATATAGTTATACTAGAATGATATTCTTCGCTCTATTGTGTTGATCTTTGTGACATGGAAATTACTAAGGCTTTTTAGTAAATGAGTTTACCTAAATGATTCTTACCACGGCGTGTTTCATACGAACAGATTCTTACCTTATGAGGATTTAATTTCCAAGGATTTGTTATCCGTTGTAGGCCTGGCATGTAGGAAAACGTAGAGGCGCTTCCTTTAACTTGATGTAAGATGTTATCAACGTTAAATGTCTAAATTTGGAGACATAATTTTGCTGAATTTGTTTTGCCATCAAAACATGTATTCTCGTGCATATGAATATAATCAATTGTTGATCTGCAAACCTCATTCTTTCGAATTATTTAGAGTATGATTAACCTCTGGATTTGAAATTACTGCTTACATACCCGGTATTGGCCATAATTTGACTTGACGTCATCCCCACCTTCCTCTAGTATATCACTGGCGGTCCTTCTTGAGTGCGGCACGCCCCCTTTTTGTTTGTTTCGGAGCCGTTTTTGCGTGGGGTATTAAACCTACTACGTACCACACCACCAGTGCCCTAAGGCTAAAGGGAGAACTGCATGTCCTACTAGTCGGATAGAAGCCTACCCATCTACCTTGTTCATATCGAGCCGGACATGAGAGACGCTCTTTGAAGTGAAGATAAGAGAAAAAGCAAAGACGGCTTATTCCGAATGTCTTGAACTCAAAGAAAACCAAGCCTAACGACTTTACTTTCATACTAGGAAATCGAAGATTTGCCGTATTCAAATAAAGGGGAGCACATTGCTATCATGAAAACGCCAGTTAGATGTGAAACTTGTGGACCTCATTAGTTGTGATATTGATCTGTAGCTTCGAACAGAAAGATCCTGGGCCAACCCACAAATTCCCATAATGATACATCTGAAGCCTAGGAAACAAGTACGAATGATAGGTAGTTACTTGTAGTAGTTAGGGAGATAAGCGAATCAGATACAACAACAAGAAGTTTTTATGTCATAAAATTTCTCGCAAACAAGTACTTATTTAGATAATTCAACGGCGACAAACAAAAGAACTTCTCTTAGCCCAGAAACAAGTAGATTTATAGAAAGACTTGTGTCAGGTATAAGAATGAGTGGATTGCTCGAACGAGGTGAGTCAGAGGAAGGCTTCCTCTCAGTGAACGTACTATTACTATCCCAACATGGACTTTGACCAAGTGTTCGATAACCACAGCTAAAGGATGGTATCGAAATTTATATGCAGAAAGTGTGATTGGGTTGCCACGTTATACCAACCACACAGAATAAACATTTTTATGAAGTATAATTAATTGCGTACAACTTGAATGTCTTTATCTTTTCTATGATGACATATACCGAAGGTTCTTCAAGCTAGTACATAACTTATGTGAGGCCGTGTCCTGCTTGACCATATAGCAAAACTTAAAAGACGTGCTATGTCCTACGTGTGAGGAATACGAGCTTTGAATACTGCAATCTTAGGTGAGTAAACGAAGTTTTGCCATAATAGGCTTAACGAAAGTAGGTTTGGAGTAGTCAGGTCTGACTGTGGCTCGCTTGATGGTGTAATGCTAGGTTGAAGGATCAGGAGAGGTCTTGTTGTAAGGTTAAGTAAGGCAAAATTCCTATAAATGTTACTTCATCGGGCCTTGAAAACGACTTTTAGTAGGGGATAACGATCTTTAGGACATACCTTGTTATGATCTTTGAAGTCCACACACGTCCTTCATGCCTTTGTCGCATACCAGGGCATACTGTGGAAGGATTTTGATGGATTGTTCAATTATGTGCATGGGTACATCGGTCAGACGTGATCCAAGCAAACATATCGGTGCTTTGTCTTAACAAGTTGATTAAATTTTTTTTTTTTTTTTTTTTTTTTCATAGTTAGATCGCTCCCACCCACTAGGGACTATGAGTGTGCTTGGTTAACCTAAGCAAAGCTTTCTGGGTAAGACCAAGTTAATCTTTGTGTTAAGGTTATTCAAAGTGACTTACAATACCAAGTAAGCATGCTTGGCTCAATCGAGTAAAGCTTTTTAGGCGAGACCAGGTAAAGCTTTGACGGTATGGCTAATTAGGCCTTCTTCTGAGTAAGTGTTATGTCTTACAGTACACGAACCATATCTTAGCCATGTCGTTTGGCGACTATCTCTTAGCTCAAGACAATCTGCAAGTGTTTGTCACTATAGTAGTGATTTTTGCAAGGAAAGCCACTTTATGTTTTTCAAAGAAATTCCAGGCACGTGTTTATTCAGACTTTTACAGGGTTTCGTGGATTTGGAAATCATCTTATAGCAAATAGTTGCTCCTTGCTTTGGTAAGCCCAAATGATTACTCGTTTGGAAGGTAAATTACCTCTTCTTGCAGTCGACGCGATATTCTGGTTTTGGGTTGCATGACTTTGGCGAAGCCCTTTAGAGAAAATAGTGATTCATCGGGAATGAAAGTATCTCTTCTAGCATCTTATGATTGACGCAATTTAGTTTTAGGCCAGCTGATTTAGGCAAAACCTTTTATAGAGAATATACGTGATCTTTTGGAAGGAAAGTTACTCTTCTTAGCGTCTTGCGATTTACGCAATTTAGCTTTGGGCTGCCTAATTTAGGTCAACCCTTTTTAGAGCATATACGTGCTTGTTTGGAAGGAAAGTTACTCTTCCTTGCCTCTTATGATACTGTTACGGCTTGTTAGCTAGGCAAACCGATTTACACTCGTATATTTAAGAAACTTTATTTTGGCTTTGTGCCTTTAAATACATTGCGCAATGGTTTACTATTCATGGGTAGGTCAAGGCCGGATCCCAAGGAGCTAATTGTTTTAGGTGCTCACCCTTTACATGAGAAGGTCAAGGCCGGAACTCAAGGAGCAGTATTATGAGGTGCTCATCCTAAAGTAATGTGACACTATTATATGTGTGTTTGCATTGATCATGCATAAGTAAGTGAGTTTACTTGTATGTAAGTTCACACTCATGTCTTGACTTTTCGTTCAAGTTTTGCGTTGTCGTGGTAATAACCATATTGGATACATGACTTGAACATGTTTATCTTTATGACAATAAAGATGCAACCTTTCCTTGGTGGATAAATATGACTAGACCTCGACGAGGCAATATATGTCGGTTGGGAAACGATAAGTTTCTCTTAGTCGGCGACCTTTGTCATATAAATTACACGTCTGACATAAAATGACTAGACAATTTACTTGTGACCTTAGTCGGGTGAAACTCTGGCCTGGCCATAATATCGCAAGAAAACTTTACCCTTGGCCTTTGCCAGACGAAATGTATGTCTGGGCATAATTTGGCAAGACAATTCACTTGTGACCTTTGTCAGACGAATTGTATGTCTGGTCATAATATGGCAAGAAGATTCACTCCTGACCTACGTCAGGCGAAACTCTGACCTGGTCACGGTATGGCATGGCAATTTTACTCCGGGCATTTGTCAGACGAATTGTACGCCTGGACATAATGTGACAAGACAAATATATTTTTTTTTTTTACCTTCGGCGGAAGAATCATGTGTCTTGGCACAATATGGAAAGGAAATTTTTCTAGAGACCATTGTCGAACTATTTGTCTGGTTAGCATTGAACATTATCGAAGCATCGCCTCGTGGCTTAGATCCTGGCCAAAGGTGGCTTAGAATGTTTTTGCACAAGCATCTTCTTCGCGACTTTGCCCAAAATAACCAGTTTGAAATAACCATGCTGTTTACTTTCTTCACCAGCTGACAATGCCCGAGAGGTTCCTGGCGTGCTTGACCTTGCCAGGATTAGTCTTTAGCTTACAACTTGGCCTAGTAACTTGCTTTTCCTAAATCTGATGGTTCATTTTCTTGAGCTAAGCTCCATGCTTATGCTCCTTATGTTATCAAAGGAATGGATGAAAAAATAGAGTTCAACAAAGGAACAAATTGTGAAGAGGTGTCTGTCATTGGCATTGACTGTAAGGCTAAGAAAGCTATTGTGAGATATTTGTAAGTGTTTAGCCAAAATTTGGTCTTGGCTATAAGCTAGGAATGAATTGGCCTCGGCCATATTCTGAGAGCTTGGATACATCGAGCCGGGCTGCCAAGGACATGCTCCGCAGGCTAGATTGAAGACGTTATTAGCCAGCCATTGATTTACTAGTTGGTTCTGGTATAATTCTTGGTATGACACCTTAGGTATCTAGTTTAAAGTCGTTGCGGCTGTACCGGTGGAGGCTTGCCTGAAAGTCTTGGTATTCAAGCTAACTTCTTCTCCGCCGGTGATAAAACATGCTCGATGTGAGGAACTTGTTCCGCTAGCACATCTGGTTCTTCATCACGCCCTAACAACTTTCCTCTTGCACATAATCATTTATTAGTTCTTACAAGCAGGGAAAATTTGCCCTAACTCCTTCCTGAGTCAGTTCTATTTTGTTGGAAATGTCATGAGGTAAATCTGGTGAAAGATGAGACCGGGAACTCCCCGCCTCTGCTGGTGTTGCATCATTTCTAGTCATAACTTCATGTTTACAACAGAGAAAACAACAAGGTCATAAGTAAACCGTTTCCGGTTGTATTGGACATGACTCGAAGTGGCGAAACTTACGAATATGCTCAAAGTTATTATCCGAAAGGGATACCCATCCTTAAGACATGTTTTGTTAAGAACTTTGAACTCTATCCTTTTCTTGATTTGTCGTTTGACCTCTTTCCAACACCGGGTTGGCTACCCAGGAATGATACTTTACTCCATCAAGACCCATGTCAATACCAACTTGCAATGCTTACGATGGTTCTTACCTACTATTCATACTTTGGTTGATAAAATGTCAGTTGGTCAGCATGCTACCGCCATCTTCCCAATATCTTCCAGCTCGGCCGCTCTTACCTACTGCTGACTAAAAAATGGGCAGTATGGTATATATCCCGGCCTTATTTCAGATTTTATCATGGACCGAGCTGAAGAAAACATTTTATCCCTCGGTTCATTTCTTGGATTTTTTTTTTTTTTTTTTTTTTTTTTAACCATAGATAATGTAGAAATCATAAACTTTGAGTGCATTTCTTTTATTGGTGTTTGGGGTCACCGACTTAGGCAGGCAGAATTTAAGCATTTCCACTCTGGTTGCTAGTGCTCCCCTGGCGATTTAACTAACGGAGAAACTATTGATCTCATGACTCGTTACCGTGGTCAAACCTTCTATAGGTCCTTCTTGACTCATGCTCACCGCTTTGTTTCCCCATAGGTTGGGACATTTTCATTGTCAACACTTTAAATTGCATCATTTGTTGTATGAAGCTAACATGAAGTTGCCGCTTGGGCTTTCATATGAGTTTATGGTTCTAGCAAAACAAACTACAGTTTAGATGAGCATATGGCTTGATATGGTATTGCTTCATCATTGTAGTTTTTACCTTGTCATATACGAGATAAGAAGGATTTAACTCAAGCATGTTATCACAACTTTTAGTTCTCGTTTGGCGAGAGTACCCTAGTTTAGGGTTTTTGTCGGACGAAAAGGACTTTCGTTAGGGTTCTAGACAGACCGACCTTTTTTGGCCTGAAGTTATATTTTAATGACATTTCTTTTCTTGTGCTTTGGGATGTATGATAACTTGGCCACAACTTGACCAAAATTTCCAAGACGAGACCTCGACCCGGGCGAGATAGCCTGATTTCAAGCTTTCTTCAAGATAAGTTTTAGATTTGAGCTTCAGTAATATATGATAACTTGTCCAGAAAAAAGGTAAATGTGTCTGGCGAAGCCGAAATGATTTTCCTTTGAATGAGCAAGGAGATATAACCTAAACATTATCTTTGCATGTTTGCAGAAACAAATATGGTTTATCCTAGAGTCATGATACCGGAGGTTATCCAAAAAAAAAAAAGTGTCAATATCTTCATATATGTATAATCTGAAAAGTATCTTTATGCCAAAACTAAACGAAATCAAATTCATGTTTTTAAGGAGAATCATTTTGTCAAATTTGCAAGTGGCGTTGTAAAATAAGCGGTTTTCATTCGAGTTGTTAACAACTGAAAAATGTATATCCCTTTCTCCTTCTTTGGAAAACATGAGAGATTATTTTATTTTTATTTTTTTTATTTTTTATAGGAAAAAACATTATGCACAAGGTTTATTGCTAATATATTTTCAAAATGCGTTATACTTATAAGAGATAAAAGATTCATGTTAAAATACTATTGTTTCGAGTGTATAGCAAGAACATAACCTTGATACACTTACTTTTCTTTTGGGAATGAGAAAATTTTCCTTCAAGAGAACATATTGGCTTACCCTTTGTTATTAAGTTTCTGGATCGAGCTAAAGCAGTGTTTGATACTTACGATAAGGCAAGGATGAAAGCTCTAAGTCACGCATGGTAACATTAGATAATTTCTTTACAGGCCAGGCCAAATGAATCACGGCCATGCCAAATGCCTCAAGGCCAGGCTTGGTGACGCATATGGCTAACATGTCAGATCGGTAAGCGCAACTTTAGTCATGCAGTTATTTTGAGCAACTGAAGGTTTTAATTTCAAAAGTACTCTTACGCTTACCTTGGTGATTAATTTTACAAGATATGTAAATAGGAACGCCTAATAATATGCAAGGCAAAACCAGGCAAGAAATGCATATAGCCTAGGCATGGCCAGACTCAAGCAAGGTTATGTGATCTGGAGATGACCAAACTTGGTAACACCAGATTTTTAATGGATGTTATGCTTGACAAGACCAGACTTGGTGATCAGTAGGTAATTCCATCGTTAGGTCTCTGAGTTACCATAGCTAAAATGACCCTTGATATAACAAAGTAAGGGGACTATGATTACGCATAATCCCAAAGGTCGTGACGCGTATCGCAAGGCCAAACCAAGTGAATTTACGTACATTATCGGTATTCCCCCTATTGTGGTGAACGTGACAAAACCTTGGTCACGACGTTCACGCAATAGGGTCCTCGATGCAGGCCAGGAGTGTTATCAGACCAGGCACCTGTTTTTCCTGGCCATAGTTTAAAGACAAAGGAACTTTTCATGTCCCTTCCTAGATAAGTTTATTCGCTTGGTATCAGGGAACCACGTGAATATTTCACACTTCCCCCAGCCATATGTTATCTGTGAGCATGCTTTCTTTTTTATGTAGTAGCTTAACAACAAGAGTTTTCAGTACACATGGACTTAGTACCAAAAAAAGACTTGAAAATAAGGCACTACTTCAAGCAACCAAGTTGAAGTCGTGCCCCACGGTGGGCGCCACTTGTTGATACAACAAAAATCAGCCCTTGAGATAACATTGGAGATTAGTTGAGAATATTCTTGGATTTGACTATCCTAATCTTCCAAAGGTGTTAGGAAGATTAGTTAGGACTAGAGGCTCTTCTTTTTTGCTTCCTGAGGCCGGGCCGGATCTGTCCCTGCGATTCTGATATCGCCAAGAACGTTATGTTCCTTGCCTGAGATCTGCTAAGATAAGAACAACCGTTAGGCTCACCGCAGGGGAGGGTCCCCTGCGATCCACCTCCGGCGTGACAATCAGTATCTTCAAAGTAAAACACTAAGTGTGAAGTAAGAATGATAGTAAAGAGTAAAGAGTTAGAGAGAATTGAGAGAGATGGGGTGTCCAAACCTTGTTGTAATGAGTTGGTATATATAGGGGGATGAAGAAACGTTCATTTCTATTTAGGGGTTGGAATCTTTATGTTGCTAGATGCTTTTTCTCGAAGGTAGGAACATTTCCTGCTTGGTGTAAAACAGTACCTTGCGATACTGTTCACTGTCAGCTTTTCACTGTTCCCAGCATGCTTCTTGTCATCTTGTGGATTCATAAGTTAATATATCGCAAGGCCATGATATCGCAAGGCCATGATATCGCAAGGCCATGATATCGCAAGGCCACGATATCGCAAGGCCATGATATCGCAAGGCCATGATATCGCAAGGCCATGATATCGCAAGGCCATGATATCGCAAGGCCATGATATCGCAAGGCCACGATATCGTAAGGCCACGATATCGCCTTGCATGTCCGCTCTAGATCTGGCAAGGACATTTACTATCCTGGCCAACTATAAACTAATTACTTTATTATGGGGTTTTGCTTAATTACGTAGGTTATAAACCTACTTACGTCATCACATCCTTGCATAAAGTACAACCTGGAGAGTACTTTGTTAGTATGTTGTACAAAGTCAAAAAATCAAAAATAAAAATAAAGAATTGAACTTTTTGTAATTCATGATTTGACTGTAAAAAGGGTATTTATGTTTCCTAATAAAATCCAAGTAAACTCAAAGTAAAGCATTGATGTTTAAAACATTGACTAATAAAAAGTCAAAAGTCTTCAAATTACAATCATATATCATATGCAAGTGCAGTGAAACTACGCGTTAAGTATGACAAAGTGTGTTTTTGAAGTACAAACATTCTTGCATAAGGTACAACCTGGAGAGTAATATGTTTTGCAAAGTCAAACATCCAGAAAGAAATAAAAATATGATTCAACTGTAAAAAAGGTATTATCATTGAATGAATACACATGTAACATATACAACTTCCTTTTCCATCTGTATTTGTATAAGGGTAAAAAAACAACAAAACTAAGCTGTATACATGTTTCAAGATTTAAAAGACTTTAACTTAAAAAAGAATGAATAAAATTCCTATGTCAGTTTCATATTCATCCTAAAACAGAATATAAATTTAATTAAAAATTTTCTTTAAATTCACCTATTTGGACCGGGGAAGATTGTGTTCTGTAAGGTCCACTGTTTCTTGAAAAAGAACTCTTATTTGTGTACTTATGGTTACAAGGAGCACTTCTTGGAGATAAATTTGCTTGCTCCAATGTATGTGATTGCAGCACAGTAGGGTAGTCCCTCAGACACCCGATGCGGGGCCCAGCTCCCGTGCTCCATTTACACGAGAGCTGTCTCCCCAGTTGAAATGATTTTGTTCCTTTATGAGAATCGATTCTTTGTAAGATTGATTTCGTAGGAACTGAATCCTCTAAATTCTCAAAATTCGGCTCCACTTCTTCATCGTCTGACATGTCATGCGCTGACGGGGCATGAATCTTGTGGGATCCAATCAAGTCAACTACTTCATCAGCTTGTTTCTTGGTGTTTAAGCTAATAAAAATGTCATCTTTGTTTGGTATTCTGAGAGTACTTAATTTCCTACTAGATGATCTAGAGAGTCTAGATTTCTTCGGTGATTCCTGGGGTAAATACGTAACTTGCTTAACGACGATTGCCATTTTTGAGGTATGATCATCTACCCGCGCGTCTTCTGTCTCCACGTGCTCCTTTTCACTCACATCTTCTTCTGAGGAATGAGTTCTTGTATGAATACTGCTGCTTTGTTTGCCAAGTGATTCAGTATCATCTTCATCTGAATCCATCTGATAGCAATAATAGAAAATAAAAATTAAATTAATCAGCGTTATATTCTTTCAAATATCGAATAAAGAAGAGTAAAAGCCTTAAAATATTTGTTTTTACCTTGACATAAGTCGTATCCACGTCATTTTCTTGAAGAAACGAAACAAAATCTTGAAAATTTTCTTGCGTCGGACGATAATGACCACTGTGAGGCCAGATTGCCTATCAAATAAACACAAGCCAGAATAACAATTAGCATAACCATCACATGTTAATATTAACAAATAACATACCATCTTGAATCATTTTTATAAAATCAATTAACATGTTGATTAAGTTATATTTACCTTCAAGACACCTTTCTCAGAAACTAATCTCCCAGCTGCTAATGTGGCGCCACCAGCTAAAAAACTTGAATGTTGAAATAAACCTTTCTTTTTCATTCCAACATATAAAGTTTTAGATGTGCTTAAAACAAAAATCCACTTAGAACCCTTTGATGATTCAGTTGTATCTAGATACTCCCCAGTTTGTTTGTATAAAAGTTTTCCATCCGCTATCATAACCTCGTATTCCTTCCTCTCCGTCTGTAAGAAAAATAAAAATGATAAAATAGTAAGCAACGGTTCTTTGTGTTTAAAGGAAAAAACAATACTTTATTAGACAAAGACATACCGGGCCGAGATATTTGATGCATTGTTGTTGAAGTTTTGATCTGGGACATTTTTCAACAAGATTCACTTCTTTCCCTTCTCCTATATCCAACCTGATTTTTTAATAAAAATAAAAGATTAGACTATATGTGAGAACTATGTATATTAATACTATATATTAATAAAGGTTATGACATGAACTTACCAGTAAAAGAATGGTTCTTTGCTATGAGATTGCAGCCATTTTCCATAATAGAAGTGAAGATTATGCCCGTAACGGTGTCTCGGATCAATCTGTTTTACAAAACAAGTTTAGATTTAATTAATAAGTAGATCACATGCACTCTAAAATTAAAGGATTGGTGTAAAGATAGGTTAACTTACTGCCTCAAGCCAGTGTTGCAAGGCAAGCTTTTGAGCTTTACCATTCTTTGATAAGCCTTTCCCAACCTGCAAAATCAAGAAAATAGCTATTTTGTTTATATTGTTGCCTTTAAAAAGATTTATAACCTAACCCAATAAAAAGTTTATGAATTTACCTTGGCAGCCCTTGTTCTTGCTCTAGACCAACGGGAAATGGCGGTTTCTTGTTTATCAAGATCAAAAAATGATATAGAACTTCTTTTAAGCTCTGCAAAATCCAACAGCTTCCACCTACAAAATGAACAAAAATACAACGAAATCAGAAAAAATACAATCTACATGATTAAACCAACTCATTTGATAAAAAACAACTCAAATGCGTACCAGCTTTGTTCAATAAGAACTGCACAATCCGCTAGCTTTCTTCGTGTTCGAAAGCTTTTGTAAACTTTTTGCAGCTTAGTGGCTGCCTCATGTTTGGGGCTCCCTGGTTCAAGATCTTCCAACACATTATCAGATCTTGGGGATTCGCGGTGCATTTCAATCTTTTCAACATGTTTATTTGAACAAACTTTAAAGCTAACAGATCCTTCAAGCTTCATTTGTTGCGTGCTCATTAACTGCAATGCTAACGGTTTAGTATCCTGGATCTTAAAACTGCAAGATAACCCCAATCTTTTAACTTCACCATCCTCGAAATCGATGGATTTTAGCGCTGATTCTAAATCTGCGTATGCTGCAAATGGGCATGAAAATGACAACCCCATGCAACTCTGAATAACTTGATTTTCCTGTTAATCAAGATCTTGTTAATAATATGACATTTGTAGAAACACGTATGTGTTTAATACTATGTTAAAAAAGAGACTTTTTTTTCAACTTAATCAAGCTAGAAGTGACACCTAATACAAACAAACATCAAACAAGATGAATTGTAATGAGCTGTGACATCACATTAACTGACAAAACTTAAACTAAGTAATAAAGCAGTAAATGAAGCTAATAGCATGAAACAATCAACACTCGTTACCAAGTTGAAGTAAGCAAAGATTAAAGCATTAGCATACATGAATAAACAAATTTCCACAAAAAAAATAAAATCTTGACAGTAAAGATTCAAAATTTACTAAGATATGATGTAAGTGTAGTCATTGACGCATTTCATCAAACACCTTGTAGACATAAAACAGATAACAAAAATAAAAGAAATATTGGTACCTTTGGAGAGATAAAAGAATGTAATTTGGTTGTGTGTATGTGTGTAATGGTGTTGGATAGAATAGTGAGATTGAATGTCTACTTTGATGGCGAAGATGAAGGCTTTTTATAGAAGCCATCACGCAGTTTCGAGGGGGAGACTTTTAACAATTAAAGGGTTGGAACTTGGAAGTATAGAAGAAATATAAAATAAATTATTATATGTATTTTTTTTCCATATCTATATACGTATGTCATATGTGTATGTATAATTTACCAAAGATAAGTTGAAACCTTATAAAACTGAGAACTACATTACATTATCCTCTGTTAAAACACAGATATTATGAATAATGTTTTGTGTGAGATGTAGTGTTGTTATTAGTTGGTGGTTTGAGTTGTTATGTTTTTATTGGTTGATGTTATGATTAATTATTTTGTGTTTGGCTTGAGGTACCATGTTGCTATTAGTTGATGATTTAAGGTGTTGTTTTGCTATTATTTGATGTCATGTGTGCGTTTGATTGTTGATTGTTTTTTTGTTATTGTTTGTGTTGTGTTTTTGTATTTGATTTTTTTTTGTTTTATATATATATTTTTTTGGCAGTTGGTAGATTTGCAATAACTAATAATCCGTTTAACAACACGTGACATCGTGAATATACCTTGGTTATGTTGAAGGGCAAACCTTATAAATAATGTTTGTGTGTTGTGTGAGGTGTTGTGTTTCTATTGGTTGATGGTTTGATGTGTTGTTTTCCTATTGGTTGATGTCATGAAATATTGTTTTGTGTGTAGCTTGAGGTGTTATGTTGCTATTGATTAATGGTTTGATGTGTTGTCTTGCTATTGGTTGATGGTGAGGTGTTGTCTTGCTATTGATTGATGTCATGAAATAGTGTTTTGTGTGTGGCTTACGGTGTTATGTTGCTATTGGTTGATGGTTTGAGATGTTGTGTTGATATTGGTTGATGTCATGTATGTGTTTGTTTGTTGGTTGTTTTTTTGTTATTTTTCTATTAAAATTTTGTTTGTGGGTTGTTATTAGGGTTTGTAAATAGTAATAACCCGCTTAACAACTGTCGCGCAACGCATGAACATACCTAGTTTAAAAGCTTTATTGGTTAAACTTGAAAGTTTATAAAGTTAACGGGTCATGTTAATGTTAGAGAAAATAAGAAGCTAAGTTGTCAGGTTGAAAAAACTATGGGGTTAGGGTGTAAACTTGCATTGTAAATTAAGATACATAATTTTTAGAAAAAAACTTAATCCCGTTAAAAGTTTTTAACGACGACATGTTGGTTGCCAAAGTGATAAAAGTAAAAACCGTTACCAATTAATTCAATAATTGAAACATGTAAAACCAAAAGATAAAAGTTAAGACTGTTAACTAATAGTCATTACTCTGAATTATTAAAATTCATTTGAAATTAGAATACATAAATGATAATAGGGTGCAACTATTTGTCCAGTAAAATCATTTTATTATCATTAAAAATCTTAAATTGTGGAAAATGTTTAGTTGAAAAAGCAAAGGGTTTAGATGAAAAAGATTGAAACCCATAATCTTTGATGGTGAATTGAAACCCCTGGTGGCGGTGGTGATGTTAGACGATGATGATCATGATGGTGGTGGATGCTGTTGGAGGAGATGGATCGTTATGGAGGTGGAAGAGAGGGATGTTTATGAGATGTAGAAGATGGATGATGGTTTTTATATAATACTCCGTAGTAATAGTAGTAGTAATAGTAATAATAATAATAATAATCTACTCTTCTAATAAATTGCTAAGCTATTCTACCACATAGCGCCACTTGTCGCAACCATATTGATTCTAAGCAAAAAATGTGGATCTTTCAAGATTTACCCATTTGAGAAGTGGATCATTTATTAAAGTTGGATCATGTTTAAAAATTTGTAAATAAAAGTCTAAAATTTTTATTTTGCATTTTAATGTAGAATTATATTAATATTTTTTTACCGTTCAACCTGCGTGAACACGCGGGTATTAACCTAATAATAATAATAATAATAATAATAATAATAATAATAAAGTTTCCGTTTTGGTCCCTGGATGAGTAAAAGGACTACTATACCCATGCCATTAACGGATTTTTTTAACGATTGTTGACAGAAGGACCAATATGGCAGTTGTTTATAAAATCAAACACCAAAATGGTAAAAAAAACATAAGGATCAAAGTGATCGAAACGGTACAAACCGATGGACTATTTGGCTATTTACTCTTGTTTCTAAGTCCAAGAAAGTAAAATTAAAAACTAAAATTAAGATTGGATTTAGATCGAGTACCAATTAAAAACATAAAACTAAAAGATGATAAATTAGGAAAACTAGTCATTTTTATCGTCCTACAATGAAATATCGGATTTTGAAAAGAGCCTATTCTTTTTTGTTTGAGTGGGGCATCTTAAAACCTTAAGTCGGCCCTAATGATACGATATATAGCAAGTTTTATGGTATTTTGTGAAATCATTTGAAATTTTTGTGACCACTTAGATTTGGTTGTGAATTCATTATAAAAAATTACTTCAAATTAAAATAATAGTCATGATCGCATATAATTAAAATAAAACGTACATGTGACTCGCAAACCAGTCACAAATGTATAAAAGATAAATAAATTAAAACTAAAAGATATATATCGGTTGCAAACATGTTGCAACGGTAAACCAATCGTGGATTTAAGTCGCATAATGGTTGCAAGGGGTTGTAAGGCGAGATCTCTTATGTGCAAGTGTAATTTCAATCACAAAGAGATCAAACCGAGTTATGACTGAAATTGTCATTGTAAATGACTATTTTTTTTAAACCAAACATCTAGAAATATTTAGAAGATTTTTTTACATTGTTAGACCAATATGTATTAGTGTGATAGATTTTTTCACACTATTATAACCCTAATCTACAAGATTATCAATACAGTACATTTTACAAGATCTAATTCACATATGCAATGATAAAACTTACAACCTTATAACTGTATGTCACACTTGTTACCGCTAGAAAGCAACTCATCACATAAGAACATTTCAATGTTTTAGATTTTCTATTATAATTATTTATTATGTTAAGATATTAATTTTGGTATACATAGACAGTCAAAGGGGCAATGGTTGTGAAGATACATCCTCATTCTTCAGTCCCCAGTCCCCACGTTAGCGACGACTCAGAGTAAAGCAATTCCAAACTTAATTAATAGTTTGACTTTTACCTATCAAAGTCTCTTCTTCTTTATCATTCATGTATATTTTTTTAAACAACTACCTTGCTCTTAAACTATATCAAATATATATATGTCTAAGTTTAAACTTGACATGATCTCCTTAAAATAGTGCTCATAAAGACAAAAAAAAAATTTTTTTTCATTGAACCACCAATCCTAATTATTATTCTTTATGATACTAGTAATTAGTAAACCAATTTGTTTATCCCAAATTAAAATTATAATATTTATAAAAAAAATAATCTTATTATTTTTAGTGAGATTTTAATTTGAGTTCACTTTAGGGTTCTTTCTTTCTTCCATCGTCTGGTAATTATTGGAAAATTCCTATGAACTTTACTTAATTAACTCTTCTATAATTGATTTTTATATTTTTTTTTGAACGACTTTCATGAATTGTGATGGACGTAACCCCCCGTCACATGGGGGGTCCCTAAACCAAGTCAGGCAACCACATACGTTGTCTTAAGCGGGCCCGCGTGGTGCATCTAACTTGGCAGAGCGCTCACAGGAAAAACCCCACAGAGGCCGGCGTAGCAATTCAACCGTTATCGAGGATCGAACCCTCGCTCGTGGGTAAAACCTGTTTGTCTCATCAGCATTAACTGAATCATTAACTGGTATCGCTAGAAAATAATGCTTGTGGGAGTAGAACTTGGGACCTTTTGGTACACCAAGAAACCACTTTACCCAAATCTCCTAGCTAGTGTAAGGAAAACAAACATTTGTCTTAGGCCACCAATATCTAAAAGACCACCAAATTCTAACAGGCCAGAAAATTCTATTTAGATTTATCAAAGTATAAAACGATTTAGAAAACAAGAAATTGTCTGGACAAAGGAGAATTTGTTTTTAATTAATTTTTTAAATAGTTTGCATTTAAATCAAATAGTAATAACATTTTTTTAACCATAATAGTTATAAAATAGTGGTTTTAATGTTTGTTAAGTAGTTAGTGTATTAAAATTCAATTAGAACTATAACTACAATTATTTAGAAAAAAAACAAAAAGAAATATAATATTCAATTCAATTCTATTCGCTGATTTTAGTTGAAATCTTATAAAATGACATTAAATAAATAATTAAAATTTGCATTTTCATTCTGGTAAAAAAAAACTATAAAAAAACACAATAAATGTAAAAAAAGACACAATGAAACGTTAATTTGTTTTATTTTATTATTTTTGTTTTGTTTATTTTATTTATATGAAGAAGGGCAACGGGTAGAACAAGGTATCCGAAACACACTTTTTATAAATTTATTTTACATTGTGAGTTATAATTTTTTTATCTCTCTATTAAGTTTTTTTACCATTATCTATTTTTCACAGTTTATATCATTTTTAATCTTTGTAGGTTAACTTTACTCTTAATAGAATACTAAAAACTTGATTACAATTAGATGAAATTTACATAATCATTTAACTGATTTAAGCACCAAAATCATGTAGCTAGCCATGTTGTACCAAAGGTGTTGAAGACTAGCTAGCTGGTGTTTTTCAATAGAAAGTTGTCAATAAAAAAAGAAAGTGAGGGTTTGTTTAAGTGTTTAACTGTTTTAGTTAGTGTTTCTCAAAGCATGTAGAACAAATTTGTTGTTAAAAGAGTTATTGATAAAACGAATTATATATAGGTTTATAAGTGCATAGTATATATCATATATAGGTTAATATTAATATTGATACATATAAAAAATGACAAAACTGAAAAGACATATATAGGCACCAAGAACTTTAGGCTGTCTACCCATCTCACCAACCCTCTCCGAGTGCTTTAAAGTTTAAAGCCCGTTGTATCAAAGCATTAATTAATAAACCGGCACAATTAATTATAAACTTCATATTTATCATATCGAATGAAATGTTGATTGTTTTGATATATCTACTGCTGATTACATGAAGACATTAGTATTAGCATAAGAATTTTTATCATTTTTTTTTTGTCACGGGGCAAATTAAATATATAGTTATTGAAATTTATCTATATATACATGTGTATGTTAAGTAGATATAATAAACATGCACATATAAACAAATGATTTTTATGTAGAGAAAGGTTCACATGCAATATTTCGTAAAATATGTGAAATGACACAATGATAAAAAAACCATAATGACATAAAAAAATTATAAATTACTCCAAGTGGGTCGAAGACATTGTTCCCCCCGTCGTCTTCCTTATGTCTTTTTAAAAAAATTTTAAAATAATGTTTTCATTATGTCTTTTTTTACCTTTATTGTGTCAAAAATCTATAAATTAAGACAATGAGTAAAAAAGACACAATGAAGTGTTATTTATATTTTATTTTAGTTTATTTTTAAAGAGGTCGACATGGGAAATTAAGCATTCGAGATACATTTTTGAAATACAATTTATACTGTGTTTTTTAATTCGTCATTGTATATTTTTTGTACTATTGTGTCATTCTCATAATTTATACCGTTTTTATTCTTTGTAAGTTAACTTGACTTTTTTATATAAACATTGCATGTAAAAAGTAAAAACTTGTTAAAAATACTAGCCACTAGAAAAAAAAACTAAATATTTTTGTTTTTTTGTTCTCGTAATAATTTAGTGTGATACATTGTGTGTATCGTCTAAAAATTTTGTTACTTGTCAAATTATTAGGTATCTTTTGCCAAATTTCACATCTCTATACCCTTTTATTATTAATCATATAATCAATGATTTAAATATTTTTATTTTTAAAATCCATAACATCATAAATTTTTTTATATCTATCATTTAAACTCACATAATACATATTCAAATATTATCAAATATTATCACATGCATGACATTTACATATAACACCGTTTAAATTAAAAACACTGTGTTTACTTGCTCGCATTGATTTGTTTACATTTTCCAAGTTTGAATGTATCTAAACTAAAGACTAAAAAGATAAGATTTGAACGATAAAACCCTTGAACACTTTTGAAATTGAGGTCATTCTTTACGTGTCAAATGAATATTATTGAATTCGCGCTTTTGTATAACTATTCTTGTGCAAGTCAAAATGCCACCGATACACCAAAATTAAAATAACACCTTTTAATAATACAATTAAAGAAAAAAACCGAGTGTTTTGATGTGTACGGCAAAAGACACTTAAGTCATGACATGGATAAACAGAATATAATAATAACACCTTTAATTACAACTGATAATGTTATATTGAAATACACAACTTCAAATCCATGATAATTCAAGCTTAAGTTTATAAAAAAAAGAGCTTAATTAATTATTTGACTTGTACTCTTAAGTTCAAGTTGAAAGTTGAAACTATAGATAGATTGATCTTATTCAAGTACCTGAGACGAGTAGACGACATGCATATATGCATACGCTTTAACGAACTAATTAACTCTTTTTTATAACGTTAATGATTTTTTTTGTAAAAGATTTTAACTAACACATTAACTTTTTCATAACATAAAATTGCCATAATGCAAAACTACTAATGTACGAAGAAAATCGAAAAGAAACTTACTATAGCGGACAACTTTCTGATCTAACTTGACGTAAAAGTTTACACGAGCTAACAAATCAATTAAACCAATGATTCAAAGTTAAATGACCAGCGAGTTTGCGAGTGACTAGCTAGTTCATTGCCCATCTTTACATGATGGATTATACATTTAATTAACGAGTCATGTTATTATTTAATATATTTATGTTTGTGATTAAATCGATATTTAATTTATAGTCCATAGTATTTACACCTTATGTTTTTGATAAAAAACCGTCTTATACGCCATGTATAGGGCTATACGCTGTGTATATGGTACGATGACAGGTATGTCAGTACGATGTACAGACCAATACGCCGCGTATAGCCCTATATGGGGCGTATTGATCGGTACTTCAATATGCCGCGTATAGCCCTATATGGGGCGTATTGATTTTTTTTTACAACGAAACGAATAAAGTCCGGCTACCCGGTGGGGTCAATTTAATAAAGTTTTTTCAAACATTTATTAAAAAGTATAACTATAGATTAATGATTTAGAAAAATGATCAAACCTTTGTGAAAAATTTAACAAAGGTTGGATCATTTTTCCAAATCTTTAATCTATAGTTTACTTTTTAATAAATGTTTGAAAAAAAATTTAATAAATTGACCCCACCGGGTAGCCGGGCTTTATTCGTTTTGTTGTAAAAAAAAAAAAAAAAAATCAATACGTCCCATATAGGGCTATACACGGCATATTGAAGTGCTGATCAATACGCCCCATATAGGGCTATACGCGGCGTATTGGTCTGTACATCGTACTGACATACCTGCCATCATACCATATACGCGGCATATAGCCCTATTCGCGGCGTATAAGACGATTTTTTGTTTTTTTTCCCCGGTGTAAATAGCATTTCCCTTATTTATATCAAACTAATAAAACTTAGACAAGTTTAGAAACACACATCGAAGTATCAAATATTATTCGAGTGTGATGCAAGTCGGGTCGGTTACAAGAAGTACGGGTCATCACTCACATTAATCATATATTGAATTTATTGGTCCAAATTGTATGTTTGTTATTTTGACCAATTTGCTGGCAAAAGTTAAATCAATCCCAGCTAATATTACCTTCTATTCACACCACCTTTTAATAACAAGTGTCAAGTGCTTCTTCATAATTTTTTAAAAGTAACTAGAACTTTTATAAGTAATAAATACTTTTGTTTTATTAAACATGATAAATTTAACAATAACTCAAAGTTTAATACTTGTTAAAATATTTAAAGTTGTATAATCATTAAGGGAAGTCTTCGTCCTCCTCGGTTAGAAAAAATTACGTTTTATCACTAAACGTAAATGGTGTTATCCGACGGAGATAGTCGTTGCAATAGATCACCCGGCCTATCCCGACGAAATTAAATTTTGGTATGTATAAAAAAGTTTGCTTAATTTGGTAATTGAATTCAAAGAAAGTACTACTGATCCTTGTTATCATGCATGGATATGTATTTTGGAAACGAGGCGATCTGTTTACATATATAAGTTGGTTATCATATAAGAAAGAAGATTTATATTTAGGTTAATAAATTAAATTAAAAAAGAAAATTTAAACAATAACATGTGGGTTTTAAAAATAAATACACTACAACATGCTTATAACAGAATTCAAATCTAATATCTAATGCCGCAAATATAAATGTGTTAATAATAAAATAGTTTAAGTATACGTTACATATGTGTACTTAGTTTTCTTTTATTTTGACATTAAATGGTTAAATTTAATAATTTATTGAATGATCGAGTATAGTATAGTATATGGTGCATGCCAACTGTTTGTTTGTTTGTTTGGTGATAGATCCTCACGTGGATGCGGCGGCACCGACGACACACCGGCCGTACTGCATGCGTCCTTTTAATTCAATTCGATCTCCCTAGCTTTATGCATACAATATTTAGCTTAATTCTTCCATAATAAAAAATAACAATGTTCTCGTTAATTACAAATCAACTAGATTTAAGATCAGGTCGTACGTCTGAATATTGTTTATGTTAGACTTTGTCACACGTGTTAATAAAAAAATTTCATATTTTGTACGTTACGGACTTACGGTGTAAAGTCGTAATGCGTCACATATTAAAAGACGGAGATATATCCAACACAAGAGATCAGAATGATAACTATGTCAAAGTCGTAAATATGTCAAAGTGAAGCATGTGGTTAAAGAATGTAAATTGGCTAAGTCATTAGGGGTGAAAATAACAATAAGTCAAAGTTAGAATCAAAGTTGTAAATATGTTAAAGTTAATATGAGGGTTAAACTTGTAAATATGATAAAAGTAAAGAACAAAAAGAGTAAAACGTGGTGAAGGGCAAACTTGTAAGTTACAAGGTTGGAATCACCGACCTTCTAAATTAGAAGTTTAGGTAATACAACTAGGTTCCTGACTTGGTATGCAGTCGGGTCTAAGTTGGTGCGCGTCTTGGAATGTGTCGTGCGCTACAACGGCACCGTGTCGTTTATGATTCCGTTACATGCAATACACCGATGCAACGCGTTCTTGACTTCGTTACACGCGCCACAATAGTGATGTTAACGTGGGGTAACGAAAAGTGTGGTGTCCACGTGCAAGTCAACTAGCATGTGCGCTCATTATACGTGTTACGTTATATACATTAAATTGTAGTGTCCACACATTGTGTGGCGCGCTTATAGTCTTGCTAGAGTGGAGGCAGTGAGACACTAAGAGTCTGTTTGGTAGCATCTGAATAACCTCTGAATAACCTCTGAATAACCAGTGAGGATCTACCTCTTAGTGGTTCAAAAATCCATTATTATGGAAGTTTTAAAAATATGATTAATTGGGTGGGTTTTATCATTCAGAAGCTACCTCTTAACCATTCAACATCTTTTTATCACTTAATGGTTCAGATGTTTCGAACAATTAAGAGGTAAGCCTCTGAATGACCATTAAGAGGCTACTAAACACCCCCTAGTATCAAAGACACTATTATGTGCAAAACTGGGAGGCATCGTTCACTTATTTTCGTCGGTTGTGTAAATTTCTGACACGGTAACTTAAAAATTGCCCCCACCCCCTCACCCTTTCAAATGAAACCCCCTACTTTTGTATGAGTTATTTTCGATCCCGAACCTTTTTTCCTTTGGAAAATTCACCACTTATCTTCGGTGTTTTAGTAATATATAAATAAATAAATGTATGTTTTAGGTTTTTTAGTGAATTCCATTTCAACCTACATTTCTGTTAACGACACGCCGACTAATTAATAATAATTATGGATGGTTAGGTGACGTAAGATGTGAGGTTAACCTTTTAAACCATGGAACCACAACCTTAACATATACAGGTCCACTTTTGAAAATAATGTTAGAAACAATATATATATAAACGGGTTGACTTGCACTACTTACTAACGTAGTACAAGTATTTACTATTTATGTTTATGGGTAGTTCATAGAGTTGGTTTATTAGACCGATGATTGAACTAGATTAACTTATTTCTTTTTTACTTCATATCTCTGTTATCATTTTATGGTACATAAGTATATGTTTTAAACACTTTTTTTTATAGTCACATACACATGGATTGTATAGTATTTAACCATTTAACACTTATTAAATAGTCTAAATGTTAAACCATTCATATATTTAAATAATAAATAAAAAGCTAAAACAAATAGTCCCGGTCTACAAATGAGGCCATTAAGTAAGCACTTGACTCAGAAGGCGTTGCCTGAAACATGAACTAGGCCCAAGCCCAAATTTCAAGCCTGAAACAACGAATTTCGACATTGCAATCGTCACGTTATATGGATGTTTTTCTATATTTTTCGAAAACTAAAAAGAGATTTTGTTTACTCTGTTGGTAGCCTTTTAGTATCATGTCGAAAAATATTAAAACAATACCATCTTATTAGAAAAAGGAAAAGTAGGTTAGCACTAGCGGTACAGACAATGGTGGATCCAGAACCAGATATCATGGGTATCTTATAAGAAAATTTTCGCTTAAGGGTATCATAATTTTTTTCAGGGGTATCCGATACTTAAAACCGTAAAGAAAAATGGTATCCTAATACTTAAACCGGTGAAAAATACACTTCGTAACGAAACTTGAGGGGTAGCTTGAGATAACCCTGGGCTCTTCATAGTTCCATCCTAGGTACAGAGAATCACAAAAAAAAAAAAAAAAAACTTCATGCAAGGCTGAAAATAGCGCCTTATATAGTTAGTTATATGGTCAAGCTAATAACTTATATAAAAAAATCAAGGTATATTGGTTTTCACTGGTCCTAACTATCATCTTTTGTCTTCTACCGGTCCCAACTATTGAATTGGTTGTCAACGGTCCCAACTTTTATCACTTTGGCAACTAATGATTGGTTGTTAAATTTTTTTTTAACGCCGTTAAATTTTTTTTCAAATTCAAGACCGATGTTTTAGGTCTTTTGATCGGAAGGATAATAAAAGTCTGAACCATTAAGTGCTGAACCATTAAAAAACTAAAACAAAGAACTCCTAAAGAATCATACATTGTGAATACAAAACTGTTTTTAAAAGAAGAGAAAAATATGTATAACTCAATTATAGATGTTGGTAGGTTTCATCACCCACGTTATGTGTAATATATGAAAACCGGTTTTCATTGGTCTGGTGGTTTGTGTCTTAGCCCAATAGTATAAGCATTTATGACAATGAACATAACTTCGTCCGAGCCTCAGTTTCAACATAGTTGCGCCGGCTGGTATAAAACTAGTTTAATTTATAATTTAGAATCTACGTAACTAAAATAAGGAAAAAAAATGATAAAAACAAAATATTACAAAAAAAAGACAAGAGACCTTAAAAGTTACATCAATTACTCCAATCGACTGAGGAAAGGTCCTCCTTTGATTGTCCAAAAGAGCGAGGTATCGAGCAACAATTACCCCCAAAAACACCTTAGGCAGATCACATGCGAAAAACTTGGTAAAAAATAACTTATGGGAATATAACCAAGATAACCAGTTTTAAGTGCAAAATTTCTTATAGATTTATTCTAGTTATTGTCGTTAAAAAAACACCAATATTTGATAATAGTAAAAACTCCTTTATTTGTTCCAGCTACTTAAAACTTCTTATTTGGGTGCAACATGTAGGTGCATGTGCTGCTTTACGAATTTCATATTGTTCAGTCATCCATCCATGTGAGGGTCAAGAAAAATCATGGTAAAATACTAATCAAAATATTATGAAATGAAAGTTGTTTTTAAATATATAGTGTCCTACTTGACACAAGGCAAGGAAATGGCCACCCATGGTGTTGGTGACAATTTTATTCATAGAATTGAGTTGAAGCTCCAGCCAAATAAAAGAGAAGTATTGCTTGTCTAACATCACATTTTACATCAAAAAGATGAATGAAATACAACCTACACACTATGATCAATAATGGGCCTGCTGTAATTTTCTTTTGAATACCATCATCTTTACATAAACCCAATCTTTGAAGCTATCAACAAAGTGAAAAAAAGCATTCCTCCCACGACGACTGACAAGTAACGCCCCACATGCTATCCAAAATCCAGTTGCAAAGCCAGTAGCCACACCGACATAAAACCATATCTGAACATCACCCTCATTTTGATCAACATGGTGTGGTACTTGTGGATCTTTATCATCGGGGCAATATTTGGTTAACGGAGGCCCACATAGTCCTGGATTTCCGATATAGCTTGAAGGTGCAAACGACTGGAGTTGTGTACTAGATGGAATTTTGCCAAACAAGTTATTATGCGACACATCAAGATAACTTAGTGAAGTCATCTGTGACATGCTTGATGGTATCTCTCCTATAAGATTATTTCTAGATAAATCTAGAGTTAGAAGTTTTTTCATGTCACCGATTTTCTGAGGAATCTCTCCAAGTAAAGCATTGTTTGACAAATTCATTACAATCAACTCATGGAGATCGGTAAGCTCAGGAGGTATATTCCCTACCAGATTATTGCATGACAAATCAATGCTCATCACCAATCCTAGAGTGCTACTAAATTCACGTTCACTACCTTGCCACTCGATCATTGCATGGTCAACATACTCACGGATATAGGTAAACTGCGAATAATAGTGCACATTCTGGTTAGGTGAGGATCCATTTTGAATCATGGTAGTGAGGTTATTGAGACATGATGGGATGGTCCCAACGAGATGGTTCATTGACATGTCTAGAATTTGTAAATTTACCAATTGACATATTTCTAATGGGATGGTTCCAAAGAAGTTATTTGATTTCAAGCTAAAAGCATACAACCCTGAGAATTTTTCCCCTATCCAAGTAGGCACGTATCCAGAAAATTTGTTGACCCCCAAATGCAAAAAGGTTAACTTGGTGCAATTCTGTAAAGATAGAGGTAATTCTCCTGAAAAGTTGTTGTTGTGTAGATACAAAGCCTCAAGATTGATAAGATACTCAAAAGTAGAAGGAAGCTTTCCAGCAAAATAGTTTTGTCCTAGATTAAGAACTTGCAGTCCCCTGAATCGCCACAAGCAGTCTGGAATTGGTCCCGTTAATGAATTGTTGGATAGATCAAGTGAAGTTAAAAGAGTGCTATTAGCTATTTCACACAAGAAGGATATTCCACCATAGAACCTGTTTTTGGAAAGGTCTAGTATTTGCACATAGGAATGAACTTTTGGAATAGGGCCATAAAAGTTATTAGAACTCAAATCTATTATTGAACCGCCATCAAAATTTGATTGTAAATCTGTTATTTTCCCGCTAATGTTATTGGAAGAAAGACTTAGGAATATCAATTGAGAATGCCACATGTTCCAAAACTCCAACGGAATTATATCAGAAATACCAGTATTGGAAATATCAAGATACACAAGTCTTTTTAGTCTTTGAACCCATTTGGGGAAGACATGCCCTAGATTGGAAAAGCTCAAACCAAGAAAAACTAATGAGCTTTTTGAAAGGTCTAATTTTGATATATTTGACTTTCCATTGTCTTCAACGGTGGTAAAGTTAAGAGTATTGAAAGAAACATCAAGAAATCGTAGCTTTGGTAGTTGCCATACTTTTTCACTTATACTTCCATTTAACTTATTATCGCTAAGATATAAGGTGTCCAGGGATGGAAATTTTTGTATATCATCGGGAAATGACCCTGTGAATTGGTTACTTTCAGCTATGAAGTTTTGCAGTGTAGCCGATGCACAACCAGTAAAGTTGTTTATGAAATCAAGAAATTTGACTGCCATTGAATTGTTAACACATTGAAAAGATGCCAAATTGCATAGGTTTCCAAAAGATTTAGGAATCCAATCTAACTTGTTGCCGGAGAAATCAAGAGTTTCAAGTTTATTGGTAGTTAATGGGAACAACCAATGATACATGGATGAGTTAAGATTGTTGTTCATGAGAGCAAGGGTAGAAATAGAGGTAGAAGAAGAGTTGAAAGACGAATAAGAATATGGATGCATAACTTGCGAAAGGTCACATCCATCTAAAGTTAAAGATGATAATTTCCGCAGACTTAGAATCATATCGACCCAATGATTTACTTTGGCCAAAGATATACCTCCAATGTAAAGACACTCAAGATGTGACAAATGAGTCAACCAATCTAGGCTTTTTAATGTACACCCTTCAAGATTTTCAAGTGAAAGACTTTGCAAGTTTGTAAGGTTCCCAAGCTCCGGAGGAATAACTCCAGTAAAATCATTCGAACTAAGGTCAAGATATCTTAGCTCATTCATGGAACCAATGAACTTTGGAATCGTTCCCTTAAAAAAGTTTTCCCAAAGCTCAAGATTCTGCAAATAAGTTAAGTTAAGCAATGAAGGGCTAATCTCACCTCTAAGTTGACCATCCTTCAAGACAATGCTTGTAACATGACCTGTTTGGTTGTTGCAAGTGATTCCACTCCAGTTACAACAATCACTGGTTGCTTCTATCCATGTAGAGAGAAGACCCTTGGGGTCTTGATGAATGCATGATTTGAAATGAAGAAGAGCATGCCTCTCTTTATCGATGCACTTATAATCGGTGCCGATTGTCACTTTTAACCATAACAACAAAAGTGATAAAATAAACAAAACACAATGCATATTTTTTTGGAAAATGATATTTTTCATTATTTTTTGTTTTAGAACGTACTGATCATATATGCCCGCCCATATTATGCTTTATATTATTATATAAGCTCATGTTTGAAGCAACCAAAGTCTAATTTGATGTCTTAATTACTCTATAGACCATTTGGTATTCATGACTTGACAGGCTTTTGTATTTCATATAATCAAAGTCGATAGTCAACAACCCTCTCTGACAGACTGACACCACCCCCTAGGTGTTATGGATGAAAAAAATCACTCGGGTGTTCTGTACATAGCATCAAACTTGAGAACCATTTCAAGTTTTTAACCAATTATCATCTAGCCAATCATTATATCTTTAATTTTTTAATTTAAATAAAAAAATATACATGTAATTATTAATTGGCTTTATGGTTACACAATGTTTTAAACATGAAACTCTTTGATGAGGTGGTTGTCACATGTCGTATAATGTCTCTCAAAGGGTTTATGATTTACTCGGGTCTAAGAATAAGGTTTAATTTCATATATATCCCTACAAAGTTGCATAATATCATATATACCCAAAGTACAAGTTTTTAATGCATAATGTACAACACTTTTTAAGCATGATTTGGGTATATATGATATTATGCAACTTTGTAGGGGTATATATGAAATTGCCCCTAAGAATAAAGACCATCGAGTAAATAAAACAAATGTGTAATGAATATAGAACTTTTATTATCGAATTAGGTACCCATAACAATAAAAAAAACCTGCCTGCATTCAAATATTTATTAGTATTTACTTTTAATATATAAACTTGGAACAATATATCTTTATTGCTTTTCTATATATTTGGTTTATAGATTACAGTGACATACTATATATACATTCATAAATGAAGGTGGAGGTTCATTTGAGAAGACACATATATTGCGAGAAGAAAAAGAAGAAACCTAAATCACTAAAAAAACTCTTCATTTGTTTAATTTTTTTAAATAAATTCACTTTCTACATACAAATGTGTAAGGTATAAACTAAAAAAAATCATTAAAATATTTTTTACGTATGTATTTTTAGCGTTTTAAATTTACCTACACACGTGTAGGTTATGTGTAAGTAACCTAACCTACACATGACTTCCACATGTGTAGGTTTAACAAATAAACGAAATTTATTAAATTTTATTTATTGAATATCAAAGTTAATGAATAAATGTTGCATTTCTATCATTGTTTTGTAAGTTAAAAACGTTTTTGGTTGAACAAATGAAGAATTTAGCAATTTCTTTTTCTTCTCGCAATATTTGCTCTTCTCAAATGAACCCTCCCCCATAAATGAAAGCTTAATATTTAGGGTTATTGGATTTAATCACCTCTAACTATTGGTTATTAGCCGTTGTCACCCCCAAGTATCATTTTGGCCAATATAACTCCAAACTAAACATTTTGGTGTGTGTATCACCAAAAGTTAAAAAAAATTAACCAAAAATTAACCAAAAGTGACTTGAATTGGTTAACTTTTGGTGATACGGTGTCCGTAACACCAAAAGCTAACCAAAAAATAATCAAAAGTTAACCAAAAGTGACTTGAATTGGTTGAATTTTGGTGATACGGACACCAAAGTGTTTAGTTGGGAGTTATATTGGCCAAAGTGATACTTGAGGGTGACAGCGGCCAATAGCCAATAGTTGAAGGTGATTAAATCCAATAACCCTAATATTTATGGTTCAAATTGATATGTTTCAATTCAATCTATAGTATTTTTTTCTAACTTGTAAAATGGGCAAGAAAAGAGGGCACTTGAAAGTGATGGATGCTCCCTTTTGAAAAATCGAATGAAACAAAGGTAGAAGACCAAGACTAATCTATTTTTGTTTTGTGAAAAACAATGTATTTGAAACTACTACTTATTTAGTTCTGATCCGATCAATATTAATATTAGTCCGGATTTTTAACATTCATATCAGTGATAGAAGCTTTTAAAGACATTAGACGAGGGCTTGTCCTACTTTTTTTTTAACAGCAACAATTTGTGTGCATTTGTGTATGCCTTTTTATTAAAAACAAACTACATTTTACCGGTTTTAACACTTGTTTGTTTAGGGCTTCTTACTGGTTTAAACCTCTTATTGATCCAGTAATTAATGACTCCGATATTTTCAAACAGCCCCTAACACACGTCACTAAGAGGCCGTGGAAATAAGCTTGCCATGCCGCCATTAAGGGAGGGCTTGTGTCAAAGCCATTGCTTGAATATGAACCCAACCCAAGACTAAGCCCAAACCCAAGCCCAAATTTCGAGTAGTAGGCCTCTTAGCACTTATGTTAAAAGTTGAGGCCTGAGGGGTTATTCCTCTTTATATTGAAAAATAAGTGTAGATGAATAGTAAATTTATGGTTTTATACATGACAAGGTGTGATTGAATTGTTTTTTTTTGTGGGGGGGGGGGGGGGGGTTAGTGATTTTTTGTATATATGTCGTTTATTTGAAGATTAACATATGTGTGCTTGGTGTGCTGGTATTAAACTGTTAATATATGTTGTGTATGTGGTGACTTGTGTTTGAATCCATTCTGTTTTTTTAAACGTGGTATGTTTTTGTGATATGTGTTTTTTGACATGTATGAATTATTAGAGTATATGAAGCAACATCTATTTCTACCTTCGAACCTAAAGCTACGCAGCGCGTGAGCCAGATGATCTATCTAGTTAAGTATTAACCATTAAGGTTATAAAAATCTAATCCAGTTGCGTCGAATGTGACAAAGTGTCAACCAAAATATATATGACAAAAGTTTTAGAATAACATTTCCAAATAAAGTCAAATTCAAGGGTTAGGAAAAAAAGGGTTATTGGATTTTAATACTCCCAACTATGAGGTATTGGCCGCTGCCACTCCCAACTAAGACCCTCACTGTCACCACTCCCAACTTAACACTACACTTGTTGTATAACCCCCGTCGTTAAAAAACACTAACATCGTTAGTGTTTGGGCCAAAAGTGTCATTTTGTTAACTTAAGGGGGCAAATGAATATTTTGTTTAAAATATATATATACCCTTCCGTGTTTCCGGCCACGTCTCCGGCGAGACTCCGGTGACTCCGGCGACACTTATTTCAACCAAATCCATACCAATTGAACTCGATTAACTCGTTTCTTCATGTATATCCACTAGTTTCGAACCCCAAACTACCCAAAAATCCAGATTTTTCGGGTGTTATCACAATCCAAACCAAAACCCACTAATTCCGGCCAAATCTAAAACCAATTCGACGAAATTGATCCACAAAATCAAATTAACTTGATCCACAACCTCCCTTTAGTCGATTACAATTCGTCGAATTGGGTTTAGATTTGGCCGGAATTAGTGGGTTTTGGTTTGGATTGTGATAACACCCGAAAAATCTGGATTTTTGGGTAGTTTGGGGTTCGAAACTAGTGGATATACATGAAGAAATGAGTTAATCGAGTTCAATTGATATGGATTTGGTTGAAATAAGTGTCGCCGGAGTCACCGGAGTCTCGCCGGAGACGTGGCCGGAAAGACGGGAGGGTATATATATATTTTAAACAAAATATTAATTTACCCCCTTAAGTTAACAAAATGACACTTTTGGCACAAACACTAACGATGTTAGTGTTTTTTAACGACGGGGGTGATACAACAAGTGTAGTGTTAAGTTGGGAGTGGTGACAGTGAGGGTCTTAGTTTGGAGTGACAGCGGCCAATACCCCATAGTTGGGAGTATTAAAATCCAATAACCCGGAAAAAAAGCAAAGTATGAAGGTTTTAGTTTTTTTTTTTAAATAAGACGGGTCTGACAAAAAACTCTTAAGTTCATGGGTTGAACATGTGAGACTAAGCGGCTCACCTATAACTAAGCTAGTGTCATTGACAGTTTTTAGTTTAGCAATTGGACTAGCCAGTCCGGTCTAGTTTTCGAAACAATGCATTTTACCCATCAAACACATAAAATTATTAAATAAGTTCATTGACTATCATGCAAGATCGAATGAATAGTACATTGTGAAAAGTGTTCTACAAATTGTATAAGGTCGATGACCAAACACCACCCTCCAAAGTCCCAAAGTACGCCTTGTAGTGTTGTATTGACTATTGTTGTGGGTCTAAAAAGCAAACTGTGACATCTCACGTCGATCAGTCGGGAAAGTGAACAAAGCCTTCCATATTTAGGGATTGACACTTTCCCACTATGATGCGTTTTAAATCCGTGAGAAGATGGTAATTTGTCTAGATCAAAGTGAATAATATTATGGTGCGATTACGCTGAGCTATTAAAAATGATAACAGAGCCAAGGTCGAGCCGGTGTTCCAGAGAAGATAGAGATAGGAGAAGGTAGCAGATCGAAACCCGCAACCCCTCCTTGTGGAGCGGTGATTTCCTATCACAATTTCACACGTTTATGCCAAGCCGGGAAAAGAAAAGTGTGTTGCCTTTGGTTTTTGTCTATAAACAACCCTTATGAAATTTCGCATAACAAGTATCATTTCTAAACTAATTTCAAGGATTATATAATCTCATCTCATTCTTAATATAATGATCATATCTTTTATTCATATAACTATTAGCTAGACATAACCATAGAAAACTCGTGTAATGTAATTATTCATAAAAAACATAAGCCTTGTTTAATTAGATACTTATTGTTTTTCCTTTGCCTATAGGTATCCTAGAGTTTTATTAATTTTCTATTCATGACAATTGTCACCTCCATTCATAAGACATATTAACTAGTGCTCTACCATTCCTTTCGATAACAAGTTATAATAGATAACCAAGCTTATATTATATTTGAATTAGATTTTAGGGTTGGTATAAGGATAGAAATGGGGTGGATATATGCTACCACATAATCAGTCATTCACACTAGAAAGATTCTCAAGGTCCACTTTTTTCAAAACCCCTTTTCTTTCTTTTTCTAAAGCCTTTAATTTCCCATGTTACAACTATACATAATTTATTGAGTATGTTATGGGAAAATTATAAAAAAATAGGTTACGCTTTCTAATCGCTGTCAAAACCGATACCATCTTATTAAAAAATGTAGGTTAAATATATCTTTAAAAAACCTAACACACTTTAAAAAAAATAAAATCTATCAAACTAATTTTTCGTATATAAAAGTCTCAAAATATATAAACAACATAAAAATTATCCTAAATATAAATAAGTACTTGTTACCCTTAATTTTTTTAATGAGTTGTTTCATGAAATAATGGAGAGTAAAATAGAAGTAAATATGTTTGGAGCACTAGATCATAGATTAAATTTTGAAATGACCAGATTATATGTATTTATTATAAAAAAATTAGTAATTGTTGTGAAAAAAGAATTTGATAGATTTTCAATTACATGAACCCTAAAATAACAGGATAGCTGTACTATTATGATTATATATTAGAAAAAGTAAGGTTTTTGTCGAGCAAACAAATTATTTTCAAAATATTGTTTTAAAACTTTTGTTCGTATTAAAACTTTTCACATGAAGACATAATTCTATGACTCATTTTCATTATTTTATAATAGGAAATTTTTGAGTCGGTTTTTGTTATCGAAAAAACTCCTTATTCACATCTATTAACCACCTATAAACTACACGATTTTTTAAATCATATGCCTTTTTAAATAAAGTGAACATATCTTATATTCTTATCACCGCGACACTCCGAAATGTAGGAGTTAAGGGTTTTTTTAACTTTTTTATTTGAACAATAATTTTGGACCACTAATCGTATAATAATCTATCCGATCATCTTCATTCCCTCATCATTAAGTTATTTACTATAAGTGAGAAAAGACTTTTGACCTAACTTGAAAACCTCTTTTTTTGTCACACATGGACTTGAACCAAGACATTATGAAGTTTCAAGTATAGTTAAGGTTTTTTTTAACTATACCTATATTTTTTAAGATAAATCATAGTCAAAATTGTCTAACTGATGAATAAATCACCCCCCCCCCCCTCAATACAAATGCGAGAGTTAGACATTAAGGCAACCCGTAGTAGCATGCTCAAGGGAGTTATTGCCCACCACGACGTCTCCATCACGCTTCAACGCCCCCTAACAATTTTAGAGGGCGTTACACCTCCTCACATGATGGCTATTACAGACAACAAACCAAAATTGATAACCAAAATTGAGTTTTTCTTTTATTTTTTTACATTCATCACATTAACACACCTTATCAACAACATCAGTAATTATTAACGTTATCCCTGTTACACACTCACTAAACTACTTTATTTCCTATCACTTGCTAAGGGGTTGTTTGGCAAAATCTGAATCATTAAGTGCTGAATGGTTAAGAGGTCTGAACCATTAAGAGGTTCCATCAATAAGAGGGATGTTGGGGTACAACTTCATATGAGTATAAAGTATGCTCTATTTAGTTTCATTCAGCATCTCTCAGTCTCTTAACCATTCAGCACTTAACTGAACCATTCAGAGGCTATTTTTTTCTGAAACAAACGCTCTGAATGCTGAATACTGAATGGTTAAGCACTGAACTGAACCATTAAAAGGTAAATAAACAGCCCCTAACTCATTAGACTTAATTCGTGACATCACCTTTTACTTTAAATCTCTCTATCACTCTCCTTTACTATCTACGACCGAACAAGTAAAATAAATACATTCTTTCTTCAAAGAAAAGGTCATAATTCTTTTTAGAAAGTCACATAATTTCAAAATTTAAAATTAAAGAATTGTGAAAAAGAGAGTTCGAGAACAAAGGTCAAAGCAAGATCTTGAACACATGATCAATTTATGAAGGGGCAAATTTATTAGACAATTATTATGTAATAAATTAAAACTTTTTATGATACCGAAATATAAAAAATGGACACCAGCTCAGCTGTTGCAGTTTCATCTTCTGAAAGTTCCCAACTTTTAACCTCACTCACTCACTCTCACTGCCTGTAAATGTGACCTTGGATCCTCTCTATCTATCTTGTTCTTCATTTGGTAAAACATCTGCTGACAACACAACTTCAAATATACATCTTTCTTGGTCTGTGATTTGCAGAATTAGGGTACAGCTATTTCCTCTTTTGTTGATAGGGTTTTTGAATGTGGGTTTCTTGAAATCTTTAATCTTTTTGCTTTTAATCTTGTTAAAATCAGTGTGTTTTTGTGAATATAGGTTTTACCTCAAGTGGGTGTTTTGTGTTTTATGTTTTGTGTGTGGGTTTCTTGAAATCTTGAATTTTGGTTTGTTTGATCTTGCTGAAATCAATGTGGTGTAGTGTGAATATGGCTTTATCTCAACGGGGTATTTTGTGTTTTGTGTGAATTTTGGTTTTTTAATCTTACTGAAATCTGGGTTTTGTGTGAATGTAGATACTAGGTCAATTGAGTGTATGGGTTTCTTGAAATCTTGAATTTTTTTGCATTTAACCTTGCTGAAATCAATTTGCAGGTTTGTTTGAATAAAGATTTGAGCTGAAATGGGGGTTTTGATGTATAAATTGAACTGATCTAGCAAAATTGACTTAAAACCTAAAATGTTTTGCTGCTGACTATTCAATTTTCTTAATTTAGTGCCTTGATTTTGGTAAATTGTTGTAATTTGTTAATGTCTGTCAATTCGAATTGTGTTCTAGCTACATTAAGATATCAAGATTTACCTTTAATGTCTGCTAATTCAATTGTAAATGTGGGTTTTTTGAAATCTTGAATTTTGTTTTCTTTTATTTTGCTGAAATTGAATTGCGGGTGTTGATTGAAGAAAATTTTGAGCTCAATTGGAGCAAAATTGATATAAAACCTCAAAAGTTTTGTTCTTTTTGGATATTTGATTACTTATTTTAACTAGATTTTAATTCTAATCATGTTCTGCTGTTTTCTTTTCATTGTCATAACTAAGAGCTTTAATTTTGTTAAATGTTGTTACCTGGGGTTTATGAAATTGTTCTTAAATTGAAGTAATCTGTTAATGACTGTCGATTCGAATGTATATTTGCTACATAAAATTTCAAGACTTACCTTCAATGTATGTCGTTCTGTTGGATTATGTTTAATAATGCAGGGTCCCTTGATCTATATGCTTTTGTATTTACTATGTGCTAAATAAAGTCAAATTTAGAGATTTTGACCTTTTTTTCTTTAACTTTAGGAGTGAAGACACTTGGTCAGTTTCTGGTCAAACTATTTTGGAACGATGAGGCTCGAAATCTTGTTTGGATATCTTCTGCTTATGTTTGGAAGTTTGTCCATTGCGTTAGGTAATGTCAACTGTTCTCATGACTCACTCTCACTTTGACTTTCGGAACAAACTTGCGATTAACTATATATGTTACTTGAAATTCTTGAATTTGTCGAATTTATATACAAATAAAACAAATTCTTGAAATTTCAGGTGCATTTGTTGGAATAAACATTGGCACTGATCTTGTAAACCTACCATCACCAGAACAAGTGGTGGCGATACTTAGATCCCATCAAATATCACACGTGCGCCTTTTTGATGCTGATAATCATCTACTTAGCGCACTTTCTGACACTGAAATCGAAGTTATGATCAGTGTAACAAATGAAGAAGTTTTAAGAATCGGGCAATCACCTGCAGCAGCCGCCACTTGGATCAACAAAAACGTTGCAGCATTTGTACCCTCGACAAATATCACCGCCATATCTGTAGGCAGTGAAGTTCTTTCCACAATCCCACATGCTGCCCCGGTCTTGGTTTCCGCCATGAAAAACCTTCACAAATCCTTAGTTTCTTCAAACCTTAACTCTCAAGTCAAAGTGTCAACCCCAGTGTCAATGGACACGATCCCGATACCGTTCCCGCCATCAACCGCCACTTTCAATTCTTCATGGAACTCGACAATTTCCGATATCCTCAAGTTCTTACAAACTACAAATTCCTTTTTCATGTTAAATGCGTATCCATACTACGGTTACGTACAAAGCAGCGGTATATTTCCAATCGAATACGCGCTTTTTCAATCGTTGCCTCCAGTCAAACAAATAGTTGACCCGAACACACTCTTCCATTATGACAGCATGTTTGATGCTATGGTGGACGCTGCTTATAATTCCATATCAGCTTATAGCATTTCGGGAATCCCAATCGTTGTAACCGAAACTGGCTGGCCATGGGCGGGCGGTGCAAATGAACGTGATGCCACTGTGGAAAACGCCGAGACTTTCAACAATAATTTGATTAAACGCGTTCTAAATGGGTCAGGACCACCTAGTCAGCCGGCGATACCGATGAATACTTACATATATGAGCTGTTTAATGAAGACAAGAAGCCCGGCCCGTTATCTGAAAGAAGCTATGGTGTGTATTTTAGCAATGGGAGTTCTGTTTATACCTTTGGTTTGGATACATCTAGCCAAACTGCATTGAATGCTTCTGGCGGGTTTTGTGTTGCACGAAAAGGAGCTGATACGACTAGCTTGCAAGACGGGCTGAACTGGGCTTGTGGGCCGGGCCAGGCTAATTGCAGTACTATTCAATCTGGCCAGCCATGTTATATGCCTGATACAATTGAAAACCATGCTTCTTATGCTTATAATGATTATTATCAAAAAATGCGTAGCGTCGGTGGAACGTGTGACTTTGGTGGTACTGCTATTACAACCATGGTCGACCCTAGTACGTGCAGCCCATTCGTTATTTTGTATTAAGCATGTCGTCAAAATGGTTTTAACCTTTTGTGTATCTTTATTTTGCAGGTTACGGGTCATGCATATTTACAGGAAGGTAAGGTCTTGAACGCATAAAGCAGTTAATTTTTTGGTTAACCATCATAGCACGTTAGGGAAAACTCATGAGCCCGTAGTACTCTTCTAACCGATGAGACTAGGTAGATAGACTGGCAATTTCTGACACGAGCATGTTAACAAAACACTAGAAAAAGTTAAATAGGGTGGGTCTGAGCTAAACATGTTTCACATCATAGAAAGGCTGACACGATTAAAATTGTGTCTTATAAATAGGTCTTAGTTAGCCTGCCTAACCCGTGCCTAACCCGTTTATGACACGATTAAACTTGTTTATATTTTTCAAAAGTTTTATATAATAAAATATAGAGTTTTTTTTATATCAATTACATTAAACCTTCTATGGGTTTTTTTTTATATTAAATGCGTTGAGAATTATTTTATAAGGATATTATTATTGAATTATTGACGATCGTAATATTAGGTGATCTTTATTTTATCTTATTATTATTCGTTAATCATGTTATATGGGTCGTGTCGCTTTATTAAACATATGTAACTATGAATTGTGTTAGCCGGGATAACATGTTTACATACCCGTGTTCATGCTTGAAGAGAGACTAAGCGTCTTTGAACCTAAGACCTCTACTATACTATAGAACAGTTTTTGTTACGACAATCGAAAGCTTACTTTGCTTTGTATGTTTGCATGTAAACATGTATGTGAACAGTACAAACTCGAGCATTGGTGGAATGGTTACACCTGCATTTGGACCAGAAGGGCCGCCTGGAAATGGATCACCGGGTCAGCTTCTTGACATCTCAGTTTTGCTTTTGGCAACAGTTGTATCGCTGGTTGTGTAGATTTTTCGAGGTTTTGTATAGCTGATGTTAGCGTTATAGTGCCCCGAGTGTCTTGAATATCACGAAATTAGACAGAAATTGATCAAGGTTGAATTGGTTTGCAATGTGTAAGCTTTTGAGTTTTGAGGCTCATGTTGAAGTTCTGGTCATTTATTCCAACATTCTTGGTAGATAATATCATATCATCTAAATCGAAATGCGTTTGGCATACACAAATCTGTCTCTTTTATATATACCTGAACTTGTTTGAACATCTGCTGTATTTTTCTTAAATGGGTTGTTAGAACTAGTAATTTATGACATGACTCATTGTTCAGGGCACTCACATGCTAATATGTGATATATAATTGTGTTTTGGACTTTTGGTACATTTAAAAAGTGTAGTGTCACTCTAAGGTCCTTATGATTCATAGTTTTAATAGAATTGGTCCCAAACCTTAACATTGTTAAAGTTTTTGTTAGGGGTGTTATGGTCTTTTAATAAAAGAAAACAAAAAACCTTTTAAATCGTTATGACCGTATACCGGCAACAATCGATGCTCAAGCGGTGATAACACAACCACCGCACATGTTGAGCGTTTCATTGTTCATTGTATACATGCCACAAAACTAGTCCATTTTGTTTTCTTCACACTCCGACACGGGACCGAAAATACCTACATCTCCGGTCATAACGCTTCCTACAAGACTAATCGATTTCGTTTTCTTCACACTTGTGACAACGATTTAAAAAATGAGAAATTTGAGTAAAAGAACAATATTAAATAATCTATCTAATAAATCAAACTTTTAGGGGGCAATTTTTGAAGGGATTTTTTTTTCTATAATAAGAAGTTTGGGAGATAAAATTTAGCTAAATTTTTCACCATGCAAGTTGATGGAGCCAACTCCTTAAATGTTATATATTTACAAATTGTTAAATATAATGGTTATAATTTCTTTATAAATATTACTATTTAACCCGTGTGTAACACACGGATATTAAACCTAGTCTATATAATAATTCAAGGTTTTAGGGGGGCAACTTTTGGTGGGAATTTTTTATAAAAGGAAGTTTTAGAGGGAAGATATGAAACACCATGCATGAGTTGATGAAACAAAATATCTTTAAATATTAAATATTTATAAATTTTTAAACAAAATGATTATGATTTTATAAATATTATTATTTAACTCGTGTGTAACACACGGGTGTTAAACCTAGTAATATAATAATATACAAATCTATTTACGTCTACATCTACATTACATCTATAAAATGTAATAAATTGAAACAAGATATTTTCTCATGACACATTATTGTCATATAGATGTGATTACTACTTAGCTCTCGATTATACATTTAGCTAATAATTCTCTTAATTTTCTATTAAAATATTAAATCTTTGTTACTAAAATAAAAAATCACGCACCATTTGAGATTCAAACATGTAAGCTTCATGTTAGATGTGTAATTATTTTTTTTTTGCCTTTTCAGTTCTTTAATTATATACAATTTTTTTATTATATATCATTTACATTAATACACGGGTTATTAACCTAGTAATAATAATAACAACCTTTTGGTCCATGTGATTATTAAAATGAGAAAGATTTTTATACGAAGTTATTTTTTGATAAAAAGTGAGAGACACAATGGTAAAAGAAATATACTATGACACATTAAAAAAATTATAATTTATAATATAAATCTAATTTAAGGATTTCGGAGACCTGAATTCCCACTACGTCCTCCTTCATAAAAAGTAAATGAAAAGAAATAAAAAAAATTAGCGTTTTCATTGTGATTAGGGGTGCTCAATGGGTCAGGTTATCGGGTTGGTGGGTTGAACCCGACCTGAACCTGAAAAATTTTTACAAACCCAAACCTGACCCGAACTTGAAAATTTAGACATTACTTAAACCCGAACCCGACCTGATTTTTAGCAGGTTGACCCGAACCCGACCCATTTGACCTGAATTATCACAAAATACATTCTCCAAGAGTTAAAAAAATCAAAATTACCAAGAAATGCATTCTTTAAATGAGAGCGAACTTATAAAAAATCGGGAATTGCCACCCAAATGTACGCACAACCATATAAGACATTCGATATTGTTATAGTTTAAACGTAAAACACCCTAAACTACATGTATATTTACACAATATGCCCTAAATTTTATATTTATATAAAAAATCAGGTCAACCCGTGAACCCAGTGGGTTGAGCCGAACCTGACCTGTTTTTGAAATCAGGTCAGCAAATTCAACCCGAAACTGACCCACACCCATTCAATGTAAACCCAAACCCATGATTTTCAGGTTAGGTTCAGATCGGGTCAGAAATTCTCAGCCCTAATTGTGATGGGTTGATGGGTTAGGATGCCATGCACAAAATGTCGTGAACAAAATTATGTTAAAAACGTCTAGGGGTGGGGCGCAACGGGATGTTATGGGGGTGTTTAAGGCATTTATTGTAGTTTTTATTTTTATTAGTGTTTGGCACGGCAGTTATTGTTCTTATGTCTTTTAGACTGCGCTATACTTCAATAGTTATTAATGAGGCTCATGGACCCTATACACAACAAGTACACAACCACATTTTGGAGTGTTACCGAATTTTCTAAACGAAAAAGATATTTAGAGATCAAGACTTTGTCTTGATTATGGATAAAGAATATTTTTATATACGGATAAAAAAAAAGAATAACGCCTCTTGAATTTACGGTGCCATTTTAAATTTTTAATATTATATTGTTTCTTTGAGGTGTTTTGATTGGGAATGTTTATGAAATCGAAATAACCAAACCATAATCAAAATAAATGGCTCTGAACTAAAAAGGCCGACCCCAAACATAAAACTTTATGTTTGGGTTAAAGTTTTTTTTAAAGGTATATTGGTTTTTATTGATTTTAGAGTTAATTACACAAATGGTACCTAAAGTTTAGCGAAATTTTCAAGTTTGGGTACTAGCTATCTATTTTCCCTATCTGAGTACCTGATGTTTCATTTTTTCACAAGGTTGGGTACTAATGCTAACTTTTGTTAGTTTTTCTGTTAGACTCAAGGGCAACCAAGTTTTTTTATCTAAAGAACAAACTAGGCAACTTAATAAAGGTGGGGACTCATTGTGTAACTTATGTAAAACTTAAGAAGATAATTTTATGCATCTTCAATTCTTCATCATCAGTTAACCTACAACCACCACCACCGCCTCCAATCAACAACCGGTCATTAACATCGCCGGCCACCACCATCACCGACCACCACCACCGCCACTGGCCAACACCACCACCGCCATCGTCACACCCTAAAGGTTCACAAATCTTCAACAAAACCCACCCATTTCCATCGATCATCCATCACTTTGTCTCCATTTTTGCATACATGTTCTTGTTATCAAAATCAAGCTTTGCCTAAAACCAAGCTAAAAAACCCAACAAAATCAAACACAACTCAAATATAATCGGTTAATCGATGTTGACGGTTGATAGCAATGGCGGTGAACATGGAGGTGGGCTAGGGAGGTGGGATGTGGATTTGGCGGTGACGGTTGATAGCAGTAAAGACTAAATCAGTTCCCCGATTAATCGATGGTGATGGTTGTTGGATGTGGATTTGGCGGTGAACATGGAGGTGGGCTAGGGAGGAATCGATGATGTGGTCGTGGGTTTGAATCGATGGAGGTGGACAGGTGGTGGATGTGAATTGCTGGAACAGAAGAAAGGGTGGGTAGGTGGGGGTTTGGGTTTTAATTTATTGCACTTTAAAAATATGTATATATGGTCCTTGATCTAACTTTTTTTTTAAGTTTTTGTCCCTTAAGGTGTATAATCTTTTGATTGGATTTTAACAAGAAAACTAACAAAAGTTTGCATTAGTACTCAACCTTGTGAAAAAAATGAAACATCAGGTACTTAGACAGGGAAAAAAGATAGCTAGTACTCAAACCTGAGAATTCCATTAAACTTTAGGTACCATTTATGTAATTAACTCTTGATTTTAACTATCGTCTTTTGTTTTTTACCGGTCCCAACTATTAAATTGGTTGTCAACGGTTCTAACTTTTATCACTTTGGTAACCACCGGTCCATAGTTAATCTTTTTTTTAACGTCGTTAAGTTTTTTTTAGCGTCGTTAACTTTTTTTTTCCAAATTCAATACCGATGTTTTAAGCCTTTTTATCGGAAGGATAATACAAGTCGATTGATAGAAAAGTTACCTTGAAGCGGCGTTCCGAACAACGAAATAGTGCTTCAATCGAGTATTTAAACCTCACGGTGTTTCAATCGGATATAAAAAATTTATCGTTCAGAGAGCCTTTTCGAGAAAATTTTTCCATCAATCGACTTGTATTATCCTTCCGATTAAAAGGCCTAAAATATCAGTCTTGAATATGAAAAAAACTTAACGACGTTAAAAAATTTAACGACAAACCATTGTATAACAATATACCTTTTTTAAATACCGAATTTTCAGTTTTGACCAAAACAAAAACCATAAAACCCAAACCAAACTGTATTACAATCAAATCTAACCAAAACGATAACGAAAAAAGTGCTAGTATCTTCCTAGTTCCTACTTTAATAAAAGTACTTTTTTCTCACATGTCAAAATATTAAACCACATATGTCATTATGAAAAAAACTTAACGACGTTAAAAAATTTAACGACAAATCATTGTATAACAATATACCTTTTTTAAATACCGAATTTTCAGTTTCAGTTTTGACCAAAACAAAAACCATAAAACCCAAACCAAACTGTATTACAATCAAATCTAACCAAAACGATAACGAAAAAAGTGCTAGTATCTTCCTAGTTCCTACTTTAATAAAAGAGTACTTTTTTCTCACATGTCAAAATATTAAACCACACATGTCATTTCGTATATATAATTCACTCTTACTTAAATGGTAACAAATATTATTAAAAAATACTGTTAAAATATTAGACTACACTTACAATGTTTACTAACATGACGTAACTAATTTCTATCATATAAATTGTTGACGTTCAAAAGAAAACATTTATACATTAATTTAAAATGTTATAAACTACTAGGTTTTAACGCCGCCGCTAATCGACTTTGGGACTTCGTTACACGCGTTACTGTAGTAAGATTAACGTCTGGTGTCTGCGCATTAAGTGACTTTTTGTGACCTTGTTACACACAATGTGATTAGGCATATATAAAAAAAGACTATGATGTTCTACATGATAAAGTCGTAAAAATATTTTAAACAAAAGAAAAGTGTCAGGATTCGCACCACCAAACCAGTTGAGCAAGCGAGTTTAATCAAATTTAGTCCAAAAACTTGTATTTAACGACGCTTAAATTTCTAGTGGTTAAGAGTGAGAGGAAAAACTTGTGGTTAAGAGCGATGTGTGAGGCTTTGTCTTTCTTGAAGGTCTTAAGTTCTAATCAGTGGCGGAGCCAGCCCGAAAATCCAGGGGTAGCCTGAAAAAAAAAATTTCCCAGACGTTCATACAATAATAAAAATAATACCACAAATTATAAAAATACCTACTAGATTTATCTTCTTTGTTCTTTCATAGCTTAAAATCAAAGATTCAGGGGTATCCTTCTAATTTTTCAGGGGTAGCCTTAACGTAAAACGCGAAAAATTTTTTTTTTTTTTACCTTTGTCGCGAGAATTTAAGCCGTAGCCCGGGCTACCCCTGCCCAAAGCTTACGTCCGCCCCTGATTCTAATCCAGGCATTGACATATGTGGTGTAAACAAAACTCACGTACTATTCAAACTTTTAGTATGAAAATACATTGTTGAAACCCACATGTTTATCGCTCTTTAGGTAATAAAACAATGGTTTAACACGTAAGGAAAAACACATACACGTGGAAGTCAAGACAACAAAACTAAACACGTTTAAAAAGATCAAAGCCGAACCCATGAGGCCATGAAAAAAACTTTAAAAAGTGAAAACAACCATCTACCACTAACAGTTGCAAACTCAGCAAATTCTAAAATAATGCAACTAAATACAACTATTAATATAAAAAGTGACTAAAAAATTACCAGCTTTACAATGCCACACACAAAAGAATGTTTAATAATTATAATAATAATAACAACGGAAATAATAATAATAGTAGTATTATTAATAATAAGCTAATGATTTCTTGGTCTGGTGGTTAAGGGTGAGATGTGACTCTTTATCTTTTTAGACGTTCAGAGTTTAAGTCTAAACAATAATATTTGGTGATACTAATTTGATGCTGCTAACTTCAAACAACTCACTATTTAAAATAAAGTATAATAATAATAAGGATATATTGGTTCAACCAAAACTAAAACCGAAGTAAAAAAAAAGAAACAAAATAATCGAAGTGATAACCAACCAATAACCGAATCAAATGGTTTTAAAAACGCAAAAACTAAAATATCAATGATTTTACAAGATACATTCACAACAATCTAGTTATCAAAAAATTTAGACTTTAGATCTAATGCTTGAATAAATGAATACCTATTTTTTCTTAGTTGCACACCCTTGATTTTGAGAGAGCCTAGCTATGTAGTAGACAATCTTTTTATTTTATTTACAAGAGTAAACTGTAGTTTTAATTTTTATATTTTAATATCATTAATAGTTCAGTTTTATTTTAACCGTTTTAATCTTAGGATGTTATTTGTTAAATATATCAAAAAATAACTACCAAACTTGCCGTTTACTATATTTTCAAATTTCAATGAAGTTGAAAGAAGAAAAAAAAGACACTGTTTCATTCGCTACACGTAACTGCTTCTCAATTACCACATGAATCACCTACCACTTCATCCCTGTTTAAAACCACCCTGTTTCAACTCACAAACACTCAATCACAAATGGCTCAACCTAAATCCATCCACCAATTAGGGTTACAACAACTCCTAAACACCGGATTAGCACCATACGATGCAAAATTGCTGCAAATCGACCTTCAAAACGCCATTAATAACGTTGTTACCTCCAATCCAGTTGATCTATGGCGCGAAATCACTTCTCGAAAGCTGCTTAAACCATCGTATCCTCATTCTCTGCATCGGCTCGTTTACAACGCGGTGTATGCTAATTACGATGTGTCTGTTCATGGTCCTTCGCTTTATTGGTTCCCTTCAAAGTAAGTTAATATCACTGTACAATGATTTGTAATTGCTAGTGAATTTTGAGGTATTAAATTTGAATAATAATTAAAATAATGATCTGTTGTTTTCAGACACTAAAAACTAAAAAGTGTTAAGTCACAATCACCTCTAAACTAAATTTAGAAATGCATGTTGTAATTGATTATAATAGATGGAATTAGCAGAAATTAATTATGTGTATTTGAAGATAGGATGCTGCAGTTGGAGATTTATGTTTGTTAGGTGCAAACTCAATCACATATCAAGTAAAGAAGAGGATAAATGTTACCTATAAGCTAATGACAACCCATGTGGGATATATGTGATAGAGAGTTTGAACCAATAATTAATATATTCATATTTAGAGTAATTGAATAAATCAAGTGGGTTGGAACATGGTACAAGTACAACTTAAAACGGACATAACTTTTGGTAGGGGTTAGCATGAAACCGAAATAACCAAACCAGGATAACCGGGCCCAATTTGGTTTGTGTTTATCTAAAAAAATGATTTTTTGGTTCGGTAACGGTTTTGCTTGTACCCATAACAAAAAAAGGATTCGAACCGAACCGAAAAAACCTATGTAAGCAAGTCAAACTTGGTTGGGCTTGGGCTCAGGCTCAGGCTCAAAGTTGAATGAACCTACTTGGCTTGGCTTGTTTATTTTAACCAGCTGAAATGTTGAGCTCGAGCAGTCTAGTCTGTGTTTTTAAATTTTGTATTTTTTTACACATTTATAATCTATATAAACAGAAAATAACATTTTTAACATAAAACAATGCAGAATTTATAACAAACATTTGGCTCATATCTGTGCTTCTTGATGAGAATTGTGACAATTGTCCCACAACTTTTGATGTAAAGTTTAGTTAATTACGAGAACGTGTTAGTTTGATCTGCCATCAAACTGCTTGTTTGTTTCTTATGCTTCCAAAATGAGCAGTCATATGTAAACAAATTGTGTGTTTTATTTATGTTTAGTATTGATGCTTACCAAACGAACTTGGGGCGTATTATGGAAACACACGGTCCAAAGCTTCTAGGAGCAGCATACAAGGATCCAATAACAAGTTATAAACAATTTCACAAGTTTTCTGTTCAACATCCAGAGGCAAGTTCTTGCTCTTACATTTACATTTCAGAACAATTCAACAAATAAGTTCACACTTTTTGATTCATTTAATAAATTGTGTTAGTTTTTAAATGTGCTCAGGTATACTGGTCAATTGCTTTGGAAGAACTTTCAATCCGATTTCATCAACCTCCAAAATGCATTCTAGACGCGTCAGACAAATCAAAACATGGTGGCACATGGCTTCCTGGTTCAGTTTTGAACATTGCTGAGTGTTGTTTGCTGTCAACTAATGAAGCAGATAAAGGAAATGAAAAAGTTGCAATTGTGTGGCGGGATGAAAGATTTGATAATTCTGATGTGAACAAGATGACATTAAACGAATTGAGACGCCAAGTAATGTATGATTAGTTTTCATTTTATTAATAAATAACTTCTTCTGAATAAAATATGTTTAGGACCCTTTTTTTATAAAATGCCAAGATACTATGCCTGAGTTTCTAATTCTTGCAACCAAATAAGAATATTATATAAATAGCAAAAAAAGCAATTTTTTACATGATGATTGATGACCAGATTAACAGTTCATTCTGTTCTTTTTTGGGGAACTTCTTTTAAGTTGAAAAATTGGTAAGTACTCTGATACTCTCTATTAAAAAAATACCGAAAAAGACAAAACTGATGTCCCATACTAGTAATCAGGTAAAAAATGTTACTTTTGTAAAACTTAAAAGTTAGTTGCTATTTTAGAGAATATTCTTAGTTGGTTGTTAGAATAAGAATTTGTACAAAATATTTTGCTATTTTAAAACTGATGTCCCTTCTTTTTATGGTTAACTTATTTGTTAAATATACAGGTTGGTTGCAAATGCATTAAAAGGATTGTTTTCAAAGGGAGATCCAATTGCAATTGATATGCCAATGACTGTCACTGCAGTTATTTTATATTTAGCAATTGTATATTCTGGATTAGTTGTTGTATCAATAGCTGATAGTTTTGCATCAAAGGAGATTGCTACACGATTACGGGTGTCAAAAGCAAAGGCTATTTTTACTCAAGATTATATCGTTCGAGGTGGTAAAAAGTTTCCTTTGTACAGGTATTAACTAATTAACCACATCTTTAACTAATTATGCATATAGGATTTTGCAACTTTTGGCAAGTTCAACCAAATATGTAATCTAAAGTTATGCTTGAAACACTGAAAGTTTTTATTTTTTAATTCTTTATCTTGCAGCCGTGTTGTGGATGCCACTGAATGTAGAGTTATAGTGGTGCCCGCAATTGGAGAACACATAGACATCCAACTAAGAAAACAGGATATCTCTTGGAAGGTTTTTCTTTCAAGTGCAAAACACCTTTCTAGGTACCATATTACTTCTTTTAAAGTATGTAACTTATGGATTTATGATTTAAATTTTAAAAAATGCAGGCCTGATTATTGCGGTCCGGTATATCAATCAGCAGACACTGTGACAAACATACTCTTCTCTTCAGGAACAACAGGTTTAATCTTTATTGATTGTTATTTGCATAATCTTATTTTTTATGGATTTTGATTATACTTCTTTGTTACTTATAACTTCTTTTTGTTTCTTTTAGGGGATCCAAAAGCTATACCATGGACTCAAATTTCTCCCATTCGAGGAGCGGTTGATGGATGGGCCCATATGGATATTCAGCCTGGAGATGTTTTTTGCTGGCCCACAAATTTGGGTTGGGTTATGGGGCCCATTTTACTTTATTCGTGTTTCCTGAATGGTGCAACGCTAGCTCTTTATCATGGCTCTCCACTTGGTCAAGGCTTTGGAAAGTTTATTCAGGTTGCTTCGTAAAACCTTGTCACAAGATATAATAAATAAAAGGCTTATTGCATAAGCAAATAACCAGCTTTGGTCAAATTTGTACTTTAGACCTGAAAAAACCATAAAAAGTCTCAAAAAAATTTGATGCATGGTAACAAACTTCCATGTATTGGCAATGAGGTAGTTGGTTAGCTTACAAGATTACCTCAAAATTTTGGAACTTTGATGGTTTTTTTCTAAGGCAAAAAACACATGGTTACCTAAAATAGAATTTGAAACCAATTTGCCCTTGAAAAGGAACCAACTTTGATCATATTCAATTTTAGGCCCAATAGAACCATCAAAGTTTCATAAAATTGATGCAGAGTAACAAACTTTAAGATATTTCGATTAAGGTAACTTGACCGCATGAAATAATAACTTGATTTGTTAACTTTGACCATGTTGACTTTTTTTAACTACGCATGGAAACTGGTTAAAAAGTCTGGTTACCTATAACAAAAAGAAGAAGCAAAGTTGGTTACGCTTTAATGCAATTTACCCTTGAAAAAACAAGAAAATCTAATAGCTTGTTTCATGGATCGCCACTTTATAATTTGCATGGGTTGTTTTCCAGGATGCAGGAGTGACAATTTTGGGCACAGTTCCAAGTCTAGTCAAGTCTTGGCATAGTACAGGATGTATGGAAGGCCTAGATTGGACTAAAATAAAGTAAAACTTTTAATCTTTACTTCAAAATTTGGAAGTAAAAAAAACTCATGCTGATGATTATGATACTTAATTTGCAAATATTTTCAGGTTATTCGCGACTACTGGTGAAGCATCTAATGTTGATGATGATCTTTGGCTTTCTTCAAGGGCTTATTACAAACCTGTTGTTGAGTGTTGCGGTGGTACTGAGCTTGCTTCATCTTATATTCAAGGGAATCTTTTGCAGCCACAAGCTTTTGGTGCTTTTAGCTCTCCTTCATTGACAACTGGCCTTGTAATTCTTGACGATCATGGAATCCCTTATGTAAGTAAAATCTCTCGAATTCCCAATCAAGATTCGTTTTATTCGAGATTTAATGTGTTTCATCAATTGTGGTCTTTTTATGCGTATGGCAGCCTGATGATCAACCGTGTGTTGGTGAAGTGGGCTTGTTTCCTATATACATGGGGGCAACCGATAGACTACTTAACGCGAATCATGAAGAGATTTACTTTAAGGGAATGCCTGTTTACAATGGAATGGTATGAACGCATGATAAGTTGATAGCATCTCATTATTAAACTTAAAAAACACAATGAAAATGATTGCGTGTTGTGTTTTTGCAGCAACTCAGGAGACATGGTGATATCATCAAGAGAATGGTTGGAGACTATTATGTTGTACAAGGCAGGGCTGATGATACCATGAACCTCGGTGGCATAAAGGTAAAAATGATCAGTTCTCACAACTCTGTTAAGAAAATGACATGAAAAGTGATTGGGTTCTTTTTCGCGCACATGCAGACGAGCTCGATTGAAATTGAGCGAGTATGTGAACAGGCTGATGTCAGCATCATGGAAACTGCTGCAGTTAGCTGTCAACCTGCAACCGGTGGACCGGAACTTTTAGCCATATTTGTGGTGCTGAAGAAAGGATTCAACACTGAACCAGACAAGCTAAAGATGATATTCTCAAAGGCCATTCAAAGAAACCTAAACCCATTGTTTAAGGTTCTCTTATTCCGCCTTATTGTGTTCTCAGATTACTGCAACAGTTTGTTATCGGTTTCTAATTTTGTTAATTAACAGGTAAGCTTTGTTAGGATCGCTCCAGAGTTTCCTCGAACAGCTTCCAACAAGTTACTTAGAAGAGTTTTAAGAGATCAATTAAAAGCAGAGCTTCACCATCAAAGTAAAATATAACCAAATGGTAAATTTCAACAATGATGTGTTAATAAATGTTGCCATTTTTTATATATAGGACCATTTTATGGTATGTTAAAAAGTAAAAACAGTTACCATCACAGGCTTAAACAAACTTGTTTCTTCATACATTTGTTTATGAAGCCCTTTCTTCTTTATTTGGGAAATTAAATGCTTAATTTCGTTTAGCAAAATATTACGCATTTGCTAACTGCCTGGCCTTCCCCTCGTGTACCCGAGTAAATTACATGCTTATATAGCGGTTTATCTCTCCTTTTACGCACTTCAGACATAAGCCTGTCACTAAACCATGGTTTCGTCCTTGCATCTAGCTATATGCTAATCATGTGTTATATGTCTTCTTAGATATAAAGATATTCGAAGCAAGAGCTTAAAAACTATATGCAGATGATGAGATGACAATAGTAAACAAAAAAGGTGAAGTTATGACAACAATGAGATTGCTTCTAAAAAGAACAAAATACAACATACCACTTTGTGTCTATTCCTTCACAATTTTGCAATGAACACCATCACCTTCACATAAATCCAATCTTTCAAGTGATCAAGAAAATGAAAGAAAGCATGTCTCATATGATGGTTAAGAACCAACATGCCAAATGCTATCGAGAAGCCGGTAGCAAAACCAATGCCTCCGCCAATATAAAACCATCTTTGAAGTTCGTCTATGGCTTCCTCACCACCTTTGCTTTCACCAATAATGGGTGGTATATTTGATTCTTCATCTCCAATACAGTTTTTGGTGACAGGAGGTCCACATAGTCCTGCATTTCCATTATATCTTGACGGTTCAAAGGACTGGAGTTGAGTGCTAGATGGAATTCTACCAGATAAGTTATTATACGACACGTCAAGATAATTTAATGCAGTCATCTGAGCCATGCTTGATGGTATCCTTCCTGAAAAACTGTTTCTTGATAGATCCAAAGTTAATAGTTTTTTCATTTCACCAATTTTCTGTGGAATCTCTCCATGTAGAGCGTTCTTTGACAAGTTTAACGCAATCAGTCCATGGAGATCGGTGATTTCATATGGAAATTGTCCGGTTAGATTGTTGCTTGATAGATCAATGATTCTCAACAATCCAAGAATACTACTGAATTCATGTACATTTCCTTGCCACTCGATGGTCGCACGGTCAATATAGTCCTCATAAATGTAATCCATATGAGCAGTTCTTGAACCTTTCCATGGAATTGCAAAACGGTGCACAGTCTGTGACGTAACCAATCCTTCTTGAACCATGGTAGTAAGATTTTTCAGGCATGATGGAATGGTTCCAGAGAGATCGTTTTTCGACAAGTCTAGAAGTTGAAGATTAACTAGTTGACACAATTGTAAAGGGATGGTTCCGAAGAAGTGATTTGATCTTAGGCTAAGAACATACAATCCTGATAGTTTTTCACCAATCCAAACAGGAACAGAACCAGAAAAATTGTTGGCTCCCAAATTCAAAAAGTTTAAAGTTGTGCAATTCTTTAAAGACAATGGCAATTCTCCTGAAAACTCGTTCTTGTATAAATACAACACCTCGAGTTTGATCAAAGATTCAACAGATGCAGGAAGCTTTCCAAACAGATTGTTGTGGCCTAGATTTAGAACCTTTAGTTCTCTAAAGTTCCACAAACAGTCTGGAACTTGTCCGGTCAAGAAGTTGTTAGAGAGATCAAGAAATTCTAAAAACCCGTCAACAATTCGACACAAAAAGGATATTCCTCCGGAGAACTTGTTACCAGAAAGATTTAATAACGTCACAGCGGAAGAAACATTTGGTATCTGACCATAAAGGTTGTTGGAACTCAAGTCTATTATTGATCGAATATCGAAATTCGATGAAAGATCTGGCACTTTCTCAGTGATGTTGTTGGAAGAGAGATTCAAGTATCTTAGTTGAGATGGCCAAGTGTTCCAAAACTCTGAAGGAATTGTATCTGAAATTCCAGTATTGGCAATATCAAGACGTGTAAGATTTTTGAGATTTTGAATCCATTTTGGGAAGCGAGGCCCGAGCTTACAAGAACTCAAATCAATATACTCTGCATATGAGCTGTTTAGCATACGATCCGTGAAACGATCTGAAACTCCCTGGAGCGAGTTGTTTGAAAGATTTAGCTTCAAAATCTTTGACTTGCCAATGTTGACAGAAATGGCACCATGAAGAGCATTGGAAAAAACTTCAAAATTTTCAAGCAAAGGTAGTTCCCACAACTTCTCACTTATACCTCCACTTAAGTGATTATCATATAGGTACAAAAACTTTAAGGATGAGTACATCTGAATCTCATCAGGAAATGGTCCTGTAAGTTGGCTGCTAGGAGCTAATAGGTATACTAACGCGTCGGATGTGCATCCGGACAAGTTTCTTAGAAAATCAGGAAACTTGATAGCTGCGGAGTTATGATGAAGTTTCAATGATGTTAAACCACAAAGGTTTCCGAGATATTTGGGTATTCCATCTAACTTGTTTTCGGAGAGATCGAGACTAGAGAGATTGTTGCTAGTTAATGGTAATAACCAATCATACATGGATGAGTTGAGATTGTTTTTCGAGAGCTCAAGGGTGATAATAGACGACGAAGAAGACGAGATGTTAAATGACGAAGGATACTCAGGATACATGACTTGCGAGAGGTCGCATTCATATAGACTTAAAGTAGATAGTTTTTTTAGACTTTGAAATACATCTACCCAATGATTTGCTTTAGCTATGAAAACTCTTTCCATACGAAATACCTGCAGACTAGAGAGATTAGTCAACCAGTCTATGTTTTCGATCACACATCTCTCGCGACATCCAAGCAAAAACTGTTGCAAGTTGACGAGGTTTCCAATTTCCGGAGGAATGATTCCATCAAAAAAGTTAGAGGCAAGGTTAAGTGACCTTAACTGAGTCAATGAACCGATGAACCTAGGAATAGGTCCGGATAAAGAATTACCAGAAAGGTCAAGATAATTCAAGTACGTTAAGTTAGTCAACGACGGGCTAAACTCACCTCCATCCAAGTCACTGGACAATCTAAGTTGTGTGACGTGACCCGTTGTGTCGTTGCAAGTGACTCCCCACCATTTACAACAATCATCTTCTGCTTCATTTGTCCATGTAGACAAAACGCGATTAGGGTCTTGAACGTGAGCTATGAAATCCAGAAGAGCACGTCTCTCGTTATCAATGCATAACTTATTAATAACAACTTCATTACTATCTCCTCCTGTTGCTACTGCTTGGTTGCTAGTTGTAGTTTGAAAGCATAGTAAGAGAAGAGAGAAAATAAAAAACAGTTGATGATGCATGATGTAATTGCAAATCTTAAATGATTGATCAAAATGTGTAGATCAGTTGTTTGTATAGACTATAGATGTGTGTGTGAACATGCATACCCTGGTGAAGGTTCATGAAGTCAATTGTGGAGATAAAGAAATGAAAATTATTGTCATATGTCTAGATAAAGGTTTACATGAAATAACCATGTACCTTCGAAAGGAAAGTATTATAGTTGCAACTTTTTTAATATCCAAGTGGATCGATGAAAACATAGAAAAAGGTGAAAAAATTACAATAAACAAATTACCAAATATGAATAAAACAAATAATATATTACATAACTTGAATACTTATAAAATTGCATTATTATTATTTATCTATATTGATTTACAAACGTGATGAACAGTAGTATGGGTGTTTTAGGTATTTTGCCAGCATATACTTTGGGTATATAAAGTTGTTTCTTTCTTTCCTGTCTTATTCTCACTCAATCCCTTCTCTCTCTGGTTTTCAAACGTGTATTCTCTCTGTATTCCGGTAGCGATTCCGGCAGCTTTAAAGCAATGTTGACCAATGATCGGTTGTTGTTTGCAGACGATATGTGTAGTTGTTTGGTGATCTCTGTGACACCCCGCCCGGCGGCGGAAAACACCGGGCGCGTCAAGTGGATCGGATATCAAAGTACAAATCACATGGTACACTAAATGCATATTTTAATACTAAATGCATATTTTAATATTTTAATATCAAAGTACAAATCACATGGTACACTAAATGCATATTTCAAGTGGATCGGGCCAGTTGGCCGGTTCTTGATTTGCAATTACAAACTGAATCAAGTGATTAAACGACAAATTGAAGATGGTTTCGGGTTCGAATCTAGCCCACGATCGTTTTGTATAGGTTTGTTGGGTTTTAAAGTGTTAAAAACGCATGAAATACACACTCGCCGGAGATGGGGATTTTCCGGCCAACTGGCCGGCGCCGGAAACACGGGAAAGGGGTGGGGGCTGGGTGAACTCGTGATTTACACAACTGGTCCTTTATGTTTAGGATTTTATTATATTTAACTTAATAACTTTTATTTAAAGTTTCAAAAGTTACAATTCTGACCCAAAGTTAGATTATATATATATATATTTTAACTGACTAACTTAACTAAATTGAAACGTAACAATTATATTAGTGACGTTTTTATAATTTTAGCTCGTTTACACCATTAAAAGGCTATTTCGAGACGTTGAAGCGTTTTTGTTTAACGATTTCAATAATTTTATTTTACGAGCTATATATATATTTATTTGTATATATATTTTGAATTTTTTTGCCACGAATAATAATTATTAGATACGCGTGAATATTTTGCGATGTAAATACGATTATTTAATTGAGACGAGAATAACGTAGAATTAAATGTGTTTATTCACAATAATAATAAACGTTACATTTTGAAGAAAAATAAATACGATTTCAATTGAAAGGATAACAACTTCGGGTTCGAGTCGGGCATTCGGGTTCGGGTTTGGGGCAGATGTCACAATCTCGGCTGGAGGTAGGCAGCGGTTGTTGGGAGTTTGGGTTTAACCTGAGTTGTTGCCGGTTTGATTGTGTTGCATGTCGATGGATGATGTATTATTTACCTGTGACGGGAAGTTGGCGTTGTCGGCCATTTGTGGGTGTCTCAAGTTGTTGCAAAGCTAGGGTTTTATGCCCCTTTTTTCTTGCTCTCTGTTTTCTGCTCTCCTGAAATGAAGGTAATTTTTGGACCTATTTATTTTAGAATATGAAATGATGTCCTCATAGTGGTTTTTCGTATATTCATCTTGGTAATTGGATTTCGTTTGTTTTGTTTAGGTTTGGCGTTTGTAAATATTCATTCAAGTATAGTTGTTTTCACCTCCTGTTGAAGCATGTTATGATCAATGAAATTAATGTCCATCTATTGATTGCATTAAGTTTCTTCCCTGTCTTATGGCCAAAAGAAACAAGGTAAACGATATTATTGTTTAGTATGGCAAAATTGGTAGTTGTTGGTAGAATACAAGTAATAGTATATGAGTTAATACATGTTGAAACATTTTATTTTAATATAAACCAAATTTTATTATTGTTATCTTTTCATTTGATGCTCTTTGGTGAATTGGTGCTTTATAAGTTTCAGATTAAATTACTATTTGTTTTCTTTCGTTGATTTCATGTGTTATAGATGTTTTCAATCCTTATGTTTCTGACTTCAGGATGTTTTGAGTCTTGACGATTGCTGGACTTTTGGTTGGTGTTAATTTGATATATGTATTTGATCCCTAAAAATTATGGTTTACCTTTGTTTTTGATGTGGCTATGATGACCTCAAGTTGTGAGTGGCTCATCGTGGCGTGGCAACTGCATGGATGGTAGGTTTTTACCTGCAACCAATAGTGCAGCCATGGTGTTGCCTGACTTTTTGCAACTCTGAGCCATTAATGCTATGAATTCAGTTTCTCCTATGTATTGAAAGGGGAAGTTATTGAACAGTAACTGTGGGAGTTTTGGGTATTTAACCCATTTTTTATCTTTTCCCTTTCGGTTGTGTGTCCTTTACACATGTAGGCCTTTGTTTAAGTTTCAACAAATATGACATTCAGGGTTTCCTTGACCCATTTATCTTGAGTGGTTTTAGCTTATTGGTTTGGATTGTTAAAAGTTGGTTTTCATGCTTTTGTGTTCATGGTTTGGATTATTGAACTTATTTATTCAACTTCTGTGATGATGAGTTCCAAATTTATTTTGGAGAATTTGTGAAATGGCCTTGCAAGGGTGATGAATGATTAACAGTTGGTTTTCATGTTTTGGTTCATTGTTTCGATGATTGAATTTGTTTGTTCGACTTTGGCGATGATGAGTTCCAATATTATTTTGAAAAAAAAAAGTGAATATGGCCTTGCAAGGTTGATGGATGGTAGGCTTAAGCTTGCAACCCGCCTTTTAACCATGTTTATTTGGTAACCTTGAGCCATCGTGAAAGTTTTGATATCTCAAATTTATAGAAGTTGTTGAATCCCTCTACTCTAGAAAGACACATACTCCTTAAATTGTAAGTTTAAAAACATTCTTCTTTAAAGTTTCCACATGTAAACACAATCCAATTGAAAAATGTTGAGAAAATCCCAATGAATACAGGTCTGATAGAGGAAAAAGTGACACTCAAGATGTTTGCAAACAATCAACACTCAAAGAGAATATGTAGGGAACAATGGACAACTACTTTCAAAGCTGTCATATCACATAGAGGTAAACATGATAATATTCATTATCAAATATATTATTAATATGCAAGTGATCGATAACACTATCTTATACATAGGGTAAGGCATTTAAAAACTGCAATTGTGGAAAAGATGGCTTCCACAACAATGCAAGATACAGGTATTACAAAAACACTATAAACAAAAGTATGCATTGAATGCAAAAAACACACTTTCTTCAGTTGCAGTTTTCACCTCAATGCCATGAGCTCAGACAACTCTTCAAGCATGAATGACACAATGTTCAATGAAGTAGAACGGTCTGCTGGAGTCCATGCAGTGCAATAATTGAATGAGAACCTGATTTAAATCTCAAGGAAGTACCACAACTAATTGTGACTTCATTGAAAGGCAAGTCAAACTCTATGTACACGCAACAACATATGAAAGGACCGTGGCAACATGATGTATGGTTAAACGTATTAGTGTATTACCAGCACTACAATTGAAGCCACAAAGCCCATCGAAAAACAACTACCAGCACACCAGTCACCCCTCAACTGATTGTATTAAAAGAAAGCATCAACTTCAATCATCAACAAAACACCATATCACATTTGCAAAGGTAACCTTTACAACTCAAGCAATAGTTAAGACATTAATCATTCTATAAAACATGAAAACAATTTTCTATACACCGGCCAGGTGATAATAACAACAGCTTGAAGAAACTTAAAGACACAAGGGATGGCAGAGAAAAATCAGACTAAGCACCAGGGACTTCTAAAACCTAACAACTGCGTATGTAGCATCTTTTGTATTGTCGTTTAAAGTATTTTTATAGCAAGCTAAAAGTAATAACAACCAGCTATAGTCTGGATATATATTATCGTTTGTACAACCATTAAAATCATGTACATGGCACTATAGAAGCAGGAACAACTAGCTATTGTAAATCCAGTTAACCAACAACAGTCATGTACAACAGTACATGGTAGTTCCGAAAAAACTTTGGTATCATCGGTACAATTTTGCCGTTATATTTACAAGTCCAATGACAATAAACAATGGCTCGCGCAACGCGCGAGCCTTGCATAAACCTAGTTAACTTTAGTTTGCAAAAGCATGCACATTGTTGTATTTTATAAAACCTGGATGACTACACTTTTTAAAACTATGTGCCATATTTACTCACATACTTTGGGATAGTATATATTAAGTAATTATACATTTTATATACAAGTCTTCATATTATTTTACTAGATTATACCCAGTGTGTTACACGAATTGAATAACTAAAAATATTTAATTATTATCGAGCATAATAAATAAAGAATCATATGACGAGTAAGCATTACATTATAAATCATTACCATCTTGGATACGTTCTCTAACACCAACAAAAACAAAACTCATATAAGAAAAATTAGAAGACAAATTACGGATTCACAAGCAGAAAAACCGATTAAAATCGTACAAATGGATAAAAAATTGTACTGATAGTTTAACTTGCCTACTCGTCTTAATATGGTTTCGCTTTTATGTAGTAGAGTGGTCGACCTAAAAAGTCGTATTCCCGGCCCCTTCACCATAAGCAAGCTAGCTGACAAAAGACGATAGTTCCTTTTGGCCGATGTCACTTGACGTTGTCCCTTAGTTTCAGGATGTCGCCCGTGATCAATGATGAATTTTCATTTTTGTGTAAGTTGAAAAGGATATTATTTTTATGTTGGTACGTTAAATAGTACAAAGTACTTTTAAAATAGAAAAAACCTTAGTGATGTATTAGCACATCATATCAATTTATGGCATCAAATATTTGCTTTCAGTTACCAGTTGCATTGTGATTGGCCATGCATATGCATATGCATATGCATTTTAATTCTAACTAAGGCATGAACACTGCATCCTCACTAAACAAAAGTTAACAGCAACTTAAACTCGTTTCTATATTAAGCAACAAAATCAAACGATGTGTCCAACTGGGATGACCCAGAAGTAGGTAAAAAGCCGCGTGTTAAGCATTTAACAAAGCTAAGAACACATGCACACAAGCAATATGTTTAAATTATGTTTCTTTTTTTATGATAGGAAACAGGCTTTGCAATATGTGAAGAGTTCTAAACCTGTTATCAAGAAGTTGCTCGCGATACTAATGAAGAGATTGAAAAGGATTAACCTAAACAACTACCCGAAATGTCCTAACCCATAGCTCACTATCGGGGTAGGGCGCCATTCAGACGTATCCACACTGACCCTGCTCCTTCAAGATGACATCGGAGGACTTTATGTGTTACGTTATTTGGGTTACCCAAAAGAGGTCCTCGCACTTAAAGAACTCTAAGACGACGCTTATGCATAACTTTTCTATTTGAGTAGACAACTAACCAAGTCTAGTAAAGATGGACCAACTTACTTAGGTGTAGCTTGCAAATTTGATACAAGAGGTCTATGATCGTCTTTGGTGCATTTGATACCATTCGAGTAACATACCTAGATGGCATATCTATCACTAACTCTTGACAATGTACATTTGTTCTCAATGCACATCCTCCTCATTCAACTAGATGGCATATCTTCCTCTTTCTCCTCTTGCCTGACGACAATCACGGTAAATGCCAAGTAGGAGATAGATAGTGTTTATTCTCATGTCCGACCGTCGGACCGACCACGTGCAACAAAAGGTTTCAGAGAAAAATTTATAGGGTTGCTGTAAGTAAGACAAAGCTATATAAATAAAGATAATGATTTGCAAAGGACTTGAATCAGCAGCAACCTTACATAACAAGTTCATTGCAATAGTACTCTAAACATGGATTGAATTAAACTTAATAAAGTGCACATGTAGTTCATTGATTAGAAGTTGAGGTGACTGGAGGCAATCGGAGAACAGCTTCTTCCGTCTCAATTGGATCTGATCTTAAAATCTACACACACAAAAACATCATCTCAAATTTATGATAAACAAATTGGAGAAGAAGAAGAAGAAGAAAGAAGTACCGGATCTTGGAGAAGGGGCTTTGTATCATCAGTAACCGGCCGGAATTGGGGTTTATTGTTGCTCTTGCCGGAAACTACTTCACTCTCGCCGCCGGATTTCAAGCTTACTTCTGTAGGCTTCATCTCCCCTGTCTTCTCTCCACCCGGCCAATGTTTTGAAATGAAGGGGCGTGCGTGTGACCTTTTAAGCTATAAAATGAAATCATCACTTCAACATTTCACGGTGTGTCAACATCTTATTTTCAATACCTTCTTAATTTTTACAGACAAATTGGCTAAAAATAATCTCAACTAACACCTATTTGTCGAGAATAATCCTAACTCATTTTATTCCTTCCAGTGATCCCAAATCCAACTTTTTTGACCTCCAGTGGTCCGCCGTTAAGTGCACTTAACGGCCGTTAACTTTTTTTTATTTTTTTCGAATTTCAAAACAAGGTTTTATGGATATTGATCGGGAGGAGTATACGCTTCAATTGATGTAAACCTTACTTCGAACTGGTGTTCCAAACAACAAAACGGTCTTCAATCGGGTGTTTAAAGCCTAATGATGCTTTAACCGAATATCAAAATTAAACCATTTGGAGCAACAATTGGAAGTAAGTTTACATCAACTGACTCGTATTATCCTCCCTATTAAAATCCCTAAAATATCGATTTGAAATTCGAAAAAAATAGAAAAAAAGTTAACGGCCGTTAAGTGTACTTAACGACGGACCACTGTAGGCCAAAAAAGTTGGATTTGGGACCACTGGAGGGAATAAACTGAGTTGGGATTATTTTCGGCCAATATGTGTTAGTTGGGATTATTTTAGGCCAATTTGCCTAATTTACATGTCTTTTTTTTATCAGGGTTTCAGTTCAGTGTGTAATCATTTAATATTTAGAGTGTTTTTTTATAAAAAACTTCTGAATGCTTAATGAACAGAAAGATGCTAAATGAAACTTAATGCAGAATATACCAATTTATTCTCTTATGCAGTTCTACCTCAATATCTATTATATTGATAGAATCTCTTAATGATTCAGACTTCTTAACCACTCAATACTTAATGATTCAGATTTTACTAAACAGTCCCTTAACATCATTTTTAGTGTCATGAAAAAATACGTCGTTTTGTTCAAATCCGTTCAAAAAAATACATAAAAAAATAAATGAACATATTGAACAATTAAACTTAACTTTTCAAACTAATTGAGTTATGTGAGTTTTTACTCAAACTAAGACTGTACGTAGTGGGGCACCCACATAACGCCTCAAAAACGCCCGAAAACGCCCCAGACCACTACGTGGGGGCCTTATGCATAAAAAAATCATGGGGGCGTGTTGCTAAAAACGCCCGAGCCCCACACACAAATCAAAAAATTACCGTTTGCAACGGCTATATTCCAAACGGCTCCTTTTTTTTTACTTTTTAATTAATACATATTTACAACTTTTATAAATACTACAGTTTTAAACCACATTCTCACAACAATTCTAATATTCATCTTCTAATCTTCAACTTTTCTAAACTATATTGTACAATGTTTCCATACGGTGCCCCATTCGGTTCGCCAAACAACCCCGGCTACCGACCCCCTCGAAGAACCGGCACAAACCGAAACCAAGCAAACGACCCAAACGACATGTCGAACGCTAATCTTTTTGGTTTCATTCGAAACATGCCAATGAATATGGGCATGATGGGTATGAACCAAAACATGATGGGTATGGGCATGACGGGTATGAACCCGAATATGATGGGATCGTCAAAACCCGTTGATTTGGAAGAAGTTATCCCTGAAACGCAACCGGTGCCTCCAACTCAAGATGCCGGTCCGTCCCAACCCAAAAAAAGGTCACACAAGAAGAAAGCGCCGGGAGAACCGAGAGCACCGAAATCACACGTTATTTGGTCGGTTGATGAAGAATTTCAATTGGCACGTGCTTTTCTATCTAATTCCGAGGATCCGATCATTGGTAAATATATATGTTTTAAATAACGTTTGTTATTTTTTTAATAATATTGTTAATAATAGTTTTTGTGTTTTTTTAGGGAACCACCAAGACCGAAGCGTGTTTTGGAGTAGGGTTCGGGATGATTTTCACAAGTTAGTCGGTAAACCGTTAGGCTACCGTACGGCGGATAAGATTTCCTCAAAATGGAGGGAAATGAACTCCAAGTGTGTGGTATTCAATAGTGTTTACCAACGTCTTTTTGAAGGTTGGGCCAGCGGAGAAAACGATGTCAACATTCAAAATGCGGCATTGGAAGAATATCGGGGTACGAAAGGGCCGTTTCCTTATCTTGCCATATGGGACCTTTTGAGAAAGTCTCCAAGATGGCTTACATTGATCAACCCGGTCACGGCTTCGGCCCGAGCGTCGAAGAGGTCAAAAACAACTTCGTCCACCGAACCGGCAAGTCAATCGTCCGATGCCCGGCAACATTGTATTGACTTGAACGAGACTGAGGATGAGTTCGAGCAACCGCAACATCCGGAACGACCAATCGGAAGGGATAAAGCAAAGAGGAAAGGCAAGAAAGCCGTGTCGTCATCTTCTTCGGGTATCGACTACAACGAGCGGTTTTTGGAAATTAATGAAAAGTTAGACGCTATAACGGAATTAGGACAAAAAGAATAGAGCAAAAAAATAAAATTTGGGAGGAAAAAAAGAACGTCAAATGCAATTAGACTTGGAGTTTTTGGGAAAACCAATCCCAGAGGAGCCGGGAGCACGACGCGAACTACACCTCGCTTGTATCTAACGCATCAAAGAAAAATATAGATTGTCTTGATTATGCTATTTTTATGTTTATTTTTAGTTACTTTTATTTTATATTTGTAATTTTTTTTAATTATGAACTAGCTACTTTTATTTTATATTTATAATTTTTTATGAACTAGTTACTTTTATTTTATATTTCATTAATTTTATATAGTTTAAATAATAAATAAAAAAATGATTTAGTATTGATGGTGGAACATTATAAGGGGCATTAACCATTACGCAACTTTTTGGTATAAATGTATAATGTCCCTTGTCCAGTCAGCAGCCACATGTCTTAAAATGCCCTCAAGGGACATTAACCATTACACGAGATCTAATCTTAACATGTCTAGACTAAACCCAATCATACAAATTTCGTGATAGGGTGTACAAGACTAGATATAGGTTTTGAAACTAAAATTGGTTTTTACTATGGACCATGTCGTCTCATAAACTACTCGCAACTAGGCCTGGCAAAATAGACCCATTTTGATAGTTTTGGGTCACATTGGGTAATCTTTAAATCCATGTTGGGTTAGTTTGGGCCATAGAAAACTCAATAGTGGGTCAAAATCTAACCCATTGGGCTGAAAAAAAAATACTTACGGGTCATGATGGGTTGAGTGAAATAGTCTACGGGTCATGATGGGTCAAGCCTAAAATCATGATGTATGCTATTGTTATTTATTCATCTCGGTTTATAAACTTTTTTTAGGTATATTGTGCTGCAATTTTAAAGATTGGTTGTAATTAGTAGCATATTAATAGTTGTTTCTTTGATGAAAAATTTATGAGTTTGAGAGTTTAAAATGCTAGAGATATGTGTTTGTGTTTGTGAGTGGAATTGCTAGAGATATGATGGGTTTAAGACTTTAGGTTAATTAGTTAAATGAGTTACCGAAATTATAGACTTTAAGTTGATTTTTTTACCCGACCCGTTCTGACCCGACCCGTTCTGACCCGGACACATCCTGACCCGACCCGTTCTGACCCGTTTTTATAACAACCCATCTTGACCCGGACCCGTTCTGACCCGGACCCGTTTTGACCCGGGTAGCTGACCCGACCCGACCCGCCCGTTTTGCCAGGTCTACTCGCAACCGATGAAAGTAAATTACAAATATACCCTTGCTGATTATTTTGAAGCTACCAACCAGGTGAAAGATAACAACAATGGAGGCACCTGTTTCATGTAGCTTCATCTTCTCCTCTTCCCACTTCCAAATCACACCTCAACTCTTCCTTCATCCGCCACCACCACCGCCGCCGCCGTGCCAAAACAATCCGGCAGGGGTAGAAGATCACCATCCGATTCAACTACAACTTCAACATCCGCCATTCGCACAATTCGTCTCAAAAAGGTTCCCTTTTCATTTCCATTAAATTTTGATTACATAACTGAAAGGTTGTGTTTTTAGGTTAAACTTGCATGATTGAAAATGTTTAAAGGTGTGTGATGTGTTGGTTTATAGGTGGAAGAGTTGAACCCTATGCTTACAAGTGGTATAGAACTCATACTGCTCACCAATTGCAAGAGATTTATAAGCATTTAGAAAATGGCGAAGAATCGAATGGCGAAGATGATCAGGTTTCGGTATCGGGGAGATTTATAACCTGCAAATTTCTCATTAGGTTCAATTGTCACACTCATAGTATAATATTTATTTGGGCATTGATCTTAAGAATGAAGTTTAGAAATGGTGCATCATAGAAGCATTTAGACAACTAAACAAACATACTTTTGTCAATAGTTATCTGCAGATCAGGTTAATGTTCTGTTACTGATATATATTTAATTTTGATTTCAGCTTTACTGTGAGAAGGAAAGGCTTGTAAATGATCAATTTGGGTGTGTGTGGCTCAATTAAGCGTAAAGAGAAAGGTTAGACTCTGCTTCTTCCATAAATGATCAAAGGGATATGGTGATCTAAAAAATTAGAGATTGAACCTGATATGTATGTACATTTGTACTTTATTGTCGCAATAACAATAACTAATATTAACATTGTTAATCTATTGTAGTGTGTGTTTGCTATAAATAGAAATTATTTTTAATTTGTTTATCACGATGATAATTGTTATATATATTTTTAGTTCTTACTGTATTGTAGTGTATATGTATAGATTATAAATATAAATTATTTTTAGTTATTGTAGCTATGATATGTTGTAGCGTGCGTATTACAAATCAATTCAATTTTGTACACAATAATGTGTTTTAATTTTATAAACAAGACAATAGAATTGAAGTATACTATCATGTATATATACATTAATTATAAATGTGAAAGATGTTGGTAACAAAATTTGGTGCATACATTGGAGTTGAATTATGTTTGGTGTAAGCAACTAACGTATGCTTTCTTTACACCAAATTTGGTGTAAACTTTTTCATTTTTATCTAAACTCATTGAAAGCAATGTAGATCCAAATGCTAAGTCTTTAAGTACCGCTTTCACTTTTTACTTTCTATTGTTTTCGGTTAATATTACTACAAAAACAGTTTGCTGATTATTGATAAACATGCAGGGTGTTGAAATTAATCTAGAAAGACCTTGGCAGGTTTCTTCATACAAGTTATTAATCCAAATGCTAAGCCCCATCGGAGGTATTGAGCGTCATTTGCTATTATCTGGTCGCAAAGTTATTATTAATATTATATACTTCATACTTTCCTGAAAAGTGAAAAATATGCGATTAAATGGAAAAATCATTTGCAAAAAATCAGTTCTATATGGAGAGAGGGTGTATGGAACGGTGTTAAGTAGAGAACTGCGAGAACCACATAAACACTTCATACAAGTGCTTATGCAGTTTTGGCAGGTTTTCTGCTTAAAATTTGTTATGTATGGAGCACGCCTTTTTTAAAGTCATCCATAGTGTGTTATTATTGTATACAAGTTCATAAATCATTTTATTCAACTTAGATTATTACCATGATATTATTGTTTTCGTAACAATAATTAAGTAATTCATTATTTATTCATAATCAACTCATTCATTGTTTATAATGATTTTATCATCCTCCAATTTCCACACAGGCATGCAGGTTTAACAGAGAGATTTGAACTATTCATTTGCGGTCGTGAGTTAGGGAACGCATTTTCTGAATTAACCGACCCATTGGACCAGGTATATTCTATCCACACACTTCTCAACTACAATCTAACAATCGTTACAACTACAAACCAGTTACATAACTAACAACTTATAACAAAGAAGACAGTTGGAAGAACAAGTGAAGCAGCATAATCTAAAGAAAGAAGCTGCAATTTCAAAAGACTCAGTTACAAAAGAAAGCGACGACATGGCATACGAAGTGACCTTTGATGAAGATTTTTTAACAGCTTTGGAATACGGGATGCCACCGGCTTCTGGAATGGTACATTTTTACGTTATTTGATTCATGTTTTCTGCAAATTGCAATGTTATTTATGGAGTAACGTCGATTTCAGGGGCTTGGGATTGATAGACTGGTGACGCTTCTTACAAATTCAGCCAGTATCAGAGATGTTATCTTGTTGACTCAAGTTATGTGTCAGGTTTGTTTTAGTTTTAAGCATCTTATATTACTTCTAATTGGAATTTAAAGAACTAGTTTCTGCCAAAGAAATTAGAATTTTTTGATGCATTTGATCATTGTACTTCTATGATGAAACCTCATTTACAAATATAAAATCCTATCCCAAATAAAGTTACAAATCTACCCTCAACAAATTAATGAATTTACTCCTCTTCTGCTTCAACTTCATCATCATTCTTAAACCGAAACCACTTCTTCGATTTACATAACCTCATCAGAAAATACCACAAAACTCCAAACACAGTCAACACACCACTAATCAAAAACACAATCTTTGTAGCAACAACAACTATCACCACACAAAAAATTGACGGTATCAAACACATCACCACCAATACCACTCCATTACCGGGCACCTTAAACGGCCGTTTCAAGGCAGGAAACTTCCTCCGAAGCCACAAAAACGAAGCAAACTCTAACATCGTCCCCAAACCATACAAAAAGTTAGCTGACGATATAATATCCGTAAACTGCATGAAAGAAAAACTTATAGTAATCAAACTCGACACCAAAATCCCCACCCATGGAGTATCAAACCATCTTGATCGGAGCTGGAAAAACTCTGGTAAAAACCCTAAATCTGCCATACCCAGAATCTGAAACGAACAACTGCTTAACAAAGCTTCAAACAAACCAATTGCTGACAAAACAGCTCCGATGTCGATCCAAATCTTTAACCATTTTCCAGCGATCATCTCTGCTGCCACCGCCATGAACCCGGAATCCCATTCGTTTTGATCCACCACAACAGCACCGGTTACTGCTACAAGAGGGATAATGTACGACACACACGTCAAAATCACAGCGTAAAACAACGCTCTTGGAAAATTCTTTTTAGGATTTTTGACTTCTCCAGCCATAGTACTACAACTGTCCCAGAAATTTAAGTTCCAGAAAAGTGTGTTTAGGTATAAATTCCAGTCTTTTTTTACACCCTTTTGGCCCATATTCAGCCACCGGTGTGGCTGGATTTTGGGTATGGCGATTGCTGACATGATTCCGAACGGGAGAAGAGAGACGATTCCAAGCGTAATTGTAGCAATTCCGACGATATTCAATCCAGTGAAGTTGATAAACGAGAGTATAACATTGATGGATAAGATTGCGATGATTCGAGGTAACCCGGAAGTGAAAACTGGGAACAGTTTTTGTAAATAGTTGATGCAAAGAATTGGGAATGCTGCAAGATTAATGACTCCAGTGAGAAATTTCCAGGTTCCTAATAATGATCCGAAGAAGGGTCCGAATGCTTTATTGGCCCAGATCATGTAGCCGCCGTTTCCAGAGAAGGTGGTGGAGAGTTCTGCAGTGACGAGAGCCTCCGGGACGCTCCATATGAACGGGAAGATTAGAAATCCGAGAATGGCAAGGAGTGGTCCGACAGCTTTTACAGCAGGTTCTTCACCGTAAGGACCGCCAGCAACTTCGAAGTATATGAGGAAGATGAGTGGGATGAGAGTGAGTTTCTTGTGGGTTTTGACTGCGGTAGTTGCTGACGGATTGGTTACCGGAAGGGTTTTGCCGGTGTCGACCGCGGCAGTGGTGGTGATGGACAGAGGTTTAGGCGTCATCGGCAAGGTTGAGATTGTGTAGGGATAGATTTGAAGTATGATTGTTTTTGGTTTATTGTGTGTTTATATAGTTCATGTATGAGTTTTGAGTCAAAGTGTTATGCTTAATTAGGTTTATCATGTCGGTTAAAAAAAATAGGTTTGAATTTTAATTTCATGTGTTTAAACGATTTTAAATTTTAAGTTGAATGATAATACAATTTATTATATAGATTTATGTAACTTTTTAGATAGGTGGTGTTGATTGTAAAGATAAAATTGAGTAATGCATTTATCTTTTTAACAATCGTTACATTGTATTGAGGGAAGAAAAGAAAGAGGGTCACTCCTTTTAGGAACATGGCTTGTTCATTCACTTGCTCATGAACTCGCAACTTTGTGGCCGTTGAAAAAAAACTTTGTATATGGTTTGTTCAAATCAATTGGATAAAATTAAATAATACTTTTATCTTCATATTACATGATGGTCGAAAGAGATACAGACTGCTCAATACAAACTTATCTAAAATATTCAAGGGTTATTGGATTTTAATAATCCAAACTTTTATATATTGGCTGATATTAATCCCAACTTCAAAAATTGCCTGTGTCAATCCTAACTTGTAAATTATTTTCCTACAATGATCCTCCGTTAATAGTTAACTTAACACCGTTAAATTTTTTTCGAATTTTTAACCGAGGCTTTAGGGCTTTTGATTGGGAGGACGATACGAGTCTAATCATGTAAAACTTAACTTGAGTCGATGCTTTAAAGGAAGAAATTTTAACATCCGATTTAAGCACCGTTAGGTTTATAGACCCGATTGAAGGCTGTTTGGTCATTTGGAGGGTCGGCTCAAGGTAATTTTTACATGAATAGACTCCTATTGTCCTCCCGATCAAAAGCCCTAAAGCCTCGGTCAAAAATTCGAAAAAAATTTAACGCTGTTAAGTTAATCTTAACGGAGGATCATTGTTGGAAAATAAGTTACAAGTTGGGATTGACACAGGCAATTTTTAAAGTTGGGATAAGCTTCAAGGCTTGTATCTGGGAAAGAATCAACTTTCTGGCACCATCCCTGAAAGGTTGGGGCGTTTGAGCAGTTTGGTAAAGCTGAACTTTACTAGTAATAAGAATTGATCTGGTCCAGTACCAACAAGTTTTGGGAACTTGAAAGGGCTGACTCATTTAGATTTGAGTTCTAATGAGCTCAGTGGTTACGCTTTCTTCAAAGGATGGCTGCTTCCAAGCCCACCTCCTGGTTCCTACCTGGTCAATCCCGCCACAGAGGTAAGGGGGTGAAGCTGAGGTTAGAAAAGGTTTCTCCCGCTGTTGCTAGTTCTTCCGTTGTTGGTAGTTCCTCAGGTCAGGATTAATACTGGCCAATATACAAAAGTTCGGATTATTAAAATCCAATAACCCAATATTTAATAATGTGCTTAAAGGTGCTCGTTTCTTGCCAATCAAAATAGATTGGTTCACTATTTTGATATGAGACGTCCAATGGTGTCTAGTGCTCAAGCCAATGGAGATGTGTATACTCCCCAAGTTGTAACTTTAATGTCAAAAGCTGGCACACATTCTTTAAGATCTTTCAACCAACAAAAATGGATGTTTTAAGTGATAACTCAACAGGGAAGAAATGTCCAAGTTGTTAATTTAGAACAAAAAACGTGCATGTATGTATGGTAAGTCATAAGTGGGAGACATTTAAGAATCACCTCATGTTTAAAGTGCATGTGCCAGGCTTTCTTTAAACACTTTCCGGTTCATAAATGTTACTCAGTCGTAGATTATTGTGCCACTTGGTCATCTGAAATTTTCAACATCCTCATGACGCATATTGGTCACAACCACCATCTATTAGCGTAGCTCTCTAATTCGGATCTAAAACGAGATACAAGGACCATCCTCGCTCAACAAAGCTACAAAATCCTTATATAATATAGCAAAACAAAAAACGCTTATGTGACACCTTTTTAAAGCTTCTGGCTTATGTGGCATAATTTGAGAGTTTATCTTACAATAATTATTTTTTATTTAAAATATGTATATAAAATATATTATAGTAAAACTAATTACATTTTTTTCCCTAATATTTTGGAGAATTCTAAAAAATTTAAGACAATTTATATTTTTAACCCTCTACTTCAAGGAGTGTACATGGGTCGGTTTATATTTAATAGGGTTTAAAAATGAAACTTATGGAATTAATGATAACATACAATTAAAGACCCCAGTGTTTTATAAATATACATAACATTTTTATACGATTTTTAAAAAATATAAACTCCAACATAAAACTTAGCACTTTATGGTGTAGTAAATTTGAGTATAATATTACTATACTAAAAGTTTAATATTTAAAAGTATATCATGTGTTCCGGTTTACCACGGTTTTGTCTCAAAACTGATTGGAACATTCATGAATATCCTTAAAAGCATCACTTGAATGTTGTGTTCCCGAGCGTAGCGCGGACACTAAACTAGTGGAATCTATATAATAATTTAAGGTTTTAGGGGAGCAACTTTTGGGGGGAATCCTTATATAATATAGCAAAACAAAAAAAAGATTATATGACATCTTTTCAAAGCTTTTAGCTTATGTGGTATTATTTGAGAGTTAATCTCATAATAATGATTTTTAATTTAAAATATGTATATAAAATATATTATAATAAACTAATTACATTGTTGGTCCACTAATATTTTGGAGAGTTCTGAAACATTTAAGAGTATTTATATTTTTAACCCTTTACTACAAGGGGTGTACATGAGTCGGTTTATATTTGATAGGGTTTAAAATTGAAACTTATGGATAAAATTAATAATAATATACAATTAAAGACCTCAGTGTTTTGTAAATATATATAACATTTTTATAAGATTTTTTAAAAAAATTAACTACACCATAAAACTGAGCACTTTATTCTCTTTAATTTGAGTATAATAATGCTATACTAAAAATCTAATTTTTAAAAATATATTCTGTGTTCCGGTTTACCACGGTTTGTCTCAAAACTGAATGAAACCATGAACATCCTTAAAAGCATCACTTGCATGTTGTGTTCCCGATCGTAGCGCGGGCACTAAACTAGTTTTTTATAAAAGAAAGTTTTAGAGGGAAGATATGAAATACGATGCATGAGTTGATGAAACAAAATATCTTTAAATATTAAATATTTACAAATTTTTAAATAAAATGATTATGATTTTGTAAATATTATTACTTAACCCGTGTGTAACACACAGGTGTTAAACCTAGTGGGTATTAAAGAGGGGGAAAAGACTAATCATTGTGGAATTTGTGGTTAAAATCGATATGCATAAGTGGATTGAGTTATTTTGAGATTTTTTTTAATATATATCTGTATTAAAAACCACGGATCTACTTTGTTTAACATTTTCATTTGTATTTGATATTGACGAGATTAATACCCGTGTATTACACGGGATTTTGATTTTATATGTTTTAATTAAATTTATTTATATTTTATAACATATATTTATTAAATCGGTTTGAATATTTACAAATATTATTCTAACAAAAATCATATACTAAAATAAAGGACATGATTTATAATAATTAATAATTTTTCTATTTGAATATATCATGCTAGGAGATAATTTATGATAATTAGTAAATTGTTTATTGAGCATATCGGTTTATGAGATAATTAATGATATTTGATAAATATTTTATTTGAATATATCGGGTTAAGGATAAATCATGATAATTGCTAAATTTTTATTTGAACATATCGACTTAATAGATAATTCATGATAATTGGTAAACCGATTTAACATGGGATATGTTAAAAATAATTTTGATACCCAAATTTAGTTAAAACCTATAAAACCAAATTACTATATAATACACGCGTACTAATCTAGTGGAAAATATAAAAAGTAAAATACAAATAAGAAAAAAAGCTAATGTAAATTACCGAAAAAAAATGTAGAAAAACGATATAGCGATATAAGTGTATTATATAAGGAGGTATGAAATACTAAAATTTTCTAAATCACCTCTTTTAGTTTTTCTTTTTAAACGCAATACTTTAATTTTCAGGGAAATACATCACAATCTGTTGACAACAAGACTAGAACTTATGACCTAATGCTCCTAACAGCAATCCATCCTTCCGATCAAAAGTCCTAAAACATTAGTCTTGAATTCAAATAAAACTTAACGGCTTAAAAAATATTAACGACGGTCTGTTAGTTGCTAAAGTGATAAAAGTTAGCATTGTTATCAGTCAATTTGATAGTTGAGATCGATAGAAACCAAAAGATAAAAACTAAAATTGTTTAAAACCAATATACCAATGTTAAAAAGCCAGAGTTCAAAATAAAATCATAAGTACACTTCAACAACAAAACATAAATATAAGGATGAATATAAGGATGTGCTGAAGTCAAAAAAAGATATGAATCAAGCAAGTACGATATCTATAAAAAAAAATCAAATAATTCAAAGTTCAACTAATGTTTTAAGAAAACAACTAGACATTTTATAGGACAACGTTTTTAAATGGTAAGCTTGGCCAAAAGAAAAGAAAAAAGTGGGTCTTGTACATGTACGGTGATATTTGATAAAAGTTTAGTTTTTTTTAACAGTTGCAATTGTCGGTAAAAAAGTTTAGTTTTGACAATGAGTAATGAAGATGATTATATGGTTCAGCGGTTCGTGGGTGATTCAAATGGTGGTAAAAAAATAAATAAGGTGAGAGCGGTGATTCATTTGATACTCTACGAGCTAAATTTTACTAAGTACGTTTGTTTTTGTATGTATATAAAACTTCACAACTAATACCAACTTTGTTTGTTAGCAACAATAGCATATATCTATAGCAAACACAAGCATGTGAAACATTGTAGATTGAGGGTATAATGCCCAAGTTGTACAAAGCCAAAGAATTTTAACACACAAAGTTGCTTTGTAACATCTCTTTGGGTCTTATCAAGTGTCTTTACTTGTATATATCTCTATTGTTTTTAGCAAATGTCTTGTAGTCACTAATGAAAAAGGTAGTATTTGTTGCAACTTACGACGTTTTATGTTTTGGATGATGTTGAGGTGGTAAGTCGGCAATGGCATTTACTCTTGGATGTTGATTCAATGCATTAGTTGTCACAATTCGAAAATCAAATATTATTTTTTTATAACCTATTTGCTTGTTTTAATAAACACTAATAATATAAAAAAAGGAAAAAATATAACATGCGTTTGCCGGGAGTCGAACCCGGGTCTATTGCTTGGAAGGCAATTATCCTAACCGTTGGACTACAAACGCCTACTTGTGAGTCATTTTAAACTAATTTATAAAAATATGTTAATATCTGTTTGATTGCATTTTATAGATAATTTTCAAACTTGATTTTAGAACAAACACGAAATGCGGAACCAGGGTCGCATTGATAAAAAAAATTAATGTCTCGTACGTTACGGTGTAAAGACGTAATATGACATATAAAAGGACGAAGAATAATCTAAACTTGGAGGTGAAAATGTAACCAAGTCAAAGTTTTAAATATGTTAAAATAGAGTGAGAGGTCAAAGTTATGATTAAATCATCAAGGTCAAAACGATAATAAGTTAAAGTCGAAAGTCAAAATCTTAAATTTGTCAAAGCTTTAAAAAAGTAGTTGGCAAATTATAAGGTGGTGACACGTGGCCGGTGTCACCGGCCTTACACGTTAGATGAGTGTATAATTTTTTAGTAAACTACAGGTTTGATTCATGTGGTTTTTATTCTTTAACATATATGCTCTTATGCCTTAACTCGTGTAGGTTGTAGGTTTGAAATTTGAATTAATCTTGTTTCACCATTAACCTCTCGTACTGACTTCTTAAAGGTCATTTATCTAGATCAGCAAAATATGTTTTACTTATTTTTACTAATTAGCAGGATATTAATGAGATCATGTGATCTTTTTGGTCACTTATTCTCTAAGATTAATAAACAAACAAAGAAATCATGTATGAGATTGGATTATTTATATATATGTCAAGATAATATTAGTAGTTAAACAAAGACAAATTTTGTGAATTTGATTTTGTACCCTTAGTGTCAGAAAAAATTTAAAAAAGAAAGCACATTAAAAAACATGTTTACAATTTGTTCTTTGTATATACTTTTTTCTTGGAAAATAAGTGCATAGGTCGGATGATGACAAAATCAATGTAATAGCACCTACAGGAAACAAGAGGAATAATTGATAATAAGATCCTTAATTCGGTTTGCATGTAAAGACATTTTTTCTCATACAATAAGCCAAAACATTAATTACACGTTACTAACAAAATGTAAATTACCGAATAAATTCATGTGTAAAACAAATATAACAAGTTGATTCTTATTAGTGGCAGATTAAAAAAAACAATTTTTAGATCTACGTTTCATCCACTAAAACTAAAAAAAAATCTTAAAAAAACTTTGTTACGTTTAAACGCTCTTTTTATTTCAATTTTCTTATCGGATGTGAATAGATAAAAAAAAATTGACATAAGCAAGTGTGAAGCACGCGCTGGTTGTTTTGATTGTTATCTATAAAGTACAATGCCAGATACTTATATAACACATTAAATAAAATTCACGAGTGTGACATAAGCACGCGCTAGCTAGTTGTTTTACTTGTTCAGGTACTTGTCACTGCCGGCATTTCCAAGTTGATTAAACATATTTAAAAAAGATTAGAACAATGTTTATCAACTACAGAGATTTCATAATCAAAACTCAAAGGTGATAAGCTCTATATATATATATGCATGGTTGCTATATATACATAGTTTATCACAAGAGGATCTTAATTCTTTAAGTCATTTCTTGGAGAGTATCATAGTATCCCACAAAAAAGATTGAATCTTTTAAGAAAGATATTGAAAACCAAATCAGGGTTTTATAGTGATTTTCAAATGGCATCTGCAGTTTCTATTCTTAGTAAGCCTTGTACAGGATCAGTGATCAAAAATCGCAGAAACTCGCGTCAAGAATTCAAGATAACAGCTCGGGTTGTAGCACCTAAGAAACCAAATCTGCCTGAGTTATCAGTAAAAAGCATTCCTCAGACTGATCTACGCGTGCAAGAGATCGTTCAAAGACAGTTGCAGACACGAACTGATGATCATTCCATTTGTAGAAGACCTGATCAGTTCCATCCTGAGTTTCTTGAAGACGCGTTTGAGCGATGCAGAGAAATTTGTGCTGAATATGCCAAGACTTTTTATCTAGGTTCGCTTCTTTTTTTTTAATTTTCGTTTCAAAAAAATGAGGTTTTTTTCATACTTGAGGGTTACAGACACCATTGTATGTATGTCTGTATGACCAGGATTTTTACTGGGTATGTTTGTTTGTAAACAGTCTCATGTGATGAAAAGCTTTTGTAGTTTTGGTGATGAGTTTGCTTTGAATTTGACAGGAACAAGGTTTATGACAGAAGAAAGACAAAAAGCAATATGGGCTATATATGGTAAGTGCATGCATCAAGATTGAATCATATCGCATCCATCGTATTGTTATTGCATATGATGATATGAGTGTGTTCTTACAAGATCAAAAACATTACTTGATTTACAGTTTGGTGCAGAAGAACAGATGAACTTGTTGATGGCCCAAACGCGATCCACATGAGTGACATGGTTCTTGATAGATGGGAAGAAAGACTTCATGATCTCTTTAATGGCCGCCCCTTTGACATGCTCGATGCTGCGCTAACAGACACTGTTCAAAAGTTCCCACTTGACATTAAGGTAATTGTCCCAAAGTGATAGACAGGCTGCTTCAGTTTAGACGAATCAAACTCCGAATTAAAGTTCATATGATTCATTGTTCATACATGCTAAAAGAAGTTACTTTTCGGGTTTTCAGCCGTTTAGGGACATGATTGAAGGCATGAGAATGGATATCAAGAAAAGTAGATATGAAAACTTTCAAGAACTTTACCAGTATTGTTACTATGTTGCTGGAACAGTTTCTCTGATGACTGTTCCGGTCATAGGTATGGCGCCAGAAGCAATATGGGATGCACCAAACACGTATAACTCGGCTGTTAGTCTTGGCATTGGAAATCAGCTCACAAACATCCTTAGAGATGTGGGAGAAGAGTAAGTCTTTTTCCATCTAACTCGATTGGTATATCAAGTGACTTTCATCGGAGTGTCACGTCATGGTGTTTGTGATATCCATCAGTAAGAACTGTCAGTGATCCGTCCATGAAGTCTTTACCCATGGACCTTATGGACGGATTGCTGACAGTTCTACCTTCGTAGGGGGATTGCTGATGGATCAATCCCTTGCCGAAATTCGTTTGATTTGTAATGTATGACATTTTATGGCATTGGTCAACCTTATTCTCCGTATTATTTCTTAATTCCGTCTTTGTTTCACTTTCAGTGCATTAAGAGGTAGAGTTTATCTTCCTCAAGACGAGCTATCACAATTTGGGCTATGTGATGAGGATGTTTACTCGAGAAGGGTTACCGATAAGTGGAGAGAATTCATGAAAGGGCAGATCACACGGGCTCGGTTTTACTTCAACGAGGCTGAAGAAGGTGTTCCTAAACTTGACAAAGATAGTCGTTGGACGGTATGTTCACATGTGAATCTAAATCTACATATCGAAAATACAATTTATAAAAATCACATGACAGTTAAACATGTTTGGATGATTTCAGGTTTGGTCTGCGTTGATGCTGTACCGCGACATATTGGATGCCATTGAGGAGAATGATTATGATAACTTGACAAAGAGAGCTTATGTTGGTAGAACTAAGAAAATACTTATGTTACCCTTAGCGTACACTAAATCTGTTTCGCCAAGTTTCGCCTTCTAACAGACTTATAGAATGCAATGCAATGCAACATATGTGTTGATACATACGATATGTATCTTATTTATATTATAATTGTATATTTGACCATAAAGATCTTTTAAATTTACAAAGTCATAATGGACCGAATAATTTAACGTTGTTGTTTTCTTGTAGTTTGACTAGTGATGGTCATCATGTCGTGTTGGTAGGTTAAATCATTTGAACATGAATACGGCCCATACGTTTATTCATGTTAAAGATATTAACTCTAACGCAGATAAATTTAAAATTATGAAATGCGTATACACCCTTTGACCCATTTATCAAAACGAGTCAAGCAAATTGGAAATGGGGTGTGATCAAGTTAAGAACATGTTAGACGGGACATAAACATGTCGGTGCGTTGTAATTATTTGGTCAGCCGGGTCGTAAACAGATTGGCAGATTAACATATTCAACTAAATGGGTTGACGAGCAAATCTGTTTGACACAGAACAGAAGCAATAAAACAAGAGAACCATCTCAAAAAAAATTTGATGTATTGTCGAATAATCATAACATTACATCAATTATATGATCTCTGCAAATCAAGAAAAAAACTGGAAAATTGAAACTGCATGTTTAAATACAAAATTAAGTTCCTAAATAGACACGCCAATTACTAACATCAAAATCCACTTGTTTATTCATGTAAAAGAAAACAAACAAAATAAAAAATTTCAAGAACCCGTCCATTTCAAAATGCAGGTGCCAGATGATGCATTTCAGGTCAAACAGCTAAAAGGCAGTTATCACATGATCAAGCGCATCAAGACCTTTCTTTACACTACATGTAACCCAAGTAATGAAGTTCGTTGTGCCATTTCTAAAGCGATTGTCTCTAAATCAACTTCGCGTCATTGTTTACCTAGACGGGTTAAACAAGTCAACCCAAACATAACTCTGTAAAAAAAAGTGACATCTAACCTCCTAGTTTAAGAGCTGTCAAATTTCAAAAGAATCTTGATAACAAATTAATAGAGTATATTCTTAACTGATGTCAAAAAAGAATTATAACAGCAAAAAGAAAAACCAAGAACAAAAACATGAAAAGGAAAGACAACAATTAAAGAACAAACATTTTAGATGTCTCTCCTCTACAACATATAAGAACAATAGAAGATGACCAAGCTGACGTTTGCGCAGCAAATTAACTCCAGCATCACTGCCACACTTTCAAGATTCATTATATTGCCTTTTAGAGTTTTTGGTCTAGTTATTTCCCATGAGCAGTTAGGCGCATGCTGATCCGATGAAAGTTGTCATGTCAGCATCATAGGAAATAATCCGGGGTCCTACGTGTCACGTCTGGCTCTCCCCTCCTTGGGGCTGGTTCGAACTGTTATAAATTCAAGTTGCAATAACTTTCGATTATGTGTGTGAAATCATAAAATCCAATGAACCCAAATAACCCAATATATGTACGTGTCATGACTATGTGTACATGTGTATGTGTTGCAAGAAAGAGAGAAACCTGAATGAAAGTGTGACCCTTGCAATCGTCTACTTCAAGAATTGAAGCCATGTTCCCACAACGATAACAATAGTTAGGAGCACTAAAGATTGTCACCACCTTTTGTTCCTGTTATAACCAATTGTATAATCAGTAAATACCAAGTTTATTAAACTATAACTAAACCAACAGAGGAAAAAAAATAATAAAGCTCTTACGTGACCCCAGTTAAATCCCTCCATAACCAGCTGGTGTGCTCTAGCAATGAGCTTTAAGCCGTTTGTATGATTGAATTGCTCAGATATATCCTGAATTAAAACATAAAGCAAACAAAATTAATAACAAGATAAGGTTAATTGCGTAAAAGTAACCAACTTTCCTGAAATTTATATTCTTAGGCCGGTGGATGTTTTAAGTTACTAAAAATAGAAAACCAAAATTATGTAACATTTTACAAGCAAGAAAAATCTCGACTAACATGAATAGAAAATTTAAGAAAGTTGGTTACTTTTTTATGCAATTTTCCATGAAAAATAAAATAAATAAATATAAGTTTATGTATTTAGCAAGAGATATATACTTGACCAAATGTATATCCAGCACCCCGAGGTGAAATACCCCAACCACAACGGTCATCAGGATCGGACCATAAAAGATCACACATGGGCCCCTCATGGGGCACTTCTTGAACACGGTCAAAATTCCTTATATTGTCAAGTGTTTCAATTGAAGGAGATAATCCACCATGAAGACAAAAAATTTCAGATTCAACCTAAGAAAAAAATGCCAGGAAAATCACATGGGTTAAACGAGTAATATACTAAAAAACGACTAATACTTGAGACAGATTAAGTGTTACTAACCAATGCAGTGAGAGGGAAATAATCGAATAGATCAGTAAATGTCTTCCACACATTAGCACTACCATATCTGAAAAAAGTCAACGATTGACATGTGGGAAAACTATAATCATATACGTTGAAATTAGAAAATATAACAAACTAAGTGTTACCCTTCCGTCAAATATAAACTGAATATAAGATTTGATTTCCTATATCCACATCGTCATCTTCACAAAATATTGACATTCTTGATTGGTTATTGAAGGGTATATAAGACATTTGAAAGATAGTCAAACAGTTCACTGAGCTAAGAGAGTCAAGTATTAAAGAATGTCGGATACTCACTTTCTTAAGCATTCATCATAAAACCCATAAACTTGAGTGATCTGCAAAAACAACATTGATTCTAACGTTACTTTTAAGTAAAGAATTTAAATATGTAATTATCATATGACTCCGAAAATGTTATAACGTGAGTCAGAAACACTTCGAGAAAACACATAATAATATTAAATACAACAACAATGTGTGTACCTGGCGACTTTCATGGTTTCCTCTTAAAATAGTAATTCTTTGTGGATAACGCACTTTGAGGGCTACCAAAAGCTGAAATGACAAGACTCGTATGTGCTCAAAACAACTCAACAAAATTCACCCTAAAAAGCTAAAAAGAGGCATGCGCAATGAGTTCATATGGTGGTGTAACACTTACTGTCACTGTCTCAACCGAGTAATAACCACGATCAACATAATCTCCCATGAACAAATAATTTGTATCCGGGCACTAAATAACGAATGGAAACAAAGAAACATAATTAGCTCACTGCTCGCACTATATGATCCACTAGTCTACAACTGCTAAAGTTCCATTTTTTTAGCCAAAAAGATCACCTTTTTATTGATCAACAACTTCCAACATAAAATACCCATAAAGAACAAAAAGAGAGCACAGAAACAAACCTTCCCACCGATCCGGAAAAGCTCTGCAAGATCGTGAAATTGCCCATGAATATCCCCACAGATTGTGACAGGGCTTTTAACAGGCTGACATAAATATGCACAGAAATTATTGAACCAAATGTGTCAACCGAAAGTATGTGTGTCACATAGTGACATAACAACAAAAAGAACGTACCTGCACATTGCTTTCTTGCATCAAGATCTCCTTTGCCTTATCACATAATGACCTAACCTAAAATCAAAGAAATAAAACATTGACAAACATTATTCTGTAAGAACTTACGGGATATTTGGATGAACGTTTTTAATATGATGATCTAAAGAATGATTATTGTGATTCTAAATCAAATTTGAACAAAAAGATTCATGGTCATGATAATACAATAGTTAATGGATCAAATTAACCAGCTTGATAGCAGCTACACGTCTACTACAACGAACAACCAAACTATCAAAACAAAAATACTTGCACAGTGCACTGATAGAAGCCTAACACATGATAATTTACTCAAGATGGCGTCCTAGATTAGTCTTAAGTTGTCCAATTCTAACTATTCAATATCAAAAACAACTACTTTCATAACACACATGGCACATCTAAACACCCCTAAGGCCCTAATAAGAATCAAAAAGTCATTTGCTGTTTTAGATACATCAAGGCTATAAAACCAGATCGAAATCGGTTAAAAGCCAGCAAATAACTGTAAAGTTGAAAAGGATTCATTACAAGTAACCAATTTTCACATAGCACACAAATCAGATCAATCAATTTTAACACAAAAACAACCTTACCCAAGATTACACAGCCTAAATTAAAATTCACCAAAGCTAAATACACACTTACAAACTTACACCCCAATTTTCATACCTCAGCTTTGTAAAAACTGCATCTTTAAACAATCTCCAAACAAACAGACATACAAAAAACCTTCAGATTTTATCACAATAGATCTGACCAAACCAGATCTGCCCAAATCAAAACTAACAACCCCATAAATCATCTCAAAACATCAGATCAATCACAAAACAAAAAATAACCCATGAAGAAAATAACAATAAATTAAAGATTTGGAATATAAATTACCTCTTGTTCAGACAAGGGTTTGCACTGCATGAGCTGCGTGATATGTTCGTCAACATTGTGATTAACGCGCTGCATAACTGGATCCAAGCTCATGTTTTGGGGGGATTTGTTGGCAGATTGGTTGAATCGATTGGTTTAATTTTGTGGGTGTTGAAACATAAGAAAATAATGAATGAGTGAAGAAGACAGTGGGATGAAACAAAAGGAAAGAGGAAAGAATGAAATGAAATGAAACAAACAAGGGTTTGTTTGTTTAGTTTAGTTTATTTTGCCTTTTTCTTTCGATCACCACAACCTTTACCGGTTTTCTGAATATTTTTGAAGATCAAGATTTGGTTGTCTACTTGTATAATTCATCTACGGTCGAGGTTATTTGGGGATTCACTTTCCCATTTGTTTACCAAAATAATAATCATTCATAGTGTTGGGGAAAATAAATCTTTAATCTCTATCATCTCTTTTTTATGTAGTCAAAATGTTATACGACACGTTGACCGGTCGATGGAATGCTTATACGGATGACATGTGTTGAACTCGTTGAAATTGGATGAGAGGTGCACTGTCTGAGATTTGAATCTGAGTTATTTCTCATCTTCATCAATGTGACTATTTCTTGTTTGGTATCCTACCAACTCATCTGCATGATTGAAGGTTGTTATTTTTAAGTGATTGTGGATTTTGGTTTCATATGATACGTATCGTTGTAGATTGCACATAAGGGGACATTTTGTGGTTAATTTGTGTGTTTACTACCAAAAGATTTACTGTAGTCACTGGTAAACACAAAGTATTTGTAAAGATTATGTATCCGTTTCAAAAGTGGATGAGTTTGTCGTTCTAAGAAACAATATTAGCCTTTTTAAGGCCGTCCCACTAGTGCTGTCAACGGGTTTCGTCCATGAAAAGACCTTCTATAAAGATACAAAGCGCAGTTTGCCACTAGGATTTTGTGTAAATCCAACGTGTGACCTTACCATAACTAAATACTCAAATAAAAAAGACGAGTAGCCAGCAAGTGGTGGACGAATAGTGGTTGTGGAAGGCGGCAGCAGTGGTGGTGGTCGGTGATGGGTGAGCGGTGATGTTAGCCGATGGTGGTGGTGGACGGCGGCGGTGGTGGGCAACGAGTGGTGGACGAATAGTGGTTGTGGAAGGCGGTGGTGGTCGGTGATGGTGGCAGCTGGTGAGTGGTGGTGGTGGTTGGGAAAGTGAAAATGGTTTGTGAAGATGTTTTAAATAATGGATCCATATTTTTTTTAAGAGATAAAACAACCTGAGTTCAGATCTGTATAATAAAAAAAACATAAATAGTCTTCTAGGGCAATGTCTACGCGCTTGCAGACATTAGGCCCCTTGAAGATGTTTGAAGAAAAAACAAACACCCCTAAATAAACATTAATTTATGCCAAAATTCTACTTTACTCAAACAACACAATAAATTTAGCTAACAATGAGCATACAAATGAACACACTCATGCGAGGTGATGGTATGAAGTCATGAACAAGTTGTAAGAGTGGACTAACTTCTAACGGTTTGCATTACCACCTGGATTCCGTACCACACTCAGTTTATGAATGTTGAAGTGTGAGTATAAGGAGAGCTCTTTGAAATGAAAACCAAAGCTCTCTATTTATAGGCCGATCCAGGGGTCGAGCACAACCATGCACATGTACTAGCACGATCGTGCATGTGTCCTTTTGCAGACAATGGGGACGAATATTCTGTTAAGGTTGTGTTTTATACAAAGCACGGTTGTACATGGGGACAAGTACGCTCGTGTACATGCTTTCTTGTCGGGAACAATACACCCATCTAGAAGCTTTTGGAACATGGCGTCTTCGAGAACAAGCATGACCGTGCATAGGCACACTTGCGCATATGTCAGCATGGTCCATGTCTTGAACTTTTTTGTCGTTTTGTTTACACTTGAACTCTTTGTAATACAGCGGTTGCACACCCATACTTGATATTTGTCTTTTTTTTCTTCATTTCTTGATGTTTTTCTTCCTTTTTGTTTAAGATGTCAGATATCTTCACTTATTAAAAAGAGTAAACTTTGTTTTGTCTCCACGAGTTTTGTCTAAAATAACGGCTTGCATACAATAGTTTCAAAGCTGCGTTTTGCCTCCCTAAACTTATCAATTTGTCTCTGTTTGCTACATTCGAATTAATTCCGTCAAAAGCAAACGTTAGTCGGTCTCTTATGCCCCTCACGTGTGGGGCACTTTAGTTATTTTCAAGTCTTTTCTCTTCTCTCTTGCTTAAATGGACCGACTAACGTTTTCTTTTGACAATATTATTTCGAATGTAGCAAACGGTAACAAATTGGTAAGTTTAAGTAAGCAAAACGCAATTTTAAAACTATTATATGCAAACTATTATTTTACACAAACCTTAAGGAGACAAAACGAAGTTTACTCTATTAAAAATAAAAAATTAAGATATATTATCAAGCAATAATATTCCATTATATAGTGTAGTTAAAGAATTTTATGTATAATAGTTAAGTCTAAATGATGACACATGAGTTACCTGGTCAAAATGATCACAAGTAAATGTAATTTTATTGATGAATAAACGCTTACGCATCCAAGAAACGTCATTAAACTTTAAAGGTCTTAGGTTTAACTTTCGCATATAAATAAACAAAAATTTAAGAGCGAATTGATCTTCTTACTAATAAAGGTAACACTAATTAGATAGACCAGTGGTCCATAGTGGTCCGTAATCGATATAAATTGACTTAAAAAATAATGTGAGGAAAGAAGGAAGAAATTGGATGTGAATATTGACCGCAATATTTGTAGGCTGATCTCACCCAACCACCCCTCTAATCTTTTTTTTTTGTTTTAATTATCGGCTCCTCCATCCCATGTTTATTTGAAAAACCGGAGACCAAAAATCAAATAAAATAAAAATCAATCTAGAGAGAGAGAAAAAAACGCAACGCAACACACCACAAAGATATTTTTCATTTTTTCTATCGCCTTCTTCCTCACAACAACAAAAATTAGGGTTTCTACTTCTCATCGACGTTTCTCGCACAATCTTCTCGTGAGTCTCCTTATCTTCTTCATTTCTCTTTATCTCTACGTTTTTGCATCCTAAAACTCTCTATTCGTTATCCAACTCATGATGCATTTTTTTTTTCATCATTTCGTACAATTTTCTAGATCATTTTGTATAATTTGTGTATCGTGTTGTTTTGTGATGAATCGTTATGTGTTTGAGTTTGTTTTTCGAGAAATGTTGAGTTTATTCGTGTTTTGATTTGATCAGGGGTTTTTGGTGGATTGGTAACGAGAGAGGGAAGATTAGGTTAATTGGTTTTGATATTGACGAACAACGGAAGGTAGATTGGATTAAGGACATTTGTATCTTATTAAGGATTTTGAAAGGGTTTTTTGAAGAATTAATTGAGGGTGGGAAGCTGAAAATTAGGGTTTCTGTTTGAGTATGCCAACTTCGTGGGCTGATTCAGTTGCTGCAGCTGAGAACACAGCTGCTGGTTCATACAGTGTAGGGAATTCGAGTTCGTTAGCTCCAAACAGACCGACATACGTTCCTCCGCATCTGCGTAACAGGTCTGCTAGTTCGGAGGCGGTACCACCGCCAGTCACTGCCAATAGTGGGCCTTCTTCTGCTGTTCCTGCTGTTGGTGGTGGTAATCGTTGGGCTGCTCCTAGAAACGACTTTAGGGCCGGGTACAGTACTGGTGGACGAGGAGGTGGTGGTGTTGGTGGCGGCGGTGGTGGTTGGAATAATAGGAGTGGTGGTTGGGACCGAGGAAGGGATCGTGAGGTCAACCCTTTTGGTGATGATGATGGTGGTCAAGAACAGTTTGGTGATCAGGAGAACACTGGGATTAACTTTGATGCATATGAAGACATTCCTGTTGAGACAAGTGGTGACAACGTGCCACCACCTGTCAACACTTTTGCTGAAATTGATTTAGGTGAAGCACTTAATTTGAACATCAGGAGGTGCAAGTATGTGAAACCAACACCAGTTCAACGCTACGCGATACCAATCTCACTTGGTGGTAGGGATTTAATGGCATGTGCACAAACAGGATCGGGAAAAACTGCTGCTTTTTGTTTCCCCATTATTAGTGGAATAATGCGGGGGCAGTTTGGTCAAAGAGCACCACGAATGCCTCGTATGGCTTGTCCACTTGCTCTTATTTTGTCACCAACAAGGGAGCTGTCATGTCAAGTATGTTTATCATTTTATCTTTTTTTACTCTTTCGGTTTATACTGTTTTTTGAAGACTTAGTTATTTCTTTTATGTTATCTTGATATGCAGATTCATGAAGAAGCTAAGAAATTTGCTTATCAAACTGGGGTAAAGGTGGTTGTTGCTTATGGTGGAGCCCCGATTAATCATCAGGTGTGGTAACTCTAATAATTGTTTCTTTTAACGTTGCTCATTACATATCAAGTTAAATAAGTTTTAGTTATAGTTTTCTTCCAATATTCTTTGGTTATCAATCTAAAATAATTTTTATGGGTCAGCTGCGTGAGCTAGAAAGAGGTGTTGACATTCTTGTTGCTACTCCTGGGCGGTTGGTAGATCTGTTAGAGCGGGCCCGCGTCTCTTTACAATTAATCAGGTTTTTAGCTCTAGATGAAGCTGATAGAATGCTTGATATGGGTTTTGAACCGCAAATAAGAAAAATCGTTCAACAAATGGACATGCCGCCACCAGGTGTCAGACAAACAATGTTATTCAGTGCCACCTTTCCCAAGGAGATACAGGTTTTTTTACTTGCATTTATGTAGCAGGGATGTGAGGTTGGAAGACTGAATGTGAGATTCATAAATGGTTTTGGTTAATATGCAGAGATTGGCATCTGATTTTCTTGCAAATTATATCTTTTTGGCCGTGGGGAGAGTTGGCTCAAGTACTGATTTGATTGTTCAAAGAGTTGAATATGTGCAAGAAAGTGATAAAAGAAGTCATCTCATGGATCTTTTGCATGCACAAAGGGCCAATGGTGCTCATGGCAAGGTAATTATTATTATAAGTTTTTAATTGAAGAATAACGTGTTTAAAAGCTACCAAGTATTCAAAACTTTTTGCTAAGGCTACAAAATATTTAAACAGTTTTAGAGGCCACCTGAGTATCAACTTGGTTTCGCTTATCACATTCCTGCAATATAATTTTCAAAATTGTGAAATGACAAAATGCCCCTAAATTTAAAGTTTCTGTCACTTCTATATTTGTAGAATGAAAAAAGTGTGTGAATCTAGTCAAGAGGATCATCTTAAGATAGATTGTTGATCACATATTTGAGCTAATTCAAGGCCTTTTATGCCATTTTACAACTTCTAAATATAGAAAAATTTTATGAAGTTGGTGGCGTTTTGTCATTTTACAATGTTTTGACAAGTTTATTTGCTGGAATCGGCATAAACAGAACCATAACTTTTGAACATGTGGGTGGCCCTACGTATACAGCGTGTCACAAAAAGATTATGACTTGATATCTTGTTATGTTTAATTTTTTGCAGCAAGCTCTTACATTGGTTTTTGTGGAGACTAAAAAAGGGGCTGATGCACTAGAATATTGGTTATGCATGAATGGCTTTCCTGCGACCACTATTCATGGTGATAGATCACAACAGGTATATGTTTTCTTTTTAAAGTTATAAAACTAATCAATGAATTTTGAAATATTTATGTTGAATTTACACTGGTGTTTCTGAAATATATACAGGAACGTGAGCTAGCGCTGAGATCATTTAAAAGTGGGAACACCCCGATATTGGTTGCAACAGATGTAGCAGCACGTGGTCTCGATATTCCACACGTGGCCCACGTGGTTAACTTTGACTTACCAAACGACATTGATGACTACGTGCATCGAATAGGTAGAACAGGCCGTGCTGGAAAGTCAGGCCTTGCTACTGCTTTCTTTAATGACAACAATGCATCGATGGCTAGACCATTATCTGATCTTATGCAAGAATCAAACCAAGAAGTCCCAGCTTGGCTGGCTCGTTACGCAGCTCGAGCTTCTTATGGAGGTGGTAAGAACCGTCGTGGTGGTGGCCGGTTTGGTGGCCGTGATTTCCGGCGAGACTCGAATTTTAACCGTGGTGGCGGTGGTGATTATTACAGTGGTGGGAATATGAATAATGCTTATGGAGCACCTGGTGGTGGGTATGGTGGTGGATATGGTGGCGGATATGGAGCTGCTGGTGGGTATGGCGGCGGTGGTGGTGGTTATGGTCCAGGTGTTGCAAGTGCTTGGGACTAAGCCTTGTTTTGTCTGAAATATAACTTGATTTAGTGGATTTGGATTTACCCTTTGTGGGTAATTCAGGTAGCTTTTTTTTTATATTACTGGGTTATTTTTCGTGGTTAAATTTGGTGGTTTACGGGTTGTGGAATTCGGTCGGTATGTACACGATGAGATGTTGATTTCTGCAACCTGTGTTGAGGGTCTGTAGATTATTGCGGGTTTCGTGTTGTGGTTTTTCTGCAGAGCCTCTTATGGTTTAATGGAAGTGTGCTTTAGTGTTTAATTATGTTCTACCAAGTGTTCATTATATATTACTAGTTGATTAAGTACTAACTGAGCTTGCTTTTAAGAGTATGTACATTAGATCGTTCTCGTTATTTATGTCACAATGTAGCTTAAATGATGAAACCTTCTTCATGTTTAGAGAAGACATTGTTATTTAATATATGTACGGAAGTTTATGAGCAATTAGCAAATTATAAGAAAGTTCTATAATCCTAATTAAAGTTCAAATATATTTACCTAGACACTTATTTAAAAATATTTTAATATGTATAATCATCCCTATATAATATAGCAAAACAAAAAAATTATATATAGCATCTTTTTATAGTTTTTAGCTTATGTGGTATTATTTAAGAATATCTCATAATAATGATTTTTTATTTAAAATATGTATATAAAATTTATTATAATAAAACTAAATACATTTTTGGTCCCCTAATATTTTAGAGAGTTACGAAAAATTTAAGAGTATTTATATTTTTAGCCCTTTACTACAAGGGGTGTATGTGAGTCGGTTTATATTTGATAGGGTTTAAAAATGAAACTTATAGATAAAGTTATTAATAACATACATTTAAAAACCTCGGTGTTTTATAAATATACATAACATTTTTATATGATTAAATTATTAAAAAAAATAATAAACTACACACCATAAAACTAAGCACTTTATTTTCTTTAATTTGAGTATAATATTGCTATACTAAAAATCTAATTTTTAAAAATATATTATGTGTTCCGTTTTATCCGTTTTTTGTCTCAAAACTGAATGGAACATTCATGAACATCCATAAAGCTCACTTGAATTGTGTTCCCGAGCATAGCGCGGGCACTAAACTAATTTTCATAATATTGGAAGTTTTAAAATTAAGTGTGTTTGTTTGAGTTTTTAATTGAATTAAACCTTTGATACAATCATAATATTTTACATCTGAATGAGTATTCATTATACTAAACCATATAATGACAGATAGTTTGCTCCTAAAGTAAATGAGAGCAATACCAAAATATTTGTTTGGTATCTTAAGATTTTGTTTCATTTAGAAACCAAGAATTTATTTCTTTTAGTCAAGTAGCACACATGTTATTAAAATTAGTACAACCATAAAACTGTATAATATCCATACAAATTTAAGTAACGAATATGAAAAACTGTAATTAATTTATTATAAACTTATAATGTTTATGCTAACACAAGCAACAATTATCAACTATTATAAGATTATCTAGTGATAATATGTTTTATTCTTATTAGAGACAATAATATAGAAAACTAAGTAAATATTTTACGGTGGCGAATTAGGGGTTGAGTGTTATAAGAACAAATGATTAATTCTCGTTCCTTTGATTGATTGTGGGGGTCCATCGAGCTAAATGCTTCACGTGTCGTGTTCCTATAACATCAATGTTATAGACTAGTTACCGAGTCATGGAACCCGGTAAACAGGTTTTATCAACAACAATAGTGAGTTAAAAGTCTGGGCCCAAATACCCGGTGGCCCAAAACATGGAAGCAAAGCAACCCGATCGGGTCGAATATAACTTCCCGTCGTCAGTCGTCACCGTCGACAATATCCCTGCACTGCGCTGCATCAAAGCCTTAGGGTTTTAAATGGCGTCACCGGATCTCCGTCGTTCTTCTCTCGATTAACAATTTCCGATAAGTATGTTTTCACTTCAGTTTCAATGTCCGCTAATTTCTGCCAATATACTTGTCAAAATTAGGTCATGACTTTTTCCTGATTTACCTATTAATCTACTGCTATGATTTTCTTAATCATTACTTGCTTATTTTTCTATTCAATCCACCTCTTATGCTTAGAAATAGGTTTTTTTTGGTATGAAATGCATACGTGTGTCAGATACATTCAAATGTATGTTTAAAGTTGCTATTTTAGGGTTTTTTAGTGCTTTATGTACAAAACATAGCTTATTCCTTCAGTTTAAGCTCCTATTAGGCTGCATAAGTGGATGTTATGCTGATCTTTTGGTAGTTGATTATGTTAAGCTTTTGTTTCATGCTCTTTGATGTAAATCATACTCATATCTATTGAGTATCTGACTTTTATATACATTTATGTGTTCATGTTAAGATTTGTAATGAATACAATAGCGAAATGAGTTCTAAGGTTCAACCAGTATCGATGGAGGACAATGCTCAGGCTTCCATTGCTTCTACTGCATCTGTATCATCAACAGTGAGCCCAAAGGTTTCTCTGTTTGCCAAAAAATCTGGATTTTTAATACCAAAAAACAAGCTATCGGGTTCTTTGGTACCCATATTTCGTGCCAAGAAAAAGCCAGGTGGCCCTGACGTGGAGAGCGAAGAAAGTACGAAACAGACACTGAGGAAAACAAAATGGGGCCCTGATTTGACGCAAGATTCTTTTGTTAAAAAAGGAAGAGCTTCTGCATATCAGGTACTTCCAGACGGATACTGAGAAAAACGTCTGTTTTCCTCGAGGCTCTTCTTATGTGATTTTTGTGTTGTCATGGCCTGTTTCGTTTTTATCATAGTCTGAATTTTCATTCCTGAACCCATTAGTTCTCATAGGTAGAGTTATTTCTAATGACTTGACACTTGACAGGAATTTGTAGCCCATGTTTGTTATTAGGAGGAATTAGTGAATTACATATATTCCCTTGTAAAGTTAAATATTATTTTTAAAACCCAAGTTTTCAATGCATAATATATGATGCTCTTCAAACATGTTTTGGGGATACATGTAATTTTTTAAGTTTAGACGGGGATATATGAAACTGCCCCTTGTTATTAGGGATGGGCATTTATGTTAGTGTTGTCTTTGTGAATGATCTGCATGCACTCCCATATCCAGGTGTCTCTTACACGGTACAATATTTGACCAGACTAGATTGGATCAAATTACACAACAGCTAAAATCTGGAATTTCGGAGGTCGGGGACGATCTTGATCATGATTTGCCAGCAGCTCAAGAGTCTTCGGACCAACAAGTTGTCATGGTTAAGTTTCTTTTTAGTAATTAAAATTTTTATGTTACTGAAATCCACTTAAAATTACACTTGTTGATGCAGAAATCAGAGTTGGAAGTTGAAAGGCGGGAGATTATTGGTAGGTTAAGTTATTACATTAGGCGCTGTACATGATATGCTCGGATTTTTATTTCTTAAGGTATTTTTAATGTTTGACAGGAGAAATACTGAAGCTGAATCCAAGTTACAAGACACCCCCTGATTACAAGCCTTTGTTAAAAGAGGATAAAGTTGTAATTCCAGTAAGTTCAAGAGCCACATGTTAGAATGCCTATATATTTTGTTCGTCTTTTAATCTAAATTTCGCATCTCCCGCTTAATAGATCAAAGAACATCCTGGACATAATTTTGTTGGGCTAATATTTGGACCAACAGGTGATACTCAAAAACAGTTAGAAAAGGTACCAACTATAAATTTCAATCGTTTGTCAATATTACCAATGCCGATATTACTTGAAACGCTGTAAATTTTTTTGTATTAGGAAACTGGGGCGAAAATACGAGTGTATGGAACCAAAGTCAATACAAAGAAAGAGGTATTTTCACATTTTTATCTTGTCTAATGTCTCTTGATTAATCTTTGATAACTAGTTTCTTTGTGTAACCAGATTGAGATAACTTCATCCGATGGTAATGAAGTTAATGGTGACTATGAAAAGTTGTATGTTCTAGTGACTGCTGAAACATATGAGAAAGTTGATTCTGCAGTTTCTCTGATCGAGTTACTTGTCACACCAGTTTTAGTAAGTTCTTAAATGTTCATAATATGCTATAAGATATAAATTTTGTTTTTGCTTATATCAGATTTCTTCCATTAGGCAAATGCTGTAGCTGTTTCTTCAAATGATTCAGTTTCTGGAGATAGTCTAAAAATGGTTAGTCTCAACCAAGACACTCCTGTGGTTGTAAATACAGGAACTGGACTAGCACCACCTTTAGCTCGGTTCCAGCCATACCCTAACCAATGGGCTCCTCCCGTTCAGTCACCACGGTTCATTGCACCGGCCATTCCAACCCCTTCAAATTCTGGAGCCATGCCATCATCAGTCAGTCCACGACCTGTTATATCTGGACCACATATGGCTCCGATGCATAATATGGGTTATCCTGGTCCACCTAGGAATCCTTCTTTGCCATTGTTGCAGACATCGCCACGTCAGCCTAGTTTTTCAACACCAACTGGACCAAACCCAAATGTGCGTTCAATGGTGTCTGATACTTCTCGACCTGTTACGCCTTATACATTTCCTGAACGGCCTTTGACCTCTACTGGTTGGTCCCAACCACTGGGTCGAACTCTAGGTACAAACATGCCACAGACAATGCAACCAATGGCCCGTCCTCAACTGTCACAACCTCCACCTCGACCACCAGCTGGGTTTCAGACCGGACCGCCTAATGCAGGTCCCACTTCATGGTTTCCCTCACCAACTACACCTACATCAATACAGTCCCAACCCTTAACAGCTGCCCCAAGGCCACAACAGCCCAGATCTAATGATTTCACCTTTCAAAACAATCGTGCACAAGCCCCGTCTTCTCAGTTTATACCTCCCCAGAATCCTCAATCACCATCGTTTCGTACAGCAATGAGTAATCATGTCATGCAAGGTTATCAGAGGCCACAGAATAGTCATTTAATGGGCCAGCATCAAGCTCCAGGTCAACAGTCAGTTTTCCCTGGGCATGGTCCACGAGCACCAGCCAACCATGTGGGACCGGGTCCTGGACCGGGGCTGAGGCAGTTTGGTCCTAGTTCATCGGGCGTTCCATTTCCACCCAGACCTGGAAACTTTGTACCAGTTCAGCAACTTCAACCTGGGTTTCGACCCCAGATCTTATCGGGCCATATGAATCAGCCGTTTCGTGGCAATGCCGCCTATTCTACAGGCCGGCCCAGTTCACACCTATCTGGAGCGCAGCAGGTATATGATCCGTTTTCCCCTAGTGCAGTGCCACATAAGCCTGGTAACCCACAAAATTCAAGAAAACAAGATAGTGACCCTGAATATGATGACTTGATGGCATCTGTTGGGGTAAAATGATGAGCGGGTAAAACACTAGTTATGACAGTTTTTGTGATGGATCTTTTTTTTTAAAATGTGATGTGAGAATTAGATGCATAATTCTTGAGTGCCCATGATTACGTTTTATCTTGCATCTTGGGTCTGGTTATACAAATGCTTTGTAGTCTTTAACTTTGTGTTTGATGTAATGTAGCAAATGATGATCTTGTGTTCCGTTCTGAATCATTCAAATGTCTGCTGGTTAATGTCAATACTTGTTCTTGAAATGATAAGCATAGGTATAAATAAGATATGGTCTCAGTATGTCTGTCCTCGAGTTCGAATGCTTAACATCAAACCTGGCCTGGCTTGTTTCGAGTTTTGTATTTAAAGTTGGAGCTTGGTTTGTGAGTGGTTTTTCAAGCTCGAGTTCAATGTGGGCTTTGCTTGTTTATTGTTTTGTCTTTTTACTTTTTACACGTATTTATAATTATATTTTGTTAGATATTTAATATGTATAATTAGTTAATTTTAGCATAACTTATATATAATAGTAATTATTATGTAAATTAAATAAAGTTATCTGAATAGTAGACTGTTGGGCTGATATATAAAGCTTGATTTGTGTTTGTTTATAAAGTGTGTTTTAATATAGGCTCAGAATTAAGATTTGGCCTGTAACCTCGTTTATATTCGGTCCCAGTTCATGCTTTTACATCAATGTTGACAGATATGCTGCTATATTTAAACTTTTGATCTTGACCTTCGAGTGGTTCAAATCATGCTTTCTCAAGAATCTTAATCAAGAACATTAATCCAATTTTCATCATTAACTCAACTCCAATTAACGAGTTTATACTTTTGATTTCGACCTTTGAGTAGTTGGCTTTCACAAGAATCTCTATCATGAACCTTGAACTAGTATTTTCACCATTAATCCAACCGCAATTCACGAACAAAATGCAAACGTATTGAAGGTTATAACTTTTTAGAACGATGGTGTGATAGTTACATTCAATAGGTGTAGTGCAATGATCAAGTTCGAAGCCTCGGTCTGTCCCCGTAATTAGTGTTTATAAGTAGTATAGTGAGACTCCTTAAAGGTGCAATTGCATCATAGGCTTATCTCAATCCTCTTTCCAAGCAAAGTTGGTCGGAGTCGAAAACTCTCAACCAACCGTTCCAATGAAAAAACCATGTCAGGAACCTTTAACCTTTTCATGTAAAATCATTTGCCTCTGACTCGAACCTGGATTACTCCAAGTTCGAGCTTCACTATCATTTGTGAAACAAATTAGTGGAGGGTGTGATTTGAACATTAGTCCTTAACGATTTCAAGTTCACCCCAACCACTCCATTATACTATAAGTTTCGTATTCAAATTATTCACTATTGGTCAATATTAATCCAATTAATAGCTTGACTATTATTAATCTCAAAATTTGATTATGTTACAAATAACGGTCCCAGTGTAACTATTTGTTTACCTTATTAGCATTTTTTTTTTTTTGACAGCGAAACTATTAGCATTTTTATTATTAGCATTTTTTATTATTAGCATCATATCTCCATCAAAGGCACCTCTATATGCAATCGCACATCACCAAGTCTATTATTTCACTATATAATTTATAGCTTAAAACACCTCAAATCAACTCTGACTTGCACCTTCAATCGCACAACCTGCAATGCTTTAACCATAAAGCCACCCTTTCCCATCGTCACGACCACTATCAGTGCCTTGAATTTTGAATTTCTTTTTCTTTCACATCTGAACGAAAGTCAAATCATACCCACCAAGATGTGTTTCGTGTTCAATCGTGAATACAACGTAGAAACATCACTCAACTCATCCAATCAAACCAAATACGACGTTGGTTCTAATTGATCATATAAAATTAACAGAAAAATCTAACTTCGATAGTCAAATGTACACAAATAGATGAAAAAAGAAAATCTAGGATGCATTTAAACAATTTTAAACTTAAATTTTTTTATAAATATCTTTAACAAAACACAAGTATATAAAAAATAATTTAGTAAAGACTAACCGTTAATAGTCCGAATTATTATATTTCAATTTTTTATTTTATATTACTCACTAACAAATTGTAACAATACGTCAATTTACGAACTTTATTATGATAAACCTTGGGTTAATTTTTGTATTACTCATTTTTACTTGATTAAAACCAAATCTTGGATTAAAAATTTGTTAACTACTTAAAATCTTGATAATAAAAAAATTGGAGTTAAGGCACGGTGGCCCACAAGCTACGATGGCTAATTAAAGCTGCCTACCAACTCCATCAAGTTCAAGCCAATGCATATTGCTTCTACGACTCATGGCCATCACTTTCTCGTACAATTTCATTTTTATTTCATTATGAACTATGATATTATATTATGCTAATATACCACACACGTACTAAATAATAACATTTATAATATAATTATAATCAGAATATATAAAAATTTATAAATATTTAATATTTAAAGATGATTCTTCAACTCATACATGATAAAAAATTACACTTAATTTCCCACCAGTCTTCCTATTATAGAATAAATAATATTTCTCTCTAAAAAATAGTCATCCTTAAAACATTGATTTAGAAGATATTAAAAAGATGAGGATGGTTCATTCGGGAAAACTAAATATTGCGAGAAGAAAAAGAACTAGCTAAATTCTTTATTTTTTTAACAAAAAATGTTTTTAACATACAAAACAATTATAGGAATGCAACATTTATTCATTAACTTTGTAATTTAAATAAATTTATTTTATTTGTTAAACCTACACATGTGGAAGTTATGTGTAGGTTTGTGTAGGTTATGTTACTTACACATAACCTACATATGTGTATGTAAATTTAAAACGCTAAAATACGCATGTAAAAAATATTTAATGATTTTTTTAGTATACACCTTACATTTTTGTATGTAGTAAGTAAATTTATTTATAAACTCAACCGTTGATAAGTTTTTAATAATTTAAGTTTCTTTTTTTTCTTCTCGCAATATATAAGCCTTCTCAAATAAACTTAATCCTTAATCCTTAAAATTATAGAATTATACACGTTTATATGAAAAGGCTGAAAAAAATAAAAATAAATATGTAACTTTCATATTATAACATAAGTACATAACCCTTTAAAAAGATAGAATTATACACGTTTATATGAAAAGGCTGAAAAAAACAATAAATATGTAACTTTCATATTATAACATAAGTACATAACCCTTTACAAATTGGTGGTTCATATGAATCGTTAACTTAAACTTTAACTTCAACTTGAAACTAAAGTAAACAAGAGCCACCCGTAAACCGAATAAAACAATCAATCAACTAAACAATATATATAATCACACCATGCATTTTCCTTGTTCTTGCCTTCAAACTACTTACTTTTCAAAATACATATTAAATACACACGGCCGGATTATGAGCTTTAAACTTGAAGTTGTTTTACCTTTCCATGTCAACCGGGGCAAAAGATTTCTCCATTATGAGAAAGCTTTTTGATTCGTCGAGTTTGACTGTTTTCTTCTGAGCTTCGATATCTTGTTCATCTCCTTGTTCTTGATATTGACCATACTTTGATAGTGGTTGGTACTCAATTCTTCCCTCATTCATTTTATGCATAGCCAAGTATAGTGACATTGCGAAAATTGTAATGCATATTAAATACCAGCTGAACTCAATATTCACTAAAGATTTAGCGCGCTCTAAGGCTTCCTCTTCATGACATCGAGCCACATGGTGACCTTCTTCCAAGTTCAAGAAACAACCTTTAGGGATCAAGCTTGGTGTCCAAAGCATGAAACCCATGACCATGAGCCATAGACCTTGAAAGAGTACGCTAATGGACCTTATGAAGCTAACGATGAAGCTATTTTTGTAACCAATGCCCATAAGTGTAGTGATGAGGGAAATAAGAATGAGTAATTGTAGAAGCATATGATATTGTCCTTCGATGCCCATGTGATCGGCTGAGTGGAGATGGAAGACGAGAAGTTGTTGTCCAAACGCGACACTTGCAAGTAATTGAGTAAGCTCATATTGTGCTTTGGGTATAAACTTGTCAAGTATTATTGCAAAAGCCGCGTAAACAAAATAGGTCATGGAAATGAAAGAGTGCTCAAAGTTGTGGAGATGGTTGGATGGAATGGTGCCATCCGTGTCAAACGGCTGGTGGCGATCGGGGCCGATGAATAGCTCCATGGCTATGGAGATGGAGGAACCTACCATAATCAAGAAAAGTTCCAAATACCTTATTTTGGTGGAGGGAAACCATGGCAAAGAGTGGTAGGTTTTGGGATTATGGACATGAAGTTTAATATGGTTAATAAGGTGCCATAAACCAATGACAAGAAAACCAAACCCTGGTGCAACATGTCCCACCAAAGTGCCCATGTGTTAGATTGTGTGTGTTTTAATTTAAGTGTTTTGTGTGATGGAGAAATATGTGAGAGAATTGAAAAGAACCTTAAAAGTGAATGAAAATTGAGAGAGAGAAACAAGGTTTTAAAGGGGTTGGGTTGAAGGCCTAGAGGCTTCCATAAAGATGTGTCAAAATCTTTTTAATGATATTAGTCTATATATGGATGTTTCTTGTGTGCTTTAATAAATAATAATATAATATAATATTCTATTGGAGGCTTTGAACAAATTAACAGGGCTCCTCATTTGGTGGCTGAAGGAATGATACTATTAATTAGAGTTGACAAAATAATTTGGATAAATAAATATTCGATCTATTACTAATAAGTTCTTGCAACCTTTAAAAATAATGCAATATTGGTAACAAAATATTGGAATATATTTTAATAAATATATTTTGTTATATATAAATATAAATTAAAGAGTATACATGCAACTACATTTTTATAATATACGATATGTTTCGACATGTTTAAGCCTGTATTAATGTGTAATTTTTTTAACTACATGTATTAATGAGAACTAGTTAACATCCCCACTTCTAATTTCAAATATATATACATACATACGTGATAATTATGTCATTAGAACAAACCTAGACACCTAGCTAAGCAATGCCAACCACTAATTCTTTGCTGAAGTGATGAGGTGGCATTGCTAACCATGTATATTTCTAGAAACAAAAGTATCGGCCATTTCCATTTATATAAACCAAAGTTATATAAATTCCTCAAAAAATAAAAAGTCCTTGATCTTTATTCCCATAAAAATTTAATTCGATAATTTATAAACTTTTATATATAAGTTAAGTAATAAATAAGCATGCATGGACACGGACCTAATAAGTGTTAATCAAGCAACTTAATTTAGATTTTCTTTTTGTGTTATCTAGTATTTGATTCCATAAAAAAAGTTGGCTTTTTGGTTGTGAATGTGAGAAAAAATCATATAAATTTAAAATCTGTGAAATAAAAAAGGTTGTAACGTGTTTAGTGAAAGATACAAGGTATATAACGGAGCTTCGAACTCAGTCTTATCGTTTTATGAATTATTTTTGTTATTGTTTTATACTTTTATATATGGATATTGTTGGGTGGGGAAATTTTGACTTGTAAAATTATTTTTTAGAGAGCCTTTTGTGACCAAGAAGATGCGCAAATAAAGTCCAATTAGTCTCATCCCAAACAACAAGTCATAGCCATACCAACTCGATTCAAACCCAGCCACAAATAAAATGAGAAACATAAAAATAACAGCCCTAGTAAAAGATTAATATTAGCAAATTATGAACACACTCGTTCACTTTTAAAATTAACAATTTTATTTTGCATGAAAAATATTATAATCTAATTAATGTTAGAATTGAAGCCCGTCAACTTGTGCAAAAGACATAGGTCATAGAATCATAAATTTTCTTTTAAATTGGTTTTTAATCACTTAAATTAATGAAGTGTAACTTCAAGTTTGTAAAAAAATGTTAAAAAGGTTTTTAATATCTCCATATACTAATAAAAAATAAATGATTTGTCACTTGGCCGGCATTCAAGTTGATCATTCATCTCAGTGTTTGAAAATTATAGAAAGTATTTTTGCGCTTAATAAATTATAATAATTTTAAAAAAAATTTCAACTAGAATCATGTAAATTGAATTTAATATTTACTGTAAGTTATTGAAAATTTGATTCACGTGTTTTCAGATAGATGGTATTAAAATTTTATTTAAATTTTGTTTATGTTTATTTTTATTTCAAATAGAAGAGTAGTAACCTTTTTTAAATCATATTATAAAATATATGTTTTAATGTTTCTATAAGGAGTTATCTGTATACTAAAAGGTTAATTAGAATTATTACTCAAATAATTTAGAAAAAAGCAAAACAAAAAAGCAAAAATACTATAAGTATTCATTTTAATTTACATGATTTTAGTCGAAAAAAAACATTGTTATGATTTATTATGCATATAAACAATTTTCATAATTTATGTTGTTAGGTGGGTGACCCAATTAAATGTAAGATGACAGATTATTAATATCTTTATTATTATTAATACATATTTAAAAAACTTATATATCAAAGTTAATAGTTAGTTTTTATAAAAGTAGAACGTTTATCGGTTTTTTGTTGTGAGAACTAAATAAGCATAACATTTTTCCACTTCACGTCTTATTTTCCAAGTTGGCGTTGTTTGTTTTTGCCCGGATCAATTTCACTGGTTGTCTTCGATCCCTTCACATCTTATTTTCCAAACCAGGGAAAATTTAACGGTTTTAACACCCGGCCCCGTTTCACCGAAAAACACCTCCACCCGCCATCTCATCATCTTCATTTGAAACGACTCCGTGACGACACCTAAAGGTACTTACTTTTGTACACGAAAAATCAGTTTTTAATTACGTCAAAGAAAAGTCAGTGACTTGCGCGATGACATAGGAATTTAGGTACACTCTTACCCTTATAGTAAAAGTAGTGTAAAACGTACGTACTACTTTTGTTTATAACAACTTTTAATCTACTTATAACTACGTATGTGCAATCACTTGTAAGATTCGACTAGGCCGGATTGGACTTTTTTATACGTATATTATGATTATTTGAACCATATAGATATGAAGCTCAATTTACGTACATGCTTAATTTTAAGTTAATAAATCTTGCATGGTTTTATATTGTTAAATATAATATGTGGCCTTCAATTTGCATGTTCAACTCATATAAATATATTCTTAATTAATTTTGTCAACGAATGAATATTTTTCTTGTAGGCCAAAGAAACGAATTGAATAGATCGAAACTATGGAAATTCTATGACGTAACGCGTGACACAAGTTTTGATGACCAACAATTAAATTAATATTTGAGTATAACATCTTTATCCATTTGCTTAATTTGCTTGGCTTTTTATTATTTCTTATAGCATATATCAGTGGCGGAGCCAACCCGAAAATTTAAGGGTAGTCTGAAAAAAAAAAATTCTTGAACGTTCATGTATTAATAAAAATAACACCATAAAATTACAAAAATACCTAATAGATTTATCTCATCTGTTCTTTCATAGCTTAAAATCAAAGATTCAGTGGTATCCTTTTAATTGTTTAGGGGTATCTTTATACATAAAACCGGAGAATATATATATTTTTTACACCTTGCAACGAAATTTCAGCCGTAGCCCAGGCTACCTCTCGCTTACGCTTGCCTCCGCCCCTTGCATACACTATATATAGTTTATATGTGAAAACTTGACCAAAACCTCCGAGAGAGAGAGAGAGAGTCATGATGAGTATAACGATACATAGGATCACTGTTAATTTCAGTTACGATTTAAATTCAAGACCTTTTTTTTATAAAGTTTAATTAGATGTCTTACCTAGCTCAAACATTTGAGGCTAAAATAATTAGTAAATGCTATAAGTTAAATATACCAAAAAATAATTGGCTCGTCTTCAATTTCACACTCATAAAATATCATGTCCACTGGGAGCGGTGTTTCTTGCTATTCTACTCAGGCACACACGCGCCCTTGTTCAGGGCAGCACACCACGTTATCTTACTATCGTATCATACTACTACACAACATCTATTATTAAACATAACCGTTGGCGCAATTTTATTTTCTACAATCAACAAGCTTAAATTTAAAACTGTCTTAACATTTTTATTAGTAACAAAGTAATTAAACATTCTCATGATATCTAAGATATATGGAATAAAAGTTCTAAAGTGTCGTGATCAAATTGGGATATTAAAAAATGAAAGTTTTTCATGTTGGAAGATTAAAAAATTAAGTAAGTTAAAATCCTACAACCTTATCTTAATACGTTGATTATAAAATGTGTGTATGGTTTGCAAAGGTTTAGCATACCCATCTTTGCATTGATCTATTACGATAAATAAAGCAATATATATATATGTACCCCTTCTTTAAGGGTATAATAGTTTTCTCCACATGTTTTAAGATAAAAATGTAGTATAACATCACCTAAACAAAACATACTAACTACGTACTAAGACCTAATTTCATGAACAAACTCAAGCACATACCTAAATCCACATCAAACACTAAAATTATTCTTTCGAAAAAAAATAATTCAAAACCGGCAAAAGTTCTATGTCCGGACACCCTACCTGTTTAATTAGTTTGTCTTTTTGTAAAGAACCATGATTAGAAGTTCGACCAAAAATTTTTATCAAAACCGAGCAAAGCGGATCGTAAATTAACGTGGCTGATGAACACAAACCCACACACAAGCCAAACCCAAACAAGATATAAATACACGTCATTCCACATTTCTATTAAATTTTTGTTAGCAATCGTGTGAGGTTTATAGATGCATTAAATTGTATCACTGAAAAGGTCATTACAATATTATAAGATTGTAATATTATTTATTAATTAATTCTCCTCTAGTATTTTTCTTTACCTTATTAATTAGAGAAAATAACTGATATTAATGTAATTTGTCTTCCCACAATAAATTTATAGGAGTTTTCTTACTTTATTGTCAAAAAATAATTAAAGTTTGTATTCTTATATAGTTCAAATTATTTTAAAATTTCTTCGTCGATAAATGATGAATACATAACATGTTATATTATTAACTAGTTTAGTGCCCGCGCTACGCTCGGGACACAACATTCAAGTGATGTTTTTAAGGATATTCATGAACGTTCCAATAAGTTTTGAAACAAAACGTGGTAAACCGAAACACGAAATATATTTTTTAAAATTAAATTTTTAGTATAGCAATTTATACTCAAATTAAATAGAATAAAATGCTCAGTTTTATGGTGTAGTTTATTTTTTTTTTAAATCCATATAAAAAAGTTATGTATATTTATAAAACACTGAGGTCTTTAACTGTATATTATTATTAATTTTATCCATAAGTTTCATTTTCACACCCTATCAAATATAAACCGACTCATATACACCCCTTGTAGTAGAGGGTTAAAAGTATAAATACTTTTAAATTTTTCAGAATTCTCCAAAATATTAGGGGATAAAAATGTAATTAGTTTTATTATAATATATTTTATATATATATTTTAAATAAAAAAATCATTATCATGAGATAAACTCTCAAATGATGCCACATAAGCTAAAAGCTTTAAAATTATGCCACATAAGCTTTTTTGGTTTTGCTATATTATATAAAGATTTTTCTAATTTGTGTAACACGCGGCCACACGGGTGTATAAACTTTTATTATATACTTAAACACCAAAAGTATTGCATCCAAAATACGTCTCGAGATAGACACTAGAGATCGACTTCCCAACGTGTAATAAGTAGTTAGATTTTTTTTGAACGGCGACTTTCAATTTTTGCAACCATTTGGTCGCATCCCCCGCAATGAGGAACCCACCACCCCACTCCGGTCAATATGTTGTCTTAACCGGGCCCACTTGACATCGGAATTTGGCTAGGCGTTCAACCGGGAAAACCAATGGGGTTTTTCCTGGAAAATCTCACAGACAGGGAGGTTAGAACCCTGGACCACCACTGTAAAACCGGGTGTCCTCAACCAGCTAGGCTGGAATCATTAGACGTAATAAGTAGTTAGATGGAAGAGTTTGACGTACTTTTATTTGGACCAATTAATTAAGTGAACAATAAACAGAAGACCATAAATTGCATCTACCTACATAATCCTTGATTTTCAACCTATTTTCTAGAATTGTAGTGCCACATCATCACCCACCTTATTACATATCAACATCCACCTCATCATATCCTTATTAAAAAATCATACAAAACCAGGGGAAGGTTCCCGTACAAAATGAATTTTACCTAAGAAGCGTGAGAAGTGATATTTAGACACATCAAAACCGGGTCAAACGAACTCCGATTGAACTCATTCTTGCGGCGTTAGAACCGTGTCGTCAAACCCCCACCCCCACCCCCACCACCCAAAAAACCTAAAACCCCCCACCCCCACCCCCCAAAAACCTAAATCACCCGACCCGCACCTTCTAAAAACCTAAAAACCACCCACCCACCACCCAAAAAACCTAAAACCCCCCACCCCTACCCCCCAAAAACCTAAACCCCACCCACCCCCTAAAAACCTAAACCCCTCACCCCATCCATATAAAAGCCTAAAATCTAAAACTAAACCCTAAAAGCTAAATCTCAAGGCTAAACTCTTGTAGTACGGAGACGAACTCAATATATATAATACATGTAATCTTTTTTACATGAGGACAAAATCAATATATATATATATATATATATATATATATATATATATAAATTTATGATATTAGGGTAAAAATCAGAACTTCTGGCAAGAAGACGCGTAAGGGCCGGCGTCCATCTCGACCCCTTAAAGGACACCCTTATATACAGATACTATGAACATAGTAAAACTAACGTGTTTAATCAGTTCACTAATAAAACTTAAACCTTGTACATTCTCGGTAATTTTATTGTTTTACACGGCATTTTTATATATACACATTTCGTAATTAAGTGGATATGTAAAATCAATCAATAAATAATTAATTGTTTTGACAATGACCTGACTTTTGAATAACGTGACTATTGAACAAAGTTTGAGAAACCATTATTAGTGAAATCGAGGTATCACAATATATTCTTTTACACTCAACATTCTTATTAACTTTGAAAAAATCTTCTCTTTATTGAATAAACTACATTAATTAATAAGAGACTTAGGTTTCTAAGTGTAAGTGGGCTCATTACCGACCACAAAAAATAGGGTTATAACCGACTCGTCGAAACCTTAAACCTGAATACATGTATAGTTAACGTTCGATGAGCTTCTCTCAACATTGATGAAGTTAATTTAATAATAGTTAGTTTAACCAAACTCCTCCCGTGCTGGCTCCCTATAGTTTCAGTGTTTCGTAAAAACTTTTCCAACGTTTAAAATTTTCACACAAAGAGTTGAAAATCGGACCTTTGCTTACGACGTCCTTTTACCACTATGATAACGCTTTTTGATGGTATCCTTTGTGGCACCATTATGAAATTCAAAGCTTGGTATGTGTCGTGAAAGTAATTGCAAAGTGTCATAATCCTCTACACTAGCTTTGTCTCTTTTGTGAGGATTATACTTCAACACAATAACAATGTTTGTTTGGAGTGAAAATGAAAAATACTTGTTTATAAACTGATCATCGTTACCTATTGTCACGTGTCACGTTAACAGTTAACTAATTTGAGATTGTTATCGGTTGGAATCAATTGATATTAATGAAATTGTTAGTTTGAATTACTAAAATCTAATTAATTAGCGTTAATCTTTAAAGTGAAAAAATAAAAAGGTAAATAAATTTCACACCGTTATTACTTTTTAATATGTTAATTAAGTTGTATAAAATTTACATAAAAGAGTCCAGTCACGTAGTTTCACGAGCATATATATTCTTCGAAGTTTTTAATTTATTTTCTTAAAAGCCATATGCATGGTTCCACGTAATCGTGCCACATATCATACGTACAACCAAAATGGACATAATAATAATAATAATCAATATAAAAACTATAAAACATAGATAAAGGCTGCGTGTTTTTTATTATATATCACGAGGATCATGATTCATGAAGTTTCAAGCATCAATAATTTGAAACTTGATCGTCACGAAAGTTTTCTGAGTTTCGTTTCTTGTTGACCACGTGACCCTTCAAATTCACTTTACATATCAAAATAACATTTGGATTTGTATACTTTATTTTCCATGTTTGAATAGTTTAATTAATTAGATGGAATAATTTGAATCAAACACGTATTGTAAATATAAATAAATTATCCATGAGTCAATATATCAAATGATGAGCTTACTTTTATGATTAGAAGGGTCAAGAATATTTTTAGAAACAAAAAAACAATTAAAAAAAGCTAACATAAAGGTGTGGGCATAAAAATATGACATCGTAAAAACTACGTTAGAGGAATGTGAGTTGTGTTTAGGTTCATTGAAGTTTCATCATATATGTTTGTCTCAAGTGTTTTAACTCACCTACCTGTTGAAGAGTACATATATATACTTGTACGTACGTAATTAACCATTTACTCTACTATATATATCTTATGTCAAGCTCGCAAAATCTTATAAACACAACACAGAATGAGTTATATATATTTATCGCAATTCTCATGCAAATTAAAAGTAGTTTGGTACTAAACATTATCGGGTTATGAAAAATAAGTGTTTACAAGTTAATTACAAGTAGATGTTAGAAGATTGAAAATTTAAAATCACTGAATTTGGGTTTTGTATACGGCATGGAGCATGGACTGAAACATAATAGTTTAATTGGGTTTATTTTGGACCTAGGCCCATTACTTACTTGCATAATTTTTTGACACATTTATACGTTTAGTAAGTCTGAGAATTTCTGTTCCGATCTGAAAACATGACCTGAACCTAACCCAAAAATCACTGGTTTGGTTTTCCATTGAATGGATGTTGGTTAGTTTTGGGCATATGTAATATTATTTGTTTCGTTTTAGGGTGTGTTTATATAGTTCCTGTTGGCTTTTTGGTTTTAACATGTCCTCGAGTGAAAGTTAAAACAAGATCGAGAAGAGAAAGGTCTTTATCAAGCCTTGACACGATCAATGTGACGATTAAAAAGACCTTAAAAGGGGAACCATTATAAGTTATAGATGAACTTCGACAAAACAATACTTGTTACTCAAAAGTGTGTCTTACATATATATAGGATTTTTAAATGTTAAAAACTAAATCATACCTAAAATTCTTTTGAGTCAACCAGTCACGTTTATATAAGTACCCAACTGTAAACCTATAACTTTTGAATCAAAGAGGCTAAACCTCAATCAAATAAGCTAGTTTGACACTCACATTTGATATTTTATTTGTGTCTACCAAACGAGACAATAACCAAACATGTATTGGAACTTTTTTTATAAAAGAAAAGAAAAACACATTTAGCACCATACCCTAGCAAGAAGCTGGGAAGGGCAACAGTACAAAAGAAAAAAAAACAATTATATGGAGTGATAACAAACGACATGTAACTAAAATCAAAACCCACATCAATCAATCTGACCAAGTTATGAAACCAACACATGTTGCCTCTATTATTCACCCATAATTTTTAGCAAAAATCACTATCATCCCTCATTTTTCAAAAAACACCACAAGACCACTAGGACCACTTCCATTTTTTAGGGATAACGCAGCAGCTTTAATTATGAAGCTCGAATAAATAAAAAACTAGCACTCTCAGTCTGAACGAGGTCAATCGAAGTTTGTTTCACCGTTTTTAATTTTTATAATTTTATAAATTCAAAAGGTTTTGTATTTGTTTTTTTTTCAAACGGCTAAATATTAACCCGCCTATCATACTCTACCTAACTTACACAAGTAATTTACACGAACTCGTACTAGGTGGAGCTCACACTCTTAACATTAAGGAGCGCATCATCACTATAACTCTAAATTACTTTGTTAGCAAATTAGAAAAAATACGGCACTTTAGTAATCTATCTAATAAATTAGAGTTTTTAGAGGGTAATTTTTGAGGGAAAAACATAATTTATTTTATAAAAGGAAGGTTGAGAGGGAAAATTAAGTAGGAGAGTTAATAAAGACAAAATTTTGTGATTAATAATAATTTACAAAATTTTATAAATTTTTAAATATAATAGTTATAATTTTTTAAAAATATTTTTATTCAACCCGTGTGTAATACACGGGTGTTAATCCTAGTATATTTATTATAATAACCCATTTTAGATTTGCATTTTTTAGATGACAACTCACACATTCATATAATCGATCAATTCATAATTCTACTCTACGATTCTTGTCAAGACTAGATACTCTTTAGTGGTTTTATTTTTATATTAGTCATGTATATTTAGAGCATTCACCGTAGATGAATCAAATAGGGTCATCCTATTCACACACCTCATATCTTATTTACACACCCCATGCTTTTATTTCCCACACCCCCAGGCGCCGCACATAAACCTCGGCGTCGCGCCTGGGTTACTTCTTATCCCAGACGCATCCTCGAACGTAGTCAATCACGCTTCAACACCCTTATGCGCCGCGCATGGCCCTCGGCGTGGCGCCTGGGTCATATATGCGGCTAACAACATCATCTGCGCCTAGGTCATAGATGCGGCGCATATGTCCAGGTTTGACCGAATTCCACCTCGTTTACGACATTCCTCGGTTGACGTTGACAGAAAAGTGACTCAGACGCCGCATCAAGGCCTATCAGTGACGCCTGGTTTTAAAACAAGTGTGTGAATAGACAAGGCCATCAAATATAAAGGAATGAATTTATATATTTTAAGGGGTGGTTGTGAATTATTATGAGTAAAGAAGAAATAAAAAAATTGATGTTGAAAAGAGAGAAACTCTAACGCTATGTTCCCGAGTTTACTTTAAGAGAAGAAAAGAAAAGAAATGAGAGGAAAGAAAAAACTAGTTGTGTTCCCGAGTTTTATTAAAGGAAGGAAAAGAAAAGAAATAAAAGAAATTGTGTTCCCGAGTTTCATTAAAGGAAAGAAAAGAAAGGAAATGAAAGGAAAACAAGAAGAAAAAGGAAGGAAAATCTTTCCTTCCAAATCGGAAGGAAATGGAAGGACGGAAAGGAAAAGGAAAAGAGGAAAAGAAGAGAAGAGAAGAGAAAGGAAATGATTTTCTTTCCTTTCTTTTCCCTCGTTAACCAAACTCGTTAAGAAAATCTACTGTATACCCCTATAAAATTTTAATAATTTTTTAAAGTTAATGTAAATTTGGAAAATAAGGAAAATGTTTCTATTGTGCATACTCCTAACTCGATTAAACTAAAAACATGCATTAAATAATTGTTACAACACAAAAATAAAATATCAGAGTTGATTGTTGAAAGCCAACTCTATTAAGCCAATGCATATTGCTTCTACGACTCGAATATTTAAAACTAGACATTTTATTTCATAAAACCATTACATTATACTCATAACACATGATCGTCTACTTAAAAGGCTGAAATAGTCTTTAAACCGGCCCTTGAATATTATCGATTGTAGCAAAAGATTGCCCACTAAAAGTGACTAGTCAATTCAAGTGATCAATGTTTTCTTTTGGGCCTCAATATCTTGATCTAATTGTTCCGGATATGGACCATACTTTGTTAGTGGTAAGTACTCAATTCTTCCCTCATATATTTTATGCATGGCCAAGTATAGTGACATTGTGAAAATTGTCACACATATTAAATACCAGCTGAACTCAATATTCACTAACGCTTTAGCACGTTCTAAGGCTTCATCCCCGTGACACCGAACTACATAGTGACCATCATAGTGCAAGAAGCAGCCTTTAGGAATTAAGCTTGGTGTCCAAAGCATGAAACCCATGACAATGAACCATAGACCTTGGAAGAATATGCTAGTGGACCTTATCACACTAACTATGAAGCTATTTTTATAACCAAAGCCCATAAGTGTAGTAACGAGAGAAATAAGTATGAGTAATTGTTGATGCATATGGTATTGCCCTTCAACGCCCATATGATCCGACGAGTGAAGGTGGAAAAGGAGAAGTTCTTGCCCAAACGCGATACTTGCAAGTAACTGAGTCAACTCATACTTGGCTTTGGGGATAAACTTGTCTAGTATTATCGCGAAAGCAGCATAGACCAAAAAGGTCATGGAAATGAACGAGTGCTCAAAGTTGCGGAGATGATAGGATGGAATGGTGCCATCAGTGTCCAATGGTTGGTGGCGAGCTGGACCGATAAATAGCTCGGCGGCTATGGACATAGAGCAACTAACCATGATTAAGAAAAGTTCCAAATACCTTATTTTGGTGGAGGGAAACCATGGTAAAGAATGGAAGGTTTTGGGATTTTGAACTTGAAGTTTAATATGGTTAAAAAGGTGCCATAAACCAATTACAAGAAAAACAAACCCTGGTGCAACATGTCCAAATAAAGAACCCATGTGTTAGCTAGCTAGGTTGTGTATGTTTTAAGTGGTATATATGTGTGTGACAAAGATTGTAAGAGGTAGATAGAGAATTGAAAGGAATCTTAGTAGATGAAATATGAGAGGGAGAAAGGGGTTTTAAATAGAAGCTTACAATTATCCATTTCATTTTTGTTTTCATTTATTCTAAACTAAATTGCCACATGTTTAATTCTAATTGGTTTGATAAATATCTAACATTATCATACTAAAAAAAATATAAAAATTGCACATTACTCTTTTTTATAGAGTAAATATTAACATATCACTTCTCATTCTCTACTCCTAACTACTAGATTTAAGACCGGAACGGGTCTCGCGTATGTAACTTCGTCACATGCATTAGTAAAAAAGTTTCATATATGGCTCGTATGTTATGATATATAGTCGTAATGCGTCACATATTAAAAGACAGAAATATATCGAAACTTAGAGGTTAAAACGATAGCCAAGTCAATTTCGGAGGATTAAAGTTAAATAAGTCAAAGTAGAGTCAATGGTCAAAGTCGTAAACTGGTTAAGTCATCAAGGATCATTATGATAGTTGGTCAAAGACAGGATTAAAATCGCAAATACATTAAAGTTAAAAAGAAATGTTAAATTATGGAGTTGCAAATTTATATAAAAGTCAAACATGAGGGCTAAAGTGCAAGTTTAGTATTAATGTATACAATTTTTTTTCTTATAAATTTAAGATATTTTATTAAGTAATAATGTTGTATTATATGAACTATTTTTATATAGTTTTTTATACTTTAATAATATTTTAATATTTTTGCAAACGTTACCTTTAATAAAAAATTTGATAGTATGCACATATATATGCTTGTATCGTACTACCTTAACTTTGACTGGGCATTCGGGTGACGTTCAATTTAATGCATTGTTAAATAATGACAACGGATCGAGTACATATGTTGATGTACGTCTTTGTTAATTGGAACCATGAACATCAAAAAAACACATACCAAAACCATATGTTTTGGGAGTGTACGGCTTCGAGCATAACCATATATAGGGTACATACTCCTTGTCACCTCTTATATAATTAACTTGATTAAACCCCGTGTGTTATACGGATATAAACATAAAAAAACACAATTTTAAAATTTTGTAAAAAAATAATATTTAAAAATAAACTACGCAATACATAAAAACAATTAAAAATTAATTACACACTACATAAAAGATATATAAAAATAGAAACATAAATTGCATTCAAACTCTAATTTGAATCTTAAACAAATAAATTTAAACTACAAATACATTATTAATATCAAATTAGATATATACGATTTTAAACTTGCTACCTTTTAAATCGCACCAATTAAATTAAAAAAAGATTAAGAAAAACAGACATACAAATAATCTAGATGATAGATATCCAGAAAAATTGACGATGACACTCTTACGTACCGGGTCGAGGGTCTAGGTAGTAAATAGCAATGAGTTATTAGTTTAAGTTGTTTGTTTTCCGTTTTTACAGTGATTTCAAGGATGTAAACAATGTAGATTGAAACCTTAGAAGAAAATTTATGAGTGAATTAATGTTATCGATTTCTTCCCAATCATAGCTTAGAAGATAATATTCTTAGCTTTAAGTTGGAAAAATGCTCCAACACCCTCTCCAATAAATGACACGTGTCCTTCAAAACCGTCTTTTATTAGAAGGTATAGATATTGACCTCCTAATTAATGTGTAATTGTGTGCAATCGATCAATGTTGCAAATCATTCTATAATATCCATGTTAGAATTCATGTGTCGCGTACAAACTTTATATGTCACTCTAGTTTATGCAAATATTCTCATTTGTACATGTGAATGATATCAACAAAAAGAATGTGTTAATAACATGTTTTAAGAGTGGTCATGTATGCTAGTTGACGTGTTACATATGTGCACATATGTAACGGACTAAAATACTAAATAACCTTTCGCCTCTACAATCCTCGGATAATATGAAAAACAATAGTTGAGTTCCCATACCATTGAAAATTCGCATAGACAATCCTCTACCGCATTTAGAAAATTAACTGTATCAAACATCTCAACATCATATATAGAATTTTCAGCGAAGTAATCTTCGATCGATGAGACGATCAAAAGCGGCATCATGCTTAATTTGAGCCATTGCTACTAAAACGTGATTGTTGTGTTCATAAGTGCTAGTTAATGACTTATCCGAGCTTGATGATAAATATTCTAAACTTGTTCCATTGGGAAATTGTAAAGTATTGTTTTCATTTTAATTTGTATGACCAAAAAAGGTGTGATAATGAATAAGATTATTGAGGTATTTACAGCTTTAATATATTTTTTTAAAAGAAAGTCTACATTATCACATTGGAAGAATGTTATGCGTGCTTTTGGGCGGAAGAATGTTCCCATACCAATTGTTTGTAACAAAACAATATAACTAGACATCACATCTACTAAAAAAAACTTCTACATCACATGTTGACATTGATAATCCATATATACTTGTAAAATCTAGGTAAGGTTTTTCAATGGGAAAGTTCCAGAAATTTCATTTTTGGCCAAAAATAAGACAAAAATGTCTATCTTAACTTTTGATGCCCGAAATGTCAATTTCTTTTTACTCGTCCACGTCTTAAAAAAATCACCCATACGGCCATACATGAGACAGCATGTTCCTTAATGTTACTTGAGTTTTTTAGTCGTTTAACTAAGTTGTAGTCTTCGTAGTCATACAACTACAAGCTAATTAATAAGCTTTTAAAATGTTCATTTTTAATAAACGTCTAATAAAAATACACATTTTTATATAATATAGCAAAACCAAAAAAGCTTATGTGGCATCATTTTAAAGCTTCTGGCTTATGTGGCATCATTTGAGAGTTTATCTCATAATAATAATTTTTTTATTTAAAATATGTATATAAAATATATTATAATAAAACTAATTACATTTTTGGTCCCCTAATATTTTGGAGAATTCTGAAAAATTTAAAAGTATTTATACTTTTAACCCTCTACTATAAGGGGTGTACATGAGTCGGTTTATATTTGATAGGGTGTGAAAATGAAACTTATAGATAAAATTGATAATAATATACAATTAAAGACCTCAGTGTTTTATAAATATATAAAAAAATTTTATATGGATTTAAAAAATAAATAAAGTACACCATAAAACTGAGCATTTTATTCTCTTTAATTTGAGTATAATATTGCTATACTAATAATTTAATTTTTAAAAATATATTTCGTGTTCCGGTTTACCACGGTTTTGTTTCAAAACTTATTGGAACGTTCATGAATATCCTTAAAAGCATCACTTGAATGTTGTGTTCCCGAGCGTAGCGCGGGCACTAAACTAGTAAATAATACATGAACATTTTTTTATTTTAAGGATTAAATTTAACCGGTGAAGAATATTTTAAATTATTAAAATCCAACATAGCTATAAGAAAACAAATATTTAAAAAAAAAAAAACTCAACTTTTTGTGTAAAGATCTACAATATGGCTGGCAACTTTTTCACAAATTATTGAAGTTGGGGTACGCAAAAGAAATTATTAAAGACTGGGATACCACGTAAGATCGAAATTATTAAAAACTGACGTTACACTTTTAAGTTTTAACTAGGTTGTTCAAGAGACGAGTAGATCTGAACAACTTGATCATGCTCGCTTATTTTATAAACTGAGCTGATCGAATCGAATTTGTGAATGTAAGCAAATCATGATGATGCTCATGTCCGTTTCGTTTCTAGACAGAGTAGATATGTTCTACTAGTTTTCGCTCAAATTTATATAAAACTTTGTTAAACAACAAAATTCAAAAGGGTTCACCAGAATACGAACCGAATCAGTTTGACTCGGTTTTTCAATCAGTTTTAAATTTTAACTTTCAAGGAACAAACTCCAATAATTTAACCAAAAAAACATATACACTCAACAAAATACAAGTTTGAAACATATAAGCTTCTCAACAATTGAAGATAATTTTGCACATGGATCAACGCATACCGAAGACACAATGTAGTCTATGGTCTATTGACACCGTTTTGGGATCGTAGTAATTAATTAATGTTTGATGACGATGGCGTGTGTCTACTACATGTGGTGTCAGTTGACATCGTTTAGGGATAACGGCGAATGGTGGAATTAGGATTGTTTAAAAAGCTTATGACTTGCTTAAAGCTCGCTTGCGCGCAGTTGGCTCTTTAATTTATAAACGAGTCGAGTTAGGGCTTTACACCTTAAACCCTATCAAGGGCAACGGTTCCTTAGACCTCGTTACCTTGAACCGGGCCCTAGCTATATATCTTACCCTAACCGATTCTAGCGGGTAGGGAATAACCATTTTCGATCCCGGGTTTGTTAGACCTACTTCAAATTCTATAATCTAGCTATTGATCATGACAATTATGATTAACGGATCTTAACTCCATCAACACACATACTTCGTGAACAATTGTAGTCATGAACCCATGTTACTTAATTAACTCATGATCATGCTCTACATCAAATCTCTCAAAACTAAATTTCTTTACAATCAAAACTTGAAATCACCCAACATGCATGCATGCAAACCACTTTCATAAACAAATAACCACATCAAATCAATGATGAAACGTACATACTATTCTTATAAATCAAACCAAACCTTCAATCTCTCCACAAAAATGGCCAACTTATTTTCCATCCTAACCCTCTCTCTTCTCATCATCTCGCTAACGTCTCCGGCTACCGGAACCTTCTGGAAAACAAAAACCGTCAAATCCCGTTCATTGAAGCTCAAAACAGCAAAACTCACCCGCTTTCAATTCTACTGGCATGACATCCAAAGCGGATCAAACCCTACTTCCATCAACATTGTTAAACCAGTAGCAGCGTCTAGAATGAACGCAAGTACTGGATTCGGAGTTGTAAACATGATAGACGATCCGTTAACGTTTAAACCTGAGAATGGGTCGAAGATGTTAGGTCGTGCACAAGGGTTTTATGGTATGGTTTCGCAAGAGGAATATGTGTTGTTAATGGGGATGACGTTTGTGTTTACGGTGGGGAGGTATAGCGGGAGTACGTTGACGGTGTTAGGGCGGAATGCGGTGTTTCAGAAGGTGAGAGAGATGCCGGTGATCGGAGGTACGGGGCTGTTTAGGTTTGCTAGAGGGTATGTTCAGCTCACGACTCATTCGGTTAATATGCAAACAAGAGATGCTATTGTTAGGTATAATGTTTGTGTCCTGCATTATTAATTGAGTTTTTATGTGTAAAATTAAACCATGCATTAATAATAATAAGATATATATATGTTATAGTAAAACGCAGGCCGGGGCGGATGTAACGTTGGCACAAACGCATCACATTGCACGCCGACAACATACGTTAATATTACCATCATATATAACACGTTTAATGAAGTCACAAAACGTCACGTCGCATGAGCCCTACACATTGATATCAACAGCGAAACGCGTATAACAAAGTTGCATTACGTCCGTATGGTTCTAAAATCTAATTTATCACATACTACAACACCTTTTTTAATTAACAATTAAGCGAAACTTAGCATAAGTTTTCATTATTACCAACATAGACACATATGAGTTATGACATAAATTAAAATTATTTAAATTGAGTTAAGCCAATTTCTTTTCATAAAACATGATTTTGTTATTTATATCGATAAAACTTTGGTTTCATTTAAAAAAATTAGTTTATATAATTTATTTTGTAAGTTTTTACTTTTCAGTGGTCTTTTTTCCGGCTCAGACAAGACACCAAAAGCCCTTAGAACCGGCTTTGTTTAAACATATAAAATATAAAACAAGAAATTCACATTTTTTTATTTAGACGGTTTAAAGATTGTATTTAAGTGTTTAGGTTGACAAATGAGGCATGGTGGCATGGTGGTTTGTGTAGAGTCGATTATCTCAACTAGCAAACTCTAACTTTACCATTAATGATTCCGCTGAAGTAACAAACTGTCACACCCTGACCGATCGTACTTCAAAACCCGCTCATGTGGCAACACCATTATGATGACGAATGTGCCTACAAATGTGGGAATGGATAGAGACGTCGAACATGCATCTCATTCTCCAAGATTCTTGTTCCATGGTCGGTGTTACGTGGCACTCTTTTATTCGTCAACTCCAATATCTTAAAGAATCTTAAATGCCTCGAAACCCCTACAACTTTCCCAATACCAAGCAAAGCCACACACATATATATATAAATATATATTATTCTATTATTATTAGTTTAAATGTTATGTTTCCAAACAAACATATAATTGTTTTATAACAATATTTCCTTCTATAAATATACTCTTTTGATCTATAAACACATATTTCATCTCTTATTCGATCAACAAGTCAAAATTTTCCTTCAAAAACTAACATGGCTAGGTACTACAACAACAACAATAACATGTCATACTACGAGTACATCCGACAACTCTCGATGCCGGTCCACTTTGTGTTCTTCATGTTTGTGCTTTTCATCTTCTTGTGGTTCACTTGGTACATCAACTATGAGTCAAAGATTGAGAGCTTCATGCACTATTTTAAGATCTTCATCGTGCTCACACCCGTTGTGCTTTTGGTCCTTGTACATTGGCTTTCAAGTGGTGAAAGGTCATGGTTGCCATCCTTGGTGCCATTGCCTGAGAAAGATTCGTTTCATCGAGCCGGTGGGTCTCCATGGGGTGTAGCCATTGTGGTTGTGTTTCTTGTGTATATGGTGTCTCATCAGTCTTCTTTTCATGAACGTTGGTTTCCTCTAAGTAGAAGATGATCGATCGAGCTTTTAAGTTGTTATTGGAGTAATTAAATCCATTTCTTGATTTGGGATGTTATGGTTTTATATGTTTTAAGTGATTGAATGTGTGTTTTTATCTTTCTGTTGTCTATGAATATATAATAAGTTTTGATATTTTTGTTGTTTGAGTTACATGTTAATGCAAATGTAACTCTTAATTTCTAAATTGAACTTTGTTAAAATAAAATCATTCAAAATGATTATTAACAAACAGGCATATTGTAGTTGACTTATTGAGTCATTTTGGCAAAGACAAAATCAAAAACCAATGAGGCCAAAAGAAATGCAAATTTCGTTAACCAGCCACCTCATGGGTCACTATCAGGAAGCCTGGTTAGAACTGAGTGCTCTGGTTTGTGATTACATTCAAAGTCTAGATGCACAAATGCGCGTTCAACCTCTGCAAGTTTTTCTATCTTAATTTGCAGTGTTTCTCCGATATCATGGGCTTCTTTTAGTGATAAATCTTCCGGGAGTTCAATATCAACCTGATTCATAATGTATATATGTCATTAAAAACTTCCACATTAAAAGGATTTGACTTTTACTGACCACAAACACTAACCTCTACAAAGTACAAGACTCCAAATGTGTATGCACGAACTGTGTCAACTCGCTTCACTTTCGGATGCCGTGTAACAAGATATGTTAGCTTTTGCAGGATTTCAGGGGGTGCTGATTGTCCCACTAATGAAACTGCATAATAATATCAGTTAATAACTGCGTTAACATCCTTAAAAATTTTAATGCGTAGGACCTCTGAAGTCTTTGCGTTTGAGTTGGTTCAACCCGCCTGACCCACACATCTTGCCACGATTAGCTCAAACATATCAAGGTTTAGCCAATGTTGTTTCAGATTATTAGTAGTGGAGAAAAGTTAAACCTAGAATTAGACCTGACAATCCTTACCCGTTACCCAAACCAACTCGACCCATCAGTTTTTCCAGGTCTAACTGGAAAAAACCTGCAGCAGCTTACCTGCATTTTCCTTGACAGTTCCAGACCAGTTTACAATCGTATAAACCGCAAGAATAATAGCCCCAAACGGGTCAATCCACCAGTAAAATTTATCACCAAGAACAGCAGCAACTAATCCAACTACATTTGTAACCACATCAAAGTAATGATCCTGTTAATAATTAGCAATGAACATTCGTGTTAAATACTACTCCAAATCAAATCCCATTTATCACCACAATATTGTCCCAATTTTAATAACACAAAACTAACTTTTGCATAGGCACGGACAATCTCGTTTCCAGAACTTCTGCAGTATAACCATAATGCAAGTTTTACAACTGTTGCGGTTAACATGATTATGTATAACCATATCAACTGAAGCGATGACATCTTTTCAGCAGGTCTGTTTTCAAGTAGTTGTTCTACAGCCTGAATCAATACCTGAAAGCCTAAAACATTCAAGAATAAAAAATGAACCTTTTTTTATCACTTTTCTTATGTTTACTAGAAAATTTAACAAAGAAAAACCGATTAATGGAGTTTGTTGCAGCGCGTAACATATATACCAAGTGTCGCCATAATTGCGGCAAAGATGATGATTCCCACAGGCTGCACCCTGAGTTTACCGATAGGGTACTTGTATAAGTTGATGCTTTGCATAGAAACATGAGTGAACCAAAGGATGCCACCCGCCATTAGATCAAGTAACGAGTCTAGTGTCGATGCAGCTATGGCGATGGATCCAGTCATTATCGTAGCAAAGATCTGTGTTATGCAGTATACTTAAAACAGTTAAGTGGTTACATATTTAGTACATCACTATCAAAAAAATTGTATATAAAAGACCAATTGCCTCTGATATAACATCTTTCATAAGTTAGTAACTATTGTTTTTCTTAACTATATTATACATATACTATATATAAAAGGGAAAATTCCCAAAATGTCCCTTTTGACCGTTGACTTCCCAAAATGTCCCATTTGACTTCGCCATCCATAGGCGTCACGACTATAGTCGTTATAGTCGACGCCTACAGATTCTAACAAATAACAAGCTTCCACGTGTCCAAAGTGGTGGACGCCCATAGTCGTTTTCCCGACAAAGCCCATAGGCGTCCGTCCATTATGACAAAGATGTCGTAGGTGCCGACGACTACATATTTTTTTTAATTTTGCGTCCCCCCTACCCACGCGCAGGGGGGTGCAAATTTGGTTCGAATTTCTTGCCTCAATGCGACGCCCGCACGACCTACGGACACGAATACAACTCCGAAAACCGGGGTCCGTGTAAGGATGGTTTTTTAGTCCACACGAGTCGGCAAATCTTTTTTTTTCGTTTTTTCAGCAGCAGGCAGCGCAAAATTAAAAAAAAAAATTGTAGTCGCCGGCGCCTACGGCATCTTTGTCAGAATGGGCGGACGCCTATGGGCTTTGTCGGGAAAACGACTATGGGCGTCCACCATTTTGGACACGTGGAAGCTTGTTATTTGTTGAAATCTGTAGGCGTCGACTATAACGACTATAGTCGTGACGCCTATGGATGACGAAATCAAAGGGAACATTTTGGGAAGTCAACGGTCAAAAGGATTTGGAAATTTTCCCCATATAAAAAATCAAACTTCAGCGGAATGACTTTTTTTAAACCTTGAACATTAAAGTTTCATTTTTTACGTTTTAATCTCACAAGTTCCACCACTTTAGTGTTATCTGTAAAAAAAAATGCTAACATTTACGTTAAAAACGGTATATATATGATAAATTATATACCTTGAATGCGAGCAAGATAATATTGGCATAATTAGAGATCTTCATAGCTCTTTCTTGCTGAATCAATTCACCCATGTTTTCATCATCAATTCCATGATCACATGAAACTATTGCATCAACTTCCTCAAACGACTTCAATGTCGCAAACTGTTTCTCATAATACTCTTTCGCACCTGCAACGTGTTATATATGTATATATGAACCTGACTCAATTCAACTTCAACTATGAAACAAACAGTTACGTGGTGAAAGAGTTATACAAACTAACACATGATGGATTTATGATAAGAACCTTGAGATAACGAATTAGACGATGAGTTAGAGGATAGCGAGAAATGAGAAGACTCGGTATCGATAGTGGAACGGACCTTATGGGGTAAACGTGTCACGAACTCGCTTCTTAGCGAGTTCACTGAGTACCCCCGACTCAACTGTTGTCCCCGGCGACCATCTGTAGGTGTTGCCGGTGACAATAGTGTTGCTTTTCCGTCCTCCATCCTCTTTGACAAGACGAAGAGGATTGGTAAGGAGAACGAAGATGTTTATAGATCGTCAATGACGATAATAAAACGATCTTATTCTGGTTGTTTATGATTCACAAAAAAATAATGTATTAACCAATGACGTTTGTTTATTCAAAACTAGTTTTGACTTCTTTAAAAATAATAGAGGTTAGTGAACGACTATATGTACAAAATAATTTACAAATTACTTTAGGAAACTTATTGAGCTATGTTGAATTTATATGTACAAAATAATTTACGAATCGAATTTTGGTCATTCGAATTCGATTTGCATTCGATTCGAATAATTTTGTCGAATGTGGATCGAATACGAATATGATTTTATGTATTCGAATATTATATATTTTTAATATATCTAATTAATTATCTATAACTTAATCGAATCGAATACAATGATTTTTATTCGAATGTGGATCGAATACGAATACAGTTTTTAAAAGTCCCAATTCGACCAATTCGATTCGTCTAATTCGATCAATTCGCATTCGATTCGAATGAAACCCCTATGTGAGATTACAATTATTTGATTTTTATTAATCAAACCATTAACCCGTGACAACACTTTTTACATTTTTTAAATCATTTTGTTGAAGTCATTTATTAATTCTTTTTATGGAAAAGAACACTAATCAATTTTCAATGTGTGTTCTAGTGCTTTAAAGTTGTTAAAAAATTATGACTTAAATTAAAATATATATACGATATAGAGATTTTCTTTTTTTGGTTTAAATTAAAGTAGAAGAAATAGTAATGGGAAAAAATGCATTACATAATAACAAAGTTAATAATTGTTAAATTTAAATCAAATGAAAAAAAAAACATCACTAAATAATAATGAAGAAATATATATGGCGCATTTAAATTATTTCTTATAACAAACTAACATCTAAAAAGATTTACAAGCTTAGAAACCCAGAGTTACAAGATATATAAAAAGAGCTTTCAAAATGATATTACGTAATTAATGTATTAAATGAATTATTCAAGAAAACGTATTAATTACTCCGTAGTTGTTTATAAAGGAAATTACATTATTTATTTTCATAAAAATATATAGAAGGACAATGATTCATGCCATTTTGTTAGCCTTGCCAACCCAATAGGGGTAGTTGACCTTAAAAAATCAGACTTGCACTTTTATACGATACCAAACTAACAATACCTCATGATAGCTTACATTTAAGAAATTTAAAAACAAGTAGTTGTATATTCTTCATATTTTGTGTTTAGTAATTAGCTTATTTCATAACGAATTGAAATGATGGTATGTGTATTGTTTCGATATTTTCTTACACTCTATTCGTATTGTTGATGTATGTTTAGGCCATGCGTTAGCGATCATTTGTTGGGCGAGAAGAAGGTGCCACATCAGTGTGTCGTGAAGCTCTTTCTGTAGCACAAAGCGTGATAGGCGTGGATACATTCACGACGTGAGTGCAAGAGAGTGTGCTTGTTTTATTTTAATCTGTTTGTTTTTTTTTGTTGTTACTAAATCTGTCACAAGACAATTTATAATCATTTTACATTATAGTTTTTTTTAGTATGCTAACTATAGTTTTATTTGATTTAAAAATAACAACAAAAACAACCCAACTATCCCAACTATTAGACATCTCATCCGAAGTCATGTGGTCGTTCTTCAACATCGGGTATACCTCGTTTTGATGGAGAGCTCTTGGATACAAGCCTCACCTGCGACACGATAAGGGTTCACGGCTACCCTCCACGGCTTCATGGCTACCTTAGGGTACATGGACGCCAAATAACTTCTCCAAGTTTTTAGATGCCGTGAGTTTTTTATTATTATTTTTTTAAAAGTGATGGTAGTTTGAGGATAGTGATGCCACCACTTACGATACTTAAGAACACATGACGGTACTTGAGAGTAATTTTTATTTGCAGAGTGTGACAATAGTGAAAGTAGATGAAATATATGAAAAGTTAATCCCGGTTTGTGTGAGATTTAAATTATTGAAAAGATGGTTGATAAAAGATATGAAGAGTTAATCATGATTTGTGTGAGGTTTAATTTATTGAAAAAAATGCTTGTGGTAAAAGTCATGATAAGTTAGCCGAGCCCGAGCCCGAGCTCGTCTAGGCTCGAGCTCGGCTCGTTTAAGTTTAACCAGGCTCGAGCTCGAGCTCGGCTCGATTCAAGTTTTAATTTCAAAGCTCGAGCTCGTCACAAACTTCTCAAGCTCGAGCTCGGCTCGGGCTCAGCTTGTTTTATGATTTATTATTTTAATTTTAATTATTTATATTTAATTTTATATATTTTATATATTTAATTTTATATAAACTTTTAATTATATGTATTTTATACATAACAAAATACATATTATATATTTTTAATCATAATTTATATATATTTTAACTAATAATAATATATATTTATAAAATAAATAAAAAAAACATATAAATGAAAAGCTCGATAAGGCTCGCGAGCTGGTTCGAGCTCGATGTGTAAAGCTCGAGCTCGGGCTCGATAGCTTAATGAGCTTTTTTCTTAGGCTCGGGCTCGAATATTACATAAAAAGAATATTACATATCAAAACAAAGTTTGGAGTATGCAAACTACCTCTTCAAGTTGTAATTCTAATCAACTTCAATAAAGATTCCAAGAGTGATTGGGTTGCAGGCCCTCAACCCCAAAACAAAAGTGGACATAGTTTATGAAATTAGAAATAAAACCATGTACAATGTTCATGAAATAATAGTTATACCCATATCAGTATATCACTGCATTTCTTTTCAGCAGAGTCCAATGTCTTCACATGCTTTTCTTGCTGCAACAAAAGATCCGCTTGAAGTTCTTGAAACCATTTTATATAATCAGTAATGACATCACGTTTCTCCTAAAACAATCATCATTTAAACAGTTAATGATCCCATTAACATCACACAAACTCAAATTTCAAAAATTAATTAAAAAAACATCAACTAACCTTCAAAGTGTACTTATCCTTGGGTCTAATCCTCTCATTCAACAATGGTAGAACATCTTCCCTAGTAAAATCAACCGTGCCACATTCCGACCTCCCCGAACCGATTAAAACATTGACCACTGGTTAGTTGTAAATTCATTAAAAAAACGATCACATCAACAATCAATGATCAAACCTCCTAACTAAATGACCAAACTTGACAAACTACAAACATTAGCAAAAAATAGTTGTAAGCTCATTCAAAAACAATGATCATAACGACAATCAAATTCAATGTTTCAAATATATCCATAGTGTGTTTAGATCTCGCAAAATCAGCAATAGTTCACTGAAACAACAAAAAAATCAGAGTAAACTTGCTGAACTAAAGGCATTGTGGCTCAGTGGGTGCTAAAGAATGATACGGCCATAGCTGCAATGAATGCCAGGCCATGTGCACATTCACACCACATCATCATCATTGCCTTCAACAACAAAACCAAGAAGTGAATACACATGTCATCACCTAAAAGCGTAGAGACTCTAAAACAATGACCACAAAAGTCATCGCCAGCAACAACAGTTTTTCCGCACCGCAATGTCATTACTGTCTCAGATGAAAAGTCATCTTCATCGACATAGGCAACTGCACTGATAAAGATTTACAACTATCATCACCACCAGTGAAATGTGGTGAGGATATGGCGCAATCACCACATATACAGTAAAAAACACAAAAAGCACTTGTTAACCACTGTCCAACACACCCTCAAGAGAGTATTGTGCAATCACCAAATTTACAAACAACAACAACAACGTAAAAACCCAAACCACCCCCACTGCAGCAGGTCAAAAAACCCAAAGTATCACGTATATTCACCAAACAACATATTCAAAGGTTAACAAATGTTAGCATTTGTTAACTAAAAAACCCAAAGTGCTCTCTTTGTAAACTCTTAAGAATATCAAAGATTAAAAAATGTTAATCTCATTATAGATTAGCAGCCATGCACCAAAAAACAGGTCTCGCGACCATCATGACAGTCAACCGGAAATAGATTTTTCCGTTGATGTAAACTCAAAACAACCAAACGTCACAACAGAAAGTGGCACCATTGATCAAACACGTTTGACCGTTTGAAGACACTTTTATGAACCCTCAAAATATTCTAGCCATGACACACACACCATACTCACACCATCGCCGCCTAGGGTTTCGAGAACCCGACAACAATGATCGATCATACTAAGAGGTATTCCCGGTCAAAAAGGTAACCCCAAAAACCTCTATAGGTTACAAAACCCTCAACGGATCTACAACCTTTACCACCATCAAAAACAACATGCATAACAATCGAAACCACAACGCCTCGTAACCAGATCTGACTTCCATCACCCAACCACTATAACCCATCTCCATTGGAGTTATTCGGAGCATCATCAACAACCCTCGCGAAAACCTAGCCGAGCTCTCCAGAGAAGAACAAACTACAAATTAACGGCTAATAATGATCTCCAACGAACGTTGCTGCTGGAAATACGGCGGATAGTCACCGGAATTCGGTGATAAAAACGGTATGGTAACGGAGGAGAGAGAGAAGCAACGGGCGATATGGTGAGGATATGGTGTAATCACGTTATAAACAACCCGACAACACGTATAAAACACATGTACCATCACGTAGTAGGCGCTTGTAAATCACTGTCTAGCACTGTTCAATTCGACTGCTTTTTCAATAAAAGGATAATATTTGAAAAGATTATTATTAAGGTTTATTTTATTACTAATAGATTGACTTATAATAAGAATTAGAGTTGGAGTGAAATACAAGTGATTCTATTATAAATATAAAGTATTGGGGGTAATTATAAATAGGTATATTGGTTTTCACTGGTCCTAACTATTATCTTTTGTCTTCTACTGGTCACAACTATTAAATTGGTTGTCAACGGTCCCAACTTTTATCACTTTGGTAACCACTGGTCCCGTCGTTAAATTTTTTTAACACCGTTAAGTTTTTTCCAAATTCAAGACCGATGTTTTAGACATTTTGATCGGAAGGATAGTACTTGTCGATTGATGTAAAAGTTTTCTCGAAAAAGCTCTCTGAACGATAAAATTTTTACATTTGATTGATGCACCGTTAGGTTTAAAACCCGATCGAAGCATTATTTTGTTGTTCGGAGCGCCGTTTCGAGGTAACTTTTCCATCAATCGACTTATATTATCGTTCCGATCAAAATGCTTATACCATCGGTATTGAATTTGGAAAAAAACTTAACGGCGTTAAAAAAATTTAACGACGGGACCAGTGGTTACCAAAGTGATAAAAGTTGGGACCGTTGACAACCAATTCAATAGTTGGGACCGATAGAAGATAACATGTGATAGTTGAGACCAGTGAAAACCAATATACCTTATAAATACGATTGCCTAGATGATCTGGGAATCTGGTATTCGTATAGTCACTTTCAAATCAGATCTACTTGGCCGGTTCTATAAAATAATCTGGTTGAATAAAAACCATAATTGAATTGAAGAACAAGTATGAATATTCGTAGAGGATTTAAAACAAGAATGAAGATCGAATTATCACAGGAACGTATTTGCAGTAGGGACTGAATCTTTGGCATATTTCATATAGAATTTGACAATTTTGACCCCTAAATTTTAAAATAAAATTTGAAAATAAATTCAAAAATGAATTTGACAAACTTGACCCAGCCAAGGGCTCAACCCTTGGACCCTGTTTTCAGGGACGTTGTCAATTACATACAATCATTAATAAATCTTAATTACACTAAACTGCAGTTTTGGTCTCAATGTTTTGGTACCATTAACAGTTTTAGTCCTACCTTAACAGTTTTGGTCCCTGTGTTTTTATTTTCTAATAGAATTGGTCCCAAACACTAACTCCATCCAATTTTTCGTTAAGTCTCTCACACGCGCCCCACATCTAAAGGGTAAAAATGTCATTTCTCCCTCTCTTTTATCTATGTCATCATGTAGGTTAACATTTTTATTTAGTCGTGTGTGAAAAAAAGCGAGAGAAATGACATTTTTACTCCGCATGTGAGAAAGACTTAACGGAAAATTGGATGGAGTTAGTGTTCGGGACCAAAACTGTTAAAAAATAAAAACACAGGGACCAAAACTGTTAAGGTGGGACTAAAACTGTTAATGGTATCAAAACACAGGGACCAAAACTGCAGTTTACTCTAATATTTAGGTCCATTGTATATTTGTTGTTTGTTTATAATAATACTTAGTTTTGTTGTTTGTTCATAATAATACTTAGTTGAGATAGAATGTTTGTCCTAAATTCTTGATTTGTTCTTGTATTAATTGACATAAAGATACACCACCCACCACGCTCACAACCTTACATTTATTTTATATCCTTTCAGGAAGGGATGAATGAACCCACTTGATTATAACTACCACACAAAATGCTTAAGAAAAACCTAAGTCACCACTTTTAATATAGAAACATGTATGAAGTTGTGACTTAGGTTTGAACAAGTCGACATTTTAAACACAATACAATTAAGTCATATATATATCGGTAAAAACCTAACTCACAACTTTTAATATGTAAACATATATGAAGTTAAACATGTTTGGATTTGAAGTTTATTGATTTCATGTCTTAAACAAGACATTTTAGACACAATACAATTAAATTTATATCTATATAGATTATACACCAATAGGGATCCATTCAAATGAGAACACAAATTAACTTGAGAACAAAAAGTATACATTCTCAACCAATCAATTTAATTATTTTCTTTTTCAATTTTTAAAAACAAGATAGTTACATTTAAAATAAGAGAATCATATTTTCATTAATTTCTAGTTTATGAATGAAATTAAACAAGTAGATAACACATTCAATTCAAATTCATAAAGTATTCAGTCGGTCTTTCATAAACACGAGTTCGGAACGTGAGAAAATGCATTGTGCATCTCTGCATATGTGTAAGAGGACCTTATGCATTTTTATAAAGCGCATATATGCATCAAACGAAAAAAACATGTATAACCGCTCGGTAACCGCTTAGTAACCGCCTGTTATATTAAAATAATAATTAATTAAAACTTTAGGAAAAATCCTGTTGGTTAAAATTTGTACTTTTTGTACTCAAGTTAAGAGGTGTTCTCATTTAAGAAGAGTCCCTCTACACCGATATAGCATGTATATGATAAGTTTAAACCTATCTATATATATTTCTTAATAATAAAATATGTTCTTTTTGTTTTCTTAACCATAACAAGGGTCAACACAGTTTAATTCAGTCGAATATACTAAATCTTTATGAACTGTTGTTTAAAATACATTAACGATTGTTTTTGGATGATGATAACCGTACACCCTTTCTCTCTCTATATATATACATACACACATATATATATAGAGAGAGAGAGATAGAGAAAATAAGTGTGTGGTTAGCCAACTTAGGCGGTTAACCAAACTTTTGTTTTTAAAGAGCGCTTTAATCTTGTTCGTCAGTTGAACCTGTCATGTGACGTGTCACTAAAGAAGTGATAATAAGTGTGGCATAATATGACATGTCTATTAGCAAGTTCATGTTTAAAAAAGACGACAAGATTGGCTTGTGTCGCTTTCGTGTTTTGCACCACATTGATCATTTCGTGTTATGCTTAAATTGTTTTGCTAACACTATAAAAACCATACAAAATGTGAAAGCAATCCCAATAATCAAATCACTGATAAAAGAAAACAAAATATTATTTAAAAGCATTACATTTACACATGATTGATGATTCATTTGCATACAGCTTAAATCCTAGGTCTAAACATGAAATAAAGAACTTAGACTGTTTAGTGTTTAGTACCTCAGTGTTATCTTTGCACAAAATTGAAACTTTAGTTCCTGTTACCAAAACAATCCTGCAAATCAAATACAAACCCATCTACATCACTGATTCACACATCTTATTCACATGATCATCTTCAATCTTTGCTAACACCATCATTTCTGTCCTCTTCAATTTTCTCATCACCATTGTTAAAACATTTATCATCAACACTGTTCTCTTCCAAAATCCCATTACCTTCTTCAATCGACCCACCATAACGGCGACTCACACTGTCATTCTCAGACTCATTCTCCACAACTTCTTCACCAAACCCATGTACTCTTTGCTTCTGCATCTCCAAACCCTGCAATCTTGTCTTCAACTTACTAAACTCCCTTTCAATCATATACAACCTATTCTTCAACATCAAATTCGATTCTTCTAAGCGCGCTATATGAGTATCCTGATCATCAACTCTATTCTCCAACACATTATGATCAGAACCAGTACCGGTACAAGTAGCATCGTAGTTAGGGTAAATCATTTCGAACCTACTTAAATCATGATCTAATCTCCTCTCAACATCCAAATGTTCCTCAACATCACTCTCACTTGATCCACTGTTTTCATCATTTGATTCATTTCCAGGTGATCTAAGCCTAATTAACCCCTTCATTGATCCATAACCATCCACACCCCATTCTTCCTTAGCCATATCAACTAAAACCTCTCTAGACGGCGAAAAATTAGGCGTTGGAAGCACTGCAGGCGTAACCGGACAAGGCGAAACCAGAGACGTGATTCCACCTGCTTTTTTCGCACGAATTAGAAACGACGTCGTGTTCCTAGGAGCAAAAGGAGCAGATTTACTAGTATGATTGTACTTCTTCTTTGAAATGTACCTTCTAGGTTTTAATCGATTATGTTGCTGCAATTCATTCGCTAGATCTAGATTGATGTTAATGTTATTTCCTTTTTTCATCTTCCAGTTTTTGTTGTTGTTTCGTGGCTTTGAACACTGAACGTATCCTTGTGACGGTGTACACGTTTCGTAACCGAAACCTCCGATTCGGTGATTCAACATCCTCTGTGACTGTGACTGCGATTGATTCATCATCAAGTGATTGATTATCATCTGCGAGTTTTGATTGTTCATAACTTGCTGTGATTGATTCAGTACGGGCATCGGCTGTGCAATACTCATCAACTGCGAATGATTCATCATCTGTGACTGAGCTATCATCTTCAATTTCAACAAAAATTCAACAAAATCTCAACTTAGAACCCTAAAAACACAAATTCAACAAACGAATAGAAGATAGCAAAAGAAAAAAAACAAAGATCGATTGTAGATGAATCGATTGCCGTGTGATTGAACAATTAGAACGTTTAAAATTTCGAATTAGTGGATGTGATTTTGTGTATGTATGAATTTTGAATGAAATTATTGGCTTTGTTTGTTTGTTCTTGAGATTCGAAAAAGGGAATGGATTATGTGGAGAAAATCTGTGGTTTGTGGGGTATTTATATAAAGATGAACGGTTGAGATGAATTATGAGTTCAACGGTTGTGATTGGATAATACATGCGTGGTGTTTGGATCTGGTGAGGCGGTTAAGAGAGGTTACTTGCGCTCGTGTCAAACAGTGACGGATCCAGGAATTTCTGTCAGTGGGTTCACTATTTTTAGGTGCTCAATTTTTAATGAAATCATAAAAAAAATTCGTGTTAATTTAACGGTTCGGATCCGGTTACTGGGTTAGGTTCATCACATAATAACAATGTGATACAATAAGTTAATATTAAACTTTGGAAACTAAAATGATATGAGAAGATCAAAAATCCATTAAAAAAAAAGAATTCTTATAAAATGTAAGTAGAAAGACTAGAACTTGTGACCTTTTATAGGCTAACAACATTAAATTCCAACTTATCTAGGAAAACTTTGTTAGTTGAATCCACTCCTAATTATTTATATGGGTTCACTTCAAAATTTTCTATGGGTTCACTCCGAAACTTTCTATATAGTTTATGTTAAAATTTTGAGACGCGGTGGGTTCCCGTGAACCCATTGATTACACACTGGATCCGTCCATGGTGTCAAATATCGAGTTTTGTTTTAAAAGGGTATTGTAGATTTTTATTACGAAAGTATAATTTAATAACCTAATTTCAAGTTGTCGGTCGTGATTAATCTCGACTTGAATAACGTTTACACATGATTTTAACTAAATTTTAACTAAATATTAACGTTGTTAGTTTTCTTATAACGTTAAATGTTTATGTGATAAAAACATTAATTTTGAGTTTAACTTTACCAACCAAACACGCTATGAATTTGAGATAATCCATTCTATTTTCGGTTCAAAATATAATTAAAGTTTTTTTAAAAAAATTCCGTAAAACGAATACCTTATAACTTAGAGGTGTGCATCTTCGTTAATCCAAAAACTGGTTTATTTAGCGAACAGGTTAAAGTTAAACTGTTCAAAACCAATTACACCAATAAGTAGTTTGAGTAATAGCAGGGTAAAGAATGGTTGAGGTGAGACTTAAAATCCTTAAAAACACATTTAAATCTCACTTTATACCCATTTATCTCATGGCATGACAAGGAAGCTCAAACTTCATGAATGTGCATATGTTTAAATTGTGGGAGACGTTTAAATATATGTTACCATCAATGACCGGTTGAAGTTAGTGTTTGTCCATAGTATATGTCTAAACTTATCCCAACTTAGGAAATTCACATGGACCTTTTTGATATTTAACATAATAAACGACTATACTGTGATCAAACTAAAAACACATAACACATATTTATACAAACATACAAGGATATAATGGTCCAAAAAAGTCGATGTAACATTGTAAAGGACTATATATCCCTTATAGAACAACTAATTTTTTGTTATTGTCTAAAAAACCAACTATGCTCTAACGGTTTAAAGCGGTTCTTCGATTGTTGTATTGGGTTTAGTTTATTAACCTAGCATGTGCTTATTTTTTTCTTCTGACGTCAATTTGGATCACTAATTAACTACTATCCCACTTGATCATCTTCATATTTTCACATACAAGGTCTAGTTCGACACGCCCCCGACAGAAAACTCGTACTAGACTCAACCACCTGACCCGAGCAGTGGGCGAGCACTAAAGTAGGTAATGTTAGCCAAACTTACCATGACGAGCCCAACAAATTATTAGCCAGAAAAATAAGCCCAACACCAAAAAGCCTAAAATCAAAAAGCATAAAAGCTCCGCCGTGTACGGTGTTTCTTTCTGCGCCTCCGTTTACCTGAGCGTCTCAGCTTCATTGCTCGTTTCTCATTTGATATATCAAACATGGGTTCAAAGAAAAAAGGTTCATTTTCAATTCTAATTCATTTCAGTTCGTTGGGTTATTGATATTGTGCTGCAAAATAAGATAACAATTCTGATTTCGTTTCAATTTGATGCTGAGTTTAGATAAAAAGATGAAGAAGGGTTTAAGAAAAGATGAAGAAGATAACACAGAGGAGGAAGTGTCTTTAAAGTCTGTGGAAAATGTTAGTCAGCATAAGAGCCAATTACAAAGGCTTTCAGAAAAGGTAAACATAATTTATTAATCTCTTGGCTTAAACCCTAAACCCTAAGTGCAGGTTGTTTTTAATCACTTATCCCTTTTATGGTTTTTGAATGCCCAAAGTTGAAAACTTGCTATGTTTGAAGTAGCTGAAATCAAATATGACATATGGTCTTGATAAGTGCAAGATTTTGAGCAGTTTTGTCAAGAAGATGTTTTTAATCAGCTTTAGCATGTCTCTCTTTAGAATGAATAGTTTGAAGAAGAAACTTGTTTAATGCTTTAGATTTTTGTTACTTGGAAGTTATTTTCAGTGTTTTTTATGATTGAAAGCTTGACATGAAGCTTGACATATGATGTTAATAGTAATGTAAAAATGTGATAATTTTGAGGTTGATATGTTGTGAAATGATTTTAGTTTTTTAATCAATTTTGGCATTGTACTAGTGGTGCTTGACTATATGAATCTTGCATATTTTTACTTGCAGGATCCGGAGTTTTATGAATTCTTGAAGGAACATGACAAAGAGCTTTTGGAATTTGGTGATGATGACGATGATGTAAGTCGAGTATATGGAGCTTCTAAATGGCGTTAGTTTATTTCATACTTCTTTTTTTGCTCTATACCAGGAATATGTTCTTTTTTCTGGTATATGTTATTGTTTGTTTATGTATTTTGATTACCCATTTTGTGTTACTATGTGATCATGTGCAGGAAGATGCTGAAACTGACATGGATGATGAAGATCCACATGAAGGTGAAGGTGAAGATGAAGAAAATGAGCCAATGGATCATCTTGATGGTGTGTCAAAAAGAGAAGATATAAAAACAGTAACAAGTGAAATGGTAGACTCATGGTGTAAATCTATTCGTGAAGAACGTAGAATTGGTGCTATTCGTAATATTATGAGAGCTTTTAGGAGTGCTTGCCATTGTGGTGATGATGATAACGAGTCAAAGTTGACTTCCATGTCTTTTCCTGTCTTCAATAAGATCTTATTGTTTGTGTTAAGTGAAATGGATGGTATCCTTAGAACAATCTTGAAGCTTCCACTTTCCGGAGGAAAAAAGGAAATGATTCTTGAGTTGATGAACACGCGAGCATGGAAAAATTACAATCATTTAGTGAAGGCGTATCTTGGTAATGCTCTTCATGTTTTGAATCAAATGACTGACACAGATATGATTGCTTTTACATTGAGACGCCTAAAGTATTCGTCTGTATTTCTTGCTGCTTTTCCGAGTCTACTAAGGAAGTATATAAAGGTACTCATTTTTTTAAGTTTCTTTTTTTGCAATTAGAGGCCGCAATCTTTACACATTTACTTGTTGAAGCCTTGAAGGTTAGATTTGGGTTGGTTATATTTTCAAATTTCAACAGGTTATGTAAACAGAAATTAGCTAAGGAGAACTTGCTAGAAAGTTGACCGGTGTTTATTACCTCTTCATTTTATTCCAAGACCTATATACTGCTTTTGTGTTATATCTTTTCTTTGTATTCATGATTGACATGCTACTTTTTGTGTTAATATCTTTTCTTTACTTTATTTTATACATCAACTATTTATGAAAGTCATAAAGTAGACAAAATCATCGGAGGGTCAACCTGTAACTTATAACCCAATTCAGCCTATTTTGACTTTATGTTTGAACACTGAAAAGTTCCGATTTTAACCTGTCATCCGGTACGTTTACTTGCCATCTAGTATAAACTTTTTTAATTTTCGCTTTCAGGTTGTTCTTCATTTCTGGGGTACTGGAGGTGGTGCATTACCAGTAGTCTCTTTACTGTTTTTAAGAGATATATGCATCCGGCTTGGTTCCGATTGTGTAGATGAATGTTTTAAAGGAATATACAAAGCATATGTTTTAAACTGCCATTTTGTAAATGCAAACAAACTCCAACACGTACAATTTCTTGGAAATTGTGTCAATGAGCTTTTTAGGGTGGATCTTCCATCTGCATATCAATATGCATTTGTTTTCATACGCCAGTTAGCTATGATTTTACGTGAAGCGTTTGCCACAAAAAGAAAGGTAATAAGTCATGCTATTTTAATTTTTACCATTTATATTCACTGATTATTCAAAATCAACTAATCACTTCTTTGCTATGTTTTGTGACAGGAAATATTCAGGAAAGTTTATGAATGGAAGTATATGAACTGCCTTCAACTTTGGACAGGGGCCATTTGTGCCTACGGTTCAGAAGCTGATTTTAAACCCCTCGCGTATCCATTAACTCAAATAATTTCGGGTGTTGTTAGATTGGTTCCAACTGCACGATATCTTCCCCTTAGATTAAGGTGCATTAGGATGCTAAATCTGATTGCTGCTGCTACTAATACTTTTATCCCAGTTGCTGTGTTGCTTACAGACATGCTGGATATGAAAGAACTGCATAAACCGCCTACTGGAGGTGTTGGGAAAGCAGTTGACTTACACACCGTTTTAAGGGTAAGTTTTTTGAAGTATTTTTATATCTTCTATGATTATGCATAGAATTGACATATTGTGTTTTCCAGACTGTTTGGGTAAGGGTCTAATTGGGTAAATATGTGTACATTTAATTTTTTTTTTACCCAAAGACCAAAACGGAATATGAGCATTTACAGTAGGTTACCTATCCCCATCTTTATATTGTAATAAAATATATAAGAAAATGAGCCAGTAATGTCACCTGTGACTATATGAATAAGCTTTCTATATTTTAAAATCGATTTCATCTTAAAATCACCAGGTGAGCAAGGCAACTATAAAGACGCGGTCTTTTCAAGAAGCATGTGTTATGTCTGTTATTGAAGAACTTGCTGAACATTTGTCACAATGGAGCTATTCTCCTGCCTTCTTTGAGCTTTCTTTTGTTCCTGTTGTTCGTTTGCGTAATTTCTGCAAATCTACAAAAGTTGAAAGATTTCGTCGTGAAATGAGGCAATTAATTCGTGAGGTGAACTGAGATTTTTCATCTGGTGGTCACATCTTGATACTGGTGGATTTTTCAAAATTAATGTTTTAGTTGTTTTATGATGCACAGATTGAAGCCAACTCTGAGTTCACTAATAAAAAACGAATGTCAATTTCATTTCTACCAAATGATCCTGCTGTATCGTCATTTATGGAGGTATGGATTATCTAGTGTCTATTTGTTTTTAATATTTACTTCAACATTAAGATTGAAGGAGCCAGAGAGATGAAAGCGGATAACATTAAGTGCTAGTATAAAACCGGCTGGGCTGGTTTTGCTAGCACTTTTTAGACCATTTTTCTGTTTTGAAAATATCGTTTATGTATTACATATGATTGGATAACTCTAAAAAGCAATATGAGTTTATAGATGAAACAAAGAAATGGGTCAAAACGGGTTTAGATTTTTAGTTTGGAGGTTTTGTAAATATAATTCATGAGAAAGTATATTGCTAAGGTAGGTAATAATACTAATATAGGTTTTTGTATCAAATGATCCAAGTATTGTAAGCATATGAATACAATGTACACAACTTTCTACCCATCTATTATTTGATCCTTTTACCCATTTTACTCGTTTGGGATGTAATATAAACCCAAATCGACCCTGTTTAGATATATGGTCCAAGTTTACACTTTTACTGCCATTAGAGATGTTAATATATTGATAAATGAATGTGAACTCTCAAAATGAATGGTTTTTAATTTGAAACAGGATGAGAAAAAGAAGGGTTCAAGTCCTCTATCTCAATATGTTGCCACATTGCGTCAAAAAGCACAACAAAGAAATGACTCATTGGTTGAGTCCAGGTTCGTTTATCTGTCACGTTTGCAGTTTTATATGTTTACAATAATTTACATTTCTGGATGAGGCTAAAGTTTTTCAGTTGTTTATAAGGTCACATTTGGGTGTTGGTATAGATTTTCTATAGTACACAAGATATTGCATTTTTTAAGTGTTTTTAAGATTTTCAGTTGTATGCAAGTGTCGTTGAAGATTGGGCGTATGTGTTTACAGTGTAATGGTGGGTGAAAAAGCATCAATCTTTGGTAAGAAGAGAGCAAATAGGGATGACGACGATGATGATGATGACGACGATGATGACGATGATCTTGTTGTGGACGGGGCTGCTGTCTTTAATTCTCCATGGTTACCGAGTGGGGAGCACAAGTATGGTTTTTCTCAATCTCTGTTTCTCTCTTCAACTTATTATTCTACTTCCTAGTGGTGATCATTTTGACCCACTAATATACAACTGGGTTGGTTTGTGTTGTATTTTATATATCTCGAGGGGAACAGGATGGGTTATAAAATTTCAAATAAGTGTTTTGTGCGGTCTGCCAGTTTTTCTAAATAATATTTAATCCAAGGCGCTTGTTGAATTATAGGGCCAAGAATCTTGAAGATGATCAAAAGCAAAAGAAGGGAAAGAAACAGAAGGGCTCGAGTAAAAAGGTTGCTGGTGATGAAGATGTTGTGGAGGATTTTGTGCTCAGCTCAGATGAAGAAGACGAATCAATGAGTGATGATGAAGAAGATCTGAATGAGACAGAAGATGTTAAAGAGAAATCTGCAACTCTGAAACAAGGGAAGCACAAACAGAATGCATTCGAGAAGAAATCATCAAAAAGGAAAAGGAACTTTCATGCCAAGAACAAGTCCAGGAAAAGGAAGAAGGCAAAGGCAAACTAACAAGAGATATTGTTCAATTAGATTTATGTATTGATGTGGTTTTATTGTTGTTTTTCATTTCATAGTTAACACTCTTTGTTTGTTAAGCTGTTTGGGATTTGAGATCCTGCAAATTTTGTGTTGACATACATCAAGTTGAAGAGAAAAAGTGAATCTAGATTGTATTGTTTGTTAAAAAAGTTGTTTGTCTGCAGTACAAAAAGTTGTTTGCTGGTTTAACTTACTCGTTTATGAACAAACTCTGAACACACACAATAAAAACAAAAGCCCAAACTAGAACAAACTTTTGATACTAAAATGGGGAAAAAACACTAGGCAAACATCTTAAAAAGTGATTACTGTCTAATGAACTAAACATCTCAGAGTTCAAAACATGGTGGCACAATGCAAACACAAGTTGATGTTCTAAATAAATAAAGATGGGTCAAAACTCAAACATCAAACACCTGATGTGCGCAACTCTTCGGCACCATGTGCAAAATGACATTTTTCACCAAAAGTACAAGATCCTTTTGCAAAGTTTTCACAGAGTTTGGTCTTGAAGTTGTTGGCACCAGGTCCGTAGCCAAAGCTCTTTTGTGGTGCATGTGGCGCAGATGCTGACTTTATGCTCACTATAAGCTCACGAACCATCTGACTCGCTTGTTTGATCTGGTCAAACGTGCCCTCAAGCTCAATGTTTTTAAGGTTCGGGTCTGAGTCATGGTCTCTTATGGAAAGCTTAACTCCAGTCAACCGACAGATTTGTTTGGAGTTGACTCCATTTTTCCCAATGATCGGTCCCGCAAGTGAACCATCAACACTGATTTTGGCAGTTGCAGAGGCTCCAAAGCCAGCAGCTGCTGCATGGTTAGCTGCAGGATTAAAATCCATCCGGCCCGCACCACCACCACCACCACCAAATCTGTTGCCTGGTGGGGGTCCCATGGAACGCGGGTCTTCATAGTGAGATGGGACTGTTGGTTTTCCTAGTTCCCATTCTCCATGGGCAAAATTACACTTGTCACCAAACCGGCATCCTTCTGCAGTGTTGAATTTGGTGCACAAGCGGCTTTTGACAGCTGGCGGAGATGATCCGTCGGGGAACGAAGGTGGAATTACAGGATTTCTGATGGCTGGGGGTATTGCTGGGTTTCCAACTGCCATTTGATTGACTGATTTGATCCCTCCAGGTACATAATGCAAGAAATGGCAACCCTCACCAAATTGACAGCCAGAAGTGCTGCATATTTAACACCCAAACAAAAGAGGGTTGTGTCAAAACTAGTGATATAAAAAACAACAGGTTTTTGTGTCAAACAACAGTTTTTGTGTCAAGACTAGAGACTTATCCAATTGACTTTATTCAGCCATTTGCAAACAATTTTAGTTTAACTGTTCTTGATCTTGTGAAAAGTCAAAACTAAAGACTCATATGACAAGTTTCTGTATTACTTTTCTGCAGACTTTGTATAATATGGTGCTAATCTATATCATTAAACAAGTATTAGAAATTATCCTTGTAGTTGATTCAGCATCAGTGATACTTCTGTTATCCTTTAGACTCGAAGATAAATTAACCATACAGATGAAAGCTCGTCGCACCACTAATAATATTTAAAAATAAGCATGCAGTGAGCGACAGAGATAACAAAACACTAAGAATTTACGGGCGCTTTCTTGTTTTGATAAACTGATAAGACAATAATGTTTTAAAACGGATTTTATAAAACCATACCTGAAATAAGAAAACCAATAGTGACTAATATATGCGCTTATAAAGATCAAATATAATTACTTACTTCATCCTATAGTAGCAAAACTTATATAACATGTATTGTGCTTTAATAATTCTAGTATAACATATAGCTTTACTTGCCAAACGGCTCTGCAGAATGGGGACAATAAACCCCAGTATCATTACCATAAATGATACAAAAACTATATTTTTACAAGTTATAGAGGTATCTCAAGGATTCGCGTGTGCGACGCATATCATGTATTTAGTGTTGATTGTTCAATGTAGTTTCATGAAACAACCGTTTCTGTAGTTCTGTTGTATACTCCTTGTTATCATGTTTGTTATCTTGATTAAGTGAAGATTTACCTGTATCAAAACTTTAATTTCCAATCCATTAGTCCCTCTTTTACTTCAAAAAAAACCATGTAGTATATATGTATATGTATACAATCCCCATTACATTAAAAAAAACAAGTAATTAAATTTACAATAATACCGATTTTAGCCAAGTTAGGATTGAAACCTGAAAAACTTTGTGCAAGGCTTCGATTTGCTTCCTAAACCAGATTGAAATGAGTCCGTGTCTGTTGCATCAGATTAGTTACTTAATTAATTAATTAATTAAACTTGATGTCAATTTCACTCAACACTAGACATTTTTGCTTCAAAAACAGTAACTTAACAACTTAATCTCCCTTCGTACTTTCGTAGTTCGTTCGAATGAAAACTCAACAACAACAAGAAATGAACATTGACAGGTTTGTTGAGCTAACAGTTTGACGGAGGCATGATGTATAAGAACAAATAAACGTAAAAACAGAACTTGAAGGGTTTATGAAGTGAATTGAAAGGTTGGATCTGGAATGAGTTGGAATGTTTATTACCTTGTTTGGATTTTTTGAAAGCGGCGTTGCCGTTTACTCCGGTTGCAGGTCTTCCTCGTTTCTTGAACTCCATTGATGATTGAATGAGGAGAAGTTTGTAGGGTTAGTGCGAGAGTGAAGAAAAAAATCTCGAAAGGGAAAGTGCGAGAGTGTTTTAGGGTTTGCAAAATCAAATTGAATTGATTAAAAAGAGAGAAAAATTAATTAATCTAACTTCTAATCTAATCTAACTATTACTACGTATAATAATTGAGTAACTAGTTCATGTGTTATCATCTTAACACATACATATAAATAAAGTTATACGCGGCAAGCTCTCATAACCTAACATATTCACTATTTGAGCATAATCGAGTCGGATCAAATACCAAATTTTTTACTTGGTTTCAAATAAACATATCTAAAAAAATTTGGAGATTTGCTTGGTTTTTTATATCAAAAGTTATTTGAATAAGAGATAATGCATGGAATTGAAATTCTTATATATAGTGGCTTTAAATCTTAAATTAGAAGATAAGAAGATTTAGTTTATAATTTAATTAGTTTAATTAAACTATGAATTTTAATTGGTTATTTATTATACAGTTAATATTATTATATTAATTTTATTGTTTTAATATTTTAACCCGTGTAGTACACAAATTTTAACCTAGTTAATTAATAATTGGGTTTGTGATTATACACTACTAGTAAATAGTAATCTAGTATGGTTTACAAAACGGGTTTTGGGCCAAACATAGTTTCTGTCAACAAAATCCTACCCGAGTTATTATCAAACCACTTTGTAATGGATTAGGTTTTCAGGGGTAAAAACTAAAAACTCTAGTTTTCGTTTAGTATTCACTTGAATCGTAGTTTTCTATTGGTGAAGATGAATCGTAGGCGAGTTCTTTATTAGAGATTGACAAAGTTCCCGTTTGACATTATACGGATCAAACTTTGACCAAAGTTCACACTCCCTTGTTGCTGGAAGAATCCTCACAACGATAGCTTGGCTAGTGGATGTGAAATCAGAAGCCATAACTTTTAAGAATTGAGTGTGTTTGAGTTTTTTTCGCATTTGCAAGTGTATGTTTGTGGTTTAAAAAGTTGTGATTAAACCATAACAAGTAATAGGTATTTATAATTGCATATGGGGTGCAAAGGAGACAAAAAAAATAAAAGAAGTAAAAAACGGTAATAAAATGTTTCAAAAAATAGCAATGAATCAGATCGGGTTTAATCCCGAGTTGGGTTCAAACCAATGGGTTTTTTTAAAACCCGAAGTTGGGTTCTGCCTAAACGAGTTGAGACCGGTTTAGGTGCGGATTGGGTCGTAGGGTCTATAAACTGGTTTTTTGGGTGCCTCTACTAGTATCCAGATTATATAGGCCCATAATTGAATTTATCATAAATTAGGCTATAAATCGGCTTGTGTAATACTGACTACCCAAAATGAATAGGTACGCAATCAATAGAAACCAAAAAATTAGACTCGTTTATAATAATTTTTTCATTGAAACTGGTTTCAGTTTGAACTGGTTTAAAACTTAAACCGGTTTTGATTCTTCATTGCCCAAGTTGAATACCTTGTGTGTATGAGATATAGTGCTTTGTACCATATTTGTAAGGATTAGATTTGTTTGTGAGCATCAAGTATTTTATAGATTTGTTTGTGAGCATCAAGTATTTTATAAGAATCATGTAATTCTATGAGGTCATCCTATAACAAAGAAGATCATCCTAAGACAAGAAAAATAAAGAGACCACATGTCACATCAACAATAAAATCATCTAAACTAATATAAATAGATAGCACATATTGTATTTCAGGGATTATAGCTTGTAATCTTCTATGATATGAAACAAAACTCTTAATTCTCTCGAATTAACTTTTGTCTCATTTCCTAATGGGTTAATATTATTCTAACAACGCATTAATTTATCGTGTTTATATAGAAAACCAACTTTCAAGTTGAACATTTACACATACAATAGTTTGTATTTAAAATATTATGTCTTTATTAAAATTTGTTTTTAGTTCACCCTTTTTCAAGTGATCATCACATATCCGTTTATCGGTCTTGTGTTTTGTTCGTTGATATTTCGTATTTTCTGACTTTTATTGATTTTATTTACAGTGGTGTATGAAGTTGGGTTACTTTTCTATTAAAATAAATACAATATATTTTGTTATTTGCGTGAAATACAATAGTTTTAAGAACATATACAACATGAGTGGTTATAAATATAAATTACACTTTGATGTACATTGAAAGTGATTCAAACCATAGTCTTCAATGAGTGGTTATAAATATAAATTACACTTTGATGTACATTGAAAGTGATTCAAACCATAGTCTTCAATGGTTTTCTTAATTGCACCGCATTCAACTACGATAATAAACAAACTAATTTTTTAACGTTGGTTGAGGTAACTATTATACACATCTTATCGAGTTATTATGAGCCCTAAAAAATAATAACAAAAAAGCAACATAGAAAACAATACACTAAATAATAAATACACATAGACCAAAACACATATATAACATATGTAACGTAAAAGATAAGATAAAGTCTTTTAAATACCCACAAATCAAATTGTTTTATAATTGTTATAATTTATTGAAAGACACTCATAAACAATCAAATCAAAACACTTGACGAACTAAACCTCTTCCTTCTTAGGCTCGTTACACTCTTCATCGACACTAATGCACTTATACTTCTTCGCACAATAAACATATATGACGAAATCAAACACGGTCAAAACCGCTATCAAAAAATAAAACCGATCCATATGACCATCATTCAAATTCTCCGGTATCCATCCAACTTCATCCCCGGATGCCGTAATACTCATAACCATCTGAACCAAAAGACTACTCACATAATTCCCTAGCGAAATCGACGCCATACAAAGCGAGCTCCCAAAGCTCTTGATCCCGTCCGGAGCTTGACCGTTAAAAAACTCCAATTGTCCCACGTACATAAACACTTCCGAAGCTCCGACAAGTACGTATTGCGGGACTTGCCAAAATATACTCATTGTACTCGTGTGTTTTTCCGGAATCGACCGTTTTAGCCTCTCGACCTCTGTGACTCCAGCTGCGACCATAGCAAAAAGTCCGATGATTAACCCGACTCCCATTCGTTGAAGCTCGGTTAAACCTTTGGGGTTTCCGCTTAGTCGTCCTGCTAAGGGGACTAATACTTTGCGGTAGATTAGGGTGCAAATGAGGACGCTTGCGATGTCGAAAACTGACATGCTAGCTGCGGGCAAATGGAAGGTTCCGATATGGGAGTTCATAGTGGCGCCTTGCTCGACGAATAGCGATGCCATTTGAGTAAAGATGACGGAGTATATGATCGTGCATAGCCAGATTGGTAACATTCTTATGACACATTTTGCTTCTTCGACTTGTGTAACGGTGCATAATCGCCAGTGGTTTTGTGGGCCGGATAGATCGTTTTCTGTCACTACCGCGGCTTTGTCTAGACATCTGAAACGTTTTAACGTTAATGTTAAACGTAATGTTTTCATAACCAGACCAAACTAAGTAACAGAGAATAATATAAAGTTGTTTGTTAACCACTTACTTAAACTCCTCACTATGAAGGATCTTTCGGCTCCCTTTAATAGCCGAATGCAAACCTTCAACTTCATACAACTTCTTCTCATCATCAACCTTAACCTTACATTTCCGACACGCTGCAACGAACACTTGAGCAATACGTGGTAAAGGGTTACCCGAAGCCTTAACATATCGATAATGAAACGAACCACACAAAAACGACAGCAATGCAACAACCACAGCCCCCATCGACACCCAAAATCCAATCGTCCAGTGCCCGATATCTTCATAGTACACCAAAATCGTGTTCGAGAACAACGATCCGATGTTGAGGGCCACATAGAAGTAGGCAAAGAAAGCCCCTCTTGCGCCCTTTTCTTTGTATTTGGTGTTTGACTCGTCGAATTGGTCAACACCGAGAGTGGCTAACGTTGGCTGGTGACCACCGTATCCTAACGCAACCATGTAGATTGATAGATAGAACATCATTGTACCGGTTGATGACGTTGGCATGCATTGTTTTACTCCATCCCCACATCCGGCAGGTGTTAGTAGATATAGCCATGATGTTAGTGATAATAACATAAGTCCCTACAAAACAAGATACATATATATATTCTAACTCTAATTGGTATATATATCCTCTAAACAAAAACATGTTAATTAAACAAAACTATACAAATAAAACAATTCAAGTAATTAATTAATTACCATGAGCAAGATAATTTGAAAGATCATGCAAGTGAGATAACGACCCCAATAAGAATCACTAAGAAAAGCTCCGAGAAGAGAGCACAAGTAGACGGTGCCGGTCCATATGCTGACGGTGTTGGCGGCATTTGCGTTGCCTTGTTCCATGACTCGGGTCAAGAACAACACCAAGTTGACGCCAACACCAAAGAACGCAAATGTGGCTAGCGCTTGATTTGCTGCAACAATATATGAGCAAAACATATATATATTAGCGTTATTTGAAGTTTCTAATTAAGATATGAACAATATATGGCAATTAATGTAGTTTTATTTGAAAGAGCGAGATTAATATGTATATATGTACCAAGAAGGAGAAATGCTGGTGCCCAGCCTCCTACTTTTCTCCTTGGCTTTTGTTGAACCGTTACGGGTTCTTCCTGTTATTGCATTCGTAAGCTAGTATTAGTGTACGTGTATCATATAGCTAGCTAGCTAGTATTTGTCTATTGTAAATTAAAACCAATAGACCAATATACATTTATGTCTACTTTATCTTTTAAAAGTAAGTGATTATTGTAAGTTAGAAGATAGTTCTAAAATGAAAATAAAATAGATCGATACACATACATAAACAAAAAACCATTACTAAAAATCAGCATAAACTGGTATTTTCATTGATATTTTCAGTATAATTGTATTTTTAAACATTCTTTAGCAAGGTTAACTATATATATAGGGGAGGGATCAAGAGAGAACTCCATATTAAGTTGAGAACTAGAGAACTCCCAAAAGACAAGGGATGGAATTTTAAAGTGGAGGGGCAAAGTTGGAACTTTAAATATATAAAACTTTAAACATTTCTATCTTTTGCATACGTTAAGTTTTTAAATTTTTTTTCGCACCATTAGATCAAGAATTTTAGTATCTTTCATTTGAGTATAAATAACGTTATAAAAAAATAAAATTTTCACGTTTTTTTAATTTCAATACTTCATATATGTAGTATACGATATTATATGTTTTTAAATTGGGGAAAGTGAATATGGTGTTGTTATGCACCTAAATTACAAGACAAACCATCAAAACTAGTACTTTGATAAATTAACAAAAGTTCCCTGATATTGATGTTGATGAAACCATCACAAAAAAACAACACCATCATGCCTTAATTCTAAATTTGGATTTTTCTTATATGCTCGTACTGATATTGCTAGCAATTACTTGGTTCACGTTATGTGATGTGGTATGAATATGTGCAGCAGGGGCGTATCATAATAACAATTATACGAGTCATGTTATATTAATCTGTTAGTTAGAATTGAGAAGCCAAATTGACGTACAATCGATTTTTAAAGGGCGAGTAATCATTTTCTTAAAATGAATGACGATTATTGAGTAAATGGGAATGCGAAGAATTATGATCTAAGAGAAGAAAAGTGAGTCGTCCATTAAAATTGAATAAAGACCAATGAGTTAAGTTTTCTAATAAAAAATAATGTAAGTTATTTTATCAAAACTACGTAATTTTAATGGTTTACGTGTAACTTAAGTGCATAACATCACCGTATTCACTATTCCCTTTTAAATTTTATAGTGTTGCATATATGCAGTATCGTATACTACATATATGTAGTATCATGCTACTACATATATGCAGTATATGCAATACCGATGCATTATTATCTTATAGTTTGAATTTCAGGTTTATTTTATTTTGTTATGATATTTATCGTTTATTTATTAGTTTATTATTATCTTTATGTTTAGACATAGTATAAGTATTGATTTTGTTTTCATTTGTAATAATTTTTTTTAATATGGAATATTATGAACTTTTTTATTGGTCATTTGAGATCGTATTATACTTTAAATAATTATTAGACTCTTGAGTCATTTGGTCGTTTCAAAAAATATATAAAGTACAATTATACTACATATATGTAGTATCAAAAAAACAAAAACGTGATTTTTAATTTTTTTTTATATAAATAACGTATGAAGAAGTTATTAACGTTTAAAAAAATATATAATCAAATACAATATCGCAATACTACATATATGCAGTATGAAAATTAAAAAAACGAGAAAAAAAATATTTTTTATAATGTTATTTATACTCAAATGAAAGATAACGAAATTCTTGATCTAGTGGTGCAATTTTTTTAAAATAATATTAACGTATGCAAAAGATAGAAATATTTAAAGATTTTTATATTTAAAGTTCCAATTTTACCCCCTTCTTTTAAAATTCCATCCCTTGTCATTTTGGTAGTTCTCTAGTTCTCAACTTAAAATGAGTTCTCTCTTGAACCCTACCATATACTATATATATATATATATATATATATATATATATATATATATATATATATATATATATATATATAGTGTAGTACCATATATTATATGTTTTATATAATTGAACATGTAAAATATTTTAATGATTTATAAATCACTTCTCATTTGATATACTTAATTTGTATCTTAGTTACAAAAAAAAGTAGGCTTGTAACTTATAAGTTATATCCAAAGTATATAAAAGTTATTAGATTAAACATGAAACTGAATAAACTATATTTAGGCATATACACAACCATATAGCGGTTACAATTTCAGCTGCAAATAGTTCTGCCTCAAAATCGGTAAAAAATCAGGCACATTTTCATTATTATATTTGATCGTTAAATATTTCAGTCGCAAAATCATCCGCAACTATAATTTACCCTAAAAACGGTTGTCAAAACGGTTGCAAATTGATATTTGCAGCTGCTTTGACCGTCATAAATGTTTGGTCTTATACATATAGACATATAGTAGAGGAACTAAAATTCTTACAATTATGGAGATCTCCAAGGGGACATTGTTTGAAGCCATTGATACTTCTGATCAAGGATACCTCTGCAAAACAATCAGATTCATTAAAACCGTTAGCATATTTACATAAGAATATCATGAGTCGAGCTAGTGGAGTGTAAAAAGAGTCTTTTGATTTCAGATCATAAAATTTGATCTGTTTTATACACATAAAACTTTTTTTAAGAAATAAACGACGAACCCAACATTTAAAACAACCTGCAGAAAACAGATAAAATCTTATGATAATTCCCGAGTAACAAGATGTGGTTTTGCGAGTGATAATCATGATTAAGAAATTAATATTATGATTCTTATAAAGTAACATGTAAGTAACTTCTCAAACAATGACAAATAACTTGTAAAAACTATTTTATGCAAGATTAAGGTATAATAATTGTTCCATAATTAATCATCTTGTCTACACACGCCTAATATTACCTTGAATAGTAGTAAAAAGAATAAAACAAGCCCCTACGTCATTAACATATAAACACTTGCGTTTATTCATTAACCAAACATAATCCAATAACACACGTTTCATAAAACCACAAACCTCTTATGAAACTTTGCAACGAAGAGGATAACAAGATCAGCTGCTGATTCCGGTGACGGTGAGGAGGTTGTGTCGGCGATTAGCACTTGACGTCGAAGACTTGTTTGAAATGCACGAAAACTTATTGTCATTTACGTTAAAACAACACCCGGTGTGATCAACGAGCACGATACTGTTTCAGCTCTCCTTCAAATTTGAGAATTCGACAACGGATGTGATCTAGACATTGCAATGATGCGGGTACGTACGTAAGATCGAACGAGTGATTGAATTTGGGGATTATGTGGAGAAATTGTAATGTTGAAGAATTGGAGATGAGAGTGTGTGAAGTGATTAAGTGAGGGATTAATTAACAGTCTTAGTTAAATAAGATTAGCAGGGGTTATATTGCGTAACAAACTCCTACTACAACTCCAAAATTGTCTCTAAGTTCAAAGTGTTCTAATTTTGTGGTTGTTATTTTGGGAAATTTAAACAGTTTAATCAATCAACTACGACCAAACCAATGTTTTCATAACCGGTTTTGTTGTTTCATTTTTAATACTTTTCATGTTTTTTCCTACTATTGATACGTTGGAAGTGATACATGTTAACATGTGACATAAGCATTGACATTTCAAACATTTACTCATTTCTTCATTTGTGACGTGCTTATTTTTATTCACGTTTTTATATTTTTTTTGAAAATCAATGTATTAAGGAGCGCACGCATGCACAATGCTAGTTATTATCATCTTAACTAACAAACGATGCTTAAATTTTGGGACATTGACTATGTCACTTTCATGTATACATTCTATCTCCATTTGATCCACTCGAATTTAATTAAGAACAAAACTAAAAGGTATTGATGTCTTCAAAGTAATAAGTTCACCACATACGGTATGATTCTTGCCTATGGGATTGGCATTGCCAAACATTTAAGCAATTGAATCTTCTATTTCAAGAAACACTTAAAGATAATCCTAGCAAGTATTCTTCACTAAAAAACCCATAAAACCAAAACTTCTTAATTTGTATCGTGTTGTTAACCATTTCGTTAACGTGTAATGATCATGAGTGAACAAAAAATATTACGAATAGTATATTATCATCTTAATTAACAGAAAATACTCAATTTATGGGTCAGCTTGGTTTGATGCTTCTTGATTTGTATGCATGTTAAGTTGTTAATTTTGTGTTTGTAACTTAAATATCATCCCTCATTTACTTTGTCATATGTTTGTTTTGTAGGTGTTGGAAGCTAAAACGATGTTATCTGGAAGATGTTACGAGACATTGTGATCTTAAAATAAGTATAACCTGAGATAGGAATGAAGTTGCGTGACTTATCAGTAGTCAACGGAAAAACTCTCAAAAAGCTATATAAGAAGATAAAGAAGATTTAAATGCATCATTGTGTTTGTAGCTTCAAAGTAACGAGTGTTGGAAATTTTGTTAAAAATACAAAGTTATAAAGTTGATGCGTGTTTTAACTTTGTAGTCAAATTGAGAGTATATGTTATATCTTATCATCCATGTTGAATAAGATGTTTTAACTCATGATTTATGAGTAATAAATGAGGCGTTTCACTCATTCTTACGTATAAATATCAATATGAGTCCTGGTTAGAAAAAACACATCAAAAACTCCATCTCTTTAAAGTTCTCTCATTATTTATTTCTAAATTTTTTCAACAAATCTATTTCTTTAAGGTGCAATCCTGGTTCTTAAGTCCATCCCGACAATACTAACTGCTTTGGCTGTTGTACCATAAGAACCAAACAACAAATTTTATTGAGATGCTCGAAGTTTGTTTTAAGGGACTCATGTTAAATACGAATTCTCAGCCATTGTACTCATTTGTTTTCTTCACATTCTACATTTCTTACAATTTATTTTATTTCAATTGTATACATGTATAGTAATTTACCATTATTCTTTATTTTATTATATTGTAATTCAATAACGAATTTGTTTTATTATTCTACAAACGATATTCCTATACTTCAAAGTAACGAGTTCCACTTAATATAGTGGGATTTTTGCCATAGGAATTAGTAGACGTGAACAAAAAAACCGGTTTTGGACCCGACCCGCCGGTTCGTACCCGGAACCGGGTCCGGTTCGTACCCGGTAGGCCCTGTACCCGGTGAACCCGGTTTAAGACCCGGCGGTTCCGCACCGGGTTTTGATTTTTTCGCTGGAACCGGTTTGGAACCGGCAAGAACCGGAACCGGTTGGAACCGGTTTGTACCCGGTTTGGCCCGTTTTTTTTTGTCTTTTTCCCTGGTTCGAAACTAGCCGTTGGCAAACGGCTATATGACCGTTTGGGGCTTTTTTTGACCGTTTTTTTGTATTTTATCACCCCCTAGACCCCCTTTGATGAGTATAAATATATGTTTGATGTTTGGGTTGATTACAACACTCGAAAACGCAAAAAACGCAAGCAAAAAACGCAAAAAAACTCTCTCTTTTCATCTCTTTCATTTTCGTTAATCTCGAAATGGCATCACAATCCGCAACCGGTTCTTCTCAAGCCCCCAATGTTGTTCAAGTTCTTCAACATAACCGAAGCCAAAGAGTGTGGCAACATTGGGATTTAGTTGAGACGAGTGACGGGTCACACAAAGCTCGTTGCAAGTATTGTGGAGCTTTGTTGGGGGCGGCTTCAAACTCGACTTTGGACAAGCATATTACCAAGAAGTTTTGTCCGGTGTTGAAAAATGCCCCCGAGTCCGATCAAGCCGATATGGGGGGTGGTGGCGAAATATTTCATTATAGCGTCGATATGGTTCAAGATCGTATGGCGAAGTTCGTGATTCAAAATTGTTTGCCATTCAACCACTTCGACAACCCGCAATTGACGGCTTTGATTCGGGAAACACTTCAACCTCGTTACACCCATGTAAGTCGTATGACCCTTAGACGATATTGTTTGAAATTGTGGGGAGTTTGTAAAAAAGATTTAATTGTGTTTTTTCAAAACTTACAAACCGGTGTTAATTTAACTAGCGACGTTTGGTCGGCTCCACACGGTTGCATTGAGTCTTATCTTTGTGTAACCGCTCATTGGGTGGATCCCGATTCGTGGCAAATGATGAAACGTACCATTGCTTTTGATCTTTTTCCGATTCCACATAGCGGAGATGATTTGTTTGAGCTTTTAGATAACGTAATACAAACTTATGGTTTACAAAACAAAATATTTTCAATGGCTTTTGACAACGCTTCAAATAATACTAATGCGGTTGATAAACTTATGGTAAAATATAAACCGATTTGCAACGGTGATTTTTTTCATAGTCGATGTGTCGCACATATTATTAATTTGGTAATGAAAGACGGGCTAGGGTCCGAATTATGTTCCAAATATATATATAACTTTAAATGTATGCTTTATTCGGTTTTTAAAGCTAAAAGGCAAATTTGTCAAGATTATAAACAATTTTGTAGAGATACGAATTCGATATATTTAGGTGCGAATTGGGATACACCTCACCGTTGGAACTCGACATGCGACATGCTAGAGAGTGCCTTGAAACAACGGGATGGGTTGAAAGTTTTTCATAGTAGTCTTGTATCGGGCGGGTTAGCCGACGAGTTTTCGGAAAAGTGTTGGAAATTTATACCAAAATTTGTTGAATTTCTTGGCGTTTTTAAAAATTCAACTAAAAACTTATCGGGGGTTTATTACCCGACTAGTAGTTTGGTGCTTTACGAATTATATTTAATGTCTCTTAATATTAAAACTCATGAAAATAAAATTTTTTTTAAAGAAATGACACCGGCGATGAAAGAAAAATTTAAAAAATATTTTTTAGAGCTCCCTTCGGTTTTTACTTGTGCCGCCGCTTTAAACCCGTTTTATAATATTACGGGAGTCGAATGTTTAATTCAAGAAATTTTTGACAATTTGGATATCCATATGGATAACCCAAATCACGCAACGGAAGCAAAAGCAAAATTTAATCACGATTTTCAAAGACTTTTTGATGTTTATCACTTAAGATACGGGCCAACAACGGTTACACCATTTTCACAATCGGAGGCTAGCTCAAGTAAGCCGATGAAGGACCCGAAGAAAAACTTTTTAAATGTCGTTCGGGAATCCGTGGCAAAAAAACAAAAGGGTGCCGCTCCGAGTAGCGAGCTCGGTAGATATAGTGGAACGGATTATACTTCCACTATGTCGGCCGATGACATTGAGAGTTTTGATATATTGGCTTGGTGGAAAGGAAGGGAAATGGAATTTCCGGTTCTTTCCGCCATGGCCCGTGATTTACTAAGCTCCCAAGCTTCTACGGTAGCTTCGGAATCGGCTTTTTCTACTAGTGGCAGGGTAATATCTTTACGGAGGACCCGACTTTCTCCGGAGGCTGTGGAGATGTGCATTTGTCTCAAAGATCACTTGGACGCGATTGATCGCAAACAACACCTAACGAGCTTAGAAGACGACATCGAACCGGAGGCAAAAATACATGATGAAGAGGTTGAGGAGGGACTATCAACCGGAATATCCGATGAAGAACTCAAAGAAGACGAAAGAAGAAGAGGAAAAAAATGAAGAAGCTTAGATTTCAAAAATATATATATTGACTTTGTTTAAAAATAGTAGTTTTTTTGTATCGTAACTTCAATATCTTGTATTTGGTTAACTCTTTTCACTTGAAATAAATCGTATTTATTTAGTAACTTTATATTGTACGCAAAACCAAAAAAAAAAGTAAAAAAAAAAAAAAAAAAATTACACGTCGTACCCGGTTTGGACCCGACCCGGGTAGGAACCGGACCCGAACCCGACCCTACCCGGTTCCACAGGGTAGGGTTTTACCCCCACCCTACCCGGACCCGGTTCGTACCCGGTTCCAAACGGGTTTGGGCCCCCCGTACCCGGTTTGTACCCGGTTCCGGGTCCAAAAAAAAACCCGGTTTGTGCACGTCTAGGAATTAGGATTGCCAAACTTCTAACTAAATGAAGCTTCTATTTCAAGAAACACTTATCCTAATACACGATGATAATACACAATTCCACTCTATGTTATTATTACTATGCAACACGAATAGTTAGGCGCGCTAGTATATTAGATTTAAATACATCATTGTATTAGGTTTAGATCTAATGTACTAATGTTTTGTCTAAAAACATGCTACCTAATTTTTTTTATTATAATTAAAAAACTATATAAAAAGTTTTAAAAATCAATAAAACTAGGATATACGACGTCATTTGTATACCGTTAAATTTCGGTCATCACATCCGTTAAAGCCATACACAAGCTAAAATCAACGAAAAAACAAATGTTGTTCAACTCCAAACCAACATAATGAAATAAATGTATCTAACACCATTACAATGAAACACATTTAATCCAGTGTTAGCAAAGATGGATCCACTATCTCTCAATAGAATCACATAACAAAATGACACCACCATACGTCATTCGTCCCTGTTCGCCATCCACTGCCACCATCCATCATCGATTGAAGAAACAAAGAAGACGCCCGATGTGACTGGAAAGAATAACGGAAGCATTGGAACGATAGTAGTCGGATTAACCAACAACCTTGTTCTAAAAATCCAAAAGTTATAAATAACCACAAAACTAATTGTCACTCAAACTAAACTTATTGAAAAAAAATCTTTTTAGTTTGGTGACATAAATGTAAAATCTAAAAAAAATATGATTGTCAAATGTAAAACACAAATAACGTTGTTTGCTATTCGGCTTTTCATATAAAAAAGTTCATAAATGCAATTCCATTTATTGTTGTTGAAAAGCCCAATCCCTAGCCCAATTAAGCTCCTATAAATTAACCCTTTCTTCTACCTCCACTCCAGTCTCCACATACTGCACACAGCGGCAAACACTTACAGATCCACCTTTTGCAAAGTAAGCTACCTAAACCTCTCAAAATCCTCTATTTAACGCAATTACGGCTACTTACGGTTTATATCCAACCTTGTTATCACCTAACATTGTACTCATCTTTCAATGTACACATAATTTCTGTTCAATTTAATGAGTATATCGAGTTTTGTTTCATCGCCATCAGAATTGTCATGTACGACCTTGATTTCGTGCAACTTACATGTTATAGTTTGTTAAGTAGTGTGTAAGAGAACATGAACGACGAGAATTGAAAATTATGCTGAGTTTGCACTTTGTATAATGGATATATCCACTTTAAGCCATTTCGTTTGTGATCGAAAAGCTTTCGTTTATATAGGTGTTGAATTTGGAACTGTATGTTAAGCTGCATTTTATCATTCTACTTGACCTTAACATAATGTTAACTTTGAAGTCTTACTTTTCAAATGCCTATGCACATTATAGATCAGCTTCTTGTTTTCTGCTAGTGAAATGCGTAAATACTAAGCGTATCATACTATCATGCTGTTTTAGTGATTTAATCCTGAAATTGGATAGGTTTTATACTTTTATTCATTATATATGTTTCTATGTTATGCAAAGTTTCAGATTAAATTCTGTTTGTCTTTCTAGATTGCATATACTGAAAATGATGGCAGTTGGTGCGTCTGCGTTGCACATAACTGCAGCAAGGCCGTCGGTTTTTCTTACACAAAGAAGTATTGGGGCTACTATGGCAAGCTTTGTACATGAATCTGATAGAACTTTGTCATCGAAGCTTACCAGCTCTTCTCATCTATCATCAGTGCTAAACTTTAAGCGTAAATTCACAACGAGTCGCCCTAGGTTTCAAAAGTTTGTTACAAGGTCGATGTCAGAAGCTTCTGGAAGCAAGTCTGTTTCCCAGCTGGCCATTGATTTAAGAGGTTGGATCCTTGTGTTTCCATGCTTGTGTGATGAATGGTGTTCTAAGAGTTATGTTGTTTGGTTCATAAGAATTTAACACTTGTTTCTGTATAATGAATTAGATTTTGGGTTTGTATTGTGTTATTTCACATTTGTTAATTCTAATGTGAAGGTAAAAGGGCATTTATTGCTGGTGTTGCTGATGACAATGGATATGGTTGGGCTATTGCTAAGTCTTTAGCGGCTGCAGGTGCTGAAATTCTTGTTGGAACATGGGTGCCGGTAAGTGATGTAGTAAACTCTTGTTAAGGTGACAATTTTGGCCTACTTATGAGTTATGACGGGTTATATTATCTCATACGTGTCAAATAAAAAATATCCAGTAAAAAAAGGAAACACGTCAATGGAAGTCGCCCAAATCTATGTTTTGCATATCATTTCAATTCATAGTATAGTATACTTGTAACTGTATTGTTCTTGTAAGCATATTTTCACATAGTAAAAGTGACCCATTTTGACCCTTATCCAATCCGTCTAAGTTCTAACACAGTAACACACCCATCTTACCACCTATACTCATGGTGGTACTTTAATCTGAATCTTAAAGTCTTCGCCTCTTATTTAATCTTTGACATTTCTCTTTTGACCTTTTGATGTAGGCCTTAAACATATTTGAAATGAGTCTACGAAGGGGCAAATTTGATGAATCACGGGTGTAAGATATTAACTCATTTTCAACTTGGTTTACCATAACAAGCGTGAATTTATAATGAAAAATGTCTTCTTTTAGGCTGCCAGATGGTTCTTTGATGGAGATTACTAAAGTTTATCCACTGGATGCTGTCTTTGATAACCCTGAGGATGTACCTGAAGATGTTAGTAGTAAATATATAATGTAATTGACATGAAGAAGTGTACAGACATTAAAGTTCCCTAGCTTTGATTTGTATTGATGTGAATTTATGCAGATTAAAGCCAATAAACGTTACGCTGGAGCAAGTAATTGGACAGTGCAGGTGCATGCTGTAACACTAGTATCATCTTTTTATGCATTTCATATTGTTGGAAGGGATTGTGAAGGACACCCTTTATAAAAACCACACGATTTAATGTTGAGTTTGTTAAAACACTATAAAATAGAGGGGGCTAAATGGTACGTCAGGCAGGTTGGGTATGGATCAATACATGTAAATTATTGCGTGGCTTGTAATGGTCAGACCAGGTGTCTCCTAAACACACTTGGCTTGTTTTGTGTTGTTTTTTTTTCATTTTTTAGTAGATAATTAGTATGTCAAATATGTTTACAAAACTCACGCCATTTTTAATAACATAATTTAGGTGGTTTTATGCATTATAAATAAATACGCTTTAGGCATATCTCAACCCTTTTGATGATTTTCTTTTTTGCTATCTAATAATATACCACTTGAACATATTTTATTCAAAATTTCAATTGTTAAACTTATTTAAGTATCTACTTGGTTTACTGATGTGTTTTTTGGCTATATTCAGGAAGTTGCCGAATCAGTAAAGCAAGATTTTGGTAGTATTGATATTTTGGTGCACTCACTTGCCAATGGGCCAGAGGTTGAACCATTCATGAATTTAAATATTACACTCTGATGTACACCATTTATTTTGTTACTTAATGAATACATAATACGTGATTAGGTAACAAAGCCACTGTTGGAGACATCCAGGAAAGGTTATTTAGCTGCAATATCTGCATCAAGCTATTCCTATGTTTCTTTGCTCAAACATTTCCTTCCAATAATGAACGAGGGTATTCAACTGGCTATATATCATAATATTTCACAACTTCCCTTTTTAGTGTAAATTTTTGTGTACCCCGTGTTATTTTATTAAGTTAATAATGACTGGGGCTTCTTTAGGTGGTTCCTCGATATCTCTTACATACATTGCTTCCGAGAGGATAATTCCAGGGTACATTCCTGTTTGTAGTCATTTTGCTAATCATGCTTATACGTCTCATTTACTTATTCATGTCAAAAAATTGTTAATCTTAAATGGGGAACAAGTCAAACGGGTTAAAAGTCACCAAAAGTCTATTCTCAATAGTTTTGACTTACTAAATCTTTTTTATCCAAAGATTTAGATTTCTATTAATACTCTTTAACTATTTAGAATATTTTTTTAAGATATGCACAAAAAAGTGGTTGCCCTTAACTAACCAAACCTGTTGATCTGTTTTGTATGTTTATTGTATACGACATAGGTACGGTGGGGGCATGAGTTCAGCAAAAGCCGCACTTGAGAGTGACACAAGAGTGAGCTCTTTCATCATCTTCATTTCTTTTATAATATAAAACCATTATTAACTCTAATGCATAACACACACCTATTTTTTTTTATCTAGGTGCTTGCTTTTGAAGCAGGGAGAAAACATAAAATTAGGGTCAACACTATATCTGCAGGTAATTTCATCTCTTATTTCCTTCATCTTTTTGTTATATTAAGCATAAATCCTTTTGAGTACCAAGTACACTATTTCCCTGCACCTATATCACGTTAAAAACTTCCAGGTCCACTGGGAAGCCGTGCTGCTAAAGCAATTGGATTCATAGATACAATGATTGACTACTCTTTTGCAAATGCCCCTCTACAGAAAGAACTATCTGCAGGTAATTTATATTAAAAAATGCTGCAATCTTGGCCCATTTGTTAATGAATGGGTTGATTTGAGTTATGTTTTTTTAAACATTCTCAAATGGGTAAAAATCCAAAAAAATACATTAAAAAAGGTCAAAACAGTTGAAAATCATCCAAGGTGTATTTTAATCCGTTATACCTCCTAAATCACTATTCAAAACTCCATATTATTATTGAAATATTTTAACCGTGGACCTATATCGTCAGATGTAACACACTAGTTATCTATAGAAAACAAAAGAACCTGTGTTAGTTAGATGTAACACACTAGTTATTTAACCTGTTACCCAAAATATAGTTTGCTGAAGTTTTAGACAAATGAACAGATGAGGTGGGAAACACAGCAGCATTTCTGGCATCACCATTGGCTTCTGCCATTACGGGCACTCTTATATATGTAGACAACGGGCTGAATGCAATGGGCGTGGGGGTTGACAGCCCATTGTTTAAAAATCTTAATGTTCCAACAGACAAACATTAGCAAAATGTACAGTGGGCAGGTATGTGGTGAGAATAAAGTTTTTGAAGTTCCGGCAGTAGATTTATATCTTGGTTGTCTGTAAGTTAAATGATGATTATAACAACTTAATCATATGTATAATCTTAAAATATAAGTTGTAAATCCAAGTTTCTGGGCGTTAAACCTTGATCATGGTATTTACTCAAGTCTGAAGCATGTGGTAGATGCGTTATTTGGTTTTGAGCTGTAGTTAAAGTTTTAATGTTTGGATAAATTGGGTTATGTTCTTTTGCAATAAATATATTCTTCAAAGGGTAAGTGATGAAGAAGTGATAGAAGATAAAGAATTTGCAATAAATATATTCTTCACAGGGTAAGTGATGAAGAAGTGATAGAAGATAAAGAATTTAACTTTAAATAAATTACAAACAATGCTAATTTAGATATTTCACATAAAACTAACAGAATTATTTAACCTGTTAGTCATTGTTATACAAATAGAAGTAAAAGTAAAAACACATTCAAACAAATTGATTTTAACTTTATAGTTTGAATAAACTGCAGTTTTAGTCTTTGTATTTTGATACCATTAACAGTTTAGTTTAGATGGTTAGATTAATAGTTAATGAAAACAAAAAGATGTCTAGAAATGTACATGTGTTAATACTGGATGTACATCCTTGTATTGCATGCGATGTGATTTGATGCAGCACAACACATATCCTTCCCAAATCTTTGATAAAAAAAATGTTATTGTTTTGTTTTCACAAGTAAACAAGCAAACAAAGCAGCAGAGAGAGCCATGCTTTGTCATTTCACCTCTCACACATCCTCCACCACATCCACCGTCTTCAACCCCCGTCTCCGTCTCCTTTTTCCATCCACCCTTCAAAACATCTTCAAACCTCACCGGAAAACACCGTCGTTCTCCACCAACGTTTCCATGGAGTCACCTGCTGGTTTATCGGTTGATTCACTCGCCGATGGATTGAAGAAACAGAGTTTGAATGAAGATAAACGAGTCAAATTGAGCCTTGAGGATTTGAATTGGGATCATTCATTTGTTCGTGAGTTGCCTGGAGATACTCGCACAGATGCCATTCCTCGCCAGGTAAATTGTTCGTTCATGGAGATTGAATTGAATCGAATTGAATTGCTTTTGTCCCAAACCCTAACAGACGCATCTATTCAGTGAAGTAATTAACAATCCTGCTTGACTGTTTATTGATTCTGTTGATTGAGATTGAATTGAATTCAAGTGCATTTAATCCAAACCCTAGCTAGACAGTAGACACCTCTAGTATTTAATACATATGATTGAATTTAGATATTGGCTTTTGATTTCTGATTACAAATTTTAGGTTTTTCGCGCTTGTTATTCGAAAGTATCCCCTTCTGTTCAAGTGGAAAATCCTCAGCTAGTGGCATGGTCAGAATCAGTTGCAGAGCTTCTTGATTTAGACATTAAAGAGTGAGTTTCTCTTTACTTTTTGAAGCAGTTATCTATCATGATGTTTACTTGGAGTTATGTCTAAATATTGAAACTTTTCGTGGCGTTGTAGATTTGAAAGACCTGATTTCCCACTTCTGTTTTCCGGGGCATCACCTTTGGTAGGAGGGTAAGCAGTAAGCACCTCTTGCTACTTTTGAGTTAAAAGTTTGTTAAACTAAAAAGTAAAGACATTGAACTGCTTTCAGATTGTCTTATGCTCAATGTTATGGCGGTCATCAGTTTGGAACATGGGCAGGTCAATTGGGTGATGGTCGGGCTATTACACTTGGGGAGCTTGTGAATTCCAAGTCCCAAAGGTGGGAACTGCAGCTAAAAGGTGCTGGAAAGACTCCATATAGTCGGTTTGCTGACGGTCTTGCGGTTCTTCGTAGTAGCATACGTGAATTTCTTTGCAGTGAAGCGATTCATAGTCTTGGGATTCCAACAACTCGTGCACTTAGCCTTGTAACAACGGGGAAATATGTTACACGTGACATGTTTTATGAGTAAGTTATACTTAGTAAAGAATTTTCTTTTTAAACATAGAAAAACTGGACACACTCGTCCGGGTTTGGACCAGTGTGTTGGAAGTGATTTGAATGATCAGAATCAGATAATTACTTGTAAAAGAATGGGCTGTTGGTAACCAAGTAATGTACTATTGAGTGCCGACAGAGATTGGTTAGTTAAGAAATTAAAATGTAAGGTGATCAGAAAGGTTTTTTTTATATTGTGAAAATGAGATACGGTTTTGTGAGACGGGAGTAGAATTTTCTCAAATTATGTTGTGGAGTCAGTAGTTAGGTATTTTATGATTGCTTCTTTTGCACACCTGCATAGTTTTTTATTTGTCGCGCTCGTTGCACTCTTTTTGTACACCCGGGTCATTGAAATAATAAATCTTGACTACGTTTACTGTTTGGGTTATTTTGTATGCAAAAAACGCTGGTGTAAAAAAATGATGACTTTTGCCCAAACATAAAATTTTGTTACATAAGTTTTACAACTAATATTTTGTTTTGTGTAATAACGTTACATATAAATGGTACCATGTTAGAATGACTCCAAAAGTAATTGAGAAAATAAGTGAAATATTTTTGACTTATCAATCATGTGTGTAAATGCAGTGGGAATCCAAAAGATGAACCTGGTGCTGTTGTGTGCAGAGTTGCACAATCATTTTTACGTTTTGGCTCATTTCAGTTACACGCTTCAAGAGGAGAAGAGGATCTTAAAATCGTTAAAACTTTAGCCGATTACACCATCAGGCATCACTTTCCCCATATAGAAAATACGAGTAGAAGTGACAGTTTATTCTTCCCTACTGGCCAAGAAAATGATTCTGTTGTAGATCTAACTTCAAACAAATACGCAGGTGATTAAAAAAATGCAAAGAAGTAATCAGATTCGTTAGATTATGCATTTTGTTCTGCAGCTAATGCTATTTTGATATGATCGTTGAATCAGCTTGGGTGGTGGAGATTGCTGAACGTACTGCTTCATTAATTGCCAGCTGGCAGGGTGTTGGTTTCACACATGGTGTGATGAATACGGACAACATGAGTGTATTGGGTCTCACGATTGATTATGGTCCTTTTGGATTTCTTGATGCTTTTGATCCAAGTTTCACCCCGAATACCACTGATCTTCCAGGGAGACGGTATTGCTTTGCAAATCAACCCGATGTTGGCCTATGGAATATAGCTCAGTTTATATCAACTATTTCTTCTGCTAACTTGATTAATGAGAAAGAGATCAATTATGCCCTTGAAAGGTATTGATCCTTTTGCACATCTCTCTCACTCTCAGCCTGTAGCAAAGTATTATATATAATGCTCCAACCAATCTTTGTTGAGCAGTTAAGAAGTTGTAATAATACTGATTATTGTTTCTAGTTCATCAAATCACAATAGTCATATCAAAAGTATTTTATTATGTTTTTTGTCCAATCAATTGCTGCATTTTTTATGGAGGAAATTTTCATGATAAAGATAATAATGTCAATTGTTTTTGCCAAAGTCTATATATGCTCTTAAGTTAAATTTGAAAAGTCGCCTTTTTTACCTTAAAAAAGTCAATCTGCACCTATTCCTTAGTTGCATAATTTGTTGGCTGAGTTTGTAAAACCTTATCTTTTATTATCTGTTGCAGATATGGTACAAAGTTTATGGATGACTACCAAGCTATAATGACCAAAAAACTTGGGCTTCCAAAGTACAATAAACAACTCATTAGTAAACTGCTTAACAATATGGCAGTTGACAAAGTTGACTACACAAACTTTTTCCGATTACTATCCAATATTAAAGCTGATTCAACTACCCCAGATGAAGAATTGTTGGTCCCACTCAAGGCTGTTTTACTAGATATTGGTCAAGAACGCAGGGAAGCTTGGACAAGCTGGGTCAGAATTTACATAGAGGAGGTAATTTGACTGCTGAACACCCCTTTACAAAATCATGAATTTTTACTGTTATAGTAAAATCATATTGTATCTAGAGGTGGCCTTTTTGACCCATTTGCCTAAAATTGGGTTGATTTAGGTTGTGTTTTCTTGTCTCGGTGAATCAAACATGTAAGATTTTGAAACTTAGAATGAGATTGAGACAAGTCAAATGGGTCGAACGGCTCAAATTGGTCAAACGTCACTCAAAAGTGTTTTTATCTTAAAACCTCCTAGATCACTTCTTTATGAAGAATTAGATAATTATTTTGGGTTAGTTTGGTCCAATTTCGTTTGGTGGGCAGCATTGTTTTCACCCATAAGAATCCCTCAAACGTTTTGTTTTTGGTCATTCCGTACGGGTTATGGGTACAAAATGAGGATTTGGCGGTCGGTACCCTTGAAAATCCGTAGTTTTGAACTACTATTATGGTAGAAGGTCACATTGGTACACATTTTTTGTAAAGTTTGTGGTTTCAACTTATAGTTACTTTTCTTGAACCTCTGAGGCTATGTGTTATGGGTTAGTGAGTAACCATGCTCACCATAAAATTGTGTAATAATGTTTTGTGTAAATGTGAGGCGTAATTAAAAAAAGAGATGGTGATATGTAGTGCTGTGTTTGACTGGTTGGTGGATTATAATTAAAAAAAATAAAAAAAGGCTAGCTAGCAGTCTTAGTGCATTTTTCCATATTGTCTTGACAATATAGTTTTCAAAATCTTATTAATGCATAAGATGATCGAAACATGTTTACGGGCTAGCTAGCTTGACCTCACTCGAATCACATATTTCAAAGATTGACCATTTTGACCCGCAATCTAACCCTTGTTATTCCTCATCTTTCTGCCTCTAGTTGTACGTGATTTTTAATTTGATTCTTTAATTTAAATTAGTATTCATAATAATTTACTAGCTATATATTTGTTTGGTATGATATGAACAGCTATCTGGTAGTGGAGTTTCAGATGAGGATAGAAAAGCTTCAATGAACTCTGTGAATCCAAAGTTCATTCTCCGGAACTATTTGTGTCAGAGTGCAATAGACGCGGCTGAACAAGGTGACTTCGAAGAGGTGAGACGGTTGCTTAAAGTAATCGAAAGCCCATATGATGAACAACCTGGTATGGAAAAATACGCCCAGTTGCCACCTGCATGGGCTTGCCGTCCAGGTGTACGAATGCTATCTTGCTCATCATAAGGTTTCTGCAGGCCGAAATTTTAAAAATGGATGTATATAACATTTAAATAGCACACATGTATATCTGTTTGTTGTGTGGCTGGTGATCATTAGTTATTAGTTACTTGTTTTGTGGACTGCATCTATTGCACAGGGGTTTAAATACAATTATAGACAAACAAAAATTCGGACGTTTTTACTTAAGATTTATGTTTTTATAACGAGCTTTGATGATTCAGAATAGGTTTTTAGATGGTTGAGTGTATCATTTCCTCGGATCAAACCATCTCCAAGATTTATCGTAATAACTTTTTATCATCCGTGTCACATTACTTAGTATGCACAAACGTAACAAGAAACGCCCCCTTGACATATTGATGAAACGAATATGATAATCAAAAGATTAAGTGCAACGTGTTACATACAAATATGATAATCGTATATGAAAATCAAATGATTAAGAGCTAAAGATAAAAAAACACATACGACGTTAACTCTCAAAATCATTACCGGTTTAACAAACTCTGTTACAATGATTATTTACGATTAGCAACCTCCTACTTTTTAACAATGACACATAACGCCCTATACTATTTGATACCTAACCAAACGTCCTCCACACGCTGATTTATCTATCGGCTTTGAAAACTTATCACCGGTGTATAAACCTCAGGCGATTTTCGATTGTATAAAATCTTTTTAATTTCGTTACTCCATACTCCTTCTCTAGGTGATTTGCTTGCTAAATATCCAAAGTTTCAAATCTATTCGTTTCATTTAGATCGAAAAGTAGCTGCTTACAACCTGTTTGTTATAATGTCAATGTGAATTTGAACAGCTTTGAATTGTTCTAACAGGTAATAATTCAATTCCTAGCTGATTGAAAATTCGTATATATATCTCATGTTTTTCTGACATTTATTAATTGAATAATTGATTGATGTTCTTGTTGACTTAATTAGGTGTGAATTGATTCATCGATTCAATGTTAGGTGTATTGTTTGTTAAAGACTTTTGATTTGTTGCTGTTTGTGATGTGAATTATAGCAAATTTGATGTTTTTTCACTTTCTGTTAGAGCAACATGTAACCTAATTTTATATCTGTTTAGCATCTTGACACTTTATATTGCTTGCTATATGCTTATTTATGTAAGTAAATTAATAATCATTTCATGAAAATGCACCTGTTTTAGAGCTTGCTTTAGGCCTCCGAAACGTCGATCTTCCCTAGCTACGGCAATATGTATACAATAATGTTGTTAACTTTAAGTTTTATAACCTTATTTGATTCTGATTAATGATTATATGCTAAGAGTTGAATTCTTGAAACTTGATAACCATGCCTGTCAGTTAATTAAGGACTCAAAGTCTAGAAATAGTATAAACCATTGTTTGTGATTTCATGTTAAAGAGGTCCAGACTAATCTCTGATCTAAAACAGATCATTTCTCAATTTAAACGTGATATGATACAACTCAAGCTACTTTATAGAATGATTCAATCTGGTATGAGGAAAAAGTTTGTTAACTAAATCACCATTTATAACCAGAAACATAATAATGCTGGTGTTAATACTGTACGAAAACATGTTATTGTGTTCAAAAGGTTCGAAGTTTGAGTCTTTTGGTATCAGAAATGAATAATTTTTTTTAACCAAAGACTATATTTTTAAGGTTTAGTAGGTTAATGATAAAAATAGCATCATTCCATTCTACAGTTTGCTTGATTATACCACTCGTGTTCACCGAGTTATATGTAAATGTTTACTTGAACTTTGATGAAACTATTTTTTCATCAAGTAAACATATGGCATGCTACGATATGAACTGGTGATATATTTTTTTTGCAGGCGAAGACTAAATGAGACTTGCACGTAATCTTGAGGTATGGAGATTGGGTACGATGAATTACTTAGAAGCCCTCAAATTGCAAGAAAAACTGGCTTCTGATAGGAAAATCAGCAAGATTCCAGATACCATTTTGTCCTTACAACATCCACCTACATACACACTTGGAAAACGTCGAACCGATTACAATTTACTAGTTCCTGAATCTGAACTTAAAAACATGGGTGCTGAACTTCACTACACACAAAGGGGAGGTGACATAACATTTCATGGCCCACATCAAGCCATTTTATACCCTATTGTTTCTTTAAGAGATATCGGGCTTGGTGCCAGGAAATATGTTGAAAATCTTGAGTCAACTATGATTGAGTTATCCTCTCTGTATGGAGTCAAAGCTCATGGTCAAAGGAAATGTGAGACAGGGGTATGGGTTGAAGATAGAAAGATTGGTGCGATTGGGGTTCGGATTTCATCTGGGATTACATCTCACGGGCTGGCGTATAACATTGACCCTGATTTGACTTTCTTTAAACACATTGTGCCTTGTGGAATCGCTGATAAGGATGTTACATCGTTGAGGCGAGAGACTGATTTGGTCCTTCCTGATGAAGAAGTTATTCAGGAGCAGCTGGTTTCTTGTTTTGCAAGGTTATTTGGTTACAATGATATCATTTGGAAAGACAAAAGCACCATTAAAATTGATGGTTGACTATCAAAGCTAACATGGCTTACTTGGTCATTTGACACATGAAAAATGACATGTTTGTACTTTTGAATGTATTTTTCTGATTCTTTAAATCAAACTATTTATGAGCATTAGTTTCATATGTAAATTTCATATTTTACATGTGCTTCATTTACTCGTATAAATGGGATGTAATTTGTAAAATATTAAACAAGTTTGGTGGTGTACATGCTTCCACAACATGGACTGTTGCATATATTAAATTCATAATACAACTTGACAGTGACAAATAGTCATACATTGTACCAGAGTTCATGGGACACGTGTGCTTTATCCTATATTTGAAGCTCAAAAGCTACCAAGATTCTTTAGATACATATGTGTGTAAAGATACATACAAAATGACTCATGGCCCATGCTGCACCACCAGGACTCATTTGACCCATTTGTTTATGTCATCACAAAGGGGTCAAGACCCACCATGCCCATGCATGGCTCATGGCTGCAACCATTTATAATGTTTTGCAATCTTTCTTAACACCAATCTTGAATTTCAGTCATCTTGTTTTCTTCAGCAGCATCAAGAATCATACAAATGGCTTACAAAGTAGCCATTGTTATAATTTCTTTGATTTTCTTGCATCATTTGGTTACTTGCTCTCCTAATAGTCATCCAAGAAGACTATTGGGTTCATCTGTCAAGTCAGTTTCTAGTAATCCGTTAGGTGCACCCGTGAATGAATCTTCTGTGACGTCGATAGAGGCTAGCTTGAGGAAACGCCCACCAACCGCTTCAAACCCAATCCAGAACTAGTGATCAAGTTGAGATGATGAGAAACTGAAGGTGTTAATCAATTTTTGTTTGGTTCTAGCCTTGTTAACCTTTAAGTTGTGATATCAATGTATAAAGTTTTGATCTTTAACTAATATATTTTTGTTCACTTGATCTAGCTAATGTAGTAATGTTATTAGCAACTTCTTTTATAATTGTGAGTTTCTTGTACTTTGACCCTAGTTTTTTACAGGTAAAGTAGTTAAAACAAATGTAAGACACATAAAAAAAACAAGTAACCGGGTTACTCATTCTATGCATACTTTCTTGGTTCCAAGATTTTGGTTCAGTGTACTTGACAATTCAATTGTACATTAAGTCATCCCTATTCAATTGTACAATTCAATTGAGGACATATCTGATTGTGTTTCATGATTATGCATCTTTATGGCTCTGATTCATTCATCAAGTTTTCAATTTTCTTAAATTTAACTTGATTCATCTGGGAATTAAAAAAAGTTTCAATTTTTAGGGTTCTTGGTGATTAAATTTATACTATAAAAAGATTCAGTGTGTTTGATTCAATTTTTGTTATTTTGACTGAATATGGGACTGGTTTTATAAGTTTCTTGATTGGTTCAAGAATGGGTAGTAGGAATAGGGGAAAGGGGAAGATATTGAGTTTGATAGACAACAATGGTGATCCTGCAAGTAGAGAAGATGATAAGATCCTTTCTCAGAAACAAAGGGGTAGGCCTCAAAAGCCATTGATGGATGAAGATGTTGAAAAGACTGAGGAGGAAGATGATGATGAAAATGCAAGTTCTGATTTGATTAGGAATAGGAAGAGGAAAAGGGACAAAGAGGGAAAGAAAAGAACAATTTGGTAAAAAAGGAATGTAATATCCCAGTGAAACGGCACCATAATATTGTCCGTTTTGACAATGACACGTCCTTAGGCGTTCGCCCCTCACGGTTTTAAAACGCGTCACGATAAGGAAAATTTCCACTCCATTATAAACGTTCAGACCTCTTAACCATTCAAACCTCTTAACCATTTAGCACTTGTTAAACAGCCTCTTAATAATGTTTGTTCAAGACACGTTTTTAAACTTAAGAGAGATGATGAGAACCCAAACATTTTGATTATATATGGGTGGAGGTTGCTTTGCATACTTGTTTAGGTAGTAGTTGGATCATGGATGTAGTTGTTAAGTGAAAACTTTTGACTTTGCATTTATATGTCACCAAATTACAGTTTTCAATGATGTTTTGTCTTGATCACATTTAAGGCTCAAATATGTAGACCAACTGATAACAATACACAAAGTTAACTTATTCCAATTCAAATAAAACACCAACAAAATGAACTTATTCCATATCAAATAAGACAACACAATGAGCTTATTCCATATCAAATAAAACACAACTAAACGATGGATTTTGACCTTATTTGCCACACAAACCGTTACTCGAGCATCAGGAACCATACCAAACTAAACCAGCTAGATGGAAATGCTGTTTGGAACACCTTTCCCAGTCACCCCACTATCAGAATACGGCTTGAGAAGCTGGTATGGAACCAACCCTGCACCACTTCGGTTACTTAAAAGTGGATCCCCGTTTCTCGTGTCTATAATGCTTTCCAGCTGGTTTAGCCTTCCTTGAAACTCCTCAAATGCTGCTTTTATAGCAGGCTCTGCCTCCCATGCTGGCTCAATGGCGCCACCAATATACTCCTCGTCGGGTGAATGACTTGATAAAACATCTAAAACTGCCATCACTTGTGTAGCTTGGATTTGGGATGGGAAACATTTCAATAACAGATCTTCAGGTCGTTTAATAAACGACTCCCATTCTTCGTCTGTGGGGTCTTCGTTAGGCATTTTAGTTCTTGCAATTGTTGGCCTGTTAGGGAAGTAACCAGCAAAATCATATTGACCGAAGTTGACTGCAGAATGGTGACCGGACGGCACCCACATGATGGTTGAAACGATTCCAATTAAATCGTCTTGGGTTTTGAGTTGTGGCCACCATGGTTCATCTTTCTTGTCTCCATGGCCAACCGTGCGGATTTCATTCCACCATGCCTGAAGCTCTTCGTCAGATTCTACAAGATTTGCTTGTGGGTAGTAGTGGTTGACATAAGAAGTAGCCCATTGTTTAATGGCATCATAAATAAGTAGACCGTCGTTTGCAAAAGGGTAATCCTCAATTGTTAGTTTTACACCGTGTGGTGCAGTTGGGTCCTCAACCGCCATACCCCTGAACAATAGCATACAAAACTATTAACTTAAACAAATCACTAATTTCCTTCATTGTTATTGTTGTTTTTATGCATAAAAAAGTGTACCTGCTAATAAGGTCCGATGGAAGTGCGTCATGATCAAATCGCCATAGCTGATCATATGCATCAGAGCATATTTGCATACAATATTTCCCAGGAGAAAATGTCAACTCTATGATACCACTAGCATTAATGAGAAGTAACCGAGCTAGGGCATTGATTTGCATAGTGTAACGGAAATGAGGGAGAAGTAGGCGTTTGATAGGATGCATTTGGCTAAGATGGCGGTTTGTGGCAATTATGTAAGGCTCCGTGACACAATGTGTTCTTAGCCTGCATAACACATTCAAAAAAGAACAAAGTAACTTATATAGCTTTGATAGATGCATAAACATGTAAGTTCATAATGGATGATAAGGAACCAACCAGTGGCTAACAAGTTGGTGATAAGCAGAATCATGGGAGAGGACTTGAGCCTTGGCTAGCTTCCAGAGCCAGGCACCAGTAGCATCCCAAGTGGGTGTGTAGACATGTTTCCATTGTGGTTTCCCATCAGATGGTGGGCGAGTCAACTCAATGGCTAGTGGGCGTAATGTTCCAGCAGGCGTAAGGAACATTAAGGTTCTTGAACCATAAAGAGTTGCCCCTTTTAGATCTCGTGTTTTATTAACATAAGGCAAGAGCAGATCATGGTAATCCAACATGAACAGTTTCTTTTGTGCTAAAGCCTATAAGAGCATAAATATTTTTACAATTAATAAACTTCAGAACCACTAGCTACACCCCAAACTATAAGACATCGTATTGCATTACCTCATCAAAAGTCATGAGGCCTCCTATCTCTTTCTCTACAATCTCCTTAGTGATTTCTGATTCAGGTGGCCCATAAACTTCAGGGTCCAATTTACTCATCAATGGCCATTCCTAGTTAAATAAATACAAAATATGTCACAAGACTCAGAACTGTTAACCCAGCAATGTACATTCTTGTACGATCTTGTACAATGTTACAAATTGCAACTAACTTTGCCTCTTTTGAGTTAAATAACTACATAAGCAATTTCTTAGTTAAGATATGATTTATCATTTATGCCAATAGTAAGAATGTTGCACAAGAACATAGCTACATACCGTAACCAACTGTATGCTATATGGATTGAGACCAGCAAGCATTTGTCTGCAAAACTCCTCATCGCGGAACCAAGAGAACGAGTCCCCTGTGATTAGAGACATCAATAAACCAAAAGAACCTACACTAATAAACCTCAAGGATGCAAAAAGGATAAATGCTTACTGTCAATGGTTTCAGGAGTCTCAAACTTGATTACAGTATTAACAGTATCAACAGCCCCTTTTACAAGTCTAGGTAAAGCACTTACAATGCCATTGTCAGGGGCAGGGACATTAACACCTTGATTATACAGCAAGTCTATGTCTGTGAACAATGGAAATCCCTTATCTTTGTCTGTAAAAGCCGAGTCTAAAATCGGTAGAACCGCATGAAGCACCGAGTACAAAGACCTTGCTCCAAACTGTGCACCCTTTATCTCTGAAAAATCTTCATCACATGGTATATAGAAAGGGAGCAATGTTCTGCTCTCCGTCAATGGATCTGTAATTCAACATGTTTTGTTTATTGTCACTAAACTCCTCTTGTAATCAACAAAGTTCTAACCTAACTCTAGCATTCATTCCTCTCAGAATAACAATTCATACGATTTTCAATTTATTCCCCAAATTAAATGAAGCATTTCATCAATAATGGATTAACGGTAATAGCTTATAGATTTTGTTATTCCATTGCAATTCAGTCAACTTTAACCTAATTCTGACATTCATTCGTCTCAGAATAACAGTTCACACGATCTTCAATATTTCAGTTTATTCTCAAACGAAGCATTTCATCAATAGATTAGAAACAAAAAAGAAAAAAAATAACATATAGCCTTATTATTGCATTGAAATTCAGTCAATTTAAAAGTATTATAACTCAATCTCTTTTTCGTACCTTTAGGTGACATTTGCCGACCAGTACGACACCGCCTCGGGTATGGATGTTGCTCGCCGCCAAGCACCGGCCGTGCTAGACTTAAGCTCAGATCTGGAGCTCCTAGATCGTTGTAAACATCATAATCGTAAATCCTATCGTGTGATTTACGTTCTCCTTCGCTGTTTCCTCGAAGCGATTCCAGATCTTCAGTTCTTAACGATTTCAACGCATTTGGCGTTTCCGATGGAAGATACGACTGCACAAACAATCCTACAGGTTAGAATCAATTCTGGCGACTATTAATTGCTCCAACATTGATCGTCCGTCGTCGCCACCGCCACGACGCAGCAGCGTTGCGCGACGAGCGGGAACACAATGGTGTTGGTTTTCGAAGCTTCATAACCAGCGGGAGAAAATAAGAATTTGTTATATACACAACTTTGGTCCTTTGAACTGTTTAAAACAACATTTAAACCCCTAAAATATTCTACCTGATATTGACCGATAAAACTATTTAGGATTTCAGGTTAGTCGGGTTGTTCGGGATTACACGAAGCGTTAAAAATATATACCTCGTATATATGATTTACAAAATTACGATATGAATATGTTTCGTTATTTATTTTAAATAAGAAAACTAAACATCGGGTTTTTCAGGTTCAGTCAGTTTAATTGAACCAGAGTATTCATGTTCAAGTAAAATGAACTCCCATACTTCAAACCACATCATGTCAATTTATTTAAAGATTGTTAACTAACCATATTAATATTAACAACAACAAAATGTATGATTAGGATCGACCTTATCAGTGAAAAAGATTCTTTTCCCTGAGACATCAAATTTGGATTGAACCCAAGATTCGCATGTGAAAGTAACACCGTTATCAAGAACAATAGTCTTGAAAAACATCTTCTTGCTATACTCGTTTTCCACCAAGATAGCTCCGATTTCACCAAAATCTTTGGGGACGTCAAAGTTGCATTTATATGTGTAGACGTTAATGTGTAAATCCAGTGCGTCGTATCTTGCATATGCCTTCACTGTCTTCCGGTTTCCTTTTGCTGTGTTAAGTAAATTTTCCTATTAATAACGTGTAACATAACATGTTATGATAAATAAATAAATAAAAGTTGGTATGCATACAATCAAGGTCGTTAGAAACAAGCTCTAAAATGAAAGATCGTCCTAGAAGATCAGAGACGCCATCAACAACACCACCAATACTTACACCAGCAAGGGCAGAGCTAATAGTTGGTTGGATGGTGATGACACCGTTGACGATAGTGGCTTTGTGAAGAAATGGAATTGCTATGGCTTTAATATTGCCTGCAGTTGAGGTGGATCGAGCATGTGTAGCATTGGATTTCTTGGTGGACGTTTGTTGACGAAGGGTGGTGGGGGAGTAGGCGGAGGAAGACGAATGGCTGGCAGCGCCACCGCTAACAAAGGGCTTGTGGAGTGATATTAGGTTGTGAAGAGATTGAGATTGGTTGATTTGAGCCTTCAACATGATTTTTTTTTCTTTGTTTTCTCTATTCACCACTCAAAGCTTTTGTTTTTTTGTGTGACTTGAAGTATCAAACAAGTGTTCCTATTTATAGGAAAGTTGTGGGATGGGAGAGGATTTGATATTTATTTGAACGGATGTAGACTTACAATAAAAGCCTAAATATTGATGATAAATTTTTATAACATAAAATGTGATAGTAACAATATTTTAGCGATTTCCCTTTTCACTATTTTGTAAAGATAACGTACATTTTTTTCACATTAATTTGTCTTACAGCTGACTAGATTGGTTTATGAAACAACTAGGTTTAATACCCGTGTGTTACACACGGGTTAAATAACAACATTTATAAAGAAATTATAACCTTAATGCTTAATGATTTGTGAATATTTAGTATTTAAAAATTTAGTTCCATCAACTTATGCATGGTGGTGAAAAATTTCCCTCCTAAACTTCCTATTATAAAACAAAAAAATTTTCCCTCAAAAAATTACCCCCTAAAACCTTGATTTATTAGATAGATATATTAAAGACAGTCAAAATGGAAGTGTATGTTAGTTTATACCATCGAGATATTTTGGTCACTCGCGTGGTCTTGAACCATTCGATTAATTAGACATTTAAGGGCTGTTTGGCTTGCCTCTGAAAGCCTCTGAATGGAAGTAGGCTCTGAATCGGTCAGTGGCCACTGGCCAGGGTTGTTTGGTCGCGCGGTGAACTGAACGAAGGCGCTGAATCGCTCAACGTCTGTGAGCTGCTGAACGGTTCAGTGGAGGTGCAGCGTCTGCCGTTTGTGAACCTGAATCGCTCAGCGTCTGTGAGATGCAGCGACGATGACGAACGATGAACGATCTGATGAAGCGGGCGTTTGAACGTGAAGAAAGGAGGCGGCGATGTGCAGATGAAGGAAAGGAGGCGGAGATGTGAAGGAGTGAAAAAGATAGGGAAGGAAAGGAGGCGGCGATGTGAAGGAGGTGAGTTTATTTTACTTGAACCGAATACCTAAACTTATCAATTAGTCCGGATATAGCAAACAGAGAGAAATTGGTAAGTTTACGGAGACAAAATGCAATTTTAAAACTATCATATGCAAACTGTTATTTTAGGTAAACCTCATGGAGGCAAAAGGAAGTTTACTCATTAATGTATCTTAAACATTCGATCGGGTACTTGAATCTTTGCTTAGACGTATGGATTAAGCACATTGGTTCCTCTTATAGTTTACTGAACTCGTCCAGAACATATTGCCTTATTAAAACATCTTTTTTTTTCTTTTGATGTCATATAATTTGTTTAAAAACGTTGCATCTTTACATGGTTATGAAGTGTAAAGGTTAAAACACACACACACCATCATATCGTCATTATTGAAAGATGTCATGTAGTTTTTATGATCCAAGAACCGATGGTTTTCTTTTCTAGATATATAATGGTTCGATTTAGATCGATAAGATGAACACCTCTTATATGTTAAAAAATACTCACCAATTGAAAATTGAAAAATTAAATACTTTTTTAGCAACAATTCTAAGATTTTTTTAAAGATAAATAAACCACCACGTGTCCATTACACTTCATACCTACTTCATACCTCATGTTTATTCACGGTCAACTTAACTTAACTAACTGTTAATTTACGATCAACTTAACTTAGGGGTGCAAATGATCCCTAGAAAACACATGGTTGCAAATGGTTTAAGTTTTCAGACAGAGTTACAAGTGTTTTTTAGTGTAAATCATAGGAGTGCAAATTATACTTAACTCGTGTTTTTTTTTATTTCATGAACGAATGGTTGATATTCTTTGGGCGGGTCTTGGAACGTTAACGTGTTTGTTGTGGATAAAAATCATTGAAATATATTCAAGGGGACAATCATATTTCAAAGATGTTACCAAATATGGTTGACCCCATATCATCACCCATTAGGCCATTAATCAATTATGCGATCATCACCCCAATAGTACGAACTCGACACTGTTAACAGTTATGAAGCTTAAACTTTTTTTAGCGGATAAACAAAAAAATCACGGAAAACAATAAAAATTTGGTTCGGGTCAGTCATACGATAAAATTTAGAAAACATTTAATACTGTTCTTACACATAAGAAAATACATAACTTTTAAATGAACATCAGGGGCCTAAAAATAATTTTTAAACCTTTTGGGGGGTTTTCTGAGTTGTGCGCTTACTTAGGGTTTTATTCATGGTGTATTGAATTTTAAAAGTCTCAACTATTTGCTATTGGTTATTACCGGTTCGTTTGTGGCAAAAATGATAAATGCCAACACATATTTCGATAATTCAACAACCATTTCTCATTCATTAGGTTTCAAACTATTAATCAATGAGTGGTCTATTGATTACATTTTTTATTACTTGTGTTGCAAATGAAATCATCGTCCAATATTAGTTAGTTATAACCTTCTAAGACTTAGCTTGTTTATGTTTTACTATCTAACTTAACTACATGTTAGATATATTGTAATCACAATTCAACATGAATGATAAGCGAATTACGTCTATGAACTTCCTATTGATCATTAAACATTAAGTGCACATTTTGAAAATTACCCTAAACTCGGAGTATATATTCATTTCCTAATTATTAAATCACAATCAATTTACTTTCTTGGAGTCGTTTTCTCGGTTAGTAGTTCAATAACTCAATCAAATCTTTTCACAGTCTAGAGGCAATAACTAATAAAATGAGTTAATTTTAGTTGCTTCTTGAATCAAGTTGCTTGTTACATACACCATCCACCAAACCACTAATTTTACGTGGTTTGACAATTATGTTTATCACATGTATCTACCTTACTCTATTACAAAAAGGTAAATTTTTAAATGCATCCACGTGATAATATTTGTCATCATCACAATCAACCTTAACATTACTCTCTTTCCTTTATTCAATCAATTTATAATTGATAAAGTAGTTTCTATGAATTCAATCATACCTTATAACTTATATTAATAAAACAATTTAAAATTTATTATATTAATAAATCAATTTAAAACTTCTTATGTTAATTATAAAATATTTAATTTAATATTTTTATTTAACTCGTGTAATACACGGATGTCTAACTCAGTTAGTGTTTTGTATTTGTATTTTCTTTATGCACCTAAATAATACAAACCATAGTTGCAATAGTGTTGATGTAATTCGCACCTATATATAGAATCGTTTTAAATCTTTATTTTATTTTATATTATTACTTGTGTGTGCATTGGTTACCTAGCTAACATATACTTGAAAAAACTAAAGTTAAAAGAAATAATAATTTGGCTAACTCAGATATATCTTCAAATAATATTTTGCTTGTATGTGCATTCATTAACCGTGTAATATCACTTTAAACTTTTTTTTAAACATTGTGTATTACGCTCATTGTGAACTCGTCCGGAACATGAATCAAATATAAAATATCGCTTTATTAAAAACATTTTATGTTCGTTTTTTTAAACGCCATAGGTTGTTTAAAAAACGTTGTATCTTTACATGATTACATTATAAAATAAAAGTTAGCACATATATGTTGAATCAACACTAAAAACACTGTTATCCTCATCACATGCATGAGGGGTCTCCAGCGACCATTCATCGATTAGCTAGCCACTAACGTAAAGGTTAATATGTTTTTTAGAGGTGAATAAATTATAATATGAAGAATGTTATAAGTATGGTACAACAACTGATGGATTGAATGTGTGGAGTTGTGAAATGCTTTGTTAAATAATCAAAGCTTTCAGCTCATTTGTGTAGTTTCGGTTTCTTGTATTTTTTTATTACCTTGTTGAAACTTTACTTCCTAGGAACATATTATTAAAGGGGGCACTATACAGTCGACCATTATATATTTATATCATCACAATTATTAAACGTTGTGAAGTCGACCATTACATTATTGTTTTTCTGAGCTCCTTGTTCTAAACGTGAGATACTAAAACCCACATCATCAATGTACACACACACCCAAACAGTCGATCATTATATCATCACAATTATTAAACGTTGTGCAAGTTTCTAGAAACCAAACCAATAATTTCCTACATAATGATCCCGGCCATTTAAATCGATAATATGAACACTTAGAAAATAACTACCGACCGACCAAAAATTAATATAAATATATATAGAAAGAGGAAGGTTCATCTACAAAGGTTTAAGATTTTAAAAAGACTAAAAAATAATCTTTTAGACAAAATAACAAATAAAAAATTATAAAAAATGTAAAATGAATTTAAAAAAAACTACTCGTAGACTTTGTTCCCCTCGTTGTACTCCTTCAAAAAATAAACTAACGAAAAATAAAAAAATTAACGTTTTCATTGTGCTTTTTTTTCTCTTTATTGTGTCATAAATTTATAAAAGACATATTAATATACGTAAAAAAATACAAAATGACACGTTAGTTTTTTATATATTTTTATTTTTTCCATTTATTTTTTATAAGAAAGACGATCTGGGGAACAACCGAACAAGGTCTTCGATACATTTTTAACCTATCCTTGTGTTTTTTTTACTTCCATTGTGTTTAAAATATTCTTTGTAGTCTTCTTAGATTCTCAACCATTTGTAAGATAACTCATTCTAATATTATACATTAATAATTTAGGAATTTGATAAATAGTGTAAAATTTTGTTTTCTATAAAGTCATCATACCTTTTTGTTATATTATAGTTGTCATGAAACCTCATATTCTATGATTCTTCTTTTGTCATTTCTCACACATTCTCTATTTTCTTTGTTCAACTGTCAGCGAGTGTTGTCGGGGCTAATTTGACGTCGGTGTTTATCGCGGATGATGGTTGCCGATTTTATAGTTGATCCCTACTTGCAACTTGTACCACAACGGTGACAATATGGTTTTATAATATGAGCCAATATGTAACTCATATTAACATCACTTTTAAATGTCGACCGGAAGCGAAGAGAAAACCGATAAAAAGGCAAATAAATCTAGTTCTAATAAAAAAGGGTTTTGAATGTCAAATGCCATTCAATGAAGACACTCTTAAGTCTTGACATGTAATCCTTGCTCAAAAGTGTATAATCATGTATTTGTGCTTACATTCATTACTCCACCGATGTTTATTTTCTAGGATTATCAAATATAGTTCCCATTTCATTCTTGATTAAAACTGATAAATGATTATAAGATTTTTCAAATTCTCTACTTTGCTAATTGATGAAAAAATTTAAAATCTCCAACATAATTCATTTGCAGATACATTTACTATATTTACTGCCCACCCTCCGATATATAACTTTTAGTTAATAATATGAATTGTCAACAAAGATATTTAAAGATTTTTATTTATAAACTATTCCCTCAAGTGGTCACTAATCCGACATTTTTTTTGCTACAGTGGTCCGGCGTTAAGTGCACTTAACGCCCGTTAACTTTTTTTGATTTTTTTTTAATATGAAACCGATGTTTTAGGGATTTTGATCGGAAGAAGGATACAAGTCAATTGATGTAAACCTTACCTCTTATTGTTGCTCAAAATGATTTAATTTTAACTTTTTATTGAAACATCGTTAGGGTTTAAACACCTAATTGAAGACTGTTTTATCGTTTGGAACACTGGTTCGAGGTAAGGTTTACATCATTGACTCGTATCCTTCTCCTGATCAATATCAATAAAACATTGTTTTGAAATTCGAAAAAAATAAAAATAAAATTAACGGTCGTTAAGTGCACTTAAAGATGGGCCACCAGAGTTCAAAAAAGTTGGATTTGAAACCACTTGAAAAAATAAACTGAGTTAGGATTATTTTTTACATATACTTTTAAAACTAATATTTTGATTTGTGATACAATAAAATAAACAGAGAACAAACATATTTCATGATCACACCAGAATACCAAATACGGTTTATTATGTCTAAGTCATAAACAATGTCTCATATGTTATTTAGGACATATTGATTACGGATGAGAGCAAAACTTTAAACTAAAGTGTGTTTAAGTGTAAGTAATTCATAATGGATGATGACACGATAAATTTTCACCCGAGTAACCAATAACAACTATGAGCTTTTTAAGAACAAAATGTCACCCAGTAGAGTAGAGGGCTTCCTAGTGATTGATTGCTACCAACTTAACAAAAATCAATATTACAATAAAACTACTAAACAACTCTTCTTCAAAATATAATATATATCCCTTGCTTGTGAGAGGTTACATGAGATACATCATCTTAAAGAATCCAAAACATATGTTAGCCAGAAAAGCTAGTAGAACTAATAGCACATAATCTTAAAAAGAAACAGAATGTTTTCACCCCACATCATATCTGACCTGTAAAACAATGATACACCTTTACCTTTAGTGAATGCTTTTGACTTAAAGACACTTGTATTGATATGTCACCAAATTACAATTTTCAATGAAGTCATGACATGTTAAGTACATGGCATCTTGTTCTGATTACATTGGCTCAACTATGTAGACCAACTGATAATACAACAATACGTAATATGAACTTATTCCATATTAAATAAAACACAACTAAATAAACTTATTCCATATCTAAAATAACACAACCAAACCATAGATTATTATTTATGACCTTATTACCACACAAACCGTTACTCGAGTATCAGGAACCGGGCCAAACCAAACTGACTAGATGGAAATGCTGTTTGGAACACCTCTTCCGGTCACACCTCTATCAGAATACGGCTTAAGAAGTTGGTACGGAACCAACCCTGCACCACTTCGGTTACTTAAAGTTGGATCCCGATTTCTCGTGTCTATAATGCTTTCCAGCTGGTTTAACCTTCCTTGAAACTCCTCAAATGCTGCCTTTATAGCAGGCTCAGCTTCCCATGCTGGCTCAATGGTCCCACCGATATACTCCTCGTCGGGTGAATGGCTTGATAAAACATCTAAAACCGCCATCACTTGTGTAGCTTGGATTTGGGATGGGAAACATTTCAACAACAGATCCTCGGGTCGTTTAATAAACGACTCCCATTCTTCGTCTGTGGGGTCTTCGTTAGGCATTTTAGTTCTTGCAATTGTTGGCCTGTTGGGGAAGTAACCAGCAAAATCATATTGACCGAAGTTGACTGCTGAATGGTGACCAGAGGTGACCCACATGATGGTTGAAACGATACCAATTAAATCATCTTGGGTTTTGAGTTGTGGCCACCATGGTTCATCTTTCTTGTCTCCATGACCAACTGTGCGGATTTCGTTCCACCATGCTTGAAGCTCTTCATCAGATTCTACAAGATTTGCTTGTGGGTAGTAGTGGTTGACATAAGAAGTAGCCCATTGTTTGATGGCATCATAAATAAGTAAACCATCATTTGCAAATGGATAATCCTCGATTGTTAGTTTTACACCATGTGGTGCAGATGGATCCTCAACTGCCATACCCCTGAATAATACCATACAAAGCTATTAACTTACAAAAATTTCTAATTTCCTTCATTGTTATTGTTGTTTATATGCATACAAAAGGGTACCTGCTAATAAGGTCAGCTGGAAGTGCTTCATGATCAAATCTCCATAGTTGATCATATGCATCAGAACAAATTTGCATACAGTATTTTCCAGGGGAAAATGTCATCTCTATGATACCACTAGCATTAATGAGAGCTAATCGAGCTAGGGCATTGATTTGCATAGTGTAACGGAAATGTGGGAGAAGTAGTCGATTGATAGGATGCATTTGGCTAAGATGGCGGTTGGTGGCAATTATGTAAGGCTCTGTAACACAATGTGTTCTTAGCCTGCATAACACATTAAAGAAAATAACTTTTTTAGCTCTGATTGCATAAACATGTAAATTGTTAATGGTAGATAAGGAACCAACCAGTGGCTAACAAGTTGGTGATAAGCAGAATCATGGGAGAGGACTTGAGCCTTGGCTAGCTTCCAGAGCCAGGCACCAGTAGCATCCCAAGTGGGTGTGTAGACATGTTTCCATTGTGGTTTCCCATCAGATGGTGGGCGAGTCAACTCAATGGCTAGAGGGCGTAATGTTCCAGCAGGTGTAAGGAACATTAAGGTTCTTGAACCATAAAGATTTGCCCCTTTGAGATCTCGTGTTTTATTAACATAAGGCAAGAGCAGATCATGGTAATCCAACATGAACAGTTTCTTTTGTGCTAAAGCCTGTAAGAGCATAAATATTTTTTACAACTAATAAACTTCAGAACTAGTAGCTACGCCCGAAGCTATAAGACATTGTATTACATCACCTCATCAAAAGTCATGACACCTCCTATCTCTTTCTCTACAATCTCCTTAGTGATTGCTGATTCAGGTGGCCCATAAACTTCAGGGTCCAATTTACTCATCAATGGCCATTCCTAGTTAAATAAATACACAATATGTCACAAGACTCAAACTGTTTACTCATCAATGTACATTCCTGTATAATCTTGTACAATGTTACAAATTGCAACTAACTTTGCCTCTTTTGAGTTACATAACCACACAAGCATTTTCTTATTTGCGATATGATTATGCCAATAGTAAGAATGTAGCACATAAACATAGCTACATACCGTAACCAACTGTATGCTATATGGATTGAGACCAGCAAGCATTTGTCTGCAAAACTCCTCATCGCGGAACCAAGAGAACGAGTCCCCTGTGATTAAAGAAATCAATAAACCAAAAGAACTTACACCAATAAACCTCAAGGATACAAAAAGGATAAATGCTTACTGTCCATGGTTTCAGGAGTCTCAAACTTGAGTACGGTGTTAACAGTATCTGCAGTCCCTTTTACAAGTCTAGGTAAAGCAGTTGCAATGCCTTTGTTAGGAGCAGGGACATTAACACCTTGATTATACAGCAAGTCTATGTTTGTGAACAGCGGAAATCCCTTGTCTTTGTCTGTAAAAACCGAGTCTAAAATCGGTACAATCCCATGGAGCACAGAGTACAAAGACTTTGCTCCAAACTGTACACTTTTTATCTCTGAAAAATCTTCATCGCATGGCACATAGAAGGGAAGCAAAGTTCTGCTCTCCGTTAATGGATCTGTAATTCAACATATTCCTATTGTAATCAATACAATTTCAACCTAATTCTGACATTCATTCGTCTTGGACTAACTATTCATTCGATTTTCAATTTATTCCTCAAACGAAGCATTTCGTCAATGAATTAATAATAAAACAGCTTATAGATTTTGTTTTTTCATTGCAATTCAGTCAATTCTAACCAAATTCACACCATCTTCAGTAATTCAGTGTATTCTCAAACGAAGCATTTCATCAACAAATTAACACTATAAAAGTACCTTTAGTTGACATTTTCCGACCAGTTCGGCACCGCCTAGGGTAAGGATGTTCCTCTCCCCCGAGCACCGGCCGTGCTAGACTTAAGCTCAGATCTGGAGCTCCGAGATCGTTATAAACATCATAATCGTAAATCCTATCGTATGATTTACGTTCTCCTTCGCCGTTGCCTCGAAGCGATTCCAGATCTTCCGTTCTTAACGATTTCAGTGCATTTGGTGTTTCCGATGGAAGATACGACTACACAAAAAAACCGTACCGGTTAGAATCAGCTCAGGCGACTATTAGTTGCTTCTGTCACCAATCATCCGACGTCGCCTTCACCACCGCCACGTCGCGGCAGCGTTACGCAACGCGCGGGAACACGACGGTGTTGGTTTTCATTTTCCAAAGGTTCATAACCGGCGGGAGAAAAGAAAACTTTGTTATATGCACAACTTTGATCCTTTTAGTTATGTAAAACAAGATTTAAACCCTATTAAACCACAACATGTCAATTTATTTTAAAGATTGTTAACTAACTATTAACAGAATGAAAAAAAGGGTATAAGATTAGGATCGACCTTATCACTGAAAAAGATTCTTTTTCCTGGGACATCAATTTTGGATTGAACCCATGATTCACATGTGAAAGTAACACCGTTATCAAGAACAATAGTCTTGAAAAACATTTTCTTGCTATACTCATTTTCCACCAAGATTGCTCCTATTTCACCAAAATCCGCAGGAATATCAAAGTTGCATTTGTATGTGTAGACGTTAATGTGGAAGTCCAATGCGTCATATCTCGCATAAGCCTTCACAGTCTTTCGGTTTCCATTTGCTAAATTAATTAAGAAAAATAATGTTAATAACTTGTAACATGACAATATGACATGTTACGGTAGATAAATAAAAAAAGTTGGTACACATACAATCAAGGTCGTTAGAAACAAGCTCTAACATGAAAGATCGCCCTAGAAGATCAGAGACACCATCAACAACACCACCAATAGCTACACCAGCAAGGGCGGAGCTAATAGTAGGTTTGATGGTGATGACACCCGTGACGGTGGTGGCTTTGTGAAGAAAGGGAATCGTTATGGCAGCTTTAATGTTGCCAACACTTGAGGTGGATCGAGCATGTGTGGCATTGGGCTTCTTGGTGGTCGTTTGTTGGCGAAGGATGGTGGGAGAGTAGGCGGAGGAAGACGAATGGCTGGCAGCGGTACCGCTAACGAAAGGCTTGTGGAGTGATAGTAGATTGTTAAGAGTGCGAGATTGGTTGATTTGAGCGTTCAACATGATTTTTTTTCTTTGTTTTCTCTACTCACCACTCTAACTAGCTTTTGTTTTTGGTGTGTTTTGAAGCTTGAAACAAAAATTTATTTATAGGCTAGGCGTGGTATGGGGAGGATGTGATATCTAATTGAATTTTTAACCGAGGTAAAAGGGAGATTACATTCATAAAATGTAAGTCCAAATAATAATTATATCATACAAAATATGTTATGTTTTCTTCCTCAAGATGATAGTAATAATATGTTTGTAATTTCGATTTCAAATAATTAATATATACCTTCAAGGCTTCAACATTCGGGTGGAAAGGCTAACATCACTTGAACTTTTTTTTTAACATTATTGGTTCCTTTCATCGTGAACCCATCCAGAATTAAAAAAACATCTTATGTTTGTTTTTCTTGTCATAAGTTGTTTAATTAACTTTGGACCTTTACATGATTACATTGTAAAAAAAGTTAAAACATATAGACCTTAATAACTGATCATCATTATTGAAAGATGTTATGTAGTTTTTACAAACCAAAACCAATTATTTTCTAAATAACAGTTCCATTTAAATCAATAAGATGAACACCTTTAAGACAATGTATAGTAAACAAAAGTTTTTAAGGGACATTTTTCGTCATGAGTTAGCCATGTTAACAAAGGGGCTTTCTGGTCTAATATGATGCAGTGAAAATAGAAAGAAAAAAAAACTCCTAATGATTATCTAATTATGATTTATTTTTAAAATAATTTTTGAATATTAACAATAAAAAGAACAATATTTCACTAAAACATAAATAAAACAAAATACATTTATGACGTATCATCATCCCAAATGGTTCAAACCGATCAATCATGTTCGATTAAATCCATCATTAAAGCGTTATGTTTGTGTTTGTTACGAAAGTAGGCGTCATTCTCAACTTTTTCATCAAGTATTGCTTGAGTTATTTCTTCTTCTACTTGGCCTAGTATATAATTTTTACAAATAGCATTGTCGTCATCCTCCAATATCATGTTGTGCAAAATGATACAAGTATACATAACGTCTCTAATTTTATCATTTGTCCATAATCGACGAGAATTTCTCACAAAATGCCAACGTGCTGAAGCACACCAAAACACGTCTCGGTATCATTTCTTGATGATTCTTGAACCTTCTTAAAGTGTGCTCTTTTTTCATCAACTGATTTTTTAAATGTCGTCACAAATATTGGATACTCCGGACATATCTCATCACCCAAATAATATACATGCGGGTGGTAGCTCTTATTTGCATAAAAAGAAGCGATCAATGCGTCTGTTGATACGACATCCTCGAAGATACTATACTCTTCTAAAACATTAAGGTCATTGTTGGATCCGACTGTAGCAAATTGGGCATGTTATATCCAAAGATCATATGACGCTTGAAGCATAAGGGTTGATACCTTTTGGTCACCCCATGTGTGACACCCCGCCCGGCGGCGGAAAACACCGGTCGCGTCAAGTGAATCGGATATCAAAGTACAAAGCACATGGCACACTAAATGCATATTTTAATATTAATTGAGCAATAATGTCGTGACATAAAGAAACATTCAATAGTCATAAAAGCCGTAATAGAAACCGACAAATAAATATTGTTTATTGTCTTTTTATTCTAGGTCCGAAGCATCCTACGTGTCTTGAACCAAAACTGTATCAAACTTCACCTGAAAAACGTGTAAAATAAGTTAGCTAAAGAATTAGCTAGTGAGTAAAACACAATTAATAGTACATAGTATAAAATCCGAGATCATTATAGATTGTGTTTCGCAATCTCATGTGCATAGCAATTTCAGCATATATCTCAACCATGACCATAGAAACACATAGAAACAAGTATCATAGACCCCGCAGGGTTACCTTTAGCAACAAGTCATGAGGAACCAACTCATGTTACATTTATTGATAACCATCGTTTAACCGTCATTTAACCGTCTCGATATGTAAGTTATCAAAAATGTTTAAGCATCTAAGGGACATAGCAACGTAGCAACAAGCATCACATGTAGTAACTAGTAACATAGAATCAACCAAAGAATCGCCGGGTCAAATCACCTATCAGGCCATTAATGTAGGTGGGTTTGTCAAGCCATTAGCGCTAACATTGTGCCGCTGGAAATTACAAGATAATATAACTAATATTGACTATCACACAATTTTGCTACATGCGGCCAAACACGATTAACACATCTAATGATCTCATTTTCGAAAATAGAAACATCAAAAGAAACCGTTGTATTATAGAAACACGTATTTCAGCCCCAAAAACGTAAACAGTAAAAAGGGGAGTGAGTTTACTCACCTCGAAATCCAAAGATAATAGTAACACTAGAATCGCAACTAGCTAGAGATTCGAGGATCGCCCGGATATTAGAATCACCTAATTAATCGGGAGAACCTAATTTAGAAACGAAGCAAGTAACGTAATAACTAGAATCAAGAAAATAGAACTTCTAGGGTTTCAAATCCAATTTGGGGATTTAGGGTTTTAAATTATAGATTTGAAATTAGGGTTTCAAAATATAATTTGGGATTTTTTAGGGTTTTAAAGTACCAATTGGGAGTTAGGGTTTTAAATTACAAATTGGGAATTAGGGTTTTAAAATACAATTTAGGAATTAGGGTTTTAAATCACAAATTGGGGATTTAGGGTTTTAAATCACAAATTGGGGATTTAGGGTTTTAAATCACAAATTGGGGATTTAGGGTTTTGAAATACAATTTGGGGATTTTGATACGAAACGTAATTGTATATATTTTATTTGTTACAAATCCATTTGGGTATCCCGCGAAATAATATTTGTAATTATAATTTAGTGTTATAAAATAGGTAGAAAGGGTTCAAAATTAAAATAGCAGAAAGTGGTGGCAAAGGGACTCGAACTCGGGTCAAAGCTTTAACAAAGACACAACCAAGCCGCTGGACCAGGCGCAACTTTTGTTAATCAAATCGGTTTTTAATTCTTTTGTATTTTGTTTACCAAGAACAACCTTTTCAATACAAGCCCTAGATTCAAGATCGATCCAATTCGTTCAAACCAGTGAATCAAATTCAAAACAATTAGAGGGCTTTTAATCTACGTTGAATCTTGATCATTTTGATATAAGATACTTACTTGAATGATGAAGAAATAAGTCGATGAACACGATGAACAGAGGCGACGGTTTGCGAATCAATCTACTAATTTCTTGATGTTTTTGAGAGGAATCGAAACAACAGTAAACAATAGCAGGTAAGTAGGATTGTGTATGCCGATGGAATTGCGTTTTGGTGATCCGGAAATAGTCAAATGGTGTGGAGGTTGGTTACAAATAGAAATGATCGATTCGATGTTAATCTGATATGTTTCGGTTCCATTGATTGTTACAAACGATTTCAAAACCCATAATCGATGATTTTAGTTAAACGAATTTACTGTTTTGATGCGTTTTTGGTCGATTCAAGTGAATGGGTTTTTATGGCCGATGCGTAATTGCTATCTAACACCTTGATTGATCAATTAGAATGTAATTAAAGTACGTTAGGAGGTTAGAAACTCGGTAATGGACATTTTGTATAAGTTCTTTTAGCTTAAAAGTAGTTAAAACGTCCAAAATTGATCTCACCGGAATTGGGGATTTTCCGGCCAATGTGGCCGGAGTAGCAGTGCGCCGGAAACACGGGACACGGGGTGGGGGCTGGGTGAAAATGTAAGTTACATAACTGGTCCCTCTTGTTTCAGTTATGTTTTATTTAGTTATTATGAGTTTTATTAATAGTTTGTAACTTGACAGTTTTAGCACAAAGTTAATTATTTATATCTTTTAACTAACTAACTTAACTAAATTGAAACGTAACAATTATTTAAGTGACGCTTTTATAGCTTTAGCTCGTTTAAGCCATTACGAGACTATTTCAAGACTTAGAAACATTTTTGTTTGACGTTTTCAATAATTTTCTTTTACGAACTATATATATATTTATTTATATATATATTTTGAGTTTTATTGTCACAAATAATAATTATTTGATATGTGGGAATGTTTCGTGATGTAAATACGATTATTTAATTGAGATGCTAATAACGTAGAATCTAATGCGTTTATTCATAGTAATATTAATGAACGTTACATGTTGAAGAAATAAATACGATTACCATTTAAAAGATAACAAGCTTCGGGTTCGAGTCGGGCATTCGGGTTCGGGTTTGGGGCAGATGTCACACCATGTGTGTTGACCTCGCCAAGCAGTTGAACAGTTAAATCAATGTCGGTGCATCAATCTATGATACTAATCATGTCGGGTAAACTATGCACTTCTTGATGCACTTTATAAAAACGTTGCAGTTCGTTCCATGTGTGCTTTCTTAAGTAACAATGATCAAATAGTTTAATAATTCCAACAATTAAAAAAATTATAATATGACAAACAAATAAAATAAATAACAAAATACTTAAGAAATCACAACAATTTGAATAAATGACAAAGTAGTTATTAAATGACAACAAACACCTTTGGTAAAATGTTCAAGAGTGTCTCTAGTTTTTTCTGTCATTTTAATGTATTCGTCGTTGATATCCATAGTGTTACCGTATCTAAGCACATGTAATGTTGAAGTGCACTTTTGTATACCCATAAATCTTAGTAATCTTATGGCCTCATGCTTTTGTTGGAAGTATGAATCATCGAACTCTAAATCATTCACTATTCTTAAATAAAAACATTTGCTTATATGAAACCGATGCCTAAAAGTCTTAGGATCGGGGTATGTTGGCTTCTCTAAAAAATGATCGTTCATTAGGTTGTTGTTAGCTGCAACACAATCACATTCCACAGTAGTTCTTCTGTAAATTTGCTTTGATGTATTCGTCATGTCTTCAAGCAACCCTCCCGCAATTTGAATCGCATTTGTAACCTCCTTTTCCCCCTCGTACTCGTCCGATGATGTATCATCGTCCTCGTTCAACAAACGGTTGTATTGAAATAAGGAAGAGGAGGACATTAAAAAAATCGAGGTGGTAATAGAGTGTAAAAAGGTTTAGTTTATATAGGGGCTGTTTGGCTGGCCTTTGAATGCCTCTGAACGGAAGCAGGCTCTGAATCGGTCAGAGGTCAAGGTTGTTTGGTCGCCCGCTGAACTGAACGGAGGCGCTGAATGAGACGCTGAGCGATTCAGCAGCTCACAGATGCTGAACGGTTCAGTGGAGAAGGTGAGCGACGAGAAGAAGACGACGAGGACGAAGAAGGGCAATCTTGTGAAGTGGGCGATGAAGATTGTAGGTGAATGTATGAAGAAGGAGGCGGCGAAGTGTGAAGGTGAAGGAAAGGAGTGAAAAAAAAAGAGGCGGCCATGTGTGAAGGTGAAGGGAAGAAATGAAAAAAAAAAGGTTAGGGTTAATTTATATTAGTCCAAAATCAAGTTAAAAAAACAAATAACAAAACCAAGTCCAAAGCTAAAAATTTTTGAAATCTCATTCAGATTTTCAAACAAACAGAACCTCTTAATCATTCAGCACTTAACCATTCAGGCATCTTAACCATTCAGATCTCTTAATCATTCAGCACTTAACCATTCAGCATTGCCAAACAGCCCCATAATGAATTAAAAGTTAAAAATTTGATTTTTTGGATGAATATTGTGGTCAAACTAGCCGTTTGCAACGATCAGTATATTGGATTCATCAAAGAACTAACATTGTGTAGGAAACATCTCGAGCGAACTGAAAATAAAAAACACCGAGGATGGAAAGGAGGTGTTTTTGACGCGTTTTGATCAGCTAAAAAAACTTTACTACATATGATCTAAACATTAGAACATACTTACCTATTAAAATATAAAATATAATATACCTAAAATTATTGAGGGTGTAAAATACATCTTATCCCCATTGAATTTCCCAATGTCTTTATTTTGTGAACGAATTGTCACTATTAGTTGATGAGGAGTGTCGTGGACAGGGTTTTGAGTTTCAATGTGTTTATTGAGGATCAAAATCATTGATAATATATTTAAGAGGGACAATATAAAATCTGTTTTTCCTCTGCATATTTATAACTAATATTCTGACATATAATTTTAAAACTAATATTCTGATTTATGACAAAATAAAATAAGCATAGTACAAACATACTTCAAGATCTCATCAGATACGATTTATTATATAATGAACACCTATACTAACTCTACAATGTTATATTATATTCACTGAAGAGATATTGAGTCATAAATAATGTCTCGTGTCAGTAACATTTCTACACGTACCAGATATGGGTGAGAAGAAATCTTTAAATCTAAGCGTACTTGAGTGTAAATAATTTATAATAGGTGATCACATTATAAGTTTTCACTCAAACAACCAATAATAACTATGGGTTCTTTAAGAACAAAATGAACAGTAGTCGTCACACCACACCTAGAGCGGGGCTTCTTAGTGTCTGATGAGACCAACTTAACAACATAAACGTAAAAATTCATTACACCGAAACTATATAGTCATTACAAAAATAAACAATGCCATTAAACTCCTAAAAGTCTAAACAACTCTTCCGCAAAGTATAATTTAGCTTAACTCACTTTAGGTAAAAATACGTTCTCACCAAAAAACTATAGTTAGGAGGGTATTCAAAACTGTTTAAAGCTTAACGTGACTATATATGCACAAGTACTCCTACAACTCGAAAGTACCCCGGAATAACATAAATATAGATAGAGAGTCGAGAGAAACAAGTGAATTGTGTAGAAATCGGATCTTTTATTTAGAGGTTGAACCTAACGTAACGTCTGATTCCCCTACTACATTTTACAATACATGGCTCCTTTAACGACAGTCAAACTTACGGATAGTAACGTTTTGTAGGTTATGTTCCACAACACTTGATTTAGCACGTTTTATAGGTTATGTTCCACAACACTTGATTTAGCTGAGTTATCACACATTTCAATCTCTTGGTTACACGGTTGCCACCCATTAGGTCCTGCTACCATCAGGGACAAATCTAATGTGATGGGGGTGGTTTCACATGAACCCACCGCATTTTGATATTTTAGTAGAAATTATATAAAAAAAACTGAAGTAGTATATATTATTATAAGTGAACTCATTTGTATATTCTAATACAACTCAAGTGGTAATAACTTTTCAAAACTCACAAAAGATTATGGGTTCGATCCTTTACCCTTTCAATACGAAGATAAGGCAACACTTATATCATTAGTCATAACCTTTAGAAAGGGCCGGGCACCATATTTAATTCGATTCCTTTAAATATTTTTTTTAATTATTGACGTATTATATGACATTGTCGTTATGTTATAAACCTAAACCGATCTAAATATTTTTTTGTACGGTTCTAAAAGATTAGAGCACCTAAAAAATGAACCAAGATAAAAATTCATACACCCGTCACTCGCTAATACTGCGCAGGACCCCAATTATCACGCAACATTGCTACCTTAAAAGGTTTAGGGTGTTACAACAATGATTGGTATGATGGTGGATAAGCTATTTCACATGTTTTTTAAATGATTTTGGAAACAAATGATTGGTATGATGGTGGATACGCAATTAAACCAACCTTGAGAATTCGCCCAAGCTTAAATTGTGCTTGTTTTTAACTCTTAATAAATATATGTCTAAAACATCTCCAGCTAAGCTCATTTTTGTTTATTCATCGAAATAAATAATATTTATTCATACCTTTATTATTTTACTTTTATCTTGTTTCTTATATATTATTTTTTCATTACATATAGTTCACATTTATCAAACCGTTTATTATTAAAGTAATATATGTTGTCTAAATATATAGTAATACATAATAATTGTGTATTTGTGTATCCTCTTTAATCTACCAGTCAGAGACATTAGGCCCATTGCAAAACCCATAACTTCATAAAGACTTTATTTATTGAAAATGATAATTGAAGAAAAAACGAATGAAGACAAAATGACATGCCCATATTGTGTCAGGATGAAAACAGATACAAAGATAACTTAAGGAAAAGGGTTCTTGACATAAAACTAAAACGTGATTTCATGGGACACAATATGTCAATATAAGTAAGGTGTGTTGTTAGCTAGTATGGGTATCGGGGGCTTTAATTATCCTAACATTTAAAATTCTTGTCATCGGTCTCAACTTTCACACTATTTTTTTTATATTAAACCTCGGTTAAGTTTTAACCAAATTTCAAAATGTTGTTTTAGGGATTTTGATTGTAAAGAAAATACGAGTCGATTGATGTAAAACTAAGGCTGAGAACTTCCGACACGACCCGAACATATCATAACATGAAATTCGCGGGTTTGGGTTTACATTGAATAGGCGTTGGTCAGTTCGGGATTGAATTCGCTAACTGGTTTTGAAAACATGTGAGGTTCGGGTCAAGCTACCGGTTCACAGGTTGACCTAATTTTTTTATATAAAAACAAATTTTTGATATACAGAGCCAAACACACTTGTAAAGTAGAGTGTTTTACGTTAAATATAATCATATTGAATATTTTCTAGGGTTGTGCGTACATCTGAGCGACAACTCCTAATTTTCTGTAAGCCCACTCTCATTTGAAGAATGCACTTTGTTGTAATTTTATATTTTTGAATTGTTGTATAATGAATTTTGTGGTAATTCAGTTCAAACGGGTCGGAGTCAAGTCAACCTGCTAAAAATCAGGTCAGGTTCGAGTTTAATTGATGTTTTAAATTTTCAGGTTTAAGTCAAGTTTGAGTTTGTATAAATTCTCAGGTTTAGGTTTGACTTACCAACCTGACTTATTGAGCACCCTTATGAACCTCTAGGAGGCCAGACCGCCAGGTTATTCAACTTAATGACACTAATCAAGGAGCAGCTCGTGATGATCAATGTTATGTGCAACATATTACCAAATATACTAGTCTTTTAGAACTCTTTTAGAATAAGTTCTCTTGTTTAGCTTGCAAATAGCTGCAATATCAAGGGTTGGACTTGAAAACAATTATACATATACAGGATGCAAGTTGTCATTCACATTGTAAAATACATTGAATGATAGTAATATCTAGACCGGTATAACAAAAGGAAACGAAAATATTAATATCAACAACCTTTAATGAGGTGACTTTAAGTTGATATAGGTGCATAGGTGATTAATTTGCGAGCCAAAGTTTGGCTTGTCATCAAAACCCATACCCATAAACCAAACATACTAAAACACTATCAAATCTATACCTTGAATCCAAACACCAGCAAAAAGATATACATAAGTTTAAATCGAAATGCTGTTAGGGACTCCCATTCCCGTGACACCGGGTTTCGAAAAAGGTTTCAGAAGTTGGTAAGGAGGAATCCCAACTCCATTCCTGTTCTTCAAACTAGCATCTGCATTCCTACTATCAATGATTCCTTCTAATTCTTTCAACCTCCCTGCAAATACATCATACGCCTTTTTTATTATCGGGTCGGACTCGAAAGATGGTTCCATTTTCTGACCGATGTATTCTTCATCCGGAGAATGAGTAGATAACACGTCCAAAACCGACATGATTTGTGAAGCTTGAAGCTGAGAAGGAAAAGTGGCCATTAATTCTGCTTCGGGCTTTTGCTTAAATCTTTCCCAGCTTTCTTCTGTCGGGTCTTCACACGGCATTTTGACCCGGGCAATGGTGGCCCGGCCCGGAACATAACCACCGTAATCGTATTGACCAAAGTTGACTGCTGCATGGTGACCTGAAGCTACCCAGATCATTATTGTGAGAATTTTTGTAAGGTCTTGTGGTGTTTGGAGAATGGGCCACCATGGTTCATCTTTCTTGTCTGGGTGACCGAGGGTTCGAATCTCGGTCCACCATGATTGAAGCTCGTTATCGGATGATATATGGCTTGGGTCAGGGTAGTAATGGTTGACATAATCGGTTACCCAACCTTTAATCGCGTCCCAAAGGTCTAAACCGTCATTTGCATATGGATAATCTTCAATGGCTAGCTTTAAACCATGTGGAGAATTTGGATCTTCCTCAGCCATACCCCTTCATATTTGCATGCCCAAAAGTTTGAATTAGCTAATTGAAAAGTGAAGTGTGTTTTTGGTTAACCTTAAAATAACCAATAAAAAGTACATGTAGAATTTTTTACTGGTTTACCAATGAATCAGTCGATTTTGGGTTATATAATCTCTAACAGGTCAAACCAAAAAAAATTGTTAAACAGAAACCAGGTGAAATGGATTGAACATGTCGAAACAATACAATTTTGAGTAAGTTGCAAAAAGCGTCCCTTTGGTTTTCTAATTTTTTGGATCTTGTCACGAAACTATATTAATCAAAACTGATCATACTTATTTTGAGAATTTGTGACACTTTCAGTCAATTGTGAAAATAAATTTGTCCAAAATACTATCATTATGATCTTCTTCATCCATGAATTCCCTCTTAAACTTTTTATTATATTTTAGTACCAAACTTCTTAAAATCAAGAACACACATTAAAAAACCCAAAACTTTTGGACAAAAAGAGCGTTTTGGGTTAACCCATGAGACCACTAGAAATAAAATAACCGTCTACACAACCCACCCATTTTGAGATCTCTAAGAATTATAGTGAGAAACAAGAGCATACAAATAGGAAGTAACAGGTTATTATGATTTTCTAAATTACCTGCTGATTAGGTCTGCTGGTAGAGCTTCTTGGTCAAACCGCCATAGTAGACCATAGGCGATTGAACTCATTTCTATAGAATATTTTCCGGGTGAAAAGCATGATTCAATGATCCCACCACAGTTGATAAGGGATTCCCTAGCTAAAGCATTAATTTCCATCGTGTAACGAAAATGAGGGTGCAAAAGTCTATAGATTGGGTGCATTGCACTAAGCTGGCGGTTACTTGCAATTATGTATGGTTCCGTACAACAGTGAGTTCTCACCCTGAAAAATTGAATCCACCCATATTGCCACTTCAAATGAGAATCCGATTAAAGAGAACGTTAACCGCATAATGAAGAAGAAAAGAAGATGAATTCTTACCAGTGACTTACAAGCTGGTGGACCCCAGTGTCATGAGCAAGAAAATGCATCTTAGCCAGCTTCCAGAGCCAACCTCCAGTAGAATCCCAACAAGGGGTGAATGCTTGCTTCCACTGAGGTTTACCATTGCCAGGTGGCCGAACTAACTCAATAGCAACTGGTCTCAAGGTTCCAGATGGAGTTAAAAACATCAATAATCTTGACCCATATAAAGTTGTTCTCATATCTTTAATCTCTCTAACTTTGTTGACATATGGAAGGATCAAGTCGTGATAATCTATAACGAAAAGCTTCTTCTGCTGTAATGCCTGCATGTGATGTACATAATAAATAATTCCTCTTAATGTACCAAATTACCTTTTCTATAAATGTTCTTTCTTAACAATAATGACTCATACCTGCTCAAGAGGCACAAAGCCACCTATCACTAGCTCAACTATCTCTTTAGTAATTGCTGATTCAGATGGCCCATACACCTCAGGATCAAGTTTACTTTTCAAAGGCCATTCCTACACAGATCCATAAAAAAAAGAAGTGTTTCTATCATCACTCATCATCATATTAAGTAAAAATATAGGCGATCTTAAAAGCTATACGTTTCAGAAGCTAAATATCCTGTTACCGCATGTCAATTAATCAAACAAAGCGATAAAAAGTCAACTTTATCATGTGAGATATGGAGCATAAAAGGAAAATGATTTGTACACCACCAAATTCTCCACACCACTCTCAAGTTTTAGACTTTTAGTAACATTGTACGTGTGTGAATTAGTGGTGTATGGCAAATGGTGGTGTTCAAATCACCTCCTATAGAAAAGTAAGAACATACTTTGACCAACTGAATGCCACATGGGTTTAAACCAGCAAGGGTCTGTCTACAAAATTCTTCATCCTTCAACCAACAAAACTTATCTCCTGCAAAACGAAGTAACATTTGGTGTTATAGTACACCCCAAGAAGCTTAAGAAATCTTCTGCCTATCACTCTTTTTTATTCATTCATATGTCCCAACGATTTGGAAATGACTAGCTGAGTGGGTAAAATAGTCGATACGAAGAAATAAATATGTAATAAGTTCCACTTACGGTTCATAGTTTCAGGGGTCTCAAAGAGCAAGACATTAAGTTGGGTATCTTCAACAAATTTCAAAAGTCGAGGTAGGGTCTTTCCAACAAATCCTTTCGATTCTAATTGAGGTAAATGAAGCCCTTTGTTGAACAAAGATTCAATTGAGCTGATGTGTGGAAAGTCAAGCTCTTTGTCAATCATATTTGTTCGTATTGAAGGCAAAACTGCATGCATCAGCGAGTATATAGTTTTAGCTGAGAAGGTCACATGTTTCAACTCTGAAAAGGCTTCATCCCTTGGCACATAAAACGGACTGCTCCTTGACTCTGATAAAGGATCTGTATTCACAATTTATATCAACCATCAAATTTATTTCCTTTCAAACTGCCATTAACTATTACGCGAAGGAACTAAACCACTTACACAGTGTGAACAGATATTTAACAATGATTAGCATTCTAAACTATGCCACTACGCACTTCGTTTCTAAACTTTCGGCACTTTCCTAAACAAACTATTTAGGAAAACAGTTTTGTCTACCATAACTGAACACTTTGACAGAAGGTAGTAATAAACTAATAACTAATAAAGCAATCCGGTTTAAGGTAACGATCACACAGAAGCACTGGTTTTAACATTTTCAGTTTTCCAGCATTTTGTCTGTATGAATATAAACTGTCAAATGCTATGACCAAAATGTCAATCAACCAATAACCTGAAGTAAAGCTCAAATAAGAAAGATAAAACCTAATGTGACGGCTGCTAATAACATGAAGCTCAAAATTTGCATTTACAACGAAGATAAAACTAAACAATTTCAAAGGCCTCATTACAGTAACCAACAAACAAATCAGCAACTGCATAAGTCAATGATAGATCGTTATTTAGAAGATACGATTAATACCTGACTTAGTGCGATGACGGCCGGTTTTGCAGCGCCTAGGGTAAGGAAAATCATTTGTTCCGAGCACCGGACGTGCCAATTCCGGCTTCTTATCAGGATCACCGAGATCATTGTAGACGTCGTAATCGTAAATTCGATCGTGCTTTTTGCGAGGACCATCTGGTACATCATCTCCTCGAAGACTTGCTAGATCTTCTTCTCGCAAACCCTTTAAACCGCTCGGTGTTTGCGATGGTAGGTATGACTGTCTCACACAAAGTTTATGGTGTTAACATCTTACGTTAGCCACAAAACTATACGACTCTCGCTACAAAATATTACACCTTTGACGTGCGTTAAAAAATATTAAACCTCTGACGTGCGTTAAAAAATATTGCTTAACTATTTAAAACTAAATGTTTGAATTATTCAGACATCTGTTCACGAAACAAACAGTCTGAACTATTCAGCGCTGAACAATTCAGACAACTGAACCATTAAGAGGACTGAAACAAACAGCCCTTTAGTGGTGTTTAGATAATAAGACAATGATGGTTGTATAGTAACGTCCTATAAGTTTACATGTTTTTTTGTCAACAAAGTTTTGTTATTTTTACGTTCAAATTGGATTACGGTAATATAATATAATTCATGTTGATAATTCGGAATAATAACACTTTTAACTTTTATTTTTATTGATTATAGGGGCTAAGTGTGATTAAGTCATTAAGTGACTAGTAATGAGTGTTAGAAGTTGTTAAAGGGGGATTAGGTATAGGCTTTTGTTAGTTAGTTCTTCTTGGAACTCATTCACGGTATTCTTCCTTGTAATCTTTTTACATTCAAGATCAATAACAATCAAGCAAAAGAGATCGAGTGTTGATTGTGTTTTGTTCGATTATCAATGGATTGTTTATGGTGTCTAAGAACAACATGGAAGGAAATGATGAACGCGTATTTCTTGTAATCGAAATCAAGTGTTAATGTATAACATTGTGTGAGTCGCATTGACTTGGACACCACATTGAATTATTGTTGGTTAGATTGTTTAGATCATCTACCTATTCTAATAATTGAGTAACTTATCTACATGTCACCATTTTAACTACTCCACATAGGATTTTGCTTAGGTGTCATGTTCTAAATTAATTTGATGGAGAATTTTTAGACGGGTCATGATATATATGCTCCATATTCAAAATAACCCGATATGTTTAAACTAAAAATTCACAAATTATCATCAATTATCTTCTAACCCGATATGTTCAAATACAAAATTTACCAATTATCATTATCTATATCTTAACCCGATATGTACCAATTATCATGAATTATCTCCTAACGTGATATGTTCAAATAAAAATTTACCAACTGTTATAAATCATATCCTTTATTGTACATATGATTTTTTATATGAATATATTTGTAAATATCAAAATTGATTTAATAAGAGATATGTTAAAAATAAATTTGATATCTAAATTGAGTTAAACCTATAAAACTAAAATCCGTGTAGTACACGAGTACTAATCTAGTTATAAATAAAATAATCATTAAAATCTCAAATTAACTCATCTCAAACCAATAATCTTTTAGTGTAGTAGTCAAGATGAAGGTATGTGTAAGACTTTGCATCTTTTGAAAATCATGGGTTCAATACTAGACACAGTTGCATTTAAATACTAACTTGAAGAATGATAATGATACTAACTAATAATTGCTAAGTTGTCGTTCAAATATTTTTTAAACCCATCTCAATATATTCTCTTTTACAAACTTGGGGGTATTTTAAGAATTTAATTATGAAACCCGAATTTTATATAACTGGGTTTTGAAAAATGAATAAATAGTGATAAGCTACAATAGTTATTAAAAAAACAATTTTAAGAAATCAGAATAAGTTCTAGGCATATAGTTGAAATTTAATATTTGCTCAAAACTATCGGTACGTGATTTACTTATAATAACCCACATTTTAATAGTTTAGATTTCAGAATATTATCACGTTTAAAGGAAAATAAATACTTACTAAATTTTAAGAATCTTGAATTGAATATGAATATATACTTGAAAGAAAATTCAATTTGGTTTGGTTTGGATGGTCACGTCAAGAATGGGACCATTTCACAATTCAATTCTCGACCTTGCATAGTCTATCTCTTTAATTTTGAACTAGCTCGATCTAACGTTAAAAACAAATTAACGTATGCTATTTTTGTTTGTATTTAACATGAGTATTTAAGGACGATAATTGTATTTGAACATGTACGTCAGATGGTTGGCATGTTATAAATAAATTTTAGAAAATTGTAAATCTTGTACTATAATCAGTTAAAAAGCAGGTTAATAAGTCGTAAACAGGATGACATGTTCATAAGAATGTAAATGGGTAGTATAAGAGTAAGACGTATAAAATTGTTCGTATATGTGTATATCTATATATTGTAATCTTTATTTTAAATTAAACGAGTTAATAGGTCGACATGTATAATAATACTGTATTTTAATCTACATATGAAAAGACTTGTTTTTAAATGAGTTATATATGTGTGTCAACTCGGACATGGCATGCTTGGTTATCAAACAATTTTAAATGGTCTTAACATCATATTGATTTTTATCTTGAACTTATCATGTTTTATATCGTGTTAGAAATTGTAACTTTACATGTATACAAGTATTCGTATATTTTTAAATGATTAAGTAATGTTTTAAAATGATTAGTAAGTATAAAAAGTTAAAAATATATGTTAGAGATGTAAAAAAAATTAATTAACGCATAACAATATTGTAGGGTTGATTAATTACAGTGAGAGGGATCGAGGATAAGTTGCAAACCTTGTTAGTGAAGAAAATACGTTTCTCAGGATTATCAAACTTTGAGTGAACCCAAGAATTAGGATTGATAGTAATGGTGCCATTTGAAAAACCTTCGAGGTCAATCGACTCGATATACATCTCCTTGTGATGTTCGTTTTCTATCAAAACTGCCCCGATTTCACCAAACTCGTTTGGTACCTCAAACTCGGCCTCATACTTTGCCTTTTTTATCACTTGCCCTGACCAGTGCGCGTAATGTTTGATTGTGTCCTTTGCTAATCCCGTCTCTAAGAACAAACAACAAAATATATATTTAAATATGACAACCTTCAAGGGTGACATTCATGGTTGGTTTTTCCAGAGGTCTCAGCTTTAAATCCGCCTGCTTATATCAGTTTATGTTTTTAAACCACTTGAACATCACCCGCTTAGTGCATCATGTGTTATTGTGTTTTAGTCATTCTTAGTCGTTAGCGGGCAGTGTCTCATGAGTTTTATGATAACAGATTTTTATTCCTTGTACATGAATTGAACCATTTGTCTAATGGTTTGAATTTTGTCATATATAATGTGTTAAAAGACTTACGATGGTCAACATGGGCTGCAACAAGCTCTAAAAGGATGGATTTGCCGAGCAAATCCGTAATATCATCAAGTCCTTTAGTAAACCCTATACTCGATAAGAGCCCGCCTAGGGTTACTTGAACAGTGATGATAGCTTTCACCTTGGTGGTTGTGAAGGCCAGACTAGATTTATCTGTGGAAACCGCAGTGATTTGACGAGGTGGTGGTGGTGCATGGAAGCTGGTGTTGTGTTTTACTATAGGTACGCGATTGTTATTGAGAGAAAGGAAGGAGGCAGCAGTGGTGGTGATGCCATCTCCGGCTGCCACGGCCACCTTGTGGCGCCGTGTGAGTAAGGATTGAGTAGAGTTTGAGTGGTGGTGATGGACTTGAGGTTTTAGCATGTTTGCTTGAGGTTGGGGTGGACATGGAATAACATGTGTGGTGATGGATTGAGTTATATATAGATCAATTAACTTAAAATAGTTCTAACCCATGCATTGTATTGTATTGAAATATATAAATAGTGATAACTATTATGTTATAAAATGTTATAAATAGATAATTTGTGGAGTAATATTTTCTCCGTACACATTTCTAAAATAATGAATTTGGGTCACACTTATAAGTGCATAAAGGCTATATACATGATAACAATGTAATTTTCTTTAGGAAGTGTAGGGAGAGAACTATACCGATTGTGTTAGAAATTAAAGAAAAATCCAGATACCATGATCATCATCATCATGCTTACCAACTAATAGCGGTCCGCTAGATGAAGCCACGTGAAACCATGGAACGTAGCAAGTAGCGGACCACTACTGATAGACATGTAAGGATAACCTTAGCGGTTCGCTACAAACCTGACCGGTTAAGCATCATCTGCATGATCAACACATGTCTTGGGACTAATCGTCTAGCAGTTTCGACAATATGGCAAATTGAGATGATGAAGAAAAGGGTGTAGCGGACCGCTACTAAACTAAGCGTACACCCTTAATTAGGCCTTAGTGGTCCGCTATGCCACAATCTTTATTAATGGACGAGAAGGTGACACATGGCAAGGTGACTAGCTATAGGCAAAGGCTAGGCTGTAGCGAACTGCTATCGACTCATCTGACATTCCTTAGTGGTTCGCTACGAACCTGTCAAACAACCAATATTATAAAGGACTTCGAGTTTAGTTCGTTTACACCATCCGGCCTCACTTCAAACCCGCACACACAAACACTTATAATGAAACAAGTATTTGATTTAACATTGTGTTACATGTTTTACGACAAATGTTTTATGAATTAATAAAATATATTTTGTTGCATAAGAATTTTGAAACTGCCAAATGAACCAACGAAACCGATCGAGGTGTGACATTAAAATAGTAGGATTTCGTGTAATTAATTAGCTTTTGATATTTAACAAATCTAGTTAAAAATAATAAGCGCATGAATCAAAACATTTATCTATCTAACCATGTGGTAAATCACCAGTGATTCCACCGATACGAAAAAAAGTTATGCATCATTTGTGTACCTGCTAGCGACTTTCTACGCGTCATATATAGAAGAAATAAGTCTATGCCCGGTCTAAAATCTGTCTAAGAAAGCCAAGCCATAACAAATGCTATTAATTTATTTCTAATAATGAGATTAAATTACATATAATACAGATATTTGACTTGGCTTCGTTTGACTTGGCTTTATATTATACACACTCTCGCGATAGAGCATAGATAACGATCACTAAGTCACTAGTGAATAGCTAAACACATGCTTTTTGATACACGTTTTTAAAGAAAAAAACAAGACGTCACATGTATTATAAATACAATAAAACCTTGTAAACAACCAAAAAAACCATACTTTTCAATATATAAATAAAAACGTTCTTATTCATGGTCCCCTCTAGAAAGATCTATCAGGCCAACCATATAATTCATGTAGTTATAAACATTTTTTAACGTTATTTTATTAATTACAAATTAGGTCCTTTAACTTATATTCTAATTGTGTCATTTGTCCTTTGACTTTATCGATTACAAGGTGACCTTTTTTTTAAATTAAAATTGTTACAAATGAAGCCCTTTATACTAATGTAAGTTAAAAATTAAGTCTAATTTTATTACTATATTTATATATATTTAAGCTTTATTATTACGTGATCGTAACTATTATTAATCGTTTCATTATTTGTGTTTCTAATCAACAACAAATCACCAAACACACTTGTTATGTTGTTTCTTCATTAAAATTAAAGTTAAGACTAATAATTTTTGTAAAACACTAACGATCAGCAACCTTATTTTCTAACTCATAGCTTTTATAAAATCGACTCCTAAATACTTGATTGACTAACCCAAAAATCATTAAATATCATATAAACATCCAAACATAAAGTCACATAATACATACTCAGTTAGTTTCACATGTGAAACAAGTCACTTGGACCCTTAAGATCTGTTTAAGCATTTGTTATATCATCTAGTAATTCAAAATTAAACACCATAAATCGTTCTTAGCATGAACCCGAACACATTACATCTTACACCCTAGTTATAATAACCATTGTTACACATTGAGCGTTAAAAGTGAACCTAAATATCTATTAAACTAACAAACCTTTTTGCATGTTTATCCTTAAGAAACATATATATATGTATCATAATGTAACCAACATTCTACATAACTATCCATAACTATCCTTGCAAGACCTTTATTCCTTAAAAACATGACAACGCAGATCTGTGACATCCAATGTCATTTAATCTTGCCACCAAAGTATAGTGCAATCATCACAAATAAACCCCTACTCACAATCCAACTCCCTTCCCTAACACTTGGTTCGTCAGCACAATATATAACCCTCTCATGTTTCATGCACTTAGTTTAATACTACCCAACATACTTTACTAATTAAAGCTCGGATCATTTGACGAGTTTGGGAGATAGCAAGTTGGTAAGTTTAGATAATTTTAAAGCAAGCACTACTATATGTATTACTAGGTTAGTGTCCGTGCTACGCTCGGGGCATAACACTCATGTGATGATTTTAAGGATATTCATGGACATGAATTGTTCAAATCATTTTTGAGATAAAACTATGGTAAAACTGAAACACAAAATTTATTTAAAATCTTGTTGTTTGGTATAACAATATTATAATCAAATTAAAGAGAATTAGACGTTCGGTTTTATGGTGTAGTTTTTGTTAAAACAATGTCGTATAAAAAGTTGTGTATATTTAAAAAATAATTATGTATTTAATTGTATGTTATTAATAATTTTCTCTAAATTTTATTTTTATACCCTAATAAATATAACCTTGCCCAAACACACCCTTAGTAGGAGAGGGTTGAAAATGTAAATAGTCTTAATTTTTTAAATACTTTGCTAAATATTAGGAGATCAAATGAAAATTAATATTATTATAATAAATTATTATAGATAGATATATAATTTTTAAATATAACAATATTATTAATTTTGAGAGAATCTCTTAAATAATGCCAACTAAGCAAATGGATCTCAAATGATGCCAAATAAACAAATATGATTTTGCTATATTATATAAAAGATGTACTACACCAACCTTTTATTTCATCATTTTGATCCAATATATTAACCTTGTCTTTTTAGATCATAATTTTATTAATCAAAATTTAAAAGTACACAAAGGTGAATACCAACTACTAGTATATTTACACCAGTTTAATAGTTTATATTATTGGTAATTTGATGGTGTAAACTTGTAAGGAACATATATGATATATTTAAAAATATGAGTTTGTTTGCTATTTAAGAATTGTAAATTCACATGATATCAAATATTGTTGTTATTTGGAATTAAATTATTAATTATTTTAGAAATATATAATTATTCCAATAGTTAATGAATTCGGAGTTTATACAGGATGTTTATTTGTGCACTTTAAAGTTTTAAACTAGAATAATGATTCAAGATCTTTTAGTGAATGCAAAGGGGAGTACTAAAATGCAAACGTCAAAGGTAAGTATGCGGTTTTGAAATGCAAATGGTCAAAATGACAAACTAAAGGGATGCAAATTGGAATTTACTCTAAATAATATATAATCATACCTTTGTTCTTTTTATTTATTTTCTTTTTTGTTATTTTAGTTTTAGTTTTTTTTATATATTATTTTTTATTACAAGCCGTTCACCTTTTTCAATATGCGTAAAATACGAGTTATTAACCAACTTAAGTAAATATAGCTATTTATGTCAGTTTACTTAAAATTTCAAAGGAGCATGCAATTTTTTAATGAACCGGGCTTAAAAATAATTGTGATTAATGTGTGTTTATTAAACTTGAAAACTTATTTAACTTTTTTTGTTTCTAAACACCCAATTATAAATTAACTTATTAAACTTGACCCGGCAATGTATTTATTTTCTTTTTGTAATGGTGTGTATGATTTCCAAATGTGCCTGATAAATTATCTGGTGGTGTGTATAATCACTTGTGACCATCAATATTTCCCATCGGGACCGCGAGGACCACATACTAGTGATCACGGGCTTTGATTTACTTAAATTTAGATAGTTCAATGTTAAAACTTCACACTTGTTTTCGTAACAACAATGAATATTTTAGTTCAATGTTAATACCTCACACTTTTTATCTATAACATCTTATGATTGATTGTGCTCTACTGATTCTTTTTTAATCAAAATATATATAACGAAATAAATGATTTATCAAGAAATTATACTTTTATAGATAGAGATTTATTTTTTTAAGGAGTATTGGACGGATCTAACTATTAGTTTTTTGCCGCTACTGGTCCCAGCTTTTGAAATATGTGCTAGCGGTCCCAACTTTTATCATTTTGGCCACTAATAGACCCGCCGTTAAAAAAGTTAACGGCGTTAACTTTTTTTTTTTGAATTTTAGGTCGACGTTTTATGGTTTTTGATCGGAGTAAGAATACGAGTCGATTGATATAAAATTTACATCGAAACGATGATCCAAATGACAACGTGTTTAAACCTAACGGTTCTTTAACCGGATGTACAAATTTCGTCGTTTGGATCATCGTTTCGATGTAATTTTTATATCAATAGACTCGTATTCTTATTCCGATCAAAAATCATAAAACGTCGACCTAAAATTCAAAAAAAAAAGTTAACGCCGTTAACTTTTTTAACGACGGGTTCATTAGTGGCCAAAATGATAAAAGTTGGGATCGCCAGCACATATTTCAAAAGTTATGACCGGTAACGGCTAAAAACTAATAGTTAGATCCATTAATATCTAATATTTTTTTTAAAGACCGAATATTAGTAAAAAAGACTAACTAAGATGCTAAATATAGCAAAAAGATGCAACAAATTACAATGCGAATCTACACCAAGATCTTTAATGTAAGTTTCTCATTTTACCACGAGAATTATTTTTGTTTATAATGTTTGAAGTATAAAAAAACACAAGAAAAAATCTATTAAAAGGAATATTATTTTTACAAGACATGTTTTACCACATTGATAAGATTTTAAGATTTAGGAGCCAGTGCTCATTTTTTATCGATACGATGAAGTCACACGTGAACGTATATTTCAAATAACACAAAATACAAATACACAAAATATACCAAAACAGTGAAAAAAACACAACCATACTATATTCGTTACTAGAATCACTTGATTCATTATGAAAACTCAAACCCTTTAATAACTTGTCCTGCACTTTTACTTGATAACCTCCGCCTTCATAGCAAGTGAAAGAGCCGAAAGATTTCCATCGTTCTCGACAACAACTCCAGGCATCGCTACAGAACGACTCCCGACAAAACCGGCTTCTTTTATATGAATTTTTCCAAACTTCACTTTCCCGCCTTCACCTTCGTATATATGTCCAAACAGCAAAGCTTCACGTCCAACCGACCCGTACGGTTCAATGGTCACCATCTCGGGGTTCAACACCGCACCCATGCTATCCACATAAGCTCCATGATTCCAAGCAATGTCTGAACCCATTAGGTTCATCCATAACCCGAACACAACCGACCCGCTACTCATATCCATGAAGTATTCCCCGACCAGTGTCCTGATCGCCTGCCATATCGTGTCCAAGTAGACACCCATGCTCCAAATCATTACGGTTTCGCCTTCTTTCTTCTTCCCAACAAGAACCCATTTGGCTAGACCGCAAACTGCCCCAGCTACAATTCCTGAACCGAGCCAAAAACCAGGTATTAGCCAATGCAATTGGCTAAACTGGCTAACGTCATGCGATTTTAAGTAAAGAACTGCATTAAGAGGAGTGAAGATAACCATTCCCATTAAAAAATAAGGTGTGATAATTTGAAGTAGCGGTTGACCCGACATCATCCATAAGTTTGTGTACCATGGTCTTGCAAGTGTCACATTTTTAGTATCATTTTTATCGGCATGTGCAGCCATTGGGCAGCCTGTGAGATCAATTTTTACATCAGAATGTTGTAAAAAGTTTCTCCAAGATTCAGGCAACGGTTTGTTGTTGCGTAAATGTTGGCAGATCGAGTACACGACTGATCGTCCATGATCCATGGACGCGCTCTGGGAGCATGATGTGGCCCGGATAACATCGATTTCATGGCATTTTAAAAACGGGTTGAACTCCAAGTTACTGGATTCTTCAAGGGTGAGAAGTCGGTCAATCGTTATCTCGCCCACCTCCACATACGGGCATTCATTTTCATCCCACGGTTTGGTACAATCAAGAATCAACTCACGTACAACTTCATCGTTTGGAACTGAACGGAGCTGAAACTGAAGCACGTAACGAACATGTTCAGGAGAATTCACACGTTGTTGGAAATCATCCTCAAGAAAAAGAAGCGGACGTTTGTCATTTTCGTTTCGTGGGATTGCTCCTGTTTCCGGCGGGAGTATACCAATGGGCTCCACTTTCCCACAGTCCTCGCCAAGTGTTTCATCAAACGGCCTCAATTTAAACTTCACATACATTTCCTTTCCATCTTTGAATCTTAACAACCTGCAAATGTTTGAATAGTAATGCAACTCAGCATACGAATCCATGTTCCTTAACGAATCCCACATTGCATCGCGTATATGAGGAGCGTATTTCACATGCTCCTCGCGTGCTGCAGCTCCACAAACCAGCCACGTGGCAAAGTCACCGATTGTACGAGCATGAAACGCTTTACCAGTTTTGAGTGTCAAATCAAGAATTGAAGAGTTGATATCACTCTCATCTGAAAGAATCCTTATTGCAGCGCCTCGCGGGTCAAGTCTTGCATCATCATCAGAGCTTAAACAATTGCTATGACGAATGATGATCGGGTAACACTTCCCGGGTGAGAAAATCTTGTGACCTGGAAGCCCGGGAACAGTTTCATAGACCCTTAAAGATCCTTTCCCCGCTGCACCGATCCGATGAAAATATCTTGATTTCACTTTTAACGTAGCAGCAGCAATGTTTGCAGCAAGATTTCCAAGTACTTTTTTGTACTTTTCGTCCATTTCTTCGATCCGATCATCCAATCGCTGAGTTATATTTTTAACCATAATCGGATTTTGAGATCCAACAAAAACACCTCCAGTTCGAAGAGTTGAGTTCACAGGTGCAACCGAGAGTGCACCAAGAATGACATTAGATTCAACCACTGAACCGGGTAAGACTAGTCCTTGACTCCCGATAACTGAATTGTCCTCCACCTTTATAGGTCCACGAATACACCCGTTAGAGTTATAAAAACCCGGTACAATCCGACTGAAATCGCCTAAATGAACTCCATCACCAATTGAAATCAATTCTGGGTCGATAATCGGGTTAATGGCTCGGATAGAGCAATGACTCCCAACCTTTGCACCTAAAACGCGAAGGTATAAGCAGAAAGCTTCAGTTCCAGAAAGAAACTTTGCAAATTTCAAATGAACAGATGTGGTTAACCGATGGCAGAACCACATAACCATGTGATTATCCTGTTTTGCCCTTGAAAGGACACGGTGCAATGTGGCAGTTAGGAGAGTGAGAATAATGCCATGAACGAGGTACCCGACTGCAATGGTGATTGCAAAGGTTGATGGAGTTGCAGTTATATCTTTAAACATGATTATATATGCAATGACATTAAAAGGAAGCCAGTGAACAGATGCACATAAGCAAAGAAAGCTTAAGTGTTGTAGAGATTGTGGCTTTTGTAGTAACCACAGATAGAGACTATAACCAATGGCTGCAGATAGAGAGCTTAGGAAACCAACCATGTAGATGCCCAGAATATGATAAAATGGCTCGAGCCACCCGCTCTTGTTATCTTTTAAAATAGCACCCTGCACTCAAGGTTTAGAAATACAGATTAATATACTTGTTATAAACTTATAATCATATACACAAAAATGTAACTAGTTATGAACATAAAGTTGTTTTGGGTCAACTCGACCTGACTTGTATAACATAATCCATTTTAGAAGCATATCCATAAACCAAGCCATCCGACATGTTCATTATAGTCTAGGGGTGTTCATAAACCGTTGAAACCGACCAAACAATTCAAACCAAATCAAGTCAATCAGTCGGTTTTAGATACAAACGGATCAGTTTTGATGGTTTGTCGGTTTAACGGTTTAGTTAAGTTTGGAGCTCGGAACCAGCTAAAACTATATGGATCATATCACTTTTATTATTTATATTTTTTTCATTTCAAGAATATGTACATATTTATATGTATCATAACCATTAATCATTTTTATCATTTTAATACAAACTAATGATTTTGAAAAAAAAAGTTCAAATCGCCTAAACCGAACTGTTAAACCGCTAAACCTGTAAAGCCAAGCGTGTCTGACCGACCCGCCAATCCAGCCGGTTTGGTTTGTGCCCCGAAACCAAATTTATTTGTTTGGCCCAATATTTTAATCAAAACTAGCTAAACCAGACCGCGAACACCCCTACATTATATCACATCCAAAGACTATAGATCAAGTGAATATATAGTACTACAAACCTGTTCAGCTTTAGGAATCGTGGACATCTTAAATTCACGTTGACCACTTTTGAAAGCCTGCAATGCCGGAACCTGAGCTCCATAATCCACGATGCTCCCCTTTTGAAGAAGCGCATATGGAGCCACACACGAGTTTTCCGATATTCTGATTGGCTGCAAACTCAAAACACCATTTTTAACCTCATGGCTTTGAATCAATGCTCCCTCTGCAATCACTGCCCCATCTCCTATATTGACCAAGTAAGGGTCTGTGATATCAACAGTATCAAGACGCACAGATGACCCGATCTTTGCTCCAAACATCTCGAACCACATCCTGGCAAAAACTGTACCTTTTAAATGCACCGCGTGAACCCTAGAACAAACCTCTTGGGCTTTGTATAATGTCCACCATTTCACAAAGTCAATTGACCAAATGGATATATCAGGAGTTAAACCATAATTTGGTTGAAGAAATGAGTTCCCAAATATAGCAACAGTTATGCAGGTGGACATAATGTAAAACATCCAAACTACAGGAGCACAAGTTATTGATATTAAGTAACCGACCCACGGGCTCATTTGTATGAGTTTACCGCCTTTTGATATTAGATTTGTGAAAGCAGAAACCGAAAGATAGATGGGAATCATCATCAAGAACATAATGTATGCAAGACCAAGAAAATGGGACATCCAAATACCAAACTTATTGGTTGAAGAAACTTCGAGTGGAATTTTGAAAAAGATTGTTCTTTTATGAGGAAAATGGGATTCAGGACTTGCGATTTCAGGAAAAGATTTTTTCAAAAGATCTTCAGCAAAATCTGCCAGATCATCAATACATGTGGCGGTGAAAATGTCGATTGCTCCCACCGGAACCCCAAGAAAACCTGAAAGCTTTTGAGCTGCTCGAACCACACCGATTGAATCAATTCCATAATTTGCTAAACTTTCTGTAACCGAGATACTTGCAGTTGGAACACCAGTTTGATCAGATAAAAGCTTCTTTAAAAAATGAATAACTTCTTGTTTAGGTATAATACCTGAAATGCTTTCTTTTGTGTTTTGGGTTGTAGATTGAAGTGCTTTGATTACTTGCAACTTGTTATCTATAAATTGTTTTAGACATTCGAACCGCTTAATCTTGCCAGATGTCGTCTTACAAATGGTTTTTTCTTTTATTAGTACAACTGAAGAAATTATTATGCCATGTTCTTCTGTAACAATGGTTTGAATGCGGTCTATAATCTCATTTGGTGGAGGTTTCTTTCCTTTAACCTCTGCAATTACAACTAACCCGGTTTGATCCATGTTTTCAGGGATAGTTATCCCTTTATTCAATAACACCTCTTCAGGAACTCCTACAACGGCACAACACCCGGGCCTTATAAACTCAGACGAGGACTCAACCGTCTTTTCAACATCTGATGCGTATATATTCCGTCCGCCAACAATAATCAAATCTTTTATCCTCCCTGTAATGAACAGTTTCCCGTCAACAATGCGTCCTAAATCTCCACTTCGAGTGTACATTTTGCCAATACACCCTTTAAGCGTGTTTCGAAAAGTTTTTTGGGTCAACTCTTCCAATCCCCAATACCCAATGCCTGCACTCGGGCTATAAATCCAAACCTCCCCTTCCTTTCCCCTTTCTACATGTTCTTCACCCGTCTCAGGATCAACAATTCTAACATCCACATCAGCATCATTCTGGCCCATATACCCACAACATATTCTTCCTTGCCAATCTTGAAAAATCGGTTCTCCTAGCCCGTATGCACAACTTACGTAAACGGAATTCTCGGCCATACCGTAACCCGGAGCCATCACTTCTTGAGAAAGCCCAAAAGCCCGAGTTAGCTCAATAAACTTTTTTAAAGTTTTTGATCTCACGGGTTCAGCAGCAACCATTAGAAAAACCATGGAAGAAAGATCAAGTTTCATATTTTTTTCCTTCTTGGACACTAATCTTCGTATCAACAGTTCAAGAGCGAAATTCGGGCACGCACTATGAGTAGCCCGGAACTTACTCATGGTTTGCAGCCATAATACCGGGTTCTTAATAAATGTTATTGGAGAGAACAGTACAGCTGTCCCACCACTGACAAGTGTCGTAAGAAGCCCGCCAATAAGGCCCATATCATGGTACTGAGGCAACCAGCTTACAGCAACCGTATTTGATGTACTTTTGTACACCCTACGCATCAACTTTACATTGTGAATAAGTCCGCTATGAGTGAGCATGACACCTTTAGCATCACCAGTTGAGCCTGATGTGAACTGAAGAAAGCATAGATCTTTTGGCAAAACCTGAGATTCTTTAACAAATATGCTTACATCATCAAAACTGACATTGAAACCTTTCGAATTCTTGATCCAAGAATCTGTATGCATCCACGGGAGATTAGGCCAAGAACCAGAGTTCTTCCTTCTGCCTGTTAACATAATTTTGTTCTTGGCAGAATTTGCTTTCACATAAACATGGTACCCAAAAGTGGACAATATTGCAACTGCTTTTGTTCTTTTTGCAATGTTTTCAATGTGGAGAAGTGGTTGCCCACCCGTTTGAGATGGGTCAGGAGGAATGGCGGGAACGGGTATGACTCTAGCTATTAGACACCCGAAAAAGGCATCAATAAATTCAAGACCCGGTATGTAGATGAGAAGAACTCTATCTCCAGGTTCAATAACAGGCTTTTTGTACGTTAAGAGCTTGCGAGCAATAAAGGAAGCATTATTATATAGCTCTTTGTATGTTCTTTGACTTATTGTTTCACCTTTATCATTGAGCCAAGTATATAACGTTTTATTTGCAATGAGTTCATGATTTCCCCAGTGTCTTAAATAACCGTCTATAGATGAGATATCTGGAAACTCAACCCCTGGTGATTCATTTAGGTGTTTAGAAATCCAGGAACAATTGTCTGATTTCATTGTGAATAATCTCTGCAAAACCACAGTTTCTATATTAGGTAGCATTTTTAGTAGAGGTGGTAAAATACACAGGTTGGGTAACAAGTCAAAATAGGTGAACTTCTTTGTAAGTCAAACTTTTCGCTCCTATTTTTTTAAACTCTGAATAGTTAGTGCGTCAGATATGGTTACAACTTACAAATTTTTTATTCTTTCAGTTATTCTATAGTTTTTTCATAAACTGAATCTAAGACAAGTATTTACTAAAAAGTCACGGTGAATGACTTTTTTTACCCTTTTAGTCCTTTAAGGAATGTTTAGATTGCTTATTAAAATTGTTTATGTTCTAATTGCTTAAGGAAAGATAAGTAGTGTAGATAAAAAATTCCTAACACCCTTAAAATAGCTTTTGTTAAATCGAAACGCAATATACAGTTTTAAAGCGATCCCAAACATCTCATTAGTGTCAGTTATACTATAACTTTGATTAAAATGGTTTAAGAGGTTTTATATAATAATAATAATACACTTTTGACAAAAAGAAAATTAACTTGTTTGATCCATTAAGGGGAGTTTGGGATTGTGCATTAAAAATCAATTACATGCTAATTGCTCTCTAAGCAACTTCAAACTGTTGATTTAAAATAACTATTTTTATGCATAAAACAACCAAATAATCAGTTGGATAAACAATCCCAAACACCCTTAAAACAACTTTTATTGAATTGAAACCCAATAAGCAGTTTGAATATGCGATCCCAAAAAAACCCACTTAGTTAAAACATAATCAGAATAAGGGAGCCAAGATTGCTACTTCTAGTTTGTATCTAGATTTTTGTACCTTAACGTACGGAAAACTTGGTTCTGGATTATCACTTGCAAAGTGTTTCAAAACCAAATTAAAAGCATAGGATGAATTCCTTTCTGTTAGCTCAAAAGCCATTAGTCCTCCAACATAGAAAGTATTATTCTGACCTTGCAATTGGTTTTCCAACTTCTCATAGAATCCATCCTTCATTTCTACATTTAGTTTTAACAACAATCACCACGTTTGATTTATAAAATTAAACTCTCTTTGGTATCCATGAGAACCGGTAATCTTATTAGACACGTACCTTGACTGTTGACATGTGGGAAGTACTTAAATCGCCGTTGTAAAATGACTTTATTGACATTTCCCCCCATGCGTGTGACTGCATCAACTGCAAGCTGAATGACTGTTTCTCCCACGATATTTACCGAATTTCCATATGACCAAAACAAGAATATATTTGTGTCTGAGTAAAATCTTTGCATTGCTACCGGATTGCCAATTGTGTTTGGATCATCCATGAACTCGTGGAAGTAATAAAATCCAACTGGAATATGATCAAATCCGTCTATCTTCAACACGGTAGTATAGTAATCAATAGTCTCAACTTTACTAAATACTTCCTTCTCAAGATCAGTTAGGTCCATAGCCTCATTTACAAATTCTTCTGAAACATTCAACAAAAAAATGATCAAATAAATGAATCAATTAAGTGAAGTGTATAAAGATTGTAACTTTAATAATATAACTTTTGTAAAGAAAACTTGGCATAATACCCATAAATACTAGAGTTCTACTATAAGTAACCACCCCAATCTGTATATAAGTGGTGCAGATGACAAATAAAGGATCATACGGCATATGACCTATGTTACACATCATACAACCCGTATGATTTGTAAGAACACCAACTCATGCAGCATGTATACAACATTCGCATTTTAGGCCCATATGATTAGTCCGCATAACACTCAAATGACCCTGTATAACATCTTTTACGGCCCGTATGATCCATACGAACCATATAACAATGTCTGTTAATAGGTTGTCAGTGTGTGTATAGTCTGCTCTAAACTAAAAAAGGTCCAATTTTCAAGTGTTGTATAGGCACAACCCGAATATAACATTATGACACATATGATTAGTAAGTCTAACACTATATATTACACATATAATGTCTCCCAATAGGTTGTTGGTGTGCGTATATCCCGCCACAAAGTTAAAGGATCCAAATTTCTAGTGTTTTATAAACATGACACATATACAACATTATGACCCTATGATTATTTCCTATAATGTCACTTAAGTTGCTAGTGTGCATATAATATGCCCTAAACTAAAAAGGATCCAACTTTCACATGCTATTGTATATAGACAAAATATTCATTAATAAGATTGTTATTAACAAACCTGCATTTTCCAAAGGCGATCTGTACGTCTTTCCACCGATCACCGGAAACGAACCAGAGATTATAAGTTTATCAAACTCCATATCCATCTTTTGACTTTCACCATCACCAATTTCAACTTCCAAACAAACACCATCAACATCACGTTTAACCATCAACACTTTCGCATTACAATAAACCTCAACCGGTATCTGTTTACTAATCTTCTCCCAAACACTAGTAAACCCTCCTTTAAATCGCATAACTTTTCCCGCCATTGAAGTTTTAATAAACTCATGAACATAAGCATAAGGCATATCCTGAACAAATCCATAACCTGAAGCTGTGAATCCGTAGGCAACGGATTTAGGAACCGAATTGAGTCCATTGGATTTGAGAAACGAAGGAGTTGGATCTGAAGCGATGTCGCTGATGGCGTGAACGCCGATTCGGTTAGTGGAATTGGCTTTGTCTTGGAGGTTTAGGGTTAGGGATATGACGGAGACGTAATCGTCGATGAGTTTGGTGTCGTGGAATTGTCCGGTGGTGGTGTTGATGGTGGCGAATTTATGTGTGGTTAAATCCTCTGTTTCAGCTCCGATTTGGTTCGCGAGGTGGAAGATGGTCGGTGCACTGTTTCCGGCGAGAACTTGACCGCCCAAATCGTAAATCCTCCCTGTTAAAATGTTGTTAGCACTTAGCAATCAGTCAATCACAGTTAAAAACTCGTTAAGATATTAGCTAAATCTTTTCGTTAACTACCTATTCTAATAATTAACTAACAAATACACATGGCATGATTATAGTATGTGTCAAACTCACATTCTTTCTACATATTATTTTATGCGGATCTTCAACTGGGTTTCTGGGTTTGAATTTATCCCAATATTTAACATATATCTTATTAATATTTTATTATTTTTGAAAACAAATGAAAAAATCTTGTATCATTAATCTCTATCCATATCTAATAACTACTTTTTAGTAAGATTTGGATAATTTTGTAATTTGAATAATCGTTATGAAAATACTAAATTTATTTATTTTGGATTTCAAATATATTCATTTGATATAATCATAATTTTAATGATATTACTTATTTTAATAATAATTATACATCTTTAATAAAATAATTAAGTTATATAAAATTAAAATAATTATTTACATTTATTTGATTTAGCTTTTCTAATAACAAATCTTATATATTAATAAAAAATATCGTTTTTATCATTCAACCCGTGTATTACACGAGAAAAAACCTAGTACATTTATATACTCCCTATTTTGAAACACCTTCCAATCTAAGCATCAACTTAATGTTATTTACAATTTTTTCACTAGCCAAATTTTAACTTTTATTTTATTTATATTAACAGTTTTTGAATTTGACTAATTATCATTTTGGCAATAACTCGTTTAGTTTCGACTTTAATCAATTACTCTACTTTGATATATTTACGATTTAAACCCTCATATTTTGACTTGGTTATCATTTTGACCTATAACTTTTGATATGTCTTCGTTTTTTTATTGTGTGACACATTATGGCTTTGTACCATGACGTACAAGGCATGAAACTTTTTTATCAACACATGTGACAAAGTCACAAACACAAGACCCGGGCGCGCGGTCAAACAACTATCTTCGTGATTTTAAATCATGCAGTTGGCTAGTGAATTATCTTACAAAATCTAGGAATTGTTAAAACAAACAACTATCTTCGTGATTTATTTGTTTTTTTATTAAGATATTTTCTTCATAAAATAAAAACAATTTAATAACTATCTGGTTTTAAAGCATTAAGTCCGGATTTTAAATACTATAGTTGGCTAATGAATTTATCTTACAAAATCTATGAATAGTTATCAGAATAAACAATTATCTTCATAATTTCCTTATTTGTTACTAATATACTATAATCTTAAAATAAAAAGTATTTAATAACTATATGGGTTTAGAGCATCATGTTCAAATTTTAAATTTTAAACCATGTAGTTGGCCGCAATTTTATTTTACAAAATCTAGGAATTATTGGTAAAATAAACAACTATCTTCGTAATTTTCTTTTTTTTTTTTATTAAGATACTAATTTCATAAAGTAAAAACTATTTGACAACTATTTGAGTTTAGAGCATGAAGTCCGTATTATAAATCTTGCAATGGGCTGGTGTATTTATCATATAAAATATAGGAATTGTTGTTAAAATAAACCACTATCTTCGAAAGTTTCTCATTTTTTATTAGGATTAATTATCAATCATATAATAAATGCTTCAAATTAAATTTTTTAATTTACTTTTTATAACTATATTTTTTTGTGTTACTATCGTTCGACCTGTATTATAGCTTTGTAAAAAAAGACGAGTTGAGGAGATCTTAGTTGTAAAAGAGCAAAGCCCAAGCTAAAGATGGTTCGCTCGTTGGTTTGCTTGTTACCTATCTAATATTTCAAAGTTTTTGGGGGGCAAATTTGAGAGGGAAAATTTTTTAACTGGTCAAATTGGACTCCAAAACTTCATTGCTATTTGCGGCAACTCCACTCAATGATTTTCAATCAATTGTTCTCTATATTTTTGGTAATACGTTTGTGGTTTTAATCAATCAAGTTGTTGAAACTTTATTTATTGTTTCGTTTCTTATAAATAAACTCTAATTTCAAATTCAATATGGTGTATAACCAGTATTCGATTTTGATAGTATGTTCAATCAATCTGGTTGTTGAATCTTTATTTATTGTGTTCTATATTTTCGATTTTTATCATTTTTATTTATATATTTTAGATTTATTCCGTATGTATACACGGGTTTTAAACCTAGTTTATTTTATATAACCAACTTAAAGCCTTGTTATAAATTTATAATAAATAACAAATAGAAAAAAAAGTCTAACATTGCATGTATGATGAAATTACTAAAATAAAGTTTTCTGGGTTCAAAACCTTAAATGTACGCAGGAGCGGATCTAGGTAGTCCGGTACAGATTCATGTGAACCTACTGCCTTTTATATTTTAGATATATTGGTTTTCATCAATTGATTTGTATTATCTTTCCGATCAAGAGACTTTAAACATCGATTTTGAATTTGGAAAAAAATTAACAGTGTTAAAAAAAATTTAAAGATGGACCGTTGGTTGACAAAGTGATAAAAGTTAAGACCGTTGACAGTCAATTCAATAGTTGGACCAGTAAAAGCTAAAAGGTGATAGTTGGAAACAGTAGAAAACCAATATACCTATATTTTAATACTCATATTAGCTAAAATACTCTACTTTAGGTGTTAAAGCACGGTTTGTTGAACGTATGGCAGGTTCGATTCTCGTTTCTTACATTGTGTTTATTTTTTAAAAATCCAACCCAATACAGGGCCCTCCAATTTAAGTATTTAGCAAAACACATCAATACAAGTCTTGAAAAAGTGATACAAACCGAGAAACAAACATGCATTTCATAATCATCAACCCAAAAATTATGAACCCAATAAAAATAATTTTTGAGTCCGTCACTAGATATACGTTATTATGACAAAGTTAGACTTTTTTAAAATAAAGTGAACACGTAAATTGTAAACGTGCAGTAAATATACGTAAAAGGATACACAGACGAAAAGTAGAAACACGAGAAAGAAGTAGATAGAAAAAATAAAACGTTAATTAAGTTTGTATACTCAAAAAAATTCGATGATATGCAATTATGCACACAAAAACTAGATACGTGAAATAATATATGTTTCATAAGATAAAACACTTTTTTGACAAAAATAGTGACATAAATTTACCCATAAGACGTAATTGTTTTCGTGATTTCTTCATATGCACAAACTTTATACATAAAGTTATATTAAAAAGGGGAAATGTTATAAAAACATAATCAACTTTTAATTTTATTCTAATTAAGTCACTCAAGCATATTTTGCTCAAATTAGGTGACTAAACCTTCAAATCGAGCAACTGTTGGATTTTGTTTTTGTCAAGAAATGAATTGAGGAGAAGATATGAAAGTTATAAAAGTTAATTACATCATATATTCATTCATATGTTATATTTAAAAACTAAGTTGGTTCTTTCACTAGATTAGTCTTATAAATTTGAAATATATAATTGTAGAAATATGTTCTATAAAACACAAACAAGCAGGACATGAGTTTACTTTGAATTGCTTCATTGTATGTTGTTTGGTTTTTGTACACTTGTGGTTCTAGCTACTTGTTAGCCCTGTTTCTATCTATATATTCAATTCATATTTGCCGTTTAAAAAAAATAAAACACAAACAAGCAGGTCATCCTATATATATATAGTCATAAAACGAACCTTCAATATCTAGTGATTCACACATGCCTCCTACAGAATGATGTTTCTCCAAAACAATAACATTAGTGTAACCGAGTTTGCATAGTGCATAAGCGGCCGATAGCCCACTTGGACCGCCCCCAATAATCCCGATCCGTGTGTTTGGTTCAAAACAAGGATGCATCTTCGCAAACTTATCTTCTATCGCTTCTTCGGTCTCCATATCCTGCTAACAATTTGAAAATATATATGGATCAGATTAGAAATTGTATATATAGCCAAAATTAGTACCTCGTTACCTTGAATTAAATAGATGGACTATGTTGTACTAGCGCTTATGCAGATGCATAGGTTTTAAAGTTGTATATATAGCCAAAGTTAGTCATGTGTTATGTGTATGATTTAGTAGGTGTATGATCAGTTGATTATGTAATCAGATGATTAATTAAGTGATTATACTAGAATGTTTCCAATTCCATTGACTATTATATATGACTTATGAAACTGATACTTTAACTTAATAATGGATAAAATATAACAAATTCTCTTAAGTGACTGATCTATCTAATAAATCAAACTTTTAGGGCGCAATTTTTGGAGGGATTTTTTTTTTCTATAATAGGAAGTTTGTGAGGTAAAATTTAGCTAAATTTTTCACCATGCAAGTTGATGGAGCCAACTCCTTAAATGTTATATATTTACAAATTGTTAAATATAATGATTATAATTTCTTTATAAATATTACTATTTAACCCGTGTGTAACACACGGGTATTAAACATAGTTTATCTAATAAGTCAAGGTTTTATGGATAATTGTTTAGTGAAAAAAAAATATTTGCTCTATAATAAGAAGTTTTGAAGGTAAAATTAAGTGAAATTTTTCACCATGCATGAGTTGATGGAGTCAAATCCTTAAATGTTAAACATTTACAAATCCTTAAACATGATGGTCGTAATTTCTTTATAAATATTATTACTTAACCCTTGTGTAACATACGGGTATTAAACTTAGTCTAGCTAATAAATAAAGGTTTATTGGGCGGCAAAACTCAGGGGGAGAAATTTTTTTAGCGGGATTTCATCTACAACAAGAACGAAAGCTTTAATATAGTTTTTGATTCTCCTGATTATGACAATGATTTTTTTTTTAATATTGTTTTTCAGCATGTGTACGTCGCACGGGTATATTTTTAGCATGTGTGTCTCATAAGTATTATTTTCAGCCAGTATGTCACGCGAGTATTAAACCTATTATTCTATAACTAGGTTTAATACCCGTGTGTTACACACGGGTTAAATAGTAATATTTATAAGGAAATTATAACCATTATATTTAACAATTTGTAAATATATAACATTTAAGAAGTTGGCTCCATCAACTTGCATGGTGAAAAATTTAGCTAAACTTTACCTCCCAAACTTCCTATTATAGAAAAAAAAATCCCTCCAAAACATTGCCCCCTAAAACCTTGATTTATTAGATAGATAAATCTCCCCGACAATTAATGGTGCGTATCATATATATTGATTACTTTTTATGCGGGTGTGATTTTTGGGCATTTGAAAAAAAATTATAGTAATTATTAGTTACTTAATTAATAACTACATCTAGCTAAAATTCAAAACAATTAACAATCATGAGTCAAATAAAGAATAACAAAGTCTTTTAAAGGGCTAATCTCCTCTTCTAATAAATTGCTAACACATCTCACCACACTGCGCCACGTGTCACCACAACATTCATCTTCAATTTAATGGCTAAAGATTTAATATCCATCCAAAATTACTAAACAATGACAAACATTATTTTCATGCATGCAAATGGGTATTAACCAAGTATATTGATATATAATTATTATATATATATATATATATTTTACTGTTATATATATATATATATATATATATATATATATATATAGAGGAACACTCAAATGAGAACACCTCTTAACTTGAGTACAAAAAGTACAACTTTAACGAATCATAGAGGGAGTCAAACTGTTGAACTTTTTGTAATATAAATTGACCAAAATGCTTATAATTCAACTAATTTTAACATCTAATTAAAAAAAATATGATTCGTGATGTCGTTTGTTAGAATGCATATATGCACCCAAAATGTGTGTTTGTTTACAAGTAACGTGGGTGCATATATGCATTTTAACAAACGACTACACAAATCATATATTTTTTAAATAGATGTTAAAATTAGGTTAATTATAAGCATTTTGGTCAATTTATATTATAATAAATATAACAGTTAAAGCGGTTCCTAAGTTGTTCTCAAGTTAAAAGTGTTCTCATTTGAATGGATCCCTATATATATATATATATATATATATATATATATATATATATATATTACTGTTCAACCCCGTGTGAACACACGGGTGTTAACCTAGTTACTTATAATCCTCCACGTCGATTGATGCATAACATATTGATTAGTTATTAAGTAGTTGTGATGTTTGGGCGTTTAAAAGAAATATGAAATTACTAGTAAATAGTATTTTGACCCATAGTTGCGACTATTTAAAATTTGAAACAATTAAAAATTCATTGTCAAAACAAAACTTTTAATATACGTACACATCAATTGATACATGTCATAACAATTATCAAAAGTTTAATACATTAGAAATAAAATTGTATAGTTTGTTACACGTACACTTACAAACCCGTATGTCATTGGTGATTTACATGACGCTTACATAAATTTTATACAGTTTTGTGTGATCGTAAAAACTATATAAGCGTACAATAGGTTGGTGTCTCGATAATAGCAATGTTTTCGGACTTATAGGTTCAGTTCGGCCTGTTGAACCGCTCAAACCGGAATTTATAGGTGGCACCGAACCGATCCATATATGTTCGTTTTTAGCACATATGATCGGCCGATTTAAACCGAACAACCGGTTGAACCGCGATTCGACCGGTTGAACCGGTTGGATCGAATCGGAAAATTGGGTTTTTTTTAATTTTTTTTATAAATTGGTTGTGCCTTTAAACTTGGATCATCTTTGTTTAAACTCGTAGTATCTTGTTTGAATTTGGATTAGGTTTGGTTAAGGTTTGAACTTTATTTGGATGTTTGTTTAACATGATTAATGTGTTTGTGTTATGATTTTAAAACTTAAAATAATTGTGTCTGAGAGTCTGACTTATATATAAAATTTTAATGCTTTGAAAATATATATTTACTATTTATATAATTCAAAACCGACCTAACAGGTTCAACAGGTCCGACTAGTGAACCAGTAAGAAGATTGATTCACTATCCAATCCAGTTCTAAAAACATGGATAAGAGATCGAGACAAGTTAAGACTTTTAAAGCACCTAAGCTTAAGTCTTTGGCTCGAGTCTCACAATGAATAAAAGAAATATGCCGTCCTATATTTTAATACAGAATATAACACGTAGCTCTAAATAAACAACTGAATTGTATTTAGATATTCAAAACAAAACCTAATACAGCTTCCCCAGGAAAATTTGATTTCTAGCTACAAGGATATGCACATATATATCATAGGTAATGTTAATATTATTATTATTAATATATTGAAAATTCATTCATTAAACAGCTGTACGTATACATAATATTCAAAAAGTCAAACCTTTTAATTTCAAGCACTTGATGATGAATTGATGATATATACTCATACACCTTACGTATCAAACTTAAGAGAAATTAAATTAAACATACTCCTGCATATAGGGGTGTTCAAAATACCCGAACCCGATTAACCCGACCCGACCCAAACCCGAATAAGCTAATTAGGGTCGGGTTAAATAGGGTCAAAAGTATTAATCGGGTTATTCGGGTTAACCCGAATAACCCGAATTGTTAATAGGGTCGGGTTGCGGGTTTGTTTTGGAAAAAAATATCGGGTACGGGTTAACCCGAATAACCCGATTAGTGTTCCATGCCTATCAATTCAATTTACATATATTTGCATATGTTTGGATCGTTCACAAACAACCTTTAGTTCTCGGTCCTTTGTTCTCACTAATTTTCACAAACTTAATATTTAATCATTTAAAATAAATTGAACGTGAAAAATGAGACATAATGATAACTTATTCATAAAAATATAAAGACTGACGCTTTATAAGTTTACTTGCTCGCGTTTTGAAATAATTAAAATTACTATACATTTGTAAATTAACAATATAAACCAACAAAGGAGATGATCAAACATTTTTCAAATTATTGTACTCTAAATTGATAGTACAATGATATTTTGATGTGAATTCGAACCTGAGATCTTTAATTAGGTTTGAAAATGTTCTAGTTACCAAGTAACCCAATTAACCCGGCTAACCCGACCCGACTAACCCGAAACCCGATTAACCCGAACCCGAAAAACCCGAACCTTAATAGGGTCGGGTTGCGGGTTAGATTTTATTTTTAAAAAACCCGACTAACCCGACCCGATTAACCCGAAACCCGATCGGGTTGACCCGATTAACACCCCTACCTGCATATATCACTTCACATATAAAAAATTAATAAATTCATTAACAAAAGGATAATGACATGTAACGAAGAAACAATTGTTGTTCCAAAAAAAAAACGAACAAACAATCGCATATAAACCCTTATAAACACTACTAGAAAACACTGAAGTTTCCTACAAACATTTTTGTCGGAAAATGGTCGGAAATCGTCATTTCCGAGAAAATAAGCTGTTTTCTAGTAGTGAAACATCCTTTAATTGTATATTAAAAATCAATTGTAAATATACCCAATGCTAACAAATTTTTTCAATATGACCATATTAAATGTATATATATATATATATATGCAAATTAAAGTTGTTTATATGGAGAAATATACAATTGATTTTTTTGGCTGGGGAAATATATATGCATTTAACGTGTTTTGGAGAGAGAAATATGAATTTAGCCCTATAAGTAAAATCTAAACATTAGATATCAATATATATCAATTCATGTATGAATATTTAACTTAGTAAAAAACACGTAAAGTAAATGTGCATCCACTAATCATGTTATAACATTAGAGTTGAACGAAGTTATTAAGTTGTCCCTATGATAATTAAAAGTTAAAACAAAAACATTATAAGCTTTTGAATATTTTAGTGCCAACTATATATTTTTCTAGTGTTTTCTCGGCTTCTTATTATAAAACGCGTCTTGCTTATCTGTTGACGTCAAATTCGTTAAGAAAACTTTGTTTTTGTTTAAAATTAACCGTGTTATATGTATTTCAGAAACAAGTTTAAGTAATTGAAGATAATACTGTTTTAAAAAACAAAAATGAACATGCATACCGACCTCAAGAGACAAATTAGGCAAATCTGAGTCGATGATCAGTTAGTGTTGGAATGAAGAATGAAGCTCAACTGAACATCAAATTTATAGACAAAGAAAAAAACACGTGGCACAACAAGTCATGCAAATACAAACACACATGCAGAGAATATCCCATGCATGCAAGCATAAGGTGCTTGTACCTTATGCTTTCATGAAGGTACCAAGTAGGTTTGAAATAGTTTGGTGAATTTAATACTTGCATTTGATGGGTATTTGATGATCATATTCAAGAGATTTGAGTATAAAAAGATGCAGATCGAATATGGGGGAGCATATGCTGCAGGCCCAATAAAAATTAATGGTTACCTTAAAAATTCATACATAGTGAGACATCAAGAAAGAGATACAAAAGCACACCCATTAGGGTTTGATTTCTTGATGTTGATGTTGATTCAATCTTTGTAATTAATTCAACTATTTGTTTTGGCATTAAAGATTCTTGATTTGATTATTGAAAATATTGATAGGATGAAACATTTGATAAAAAAAATTTGATTTAAATTAAGAAATACAGGTATACACTGTCGGTGATCATAAGAATTTTAGTGCTCGAGAAGAGCCGGAAAAAAGACCCAAGGGCCTTACACATTAAGTTATAAACTTATAGTTTAAACCAAGAATAGGATTTTTATATATATTTGGTTTAATGAAAACCAAGCCCATATAACTTTAATTGATTAACCTTTTTGTTGATTCCATGGATTAATACATTATATGCTACCAACTTCACAAATACCCTTGCATATAATGATCAATTTCCAGTAAAAAAATTATGGGTTGCAAATGACTCACTTTATAAAATATGCAATTGTAAATGGTCTAAACATTCAAGCGGGTCTGCATAGTGTTATTGAATTATGTAAAGCACAGGGGTGCATTTTGCACTTATCTCTTGTTTTAATGTCAATTGTGTTAAAACCTTTTTCTTTAATTTTGTGTCACATGAACGAGCGTATCCTAAGCGGCCACACCTCCCATCCTCCCTTGGGCCGCCCTGATGAAATAAAATTCGCACAAAGTGAGACGTCAAGTCACAAATGTAGCATCTGGTCTAGCAAATCAATCAATGTCGTTTAATTTGGCCGTAATTGAGGAGCGTACAAATTTTTTGTTACATGTATTGAAATTGTTTAGGTCACTTATCATGGGATTGCTCTCATCTAATTGCGCTTAACTATAAGTTAAGTTCTATAATTAACAACCAATGTGTTCAAAATCGTATAGGTGATACTTGAGGCGAGAAAATATTAATTATCTCTTTCAAAAACAAAATATAACCAAATAATGTGTGATGATATATATATCTTGATTCAATCAATTGAGCTATATATTAGTGTTGATTCTTGATGTTGATCTTGATTTACATATAACGAGACACCAAGAAAGGCACAAAGTAACACACCCATTAGGTTGATGTAGATCTTGATTCAATCTTTATAATTATTTCAACTATTAGTTTTGGCATTAAATATTCTTACTTTGTTTTATGAAAAGATTTAATTTGTAAATAGGTCTCGATTCTTTGTTAAAAATGTAAAATAACAAATAACATAATAATGACATTAAATAATATCATAGCTTTATTGGCATATTTGGTGTTTGTCTTTATGGTTTTTGAACGATAGAGAATATGAACATATATTTTGAGACAAATAGTATCATCACATGACTATTAGCTATTAAACAGTTGATTCTTGCACTTTTTTATTTATTTAATTAAATACAACTTAATCTTATAAATTAATTTTAATAATCAAAACTCTGATCTAATAATTAGCTATTAAACAGTTGATTCTTGCACTTTTTTATTTATTTAATTAAATACAACTTAATCTTATAAATTAATTTTAATAATCAAAACTCTGATCTAACAATTTATGGTAACACTTTGATGGATACTAATTTTAAATTTTGTTTTTTAGCTAATTCAAGTCGCCATTGTATAATTATCATAAATTTACAATTGATTTTTACTCGCTTACTTACATGTGTCCTCATATTGTTCACAATATATCGTTGAGAGTGAAACCGAGTGGAATTATACTATTAATTGGTAACAAAAACGAAAAACTGGATTATTAATCAAAGTGTTACTACGAATTATTTTCGATCAATCAGAGATAGCTAGTGTGGATTTTTAAATTTAATTTTCCCACATGAATTAACATGTTAATGGTTACAATTTTACGTTTTTGTATGTTGGACTCGATTTATGAATAAATAAATATGACAATGTCAATTTCGTTGATGAATATTCCGAGTATTTGGTGTCATATATAGCAAGTTAAGAGTTAAGACTCGATTTTATATTTTAGAAGCCAATCTCACGTAGTTAATATTTACGTTTAAATTCATGAAAAAAAAAAAATCACTTTCATAAGACATAAATAAACAAATCGTGATTCTTATTACGTATTGATTATTAAACATGTTACGGTTATTTACATCCAACATGTATCCAAAAAGTTAAAATTGCCATATCAAATACTCGGAATATTCATCAACGAAATTGACATTGTCATATTTATTTTTCTGAAATATATGCAAATCAGCATTGATCCCTCGAAGCCGTCCTATCCATTCATTTATTTATTGGTTGAGAATTTGAGATGATAAAACAAAAAAAATACAATGTTTTAAATGTTTTAAGCGTAGGTTCAAACAGGCAGCTGGTATTACCGGTGATGTCCTTGATACGACATAGTCCAGTTTAACTAAAGTTTTACACGTAGAACCATCAGAAAATCCTGTTTAAATAGTTAATTTATTCCAATGAGCTAGTTTTGTTTGACCGGTTTAAATCGTCCGGTTTATGGTTTTTTTCACCCCTTAAGCCGAAGTTATGTTATTGTTGACTAGCCAACCCAATTGAATCATCCAGTACAATCCGCTTCAACCACTTAATTGTTTTTGAGCCCTAACTTGATTGATATAAATACTAATTTTTGAAACATTAGTTTAAAAAACAATTAAACAATAAGCAAGCATGAGTTAATGCTTGTAACTTGTAAGTTGTAACATACTAACATATAAGGTTAAGCAGCGTGTCAATAAATACATCGAGGATGTTTTGAGGTGAAGGCCCAGGCCCAGGCCCACTTTATAAAGTTGGTTTGATACAGCTCAAAGTCATTTCAGGCCCAATTTCATGATGAGATATTGAGATGTAGTAACTGTTAACAACTAACAACTACCTTGTTCTTCATCTTCAATGAGCCAAAATTAGCAACTGACTGAAAGTAAAGCTAGCTAGTATCAGTACAAATCGCTGCCGTTAATGGCTCCAAATCCTCCTCAGATCGCCATAATCGGTGCCGGAATATTCGTTAAATCTCAATACCTTCCTCGGCTTGCTGAGATCTCGGAGCTCGTTGTTCTAAAAGCTATCTGGAGCCGCTCTGAGGTATAGTTATAGCAGCTTATTTTGAACGATTAGGTGCGTTAATTTGTGTTTTGGTTGACGTTTAGTGATTGTACAAATTGATGTAGAAATCGGCAAGGGAGGCTGTTGAGATTGCTCGGAAGGTGTTTGATAATGTGGAGTGTAAATGGGGAGATGATGGACTTGATGAAATCATTTCAGATCCAGAGATTGCTGGTGTGATTGTTGCTCTTGCTGGCCAGATTCAGGTTAAATTCTGTTTGTGTGATTTGTTGGGGCAAATGTAGGATGATTGACATCAATTCTGTTTTAGTTTCATAGTTTGTACTAATAATTGGCATGTGTATTTAAACAACTATCAACATTTTAGTCACATACCAGCAGCATCTATAAATTTGAATCCACTTTCACTTTTGAGTCACCATTTAAGTTCAGAATTAACACAAAAAAACTAACCTTCAGAATCCGTAACTTAAAACGAACCTAACGAATGAGATCAAGTAAATCCTGGTTTTGATTTTAAAAGGCAAAACGTGAACTTTAGTCATCGAAGAGGAAATGAGGAAGTGTGTTTTTCGCGGTTCCCTTGTTTTCTGAACTCGTAACTTAAAAGCTGAGATCCAGCCAATCTATCTAATAATCTATCTAATAAATTAGAGTTTTTAGGGGGTAATGTTTTGGAGGGAAAACATAATTTATTTTATAAAAGGAAGGTTAAGAGGGAAAATTTAGTAAAAGAGTTAATAAAGAAAAAATTTTGTGATTAATAATAATTTACAAAATTATTTATACATTTTTAAATATAATAATTATAATTTTTTAAAAATATTTGTATTCAACCCGTGTGTAATACACGGGTGTTAACCCTAGTTAACTGATAAAACATGAGTTTAAGTTAGTAATCTATCTAATAAATTAGAGTTTTTAGGGGGTAATGTTTTGGAGGGAAAACATAATTTATTTTATAAAAGGAAGGTTAAGAGGGAAAATTTAGTAAAAGAGTTAATAAAGAAAAAATTTTGTGATTAATAATAATTTACAAAATTATTTATACATTTTTAAATATAATAATTATAATTTTTTAAAAATATTTGTATTCAACCCGTGTGTAATACACGGGTGTTAACCCTAGTTAACTGATAAAACATGAGTTTAAGTTAGTAATAAGCCGTGTTCTTTATCTGGTAAAACAAGACCATGGTGATTAACTGATTAAGGTTCACACTACTTCAAACTCAAAATGATCTGTTATTCGTCAAACCATGTTATGCAGGTGGATATGTCACTAAAGCTTCTGAAGGCAGGAAAGCATGTTCTTCAAGGTAATCTTATATTAAAGCAAATAATTTGAAATTAGTAATCTGTAAAACAAAGTTTCCCGTTGTTGTTAATTGTTTCTGTTCGTTTCGCACGCAATAAACTTATATCTTTTTTCGTTCGCTTCCTTACATGTTTCTTCTCTGAAATTCTGGCTTGCAGAGAAACCAGCTGCTGCATGTAAGTGAGATCCTGTTTCTGAAAAATTGGTTCTTTAAAAAGGAGCAAAAAAAATCTGCTGAATGATATTAATAAAAAAAAGTTCTTGATCTATGCAGCCATAAGTGAGGCAGAAACTGCATTATCACGCTATAGTTCCATTTACAACAATCCATCTGCTCAAAAAATATGGGCTGTTGCAGAAAACTACCGCTTTGAGCCTGCTTTTGTAGAGGTACTTCGATCTTGAACTTTTGGTCTTCGTTAATATCATTGAGATCATGCTAGAGAAGTTATTGTCTACTTCACAGAGCAGAAAGTTGATGTCTGAAATTGGAGATATGATGAGTGTGCAAGTAATTATAGAAGGGTCAATGAACAGTTCAAATCCTTACTTCTCAAGTTCATGGAGGCGCAATTTTACAGTAAGAAGTTACCCTTGATATGTGATGATGACTTTATTTAGAAAGGCTGCAAATCACTATATTAAGCAAATTGTTATATCGGTGAAGTTTAATGAACTGTCTTTTTGTTTGTTGTCTTCGTCAAAGTTCTAGGAAGTTATGGGGTGGTTGTCTAGCTTTGGTTCATAATAACTTGGGCAAACTGTATGCAATAGAAATTAACTTTAAATTAGGCACATAATAGAAATCAACTTACAACTTATTACCTATTATAGCAATCAACCTCCTTATAACAAATTTTGCCTGTAAATTGTTGATGTGACTCGTTGATGTCATGCCAGCTTGCCAAAATCAGATGTGATATGCAAAAAGTGTTTGTGGAAAAATTAAAATTTGTATTTACTTGCAAGCTTTTCAAAATAATCCTTTTCTAACATTTTTAAAGTTGGCTACTAAAAAGAGAAAAAAACGTTAGTTACATCTATATGGTGCTGTTTGCCCTTTAACTCTTTTAGCTTGTTCAATAGGTTTTATTACTGCTGTAGTGCATAGGTGGTGATTGATGTGGATAAATTGGGTAAAATTTCCAAATACACTACCTTGAGACAAACGTGTGTATTAGTTTCAAATATACTACTACCTTAAGTCATCCTGTTACAGAAGGCTAACTCTCTATATCTACATTTTGGCAGGGAGGATTCATTCTAGACATGGGTGTACATTACATTGCAGGGTTAAGAATGGTAATTTTCTCTTTCTTTCCTATTATTTCCACTTTTCATCTGCAAGAAGAATTGATATGTATGTGGTATCTTTGGTGAAATGTTTTCCTATAAGTCGATATACATACTGTTATTTTGTTGTGGTGAAACTTGTATCATTGATATCATTATGTATATGTGTAAAACAGAATTTTATAGAAATCTTTTCCTTAACACTAAGAGTACTTTATGTCTTACTCAAACAGCTCGTTGGATGTGAGGTGGCATCAGTGTCAGCTATGACTTCTTATGTGGATACAACTCTACCTCCACCAGATACCATTTCCTCTTTATTGTAATTTAAGACATAAGATATACCCTTTCCAACTTTAAGCTTTATGTTTTTATTTTAAAGTGACAATGTTTCTTTCTTACGTCTATAGTCAACTTGAGAACGGATGTTCTGGAGTGTTTGTAATGTTGGTATCCTCAAAATCACCAAAGGTTATAATTTAACTTGCTTTATTTCTCACTTTATGTGTTATCTATTAGTTGAATGTGAAATCAGATTAATTTGCTGGTACCTACTGCAGATTGTGTGGCGGGTTGTTGGTCTAAATGGGACAGTGCAAGTTGAACGTGGAAACAAAGACGGACAACATGGTTACGTGGTAATGCAGAAACATCTCATTTTTTTGCAATGGGGCATTTTTATGTAATATAATCTTAGAAAAAGAAGATATTATTTAGTAGTTTAATTGAGAAATAACTGAAACAGACCCCATGAATTTTGCTCAGTTCTGCCTTTGATATTGATGCTATCTCACAGGTTACTCTCTTTACTGCCAATAAGGAAACAAAGAGCACTTTCTATCCATTCAGTGGGGTGACCGAAGAGCTGAAAGCTTTTTTAAGTGACATCTCAAGGACATCTCTTCAGGTATTATGTGTGTGTGCATACATGCATCCAGTTTTTTAACCAAATATATCAACTAGTCCTAGAGGTGGAAAGATAGATAACAGGTCAAAACATGAATTAGCTAAAATGCGTTATTCTAGTACATGTAACACAGAGCGAGATGAGTAGAGCTGTGACCATTACAAAACTTTTATAACAAATTAATGTGTTAGTTATGAGTTTATGACTACGAAAGAAGTATTATTACTCTAATAGTCTAAATCGTTTAATAAAAGCAGTTTAGGATGCTCTATGCATTAAGAATGAACTTTGGACAACCTTCAACTTGTTTGACCTATTTGACTGATTCCACTTTTAGCTAAATCTTCTTATTTGACCTGTTTGAGATAACACAACCAAAGTTGAATCATTCGTGATTCATAAGAAAATGGGTTGTTGTTACAATAGGTAAGCTCCAATTTTATGGTTAACCTGGTCACCTGAAATTTTCACCCAAGTGTGTCTGAGTATCTGACCATATATCCATTATGGTAGTAAATTTATTTGACAATTGATGCTCTTATGGGGAACCTTTTGCTTTAGATAGTGGCCCACTAAATTGCCACTACACCTAACAAAAAGTTCAACTTTTGCATAGCCAAATAGATAGATGTAAGTGCTTCAATTTTTTTCAAATGTTCAAACTTTCCCTTAACAACTACAAAGCATCAGATTATCGTAGATCAAAATCTAAAGCTATCTATCTTGTAAATTGGTTGATATGAAAAGAGTAGACAAGAAACAGGTCAAACAGGTTGAAAGTTACCCTCAACCTTGAAAATTGTTTTATCAAAGATACAAATATTGTAGTAATAATATTGTTTTCAAAATTATACTAAACGCGTTAGTCATATAAAAATGTTAAAGAATGACAAAAGCCCAACCTAGAACGTTTTGCTCTATGCGAAAGTTTTACCCAACCTGTATGACATGTTCATCTTATTGTTGGTGATTTTATTGTTATCAACTAAATTGGAACTTATACACACGTGGACCCAACTATTTTTACTAGTGTCACATTGTTTCGGTTTTCACAAGAAATTGTCCAATTTATACACATGTACCCAATTTCCCACCTCGATATTTACCAACTACCAACGAAAGTGGTCAAAACATTGGAAATATTGAAATTTGTCTTGGGACAGAGTAAAGACTATTTTACAATTCAATAACTACATTTTGTTTGTTATGTCACATATGCTTAAAACCAACTAAAAGCTAACATGTCATATTGTAACATGGTTGTTTATATGATATATGTTTTAAAAATTGTGTGCAGAAGGGTGATAAAATTGAAGCTGAAGCGCGGTGCTCATATGTTGAAGGTGCACAAGATGTTGCAGTTTTGGATGCAATGCTTGAATCTGGAACGAAACAAGGAGCTTGTGTCAAGGTCAAAAAGTTTTAAAACCATCTCAATTTAGAGTTTAATTTGATTCATTGCTATTGTTTTTATAATGAAATATACTGTATTCTATGACATATCTCATTCAAAGTTCATAAATCTTCAACTGGTTAACGATAGCAATCAGAATACGCAACGGATAAAAAACTGAAATCACATGAAAAACTACACGAGAGGCTATTGGACTCTTTTAATACGAATTCACCACACAAGAATCAAGGGTTGTCCGTTGTCCCACACGAATATGAGGATACAGATACACCACCAAGACACGAGATGGCTCCAAAGAACATAACACAAGCAAGCCACGCCACGCTTATGCTAGCAATGGAAGAATTAGTCTAACTCAAAATCCAATGAATTAAACAAACCCAAAGGAAATTTTCTCGAACTCAAAGCTCACTACTTCATTCACTGCTAAAATCTGGTACATAGAGGGAAGACAGTAACTACTAACCGCTTGTTCACATAGCTCGGTTGTTGTTTCAATCGTCATTAACAACTAGGATCATTTGTTTCGAGAGACGGCTATCGTGATCTAGTTGTAATTCTATATGTCAATGGTTACTTGAAACTTTACAGTACTTGGTGAAAAAGATCAAAAGTGTTATAAACCGGTTACATAAATATTATAGAAAACATGTGTTACGTATAAACTAACTTTTAGATTTGGTTTTTAATCTTTATTGACAAGAGATGAGAACTATGAGATTATGAATCTATTCTGGTATATTATGTTGGGCCATCTATATATTCCTTGGATTTTATACTCTTTTACATTACATGTGATGCATATCATTTTTAGTTTATACCATCATCTATTTAATAATTTGAGAAAATATGTGATTTTAAAAATGTATGAAATAATATATACTATTATAAAAAAAAGGTCGGTGATAGCACCAGCCACGTGACACACTCTTGTTGGTGAAAAAGTTTTTTTTTCTTTTCTACGTTGTTTTTGTTATGTTAATTACATTTTCATTTAACTAAAGAGGACTATTGGAGTGTTACGCAATGTTGGGGTTTACTAGAGATGGCCTAGGTTCGAGTCACACCATCTATGTAATGTATTAGGACCTTTTTTCTTTTCTTTTTTTTTATTTTAAAATCTTAATACTTTTGATCTCCCACTAAACTTTAATTTGTTTACTAGTTTGACCCCTACTTGAATCTGACATATTTCCAGCTTTGACTTTCCGGTTTTGACTTAGTTTACATTTTGACATTTACGTTGTAAATTATCTCCATCTTTAACATGTCATGCATTATAACTTTGCAAAAAACATGCGACCTATGAAATTTTCTTTATCATGTATGATAAGGTCAGAAACATAACACTCGGTCACCGGAACGTGTTAAAAATAGATCTAGTTGACTTTTTCATTAAGTAAATTTATGAAACTAATAAAAACATTAATGATCAAAATCCGAATTGCACCATTCAAAACAAACTTATTTGAATGATGAAAGATCACTTAATCACTTAAATGAAAAAATGGTATATATACTTATTTAAGAAACCAAATAAAATTCAAACCAGAACAAAGAAAAAAAATAGAATATTGTATTCGTAATCATCACTTGTTGTCTATTTTTTTAAAATTATATATCTATACAGGGTGAAATTAGTGTACAAATTATATTTTTTGATATGAAGTCATGAGAAGATAATCAAACGAACTCGTCTAATTTCATTTTGACGTGTTGAATTCACTTGTCAACCACCACCACCACAATTTAAGCAAGTTCAAGGAGCGATTTAGTGAACCATCCCTGGATAGGCCATTCTTCTCCAACAACAATTTTAAGCAAGTTCCTACTGATATGGCGAATGCTTTGATTTCAAGTTTTTCAAATGCTGAATTCAAGTCGGCGGTGTGGGATTGTGGGGGTGAAAAATCGCCAGGCCTGGACGGTTTTAATTTTAACTTCATTAAAAAATTTTGGTCTTTATTTGATGCAGATTTGAAGATGATATTAGACTATTATCATGCAGGAGGGGAAATAAGTCCAGGCTGTAACGCGGCGTTTATAGCCCTCATTCCCGAAGGTGATGGATCCAGAGTTAATCGCTGATTACCGACCAATTAGTTTGATTGGTTGTCTATACAAAATATATTCAAAGGTGCTTGCAAATAGGCTCAAGAAGGTGATTCCGTTTGTGGTTGGTTTGGAACAATCGGGATTCATAGCAGAAAGATACATTTTGGAAGGGCCTCTTATGATAAATGAAGTTCTTGGTTGGGCAAAGAAAAGCAAATTTAAAGCAATGTTCTTCAAAGTAGATTTTGAGAAGGCTTACGACATGGTAAGTTGGTCTTTCTTGGACTCGATAATGAAACAAATGGGCTTCCCAGATATTTGGAGAGGTTGGATCTCAAAGTGTGTTTCCTCGGCGAGATCTTCGGTCTTAATCAACGGGTCCCCAACAGGTGAGTTCTTAGCCACCAGAGGATTGCGACAAGGGGATCCACTGTCGCCGTTTTTATTCACACTAGTAATGGAGGCGCTAAGTGTTTCTGTCAGAACGACGAGCAGAGTTGGGCTTTTTCACGGAATTCGTTTACCAAATGGTGGCCCGATGATATCTCATTGTCTCTATGCCGATGATGCTTTATTTGTGGGATCATGGTCTATGATGAACGCCAAAAATATGACAAGAATTCTCAACTGTTTTAATCTAGCGTCTGGTTTAAGAGTCAATTTCAATAAAAGTACTTTGGTGGGAGTTGGAACTTATGAGATTGAAGAAGAGATGGTTAGGAACATACTTCATTGCAAAAAAGGTAAAATTCCTTTTATACACCTTGGGGTTCCAGTGCGTGAAAATATGTCAAAAATTAAGAGTTGGTCTCCTATAGTTGAAAAGTTTAAAAAGAAACTTAACTCTTGGAAACTTAAAAATTTATCTTTTGGGGGAAGGTTAACTTTGGTAAAAAGTGTCCTTGGAAGCCTTCCTATCTATTACTTGTCCATTTTTAAAGCGCCAAAGTTGGTAATAAATATGTTGGAAAGTATCCGTCGGAGATTCTTATGGGGTGGGGAGCTGGAAAAGCAATGTATATCTTGGGTCAAATGGGATTTTGTGATGGCTCCAAAAGAGACGGGAGGTCTTGGGGTAGGCAGCATTAGAGACTTAAATTGGGCATTATTGAGCAAATGGAAGTGGAAGTATAAAACTAACTCTCAATCTTTATGTGCAAACGTCATAAAATCACTCCACTGGCAACCAAGAAAACATTCATAATATCCTTGTACTAAATCTTTGGCGGGCCCCTGGAAACAAATTATTAGGGTAGAAATGGACTTATTAGAGGAAAACATTGATCTCAGTAGGATCATCAAAGCAGTTCCAGGCCTGGATTCTAAGGTTTTGTTTTGGATTGATAGATGGGTTGGGAATGCACCTTTAAAGTGTTTATTCCCTGAACCTTTAAGCTCGAACGTCAAAAAAGTTGTACTTTGGAAAGTAGACGAGTGATTGATGGTTCAAGCGTCAATTGGAGTTGGGATTGGATCAGAACTCCAGCTTTAGGGACGGAAACAATGCAGTTCCAGCAATGTCTCGGACTGTTGCAGGGGGCGTGTACACCAAGCAGGTCAGACGTATGGAAGTGGGATTGTGGGGATGACACAGATTTCTCTGTCAAAAGTGTTCGAAGGCTCTTAGAACTTAATAGATCCCCAGTTGATCTAAACCCAATGAATTGGTCATACTGGGTTCCTTTAAAAGTTAAAAGTTTTATTTGGAAGGTGAGACTCAACAGGATTCCGAGTAAGGTTGCGTTAGGTGTTAGAGGTGTTCAGGTGGGATCAGAAGAATGTTCCTTTTGTTTCGGTAATCAGGAGACCACCGATCATGTGCTTCTAACATGTCATTTCGCTGCGGCAATTTGGGCTCGTATCTGCTTATGGTGCGGTTGGAATTTACCCACCGAGATATCGATTAGGGAATGTATTGATCGTTATCCATCTACATACGGGTCAAAAGCAGCTAAGGATACGGCGGCGATGATTCTAATGGCTACTACATGGACGATATGGCTGGCTAGAAACGGTATAATTTTCAACTCGATGGTGCCGTCAATTGATGGAGTAGTAGAGAAAATCATGGTGAACTCGTTCTTATGGACAAAATATAGGGCTAAACGTACGGATTTTGTTTGGCAGAATTGGTGTAGTAATCCATTGTTGTAGGTGTTGTTTTGTTTGGTTGTTTTGTTTTAGACCCTAGCGTCTTGCTAGTGGTTTTTTTGAGTTTTAATAAATCGTCGTTCAAAAAAAACCCACCACCAACCCCCACTCCCACACACACAAAATCCTAAAACCACCACCCACCTCCAAAAACCTAATCCACCCCCATCCCCCAAACTAAACATAAAAGGCTAAACCCTTTAAGCTAAAGGTAAATCTCAAAAACTAAAATCGTAAAGTTTGAAAGTACACTTACAATGTCACTAGAAAAAATCAATCGAAATTAATTTAAGTGCATTCGCATGACTTGATATCAAATTAGGCTTTATATTTACACATTTCTCTAGATAACAATAGAGAGATTTTACTATTTTAAGCTACTCGAAAGTTAGATGTTTTTTTCGCTTTGACTACAAGAGTACAAGGGTTTTATTTTTGTATGTAGTTCTAGTTACTAACATGATTATTTTATTGTATTGTATACAAAAAACAGAATATACGGACTATATAAATATCAAACGCCGTTCACAAAAAAATATATATATGAAGCATCAAACGCCGTTCAAAAGAAAATTGTATAGAAAGCATCAAATGCCGTGAAAAAATATGTTTTCATTCAAAAAAACATGTTAGAACTCATCTATTACACGAATTGATTTATAAAATACTAAATGTTTAAAAGTTTTTCTAAAATATATTTTTTATAATAAATTGATTTAGGCTTAAACACACATACACTTCATGAATAATCGTCCCTTAGCCATCAAATCCTACATCGGCTTCCTGTTGATTTCTCATTCATCTGGATTTTGTTTTGTGTTGTTCTCTCTATTCCTATGTGTTCAAGTGGTGAAGGCTTGCTAGCAAAGAAATGATAAAGCAGAAGCACACGCGTAAGCAAATGAATAACTCAGCAGCAAAACCAAAAAGAACTGTCAACAGCTACCCCTTTTCACAGCAATTATTACAAAAATACCATTCTACTGTTCATCAACTTCTCAATTTATACATAGTATAATATGTTTTTTAATTCAGTTTTGAATAATCTGGATTTTCAAAATAAAAGAGAGATGTGAGAATTAGATATATTAAAATATTAAATAGAGGTCACTAGGTGTTAGATCATTATGGGAACACGGGTTGTTTGTATATTTTCAAATAATTATGTTGTAAATGATATAAATTTTTCTACATATTTATGATAACATATAACATTTCAGAAATATTGTAATGCTTATTTATAAACTAAATTAGTTGTTGCCTTGTCTATATTTTTTTTCTTATCACAAATCAAAATCTTTAGTCTTTGCTTACTTTTGACTTTGGAAACAACAACATACAACTGTTCGTGAGTAACATGACAGAACATGTTTAAAAGCTTGACACATGTAAAAAATTTGTTCTTTTGTTAGAGTAGAAAAAAATATTTAAAAAAGTTTTTTTTGTCACTTGTCATATTCTAATAACATTCTATACATGACAATATTTGATAAAGTTAAAATATTTATATATTTATACTATATAATAATAATTACATTTTGGTCATATGATATTTAAAAAAATCTTGAAAAGTTTAAAAGTATTTATGTTTTCTACCCTTTTTTAGTCTCTCACCATGGTCTGAAATAAAACTCATTTAAACAAATTTCTCAACCATTTTTTAAATAGCTATAACCTTTTCATATGTTATTTAAAACATCCATCATAAAGGATCATTATATCTCCTTTTTTAGTTTGAGTTTACTATCGTTATAGTTACTTTAGTTAATTTTTTAAATTATATTTATGTTTTTCATTTGTTTTTTATCTTAATATATAATACTTAAAAGAACATGTAAGTTATCAAACTTCTTACCAACTCTTTAACGATACATAAGACTTAAAAAAAAATTAATTGTTAATTTTTAAAGTGATAAAAGTTGAGACCGTTAACATTAAATTCAATAGTTGAGAACAGTATAAATAAAAATATGATAGTTGTACCTTAAAAAATTATTTTTGTTAAACTAATTTCCTTGATAAATAATAACTACTTTTTCTTTATTTTTAACACGATCTATACAAGTAAAAGTCTCCAATAAGCCCTATTTTAAATGATTGACGTGAGATAATAAAAGCTAATTAACACCCTTAAAAGTTTTTTTAGGTTACAAATTATTAAGATGATTAAATTGGGTTGTAGGCGGTAGTAAAAAACAAGTATCAAGTATCGGTGAATCTTGAATTTGTGTAAAAACTCGTCATCGTCTTTATCTGTTTGCCCCCAAAATCTCCCTGAATCGATTATGGACCAGATACGTTGTACCCACAATTTATCATTTATTTCCATTAATTTATGTATTTAAAAATAATATATCAACCCCCCCCCCCCAACCCACCCACCCCCACCCCATCCGTACCCAAATACTCATAGGGTTTCAAGATTGTATCTACGAACGTTGACATCTTTCAGGAGCTAATTGATACCAGGTGACGGATTTTACAACACTCACATCTTCTATTTTCTCAATCCTTTATTGTTTTTTCATCATTTTAGTTGTTGTTTGTGGTGAACAATGAACATAATAATCTTTATTCTCCCAATTTGATTGGTTAGCTGAAACTATATTCTTGTGTCTTTTTTTATTGAATTTGTGCTGTTTTTTTTATTAAAGATTCGAATCGATTGTGGGTGCCTGTTAACTGTTCGATGAAATGCCTCTGAGAGACATGGTTTTATAAGTTGTTGGTTTGATACGTGGGAATAGCTATGGATGATCTTATGATCGATATGAATGGATTGGACTATGGTTCGGATATGGAAGGTGATGATATAAGGTGTGATAATATAGCTGACAAAGATGTGAGTGATGAAGAAATTGAAGCTGAAGATCTTGAAAAACGGATGTGGAAGGACCGAATTAAGCTTAGAAGAATTAAGCAAAAACAGAAAATGTTAGCGCTACAAGCTGCAGAGAAGCAAAAGACGAAGCAAACGAGTGATCAAGCTCGTAGGAAGAAGATGTCCAGGGCTCAAGATGGGATCTTGAAGTATATGTTGAAAGTTATGGAAGACTGCAATGCTCGTGGGTTCGTTTATGGGATTATTCCTGAAAAGGGTAAGCCTGTTAGTGGTTCATCGGATAATCTACGCGCTTGGTGGAAAGAAAAGGTTAAGTTTGACAAAAACGGGCCTGCAGCCATAGCCAAATACGACGCTGATCGCACGTTTAAAGAACAACGAGCCGGATGTCAAAATGGGAACTTGAATAGCATTCTTCAAGATTTACAAGATGCTACATTGGGATCTCTTTTATCAGCTTTGATACAACACTGTGATCCACCACAGAGGAAATATCCGTTAGATAACGGTCTCCCGCCACCGTGGTGGCCAACTGGCAGGGAAGATTGGTGGACTAGATTCGGCCTTCCAACGGGTCAATCACCGCCTTATAAGAAGCCTCATGGTTTGAAGAAAATGTGGAAAATTGGGGTTTTGACTGCTGTTATTAAACACATGTCACCAAACATTGCTAAAATAAAAAAACAGGTGAACCGGTCAAAGTGCTTGCAAGATAAGATGACTGCTAAAGAGAGTTCGATTTGGTTATCGGTTTTGAGCCAGGAGGAGTCTTTAATTTTACAATCTAGTGGTGATAATGGCGGTTCGGGGATAACAGAGACACAGTCAGGTGGTTGTCTTGATAAAAACCAAACTTTAAATAGTTATGATAGTGATTATGATGTCGAAGGTCTTGAAGATGGGCGGGCTTCAGTTTCGTCTAAAAATCATGCTGCACCACCGCTTGCCAATGATAAGAACCCAACACAGCCTGTAACTAAGAGAAAACGTGATACGGTAGAGCCACCTCAGCAAGACATAGCATCATATGAGCCACATGATACAGTACCCAATATGAACCAAATGGGTATATTGTCAACTGATTGCCCGATTCAAGAAAGCATACCAGACGATCATACATTGACAGTTGACAGACCTCTTTTGGTTGAAACGGGAACTAATGTTCAGATACCCGCTAATGACATGTTATCGTATCCACTGGTTCAAGAACCTGAATATAGACCATCCGAAATCCACCATGGACAACAAAGTTCCGAATTGCATCATCTGGCTCCATATCCTTTTTATACTCCAACGATCGAAGAACAGCAGCCCATTAATGTGTTCCAGAATGACCCTAATGCAATCCCGGGTGACGGTAACGGTATGCAGAATCTTGAAAAAGATGGATTTCACAACGGGCACGAGAGATCAGTTGATAACCATTTTGAATCATCACTCAATAGTTTGTCACTAGATTTTGGGGGATTCAGTAGCCCGTTTAATTTCGGGATCAATGGAACAACTTCACTGGATACAGATTTTGATTATCTGCTTGATGATGACTTTGACCTCATGCAGTACCTAGGAGCATAAATTTTCAAGATGTTCTTGAATTGTTTATTGTAAGTATCTCTTAATCTAACGTTATACCCGTTTTGACTTGCAGGCTTGCAGCGTCTTGTTTAGTTATTCAGATCGTATTCGTTTTGTTTGACAAATTAGTTATGTGTTTCTTGGATGCAGGTATGAGGAATAATGCAAAGATAACAACTTTTGATAAGGATTGTAAGGTTATAGATGATAGGCCTTTATCTTTTTGCTGATTTTGATGCTCAAATAATGACCCAGACCAGTGGCACACTGTAAAATGCATATATCCAAGAAAATGTGAATCTTTTGGTTACTTGTTTATGGTTCTTGACCCGTTTTCTGTCGGTCTGAATCTGTTTAAGAGGATTCATACCGGGAAACAAACATAGTAGAAGAATCTTTATTGCCTTATTTGTCTTGCTCGGTGATACATGGGCCGATTTGAGCCGTTTTCAAGAGCTTACATTGATTTATAGGTCAATGCATTCATCTCCAATAAAGAAGGTAGTCATGGTACTTTCTAAACCTCAAAAGTGTAACATTTTGTGAGGGAAAAAACCCTCAACAGAGTTGCATTACCCGGCCGCGGCAATGAAGTTCTTTTTACGTGAGAACTCGATCAGATTTCGGTTTAGCTCGGTTGAAGAACATTTTGTGTTAACATGAGTCTGACTGTGTTGATTGTCTTTACTATCGTTCGAGACCGACCATTGGCAAGTTATTAAGTGTCTGAGTTTAGTGAGCACGAATCAAACGTCAAAAAGGGTCGAGTCTGAACTTTAAACATTTTCGATACCGATCTCATTCCTACTCATGAGTCATGATTCACGAATAGGCCGAGTCCTTTACATCCGTACTCTTAACCACAACCATGAATAGAATTTTTTTTAACGTCCAACAATTTTTGTTAAAGCTAACAAAGGGCTAGATCAAATACAACTATCATGAAAAAATACACCACAATTTAAGGTGTTTAATATTTGGTTCCAACCTGATTAAACTAAAAACTGAACATAAACTGAACCATTTAAAACTGAAATCCGAATATGTAATTTGGTTTGTGGTTTTGTTTAGGTTTAAACGTTTTAAATTTGGTTTGAACTGAATAAACCGAATTAGCTGATAACATTACTATAATTTATATTTTATAGTTTGTCAATTCATTTATATCAATAACTAATGTCATATATAGAATATAAATCAATAATTTTATCTTGGATATAACTCTATCTATGATGTTGATATCGTAAACTTATTATTTTTATCCTTGAAATAGAACGTGATTTATATAAAAAAATCTTTTTTTTACCAATTCGGTTTGTTAGGTTCAATCTGAATTAGAAAATGGTTTGTGGTTTGGACTAGGTTTTCACGAATTAGGTTTGGTTCGGATTGTGGTTTCAACAAAAAATGGTCAATTCGAAAATATCGAAAAACCCACAATCCGAATAGATGAACACCCCTACACCACATAGGCGATGATACACCGTCCCCTTTCCATCTATTTTTATCCACAAAAACAACATTATTAACTTTTGTTTACTTTCGAAAACACACACATTTTTAGCTTTCCACACACACTCTAGTAGAGTCAAGAAAATAACATGAGTGAGCTCCTGATGAAATTTACGTAAAAGCCATGAATCATGAATGTTTATAACCTCCCTGCGAAACACCAAACCCCACCTCATCTACGAAATTACATCTTAATGAATTGATTTTTTTAGCAACTAGATTTAATTCAAAAGAACTTTTACATTTAGCAAGGTTTGAACTCATAACCCCTTGGTTGGTTGAGATACTATAACCTTACCATTAACTCTAACTTGAATTTGATTCTTAATGGATAGATACATACCCTTTTCTTAAACCATGTTATCCCCCACTTTCAAACTTTAATAAACTTGCTAAAAACAACAATCAAGTGAATATGATAAATCATCAATGTATCCAGACGGATCGGACATAAATTGATAAAGTGGAAATTCATGCTGGCCCATTAATATATAACACCAATCCAAATTTGGACCATTTATTCATACGGGCTAGCCTGATAATGCTAGCCTGTTTATGGTAACCCTTATGATTCTATGAACATCATAATAGAAATGTACAGTATTGAAAACCGGATCGTACAAACCGGTCATAATCCTAGCCGGTCCTGTTCACCTTTATGATACATTGCTGGACTATTGGTTCAACTGGATGGTTATTAAACACGCCGGTGAACTGTTTATCGTTAAACCAAATTTTAATATATTTTATTCAAGTTATTTGAACTTGGGAGCCCTAATGCCAACGAAAAACACCTATTGGTGTTAGAGGTGGGGTTTTGATCTCGGTCCTTGCACCTCTGAGTGCTTCGGTCATAGACCGTTGCACCAACCGCCGTTCTAAAAAAAATATACATCATGGAAATAAATTCCACATCTTTCGTTTATATTTCCTGATCGATATATGCTTAACTAAAAATTTATGTTACATGCATGATCATCTGTTTGCCATCTAATTACAAGTAAATTCATTTTTATTAAAATAAAAGTTAATTATGATGACATTCATCGTTAGGAGGTTCACATGTTTTTTAAGTGTAAAATGTAATTTTTAGACACATTAAAACTTGGTGAAACAAAATTTAATTTGAACTTATTCGAATACATTTCCTAAAACCCAGTCCTGAAAAATGAAAATTTCCCTCCACGCCACCCTTAAAATCCTAAAACCAGCATACCCTCCCCACTCCTAAAAAATCTACTCTTATAATAAATTGCTAAGCCATTGTACCACACAACGTCACTTGTCGCAACCATATTGAGTCTTAGCAAAAATGTGGATCTTTCAAGATTTACTCATTTGAGAAGTGGATCCTTTATTAAGTTGGATCATGTTTGAAAATTTGTAAATAAAAGTATAAAATTTTTATATTGCATTTCAATGTAGAATTATATAAATATCTTTTACCGTTCAACCTGCGTAAAACACGGGTATTAAGCTAGTTAATAAATAAAAAATGTAAACCACCCGCACTAAAAAAATTCACTTTGAATTGAATTGAATTTCACTTAAATTATTCCAAATTAAGTTTTGGTCATTTGAATTTAATTTGAATAATTTCTTACATATGGATCGAATATAAATACGTTTTTCTCTATTCGTGTTCGATTAGAATAATATAAATAATAAAAATATATGTTTTTGTTGCAGGGTTTTTTTTCAGTAAATTACAGTTTATATTTTGTGTTTTGATATCATTAATAGGTTCAGCTATACCTTAACAGTTTTGGTCTTTGTGATTTTAATTTCCAACAAAATTGGCTCAAACACTAACTTCATCCAATTTTTCGTTAAGTCTCCCTCACGTACCGAGTAAAAATGTAATTTCTCCTAAGTTTGTTGACATGCGATTGAATAAAAATGTATACCTTAACAGCTTTGGTCCTTGTGATTTTAATTTCCAACAAAATTGGCCCGAACACTAACTTCATCCAATTTTTCGTTAAGTCTCCTTCACGTGCCTAGTAAAAATTAATTTCTCCCAATTTTGTTGACATGCGATTGAATAAAAATGTTAACCTACATGTTGACTTAGATAAAAGAGTGAGAGAAATGACATTTTCACCCCTTAAGTGACATGCGCATGGGATAGATTTAACGAAAAGTTGGATGAAGTTAGTGTTTGGTACCAATTATGTTATAAAATAAAATCAGAATGAACAAAACTGTTAAGGTGAGACTAAGCCTGTTAATGATACTAAAACATAGGGACCAAAACTACAGTTTACTCTTTTGTTATATTTGGATTTAAATACGAGCTTAAGAGTTATAAGTTGAGTTTTTTAAATAAAATTGAAGACACTTAAGAGCTAACCCAACCTCTCAAAACTAAAACCTTAACCCAAATAGTATAACGAGCCACCACCCCAACCATTCACCAGACATTTAGACAACAAGCCCACCCATCACTGGCTCACCCCACTTCAATCTTCAATCAATTCAACTATTCAAGTTCCTTTATTTCACGTCGATCAACTATCAGCTTTGGTACTGTTGTTTTGCAATTTTATTATTGCTTTTTGGCACTTTATGTAGGGTGCTATTATTATGTTTGAAACTTCAAATCATATCATGTTACATTGTTACGAAAGTTTGAAGTAAGGATGTTTCAGAACTTTGTTGCTAGTTTGTTACTAATATTTTGCAAATTGCTACTTATACGAAACCATTATAATATATTGATCATTAATCTTTTCTTTATAAATATATTCGAGTTAGAATAACTTAATCGAATAAAATATATACAAATTTTTATTCAAGTGTGGATTAAATTCAAATATAACTTTCAAAACTCCAAATTTTATTTGGAGTTAATAGCCAAAATGGTCCCTGAGGTTTACTAGATTTTGCAGTTTTGGACACTTTTAAGAATTTTTGCATAAATAGTCCTTATAGGCCAAAACCTATTGCTAAATCGGTCCACGACACTAACAGAGTTAAAAAAATTCTGTTAGTTGATTATGAATTGACCAAAATGCCCCTAGAGACTATTTTAACAATTAAGTCTTTAAAAAAAATATAGAAACCCCACCACTAGGGGTGTAAACGAGTCGAGCCGAGCCCGAGCTTGATGCTTATCGAGCTTGGCTCGTTGTAATATCCAGAAGCTCGAGCTCGAGCTCGAGCTCGGTTCGAGCCTGCAATTTAAGATCGAGCTCGGCTCGTGGAAGGGAAGAAAAAGCTCGAAATAAGCTCGATAAAGCTCGTTTTCGTTTTAGGCACTCCTCTTGCTCTACCACACTACCAAATCCACACCTAAAGACTGTAACAAAACCATGGACTTTCACATTGCAACTGTTCGATGTTTTGACACAGTGCTTGCTCTACCACACAACTAAATCCACACCTAAAAGTATATTGCAAAATTCTCATTTCATGTGTTTAGACACACTTCTTGGTTCACATTTGCATCAATATTTTGGTTAACCTAAAAGTAATACAATAAAAGGCTAAACTAATAAAGTGATCAAGGAGTGATTTACGAATCCAATGATGGTATAGTACAGCGAAGTGAAGCAGGGAGCCAAGTAGCTAACATTTTGGGTTTTGATTTTTGAAAGAAGATTAGGGTTTTATTTTACAAGAGGAGTCTATATCTATTAAGTTATTTTTAATAAATTAAAAAAAAATGATTAGGCTCGTTAAGGCTCGTTAAGGCTCGACGAGCTTCGAAAGCAAAGCTCGAGCTCGAGCTCGATAACAAAACGAACATTATTTGAGGCTCGAGATCGGGCTCGAGCTCGATAAGGCTCGGCTCGAACGAGCTTTTTACCGAGTCGATCTCGAGTAGCTTGCGAGCCGGCTTGACTCATTTACACCCCTACCCACCACCACTTATTCTCAGTCACCATCACCACCATCTTCAACCACTACCCCCACCACAAAACTCGTCCATCGGAAAAAAAGACTTGATCGTATCAGCAATTGTATCCGAATCAAGAGATGCAGGCAAAAAGCTTGAATTTTGTTCATTACCCATTTCATTACCAACAATATTATCATCTGGGTGTTGCTCAAAACGTCAACCACTACCCCCACCGTGTACGGTTGTCGGCACACACCGCAATTCAATTCTACGATGTTCAAGATCGTCTTGGTTATGATCGTCCCAGCAAAGCTGTTGATTGGTTGATTAAAAAAGCTAAAACCGCCATTGATAAACTTGCAGAACTTCCGGCATGGAAACCCACTTTAACAACAACAAACCCTAATTCATCTTCAAATGCAAATTTGGAGCTAAATTCTGATGAATTGAATCGTTTGGTGGTGGGGGTAGTGGTTGAAGATGATGGTGGTGGTAATGGTGGAGGTGGTGACTGAGAATAAGTGGTGTTGGGGTTTTTGTATTTTTTTTAAAGACTTAATTGCCAAAATGGTCCCTAGGGGCATTTTGGTCAATTTATAATCAACTAACAGAATTTTTTTAACTCTGTTAGTGCCGTGGACCGATTTAGCAATAGGTTTTGGCCTGTAAGGACTATTTATGCAAAAATTCTTAAAAGTGTCCAAAATTAGAAAATCTAGTAAACTTCAGGGACCATTTTGGCTATTAACTCTTTTATTTGACTAAATCGACAAGACATGAAAATATTAGAAAGAAGCAGGGATGATATTGTAAAGTCACACATTCCATATACTCATCCACGTAAGCAAAAAGGGGAAAATATCTAAAATAATATCTGGACATAAACAGTGAAACTAAAAAATCTAAAGAGGACACGTCACACCATTCACAGTCACTAGTGGCCAATTAAAATCTCGAAACTTCTCTTTCTTCAAAATCGAACCTTCTTCTTCTTCTTCCGATCACCACCGCCGATGGCCACCGTCACTTCCGACGACGACGTTTTAACCACTCCGGCATTAGACACCGAAGCAGTCAACCTTCTCCAGATGATATCAAACGAAGGCGGTTACGCCTACGTCAGTATGTCAACACGCGCCGCTAATGGAGACTTACGAGCTGCAGAGGCGGCGCGTGAGATGGCGTGGGAGCAGCTTCACTCCGGACCTTGGCACTCGGTGTTGCCGGTGTGGAGAGATGCTTATTCCATGGCGTGTTTGTATGTTGCCAAGTTTCATTATCGCAATCGTGAGTTTGTTGAGGCGCTTAGGGTTTTGGATATGGGATTGATAATGGGAGGTATGTTGTTGCGTAAGGATTTGGAGCTGGCTGTTGGAAAAGCGACGGAGAGAGCGAATGATTTGGTTAGGGTTTCGGATGAATCTGTTGTTAATGGCGGTGATAATCATAAATTGGTAACCAATCAAAATGAGATTAACATGATTCAGGTCAGTTTCAGTTAAATCAATCGTTAGTTAAACAATCGAATTCGCTGCATATATGTGTGTATCGTTAATTCTGTATTTTGTTGCTGTAAATTGCAACTTTTGCCCCCTTTTTCTTATCAATACAGTAGGTTACAATCTATTTGGATAGATTTGCTATTGTTTAGCGGGTCGTGCATAGTAATATTTCGGCATTTAAGACTCAAAGTTTGTTTTTAGTAGTAGGATTGAGTTTGCTAATCTAAAACGGGGCTGCGGTGAAGCTTGTCGTGTGTTTACCTTGACTGTTAATTCGAAAAATAGCGGATTATTATCATCTAATGTATGGTAATTTAGAAATCACTTTTGATTGTCTTTGTCTGAGAAAATGAATATAGTGATATTATGAAACACTGCAATTTTAGTTAATGAAACTATGTGCATTGATCGGTGAGTAATGTTTACCTGTGTGGATTATATATTTATCAGCAACACAATGAAGATGGCAAGAATGTTGACATGATGCTCAGATGGTTTGAAAGTGAACAGATTGTAGATAGGAGGAAGGTCGCTTAGGTTTCCCTGTTTTCAAGTGTAAAAAAGCTGGATTCGTTAGATTTTCTTGTCGTTCAAATCATTTCTTGAAGTTGTAGCACCACCAGGTGGTTTGATACATTAGATTTAATATAACTTGTTTCGTTGAACTTGTAGGTCCTTCAAATCTTACCCAAGAAGTCGCTGTCTTGTAAACTTGTTAGCAAGAGGTCTGCTCTTTCGTTGGAGGGATTTATGCGTGACTATTTCCTCTCAGGTTCTCCAGTTTTGTTAAGTGATAGTATGACTCATTGGCCAGCTAGGACCAAGTGGAATGACTTGAATTATCTTAAAAGGGTTGCTGGATACCGAACGGTTCCTGTAGAGGTGATGTATATCTTCAATCAACTGATTTTGGGCTGTTATTTTTTTTATATTTTCAGTTAAATGAAAAACTTAAATAAAATGATCAAGAAAACTCATTTGCTGAAAGTTTGAACTCTTTAGTTTGTGCTCATCTTCATCTCAAGTTAATCTTTAAGCTCTCCTAATGACCGATTTTTATTGCAGATCCCTTGTGTAGATTCTGAAAATATATTGTAGAACATCTTGCAGGTTGGAAAAAACTACTTGTGCAATGACTGGAAGCAAGAGATGCTAACATTTTCTGATTTTCTTGAGAGAATTCGGGCCAATGGTCCGGATGTTCCTACTTATTTAGCCCAGCATCCCTTGTTTGATCAGGCAAGTGCTTATTCTCGCTCACTATAGTTAGAGTCGCTAGGAAATTTTCCAGCAGGGTTCATAGTCACGAATAAAGTTTACCCCATTTGATATGTTTCCTTTTTGTTGTTTACATGTGTGACCCGTTATAGATACCCAATCAACCCGCTGTGATTGAACTCATGTTATTCAACGTGCCTTATAATAAGTTATCTTTGTCATATATGTATGTAGATACAAGAGCTAAGGAATGACATTGTTATCCCTGACTACTGTTTTGCTGGTGGAACTGAAATGAAGTCGGTCAATGCTTGGTTTGGTCCAGCTGGCACGGTGACACCACTACATCATGACCCTCACCATAATATTCTTGCTCAGGTATTTTATAATCTCAGCTTATGTTTACCCTCTTCAGTTTCTCTTCTACATTTTTTTATAAAAAGTTTTGGTTACTATCACACCTTCAGGTTGTTGGAAAGAAATATGTTAGGCTCTATCCAGCTTCATTGTCAGAGGAACTTTACCCACACACCGAATCCATGCTCAAGAATTCCAGCCAGGTAAGTGGTAACGGGTCATAACGGGTTTAGTAATTTCTAGTAGAACAGTAGGGCTGTGAAAATGGACGGGTTGGATAACAGGACAAAACAAGTAGTTTTAGTACTTGCCAAAACGGGTTGGGTTGGTTTGGTCGACCCTATAAACCTTTTCCTCTTTTTCTTGTGCCGAATATTATTACAATAATAACTTTAATTATTTTAGTGAAGTGATGTAAAAGGTCTAGGCAGGCGTATAAATTATGTATGATTTTCAACTGGCTCCACATGTCTGGCATGTTTCCTTTTTCTTCCAAATCTTTTAACTTAATCAATGTGAACCAACTTGTTTTTATATACACGGGTCAAAATTGTCATTTCTAATTGGCGTATTGATTTAATAATTATTTGAAGGTTGATCTGGACAACATTGACCCAGATGAGTTCCCAAAGTTCCAAGACCTTGAATTTATGGACTGCATATTAGAGGAAGGTGATATGCTTTACATCCCTCCTAAATGGTGGCACTATGTGCGATCACTCACTACAAGTCTTTCGGTTAGCTTTTGGTGGAGCGCTTCGCCAAGCTCACCGACATCCTGATTTGGTAATTTACAGCTTTTAGCTTTTGTGTTAAAAATTTTATTCATCAGGCAAGTCATTTATATGTCATTATCATTGTTATATGTAGAAGAAAACCCAGTCTCTTTTTTTTGAGAGACTTTATAACATTGTACCAGTTGGCTTATTGTTATTTCTATCCATTTAAGTCTATTTATTGGCTAAATGCCTAAAATTAGTGGGACAAATGCTTTGTATTTAAGTCAGATTTTGATCAAGATAACATACACTTTTCATCTATTCAAAGTTATAAACCCATAACCATTACAACTCGTTCAGCTCTTAGTACAATAGTACAATACAATCATTTTAAATCCGAAAAAAACTATTTCCCACCAAGAAAAACTTCAACCATCAATTTTATAACTGCAAATAACCTTGCACCTTAAAACCCTATCCTGGATATAGAAACCAGGCATCACCATGACCTTCACACGGGTCGGGGTATGTGCTAGTTGCGTATCCAGAAGCACCTCCTCCATAAACACCCCATCAAATTTTCTGTTGTCTTCCACCCTCAAAATCCCCAATGGTGGACTAAACGAAAACGCCAACAAATGCAGCAACCATACGCACTTTGCCACCGCAAAAAACGTTTGCAACAACTGCTCGGACCAGGGCCGGGTCCAATTCAGTGATGTAACTATACTACTCATTTTCTGATCACAAAACCTACTAAACTCTTCACTATAATACTTTGTCCCCTTCCTCAAAACCTCATTCCAACTCAAGCTTTTAAGCGCACAAAAAGACGAGAACTGCGCTTGGCGTTGTTTTTGCGGGTCTAAATGCTTCGGGCTTCCGTTCTTTTGAAATGCGCAGTTTTCAAAATCTTGGTATAACGACTGGTTTATAATGGCTTCTAAATGGCAAGCCCCTGATTTCGAGTATCTTGAACTTGAAGATAACTTCTCGGGTTGAAGAAGTGCGTTTAGGTTGCTTCGTAAAACTGTATCTCCTTCGTCGATTTGAGCTACTAATGTCCTACAAAACTGTTTTACAGATGATCCTGCTTCAGATACCATCTGCATAAACCCTTCCACCATTACCTCATTACTAACCCGCATGTTTCCGTCGAGTAAATTAACGGGGTTTTCTCTCTTCGTCACTCGACAATCATCGAGATCTTTCGTTTGTAACACCGCTTGACCTAAAGCCGTCTTGAGTTCTTCACAATAGTTTTCCAAATACTCTAACTTTTCTTGCATATTGCGTACTGCATATTTCATTTCAGAAACCTCGGCTAATGCTGCATCGCGTCGCTCGTTTGCTTCAACTAGCTCTTTCTTCAACGCCTCGACCGACATTATACCAGACGTTACACCCGAATCTTTGGCTTCATTCGATCCTGCCCGGCGTGGGGAACTTTCTATATTTTTGTGTTTTTTCTTGTTTAATCGAGGAAATAACCAAGATAGACTCTTTCCTGATTTTGGTTTCGATTGAGTCTGAACCTGTTAGCGATAAACATTAAATATAATATCTTAGTTAGTTATTATAAAACATATTAGTTATGATTTTATAATCCAAAGTATGACTCGTTTATCAATAATAATTCATACTAACAATTTGACCAATGACAGTTTTAACTTTCACTTTTGTTGTTAAGGACACTTAGCATTCCAATAGCATCATCAACATGGGTTACATCTGATTTATACTTGATTTTCATTCAATTTTGACCGTACATTTCCTCATTTCGTTCATAGTCATTATTGTGACCGAAGTCAAGTTAAAGTATGGAGCATCATTTGTCAGACTCCTACTATGGATTGTTATTCATACTTTGGATTATTAAAATCGTAGTTATCACCATTTTACTTTTATAAATAGTTGATTAATAATACACAATACCTCACAATGGCGGGAATCGGTCAATGACATTGCCTCGTTTGAGCACACTCGATCGTCAGGACCTTTAGGTATCGCATTCTGGCATTTGTTGTATGACGAAACTGAATTGAAATCACCAAGACTGTTTCTTCTTGATCTAGAAAAATTGGTTCCAGGTGAAGGTTTGAGATTGGTGTGATCATCAGATATGATGTTCGTTAGTTCTGGTGGGAACAATATTCTTCTTGATGACGTGTTTGGATTTTTGTGATCCGACAAGAATCTTAAATCATCGTTTCCTTTGCTGGTTGTACTACATTCGTCCCAACAACTTGGTGAACTTTGAGTTCTTGGTACATCATCGTAACTCTGTCAAGAAATTTAATTGTCATATGAATAAATGAATAACGGTTTAGTGTGTCAAAATAATTCACTCAAACATGTTAATCGAATAAATAATCAAACTTAGTTATGTTTCTGTTACGTTTTCACATTTAATAACTCCAAACTTTAACCTTTTACCTATTATTAATCTCAACTAAGAAAAATGTGTTTATAGCGAGTCTTAACTTTAAATGTATTTTCCTTCAAAGATCTCCTTTTTAACAACTCCTAGATTTTCTAAGATAAATTCTGCATAACTTGCCCACTGCAGTAATTGAACCAAATACATGGTGCTCTAAACACAAGAGTCTTTCCAATGGGCCACCAACTCGTTAGCTTTTTTTATGACTTTGACTACTTATGTAGGAAAAACATTAATTCGCAACTTGAAATCATCGTTTGGAAGGTCGAGGAAGACATCAAATAAGATAACAAATTTATAAAATGTGTCACAACTAGATACTTATTTATTAAATAGATACTTATTTATTAATAAAAGAAGATATATTAATTAAATACATTTGTTATAAAAGTTCTAAAACTAATGGCTAATTATCTCTTGTCATTGGGCTCTTAGTCTAGTGGTCAAGAATTTACTCAAAAGAGGTTCCTTCTGTGTTCTAATATATGTAACGTAAAAAATGAACACTAACACTTAAAATGTTTTCACATATGTCTCATACTCGAGTAATGATGATTTGTGAGCTTTGCTAACCGCGGATCCAAACCTCATTAAAAAAACTATATCTATACCTTCTAATAAAAGAGGGTTTTGAAGGACACATGTCATTCATTGGAGATGGTGTTGGAGAATTTTTCCCGCTCAAAACTAAGAATCTTTTTTTCTAAATTATGTAAGGAAAGAAATCGCTAATTTACATTAATGACCCATAGTTTTTTCTTCCAAAATTTCAATCTACCTTATTTAGATAACTGAAATAACTATGAAAACAGATAACAAACAACTTAACAAATAACTCATCGCAATTTACAACCTAAACCCATGCATGCCGACCCGTACGCTTGACCCGATACATATGAGTGTCACCGTGAATTTTGTCGGATATCTATCATCTAGATTATTTGTATGTCTGTTTTTCTTAAATTTTTTTAAATTAAATGGTAAGATTTATAAGGAATCCACTTTTAAAGTGTCGACATCTAATTTGGTACTAATAGTGTATTTATAATTTAAATATATTTTTTCAATGCTCAAATTAGAGTTTGAATACAGTTTTTGTTTTTATTTCATATATATTTTATGTAATGTGTAATTTATTTTCAAATGTTATTTTTTCGTAAAGTTTTAAATTGTGTTTTTTATGTTTCCACACGTGTAACACATGGGTTTAATCTAGTATCTTATAAACTAGTCAAATAGAGTTAACAAATTTAAGTAATCAATCATATTTAACATGAATCTCTTAAGGTGACTTTAGAAAAAATGAAAAAGTAAGTTTGACATTTTATAGTATTAACAAAAAAATTTAATATTAACAAATGATGAACAACTTTACAAGCAATATGTGTGAAAACATTGCGTATAACGGTTTAAGATGTGTTATTTTAGTGCCATACACATATCTCAACGATTAACTTAAAACAAAATTAACCAAATCCTAATTGAATTTGAACCAATTTGATAACAAATCAAGAAAATTGTAAAATCTTACAGGGGTGAAAACAGGATAATCATGAGCAGAGTATTGAGAAGCATGTCGTCGTCGGAGAGGAGACGCCGCCGGTAACCGGAGATTTGAAGGGCTGTTGGTCTGTAACAGAGCAGCATGAAGTGCACGAAGCTCGATTGCTTTGGCAATGGCTGATTGAAGCTCTTTTCTGGTTACTTCGGTGGTCATTTGCGGAATTGGGAAAACAGAGTGTGTGGAGAAAAAAACAGGGGAGGTGTGTGAATTGATGATGGTGGGATTTGGGTTGGTGACGAGGAAGAAGATTATGGGGCCATGTGATTATGGGGAGAGAGTGAAGAAAAATACAAAGAGAGTTTTGTCATTTGTTAGTGATGGAATAAATGATGGGAACATGTGAGGAAGAAGAAAGAAGAAGAAGAGGATGATGAATGATGATGATGAGTGTGATGTGTTGTTTGTGGGATTTTTTAGTGGTTGTGGATGGTTTGGTGAAAGTCGAAATTACTATTTTGACCTTTTTAATAAGCTTTTTTTAAGGTTATAGTTTTGTAGGATACGATTATACGAATCGTAACCGTATCATTAAGAGGTTTTTAAACGTCTTGCTAAGAAGTTATAATCTTTTTTAAATAGGGATGCTCGTAGTTTGTACTTAGATGAAACAATGATAGTAATCTACTCGTAGTTTATGCTTAGATGAAATAATGGTAGCAATCCATACTGAAATATCTTCAATGTTAATGAAACTAATCTTAAAGGGCATAAAGATTATCCATACTGAAATATCTTCAATGTTAATGAAACTAATCTTAAAGGGCATAAAGATCTTTATATAATATAGCAAAACCAAAAAAGCTTATGTGGCACCATTTTAAAGCTTCTGGCTTATGTGGCATCGTTTGAGAGTTTATCACATAATAATGATTTTTTTATTTAAAATATGTATATAAAATATATTATAATAAAACTAATTACATTTTTGGTCCCCTAATATTTTGGAGAATTCTGAAAAATTTAAAAGTATTTATACTTTTAACCCTCTACTACAAGGGGTGTACATGAGTCGGTTTATATTTGATAGGGTGTGAAAATGAAACTTATGGATAATCTTAATAATAATATACAATTAAAGACCTCAGTGTTTTATAAATATACATAACTTTTTTATATGGATTTAAAAAAAAAAAAAAAAGTACACCATAAAACTAAGCATTTTATTCTCTTTAATTTGAGTATAATATTGCTATACTAAAAATTTAATTTTTAAAAATATATTTCGTGTTTCGGTTTACCACAGTTTTGTTTCAAAACTTATTGGAACGTTCATGAATATCCTTAAAAGCATCACTTGAATGTTGTATTCCCGAGCGTAGCGCGGGCACTAAACTAGTTATAAATAAAGCTCAACTATTAGCATACTCGGTATAACATTCATTCAAACCTCATTGCTCTTTGCAAGTAATATATACCTGATATATTTATTAACTTTTACACCCGATGTTGATTATAGAGAAAACCCTCGGCTACTCGTGCGAACAAGACCATGACGGTCTTTGTTTTGTGTGATGCTTAGTACGTTCATCGGTCTACCAATCACATCATCGATACCATAGTATCTTAGTTAGATATTGTATCAACACCCCTTGTGCGTCTAAAAAATATGGCATAATCGGCACGCCCTTTCTTATATAAATTAACAATATTTCTTTCTCCATACTAAAAACTTTCTTACCGGGTATGATTGTAGACCCGATTTATATCCATAAGATAAATTTGAAGATGTTAATCTTGATTTGATTTAATAAATAGTTTTATTTATTTGAGATTATAATTATTTAATTGAGTTAGTATTAGATTACAATTGAGTTTGATTGTATATCTAGGTTTATAGGTTTTATAGTTGGATTATGATTACTATTTGTTTAGTATAAATAGGGGTTAGATGAGTCTTTGTAGAAGTCCCGGTTTATTTATCTAATACAAGAGTCGAACAGTTCGTTCAGTTTGTGTGTTCGTGTTTCTGATTTTGGGCCTGATTTCCAACAATTGGTATCAGAGCGTGGTATTGACGGTTTTGAGAGTCGTTTTCCGAGCAGGGGAGCAACCCCTTGCGTGGCTGCAACTGCGGGGAGGTAGAAGACGAAAGATAGAAGTTAAAGGAACATGAAAGCAATATCCATCTTTGATCTGCTTGTTCGTGAGAATATAGGAGATTAACCAGAGGCGCAGAAAATACGAACGGGAGGAAATCAAAGCAGACGGCTTTGAGTTTGGTTCGTGTTGCGGGTGATAGAAGATGTTAAAGAGATTAATTCAAAGCAGGTTAAGGTTTGATTTAAAACTTTTGGATTCGCCGAGTGAAGGTTAGGATCTTGTGAGTTTTCGTAGCCTTAGGTTTTGGCTCTTTGTTATCAACCTGGAAGTTTGGGGAATTGTTGTGGCGATGTGATTTGGTCAACCGTATAATGGGGAGTACCATTTGGAACGACGGTGTGACAGGTGATCAGTTCAATGGTAATGAATTTCATTGCATTAGCAGCTTTCTATCCAGGTAAGGTCAGACCCTGTCCTTCCTGCCAAGGATAAAACAGAATAACCAGGTAGGTTGTTTTTTGGCAGAAGTATCCGATCAGGTTTGCGGGTAGGCTGACGGTAGAAGATTCATCAAAGCGGGAGGCTTTGAATCTTGTCGTGTCTAGCAAAGGAAGAAGAAAACGGTAGAAGTGACAAGTTTTTTTCTTTGATCGGTGGTCAAGAATGGTGAAGTTCTAGGACCCAGGAAGAGGGATATCAAGATTGATCAAGGGATTGAAGTTGTTGATAATAATGCAGATTTGAAGAAACTGATCTTGTTTAAGATCCGGGTGGTACAAATCAAGATTAAGGGGGAGAATGAAGATGTTAATCTTGATTTGATTTAATAAATAGTTTTATTTATTTGAGATTATAATTATTTAATTGAGTTAGTATTAGATTACAATTGAGTTTGATTGTATATCTAGGTTTATAGGTTTTATAGTTGGATTATGATTACTATTTGTTTAGTATAAATAGGGGTTAGATGAGTCTTTGTAGAAGTCCCGGTTTATTTATCTAATACAAGAGTCGAACAGTTCGTTCAGTTTGTGTGTTCGTGTTTCTGATTTTGGGCCTGATTTCCAACAAAATTGATATAACCTAGATTTGTGGGTATGCTATATGTTTTTAAGTGAAGTTGTTTTAAATTCATTTTTTACCATCTCTAATGAATAGAGGCAATGACATATGTATTGTGTCTCACTTCTCAGTCTTTACATGCATCTCTCTCTCACTCTCTCTCTTCCTCGCTCACTGATCTGTCCCTTCTATTCCATGATCAATTAAATTAAACAAGTTTATTATTTTAAGAGAAAACTAATTGAAAAACTTGTTAGAATAATTATCTATTGATCATACATCCGAAGCATCTACCCGAGCCTTATATTTATTGATTTATCCTACACACGTTAGACTGCAATACAAAAAGGTAAACAATAACTTAATACTTAAATATTAGGGATTTGACCTAACTCGTGGTATCGTATTCAAGCTCTACCGAATGATATATATATTTTAGGAAACTAACTCCAACACCCCTTCCTGTTACATTCAAAGATTATGGTTATCCATCCTGCAGATTTGCAACACCCTATTTTCAACCACAAACCTCTCGAAAACCATTCTTCCCAAATGCTCTACTATGGTTTTGTGAACCAAGTTAGTAGATAAGTTCTTTAATGTGACAATCCACGACCTAAATCTTTAATAAAAAACAAAACAGATGGTTAAGTAACAATATGATCACATAAGAAAAAAGAGAACGGGAACGTGTGTGCGAATGAATGATATAGTAGGGAAGAGACTAGGGGTTTGTGTCTCATTTAACTTAAGAGACAACGACGTTGACCTCAACCCTCGTTTAGAGTTGTATTTCTAAAGGGCAAGCTCAGTTGGTGAGTATCATTTCATGCTCAAGCTCGACTTTGACTTATCTCGTTTATATATGAATTATTTACTTTTATTGATATATTGCTATCAGTTGTATTAGTTTTTGTTTTTGCCCTATTTTATGTTAAAGATACCATTGAGCAGGCCCGACCCTTGTATGGGGCGAGGTGGGCAACCGCCCCGGGCCCAGTCTCTCGAGGGGCCTGAAATTTTAAAAAAAAGTTACAACCATTTATCAATGATGTTATAGCCAAAATAAACATTTATCAAATGACCCATTCTGCAACCCATTAACACACATTGTTTAACAATGTGTTTTAGACGTTTTAGTACTGAGTTTGGACATATCTCCGTCTTTTAATAACTGACGCATTACGTAAGATAACATGTAGAAACACAAATGAAATATATTGCGTAAAATAACATGTGAGATGTTTCACTCTAACGTACAAACATAGTTGAATATACTGCGTAAGATAGTAAAACATAATAGATCAACTTTGTTATGAAGTTTGTCACTCTTATTGTGTTATTTTTTTTTATTGTGAGATGTTTCACTATAACGTACAAACACAATAACTTATGTTGTCTAACATGTAGGCCTGTAAATGAACCGAACGTTCATGAACATTTCGTGAGTTGTACGGTGGGATGTTCGTTTAGGTAAGATGACTTGGGTTCTCTATAGGACACTCAGGTTTAATTCTCACTGGTGTCACTTTTGGTGGATATTGGCAATGAAGCTCGTCCCGTGCTACCACCCGGCTTCATGTCTGAGCCTAAGTGTTTTACGTGGCATGGTTAAAGGTTTCCACCCGTTTTTTCTATGAAACAATTGGTTGATGAGATTCGATTCCGATCAAATTGGCCTGTAAAAGAGGGTTGTGGTGAGCCTCTGATGCGTACGTAGTAATGAGGGAGCCCCAATGCCGACGAAAAACACATATTGATGTTAGATGCGGAGTTTCGATCTCGGTACCTGCACCTATGAGTGCTTTGGTCATAGGCCTATGCACCAACCGTCGTTCTAAAAAAACAAACGAACATGAACAAAAAATTGTGTTCGTTTAGTTAAAAGAACAAACATAAATACATGTCTTGTCCATTCATTTATGTTCGTGAACTTTCATTTATGTTTGTTTGTCTATGTTCGCTCTTTAAAATATTAAAACAACATCCATATATATATATATATATATATACTAAAAAAACATATAAATATTATTCTTTTTGAGGTTTTATTTCAACTGGACCATTTTTAATAGACTTCTTATTCCTTTTAGTCTCTTGTTAATTTATTGATGAATCGTTATAAAATGTACGTTAGTAGAAGCTTGATGAATCATGTACACTTAAATGAATAATTTAGGTGTGTGTTTTGAATGAATTATGATGTATATTAGACTTGTTCATTAATGTTCGTTTAGGTTCATTTATGTTTGTTTTATTATTTTTGTTTGTTTACGTTCGTGAACTGTTTATTTAACTTTTGATTCAATTTCATATTTACCCATATAAACATCACCTAATTGTATATTTCCCCAACTAAAAAAATCAATTGCATATATACCCAATGTTAACTAAATGACCTTATTAAAAATGAGTATATATTTGCAAATTAAAGTTGTTTATAGAGGAAATATGCAATTGATTTTTTGGCTAGGTAAATATGCATTTAAAGTGTTTTGGAGGAGGAAATATGCATTTAGCCCTAACTTTTTAACGAACGAACATAATGAACACGAACACTTCCACTTTTTTAACGAACAAACACGAACAACAAAATCGTGTTTGATTATGTTTTTGTGTTCGGTTAAAGTTAAATGAACAAACACGAACATGCTGATGTTCATGTTCATTTGGTTCGAGTAGCGAGTTAAGGGTGAGGAAATGATGTTGCATATGGAATTGGAAGCGCGATCGTCAAAACCAATCCAACCGGTCCGACCATTAAACTAGTAAGAAGATTTTATCACTGTCTTATCTGGTCCTAAAAACATTGCACATCATCAGTATTACTCTTTATAATAATTTAAAGAGACTGCTACATGTCCTCAATTCATATCTTCTTAGACTTTTATACAAAACTGAGTCTTTTTAGTTAAACCTAATACTTTTACACTAATAAAATCATCACCGGAATCACCCCATTCAAATAATTTTTAAAAATAATAAACTAATCAATAAAACAAACATATTTTTAACCATACCTTAAATAATGACAACTCCGTTACACTACTACTTAACTAATTAACGGCTCACTAATTTTTTCAAAACCACATATCAATTTCATGCAAATTAAATAATCACTTTAAATAACCATATACTAATTCTTAGCTTAGGGGTATGTGTGTTAACATTTGAACGAGGTCTGAATCTGACCGATTCAGATACCCCATTCAAATGAGAGCGTTTGGCATGGGAACAACGTCTGACCAAATCAGGTCTTTGCCATCTGATCGATTCAGACCTTGGAAAGTTTTAAATGAGGCATCTGAACGAGCTGGCGACGAGGGCTGCGACCAGAAAAGGGCTGGAGAAGTGACCAGGAAAAAAAAATAAAAAAGCGAATAAAAAACTATCCTCGCACGGGCCCAGTTTTCGAAGCTGCATTCGTGTCCGCAGGTCACGTGGGCATCCCATTGTGGCAAGGAATTCAAACCAAATTTACACCCTTATGTGCGTGGGTAGGTGATAGAGTAAAACATGACACAAGAATTTAACTTGCCATTAATGTTTCCATATATAAACTAACAATAATTTTGTCTCCACTCCAATACGAGACAAAATGCATGAAACAAAATTTTTAAAAATTCAAATGTACAACCAAACAAAACATTTTAATCATTTGACACTTAATCATTCAAACATCTTAACCATTAAGCATTTAACTATTTAACATTACCAAACAACCCAAATAAGATACACCTTCCACTGACTAATAATCATGATTACCAATACTTATTTTTCACGAGTCACCATCTATTCGTTTAGTGGTATAAGAGAGATGTAAATAAAACTTTGTTTCTTTTAAAGATTTTGAATCATAATCCAAACACCAATACTTATTTACTAACGTAGTGTAACCAATTTTAACATATAAATTGTTAGTTATAAAAAAAATCACTAGAATTGGTTTTTAAAAATTTTATTTATCATAATTTGTTTTTGCTTTTAAAAATAAATACTGTAAAATAATTCATATTGTTAACAAACAGAGCATCTTTAATCTCACATCTTCCTTCTCTCCAAAGCCGTGAAATCTCATTGGTCAAAACAACACAAACCGGATCGCAATCCACACACTTACTTCATATAACAACCGTCGATTAACCTTCAATCCAACGCCTCACATCACCCTCAAAACACCACCAAAAAAACCTTCAAAAATTTCACTTCCCGCTCATCAAATCACTCTCCTATAAAAACACCAACAAACCCACATCCTCAAATCACCCACAACAACAACAATCAGCCAATTCATTCACTTTCAACACAATCTTCATCATCCAAATGGCTCGTACAAAGCAAACTGCTCGCAAATCCACCGGAGGAAAAGCACCAAGGAAGCAACTTGCAACAAAAGCCGCTAGAAAATCAGCTCCGGCCACCGGAGGAGTGAAGAAGCCACACAGGTTCAGGCCCGGAACTGTTGCATTGAGGGAAATTAGAAAGTATCAAAAGAGCACTGAGTTGTTGATCAGGAAGCTTCCATTTCAGAGGCTTGTGAGGGAAATTGCTCAGGATTTCAAGACTGATCTTCGTTTCCAAAGCTCTGCTGTTGCTGCTTTGCAAGAAGCGTCTGAAGCTTATTTGGTCGGGTTGTTTGAAGATACGAACTTATGTGCGATTCATGCCAAGAGGGTTACGATTATGCCTAAGGATATGCAGCTTGCAAGGAGGATCCGTGGAGAGAGAGCTTAGATCTGGGTGTTAGGTTGATTCATCTATGGTTGTTTCACTTCTTGTGAAATTATGTTAGATCTGTGTATGTTTTATTGTTTTTTGCTAAAAATGTTTTGGGGTTGTAGTTTGGATGTTTAGATGGTTATGTAATCGAAAGTTATGGTTATTGATTTACTATCAAATTATGTTAAATGTTTGTCTTATGTTTCCTTCATCTTTTGTTTGAACCTAATCTTATGATTTAGAGAGTATATGAATTATTATTAAATAAGATATGAATTAGGACCTTTTGAACAAAGTTCTTATCGAACTCAAAATGCAACATACAAAGAAATAAATATGTAAACAAATTGCTTCCTGCTAGGAAAACATGGAAGAATAGGAAATTGTTCAATGGGTGATGTGGGCTGGCGATGGGCCCTCTATCTTCTCAAGATCATAAGCCTAGTTTCTCCAACGCTTTAACATGTTATTTTTTTTGATAATTTCATCTTGCCATTTTTAAAATTTGTTTCAAGTAATGTTTTTCATACAATTGTTTTAAAATTGATATTGATCTCTATATTCTTTTGCAATTTGTCTTGGTTTGACTACAAACCACTAACATTGTTAGTTTAGACATTTTACTAATAACAGGTGACTATAGTACAATTTACTTAGCAATTTGCCTTATGGTTCAATTGCACGGCATGATAGATAAAAGCTTAAAATCCTAAAGATCTTACGTTCAAATTTTGATTCAAGGGGTTTTCTCAAGTGGTGGCTACCTCCTTGATGATGTTCCTGAGTAAATAGTTCTGGAGCCTCAGGTGGTGGTTAACTGGTTACCTCCTCGATGGTGTTCCTGAGTAAATAGGTCTGGAGCGTCAAAATTAATATAAAGGTTGACATCCCGTCTTATAAAGACTCAATCGGGTATTAAGAGTAGTTTCAAATGTCGTTTATAACCATAAGTAACATTCTCACGTTTTTCATTTTTTAAGGCCGTCACCACTTAAATATTGAAAAAACACCGTGAATGTTTTATAAGAAAACCACAAGTTTTAATAATTCACACACCAGTAAATTCTCACTTTTGAATCTACATCTTTCATTTGCTATTTTTTAAGCACTCACATTTATGATTGTTTGAGTGACTCCAAAGGTTATTAAACTTGTTTTTAACATTTTGGATATGTTGTAAGAGTAAAACAAACACAAATAACTGCGAAAGATTTGTTTGTATTATTAGCAGCCATTGACCCCATTCCCAACACAATTCACATGCGTCGTCAATCTCACTTGGCACCAACTGTTCATCACTCTTCTTCATTATCATCATCATCTTCATCCTTCACTTCCAATTGGCTCCAATTCCCCCACAATTTTTCATTATTTTCAAAACCCTAATCTTGATTTTATCTTCTCCCTAATTTGCACCCTCAATCGTCATCATCTCCTTCTATTTTTAGCAACTTTCAGTTTACTTTCTATTTTTGCCCAATGGGTTTTATTTGATTGCTTAAAGTCAAACAATTTCGAAGATTTGGTTAAGTTTTCAGTTTCTAGGGTTTGCTATTTTTAGGGCTCTTATGGATTCAGATCTTCACCATCAACAGCATAAATTCAACCACAATCAGCAACAGCAACAGCCTCAACCAGTCATGAATTCGGGTTTGACCCGGTACCGATCCGCACCCAGCTCCTATTTCTCCGATTTGATTAACAGTGGCTTGTACGGATCCGATGCTGATAATAATGACCCGTTCTTCAGTTCTTCCGCCGGTGATTCAATTTTGAATCAAATTGGGGGTTTTGAAAAGGAGTTAATGGACTCGATTAAGCAGGAAGATGAAGTGATTTATTCAGATTCACAACAACAACAGCAACAACAACAACAGCAACAACAGCAGCAGCAACAACAATCGATTGTTTATCAAAATCAATTTCAATCGCAATCGCAGTCGGGTCATAATAATCTTCCGGCGAATCTTCTCCGGCAGAGTAGCTCACCGGCCGGATTTTTTGCTCAACTTGATATCGACAATGGTACTTTTTATCTGGCCCATTAGATTTAATAATTGCATATGAATTGTCGATCAGATGTTTTTGTCTTTATGTTTGGTAGCAGGACAATCAATTATTTGGGGCTAATTTTGGTATCAACAGTTGTTTGATAACTGATAAAGCTCCCAAATTGGTATGAAAACATGTACTTTAAAAACTTTAGAAAATTAATATGTTGTTGATGCTTACATGTTCACAACTTTCCCACAAAAGCAATTATCTTGATTTTTGAATGTTGAAGATGGCTTATGGGATTTGTTTATCTTGATTTTTGATGTTTATTATTTCAAGTGGATGGTATGTTTATTGAGTTTTAACCAACTTGCTATTTGTTTGTGTTGATGTACAGTTTGGAAAAATTTTGTTAAGATTTTGAACTTATTGTTTGTAGGTTATCCTTTGATGAGATCAATGAATGATTTTACAACATTAAAGAGGTCGAAAAATGAAACGGGATTTTCGTCTGGTTCGCATTTGTCTTCTGGTTTACTGCCTCGTATACCTGAAAACGAGGCTAAAGTTGTGGAAATGAAGGGTGAAGTTAACGATGGAGGTTTTGGTTCGAGTTCTTGGGATGATTCGGACATTTTGTCTGATAGTTTCTTGAAAGATTTTGGAGAAAGTGATCAGAATAAGATGTCAAGTTTAAATCCGTCTAAAAATCAGGTATGGTGGATGATTGTATGATTGGTGAGTGTATAACCAGTTTATTAATCTGACCATAACTTTCTTTGATCAGCATGCGGATGTGGGGAGAATTCGGGCTCCTACTTCACTTGTTCATCACTTGAGTTTGCCTGCAAATACTGCTGAATTGGATAAGTTAATGCAATTTCAAGATTTAGTGCCTTTAAAGAGCAGGGCAAAAAGGGGTTGTGCTACACACCCAAGAAGCATTGCCGAGCGGGTAAATATACCGAAACAAATTGTGGGTTAGGTGGGTTGGGTAACGGGTCAAATGGGTTTTGTCAAAATGGGTAAATTTTACTGCTATAAGTTTGGGTTGGGTTGGGTTGATGATCATCATTTTTTTCTTTTCATTTGTTAAGTTTTATAAACTTTTTTAGCCTATTATTTTGCATATAATATATTTAAATTAAAGTGATTTAAGAGATTTTAAATTGGGATGGCATTTCGTCTCAGGTTCGTTTGACGGGCTGATATCACTTAACATAAACACGACCTGTTTAATTAACCATATAAAAAACTTAAGCCTAAGATGGACACGAGCACCCAAGCAATCCGGGCATGACCAGCAAGTTATCTAAATGGATCAAATGGGTTGGCGGGACGGGACAACCTGTTTATCCCTAACCCAACCCAACTTGTTTGTGTCGGAAATTGGCTCCCCGAATTTTCTATCCATTTTGGTGACTTTCAACTTGTTTTCGTTTCAGCTAATTTGTTAACGACCCATTTCCCTTTAAAAACAATATAAACCCAAACCTACAAAATTGTTATCTTTCAAAGCACTAAATTTTTCTCGGTTCAATGCATCCCCAAACCTTTCAGGAACTTTTGTTGTGACATAAATACATAAAATTGTTTGTTGTCAAGCATTGTTTTGAATTTACTTTTGAATACTTTTTTTTTTTTTGATATTTTCAGGTAAGACGAACCCGAATAAGTGAAAGAATGAGGAAACTACAAGATCTTGTCCCAAATATGGACAAGGTAAGATTAATGTTGACAAGAAACTTAAATTTAATATTATTATATGCCCATAACTGAGGCCTGCATATATGATACTTGCAGCAAACAAACACAGCAGACATGTTGGATTTGGCTGTTGAGTATATAAAAGAACTCCAGAAAGAAGCCAAGGTATGTTCACTACATAACAATTTTATGTAAAAATTGCAAGAACCGCGTACACACTTGTACTTTTTTAGGTACATTACATTTTTCGTTCTTTGAGTTTACTTATCTTCTTTTACACTTTTGGCCCTTTAAGTTTTCCTCAAGTATAAAGAAAACGTCCTATATTTTAGTGAAAATGACTTCAACATGTGACTAAATACCAACATATAGGACTTTTTTTTTGTTATTTCCTTACTTTAAGGAGTAGAAAAGTGAATTTAGGGTAAACTCAAATGACTAAAGTGTATCTTACTCCACTTTTTTTTTTGTTTTTGCTAATTAGTACTACATAAGCAATTATGTATGTAACTAGTAAAACAGTATGTACAAATGTATTATGCAGAAAATTTCCTTAAAAGTGGTTATGTTCTGAATGCTCTGCGCATATGCATAACTAATTCATTCATTTGCAAAGATTTGTAGTAACTATGTTTTACTTTTGCAACAATTTTCAGACACTTGCAGAGCATCATGCAAAATGCACGTGTGCACATAAACAGAAGCTGTAACACGAGCCTAGGGACGGCCATGTCTTGCTTCCGTAAATGATATTTGAAGGAGAAGAAAGTGACACATTTATTTTATTATGATCGGATAATTAGGAATAATAAATATTATGCATCTGCGCGTAAAAATGTATATACAATAGATAGACAGATAGATATGGGAATAAGAAGCTCAATTGTTGTTGTAAGTGTAGTTTGTTGTTGTACTGTAGTCACTCAACTTTAAATGTTGTGTTGTATTCTATTTCCCTTCTGTTCATGCATGTTTCTGAGCTATTAAATTCGAATCATTTGAAATGTGTACTTGTCACAAATTATTATACTTTAAAAACATTTGACGTGTATTTACTCGCTATTTGTATTCACGGCACATGCAACGCACGTGTCATATTTGTTTTAAGGTATAGAGTAAACTGCAGTTTTGGTCCCTGTGTTTTGATGTCATTAACAGTTTTAGTCCCACTTTAACTGTTTTGGTCCATGTGTTTTTATTTTCTAACAGTTTTGGTCCCGAACACTAACTCCATCCAATTTTCCGTTAAGTCTCTCACACGCACGCGCCCCACATCTGAAGGGTAAAAATGTCAATTCTCCCTCTTTTTAATCTAATTCATCATGTAGGTTAACATTTTTATTCAGTCGTTTGTCAAAAATAGTGAGAGAAATGACATTTTTACTTCGCATGTGTGAGAGACTTAACGGAAAATTGGATGGAGTTAGTGTTCGGGACCAAAACTGTTAGAAAATAAAAACACAGGGACCAAAACTGTTAAGGTGGGACTAAAACTGTTAATGACATCAAAACACAGGGACCAAAACTGCAGTTTACTCTAAGGTATATATAATTTCAACTCATACGTTCCGTTAGGGTAAACTTTGTGTTTTTTTAGATTTAGTGAAATATTACGTATATGTCACACCCCGACCGATGGCGGAATCATCGAGGCGGACGAAAGTGAATGATTGTTCATAGCTCATGGTACTATAATTAGTTTAAATATTATTAATATCCAATTATTCAAACAAGACTAAATGATAAATCCAAACAAACAAACCAAACAGAACAAATGAAAAAGTCTACTTTAAGTTATTAACTAGGTCAATGTCCCTAAGCGTTTGGCATCCAAAGTTCCTAACTTGCTCTTCCTGAAATCATGTGAAAAATAATTGGTCAGCTAACGAATTAGCTGGTGAGTAAGGGTTGAGATACATATAGATAAATTGATAAAAAGTCAATTCATGTCGTTATGTCTAAACTTATAAATGCAAAACATGTATATACAAGATAACAACGCATAATCAAACCTTGAACAATGATAAAGGGGGGTCTACTTGACAATGATACTCAGTTATAATCACCCAAGAATCAGGGGGGTGGGTCGATCTACCATTAGTAACTGTCGGTTTCTACAAATTAATGATTACGCTTGCACAAAAATTGCTATCAGGCTATGAACACATAATTTGCAAGTAAAGACATAACATAAATTGTTTTAAATGATCAACTGAAATCTGATAACCGAAATAACTGATAATCTGAAATCTGATAACTGATTTAATAGGTCACATGATATCACCCCAAATTGAAAACCAGAAAAGGGGCTATGAATACTCACCTGATAACTGATTTGATGAAAACGAAATAAAAGTAAACTTGAACAAACGCACCGAAAATCTTCTTAAGGATCACCTAAAGAATGTCGGCTTATGTTAAAATGATAACTAAGGTGGATCTAGGAATTTAGGGTGCTAATTAGAATATGGGTTTAGGTAATTAAATATTACAATTGGAAATAGATAATAATGTAATAGTAATAGATTTATTTTTTTTTAACCATGATTTAATATTGATTAAATTGTATACGAAGTTTACCTCTTTACGAAAATAATTAACATTTCATTAAATGACACGCCCGTTATGATATAAGTGACTAATTATTTATATATATATGGATTTATAAAAAGACTCATCTAAATAATACCATTATCATAGTTGTAGGTAAACTAAAATGTGTTTTGATTATAAATTTATACACTATAAAAGAAGTCTTATATGTATAAGGTGATCAAAATGACTCGACTATAAGCATGTATTTCATAAAGTAAAGCCAACACGTATTATATGTTTCAAACATTTAAACTCAAAACCTCTCGTAAAAGAAACCCATAAACATAATTATATACCAAGAAATCTCGTCTTGTACTCATATACCTTGGTAAAATTATGTATATTATTTTTACAATAACTCATGAACTTCTCATAATGAAAATATAAAACCTTAGTTTTTGTAAGGGTAATATTAGTTTATATATTTATGCAAAATACTACATAATTTAACTTAAATGACACTTTCATAAATATTAGTAATTAAAAGATATTTAATGTTACTTGATGTAAGTATTTATTTAACCCAATGAACTTAAAACAAAAATATAAATAAAGCACGTGTCCAGGGATCGAACCATGGACCTTAGGGTCGACAAACACCTGAACAACCACTAGACCAGCGCCAATTTAGTTGTTTAAATTGAAAACGAAAGTATTTTAAAGTATTGCTTACCTAAACCCAATTCTCACATATAAACCCTAAAATCATAAACACCAAAATTGAACATCAAATGAAGTCTGTAATCGAAATCGTATACTATAGTGATGACCAGAGTGAGTAAACGAATCAAATGAGCAGTTTAATTACCTGTTGTGATGATGCGATGATGAAGATAATAGAAAGAAAAGAAGACACAGTTGCGGATCAAAATTTATGATGCAACGATGATGATAATGAGATTGGATTTGCAGAATCATTTGATGGTGTTAGAAGATTAAAACCCCTAATGACTTGTTGATTATGATAACACCGAAGTATGCTGTCGACTAACGAGCAGAGCCACGAAGAACCGTGAATCAAAATGATAGTATGTGTGTGTTAAGGTTGAAACTGAAACTGCAGATCGATAATGTGAAGTCTAAGGAACGAATTGGACGATTTATAACAGATTAATTGCGAGTGAACTGCTGTTAACAGACTCGAGTTGCTTTCGGATGGAGTTGAGTTAAATTTGAATGATTTCTTATGATAATTACCAATTGAACTAGTTTATCTCATTGTAATCGACTAAAGGGAGGTTGTGGATTAAGTTAATTTGATTTTATCGACTGTTTTGGTTGATTTGAAATTGAAATCGGCCGGAATATGTGGGTGTCGTTTTAGATTGGTGTTCAACGCGTCTTAACTGGAAATTAGGATGGATAGAGGTTCGAAACTTGCAGATAAAATGATAAGGCCAGTTTAAACGAGTCAAAAACGCGTAGATTGGGTCGATTTCAGTGTTGCCGGAGCCTGCCGGACTCGCCGGAGAGGTGGCCGGAAAAGCGGGAGGGATTTGGGCTGGGATTTGTTTTAAAAGATATTTACATCTTTAGTCCCTGCTGTTTTATGTTGTTTGTAAAAGGGTTAAAAACTTTAATATTAGTTTCAATATTTACATTTTTAGCCCAAAGTTTAACTTAGCTTTAACTCAACCATCTAATTTAGTTTAGTAAATTTAAGCAACTTTTACAAAGCTTATGAGATTAATGTTTATATATTTACAACGACCCTTATGCTAAATTCCATATTTCTTGATATTTAACTTGTCTTTATTTTATAAATTTGCTTAGTAAGCAACTTTTTATTAATCATTACAAGAAATATTTTATTTGGCATTAATAATTCATTTTAAGAAATAACCCATGGATATTAGTTTTGTTCATTTTCTTGATAACGGGAAAAGTCATGGATGATCCGATCGGGTCGGGTTTGGTTCGGGGCAAATGTTACAGTATATAGGCTAGATATAACTAATTCACTATTCGGCTCGTTAGAAACCATTAAAACAAAGTTTGGTGCAAAAAATGAAAAAAAAGTGGCATGCATCAAGTCAGCGAGGGTACTCTTCGAGTTGTTTGAATCCCATAAAGAATTCCATTGAATCCCATAACCGGCTACAAAATTTGGTCGATCTGTGAGCGTAAACGATGATGGAAGATCTGAAGCGTAAATGACATAAACATGAACGGAAAGACCGAGGCAGCGTAACCAAGGGTTGTGGGTTCTTTTCGTCTTGATCCCCCCCTCTTTCTTTCTTTTGATTTGTTTGACTCTTTACACATGTTTTGGCTTAGTACACTAATACCTATAATATAGGTTTAGTATTCTTGTATCCACAATATAAGCTTAGTCTATTTGTAACTCTTGCTTAACACGATAGTACACTTTATCACTATTCAGTTATGTTTGTATTTCAATATTAATTAATTAATAATTAATGTATTTCAATATTAATTAATAATTAATGTATTTCAATGATAATAATAATAATAATAATAATAATAATAATAATAATAATATTAATTAATTAAGGTAACTATTCATTTATGCGGTGGAAATGGTCTTAGTTGTCACGTTTCAACTTCTACAAGTGTCGTGCGTTTTAACGGTAGAGATGGTGAAGTCTTATGTTTACAACCTAATCACACGTTGATAAAGAAGTTTTTTTTTTCTAAAGAGTAAACATCCAAAGTTTGAGATCAAAATGATAATTAAGTCATAATAAAAAATGAATGTCGTAAATATGTTAAGTAGAGGAACCAATTTTGTAAATATCTAAAAATCAAATTAAAAGGACTAAAGTCGATAAAAGTACAAAATTTAAGGAATAAATGTGACAAACAAAAAAAACTAAATAACCATAGAACAACCTTAGAACTTAGAAGGGAACCTATTTAATATGAGAAAACTTCAGTCTATCCTTGAACTCCTATTGTAACATGTAGAACTTGAACAAATACATTGACATTTTATTTACGTCTTAACTACCTTACATCAATTATTTAGAATGAAACTGATTGATACATGATTCTTGTTACTTTGAATAAAAAGCACGTCAATTATTAAAATATGTAATAATAATAATAAAATATACTAGATTAGTACCCGTGTACTACACGGATTTTAGTTTTATAGGTTTTAACTCAATTTACATATCAAATTTATTTTTAACATATCTCTTATTAAATCGATTTGGATATTTACAAATATATTCATATAAAAAATCATATGTTACAATAAAGGATATGATTTATAATAGTTGGTAAATTTTTATTGGAACATATCGGGTTAGGAGATAATTCATGATAAGTGTTAATTTTTTTATTTGAACATATCGAGTTATGAGATAATTAATGATAATTGGTAAAACTTTAATTTGAACATATCGGGTTATGATAAATCATAATAATTGATAAGTTTTTTATTTGAACATATCAGGTTAGGAGATAATTCATGATACTTGGTACATATCGGGTTAAGATACAGATGATGATAATTGATAAATTTTGTATTTGAACATATCGTGTTATTTCGAATATGGAGCATACCATGACCCGTCTAAAAATTCTCCATCAAGTTAATTAAGAGCATGACACATAAGCAAAATCTTATGTCGAGTAGTTAAAATGGTGACATGTGGATGTGTTACTCAATTATTAGAATAGGTAGATAAAAAAACACTTCTAATATAAAATTTGAATCCCACAATGATTATAATTCATATCTAATCCGCATGTTAATATGGATAAGAGAATATTTTAAAATTTAAACTATGTAGATAGATATATAAAAGAAGATAATTTAATTATCTAAAAAACGGTGTGCGGGTAATATTTGACCCGACTAAGATCCATATGCTAAATTAAATGAGAATTTGCCATATATGATTTTTCCTATGTGGCATATTTAAGATCATGACAAGTAGACGAGTTATTCAATTATTAGAATAGATAGATAGATATTCTTTTAACGTATCAAGCGCTAAGGTTTACATTTTTTAACGATTTTAGTCCTTTACATGACCATCGTTGTTAGTTTTATGTATTAAGTTGAGGGGGTTTCAAAAGATGGGGGGTTGTAATTTAATTCTTTTATGTTAATTACAAAATAACTCTTCAATATTAAGCTATCTTGATAATTTACATATAAAGTCACTTATATGTAAAAGGATCAAAATACCATCTAACTTAACTGATAAAACTAACATAGTTCGGGTAAGGGTGCAAACATCAGGGCTTGATATGTTAAACAATTCATTTTTAACCTGAAATGGTTAAACACGCCAAACCTCATAGACCAAAACCAAAGGTTACTATTTTAATTTTAAAATTAAATTTACAAGAATGGTCTATAGATTACTATCGACATACATGATATAAAAAACACTTGACAAAGGATATTTTAGTTATTTATTATTATACATAACATAAAAACTGACATCTATTAATATCAATACTCAAGTTTGTTACAAACTAAAATTATAATAGCCGAACTTGTTTAAAAAATTAGTATAAAAACATGTGATTTGACTAAACCACCTGGGCTATCTTGTTAATTAACTTTATTTGTATTAATAATAAGCTTATAATTTCAAATTCACAGGAATGTGTATTTATGAAAATAACCGGTCTAATAGTTTAATTGAATATATAAAAAATATAGATATTAGATAATCGTTTTTCATCTTTACACTTGCAATGTTTATCAAATTTCAATAACTATGCCATTATTATTACTAGACTAGATTAGTACCCGTGTATTACACGGATTTTAGTTTTATAGGTTTTAACTCAATTTACATATCAAATTTATTTTTAACATATCTCTTATTAAATCGATTTGGATATTTACAAATATATTCATATAAAAAATCATATGTTACAATAAAGGATATGATTTATAATAGTTGGTAAATTTTTATTGGAACATATCGGGTTAGGAGATAATTCATGATATTGTTAATTTTTTTATTTGAACATATCGAGTTATGAGATAATTAATGATAATTGGTAAAACTTTAATTTGAATATATCGGGTTAGGATAAATCATAATAATTGATAAGTTTTTTATTTGAACATATCAGGTTAGGAGATAATTCATGATACTTGGTACATATCGGGTTAAGATATAGATCATGATAATTGGTAAATTTTGTATTTGAACATATCGGGTTAGGAGATAATTAATGATAATTTGTGAATTTTTAATTTAAACATATCGGGTTATTTCGAATATGGAGCATACCATGACCCGTCTAAAAATTCTCCATCAAATTAATTTAGAACATGACACCTAAGCAAAATCCTATGTGGAGTTGTTAAAATAGTGACATGTGGATGTGTTACTCAATTATTAGAATAGGTAGATTGCTATAATGCTATTGTATGAAATGAATATGACTCGGCCCAATTGTAATCCACGTCATACCTCGATGGATTTTTTACCTTACCAACACACATATGACACATATATGTCAATAATGATGCTTTAATATAAAGGTTTCATACTTTAGTGCTTCGCTAGACCTTTTGAAATAATAATTGCCAATATATAATCAAAGGTGGGCATACATAGGCTCAGTCGTTTATATGGGCCAATGGGTTAACACGCTCTAATGGGTTAAGTATCTACACAATAATTTGGGCTACTTGTTCTTAAATGGGCTTGCTCCTTGGTTTGGTGGAGACGTGGAGTGGACTAGTGCCTAGTGGAGTGATCTCAATTTCAATATTAACATAAAAAACAGTGTGTTTTTAATAGCAATTTTTAGATTTTTTGTTGAATAAATACTACTTTCTCCGTTCCATTTTAAATGTTAATATTTACTTTTTATAAAAGTTTATTTCAATTTAAATGTTCATTTCAAAAATAAAAGTATAATTTCCAATTTTACCACTAATTATTTATTAAAAAAACTACTTTATGACTAAAAGACAAATGACTTTAATGACATTATTGTCGTTTTATAGGTTGAACATATAAATTAATCTACTTTTTATTAAACTTTATGTTGGGGTCCCATGACACTTAAAAGGACGGAGGGAGTATCACTTATGCACCGTACCACTTTAAGATTTGAATTCTCAACCATTTGACCGTTAGAGTAATCTACTTATCACAAGACTCTCCCTTTGTGGATTTATAAGAAGAAATCCTAAAATTATTTAAACAAAACAAGTTAGCTGGTTTGAGACAAAAAGATTGATATGTTTGCGGTTGTTTTTTAGTTTGGCTGGTTTAACAATCTGTCTAGTTTGAAACGTGGAAGTGTTTGTGCAAAACGAAACATCAATTTAACATTGTTTTTTTACTTATGTGTAATATGTGGTTACATTAATGCATTATAACTATGAATAACCCAACTTAATTGTTTAATAAAAAAACTAATTTTTTTCTCTTCCATCTATACAAATAACACAACCCAAATATACTAAACTTTTCACTTACATTAACAATCTAATCTTCAGTCTTAACTCTTAACTACCTTTATTAAATAAAAAATATATAATTTATAATTTTGCATTTTATTAAAATTTATTAGGAAATACATTTTTAAACGAGCTCCATTTAAAATTTATTATAAAATATCTTTGGACTTTTAGATAATAACATTTATCATGTATTAAAAAAATAGATAATAACAAAAAACTGATTAAGACGGTGTTATTAGATTTTTTTAAATATTAAGTATTAGAAGTTATTAATAAAAAACAACATTATATTTAAAACTAATTAGAGTGAAATATAAAAGAAAAATAGAAAAAATTAAAACTAATATATTGTTGACACATGTTATTTTTTACAAACCAATTTCAAGCCAACAATTGTTGTGGTGGAGAGCATATCATGACAAGATTGGTATTTTTTTCTTTAAAAAAATAAATTTAAATAGTGTTATTGTTTTAAAACCTGTTACAAACTATTGAATTTACAAAAAAAATTGAAGTTCAGCTCAGCAACTACCAAAAGCAAACTAACTGGAAACTGATCGAGTCGATCGAAAACACTTCTACTCAATATAAGTTGATGGACTAAAAGAAAGGTTCTAAAAATCAATTTGGTTACATTAATATATATTAGTTAGGATGAATAGGTAAACCAAAATAAATGAGCACATAAATGAATATAAATTAACACACATAAATGATAGAATTATTATACACAAATATATCTTAAACCACTTTAAACTAATTTGTTCCGTATCATTGTTTAAACTATGATATTTTTATTTAATAGAAAAGAACTTCTATCAAGTGACATAAAAAACCTAAAGTACGAACATAAATAGACATGAAATGAGCATTAACAGATGATATATGTTTACGTTCCCTCATTTAATTAATTGTTCATATTAATAAATAAATACTAACAAATAATTTTTTAGAGGGTGTTTCAGATTAAGTTTGAAACTACTTATTGACTTCCTGATTTAAAAAAAACCAATAAGTCATAAAAAAGGTTTTGGAAATACTAAAATCACTTCTCATCTTAGCTTTTAAAACAGCTAAAAATCTGTTTTTTAAAAGCTACAAAAATCTGTCTGACTTTTTGAATATAAATTTGACAATTTAACCCAACCTTAAAATGTACTTTTACACAAATAAGCTAAACAGACACTAGTTAAAAAAACTTATCGACTTAATTATTGGTTTTTTATCACAAAAACTTAATTTTTTTTTTGAAAATAAGATATATTATAATAAAAAGGGCTAACAAGGAGCTAAAAACTCCTCAAATACAAAGAAAACACACAAGTAAATAACAAATTAAATCGTACGATAAGACATTAACCCGTGTCAAAAGAAAGTTGCTAAACACGAAATGTCCCCTATTTCTGCGCATCGTCTTCACCCATAGTGAGGCAAGTGCCATTATTTCACTTAACACTTTGTTTGCTGAAGGGCCCTCGTCATTGAAGATAATGTCATTTCAATGCCTGCATATACACCAAATTGTAGCCATGAAAACCGCATGAATCGTCTTTTTGAAAATGCCATCACCATGAAATAGATACAAAATCTCTAAAAGGTCCTTAAAAATGCATATACCGGCTTAATTCTACTCCAAAAGCTTATTTTTTCCTAAAAACGTAGCAATAGGCCACATGAAGTGAAGAGGTGATCCACTATATATTTCTGCTTCCATATCACAAAACTTACATGAAGTGGATTGAATGGGTACATTACGTTTAGCCAATGAGTCACATGTTAACACTTTCCAAGTTAAATAAATAAAATCACAAACAACTCTGACTAGGGGCGATTGGGTACGTGAATAGTTATAAAAAACTGTTCATATTAATTAATTAGTTTGTTTTCCTAAAATATAAACCAATAATGTAGACTAATTTCCAGCACTAAACGTTCTCTTCATTCACGTGTATATCGACCTATATATTGTAGCTAGCTAGGTAGCTAGTGTTGGTGGTTAAAAAATATGTATCATAGGATCCGTGAGTGTGCACTTGCAATAGTTGTATACAAAACAAGATCCCGTGAACGTAGGCTCATTATGAACCATAGTTTTGGAACAATTTGTGAAAACAATAGTTGATATTGATGGAGCATACAACAACTTTTAATAACAAAAAAAAATATCCAAAATGGTCCCTTCGAATAATTCTTTAGCGTTAATTTGAACCATGGCCAAATATGATACTGTGACCACGAGGTGTTTCAGGATTTTAGCATTCAATTCGTACGGGACCATTTTGATCTAGTCACGAAACAAAAGCGTGCACCATATACATGACATGTTGGCTCATGCACCTCGATCCGGCCATAAATGTCGATTTACACTCAAAAGTTAGCTTGACATGCTTCGTGTTGGTGTGTTGAAATGGTAATTAATTTGCTCAAACAGTCGAGTTTGATGGAACCGATCAAAAACATAAATACTATATATGCTCATTAATTGGTGGTTTAACTAGTGAATTGTTATAATGACTGACTGATATTTTTTAAAACGACAAACTATCATACTCTTATTCCTAAATTAAAGTCTATATATTTACATTTGTCCATGCTTGAACCTGAGACATCTTTCAAATGATGCTCTTAACGACAAGACATTTCCCAAATGGTGCTCCTAGCTAGATATAATCTTTAACAAGTCATTAGTGAGGCGTTTGTGGAGTTATGCGGATAACTTGTGAGAAGGTTAGCGTCAAAGTAGCTATTTATGATTAAATTAACAAATATCGCACTTTTACATGTATAAAGGGCAGGCAATAATTAAAACCCGGATAGACCGACAGATTGTTAAGTTCTTGATCCACATTTTTTTTTCATAAAATTATTGGTTTTGATATGATTCAAGTCACTTATAACTTTGGTCCAGTTTATGAACCATGAACGTCCAACCCTAAATAAAATTTATATATTTTCTAAATCAATAAATTTATGCACATTTTTATATAATTGTTAAAGAGATATGCTTATATGGCAATAAATAGCTTGATCAATTAAAGTCACAAACCGTCACATATATAAGTTTATACATGATAACAATATACCTTCACATTACTTAATTTATAATTTTGTACATGAAATTTATAAATTTATACACGCATGACGATGATGATCGATCATGAATACAGATTTACTGTGTATTTGATAAGGCAACAACAACAGCAACATGAATGTGAAGTTACACTTGATTAGTATTGGATTAGCTTAAAAGGTACGATGACATTTGAACCTTATATATATATATATATATATTAGGGAAAATGCCACACAAATGTAATCAAGTTTAGGAAGTGTTCAAATTAAATACCTTCAACTTTGTTTGTCTCTATAAAATACCTTAAGTTTGATTTAGTGTTCTAATACTATGTAATTACCAGGTCACCAGGTCAACTTCTTTTTTAATATAATCAAAATATATATTAAACCCTAACACTATCAACATCAATAATTAACTATAATGACGTTCTTCTTCCTTGTTCATAGAAATCTTCAATGGTAGCAACCAAGTGTCGTTCTCAATACAACCTTCTTCATCGTTCTTAGCCGCTTTCTTCATCGTTCTTAGCCGCCTTCTTAATTGTTCATAGCAACGATCCTTCATAGGTATGTGATTTTATGTTAATAAAAATCATCCATTCTCATGGCTTTAACTAAAACCTAACATTCTCATGACTCTAACTAAAAGATGATATATATGACGAGTGATCATTCCAAGTTTTAGTATGTGATCGATTTGTGTTAATTATAACCTAAATGAATGAACAAGTTTTTTTTTTTATACTGTCAACATCAAAATCGTTGATATAATACCCTTTACAAGTCTAAGAATCATATGTCACCAATTCCACCATCATAGTTTCCACATTTTCCAATTCGATGATGATAAAACAAATCTTTTAATTATATAGTGGATTCCTAAGTACAAATACAATTTTTATACAATTTTTTATTTATTTACACCAAACAAATTATTTTTAGTTTAAAAAAATCTTTATTTATTTTTAATAAAATGTCCATGTCATTATATCTATTTTACACATCATATTAAACTTTTAAAAAACATGACACATCATCATGGTAACTTGATAACCTAATAATTACATAGTATTAGAACACTAAATCAAACTTAAGGTATTTTATAGAGACAAACAAAGTTTAAGGTATTTAATTGAAACATTTGTAAAACTTGGTTACATTTCTACAAAGTTACCCCATATTATTGGTATTGTATTTCACGACAACCCAATCGTGGGTATGAGTCTGTCGGAAGTATGTATCCTTAATTTGGTTACGAAATATATTACAACCCCACACCACCTTTTTTACATACATATATTTCATTTTCTTTAAAAAAAGACTAATATTAAACCACTAGATTTAATTTTAATCAATAAAAAATAACGTAACCTAGATAGAAAAAACATAGATGAGTGGGAGGGACGATTATCACGGCTATGGTGTGGTACGTGTGAATCAGAAGGAATGATTTGATCCTTAATGCGGCTCCCCTGCGAAGGATGGTGTAGTGGGGAAAATCACGGTCAACGTTTTTCTTTAGGTTAATTAATATCTAGTTTATATAGTAGATATTATATGGCACAACTGATGTAATAGTTTTTGGTTGTAAGTCTCCTTTTTGTTTGAGGTTGTTTGCCTTTTGTTTTGTCCTTAGACCACGTGTAGTGGTTAGCTCTCAGAGAAACCCTTGCAGGTCCACATCAGCATGACACAAATATTTAAGGTTTTTGGGCGCCTTCTACATAGGCACACAACGCCAAGAAGGAATTTGTCCTTGAAAACGACCCAAAGAATGGGAAGGGGGCGTTTTTGGCTGTAATGGGACGTTTTTTGAGTGATAAAAAGCCTAAAGGCGCCCTATTACACATGGTCTTAGCGTCGACTTGCTAAGGTCGAGTTTCGTTTCGTTATATATAGAATTGTTGATATATCTCTCTGTCTCTCAACCATTCAGCACTTAACTGAACCATTCAAATTAAAGACCTTTTTTTTTTATGAAACAAACACTCTAAATGTTAAATCTGAATGATTAAACATTAAACTGAATCATTAAGAGATGAAACAAACATGCCCTAACCTCATTACAACATTAAATAAGTTAATAAGGTATACACTTGGGAATGCAAATTTATTTATAGCTAATTTAATGAAAAAAAGATATGATTTCATGATTTTATTGTTGTGTATATATATTTCTTGGACGGCTTCTTTTTGTAGAAGTCAAGATAGTGGGGAAGGCTAACACACAAGCACATCAAATTCATTCCCGTAATTTCAGAACATTTTGTCTATTTATAATCATACTAATTCTACTTTTAACTTTTTTTTTTGTGTGTGAAAAGACATGAAGTAAAAATTTAAAAGAAAATTGAGTTGCATGACCGCTAATGAGTAATGCCTAACGAGACTAGTCAAATCATTTGCGTGACTAAGGGTATTGATGGATTATTGTTATTAGTTCAATTTGAAAACCACCAACAATATTTACCGGTCGGTTTTTTTAGTGATGTTTGAAACTACCTTTAATATTTGAGTGTCTTTCTAAATAAACATGCTAATCGTTCATATTAATTTTGTGTCAAGCAAGATCCATCTAGAATCACCATTAAGGAATAAGAAGGAAATACGATACAATGCCCAAACCATCAACCCGTGTCATTGGATCAAAAGCTGCCCAATACTGGTCTACTGGATCTTGAAGTTGGTATTAATGTTTTAACATTTTATTTAAGGATCATTTTTAAAAAGAATGAATATTCGCACACCCACAAAATACTTTTTGTTAGGGCACAAAGGTAGAAGCCTTATTATAATTAGTGGTTTACTCCATCGGTCTCATTTTAAATGTCAATCTTTTTATTTTTGTTGTCTTAATTTAAATGTCAATGTTAACAATAATATAAGTGTAAGTTTTAGTTTTGCCCATAATTTTATTGACACAATAGATGTTACTAAATTTAAGTAAGAACATTATTGTTATTTTATAGTTAGAAAGTATAATTATATAATATTTTTTGGAAATTTATGCTTTGCTTCATGACGACTAATATAGGATGGAGAGAGTATATACTAGTTCACGCGTTATATTTGATTTATTTTATATTATGTTACTAGCTTTAACACCGGTGTATTACACACGGGTTGAATAAAAATATTTTTAAAACATTATAATTATTATATTTAAAAAAATTTAAATAATTTTATAAATTATTATTAATCACAAAATTTTGTCTTTATTAGCTCTCTTACTCAATTTTCCCTCTCAACCTTCCTTTTATAAAATAAATTATGTTTTCCCTCTAAAATTTGCCCCCTAAAAACTCTAATTTATTAGATAGATTCTAAAATTAGTTTCATATATTTTTTAGTTATACATACGCACTTATGATATTTTAAATAGTTATATACTAAAGTATAGATTTTAAAACTTATCACACCATAGATTGATAAGATGACTAGTTTGACGGTTACTTTGTTTATGAATGAACCAAAAAATGATCACCAATTTGGGGGTTGCTTATGCAAATCGTAAGAGTTTGTTTTTCTCATTCGCCTTTTCCACAAGTATATTGATGTTTAACACAAAAAACCATATACAATCACCAAGATGAATAATTTTGAAAAGTACAATAATGAATCAAGTATATGTCATTGTACTTATGTGTTGTACACTTGTACATGTGAAATTTAAGATTATAGTTATTGTAAAAATAATAGAGAGTGTACTGTTCATTTATGAGATTTTAGAATGTTTAGATTTGATGGAACATCTCATTTACAAGTCATAAGGTTTACTAGTTCAAATGTTACATTTTGACTGTGATGTTTGATATGTCAACAACCTTGTACTTATTTTTTTGTACTCTAAAGTAAAAAGGCAATGAAGATAAAATTTAACGTGTTCAAAATATAATTCATGAGGTCAAAGTAACCGAAATATTAATCTGGGTTAGCATAAACAAAGATAAAGTAAAAAAAAAGGTATTATGAGGCTGTTGTCCGTTTGACAACTTCTGAATAAATAAGTGCTAAACTAATAAGATGTCTAAACCATTAAGTGTTAAATCAGTAAGATGTCTGAACCATTAAAAGCTAGTATATTGCTTAACTATTAAATGCAAATATCTGACCAATTCAGATAAGAAGTCTTAACTATTCAGACTATATCAACAATAAAAATAGTACACAACTTTTTATTTATTTATATTTCCAATTATTGAATTTTGCAGTCAATAATTCCTAGCAAAATACACCATCCCTAAATACGCCTAATCTACTTAACTCACGCCATACTTAACGTCCTACCGTTATTCTCCTTGTATACCGTTAAAACTCCGTAAACGATACGTTATATCCACAGTCGTCTTTCGCCGGAGATTTTCCTTCTAACGGTGACTGCACTTGCCTTAACTTCTTAAAATACTCCGTTACAGTAAAACAGTCTACTTTACATGTTAACTCACCGTCATCCCTTGACGGAATAAACGGTGGCCGTACAACTTCCGCTAAAAGGTCCCACCTCAATCCGTTGAAAAACGGATGCTCTTGAATCTCACACGCGCCACCACCATACCCTAACCGGCGCGTCGGCTCTTTGTCAAGTAACTTCGTGATTAAATCCGTTAACACCGTTGGTTTCCCGGTAAACTTTAACGGCATCGTTAGTATTCTGTTAAACGTATCTTTACGGTTTTTACCTCGAAACGGAGTTGTACCGTACAACATTTCGTACGCAAGTACACCCAATGCCCACCAATCAACAGCAAACTCATGTCCGTCTCCACGAACAACCTCCGGCGCAACGTACTCATCCGTCCCGACGAACGAGTTCGCCCGTTCGCCGGACAAACTTCCGTTCCGACGTGTCATCGGAGTTACACGTGCAGTTTTCACCTTATTCAACTTAACCATAAACTTCCGACGACGTTTGTTCATCTCCGGTTCCGACATAATCAACGTTTTCATCTTTTTTCCGGCGAGTGCACGTGACAAATCAAAATCCGTTAAAGTCACGTGCCCGGAGCTTTGAATCAAAACATTTTCCGGTTTCAAATCACGATACACAATCCCTAACGAATGAAGATGCTTCAACGCACAAACAACTTCAGCTAAATAAAACCTTATAACCGCCGGAGAAAAAACGCCGTCGTTTTGCCGGTGACGGAGCACATTCAAATCACCACCGGAGCAAAACGGAACAGCCCATGCAATGATTTGTTCTGTCTCAAACACTGCAATCAACGACGGAAGAAACTGATGGGGTTGTTGGTTCAATTGCCGGAGAACGGAAACTTCCCACCGTGCACGGCGGTCGGAGTTTGAATCGGCGGAGGATTTGTCGACGACTTTTAAGGCGAATTTGGAGTTGGTGAGGTTGTTGTGAACAAGGAAGACGGTGCCCATAGCTCCGTTGCCTAAAACTTTGATCGGTCGGAGATTGTGGAGGTGTGATTCCGGTGAGGTGGCCATTGTTGAGTTGTGGTCTTAGATGTTGAATGAGTTTATTTTATGGTTGTATATATTTGTAGCATTTGGTGATCAAGACAAGTAGACAACTTTATGTTTTGTAACAAACTGTACTGTGCCACCAATACACCCTTTATGTCCTTTTGGTATTTTTTTATTTATTTAACTCTTGTATCATATTTTAGTAAAGGTAGTGAAACAGTACACTTAATTAGTAAGAAAAAAAATCATCAAAAGCAATGAAGGGTGGGGAAGGGTGTATTGGATTCGAACCCGGCCGGGTGTTGAAGATTTGTGAACTGGTAGGATGTCGAGACTATGGTAACCGCTCTCAAGTTTGTGAGTATGTATTCGTGTTGGTCTACTTGATATGAAAGTTGCAATAGAGACACGTAAGTTACTGCTATGGTAATCAATATAAGTCCGGCCATAATATAAGCTTCATTCTTCTTATTTTCTTTAGCGTCTATCTTGTTAAAACCCTAAGAACTAAACAAAGTCTCGATCGTTGTGTAATCGAAGAAATGTGAATTCAAACCATAACATAACATGTTGTGTTTGGCGACAATGATAATTTATTTAGAAGGCGTCTATACTCACCCCCTATTTCTTTCGGCTCTTCTTCATCACCTTATTTTAGAATGATGTTTGCTAGGGGTAACACATGGTGGGCCGTCAAAACAAACATGTGAGTGGGACTTATTAGTTTTATCAAATTATTTAAGTTATATTCAGTAAAAACAACTAAGAAGGTTTATTAAAATTTATTATATATACATAAGAATATTGTATTCAGTGACGAAGCTACTTAAATGTTAATAGATATCTTAAAAAAATTTCCGTACGTTCATACCATAACTAAAAAAACATAATGATAAACAAACTTAAAAACACACCTAATATATGTGTCGGAGATGTATAGTATAGAAACCTTGTTTTATTCAGCAAACCCTAGAAACCTTATGAGTGGACCACAATAAGCCACATCTTCAATTACCTCCTTATTTGTCTTTTACCTTTGAGGGTATATTGGTCTTTCACCCACTCAATCTTTTTCTTCCTGACATTATATTGATTCCCCCCTATCATTTCACAATTCCAAATCATCTCTCTTATTATACCAAATAATTCAAAATCATATCTCCCACTCTTCAAGAACTCATGTCTCTCCCTCTTGAATCAAACACAACGTTAATTCTTGAATCACAGTACGTTCCAATCTGATCTCTCAGTACAAGTTGCTTTGTGTTTTCGTTGTTTTTCGAGATTTGAAGGTTGAAGTTGTCATCGAAGTTTAGTTGCAGATCTGAGATCTGGACCTCCAATAACGCCATCGAAGTTTGGTTTTGATAAGGAGTATTCGTTGGTGAACAATTCTGATTCGGTTTTGACACCGGCGGTGAATGGTGGTTCGATTGACGTCGGTAACGTTGCTCCTGTGGTGAACTGGTGATTCGGAAAATTCCGGTGCCGGAAAACAATACAGTGATAATTCGAAGAAGAAAGAAACAACAAGATGAATAACAACAATGGTTATATGAATGATCAGCGTCTTAGATCTGCAATTTCTAAGGTACGGTCGACTCTTTTTGCTATTGGTTAATCGATTCAAGGATAACGGGTTTTGGTTTTAACTTGATCTAAAAATGGTTATATGTATGATTGCTAGACCGATTTAACTTGATTTAGAAATGATAATTTATTTGTTTTGCTCTTGCCGGAATCATGGCCGGAGAATAAACTGCAAAATGGGGGGATGGCCTTGAGTTTGGGTATTTATTTAAAATATTACCTTTTGGTCCTTCAACTTCCATGTCTTTTAAAGTCTTTAAATAAGTTTTATTATTTGAATGAGCAATTAGTTAGTTTCATTATTATATGATGAATGAGCAACTTGCTTAAAGACTGCGTTCTTTTTCAGACAACATGATTATATATGATAAAAGTTTTATTTAAAAATCTTGTTTTTTTTAATGCAACGACCTAGAGTTTTTAATAGAATCGAATTGTTTCTATTTACTTTCTAGCTGCTAGATTTTATTAATTAGTGTTGATATATAACATTTTGAAATTATGACGTATAGACATATATTCCATAAAATGAATGAAATCTGAAGATTTTTTTATAATAAATGAATTTAAAATCAAATTGTATTGTTTTCTTTACTTATCCTTAGTTTATGAATTTAAAATATGTAAAACTTTCGGTTTTAATAAAAAATGTAACACGGTGTAACATATGTAACACTATGTCTTAATTTCAGTTTGTAATAAAATATGTAACATTATGTAACACTATGTCTTAATTTCAGTTTGTAATAAAATATGTAACATTATGTAACATATATGTAACATATATGTAACAACTTTCAGTTTTAATAAACTTTGATTTTTTTTATTCATGTATTAGATTTTATAACAACTTTGTATAAGTAAATAGTTCCAATTAAAATATGTAACACAATGTAACATATGTAATACTATGTGTCAGAATTGACGTAATGTTTTCCAGTTTTTAATAAAATATGTAACACGATGTAACATGTAACACATGTTTTTAACCGGGCGACGAGCGTCGTTTGAAAAAATTGCTTCTAAACAAACGTTATTTAGGATGAATAATTCCTCAAAACCTCATATTTTTTAGTGTAACAATATGTAACAATCTAGTTTTGTTGTAACAATATGTAACACGATGTAACAAATGTAACATGTTTGACTGACGCTTAACCATCTAGTTTTGTTTTAGTATAATATATGTAACACGATGTAACAAATGTACTAGTTATTTTTCAAGTGTTTTTAACCATCTAGTTTTGTTTTTAATGCCCATATGGTACTTTTTGTTAACTATGTAACATGTTGTTTAACACATCCTTTTTTATTCTTACTTTTTATATGTAACATGTTGTTTAACATATGTAACATTACGTCTAAAATATGTAATACGATGTAACATGTTTGACTGAAGCTTAACCGTCTAGTTTTGTTTTTAATAAAATATGTAACACGATCTAACAAATATACTAATTATTTTTTTCAAGTTTTTTTAACCATCTAGTTTTGTCTTTGCTGTTCGAGTGCTTGACACACGTGCCGGTTAGTTTTCAACAGGTTGTTCAAATTTCAGTTAAATGTGTAACAATATGTAACTTATGTGATTTTGCTTTATTGCTTTTTTAAATTTAAGTTAAATATGTAACAATATGTAACTTTGTTTTTTTATTCAAATATGTATACGATGTAACATGTGTAACTATGATTTTTTTAAAGATCCAAATATGTAACAAGATGTAATAAAATATGTAACACGATGTAACATATGTAACTTGTCGGATTGACACTTAATCCATCTAGTTTTTTCTTTTTTCAGCTAAAGGAACTTTTGTATCAAAGATGAAGAGATTATCAAGAAACGAAGCATGTATGAAGCATGATTGAAACTGTGTAACACTATGTAACAAACGCAATCCATACAGTTTTGTGTTTTTTAAAATGTATGTAACACGATGTAACAAATGTAATCCTTCAGTTTTTAATAAAATATGTATCACGTTGTAACATATGTAACATGATGTAACAAACGTAACATGTCTGGAGTGACACGTAGTACATTCATTTTTGTTAATATGTAACAAGATGTAACAAACATATCAACTAGTGTAACAAGGTGTAACAAACGTACCAGTTATAGTCAATTATCTGAGTGAAATAAAAAAGTAGGAGAGAGAAATTATATTAAATTAAAAAGTAAGAGAGAGAATATGGAAAAGTGATGATATGATGTTGTACTTGAGAGAGAAGAAAAAGAAAAAAATCATTCCAATTATACCCTTATGTGTACTTTTAACTAATAAAAAAATCAATTAATCCCACCTTTAAATCTCAACCATTGATCAAAGTAATCCAATGGTCAAGATTGAGTTTCTAGGGTTTTCTCAATAATTATGGGTTTTCATTTTAGCCATCCCCTATATGTGTCACCTCTTCGTTGCAATTGAAATCTAACTATTTATATCTCCCATCAAAATTAATTTAACTGTTTGTACAAAAGAAAATGGGTAACTTTATCATTGTGGATTTTCAATAGTAGACGACACGAGAAATTTTTGTTAAAGTAATTAATAATTAACTAAAAGAGTTAGGTTATTCTACAAAGGATAAAAATGGTACAAAGTGTAAGAAGGATTTTCAACCATTAGATTAATTTTTAATGGTTGAGATCAATTTGTGGTAATACATGTTGGTGGAGGGGTATTTATGTCATAGCCACTTTTGTTGACTTTCTCTCTCCACATGCAAGGCACATGTCAATTCCCCCACTTTTTTGAAACGTTAATAACTTTTACATACGACGTTAGTTTTTGATAAAAATTGCACCAAAAAAACAAGCGTTTTTTTATCTTCGAAACGCGTATAATATTAATAAATAAAAAAAGAAATTTTTTTTTCCGATTTTTCAGCTCATTGTGTAATATCATTGTGTTATATTATAAGTTGTGTAAAACCATGTTTTTTCAGCTCATTGTGTAATATCATTGTGTTATATTATGACACAATGAGCTGAAAAACATGGTTTTACACAACTTTTAATATAACACAATGATATTACACAATGAGCTGAAAAATCTAAAAAATATTCTTTTTTTTTATATATCACAATGATATTATAATATAACACAATGATATTACACAACTTATAATAACTTTTACATACGACGTTAGTTTTTGATAAAAATTGCACCAAAAAACAAGCGTTTTTTTATCTTTGAAACGCGTATAATATTAATATATAAAAAAAAAATTTCCGATTTTTCAGCTCATTGTGTAATATCATTGTGTTATATTATAAGTTGTGTAAAACCATGTTTTTTCAGCTCATTGTGTAATATCATTGTGTTATATTATGACACAATGAGCTGAAAAACATGGTTTTACACAACTTTTAATATAACACAATGATATTACACAATGAGCTGAAAAATCTAAAAAAAATTCTTTTTTTTATATATCACAATGATATTATAATATAACACAATGATATTACACAACTTATAATAACTTTTACATATGACGTTAGTTTTTGAAAAAAATTGCACCAAAAAAACAAGCGTTTTTTATCTTCGAAACGCGTATAATATTAATATATAAAAAAAGAAAATTTTTTTTCGGATTTTTCAGCTCATTGTGTAATATCATTGTGTTATATTATAAGTTGTGTAAAACCATGTTTTTTCAGCTCATTGTGTAATAATGAGCTGAAAAACATGGTTTTACACAACTTATAATATAACACAATGATATTACACAATGAGCTGAAAAATCTAAAAAAAATTCTTTTTTTTATATATCACAATGATATTATAATATAACACAATGATATTACACAACTTATAATATAACACAATGATATTACACAATGAGCTGAAAAATTTGAAAAATTTTTTTTTCTTTTTTTATATATCAATACTATACGCGTTTCGAAGATAAAAAAACGCTTGTTTTGGTGTAATTTTTATTAAAAAATAATGTCGTATGTAAAAGTTATTAACGTTTAAAAAAAATGGAGGAATTGACATGTGCCTTGCATGTGGAGAGAGAAAAAGTCAACAAAAGTGGCTATGACAAAAATACCCCTCCACCAATTGATTCATCTTAATCTTTAAAAGTAGATCTAATGGCTATAAATCCTTCTTACACTTTGTACCAAAATCAAACTTTGTATATGAACCTTTCTCTTATATAAAGATATTTAATTATCTATATTTCTGTTTTTTAAAGTCACCAATATGTTAATAACGAGATAAGCAAATTACATTTTTTATACATTTTTTTATAAGCAAAGTACTCTTTTAATTATGCATCATAATTTTATTGCTTTTCTTTTTCTAAAATGAAATAAGGTTTACAGAAACATGATATTTAGCATGTGCCTACAATTGATAAATTATATTGAAAGTTTAGTATGTGCCTATAATAGTTCAATTTTACAATGCGCCGTAGTTATAAAAGCTATAATTAACAATCAATTTTTTTTAACACCAATATATTAAGAGGAGCTAGAAAAAATATAAAAGGAGAAAAATGAAAGTTTAAAGAGATACGTCACGAGTTTTAAGCTAAATTATACATTTTGCCTCTATTTCTTAGCCAAGATAATGATAATTAACGACTTGATGTTTTTCGCATACTCGATTGAATATTTCTAAAGATTGTTGTTATTTCTTTCCATTTGCACCATAGACCTATTAACATGACATGAATTATGTTTTGGTGTGTGTTTAAAACGAACCCGAATCCATTATGTGAAGAAGACATTGGATGTTTGAGATGGAGGGAATGAAATTTAAGGGTGTTCATTATTCGAATAACATTCGAATTATTCGAAATTCAATTCGAATCGAATTTGATTAAGGCCATTCGAAATCGACTTTCTATCATTCGAATTCGATTCGAATAATTTTGTTGAATGTGGATCGAATACGAAGATTTTCAGTATTCACATTCGATTCGCCCAATTCGAATAAGAAATATATATTTTTTATATATTTTTTAATATATATAATTAATTATCGAACATATTACATTTTTGATCCTTTACGTTTACATCCTTTTTCACCAAAGGTCCTTTTTTGCTAAATGTTTCACAAAACGTCCTTTATGTTTATAAAATGTTACAAAGTTAGTCCTTTACTTTAACCTGTTAAAAAATCACGTTAAAGTGTGTCACGTGCGGATCATGTGATGACTAACATGTCTTTTCTCAACCCTTTTACATCTTATATTAGATACAAGTTGGGGTTTTAATCAAAACATAAGTTGTAAATGAGTTTGGAAAATATAAATTTGCCTTCACGTGATCTGCACGTGACACATTTTAACGAGAACTTTTAACGGGGTTAGAGTAAAGGACTAACAATGTAATGTTCTTTAAACATAAAAGACGTTTGGTGAAAAGTTTAGTGAAAAAGGACAAATAATGAAAAAGGGTGTAAACTTAAAGGATGAAAAATGTCTTAATTATCTATATATGAATATGATTTATTGAGCTTGAAGTAAAGTATGAAAATACCCAAACCCAACACATTACCCAATCTTAATTGTTGTTTCTGCATATGAACATGATTTGATGCTGTGGCAGTTGCTTAATTGTTGTTTCTACAGGTTTTAAACTTATTTAAAGTCTTTTTTGTGTTTGATTATGCCGTTTTAGACCTGTTTAACATGTTTTAGACTTATTGATGTGCTAGTATTTTGCATATTGTTTGGGTGATGTTTTGTACATTGTTTGGGTGATGTTTTAGACTTATGTTATGTTGGTGCTACAATTGTATTATTACTTGATGTGTTTGTTTATTTATATTTTTTAAAGCGAATACATTCGAATCTATTCGAATTCGATTCGAATTCGAATAACTAATCGAATCGAATACATTGATTTTTATTCGAATGTGGATCGAATACCAATACAGTTTTTAAAAGTCCCAATTCGCATTCGATTCGAATGAACACCCCTAGAATGAATGATCGAGGATGTGGTATGAACTTTCATCATGATACCTGCAACATAAACGGGAAGCGGCATTAGGAACTCCTCGTTTTTTAACCCATCTTAAAAGGAATCCGACCCAAGGATGATCTCTAGATAAAAACATTAACCTTTTTTGCCACCCACCTCGTCTATTTGAACATGATCGAAGCGAATGTAATACGAGCATATTTGTTTTCTAACCTAATTGCAATTAGGAGTAGTGATATGCTTGAATTATGTATATATTAGGTTTAATTCCCGTATTTTACTCATATGTTAAATAACAATATTTATAAAACATATATAACAATTATATTTAAAACTTGTAGGCAAATTGGCCTAAAATAATGCCAACTAACACCTATTGGCCGAAAATAATCTCAACTCGGTTTATTCCCTCCAGTGGTCCCAAATCCAACTTTTTTTTGCCTACAGTGGTCCGCCGTTAAGTCCACTTAACGGCCGTTAACTTTTTTTCTATTTTTTTCGAATTTCAAACCGATATTTTAGGGATTTTGATCGGGAGGAGAATACGAGTCAGTTGATGTAAACCTTACTTCCAATTGTTGCTCCAAATGGTTTAATTTTGATATCCGGTTAAAGCACCATTAGGTATTAAACACCCGATTGAAGACCGTTTTGTCGTTTGGAACACCAGTTTGAAGTAAGGTTTATATTAGGGGTGCTTAATGGGTCAGGTTATCGGGTTGGTGGGTTGAACCCGACCCGAACTTGAAAAATTTATACAAACCCAAACCTGACCCGAACCTGAAAATTTAGACATTACTTAAATCCAAACCCGACCTGATTTTTAGCAGGTTGACCCGAACCCGACCCATTTGACCCGAATTATCACAAAATACATTCTCCAAGAGTTAAAAAAATCAAAATTACCAAGAACTGCATTCTTTAAACGAGAGCGAGCTTATGGAAAATCGCGAATTGCCACCCAAATGTACGCACAACCATATAATACATTCGATATTGTTATAGTTTTAACGTCAAGCACCCTAAACTACATGTATATTTACACAATATACCATAAATTTTATATTTATATAAAAAATCAGGTCAACCCATGAACCCAGTGGGTTGACCCGAACCTGACCTGTTTTTAAAATCAGGTCAGCAGGTTCAACCCGAAACTGACCCACACCCATTCATTGTAAACCCAAACCCACGATTTTCAGGTTAGGTTCAGGTCGGGTTTTCAGGTCGGGTCAGAAATTCCCAGCCCTAGTTTATATCAATTGAATTGTATACTCCTCCCGATCAATATCCATAAAACCTTGTTTTGAAATTCGAAAAAATCAAAAAAAAGTTAACGGCCGTTAAGTGCACTTAACGGTGGACCACTAGAGGCCAAAAAAGTTGGATTTGGGACCACTGGAGGGAATAAACTGAGTTGGGATTATTTTCGGCCAATAGGTGTTAGTTAGGATTATTTTTAGCCAATTTGCCAAACTTGTAATATTTGAAGATTGTAAATCCTTATATAATATAGCAAAACAAAAAAATCTTATGTGGCATTTTTTTATAACTTTTAGCTTATGTGGCATTATTTGAGAGATTATCTCACAATAATAATGATTTTTATTTAAAATATGTATATAAAATTTATTATAATAAAACTAATTACATTTTTGTCCCCTAATATTTTGGAGAATTTTGAAAAATTTATGAGTATTTATATTTTTAATCATTTACTACAAGGGGTGTAGTGTTTCAGTTTATATTTGATAGGGTTTAAAAATGAAACTTATGGATAAAGTTAATAATAACATACTATTAAAGACCTCGGTGTTTTATAAATACACATAACATTTATATGATTTTTTTTAAAAATAACCTACACAATAAAACTAAGCACTTTATTCTCTTTAATTTGAGTATAATATTGCTATACTAAAAATCTAATTTTTAAAAATATATCATGTGTTCCATTTTACCACGGTTTTATCTCAAAACTGAATGAAACATTCATGAACATCATTAAAAGCATCACTTGAATTGTGTTCCCGAGCGTAGCGCGGGCACTAAACTAGTATTTTTATATAAATATCATTAATCATAATATTTTGATTCCATCAACTATCTCACTTAATTTTTTCCATCTCAAATTTCCTTTTATACATTCACCTAATTTCCCCTCTCATTTTTCCTCCCAAAAGAAGCCCTTAAAACCTTTATTTATTAGGTTACTAAGGTTAATACCCGTGTGTTACACACGGGTTAAATAATAATATTTATATAGAAATTATGTTTAAAAATTTATAAGTATTTAAAGTTTAAAGATTTTGCTCTATCAACTTATGCATGGTGTAAAATTCTATTTAATTTTTACTTTCAAAACTTCCTATTATAGAACAAAAAGAATTTCCCCCAAATATTTACCCCCTAAAACCTTAAAATATTAGATAGATTAATCAAAACCTTAATGCGAATAAAGAAGTATATACTTTGTGACATGACATTCAATGTATCATTCGCATAAGCATCACAAATTAAGGAATGTAAATAAATCATAATAATGTTTTTTTTAATTATTCTAACTATAATCATGTAAATTGAATTGGACATTTTTATACATTTTTTGTTTTGTTTCTTTCTAAATGACTGGAAATATAATTCTAATTGACTTTTTATATACTAACTCTTTATATAAATATTAGAACAATGTTTTATAATATGGTTTAAAATGTTATTATTTTTCATTTCAATGCATACTATTTGAAAACACATCAAATTTTAAAAATTAATCTATTATAGTCATAATATCATATTATTATATTTTACTACATACCATATCAAATTTTCAACGCATATAATATAATCGCAACTAACCTAGTATGTTAATATAACAAAATAAAAAGACTTAATATGAAAGGACCTAAAAGAAATTATTCGTAGAGTGAGTACATGATATGATACGTTGGTGTGTGTGACGAAGTTTTATTGTAGAGTTATTGGACTTTAATATTTTTTAAGACTATCTGCAGGGGGAAGGGCATTTGCGGGGGAAGGGCAGCGCCTGCCAGGCGAGCCACGTTGAGGCGGAAGGATCCGTGTGGACAGGCAGGTGATTAGAAGGTGGTGGTTGGCCCTTGCTTTTTTTTAAACGGTGATGGAGCAGCGATGATGGTGGTGGTGAAGTGATGGTGGTGGTTTGGACTGTGGATGATGGTGGTGATTCAATGTATGGTGAAGATGATGAGATGATGAAGATGGTGAAGGAGATGAGATGAGGGTTATGAGATGAGAATGATGGTGAAGATAAAGAGATAAAGATGTTAATATATATTTATTAGAAATTTTTTATCTTTTTATATAATATTTTATTTAAATAATATATTTTTATTAGTAATTTACTTAAATTCAAATAAATCCCTTATATAGTATTAAAATGGTTATTAAATAAAAAGAAAAAGAAATAATTATGTGGGAAGGATGACGTTGGGGGTAAAAGTTGATTGTGAGAATGATTTGTGAAAATCAGTGAAAATCTGATGTGGCATGCTGATTAGGCTGATTCTTAGAAAGGCTGCTTCCCAACGTTAAGGATAGTCTAACTATGAAGTATTAACCGCTGTCACTTCAAAAACTAAGACTCTTATTCTCACCACTCTCAACTTAACATCACACTTGCTGTATGATCACTCCCGTCGCTAAAAAAAACTAACATCGTTATTGATTGAAATATGGTTTAGTTTGATTAAATTGATACTAGATTTGTATTTTGAATGTAAAGTTAGTTTTTTAGTTTAATTTTTAGCTATTTTTTTAGTTTAATTGTCGGGAAGTCATCATCGTCAGAGGTGGTAGTGATCGGAGTTTGTGGTGGTGACTGGAGTTAGTGGTAGGTGGTAGCGGTGGGATATATATATATATATATTTATTAAAGAAAACATAAACTTTTCCCCTCAACTTAGAATAATGACACTTTTAAACCAAACACTAACGATATGATATAAATGTTTTTTAACTACAGGAGTGATACAATAACTGTAATATTAAGTTGGGAGTGGTGAAAGTGATGTTAATTGGGAGTGACACCAGACAATAGCCCATTGTTGTAAGTATTAAAATTCAATAACCCTTTATTATATCTCATAAAACATTTCGTGTGTTCATGCAAGTGATGCAACCCCCTTCATGCAATCATGCCTGCGTTTACGTATATTGGTGTATATATGTTTGTATATACGCGTCTACAAGTGTTAACATTTTTGTTACCATTTTATCATGACTTCTATAATCAGTGTTTTGACAAGGAGCTAAGAAAGATTAAGGTGGGTCTAATGACATAATGGTCAACTTAATTGAATACGGCGCGGAGATTAATATGGATGTGGAGTCATGACAAGATCAGAATCCAACAAATTATTGGATAAGTTGGGATATATAGTACGTTATTAATTGCGGATCTAACGGACGACTTTGAGTATTATGAACGAGGTCCATGGCGGAGGGAATGGTCATAAGCAACGGTGTAAAGTTATGCAATGAACTTGCATGAGAGTTCATGTTTCTACTATATATATTGACATATAAAAAACCCTAAGTCCGTCAGAAAACGATACAAGTCAAAACCTTAAATTCACCACCGCTCTTTTGTAAAAGAGAAGCAATGGCAGTCGACGATACTCTATGGATACAAAAAATTGTGGTGGAGAAGTGGACATCTAGACAATGATACCTTATCAAAACATATAGGATGTGTTTGTTTGGTCCGTGGTAATCGGACAACTTAAATAAAAACGTCCAACTAGTCTAATGCGGACCTGTTCCATGACTGGTTTCCCGGTCCAACTGGTCTGCTTCTGAAAATACATCTGTAAAAGACTTGCGAGTTAAAATAAAAATCATATTCTATTTACATATAAGTATACGTGTAAAAGTTAATCAAGTATCAAAATTAATCTTTTTAAATAAGCAAGTTTCTTCACGAGTCAACTTGTTTCAACTCACTTATAAACGAGCTGAGCCTAAACTATAATTTGAACATGTTAAGATAAATGACCTAGTTCAACTAAAACTAGTTTTTAAATTTGCTAGCGCAAACCCACCCTAATTTGACTAGTTTCCAGCCATATATAGTTTAAACGTACAGTTTAAAGATAAGCATCTGACAAAATATACACTAAACATACTATTATTATTTATATATAGTTCATAATGAAGTGGAGAAATTTCGCTTTTTAGAAAGTTGTTGACTGATTATATTTAGCACTAACAAGTCACATACTTGTTCATTATTTTATTATATCTTGTGTGTCTATTGTTCCACTTTCTTGTAGCATTAGTCAACATATATATTTCAAGATTACATTACATATCAAATTTTATAAATATGCTAAGTGCTAAACATACGTCGAATTACGTTATCGATTATCCTTATTCACTCACGATAACTTATTCTGTAAGACTATATTTTTTTGTCACAAACCTACATGATCATCAACATTTCTTGCGGTTTTAATTTAGCATTTTTTTAAAATTAATTTGGTTTATAATGAAGATATCGTTGCATCAATGAGTTTTTGATTTGAATGTTACATAAACACTTTTGTAACAAATTAAAAAAAACTTGTAAATTTATACGTACATAATGGAAAATTTTAAAATAATTATAAGTTTTTGTAATTAATTAATTAAAAAAGTTTAAGAAATTAAAATGAAAAGATTTTGACCTAAACTTTAACTTTCAACATGATATTTAATTATTAGTATATAAGTAAAAATAATAGTCAATGATACCTAATACCTAGATCAAGTGGGTTGAGGTATTTAAGATTTTTCTTAAGGTCTTAAGTTTAAGTCTTGTTAAGGGCTTTTTCAGCCACTGTATGTAGGTTTCCTCCAGAGGGTTGGTGAGGGCAGCTGGAGTTAATCTCACCCTATGGCTCTATGTTTATTGTTATCAGGTAGCTGGTCTGTAGTTATAAGCTAAGGCCTATGGGATTCATTTACCGTACAAAAATAGTAAAAATGAATAAAGTGCAAACATAAAAGATATATAAAAGTGTGATCACATGGTGTGACCCAAGTCAGCTCAACACCCACCCACCCACGACCACATGAATCCTCTTTTATGTTACTGGCAGTATATATCGAACCTCTGACTTCCTTGTCGATAACAAGCTGACACGTAAGTAACTAAGTCTTAAAGAAAGACGAAACTCGGGTTTGACTTCCTAGCTAGGCGTTCACTCGAGATCTCTACGCCTCACAAACTCTCTATCATATAATTGATTTTAAGCAGTGTTCGATCATAAAAAATAGTCACTTCAAAGGCTATTGTTTTACATGTATCTATGTCGACTTTGTAGAGGTGCAGTTTCATGCACTTCTAAGATCGTTTTAGTACAACTAAAAGCTCGATGTTCCAAAAACATCGGTTATGGAAAGAGAAAAAATGAAACGGACAACACCAGAATAAACAACACCACATTGTAGCGTTAGAAAATGTATTTACTAAGAACCCATATATGTCTCCATTAATCTTTTAAAATTTACTTCTAACTAACCGGTCCTGTTGGTTAACTTAAAACCGTCATTAGTATTGGCTTAGTTACAAGCAAACAGACATGACACAAATGAACCGGCTAGTTTTGAGTGAGCAATAAAAAACTTAAGAAAAAGCATATATTGTCGATTTTCCTCCTTTGTTGGTTGACATATTTTAAAACCAAACAAATTGATCGACCTGTTGAACCGGTAAATAAACAGAGCTACCACTTTAGTTTTGATTTTCAAATGATTGTGTGCAATTTCGTATATATAATGATTTTGACACTTGTAATTTATAGATCAGTAGATCACAACAATAATTTTAGTTTCTCATTTCACCTATAAGATCGAATGTATTATAGTAAATTTGTTATCAAACTCTAGCTAAGAGAGTAAAGCTGACATGTAAAACATTAACATATGTTAATATTGATATGGGGCCATTTTTGCCAAATAATAAGTAACATATATATATATAGGTAACACAAAATCTTTTAGACCAATTCCTTTTAGGCCATCTTTTGAGTTATGTTTGACATAATAACCCCACGATGGACTTAAAATAAACCATTAACAAACTTTTTGTGTTTCATAAATGCGTTCTTGTCTGCCACCTCCTTGTGGGGACTACACGAATATTACACGTACATACAATTATTTCTATGTATTCATAAGCTTTTCTAACACTAAATTAAATCCTTGACGGATTTATACTTTATCCGATTATCTTCATTCTTTTAATTAAAATAAACAAATCTTAGATATAAAAACATCCCTAACCCAACCTATAAACAAATGTGAAGATCACATATTTATCATCCTTATATAAAACTCTAGAAAATTAAGATTTAGCCTTTTAATATATAAAAGGGTCACCCGTTAAAATTTGTTTCAATTTCATTATTTTGGTCATTGTGGTATTCAATTTATTTCAGTTTCTTTCCATCCACAAACATCATCCAATACAATTATTAACCATTTATCATGTGATAACCTAGCTACGAACATGGACGAAAAGCAAAAATTTCGTTATATATAAAAATGAACATGTCAAAAGTGTCTCAAGTGTTTTCAAATGCTTACAATCCTTCATTTAAAAATTATCATCTTAAGAATATAGTTTTGTGGATCATAATAATTAACACAAGCATCAGTTGCATATAAAGTTTAAAATAAACTTACATACATAATGAGTATTGTCGGGTTAGTCTAACCCGATCCTTGCTTAGTTATAATTAATTAAACTATATTTAAGCAATAAACTATTAGCTCGCTCTTAATATATATTTGTAATAGATTAATGAGTATACATATAATAATGAAAGTGGTCCACGAGTTAAAGAAAATTTAGGAGAGTTGGAGGAATTGTTAAAGGTAAAAGTTAGCAACACTTTGATGATGCCATTGTCGGCCATCATTTCATCACTTCGTTTAACAACCTAGCTATCTTCTTACCATTTCCAATCATGTTTTATTCTTCACTTTTAAAAGAAGAACATATTAATTTCTGTTTTTTACAATGTATATAAAATTAACAAGAAATAGCATCCCTTAATTTGACTCTTTATGGTTTTAAACTTTTAACATAATTTCACCTTCAAAAAGATATTTAAATAGACATTATTTATGCAAGTTTACAAAGACTTGTTTTAAATTTCTTTTCTGGAATGGTCTATTTAAACTCACATGTTTTTAAACACACTTTATATTTTGATGAGCGTTATGCATGAAACTCAAAATTAATATGATACAAATGATAAATAAAATCTTTCTCACATGTTCATATATATCCCTTACAATCCCATCACTTTCATCCTTTTAGTAACAATAAGAACATGTTTGATGCAACGTATACTACTTTGGGTCACCATCGTCACATCCACTAAGTAAAAATTTCTAAATTTTTAAGAAAAATAAACTATAATATGCACTTGGTATAATCTGAATAATGTACCCTTAAGTTTTTAGCTGAAAGTAAAAATTTTATAAGATAGACTTAATATAATTACTATCAGTCTACCCCTGATCACATACCGCCACAATATCCTCCACCTGTGACTTCAACCCTGTATGTCTTTTGCTAACAATCACAAACACCACCATCACCACGTACCGCTATGATCATCCACTTTATTCACGTAATTTAGTTAGGGATTATTTTAGAAAGAAAATGGAGCTTATTGTGTGCTTTGTTTACGCATGTGATTAGTGATTATTGTTTTACATTTTTATTTGGGCAAATACCATAAAAAACCAACATACTTTCTGTTTTTTCTCACAAAAGTCCATATATATTTTTTTGCACGTAAAAAATCAAGATACTTTCTATTTTGTCTTACAAAAGTCCCTTAACAATTTTTTAAATATTAATGTCCTTTAACATGTCAGATTTGAATAAAATTGTGAAATATATTTTTTTAAAACAACTTGAAAACGACACATTCGGCTGTTTTACTACATATATTTTTTTTCAAATGAATCAATTTTTTTTAAATACAAACTTTGTTATAAGAATGAAATCCATAATAAATTTCTAAGTTTTTTTTTTAAAAAATACATAATTTTGTTCAAATCTAACATGTTAAGGGACTTTAATGTCTAAAAAATTGTTGAGGGACTTTTGTGAAACAAAATAGAAAGTATATTGGTTTTTTACGTGAAAAAAATATATAGGGACTTTTGTGAGAAAAAACAGAAAGTATATTGGTTTTTTTATGGTATTTGCCCTTTTTATTTTGGTTGTGTTTTTTGTGAATATGTATTGAAGGTTGTGTATGTGTGAGGGAGGGATACGGTAATATATATAATAATTCAAGGTTTTAGGGGGTCAATTTTTGGGGGGAATTTTTTATAAAAGGAAGTTTTAGAAGGAAGATGTGAATAACATGCATGAGTTGATGAAACAAAATATATTTAAATATTAAATATTTATAAATTTTTAAACAAAATAATTATGATTTTATAAATATTATTATTTAACCCGTGTATAACACACGGGTGTTAAACTTAGTATGTTATTTTGAAAGTTTTTGAAGTTAGTTATGGTTTGTGTATGTAACTAGTTTTGGGTCACTTCATACATGATTAAATGGTAGTTTTTAAAGGTTAGTTACATTAGAAGATAGTTTATAAGAATTTGCGGAGGATGTCCGAAAAGCTAAGAGTCTGATAAAATTATATTGATAAGCGAGATTTTACCAGGTATGTTTGTTTTACGATAATTTAAAATAAAAAATATAAAGAACTTTTTATAATGGATTTTATGATGGTGATTTGAAATATACGTGTGACATCATTACACACATAAGTTTTTTATTTTCACAAATTGGGGATCGACCGCGGTTTTTGCAATTATTATTTGTGGGGTATTGGAGCATTAATGCACATAATCAATTTTCATTTCTTTTTTCAAGTACAATACAAACCCCAATTTGCCCCCCTCATCTATCCGTTGAAGGACGCATCACCTAATTTACCACACTCCTCGGAAAATTACAATAATGCCCTTGGTACTATTTTACTGTTCATTTCTTTGGTCTTTCAATAAAAAAAGAATAAGAATTATTCAAACTATAGTCTTTTGTAATTTTTAATTACCAAATTATAAAATGACCAAAGTGTCTAATGTATGTTTTTCTATTAAAAGATGTTATATTTTCTTTTACACTAATTTACTTTTATTCTATTGGTGATTACAATGTAGAAGTCATAACTCTTTTTGTGGATGAGTTTGATTATAGTTTGCAAAAAAAAAAAAAAAAATTATTGTTTTTTTAATATCTTCTCATTTTAACATTCTCAAATAAGTATTTTAATCGTGTATCTTAGAGCATCCAATGATTTTTTAAACCTTTAATTTAAGAGGAAACTACGATTGGAAAAACCCATTGTTGCTCCTTGAGCATATTGGTTCGGAGGAATGCTCGTTTTGTTTCAGTGAGCAGGAAACCACTAATCACATACTTTTGAAGTGCAACTTAATATTGCTACAAAAGTTTGGAGCCATATTTGTGACTGTTGCAGTTGGCAGAACCCACTAGATAGATCAATTAGAAAATGGTTGGATTGGTACTCATCTACTAACGGGTCAGATGAGATAAAAGGAAGAGTCTAGGTTATTTTGATAGCTATGACATGGTACATTAGGCTCGTGAGAATGATTTGATATTCAATTCTTCGGCTTCATCAATTGACGGTGTCGTTGACAAGGTCAAGGTGAACTTGTTTTTATGGTTGAGTTATAGGGTTAAAAATAGTGGAGTTGTTTGGTAAAATTGATGTTATAGCCCTATGTAGATTTTTGCGTTTGTGTTGTTTGATTGTTTCGATCCTAACGTCTTGTTAGTAATCTTTTGTTTTTAAATAAAATCACGGTTTAAAAAACAATAACGTTCTACAAGTAGAAGCTCTTGGCCCAATCGTAATATCCAATCTTTGATGTGGCACGAGGCTAACTGATGTGGTTTTATTTTCTAGTATTTAAATGATAAACAATTAAAAAAAGTTGGTTTTATACAATATGCTTTCATCGTTGTTTGTATGACACAAAAGATAAAAGATTGCACTTTAAACTTTGTAAGTTTGCACGCTTGCACCATTTAAAGCTGCATAAAGACGAAAAGCATTACAAATTTCCATTTGCGTTGTTCTCCTAATTTAGTGGGTTATTGGATTTTATTTCCAAACTAGCTAAAGCTTCAATTTTATCACTCTTAATTTAATATTTTATTTTCAAAATGTAATAATAAAGGTTTAAAAATTATTATAAATAGGAAAAAGAAAAATTTAATGATTTTTATTGTAAATTTAGATATACTTATAGTGATTATACTATGAATGCTTATCTGTTTGAATATTAATAAAAAGATAAACTTAGGTCTGGTGGTTAAAACTTACGTATCTAGTCAGAAGGTCATCAGTTCGATTCTAAATGGTGCGTTATTTTCATTTTCAATAATAAAAAGTTTATTCTAATAATTACAAACTCTATTACTACCACATATTCACTACCATTTTTCACTATCAATCACATGCTTACATGACATCACTTTTTTCTTAGCACACTTCCTAAACTCACTATCACTATTCATAATTAAAGGGTTATTACACATGATAGTGTTGTGCCTACACTTGAGGCTCGTCATCTCCAAGCTCTACCTACTACTGGTGTTGTGTTGTTGGGTGCAAAATGATATGGCCTCGATCCATCTATCAACGTATGATTATAATTCTATTAAGCTAATTAACCATAGGAAAATTGATATATGTTAGAACCTGATTGGTTTGATACAACCTTATCTCTCTAGAAGATTGGTTGTTAGTAGATTCATCATCGTTATCACCGTTTCTATTACCATCGTAATTGTTAAAATATTTACCGCCGTTATTGTTGTAAAATTCACCACTAAATACATAGTTGTTATTCTAACAGGGAGGCATTTTTAACAATTTTTTGGATTATGTGTACGAAGAAAATTATGTATAGAGAGAAAAAAAATTAATAAATAAATGAATAAGCTTATAACAGTTTGTCTTAGTGTATATCAAGTAACCTTACGTCACTTCAAATAATTTGCATGCATATCAATGAATCTTACGTTGTGTCAAATAATTCACATGCATATTAACAATCTTGTGCTATGTCAAGAAAAATCAAAATATTCATGTAGTATTTCATGTCACACTACACTACTAGTATAAGTTATCTTGTATAACATGACATATTTGACTCTTCTATCTGTAACAGTTTTGTCTATTTGACTAAACTTATGCTACTCGTATAAATTATAAAGGGTGTTGCATTAAACTTACAGGTCACTTAACAGCCCTTAATTGGCAATGACTTCGGATACCTAAACTCGTCATGAATGCATCACCATCTTCTTCAATCCCTCCGCCTCTGCGCCACCGCCGGCAACCCATTTCCCGGCAAGACCCTCCATGCTCATATACTCAAGCTCGGTCTCAACCAATATGGACACCTTCCCAACACCCTCATCTCCATGTACTCAAAACATGGCCTCATCAAACACGCACTCCAACTGTTCGACGAAATGCCCCAACGAGACCAAGTCTCATGGGCCTCAATTCTAACCGCATACAACAAATCCAACCTCCCTAACCGTTCAATCTCCATCTTCCCCAACATGATTGTTCATGATAAATTGCTACCTGATCACTTTGTTTTTGCTAGCTTAGTGAACTCATGTGCTGCATTGAAGACATTACGAATTGGGCTACAAGTGCACGTCCGATTCGTGATGTCTCAATTCTCATATGATGATGTAACCAAATCATCATTAGTTGACATGTATGTAGAATGTGGATGTGTGTGCACTGCACGTGTTGTTTTCGATACAATTTCGTCAAAGAATTCGATTTCTTGGACTGCTATGATTTCAGGGTATGCCAGAAGCGGAATGATATCAGAAGCTATTGAGCTTATGAAGGTACAAGATCTTTTTACATGGACTGCTTTGATTTCGGGGTTGGTTCAAAGTGGACACTTTGTTAGTGCATTTCATCTGTTTATTGAAATGCAAAAGGAACGGATAAAGATCGTTGACCCGTTTATTCTATCTAGTGTTATTGTTGCATCTGCTAATCTTGCAGCATTAGAACTTGGTAAACAAGTTCACTGTTTAGTAACGAAGATAGGTTTCGAATCCAGTTTATACGTGTGTAACACACTTGTTGACATGTATGCAAAATGCAGTGATGTAACGGCTGCGAAAACTGTATTTTGTTATGCGGTTAAAAAGGATGTTATCTCATGGACTTCATTAATTGTGGGATTAGCTCAACATGGTAAAGCTAAAGAAGCATTGGCACTATATAATGATATGATATCTAGTGGAGTTAAACCTAATGAGGTGACATTTGTTGGGTTGATTTATGCTTGTAGTCATGTTGGTTTAGTTGACAAGGGGCGTGATTTGTTCAAATCTATGGTGGATGATTTTGGATTAAGCCCTAATCTTCAGCATTATATGTGTTTGTTGGATCTTTATAGCCGATCAGGGTATCTTGATGAGGCTGAGAATGTACTCAACACCATGCCATTTGAGGTTGATGAGGCTGTTTGGGCTTCTTTGTTGAGTGCATGCAAGCGATTTGGGAAAATTGAAATGAGGATTAGGGTTGCTAATCGTTTAATGGGGTTGGGTGTTAAAGATCCATCGACGTTTATACTTTTTTTTAACGCGTATGCTGGTGCATCTATGTGGGAAAATGTAGCAAAAGTCAGGAAATTAATGGTGACTAGTGATGTGAAGAAGGAACCTGGTTATAGTTGTGTTCATTTAGGGAAAGAAACCGAGGTTTTTTTATGCTGGTGAGACATGTCATCTGATGAAGAACGAGATGCTCGTTTTGCTTAAAGATTTAGATGAAAAAATGAGGAAAAAAGGGTATGTTCCTGATGTTAGTTTTGTGTTGCATGATATGGGGAAACATGAGAAAGAAAACCAGTTATTTTGGCATAGTGAGAGGCTTGCAGTAGCTTATGGCCTGCTTAAAGGGGTCCCGGGATCAATGTTAGTTACATGCATACACTCTTAAGTTATGTACATATATATTGTCTTAAAATACAATAATACTAATAATGATGATATCTAAACATGCAAATAATACACATGAAAAACAGTTCATTACTTCAACATACTCCATCACAGATTTACAAATCACTATTGATTAGTTTACCAAAAATCAGAGCATGAACACTTCCCATCTTTAAAATGATGAAAACGACTAGCATCGCGAACGACAATCTCCCGACCAATGATGCTGCTTATAAACTTCAAAACCGTATGACAATCTCCACAAACACGAAGATTCTTCACGACGCGAATAATGGATCCCGGGACCCCTTTAAGCAGGCCATAAGCTACTGCAAGCCTCTCACTATGCCAAAATAACTGGTTTTCTTTCTCATGTTTCCCCATATCATGCAACACAAAACTAACATCAGGAACATACCCTTTTTTCCTCATTTTTTCATCTAAATCTTTAAGCAAAACGAGCATCTCGTTCTTCATTAGATGACATGTCTCACCAGCATAAAAAACCTCGGTTTCTTTCCCTAAATGAACACAACTATAACCAGGTTCCTTCTTCACATCACTAGTCACCATTAGTTTCCTGACTTTTGCTACATTTTCCCACATAGATGCACCAGCATACGCGTTAGACAAAAGTATAAACGTCGATGGATCTTTAACACCCAACCCCATTAAACGATTAGCAACCCTAATCCCCATTTCAATTTTCCCAAATCGCTTGCATGCACTCAACAAAGAAGCCCAAACAGCCTCATCAACCTCAAATGGCATGGTGTTGAGTACATTCTCAGCCTCATCAAGATACCCTGATCGGCTATAAAGATCCAACAAACACGTATAATGCTGAAGATTAGGGCTTAATCCAAAATCATCCACCATAGATTTGAACAAATCACGCCCCTTGTCAACTAAACCAACATGACTACAAGCATAAATCAACCCAACAAATGTCACCTCATTAGGTTTAACTCCACTAGATATCATATCATTATATAGTGCCAATGCTTCTTTAGCTTTACCATGTTGAGCTAATCCCACAATTAATGAAGTCCATGAGATAACATCCTTTTTAACCGCATAACAAAATACAGTTTTCGCAGCCGTTACATCACTGCATTTTGCATACATGTCAACAAGTGTGTTACACACGTATAAACTGGATTCGAAACCTATCTTCGTAACTAAACAGTGAACTTGTTTACCAAGTTCTAATGCTGCAAGATTAGCAGATGCAACAATAACACTAGATAGAATAAACGGGTCAACGATCTTTATCCGTTCCTTTTGCATTTCAATAAACAGATGAAATGCACTAACAAAGTGTCCACTTTGAACCAACCCCGAAATCAAAGCAGTCCATGTGAAAAGATCTTGTACCTTCATAACCTTCATAAGCTCAATAGCTTCTGATATCATTCCGCTTCTGGCATACCCTGAAATCATAGCAGTCCAAGAAATCGAATTCTTTGACGAAATTGTATCGAAAACAACACGTGCAGTGCACACACATCCACATTTTACATACATGTCAACTAATGATGATTTGGTTACATCATCATATGAGAATTGAGACATCACGAATCGGGCGTGCACTTGTAGCCCAATTCGTAATGTCTTCAATGCAGCACATGAGTTCACTAAGCTAGCAAAAACAAAGTGATCAGGTAGCAATTTATCATGAACAATCATGTTGGGGAAGATGGAGATTGAACGGTTAGGGAGGTTGGATTTGTTGTATGCGGTTAGAATTGAGGCCCATGAGACTTGGTCTCGTTGGGGCATTTCGTCGAACAGTTGGAGTGCGTGTTTGATGAGGCCATGTTTTGAGTACATGGAGATGAGGGTGTTGGGAAGGGGTCCATATTGGTTGAGACCGAGCTTGAGTATATGAGCATGGAGGGTCTTGCCGGGAAATGGGTTGCCGGCGGTGGCGCAGAGGCGGAGGGATTGAAGAAGATGGTGATGCATTTATGACGAGTTTAGGTATCCGAAGTCATTGGCAATTAAGGGTTGTAAAGTGACCTGTAAGTTTAATGCAACACCCTTTATAATTTATACGAGTAGCATAAGTTTAGTCAAATAGACAAAACTGTTACAGATAGAAGAAATTATTAGAATAAACTAGATTAAAACTCGCGTATTACGCAAGTTGCATAAATATAAAGTGTGGTTGAACTTGCATATAATAAAAAATAACATCAAGTAACAATAATAAAAAAAAAATCTATTACTAAAGCAATAATATTTTAAAATGAAAATAAATTTTCATAATTAACATGGTGGAAGCATGGAATCAGTCTGTAAGAAAAATTAGAAATAAACCTGCATATCAATGAATGTTTGTGAACACAGAATTAAAAGAAAGCAAAGGAATGAAAAGCTACCGTTGTTGTTCAAATAATTTGGTTGTACATCAATATGATATTTTCTTTGTAAGTGAGGATGCAATTAACAATATGAGAGTTTATTAAATAGAAAAAAACTGCTTTACTATCTTATCTATAACTACTTAGATAAGAAACCCAACACTCAAATTTGTTTTAGGTCATTGTTGCAACATGAGCAAATGCAAATCCAAATGCTGACTATCTACATAAGTTCATTTCAAAAAATTATGTATTTGCAAATTTAATGAGCAAATCCAAAGACTTTATCTTCATTAATCTTAAAAGTAATTCAAACACATAATGCCTATATTGAAGACTAAATTAAATTGTTCTAACAAAATGGCCACTCAATCTCATCCCATTATTAATGAAAATCAAAATAAAAACATATATCAAACACTAATCGCACATTTAATCTCTTAAAATACGATTTCATTACAAGTTCTTGAAATCAGTAAACATTTAATATGGGTAAAAAAAGAAGTCATGGCATATAGTCATATAATGCAATTTAGAAACGGGTCGATTAGAAATCAAGATTTAAATTTAAATATTAAAAACCCAATCAGTTAGAGTTTAAGGAGCGAAGAATAAATATTGATAAAAGTGGAGACATGAATCGTAACATGCCATGAAAAGAAAAGTAATTAGGCAAAGTGCACACATCTTTGGGCTTTTTCAAATCAAATTTGATATGATTCATGGTTATGCACATTATGCTACCACAAGGAGGTAAATTTACAATTGAATTATTATTCATATAAGTTTGCGATTAATGTATATCTCAAAGAATAACAGTAATTAGCATTTTTATTAACACATAATTCGCAATCAATCTTGCTCATACATACTTATACACACAAAAAAAGACAAATGAACTGCATCGTATTTGGGGATATGCCACGAGCATGCAAAACATTCGAAATAGTAATAACTTCTTTGGAGCATTTCATCAAACACCTTGTATGCATAATAAATTTTAGAGTATCGTCATACAAACTCATCCATCGGAAACATTTTAGATGATGCGTAATTACATAGACAGTGATTTAGAATGAATTTTAAATGTAAATTGAAGTTGGAATTGAGATGTAAATTGTAATAAGATGAAGTTTTGATGAACTGTAACCAATACATACCTAGATTACGTTACCTTAAGAATCAAATACGATGGTGGAGAAATTAAGACGAAACACGCAGCGACTATAAGAACGATGTAGGGTTTTTGAAACCTAATTGTGATGGAGAATCGGGTTATATGCGGGTCAAATGAACTGTTACAAAGACACCAGTTATATTGGAATCGGACCCACCAATTAGATCCGCGTGTTTTTGAGTCTAAAACATGGCTACATGAATGGGTAACGTCATAATAAATATTAGGGACATTTACATATATCCCCCTCTTAAGATCTTTTATTACATATTTATCCACTCCTTAAATTCAATTACATATTTCCCCTTCCTAAAACACATATATTACATATCTACCCATTTTCTTTAAAATAACTTTATGAATTACTATATTACCCTTAATAAATTATAAATTAACAATCAATTAAAATTAATTATAAATCCACATTTCCATTCTTCTAGTACTGTTTCAAATCATGAGCAAGATTATTAATTAACTTGAAAAATTGATCTCGTCATCAACGTTAATCAAAGCCACTCACAAGATATATAACTAATAGTGGTAGCCTGTAGGTTGAATGAAAACACAAACCAAATTTACAAAGCTGGCTGACACATTATAAAGCTAACGTCATCAATGATGAACCACACAAGTGATCGATAATTAACAAATAATTGTAAACATTTTCTTCAAATCCACTAGTCGCTGATTGTTGTAAATGAATTTAGTTATGTAATTGATTATAATCAAGAGGATTACAAAGGGTAAATAAGTAATTTTTTAATTAAATGGGAAATATGTAATTGATTTTAAAGGTTGGGTATATATGTAATTAAGGTCCTTAGTAAGGGGATATATGTAAAAATCCCTAAATATTAAATTGATAAAATGATTGAGTTGTTAACATATAATAATACTAGGTTTAAAACCCGTGTATACACACGGATTAAATTTAAAAGATACAAATAAAAAATTAAAAGAAATCAAAGAAATGGTATGAAAAAAAAACATGTAAAAATGGTGTGAATTATTGCTGAAAACCAATATTGCCAATGAAAAAGCAAAAGAATGTTGCTTGTTCATAAGGTATGCACTGCAAGTCTGCAATTATATTATTGGGACTGCCATGATGTTGTTTTAGATACACTAATAATACCAGCTGAAATATAATCTCCAACCATACCTTCTCGGCTTCTCCTATCTCTAAACGTTTAGAACCTATTGAACCAAAAGTGCATAAACCAAAAGACTTTTGATACAATTCCATCCATCAGTAATCAACATGTTGATGCTAAGCAAAATAACCATCAAAATAAAGATATATCAAAAACTAAACTAAATGCAAAGATTAGGAATTAAAATACTTTCATTTTTAACAGATTTGAAACATGTAAACAATAAAACTCCAATATCTATGAGAAAATTAGGAATTAAAATTTCATTTTTAACAAATTGCAAACATGTAACCAATAAAACTCCAATATCTCTGAGATTGGTATATATTAAATTAGGTAACTTCCAAAGACATGTAATTCTAAGTTTCATCGTAAAATTATTCATGGTAAAATCAATATCCTTAATGAAAGTAATGTTGTAGTGCTTCATTAGTGTGTTGTTGCTAATACAAAAAAAAACAATACTTTAGATGCATTTGTAATGACATTCAGTTTAAGAAATGAATTGAGAACAAATTCAATATTGATGCATTTGTAATAACATCCAAGAGAACAAATTCAATAATTCATTATCATTTTTAAAGATGTTCTGTTTAACCAAATCAACACCCACTTATACATATGTTTGAATCAACTTAAAATTTTGCACTTTGAAGCTATAAAAATAAACTCACTCCACTTTAAAATTTGACATCAAGTTAAGTGTATATAGTAATCCAATCTTTTTAACCAAACAAACCACTTTAAAATTTGACATCAAATAATTTCTGAATGGTATTGACACTAACTTGATGTCAATACCATTCATGATCAAATAAGTAACTATTAACATCAAGTTAGTGTGTAAGATAATCCAACTTTTTTTTAACTAAATCAACCATTCACAAAAACATTAACAACACTTGGTGTGTACACAAACATAACACAAAATCAAAACTTTCAACTTCCTAATAAGCATCAGCAATCAATACTTCAAAATCCAACCCCAACACACAATAGATTACAATTTCGTTTCGGTATATAAAGGAGTCAAACCATTGATGTACATGATTCTAGAGAAGCAACCTAAGATGCTTTACCTGATTAAATAGATTTTTCATGGCTTAACATATTTCCCAAATTGATATACTTCATCTGCTTTTATGCACCATTTGATCCAATTCTTAATATGAAAACCAATACAACCAATTTATTAGTGAACTTATATTTATTAATAAGGGTCAGATATCATTTTACTAATAACTAAAATCTGTAAGAAACTTCAAACAACCTTTAGCTTTTAACTAAACTCTGAAGACGCACAAACCATATAACATAAGTATGCGTAAAGCAAATTTTTATAAACATCTACACTCATGCATAAACCATATAACTTTGAAGACGCATGCTTCTAGACTCAAATGAACCCTTAAATCTCAGCTGGACCCCTAAATATCAGCTCAATTATATGTTAAATCCCAGTTTATGTAAACGTTGTGTTAATGACCAAAAACATAGTATAATTCTTTGGCTACTCTTTCTTTTAATATATTTTGCTATTATCCAAAGAAATATCATCACTATTACAATGGATATAATCCTAATAAATTACAAACATATCTCATAAATTTAAATTAGTAACTGAATTTGAATCTAAAAAACTCATTTTGGAGGATTGTTTCTTAATAGTTTCGTCAAGTGCAGTACAGAGACAGGTAGTTGACACATTAATTTTAAAGCCAAAATGGACCTGCTTAATTTGGATTAAAAATGTAAGAAAAACCATGTGAAATAACATCAAAATGAATTCCACCAATTTAATATCTTTCCCCATAGTACTTTAAAAAGGGGTAGAATCATACGAACACATTTGACCATGAATATTGTATCTTTCTGAATTCGAACCTAAATATTGATATTAACTTTTCAGATCTATGGAAAAATATGTTTAGTATTTGAAAATTACAAATGAATGAGAACTTATATTGACATAGTAAACAAACATAATACCTTATGATCATTCCACAAAGCAAACGAAATGCCCACGATGATTACAAGTTACAACCCTACCAGCTTGGTCATCAAAATGAAGTCCCTCACCCACCTAATTAATATTCAGAAAATGAAACTTTAACATTAACAGTAGTTTATAAAATCAAGTAGAACTTTAAGACTTTGCAAAGTAGAAAGATAAATAACAATTTCATTGCATATTTGTAGAGCGAACTAATAACAACAATTAAAATATTTATCACAATAGATGATTTTGATTTAAAAAAAAGTTACAAGATCTGTTGATGGAAACTCCATGTTCAATGCCTTCGTTATATACCTAATTTCTAAAAGAAAGAAACAGAGCCTAGTTTAAATCAAACAAAGAAAACTGATTAAAAATACATAAATCACCAAGGAGAAGAACAAACAGAAATCCAGAAACAAAATTCATCGATTAATGGAAGCCTCAACGAAATGAATCCTTACTGAAGAATCGGTCTGAAGAATGAAGATGAATTTCGTAGGCAACCGCACAATTATGTGATTTTGAGAACATACATAAGGTAAATTGGAAATTTGAAAGGGTTGATTGAGAGAAAATCAAGGGTTATTCAATGTTTATCATTTCTCAGTTTTGGCAAGTGTTTTGGCTCCAATGTGCTGCTCAAAGTTGATTGCCCCTCAAAAGTGCCGCTCAAAATGTTTCCCCCCGAAAACCGGCGCTCATTTGCATTCCCCCTTATTTTTGCCGCCTAAATAGGTCTTTGTGGCCCCCCCTAAAAGTTGGAATTATTAGGTAGATAAAGACAAACATAAACTATTATCATTCAAGTTAGCATTAACAAATACTAAACCCAAAATTGCATCATAACTTGATTTTAGAGAAGAAATTTTCAAAATAACTCGGATCTAGTTTGCGATGTTTTATGTACAGTTGGTAGGCCGGATTAATGAAGTTATACAAATGATAATGACAACATCATTAAACTACAACAATACAATATAGATGAATGAGCTTACTAAAGAAGGGTATTCAATGGTTTAAATGATCAAAGATCACCTGAAATTGTCGATTAATGAAAGAAGATGATAGACAACATCATTAAGCTCATGTCCGATTACCATTTGTTTTTTTGGTTAAAAATTTGTTCCAGTTACAGAATGGCATAATAAACAAACTCAACACCTTTGTCCATTGAAATTTTCTTATGGAGTAAAAGAAACACATGCAGAGCCTATAAACATATTGTGATTCCAAGAAGAAAAACCCGAGATTAACAATATACAAGAAAAGAAAATTTGATTTTGCGTCCAGAGAACCAATACAACAAACAATGAAAACAATGCATCATTCCCTGCAAGTTTTTTTTTGGGTAAAGGGTTACCCCGGTGATTCTATTATAAAGACAACCGTCAATGAAGAACAAGTAGTGAGGAAGCGTTCCACACTAGTTCATATATGGGACAGGCCCCACATATGTGAACATAAAAACAAAAAACCAACAAAACAACACCAAGACAATCCAAACAATCTAGCCTACCACAAATTGATGACATAAACAAAATTAAATAAAAACCATTTCATCAGCCGCCATCATCAAAAGTGTAGATTCCACCCCAAAGAAACCTCAACCAATATTGCCAGCAGATCAACTTTACTTGTATTGAATAATGAGTTAGTTACATATATAAAAAACAGAAACACATAGATTTTCACAAAATTCTAGCTCATAGAACCACAGTACAATTAAAATAGTTGAAAATGTATTTACCTACATCCTCAGTAGTAACATCATAATCTAGATCCGAGATGCAAAACGTTGTCTCTACTTCTTAATCCAGATTCGTAATTCTGATGCGTATCACATAACCTTCTTGACTGTTAAAAGATTTTTCAAGCACAATGATTTTTTTAACTATCTAATTCAACCTGGAAGAAACAGATAAACATATATACTTTTCTTCACCCAAATACCATCTAATGAAAAAGAATCCCACATACAATTTTGTAAATAAAAAATACTACAAATGATAAGACAATAATTGAATATCAAAAGCATTTGCCATTAATATTATTCATTAGATGGTTTGAACTATTAATGAGTCATAATAGTCTATATCATCAAGTGCTAATCATCCCAGGAACACCATGAAGAAATCTTCATGTAGTTTATAAAAGATTGATATAAATATATAATCGAACATCAATACGTACTAACAATAGTCGAATGGATTTTGCAATAAAAGACTAATATAATCGGGAAAAATCGGAAAATATCAAAATATGAAAAACGAAACGAAAGCGAAACGCGAATTATATGAAGATGAGAACATTACCTCTACCGATTTCAGTAGAAGTTGGCTTCGATGACACAATAAGATGAGAGAAAAGTTAGGGTTTCTTGGAAGAGAGAGCGGATGAAAAGAAAAAAGACAACAGGTCATTCAATGGGTTAAAACCATATGGGTCGGGTTAATTTTGACCCGCGTGTAAATATGTCTAAAAAAATGGCCGGAATTGGATGCCAAGAGGACTTCATTGAATGTCACATGACATTTAAAACCCTCTTTTATTATAATATATAGACTAGGTTTAATACTCGTGTGTTACACACGGGTTAACTAATAATATTTATAAATAAATTATAATATTATTTGAAGTATTTATAAATATTTAACATTTAATGATTTGCCTTCATCAACTTATACATAATAAAAAATTCCATACAATTTTACCTCCTAAAGTTCCTATTATAGAACAAACATTTCCCCCTAAAATGGCCCCCTAAAACCTTGAATTATTAGATAGATTATCATTTATGTATTTAAAAAACGGAAAATCTATCCATTTGATGTATTTTATATTAACTTTATAGTTTACTAGCTTAGTGTCCGCGCTACGCTCCGGAACACAACATTCAAGTGATGCTTTTAAGGATGTTTATGAATGTTTCATTCAGTTTTGAGACAAAACCGTGGTAAACCAGAATACATGATATATTTTTAAAAATTAGATTTTTAGTATAGCAATATTATACTCAAATTAAAGAGAACAAAGTGCTCAGTTTTATGGTGTAGTTTATTTAAAAAAATCGTATAAAAATGTTATGTATATTAATAAAACATTGGGTCTTTAATTGTATGTTATTATTAACTTTATCCAAAGTTTCATTTTTAAACCCTATTAAATATAAACCGACTCGTGTATGTGACATCTGCCCCAAACCCGACTCCTGACGCCCGACTCAAACCCGAAGTTGTTTATCCTTTAATGTATTCGTATTTATTTTTCGTTAAATGTGACGTTTCGTTACTGAAAATATATAAGTGTTATGTCATTTCTCATTCTTAATATATAACGATCGAATTATTATCCAACATATACTAATTAAATACTAAATACAATTTATAAAACCTCCAAAGAATATATATACTTTATATTTAAAGAAAACATATATATATATATAGTTTATAAAAAAGATTTTATAAAAATTGTTAAAACAAAATTATTTCCGAGTCTTGGAATAGGCATTCGACGTCAAGAACGAGTTAAAGATATAAAACGTCACTTGTATAAACATTACGTTTTAACTTGGTTAGGTTAGTTGGTTAATTTCTTTTAAAAACTAACTTTGGACCAAAACTGTCAATTTACAAACTTATATTAAAACTTATATTAACAAAATAAACAAAACCGTAAACTGCAGGGGCTATAACTGTAAATTCTTTTGACCAACCCCCTGTTGAACCTCCGTTTTTCCGGCGGTTTGCCGGCGTGTTATTCCGGCCACCTAGATTTTCCGGTGAGACTCCTTTTTACGCGTTTTTAGCCAACTCTAATCACCAAAATCACGCCAAAACCTTCCTTATGCAATTTCGAGCGTCTCTAATTACCTATAACGCGTGATTTCAACACAATTAACTCGATTTGATTTCGGGTTTTCAACTCAAAAATCTCATTCCATTTTTAGACACCGAAATCCAAGATTAAACCTTCCCATTTCGTCATATACTACTCGACTAACAGTCTTCATATCACCAAACCATCTCGTTCTTCTCTACAATCCAAATCAAAGCATCATCAATATTTTTCCGGCGACCGTATCATTCATCACCTTCAACGCATCATTTCTGGTAAATCTTGTATCCATTTTAATCCTCTCAATCATCTACATCTTTCTAAACCATCAATTATATCTCATTTCGTTCCAGATTCGTGTGAAATCCACCGAGAACAGTCGACCCTTGTTCTTCAATCAAACCCGTTCAATCCGTCAAATCCAAGTAAGTTATTTACATCAAAATACTCGTGATGACTCGTAGATCAAAAGCCCTCTATCTGATTGGGATTATATTAACTGATTCGAACGAATTCGATGGACCTTTGATCTAGGGTTTGAATATGAAATGGGTGTTGGTTGTTACTAATGAATAAAAAACTAATAATCGGCTTTAAAAACAAAAAGATGTGGTGGCCTGGTGGTTGGGTTGTGTAGTTGTGGGCGAAAGGATGGCCATGGGTTCTCGAGTCCCATGGCCCTGTTTTCTGTTTCTTTTTATTTTTTAATTCTTTTACATATTATTAACTTTAAAATTATAATTACAAATAAACCAATTAATATTCTCTTTGTTAAATACATTTAAGTGTTAAAAACTTATAAATTCAAATATATACTAATAACAATAACAAAAAAATTACATGTTTATATATATATTATGAAACTAGATTATTACCCGTGTATTACACGGGATTTCGGTTTTATGTTTTATTTAAATTTAGGTATTAAATTTATTTTTAACATATCCTTATTAAATCGGTTTGGATATTTACAAATATTTTCCTATAAAAAATTATATGTTAAAATAAAGAAAATTATATACAATAATTGGTTAATTTTTTTTAATATATCGGATTAGAAGATAATTCATGATAAGTGGTAAAGTTTTAATTTGAACATATTGGGTTAAGAGATAATTCATGATAAGTGGTAAAGTTTTAACTTGAACATATCGGGTTAGGAGATAGATGATGATAATCGGTAAATTTTGAACATATCATATTAGGTAATAATTGATGATAATTTGTGAATTTTGTATTTGTACATATCGGGTTATTTTGAATATGGAGCATACCATGACCCGCATTGAAATCATCCATCAAATTAAATTAGAGGATGACACCTAAGCAAAATCCTATGTGGAGTACTTAGAATGTTGACATGTGGATGAGTTACTCAATTATTAGAATAGGTAGATTGTACAAATATTTTAATAGAAAACTAAAAATGGTTCTTATAAAATATATATTTTCAATTACGAAAATACTATTACGTTTCGTACCAAAATCTCAATTTGTAATTTAAAACCCTAATTTGAATTGGTATTTTAAAACCCAAAAATCCCAAATCCGAAACCCTAGATTTTCTGGTTTTGATTCTTGTTGCTATATTATTGTTTCGTTTCTAAGTTAGGGTTTTCCCAGTTAATTAGGTGACTAATATTTGGGCAACCCTTGGTTCGTTATTGTTACGTTTCTATTTCGGTTATCTTACATTTGAAGATGAGTAAATTCACTCCCCTTTTACTTTTACATTTTGGGTCTGAAATATGTTCAATTACTATTCAACGTTTTCGGTTTTCGGTTTTCGTTTCTTTGTTTCTATTTTTAGATGAGATCATTAAATGTGTTAGTCTTGTTTGCAGCAAGATGCAATCCTTATGTGGTAGTTTAAAGTAGTATTGTTACTTAGTAATCCCACCGGTACAATGTTAACGCTAATGGTTTGATAAACCCACCTGCATGTATTTCAAAACAGGTGATTTAAACCCGATCATTCAATTTCAATGTTACAAGTTGCTATGTTGCAAGTTACTATTCAATGCTACTAGTTGCTATGCTATGCTGCTACGTCTCTTAGATGCTTAAATAATTATTGATAACTTATATCGAGACGGTTACGTGACGGTTGCTAAAAAGGTTATCTTTAATTAATAACATGAGTTGGTTCCTCATGACAAACGATTACAAGATGCTATACAATGATGGTGTTCAATGTGTGTTCAAGGTGTCATGGTCGATAATAATATGAAATAGCTATGCATGTAAGATAGCGCAGCATATTAAGATGATCTCGGATTTCTATATTATTATGTATCAATTGTGGTTTACTCACTAGCTTTAAATAGCTAACTTTATTTTTACATATTTCAGGTGATGTTGAGCGTTTATGCTTTCGAGACATTTAGGATGCTTATTGGACCTAGAATAAATCGGAATTAAACGCTATTAATTGTTGGCTTTTACTTCTGTTTTAATGCTATTTATTTCTCATTTATGTCTCAATAATTAGTGCTTAATGATATTAAAATATGCTTTTAGTATGCCATGTGCTTTGTACTATTAATGTCCAATTCCAATGACAGCCATGTGTTTCCGCCGCAGGACGGGGTGTCACAGTGTACACCGCTTGTAGTAAAGGGTTAAAAATATAAATACTCTTAAATGTTTTAGAATTCTCCAATATATTAGGGGACAAAAAATGTAATTAGTTTTATTATATTATATTTTATATACATATTTTAAACAAAAAAATCATTATTGTGAGATAAACTCCCAAATAATGTCACATAAGCTAAAAGCTTTAAAAAATATCACATAAGCTTTAAGTTTTTTTTTTGTTTTGCTATATATTATATCTTTATATAATATAGCAAAATAAAAAAATCTTATGTGGCATCTTTTCATAGCTTTTAGCTTATGTGTCATTATTTGAGAGATTATCTCACAATAATGATTTTTTATTTAAATTATGTATATAAAATTTATTATAATAAAACTAATTACATTTTTAGTCCCCTAATATTTTGGAGATTTCTGAAAAATTTAAGAGTATTTATATTTTTAACCCTTTACTACAAGGGGTGTACGTGAGTCGGTTTATATTTGATAGGGTTTAAAAATGAAACTTATGGATAAAGTTAATAATAACATACAATTAAAGACCTCAGTGTTTTATAAATATACATAACATTTTTATATGATTTTTTTTAAAAAAGTAAACTACACCATAAAACTAAGCACTTTATTCTCTTTAATTTGAGTATAACATTGCTATACTAAAAATCTAATTTTAAAAATATATCATGTGTTTCGTTTTACCACAGTTTTGTCTCAAAACTGAAAGGAACATTCATGAACATCTTTAAAAGCATCACTTGAATTATGTTCCCGAGCGTAGCGCGGGCACTAAACTAGTAAAAATATAAATGACAATCATTCAAACTCCTAAAATGTATTGTTTATTGATATAATAATATATACCTTTTCACCATAGCTCGTGTTATACACCTTTTTACAATATATTTAATAATTGTATATGTTATAATCAAACTTTAAATTATAACAGTTTTTATGTTTTTATTGTTCAACGGGTTCTAATCTACTACAGAAAATATAGGTTTTGAAATATATGATTTTAATCATTTGGTAAATGAGAACTTAATTAAACAAAGACCGTCCGGCCCTCCTACTTATTGGGCTCAACGTACTTGGTTATTGTTAAAATTTTAAAATGTTAAGAGAGATTTGGGCTATTGTTTTTTTAACAGGTTTTGGGCTATTATTTATATTTATTGGGTTATTTTATTTAAATTGAAATATTTAAACTGAGTCTAAATCGAAACTATTTCAATTATGTTTGGTGTTTTTTTTTCTTTTAACGCTTTGATATTTTATTTATCTTCTAACCTAATTTGAATACATAAAAAGTATTTGAATATTTCTGAACATTTTAATGTATGAAATCATTGGTAAACAGTAGTGTCTAGCACAATAGTCACCTACTTATGAAATATGTAGATGAAATCTTGTTAGCATGACTAAAACATCTAATAACATAAAAGAAAAGTATATTAAGAACGATATTTTTGCATACTTGGAACACTATATCATCAAATTTTGACTAGCAGTCAAAAGAGTAACAATTTTTTTCACAAATCAATTGTGGTTAAATGAGTTTAAGAAGCAATCTTTAACACAAATCAATTGTGGTGAACATGACCTAACTTCGGCCATGTCATAACATTTTCAAGATATTTGAGGTCCTTGATTCGACTCTAAGTTGTAGTAACTTTACTTTTAAAGTTTTTTCTTTCATGTTTATTTTTTCTTAGGGTTTTTAAACTAAGATAAGTTTTGTTTACTGAATTATTTTGTTGTTTTAAATCTGGTCATGTTAACACCATAGCGTGCTAGGCTAGAATTATTTCTTATTAAGCCTAACAATGCTGATGTCATTAACTGAATCAACGCGTATAAAATTACTAGACTAGCAATACGACCCATATTTCTTATGTTTTAATATTCTTTTAAAGGTGCTTCTAACCGAACACCCGACATGCTAGCCACATACTCAATACGACTTTATCAGGTTATATGGGTCGTATTGCTCCGTTGTCAGACGAAAATGTTGTATCTTGCAAAGGCTGCTGGTTAGACAGTAATACAACTTGTATTAGATGATATGAGTCGTATTACCTAACAATATATATGACTCGTATTAGATTTGATATGAGTCGTATTGCCTGACAACATGACTTCTATTAAGTCTAATATGAGTCGTATTTACTCAGTGGTAAAAAAATAATTTGAATGTAAGAAATTTTGAAAAACGTAATACTTATTTGAAATTAAAATATAAACGATCGATCGAATTTGATATTCAAAACGAATTCATATATATTTTTAGTACACTAGTAGTTACAACAATCACTATGATGACGACTTTTATGGTGCTAAGTATTATGTTGGTGAATATGTCGGGGACATATAAAAAAATTAATTTTTAGACCAATACGACTCATATTTAATTTAATAAGAGTCATAATGACCAAATAAAATTCATATTGATCAATATAATTCGTATTAATTAAGAGTAATAACTGGGTGTATAGTTATCCTATCAAATGGTTAGCCACACACCATTTTAAAGCCTAAAAAAGGTGAGTCGACGTGTGATACATACACGTCATCTAGCCTTCACAAGCAAGTTTCTTTATGTTCCCACGTTCAAGAGCTTCCACCATGATGTGCATTATTGGAAGTTAATTAATGTTTGCATGTTTCATTTAGTTAGTTTTCATTTAGCAGTTTAGCACGTTCCATGTTAGTTTGTAACTCTTGTATTTAAATGAAGTTTAGTTAATAATAAAGGGGAGAAGAAAATTGTTGCAAAGTTCTAGTCTTTCGAATCTATTGTTCTTGGGAGTTTGTAGGTTTTCTCCGTAAACCTATCAATTTCGAAACCAAGAATTGAACTAATAAAAAGGTTCATCATCAAAGGACTCAACAACATAAGGAAACCGTTCGTCCTCATAAATTGCATAGAAGAAAAAGAACTTTTCAGCATCACAAATCCATCGGGTAGGATTGAAACCAGTGAAGCGAGATAGATACGTGGAGTCCTTGAGTTCTTCCAAAGCCATGGAGGCTAAGGCTCAATGAAAGCACCAATTGATAGGTTTACGGAGAAAACCTACAAACTCCCAAGAACAATAGATTCGAAAGACTAGAACTTTGCAACAATTTTCTTCTCCCCTTTATTATTAACTAAACTTCATTTAAATACAAGAGTTACAAACTAACATGGAACGTGCTAAACTGCTAAATGAAAACTAACTAAATGAAACATGCAAACATTAATTAACTTCCAATAATGCACATCATGGTGGAAGCTCTTGAACGTGGGAACATAAAGAAACTTGCTTGTGAAGGCTAGATGACGTGTACGTATCAATACTCCCGCCCTAAAAAACGTCCTTGTCCTCAAGGACGGTATGCTTGGCCATGGCGGTCGCCACTCAAGTCGTACCATGGCATTAGGAGCGGTCTCCATATATCGCCATGGTGGTCGCCATTCACGTCTTCCGGTAGCATACGTTTCAACAAGGCGCGGCATCTTAGTTGGTAACTTAGTACGGTTGATAATTGGTATTGCAATAGGTTGGAAGGAAATGACACTTGGTGTTATGTTGTAATTAAAAATCAACTCATATGGTTTTGAAGTAGGTGATGGTACAACCAAGTTAAGGGATGAGGTTGATTTTTTTGACGCGTTTGATGGTTGTTTTTGTAGTGGTGGTGGAATTTCATTATTGGAGATGTTGGTGGTAGGGAAATGATGAAGCATTGCAGCGGTAAAAGACTTCCATGTGAGGTTTTCGGGTCCTCGAAACCAAGAATTGAACCAATAAAAAGGTTCATCATCGAAGAACTCAACAATATATGGAAATCGTTCTTCTTCATATATTGCATAGAAGGAAAAGAATCGTTCAACATCACAAAGCCATCGGGCGGGATTGAAACCGGTAAAGCGAGATAGATACGTGGAGTCCTTGAGTTCTTCCAAAGCCATGGAGGCTAAGGCTCAATGAAAGCACCAATTGATAGGTTTACGGAGAAAACCTACAAACTCCCTAGAACAATAGATTCGAAAGACTAGAACTTTGCAACAATTTTCTTCTCTTCTTTCTTACTTCAAACACAATGCTTAAATACAAATAGATAAACTTGAAAATGGGAAACTAACTAAACATGTACTCTACGTGGGATACTACTAAAAGAAACATAAAACTTAATAATAATTAATAAACACAAATCATGGGGTGAGTTACACTTTGAATTGTGATCGTGGGTATGTATCAAAGGGTCACTTGTACATGTTGCATTGTGACATGTACACGTACGTATCAACGTGTGTTTGAATTCCATCGATACACCAACATGGCCACATGCACATCGATACATCAACCCTTGTTTGTGTTTGGTCTCCCAGATCTAAATTCTTACCCCAAAACTATATATATATATATTCACTTTTATATACAATTAAACTAGCTACAAAGTGATCGAGTAGACATTTAAGAAAAACCCGTTAGAAAGGTTGTGGACACGACACGTGAACATCCGTGAATTGAATTATACAAGGAATTTATATCCGGCCATCATGTTAACGAATTAATTAATTAAACACATATGCCACAATGAAAAATAAAGACGTAATTTCATTAAGGGTTAACTGAGTGGTCGGGGGAGGTGCGGCCCCTATAGTGCCGGTGAGGACACCGGCCTAGACATGATGAGCAAAAACCAGTTCTGGTCTTGCTCCGGTAGGTTGTACTCGGAACCGGTTCCTACCCGGTGGTTCCTGTTCCAGAATCAGCGGTTCCTACCCGGTCATATATATTTGGTCAAGGCACACAAATCAAGAGGATATTTAGAGATGTTGCAAGAGGCCGGGTATCCATGCTCATATATAATCCCCCTACCGGCCGTTGGACCGGCGCCAGTGTTGTGTGAGTAGGCCCAACCCGCATCTCCTACCCGTGTCCACACGCTCCGCCCTTGCTACTTGGCTAGTTATAGAATTCAAAATGCAAAATATACTTGCATCAAGAGTGAATTAGTGTTCATTGCCTTAACGCTATACGTCCCAAGTCTATGATGGGGGTTTATACGTAGCCAAAACGAAATTCATTTATTGAAATAGCTATTTGTTTCACAACTCTTGGTGGGTATTTTGGAAGTTTATAAACAAGATGGTTTTTCAGTGGAGTGACACCAGAAGGAGAGATATCTTTGATTCGTAAAATTACTATTGCTTACGAGTACCTAAAAGCTCTCTAGTTATGATGTAATTATTTTTCTTATTTCGTTAATTTGGTGTAAAAAACATATTTGAACTCAATGTATATACAAATTGTTACAATAGATATTGCTCATAGATCACACTTTGTCGTTGTCATGGTCGAAGCGTCCAAGCATGTCTTCCATTCGTATCTCATTAAACTTGAGGCCGGATAGGATAAAGTACGTTCAACATCAAAAGGTCAAGAATGTTTGCGTTACACGTTTTAAACTCTATCAGCTTAATAAACTCTTGCATGTATATATTTTAAAATTAAGTAGCCGTTGGACACCATGACTCACACCCAGACGTTAAAAAATTAAAGGTATTCTTTGGGGAAAAGCACATGGCAAATACATCAAATTGGACCCCAAAATTAAGCCCGAACAAGATGGGGCGATGTACCGTGCGAGGACGACTCAGGACCGCACCCACCTCACGTTCATCCATCCACACTTAAAGCATGTAATCTTACAATTTGCGGATATGCATGCTATGAACTATGAAATAATTAATACTAGGCCCAGCCTATGTCTACATCGACTTTTAACAAAACAACCCTATCCCTAAAACCTATAGCCATATATATATATATATATTTGTATTTTTATAGAGAAGAAGTAAATAATAGACACACAAATGAATATATATATATATATATAATGAACTAGTGAGCAGTTTGTGTCGATTCGAGGCGGCACGAGTTCTTCCTCGTCGTTGCCATCAACATGCATCATCTTGGAAAACTATCAAACTTTCCCTCTAGATTCTCGTGTGATCATTTTCTACCCATAATACCCTTTATTGCCAACCTTAATCTAACATCAACCCACACTTAATTATTTTCAATTTTCCTTTATAAAGATTTTGTTTTTGACATATAAGATAACATTTACGATTGCAGTCGTAAATGAAAATGATTTGTACGAAGACAAACAAAACGTTGTTCATTGTCTGGTGTTCATTCAATAAGGAAATAAATTTGTTCATGATCACATACGGGTCAAATAATATTTCTTGTTTGTGCTTGTGTTTTTAAGAAAATGAGTGTGTTTGTTAACTATTACAAACACAAAATAACACAAATAAATATTCATGAACACAAAAGAATACAAGTAAATATCTCTATTAGAATATAGTAAGATTAGTTTTGATTTACTTTGCATACTTTTAAAGTTTCTCTCATAATAAAAAAATTATATTTAATATATTATAATAACACTAATTATATTTTAGTTTCCTAATATTTAGAAAAATCTTAAAAAAATTTAAAAGTAATTACATTTTCAATCCTCTTCTACTAAGATAGTGCATGAATCGGTTTATATATGATAGGGTATATAAATAAAATATAGATAAAATTAATATAACATACTATTAAATACCGTAGTATCTTTTAAGCATACATAAAAATTTATACGACATTATAAAAAAAACTACATTATAAAACTAAGCACTTAATTCTCCTTAATTAAAAACATATAAACCTTGACATGTGAGTCTTGCATAGAATATGTAGTTATTTACTTTGAACCTCCGTTTGTAAAATGCACTTAGGGTACTGATGGGGGCGTATGTGGGGATGGCGTGGACGGTGTCCAACCACGAGCGGTAACATCGCCAACGTGGTTGGACGGAGAGGCGGGGACGAGGAAGGGGGTTTGGATCACCGCTGCGTGGAAGAGGTTTGGGGCCACTTTTTTGAACGTTAGATGTGCTGGGATTTATGTTACGAAGGTAATAAAAAATCTTGGGTAGGTTGGGTTTTATTTCTGATGGGCTAGGGTGGAGGGAGGATACGATTAAGAAGAAGGGCAATAAAAGATTTAATATCATTTTTAAATTTTTATATTATGTGGTAAAATAGAGTGGGTTTAAGGGGACAAAATGGTTGTGTCTCCTTTAATTAAAAATAGTGGATAGTCTTAGAGGATGAAATAGTTGATAAATGGGTTGGTAGTTGGTATTTTATAATTGGTAGAGTGTTATGGGATGAAGAAGATGAAATGAACCACCCCCTACCTTTAGTCTCCTAACTCCTAACCATTAGTAGACTTGATGTCCTTAAAGTGATGGTTGTATACAAAGACTCTTCCTAGTTGGTTACGTCCTCATATAAGCTAGAAACTTTACCCTCATATATAAGGTCATGTAATTTCAAGTTTAAACTCGTTTAATTTTTGTATTTTCACAATAAAAGTATAAAGTCAACTAGGATTGTGTCAGGTTGTGCGATGCAACAGATGGGTCTCAAGTTTCTGATTTCATTAAACGTGTTAGAATGGTATTAAGATTTTGACCAGTTTTGTGCGTTGCGGCGACATCGTCACTTTGTTGATCACATGACATTGCCATAGTTATGCATAGATTGAAAAAAGTTTATGTCTTGCAATAGTAAAGTGACGGCGGCGCGTTACAAAGGTGGCGGCATGTTACAAATTAGTATTGTTTCACACGTTGAACGAGTCGTAAAGGTAATCTTCAAAATAATGAAGTTGTGTTATAGAATTAAATTAAGTTGAAGGTAGAAACTTTATATATCTAAAGTTGTGGTAAGAAGTGTAATTATATGAAAGATCAACTAAGTTGTGGTACAATGTGTAATTATATTTAGTTTAGGGGTTAAAAGTGAAACACAAGGCCGTGGTCACCTACTTGTGTTTTCATATTATATAAAATAAAACACTTACAATTCTTTTTTTCATTATAACTCTCAAACTTTGATTTGTGCTATTGCGTGACTTTCAAAGATCGTATATAGAAAATGTCTGTTATGATATTTATCACACTTGCTAGCACGTTAAGAAAAAAATTGTTATTTTCAAGAAAATGACCGATCTAACTAAACTTATTTTTAATCTAAGCTACTAGTGCTTGTAACAACTTAACTTCTTCTTTAAGTATTTTATTCTTATTTTTTTTACAAAACAACTAACTGGACTTTAAAGTAGGTGTGTTTATCGGATTGGATGTTGGATTATTTGAATTGTTCGGATCGGGTTATTTGGATTTGAAAATTTTGAAACCTCATCAATATCCGATCCAAATAAGGAAATATCGTATCCGATCCGAATCCATCCTAAATATTCAATTCGCTTTGGATTCGGATGAATCCGAATAATCCGAATCTATCCAAATAATCCGAATAAAACGAACAACAATTAACTTTTTTTAGCTTCTTTTTCCTATTTAGTCTTTTTCTAACTCTTTATTCCTAACGTGTACTAGTTTAAAGTCACAATAGTAAATCATGCAAACCAGGAAACAATTAAGATACAAACATAATTGTTTGTTCAAAGATAAAGTAATCCGCCATAAAGAAATAAATCATAAAGATTATACGTTTTCAGGTTCCTAACAATCACACCAATATGCGACCAATTTTTTTCACTCGATCGACATCATTCAAGGTTAACATAGCGAGTATTGGGCTGATATATGTTAAGCCAGTATGGGTATGACTAAAATCCTAAAAAAATAATGGATGATTATTCGGTTTATTTGGATATCCGAATAAACCGAATAACTCAAATTAAAAAACAAAGGCAACAATATTATATTTATAAGGAGGTTAGACACCCGTTTATTACACAGGTTAAATGTAAATATTAAACTAAACAATTGATCGACGGCCCTAGTCACCGGCACGGCCATGGTCACATTACAAGGGTGGGACGTGAATAAATCCGGTCGTCAAGCTCATAACGCATAGCCATGGTCACCTTTTTCTGGCAACCCTTGTTCGTAAGAAGTTATATATCTTCGAACGCCATGACCATGATATATGTACTCCTCACAACTATGATCACTTTATATACATATCCTCTTTAGTGTTTTATTTGCTATAAGTAATATATCTACACTAGCTTAATCCTCACCACATTCATTGAACTGAGACGCGTGATACATGTTTAAAGTATATATAATAATATATTTAATTCTTAATTAAAACAACCTCTAGCTAACTAATTTATATATATAAAACCACTTGATCAAATTAATACCATGAATATTTAAGGATTAGAAAGCATGATAAATGCAGGTGTAAGTTAGATGATATGATACGATTATATATACGGAGCCGTCACATTCCATCGAATGTTGCCGCAAATCCTGAAACGCTAATTAATTGTATATACACATGCACACATTCATTTACTAAAATTTTAACAAATTAAAAAATGGATTAGTTTAATTACTTTTAGAAACCCTAACTAATGGCCGGTGGTAAATCCCCACCACCTTTCCTCAAATAAACAAGTAATTAATTAATAAATAAATAAAATTACATAGAAAAAGAATCTTCATCCCTGACTCACTGACACAGTCCACAGCAGTTGAATATGTAGTCAGTTTTCACACAACTAATTGTTTTTCTTTGCCGTTAAAAAATAGTTATTGTTTTTCATTCTTCTTCTTCTGCTTAATTCTCGGTTGATGCATGTTTCTATTATTAGTAGTATTTAACTATTTATAGCATGCTTATGGATTTAAGATAAACGTATGTATGATGTGAACCTGAAAATTTGGTATAAACACGACCGGCTAACCAGAATTTTTTTATATTAATATTTTATGGTTATGTTTTTATATATACAGCTAGAAGTTATGCTTTTAAAATATAATGAGTATATATAATTGATGAATTTTTACTGTCGTTTGGGGTATATATGACAGCAATTTCAAATGTAATGCATCAAAATCTAATTTATTTGGGAAAATTCCCAAAATGTCCCTTTTGACCGTTGACTTCCCAAAATGTCCCCTTTGATTTCGCCATCAATAGGCGTCACGACTATAGTCGTTTTAGTCAACGCCTACGGATTCTAACAAATAACAAGTTTCCACGTGTCCAAAGTGGTGGACAACCATAGTCGTTTTCCGACAAAGCCCATAGGCGTCCGCCCATTCCCAAGAAAGCCCATAGGCGTCCGCCCATAGTCGTTTTCCGACAAAGCCTATAGGCGTCCGCCCATAGTCGTTTTCCGACAAAGCCCATAGGCGTCCACCACTTTGGACACGTGGAAGCTTGTTATTTGTTAGAATCCGTAGGCGTCGACTAAAACGACTATAGTCGTGACGCCTATGGAATTTTCCCTTTATTAATCTATTAATAATTTTACTGACAGATTACTAATAGACGTTTAACATTACTTTTTTTTTACGATGAGAAGTGCGTTAAGTTGACTATTTTCTTTTCATTTTAATTCTTTATAACTTCAACATTTTACAACGTACCAATTAAATATACAAATATATGTAAAACATTTACATGTTAGTTATAAAGTCTTATGCCAACTTATATGCATTAGTTTATATACTTTTGTAATAAAATACTCAACTAGCCGGCCAGCTAGTTAGAAGTTATATATAATACTAGAAACATATTTACTAAAATGTATTATATGGGTCAAACCCTTAATTAGTTAACTAAATCCATCATATTTACACAAACACCACACACTTTAGCTTAATATATTCACGACTTTGACTAAAAACAGCTCCAACAAACCTGTATATATCAATTAAAACCATCCTACAAATTTTGGTTTAGATTCTTTTTGTGGCTTGTTTGAGATTCACACGTACGTACCTGGCCTGGTTACAATCCCATTTATATATTCTTCATTTTGTCAGCCGATTGTTCATGACCTATAAATTCCATTTTAAAAAAACACACACACACGCATGCATAATCTATATATATTTTTAGATTATAATTTGAAAAGGTTGGAAAAGGTGGCGAGAGACGTGGGTCCTTGCCTCCTTGTTTTGAAGCACTTCAGTCAACCCTCTTATTTTTTTATTTCTGACACTACTCACATATCTCTACAATCAACTTTGACAGTAAACGTGTGATTAAATTCATTAACAATGCGGTACATAAATCACCTTTAATTATTCATCATTTTTATGTTTATTACCTTTACAGATTCTCTGTGTTTCTTACTTTATGCATCAATTAATAATGCCAAACTTATATATAAAACTAACTACGTACTTCTCCATATATATATATGCATTTAGATACACAATTTATTTGTATGGAACTAACGTATTTAATTAATAATTATAGGACAAGTTAATTAACTAATTATATTAAGTTTAATATTTCTTTTATCAGTCAATGGATGCAATGGCGAAGCTATGTAGAGTTCAGGGAGGGTCACAGTCCTCCCACTTTTTTCCGTCCGAAGTGTTAGTTTGTTGATCGGTAGTTGATTTTTTATATATATGAGTTTGGCTCCCCGAAACAAAGCGTTATAACTTATAAACTTTAGCCCCCATGATAAAAAATTATGGCTTCGCCACTGAATGGATGTAATCACATACTTATATATTCCATTCATATATGTACGTGTTCAAGTTTCCGAATCAAAATAGTCAAACAATGTTTTATTAAACTCACTTTTACTATGAAAATTGCTCAATACCAGTTAGCAACTTATACCAACCACGCCATAACTTGGTTTGGTATATATATTTATATAGGGTTAGTCAATTAATCGTCATTGACTTGAACATATATATATATTGCTAAAACACGTACTAATCTAATTCAAACACCTCGATCTATTTCTTTTTCTTGAATATGAAGTTACAATTATTTAATTAAATAAACCAAATAGCATCCCATTATGATTCATCTGCTCGAGCCCATGGGTTTAATTGTTACAGGGTCATGTGACCATGTAACATCATGGTGATTTGTGAGCTTGTTTTTAGATTATATATATGATTCAACAACCGCTCTTCTAATTAAGTCTTCAACACCTAACATCTTCATCTCTTCAAACTTCATTCTTGGATGTGCTTAAGTTATCATACTCACTAACAAACTCTATCCAGGCTTAACCTCTTTGTTAGTTTCATAGCTGACTTGTCATCTACTTTGATCAAAACTTTTGTTTTTTATAAATATGCCACAAAAGTTTAGGAACTTTTGATGGATGCCAAAAAAAATTGTTTTTTTATAAATTTCCCACAAACTTTTAATTAGTTTACACTTTATACCCCTATTATTTTCTATCAACTTATTTTTCATGTGATAACTTTCTTTCGAGGCTTTTCGATCATCATAAGAAACTGAATGATGGATATATTGTCTTCAAATTAAATCGTGTATTTATGGTGTCATAAGCAATAGCGAGTATAGTCAGTGTTGCGGTATATATCATTATAAACCGAACTGATTACGATCGAAGTCCATCATTAATTTATGATGTTCGAGTTATCAGTATCAGTATTCACTTTTATAGTTTCCGAAGAGCCACAATTAACCTATGTCAAGTCCCGACGAACGCAAGCTAGCAACCATGTTCGATCATGGTTTTATTATCCTGTTGCGTTCAAATTGTTTTTGTTTTGAAAGTACCATGCATGCAAACCTTATCAACGGGGCTGCTTGCATGCGATCGACCCCTGATCAAACAGCAACATCATCCCTGCCTAAATAGTTAAGGCATCAACACATCCATATATCTCATCAATTAAGTTCATCACAACCATAAAGGTATCATCGTGGCCGATCGTAAGCCGCCCCCTCTACCTTCGAACGTGCAAACACAACCGCGAGCAGATATGTCAACACGAATCCATCAAAAGGGACACTAGGACTACCGATTTTTATAAAGTCTGTCGGTACATACGTTTGACAACGCCAATGCAATTATGTTTGTCTCAAAAATTACAAATATTAAATAGTTTAAATCGTGATAGGTTTGGGTTTAATGTATGAAACAAATGAACAGTAATGTAAGAAACAAATGAACAGAAGATGAGGAATTAATATTAATTCAAAATGCATGGTTAATGTTTTTGATGGTGGTGTGAGTACTTTAGCTTTTTTTTTACAGCGAAACGAATAAAGCTCGGCTATCCGGGGTAACCCAATGGCGAAAGGCAACCCCAAACGCTCTGCGAACACAGACAGCGCTGGGTAGCCGAAACCTACCTATTAACCCGACTCCAATTCGGGGGAAACCCACTAACCCGTCCGCCCATAGGCACGATGACAAGTTAGTAGTAAAACCCGTTTGGCTGAGAGATGGAACTTAATTGTGTTGGCACAAGTCTCCCTTCATTGCCCCCATTTGCCCCTTTCAAAATGGTGACAGTGAGACTAGAACTTGGTCTCTTTTGAAAAATCCAAGCCTTTTACCACTACACCACATTGGAAGTTGCTGTGTGACTACTTTAGCTATATAGGTAGGTTATTGAATTGTTTGATGAAATTAAGTGATTATAATGTTGTATGGGGTAGCTAGATGATTTGTTTATTTTAGGAAATAGGTAGGTAGGTAGCTATAATTAAGTTGATCGAAGAAACAATTAAACATCGGCTACTTGATCCCGTATAGTGGAATTCGATATTCACATGTTTTAGGCAGGCCGGCCAGTGTTTGTTGGGTAATGTAACTGTCATCAAGATATAGCTAGCTACGCTAATTAAGCTACCTAGACGTACTGGCTCTCATTCATCAAATTAACCTAAATTTGGCTTACTTGTGCTCTTTAATTAAATCATTACAAATAACATGTGTAAGTACTCTAGCTAACTGATCGATAAGGTGACGTATCCGAAACTTATAAAAATAGGAAGATCTTAGGTTCAAGTCTTACTTAAAAAAATAAAAATAAAGTTTTGGGCCAAGAGGGTTTTTTTCTCACCAAATATGGGTTTTCTCATGTGGGGGATGGGGAGCGGTCTCAGCTGGAAACAAATTGGTGAGCTCGATTATATAAAATAACATATATACTCCGAAGCATGGCTTAACATTTGTTGTTAAAAAAACGGATAACTGGTAAAACTAAAGCTTATTCTTAATATTATCCAAGTTGTTAATTAATTGACTCTTGAAGATATAAGTCCATGGTTTATTATTTGGATTACTTGAGATCAGGAAATTAAGGTTAATAGATGTTGGTATATATATGACAAAATATATTTTCTGTTTAATTTTATGTATCTCTTATTAGCATCTTGATCTTTCTCTTTTTTATTTTCTAACTCATTTCCAGCCTATGTGAGGTTTATATCTATTTAATAAATTTAGGAGGGACAATTTTTGGGGGGGAAAAATTAATTGTTCTATAATAGGAAGTTTAAGAGGGATTTAAGAAAAAAAATTTCACCACCATGCATGAGTTGATGAAACTAAATCTTTAAATACTAAATATATTCACAAATCATAAAGCATAATGTTTATAATTTCTTTATAAATGTTGATATTTAACTCGTGTGTAACACACGAGTATTAGACCTAGTATATGATATAGCCGTACGTTAGAATACAATCAAGTTGTTATTTATGATCACTAGCTTAATTTAAATAAAATTACTTAAGTTCATGTTATGTTAAGATCATATATCCTTGATCACATGCATTTTAATAGTGTCTAAAATATGATAATCTTATATAGTAGTTAATTAAGTAAAATTTATATAAAAAATTTGTAAATGACTTTGATGAAAGAACCATCTACGCGCGCTATTTTTTTAAAGTATATTGATTTGGAAACAATTTTAAATGGGCAATGTTAGTGTCTATTGTCTCAAAGTTTTAAACACGCATACAAACATAACATAATTGATTTTAACAATTTAAACTATTACCTATATTTTCTATTACAATTTATGCTAATAGTTTTATTAAAACTTTCAATTTTTTATTTTTGTTAAGGAAATTTTGCAAATTCAATATTCATAGCTTTACACACGGTTTAAGTACATTCAATTTCACTTACAAAAAGAAACACTTTCATGTTACTATTCTTGTAAATGAAATTTAGTAGAAATAAAATGTAAATCTGTAATAATGATGTGAATGGTCTTTGTCAAAGTTAATGGATGATACAAATATTAATCCATCAATAAACTATGGGATTTTCTAATATGTGCCCTAAGGGCACACATAACAAACTTTTAATATGGTAAGTATTCTTACTAATTACATTAATATTCTACTACTTACCATATTCATCAACAAAAACTAAATATAAAAACATGATTTTGTTGGTAATTATGATAAATAGTAGAATATTTATCTAATTAGTAAGAATACTTACCATAATAAAAACATATTATATGTGCCTTAGGGCACATATTAGAAAACCCCATAAACTATTCATACAATTGATTATTAAAATGTATCTAGTTATTTAAATGTAAATACACTTTCTATTTGGTAACAAATAACACTAATTTAAATGTAAATGCACTTTCTAAAACAAAGGAGCTAACTCTTATTAAATTTATTGCAATGTATATGGTTAAATTAACTCCCTATCTTTAATATTAATTTTATTAGTTATTTAGTTAAAACTTGATCATTCTAAAACTTATTAGAACAAAAATCTAATATGCAACAAAAAGGAAAAACAAAAGACTGTCAAATTAAACTCGAAAGAATTTACTTTGACCGATCAAACCAGTAAGTGGAAGACAGAAGGCAAAAAATTTAAAAAATTAAATATATTATTAAAGAGGCTAAGTAGGAACTAATTACTGTACCCCAACAAAGTTATTATTTTTTGTTGTATCTTAATTTACTTTTTTGACGAGTGCGTTTCCCAATTACCTGGTCAACAGATTTCTACTTGGTTTTATCAATCACTCTCTCTCATCTTTTACTTAATTTAATTTAATTTTCAATCTATTAAACAAATCCTTTAATTTATTTTAAATCTTTTAATATAACTAAATTTCGTAGATTTTACTCAATTACTTCTGTTACTCGATCATAACTACTCTTAAATTTTGAACACCTGCAACACTGCACGGGGATCAACATCCTCCATCCGTTTATAATATACATTAACACCAATTTATTTTAATTATATATTGGATTTGATTATTTAGAATTTAATAAATTATAGCAATATATAAACTTATAGACATATACGTATATGTGTATACATATATATAGTCCAATAAGATGATTTAGATAGTGTGGGAATGCTGGACTTTGGGGTGTCAATTTTTTGCAAGTACGAGGTGTTTAGTGAGTTCCAATACAACTCAAGTTGGATTAGAATAGAGTGTGAGAGAGGTGAGAAAATATCCAAAGAATTTTTAATATTTAATTTTATTAGTTTGCAAGGTGAAAATGATGTTTTAAAGTAAATATATGTATTTATTGATCGATATTTTCTTAATTTCAACGATACAAAATACATTTTTATAAAATTTATGTTATGAGTGTTTAAGTTTACAAACATATGTCATTATATTCTTACAAAAACATTAGTGTGTTTCGTGCTTATTTCTAGGAAACTAGAATTAACATCAGGTCACGCGATCCAGTGATAAGGTCATGCAGTCAGATTTTGCATATGTGACTTTTTCACATGCGTTAATAATTTCTTTTTTGTGTATCGTACATTACGGTGCAAAGTCGTAATGTGTCAAATGTTAATAGGCGACGAAATATCAGAGTTAAAACGATATCCAAGTCAAATTCAGGGTGTTAAAGCCGTACGTATGTCAAAGTAGAGTAAAGAGTCAAAGTCAAAAACTTAGCATGGGGTGTTAAAGCCGTACGTATGTCAAAGTAGAGTAAGATTGACAATTAATTAAATTTGAGGATTAAAATTATAAATATGTCAAAGTTAAAAAAAACATATGTTTAAAATTGCCTAATGACAACAAACTTTTAAATAACACAAAGTTCAACACTAATTTGCAAGGTCATAACCGACCTTGCAAATTAGTAAATTTATAAATATTTTGCCAAATGGTGAATAATTAGCTTCCTTTCACCAGTTAACGTCACTAGCTTGTTTTTAAACATAACTAACTTTCAGTGGTGTTTAGTAGTAATGAACTTTTCATAAGTGTACAACTAACAACTGAAGTAGATCGAATATACGAAATGAAAAATACGTGAAACACCATTAAGCTAGTAAAAGTCGGCATCAAAATCGTACATTGGCTCAAGTTCGGGGACTAATGGGCAATGCCATCTAACTTATAGGTCAAAATGATGAATACGTCAAAGTCGTAAAGTTAAAGTCATAAATATATGTTAAAATAAAATAAAAAAACAATTACTTAGTGAACGTACTAAAGGGGTGTTTACACATAAGTTGGATGAGTGACCGGTGTCATTACCGTCTTCTAAACAATGGTACAAAGATAAGAACACATGGATATGGGGTGATGTTGTAGAAGGGGACAACATAGTACAGTATATCAAAACGCAGCTTGATAATCATGATCAGCATCAACAAGCAAAAATAATCCAATGAAATAGTTGGGTGCCTCCAAAAGTCAATACCCTTGTATGGGGTGCGAACATGGATAGAATACCAACCCGTGATGCCCTTTCCAAGCGGGGGAAGTGGTCCCTATGCAAAACCCTTTCTGCCCAACCTGCCGTGATCAAATCGAATCAAACGATCATGTCTTCACTTCATGTAGCTTCATTATCCTTGTTTGGTCGTTCACAAGTTTGTGGCTAAAAATCACTCATATTTTTACATTCTCTTTTGATGACCTCCTAAAGATTCATGATCATGTGTTAAAAGATAATTTAAGCTATTGTCTACTCAATTATAAGGTGTCTATGGAAACAAAGAAACGAGCTAATCTTTAAAGGTTCCCAGCCCTCGGTCATTAACACGGTGAGGCGTATCAAAGCTATCTCGTTTTTATGGGTTAAGAATAGATCTAAGTGCCACAACATTGATTTAGAAAAATGCATTGCCTTTAATTTCTAAGTGACTGTATCTTTTCTTATTTTGATCCTTTTTTTATATATGAAACTAGCCCTTACTAGAGTTTATTGAATTTCACCTTGCTGTTAAAAAAAATTATATAAATGTAAATTAGAATAATTATTAATTTTTTTTTCATAGCATTAAGCAAGTTGAAAATACTTGGTATAATAAAGGCGCTCGTGTCATGTTTTGCCCTTAATATAAAACACAATTATTAAATTGCATACTAGAATTGATAACTTAATTAAATATTCATACAAAGCAGCAATGTGTGTTAGATGCTTGAGTCAGACTAGCTACTTAAAATCAACATTGCAGAAGGGTTTCTATGAATCAAAAGTAAGAGAAATAAAGAGAGAATAGAAAGATAAAGGAGTATTTATTTATTATTTAATAATACTTCATCTTTCTAATAAATTCTCTCTTTTCCTCTTCTCTTCATCTTTTTAAAAATAAATCCATCTTCTTCACCCTTCATTTCTCTCCAACTATTCTCCTTTAGGGTAATATTAATACCACCTTTAACTGTGTGTTTTCATTCACTAATCATCACTTAATTACTTGTGGATTTTTTTTAAAAAACCTTTTGGTGGTAGATTTATTCTGCAGGAGCTATTTTGCATATTATTTTTAGCTTTATTTGTTATTGCAAAGAAGAAGACATGAATTCAAACAACTGGCTTTCATTTCCTCTATCTCCAACTCATTCATCTTTGCCACCTCATCTTCACACTGCTCAGTCTCACAATTTTAATCTTGGTCTTGTTCATGATAACATTGACACCCCTTTTCCTAACCAAGGTATATTATTAATTTACATATACAACTTGATCATCTTTGTTAATGGTTGTTTGTATGATCTAAATCTTTAAACAAATGGTGCAGAATGGAACTTGATTGCTGGGGCACAAGGTAGCAATGATCAGGTCCCTAAAGTTGCTGATTTTTTGGGTGTTAGCAATTCAGAAAACTCATCAGATCTTGTGACATATAATGATCATATGAAGGGAAATGAAACAGATAATAATTATTTGTTCACAAACAACAGTTTGTTGCCACAAGTTCAAAACACTTTATCTGCCACACCTACAAGCTATGAACTTCCAGAAAATTCTAGCACTTTGCAGTCTTTGACACTGTCTATGGGCAGCGGTAAGCGTTCGACTTGTGAAACAAGTACCGGTGATGATCATAACACTAGCACTGATAATAACAACACTACTACAAGCATTGTTGAAGCTAACCCTAGAAGAACTTTGGATACATTTGGGCAAAGAACATCGATCTATCGCGGTGTAACTAGGTCTGTTTCACAACATTTATCGATATTAATCATGCTATTTACATTCATTTTCAAGAACAATGATCATTGACATCTTTTTTGTTATTTGAATGATCAAAATGCATCATTTTTCCTATTTGTATGATAAAAAGTGCATCTCTTTAATTTGCTAGCTGAATGATCAAATAAAATGCATCAAAATGTAGGCATAGATGGACAGGAAGATATGAAGCTCATTTATGGGACAATAGTTGTAGAAGAGAAGGACAATCAAGAAAAGGCCGTCAAGGTAATTATAAACCTTATCATCAACATGAACTTGTCTTGTTTTTATTATCTTCGATAACCGCTAACTTTTTTTCATGTTTGTTCTTCGGCATCGACGTTCTTTGGCTTTTCAAACATGCAGTTTATCTTGGTAAGTTCCATTGATTATCATGATCTTTAACCTAAAAAGACGTTGACAGAACCAGAACTTCTTAGTCAGAGGGTTTTTTACCAATTTTTTTTTCTTTATTAACTACAACCATCGTTTTAACTCTTGTACATTTTCTTTTAAAAAACCCTAGATTTTAACTTCTATTGATCAGGAGTTAGTGGACCCTCTTGACCGTCGTTCGGTTCATGTCGAAACAAAAGTTTCTAACTAATTTAATGTTTAATTTTGGTTTTTGGGGTTAATTAGGTGGATATGACAAAGAAGAGAAAGCAGCTAGAGCTTATGATATGGCAGCTCTAAAATACTGGGGAACTTCAACCACCACCAATTTTCCGGTACGTACATATATCAATCTCTTTCCTTCGATTTTTTTTTGTGTTTTTAACCATATACCCTAAGCGAATCGAGAATAACACGTATGTTTTACAGATTACTAACTATGAAAAGGAAATCGAGGACATGAAACACATGACCAGACAAGAGTTTGTAGCGTCTATTCGAAGGTTAACTAACAAAAACTTAATTAAGGTTATATTATGACTAATATTAGATTTGTTTTAGTGTATAAATAATCTTAGTTTGTTTTGTTACAGGAAAAGTAGTGGCTTCTCTCGTGGTGCATCTATGTATAGAGGTGTAACAAGGTACCAAAAACCCTAATATATAACATGTACACTCTCTCTCTCTATAACTAATATATTATACAATTGTTGTTGATTGATATATATTATCAGACATCATCAGCATGGGAGATGGCAAGCAAGAATTGGAAGAGTTGCAGGCAACAAAGATCTCTACTTGGGGACTTTTAGTATGTACCATGTTTCATCATTAATCAGATCTTGTGTTCATTAAACATCTATCTTAAATTCTTCCAAAACCTATGTATGTACATGCACCTAGTACAACGTTCATTGTTGAAAACACAAATTTAAATTTTGGGTTTTGGCCCCCATAACACGCTCATTGTTTTTTTGCATTTAATTCTTTCATGTTCTAAAACTATATATGATACATCTAATTTAGAAAACTTTTTTGTTTTTTATTTTATTTTTTAAGAGTTTGAAGTTCAAAGTTTACATGATACTTTTGGTTTCTAAGCATACATATATATACTTTTGCTTCATCAATAGGCACTGAGGAAGAAGCGGCCGAAGCATACGACATTGCAGCGATAAAGTTTAGAGGACTAAGTGCGGTTACAAACTTTGATATGAATCGTTACGATGTTAAAAGCATTCTTGAGAGCAATACGCTTCCGATAGGTGGAGGGGCTGCAAAACGGTTAAAAGAGGCCCAAGCGATTGAGTCATCAAGAAAACGTGAAGAAATGATCGCGTTAGGGTCAGGGTTTCCTTTTGGGACCTCAGCAACCGCGGGTGGCGTGTTACAAGCCTACCCTCTTTTACAACAACCATTTGAGACACAATCACCACAACCTTTGCTAACTTTACATAACCCTGAGATCGGTCATTATTCAACTCAAGACCCTCACTTTCACCAAAGTTACATCCAAGCCCACCATCATCACCCTTATAACATGCATGGATCTCATCAATCTTCAACTCAATCACCTCAATTTTACAATAGTTATCTCCAAAACAATCCGGTTTTGCTTCACGGGTTGATGAACATGGGTGTTGGTGGATCTTCATCTTCTTTGATGGATGGTGGTAACAACAATGGTGGTAGCTCAAGTGGGAGCTATAGTGGTGGAGGGTATTTAGGTAATTTTATGGGACAGTCGGGGAGTACCGCGGAGGAGCTAGCGATGGTTAAAGTGGATTACGACAATTTGCCAACAGAGAACTATGCTGGATGGTCGGGTGATTCGTCGGTCCAAGATTCGAACCCAAGTGTTTTTACAATGTGGAATGACTAACATGATTAAGGGCAAGCGAAAACATGAATATTTTGATAATAACAGTTTTTATTTTTCTTGTTATGTATGGTTAATTTTAACTTTAATGAATGTTCAAGAGGGTGTACTGATCCAAATTTTGGTTTTGAGTTGCATCGTTTATATTAATAGCACCATGAAATTATAACCGGCCATATATATAGAACATGTATTAATTAAACGATATATTATATTGTGACAAAACTTAACTTTAGATTAACTATATAAAAAAGGGGATCAAACTTGAACAGCATATTAATTTACTATTTAAGTCTTCGTTTAGGTTTATAAAATAAGTTCACGTGTCTTTGTCTAATTGCATACACACATTTTTCTTGAACAGCAAATTAAGGAATTACAATAATATATAGGTCTTGTCTGATTAAGGCACCGGCCCGGAACAAAAATAAAAGTTAACTAGGTATATTCATGTTGTCGTCGTTGCGTGACATATGTTGAACGAATTATTACTTCTTGCAAACTTTACCAGTAGTCCATAAACAAAAATTTAATACAAAAAAAAATCAAATATAAAAACACAAAAAAAAGTCAACAAATAAAGGCACTTATTACATTAACTAACACAACACCCAAACCATTAACTCAATAGCAACAAATCAACTAAAGCCACACAATAAATACTATTCAAGAAGTTTGACTTTTAACATAGTTAAATTAAATTAAATTTACATCCTTAGCAAACAAAGCACACTTTACCGTTCCTCTTAACAAACCATAAAATCTAAGAAATTAGTTAACAATGTGATTGAAAATCTCGTAGTTCCTAATCACAGTCAGATAAAAGAAAAGATTTTGAGATTATTAGTAATATTTATATATCTACTAATTAACAATGACGGTGCTTTGCACTGACCAGTCACGTCACGTTTTAATTTTTTCTACTTTAATGTATTTATGATTTTAATTCCTGACTTTTACGAAGTGTTATTTTAGCCCCTTGTGAGTTTTTGAATTTAATTGATCTCTTACGTACTCTACTTTGACAAATAGTACGAATTTATTATTGTTTTAATTTTAACCTCTAACTTTTGATATTTCATCGTTTTTAATATGTGACACATTACGGTTTGCGCTGTAACGTACATGATATGAGACTTTTTTTTATCAATGCATGTAACGAAGTCATATACGCAAGACTTGACTACGTGACTCGATCACTGCAACGCACAACTCGGTCTAAAATCTAGCTAGGAATTAACTAAAGTTGAAGTAACATTCAAGTTATTTTACTATTAGTATAGGTCGGTTTATGGTAATTGTATCGTGTAGTGCAGTGGCGGAGCTAGCCCAAAACTTGAGGGGTAGCCCTCTAAAATTTTTTTTTTTTTGCGTTCATACAATAATAATAAGAAAACATTGATAAAAAAAAATACATACCTAAAAGATTTGTCCCCGTCGTTTTTTCATAGCTTGAAATCGAATCATCACATCCTCATCCGTTACTTTATCAAATATTTCTTTTTCGACCGTACAAACCAAAGCCCCGTTCAAAAAGTCGTTACCCATTCGATTGCGCAAATCCGTCTTGACAAGCTTTAACTTAGAAAAACAAGATATGCCCTTTAACAAGATATTCAAAGTTATGACTAATAGGTTGAAAAGGCCCTTTAACAGGATATGCCCGTTTTATCTCATATATTTGATTAGGATGATAACTATCAATAGGTGGCCTATCAACGGGATCCGAAGGAAGATCCTTCAAATCAATTTTGGTGGATCTTGAATGAAATGAAGTTGAAGACATACTTGGACCAAGATTTGAGCTACATTGACCAACATTATCATTATCCGGAGTTCTATCGTTAACAATATCCTCTATAGTTGGACTAACATCACTAATGACTCCCGGATTTGTATTAAGATTTGAACCACTTTGAGAAACATCAACATTTTCTCCTTCTTGAAACTTTCTTTTAAAAAAACTACCAATAAGAACTTGTTTTTGTTGTCTTTTCATTCTAAACCTAATTCAATAACAATAAATAATACTAGATTATATATGTATTTCAAATTGAACAAATTTCACTAAAACCCTAAAAGTCTAAAACTATAAAAATGTCAAAAAATACCTAGAATAGAGGTCTGGTTGGACTTCAGAGGGCCGGTCGGAGACTCGGAGTAGGAAGAAGGGCGAGGTCGGAGGTGAACTGGTGAATGGGAGCAGCCGAGCAGGAAGAATGGCGCAGGGAAGCAGAAGGCAAGCAGCGTTTGTCGTTTTTTTAACTGGGTTTTAAAACTTAAATTGGGTTTTGGGTTTTAGGCTTGGGTTAAAAAAAGATTTAAAACTTAAGTTTGGGCTGCTGGGTAATGGGTTACGATTTAATTTCAGGGGTATCCTCATAATTTTTCAGGGGTAGCCTAAACGTAAAACCGGAAAAAAAAATTTTTTACCTTTGGCGCGAGAATTTGAGCCGTAGCCCGGGCTACCCCTGACCAAAAGCTACGTCCGCCCCTGGTGTAGTGTGATTTTCTTTTTTCGGAATAAATATATAGAGTTTACATAAGGTGTCTACTAATTCCCGTTCACAGGTCGCTATATTAATTCTAGGCCAAAACAAAAGTTAAGGCTCCGGCCACAAACCATTTTTCTTCAAAGTAATTAAGTCTGGAGAATCCAATAATTAAGCCATTAAGAGTCTTCGGGCGAACCGAAAGATCGAACGAAGCCCGAGTCCAACCTAGTAGCAATAAAAATCCATGACTTCGCAGCCAAATCTAACTACTCCACTAAAGGAGAGTTAGAGATGATGTCACGATGATGACGTGTCAAGTTTTTAGCCTATCCACGTCTCCTATTTGCTACACTTGCTGATGTCACAAATGCCCAGACCCGTATTTGTTTGATTGATCCACTGCTCTGCTCCGATTCAAAACCCGTTTCCTTTTCAAAATTCAAAACGTACCATTTCAACTTTCATTCTCCTCTTTCTCTCAAAACTTTCATTCTTTCTCTCTCACATAGTTCTCTTCCTCACCGGTTCATTTTCTCTACAGGTTATGATTCATCCATTGCTCTTGAGGTAATGATTCATTCTCCTCTTTCTTTCAAAAACCATTAACACTTCTTTTCTGGTTTGTTTCCATCACCGTTCGTCTTTCACAACAGCTTCCAGGTAAAGTTGTTTCTCTTTCTTTATTGTTCGATTATCATAGATTTGTTTGGATCTGTTAAAAACTAACTTAAGATCTGTTAAGTTTTCGATTTTCCGGCGATGCATTACGATGCTTGTGTGTTGGAACGATAATAAGTAAGATTAATGTCAACATGTTATTGTTTTGAGATCTGTTGAAGCAAACAAATCCTTTGTCTTTCTTTCTCTGCTCTCTATGTGTTAACATTCAAATTTTGAAATCTCTAACATATCCTTCATTCATCGTGATTTCTAGGGTTTTTCTCAAATCTCATCATTTTCAACGGTCTCATGAGTAATTATGCACGGATTTCTTGGTAAGTTTCAGTTTCATTTTGCTTATCAATCTCCTCAATCTAATTACATTGATAAATGTAATTGTTAGAAGTTGGTACCTATTAAGGTTTGGGTATTGTTTTGGTTAATTGTGTTTATCAAAACAAATGAAGATATGCGAGGTCAAGATTCCTGATTTGAGGTTTCTTTATTGTTTGTTAGTTACTCATTTTATGATTTAAGCACCATGTGAGAATAACACTTGAAAATTACTATTTCTATGGCCAGATTTTATGAATGCAATAGTTGATTAGCTGCACGTTTTAGGAGAAACTTTATGAATTGCAATTGTTGAATGCAATTGGTGATACAATATACTTTTATGTCTTCATGTCTTACTTTATTAAAGCATCTTATATCTTAGTTATTTTACAAATTTGTTAACTTAAAAAGTACACATTTGACCCAATGTTGGATAAGGTTATTTGTTAACACAGGTTTGTAGGTCATGGAGGAAAATGTTCAAATGCAAATTTGAGTTTACTTAAAATTATAACAACTTCAAATATTAGGCAGATAGATTTATAGGTCTTTAATATTTTATGCAATTGCCAATCAGAATGATGATTACCCTTTTGACCCGTTTAATGAACCTCTCATTTTGATACGTTATAAATATTGTTGTGATAATTGTTTTATAATTCTTTAACCGAGGCTTATATGCAAGTGTATTGCAGGTAAAAGATTTCATTTATTAATCTTTACTTTCATAACTGTAAGTTGGAATGGTTGTGGTTACCCAGTTACCCAAGATGATGAAAGATAAGCCACTGTATGACTTAGTGCTATCGAAGTTAGTAGGTTTGAGTTTGTTTACATGCATTGTTTGAGCATGACTTTAGGTTTTATGAATATTGAATAATGAAGATCATTGACTTTGAGAAGCTGTTGAAAATGGTGATCAAATGACGATATAAAGCTGAAAACAAGCTTGAGTTATTGATGAAAATACTTGATTAAGAAGAAGAAGATGATGAATATGTGAAAGAGTTCGTTCATCATAGGGGTTGGTAACCTTTTGTTTAAAGGCGATGGTTTTCAGTAATACTAAAAGTCCAAATTAATGGTTTCCTTCTATATATATGATCAATAACAAATGTAATGCTTCCTTGAATTACTTTAGCTTATTGTCTTTTCTAATTTATTTTGGTTGCTAATGATGTAATTGTTCATTTGTTCAGTGTTACTTACTGCAAGATGTTGATTGCACAATATGTTAAATCACTGGAATAAGAGGTAATTGTTCATTTGTTTGAAATTGTTTTTATCATTTTATTTGTCTTTAATTTTCTTTAACTAAACATGTGATGATGTGATTGATGTTTGATGATTTTCATTTTCATTCAACAACTCAATTAGGTAATAAAATTCTTAGTAAGGAAAGCATAACAAGAACAAGGTTAGATATGCTTTCTTTTCTTTAATTTTATCCTTCTAAAGTTATTGCATTATGCTTTCATGTCATCCAGTATATTATTACTTTGAAAGTCTAAGTAGGTTGTTCAAGGTTCTGCTGGTGTGAAATGCAAAAAACCAAAGCCTACAAGTATCAAACCTTTCAGGCTAAGAACTGATGTAAGTAGTTGTTTATTCAATTATCTGATATATTCTGAGTTACTCTGGAATCTAAATTCGAAAATATTAAACTACAACAAGATTTTATATGCATCCATTTGTTTACCAATATGAAAACTATGAAAATGATACTTTTCTATAGATAAAAAAACGTTTAACTATCGGAATCACACCCATGGATTATTATGGCAACAATAAGCTCTTATGGAGCAAATGGCTCAAAGTTTGTGTCTGGTTCATTACTAAATGACTTAGTTTAAAATACACTTCAAACATCCATTCAAATAGTGTAAATCGGATAAAAAAATCTTAGGATTATGGACAGTTGATACAGTTTGAACTATAATTTTAACGACATATAACAGAGCATATTTTCGAATTTTAAACTATGTAACTAAGTGCAATTGAACTACACTTTCATTGACATGTGAAGCTGAAGGACATGTTATATCACGTGGCTTGTATAAACAATTTATCTTGGTCGCTTGAAAATATCACATGGCATAAAAAAATTTCTTGAAAATTGCCTACCCTTACAGTTATGGGAAATGAGTTAATCCTGTTGGTACGCATCATAGTTTTTTTTTCATGATTATTATTTGCTTTATTTTGCAACTGTTCATTGATTGCATGTCTTTATTTGGTTGAAGACTAATATATTTAATGTATTAAAGATTGCAGGAAATTCATTTTCTCATCCTACAGACACGATATGGACTCACCAATGGAGTTTGGATGGAAAAAGTGTTGGTGTTTGTGATGATGTTTGGATTTCATTGATGGCGGTTTTTATGTTAATTTCATATATCTTGTCTTTGGATGGTAAATGATAAATATTTACTGTTTTGTTTAGGTTGTGCCAGCTTCCCGGCCAAACACAGACGACTCTTATAATGATGAAACATTTGGCGACTCTGAATCTATGAGTCAAGATAGACAAGAGGTAACAATATATTTATAACCTTTTTGTTCTTTTTTTTTTGTTGTTTGATGATTTGCAAGTTAACTTGTGCCTTTTAATTTTCTTTTATCTTCTTTTGAATTAATGAGTAATGTTCTAATAAAAATAAACCAGCAAGTCAATGTATCACCAATTTTGTTCCCACTAATTTGATACATTTTACCAATTTTGTTGACTTTTCAATCTCTCTTTTTTGTTGCATCAAAGGTAGTGTTAGAACAAGAATCAACGAAGTCTTATCTTTCTTAAAATGATGACATGATCCTTATAAAATGGCTGATGCTCACGAACAAGTCTGATGTTGTATATTTTTAAATCAATGATCAATGATTTTTGTACCATCCCTTTTACTTTTTTACGTTTTCATATTTTATTTGAAATTGCATTGTTTAACAGATGTTGTATAAATTCAAAGTTTGTATCATGCTTTAAAATTATGTGTTATCATGCTTATAACATGTTTATGTGAATAAGTTATGTTCAGGTTGGTTGATCTGGTGTCTGATTTTGTGTTTTGGTTGGATTAGTAAAAAAATGTTCAAATTTGTGATTGAGTATAATTTGAATTGCACCTTTCGACAGGTGGGAGTATCAATTTAATGTCATGAGCCTGCTTGCAAAGGGAGGGTGCTGTTGTATTAAAGAGAATGCAGTGTCAAAAATAGGCAGATTCCAGAGTAAGTAAATGGTTATATTTCTAATCAAATGGATTAATTTGGAATAGATCAAAATGGTTGGATATTTCTACTCAAATGGTTTGATCTTACAAGAATAAAAGAATAAGTTAAAGATTAGTCTGTATCAAACAACATATCTTGTATGTAACTTTGGTGTGTATATAAAGATTAGTCTGTGCATACATGTCTTAGTTTTGTACCATTAAACAACATATGTGTCGTGTGGTGTTGATTATTTTAGTTTCCAACATATGAAGAAAATAACACAAGAAAACTTACTATTGAAAGGATTATTTTGGTATTGGATGATGATATCATAAGAGTGGTTATCATTGTTCTAATTATGACTTTTGAGCACTAAGTGATGTTTTTCTTTCTTCTTCCGACCCTTGATACAAGGTTATATTGCCTACACATATATTGTCTATACATGTATAGGTGGTATAGATAAACAAATAATCAAACTAAGTATTACGTTTAAGATGATCATTTTACCATTCATTCATCTTTAGTACTATCAGATGATAGCTTAACAATGTAAATTTAGGTGGATTTTTGTTGATAATCTTTTAGTACTATTGATGGTTATAGGTAATCACTTAAGAAAAACCCGTGTGTGACACGGGTCTCATATCTAGTGAATATATATATGCCGGGGTACGGTGCATGTGGCCAACAATAGAAGGCAGGGTTGCAAATGATTTTTTTTTTTATTAAAGTTGCAAAGTGATTTTGGTTTCAAAGTAATTTTAAGTGTAACCCATACATAAATTAGTATACATTGAAACAAAAACTTAATGAATAATGTTTTTTTAAGAATTATTTGTTGGTGACTTAATAATAAGCTATACATAAAGTCTTAGATGATAGACATGCATGCATGTTTATGTTATATATATATATATGGTTATTAATTAATTTAACTATATTGAAAGAAAAACCTTATTAATAGTATTTTGTGTGAGGTGTTGTGTTTCTATTGGTTGGTGGTTTGAGATGTTGTGTTTGTTGATGTCATGAAATATTGTTTTGTGTGTGACTTGAGGTGTTGTGTTGTTATTCAATGATGGTTGGAGGTGTTGTGTTGCTATTGATTTTTGTCACGAAATAGTGTTTTGTGTGGTTTGCGGTGTTGTGTTGCTATTAGTTGTTATCATGAAATAGTGTTGTGTGTGGCTTGCGATGTTTTGTTGCTATTAGTTGATTGTTTGAGGTATTGTGTTGCTATTGGTTGATGTCATGTGTGTATTTGTTTGTTGGTTGTTTTTTGTTATTTTTTATGTTTTGTTTTTGCATTTTATTTTTTTGTTACACTTTTGTTGGTGGGTTATTGATAGGTTTGACAAGAAGTAATAACTTGTTTAACAATTGTCATGCAATCGAGAATATAAATAGTTACAGTTTATTCTATAATAAAATAAATAAGAGTTTAGTTGAGTTAGGCCCAATTATCGCATTACATGTACGATCATATCCTCTCTCTTTACCGCAAAACCAGATCATTTCCTATTCTGATCAAATCCTTTAGATTTTATAGGGTTAAAACTTGTATATGTAGAAACAAACGAGTATGAAATTAATATGTTGAACTAGAGAGTTTAGTTTTACATGTGAAACGAAGTCTTTTACTCACAAACTTAACAAACACTTAGTGACGCATGAAACAACAGCTTATATCATGCACTAATTATAAACACTTAATCACACCACAACTTTCACGAAGGAAAAATAATATAATTATACACTTTTATATTATTTCAATTTTGACTCATACCTCTTTTTTCTTTGGATGAATCAAAAGCCTCTTTAGTTAATTCTTCTTTAAATCACCTGACGAGAATTACCGAATCACTTTTAATGAGGTCTAACGTCATTTCATTTAATAAAATATCTATTTACAGTCTAATAAAACTAAGATTTTCTGCACTACGTGTCCCGTTTTCATACCAACTATAGTCTCAGAAAGTAAAAGTAATAAGTTTATTGTTGACAAAAATACATCAATTTTTCAAGGAAGAAACTACAACTTTAATTTACATATTTGAACAACAATCATAGGTATTTAAATCAATCCTAGTATATATATTTAAACTTAGTGACGCATGAAACAACAGCTTATATCATGCAAGCAAGATTTAAATATATATTCAAAACTTTTTATTATTAAATTTTTCTTATTAATTAGGATCAACCAAAAAGTAGTGTATTTTTTTAATCAAAGCTTAGTGACGCATGAAACACGCCATTTTTTCTTAATTCTGGAGTTCTATGAAAATAAATTTGTTTTTAACCTTTTTTTTCCATCTAATAGACAGTATTGTAAAAAAGTAACATAAAAGATACGAAAGTTTTTATTGAAAAACAATTTTCAAAACTCAACTAGCTTGGGGATACGTGTATACATATTAGTTTTTACATACATTATTGAGATCATGTATATATAAAGATTTAAAAAATTGGTTTCCTAAAAGATCGCTTATAAACGTAGACAAGGAAATTTATAAAAGGAAAAATCTGAATAAAACAATAAAAATATTACAAAAAGAAATAGTATAAAGTGAATAATTTATTTATAATATTAAATAGTTTAAACAAAAGAAAAATTGGATTTAAACGATATCAACTATCACATAATAACTTCAATTTAGGAGATTCTTGTCAGCAGTTCACGTCTTTTATATTATGTGTTCTTGTTAAACGTTCATTAAAACACATTGTTAAGTTTTATCCGTAATGTTTTAGAACTACGTACTTATCGAAAAAGAATGCGAATCAATTGATCTAAACTTACCTCGAGGCTCCCAATGAAACAGGGCAGATTAATTAAAAGATAAAACACTGGAGCAAAGCACGGCATTGTCGAAAAATATAACAAGGGAATCAATTAAAATAAGGAAAATGATTGTGTTTCTTGTAGGGTGTTAATCGTGTCGGGTTGGTGGGTTAGCGTGTTAATGAGTTGTGTGTTGACTGGTTGAATTATGCAGCCCTAACCCAACTCATTCATATTCGTGTTAAAAGTTTCAACGGATAAAATAAATTCGGGTAAACCCGAATATGACTCATTTAACTCATTTATCTAAATCAACCAAATCCATTTACAAATAACATGTGTTAATATGTAAGTTTGTGTATAATAATTAGGTATATTGATTTTTAATTAAAAAAAATATTATAATTAACTATATATAGTTATTGAAATCAAAATCATAAAACACATTATTATCCTTTTATTGAAAAGACAAAGGAATTGAATAGTAACTTGGATGCACAACCATCTTATGTCATAGTACAACATCTTTAGCATTACATGTCCTTTTGTTTGGTTTTTATGTGAAACACACAAAGAGAAAACACACACATGTGTGTGTGAAAGCTATTATGATGATCCCCTAGCTATCTAATTATGATAATTGAAAGTAGCGATGGTGGCCGATATTTGTACCAGATGCCGCCTACACCGGATCTTTAATGGTTTTCAGTTGGTGGGTTGGTCGCCGGAGAGTCCAATGAAGCCAAATCGGTGAGGTGGTTGGTAGGCGATGGTGCCGGTGGTTTTCTATCGATTAGTAGCTCCGTCTTCCTGTTTCTAGATCTGTAATTTTTTCTATTGTTGATGGTGATGCATGGTTGTGGTGAACCCCAATCTTGGTCATATTTGGCCGACTACGGTTTTCACGTGAGCCAATGTGTCATCGGAAAACGTTGTAGGATACTATTTGGACACAAATACAGTGATTTTATGGTCTCTTGGTAGTAAAAGATGGTTGATTTCTTCCCCGTCTTTTGTCTATCGAACTGTTAACATTATTGGATGATTGGACCGGTTAATAATTTGGGTTATTTTCCAGTTTTTGGTGATTTCTTTCTGTCCGATTGTAATCCATGTTTGTTGATAATTAGGTTGATGATGATGTCCTTTTGGCCATCTGAGACAAGTGGTTTTGATGAGTTTTGATTGTTTACTTGAAAAGTTATGACGATTTAAACATGGCGTGGTAGGTTCAATTGGATGGTAGGTTCTTAGTTTGCTTGCATCCACCATTGCAGCCATAATGTCATATTTTATTTTTAACTCTGAGCCATTGTGTTGATTATCTTTGAAACTCTTGATTTTGTTTTAAATGTTCTATTGTGATGCTGAATTCACAGTTGTAGTTGAAGAGAAAATATAAATGATTTTCGCTTTGCAACTAATTACCAAACTTGCTCCATAGTTACTTTTAACTTTTTCTTTTTCATTCATATGCATTTGAAAGTTATGGAGTTTTGTACTTTTGTTGTAACCAATGTACCGATACAAGGAAGGATGAGCTTGATTGGGATCTAGATTTATACCTGTTCACTACAATTTCGGATTTTGTGTTTTTGAACTAATCAGGTAAAGAAAGATCGGTTTCTATAGGCTTATGACAGAAAACAAAAAAAAGCTCGTGCAACGCGCGAGCAATAGAATACTACTAGTTATATTAAACTATTTATAACAAATGAAAAATAATTAAATAATTAGCTTTGAAATGTAATGGTTATTGTAAACAAATTAAGTTGAAAAATATTTTTTTCATTTTAACTTACATACCGTTAATAAAAATAAATAAAAACAAAAAAAACAAAAAATTAATTTTCAAAATTAAACAAGTTAACAGATCAATTTATTTTTATACGTGTCAAACCGAAAATAGACTCCACACCTACACCCACGCGGGCCACGCCCCGTCTAATATTTTGGACACATGACGGTTGCGTTGGTTAATAATAAAGTTAAAGTTGGAATTGGAATATAAGAAGTTGGTTGTTGTGTTGATGGAACAATTTGGGGCAAAAGCAAAGTAAGCGGAGACCTACTGTCAGCAGTTTCGAACATTATCATCATCTTCTTCATATACCAATCAACAACAACAGATCATTTCAATTCAATTCAATTTTCATAGCTAAGCTACTATTATCATTATCATTTCAACTGAAGATATATGGATTCGGAAGTATTGGTTGCTCTTTCTCTCTCGTTGGTTGGTGGATTAAGCACATCTTTAGGTCACTCACTCACTTACTAACCTAATTCTCTATTTCTATGTTGAATAGATACATAGGGGTTTAGGGTTTTATCTCAAAATTGTGTTATTTTGCTTGTATATCAATTGTTTGATTGAAATGTAGTGGTCAATTGTTAAAATCTTTATCTCTTTTTCAAAACAAGATATGATTTTCATGTCTAACTTGGAGCTTTCAGATTCAAAAAACAATGTGGGTTTAATGATTATTCATTTCTTGTACCGGATGATAATTATGATGATGTAGAAGAATAAAGTTATTTTACCATGCTCTAAGGAAAGAAATGCTAGCTTGTTAATGATGTGATCTTGGTTGTTAGGTTTCCTCCAAATTAGGCCTGACTCATAGACGAAGGAATCGAAATAAGTTTTGTTTAGTTTAGTTCTTATTTTTTCTATGAAGATAAGTTTTCAAATAACTAGTTTTAGAACTTTTAGTTGGCTTTCGGAGGAACGTTTGTCGTTTATTTGGTCGAGTATAATGGTTATTGTGTTCAAGTCCTGTAAATTCTGGCCAACTTCTACAAATGATAAGAAAACTTATCTGAAGCATCTAAAAATGGACCGAAACCAGCCTAAACTATCTAAAACGCCTAAAAACTGTATGTTTATGCTATTTGCCATTGTGCCTTGCTTATCTTGGGCCCTTGCGTGTTAAACGCCTAGGCCCAAGGCTCGCCCTTTGCACTTTGCGCTTTCGACAACTATGCTTTGGAGCAAATATTGCTACTTGTTGAATCTGTTATAAATTGTATCAACTATGAATCCTCAGAGTCAAAATTGATTTGTTGACTGTGTCTTCTTCCTTCAGTTATCTGCATATCCAAGTTCTCTATTATCTTTGCCTCTTTAATTCTAATACACGATCTTATATGGTAAATAGGGGCGCTTTTTGTAATTTTGACTAAAGCTCCAAACTTGAAGATGCTTGGACTTTTACAGGTATGCACCTTCAATGTTTCTAAAAGTCCCAGCTATTTTTTTATTTACATTTTAAAATAAAAATTTTGCAATCTAAGTGAGAAAATTTTAATACTTTTGGTGCAGGGTTTTGCTGCAGGCCTTATGCTAAGCATATCTTTCTTTGATTTGGCCCATAACGCGATAAATTCCATTGGCTTTCTGAAAGGCAATATTTGGGTAAGTCGGCACTTTCTAAATTACAAATATACCCTTCTGAAGTATATTCGTATTCTCTTTAAGAATCCAACATTTTTCACAGTTCTTTGGAGGGGTCATTTTCTTTGCCATCATCGCGAATTTTATTCCAGAACCATCGCTTGCTCCTACAATAGACGCTAAAAAGAAAAAGGTGAAGTATTTCATTTTGCCAATGAAAATATATGCTCTTGAACCATATTGGCATGTATGTTGCTTACATAATGGTGAATTTTATGCAAAATAACAGAAAAACGGGGATGAAGGGGGAAAAGATATCATGAAAAAACATCGTCGTCAAGTTTTATTTAGTGGCATTATAACAGCAGTTGGTAAGATTTTTTCTTCTATAAAAAGGATTTGTTATAATTGAATTTTGCATATAATTTAAACTCTAAAAGTAAACTGATAATAATTTGTACTTTTAGTTCATGCATCATGACATGAACATCCAATTTCATGTCTCGAGCTTCATGTCTAAATCTTGTATGCTTTCAGAATATTGTTCGCATATTGTTGTGTTAGTAGATGGTTATTTTATCTTGTTCATTGCAGGCATAAGCTTACACAATTTTCCAGAAGGAATGGCTGTTTTTCTCGGATCACTTAAGGTAAATATGTAAACTTTTGGGGATAATAGAAACAACTTTCCATACAAATCAATCTTCATTTTGCTTCATTTTTTGTTATTGTTAAACTAAATTTGAGCATTTCTGACTTATTCATGTTCCTACTTATTGAACTTTTTTGTTCTCATTAAAATAAATAATTTCTCATTATTGGCTTCATGGTTCTGTTGTAGGGTCTTCGTGTTGGCCTTAACTTGGCTCTAGCTATAGCCTTGCACAACATCCCAGAGGTAAATTTGAATTCCAAACTCCAGGGTTTATCCTATTTGCAACTTTTTACCGTCACGAATATGAAAAATTTATTTTACATTCTGCCATTGTTTGTATCTATTAGTTAACTATCTTACTTTGACAGGGCGTTGCTGTTGCACTTCCAGTTTATTTTGCAACACAGAGGTGAGATTATTATAGAGTTAAATTATGAACTTTGCTCTCCATCTCATGAAAGTTATAACCTAAAAGTTTACCATAAATGAAATTCTTGACTTATACCGGTAATGAAATTGTGATTGCTGCAGCAAATGGCAGGCGTTTAAATTGGCAACGGTTTCTGGCCTTGCTGAGCCTTTGGGTGTCATTATTGTTGGTATGTATTGTGGCATCATTTTCTAGAAAACTCATTTCAATAACATACCCTATAGTCATAAACAAAACAAATAAATTAGTTTCAATTTTCATTTAACTGAGTGAATAGATTACTGATTTATAATTATAACTCTAATTATCGTCACGAATATGACACTGCAGCATATCTCTTCCCAAGTAGCCTAGATCCTGAGATTCTTGAGGGCTTGCTAGGATCAGGTTCTAAATTTTTCATTAATTGGTCGAAAAACCCGTCATGGTTACAAAAAGTTTAACAGATTTTTTTTTACTTTATTATCTTTGTTAAATAGTTGGTGGAGTTATGGCCTTTTTAACACTACATGAAATGCTGCCATTAGCTTTTGATTATGCTGGACAGAAACAAGCTGTTAAAGCCGTCTTCTTTGGGATGGCCTTCATGTCTGCAAGGTAAGACATTGACTTTTTTAGTCAAACATTCCATTTTTGTACTTTAAATACGTTATGGTTTTCTTACTCGTTAAAGATCAAGATTGAAATATCTGGAGATCCATTTTATTTACTCTAACACTAGATCGGTTCTTTTTCCCAAAAAGCCAAACAAGATATGTCAATCTTGAATTTTTAAATTTATATGTTTGACCAAAAAAGTGAAATTGTGTCAACTGGGAATGTCTGTTTTCCAACATATTTGTTCATGTTTTGCAGCTTGTATTTTCTGGAGATTAGCTTGCCCTCGGATATAGGCTTGTAGATGCGAATATGTTTATTCAACTAGTGTTAATTTAAAACCAAGATTTACTTCTATTCATCTCCCTTGGCAAGATTAAAGGGTAACAAGTAGAGCAAGGACAACAAAAATGTACATACACATGTGCTGTTATTCTTATGTGTACCTTATATAAGTATTAAGGCTTATTTGAATATCATGTTATGCCTTTTGGCTTCTGCTGGCCTCGTATATGATCGATCGTAAAGTCCTTTATGCACTTGTCTGCTAAATGGTTTGATAAAATTGTACAGGATAAGCTTACTACTTGCTAAATGTCCTCCTAAGATTTATGTCGGCCAATAGGTGAAAGTTTAGATTTTTAAAATCCAACGTTATGTTTATTAGACTATTTATTTGCTAAGCGCAAACTTGAATTTATAACAAATATGGCACATAATCATACACGAGGCGAAATGTTAAATCACGGTATGCCCCAGCCTCATAGCAACGCGCATGACATCACTCTTGTTAGTTTACATATATACCCTTTTCATAATATTGATTGATTTTCACTACTTCTCATAAAATTTAGATCGAGTGTGAGATACTTAACAGAAAATTTGATGAAGTTAGTGTTCGGGACCATTTCTGTTAGAAAATGAAAACACATGAACCAAAACTGTTAAAGTGTGACAAAAACTGTTAATGGTATCAAAACATAAGGATTAAAATTGCAGTTTACTCTAAGTAATATATTAATGATTTTGATTGATTTTCATGACTTTGTTCGATCAATCATTCAAGTTCAAGCTTAACTATTTCAACGAGGCCGACGATCTCAAGTAGCTAGCTGAATTGAATCTAACCGTACGTGGTTGATCCAACTAGCAGTAGGCAACAAAGTTTTAATGATAGTTATCGTACTTGGTACATAAAAAGGTTGGATGGAGGTAACTGTCTCTCATTTCTTAAATTTGGTACGTACTCTGATGGTACAAACTATTAATAATAATTAAGCATTATGGTCGCCAATGATGTCTCGTTATCATAATGAATGTCGAAACATTATTTACTCGTATGCTTTTTTACAACAAACAATTATTTTCTCTGTCCATAGAAATGAAAATCAAATTCGGAATTAAGTCATTTTATATTTTTTTAACCTATTCCGCACGCTCCATAAAAAGTGATATATATGTTTATAAAGTTATTGTTCATCTCGATCTACATTAATATATGCTTCACTTAAAGCCAAGGCCTTGGTCTCTTTTCTTAAAAATATGAAGTGTACATCCTCACTTAATTTATTGAAGCAATGAAGCTAGATAGTTGCTGCATGTAGCATCGTCTAATCAAATATGTATCACATTCAAACCCTCGTATCAATCTATATATATAATTATATATACATTTGTTATGAAGACCAGAACCGGTCCTATGTATCTTTTAAATCTAGTAGGTCCTGGCCGGGCGGGTAAAAACTTTAGATCCATATATAGAGTTTATAGCTAATAGCTCGTAACAAATTAATATAGTAATTGACAAAAATATGTAAACAAGTGATAAGTGTTATAACAATAAATAAAACAAAAGTATTAAAGAAAAATATTCTAGTTTACTTACTTTTAACCTAGTTAATTAGAGCATTCACATTTCGGAGGTTTCATCATAACATCATTTTTAAATGGTTAATTATACATTTAATATATGTGTATAAAAAAACACAGGAGCAGTTTTTAGCCTATTGAAATTTAAATATTAACTAGGTTCATATGTCGGGCCGTGTGTTGCGGCGGCCGAGTCTTGTATATGTGACTTCTATACACGCGTTGATACAAAAAGTCCAATGTCTCGGTGTAAAGTCATATAATGCGTAGCATATTAAAAGACAAGTATATATATATAACAAATGCTTTTTAGGGTATTCGTGAATTTTCCATTCAGTTTTGAGACAAAACTGTGGTAAACCGAAACACGTGATATATTTTTTAAAATTAGATTTTTTGTATAGCAGTATTATACTCGAATTAAAGAAAATAATGTGCTTAGTTTTATGGTGTACTTTATTTTTAAAAAAAATTAAATAAAAATGTGATGTATATTTATAAAACACTGAGGTTTTTAATTGTATGTTATTATTAACTTTATCCATAAAACCATTTTTAAACTCTCTCAAATATAAACCAACTCATGTACATCTTTTGTAGTAGAAGGTTAAAAATATAAATACTCTTAAATTTTTCATAATTCTCCAAAATATTATGGGACCAAAAATGTAATTAGTTTTATTATAATCTATTTTTATATACATATTTTAAGTAAAAAAATCATTATTGTGAAATAAACTCTCAAATGATGACATATAAACCAGAAACTTTAAAAAGATGTCACATAAGCTTTTTTTCGTTTTGCTATAATATTATATAAGGATTAGGGGTTGTCATTAATGCTTTGCTTTTATCATGTTTAGGGTGTTAATCAAGAGCAACATATTCTTAGTAGCCTTATAAGATAACTCACCATTATATATATAATTTTATAGTAGTTTAATCAATACTCTCTAGTAAAAACTAAGAGTTCTTGTACATATCTTGCATCATGATTTAGATTAGTTCTAAATGAAGCCTTGTAAAATGAAACATAAATTGATAGTGACCTTCCTCTATCCTTTTCTAGCATCCGACAACATTAAAAACCTAGTACAATCAATCCCTTTTCTAATTACTTGTACTCGAACAATGAAGACAAATGTACCATTCTTGGTCCAAAAGTCCCATGATATCATTTTATCAAGCCCTGCATCTAACTCATAAATGATACTCATGACGTATCAAATTGGAATTTAATAGTTTAAACTTAACCATAGTCCATTGATCTATTACTGATCAGTTACATTCTTATATTTCACTTTTCATTGTCAATGAAAAAATCACCCGCATAATTCACCTACACTTGATTTATACTCGATTACACTCATAAGGATGATTGTGAAAATTGAAAAGTAAGAAAATAAACCCTCCTTGTAAATGAAAGCAAGTGGAAATATTATATAAAGTGTAAATCTATGATAATTATGCAAGTAATTAAAATTGTTCTTGGCGATAAATGTGAAAGTCAGGTGTGATATTCGTCAAACTATCCATATGAAATAGTCTTCGCAGATAGGTTATGGTTTGGATTATCAAAATCAGATATAGGTGTTGTTTGTTTTTTCTACAAAAAATGTCTGCTGTTTGCGGACCACATCTGCATACATCTGTAGAAGAAGAGGTGGAGTAAACGTCTGCAGTCTGCAAGAACAAGATAGTTGAGATCTTCAATTAAATAACTATAACGGTTACAGGATTAGTCTCTTAATGATCAATTAATTTCTTGTTCTAAGTCAAAGCAAGATTCATCATCATTAATCCCAAAAGCTGCATGCTCATTTCCAAATGCCTTTACATGATCTTTCAAAGACCTTTTATGCTTAAAGTTTGATCCACAGCTACAATACCAAAGTCTCCCACAATTCTTCTCGTGTGTCCGCCAATCACCTCTAACCGCGAAGGCCTTACTACATTTGCTGCACATAAATGGCTTTGTCCCATGTTTTCTCTTGTAATGTGTCTGTAGGGTTTTGAAATCTTTGAGTGGTTTAGCCCGCGGGTGATCGATGTTGTTGTGACACCGCGGTGCACAACAGTAGCATGGTAGTCTTAGCATGGCTGTTGGCTGTGTTCCCCTTAAGGATTCAGGGCCTCTTCTATATTGAGATCCATGTGCCCACAAATGCATCTGTATATATTAACCCAATTTTTGAGCAGTATAATCAACCAACTAGATTAATCTATATATCCAAAATAGATAAAAATATATAGGCGAAGCTAATGCTCTATTTTATTTTTATTATGTAATTTTTTTCATTTTTTTAGAACGGTGGTTGGTGCAACGGCCTATGACCGAGATCGAAACCCCGCCTTTAACACCAATATAGGTGTTTTTCGTCAGCATTAGGGCTCCCCAAGTACGTACTGCGAATGCAGCAGAGGCTCACCACAACCCTCCTTACGAGCCAAATTAATCGGAGTCAAAACTCGTTAACCAACTGTAATTTTTAATTATAAATGTATTTTTTCATTTATAATGAACTTTTATTGTGTGACCTGACCTGACCTGACCCCACCAAACCAATAATAATCAAAAATAATGACTTTTGATTATTAGAAATCCTAACACGTACCTCTAAAATATACTATCATACAAAAATCATGGCTAGCTCCACACACTTAGAATGTTCTTTTTAACTTTAAAGTTTTTAAGTTTGGAAGCTTTGAAAACAGAATTAAAAAATGAACTACCATGCACAGTCAAAAGTACTGTACCCTCTTGACATTAATATGTAGCTAGAGCTCTTTTGGATTTGTTAGGTTCTACATATTAAGAGCTCTTTAAGTTAGAAAGCAACAAATATCTCCTAATTTAGACATGGTACTAAATTAAGAAAATCAAGCAAAAGAATGACATTTTATATTATGCATAAAATCCAAGAAATATAACAAAATACGTGTTGAAAATAATTTAACATAGTTTGAAGAAAAATCGAGAAAATAAATCATTAAACCTAAAAACTCCTCCTATAGTCCTATACTAATAAAATATTTATGTACATATATAATAAATAATAGGGTTATTGGATTTAATCACCTCCAACTATTGTTTATTGACCGTTGTACTCTCAAGTATCACTTTGGCCAACATAGCTCCCAACTAAACACTTTGGTGGCGGTCTCACCAAAAGTTAACAAAAAATTAACCAACAGTGATTTGAATTGGTTAACTTGTAGTGATCAGTAAATGAGTACTATATATATAAGTCTATTACATGTGAGGAACGAATTAAATCCAAAACATAGATACCTAGCTAGCTAATAATATGTGTATAGTAAGTAGTAACTGAAAGTTGTATGATATTAGGTAATTAATAACTAGCTTAAGTGATAAAAGCAGGTAATTAACTGTTTCCTGCAGGATGATGATTTATGAATACAAAAGTTACATACAGTTTGGCACAGTTGCCAATGCATTCCAAAAAGGAGAAAAAGAAGGAACCAAACTTCAAGGAACAAAAAGCACAATACTTGTCTTGTTAAATCAAATAAACAGTATTAGTATTATTTCTTTCTTTTTTACCATTTGGAATAGAAGAAGCACGTACGTACTGCATGCGCCTGATCAGCTAGCAATAGTCTTAGATAATCAAATAATTAAGTTGGACCAAATACTTGATGATTAATTTGTTTACAAACAACCCAACAATTCTCAAGAAAACAAAGCATTCAAATTTATTAAGATTTGTGAGCCTATTGCTACCATAGTTGGCTTTAATATTTGTGCCTATTAGAACATATCTATGTTTAAGGTTTGTGAGTGAAGGAGAGAAAAAATATACTTCATCCGTCCCAATTTAGATGTCATGAAACCCACAACACAAAAATTAAGAAAAAATTGATTATTATATTATTATATTATTTTAACCTATAAAATGACAAAAATGCCATTAAAGTATTTTGTCTTTTAGTCATAAAGTAAATTTTATGTTAAATAATTAGGGGTAAAATTGGAAATGATATTTTTATTTTTGGAATGGACATTTAAATTGGGACAACCAAAAATGAAAATTTGGACATTTAAAATGGGACGGAGGGAGTAATTAAGAAGCTAGCTCGGTTACTTGACCGCACGAACTCTTAAGCTAGTGCGTTGGTGGTAGTCTAAGAAATCAAGATTAGAAAGATAATTATAATTAAGAAATAGAAAGTCAAAGACTCGCCTAATAAATAAGGTCTCGGATTCAAATCCAGCCACATGATAAATTGAATAGATTGGTGTAGTTTAGGAGTATCGTAGATTTGTGGTTCAAAAAATATATATATATATAGAAAGAAAGAAAGATTATTAATAGTATAAAACTAACCCTAACCCTAACCCTAATAGAAAGTGATGAAAATTGGCAAGAAATTAAATAACTCAATAATTAATTAAGGAAAGAAAAAAATATGGGCTTTATTTTCTTTATTAGTTAAAAAGGAAAAAAAAGAAAGAAATTATACCTGCATGTTATTGTATCTGTTGAAGGTTTTGAAGCAAACTGGGCAAGAAAACTGAGTTGGGCCAATGAGAATTTGAGATGGAGTAGGGATCCAATACCTACCCTTGTTTAATGTAGTTGTAAGATACGCATCACCACTTGTACCTTCATACACCACATCTTTCTTTACCATTTCAATATCATTATTATGTGTAGTGTTTGAGACTTTTAAACTTATTTGATCATCATCTTCAGAAAGATTGTGGCTTGAGAGGCCAAGATGTAAGGCCACAGTCACAGTCTCATGAGCACCAGCTAAAATCTTGAAATTGGGATCATGATTAATAGGGTTTTGTTGATCATGGTTGAATGTTCTTGTTGGGCTTGAACTTAGTAAAGGAAGGGCTTCTCTAAGAGGTGGAGATGGAGGTGATGAAGATATGTATTGTTTATTTAGAATGAAGCATGATTCATTGTAGTATGTGGAATAAGGATGCATGATCTAAAAGCTTATAATAAGAAACAAATTAAGATCAAATGATCAATATCATATCTTGAGAGTGTGTGTGTAAGTAGAGAGAGAGAGAGGATGAGTAAAAAGGTGAAAAGGTAAAACTTAAAGACTGAAAAATTAACCAATGAACAATGGTCCCAACATTTTGTCACACATATATATATATACTTAGCTTAGGGCTCCTGTTAGATGTAGTTGATTCTCTCTCTAGCTACGTACCATGCATGTTAATTTCTATAATGTTTAGTCACACCATGCATAGGCTAGGGGGAGCTACTCAAATCTTGTTCCTGTTGTTTTCTTCTAGTAAATAAAAGGGTCCAAAAAAACTTTGGTTTGTATTACACATATCATCAACCTTGGACCAAAATACTTGTTAAATCATTTTTTTGGGTATGGATGACAGAAATATATTCAAACTTAATTGTTAAATCATTTTTTCATGGGTGTGAGTGAGAGAAATTTGTGGCCGATTATGAATGATGTGAAAGAGATAGAGAGAAATGAGAGAATACAAGCGTGTTTGTCTATTTGATCACTTGATGACGGATAAATAACATATATGGATAACAAAGAAATTTACCCATGGGAAATTAGATTAAGTGATTAGTTGAAAGATGTTTCCATTTTTTATGGTATGGGTACTCGATATTCATATTTTTTAAATTAATATGAAAAGTTAGACTTTCTTTTTTTTTTATGCTTGAAGCAAATTATAAGTAATATTCATTCATTTAAAACTTGTTATTATGTAATTAAATTTGAAGCATTTATATATAAGCTCACAAACCGTCTATGGGTTTTACCCTTTGGACCCAAGAAGGTTATCGTCTCTTGGACCTCGCTATCAGGGGTTGCCCATAGATAATATGTTATTTAGACTTTAGTGAACTCTCTCGAGTTAAACTATATACTAAGATGTCTTCACATCAAACCATATATAGAATAATACGTCTTGTTATGTATTAACAGATTTCGTTTATAGATTGATAAATATAAAAATCCTGATGAAAATACAAAATACAAAAAATCTTTAAGAGATGTATCATCATAGAGGAAGTTTTAGGAAGTTGTTTAGCCACTAAGCATCACGTTTCGATGATTGTACCATCTTGGAATATTAATATAATTCTCCTTAAATTAATATACAATTAAGGGTGATTAACAACTTAGCGCGCATTAATATTCTAGTTGTGAGTGAAAAATGTTAGGGTTGTCGACACATTTATAACACACGTGTTTATAACTATGAGTGAAAACACGTTGAATTTGATGAATATATTCTTGTTAATATTAGACTTTATACCCATACATTATATATATAAAAAAAAGTCTAGAACCCAATAAGCTCTGAATATTCAGTAAAGTGTTTTTATTTCACACTCCAAGTTTATTCAGTAAGCTTTTTTTTCCTTTTTAATTTCACTTGTGTTAATTAATCGTACCCAATAATATATATTTCCTTACATATATTATCAAGTGGTAAATTTTTGTGATTCTAATATCATATGATCATGTGATATATAAGTTTGTTTCTAGTTTATGCTAATGTTAAACCGGCCTAGTAATATATGATGGTAAGTCATTAATATTAATTAACATACCCTCGAAAATGTTGAACTACAAGTAGCTAGAGTATTATAAGTATATAAATAAATATATAAAAGTGAAGATATGTAGAGGTTTGGAGATCGATAGCAAGCAATGTTGTTTGTATGGTTGTGGAATAAAGAGAAGATATATATATATATATGTGTAGGTCTGGAGATGCAATAGTAACATAGCATGCAGTAACCTGTGTAGGTTCTAGATGATTGTACTCTTGTCTTTCTTTCATTTAATTCTCAACGTACCACAGACTTTTGTTTCAACATTTTATTAATTTATTTAAAAGAACAAAAATACCATAAAATTTAAACAAATTGAATTCAAATACGCCCCTCACTTTGGGGGGGGGGGGGTGGGGGTAACGGACGTTTGGATGGGAAATTGACGTAAAGTATTAATAAATATAAACTCAATCACATATATTAATTGTTAATTTTAGACTGAAACGGTTAATGCCCATGACCCAAGGATGAAAACTGCAATTCCTACCTTGTATGCACTAGAATTGCAAAACGGTTCGTGTACTGATCATTTATGGTGTATACCATGTAGGAATTGGGTTAGTCATGTATGTAACAAGTATTTTTGTATTACAATGTATAGATTATGTACATAATCTTTTACATTTTGTAGATGACATTTTAATTGTGTTGTGTACTTGTATTTTTCTGGTATATATAAGTGTTTATTTTAAATGAGACCCTAAGTTTTAGGGCCTCTAGGTTTTAGTTATGGGCTAGGCTACCTTTATAACAAGTTGGGCCGGCACTGTGAATATGAAGCCCAGTGAAATGCCAATGCCCCATGGCCCTTGCCCTTTCGAATATCTAACTAGCTATCTAATCTAAACGTCTATATTTTATTAGCTACAAAAGTTCAAAATTCCAACATACATTCTAGTTGAAACGTGCTCATTGCAAGAGGTACAACTTGCAATCTAAATCATTACAAGTTATTGATGCACTATGCTACTTATTTATATATAGTTTAGAAATATGATTATAACTAATTAAGGTTACAGATCGCTGAAGGTCATATAAAATCATCGGTCTACAAATAAAATATCACATTGTACTGTTTTTATTAATACTAGTGTTTTCCTCTCATCCATCAACATTGCTGTCACCTTCACTGTCATCTCCACTATTAGTCTATTACAATTTACAACCATTGTCGGTACTCCACCACCACTCTCTGCCACCATTACCACCATGCTTTCACTATCAAACATAAAAATATATACTAGGTACGCCAATCTCGATACTTTATTCTTAACAATTGATTACAACTCCGAAGCCGCTTTAATTATTAGAACCTGCAATGACCCAAACCCATTTTAACACATTATGAGCTAACATGTCTAGTATTTTAGCACATTTTAAAACATTTTTGTTTGTAATAATAATTTAAAAAACAATAATAAATAATAATATTAATAATAATAATAATAATAATAATAATAGAAATTAACGGACGTAGTATCTCATTACTGACTACTACTTGAACCTAACCTCATTACCTCGATGACGACAACACACTAAAAAGATCCATAAACGTACAGACATCATAAAACGCGATCTCATATCCATACATGATGACTTCACCGACGGATCTTTGTAATAAAAACCTATATACCACTTTGATAAGTTTGGTAATATATGGTCTAGTTTCCTTTTACTTTCATTGGTCTCTTATAATTCAAACATAAGTAATAGGCCGACAAAAAGACGAGGAACACAATCGTAATGTGGGACTCCACTTCTTTTAGTTTCTTCACTTTCACGTTATGTTTTGTTCTCTTCTCATTGCAACATGTGCCATGTGATGTCTTTTTGCCCCATCAAGCTTATGACTTAAAGCATCATCTTTGCTTTTACTTCCATATTTCTAACAACAAAATTTGTTAATAAACATATTCATTATAATTAATTAAACTTATAATGTAAGCTAGGGGCCGGGTTGTTATAAGTGTTCTGAAAAGTTAATTAAGGGTTGAAAAGATGTAACATTATTTTTTATTTTCTTTTATAATATAGTTGTCGCATGTGTTATTATACAAAGTGAAAAATTTAGGAAATATAGAAAGCTATCAGGACGTGACACACGTAATTGAAGCGTGATAAATCCATCGGTAATATATATAATCACGCACATAATTACGCAAACTATGACATAGTTAATTACACAACTTGTATAATTTGTCATTAGTTATGCAGCTTATGTAAATGATGAGCAATAATATAATTACTTAGCCTAGCTATATAAATAATGACCAAAGTTAAATAATATTAATGCATGTTATATGTTTATAAGGGTGGAGTGGTTGGTACCAAAAGTACCCAAAATACCTAAAAGATGGCATGTCAATTTTACTCAGAATGCCTTAATTGGAGAGGTGGTACCCAAATTTCCAAAAAAAACCCAATCCTTTTTTGAATATATATATATATATATATATATATATATATATATATATATATATATATATATATATATATATATATATATATATATAGGGGAGGGATTTTCTACAAATGGCTAAAACTCTAAAAAGACTAAGAAGCGATCTGGGACGTTAGATTTAGGGTGTTTACGGTCAATATTAACGCGGTGGCAATATTGTAAATATTATGATGTTTTTAATGACGCGCGATAAGGTTCCGGGGTAGATTAGTCATTGTGCGTTTTCAACATGCATATAAAAAACACCATAACTGAACGTCTCAGCATCGCGCTGTGAAAAAACACCATAACTGAACATCTCAGCATCGCGCTGTGATAAAACACCATAACTGAACGTCTCAGCATCGCGCTGTGAAAAAACACCATAACTGAACATCTCAGCATCGCGCTGTGATAAAACACCATAACTGAAAGTCTCAGCATCGCGCTGTGAAAAAACACCATAACTGAACGTCTCAGCATCGCGCCAAAAAAACACCATAACTGAACATCTCAGCATCGCGCGTATAAATGACGAAGATGCCCCTCCGTGTTTTTTTTCTCTCATTGCCACGTGCTTGTTGTTGATTGCTTCCTACACTTCTTAGAGTTTTAAGCCTTTTTAGAAAATCCCCAATCTATATATATATATATATATATATATATAAACATTAAAAATTAAGAAATCATTAAAATACAAAACATTTTTTACATTAATAAAAAACATAAATAAGGGAAAATATAAATTCATGAAATAAAAAATACTAAACTACTTTGTCAACATGTTTTTATCGTATGAGAAAACTATAGAACCGAAAACAAGAGTTAATACTGAAAACCACTTACAAACTAGACAGTAGACACAAATACACAATGGACTTTAAAAGGATTATATATTCCTCAAAATTTAGTCATGTTTAGGGAAAGAAAAAGGAACTAAATTTGGTATTTAGTTTTTCTTTTTATTTAGCGACCTTAAGCTATTTGAAAAAAAAATCAAAATTAACTTTAAACTAAATGAGGAATTAAAAAAACAAAATTAACATTACGTGAGTGGTGGGTTAAATTCAAATAGAAAGTTATTGGCTCACCTTGATCGTGAACCTAGTATTAAGAATTAGAACAACGTTGAAAAAAAGGGAAACTCAATTTTATTAAACTTTTATTAATCTTAACTTTTAACTGTTGGTCATTATTAATTCTAATTTTATCATTGGTCATTATTAATCATAACTTTCACTTAAGTGGTCACCATTAAGCCTTCCGTTAACATTGACTAACTCCGTCTAAAAAAACATTTACTAACTCCGTTAGCAATTTTAGACTGAGTTAGTCAAATGTAACGAAAGGCTCAATGATAGTCACTTAAGTGAAAGTTGTGATTAATAATATCTAGGGTTATTGGATTTAAACACCCTCAACTATTGATCATTGGCCATTATCACCTCTAAGTATCACTTTGGCCAATAACACTCCCAACTAAATACTTTGGTGTCCGTATCACCAAAAGTTAACCAAATCACTAACGCCGTTAAGTTTTGCTGACGTGGCACGGTGACGTGTCCTATCTCTGCTTACGTGGCACGGTGATGGCGGCCAATGATCAATAGTTAAGGGTGTTTAAATCCAATAAGACACTAACCCATTATTTATCTATATTTAACTAAGAATTGACCTGTGTCACGTGATGCGACGACCGGGTTTTAGTTGGTGCATATGTCGTGTCATATTTGTGACTTCGTTACATGTGTTACGTTATTGATTATCTCATGCACGTTCTGGTGTAGTATAATGCCTCGTACCTTGCAATGTAACATGTCAAAGTAATTAAATGCTTCCATCACCAGCAAGAACAAAAAGCGAGAAAGGGGGTCGCCCTGTCTCAATCCTCTTTTCAAGTGAACTTCCGAGTAAGCAACCTATTTAATAAAATTGATGACTGGGCAGAATTAAGACAACATTTAATCCATAAACACAATAAAAGCGGAAATTTATTTATACCATTACATTGTACAAAAAAATCCTAGTTAACAGTGTCATATTGTATCAAGTGGTCATGATGTGCATTGAACATCTACACGAGGGCTGGATATTTTTGTTTTTTTTCTTCTTTTTAAACTTTTTTTTCTTTGTATATTCTTTTGTTTTAGTTAGTTTTTTTAATTACTTTGACGGCATTACGTTGCAAGGTACAAAACATAATATTATACCATAACGTGCAAGAGATAATCAATAATATAACGCATGTAACGAAGTCACAAATATTACACGACATATGCACCAACTAAAACCCGGTCGTCGCATCACGTGACATAGGTCAATTCCTAGTTAAATATAGATATATACAGGGTTATTGCCTTATTGGATTTAAACACCCTTAAGTATTGATCATTGGCCGATATCACCGTGCCACGTAAGCAGAGATAGGACACGTCACCGTGCCACGTCAGCAAAACTTAACGGCGTTAGTGATTTGGTTAACTTTTGGTGATACGGACACCAAAGTATTTAGTTGGGAGTGTTATTGGCCAAAGTGATACTTGGAGGTGACAACGGCCAATGACCAATAGTTGGGGGTGTTTAAATCCAATAACCCTAATATCTAATAGTAAAGTTGAGATTAATAATGATCAACAGATGAAAGTTAGGATTAATAAAATCTAATTTCCAAAAAAAAAATATACTTGACACATGATTGTTATAGCGTTGTTTTGAGTGTGATTTACTAGGTGTATTTGTTTGTTTGGTTGTTTCACATGAGATGTAGCTTATACCACGTGTTAATTACCAATAAACTTAATGACCAATAATCTTAAAGTCTTGCATGTGTAAAAGAGCATGAAATTGGCCATTAAATATAAACTAAATACGGTGTCATATTAAAAGAAATTAACGGGAAATTTCTCCATTAAATTTAGTTTAAACTGGTTCAGTTCATGAGGTTAGTCTGAAATCTGAATCCAAAAATACACTTAATTAAACCGATTGTATTTAGTCAACTTGGCGGGTTAACCATTTAATTAATTAACCCCTTTATGATACTTATTTCGATCTATCATTAAAGAATGTTTTGTGTAACTAATAATCTAAGTATTTTTAGTAGTGCATGCATCCAAACATTTTCATGGCAGGGAGGGTTTAAGGATTTTAATAAAAAGTTAATCATATAGTTTTAAGAAGCTAGAGTGATCATTATGATCAAGATGCTGAAAACTTAAGACTGCTACTAATTATCTTTCCTCTAATCTACGCTACTTCTCATCTCCATCTTTCGTAGCTTAATTATTTAGATCCAAGTGCACGCAATGGACCGCATTTTATGACTTTGTTACTCGCGTTACGTTGGTTACATTAATCTGAGTGTGATGCCCGCATACGCGTAATGCAACTCGTGTGACCTTGTGGTGACTTGGTGTCATAGGGACATATGATCATGTCATTAGTACCGTTAACAACACGTTGTGGGTGTGTCAACGAACTGGTGTGTTGTGACGATGCCATAACCATAAAAAAGGGATGGAAAAAATGGGTGTGTATTACACGTACGTACCATGATCATTTAAAATCAACAAAAGGAAAAAAAAAACGTTTACTACAACTGTTGTTTCAAACTTTTATTAGATTTCGTATATCCAGTTAATTTTTTTTAGAAGTGGTTATGTCATGTAAACTTCAATTCGGCTAATTACGTTAACTAGTGGTTTTAAACGTGGGTCGATTGTGGATGGATTAAAACAAAATTTTGGGATTTGAACTCATAAGATGTAAGACCATGTGTAATGAGGCGTTTTTACCCTTTGAAAATGCCCGGAAGCGCCCCTGGACCATTACACAAGAGCGCTTTGGGTAAATTTTTTTGGTTGGGGCGTTGCCCACGAAACGCCCAATTTTTGCAAATATCAATACGTTGTCCACCGGAAAAAACGGTAACTTATTTATTTAAAAAAAATTTAACATTTAATTAATTATTTACTTTTCTTTTATAAATACCAACCCAATATTTTTTAAAACAACACATACAATCTACAACACTATCTTTTCAACACGACAATTTCTTTTACAAATCCTCTCAACAATCATGTTTCCTAACGGCTCCGGGTTCGACAACAGCTATTTTCCCAATCAAAACAATCAACAACCGAACCCAAACCAAAACGACTCGTTGTTAACTATATTGCAAATTTGTCTCCGATTAACAATCCTTATGGCTTTCAACCCAATTGTCATTCACCCTAGCCAATATAGCATACAACAAAATTTATTTGGCTTCAACAATCCTCTACACCACCAGAAACCGTTCCGGAAACACCACCCGAACAACAACCATCACATGTACCCGAACAGCAACCATCAAATGTACCCCAGTCATCGCAACCTAGAAGACGCCAATACAAAAAGAAGCCTAACGATGTGCCTAGGACTAAAAAGGTAATAATACCATGGACGTCAGACGACTACAAGCATTTGGCAATCAATTCAAAGAAAAATATGGGTTGGCGGATATTTGATTTTATTTCGAACTCTATCTATGTATTATTTTTTTAATAAATAAATGTATTTTTTTATGTTTAATGAAATTTTAGGTTTTTAATTATTAATATTTATAATTTATATTTAATTTAATGAAGCAAATGATGAGATGATAATTGTTAGGGGCTCTTTTCATTACATCTTATTTGGGCAAAAACCCCCTTGATGAAATATACTCCATATATCACACAAAGCCCCTCAAGAGGCCATTTCACTACACATGATCTAATAAACTCAGATAAGATTTTGATCTTGTTAATTAATATATTTGATCTTGTGTTAGTCACTAATCCAAGTGATTAGGATTACTTGCGAATAATATTTGGTGAGAAAGTAGTTACATATTTGGTGATCTCCTTTGATCAAATTTAATAATCTAGGAGTCTCATGTCCATGTGGTTCATCATATCCTACACAAACAATATAATCTAGGATTCGGTTGGAAAATTGGTGGGCGGCTTATTGTACTTTTTAAACTTTAATCAAAATTAAAACAACAAGACAATAATTGATACAACTTTCACATATTTATGTTTTATTCTTTTAAATAAAAAGTAAATTGCAATTTTATTCATTATATTTTCACAATTTTAATAGGTTTAGTTTCATTTTAACAGTTTTGTTTCATGTGATTTTTAATTCTTAACATAAATGGTTCTGAGACATAACTCCGTTCACTTTTTGTTAAAGCTTCCCACTCGAGAGGGGCAAAAAAAACTATTTTATAAAAAAAGTTATTTTTAAGTAATTGTAGAAGTGTCTCTTTTGTCCCTCATGTGCAGGGAAGCTTAACGGAAAAATAGACGAAATTATGGCTCGTGGTCATTTTTGTTAGAAATAAATTATAACAGAAACCAAAACTGATAATATGAGATTAAACTTGCTAAAAGTATCAAAATTGAGGGACCGAAACTGCAGTTACTCTTAAATGTATTACTAATGGGTCACCGACCTTATTGGTAAAAATGTAATTAAGTAGAGGCGTTAGTAATCTTCAAGATCAAAATAGTTAATATTTGAATATATAAATCAAACCTAAGTTCAAAGTGTAAATAAAACTTAAATGAATTTAAACCGATCGAGCTCAAGTTTCGATTGGATTCTTGCCAATAATGAGCTTGTAAACAAAATTCATACCAGAAACTTGACTAGATTCATTTAAAACTTTGACTAGCTAGATTAATGTACCTAGAAGAACATGTTATTGTATAAATTTAATAATAATAGTAAGTGGAACTCATATATGATATAATGATATATTCACTCTAATTTTATAAAATATTTATATACACATATAACTCATATTTTAGAGCATTCACAGTGGATTTCTTTTCCTTATTTTTAAAATTACACTAAAAAACACTACATTTACACTACATTTCTTCTTTCCTTTCAATTAAATAATACTTTTTATACATTAATCATTACATTTTGCCGTTTCTCTCTCTTCTACCCATATATATTTCCTTAAATTTACCGTTTCTCTCTCCTCTATCCATATATTTTCTCTCTCCTTCACTCACAACCACTCAAAACCATTCCATAAAATTTTACCAAACTCACTCACATAATTATACCAACTCCCCTGTGAATGCTCTAACTCTTTACCGCTTGTCACTTTGATAGGATCTCCACGTAGGCTTTGTACACATAAGACAATCAAATATAAATTACCACTCGTATGATACACGTGTTCTAATCTACTGTATAAAACATGAAAGTTTGGGAGCTGGAACTTGTAACATTATAAATAAACCATGCTCGAACTTAAGTTGACTTCTTTACACCCATAATTAGATATTGCAATAGTTTTTTTGGGGGTGTCTATACACACTCCCTACATATTTGTCACACGTCCCCTTCTTAAAAAAATCTTTTGAAACCTGTCAAAATTTCTCCATAAACTTTTATTGTCCTTATTCGTTAAGCAATTGTCTTCTTGAATGAAACTGATAATATGCGTACACAAAAAATGTTTAATGTGGGTATTCAGCAGTTCAATTAACTAATAATTTGGTCAGTTCGGTTTGTTCGCTCGTGAAATCATTTTTTGGTCTAGTCTACTGAATTTATTCGCTTTAGAATTCAACTACTTTAGTAGGTTTATTCGGCACAATTATCCGATTAAACCGATTGTTACACGGTTTATTAATATAACCAATCCGAATAAACCATATTTTTTGTAACCGAAATCCGAATTCACAATTCGATTACAGTTAGTAATTGAACCGAAAACAATGTTTGCAATTCGGTTCCTTTTTTGGGTTACCAATACAATTTATTCAATTATTTTTTATTTTTGGTTTGTTTCAACACCCTAGTTGATACTCACCAACTAATTTCAATAGTTTAATACAACATTATAAGAGGGTGTTCAAATTGTATTTTATAAAAACCTTATAGAGAAGGTGTAAGAAATAAAAAAATTATAAAAAAAATGTATACATAGCTAACTTTTTTTTTGTTGATATCTTGGCTTAAATGTTGTTATATTTCAAAGTAGTAACTAAATGTCCCATGTTACATTACGAAGGAGTTAAACTATTTTAATGTACGTAGTAAAAAACTTTTAAGCTAGTCTTAGTAACGTCTTAAATAAAACTGATTTATTTATCTCAAATACTTACAACACTTTAATAGATATCTTGGCAGATTTTTTAGTTTAATGTGAGAAAAATATTTTTTATTATTTAATTGATATTTATTAGATCAACTAAGGTTTTTATTGAAAATAGTATATATGCTTTTTATGATCTACCGCTTACCAACTTTTGAATTTAGTTCCATATATGTTGCATATTATACCTATTTATTATTACAAAATTTGGACTAAGATATGAAAACAATTTTAACTTAATTAGGAAACATCATATTTCATTAATTTATTCGTACATACATGATTTTGAATCAAAGTTACAAAATATAACTTTTTATTTGCAATTATAGAATCCCTTTCTAATACAAACACCAAATTTATTGAGTGTTTATAAACCTTAAAGCCGATCGAGCAATTCATTGTTCGAGAATTGAGATCGCAGTTGTTTGGTTCACATGTTGATTTTTGTACGTAGGTTGTTTAAGAAATCAGTCCGATTTAAAATTTATAACCATTCCTGTGAAGTTATTTTACAAATTAAATGAAACCATGTTACTATTTGCAACAACCGGCATTTAAAAAATTAATCTCATTGAAGATAATGAGATAAAAAAAAAGTTAGCCATCAATAAAATGCCTAAAGAGAGCTTAAAAAAAGAAACCGACAGAACAAACAATGGACGACCGCTCAAGTCACAAAACCGGTTAACAAAAAAGTACAAAACAACATAACACGTGTCATTCTTTCATTCGTTTACATCATTTCAAATCCTCATAACTTGATTGGAGGTGACTTTGAATAAATAACCTCACAGTGAGTCAGTGACACGTTTTCATCCGCGAAGCAGGTGATCACACCTCACCTATAACGGAGATCGCGTGAGTCATTACTCATTACTGTTTGTTTGTTTGTTTGTTGTTAACAACAACAACAATAACAACTCGCTGCAAAAAGGCGCCACCATCACCACAATAACATTACACAGACTAAACAACAGTTTTAGTCACTTTCTCTCTCTACATATACATACACAATCATTGTATATATATCTCCGATCAGTATAGGTAAAATAACTGATTTCGGTTCTTCAGCATTGTCATGATTTTATGATTGATTCGCTGTGTTATCGGTTATGTAAGTTTTGATCTGCAGTTTGATTATGTGTGATGTAACAGAGAATTGAAGAGAAACTTTTGTTGTGATGTGTTTATGATTGTGTGAAGCAATTGTGTTTCGTGAAGAACAAATTGTATCAAAAGTAACTGGATATGAATATATGATGAGTAACTTGTTGCGTTTGGTTTTATTCTTACCTTTTTTATGTTAAGTTTATTTATATTCTGTTGAATCATAGCACATGGTATGTTGTTACAATATAGTGAGTTAGAGATCTATTTTTATTTCTGTTTTTGTGCTTTCACTTTTCAAATAATTGGTGTTTGATTGATCTGGTTTTATATTACATGTTTTGTAATTGTTATTGTTATTTTTGTAGGATTTGAATCGAGTTCATTCGATCTGGCTAATATATCCAACTTTATGAGAGTTTGCTTCACTCGAATTTATCCAGTTTTGAGGATACTGCAAAATTGATGTTAATGTTCAATTGCCTACACTTGTTGAATAAAGTAGCATTCGCGACCGAATTTGAACATAAGTTATAGTTTGGTTGAAGCTTTATGGATTTCTTTGAAGGCTTAACATATGAGCATGTTAATTTCATTTTTTCAGATGTTACATATCCTCAGGTAAATCACAAGACACGGCCTTAGTTTTTTTTAGAAGTTTTGGTTTTGTTGCGTTGTAAAGCTAGTGTAACTGTGTTCTCTCACCCTAGGTTCATCTCATTGAAAACTTTAAACTGGCATTTGTTTCATTGAGATAGCAGGGTGAGAGACCCGGTTACACTAGTCTTACAAAGCAAAAGAAAAACAATATGCTATTTTTGTGATGGACATTGGGCAAGTACAAAAAGAGATTTTCTAAGAACTTAACAGCATTTCAGAACAAGACAAACAAGTGTTTTTAACTTGATCCACATCTATATTGGAAAAAAGTTTTGATTTTTACTGTTTGATTGGTGAGTTAACTGTAAGTTATTTACTTGTGAATGCAGGACAGCACCCAATCTACAATAAATACCAATGCGTACAAGTTTGCGTATTATGAACCTGGAAATTATTCATACTATGATTATTGTGATGCTTATACAATTAATGATGAGACATATGGGAACAATGGTTATATTAGGCAAATGGAAAATGCTTCAACCATGGCGAATGAAAGAAATGCTTCTGTACATATGCAACAAGATGGGCATTCAAACTCCCCTGTGGCAGCTGACTGTGAGTTAATTGTTATGTTTATATCATCCTAGCGTGATTTCGCATTTCTATTCCATGTTACTAACTTAAAGATCGAATCTTTCAAGTCTTTAAACTAACATACGTTGCATACTCAAACTTTCAGGTCCGCAGAGTAATCATACCCCTGGAGAATATCAGGTCTAAACTTTCTCACTATATTTTGTAGCAACTTTTATCTAATATATATTAACCAACAAGACTATGTGTAAATAACAAGCTTAGATATGTACATTGTACAGGTTGTGTGGGAAGACAATGTTGATCCTGATAACATGACTTATGAGGTTTGAAATGTTTAATCATCATTAATTACATTTGTTTTCCCCATATGTAATGATTTTTTTCAATATTTTGAAATGAAAGTTTAAGATTTGTTACAAATGATGTATCCCAATTGCAGGAACTGCTCGAGTTAGGGGAGGTTGTTGGAAGCCAAAGTCGCGGTCTGTCTCAGGATGCTATCTCAATGCTCCCTGTTTCAAAGTTCAAGTGTGGTTTCTTCTGGAGAAAAAAATCAAAAAATGAGAGGTAATAAGATAGTTATTGTTAGAAGTTGATTTTATACATCACTCCATTACCATAGGCTTGTCAATCATATCCGGTTGGCGGTTTGACAGGTTAAAACGTTGAACCTAAACGCAGCACATATATTTATTCTTATCAAAGGCATCATCCCTTAAACATATTTATTCTTAACCCATTTATTTAAACAAGTCATACGGGTTGCTATTTAAGTTGTAAACATGTAAAAGGGTTGGTGAGTTGGAACTAACGGGTCAAACGGTTTGGCAGGACATAAGTAAACATGTTAAATAGGTCAACTCAAACACGACGTGTTTAATAAACAAGTTAGGTATGACAACCCAAAACATAATTAATCCACACATGTCAGAAATTTTCACCCTTAACGTACCATATGACTCTGTTGCCTGCTCATGACCACGTTCAGAACCCCTTCAAGTTTAGGGAATGTTAGGTTTGAAGGTGAGTCAAAAAATAGAAATCATATCCTCAAAATTGGGGATTTCTCTGTCACATTCCATATTGCATTAAACTCGTACCCATAGTGACGTTTGACTGCAAACCATTCGCCACTTTAATCATTTGGATTATTGATAATTTATACGCGCTTAATCTGTCATAACACAATCCCAAACTGGACTTACCAGGTGTGTGATCTGTCAAATGGAATATAAACGAGGTGACCGCCAACTCACTCTTCCTTGCAAGCATATCTATCATGCTGGCTGTGGCTCTCAATGGCTTAGCATCAACAAGGTAAACTCGCTTCATAAGTTTTTTTCTATCCATTACCACTGGCCGCCATTTCCACTTTTCTAACTGTATTATAACTGTCACTCTGTCAGGCATGTCCCATTTGTTACAAGGAGGTGGTTGTTCATACTCCAAAACATTCACAAAGATTTTGTAAGTGAACATGTAAAAGGGGTGTGGTTTCTTTAAATTTATACGCGTATTAGATCCATATTATTAATTTCACTAATACCATTGTCTTATTTTTTTAACCTACTTCCGTCTTAGCTTTAGTAGGGTGATTATCTTGTGTGTTAAATAATTATACAGACTGATTATAGTTTGCTTTACTTCTGTTATGGTGTTAATTAGGAACTTCAGTTTGACTATTTTAGTAGGGTGATTATCTTATATGTTAAATGATTTATTGTTTTAAGACTAAAAGTGCTTCTAAACACCCTCATTAGGTGATCAAAACGGGTTCGGTTTAAAACAAATTAAATTGAAAATTTTGGAGAGTCCACTGATAAAATTACACAAGCCTGTAACATATTATTTTGGCTAAAGATGAGTGCAGATCTTTCTTGTAACGTCTGACCCTTGCACCAACCGTTATTGTCTACTTTGCTTATGAGGAGATCAGAGTTGTGTTTAGTCACTTGCCCAAAGGTTAATGCGTCCACAACACGACAATCCAATGCATAAGCATAAACTGATAAACACACACATAGTATACAATCCACAGGTCGTATATAAAACACACATAACCATGTTTATGACAAGTTATCATCTTTGAGGCTAAGCATTTCTTTTCAAACCTAATGCAAGAAGCACAACTGAAAGATAATCATATCTGAAACCAGCCTTAATCAGTTGCAACTTTTGATTGGTCCATGGAGGATATCGGAACCAGATGTCTATAAGAAAGCTCCTCATTACAATCACTTTCTCATGACTGAAATTATCAAACGAATATTTTCCATGATATCTTCCAAACCCACTCCCTCCAACTCCGCCAAACGGCAGTGTGTCAACAGCATACTGCATTTTCACAGAAAAACTGTTACGACAGAGTGCAGAGTTCAAACTAAAAGCGTAACTTTGGAAAATTTCAGACCAAAGCTGTAATATTAACTCATTACATGTGTCCAGCTCGAGGCACTCCAATGCGTTATGACCCCAAAATCTGATGTGCGAGACATATATGTGCTAGTCTCGCGCATCATATCATGCGAGACACTTGTTATTAAAAAATAGTAAAAAATGTTCATATATCTTTTTAACATGTTAACTTATAACCACTAAAATATAAGATATTCTCACATTTTGCTGTCAGATTTGTTCAATTAGATTTTTTAAAAAATTTGAACTATTGCAACATGTAGTTTATTGATCAACTGCATAAGGTGTCGAATCAAATCGCGTCGCGCGTCACATGTGTATCATATAATTGACTCAGAAAACAAAAATGTGAAGTTGAATAATTACTTGAAGGATGGCATCATTGAACATAATGCTTCCTGATGATGTCTCTGAAACCAATCTTTTTTGAAGGTTTTTATTTTCTGTGAAGGCATAAAGAGCAAGTGGACTTGGTCTTGTACTTATGAAGTTCACACTGTCTTCAATACTCTCTAACTGCATCCAAAAGATGTACTTACTGCACTAATTAATATAACTACTATAAGCTAATGATTGACATTCCGGGGACGGTTTCTAACCGTGATAACCGGAAGCAATGGACCGAATATTTCTTCCGTCATGATTGCAGCGTCAAGCGGAGGATCGACCAATATTGTCGGCTCAATAAACCTACATTACCACCATGTTATACTCGGTTAAAAATCATTCAAAGATGATGGGTCATTTAACACATATACAAATACTTACAAGCTTTGTTCATCCATCGAACCACCATAAACAATAGAAGATTTGACCGATGGTTCATCCAATAAAGTTTTCAGTCTTGAGAAATGTTTCTTGTTAATAATCTTACAAATACTATGAGATCCATTTGGATCGTCTCCGTAACATTGCTTTATATATCTTTTCAATAATCCAATCTAAACCATCAACACAATTTTAAAGTTAGCATTAAAAAAAACCACCATCAATCACCACTCGACCACCACAACCCTCCTCAAATCCACCGATACCCGACCACCACCATAATATTTTTATTTTGCATGTGGGAGACACTTAACGAAAATTTAGATGAAGTTACTGTTTGGGATCATTTCTGTTCGTAAATAAAAACACAATGACCAAAACTGTTAAATTAGAACAGAAACTGTTAATAATATTAAAACATATAAACCAAACTACAGTTTACTTTATAAATAATGTAAAAAATTCCTAAAAAGTACCCTTTATAAAACATAAATTGTTTTTTTTACCAGATTAAAGAGGTACTTTTTCTCGGTTACAACATAATCAATTCCAATACAAGCTTGTCCAGCACACACTCCAAATTTACCCCAAACTACTCTTTTAGCTGCCATCTATTAGAAAATAAAATAAAAATTATTAGAGACATAAAAGAATAATATACAAGTATTTTTAATTCATCATATAAAATTAAATTACGTTATTGTCCCGAGAACTAGAAAATGAATCAACAACAGCAGGACATTTCCCACCCAATTCCAAGGTCACAGGAGTCAAATGCTGTGCAGCAGCTGACATCACAATTCTACCCACATGTGTACTTCCTGTAAATTAAAACACAAAACACTTAAAAAAAACCCATGTTTTAAAAACTCATGTCACAACACACAACCCATTTCCACCCGTTACACAACACTGTTCTTTTTACCAATTTTAATACACTATATCAAATATAAAAGCAAGTCGTCATGTTTTGACATGTTATTCAAGACTGTGACAAACATGAACATGTGCAATCGTTCATCCTGCACACCCCCAAAGACGTATCTGACTAGTGAAATTAAATGTATAAAATGCAATTTGTAGATAGTTGAGATAGATTTGAACCTGTGAAGAAAATTTTATCAAATTTGTATTGAAGGAGTTTTTCGCCTTGATCTGATCCACCTTCGATAACCTTAACCGCAGAGTTATCAAGGTAATCACGGATCGTTTCAGCAAGGAGTGAAGAACATGTAGGAGCTAACTCTGAAGGCTTTAGCACCACTGCGTTTCCAGCGGCTAACGCTCCAATCAACGGTTCCAACGATAGCCCTACATGTAATATGCATTTATATATCAAACATATGAAATTGTTTAATTTTTAAAGGCGTAGTGAGTACCAATTGGGAAGTTCCATGATGAGATGATGAGGACAACACCAAGTGGCTCAGGGACCAAGCTTGCACTGCTGGGAAATGCAGCTATGGGTAACCTGGTCTGTTAACAAAATGTGAAATTACCATTTTACCCTCAAACAAACATACTTTCGATCTTAACGACGTTTGCATCTTCAGTAAGCTGTTTTTTGCCAACCAGTTACCATTATCCCCGTTCGAGTTATCAGTGACGAGGTTTCAACCGTTCTATCTATTTTTAACATTTCAATAGAAATACGAAAAAGTGTTGGATTTTGGTTAGCTGAAAAAACTCGTAAGGGAATCAAAACATACTCAGATAGCACACAACGAAGACAAAAAACCCAATGTCCCTCGAACCAAATGATAGGAGTTTTTTTTTTTTTCTCAAATAGGTATTGTTTGAAAAAAATATTTACTAAAAGGGTGATTTAAAAAACCTATTTTAGTGTTTTAAATATATTATTATTATGAACCTTTAGTAAATTGTGGTTATAGTAAGTTTCATAAATGGTCCCTTGACTATGTTGAAAGTTTTAACTTTAGTTCAATCTCGTGATCGATCGAGCAATATTAATTATACACACAAGTGCACAACACATATAATTGTCATAACTTAATTATAAGCATACTGCATACGTATCATGAGAAAACATCGTACAACTTTATTCACATGTTGCGAGTCTTCTTCCTTAAAGAAAATAAAAGCCCAAAAGTTGTAAAAGCAGATACATTTATGTAAAACGATCCATATAAAGTAAATAGACCATTAAAATGATTTGACGTGCTATTCAAGTAGTTTGTTTGGTTAATTTATATAGCGTTAGATCTAGATTTGAAACAACCTAAACCTAGCTAAACAATGTGTGTTTGTTGGGTTTTGGTTTTTTCAATTCGGTTATTTCTCTTACGTTGGTTATGATTGGGTCATTGCCACTTAATTAAAAGTAGATGAGAAATTTTTATTTGATTATTTTGAAATTTAATACTCGTTTTACCATAATAAATTAAATAAGAAAAAAATTTCTTAAAATGTCCCTTTTGAACATCAATATATATTTCCATAAAATTAATGTTCGACCGCATAAGTATGGGTCCCGACTATACTCACAAACAATAAAATCCAACACGTAAAAAAATTAACTTTTGTTTTGAAAAAACGTATATTGGTTCCGACTCTACTTTGTGGATGTCCGACTCTATTTTGTAAATAAATATGTATATATATATCTAAAAAATCATCCGACCTTCCAAGATTGTTATAGAGGAGCATACACGTTTTCTGAAAGGACATTTTGGAAGGTAAAAGTAAAAAGACGTGTTGAGGAAAATAAACGTGAAAAATAACATTTTGAGATTTTTTCATAAAATAAAGTTATAATAACTATAAGTCTATAATATGTATAGAGATGGGTGTGACTTGATACTACATAAACCTTATACAACATTTATGAGCTAAATTTTAGTTTAGACGATTCAGGTCATTTCCGGATCCAGCTCACACAAACACTTTAATTAAATGTTTCATGTTCTGTCGTCCTCACTGAGTTTAAGGATCGACTCTTTAACCCATATAGGTATATAATGCAATTTAAAAATATAATGATACTATAGAATTTAAAAGTATATTGGTTTTCACTTATTTCAACTATCGCATTTTGTCTTCTACCGGTCCCAATTTTTATCTGTCATCGGTCTCAATTTTTATAATGATACTATAGAATTAGCTGTCACCGGTCCCAATTTTTATCACTTTGTCAACCAACGGTACGTCGTTAAATATTTTTTTAACGCCGTTAAGTTTTTTCGAAATTCAAGACCGGTGTTTTAAGCCTTTTGATCGGAATGATAATACAAGTCGATTGATGAAAAGTTACCTTGAAACGGTGCTCCGAACAACGAAACGGTGCTTCAATCGGGTGTTTAAACCTAACAATTCTTCAATCGGATGTAAAAAATTATCGTTTTGAAAGCCGTTTCGAGCAAACTTTTACATTAATCGACTCGTGGTATCCTTCCGATCGAAAGGCCTAAACACATCGGTCTTAAATTCGAAAAAAGGTGATAGTTGGAACCAGTGGAAACCAATATACCGAATTTAAAAGATAAAAGAGAAATACACATGATATTTTATCATTATTAGGATTATTTTATACAAATTGGTATATTTTATTGTTAACTAGTTATAAGACCGGGTCGCGTATTGCGACGGCCGGGTAACGGCCCGGTCTTGTGTATGTGACTTCGTCACATGCGTTACTATAAAAAGTGCGTTTCATGTTTCACACGTTACGGTGTAATTGCGTCACATATTAAAAGACTGAGACATAAATGATAACTAAATTAAAGTCGTAAATATATCAAAATAAGTTTGGTTTAAGTCATAAATATTTCAAAACTTTGTTGAAGAACCTAAAGTGTAAAAGTGTCAAAATAGAACAATTATATTAGAAAATTAGAAAAAGGGTAAAGTAGTAATTTTGAAGGTCATAACCGACTCTCAAAGTTAGAATTTTATAACTCATCTCAACCGGTGAAAACTCGTGTCTGTGTAAATATTCAGGTGTTTCAAATTAACAAATATAAACATCGATCCCTTTATGAAGTTTTATTGTAAGAAAAAAAGTACCTTTTTAGCAGCCATCCATTGTTTCAAGTTTGCCAGAGCATTATTTATAGATTTCACCACTGTCCCAATCTGCACAAACTTGTTGCATCATTTGGCCGGATCCATTTTTTTATAGTTCACACACTATAATATATATTGTTTGGATATATATATATATTTGTCTAACTAAAGTTGACTAACTTAATAACACTTCTGAATTTTGACAAAAAGTGATCATATTCCAGTTTCTTGACTATTTGTGGTCATATAAAGTAGACTTTTTTATTTTTTATTTTATTATAATTCCCTCTACCACCAAAGATTTGAAGGATCATTAAACAGATGTTTTGATCCATATTGCTTTCAAGAACAAAAACAAATTTGATCATTAAACAATTCAGTTGTTTATACGGAGTATTATTGAAAAGTACTTGATATATATATAGTTACTTAATTAACTATTGTGATATTAATTAATTAATTAATTAATTACCTCATCTCTATAAGCTTCAACATGATGCTTGCCAAGATCTTTTTTAAGAGCCATTGAAATATCATTTTCTTTATCTTCAAGAATATGAAGTAAACCATGGAGCTGTGAAATCCTCCATGATGATTCTTTTGTTTTCCCAGAATTGAAAGCTTCCCTTAATTCCTTCAAATCTAAATCCAGGTGATAATTCGACATTTTCTGTGGTTTTCAACACGCGAATATGGAGCTAGAATTGTGATAATGTATATTATCATGTAATAAAGATCATGTTGATGGAGGTAGATGACAATGGAATTTATAGAAAGAAGTTGGAAATTGGAAGAAGATGATGTAATAGTAATAGGACATGAATATTTCAACCACCAAATTCAAGTGTTATGACTCATTTTACTTTGGATGGTGTCATATTATATCTTAATTTTTCTCTTCTAATTCATATCACTTAATAAAAATGTGTGTAAATTAAATAAAATTAAAAAGATTTAAGTTATAAGTATATATTTGTTTTCATCAATATAATTTTTCACAAAAAAGAGTGAAAAACATCAATTATACTCCGTATTAGTTTAGAAAACTAAAAAAGCAAGACTAAACATGTAACATAGATGAAATTAAAGAAAAGGCATTATGCTACAAATTAATCAAAGAACTTATCAAATAATTAAGTCTTCAATTATGGAAGATCAAAACTTAAAACGTTTCAATTTATATGTTGTTGGCTAAGTTGTCTACATGCATGCGTCACAATATATATAACTAAAAAGTCTAAATTTTGTAAAAGGTCTAAGATATATGAATCACTATATCTAATATTAAATAAAGATTAATGTTTAAAAACACAAGGTGGTATAATGAAAAAGTTGAAACTTTAAATGATAGGCCACACTACAAGAAAAAGAACATTTAGCAAGGAAATTTTATAGCAAGGACACCATGTCCTTGCTATAGATCACTAAAAGACAAAAAAGGTGGGACCAGTTGCTATTCTAGTTTGACCAGACTTTTAGCAAGGATAATGTCCTTGCATCAAGATTTTTAGTTTTTTTTCCTGATTACTTTTATTTAATAAAAAAGAAAACATTTAAACGCGTGGGACCATTTTTTGGCCAGACCTATAGCAAGAACAATCTCCTTGCTGTAAGTTTATATAAATTTTTTTAATATTCAATTCCCATCAAAATTAAAAAATACCAGGTAAATACGTATTTTCAATTCCTTTCAAAACAAACAAAATCCCGCGTCAAATATTGTGAGGACATTGTCCTTGCTAAATGTATTTTTAAAATGATAATTTTAATTTTAAATATGAATGTTGTATTTAAATTATTTCCAGTTTTTATAAATGAAAAAAAATTGCACGGACTTGCAATAGAAAATATATGTATAAATATTTATCTGGTGTAATTTTGTATGTATATATGCATGACACGTATTTATTACATGTATGTATTACGTGTATGTATGTATGTATGTATGTATGTATGTATGTATGTATGTATGTATGTATGTATGTATGTATGTATGTATGTATGTATGTATGTATGTATGTATGTATGTATGTATGTATGTATGTATGTATGTATGTATGTATGTATGTATGTATGTATGTATGTATGACATGTATGATGTACGTATCACATATATAATGTACAATGTGTGTATGTATGCATCACATGTATAAGGTACAATGTATGTATGTACGTAACACATGTATAATATACAATGTATGTATGTATGTATAATATACAATGTATGTATGTATGTATGTATGTATGTATGTATGTATGTATGACATGTATGATGTACGTATCACATATATAATGTACAATGTGCGTATGTATGCATCACATGTATAAGGTACAATGTATGTATGTACGTAACACATGTATAATATACGATGTATGTATGTATGTATGTATGTATGTATGTATGTATGTATGTATGTATGTATGTATGTATGTATGTATGTATGTATCATATGTATAATGTATAATGTATGTACGTAGGTATGACAAGCCCATTAAAGACCCAATGCATGATAGAGTGTTCATCTTATGTATTATATATTATATATTTTTAAGAATTCAAATAAATTAGTTTTATAACAAACAAACGTATATTGGAATTCAAAATGAGTATGAAATGCGGATACCGAGTTGTAGCGACATTTAATTGACACCTAAAATGGTAATCTGGGTGTTATAAGACCATAAGTATACAATATTTAATTATTACAAATATTTATAATAATTTTTTCAATAGCTTAAATGTCACTTAAAGAGAACGTTAGACACACGATATAAATGCGTGTTTGATTAGAGACGTTATAAGAACTAACTTTGTTTTCTTTATTAAACAAGATAATATTCTAAGACTATTTGGAATATCGTGAGAGAAATATAAGTCTTGACGAAGATTCAGGACGAAAAATGACACGAGACGTGATAAATTATACGCGAATTTTGTCTAAATTAAACATTTAAACTCACTTAAAAAACCCTACCTATAAATACATATCATTCTTCAAACCCTCACATTTTTATAAACCCTAAACACACACAAATTATTCTAGCCGCCACCCCTTCCCTATCTGCAAGTTTCCGGCCGATTTCCGGCGAAACCAAACGACCATCGACGCATCCTATAGATCTTCTCCTTCCTCTTTTCTTCCTGGTTCCAATGGTGGTAATTTTCGATCTTGAAAGTTAGCAATGGTGGAGTTATGGCAGAAAAATATAGCGGCGGCTAGGGTTTTACCATCTTCTTTCTTGTTTTCCGGCGACATTAACGGGTTGGTGGTCATGGAGACCCGTTTCTGTAACGAGGATGTTAGAAGTAGACGAAGATGAAGATGAAGATGAACGAAGATTCTGGTGCTGAACCATCGTTTTCTGGTGCTGAACCATCGTTTGTGGTGTTTGTTTTTTCTATTTTCCGGTAATGGTTCATGGGGATGGTGTTGTGATGATGTCTGTGATGGTGGCTCGAGGCTGTTACGGCGATGATGATGATGGTTTGTTTTCTTGCTCGTTTAACATAAGGATTATCGTTTACTTTCTTTATCAATTGATTAGGTACTATCACTTTATGGAATTAAGTAGATCTTTTACTAGGATGCACACCAAGTGTTTGTGAAAATGCCTCAACGAATGTTACTATGTTAAATGTGAATTAGTTGCATGTCTATTTTAGAATATTCATTTAAAATTACAGAAACATCCTATGAAGAAGAGCCTTATATGATTAGAAAGCCCTTTGAGTCTAGTTTAATTAATGTTTGATCATAAAGAATTGGTTTGATAGTTAAACCGTCCAAAATTAATGTTTTTTTGCAGCAACTCAGATTTTTTTAGCAATGCTGATTGAAAGAAGTTAAGCTGCTGGCCTGTTTTTAAAAAATTCGTATAAAATCAACTATAGCTCGGTTTAAGGCATATGATATATGGTTGGAAAGCTATCAAAGTCTACTACGTTTTATATTTGAACATGTTTAACTAATTTAGATTGTACAGGGGTGAAAGGGAGTCGAGAACAGCTGCTGCACAGGAAGTGCAACAATGATAGGAATGCGTTTTATGAACTTAACATGAATGATTGTCTAGATACCCATTGCCTAAATACTAATTGTTGTTTTGAGTGAATGATTATGATGGTTATGTTGTGTTTAAAGTGTCTATATTCATAAAAATGGATCATGGTAGTAATCACTTAAATAGGTCAAACGAGTTGCCTCTATAGTCAATTATCTAGTATAGAAGTATTATAGTAGATGAATACATGAGAGAGTTTGTGGATTATTATCTATATATTTGAATGGCTTGTACAACCATAAGGTGTATTCTAATGATTGAGAAATGAATTTGTTTGCAAGCCAGGTGTGGTAAAGCTTGGAAGACAACATGGCAAACAAGTGGTGATGTTGACGATTTTTCTACGGGCGAAGGTGAGTGGTTAATTCGTCTGTATAATGGATGTTAAATCATAATGTTTGTCTTGTTAAATAATTTGTATGCTTGTGCATGTTGATGATTGGTAAATATGAAAGTGGCTGGAAAATCATACTTTAGTAATTCTTAAAGTGGGTTTTTAAGACTCGAGTAGTACTTAAATATGGATAGGTTGTGTTGAATTTGTTGTTCTTTTGTATGACTAATTTAGTTACTTAAAACATATTAGTAATAGTAATTGGATTAATGTTGATACTTAGTATGCTTTAAACACTTGATACTCTTGAAACATCTTACTTTTAGATTAAATGGGTCAAATTGGCATAGATGAACATTTATATACTAAAAGTTGGATGTGTTAAGTATATTATAGTGGGGTTTATGTCATTTTGATCCGTAGGACTAAAAGGTGCATGAATCGAGTGTATTTGATTCGTTAAAACTATAATAGACTTAAAACACACTTATTAAGTGTTTTTGACAAGTTTAAAAGTGTTTGTATTGGTAGTATGTGGTTTTTTAATAACTTATAATGCATACCTTATATTGTAGGCTCAAAATTGCAAAATTATTCCAAGACCTCATTTTATAGCACGCCGCCTTTCACGTTTTATGGATTCGAAAAGCGGACAAGTTGACGAAGATGATTCGGACGAAGAAGATGTCTAATGTATTGGATCCTTGGTTAGTTTATATTTGTATAAACAAGATACTTGAATTAGTTAATGTTTTGTATGTTTATATATATATATATATATATATATATTAATGGATCGTTATTCACTTATTTGTAGTGTATTAGTCCATTTTGGAATTTTTTTTGTATGTATGATTTTGTATATATTAATTGTATGATTTATGATATTCTTGTTGTTTGATGAAAATATGGAATGCGGAACATGTATCGACCCAAATTGTTTTTGGACCCGAAGCTGTATTTACAGCAAAATTCTGCAGCAAAATTTTCAGCTTTTCAGCAAGGACTTTTTCTCCTCTAAAGCCTTTAGCAAGGACAATGTAAAATATTAAAAAAAAAATTATTTAAGATACAGCAATGACATAGTCCTTGCTATAGATCAAGTATTTACTGTAGTATTATACGTTTATAATACATTAATGCATGTATACATGTATAATCGTATAAATATAAATATTATATACGGTCTTGTAATTATTTACAGAAAATCTTATAGCAAGGACATTGTCCTTGCTGAAAATTTTTTATCTATTTTTCAAAAAGGCATAGATGTCCTTGCTGTATGCGTTGACCGTCCTTGCTATAGACCTATTGCAACGCGGCTTTAGCAAGGAATTTTCAGCAAGGACATGTCCTCGCTGTAGAGCTGTAGCAAGGACTTTTGGACATTTAGCAAGGACTTTTGTCCTTGCTAAATGTCATTTTTCTTGTAGTGCCAATAGTATATTAGTTTTTTGCAGCATTTTCAAATTATATCATATTTTTGAATTGTCCATAACTTTTGCATGCGACATTATTTTTTAATAATAATCACCCAAAAATGAGCATTTTTTTCTTAAAAAATGCATATAATGTTGATGTATAAAAAATGAATTTTTTTCACGTTATGTTATTTCATTAGGTAATTGTGTTATTTCGTCAGCTCATTGTGTTATTTAGTCAGCTCGTTGTGTTTTTTCATCAAGTCATTGTGTTATATTATAACTTGTTTTCAAATACAAGTTAGAATATGCGTAATAACAAAATATGTCAAATCTTATAACTTGTTTTCATTGTTGACATAATATGTTATAACATAACATCCGAAATCTATTACTTGTTTTATTTTTGTAGTTCTTAGCAGGTCATTGTGTAATCGTCATCAGTTTAGAAGATTACACAATGAGCTGAAAAACAAAAAAATAATTATTTTTTATATATGAATATTATACGCGTTTTAAAGATAAGAAAATGCTTGTTTTTATGGTGCATTTAAAAAAAATAATGTCGTATGTAAAATTTATAAACGTTTAAAAAAATGGGTTGAAACTTAAAATATAGAAAATATTACTGATTTTATTTTTTCTTTTAATTTTAAAAAAGTATCACATATTATCATTTCATGATTAATTTCTTCAACTTTCTATGATATTGAGGCTTTTAGTATAACTTCACTTTGCGTCATTGACCATCGACAAATCTTTAAAACAATAGTTTTGTGTTTTTTTAATTGGATTTTATTAGATTTGTTGGGTAAAAGCTTGTTTCTAGTAATTAATGATATATATAGACTAATATCTAATCAATAATTTAGGAATCGTACTTGATAATTTGAATTTTTTTATTATTGATCACATGTATATATTCATGACAAACAATTAATATATATTGGTCTAAATTGTACAACATTGATTAGCAAGGCCTATGAAAGCTAAAGGATGACTCTAACTAGACACTTTAAAGGCTAGCTACACATCCTTAATATGATTCGTATCAGATGATATGAGTCGTATTGTTTTGTTGGATAAAAAAACTGAATCTTGCAGAAGTTGTAGGTCAGATGACAGTAATACGACTCGTATTAGATTTGATGGGTCGTATTACCTGACAATATTATTCGTATTAGATTTTATATGGGTCGTATTACCTGACAATATGACTCGTATTAGTTTTGTTATGAGTCGTATTACCTGAAAATATGACTCATATTAAGTACAATATGAGTCGTATACTCGTATTTACTCGGTGGTAAAAAAATAATTTGAACGTATTAAATTTTGAAAAACTTAATACTTATTTTCAAAATTTAATACTTATTTGACACAATGTAATACTATGTTAAAATTCAAATATAAATGATCGTTCGTTCGGTCGATCGAATTCGATATCCAAAACGAATTCATTTGTTAATACATTTATACTATCGAGATTAATCCAGCTTTTTTCTAAAAAATCTATATCTGGGATGGTAATTATATCTTTAATGGTGAAAATAAGGATGATAGTTATTTTTAGTACAACAATCAATATGGTGGCGAATTTTATGATGGTGAATATATGTCGGGGACATATAGAAAAAATTAGTTTTGGGCCAATACAACTCATATTTAATCAAATACGACTCATATGCCGGATCAATAAGACTCATATTCAATCTAAAACGGGTCATATGCTGGATCAATACGATCATATTTTCTTTAATCTAATAGGAGTCACATAGATAAATAAAACTCATATTCAATCTAATACGAGTCATATAGATCAATACGACCCATATTGACCAATATGAGTCGTTTAACTATAATAATTGGGTTTGTAGTTAGCCTATTAGTTGTGTGGTTAGCTCACATGATTGGTGGTCCATTAATTTAAAGCTCATAAACAAAGTATGATGTAATTTATTTGCTTATATATACAACTGCTACTATTAAAAAGGCATGTGAATAATGATCGCTGCATTAAGTGGTTGGCACCTATAGCATGTTAATCATTTTCTTCTCATCCTAAGCTTTAGCTATACGCCTATACCCTTACACTTAATACCCATATATTTTTTTTTGAACGGCGACTTTCAATTTTTGCAACCATTTGGTCGCATCCCTCGCAATGAGGAACCCACCACCCCACTCCGGTCAATATGTTGTCTTAACCGGGCCCACTTGACATCGGAATTTGGCTAGGCGTTCAACCGGGAAAACCAATGGGGTTTTTCCTGGAAAATCTCACAGGCAGGGAGGTTAGAACCCTGGACCACCACTGTAAAACCGGGTGTCCTCAACCAGCTAGGCTGGAATCATTAGACACCCATATATACTTTTACAAAATAGATCTCACTTGTACTTATTCACACACCCTTTCGACATGTTTATTTTTACATAGACTCGACCCTTCGCAGAGCGTGAGTAGCCATCACACACTACTTATACCCATATATACGTACCCTTTCGAATGTATTTTCGTTAAAAAAAAATTATAATTTTATCATATATATTTTTTGGTAATAATCTACATAATCCATGACCACTAGAAACCCATGTGTATGACATGACCCGAATATGGGGACCTAAGCACGGAAAATTAAGTTGAGAGAGGTGATTGTTACATCAGAAAAATTAGTTAGGATAAATATGTTAATAGATTGAATTAAGTAGTTTAAAAGTAAAGGTACATGAGCCATGAGTGAATTGTTGTTCTAAATAAAAAGAGAAAATATCCATTTTTACATGAAAATATACATGTGTATCCATAAATATTCGATGAAACTTAATGAACTGCATGATCGAACCAAGGCAACAGTTGGGTCCATTCAGGTACTTTTAGATAATTAGAAGGTCGATCTGATTTTGACAAATAATGTGACGATTTAATTGTTCAATTGACCGTTTATATCTATACTTGAGTTGAGTAAAACCTTGATGTTACATATGTAACTTTTTTTAATTTCAATAGACTCTAAATTCAGTAATATGATGTTCGGATTTTTTTTAAAAGCTCCGAGTGGATTTAAAATTAATAATAATGACCAAAAAAAATTTTTCCCAGATTTTTACATATGCAATTGCTCAGTTTGCATGTTGCACTATATGGGGATAAAAACATTGATATTTGTTATTATTTGCATGTATTAAAAAAAAGTAATCTGTGGTTTCCTATATTTTTTAAAGCGATGAAAAAATGTATAAAACATATTCTAAAAAAATAAAAAATTCTACTCTTTTTAAGGGTTTTTGATGTACCATGACATTTAATAGAGTCATTATTGACATCCAATTCCCGCTTAAAGATATATAATATTATATTTACATCTACATTAATTTTTACATCTTTCAATAATCTATTAAATAAAATTTCTATTTAAATCTTTCATCATTACTCTTTCAATAATCTATTAAATGAAGTTTCCATTTAAATCTTACATCACTAATTGATTGAGGGATTTTCAATTCGCTCAAACAAAAAAGAGATTTTCAAATTCTCTTTCTCATTACTTGATTGGAATTTTCAAATTTCTCCACGACTTTTTAAAAAATACACTGACTACACTTTTCACATTTTAATTAATAACACAAATTAAGTGCCAACAAGGTATTAAATTTTTTGTTAAGTTCTTTATTAATTTTAAATAAAATTACTACGTAACATGATGTTATTATATAATATTGAAATCAGTTTTTTTAATATTAATTATTTTAATTATATGTAAGGTAATCATATTTTAAAGAGATGAGTTATATTTGAAAGAATTTGATATCATGCATGATAATTGCGTTTACCACTTTATAGAGTAAATTTAGAGGTGAAAGTAAATAACTAACATTTAATAAAAAGGGTTAAGGTACGAATAAACTTATTTCTACTTTAACAAACATTTATTTTATGTAATATTAATATTTTACTGCTTTAACAAACACTTATTTCATATAATATTTAATTTTCTTTTGAATATAAGTTTTGTATAAACTTTAAAATTGTTTATTATTCATGATTTCACCTATGTAACAAACTCTCAAATAACATTTTCTTGTGAAAACTTAATTTTTTAATATTTTTTATGAATGTACCCGTATAACACGCGAGATCTAAACTAGTAATATTAATATTTGCATTAGTTTTTAAAGGTTTTCTCAACTAAAGTTAGCTTTCTCAACTTAATTGTTTTTCATTTTTATTTTTTATGACCGTATCCGTATAACAGAATATATGTTCTTGTCCAAGTATTATATTCAATATTTTAAATATTTTGATACATAATAATGCTTTAAAAACATGAAGACATTGTTGGAACCATACAACTATCAAACCAACCTTACTGTGCTTAATAATTTAGTCACATAACCTGATCATAAGAATAGTATAATGACATAAAACATTGTTTAAATATAAAGTATTCAGTCAAATTATTTTACAGAAAATAAAAATGGTACAATGTATGAAATGATATAAAGGGTTAAAATTTATAACTCGCAATGTAAATTGAAATTTAAATAAGTATTTCGGAGACATTGTTCCTCCCATCTTCTCCTTAAAAGAAGCAAAATTCAAAAAAATAAAAAATTTATAGTTTCAATTTGTTTTTAATTTCATCGTGTCTTTTATAAATTTTTGACACAATGAAGGTAAAAAATATCACCCTGGAAACGTTAATATTTTTTTTTTGTTGAGGCGGACTAGGGAAAGAAGGTTTTCGATACACTATTTTTGTAATTCGATTTAATTAAATTGTGTTTTTCTCGAATTTTATACCAAAAACATACTTTGTATGAGAACATTTCTCAAATATTAATAATTTTTTTAGGACACTTAAATAAAAATAAAATACTAAAATATTTAATAGAAATAAACTTGTGTTCATGTTAAGGGACGGCTGGATAATGAAAAAAATAGTTACATTTTTGGTTAAAAAATGTGTTACATTTAAATGTAAATAGACAAAAGGTAAAATGGGTAATTATCAACATACGGAATTGCCAAAAATATAATTTCAAGGAGAGAAAACAGAGTGCATTAAAACATATGGACCCATGATATGATGCTCAATTCTATATGCAACATTAAAGTCCCAACTAACTAGATGATTTTAATGCAAACAGTTGAAGCAGTAGCAACAACGAATTTTATAAGAAAAAAACAAACTATCAAGCCAAAACACCCAACAAAAACAACCACAAGTAATTAGCTGCTTTTTCTTCGGACCTATGATTGTGCTTAGAACAATTAATTAGTTCGTTTTTTTAATTAGAAAAATTGGATTTTAAAAATATCAACTTTTACCTTTTGGCCGAAAAAAATTTAACTAAGAAAATTCTTTAAAGATAACCCAACTTTCAAACATATTTTTTTAATGAGCCCCTATTAAAAAAATACTTAAGGCTATTAAGTTTTTTTCGAATTTAAAATTAATTTAAATATACAAATTTACCTATCTACCTATTCTAATAATTGAATAACTCATACACATGTCAACATTTTAACTAATTCATGTAGGATTTTGCTTAGGTGTCATTCTCTAATTTAATATGATAGAGGATTTCAAGGCGGGTCATAGTATGATCTATATTTGAAATAAACCGATATGTTCAAATAAAAAATTCATTAATTATTTCCTAACCCGATATGTTCAAATACAAATTTTACCAATTATCATGATCTATCTCATAATCTTATATGTTCAAATTAAAATTTTACATATTATCATGATCTATCTCCTAACCCGATATGTTCAAATTAAAATTTACCATTTATCAAAAATTATCTCTCCTAACCCGACATGTTAAAATAAAAAAAATTCAATCAATTATTATAGATCATCTCCTTTATTTAAACATATGATTTTTGTTAGTAAAATATTTGTAAATATCCAAACCGGTTTAATAAGAAATATGTTAAAAATAAATTTGATACGTAAATTTGTTAAAAGCAATATAATCAAAATCTCGTGTAGTACACGAGTACTAATCTAGTTCCTAAATATAATGGTTATAACTTTTTTTAAATAAATATTGGTATTTAACGTGTTTGTAACACACAGGTATTAAACATAATATTACGTTTGACATGCAATCTTCAAGGGGTTACGATTAGAATTTTATTTACAAGTCATTGACCATAGGACCCACAAATGTCAAGTAAAATTCACAAGGTAAAGTTTTTATACAAAATATATTTTCGGTATAAAGTTATAGAAAAACTGTCAAATACACTTGATTCTAAAACATATTTATCAAATGAATTAAATATATGGTTTAGATCTACTTATCATCACCAGTTATTTTCAATGAGTACATAATAGGTGTGAGTACATAACATGTGTCAGGTTAATAATAAAGTCTAGGCCTCGATAGCAAGAGGTACAACATCACGATACAAGTCTGGGCTATTGAAGCAAAAATGGGCCGTGTGCAAAAGGTTAGAATTTTGGATAAGTAAGGTTCTGAATTATCACAAGCCACAAGCCTGGATAAGAGGTACAATTCAACTTATTGTTTCCTCAGCGAACAGCCGAACACTTCTCGTCAAACCTGGAAACGTACTGATCTATGTAAGTTATGCGAGTGCCTCTCGATCTCGAGTCATCTCTCTCAAGAGAAAACTTGGTAATAACCCACGCGACACAAAAACATTAGTGGTTCACATTTTTTTGCACCTCTATTATATATTAACCCAAACTAGAGGTGCACAAAAAACGGAACCAATCAAATAACCGAAAATCGGTTCTTATAAGAACCGGTTCTACAAGAACCGAACCATAGGTTCGGAATAGATTTTACTATTTTTTTTTTTAAATTACAGGTTCTAAAAGAACCGGAACCGGTTCTTACAAAAAACCAGTTCTTGGAAGACCTGGTTACTAGAACTGTAGAACAACATGTTTTAATGTTGTTACTTATTTAATGTTTCAAGAGCTATTTATCTTGTAATATTTAACGTTTTTAATGTTACCACTTATTTAGTCTAAAATAATATAAAAATTTTATGACCATAGACTTTAAATGAAACCCAATGAAGAGTGAAACTTTGCAACACCCCAACGTTCATGCTCATCTAATAGAAAAAAGCCCCAGTTTTTTAAGAATCGGAACCGATTGCATAAGAAATGGAAGCGGTTCTAAAAAAACAAGAATCGGTTACATAGGTTCTAGTTTTTACACCAAAAACCGGTTCTTACAACCGGTTGTTGTAAGAACCTCTAATCTAGAGGTGCAAAAAAAAACCGGAACCGGAACCAATCAAATAACCGAAAACCGGTTCTTAGAAGAACCGGTTCTACACCGGAACCGAACCGAACCGAACCGTAGGTTCTGAATAGGTTCTACTATTTTTTCCAAATTGTAGGTTCCAAAAGAACCGGAACTGGTTCCTACAAAAAACCGGTTCCTGAAAAAATCGGTATGTTTTAGTGTTGTTATCTATTTAATATTTTAAAAGCTATATATCTTGTAATATTTAAAGTTTTTAATGTTAACTACTTATTTAGTAAAAAATAATATAACAAATTTATGACCATAGACTTTAAATGAAAGCCCAATGGAGGGAGAAGATTTGCACCAGCCTAACGTTCCGGCCCATGTCGTAGAAAAAAAAACGTTTTTTTAGAACCTGAACCGGTTTTTTTGAAACCGGAACCGGTTACTATGTTCTAGTTTTTTCACTAAAAACCGATTGTAAAACAAGAATCGATTTTCTTTACCGCCAACAAGAACCGAAACAGATTCTTCAAAAAAACCGATTTGTACACCTCCGCTCTAATCCAAACTTCCAAAGTATGGAAAATATTAGGCAAAAGATGAGTCATAATTTATGTGAATCCAGTGGGCCATTAAACCCATTTAATTCATTAACTAAATCAATAAATAGGGAATAAATCATTGTAGGCCAAATGCAACAAAAATGGTAAGTGGCTACTGGATTAATCATAGTACCGTCGGTAGTATACATCTGAGCCCATCATATCCAATCCGGGCCCATAATTTTACAAATTAATGCTCATCTTATGATCTAGATTGAGTAGTATGAAAGAATATTAAAAAGATGTATTGAAAGAATATATATTAGAACACTGGCTATTAAATAATAATATTTCATGATTCATCCTAAGAATATATTTATTTTACATCATATCATGCACCGATGCACAGATCGATAAAATACAACATGCACATATTATTAGGAATTATGATTAAAACTCATTTGCCACATATATCGTTTAATTTATGGAACTTAACTTAATTTGTTTTTATTTGTTATTACAAACACATGTTTTTTAATTAATATTAATACATATGCTACCTATAACGACACATAGACAATGACATTAAATGATATATACTTGACTTAATGTTGTCCTGCATGTCTAGTTTTAACACATAATTTCTTTAATTAGTAGATCAATATTTTATTTTGTAGGTTATATAACTTAAATAAAACATAATTTCCTACTTTTTCTAATGGCACTTTTTATGGGAATATATATACATATATATATTTATTTATTTATTTATATATATTTAATAAATATATTGACGGCCGAATCTAAAAGGCATATGTGTACAATGCGGAGGAGTACGTTCTCTTTGTTTTTGTGACGAATTCTGACGCTGGAAGGTGAGCGAACTATCTTGACTTGTGGTACCGTTGGCGTGTTTCGATATGTCTTCAAATACAAGTTGATGGTTCTTGAGAAGAAATAACCTAGAGGATAAAAAAAGTTTGATTCTGTCATGATATTTGAAAATGAAATATCAACAGTAGAAATGACAATCGAGTCTTTATTTTTTAATTAAATGTAAAAAACATGACATTTCTTCCAAATTTTCCACTTAAAAGCAATTTTATTTTCTTATATGTCAACTAGAATATGATGGCTCTAGAAAAAAAAATACACTTTATGACATTTGAAGTTAACTGGAAAAAAAGATAAACTCTGAAAAAGACCTTAAATATTAATTAGCTAACGTATGCTAACTTATACATATATAATAACGTGACTTATTATATATAACAAGTTTGTGTGCGTCATATTTACGTGTGTAGCGAAATGATAAATGAGTACGTACCCATGTTTTAATAAGGAACGTACGTATATACGAATTAAATACATAAGTTGACATCAATTGGTGTTTAAAACGAACCACACTCTCTTTCGTATACAAATACAATAAAAAGATACACAAAATAGCATGCATGTAACACGAACGAGCTAGCTGCACGTGAAATATGTGGCAAACACAATTCTTGTTTCTAAATGCTAGATCATATATGATTGTAGTTTTGTAATAAAAAGTATTTTTTTGTCATAATCTTTACTTAATTAAACCGATTATACTTAGCTAATTATTAGGTTATTAACTTTAAAGTATGTTTGCTTATTCGGGGGGGATATAAATAATCAATGTCGACAAGTGGGTTTACACAAATAGTGAATGAAAAGATTTGAAAATGGTTGATAGCCTTTGAGTGCCTTCAAAATATTCCTTTCAACTTTTTTTTGATTCTTTTCCACCTAATGAAAAAAATGTGCATTGCATTTTTTTTGTCGTTGGCAATTATTACTACAAAGGAGCGTTACGAAAGAGCCTCGAAATAGGTTACGAATACGATTTCACACTTGAAACGAACGTTACAATAAAACAAACACAGGTTCTTTACACAAAGAAGACGGCCAAGACCCATCGTACGAAAGAGTTAATTTTCTAGCTCAACTTCTTTGTGTATCAAACAAATTGTATACAATGAATTAGTTTGATGTAATATTATGAAAAAATTAATAGGTTCAGCTAGTAACAAACGGTCGGTCTTCGAACACATGCAAACATAAACTTAACATATTGATTGAAAATACATACACACGAACTATTGCCACACGTGAACTTACGTACGGAAATTTATTCATCACAATCATAAACCTATTTTGAGTCATGTTTGTATATATAATATATATATATATATATAGCATTTGTATATATATAGGTAGGTAATACTTTCACTAACAAGCATGTACACATGCGCGAACATACAAAGACACACAAACAACATGTAATGAGTTGATATACGTACATTGACCGACATATTTCGCAACACGTGTGAACATATAAACTTATGGCATATGTCTCATGTCTTGTTTTAATAAGTAGAAAATCACACTCATATTATATAACCTGATATTTTGAGTCCTTTTTTTTATAGTATTTCAATATTAACTAATGACAAAGTTGAGACGATTGGGGAATCATAGAGTGTATACTTTGATGAGATTTATAATAACACGTATCGTGAATAAAATGTTTTGAAATTTAAACGATTGATGCTAAAAAAACTTTATCGATACGTACCGGTGTTACAAAAATTCTACCAAACATGTTTTTTGAACTTTTAAAGAAGCTAGGTGATTGATGATATAAGAGAGATGTTAATAATTATGATATTAGGTCTAGTTGTTAAGTTACACTCAATTGATCAAAAAGCTTCTAAAGAAAGTCAACAAATATATAATCTATGCACATTTACCTCATGGAGCTTGTTAATCATCTAAATAATAAATTACATATATATTTCAAACAATATCATTAGAAATCAATAGCTTAAAGTTGAAGGGTCATGCTTCCTTGATCCCAAATCTTTCTATTCTCACCTTGTCCCTCTCATTTTTAAATTGCATGATATTCAACACTATCTCCTAAACTATATATACTTAAATTATTATTATTAATATTATTATTATTATTATTTAAAATAATAATAATAATAATAATAGTAATAATAATAAAAGAAACTAGTCCCAAAAACTCATTTTAAACATGAGAATATATGGTTAGTGGAATTTGAATTCACAAAACGACAACAAATACTGCAGTAACCTTTAAGATCGATCGAGTAAAAATGTAAAATAAAGGTTACACTAAAAAGTAATCTCTTTTGAAATATAATAAACCAAAGTTCTTTATCAACTTATAACAGCTAATCAAACGAAACCTACTCGTCATAGTTGATCTTATATGCATGTATAAACTTTATAAGAAGTCATGTATGGTGAAACTTTGATTTTTAAGGATATACGTTCTTACTGTTTCATACTTTCATGACATGTTTGTTAAAATATTTACTAACATGAAAGCCTCTTTTAATCTATAACTCAAGATATCAAATATGTGATCTTATTTTTGTGTACGTGATCTCATCCTTTTATCTTATGTACGTACTGTAGGAACCGTTCGTACAAAAATTAAAAAGTCTTTTATAAATTCATTTACAATACAAAGAAAATAAAGGAAACAAGTACAATACAATATGATTACAACTAAAAAATTAGAAATACAAGAAATGAGTAGAAGCAGAAGTATAATCGTGGCTGAGGATTCGTGTTCAACACGGGTCCCTTAAAACAAATTCCGAGTCTCCCAAGAGAACTCGTTTGTTTCCCAGGGTACAACAGCCGAAGCAGTATGTACTGCCGGGATTGACACACAACCCAAATTATACTTAAAAGAAAAGAGATGGAGAAGATCAACTACATGTTAGAAAAAACTAGAAGAGAAAAAATGAGAGAATTTGAGAGAGTTGGAGTGCTTTGGTGTTGTATTTTTTTGTGTATCTTCAACCAAGGTTTACCTTGGTATTTATAGGACAAGAGTGAGTTGAAACTCCTCATTCATTGTCCATAAACATGAGTTGAAACATATTCAACATAATTATTAGTTGAAACATCTATTCAACACAAATAATTAGTTAAAACCCACATTAACTATAAAGTTAAAACACCAATCAAAATATTATTTTGTATTTTTCACAAATTATAATTTGTGTATTACAAAATTTTCCAACAATCCCCCACATGGGAAAAAGACAAAATCTAATTTCTCAAATGAAAAACCCATTTTCTCACGTGAAAAACTCATTTTCACATATTATTCCAACAATCCAAATTGATCGTTACATACTAGTTCCTTAGATATAATTTAGCGGTTGAGTATTGCCGGATAGGTAGGTGTTACCTTTGAACCTTCCGTTGTGATGCATACTTAGTCTCCTAGTGGTTCGGTAGACGTGATGTCCTTGAACCAACCACCACTTATGGAGACGACAATACACTTCACACAACACTCTCCCTGGTTCGATCAAACCCTCATTGTCGTGTCCGTTATGGTCATGGAACACTAGCCTGGTTCTGCGAAAGCTCTAGGAATTGCGCGCCCCACAATTTCATTCGAAACGACCCCACTTCTCTTTCACATAGGTGATTTATCTAAAAAATCATTAAAAGCATTAAGGTTACTGTGATTACGCAAATCATTAACCATACGGTATGCTTAGCCTCACAACATGTCACTGTTGTTATAGGAATGAACTAGGAAGTATTTAAGCTCCCTTTATAATTTAGGAGGACATATATAAACGTTTATACATATTAGCTTATATATCGACTTGTATATTAGCTATGCCCCCACAGTGACCACCCTTAGATATATGAGTAGGTTGTCCTATTGAACTTAGATCTTGGGATCTCCAGTCAACTAAGTTAGGTTTTCCTTCATATACCATCTTTCATGGGCTTTAGTCTCATTCCACAACTCCGTCTCTCATCAATCGACATTTGTTGGATCCAAAACCATTATCTATGACTTCGTCAAGTCAATACAGATAATTGCAGTGAGATGAGTTGTTACGATGTGTTATTAACTCACAAGTTAATCTTGCCTTTTTACATTTTTAAGACTATAACCCCAGGTATCAACCCGAACTGAGGTACATTTTGTCTTTAAAATACATTTCAAGGCTAACATATCCATGTTATTAGTGGTTGGATGTCAAATATAACTAATTGACCTTTGAATCTAACTAGTAGATTCGGTCACATATTTGCATTATATTTGGCTCAACAAAAGGTTCCCTTTTGATGCGGGTTTGAGAAAGTTTCTCAAATACCATTTCTCAAATGACTTCCCCCCACATTTGTTGCACTTAGATATAATATGTTTAAATATAGTATTAGACATCCATGATTTGAACAAGATCAACGTCTTTGTATCTATGATGTCATAAATACTTGTTTACCGACTAAAGCAACACATGCCTTGTCATAGGTTGTTATCAACCATCTCAAACTTAAAATACTTTTAAGTTACCATCTAGATTAGAACCAGAAAATAGAATTCTCTATAAGCTATATGACTTTCCTTAGATTTAAGGACAACCGTCACTCACATTGTCTTATACACAACTTTAATTTTATGTTGTATATGAGTTGAATATTTCACATTAGTAGTCTCCTCAGAGCCCTATAATTAACAAGTACTAGTCTAGCATGCTTTAGACTACAATACTCTAGCATGTGAACAGAAGATGCATCATTCTGATTCTTCACAGCTTTTAAGGAATATCCTAATATTCGTTCACAACATTCATTTCATAGTTTAAACAGACAATGAGAGTTGTTCAACATCCCAAAATCTCAATATTTTAGAAAGTCTAATATGTAAGTTACACAAACATACATATATCATCATTCAATCTAGGATCATAATTTTTTTTTTCTTTTTTCTCAAAAGGTTTCATCCTTGACTCATATGGGCTTTGAACAATCATTAATTGATCTCCCATAGTGGTACTCCCACTTTGAACAATCACAAAATTGATATAAAACATCATGTTGTTTATATAGTAAATTGTTCACAAGTATTAGTATTTGAACAATCATATATGTTCATAGCAACAAAGATTTATCTTTTCATCAAATAGTCAACTTGAATCTATTATTGCTTTATGACGTGTTACTTTCCACAAGAGTAACAAACTATATTAACACTTTATGTGAAACTTTTGGTTTATTTCATTTTAAACCAAATCTTAGTTTTGTCAAAACATGCACTTAGCAGTTTCGAAATAAACTATTTTAATTTTATGTTTTGATTACGGAAATCAATACCCAAAATTGTAAATCGTTTTATTGAATATATAACTTCTAACGCACACGTTAGAGATAAGATGTTTACATAAAACACTCTTATTTAAATTCATCATTAACACACATGTTAAGAATAAACGCCTACATAAAACGCTTTTAGACCATAAAATTTAGGTCATATCTAACACACATGCTAGATAAGTAAATGTGTTCTAACACGCACATTGGTCAACAAAAAGTCTACGTCAAACGTTCTAAGCATATAGTTTCATGTAATGAAAGGTTCCAACAAAACGTTTGCACAAATGTTTTAAAGGCAATTTTTTTTTATAAAATAATCATTTGTAAATCACGCATGATTAATGATCATGTTTGTCAATGTTTTCGAGTGAATAATGATTTCATCATTTGTTTAAAAAAAACAGTTTTAAATTTAAAAGATTAATACTAAATCAATACAAAATTGATTATATTATAAAGAATCTCTTCTAATACTTAATTAGAATAACATTAGGTTTTAACACACATGTTAAAACACAAGTTTCACATAAGAGAGATTTCTTACTCGCAAATAAGAAATATCGGTTTTCATAAGATGCATACACAAGCATAACCATTCTTAAGACGCATATGAAAACTAATCTTGGAACCGACAAACGGTTAATTCAAAGTTTTAATCTTGAAACCACATAAGGTTTCGAAAACTTTGATTTAAAACAAAATTGGATTTTCAACATTTTTGCTTTAACACATTGAACCATTCAACAAAATGGTTGTAATGAAAATAAACCCACTTTTGAATGCAATAGAAACTCATAAGAATTTAAACTTCCCAAAGTAATTGATACAAGTTTATGAAAAACTACAAAAGCTTTTAAGCATAAGCAAAATTACACTAAATCAAAACCAACGAATGGTAAAAAAAAATGAACCATTTTCTTTGTAAATGAAATCCGATTCTAGAAAAAAGTCAAGTGTAAGTTCTCTAAGTCCAACTTTGAGATACGAACAATGACTATAAATATATTTTTTTAAAAACGAACGGTGATTTAAAAAATTTGTTTTAAGATTGTAGGAACCGTTCGTACAAAAACTAAAAAGTCTTTTATAAATTCATTTACAATACAAAGAAAATAAAGGAAACAAGTACAATACAATATGATTACAACTAAAAAATTAGAAATACAAGAAATGAGTAGAAGCAGAAGTATAATCGTGGCTGAGGATTCGTGTTCAACACGGGTCCCTTAAAACAAATTCCGAGTCTCCCAAGAGAACTCGTTTGTTTCCCAGGGTACAACAGCCGAAGCAGTATGTACTGCCGGGATTGACACACAACCCAAATTATACTTAAAAGAAAAGAGATGGAGAAGATCAACTACATGTTAGAAAAAACTAGAAGAGAAAAAATGAGAGAATTTGAGAGAGTTGGAGTGCTTTGGTGTTGTATTTTTTTGTGTATCTTCAACCAAGGTTTACCTTGGTATTTATAGGACAAGAGTGAGTTGAAACTCCTCATTCATTGTCCATAAACATGAGTTGAAACATATTCAACATAATTATTAGTTGAAACATCTATTCAACACAAATAATTAGTTAAAACCCACATTAACTATAAAGTTAAAACACCAATCAAAATATTATTTTGTATTTTTCACAAATTATAATTTGTGTATTACAAAATTTTCCAACACGTACTTCGGTAATATATATGATTAATTAGTTCTTCGACATATGTACGTAGAATACACTGGATATTTTTTTAATTAAAATACCTTTTTTTATTCGTGAGTAACTCGATCCAATACTCCATACTACAAAGTCGCTTACAAAACTAAGTTTCTATAAGAAAAAACAAAATATATATATAGAACTACAGAACTACTTTTATTTACAGAACTACAGAATTGAACAACTGATTTACATACATGTAAATTAAGTCTGGTGATATTAAGTTGTCTTTACATATGTATAAATTAGACATAAGTATTTTAATATAGAAACGCAACCATTTTTTTGTTATAGCAAATATACACATATGTAAAACAACCTAAATATCACAAGGCTTAATTTACATGTATATAAATCAGTGGTTCTGTAATGATTATCACCCTATATATATATACCAAATGACTAATAACTTAATTTCATTTTCCTACAAGGAGCAAGTTGTATACGTACCATTCATTTCATTCTCACTGGTTTTTTCATTTCAAACACACCACTTTGAAAATATATCGTTGTCTTACTCATTTTAGATCGAATTAATTAGAACATGCATTAGCTCATTTGATCAAAGCTCTAATAAAAAATATCGCAAAATCCATTATATAATCACGTGTATATATATATATTGTTTGTAGCCAGATCGAGTTATTGAAAGATTCATCTATATATATATTATTTTAAAACTTTTTTATTCAGTTAGGTTTTTCATCTTCGATCACGTACAACATCATCATTTGCATGCATGTTAATTATAATATCCCTATTTAAATGTGGCGAATAATTTGATTTAAACACATAAATCAATATTTAGTTTGTCGGCATTGCTAAAAACTCTCACTTATTAAAGGTATCTTGTAATTAAAAATTATTGTAACGGAACGTTTTAAAATATCATTAAGTATCGATCACAATTAAATAAGGAATGTTATGAGACACGAAATATATATATATACAAGTTGATAGTATTTAATAATGATATATGAATGAGATGAAAAGAAAAAAAAAGCCATATATATATATGTATCACGACGAAAATGTCATCTTCAGTTAAAAAGGAATAGCCGGCGGTTGGTGGAGCAATTGTTTCTTGGTTTCAGAGATCGCCTACAATATTGGCCCCATTACATCCTCTAATATTATACTATATATACCTGATTAATGGTTTTATTAATAATTTTCAACTAATTATAGGGTAATTCAGTTCACTTATTATAAACACGTTAATCAAAATTTAAACGAGTTACAAGAGCCATCCCCACATAATGTAAGACGTTTGTTACAAGTATTATGTTGGTGACATTCATTTTGTTACAAACCATGTGACAAGTTGGTCTAGGCACTTGAGTATAGTTTAATGCAAAAATATATTAATTAACCTATTATATTTTCATATACAAAATAAAATTAAAAAAGATAAAATTATGTGCTTCAACAACAAACGTCACTGGCATATATATATATATATATATATATATATATATATATATATATATATATATATATATATAGAGGTAGGTTCAAATGAAAACATGATTTATAATTAAAAACACTAAAAACCAAAGAAACTAATTTTATTTTTATTTTTATTTTTAAAAAATGAAAAAGGGTATAATTGGCAATGTTTATCATAATATTTCAACTTCCTTTTTAATCTCGTTCCTTATTTTTCTCAATTTTACCAACTTCCATTCGGTTTTTTTTTAATTCTCCCAGTATGTCATTTAATTTTTTTGTATTTTGAAACAGCCGTCAATTACATTGCCTAATTCGAATCTTCATCAATCCTCTTCCCAAATATAATCAATATACAACAGTTTAACTAACAAATACACATACGTATATGACAATATTTTACGCTCAGCATCTTAATTTTTGAAAACAAAGTACATCTCATAACCTATATACATGTTTTTAATAGTTATACAACTATTTTTGTTAACATAAATACCAAATTTTACAATCATACATCCAAATATATTCATGTTTTATTAATGAACATATACACATACGTATACGACTTACTTATAGAACTAAAATCCTAAAAAGTATTAACAAACCGTATCCATTAATCCATATATGTGTGTGATTATAAAACATACTTATATGACAGTTTAAAGACCAAACCTATTCATTTTTAATCCATATACAACTTTTTAACGAACATATACACATACGTATATGACACATACGTATATAACGTTTTATTTTTGTTGGTTGAAAATATAGTAAATACTAACGAATTAAACTAGTGAGTTCTTGTAAAATAAAATTAGCTAAGTGAAACAAAATTTAGGAAAAATACAGTGAATTAAGATAGAAAATAAAATCCATTTTTAGGATTAATACTATTAGTTTGAAAACAATGAAAATCATTCAGTTTACGTATACGTATATACGAATTACAAGTTAGTAAATACTAACGAATTAAAGTAGTGAGTTCTTGTAAAATAAAATTAGCTGCACTTTTTTTCTCAACTACTGACTCAACCAATAATTAATTTATTTTGTTTTAATTGTAAATTAAATCAAATGAACATGAGATATTGATATTGAGGGTACGTTCCTATTTTTTGGGGAGTTATTAAAGGAGTGGTTACCAATAGTAATATAAGTTTTCCTATTATGCCCTTATCTATTACAAGTAGTTTTTTAATTACCAAATATTACAAAACTACCATTCTTTTGGTTTTCAATGTTTTTAATTATAACATTGTTTTCAATGGATCTCACCCCTATATATATATATATATATATATATATATATATAGCCGATGGAAAAGCCTACCGACCATAATATATAATGTGATTTGTAATTCGCAAAATAAACCATTACGTACGGTACCTTCTCTAAAAGTAAGTTTTCTCATATATAACAAAAGTAAGAAAGTATATAAGTAAGTTAAAAACACAATATTTATAAAAATTTTATTCGGTTTTCTTAGTTCTCTACTAAGTTGGAAATAAAATTTACTCCGTAATGTTGTATCCAATGGATTTAATAATCATTACAAATCTCTTATAAATATTATTTTAGTACTTATGCATTACATGAGATTTTAGTTTTATAGGTTTTAACTAAATTTAATTAGGTATCAATTTTATTTTTAACAAATCTCGTATTAAATTGTCTTGAATAACTACTGATATTACCTAACAAAAATCATATGCTAAAATAAAGAAGATGGTCTATAATAATTGATAATTTTTTTATTTGAACATATCAAATTAAGAGATAGTTCATAAAAATTGCTAAAATTTTTATTTGAACATATCGGGGTAAAAGAGAATGCGTGGTAATTGGTGAATTTTTTATTTGAACATATTGAGTTATTTTGAATATTGAGTATATTATAACTCGCCTTAATATCTTCCATCAAATTAAAATAGAGCTTGACACCTAAGCAAAATCTTATATGGAGTAGGTAGAATGTTAACATGTGAATGAATTACTTAATTACTAAAATAATAAGATTTTCATGAAATATAAAATAAAACATTACAGAAAAACGATCTAGTTATTTGTGAATGGTCACTTGGTTAGAAACGAGAAGGTGGAGGTTTTGGGTTCTAAACTTCTAAACCAGCATTGGCAACTTTTTAATAACTTTGTGTACGTTATCAACTTTTAACACACTATAATATATCATCCCAAAAACTCTTTTTCATCCCCTAGTTTGTTTTATGTTTTACGCACTTCTAAGACTCAATGTAGTGGGCGTGAAGCCCCTTGGATAACGCCCCTTTGCGCCCCATAACGCTCCGCACACCACTACGCAGGGGTGTTATGAGCGTTATGCCCCGTTGGGCGTTTTTAATATAACGCTGCTGCCCCATTTCTTGTCCAATCATTGAATTGCTTTTGTTAATTAATTAACAACTAACTAATGATTATGGGGCATTATAGGGGCGTTAACCATTACACCATTTTTTGGTATAATGCCACTTATCTAGTCATCGTCCACATGGCGGAAAACGTCTCCAAAGGGCATTAACCATTACACATAGTCTAATCGGCATGACTCTCATAGTATCAAACTTCCATTTAATTCACTTATATCCCTGATTTGATTGATCTATAATGTTAAGCAAATTCTCATATATATTGAAAGACCAAGTATATATTCAACGATATGATGTTGGCTTTTTTAATGTACGTGGTTATTGTATTTAAGTGATTTATTTGGATGTTTGTTACATCTAAAGTTTTTTTTTTTTTTTTGACTTTTAAGGATTTATGTACGTGGTTATATATCTAGCTATGAAGATGACATCAACAGAACTAGTTTGATTAACTTCTTGTACGTTGTGACATGTTGTGGTGTAACAGCCCAAAAACGAGCAATTAAAATTAATAATAAGATGTAATTAGTTATGGGTTAACTTAAATAAGATAAGAGAAAAAGAAAAATTATGAATTTAACTAAGGGTGTACCTCCATGAGCGGGAAATGGTGGGCTTAAGGGCTACACATTTCATCATTTTCATTCAAATTCAAGAAAGTTTTACAAAGAGAGAAAAAGTGTGTAGTGAGATAAAGTGAAAAAAACTTGAAGATTTGCAGATTTTTTTAAAGGAATTCAATATCTGAGTGTTAGCGGACCAAAACATATCTTTTAGATCGGGAACGAATCTATGGTTTTGGTTTTTGAGAAAGTGAGAAAATCATCAAAATATCACATTTTTACGTTTGCAGTTGTATAAAAAGTAATATTGGGTGATACACTAAAGATTTTGACGTAAAAAGGTAATAATTTGGGTTAAAAACGAGTTGGTTCGTCATTTAAACCTGGCCATCCATCGATTTAAAGCTCGTCCAACGAATCTAAGGCAATCTCCCTAAAGAGGATTTAGTCAAATTCGCCAGGCTAATTTAGTCTAATTTGCCCAATAACGAATTTAGCAAATTTGTTGGTAAGGATGTGCAAGCCGGTATGGCTAGGATGTTTTAGTGAGTTTAGGAAGCCCCAACGAAAGTTGGGCATGATAACTAGCGAAATTGTTAATTTTGCTAGTTAGCCACCGAGAGAATTTAGCATACAGTGACAATTTATATGTTAATCTTTATGCGGTGGTGTAGTGTATTCCTAGTATAGATTTCTTAGACTTGAAGTTATTCATTATAACTAGGTTAATTAGTTCTAAATCCCTTATTTCTACTATTTTTAACTAATTTGAGGTCATATGCATACTAAATAATCAAATTTCAGACAATTTTTTATTATGGATTTATAAGAAAGCAAAGTTTTATGATCAATTTTCCTCTATAATAAAGTGTTGTTTGTTTTTAAAAAATTGTATATGTAAGCTCTTGTTTGCGTTGCGCAAACCACGTACAAACATCGATAGTCATTGGCTTGAAGTTATTTAATATAAATTATTTTGATGTGGACCTTTCACTTTGATTTTACTAATTCACACACTTATTTGCACACTTCATTTACTTCTCATTTACTAAAAAATCAGATAAAACTATGCGAGTAACCAAGGTCATCGTCTTTGTTCTTTTGAGTATACTTCATTCTTTAACAGTCTTTGACATACGAAAAATCAAGTAAGATCATACGACATCGTTACGTTATATACCACTATTATTGCACATTTGAACCACTGGAGAGCCAAAGGATCCCTCGAACCCTCTCAAGTTCCATCGATACGAAATGATACTAAAATAGTGTTCTATATAATTTTACTTTAAGCATCTCCATATAGCACACACCCTAGAAGCAGATGCCGCATGTCATAAGCCATGAGTTGGAGCTCCCATCCAACGAATTACATAAGTATAAGTAAAACTTTATAGAAATGTAACTGATTTTCACAGTTGTTCTAATAACTCATTTAATATTTCTTTTTCTGATTTAATCATTGAGAAATATGCTAGCTAATCATATATAATTGATATTTTTAACACGTTAGAGTGCTAATGTGACATTTTTATCATTTTTTATTAATAAATTAGATCACTTATTTTTTTTGGAGAAAACGATGATGACAGTGGTAGATGGTACGTACGTAGCAAGAGTGGGTTGTGTTTGGACCATTTTGCAAAATGGTTGTCCAAATCAATATCATATCTAACCTGCTTTTGCTTTCAGTTAATCGTTGTTCGCATTGTTTTGTTCGCATCGTTGCCATCCATGGATCGGATGATAATGCTTCGATCCCCACTTAATTACTAGAAAGAAAAAAAGAAAAACATATCATGTCATATTCCAAGCCTAACCTAGTTAATTAAGGGAAACATATTAGTGGCCGGTAATAGTTGAATTATCTTTGTATTACCGACCAACAAATGATTAATTTCAATCTTGACTTGTTAATTTATTGATATACTTAATTAATTCATTTAACTCTATTATTCATCATTATCAACATGATACATTAACGCTAATAATTCAACTATTACCAATGATTTTTTCTAGTGCCACCGATCAATGTATTATAGTACCAATTTAACACGTATCCTTTGAAGACTCTATTACATGAATTAGTTTAAATGTGCATGGACATCGACGGTTTATTCATCAACCAAATTACGTTTTCACTCGTTTCGTGTATCTATAATTGAATCAAAGAAACCATATATCAGCAATGAAAACGACAACACTCGATCGGCCATACAAAATTTTAATGATCGCTAGACATATATATATAACTAAAACGTAGGTACGTTATACAAAACTTCTTAATAATAATTAATATGATCCATGTCCACGTTAACAGGTGAATAGGTGATGTTACTTGTCGAGAATTTTTCTCTTTTGCCGGTATACTTTTATAAAAGATGTGTGTGATCCCCACTTATTGGAGTCTTTTCTACTTTTTTTCCAATCTTTCGCAATAGATGGCTTAAAAGTTTCAAAACACAATTTCCAATGATTTTTGTTTCTATTTTAATTTACTTTTCCACGTGTATAATTTATAATATTATATATTTATTTAACTACTTCTTGTCTTCAACTACACGTGTACTATATATATATTTTTTATTTTTATATAGTTATACTTAAAGCGCGATTATGTGCGGTGGAAGCAAATATCTTACTTGAATTCCTAACAAAAGAAACAATCATGATTTTTCATATTTTCATAACCTTCTTAGAACTAACCATCAATTAAATTAATTAGCTATATATACATTTTATTCGATCTTTACTATTTTCTAATATGTATATATAAGATCGATCGATAGTTATTTAATTTAGAAAGGATTAAAGTTTTAAAACTGTGAGCTAGAAATTAATCATCATGCATGATGTGACTTTTGTGTTATGAAATAACATGAGGTAATTAATGCTAGAAATGTAAAATTATAATAACGAAAACACACACACATCCATTCAAATAAAAACACTTTTAACTTGAGAACAACTTAGGAACCGCTTTAACTGTTGTATTTATTATAATATTAATTGATCAAAATGCTTATAATTAACCTAATTTTAACATCTATTTAAAAAATATATGATTTGTGAAGTCGTTTGTTAAAATGCATATATGCACCTAAATCACTTGTACACAAACACATATTGTGGGTGCATATATGCATTCTAACAAACGACATGACGAATCATATTTTTTTTAAATAGATGTTAAAATTAGTTGAATTATAAGCATTTTGGTCAATTTATATTACAAAAAATTCAACAGTTTGACTCCATATATGATTCGTTAAAGTTGTACTTTTTGTACTCAAGTTAAGAGGTGTTCTCATTTGAGTGTGCCTCTATATATATATATATATATATATATATATATATAAGTAAGACTTATTTTATTAATGTATGGATTTGATCACACTTATTCATAGACGTACTATTGTTAAATGGTTCATATATGGATCGGTCAAATCTTTAAAACTCATTTGTTTCTAAAGGTATATTGGTTTAGTAGATCTAATTTTTGCATCCAAAGGTTTTAATTAAAATCTTTAATTGTTTTCTTGTATTTGACAATTTGTTTAAGTTAAATCCAATTTACTAACAACATTAATAAATAATAACGTTTATTACAAGGATATTTTATGAATTTTACTAATAATCATGTAACTAGTTAAACTTTATGGAGGAAATATTTCTGTAAACTACTTAAATCAATATTTCAAGTTGTTAGAACCCAAATCCTTTGTCAACATCATGGCTCGCCACCTCCGAAAACATGCATTGCATGCATGCAAACACCACGACCGTCCACCGCGCATATCTAACTATTCATCATCCACCACCACCACCATCACCCACCTTAATTCATTTATTCGTATAATATTTTTCATTTATATAAAATTTTTTAAACTTTATTTTAATAAATATGATATAATTGGTGTTTGAGTCATGTGTGTAACGACTTTTGCGGGGATGGGCTTGTGAGATAAGGTTGAGTTGATGTGTTAGTTGTCAAGGACAATAATTACGTTTATAAGGAGTAAAGTGTATTAATTTGTTATTAAAATATTTTTAAATTAAATGAATGAATGAATTAATTTGTTATATTGTTGATTAATAATGAAGGGATGGATGTTGTAAAAGGGAAAACACAACTTAAGGACAAGAAAATAGCCTCTTTTTCTCCGAACCGTTTCTCCATATTTGTTTAGCCAACGACCACCACATGTTTCCTTATCACGCTTCTATATCTATCTATCTCTACACACATGGTATATATACATACATAGAGACCGCAATTTAATTGTTTTTCCCACACCTCAAATTGAAAAAAATTCTATAGATATGTCACTACTGTAAGCATTTACTTTTTTGGAAGTTCATGTGATTTAAAAAAGAAATGAATAACTCAAAGCCTTTCTCTAAGATATATCTCTAAATGATGTTTAAATAAACATATGAAGCCTAATTAAAATGTATTTATCCAAAATAATGTGTTAAACATGATCATTTTGATGTTTAATATGTGTAAAAATATAAAAATTAGATAAGATATTTTTAGGAGCAAACATGTATTATTCTTAAACTTCAAATCGAAAATCGAATGGTCAAACACAAAAGTATTATCAATAAGTCTTCACTTTCGTTAATAGTTAGATAAGAAACTAGAAGATATATAAGAGATAATTTTATTAAATGTTTGATTAATTTGATAGAGAATATTTAATACCCTACTAATATATGGAGTACCTTGTTAATTTCTGTATGTGTGTCACAAATAGAAAGTGAGTGTTTCGCGACACAGCCATCTTTGTCGAAAACTACAACACGTTTGCGACAAAAACCTATTTTTCATCACAAATATGTTGTAGATCCGTCTCAAACAATTAGTGTTAAAGTTTTTGCAGTCGCAAAACATTTGTGACATTGTTGCAACGAATCGTGACACAATTGCGATAAATACGTGACACAAATGCGACCGAAATGACAGATATTTGTGACAATAATATCAATTATTTGTGACAGAAATATTAGTTGTCGCAAATGTGTCAGCATTTTATGGCAAAAATAGTTGCGTCGTAAAATACTCGCTTTTCTAGCATGCGTCTATATGGATTCTTTACTTTATTTCACACTAGGTTTAATGCCCGTGTGTTACACACGGGTTAAATAATAATATTTAAAAATAATTTATAACCGTTATGTTTAAGTATTTATAAATTTTTAATATTTAAGTATTTGGTCCATCAACTTATGCATGGTGAGAAATTTCATACAATTTCCCTCATAAAATTCTTTTTATTAATCAAATATTTTCCTCCCTATAATTATCCCCTAAAACCTAAATTTATTAGATAGATACCTACCTAGTAGACCCACTGATCATAAACAAGGTCTATGACAAATAATATAAACGTACACCCGATAACAGACGTTATCTATAGGACGTTATATGTATTCTATTTATTTACCATGTACCCAAAAAGAACTCCAATTATTTAATTTGTAGGAAACGTACATCTTTTTTTTTCCCTTAAGTTCCTTTCACACTACTGTACAAACAATATATTGTGAGTTTGTGACAATAGGAACGCTGTAGAAAAAGGTTGCAAATGATCTTTGCAGGCGGGAAAAAAACCAGTCACGATCAGTTAATTTTATTGTAAATATATATTGTTCTTTTATGTTCTTTACAACGTAATTAAACAATGTGACAGATGACCTTAAATTGCAACTGATCTTCATTTGTTGTGCCGAATCTATTCTGTGATGTAAACTAGCAAAACGTACGTACTATTAATTTGTTAGATAGGTTACAACGGTATATATATTATATATGTTGTTACTATTTTTATTTTGAACTTATTAGTTAACGTAGTATATATACATTTGTTTTTGCTACATCAAAAGTAGTTTGATATTTTGGGTACATGGAATCTTGTTGATAGTGATAAAATATATTTTTAGATTAGATTTGGTAACAGAATCAATATATAGTGGTTCATATCTTGCACGTAGATTATTACATATTTTATATTTAATTCAACATTTCAACTACATTAATTTTAATGTTGATGAGTTGCAAAGGCATTAATATTGTTCAAATTCTTACGATAACATTTACTTTAAAAAACATATTTTATTTGTTGAATTTTTATTTTTGAAATAATTGCATATTTACCCTTATAAATGCTCCCAATTACATATTTACTCTTTTAAAAAATACTCCCTAATTGTATACTTTCCCAACTAAAAAAATCAATTGCTAAAACTTATAAGAACGTACAAGACAAAAATATAATGTCAATAATAAATGAAAATATTTTTTTACAGTTGTCCTCGCGATCAATTTTGAAGTACAACTTTTGCATAGAGCTCTTTTATAATATAGAAAATGGAAGCATCATTAGATGCTCATCACCCATTCGATTACGTAATTCCGTCTTTATATACTTCATAGAAGAAAAACACATCTCAACACTTGATTGTAACTGACATTAAATAATGTTAACTTCAATAAATGATAAACGGACAGATATCCAAGATGTTTCTTTGCTTCCACATACCATTGTTTTTGCAGATTAGATGATTCACGTTAAACTTAACAAAGCCTTTCTTTTTCTTTAGAATATTTTACTTTATCCTAATTAGATTTTTCATTGATCTGGGGGAAAGGGAACCGTCTATCGGTTGGGAAGCTAGACATCAAGTAAGTCCTAGATTTGAATGAAGCAGACTGGCTTTTATTTTCACTAATGTTTGCAATGTAGTTTAGCTCATGCATAATCTAAAAGATAAAATCTCTACTAAGTATTAGCTAACTAAAACTTATCGATCAACTAAATTATTAACTCATAATCAGTCGAGTAAATTAACTTATAATCGATCAACTAAACTTAAATTAATTATTAGTAATGAAATTTATAAAAATATTAAGAAAAGGAAGAGAAAAATGAACTTGTTTGTCGATATTTTATTGGCTTAATTATCATATCATGTACTATTTCGCTGGTTCAAATCTATTCATGCATATTCCACCAAAATTGAAGTTTAAGCATTTCTTTTTTTGTTATGTTTTTCTCAAAAACCCTATCATGTCTCTATGTATATAATATTTTTTTTTATCATTTCTCTCTCTATATAAATTCATGATAAGACATTATTCTCATAACCAAAATAACTAATATAATATGCTGAGTATGTTTGAGCAGTATTAACTAACAATTACTCCCTCCGTCCCATTAGAAGTGTCATAGTTTGAAAAACACAAAGTTTTAGGCACATTAAATGATGAGTATTTTTGCTTGTCATTTGACAATAATACCCTTGACAATAAATATTATTGTGGGTCCATCATATTGTTTGTTTTATGTTATTAAGGACAAATTTGGAAGTTTACCAATAAATTTTAAAAGTGGACACTTTAAATGGGACAACTAAAAAAGGCAATATGGACACTTATAATGGGACGGAGGAAGTATAATATTTATACATATTAATAAAAGAAGGTTTCTGGTGCTATGTGTCATGTATTGATACATGTTGTGGATAGTTTTTTCCGCCCAAATTTATTCTACATTACTTTTGGTAAAAATCGGCACTAAATATATTCTGATTTGTATGGTTTAGGAACTATACGAAATTTTAAATAAAAAGAGAATCACGAGACAATATGATTTTAAATAGTTTTTTTTCTTAAATTTTTGATCATGTTAAATTTTTACTCATCGTAGTAATTGTTTTTATTCTATCATAACTTAAAGTTTTAATTATACATAGTTTTAATCATAGGGATTTTCTAATATGTGCCCTAAGGGCACAAATAATAAATTTTTAATATGGTAAGTATTCTTACTAATTACATTAATATTCTACTACTTACCATATTTACCAACAAAAACTAAATATAAAAACATGATTTTTGTTGGTAAATATGGTAAATAATAGAATATTTATCTAATTAGTAAGAATACTTACCATAATAAATACATGTTATATGTGCCCTTAGGGCACATATTAGAAAACCCCTTAATCATATGTTATAAAAAAACATTGTTATTAGCATCTGAATCCCCTAAAAATGTATAATATCATACATGCGTCTACAATATGTCTACAATATGTTGGCTGTTTCATCGTGTGTTTATGCTCTATGGTTGTATGCAAGTATTCAAATAGGATATACCAGTTGGATCTTGAAATTTGGAGCTATAATGCTATATAAGCATGTTTTAAAGTGTTTGAGAGAATTTGTGTTTTCACACACTTATGTGAAAACAAAACATTTGTGAAATATATTAGACAAATATGGAAAACACAAAAACATAGCCTAGAATGCCGTTTACAGGGAAGTGTTTACTAATTTGCAATTATTTTTAAACTATTCAATATACTTTGTTGTTGTTTTTTTTACTTTTGAAAACCAAACTTCATTTTTTAGATTGTTTGTTGTTACAATATTTGTTACTTACTTGAAACTTGAATGATAATACTATTTGTGATTTTTATGATTACAATTAATAACTCAATCCTTTTATTTATTTAATATTTTAATGACCCACCTGTGCAGCACACGAGTAATAATTTAGTACATAATTTAAATTGGTTATAATACATATAAATTTCAATATATTAAATTTTACTTTTGTAATAAAAATATAGTGTTGATACTGCTTTATCTAGATACACGACACACATATATTCACCGACATATATATATATATATATGTGTGTGTGTGTGTGTGTAATTAAACATTTTATATTTCTTTTACAAAATTCTAAATTTCTAGAAATTAAATAAATCAAAAAAGTGTGCAAATTAAAGAGATAAATAAATAAACGACTGTTTTTCAATTTTATCATTTTTATATAAAACGATAATTAACATTTGTACTTGTTGTGTCGTATTCGGTTCTCATAATATGTTAAAAGAACTTGTAAATAAATATTATATTATAGTATATTTGAATATTAATTTCATGTCCCCATTTTTAAGTTAACCCCATTGGCATCATCATTATCATCATCACAAGTCCCATTCATTGATCCTCATCTTTCTCTCACATTAGCAGACAAACACAGGCCAGTTTCTTGGCTGTTTATAAAGTAACCAACTTCAATTCTCCAAATCAAAACTACTTAATTTCGAAGCTTATAAAATCGATCAAAATTTCACACATACATACGCACATTGTGTGTACGTGCGTGTGTGTGTACATATATAGCTAGACACATACATATATAAAAGTAAAGGAAATGAGGAAACCAATAGGAGGTGGAAGCGATACGATGATAACGACGACGATGAAGATGCGAAAAGGGTTGTGGTCACCCGAAGAAGATGACAAACTGATGAATTACATGGTTACTAATGGTCAAGGGTGTTGGAGTGACATTGCTAGAAATGCAGGCTTGCAAAGATGCGGTAAAAGTTGCAGGCTTCGATGGATTAATTATCTCAGACCAGATCTTAAACGCGGAGCGTTTTCTCCTCAAGAAGAAGAAGTCATCATTCATCTTCATTCACTTCTTGGCAACAGGTAAGATATGTATATGGGTTCATCGTTTTTCAAGTGCTCTTTATTTTGTGTTAATTAATTGGTACCAATTCAAAGTATATTATGTGTCAATATATATACAATTACATGCATGGGTAAAATTAAGTTCATGGGGTGTTTTATGACATTAGTTTTAATTTTTAACAATCATTTTGGTTTTTAAATAAACAAATCTTCTATACCCTAAATCAATATAAAGTATGCAATTTATACATTATGTAATTTTGAATAAGAGTGATTTTCATGTTTGAAGCTCAAGTTAAATATTTTTGTACGTTGTGAATCAAGGTATACTTTGAGATGAAACCAATTAAAGTAATTTATATATAACTTGTACCTTAATTAGGTTCAAAATATATACATGCACAAAATGTGTGCATGTGTGTATACTTACATACACACAATTAATACACATGTAAGGGCATGGACGATATTACCCATGGTTAATTAAGCATATATATAATCCAGTAAGTAAAATGTCAAAGTCATGGTCGCATGATTATATTGCAACTTACAAATTTAATCTTTGTGCTTTTGACTTCATGTTGCTAACAAATCATTAATGGAGAGTGAAGATAGCAATAGTTCAATCTCTTCCATAATTGTACCAAAGAAAGAGTAACTAGACATAATTATCAACATATAACATGCATCATAGTACACTTGTATTATTTAACACCAAGTATATTAACCTTCTTTTATGTATCACTAGTTAAAGGTAAATGATTATATAACTAGGTTTATTTATTTATCTATTTATTTATTTTTTTGATATATTTAGGTTCTATTGCGGAATAATTAATCCATATATTCTTAGTGTCAGTTAGTTTTTTTGAAACGATATATGACTTCCTAAACATACACATAAATCCAACTATTCACCTTATATGAGAATGGAACCATAATCACAAGAATTTATCGATGAGGTGTGGCACCGATCAGTTGGCGCACACCTTTGCGCTAACGCCCTCCAGTACTTTTAATCAATTTTGTATCAAAAAATAAATTTAAAGTTTGTTATCTTAGTTATCAAGTATCTCCTTCCTTTATTCAATTAATTTAAATTAATTTTCATAAACTCAATCAAATTCTAGAAAATCAATTTAAAGTTTCTTGTCTTAGTTATTAAATATTTAATTTATATTTTTAATAAACTAATGTAATACACGGGTGTCTAACATTCTGTCCATTGTTGTTGATGTTATTTGTTTACATATTTTGTTAATTTAATCATATCATTCTATATCTTTTATGCACTAATATCTTGTCTAATCAAGTTTAGGAAAGACTCATTACCGTTCAATTTACAATGCATTGATAAAAGGCTCAAAGTGAAAGGGATAATTGAGGTTGAGGTGTGTGCCCACATATAACCTTTGAGTTGAAGATACTCCACTGTCTATTTCAATAGTGTTTGCTTGCAAATGAAGCCAACTTCCATGCATTGCATGCATTTATACCGTATTTTACGTGTAATACAATCATTTTTATTCTAAACAATATTAATGGCATTTTTTGTTTTCCTTATTTCATAGGTGGTCCCAAATTGCAGCAAGATTGCCTGGTCGTACAGATAATGAAATCAAGAATTTCTGGAACTCGACCGTAAAAAAGAGGCTCAAAAAGACTACATCAAACTCATCGTCACCTAACACGAGTCATGATTCATCATCTTCTGAACATAAGGACATCATGGGTGGATCGGTGTCCATGCACGATTCCAGCAATATCATGGCTATGTACATGGATGCAACAAGACGGTCATCATCGTCATCTTTGCAAGCCATGAACATAAGCCAGGTGATGGAATCGAACATGCCCATTTTGCATGCATCATGCTATGGTACATTGGAAGTGGGCATGGATAGTAACGCAATAAGTTACCATGGATGTTACGAGATTTTCGGGGGAAATTTAGGTTTAGAAGACGAGATTTTTAACATCACACCATTAGATAACTCAACTAGTATTGATCACGGTATAAAAACCGAAAATCTTGATCAAAACTCGATCGTGACTAATAACATGAACAACATGATCATGAACCAATGTTACAACAATAACAACACCTTACATGCGATAAACGAAGGGTTCGAAAACTGTTGGGAGGGAGCAGGAGATGAACTAAAAGTTGAAGAATGGGACTTTGAAGAACTTATGAGAGAATCTTGCACGTTCGATCCCTACACTTAATTAAATCTTACAAAAAATAAGTACGTAGATTTTTATTCATATCCTCGATTTTCTTTTGCCATTTTTGGGAAGTACGTAGTAAATTGTTCAAGATTGTAAGAATAAAACCACACTGAATTGAATATACGTGTAATGGGGGTCATTGTGCATGTAGCTAAGCTAGGTACCTCATCATAAGAAAATATATAGTCTGGCTAATAAAATTCAAAATATTTACTTTTATAAAACCTATATATGTGTGTGTGAAAAGTGAATTGAAGTATATATATACGGCGACAAAGTCAGTAATATTTTCTTACGTATTCGATTTTTTTTCGTGGATTCTAATAATCTTGATAATTAGGCGTCATTATTTTTCGTCACATACTCACATCACGAAATTAAAGACACACGGTGAGTAAAAACATACGAAAACTTGAAATTGTCAATAAAAAATGATAAAAACTTATCTTGGGTCATTTCTGGTTGATGAAGATTGGGGACTGAGGAGTTTTTTTAGTAGTAATTAGAGATTAGATAGGGTCAAGAGATTATTGGGTTAATATGTAATGGTCCTAAGCCCAACTACTCGATTTTATTTATAGAAAAATCATTTAACCAAATAAATCTATTTTATTTATTTGTTTATTTTTTAATAAAAAATTGTAATTGTATTTTTAAAAACTTTTATATTTAGAAAATATATAAATGAGCAATTGTATCATTAAATAACAATAGGGTCAGAAAAAAAAATACTAAGGTCGGTAATAAAAAAAAACTAATGTCGTTCGGTTTATAGGTATATAAATTAAAGACTAGAGTCAACCGAACCCGGTCAACCCTACGTGACTCCGTCCATACAGTATACATACCGAATTTAAGCTGACCTTGACCTATAATATTATTTATTATTAAAAAATAAGCTCATAAGCAATAACAGTTTTTTGGAACTTTTATTACAAACAAATACAAACTGTGTTTTCGTAGAAAAGTTATAAGTTATAATTAATTAAATACTAGAGTAAATTGCATTTTTAGTCTTTATTTTTTTTAGCTTTAACATATTTAGTTTTACTCTAAGAGTTTGTGCTCTTGTGATTTTATTTTTAATAAAAATAGTCTCAAACACCAACTCCATCCAATTTTCGACTAATTTTTCTCACATGTCATCTCGCATTTGAGGGATAAAGAACCGTGTGTCATTTATCCCACTATCAAAATAATAACCAACATTACAAACAATTTAACATGAAAAATCGTATATTTTAAAAATAAATACACAGCAATTTACTCGGTGCAACATGCATCCAACTTTTAGTTGTAAGACATCATTTGACGTGGTATATATATGTCTAAAGTAACTTACTAGTAGGACTATTCTTTGATAAGTCTAAAATACGAGTATATATATATCCTCGATCATTTATTTTGTGAAATTATGAAATTAGTCCGGTGCAATTATTTATTAATTATCAGTAACAAGTTTCACAAATGATAAATAGTCAGAAATCTATATCTATACCTTTTAATAAAATAAGATTTTAAAGGACACTTGTCATTCATTAGAGGCATTTAAAGAATAGTTTTCCCGCTTAAAATTTGTATAACATTTTTATTAGATGAAGATTTCTATTCCATAAGTAAATAATTCTTTAATTAATTCAAACTTAACAAGGTAATCAAATAAACATTTTTTTCCCAAAAATATGTTATTTAAAATATAAAATTTATACAACGTTTTGAATTCATTTTCTTCCTTAATTACTGTTTTTTCATAATGTTATTTAAAATCGAACAAACTACATTCAATTTTTCCAAAAATATTCAACATTGCAAAATGTAATTTTTTTTATTAATTAGTCTACATTGATAAGCCAAAATCTTGAGGAGATCTTTGCCAAATATAAACACGTATATTGTTCATAGAAGATGATTTTTAATTTTGTATGCAGTTCGTTTTTGAACATTAACAAACCTTTATTTAACGTAATAAATGTATTTATTTTTAAATGTTTTTTTTTCTAAAGCGAAAGTGTCATAGAAGTATAGAACATAATAAACTTTATGTTTTGTTCCAATTAAATCAGTTAAACTTTGTTTCTTTCAATTAGATAACTTAAGTTTAAAATGTATTCTACTATTTGGTAATTAACTTTATAATAGGTAAACACTTATTTTTTAGGTGAATTTGACATGTTTTGTGTTTTTTTCTACCTTCAATTATATTTCACACTTTTAATGGTACATGTTTTTTCTACATCAAATTTTTTGGAACCTGTTTTGTGAATTTGGACCAGCTTTTTTTGTACCATCATTTTTTTTAAATTCACAACTTTTTTATTTTTTAAATTTTTTTGCAAATTCTAAAAAAAATGTCACTTTTTAGACTTCTTGTACAAATTTATAAAAAAATTTACAGTTTTTTTATTTTTAAAAAGTTTTGGTTTAGATTGAATGTTACAAGGATTCACTAGCTTCCATGAGAGTTGGTGGTGGGAAAGTAGAAACAATTTTTCTTGAAGTTGTCACTCGTGAAGTTAATGTTTACGTATTATACAAGTTAATTACCTAAGACTGAAACATGTTTTTAAAAATTTAACTTATCTAATTAAAACAAAGTCTGAATGACTTAATTAAAACAAAATGAAACTTGGTTAGTTTTATCTGTTTTTCATGTATCTATCCGTGTAACACACGGGCGTAAAACTAGTAATTAGTAAAACCAACATAATTAACCCGGCCGGTCCCAGCTTTAATTGTGGGCCAACAAGTTTTACAAATGATATATTGTATGTTCCTGGTTAATTACGAGAACGACAGATTTAATATACTTGATGTAGTAATTAGCATCTCAAATCATATACTCTTTTAATTAATTCTTAACAAGTTAACAACGTACTTACGTACGTACCACAAACTTTCTAGGAATTGATCGAGTTATGTAAGGCCAGTTTCTACCATTTTAAACCGGCCTATTTTGATTTGAAGTGATAGAACATTAATAAAAAATGCAGGCCGGAAAGAAGAAGACTTGTAACGGTGTCGGCATCGGGAAGGGGGTGGTGACTGGTGACTAAAGAGTTGAGGGTATGGTTGAAAGGATTGCATGTATATGTTTCTAGTTTTTTTAATATTTAAGTATACTATTAATAGTAAAACTGGTACGTATTTCATATTTATTATACGTGATAAGTGTTAGTGATAGAGTTGTGTAAAAAATGACATGTTATATGTTATGGGGTGACAAATAGTTTTATAGTTTGAATGGGCCATAATTTCTACATATATAATAATCATTCCATAACAAATTACACACATATATAATTTATTATTGGTGCACTTAAGTCATGCGTAAATGAATAATTGAGCATATAATATCTTTATGTTTGATGACTTTTTTCCCAAACTAGTGTAGTTAGAAAAATTATTTACCAAATAGGTGTAGTTGTAAAACTATTTACCAAAATGGATGTTTTGTTATGGTTTTTTATTTTAACTAATCTATTATTTCTTCTCACTCCTAAACTTATTGGGTAACTTTATATCATTAAATAATTGTATGACTTTAGCAAATTTCTTTTAATTTAATTAAATATTATTAATCACTTTTCTTATTTCAACTAATCAATTGTATATACGCATATATTTAAGTTTGTTTTGAAGAAATTACGTAAACAAATTAATATTTGTCGTACAGTAAATCGAAATATATTATGCGGAGCATTATTTTTCTTAATATTACATATATATTAATTATTAAACAATTATTAATATAATACTATTTGTTAACTCGTTAAATACTTACTAGTCAATGTTAATTATTAAAATATATTAAAGCAGCAATCTTTAAAAATGTTATTGTTTGTTTAATAAAAAGTACCGTAATATTACAAACGTAATATGTGCGACTAAGACATAAATATGTCGTAAACACTACACGTTAATGACACCAATGTACACTACAATAAAACACAGCTATGCCGACGAAATATATGTAACACGATGATAGACACGTCGCACCTACATAAGTATGTAAATGGTGTAACAAAGTGCAAATGTGTCACATTACATGCTAAAGTGTTAAACAAGTTCTTATTATTAAACATCTTGTATTAAAGTAGATTCTAAAATCTTAATGTTTTATATGAAATTCTTTTATAAATGTTTGTTTTCATTAAAAAATCATGCATATATATGATATAGATAAGAAAAATGAAAGAACTTTTGATTTATGTACTTACGCGTATATAGATTTTGCTTCCATATGATGCAGTTAAATATATTGAGATTATTCACTTGATTGTATTTTTAATAAATAAAAGTGATTAATTGATTACTACTAATAAAATTAAAATCTAACAAATGAAGTAGTATTTAATGAGTTAAAAGTTAGCCAATAAGTTTAAGAGTGAGAAAAATAATATATTAATTAATAAAATAAAAATATAACAAACTACCCATTTTAGTAAATACTTTTCTAACTACACCTATTTGGTAAATAAGTTTTCTAAGTACACTAGTTTAGGAAAAAACTCATGTTTGATAGTGATATTGTACACAATTAAATGACGGATTTATTGAAAGTTGCAATGTGATAATGGTTTTACGAAATTGTGACGTTGTTGGTTATTTAAAGGATGATTATTACTTAGTTAATTAATTAAAAAACAAAACAATGTTGTTAATTAATTTGGTGAAATCTTTTTTATTAGTGGAACGTAAGATATATAGAGGTGGTCGTGTTCTTGCGCAATATGTATGGAGTTTGGTTAATTAGTTGTTGTCGTGTCATTTTTCTCAAGTATACGTTTCCTTTTAATCATGAAGTTCAAGTACCAATTAACAACAAATATTATTTCTCACTAGCTAATTAATTCATCATTCTATTATTTTTCTTTCAATCTTTATTTCACTCTTTAAACCTTTATATTATTTTGTTTTCAACTACAAAACAAGATCATCTAATAATGCATGTGTTGATATACGTACTTTTTGCTAAATATTTTTAACCATCAATAATGAATTGATCTTATTAGTTATAATACCTTAAGTTAACTTCATGTAATAGTTAGGAAACCAAATTAATATTCGTGAAGTTACTAATAGAAAACAGCAAAGAAGAACAGAAGATAATTAAGAAGAATTTTGGCTCTTAGTTGTTTCATCACTTTTAAAATTTTAGGTCCAAAAATAAATCTTATGGCATATCGATCTCTACTAGATCATGACATTTAGTGATACTAATTAAGTTTATTAATTTTTCTATAAAAGACAAGAATATTTTTGTCATTTCATATTTGATGGGCCACTTACGTTGTATTAGATAGAGGTGTACAAATCGGGTTTTGGGCCCAACCCGAACCGGGTTTTAACCCAACCCGGTTTTGGTCAACAAAATCCGAACCGGTTTTTGACCAAACCGGTTCGGGTCGGGTTGGGTTTTCCAGGGGATAAAAATCGGGTTTTCGAAACCGGTTAGGGTCGGGTTAGGACCGGGTTGGGTCAAAAACCCGTTAAAAAAAGTGATTTTCCACCGGGTTGGACCGGGTCGGGTTCAAACCGGGTTCAAAAAAACCCGGGTACAAACCGGGTTCAATACATAATATAAAAACCGGTTTCAACCCGGCGGGTTTTTAAAAACCCGAACCGGGTTCTATGATACCGGGTTGAAACCGGTTCGGGTCCGGGTCGGGTTGTCGGGTCGGGTTGAAAAACCGGGTTTTTTTTACACCTCTAGTATTAGATAGTTGGGGACTATTTGTGCCCAACTATTTGTGTGATTAAAAAACACAACCCCCCTCCCCTCCCCTACCCTACCCATTCGTCAATGACCTGCAACCATCCTTCACCGGCAATTTCAATTTACCATCCAGTCATCCACCATCGTTGACATCCACCATAGACGCACCCTCGCTTGTAGCAGAGAACACAAGGATGCGATCGATGGATGGGACCCTTATCACATACTGTTAGTTTAGAGAAATACTAAATTGTTATTTCAAAACGTGTCATGATGTCGCATTCCACCATGTTAACTTTTATATAGCTGATCATTTCCACAACAAACAAAGTCTTAGCATCAACCGGGACCATGTATGGTCAAAACACACCTAGCTACCAAGTCCTTGTTATAAAAAAATATATCCACTCTTATTAACATGTAACGATAATTTTTGTTTCAACTCCTGTGTTAATACGGGCATATAAGCTAATTATAAGTAAACAAGATTAAAAACAAATAAATATATACCTAAGAAAAATGAAAACTTTACTATAAAGTTACGTAAATATATAAGTAGTCGCCCTATCACTATCTAAAATTTGAGTTAGTTATCGAGGCTTCTAATTTCTTACGCCCAAATGATTCAACTCCTCACCCTCCACTTTCATATCTAAAGTGATTGATGCCCTTTTTCCATAACTAATTAACTTTAAATAAAATTTAAGTAATATTTAATGTATAATATATATCCACTTTAATAAACAGTTTGTTATAGTTTTATGTAATTAATATCAGAATAAGAAAAATAAAGGAGTCATATTTGGGTTGAAATCTATACATTCTAATAAAAGAGAGTTTTAAAGGACACGTGTCATTCATTGGAGAGGCTGTTGAAACATTTTCCCGCTCAAAACGAAGAATCTTCTATTTTTAGCTATGTATGGAAAGAAATCAAAAACATTAAATCACCCATAATATTCTATTTCAAAATTTCATTTTATCTTATTTACATCTCTAAAATCAAAATGAAAACGGAAACTAAACAAGTTAACAAATAACGCATCACAATAGAGTTTAAACAATTTGTGTTTCTATTTTCATATGAAATATTTATATACCTATTTTTCTTACCATTTTTTTTATTTATTGATAGGACTTATAAGACACCGATTTTAAAAGTGTCAATATTTAATTTGGTATTAATATTGTATTTTTAGTTTAAAAATATATTTGTTTAAGGCTCAAATTAGAGTTTAAACAGTTTGTGGTTCTATTTTCATATATCTTTCATTTAATGTATAACTTATTTTCAAATGCTATTTTTTATAAAGTTTTAGAATTCTGTTTTTTATATTTCCACTCGTGTAACACACGGGGCTTAATCTAGTAATTAATATATCATTTATATTTTGTTGAGAGAGTTAGTTAATATCCATTTTAGTTAATATCCATTTTAGTTGAACCAACTCTTTCACTTCTTTACTTTTTACATTTGTTCATCGTATCACATACAAAGAAATAAATTGCTTCTATTATTATTATTCACTATAATAACAGCTTGATGTCCAACAAAATATTTACCCGCCAAAAGCCAACTACCTTTCAAAGATGGAACTGCCTCTACCTCTATCCCCATGCCTCAACAAACTTCATTTTACACCAAAACAAACCCCCGAATCAAAACACTGGAACTTGCTAATCAAACACCACACGAAGCTAAAAGAGGATCAATCAATACTCAATACATATACCCAAATGGAATCTTTAGGTATTTTGCCCGATAATGCCACTTTGCCACTGGTTTTGAAGGCGTGCGGCCGACTACGGGCCGTTGATAGAGGCAAGAAACTACACAATGCTGTTTTGGGTACAGATTTGGTGTCTGATATCCGGGCTCAAACAGCTCTTGTGGATTTTTACTCAAAATGTGGGATGTTAATGGATGCACGTAAGGTGTTTGATGAAATGCCTGACAGAGATGTGGTTTCATGGAATGCTATGATTTCTGGATGTGTTGGTTGCTCTGAGTATAAACAAGCTCTGGCTTTGTTTTCGCTGATGCAAATTGGGAATTTGAAGGCGAATGCAGTTACGGTTGTTGAGTTGATTAGGGCTTGTGGGGAGCTTTTGGAGTTGAGGCTTGGGAAGGAGATACATGGATATTGTTTGAGGAATGGTTTGTTTGATTCAAATCCTCATGTGGGTACTTCTTTAATTGGGTTTTATTTGAAATTTGATCCGTCAATTGCGTTTCTTGTTTTTAAAATGTTGGGTTCAAGAAACACCGTGAGTTGGAACAGTATGATAAGTGGGTATGTTAACCATGGGGATAGCTTGAAATCTATCAATCTTTTTATTTCAATGCTTACTGAAGGATTTAAATGTGATTCTGTCACGATGTTAGTTGTGATAAAGGCGTGTGCTGAATATGGAAATCTTGAATTGGGAATGCAAGTTCATCAACTCGTTATCAAATTTGGTTATAACAATATGCATATAACTAATGCATTGATGAATATGTACACCAAATTTGCAGATTTTGGATCTTCATTTGAACTATTTAACTCGATTCCAACAAAAGATGCTGCTTTATGGAATTCTATGCTATCTTGTTCTATAGAAAGCGGGTTTATAGATGACTCAATAAAGATATTTTTAGAGATGCAGTTGGATGAAATTCAGATAAATGAAAGAACTTTAGTCATCATACTGCCTTTATGTGTTCACCTTTCTAACGGTCTAGTAAATGGTAAAAGCTTACATGCTTATGCTATTAAGATTGGCAAGGAAAACAATCCACATATTGGAAATAGTTTGGTCAACATGTACACGTTGTTTAACCATGTTGAAGATGCCACAAGGATTTTTGCAACCATGATAGTATCGGATGTAATCTCTTACAATGTTTTCATCTCTGGTTTGGTCCATAATAACCTAACGGTTCAAGCTTTTGAAATTTTCATTCAAATGGTGGAATTGGGAATTAAACCAAATTCCCAAACGATAACTTCAATTCTTCCTGCTTTTGATAGTGCAGAACACTTAAATGTTGGAAGATCCCTCCATGGTTATGTGATGAAATGCGGGATTCAAATTGATGCATCTTTGAACACTGCATTAACAGAAATGTATATAAACTGTGAAGATGAGGAAACGGGTAGGGATTTGTTTGAGAATTATCCTGATAAAGATTCAATTTCTTGGAACTCATTACTGTCCACTTATATCAAAAACAATCAAGAACAGGAAGCTTTGATTCTTTTCCACCGCATGATCTCAAGGGTAAAACCGACATATGTCACTATAATAAGCGTTCTCTCATTATATACCCATCTTTCTAATCTCCCTCAAGGTCGATGCTTGCATGCTTACACTTTAAGACGGTTTTCATCATTGGATCTTGAATTGTCTCTTGCAAATGCCTTCATAACCATGTATGCAAGATGTGGAAGTCTGGAATATGCAGAAAAAATCTTTTATAATTTACCACAAAAGAATATTGTTTCTTGGAATGCTATGATTGGTGGTTATGGAATGCATGGACGTGGAGATGACGCTATGTTGACTTTTTCAAAAATGGTCAACGAAGAGATTAAACCAACTCAAGTGACATTTGTCTCTGCTTTATCTGCTTGTAGCCATTCGGGTATGATACATACTGGTTTAATTCTCTTTCATTCAATGGTTCAAGATTTTTGCATAACGCCCGAACGTGTTCATTATGCTTGTTTGGTTGACCTTCTTGCTCGTGGTGGGCTATTGAACGAAGCCAAAAGTGTCATCGACACCATGCCTATGGCTCCGGATGCGTCCATTTGGCGAGCTCTGATTGGTGCTTGTCGAATCTATTCAAATACCCACATGGCTAAAAGTGCTTTTGAAAGTCTTATTGAATTAGAACCAACAAATGCTGGGAATTATGTGTTATTATCCAATATTTATGCTGCTAACGGTCTTTGGTCTGAGGTCAAAAGCTTAAGATTGATTGTGAAAAACAAGGGTTTAAAGAAAGCTGCTGGTAGGAGTTGGATTGTTATGAAAAGTAAACTCCATTTATTTGCAGCAGGGGACAAATCACACAAACAATCCGAAAAGATTTACAAAAAGTTAACTTTTTTGTTAACTTCCATTAAAGAAATGGGGTATGTTCCTGATTTGAGTTGGGTTCTTCATGATGAAGACGACGAGAGAAAATTGGCAAGGCTTTCAAGTCATAGTGAGAAATTAGCTATTGCTTTTGGATTAATGAGTGTTAATAGTGGCTCACCAATCTTGATTACCAAGAACTTAAGAATTTGTGGTGATTGCCATGAATTCAGTAAATATGTTTCAAAGCTTACAAAGAGGACCATAATTCTCAGGGATGCTGCTCGTTTCCATCATTTTGTCGACGGATCATGCTCCTGTAAGGACTACTGGTGAGATTCGATCCTACTGAAATTCTTTTGTAATTCTCTTCTTTATTATTATTTTATAATTTAGAATACATGTCTATATAATGTGTATACTTGTTAATATTTATCTATATTTTATGTTTTAGTCTTCATATATCGCGTATAGTTGATATAGGTTATCTAGAGATTCAACTTCTTGAATTTGTCCCCAGGATTACATATCATTTGGCTTAGTTCAGGTTTAAGAAACTAGTATGATGAATGCATAGTCCTACTAAGAAGTGCAAAACGGGTGGCTCATACACATGTAATATCTGGTGTTGGCGGTTGATGTGGGGCGCAGTATTGAGGCATTCTTGTTGTACATGGGATGGATTTGTGCACCAGGATATTGCACAAGTTTTTTAGGATATTGTACAGCAAGCTTTTTCGGCTGCATATCTAGGTTATTAAGATATATAACCATGTATAGAACTTATTTACGTCTGAACTTTGAGTATTATAAAAAAGGAACTATGCATCGCGTACTAAAAACAACGTGTTTTTACGCTTGGAGTCCCTGTCGACTCTCACTTTCTAAAACCAAGCTCAACAATTATCTCCCATGTAGTTTATGGCTAACTTTTTTTATTTATGAAAATAGTCTAAGAGGTCAATAAGTCATTTCAAAAAGTTACAAAAAACTAGCTTTCTAATGACTTATTGGCTTTTTAAAACTCAATAGCACACACCCTCAATAACCAGAAATCCTAATCCTTTGCAACTGAATAAAACAAGACACATGATGTCATATTATCACTCTTTTTCTCTACGTAAGACAGCAACTAAATATCAAAATCCAAAATAACATACACTAATAACATTTGAATCATTAAACCAATCTAAAAACAATTATATATATGCACACTGTCATATACATATCAAGAGATTTCCCTAGAATTCTTCTTGGTTCTACCTAGACAAGATTAAAAGCAACAACGACAAAGCTTCAACTCGTCAATCATAAGTTTCCCAGTTGGCGTCATCAGAAGGCCAAATCACCGTCTCCATGAGCCGCTCACGCATCAATGCCAAATTCTGGTCCGATAGATCTTTATACATTGCAGCATGATCCACTTTCTAATGTACAAAAACACCCACAGTTATGATCTTTTAAAAATGAAAGTTAACGACAGCATTCATAATTTGATACCTTGATCCATTTTCCATAGAGGTGAAGGTGCATCATCATTATGGTTATGAGTTTTTAAAAGTGAAAAAAGTAGATGACAACATTAATCATTTGATACCTTGATCCATTTTCCATAGAGGTGAAGGCGTGTCACCATTACTCTTTCTGCAAGCTCATGTTTCTCCTGTTGCAACAAACCACATCAATAAAACAATAGACATGACAATATTAACCAAGTTTAAGAAAGATAATTACTTAAACGGGTCAAACATAATTTGATGTTAATGTGATGGTAATTGGTATGTGACTGATAATTTTTTTATGAACCATGAAAGGCCAATGATAACTTTATGAACTTGGTAGTTGATCTAATAAGGTTTACCTTTTGGAGGACACGAAGAAAGCGCTTTCCATCGTTAGGTTTGTTTGTCACCACAAAACTGTTGTCACGTGTCAGAAACATTAAGAAAGCAGAAATTCAGTTTTTAAAAACTACAAACAACTTGAGAGATAGAAGTAGACTTACTCATAAAACCAACGGTATTCTGTAGGGTTCATCTCGTAAAGCTGGTTCATAACAGTCCTCACGGCTTTGTAAGTGAATAGATTAAACAGTTGCTGCAAGAACAATAGCATTTTAGTCACACACAACTTATTGCAAGTGAGCAATTTGACACAAAGTTTGTAGTTGTAATAATCACATAATCAAGTGCTTGAGAGTTAAATGGCAAATTGTAGCTATGGAGGCTAGTAGAATATTAGACATAATGAACAAAAGGGACAATGTTGTGGAAAAAATGAGACTTTCGTAAAGTTGGAGCAAAAGTGTATACCGCGAGTCACAATAATCAAATTTCAATACACAAATCCAAACACCCTAAACTTTGTAAGACTTTTACAAAGGTTGAATGTATCTTGGTTTAAATTGTAACATAATTTTCACAAAAACTCAACTGTTGAACAAATGCAGCTTCAATTTTGACTCGAAAGGTGTAAGTTTTGACCTTTCTAACTCATTCCTCAATTAAGTTTTAAGTCATAAACCGATCAGCTCTAAAGATTTGAGCTTTTCTTGATTTAACAACTTGGATCCTTGGTATAGACCCCAAACTGAACAATTCAACAATACTTCAAGTCTTCAACAATTACAACTAAAGTATAATCCATTAATCTAATTATGCCACATAAACTGCAAAATGCCATTTATCACTCTAACAATCTATAAACCTGTATGCATAATCTTGGCACATAAGAGTCATTTAGCCTCATGGGTCATATGGTTTTAGTTTCCTCAAAACATAAACATACAAACACTTGCAATAAATTGAGCAAAACTATGGTAAATATGAAAGATTTTGCAAGTTCTTACGGCTTGAACATCACGAAAAGTGTCATCATATTGTCCACCAAGTTCATTGACAACCACAAGACCTTTAGTTCTCTTTTGCTTCTTGCAAGAAGATGTTGTTGCAGAGTAATTTGAATGAACAAACGAGCTTCTTAATTCCAATGAACCCGGATAAAACAACTGCTTTTTACCAACTGATTTATGGTCAGTTTTTGTGTGATTCATATGAGTTTTTGATGGCAATGAATCAACACACAAACATGGTGAAGTATGTGAATCCATAACAACAGATATACCCCCCACCATCCTTCACAGCCCAAAAACAGTTAAAAATTTCAACTTTTTCCCAAATTAGAATAAATCAAGAATCTTTATCAAGAATTAAACAACACCCAGATGAAAACTGATTGAAATATTTTGTGGGTGTGTGATAAAAAACCAAGATTTGACAATTTGGATGGACTATGAAGAAATGGGTGGGTATAAAACAAGAAAGATTTAAAGAAATGTGAATGAAAACAAGTAGTGTTTGAAGAGAATTTGTGGGAAGTAAAAGCTATGACCAGAAATAAATATGAGGCCTCAAATTCGCCAACCAAATTAGTGTTCATTTTTTGGGTGTTTGAATCTTCAAATCAAAATGAAGAATTTTGTGTCATGCTATAACGTGTATGGTCAGTTTGTAAGTTGGACAAGTGTAGGGTCTCTTGTACTGCAAGCATGTGCAGTGTTTTAAGTTTTAACTTGTGAAATTGCAATTAGAGCATGTTACTTGTGGGGAAGGTCACCTAAGTTATATTTTGTTCAACTACTTTCACCTTTGATTTTTCTTTCTCAAGAAGAGAACCATCTCAAAGATGGTTATTTGTTTTGCCTTTAACATGTCTAAGGTTGCCAAATATCTCAATCAACATCATCTCAACCTATATTATATTATTCAAATATCTCGTTTGAATAATACTAATCATTTTAGTGTTGTCGGAGTCATTTTTAGTATAACTAGATTGGTTTATGATCAAAAGGAGAAATTATCATAGAAACCGATACAAGTTAAAATGTGCGGAGTGAAAGCTTGATCACGACTAATATGATCATAGGTAAAAGAAACCAATGGGCCAAGAGATTCGGGTCATCACCAATGGTAGTGGGGTCCAAGGGCGAAACTAGGGTGTTTAATGATTTGGTTAATGATTTATTTAGTTATGAAATTTTTTTACTTAATTGATAACTGAACCTATATCAACTGATCAATCGTTTAATCCAATTTAGTCATTATTTGGTTAATTTGATAACCAGACCAAATATAATAAAATAAACCGGGTTTTATGTAACCGTTAACTGAACCGAAAATCAAATTCACAATTTGTAAAAAAGCAAAGAGACAGGAATATAGCACGAACCATCTTGAAAGTATATATACGCTCCCTAAAAAGTTTGTATTTCACGGCAAAGCTAAGGCAAATCTATGGCTACGACAAACACATGTATACAAAAAACAACGGTCGCGTGATAAATATAAGACTAGTCTATACCCTCCGATAAAAGTCCATAACCTCATGTGAGTTATCCTCGATCAAGTAAGCATATCAACTTATAGAAAAAAAATCAACTTACCAACAAGACATCTATAATTTTTTTCGTACTTTTTTTTTTTTTGCCTTCGTATGTCCATCAAAAATATGTCCATCAAAAAGGATATTTATTATGTCACTTTTTTCATCATCAAAGTATTATTTGTTCTTAGTTAGTATGTAGATTTGATTTGGTTTATAGCTTTGCACCAACATATATTTTTAATATCTATGTGTAACACATGAGTTAAATAAAAAATATTTATAAAAAAAATTATAACCATTATGTTTAATGATTTGTAAATACTTAACATTTAAGAATTTGACTTAATCAACTCATACATGTGAAAAGTTCACTTCATTTTCTCTTTCAAACTTCCGATTATAAAACAAATATCTTTTCCCGTAAAAAATGCTCTTTAAAACCCTGAATTATTAGATAAATTTTCACTTGAGTATCTTGGAATTTTTCTTTAACTGATTCCAATAACCGTAAAAATTTTTAGGGCTAAAGTATTATACCTACATGCTTAACTATTGACTAACTCAACTAGGTGTATCATACTTCTCCGTATCAGAGTTTGAGTGTTAGAAACATTTTCACGACATACCGTCATAACTCATAATTTTTTTATTGTTTTTTATGTTTTGTTTGGTTCCACTTCTATTGGATCAACCTTTAGCTTTCTCTCGGATCACACGAGTCACGACATGCAATTTGATTGTAAAAGAAACTAGAATGTAAGGCAGCCCATAAGTTATTAAAAAAAGGTCATTCACTAGATAAGCTCCCAAATTTATTTAAAATGTTTTTAAATAAAAGAACATGTTTTTCGGACACATTAACCGCCCTGTGACAGTCCTTGTCTCAGAGTCGCTGGAGGCAACCGGCTCATAGCTCGAAACCAAACCAAATACTTAGGTTCAAACTACTATCTTTGTACATGGTCGCTTTTAACTTTTAAATGCCATGCAATATTTGAGTCCAAGGGCAGCCCATTAGTTATAACAAAAGGCATAGGTCTTGGGCAATATAATACTTTTATAGGCCTTCATCTTATGAGCCCACTTTAAAAAAAAAGTTTTGATTTACCAAAAATGTCTCAAGCGGAACATTATCGTTCTTCATCTTAGGCAATAAAACTTTAAATGGCCTTCATCGTGTGATTTGTTAGTTTGTAAATATTACTAGTTTGAGTCTTTTGAATTACTTTGAATAGTTAATTAATTGTTATAATCTCATAAAAGAGAATAAATAAGCAAAAATGGTTAATTGAATATCAAAAATGATGGTCAATGTTATACGTAAAAAACAAACATTATGAATAAACACACAATGAATTAAAGAATTATATACCACACCATGCACTGTTGAAATGCGTTTTTTTTTCAATATCTCGAAGTAAACTTTATTAAAACTGAGTCGAGTGAATTATAAAATCTTTTTTTTTAATTAAACTTGTGTTCCTTAATGTTCATTCTTTTTTTATATGTTTCGATATAAATTATACTAAAAACATAGTCGTGGGAAGTATAATAACCTTTTTTGTCTTTGGATATAATTTGCTATTTATTAACTCTTGTTTGCCCAATAATACAAGGCCATCAGATTTGGTACGACGCCCAAGAGCTTAAGCTGATCTAGCGTGTGTTAACGTTTGACATACCGCTTCTCACGAACATCTAAGGGTGTTAAGCCTCATTTATGTTAAGGGGCTCCAACCTTTCTACACACACATATTAATTAAATAATTAAAGTAAGAGGGCTAATGTAAATTAAACAATTTCCTTCATCCGCGTCGAATGTAAATTAAACAATTTCCTTCATCCGCGTCGAATAACATAGGACAAAGTGAGTACTATGATGTCTACATATAGTTAAAATGCGTTATAGTACACCTCATAGCCTAGTCGACGGCCTTACACCATTGGGAGACTTCGAATAAACTGGAGTACATATAGGATAGACCGGTGCTAAAACCTTTTCTCAAGATATCTTCCAAACTGTTGGGGTCCTTGCTCCGGATGTTGTTCGTACGGCGTGAAAGCAGTTGGTTACGTAGTTTTAGAATTCTACATCATTACAATACTCTATTTTTTGTCGATGTTTATACTTACGTCTATTTAAAACTAAACATCTTTTAACACCCGAGCACAACATGCTAGTTTATTTTAAAATCGTTAATGTTGTCTAGACTACTTAGTAGATGCTATACCTCTTATGTGGATGGGAGGTCATGGGTTGTATGTTTGACATAGTGATATATGATGGTAATTTAATTTGGAGTATGTAGGACTGACAATATGGTAAGTTGTCAAAGTTTGATTTAAAATCGTCAATGCTAATGAGCCTTAGATCAACTGGTTTGGGAGGAGGTATAGGTTCGCATCAAACTTGGGACGATATGCTTCATGTGAGCAAAATGTTCTATTATATTAGGCCTTTGGGCGATGAGTTTTCTTTAAAATGATGACACATGAGTCATCAATATTATCTATATTCATAGGACGTGAGTAATCTATCATCAATGCTTACCCGAGTGTCGTGCTTATTTTATTCGATACCCCTTAAAAATTTAAAATTCATAAAAAAAGATGCCAAAGTTTTCACACAAAACAATGTTTCGGGGACACAAAAATTGAATCCATGAAAAACACCAAACAAATCCCAAGTACATGTGCACGTGTGTATTAAAAATCTGAAGATCAGGGAATCCTAGGCCTTTAAAGTGTCCTACATCCATAAATTACTTCACCGGTTCACCCTCATAAAATATAAAGGTTATATTTACAGTTTTAAAACGTGAGTGTTATATACTATTTTTTTATGAGTCTAAGTGTAATTTGCATTCTAGTGGTTACATTTAAAATCACTTTGCATCATTGTTCATCTGAAAAATTAGATTGTTTGCATCTATGTGATTTTTAAAGCGAGTCATTTGCATTTCTTCCTAACTTTGTCTGTTAGTTGACTGTTAATTGAAAAAGTAAAAACGACTTTTAATCATTTTAAAACTTATAATATCAAATTACATCCCTAAGGTTCCCATATTCATGGACAATGACTTTGTTTTTTTTTTTTCATAAAAAACATAAAAATTGATGTTTGCTACAAACGATACGAAGATGCTCGATTCTTTAGATTGAGTTTGTAACGATTTGATAACAATTCAGTTTCTAACGACTCTAGGTCTAGTATATTGGCTGTTATGGTGTTGCTTAAGACTTGAGACTTGTATTTTGGTTGTATTGGTTGTCATGGTATTTTGGTTGTTATGGTATTTAGTATTTTTTTTTATAAAAATAACCAAAAAGTTACATGTTGTTGGATAAGTGATCAAGGTATATTAAATACCAATAAAAAACACATGCTTACTAACAATCTCAAATACATAAGTTTAAAACATCAGAAAGCACAGCTAAAAAAAACATTACAAAGTTCAAATGCCGTTAGATAAAAATGGGGGTTTAAAACGGGTTGAAGGTTGTGTCCTAAAAATCAATTAGGGAGTTTAAACATGCTTTAAAAATAAAGTTTTAAATGGTTTAAAAAGAAGTAAAATAGTTATTTAATCATTATTTAGATGGTCAACTAATGGTCAAATTTAAAAAGTGATATAAACTATCTGTTTTAAAAATCATAAGTATGCAACCAGTCTAATTTTTTAGGCAAGAATGCAAAGTGACTTTAATATACCATTATTTGTACCATCCAATGGCACCACCTTTGTCCCAATCTCAAACATGTCTAATCATGCTGCAATGGAAGAAGGTATGGTCTATCCCGCTCATCATTTGTACTAAATTAACTAACATAATACCCTTTAGTTATCATAAAAAAGGAAACATTATTAATTGAATATATATCTTAATCATTAATTTTTTATATTTGCATGATATTTAGCGTCGTGAGCATAAACGAAGTAAAAACACGCAAAACTAATTAAAAAACAAGGCTAAACTTGAAGCATGGGTGGGCTTAGTCCGTAACAAAACCTTAAACAACCATTTCTTGATCTATGAACAGAGTTACAGAACACATGATATATGAATTTCAGGTGTCTTGGCGAGAGGAGTCCAAAAATGAGGCCAGAGTTGCATAACACAATAGCCACAATCATGGCATGTACTAGGAGACAACTTTTTTAAGAGATTTGCCCTTTTTCGGGAAAGAGTTAAACCCACGGGTGTGGCTGCACTTGCCATGATGGTGGCACCCCTGTAACTTGCCTTTAAATATAGACCTTCTCCCCTCACTTGAATCGTCACTTAGGAACTTCTTCTAGACTTCTTCCACACACCACAACATTCCCACTTCGTCCCACACCAAAGAAGAGCCCTTTGTTAAGCCCTCGTGCTCTTCAAAGGGTTCCCAAACACCCGAGAGTAGTAAGGAAATCACTGTAATCACCCGTAGAAGTTAGCCTTTGAGTGTTTATTTACTTCATGGCCATTGTTGGCTACACTTCATATGTGACTTAGGTGAAGATGAATCTTGACATTAATTAATGTTTAACTTTTAGTAGTAGGTGTGTTGTTCTTCTTTTACATCTTTGTGAGGATTATCTTCGCATTTGGAGCATTGACGTTGTTTATTCCTTGTTTTCATTATTATATCATTTGAAGTGTTGAGCAGCTCTTTGAAGTTATGGAGGAATTGTATGTTTATGTAAGGGGACCAATAATCGGACAAGTGGGGCAAGACATGTATATATTAGTATCATTTTGGTCACTAAAATAAACTAATACATTGTTCTGGTAAGGGTGATGTGAGGTTTAGCCGCCCACATACCTTTACAGTAACAGGTGCCTCGCCATAGGGTCGTGTACGTCTTTTGGATCACTAAAAGGAATTTATTCCCACATTATGTTCTTAAAGCCATATTATGAGTATAAATACTAAGATTTACTACAGCTACCCAGCAGCTCATGATGTGGAGCATTAGAGATACCTAGTCAGGATCAAAGTTTATGAAATTTTGATTTACATTTTGATTTATCATTTTTTTTATTTCTTAAAAGATTTTCATTTATTATTAAGGAGGACGACGGATGAAACAAGATCTGCATGATATTTTTGAAATTCGATTTATATTATCATTTATAATTTTTTATTTGGCATTGTCATTTTTATGTCTACTATATCTAAACGATTCTTTTTATTCTTCTTAAATTCTCAATTATTTATAGATGAACACAACTTCACACACACATGTGTATTAAAAATTAAAAATCCTAATATTTTTCTCATTACACCTATGAAGTTTTGACTATTTGTATTCCTATGGCATTTAGTTATTTATGAAAAATTGAATTGAAAAATCTAATGAAGCTAGTTGCTTTAATACAAATGAAAATAAAATACAAACTTTATGAATGGATATAAGATTTTTAAAACCGTAAAAATACAAATGAACCAAATCGACAAATCAAGTGAACGTAAATGAAATCTATATAACAAATCAAGGTTTTAGGGGGGAAAATATTAAATGTCATGCATGAGTTGATGGAGCAATATCCTTAAATATTAAATATTTACAAATTACTTCTTTAAACATAATGATTATAACGTTTTTATAAATATTATTACTAGTTTAGTGCTCGCGCTATGCTCGGGAACACAATTCAAGTGATGCTTTTAAGGATGTTCATGAATGTTCCATTCAGTTTTGAGACAAAACCATGGTAAAACGGAACACATGACATATTTTTCAAAATTAGATTTTTATAGCAATATTATACTCAAATTAAAGAGAATAAAGTGTTTAGTTTTATGGTGTAGTTTATTTTTTTTAAAAAAATCATATAAAAATAATATGTATATTTATAAAACACCGAGGTCTTTAATTGTATGTTATTATTAACTTTATCCATAAGTTGCATTTTAAACCCTATCAAATATAAACCGACTCACGTACACCCCTTGTAGTAAAGGGTTAAAAATATAAATACTTTTAAATTTTTCAGAATTCTCCAAAATATTAGGGGACCAAAAATGTAATTAGTTTTATTATAATAAATTTTATATACATATTTTAAATAAAAAAATGGTCTTTAATTGTTTGTTATTATTAACTTTATCCATAAGTTTCATTTTTAAACCTTATCAAATATAAACCGACTCACGTACACCCCTTGTAGTAAAGGGTTAAAAATATAAATACTCTTAATTTTTTCAAAATTCTCCAAAATATTAGAGGTCCAAAAATGTAATTAGTTTTATTATAATAAATTTTATATACATATTTTAAATAAAAAAATCATTATTGTGAGATAATCTCTCAAATAATGCCACATAAGATTTTTTTGTTTTGCTATATTATATAAGGATTTAACTCGTGTATAACACACGGGTGTTAAACCTAATTTATTCTAATAACTAATTAGTGTAATTGTACTAACCATTGAAAAAAAAAATTAATAGCAACTTAAAAGGAAAATTGAAGAGAGGGAGAGAGAGAGAGCGGCAATTCCGGGCAGCGGGCAGGGCGCAGGACCCAAGTCCCTATCAATATATACCATACCCAATTAACCATTACCATTACCCACTTTGATTTCAAATGATTTGATTTAAATAATAAATCATCTTCTTTGAATTTTATCTATTTATCTATTTTACGCGTTTATCATCTTCCTCCTACCTTCTCGTTTAATTTCAAATCTTTCTTCTTCTTCAACACATTTGATTCATTCAACAACTGAATTGAAGCAGAAACATTCATTTGTAATTAGCAGCTTTATTATATTAAAAGCAGTTAGTTACATCATCCATCTATCTATCTACTTTTGCAGTCAAAGAATTTTTACAACATATATATAGGAGTATTTTTTTATCCATTTTTGGAAAGATATACCGCATATTTTTACATATCTCAAATATAATGGCTCCATCAAGAAGAAGTTTCAATAAGAAGAAGAAGAAGAAGACAGTAGTAGTTTTGAGTAAGATGGATAATGAGATTTGTAATGTTGGATGTACAACTCCTAAAGCACAAAAGTACCGGATACCAGATATTTCAACATGCCCACCACCTCCTAAGAAACAACCAAGGCTGCTTGTTTCGACATTGCCAAGAACAAGGAAGATATCGTTCTTTAATCCTCCGGATATTGACCTCTTCTTTGCTACACATTTGGCATCAATTTATAATCATCTTCATACCGGTCCATCATGTAAGTTAATTAATTAGCTAGCTAGCTACTTTATTATTTCTTAATTAATTTGTTTAGAAATAACTAATTAATGGCCGGGTAAAGTTATTGATGATAGATTAGTGTGTGGCTTTTGTTAGAAGATCCAAGTATTGATCAACTTTTTTGAGTTTTGTGTGGTAGATAGGGTATGAATTAATGTTTGATGAAGTTAGTTATTTGTATTGCTAACTTTTTAAAGTTTGAGCATGAGCTCAATTTATGATATATTATGAATGATTTATTGTGCTTATATTTTACATATATTGGACTTTGAATGAATATGCTTGTTTTTTCTTCATTTTTAGTTATTGTTCTAGCTTACATGATGAATATATATATGAATTTGTAGATTTTCTTTTTATCTACGATAAGTACACTGTTTGAACCTCCGACCTTTTAATATATCATAGGAGACGTCACTTTTTTTTAACTCCAAACATAAACCACACCACATAAATAATAAATTACACGACATCTCATAATTTTGTGAGATTAGAGCTTCAGACCTGGCCTGGTGCTCCAAAAACCCAAGTGCATGTGTTAACAATGGATACAAACCGCATTGGAATGACACGTGTATATATTCATCACTCAATTGGAAAAATTTGCGGTTCAACTTAATACATATGATTCTTTGGTTTCTTAGGATGTATGCATCAATCTCAAGGACCATATATCTTGATATCTTATAAGCTCTTATGCAAATTGTTCTTTAACAGAGACCAAGTGACACATGGTCTGCTTACAAAAAGATTAGTCCTTTATTTTTGTGAATGATACTCAGTTTTCTATTTATATTGAACTATATGACTCACATAAAAATGCAAGGCTTAATTAACAACATAGCTTGCATATATGTATATAAGGAACCTAAATTTATATATAAAACATTATTTATAGTGAGAGCTGATATATCATAAACCTAGATATGCATCTCATTATTAGTTTAAATCATCTTGATGCATGTGTAGCCATGCATATGTTTTCTTTAACGACATGTTAGCAGTTAGTAGTTACTATACCGAACTAATTGGTATTTAAACAATACTGTCTGGATTTAAACACCGGATCTCCAAGAGATGCGCGCATGCATGATATGAATGCATGTAATATACATGTATGTATATACCTAGCTAGCTACTTCAAATAAGGACCACCATATATATATATATATACACCCGGCCATGAGTGATATAAGCAATGGCCCCTTCACAAAACTTTTGAGGCTTTAATCAATGCAATGCAAAGACTTGTACAAAAGGAGTTATCATATTTTCCACTTCTGAAATGCAGAATAGAAAAGACATTAAAAGCTTTCTCTTCATCTCTTGTGACCCCCCCCCCCCACCCCACACACACAAAAAAAAAACTCCTCCATCATATATTTGTTAATTATAGTTTTTTTAATAGCCAACACTATGATTTTTAAAAAGAAATAAATCAAAACCTGCTAATAGCATGCTTGTAATTCAAATATGTTATCAATAGGCTACTAACGCCCATTGGCAATTGATGTTTTATTTAATGAACCGAAAAAGCAAGTAAATGATAGAGAGAGAGAGAGTGAGAGGAGGGTAAAAGAGTAATTTAAATGAAGGGTGGGGACAATGGACCTAATTTGGAATGTTGTTGTTTTCAATATGGGTTAAGTTGAGGTGAGATCATGATGTCAGATTGATGCTATCTCTTTGTCTCTCTTAACCCCAACATCAACAATGGAATCCAAAGATATATGGTTTTAATTTGTCTTCCCACGTACCTCTCTCTCTCTCTCTCTCTTAAAGAGACCCTTTAACAACTTATTACAACTTTTCTATGTTAGCTATATGTACTTGCGACTTTGACAAAGAAAAAATGTTGTTACGTAGACTGACTGTCACGCAAGAGGTTATGTGATAGTGAAAATTAGACTCAAAGTTAGAATTTGATTTGGGTTGGGTTGGACCATAAATTAAGGGGGGTTAACCGTTAGTTTGGGAAATTGGGGCTAAACTTTTTGCAATTGAGCCACAAATGGCAATGGCTAGTTTGAAAACCAACTGTTGATTTGTCGAAGAACAACCTTTTAGGTCTAAGAAATTGACCTAAAACTTGACGTGAAATTTTAAGAGGTAATTTGTAAATGACTTTAATGGATTGAATACAAATAAGACTTGATTGATGATTAGATTTAGGCCTTAACAAACACATGCAGGCTCTTAATTTAAATGATAATGATTTAAAGATTTTTAAGAAAATAGTTTTAGTTTAGGGGTTGTAAAGTTTTTCATTATACGAATTAAAAAAAGCTTTGCATGGTCTTAATTCTTCTTTGTGGTGTAGGTGAGATTATGTAAGATTTGATAGCTTATTAAAAAGCTTGGCAAAAACCAACACAACCCAACCCCACTGGTTAGAAAATTTACGCTGACCGAATATGACACTTGCTTAACCATTTTCTTCATAATTATATAATATACACACGTCTCGTCCCTTTCCATTACGTTACCTTAAAATAGAGAAAAGTTCAATGAGAAACATCTTTTTATAGGAAACAAAAGAACAACGTTAAGAAGTTTGAACTTTTGTTAGCTTAACTAACTCAATAGCTAGGACGGTCCAAAAGACCTATATTTGTATATATAGTTCATAACGTACTAGCCACACGTGAGATCGAGGGCAAACCGTGGTCATTGAGTGGAAACCAATTGAATCATTGGAAAGAGGAACCAGAATGAATGAATATTTTGAAGGTTTGGCTATTAATATATGAAGGTTTCGAACATAACAAGTTTTGGTCGTCGGAAGTAATATATAAAATTTCTGGCCGGGCACTAAATTTTTTTTTTCCAGAAATAAAGGTGCTGATAATTACACGCAGCATATGAAAACATTAAAAGTAACCGTATGGAGCTATAAGTGGCTATGCGGCCGGCACTTATGGCCACCACGCCTTAATTATGGTGCAATGCTTTAAGGTACTACACCATAAGACATGGTCCAAAACCATGTCTTATAGCGACTTTGCGAGCATCTTATACCTTTTTTGTACCGGTGAATGAATGAAAACTAAATATAGTTTTATAAAAGAAAACTCCACATATATATATGATTGATGTTTTCTTTTACAAATAGTCACTTTCTCACGTACATTACTTCCGAATGATGTTTTCCTAAGGAGACATGAATGATCATATTCCACATATATGATAATAGCTAGCCTTTTGCTTTGATTCCCAGCCTACTTTAACTTTTGATTGGTAAAAGAATTTTATGGATATGATGATATACCAACTAAACACAACAAAACATTGTTACCTTTTCAGGAATCCTAGGTTGCTCTTATTTTTTTCCAAAAGTTAAAGGCTTTCAAAAACCACCAAATAAGGTGTCTCAAGATTTTTTTAACTTTTGGGTCAAACCATGTATGATTTGTTGGCTAGCTAGTACCCCCACACCCATCAAAACTTGACCCTCTAACTCATCACTCATGTGTTCTTTAAGTTTATTTGGATCGAAAGGATGGTTTGCGAAGAGTCTGGTATTTCGACGTACTAGCGGATTCTGACTTTTCTAATATTGGCTAGCGGACTCTAGACGTGGCTTGCTTATTGGGTCACCATATGAAAACAAGTACAAATACAAAGCAGAGTCTGGTCCTTCAAGCAGCAGACTCTCTCTAAATCACTATGAAATCATTTTCACACTGGAAACCGTCACACAAACTCTAAACCCGTTAAAATTTAACAAATTATGAAAGGGACAACTTTTTTTACCCTCTATTAACCTAGCCACCGGCCACCCAATGATATATTGGATCTTCATTTGAACCAAAAACTACCCGAAAGACCACAACACCATGACTCTTACCCTAAACTAGCTTAGCTCCATCAATGGTAACATTAATGCCTCTTCACTCGACTGCTTCATACCTGAAATGGAAGTTATTGTCCCAAGCCGAGCGGCTTGCGGTGGTGTTCCCGATTTACCACATTATATATCCTGACCACCCTTCATATATTTAGAAGTTTGAATTTTAGTTAGCTACATATAATTACAATCATTAATTGTCTGTTCTACTTTCAAAACTGAATGTTAGGATAGAGGTGTGGGCGCGCAGCGACTTCAGGCTCAGGTTGATGAGGGTTTAAAAAGAATTATTCGTTCGGTACAAAATCACTTCCACGAAAAAAATAAATTTTGCAAGAACTATATAAACACTGTTTATAGGTGTTCTCCAAAACTTTCCCATGCGCCAGTTTTCATGATGGCATTCATAACGAATTAAGTATGTACTAAATGAACTGTATAACTAATAACAGATAAGTAGTTAGCTCTTGTATTTGAAACCATTACTGATTAATGACGAGGTTATGCATGCAACTGCCGAACAAACATTTCTTCACTAAATTTATTCTTTTAAATTCGATAGTAACAGGTTATTTGGTAAGATCGAATAGTAGTTAATTAGCCTGCTTGGCAAAATGTAAATCATTAAGTGCTGAATGATTCAAAGGTTCGAACTGCTAAGATGCTCTATCAATGTAAAGGATGTTGGGGTCAAACTACAAACGAGGATAAAGTTAGTATATGCTCAATTCAGTTCTATTAAGCATCTCTCTATCCCTTAACCATTCAGATGTTTTTTTATGAAACAAACTCTCTTAATACTGAATGATTAAGTACTGAACTAAACTATTAAGAGATGAAACAAACAACCCCTTAATGATTATCACTTATAATTTCATGATGTTTCATAGCGGTGTTACAGTTTTCTAGCACAAGATCGAATAGAACATTGAGTAAAATTTTCTTAATGAACAAAACAAAAATGTGTGCTTATGAGCAAAAACAAAAATGTGCTTATGAACAAAAACAAAAATGTGCTTATGAACAAAAACAAAAATGCGCTTATGAACAAAAAAAATGTGCTTATGAATAGAGACAAAAACTCAGGAATAAAAATTATAAAATATAAACCTTATGAACAACAATTAACAATGGCGTGTCATCTTCCTTCTCTGAGGCTCCCATTGCGCATAGCCTCTGACAACATTATGGGTGATGCCATGGACTCGAAACCAGTTGAGGTTGTTGTATATGTAGTTGTAGCTGCACTTGAAGATGTATTTGCAGTCATCATGGTTGTATCTCCAGAAGAAATAGGCTGTTCATCATGGAATGTGTTGGTAACATCATTAAAATCCCAATCTGTCAAGTAACTAGGTTTTGTCGTGACGGTGGTTATTTCAACATCGCCTGAAAGCATGGCAATCACACGTGACATTGCTGGTCTTAACCCTGGTGATGCTTGAACACAAAGAAAGGCTACACCTATCATACGAGTAGCTTCTTGTTCATCGAAAGATGACAAAGATGGATCTATGAGCTCCAAACGTTGGTTGCTTTCGTATAGAGTCCATGCCTGAAAAAAACATAAATTCTTTTGATTATTACTATCAAGTTAAGAATATTACTTATCATGTTGGTATAACTAGCATGATGATTGTAGTCTATTAGCTAGAAAGACAATGGGTCAACAGCTGCAAAGTCACCTAAAGTCTAATTTTGATACATACAAGATTTAAGCACTAGATTTAGATTAATATTGTAACAATAATAATACTGTTTTGTAATCATAATTCAACAAGTCATTACTTAAAAAAATAAAAATGGACAAATGGTGTGTGCAGGTCGAACCAAACTCATCTGGATGTGTATTGACCTGTACTAAAAATGACTAGATGTACATATGATTTGTTTCGTTACCCAATCAGCGGGCCTAAAATGGCTCAAGATCAACAACTAGATGTACTTAACGTGTTATATGTTTTAGTCGTGCATAGTCTTGGCTGGTATAAGTTCTTGTAAATTTTTTTAAAAGTTCACATCTAGTTTTATAGCCTATACAACACTAATATATGAGCCGAGCAGAGCCACACCCCAAGCTTATACGAACCCATAAGAGCGGAACCTAAACAAACATAACCAAAACTCAGGCTTTAGGCAATCCAATCCCAAGCATCAGTTTTTCAAGCCAATCAAACTTTGGCTTGGCTTGGCTTGTCTATGCTAGGCTCAAATACATCCCCAATAATCTTACCCACTGTAGCAGATACTTCCGTTCAGGATCGACTTTCTCATCAGAGTTGGGCCTGCCACTAAGAATCTCCAGACAAACAACTCCAAATCCGAAAACATCAACCTTTGATGTTAAATGCCCACGCATTGCATACTCTGGTGCAAGATAACCACTATATAGGATCCAAGTTATAGATAATTAGTTAGTATTTATGTAAATTTAGCATATTTATTTAACAAGGATAGAAGAACTCACATAGTTCCTGCAACCCGAGTGCTAATGTGGGTTCTCTTATCATCGTATAATTTTGCTAATCCAAAATCGGATATTTTGGGGCATAATTCTCCGTCAAGCAATATATTACTTGCTTTCACATCACGATGCACAATTCTAGGCCTTGATTCCTCATGAAGATAAGCCAGTCCTCTTGCTGTTCCCAAGCATATATTGAAGCGTGTCGACCAGTCAAGATGCAAACTGGTCTTCCCTAAAAGATATCAAGATATTTAGATTTGATACAATGACTAAGATCATGAGAACAGATAAAATTTCCTTTTCATGATTTATATATAGAACCTTTTTTTCAGAACTAAAACATGTTGGCATATAGGGTTACACATTATTATATCGTTTTCCATTTTAAGTGATCACGCAAGTTAATTATGGGTTGATAAATTCCTTCAAAAGGGAACCTTTGTGTACATGTAAGAACGATCCAGGCCTTGGGTTGAGCCAGAACACTTTCGTCCCATAATTTTTAGTTTTGTTAAACAAATTAGTGTGCCAAATATGATTAGAGATGGTGTATTAGTTCAGTAATAATATAAATTGCTGAATAAAGTGATTTACGAAGTTTCATGCATCAATGTTACTCTTTTCTGTTTTTCAAGCGTCCTCTTAAAACAATGTTTTCTATTTACCTCTTTGACCCAATAAAAATAAAACATGACACAAATGGGCCAAATGGCCCACTATGAACCACAAAGGTTAAGATTGCCACTCTAATAAGAACAATGGAAAGAAAAAGCATGAAGATTGATCATAATTTATCACTTCATCTGTCCGAAAAACAATTGTCCATGAGCAAAAGTATGCAATTTAAGATATCCAATTAATTCAGCTTTGCGTTAGAAGAACGTCAACTGTAACCTAAATGCATTAGAGATACTGAGTGACTAGGAACACTTGCAAGATATAAAGATAAAGCCTAAGGGTAACTAACAGTAAAACAAGAGTATTATAAAGCTATACCTACTCATTCCGAAAAGTGGGCAATTATATTGGGACATCAGAATAGAAAGATCATAATTCTGGGACACAGGAAATAATATTCACATATTTAACAAGATTGGGATGGGATTAAACATGTGAAATATATTAATAAAAAGATCATCAAGGTGTATAAAAACTCAACATACCAAAGAGCGCTTGATCAAGGCTTTTATTTTCAAGATACTCATACACCAAAAGTCTTCTAGATCCTTCAATACAACAACCATGCAACTTCACAAGGTTCCAGTGTTGGACAGCTGAAATGGTTGAAATTTCTGCTACAAACTGACTCCTTCCATGGTTTGATGCAACAGACAATCGCTTCACAGCTACTACACTTCCATCATTCAGTGTCCCCTGAAAGATATTATGACTCAGTATAGCATTTAACCAAAAAAACTAAATAAAAATTATCCACATTATTATAATCAGTGAACTTTGGGACTACTCTTCACACATCACAAAGAATTGTGTATTACTCATAGCAAAAACAAGTATAAGTATAACAGTATCATATCTTCGGTGGATCCAGAAAACAATTTCACCATGGGCACCTCCTTAGGTGCATATAATTTTTTACAACACAGATAAAGTTTAAATAAAAACGATACAATGTCATAAAACAATGACAAAATATCTACACCCTGTCTTAGTTACTTTAATAAAAATCAATTACAACAAAATAGTTTTCACAAATGCAACTTTTGCAGAAAAGGAAATGATAAACAATTTTGGTAAAAGGACTTTGAACATTTTGGGATCAAAAACGTAGAATGCAATCACTATACAAATAACAAACTTGATTTGCAAACCTTTAAAATCTTCAGCATCTTTTTAGCATGTATAAATAGTAGGATACACTGTCATAAATAGTGTCCAATAAAAAAAATTTGAAACTCCAAGTGGGCTTAGAAAGCGGAGGGAGGAAAAGAATGTTTTTGTGTTGGGGAATTCCATAGACTTATACACATGGAGGCCTATATCGACTGCGGGCAATTTAGTTAATATCAAACCTTGTAAACAGTTCCAAAACCACCCTCTCCTAGCAAATTTGAGCTACTGAAATCTGCAGTCGCAGTTTTCAGTTCCGCATAGGCATAAGTTTTTACTTTAGGCCCCATTCCAATAATATCTGCTAAAAATATAAGGAAAAAAAAGGTAAGGACTCCCTCCAAGAAACAAAAATGAAAGAAAGTATATGAAATTAATATCATTACCGTCTTCTTCCCCATGTTTAGACCTTTTCCTTTTCATGTACAAACCAAAAACTAAGAGCAGAAGGCTGACAGACGCCACGGCAGCTACAATACCAATGATCATTCCAGTTTTGTTTGAATGGCTCTTAACTTTAAAACCTGTAACTATGTGAATTAGCGATCACTAATTACAGAATAAAACAAAATAACATTATGTGTATTCCATGTTTGGTACCAGGAGAAACTCTAATGGCAGAAATTAAAGGTCCGTAATCTCCCTGTTCAGGTATGCAGCAGGTCCCCTTCCCAGCCCAAAACAGATGAACTTCAAGATAGCTTTGTGTTACACTAACATCAAAATCCTTTACAAGAGCTCTTCCAACACCACCAGCCTCCTTTGATATATCAAAATCCTTCTGTCTACGATTTCCCTAGAGAACATGAGAATGTATTTGAGTTGCCTTTAAAGTAACGGAAAAGAAACAACAGTTAATAAAGGCTCTTAAACATGAGGACATGTTGTCTAAACTCCTTTAAATTGACAGTTCCAGTTCCTTATTTGTCCAAGATAGAGGTGGGTTGATGGATGGAGTAATGGGTCAAAGTTTAAACAGATTTGGGGTCAAATGTATATTTTCTAGTACAAGTTGGGTTGGATTGGTTTCGGCTACAAAAACTGATTTTACTTGCTAAAAGAAAAGTCATATTTGATACAGAAAGACTTCCATGCAGAACTTGGCTTCACTTTACATTTTTAACTAATATATAACGTGAAATTATGATTACAAAAACAATATTACTACTGCTACAATAATAATCTGATTCATTGAATAAAATTGAACTGATACAAAAACAAGATACAAGAAAAATAAAGATCTAACCTGGATATAAATATGAAAGACACGCCTCCCATGACCCTGCCATGTGTTAGGGGTTCGGTTAAAAACGGTCTCTGCAAAGAAAAGGCTTACAGTATAAGGCCCATTTTTTAACCCTAAGCCATAATATCTAAGGGAGCCCGGAGACTTTCTAGAAGTTCTGAAAAGTTCTGGATATCTTGTGTTTTCGACTTGGAGTGAGGTGGAAGCTATAAATGATGGGTCGTTTCGGTCAATGACAATGCCCCCATTGCTAACCGCCCATTTATCACGAGATAAATAATAGGAAGCTGGTCCAAGGGTTGTGGCATTCTCAGTCTCGAATAATGTGTTGTCGGTTGACCTTATTTCTGAGCCGCCACACTTGATTGCAAAGCTGGTATCTTTAGCAAGCAACAAATATCATCATCAATCCCCAGGTCATCATTTCTGACTAAATTAGTTGAATTATAAATTTTTGTAGCATAAATGGTAAGATCTTAGAAAGATGATCGACAAATAAATGGAGTAGTAAGTAACAAAGACATTTTTTTATGTGGGTACTTTATAAAAAGATGGTTTGTTTTTAAACCCAGTGATGACATATAGGTCTATTTTTATTTGGTTTTAATTTATTGGTAAGTCACTTATAGAGTTGTAGAGATAGCGACAACAGCTTAAATTCTGTGACCGACGAAGTAGCGGCATCTAATTGCCCAAAAACCTTTTAACTTGAAGTTGCTTCTCTATCTCTACAAGAGACTAACGCATAAATAAAAACACAGTTGTCATCAAGAAGAAATGAGCTTACAAGGTGTTGTTGTGTTCCTGTTGCAAGGAAAACCTCGCTGAAGGCAATTTAATCCTGGGAAATTACTGCAAATGGAGATGCAATAATTAAAAAGGTAAAAAACACCACATCAAAATTAGATATACCAATCAAATTGTCAATAGACTTCCCTTACACTCCACATGAAAAACCATTAGAGTAATAGAGTATAAGTCATATTGTAACTTAATCACCTAAGGATCGTCTTAGGTGGTGTTTGGTTTGTAAATGAGATTCCAAATGGGTATGTGTTTTAAATAAAAGGAGGAGAAAAGTAAACTTATGTTGGTATAGTAATTGGAGATTAGTTGTTATTTCAATATAAGATAAGGGCCGGGGTAGGAGGAGGAGAGGGGGTCCAACGGATCTGGAATGAATGATAAAACCCACAAAAAATATGGCACCTTAATAAATAGTAGCCTTTGTATACTTATGAGGTTTAAAAAAAATTAAGAGGCATAACATATGAAGCATCACAAAAAAAGGATCAAGGCCTGGAAAAAAAATGAAAAAATGATCAATTTGAGTGATCATTACGGAAATGTATCTTTATATTCTTATTCCTCTTATAATATTTTTCCAGAATAACAGTGAACTATTCTCTGGTTCTTAGTTCTTACTTCTTAGAAAGTGCATGATTGCAGTAAATCTTAAAAGTAATGGTATCTGACATTTTGAAACAATGAGCATACCAAATACGACAGGCACTTGAATGATTACCTTATGTTTGTGCTATCAAATTTAAAGTTATTAGCCACCAAATTCCTGAACAGAGAAAAATTTCAAATTCATATGAGTCACCAAAGATTTTAGCCACTAAATTGCTCAAAGCTAAAGAAGAGAAGTGACCATACAATTGCAGATTAGCCATTGACCACGTTGGAATCACCCATCGAGGAAAAGATCCTGACAGTTGATTGTAAGACAAGTCTCTGAAAAAAAAAATCATAAGAATGAAAAACCTTAAAAATTGTTTGAGAACGCAACTCATTTAAGAAATTGTGCAACTGAAAAATCTTAAGAAACACAAATGACCGATAAATGTTTAAATAGTTGTAATCAACTTACATGTTCAGAAGATCCGCACTTTTGTCAGGAAGAAGAGAACCAGACAAGCTGTTGTTTCCTAGGAACCTGACCACATTAAGAACGATTAACAACTTTGTATAAGAGATAAAAAGAAAGAACAATTTCATAACTCATATAAGAGAAGCAGTTACATTAATTAGATATGTTAAGAAAAGGTTTAGTATAACTTACAAAGAAACTAAAGAACTCATATTCATTAATGTTTGTGGAAGTGAACCATTCAAATTGTTAAAGCTCAAATCCCTGCCAAAGAGAACAAATAGTGCGTGAAATATAGTAGAAGAACTTTGATATGAAATACAGTATAAGAAACTTGATAAAGTAACTATAGTTAATTAACTTTTGCATAAAAACTTACAATGTCTTTAGTTGCTGTAATTGGACAATTTCTGTCGGAATAGGACCAGAAACTAATGCGTTTCTTATAATTCTAGTCAAACGTTAAAAAATGATTAGTAACTTGGTATAGACTGGAAAACTTCATAGAAAATAGACAAACGATGAAGTTGGCAACTTCAACCCACTTACTGATGGGTCAAAAGAGTAAAATGAATTGTTGTTATAAAGAAAGTGGGTCAAAATGTCAAATGGGTCAAAAGTAGCCAAAACTGTAGTTTGTATTAATATAACCTCCTAAATCACATTACACAAAAAATTGGGTTAAAGCTTGTAATAATATGCTTATAGTAATAATATTTACACACTTTTTTTAATATTAAATAGATGAAGGAGGCTTCGTTATTGAATATAGATTAACTTTTTAAGCGTTTTACAATAAAGTGCCAGGTAAACGGGCCGCAGGCTGCACCACAACCCCCTTTTGGATCGCAAACCCAATCCTACTAGTTAATATAAAAGCTATTAGACAAAATACGCATTTTAGGCGAACTCAAGCACACCCCCGTTTCAACATGTACAAAAAGTTACCAATTTTATTTTAACCAGTTTTGAAAAGTTACCCAATCCACCCACTCGGCCCATTTTGCCACCTTTAAAATATATCATCGCATGTCAAATAGATTTGTGTGCCTTACAAGTCCGTTAGATTCCTTAAGCTGGTGATAAAATCAAGAGACGAACTCACATTCTGCAAATCACTTATTCGCCTACAAAATTTCATGTATAAAAATATTTCATGTAATTAAATAAGCAAAGAAGCAGAGATCTAGAGAGAGAGAGAGAGAGTAACTCACAAAGAGGTCAATGATGTTAAATTTGAAAAACTAGCTGGTATAGGACCTTCAAAATTATTTCCTTGAAGTCTCCTACAAAATCAAACATCTGAGAAATGAATATTTATACTTAATGCAACTTAGAAAATGAGCCCTATAACCATTCTTACTCACAGGCTCTCTAATTTTGTCCAGTTGCCTATAAAAGAAGGTATTTTTCCAGAAAATGGGCTGTCAGAAGCCCACCTGAAAGCAAATATAGGTGAATATAATATACAACGCTTTCACTAATTCCAAAATACAAATGACTATACGTTGGACAAAAAAGTACGTACATCATACGCATAATTGTGAGGTTGGCAAATGTTGAGGGAATCTCACCACCAGCACCACAACTGTCGAGGAAACTGCAATTTTTTGTTAAGAGTGTATGAATTAGCTTCTAATCAGACACTTTTTTTTCTTTTGAGCGGCAGACTCACACACACTCTAAATCTACACCACTTGTCCATGGCGGGACTTTATCCCGCAGCCTTTTGGGGAGGGACACCATGCAAAACACGTGTGTACCATTGGGTCAAAGAGCATTTGGTACGAGATACTATATGAGTACATGTATATCATTCGTATATTTAAAGAAACCTACAGTAGTTCCATCTTGACTAGGTTTCCAAGTTCTGGGGGAAGACTGCCTGATAAATTATTGGAACTTATAGCCCTGAAACAAAGAGACAACTTTAACCATATTAAAATATGCAAGGAACCAACTTTAACTTATAAACAAAGAAAGAAACGAAAGCAGTGCAAGGAAATAAAAGAACTATGAAGTACAAAATGACGTTAAGAGTACTCACAGCATTACTAGTTCTTTAAGATTTCCAAGCTCCCTGGGTATGGTACCAGAGAATTGATTGTGGGCTAATGACCTGTTAAGATCAATCAAACAGAGTTGACCAAGATGAAAACATTAAAAGAAGATCCACCAATTAATCCAAGACTGTGATTATAATTCATAATTAATAAACATCCTACACTTACAAGTACGTCATAGCAGACAAATTTCCAAGGAACGCGGGCAAAGTGCCAGTGAATGCATTCTGATCAATTTTCCTGCAGTGGTGAAACTTGAAAGATATAATTGATTTCATATAGGAATGATACCATCACTATGATAGAAAGACTAAAGTTCAAATAAAAAGGGAAAAAGCATACAAGACAGTAAGATAAGGTAGAGCAGCAATTTCTTCAAGAATAACCCCTTGCCTGTTAAGTTGCTGGACTTTCCTGAATGCATAAAATGACAAGTTTTACGATACCACTTGAATAACATATAGCATAAATTATTTAAGGCTTGTAAGTTGTGTGTGACAAATGTACCAAAATTCAATTTCATAGTAAAGTCATTTGGTTGATATCAAGAACGAGTGTGTAAGTTGTGTGTGACAAATGTACCAAAATTCTTGTGAAGTTGATGTCCCAAATGAACCTATCAACCGGCAGTTACATAAGAAGAAAAGACTTGTTCGTCAGAAGCTAAGTTGCTTTTAATCATCAATTTTAATACCGATTACCAAAGTTTCAGTTTTGGACCTTACAGTTTAATAAATGAGCAACTGACTGAAGAAAACAGATGACTTACAGTTTAATAATATGGCAAGTGGAGTTACTGTCAAAGCTACAGTTGCATTCAATGGATGGATTGTTGTAAGGCTCGTCGAAATCTGGTCCAAGCGCAGTTCCGCTGCATGGTTCTCCGCTGATGTTCCATAGGTTCCTAGGAATTTGAACATCCCATTGCCGAAATATCGAATTTAACGCCCTAACTGTTCAATTATCAAAATCAAATATTTACCCCTTTGTTTTATTTCATGCTACAAATTGATATTAGAGTTGTTTGAACCGTTTTAAGCCTTATCATGAACTAAAAAAAATTACATATTTTTGTATTTTATATTGAAAATATTGTTGACTCGTACTATTGGACTGGTTTGATGTCCAATCCCCTCCTAACACCATTGCTAAAAATAAATGTGAGTTTAGATGGGTAAATATTCCTGGAACCGTTGCTATCGTAAAGAAAAAGATAATTGTGTTTAAAAAAATGACACTTTGTCTGTTGTAGTTCAATCGCATTTCATAGGTTTGAAATTCTAGTCTTTTTACAAGTTGATGATAAATGAATCACAAAAGTCAATGCATGCATTTTTACAAAAACTAAGAAGGTCAAGATATACAGTATGTGTTGATTTATGCATAGCTAAATTTATTGGAGTACATTTATTTCAACGAGTAATAAATTATTCAAGAATAAAGGTGGTATGGCTATAATGTCGTTGTATATGGTCTAACGTGTTTTAACTACACCTAGACGTCATATCATTCACTTTACCCTTTTAAATTCACGTCACTCAACAAAGGGTCAACCCCTTAACCCCTCCCAATTTAATTTAATATAAATTATTAAATTAGTGTGTAGAGAAAGTCTTGGAGCCCATTAACGTGTTAACACACCCATCTTTAACCCAACCGGGATTGAAGAGTGAAGAATGTTATGTTAGGTGTTAAGGACTAAGGAGCGTTAAAAACAGCCAACTCAAGTATTAATATAACAGATGTGTATTACAAAAAGTATGTTTGACATAGAAGAATTTACTAAAAACAAAAATAGTAAAATCCCTGATGAGAAGATAGTCGAAACTTACTAAAAACAAAGTCGCCAAATTTGACTATTTATTTATTGGATTCAGACTAGTGGTACAAAACGATTTTGACATTTTGATTTTGAATGTTTTAACAAAGAACATGGATAATATTTTATTATAAATAAAAGAATAATCCAGATTTGGAGCTTTTTGAACGCTGACGACTCAATGAGTCGGCAAATGAAGCCACCGAGCACAAAAGCTAGGTTTAAACTTAATTCCATCATTTCCATGAACAAAGCAATAATCAATTCATCCGCGTTAATTAATTAACTAATTAAGCTCAGATGCACAACATTTTCAATTCTGTAGGAGTTAAAACCGATCTAATCACACTACTGTAACGTGAGCTGTTATCGATTGCAAACAGTTGAAAACTAAACTCAAATTGTTACACAATTCGGTATCATGACATTCATGAGCGATTGATTAATCGATGCAAACAGTTGAAAACTAAACTCAAGTATCATATATGAAGCAGGTTAAGCTTAAAGTATAGTATTTGATGAGCGAGAGAGTGAGTGAGTTGAGTACCTTCGGAAGGATCTGTTCGTGGAGTTTGAGCGTGAGTCGTGATGATGCAGAGAAGGAAGATGAAGAAATATGATAGCGAAAATGATGATGCCGGAAACTTGAACCGGAGAAGCATCGTTTTCGTTTGGCTCTATAGTTGAGACTTGAGAGAGAAGAAGAATTGAAGTGACCAATAGTCAGTCAATGGGTTATTGAGTGGCGGATGCCGAATTCAATACAATATATGATACATGTAATATTTTTTTAAGACCGAACTTAATATATATAAATATGTAATTTTTTCCGGTGGAGATGAACTTGATAAATATAAAAACTAGCATTATTGATTAAAAAGCATGCAGGGGCAGTGGCCCCTTGTCGACCCTCTTAAACCATGTGTTTTTCGGATATAATTATCTTATGTAAGTGTGAGATAGAATAATAAGTTTTTCTGTAAAAACATTGGTTAATCAACATAGATTTTTTTTTACCCTCACCCTTGATAGAAAAATATGTTAGAGTTAGTTCATTGTGTTCACTAATGTTTATTACACATATTAGACTTATTCATTTACATATAAAACAAAATTTTATATTAAAACAAAATTCATTTACATATTTAAACAAAATTTTATATACATATTAGACTTGTTCATTGTGCTTACTAATGTTTATTATGTTCTTCTTTTTGTTAGTTTGTGTATTTGTTCGTTTATGTTTGTGAACTGTTCTTTTAGCTTTTAATGAACAAACACGAGCATTTTCATTTTCTTAATAAACGAACATGAACACGAAAACCTTTTTCGATTATGTGTTCGTGTGAATGTCCAATTAAAGTCAAATGAACAAATATGAACACACCAATGTTCATGTTTGTTTGATACATTTACAAGCCTACTTTCTTGATGCAACAATGTTCTCATCAGCTAACCTAAAGGTCATGTAAAGTTTTACACAACTTCGACTTCTATATGGTAACCAGCTTAGTCAATATATATGTTGAGTACTTTGTTATTTTGATCTTAAGGTTTATGACATCATCAATTTTATGGTAACCACCTTAGTCAACATATCAACCTCCTAATAAAGTAATATCTCAAACTTATGTGTTTCGTTTGTTACAAAACACTCAATTCTCAGGATATAGGGATGAGCACTTGTTACTGATAGATTTGGTACTAGAACCCATTTTTCTAAAAATTTGGCACTGGTATTTTTGTTATTGGTACTGGTACGGCATTGATAACTTATATTTGGTAACAAAGTAACCATGTCAAACCGGTACCGTACCGACATATTCAATACCAATACCCAATTTCCCTTAAATTTGGTACTGGTACAGTACCGCTCTCATCAGTACCTGAATATACTGCACTTTAGCTATCAGGTAACAATAGACAATATGGTTGTTTTTTTCCCAAGTTCTTCCGGAAAATTCAACTATTTTGAGTTCCATGTTGGCTTCAGCACCATCCATACACTCAACTTTACTAATTGACATGGCAAACATTCTTTTGCCAAAAAAAAGTTATTTTATATGATTTCTTGTATCCCTAAGGTCTGCAACCTTATAAACTCTTACAACAATGTCTTTACCCTGAAAACACAAAGCCACCTACAAAGACACTTTTAAGTATCTGAGCAGCAATTTAACTGTCTCGCAATGTTTCTTCCTTGGATTAGACATGTGCCGACTAACCACCCCCACTCCGTGTGCTATATCTGACCTTGTGCGCACCATAACATACATAAGACAGCCAACAACTAACACGTAAGGAACCTTAGCCGTTTCAGCTATGTCTATATCAGTTTTTGAACACTTGTCTTTAGAATGTTTAAAATGACTTCTCAATGGAATGCTTCAGGGCTTGGCATCTCTCATGTTGAACTGCTCTAATACTTTCCCAATATAATTCTTCTTATAGATAGAGTGTTAGAGATCCGTCTTTATTGTTTATGAAAATTCTCATCAAGGTCTTCTATTTAGTAGCACCCAAGTGGCCAAGTCCTTCATCTCAAATTCCTCGCACATTTGTTTATTTAGTTTTTTTATCTTTTTCATATCCAAACCTGCAATCAACATATCATCCACGTACAAAAATATGATGATATTGGATATACTTATGAAATCTTCTTTTACCTATGCAGCGGCCTTCTCACCATGATGTTTCATACCGGTGATTGACAGTTTTCTACCACCAAAATAGAAATTTGGGTAAAATTTGTTAATTTTACTATTAATCAAATAAAATTACATAGACAAAAATGTGCTTATGATCACAAAAATAATATTCAGAAATAAAATCTAAAAATATTAACAGTCAAGAATGGTATCATCTTCCTTCTCTAATACTCTCATTGCGAATATCTGACATCATAAATGGACCCCACACCAGTTGAGCTTGTTGTATTTGTAGTTGTAGTTGAAGATGAAGTTGCAGTCGTCATGGTTGTATTTTCAGATGAAACAAGTTCATCATCACAGAATGTGTTGGTAATATCATTAAAATCCCAGTCTGTCAAGTAACTAGGTTTTGCCGTGATAGGGGTTATTTCAACATCACCTGAAAGCATTGCAATCGCACGCGACATTGCTGGTCTTAACCCTGGTGATGCTTGAACACATAGAAGGGCTACACCTATCATACGAGTAGCTTCTCGCTCATCAAAAGATGACAAAGATGGATCTATGAGCTCCAGATGTCGGTTGCTTTCGTATAGAGTCCATGCCTGAAAATACCATAAATTCTTCTCATTATTACATATCAAATTAAGAAAATTAACTTGTATATAGTCTATTAAAGGTGACAACTCGATCCATTTGTGTTGTGTTTTATCTCAATAGTAGCTAAAAGGGGAACGGCTCAAATGCATGAAAAATCACCTAAAGTCTAACTTTGATACATATAACCTCCTAAACTGACTTTAATTAAAGACTTATATTTACAGCTGTAATAAAAAAAATTGTGCTGTTCTGTAATTTCCTCAAGAAACTATTCTTAGAGAATAAAAATGGGCAATTGTGTGCAGGTCGAACCAAGCTAAACACACCTGACATCTTTCGCCTCGTACTAAAAAAGTTACTATTTTCAACGCAAATGTGTTTTGACCATTACCCAACCAGCAGAACCACCCAATGGCACCCGTCATTTATGAACCCAACATATATGAGCCTAAACAAGACTATATATAAACCAAGCCAAACCTCAATCCCATGCATTAGCTTTCAGCCAAGCAAGCTTAGGCTTGGCTTGACTCGACTCGGCTAGGCTAGGCTCAAAGACATCCCCAATCATCTTACCCAATGTAGCAGATACTTCTGTTCAGGATCGACTTTCTCATCATAGTTGGGTCTCCCACTAAGAATCTCCAGACAAACAATTCCAAATCCAAATACGTCTGCCTTCGAAGTTAAATGTCCGCGCATCGCATACTCTGGTGCAAGATAGCCACTATATAGGATCCAAGTTGCAAATTATTAGTTAGGTATTAAGTAAAGTAAAAATATTTCAATACTTCTTTAGCGATGCAAGAAGAACTTACATCGTTCCCGCAACCCGGGTGCTCATGTGGGTTCTCTTATCATCGTATAACTTTGCTAATCCAAAATCTGATATTTTGGGGCATAATTCACTATCAAGCAATATATTACTTGCTTTCACATCACGATGCACAATTCTTGGCCTTGATTCCTCGTGAAGGTAAGCCAGTCCCTTTGCTGTTCCCAAGCATATATTGAAGCGTGTTGACCAGTCAAGGTGCAAATTAGTCTTCCCTAAAAGATATTAAGATATTTAGATTTTTATATAACTGTTTGGCCAGATACGATTAAGAACACAAAAATATGAACAAAAACAATCACGAGAAAACTTTCTTGAATACTTACTTTTTCATACTGATTACATACATACCCAAGACTCCATATTTATAGAGTATAGACCAAAATTTTATCTCTAACTTAACCTTCAATCTATATAATCAGGGACAAAATAAAACAATACCAAAATAATAGACCCACACTAAAATTACCAAACTAACAAACCTTAACTTTTAACTTTAGTCCTTCAACTTATATATAGAACTGTTTTTTCAGAATTAAAAAAACGCCGCATAGGATTACATATTTTTATATCAATTTCCATTTTCGATTGGTAAAGTTAATTATCGATTGATAAATTCTTGGAAAAGAAAAATAACATAAGAACTAGAGTTGGCAAAACTGGCAGGTTGGTAAAAGTGTATTAGTTCAGTAATAATACAAATTTGTTGAATAAAAATATTTAGGAGGTTTGATACATCAACATTAAGTTTTTCCCTTTTTCAAGGGTCTTTTTAAAACAGGTTTTTTAACTACCTTTTTGACTCATTAAAGATAAAATATAACACAATCAACCCACTAGAAATTAATTATTGCCACTCTAATAAGAACAATGGAAATTACTGCCACTCTGTCTCAAAAACAATTGCCCATGTATAACTAATGGGAATATTATATATTTATAACAACTAATTCCAAAACAGGACAGTTATTTTGGAACAAACTAGAACAGAAAGTGGACAGTAACTTTGGGACAGCAGCAGTAATATTCATCGCACCTAACAAGGGTGTCTCCTTTTGTTCTTAACATGTGAAATATATTACTAAAGAATAAAGATATCAAGGTGTCTAAAGATTCAACGTACCAAAGAGTACTTGATCAAGGCTTTTATTTTCAAGATACTCGTAAACCAAAAGTCTTCTGGATCCTTCAATACAAGAACCATGCAACTTCACTAAGTTCCAGTGTTGGACAGCTGAAATGGTTGAAATTTCTGTTACAAATTGACTCCTTCCATGGTGTGATGCAACAGACAGTTGCTTCACGGCTACTACACTTCCATCATTCAGTATCCCCTGTGAGATATTATAACTCAGTATAGCTTTTAATCAAACAAAACTAAATAACTTTAATTCGTGAATTCTGGGACTACTCTTCACACATCACAAAGACGAATTATTATTACTGACAGCAAAAACAACCCTAAAAACAAGTATAACAGCATCATATCTTTGGTGGTTCAAGAAAATATTTTCACTGTGGGAACCTCTGTGAGTGCATATATAATTTCATAACAAAAAATAAATTTAAAATAAAAACGGTACAATGTCATAAAAAAGGAGAAAATATCTACATCCTGCAATTGTTGTTGCGAATATTGATCTCTAAAATTTGGCGAGTCTTTATAGCAGATGCAAACAAAGGAACAAGGATGCATAACTTGTCCTAAAATGCAAAACCACTTAGAGCAAAATAGTTTTTTCAAATGCTATATTCAGCGATTTTAATATAATTGGACACCGAGTGTGTAGGAATTATAAATTTAATATCTAGAGCAATATAAAAGTAAATTTGATTTGCGAACCTTTAAAATCTTCAATATATTTTTAATATGTATAAATAGTTGGGTATAAAATCAAAAGATATATTAAAAGTATTTCAAGTGTCCAGTGAAATAGGAAACTGAATGTTCTTGTGTTGGGGGCAAACTCCATAAACTTCAAAATTTATGCATGAAGAGCCAAAAAATGTTTTTGTCTCCACCCCAGAATCCAACCAAATCAGTTTAATACCAAACCTTGTAAACAGGTCCAAAACCACCCTCTCCTAGCAAATTTGAACTACTGAAATCTGCAGTAGCAGTTTTCAGTTCCGCATACGTATACGTTTTTACTTTAGGTCCCATTCCAAGAAACTCTGTTAAAAATGAAAAAACAAAAGAAAAGTAAGTACTCTCTCCAAGAAACAAGACTGAAAGAAAATATTATATAATCAAAATCATTACCGTCTTCTTCCCCATGTTTAGACCTTTTCCTTTTCATGTACAAACCAAAACCTAAGAACAGAAGGCTGGCAGACACCACGGCAGCTACAATACCAATGATCATTCCAGTTTTGTTTGAATTGCTCTTAACTTTGAAATCTGCAATTATGAAAATTAGTGATCACTAGAATCAGAACAAAATAAAATAACATCAAGTGTATTCCATGTTTGGTACCAGGAGAAACTCTAATGGCAGAAATTAAAGGTCCATAATCTCCCTGTTCAGGTATGCAGCAGGTCCCCTTCCCAGCCCAAAACAAATGTATTTCAAGATAGCTTTGTGTCACACTAACATCAAAATCCTTTACAAGAGCTCTTCCAACACCACCTGCCTCCTTTGATATATCAAAATCCTTCTGTCTACGATTTCCCTAAAGAACATGAAAATGTACTTGAGTCGTCTTAAAAGAAATGGAAAAAAACTATATTTAAATTAGGTTTTAAACACATATGAGGGCATGTAGTCAACCTTTAATTTCTAGACTGTTTCGATTTCCTTATTCCTCCAAGATCTTGTAACAGGTCAAATGTTCAGGCACGGTTTGGGGTAAAACAGGTTATTTTTTAGTGCAGATGAGGTTGGGTTGGGTTGATCTACCAACATTGATTTTTCTCAGTTTTTATATATAATTCATGTGAAACTATGATAAAAAAACAATATTATTAAGACAAGAATCTGAATCATTAAATGATAATGATTTAGGACGTTTTATGCATTATAAAGTAGATTGTGGGTGACGTCCAGCCTGTTCACAGCCCATTTGCACCCATTCACCTTTTAGCTAAGATTTTTATTTAACCCATACGGGACAAACCTGACCCAATCTATACATTCATTAATAAACTGGTTGAAATTGCCACCTCTGTCAAAACAAGACTATCAATGAAGAAGTGACTGAACCAATCAGTGATTAACTATTTAACTGACAGTTAAGATTATGAATTTCCAAGGAAATTAAAGATCTAACCTGGATATAAATATCAAATACGCGCCTCCCATGACCCTGCCAGGTGTTAGGGGTTCGGTTAAAAACGGTCTCTGCAAAGAAAAGGCTTATGGTATAAGGCCCGTTTTCTAACCCTAAACCATAGTATCTAAGAGAGCCCGGAGACTTTCTAGAAGTTCTGAAAAGTTCTGGATATCTTGTGTTTTCGACTTGGAGTGAGGTGGAAGCTATAAATGACGGGTCGGTTCGGTCAATGACAATGCCCCCATTGCTAACTGCCCATTTATCACGAAATAAATTATAGGAAGCTGGTCCAAGGGTTGTGGCATTCTCAGTCTCGAATAATGTGTTACCGATGGACCTGATTTCTGAGCCGCCACACTTGATTGCAAAGCTGGTATCTTTAGCAAGCAACAAATATCATCATCAATCTCCAGGTCATCATTTCTGACTAAATTAATTAAATTATAAATTTTTGTAGGGCAAATGGTAAGATCTTAAAGAAATGATTGGCAAATAAATGGAGTAGCAACTAAAAAGACATTTTTTTTAAAACATTCAAAATTATACAACTGGAGTAGTGACATCTAATTGCCCCAAAAACCTTTTAACTTGAAGTTGTTATCTCTATCTCTACAAGTGACTAACCCATAAATCAAAACCAAATTAAAAACCCATCTGTCATCCGTTTCAAAACAACCCCCTTTCGAAAAAAGTTCAATAAAGAAGAAATGAACTTACAAGGTGTTGTTGTGTTCCTGTTGCAAGGAAAGCCACGCTGAAGACAATTTAATCCTGGGAAAATACTGCAAATGGAGATGCAATTACTAAAAATAATATTAAACACCACATCAGAAATAAATATACCAGTTATAGACTTCCCTTAAGGATGGCCTATTATAGATTAATGGGAACGTATGGTTTGAAGATGAGATACTAAATGGATATGTGTTTCAAATCAAAGGAGGAAAAAGATAAGCTTATGTTGGGATAGGAATTTGAGTTTAGTTGTTATTTAAAAATAAGAGGGAGAAGGAGGAGAGAGGGGCACCTGGTTTGGAATGAATGATAAAAGGTTAAACCACAAACACATTTTAAAAATTATTTGCCTTGTATATTTATAAAATTTAAAGAATGAAAAGGTATGACTACAAGAAGCATCATGAAAAAGGGATCAAGGCCTAAAACTAAAGCATCAAAAAATGACCAATTAGAGTAATTATTATGGAAATGAATCTTTATATTCTTATGCCTCTAATAAGATTTTTCCAGAATGACAATAATTTCTCTGGTTCTTAGTTCTTAAAGTGCATGATTGCACTAAACCTTAGAAGTTAGGGTATCTGACATCTTGCAACAATGAGCATACCGAATAAGACATGTACTGTCCCCTTTATCCAAACATAAGGACAAGTACTTAGATGATTACCTTATGTTTGTGCTATCAAACCTGAAGTTATTAGCCACCAAATTCCTGAAGTAACAGGCAAACATTTCAAAATCATATGAGCCACCAAAGTTTTACTTCTTAGCCACTAAATTCCTCAAAGCTAAAGAAGAGAAGTAAACATACAATTGCAGATTAGCCATTGACCATGTTGGAACCACCCATCGAGGAAAAGATCCTGACAGTTGATTGTAAGACAAATCTCTGAAAAACAATTCATAAAACCATGAGAATGAAAACCTTAAAAGATTGTTTAAAGAACAAAAACTCATTTATACGCATAATTTATTCTTGTGTAACTGAAAACCCTTGAGAAATACAATGACCGATAAATTTTCAAATAGCTAACTTACATGTTTAGAAGATTCGCACTTTTATCAGGAAGAAGAGAACCAGACAAGCTGTTGTTTCCAAGGAACCTGACCACATTAAGAACAATTAACAACTTTGTATAAGAGATAAAAAAAAAGAACAATTTCATAACTACTATAAGAGAAGCAGTTACATCCATCAGATATTATAAGAGAAGGTTGAGTTATAACTTACAAAGAAACTAGAGAACTCATATTCATTAATGTTTGTGGAAGTGAACCATTCAAATTGTTAAAGCTTAAATCCCTGTCAAAGAGAATAGATAGTGTGTGAAATACAGTAGAAGAACTTTAATATGAAATACAGTAGAAGAATTTGATAAAGTAAAAATTCACTGCCTTCTAGAGAAATCTGAAAAGTTTATTACTATACATAAAATGATAAAAACTTACAGTGTCTCTAGTTTCTGTAATTGGATGATTTCTGCTGGAATAGGACCAGAAACTAATGCGTTTCTTATAATTCTAGTCAAAACATTAAAAATTGGTTAGTAACTTGACCAGAAAACTCCATAGAAACTAATGTGTTTCTTATAACTCTAGTCAAAACATTAAATAATGATTAGCAACTTGGTACATACTGAACCTCCGTAGGAGGATACTCATAGTTAAAGTTGAGAATTTCAACCCACTTACTAATGGGTCAAATAGTAAAATAAAATATAGTTATTGTTCAAAAGTCATGAATTGTAGTTCTAATGAATATAACCTCCTAAATCGCATTACACAAAAAATTGGGTAATTTTTTTTAAAATACAATTATTGTAATATTATTTACACACTAATTTATCCAAAAGGTATTAAACAAGTTTTAGGCGAACTCAAACCCAGCATGTTTCAACATGTACAAAAAGTTACCCATTTTATTTTAACCAGTTTTGAAAAGTTACTCAATCCACCCACTCGGACCATTTTGCCACCTTTGAATATATCATCGCATGCCAAATAGATTTGAGTGCCTTACAAGTCCGTTAGATTCCTTAAGCTGGTGATAAACTCAAGAGATGAACTCACATTCTGCAAATCACTTATTCGCCTACAAAATTTCATGTATAAAAGTATTTCATGTAAATAAATAAGAAAAGAAGCAGAGATCTAGAGAGAGAGAGAGAGAGTAACTCACAAAGAGGTCAATGATGTTAAATTTGAAAAACTAGCTGGTATAGGACCTTCAAAATTATTCCCTTGAAGTCTCCTATAAAATCAAACATCTGCAAAATGAGTAATTTATACTTTGGTAACTTAGAAATTATGCAATATAGCCATTCTTACTCACAGGCTCAATAGCTTTGTCCAGTTGCCTATAAAAGAAGGTATCTTTCCAGTAAACGGGCTGTCTGAAGTCCACCTGAAAGCAACAAATAAGTGAATATAATATTAATTAATTAGACTCGTATTTACCGATTGTATTATTTGTGATAGTTAGAGGTGCTTAACCGTAAATAATTAATTATATATGCCACTGTTAATGAGAAGGAAAACACATTGAATCCTGTTAATATTGTTTTCACTTATTCCAAAAAGATAAAGAATGTTCATAAGACAAAAAAAAGTACATCACACGCATATCTGTAAGGTTGGCAAATGTTGAGGGAATCTCGCCACTAACACCAGAACTGTCAAGGTAACTGCAAATTTTAGTTAAGATTGCATGAATTAGCTTCTAATCATATACCAGATTATATATGTGTGAGCAAATTATCATTCGTATATTAAAATAAAAGGTACATTTGTTGCATCTTGACTAGGTTTCCAAGTTCTGGAGGAAGACTGCCTGAAAAATTATTAGAACTCACGGCCCTGAAACAAACAGACAACTTTAGCATGCTAAAATATGTAAATAACTAACTTTAATCATAAAAAAGAAGCAAGTGGAAGGCAAGGAAATTAAAGAACTAGAAGAACAAAATGACATTAAGAGGTACTGACAACATTGCTAGTTCTTTAAGATTGCCAAGCTCCTTAGGTATTGTACCAAAGAATCGATTGTGCGCAAGTGACCTGTAAAGATAAATCAAATAAAAGTTGACTAAGATGGAAGTATTAAAAGAAGTGTTAGCAGTTTGAAAATGTATCCTTCACAAAGGTAGGTAGAACACATAAAATATATTGCTGCAGAGTCATATTGATAGGAGAATACAAGAACATGCAGTGATCATTAATCAACAAATAGTGATAAAAAATTATAACTACATGTCAATTCATATATATTATTTAATAGACAATAACATCCTACACTTACAAGATGACCATGTCAGAGAAATTTCCAAGGAAAGAGGGCAAGGTACCAGTAAATGCATTTTGATCAATTTTCCTGCAGATGTTAAAGTTATAAGTGATTGCATGTAGAAAGGATACAGTCAGTTTGATTCACAAATTTAAAGGAAAAATGCATACAATACGGCTAGATAAGTTAGAGCAGCAAGTTCTTCAGGAATAACCCCTTGCCTGTTGAGTTGAGTGACTTTTCTGGATGCAAAAGATGACAAGTTTTAGAATATACCAGTTTAATAACAGACAGGACTAAGATAAGCTATTTAAAGCACTCATAACTGTAGGTCATTTATTCATTTTTTTCATTTTTCACACTTCACATTGTAAACTTTTGTGGTCAACCACTCCCACCCAGAAACGAGAATAAAAATTTGGCATTTTAGTTCGACATTTGTAATTGTGCTGCAAATCATCCACGCATATGACCTTCAACATCCTCTCTAAGATTGAAGAAAACAAAAGACTTACAGTTTAGTAATATGGCAAGTGGAGTTGCTGTCAAAGCTACAGTTACATTCGATAGATGGATTGTTGTAAGGCTCGTCGAAATCTCGTCCGAGCGCAGTTCCACTGCAAGGTTCTCCGCTGATGTTCCACAGTTTCCTCGGAATTTGAACGTCCCATTTTTGAAATATCGAATTTAACGCCCTAACTGTAAACAATCAAAATCAATATCAAGTTTTTTCCCCCTTGTTTATTGCAACAAGTTGTCAATAGTTCAATGTTGCGTACACACAGATTGATAATTTGATATTTGTAGCTGATAATCAATGCGACTTTGACCAAGATATTTATGCATAAAAAAATGCAGTATAATCGCATTTCATAATCTTGAATTTCTAGTTTTGAAATACAAGTTGATATTAATTAACAAAAATTCACAAAAGTCGATACATGCGTTTCAAATTTTCTACAACAAGCGAGTTCAATTGATGGTCTGGTGGAAAACATCAAAGGCCAAGAAGTTTTACATGATGGAGATAGCTTTCTTGAAATTGTTAAAAAAAATCTAGTATGTGTTTTGAGTTTTTATTTTATTTTTTTAGAAAGTTTTTTTTATTTTAAAAGTATGCTGTTGTTCGATGCGAGACTACAACCTTAAACGTTATAGAAAGGAGCACCGAGTTACACTAAAAGAATTTCTTTTTAACGACAATAATACATTTTAAGTCTAATCACTCAGGTAAATTTAAGAAGAAAAAAAAGACAACAGAATCTCTATAAGGTGTACAAGTGTACAACACTAGACCACTAGTGACTTGAGTTGTCCATCATTCCAGAGGAAACCCACTATCCGAAGGTCCATTATGATAAGAACTTCTAGCCCATTCAAAACATATTGCATCAAATGGGACTCCTTATAACCTTCACGTTGAAAGATTATAAACGTGTCTCCTCTCGAACCGATTTGTATATATAGCTCAATGTATCATTCACACAAAATGTCTTTTTCAACTATTTTGATAATTAAAGTTTGTTTGGCATTAAAATTTGGATGTCGTTAAAAATACACCCGGTATATTATTGAGACATCCCTGTCTCTCTATCTTTATATAAATAAATACGTGTGTGTGTATAGGGAGACGGAAAAAGAGGAGATGTGGATAACCAAAAGTTATACTCTCTCCGTCCCATTAGAAGTGTTTTAGTTTGAAAAACACAAAGTTTTAGGCACATTAAATGATGGGTATTTTTGTTTGTCATTTGACAATAATACCCTTGACAATAAATATTATTGTGGGTCCATCATATTGTTTGTTTTATGTTATTAAGGGCAAATTTGGAAGTTTACCAATAAATTTTAAAAGTGGACACTTTAAATAGGACAACTAAAAAAGGCAATATGGACACTTATAATGGGACGGAAAGTACTAAAAAAATCTCCCTAAAAAATAGTGGATACTTGGTAAAAGTAAAGTCGCCAATTTTGGGTCTTTATTGCATTGAGACTAGAATCAAACCATTTTGACATTTTAAGTTTGAAACCTTGATTACTGTTTTAGGAAGCAGGTACAGAAATAATATTCTAAAAAATAATAATTCACTTTTGGACTTTTTTATTCGCTGACGACTCCCTGCGTCGGCAAAATGAAGCTGCCGAACAAAACAGGTAGGTTTCAACTTTCATCTACATACATAAATGATACATACTTGAATTATCAACAGCTAGCTGGAAAAATGATGAACCAAACCAATAACAATCAATTCACAGCTTCATCAAACCAATAATAATAATCAATTCACAGCTTAAACTAGTATTCGATCGGATCACAAATCAGTATCATGAGCGATTCGTCGATGCAAACAGTTGAAAAATTAACGCAAATACGAACTATCGTATATGAATCAGCTTAAAGTTACTGTATTCGATCAATCAGATGCTCAACATGTTCGATTTGGATTTGGTTTCAAAGCAAACAAATCGGTAAATGCACTGCGATTAATCGATGCAAACAGTTGAAATCTAAACTCAAGTATCATATATGAATCAGGTTAAGCTTAAAGTGTAGTATTTGATGAGCGAAAGAGAGAGTGAGTTGAGTACCTTCGGAAGGATCTGTTCGTGGAGTTTGAGCGTGAATCGTGATGATGCAGAGAAGGAAGATGAAGAAATATGATAGCGAAAATGATGTCGCCGGAAACTTGAACCGGAGAAGCATCGTTTCCGTTTGGTTCTGAGAGGGAGAAGAATTGAAAATTGAAGTGAGCAAATGGTCAATGGCTTGGTTATCTATCTGTAGTAAGGTTTTTCGAGAGAATGAAGGGGCGTTCACCAAGGAAGTCAATGATGTTACTCTAACAACAACCAACAAGTAACTAACTTTAAGTAAATTTTGATATATCATAAAATTATGGCAATAATAATAAAACTCAGTGGAAACATTTAGTCCGTGTTTACACTCTGTTCCCGAGTTTAGTAACAGAAAGAAAAGAATAGAAAGGAAGTTTATGAGAGAAAAGAAGAGAAAGAATAGGTAAATACGAGAATTCATTTGGCGTTCCAGAGTTCGAAAGAAAGGAATGGAAAATAAACATTTTAATATGATTTTCTTTCTTTCTCTCCACTTCCTTCCAATTTGGAAGGAAAGTTAGGAGGGGAAAATCATAATAAATTTTTCTTCCATATCCCATCTATTCCTTCCATTTCTTTTTTAAAAAAAACTCTGAAACACCTATTTTTTATAATTTCCTTCCACTTCTTTCCCTTTTCATCCTTTAATAAAACTCTGGAACAGGGTGTTATTTACGCAAAAATTTTACGCAACATTTAGAGATTTTGTGTTTCTCGCTTGGGAGAATCGATGAGGATGAAGATGAACTCGTTTCGGTTAAGGTTTTTTCTATTGAAAAGAGTCAAAGAAGAAGAAGTGATATTATCAAACTTAAAAGGTTAGGTAAAAAAGTTAATGTGTATATATTTTTTTATCCAACTCATCGTTCCATGTTAGTTGATCCATCTAACTCATATGAATATGTCAGCTTAACTCTAACAATGTTAACGATTTTTAACAGGAGATCATTTTAGGCAAAATATGTTAAAGCTTAAATTGGCTTGTAATGAAGTCATGATTTACCCCATCTCCATGATCAATTTGCAAAAGTAAGGTCATTGATAATGTGAAATGTATCATTTAAGTAATATTTCTTCATAAAATAACTAGGATAAATTTTATGGTTAAGATGTAATTTTTATTAAATATTTTGGTCAATATTGAAAATAAGTCACGATATGACATGTATCATTTAAGCAATATTTCGTGGGAAAATAACTATCCAGATACATGCTCAAACAATTCAAGTTGTCTCTCCAATCTTTTACTTCTTCAATGATTGCAATTCTTCCCTTCCATCACAGATAACTTTAACGTTGTCTTGCCGAGTTTAATTTAGGAAGGAAAAGAAAAGAAACGGAAGAAAGGAATAATAATGGATGTATTCCCGAGTTTCATTAAAAGAAAGAAAAGAAAGGAAATATAGAGAAGTTATGTTCCTGAGTTTCATGAAAGAAAAGAAAAGAAATGGAAGTAAAACAAAAGGAAAATAAAAAGAAAATGTTTCCTTTCAAATTGGAAGGAAATGGAAGGAAAGAAAGTGACGAGGAGAAGAGAAAAGAAAAGAAAAGAAGAGATTTGTTTTCCTTTCTTTTATTTTCTTAAAGGAACTCGAGAACACAGCGTAAGTGCCTTGTAAAGAGTATATCGAGTTTGATAATTTTTAAGACGAGTTAACATTTGAAGTGGTAGGCCTTTGCACATAAGTGAGTATGCTTTGATATCATTCTTTACTTTCTTCAATCTTCTTCTTCCAAATCATCTTCTGGATATGGTGTAGTTGACTCTTTTGTATATGCAACACTATTTGTATCTTGACCGACTGATTGAATAGGAATGAATGGATCTTTTTCTATAGATTTCAATAGATCGGAATCTATTGAGTTCAAATGAAGCTTTAGTCAAATTGTCCAATTCTTGAAATCTGATCGATTCTTCAACTTTGGAACACTTTTCTCAGAGTCATCAAGTGCCATGACGTATGAATGAAACAAATATTGTATTTTTGATTTTTGAAAGATAAGAAATGTTAAACGGATAAAAACTATGAAACGGACAAAGACATGAAAATTTGCAAAACAGACAAAAACACTTAGAATATTTTTGTAAACAGAATGAAATGTGAAACGGATAAAACACCTAGAAATTTTCTTAGTGTTTTGGAATAGAGTGAAACGGACAGAATACTTCTTAAAACGAACAGAATAGACTTAGAATATTTATGAAGCTTTGAAACGAATGAAACAGTGGTCAAACGGACGAATAGTTCTCAAATGGATGAACACTTAGACAAATTTTTGTGAAATTTTCCACAAACACTCGTATCCAAAACGGAAACTTCATAGGCATCCGATTTTCTGATTTCATGATTTTGGCGTTGTTGTTGATAAAGTTTCTTCTGAATAGCTGAATAATGATAAGATCAATGATCCTCAATCACAATTTTCATCAATTCTTATCATACTAGATGTAGATGTTGAGATTTTTGTTCGATAGCTTTTTGAACACAAAAACTCATAGATCTGATGATGTTTCTTTTTTTTTTTGCTTGTAATTCTTCACAATTGAACTTCGATATGTGTTTAGATTGATATAACAAAGCTTTGATTCACTAGACCTGATCAAATTTACTTCGATATCTTCACAATTCACTTCCAACAAAAAAATTGTTTTAAGATTGTAGGAACCGTTTGTACAAAAACAGAAAATGCTTCAATTACAATACAAAGAAATAAAGAAATCAAGTAAATTACAATACGATTACAACAGAAATAAAATAAGACACAAGAAATGTAGAATGAGAAAAAGACAAAGCAAACTTGACTGAGAATTCAGGTTCAACACGGGTCCATTAAAACAAATTTCGTGTCTCCCAATAGAACTCGTTTGTTTCTCATGGTACAAGAACCGATGCAGTATGTACTATGTACTGTTAGGGTGGACTTAAGAACCTGAATTGCACCTTAAAGAAAATATATGAAGAAGCTCAAATATTTGTTGGAAAAAATAAAAGATAAAGAATGAGAGAACTTTAGAGAGTTAGAGTTCTTTGGGTTTTTTTTTTGTTTTCAACCAAGGTTCACTAGGGTATTTATAGGACAAAAATGAGTTGAAACACCCCATTTATTATTCATAAACATTAGTTGAAACACATATTCAAGACCGGCTCAACCTCTTCAGACGCCTTAGACGAAATGATTTTTTAGGGTCTTTTTCCGAATTTCATTGTTATAAACATTGTTAAAAAGAAAACGAGTCAAATGAATTAAATGGGTTAACGTTGGTGTATATATTTACCTCTCAAATAGCTTTATAAAAAAAATCTAAACCAGTAAACAAATTTGGTAATCATATTTTATAATTGTACATTTTAAAAAAGATACATTCTTATCACCTCTAAAGCTTGTTTTACCATTTGCTTGTCAATTTGATAACTAAATAGTTCAATATGGTATTGGTTCAAAAAAAAAGACTAAAAACATGATTAAAGTTTTAAAATAATAAATCACAATGACAAAAACAGATAATGTTCTAAAATAATAATTGCAATGACACAGATAGATTCCAACTTATAAAGCAGGTTTTAAAGACTAAATACATTTTTTTTCAAACTGAAAAAAACAATGTAATTGATTGTTCGATTCGATACTGAAGCTTCGTATTCAAGTTTTTGTATTGTCAATGAGTATTGAAGATTTGATGCCTTGAGGGGCAACAACCTAATAATATTTGAGCCAATCATTTAAAGTTTATATAAAATAAAAATAAAAATCAAAATTGGGTCCCTTATAACTTTTAGGCCTTATACTAAAGTCTAAGTGAAACTAACTATGACTCACATAGAGTCGGGCCTCCACCTATTCAACATAATTATGAGTTGAAACATTTATTCAACACAAATATTTAATTGAAAATCACATTAGCATTATAGTTATAACACCAATTACTATATTTTTTTATATTTTTATAAAGTATATTTGTATTATTACAAAACATTCCAACACTATTACATGCCATAATCCTTACGACAGCGTGGCAAATTTAGAAAGCTAGAAAAAAACCTAGTCTTCGAGAACATTTCTGTATATTTTCATTCAGTGCTTATTCGGGATATAAAATCTCACTCGTATCTTTGGATCAAGAATAATTCGTTTAAAACTATTACATGGAGAAATCGGTCTTCTTTTTTTCCTTTTAACTTGTTGTAATGTTGCTTTGCTAGTTGCTTGCTAGCTCATTTAATGAAATTCATAGTTCAAAATAAAGACTACCCGTTAGTTAATTCGATCTCCTTCAAGCTACCCATGAATATTACCGAACTATTGCTAATAAAGTCAATATTATACTCCCTCCGTCACATTAGAAGTGTCTTACTTTAAAAACACAAAGTTTTAGGCACATTAAATAATTGCTAGTTTTGCTTATCATTTGACAATAATACCCCTCGGTAATAAATATTATTGTGGGTCCATCACATTTTTTGTTTTATGTTAGGGGTAACTTTATAGAAACATAACCAAGTTTTAATTTTGTTAAAATTAAGTCACTCAAACTCCGTTTTGTTCCAATTAGATAACTTATCTTTAAGTTTTGTTTTAATTAAGTCATTCAAACTTTGTTTTGTTTCAATTAGATAACTTATTTTAAAATTTTGTTTCAATTAAGTCACTCAAACTTTGTTTTGTTTTAATTAGATAACTTAAATTTACTTTAATGTTTCAATCCTATATATGTGAATATTAATTTTTTTGAATTGTGAAACATTTTTAATAAATGAAAATTTATATAAATTCCAAAAACATTTTAAAAATGAAAAAAAATGTTTTTTAATTATAATGTGTGTTAAAAATAAATTTTTACATTATATATATGTTAATTATTTATGATTAAATCATATTTCAAAAGTCAAGTTACTTAATTGAAACAAAATGTAAAGATAAATTACCAAATTGAAACAAAACAAAGTTTAAATGACTTAATTGGAACAAAACTTAAAGATAAGTTACCTAATTGAAACAAAACAAAGTTTGAGTAACTTAATTGAAACAAAATCGAAAGTTGGTTATGTTTCTATGACATTTGAATGAGACAAAACAAAGTTTAAGGGTAAATTTGAAATTTTACCAATAAATATTAAAAGTTGACACTTTGAATGAGACAACTAAAAAAGACAATATGAGCACTTATAATGGGACGGAGGGAGTACCGTTTGTTACTTACCACCAACATATTCTTTTTAAAAATATTTAAAGTTTAAACAATTTTTTTACAACAAAACAAATAAAGCACGGCTACCCCGAGTAAACTAATGACGAAAGACGACATCATATGATCTGAGTACACAAGCAACGCTGAGTAGCCCAAGTCCACCTAATTCGGAGAAAACCTGACTCCAATTCGTGGAAAACCCACTAACCCATTGTGACACCCCGCCCGGTGGCGGAAAACACCGGGCTGTCATAGAATTGGATATCCATAGTAAACAAAGCACATGGTATTACTTTTATTAAAGTCTAATAATTATTGTCATAAGTTTGGCAAAACCCAAGTCTTAAATGCGAAACGACAAATTCATAATGGCAGTAAATGAAATAGTCATGTTTAGTATTATTTCTAGGTCCAAGTCCCTATGTCTTGAATAGCAATAAAACAAGCCAAAATCACGCGCCACCTGAAATACGCGAAAATAAAGTTAGCTACACAAGCTAGTGAGTAAAACCCAATTGAATAGTAATAGTATTGAAATCCGAGATCAACAAGATATGCTGCGCAATCCCATATGTATAGTAATTTTGTAATATTACCCTACCAGGACCCCTAGAATAGAATAGCACACCAACCACAATAGAAACCATAGTATCTCGTTTAGCCATTTGTCATGAGAACCACTCATGTAAGAAATAATGATGACTTTTAATAACCGTCGTTTACCGTCTCGATATATAAGTCATCATCTAGCAATTTAGGGACATGGCATAGTATAGCATCATAGCATAGCAACATAGTATAGCAACATAGTATAGCAACATAGCATCTCGACATAGTAAACATGGAATTAGAAAGGCCGGGTTTAAATCACCTATCGATGTTGTACAAGCAGGTGGGTTTGTCAAACCATTAGCGCTAACATTGTACCGGTGGGTTTACCAAGCAATAAAACTACTTTTAACTAACACATAAGATTGCATCAAGCGGCCAAACTAGATTAACATATTTGTATGATCTCTTTTAGAAAACGAATAAAAACCGCAATATAGTAAAAGACGTATTTCAGCCCCAAAATAGTAAAATAGAAAAAGGGGAGTGAGTTTACTCACCTGAACAATATAGATAATAGCAAACGCAAGAAAGTACTAAATAGAATCGAGGATCGCCCAGATATTAGAATCACCTAATTAACCGGGAAAACCTAATTTAGAAACGAGACAAATAATATAGTAACTAGAATCAAGAACTTAGAAATTTTAGGGTTTTGGATTTGGGGTTTTAGGGTTTTAAATTATAAATTGAAAATTAGGGTTTCAAAATATAATTTGGGAATTTAGGGTTTTAAAGTCCAATTTGGGGATTTAGGGTTTCAAAAACCAATTTAGGGTTTTAAAGTCCAATTTGGGGATTTAGGTACGAGATGTAATCGTATTTTCGTATGGCATATATTTTTATAAAATATATTACATGGTATTAATATTAGGTTTAGGTTAGATGGTAAAAATGATTTATAATATTTAAAAGTATTTGTAATAATTAGTTTTTATAAAACTAAGTTTACAAAAATAATGTTTTTGGTATTTTGATAAGATTTTAAGTATTTTATAGAATATATAGTATGGTGTTGGTTTTTAGGTTTAAGAAAAAGATAAGATTTGACAAACAATGGTTTTGAACAAAACTAATAAAAACGTGAGCACCCCTGGGTTAGAACCCGGGTCTCCAGAATCAACACACCATTACTTAACCATCAGACCAGAAACATTTTTTTGTTTTAAACTCAGATAAAAATTGTTTTAACATGTTTTCAATATAAGTCCCCAATTCATATAAACCCTAGAATCAAGATCGATCCAATTGATCCAAACTTGATAATCTCCACCAAATTAACCATAGGGCTTTTAATCTACACTGAATCGTGATCATTTCTATATATGATACTTACTTGACTTCGAACGAAATGAACCGGAGACGAAGATGAACAAGAACGCGACTGTGAAGATCAAACTGGTAACTAGAGGTTGTTAGAATTTGATTACACTTCCAGAAACACTCTTTAGGATGCGTCAAGCGGAAATCTTAGAACAATTGCAGATAATATCAACGATTGAATGTCGAATAGCTACGGTTTTTGCGGTGAAGAATATGAAGTTCATTAGGTGATTAAAACAAGAAATTGATGCAATTAAATTAGTGGTACATGTTTGCAATGACCCTGAAGACGCTTTGGTTCAGAGATTTTAATGAAACGAGCGTTAATTCGACACTTGGTTATTCGGGTTTAATGACATACGGTTTTGCATAAATAAAATCAAGCAATTGATTGATTATTGGATGTTTTGGTAATGGTTGTGGGTTCGAAACTGGTTGAGGGTTATTTTAACGCGATTTAATCCGACCAAAACACAGAAAAATGGTAACTAGGTGTGTGGCCGGAATGTCGCCGGCGACATTGGAGCCGGAAACACGGGGGGGGGGGGAAGAGATGGCTGGGTTTAAAAACAATTTACTCAAACAGCCCCTATACTTGTATTGGTTTAACTTTTGCCTAAAACTTCTTAAAACAAGTTTTAATATTTACAACATTGGTCCAAAGTTAGTTATATAATTATTTTATCAAACACCCCTAACCGGGAGGAACCATAACGTAACGTTTTTATAACCTTAGCTCGGTCTTAACGTTTGGGAGTTATATTTGCACTTGGAATCAGTCTTCTTTGACAATATTTTTATAAGATCACTTTTCTTTTTTTTATATATTGTACGTATAGTTTTAAGGTATAACTTTAGTAATTGATTGGCATCCGTTGAATTATAATTGAATCGATAGATAATAGCGATGGGAAATAACGTAACGTTCGACACATTTATATATATGTCTTTAATAATAAGGCGTTACACTGAAAGAAAATAAATACGGATACGTTAAGATAGATAATCTCCGGGTTCGAGTCGGGTATTCGGGTATGGTTTGGGGCAGACGTCACAGTCTCCCCTCCTTATAGAAATTTCGTCCCGAAATTTGCAGCAACAAACGGTATTTGAAAACAATGCGAAGAGATCATCGTTAGGTGGCAAAAGATAACGATTTTTATTCTATTTATTTTTACTGAAAGTTTCATCGAATTCGCGATAATCGGGACATATACGGAATGGGTCATCTTTCTTTTTCTTTACATCCGCACGAGCCAAAACGCGACATAACTCTAACGCCTATGCTTTTGAGTTTCAACGCAAGGCAAAAGTTTCAACCGTCGAAACTACTGAGAGTCATAGACGAAAGATAAACATGGAGGAAATGTGACCTTGAAATGTAAGTTCGCACCATAAATATAAAAACCAATAGAAACATTTTTTTCGCTTCGACTACCACATAAAGATTATCGAGTCTAACACAATTAATAGCAAATGATGAAACACAATCTAATGAAACAAAAGTCTTATCGGCCTCCAAATAAAATAGAAACGTAGAAATCATTTGGGAATCATATCGTTCACCACGTCATTGTTAGCTTGAGCTTGATTAGCGATGATATTGAAGGTTCTAGCACGACCAGCTTGGTTAGCATTAGCGTTGGTGTTCACGTTGACATTGATAGGTTGAGGACAATCGTTGCGGAAATGAGTTGGATCACCACAGTTGAAACAAGCACGACCTTGATTACCCCGATTATTATTATTCCAACAATCTTTAGCCAGATGCCCATAACGTTGACAAACAGAACATTTAAAACATGGATTTTCGGGAGCATGATGAAAAGGACATTGGTTGCATTTGGGCAAGAACCCCGTATAAGGCTTACGGTTATCATTACCCCTTTGCGGTGCCATAGGAGGAGCAGGAGCAGCAATAGCATAGTTGGTGGCATTGTTCTTACGCTTCTTGGAATTGAATGAGGATTCGGGCTTAAAACCCTTATAAGAATCATCCTCAGATGATTTAGAGTCATCACTAGAAGAACCTTTAGACTTTTTGTTACCCTTACGAAACAGAGAGCCAGCTTGCACATGATTTTCAGTAAGGCGACCGGCTAAAGTCATTGCCTCACCTACAGTAGCTGGCTTACTACCCCAAACAGCATCTTGGATAGTCATTGGCAGACCTCCGATATATTGCTCAATGCCACGAGAATCACGAGTAACCATATTAGGACACAAAGTACTGAGCTGGGAGAAACGATCATTATAAGCCACATTATCACCACTATCTTGCTTAAGACCCCAGAATTCGCCCTCGAGTTTACGAATCTCGCTAGGAGGACAATACTTATTAGTCATGTTGGTTTTGAACACGGTCCAGGTTAAAGCTGTTACAGCGGCTTCACCGAGCCTACGCTTTTCATCATTCCACCAAGTCAAAGCACTCTTTTGAAGAACACTTGTTGCATATCGGACTTTGAGATTTTCAGGGCAATCACAATTAACAAAAGTACTCTCCATGCTTTCAAACCATTGGAGAAGTCCCGTAGCCCCTTCGTTACCGATAAATTTGGTTGGACCACACGAGTTGAAGTACTTAAGAGTACACTTAGGCTCATTGTTTTGATTAGCATTATTAAGTTGGTTCACGAGATTAGGCAAAATATTAGCCATTTGGGTCGCGATAACATTAGCAAGTCGTTGATTTCTACCCGCCATTCTACAAGATAGAAAACGATTTCGTGAGACATGGAACATTCTTTTTAAAACATAGTTCATAGTAAACACTTATTGAATTTGAATGGTATTTAGAAATATCATAGAATCTCCTTAGAAAACACTTCATAGTAAACATTTAGAAACCATAGAAACACAATCAAATAGTTTAGGGTGACATTTTAAAATCACAAAGAACCCATAGAAATAATTAAAATGTATAGAAAAATGATAGTATTAGAAAAAAAAAATGATTAAATGGAATTTGAAGGCTTAGGAATGTGTCTGGGTTTGGACACTCAAGACTTATCAAAGTGTTAAGTTCGTTCTCAACGTATTCGAGAAAGCGTGCTTTAGCCTATAGGTTCACACTCATCTCGTACATCCCCAGGTAAGCATACAGGTCTCTTAAAGAGATTTATACGAAATGCTTGCCTTAGACAGGATGCCCGTGATACAGGCGTTCCCCCTTCCAGATTGCACACGTTCCCACGTTTCAAACTTACTTAAGACGATGACGAGATTCCACAAAGAGAAAGATCCTAATCACACAGACGAGTCTCTTGTAGCTCCTTCGCGAAATCGGATAAGAAATAAGATAAAGAAAAGGCATAGAAAGATTCATAAAAAGAATAAGGAAATAAGTTCTAGAAGAGTTTCCTAAGCACAAACTACTTGCACTAAGGACTCTTAGGTTATAGTCTAGGTCGGTGTGTTTCTAATACCCTATCCTAGTTCCCTATAACCATGGCTCTGATACCAACTGTGACACCCCGCCCGGTGGCGGAAAACACCGGGCTGTCATAGAATTGGATATCCATAGTAAACAAAGCACATGGTATTACTTTTATTAAAGTCTAATAATTATTGTCATAAGTTTGGCAAAACCCAAGTCTTAAATGCGAAACGACAAATTCATAATGGCAGTAAATGAAATAGTCATGTTTAGTATTATTTCTAGGTCCAAGTCCCTATGTCTTGAATAGCAATAAAACAAGCCAAAATCACGCGCCACCTGAAATACGCGAAAATAAAGTTAGCTACACAAGCTAGTGAGTAAAACCCAATTGAATAGTAATAGTATTGAAATCCGAGATCAACAAGATATGCTGCGCAATCCCATATGTATAGTAATTTTGTAATATTACCCTACCAGGACCCCTAGAATAGAATAGCACACCAACCACAATAGAAACCATAGTATCTCGTTTAGCCATTTGTCATGAGAACCACTCATGTAAGAAATAATGATGACTTTTAATAACCGTCGTTTACCGTCTCGATATATAAGTCATCATCTAGCAATTTAGGGACATGGCATAGTATAGCATCATAGCATAGCAACATAGTATAGCAACATAGTATAGCAACATAGCATCTCGACATAGTAAACATGGAATTAGAAAGGCCGGGTTTAAATCACCTATCGATGTTGTACAAGCAGGTGGGTTTGTCAAACCATTAGCGCTAACATTGTACCGGTGGGTTTACCAAGCAATAAAACTACTTTTAACTAACACATAAGATTGCATCAAGCGGCCAAACTAGATTAACATATTTGTATGATCTCTTTTAGAAAACGAATAAAAACCGCAATATAGTAAAAGACGTATTTCAGCCCCAAAATAGTAAAATAGAAAAAGGGGAGTGAGTTTACTCACCTGAACAATATAGATAATAGCAAACGCAAGAAAGTACTAAATAGAATCGAGGATCGCCCAGATATTAGAATCACCTAATTAACCGGGAAAACCTAATTTAGAAACGAGACAAATAATATAGTAACTAGAATCAAGAACTTAGAAATTTTAGGGTTTTGGATTTGGGGTTTTAGGGTTTTAAATTATAAATTGAAAATTAGGGTTTCAAAATATAATTTGGGAATTTAGGGTTTTAAAGTCCAATTTGGGGATTTAGGGTTTCAAAAACCAATTTAGGGTTTTAAAGTCCAATTTGGGGATTTAGGTACGAGATGTAATCGTATTTTCGTATGGCATATATTTTTATAAAATATATTACATGGTATTAATATTAGGTTTAGGTTAGATGGTAAAAATGATTTATAATATTTAAAAGTATTTGTAATAATTAGTTTTTATAAAACTAAGTTTACAAAAATAATGTTTTTGGTATTTTGATAAGATTTTAAGTATTTTATAGAATATATAGTATGGTGTTGGTTTTTAGGTTTAAGAAAAAGATAAGATTTGACAAACAATGGTTTTGAACAAAACTAATAAAAACGTGAGCACCCCTGGGTTAGAACCCGGGTCTCCAGAATCAACACACCATTACTTAACCATCAGACCAGAAACATTTTTTTGTTTTAAACTCAGATAAAAATTGTTTTAACATGTTTTCAATATAAGTCCCCAATTCATATAAACCCTAGAATCAAGATCGATCCAATTGATCCAAACTTGATAATCTCCACCAAATTAACCATAGGGCTTTTAATCTACACTGAATCGTGATCATTTCTATATATGATACTTACTTGACTTCGAACGAAATGAACCGGAGACGAAGATGAACAAGAACGCGACTGTGAAGATCAAACTGGTAACTAGAGGTTGTTAGAATTTGATTACACTTCCAGAAACACTCTTTAGGATGCGTCAAGCGGAAATCTTAGAACAATTGCAGATAATATCAACGATTGAATGTCGAATAGCTACGGTTTTTGCGGTGAAGAATATGAAGTTCATTAGGTGATTAAAACAAGAAATTGATGCAATTAAATTAGTGGTACATGTTTGCAATGACCCTGAAGACGCTTTGGTTCAGAGATTTTAATGAAACGAGCGTTAATTCGACACTTGGTTATTCGGGTTTAATGACATACGGTTTTGCATAAATAAAATCAAGCAATTGATTGATTATTGGATGTTTTGGTAATGGTTGTGGGTTCGAAACTGGTTGAGGGTTATTTTAACGCGATTTAATCCGACCAAAACACAGAAAAATGGTAACTAGGTGTGTGGCCGGAATGTCGCCGGCGACATTGGAGCCGGAAACACGGGGGGGGGGGGGGGGGAAGAGATGGCTGGGTTTAAAAACAATTTACTCAAACAGCCCCTATACTTGTAGACCCTTGGGTTGAGTCCATCCTTTAAGTCAAGAAGTTGTAGACCCTTGGGTTGAGTCCATCCTTTAAGTCGCATGCTGCGGCAGTACCCTCCAAGACTTTCACCACCAGACTCATCCTGGGACGGGCTACAGGAACCGAGAAGACACAAAGTGAGGCACATTCTAACAACCTGTTCATCTCTTCTCTGTTATAGCAAGTGCCTAAAGTCCCATCAACAACAGAGCTATAATTTCCTGTCTCCAAGGCTTGGTGTATGGATCCCCTTAGCTGCATACACATAATCAAATAATATTTAGATCGATTAGTTAACTTTAAATTAACACATTCAAATACAATGGAACTTAAGTTTTAACTCACCTCCAGAATGTTCATATAAATTTAAAACTGACATGCAGCTACTTAGCACCTGAGTATATGACTACTAAAATACTTACTTGGAGATCCGATATTTACTCCTATGGGATCGTTCTCTTGGAGCTCATCACTGGACTTAAGCCTTGTGATATGAACGTTCTGGAGATGAGTTAAAACTTAAGTTCCATTGTATTTGAAGGTGTTAATTTAAAGTTAACTAATCGATCTAAATATTATTTGATTACGTGTATGCAGCTAAGGGGATCCATACACCAAGCCTTGGAGACAGGAAATTATAGCTCTATTGTTGATGAGAGTTTAGGCACTTGCTATAACAGAGAAGAAATGAACAGGTTGTTAGAATGTGCCTCACTTTGTGTCTCCTCGGTTCCTGTAGCCCGTCCCAGGATGAGTCTGGTGGTGAAAGTCTTGGAGGGTACTGCCGCAGCGTGTGAATTAAAGGATGGACTCAACCCAAGGGTCTACAACTTCTTGACTGGTAACATCAGTACTGATCAGGATGACGGTGGAAATTTGTCTTGATGAGTTGGTTAAGCTCCTTTAGGATCACAGCATGGGTCTGTTGCTTGTAAATTAAGTTTTAGTATCATGTACATAGTTATTAGACATTATTAAGCTAATTATTTTCTGAATCTTGCTACTTAATTATAGACAGACCGATACTAATTGAAGAAAATGTTTAGGTGAAATGAGAACACCTGTGTGCACATACGTTATGATTTGGGGTTGGCATATTAGTTCTATTGGATTTTCTTTTTTTCCTTTTTTTTTCAGAGAATGTTTGGGGTTGGCATATTAGTTCTATTGGATTTTCTTTTTTTCTTTTTTTTCAGAGAATGTTTGGAAACAATTCTTGAAGTCGAAAATGTGTACATATTAGCTCAATTTATTTTATAATATATAATAATAATAATAATAATAATTATCATTATATCACTTCTATAATGTAAGGTTGGTGGCGACATTCGGCAATCCACCGAATGTCACGTGTCACCATCCGATTGGTTACAACTTTTTTTTTAATTTTTTCGAAACTGTTTGTAGATAAAATAATTCGGTAAAAGTCAGAAATAAAAAAATATTAATTCAATAGGTTTAACACATACCCTTGAGTTCCAATAACTCTTGATGCAATGACATGGTCGATATCGTCTAAGTGCATCTTAGACATGTCAAAGTCAGCGACCTACATAATTAAATCATTAAAAACAAATTATGTTTATAACTGTTTTATAAGATTAAATCATGAACCATAGTAATTGAGGAAACATCTGCGGACTACCTAACTTGTGTTTCTTTTTAAAAAGTGTTTATAAATCTTTTAATAAAAGAAAGCCTTTGTTAAATAAATAATTAAATATTTTTAAAGGATAGAATATCATATCGATACTTTTGAAAATATTATTTATATATATAGGTGGGATATGACAAGCGTATGTGTAGCCGGCTAACTTTCTATTTTATGTTAAATAAACAAACATATATAACTTACTCTACATATATCTATCTAATAAATTAGAGTTTTTAGGGGGGCAATTTTTTAGGGGGAAAACATAATTTATTTTATAAAAGGAAGGTTGAGAGGGATTTTCAAAATTGAGTGGGAGAGTTAATAAAGACAAAATTTTGTAATTAATAATAAATTATAAAATTATTTATAAATTTTTAAATATAATAGTTATAATTTTTTTAAAAAATTTTTATTCAACCCGTGTGTAATACACGGGTGTTAAACTTAGTATATTATATAGTTCAAGCTGAAAAACGCTATATATGATAATATATATATATATAAATAGTAGAAAGAAATATGTTACAATGGCTTCACAGTTAAATCCCAAGAGAATGATAGCAGATTTGATATCACGGTCAATGATCTTTACAGTGCCTGCAAACACAAACAAGTGTCAAATAAGGACCTCCCTACTAAGGGAAGCGATATATGTTAAAAATAATTAAGCTTTTTTCCGGCAAATAATGAGAATAACCGTTGGTAGAAAAAGAAAATTAAACTTACATTCTTCATGAAGATAAGCAAGTCCTTTGGCACATCCGATCGCAATACGGTGTCTTGATGTGAAGTCGATCATGGGGCGATCAGGACCTAGACCGTACCATGATATATATTATTAAAACCAGAAACTAATTATTGTTTATGTGATCAGGTTTAGGCTAAATTGGTATTAATTCTATATAATTGTAAAAGACAATGTCGGCAGGGATCTAGCTAGCTAGTCTTTTTTACCCCTCAACTTTGCCTTATTTATTTAAACTTTGAGATAATTATGACTTTAACCGATCCTTAATATGAATATACAAATTTTTAATCTACATCTTTTTACATATATATGGAAATGTAATTTCAATTCCTTATTAAATTACATTTACAACTTTAATTACATAGCAATTTCCAAGACAAAGAACAACTTTTATACTGTATATGCATAATCTCAAGTTGACATGATTAGCTAGCTAGGAGGACTCGGTCACTACACCAAGCGGACTGGACTGGTAACAGATCTAGCTAGTTTATGTTTAAAAATATTAGTACAAATTAAGAACAGTCGGCGAAAATAAATATCAGGGTGAGGAGGTGGTCCATTCCTTCCCCTTCATCCCCTAACAACCCCCCAATAAAAACTTAACATCAATCACCCTTTTTATCAACCATTTCATCCCCTAAAACATCAACCATTGATGGCACCACAACCATTTCATCCCCTAAACCAACTTATTTTTAATAAATAAAAGTTAAAACAAATATCTTAAATATTTAATATATCACTATTTTTTTTTTTTTTGAACGGCGACTTTCAATTTTTGCAACCATTTGGTCGCATCCCCCGCAATGAGGAACCCACCACCCCACTCCGGTCAATATGTTGTCTTAACCGGGCCCACTTGACATCAGAATTTGGCTAGGCGTTCAACCGGGAAAACCAATGGGGTTTTTCCTGGAAAATCTCACAGGCAGGGAGGTTAGAACCCTGGACCACCACTGTAAAACCGGGTGTCCTCAACCAGCTAGGCTGGAATCATTAGACATTTAATATATCACTATTAACTCACAATACACTCCAAAAGCCATTTTCATCCTCATCAACCTCAACACAGTCGCCGGAAACTTTATGTTCACTCTCATTCCGTTGTCGCCATCGCCAGTTTCAGATCACCACCATTCCGTCGTTTCCACTACCGTATGTAAAAAAACAAAGAGTAGATGAAGGGATTTTTAAAAAAAAGATGAAGGGATTTTAGGATCCGGTAATTTTTCCGGCAACTTTTCCAGCGAATGAAACAACCCAGATCTGTTAAATACATCGCAACGGTAAAATAACACATCACAACGGTCAAAAAACTGGGCCCCATCTCCCTTCACCGCTGCGGTGACCCATCCATTCCAACCCCTTCCCCGCGTCACCGTCCAGCCACGGCGGCGGTGTGCCCGCACGTGGTTGGACCCCGTCCACGCTCTTCCCACGACCACCCCATCAGCACTGATGAGTGATATTATAAAATTAATAAACTGATCGATCTGTTAATATATCCAACAGAACAGATAATAGTTTTGTTTATAATAATGGTGACATAAAATGTATATATCGATCGCCCGGCCTTCAAAAATAAAAATAAAAACAGAAAATATATTTTGCTGTGAGTTGAAAGTGGCTAATATATTGTAGTTGCTATATAATTACAAACATATATATAATTAGTACATGATATAACATGAGTTATAATTAGTTAGAATGAAAATAAGTTGATACCGGCCAGCTGGTTGATGTAAATGGAAGTAGAGTGTGTTGTTGGGAACGAGATCAAAAACCAACATCGATCTGCTTACTCGTGCAATGTCCGATTAAGTTTACGATGTGGTTGTGATGAACTTTACTCAGGACGGTCACTTCCGCTTCAAACTCACTCTTTATCACCGAAATGATGAACAGTGCGTAGTTGTTTTACAGCATTAATCTAGCTAGCTCTCTTCCACCTGGAAGAACGTACACCTTTGTGCACAACACCAAAGCCACCAGCACCCAACAGATTGGTAGCAGAGAAATCTGAGGTGGCCACGGCAGAGGAGGACCAAATTGTCTCGCCATGTTTGTTCCGGTATGTGGAAGGGAAGAGCAAATTAACCGGCCAGATATATGAGAGCTGAGACTATATTTAATTACCTAGCTAGCTAGCTAGGTTTAGTTTACTTTTCATTTATTGGCGAGTACCTTTTTACTCTTTTTTACTTTTTCATATAGCATGTCACAATCATCGAATAATATCTTGGTCCTTGGAAGCAACAAGAAATATATGATACAGCATACCTTTTCTATTTTACAAAACTAGTTTTTATTTTTTTTATTAATTTGGTTCATTTTGTTAAATATAAAATTAGGGTTATATGGTTTTACGTATAGAATGGGTTTTAACCTGTAAGTTTAAATTTCTTATAAATGTATTTGGATCATTATATCTGATATAAAATGTTGATCATTATATCTAATATAAAATGATGATCGAAGGCTTATAAACATAAAATGGCGTAATAATAAATAATTGAAACCTTAAATGCTAGACTCATGGTATATTAGTCTTTGCTTCATTTTTAAACATCCATAACTTTAAAAAAAATTAATAAAAAGAAACAAAAAACAATCGTTTTTTATCTTAAAAACACATACAGTGTTGATGTATAAAAACGATTTTTTTCACGTTTCAACTCATTATGTTATTACGTCATGTCATTGTGTTATTTAGTTAGATCATTGTGTTATATAACTTGTTTTCGAATACAAAAAAAAAACATACAAAATAACACAATATGTCCAATTTATAATTTGTTTTCATTGTTGACGTAACTAAATGTCATACCATAACATCTCAAATCTATTACTTGTTTTATTTATGTGACATCTCAGATATTTTATAACTTGTTTTTCACGTTTCAGCTCATTGTCTTATTTGTCAGTTCATTGTGTTATCTATTCAGATCATTGTGTTATTTATCAAGTCACTTTGTTATATTATGTAATGGTGTTATATAATAACTTGTTTTTGAATTCAAACTAAAACATACAAAATAACAAAATATGTCAAATCTTATAATTTGTTTTCATTGTTGACATAACTATATGTCATAACATAACATCTCAAATATATTACTTGCTTTATTTGTGTAACATATCAAATGTATTAAACTGTGTATTTCACGTTTCAGCTCATTATGTTATTTATCAGTTCATTATGTTATTCGTCAGGTCATTATATTATTTAGGCTGGTCATGTGTTATTTCGTTAGGTTATTATGTTATTTAGTCAAATCATTGTGTTATTTAATAAAGTGATTGTGTTATTACACAATGACCTAATAAATAACATAATAACCTGACGAAATAACATAATGAGCTTAAAAATGTGAAAATTTATTTTTTTATATATTAATATTAGAACAAATTACATTTTTCGTCCTTTATGTTTTTCAATAATTACAAATTTCGTCCTTAAACTTTACTATTTACAATGCTCATCCTTAATGTTTATAAAAACTTACAAGTTTCGTCCTTTCCACTAACGACTGTCAGTTTTTAATGTTAAATTATAACTTGTGCCATACACGTGAGGGTAATATAGTCTTTTTATATGTAAAGGATCATTTTTGTAATTTATGCAAACTTTTCTTATGTTTTATTATTAATAGATTAATATATAAAAACACCCAACCTCACTCTCTCCTTCTCAACCCTCTGTTTCTCTAAAACTAAGGTGACACAGCAGCTCCATCACAACCACCCGACATGCAACAAGAGCATCGCATCTCCCCCTTCTCTTTTCGTCAGCAACTCACATCACCATTGATTTCTCGTATCGCCATGAAAAAACCGATCTAATTTCAGATCCGAAAGGGTGCGACGGTGGTGGAATGGCAGTTTTCAAGAGAGGAGGTAGGACGAGGAATCTAAGTCGGGTTTTTGCTAAAAGATTGGATGCAACTATGAATTGGGGTTTTCCTAAAATTTGATGGGTTAGGTTGGATGATGTAAGTGGTGGTTGTGGATGATGATGATGATAGTGGTTAAGGATGATAATTGGAGGTGATGATTTCAAACCGGTTGGATGGTGGTGGGAGTCAACAGTATCAAGGAGAACAATTCAAGTATTTAAAGTTCAATTTAAGAGGTGAGGTTGGTGGCGGCTGAAGGTGGCGGTGACTGGTGGTGGTAGCATCGGTGGAGGGGTAGACTAAGAGGTGACGTTGCAGCAAAAAGGATGGTGTTGTGGGTGTAGCTGTGCCGGGTTAAGGTGGGGAAAGGGTGGTCAATTAATGGTGGGTTGGGTCAGGTCGGGTTGTTTTTGTTTAAATTATTAAATTATTCAAATATTCTATATTAACTCAATTAAAAACAAGAAAGAACAGTTTGCATAAATTACATGAATGGTCCTTTACATACAAAGACTATATTGCCCTTAAGTGGATGACACAGATTATTATTTAACGTTAAAAATAAACGGCCGTTAATGAAAAGGATGAAACTTGTAAATTTTTATAAACATAAAGGACTATCGTTGTAAATAGTGAAGTTTAAGGACGAGATTTGTAATTATCGAAAAACATAAAGGACGAAAAATGTAATTTGTTCTTAATATTATACGCGAGATAAGAAAATGCTTGTTTTTATGGTGCAATTTTTTTTAGAAATAGTGGCGTATGTAAAAGTTATGGACGTTTAAAAAGTATATTGGTTTTAAACAATCATAACTTTCACGTTTTGGTTTCTACGAGTCCCAACTATCGAATTGGTTGGTAATTGTCCCAACTTTTATCACTTTGGCAACCAACAAGGCGTCGTTAAAAATGTCGAATTCAAGACCAATTTTTAATGCTTTTGGTCGGAAGGAGAATATGAGTATTATGTCGTAAAGGCGCTCCGAAGGATGAAACAGTGCTTCAGTCGGATGTTTAAACTTAACGGGCTTCAAACAGATATAAATTTTTTGTCATTCAGAGCATCGTTTTAAGATATCTATTACATCAATCGACTCGTATTCTCCTTGCGATCAAAATCCCTAAAACATCGGTCTTGAATTTATAAAAAACTTAACGGCGTTAAAGTTTTTTTTGTACCCTTTTAACCACTTTGGTCCTTATGTTTTTTTCTTGCCATTTTGGTTGCCATTCTAGTCCTTCCGTCAACGTCTGTTAGATTTATTCGTTAAATCCAAGGGTAATATAGTCATTTTAAATTTCAGGGACCAAAATGACAAACTTTTACAAAACCAAACACTAAAATGACCACTACTAAAAAAATGGTTGATTTGTCACGCACATTTGCGTCGCAAATGCGTAGTAAAACGCTATTTCCTACGCATTTGCTACAAAACGTTGCTGTGGGAAAAACCCTCGTGGGAAATAGTTTGCTACGCTTTTACTACACAATTTGCTACACTTTTGTAACAGATATATGATGTCGGAATTTGCTACGCATTTCCTACACGACCCACAATTGTTAATATTGTGCTAATAACTAGAGTTAATTACACGGATGACCCCTGTGGTTTGCACTTATTTTATGTTTGACCCCCAACTTACGAAACTTACAAGGATGGCCCTTATTGTTTGACAAAACGTAACACCGTTGGCCCTTGACACTAACGTCTGTTAAGTTTTTGGGTTAAGTGAAAGTAAAATGTCATTTTTACCCCTTTCACTAAAAGAATTTTTAAAATGTTAAATCCATTTAACCACAACCTTTTATCCTATTGTTAACCACAGCCACTTATCGTGATTGATGGTTGGATAAGTGGCTGTGGTTAACAATAGGATAAAAGGTTGTGGTTAAATGGATTTAACATTTTAAAAATTCTTTTAGTGTAAGGGGTAGAAAAGACATTTCATTTTCAGTTAACAGAAAAACTTAACGGAAGTTAGTGTCGAGGGCCAACGGTGTTACATTTTGTCAAAAAGTAAGGGTCACCCTTGTAATTTTCAAAAGTTAAGGGCCATATATAAAATAAGAACAAACCATAGGGGCCATCCGTGTAATTAACTCTAATAACTATTTTAATTACGCTTTAGATTAATGTTTGCTACGCATTTACGAGAATCATTTTTTTTACAAACTGCTACACATTTACAACAAAAACTTTTAGGTAATTTCCAAAATATGCTACGCATTTGTGACAAAAACCTTTTACAAAATGCTACGCTTTTACCACAAAAAAATTCTATATATCGTATATTTTTTGCTACGCATTTGCTACAAACACTGTTTATAAAATCCTACGAATTTACGACAAACAATTTTTTAAATATTTTAATTTTTAAATTTTTCAGATTTTTTTTTTGGCTAAAAAATGCAAATAAATTTGTTCAACTGGTGACTGAAATGGAAGCAATGGAAATTCCTACAAACACTGAAGATATAAATTTGAGGTTGTTGCATTCACTGCCTGAAAGCTGGAAACACACTGTTACTACTCTCAAACAAACACTTTCATTGGATGTTCAATGTCACACCCCCAAATTCCACTAACGGAGTTCTACCGTTTGAGGCGTGACAAACCAGGATCCAAGTCATTAGTTACACAAACGACTCTAAATGAGTTTAAAAGTAACGTGTCTCAATAAATGAGAAAAACCAAACGTCAGAGTTTAACCGTTTAAAAATACGGAAGCGTAAAGTAAAGAAACCAAAACATATGCGCAAACACGTGCCCCAAAGTATAAGTTTTAAAATGCAAGTTAATAATATATAAAGTGCTTGAAAACTGAGCAGACCCATGATGCATGTCCTAATATGATGTTCAGCTAACCTTGGCCACCTGAGAAAAACACGCTAAAAAGTGTCAACACTAGGTTGGTGAGTTCACAGGTTTTAAGTAACAGTTCATAAACAAGTTTTCCAGATAATGTAAATCGCAAATATATCAGTAGGTAGCTAACCCAAGTTTTCATGTTACTCAAACGTTTCGAATCCGAGCTGACTGTTTATGTTGTGCCTTGTTACCATTGTTAACATTCAATGGCCATGAGATTAGGACAATTCACACCTGCCCGGCTCCCAGCCGAGGGTGGGGTTTGTCAAACCCAGTAGTACTACCCGAACTTCCTCGCTATACCCAGTATATTAACGGTTCGAGAGAATTGAAAGGACTTTCGTATGTTAAGTTTAACGTTTAGTAAGCCATGATGATATATAAGTAAATACAAAATCAAAAGTGTTTTCGTGTGTGCTTTCTCCCCCAACAGGAAAATAGTAAAAGGGGCCGTGAAACTCACCTTAGATTTGCGCAGCTACAAATAAATTTGCAAGTAAAAAGCCTAGGTAGTCCCACTACCTAATGATGATCACAAATTAGCTACTAGCGATTTAAAAGGAAGCTTAGAAGGTTTCTTGCCTCCGATTCAGTTTCGTGCCCAATTGCCCCAATATAAAATGTCGTGTCGAAAAGAAAAAAAATAGTTTTGACACTTGGCCCTGGCAAAATTTACTCAATAACCATATTCTTGTAATATGAGCACTTTCTTCATTATTCGAACATCATGTAGTCACGCACACAACATACACTAACATTCCAGCATGCGTACAGAATATGATATACACATATATTAACATCCAATAATCTTATAATTTGTTTTCTTGAACATTTCATGTAAATTAATTACAAATGACTATGTTTTCAAAATAAAACCACTCAATGAACTTATAGCATGCATACCTCATCATCATCACCAAATTTAACACACATATAACTTCATGTACAGACGACATTATGAAATTTTTTTATTTTTTTATTTTGCTTAGTTTTATAAACATGATCCATTTATATATTTCTAGCATGCTTTGCTACTACTAGCCATATTAACACACATGTTACTCAAAATATGTTATATGCATACAAGCAAATTTAAACACATTTGCACATACAAACATGATCAAGCATAACCACAAATTAACATTTACACCCTCTATCTTCATTACTGTTACACATTCCGTTTCAATTGTAAACCATTTCAAAAATACGGATCCATACGCTATACCACATAATCATCATTCATATATACATCCGCATGAATCCATATATTATACTCACTATTACCTTCATTGTATTATATGTATACACTATACGTAACATGCTTATGGACCTATACATATATCTATTACATCCACTTGCCCATACATACACATCACGTAAATATAACAATACACACACATGAAACCTTTCAAGTTAAACTTATATATATATATATATATACACATATACATGTACTCACACACATTCCACACTGACCAACTAATATATATACATAGTGTCGCATATATAAGTATACATCGAACTCAATCCGCCATACATTCACAACAGTAGTTACATATAGTAAATGTTTACTCATACACAATTACCCGTACCCAACCGAACTCAAAACGAAACCGAAATCAGGAAACCCAAGAAGATACCGAACCGAACAAAATACATAAATATACACTTACCGGAATGATACGAAAGGAAAGGAGAGTGTTCGCTGGAGAGTTGGGAAACCGGTGACGGAAAACGTCGGTGACCGGTGGTTGATGAGGACGCTGAACAGTAGCATCGTCGGAACTTAGTGGCAACAAAACGTGGCAGGAGCAGTGGTGGAGATGATAACGATGGTTATGGTGGTGCTTTTCAGTGTCGGCGGCGGATATGACGATAGAGATGATGAATGGTGTTTAGGGTATGCGGTTGGAGTATCTTGAAGAAGAAGAAGACGTAGGGTGGGAGGGTTGGTCTTTATATGTTTGTTTAACTGCTAATTGGTCCCTCAACTATAAACACTATTAAACTTCTTTCCAAACTTAGTTTTTATAACTTATAATTAATTATCATTTGACCAGTATGCTTTAAGTGACGTACATGTATAATTTACGAAAGTATCTCGCTAAAACTTGGTAATTATCGCGAGTCATGTAAAGTGTAAACTAGTAATTCCCCAAACTACCATCCGTTAGGCGTTACTTGTTATGATTCAAATAATTTCCTGAATTATTATCGTGATTAATTATGACACAATTAATAATTTCAAACAACTGTAGCGCGTATAAAACATTATATAATTAGCGGCTTAACAAGATTTAAGAAAGTCGAGTTAACGATGTTAACCTGAAAATGGCGGGTGTCACATCCTCCCCTTGTTAAAAGAATTTTCGTCCCGAAAATTGAGTAAGGTTGGTAACGGTTGAGGTTGTAGGGAAGATAAGAAAGGAAAAACTTTGGGTTGTCACATTCATCCCTTGTTGAAAGAATTTCGTCCCGAAATTTCATTATTGGTGGGTCACTTTGGTTTGGTTGAAAGAAAACTAATACTTGACGTGAGTTGTTTTAATTAGATTACCGCAAGTTAAATAAATGGATTACTTAAGTTCTAACAGAGGTCGGATTTCATTGGATAATTTTAAGGTTTATAGGACATAAAATTTCTATCAACTTAAGTGCTTCAAAAGAGTAGAGTGAGTGGGTGAGGTCAGAAACTACAAGCTTCTTACCAAGAGTGTAAGAGGGGGTTGACGAAGACAACATATCTTATACGTATAAATATAAATAACATCTGACTATTACGAATCAGTGTGTGCGTAAGTGTAAGTAATGTAGTTCGTACGGTTATAGTCTAGGATGGACTTTTTGCCATTGTTATTTAAAGATAGACTTTTGCTCTAGATGAATCTAAGTGGACTTTTAATTTATTTATTATGTTTTGGGTATTACCCACACGACGAGTTTTTGACAGGATCCTCGTGTACCTATAAATTCACCATTACGTTGCGCACCCGTAATCGTCAATTTACATCACACGACTATCCTAACTTGCTTCCCATCGCATGTTTTACTATTATGTTTTGTCATGCTTAATGTTTCTTTTAATGACCTATATGATATTTTATCCCATTTTAAGTGTGATGTGTATAAGAAAGTAGGTTATACTTATAAATATAAGTAAAATACACTAAATCTGAAAGATACCAATAGAAGCCTAGTGTGATATATCTATAGGGAAAACATGAGTCAATCGTACTATAAGTTTTTTATAAGTATAAGGAAAAAAAAAACATTATAAACACAATGTGGTTATTTAAGCAAGCAAGTAGGTATCATATCCATTACTCATACTAGTTCACACAACAATTAATGTGTTATGGCACATCATAAGTCTCATATCAGGTAACATGTTATAGCACATAATGGGTCACACAATACATGGCACGTAACATGTGATAAAGTGTAATAGGTGACACGACAATTAAGTCAAGACCTCACAATAAATATGTTTCAGTCAATAATACAGTTTAGTTGTTCTTGTACACTTATTCATTAGGCGACGGTGCCTGTCGGGTGGTTGCCATAATGGGCTAGGTAAAATATAATTATATGTTCATTAGGCTCTAGTACCCCGTCTAGTTATCATAATGATGTGCGATATAACTAGTAAACTAATGAAAGAAGTCCTTCAGACAGTTTCAAACAGTTTTAGGATTTCAAAATCATAATGAAGTAACAAGGTTGTGATTTAAGCATAAAGTGTAAAGCTAGGAATTTCATACTTAGTTCAAGTCTCACCAGCAAGAAAGATTCTACCACTATGATCTAAAGTTTACATATTCAAAGTTAACTACTCAAGACGCCAAATCGAGTCATGTAGATAGGCCTGCAATGCTAGTGTAATGCTAGTGTATGTGTATATGTTATAACTAAGTGAATGCATAAATGGAAGACTATTTCATTATCTATATATATATAAAAAAAATAAATTTTTTTTTTCCCAAAAGACAAAGACGTATCAGCAATGCAATTTATATGAATGAGTGTCAATTATGGGAATGTATATGTGTAACTAATGCAATGTGCAGTTATAGTCTAGAATGCAATGCAATGCAAACCTAGTTCGCTATAACTAATGGCTCTTCTACACCCCTGCATATCTATACCTTCTGTTACAAAACAATAAATTATCTCATGCATACACTTTATTAAACATACATACATGCACGTAGATAAGTATGTATATATCACTCATCAATTCATCATCTACATCCAATGTATACACCTATATGTCATCTATTCATCCAACAAAACTTGTATCTATATACCCAATTCGCATATGCATATATATACATGCCTACAAAAGATTTACGTGTTCGGTGTTCATAAGACAAATCTTAACCCGACCAGCACCCGAAACGAGACCGAAACCTTAACCGAAGCAGTTAACTAACGAGTTATAAGGTTGTTGTTGTTTACCGGTATGACGATAGAGACAAACCGAGACGACCCGAAACGATTCTGGACGATGAACGACGGCCGATGTCGCCGGAACAGTGATCGGAGGCGGCTGCTGGAGTCGAACAGAATGGACGTACTATGGTGACCGCCTTTGCTTCCTGGTGCTACGGTGGTGTTTATGCAACTAACTGGAACGAATGCGATGATGATGAAGGTGGTGATGCGACCGGTGACAAGGTGCGGCTGGTTTAGGTTTTTGTGTGTGTGTCGAGAGTTGATGTGAAGAAGACGGGTTTAGGGTGGGGGGTTGGGTTAGTTTTATTTAATTTAGAATTTACGTTTTTGGCCCTTGAACTATAGTATGTTATTTATTTTAGTTTTTAAAGTTTATAAACTAATTTAGTTAATTGCAAAACGAACCCTATATTTATATAACCATTAACGGAACAAACGGAAAATGTTAGCGTCGTTAACCTGAATCTGCGGGTTGTCACATCATCCCATTGTTACAAGAATTTTCGTCCCGAAAATTACGCTGCGTCATCGGTCGACCGCAACGAAAATAGCGTCATCCCATTGTTAACCTGGCTCTGATACCAATCTGTCACACCCCCAAATTCCACTAACGGAGTTCTACCGTTTGAGGCGTGACAAACCAGGATCCAAGTCATTAGTTACACAAACGACTCTAAATGAGTTTAAAAGTAACGTGTCTCAATAAATGAGAAAAACCAAACGTCAGAGTTTAACCGTTTAAAAATACGGAAGCGTAAAGTAAAGAAACCAAAACATATGCGCAAACACGTGCCCCAAAGTATAAGTTTTAAAATGCAAGTTAATAATATATAAAGTGCTTGAAAACTGAGCAGACCCATGATGCATGTCCTAATATGATGTTCAGCTAACCTTGGCCACCTGAGAAAAACACGCTAAAAAGTGTCAACACTAGGTTGGTGAGTTCACAGGTTTTAAGTAACAGTTCATAAACAAGTTTTCCAGATAATGTAAATCGCAAATATATCAGTAGGTAGCTAACCCAAGTTTTCATGTTACTCAAACGTTTCGAATCCGAGCTGACTGTTTATGTTGTGCCTTGTTACCATTGTTAACATTCAATGGCCATGAGATTAGGACAATTCACACCTGCCCGGCTCCCAGCCGAGGGTGGGGTTTGTCAAACCCAATAGTACTACCCGAACTTCCTCGCTATACCCCGTATATTAACGGTTCGAGAGAATTGAAAGGACTTTCGTATGTTAAGTTTAACGTTTAGTAAGCCATGATGATATATAAGTAAATACAAAATCAAAAGTGTTTTCGTGCGTGCTTTCTCCCCCAACAGGAAAATAGTAAAAGGGGCCGTGAAACTCACCTTAGATTTGCGCAGCTACAAATAAATTTGCAAGTAAAAAGCCTAGGTAGTCCCACTACCTAATGATGATCACAAATTAGCTACTAGCGATTTAAAAGGAAGCTTAGAAGGTTTCTTGCCTCCGATTCAGTTTCGTGCCCAATTGCCCCAATATAAAATGTCGTGTCGAAAAGAAAAAAAATAGTTTTGACACTTGGCCCTGGCAAAATTTACTCAATAACCATATTCTTGTAATATGAGCACTTTCTTCATTATTCGAACATCATGTAGTCACGCACACAACATACACTAACATTCCAGCATGCGTACAGAATATGATATACACATATATTAACATCCAATAATCTTATAATTTGTTTTCTTGAACATTTCATGTAAATTAATTACAAATGACTATGTTTTCAAAATAAAACCACTCAATGAACTTATAGCATGCATACCTCATCATCATCACCAAATTTAACACACATATAACTTCATGTACAGACGACATTATGAAATTTTTTTATTTTTTTATTTTGCTTAGTTTTATAAACATGATCCATTTATATATTTCTAGCATGCTTTGCTACTACTAGCCATATTAACACACATGTTACTCAAAATATGTTATATGCATACAAGCAAATTTAAACACATTTGCACATACAAACATGATCAAGCATAACCACAAATTAACATTTACACCCTCTATCTTCATTACTGTTACACATTCCGTTTCAATTGTAAACCATTTCAAAAATACGGATCCATACGCTATACCACATAATCATCATTCATATATACATCCGCATGAATCCATATATTATACTCACTATTACCTTCATTGTATTATATGTATACACTATACGTAACATGCTTATGGACCTATACATATATCTATTACATCCACTTGCCCATACATACACATCACGTAAATATAACAATACACACACATGAAACCTTTCAAGTTAAACTTATATATATATATATATATACACATATACATGTACTCACACACATTCCACACTGACCAACTAATATATATACATAGTGTCGCATATATAAGTATACATCGAACTCAATCCGCCATACATTCACAACAGTAGTTACATATAGTAAATGTTTACTCATACACAATTACCCGTACCCAACCGAACTCAAAACGAAACCGAAATCAGGAAACCCAAGAAGATACCGAACCGAACAAAATACATAAATATACACTTACCGGAATGATACGAAAGGAAAGGAGAGTGTTCGCTGGAGAGTTGGGAAACCGGTGACGGAAAACGTCGGTGACCGGTGGTTGATGAGGACGCTGAACAGTAGCATCGTCGGAACTTAGTGGCAACAAAACGTGGCAGGAGCAGTGGTGGAGATGATAACGATGGTTATGGTGGTGCTTTTCAGTGTCGGCGGCGGATATGACGATAGAGATGATGAATGGTGTTTAGGGTATGCGGTTGGAGTATCTTGAAGAAGAAGAAGACGTAGGGTGGGAGGGTTGGTCTTTATATGTTTGTTTAACTGCTAATTGGTCCCTCAACTATAAACACTATTAAACTTCTTTCCAAACTTAGTTTTTATAACTTATAATTAATTATCATTTGACCAGTATGCTTTAAGTGACGTACATGTATAATTTACGAAAGTATCTCGCTAAAACTTGGTAATTATCGCGAGTCATGTAAAGTGTAAACTAGTAATTCCCCAAACTACCATCCGTTAGGCGTTACTTGTTATGATTCAAATAATTTCCTGAATTATTATCGTGATTAATTATGACACAATTAATAATTTCAAACAACTGTAGCGCGTATAAAACATTATATAATTAGCGGCTTAACAAGATTTAAGAAAGTCGAGTTAACGATGTTAACCTGAAAATGGCGGGTGTCACATTCAAGATCTGGATTACATTGTTACTAAAATTGAGTCTTTGGCTATGGATGAACAATCTAGAAACTTGATGTCTAAGAAAGAAATGGAATAGTATGTGTTCTAGGGTGAAAAACCAGAACAACAAGCTCATGCATTTGTATCTACAAATGTGAACACAGTTGATGAACATTTTTAAGGAGATTGTTTCTTTACAAGTTCAATTGAATTAGCTAGTTTGAATGATTTATGTGAAGAAACTACTGAAACTTCAAAAGAAAAAGTTAAAACAATGAATGTTGACAAGTCTCAGGATGTTGTAAACATTGTGTTAAAATCAATGTTTTCAGGATCGGATCGGACAGTGAATCGGTCGTCTTACTGGTTCACTGGTTGAATCGGTCGGACCGGTCGAACCGGTTGGATCGGTTTTGAACCATATAAATAATAAATAATTATACTGGTTCACTGGTTGAACCGGTCGGACCGGTCGAACCGGTTGGATCGGTTTTGAACCATATAAATAATAAATAATTATATATATTTTTCTAAAGTATTAATATAACTTAAAATATAAGTCAGATACTCAGAAACAACTTTTTAAGTTCTAAACTTTAACACGGAGACAATATTATCCAAAGTTTAAAGGTTAAACCTTAACCAAACTTAATTAAAATAAAAAATATCACAAATTTAACCAAATAAAGTCAAATTTAAAAAAAAAATAATTTTCCGAACCGGTCTGAACCGATCCGAACTGGCCGAATCCCGGTTCAACCGGTTGACCGGTTCGAACCGGTCGATCCTTTGTACTAAAAACAAACCTATACGGTTCGGTCCGATCGACCCCCCGAATCCCGGTCCGACTAGTTCAACCGGCTGAATCGATTCAAACCTGAAAACATTGGTTAAAATCAAAGAAACACAAAGTTGCATGTGCCATGTCACTATCACCTAATAATATCATGTCACTATCACCAAATAATATCATGAAAGCTACAGGAAGTCTTTACAAGAAGATGTGGGAAGAGAAATGTAAGGAAAACGAAAATGTGATGACCTTTTGTTCAAGCCTTTCATCTACTTTTTCAGAGAAGTTAAAAGCACTGTCAGTGGGTTTTAATACAACTACGATTTTACAGCATTCTTTTTTAATGTTAATTTGATCCGCTGCTTACTCATTATTACTCACACGATCATATCCAAACATCCAATTTAACTATATTGATGGGAAAAGTGAATAAATAGTAACATGATATTTTAGTAATCTTGATTGTGATGGAAGGGTATTTCTGTCTATTTGACTCTATATTATAAGTTGAAATTTATCACTTTTGTTTTCTCATTTTGAGGTTGCAAATTTGTAACCCACCGCCTCTGGTGGTCGTATGTGATGGAGGTGATGGTGGCGATGGTACTGGTTTCTTTCTTTTTTTAGCCGATGATGGTTGCCGATCTTCGGATCTGGGCGATCTAGGTTGCGCGGTGATTTGCATATTGATTGATCTATGGTTCAGTGGTGGTATGTGATGGTGGCGATGGTGGTGTATTCTTTCGTTTTTATACCTCGCCGCCTCTGCTGCTGGTACATTATGGTGATGGTTTCTTTAGTTTTTCACAGGGAGATGGTTGTTGATCTTTGGATCTTTGCGACCTAGGGTCGCGCTTATTTGTAGATCGATTGATCTATGGTTCAGTTATGGTATGTGATGGTGGTGATGGATTTTTTGCCCGATGATGGTTGCCGATTCTCGGATATGTGCGACCTAGGGGTGTGATGGCTTGTAGATCGATTGATCTATGTGACCTAGGGTTTACGATGGGTTGCATGTCGTCGTTTTAGGCTTTTGGGCCTGCGATGGTTGTCATCGATGGTTGGCTGATTGTTACATCTGGTTTTGATGTTGTAAACGATCTGGTTGTTGTACTGGTGGTAACGACCAGATTTGTTGAGCCATGGTTTTTTACATTGTTGCTGTTGGTGTGTTTATGATGGTGAGCATTGGTTGTTGGTGATAAACAGATGCGTCTTTTGTTTTATGCTATTTGTGTTTTTTTTTAATTCTTAAGGTTGGGCTGTAATGAGTAAAACGGGATTACGTTAGGTCAACGGTGATGTGCGTTGGCGTGGCATGTTTTGTGGATGGTCGTTGTAAACGTGCAACCCGGCTGTAGCCACGCTATCATCATGATATAGTCGTTGATAAATAAATTCTCTGAGCCATTGGTATTTTCGTTTATTGTTTTGGTTCATGTTGTTGGATTTAATGTTAGAGTTTTTGTTGGAGTTTTTGTGTTATTTGATTTCGGTTTTGTGTTCGGTTTTATTATAAAACATTTGATGGTTTTCGATTGTCAATGGTTTTAATACATCATCATTTCTTTTGTTTTTTTAAAAATGAATAATAGTGTTAAAAACCGAGTATATGTTATTTGGAACTAGATATGTATCCCATAATTAGATTTGTCGACAAATGAACTGTAGTTATAAAACAAAAAGCTCGCGCAACGCGCGAGCGATGAATACTCCTAGTTATTATAAATTGAAAATAATTTTAAGTGAAAAAAGAGTTTTTATCAAATTAGTGTAGTTTAAAAACTTATTTATCAATTTGGTGTACTTCAAATTTATTTACTAAAATAGATGTTTTTTGAGAGTTTATTGTTTCTCACTTCTTCTCTGATTGGATATTTTGTAAAAACATTTTTAATGTTTTTTCAATTCTTTTAAAAATGATATGTTTGATGGTAATCTTAAAATAAATTTTTAAAATTTTCAGCATTTAAAAAAAATTAAAAGATACATTCCGAGCAACTTAAAAGGTAAATAGCATTAATTGTTTAAGAAAAAACTTAACTAAACAAACTTGGGTTGATGAATTTTAATTAGCACTACATGAACTTGGGTCGATGAATTTTATCTAGAAAGTTATCTGACTACGAACTATTTCAACGGTTTACATGATTATTGTTATACTATTTATAAAGATATTACTAAAACTCTTTTCTTAACATCATGGTGTACTACTTAAGGCATTAGTCCATTTCAACATATGGGTTAACTAGGTTTAATACCCGTGTGTTACACACGGGTTAAATAGTAATATTTATAAAGAAATTATATATAATCATTATATTTAACAATTTGTAAATATATAACATCTAAGGAGTTGGCTCCATCAACTTGCATGGTGAAAAATTTAACTAAATTTTACCTCCAAAACTTCTTATTATAAAAATATCCCTCCAAAACATTGCCCCCTAAAACCTTGATTTATTAGATAGATTAGTAATGTGAAAAGTTGAAATTTTTAATTACAAATTATTCCACATCCATCATCACAAAAGACATAAAACATTCATCAAAGGCAAACTGATACACCTCAAAATCCATTGACAAATTAACCCAACACATGTTTTCACACTCAAACATTCTACCTTTTCATGTTTGACGTGAGATTTAAATATGAGAATTACAAGTTAAAAAAAAGAGCCTCTAAACATTAGGTGACCACCATGGACCACTACTAAAGACAACTAAATAAAAGATGACAATTAATTATGAAATAACAATAAAATAAAAGAAACTACATGCCTGAACCAGGAAACTTGGCCACTTGGGTATTTGAAGCCATGGAGCAATTGAAAAGAAGCTGGCCCTTTCATTATAACACCCATACTCTGAAATTAACCTGCCAAAACCCCAAATGCAAAGTGACAAGGAACATAAATGTTTAATTCAAAATACACTCTCAATTTAACAGGTTTACTTGTCCAACATAAACCCAAATCAACCAAAATTATAAGTGAACGGGTCAAACTACCACATATATATACAAGTTATGATTAAAACACTATGCCTATTGAAGGCACGAAAAGAAGGCATTAGATTTACTATCCATTTGCACAAATCCATGTATACTTAATGACCCGTAAAAGAGCTAAATTTCTCACAAATGACGCGATTCCAGAACTTGGTTTATACTTAATTTCGCACATAAAAAAGCTGAACTTTTTTCAACTAAATGACCCATTTCACATCTTCTTTCAAACTCAAGTTAGCACATAAAAGTTCTAAAACTTCTTAATCTAGATGACATGATTGCACATCTCCCTTTATACTCATGTCAGCACTCAAAAGTGCTGAATATTTCAACTCAATTGACCCAATTTCACAGTTGTGTTTATATGAAGTTTAGCATATAAAGTGGAACTCAATCTTAATGCAACTTTAAAAAAAATTAATTTTCAAGTGAACAATAGTAAGCTCATACTCAATGAACATCATGAATGCAATGTCTTTTATACAAATATTGACTTCAATCACTACATGTCAAATTGGAAATTCTTAAGGGCTGAAAAAAACCAGCTTATAAAAACATAGCATATATCTCCTCCTGATCGTTTATACATAATGAGAACAGTTAAATGTGTCAAAATGTTCAGGTTAGGTGGTTTGGGTCACATGTCAAAATGAGTATTTATTAGGTATCAAAATGGCATACAAAACAACACTAATTTAACTTCAAACAACAATGTTTAAACAACAATATAGCAAATAAAAACTGCACGGTTTTGACACCAGCATCCACATTAAAGCATGCACAAACTACACTAATCTAACTTAAAAATTGCAGTAATTTAATCTCAAATCTGCAGTGTTTTGACAACAACATATCACAATAAAGCATGCATAAACTGCACTAATCTGACCGAAAAACTACATTGTTTGGACTTTAAAGTCTAAGATTTTTTCATCTAAAACTTTGAAATTCGAATTCCTTTGATAAGTAAAAAAAAGACTAAAAATTAGATACCAACTATTAGTGTATAGTAAGAAAACAAACCAAATTATTTCAAATTGGTAGTTTAGCAATCGCCCTCACATTAAGATATTCATCCAGCTCGAGTACCTGAGATAAATAGACAAGGTCAAAATCCAATCTAATTATAACAATATTTCAAAAAGATTTTAATGACATTTCAAAAAGTATGTTTCAGTATCATAAATATGCTTTCAGTTCGACTGGATCCATTCCATGCTATCCTGAAACCTAGTTGAGGTCATGTGATTTTAACCTCTAACATAATAGTATCAACACGTCTTGTAAGGCATGGACAATTTGGATGCTTATAAACATTTGACCATTAAACATTAAACATGCATTTTAAAAATAAACTACAATGATGTCATTTATATTTGTACAAGAAACTAATTCAATGATGAAACACATAGAATCACTACCAAAAATGACCTCATTGACTTCCATAACCATAATATAACAACAAACATGTCTATAGATCCCTGCTTTTGTTGTCAATAGCAAGATCAAGATAACCCATATAACAACTTTGTTGACTAAAAAGTTTAAACCTCGTTCAGATAAATGATTGTGTTGGCTTCACAAGGACTACATGGTAAAATGTAAGTGGAAAATTTAGTGGTGGCACTTTTGATTCATTTACTTATAAGATGGTTAGCGTAGGTTATATTTATCTTTAATAAATCAAACTGAAAAAAATGAATAGAAAAGAAATGCATTTGACAGATCTAAAGTCGCAAAATGAGTATATTTACCCGACCAACCAATTTCCCACCTTTAGTTGAGTAAGATCACTTAATCATATAATCTAAAATGGCAATAGCCATGGCGAATCACAGTTTGTTACATTTTTTAGTACAATTGGGTGAATCAAAAAATTGAAAAACATTCTAACTCTTGCCGGTGCACATCTTTAAGAACATTAGATGCCTATGATTCAACTAAATATTTTGGATTTATGTTCATTCAGTTGCACAGGTTCAAAAAAAATTAATCTTTATAAGTAAAACTGGTTTTGGTTGGTTAAAACGGAAACTAAACAATCTCGTATAAAAACACGATTATAAAATAAAATGCCGCCTTAAGAAAAAATATAAAATGATACTAGGAGTATTATTAAAAAATACTTACAATTGTTAAATGATGACTCGTTTATAGAAAAAACAACAAACATAAGTTGTCACTATGAGTATTATTATAAAAACCAATTAAATTTTATTTATCGGATGGATACATTATTCATAGGGGGCTTAGAGGGGTGTGCAGCATGGGCGACCGCACAGAACACCCATTTGACGGGGGCACCAAATTTTTAAAAAAATTATTATTCAAATTTTTTTATAAAAATTTATATTTAGTCAATAGTCATGTAACAAATAAGTAAAGATTTAAAGTCCACACCTAAAGGCTAAAGTCCACTACAACTAATTAACTAAACATCTAAAAGTCCACACAATCAAATGGATTATGGATTAATGAAGGCTGGAAGCCCACTGCCGCCAAAAACGTAATTTACTAATTTGAATACTTTGATTTTCTTATGTTTATGTATCAAACGTTTGTTTTTTGGTTAAAAATTTAGTCTATATAATTTTTAACGTTGGTGCTTCGGGTTGAAGGGGCAGGGGGCCTTTTTTTATCGTCTTGCACAGGGCACTCAAATCCTCAGGACCGGCCCTGACATTATTAATTTATTATCATCGGATAAAATATAATATTCTTGAGCAAGTATACACCAACATAATTCAAACAACATTTGATCCTGTTTTGTTCTTTATCACTCTCTTCTCAAATCACTCTATTTAAAACACAAGATAAATACTTTTGTTCTCCATTCAAACACAATCTCTCTCCATAAAAAGATTTCTAAGTTATTCTAGATTTGTTTTTATCAATAAAGACTTTCATAGACTGGTGTGGTGAGATGAAACTAAACTTACTTCACAAGTATATATGTTTATCCACGTTCTTGATATTGTGATCGTTTTCTATAACTTGAATTATAAGCTTGTATTTGGAAAAAGATATGATATTGTTTTGCCATCCTTAGTTATAACCTTAGCAACTGCATGAGTAATACATTTCATCTTTTATAAAAAAAAGTAGATTATAATTATAACCCGTACTGTAACACGCGGATTGTATATTTAAAAATTTGTAATTAATACAAAACACAACAAAATTAAGGACAATCATGTTATATGTAAAAATTATACAAAAGTAATTAATGGTTAGCAATGGTGTTAGCGACAATGGCACGCATGGACAGGGCTTTTTTGTAGGGGTCGGGAGCGACTACCACCTACATCTATAAAATAAGTTAAGTTAGGGCCTTGATGGTGAATTGGGAGGATTCATACATGCAACATACTGAAGAGAATCAAAAGAAAGAAAGATTATGAATATAACTATGTTGACACAAAAGGAAATGATATTTAAAAAATATATTACGGTAGCTTGATTTAAGAAACAATCCAAAATTATCGGTTACTAAAGAAGAGTTTTTCAGAGGGAAAATTTGATTGTGGAATGATAGAATGATGACACGTGTCACAAAAAATACCATTTTATTAGTATTAGATTAGATTACACCTAATTTCTTATTTTTACCAACTTTAAAAGTGTTACAGTTAAGTTATTCAAGTTTCAAAAGTGTTTATGTCAGCCAACTTTCATTTAAGGGTAACTTTGTACAAACATAACCAAGCTTTGATTTTGTTTCGATTAAGTCATTCAAACTTTGTTTTGTTTCAATTGGGTAACTTATCTTTAAGTTTTGTTCCAATTAAGTCACTCAAACTTTGTTTTGTTTTAATTAGGTAACTTATCTCTAAGTTATATTCCAATTAAATCATTCAAACTTTGTTTTCTTTCAATTAAATTACATAAATATACTTTAATGTTTAAATCATATGTATGTGAAACTTTTTTTTTATAGAAAAACATTTTTACTTTAAAAAATTGAAACCTTTTAAAAATTCTAAAAAACTTACAATAATGCAAACAAATATTATTTTTGTTATAATTTGAATATTAAAACTCATTTTTTACATGTTATCCAAGTTAATTATTTAGGATTAAAACATTTTCCTAAACTTAAGTTACCTAATTGAAACAAAACAAAGTTAAGTGACCTAATTGGAACAAAACTTAAAAATAAGTTACCTAATTGAAACAAAACAAAATTTGAGTGACTTAATTGGAACAAAATCAAAACTTGGTTATGTTTATGTGATATTTTCCCTTTTAATATAAGCTACAGGTTTTAACATTTTTTTGATGTTGAGTGGTGACGTGAACTTTAGATTTATATTATTTTTTTTATGTAATTAACATGTTTTTTTTTCAATAATTTCATATGTTGGAAATCTCGTCACTCGCATCGATCTTGTGCTCAATTTATTTCGTAACACCAAATAAATTGGATGATAACTCGATTTGAAGGTAAGTGACCCAATTTAGGCAAAATATGTATGAGCGACTTAACCATAACACTTTTAAAACTTGATTAGTATTTTGTGACATTGCCTGCAAATAAAAACCCTAAACTAACAAATAAAAATATTCCAGTAAACATCTCATTATATATACTCTCATTACATAAGGGCGGCAGTTTTGAAATGTGTTTTATATATCGAGAAAGTGAATACGATGCTGTTAGACGTGTAACTTACACACAAAACCCCATAAAAACTACGTAGTTTTAATTTAAAACAACTAACAGTTATATGTTGTATATCCTCATAAATGAAGTTTAATAACCCTGCACCTTTCCAATCTCAATCGTATACAAGACTTCATCACCCAAGTAGTTGCAGTAAGCAAAATCGATTTCTAATTCTCATCTCTTGTTTTATTGATTATTATTTAATGATTAAGTTTGAGGATTTTGAGTAGATGCATCGATTTTGATTACACCAAATCTGATTTTCTTAATAATTATCACAATTCATTCATCAAATTCCAATTTGATTTATTGATTCTTATTTCTATTTTTCATCTCGATTTTGATTACACCAAAATTGATACACTGTAAGCATGAGGCTATTTTGCAAGTTGGGGTTTTCATACATTTGTTGTGATTTGTTTATATGCATTGCTTCATACATTTTGAAGTTTGTTGTTGGTGCTTCTGGACTATGCAACTTAAGACATTATTTGAACAACTCGTTTAGACTTTAGATGATCTGCATTTTTATGTGAGCATAAACAATATAGTGGTTTATTATAGTGTATTCGACATGATATGTGCCTATATGGTATTCGTTCGTTAGTACAAGGAAATAACTTGATATTACACTTAAATTAAGTGATATGTAATCAATAACTTTACCTATTCTTTTGCAAATGCTAGAAATAATGGTTTCATGAAACAAGAAAGTAATAGTTACTTGGCATGTATTTGAATGGATCAAATTATTATTGTCAAACAAACAAACAACCAAGAGCCTTAGCCTTAACTTTACAAGACTGAACTAAGTGTGAAAAAAAAATGTTATCCTCTGCGAGGAAATTAATCGAACATGTAGTGTGCATCTTTAAATCATTAAACTGAACTAAGCAAGGTGCCCACATGTCAATTGGATAACAACTTCACTCATCAAATTTAGCCATTGATTCGCGTTGTCACAAACAACGATTGGGCAGAGTGTAGATTTGATCATTTGGGCTGATCGATTGTATTTGATGAGAATTGATTTGATTCAGGAGATTGGATTGGGATTACAGAATGGAAGCGGGCTAATTGTAATAAAATATTAAACTAAATGTATTTAATTGTTTTAAATCAAAGCTATGTAGTTTTGATAGTGTTTTGCGTGTAAGTTGCACGCCTAACAGCATTGTATTCACTTTCCCCTTTATATATATGTACCTATATTTTCCAAATTCTAATCAAGGATGAGGTTGCTAGAGATGATTTGTTCACATGTATGTGAGATTGTGAGAGTAGATACATGAGTTCGATTATCTCCTACTCCTTTCTCACCTTTTTCTTTACTCTTGCCTTTGTTATGTTTTTTATTTAAATTACTTTCTTTTTCTATATACGTTTCTTGATATTGTTCTCATTAAAAAACTTTTATAGAAATATTTGGTCACAATGTATGACGTATAATACTGATATTTTTATCTATGCATTTATAAGTTTTGTTATACACTTAAACAAGTTATTGTCATCGTTACAACACGTGTAACGAAGTTTATAAACATGCCTTCAAAAAAACTTTTTAAAAACATTAAGTTACACCGGATCCATCACACCGGCCAACCATTTAACAACATTCACGTAATAGTGTAATACTTAAACACAATGCCGGTGAGGTATTGTGTTTAGTTCTCCCTCTTTTAGTACATGACACATTACAAGTTTATCATAACATGCGATATATGAAACATTTTTTAGCAACGCTATGACGAAGTTACACACATAAAAATTGACCTATGCGTCACGAGTCCCGCTTCACATATAGAGTTTCTTCTAATCACCAAATTCTATTAAAAAAATTCACCTAAAGCCAACTATATTAGCATAAACATCATGCATATCGAATAACAATTTACATATTATTTCATGCATACGACTTTAGTTTGATTTTATCCTTTTATTATGTAAACCAACCTAACCAAATTAAACTAAAAATATATATTATGGGTGACCATTTGATCCACATACATCTTATGTGTTAGAAGAGTATTATGGGCTCAAAGTCACACATCAAATTTCGCCAGATCGTCATTAAGCTCTTAAAAAATATGCAAATCAAAGAGTTTTTACAAGCTAATCAATTTCCTCTATAACAAATTGACATCATCTTCAAACGTCAAGCTAACGCCTGATGGTTAAATTCTATATAACACATAAGGCTGATGGGCCTGGTTATGGGGAGAGCGTGGACAGGGTCCAACCACACACGGGCACACCACTGTCGTGGTTGGATGGTGATGTGAGGACGGGGTTGGAATGGATGGGTCACCGTAGCGGCGAAGGGAGATGGAGCCCGGTTGTTTTACTGTTGTGATGTGTTTAACAGATTTGGGTTGTTTCATTTGTTGGAAAAGTTGCTGGAAAAAGTTACCAGATCTTAAAAGCTCTTCATCCCCTCTTTGTTTTTTACATACTGTTAGTGGAAACGACGGTGGTGATGGCTTTTGAAGTGTATTGTGAGCAAGTCTTGTAATACTGATATATTAAATATTTGAGATGTATGTTTTAGCTTTTATTACGTGTTTGTTTGGGGGATGGATGGTTATGGCGCTATAAATAGTTGGAGTTTTACAGGATGAAATGGTTGATAAAAAAAAGTGATAGAAGTTAAGTTTTTATTAGTGGATTGTTAAGGGATGAGAAATGTGAAATGGACCATCCCTGATACTAAAGGGGGGGAGGAATGGTCATCGCCGGAGCAACCGAGATGGATCTCGACACCACCTCGCCGGAGGAGGTGTGATCCTCACGAGGAAAACGAGAAGACGATGAGCTTGCCCCTCACACCACGAGCTCCCCAGGAAGGAACCATACTCGTCTACAAAAACACCCAACTACCTTCTTGTCATCTCCTCATCATAACCACTTCAAAACCCTAATTATACCAACTAAAAAAACACTAATCCCTAGTTGCCATCAATAGTTAAAAGGCAAACAATGAATGAAACAAAGAAGTAAAGATGATTGGTGTAATTTGGTAAATTTTGAAGAAACCAGGACCATTCATTCATTACGATTTTATTGATATAATAATATTTATTTTTTATTGGAATGTGATGATGTGTCACAAATGTACACGCGTCGTTGCATAAAAAAGTTTTTGGGGTACGTATTAGAGGTTGAGTGAGTCAAGTCCATTTTCGAAACAGACAACAAACCATAGAGAGATACATATACATATAGATATATATATAGATAAAGCCACACACACACATTCACAATCTCACTCTTTATTTTCAACCAGTTTCTTTCTCCTCAGATTTACACCTCAATTCGCTCCGGTTCCGATTCCGATTCCGTCGCCGGTTTTTTTCGCTTCTAGGGCTTTTTTTTGCTTCAATTCTCCGCCGGTAAGTTACTCTACATGCTACTTTTCGATTCGTTGTTTTCAATTTCATTGAAATTTGATCTGTAATCTGTGTTTATGCATGTTCAAGTTGTTCAATTCTCTATCGATTGCTGCATGTTGTGGAATTGATTTACGGTTTTGGATGATTTGGAACTTTCTAGATTTGAATCGTTTTTTCGTGGTTATAGATAAACTTGATGTTTGATGCTGTGTGTTTTTAACTTGTTGTTATAATTTGGGGTGCTAATTGTTCATATCTTTCAGAAATTAGGTCCATGTGATTGATTGTAGATGTAATTGGATGCATGCTATGTTGTGTATTCGAATTTGAGGAATATGTTTCGTGTAAGTATTTAGGGTTCATTGAGGTGAAGTTTGAGGGATTATGGTAAATAAAGTTTGTAAATTAATCATACAATTGTGGTTTTTACTTTTTATTAACCAATTGGGTGATCATTAGGAATATGACATTAGCTACCTCAATTTTTAAACAATATTTCACATGTAAGTTTCACATGTATTCAGTGTTTTGATTTGTGTTTAAATAAATATATGTGATAAGAGAAGAAATGGTTTTGAAGGTGAGAGTTGTTGTCTATAACAGGTACATCTTGCTGGCACACATTGCATCAGCTTCATGTCCACCACTGCAATGCGGCGGGCAAATTCAGATGGTTCATCTTCACAAGAACAATCATTAGACAGAGATTCGCAGTCTGATGAAGTTGTGAGCGAGGAAGAAGATGATGTCGGCAAAGAAACGCATAATTTGCCATATTTCACTTCAGGTTGTTTCTCAATTACTATGCTAGTTAATTTGAATTAATATGAATTCTGTTGCTTTTTGGTTTTTGATAGTATGGTAGGATCAAGGATGTGTTCTTTCATTGCTGTACGTCTGTCCTGCATTTTCTATTATTGCGTCAAGTCGCACACTCTTTGTATCTTCGAAAGTATGAAACAGAAACGAACTTTACGCTTCTTTCCCATTTTAGCAATCAACTTCAATATTAGGCGCAAATCGGAGCCGTCTTGTACTGATTTTGGTAACCAATTTAATTTTAACTGAATTTACCTGGAAGTTGTTGGTTGATGCCATGCCAGCCGCCACGCATTTGAAAAATAAAACGATATTTTTCCAAACTTAGACTTAAAAAATTATTGAACTTGCATCAGATGCCATGTGGCATACACAAATACACTAAAATGACAAGAAAGAAAGAAAGAAAACTTTGTTGCTAATTTGGTTAAAAAAAAATTGTAAGTTGGTTCCTATGTTGCACCTAATTTAAAGTGGGTTACCAAAATCAGGAAAAGTGTAAAGTTTGTTTCTTTCATATATTTTACCTTGTATTATGATGGATTAGTCAATTAACTTGTATTATGATGGATTAGTCGATTAACTTTTTGGATGGCTCACTTTTTATCTAATTACACTCAGGAATGATATACTCTACACACAAATCCTTTATCTTTGTATTGAGTCATTTAACTGTATATATTGATAATAAGTTTCACCCTTTGAGCTCAGATGGTTATGGACAAGGACAACAAAATTTTCAACATGGAACGCCAAACATACTTCCTAGGAATGAAGAAACTCTTACACAGGCTCCACAACCTGAACTTGTTGGACACACAGTTGTAAGCTTGTTTGATTTTATATTTCTTGTAGTATCTGGTTGAAGCTAGAGGTGGAAACTTCTCCTGTATATTCAAATGGGTGGATTCTGCTTTCGTTTTATCTCAAGTCAAGTTGGTCAAACAAGTTGAAAATCATCCAAGGTCTTTTTAAATGCATAAAACCTGAATCGTTTTTTAAAAATAAAAGTTAGATTTTTATCGTGAAGATATAGTTTTGTAATCTTCTTTAACACGATTATTAATAAATTAAGTAGAGAACAAAAAGTGTTTGTACTTTGTAGGTTGGTCCATTTTAACCCGTACTTAAATGTATTTTTCTTAGCTTGAACCGGATTTGGCCATTAACCCTGTCAGGGTCTGACCCACCCATTTATGCACTTGTAGGTTATATGCAATTTTGATGTCAAGGGTTGCATAGCAGTTCCTTACCTGTTTGTTATGTTCTGCAGGCTTGTGCTCCAAATCCTTATTATGATCCATATTACGGTGGCATGATGGCAGCTTATGGTCATCAACAATTGGTAATATTATTTATGTAAAGTATCTTCATAATCATTATACTCGTATTAAGTCGTATAATATATATACATAAAATGTCAACTAAACTTACTTTTGTTTTAATGATGCCATGCACTTGAGTTATGATTAGAAAATTTAAGTAATATACTTCAGCTAATATCCATTAATGATTAGGTTATGTTCTATATCCAATGCATAAATCAACAGTTAAAAAAGGAAACGGGTCAAATGTGTTGAAGTCACCCAGAGTGTACTTATGTGCATAAAACCTGCCAGGTCATTTTTATTCTAAAATCAAATCATTATTTTTTTTAATTATATTTAGCGCTAATTGCTTATGAAGAAAATTGAACTAATGGTGTTTTGAGTCAACCCAGCTGAAGATTTACACATTTTGACTTGTTACCCTCCCCCCCTCCCCCCTTTTTTTGATGCAACTGATTTCACTGATTGATAATTGTCTTTGGCAAGGTTCATCCTCAATTTCTTGATATGCACCAAGTAAGGATGCCATTGCCCCTTGAAATGGCACAAGAACCTGTATATGTGAATGCTAAACAATATCATGCAATCCTGAGGCGAAGACAGTCGCGTGCCAAAGCAGAGCTTGAAAAAAAACTTATTAAGGACAGAAAGGTTGCCATTCAATACAATTAGATTGAATTTTAATACATCCATTGATTATAAGCTAAAATACATTATTTTTCTTTTACTTTACAGCCTTATCTTCATGAATCCCGCCATCAGCATGCCATGAGGAGAATGAGGAGTTCTGGTGGTCGTTTCGCTAAGAAAACTGAAGCCGGTGCTTCGAAGCATGCTGATGACAAGAACACAACATCATCGAGTTCATCAGGTATGAAGCGGACCCACTCAGACTCTGCTGAGAGTTTAAACACCCACCAAGAAACGAGGGGCGGTATGGTCAATTCATGTTACAACAAAGAAACAAGGAGCGGTATGGTCAATTCATATCAGTTGCACTCTTCAGACATAGGGGTAGGGGAGGGTGGTTCTTTAGGACAGCAGTGGTCAAGCATGCAATCTAATCAGGCTGCACAGAGGGCTGTTGCCATGAAGTGATTATGATGCTGCTGATGATGATGATCTTTCATGGACATGGCCCGGCAAATCATTCTTGGCTGTTTTTTCATGGAAGGGAGAGGGTAAAAAGGTAAATGGCCTTTTAGTGGTCTGTTATCTTTATTTTACGGATTCTTTTTTAGCGCTTTATGTACAAAATATTATGCTTTTTGTGAGGTTTAGACAGAACGGTTTAGGGTATTTTCGAGCCGTTTTAAAGTAGTTACTCATAACATGTTCAGGGTGGTATAAGTTTAGAATTCCATATCTGTTGGTTATGCATATTGTTGCAGGGTAAATCTTGTTTTAGTTTTGACTTTTGGTAATGTTATCGCATGTCTATTCAGGGTCACTAATCTTTTAGTTTAGAGGACTTTGTGGTGGTGGTTTTTTGTTATAGAGTCATTTTAGTTTATTGGGACTTTAGATTAAAGGAAATGGGTTTAAACATCTATACGAGTTGTAGATGTGGAGTGCGCATTCGTCTCTGGCTAAATTGATTCCCAACACCAAGGGACTTGGGGTTTGACTTTTGAGGGGGGCGGCGTCCAAGGTCGAGCTTCAAGGTGCAGGGTTCTTGGCGGGGCGTGGGGGCCTGAGGGCTCCCATGGATACCAAGAGGAGGGGGTCCAAGTGGCAGGGTTCATGGCCGGTCTCCAACTAAGTTCTTTGTGGGTCTAAGAACTATTGGAATGTGTCCCAAGGAGTACATTTGTGGGTCTAAGAGCCTTTGGTATCTATACCAAGGGGTGCGGCATGAGGGGCGTGGTTCCTGTCCGGGTCTAAGGGATTGATTCTTGTAGTGGGGTACGTGGGACTAAGCCTTTGGTGGGTCTCACTCGGTTGATGTGGCTTGAAAGCCTTTTTGGTGGGGTTGTACTTACAAGCCTTCGAAAATTACTTCTAATCTCATTGGTTGATTGATCTACCATATACCATCAGTTTTCATTGATCATATATAGGAATTGATTAGCAGATATTGACTGGTCTGTTCGGCAACAAATGTGCAATCCATCATCTCATCATCAAACAACATCAACAATCAGCAGCACCTACTAACTGGACGATTAGTAGCGTAGTTATTGCTGACAAATTTCGTGTTAATTGTTTTAGCTGTCATTACTCTTTCAAGCATTACACTAGTTTAAGAGCTCAAGTCAATGGCACTCTCTCCTGAAGCACTATATTAGGTTAAGAACTAATTAAAATTTCCAGATCTCAACGACAATGTTTCAAAGATATATAGCCGGTGTGACAATGTTAAATGGCATCGTAAAAAATCTAATCACTCTTGATTTTATTCATAAGAATCAAGTCCTTGTAAATATGAGTAGGTGTGATTTTAAAAGCAAAATTCATAAAAGTTATCAAATTCAAAATTGATCATAAATATGGTTAAACAAATATGTTAGAGATCACTTTGGGTGACATTTTTTTAAAAATCCCTCTCCTTTCTCTCATTGTTACACACATACTTGGTAAATATATGTGATGTGATCATTTCCTTGATGATGATGAGTTGGTCGTGATTCTCTCAAAGAAGGTTTTTGTCAAAATATGTTAATGTGACCATTAGTTAACCTCATGAAAAGTGAGTAATCACCGCGAAAACTGAAAATAAAGAAAATCAGGTTGTTCGTAGCAGCGATATCACATCTTCCACATCTCTTTGCAAGTCCATCAAGGCATTTTGCAAATGGTCAAGGTTCACGCCCGTCGTTACCATCATAGGCACAACAAAAGACCTATCATCACGCACTTTGGAAGGGCCCTGGTTCCCAGTGTGATAGACTGATAGGTAGTCATATAGGCACCATTGTGCCCCCTTTCACGATGATATGGATGGCTTGAGGGGAGGTTAGTGCCGATTGTCTTAAGGAGAAGGTATATGTGTAAGCCTGTAAGGGTGAGGGGAGTCCACCCCTCACCACCTCACGCCACCCCATACTTTTTACTCAATCCCACGTTCACCTCACATTCACCCGGTATCCACCCCACACCACCTACATCATTTTTTAATTAAAAAGTAATTGTTTCTAGCCTTTAAGGGTGGGCCCCCATATGTCCAACGTTCAAATGCTCGGGGAATGCTCGGGGAAGTCACCCCAAATTGCACCCCAATTTTCGGGCAGCGAGGGGGTGGGACGGTGTTCCCGCATGGGGCCGCACCGACCCCGAGTCCACTCCGGTTGATCTAAGGCAAGAGGTGGTATACTTATTAGTATGAACAATGGAAAAGTCTTTTGCAACTATAAAGTGAAAACTAATCACTACATATCTTAGTGAAAATAAAGGATTGGTCACTATCTTACGTATACAATTTCGATTTATAGTGCTAACTGCTAAGAAACGAAAGTAATGGTAAGCAACTTTCGATAAAATATGTTTAATATCATCATCGTGAACTACACTATTTTTTTCTTTGCATCATTACAAGAAGAATTTTATTTAAACTTGCACGTGTATATGACTTGTGTATTAGATAGGTTTATGATGTCTTTGCCTAAAAAGATAGCAACAAAATAACTGGAACTACAAAACTCAACAACAAAAACTGCAAAACAACAATTGCATAAGAGATAACTGAAACTTTATGCTTCAACAAGACCTGCATTTGAGAGAGCACCTGGACTAACTTGGAAGAGTGCAGTCAATCTTCTTGAAGTATAAAGACGAGAAGGCAGTGATTAGAAAACAAAGAAGTGTCAGGCTCTCTTTTTCTAGTTGATGTGCGTATAAATTTTTAGAAAAGACTCCTAATAGTACAATTTAGATCATCATGATAACTACAAGAATGAAAATAGATTTAGTCATATATATTTACACTTAATTTTAACTTCGCTTATAATAATAGATGTCGATACCGGTATCAATACCAAAAATACCAGTACCATCTTTATAGAAAAATAGATGGCGTTACTGGTACCGACTCATCGGTACAGGTTCAAGTACCAAACGCTCTATCGCTAGTAAAAGCTTAGCCATTGTCAAGTGGATTGTAAACATGTTACTTTTTTAAGTAAGTTTTAGGGTAAGGGAATAGTGGTTGAGCATTCCGACCACCAAATGTAGAACACATACTAACCACTGTAATAAACAACTGCCCTCAAAATAAAACTAGAGATTCAATATGCAACCGGGTGTTCTAAAAACCTAACCATTATGATAACAGCTCTGATTGAACTAGGCCCATCACCAGGTTCAAATTTCCAACAAAAACTGCTTTTGGTTACGAAAATAAAAGACAGACACATTCAAAGAACATAACAGTTGATTCAACGGTAAGTACCACAATATGACCAAAATTTGGCTCCTGGAAAACTTGCACCACTGTCATCAAGCAACAAGTTGCTCAATACCTCCACCCATCCTCACAACTGAGGCTAGAGTACAGTAATGCAAGCCACAAGACCAAATACCAAAAACCCAACATCCAAAATAAACATAATACCAAAAATTGTCTGAAAAAAACAGGATTAAAACATGTCCATTGATCAACAACCACACACACCAGCACAGTCACTTGGCTCCCTTCTTGGCAGCTGCCTTGGTCACCTTGGCTCCAGTCGGGTCCTTCTTATCAACACTCTTGATCACACCAACGGCAACTGTCTGCCTCATGTCACGAACAGCAAACCTTCCAAGTGGTGGGTACTCAGCAAAGGTTTCAACAACCATGGGCTTGGTTGGAAGCATCTTAACCATGCCAGCATCTCCGTTCTTCAAAAACTTGGGCTCTTTCTCAAGCTCTTTCCCAGACCGACGGTCAATCTTGGTCAAAAGCTCGGAGAACTTGACAGCAATGTGAGATGTGTGGCAATCCAGAACTGGCGCATATCCGTTACCGATCTGACCAGGGTGGTTCATGATGATGACCTGCGAGGTGAAGCTAGCTGCACCCTTGGCTGGGTCATCCTTGGAGTTTGATGCCACATAACCACGTTTCAGATCCTTGACTGCAACATTCTTGACATTGAATCCGACATTGTCACCAGGGAGAGCTTCTTGTAGGGCCTCGTGGTGCATTTCAACTGACTTAACTTCAGTGGTCAGCCCAGATGGACCAAATGTGACAACCATACCAGGTTTGATAACACCAGTCTCAACACGACCAACAGGCACAGTTCCAATACCTCCAATCTTGTACACATCTTGAAGGGGTAGACGAAGTGGTTTGTCAGATGGTCTTTTTGGCTCGTTGATCTGGTCAAGAGCTTCAAGAAGAGTGGGGCCCTTGTACCAGTCAAGATTTGTTGACCTTTCAATCATGTTATCACCCTCAAAGCCAGAAATTGGTACAAATGGGATTTTGTCTGGGTTGTACCCAACCTTCTTCAAGTAGGAAGAAACTTCCTTAACAATTTCTTCATATCTTGCCTTCGAGTATTTAGGGGTGGTAGCATCCATCTAAAAGAAAGAAATTGAAATGAGTATTAATATAGGCCGAACCAATAAAAATGTTCCACATTTTTTATTCATAACCTAACCCACAATCAGCTTCAGCCCCCCTATTAGTAACTTTCAAAAATTTTAAGCAAGACAAACAGTTAAAAAAAAGCTTCACATTATTAAGCTTTAGTTTGCAAATAACACCAACTGTTTACCCTTGAGATGTTTCACCCAAGTTCAATACAAAAAAACTACAAATATTACTTTTTAAAACATGTCCCCGACTAACTTTCTTGCACAATAATCAATTATAATGAAAACCAACAGTAAATCAAACAATACCAGAGCTACTTTTTAAAAATGATAAAGAACTGTTCCAAGACAACAATGCATGATAAAAAAAACAAAATTGAAGACCAGTTAGATTTAGAACTCGCTAATCATTGAGTATACTAACCAAGGTATGCAAACAATATATGTGTAAAAAAGTAATATTGAAGGCCTCACCTTGTTACAACAGCAGATCATTTGCTTCACACCAAGAGTAAAAGCAAGCAGAGCATGTTCACGGGTCTGACCATCTTTAGAGATACCAGCTTCAAAACCACCAGTGGTTGAGTCAATAATCAAGACAGCACAATCAGCCTGTGATGTACCAGTAATCATGTTCTTAATGAAATCACGATGTCCAGGTGCATCAATAACAGTGCAGTAATACTTGGTAGTCTCAAATTTCCACAGAGCGATATCAATAGTAATTCCACGTTCTCGTTCCGCCTTCAATTTGTCAAGAACCCAAGCATACTTGAAGGACCTCTTGTTCATTTCTGCAGCCTCTTTCTCAAACCTTTCAATGACTCTCTTGTCAATTCCTCCAAGTTTATAGATCAAATGCCCCGTAGTCGTTGACTTGCCAGAGTCGACATGTCCAATGACCACAATGCTGATGTGAATCTTTTCCTTACCCATACTGAAATGTCAACTAAATTGACACAAAAAAAGATGAGTTAAATAAGCATCTTATAAGTAACCAGATCAAAAATCAACATCAAAAAAACACAGAAAGCAAAAATATACATGTTTTTGCACAAATGCTTCAAATAAAATCAACCAACTTGAGAAACAAAAGAAGTATTCATAAAATCCTGTTGAAAATAATCAATCAACACTACCAAGCATAATGTTTCAGTTAATATCAGATTGTCTTGCTTAACATAAATACATGATACTGAGCTACACTGCACTATTTAATGAGTGTATTTCAGCTTGATTTTTGCATTATACTCAACAGAAGTATAACATTAAACAACAACAAAAATTCAAAGTGCTTCATACTAGCAAAAAATCACATGGAAAACCAAGAGGTATAATTTAATTCTGTATCAGTATAACAGGCAGCTAGTGTATTCAAATTCCAGCTAGAAAAAAAACCAATATTATAAACAAGTAAGACAGATTGAAACTATCAATTTATCACATAAGCATAACTAGCATTCAACTCTAAATGAACTAAGAATAATATTAGTAACATAAACACAAGCATAAAAGAAGTTTCAATCTAATCTAATACATCACATACAGTACAAAAAACCTACAACTTCAATATAATCAATTCACAGAACTACTAGTCAGATCTGCAATAGCACACAAGTGTGATGATGATGATAACTTTAACCGATTAAAATCATAAACCATACAAAAATTAAATCGTGATATAAAACATAAAAACAGCAGATTAAGCATCAAAATCATTTGATCGCTTCAACAACACATACAAACGGAAGCTAAAAGAGATGTAAACAAACACAGATGATACAAAACATCAACGACCGATTGAAAATGAAACATGATATAGATAAATAAACGAGAGATGAGTGATTACGGTGATGAAGAATCAAAGTGAGTGAATTGAGAAGAGCGATGGAAAATTTGTTGAGAAATAATGGAGACTGCAAAGAAGCTTTATAACTCGAGAAACGAAGGTTTAGGCTAGGGTTTTCTATCAGCCGTTGGATTAAATGATCTGACGGTTGTGGAGGTGTAGGGATTTGTCATGTGTTTGATCATCAGCCGTGGGGTTAAACCGGGTTTGTTTTCTTTTAATGACGATAAAATTGCATTATTTGGATTTGTTTTTAAAATATATATATAGATAAATCTGTCTATTCTAATAATTGATTAAAACATCCACATGTCACCATTTTAACTACTCCACAAAGGATTTTGCTTAGGTGTCATGTTCTAAATTAATTTGATGGAGAATTTTTAGACGGATCATGGTATGCTCCATATTCGAAATAACCCGATATGTTTAAATTAAATGTTCACAAATTATCATCAATTATCTCCTAACCCGATATGTTCAAATATAAAATTTACCAATTATCATGATCTATATCTTTACCCGATATGTACCAAGTATCATGAATTATCTCCTAACTTGATATGTTCAAATAAAAAACTTATCAATTATTATGATTTATCAATATGTTCAAATTAAAGTTTTACCAATTATCATTAATTATTTCATAACTCGATATGTTCAAATAAAAAAATTAACAATTATCATGAATTATCTCCTAACCCGATATGTTCCAATAAAAAGTTACAAACTATTATAAATCATATCATTTATTGTAACATATGATTTTTTTATATGAATATATTTGTAAATGTCCAAATCGATTTAATAAAAGATATGTTAAAAATAAATTTGATATGTAAATTGAGTTAAAACCGATAAAACTAAAATCCGTGTAGTACACGGGTACTAATCTAGTAAAAGTAATACATCCTTAGGAAAATCATTTTTGCTTATGTGACACGTTTTGAATGCTTCTTTAATTATATGACATGATTTGAGAAATTATCTCACAATAATAATTTTATATTCAACATATTTTTTTATATATCCATAATAATATATTTTAAAACACTAATTACATTTTGGCCCTCTAATATTTAGCAGAATTTTGAAAAGTCTAAGAATAGTATGGATCGGTTTTTTTATAGGGTATAAAAATATAACTTGAATATAAAATTGGCAATTGTCTACGGTTAAATATCTAATTATTTTATAAACATATATAACTTTTTATACGACATTATATTTAAAAAAAACTACAACATAAAATCAATCGATTTATTCTCTTTAACTAGATTAGTACCCGTGTACTACACGGACTTTAGTTTTATAGGTTTTAACTCAATTTACATATCAAACTTATTTTTAACATATCTCTTATTAAATCGATTTGGATATTTACAAATATATTCATATAAAAAATCATATGTTACAATAAAAGATATGATTTATAATAGTTGGTAAATTTTATTGGAACATATCGGGTTAAGAGATAATTCATGATAATTGTTAATTTTTTTTTATTTAAACATATCAAGTTATGAGATAATTAATGATAATTGATAAAACTTTAATTTGAACATATTGGGTTAGGATAAATCATAATAATTGATAAGTTTTTTATTTGAACATATCAGGTTAGGAGATAATTCATGATACTTGGTACATATCGGGTTAAGATATAGATAATGATAATTGGTAAATTTTGTATTTGACATATCAGGTTAGGAGATAATTGATGATAATTTGTGAATTTTTAATTTAAACATATCGGGTTATTTCGAATATGGAGCATACCATGACCCGTCTAAAAATTCTCCATCAAATTAATTTAGAGCATGACACCTAAGCAAAATCCTATGTGGAGTAGTTAAAATGGTGACATGTGGATGTGTTACTCAATTATTAGAATAGGTAGATTTGGGTATAATATCGCTATACTAAAACACATTTTTTTAAAACAAATCTTGTGTTTCGTACGCTTTTATCTTAAAATTAATAAGATTTGTTCATGCCCTCATGCATATCATTAAAATCACCAATTATGTGTTGCTTTCCTAGGCATACTAAAACACATGGACCCACTACCCACATATTTTCCTAATAATTAAATTTAATAATTTAAAAATGTTCTCTTATCTATTTACCTAAACTCGTACGTTACACGGACACTATCCTAGTTATACATATTTGGATTCTTCTATAAAAATCTAATGTATCATCACAAATTACGTGGGATTTTGTTATTTATTTAGTTTATCTTAATTTAAATTTTATAAAAGTAAATTAAAAATCAACTAGATTCAAATGGCATATTGACATAAAATAATATTAAATAACACATATTGGTCGAAAATAATCTCAACTCGGTTTATTCCTTACAGTGATTTCAAATCTAACATTTTTGGTCTTCAGTGGTATGTCGTTAAGTGCACTTAACGTCTGTTTACTATTTTTCATTTTTTTTTTCGAATTTCAAACAGATGTTTTATGGATATTGATCAGGAGGAGGATACAAGCCAATTGATGTAAATCTTACATCGAACCGGGGTTTTAAATGACAAAACGGTCTTCAATCGGGTGTTTAAACATTGACGGTGCTTCAATCAGATGTTAAAATTAAATCATTTGGAGCAACAATTGGAGATAAGATATACATCAGTTGACTCGTGTCCACCTCCCGATCAAAATCTCTAAAATGTCGGTTTGAAATTCGGAAGAAATAAAAAAAAAGATAACGGCCGTTAAGTGCACTTAAAGGCGGATCACTCTTGGCCAAAATAGTTGGATCTGGGAACACTTGAGAGAACAAACTGAGTTGAATTATTCGTGACCAATAAGATATTTGGGATTATTTTAAGTTTATTTGCCGATTCAAATTATGTCGTGGGGTTTGCTAATATTAACTATTTGTCGCCTAAGCTTCAAAAGTTTTAATTCTGCTCTTGAGTTTTTGAAATTGTCATTTGTATGAATTCATTTTATCAATGAAGTTTCATTTTTTTTAAAATAACAACCCATAAAGCACCCGTGTTTAAAGGGGCATTGAATCAGAAAAGATGGTCGGAGTTGATGGCTTAAAAATCGAGTAAAAACATTTAAAATTCTCAATAACAATGAATAATTTTTGAAAAACACACTATGCCCTTGTTCCTTTCAAAAATCCATTCAAGTTTGGTATAAACTAGGTTTTGTGGCCATGGCCGCGCGTTGCGGCGGCCGTGATATGTTTATTATCGGACGTGAAATTTTAGCATGAAAAGTAATATATTAGAGGGCAGTAGGTTGTTATATGTACAAGTGTTCTTATGTTTCCAGTTCTACAAAAGGTTAGATGTTGGATGCATGTTGTTTGCAAAAGCTCAAGGTAGCTGCATCTTTAATTATGGTCCTCTGTTTCAAAAGATTTGCAGCTCTTTGGATAGTTGTTTTTGGAGGATAATTGTTGTCCTCCATTGCAAAAGATTTGCTGCTTTTTGGGTTGTTGTCTATGGAGGCTAATTGTTGTCCTCCATTGCAAAAGATTTGCTGTTTTTTGGGTCGTTGCCTATGGAGGCTAATTGTTGTCCTCCATTGCAAAAGGTTTCTTGTTTTTCTAGCTTGATTTATGCTTCTTGTCACCTGTGGTAATTTGCCTTAGTGGGGGATGTTGACCGGTGGTCCTTTTTGCTGTGGTTTTGGTTTCTGCATTTTATAGTTAGTCATGTAGCGTGATAGTAGTTAAGATTAGCTATTATGTTGTGTAATTGATGTTACCAACTGTACTTGTTGGTACGTTTCTAGAAATTTACCTGGGGTGTCTGGCATATGAGGTGATTTTTCATGTGGCTGCTCTTTGCTTCTTTGAGTTGTGGTGATTGGGTTGTTGATGTGTTTTGGTTCAATTGATGTCTGAGTTGGGGCAACGTTGATGGTGATTGACTGCTCATCTACTTTTTCCTTTGAATTTTTTGATTTTGGATCTGGAGTTGGAGGTGAGATTGTGGTGATTCTACGTGCATTGTCAACGCCAACTGAACCATTAGGTCTGATGTTGATTGTGAGCAGTAATGGTGTGTCAATGAGGTTCTGGATTTCTGGAGGCAATTTGTTTGGGTTGTTGTTGCCTTTTCCTACAAGGTCTTTGCAAGTAAAGCCGGTTAAACTATTTAGTGCGTCGGTGAAGAACCCGGCTTCTGTTGATGCTGTTGTGTCTGTGATAATCGTGTTCAGTGCATATCTGCAAGATTAGTGGACATAATTAGTATTTTTTTTATGTGATTTGTGTTTTGTAGAGGTCGTACGTGAGCACGGGGCCACTTGGCATATCGCAGTCGCTACACACGAAGGTGTCATCTTGTGAGTAACCTTTTTTGCTACAGTCTCCACATTTGATAGAGAACCAACCCCTGTATTCATGGATGGTGCTTATTGTAGCGTTGCACATGAACTTTCCTCGACGCTGTTGGAAATTTGTATCGTTAGTTTTTTAGATTTTTTATATTTTGTTATTATTCTAGTGTTAGTTATGTACCTGGATATCGTTGGTGGCTCTGGTGATGATGTCTGAAATTGCTACCTTTTGGAGGTTGTCATTTGGTTCCTCTGCTGCACCAAGTGTGTTGAATATGTTCAGATAGTGCTGCAGTCCTGGGAAGTTAGGGTTTAGTTCAACTGTTGTTGACACAGTAGATTCTAGTTGTAGCAAGTGGTATTCTGTGACAAGAGTTGCAGTGACAACAATTGCTTTCCCCTTTGAGTTCTCTGGTTGGATTAGGTTCATTTTGTCTTCCCATAAAGTTATCTCCATTGGGTTGTTGCTGAATAACAATAAAGTTAATTTTCTGAAATTCTTTCATGGATGTTAAATTTTGTATAATGGCTACTTACGTTACATCTCGGATGTAGACTTTTCTAAGTTTCTTTTCACGTCTTACCATTATTGGTGAAACGTTGTCTACAAGACCTATAAAGTCTTCAGAGAACGACATGTTAGAAAGAAAAGAAATTGAGTATTTTTTAGAGTGCACGATGCAGTGGAAGTTACCTGTTAGAGGTTTCGGGTGGGTCTTTCTTGCCCTGAGGTCGTCGTAGCGGACGAAATTATAGTAGTATCTTGGTATGTCTGAATTTTCAAGTGGCTCAACTGTGACTCGCCTTCCGAGCAATAGAGATGCTTTGTGAGGTACCATTGGCATGTAGTTGCGAGCAGGCCTTGACACATATCCATTTAGTTTGAAACTTTTCTGTGGTTCTAGTAGGTTGCTGAAGTGTTCTACGTCTTTTGCTTCGCATGTTGCTTCAATTGCATCACCCTGTTTGGTTTGTGAACAGTTTGAGTTATTGGAAGTTGGAGTGTAAGAAAAACCTAGTGATTGTTTAAGTAAGTACATACATGGATGTCAACTAAGAGGTACCACATGTCTGTTTTCCTTTTGGGATCGGGTGTAAACGGTCGCCACCTTTTCAACACGCGTACTTCCAACTGTTTTGGTGACTTCATGGGCAATATCTCCGACACTCTTGTTGTTGCCATTGTTGTTGTTTAGACCTGTAAAGGGAATAAGAAGAAGTTGAGAAATTTATAGGTAAGGTCAAGTAAAATACAATTTCAGTGAAAATGAAGTATTACGTTGAAGGGAGTAAAATATAATTTCAGTAAAGTATAATGGCAATGTGTTTTTGATGTTTTTGATATATACAGATGTTGATGGTATGAAAAAATGGTAAGCTATGATGTTGTAGGGCTCCTATTTGTTTATGTCAAGTAGTCTATATACACAAAATTCCTTATATACAGATGTTCATGGTTTGAAAAAAATCACTATGTTATGTCTATATTTTATGTAGCAAGTGGCTATGATGTTGTGGGGTTCCTATTTATTTCTGTCAAGTAGTCTATGTACACAACATTCCTTATTATGTTTGGTTGTTCATCATTCAGTGGAGTTGAGAGTATCTTTACAGCATGTGGTGTCGTGGCACGTGATAATGCAACATATAGTTGACCGTGACTGAAAACGGGCTCAGGTAGATAGACTCCTATTTTGTTTAGTGATTGCCCCTGACTTTTGTTGATTGTCATAGCATAACACACTCGAACTGGGAACTGTTTTCTCTTGAAAGTAAATGGGAGTTCTTTGTCGCTATGTGTTAGGCATATACGTGGAATGTATACTTTTTTGCCAACTGCAATTCCAGTAATTATTTGTGCCTCTATCACTCTTGGCAATAGTTGTGTGACTATGAGTCTTGTGCCATTGCACAAACCGGCTGTCTGGTTGATATTTCGTAGAAGCATGATCGGAGTGTTCAGTTTTAGCACTAGTTTATGTGGTGGCAGCCCACTAAAGTCTAGCATGTTTAGGTACTCCGTGGGATAAAGCAAGTCGATGTTTTCACTGTTATCAGAGTTTGGGATAACAGTGTCAGTGCTTAAGTATGTTTTGACCTCCCCGGGCATTCTTTGAAGTACAACGTTGTTTATCTCATCTGTGGTATTGTTCTTGGGACATACAATAGCCTTTTTTGAAAGTGTCTCTGCAGTTGGATTATGTAGTGTTTCGGTGTCGTATATGAAATCGATTAATGTTGCAACCGAGTTTCTACTATTTGGGATCAAGAAAGTATCTGGTATCTCTATTAGCTTTACGTTGTGAGGATCATTATGGTCACTTATACCAAGTTGACCATCACCAATTGATAGTAACCACTTTGAAAAGACATCGACTTCTTGCTTTTGATGGTTGGTTAGATTAGGTTGTCTAAGACGCATGTTTTCAGTTAGCTTGTATATCTTGAAATGTCTCCATAGGTATGATCTTGGCAATGAAGATGCAAGAATGACATTCTTGGCTGCTTTTGGGATGACAGGTAGAGTTTGCCTAAAGTCACCACCCAGCAGAACTGACTTCCCTCCAAATGGCTTGTCGGGTAGATCCATGAGATCTCGTAGACTTTTGTCTAGTGACTCAAAGCACCTACGATCACTCATGGGAGCCTCGTCCCATATTATAAGAGATGTTTCTGAAAGGAGCATGCCAAGTTGGGTTTTTTTCTTTATATTGCACATTGACTGGTCAGTTAGCTCGTGGGGTATCTTAAAACGTGAATGTGCCGTTCTTCCTGCTGGTAGCAATAAAGACGCTATTCCAGACGCTGCAACCGCCAACACAATTTTACCTTCACTTCGCAGTCTAGATATTATTGTTGACCATAAGAAAGTTTTTCCAGTTCCTCCATGGCCATAGACGAACACAAGTGACTGTTCATGATTCTCCAATGACACAAGCACATGATCATGTACACGTCTCTGATTTTCATGTAGAGTGGCGACAGATGAATGATACTCGATTGAAAGCTGATTACGATCATAGTTTTTCTCATCCATCAAAAGTCTATTACTTAGAACCTCTAGCGCTGCTGGATTTGGCATTGGCAGACCGTAGTTTGACAATGATGAAGGTGTCGCAATTGACCTCAGAAGAACCTCAAGCTCATATAGAACATACTGCATTTTGTCCTCCTCACATACTGGCCCGTGCCTGATAGACACATCATCAGCCATTCGTAGCCATTGGTTGTCCAACAAAGTAGTAGGATTAGAGATGTCACAGTAGAGTAGCATATGAGTGAAAAGTTGCCTAAGCTCTGTGGCTGTTGCCCACGCCGCTGCCTCTTCAAATGTATGATTCCACTCTTCATCGTCTCCAAGTAGGCCAAGTTTTTCACATGCTGCTCTATATGTTGTACAGGTTTCTCCGGCAACCGTACGGATGTCATCAAAAGTGCAGCAACCAGTTTGGTGTGATAGTAGTAATCTCAGATAGAATGTCTCACCGCAACCAGGATTAATGTAGATAAGACGTCCAATTGCAGGTGTCTTGCTTGAAGTACGTATGTCCCACGACTTCTTCGATACGTCCCATTTGTAACGCGACAAGTAGTCAACATATTTAAGATCACGCGCGGATGGGTCTATACGGTTGTTATACAGCCATTCTGTAAGTGTTGTACGTCTCGAACGTGGGTTCCTTAGAACATTTCCCAGATTATCAGTTTCGTTAAAAGTAATGTTCTGCATATTTTCCAAGTGGACTGACAAGATCTGCACTGCGGGGTGTCTAACATGAATGTCGAAGTTAAAGATTCTCCATGAAGCCTCATGTGGACAAATGAAGCGAGCATCAGTGAAATTCTTGATCTCGTCAACAATCATGGAATTGGTTTGATTAGTCTCTAAGTTAGTGGCCGATGAGTGTGAAACCGCAAAATGGATACGATCAGTTCCTTTTGAGATATACTTGAAGAGATATTTGATAAGCATGTTCCATCCACAATATTCAACGTTAATGTGAGCTTGAAAGTGTAGAAGTAAAGAACGATTATAGGGAACAACGAATGAATTATCGAGCGAGATGCCATTTTTTACAACTCTATGAGTTGTTAGTCGTCTTTTGTAATGAGCATAACCGTTGTCGTCAAAGTTAGTAGAGGTTTCGTATGACTTTGGAAATTTCTTTGAACAACTCCCTGATTTCATACATGAAGCGCTCCGTTTGGCTCCACCACAAGGACCATGAACCATTGACTCTGAGACTATCGAGTACAAAACTGGATCAACAGTCACGTCAGGGATCTCAGCAGAAATGTAGTTATCAAGCTGATGTGGCAACGTTATCTTATAACTATCAGCGACCCACAAAAGCAGATGACAATGAGGAAGACCTCTTTTTTGGAATTCAATTGTGTAAAGGTAGGCAACTACTCCACCAAAAGGTTTTTCCACTTGCAAAAAATTTACTAAAGAAGCAACTTTAAGCTGAAAGACACGTGCTACGACATCTGGACGATCTTGCGCACATAAACCTGGAAATTGTAACATGAATCGCTGGATTTCAGGCCAACCAGTATTACATGTGAACGTCACAAAATACTGAGGGTTACCATGAACTCTACAGATAGCTAGTGCATCCTGATAGTGTTTGTACATATATCTAGGACCGCCAGTAAAGGACGCAGGAAGAATAGTACGACTACCAACATCACGACCGGCCAAATCACCTCGTTGAATCGCATCTTGAATACCCTTAAGTAACTCACTTCTAAGACTACTCTGGTTATGTCGAACGTATAACAAACGATCTTGCTCAATACTAACATAAGCGTCAACCAAGTATTGTTGAAATAGACGACCGCCCCTTAACAACAACGTGTACACAGAATAACGATCATGTATCTGGTAACTGTAGAACATGTTAATACTCATACTGTTTCTAATTTTATCAGGTGCCTCAGCAATGCAAAGATCAGGAGACCATCCACTTTCACCATAAAAAAACAGTAAAGGATATTGGAGAGACATGTATAAAGGATGTAGAATACTAATACGTCTAGGTCCACTATTCCTATCACGAACAACAATATCATAACCACTACATTCGGCCTCAGGATCAGTAATAATGGCACCAATACACCCAGGAGTAGGGATATCATAAGATTGAGAATGATAGGAACTAAACAAACGTATAGAAAATGACGGAATATCAGAAGATTGACAAATATCCCTAGCCGTCCTAAAGAGCCTGACCAAGTTATTTTTCTCCTCTAACTCTCTAATCAACATAGAAACGACACCAGTGGCAAATTCAGAGTGAAGTTCGTCAAAAAACCTTAGCCTATTAGATATCTCGTTTTCAGTATCATAAATATACATTTGTAAGAATCTAGGACGTTCATTTTCAGGAGGACACAAAGAACCAATCCAATGACATATTTGGCCAGTCACCTTAAACACATAAGGAGAAGTTCCTACATTAATAGACGTATCAACCTGAGCACCGAAAGACGTCATGGAAAACATGGAGTTGAATGCACGTATGTCAGACATGAAATGAGAATCAGTAAAAAGCGACACAATACATTCAGGGGGACATCTAGGAGCAGGCAAGCTAACACGACCACCCTTACAACATTGGTTATAAACAAAACAGCTATTAGTACTCTGACTAACAATACGTTCACCAAACCAAAACATAGCACCACAATGACGACAAACACAATAGCAATCACCATGATCTATATAAAGAGAGGTAGTAGAAGACGAAGTAGATTCCACAGTAGTACTTCTCCGACGTTTCCTAACCGAAGACATTAGAGATACAAAGAGAGACTATAGAAGTACACAGTAGAAAAATGAACCTAAAACAGTCTAATAACATAAATAGCTAAATCACAATCAACAACAAACCAACAGTACAACAGTAGTAAGATCATAGCAGTAACAACTAAAAAAACATAAACAAAAAGAAAAAAAATGAATTAAAGCGAAGCAAAGATAAGTAGATCACAAACCTCAAAACACGAACGCTTGTTGATAAGAACAGAAAAATACAGCAGCAGCAAAGACAGAGAAACGGGAAATCAAAACCAAAAATCACGCCACATAGCAGAAAAGACGGACAATGACATTCCGAAGCTCAAGAGAATCCAAAACCAGCGACAGAAACAACCGATGACGACATGCAGGCAGCAAACACCAAGATCACCTGAAAAAAAGTACAACAAACATACCAATGAAAACTAAAAATGACCACAATAATCAATCGAAAGGTGCATGTGACAAAGATCATACAATGAAGGTGAGTAAATATTTCTACAGGAAGAAAGGCGGCAGCAAGATTGATTACCTAATGAGATGAAAACAAAGAACAAAACAAAAAGGAAGATAAGCACGTGATTAGCACATGACTAACCGACCTTCAACAAAAAGGAAGATAAGCACGTGATTAGCACATGACTAACCGACCTTCAATTATAGAAGGTTAGGTAATTGTTAATTTTTATTCAGATTGATAAAGTAAAAATATTGGGATTTTAGGGCTCCTATGTACTTGAAAGATGAGAGAGACAAGGACATGGGTTTTTAACTTTTTTTTTAACACGAGATGGCTTTGTGTCCTATAAATGAGATAGAAGTTAAAAAAAAAGTATGTTCAAAATTTCAAGGTTCAAACTACCATTTTTTAGTTTTCATTATATTAAAAAGTTAGGTTTACTAAATTTTTATTTTTTTTAAAATATAATATTGGTTTTTAAATGAACCTAACTCTCCATACCTATATATAAAATTTATAAATGTTTAAGTAGAAATACATAAGGAAAAATATGTTCAATGAAATGAACATGACGAGAGATGTAGATACGATTTGTTAATGGATCAAAAAGATGATATACACTTTGAGAAGAGGAGACTTGTGGTAATACAAGTTTGAACCTTAAGTTAAACGAGTTTTACTGCTAGTTTGGTATCATGTTTACGGGCGAGTGAGTCGTGAAATTTTCTATAATAGAAGTCGGGTTTTCTATAAAACAAAACAGTAGGGCTGACAATTTCTAAATGATACAATGCTTAATGATTCACATGATGTTTTATATCATGATTTAGTACCATTCAACAATGTGCAAGTTGATGCTGGTGAAGATAAGGTTGAAGCACATGGTACTACATCGGATCAGGAGTATATGAGCAAGTTACGAGATGAAACCGTTTTCTCTTTACAGACTGCAAATGTTGATGCTGGTGAAGATGAGGTTGAAGCACATGGTACTGCATCGGATCAGGAGTATATAAGCAAGTTACGAGATGAAAAATCTTCTTTTTACAGATTGCAAAGATTTAGTCGGCAAGTTATCCAAATGCCACATTTTATATTTGCTTAAACTTCACTACAAACTTAATATTCAAATTTAGCATAGCCTTATGTGTAATTTATATAAAAAATATAGAACAAATAGAAATTTTTTAATTTATAGTGTCAATATTCAACGAGTTAAAATAAACCAATTAAAATGATATATATCAATGTATGTAATTTATATTTAAGTATAATAAATATAAATCTGGTTCAAAAACATACAATCCGGCTCAACAGGTTAGCTTATTTTTCACGAACCGACTCAAACCGTGTATATAACATTTTAGGCCGTTAGCATAAACGAGCCGAGTCGGTGGGTAAACAAGTCCATCCCTAATCGCATATGAAATGTAGCTCAAAGCACAAGAAGTGGAAATAGGACCCAGGAATATAAAATACACGTCAGTCGCAGACAATCCAAACCCGGATTTGGTTGCATGAACTTAACCGGATTGCATTACACCCTACACATCCGTCCACCTTTGTTAATCGGAGTTGGATTTATCATCGATCTACAGCTTCAATTCAATTCAATTCAATTCAATCATTACACGGTTCACAAACACCAACACTGAAGCATCTCCGATTTAACAAAATCATCGCCCTAATTGTGTGCCCTAGCTGTTGAATTGCAGGTGAGGAAATGAATCGTTTTGTTATATTGTGTGTTTACAGTTGTTTGTTTGGTAATATGATTGTAAACGTAGCTAATTATGAGATTTATTGTTAGATCGACCGTTAATGTATGGGAAACATTTGAGCTTTTGTTACTGGATTGGTTGCGGTTGCTAATTACTTTAAGCTTCTGTGGTGAGGGGGAATCTGATTGTGTTAGGTAGAGATGGATCTGGTAACGAGTTGCAAGGTATTGCTCAATTCTGTGTGTTTTTGTTGCTTGTTATTGTGTTTTCAATACTTGATCTTAGAGTTTGTAAATGGTGAGAATTGAGAGTTTTTGAGTGCTGAAGTTAAAACATCACCAATAAGGCCAGTTCTAGCTCAAAGTTTGAAGTAGGAGACAGTGATATGTGTTATTGCTAATGTAATTTCGTACTAATCTTGCCTTTTCGTTGAAACTATCAGTTGATGTCAAGGTTGAAGTGATGTGGAATTAGTTAGCTACTGATTAATTTCTTATGCACACCTGAATTATTTACAGAACAGTAGGCACAATATAAAAGTTGGGTCCTTTTACCAAAAACGGATATCAAGTAATTTGATTTACATTATGTTGCATGTATAATGTATAAATCGTTTAACAACTTGTTATTATTGGTTTGATATGGTCTTGTATATACATGTATAACTAAGTGCTGAGTGCATTTCATGTTCTTAAATTTTTCGTTAATTTGAATCCATGTATCATGTACACGTATTCCTGAATGCCATTGTGGGACTTAGCGAAGTGGTAGAGGCGCAAGCCTCTTAGATGGGGGTCGCGGTTTCAATCCTAGGCAAGGGTGTAGCTTAGGAGTAGTTAGGGCCATTAGAAAACAAGCACATATTCCCCAACACATACGCTTGCCTTAGTGCTGTTACCTTTTCTGTCAACGGTGTAGTTTAAAGTCTCAAAGACAAGAAGCCTTAGTGCTGTTATCTTTTCAGTAACATGATTAGGTGTGTAACCGTACTGAAGGAGCACAAATGGGGTTTGCTCATGCATTTAACTTATGACCGAACAAACGAATGAACATGAACACTTAAACAAATGGGTTTTCATTTTCGTGTTGATTCATTAAGGAAATGAACATGTTTGCGTTCGTTGCTATTATTCTAAACAAACATAAACAGACACAAGCGAACATAAACAAGCATAAGTGGACATGTATGGACATAAACAAACACCAGTTGTAAGTAAACAGCGATATCTAAATTGAAGTCTAAATACCATCTACAAACACGCTTTAAATTTCTTGCTATTGTGGTATGTTTATGTCATTCTGTTATTGTTATAGGAAAAATTGGCACATTTCCGGATAAAAGAGCTTAAAGACATTCTTACTCATCTTGGTCTTTCCAAACAAGGGAAGAAGCAGGTTCAATGTTTAATTGATTTATAGTTCAACTATTATGATGGGTTGCAGTTCTGTTTTTTTTTTTATCAATTTTTCTCATTGTTTGTAGGATCTTGCTGACCGGATACTAGCAATAATCTCAGATGACCGAGGTAAATGGTACTTCCTTTCATCATTTTCAATATATGAGTATCTACAATTCTGCAATCACACTCTTTTCTCTGTTATTTCTTGTCTCTACGCTCAGCTGCAATGAGGACCAGCTTTTAATATGTTATCAGCTCTTAGTTATAGGCTTAAGGTGAATTGTTAGTTTGCATAAATGCTTAATCTTTTCAATCTTAATTTTGCTAGACCTTTACTTAGTCGAGGTCTTAAGGTTAAATTTTTAGTTCACATAATTGCTTAATCTTCTCAAGCTTATAATTTTCTGGACCGTTACTTAATGTATGATGCAATTTGTTGCATATCATGTATGTGTAGAGCTCATATATTCATGTCTAATGGCTTTGCACTCACTAGCTGTCAAACATGGCAAGTATATTATTTCCAAAGTTAACATGGAAGTTATTTTAGGTTAGTCTATATAAGTATGATTAGAGGAATAGGATCATTATGCATGATTTGCAATTGACTTAGGTTAATATAGAGGAACTGTTTTTTCTCTCTTTGTATTTCTTAGTGTGTGTGTGTGTATTCTTGCTTTCTATCATCTTATTATTAATATTACTATAATACTATGAACCAACTGAACATTGCATATATATTCTTGTTGAGCAGTTTCTGGAATGTGGGCCAAGAAAAACGTTGTTAGGAAGGAAGAGGTGGCAAAACTAGTTGACGACATTCACAGGTGTTATTTTTATAATTACCCGTCTTGTTTCACATAGATAATTACCATACGGTGTCCTGGTTATTTTAACTTGACTCTTTAATAATATTTTGTCGTCGTCAGAAAATTGCAGGTCCCAGGGGCATCAGACTTGGCATCAAAAAGTCAAAATGTTTCAAATGTTACTATTAATACAACATTGAAGGAGGAAATGGAAGATGGTTATCAAATAGAAAATGTCCGTTGTCTCTGTGGAAGTTCTTTACATGCTGATTCAATGATAAAGGTTATAACATTCTATTCATTTTTCACCATTCTTTTTTTAAACTGCAGGGGGCATTAAATGATTAAATTAGGGATTTTGAGTTTTTTTTAATGCTAATTGTGTTTCCGTGTTCAGTGTGAAGATAAAAAGTGCAACACGCGGCAGCATATTGGTTGTGTTATCATACCAGAGAAGCCGGTGGAGGGTATTCAACCGATACCTCCCACACCTTTTTATTGTGAACTCTGTAGGCTTGCTCGTGCAGATCCGTAAGTGACATGATGAAATAGATATTATTTTATAGCCTTGTAATGTTTTGATTTTTTAAACTGCTTAATAATATATGAGAAACTTGACACACATCTTTTTGAATTTTTTTGAGCATGCAGGTTTTGGATAACGATGGGACAACCTTTATATCCTGTGAAGTTGACAATTGCAAGTGTTCCCGCAGATGGGTGGGTCTACAAGTTCCATTTGTTGATATTTTTATTTCTCCGTCATTTTTAATACCTAGAAGCTGTGATGGAGCTTAATTTTAGCAGAATAAATTATTTTTTACTTTACGCATTATCTCTGAAATAAGCAAATATACTTTTCTAACTTTTCAGAGATACTCAAGATAGATATTACTAGTATCACTTTATTCTTAACGGGTGTGGTTCTTGTATTTGTGTGTATATATAAACTTAATGGGCAGTCTGGTGGGCTGGGCGATTAACCTGAAAGAATTGGTCGGGCAGGTTGAGCTGACCTGCAACACTTTCTATCCAAGTCTGTCACGTATGATTACAGTTGTTATCAATATAATATTACAGTTTAGGCTGACTTTCAACGTGTTTGATCCTTTTACCGATTGCTTTTGTTGACATACATTCAAAATATTTCAGTACAAGCCCAGTGCAGAATGTTGAGAAGACTTTTCAACTTACAAAAGCTGACAAGGATATGTTGGCAAAACCAGAGTTCGAACTTCAGGTTGGACTTACCGCTATATTTTTCCAGTGATTACCTAAATTATCATAGACAGTCATTACATGTTGATGATAACTGAGTGTTTATACATAATAGGCCTGGTGTATGCTTCTGAATGACAAGGTTTCTTTTAGGATGCAATGGCCACAATATGCGGATCTACAAGTCAATGGTATGCCAGTATGCTGTATCTGATTCTATTGACTCAATAAGTTATTATACAATGAGAATATCCTTTATTTTTCTTGGTTGGACAGGTATGCCTGTGCGAGCAATCAATAGACCTGGTTCTCAACTTCTGGGAGCGAATGGCCGTGATGATGGCCCTGTTGTAAGTTTCAGTGAATTATGTTTTATAATATTTATATATTTTTCAGGATTTTTCGTCAGTTTTGTTTTTTTGCCATGTCAGATCACACCTTGCACCCGTGAAGGAAGTAACAAAATTTCATTGACAGGCTGTGATGCTCGTGTTTTCTGTTTGGGTGTCAGAATTGTCAGGCGCCGCACAGTCCAACAGGTGAAAATAGTTAATTGTATTTTAATCATGTTTCTTAAGCTCGATGATGCTCCTTGCTGGCAAATTCATATTTACCTTCTGAAAAGAAAAGAATGTTACTCGCCAACATAGAAGTCTATGGCCTTAACTTGCTTTTGTATACAAACTGATCTCCACACTTATGACCATTATTTTAGAGGTGGTAAAACGGATGTGCTAGGAAAGTTGGGTGACAGGTCCAAACGGGCTCTTGGCAAAATGTTTTTCTTTAGGTGGTAACCGGTAATGCGTGGGTCCGACCTAAAACACTTTTTTATACTATTTTTGTATTTGTAATGAATACGAGTTAAATAGGATTATCAAAACCATTATGTTACAAAACTATTTTAATTTTGAAATAAAACATTTTCAGAAGTAGTATGCATGAAAATACCCCCTATGTTGTCTTTAGTCATAGGTGTTGGTGTTAGCTACCTTCTAGGTTTACCTTTAGTTGTAGAATGTGCTTGTAGTCTTAGGTGCAGCTTTAGTTTTAGCTACTTTAGTCGTAGGGATTTCTTTGCGTTTCTCCTCTTCTGACTTCTGCTATCAATAACTTCTGATATGATTTTTTTTTCGTGTATGCTTCCTGTATTATTTTTAAAAAGGTTTTTTTAGCTGGGGGCCTCTATAAATGCAGCTTCTTGATCGATAATTACATGATTTAAGTAAATGTGATGTATTCGTTCTTTGTCTTGGCGTCTTCTAGATTGTATAGGCGCAAACTGTTATGTATCCAGCTTAGTTTGAACTGCTTGTTAGAAGATGAGGATGGTATCTGTGCCTATCTGTAGCAATATATTTTTACTCTGGGTTTTCTAATTGTTTTAATACTGTTTATGTTGCATGTTGACCTCAAAAGATTCTCAATCTCATTCCCAAAGAGTCTGATGGTGAGAGATTTGAAGATGCTGTGGCCCGTGTTTGTAGGTGTGTTGGTGGTGGGGCCACTACAGAAAATGCTGACAGTGACAGTGATTTGGAGATTGTGGCAGATTCTATACCAGTTAATCTACGGTGCCCTGTGAGTACCTTCTTTTCACGTGCTACCGTCTTAGTTATAAGTTTTTTATTGTTGAAGTTGAGCACTTGAATATTTTGGGCAGCAAACATATGTATGAAGTAGGGCTGTTAGATGGGTTGGATTTGAATTAAAATGCTAATTTGGTGTAACTCATAATTTAAAGGTCGTAACTTGACCCGTGATGAAAGTGATCTAAACTGAAGATTTCTTTTTTAATTTTATTTTATATCTCACCTTCACACTCCCTCCCCCTCTTCTGCTGCAGCCTTTTTTTTCTAATAGATGGTAATATTTGAGATTTCTTATCTGCAAACAAATTTGTATTCATGATAACTGTATCCACATTTTTTAAATTGTTTAATAAAATTACTTATCATTTATAATAGGTAAAAAAATCGTATTTACATCTTGTCATCATTAAAATATGTTACATAAAGTCATAAACACATGATTATTAGTTTTTCGTAATAAATCATTTAACTTTTAGTAAAATTGATGAAGTTTAAAAATGATATAATGTTATACTTATGCTTTGCTCTGTATGCATACAGATGAGTGGTTCAAGAATGAAAATAGCTGGGAGATTTAAACCTTGTGCTCACATGGGATGCTTTGATCTTGAAGTATTTGTGCAAATGAACCAACGCTCTCGAAAGGCAAGCTTTAATGCTTTATACAAAATTATTTGTTTTATAGAATCTCCATAAATATTAACGATCTTTTTTCTACTCTTGGGTAATTTTCAGTGGCAATGCCCTATTTGTCTCAAGAACTACTCCTTGGAGGATGTTATTATTGATCCATATTTTAGTCGTATCACAGCAAAGGTATTATTGATTCAATATATTTTCATCTTTCATGTTTATTGGTTCTTTTCTTATCTTTCCAAACTTTGTTTTCATAAAGATGCACAATTGTGGAGAAGATGTAACAGAAATTGAGGTGAAACCTGACGGTTCTTGGCGTGTAAAAGCAGAAATCGATCAAAAAAGCTTAGGGCAGCTCGGGCAATGGCATTTACCTGATGGTACCCTCTTCGTTCCAACAGAAGTTGAGTCTAAACCTAAACCAGAAATCCTCAAACAGGTTAAACTTGAAGGTGGCTCTGAAGGTCATAATACAGGTTTAAAACTCGGGATTAAGAAAAACAAAAATGGAATTTGGGAAGTCAGCAAACCTGATAATACTCATTCACTCTCTCCAGGCAATAAAATACCCGAAAAAATTGTGAATAATGGGCGTAATGGGAATAATGGTTTCCCTATGAGCAGTAGTGCTACTTTCAGTAGTAGAGACGGTGAAGATCCTAGTATTAATCAAGATGGTGGAGGGCATTTTGGTCACTCCATCACCAACGGTGCTGATTTCGGTTCACTTTCACCAAACATGGATCTGGGATACGGGTTTACCAATTTGAACCCGCCAGCTACAGGCGGGGAGGCTGACGTCATTGTTCTTAGTGATTCAGATGACGAGACTGAAAACCTAATGTCATCAGCAGTTGCTTATAATAAAAATGATACATTTTCAGCTGTTCCACAAACTGAAGATCCTGCTCTTATTCCTGGTGGAAGTTCATGTTTAGGTTTATTTAACAATGATGATGATTTTGGGGTACCGTTTTGGTCTTTACCTTCGACAAGTCAAATGGGGCACAGTTTTCAGTTATTTGGTTCAGATGATAATAATCATAATCATGGACTTGGTGGTCCCACATCCATGGATGGCTTCACATTCACGGATGAACTTGGATTGAATCCTCCGCCACTGGATCCCAGTTCTTCACTTTACCAATCTAATCTTGACATTAATGATGGATTAGTTGATAACCCTCTAGCTTTTGGACACAATGACCCATCACTTCAGTTATTTCTTCCTACACGGCCGCCAGAGGCGGCAGAGCAGGCGCAATTGAAAGATCAGCCAACCATGTCCACAGCTTTCACTGGTGATGACTGGATATCCCTCCGGTTAGGTGGCAGTGGCAGTGGGGTTAATTGTGAACCTGGTGCCACAAATGGGTTAAACTCGAGTCAACCACCACTGTCCCAGGATGGTGCAATGGGTTCACTGGCAGATACTGGTAAATATGCTTAGACCCAATGAATCTAGTTCTTCAAACTCAGTTTGTGTTTGGCATTGGATTTTAAAAGTATTACGCGATATGCAAATGGGTTGCAGGAAGCTATATATATTGATATGGTTATGCTGTTTGTAGTTGTAATAATCAAATATTTATGAATTTTGATTATTTAAAGAAAATTAAAACCTGTTTTGTTGCAGCTGTATCTAAAGCTACTTATTTGACCACTGTATAATTATTTTCTTGAAACCAATTATTTTGTGCATGGATTTGTTGCAGATTCTTTGCTTCTTGGAATGAATGGCAGTAAATCTGGCAAGACAAGAAGCAGGGAAAGATCTGATGACCCGTTTTCATTTCCTCGTCAAAAGCGTTCAGTGCGACCAAGATTGTACCTGTCTATTGAAACTGACTCCGAAGAAGAGAGATAACTCATATAATCTTTCTTCAATGTTATTATTCTCATCACCATTTTTGCCCATTAGATCAACATTAGGTATGTATTAAATATTAACTTAAATAGGTAGCATCTGCTCATGTTAACCCTAATCTCAGTGATCAGTAATTTTTTTTGAAATATTTGTCATTTTTTTGTTTTGATATATTTTTACATTGCTAATGTTATGGTAAATTAGAGCCAGTATAGATTCTTTTATCTAATCTGGTAAATAGCTATTAAATGTCGTTAGCTTAAACTTTACTGGCATCGATTGTGAGATTAATTAGTGCAGTGAATTATCGAATGCGGAAATGAACCACTAATATTTGAAGCTTTCAGCATGTGATCTACTTGTGACAGGCTTGCTAAAAGCTTAAATTGACCAGAGCTTATACCAGGCTTATCTTTTAAACGAGTACAGATTTATTGTATTTATTATTTGTTTATTTATTATTATGAATATAAGTGATAATTATAAACATACAATTAGATTCATAAATGTAAATTTTTAACAGAAAAAAAACGGGATAACTAAATAACCAATAGATTATAAATGTGGTTAGTTCAAGCTTGAAAAATCGATCACAAACTATTGAACTAAGCTTTTGTTGAGCTTAATAAAAAAATGAAAGTGTTGTCAAATTAAAGAAGCCATGCACACGCTTGAGCCATGGTTTACGTTCTTGTTCGGTTTACAAAACAATGATGAATTGCGTACCAGTTAGTTCTCAAGAACATATAGGCATAACAAAGAAAGAAAAAGATGTAAAAATTCTATGTTCCTTTTGATCAAAATCCTATCAGAAAACATGCTTACATGATATAATGAAAGGTTCAGAAGGCATTGTATAAAAACAACAAACAAAAAGGGACACGCAAATTTCATGTATCGCTTTGCGGTTTCACTGGATTCAACATTAAATTTTAATCGACCGGATTGGTGTTTCTTAAGCTCTCACACCCTGGGCAGTTATGTAGACTCTCATGAATGTATATGTCACAATCAAGGCAAAAAAACAGTTTGCATTTTGGGCAAGTAACACAGCGAACCGGCATGTTTCCTACACCACATCATTAAAAAAACACAAGCCCAATCATAAAATAACTCATTATTAAGAAAATAAAAAAGAAACATAAAGTTATGTATGCTACTACTCACCAGGATTCAAAAGAGACTGTTGGCAACCAAAACAATTCTTCGGGCGACGATGTTGATTGGGCAAAAGCAAAGGGGCAACATCGTCAAAAGGTGTTACTGGGAATAAATGGTGATAGGATCTTGCTAAATGTGGAGAAGAGACGAGTGTTAGACCACATATACGACACTCGGTTGGTAGCTCACAAACACGTGCTTTGCATCTTGGACAAATATATCCTCCACCAAATTTAGCTTCTTTATGACAAGAACATATGGAGATAACACCCTCTGCAGCTCTTTGTGGGAATCCCATTTTAATTAAATTTGCGATAGCAAATTCAGCTATGGCTGGTGGTGGTGGTGCATGTTCTAAGATTAGATCCTTTAAGTGTGCCTACAAGACAATAACAACAACAATAATAATGTCACAAATTCTGAACAAAGTTTGTTTTTTAGAAGAGAGGGGGAATTGCATAAAAAGGTAACGCAAGTTTATGATTATAACTTTTTTTATACATTTTGGTAATCATAAGTTTTTTAGACGACCGACTTAGTGAATAAAAGTTTTCATTTTGTTTTATTTTTTTTCAATATAATTACAAGAGAGGGCCTTTAAAAACAACTTGTAACTACCATATAGAATTGAGAAAAGTCATGGTTACCAAAATAGATAACCGCCAAATGACGCTCCCCTATTTTCGTTTAAGGGAATATAGTAGTTTCTCAAAAACCAAGTATTCAACTTTCGAAAGGAAGGATAAATAGAATCAAACTTACAAAACTTTCTACTTAGGGAGATCCGACCCGGTTACCTAGTAAAATGAAGTAAAATTGACCACGGTGACTTTTTTTTTCTCACATGGCACATGAAAACCAGTTAACTTAAGAGATATCCTAAGTGAAAGATTTTCAAAAGTTGAATCCTTTAAAATTACTATATTCCCCAAATTAGAAATATGACCAAACTCTGAAACCATTTTATGCAATTCACTATATTTTAGTCTAAAAACATTGCAATTCACGCTTTTAAACTTACCTCATCCAAAGCAACAGAGTATAATCCTCCGGTTTCTTGGCATAAATACTTGCATATATAAAGTTCTGCAGAGAGGCCAATAACCGAACACCTAATCTTTGAACTCTTGCATTTCTGAATGGTTTCCATCACATCTCCTGGATCACAAGTACTCAAAGCCGAATAGAGAATAATAACTTCCCTATGACCATATGAAGGGATTTGATTAAGTTGTTCATGTACAAGTTCTAAAGCATTTTGAAGGGAAGCTTCACCCGAGCACCCAAGTTTTCCCATCAGGGCTTTGATATGAGACTCGGGACTGCCACCAAGATCAGTTAAGCACTGAGCAACACCATCTTTTATAGTTACTAGACCAATCTGACTTAAGGGATTTTGGTCAAAGAACTCCCTAATGAAAGCCTCTACTTGTTTAGCAACCACCACCATTCGACTTGGGCGTATATCCATCTCTCCAGCTGCCTACATGTTACAGTTTTAGCGAATCACAAACGCAAAAAAAATTTTCATCATAATAATCCTTACTGGCAGTTTGATCAATGACACTCCTAACTTTTACTTTCGTATCATTGCCAAGAGCAAGCAATCCAAACATCCTAATCCCGACAGATTTACATTTGATTTCCATTCGATTTCTCAGCCGTATGTTTCCCATTTCACTTACAATCATTGTGAGTGAAATCGAGTGGAAATCAAGTCTGAAACTTAGAAACTATGACGAACGGGAATGACTTTGACATCGAAAGTGAAAGTTAAACATTTCATTGGTCAAACTGTCACAATAATAGATTAAACTAAACACACAAGAGTTGATAAAACAGCAAAAAATGCATCACATTGCTATCAAATACAATTTCTTCACTCAAGTGCACTAATTTCCTAAACCAGATCATTAGCATTATCAAGTGTGTTAAAACTTAAAAGCAGCATCAATCTACGAAAAAACCTAAAAGGCGAAACAGCATAGCAAAACAAACAAGCCCTAAATCCTATCAAAACCCTAACTAATGAATGCTAAATTGATTAGGGAGATGAAGATGAATAATACCCGAGAGAGATCAATAACAAGGTATAGATAACGAATAAGGCCTTTTTGGATGCGTGACGCGGCGGAAGCGGCGGAGAGTGAGCGGAGACGACGGCGATATTGAGCGTGATGTAAAGCTTGATTATCGATTGGACGAAGGAGACCAGATTCATCTTCTTGTAATGATTCCCATGATCTTTCATCTGCGTATGCTCTTTCCCATGCTTCCATATCTCTACCGTTTTCTTCGTCTTCATCGTCGTCGTCATCGTTCACCGGCTTTCGTTTCCCGTTGCCGGAGTTGCTCATTGCTTTGTTTGTTTAAAGGTAGTGTTGTGATTGATGCTTTTGTGAGGTTTTTTTCTACTGTTTTGGTTTAGCCCTCTCTGTAACAAGGAATAATAATCATATAAAAGGTTCTACTACGAGGTGAAGGTGACAGGTAAACGAACAAAATGTTGTGACGTAAATCTATTTGAATAGCAAGTGTGTAATTTTTACGGCAAACTATACCACACTATTTAAATTACACCAGATCTAATATTGTGAGACTAGAACTTTAAATTAAGTGCTTCAAACATAAATATATTACTCCCTCCGTCCCATTAGAAGTGTCCATATTGCCTTTTTTAGCTGTCCCATTTAAAGTGTCCACTTTTAAAATTTATTGGTAAACTTCCAAATTTGCCCTTAATAACATAAAACAAACAATATGATGGACCCACAATAATATTTATTGTCAAGGGTATTATTGTCAAATGACAAGCAAAAATACCCATCATTTAATGTGCCTAAAACTTTGTGTTTTTCAAACTATGACACTTCTAATGGGACGGAGGGAGTACTAATGAATCATCCATTGGTAGTAAATGCGTATTTAAGCTACTAATGGATCAAGCGGATCAAGACCAAAGACCGAAGACATTGTTTGATAGTGATCAAAATGACCCGGCCTCCTTTATTGATGAGCTAGAAGGGAGTTGTTTTTTCTCTTTTGTTCCAAGAGTAACGTTATATAAAATCTTTGCTACAAATACTCGTAAATGTTATCTTGGCTATGAATATCCATTTGATTTGACTGACCCGTATAGAAAGGGGGAATATGACGCGACACTATTTTGTTTTTTTACATTTTATAACTGGTCATGAGTAATGTTATGGTAGTTTAGTTGGTTATACTGTTACGCCATGACAATTTATATCAAATAGCGAAGATTAAAACAAAGGTTGTTACATTCTTAACTTAGCATTTTTTTTGTCTAGAATAAAAAAAAGTTTAAAAGGTTCAAAATAGGTTACAACCCTAGCTTTGTACCGATGATTTTAAGCCTTACTTAAACGTAAGCTCACACTTGCTTTCATGTCAGACATTGGTTTCAAGAAGAAATCATGTTCTAGTTTGTAGATCACCCCTCTAGTCAAATGCAACACTCCATATCCTTGAATAGTTTATTCGAAGACTTCAATTTTGTTCAAATTTTCCTCCAACCAAGGGAACGATAAATATTCTTAATCAATGGTTCACCTTGACGTCATTACCAACAATCAAACCAACCAAGTATGATATTCAAAACCATGGCGTCATTACCAACAATCAAACCAACCCTGTTAAATATGATATTCAAGTTAACCCTGTTAATTCAAGTTTTCATTTATGCACTAGACATCGTTTCATACCACCCATACACCAATGTCGAACTTGTGATCACACATATCCCTCCCGGTGATAACAGTTGGGGGTTGAGAGATATTATTTATTAAGTACCTTAAACGAAAAACGTTTACATAATAAAAGACATGACATAGTAAAGAAATGAGTAGGAACTCGAATAACTGGTGAAAGACTACAAATTTAAGCATTTAAACTTCGCTAAACTTCTAAATTCTTATAAAACACAGTAAACCGCATAAAACAATCTAACGATGATATAAAACATTTTTTATTACCAGAAAACAATCCGTAACAATTACTAAATGAAACTTGTTCGAGCTACACACACTTTTGTATAAATAAACATAAATATGAATTTAAAAAATAATACATTTAAATAAGATTTCCATACACTAATTACTTGCAATTGGCGTTATTGTCCGAATAATAGGAGTGTTAATAAAGACTTTGGAATTTTTATGGTTACATGTTCAAACCCAACTTATATAGGTTTTCTATTTATAATGTCTCTAAGCAAGTCAAACATCAGAACCAACATAAACGATTGACATTCCATCTTAAAAAAAAGTGAATCATACAACTTTTCTTTTCTTATACTTCCTTTTTTTATTTCGCTACGTAAACTCAGAAACACAACTAAAGTCGAAAGGTAATGTAACTAAAAAAAAAACAATTAATGTATAGCTTTGAAAGAAAAACCCAAAATTGTTCACCTAACCAAACATAGGGTTTCACTTTCATCCTCATCCATTTCCCTTCATCACTTCCACTTCTCCAACCTTCCACTCTACAACCGCCTCATCAATGGCTCGAGGCTCATCTCAATCTCAAACCACATCCTCTGCTTCCAATACCCGACCCGGCCCGATCGGCACCGTCCCTCGCGGCTCCCCTGCTGCCACCGCTGGCTTGCGACGCCGTCGTCTCACCACCGGATCATCCTCCAGTTTCGGTAATTCAAGCGGTGGTAACAACAACGGAGGCAACATGCTCAGATTTTACACCGATGATGCTCCTGGCCTGAAAATCACACCGACTGTTGTTCTCGTTATGAGCGTCTGCTTCATCGGCTTTGTTACTGCTCTGCATGTGTTTGGTAAGCTTTATCGCCGATCATCCGTTGAAGGTTGAGTGGTGTTTATGGATCTGGTTTCGTGTTTCATGCTTTTGTTTTCTGATCTACTGTAACTTGCTTGTTTTGTAAATTTGTTGTTGCTTTGTGTTAACTATATGTATATGTGTGAACGAACACCTTTAATCTCAGTGAATCGACCGTTTGTGTTTTAGAGACAATCTCAATCGTGTGTAATAATACTGATTTTGACGCTTTAGACTTGACTCACTTGACATCAATATCATGGAGGAAACAAAACACCGTCACCGTGTGAGGATTAGAATCTCAAACTCTTACCGTCGTCATCGTCGTCTCAATCATGTCATTTGACCAAAATGACAATTAGTGCTATTAATAATATTTTAGTTTTAGGGGTTACAGCAAAGCTTGTTGCTCGTTTACTTCTTACTTTTACGGAACACTTTATTGTAGACCACTCAATTTGATTAGTGTAATTATAATCTTAAAGGGACACATGAATTCCATTGTAAAACAAAAAAATATACTCGATAGATCCCAATGTTGGTAGCGTCTGGAGAGGTAAGGCGGATGGCAAACCGTTTTCTATCATAAAGGATAGAGAGGTCGCTTATAGTAAGGCCTTTGGCTCCAAAAGATCTTTGCAATTTACTGGAAGTTGGTGTAAACATAGGACGATTATTCAAGTGAGATTGTCCTATGCTAACTTTAATAATATAGTCGATTTGGGTCTCTATGCTAAGTGTAATTTTAATAGTAGGAGATAAAAGAAAGACGATGTAGATGCCGTGACCTTTCGTCCCTAGGTCAACGATGGACCTTAATCATGAACCTTCACCGTTTCTTCTAGAGTGGATCCCCTAGGGTAAACCAAGTGCCTTGTATAGAAGGTTTTGGCGATTTGATGATCGTCATGCTCTTGTATCAGAATAAGATTTCGAAGGTAGATAATAAGGTTGAACTTGATAGATTATTGTCGTAGGGGACTCAATATTTAAGGATATGAGATGCTGACTTATGTTTCCAATTGGTTTTAGATTGAACCCATGTGAGCTTATATATTATATGAAGTGGGGCTAAATAAGGACTCAAAGTCAATATAGAACTTGACAGGTACAGATAGACAAAAGCACTACACTCTTATTTAAATAACTGACATGCATTTTGACTTCTAGTTCCAAGCTAAACGTAAGTTGCTCTCCAACCAAATGGTTACGCGTCTCTTATGATATAAGATAATGATATATAGTAAGATGAATGTTGCTACATAAGTTCTTGTCACCGGTATGAGAGCAATGTTGTAATAGGACAAGATGAGTTACAAAGCCTGGCCAGAACGATATGAGTGGATCCGCACAAGTAAAACACTATTCGCCTCGCCATAGTAAATGGGGAGAGGTCTCCGCATGATCAAACTCCAATGCGAGAGGAAGTAGTATTGGGTGTTTGAAGCAAATGGTAATGAAAGAAGAGTACTGAGTAAATAGGGAGAAGTTATCTTGACCAATCCTGGTATGCTATTGGCCCATGACACTCGTAAGTAATGCAGGACACACTACTGTTCCATGTTCTTTCATGTCGTTGGAACGTGACACAATAGCCAGTACTTTGTTGTGACCAAGTGCTTTGACATGGTCACATAGAGACTGGGTTACCAAAGTCTTTTCTAAGACAAAGATACAAGTTTTATTCACCACACCAAAGTTTTATTGCCAAATTAACAAAAGTTGAACATCAACCCTTTTTTACATGATAACTTAACTTGCACATGCAACTTATTTATTCACAACATCAAAGTTTACACACCAATTAAACTGCTTAAACGAACCATCCTTGGTGATGAGCTTCATCAAAACATCCAAAAGTATCATCTTCATAGACCATACCATTACTGTCATCTTGAAGTAGTTTGGGGGAACATGCTTCGTACATCGGAGGAAGATCCTGGCTGACGAGAATCGCGGCCATTAACTGAAAATCTCTGAGCCTTGACATTATGTCTGAATTGACAGTTGTAGCAGTAGTCATGTATGATGAAGGGAGTTCCTGTGCTATGGTTGGTAGTTGACCATCCATCAATTTATTTTCATTAACATCTGAGTTGTTCTTTGAGTTGTTGCCTTTTTGCCGGACCCGACATAGTACCCAATCATCCAACTGTCAATAAAACATCAAGCATATAGCACAGTTATCGACATAATTATAGCGGTGTGATATTCACATCACTGGATATTGGTAAGAGTGCACACGAGCAGAGCAACTGGCAAGCTACTTGAAGATAAGATAAAAAAAACTCGAAATGAGTCGAGCCTAAATAAAACCTCATTAACTATCAAGCACGATCCGGCTCGTGAGCATTAACGAGTACTATATTTATACATATATTTGTTTATTTAATTTTATAACTATATATTTATATAAATAGCTACAATTATATATAAAGTTATGATAAAAATAATGTGTTATTTATATAGAAATCTATAATTATAAAATATATGCATTTAAATATAAATATATATAAATAAAGTAATTAAGTTACAAAAAAGCCGAGCCCGAGCTAAGCTTCAGGTTGAAAAGTTTTTGCCGAGCCAAGCTTAAGGTTTAGAATTAAAATTCTAAATAAGCCGAGCTCAAGCTCAAGCTCTACTAAGTTAAAATGTCCTAATTTTGAGCCTAAACGAGCTCGGACTCGACTTTACTTGTTTGCATCCATAGATATTGTAAATAATTCTAATTTGCAAGTTCGGTTACCCGGCTTTACAAATTACTAAAATGCCCTTCTTGCGATTAACTAAATTAGTCCCTCTACTCTAACAGTTCTACTGTTTCTGTCATCTAACTCAATTTTGACATATTTTCGACTTTGGCCCCTATTTTACTTTAACATATTTACGACTTTGACTTAGTTATCATTTTGACCTCTAAGGTTGATATATTTATATCTTGTAATATGTGACACATTATAATTAACTTAACACCGTAACATGCGAGACATGATTTTTTTTATCAAATCGTGTGACGAATACGCAAGACCCGGTCATCACATCGCGTGACCTGGTCTTTTTGTATCTTGCTATCCTCTTATGCAAGATATCACTACGATCAATATAGGAAATAAGATAGAAATATTTATAAACTATCAAATCTAGCTACTTGGTGTGTGAAATGGAAATTTATTTGATGGAAAGATCTTGATTACCCTCATTGTTCCGTTTTGCTTGGATGGGTTGGACGGGTCGGGCAATCTATATTCGCTCATGATCCAGTTAGTTTTTTTGTTCTTAGTCGGGTTGCCAGTAAAAAAGGCCAAAGGTTTTTTCACCCCAATCTTTCTTAATCCTGAAGAAGTAAAAATTGATTGATCTTTCCCCGTCGCCTTCCAAAAGCCCGAACCCGCAGACCTTTTAGGTCGTGAACCGTTTGGGTATTTTCTATCTCTTGGCGTAAAGAAAAACCATTCGTCCTTCCCGAACGATGCTTTGCCTGCCAAGCAAACAAGAAAGAAAAACGACTAATTTAGTTGTCTGCTTCAGTAACGGATATATTACCAACAATAATATATTCAGCGGTACGTAAAATTATCCGAATTATAGTGATTCATCCTTTACATACCAGATGTTACAAAAAAATAACAAAAATTCTTACTAGGAAGCTGCCACGGATCAAATTTATAAAGCTCGATTTCAGCAATGACCTCTGCTGGCAGTGAACGCATCTTCACTTTGTTAAATAAGTAGTGAACTATGAGTTCTTCATCCGATGGGTGAAACCTAAACCCAGGTGGAAGACGAGGAACGTCTTCTCCTACCTCCATAGTCTTCGATTGAACAGGTCGGGGAAGGATTAAGAAAGACATAAACACACTTTATATAGCTCTAACAAAGCTATTGGGACAATGTAAGACAATATAAAATAAAGTATTTCGTTTTTACTAGTTATAGAATAATAAATGGTTTTTATTTTAATCAAGATTCGGGAGTTAACGTTTATGTTGGACACATAGTGAAAATCGCCCAAAGTTTGTGGAGGTTGATAAATGGCCCCACTTTTGGACATGTATTTGCTTATCACTATCATACAGTTGTAAAAATAAAAAGTGCGTACGGTACAGTAGGGGTGTTCATTATTCGAATACCATTCGAATTATTCGAAATTCGATTCGAATCAAATTCGATTAAGGCCATTCGAAATCGACTTTCAGTCATTCGAATTCGATTCGCATTCGATTCGAATAATTTTGTCGAATGTGGATCGAATACGAATATGATTTTCTGTATTCGCATTCGATTCGCCCAATTCGAATAAGAAGTTTATATATTTTTTAATATATATTTTTAATATATCTAATTAATTATCTATATATGAATATGATTTAATGGGCTTGAAGTAAAGTTAAAAATACCCAAACCCAACCCATTACCTAATCTTAATTGTTGTTTCTAAATATGAACATGATTTGGTGCTGTTATAGCTGCTTAATTGTTGTTTCTACATATTTTAAACTTGTTTATAGTCTTTTTTGTGTTTGATTATACAGTTTTAGACCTTTTGTTAACATGTTTTAGGCTTGTTGTTGTGCTAGTATTTTGCATATTGTTTGGTGATGTTTTGCACATTGTTTGGATGATGTTGTAGACTTATGTTATGCTGGTGCTACATTTGTATTGTTACTTGATGTGTTTGTTTATTTATATTTTTTTTAAAGCGAATACATTCGAATTTATTCGAATTCGATTCGAATTCGAATAACTTAATCGAATCGAATACATAGATTTTTATTCGAATGTGGATTGAATATGAATACAGTTTTTTAAAGTCCCAATTCGACTAATTCGATTCGCCTAATTCGCCCAATTCGCATTCGATTCGAATGAACACCCCTACGGTACAGAGAAAACTTTACATAAATATTGACTATTTAATTTTTTACACATTAATCATCTTGTTGCAAAACAGACAAGGTGTCACATGACTACTTCTTACGTGTATATTAGGTAACTTACAACATATATGATATGACTTACAAGCACGTATATTGATCCGGGTTACGTCAGAAAGTTCTATTCTTATGGTTTTCCAGGGGAACGCCCAATCTAACTCTGAAGCTAGCATGAGCTGGCTTAAAACAATATAGTCTGGTCGAAGTGGGACAACGAGACTCTCCATTTAAAGAGTGCGATCACTTAACATCAAGAAATTCGTGGTAAAAATAAAACAAAATTAGACTAGGTTTGTATTAATGTGCATAATGAGGAGAACATATTTGTTCATACTCATTACTCTATTACAATTAACCATAGCGGAGATAAAGTTAATTACACCAGTTATAAGTTATCAAACTTGTTTATTAAAATATAGAGCATATATAAATGCTAGATCATATATACACGTACAGAAAGTGCAAGGTCTTGTACGTTTTTCTTATGGCACCTCATCTCTGGTTAATTTGTTGTGTTAGTTGAGCATAGAACGAAAAGAGAAAGAGATCGAACACGTACACTTTTTGTGCGATGTCTAGATCGAGATGTCGCACTTGGGAAGCTAGTTAGGGCTATGTCTTAGAAGCATTGATCTCTAGATATCACATTGCACTTGCTATGCGTGATCTCTTCAAAGTACGATAGATATTTTTGATAATTTTCGGATCGGTCTAAACACATATCTATGGTGTGTGCAAGGGGTTGGAGCACGCACGGTCGTATGTGAATATAATGTGGTTAAGTGTGTGTTTGGGAATCTCGTTACGCATGTTATGGTGGTGATATATATCAGCGTGGTTAAACACATAAGAAAATATATGAGCTTGTAGCGAATCTGTTTTGAAGATTAAAAGTATTATGTTTCGCACGTTGCAACCAATTAATTAAGAAATCATAATTTGGACTAAAAATATAAGAAAATCAATAAGCAAAAAGTAAAATCCGCTCAAAAAGTAAATGTTAGCCACCGCCCACCAGGCCGGTTCAAATTCGCGCAACACACCTCAAATGCTACTCGTCTAACTAGCTCCACTACTTCTAACTATGATATATTATAGACCTTGACTCATGTTAGTTCTCCAACTTTTGTTAAATTACAACTTTGACTTTCATACATAATTTTCATATATTTACGGATTTGACCTCTGACTTTTGACTTAATTATCATTTTAACCATGATATTTGGATATGTCTCTATCTTTTTATATATAACGGTTTACAACTTTACACTGTACGTAACATGTACGGCATACACGAGATTCGGCCGTCGTATTGCACAACCCGGTTATATAACCCGTCAACATGAAAAATGAAAGTTAATTAACATATATGTATACGTATATATAGAAGATATACATATCTATACTAATAGTAGTAATTTTTTGCCACTGGTCTTACTTGTAAACTTTTAGACGACTCATCTTTTTTAAATAAATTAATTTTTAGATGGCTATAGGGATTTTATTATCCATTTTAGAATTTATTCTTTGTTCATGTTTTACTTTGTTTCAAATTAACATATTTACTACAAATTAGATTTTCATTCAAAATAACGTAAGAGTTAAACAAATCGGTTTATGCATTGTAACAAAGAACGACATGTTTCTTTTTTATTTTTCAACATTACATCTTATAATAGTATTTAATATTAATAATAGGAAGTTACAATTTATGAATATTATCGCTTAATTTTATCATTCAATTCATTTACTACACATTTTTTTATAATATTCATACATGACTGTGATTGGTTAGTTCAATATATCATATATGTATTAGGTAAGAGGTACTGCATCCATCAAAACAATAAACCTAACGAATTGGATCGAATGATGGCATTTTTAGTAGTTGATTGTTATTAAAGAACTGAATTAATCACTTTTAACTATAATTTGCCAAAATAAGAAACTATTTAATTTTTTAAATTAATCATTTAGAGATGGGATATGATGTGGTTTTGTCTTGGCCTTAATTTGTATATTTTTCCTTGACAAATTATTCAATTCCAGACTGTCATGGGTTCGATAAAAGCTGGATTTGGATAACGATATCGTCCCTCACGTTTCACAAAACGTTGATAATAACTATAATTACACTTGTTTATTAATTAAACATTTGTGTTTGACTTTATATTTGTTTTATTAACTCGAATCTGTTTCTTTTAGTAAATGTTTTCTCCATGAATGAATGTAAACCATTTTTCTCCATAGATAATTAAGATATATGGTACCTTTTTTTAGCAAAACTCAGACATGTTTAACTTCACGTCAAGCTGTTACTATTTTTTAACAACAATTTATATATTAAATAAATTGCATTACACCTCACTTGTGAGGTTTAAATCTGAGATCTATGCCTTAAACACAAGTATGTTACTAATGTGCACCAACCCTATTGTTATCAAACCGTGTCATAACGTATCAGCCATAGATATTGCCATATCGATGGTGACCTCAAATAATGTATGTTTGTTAAGAAAAAAAACCTTAAAAACCATCAAGAATTAGAATGGGCTGGAGCAATAGAGCTGTGCTACAAGATGGATTTACGTTATGTGGAGCCCAATCTGTATAAAGTATCTATTTAATAATTCAAGGTATTATGGAGTAATTTTTGAAGGAAAATATTTGATCTATAATAGGAATTTTAGGAGGGAAATTGAGTATAATTTCTCACCATTCAAGAGTTGATTGAATCAAATAGTTAAATATTAAAAATTTACAAATACTTAAATATAATGATTATAAATTCTTTATAAATATTATTATTTAATTCGTGTGTAATACACGGGCATTACACCTAGTGGCACATAGCATGTCACAAGAGCGAGGTGAGGTTTGGAACTCTACTGCGAGTTCTCGTCGAACGGTATCAGGTGCCCCGTTCTTCTCCTCAAAGGTTCACATTCGACGATTCCCTTTCTTCTAACAGCTGAGTGAGGATCCGGATTCTAGATTCCATTATATTTTTAGTTTGAGTGAAGACCCGGTAGCCAATCGATCAGGACTAGGAGCTGCACCAAGACGGAATAGTTCGCCTTCGGGTTCTTAAGAAGAAAAAGAAGATCCCGGAGTAATCTTTCTAGGTTGAGAAATCCTTTTTTTGGCCAGAAAAGACTGCACTGCTTTGGGCCCAGAAAACGAAGGGAATGAGCTTGGTTGCTTCTCCTTCAAACTTCCTTTTCTCCGTGCCCGTTCCGCATGCACTTCTATATATATATATCTCACGCAAATTGTTTATACATATAACAATTTGTCATATATTTTCACTTGTTTTCTACTTTATTTTATATGTTTATTTACAAAGAATGTGTGTTTTTCCGTTTCTCTCATAATTATTGTTGTGAGCAAACACGAGTGAAAACAACATGTAAACATGTGATAGTTGTGTAGGTGTACATGTTTGTTCTTCGTAATGAAAATAAAAGTTATGAATGTATTAGTAAAATTATTATTTTAAATTAGTACCAGCATATATTCACAATTTAGGTTACTAAATCCAATTCTTTTACATATAAAAATAAGAGTAAAATGCTAAATGTACCTATTTGATTAATTTATAAAATACTCTGCAACCCCACTTCAATATTTAGACTATTTACAACTGTAAGCTTTCTAATATGGGTCATTTGTATCTCGCCGTTAAGTTACCATCAATTGACCATCCAAATTAATAGTGGTAAAATTACCTCTACCCCTCTAGAGTGGCGGATTCAGAGCCAAATATCAGGGGTATATATCTTTTGAGAAAATTTTCACTCAAGGGCATCATAAATTATTTTTAGGGGTATTCTTATACTTAATAGTTAATACCATAAGAAAAAATGACATCATGATACTTAAACCGATGAAAATTGTAATTCGTAACGAAAGTTGAGGGGTAACCCAGGATACCCCTGGGCTCTTCATAGCTCCATCCCGGGCTCTAGTATACAATCATCCTTTCTTCAGAACAAGCATATGCCAAACATAACTACATAAATACTAGAAGCTGCAACCATAAGCCCATATATAACACCTTGTAGATAAAAGTGTGAGAATAAACACTAATTGCAACGGACTAAAAACATTAATTTCGATACTGAGTTTCATTAGGCTCTATTTATTCGCAGGTTTTTATTGGCTTTTGTTTCTATTAATTAACATGTAATTTACAGGTTTTAATTTGAGTTTAAATACAATTTTAAATTTGAGTTTGGTTCGAGGTTCAGTTTCAAAACAAGATTTGGAACACACCAGCAAGCATCAATCTTTATGATCTTCAAACAGCTTTGTTCAGCAATTGAAAACAAGTTGGTGATTTGTGGTCTTCGTGTTCGTCATGTCGGTGTGTTGTCTTCAAGTTCATGATGTTTGTGAATGAAAGATTAGATGTGTAATGTGTTAGTACGTGTAACTGAAAACCCACAAAGGGTTTATTTATTTACTAGGTTAGAACCCGTGGGTACCCACGGGATGAAACGAAAAATTAAAAACATTGTTTAACGTATTGAAAAAAATTTCCACATGTAATCAGTATAATTTAGTTTGATATTAAAATTTACACATAGTTCAACAATATGGTAACATCAAACAAATAATAATAACTTTGAACCATAATATCATTAAAAGAACATTTTGGAACTATAGATTTCCAAAAATTTCCTTGTAAACCACATTAGTTGTGTGGTTTGTAACATTTCCAGATTTGTCTTGTATAAGAATTTTCAAACCTCCTCTGCTTTTAACCCTGGACAATGCAACATAAAGTTGTCCATGAGAAAATACTGGATCTTTTAAGTATAAGCCAACCCTTGACAACGATTGTCCTTGACTCTTGTTTATAGTCATAGCAAAACACACTGCAATAGGAAACTGTCTTCTTTTGAACTTGAAGGGTATCTTTTTATCAGACGGGGTAAGGCTTAGGCGTGGAATGAAAATTCTAGTACCAATATTAGCCCCCGAAATGATTTCTGCTTCAATGACCCTGTTACCCAGATAAAGTACACGTAGCCTTGTTCCATTGCACAAACCATTCTTTTGATCAATATTTCGAAGTAGCATAATTGGAACACCAACCTTCAAGACTAATTCATGATTAGGTACACCTGATAGTTTAAGTCCATTCAAAATGTCAGGTGAGTATAGGTTTTCATCAAATGCTTCACTGACAAAATCCGACTGACAAAAAGAATCCGAACTTAAATATTGTTTTTCATCTCCAGGTAACATAGACATGATACGATCATTGATATACTGAACAACCTCGTTTGTAGGTGCAAGAATAGCTCTGTCTTGAAAATAATTAGGCTCATGTAACTTGTCCAACATTAAAGGATAAACAAAGTCAATTAAATCCCTCACAGGATCCGGAGAAGCGGAAATTAGGAGATCTTTTGGGATTTCAATTATAGACTCACCGTCATTCGGTTGGCCCACCTTCCCTTCTCCAATGTCTAGTAACCATTTAGAAAATTCTGCAGTTTCCTTAATGTTTGGTGAGTCAATACCTAAAGACAACCTCATGTTCTTTGTCAATTGGAGAACTTTGACATTTGACCATATGTATGAAGAACATAGGGATGCATTAACAATGTCATGCCTGGATCCATTTTGTACTACAGGAAGGATTTGACGAAAATCACCACCAAATACAACAACTTTACCACCAAACATGATATTGTTAGAGCAACTACTATCGTTGTTCAAAACGTCATTCATTGTGCGATTTAATGCTTCAAAAGCATGTTTATGGCACATAGGAGCTTCATCCCAAATAATCAAGGAAGTTTTTCTTAATAACTCTGTAGCCTCACTATTTGGCTTAATAAAACACATAGAGTCTTCATTAAGATTCAAAGGAATAGAAAACCTTGAATGTGCAGTCCGACCGCCAGTTAATAGTAAAGATGCTATTCCACTTGAAGCTACATTCAAAACTATTTCTCCATTCGATCGTAAAGACGCTGATAAAGTCTTCCACAAATATGTTTTTCCAGTACCACCATAACCGTATAGAAAATAAACACCACCTTGATCTCTTCTAACAGATGTCATAATCGTATCATAGACACGTCTTTGCTCATCCGTTAGCGCATTGATAAGACCAACAACATCTGTTTTCAGGCTGTCAATGTCATAATCCAGCTCTTCAGTAATAAATCTATTGTTACAGTCTGATATTGTCGAAGAGTCGGGATATGGCATTGAAGGAAACTTTTTGAGACTGGAGTTATTACGAAGTAAAATCTTCTCAATCTCATAAAGAGTGAGGTTCTTGATTTGCTCCTCAGTAAGTGATAAAGCTTGAAAAGAAAAAAAAAATATATGTTAAATATTTATAATAAGATGTATTTATAATAATAAATATGTGTAAGAAGATAAATTTATTTTATTATAATTGTGGTTGTTTGAAGACAATTTACCTGGATTTTTCAGTAGATTACGTTGTTTGTATAGTATTCCATCAGATAGAAGCTCCCATGAATCTTCCCAAACACATTCAGGTCTAGATAATGTTTCGTTTAGCAGCATTGTACAAAACAAACCACGAATAAATATTCCACTGCCTGACATGCTTGCTTCTCTAATAGCCTCCATATATTCAGTATCATCATCCAAAAGACCTCTTTTAAAACATGCTTCCCTAAAAGTTTTGCAAATCTCATTACCCACGCTTAAAATATCAACAAATGATTGTGGACCTTTTACTTTGTTCAACAAAATTCTTAAAAAGAAAGCTTCACCAGTTGATGGTGACACTGCATGAATTCGACCAATAGAGAATCCTCTTTCCCTTTTATCCCACCTTTTATGATCTGGCTTCCAAACAAATTTTGTAGGGAACTCAACATAAGTTAGATTACTTGCTTCAGGATATTTTGAATTTGCTTCCATCCAGCCTAAAAACATGTTAGAAGCAACAGATGGTTTGTTGATAACATCGTCTATGTCATCATCTGCGCCATAGACCACAGATTGTTGCCCTGGAAGATGGAACGGAAGACGTATAACTGCAGGAGTTCGATAATGAACATCAAAAGAAAAGATACGCCATGTTGCTTCACATGCAGAAACATAGCGACAATCGTAATATTCCTTAATCTCATCAACATTGTCACTATTTCCTTCCTCACTTCCACCCTGATTCAATAGAAGAGTAGCTCTGTCTGGACCTTTGTTTATGTATTTGAACAAATACTTTATTGAAGCTGCCTGGTTGCACCACTCAACATTTATATGTGCCTGATATCGTTTTAGCAAAGTTTTGTTATAGGGAACAACATACCTGTTGTCCATCCGAGCATTATTCTTGTAAAGTTCTCTACCTGAATCTCTTCTTCTATAAATTGGATAACCACTGGCGTCAATGGATGTATGCTCTAAAAATTTTTTTGGAAAATTCTTCGAGCACTTTCCATCAATCATGCACGGTGAGTTTAAATTATCAGGCCCACATGGTCCATGCATCATATGTTCCTTTACGAGCAAATAAAGTTCAGGGTCTTCGTTAATATCTGGAATCTCAGCACAAATAAGAGGATCAATCTTATCAACCGTAGGAACCTTGTAATCAGGGTGCATGAACAAACACACATGAGCATGTGGTAGACCACGCTTTTGAAACTCAATAGTATAAACAACTACAAAAAAGATATACGTTAATTGTAATTTAATAACCAACGTAAATTTTTAAAGTGATATATAAAAAATATTACCTCCTTGAACTTTTCCAAGAATTGATTTGTCCTTCACATCTTTAATAAAAGCATCGAGCTTTATTTTAAACAACCGACATAAAATGTCTGGCCGATCCTCCGGTTTTAAAGTAGTATCTTTTAGAAATCTCCTAACTTCAGGCCATTTGGGGTTACATGTAATGGTTATAAAAAAATCTGGGTAACCAAACCATTTACATATAGACATGGCGTCAAGGTAGTTCTGAATCATATATCTAGCGCCTCCAGTAAAAGATGATGGTAGTATGACTTTTGTACCCACACCAGACATAGTAGATACACCTGCACCTTTTAATTGTTTAAGCTTCTCGAATGATTCACAACGAAGTTCTTTTTGGTGGCCACGAATAAAATACAATCTTTCACTCTCTATCATAGTGTAAGCATCTACTAAGAATTGTTGGAACAGACGCTTTGAATTATGAATAAGTGATAAAACATCTTCTTTGTCTTGAATCCTGTATGCAAAAAACTCTCTCATGGTACAAAGATTGTGTTTCTTGGTTTTTTTTTTATTGTCAGAAGGCAATTCACGATGGCGAATGTCTACTCGATATCCATCATCTCCAAACGGAAAAAGCAACGGATACTGAAGTGGAAGATAAGACGGATGAAGCTCACTAATACGCAACAATTTTCCTGTTTGTGTTTGAACCATAATATCACGTCTATCTGCACAGTTTGTAATATCACCAACTATTAATGCCGCAACCTCTGAAGCTGAAGGAAGGTTGTATGTCCTGCCATCTTTATCTCTTTTACCAATAAGTTGCAAATGAAGTTTAACATGCGGGTCTTCTTGAATTGTGTTTCTAGCCATTCTGTAAACTTTGACGAAAGGATTCTCAGCATCAAGTAAATCTTTAATCAGTTGTATAAGTTGAACATCCATTGTTTCGTCAGTTGCAGATTTTGTAGAGCTATGAATATCACATAAGAAAAAATAAAAATTAGAAATATGTAATAATTATAAAGTTGAAATAAAGTAAAAAAATTAAATTTAATTGAAAACGTACCTAATAACACCCTGCCTGTGTGAGACTTCATTGTCAGTATCATATATATATAATTGGGCGAACTTTGGCTTACAACCATTCTCCGGTAGCAAACTTCCAATTAAATGATAATTTTGACCGCTTAAACGAAAAATATTAGGACCCTTCCCTTTATTAATCGACTTGTCAATCTTGCCACCCATAGAAGTAAAGGAAAACATAGAATTAAGACGTAGGGTGTTGTTGAGGAAGTAATTGCTCTTCTTGTTTAGACCAAGAAACAATTCCACATACTCATGTGGAGGTACTTTATACGGAGGTAGAACAACTTTTCCATTACCACAACACATTGAAAAAGACTTTTTGTCTTTCCCTCCTCTAATTGATTCAGCGTACCACAATTTTGCTTTACAGGATTCACAGACTTTGTCTTGATCTTGATGATCCACATAATCTATTTTTTGTAACAACCGAGCAAATATACTTTAATGACATTATTATTGTTATTTGTTTACAATGTTTAAATTATGTTATAGAATAAATACCTTTGCTTATTCCTTGAATTCGATCTTCAGCTATGGAATTCAAGTCATTTGTCGGGAAAACAGGAATATTGCTGTACACATGATCTAACCTTCGTTTTCTTGATGGTCTCACATTGGATGTGGATGGGTCGTTATTAATAAAGGCTACATTGGATGTGTAAGAAATTAGTATTTGTAAAAAATTTAACCGTATCAAATAATTGTACTTACAGTTAGTAAGGTTTGATAACGGAGTAGCAACAATGGCCATTGTCCTTTTTTGTCTTGGATTTTTTTGCAATGCATTGTAATTTCCGTCTACTTCTTTACCCTTGCTTAGAGCTATTCATAAAAAGTATAAATAAATAGTAAATGATGAAAAAAAATATGTTGAAGGTTAGTAATAATAGGATGACTTACAACGTATTTCTGATGGTGGGGTGGTAGAATGTATAGGTTGCGATAAACGTTTCCTTATGGATCGATTATTAACTGTTTGAGTATCTAAAAAAGTCGCGTAATATCGTAAAAATTTAGACAATTTCCTCCCATGTAAACAATATAATACATGATCCGAATTGTAAGACTGAGAATTTAAAGTGTACCGTTTATCAATTGTAAATCGATGATTGAAGGAGACTCTAAATTTCCAAGTACCACATTATTCTGCGTAATAATGTTTTCTTTTCCTTTAGACTTTTCTTTTGTTGATGAGAGTTTTGTCAAGATAGGCATGTTTTGACTACCATTACCATAGAATGTTGTAGAAATATTAGGTGATGGTGATCTTGAAACTATAACAAATGAAGAATTAGAATACATATTTGTAAGAAAGAAATGGAGGAGAGAATAACGATATACCGTTAGTAATATTTGAAAATGGGGTAGATATAGAATCATTTGAATGAAAATCATAACCGCATAGTTTAGGAGTTGTAATGGTATGAGAAGACATTAAATTTAAAGATGTTGTGGAATAATTCCTTGGTACACTTGCTAATGTTGAAACAATAGGTTGCATACTTGTACATCCTGAAAATATTAGAAAGTTGGAGATACCGTTTAATAATATATGTATTCCATATTTAAATAATATTTAAACTTATTAAATAAATTAATACCTTTGGACTTAAGAGGGTCCTTTAATGTTTTGCGTGAATCCATTATCCTTCGTCTACTTAAACGGTTAATAAGTGCTTGAGCATCTGAACCAATATAATGGATGACGTTAAATACAAATCAGTTTTTAAAATGTAAAGTGTTTATAATGTACTTTAATCTTACCGGTTGTAATTTGAGGAAGTTGTGTCACTTTTTGTAATTCAACGTTGACCATTGAAGAATTCTTTGAATTTTGCATCGTCTTAGTCATCTTCTTCTTATCAAGATATTGTTTTCTAAATATTCTTCTATCCCTTGGTGTTTGACAAATTGTATTCGAACAATCTAGAAAAAATTGTAATGCACTTTAATATAAGTTAAAGTTACAAATAACAACAAAGTAACATATTTGATATAGTTATTAACATTTTATATATAAACCCCTTTTTTAAACTTTTAGTTCAATTTGATAACATATTTAATAATCAAATTGTTATTTTATAAACACAATAAAATCAAAGATTAATAACTTTAGTTTCAATCGCAAATTAATAAATATAAATTTGAAACTGGGAAATGAAAGTAATCCGAATCAGACAAATTGTTCAAACAAAAAAGCACCAAAATAGTTTAACTTCAATAAACCAACAGACTCAATCCATTTTTTCCAACTTAGGAATTAAAAGCTTGAACTTGCCACTTTGGTCTTCAGGAAGACCATCACTTGACTTTGCCTTGGAAGAAGAACCATTCTCAAACTCATCCACATCATAAATTTCTTTCAAGTTTCTCTTAATAGAAAAACGATCGGGTGAACTAAAATCACTTGTATCTCCAACATTGATCCTTTTCCCAAAAGCCTTGTCAACCGTTACCTTCGGAGTCGAATTCTCATCCATCACCGATGTTTTCTCCTGAATTTTAAAAAAACTTATAAGAGTCAATAAAACAAATGATATATAGAATGATATGTTACGTTTACATCACAAAAATTGGTTTTTTATGTTGTATTTAAAGTATTTTTTAACTTAAAAAGGATAACAATGTATGATTTTAATATAATATATTGCAAGGTGGTAATAGGAAGTGAATGAAGATTATAAACTTACAGTCATATTCAACGATGGTGTTTGTTGATCAACTTCATTGATTGAATGTTGATTAGCGGAAGGTGTATCAGCCGCCTAACATAATTGAGAGAAAGCGTAAAAAAACACGGTTTAATAGAGTTGCTCGATAATGTGAACGTTATAACCTACATTTCTATACTGCTTGAAAGTAAGCATAAATTATATGATCCCCAAACAGTTGACGCTACATGTAAGCTAGGCATAAAGTAAAAAGTACAAAACTGGTTTTATACTTGAAGCTGTATGTTATTTTTACATTGCAATTGTCATTAAACATTGTTATTGGATATTCTATATGTTTTGTCTTTACACTTGAAGCTGTATGAAGCTGTAGTAAACGTAATAAAACCAAACGAACAAATATTCAAGCAGCTACACTTGAATATGCTGTTTGTTTTGTAACCAACTGAATATATTGAACCTAGTCTAAGAATTTAGGCAGAAAATAACCTTATCATCAGCAAAGCGATCATCTAACTCGGTAGTTATGATAAGATCATTAGAGTACTTTATAATTCCGTATGTAACCGAACCATGATCAGTGTTGTATTCGGAGACATCAATCTTCCACGCATACTTGCCATTCAAAACACTAAACTCAGCTGGTATACTTGTTTCATTACCATCCTGTAAAAGTAAATAAAAAATTAGTGACTTTACAAAATAAAGTTAATGGACTTTGATGTATACAATGATTAAACGATGAAACTGTAAACATACATTCAAGTAAGTTTGATACATATCACTTGCTGTTTTGGAGAACAATCTAGTTGCATGACGGTCAAACATTGAAAGTATGATCATTCCGGTTGCATCACTCACACGAATAGGAATTTTAAACCTGTTTAGGTTGAAAGGAAAGTCATGATTAAGAAGCTTGGCAAATGAATCAATTTATAACCGTACCTTGGAACTGAAGATATAGCTTTCTCTTTGCATGAGCTGGATTTACACACCCAAACCTTCTCATCGCCTAGGGCCAACTTATCCAATGGAGTGATTAAGGTGACCTTTAAATTACAGCGTGTGCAAGCATTGTAAAACCAAGGAATTTCAGGTACTACACCATTAACTGTAGCAAGTATGATGACGTTTTCCGGCTTTAATAAAAGAATAAGTAGTTAGTTAACAGAAATACTTTATTATATAAATATATAATAAAGTTGGATAAATATTAATAACAACCATATGATATAAAATACCTTTGTCATTGCATTAACCTCAACAATTTTCTTGAATGAGGTCTTCAAAAGGAAATCATCTCTGACTGAGTAGAACAATGTAGAGCTTAACGGCTTATATTCTTTGGACAATTCAACCGCTTCACTTTGTTTGCTTTATAAAAAAAATTTTTAATATTAGTTTTTTTAATAATCAACAATGTATTTAATGAAATAGAAATACATGTACCTAACATAGAAGTCATCCGGATGCTTGAGGTGTTCATTGAGGAAAAGTTTAGTTACGGTATAAGAGTTGGACACATAAGGTTTGTCTATAAGGAAAATAAAATACTGGATTATATTGAGTAAATATATAGTTAATGTAAGATTATGTAATACATAATAAGAATTAAAAAACAAACCTTTAAAATACTGCAGAGTTCCACACTGCAAAATAAGCACCAACCGGTTAACCTCTTTGTTTGCTTGAACGTATTGGTTGAACTGCTCAACGTACTGGTCCCACAAGGTTACATATATATTGTTGCCTCTAAATAAAATAAACCAAAATTAGTATTTAAAAAATATTTTAAGAATGTAATTAAGAAAAAGAAATTTCAAACTCTTTGTCCTGCAACTGCATGGTACGCTTGATTGATTCTTTTCCAGTTTTATTCTTGAATGGCTCGACATCATAGCAGTTCACCACATCACCAATGACATCTTTATAAAAATAAATAAAGAACAATGTTAGGTAACTGTTTATAGTAATAAAGGTTAGAAATTTTATTCACTAAGTTGAAGTGAAACTTACCAATTGGTTGATCATTCGTAAAGGTTCGATCCAAGATATCTCTGAAAGGGGTAAAAGAGAAGCCATGCGGGTTACTCAAGAAATCATCACATACCGTTACTCGAGTGTCATAAAAAAAACAGATCTTGTAGGGACACTGAACATATTTGAATTTGGACATGTTGTCTCCTAAAGAAGGATTTTTTATTATGACAGATGCTCCTTCTTGAAGTAATGGTCCAAAACGTTCAAGGTAGGTGTTATTACAGGTTCCTTGACGACGTGTACCCTGAAAAAAATTTAGGCAACAAATATTAAATACACATCCGATCAATAACGTGAAAGCTCAAATATAATGTATTATCTAAAAATTACCTCAGCATCGACGAAAAGCAATTCTAGGGCATAGACCTCGGATTGATTTCTGAAGCTCATCCTGTTCCAAGACCTTAAAACTCTAACCTTTATGGTTACATCAGAGTTTGAAGGACTCAAGTCCTTGAGCTTTGTAAAAGTGATATTAGATTCATTCACATTATCGATGCTACATGAGTAGAAGAATTTAGTATTAGTAAACCAAAAAAAATAATTGAAAACAACGCTAAGAAATGATTAATTAGAAATAACAAAGTTGATATTACCTTGCCGTCTTGATAGAAGAGGAGGATGCTTCTTGATTATTAGACATGTTCCCTTAGGTTGTTATCACGTTGAAATGCTTATGGTTTGATTATGAAATGTTTAGGTAATACTTTATACTTATATATAGTGTTTGTGAAATGATAGCATAAGATAATTTTGGAAAGGAGCCATATGTATAAACGGAAAGAATTAATGAAAAAAAATTTAATTTTGGTAAATTATACAGTTTCTAAATTAATGAATATGAATATTAAATTGTGTTAAGTTAAATATTTAAGTTTCTAAAGTTAAGAAATGAAAATTTGTAAATTAGTTAACTTTCTAAAGATAATGAATATAAATTTAGAATTGTTAAATAATCCTGTTTTTAAAGTGAATAAATATAATTATGATAATGTAATCTAATCTAATCTAATCTAACATTTGAATATAAATCCAATTTTGGAAATCATTTATTTGGTTTGTTAAAAAAGAAAAAGATTGATATAGAAAAATAAAAAATATTCTGTTTGGAAATGGATTTTCTCGTTTTTTTATAGATACAGTATTTAAAAGGTAATTAAATACTATTTAATGCAATTTTTATAAAGTTACATTTCTGAAAAATTTCAATTTAAAGTTTGAATTATAAATTTAAAAACCGTACTAAAAATGGAATTTTCAATTTAACATCCATATTAAAAATGGGAAGACTTAAGTTTATTAATTTAGAAACTTTGATTTTCCTTTTTTTATGAAAAAAGTTATATGTTTGGAAATGATTGATTATTATAATCAAGGTTTATTGACTTAAATACATATGCTAATCTGTTAAAAATATATAAAACTAAATAAATTGCTTTAATTAAAAAAAAATTAATTTATATTAAGAATAAAATTCCGGTAAAAATTCCTAAACAAAAATCAATAAATCAAAATTCCTAAGATCAAAATCATAATCATCAACATAATTCATAATCATATCATAAATTCTTCAAATTTAAAAGCATGATTGATACTAAAGCTTAGAAAGCTAACATTGATGCATGTTATACAAAACATAAAGACCATCAAAAAGTTTTTGTTTGAGACACCAAAACAATTTAAAAGACTAACGTTTAGATCTATAAATGTACTACCTGATCAATGACCAACAACCTTTTTGATGGGAAAAAAGTGAACGAAACCTGGTCTCCGATGTGTATGCCATTGAACTCTCTAATATAATCCCAGTAAACCAATGAGTAACGCACCCTTGACTTTTCATTACCTTTCTTGACATCAACATAATGGATAGAACCATCGATAAACATCAGCTTCCATGTATCCACCACAGGTTGATTCTCCATAGAAACCGAATCAGTAATCACTTTAGGTAAACGCTGACAATAAAGTTAAGAAGTATGTTAGCTTAAGTATTTGTGAATGACAACCAAAGTATAAAATTGTAATGAAGTATGCAAAGAAGTATTCACAAAAATGTTCGGTTATATAAATTATAACACCAGTTTCACAAAAAGAAAATTTAGCGCCTGACATGTAATGGTTAATCAAAATTTTAACAGATTAAAGATAGAAGCTGTTTATAAGATAAAACAGTTTTAAATGTAGAAACTGTTTAAGTTACGGAGATACTTACAAGCCTTGCATTTTCAGATTTCATTTTAAAAGTTAAACCTTCTTCAGCTTGGATGCTAGACCGCGACTGCACAGATGCGCCACTTGCAGCGGCAGCATCTGAAGGCTGCAGTAATACAAAATCAGTATATTAAGAGTAGTTAAATTAATAAAGCAATAATTTAATTAAAAAGTGTACTAATAGGATTATTCCAAACCTGATCTTGGGTAACTTCATGCTGAGGTGGAATTAAGACTTGAAGGCCAGTGGCATCATACACCCTCAATTCAAGAAGACCATCTTCAACAAATGTGAAAAACAGCAGTGATGAAAATATGAAGCAACAAACCCTTGAGATGTCTTCCCATCCTTCACCAAACATTAAACCAGCTTGAGATTCAGCCAACTGAACACGATATGAATCGTATTCGTTGAGCTTAACAGTTATAAAATCGCCAGCATGTAAGTTTCCAAGATAAGCTTTCACAAAATGTTTGTTTAAAACCTGTCCAAAATTAATCCATGAGAAGACAAGTTGTAAAATGAAGTAAATAAATAAAAGATAAGTATAATTGTTTCAAGATACTCACACATGTAGGTATATTGTGAATCATGATATAATGGAAAGAACGTCCTGCAAAAGGATTGTTAAAAACTTGAAACTTAAAAGTTTTGGTTTGATCATCAAAGGATTGAAAATGAATCAGTGTTGTTGGTTGCATTCCATAAGCTTCAACAATATTCAGCCAACATTTTGTTATAGACAAATCTCCATCATTGTTTCTGCCGACTTTGACTTTCCAAACATGCTTATCATCTCTCAGACAAACTGTCCCATATGGAAAGTCTTCTTCCTTGTACCGTTTATTAAGCCACCTATTGGGAATTGCCTATAATAATAAAAAACATGAATTTTATATGTAAATGTGTTAAAAATATAACTTAGTAAAAAAAAAGCAACAAATAAGATCCTTACCAGATGGTCACGAGTCGTATACCGAATGACCTTGAAAAATCCTGGATTAATTTCCATAACTGAAAAAGAAGGAGAAGTCAATAAAAAAATGAATGTGATTATTGAAAGTTGTTTCATTTTATGGGATAATAATGATGTAAGTGAATGTAAAATGTGTATTTGGCAAAACAGATTGAAAAATAGAGTGATGTGTAAGCTAAACTTAGCAATAATGTCCACTTTTTATAATTGCTATAAAAATCAAGTGCATAAAGATCATATGTGTTTGTGCCATGCTTATGTTTAGAAAAAAGCTGAATATGATTAATCTGACGTACAAGTACGATGACATAACAAAAAACAAACGAAAAGAATCAATGAAACTAAAAGGTATACGATGTCATTGCAAAAATCTTGGCTGAAAATCTATATCTGATAAACACCACACACAAACATGTTTACATGTATTTTTCCATAAGCTGAATATGATTAATGTAGCTGTTAAGTACAATGGCAGAACAAAAAACAAACGAAAAAAATCAACGAAACTAAAACCTATAAGATGTCATTGCAAAATTCTTGGCTCACAATCAAAACATGACTTTCAATCTCAAAGGAATCAATTAACATTCAGAATAACATTAACATTAACATAGACATTAACATTAACATTAACATTAACATTAACATCAAAGAATAAAAAAACGTGTTTTCTAATCATGTAAATCATAGAAAAGAAAACTTCAAAGAACTATTAATATTCTGAAACAATAATCCATTAATCCTATTCTTTTCTGAAACAACAAACAAACAACGAAGACGTAACAACAGTACACATAATTTGAAAGCATAATAAACGTTACCACACAAACGTATATGATTGAACTGTTATTAACCTTGAAGATGGATTCTTACAAAAGCGGCTGTGGAAAAAAATGTAGGGTTTTTTTATGAAGCAAGAGCATAATAAACGTCACAAAACAAAAGCATAATAAACGTTACCACACAAACGTATATGATTGCACTGTGATATACCTGTGATTGCAATGTGTTTATCCTTGAAGATGGATTCAATCAAAAGCGGCTGTCAACAAAAAATTAGGGCTTGTTTAGGAAGCAGCCAGAGCAACGATACAACAGAAACATAGAAGATGTAATGGTGAAGATATACCTGTGATTGCGCTGGGATTATCGGAGAAGATGGATTGAAGGAACAGCGGCGAGGGTTTGGAATTAGGGTTTTTGGAGGAAGAAGAGAGAGCGGTAGTAGTTGAGAACGATTTAGGGTTTGTGTATGTGTAAACAGTATATTAAATTGGATCCGGAAGATGGATTTTGCGGGTCGGATTATAACCGGGTTAATAAAGGGTCCGTTTTAAATGGGAGGTGTAACGTGAGACTGCCAAGTGGCAGTGTGTGGTGGCTTGCCTTAGCTAATTATTATAAGAGGGGATTTATTTTGTAAAAAGTCTATTTTAACAATTTAAATAACGATCAATTGACAATTAATTTTACAGAGGGGTGTAAACGACCTACTTTAGACAACCTAGAGTGTTAAATGGTCTAAATGTTCAAGCAGAATTGCAGAATAATATTAAATATAAACCACAACGTGCATTTTGCATTTTCCTCTAAAAATAATATATATTTCACTTATAGAATCTAACTTATAAAGTAGTGTTGGAGAAGTTCAAATTATGTAGTGTTAGCGACAAGAGGCGTGTTGGAGTGGCAAATCAAGATTGGGTTTGGTCTTTCTTGCGTAATCCCTCTACTATTGCTGCAAAACAACAATTCGATTTGTGTTGCGGCTTACTAAGGGGGTTTCAACCATCTAATTGTGATGATGTTTGGAAGTGGAGGGGTGATGACTCTATGAAATTCTCGGTTAAGTGTCTAAGGCAAATGCTAGAGTCAAACCGGGTTCCTATCGACTTGAATCCAGTAAATTGGATTAACACGGTGCCTTTGAAGATTAGAGGATTTATTTGGAAGGCTAGGTTGGGAAAAATCCCGTGCAAGACATCGTTAGTTAGCCGTGGAGTTCAGTTGAATTCCGTGGAATGTTCCTTATGTTTCAACGAACCCGAAAATGTTGATCATTTGTTACTACAGTGCCATTTTGCTTCTAATGTTTGGGATAAGGTCTGCAAATGGTGTGGGTGGCATGAAGACCGGGGGGTTTCAATTAGGGAGTGGATTGATAGGGAAAAAGAGATGATCGGCTCAGAGAGGGATAAGAGCAAGGCGACTATGATTTTAATGGCTACCATGTGGTTAGTGTGGCTTGCTAGAAACGACATTGTTTTTAAGTCAAAGTCTCTGTCGGTGGACGGAGTGGTTGAGAAGATTTTGGTTAACACGTTTCTTTGGTTAAAATATCGTAGTAATGAGGTAGGCGTTATGTGGCATAATTGGTGTAATAGTCCTTAGTTGTAGGATTGTTTGTATGGTGTGTTGTTTGTCGGTCATTTTGGTGCGGGCTTAGCGTCTTGCTATTGCCCGTTTTGGTTCTTTAATAAATTTACCGTTAAAAAAAATAGTGTCTATTGTCTAACTAAAGATTTAGTTTTTTTTACAACTATGTTTTACTCTATCATCTATTTATATATACTTTTCATGTCTCAAGTGAGACAAAACATAACATAACCATAACGAGGTCATTCATTTTTATCACTAAACCGACCGAGATGGTTGCTGTCTTGCCAAAAATTTAATGATAAAGAATTATTATATTGCACGATAAGACATCCATTAGTGAATAATAATTCTTATAATATTAAAGATGATAAATATATATAACTCTTTTAATAAAAATATAGTAACATATTTGTTGTTTACCTACACACTTCTCTAGAGAATTGTTGTCTTAAGGGGAGTGAATCTCGATTCCATTGGTAATTGGGGTTGGTAACATACCTCCAAATGCTTCATTCCAAATAGTGGTTTAACCAAACATTTATACCCTTTTTATTACAAAATGGGCCCTAACATAGTTATACATTATTTAACATATATATAAGGGTGTTGCTATTTGCACCCCTTTATCATGTCATTAATTGTACTAAATAATTAAAATCACTTAAATTGTGTCATTAATTATACTAAGCTATTAAAATCTTTTAATTCATATCATTAAATCCTCTCTAAATACTAAAACCCATTTAATGAGGTAAAATAATATTCTTACACATATATTGTTGATATAATAAACAAAGATAAAAGATAGAAAGTAAACAACTAATCTTCAATATGTATTAAACCTTTATCACGATTACAAGGATTGAGTTGTTTATAGAGTTCTAGACGTTTCTCATACATTGTTTGCCATTCAACTGCACATGAGGCTCTGTGACGGACCCAATAAGCCGAAATCCAAGGCATGGGGTACTCTCCTTCTAGTTGTACCATCAAGATTGTTATTAAGATTGTTATTACTGTGGAACCAACTATGGAACCAACTAAGAATATGTGACCGTGAACCAACTACGGAACCAATTTTATAAACAATTTATTTGAAAAGTAATAATATGGCAATAATGATTACGTGAACCAACTACGGAACCAATTTTAATTATAAACAATTCCTTTGAAAAGTAATAATATGGCAATAGTAATCAATAATATATGAAAGAATATGGCAACAGTAAACTTACCTTACGAGAATGTGGGAGTTCCTCAAAAAAATCTTGCCTATATTTTTTAAGATTTATTATCTATGGTAAATGAGTGAATGAATAGGCCTATATTTCTATAGTATATATAGTTAAAGTTAATATTAAAATGTGAACAATTTTATAAACTTGAGTGTGTACAGTTTAAATTGGTGTGAACAATTTTATAGTAGTCAAAAAACTAAAAGTCCTTTATTAAATTGATGGTGCGGAAATACATATTTTAGTCAAACTATATTCAATCTAATAAATAGGGGGTGCTTGTAGTAGACAAGGGGGGTGCATTTAGAATTCCCCTATATATAAATACAAAACTACTTTTCGTTTAATTTTGTGTTATTATTATTGGGTGTGTCTATATACACCATCCCTTAATACTTGTTACACCCTCCATAAAAAAGCTTTTAAAACTTATCAAAATATGCTCTCAAACTTTTATTGTCATTATTTCTTAAAAAATTGTGTTCTTAAATGAAATTAACAATATGCGTATATAAAAAAATGTTTGATGTCGGTATTTAACGGTTCGGTTAACTTTTTGTCCAATCCGTTTATTCGGTTGGAAAATCTTTTTATTCGGTCGTGAAATCATTTTTTTGGCATATTCTAACCATATTAAACCGCTTTAGTAGGTTTATTTGGCTATGGAGTTTTTTTTTGTCTGACCGAACCGAATTCATCCGCTTTAGTGGGATTATTCGGTCTGGTTATCCGATGAAACCAATTATTATACAGTGTATTCAGATAACTGAACCGAATAAATCATGTTTTTTGTTACCGAAAACCAAATTCACAATATGGATACTGTTAGTGACCGAACCGAAAACCAAATTTGCAATTCGGTTCGTTTTTTCAGTTACGGAGACGATTTATTCCAAGTTATTTCGGTTTCGGTTAGTTTGGATGCCCATAGTCGATACTCACCAACTAAATACAATAGCTTAATCCAACATTATAATAAATGGAATCTTAATTTAAGAGAAAAATATAATTTTGTAAAAAAATGTTAAAATTGTATTTTTTTCTAAAATTTTAAGGAGAGGGTGTAACAAGTAAAAAAACTTAAAAAGTGAGTGTATATAGCAACACCCTTATTATTTTGCATATTTTGTGGGTCTTTTAAATTTTTTAAAAAATAATTGATTATTTAATTATATTCAATTAGAAAGTTTATGAATTATGTTTTATAAGTTTTGTGATGTGGTGTATGGCTATTGATTTGATTTAGTGAGGTGATGGTATGTGGTGTACGGCTATTGGTAATTTGGTTTGGTAAGTTGTCGATCCGTTAACTTTATATATATATATATATATATTTAATTTGTGATATTTATATATTTGATGTGATAACGTTATGCAAATATATATGTCTTGATGGTTTGGATGTTTCATTTTATTTGTATGACTATGTTTAAAGTTGAATAACATTTGTTTTTTCGTTGATTTTAGTCCGTGTGTGTTATAGACGGTTGTGATAGCTTGCACAAAACGCTAGACCCATATAATCCTAGTTTTATAATTTGATTTGAAAATATGTCAATTAAGTCGAGCATTATAAAAATGGAATGTGCAATTTACAAATGGAAGACCTAAATTAACCACTTTATCGATGTGAGTTAATTTGCAAAATTAGTGTGGGTGCAAACTAAAGAATGACGCAAGTTATCATTGTTGTTCACTAATTTACAACATTTGGAGGATCTTAATGTTCTCCTTCAACAAGTAAAAGGCCGGCAAGAGAATGATTTTAGTACATGTTGTGTTTTACATCACTATATATGTGAGCACATGCATATGGATCGAAATGTTATACAAATATTTGGGTGTGATCTAAAGTGAATTAAAGATATGAGAATTGAATGAAAAGATTGGGTCTCTTTTTCTATTCCAATGTAACTTGTAATTTCTTTGTTTGTTTGTTTTTCTTAATTACATTCCGCTGTTAAAAAAATAATAAAAAGAATAAAAAATGATAATATCTTTTCGGTCATTTTCAATGTCATGTGTACTTCTTCCTTCCCACCATGTTACATATTAGCTTCCAGGAAACAAACGTGAAAGTGAGATGCTACCAAATAAACCATTATTTAGACGTACATATATATATGATTCAAACAATGTTATTTATTGAATTTTCACCATTTTAATTTGTGGGTGAATCATATGTCTTCACTTATCGTTACAACCACCTTGGAATTAACCGCCAATATGTTCGATCACATGTGAACCATCAAAATAGATATATCAAATAAAAATATTTGATTGCTCATTCGAATTACAGATCGATTCTAGCTAGAAATTAGACATTCAATTCATGATTATTTTTTAACCTTAATAATACATGAATAACCTCAAAATCACGACTGCTTATACATATATTGGTAGATTGGCACGACTATACTAAAATTAAAAACTACTCCCGGAAGTTTACCTTCATAGTCCTACAACCAATTTACCGTAAAATATGATCATAATCATTAGACATATTGTGATTATTCATAAGATGATTCAAGTTTGAATGTATCAAGAATTGCTTTGACTTTTGAGACATAAGTCAAACAATACATGAGATTAAAGTTTGGAGTTTCTTCAAATAAACCACAATTAACACGTACACACATCCGGATCTGTGTTTAGAACGCCCATGAAATTAAAGTAGAAACGCGTTATTGGATGCGTTACAACCGATACTATATATTAGGCCGGTGCGTCTATTTTTTTAAAAGTTACATATTTATTAGTACGTTGTTTTATATTAAAAATAAAATAACTAATAAAAAAAATATATAATTGAATAGCCTTATATATTGATCGAGAACTTTGAGTACCTTCTTAAATAAACTTTTTATTTAAGTCCTTTATAGTAAATTCAATAGTAATAGTAGTTAAAAACTTAACTAGATCTATAAAATAACTTAAGCTAAAAGAACAAAGAATTAAATAAAAGAAATCCAACAACATTTCATCTTCCTTAACGTTTCAATATTTTTCTAATTAGTAAACCAACATTATGAGCTCCAACTCAGCTTGCGACAGATGTGTGATAACCTTTTTACGACAACATTTCAATAGCGATAGTATATGTGCGCGTAAGAGCATTCATTCCCACTAGATGAACTTTTCAGAATCCATATAATTACACTAAAACTTACTACTTATTTTCTCTCTTATCTAGTTAAATAATATTTTATAACTTTATCGTTACCTTTTATCTATCATTACTCATAACCATTTTTAAAAATATTAAAAAATCATAGAAGGTGAAAATTAACTTTTTAAATTATAAACATAAACAGTAACATTTTATATCTTTCATCCACTCGCAACTTAAAAAATTACTTTTTAAATCGCATGTATAGCACATCCATAAAATTTGATTTCTTTAATACTTAAAAATGTTAGTTTTTTTCCTTACAAAATCCATCATTTTAATTTACCACTCTTTATTTCGAAAAAATCAATTAATAAGAAAAGTTTATTAATACCGTATCGGTACCAATACCGTAAATACCAGTACCAAAAACATGGAAAAATGGATATTGGTACCGAATCTATCAGTACGATATAAGTACGAAACAAGTACTTTAGGTAAATTTAAGGTAACAGTATCAAACCGGTACTGATATTGAAAATACCGGTACCAAATTTATAGAAAAATAGATATCGATACCGGTACCGAATTATCAGTGCGATACTAATTCAATACGATACGGATACGATACTGATACCAATTTAATATTCGGGTATTAAACGCTCATATTCCTAACATGTATCAATAGGGTTGGTGTTTTGTGTGAGAGACATTGTCTTTTGAGCATCATTTGATTATTTAAGAAGTATTTATGTTAAAACGAAAAAAAAGTATAAATATAAATATAAAGTTTATAATTTAAAAAAGTTATCTTGGAGCTTGTGAGTGAGTGATGTAGAAAGATAGGGTCCAAGTAGCGTCTATGTCTCACAGACTTTCTACACAACCCAACCCAATTCTCTCTCTCTCTCTTCTCCCAAACACATTAATTAATTTTCTTCATGTGTGTTTAGTTTCTTCAATTCATCCATCCACAAACACATACATACAAACATACATACATACATACATATATTCAAACAAACCAAAGATCCACGTCAACTTATTTAGTTTTCGTAACATTATTAATTTCTTTCATCTTAACTCAACTCAACTCGATCATCAAATCATCCATTTAGCTACCTTCGATCATATATCCTTGATTTTAATCCAGCTATCGATCTGTTTAGCTACTGTTGTTGTTCATATTTAATTTCTTTGGCTTTAAACAGTCAAGTGCTAGCTAGCTACCTTGGATCGAGTAATTAAAAAACTATGTCTTGTGAAGATTTTTTATCATCTCCTTCATCTCTTTCCACTTTCATCCAACAACCAATCTCAAACCCTAACCCTACCTCCTCAAATTCATCTAAACGTAAGCGAAATCTCCCCGGTACACCAGGTAATTAATCCATCAAACCCTAACCCTAGCTACCTAATATACATACATATATATTATCATCTTCCTTAATTAAACAAATCTTTTATTAATTAACTACTCGTATATATGTGTAGATCCAGATGCAGAAGTGATAGCTCTATCTCCAAGATCTTTAATGGCCACGAATCAATTCGTATGCGAGATATGCCAAAAAGGTTTTCAAAGAGACCAGAATTTGCAGCTTCATAGAAGAGGACACAATCTACCATGGAAGCTAAAGCAAAGAAACAAACATGAAATTGTGAAGAAGAAGGTTTATATCTGTCCAGAGATAAGTTGTGTGCATCATGATCCAGCTAGGGCTCTCGGGGATCTAACCGGAGTTAAGAAACATTTTAGCCGGAAACACGGAGAGAAGAAGTGGAAGTGTGAAAAATGTTCGAAAAAGTATGCGGTTCAGTCAGACGGGAAAGCTCATACCAAAATTTGTGGTACTAGAGAGTACAAATGTGATTGTGGAACCCTCTTTTCTAGGTAAATTTTATGTTTTTAAGGTTTCTAGATTTTGGTTTCATACTTTTTAGATCCCATAAAGCTAGTTTCATGAAACTTTTACATGAATTAATGACCATATTGTTAGGTTTTCTGCACTCACTCCAACTAAAATGTACTTATATAATGAGACGAAAAACCTGAGTTAATCAACTCAGGTTTTTCTTATATAATTTTTTTAAACAATGACTATATATTAAAAAATTTAAACCAGGTTAACAAGTAGTTAAAACGTCGAATTTTTATATGAATAACACAACTTTTATATAACTTTTTATAACGGTAACAAATGAGCGGATCCTGTTGACTCTCCTTTGATTTTACTCATTATATAAAATTGTTTGTGTACATGTGGAAACATATATACAGGAAAGATAGCTTCATAACACATAGAGCATTTTGTGATGCATTAAACGAAGAAAACACAAGAATGGCTTCATTTCCAATGATGTCAACCGGTACAAATCTCAACTTCCGACATGATTTAATGATGTCAAACGGTGGCAGTGGTGGCGGGTTGCGGTTTCCGGGAATGTTTGGTGGTGGGATGTTAGAAGTTAATGTTGATAATACAAACACAGAAAAACCCAAACTTCCAATGTGGTTAGACCAAAATGGGAATGAATCGGTACATATCGAAAACCGTAACATTTCTTCGTTTATGGGATCATCAAGCTCAAACCACAACAACAATATTGGTGGCATGATGACGCCGGAGATGGTGCAGTGGTTGACTGCAAACCAAGAACCGGAAACCGGAACTTATTTGGGATCATATTTGAAAGAGGGAGAAGATGGGAAAGGTGATATGCAATTCAATAATTCTTTGTATAACTACACAACTTCAACCGCAGCTGTGCTGCCTTCTGGTGCGGTGGCGCATATGTCCGCCACCGCATTGTTACAGAAGGCAGCACAAATGGGGTCAACAAGAAGCACAAGTTTAGATGATGATAGTGTTGGATTAGGGCTAATGAGTAGTACAAGTTTCTTGAATTATGATTCATCAAATAATCATGACAATGGTGATCATGGGTTGATGATGATGATGATGATGAAATCAACAACATCAAATGGTGTGAAAGATAGGGACATGACAAGGGATTTTCTTGGAGTTGGAGGGGATGAAAGAAGATCATTTGATTTGCAGGAAAAGATATTGAAGTTTAGTTCATCATCAATGGAGGATTGAATCAATAATATTGAAGGAGATATGATGTAATTAAATTAATAAAATGGATGATGACAAAGGAAGAAAAGAGACAAAGAGTCACAAGATGGGAATAATATTGCATGGTGGTACAAGGAGGTGGAGTATGTTGATATGCATGTTATGGCAGCAGGAAAAAAGGTTTTGTTTTAAGAAACTTGTCTCTGGTCTGGTGTGGTCTGGCTGTACAACTTTTGTTGCAGTGTGTACTGTTCAGTCTGTGAAGTGTGACCTACTTCACAATGTGATTTAAAACAGGAAAGTGTTTTTTCATTTGCTAATATGTTAAGTTATTTACCATGTGCACATTTGTCATTTCATGTGGAAATAATTAATATTGATCATATGGAGGTAGAATTAATTGTCAAACACAATAACTTCATACTTTTGAGCCATTAATAAAGTTAAATCTTAAATGAAAATATTTAATATTTCTAACCCTAATTTCAATTAGTCTTAATTAACCGGTGCATAATTTGCTAAACATATATGCAGACAATTAACGTACCCCAGCTATAAGATGCCAACGTATTAAGAGCTAAAGAGCACGTACTAAGGAAACGAAGTTGTCATATAACCATTTTTTTCCGAAGTAAATCATGAATGCATATACTGTACGTGGTCGGTTTGCTAGGATATATTAGAGACATTAGAAAGAAAATTATGTGTTGGTGTAATACAATATACGTACAAGAGTGTATATAGAGAAAACCTATCTTTTTCGAGTCTAGCGTACACACAATTTGTTTAAGTGGTCTTAATCAACAAAATATATTTGGGCACGAGAAAAGCAAACGATGCAACTAGCTCTAAGGGCGGATTATATATGAAGTGAAGTTGAGACGTGCATCTACTCGATCTTAGGGGTTCTTGTGTATTTGTGTTTATATATGATGCATTAATATATATAGTTATCCATACAATTTTGATCAGTAAAGTTGATCAGTAAGTGTAAATATATGAAGTTTATTTATTAATATTAATATAAATTTGTTGGTACATTAAAAAAATGTAATAAAATATGGTAGTAAGAATGATAAACTACAAAACTACACATGATATTTAAAGCATAGAACATGACAAAACCAACTTCTAGGTTCATCCGGGCTGTTTGACCTGTGGCTGTGGCTAGTTATAATTGATCATACAATCAAAGACCTCACCCATGTTCAAAGCCTTGTTGGAATGCAATAAGATGACGTATATTGTAAAACAGAACTATTCATATTTAATTAATTATCATTCAATTTTGACATGATGCTCACGCTTCAATTTAGAAAAGTAAGGTAACAACACCATATATAACACACATTTACCCGACGGATCTAAAACCAAATTTTAATTAGAAGTCTAAAACATTTCGCTTAAAGATATACTAATTTTTGCTTTTGGGTATCCTAATGTTTCAAACGGTAAATATCATAACAGTTCAACAAGTGAAAATTTCACTTTACAATGAAAGTTGAGGGTAGCCGATCAGGCTACATACCATTATGCTCTTCATAGATCCGTATCTGCCTCATAAGATACAACACAATAAGATACATTCACATGGCGTGCTAGATACGAGCATAATAAGGTAACGGCCGTGTCATAGTTTTTTAACACAAACTTGTGTATAAATATGTTATAACACTACTTGTTATAACACAATATGAACTTTGTAGGGAGACAATAAATATCACTTATATATAATTAAGTGAAACAAAAGTTTTCAAGGTCCATAAAAGTCTTAACTAATGCATAATTCTTATTTAACATGTCTATTTGAAACAGAATATCTATTCAAATCTTAAGTAATATTTGATATACTTTAAGGTTCACGAATTAAGTCTAATAGCTTAAAATTAATATATAAGTCTAATAGCTTAAAATTAATATATGTATTGAGCTCGTATAAATATTTAAAAGTTTATGATTTGTGATCCCCTTTGTTCGTGTTAAAGTTTCTGGGCACTGGCACGAGCCATGGGCGGAGATAAATGCTAGCGTTGCGGATAGCCCAACCATACTGCTAAACCACTACTACCCGTTTTTTCACCACGAATATATAAATTGAAATAAAAACTCATCATATATATACCGTTCCCCCCCTCCCCCCCAAAAAAAAAAGTCTGAAGTGGGCTCAAAAAGCCCATATACTTCCATGGGTTTCACTTTCAGGCCCACACTAAACATAAACAGCCATTTTAAGAGTTTAACAAATAACAACAAATTTCATCACTAGACATTCAACAACATTTTACGGGACTTTGGCGTAGTGTACATTAGGCAGTGATAGGCTTGGTTGGATTTAAGGTTTAATCACTAGACATTCAACAACATTTTACGGGATTTTAAGAGTTTAACAACAAACACATAGATGGGGTGGTCACTCTTTGTCAACCACTCAAGCAGACACTTGTAGGTTTTCTGTTAACATTTAGCCAAATTCTAAACATGTGTTTCATTTGATTTTATGTTCGAATAAAGTTAGGATGTCGACATGTTTCGCTATGGTGGTTGTAGCAACGATTGAAAGGTTGTTATGACTTATTATGACACTTAAACTAATTCCCCAGATTAAGGAACCGGCTATATATATAACCGGTTCGGTTCATCCGAAAAACTCAATTAATTTGTATAAACACAAGCCCGAAAAAAATAGTTTTAAAAATTCAATTAATCGTACATACTCATATAATCAAAATACAAAATGTATAACACATACAAACAAAAGCCGTAAATTATTCAAAAACCATGCAATTCAAATCCCTTTTTTCCGATCACCCATCATCCCACCGGTCTATTTTCACAACCACAACATTGTCACAAACACCACCACTAATCCACCCAAACCGCCACCGAAAACCACCGCACCGGACGCATCCACACTCGCACTACCATCATCCTTCGCGGGCGCATCAGCCTCCGCGCCGGATTTCTTCTTTTTCACCGGCTCCGGAGCCGGGGCCGGGGAAGCGGGACCAAACAAACTCATGGGTAACAACACTTTATCCACTTGATACACCGCAAGCGTCCCGTCCGTGTACAAACTATTCGACACGGTGGTGTCCACAACTCCCGTGGACACGTTCACTTGGTTACCCGAAGTTGTTACATTTAACGGAAATTTGTTACTAGCGGTATCTCCGGCTTGTGTTCGTAACGGATTGCTAACGGTTTGAAGTTGTGAAGTAGTGAGGTAGTTTGGAACAACATGGAATTGTAACAATGACACTTTTTGTTGATCCGAAAGCGAGTTCAAAGTTCCGGGTTTGAGTGAAGAGAATGCGTTATCGGTCGGAGCAAAGACCGTCATCCCTTGGTTTGAATTGTTGAGCTGAGTGTCGATTTGATCGGCTAATTGTGTCGTTTTCATGAGACGGATTAGGGTGGTGAATTGACCGGCTTTTTCGAGGATTTTCGTTATGTTGGTTGGGCCGGGCGGTCCCGGTGCCGGAGCTTGAGCTAAGGTGGTGGTTAATGTGATGAATAATAATAGTGATAACAATATGAGAGATGGTTGGAAATTTGTTGCCATTTTGTTTCAAGAAATTTGAAGGGAGAATATTGAAAAATATGGGAATTGGTTGAGGGGTGAAGAGGGGTTTTATGGGGTGGTGATTTGGTGATGTGGTGTTATTATTGGTTGTTGGTGTGTTGCAATTTGAGTGCTAACTTATGGGTCCAAAGTAATAATAACAAATAAGAAGTAGAAGTTTAAATCGTTATCTTTTAGTTGTTATTTCATTAAAAGTTTGTTAAAAAAAATTATTTGGTAAATGTAGGGTTACACAAATGATTATAACACTAAAAAGGTGAATTTTCTTGTTAAATTTTCATTCAATGCTCAAATTTTCTTTTATAACGGTACTAAATGTCGCATATTCGTCCTAAAGCTATGTTGTGTTAATTATTATTGGTTATTGAGATATATAAGTTTATTTTTATGGTTTTATGCCTTAAAACACTCGTTTAGAAGTAACCCACTAAAACTTGTTTATTTTATTATGTTTACTAGGTTTAGTGCCCGTGTGTTACACACGGGTTAAATAATAATATTTAAAAATAATTTATAACCATTATGTTTAAGTATTTGTAAATTTTTAATATTTAAGTATTTGGTCCATCAACTTATGCAGTTATGCATGGTGAAAAATTTCATACAATTTCCCTCCCAAAATTCCTATTATAAATCAAATATTTTCCCTCCTATAATTGCCCCTTAAAACCTTGAAATATTATATAGATTTTCTTTGAAGCATTAAACCCAAAAAACGAATATTATAGTGTTTTAACAGCAACAGTCAAACCACTGTCTTCGTTCGTCAACCTCCTTCCAATCAAATCTTATTTAATGAAACATATATGGTATACATCTTTCACAAAATGAAATTAACAAAAAATCTATTTAATTCTAACTTTCATTATTTGAGTTATAAAATCCAATTAATTTTCGTTTTGAAATTAATTGATTGATATGATATTACTTATTAGTTGGAAAAGCAAAAATCCAATGAATGATGAAATTTAAAGAGTGACAGGTTGTATATAGTTTGCTTAGGAAGGCAGAAAAACACAAGTTATGATATGTTATCAACAAAGTGGGGTGCTTTGTAACTTAGAATAAAAGCTATCATCGTCACATTCATTTATGCATGGGTAGAGGTGCACAAAATAACCGGTTTAATAACCGAAACCGGTTATTAACCGTAACCGAAACCGGTTATTAACCGATTGAGGAATAACTGGTTAGGGTATTTTTTTAACCGCAGGTTCGTAACCGATTAGGGATTTTTTATGAATAACTGGTTATTAACCGGTTTTTTTAAAACCGAATTTTAACCGATCCACAGGTTAACCGGGAAAAAACCCGAAAATAATAATAAAATATTAGAAAAACCGGTTAATTAACCGAACCGGTTAAAGTAAAATAACCGAAAATTCTAAAAAAAAACCGGTTATTAACCGAACTGGTTAAAGCGAATAACCGATTTTGTCAATAACCGAAAATAACCGGTTAGGGTATTAAATAACCGGTTAACCGAAATTAACCGATTTACGCACCTCTATGCATGGGTCATGTTCATCGTGGGTCACTTGTTGCGATTTGAATAATTTAATTGGTGCATAAAGCCCAACCCAATATCTCAATACTCATTAGTAGGCCCAATATGATAGTACCCTTTTTTTCTCCCAAATATGTTTTAGGTTTTCCTCAAAAGTACATAGCTCTAATAAACTAAAATAGGATCATGGTCAAGACGTGCGATGCAGTGGTCGGGTCTCGTAATTGTGATTTTGTTGCACGCTTTACTATTGTGACACTAGTATTTTGACCATTGTGGCGCTTTGTGATGGCATTGTTGTTGTGTTACACTGTGTAAAAAATACTATTGTCTCACACGTTAGACATGACATTAACGTAGTTATGCATAGATAAAAAAATCATGTCTTGCATGTTGCGTTGTATAGTCCTAAAGGACGTTGACATTAGGTTATGACATATGTCATGCGTACGATGGCATCGTCACATCATTACACACTTAAAAAGTATTGTCTCATTAACGACCACATGTTAAAGTGTAAATTCATAAATATAATCTACAAAAGAATTTAAGTTGTGTTATAAATTAAAAGATGAAGGTTAAAAGTTGGAAGGTGAAAAATATAATTATGTAAAAGATCAAATTAAAAGATCAAAAGTGTAATTATGTGAAAGTCATGGTGAAAGTGAAACACAAAACCGACTAACCACTAACCTTGTGTTTTAATTGTACACGAAATGCATCAAAGAATATATATTTTTATTCGCACGTAGTGTAATAAAAAATCCATAGAATGTTAACCTCACTATCGATGATAAACAAAAATTTGATACGTCAAAACCTCATAAACTGGATATATAAAAAGACATGATCATTATGTTCCTTAAAGTAACTTAACCTCCACGTCGTTCGTTGTCTATTGGCATCATCTTTTGCAAGTTTGCAACTATATATACGTGTACTTTTATTGCCCATTTGTATGATGTGTTGTTTGTATGGTGTGTTGTTTGTCGGTCGTTTTGGTGCGGGCTTAACGCCTTGCTATTGCCCGTTTTGGTTCTTTAATAATTTGCCGTTCAAAAAAATAAAAAAAAATACATATACTTTTAACACGCGCGTATGTATTATATCAAGATTGTTTTGTGTGAACATGACAAGAACAGAAGTTGGTTGCTTGTCACAAATTCCATGTTTCATGTTGGATAAGAACATGGTCATCTAGTGATTGTTTAATTAAAAAGAAACAGAAAATGGTATTGTGGTAATAGAAAGCAAAAGGGCCAAGGACCTCAACATACTTTTATTTTTGTTTCAATGTAGTATATGTGTGGTATGTATTGAGTTAAATTATAAAGCTAATTTTAATAAAGTTAACTTTTATATAAAGATGTTAACATTTTGTAGAAAGACAAAAACTTCAATTTTTTTAAAAAGGATTAGATTTTAAATTTATCTAATACATCAATAAATATAAAGTACTTAAATGATCATATAAATTGAATTACAGGTTTACGCTATATATTCAAAAGAAAGATGCAGTTGTTTTTTTGTCTGTCACCTTATTGTTAACTTTGTTATGAAAATATTTAAGCTAGATTTAAGCTTAAAAAAATAATAAAATAAAATTATATAACCTTAAATATATTAAACAAAACATTAAATGATGCACTAATGAATAGCAACCTATTTAGGTCGAAACAAGCATGATTCCATGCATGTTAACATCAAAAGTAACAAAATGGAAGAAAACAAATGCAACCTAGCTAATAGTAATAATTATTTTAATGATGAATAAGCCAAAGCTCTTGAGAGCAAACAAAAGTTGTTAAAATGTCTTGTTTGAATTAATAACATAGTATTGTTACATTTACATGATAAATAAAAAGTAATTATTTGTTAAGTACATTGAATTAAGGACTACTTTTGAGGATGATGTCCAAGGTCACGTGTGGAGCATAAGACACGAAACTGAAAGCTATGTCCGGATCATAATACAAAGGTCAGACCCGAATAAGAGATTAAGAGCTAATTACGTATTAGTCATCAATATCGATAATACTTGGGATTTAGTTACGTTTAAACCTTAGAATCTTTGTATCGGGGCGTTCATCATCGTTTTTTGGCATAAATAATTTTAACTTTTTTTTAACAGCAAACTATCATACTTTTAAATTAAACTTCCAATATGTACAGTTACTCAAGTTTAAACTTGAGACCTTCTCTAAATGGTGTTTTTAAAGACAAAGTCTCTCCTACTCAGGGGCGAAGGATCATTGGGACGGGGGAGGGTCACCCCCACTTTTTTGCGGCCGAAGTGTTTGTTTGTTGTTGGGTAGTTGATTTTTATATATATATATTGAGTTTGACCCCCTGAAACAAAACGTTTTAAAATTTAGCCCCCCAAAACAAAACGTTAATAAGATTTGGCCATTGACTTCAAATCTTAGCTTCACCTCTTCTATTGTGCTACCAACCCTAATTGTATAATAAATGATTTTAACCCAATAATTATAACATGTATGTAAGTAAATTTCCTCTAAATACCTAAATAATGTATTTTGGTAATGGTTTAAGATTTTAGAGTATTATATTTTAATAGTCTAAGCTATTTATTATTAAATTTTATAAAAATGAAGTTCACTGGTAGGATTAAATCTTCACAACAAGACGACAAGTTAGATTTGATTTAGCCATCGTGTAAGTTTCCTTTTCAAAATATTTAAACTCAAGAAAATACCGAGTTATTTCTATTAATCGTATGATTTGCTTGTTTTGTTATTAGTTGCAAGTACTCTAAGTACATGCTGAGCATGTTTAATTTGATCAATACTTAGACTACTTTTAATGTGCGTTACGCCCACTTTTTTTTAAAAAAAACGTCTATTAACGTCCTCCAGATCACTAAGTAGGTGCATATAGTCATCAAAAAATTGTTTAGGGTGTTTAATATAACATCGGTGCTCTAACCTCTCATTTAATAATTAAAGTCATTTTTTAATTGATTAACTAGGGGGCTTCAATTAAATCATACCAATGTTTATATGCGTCTTTACTCAATTATCGTAGTTTTCACTAAATAACACTATAGAATGCAATATTATATTATTATTTAAAAAATTAACAAGAACTTAGCTTTTTTTCATTACTTACTTTATTTTTTTGAAAGTTAAATTACAAAAACAATATATATATATATATATATATAAATTGTATTTGGTTGTTTGGTTGGTCCGGTTTACACGGTTTGCTTCAAGTTTAGGGAGAAGGGAGTGGACGAGACGGGGAAGATGGTTCGATGCTTGTGGACGAGTTATGCTTCTTGCCGAGGAGCTTGTTGATATAGTGGTTGTGAGGGGCGAGGTGGAGGGGAAACGAGGGTGGCGACAAGGACCGTACCTTTTCCGGCGAGATGGTGGCAAGGATGATGCTTGTGTGGGTACTCGCCCACCACTCCGTCCCCCCTAAAACTACAACGGCTTATGAACATCCCTTGTCCGTGCAATAACGCGCAGTGCCGAACATAAGCAGGTATTTAATTAATAATTAAAGATAAGAAAATGTAGCATCTTTAATGATTGAAATAAGGCAAGTCCAATCAATCAATTTTAAGAAATGAATACGCGTCATTTACGTACGTTTTGTTGTTGTTCATGGCCCGCAACCACAAACACACTCGCACGTCCCTCAAGTCAACACCGCCTCTTATCTTTAATTTCCAATTACTAGTTTTTTGGTTGTGGTGGGTTGGTATGGACCATGTGTAAATGGTGCTGCCATTGCTCAATCTAGCTAGTGGTTGTTCAATTCGTACTTGGTCTCCCACTAAATAAGCCCTCATAGTGAATTATAAGTTTACTAGTTTAGTGACCGCGCTACGCTCGGAAACACAACATTCAAGTGATGCTTTTAAGGATATTCATGAACGTTCCAGTAAGTTTTGAAACAAAACCGTGGTAAACCGAAACACGAAATATATTTTTAAAAATTAAATTTTTAGTATAGCAATATTATACTAAAATTAAAGAGAATAAAATGCTCTGTTTTATGGTGTAGTTTATTTTTTTTAAAAATCCATATAAAAAGTTATGTATATTTATAAAACACTGAGGTCTTTAATTGTATATTATTATTAATTTTATCCATAAGTTTCATTTTCACATCCTGTCAAATATAAACCAACTCATGTACACCCCTTCTAGTAGAGGGTTAAAAGTATAAATAATTTTAAATTTTTCAAAATTTCTCCAAAATATTAGGGGATCAAAAATGTAATTAGTTTTATTATAATATATTTTATATACATATTTTAAATAAAAAAATCATTATTATGAGATAAACTCTCAAATGATGCCACATAAGCCAGAAGCTTTAAAATGGTGCCACATAAGCTTTTCTGGTTTTGCTATATTATATAAAGATTTATTTTATTTTAATATATTCTCGCCGTTATAAAAAAACTTGAAAATGAAAGTAAATTAAAGTTCTGAGTAATACTAAAGAGTTAGTTACGGTGTCATTAATTAAGTTGAGATATAAAAAATAATGGTTTAATTACCTTAAGCTAGTGGTAAAAATGTATGACCCTCAATGAAACGGTACGTTGTGAGTTCAAGTTTCATTTGAAACATGAAATTAAGACGTCAACAAATACGATTTAAACTATTGTCATTGTCCCCTTGCATTTTGAGCACGTTCACATAGTTGATATGACTTTTTGCCGTTTTGGTGGAATAATATTAATTAAGAAATAAAAATGAATTTGTAGTGATAATGTAAAATATGGTCGTACATGATACGTGAGTGTGTTTGCATAATGGAGTTCGTTCACGTTATGTTGGTGCGATTATGGAGCCAGAAATTGGTGGTGCTTTTATCTATGACAAAACTACCTTTCCCCCACCCCCAAATTTGATGATTTTTTTATATTCTTTTTTTGTTTGAATACGTCAATACGATACGTTCTTTATGCCACGTCAAAACTCAAAAACTTTGTGTTAGATACGTAAATTTTAACTACTAGATTAGAGCTTTTTTTTATAAATTATTCGAAACAAATTATATGTATTCATATTTTGTTGTTTTTTTTTCTTTTCGTTATTTTGATTTTAATTTTTTCTTATATATTACGAGTATTTTTTTTATGGTATATTGGTTTTCACTGGTTCCAACTATCACCTTTTGTCTTCTACCGGTCCCAACTTTTAAATTGGTTGTCAGCGGTCCCAACTTTTATCACTTTGGTAACTACTGGTCATGTCGTTAAATTTTTTTAACGCCGTTAAGTTTTTTCCAAATTCAAGACCGATGTTTTAGACCTTTTGTTTGGAAGGATAATACGTGTCGATTGATGTAAAAGTTTTTTCGAAAATGATCTCTGAACGATAAAATTTTTACATCCAATTGAAGCATCGTTAGGTTTAAACACACGATTGAAGCACTAATTCGTTGTTCGGAGCGCCGTTTTGAGGTAACTTTTCCATCAATCGACTTATATTATCGTTCCGATCAAAAGGCTTATAACATCGGTATTGAATTTGGAAAAAACTTAACGGCGTTAAAAAAATTTAACAACGGGACCAGTGGTTACCAAAGTGATAAAAGTTGGGACCGTTAACAGCCAATTCAATAGTTGGGACCGATAGAAGACAAAATGCGATAATTGGAACCAATGAAAACCAATATACCTATATGTATTGTTTATAATTTTCAAAGCGGATAACACACATGTTATTAACCTGGTAAATGCTATATGTGATTTATATATAGATGTGTGTATTGTGACAACAAAAATAATTTAATCAATCTCCATTACATATGGCATGTTTTGGTAAAAACTCGAATATGCAATTAAAAGCCATAAAATATAACTTTTTTTATTTATTTATACAACTACATTACACGAGTTAAATAACTAAAAATATTTTAATTATTATCGAGCCTAATAAATAAAAAATCATATCACGAGTAAGCATTACACTATAAATCATTACCATATTGGGTATGTTCTTTAACACAAGCAAAAACAAAACCCATGTAAGAAAATTAGAAGACAAATTACGGATTTACAAGAATAAAAATCTGATCAAAATCATACAAATGAATGAAAACTTGTACTGATACAAACCATGGGCTTTTGTATAGAGCTAAGAGACCGATAAACTAATTTAGTAGACAAAAAAATGTTTAAATAGTAGTTAATACAAAAATCAATGCTTTGGAATATTATTGATATATATTTTAGTAATTGATATTTTTACTAATTTTGTAAGAATATGGTAATTATTTTGTAATTGATAAAGAAATATATTACTAATATGATAATTATTTTGTAACTAATAGGTAAATATATATTATATATATAATGGTCGTATGTTTTATAATAGTATGATGATTAAATATGTAATATATTATTGAACGGAAAAATAATACCAATTATGACTCCATTGCATGTCATGTGGCATTAGAAACTTTTTTTTTATTATAAGATATAGAAAAAAGTACAAAGTTATTTCATGTATTAACTTTATACGTTTCTATCGATGTAGTACTATCAAACTATTGAATTGATAAACGAGTCTAAAATTGATACATAAGTAGAAATACGTACAATACGTGAGGATAAAGCTAATACCAGAAATAACATCGTATATTAATTACGTGACTTAAAGTCGACATAAAGAAAAGGGGCATTTGCATATATCCCCCTACAAACCTTATTAATTGCATATTTACCCAACTTAAATTTTTTATTACATATTTCACCTTCATTATTTAAAATATTACATATTTACTCATTTTAATTTGTTTTAATAAAACTAAATTATACATGTACTATTTTACCCATATTTAATTATCTATTAAAAATGCATAATTATCAATTGACATTAAAAACCACTCTACTCGAAAAACAACATGATCAAAAATACACATTCAAGAACACCAAATTCCTCGTAATCCAAATTCACAAGAAAAACTTTGAGACTTTGTACAGTTAATTTAAGAACAAAACAAAACAATCATAATTAATCTGACTTCAAAAAAGATTCCAACTTTGGGAATTCATGGAAATAATTCAAGAAAAAAACAAAACACACATCTTCATAAATGTTTTGGGAATTCGTCCGATTCAAGTTAATAATCCAAGAACAAAACAAAAAGACCTGACTAATTATAAAGATTCAAAGGCAGTCTGATAATCTCAGTTACCTGGTGACGCAAGGAGTGTTCAATTGAGTCAAAAACCATGATGGCATTGGGGTAAAGTGTGGAAAGATCGATTGAGATCTTAACATTCAACCGTTGCCTGGAATCGAAACCTTCAATTTCGTGAATCGAAACCTTCAATCGAAATACAGAAGGTTCGTCTGGAATGATAAAGATTGATGCAGATGGAACCATAGAAGATGAAGATGGAGAAGACGTCCGGCGTGTACAATGTCTCAATGATTTTAGTATTAGGGTTTTTAATATTTTAAAGGGCAGTTTGGTCAATATAGGAATTGTTATAAAAGATGGGTATATATGTAATATTAAATTTGGATTCGATAAATACGCAAATAAACATGTTTGAAGGGGGATATATGCAAAAATCCCTAAAGAAAAATTAGCTTGATACGTGAATATATGAAGAAAGAATTAATACATGAGTCGTGAGATGAAATCATACCTCTACAAGATGAATTTAATAAAATATCACTTTAAAACTATAATCCATATAAAAAATAATAATGTATCGTCACTCTCAAATGATATGGATTTTGGCGCCAAACATGAAGTGTCAAATAAAAATGCCACATCTATTAATATTCCATTATTCCACTAGAAGTGTAGATTGCGCTCATTCTAGAAATAGATAAAGCTAGTTGGTGTTATAACAAAACTAGAATGTTTCTCATAAGTGTTTTAAAACGGTACTGAATTTCGAATAACAAAAGTTATGCATTAGTGGGTTGCAGTGACGGATCCAGAAAATTTTGTTAGTGGGTTCACTATTTTTATGTGCTTCAACTTTAATGAAACCAGTCATAAAAAAATTCGGGTCGGTTCGGGTTACTAGATTAGGTTCATCACATAATAACAATGTGATACAATAAGTGAATATTACACTTTGGAAATTGGAAAGATATAAGAAGGGTTTCACGATTTGGTGCCCTAAAATGTTAAAATTCCATTAAGAAAAGGGGAAAATGCCATAGAAATATAACCAAGTTTCAGTTTTGTTCTAATTAGGTCACTCAAGTATATTTTACTTGAATTGGATGACTAAACCTTCAAATCGAGCAATTGTTGGATTTTGTTTGTGTCAAGAAAGGAATTAGGGATAGAATGTGAGGGTCCGAATATTTAATATATGTAATTATATTAAAAAATTTAAAAATATGTTAATTATAATAAAAAAATAAAAAAATAAATCTAAAATTCACATTACCGCTTCACATTAGCATAAAAAATGTAAAAAGTAATTCCTAACTGAAACGTAAAGAAAAACATGTGAAAACAACATGTTAAAACCTCTAATTTGAATAAAATATGAAGGTGAGTGACCTAATTGGAACAATTTTTAAACTTGAGTGACTTAATTAGAACAAAATTCTTACTAAATGATTGTCAAAAGATTTGAACTTGTGACCTTTTATACAATAACTCCATTATATTCCAACTCATCTAGGAGAACTTTGTTATTTTATTTTACTTATGATAGTCTATATGAGTTCACTTTAAAAATTTCTATGGGTTCACTTCGAAATTTTCTATATATTTTATGTTAAAATTTTACGACGCGGTGGGTTCCCGTGAACCCGTATCATATGCTTTGGATCCGTCCTTGGTGGGTTGTACCTTGCACGGATTGTAGCAAAGCACTGTAGCTAATTTATAAAGGTAATCATTAAATATTTACTAGATTATACCGGCTCTTATTCGTTCTGCGAGAGCTGCTATTACAATTTGTAATACTTGTATGTATACAAAATACAGTAACAACATCTGCATGTACCATTATAAAAGATGACTTGTTGTCTTGTTTACAGCATACAAACATTTATTGTAACAAGTAGGGTATTAATAATACATGATACTAATACTTTGATCACATATGTAGTAGCCAAAACTAATTTTGTGCAACAGAAACATAAACCCACAAACAACAGTTTAGGGTTTAAATACGTACACGATTCCATCAACACCACAATCCATCATCAAACAATTCCACAGACCAATCGCAAAACATATCGACGACCAATTCCACCATGCATCAATAATTAAGGTTCCCCATCAAAGAAAAACACTTAAATCAGACACGGTCACCACAAAAAACCAACAACCATGTTAAACAATAAAAAATGCATGCCACATACAACATCTAACTCCGGTGATAACTGGAGATGGTAAAAAACATCTACTGATGCCCAAAGTGGACGTCACGAAGCAGGCGACACAAGGTTTGGGGTCTCAACCACCATCGCCACCATCCAGTACATACGGTAACAAAAATTAATACTAAAATATAAAATCAAAGTTAATTTATTTATGCGCGAGAAAGCATAGCTAGTAAGGGAGAGATCGAGAGAGGGGGGAAAACATCCCCATCTATCAGGATAAAAAAAATGGAAGAATGAGAGCATGGGAAACAGTCTATGTAGCCTTATAAGCTAGTAGGACGTTTGTGTAAGTGATATTACAAATATCGTTAGTTACTTTGGTTTCCTTACGTCTGAGGCTCTGGAGACATTTAATCAAGTCAAACTGATTATGCAAAGTTTGGTATCCATTTGCCTTTTATTTCTATGTAAAACTTTTATGTTAATGAATAAAAAATTTAAAAGGTTATATTTTAATAAATAAAGTATGATTTCAAGTATGGATTCACATATTTGGCTTTGCACCAAGTAAAGGTGTTTTTTCAAACGTATGGACCTCTATATATATATTAATCTTTTGTTCTTATATACATATATATCTTTTAAACTGAAAATGAAGTGTGAAGTCATACTACACTAGCGGGTCTCGTGTATATAAATAACAATATACGAGATAAGAATGTATTTATTATCAAAATAGTTGGATGTTGACTACATCTCAATCATTTATTTCATTTTCTGTTACCACAAAAAAACTATTTATAACACATTACGTAACAAACTTAATATGCTACCTTAAGCGTTTGTTTGCTTCTTGTAGACGAATAAAGAATTAAAATAACAGTTAGATTGTAATTAAACACGGTTTATAATATTAGAGTAAACTACAAATTACGGCTTTTATGTTTTATGATTGTTGCAAGTTTAGTCTTTTAGTAACTAATCTACAAATAACGTTTTTATTTTTATAGTTTTCTACCAATCTCGTCCTTTAAGCTAACTTAAAGCATGTACAACTCATATGAGGGTAATATACATAATCACACCACGGTGAATTTAAACAATAACAAAAGAAAATTTGTAAAACGATTACGATTTGTTTAGATTTTGACTTAATGATCAAAAGGAAGACGAAAGATAACTATCTTGATGGTTAACCTTAATCCTACTTGATTCCTTATCTTGTTTACGATGAAAGAGATGATACACAAACATCAAATTGTAGGGTTGTTGGTCGATGCCAATTTAAGCACCCACCCACCCACCCACCTCAATCAATTTTGCTTTAAAGGTGCAACAACCCTAAGATCACTCTATATCAAATCCTTATAAAAAATACATTCGATACTTGTATATACATATTGTAATAGATATATTGAATCAATTCTACTAGAAACACGTTTATTTTGATCATTGTCATCACATGATAAATGTAACCAAGATACTATGATGTTTTTCGTTGAAATGTATTTATTGTTGTTAATTATTGTAAATGTGACATAATCATTAAATATAATGTGTTAAAAATAAAGGTGTAAACAAAGCTCAACTGAGTTTAAACTTTTTTTAAACTTAATTATGTTTCCCTCGTGTTAACTTTGGAGCTCTAGGTTTAAAGTTCAAGCTCCATATCCAAAAGTCAAGCTTTAGATTCGAAGCTTGTGTGCCTCGTTTCGTTTTCGAGCTTGAGTTACATCACTTACATATTACTTGCCAATGAACTTTTGGTGGAATGGTTAGGATTAGATCTGGCTTCTCTACAGGGGAAGGGTGGATATGTCATATACTATCACAGCCCGTCGTTTAAAATTAACCACATAACATGTACCTAAAACTACCCTCACATACCCTAATGATGCGAGTGGAGGACCAACACCTTTTTTCCTTCTATTTTTTTTAACAAAATTATAAATGTTAAAGAAAATATATAAAAAAAAATTCAATCAACTTCATCACCATCAACTTTTTTCATCATCATCTCTCTGTCATGACTGGCACCATCTTTCGTCGGAAAAGGGGTAAGGTCGGCTAAAGACATAACCCAAAACCCACTCATGGTTGCTCGGAAAAGACTTTTCAAAAATTAAGTTAGATTGAGTGGATGAAGATTTAAAGGGAAAACTGAAGTTGGGTGGATGAAGATTTGAAAAACAAATTACGGCTTTATGAAGCCGTGGGTCTCGTGTCGAATCTTAGCCACACCACTTGTGCCGGTGTAGCCGAGCGGTAAGCCTATAGCTGCTTACATCCTTTCCCCCTTTAGGGACTTAAGTTCGAATCTACCGGCTATGCAATTATTCTGTGCCATAAAAGACGGTGAATGGTTCCAGCCGGCTCCCCTGGTCGCAAGTTCATATTTTTGAGCTGGCCAGGTTTTACCATACCATTCTTTAGTGCATTCAGACATGATTTCTGGGCTTCCATCCAAGGTGTGGTTTTTTTCCTATTTGCCAGCAATGGTAGTCGAGCCCAACATGTTTAGCATAGCTGCTTAGGGAATCATTTGTCATTAGGTAACATGAGCTACTAACATTTGTTGTAAAAAAGAGTTACATATTACTTTATAACTAGCATCATGGTTGGGCCTTGCGATACGACCGCCGAGTCTAGTATTTTTGACTTTGTTACACACGTTAAAATGGTGACATTAGTATTTTAATTTACCCGTGTCGCGAATTGTGTTGGCATCGTCGCTTCACTACGCGGGTAAGTAATAGCATTGTCTCACACGTTGTAATTTTTGTGTGATGTTTGGTCTTTCTTTTACGTTTTAACCGATAACATAAAAGCCTCACACGAATACGACACGAGTATAAAAAAGACTCGCGTAACAAATGGAATCACAAAAATATTTATACAATCAAAATACTTAGATATTAAAAATAAATAAACACAATCAAACAAATATGTTGGCAGGTGTCTCTTAGAATCTCTATTGGTGTGTGTTACCTAATTGTCGTTTAGGTCGCGTCTATCTATACCTTTTAAGGCTACTCATAATTAAAAATACATAATTAAATTAAAAACAAATGATTGATACGTCCACAGGGGGTGAAGTTTTAGTCTTGTACTATATAGAGGAGATTTGCCGTAAAATAGTGTCTTTTTGTGATTAAATGATTGTGGATTATTTTTACATAAAACTATGATATTTTAAAGAGTAAATTGCCAAAAAGGTCCCTGGGTTTGTACCGTTTCGACCACTTTGGTCCTTATTTTTTTTTTGTTGCCATTTTGGTGTTTGCTTTTGTAAAAAATTGCCACTATCATCCTTCCGTCAAATTTTGTCAACGTTTTCTGTTAACTCCAAGGGTATTTTAGTCCTTTTACCACTATAAGGACCAAAATAGCAATAATGTTATTATTATTATTATTATTATTATTATTATTATTATTATTATTATTATTATTATATAATATATCCACCCACACCCCCACCTACCCTTTCTTCTTCTTCATCTTCAAGACACCACACCTACCACCCACCATTTCTCCACAACTACCACCACCGTCTCCATCTTCGGCTCACCTCTGTCACGCCACCACCGGATCTGTCTTTCGTAGTTCCAACACCGCTGCCATTTCCTACAACCACAACCATCGCTCACTATTATAACCACAAACCACCACCGTATTCAAGTACCATCTGTCAAATCTGAAGAAGATGATCAAGAAAGGATGAGTGGATGAGTCATTTCACTTCAATCAGTGGATAACCAGATGCGATAGGGGTTTTGAAAATCAAATAGATAAGGGGAGCGGTGGTTGATAATGGCTATGTCGGAGGCATGAAAAATGTGTGGAATAGATTGTGGTGGCGATGATGTTGTGGTGTTCATGAACAAATCCTACAAACCCCTTTAATTTGCCCTTTTTGTTCTTCGCTGATCCAAACTTTCAGATGAGTATAATTGATCATTCTAGTGTGTTCCTGTTCACTTGACTACTAAAAGCATTAGTTTTCTACTGAACAGGGTTATGAGAAAGAAGTTGCTTAGGCTGCAATGATGATGATGGGTGGTGGTGGTTTGTGGATGGGTAGCTTCAAGTGGGGGTTGGGGTTGGGGTTGTGACTTGTGGTTGAATATGGTGGTGGTGTCTTATTTTTTAAAATTAATAAAGAAGGGTAAACTCGTCATTTAACACAAAGTTAACGGTTGTCATTGACGGAAGGACAATAGTGGCAATTTTTTACAAAAGCAAACACCAAAATGGCAACAAATAAAAAATAAGGACCAAAGTGGTCGAAACGGTACAAACCCAGGGACCTTTTTGGCAATTTACTCTATTTTAAAATTACATTTAAATATGTACATGCTTAGGTTTAAATTTGAGATCTTTCTATTGGGCTACAAACTCTAATGTTAAATGATTGTGGATTAGATTTTACTAAGTACATATATGCTTGATGATTATAGGATTAAACTAGGTGTAGAATATAGAGTGTGTGTGTTTATGGTTTTAGAAAACTGATCGATACAAAAACCATGTAGACATTGAAAGGAGCACAAGAGCAAAAACTAAAAAGAGATGATACACTAATTTTTTCAATTTAAGTTTTTCGTCATCACTATAGTTCTCACACAAAGAAAAGAGAGTGATTTTATTTTCTCTATGATCTCATACGCGTTTTTTAAACTTATTTCTTGTCTTTCAAATACACCATAGAATAGCGAGGAAGATAATTTGAATCAAAGATTTAAGATCGGATGAATATGACCAATAGTTAATAAGAGGGAACAAATCACCAATGCTTGAAGCATTCTACCTTTAAAGCTTACACCATCTAAAGACTCCACACATGTATATGTCTCCCAAGTCACAATCGAGGAAAATGTGGGTTGAGTATTCTTCAAAAATAAACATATCGGACATGTAGCTTCGGTTATAATCCCTCGATTTATAATGCCAAATTTTGATGGAATGCGGTCGATGCGTTAGACCAGGAAGCTTAGGTTTTCATTAAAGGTTGACGGAGGTGCATCTTTCAAGTAGTTTCATTACCTTCGCTACCAACCAATCACAATAAGCCAACACACAAGTACTCTCATCTACCCTAAATAATGGGTGCACAAGCTTCAAACATTCTACCCTCTTTAATGAATATTGACATTAAAAAAATGAACACATGATACGGCAAGCGGTTGCCGAGAAATTGGTTGCCACGCCCTTGCCGTTTCACAAGGTGCGCGATATGCCTCTCGGCATTCTAGTACCCGAGCCATAATTTATACCGCCCCCTCCACCCTAAAATACCTTCTTAAACAACACTGTTCATAGTAAGTTCGAAGTAATTAATATTGTAACTATTTAAATTTATCAATAAAAATTCTATTCTAAATATCAAAACTATCAAATACTAACCAATATTAATCACAACTAACCATTTGACCCCAACTTCTAGTTTTGTTACTAATAAGAGTCCGAGAAGGTTTTGCATTTAAATCGGAGTCATTGTAAATCTTGATTTTACGTTTAAACCCAAGTGAGCATAGCATAATCTAGGAAAATTGTATTTTAAAAATCACAACTTTTACCTGTTTCTTGAAAAAAATCCTAACTGACAAAATTCTTACTAGAGATCTTAACTTTCAAACATATTTTTTTTAAAGAGTCCTAGTTAAAAAATACCTAACACCGTTAAGTTTTTTTCGAATTTGAAACTAATGTTTTAGGCATTTTGATTGAGAGGAGGATACGAATCAATTGATGTAAAAGTTACCTTGAACGAGTGTTCCAAATGATCAAACTACACTTCAATTGATGTAACATTTAACGTATCGTCAAACCGTTTGGAGCATCGGTTTGGGGTAAATTATACTACTTTCGATCAAATGCCTAAAAAATTAGTTTCAAATTCTAAAAAACTTAATAGCATTAAGTATTTTTTAACTAAGACTCTTTAAAAAAAATTATATTTAAGGTTAGAATCTTTAGCAATAATTTTCTCAACGGTGAGTTTTTTTCAGTGATATTTTTTAAATTCAATTTTTCTATAATATAAAGATATGATAGTTTTTGTTAAAAATAAAATTAAATAAAATAAAATTGAATATATGAATGAGTGCACTCTGTAACTTCTTCCTCTGTTGACATTTCCGTGAACGCCACACTTTGTCCTTGTTCTCCGTCAATTTCACAACACAACAATTTCACCATCTTTGAAATTCGACGATTTTGCAGTCAATTTTATACATTTTTAATAATTTCCTCACATCTTTTTTATTCACTATAAATAATATCCTTGCTCACTCACGAACAAGATAATGATGAAGATGTTGATGATTATAAGTGACTTATAAACATCTTTAATTTCTTCTTTCACTCCACATTTACTTTGATTCTTTACTTAAACTGTTTTTCCGCAAAAGCAAACCAAATGCTTTAACAAAGATAGCCTTTTTTACATGTTTTAAGCTGAACAAAACACCACAATCTGTTTAATTTTGAGCTGAAAAAACACAACAACAATGATAATGAGGTTGTTGATTGCTTTAATGGTGGTGGCGATGACGTCAGCAACGGCGGTGGTTGGTGTGAATGTGACGTATGATCACCGGGCGTTGGTGATCGACGGTAAACGGCGGGTGTTGGTTTCTGGTTCGATTCATTATCCTCGGAGCACACCTGATGTAAGCTGTTTATACTGTTTCACACCACCGACACACAAAAACACTTTATTATTATTTTTGTTTATTTTTTTAATATTTATTTTGATAAAGATTTGAAGTTTGTTTGAATGAATTGCAGATGTGGCCTGGGCTTATACAGAAATCAAAAGATGGAGGATTGGATGTGATTGAAACATATGTTTTTTGGAATTTGCATGAGCCTGTTAAAAACCAGGTTCTGTTTTTTTTTTTATTTTAATTATTGATTTTTTAATGATTTTAAAGGAACTTGAAACAAGAAGCTTAATTGCTAGGTGTTTGGAGTGGCATATTTTTGGTGGGAAATGTTTCTTGATGTCTGAATGTTGGATAAAATATATAAAGTTTTGATCTTTCATTTCATTTGTTGTTTGTTTTCTTTGATCTTTAAAAATCTTGAACTGTGAATATGAACCTAATCTGGTGGGAAATTTTTCTTCATGTTTTGGAAATGTTTCTTGATGATTGGATGTGTTTGTAAATACCAAGTTTTTATTCATTTATTTATGATTTATGAGTTTTAAGAATCTTGAAAGTTGAAACAAGAACTTTAATTGCTTGATGTTTAGAGTGCCCTTTTTCATTTTTTGGTGGGAAATTTTTCTTGATGTCTGAATGTTTTAAAAAGTTCATGTATTTTATATTTTTTATTTGTTGTTTGTTATCTTTGATCCTCAAGATTTTCAAGTGATTTAGATTCTGTTAAACCCATTCTGTGTATTATATAATCAAGATTAGTTGAACCAAATTGGTGTTAAATGTTAATCAATATGCTGACTTAATCTTGAAATTCAACACTCAACAGTATGACTTTGAAGGAAGAAAAGATTTGGTTAAATTTGTGAAACTGGTAGCTGATGCTGGTCTTTATGTTCATCTTCGAATCGGTCCATACGTTTGTGCAGAATGGAATTATGGGTTAGTGTTAATTTCACTTCTTTATAATCTTTAACATTCACAATGCTTGAACTTTACATGTTTATGCTGATTATTTGCGTGCCGAAACAGCGGGTTTCCGCTCTGGTTACATTTCATACCAGGAATCCAGCTTCGAACAGATAACGAGCCGTTTAAGGTTAGTTAATAGTTATCATCTGTTACTTGGTTTTAGAAGCTTCATGTTAACTTATGATTGACCATGTCACATATGGTTTTAGGCCGAAATGAAACGGTTTACAGCCAAGATAGTTAACTTGATGAAGGAGGAGAATCTTTATGCATCTCAAGGTGGACCTATTATTTTATCACAGGTTAGTTTATCAGTTTGTTACTGACACAGAGCAGAAGCAAGAATAAATAAGAATAATCTCAATAGAAAAATAATATAATCTTGAATTTCTATGCTACTAACTGCTCATTTCAATAACAGATTGAAAACGAATATGGTAACATCGATAGCAGTTACGGTCCTGCAGCCAAATCTTACATCAAATGGGCTGCAAGTATGGCTACATCTTTAAACACAGGAGTGCCATGGGTTATGTGTCAGCAAAGAGATGCACCTGACCCACTTGTAATACAAAACAAAGACCCAATTAAGTAAACTTCAGTTAATATTTTTACACTTTAACAAAGATTAACTCGCGCTTTCTTTAATTATGAATGTAGATAGACACTTGCAATGGGTTCTACTGTGACGGGTACAAACCAAATGCTGCAAACAAGCCGACGATGTGGACTGAGAATTGGACCGGGTGGTTTCTTTCTTTTGGTGGGGCTGTGCCTTATAGACCTGTAGAAGACATTGCATTCGCGGTTGCACGTTTCTACCAAAGAGGTGGAACCTTTCAAAACTATTATATGGTTAGTATATGTGTATTGCTTGTGTATAATGTGAAATTTAAGCTACTCCAGTTGTTTTCGTCCCTGGATTTGTCACGAATTGCAGTTATCTGTGCTTTTTTTTAGCAATATGCACATAATACTTTCAAAGATGTTGTCATTTTATCCTATGGACGAACACCATTTGTCACAAATTGTAGTGGTACTTCGGTCATTTGGCAAAAAATTAACAGAAAAACGAACTGTGTTCGTATGCGTGAAATGGCAACAGTTTTGAAACTATAATGTGCATATGGCCATAAAATAAAAACAGAGCAGAGCATTGTAGTTTTTGCGAAACGGCAAGGACGAAACAATAATTTACTAAATATATTTATGTAAAGATGTTTAATATTTGTGGGTATGTTGCATGACCCGTTACAGTACCATGGCGGGACTAACTTTGGTCGTACTACTGGAGGCCCATTTATTGCAACAAGTTATGATTATGATGCACCACTTGATGAGTATGGTATGTTTTTAGGGATGCTTATAAACTATCTTATGAGTTATAATAATAATCAGTTTTGAATGTTTGGATGTCTGTTTATTTACGGGTCAAGTAACAAGTTTTATTCTATCTGCAACAAAACTGATTATCAGTCTTTATGATGTAGGAGCGCCTCGACAACCTAAGTGGGGTCATTTAAAAGATTTGCATAAGGCCATCAAGCTTTGTGAAGATGGATTGGTGGCTACTGATCCTACAACTACTTCTCTTGGTCAAAATTTAGAGGTGAAGTATTGGTACAAATATAAACTTTTGTTTTTTGAACTAAAGATGTTTTTCACTAAAATAAACTTTAGTTTTTTCTTGGATTTAGGCTAGTGTTTACAAGACATCATCATCATGTGCTGCATTTCTGGCGAATGTCGATACAAAAAATGATGCAAATGTTAACTTCAATGGCAATTCTTATCACTTGCCTGCGTGGTCTGTTAGCATCTTGCCTGACTGCAAGAATGTAGTTTTCAACACTGCTAAGGTAAGTTTGACTTTTGTAGTCAAACGTGGCTACTGTATTATAATAAGTTTTGATGTGGTTATCAAATTTCTGTATTATAATTGGGTTGGGCCGGGCTTGCACTTTACCCACTCCTCGTATTATCTATTTATCACATTTTCTTACAAATTTAACACCAACAAGATACTTATGATTGGCATTTGTTATAAGTTTTGATGTGGTTATCAAATTTTTGTACAATATCCGATTTACAGTTGACAGTTTTGAAATTGAATTTGGTCATTTTTACCTAAAAAGTCAAAGCACATTGACAGTTTGATCTTTGACAGATAAATTCTATGGCTACGATCAAAAGGTTCGTAGCTACAAGTGTTCCAGATGAATTAACCGACTCAAAGGCGATTTCTTCAGACTGGAGTTATGTTAATGAACCGGTGGGGATATCTAGTAATGATGCATTCAATAAACTTGGATTAGCGGAGCAAATTAACACTACGGCCGATCAAAGTGACTATTTATGGTATTCGATAAGGTAAAATCAACTTTCTAGTTACAAAAAGTGTTAATCATGGTTGATAATTAATAATTGCCATCTATCTCAAATGGTTCAAATAAAGTAATTTAGCTAAAAGGGAACACGTCATCTTAAATTGTTATTATTTAAAGATTTGCTAGTTATATTATTTTGCAGCACTGACATTAAAGGCGGTGAACCCTTCTTGCACGACGGATATCAAACAACTCTTCATGTAAAATCACTAGGGCATGTTCTTCATTTGTTCGTTAATGGTCAACTAGAAGGTATGAGAAAACGTATAACAATTAAGAAAAAATAACCTTTTGTTATCTTTCGTCAATGTTTGTGAATGTTTGATGTTTATAACTTGTAGGTAGTGCAATTGGTAATGCTGGCAACCCTGGTTTTACAAAGGATATCTCAGTGGTTCTCAAACCTGGAAAGAATAAGCTTGATCTCTTGAGTTTGACTGTTGGACTTCAGGTTTGACTTAACTAATTTTCAAAGATTTTGATTGGTAACAACTAACAAGTGAATGTCTTTGGGTATTCATTTTATCTTTGTCTATGCAGAACTATGGGGCTTTTTTTGATAAAACTGGTGCGGGTATTACTGGTCCGGTGGAACTAGAGGGCTTAACAAACGGGTCAACCGTTGATCTTTCAACTCAACGGTGGACATATCAAATTGGACTTAAAGGAGAAGCATTGGGCCTGAACACTGGTGGTTCATCACTTTGGGTCTCGGGGTCGCCTAAAAGTCAACCTTTGACTTGGTATAAGGTAATATCAAATTTAACCAAAAATTCAACCTTTAATTTTGTGTGTTGTATCTTAATCAAGAATTTATGTTGAGACAGACCAATTTTGATTCCCCTTCGGGTGATAGTCCTATTGCAATAGACTTCACAGGAATGGGGAAAGGTGAGGCGTGGGTCAATGGTCAAAGCATTGGGCGTTATTGGCCAAGTTATATTGCTCCAAGTGGCGGTTGCTCAACTTGTAGTTACAAGGGGCCATATAGTTCAAATAAATGCCTGAAGAATTGCGGAAAACCTTCACAAAAGCTGTAAGTGAAGTCTTTTTTGAACTTACTTCATAAAGCTTGAAACATTTCACAATTGGCTTAATCTTGCAGGTACCACGTACCTCGATCATGGTTAAAACCAAACGACAACGTTTTGGTCTTGTTTGAGGAAATTGGTGGAGACCCGACACAAATATCATTCACAACACAAGAATTAGAAAGTTTGTGTTCGCTAGTCTCTGAATCTCATCCGGTTCCCATGGAAGCCTGGAGTCAAAATAAGTCAACAAGAAAGTCAAAGTCAACACCAAAGCCAAGGATTTCGCTTCACTGTCCTAATCCTAACCAAGTCATATCTTCAATCAAGTTTGCTAGCTTTGGTACACCACAAGGGAAATGTGGAAGTTTCAATCATGGTTACTGTAGGAGTCCTAATGCACTATCAATACTACAAAAGGTCAACTCTCTCGACTTTGTCTTTTTAATATGCATATATGTCCATTTAGACAGTTTGAGCTTACAAATGGTAGACATTACAGGTTTGCATTGGGTCAAGGACATGCAACATTGAAGTTTCATCAGCCACATTTGGTGATCCTTGTATAGGTGTAGTGAAAAGTTTAGCCGTAGAAGCTTCGTGTGCATGAAAAAGACGTACACGCGCTTCTTAAATTTACGAAATAAAACCAAATTATTTGCATAATAAATAATATGAGGTTTTGTTTTCCTTGGTTACACACAAAGCATCAAATGATGAAAGTGTGAAATTACAATAAGGGATCATAGCTTTTGCATAAAGGAGAAGTTAGAGATGGAGTTTCATGCTTGTCTTCCCACCCATTGTAAATGTAAAAAAAGTTGGTGTCATCCCTTCTTTTTAATGCAGCAAATAAGATGTAAATTTGACTACACTTCATCAAATCTTGTCCTTAGTCAAATCTTGGATCGTTTATGTTGGATATATAAGCAGTAGAATAATAGTGTTATTTACTTGCTAATTTTGGGTTGAAGTAATTAAATGTAACTTTTACTAACATATTAGATGTTTCCACTTGATGGCCATGCCCCCTTGTTAACATGACATCTAGGTGGCATGAATTTTTTGGGTGGTGAAACGTAGTGATAACACGAGTAAATTACAAATTCTTTTTTTTTAACTTATACATTGTTTACTTTAATAATAACAAAGATAACAAATTTTCAAGAATTGTTATAGATTTTGTCCTTTATATTAGGGACGTTAAATTTTCCTGTTTAGTTAGTTGTGTGTATATATGACTAATTTGCCCTTAAAAGACGAAATTGTAATTTACTCCGATTATATATCACCATCACCTCACCACCAATGTTTTAAAAACTGATTTTTTAATCATACCGAATTAGGCTTAGAAAAGGTTCAACTGGTTAGATTGAGTTATACCAGACGGTTTAACCGGTGTGATTATTTACCCTATAGCTTTTAAAAATTTAACATTTATTCAAAGAAAATTTAAAATATACATGATTCAGTAATAAAAATTGATATTGATATATATATATATATACTAATTCACAAGGTCGGTAATTTGTATTGGCTGAGTCACATGACGTCACGTCGCGTTTCAACTTTTTTTACTTTAACATATTAACGGTTTTAATCCTTGACTTTTGGCGTATTTACCGTTTTAATCTCCGGCTTTTATTAATTGTCATTTTAGCCCTGATGAGTTTCGACTTTGATCTCTTACTCTACTTTCACACATAGTACGACTTTAATATTGTTATCGTTTTAGCCTCAAACTTTTTATATTTCATCGTTTTTTAATATGTGACACATTACGGTTTTGCGCCGTGATGTACGTGACATGAGACAACTTTTATCTAACGCATGTGACGAAGTCAAATACGCAAGACCTGACTGTGTGACCCGGCCGCTGCAATCGGTCTTAAATATAGTTTATTAGTATTAAGGACAAAACCCGTAACAATTAATTAATGAGAAAAAGCTTAATGATAATGATCAAAGTTAGTTACCAAAAATTGAACTATTGATTTCTTGATAACTAAATTAAGTTTAGCTGAATTCAAATACGTTGAACTTATATCTAATAATAAGATAGTGATGAATTTAAAATATATGATGAAGATGATTATAAAAATGCAGTCGAGCTTTTATCTAATAATAAGATAGTGATGAATTCAAATTTTGTGATGATGATAATATATGATCATTATACGTGACTTATAAATACCTCTAATTTCATAGTTTCCTTCACGTACGTTTTATCTGAATTGTGGTAAATTAAGAATGATGAGGTTTTTGATTGCTTTGGTGGCTGCACTGGCTATGGCAACTGCGGTACTTGGTACGAATGTGACGTATGATCACCGAGCGGTGGTGATTGACGGCAAGCGGCGGGTGTTGGTTTCTGGCTCCATTCATTATCCTCGGAGTACACCTGATGTAAGTTCATAGTTTCACACCACCAACACACAAACATTATATATTGTTGTTATTAATTTGATAAAGATTTGAAGTTTATTTGAATAAATTGCAGATGTGGCCTGATCTTATTCAAAAATCGAAAGATGGAGGATTGGATGTGATTGAAACATATGTTTTCTGGAATTTGCATGAGCCTGTTAAAAACCAGGTTTTTTTTTATTTTTTTATAAATATTTTTCAAGAATTTTGGAGGGAAATGTCTCTTATGTTTGGCTGGAAACTTTAGATGTTAAACAACTTTTTATTTTGACATCTGTAAGTTGAGCCGTAACCTTTTATAAAAAGAAAAATTTGTTTCTTTCTTTTGTTATTTGTGTGTTCTTTGATCTTTAAAATCTGAAGCATGAAACTTAATTTGATTGGAAGTTTTTATTATTTATTTGTTTAATTATGATTTTCAAGAATATATCTTTGAACAATAATCCAAAATTGCAAGATTTTTGGAGTACCCGTATGCAATTTTTTGATGTGAATGTTGTTAAAAGTTTATAAATTTTAAGCCTTTCGTTTGTTTGTTATCTTCAATCTCCAAGAATCTTGAACCATAATTTAGTGAAAAAATATTGTTCTTTACTAAGATTTTCTATAATAAGTTAAGTTCAACCAAACTAATGTTAATAATATCTTGAAATTGAACACTCAACAGTATGACTTTGAAGGAAGAAAAGATCTGGTTACATTTGTGAAACTGGTAGCTGATGCTGGTCTTTATGTTCATCTTCGGATCGGTCCATATGTTTGTGCAGAATGGAATTATGGGTTAGTCTTAATTTCACTTTGTTTAATTACTATATATATGTTTAGCATTCATTCACAATATATGCTTAAATTTTACATGTTGTGTCAAAACAGTGGGTTTCCGCTATGGTTACATTTCATACCAGGAATTGAGCTTCGAACAGATAACGAGCCGTTTAAGGTTATCTATATATCATGTTTTACTTAGTCGGTTCCAAAAGCTTTATTAACATTTTGCTGACAATATATATCACATATGTGTTTTAGGCTGAAATGAAACGGTTTACAACCAAGATAGTTAGCATGATGAAGGAGGAGAATCTTTATGCATCTCAAGGTGGACCTATTATCTTATCACAGATCGAGAACGAATATGGTAACTTTGAAAACAACTACGGTCCTGCTGGAAAATCTTACATCAATTGGGCAGCGAGTATGGCTACGTCTTTGAACACAGGAGTACCATGGGTTATGTGTCAGCAAAGAGACGCACCTGATCCACTTGTAATAATACTAAACAAACACCCAATTAGTAAACTTGTTACCCTTTAACAAAAGTTTAACATGTGGTTTCTTTAATTATGAATGTAGATTGATACTTGCAACGGGTTCTACTGTGATGGGTACAAACCGAATGCTGCAAACAAGCCAACAATGTGGACTGAGAACTGGACCGGGTGGTTTCTTACGTTTGGTGGGGCCGTGCCTTATAGACCAGTCGAAGATGTTGCATACGCAGTTGCACGTTTCTACCAAAGAGGTGGAACCTTTCAAAACTACTATATGGTTAGTATATGTGTTTTATGTCACGTTTATGTTACTCTAGCTATATATTTATGAGAAAGATGTTTAATATATATTGTGGGTATGTTGCATAGTACCATGGCGGGACTAACTTTGGTCATACTACCGGAGGACCTTTTATTGCAACAAGTTATGATTATGATGCTCCACTTGATGAGTATGGTATGTTTTTACGTTTTAGGGATGTTTCTATTGTGTTTTGAAACAATTTATCTTATTTTTGTGAGATGTTTAATTACTTATGGGTTGATCATGTAGGCGCACCTCGACAACCTAAATGGGGGCACTTAAAAGACTTGCATAAGGCCATTAAGATGTGTGAAGATGCATTGGTGGCAACCGAGCCTACAACTTTTGTTGGTCAAAATTTCGAGGTAAAATGTTGATACAAAACTAATCATTTGTTTTTTTTTAACTTGGAAGGTTTTTCACTAACATAAAGTTGTGTTTTTTTTGTTTAGGCCACTCTTTATAAGACATCATCAACATGTGCTGCTTTTTTGGCGAATGTCGACACAAAAAATGATGCAAATGTTAGCTTCAATGGTAAATCTTATCACTTACCTGCGTGGTCTGTTAGCATCTTGCCTGACTGCAAGAATGTGGTGTTCAACACTGCAAAGGTTAGTTTGACTTTTACATCAAATTTAATTATCGCATTGGTTTCTTTATTTGCATATTAAACACCAGACAATTTGAGCTTTTACAGATTAACTCTATGGCTACCATTAAACGATTTGTCTCTACAAGTGTTAGAGATGAATTAAATGATTCGAAAGCTATTTCTTCGGACTGGAGTTATGTTAATGAACCAGTGGGGATCTCAAGCAACGAAGCATTTAATAAATTTGGATTACTAGAGCAACTTAACACTACAGCGGATCAAACTGATTACTTATGGTATTCAATAAGGTAAAAATCACTTTCCGTCATACTTGAATCCTTGTATTTATATTGAAAGATTTGTAAAATTGTTGTAATTTTTGCATACTTCGCGCATATAAATAATTATGATGTCAAAACTAGCCGACGAGACCCACCTACATCTTGCCACATCTAATGGTTAGTTCTTCATTTTGCAGCACTGATATTAAAGGTAACGAGGACTTCCTTCACGATGGTTATCAAACAACTCTTCGTATGAAATCACTCGGTCATGTTCTTCATTTGTTCATTAACGGCCAACATCAAGGTACAATAAATCAAGTAACAAATAATAGAAAAGAACCTTTTGTTTTATTTCTTGGATCATTATGATTATTTGATATTTTTTAAATTGTAGGTAGTGCAATTGGCAATTATGACAACCCTGGTTTTTCAAAGGATATTCCTGTGGTTCTCAAACCTGGAAATAACAAACTTGATCTATTGAGTTTGACCGTTGGACTCAAGGTTTGACTTCACTAAATTTATAGATTTTGACTTGTGTAATTAACCAAGTGAATATATTTGATAAACGTCTTATCTTTGTGTTACAGAACTATGGGGCATTTTTTGACAAAACTGGTGCGGGTATAAGTGGTCCAGTGGAGCTAGAGGGCTTAACAAACAAGTCAACCGTTGACCTTTCATCTCAACGTTGGACATACCAAATTGGACTTAAAGGAGAATCATTAGGCTTGAACGCCGGTGGTTCATCACTATGGGTATTGGGGACGCCTAAAAGTCAACCACTGACTTGGTATAAGGTAATATCTAAATCAAATTAAAAAGTTAACATTTAATAGTATTGTATCTTAATCAATAGTTTATGTTGATACAGACCAATTTTGATGCTCCATCGGGTGATAGTCCAGTTGCAATTGACTTCACTGGAATGGGGAAAGGCGAGGCATGGGTCAATGGTCAAAGTATTGGGCGTTATTGGCCAACTTATTTAGCTCCAACTAGCGGTTGCTCAGCTTGTAGTTACAAAGGGTCATATAGTTCAACAAAATGCCAAAAGGATTGTGGGAAACCTTCACAAAAGCTGTAAGTGAAGTCTTTATTAAACATACTTCATAAAGTTTGAATTTTTTAACAATTGACTTAATCTTGTAGGTACCATGTACCACGAGAATGGTTAAAACCAAGCGACAATGTTTTGGTCTTGTTTGAGGAAATAGGTGGAGACCCGACACAAATATCCTTCAAGATACAAGAATTAGAAAGTTTGTGTTCGCTAGTCTCAGAATCTCATCCACTCCCAATGGAAGCCTGGACTCAAAATAAGGCAACAAGAAAGTTAAAGTCAGAGTCAACGCGTAAGCCGAAAGTTATGCTAGAATGCCCTAATCCAAACCATGTCATATCTTCAATCAAGTTTGCTAGCTTTGGAACACCTCAAGGGAATTGTGGAAGTTTTAGTCATGGTTACTGCAAGAGTCCTAATGCACTTTCAATACTACAAAAGGTAAACTCTTTTAACTTTGACTTTTTTCATGTGTATATATGTTAATTTAGACAGCTTGAGCTTACAATTGGTAAACTTTTCAGGCTTGCATTGGGTCAAGAACATGCAACATTGAAGTTTCATCAGCCACATTTGAAGATCCTTGCATTGGTGAAACGAAAAGTTTAGCGGTCGAAGCTTCGTGTGCATGATATATGTTTATTATTTCGAGAATCTTGAAACAAGAACCTTAATTTCTTTGATGTTTGGAGTACCCTTTTGCATTTTTTCATGGATAATGTTTCTTAGTATCTGAATTTTCGTGAATGTTTATAACTTTTTGATCTTTAATTTATGGTTTGTTTTCTTTGATTTTTAAACATCTTGAATTAGGAAATTTTTTCTTGATCAATTGAGTGTCTTTATATGATATTCCTGATTAGCATGCACAAACCGGATTTTTTTAGGAACCGGTTCAGGGTAGGAATCGGGTCTGGTTTTGGTCAACAAAGTCAAGAACCGGGTGGGGTCGGTCTTAGTTCCGGGTATGATCGGGTATTTGACCGGGTTTTTTCCGGTTTAACCGGGGTTTTTTTTGTTCCGGGTAGGGTCGGGTCCGGGTTTTGATCGGATTGAGGTGGAACCGGTTCCGGCGGTTTCGGGTACGGTTCCACTTTCTTGGAGGAACCGGAACCCATGTGTACCCTACGGTTCGAGTACGACCGGTTCTGATTCCAATTCAGGTACACCGGATCGGTTGCAGAAACAGTTTTTTTTGCACGGCTATTCCTAGGGGTGTTCAAAATACCCGAACCCGATTAACCCGACCCGACCCAAACCCGAATAAGCTAATTAGGGTCGGGTTAAATAGGGTCAAAAGTATTAATCGGGTTATTCGGGTTAACCCGAATAACCCGAATTGGTAATAGGGTCGGGTTGCGGGTTTGTTTTTGGAAAAAAAATATCGGGTTCGGGTTAACCCGAATAACCCGATTAGTGTTCCATGCCTATCAATTCAATTTACATATATTTGCATATGTTTGGATCGTTCACAAACAACCTCTAGTTCTCGGTCCTTTGTTCTCACTAATTTTCACAAACTTAATATTTAATCATTTAAAATAAATTGCATGGGAAAAATGAGACATAATTATAAACTTATTCACAGAAATATAAAGACTGACGCTTTACAAGTTTAGTTGCTCGCATTTTGAAATAATTAAAATTACTATACAGTTGTAAATTAACAATAAAAACCAACAAAGGAGATGATCAAACATTTTTCAAATTATTGTACTCCAAATTGATAGTACAATGGCATTTTGATGTGAATTCGAACATGAGATCTTTAATTAGGTTTGAAAGTGCTCTAGTTATCAAGTAACCCAATTAACCCGGCTAACCCGACCCGACTAACCCGAAACCCGAACCTTAATAGGGTCGGGTTACGGGTTAGATTTTATTTTTTAAAAACCCGACTAACCCGACCCAATTAACCCGAAACCCGATCGGGTTGACCCGATTAACACCCCTAGCTATTCCTATGTAGCTAGACTATTTATATTGGTCAATCACTAGGGTACGGTTTCCCTAGAATGATTGTGGGCCTACACACTTATGGCAAAAGTATTATACCCAAGTAACCTAACAATTATATAGTTTTTGAAACATGTTACAATAAAAATCAGTTTTTAATGTTCCGATTTCTAGTTACTTGCGAGTTGCAAGTCAAGTAACCAGTTGCATGGTTAACGATTTCGAAGTTGAATTTGCGATATTGAAGTTGAATTTGGTTCTTTTCGTAAGATTACATGTTCCCCTTTTAGCTAATTATGTTATTTGGCACTCTGACCCATTAGAGAATAACTATTAGCAATCATGATTAACTCTTTTTGTAACTAGCAAGTTGTTTTACCTTATTGAATACCATAAATAGTTACTTTGATCAGTTGTGGTGTTAATTTGCTCCACTAATCCAAGTTTATTGAAAGCATCATTACTCGAGATCCCACCGGTTCACTAACATAACTGCAATGCGAAGAAATGGCCTTTGAATCACTTAATTCATCTCTAACACCAGTAGCGCGCTACAAACGTTCTGATACGAGAAGGTGAAGATTTAGTGTAAGCTTTGGGTGATTGATATGAGAAGGTGAAGATGATGGTATCTTTTGTGGAGAAGATGAAGCCGTCATTTAAATAGTGAAGATTATATGCGTTTAAAAGACATATATAATTATTTATATAGTTATTTATGAAACTTGATGGTACAAGTTTTGTTTGTTAATTTCTTTTAATATTGTAGTGTAAGGTTTTCTTTAATTTAACTTTTAAAGTGTAATACTTTATAAAACTTTGAATAAATAGTTATCTATGTGTTTAATTTTATATACGTTTTTCGTTTTGATGTAAATTATATATTCAAAATCAACGCAAAATAAAATTAGGTTTTCGTTATCATAACTTTTGATATATACTTTTTATAAAATGATGATTGTACCGTTGTGATGTTCGTAGTTATCCTAAGTTTTGATGTAAATTAAAAAAATTTAAATCCAAGATCTTTTAAAACTTTTGACATATAATGTCCCATAAAGTTTGATTACACCGGTGTGATGTTCTTATTTTATTTTAGGTTTGGACATAATTTTTAAATCTATACCTCGTCAACAATAAAATTTGTCACCGTGTGGGAAATTCCAATAGTATATTTTAAAGAGTGTTCTACGGTAAAAGGCTTTACAACTTGTAATGTAGCAATAAAATAAAATAATTTTATTATCTATTATGGTAGTAAAGTTTTAAAAGTCAAAGATATATGAACCAACCTCTTTCATATGATCAAAACATTTAGTATATATGATCCAACCTCTATTTTATATTCACACAACTCCTGGTTGGTTATAGATCAAAACATGAAGAGTATATGATCCAACCTCTCTTTTATATCCACACAACTCATGTTTTGTCCTCCCCTTCCACATTTATTAACTTTTTAAACTTGTAATGATTCCGAGTTCCGACTTTCTAAATTACAAGTTTACTTTTCATTAGGGGTGTTCATTCGAATCGAATACGAATTGGGCGAATTGGGCGAATCGAATTGGTCGAATTGGGACTTTTAAAAACTGTATTCGTATTCGATCCACATTTGACTAAAAATCTATGTATTCGATTCGATTAAGTTATTCGAATTCGAATCGAATTCGAATAGATTCGAATGTATTCGCTTTAAAAATATAAATAAATAAGCACATCAAACAACAATACAAATGTAGCACCAACATAACATAAGTCTAAAACATCACTCAAACAATATGCAAAACATCACTCAAACAATATGCAAAATATTAGCACATCAACAAGTTTAAAATATGGTAAAAAAAAGTCTAAAACTGCATAATCAAGCACAAAAAAAAACTCTAAACATGTTCAAAACTTGTAGAAACAATAACTAAGCAGATATGTAGAAACAACAATTAAGATTGGGTAATGGGTTGGGTTTAAGTATTTTTAACTTTACTTCAAACTTATTAAGTCATACTCATATACAGATAGCTAATTAGATATATTGAAAAATATATATATATATATATATATATATATATAGAGTGAGGTTCACCTACATAGTGTTATAAATCTAAGAAGGCTAAGAAGCAATAAGAGATTGACATGTGGCATCTAGGAAAATTAGGAGAGGGGGTATTTTAGTCATGCCCACTTTTTTAAATATTCTCTCTCCACATGCAAGTCACATGTCAATTCCCCCACTTTTTTAAAACGTTTATAACTTTTACATACGACATTAATTTTTTAAACAAATTACACCATAAAAACGAGAATTTTTTTCTCTTTAAAACGCGTATAATATTGATATATAAAAAACGAACTTTTTTTTCACAATTTTTCAGCTCATTGTGTCTAACGTCAGGTCATTGTGTCTTTCGTCAGGTCATTGTGTGATTGTGTCATCCGTAGGGTTGTTGTGTCATTCATCGGGTCATTATGTAATCTTATTTGACAAGTATTACACAATCATCTAATAATAATTACAAAATAACACAAAAAGTATTTCAAAGATCTTGCTCCCATATCATCCTCCTTCAAAAATAAATAAACAAAACTTAAAAAAACTACTATTTTCTCATTGTGTCTTTTTTCATTGTGTCTAATTTAAAAAATAAAAAAAACGAGAATTTTTTTAATTTTTTTTAATTTTTCGTTTATTTATTTTTTGAAAGAGAAATACATGGGGAACAAGGTCTTCGAACCACTTTTTTAAAATTTTATTTATATTGTGAGTTAGAATTTTTTTTAAAAGTGTCATTGTGTCTTTGTTTATCATTGTGTCATTCTCACACTTTGTAACAAAAAATGACTTTGTCTTTGAACATTTCTCAAACACATATTAATAATTTGTGACACGATGATAATTTCTAAACACATAAGATGACACAACAAATATTTAAAATAAGATGATATTACATAATGACTTAAGAATGAACCGATAAAAGTGATATTTCACTAGTTATAATATAACACAATCACATGATATTACACAAGGACTAGACAAGTGCCGAATTTTTATTTTATTTTTTATATATCAATATTGTACGCGTTTTAAAGATAATAAAACGCTTGTTTTTTTGGTGTAATTTTTTTAAAAAAATAATATCGTATCCAAAAGTTATGAACGTTTTAAAAAAGTGGGGGAATTGACATGTGCCTTGCATGTGGATAGAGAAAGTCAACAAAAGTGGCTATGACTAATGTACCCTTCCACCCTATTTTTCCCCTACAAATTGATCTCAACCATTAAAAGAGAGATCTAAAGGTCATAAATCCTTCTTAGCCTTCTTAGATTTTTAACACTATGTAGGATAACTCTCCTCTATATATATATATATATATATATATATATATATATATATTCCTTATTCGAATTGGGCGAATCGAATGCGAATACTGAAAATCATATTCGTATTCGATCCACATTCGACAAAATTATTCGAATCGAATGCGAATCGAATTCGAATGACCGAAAGTCGAATTCGAATGGCCTTAATCGAATTCGATTCGAATCGAATTTCGAATAGTTCGAATCGTATTCGAATAATGAACACCCCTACTTTTCATAACATTTTAGATTTTTAGTCGTTTACTTTTGTCATAAATATAAGTTTAGCCCCATCATCTCAACCTTGACACAATAATGATTTGATCCCAACTTTGACCTATTGTTATTAATTTTAACCGTTGTTGATAACTATGACAATTTACAAATTTGACTTCATACTCTACTTTTTCAAATTTATGACATTGGCCAATAACATTTTGACCTATAAGTTTAGATATATCACCGTTGTTTAATGTGTGACGACATAGCGTACAAGACGATGAAGCTTTTTCTAATCAACGTGTGTGATAAAGTTATATATGCAAGCTAGAGCCGATCGTGTGACCCGGTTTTTAATCTAGTTAGTCCCATCGATTGTCTCAACTTATGTTTACACTTGGCGCGTCTCATCTTTTGTTACATTTTTAAGATGGTAACTTTGGGTTGGATATATAAAAGTTTATGATATGATGTATTTTGATGTTACATATATAAAAAATAATTTAGACTCAACTGTTAACCATTTATAATTTCAGGAGGAAAAAAAAAACCGGCCAGGCTGGTTGGTTTTGACAATTCATATGCATAATTTTAGATTAATATTTTTTAAAATATAAGGATGGTTCATGATGATTATAATTCATAAGATTGTCTCCGTTCACCGATTAACCCAACTTTTTAATAAAAAAGTTATGATTCAATTGTCATGTATTTAGCTATTGAGCCTCAAAGTTTATGTTTTTATGTGATCGTAGCATCAAAAAGAAAGCCTGAATTTTCCACGGAAGCCGGCTCAAAATATTTGATCTTAGGTGCATTTTCCTCAGGAATCTTATTGTTTGGGTACGACAGTCTTAGCAAGAACCCCTTTTTAGGGTTTGATCATAAACCCTAGCCGAGGAGCTTCTTTGGACTCTCTTGCTTACCGTAGACTCTCCTTATAAGTCAGTCATGGCTCTTAGCCCCTGTAGCGCTGGGCTGCACTCTTTCTTCTATCAACTGAGGAAACGTTCCATCCATAAAAGAAAAGAGAGAGCTCATAGGCCTTATTCTGCAGATCAAAGAGATTTTTCTTCATCTGCACAATTCAATTATACCCAACTTTTCACTCTCATTAACAACATAATCTTTACTGCCTTTATTAAATAAAAATATACAATTTTAGATTTTATTAAAATTTATTAGAAATATAATTTTTTATTTTAAAATAATAAACAAATTAACTTAAAAGTATTTAAAAAATAAAAATATATACGTTCATCCAAAATAGATAATGTTGGGTTTTTAGATAATAATATTTATTATGTATTAAAAAATACATTTTTTAAACGAACTCTGTTTTTAATAAAATTTATACTGACATGTTCGTAATAAAAAACTGATCAAGTCGGTGTTATTAGATTTTTTTAAATGTTAGTTATTAGAAATTACTAATAAAAAAATTATAGTTAAAACTAATTAGAATGAAATATAAAAGAAAAATAAATAAAAAAGAACCAATGAAATGGTGACAAGTATATTGCATAGTACCATGGTGGGACTATTGTCTTTTGAAACAATTAAGTTATCTTATTTTTGTGGGATATTTGATTACTTATGTGTTGATAATGTAGGCGCACCTCGACAACCTAAATGGAGGCACTTAAAAGACTTACATAAGGCCATCAAGATGTATGAAGATGCATTGGTGGCAACCGAGCCTACAACTATTGTTGGTCAAAATTTAGAGGTAAAGTGTTATACAAAAGTAAACATGTGTTTTTTCAACTAAGAATGTTTTTCACTACATATATTTTTGTTTTTTTTTTTGGACATTTACATATATCCCCTTCTTAAGATCATTTATTACGTATTTATCCACTCCTTAAATTCAATTAATATTTCCCCTTCCTAAACCATATATATTACATATTTACCCAATTTTTTTAAAATAGCCTTTTGATTTACTATTTTACCCTTAATGATCTTCATAAATATATTTTTATATTTTCTTATGTTTTGTGTAAAAGAAGGGGTAAATGAGTAATTTATTATGTCAAAGGGGATATATGTAATTAAATTTTAGGCTTGGGTAAATATGTAATTGATGGATTTAGGAAGGGGAAATATGTAAAAAACCTTTTTTTTAATTTAGGCTACTCTTTATAAGACATCATCAACATGTGCTGCTTTTCTGGCGAATATCGATACAAAAAATGATGCAAATGTTAGCTTCAATGGTAAATCATATCACTTACCCGCGTGGTCTGTTAGCATCTTGCCTGACTGCAAGAATGTGGTGTTCAACACCGCAAAGGTTAGTTTGACTTTTACATCAAATTTAATTTTCGCATTGGTTTCTTTATTTGCATATTAAACACCAGACAATTTGAGCTTCTACAGATAAACTCTATGGCTACCATTAAACGATTTGTCTCCACACGTGTTAGAGATGAATTAAGTGATTCGAAAGCTATTTCTTCTGACTGGAGTTATGTTAATGAACCAGTGGGGATCTCAAGCAATGAAGCATTTAATAAATTTGGATTACTAGAGCAACTTAACACTACAGCGGATCAAACTGATTACTTATGGTATTCAATAAGGTAAAAATCACTTTCCGTCATACGGAATCCTTGTACTTATATTGAAAGATTTGTAAAATTGTTGTAATATTATAGTTTTTATTTTCATACTTCGTGCATAAATAAACAAAATGTCAAAACTATCGGATGGGACCCACGTTAAGGTTGATTACTCTGACATGTTGCCCGACCCCTCCATCTTGCCACATCTAACGGTTAATTCTTCATTTTGCAGCACTGATATTAAAGGTAACGAGCATTTCCTTCACGATGGTTATCAAACAACTCTTCGTATGAAATCACTCGGTCATGTTCTTCATTTGTTCATTAACGGCCAACATCAAGGTACAGCAAAACAAAAATCAATTAACAAAATAAGAGAAAAGAACCTTTTGCTATCTTTCTTGGATCTTTATGATAATTTGATACTTTTAAATTATGACAATCCTGATTTTTCAAAGGATGTTCCTGTGGTTCTCAAACCTGGAAATAACAAACTTGATCTATTGAGCTTGACTGTTGGACTCAAGGTTTGACTTCACTAAATTTTAATGATTTTGACATGTGTAATTAACCAAGTGAATATATTTGGTAAACGTCTATCTTTGTGTGTACAGAACTACGGGGCATTTTTTGACAAAACTTGTGACATCTGCCCAAACCTGAACCCGAAATGCGCAACTCGAATCCGAGTTTTACCTTTTAATTGTATTCGTATTTATTTTCCTCGAGATGTAGCGCTTTGTTATTAAAGATATGTATATAAATATGATTGAACGTTACGTTATTCCTCGTTTTAATACCTAACGACCAAATTATTATTCAACGTATACTAATTACTAGTTATAATAAATAAATCTCCAAATAGGTATGACGTGTATTTTAAAAAAAAAAAGTTTAAAAAGTGTATAAAAAAATGCAATCAATGTCTCAAAACAACCTTCTAACGCCAGAAACGAGCTACAGATATGAAAATGTAACTTATATAAACGACACGGGATAACTCAGTTAAGTTGGTTAGTTGAAATAAGTATTTAAATTAACTTTGGGTCAAAAGTGATAAGTTTTGAAACTTATATTAAAACTATAGTTAAAAATCTGAAAACAAAATCAACCTAGAGGGGCCAGTTTTGTAATTACCCAAACCAAAACACCCCCCCCCCCTCGTGATGCCCGTTTTTCCGGCAGCCTCGGCGCTAGTTTTTCCGGCGAGCTCCGGCGAACCTTGTTGCGCGTTTTCTGACCATTTTAAAGCAATTGAAACCTTCCTAATATATCTTTAACCAATTTCGAACCTCCCCTAAAGGTTTAAAACGCGTTTACCGCAGATTTAACGTGGATTGATTGGGTGGTCAAATTCAAAATCGCAATTTCCGTAAATAATCACGCAATCAACAGTTAATCCATTCCAAAACATCCTTTACAACTCGAATAACATATTACAATTACCAAAAACACATTCCTTGCCTCTGCTTTTCTCAAACCGATCGACCAAAAAACCATTTCCGGCGACATAGTCGATATCTACTTTCTGGGCATCAATTCAGGTTGTTTCTGGGTTCTTTTGATTCTTCTTGATCATCTACAACTCTCTAATCAATCAATTTCATCTTATTTTCATTCCAGATTCATCAAATTCTTCAACATCAGTCGATTCTTTTTCCTTCTCAATCCATATCAATTCGTTGGTTAACAAGTAAGTTTAATAGATCAAAATATTCGTGATTTCATGGGGATTAAAAGCCCCATGTTTAATTTGGATTTGATTAACAGATTTGAAAGAATTGAATGGATCTTGGTTCTAGGGCTTGAACATGAAATGGGTATTGGTGATTAATAAAGGTTAAATCAATTTGCAATCGGGTTTATTAACAAAAAGTGACGCTGGTCTGGTGGTTTGTTCTTTCCTTATGGATGGATTGGTCTCGGGTTTGAGTCTCTTGCACCTTGTCATTAAAACCCTTTTGTTTTTTTTACTAACATAAACACTTAATTATACTTTCTAAATAACCTAATGACATAGTATAAGTTAAATACATTTTAAAACGTAAAAATATATAAAGTTTAATACATATATACAAATGATAATGGTTTAGGTTCATGAATATTATTACAAATATCGTTTCAAGAAAACCTAAGATCGATTCGTATAAAATATATATTCAAATACGAAAGTATAATAACGTTTCGTATAAATTCCCAAATAGTATTTCAAAACCATAAATCCTAAACCCGAAACCCTAGATTTTTTTATTTTGATTGTTGTTACTATTGTTTCGTTTCTAAGTTAGGGTTTCTCCCAATTAATTAGGTGGTACTAATATTTGGGCAACCCTCGGTTCGTTATAGCTGCGTTTTTAGCGGTTCAATTATATTTGCAATTCGAGGTGAGTAAACTCACTCCCATTTTTACTGTTTTGCTTTTGGGGCTGAAATATGCGTTTCAATATTATACTACGGTTTTCGTTTCGTTGTTTCTATTTCAAAATGAGATCATAAAATGTGTTAATCTTGTCGGCCGCTTGATGCAAAATTATGTGATAGTCAATGTAGTTGTATTATTTGTAATTTCCGCCGGTACGATATTAGCGCTAATGGTTTGACAAACCCACCTACGTGTATTTCAAAATAGGTGATTTGACCCGGTGATTCTTTGGTTGATTCGTTAGGATAGTTACTGTTACTATACTGTGATACTTGTTGCTACGTTGCTATGTCCCTTCGATGCTTAAACAATTATTGATAACTTGTATATCTAGACGGTTAAATGACGGTTAAACGATAGTTATCAATATTTGTAACATGAGTGGTTCTCATGACTTGTTGCTAAAGTTAACCTATGGAGTTTCAAGGTTCTTGGATTCGTTATTGGTTTCGTTGGTCTTGGTTGAGTAATATGATGAAATTGCTATGCACATAAGATTGCGAAACATATTTATAATGATCTCGGATTTCATATTATGTACTATTAACTGTGTTTTTACTCACTAGCTAATTCTTTAGCTAACTTATTTTACTCATATTTCAGGTGACGTTTTGAGCGTTTTATGCTTTTCAAGACATAGGATGCTTTTGGACCTAGAATAAATGAATAATAAATTCCTTTGATTGTCGGCTTTATTTATGAATTTATGACTACTTATTCATCATTTATGTCACGACATTTATTGCCTTAATAATATTAAAATATGCTTATAGTGTGCCATGTGCTTTGTACTATTGATATCCAATTTACTTGACAGCCCGGTGTTTCCGCCGCCGGGCGGGGTGTCACAAAACTGATGCGGGTATTGTGACATCTGCCCCAAACCCGAACCCGAATGCCCGACTCAAACCCGAAGTTGTTATCCTTTTAATTGTAAACGAATTTATTTTCTTCAAAAGTGTAACGTTTATTATTATTATGAATAAACGCATTGAATTTTACGTTACCTCTGTCTCAATTAAATAACCGTATGATGTCGCAAAATATTCCCGCATAGCAAATAAATATTGTTGGAATAATAAATCTCAAAATATATATACAAATAAATGTATATATTTCGTAAAAGAAAACCATTAAACAAAAACGCTTCTAAGCCTTGAAATAGCCTCCTAATGGCTTAACCGAACTAAAACTATAAAAACGTCACTTATATAAATGCTACGTCTCAACATAGTTAAGTTTGTTAACTAATATAACTTATAAATTAACCTTGTGCCAAAACCGTCAATTTACAAACTATTAACAAAACTTAACTCATCTTTTAAACAACAAATGAAACAAGAGGGACTGGTTATGTAAACTTTAAAACCAGCCCAAAATCCTTTCCCCCACCCCCGTGTTTCCGATTATCATTTTCCGGCCACTTTGGCCGGAATATACCGACTTCCGGCAAGCAATGTTTGGCCAATTTCAACACTTAAAAATCAAACTAAAACAATGGAAATGACCGTGGCTGTGATTCGAACCCCCTACCACCTTCAAATCGTCGATTAAACAACACAATTCCATGTTTTATTGCAAAACAAAATCGGTTTCAAAAACCCACATAATCAAATCGTTTATAACGCATCAAACAGTAATTTCGATTAACCAAACATCATCAATGCTGCGTTTTGAAAACGTTTGAAACAACTAATTGAACTGAAACATCTCATATTAACATCTAATTAACCATTTTTGTTCTTAACCTAACTTCTATTCAATCGGCATCTTCCAGTTCATCTAAACACAATTACATTTACATACACACTCCTCAGCACTCGAAATTGCTCTCTGTTGTTCCAATTTCTCTCAAAAACACGCACAAATCAGTAGGTGATTCGCAATACCGTCGCCTCTGTTCATCGTGTTCATCGACTTATTTCTTCATCATTCAAGTAAGTGTGTTATATCAAAATGATCCTCATTCAATAGAGATTAAAAGCCCTATGATCGTATGGATTGATTTAAGAATTGAACGGATCTTTGAATCTAGGGCTTGTTTTAGTTATGGGTTTTGTTTATTTATAAACGATAAAACATTTAAAAATCAAACTTAAAAACAAAAGATGTATCTGGTCTGGTGGTTTGTATGCTTGCTGTGAACCTGTAGGTCACGGGTTCGAAACCCACTGGCTCTATTTCTTTATTCTTCATATTTTTCACTTTCAAATCATTTAATTATACTTTTCTAATAACCTAATAATATATTTAAGATGAAACTATTTTATAAGCTTAAAACATAAGTTTAATATTTCAAGAAAACTAAAAATGGTTTCTTACAAAATACTGCAACGTTTCGTATTAAACCCTAAATCCCCAAATTGTATTTCAAAATCCTAAATCCCAAATTGTATTTCAAAACCCTAAATCCCAAATTGTATTTCAAAACCCTAAATCTCAAATTTGTATTTCAAAACCCTAAATCCCCAAATTGTATTTCAAAACCCTAAATCCCAAATTGTATTTCAAAACCCTAAATCCCAAATTGTATTTCAAAAACCCTAAATCCCAAATTGTATTTCAAAACCCTAAATCCCAAATTGTATTTCAAAAACCCTAAATCCCAAATCTTAAATCCGAAACCCTAGAAGTTCTAGTTTCTTGATTCTAGTTATTGTGTTACTTGCTTCGTTTCTAAATAAGGTTTTCCCGGTTAATTAGGTGATTCTAATATCTGGGCGATCCTCGGTTCTTTCTAGTTGCGATTCTAGTGTTACTATTATCTTTGGATTTTAAGGTGAGTAAACTCACTCCCCTTTTTACTGTTTACGTTTTTGGGGCTGAAATACGTGTTTCTATAATACAACGGTTTCTTTTGATGTTTCTATTTTCGAAAATGAGATCATTGGATGTGTTAATCATGTTTGGCCGCATGTAGCAAAATTGTGTGATAGTCAATATTAGTTATATTATCTTGTAATTTCCACCGGTACAATGTTTGCGCTAATGGCTTGACAAGCCCACCTACATTAATGGCCTGATAGGTGATTTGACCCGGCGATTCTTTGGTTGATTCTTTAGGATAGTTACTGTTACTATACTGTGATACTTGTTGCTCCGTTGCTATGTCCCTTAGATGCTTAAACATTTTTGATAACTTACATATCGAGACGGTTAAATGACGGTTAAACGATGGTTATCAATAAATGTAACATGAGTTGGTTCCTCATGACTTGTTGCTAAAGGTAACCCTGCGGGGTCTATGATACTTGTTTCTATGTGTTTCTATGGTCACGGTTGAGATATATATGATGAAATTGCTATGCACATGAGATTGCGAAACACAATCTATAATGATCTCGGATTTTATACTATGTACTATTAATTGTGTTTTACTCACTAGCTAATTCTTTAGCTAACTTATTTTACACGTTTTTCAGGTGGAGTTTGATTCGGTTTTCTTTCAAGACACGTAGGATGCTTCGGACCTAGAATAAAAAGGACAATAAATGATATTTATTTGCCGTTTCTGTTACGATTTTAAGACTGTTTGAATGCCTATTTATGTCACGAAATTATTGCTTAATCAATATTAAAATATGCGTTTAGTGTGCCATGTGCTTTGTACTTTGATATCCGATCCACTTGACGCGCCCGGTGTTTTCCGCCGCCGGGCGGGGTGTCACAGGTATAAGTGGTTTAGTGTAGCTAGAGGGCTTAACAAACAAGTCAACCGTTGACCTTTCATCTCAACGGTGGACATATCAAATTGGACTCAAAGGAAAATCGTTACGCTTGAACACTGGTGGTTCATCACTATGGGTCTTGGGAACGTCTAAAAGTCAACCATTGACTTGGTATAAGGTAATATCAAAGTCAATTTAAAAGTAAACCTTTGGCTTGAGTTTTGTATCTTAATCAATAATTTATGTTGAAACAGACCAATTTTGATGCTCCCTCGGGTGATAGTCCAGTTGCAATTGACTTCATCGGAATGGGGAAAGGCGAGGCATGGGTCAATGGTCAAAGTATCGGCCGTTATTGGCGAACTTATTTATCTTCAACTAGCGGTTGCTCAACTTGTAGTTACAAAGGGCCATATAGTTCAACAAAATGCCAAAAGGATTGTGAGCTGTAACTGAAGTCTTTATTAAACCTACTTCATAAAGTTTGAATTTTTTTTAACAATTTACTTAATCTCGTAGGTACCATGTACCACGAGAATGGTTGAAACCAAGCGAGAATGTTTTGGTTTTGTTTGAGGAAATAGGTGGAGATCCGACACAAATATCATTCAAGACACAAGAATTTGAAAGTTTGTGTTTGCTAGTCTCTGAATCTCATCCACTCCCAATGGAAGCCTGGACTCAAAATAAGGCAACAAAAAAAAGTTAAAGTCAGAGTCAACGCGTAAGCCGAGAATTATGCTCGAATGCCCTAATCCAAACCATGTCATGTCTTCAATCAAGGTTGCTAGCTTTGGAACGCCTCAAGGGAACTGCGGAAGTTTTAGTCATGGCTATTGCAAGAGATAATGCACTTTCAATACTACAAAAGGTAAACTCTTTTGACTTCGACTTTTTCATAAGCATATACGTTAATTAGACAGTTTGAGCTTACAAATGGTAAACTTTTCAGGCTTGCATTAGGTCAAGGACATACAACATTGAAGTTTCATCAGCCACATTTGGAGATCCTTGCATTGGTGTAGCGAAAAGTTTAGCGGTTGAAGCTTCGTGTGCATGATATGTGTTTATTATTTTTAAGAATCTAGGAACAACAACCCTAAATTTTTTATGTTTTGAGTACCCTTTTGCATTTTTTTCATGGATAATGTTTCTTAATGTCTGAATTTTCGTGGATGTTTATAAATTTTGATTTTTAAGAATCTTGGATTTGGAAAGTTTTCTTGCTGCTTAAGTGTCTTTACCAATGTTTTAAAAATCGGTTCTTTATACATATTGGATTGACGTTAAAAATGTTTCAACCGGTTATACCGGACGGTTTAGCCGGAGTGACTATTTACCTTATAGTTTTTTTTAATACATCTTTTATTTAAAGAAAAAAATACATGATTCAATAATAAAAATAAATCAAAAGTTAACTCATAATAAAAAATAGTCCAAAAAAATTTCAAAACTACTTGATTTCGCAACAAAGTTTTTTAAATAAAACGGATCAACTGGTTTATTTCATGTATAATACTTGTAAATAAGACGCTCAAGAAAAATAAGAAAAATATAGCTTTAATTGAGAAATTTTTATGGGAAAAAAACTCATAAATTAATCGACCTAAAATCGATGGTATGATATACATACTGGTTACCCAAAATATCGACCTAAACCGTACCGGCAAAATGCACAATCACTGATTCAGTCGGTTTAACCGATTGGAACCGATTTTTAAAACATTGGTCTTTACAAGATTTCTTGATTCAGCTAGACTATTTATATGGGTGAATCATTAGGGTTTCCCTACAATGGGTTTGTCAATGATTGTGGGCAAGCCCACTTATGGCAAAAGCCCTCACATATCCATATACTGATATACCTAACAATATCCATATACGGATATACCTAACAACAATATAGCTTTTGAAACATCTTTATATAATATAGCAAAATAAAAAAATCCTATGTGTCATCTTTTTATAGCTTTTAGCTTATGTGGCATTATTTAAGAGATTATCTCACAATAATGATTTTTTTATTTAAAATATGTATATAAAATTTATTATAATAAAACTAATTACATTTTTGGTCTCCTAATATTTTGGAGAATTTTGAAAAATTTAAGCATATTTTTATTTTTAACCCTTTACTACAATGGGTGTACGTGAGTCGGTTTATATTTGATAGGGTTTAAAAATGAAACTTGTGGATAAAGTTAATAATAACATACAATTAAAAACCTTAGCGTTTTATAAATATACATAACATTTTTATATTATTTTTAAAAAAATAAACTACACCATAAAACTAAGCACTTTATTCTCTTTAATTTGAGTATAATATTGCTATGCTAAAAATCTAATTTTTAAAAATATATCATGTGTTCCGTTTTACCACGGTTTTGTCTCAAAACTGAATGGAACATTCATGAACATCCTTAAAAGCATCACACTTGAATTGTGTTCCCGAACGTAGCGCGGGCACTAAACTAGTGTTATAATATAACAATCAGTTTTTAATGTTTGGATGTCTGGTTACCTGAGAGTTGCGAGTCAAGTAACCCAGTTGGCCAGTTGCATAGTTAAAGATTTCGAAGTTGAATTTGCGATTTTGAAGTTCAATTTTTTTTCTTTTCGTAAATTTTGATATTTTAATATAATTAAATAATGTGTTGATACAATTTAAGCTTACATGTTCTCCTTTTAGCTAAATTATGTTATTTGACATTTGCACGAGAGAAAACTGTAAATATTAGCAACCATGATTAACTCTTTTGTAACTAGTAAGTTGTTTTTACCTTGAGGTATCGGGTTTAAGTCCACCTAGAACAAAAAAATAAAAAATTAGGAGGTTCTAGGTTAGGTCAAGAGGTTTTCTCACAAAATGTGAGTTTCCTTCTGTGGGAGTTGGGGGTACAGTCTCGGCTGGGAAACATATAGATGAGCCCCATTAAGATAGCGTCTATCCTCCAAAGCAGGACCGTATATTTGCAGTAAAAAAAAAGTTGTTTTTATCTTATTGAATAACATAAATTGTCACTTTGCTCCATTAATCCAAGTTTATTGTACACATCATTACTCGAGATCCCACCAATTCACTAACATAACTCTAGTGCGAAGAAATGGCCTTTGAATCACTTATTTCACCTCAAACACCAGTCGGTACTAACCTTTTGATCGTAGCCATAGAGTTTATCCGAGAAAGATTTAGCGTAACCTTTTGTGGAGAAGATGAAGCCCTCATTTAAATAGTGATGATTATATGTGTTTAATAGACATATATAGTTATTTATGTAAATTTTGTTTGTTAATTTATAATTGTAATATTGTAGTTTAAGGTTTTTTAATGTAAAAAACTTTAAATAAAAAGTTATCTCTGTGTTTAATTTTATCTACGTTTTATGTTTTGATATAAATTTTACTAGTTTAGTGTCCGCACTACGCTTGGAAACATAACACAAAATATTAAGCTATTTAATTGTAGGTTATTAACAACTTTGTTTCTAAGTTTCATTATTATACCTATTAAAATATAGGTTTAATTTCATATATACCCCTACAAAGTTGCATAATATCATATATACCCAAAAGTACAAGTTTTTAATGCATAATGTACAACACTTTTTAAGCATGATTTGGGTATATATGATACTATGCAACTTTGTAGGGGTATATATGAAATTGCCCCTTAAATATAAGAGGACTCATGAACACTCCTGATAGGAGAGAGTTCAAAATATAAATATTCTTAAATTTCTAAAGATTCTCCTAATATTAAGGGATCAAAATATAATTAAGGTTATTATAATATATTATTATTATAGATGGATACATATTTCAAATATAAAAATAATAATTATAATGAGACAAAGTCTCTTATGATGTCAAATAAGCAAAACTACATCTAACGTTGACAACCAAACAAAATAGATTTTGTTATATCTACCTATTTTAATAATTGAATAACGCATCCACTTGTCATGATCTTAGATATGCCACATAAGAAAAATCCTATGTGGCAAATTCTCATTTAATATAGCATGCGGATCTTATTCGGGTTAAATACTACCTGCACACAGTTTTTTTAAATAATTAAATTATCTTCTTTTATATATCTATCTGTTTAAATTTTAAAATATTCTTTTATCCATATTAATCGGTGGATTAGATTATTGTGGGATTCAAATTTTATATTACATCTTTATTACACGTGTTTTTTATTAGAGATATAATTTAATATCACATTTTTTACCCAAATTTGTATGTTACACGGGACACTAATCTAGTTATATAAATATAAGGATTCAAAATCAACACAAAAAAAATTCGTTTTTTCCTTATTATAACTTTGGATATGTATTATTTTATAATAACATGATGATTGTATAGTTGTAATGTTGTTAGACGTTTTCCTACGTTTTGATATAAATTAAATTTATTAAAACCAAGATGAGATAAAAACTGATTTTCCTTAAACCTTTAGATATATAATTTCCCATGCATAAAGGATAAAGTTTGATTACATCGGTGTGATTTTCTTATTTTATTTAGGTTTGGATATAATTTTTATTCAAAACAAAGATTGAGAAAAAAATCGATTTCTTTTCTAGTTTTGGAGTAAAATGTTCTATAGCATTTTGAATATGTTGTTGCGACGTTCTTATCTTCGTACATTTCAATACAAGTTTTATTTAAATCTAATTCCCAGCAATAATAAAAACTAGTTTTATACATGTCCAGAGGTCGAGTTTCGACATATTATTAACGACTGCCATTCTGCCAATGGGTTTCATATGCAACATTTTCTTTTCAGGCTATTCATATAGTATACTACCAAAAAAAATAATTAACCACAGCCACAAATAAACAAAAACATAATAAACTTTTACGTGGGTTTATTAGTACAATAATAATAAAATTGCAAAGAAATACATAATATAATACTTACTAGCGAGTTTCAAATTATATACTTTTTCGTAGTTTACTACCAACAACTTGTAACCACACAACCACAAATAAATATAAGCATTAAATAAAATCTTAAATAGGAATCTTATCACATTTGAACGAAATTACCTCCTACAATAAAATAAAAACTAAAGGTGTTTGGAACAATCGGTTTTCTATTGTTTCTACACACCGGATCAAATGTCGTCATAACACACCAATCGGCCCTCCTTTTCCAACCCCTTCCCAACAATCGTACACCATCATCTTCATATCCACTGTCATCAAGGCTTCCACATGTCATTTATACCCTCCCATCTAATATCCGGAATGGCAAGCAACAGTTGTAAACTAAGCATTTACATTGTTGTTCGTTATTAAATGAAGGTAGTTTTGTAACTTTGCAATCGGTTCTTCTTGATAGATGCTCTACTTGATGGCAAATTCCCCCTTGTTTTATACCCGTCTATAGGCCGGGTTTCGACATATATCATCGACCTAAATAGATCTCATATGCGTTTTTTTCTTTTTTGATTATTCGTATACGTTTACTACCAAAAAACAATTTTTATCTACACAAACAAAAATAAACATAAACAAAATATAATCTTGGGGCTAGTTCTAAAGAACTTGAAAATGTTGGCCAACAAATGAACCACGAAGCGATTTTAAGAACCAATTGTAATCTTAAACGTAACAACGTCCTACTAAAGTGAAGCCACAACATTCGTGTTGTAAAATACGGCCAATAACATACAAAGTTCAATTCAATTCCCTGTAAATGTAATCTTACTAACGGGTCAAACGCATAAAAAAGAAGCCTAAAAAAGCAAATTGAATAAGTCAAATGGGTCGAAAGCCTCCCAAAGTTTTATTATAATCTGCTTTTTATTCACATTTAACCAAATGATTATGAATGCGAATAAAAATCAAAGAAGGATTGCAAATCGGTTACCCGCTACAATTACATCCCATTCAACACCAATTTACTCTAAACTTCACTCCAAAAAAACCTTCAACTTAATGCACCTTGTGTGTGGTTCATCTGACTTTTGACCCAACCATTTGTGACTTCATGCAGTATGCTACAGAAGCAACATAAGTATATCTTCATGAGTTAATGCGGCATAAAGATTGTTTTTCTCTTTTTTCATCAAACTTGGTGACAAACTCTTCAAACTTTAAGTCCTAGTGCCCGTTCTAGAGTACAAACAACTGACTGGCAAGTCTCTCGTAGTCGAAGACAACAAATGGACAAAAAATTAACGAAATAAACACGAGCATAAAAGCAATAAAAGTAGCTGTCATTGAAGAATTATACATGAAAATTGTAGCGATTGAGGAACCACAACATGTTGAATGTATCTAGTTTTTCATTTGTATCATAACCCCAAAATTCCTAACAGAAGGCAATCTACTTGAACTCTTTTGAAACTGATAATGTATGGACTTGAAAAAGATTCATATATTCACCGTAGAACATGTAACATATGAACTGATAACCCCTCAAAAAGAAACAGAAACCCAGCATGAACCTAGCCGTTTTGAAATGAAATTTTTGAAGATTGATGTCCCTGTTTCAAGAATCAAGCGCATTGCATTGTCACTCTATTACCACAAATTATGACTCCAAAACATCAAAATTTGTTCCAGCAACACCTATATGATGATTATGAGAAGACAAAGAGTTAGCAACTACAATTGGGACTTTTGAGTTAGAGTAGAAAAATCATACCAGGTGCTACTAAATTTGAGGGTAACCCAACCATAGAGATTATATGTCTTTCTTAGACGGCGGTGAGGGATTTAGTTTTAGCAGGCCTTCATCGTGATCCCAAATATGTTCAATCGATGCTTCAATAGATGAAATCGAGGAGTTTGGTCGGATGTTAGTCTCTTGCTCCGTTGTCATTCTTAAGGTTGTAGATGGGGTAACCGATAACGTGGGGGAGTAAAACGGGGAAACACCTAAACTGCTAACAAACCGACCGAAAAAAACTCAACTCCATGGTATCTAAGGTCAAGATTTTATTTCAGCTTGATCCTAAGGTGGAGATTGAATCTCCCGGTGGTTAAACTCACGAGAAGCAATATAATATATAATTTGTTACCATGTGGTATATTCCAATAGTATATTTTAAAGAGTGTTGTAAGGTAAAAGCTTTTACAAGTTGTAATATATAGTAATTAAAAGAGGGTTACCTTGTGCAAACTTATTCAAATCTATGCGTTCACAATAAAAGACCTCCTGAAGACGAAAGAACTGGTAAATAATGATAAGAGGAAAGAAATGGTTGATGCCTCTGGAAGATGAGAAATTATGTTGTTTTCTCGAGTCGCAAGCTATACAAGTATACAGCTACTAGCTGTTCGTAGAAATAAAGATTTGTGGCTATCTTTGGGAAGATTGGTTTAGATTCAACTGTTTAGTTTGATTTTTTTTTTGTCATTATATTGTTAAGTATTAAACGGTAATTTTTTAGGTTTGTTATGATACGCTTGGAGCTGGTCAAATGATTGTTACAGTTATTATGACAATGAAGATCGATGCCATTATAAATCATATTTGGATCGTGGTTCGAGTATATTAATTAGACATATTTGATAGTTATTATGATGTGAGTAGTGTTTGAATTTATCCGGCCATATGATCATTTGATTCATGTTTGAATACAATTTCTAATTTTCTTTATTCATTAATACTTTTATTTACTAAATATTTGTTAATTATCTGATTAGTATTCTACTTAAAAAAACCATTTTTCCTTAATATTACGTTAAATTTTCTAATTTATATACATGAGTTTTAAACTAGTTGTTATTGGTATTAATAAACCTAATCTTATATTGGTTACTGATAATTGAACTTTATCAAAGAAGATAATAATATATGAGTTCAAACTTCAAACTTATGATAAAGATCGATGATTATACAAATTGTGAGCTTTTATCTAATAATTAAGATACACATGAATTTAAAATTATGATGATGATCATACGTGACTTATAAATATATACCTCTAATTAATAACTACTTCACATTTTAATCTAATTGTGAACTGTACGTGGAAGAGAATGATGAAGTTCTTGATTGCTTTGGTGGCTGCACTGGCAATGGCAACAGCGGTTTTTGGTACGAATGTGACGTATGATCACCGAGCGGTGGTGATTGATGGCAAGCGGCGGGTGTTGGTTTCTGGCTCCATTCATTATCCTCGTAGTACCCCTGATGTAAGTTCATAGTTTCACACCACCAACACACAAACATTATATATTGTTGTTATTAATTTGATAAAGATTTGAAGTTTATTTGAATAAATTGCAGATGTGGCCTGATCTTATTCAAAAATCGAAAGATGGAGGATTGGATGTGATTGAAACATATGTTTTCTGGAATTTGCATGAGCCTGTTAAAAACCAGGTTTTTTTTATTTTTTTATAAATATTTTTCAAGAATTTTGGAGGGAAATGTCTCTTATGTTTGGCTGGAAATTTTAGATGTTAAACAACTTTTTATTTTGACATGTGTAAGTTGAGCCGTAACCTTTTATAAAAAGAAATATTTGTTTCTTTCTTTTGTTATTTGTGTTCTTTGATCTTTAAGAATTAATCTGAAGCATGAAACTTAAATTTGATTGGAATTTTTTATTATTTATTTGTTTATTTATGATTTTCAAGAATATATCTTTGAACAATAATCCAAATTGCAAGATTTTTGGAGTACCCGTATGCAATTTTTTGATGTGAATGTTGTTAAAAGTTTATAAATTTTAAGCCTTTCGTTTGTTTGTTATCTTCAATCTCCAAGAATCTTGAACCATAATTTAGTGAAAAAATATTGTTCTTTACTAAGATTTTCTATAATAAGTTAAGTTCAACCAAACTAATGTTAATAATATCTTGAAATTGAACACTCAACAGTATGACTTTGAAGGAAGAAAAGATCTGGTTACATTTGTGAAACTGGTAGCTGATGCTGGTCTTTATGTTCATCTTCGGATCGGTCCATATGTTTGTGCAGAATGGAATTATGGGTTAGTCTTAATTTCACTTTGTTTAATTACTATATATATGTTTAGCATTCATTCACAATATATGCTTAAATTTTACATGTTGTGTCAAAACAGTGGGTTTCCGCTATGGTTACATTTCATACCAGGAATTGAGCTTCGAACAGATAACGAGCCGTTTAAGGTTATCTATATATCATGTTTTACTTAGTCGGTTCCAAAAGCTTTATTAACATTTTGCTGACAATATATATCACATATGTGTTTTAGGCTGAAATGAAACGGTTTACAACCAAGATAGTTAGCATGATGAAGGAGGAGAATCTTTATGCATCTCAAGGTGGACCTATTATCTTATCACAGATCGAGAACGAATATGGTAACTTTGAAAACAACTACGGTCCTGCTGGAAAATCTTACATCAATTGGGCAGCGAGTATGGCTACGTCTTTGAACACAGGAGTACCATGGGTTATGTGTCAGCAAAGAGACGCACCTGATCCACTTGTAATAATACTAAACAAACACCCAATTAGTAAACTTGTTACCCTTTAACAAAAGTTTAACATGTGGTTTCTTTAATTATGAATGTAGATTGATACTTGCAACGGGTTCTACTGTGATGGGTACAAACCGAATGCTGCAAACAAGCCAACAATGTGGACTGAGAACTGGACCGGGTGGTTTCTTACGTTTGGTGGGGCCGTGCCTTATAGACCAGTCGAAGATGTTGCATACGCAGTTGCACGTTTCTACCAAAGAGGTGGAACCTTTCAAAACTACTATATGGTTAGTATATGTGTTTTATGTCACGTTTATGTTACTCTAGCTATATATTTATGAGAAAGATGTTTAATATATATTGTGGGTATGTTGCATAGTACCATGGCGGGACTAACTTTGGTCATACTACCGGAGGACCTTTTATTGCAACAAGTTATGATTATGATGCTCCACTTGATGAGTATGGTATGTTTTTACGTTTTAGGGATGGTTCTATTGTGTTTTGAAACAATTTATCTTATTTTTGTGAGATGTTTAATTACTTATGGGTTGATCATGTAGGCGCACCTCGACAACCTAAATGGGGGCACTTAAAAGACTTGCATAAGGCCATTAAGATGTGTGAAGATGCATTGGTGGCAACCGAGCCTACAACTTTTGTTGGTCAAAATTTCGAGGTAAAATGTTGATACAAAACTAATCATTTGTTTTTTTTTAACTTGGAAGGTTTTTCACTAACATAAAGTTGTGTTTTTTTTGTTTAGGCCACTCTTTATAAGACATCATCAACATGTGCTGCTTTTTTGGCGAATGTCGACACAAAAAATGATGCAAATGTTAGCTTCAATGGTAAATCTTATCACTTACCTGCGTGGTCTGTTAGCATCTTGCCTGACTGCAAGAATATGGTGTTCAACACTGCAAAGGTTAGTTTGACTTCTACATCAAATTTAATTATCGCATTGGTTTCTTTATTTGCATATTAAACACCAGACAATTTGAGCTTTTACAGATTAACTCTATGGCTACCATTAAACGATTTGTCTCTACAAGTGTTAGAGATGAATTAAGTGATTCGAAAGCTATTTCTTCGGACTGGAGTTATGTTAATGAACCAGTGGGGATCTCAAGCAACGAAGCATTTAATAAATTTGGATTACTAGAGCAACTTAACACTACAGCAGATCAAACTGATTACTTATGGTATTCAATAAGGTAAAAATCACTTTCCGTCATACTTGAATCCTTGTATTTAAAGATTTGTAAAATTGTTGTAATTTTTGCATACTTCGCGCATATAAATAATTAAGATGTCAAAACTAGCCGACGAGAACATTCCCAACACCATCTGACTTGGTTTGACCCACCTACATCTTGCCACATCTAATGGTTAGTTCTTCATTTTGCAGCACTGATATTAAAGGTAACGAGGACTTCCTTCACGATGGTTATCAAACAACTCTTCGTATGAAATCACTCGGTCATGTTCTTCATTTGTTCATTAACGGCCAACATCAAGGTATAATAAATCAAGTAACAAATAATAGAAAAGAACCTTTTGTTTTATTTCTTGGATCATTATGATTATTTGATATTTTTTAAATTGTAGGTAGTGCAATTGGCAATTATGACAACCCTGGTTTTTCAAAGGATATTCATGTGGTTTTCAAACCTGGAAATAACAAACTTGATCTATTGAGTTTGACCGTTGGACTAAAGGTTTGACTTCACTAAATTTATAGATTTTGACTTGTGTAATTAACCAAGTGAATATATTTGATAAACGTCTTATCTTTGTGTTACAGAACTATGGGGCATTTTTTGACAAAACTGGTGCGGGTATAAGTGGTCCAGTGGAGCTAGAGGGCTTAACAAACAAGTCAACCGTTGACCTTTCATCTCAACGTTGGACATACCAAATTGGACTCAAAGGAGAATCATTAGGCTTGAACACCGGTGGTTCATCACTATGGGTATTGGGGACGCCTAAAAGTCAACCACTGACTTGGTATAAGGTAATATCTAAATCAAATTAAAAATTTAACATTTAATAGTATTGTATCTTAATCAATAGTTTATGTTGATACAGACAAATTTTGATGCTCCCTCGGGTGATAGTCCAGTTGCAATTGACTTCACTGGAATGGGGAAAGGCGAGGCATGGGTCAATGGTCAAAGTATTGGGCGTTATTGGCCAACTTATTTAGCTCCAACTAGCGGTTGCTCAGCTTGTAGTTACAAAGGGCCATATAGTTCAACAAAATGCCAAAAGGATTGTGGGAAACCTTCACAAAAGCTGTAAGTGAAGTCTTTATTAAACATACTTCATAAAGTTTGAATTTTTAACAACCTACTTAATCTTGTAGGTACCATGTACCACGAGAATGGTTAAAACCAAGCGACAATGTTTTAGTCTTGTTTGAGGAAATAGGTGGAGACCCGACACAAATATCCTTCAAGACACAAGAATTAGAAAGTTTGTGTTCGCTAGTCTCAGAATCTCATCCACTCCCAATGGAAGCCTGGACTCAAAATAAGGCAACAAGAAAGTTAAAGTCGGAGTCAACGCGTAAGCCGAAAGTTATGCTAGAATGCCCTAATCCAAACCATGTCATATCTTCAATCAAGTTTGCTAGCTTTGGAACACCTCAAGGGAAGTGTGGAAGTTTTAGTCATGGTTACTGCAAGAGTCCTAATGCACTTTCAATACTACAAAAGGTAAACTCTTTTAACTTTGACTTTTTTCATGTGTATATATGTTAATTTAGACGGCTTGAGCTTACAATTGGTAAACTTTTCAGGCTTGCATTGGGTCAAGAACATGCAACATTGAAGTTTCATCAGCCACATTTGGAGATCCTTGCATTGGTGAAACGAAAAGTTTAGCGGTCGAAGCTTCGTGTGCATGATATATGTTTATTATTTCGAGAATTTTGAAACAAGAACCTTAATTTCTTTGATGTTTGGAGTACCCTTTTGCATTTTTTCATGGATAATGTTTCTTAGTATCTGAATTTTCGTGAATGTTTATAACTTTTTGATCTTTAATTTATGGTTTGTTTTCTTTGATTTTTAAACATCTTGAATTAGGAATTTTTTTCTTGATCAATTGAGTGTCTTTATATGATATTCCTTATTAGCATGCTCAAACCGGATTTTTTTAGGAACCGGTTCAGGGTAGGAATCGGGTCCGGTTTTGGTCAACAAAGTCAAGAACAGGGTAGGGTCGGTCCTAGTTCCGGGTATGATCGGGTATTTGACCGGGTTTTTTCCGGTTTAACCGGGGTTTTTTTGGTTCCGGGTAGGGTCGGGTCCGGGTTTTGATCGGATTGAGGTGGAACCGGTTCCGGCGGTTTCGGGTACGGTTCCACTTTCTTGGAGGAACCGGAACCCATGTGTACCCTACGGTTCGGGTACGACCGGTTCCGAATCCAATTCAGGTACACCGGATCGGTTTGCAGAACCAGTTTTTTTTGCACGGCTATTCCTATGCAGCTAGACTATTTATATTGGGTCAATCACTAGGGTACGGTTTCCCTAGAATGATTGTGGGCCTACACACTTATGGGCTTATGGCAAAAGTATTATACCCAAGTAACCTAACAATTATATAGTTTTTCAAACATGTTACAATAAAAAGTTACTTGTGAGTTGCAAGTCAAGTAACCAGTTGCATGGTTAACGATTTCGAAGTTGAATTTGCGATATTGAAGTTGAATTTGGTTCTTTTCGTAAGATTACATGTTCCCCTTTTAGCTAATTATGTTATTTGGCACTCTGACCCATTAGAGAATAACTATTAGCAATCATGATTAACTCTTTTTGTAACTAGCAAGTTGTTTTACCTTATTGAATACCATAAATAGTTACTTTGATCAGTTGTGGTGTTAATTTGCTCCACTAATCCAAGTTTATTGAACGCATCATTACTCGAGATCCCACCGGTTCACTAACATAACTGCAATGCGAAGAAATGGCCTTTGAATCACTTAATTCATCTCTAACACCAGTAGCGCGCTACAAACGTTCTGATACGAGAAGGTGAAGATTTAGTGTAAGCTTTGGGTGATTGATATGAGAAGGTGAAGATGATGGTATCTTTTGTGGAGAAGATGAAGCTGTCATTTAAATAGTGAAGATTATATGCGTTTAAAAGACATATATAGTTATTTATATAGTTATTTATGAAACTTGATCGTACAAGTTTTGTTTGTTAATTTCTTTTAATATTGTAGTGTAAGGTTTTCTTTAATTTAACTTTTAAAGTGTAATACTTTATAAAACTTTGAATAAATAGTTATCTATGTGTTTAATTTTATATACGTTTTTCGTTTTGATGTAAATTATATATTCAAAATCAACGCAAAATAAAATTAGGTTTTCGTTATCATAACTTTTGATATATACTATTTTATAAAATGATGATTGTACCGTTGTGATGTTCGTAGTTATCCTAAGTTTTGATGTAAATTAAAAAATTTTAAATCCAAGATCTTTTAAAACTTTTGACATATAATGTCCCATAAAGTTTGATTACTCCGGTGTGATGTTCTTATTTTATTTTAGGTTTGGACATAATTTTTAAATCTATACCTCGTCAACAATAAAATTTGTCACCGTGTGGGAAATTCCAATAGTATATTTTAAAGAGTGTTCTACGGTAAAAGGTTTTACAACTTGTAATATAGCAATAAAATAAAATAATTTTATTATCTATTATGGTAGTAAAGTTTTAAAAGTCAAAGATATATGAACCAACCTCTTTCATATGATCAAAACATTTAGTATATATGATCCAACCTCTATTTTATATTCACACAACTCCTGGTTGGTTATAGATCAAAACATGAAGAGTATATGATCCAACCTCTCTTTTATATCCACACAACTCATGTTTTGTCCTCCCCTTCCACATTTATTAACCTTTTAAACTTGTAATGATTCCGACTTTCTAAATTACAAGTTTACTTTTCATAACATTTTAGATTTTTAGTCGTTTACTTTTGTCATAAGTATAAGTTTAGCCCCATCATCTCAACCTTGACACAATAATGATTTGATCCCAACTTTGACCTATTGTTATTTTAACCGTTTTTGATGACTATGACAATTTACAAATTTGACTTCATACTCTACTTTTTCAAATTTATGACATTGGCCAATAACATTTTGACCTATAAGTTTAGATATATCACCGTTGTTTAATGTGTGACGACATAGCGTACAAGACGATGAAGCTTTTTCTAATCAACGTGTGTGATAAAGCTAGAGCCGATCGTGTGACCCGGTTTTTAATCTAGTTAGTCCCGTCGATTGTCTCAACTTATGTTTACACTTGGCGCGTCTCATCTTTTGTTACATTTTTAAGATGGTAACTTTGGGTTGGATATATAAAAGTTTATGATATGATGTATTTTGATGTTACATATATAAAAAATAATTTAGACTCAACTGTTAACCATATATAATTTCAGGAGAAAAAAAAAACAAACCGGCCAGGCTGGTTGGTTTTGACAATTCATATGCATAATTTTAGATTAATATTTTTTAAAGAGAAATTGGATTTTATTAATCCTAACTTTCACCTATTGACCATTATTAATCCCAACTTTACTATTGGCCATTATTAATCCTAACTTTCACTTAAGTGGCCACCATTGAGCCTTCCGTTAACTTTCACTAACTCCGTTAAAAACTTATGACGTGGCATCCACGTGTTAGATGACGTGGCAGCTGACATGTAATTTTTTTTATTTTTTTTCTCATATATAAATAAATGGCAGCTGCCACGTCATCTGACATATGGTTTCCACGTCATAAGTTTTTAACGGAGTTAGTGAAAGTTAACGGAAGACTCAATGGTGGCCACTTAAGTGAAAGTTGGGATTAATAATGGCCAATAGTAAAGTTGGGATTAATAATGGCCAATAGGTGAAAGTTGGGATTAATAAAATCCAATTTCCCTTTTCTAAAATATAAGGATGGTTCATGATGATTATAATTCATAAGATTGTCTCCGTTCACCGATTAACCCAACTTTTTAATAAAAAAGTTATGATTCAATTGTCATGTATTTAGCTATTGAGCCTCAAAGTTTATGTTTTTATGTGATCGTAGCATCAAAAAGAAAGCCTGAATTATCCACGGAAGCCGGCTCAAAATATTTGATCTTAGGTGCATTTTCCTCAGGAATCTTATTGTTTGGGTACGACAGTCTTAGCAAGAACCCCTTTTTAGGGTTTGATCATAAACCCTAGCCGAGGAGCTTCTTTGGACTCTCTTGCTTACCGTAGACTCTCCTTATAAGTCAGTCATGGCTCTTAGCCCCTGTAGCGCTGGGCTGCACTCTTTCTTCTATCAACTGAGGAAACGTTCCATCCATAAAAGAAAAGAGAGAGCTCATAGGCCTTATTCTGCAGATCAAAGAGATTTTTCTTCATCTGCACAATTCAATTATACCCAACTTTTCACTCTCATTAACAACATAATCTTTACTGCCTTTACTAAATAAAAATATACAATTTTAGATTTTATTAAAATTTATTAGAAATATAATTTTTTATTTTAAAATAATAAACAAATTAACTTAAAAGTATATAAAAAATAAAAATATATACGTTCATCCAAAATAGATAATGTTGGGTTTTTAGATAATAATATTTATTATGTATTAAAAGATACATTTTTTAAACGAACTCTGTTTTTAATAAAATTTATACTGACATGTTCGTAATAAAAAACTGATCAAGTCAGTGTTATTAGATTTTTTTAAATGTTAGTTATTAGAAATTACTAATAAAAAACATTATAGTTAAAACTAATTAGAATGAAATACAAAAGAAAAATAAATAAAAAAGAACCAATGAAATGGTGACAAGTATATTGCATAGTACCATGGTGGGACTATTGTCTTTTGAAACAATTAAGTTATCTTATTTTTGTGGGATATTTGATTACTTATGTGTTGATAATGTAGGCGCACCTCGACAACCTAAATGGAGGCACTTAAAAGATTTACATAAGGCCATCAAGATGTATGAAGATGCATTGGTGGCAACCGAGCCTACAACTATTGTTGGTCAAAATTTAGAGGTAAAGTGTTATACAAAAGTAAACATGTGTTTTTTCAACTAAGAATGTTTTTCACTACATATATATATATTTTTTTGGGCATTTACATATATCCCCTTCTTAAGATCATTTATTACGTATTTATCCACTCCTTAAATTCAATTAATATTTCCCCTTCCTAAACCATATATATTACATATTTACCCAATTTTTTTAAAATAGCCTTTTGATTTACTATTTTACCCTTAATGATCTTCATAAATATATTTTTATATTTTCTTATGTTTTGTGTAAAAGAAGGGGTAAATGAGTAATTTATTATGTCAAAGGGGATATATGTAATTAAATTTTAGGCTTGGGTAAATATGTAATTGATGGATTTAGGAAGGGGAAATATGTAAAAAAACCTTTTTTTTAATTTAGGCTACTCTTTATAAGACATCATCAACATGTGCTGCTTTTCTGGCGAATATCGATACAAAAAATGATGCAAATGTTAGCTTCAATGGTAAATCATATCACTTACCCGCGTGGTCTGTTAGCATCTTGCCTGACTGCAAGAATGTGGTGTTCAACACCGCAAAGGTTAGTTTGACTTTTACATCAAATTTAATTTTCGCATTGGTTTCTTTATTTGCATATTAAACACCAGACAATTTGAGCTTCTACAGATAAACTCTATGGTTACCATTAAACGATTTGTCTCCACACGTGTTAGAGATGAATTAAGTGATTCGAAAGCTATTTCTTCTGACTGGAGTTATGTTAATGAACCAGTGGGGATCTCAAGCAATGAAGCATTTAATAAATTTGGATTACTAGAGCAACTTAACACTACAGCAGATCAAACTGATTACTTATGGTATTCAATAAGGTAAAAATCACTTTCCGTCATACGGAATCCTTGTACTTATATTGAAAGATTTGTAAAATTGTTCTAATATTATAGTTTTTATTTTCATACTTCGTGCATAAATAAACAAAATGTCAAAACTATCGGATGGGACCCACGTTAAGGTTGATTACTCTGACATGTTGCCCGACCCCTCCATCTTGCCACATCTAACGGTTAATTCTTCATTTTGCAGCACTGATATTAAAGGTAACGAGCATTTCCTTCACGATGGTTATCAAACAACTCTTCGTATGAAATCACTCGGTCATGTTCTTCATTTGTTCATTAACGGCCAACATCAAGGTACAGCAAAACAATGGGAAAATGTTATAGAAACATAATCAATTTTCGATTTTGTTCCAATTAAGTCACTCAAAGTTTATTTTATTCCAAGTTGATAACTTAACTTTGAAAAATGTTTCAATCCTAGATAATTGACTTGTAGAATAGGTAAAAATTGATTTTTATATTGTAATATTCAACTTAACTAAAAACAAAGATTCACAAACTTATCAATATACATGTCCACGATTCATTTTCATTCACTTAAAAAAAATTCAGTTTAAATAAAAAAATGTGCAAGTTTATAAAAAAACTTAAATTTTTACAAGTTTATAGTTTTTTTTAACTTTTATACATTGCGTCATTTTTGTGATAACTCAATTTTTTAAAAATTTACTATTACCTTTTTGATAACTTAATTTTTTTTCAAGTTCCATATTTACTTTTTCAAAAACATTACGTCAATTTTTTAAGTTCACGATTCCCTTTTTGTTTTTTTTTTTTTGTTTTTTCAGTTTCTAAAACATTACATCTTTTTTCTTTTTGAGATTTTTACAAATTTATTTAAAAAAAAAATTGCAACCTTTTTTTTCAAGTTTTACAAGGTTTGTGAATATTTTTTACTTTAAATTGAATATCTAAAAATAAAAATCAATGTGGTCCTATTAATCAAGTTAAATACCTAGGATTAGAACACTTTTTAAAGTTAAGTTATTAAATTGGAACAAAATAAACTTTGAGTGACTTAATTGGAACAAAATTGAAACTTGGTTATGTTTTTACAAATTAATCCCTAAATCAATTAACAAAATAAGAGAAAAGAACCTTTTGCTATCTTTCTTGGATCTTTATGATAATTTGATACTTTTAAATTATGACAATCTTGATTTTTCAAAGGATGTTCCTGTGCTTCTCAAACCTGGAAATAACAAACTTGATCTATTGAGCTTGACTGTTGGACTCAAGGTTTGACTTCACTAAATTTTAATGATTTTGACATGTGTAATTAACCAAGTGAATATATTTGGTAAACGTCTATCTTTGTGTGTACAGAACTACGGGGCATTTTTTTGACAAAACTGATGCGGGTATAAGTGGTTTAGTGTAGCTAGGGGGCTTAACAAACAAGTCAACCGTTGACCTTTCATCTCAACGGTGGACATATCAAATTGGACTCAAAGGAGAATCGTTAGGCTTGAACACTAGTGGTTCATCACTATAGGTCTTGGGAACGTCTAAAAGTCAACCATTGACTTGGTATAAGGTAATATCAAAGTCAATTTAAAAGTAAACCTTTGGCTTGAGTTTTGTATCTTAATCAATAATTTATGTTGAAACAAACCAATTTTGATGCTCCCTCGGGTGATAGTCCAGTTGCAATTGACTTCACCGGAATGGGGAAAGGCGAGGCATGGGTCAATGGTCAAAGTATCGGCCGTTATTGGCCAACTTATTTATCTTCAACTAGCGGTTGCTCAACTTGTAGTTACAAAGGGCCATATAGTTCAACAAAATGCCAAAAGGATTGTGAGCTGTAACTGAAGTCTTTATTAAACCTATTTCATAAAGTTTGAATTTTTTTAACAATTTACTTAATCTCGTAGGTACCATGTACCACGAGAATGGTTGAAACCAAGCGAGAATGTTTTGGTTTTGTTTGAGGAAATAGGTGGAGATCCGACACAAATATCATTCAAGACACAAGAATTTGAAAGTGTGTGTTCGCTAGTCTCTGAATCTCATCCACTCCCAATGGAAGCCTGGACTCAAAATAAGGCAACAAAAAAAAGTTAAAGTCAGAGTCAACGCGTAAGCCGAGAATTATGCTCGAATGCCCTAATCCAAACCATGTCATGTCTTCAATCAAGGTTGCTAGCTTTGGAACGCCTCAAGGGAACTGCGGAAGTTTTAGTCATGGCTATTGCAAGAGATAATGCACTTTCAATACTACAAAAGGTAAACTCTTTTGACTTCGACTTTTTCATAAGCATATACGTTAATTAGACAGTTTGAGCTTACAAATGGTAAACTTTTCAGGCTTGCATTAGGTCAAGGACATACAACATTGAAGTTTCATCAGCCACATTTGGAGATCCTTGCATTGGTGTAGCGAAAAGTTTAGCGGTTGAAGCTTCGTGTGCATGATATGTGTTTATTATTTTTAAGAATCTAGGAACAACAACCCTAAATTTTTTATGTTTTAAGTACCCTTTTGCATTTTTTTCATGGATAATGTTTCTTAATGTCTGAATTTTCGTGGATGTTTATAAATTTTGATTTTTAAGAATCTTGGATTTGGAAAGTTTTCTTGCTGCTTAAGTGTCTTTACCAATGTTTTAAAAATTGGTTCTTTATACATATTGGATTGACGTTAAAAATGTTTCAACCGGTTATACCGGACGGTTTAGCCGGAGTGACTATTTACCTTATAGTTTTTTTTAATACATCTTTTATTTAAAGAAAAAAAATACATGATTCAATAATAAAAATAAATCAAAAGTTAACTCATAATAAAAAATAGTCCAAAAAAATTTCAAAACTACTTGATTTTGCAACAAAGTTTTTTAAATAAAACGGATCAACTGGTTTATTTCATGTATAATACTTGTAAATAAGACGCTCAAGAAAAATAAGAAAAATATAGCTTTAATTGAGAAATTTTTATGGGAAAAAAACTCATAAATTAATCGACCTAAAATCGATGGTATGATATACATGCTGGTTACCCAAAATATCGACCTAAACCGTACCGGCAAAATGCACAATCACTGATTCAGTCGGTTTAACCGATTGGAACCGATTTTTAAAACATTGGTCTTTACAAGATTTCTTGATTCAGCTAGACTATTTATATGGGGTGAATCATTAGGGTTTCCCTACAATGGGTTTGTCAATGATTGTGGGCAAGCCCACTTATGGCAAAAGCCCTCACATATCCATATACCTAACAATAATATAGCTTTTGAAACATGTTATAATATAACAATCAGTTTTTAATGTTTGGATGTCTGGTTACCTGAGAGTTGCGAGTCAAGTAACCCAGTTGGCCAGTTGCATAGTTAAAGATTTCGAAGTTGAATTTGCGATTTTGAAGTTCAATTTTTTTCTTTTCGTAAATTTTGATATTTTAATATAATTAAATAATGTGTTGATACAATTTAAGCTTACATGTTCTCCTTTTAGCTAAATTATGTTATTTGGCATTTGCACGAGAGAAAACTGTAAATATTAGCAACCATGATTAACTCTTTTGTAACTAGTAAGTTGTTTTTACCTTGAGGTATCGGGTTTAAGTCCACCTAGAACAAAAAAATAAAAAATTAGGAGGTTTTAGGTTAGGTCAAAAGGTTTTCTCACAAAATGTGAGTTTTCTCCTGTGGGAGTTGGGGGTACAGTCTCGGCTGGGAAACATATAGATGAGCCCCATTAAGATATATAGCGTCTATCCTCCAAAGCAGGACCGTATATTTGCAGTAAAAAAAAAGTTGTTTTTATCTTATTGAATACCATAAATTGTCACTTTGCTCCATTAATCCAAGTTTATTGTACACATCATTACTCGAGATCCCACCAATTCACTAACATAACTCTAGTGCGAAGAAATGGCCTTTGAATCACTTATTTCACCTCAAACACTAGTCGGTACAAACCTTTTGATCGTAGCCATAGAGTTTATCCGAGAAAGATTTAGCGTAACCTTTTGTGGAGAAGATGAAGCCCTCATTTAAATAGTGATGATTATATGTGTTTAATAGACATATATAGTTATTTATGTAAATTTTGTTTGTTAATTTATAATTGTAATATTGTAGTTTAAGGTTTTTTAAATGTAAAAAACTTTAAATAAAAAGTTATCTCTGTGTTTAATTTTATCTACGTTTTATGTTTTGATATAAATTTTACTAGTTTAGTGTCCGCGCTACGCTTGGAAACATAACACAAAATATTAAGCTATTTAATTGTAGGTTATTAACAACTTTGTTTCTAAGTTTCATATTATACCTATTAAGGTTTAAGGTTTTTTTAATGTAAAAAACTTTGTTTAAGGTTTTTTTAATGTAAAAAGTTTAAGGTTTTTTTAATGTAAAAAACTTTGTTTCTACGCTTGGACTCATGAACACTCCTGATAGGAGAGAGTTCAAAATATAAATATTCTTAAATTTCTACAGATTCTCCTAATATTAAGAGATCAAAATATAATTAAGATTATTATAATATATTATTATTATAGATGGATACATATTTCAAATATAAAAATAATAATTATAATGAGACAAAGTCTCTTATGATGTCAAATAAGCAAAACTACATCTAACGTTGACAACCAAACAAAATAGATTTTGTTATATCTACCTATTTTAATAATTGAATAACGCATCCACTTGTCATGATCTTAGATATGCCACATAAGAAAAATCCTATGTGGCAAATTCTCATTTAATATAGCATGCGGATCTTATTCGGGTTAAATACTACCTGCACACAGTTTTTTTAAATAATTAAATTATCTTCTTTTATATATCTATCTGTTTAAATTTTAAAATATTCTTTTATCCATATTAATCGGTGGATTAGATTATTGTGGGATTCAAATTTTATATTACATCTTTATTACACGTGTTTTTTATTAGAGATATAATTTAATATCACATTTTTTACCCAAATTTGTATGTTACACGGGACACTAATCTAGTTATATAAATATAAGGATTCAAAATCAACACAAAAAAAATTCGTTTTTTCCTTATTATAACTTTGGATATGTATTATTTTATAATAACATGATGATTGTATAGTTGTAATGTTGTTAGACGTTTTCCTACGTTTTGATATAAATTAAATTTATTAAAACCAAGATGAGATAAAAACTGATTTTCCTTAAACCTTTAGATATATAATTTCCCATGCATAAAGGATAAAGTTTGATTACATCGGTGTGATTTTCTTATTTTATTTAGGTTTGGATATAATTTTTATTCAAAACAAAGATTGAGAAAAAAATCGATTTCTTTTCTAGTTTTGGAGTAAAATGTTCTATAGCATTTTGAATATGTTGTTGCGACGTTCTTATCTTCGTACATTTCAATACAAGTTTTATTTAAATCTAATTCCCAGCAATAATAAAAACTAGTTTTATACATGTCCAGAGGTCGAGTTTCGACATATTATTAACGACTGCCATTCTGCCAATGGGTTTCATATGCAACATTTTCTTTTCAGGCTATTCATATAGTATACTACCAAAAAAAATAATTAACCACAGCCACAAATAAACAAAAACATAATAAACTTTTACGTGGGTTTATTAGTACAATAATAATAAAATTGCAAAGAAATACATAATATAATACTTACTAGCGAGTTTCAAATTATATACTTTTTCGTAGTTTACTACCAACAACTTGTAACCACACAACCACAAATAAATATAAGCATTAAATAAAATCTTAAATAGGAATCTTATCACATTTGAACGAAATTACCTCCTACAATAAAATAAAAACTAAAGGTGTTTGGAACAATCGGTTTTCTATTGTTTCTACACACCGGATCAAATGTCGTCATAACACACCAATCGGCCCTCCTTTTCCAACCCCTTCCCAACAATCGTACACCATCATCTTCATATCCACTGTCATCAAGGCTTCCACATGTCATTTATACCCTCCCATCTAATATCCGGAATGGCAAGCAACAGTTGTAAACTAAGCATTTACATTGTTGTTCGTTATTAAATGAAGGTAGTTTTGTAACTTTGCAATCGGTTCTTCTTGATAGATGCTCTACTTGATGGCAAATTCCCCCTTGTTTTATACCCGTCTATAGGCCGGGTTTCGACATATATCATCGACCTAAATAGATCTCATATGCGTTTTTTTCTTTTTTGATTATTCGTATACGTTTACTACCAAAAAACAATTTTTATCTACACAAACAAAAATAAACATAAACAAAATATAATCTTGGGGCTAGTTCTAAAGAACTTGAAAATGTTGGCCAACAAATGAACCACGAAGCGATTTTAAGAACCAATTGTAATCTTAAACGTAACAACGTCCTACTAAAGTGAAGCCACAACATTCGTGTTGTAAAATACGGCCAATAACATACAAAGTTCAATTCAATTCCCTGTAAATGTAATCTTACTAACGGGTCAAACGCATAAAAAAGAAGCCTAAAAAAGCAAATTGAATAAGTCAAATGGGTCGAAAGCCTCCCAAAGTTTTATTATAATCTGCTTTTTATTCACATTTAACCAAATGATTATGAATGCGAATAAAAATCAAAGAAGGATTGCAAATCGGTTACCCGCTACAATTACATCCCATTCAACACCAATTTACTCTAAACTTCACTCCAAAAAAACCTTCAACTTAATGCACCTTGTGTGTGGTTCATCTGACTTTTGACCCAACCATTTGTGACTTCATGCAGTATGCTACAGAAGCAACATAAGTATATCTTCATGAGTTAATGCGGCATAAAGATTGTTTTTCTCTTTTTTCATCAAACTTGGTGACAAACTCTTCAAACTTTAAGTCCTAGTGCCCGTTCTAGAGTACAAACAACTGACTGGCAAGTCTCTCGTAGTCGAAGACAACAAATGGACAAAAAATTAACGAAATAAACACGAGCATAAAAGCAATAAAAGTAGCTGTCATTGAAGAATTATACATGAAAATTGTAGCGATTGAGGAACCACAACATGTTGAATGTATCTAGTTTTTCATTTGTATCATAACCCCAAAATTCCTAACAGAAGGCAATCTACTTGAACTCTTTTGAAACTGATAATGTATGGACTTGAAAAAGATTCATATATTCACCGTAGAACATGTAACATATGAACTGATAACCCCTCAAAAAGAAACAGAAACCCAGCATGAACCTAGCCGTTTTGAAATGAAATTTTTGAAGATTGATGTCCCTGTTTCAAGAATCAAGCGCATTGCATTGTCACTCTATTACCACAAATTATGACTCCAAAACATCAAAATTTGTTCCAGCAACACCTATATGATGATTATGAGAAGACAAAGAGTTAGCAACTACAATTGGGACTTTTGAGTTAGAGTAGAAAAATCATACCAGGTGCTACTAAATTTGAGGGTAACCCAACCATAGAGATTATATGTCTTTCTTAGACGGCGGTGAGGGATTTAGTTTTAGCAGGCCTTCATCGTGATCCCAAATATGTTCAATCGATGCTTCAATAGATGAAATCGAGGAGTTTGGTCGGATGTTAGTCTCTTGCTCCGTTGTCATTCTTAAGGTTGTAGATGGGGTAACCGATAACGTGGGGGAGTAAAACGGGGAAACACCTAAACTGCTAACAAACCGACCGAAAAAAACTCAACTCCATGGTATCTAAGGTCAAGATTTTATTTCAGCTTGATCCTAAGGTGGAGATTGAATCTCCCGGTGGTTAAACTCACGAGAAGCAATATAATATATAATTTGTTACCATGTGGTATATTCCAATAGTATATTTTAAAGAGTGTTGTAAGGTAAAAGCTTTTACAAGTTGTAATATATAGTAATTAAAAGAGGGTTACCTTGTGCAAACTTATTCAAATCTATGCGTTCACAATAAAAGACCTCCTGAAGACGAAAGAACTGGTAAATAATGATAAGAGGAAAGAAATGGTTGATGCCTCTGGAAGATGAGAAATTATGTTGTTTTCTCGAGTCGCAAGCTATACAAGTATACAGCTACTAGCTGTTCGTAGAAATAAAGATTTGTGGCTATCTTTGGGAAGATTGGTTTAGATTCAACTGTTTAGTTTGATTTTTTTTTTGTCATTATATTGTTAAGTATTAAACGGTAATTTTTTAGGTTTGTTATGATACGCTTGGAGCTGGTCAAATGATTGTTACAGTTATTATGACAATGAAGATCGATGCCATTATAAATCATATTTGGATCGTGGTTCGAGTATATTAATTAGACATATTTGATAGTTATTATGATGTGAGTAGTGTTTGAATTTATCCGGCCATATGATCATTTGATTCATGTTTGAATACAATTTCTAATTTTCTTTATTCATTAATACTTTTATTTACTAAATATTTGTTAATTATCTGATTAGTATTCTACTTAAAAAAACCATTTTTCCTTAATATTACGTTAAATTTTCTAATTTATATACATGAGTTTTAAACTAGTTGTTATTGGTATTAATAAACCTAATCTTATATTGGTTACTGATAATTGAACTTTATCAAAGAAGATAATAATATATGAGTTCAAACTTCAAACTTATGATAAAGATCGATGATTATACAAATTGTGAGCTTTTATCTAATAATTAAGATACACATGAATTTAAAATTATGATGATGATCATACGTGACTTATAAATATATACCTCTAATTAATAACTACTTCACATTTTAATCTAATTGTGAACTGTACGTGGAAGAGAATGATGAAGTTCTTGATTGCTTTGGTGGCTGCACTGGCAATGGCAACAGCGGTTTTTGGTACGAATGTGACGTATGATCACCGAGCGGTGGTGATTGATGGCAAGCGGCGGGTGTTGGTTTCTGGCTCCATTCATTATCCTCGTAGTACCCCTGATGTAAGTTCATAGTTTCACACCACCAACACACAAACATTATATATTGTTGTTATTAATTTGATAAAGATTTGAAGTTTATTTGAATAAATTGCAGATGTGGCCTGATCTTATTCAAAAATCGAAAGATGGAGGATTGGATGTGATTGAAACATATGTTTTCTGGAATTTGCATGAGCCTGTTAAAAACCAGGTTTTTTTTATTTTTTTATAAATATTTTTCAAGAATTTTGGAGGGAAATGTCTCTTATGTTTGGCTGGAAATTTTAGATGTTAAACAACTTTTTATTTTGACATGTGTAAGTTGAGCCGTAACCTTTTATAAAAAGAAATATTTGTTTCTTTCTTTTGTTATTTGTGTTCTTTGATCTTTAAGAATTAATCTGAAGCATGAAACTTAAATTTGATTGGAATTTTTTATTATTTATTTGTTTATTTATGATTTTCAAGAATATATCTTTGAACAATAATCCAAATTGCAAGATTTTTGGAGTACCCGTATGCAATTTTTTGATGTGAATGTTGTTAAAAGTTTATAAATTTTAAGCCTTTCGTTTGTTTGTTATCTTCAATCTCCAAGAATCTTGAACCATAATTTAGTGAAAAAATATTGTTCTTTACTAAGATTTTCTATAATAAGTTAAGTTCAACCAAACTAATGTTAATAATATCTTGAAATTGAACACTCAACAGTATGACTTTGAAGGAAGAAAAGATCTGGTTACATTTGTGAAACTGGTAGCTGATGCTGGTCTTTATGTTCATCTTCGGATCGGTCCATATGTTTGTGCAGAATGGAATTATGGGTTAGTCTTAATTTCACTTTGTTTAATTACTATATATATGTTTAGCATTCATTCACAATATATGCTTAAATTTTACATGTTGTGTCAAAACAGTGGGTTTCCGCTATGGTTACATTTCATACCAGGAATTGAGCTTCGAACAGATAACGAGCCGTTTAAGGTTATCTATATATCATGTTTTACTTAGTCGGTTCCAAAAGCTTTATTAACATTTTGCTGACAATATATATCACATATGTGTTTTAGGCTGAAATGAAACGGTTTACAACCAAGATAGTTAGCATGATGAAGGAGGAGAATCTTTATGCATCTCAAGGTGGACCTATTATCTTATCACAGATCGAGAACGAATATGGTAACTTTGAAAACAACTACGGTCCTGCTGGAAAATCTTACATCAATTGGGCAGCGAGTATGGCTACGTCTTTGAACACAGGAGTACCATGGGTTATGTGTCAGCAAAGAGACGCACCTGATCCACTTGTAATAATACTAAACAAACACCCAATTAGTAAACTTGTTACCCTTTAACAAAAGTTTAACATGTGGTTTCTTTAATTATGAATGTAGATTGATACTTGCAACGGGTTCTACTGTGATGGGTACAAACCGAATGCTGCAAACAAGCCAACAATGTGGACTGAGAACTGGACCGGGTGGTTTCTTACGTTTGGTGGGGCCGTGCCTTATAGACCAGTCGAAGATGTTGCATACGCAGTTGCACGTTTCTACCAAAGAGGTGGAACCTTTCAAAACTACTATATGGTTAGTATATGTGTTTTATGTCACGTTTATGTTACTCTAGCTATATATTTATGAGAAAGATGTTTAATATATATTGTGGGTATGTTGCATAGTACCATGGCGGGACTAACTTTGGTCATACTACCGGAGGACCTTTTATTGCAACAAGTTATGATTATGATGCTCCACTTGATGAGTATGGTATGTTTTTACGTTTTAGGGATGGTTCTATTGTGTTTTGAAACAATTTATCTTATTTTTGTGAGATGTTTAATTACTTATGGGTTGATCATGTAGGCGCACCTCGACAACCTAAATGGGGGCACTTAAAAGACTTGCATAAGGCCATTAAGATGTGTGAAGATGCATTGGTGGCAACCGAGCCTACAACTTTTGTTGGTCAAAATTTCGAGGTAAAATGTTGATACAAAACTAATCATTTGTTTTTTTTTAACTTGGAAGGTTTTTCACTAACATAAAGTTGTGTTTTTTTTGTTTAGGCCACTCTTTATAAGACATCATCAACATGTGCTGCTTTTTTGGCGAATGTCGACACAAAAAATGATGCAAATGTTAGCTTCAATGGTAAATCTTATCACTTACCTGCGTGGTCTGTTAGCATCTTGCCTGACTGCAAGAATATGGTGTTCAACACTGCAAAGGTTAGTTTGACTTCTACATCAAATTTAATTATCGCATTGGTTTCTTTATTTGCATATTAAACACCAGACAATTTGAGCTTTTACAGATTAACTCTATGGCTACCATTAAACGATTTGTCTCTACAAGTGTTAGAGATGAATTAAGTGATTCGAAAGCTATTTCTTCGGACTGGAGTTATGTTAATGAACCAGTGGGGATCTCAAGCAACGAAGCATTTAATAAATTTGGATTACTAGAGCAACTTAACACTACAGCAGATCAAACTGATTACTTATGGTATTCAATAAGGTAAAAATCACTTTCCGTCATACTTGAATCCTTGTATTTAAAGATTTGTAAAATTGTTGTAATTTTTGCATACTTCGCGCATATAAATAATTAAGATGTCAAAACTAGCCGACGAGAACATTCCCAACACCATCTGACTTGGTTTGACCCACCTACATCTTGCCACATCTAATGGTTAGTTCTTCATTTTGCAGCACTGATATTAAAGGTAACGAGGACTTCCTTCACGATGGTTATCAAACAACTCTTCGTATGAAATCACTCGGTCATGTTCTTCATTTGTTCATTAACGGCCAACATCAAGGTATAATAAATCAAGTAACAAATAATAGAAAAGAACCTTTTGTTTTATTTCTTGGATCATTATGATTATTTGATATTTTTTAAATTGTAGGTAGTGCAATTGGCAATTATGACAACCCTGGTTTTTCAAAGGATATTCATGTGGTTTTCAAACCTGGAAATAACAAACTTGATCTATTGAGTTTGACCGTTGGACTAAAGGTTTGACTTCACTAAATTTATAGATTTTGACTTGTGTAATTAACCAAGTGAATATATTTGATAAACGTCTTATCTTTGTGTTACAGAACTATGGGGCATTTTTTGACAAAACTGGTGCGGGTATAAGTGGTCCAGTGGAGCTAGAGGGCTTAACAAACAAGTCAACCGTTGACCTTTCATCTCAACGTTGGACATACCAAATTGGACTCAAAGGAGAATCATTAGGCTTGAACACCGGTGGTTCATCACTATGGGTATTGGGGACGCCTAAAAGTCAACCACTGACTTGGTATAAGGTAATATCTAAATCAAATTAAAAATTTAACATTTAATAGTATTGTATCTTAATCAATAGTTTATGTTGATACAGACAAATTTTGATGCTCCCTCGGGTGATAGTCCAGTTGCAATTGACTTCACTGGAATGGGGAAAGGCGAGGCATGGGTCAATGGTCAAAGTATTGGGCGTTATTGGCCAACTTATTTAGCTCCAACTAGCGGTTGCTCAGCTTGTAGTTACAAAGGGCCATATAGTTCAACAAAATGCCAAAAGGATTGTGGGAAACCTTCACAAAAGCTGTAAGTGAAGTCTTTATTAAACATACTTCATAAAGTTTGAATTTTTAACAACCTACTTAATCTTGTAGGTACCATGTACCACGAGAATGGTTAAAACCAAGCGACAATGTTTTAGTCTTGTTTGAGGAAATAGGTGGAGACCCGACACAAATATCCTTCAAGACACAAGAATTAGAAAGTTTGTGTTCGCTAGTCTCAGAATCTCATCCACTCCCAATGGAAGCCTGGACTCAAAATAAGGCAACAAGAAAGTTAAAGTCGGAGTCAACGCGTAAGCCGAAAGTTATGCTAGAATGCCCTAATCCAAACCATGTCATATCTTCAATCAAGTTTGCTAGCTTTGGAACACCTCAAGGGAAGTGTGGAAGTTTTAGTCATGGTTACTGCAAGAGTCCTAATGCACTTTCAATACTACAAAAGGTAAACTCTTTTAACTTTGACTTTTTTCATGTGTATATATGTTAATTTAGACGGCTTGAGCTTACAATTGGTAAACTTTTCAGGCTTGCATTGGGTCAAGAACATGCAACATTGAAGTTTCATCAGCCACATTTGGAGATCCTTGCATTGGTGAAACGAAAAGTTTAGCGGTCGAAGCTTCGTGTGCATGATATATGTTTATTATTTCGAGAATTTTGAAACAAGAACCTTAATTTCTTTGATGTTTGGAGTACCCTTTTGCATTTTTTCATGGATAATGTTTCTTAGTATCTGAATTTTCGTGAATGTTTATAACTTTTTGATCTTTAATTTATGGTTTGTTTTCTTTGATTTTTAAACATCTTGAATTAGGAATTTTTTTCTTGATCAATTGAGTGTCTTTATATGATATTCCTTATTAGCATGCTCAAACCGGATTTTTTTAGGAACCGGTTCAGGGTAGGAATCGGGTCCGGTTTTGGTCAACAAAGTCAAGAACAGGGTAGGGTCGGTCCTAGTTCCGGGTATGATCGGGTATTTGACCGGGTTTTTTCCGGTTTAACCGGGGTTTTTTTGGTTCCGGGTAGGGTCGGGTCCGGGTTTTGATCGGATTGAGGTGGAACCGGTTCCGGCGGTTTCGGGTACGGTTCCACTTTCTTGGAGGAACCGGAACCCATGTGTACCCTACGGTTCGGGTACGACCGGTTCCGAATCCAATTCAGGTACACCGGATCGGTTTGCAGAACCAGTTTTTTTTGCACGGCTATTCCTATGCAGCTAGACTATTTATATTGGGTCAATCACTAGGGTACGGTTTCCCTAGAATGATTGTGGGCCTACACACTTATGGGCTTATGGCAAAAGTATTATACCCAAGTAACCTAACAATTATATAGTTTTTCAAACATGTTACAATAAAAAGTTACTTGTGAGTTGCAAGTCAAGTAACCAGTTGCATGGTTAACGATTTCGAAGTTGAATTTGCGATATTGAAGTTGAATTTGGTTCTTTTCGTAAGATTACATGTTCCCCTTTTAGCTAATTATGTTATTTGGCACTCTGACCCATTAGAGAATAACTATTAGCAATCATGATTAACTCTTTTTGTAACTAGCAAGTTGTTTTACCTTATTGAATACCATAAATAGTTACTTTGATCAGTTGTGGTGTTAATTTGCTCCACTAATCCAAGTTTATTGAACGCATCATTACTCGAGATCCCACCGGTTCACTAACATAACTGCAATGCGAAGAAATGGCCTTTGAATCACTTAATTCATCTCTAACACCAGTAGCGCGCTACAAACGTTCTGATACGAGAAGGTGAAGATTTAGTGTAAGCTTTGGGTGATTGATATGAGAAGGTGAAGATGATGGTATCTTTTGTGGAGAAGATGAAGCTGTCATTTAAATAGTGAAGATTATATGCGTTTAAAAGACATATATAGTTATTTATATAGTTATTTATGAAACTTGATCGTACAAGTTTTGTTTGTTAATTTCTTTTAATATTGTAGTGTAAGGTTTTCTTTAATTTAACTTTTAAAGTGTAATACTTTATAAAACTTTGAATAAATAGTTATCTATGTGTTTAATTTTATATACGTTTTTCGTTTTGATGTAAATTATATATTCAAAATCAACGCAAAATAAAATTAGGTTTTCGTTATCATAACTTTTGATATATACTATTTTATAAAATGATGATTGTACCGTTGTGATGTTCGTAGTTATCCTAAGTTTTGATGTAAATTAAAAAATTTTAAATCCAAGATCTTTTAAAACTTTTGACATATAATGTCCCATAAAGTTTGATTACTCCGGTGTGATGTTCTTATTTTATTTTAGGTTTGGACATAATTTTTAAATCTATACCTCGTCAACAATAAAATTTGTCACCGTGTGGGAAATTCCAATAGTATATTTTAAAGAGTGTTCTACGGTAAAAGGTTTTACAACTTGTAATATAGCAATAAAATAAAATAATTTTATTATCTATTATGGTAGTAAAGTTTTAAAAGTCAAAGATATATGAACCAACCTCTTTCATATGATCAAAACATTTAGTATATATGATCCAACCTCTATTTTATATTCACACAACTCCTGGTTGGTTATAGATCAAAACATGAAGAGTATATGATCCAACCTCTCTTTTATATCCACACAACTCATGTTTTGTCCTCCCCTTCCACATTTATTAACCTTTTAAACTTGTAATGATTCCGACTTTCTAAATTACAAGTTTACTTTTCATAACATTTTAGATTTTTAGTCGTTTACTTTTGTCATAAGTATAAGTTTAGCCCCATCATCTCAACCTTGACACAATAATGATTTGATCCCAACTTTGACCTATTGTTATTTTAACCGTTTTTGATGACTATGACAATTTACAAATTTGACTTCATACTCTACTTTTTCAAATTTATGACATTGGCCAATAACATTTTGACCTATAAGTTTAGATATATCACCGTTGTTTAATGTGTGACGACATAGCGTACAAGACGATGAAGCTTTTTCTAATCAACGTGTGTGATAAAGCTAGAGCCGATCGTGTGACCCGGTTTTTAATCTAGTTAGTCCCGTCGATTGTCTCAACTTATGTTTACACTTGGCGCGTCTCATCTTTTGTTACATTTTTAAGATGGTAACTTTGGGTTGGATATATAAAAGTTTATGATATGATGTATTTTGATGTTACATATATAAAAAATAATTTAGACTCAACTGTTAACCATATATAATTTCAGGAGAAAAAAAAAACAAACCGGCCAGGCTGGTTGGTTTTGACAATTCATATGCATAATTTTAGATTAATATTTTTTAAAGAGAAATTGGATTTTATTAATCCTAACTTTCACCTATTGACCATTATTAATCCCAACTTTACTATTGGCCATTATTAATCCTAACTTTCACTTAAGTGGCCACCATTGAGCCTTCCGTTAACTTTCACTAACTCCGTTAAAAACTTATGACGTGGCATCCACGTGTTAGATGACGTGGCAGCTGACATGTAATTTTTTTTATTTTTTTTCTCATATATAAATAAATGGCAGCTGCCACGTCATCTGACATATGGTTTCCACGTCATAAGTTTTTAACGGAGTTAGTGAAAGTTAACGGAAGACTCAATGGTGGCCACTTAAGTGAAAGTTGGGATTAATAATGGCCAATAGTAAAGTTGGGATTAATAATGGCCAATAGGTGAAAGTTGGGATTAATAAAATCCAATTTCCCTTTTCTAAAATATAAGGATGGTTCATGATGATTATAATTCATAAGATTGTCTCCGTTCACCGATTAACCCAACTTTTTAATAAAAAAGTTATGATTCAATTGTCATGTATTTAGCTATTGAGCCTCAAAGTTTATGTTTTTATGTGATCGTAGCATCAAAAAGAAAGCCTGAATTATCCACGGAAGCCGGCTCAAAATATTTGATCTTAGGTGCATTTTCCTCAGGAATCTTATTGTTTGGGTACGACAGTCTTAGCAAGAACCCCTTTTTAGGGTTTGATCATAAACCCTAGCCGAGGAGCTTCTTTGGACTCTCTTGCTTACCGTAGACTCTCCTTATAAGTCAGTCATGGCTCTTAGCCCCTGTAGCGCTGGGCTGCACTCTTTCTTCTATCAACTGAGGAAACGTTCCATCCATAAAAGAAAAGAGAGAGCTCATAGGCCTTATTCTGCAGATCAAAGAGATTTTTCTTCATCTGCACAATTCAATTATACCCAACTTTTCACTCTCATTAACAACATAATCTTTACTGCCTTTACTAAATAAAAATATACAATTTTAGATTTTATTAAAATTTATTAGAAATATAATTTTTTATTTTAAAATAATAAACAAATTAACTTAAAAGTATATAAAAAATAAAAATATATACGTTCATCCAAAATAGATAATGTTGGGTTTTTAGATAATAATATTTATTATGTATTAAAAGATACATTTTTTAAACGAACTCTGTTTTTAATAAAATTTATACTGACATGTTCGTAATAAAAAACTGATCAAGTCAGTGTTATTAGATTTTTTTAAATGTTAGTTATTAGAAATTACTAATAAAAAACATTATAGTTAAAACTAATTAGAATGAAATACAAAAGAAAAATAAATAAAAAAGAACCAATGAAATGGTGACAAGTATATTGCATAGTACCATGGTGGGACTATTGTCTTTTGAAACAATTAAGTTATCTTATTTTTGTGGGATATTTGATTACTTATGTGTTGATAATGTAGGCGCACCTCGACAACCTAAATGGAGGCACTTAAAAGATTTACATAAGGCCATCAAGATGTATGAAGATGCATTGGTGGCAACCGAGCCTACAACTATTGTTGGTCAAAATTTAGAGGTAAAGTGTTATACAAAAGTAAACATGTGTTTTTTCAACTAAGAATGTTTTTCACTACATATATATATATTTTTTTGGGCATTTACATATATCCCCTTCTTAAGATCATTTATTACGTATTTATCCACTCCTTAAATTCAATTAATATTTCCCCTTCCTAAACCATATATATTACATATTTACCCAATTTTTTTAAAATAGCCTTTTGATTTACTATTTTACCCTTAATGATCTTCATAAATATATTTTTATATTTTCTTATGTTTTGTGTAAAAGAAGGGGTAAATGAGTAATTTATTATGTCAAAGGGGATATATGTAATTAAATTTTAGGCTTGGGTAAATATGTAATTGATGGATTTAGGAAGGGGAAATATGTAAAAAAACCTTTTTTTTAATTTAGGCTACTCTTTATAAGACATCATCAACATGTGCTGCTTTTCTGGCGAATATCGATACAAAAAATGATGCAAATGTTAGCTTCAATGGTAAATCATATCACTTACCCGCGTGGTCTGTTAGCATCTTGCCTGACTGCAAGAATGTGGTGTTCAACACCGCAAAGGTTAGTTTGACTTTTACATCAAATTTAATTTTCGCATTGGTTTCTTTATTTGCATATTAAACACCAGACAATTTGAGCTTCTACAGATAAACTCTATGGTTACCATTAAACGATTTGTCTCCACACGTGTTAGAGATGAATTAAGTGATTCGAAAGCTATTTCTTCTGACTGGAGTTATGTTAATGAACCAGTGGGGATCTCAAGCAATGAAGCATTTAATAAATTTGGATTACTAGAGCAACTTAACACTACAGCAGATCAAACTGATTACTTATGGTATTCAATAAGGTAAAAATCACTTTCCGTCATACGGAATCCTTGTACTTATATTGAAAGATTTGTAAAATTGTTCTAATATTATAGTTTTTATTTTCATACTTCGTGCATAAATAAACAAAATGTCAAAACTATCGGATGGGACCCACGTTAAGGTTGATTACTCTGACATGTTGCCCGACCCCTCCATCTTGCCACATCTAACGGTTAATTCTTCATTTTGCAGCACTGATATTAAAGGTAACGAGCATTTCCTTCACGATGGTTATCAAACAACTCTTCGTATGAAATCACTCGGTCATGTTCTTCATTTGTTCATTAACGGCCAACATCAAGGTACAGCAAAACAATGGGAAAATGTTATAGAAACATAATCAATTTTCGATTTTGTTCCAATTAAGTCACTCAAAGTTTATTTTATTCCAAGTTGATAACTTAACTTTGAAAAATGTTTCAATCCTAGATAATTGACTTGTAGAATAGGTAAAAATTGATTTTTATATTGTAATATTCAACTTAACTAAAAACAAAGATTCACAAACTTATCAATATACATGTCCACGATTCATTTTCATTCACTTAAAAAAAATTCAGTTTAAATAAAAAAATGTGCAAGTTTATAAAAAAACTTAAATTTTTACAAGTTTATAGTTTTTTTTAACTTTTATACATTGCGTCATTTTTGTGATAACTCAATTTTTTAAAAATTTACTATTACCTTTTTGATAACTTAATTTTTTTTCAAGTTCCATATTTACTTTTTCAAAAACATTACGTCAATTTTTTAAGTTCACGATTCCCTTTTTGTTTTTTTTTTTTTGTTTTTTCAGTTTCTAAAACATTACATCTTTTTTCTTTTTGAGATTTTTACAAATTTATTTAAAAAAAAAATTGCAACCTTTTTTTTCAAGTTTTACAAGGTTTGTGAATATTTTTTACTTTAAATTGAATATCTAAAAATAAAAATCAATGTGGTCCTATTAATCAAGTTAAATACCTAGGATTAGAACACTTTTTAAAGTTAAGTTATTAAATTGGAACAAAATAAACTTTGAGTGACTTAATTGGAACAAAATTGAAACTTGGTTATGTTTTTACAAATTAATCCCTAAATCAATTAACAAAATAAGAGAAAAGAACCTTTTGCTATCTTTCTTGGATCTTTATGATAATTTGATACTTTTAAATTATGACAATCTTGATTTTTCAAAGGATGTTCCTGTGCTTCTCAAACCTGGAAATAACAAACTTGATCTATTGAGCTTGACTGTTGGACTCAAGGTTTGACTTCACTAAATTTTAATGATTTTGACATGTGTAATTAACCAAGTGAATATATTTGGTAAACGTCTATCTTTGTGTGTACAGAACTACGGGGCATTTTTTTGACAAAACTGATGCGGGTATAAGTGGTTTAGTGTAGCTAGGGGGCTTAACAAACAAGTCAACCGTTGACCTTTCATCTCAACGGTGGACATATCAAATTGGACTCAAAGGAGAATCGTTAGGCTTGAACACTAGTGGTTCATCACTATAGGTCTTGGGAACGTCTAAAAGTCAACCATTGACTTGGTATAAGGTAATATCAAAGTCAATTTAAAAGTAAACCTTTGGCTTGAGTTTTGTATCTTAATCAATAATTTATGTTGAAACAAACCAATTTTGATGCTCCCTCGGGTGATAGTCCAGTTGCAATTGACTTCACCGGAATGGGGAAAGGCGAGGCATGGGTCAATGGTCAAAGTATCGGCCGTTATTGGCCAACTTATTTATCTTCAACTAGCGGTTGCTCAACTTGTAGTTACAAAGGGCCATATAGTTCAACAAAATGCCAAAAGGATTGTGAGCTGTAACTGAAGTCTTTATTAAACCTATTTCATAAAGTTTGAATTTTTTTAACAATTTACTTAATCTCGTAGGTACCATGTACCACGAGAATGGTTGAAACCAAGCGAGAATGTTTTGGTTTTGTTTGAGGAAATAGGTGGAGATCCGACACAAATATCATTCAAGACACAAGAATTTGAAAGTGTGTGTTCGCTAGTCTCTGAATCTCATCCACTCCCAATGGAAGCCTGGACTCAAAATAAGGCAACAAAAAAAAGTTAAAGTCAGAGTCAACGCGTAAGCCGAGAATTATGCTCGAATGCCCTAATCCAAACCATGTCATGTCTTCAATCAAGGTTGCTAGCTTTGGAACGCCTCAAGGGAACTGCGGAAGTTTTAGTCATGGCTATTGCAAGAGATAATGCACTTTCAATACTACAAAAGGTAAACTCTTTTGACTTCGACTTTTTCATAAGCATATACGTTAATTAGACAGTTTGAGCTTACAAATGGTAAACTTTTCAGGCTTGCATTAGGTCAAGGACATACAACATTGAAGTTTCATCAGCCACATTTGGAGATCCTTGCATTGGTGTAGCGAAAAGTTTAGCGGTTGAAGCTTCGTGTGCATGATATGTGTTTATTATTTTTAAGAATCTAGGAACAACAACCCTAAATTTTTTATGTTTTAAGTACCCTTTTGCATTTTTTTCATGGATAATGTTTCTTAATGTCTGAATTTTCGTGGATGTTTATAAATTTTGATTTTTAAGAATCTTGGATTTGGAAAGTTTTCTTGCTGCTTAAGTGTCTTTACCAATGTTTTAAAAATTGGTTCTTTATACATATTGGATTGACGTTAAAAATGTTTCAACCGGTTATACCGGACGGTTTAGCCGGAGTGACTATTTACCTTATAGTTTTTTTTAATACATCTTTTATTTAAAGAAAAAAAATACATGATTCAATAATAAAAATAAATCAAAAGTTAACTCATAATAAAAAATAGTCCAAAAAAATTTCAAAACTACTTGATTTTGCAACAAAGTTTTTTAAATAAAACGGATCAACTGGTTTATTTCATGTATAATACTTGTAAATAAGACGCTCAAGAAAAATAAGAAAAATATAGCTTTAATTGAGAAATTTTTATGGGAAAAAAACTCATAAATTAATCGACCTAAAATCGATGGTATGATATACATGCTGGTTACCCAAAATATCGACCTAAACCGTACCGGCAAAATGCACAATCACTGATTCAGTCGGTTTAACCGATTGGAACCGATTTTTAAAACATTGGTCTTTACAAGATTTCTTGATTCAGCTAGACTATTTATATGGGGTGAATCATTAGGGTTTCCCTACAATGGGTTTGTCAATGATTGTGGGCAAGCCCACTTATGGCAAAAGCCCTCACATATCCATATACCTAACAATAATATAGCTTTTGAAACATGTTATAATATAACAATCAGTTTTTAATGTTTGGATGTCTGGTTACCTGAGAGTTGCGAGTCAAGTAACCCAGTTGGCCAGTTGCATAGTTAAAGATTTCGAAGTTGAATTTGCGATTTTGAAGTTCAATTTTTTTCTTTTCGTAAATTTTGATATTTTAATATAATTAAATAATGTGTTGATACAATTTAAGCTTACATGTTCTCCTTTTAGCTAAATTATGTTATTTGGCATTTGCACGAGAGAAAACTGTAAATATTAGCAACCATGATTAACTCTTTTGTAACTAGTAAGTTGTTTTTACCTTGAGGTATCGGGTTTAAGTCCACCTAGAACAAAAAAATAAAAAATTAGGAGGTTTTAGGTTAGGTCAAAAGGTTTTCTCACAAAATGTGAGTTTTCTCCTGTGGGAGTTGGGGGTACAGTCTCGGCTGGGAAACATATAGATGAGCCCCATTAAGATATATAGCGTCTATCCTCCAAAGCAGGACCGTATATTTGCAGTAAAAAAAAAGTTGTTTTTATCTTATTGAATACCATAAATTGTCACTTTGCTCCATTAATCCAAGTTTATTGTACACATCATTACTCGAGATCCCACCAATTCACTAACATAACTCTAGTGCGAAGAAATGGCCTTTGAATCACTTATTTCACCTCAAACACTAGTCGGTACAAACCTTTTGATCGTAGCCATAGAGTTTATCCGAGAAAGATTTAGCGTAACCTTTTGTGGAGAAGATGAAGCCCTCATTTAAATAGTGATGATTATATGTGTTTAATAGACATATATAGTTATTTATGTAAATTTTGTTTGTTAATTTATAATTGTAATATTGTAGTTTAAGGTTTTTTAAATGTAAAAAACTTTAAATAAAAAGTTATCTCTGTGTTTAATTTTATCTACGTTTTATGTTTTGATATAAATTTTACTAGTTTAGTGTCCGCGCTACGCTTGGAAACATAACACAAAATATTAAGCTATTTAATTGTAGGTTATTAACAACTTTGTTTCTAAGTTTCATATTATACCTATTAAGGTTTAAGGTTTTTTTAATGTAAAAAACTTTGTTTAAGGTTTTTTTAATGTAAAAAGTTTAAGGTTTTTTTAATGTAAAAAACTTTGTTTCTACGCTTGGACTCATGAACACTCCTGATAGGAGAGAGTTCAAAATATAAATATTCTTAAATTTCTACAGATTCTCCTAATATTAAGAGATCAAAATATAATTAAGATTATTATAATATATTATTATTATAGATGGATACATATTTCAAATATAAAAATAATAATTATAATGAGACAAAGTCTCTTATGATGTCAAATAAGCAAAACTACATCTAACGTTGACAACCAAACAAAATAGATTTTGTTATATCTACCTATTTTAATAATTGAATAACGCATCCACTTGTCATGATCTTAGATATGCCACATAAGAAAAATCCTATGTGGCAAATTCTCATTTAATATAGCATGCGGATCTTATTCGGGTTAAATACTACCTGCACACAGTTTTTTTAAATAATTAAATTATCTTCTTTTATATATCTATCTGTTTAAATTTTAAAATATTCTTTTATCCATATTAATCGGTGGATTAGATTATTGTGGGATTCAAATTTTATATTACATCTTTATTACACGTGTTTTTTATTAGAGATATAATTTAATATCACATTTTTTACCCAAATTTGTATGTTACACGGGACACTAATCTAGTTATATAAATATAAGGATTCAAAATCAACACAAAAAAAATTCGTTTTTTCCTTATTATAACTTTGGATATGTATTATTTTATAATAACATGATGATTGTATAGTTGTAATGTTGTTAGACGTTTTCCTACGTTTTGATATAAATTAAATTTATTAAAACCAAGATGAGATAAAAACTGATTTTCCTTAAACCTTTAGATATATAATTTCCCATGCATAAAGGATAAAGTTTGATTACATCGGTGTGATTTTCTTATTTTATTTAGGTTTGGATATAATTTTTATTCAAAACAAAGATTGAGAAAAAAATCGATTTCTTTTCTAGTTTTGGAGTAAAATGTTCTATAGCATTTTGAATATGTTGTTGCGACGTTCTTATCTTCGTACATTTCAATACAAGTTTTATTTAAATCTAATTCCCAGCAATAATAAAAACTAGTTTTATACATGTCCAGAGGTCGAGTTTCGACATATTATTAACGACTGCCATTCTGCCAATGGGTTTCATATGCAACATTTTCTTTTCAGGCTATTCATATAGTATACTACCAAAAAAAATAATTAACCACAGCCACAAATAAACAAAAACATAATAAACTTTTACGTGGGTTTATTAGTACAATAATAATAAAATTGCAAAGAAATACATAATATAATACTTACTAGCGAGTTTCAAATTATATACTTTTTCGTAGTTTACTACCAACAACTTGTAACCACACAACCACAAATAAATATAAGCATTAAATAAAATCTTAAATAGGAATCTTATCACATTTGAACGAAATTACCTCCTACAATAAAATAAAAACTAAAGGTGTTTGGAACAATCGGTTTTCTATTGTTTCTACACACCGGATCAAATGTCGTCATAACACACCAATCGGCCCTCCTTTTCCAACCCCTTCCCAACAATCGTACACCATCATCTTCATATCCACTGTCATCAAGGCTTCCACATGTCATTTATACCCTCCCATCTAATATCCGGAATGGCAAGCAACAGTTGTAAACTAAGCATTTACATTGTTGTTCGTTATTAAATGAAGGTAGTTTTGTAACTTTGCAATCGGTTCTTCTTGATAGATGCTCTACTTGATGGCAAATTCCCCCTTGTTTTATACCCGTCTATAGGCCGGGTTTCGACATATATCATCGACCTAAATAGATCTCATATGCGTTTTTTTCTTTTTTGATTATTCGTATACGTTTACTACCAAAAAACAATTTTTATCTACACAAACAAAAATAAACATAAACAAAATATAATCTTGGGGCTAGTTCTAAAGAACTTGAAAATGTTGGCCAACAAATGAACCACGAAGCGATTTTAAGAACCAATTGTAATCTTAAACGTAACAACGTCCTACTAAAGTGAAGCCACAACATTCGTGTTGTAAAATACGGCCAATAACATACAAAGTTCAATTCAATTCCCTGTAAATGTAATCTTACTAACGGGTCAAACGCATAAAAAAGAAGCCTAAAAAAGCAAATTGAATAAGTCAAATGGGTCGAAAGCCTCCCAAAGTTTTATTATAATCTGCTTTTTATTCACATTTAACCAAATGATTATGAATGCGAATAAAAATCAAAGAAGGATTGCAAATCGGTTACCCGCTACAATTACATCCCATTCAACACCAATTTACTCTAAACTTCACTCCAAAAAAACCTTCAACTTAATGCACCTTGTGTGTGGTTCATCTGACTTTTGACCCAACCATTTGTGACTTCATGCAGTATGCTACAGAAGCAACATAAGTATATCTTCATGAGTTAATGCGGCATAAAGATTGTTTTTCTCTTTTTTCATCAAACTTGGTGACAAACTCTTCAAACTTTAAGTCCTAGTGCCCGTTCTAGAGTACAAACAACTGACTGGCAAGTCTCTCGTAGTCGAAGACAACAAATGGACAAAAAATTAACGAAATAAACACGAGCATAAAAGCAATAAAAGTAGCTGTCATTGAAGAATTATACATGAAAATTGTAGCGATTGAGGAACCACAACATGTTGAATGTATCTAGTTTTTCATTTGTATCATAACCCCAAAATTCCTAACAGAAGGCAATCTACTTGAACTCTTTTGAAACTGATAATGTATGGACTTGAAAAAGATTCATATATTCACCGTAGAACATGTAACATATGAACTGATAACCCCTCAAAAAGAAACAGAAACCCAGCATGAACCTAGCCGTTTTGAAATGAAATTTTTGAAGATTGATGTCCCTGTTTCAAGAATCAAGCGCATTGCATTGTCACTCTATTACCACAAATTATGACTCCAAAACATCAAAATTTGTTCCAGCAACACCTATATGATGATTATGAGAAGACAAAGAGTTAGCAACTACAATTGGGACTTTTGAGTTAGAGTAGAAAAATCATACCAGGTGCTACTAAATTTGAGGGTAACCCAACCATAGAGATTATATGTCTTTCTTAGACGGCGGTGAGGGATTTAGTTTTAGCAGGCCTTCATCGTGATCCCAAATATGTTCAATCGATGCTTCAATAGATGAAATCGAGGAGTTTGGTCGGATGTTAGTCTCTTGCTCCGTTGTCATTCTTAAGGTTGTAGATGGGGTAACCGATAACGTGGGGGAGTAAAACGGGGAAACACCTAAACTGCTAACAAACCGACCGAAAAAAACTCAACTCCATGGTATCTAAGGTCAAGATTTTATTTCAGCTTGATCCTAAGGTGGAGATTGAATCTCCCGGTGGTTAAACTCACGAGAAGCAATATAATATATAATTTGTTACCATGTGGTATATTCCAATAGTATATTTTAAAGAGTGTTGTAAGGTAAAAGCTTTTACAAGTTGTAATATATAGTAATTAAAAGAGGGTTACCTTGTGCAAACTTATTCAAATCTATGCGTTCACAATAAAAGACCTCCTGAAGACGAAAGAACTGGTAAATAATGATAAGAGGAAAGAAATGGTTGATGCCTCTGGAAGATGAGAAATTATGTTGTTTTCTCGAGTCGCAAGCTATACAAGTATACAGCTACTAGCTGTTCGTAGAAATAAAGATTTGTGGCTATCTTTGGGAAGATTGGTTTAGATTCAACTGTTTAGTTTGATTTTTTTTTTGTCATTATATTGTTAAGTATTAAACGGTAATTTTTTAGGTTTGTTATGATACGCTTGGAGCTGGTCAAATGATTGTTACAGTTATTATGACAATGAAGATCGATGCCATTATAAATCATATTTGGATCGTGGTTCGAGTATATTAATTAGACATATTTGATAGTTATTATGATGTGAGTAGTGTTTGAATTTATCCGGCCATATGATCATTTGATTCATGTTTGAATACAATTTCTAATTTTCTTTATTCATTAATACTTTTATTTACTAAATATTTGTTAATTATCTGATTAGTATTCTACTTAAAAAAACCATTTTTCCTTAATATTACGTTAAATTTTCTAATTTATATACATGAGTTTTAAACTAGTTGTTATTGGTATTAATAAACCTAATCTTATATTGGTTACTGATAATTGAACTTTATCAAAGAAGATAATAATATATGAGTTCAAACTTCAAACTTATGATAAAGATCGATGATTATACAAATTGTGAGCTTTTATCTAATAATTAAGATACACATGAATTTAAAATTATGATGATGATCATACGTGACTTATAAATATATACCTCTAATTAATAACTACTTCACATTTTAATCTAATTGTGAACTGTACGTGGAAGAGAATGATGAAGTTCTTGATTGCTTTGGTGGCTGCACTGGCAATGGCAACAGCGGTTTTTGGTACGAATGTGACGTATGATCACCGAGCGGTGGTGATTGATGGCAAGCGGCGGGTGTTGGTTTCTGGCTCCATTCATTATCCTCGTAGTACCCCTGATGTAAGTTCATAGTTTCACACCACCAACACACAAACATTATATATTGTTGTTATTAATTTGATAAAGATTTGAAGTTTATTTGAATAAATTGCAGATGTGGCCTGATCTTATTCAAAAATCGAAAGATGGAGGATTGGATGTGATTGAAACATATGTTTTCTGGAATTTGCATGAGCCTGTTAAAAACCAGGTTTTTTTTATTTTTTTATAAATATTTTTCAAGAATTTTGGAGGGAAATGTCTCTTATGTTTGGCTGGAAATTTTAGATGTTAAACAACTTTTTATTTTGACATGTGTAAGTTGAGCCGTAACCTTTTATAAAAAGAAATATTTGTTTCTTTCTTTTGTTATTTGTGTTCTTTGATCTTTAAGAATTAATCTGAAGCATGAAACTTAAATTTGATTGGAATTTTTTATTATTTATTTGTTTATTTATGATTTTCAAGAATATATCTTTGAACAATAATCCAAATTGCAAGATTTTTGGAGTACCCGTATGCAATTTTTTGATGTGAATGTTGTTAAAAGTTTATAAATTTTAAGCCTTTCGTTTGTTTGTTATCTTCAATCTCCAAGAATCTTGAACCATAATTTAGTGAAAAAATATTGTTCTTTACTAAGATTTTCTATAATAAGTTAAGTTCAACCAAACTAATGTTAATAATATCTTGAAATTGAACACTCAACAGTATGACTTTGAAGGAAGAAAAGATCTGGTTACATTTGTGAAACTGGTAGCTGATGCTGGTCTTTATGTTCATCTTCGGATCGGTCCATATGTTTGTGCAGAATGGAATTATGGGTTAGTCTTAATTTCACTTTGTTTAATTACTATATATATGTTTAGCATTCATTCACAATATATGCTTAAATTTTACATGTTGTGTCAAAACAGTGGGTTTCCGCTATGGTTACATTTCATACCAGGAATTGAGCTTCGAACAGATAACGAGCCGTTTAAGGTTATCTATATATCATGTTTTACTTAGTCGGTTCCAAAAGCTTTATTAACATTTTGCTGACAATATATATCACATATGTGTTTTAGGCTGAAATGAAACGGTTTACAACCAAGATAGTTAGCATGATGAAGGAGGAGAATCTTTATGCATCTCAAGGTGGACCTATTATCTTATCACAGATCGAGAACGAATATGGTAACTTTGAAAACAACTACGGTCCTGCTGGAAAATCTTACATCAATTGGGCAGCGAGTATGGCTACGTCTTTGAACACAGGAGTACCATGGGTTATGTGTCAGCAAAGAGACGCACCTGATCCACTTGTAATAATACTAAACAAACACCCAATTAGTAAACTTGTTACCCTTTAACAAAAGTTTAACATGTGGTTTCTTTAATTATGAATGTAGATTGATACTTGCAACGGGTTCTACTGTGATGGGTACAAACCGAATGCTGCAAACAAGCCAACAATGTGGACTGAGAACTGGACCGGGTGGTTTCTTACGTTTGGTGGGGCCGTGCCTTATAGACCAGTCGAAGATGTTGCATACGCAGTTGCACGTTTCTACCAAAGAGGTGGAACCTTTCAAAACTACTATATGGTTAGTATATGTGTTTTATGTCACGTTTATGTTACTCTAGCTATATATTTATGAGAAAGATGTTTAATATATATTGTGGGTATGTTGCATAGTACCATGGCGGGACTAACTTTGGTCATACTACCGGAGGACCTTTTATTGCAACAAGTTATGATTATGATGCTCCACTTGATGAGTATGGTATGTTTCTACTTTTTAGGGAAGGTTCTATTGCAACAAGTTTTTTTATTTTTTCTCGAATGTATTATATGATTACTTACGAGTTGATATATGATGTAGGCGCACCTCGACAACCTAAATGGGGGCACTTAAAAGACTTACATAAGGCCATTAAGATGTGTGAAGATGCATTGGTGGCAACCGAGCCTACAACTTTTGTTGGTCAAAATTTCGAGGTAAAGTGTTGATACAAAACTAAACATTTGTTTTTTTTAACTTGGAAGGTTTTTCTCTAACATAAAGTTGTGTTTTTTTATTTAGGCCACTCTTTATAAGACATCATCAACATGTGCTGCTTTTTTGGCGAATGTCGACACAAAAAATGATGCAAATGTTAGCTTCAATGGTAAATCTTATCACTTACCCGCGTGGTCTGTTAGCATCTTGCCTGACTGTAAGAATGTGGTGTTCAACACTGCAAAGGTTAGTTTGACTTTTACATCAAATTTAATTATCGCATTGGTTTCTTTATTTGCATATTAAACACCAGACAATTCGAGCTTTTACAGATAAACTCTATGGCTACCATTAAACAATTTGTCTCTACAAGAGTTAGAGATGAATTAAGTGATTCGAAAGCAATTTCTTCAGACTGGAGTTATGTTAATGAACCAGTGGGGATCTCAAGCAATGAAGCATTTAATAAATTTGGATTACTAGAGCAACTTAACACTACAGCGGATCAAACTGATTACTTATGGTATTCAATAAGGTAAAAATCACTTTCCGTCATACTTGAATCCTTGTACTTATATTGAAAGATTTGTAAAATTGTTGTAATTTTTGCATACTTCGCGCATATAAATAATTAAGATGTCAAAAGTAGCCGACGAGAACATTCCCAACACCACCTGACTTGCTTTGACCCACCTACATCTTGTCACATCTAATGGTTAGTTCTTCATTTTGCAGCACTGATATTAAAGGTAACGAGGACTTCCTTCACGATGGTTATCAAACAACTCTTCGTATGAAATCGCTCGGTCATGTTCTTCATTTGTTCATTAACGGCCAACATCAAGGTACAATAAATCAAGTAACAAATAATAGAAAAGAACCTTTTGTTTTATTTCTTGGATCATTATGATTATTTGATATTTTTTAAATTGTAGGTAGTGCAATTGGTAATTATGACAACCCTGGTTTTTCAAAGGATATTCCTGTGGTTCTGAAACCTGGAAATAACAAACTTGATCTATTGAGTTTGACCGTTGGACTCAAGGTTTGACTTCACTAAATTTATAGATTTTGACTTGTATAATTAACCAAGTGAATATATTTGATAAACGTCTTATCTTTGTGTTACAGAACTACGGGGCATTTTTTGACAAAACTGGTGCGGGTATAAGTGGTCCAGTGGAGCTAGAGGGCTTAACAAACAAGTCAACCGTTGACCTTTCATCTCAACGTTGGACATACCAAATTGGACTCAAAGGAGAATCATTAGGCTTGAACACCGGTGGTTCATCACTATGGGTATTGGGGACGCTTAAAAGTCAACCTCTGACTTGGTATAAGGTAATATCTAAATCAAATTAAAAAGTTAACATTTGATAGTATTGTATCTTAATCAATAGTTTATGTTGATACAGACCAATTTTGATGCTCCCTCGGGTGATAGTCCAGTTGCAATTGACTTCACTGGAATGGGGAAAGGCGAGGCATGGGTCAATGGTCAAAGTATTGGGCGTTATTGGCCAACTTATTTAGCTCCAACTAGCGGTTGCTCAGCTTGTAGTTACAAAGGGCCATATAGTTCAACAAAATGCCAAAAGGATTGTGGGAAACCTTCACAAAAGCTGTAAGTAAAGTCTTTATTAAACATACTTCATAAAGTTTGAATTTTTTAACAATTGACTTAATCTTGTAGGTACCATGTACCACGAGAATGGTTAAAACCAAGCGACAATGTTTTGGTCTTGTTTGAGGAAATAGGTGGAGACCCGACACAAATATCTTTCAAGACACAAGAATTAGAAAGTTTGTGTTCGCTAGTCTCAGAATCTCATCCACTCCCAATGGAAGCCTGGACTCAAAATAAGGCAACAAGAAAGTTAAAGTCAGAGTCAACGCGTAAGCCGAGAGTTAAGCTAGAATGCCCTAATCCAAACCATGTCATATCTTCAATCAAGTTTGCTAGTTTTGGAACACCTCAAGGGAATTGTGGAAGTTTTAGTCATGGTTACTGTAAGAGTCCTAATGCACTTTCAATACTACAAAAGGTAAAATCTTTTGACTTTGACTTTTTATATGTGTATATATGTTAATTTAGACGGCTTGAGCTTACAATTGGTAAACTTTTCAGGCTTGCATTGGGTCAAGAACATGCAACATTGAAGTTTCATCAGCCATATTTGGAGATCCTTGCATTGGTGAAACGAAAAGTTTAGCGGTCGAAGCTTCGTGTGCATGATATATGTTTATTATTTCGAGAATCTTGAAACAAGAACCTTAATTTTTTTGATGTTTGGAGTACCCTTTTGCATTTTTTTCATGGATAATGTTTCTTAGTATCTGAATTTTCGTGAATGTTTATAACTTTTTGATCTTTAATTTATGGTTTGTTTTCTTTGATTTTTAAACATCTTGAATTAGGAATTTTTTTCTTGATCAATTGAGTGTCTTTATATGATATTCCTGATTAGCCATGCACAAACCGGGTTTTTTTAGGAACTGGTTCCGGGTAGGAATCGGATCCGGTTTTGGTCAACAAAGTCAAGAATCGGGTATGGTCGGTTCTAGTTCCGGGTATGATCGGGTATTTGTCCGGTTTAACAGGGTTTTTTTTTGGTTCCGGGTAGGGTCGGGTCCGGGTTTTGATCGGATTGAGGTGGAACCGGTTCAGGCGGTTCCCGGTACGGTTCCACTTTCTTGGAGGAACCGGAACCCATGTGTACCCTACGGTTCGGGCACGACCGGTTCCGGTTCTAATTCAGGTACACCGGGTCGGTTTCAGAACCAGTTTTTTTGCACGGCTATTCCTAATGCAGCTAGACTATTTATATCGGGTCAATCACTAGGGTACGGTTTCCCTAGAATGATTGTGGGCCTACACACTTATGGCAAAAGTATTATACCCAAGTAACCTAACAATTATATAGTTTTTGAAACATGTTACAATAAAAATCAGTTTTTAATGTTCCGATTTCTAGTTACTTTTTAATGTTCCGATTTCTAGTTACTTGCGAGTTGCAAGTCAAGTAACCAGTTGCATGGTTAACAATTTCGAAGTTAAATTTGCGATATTGAAATTGAATTTGGTTCTTTTCGTAAGATTACATGTTTCCCTTTTAGCTAATTATGTTATTTGGCACTATGACCCATTAGAGAATAACTAGGGTTATTGGATTTTAATAATCCAAACTTTTGTATATTGGCCAATATTAATCCCAACTTTAAAAATTGCATGTGTCAATCCTAACTTGTAACTTATTTTCCTACAATGATCCTCTGTTAAAATTAACTTAACACCGTTAAACTTTTTTCGAATTTTTGACCGAGGCTTTAGGGCTTTTGATAGGGAGGACGATACGAGTCTAATCATGTAAAACTTAACTTGAGTCGATGCTCCAAACGAAGAAATTTTAACATGCGATTTGAGCACCGTTAGGTTTATAGACCCGGTTGAAGGTCGTTTGGTTATTTGGAGGGTCGGCTCAAGGTAATTTTACATAAATAGACTCCTATCGTCCTCCCGATCAATAACTCTAAAGCCTCGGTCAAAAATTCGAAAAAAATTTAACGGTGTTAAGTTAATCTTAACGGATGATCATTGTTGGAAAATAAGTTACAAGTTGGGATTGACACATGCAATTTTTAAAGTTACGATTAATATCGGCCATTATACAAAAGTTCGGATTATTAAAATCCAATAACCCGAATAACTATTAGCAATCATGATTAACTCTTTTTGTAACTAGCAAGTTGTTTTACCTTATTGAATACCATAAATAGTCACATTGATCAGTTGTGGTGTTAATTTGCTCCACTAATCCAAATTTATTGAACGCATCATTACTCGAGATCCCACCGGTTCACTAACATAACTGCAGTGTGAAGAAATGGCCTTTGAATCACTTAATTCATCTCTAACACCAGTAGCGCGCTACAAACGTTTTGATACGAGAAGGTGAAGATTTAGTGTAAGCTTTGGGTGATTGATATGAGAAGGTGAAGATGATGGTATCTTTTGTGGAGAAGATGAAGCCGTCATTTAAATAGTGAAGATTTATATGCGTTTAAAAGACATATATAGTTATTTATGAAACTTGATGGTACAAGTTTTGTTTGTTAATTTCTTTTAATATTGTAGTGTAAGGTTTTCTTTAATGTAACTTTTAAAGTGTAATACTTTATAAAACTTCGAATAAATAGTTTATATGTTTAATTTTATATACGTTTTACGTTTTGATGTAAATTATATATTCAAAATCAACGCAAAATAAAATTTGGTTTTCGTTATTATAACTTTGGATATATACTATTTTATAAAATGATGATTGTATCGTTGTGATGTTCGTAGTTATCCTACGTTTTGATGTAAATTAAAAAATTTTAAATCCAAGATCTTTTAAAACTTTTGACATATAATGTCCCATAAAGTTTGATTACTCCGGTGTGATGTTCTTATTTTATTTTAGGTTTGGACATAATTTTTAAATCTATACCTCGTCAACAATAAAATTTGTCACCGTGTGGGAAATTCCAATAGTATATTTTAAAGAGTGTTCTAGGGTAAAAGGTTTTACAAGTTGTAATATAGCAATAAAATTAAATAATTTTATTATCTATTATGGTAGTAAAGATATATGAACCAACCTCTTTCATATGATCAAAACATGTAGGATATATGATCCAACCTCTATTTTATATCCACACAACTCCTGGTTGGTAATAGATCAAAACATGAAGAGTATATGATCCAACCTCTCTTTTATATCCACACAACTCATGTTTTTTCCTCCCCTTCCACATTTATTAACTTTTTAACTTTTTAAACTTTGTAATAATTCCGACTTTGTAAATTGCAAGTTTACTTTTCATAACATTTTAGATTTTTAGTCGTTTACTTTTGTCAATTGTCATAAATATACGTTTAGCCCCTTAATCTCAACCTTGACACAATAATGATTTTGATCCCGACTTTGACCTATTGTTATTTTGACCGTTGATGACTATGGCAATTTACAAATTTGACTTCATACTTTTCTTTTTCAAATTTATGACATTGACCAATAACATTTTGACCTATAAGTTTAGATATATTACCGTTGTTTAATGTGTGACGTATTATAACTTTACAACATATCGTACGAGACGTCGAAACTTTTTCTAATCAACGTACGTGATAAAGTTATATAAGCAAAGAGCCGATCGTGTGATACTGTGATCCGGTTTTTAATCTAGTTAGTCCTATCGATTGTCTCATCTTATGTTTACGCTTGACGCGCCTCATCTTTTGTTACATTTTTAAGATGATAACTTTGGGTTGGATATATAAAAAGTTTATGATATGATGTATTTTGATGTTACATATATAAAAAATAATTTAGACTCAACTGTTAACCTTATATAATTTCAGAAGAAAAAAAACCAAACCGGCCACGCTGGTTGGTTTTGACAGTTCATATGCATATTTTAGATTAATATTTTTTAAATATAAGAATGGTTCATGATGATTATAATTCATAAGATTATCTCCGTTCACAACTGACCAACCCAATTTTCGAATAAAAAATTATTTTCCTTCATTTTTATCCACACAACCTAACTATAACTAACTTTTTACTCTTGTTAACAAACTAATCTTTACTATCTTTATTAACTAAAAATATATAATTTATAATTTTAGATTTTATTAAAATTTATTAGAAATATAATTTTTTATTTTGAAATAAAAAACAACTTAATTTAAAAATATTTAAAAAATAAAAATATATACATTCGTCCAAAATAGATAATGTTGGGTTTTTGAATATTAATATTTACCATGTATTAAAAATACATTTTTAAATGAACTCCATTTTTTAATAAAATTTATACTGACACGTTCGTAATAAAAACTGATCAAGTCAGCGTTATTAGATTTTTAAAATGTTAGTTATTAGAAATTATTAATAAAAACACATCATTATAGTTAAAACTAATTAGAATGAAATATAAAAGAAAAATAAATAAAAAAGAGTCCAATGAAATGGTAACAAGAATCATCCTATCTTTATATCAAACTAGATTGAACGCATGAGCAAATCGGCTATATTTAATGCCATTTTATTTTTTATTTATAAATAGTGTCTTAACTAAACAAAAACCACCAATAAGGATAGTCTAATGCATTTACATAAATTCTTATTCATAAATAATAAGGAGTTGCTGTATACACCTCTCTTCAAGTTTTTACAAAATATAATTTCAACAATTTTTTTATAAAAATATATTTTCTTCTTAAAATAAGGATTAAACTATGATTTTGATCCCTGAGTTTTGGTTAAAATCATGTTTTTAGTCAAATAGTTTGTTTTATACTACTCTTTTAGCCCATTAATTTCCATAAACTTGTTGTTTTAGTCCACACCATTAACGGTCATTCTTTTTTTCAAATAAGTTTGTGTGAAAAGAAAGTAATACCCCTAGGTCAAAATAGTAATTTTAACCAAATCACAAGGACCATAATAGTAATTTACTCTTATTATTATTATTATTATTATTATTGCTATTATTATTTTTAATATTAATATTTTTATTGTTACTCTTATTATTATTATTATTATTATTATTATTTTTATTTATATACATTTTAGTTTTGAAGGTCGTTAGTCACTGCTAACCGGTCACGTGTCACCTTCCGACTGACCCACCAATAATTGTTTGACTTAATTATCATTTTAACCTCTAACTTAAATAAATTTATTCAATCTATAAATTTGACCCCCTGACTTTGACTTGATTGTAGTTTTTACATGTTATATCATGTTAATCTTCTTTGACATATTCACATTTCTTTACCCATCTTTTGATATATATACTTTTAACCACCATCCGCCTATCGTCGTAATGCAACGCACATGTTGAAGTCAAACACGTTGTTAATGCGCGTAACGAAGTGAAAAAACTATGTCGGCGCAACACGCAACACGTTTCAAATTACTCACCGACCACGTTGAATTTGAAAAGGTGTCACCGCAAAGCGTATTAGTTGTGAAAAAACCTAATGTCAACATTGTAACACGTGTAACGATGTCACAAACGTGAAACCCAGCCGTTACATCGTGCAATCCAACCATAAATCTAGTTATTATTAATACACACAACAGAAACCACTACGCATCTTCATCTTTTTCACTGTACTACCACTAGCATGCAGTCTAGTACCCAAACTTGTTACTTTGAATAAATCACAAGCACCGTTTGTGTAATTAACTCTAATAATTAAGCTAATAGAAAATAATTATTATTGTAGTGTTTGTGTGGTTTTGATAGTAGGTAGAAAAGAATTAGAAAATGATAATATATAGTGGTGCTAATAACAAAAATAATTATAATCATGATAATATTAATAATAATAATAATAAGAAGAATAAAAAAAATAATAATATAATTATTATTAATATTAGTACGTATTAAGTTATTATAATATTAATATAAATATACTAGTAATAATAATAATGTATTAACAACAATAACACTAATATTAAGGGTAAGTTATTATTTTGATCCTTGTGGTTAGGCTAAAATTATTATTTTGGTTTAAGGGTATTACTGTCTTAATTTTCACACAAACTTAACTGGAAAAATGGATGACCGTTAGTGGTGTGGACTAAAAAAGTAAATTTGTATGAGACTAATGGATTAAAGAAATAGAAAATAAACTATTGGATTAAAACCGTGATTTTTACCAAATCTTAGGAAACAAAATAGTATATTACTCTGAATTAAGGTGTATTTAATTATGTTTATAAGTCATGTTTAGATTGTCAATTGTATATTTTAGTCAAAAACTTAATTACTATGTACTACTAACCATTTAATTTGCAATTGGTCTTTTAATTGGTAAGAGCTTGTGATTTTTAAGGTTTAGGTTTTGATTTTGGCTTATATGTAGTTTTCTCACAGTGTTAAGTTTCCATTTTGATGGTGTTCATAAGTTACTTAGAAATAGAGTGTAAAAACCAAAATATGAATGGTTGACATCTCATATCATGAAAAAGCTCACTTTGCTAATGTAGATCGATTTTTGGTGTGTACGTGACAAATTTTTTAACACATGGTTGGACACGGTGGCCATGGCTTGGCTTTAAAAAAACAATCAGATCATAATCCAGTAACTCTGTCTAGATCTGAAAGCTGTTTAATTTGGGCCCAAACAATATAGATTTTTCTCCTCTTTGCTAGAAGATGCATGGGATAGAAAACATTGTCAAGACTCGAGGCATGCCGGTGGTGTCATTTAGGCTTGCCACCTAGTTAAAGTTGCTCTAAAAAACCGATTGCCCTAACAAAAGAGCCGCTCATGAGGAAATGCAAGCACTATCTGTTAAACTTAATGCTCTGGAGTCTGGACTCTTTTGCCGAGTTAGTTGGTCTTTCGGAGGAAAAAAGTAAAGAAAGAATGGAGATAAAAAAAAAAAGTCATTGTTTGAACTTGAAGGGGACGAAAAACACCTAGATCTTTCTTCCCTGGCATTTTTAACTCTAGGATGGCATCTAACAAAAGGGGATAAGTTGGTTTAAATGGGAAGTTGTTTGTGCTAAGAAATCGGATGGTGGCCTCGGATTCGGTTTTATTAAAGTGCCGAATGTTAGCTTCCTTATCAAATGGTGGTGGCGATTCCTTACGGATGAGAATTGTCTTTGAAAGAGGGTTATCTCCCGCATCCATCTTATAAACCAGCAACTCAACATTTGGGTACTTGGATTAATATAAAAAATATTGACATGTATTTGAGAAAAAAGAAGATTAACTTGTCAAAGACTCAAAGTTATTTATACAATTGAATGGTATATGGAGATGGATTGCTACCCCAGCAAGGTTAAAAAAATGGATAGAATTCCGTCTCGACAAGCGTCGGCTAGACGGAACGTTCCTAAAACTACTGATCGACCATCTTTTCATTAGGTATTATCACGCCTCTATGCTTTCGGCATTTGTTAGTAACTTGTGCAAACTTACTCAAATTAATCTATGCGTTCACAATAAAAGACCTCCTGAAGACGAAAGAACTAGTAAATAATGATAAGAGGAAAGAAATGGTTGATGCTATATATCATTCTTATTGGGCTGTCGTGCATCTGGAAGATGAGAAATTATGTTGGTTTCTCGAGTCGCAAGCCATCTATCTATACAAGTATACAACTATTGTTCGCAAAAATAAAGAGTTGTCATTTGGGAAGATTGGTTTAGATTCAACTGTATTTTTAGGTTGGTTATGATAAGCTTGGAGGTGTCAGTTACAGTTATTATGACAATGAAGATGCCAATATTATCAATGTATAAATAATCTTTGGATCGTGGTTCGAGTATTTTAATTATTAGACATATTTGAATGTTATTGTTATTCTGATGTGATTAGTGTTTGAATTTATCCATATGATCATTTGATTCATGTTCGAATACAATTGCTAATTTTCTTTATTCGTTAAAACTTTTATTTACTAAATATTTGTTAATTATCTGATAGGTAGTATTCTACTTTAAAAAAAACCATTTTACGGTTCCTTAATATTATTACGTTTAATTTTTAAATTTATATACATGGGTTTTAAACCTAATTGTTATTGGTATATTAATAAACCTAATCTTATATTAGTTACTGATAATTGATCTTTATCAAAGAAGATAATAATACATGAGTTCAAACTTATGATAAAGATCGATGATTATACAAATTGTGAGCTTTTATCTAATAATTAAGATACACATGAATTTAAAGTTATGATGATGATCATACGTGACTTATAAATATATACCTCTAATAATTAATAATTACTTCACATTTTAATCTGATTGTGAACTGTACGTGGAAGAGAATGATGAAGTTCTTGATTGCTTTGGTGGCTGCACTGGCGATGGCAACTGTGGTACTTGGTACGAATGTGACGTATGATCATCGAGCGGTGGTGATTGATGGCAAGCGGCGGGTGTTGGTTTCTGGCTCCATTCATTATCCTCGTAGTACCCCTGATGTAAGTTCATAGTTTCACACCACCAACACACAAACATTATTGTTGTTATTAATTTGATAAAGATTTGAAGTTTATTTGAATAAATTGCAGATGTGGCCTGATCTTATTCAAAAATCGAAAGATGGAGGATTGGATGTGATTGAAACATATGTTTTCTGGAATTTGCATGAGCCTGTTAAAAACCAGGTTTTTTTTATTTTTTTATAAATATTTTTCAAGAATTTTGGAGGGAAATGTCTCTTATGTTTGGCTGGAAATTTTAGATGTTAAACAACTTTTTATTTTGACATGTGTAAGTTGAGCCGTAACCTTTTATAAAAACAAAAATTTGTTTCTTTCTTTTGTTATTTGTGTTCTTTGATCTTTAAGAATTAATCTGAAGCATGAAACTTAAATTTGATTGGAATTTTTTATTATTTATTTGTTTATTTATGATTTTCAAGAATATATCTTTGAACAATAATCCAAATTGCAAGATTTTTGGAGTACCCGTATGCGATTTTTTGATGTGAATGTTGTTAAAAGTTTATAAATTTTAAGCCTTTCGTTTGTTTGTTATCTTCAATCTCCAAGAATCTTGAACCATAATTTAGTGAAAAAATATTGTTCTTTACTAAGATTTTCTACAATAAGTTAAGTTCAACCAAATTAATGTTAATAATATCTTGAAATTGAACACTCAACAGTATGACTTTGAAGGAAGAAAAGATCTAGTTACATTTGTGAAACTGGTAGCTGATGCTGGTCTTTATGTTCATCTTCGAATCGGTCCATATGTTTGTGCAGAATGGAATTATGGGTTAGTCTTAATTTCACTTTGTTTAATTACTATATGTTTAGCATTCATTCACAATATAAATTTTACATGTTGTGTCAAAACAGTGGGTTTCCGCTATGGTTACATTTCATACCAGGAATTGAGCTTCGAACAGATAACGAGCCGTTTAAGGTTATCTATATATCATGTTTTACTTAGTCGGTTCCAAAAGCTTTATTAACATTTTGCTGACAATATATATCACATATGTGTTTTAGGCTGAAATGAAACGGTTTACAACCAAGATAGTTAGCATGATGAAGGAGGAGAAACTTTATGCATCTCAAGGTGGACCTATTATCTTATCACAGATCGAGAACGAATATGGTAACTTTGAAAACAACTACGGTCCTGCTGGAAAATCTTACATCAATTGGGCAGCGAGTATGGCTACGTCTTTGAACACAGGAGTACCATGGGTTATGTGTCAGCAAAGAGACGCACCTGATCCACTTGTAATAATACTAAACAAACACCCAATTAGTAAACTTGTTACCCTTTAACAAAAGTTTAACATGTGGTTTCTTTAATTATGAATGTAGATTGATACTTGCAACGGGTTCTACTGTGATGGGTACAAACCGAATGCTGCAAACAAGCCAACAATGTGGACTGAGAACTGGACCGGGTGGTTTCTTACGTTTGGTGGGGCCGTGCCTTATAGACCAGTCGAAGATGTTGCATACGCAGTTGCACGTTTCTACCAAAGAGGTGGAACCTTTCAAAACTACTATATGGTTAGTATATATATATGTATCACATCACATGCATGTGCTTTATGTCACGTTTATGTTACTCTAGCTATATATTTATGTGAAAGATGTTTAATATATATTGTGGGTATGTTGCATAGTACCATGGCGGGACTAACTTTGGTCATACTACCGGAGGACCTTTTATTGCAACAAGTTATGATTATGATGCTCCACTTGATGAGTATGGTATGTTTTTACGTTTTAGGGATGTTTCTATTGTGTTTTGAAACAATTTATCTTATTTTTGTGAGATGTTTAATTACTTATGGGTTGATCATGTAGGCGCACCTCGACAACCTAAGTGGGGGCACTTAAAAGACTTACATAAGGCCATCAAGATGTGTGAAGATGCATTGGTAGCAACCGAGCCTACAACTATTGTTGGTCAAAATTTAGAGGTAAAGTGTGATACAAAAGTAAACATTTGTTTTTTTAACAAGGATGTTTTCACTAACATAACATAAAGCATGTTTTTTTTCTATTTAGGCTACTCTTTATAAGACATCATCAACATGTGCTGCTTTTTTGGCGAATATCGATACAAAAAATGATGCAAATGTTAGCTTCAATGGTAAATCTTATCACTTACCCGCGTGGTCTGTTAGCATCTTGCCTGACTGTAAGAATGTGGTGTTCAACACCGCAAAGGTTAGTTTGACTTTTACATCAAATTTAATTACCACATTGGTTTCTTTATCTGCATATTAAACACCAGACAATTTGAGCTTCTACAGATAAACTCTATGGCTACCATTAAACGATTTGTCTCTACAAGTGTTAGAGATGAATTAAGTGATTCGAAAGCTATTTCTTCGGACTGGAGTTATGTTAATGAACCAGTCGGGATCTCAAGCAATGAAGCATTTAATAAATTTGGATTACTAGAGCAACTTAACACTACAGCGGATCAAACTGATTACTTATGGTATTCAATAAGGTAAAAATCACTTTCCGTCATACTTGAATCCTTGTACTTATATTGAAAGATTTGTATTCAATAAGCAACTTAACATACATGAACTTTCCCAACACCACATGACTTGTTTTGACCCACCTACATCTTGCCACATCTAATGGTTAGTTCTTCATTTTGCAGCACTGATATTAAAGGTAACGAGGACTTCCTTCACGATGGTTATCAAACAACTCTTCGTATGAAATCACTCGGTCATGTTCTTCATTTGTTCATTAACGGCCAACATCAAGGTACAATAAATCAAGTACCAAATAATAGAAAGAACCTTTTGTTTTATTTCTTGGATCTTTATGATTATTTGATATTTTTTAAATTGTAGGTAGTGCAATTGGTAATTATGACAACCCTGGTTTTTCAAAGGATATTTCTGTGGTTCTCAAACCTGGAAATAACAAACTTGATCTATTAAGTTTGACCGTTGGACTCAAGGTTTGACTTCAATAAATTTTAAAGATTTTGACATGTGCAACCAAGTGAATATATTTGGTAAACGTCTTATCTTTGTGTGTACAGAACTATGGGGCATTTTTTGACAAAACTGGTGCCGGTATAAGTGGTCCAGTGGAACTAGAGGGCTTAACAAACAAGTCAACCGTTGACCTTTCATCTCAACGTTGGACATACCAAATTGGACTTAAAGGAGAATCATTAGGCTTGAACACCGGTGGTTCATCACTATGGGTATTGGAGACGCCTAAAAGTCAACCTCTTACTTGGTATAAGGTAATATCTAAATCAAATTAAAAAGTTAACATTTGATAGTATTATATCTTAATCAATAGTTTATGTTGATATAGACCAATTTTGATGCTCCCTCGGGTGATAGTCCAGTTGCAATTGACTTCACCGGAATGGGGAAAGGCGAGGCATGGGTCAATGGTCAAAGTATCGGTCGTTATTGGCCAACTTATTTAGCTCCAACTAGCGGTTGTTCAACTTGTAGTTACAAAGGGCCATATAGTTCAACAAAATGCCAAAAGGATTGTGGGAAACCTTCACAAAAACTGTAAGTGAATTATTAAACATACTTCATAAAATTTGAATTTTTTAACAACTGACTTAATCTTGTAGGTACCATGTACCACGAGAATGGTTAAAACCAAGCGACAATGTTTTGGTCTTGTTTGAGGAAATAGGTGGAGACCCGACACAAATATCTTTCAAGACACAAGAATTAGAAAGTTTGTGTTCGCTAGTCTCAGAATCTCATCCACTCCCAATGGAAGCCTGGACTCAAAATAAGGCAACAAGAAAGTTAAAGTCAGAGTCAATGCGTAAGCCGAGAGTTATGCTCGAATGCCCTAATCCAAACCATGTCATATCTTCAATCAAGTTTGCTAGCTTTGGAACACCTCAAGGGAATTGTGGAAGTTTTAGTCATGGTTACTGCAAGAGTCCTAATGCACTTTCAATACTACAAAAGGTAAACTCTTTTGACTTTGACTTTTTTTATGTGCATATGTTAATTTAGACGGCTTGAGGTTAATTGGTAAACTTTTTAGGCTTGCATTGGGTCAAGAACATGCCACATTGAAGTTTCATCAGCTACATTTGGAGATCCTTGCATTGGTGTAGCGAAAAGTTTAGCGGTCGAAGCTTCATGTGCATGATATATGTTTATTATTTCGAGAATCTTGGAACAAGAACCTTAATTTCTTTGATGTTTGGAGTACCTTTTTCATTATTTCAAGGATAATGTTTCTTACTATCTGAATTTTCGTGAATGTTTATAAATTTTTTATCTTTAATTTATGGTTTGTTTTCTTTGAATTTTAAGAATCTTGAATTGGGAAATTTTTCTTGATCAATTGAGTGTCCTTACATGATATTCCTGATTCAGCGAGACTATTTATATTGGGTCAATCACTAGGGTTTCACTAAAATGGGTTTGCCAATGATTATGTGCCTACACACTTACACATAGCTACACCCAGGTAACCTTACAATAATATAGTTTTTTAAACATGTTACAATTAGGGGTGTTCACGGTTTGGTTTTGACGGTTTTTTGATCAAACCGTAAGCCAAACCGTTAGTACGGTTTTTGTATATCGAAAACCGAAGCCAAACCATTGAAAACACAAACCAAACCAAACCAAGCCGTTACTAACAGTTTGGCTCCGGTTTGGTTTCACGGTTTGGGCCTATATTGGGCTTGTATACTATACATGTTCATCTTTGTGCTAATATAAGATGTCAAGAATATCAACACCTAATTAAATGCTGTTAAAAAACATACACACCAAATAAACACATAATAGTACAAAGTTATTCTAATACAAGCTTAGAATAAACTGCAAAAATACACAAAGAAGCTAAAAGTAATTAGGTGTTCAAAACAAATCAGGTCAAAACAAACAACCTAATCACCTTTATCGCTTACTGTCCAAAAGTTCTAAGCTCCATATGTGCAATCCAAAAACATCATGAACCAGGCATGGTTCGGTCTAATATATAATATGAAATATTATAAATAATTATATATCTAATATAAAAAATGTATAATTTTAAAATACTTAAATCCTACGGTCCGGTCCGGTTTTATCCGACCGGTTTTTGGTAAAAACCATAAGCCAAACCGTTCATTACGGTTTCAATTTTTTGAAGCCGACCGACCGAAAGTTAAAAATAAAACCGACCATGAAGCCAAACCGATGACCGGTTTGGCCGGTTTCACGGTTTTAAACCGAACCATGAACACCCCTAGTTACAATAACAATCAGTTTTTAATGTTTGGATTTCTAGTTACTTGCGTCTTGCGAGTCAAATAACCAGTTGCATGGTTAATGATTTTGAAGTTGAATTTGTGATATTGAAGTTGAATTTGGTTCTTTTCGTAAGATTACATGTTCCCCTTTTAGCTAAATTATGTTATTCGGCACTTTGACCTATTAGAGAATAACTATTAGCAATCATGATTAACTCTTTTTTGTAACTAGCAAGTTGTTTTACCTTATTGAATACTATAAATAGTCACTTTGATCGGTTGTGGTGTTAATTTGCTCCACTAATCCAAGTTTATTGAATGCATCATTACTCGAGATCCCACCGGTTCACTAACATAACTACAGTGAGAAGAAATAGTTTTTGAATCACTTAATTCATCTCTAACACCGGTAGCTACAAACCTTTTGATATGAGAAGGTGAAGATTTAGTGTAAGCTTTGGGTGATTGATATGAGAAGGTGAAGATGATGGTATCTTTTGTGGAGAAGATGAAGCCGTCATTTAAATAGTGAAGATTATACGCGTTTAAAAGACATATGTTTTGTTTGTTAATTTCTTTTAATATCGTAGTGTAAGGTTTTCTTTAATGTAACTTTTAAAGTGTAATACTTTATAAAACTTTGAATAAATAGTTATCTATGTGTTTAATTTTATATACGTTTTACGTTTTGATGTAAATTATATATTCAAAATCAACGCAAAATAAAATTTGGTTTTCCTTATTATAACTTTGGATATATTGAAAATCAACGCAAAATAAAATTTGGTTTTCCTTATTATAACTTAAAAAGATCTTGGATTTATAAAATTTTAATTTTATAAAATGATGATTGCACCGTTGTGATGTTCGTAGTTATCCTACGTTCATTACTAGAAAATGATTGTTTTGCAACAAATATTTGTGACACATTTGTCACAACATAGTATTTGCTACAATATTACGACAGCATATCAACAAAACTTAAAAATAAACTAAATGCCTAATAATTCATACACAATTCTCACAAAGTAGCTACAAAACAGAATTTTGTTGCAAACTTGTCACAAAGCTGAAACGGTTTCTCACAATTTAACTACAATATTTCAACCTATTATTTAATTATGTATGTTGACACAGACCAATTTTGATGCTCCCTCGGATGATAGTCCTGTTGCAATTGACTTCGCCGGAATGAGGAAAGGCGAGGCATGAATCAATGGTCAAAGTATAGGTCGTTATTGGCCAACTTATTTAGCTCCAACTAGTGGTTGCTCAGCTTGTAGTTACAAAGGGCCATATAGTTCAACAAAATGCCAAAAGGATTGTGGGAAACCTTCACAAAAGTTGTAAGTGAAGTCTTTATTAAACATACTTCATAAAGTTTTAATTTTTAACAATTTACCTAATCTTTTTGGTACCATGTACCACGAGAATGGTTGAAACCAAGCGACAATGTTTTGGTCTTGTTTGAGGAAATAGGTGGAGATTCGACAAAAATATCCTTCAAGACACAAGAATTAGAAAGTTTGTGTTCGCTAATCTCTGAATCTCATCCACTCCCAATGGAAGCCTGGACTCAAAATAAGGCAACAAGAAAGTTAAAGTCCGAGTCAACGCGTAAGCCGAGAATTATGCTCGAATGCCCTAATCCAAACCATGTCATATCTTCAATCAAGTTTGCTAGCTTTGGAACGCCTCAAGGGAACTGCGGAAGTTTCAGTCATGGTTACTGCAAGAGTCCTAATGCACTTTCAATACTACAAAAGGTAAACACTTTTGACTTCGACTTTTTCATAAGCATATATGTTAATTTAGACAGTTTGAGCTTACAAATGGTAACCTTTTCAGGCTTGCATTGGGTCAAGGACATGCAACATTGAAGTTTCATCAGCCACATTTGGAGATCCTTGCATTGATGTAGCGAAAAGTTTAGCGGTTGAAGCTTCGTGTGCATGATATGTGTTTATTATTTTTAAGAATCTAGGAACAACAACCCTAAATTTTTTATGTTTTGAGTACCCTTTTGCATTTTTTTCATAGATAATGTTTCTTAATGTCTGAATTTTCGTGGATGTTTATAAATTTTGATTTTTAAGAATCTTAGATTGGGAAAGTTTTCTTGCTGCTTAAGTGTCTTTACCAATGTTTTAAAAATCGGTTCTTTATACATATTGGATTGGGGTTAGAAATGTTTCAACCGGTTATACCGGAGTGACTATTTACCTTATAGTTTTTTTTTAATACACCTTTTATTCAAAGAAAAAAAAATACAAGATTCAATAATAAAAATAAATCAAAAGTTAACCCATAATAAAAAAATAATCCCAAAAAAAATTTCAAAACTACTTGATTTCGCAACAAAGTTTTTTAAATAAAACGGATCAACTAATTTATTTCATGTATAATACTTGTAAAATAAGATGCTCGAGAAAAATAAGAAAAATATAGCTTTAATTGAGAAATTTTTTTGGGAAAAAACTCATAAATTAATCGACCTAAAATCGGTGGTATAATATACATGCCGGTTACCAAAAATACCAACCTAAATCGTACCGGCAAAATGCAGAATCACCAGTTCAACCGGTTTAACCGGTCAGAACCGATTTTTAAAACATTGGTCTTTACAAGATCTCATGATTCAACTAGACTATTTATATGGGGTGAATCATTAGGGTTTCCCTACAATGGGTTTGTCAATGATTGTGGGCTTGCCCACTTCAAAAGCCTTCACGCATCCATATACCTAACGATAATATAGCTTTTAAACATGTTATAATATAACAAACAGTTTTTAATGTTTGGATCTCTGGTTACTTGAGAGTTGCGAGTCAAGTAACCAATTGCATAGTTAAAGATTTCGAAGTTGAATTTGCGATTTTGAAGTTCAATTTTTTTTCTTTTCGTAAATTTTGATATTCATCTTTATATTGAAAAACCAACGCATTTGAACAGTAATACAGTAAGCAGTGGCAATTTTGTAATTTAACATGTACTGCAAGGGTTTTCAGATTGTTGCACCATCATCGTTTTCCACCACAATTTTTTGTATCATCACCTTCTTCTAGATTCCAACTCCTGCTTCAACAACCGGCGATGGATGTTGTTGCGAAGTGGAAGTGGTTGTCTCGATCAGTACTTCATCAGCGGTGGAGTCTCACAATATCGAAGCAAAGGTTTATCTATCTCTTAGCAAATTAGCTACCTTAACAACGCCAATTTAGGGTTTCGGCGTAGCCAACGGTGACGTCTTTTGAAGTTTGTATGTTAGGTTTCAGACATATCTAGCAAATCAATGTTTGATTTTGCATTTCAGAAAGTTTGGATGCTTTTATGAACTGTATTGGTGGTTTGATTATGGTGTGGCCGGTGGTACGACTTCTAGCCTGTCCCAAATTCGTGAGATTCAATTATGTATGTACTGTTTTATATATTGATTGTTGGTTAATTAGTGTGTAATAACATGAATCCTAAATTAAGTCAATTGACATTTATGTTGATTTGGACCTTTGTCACCAACGACACCGTATGTTGAATCAAGATAAAATGTGGGAGACTAATAGTTCTAAGAATTTTAGGTACGCATCGGTGATACTTATAGTGCTTTTCATGCTCAAATGCTTCTTTTTTAAGCATTGTTAACACTCTATGCAAGGCTATGACATTGTCTGCTAAGGCTATTATCAAATCAAAATCCTTTACAGTTGTCAAAGCTGGAAGCGGATGTAAAAATAAGGCAACAAATCAACAGGTATAATGCAACAATTTAACCCAGGATTTGTGCTTGAAGCTATGTTTTCAAATGACATATGCTTCTCCAGTAGTTTGGAAGAAAACTCAGGTAAGAGTTCCACTTTCAAGTTCTTGAAATATAAAGTTGAGTTTTGGATTCAAGTTCTTGAAATGGGTTATAGTCATTAGTCACTTGCTTTGTATTTAAAGATAGAAAGCCTACTCAACTGTCTTAATCATAAGACACAAAATATAACATAAAGCATTAGTGAAGTTAGGAGAATAGAAATAAAAAGTTTCTGTGAGTAGGCCAATCTGGCCTGACCTGTTTTGACTCTTTGGTCCTTGAAAAATATATTTGCAGGTTGTTAAACTAGCAAAAGAAAACTATAAGGAGAAATGGCTGACCCGTTTGAAAGATTTAATTTTAGAACTTTAAAGGTTAAACTTTATACATCTTATGAACTTCTACATGCCAATATGGATAGCTAGGAGCCAACTCACCTGCGTTTGAAATCTTGACATTCATGGAAGCCTTAATGCGTAATTACGCCTACTGCTTTCAAAGTTTTAAGTTGTTTCATCAATTTCAAAGTTCGAATAGGCAAAATTTATAATAGTTTCATTTCCTTTTTCACTATAAATATGTGATTTTACTTGCATTTTACAGGGACCCGAGTGGCTAAAGAAGTACATGAAACTAAGCTTAAGTTCATTAAATGTGTTAAAAGAATTGACCCTAATGACCACATTACAAAAGGAAAGCCCGCTAAATCCCCGCCGCAACATGCGAACACATTGGTTTTTAGAAACTCATAATTGGGAAAAAGACTCGCGCATCGCGCGAGCTGGCGGATTCAACTAGTTTTAATAATTAAATAATGTGTTGATACAATTTAAGCTTACATGTTCTCCTTTTAGCTAAATTATGTTATTTGGCATTTGAACGAGAGAAAACTGTAAATATTAGTAACCATGATTAACTCTTTTTGTAACTATTAAGTTGTTTTTACCTTGAGGTCTTGGGTTCAAGTCCCATCTAAAACAAAAAAATAAAAAATGAGAGGTTCTAGGTTGGGTCAGGAGATTTTCTCATCAAATGTGAGTTTCCTTCTGTGAGAGTTAGGGGTGTCGTCTCGACTGGGAAACAGATAGGTGGTCCCGATTAAGATAGCGTCAATCTTCCGAAGCAGGACTGTATATTTGCGGTTAAAAAAAGTTGTTTTTACCTTATTGAATACCATAGTCACTTTGATTTGATCAGGTTAATTTGCTCCATTAATCCAAGTTTATTGAACACATCATTACTCGAGATCCCACCAATTCACTAACATAACTCTAGTGCGAAGAAATGGCCTTTGAATCACTTAACTCACCTCTAACACCAGTAGCTACTAACGTTTTGATCATAGCCATAGAGTTTATCCGTCAAAGATTTAGTGTAAGCTTTATGTGATCATATGAGAAGGTGAAGATGGTTGTGGAGAAGATGAAGCCCTCATTTAAGTAGTGAAGATTATGTGTGTTTAATAGACATATATAGTTATTTATGTAAATTTTGTTTGTTAATTTCTTATAATTGTAATATTGTAGTTTAAGGTTTTTTTAATGTAAAAGACTTAAACTTTAAATAAAAGTTATCTATGTGTTTAATTTTATCTACGTTTTATGTTTTGATATAAATTTTATTCAAAATCAACACACAAAAAAATTTTGGTTTTCCGTATTATAACTTTGGATATGTACTATTTTATAAAATGATGATTGTATAGTTGTGATGTTGTTAGACGTTTTCCTTCGTTTTGATATAAATTAAATTTATTAAAACCAAGATAAGATAAAAACTTATTTTCCTTAAAACTTTAGATATATCTACCTATTTTAATAATAGAGTAACTCATCTACGTGTCAACAATTTAAATATTCCACATAGGAATTTGTTTAGGTGTCATGCTCTCATTTAATTTTATGTGAGATTTGAAAGCGGGTCATAATATGCTCCATATTCGAAATAACCCGATATGTTCAAACAAAAACTTTTGCCAATTATCATAATTTATCCACTAACCCGATATGTTCAAATAAAATATTTTCCAAATATCATTAATATATTATCTCCTAAACCGATATGCTCAAATAAACAGTTTACCAGATATCATAAATTATCTCATAAGGTGATATATTCAAATAAATAAATTAAAAATTATTATAAATCATGTCCTTTATTTTACTATATGATTTTTGTTAGAAAAATATTTGTAAATATCCAGATCGATTTAATAAAGATATGTTATAAATAAAATTAATTAAAACATATAAAACAAAATCTTGTTTAATACACAGGTACTAATCTATAGTAATCCTTATATAATATATCAAAAAAATGTTTTTCTATGTGACATCATTTGAGAGTGCTTTCATCTTTTTTTTCCTATCTGGCGTCATTTAAGAGTGCCCCGTTTACTTTTACATGGATCATATTTGAATCCTTAACAATAGGTATGTTTTGCATGTTCAAGTTTATTAACAATAAAGATTTGTTGTGTATCAAAAATGGACTAAGTTTTTTTATTATATAATCGTGATACATAAAATTTTAAAATGTATCATATCATTATTATCTTTATTTTTGTTAGCATATTTTTCAAATTTTAAACTTTCGTATTATTAATCAATTTTGATTGAAAACATCTTAAATTAGATTCAACTTTTAGTTTAAAATTCAAATTAAGTTCCATCAAAACTAGATTGTATCTCACAAATTATTTTTAATTTACACATGATCAAGTGTATGTCACGTTCACTTGAAGATGCTACTAATAGAAAAAGAAGGTGTTAAAAATAGGACAACAGATATATACAAAAAAGTATTTGGGGATTTATAAAATTTTGATGAACTTTTTTTATTCATTAAAACTTTTATTTACTACTTAAAAAAACCACTTTACGGTTCCTTAATATTACGTTCAAATTTTTTTATTTATATACATTGCTTTTAAACCTAGTTGTTATATTAATAAACCTTATCTTATATTAGGAGGAAGGTTATCGTACAAAATGGATTTTGCCTAAGAAGCGTGAGAAGTGATATTTAGACACATCAAAACCGGGTCAAACGAACTCCGATTGAACTTATTCCTGCGGCGTTAGAACCGTGTCGTCAAACCCCCGCCCCCACCACCCAAAAAACCTAAAACCCCCCACCCCACCCCCCAAAAACCTAAATCACCCGACCCGCACCTTCTAAAAACCTAAAAACCACCCACCCACCACCCAAAAAACCTAAAACCCCCCACCCCTACCCCTCAAAAACCTAAACCCCACCCACCCACCCCCTAAAAACCTAAACCCCTCACCACATCCATATAAAAGCCTAAAATCTAAAAACTAAACTTTAAAAGCTAAATCCCAATGCTAAACCCTAAGGCTAAACCTTAAGGTAAAAACTAAATTTTAAAGCTAAACCCTAAAAGTTAAACCCTAGAAGCTAAGATGATAAAGCTCGACGAGACGGTTCCAACGCCGCTTGAATGAGCTCAAACGGAGTTCGTTTGACCCAGTTTTGATGTGATTTAAGTCACTTCTCACACTTTTTAGGCAAAATCAATTTTGTATTTGATCTTTCCTCCTTATATTAGTTACTGATAATTGAACTTTATCGAAGAAGATATAATAATATATGAATTCAAACTTATGAAAAAGATCGATGATTAAACAAATTGTGAGCTTTTATCTAATAACTAAGATACACTTGAGTTTAAAATTATGATGATGCTAATCATACGTGACTTATAAATATATACCTCTAATTAATAATTACTTCACATTTTAGTCTGATTGTGAACTGTACGTGGAAAAGAATGATGAGGTTCTTGATTGCTTTGATGACTGCACTGGCGATGGCAATTGCGGTACTTGGTACGAATGTGACGTATGATCACCGAGCAGTGGTGATTGATGGCAAGCGGCGGGTGTTGGTTTCTGGTTCCATTCATTATCCTCGGAGTACACCTGATGTAAGTTCATAGTTTCACACCACCAACACACAAACATTATTGTTGTTATTATTATGATAAATATTTGAAGTTTATTTGAATAAATTGCAGATGTGGCCTGATCTTATTCAAAAATCTAAAGACGGAGGATTGGATGTGATTGAAACATATGTTTTCTGGAATTTGCATGAGCCTGCTAAAAACCAGGTTTTTTTATTTTTTTATAAATATTTTTCTAGAATTTTGGCGGGAAATGTCTCTTATGTTTGGCTGAAAATTTTCGATCTTTCTTTTGTTGTTTCTGTTTTTTGATCTTAAGTGGGAAATATTTTCTTCATGATCGGATGTGATTGAAAAATAAGTTTTCTTGAATTTGCATTAACAGGTTAAAAACCAAGTTTTTGCCTGTTTATCGAGAACCATCTTGCATATTTTGATCGGATATGTTTCTTGATGTGAATTTTCAAGAAAGTACATAAATTTTTAATCATTCGTTTGTTGTTTGTTATCTTAGATCTTCAAGAAACTTGAAACATGAACCATAATTATAGTTGACCCAAATTAATGTTAATAATATCTTGAAATTGAACACTCAACAGTATGACTTTGAAGGAAGAAAAGATCTAGTTACATTTGTGAAACTGGTAGCTGATGCTGGTCTTTATGTTCATCTTCGAATCGGTCCATATGTTTGTGCAGAATGGAATTATGGGTTAGTCTTAATTTCACTTTGTTTAATTACTATATGTTTAGCATTCATTCACAATATAAATTTTACATGTTGTGTCAAAACAGTGGGTTTCCGCTATGGTTACATTTCATACCAGGAATTGAGCTTCGAACAGATAACGAGCCGTTTAAGGTTATCTATATATCATGTTTTACTTAGTCGGTTCCAAAAGCTTTATTAACATTTTGCTGACAATATATATCACATATGTGTTTTAGGCTGAAATGAAACGGTTTACAACCAAGATAGTTAGCATGATGAAGGAGGAGAAACTTTATGCATCTCAAGGTGGACCTATTATCTTATCACAGATCGAGAACGAATATGGTAACTTTGAAAACAACTACGGTCCTGCTGGAAAATCTTACATCAATTGGGCAGCGAGTATGGCTACGTCTTTGAACACAGGAGTACCATGGGTTATGTGTCAGCAAAGAGACGCACCTGATCCACTTGTAATAATACTAAACAAACACCCAATTAGTAAACTTGTTACCCTTTAACAAAAGTTTAACATGTGGTTTCTTTAATTATGAATGTAGATTGATACTTGCAACGGGTTCTACTGTGATGGGTACAAACCGAATGCTGCAAACAAGCCAACAATGTGGACTGAGAACTGGACCGGGTGGTTTCTTACGTTTGGTGGGGCCGTGCCTTATAGACCAGTCGAAGATGTTGCATACGCAGTTGCACGTTTCTACCAAAGAGGTGGAACCTTTCAAAACTACTATATGGTTAGTATATATATATGTATCACATCACATGCATGTGCTTTATGTCACGTTTATGTTACTCTAGCTATATATTTATGTGAAAGATGTTTAATATATATTGTGGGTATGTTGCATAGTACCATGGCGGGACTAACTTTGGTCATACTACCGGAGGACCTTTTATTGCAACAAGTTATGATTATGATGCTCCACTTGATGAGTATGGTATGTTTTTACGTTTTAGGGATGTTTCTATTGTGTTTTGAAACAATTTATCTTATTTTTGTGAGATGTTTAATTACTTATGGGTTGATCATGTAGGCGCACCTCGACAACCTAAATGGGGGCACTTAAAAGACTTACATAAGGCCATCAAGATGTGTGAAGATGCATTGGTAGCAACCGAGCCTACAACTATTGTTGGTCAAAATTTAGAGGTAAAGTGTGATACAAAAGTAAACATTTGTTTTTTTAACAAGGATGTTTTCACTAACATAACATAAAGCATGTTTTTTTTTCTATTTAGGCTACTCTTTATATGTTTTTTTTCTATTTAGGCTACTCTTTATAAGACATCATCAACATGTGCTGCTTTTTTGGCGAATATCGATACAAAAAATGATGCGAATGTTAGCTTCAATGGTAAATCTTATCACTTACCCGCGTGGTCTGTTAGCATCTTGCCTGACTGCAAGAATGTGGTGTTCAACACCGCAAAGGTTAGTTTGACTTTTACATCAAATTTAATTATCGCATTGGTTTTTTTATTTGCATATTAAACACCAGACAATTTGGGCTTTTACAGATAAACTCTATGGCTACCATTAAACGATTTGTCTCTACAAGTGTTAGAGATGAATTAAGTGATTCGAATGCTATTTCTTCGGACTGGAGTTATGTTAATGAACCAGTGGGGATCTCAAGCAATGAAGCATTTAATAAATTTGGATTACTAGAGCAACTTAACACTACAGCGGATCAAACTGACTACTTATGGTATTCAATAAGGTAAAAAATCACTTTCCGTCATACTTGAATCCTTGTACTTAAATTGAAGATTTGTAAAATTGTTGTAATATTATAGTTTTTATTTTCATACTTCACGCATAAATAAATCAAATGTCAAAACTATCGGATGTGACCCACGCTAAGGTTGATTACTCTGACATGTTGCCCGACCCCTCCATCTTGCCACATCTAACGGTTAATTCTTCATTTTGCAGCACTGATATTAAAGGTGACGAGCATTTCCTTCACGATGGTTATCAAACAACTCTGCGTATGAAATCACTCGGTCATGTTCTTCATTTGTTCATTAACGGCCAACATCAAGGTACAATAAATCAATTAACAAAATAATAGAAAAGAACCTTTTGCTATCTTTCTTGGATCTTATGATTATTTGATACTTTTAATTTATAGGTAGTGCAATTGGCAATTATGACAACCCTGGTTTTTCAAAGGATATCCCTGTGGTTCTCAAACCTGGAAATAACAAACTTGATCTACTAAGTTTGACTGTTGGACTCAAGGTTTGACTTCACTAAATTTTAATGATTTTGACATCTGTAATTAACCAACTGAATATATTTGGTAAACGTCTTATCTTTGTGTGTACAGAACTATGGGGCATTTTTTGACAAAACTGGTGCGGGTATAAGTGGTCCAGTGGAGCTAGAGGGCTTAACAAACAAGTCAACCGTTGACCTTTCATCTCAACGGTGGACATATCAAATTGGACTCAAAGGAGAATCGTTAGGCTTGAACACTGGTGGTTCATCTCTATGGGTCTTGGGAACGCCTAAAAGTCAGCCATTGACTTGGTATAAGGTAATATTAAAGTCAATTTAAAAGTAAACATTTGGCTTGAGTTTTGTATCTTAATCAATAATTTATGTTGAAACAGACCAATTTTGATGCTCCGTCGGGTGATAGTCCAGTTGCAATTGACTTCACCGGAATGGGGAAAGGCGAGGCATGGGTCAATGGTCAAAGTATCGGCCGTTATTGGCCAACTTATTTATCTCCAACTAGTGGTTGCTCAGCTTGTAGTTACAAAGGGCCATATAGTTCAACAAAATGCCAAAAGGATTGTGGGAAACCTTCACAAAAGCTGTAAGTGAAGTCTTTATTAAACCTACTTCATAAAGTTTGAATTTTTTTTAACAATTTACTTAATCTTGTAGGTACCATGTACCACGAGAATGGTTGAAACCAAGCGAGAATGTTTTGGTTTTGTTTGAGGAAATAGGTGGAGATCCGACACAAATATCCTTCAAGACACAAGAATTAGAAAGTTTGTGTTCGCTAGTCTCTGAATCTCATCCACTCCCAATGGAAGCCTGGACTCAAAATAAGGCAACAAGAAAGTTAAAGTCAGAGTCAACGCGTAAGCCGAGAATTATGCTCGAATGCCCTAATCCAAACCATGTCATATCTTCAATCAAGTTTGCTAGCTTTGGAACACCTCAAGGAAACTGCGGAAGTTTTAGTCATGGTTATTGCAAGAGTCCTAATGCACTTTCAATACTACAAAAGGTAAACTCTTTAGACTTTGACTTTTTCATATGCATATATGTTAATTTAGACAGTTTGAGCTTACAAATGGTAAACTTTTCAGGCTTGCATTGGGTCAAGAACATGCAACGTTGAAGTTTCTTCAGCCACATTTGGAGATCCTTGCATTGGTGTAGCGAAAAGTTTAGCAGTTGAAGCTTCGTGTGCATGATTTGTGTATTATTTTCAATAATCTTGGAACAAGAACCCTATTTGCTTGATGTTTGAAGTACTCTTTTGCATTTTTTCATGGATAATTTTTCTTGATTTTTAAATTTTCGTGGATGTTTATAAGTTTTCGATCTTTAGTTTATTGTTTATTTTCTTTGATCCTTAAGATCATGAATCATATTTGGTGGGAAATTTTTCTTGTTGCTTTTGTCCTTACAAGATTTTATTGATTTAGCTAGCCCAGGATTTAAATGACCCAAATTAGTGTTAATTATGAATATAACTAAGACTTAATTTCCATATGAAATGCTGAACTTGTTTGTTGGTCTTTATGTTCATCTGTGAATTGGTCCTTAATTATGTTATGTTAACATTCACAATGCTTGACATTAACATGTTCAGGCTGACTAATCGTGTGTCAAAACAGCGTGCTTCCACTCTGGTTACATTTCATACCTGGAATTGTGCTTCAAACAAATCCATGTAAATTAAATTATAATGTTTTACTGTTTTAATTAGTTGGTTTAAAAAGCTTCATTATTTGATTACTGCAATTTGTGCCGAATCCAGGGAAGAAAACAATAATTTAATTACTCCGTATATTTATGTCATAGATGTTCAATATTAGTGGCTATATTAATTACAACAAGTTATGATTTAAATGATCCACTTGATGAGTATCGTATAGTTTTATAAGAGGTGCTTCTATTTGCTTTTGAAACGAGTTATAATAATCAGATTATAACGTTTGAATTTCTGATCACTTGCTGATCAACTACCTTTTTTTCTCCAATCATCTAGACATTCGACTTACTGGAATAGAAACTATAAACTTCAACGTACATAACATGACTTAAAACGTATTATCCAACACTCCAACCCTTTTCAATAATAATGTACGCGTCAAATATACTTCTCTAACCACAAACATTATGTTACCAATGAGCCAGTAACCTCATTAGCAGTGAGATCATGAACTTTTAAAAGAAGGGAAATAAACAATGCATTGCAAGTTTGCAACCCAAGCTAAGTGAGCCTTTAGATTTTAATTAATTTCCTTACAAACTTTGTGAAACCATCTTTTAGAATGTCCTAAAAGTTCTTAATAAACTTCAATGCTAAACAAACATATTTTTTTATTGACAAATGACAAACATAAATTTTTATTATACCAATAAATTATACAACACTTGCATTTACATGCAAAACCAAACAATTGAACTTGTAACATATATATTATTGTAGCAATCAACAATCAAAACATATATCATACATTGGCCAAACCATTAGACATCGGCCAAACCAGCAGCACCATTAGAACCGGCCTTGGCAGCATGTTCCTTCTGATACAAGCAGACATTGCAAGCAGCCGAGGTCAAATACGGAACTTCATACTTATCTTCCCCACCCATGATCGGCATAGCTACTCCTCTCTTAACCGGGCTCACGTATCCTGGCCTGTAAGTTTTCCCCAAAATACCCTCCACGTTGTCTGAAAGACTAGAGAACTTGAACTGCGTCTCGAAATGGGCAAAAGCGTCATTTGATGGCAATTGGTAGTTATGAGCTTTGTCGTCTTCTTTAGTCACTGGGACCGCTCTCATGTCGATCTCCACCAAACCGCCGACAGCTACTCTAACAGAGTTGGTGTCGTCGGTTCTCTCAACCAACACTTCTCTAACTCCAGTGTTGGTTTTCCACTCAGCGTCTCCTTGAAATGGGACGGTCACTTCTTGACCGTCCCATTTCACGAGAAGCACGTCGACTGAGTCATCCCATTTTGATACTTTCTTGGCGGAAATGATCAGGGTGTGGGTGTCAAACTTGACCGCCACTGATTGGACCCATGTGTAATCACGGCTCCTACCCTCGGGGCGGTTACCAATGAAAAGAGCGTTGATTTGGAGGTTAGTGTCGGAGACGAGTGCGAAGCTGCGTCCTTTACCACCGTGGAAGTAGAACATAACCCCGTCACCACCGATGAACCTTGGATCGTAACAAAGTGCACCATATCCGTTACATTTCGCCCTTCGCCCTGTGAAATTTAAAACACGGTTAGCTAGAAAGATTTCGAAAATATTGGATTAACAAGTATAATTAGTTACCTAGGGTAACAAAAAATATATTAGACATTTAGATATGCATGCATATCGTAACTGTCGTAAATGGGTGTAAACGAGTCGAGTTTCATGTACTCAGGATATGTAGCTAGACTCGTTAAAAAATTTATTGCGCTGAGTTTAAACGAGCTCGAGCCAGCTTTGTAAGCTTTAACAATCTCTCCTAGGTCAAAATGAATTGAGCTCGACCTTAGACAAGCTCGGGCTCCACTCAGCTTATTAATTAACAAGTACGTGTACATATATAATATTTTCAGCGGAACATGCAGGCCAGTTTCTTACATTTGCAAGTAGCTTCACACTTGCTACCACAGTTGATGAAACACCCTTTTTGCTTCTTGTTCTTCTTAGGTTTCCTCTCGGGGCACTCGGCTGGACATGTAAGCACATTTTTGCTACAAGCTCCTTTCGATTTACAGTAAGCCCGGTTTTGTCCCGTTTTAGGATCCGGTTGCCAGACATCATAGTTAGTAGTATCGTCCACAGGCTTAGGCTTAGGAGCCGGAACTGGTGCCGGGTTCTTCTTAGGGTCAGCGGGCTTGTTGTCGTCGGCAGCTCGAACAACAAACGGGTGAATGGAGATGAAAATGAGAAGGAAAGCCACCATAAAGATTGACTTCCCCATGATGAAATTAAGTTGAAGTGGCTGTTTTTAAAAAAGTTGATTAGTGTAAGCTTTGTGTGATGAGTTATGTGAAGGTGAAGATGAAGTGTTGATTTATAGAGTGATTGGCCATTGAGTCCGGCGATTATATCGGCATCAAAACTACAATGTTCCACTTTCTCATTTAATTTTTGTAATGTTATTTCACATGATTTATAAAAGAATTATGGATAGTTTAGACTCTAATTATTATTGATTTAAAAATAAGTTAGTTCATAAAACGGACTATTATTAATGTGGTTTGTGACCCATTAATAATATATCTGTGTTTGGAGTGTAATATCTTGGATTTAATCCTCATAAATAAGATAATGTATAATTTATCTGCTTTATATATAAACTGATCTTGTTAAAAAAACAAAACGGACCGTTGACCATTTGACTAGGGGTAATTGATCATTTAATAATTACATAAATTAATAATAAAGTATATAAATGTGTGATGCTTAAATTTATTTGTATTTTTGGTGTAAGGGGGGAGGGAGTGGTTGAGCGAGGAAGCCGGCGAGGAGAAGAGGTGGTGGAGAAAAGAGAGCTCGCTCACGAGCTTTGGTCCTCGGCTGGAGGCAAAACGAGGGGAGAAGGTGAGTGCCGAGCTCGCAAGGTTGACAAGGTTGACACCGGCTCCGGCGAGGAGGTGACGAGCTCCCACCTCGTCTTCCTCCTCGCCACCCACTCCGCCCTCCCTAAGTTAAGGGATGAAGAGAGTCATAGCCCTCTCTTATTCAGGGGCGCAACTTTTAAGGGATGAAGAGAGTCACAGCCCTCTCTTATTTTTTTACGTTTTAAGTATTGGTTTGTTGTCAGTAGTTAATTTTATATATATTAGCACCCCGAAACAAAACATTAAAAACTTTGACCCCTTTTGATGTAAAATTTTGGGGCGCAACTTTTAAGGGATGAAGAGAGTCACAGCCCTCTCTTATTTTTTTACGTTTTAAGTATTGGTTTGTTGTCAGTAGTTAATTTTATATATATTAGCACCCCGAAACAAAACATTAAAAACTTTGACCCCTTTTAATGTAAAATTTTGACTTTGCCACTGCACGTACTATTCAATATTCTAATTTCTTCCTATATATGTTTCGATACAAATTGTAAAACAGAGTTGGGATAAAATCTAGTTTTCTTTTATAATTTGGGTATGTAACATGTTATGAAATTCTGAATATACCAATTGTGACATTTTTATTTTCATACATTTTAAAATAGTTTTTATGTAAAACCAAGCTGTGTAAACGTACCCTTTAAAGCTTGAGCAGATTTCGGTTTTATCGTGCAAGGAATATCCCAAAATTATATTTTAACGAGTTTTGTAAGATTTAAGGATTTACAAGTTGTAATATTGTAATTAGATTAAATAAATAGTTTAATTATCTAAATATATATTTACCAAAACACGTAAGATATATGACCCAACCTCTAAATTTTTTTAAACACGCAACTCATGTTTTTTCCTCCCCTTTCATATTCATCCTATTAATGTCGATTGTCACATCGTATGTTATTTCATTTTTAAGATACATGTCTCATAACTTGGGGTTGATAAAATCAGTGTTGTTTATTGTGTGGTGCATATCAGTCGATGTTAATGAAATTTTTAAGATACATGTCTCATAAATTGTCATTTGAGCTCCTGATGAGTTTTTGACTTTGATCTCTTACTCCACTTTGACACATAGTACAACTTTTACTAATTGTCATTTTAGCCTCTGATAAGTTTCGATTTTGTTCTCCTACTCTACTTTGACATATAGTACGATTTTAATATTGTTATCGTGTTGACCTCTAACTTTTGATATTTCATTGTTTTTTAATATGTAACACATTACGTTTTTCGTCGTGACGTACGGGGCATAGGACTTTTTTTCCAACACATATGACTAAGTTAAATACGCAAGACCCGACTGCGTGACCCGACCGCTGCAATGCGCGGTCTGGTCTTAAATCTAGTTTAAATATAGTAAGATCAAATATTGAAATTAAAAAATGAACGTAAAACAAATGACATCATACAACTATATGTCTATATAATCCTAACTAGTTTAGTGCCGCACTACGCTCGGGAACACAACATTCAAGTGATGCTTTTAAAGATATTCATGAATGTCCCAATCAGTTTTGAGACAAAACCGTAGTAAACCGGAACACATGATATACTTTTAAAATTAGACTTTTAGTATAGTAATATTATACTCAAATTTACTATACCATAAAGTGCTTAGTTTTATGGTGTAGTTTGTTTTTTTTAAATCGTATAAAAATGTTATGTATATTTATAAAACACTGAGGTCTTTAATTGTATGTTATTATTAACTTTATCCATAAGTTTCATTTTTAGACTCTATCAAATATAAACCGACTCATGTACACCCCTTGTAGTAGAGGGTTAAAAATATAAATACTCTTAAATTTTTCAGAATTCTTCAAAATATTAGGGGACCAAAAATGTAATTAGTTTTATTATTATATATTTTATATACATATTTTAAATAAAAATCATTGTGATATAAACTCTCATATTATGTCACATAAGCCAGAAGCTTTAAAATGTGTCATATAAGCTTTTTACGTTTTTCTATATTATATAAGGATTTATCATATGAACGTTTTAACTCCAAGCAAATCAAATCAAGTTATATCTGTTTTAAGTTGAATCTTTTTCATTATCAAATTAACTTAATTTCTACTAACTCGATCGAGATCCATCGTTTAACAAAAACAATATGTAACAAACCAAACGTGATAACAACCCGTCCGTCTCATTGACATTTAGAAATTAATTACCAGCCAGGTGGTTCACATGCGCAATGTAGCTAGATTTGAAAAGCTTTGCTTGAGGCTGCAGTCATGGATGGTGGTGGCGTATTGGCACAGTTAATTAAGGTGGTTTGATTGAGTGTAGCAACAAGCAAGCAACCAGCGCATGTATATTTAGCTTCAGATCTCAAAGTCTTAACTCTTAACTACTATATATAGTCTATACACAACTTGTTTCTTGTTTGTTTCCAAACCGACAAGGAAAAAGAATAATAATCGAACTAGCAACGACTTGGTCAAAAAAAAAACAGTTCATTGTTGCTTCTTATATAGGCCAAAATTCATGGGTCAACTGGTCTGTTCACACGGTTGCTTCATCCAATATTTTTTTGGGGCTTCATGTGCTAATAACATGATTAGATAAATCTAAATCACATTATCACAACTTATGATGTTCAGTGATGGGCTTAATTAACCTATGTTGTAGCCTTGGGCCCTTGAACCCTGTTAATGGTAATTGGGCCGTGTGATCCAGCTTATCAAGCTATAGTAATTAATATTTTGTTTAGTTAGTAAAACAAACACAATAGCAGGTTACAAAAATTTATAAATCTATACCTTTTAATAAAAGAGGATTTTTGATGCCACATGGCATGCAATGGAGCCATTGTTGACATCATTTTCCCGCTCATTAATACATTACACTTTTAATCCTCATACTATTACACAACATACGATCATCATATAATATATTTACATGTTAATTACAAGCATAGTTACCATATTCAAGTTTTTAAATTTAATGGGCCTAGCGTCTTGCTAGTGTCTGTTGTTTTTTAATAAATTACAGTTCAAAAAAAAAAAGTTAATGTATTTACTTATTAATTATAAAATAATTACCATATTTAAGTTAATATATTTCCATATCAATTACAAAATAATTTATATTCTTACAAAAGTAAAAATATCAATTATCAAAATATGTATCAGTAATATTCCAAAGCATTCTTACGTATTTAATTATCTACTATTACACAACATACGAAAATCATATAATATGATTATCTATCAACTACAAAAATAATTAACATACTCAAGTTAATATATTTCTCTATCAATACAAAAATAATTCATATTATTTCATCTTCAAACAACCATTAGACGAAATTTGGTCTGAAAGTATGCATGAGCAATTGAAAATGTGGCTTTAAAGATGTGACAATGCTACGATGGGTTGCGCCTGTGGCCTAGGTGCGCAGATTGTGGGCTTTGAACAAAAGAGTATCAAATTATTCCATACCAAAGCCCAAGGTTTGTAGCAAGACAATATGTTATCAATTTATATGATTTATCATATTTTTATGCTTATGAATCCTTAAATTGTCTTCTAATTTTTCATATGTGGGTTTCGTCTTTACTGTTGTTAGAGAAAGTACACATGATGGTAATAATTTATAGCGTAATGCTTACTCGTCATACGATTTTTTTATATGTTATGCTCGATAATAGTTAAATAGTTTTAGTTATTCAACCTGTGCAATACACAGGGTATAATCTAGTCTCTAATATAATAAATGAAAACAAAAAAAGCTTAGGTGACATCTTTTCAAAGCTTCTGGCTTATGTGACATTATTTGAGAGAATCTCTCACAATACGATTTTTTATTTAAATTATGTATATAAAATAAATTATAATAATAATAATTAATTACATTTTGGTCCCCTAATATTTAGGAGTATTTTAAAAAGTTTAAGGGTAATTAACATTATCATATGAGAGTTTCTCTCCCAATAATGATTTTTTATTTAAAGTATGTGTATAAAATATATTATAAATAACACTAATTACATTTTGATCCTCTAATATTTAGAAAAATTTTAAAAATTTAAGGATAATAATTACATTTTCAACCCTCTTAAAATGGAACTTAGAGATAAAATTGGTAATAACATACAATTAGACACCTCAGTGTTTTACAAACATGCATAATTTTTTATACAAACATTTTTTTAATGTTTTTTAATTTGAGTATAATATTGCTACAATAATTGACAATTTTTTAAAAATAAATCTTTTGATTCAGTTTACCTAAAACCGCTAATGTTTTACAAGCCATTACTCAAAATAAGACGCCAATGTTTACGACCACCATTCATATGTTCACATGTTCAATTGAAAGCCATGCAATAAGTTCTTAGTTCTTACAATTGAGATATCAAACCCTCATAATTTTTGTTATATACACATACATGTAATATTTTCATAACCGAAGCGGATTTAGTCGATGTCCATACCAGTCCACTTGTTATTTGACCGGTCAAATCAAATTTAAAGACCAGATGATGTTATAAATATTTCAAACCATCAAACCAGGCCAATTCAATGTCACTTTCTAATCCGATTCAGTTTTTAAAACATATAAAACTTGAAGGATTACAAAGACAAGAAATAAAATTAGAAGGTATATAACAAATAGACCATAGTCCAAACCCTAAAATCATTGATATTAAATGACAAAAGTACCCCTGAGTTCCCCACCCTCCTTTTTTACCCTGGTCATCAAGTTTCCAGCCTCGCAACTACCAAACCTGTTGTTGTCCGTCCACCGTAGAAACCATCTCTCACGCGCTTGCAACGCGCCGCCTTAACATCCTCTCCCGCCACCAAATTGATCGGAAAACTTCAACCTCTGTTTTCACTTCCTCTTCATCCAATTCGATTGTTTCCTCATCGTCCCGTTTTCTAGCCCTAATTTTGATTTCATCATCCCAGGGTAATAATTCTTCAATTCATGTAATTAATGTTATTCTCTGTTATCCTATTATTATTATTCTAATTGACAATGATTTGAAGTTAATTATAATTATCTCGATGACTTTTTTTTTATTCAACCGTTGATAATTGTGTGCGTTTTGCTGAAGGTATCGTTTTGGTGGAGCCAAGCCTGCGAATTTTGTTGTTTTGAGATGTTATTGGCTTTGAATCGTAATGGAACTGTTTTGATCAACTGTTTCTTTCATTTTTCTGAATGGCATCCGTTGGAATTTAGCCTGAAATTTGATTAGTTAGGGTTGATTGTTACATCAATATTTAGAGCAGGTATGGACAATTGTATTGAACTTTTGATGTTTTATGATCTTGCAATTGGAAACATTTAAGGTTTATTTTGTTTGTTGGGCAGGTTTGGTTCTAATTAAGCTGGTCAATTGTTGCGGTTGTTTGTTAGAAGTTGTTATACTGTTAGTTAAGGTCAAGTGACTCAAGTATCCAGTACTCATGTTTATTAAGGGATATTCTCTTGCAAGTTTGGCGGAAATGGGGTGTTGTGGTTGTTTTGGGTTTTCGTTTGCAAGAAAGCAAAAGAAAACTAGGCCTAATTCGGAAATTGGGAATCACATTTCACAGGAGTTGTTGTTAGACGATGAAGTAGAAGAGGAAGAGGAGGAAGAAGAAGATAATTGCTCATATGGAGATGAGATGTCCGAGTCTGAAAAGGGAGATCATGAAGAATTCAGGAACCCGTCAAAACGCCCTGAAGATATTCTTTTATACAGGACACAAAATGGTCTGATTTGCAGGGAGTTCCCTGTTAAGGAAACCCGCATGCTTGTCCGGTCAGAGGTAATTTGATGCAAATGAATAGCGTATGTAATTGTTGCTTGTGTTTAGAAAAAATCATTTAAAAGTAGCTTATTCTCATTATGATTTGTGACATTTAAGTGATTGATTGCTTAGATTTAGGTAAGAAACGAAGGTTTTTATTATCCCACTAGCATAATATCTAACATCATCATTGGCCTCTTTTGTAAGTTGAGGCTGTCACTTAGTGTGAGGGAACTTAGTTAATCTTCATGTCATATTTTTATGAGATACTGTATGCAGTGTTGTTCAACTTTTTTTTATTTATATTGAAACTGCTTTATAGGCATATGGTTTCATTTATATGATTTCATTTATATCAATTCCAGTGAGATGACTTTATGTTATGAAAAAAAAAAAAAAAAAAAATGCTCTTATTGTATTTGAGAAGTTAACTATTTTAATGTATATCATGTTGACGCCTCTTCAAAGGTAATTGTCTTCAAACATCATTGTGGAATTTTCATCTACCGGTATGTTTTGGCCGGAATTGGTATAAGATGAAACCAGATACATACCTAGGTGGTCTATAAATTAGTTTCATATGTATGTGAGTGGCCTTGCTGAAAAAGTTGAACTACTTTGGTGGCTTGCACATATATTTTTTTATTTATTTATTTAGCTTCCTGCTCTGATTTCTTTGCAGATGTATATTTTAAGTGCTAAAAACTATTTTATTCTTTACGTTTTGACTTATAATTCGATTTGCTCTTTGCTTTAGGATGAGAATGGGAATAAGACAGTGAATCAGTATGTCCGTGAGTACAAAATTGGTTCGGGTAGCTATGGGAAAGTGGTAAGCTTCTCATATTTTATACATTATGCTAACTTCTTTTTTATACATGTGTGTGTTAACAATAGTCACTCGTTTGGTTTGTATGTCTAACAGGTTCTGTACAGAAGCCAGGTGGATGGGAAACATTATGCAATTAAGGTGTGTAGAGTTTGATTTTATATTGATCTATGTTGTCAAAAGCGAGCGCTTTTGCGCCTAGGCGACCAAAAAAAGCCCAACGCAGGCTTTGCGCTTAGATCAGCGTAAATTGGAAAAAAGCAATGTTTGTGGAGAAAAAATCGGTTTTTCTGATTTTTTTTAAATCTTTTTGTTTTCTCTTGATTTTTTATTTATTTATCAAGAGCTGATTTTAAAGGATTTCATATAACAAGTCATATTTACTCCATATTTACCTAAAATACTAGAATTTTGCTATATAAGCTGCTGTTCTTGGTATGGTTTTTGACTTTTTGATATTGATTTTGTTGTTGGATTTGAATGTTTGGTATTAGTAGTGATTTTGGTATTGGTTTTGGCATTAATTTCTATTGCATATATGTTTTTAAAATTTTTTTCTATATGCGTTTTTTTTGTCTTAGGCGAGCGCTTTTTTTGCGCTTTGCGCCTAGGCCCCAGGCAAGGTCATAGCGCTTTGAGTGCGCCTGTCGCCTTTGACAACATAGATATTGATCTTGTTGCTGAGTAATATCCTGTCAAGTTGGATCTTTCTTAAAGTTTTGTTATTCAATTTTGATGGGACATGTTTGATATTTGAATGCAGGCGTTTCATAAGTCTCATTTATTAAAGCTACGAGTTGCTCCATCTGAAACTGCAATGAGTGATGTTCTCCGCGAGGTGTTTTTCTGCTCTCTCGTGTGTGTTTATTTGATATTTGATTTGAGGTGAAATTGGATAGTTATATAATTCTAGTGTTTACTAGTGGTTCATCAACTTGCTTGCAGGTGTTGATTATGAAAATGTTAAACCATCCCAATATAGTGAATCTGATTGAGGTTATTGATGACCCAAACACAGATCATTTCTACATGGGTATGATTTATGAAAGGCCGCTGCTTTTTTTTATTCTTCCATTAATACTTTTTACTTTTCATTAATTACTAGGCTTCTTTTAATCTATTTATTAAATCTTTTTTTCAGTTCTTGAATATGTGGAAGGAAAATGGGTCTTTGAGGGTGCTGGACCGCCAGGTGGCTTGGATCAAAATCTTTCAAGGAGATATTTACGTGATATAGTTTCTGGGTTGATGTATCTCCATTCTCATGTATGTCTCTGCTATCAACTATAGAATATTATTTTGACTTGCTATATAACTCTATTATAGTCGGCCAAATAAGAAAAAAACCTTTTTTTTGTTGGGTAGTCTGGAAGAATTTCATATATACTTCATTGGAAATTGATTCGAGCTATACACTGAAGTTTAAATTTCTCTCAATCTGCTTGTGTGTTTTACTTTCTTCCCTCATTTATCATATCCTAAGCTACCTTCTCTAAAAAATGTCTTCATTGTTGTCTTACTAGTTGTAAATCCTTTTCATCATTCATCATAGAAAAGCTGTATTTTGTCATGTACTTTTGTGTTAAGCCTATTAAAGTCCAAAAACATGTATCTAAAGTTGTCTTGATAGTCCAAGCAGGCATTTTTTTATTTATCAAGATTCCATAGAGGATAGTTTAGTAGAACCAGAGGTAGTTATCTTATATTTTAATACTAACGAATCACTAACTGTTGGGCTGTTAGCATGGAACCTTGCCATGCACTCTTTTTATTTATAGCTCTTTTTTATGTTTTTCCCTTGATTTCTCCTTTTTTGAGTTCAGAATGTGGTGCATGGTGATATAAAGCCTGATAATCTTCTTGTTACCGCCACTGGCACGGTAAAGATTGGTGATTTCAGTGTGAGCCAGGTTTTTGAGGTAATAAACCCCCCCTCTGAAGCAATATTTGTCATTTTAATTTTGTTTTCTATTTTTTTTATTTAACCATCCAAAATTTTTCCCATGTTTTTCACCAAATAGTGTTATCATGTTGGCACCAATATGTTCCTTCTAACTATAGTTTTTGCTGTCAATTTAAATATATTCTCGAATAAAGATAAAACTTGTCATTGCACTTTCATGATACCATAGCATTTAATGTTTGATTTCAAGAACACCTTAATTCAACTTCAATTGTTAACAAATGAATAATTTGATGGAAATTATGTTTATAGGATGAAAATGACATACTACGTCGATCCCCTGGGACTCCTGTGTTCACTGCTCCCGAATGTTGTCTAGGTAAGGGCGGTTTGTATTCAACAATTCTTTTTTCTTGACCTTTACTTGCCAAGAATGTCATCTACAGAACTAAATTCTCACAAATTGACACAAACACCTCCTTTGCCTTTCATCAACAGGTCTAACTTATCATGGCAAATCTGCTGACACGTGGGCTGTTGGAGTTACCTTATACTGTATGATATTTGGTCGATATCCTTTTCTTGGAGACACACTACAAGATACATATGATAAGGTGTGCCACCTCGAATTTATACACAATTCTCTTAGTTTTTCTTTTTAACATTTTGACTTGGTTCCCAGATTGTTAATGATCCTATATGGCTCCCTGTGGGTATGCATCCCTTACTCAAGACCTTACTTGAGGGTCTTCTCTGCAAAGGTCAGCAAATTCTTTTAACAATTAGGCGTGTAAACAAGCTGAGCTGATACAAGCCCAAGCCCGGCTTGTATTGACCTAAGATAGCTCGAGCTTGGGCTCAACTCGTTTAGAGCTTTATTTCTAAAGCTTGAGCTTGGCTTGTGAGAAGTTTTTTAAGCTCGAGTTCGGCTTGTATATTAACTTATTATTTTATATATAAATTTTTATAAGTATATATAATAAAACTTTTTTTATATGGGGAAAGCATTCCCTTATCTAAACTGGGGGGGGGGTATTCTTTCCATATTTAACTAATTGCAATTACTTTATACATTTGCATATCTAATAAAAAAAATTAAAATCATATAAATAAAAGGCTCATTTAGACCCACGAGCTGGATTGAGCTCGATATATGAAGCTCAGTCTCAAGCTTGTTAGTGCTCGGCTCGATTCGACCTTTTAGCAAGCTAATTCCGAATAGTTCATGGGCTAGCTTGACGTGTTTACACCCTATTAACATTACCACAATAGAAGATACGTTTGACTGTTTGTTAAAATGTCTGCTAAAGTATATATGTTATAACTTCAACAGACCCAACAGAAAGACTGACTTTGGAGATGGTTGCAGAACACCCATGGGTTGTGGGTGACGAGGGCCCGATACCATATTTTTTATGTTGGTGCAAACGTAATAAGTTGCAGAAGGAGCAAATATCCGATGGGAGTATAACAGGTCCTCTTATCGACATCGACTAAAAACCTTTTTTTGCTTTGTGTTAAGGTTTACATTGTATAGTAAGATTTTGTTTGGGAGTTTTATAAAAAGTAAATGATCTTGTAAGAAATTGGGAAAGAAAAGGTGTGGGGTTGACTTTTGACTTCTAAATCTTGATATGTGACTATTTGGTTTTGAGTTAATGATGTGCATTAATCTCACTTAAGACGTAACTTCAATTTGTTTTAATAACATTGTTTGTTCGTGTTGATGATGGTCGATGGATCTTCCATGAAAGCTCGTTCATTGCGTCGTTTTGTTTTTCTTTTTCATTATAACAATAATCGTTGGAATATTGTCTTTAACACCAAGGAAACAATCATTTGATCATTTCATGGTTCACTTTTGATGTCCTCATCACCTTTGAAGGATCCAAAAAGAACATACCGTACAATGAGAATATGTTCTAAAAGACACGGTGATTAAGTATATAAAGTTTGAAGGTTGAAGACATGAATGGTGCTGTTACAAAAAGTCAATAAATGAAAATCAAGTGTAAATCAACATTGTAACTGATATTGCAAGTTCCCCAGGCACTTGAATTAGATTTATTAGTTTGTTCAGTTATCGTGACTTGTCATTAAGGCCATCCGTAACGTAATGACGTGAAGGTCACCTTGATGCTCCGATGAGGTGGATGTAAAAACACTTAGATCTTATTAACTTATTTTGTTTACTCAAAACACTTCTATTAGAATTAGAACTAAAATTCATGCATGAAACATAATACAGATAAGAACTAAAACTTTCAATCATAGATACAACAAGTTTTTACAGTATCGCGCATGTTGTGACACGTTTTTTTACTCCGTTACACATGTTACGTTGGACGTGATGTGACATGTCTGTGATCACGTGTTGTGAGGACATTACATTGATGACTTAACATAATTAGACGTAAGGCATGAAAATGTATTAGAATAAAATGTTAAAAAAAACTCGTTAAAAAACGTTACTAAAAAAGAAAAAAGTAACTAAAGAATAAAATGTAGAAAAAACAAAAGAAAACAAAAACACAAAGTAAAAGAAACTAAAACTAAAAAGTAAGTTTTAAGGTTGCTTCGACCAAAGGTAGGTGGCTCATTAACACACCAAAACACTTGTTTGAGAAGTTAATCAAATAACTTTGGCTTAATCTAGTAGCAAATGTTTATGGACCTCACTTGAGACACATGATAAAATTAACAGAGAAAAAAGAAAAAAAGAAAACTATCGTAAAAAAAGTAAGAACTAAAACTTTCGATCATAGAATCATATATAGATACAATATAACTCTAGTTGTTTTTCCTTTTACACATATAACCCATAAGCCCAGTTCTTTTATGGAGCAGCCTACTTCAGTTTTGTAGTTTTGAAAACAAAAGCATTTAAATTTAAATTTAATTAGGTAAGTTAAATATTTGATATTTGAAGGCAATGAGCCCGTGACAATTCGGATTAAATGGCATGTTCGTTCATACTCTAGATATGTCTGTAGTTTATATGAACTTTCAACCGTTAATCGTTAGTTTATTAATCATACTATTTTAAAGTTGTTTTTTTTATGTTTAGAATGATTGATATTTCCACTTAAAATTTGTTATTGATTAATCCTTAAGTTTAATTATGTATTTTCAATATCTTTTTAAAATTATTAATTAATTAATTACTGTCATCTGACTAGTCTAACCCATTGAGCAAGTAGTTTAGTTCGGATTTTAAAACACTGCTTAAAATAACTTCTCTAGTAGAGTCTTACTTTTCATGGTAACATTTCACACCTTTCTGGTTTTCATATAGGAGAACGTTCATTAGAAAATCACTAGAAATTGAGAAAACTTCAAAAAAAAAAATTCCAACACTCACCCTAAACCGTTCAAGAATTCATATCATAACTTTTATTGTACATACAACAATATTACACATCTACAACATCATGTTCTTTTATCCACATGTTCAAATTCACATTTTTTAAAAGTTAACACATGTAAGTTCTAACTTAATTACATCGTATAAATGATACACTCATCACGCTATGTAAGTTACAATTTACACATAAACTATTTATATTGTGTAAGTTATAAATTACACATGTGTTAACTTTTTAACAAGCATGAATTTGCACATATGAATGAAAGAGCATAACGTTGTAAATACATAATAATGAATAATGATATGACTTGATGTTAACGAGTTTAAGCCGAGTTTTGAAAAAAAAAACTGGATTTCTCCATTTCTAGCGGTTTTTCAACGAACCTTCCCGGCTTCCCAGCTTCCCCTAACTATTGTATGTATTTAACCATAATAAAAAAATACAATAAAATAAATGTCAATAAAAGTTCATAAAAAATTTCATAAGTTTATTAATCTCCTGTTTTGGCAACGACACATCATTAGATATTGTTTTCTTGTGGCTAGAAGTTAGTTGTCGAAGTTAAGTGGGGTGTCTTTATTTGCAACACCACTTGGCCATGGCTATTTAAGTTGGATGTTAACTTTGTAATCAATCAATGGTGTTTAATTGTGTGGGGTTAATGAGTTGGCGGATTAACACGTTAATATGTGAATCTTGACATACCACAATTATTATTCTTGTTAAAGATGTTAACCTTAACTAGACAAACTTAAGGTCGTTTTATGTTTATGTTCATGTCATGTTACCCATTTAAGAGGTCATAAAAAAACAATATTAAATACAAATATCAAACACAAAAACATCAACCATAATCTTTAAATAGTTTTGTAAACATAGAAACCCTAGAAAGTGAGAATAAACCTTGTAGACAAACTGGACCCAAAAACATGGTTGTTTTCTTAGAAGCCAATTGCAAAAGTAGTTGATAATAAATAGTCAAAAACAGAAACTTGAAGAACACAAAACCTTTACCTTTACTTGACGAATCCAGGAGTTCCTCGACAACTTAAAAGGGTTTACATGGTACTGCTCGATCAAAACCACCACGTAACCAAAATAGCTAATCACCTCGACCACACTCGAATTACAAAAGTGCCATTGCCCTAATCCTGACCAGGACTCCAAGGATTTACTTTGGCATCGACTACTGTAATACATAAGTAACTCTACTTGTAAAATAGTGGTCGGAACAAAGAAACTAAACTAGAGTTATAACCTGACGGCAATGACGTCTTATCAATTGAAACTATTATTCAGCATGTTCCAAAGGTTTTTCAGCAATGACCGTTGAGACCAAACCCTAAACGCAAATTTGTCTTCAAACAAAAAAAAACTTTCTCAAATTGTTTCCAATACAAAAAACCTTGTGTTCAATGAAGACGGAACCCCAAAGAACAAAGGGAAGAGTACTTTAAAGTCTAAGGGGGTGTTTGGTAGCCTTTTAATTGTCATTCAGAGGCTTACCTCTTAATGGTTCAAAACCTCTGAATCATTAAGTGATAAAAAGATGCTGAATGATTAAGAGGTAGCCTCTGTATGGTAAAACCTCACCCTGTTTATTTTATTTTTAAAACTTACCTTATAATGGATTTTTAAATCATTAAAATATATACTTTTACTGCATATTCAGAGGTTATTCAAATGCTACCAAAAGCCCTTAAAACTTTGATACAAGAAGTTATGTATGCGCAAGTTAGTATTTAAATAACAATATCTGGGTTCAAATCTTAAAAATGTCGTTTGTTTAAATATATTAACTTTCTAATATTAATTCCTAACTGGTAAATTTTGGTTAAAAAGAGGATTATATTTTCAATCTCTAATATAATATAGCAAAACGAAATTTGCTTATGTGATGTCCGTTGAAAGTACCATTGCTTATGTGGCGGCATCACTTGAGAGTTTTTCTCATAATAATGATTTTTTATTTAAAATATGTATATTAAATATATTATAATAACATTAATTATATATTAGTCATCTAATATTTAAGAAAATTTTAAAAAATTTAATAGTAGTTACATTTTAAACCCTCTATTACTAGGGTGTACGTGAGTTGATTTGTATTTTAAGAAAATATTGTCTGTGTTCGCAGAGCGTTTGGGGTCGCCTCGCCATTGGGTTACCTCGGGTAGCCGGGCTTTATCCGTTTCGATGTCCAAAAAAAATAAACTAATAATAATATACAATTAAAGACTTCCGTATTTTTCAAGCACACATAACTTTTTTATACGAAATTAATTTTTTTTTAAAACTACATCATAAAACCGAGCATTTATTATGTTTAATTTAAGTATAATATTGCTATACTAAAAAAAATTTAAATAATTATGTTCATGTTTTACCACGGTTTTATCTCAAAACTGATTGGAATCGTTTCTGCCCCCCATGAATATCCTTAAAAGCACCATTTAAATGTTGTGTTACCGAACGTAGTACGAACACTAAACTAGTATAAAATAAAACGAAATGAGAGTCGAGTTTTAGGTAGTATTTTATTAACTCACACATAATTCCTCAATAAGACCGATGCATGAAACTGAAAAGAGGGCTTCCACTATCGACAAATTTTGATATCGACAAGATAATATAAACAATCTAACGATGATAATATTAATTAAAAAATATGAGAGAGCATTTTTTTTATTTAATGTCGTAAGCGTATATATCTAACAAAGTTATTCTTCAAATTGGTTCAAAAAGATTATTGTTCTTTATAGCTTAATCACTCTTTAACAAGGCAAACTAGAGAAAATGTATGAATTATAGTTTTATGTTAGTGGTGCCGAGGTGTTACGGTGTTACCTTAACACCTAGGTCCTAGAGTGTCCTAGAAGTGTTCATTTGGGTTTTTTAATTAGAATTCGAGTTAATCTTGTTTTTTGAGATGACATGTCAATCTTAATAAGATCAGGTTAATCGGATTACTAATTAAACTATTAAAATGGCTTTTAACATGTATTTTTTAATTGGGCTGCAAATCGGGTACCACAACTTACCAAGTTAGTTCAAGATACACAACACTGAGTTTATTCAAGATATATGCATTAAGCGAGTTGGTAATCAACTAATCATCATTATAACATACTTATACCAAATGAGTTGGTTTTTTTCAAGTGTGTTTCTTCATAGAACAAGTTTGCAAATATAATACACCACCACCAATTCCGGTCACCACCAACTCTGATATCGGAGTTGGTGGTGGTGACCGGAGTCGCCGGAGATGGTGGTAGTGACCGGAGACGCTGAAAAGTCGCCGGAGTTGGTGGTGGTGAGGGTGGTGGGTGGTAATGGTGAAATATATGTATATTAAACAAACATAATAATTTTCCCTCATGTTTGGAAAGTGACACTATTGACCCAAACACTAGCGGAGTTAGTGTTTTCTAACGACGGGAGTGGCAGCAGCCAATACTTCATAGTTGGGAGTAACAGCGGCCAAAACCCCATAGTTGGAAGTATTAAAATCCAATAACCCCATTAAAGAACTATACTAAATTTCTCCTCTATTGAAAGCCAATAGTTCAATATTAAAAATTTCTAACCTAAAAGAAATTGAGATGTGCTTTGAAATTAGAATTCTAAATGACATGGAACTATGGAAACCAAAAAAATAAAAAAAAATTGATTTTCCCCTTACTTGGGTTAACCGGGTTGACCCGATTCTCCAAATATAGTATCCAATTACTAACCCTAAAGATTACTCGAGTTTGTTTTACTTTGAAATCGGGTTCATTTTTATCGGGCAATGTCTTAATCGAGTTATCAGTACCACACATGTTACCCTCCCAAGTCCCATCCCATGCGGTAGCTTCTCCATTCATGGTGTCTATGTCGAACGGGACATGGCTAACAACTCTCAACGGCTATTTACATATTAAATTTATGAGTCAATTTATCCTATAAATGATAAAAATGATACAAAATGTGTGAATAACACAATGACATAAAAATGCACAATGACGTGTTAATTATTTTATAAATCACAATGTAAATCAAATTTCATAAAAGTGTCTCAGACTTTGTTCTTTTATTTCGTCCTCTTAAAAAACATAAAAAATTAGAGACCCTAGTTTTTGAACACCCTAAACCCAATGAAAACCTCACTCTGTGTTGTGTATTTGTTTTGTACATAAATAAAGTGTTAAACAAAGTGTCCTAATCATCTAATTCTAAATAGTGATCATGAACGTTCTAGTCTAGAATATCGCTTTGTCTTATATATGTGAATTATCTTCCGTTGATTCATTTTGTTTCTTATACCTACGGACACCTAATGCTTTTTATTTTTGATACTAATATATATTCATCAAATATTTTTATGATGGTGACACCCTAAAAAAGTATCAATTTCAATTTCAAAGTTATTAATTTTATTTATTAAAAATATATAAAGCAAATATTATTATTAATCAAATTGAATTAACAAGTCCTAATTAATGTTAATGTTAAGTTCATTATCGACATAACTTACTATCCACGAAAGAACTTGCAGTCTAGATCGAGGTATTAGGATGTCTAGCGAATGTTTCAATCATCAATATTGAAGTTGTTGTGATGAGAACTTTGGAGTAAACGTTGTTTCAAAGTGGTCAAATTGTGAAACTTTTTTTCAACACCTTGATTTTTTAAAAAGAAATACATCACAATTTGCTGACAGCATGAACAGAATCTCTAATCTGATGTTATCAATGAGTCACTAACCACATTGACAAAAATTCTTATGAATTTGTCATGTTTCTGGATCTACAATGGATAGATGATGGAAATAAGGGAAGAAGATTGTTGTGAAATTGATGTGGACAAAAATAATATTATTAAGCTAGCTAGTTATACATTTAGGGTTAGGTTAAACCTTCAAGTTTTTTGAATCTACAATACTACAAGGGTGTATAAAGACGATCAAACGAAGTCCGATTGACCTTATTCAGGCGACATTAAAATTTAAAACCGTATCATCAAACTTTACGATCTTAGCTTTTAGTGCTTAGTTTTAGTCTTAGGGTTTAGTTTTTAAGGGGCGGGGCGGGGCCGGGGTGGGGGGTAGGTTTTTGTGATGTGAAGGTTTAGGTCAATCCGAATAAGGTTTTGAAAGGTCCAACAACATGGTTTTAACGTTGTTGAATAATCCGTTTGATCGTATTTCTACACATTTATAGATTTAAAAGACTAGTATAATCTCACGTTTAGAAATTAAATATATATATGGATAGAATGTTGTGGAGAGTGGTGAGGGCAATAAGAGAGTGTGATTGGGTCTATACGTTGTAGTCATGGCACAATAGCAAGTGCATGACACATCATACATACACAATACATGGTTAAGGTATCATGGGTTTGACTTTACCCCTCAAACAGTCAATTATTATCATAATTTTAATCATTCACAAAATCCAAATATTGATTTGTTCACTAACACCATGACACCACGCCAAGTTCCATCACTATCATTCATATATTTCTTGTGTCTTTCTCTACCTTTCTCATAACTTATTTCATGAATGAATTATACAAATTATTAGCTATTATCACAAGATAGTTATTATTAGAGTGATATAGTTCATTTACTTGTCTTTATTTTATTTTTACTAATAAATTATTTAAAATAAATGATCATAAGTATACAAGTAACCGACTGATATATGTTTTATATTATACAGGTAACCGACTGTCTGAATAAGACTTTTGACTTTTTAACCGGCACCCATTTTGCCATATCCGGAAAACGACATAAACATCAAAAATAGCTAATTAGGCTAGAAGTTTAGTAAATACACGGTTGTCGGTTAGCGTTAGACGCTTTATTTGACTCTTCGTAAAAATTATCGTCACATCAACAAATAACAATAGTATATGCTATAATATATCCGTCTATATAAACACAAATTTTCAATTATAGAATAAAAGGAATGTTGACTAATACCAATTAAAATCAATCTATAACCTTTGATACAAAGTATTGCTTCATTTATAAATATGAAACTAAAAGCATAAAAGTTTGAGTATAACAAATAAAGTCTATTAATTGTCCAACATAATCAATCCCAAATGTGTTTGTAATATGATTAAAGTTGTAGTTCATTAACTAACACTTTGTAAAAGATCTACACATTTATCAAGTCAATCATACATAATTGTGTTTGTTCTAATTTCATAAAATAAATAAAGTGAAACCTTGCTTAATACTCTACACATGTTACTTACTGATAAGGAACAAAGTACTCAACTTTGTTTAGGTAAAAGAATGTAACATCAACAACAGAATTCTCAACTAAGCTATTGTGAAATCATTGTCAAAATTGAGTGATGGACACAAATGAAAAGGGGATTTATTAACTTATTTTTCAAAAAAAAAAATGTTTTATTTTTATTTTAATTTTTGCTTTGGATGTTGACTAATTTCAAGAAAAGCCATAACATAGAAGGATGTGAGTAGGCCCATTCCTCTGTTTTTTTTGTGAGTGAGAAATTGAGGGATTTAAATGACACCACCATACCATACCATACCATACCATCTCTGTGATTTTATACCATTAAAGACCCTTTTTTTCTTTTGTCTCTCTCATCTTTAACCATTTTTCTTCAAAGTTTTGTAATTTTTGATTCTGGGTGTCCAATAAAAATCAAAACTTTATATGTATATTGAAGAGAATAAGAGGATCATGGATGTAGTTGAAGGGCATGATTCAAGTTCATCACAAAATCAAGAAGTTGTCATCCCTATTCACAAGGCTGGTTAATTTTCACTGTCTTCCTTTGCTTTTTTTTTTATTAAACTGTTCTTGATGATGGTTTCTTTTCTTTTCTTTTCTTTATTTAAATCACTGAATCATGCCTTGTTATAGGAAAACACTTATGGCTCTTCTTTAAACTTGATACTTATTGCTAAAGTTATTATCTTTTTAAGTTTTTAGCTTGTATACAGTGGCGGAATCAGAAATTTTTTATCGTCTGTCGTCATAAGTTGTTTTTCTTGTTGGTTACAACTAAGAGTTCAAACTCATGCTTAAAATTAAGAAACAAATCTTGTGGTCATAATATGATGCCCTATGAAGATTGACATGATGTTATTGCACACTATTCCATTGCATTTTGCCAAAACATATTTGTTTTGGAATATAAGTAAATGATCACTTGAAGCTAAAGTTTATGGTCATAACTCATAATATTCGCTTTAAATACTTTACCGACAACATCGTTTAAATGTTAAATTAATTATAGACACTAACACATTTACGACGTACCCCTCTAGTTCTACCCATAATTACATTAAAATTAATATAATCTTGGATATGAACTTTTGAGTTTATTTTTCTTGTTATATAAGTAATAGTTATTTTGTGATTTTTCATGAAAAAATTATGTAAAATGAGAATTGGTGTAAGATGAATGAAGTTAGGCTCAATCTTTAAATTCATTGCCATGTAGTATTGAGGTTGTTGCCTTTTTAGTTCATGTCACTTTTTTACATGCTTTATAAGGAATTTTCTAATGACCAACAAATTGATGCTTTTATTAAAAGTTTCTATGGAACAAAAACACTTTCTCATAGCAAACTTTTGAAATCTTTATAACTAATTTCTATCATTAGTGTCAAACTTGGGTTTCAAGACTTGTATCCTTCATGATAGTTGCTTTAAGAACACACATACATGATACTGGCACAATGGCACTTCACTTACAACATATACCAAACAATCACATGTTCTGCTAACTTGTGATTTCCAGTTTAAGGAAATGAAATTATTACTTTTAATGATCAAAAGACGTTACAATACGAACCACGGAGGGTGATTTGTGCAACAGTTTGTTATACTAGTATTAGAAATCGGCTTTTTGTTAACGCTGCTGATATGTTGGCTAAAAGCAAGTACAAAAAGGCTAATCCTTGTTTACATTCAGAAAGTTATCTTACTTTTGATTAACTTTTATTCCCACCTTGTGATGATTATATGTTTACAACACTAAAACACTGTTTTAGTCACTAAATTAGTGGCATACTTGATATTACTCATCTTAGTGCAGAATGATCTGGATTGCATTTATTTATCAAACAAATCTGTTAAAAGAACCAAAAGTTATTTCCTTTTTGCAATTCAAACTAGTTTTTACATGTGGGGTTTCTTAGTAGGTCACTGTCATTGTTACGTGGTACGTCTTGTTTCGTTATTTGTTAGATTAATGGTGTCGCATTGTACGTTTCTTACTATATGCTATCAGGGCTAAGGCTGAAATTTTTTTACAATGCCAAACAAGCTATTTTACAGATGATAACTTCATGAATGGTCTTTGTTTATTTTCAGGTTGAAGAAGAGATTGCGACGGTACCTACAGAAACACCAACCGCGAAAAACTGGAAAAAACAAAATCTGTTTCTGGAGATACCATCAAGAACATCACAACCGTCATCTCAAGAATCTGTTCAAATCAAGATCGCCTCAACACCGACTCCAACTCCTAAAAAAGTCAACTTCAATCTACCACAAAGCCCATCAGAAATTACAGCAAATGCTAATTGTCCATCAAGAACCAAATCTTCAAAGAAAAGTATACTGCCAAAGCTGAACTTTAAGAACAGAAATACTAATCCGGATACAGAAAAGACTGAAGCTTCATCTTCTTTAACGCAAGAAAAGACTTCAATCCCGAGATCATGGTCGCTTACAAAAATCTTTACCCCTCAGAGAACAACTTCTTTGCCTGTTACACCCATTGCACAATCAGATCAAGTATCTGTACTAGAAAACTCTGGTGGGTCACTTAATTTGGAGGTATGTTGTTGACTTTCAGCTCGTTAAGTCGTTCGTGTTGACCATCCATCTTGCTGATCTTACAAGGGTCAGAAGGTTTTAATCTTTTTCATGCGGTTTTCTTGCAGACTAAAGTCCAAGGGCATATAGCCCGGTCACGTTCAGTCCCAGTCCTTAATGAAGATATAAGTATCAAGCGAATGGACTCATTTTTCCGAGTGATTCCTTCAACTCCACGAGTGAAAGATTCTGATACTGTTTTACCAACTCCTTCTCCAACTCGTGACACGGGTAATTAATACAGCTTGAACCTTTAACACTCATATTTAGTTATCTATATATATATATGACATGACTTGTTTGACATGTGTGGAAATTGTATAATTGTTTAGGTAACGAAGAAGGGGACGGTGAAGACATACCTGAAGAAGAAGCGGTTTGCAGGATATGTTTGGTTGAATTATGTGAAGGTGGAGAAACGTTGAAAATGGAATGTAGTTGCAAAGGGGAGCTCGCGTTGGCTCATAAAGATTGTGCTGTAAAATGGTTTAGCATCAAAGGTAACAAGACTTGTGACGTGTGTCATCAAGACGTACAAAATCTACCCGTTACACTTCTAAAGATACAAAGCAGTGTCAGAAACCGAAATGTTGGTGCAAGTAGATCTAGCCCCATGGAAGTAAACGGATACGGGCAAGTTAATCATATCATTCTCATTCTTTACCACTTTGTTTTTTAAACGAGTTAGGATCTAAAACCGCTTCCATTTTGAATTTGGCAGTGATATATATAGGGTATGGCAAGAAGTGCCCATTCTTGTTATCGTCAGCATGTTGTGTTACTTCTGTTTCATTGAGCAGCTTCTGGTAAGATTAATAAGAAAAGTGCTTAACCGATGTTTGCGTAGAATCTTGACAAACCACATTTTGCATGAAGGTTGGGAGCATGGGGACGAGTGCAATCGCGCTATCGCTTCCATTTTCATGTGTTTTGGGTCTTCTCTCATCTATGACCTCTTCAACCATGGGTAACTAGTCAATCTTTAGTGTTGTTAGTTCATCATTACCACTAGACTAAATCTTCTAGTGAAATTTTGATTTCTATACAGTGAGAAGAAGATTTGTGTGGTTATACGCAACAATTCAGTTTGCACTTGTAGTAATTTTCGCGCATATTTTCTACTCGGTGGTAAGCATCCCACAAACTATGTCCATTTTGTTCACATGTGAAAACACACTCACTATATGTTTATTCTTTTGACCGACGTTTTCAGGTTCATGTTCAGCCCGTTTTGTCAATTCTTCTTGCAACATTTGCAGGGTGTGGTGTTGCAATGAGTGGTAGCTCAATTATAGTTGAGATTATAAGATTGAAAAGACGATGGTGGCAAGAAAGTTCGGATCAGCAAATGAACTCTGAGATCATTTTACATCCACAACCAATACACGCCCAAACTGAATCCTCGTCGTCTCATGTTGTTCCACCACACGGGGTTCAAACCCGGAATCCAGAAGCTGATAGAGGTATCTAAGTTTGGTATCATAGGAAAAATGAAGATCATGATTGAAGTGATATCTTGCAGTTGAGATAAGATTGTAGTGACAAAATTTAGATGTGTATATTGATGGAAAATATCAAAAAGTTTGCGGAAAATTTAATTTATTGATGCGTTGTGTTTGTTATGTATGACGGAGTGATGTTCTCGGTCTAGGTTAAATCATGAGCCATACCGTTACTAAAAGGTATTTGATTATCAAAAATTGAGACTAAACCATTGAAATTCAAAACCAAACTAAAACGTTACTAACGTTTGGGCCCATTGGTCATTATGAAGGTTGTCTATATAGTAATTATGACGTGAAATATATTAAAACAAAATATTTTTTGGTTTTCCGTTTTCAGTTCTTAACAACCAAACTCTTGTGTAGTAGCGTAGTGCGAAAGGAAAAAAAACTCATGTCATCTTTGCTGGTATTGTTTTTATCGGAACTAGTTTTGGTATTTGTTTTTATGGTTTTCAACGAGGCAACACAATAACGAACTCACACACAATGTAGCGCAGAGAAAAAAATCCCATCATCACTGTCTATGTTGTTATTATCGAAAATGGTTTCAATATTCCCTTTTATGATCTTCGACGATCCAAGACTTACACAGTCAAACTTACCCTGTGTGGCACAGGAAAAAACCACGTCGCGTACTCGCGTACTAGACAGGAAATGAGAAAACGAAAAAACTAGTTAGAGCTAGAGGTCAATTCATATAAAGCTTAACTAGTTCGTTGCTCAGTCAAACAGCCTGTTTATTGTTTTAAGGTTTTCTTTGTATGTTTGCATTTTAACTTGTGTATGGTCATTTCACCTCGCCCTTATTAATTAATATCATTAAACTGCATCATACAAAGATACAATTGATGGTTATGTCGCCCCACCCCCGCCGTCCAAACTCACCACCCTTATACCACAAAGGTGATGGCGGTGTTACTGCCCGTGGCCCTCACCCTCTACTATCGTCTATCCCTCCACCCTAATAAAAAATCTAAAAACCGAAACACAGGTTAGGATTTAAGAGCCTTATCCTATAGCCAAACCAACACAAACATGCTCACGACTAGTTCAAACTTAACACATGTAAAAGCTCATACACAAAGGTAATAAGTTCAGTCATAAACACAAGTAAAAGCTCATACGTAAAGTATACATCCCGATTAGCTGATGCACAACAACAGATTCATATATGATATTAAGAATGTAAATTGTTTAGGGCGTCATTTGTAAATAAGTGTGATACAAACTACAAAGAATGTAAATTGTTTAGGACGTAAATATGGCGTTTAAAGAGACATAAACAAGCTAATGAAGACACGTGACCAAGTGTTCAGGAAACGAAACTGTAACTGTATACTCCATAATACTTAAGTTATACTGATCTTAGCTTCCAACTATTCGTGTAGCTGAACTGATCACACTGTGTTCAGTATCATTGCATAATCACATAATCGTTGATTAGTTATTTAGAATGATCACATTATGTTCAGTAAACTCGCAATTGCATTACAAGAAAATCATATCCTAGTAATGATACCTCAACTTCAGACTATGGCTCATTGACTCAAAGCTTAATTATAAACTAAACATGATAACTGATTCAAATGTCTCAAAACTCAATCAAAAACTGATGATCTGATAAAACTAAATCTCATGAAACAGATATATAAAACTTAAACTTACTCAAACGAATCAAAACAAGCTCACAATCAATCAATCGTGAGGAATTTCAACATCTCCATCAGCAATCTCCTGCTGCAAATCCTTTGGATCCTTACCATCAACCGTACAACCAACAGAAACACAAGTTCCTAAAATCTCCTTCACAGTTCCTTGCAACTCCTTCGCCATAGATCTAGATCTCATAACCTTCGCAATCTCAATCACGTCATCGAGAGATATGTTTCCACTATGCTTAATGTTCTTCACCTTCTTCCGATCACGTTCCGGCTCCTTCAACGCTTTAATCACCAACGCAGCGGCGGAAGGTACGACGGAGACTTTCGCCTGACGGTTCTGAACGGTGAGTTTTACGGTGACTCTGAGTCCCTTCCAGTCCTTAGCAGTTTCCTTGGCGATGTCTTCTCCGATCTTCTTTGGTGAGAGACCGAGTGGACCGATTTTAGGAGCGAGTGAACTCGCTGCACCGACTTCACCTCCTGTGACTCGGACGTAAACGTCCACCACTTGCGACGGATCGAACTTCGGCGGCATCGTTGAAGATCAGAGGCTAGGGTTTTCAGATTAGTTAGGTTTTGTTATGAGATTGATTGAATTGGGGATATGATATGTTAGGCCTAGGGTTTAGCATACTGGGCCTTTTTGATGTAAATGATATTGGGCCTCACCTAAATGAGACTTGGAAAGCAAGTTAGGGTGTAACCGGGGCTCCGGGAGGCGTAACGAACACCACAGCAAACAGGCTGGCTCTGACTATCTAACGAGCGAGAAAATATACCCAAATTACATTGTCTGTATAAAAAACAAACTGAGGGTGTTAATTGTGTCGGGTTGACAGATCAAACTAAAATAACTCGGACACAGCTTATTTTTTTTGTATGTGTCAAACAATCAATACTAAAACAACCCGACACAGCTTAATTTAAATGGTGTAAACTGAGTTGTTTAAGTCGTTCATCTAAACGTATAAAGCAAGTTTGGTATTTTTGAATATTACTCTTACAAAGTGTCATATATACTCAACTTGACAATTATTGTATATGTAACAAATTTCAAATATTCTCTTAGATTGCTTTTAAAAGCTTTTAAGATGTGTGACATGTAAGATGGGGATGTTAGCACTGGTTTCCTAATATACATAACAATTTATATGAAGTTTGATATATTTCTAAATATGTAAATAATGTTTTTCATGCTTTTGCTCTAGTGGAAGACTTATCGTGAGTCTTGTTACTTTATTACAAGATATAATTTAATGTCAAATAGCAAAAAAAAAAAGCTATATTGGTGGACTTTATTAATTAGATCCACGTGTATGGTTTAAAAGTATGTATTGTTTTCATGAAAAACTTTTTTTTGTTTCGTAAATGTAAAGGTTTTACTTATAATTACCAAATAAGTTCAATTGTTTGTGTTTGTATTTCATTCTGAGACATCAAAGTAACAAAATTATAAGGGGTGAGTAAAGCTGTTATTATTTTTAATTAGATATATTTTTTGAAATGAAATGAATGATACTTTGGGTTGATGTTTATGAATAACATTGTAGGGTTGAGCATGAAGGAACGGTCAATTTTAGGCCCCAAAAGGAAACTTAATGATTTTCACTTTTTAAGTACCCAATTAATGCAAAAGTATGCCTCCACTTGCAAGTTATTATCGTAAAAAAAAAATAAATAAATAAATAAAATTATACTTCATATTGATTTATATATTTAGAAATTAGTTTCTTAATTGTAACGGACCACAAGCTGAATCCGGCCCTTTTTTTTATTTTTCAAGCAAATTTGATGTCATACTCAGGAAAAAACTCATGATGTGTGTAAATTTAAAAAGACTATCCGTTCCAACCTAAAACCTTATTTTGTTACAAGTGGAACTTGAGTCAAAATCCTATCGCACCTCAGCTAGTATGGTTATGGATCATTGGTATTTGATTCCGTAAACGCGTTTGAATAAATTAAATTAAGATGTTCTTAACTATTTATATATTTGTGTGTGGTTATTGCTGTTGTTCGTGTACTATAGTCGGTATTTTAAACGTTCAAAATGGAAAATTATAACATTATACTTAATATGTATCAAATATGAAATAATTTAGTCTATCATAGATCGAAAATTATATTTAAAAAAATTATTTACTTACCTGAATCAAAATGTGGTTAATCTGAGAATTTGTATAGAGGAAAAAAATTATAAGTAATAATAATACAAGTTTTATTTTTTAATAATATAAATTCTATAGATAATAAATCACTTACCTTTGCCTAATAAAATGGGGAAATTACTAATTTATTGTATATAAATATAATAATTTAAAATCATATTTTTGGTTGATTGGTGTATGATACGAATCTCGGTTGGAAGACGTATTTTATCAATTTTTACGTTATATTATATTCTTCTTCGTAACACTAATCAAAAGTAGTGTCATATATTTAAAAAAAAAAAAGTAAATAACATAAAATAACAAGTGACACTTGGTAGAATCATTATACCTAACTCTTTTGAATTCTAAAGGATGATTGAAACCATAAAATATTTAAAAAAGAATATGCTTCCGGGATTATATATTTAATTTCTCTTCTAGATTTGGAATAAAATAGTTTTTTAGTTAGTGAGTCATTATTTAATGTATTGGTATTTGTATGATTGCAATAGTTTTAATTGATCAAGAACGTATCCAACAATCTCAAAAGGTTGAATTCTAGCGATCTTTAATGGTTTCGATTCTAATAGTGCGTAAAATATATGAAGTCATCAAAATATGATATGTTATATAGTGATAAAAGATATATGTGTTTGATACATATTATGTATATGTTTACCAAATGTTTATAAGTAGGTAATGATCTGATTCTTGTAGCGGTCGTAGCATTAGAAATAGAACTCTCAAAGGACATCTAACCACCCGCACTAACCAAGTAACCAACACCACAAGCACATTCATATTAATTAGAAATACAACTCTCAAAGGACATCTAATGCAGCAGTCGTAGCATTAGATGTAGACGTGTCACTAACCACCCAAGGTCTTTTCCTTCTAGGCTAAAAACACAACACCACCAAGTCAACAACCACCACATCTAGCAACTACACTACCAATGTCTTAACTTCTACAACAACAAGACATTCTAGATGACAGAAACAAAAGTAATGACACCTAACACAACCAAAACATACTGACATCCAATCCAAAAACACGATCAACAAATTAAACACTCGTTCAAAGCCACAAAAAATATACTATAATAACAAAAACACCACATGCACAAGAAAACAAAACAAAACAAAGAAGCAAAAACAAAACAAACGTGCAAAAACAAAACAAACAACGAGAACAACAACCTACAAAGAAGCAAAAACAAAAATCAGACATAAAAAAAAAAGAAATTAAACACAAAAATACAACACACATACACAAAACATACTCGCTTCAATGGAAGATTGCAGCAAGAACAAACCTGCATAGACACAAACAAAACCAAATCAAACGAAATCACACAACAAATCAAAGGAATCACGGGAGATGGTTAGAATTTAGAAAACCCACCGGATTTTATCCGGATACAAAAGTAATACACGAAAATACTTGTGAAATGAAACATACGACATCGGAGAAAAATGATGTAGTAAGGAGTGCAAGACATGTAGCCGCACCAAAACAACACATGTCAAACGAAGTAAAAAAACTGCAACAAACAAAAAACCAAAGATCTCCACATAACCACATGTACATGCCTTACCACACCTAGCCAAAACGACATGCCTTACAATCAAATGAAATACTTAAATACACTAGTAAATACAAGAAAAAAAACTAGCAAACCACAACACGCCTTACATGTGAAAGACGCTAATAAATCCACAATACAAAATCTCTCCATAATCAATATACTGTAATAATAATATAGGAGAATAGGATAATAGTTAATATACCTATACTATGCACACATTAAAGAGAGTAAAAGATTTGATTTTGTGTTGGTAATTTTTTCTAAAAGAACGATGTCACATAAAAGTTGTTTACATTTAAAGAACATTCTTATACTTACGGGTCACTAACTCATACGTTCATATTCATTTCCTTATTAGAAAAAAACCATCTTATGTGAGAAAAACCCTTTGCTCAATCTGGATATTCCTTTTTGTCCCAAGCGAAACTTGAACACACAATAATTGGATTGAGGATCACACACGTTTGCCACTAGATTGATTTTCTCATATCAATACTCAAAGTTCTTTTTTTCTTTTAACGGTTGAAATCATTAAGCATGTCTCTTAACAAAATCACAAATACTTCACTTTATCATCGGCCTATCCATATGGACATCAATAATCCAAATATAGCACGTTGGGAACAAAAAAAAGTTAGTTGGTACTCTATATATTCATGCACAATTAGCTATCGAACTAAATTTAAGACGTGGACGTGCGATGCGGTGGTATAGTCTTAGATGAGTCTCATTTTATCATTTTGTTACATGCATTATGATGTGACATGAGGCTTTTTACTTGTGACGCCCGTTGCGGCGTTATCTCCGCATCGTTACACGCGTAAAAATAGTATTGTCTCAATCATTGGACGTGACATTAACGTAGTAATAAAGTTTTATGTCTCGCATGTTACAGTGTAAAGTCATAGTGTCCTATAAGTGTATATATATCTAAAGTTAGAAGTCAAAAATATAAATATGTCAAAGTTGAAGTCACTAAAAAAACGACATTTGTCGCCGCTAAAGTCCGAAAATGTCGCCACTAAAAGCTGGAATCCAATTTGGAGGCCAAAAATACCATTATGTCAAAGTTGAGGGGTCATGTAAAAAACCACCTTTAGTGCCGACAAGTTATAAGAAAAATGTCATTATGTTAAAGTTGGGGGTCACGTACAAAAAACCCACCTCTAAAGATGACAAGTCGCCGTAAAAATAAAAATAAAAACGCCCTTAAAAGTTGGTCATCCACACTTTTTAATTAAATTTATATACACTTGTGCATTTGAAAAATATAATTAAGCAAAAATGGTAGTCAACTAAGGGTGGTGGGAGTGGGTTATTGTGAACCCCCACTACCCTCACAATCTACCAATCACAAACCTACACCTCACAACTACCCTCACACTACCCTCACATAAAAAATATGGTGGGTGTCATGTACCCTCTCAATACCCTCACAACCCACCAATCACAACACTCCACACCACACTTTATTTTATAAAACATAAAAAAAATCATGAAAAGTGGTGTTTGGCACAAAAAACGAGGTAAACCCTCAACGGGTACCGCAACCCGTTTTCAACTACCCGCACCCCTACCCGCATGGGTGGCGGCGGTGTTGCCGTGCGGGTAGGGCTGTACCCGCAGTGGTACCCGTGTCCACACCCTCCACCCTAAGCTCGCTCAGAAGATAATGCGATCCAATGCATCGAAAACGAAAAAAAGGTTTATTGGGATAAATAAAATAAATATATTAAACTAAAAGTCGTGTTTATGTAGGCACTTATGAAGCATCATACAAAAGAATAAAAGCTACGCATCCACATTACTAACACCTAATTAGTGTAATTAACTTTTTTTTCCATGTTACCATTTGATCATAAATCTAATCAAATACAAAACATTATTTTTTTTAATTTATTATCTAAGGAGTAAAGACTTAAAGAAACTTTGGATTCTATAATTAATTCTTTTCGTTTATTGTTATATTTTAAGTCACTTACTCAATTTCTTTTAATTTGATTTTTAATCCATACGAACCCTATAATTCTTATCTGTCTTGCATTATAACTTCGTTACATGTGTTTATCACAATAAACTTTAGAATATAACAAAAATTAAACAAGGTTTAATAAGTAAATCTCATGATGTGGAGGGTGAAAGTTTGAAACAACAAAAAGATGTATACATAAGTAAAACAAAACTTCATTTGATTTATAATTTTAATTCAAATACATATCAATATCATAATAATTGAGTTCCAATAAATTTGGGTCATAGTAACGTGTTTGGGAATGTGACACTTTTGTTTATGATTAGAGAACACATGTATCATACGCAACTTGTTGGCTGGCCGGTAACGATATAATTGATAAATGTTATATAAAATCTTAAAATTATTTTGGTGGTAGCTAATAAGTATTAAAAAAGTATATACAATAATATCTATAATTTCTTTTTTATTCTTGTACTCTAAAAGCATTTGGTGTTGATGTGTGATTTTGATAGAATGTGTATGTATCAATCGTATCATAAGCTCATTTGTGTGGTTTTGTTGAATATATGGTTGTTACTTGTGTAGTACAAACACTATATCCCAAAAGTAATTTATGGCTTCTCTACAACTTTTAAAGATTCAGAACGAATTTATCGTTGTACTATTGTACTGCAAATTCAAGACACTTAAATAAAAATTGTTAGTTATAGTACGTATGCTATATTTTTTATTGAGCAGCAACACCTTCAAATTTATAGAGAAATACGCCACAACATGCTTATAGTATGATTAAAATCTCTGACCTAGTTTTCTTAACACAAATATATTATAAATGGGTCACTTACCCTATTGAGAGTTATAATATGTTCCTTAGAAAAGAGTTATTGTATGAAAACAAAGAAATGATGTGATATTCAGAGCCAAACAACCAAAGGTTATTGATACGATGGGCCGAATCAAGTTTTTATCCTTCCCATTCCCAAAACGATTTAACATCGGAAGATTGATTTCTTTTAATATAGTAATGTAAAACTTAAATTTTAATTAATATATACATAACTGTTTTTTTGTTTCGCTCGTTACATTCGATTTACTGTAAATGGGTCGAGCCCCTTGCTTGAAGTCAATGGATTTTGTGGTGTTGTTCAAAAAATAAAAAGTAATATAATGAGTTAATAAGGCATTATATTTTGTTTATGTTGTTAATAACTTATAACAAGAAAATAGTAAATCAATTTCTTTTAGTATTTTAACTATTTTTAGCATTAATTTATAGATTTTAATTAACCTAATCAAAACCTATATACAATCCGTAAGATTAAAACTTTATAAGATTAAACTCGTTATTAAGAAAAATAAATTATAAAACTTGGTTTTAGGATAAAAAAGTTAAATATAATGGAACATAATCATAAAACCGTATAATCTCATCAAACCAAATACTTTTTCAACGTTATCTTGAGAGAAGATGAATTTCGAAAAATAACGGATAACATATTCCTTTAGTATATACTTTAATTTATCAAGTTATGGTCACGTACATCATGAGGATAAAATATTAAAAAGCAAACGATAACGGTATACATAATATATTCCATACCACACAAATTTTATTTTTTTTACTTCAAAATCTGCACAAGTCAAATACAACATATATAAATCTTTACTTTTCTTGATGTTCTATATACGTTTTATATGAAATATCTTTTATGTTAGTTATAAAATAAATCAACCGAAACAAGAGTTAATACAATTATCTTCAAAATTAATTGAGACTTGCTTCAAAATTCACATATTGTATATTAAAAATAATTAAAAGCTAAAGTAACGATAAATAAAAACTAAACAAGTCGAGTTCAGTCTTGAAAAACTACTAGTTAACGAGCATTATTTCACCTTGAGTTAATTAGTTAAACAAGCGGAGTTTGATTACATGCTTTTTGTTAACGAAAGTTACAATGTATGCAATCCTGTTTGTTAGCCGAGAATTGATGGGAGTTCATTAAATTCGAGTAACGATTTAAATTTTAATACATTAAATAGTAAAGAAAAAAAATAATAAATTGATCACAAGTGAAGCATGGTGTCCCTCATTCAACGTTCAACCGTACTCATTACTAAAAAAGTTGTCTTCCCCAATATGCAAGGTAATATCCTGTATTTGTGCGATATTTTCAAATCAATTCAAAATCTCGCCATACGATATTTTGGGACGAGATGTTGTCATAGTGTTGTGTCCCATTACTACATTAGAGATGACAGTGCCAGCTGTCATAACCACAAGGAGCTAAATCCAGTAGGCTCCACTTCACGTGGCATTTTCGTTTACACATACCAAGTTGCGTACATTTGACAACCACATGTCGTGATCTTTAAGGAGACACATGTCGTCATCGTGAAACCCATCGATCAAGGACCATAGTTTCTACATGTACCGGATGTGCGACAAATGTTAATCGGATCGGGTTAGTTAAGTTTAGTCTAAAAATATTTTTATCTGCAATCAGACCTAATGTTTGGGTTTTTCAAGGTCGGATTAACTGGGTTTTGATTCATGTCAAGTTAGCATATTAACTATTAAGCGGTTTAGTTGGTAGCTATACCGCTTTTTAACCTAAGTAGTAAGTATCCTATTTTTGAATTCATATTCTTATTGATTTTAACTTTTTTCTATATAAATGATTATTATATCAAAATGTCATTATATTTTCTCGTTACTATAGTTATAAAGTGATGTCAAATAATTTAGGTTTTTGATTTCAAACAGCAACATAAAAAATAGTATGAAAACCGAATATAAAATTAATTTAGAATACAATAATTTGAAAAATGTTTAGTTCTTTCCTTCGTTGGCTTTTGTTGTTGGTTTTCATATGTAATGCAATTATGGTTGGTTCATCATAAAGATATATTATCGTTATTGTGTAAACAACCTGCTTAATATACTGTCGGTTATATTCATTGTGTAAATATATGCATATATTGAACATAAATTATGATGAACGAACAAATTTTTTCTCGTAATTATTCTCTCTAGTTTATGAACAAATACATTAGAAAAAATATATAAAAAAATTGTCTATATTTTAATTATATGATAATATTCATAAGAGTTTTATAAATACATAAATAAACTAATGTTTTAATTAAAAGATATTAATATTATAGAAATAGTTCTTTAAGTTTAAAATTACAGAAATAGTTATTTACATTTAAAATTATAGAAATAGTCATTTAAGTTTAAAATTACAGAAATAGTCCTTTAGAGGTAAAAAGACTAGTTTGTCATTGACTTAACTGGAATACTTAACTCCGTTAGTGTTAAAGGACCAATAATACAACAAATTTAAAGACAAATGATGTTAATTATGATTTGTATACTTAAAAGACTAAAAATATATGTTTATATAAGCATAAAGGATCAAAAGTGCAGTTTTGTCTGTAATAAATAAAGTTTGTGTAAACATGTAACTTGTACATGCATCGATAAACTATATTTCTAGTCACCGTCTGCTGTTTTAAAAATATTCAATTGAGTTTTTCTATTGCATACGTAAATAGTTATACCATTAGTAAAACAATCTAAAGAAGAGAGTATTTTTCTCGATGTGCTGTATTATTTCTTCTATAACTTGTACATGATTGTCGTTTTCATTATCCAATCTTATAAAAAGGTTTCGTGTTATTAACTAATAATAAATAATATATACATGAGTTTAACACGTAAGGTTAACAAGGTCGCGATGCTTACATTGTCCTCATTAAAGTGGGTTCTTTAGTTTTTGGTGTGGCCTTTTTTAAAAATATTTGTATCCCAAAATCCGAATGAGAAACCCGATATCTAATAGAGATCCGTAGAGTAGATCAATCTCCTAACCTTTTGTAACAGGCAAACACTCTCAAATAATTAGAGAAAAGATAGTTAAATTTGAACCAAGTTTCTTAATATTTTCATTCATGCTCAAAATAAGAAAAACATATGCTCTAAATAAATATGCTCTAAATAAGCTTACATTGTGAGTTAATTAGTTAGATAATAAAAAGAAAATGGGAAACATGGGTAAACTACCCACTATTTGTTAAGAAATAAACATGCAATTAATTCAAATAAACAAAATCAAATAAAAAATCCATGTCTTTCATTTGCATCCCAAATCCTAATTCTGAAAATTTCGAATATCCGTATTTAAATGCCCATAATTTATTACATATTTTCCTTAACTAGTTATCATCATGAAAAAAAAGTCATTTATAGATATATAACTAGTTAAAGATCAAGCCGCGTGATGTGGCATCTGGTTCTCACGTATGTAACTTTGTCACACAACATTGTTAAAAAAATTTATGTCTCGTACTTTACATGCATCAAATATTAAAAGAGGGGGACTAAAACAAAACCAAAATGTCAAGGTCATAAACATGTTAAAACTATAAATTCATTAAAGGGTTTTTTGACAAAATTTGAATCATTAAATGTTGAATGTTTAAGAGGTCTGGATCATTAAGAGACTCTATAATGAGAGGGATATTAAGGAAGAACTTCATGTAATGATAAGTTTGGTATATGCTTCATTTAATTTCATTCAGCATCTTCCAATCTCTTAACCATTCAGCACTTGACTGAATCATTCAAAGGCTCTTTTTTATGAAACAAACGCTTTGAATACTGAATCTAAATGATTAAACACTGAACTGAACCATTAAAAAGGTAAAACAAACAGCCCCTAAATCATTATGAATTAACAGTAAATAAAACCGTAACACGTGATGATGTCATCAGCCTTACTATTTACTATTGCATACGATACAATAGAATAAAATTTTGTTTAAGAAAAGTAGCACACACATATGTATAAACATAAACATACTAAAATAACTAATAATGCAACTTACCTTTAAAAAAAAGGAGAATAAACCTTATCCACTAAAAGCATTTATAAAAGCTTCTAAAACCAGACTAAACTGATCATCACAAATACCTCCAAAAACACACAGTAGAAATTTTTATTCTTCACAACACAACCTCCATTTCATTTCATTTCAATGGCGACATCAAAAACCTACTACAGTAGATCAAACTTCCGGTACCTCTCCGGCGAACCACAACCTCATGTCACAACAGACTCAATCTTCGAGCTCGACGAATCCGACGTCTGGAACGTCGCCACGTCATCGCCGGAGTTTCGAAAAACCGTACGGATCTCGAAGAAAACATCATCATCATCGGCGGTGGTGAAACGAGCGGAGATCGGAGGAACAGCTTCGTCGTTGCCGGTGAATGTTCCGGACTGGTCTAAGATCCTGAAGGAAGATTACAATCAGAACCGGAGGAGAAACAAGTACAACGACGGTGATGATGATTACAGTTACGATTCCGATGAGTTTGAGTCCGGCGACGGCCGGATTCCGCCGCATGAGATGGTGGCGAGACAGTTGGCGAGAACGAGAATTGTATCGTGTTCGGTTCATGAAGGAATTGGACGCACGTTGAAAGGACGTGATCTAAGTAGGGTTAGAAATGCAATTTGGGAAAAAACTGGTTTTCAGGATTAATTAATAACTCATCTCTTTGATTTGATTTTATTTGAATTAGATTAGTATTAGTATTAGTATTAGTAATTAGTATTATATAAACAACGTACAACATTCGAGACAGTTTTTGTGTGGTGATGTAAGTTTTGAATTTTGAGGAAAAATTTATTTTAGAGATTAGATTTTACAGGTCATCCATGGCGGAAGCAATGACCATATGAATTGCATGTGTTTAAACACAATTTCTTATTAAAGTAACTGCATCTTCACCATGTAACAATTTTTTACACTTTGTTCCCGAGTTTATTTTTTAAGAGAAGAGAAGGGAAGTGGAAGGAAATAAAAAAGTAGTTATGTTCCAGAGTTTTTTTTAAAGGATGGAAGTGAAAGGAAAATAAAAAAGTGTGTTCCCGAGTTTATTTAAGGAGGGAAGTGGAAGGAAGTGAAGGGGAATTTAAGGCTAAAATCAATCTTTCCAAATTGGAAAGAAGTGGAAGGAAGGGAAGGGAAGGGGAAGAAGGGAAGAAAAAAGAAAGGAAGAGAAGAGAAATGAATGACTTCTCTTCACTTCTTTCCTTTAATGAATCTCGGGAACACAGCGTTAGTTTTTAATCACGTCAACTGTATGTGCTAAAACATTAGCCTTAGGCCACCTAGAGTGTCACCCACGAGCTTTCGCCTCGCCAAAAACACATCTTGTAGGAGGCCACGACCTCCTTAAAGCTTCCTCTCACAGATCTTTCTCTCGCGAGTTACTTAACGAGCTTCAAAGCTGGTTATGACGTAACCCACCTCGTTACCCCTTATCGTCGGTGCTTCATTTGCCCTTATAATCTATTTAGGATCAACTCGCTAAAGGCTCGAATCGATTTGAGTTTAAACTAAATCAAGCTATTGCGCTCAAGCTTGAGCTTAAACGAATAATGATCTATTTTATATATGTTTTATTTAATTTAGTATTTATACATTTACTTCAATAATTATTATTACAAACTTATTATGTTTATATATATTATATATATTTACGTATGAAAAGTATAATATACTCCACTATTTTTCTCATGAATCGAGCTGAAGTTCATAAAGTTTTCAAACGATCAAGCTTGTCTTTTTTAAGTCAAATGAACCGAGTTTGACCGGGAAAGTTCAAGGAGGACACAATTTAGTTAATATACAAATTATTTAACTTATGCTATCACGTCTTTTAGTTTGTTATATGTTTTGTTTGTGACAGTAACATAGTTAGACTTAGATAACAAAGAGTCAAGTAGAAAAATAAGATAATATGTTAACTATGTATAAAAAAGTCAAAATAAACAAACTACCTCATCAAAACATATTTTTTGTTATCTTTAAGAAGACATCTAACTTGTTACCGTTTTAATTATTTTGTTACACTTTTAATTACTTTTTTGTTTTGAGTAACTTTTTTTTAACGGCAATTTATTAATTCAAAAAACGGGTCGCTAGCAAGACGCTAGGACATAGAAACACCCAAAGAAACAAAAAAAACAACAAAAAAACTACAACAATGGATTGGAACACCAGTTTCGCAAAACTATTTCTGAACGGTTCGCCTTATACTTTAACCAAAGGTAGGTATTTACTATAATCTTAAGCTGGCTTTACGTGTAAAACAAAGCTATGTCTACAACTAGTTTTTTCATTATTTTATTTCAATTAAATGAAAGTTAACGCAAGTAGCATCGTGTATTACAAAAACATGAGCTTTATAAAAGAACTTAACATAAACAACATTAACATTGTATAGTCTAAAAACGTAATACTCCGTATTTATTAACAAGGATTATGTTCACATACAAAGCCTTTTGAAACTACTAAGTGTAAAAAGCCGGGTCAAACGAACTCTAAATGACCTCACTCAGACAGCATATAAATGAACCTGATACGAAGCCGTCGAAACGCACACAAACAAATCCAAGTTGGTGTTTTAAAACTTAAAATAGCTCAGCCTCCATGAGGGTCAAATTTTGACATGGTTGAGCCCAAAAGTTGGCTTCGTTCTAACAGCTTACTGAACCGGTTGGGCCTGACCCGACATTAGTTTATTCGGGCTGGGCCATGTCTTGCAGATCAATATCTCTCTTTACGGTTTGAGGTCCTTGAGGATTTGTACATCTTTAACAGTTTAACACTTTAACTCCTCGAAGCTGTTTATTTGAAAGAATATTAATTTGTTATATATTGATCATTTCAAGAAAAATAAGACAAATCATATTGTCCCAACAAATCTTTTAACAGCAAATTTCTTACTTAGTGAGATTTAAACACACGACCTTAAGTGATTTAAAAGTTTTGACTTTGCTATTTTTTATGTTAAAAGGCAAGTTTTAACTCGATTTTTAATCCATAGGAACCTTAAAATTTTTATCTTGTCCATGGTGTTTGCAATCGAGATCTCTTTGTTCTCGAACAAAAGCTTATTTCTTGCCTTTCAAATTGCCTAACAAGCTAACATAACAACCGTTTGGAATCGTTTTTTTTTTTTGCTGGATCTAGAGTATGATTGAGTGTGTGAATTTACAATATGTCGGATATTGAAAAAGCATAAATTGAAAAAAATGTTACACCATATGGAGATACAAACATAAATTAGTGAAAACGTGTAACATTTTATAAAAATCTATTATAGTTTGTTTTGTTATCCACAATGAAGGTGCACAAATCTAGATAGAACAAAAGGCCCTGATTAAGATTGAAAAGTCTCCATCCCTAAGTACTGGTCATAAGTTGATGTGACCAATGTACAAATGCTATAGCAAAAGGTACATCCACATTGGTTCCTTTTCGGGATTGTTGACTTGACATATCAAAACGAACCAATTAAATGCCAAACCCCAAGAAGCCAAACAATAACATCAAGTGAGCATCATTGAGCCTCCGGTGTCTCTTAAATTGAACATGGTTGATTCGTGTAATTGGTTTAACGATATAATTACGTTGAATGAAATTGAATAAAACATGTATCAAATTTATTATTTTTTTTTTAAACGGCAAATTTATTATTTTGTGTTGTGGGTGAGGTTTGAACCCACAACCTTTTTGGTTGTAGGTCTCCCCTCTTTACCACTACACCCCAACCCCCCACCCATCAAATTTATTATTATTTGAGGTTTTTCTCCAACGTCTTTCTTATTATTAAAACTTTTAATGGTTCATACATCTTAAACATTCAGCACTTATGATTTAAAGTTTGCCAAACAGCCCTTAACGAAAGAAAAAAGAGAATCGAAAATCATTTCTTTTTTTCTTTCTCTTCTTATTCTCTATTTGTTTTCTTTCTTTTCCTTTCATTTATTTCCAATTTAAATGAAAACATTTTCATTCTTTTTTTCTTTTATTTCCTTTTCTTTTCTTTCAATTTATTTCCTTTAATAAAATGCGAGAACCAACGTCTTTTTTTATTTTATTTCTTCGATGAAACTTGAAAACCCATGATTTTTCTTTTTTTTTATTTTCTCTTGAAAAGTAAAACTTGGAAACACACTTTATTTAATTAAATATTTTATAAACTAAATTACCATTTCATTAAAAACTTAAAAAGTACATAATAAATTAAAAAAACAAAATAAATAATTTAAAAACTAAAAAAATTACAAGACGTAATTAACATATCTGCCGGCGATGCTCGTAAGATAATCGATCGGTACGGCAAGATATAACATATCTTTCTTTTTTGTTCTTTTTCCATCAACTCCAATTTTTTTTGCTCGTTTGATTTTTTTTAAATTTGAGCTTTACTTTTTGGTTTTGGTTGAAATCTTTCATTTGCTCAGTAAGAGGCGACATGACTTCTGGGTCGGATGATTGTGCACTTGTCACGCCTGAACCTTGAGTTCGTTTTGCTTTACCCTTTTCAACCGGCTTTTCGAGCTCAGTTTCGTCCAGCGAGGCATCCTCGTTTAGATCATAAAAAGTGCAAGCCTCGGACTCTCTAGCACTTTCACCAACCTCGTTTGTTGACGAACTTTTGGATTGTTTTGATTAGCTCAAAGGCTTAGGAGAAACCACTTGGAACATTCTGAACTAGTTGCCAAATCCCAACTGGAGACGGGCCCGATTCTAAACTATAATTTGTTATGGCCGCAAGTAACTAGTCTTTTTTAACCAAACCACTAGTCTTTAGGCGTTTTTATTCCAAGAACAAAGCGTTGAACTTCGACGTTTTTTGCAGAATTTTTCTAAAGTGCCCGCCAATGCTGTCTATTGTCCGGTATTCTTACGTCCCAACTTTTTGTGAAATAAGAGTTGGACACGATGCCTGAGCCGCCAATTTAAGCAAGAGATCATGAAGTTAGTATTTTTTTATAAAGTATAATGCACAAAGTTGTTGTGTCATACCCCGTTTACAATTTGATTGAAATATGACGAGACCGGGCCACGCGATGCGGAGTCATCGTTGCGTCATTACACGCGTAATAATACTATTTTCGCACGTTGGACGTGATATTATGTAAACATTTTATGTCTCACACGATATATTATAAATTAAGTCGTATGTATATATCTAAAAAATGTCGTTATTTCAAAGTTTGAGGGTCACATGAAAAAGAAAAGAAATCCACCTTTAGCGTTAAGGTCAATAAAGCCTAAAAAATGTTGTTGTATACAATTGAATTATTTTTTACCGAACAGGAAGTCATAACATGACGTCAACAAATATATTTTAGAACAACGTTTGGTGTAACGGCCTATGACCGATGCGTTCAGAGGTGCAAGGAGCAAGATCGAAACCTCCGCCTCTAACAGCGATATGTGTTCTTCGTCGGCATTAAGGCTCCCCAATTACTACGAACATAACGGAGGCTCGCCACAACCCTCCTTACGACTCAAGTTGATCGAAGTTGAAACTCTCAACCAACTGTTTCGGGGTATAACTGGACAGGAACCTTTATCCATGCCACGTACGTAAAACCTTTAGGCTCGGACACGAAACCATGTGGTAGCCCGAGATGAGCTTTATTGCCATAAACCACCGAAAGTAACACTAGTGGGGATTGAATTGTCTTATAAATGGAAGTCTGTGAGGGAAAATTTAGTGAAATATTTTTTTTTCTCTATGAGTTGATCCATGATGAAGCAAAAATATTGAATATCGTATATTTTTTTTACAAATCGTTTAATATTAACCCGTATGTAACACGGGTATTACACATAGTAATTTTCATATATATAGTTTATCTCTACTCCAACATTAAGTTATATTTTTCATTTACTGACAACTCATAGTCGCCTCTAAAATATAAAACTTCTCTCACACATATATAGAAAACCAAATATGAATGACTAATTTTTTTTGTTAACACAACACACCCTAATAATAGTACGTGTGGGGTGCTACCTCACATAATCTAACGATTGAAAGGTGAAGGTGTCAAGGTGATGCGCAATGCCGCAATGAGGTGCCACATGCCACACTAATGCTTGTCAAAGATACCATACACATACTAATATGTTATATGAATAAATACAACTTGATGTGTTGTTATATGGTATAATATAGATGTTAAAAGGGGTGAAAATAGCATTTGTGACGTGTTTATTTGTCGACGTGTGATGTATTATGATATGATAAAGTGAAGAGTGTTTTTTAGTTTATCGATCACCAGCAATTCATGTTCTTTACAAATTTGATATTTGTGCAATTTCACTCTTGGAGCCAAAGTACATGAACTTGAAGATGTCCACTTGACAAAAGTCATATATAACAACAATGTTCAACATATTATATATACTATTTTTTTTATATTTTGGTTTCAGTTTAAGAGCAAAATTTTTGGGAAATATGAAAAAAAAAGGTATCAAGGAGACATGGTGGTAGAATGTTCATCCCATCACACTTTAAAGTGAACAAAAAGGGAAAGAAAACAAATGTGTGATCCATTTAATTTGACCTTGTTATTCATCATCACGATCCCATTTTTATGTTTCTATATGTGGTTTAATTACATATCTTTATTATTTTTCATATTCACTGTCATAGGTTTTGCTTTTATCTTTATCTTTACTTTTCTTTTTATATATAATAATATTTTAAAATTGAGGTAGTTGAGTAAATATAATATTCCAAAGAGTTTTGGACTTTTGGTATAACAACATAAAGTAAATTGGATTTATTTACTACAAATAGCGTTTTTTTTCTGAATGGGTCACGTTGCACCTTTTAATCAAAGTTTTGAAATAAGAACGATTGCTAATCGCGTCGTTTAAGTTTTAAATAAGAAATTATTCATGTCGCAAGCTCACACTTATACGAACTAATAGACTTTGAGCAAAACATAATAAATTGGTCAAAGCCTATGGAACACGTACTATTGATGTTCGTCTTTTTCGTTTAGACCAAATTTTTATTTAGTGGTTCAAAAATTATGATTCAAGAAAACTTATGTTATGGTTAAGCAATAGAAAAACATAATAGCGTTATACAAATTTATCTAATAAATCAAGGTTTTAGGGAAATCATTTTTTTAAATGATGGTGGCGTTTAAAAAATGAAAAGCATTCGCTTTGGTGGAATGTAATTTGGTCATTCCATCAATTATCCAGGAATTGGAATATATTGCTCGTCAAACTTTCATAGAGCGGTGTATGCCTGAATATTTTAAAATCTCGGATGATTTCAGGACCTTCAACATTGATTTGGATTGTCTCTTCGTTGGAGCGTTGGATAGGGGTTAAGGTTTCTTGTCGTGGATTGCTGGTTTTTTGGGTTAGCTTAGTTATCTGTCGTTTTTGTTTTTCTTGTACTTTTTCAAGGTGTTTAGCTACTTGTTAGCCCTCTATTTCTATATATTATCTATTTGACGTCTAAAAAAATTCAAACACACAAATATTACTTCAGTTAAGTATTTAGACACTATTTACCTCTTTCTATTGTAGCCCAATAATTTATAAGATAGAAAAAGCCTGTTAAGTTGTTAAAACTATCAAAGTATTAGGTTTACAAATCTTTCTTTTGTTTTGTTTTAAATGTGAAAAAACAAAACTCCAAGAGGGGGAGGCATTAGTGAAGTGGAGTGATGACTTTGCTTTTGGGGTGTTGATAAAAGTCAAAATGTCTTTTTAACTTTACTCTTGTTCGCGTGGCTTAGAGGATACAAATACAATGTCTTTTGAGAAACATAATAATAATTTGATCCATTATATTGAGGAAAGTTAATTAGTAAAAATCTATTTTAAATAGATAAACCTTTAGCTAAATTGTGATACATCTAGTAGACGAGTTATAACCTCGTGTCTTATTATAAGAAGAGTGCATTGTGTGTTTTGCTTTGATGAAAGAGAGAATGTAAATAATATTCCATTGGATCAAGGAGTAATTAAATAATGATTGGTTGGTTAAAAGTTAAAACCGAATCACTTAAGGCACATGCAGTGCATACAGGGAAGACATGCGGGTACCCTATGTAGGAACCGTTCGCATAAAAAATTAAAATAACTTATAGTGATTCAATTACAATGCAAAAATCAAATAAAACAGTAAATTACAATACGATAATTACAACCGAAATAAAGGAAATGACAAGTACAATAGAAGAAAAGAACAAGTGACCGAGGCTTCGTGTATTGACACGGGTCCCTTAAAACAAATTCCGAGTCTCCCAAGAGAACTCGAATGTTTCCCAGGGTACAACGGCCGAAGCTGAATGTACAGCCGGGGAGGACTCTAGCACCCGAAATTGCACTTTGAGAAGAAGAGAAAGTTCATAAACAATTAGAGAATAAAATAGATCATGTAGATGATTTTGGTGAGTGTTTCAAGTGCCTTTCACAACTAGGTTCACCCTAGTATTTATAGTGAGCCAAAGTTCATCTTTACTCAAAAGATGAAACACCACATTGAATGCAAAGTTGAAACTCCTAAATGAATTCAATGTTGTAACTTCTTTTGAATTCAATGTGAAACAACCAACATTCAATTTATTATTTTTGTTTTTTCACATAATAATAATTATTATTTGTTATTTTAACAAATAGTTCCAACAATCCCCCACATGAAAAAACAAATTTCATTTTGCTCATGTGAAAAACACATTTTCACATATTTCTCCAACAATCCATATTCTCTTAATATCAACTTACAATTTCAGCGGTTTAATATTGCCGGATAGGTAGTGGTTAGCTTTGAACCTTCCGTTGTGATGCATACTTAGTCTCCTAGTGGTTTGGTAGACGCGATGTCTTTGAACCAACCACCATTTGTGTAGACGACAATACACATTACACAATACTATTCCTGGTCTGGTCAACCCCTCATTGTCGTGTCCATTATGGTCGTGGATCACTAGCCTGGTTCTGCGAGAGCTCTAGGATTTGCGCTCCCCACAAATCCATTCGAAGCGACCCCACTTCTCTCTCACATAGGTGACTATCAAAAATCATTAAAAGCATTAAGGTTATAATGATTTCACTAGATCAATAACCATATGTTATGCTTATCCTCACGTCATGTCACTGGTCATTATAGGAATGGGCTAGGAAGTATTAAGGTTTACTCCCTTTATTGTGTTCGGGGAACCCCCACAGTGACCGTAGTTTATGCAATTAGGTTGTCCTATTGAACCTAGATCTTGGGATCTCCAGTCACATAGGTTAGGTTTTCCTTCGCATTCACTTATCTCATGGGCTTTAGCCACATTCCAATTGACGACTTGAATACTAACTCTCTGCTTAAGCCTTTTGTAAGTGGGTTCACAATATTATCTTTTGACTTCACATAGTCAATTGTGATAACCCGTTGAGAGTATTTGTCGTACCTTATTGTTTTTACATAACAATTTTTAGGTCCTATCTCTTGAACTTTGGGCTCCGGTATAAATATCTTTGCTAGACATCCCAACACTTTCAAGTATTTTATGATGGTTTTTCTTTCCATCCATATCTCATAAGGGTTGTCATCCATTTTCTTATGTGGTATCTTATTTAAAAGATAAATGGCCACAAGTATGACCTCCCCCCGCATTTTTGAGTTATCAGATAACATCCGAATGATTTATGTAAATTAAATCGGGTCTAACACGCTTGTTAGAAATTAAGCGATTGCTTAAAGTCGTGTTTAGAGCTTCATATTGTTAGGCAATAAATTATTTCTAACATGATGATTAGATAGAAATGGTTACAAAAACCATTTTTAAGCCTTATGTGTTTATAAAACACCCAAGTTAATCTCATACTTAATGAGTTTTAATTTAATTTCATACTTAATGAAATTTTGTTTGATTATAAAATAATTAATTTCCTTCCAAATTTCCAAAACACATAAATGATTACAATATCATTTTAAAGTGTTGTTTTTTTTAATATATAAATAAACATGTTTCTAACACATTTGTTAGACATAAATGATTACAAAAATCATTTTAATGTTTTGTTTGTTTATATAAACTAAACATTTGCCAATTGATTCTCGACATAAACGATTACAAAAATCGTTTCTTCTCTTTTCCAATGTGTGATCTATATATACAACTTAATAATAATGAATCTTAAAGTCCATATTTCATTCATAAGAAAAGAAGATACAACTTCATAACTTAATTTTTATTAGTCATAACTAATATGACACAACTCCATATTTAAAGTTGTATTAATCACAATTAATTATGAACTTAAGAGAAACTAAAACTCTTTTTGATTTATTACATGAGTTATGAGTCAACTAACAAGAAAATACTCTTGAAACCTACTTTTGACTTATAAAACCACATTTGGTCACACTAGTTTAAAACCAAACTTGTTGAGCAACCATCCCGAAACAAGATTCTTGCAAATCTCGGGAACATACAAAGTGTTGCTCAAGGTGACTTTATTTCCGGAAGTCATCTTTAAGATCACATCCCCTTCTCCCATAATGTTAGCGGTCGTTTTGTTCTCCATGTAGAGCTTTTGATTACCCGCCATCTCTTTTAAACATATTAAAGAGATTTTTGTCACCACATACGTGACGGGTAGCTCCCGTGTCTACGTACCAACCTTGTGGTTTCTCACCCACAATATTGACTTCCGCAATAAACGCGGAAATTTCGGTTATTATGGCAATCGAATTTATTTCATCGTCTTCAACCGCATTAACCTTACGGTTTGATGGTGTTGCCATTTCTTTGAAACTTAAACAAGATTAAGTTCAATTTGAAAGAAAAATATATATTTCAAACCTACACAAGGTTACGAAGTCAAATATTATTTTTCAAAGTGATTAAGTTCAAGTCATATGAACATACGATCAACAACAACAAAAGGTAAGAAAAATATGATTCACTTTATTTGAAAATAAAAATCAGAATAAGAAAGAAGTCACGTGTAAGTTCTCTAAGTCCAACTTTGAGATGCGAACAATGACTTATAGTTTTTTTTTTAAATACGAACAGTGATTTAAAAAAAATTTGTTTTAAGATTGTAGGAACCGTTCGCATAAAAAATTAAAATAACTTATAGTGATTCAATTACAATGCAAAAATCAAATAAAACAGTAAATTACAATACGATAATTACAACCGAAATAAAGGAAATGACAAGTACAATAGAAGAAAAGAACAAGTGACCGAGGCTTCGTGTATTGACACGGGTCCCTTAAAACAAATTCCGAGTCTCCCAAGAGAACTCGAATGTTTCCCAGGGTACAACGGCCGAAGCTGAATGTACAGCCGGGGAGGACTCTAGCACCCGAAATTGCACTTTGAGAAGAAGAGAAAGTTCATAAACAATTAGAGAATAAAATAGATCATGTAGATGATTTTGGTGAGTGTTTCAAGTGCCTTTCACAACTAGGTTCACCCTAGTATTTATAGTGAGCCAAAGTTCATCTTTACTCAAAAGATGAAACACCACATTGAATGCAAAGTTGAAACTCCTAAATGAATTCAATGTTGTAACTTCTTTTGAATTCAATGTGAAACAACCAACATTCAATTTATTATTTTTGTTTTTTCACATAATAATAATTATTATTTGTTATTTTAACAAATAGTTCCAACACCCTATACTCAGGGCCGGTCCTGAGGAATCGGGTGTCTTGTGCGAGACAAGAAAAAAAGGCCCCCTAACCCGAAGCATCAACGCATTAAATTATATAAACTAAATTTTTAACCAATAAACAAACGTTTGATAATTAAATATAAGAAAATCAAAGTATTTGAATTAGTGAAAATCAAAATTATATATAATTTTTTTTTTAATTTGGTGCCCCGTCACGCGAGTGTCCTGTGCGGTCGACTACCGTGCACACCCCAAGGGCCGGCCATGCCTATACTCGAACGCTAACACCGTCGTCACTCATATAAACTAGGCACGGGCAGGGTAATTACGGGTATTGAAACCTACATGTCACAAACACATTTTCAACCATTTTTTGGTTTTTTGTGTAGGGTGAGGGTATGTAAAGATAGATTATGATACTTATAAAGTGAAGTGATATTATTAGTAGACGAATGAGCGTAGTTAATTGGATGTACAGAAAGTTTTACATTTTCACCTGCTTCACCCTTATCACATAATATTTATTCATGTTTTTTTAGCCAAATGATACTTATTATATCATTTTTTTCTTAAGGGGCAATTTCATATATACCCCTATAAAGTTGCATAATATCATATTTACCCAAATCATTCTTAAAAAGTGTTGTACAATATGCATTAAAAACTTGTACTTTGGGTAAATATAATATTATGCAACTTTGTAGAGGTATATATGAAATTAATTTTTTTCTTAATTATACTAAAGAGCAGGGCCGGCTCATTAGTTAAGTGGGGTAAAATTAGGGTTTTAGGCCCCCAAAAACTTGGGGCCCCATTTTTCATCTAGTTCAATTAGGGCTTCATTAGTTCTCTTTGAGATTGAGTATGGTGGCTTCAAATTATCAGGCTAAAAAGCTTTGATTTCTTGAACACTGAAACTATCTATGCTTCTATATGAGTTCTAAGATTACAACTTACAACTTGGTTTAACAAACAAGCTTTGATTCTATGAGAAGATTTCTTGAACACTCAACCGCTCAAGTTGTTTGCTTAACTACGGTGTCAACTGTGATGTTATGTTATTGATTTTGCTTTTGTCACTTGAGACTTTTCATCAGAAGATTTAAAGAGCTCTCGAGGTAATTAATGTTGCTTAATAAAACTGTTATTTGTCTCTTGTTTTTCTGGTTATTCGATTTAAGTGATTGGAAAATTATGATATACAAACGCTTTCAAGCTTTAGTCTATCATGTTTGATTTTATTTTTTGCTGTTTTGAAGTGTAAGATACAAGATTTATTTAATTAATACAAGGTTGTTATGTTTTCATTACTCTTTTGTTTGTGCATGTGGTTTACGAAAGCCTTGAAAATTGAAATATGAAGAGATTTGTTTCTATATTGCTCTCTAATTACTTTTTAATTATCTAAGGATTTTGGTATTGTTTGAGCAAACTTGATGTGGAACTTTATTTAATTTTAGAAGAAATTGAGGTGTGTGTGTATTTTTGGTGGTATGCTTTAGTTACTAGAACTCTATTAATTGGTATGTGTTGTTCGGTTGTTTGGTATGATGTGATTTTAAAGCTAAACATGGTGACATATATGTCGAGAACCAAACCAACATATGCTCTAGTTAAATCGAATATGAAAGTATGTATCTAAAATTTTAGAAAAGAAAAAGTTAAGGCCTCCAAATTTTATTTCGATTGAGGCCCCTAAAAAGCTTGAGACGACCCTGCTAAAGAGGACATGCAAATCATTGAAACGAAAAGATTAAATTTAACCTATATGTATCCCTACAATATAATATTTGTTCTAGCATCCTTTTATGCTTCGTTGCTTGTGATGCAATAAAAGACCCAAAAACTTTTGTTGGACATCGGCCCTATTATTTTAAAAGGTTACAAACAATGTCTGAAACTGTAAAATTTTATATTATAGAAAACTCGTGAATTATTATACATTATTAATAACTATTTTATACAATTACAATAGAAAAATTACAAGTAAAACCTAATCAAGCTGTATATCTTAATTATGAAAAAGATTATTAAACGAAAACTAATCAACTATAAAGATTGTCACATGCTCACAATTCATAATTTTCTTTTCTATCCAGATTGAAGAGCTATTTATCATGTTGGTTACTTTTTGTTTACGTTGTCTTTCTATGTTTTTATGTTGTATGACATTTTCGGGATTTTTAGTTTCTTCTTTGCCGTACTTTATCTTAGTTTCATGTTTGTTACTTTTTGTTTACGTTGTCTTTTGGGTTTTGCCAAAAAGAAATATTGTCTAAAATAAGTTTTAGTAAAACATTAGATAAGTTGTCACAAAAATTGTGTAAAAGAAGGATGGTTTTGGCTACCACTAAAAACTCGAGGTGTGTTTTGGTAATTATATAGAAGTTTTGGGTTAAACTAGAATTTGATACACACGTGAATTTGTAAAATACGTGACAGGTGGGAAGCACGTGAGGATCTTTTCCCGCATGCTAAAAACTTTGCAACATTTTTTTGTTCATATTTTCTTTCATGTTATTTAATAGCACAAATATAAGTACCGGTAAGAATAACGATCGTTTTCTTCACTTCTTAATACGACATGAACCAGAGAGGAGGAGCATTTCGGACCCGGAACTAGATATCCGATTTTTGCGTTGAACCAATACAACTATTAACGGATAAAATTACACAATGTAGGATCCGAAGACATACCTAATATAATTTTTATTCATAGATAACTATTTATTGGATCTGAAGACAGTTTAACGGAGATAAGTCCTATTGGCTAGCAATGATGGTTAGGTCTAACATGGATTATTAGGTAGCCAAGGCTACTAACAACTGCCTTAAAAAATTATTTAGGACCCATATCGTTTAATAAATTTTGTGTCTTCCTTTTACTTTGTTTGATCAATTATCTTGATAGATGCAATTTTTTAATATGATGTACTGTTAAAAGACTTTGATTCTTTAAAAGAAAATCAAGTTTAATTCTCACTAACATTACTTTGGAATGTGCAATTAATGGAGACTTGTGATAACACACATTTGATTCTCTGAGCCAAACGGGTTTACCACAAGCTTGTTGTCGTGCATGTGAACGGACGGGTTAGTGGTTTCTCCCGAATTGAAGTTGATTTTTCCCAGAAAAATGTGGGTTGGTCTATTAACTCTGACTGTGTTCGCAAAGCATATCGTTCATCTTTCGTTATTATATTACCTGAAGTAGCCGGAATTTATTCGTTAAACAGTAAAAAAAATTTATCTTCGTAGATACCCATTAAAAGCTGGAGTGAATAAATTATTCAGTACCAAACAAAACATATTTTTTGAGCTTTACGATATTCTAATTATATGCTAACTTTTTTAAAATAATAATAATAATAATAATAATAAGTTGGTACGTAAAATAATGTTAAATGTGGACGGAAAGTGTGGAATTTAACGAGGAAACGGGCCCGGCTCGCGGCGCCAACTAACAATAAAAAATGCGTTTCGTTTTGGTAGATATATCTACGCTATTTAGCTTAAATTAAAAACTAGATCATTTTGTTATTTAAAAACATTATATCATCGTAAATTGATACTGGTATATCGGATGGGTGGTGGTTCGGAGTTTACTGGTAAGAGGCGGTTATAAAACAAGTTGATTATGAATTATGACTTTGTTTAAAGACAAATTTAACTGAAAAAATTAAGACATCCCATCGATTATGACCAAGTGAAGTAATGATGTAAAACACTAAAAAAAAATACTTGTAAAATTCTATTATGACTAAAAATGAATGCTAGCAAGAGAGGGTCGATAAAGTCTAGCGAGTAGTTACTCCTGACTAACCAAACTTTTTGCTAATAAAAATATTTTAGTATCGTTGTTTTGTTGTCGTTTGATTGTTAGTTATTGTGTGTGTTTGGCTCATTGTTGTCATCTGCTTCACCTACTATACAACGTGGTCGTTTCTCCGATTAAAGCTTGTTGGTCGTCGTACACACATGTCTTTATTACCACGTTTAGTGACTTTTGTGTCTCTTATTCAGGTAGTTGCTTTTGTTGTTTGCTTTAGGTTTTTAGCTTTTCTTCTTATGGATTTTACATGTATGTTTTAGAGTTAGATCTATTGATTTACTCGCTTCTTCTTTTGTTCATTAAGTTTGTTTCCGCTTATATATTGTGTGTGTATCGACAATTGTAGGTGTTAATTGTCCGTCGGTTGTTCGTTGTGTTTCTTCATTGATTGGCTGATAGTTTGTCTATTTGTCTTCTTGATTGTATAACAGGTGTTTTACTGTCACTTGCTCGTAGTTGCTTTCTTATGTTGTGGTTTTAGTTTTGACCCTCTAACTCTGACTTAGTATCATTTCGACCCCTAATGACTTACAAATTTGACCCTCCAACTCTGACTTAGTATCATTTCAGTTTACAAATTTGAACCCCTTACTCTACTTTCACATGTTTATAACTTTATCTCGATTCTGCCTTAGCTATCATTTTTGCCACTGACTCTAAATGTATCTCCATCTTTCTATATATGACGCATTACGTGTCCCGATTTAAATGTAAATGTCAAATCAACTGACAATAAATATTATAAACAACACTATTTGTTAATAATTAAATGAGTAAACTATAAATTTGGTCTCTGTGTTTTGATATCATTAACAGTTTCAGTCCTACCTTAACAGTTTTTGTCCTTATGTTTTTATTTTATAACAAAAATGGTATCGAACACTAACCTAGCTCATCCAATTTTTCATTAAGTCTTCCACACATATGGAGTAAAAATATTATTTCTCTCACTCTTTTTGAAATATGGCTGAATAAAAATGTTAATCTACTTGATGACCTAAATAAAAAAGAGGGAAAAATGACATTTTTACCCCTCAGATACAGGGCGTGTGTGAAAGACTTAACAGAAAATTAGATGGAGTTAGTGTTTGAGACCATTTATGCTAGAAAATAAAAACACAGAGATCAAAACTATTAAAATAAAACTAAAACTGATAATAGTATCAAAACAGAAAGACGTCTGTTTAGTTTACTCTAATTAAATTAAAAACTTAGAAAGATAGTTTAATTTAAGTACTCCCTCCGTCCCATTTTAAATGTCCAAATTTCCTTTTTTGGTTGTCCCAATTTAAATGTCCATTCCAAAAATAAAAATATTATTTCCAATTTTACCCCTAATTATTTAACATAAAAACTACTTTATGACTAAAAGACAAAATACTTTAATGGTATTTTTGTCATTTTATAAGTTAAAATAATATAATAATCCACTTTTTCTTAATCTTTGTGTTGTGAGTCCCATGACATTTAAATTGGGACGGAGGGAGTATAATGGTAGGGAGGTGATGGGCATGCGGATTTGACCCAAATAAAGGGAGGCCCTGCCAAATGCCATCCCATCCTATCCTAATACACTTATTTATTTTTATATCTTTTTATATCAAATTATCCTATTTTTAAATTACACATAAATATATATATATATGTTTACTTTTAAGTTTTAAACATAACACTTTCCTAAATCATTTAAGACAAAGCCTCTTATCACCAACTCAATAATAATGGTGTTATTTATTTAATAACAAAATCCACCTCCATATCCCATATCTTTTATTGATTCTTTTAGGTAAAAACCATTATTACAATTGTGATCCTATGAGATTTATGCAATAAATAAATATTTAAACATACACATTATAGGGTCATACAGCTACCTTTTTTTCTAAATTGTTTTAATAATTAAAAATATCTAACATATTATACTTTACAAAATATACTAGATTTAAGACCGGGCCGCGCGTTGCAGCTGCCGGGTCACCCAGTCGGATCTTACGTATTTGACTTCGTTACATGCGTTGATAAACAAATGTCTCATGTCCCGTACGTCATATCGCAAAACCGTAATGTGTCACATATTAAAAAACGACGAAATATCAAAAGTTATAGGTCAAAACGATAACAATATTAAAGTCGTACTATATGTCAAAGTAAAGTAAGAGATCAAAGTCGAAAACTCATCAAACGCTAAAATGACAATTATGGATTAAAACCGTAAATACGTAAAAAGTCAGGGATTAAAACCGTTAATACATTAAAATAAAAAAATTGGAAACGCGACGTGGCGTCACGTGACTCGGCCGGTGCAAAGCACCGACCTTGTCAATTAGTATGTTTATAAATATAAATATAAATTTCTTAACTCATTTATATTCTGTCAAATTTATTAACATATAAATACAAAACTTGTATTATTTTTAAAAGTGTATTTTTGTCTTAAACTAGTCGAAAAAGAATGAAGTAAAATTCTAAAATCTTGACGTGGATAATTTTTTAACATGTTAATTATATTTACCATTAATAATTAATGATTAAAATTTAATTTAAAGTGTTTAATATAAGAGTACACAAGAATATGCACGTTAAAAAACCAAATGTATTAACATTTAGATACGTGAGGATACATGACATACACACTCATAATTCGAAGAGCCATCATTATTCATTACATGTTTTTTTTTACAACTAGTTTTAGAATATTAAATAAATATTAAATAAAGCTACTACTACATATACACTCATAATTTAGAAAAGGCTATCACAAAAGGAATATAAACCTTTATTGGTTTAGTTACTTAGGTTTTTAAATTGAATGAATAAATATAAGAAGAAAAAAGATTAATACAAACAATTGTTTAACATCCAAACGAATTAAAATTATTGCCTTCTATATCAACTTAAAACAAGAATAAATGAATGTTTTCTTTTACACATAGATATCGGAATATATTGATGAATAAATGATGAATCACATGTTAATGTAGGCTTAGGCATGACTCTTACATATATAAAGTAATAATTTTAAATCTGAACATAAAATAAATAAGTTTATAAGCTATAAGTCTATAAGACTTTGATCTAACGACAAATATGACTAATATTTCAACTCAATGAGTGGTTGGTTCAAATCCAAACATAAAGGTTTTGAACTTCAATAGACTTTACTCTGAAAGGAAAAATCTAAGGTGAGTTTTGAAAACGTTCCTCTTAAACGCCCATTATATGAAGATAGATAAGGGCTTCTAACGTTTTCATTTCATTTCATCTTAGTACAATGGTTTTTCTGTTGTGTCATTCACTATTATATAAAAAAGATAAATTATTTTAGGGTATTTTATAAAGAAAGATTAAATGTCATAGATGATGTATCACATTGGTAAAAAATTGAGTTTAAGACAATGTTTTTATCACCCAAACGAACATTGAGAAGGTTTTTTACCAATCAGCTAGCTAGTTGGACTGGACTTAAGAATCAAATGATGTCAATAATATTTTAAATATAAATATATAAAGTATTGAAAAGTTCAACAAAATTCCGATTCAATCTCTCAGTTTTTCGATCCTTCCGACCATCAAACTGAAAACATCTCAAACACCTTGAACGAGACCAGTTGAATATATGACCAATTCTTGGTTCAAACAGCGAGTCCATTTCTCGAAATATCATTCAAATCTTTCAAATCAAATATGAACCTCTAACCATGTCAACCAAGATGGTAGCATGTAATGAGTTTTATTGTCTGAATCTACCAATAGTAATACATATAAAACTTAAACTTTAAGTCATGATTCAATTGCATATTTACCCCTATAAACACCCTGTAATTGCAGATTCCCCAACTAAAAAATCAATTGCATACATACCTAATGTTACTAATGACCTTATCAGAAATGATTATATTTACAAATTAAAGTTGTTTACAGGAAGAAATATGCAATTCATTTTTTTGACTGGATAAATATACATTTAAAGTGTTTTAAAGGAAGAAATATGCATTTAGCCTTAAGTCATCTACGAATAAGTGAAGTCATGTTAATACTAGAGTTAGGGGGTGTTTGGTAGTTTCTTAATTGTCATTCAGAGACTTACCTCTTAATGGTTGAAAACCTCTGAACCATTAAGTGATAAAAAAATACTGAATGGTTAAAAGTAGCCTCTGAATAATAAAACCTCACCCAAATCAAGATATTTTTAAAACTTACCTTATAATAGATTTTTAAAGTTTAATAGATAGATTTCTACTGGTTATTCAAATATTATTCAGATGCTACCAAAGAGCCTTAAATACTATACTTAATCTACTGAGATCAAAATTACAAGAAAAAGGTATATAGATATAGGGGGTGTATATATATATATGACACAAGCCAAAGGCTGGCTCGAGGCTGCACACAGCAGCAGCAGCAGCATATAACACTGTCATTTTTGGTTTCCAAGACAACCATCTTTCTCTCTCTTCTTTTAACTCTCAGACAAACTCAGACCAGACCAGACCTGACCTGACCTGACCCTTTTGTGTATGTATCTATCTCTAATTCCCCATTTCTCTCTCTCTCCATTTCTTTTCTTTTGTTGTCTTCCTCTTTAATATTTTAATTTCTCCTGTATCAACAACACACACCCACCATGTTTAGGGTTTCAAACCCTCTTCAATTCTTCTTCCCCATATCACAAACACACCTTCAACAATCATTCTTTTTTCTTCTGCCTCTTTTCAACTAACCCTCTTGTGGAACAATTTCTTGACTTCAAAATCTTTTAAAAATTTAATTTTTTTTTGTGGGTTTGTAGAAAAAATCAAGATTTTTGTTGTTTTTTAAAGATTGTTGAAAATGGCGATGGTGGTTCAACATCAACATCAACATCAACATCAGCATCAACAGCACAAAGAGATGAACAATAATAACAGCATCACCAAACACCAGTTGGATAATGGCAAGTATGTAAGGTATACAACTGAGCAAGTTGAAGCTTTAGAAAGAGTTTATTCTGAGTGCCCAAAACCTACTTCTTTGAGAAGACAACAGTTGATCCGTGAATGCCCTATTTTGTCCAACATTGAACCTAAACAAATCAAAGTTTGGTTCCAAAATCGCAGGTATCTTTTCTACAGTTCATTGCATATAGTTTGGGGAAAATAGAATGTAGGTATAATTGATTGATGATGCACACTTAAATTTTGTTAATTTAGTGTTTTGTAGAAAGTTTGATTTTTTAGTACACTAGAATTAAAAGGGGTTAAGGAATGAATGTTTGATAACTTGATTCATGTTTTGCACTTAAATCTTATTAGTTTTGTGTTTAGATGTAGAAGCTTTAATCTTTTGAGCATCATTTTTTAATACAGAATTAAAAAGAATAAAAGAATGTATGCAAAATTGATTTTGTGTTTGATCATTGAATATCATATAATAGAATATTTATAGATGTAAATGACCCTCATATTTGAATTGCATAAGAGCATGTGATTTAACATTTTTGAATGCATAAAAAACTCCCTGAGATTTTAATTATTATTCATTTGTGTTTAGATGTCGAGAGAAGCAAAGAAAAGAGTCTTCTAGACTTCAGACAGTTAACAAGAAGCTATCTGCCATGAACAAGTTATTAATGGAGGAAAATGATCGCCTGCAAAAACAAGTTTCTCAGCTTGTATGCGAAAACGGTTATATGCGCCAACAGATGCACCCGGTATGTTTTTAATGCCTAAAAGATTAATGAAAAACAAATCAAGATCCAATTTTTTTGATAAAAAGAATGTTTTTTTGCAGGGTTCTGCACCTACGGATGCGAGCGGTGAATCTGTGATAACCCCCCTACAGCATTCTATGAAAGATGCTAATAACCCAGCTGGGTAATTCGGGCTTTTCATTAGTTACTATTATCTATGAAATTAATATTTTTTTAGATGGAAATTGCGATGTGCTTATTACTTGTGGCTTTGTAGACTCCTCTCGATAGCCGAAGAGACGTTGGCAGAGTTCCTTTCAAAGGCTACAGGAACTGCTGTTGATTGGGTCCAGATGCCTGGGATGAAGGTTTTTTTTACAATTTTACACATCTAATCGGATTAAGTCATAATAATCTTGATTTTATTGTCCAAATTGAAACAATCTTAGATTAAATTGTCTGAATTGATTGTATAAACCAAATTGTTCTTACAAATTGATAATAAGCTTGTTTTAAATTTATAGTTTGGTGATCAAACTCGAATATTTTCTATAATTCTTAATAACCTTGATTTGAATGTCTAATTGTTGGTTAAAATCATGGATTTTTTTAGTTATTTTTAATAATATTGATTAAAAGTTATAATTTGGTCATCAAGTTTAAATAAGTCGTGTCTAATTTGTATGAAAATCGAAATTTTTTTTTCAGCCTGGTCCGGATTCGGTTGGGATCTTTGCCATTTCACAGAGTTGCAGTGGAGTGGCAGCTAGAGCCTGCGGTCTTGTAAGTTTAGAACCCACAAAGGTAACTAATATATCCTTCATGGTTTTTAAATTCAAACATTTATTTGATGTTTGATTTTGTTTATAATCAATTTCCATGATTTTTAGATTGTAGAGATCCTTAAAGATCGACCTTCTTGGTTCCGTGACTGTCGGAACCTTGAAGTTTTCACAATGTTTCCCGCTGGAAATGGGGGAACAATTGAACTTGTATATATGCAGGTACATATAAATATTTAAATACCAATTAAATACTCCTTTTCTGCAATTATATTTTTATAAAAGATTTATGTATAAGTCTGTATGTAGACCTTTGCTCCAACCACACTGGCTCCTGCACGTGATTTCTGGACTTTAAGATACACTACAAGTTTAGACAACGGAAGCCTCGTGGTATGTTAATAATTACCGTTTTACACTTTTCATCAATTTCTATATGTTTTCATTGTGGCACATTTTTTTGTTTTGTAAGGTGTGTGAGAGATCCCTATCGGGTTCTGGTGCGGGCCCAAATCAGGCTGCTGCTGCTCAGTTTGTTAGAGGCGAAATGTTACCAAGTGGCTACCTTATTCGTCCTTGTGAAGGCGGTGGTTCTGTTATACACATTGTAGACCACCTGAATCTTGAGGTCAATGATTTATTTTAATATAAAATATTTTATCCAAGTACACATTTGATATGAAATATAGTTTTCAAGATAAATGAATTATTTGATATATATGAATATATTTTATCCAACTATTGATATAATATATAGTTTTCAAGAACATCATATTTTATCTTTTTGCTAAAAATATAATCTGAATTGTTTAGGCATGGAGTGTGCCTGAGGTTCTTCGGCCACTTTATGAATCTTCCAAAGTTGTAGCCCAAAAGATGACGATTGCGGTTAGTTCGATCGTATTTTTATACTTCCCAAGTTTCACATTATCACTTCTTTTTGCAGCTTTTTATTTATTTATACGGATGTTGGATGTAGGCGTTGCGCTATATTAGGCAAATTGCGCAAGAATCAAGTGGAGAGGTAGTTTATGGGTTGGGAAGACAACCAGCTGTTTTGAGAACATTAAGTCAAAGATTAAGCAGGTATTTACAAATAAAATTGTTTTTATGTGTTACTGTCTTTATTATCGTTAAGTAACTTAAATTTTACATTTTACTTCAAATTATAGAGGTTTCAATGATGCTATAAATGGATTTAGCGACAACGGGTGGTCGTTAATGAACTGTGATGGTGTTGAGGACGTAATTATCTCAGTGAATTCAACCAAAAATCTTAGCAATTCTATGAACCCGTCTAATTCTCTCGCGTATCTTGGAGGGATTCTCTGTGCAAAGACCTCCATGCTCTTTCAAGTGAGTACCTGGTTGGGCCAGTGGATTGTGTAACATGATAAGGCAGTCATTTTGGGTACTCGTTGACGTGGGTAAAAACGGGTTGACCCAACAGTTTAGTGGGTTGGGGAATGGGCCAAAAAGCGCTAAAATGAGAACTTTTGGTACACGTTTAAACAGGTAAATGTTGGGTTGACCTGTGGTTGGGTTAAGGAAACACATTTATCCCACTTTTTATTTTATTTAGCAAATTATTCGTGCAAATATGATTATTAGTGTGTCAAACACATTGACCATTTCTTCAACTATATTTTTTTAACAACCAGGATGTGCCACCTGCGGTGTTGGTTCGGTTTTTAAGGGAGCATAGGTCAGAGTGGGCTGACTTTAATGTAGATGCTTATTCTGCTGCATCGGTTAAAGCCAACTCGTATAACACATATCCCGGAATGAGACCGACCCGATTCACTGGCAGCCAAATTATCATGCCTCTTGGCCCCACAATTGAACATGAAGAGGTATACTTGTATTTTTTTAAACTGTTTTTCATGTTTATAAATGTAAACTGTACAAATCTTTGAGGCAAAAAATTTATGCTTTGATGTAAGATGCTTGAAGTTGTAAGGCTTGAAGGTCACCCGATTGGTCAAGAGGATCCTTTTATGTCACGTGACATTCATCTCTTGCAGGTACCCTTTCCTTACATTTTATTTTGCTTAAGAATGACATCTTGCATGATCCATTTTATTACAATTGATTATCTGTTTCTAATTATTTACTATCACATGGATATTTACATTATGTTATAATTCTTTTTTGGATTTAGTTATGCAACGGAATTGATGAAAATGCGGTGGGAGCTTGTTCTGAACTCGTTTTTGCTCCAATCGATGAAATGTTTCCGGATGATGCACCCCTTGTACCCTCGGGGTTCCGGATAATCCCCTTAGAACCCAAATCAGTGAGTTTATAATTAACCTTTTTTTGTATTTTTTTACCCTCTTTCTAGACCCTTTTGACGAACTGATCCATCTTTACCAGGGTGATGTTAAGAACGCATTGGTAACCACACACCGAACACTTGACCTAACCTCTAGTCTAGATGTGACCCCAGCAACTAACCAAGGTTCAACCGACATGTCAACATGCCAAACCACAAGATCGGTTCTAACCATCGCGTTTCAGTTTCCTTTTGAGAACAATTTAGCCGAAAGTGTGGCGACAATGGCTCGACAATACGTTCGAAGTGTGATGAACTCTGTTCAGAGAGTTGCGATGGCTATATCTCCTTCGGGTTTGAGCCCGTGTGTGGGTCCCAAACCGACTCCCAGCTCACCCGAAGCCCTCACCTTAGCTCAGTGGATTTGCCAGAGCTACACGTAAACCCTTTTTTTTTGGTTCTACATCTTTTGCATTTTGAGACCTTTTGATACCAATTTGTGGTTCATTGCAGGTACCATTTAGGAGCGGATTTGCTAAGCTCAGGTTCAGTTGTTGGGGAATCGTTGTTAAAAGATCTTTGGCAACATCAAGATGCCATTTTGTGTTGTTCTATAAAGGTATATAAGGGCTCATTATCTGATTCTTAGTTGTGGAAAATCGGGTGGGCCAGGAAGGTTGGGTATCGGTTTTGGGTTGAAACAGAAAATTTTTATGGGTTTGATCGGACTGACAGGATGCTTTTTGTTTCCAAACTTTCAAGTGATAAAACTCTTTGGGTGTTCTATGCTTTAAAAATGTGAATTGGCGACTTTCTAACCTGGTCAATTTGTATCGCAAGTTTCATCTGTGCTCTTTTTAGTTGACTTGTTTGACTCATTTCACAACTAACTGATTTTTTTTTTCTTTTTGAATCTTTAAGTTTATCTGTTTCTAATTCAGTATGTCTCTTTGTTGCTTACAGTCTCTCCCGGTTTTCATGTTTGCAAATCAAGCCGGGCTTAATATGTTGGAGACAACTCTTGTTTCCTTACAAGACATCACTTTAGACAAAATGTTTGATGATTCTGGACGAAAGGCGTTGGTTCCAGAATTTGCAAAGATAATGCAACAGGTATTATATTCAAAGCTTCTGTTATGAATTTTCTTGAATATCAATAAAAAAGATTGCGACTTTATGCATCTCTTATAGTCAAAAGATTATAAATATCGCAACTTTGTGCATCTTTATAGTAAAAGATCATGACCCTTTATGCTTCTTGTTGATATGCATAATATCTTATGTAAAATATGATGTTTTCAGGGATACGCGTATATACCTGGTGGGATTTGTATGTCGACAATGGGGCGCCATATTACATATGAACAAGCTGTAGCATGGAAGGTTCTAGCAGCAGATGAAAGCACTGTCCATTGTCTTGCTTTCTCTTTTGTCAACTGGTCGTTTGTATCGTGAGAAAGTTGTAATCAACATGGTAAAAACTTGTTTAGGATCCAGGCTACTCTCTTTTAGTACGAACTATGAAGCCGTTGGCTATTTGTTTTCCTCTGATGCCATTTTTTTGTTGTAGAACTTCGTTTATTTGTTGATCAGGGTGTTTCGCTCGTACATGTTTCTTAGTTAGAAAAAACCTTGAGTGACTTTGTTTATGAATAGTGAATTATTCCATTATATGATTAAACTCATATCTTTGCTATCCCTAATGATTGATGTATATATGGTTTTGGGTTATATACATAAGTAGTAGTTAAAAATGATATGATGAATTTATATATACACATAGCTACAGATAAGGCTAAACTGCCTTAAACGGTTCACACAACTGGTTTTAAGTTTCGAAGTGCCGTGAGCGTATGAACTAAACACATGCTAGAAGTAAATGTCATGTTACTTCAATTTATCAAACCCAGGAGTAATCAAACAACTTACATTTGTCATTTAAAAACCTTTGTGGTACTTGAAAAGCTGATATGGTCTGTAACTTGTATAATGTTGATCTTAACTTAATGGTCCCATAGTTGTGTTTGTGGATGTATATTTTATGTATGTGAGGTGGCATGTGGTCCATTGACCTTGATTGATATGGGTTGACATGCTTTTATCTTGTTTTGTTACTGTTGTTGCTGTCATGACATTCTTTATATGTCAATCAAATTAGTGCCTAAAAAAGACACTTTCCCACAAACTCAATCATGGAACATGAGTAGGTCAATTTGCAGTGCTTTAACCCATAAATTTTGGGTTCAAATTGAGGACCAACATAAAGAAGATCACCAACCCAAATGCTACTTTACTTTATGCATTGGTCAATATGAATTAACAATTATTTTATAAATTATTTTATTAATAATTGACCTACTTTTTTTTTTTTTGAATGGCTGAAGATTTTATTAAAGAACTAGTAAGAAAGATGCTAGACTAAACATAGAAATAGATAAATGAGTAAATTACGGTTTTCGTCCTTGTGGTTTGGGCTTTGTAACGGTTTTCATCCAAAACTTAAAAAATGCTCAATATAACCACTGTGGTTTCAGATTTGTCCCAATTAGATCCAAACCTCTAACACCGTCAAGTTTACCCGTTACTCAGCCCTCACTTGCATCTCACATGAGGCGCATTTTTGTCATCTAACTCCACCATTTGCATATATCAACCAAGAAACCTAACAAATAGTGGGGTTAAGTGACAAAAATGCCTCTCACGTGAGGGGCAAGTGAGGGCTGACTAACGGTTAAACTTGACGGTGTTAGAGGTTTGGATCTAATTGGGACAAATCTGGAACTACAATGGTTATATTGAGCATTTTTTAAGTTTTGGATGAAAACCGTTACAAAGCCCAAACCACAGGGACGAAAACCGAAATTTACTCTAGATAAATCTTCATCCATAAGAACGATAAAAACTTTACATCATCCAAAATCTCACGCGTATGCTTATCGCCATTATTAAATATCGTATCATTTTGTGCCTTCCACATGCTCTATTAGAGTCCAAAAATATTGATTTATTATGTTAGATTCGTTTCCGTGTAAACAAATATTAGATTGGAAACACTTGATGAAGAAATTGCTACCTCAACCCTTATTGCCTCAAATTGGATTTTTGAATGAGATTATTTTAATTGATTTTTTTTTTTATAATAGAAGTGGGCTTAAATGTTTAATGGGTGGACCTTATAAATGGGTTTAATGAAAAACGTGATAATGGATCCAAACTTTAAGCTGAAAAAGGGCTCGTGGGGTTTTATTTTGAAAAAATTATTATTATATGAAATAATAATATAATAACTGCGGGTAGCCTGGTAACACTTGCGGGTATGACAAGTATAGCGGCTACACTGCTACTCACTCAGGCGTGTAGGTGGGGTGGGTTAGGGGAGCAAGTATATGAACCCGGTGAAGGTATTGACTTTTAAGTTTGTTATTTAATAACGTGTGTTTTTTATTTTTGATATTATGTCTAAGATGGTTCCACGTCTTACACCCACTATTCGATAGTGCGTGTAAGTTCACGAGAGTAACAAACTTTCAACCCTCTAGCCACTACTTTCATCGTCTTAAATCTGATATGGGAAAACCTTATTTATTTCTTGATTATCTATCACCTATTATATCATATAAGCATATCATTTAACAAACCTCACAAGATTCAGCAAACAACGATCTATATATAAGTTAATCAACATCTCATCGAGTTGAAACTTGTAGCATGTTTATGTATTTATTGCAAATACACGTGTGTCACTATCAACACTGTACATGACAAAAAGGACGATACGTGAGACGCCAACCAACAGATCACGTAGAAGATGCATTGATACTTTGGTAGAACATAACTGCTAGTACATAAAAACTACGCTACATCAAAAACACCTGCTCAATGCGTATGAGTGAGTGAAACTTAAAACAACGAAACTAATCAGTATAGATAATTGACATATCGAATCGTAGTTTGTAGCGGTGTGACCCGACCTAGTTTTATCCAATCGAACAGGATCCAACGGTCACCGTCTCCCTCTCAAATCCACCGATTTTTATTATTATTTTATCTCTCTCTCTCAAATCCAAATTTTAGGGTTTTGTTTCCTTTCGCTCCAATTTTTCGAATCGCCATCTCCGTCTCCATTGCTGCAGATCCATTCACCATGTTTTGGAAGCTAGCATCCATGTCTTCTTCTTCACCTGTAAGATGCCAATTCAATTGCCATAACCTCAATATTATTAATCTCCGATCGATTTTCAAATTCGTTTCGTGGATTTAAATCCAGATATAACGACCGAATGCTGCTCTTATTCCTGGTTTATATTACTTTTGATATGTTAATGACTTAATGTGCGTTGTTTTTTTTCATTGTTGTTGTTAATTGTAAGATGTTTAGGTTATGGTTAGTGCAGTGTTGATGAGGGTTTAGGTTTGTTATAAATCCTAGCTTGGATAACAAGGTTTTCAATGGTCTACTTAATGGCAGCTTTAAATAAGGCTATTGTTTGTATTGATTATCTGCTTAATTTGCTGGTTAACTTTTTGTAAATGTAATTAGGAAATGATAAGTTATAGGTTTGGTTTTAAAATGCACAAGTCGCGCGCGTCAATGATTAGTTCTTAAAATCTGCGTAATGTATGTGAGGTGTTGCCTTATGTAAAGCCAAAAGTTGCATCTATCTCGTCTATGTTTTTACGTATTGGCCTTTTTGTGGACCCTATTTTTTTTATCGTTTTAGGTGTGCTTTTTACAACCAAGGTTACGGGTCTTGTTTAATGAAAGCAAAAAGATAAAATTAGCATGTTTCGTGCTCAATTTGGAATTTTTAGAATTAATGGCAAGTATATATTGTTTTCTTCGGCACAAATGAGGTGAATTTGTAACTGAATGTTAGTACTTGGTACCTCATCAGTCATCAATATGTTTTTTTGTTCCTTGTTTTAACTTGTATTCAGAATAAGAGTTTTAGCTTTTCCTTGTTGCGTGTTTTTTTATTTACGCATAAAATTACTTGTTCTCGATTATACTTCTGCACTTTTTCTTTCTATATGGATTTTGCAAAATATTGATTTTGGTTGTTATATATGTTTGCATTTGATTGAATGCTATTTAATTTGATATTTAACATGATTTAGGTCGAAAATATTCTGGACAAGGAAAATTTCACGTTGGAAGAGCTTTTGGACGAAGAAGATATAATCCAAGAATGCAAAGCGTTAAACAGTCGCCTTATAGATTTGTAATAACTTACTCCCTTGTAACCTTGTTTGGAATTTAGAATCTTCTACATAACTTGATACCTCTAGCATTGATGTTCACAATCTTTAGGTAATATTTAATTGCAAGGATAACGATGTTGAACTAATGGGTGCTTGTTTTTCCAGCTTACGGGATAGGGGACAAGTTGAAAACTTATTACGTTATATCATAGAAGAGTCTCAGGAGGATGCTGACAGCAAACGTACTTTCAAGTAGGTCATTGATCGTTATTTCACACGCATAAAAACTTATTTATTCTGGATATTATTATTAGTATGATATTTCATGTCATGTTATTTTTAAATTTCAACGATGTTTAGCTCTAGTAACTTTGATCTTTGCATGCTTTAGGTTCCCTTTCATGGCTTGTGAGATCCTTACATGTGAAGTTGATGTAATTTTCAAGACTTTAGTGGAGGAAGAGGAGGTGGGTCCCACTGATATTAAGTCTCATACACCCTGGAGTTATTACGGTATTCGATGTCACGTTTATTTGACATTTATGTTCATGTTATCATTTCCTTTCTGCTCAAACTTGCAGCTTATGGATTTGCTTTTCTCTTTCTTGGAACCAACTCGTCCGCATAGTGCGTTGCTGGCAGGGTACTTTAGTAAGGTATACTACAAGAATCACTTCTCTCGCTTCTTGATTTGTTATTGTTTTATATTTATATTGAAGTTGTCTGTGCCTTATTGTAGGTTGTGATATGTCTCATGACGCGGAAGACGATTCCACTTATGAATTATGTTCAAGTGAGTATGATCTTATTGATTCAGTAACTAATTTTTAATTTTTTTCTTTTTAATAATTTCTGAGCTTAGTTCTACTTGAATGAGGTCGGGTTAAATCTAAACTTTGGTATCACTTTTCTTGCTAATTAGAGAAATTTACATTTATAGTACCTTTAGGTATGGTTTAATCATGTATTTATCATGCATTTAACACGTTTCTATCAAAAAAGGTTTAGTGGCTTACATTAGTTTTGGGAAATATTGTATTTTAGGCATTTTATCTTGACTGTTTTGATGTGGATGTATTGAATGTTCTGAGCACTTTCATGGTTTGTAATGCATAAGTGCGGGTCAGTGTACCAATGTGGTTTTGGTCACACTTTTTTATAGGAAGAGAGTTTTGCATGCCTACATAACCAGTTATCTTGATTGTTGAGTACTTTTGAACTTGGTTGAACCGGAAAATTAAACATATATTTTGACCGGATTTTAAAGTTTTTAACATTTCTGCCACAATCTCAATTACTGATTCATTTACTGCATGCTTCATATTTGTTTATCCTGGCTTTATTTCTTGTTAAAATTGCAAATCCACATCAAAAGATACACTAGTTCCGTATATTGTTTTCTAGTTTAGTTATATGTTTGTACATGCATGTATATAAATTTTAATTTTTTTGAACGTAATCCGGTATTTGAAACTGGTCTGACCTATTGACCTGTTCGGTCTGATTGTCTGGTTGTGAACACATTGATAGCTGCTATCTAGCTTGTAATTTGAATGTCATTGGCCCTGCAGGTTCATTATGCTGTACTGTTTATTCAAATAATGTGTATTTTGTATATTTATGCTTCTACAGGCCCATCAATATGTTTTCCAACAGCTGGTTGATTTAATTGGAATTACATCAATCATGGAGGTTAGTAGATTTTGAACCAAAGGTGCAGCATGGTTTGTAAATCGAGGATAGTTTGGAAATATGGTGCAGCACAGTTGTACTTTGAACTTCATAATATATTGACTTGTTTTTTCTTCTTATCTCTTTGCACACAGGTGTTGGTTAGACTTGTTGCAGCAGATGACCATATCTATCCCAATTCTACAGAGGTCATGCAGTGGTTAGCTGATAGCAATTTGCTGGAGATGATAGTGGACAAATTAAGTCCTTCTGTAAGTAATTTTTTTAAATTTGATACGTATACTATTATGATTTAGAAAAGCGGCACGCTTGAGGTGCGATGCTCAAGGTTGGAATATTTTTCACGGCCTTGATGCGATGTACATGTTGATCAAAAGTCGTCAAATATAGGGCCCGGAGAAGAGTTATACATAAAAATGAGGAAATGGATGTAGAGATTATGATAGATTTACTTGACTAAAAGGCTGATATGTAAAAGTGATGTAGATTTTGATTGTACACAAACACCAAGAGTGTCTTGTGCTTTTTTAAAACCAAGTATAGTATTATTATGTCAGCTCAAAATGTTACTATTTCTAATAATTATTGGTTTTTTTCGTTGCCTTAGAGCCCTTCTGAAGTACATGCTAATGCAGCAGAAACTTTATGTACAATAACCCGGAATGCACCTTCTCCTCTCGCTTCCAAACTTTCTAGCTCGAGGTCTTATTTGTTTTTAATATTGAATGTTTGCCTTTTTTTTCGTAAAGATTATAACTATAATTGTTTGTTTTTAACCAGTTTTGTTGCAAGGATATTCGGTCATGCATTGGAAGATTCGCATTCAAAGTCTGGACTTGTTCACTCATTGACTGTGTGTATATCTTTACTAGATCCTAATAGATCACCAACTTCGCTTTTATTTCATTCTTTTCGTGCTCAACACTTGTATGATTCAACCCTGCAAATCAACCAAGAGACTGTAGGTGCAATGCTGCCCAAACTTAGTGAGTTTTGTACTTATGATCTCAATGGTTTATCTTATTTAATTTCTTTTTTATATTAAACCATGTTTATGTTTTTTTTTTGTTTTAGGTGATTTGTTAATCTTACTAAACATCTCACTCGATGAGAAAATTTTGCCAACTACATATGGCCAATTAAAGCCTCCTCTAGGGAAGCATCGTCTAAAGGTTAGCAAATCCGGAAATATAGAACTCTGACAATGTTGAAAGAAGTTTAGGTTTTTCAACCTTGATTTATCTTTTCATTGCAGATTGTGGAGTTCATTGCAGTTTTATTGAAGACTGGGAATGAAATCGCAGAACAGGAGTTAATTAGCTCTGGAACTATTCAAAGAATTCTTGATCTTTTCTTTGAGTAAGTTACCATTTATTATGGTTATGATGATCAAGTGATGTAACTAATTAGAAGTTGAAGTTTTTATGCTTCTATTATAATTATAATTATTATTATTATTATTATTATTATTAAAAGTATTATTATTATTTTTAATATTAATATTAATAATGATAATGATATTATAATTTTTATTATTATAGTTATAAGTATTATTATTATTACTACTAATATTAATAATAATAGTAGGGTTATTGGATTTTAATAATCCGAACTTTTGTATATTGGCCGATATTAATCCCAACTTAAAAAATTCCTTGTGGCAATCCCAACTTGTAACTTATTTTCCTACAATAATCCTCCGTTAAAATTAACTTAACGCCGCTAACTTTTTTTCGAATTTCTGACCGATATTTTAGGGTTTTTGATCGGGAGGATGATACGAATCTATTGATGTAAATTTATTTTGAGCCGATGCTTCAAACGAATAAATTTTAACATCCGATTTAAGCACCGTTAGGTTTAAAGACCCGATTGAAGACCGTTTGGTCGTTTGGAGCATCGAGTCAAGGTAAGTTTTACATCAATAGATTCGTATCGTCCTCCCGATCAAAAGCCCCAAACATCGGTCAGAAATTCGAAAAAAAGTTAACGGTGTTAAGTTAACTTTAACGGAGGATCACTGTAGGAAAATAAGTTACAAGTTGGGATTGCCACAGGGAATTTTTTAAGTTGGGATTAATATCGGCCAATATACAAAAGTTCGGATTATTAAAATCCAATAATAGTATTATTAATATTACTAATAATAGTATTATTAATATTACAAATATTATTGTGATTATTATTATTATTATATTTGCAGGTACCCGTATAATAATGCTTTGCATCATCATGTTGAGAGCATAATAATTTCCATCCTAGAAAGCAAAAACAATATTATCATTGATCACTTATTTCAAGAATGTGGTCTGTTGAAAAAGATTCTACAAACAGATAATAGTCCCATCCTTTCTGGTGAAGTTAATCAGGTAATTTATTCAAGTTTTGTTTTGTAAGTGTAGTTTCCTTGTTAATTCAGCATGTATGATTTACGCTGTGGAAACAAGTTTGAATATTTTATTTGATGGTACCTTTTAATTATGCAGCCAACACTGGCTGCTGCTGGAAGAAAACCACCTCGGGTCGGGAATCTTGGCCATGTCACACGTATTGCCAATAAAATCACTCAGTTGGGAAATATTGATAGCTGCATTCAGACACATATTCAGGTGCAGTAGACTAGTAGTTATTTCTTGAAATATTGGTTACTTGAATTTGTTTTATTGTTTTTTTAATGCAAATCCTTATTTAAATAGTTGTTTTTTTATTAGGAAAGTAGCGAATGGAATGAGTGGCAGACTACAGTTTTACAAGAACGCAACATTGTTGAAAATGTGTATCGGTGGGCTTGCGGGTACATTTTTAATCACCTTTTAAGAATCAATGAAGTTTGCTTTTGATAAATTTAGTTTTTAATTATATTCCATAAATGGTTTAGGCTTGTATTAATTTGTTATATTTATTTTCTGATATATCAGTCGGCCAACTGCACTACTCGATAGAAATAGGGATAGTGATGAGGATGATATTCATGACACAGACTATGATGTTGCTGCTTTAGCAAATAATCTAAGTCAAGCTTTTAGGTACAACATATATGACAATGATGATGGTGATGAGGTATAAAGTTAAAACCTAATTTTTATTTATGTATGCATGCTATAATGATATATTTATGTTGATATTAATCCTTGTTTTAGGGAAACGAGAATTTTGATCGAGATGATGAGGTAACATTTTTATAAATCAGTATCATTGTTATTTTTTTGTTTTTTTAATGCAATACTGAATCTCAAAAGCAGGAGGGTTACTTTGTTGATGAATCTGCTGAAGTTGTTATATCATCACTTAGGCTAGGTGATGATGAGGGCAGGTATGTATTTTCTTGAATCGCTTACGTAAAAAACTTAAATAAAAGATTTGTCATATTGAAGTTGTGGCTGACTGTTATTTTTTTCGGGTGCAAGCAGTTTGTTTACAAATTCAAATTGGTTTGCTTTTCAAAATGACACTGGGGGTGAAGATGACGCACCTATGAATACCACCTCATTTAACAGCGGTAACTGTACGGGTAGTGACAGTAGTGATGATGAAGTGATGGTTGGAGAAGATGAGGAAGTGGCACCAATCGTTACAACATCTAATTCTAATCACAATCCTTTGATCCAAGATAATGAAGAAAACGATGCAAACTTCAAAACTGGATCCGACACCTCAAATGATGAAAGTTACAAAAATGCCCCAAGCGTAGATGCCCCCACGCCAACAGAGACCTCTTTGAGTTCTCTTACACCAGGTGAGTCTTTAGCCAATGGCACATTATCAAGTGACACAGGGTCAGTTGAGTGCATTCAAAAGTCAAATGGTGTGGCAGCCTTGTTTGAAGAAGATGTGGAGTTTGTAGGGGCGGAAGTTGAAGTGGCAGAGAAGGCAATAAATCAAGCTCTTACACAAAACGGAGCCATTAAAAACGAAGATTAAGGTTATCCTGAACGGATATGATTAAGGATAATGTAGATGAAGGTAATGTAGGATAGATGGTTGGACAACGGACAACACTAGTTAATTGGAAAGTGGATCGGAGTTTAGGTTTTGAAGGGAAGTTTGGATCAGATTGGTGTTTGAATGACCATTCAATTGCGGACAGCAGAGATTGATGTACAGCAGAAGAAGGTAGTTACTTTTATTACAATTACAGATTTTGATCTTTCTTTCACAGTTTAATTTGGATATTTGTATTTTGTTCATTAATTTCAAGGCAGTCTCCTCTAAATCTCTTTATGTTCCAAACTGGTTTGGTGAATGGTTTTGTCGCGTTAAGACAAGAGAAGCTACATGCATGATTTTTTAGAAAGAGCATGATATGATTCATATGATATCCAGTCAGAAAATGGTTACCAAAACCACACAAATGTTTGGTTCATACAAATCCTTGCAGGGTTTCAAGGATTTGAACACGAATCAAACCCCTGTTCATCATGGCGATAGAATAGTCAACCTTTTTGCTTTCATCACTAAAAACAGTGCAATTGTGTACCTGAAGTTACATTGCCATTCGATTCACAATTCCTGCTGAATCTTTATACATCACATGAGTTGTATCAGCAGATTTCAATTCTGTACCATTTGGCTATAGCTTTTTTAAGTTGTTCATATGACCCAGTCGTGAAATTAAGGTTAAGAGTCTGACTACATATCCTCACCTCACTATAAATGAATCCATCTTTTTGAACAACATTAATATCGTTTGCAATTTATCTGATAAATGGGTTTGTCTGACTACATATACTTGCTGCTCAGGGTGTATTGTTCGACCAAGTAGTCGAATAACAGGGTTTTCATTGAGTTATAACTACAACTACCAATAGTCATTGCCATGAATCAAGTCATCAAGATTTTTAAGGAAGAGGTTTAGGAACATCTTCAGGCCTCACCTTTCCCCTTCCACTAGACTTGACGTTCTTTATGTTAGCACATCCATGAAAGAAACATATATAGAGGACGAAATTGAGTACAAGAGCAATATGGTGAGATTGCGGGTGTAACTAGTGTAACTGTGTAAGTAGGGAGATTTAGAAGACGATCAACAGGCAAATACAAGAACTAATGCAACTTCAAATCCTCTCTATAATAGATGTAACTAAATCTCTGTAACAAAAAGCTAACTCATTTATTTTATTTATTTTATATAGGGATTTTTGCATTTTTTCAACGGATTTAAATTTAGATATTTTTGACAATATTTTTTTTCATATCACACTCACCAGCATTATTGAATACGTGCTAGACATCTGAAATATACATAACTGGTTTAGTGTCCGCGCTACGCTAAAGAACATAACACCCAGGTAGTGATTTTAATGATATTCAAAGGGCACAAACGGTTGTTATATCCTAAATGTACGCAATCTAGTAAATATCTTTATGGCAAATGTAGTAGGGGTTGTAAACCGTATAGTACACGACTTGGTCTTGGAAGATATGACACTAAAATTGGTTGAGCTGTTCGTCTTTCATATCGAGCCATTCGCACGTCGAGCTAGAATTGTGCAATTCCATCATTCTATGAGCAAACAGTTCCGAAGAAATGCTAAGATATGGGTAAGAGTTCTCGCAGATCTCCCTATTACCGGGAAACCTACAGAAGTTAGAATGGGAAGAGGAAAAAGAAATCCTACAGGTAGGATTGCTCTTGCGTTTCTATCAGTTTTGAGATAAAACCGTAGTAAACCCGGAACACAAGATTTATTAAATAAAATTGCTTTTTTAGTATATCAAATTTAAATACTCAAATTAAAGAGAACTAAATGCTTGGTAACAAAATTTAATCAGCATTGGCACAAACACAACCTGTTTCACTCACATGGCAACCCAAACAAAAAAACAAGTAAATTAAACAAGAAATGGTTGATGTAAAATTAAAAAAAAAAGCAATAGACACGATTTATTAATCAGCATTGGCCGACTAGAACCGTAGGTAAGAATTAATAAAAAAAAACACGATACAAATGCATCATAGTCTGAATAAATTCTGTTGTCACTCACCAGTTTAGCCTCTAAGCATCATATATCATTAAAGAAAACAAAATTAAAATTATATTGCTAATTGGTGGTAATAATAATATTATAGAGATATTAATTAACATATATCACACAACAATTTGACTACGTACAAGCCACTTTTGATGTATCAATATGGCTCATTCGACATGTTCCAAGTAGATGTTCCGGTAGTTCTTCTGGTGTATTTCCCTAAATTCCAAATAAATAATTAATGTTTTCAGAACGTCGGTTTGTGTAACAGTAGGAGGTGCAGTGCAATAACAGACTTGGATTTAATTAAAAATTTTCTTATAAATAAAAAAATACAACTTTTTTTTTTACCTGTATTAAAAATGCTGCTTCAACTATCAAATGGTGAAAGCTACTCACAACTCTGTTGGCCACCTTCTTTGCAATCACAGATGAACCAACATCTACATCCAACTACAATCATAAACATAAACATAAACTTTAGATATGTGCATCAATACATTGTAATATGCGCGCGCATATATAAAAAAATCGCGTCTAGCTAATTAGGTGATTATTGTGTTATTACCTCTAAGTAGTTCTTTCCACGAACGTATTGAATTTTTAGAACTTGGCCTAGTAGACAGGGTCTATTTCCGACACTTTGCTTTACAATCCATGGACCTTTAGATACATGAGGTATGAGCTTAAACCTTGCATTTCTATATGCATCATCACCTTCTACAAAGCTCTCTAGCAATGGCACATCTTTGATGGGAGTAGTTGTTGCATAGTAGAAAGCAATATGAAAATTTGTCGTTGGACCCGGGATCTAATTAATCGAAACGTTTATAACACTTAACTTCATTAACTACAACATAACTTTTGACTAAACCAGTTTAATTACCTGCATATTTACAATGAAAAAGAAATCTGGGCGGTCGGCTGCAGCAAATTTCTGCACATTAGATCTTGAGTTAGTTTTTATTAACAGTTTAGACGGTACCCTCAATCTGCACAATAGATCATGTAAAAACATACTCCACCTGACAAATGCTGCCGGGTCGGCCAGCAAAATCATCTTGTTTATTGGTAGATCTCAGCATATTTGCTGCAACAAGTTGCATCAATGTGCTTTTTACCTTTACCTTCTTTCGGTCTTTCAAATAAGTTGGACCGCGGACTTGAAACGACAAGGCCTCTGCAGCTCCCCAACTATTTGCCAGCTCACCAGTTGGATCATTTGGAAATGATAAGTCATTGTTGCATAAGAAACTATCTTGCCACTCAATATCATCTAAGGCCGCACCGCCCTTTTTCTGTACTGTATTATGCACCAACAATTGTAAATCATAACTAACTTGTTTTAACTTTTTATGATAACCCATTACCAGAAAACTCATGGGACCCACCAATACCTCGTTATCAATGGTCAGATGACCTTAAGTAAACTAACTAATTAACTAACCTACTAAACCATGCAATCTTTTCAAAAAATCAACAGCAAGTGAGAACTTGGGAGTAGGTATATCCTGAAACTGTGGCAACATATAAAAAATAAGCGAAAAAGAGCAAAAACCGAAAAAACAAACAAACAAACTAGTACCTGAGGAGATGAATCTTGAGGAGACGAATCGGACCAACTATTTTCTGAACGCATTTCATCGACAGAATCAGAATAACTGTAATAGTCATCTTCTTCGTCTTTTTCACCATGTACCGAAATGTTTGAAGGAACTCTTTCAAATTCTTCCATTAGATCCTCCTTTCTTTGAGCTTCAACAGCCATGGTAGCTTCAATTCACAACAATGTAGCTATCTTAAATCTACAATTATAAATATATACATTGAAACAATGTCTCAACATGCAAAAATAAAACCTATAAGAAAAAACATAGAGTATTAATAACATAACATTTAGCAACAATTACAATCAGATTAGGTATTTCACATTTATGTTGTGATTTTTTTTTTCTTTTATTGAAATAGCTTTTTTTCAACTTTCAAGTTTCATACATTGAGATAACAAGTTACGCTGCTAGCTTTTTTTGGATAACAAAACTAAGTCTTTTAAAAGCTAGATTCATAGATATACATGACCTGTTGAACTCGACTAACTAATATACTAACGATAATTATCTCATTACAAAATTATACATATATTAACCATGAAAAGTTTTTACAATAGGTAACATACAAAAATATGCGTTGTAATTTCTTTTTGAATAGCAAACCCGATCCTTATAGAGCATGTAAATTATATATAAGCGTGCATGTTCCAATGTACAAGTACGTGAAATTGAGAAATGAATAGAAACGACGATTCTTGACGAAGAAGATTGTGATCATATAATGTTGACGGATTAATAAGAAACGAAAAGATGGATACCTCCGCCACCGTAATCTCTCGCCCGGCACTAAAACGTCACCGGAGAGAGTTATCGGAGAATGTTGAGGGCGATCGTTTGCAGAAGAAGAAGGTTTTGTTTGGTTTGGTTTGGTTTGGTTTTGTTTTGTTTTATTTTGTTTTGTTTTATTTTGTTTGGTTTTTCCATGGTAGGTGTTTGAAGTTAATTATGCGCCATATTTTCTGTTGCCGAAAAGCGCGCTAATTTATTGATTTATTTAATCAAACCAAACTACAACAAAAAACAATCATGTATATACAATTAAAGAGGCTTGTATTTTAGTACATGTCGTGTCTTATAAAGTTCAAAAACTGTCGTCGTAACATAAAACTATGTCAATTTTTAAAGAGGCTTTGAATGTGATCCCGAATTTAAACTTGTCATGTGCTTGAAGAATGCTATATACTCAATACAGTCGGCCACGCTATGGCTTATCTGGGTTTCTAGAAACTATTTCATTTTCGGCGCTAAGCAAGTGGCAGCGTCAAGTATGGTGGATAAGATCAAGTTTCATACGTTTGCTTGGTTAAAAAATAGGGCGAGGTTGAGGGGTTTAGCGTGACATTCTTGGTGTAATTTCTCTTTTCGTAGGTTTCTGTTGTAAGTTTGGTTTGTTTTGGTGGGTTTTTTTTGTTTCGACTCGTCTTGCTAATGGTCCGTTTTCATTTTAATTATAGTTATAGTTAAAAAAAATAAGACCCTACTCCCAATTAATACTCAAATATAGCATAGGCATATAATTATTCAAAAATATCAATCTCATTGAGTCAACAAGTTAAAATAGATAGTTATATATTTTGTTTGTATATTTAAAGCATAATAGTTATATACCTCTACAAATTTGCATAATATCATATATATACCCTTTGCATGCTTAAAAAGCGAGTCATTCATAGCAATGTTTCGACACCTAAGGGCCAAGGTTTTGTCTTTAGTAGGCTAGGTTTTGCTATTCAAAAGGGGGTGGCGGCACAACTTGTTGCCCGTTTACCTGCCACTTTGTTGTAAATTCTTTGATGTTTAATATGATATACCCCAAATCTTCAAAGATTTATAAAAAAAAAAATTAAAAACTTGTACTTTAGGTATATATGATATTATACAACTTTATAGAGGTATATATGAAATTAAACCTTATAAATATACACATTTATACATTTTTATATACGAAATAATAATTATAAACATTAAAAAATAAAGAGCCTTATAAACCAGCTCGACCCGATGCGGTTCTAACCGAACTCAAGCTCTACATATCATTTCATTTCATTTCATAAAAAAAAGATATTAACAAATGTTTTTTCTTGTTTAAAGTATTAAACCACGTGTAATTCGATCAATATAATAATTATAGTAAAATTACATAACAAGTCTACATATTCACAAATTTCCTGAATAGCATTTTATGTTTTCACCCCTTTACTTATTTTCTTTGTCACTTTCTCCCCACCTTTATCAACTTTTTCATTTTCACTCCTCATCTACAGAAAAATCAGGTTCTTCCGGCTTCTGCAACGAACCGGCACCACGACCGTTCGATTTTGAGCCACCAGGCCTTCGGCTTGCACTTGTTCTACTAGCATACACACTATAACCGGGATCAGGTGAAGCCATATCGTTCCCACCATGCAACGGTGAGCTAAATCTGAGCTCATAATCAACACTCGTAAAGCTCTCTTGAGCCTTAAGTTCCCGAGCACTCTTCCTTCGCTTATATCTGCGCCACGCCGCTTGAACAAAACAAGCCGCCCATGTCCGCCACTGGTGGCTGTAAAACCGAAACTTATGTCGTAATTGCTTACTATGCATTCTTCTAAACTGTGATGCCACAAATTTCAAATCATCGGCTATAAGCGCAAACGCTTCAACTTCAGATATAGCCTTTACAGTCCGGGTGGATGATGGAAGGATGACGCTTGGACGTGGGTCCAGGGCCCACGTGAGAAGCTCCTCACCACAAAAGTCACCCGGACCGATTCTACATGAATTGAAAAACCCGGTTCTACCACCATTAGTCGTGTTAGAATCGAGGTTTCCTCTGACTATAAATAGCATTTCATTCACCGGATCCCCCTCACGAACCACGCACGTTCCTTGAGTACATAAAGCCGGTTTTAGCCTCTCGCAGATTGCATCTAGCATCCGTTGGTCCATTTGATCAAACAATGGAACCTGAATTCAAACGGGTCAAGTCAGGTTGACCAAGTTGACTAATCTATAAAAGGGTCAACTCAATAGTAAAATGAAGGTAAATTGGTTTCTGCTAATCCAAACTATGTATCGTTAGTTGATAATAATCTATACCGACAGATTGACAAATGACACTCCTAATTTTCATTTTCGCTACCAAACGCAATTCCAACAGTACAGTAGCTACTGCCTACTAGGAATGCTCGTGGTAACGAAAGTGAAAGTTAGAAGTGTCACCGGTCAAATTACCGGTATGGATTATTACTGACAAATGAATCATAGTTTGGATTATAAAAATCCACTTTGTTGAAGAAATATATTAAACTTACTCGGCGAACTAGATCATAACAAAGATGACGTTTTATATCTCGACGAAGATCTAAAGGAAGTCCTTTGAGAAGTGATTCTTCATCCACCCCTCGAGTTGCCACCCATTTATACTGATCGTATCTTCTAACCGACTGGCGGAGTTCTGGCGGCAGTTGGCGGTGGTGCATCCATTGTTCGGTATCAGTTCTCCTGATTCTCCATTCCTCTAACCGAACCGTTGTCGATTGAAGATATGTCTGTCAAGAAACCAAAAACTGTTTACCAAATATCTGAACCTTAAATCAAACAATTTGACACATTATATCAAATTTACCTGCATATTTCCTATCAACAAGGCAAAAAGAACCAGACCCACAACCGCAACTACAATTGCAAACATGATTTCACCAACATAAGTGCTTGTTGAAAGATTTTGTCCTAAAGAACTGCAAGATTCAATAAAGCTTTAACCTTTAGATCAAAACAAGAATCTTTAGTAAGATTGTCGTGAATACCTGAGATTCTTTAAGCCAAACCAAAGACAATAGAAGTATTTGTTGAAGAACAAGGCTGAAGTAACTTGTGAATCCAATGATTCCCCATATATACCAAACGGATAAAAACCACTATTCGGTATACATTGATTAGTCACATTGCTTGTTTGGAACCACGAGCGTCTACCAGGTTCACTAATTCTTTGACAGTCGAAAAAATCGTCCTTACATTTTAGATCCTCAACAACACATATGCTTCTCCAGCAGGATTCTTGTCTTTCAATGGACAAAAGATACCAACAAGCTCCTATAAACTGTAAAATCAAGATAAAACAAGTTATAAGCTGCCTTTAGCTGCTTATTTTATACAACCCGTATGAGAAACCACGACCCATTCTAGATTTCAGCTCGTTTACAACTAAAAGGGTCGAAACATCCAACTATAAAATCAAGACTAAAGCAAGTTATAAGATGCTTATAGCTAGTGTTTTTACACGATCCGTATGAGAAACCACACCCCATTTCAGATTTCAATCCGTTTACAACTAAACGGGCTGAACTCTCCACATGTAAGTTGAAAATTTTGAGACTTACATGGCTTGCAAGCATGTAAAGCATCAAGTTATAAGCTGCACCAGCCCATGCTGTTTCTGTAACAACACCCGTAGCTTCGACTATTTGTGTTGTAAGTGGAAAGATAAGGTATAGTCTCGGGATATATTGAAGAATGATAATGAAACGAAGAACATTCTTCGTGTTGGTCATGGATGAACCGCTTAAACTTGGTATGATTATCCAAATTAGCAGCTTTAATCATCAAGAAAACAAGAAAATTAGCTTCCCGTTGTATTAAATTTAACAAAATTAAAACCTAAAACATACAACAAACGACTTTTATGATTTGTATACCTGAGGAAGCGGTAATGCAGCTACAAAATCGATCCATAGATCACCTTTAATGTATCGTTTTGCAATCTTTGCAGAGTCTATAACAAGCTCACCTCTTCCAAAAACACGGGAAGATGGAGCCACATACGCTGTCATGAACTTAACATACATCTGAATCATGTAAAACACATCTGCTATTGATCTCATAACCGTTAGACTGACTTTTAGGGTAGATCCAATGTCGATACAAACGTTTTCTTTAATTGATGGTAAGTAAAAGAACAAAGGGTCAACAAACAAAGAAACCAAACATGCTACCAAGAAAACCTTGTTCCATTTTCTTATCGTTAACCCCCGTGGATCCAAGATTTTCTTTTTCACTCTTTCATAATCTTCAGAGAACACTCTTGATAAAACTTTTGATTTTAACGAGTGTTTTTCTTGTCGTTTATCGGGTTTTCTTGATTCGGGTATTTGTTTTCCATCAATGTTGTATTTGAGCTTAAATAAACTGTCCCCATTAATGGGTTGGAACTTTGGCAGTTCAACATCATCTTGAAATCTGTAGATTCATTTAGGCAAAAATTAAAACACTCATAAACCCTAATTTCATGCTTAATCAACATAATAATAACTTTAGTGTAATTCAACCATTAGGGACTAAAATCTCTAAGCAAATTAAACCATAAATCAATAATACAACTTCTAATTGGGCAAATTAATAACAACAGTTTGAGCATAAATTAAGAGATGCAAAACTGAAATTAGGAACATTAAATACCTTACTGATCTTGTATTGGCATATGACATGATGATTCAAAACTGAAAAAAGATTGAATCTTTGATCTGTAACTGGAGAATAAAGATGAGGGTTATGAACATGAAGAAGAGAGTACATGAAAAAGTGTTACAAGTCACCGGAAAATTGACCGGAAAAGGGCATTAATGGTGTTGCTTGAAAAGCTACGAGAAAACATGTGAATTGATTATCTTAAAACCAGATTTTCAGGTCAAACATGTGACAATCCTTAGAAAACAAACTTGATATTTTTTGTTAATAAAAAACTTGTGTTGTTGTTGGTGTAAAATAAAGGAAATTGAAGTTTGATCTGGCAATTCAGAACTTCAAAAAGAAACAATTTTTAAATGAAGCAAGTTGTGATCTGACAGAGAGTGAGATACCCAGATGATAAAAGCCGAAAATTGGAAGCTTTTGCTAACGACAAATCGAAACCAAACGCCGCACGTTTACTTCTCACATGCATCAATCAATCTCCGGCTCACACGGGATCAAGCTGTGAGTGTATACGTGTGATGATGATGATGATTTGATTTCACACACTCAAGGTGTTCGACGAAATGCTTACAAGAAACTGAGGTTTGTTTGTTTGTTGTGTGATCAGAGCAAAACATTACATTTCTGAAAGAAAAAATGTATACATATAATATATGTTACTTCCCTCTTCTTCATGTCACTTTCGTTTCATTCTAATAATTTTAATTAATATAATATATACTTTTCTGAAAGAAAACACTTTTTTTTTGTTAATTAAAGTCTTTATTATTTGTTTGATATAAACAAATTATATGTTTGATATTTATATAATCCACCGGCACAATTCTAGAGCAATTAATCTAATAAATATATATTAAACAATGCACAAAAGATTTATTAAGCAATTTTAAAAATAACAACTATACATTAATGTATTTCTAAATTTTAAGAAAGAGTAAACTGCAATTTTGATCCGTATGTTTTGATATTATTAACAGTTTTAATCTCATCTTAACAGTTTTGGTCCATATGTTCTTATTTTCTAACATAAATGGTCTCGCACACTAACTTTATCCAGTTTTTCGTTAAGTTTCTCTCACATACGGAGTAAAAATGTCATTTCCCCCATTCTTTTTGACATGCGACCGAATAAAAATGTTAACTTACATGACGACCTAGATAAAAGAGGGGGAGAAATGATATTTTTACCCCTTAGATGCGGGCGTGTGTGAGAGACTTAACGGAAATTAGATGGAGTTGGTGTTTGTGACCATTTCTGTTAAAAAAATAAAAGCATAGGGACCAAAACTGTTAAGGTGAGACTAAAACTGTTAACGGTATCAAAACACAGAGACCAAAACTGCAATTTGGTCTTTAAAATTTTTATTTTTTTATTTTTGTAGAGATGTAACGAGAGCATTTTTTTTGCTAGTCATTTTAAAAATAAATGATATTTAATCACATTCGTCCAACAAAACTCTACTGAATTAAAACAAATAATATTAACTTTTAGAAGCTCTTAATATTTATTACGTTACTTGATAAGCATTATTATTTGAGTATGGTCAAACAATTAAGTTATGAAAGACTTAAACAAATTTTTTTTTTTTTTTTTTTTTTTGGAACAGCCTTAAACAAAATATTAGATAAATTTACCGACGGTGGAACTGCCGTCACAATTGTTCTCCGTGTGTAACCGTCAACATCCCAATTCCAATTTTCCGTCCCCTACATATTTATAAGACAAAAAAATATAAAGGTGTCTCAAGTTAACGATCGTCTTTTGGCCTTTGTTGGTTAACTTATAAATTGATTGGTAACAGTTATAATTTTTATAACTTTATCAACTAATACCGTTGTTAATATTTTTTTACTGATGTTAAGTTTTTTTTCAAATTCTAGACCGACGTTTTATGGCTTTTGATTGAATGAAAATACAAGTCGATTAATGTAAAGGTTACCTTGAAACAACGATTCGAACGACATAAATAACATTTTCAAAGAATCTTAGCAAGTTCTTGAGAGAAATGATTTTTTTTATCTCTTGTGTGTGAAGCACGTGATGGAGACTTAACGCATGGTTGAATGAAGTTATAGTTCAAAACCATTCCTGATAAAAATATAAATCATATGAACTTAAACTGTTATGATAAAATTGAACCTGTTAATAGTATCAAAACATATAACAAAAACTGTAGCTTACTCTTTAAATAACTTTTGTTGTAACTATTTAACTTACTTTTTTCCTTGTAATATGTAATAACTCTTTGTGATAAGTATAATATTTTCACACAAATTTACGCATATTAGTTAGAAGATACCAAAAAACATTAATGTTTTTAATAGCCGTCTTACAATCTTAATAAGTAGCAGTAAATAAAATTATAAAAGACACGATAAAAGTTAAAAAAAAACATAATAAAAGTAAAAAAAGCACAATGAAAAAACATTGTTTTTTTATCGATCTATTTTTTGGATGACGATATGAAAAACAAGGCATCCGAATAACTTTTTTAAGATTTAATTTAATTTGTGAGTTATTATTTTTAACCCTTCATTTTCTTTTTTATCATTGTGTCCTTTTCTCATTTTATATCATTTTTATACTTTATAGTTTTACACTTTATTAGATAACTTTACCCTTATGAAAAAAGATTTAAAAATTAACACCTAATATATTATGGACTTGTAGCTTAGTACAAGTCAACTAAACTAAACTATAGATTGTTAGAAAGAAAATTATGATTGTTATTTACACTACTACAGAAATGGGTATTTGCTACGGTCAAATCCGTAGCAAATACGTAGCAAAACAGGTGTTTGCTACGGATCTGCTACGGATTTGGTCCGTAGGTGATACATTGGTAACTAATTTGTGTTGCTACGATTTTTTGCTACAAACTCAGATTTGCTACGATTTTAGCTACAAAAAACGGTCGTCGCTAATTCGGCTATGACTTTGGCTACGACTGCTTGCTATGGAGGTTGCTACGGAATTCTGTGTGATTTTGGCTACGAAGTTTTTGCTACCGAATATCTTGCTACGGAACTTTTGCTACAAAATGTTGCTACGGTTTTGCTATGGAACATAGCTACGTTTTTGCTATGGATGCTTTAGCTACGCTTTGGTTATGTAAAATTGCTACGAAATTTAGCTACAAATATTCTATATTTAGCTATGGAAATTTGCTAGGGATTTTGCTTTGAATTTGTTACACTTTTGCTACCAGTATTTCTAGACGTTCGCAATGTTTTTGCTATGGATTCTGTATAAATTTGCTACAAATTAGCTACAAATGTTATCTAAAATTTTCAAAATAATTCCTTTTTATATTGTTATTCAATATTTATTTACCTGTATATAATGTATATTCAAATTCTCATAAACACATATAAATCTTACCATAAGATCAATCCAATTCTAAATAAAACAAAATATCCAAATGTAATACAATAAATATCCAAATTATCCATAAACATCACAATACATAATAAAAACTATAATGTTTACCGACATATACTCATATCTTAACGTGGTGGAAAGTTTTATGGCATGTTTTGTGAAAGCATTTGAAGTTTCTCATTCATTTCAGCGTACAACCTCGTATTTTCTTCAATTTTTTCCTTCATAGCATTCTTCTCCGCTTTCTCTCGTTCTAGCTCTGCTATTTGTTCCTTTAACCTTTGCACCTATATAGGGTAATATATTCAATAAAGACACTTACAGATCATTGTATCCATAATTTCTAAATGTAGCAAAATATGGGCGTAGCAAATTCGTAGGTAATCCGTACTAAATTTGCTACGGCTTTTTTTCGTAACAAAAATCCGTAGGAAATACCGGTTTGTGTAGTAGTGTTAAGGGAATAAAATACGAAAAAAATGAATTAGTGATGGGTGGGTAGGGGTTAGGGTTTTGGGTCCCAACACAACCCATGGACAGGACAATGGGATCGGGTGTAGAAGCAACAAGCCAGTCGAGCATTCACAATTTTCAATGTCGGTCACACCTTACTTTCACATACTTGTCTCCTTAGTTTCTTATTACAATTATTTTAATTTTTTAATTTAATGCATATATATAGATTGTATATATATAACATAACCAACAATCCATGAATGTTTTTGTTTTTTTAAAGAATTGAAGATGGTTAAGGCTATTGTGTAATTAATGTATTATGTTATAATGTTTCGGTTTTCAGTTATTTATCTACAAGCTGATTCACAGATATCTACGAAAATCCGTAATGATGACGATAGTTCATGTGCCCAGTTCAAACCGTAATGTTTTGCTCTTAACAAATTGTAGAAACCGAAGTTTATATTAAAAAAATTGTTATAGATTAGGGACGAATGTTTGGTACCTAGTATCGATACCGTACTAGGTACCACACCAAACTAAACTGGTGCCGATACTAAATTTTGTCTAATTTGATATTAGTGCTAGACATGAAAGTTATTATTATTATAATTTATCTTTTTTTAACAACATATCCTAGATTATGATAATAATTTGTCTATGGTAAAATTTAAACCTTAGATCAAATGTTTAAACACAAAATGTTGAACGTGAACCTTATTAGATTTTGATTTATCTGAAAAAAAGAAAACAAATACATGACATTCATTTTCTTGTTGGCAACAAAAGCACGAGCATGAATTCAGATAGGGTGGACAAAGAATTAATGAACGTGTACATCCAACCCATTCATTTATTTATTGTAAGTTTATAACTATTATCCAATAATAATATAAATAACATTTTTAATTAAAAATATATAGTCGGTAGCGCAATGCCAACCGTGCAGTATCCAAATCCATTGGTCGAAACTGGAAATAGTAGATCTCAATATTTAATATTAACTATTGGGAAATGAAATACATTTAATTTATTTCCATTATATAAATAGTTTTATTATGAGAAAAAAGATAATAAAATCGTAATCGTACGGTATGAGACTTTAACCCTTTATTGATGAATGAGGAGTATGCCATTGAGCGTGGACTTTGTTACTTTTCGTGTCATTTTTTCAAAATACGAATATGATAAAAAAAACATGTTATATGATATGATTAAATAAAAATGTACTTTATAAATAAAAGTTATATACAGTTCACAAGTCTTAAATTTTATAACGTGTTAATCTATTGAAGACATGACACCTGTTAAAGTCAAACATGAAACATGTTAATTCTGTATCGTGTTGTGTTATCGTGTCCATGTCAGAAATTTTCAGCGCTAATGTGAATAAGCAAATTCCAGGTAACTCCACTCATTCTTTTGCCAAATAACAATCCATTTCAACATGTGTAGTATGCTAGTGAAAAACGAATTGTTTGCAATGTGTTTAGCTACCAAGTTATCACAAAACAAAGGTGTTGAATCTTTAGAGACCACCTCTAGCTAGCTCGCTTAACAACCAATGTATCCACAAAACTTCACTCACGGTAGTTGCCATAGTGTGATATTCAGTTTCTGCTGACGATCATGAAACAACATATTGCTTCTTAGATTTCTGTGATATTGGTGCTCCTCCTAACAACACTAAGTAGCCTGTTCATGAGCGGCGAGTAAGTTAACAACCTTACCAATTGACATTGCAATAGACACAAGATTCAAACCCCCATCTTTTAGTATGAATATGCATTGTTTAGGTATAGTTTTGAAGTACCGCAAAATGCTAACGACAACATCCATATGGATTAGAAACAAACTGAGTCAACATGTTCACTGAATAAGAACCACCACGTCGAGTGGCTTGTATTGTTTCCTAAAAGTTATTCAGCTCAACACATGAAGTGATAGCCACCAAGTAGGCTTTATGTGAATTAGTAAACATATCATAAGAGATATAAATGCTAAGAGAATGTGTCGTCGAAGAAGACCAATTTTTTATGGGACGTGAATGGTCCATAGATGGTGGCAACTAGACTTTGAAGTCTTCAATCCACTTTGGTTGAGACATCGTACTTTGGTTGATTTTGGTGGTAGTGGTTCGGACTCATGAAGGGGCAGGGAAGAAGAGTTGCGACCGAATTAAGGGATTGGGGGTGGGGAGTGGGGGTTAGGTTTAACTTTATCTTTATATAATATATCAAAACAAAAAATCTTATGTGGCATCTTTTCATAATTTTTAGCTTATGTGGCATTATTTGAAAGATTATCTCACAATAATGATTTTTTATTTAAAATATGTATATAAAATTTATTATAATAAAACTAATTACATTTTTGGTCCCCTAATATTTTGGAGAATTCTGAAAATTTTAAGAGTATTTATATTTTTAACCATTTACTACAATGGGCGTACTTGAGTCGGTTTATATTTGATAAGGTTTAAAAATGAAACTTATGGATAAAGTTAATAATAACATATAATTAAAGACCTCAGTGCTTTATAAATATACATAACATTTTTATATGATTTAAAAAAATAAACTACACCATAAAACTAAGCACTTTATTCTCTTTAATTTGAGTATAATATTGCTATACTAAAAATCTAATTTTTAAAAATATATCATGTGTTTCGTTTTACCACGGTTTTATCTCAAAACTAAATGGAACATTCATGAACATTCTTAAAAACATCACTTGAATTGTGTTCCCGAGCGTAGCGCGGACACTAAACTAGTTTTAGAATAATTAGTTCAACCATAATGGGCTTCCATGGTTGTTTGAGTAATTACAAGGGTTATTTTACATGGACTAGGTTTAAATATATTGATACGATTTTTTATTAGTAATGGCCCTTTACTAATAAAAAAATCCTATTTATTATGTTATAAAATTATTAACACTCTTACGCGTATATGTATATGATTCACGAAACAAACACATAAGTAACATAACACGTAAATTCTCATAGTTTATATTTATTTTAATTGTTTGTGAATACTATATCAAATGTTCATCAATGTTCTGGAACAGACTCGTGTGTTTCGTTAATTCTAATACCGTTATGTGAATGCTTATGCAATAACCGACACACTTAATTAACCCTAAGTAAGTACAACGATGCATTTTGTGGGTTCTTTCGTTTTTTTTTCCATTCTACTTTTCTTATACTATGTAAACTCTTTAAAATTATATGATTAAACACATCCACAACAACTTTATATGACTGACGTTCTATGTGCTTAAACACATTAATGTTACCGCCGTAATGGGAGTAATGGAGTCACGACTCACGACAACTGAAAATACTAGTCATAATTTCTTTGTAAATCTTTATCAACTAAAATTATTTTCTGAAACTAAACCTAGCAGTTCACATTACTTCATATATTTTCAATATATGGATTGAGTTTAATTATGACAACAATGATCCAGATTATTGAAAAAATAGTTGTGTGATTTTATATATATTTATACAGCAAATAGCACCAGGTTAAGTTTCACGTGACAAGCTCACTATATTTGTTGTCGATTTTGGGACATTTTGGTCCACGTGGGAGGCACGTGAGGAAGGGGGGGTGGGGGGTACTAGGGTTAGGTGAACACTATAATGAAGTAGCAATTGATTTGAATTAATTCTAGAAGATTGCATCACTTAATTGCTTCTTGATTTAATTTCCATTTTCAAGTTGGAACTTTATTTTCTTACCACCCCCATCATTAAGCTTTATTTGGTTATCACATCACCCCATCTTTGGATCTAACCCGAATGTATTCTGACGAGTTTAAATGAATAAGCACGAACACATCTTTATATTTTATATCAACATTAAACCATCATCCATACACTCTTAAAAGCATGTACCCTAACCATGCAAATCGTTCAGTAAGGTCGTGTTGGAGGAAACCGGTTTGGCAACCGGGTCAGGTCGGGTTGCCGGTTTCGGTTGCCAAACTTATTTCCCATCTCTAGTTCTTGACTTGTTTTCACTGGGCTGTGCCTGTGCCTCCTTTTGTTGGGCTATCACACCTTTTTCTTGGGCCAAACTCACAACCATCCTTTCAAAATTACTTCGAAACATGTCCACTATTAAAATGCTTAAGCATTTAGCAATGTAAAAGTTTGTTTTCGTTACATGTCAATAATGTAACAAATCTCATATATAAAAACGTACCTCGTACATATATATATATATATATATATAACTTAGTATAAAATAAAAGTGATTAGCTAAGTTACAAAATCAAAGATTTAAATAGGCCTGGTTTATACAACCAACTTAAACCCTTCAAGTAACCAATATGCCAGTCTACCTCTACCGTAACTCTGATTACATTTCTGAATAATACAATTTTCCCATGTTATATCATTTTCTTCATGCTAAATCAGCGTTTTATCACGCTAAAATTACAAAATTACCCCACAAAATCATGAACCATCTGACCTCCAAAACGTTGTTGAAGCTGGTGTTCGTGTTGCTGCAATTGTTGCACATGTTCCGCGTTCTGCCTGAGCCCTAAAGTAAGTGAAACGGGCCCAACCCCACCGGCCTCAAATGTGGGACGTGGGTAGGGCATGATGTTTGAAAATGCCCGGTCCATGGTTGGTTGAGGAATCTGGTAACCGGCCCTTGATTGTTTCTCGTGATCCCATAGTTGTGCGTTTGGTTCATTTTGTTCGTTGATCGTGGTTAAGGTTCCAGAAGTCCTTAAACACTCGGGTTGTTGCTTGTTTGGCAATGAGCCCATGTCCATACTGCTCGGGTCTTGATCATTAGTCGGAGGGTTGTTTGGGTTTGAGTTTGCTAAGCCTTTTGTTTCGAGGGTATGGATTTCTTCAACCATAGGCTTCCAAATGCGCACTCGTGCGTTAATAAACCAATTTGAAACCTAATTTAATAGTCATTAAAAGCATATTGTTTAGATCAATAGTTTCAACATGGCTAGAAATCAAGCTGAAGTTTTCACCTCACTTTAAAATTTAAGCCGAGCCTTAAACCTTTAAGGCTAGGTTCGGCTCGTGAACAGCCTAACTAACGAAAGACCTATACATGACTTCACATTGTAGATACGTTATGTTTTATATGCTTATTAGTACAGTTATTTATTTCACAATTACAAGTGACATTTCTTACCATGTTTTTATTGTGTTCATGATCACTAATACGCTGCTAAATAAGAAAACGAATATCATAAGGTACTAGTTCTAACCTGGTTTCTTGTTAATCCGGTTTGACTCGCCAACATATGCTTGTCAGCATCCGAAGGATACCTACACAAAATCAAATTCAAAAGATTCGCATCATATAAACGTAAGATCTAAACTAGTGTTTGCAATTTATGACACAACCCCACTAGCATTACAATATTAGGTTCAATAGGCTCTTGCCATAAACGGGTCTAACATGTTAATGACACGATTAGGTTCAAACCGTCTAACTTGTTTATGACACAATATATTAACCCATTTAACTAATCATGTTAATTGAATGGGTTAAAACTTAAAACAACGCTTATGTTTAACATGTCGTGTCGTGTAACCCATGTCTAAAGAGCATATATGTTAATATTATGCAAAGAGAAAGCATAGAGTGTTACGGGTGAAGAAAATGATCAAACAGCCAAGCTTTTAGGACCGATACTGCACGTTCAGGAAGACCACGTTGAGGCCTCCACACGGGTTGTTGGTTCCCGAAAGATCCCATTCCGGCACTAGATTTCCCATGTCTTTGAACATTATGATCCATCGACTTCAATTGAGATAACGAATCGGTTTCATTATTAGCATCAAAAACTCTATTTGGAGAACACAAGTCTTCAAAAGTTTTCTTCATTTGTGTAAGTTGCTCAGAAATGGCATTTTTCACAAAGTGAAAGTGTCGAGAGACCGACTTTAAAGCCAACGACACGAAAGGTGTTGCCGATGTAAGCCCCGCGACGGTTTCAAAAGACGAAATCACCATTTGCATTTGTTGATTATACTGTTTGTACCTTCTGCATACCTTTATGAAACATGATTACAAAAGACATGATCAAGACATGAAAGTTATGTACTTTAAGTTCTAAAAAACAAAAAAAAAAGTCACTAAAGGTTAGTTCTAGTGACTGATTGATAAGTTGGAAAACATAGCATGTGAAACCTCAATTATGAAAGGATTAATGACTTTATTAGTGGGGTAACAACAGTTTAAATTAAAGTAGCTATAATTGGTCTTTTTTAAGTGTTTTCAAAGGTCCAACGTGCTAGCTAGATTTTGGACCTTCCAAAATGCATGTAATCACAAATGATTGAGTGTGACATGGGTGATCGAACATAATTTGTTAGCATCGTGTCGTGTCATATCATCGTTACATAAATATTAATTAATAATTTATATATGTATATGTATATCTATATTAGAAAACCAAGTGACATGCACTAGCTATATATATAAAGATGATTCATTTATTAGAAAGCTAAACGATAACGTAGTTACCTATTTATGTTACTAGCCAGTTGCGTGTTTAAGTATGCTACGAGTGATTATATTGGGTACGTTTATTCGTTTGTTTTTACTTATGCTTTTTTAGGTCTAACCCTCTCTACCAATATTATACGTTTCGTTATTACTAGAATGTAATATAGTTGAATTTAATGATTTCTTATACTAATAAGAATTATCAAAAGTTATAGGACTAGTCTCAAAACATTTAGAGTTAAATAAAAAGTAAATAATAAGGAAATGCTACAACAATTTCAAAGTTTAGATGGTTATGGTTAAAGCTAAATAAAGGTATAGTAATAAATAGATAAATCAAGAAGAGAATAATAAAAGTCTCCCTTGTTATATTATAAAACAATTAAACAACAAACAAAAGTTATAACGCAACTTAAATAATGTATGTTTTTAACATGAGTTGAATCAAACATTGTTTATCTCATTACTATATGTATTTCTTGATCATAAAAAAGTACATTTACTTAGATTTTGATGACGCAATCCATATAAAATATATTAGTTTCTAACCAAACCATTATAAACTTAACATTAAATATGTTTTAAACCAAAAACGTTTTCAACTTGATCATTGCTCTATCAACTCACATAGAGTGTTTGAATAGAAGTTATTATGATGATCAACAACTTTAATACTAACTATTCAATAATCATAACAAATTAAGAAGAAACTAATAATCAAGATTCATACCTCTTCTTGCATATATAGCAACTTAGCTTTCTTATGATGAAACTCCGGCCGATACGATTCCGAAAGCGAGCTATTCCGACCGGTAATATAATCATTCGGCCCATAAACACTCGAAGACGACGCACCAGACTCACCCGAAACCCGACTCATTTCTTCCTCAAGAACCTTATGAGCACTATCACATGTTTGAACCAATTCTTCACCCGCAACTCTACAATTATCATTCAACAACTCTTGTGCGGGCTTCAAATACTTCGAATTCTTAAGAATCGTAGCATAGCCCGTAAAAGGACCCAGCGGGCCAACAACAGCAGCCCGCTGAGCAAAATGCTTCGGGTCAGAACTCAGAACTACCTTCTGGTTCTGACCCGAATGCAACATCTGAAACTCGGGTTTAGCCCGAGGAACCGATGATAAAGATAAAGATAACCCTTGTGTAAACCCTAATTGATCCGAATTAGTACCATTCATCCAATTACATGGAATAGATTGATTGATGATCTGAACATGTGTTGATCCAACGGTGGCAGATGTAACAACTTCTTGCAATGTGTTTTGGTTGTAATATGAACCAAACGCCGGTATCTCGCCGGAGTTTTTCTGATCACCTAAATTAACATTATTCTGCAAATCTTGATCATTATTATAACCTTCATCCATATTCATTGACCCAACATTATTCCATTCATTACTAACTTGCACTTGATGTTGATTATTCACATTAACACTTTTCCAATTCCCACCCGAACCGGAGCAACCCGAACCCGAATTTTGATCCATGAAGTTAACATGATTTGGTGGTAACAAAAGGTGTGGATTGTTAGCAATGGAATGAAGCATTTCGGGTGGGAAAACACTCGGGTCATACGAAATGGATCCGTATCCGAAACGGGTCGGGTCATCGGAGTTTTGCTGAAACCGTAACTTATGTCGCCGGTTTTTTTGAGCTACATGTGACTCCGATCTCAGATTGTTCATATCCATCTTTTGATTTGCTCAAAAATAGTTTGATAATTAATTTCCTGCATGAAGCTAGCTACAAAGTTAGTGTCAGGATCAAAACCGTTATAAAATACAAACCTCGAGCCGTTGAATATGAACAAATATTATTTATCGAAGTGAAATGGTTAAAGAAAAACAATGAAATTTGACATGACAAAAACACTAAAAAGAAGATTTATGAAAGTTTAAAAGTATGATGAGTAATTATATTACCTAAAAGATGAGAAGAATATTCAGGTCATGTTGAGCTGCCGGAGAAGGTAACGCCGGCGCCGGCGACGGCGAGGGAGAGAAGAGATAGAGAGAGAGAGAGTGTGTGTGTAAGGACAATGATTGCAAAGGTTGATAATAATTAATTAAGTGCAGTTGGCTTTTTTAGGTTTCAAAGACCTAGAGATTTAACGGCGTTAAGGATTTGACGGCGGGGAAAGAGGACGGGAATGCCCTTAGTCGGCTGGTTAATTACATTTGTGGGGTATGTTTAGATTGGACGTCCATTAATTGGATGTACCCGAATCTTAGTTCGATTTAGTTTTCTTCTCAACCATACAAAATGTTGGACGACTTTACAACATTTTTTACACTTCTTTTTATACTATAATAATAATAATTATTAATTTAACTTTAATTTCTACTAATTAATATCCTTTTTCTGAAGAGCAAGATTATCCTTTATATTGATTTTCGGTGGTTTTGAACAGTAAACACGAGGGTATTTTCGGGAATTTGCACCATGATGGTATTTATGTAATTTTGCACATGACTATATAATTGTTTCTTCTTCTCCCCCTACCATTATATTTCCTGGTTCTCTCTCTCTCTTCTGTAAACTGAACGTTAGTGAGAGGTGCCAGTGGTTGTTGTCGTGATGGTTGCTGATCTTTTGGATCTGGGTTACCAATGGTTTGCAATGGTTATTACTGATACACTTGAACGATTTCTGGGTCTCTGTGGCTTACGTGTGCCGACGATGTTTCGTCGGTCCATGGGTGTTTATGACGCTCTTTATAACATCCGATCGTTGTGTAGCATCTGGGTTTCGTGGAACGATGTTTGCTGAAACCCTAGATCGTTGCATGCGTTCTCATTTTTTTGGGGGTTTCGTTGTTGTTACTCAATGCCGGAGTTTGTCAACGATGATGATGTTGGTGATTAGATCTGTTTGTTTATTTGATGTTGGTGCAGGTGGTGGTTGGTTAATGTTTCCGATGCGTTAGGGTTGTGTTTTGCAGCCCTAACTTGGGTTCCGATGTTGGTACAGGTCTGATGTTTTTTTGTGTACTGGTGGTGGTTGGCTAATGTTTCTGATGTACTTAGGGTTTTGTTTTGCATACCTGGCTTGAATTTGATTTTTTTTATTTTGGTATTCATGATGGTTGGTTTTTTGGTATATGAGTATGATGTTTATGGATTTTTGGCTGAAAATTTGATCGAGGATTTAAGTCTTTCTTGGGTTTTTGGTGTTCTGGTTTTAAAAATGGACGATGATGGGTTTATAGGTGCAAATTTGACCTGAACATTTCACCTTGGCGTGGCCTGTTTGAGTGATGGTTGGTTTTCAACCTGCAACTTCAAATGCAGCCATGTTGAAGGTTCGGTTTACACTTTCTGACTTGATTTGGTTTATTTTGAAGGTTTGTAATGGATGTTTGTGTCTTTGCAACAATGTTTAAAACTGCAAACTGTTCATGAGCTATATGTCGGAAGTATTATACTTTATGTTATCCTTTATATTGATTTTCGGTTGGTTTTGTACAGTAAACACAAGGTATTTTTTGAAGATTTGAATGTTGGGACGAGTAAACACGAGGTATTTTTTTACAAAGTGTTGTTCATTGGCTGTTGTTTGTGATGGAGCTGTGATGAGTATGAGTTAATCCAAATATGATGTCCGGTTGGCGTGGCAAAATTGAGGGATTGTCAGTTTATAACTACAATCCCACTGCAGCCACACCACAAAAAAGTCAGCAGAAACACTTGGTGGATGAGTTTAAGTTAGTCTGAATATAACATTCCGATGGCGTGGCAAAATTGGTGGATTGTTAGTAAACCTACAATCTGACTGCAGCCACGGTTTGGTCACGGTGTAGTCGTCGATTCACAAATTCTCTGAGCCCTTAGTTTGTTTTGTTTTGTTTCAGTTTGTTTACGTTTTTGGTTATCGTTGCTATTGAGCTATGATGAGTAATAACGACATGCCTCCCGATGCAGTCGTTGATTTTGAGCTCTGTTATGATGTCAAATAAAACGCTCGCGCAACGCGCGAGCGAGCGCATTTTACTAGTTTAATTAACTTTCTAACAACGTGCTAGTCCAATGTACGAGATGAAAAACACAAAATTAAAAGAAAAACTTCAAGAAGAAATAAAGACATACCAATTGACTGAATCAATATTCATGAATCATGAATATTATCTACTCATCAAAGGAGAATACGTAAATTGGGGTGATCTTCAAGCATAGACTAATTATAGACCATATTATATTTATAAATCGACCAGAGGTGAAGATGTGATCTCTCGACTCTGATTGTTCACCGCAATATAAGCATGAGATGTTTGGGAACGGAACTCATCTAGAGAAAAGAGCATCAGAGGTGGGAATTCTTTCGAACTTAGCTCTCCATATTAAAGTATTGACCTTTAATATGGATCTTCATGACCATGGTATATGGATCGCATCTTTTTGCAAAGGGTGGACCCACCGACCTCCATCTTTAAACCTTGGCTCCACTTCTTCCTTCATAACAATCCGCAACATCAACATCCTTCTCCGTCTCGAGTCAAAATAGATTGTGGAAGATAGTGCATAAAGGATTATCGTATATTCTAGTATCCAACCAAGCATATGTACCTGTCCCGTTTCAAATATCAACATGCATGGAAACGAAAGAATTTAGACTAAGGAGTGATAATTGGTTACTAACCTTACAAATATTATTTTAGGTCCCGGGAGTGTCTTTCTTGAGAGGAATAAGTCGAATGTTTTTCCTTTTGATGGATATCAATAGTTATTTCCCGCCATATGGACTTCTTGTCAACTTTGAATCGTCAAGCCCATTTTGTTAGAAGAGCCATTATGGCATTGTGTAAAGATCCAATATGCAATTCCTCATTGTCTTTGGATTTGACAACATCTTATTTTATCCGATTAATCCTTTTTAGGTTGCATCTCCACTCCAAAGGAAATTCCGATGAATCCTTTCAAGTTCTTCTATAATCTTCTTAGGGACCTTGAATATACACTACTAGAAAATAGGCCTTTAATGACGCGCAATACGTGTCATAAAAGGGTATAGATGACACATAAAAGTGTGTCAAGGAAGCCCATGTCATAAATTATATACGACATGCATTTGTGTGTCATCTTTTTATGACACATTTATGACACGAATTGCATGTCAAAAAAACTCATGTCATAAAAGAAGATGATACTTTTAAATGCGTGTCATGGATTTTGATTTTAAAAAAAATATTTATATTTTTTATAGAATTACTAATTTTCACGATAAATGACAATTAATAGTTGATGTATAACAACAACGAATAAAATACATAGATTGTAAAGCAATTCAATTTATAACATAATAATAGACATTACAAAAGTTAACAATATTTTCTAAACGAATGTTCTGATATAAAATTTGACCTAAAAATGAAGTTGGCCACATAACTCTATCCTTCTTCCCGAATACCATCAATATCAGCACCCGATTATTCTTCAGTTCCATACTTGCTTTGGGAGTATATGCTTTGATCTGTCTCTCTCTCTCTCTCTCAAACCTTTCCATTTGCTAGAAAAACAAAGTAAATTTGTTAGAGAAAATAGGAAAACACATTCACACAATGTATATACATGAAACAAGTTGTTTAAAGACCGAGTAAACAAGTCAATTACACCTTTAATCTCTAAACAAAATGCCTATTTTCTCTTTATACAGGTGAGATGCACGAATTTGAGCAGTAGAAATAACATGTATTATGATATATAACTTATGTAACAATCAACTTAGACACTTATATAAATACTATATAGTATATACCTATATTTGTGTGTGCACATAGCTCCCTATATCTGTTTTAGATTCACACACTTTTAGATTCACAACATTCAGTTTTCAGTTTTTTGAACCATTTTCCAGCTTTCATCAACTGTTTTCGTGTGCAGCAGCAACATATAAACAGCAGCAGCAGCAACAACATATAAACAGCTGCTGCTGTTGTTAATCATAAACAACATAAACAGCAAAAACAGCACAAACACACAACACAACAGCAGCAACAACATACACATTCACACATTCATTTTTTAAAAACAGCAACAACATACACATTCACATATTCATACACATATTCATACACAAACAACACATTCACACACACACTTTCAGATTCATACCTTCAAAGCAAAAACAGTAAAAAATTCATACAACAGCAACAACAACAACATTCAGTTTTCATTCTTTTGAACCAACACAACACAATACAACACAACAAAATACAACACAACACACAACACAACACACACACATATACACAACACAGCAGCAGTAACAAGTTTCATACACATACACACAACTGTTTCAAACACACACACACACACACACACAAAAATGGCCCAAAAATATTATATTTTAAAACACTTAGTGCTGTTGCTGCTGACAAAATGGTCGTTTTACAGAGCCATAAACCCAAATACAACACAATAGAACACAAATAAGATAAAACACATTCATTCACACGCAAAGTTTATGCAGTAGCAGCAGCTTTTTTTGGTGTTTTTTGGAAGTCATTATCACATTCACATTCATACACAACACATCTCAACACACGTTACTGCAATGTTTGTTTTTTTTTTAAATTATCATCCATGTCAAACTGTTTTTGAGTTATACTGTTTGTGAGCTTGAATGTGCAGCAACAAGTTCACAAATCTTGAATGTGCAGCCACATATACACAGCAACAGCAGTATATATAAACAGATTCAATTAACATGTGCAGCAGCAATATATAAACAACAGCAATATAAAACTGGCATTTTTTATTCTTGCCAAATGAATCTGTTTTTTTTATTTCTTTTTAGTCTTTATCAAGTATAAAAAGCAGCATGTTTAACTCATGCTGCTGTATATGAACAGCAGCAACAACAACTGTTTAAACCCCCCCCCCCCCCTCCACACACACATTCATACAACACAACACATTCAATTTCATAAGATTTAGCACATTGTATATCATACCAACACACACACACATTTATGAAACATTAAAACACACACATTTTTGTAGTCTTTATCATTCACAACACACACTTATAGATTTTTTTAAACACACACACATTCATACACACATTCATCTATACTACAAAACAAAAGACATTCCATAGGAGCCACACACACACAAGTTTGTTTCATAAGCAACTGTTTTTAAAAAAAATTAAAGTTCTATATAAATAACAGCAGCAAAAACAATATCATACTGTTGTGTTTAACTCAAACTGTTTTTGAGTTATATAAACAGCAGCAGCAACAAACAGTTTTTTTTATTTATAAGTTGTTTATGTATGTGAGCTTCCTTAACAACATGCAGCAAGCAAAAACATCTACAATAAAGCTAATGGGTCAACATGGTTAACAGCTAGTTAATCTCCCCATGCCACATTCAGGACAGTATATGCTGCTGCTTTTATTCCCTTAACCAAACCCCCCCCCCCCCCCCCCACACACACACATTCATACAACACAACACATTCATACACACACAACTGTTTATACACATTCATGTTATACATAAAACTTTTTATAACTCTAAACTAACAATCTATACATGTTTGGATAACAACTACAAAACACCTTATACATGCCAATAAGGTAATATGAATACACACATTCATACATTGATAATTTCATTCATACATACTTTTATACCACACACATATTTTTGAGTTATACTACTGTGTTTATGTATGTGAGCTTGAATGTGCAGCAACAAGTTAACAAAACATATAAGTATCTCTTAGCCTTAACTAAAGGCAACTTATTGATAACATGACAGTTTCAAATGTGTTCTAAAAATATACAACCTTTTAAAAGAACGAAATAAGATATCAAAACACAACATGTTAGATTAGATATTACTACCACATTCATCAAGTTAACCCCCCCCCCCCCCCCTTAAAAACACAAAACTTAGATTTAGGATGTCAAATAATGCTTTATTAGATGTGACCTTCTGTATAAAGTTTGAAAATTATGTTCAGTACATGAATAAACACAAAAGTAGTACATATAATATATACAGTTGGATTGGTGTAGAAAATGCAGCATAATCCATATCACGTTTGGTAGTCATATCATTATTTGAAAAAAGAAAGACTAAAATAAACATCAAGATACCTTGAAATGACACCCGAGATCAGATCCCCTGGCTTTGCAAGCTAATAAGATACACATTAACACCAAAAAAAAATAATTTAGCACACATATCAACTATACTGTGATGAAATTAACAAACAAAGTTATGGGATCACATTCAAGGTACTCATTCAACTCCTAATCTAAAATCACTTTGATCTAATTCGCCAACAATTATGTTGATAATACGTAGATATCACATTTCTTAGCTGATAAAATACACATAACACAAAAAAAACAATTAGCATACATATTAGCTATTAGCCTATTCAGTGGTAAAATCAATAAATTAAAATTACATTCAAATACTCATTCAACTCCTAATTGCAAATAATTTTATTCTGAATCGTCATAACCATGTCAATTAACTTGGCAATTCAAACTACTCGTTCGATGCCTAATTTCATTCATTAGGATTAAACATGATTGTTTTCGGAATCAATTTGATTAATCCACCATCATCATTCAAACCTAAATGTGTGATTGAATAATTCAATTATGTTGTTACATGTGAAGGAATTAGGGAAAGCAAGAGAACCTTAATGTCGATATTAGGTTAATGATGATATAAGCAGTTTTTGAACCTTCAGCAAATTCTTTTCCGGCGATGTTCGGCTAGCTACCTGCTTCTATTCGCGTCAACCAATTTTAGAACAATATTAACTTCAATTCAATGAATAACTATGAGCTTCGATTTGCGGTTTGGTGGTTGTTGCTGGATGCATCAATCGGACTATCCTTTGATCCTGCTGAAGGAATTTAACTTTATATCAATAAATATACACATTCATCCGAAAGTTAACAATGAACTGCAAAGTCACCATGATTAAGTAATACACCTCTCAGTCAAAACCATTACAGCTTCGTTGTTGCAATTAGAGATCGAAATTGAAGATTATATGAAATTGAGGTGATGAAAACAGTTGGCGGTTGTGGTGGACTGGTAGTCGAAAGTGGCGGTAGTAGTAGTGTTCGTCGATGTGATGGTGGTGGAGGTGTTTGAGTTCGATTAGGGTTTGAGTTGGGAACGGTGTGGTGGAGGTTTGTGGTGGTGCTTGAGTTGCTTGTTTTAGTTATAAAGGATCCGAATTCTAATACGGGTTAAAATAGAGTCCGCGTGTTTTTCCCTTTTATGACATTAAAAGGATGACATGCAATTTATCTTGTCAAGGTTTCTTTGGATTCGAGCAAAGATGACATTTTTTTTACTACACACAATTTTACATGTCATAAATTTCAGTGTGTCATTATTCGTGTGTCATTAAAGGTATATTTTGTAGTAGTGATAGAGAAAACAATATAGAGGTAAACTTGACAACACCGACTTAATCAATGTTATTTTATCCCCAATTGATAAATTAATATATTCCTTTCGAAAGCGCTAGTTTCCTTTTGAAGGTGTCAATTACTGGATGCCATTGTTTAATCTTGTTCATATGCGTTTCCCCGATTGGCAAGCCAAGGTACTTAAAGGGGAAAGATTTGTGATTGCACCTGACAATACTTGCTAGTTCTGTTGCATGAGATTCCACATCCCCCACACCACAAATGTTGTTTTTTTGCAACGTTCATTTTGAGACTTGATATCATATCAAAGCAATGCATAATACGATCTATGTTTCTAGCGTTAGTAATCAACCATTACCATATAATTAAAATATCACCAGCAAATAATAAATGAAATATAGTAAGGTTACTATTAAGGAATGATATCTCATGAAAGATCTGCATGCTTGTAGCTTCGGAAAGGAAACAAGAGAGGGCCTCCATAGCGATGATGAATAAAAATGAGGACACGGGATCCCCTTGACAAAGTCCATGAGAAATCGAGAACATTGAAATTTAGCTGTAGAGAAGCCGTTGATTAATACTGAAATTCTAGATGCTCCAAGGATTCCCCTAATCCGCGCGATACATCGATTAAGAAATCTCATAGCCCTTAGAACCCAAAGCATGAATTCCCCAAATGTTTTTTCAATGTCAACTTAAATAATATGGTTGTTGTTTTAGTCTTTTTGCACCAGGCGAACATCTTAAAAAAATCTCATTTGTGATAATTAAGAAATAAAGGTATATTGCTAGACCAAAATAACCGACCCAATCACCTTTTTAGCCTATTAGCTATGCATTTAGATATTGAAGATGTTAATCTTGATTTGATCTAATAAATAGTTTTATTTATTTGAGATTATTAATTATTTAATTGAGTTAGTATTAGACTATAATTGAGTTTGATTATTTATCTAGGTTTATAGGTTTTATAGTTGGGTTAGGTTTACTATTTGTTTAGTATAAATAGGGGTTGAATGAGTCTTTATAGTAGTCCCGGTTTATTTATCTAATACAAGAGTCGAATAGTTGGTTCAGTTTGTGTGTTCGTGTTTGTGATTTTGGGCCTGATTTCCAACAGATATAACCTTTTGAATAGAACTAATAAAACCAGGACTGGTCCGTTATAGTATAAAAATAAATCCTTGTTTTAGGTCCTAAATTTTTAAAACTTCAATATTCTGTTGCAAATTCGAAGCGACGATTACAATATAAAATCATCTCAGATCGTTTGCAATCGAAAATCATCTATGGGACTGTAAAGTGAAGGAAATTGAATATATACTTGCAATTCTAAATCGAAACAATCTACTTATCAAGATAAGATTAAGTGTTCCTTCACTTTCTTAAATTTGTTTGGTACTGTATTTTTGTAATCTTTTAGTAGATAATTTGCATTCAATATTTTGGTAATTTGGTAAATAACATTCCATTGGTTAGCAATTTCAATTTGGTAAAATATGTTATATCCTACTATTGAATAGAATTTATCTGTTTGCAAGCTTAATAGATAGTAATTTAGTAGTCATATAATTATTATTTGTTAAGTTGTATACATTGATTTGTTGTTTTTTAGTCATGTCAAAACCAATCGAAAAGTAAGATTAGGGTTGGACCGAGGGAAAAAGAATTGTTCAATTAGCTTAGTTTAATTCTAAAAATGGTTATTGTTAGTTTATTAGTGTCGGTCCCAACCACGGATAAAAGAGAGGTTTTTACGATAGACCTTCAAATGTTTTTTCGCTTTAAGACTCAAAAAACCTTGAACCGACCCTAAATAAAGCTAATGGGTTTATAGCGATTGAAAAGGTTGATAATTAAGTCTCCACTAGATAGTATAAGATTTTCAACTGTTTTTACGTTTCGGATTAAAACCTTTCGCGTTGAGTGTGCTTCTCGATTTTTACAAGCAGCCCGACAACATGGTTTTAAAAAAATTTAAAAGCCACACTGTTGGATTGAATGGATATATAAAATATTAGTTTTATTTAATAAACAAATAGTTGCTGTGGTTTAGTGGTTATCACGTTTGCTTTACACGCAAAAGGTCTCCGGTTCGATCCCGGGCAGCAGCAATTCTAATTTTTTGAACCTGACTCTCTTCTCTAAACAAACATATATAAATTATTTCTTGTCATTTCCCACTCTAGGTGTTGAGTTTACAAAGTGTTATATCTTGATTTTTATAAATAAACAAACTTGAAAACATTAACTAAACATGTAATTATTAATATGGTCATCATGAGGCTTAAGGCATTACTATTTACGCGAGTAAATATGAGAATCACTACTTACTATTTTTTTCAAGTGTAATTTTATTAGAAAAAACTATGAGAATCACTAACTATTTTTTTGAACCGCAATTTTATCAGAAAAAGGAGAAGATGCCACTAAAAGGACGCTAGAAGCGAAAAACAAACACACATCCCATTTAATTACAATAGAAGTCTACTAAACAAGAAATTACATCAAGTATGTCATGAGAGGTCTTTTAATTTCATTCATTTTTAAACTAAAAAAATGGCTCACTACTCACTATTATTCTGTCAACACACTTGATATATCATCGGGCTATAAGCCTATAACAACACCTTGATTGTAGCGAAATCTAACATCTTTTTTGGAACCATTAGTTCAACTAACTAACGGATTCATCGAAAACAAGTTTCTTTTGATTTTTATTCGATAACAACTACAATATGTGAAAACACATAATTTTAAAAAAAATCATGCTCACATGCATGCATGGACCTCCCATATGCAAAACTTTGAGAAAATGAAATATCTTACTAATGAGACCCTAATCTTGCTGCTAGAAGACAACCTAATGAATAACGAACTATGTTTAAACAAGTTGTATATTTACAAAACTATGAATAACGACAAAGTTTTAACAGTAGATTGAAGCATTGTTAGGTTTAAACACCATATTGAAGATCATTTCTTCATTTGGAGCACCGATTCAAGGTAAATATTTCATCAACTGACTCATTCTTGCTCTCGATCAAAAGCCCTAAACATCATTTGAAATTCGAAAAAAATAACGACTTTATGTTAACTTTAATGACGGACCATTATAGGAAAAATAGTTCCAAGTTAGGCCTGACACACGAAATTTCCTAAGTTGGGGTTAATACCGACCAATACCAAAGTTTGGATTATTAAAATCTAATAACCTTTTTTTATTTTTTTGTGTCAGTAGAGTTTTATTATATTTCATTTAACCATATATAGATTTAAACTTTATAAACTTAATTGCATTTTATATCAAACTTAAACTTAGTTTGAAATTAAGAGATATTAAGGACAAGTTGAGGCTACGAATCAGTTATTATTCATCTAACTATGAAACAGTTTTTCGGTTGTGATAAAAAATATTTTAAAAACTATTTATGTCATGATATATTTTTTAAAGACATTTATCTCATGATTTATTGGTGGGAAAACAAGATATGATTTAAAAATAAACAAATTAAATTGGATTAAAAGAAAATACTTAATTGATGTTTGTCACATGATTAAAGTAAAATTTTACGTAAATAGTTTACTATTACATACGTTTAAGTAGAGCAATGAGCCAATGATTATATAAGATTGTTTAATTAAATTAGCATAGCATCATTTTAATATAAAATATTAAAGTTAATGATGAAAAAGATTTAACCTTTAGCCATCATAGTTTCACTAAAAGTCCATGAAAGATTCCCCATGAATATGAACTTATCTAATAGATTATCTTTTTGCATAAATGCCTACATTAATAATAGTAAACAACTGATGGCTCACACACTCATTTATGTTGCGTTTTAAACTACATTAAATTATAATATACTGGATATATGTTAGGATTTTAAACCTTCATATTTCTCGGTCTTTTTTTCATAGTAAAATGTCATAAAAATATAATAAAGTTACTTACTGATTTAAATAAATACCTTAAATTTTTTCGTTTCTCTAAAATCACTGAAGTATCATAGGTGTTACAATTCTATGCAATAATTTTGCGAATGTTTGACAAATAAAACATATATGAATTATGATTATTAAAAAAGTGAGTTTAATCGAATCTAACAGTGAAGAAAAAATAATTTGCAACTTAATAACAAAGTTAAAAAGTTATTGAGTTTAAGTTAAATTAAGTAAAAATAATCACTAAATAGTATCCAAAGTTTATACATGTTTAATTTGTCCAACTCAATTTTAAAAAATTCAAATAATCGTAAAATTATTATCTAAAATTAGAATACTTAATAAAGCTTTAATGACTTTGAAAAAACAAAAGAATTTTAGGTATTTAATTAAAACAATTAAGATACTTAATTACATTTATACAAATTACTCATTTTCTATATATTACTACTAAGCGCTACCAACCAAGTGACATATATACATAATACATTCATGTAAAGGTAAAAAGGAGTAAGGACAAACAAGATCCTATAAAAAAGTAAACAAAACGTTTTATTAAAGTAATATATGAGTATGAATCATATATCATATCCATATTGGTTTTTACTGGTTCTAATTATTATTTTTTTGCTTATATCGGTTCCAACTATTGAATTAGCTGTCAAGTGTCAACGGTCCAAACTTTTATCACTCTGGCACCAACGGTTCATCGTTAAATTTTTTTTAACGTCGTTTATAAGTTTTTTTTTTTCCAAATTCAAGACCGATGTTTTAAGCCTTTTGATCGGAAGGATAATACAAGTCGGCTGATGGAAAAACTACCTCGAAATGACGTTTCGAACAACGAAACAGTGCTTCAATTATCGTGTGTTTAAACCTAACGATGCTTCAATCGGATGTAAAAATTTTATTGTTTAATCCGTTTCGAGCAAACTTTTAGATCAATCGACTCGTATTATCCTTCCAATAAAAAAGCCTAAAACATCGGTCTTGAATTTGAAAAAAACTTAACGGCGTTAAAAAAATTAACAACGGACCGTTGATTGCTAAAGTGATAAAAGTTGGGACTGTTGACAGCCAATTTAATAGTTAGGACCAATAGAAGCCAAAATGTGATAGTTGAGACCAGTAAAAACCAATATACATATATCATATAATATGAACTCGTAAGTATTATAAGTGATCGACTTCATGGTACCCTTTTGAATTCATGTCATGTGGGTGCATATTAAGTTGATGTAGCATGCATTACGTCTAAGAAAGTAAACATTGTTCGCCTAAGAAGATGAATTTGCAACTATCCAACCTTACGTTATATATGCACCTACGAGACAAGAATATGAAAAAAAGGGTAGACGTTTTATAACCATATCAAGGGTACTGAGAAACAAGGTTTATTTTCGTCCAAACATTCTACATTTAACGAAAAGGCAAGACAACAGTTGTAGTTATGAATATCATCAACTTGACGAATGACAATTATATATATCAAGTTGATCCATTAGCAACACTTACTAATGATTTTTCTATTGCCAGTTACATCGAGAACCAAATTCATTCTTGTAATATGTAATTAATATCATAGGGTGGATACACCATTAACGAGCAGAATACCATATATCGTGACGGAGATAGGTTTATGAGTGTCACATCCTGATCGATGGCGGAAACTTTGGAGGCGAACAAAGCGAATAATTGATAATAGCACATCATGATACTTAAATGGTTACGATAATATTAAACTCTGATTTCATTATTCTCAACCAACAATTGTCTTATTTATTTTTATAACTAAACTAGCTGGTCTATCATTCTAGATGTGTATTACTTGAAATAACCTTCTAAGTTGTGTGATTTAAAATATGTAGAAAATCACAGTCACCTTTTTTTTAATTGATTTATTTAATGAGCATTAATCATAGTTATTTAAATAAGGATTGAGATCCATATTGAAGATCATCTTGATTTCTGAATAAGGGTGAGGTTATATTAAAAAGACATTTGAATATACAAAGTCGTAAGAAGACGGTTAAATAAACTCTGATTAAGTTCATTCCAACGAGATTAGAACCGAAACCCTCACCCTTCAAAAACCTAACCCCACCCCACCCCTAAAAATCCTAAACCCTCGCACCCCTACCCCTAAAAACTTAAACTTTCACCCGATGCTTAACGCCCATCGTAATAAGGTCGATCAGAGTTTATATGACCGTCCCTGTATTAATGACTAACATGATTAATTAGGTGATATAATGCGGGTTTCATACTAATAAACACATATATGTTACAAATCCCTAGAAACAAGAATGTTTTTATTTTCTTGATCGAAGTTAAATTGATTGATGAAAAGAGAATATTAGAGAATCATTCACATTTCTGCAGGAAGCTAATGGACAAAGCAAAACAGCACAAAACACTGAAAACACACATCTCGTATCTTTTGGCACACCACAATGGTAACAAACACAAAACCATCAAAAGCAGATATATAAACGAATATTACACTCCATTATAAGTAACTTTTGGAGCAACAGTTTTACTTTCGTTTCGTGTCTTTTAGCTCTACACGTTATAAATTGTAACAAAATTAAGACGACCATAATTCAAACGACAAACCAATCCTTTGTTCGGAACCTGAACCCTAGAACCACGCCTCAAAATTTACGGATCGTTAAAACTTTATTAGCATTTGGAAAGCAAGAAACTAACGTACTAACGGGTATTCGTTGGGAAGAAGAAAAGCCAAAGTACATAATGTGCTTGGAGTATTAATAAAGTTGATGTCTTGTCTTTGGGTTGATAATAGTCTTACGGAGGGAAAGGGATCAGCGTATCTTTAAATTATAACTTTAAATTTTCTTGCGCGTTGCTAGTCTTTAAATTAACAGCAACACCTTGATTTTTAAATAGAAAGACACCACAATCTACTAACTTTGACGTAGTACTTCTAACATAAATTCGTTACTAATGGCTACTAACTCCGTTGGCTAGTGCGAGATAAATGGATCTTAAATAGGTTAGTTTCGTCTACCTAACGCTAACTGTGTTTACAAAACATTTGGATCACTTTTCGTCATTGAATTACCCCGAATAATCGGACTTTATTTTTTCGTTGTAAAAAAAATATGCTCGGATCCTCGAAGGATAAGCCATCAAGATCCTTGGATTTGATTGGATGTGACAATGGGCCCCACTCAACCTTGGCTGCGAATGACCCTCGCGTACTTGAACCGGTCTCACATTTTACACACTGTTCCCTCATATTTCAATTTTTGTTATAACTCACCCTTCTACTTTCTTTTTTTTATATTCAACATTCTTGGTGCCATTCTCTCTTTATAAACACTAAACTAGTATCATTGTTTTAAATCAAACTAGCATTATTTCATCAACAAATATCTGTATTAAACTCAAAACTGATATAATAAAGAGTGAAGTATTAATTTGCCATGTTAAAACCTAAGTGTGGTTATTTATTTTTTATTACGTAACGATGATTTTAAAATGTCATATAATCGTGTCAGAAAGCTATAAAAAAGTTGCTGGAAAAAAAATTATTTTTTTACAATAAACATGTACTTTAATAATCCAAACTGTTATATTAATTCCGACAACATTTTGAACATTATTAATACCAGCTTTCGACTTTATTATCAACAATAGTCCTAGTGTAACTATTAACTAACTCCGTTAGTTTAGATAATGTGATACTGACGTGACATATAACATACTTAAAACTAAAAATATAAATTTGTTATACAACCTTTTTATATAAGGTTATTATGCAAGAGATTGACATTAAATGTCTTCCGAAAATAATTTTTCATAAAAAATATTTGAGTATCATAATAATGTTTTTAATTTTAATTATGTTATACATCACTTCACAAGCCACTTAATGTGTTACATCATATAAAATTAATAGAATTAACAAACTATTAGACTATAATTGTTATGGGTAACGAAATCGAAACTCAAGATTAGGACGCGTCAATTTGTTTATTAAAGTTAATATTAGCAAATATTCGTATATAATTTGGATAATTAAATTCTAATATTTATATTTTGCATACAAACAAAAGGCGGCAAATACCCGAGTGACATATAACTAGTAACATAAATTAAAGTAGTTGAATGAATAGTCATTAATTAACATTGTTATTATAGGTTAACTTCTTTTTATTGTTAAAGGCATATGTTAGAGGTAAACATATGCAAGAGTTGAGATGACATAGAGACATACTTTGGGGTTGTAGATTAAAATTTAAAAGTGAAGGGTAGTGATACGAAAAATGAGTTGGGGCAGGAATAAATATAAGGGAAGTGAACCCATGGAAAACGGGGGGAAAGTGATGAACAGAAACAGAAAGACAGTGCATAAGTTACTATAAATTTGACTACGTGTTAAAAGAATCATTAGTTTTTTTGACGGACTACGTGGGAAATATGAGATATAGGAAGCGGCTGCAAAATATAATAAATTTGAAGGTCAAGACGATCTAACATCCCAGTCCGTCGCATCATGATATTGTCTGCTTTGGCAGTCGACACACCCTCAGACGTCGTCCCTCATGATTTTAAAACGCGTCATGATAAGGGAGGTTAACACACCCTTATAAAACAATGCTTAGTTCTCCTCCCCATCAATGTGGAATCTTACGGACAACCTTCTAGTTTATGTGTTATATACTTATATAATACAATTGGAATTTTGGCTTGTAACTTACAACATTCATACTAGTGGAAACCATCTTTATCTTTACACCATCTTTATCTTTACATAATATTTTTAGCATTTATCATTATTACAGTATCTATTTCCTCCGTTCACAATCACTTTAAAAATATTAAAACTTTATATGAGTTGAAGAGTAGCTTTTAAATATAGAGTTTCGTTTATCCACTATCATAATTTTTTCTCTTATTCACCCTCAACAACTCACAACCTTCCTTTAAAATATAAAAATCTCACTCAAATACATTTGGTTTGTTCCATTAAAAAATGCTCTTACTCATGTTAAAAAACATAAATATAAATAGTTAAAAAGGTAAAAGATATCTCCATATACTTATGTTGAGTATGTTGAGGAGGGCCCATGGGCTAATAAAAAAGTAGCGGGGTACAGAACATAAGAAAAGTTTGATTGAACCATTCATGACCAATCAAATCAAAATCAAATAAACCAACTCAATCTCATTATTAATTATTAATGGTATATTGGTTTTTACTAGTCTTAACTATCATTTTTTGTCTTTATACCAGTCCCAACTATTGAATTGGCTGTCAAAAATCCCAACTTTTATCACTTTGGCAACCAATGGTCCGTCGTTAATTTTTTAACGCCGTTAAGTTTTTTCAAATTCAAGACCGATGTTTTAGGTCTTTTGATCGGAAGGATAATACGAGTCGATTAATGTAAAATTTTCATTGTGTCTAATTTGTCTTCATTGTGTCATAAATTTGTATTAGACACAATGAAAAAAAATAGATATAATGAAAACGTTAATTTTTTTTATTTTTGTTTATTTTTCGTTTAATTTTTTTGATAGAAGACAACAAGGGGAATAAGGTCTCCGAGCTATTTTTTTAAATTCGATTTAGATTTTTTTTAATAAATTTTTTAAACCGTCATATAAAAATAATTAGATATTAGAATTTATCAGCGAATCACTTCCAGTCCAACCAGTGGTGAGGTTCGAAACCCACCCAAACCATCCCAGCCTCATTTATTTGAAATTTTATATGACAATTAGTTGACATAATTTTTTAGAAACCATATATGTGACATGTATAAGTGGTGCTAGACAAGAATCGGTCAAAACTAACAATCTCATATACTTTTATTCCTTATATTAGATTTAATTTAAGGGTGACATATAATCCTAGACACCTTCCAACATATCACCAAGTCGTATACTCGTATGTTAAAGATGGTGGGAAATAAAAAAATGGATGGTATCTCATGACCCTAATATAATAGGTGACATATATAATGAAAGACAACACTACAGAAGGAACAAGTGTGAAAAGATGGAGGAGGGTTTTTGAAGATCTTAAATGATGACGTAATGTTGGGCAACCCTAGTCATCTGTCACTGATGTAGTAAATAGTAATAGTAATAGGGGATGTCTCAATTTTCTATACTTATCATCTTTTATTTTCTTTTACACGACAAAGTTTATTGGAAAATGAAACTATCAGAGAATAAGAAAAAAAACATGCCACTCAAATGCAAAATTACACAACGAATTTCAATCAACCAATTTCTTTCCTTTTTTTTTTTGAAAGGCAACTAGGCAAGCAACTTCTTTCCTATTGTATAAAATATATGCAAAAGCTAAATAACAATCACAAACCAGAATAGACTTACGACGATATTCAAAGTGAGAGTTCCAGGAAGAGATATTTAAACGGTTTTTTTTAAGCTCAAGCATCGATCTGGTATCTAATTGAAGCATCCGAACCCACTTGACCCCCGGTGATATGGCTTAAGTTTTCATCCAAACTCACAAGGAAGTTATCGAGTTCAGTTATTGAGTTCCAAATATCCAGAAATTGTTTCGCATACTTTAAAATATTTGCTTGAAAGTTAACTTGAAAGTCGTTTTCATTAATATTTTAGCATACTTTAAAATATTTTTTTTATAATGATTTTCATAAATTTTTGTGACAGTGTAACCCCGTCACATAGGGATCCCTAAACTAAATCAGACAACCACATACATTATCTTAACCAACGGAATTTAGATGTAGTGGTAAAGTTGTTTAGTATACCAAATATTGTAAGTTTAACTCTCACAAACCCCATTTTTCAAGAGTACTAATCAATGATCCAATTAACACGAGTGAAACAAACATGTTTTATACATGGACGAAAATTCGATCCTTATTAACGATTGCTACACTGGTCTCCGTGGGATTTTCCTATGAAAGCCCTACAAATTTAGATGCCCAATATATACTTTTTTAAAGCACATGACATATTTTTATACGTTTTTCGTTTATACACAGATGATGGTTTTAACATCTCAATGCCCTCTAATACTCTCTAGCTGATATGTTTGGTTGACAAATTTATTAGAACTGGTTGCTGAAGTCGTGACGTTGACGTTGTTAAACGTTATTTCCTTAGGATTTGTGTAATACCTAAGAAAAACACTTGCGTCATACATAAAAGACAATTTAAAGACTACGGGGCTGTTAGGAGCCGAGCTACGAAACAACCTGAGAGAAAATATTGGCAGTAGTTAACTTGCCATTAGCTAGCTAGTGCTTGAGAGGAGTTAAAAATATGATAAACATAATCAATTAAGTTGGCTAACAACAGAAGACAAATATCCATGGGAGTTTTTGTAAAATGATCAAAGAACAAGATGTAAATATCAATTGAGCGTTTGTATTGTGTTAGTACTTAGTACATGCAAAACATGAGAACAATTACACAACCTACAAATACTAGTATTTATACTTCTAAAAACACAAAGACAATACATTTTAAACTTCTAAGTTTCTACTGATGTTTCGGTTGAAACAGTTTCTTGCACTCATCCATCTTTAGACTTTAATCCCTTGTACTTCAAACCACAAACACTTTGACCCATATGGGCAAACAGGTTTCAATTCGACAATACAACAGTATCTTTGTTTTCTAAATAAAGAAGTACAGTTGTATTTCCTTATAACTCTTTAACAAGACAAATAAACAAATATGTGTGACAAGCCAAATATGATGTTATTTACTGGATGAACAAGGCAATCTGATAAAACTACAACAATGAAACCGAAGACAATTTCTACAAACTATCGATAAAGTAAAAGAAAGAAAATCAAAAGCACTGCAGAACAAGAAACACATGCAGTGTAGTTTTTGTAACCACACTTTCTTAACTAAGTTACAACAGCCCCCGACCCCAACATTACACAGCACACGCAGTTTCTATGATTCCCACAAATAAAAATAGCTGATCTTGACTGAAAGGGGAGAAAAGTGTACCCGATAATGGAAGCATGACACAGCATGTGTGGTTTCAGGAAAGCTTAATCTTCATGTGTTATTTCTTGTGACGCAAGACAACCCCGAATGCTCTGTCAAATGGAAACACAGCAATCAGTTGAATATATCGCGTATCATGTATATTGTTTGGTATGCAGTAGTATATACAAAACTAGAAATTATTTGATAAACATAATGAATGTTCAGCTAAAGGCCATAAAAGGATAAAAAAGTGAAGATGTTTACAGTTATCAGCATGTTGACTTGGTTGTCCCGTTTCAATTAAACTCAGTTCCATATCATGATTGGCTGACCAACCAGGTTCGTATGTTTCAAGAAATCCAATCTTTGCTTTGTTGGGTAGGTCATGGGGATGAACAAAAGGCACTCCCGGTGGCCACCCGATCTCCAATCGTATGTTGCCACATGGACTATCAAGTGTGTGAATGTGACTCTCGCATTCCTTCAATGTGCAAAATCTGAGCTTGATGCCTTTCTTATCAGCTATATCCTGAACTCTCTCTTTAAGAACTCTTTGAGCTTCAAGCCGTAACCTTTTAGAAGGTGGCAACGGTTTTAACCTAGAACTGTTCTTCTTTCTCTTCATTAAGGGTTTCATAGATCCTGTATTAGTATAGCATCGGTTAAGGACCTGTTGTTAAGAAACTTCTTTTTAAGAACTATTACAGAAAAAAATATATATATAATTCGATTTTTATTTATAGATAAGCATGGCATAAAAAAACTATCATCATCATCATCATCATCATCATCATCATCATCATCATCATCATCATCAAATGTCTCAGTTCCTACACTTTAGAAGTGCAAATGTCAAACCATTTGCTTATGAATGGATTGATAAATGTTATGCTTTATCCCTAACGGATCAAACATGTATGATGGTAAAATAAAGAGTTAAAACTTGATTTTGCTCCCTGGAGTTTGACAAAAATAACCATTTTCCGGCATAAGATCAAAATCATCAGTTTACCTCTAAAAGTTACATCAACTGTTTCAATTTCAGTCCAAAATTTTTATCAGTTGTTTCAAACTTGGTCCAAAAATATGAAACTTTTGGATTGAAATTGAAACAAATGATGGAACTTTTTGACTGAAATCAGTGTTTTTAAACTTAGATTCAATTGCATATTTACCCCTATAAACACCCCCTAATTGCATATTTCCCCAACTAAAAAAATCAATTGCATATATACCCAATGTTAACTAAATGACCTTATTAGAAATGGGTATATTTGCAAATTAAAGTTGTTTATAGGAGGAAATATGCAATTGATTTTTTTGTCTGGGTAAATATGCATTTAAAGTGTTTTGGAGGGGGAAATATGCATTTAAAATGGTTATTTTTGTCAAACATAAGGGAGCAAAATCAAATTTAGTATGAAAATAAAATAAAAAATAGCTCCAAAGGAGACAAGTCAAAAGCCACCTATTTATTCAAAAATATATATCATAAAAAAATATACAATATTTGATAAACTGGTTCGTTATTTAAGACGAAAATAAACTTGGCGTGAGAAACGCACTGACCTTCTTGGGCTGTTGGAAAAGTGAAAGTTGGGAAACTGTTTCTGTTAAAGAGTTGATCGAGCGGATGTGATCGCTGCATAAAGTCATCAACTGATACTGGAATCTGGAACTGAGGTTCAACACCATGACCAGCAGCTCTCATCTCTGAACAATTAAGACTAGTCATGGATTTAGGCATGAGTTTGAAAGAAAGAGAACACCTCCCATACATGTTAGCATGTAAATTAGTAATATCAGTTCTATGCAATGCAGGGGTAACAAAGCCAGCAGTAGCATGGTACAAAGCAAGTCCAGGGTAGACAATCGCTTCTTGAGGACCAAGATCACCATCCACAAGCACCCAACGGCCATTAAAATCTCTAATATGAAAGCCAGGTTTATCTGACTTTATAATAGATATTACACTTTTGTCGACTTGATGATCATGGTCTGAGAACATAACTAACTGCCCATCTTCTTGGGTTGTTAAGTTATGGTGTTGAGCTCCTTGAAAAGAGGGCCGTGCATGACAATTAACTGATAAAACCGAAGACGATATGTCCCGATTTCTTAAGGGAACACTGTCAAGTATTTCAGTGAAGGCACATCCACGTAAGTTTAGATAGAAACTAACCGCATCAAGTATACTACGGGCTGCTTTTCCAAGTAGGACAAATATATCAGCCAACCCAGAAGGGGGGAATTCAATGTCATTGTTGGGTTCTGTGGGAGTTATTCCCGGTCTATAATCATAACTTTCTTGCCACATTTGGGGATCTGCCGAGTATCCTGAAGTTTTGCACCATTCACGGGAATCATTAATGTGAATCATATCAGCAGATGGGTATGAGGGTTTTTGATTAAAGTATGGCCGAGCAGATTCCAGGCAACATCTTAAAAGAGCGCCATCATTTGCTGGAAATTGGATGATGACAGCAGAGTATTGAGCAAGTGACTGTGACAAAGTTGAAACCGTTAGTTTGTATGTGTCAGAGGGAAGTCCTTCAGAAGCTATTAAGTCTGTGAGCTTCACACGGCCTAAGTTTGACAGTCCATTGCCAGCCATGAATTGCTTTGCTTTCTCAGGTTATTTCTCTACAACATGCAACGCACTTTGGTAACTGTGTACTGCAGCAGGATTATATGTAGACAAAGTCAAGTTATAGGAAATCATATTAAAAACACTACGAGTAACATACGAACCATAGGTAAATGCATTTAAACTCCTAAAGTTTTCACCTTTAGTAGAAACACATGTCACGTGCTTATCATATGAAACTACCGAAAAAGAATATGAACAGGAAGAACACAATCGCATTTGACAAGCTTCAAATTAACATCACTTCAAGAAGTATATATTCATAAAACAGTTCCCAGCAGGATTAAGGTAAGTATAATCAAGTGATTTTCTATTTGGAGCGCTAAATAAACGAAGAATAGTTATTCTAGGTGTACTGAACCTTGGCTACAGTATCGATTAGATAAGTACTAAACAAAGAATAAATTCAAGTGAATCAACTAATCACGCATCACGTCTGACTCAACAAGTTACAGTAGAAAATATGTCAGATATGAAACCAACAAGTTCGAATCCACAACAATAGTAGCAGTTGTTTACTTCTAAGTGAGTGTAGAAGATAGCTATTCTAGGTGTACTGAACCTTGGCTGGTATACATGATATTAGGTTTATTAAATACACGCCCCTAACATTACCATATCTAATCAATTTCATACATTAGTTTTTACTGTCAAGACAAATAATGAACCTATAACCTCAGCCAACCAACAACCATGTTAAACAAATAAAAAAAACCAAGATATACAACTTATCAAGTTAACAAACCCATGATTCTTTGTACCAATATTATCATACCCAAATTAGCTTAAAAGTTAAAAAACTCCATGAGAAAGTCAGTCAGTAGTCGGTTTTACTTGATAAAATTGACTGCAAACATAGTATCTCATAGCCTATTAAACCAAACCAATAAAAAAATTCAAATTTAATTGCTAAAAGAAACAATAAAGCATGTCACAATTATCTTGCACGATTAATTAACACAAAGGTGAGGAGATGGAGCATACAAACTGTTGCCATATTCCATAATTCACAAATATCCTCAAATCACCTCACAAAATAAGCAAAGAAAACACGCATTGACATTTCAAACAGCATAAAAACACACCAAAAAATCCTGTATGCACACAATAAAAACCATACCTTAAAACTCCCCACCAAATCCGTCTCAAACTCCATACATAAACCGTCCCCTACACGGCTACGCCCCAGACGTTAAATTCTTCAGTAGCAAGTAGCAACCAATGCAATAAAAAACAATCACCTGCTGGCAATAATCACCAGCTGATCCAGTTAAAACCGTTCAAACACGAATCACAACCAAAACTTCAACCTACAAAAGTATAATCATATGATTCATATCCCAATTCCCTTAAGTGAAGTATCACATAGATTCAGTCACTTACAAAAATTGGTACCTTAAACAGATTAAAAACCTAACAGCTAAACTAATACTTTCACTTACTAACAGCTTTATCATCTCATGTCTAGTTTAAATATACTCACCTAAATCTCAACAACAACAGCAGCATAACCTTAATTGATTGCATATCAAAATTAAATAAAGGCTAGACCTTAAAAATCAGTTTTTTTTTTCAATTTGAGTCTGGTTATACCTGCAAATTCATACCTGGAAGTTGATATAAGTGTGCGATAATGAAACTGTGAAAGCCGATTAGGGCGAATTGAACGATGGGTTGATGCTCCTGTAAGTTATTCGCAGTTCGTAACTTCAATGTAGAAAGAGTGAAAACCGATTAGGGCTTCTGCAGTTGGCAAATTCAGTAATGGGTCGAAGTAATTGTATTTGTTCGTCGATTAGGGCTTGAAAGTTGCAGCCTTTGTCTGTATGGTATGGTGAAGGAATTATTTGCATTGATATGTGAGATGGTTTGAACAAACCACTTTAAGCCAGGTTTTTTTTGCTTTTTAGCCCTTTTAAATTTAAAATAAAGAAATTTTTTTCTTTTTTACTCTGGGTGTTTATGTTTGAATTATTTGATACGAATTCCATTTCTCGTACAAGTGCAGATTCGTACAATGGTCTGGTTTTGATCTGAAGAGTTAATAGACATTATGTTTGGACGAAAGTTATTTTACATGTATCTTCTCATAAAAGTGTTTTGTATACGGAAGTTCTTAAGCTCGTTACTTATGCACGAATGCTTTCATGAAGTTATGCAGACTTTTGGATTGATGTTTACATGAAGATTATAGGCGAAACTGTTATCAGAATGTTTTAATGTGTAAGTGTTAGTTTCTTTCAGAAGTATGGTTTTTGCATGGATGTGTAGTTTCACATGCAAGTTCACATGAAACTAATAAATATTATGACACTTTATGTTGTATGAAAGTTAAACTAGTTCATGTGTGAATCTTTATACATATTGTTAAGGGAGTCGAGCATTCCACAAAGTAAGAGTGTTTGGTTGCAGGCACGCCTCTGACCGAATCAGATGAGCCCCATCTGACCGAATCAGACATGGTTGTGGGTTTGAACGACGTCTAAATGGTAGCAGTGACGAGGAAGGGACCAAAAACTAAGGAGCGACGACGAGGAAGATGAAGAAGACGAACGGAGGCGGCTAGGGTTTATGGTGGAAAGGTGAAGAAGTGAAGAAAACAAACAGTGTACCAAATTTGCATCCCCTACACACGGGTAGGTGCTAGAGTAAAATATGACACAAGAACTTAATATGCCATGAATGCTTGCATATATAAACTAACAATGTTTGTGTCTCCGCTTCAATGTGGGACAAAGTGAATGACACAAAATTTTTTGAAATTTAATTCAGATATTTAAAGAAACCGAACCTTTTAACTATTAATATTGCCAAACAACCCCCTAAGATCATCTAGTTACAATATCCAATTAGATATAAAAATGTTCATGAATGATGATTAGGCACTTGTTATTAGTTATTAATGTGTTAATAAAGCAAGAATGTTTAGTTTTCTTAGGCCTAATAAATTGTTTTACTTCCAAATGGTACATTATGGTAATTGTTTAAAAGCAATTACAAATTTTTTTGAACGTTAACTAATGGTTAAACTAACCGGAGATACAAATGACTCACTTTAAAACCTTTTGTATGGGTTTGCCTTGGTGTATGATGTCTGATAGCATGTAGGAGCACCACATTTCTCGCATTTCAAATCCAATTTTTCGTTTGTACTCACAACAGTGAAGGATGAAGAAGATGGAGACATTTCTCGCTGTAAAGTGGTGAATATGAAAATACAAATTCGATGAAGGTACAAATTTGATGGAAGCCGACAGGGGTGCAGACAACACTTCATTAACAACAGGGTGTTTGTGAAGATGTGTTAGGTTCTTTTAAGTGGGGTTTTTTTAAAATTTAAATAAAATGTTAAATAAATAAGAGAGTGATAATTGGTAATTTAACCATTTTTTGGATGATCAACTAACAGTCAAACTAACCAGTAAGTGCAAATAACTCACTTTAGAAAGTCTAGGGTTGCAAAATGTCTAAATATTCAAACGGTGTTGAAGTTGCTAAAGTGACGAAAAGACACTTAATGTGAAGTAAACTAAAACTTGTTCAACAAATTAAGTTGATCTTTTAGTATGCATATCAGGTTGAATCGGCAATCATGAATGCTTAAAGGTCACCTAACTTTATGATGTTTTACGAATTGCACAATTTCTTTTAGATTGATGTTTTGACATTGATAAGCTAGAATGGCATTTTTAAATGTTTTTGTGACTAATATATAATGTATGTTACTTTTTAGTTTAAGAACTATTTTGCCATGAATGAAAGCAACTACATTTAAGGCTTCAACAACACCAACAAATGCAGGTTGTGAATCAAATGACTTCAACTTCCTTATGCATCCTGACTACATAACATCAAATGCAGATCAGGTTTCTGTTTCGAACATCACACGATCTTTTCCTATGTTTTGATATCATGGTATCCAACATAGGAAATCATAACAAAAACACATGAATTTGTACGTGTTCATAAAACACGTGTCGTCGGGTCGATTAACCACCTCTGCTCTAACGAATCAAATCTCCGATGAGGTCGACCGAGTAGAGCTTATTTGTTTCCAAGATTATTGTGCTTGACTTTGGGTTGATCTTATGGTTTCTTGTTTTGACTGGCTAGATTTTGTTCACTTCTTCTGGAAGGCCACTAACAAGAACAATGCAAATGCACGAAAAGCTACACCCGCAAGTAGTAAACGCATCAAGCAATATTTCCAGTCCCGAAGATCATAACCTCGTTTTGCGATTGCCGCACATCTTGTTAGCAACCACACTGCACGGTACCTGAATTTTGACTTTCAAACTTGAGCATTTACATATGAAAAAACATCAATCAAAAAGTGTTAGTTATCACATTTCACTAGAAGCTTTATGTTGTGCATATATGAACATGTTAACTATAAGATATGAAATAATATCAAACCTTTCAGCATTAGCTAGCACAAAAGCTTCCAAAGCCCATGAAGGGTAAGACAATTTTTTCAAAAAAGGTATAATTGTTCCCTTGTCATCATTTTGTGTTGAAATAAGAGTCAACACAACCGGAAGCAGCACTGACCACTATGAAACAATAAAAGCTTGTAATTAGATAAGAAAATAGTGATAGCAAAATTTGGTTCAATGTCACTCACCAGTTGTGCCGCACCAGGATCGAGGTAGATGGCTAGCGCGTATGCGAAGCCGGATACGCAGTACAACAAGCAAAGTAAAATGACGTAGTTATCAAGCAAAGAAGATCTTGGCGGGTTAAAATAGTAGAATGTGCAGAGATAAACTGCAGGTTTTATTACTGTGTTGAACTGGTCTATTGTATCCTTTGAGAAGAAGTATGCAAAACAACTCATTCCAGAAGCACGTTCGCGCCAAAATTGTAGTTTATCGGATGTAAAGGATCTCATGGCCGCTATCTTACCGAGTAAAGCTGAAAGTAAGCAACAAGTAAGTGAATCTTGAAAACCAAAACCAATATTACCAATACTTAGCTTAAATTTACACTTGATGGAAAATGTGCAAGCGAAATCGAGTGAAAATAGATTGAAAAATCAAGGGTAAATTAATCTACAAAGGCTATTCTGTTGGAGTTGAAGTTTTGAAACTTACAATATGCAATAATGGTGTAAGTGTATCCAACTGCCCCAAAGTTTTCATCACTAACTTTAGCAAGTGTTCCTAAAGAGATGCCTGCTATTAACAAAAGCAGAAAATCTACAGCTTGTAACCGAGCTTCTCGTACTCTTTGTTTTGCCACCCTGTAACGATTGTTAACGTTGATCAAATACGTACGTCCTATGAGAACATTCACACTGGGCACGTACGATTAGACAAATCTATGTTTACCTTCCAAGAAAGAACCGATATTGTTGCAAAACACCAGGCGTCACACGATTTGACAAATCTTTTCTCCTTGCAAAATAACTTGAAAAAGTATCATTTTTCATTAGAACAATTTGCTTAAATTCTTGCCAAAGTTCACCAGCAAACGACTGATCATGGCGCCCACCCACCGTAGAAGTCGACCCTTCACCAGACTTTAAGTCAGCGTCTCTCATGTCTGGTGGTATCGGGTAACCATTATGAGTCATCCATAAGACCGGGAGCTCTTTGTAGTCAACGGCTGATGTCGTGTTTGTCTTTGTAATTCCCTCCAATATATCAATGTAATGATCAGGTGGGTTGACTCGTTCGGGTACATGAATGCCGATTCCCGAAAAGTATTCTTCAACTTCTGTCACTGGTCCTAGATATGCAACCAGACCACCTTTTGCTAGTAGTATCAAATCATCAAACATCCTGAATAAACTATAGCTGAAAAACAAACACACATATATTAGTTCATTAATCATATAGGAATAATAAACTTGACTAAAAAATATACCTTGGTTGGTGAACCACCATGCAAACATTTACTCCTTCGGAAGCTTCACGACGAAGTGCTTTAAGTAATAACTGAGAAGACGAACTGTCGAGTCCAGAAGTTGGTTCATCCAAGATCAATAAGGATGGTTCCATCACCATTTCTAGACCAACGTTCACACGTTTTCTTTGACCACCTGATATCCCTCTTTTCTCCACTGTACCAACTAAAGAATCCCTCACATGTTGTAACCCTAAAGATTCTATAACTCTTTCTAGTACAAGAACCTTTCCGGCACGCGAAAGATCTTTTGGAAGCCTGCACACGTATTTATGAAACTATTGTCACTGACAAATTGACCAATGATAATATGCAACTACTTGTTGTTGGTTGATAAAAGTCCATATATACTCGCATATGACCAATGATACTTCTAAATTTCACTTTCCTTGTCACAGACTATTACAATGTAACAGGGAAGTAACCATGTGTGTGTCCTTGATGATTTGTCAATAACGAAAGTGAAAGTTAGAAGTGTTAACACTTAAATTGCTAGTTAAGTTGCATGTTTAGAGATTATATATGTAATTAAACTCTAAACGTTAAACCTTTAGTATACCTGCATCTAGCACTAAACCAAAGATTTTCCTCCACAGTCAAATCACCATGAACAATATCATCTTGAGGTACAAACCCGATTATTTTCTTATACGAATTCATCGATTCATTCTTCCCATTTATAAGAATTGATCCGCTGACAGTGCATCCGCTTGCTTTACCAGTTAAAGCCGAAAGAAAAGTTGTTTTACCGGCACCAGACGGACCCATAACAGCTGATACCCTACCTGGTGAAATCTTCCCAGTGACACTTCTTAACAAATGTTTGTTACTACCCTTTAAAGTAATAGTTAAATCTTCAAAAGAAACTTCAATTCTTGGCCTGCTCCTGTAACTTGAATCAACAGCCATTGAAACAACACCAGAAAATGCTGAACTTTGATATTGTTCTTCTAATGCCTTCTCTTTTTCTATCTGACCATACGCGTATTTGAAAATTTCACTGCGCGTATGCAACTTTTTGGCTTTTAATTCTTTTTTAGCCGCTTTGTCGGCAACATCAAAAGTATCTTGTCCTTCAGGATCTTCTTCAATATCATGCATCTCTTCTTTTGATGATGTGGGAGTTTGTTCTGGCGTGGAGGTTTTCTTGCGCGAGAAGGTACGAGAGAGTGAACTTTGTACACCAACTGCTTTTTTCTTCGCGGTTTCTTTTGCAGATCTCCATCTTTCTTGGGCTAATTCTTTCGCACTTTGTGCAGCCGCTTCTCTCGACTTTGCTTTCCTTTTTTCTCTAGTGGTGATAACTTGATCAGTACAGTTGTAAAAGATGAACAGAAGAAGTATTAACCCAACCTACATCAACATAAAACAATAATCATGATGTTTCACTATGTTATATATAGGCTTTTATCTCGTAAGATACGCACTTACACAAGTCATTAGTCCATATGCAGTGATATTTTGATTCACAGCCTCTTTGTCACATTTTGCAAATTGAAAGCACTCTGCAAATTCATCAAAATTCTTAGTGAATATCAATAAAATGCAATTTCATGTCCAGTTTTTACTGATATATTACCCTTTACTACAAAAATAGGCAATTTATAGCCTCAAACATACTTCAAATTTAAAAAAAGATACAACTTTATATACGTTACCTGTTTCATATGTTGATCCAAGCCTGCAGTAATGTCTGCATTAAGATGAATTGTATGTTAAATAAAAAACATATGCAAGAAAATATGAAAACAGATTCATGATGGATATTAGCTTTAAACTTTGAGGGAATTATAATATGGACAATACGAAACATACTACATACCCATGTTCGCAAGAATATTTCTCAATGGAACTTGGACAGAAGAACCCTGCTGGACAAAATACCTCGCGACTACTTGTAACAGCTCCCCAGACATCTGCTCCACCGCAAGTATGGTTACTTACACCAGGCGGAGGTTGGTATCGATATCTGTTGTTTTATTTCTAAATAATTTCAGTTTATAAGGCCAATGTAAGTAAAACAAATGATAAATTTCGGAAAATAACTTACGGATCACATATGTTGGTTTTGGGGTTTAGACGAGCCATAGGACAATATGATCCGGAAGGGCAAGCTATAGTGGCAAACAAAAATGAGCAAAGTTAAAACACTTAGATATTTCTTAGCGGCTATAAAATTTTCACATGTGAACTAAAAATGTGAAATTGCTAGACGGTGAACTTACGGATCATACAAGTGAGTCCAGTTGGACAAAAGAAACCTTCACAACAAGGTTGACAATCTGAAGTTCTAAAAGGCATATCCTCTTTGTTGGTTAGGTCAACTTTAACGTCTTTTGCAGCAGCACAAGCCCACCCGGGTTCACATCCTTCTACCCAAGAAGTAAGATTGCAGTTCTTGTTACCTTTGACATAAGCTGAAGTCGTAAATCCTTGTTGCTCAGCTTCTGAAAGCGAAGTTAGATAAAACTTTATATCTGCTGCAGTGCACAACCGCGGTGAAAGATTGCCTGTAAATTCATGAATTCAGTCATTTAATTCGTAAACAACCTACTTCTAATAAAACTAACACGATTGATCGATCGATGAAGTAGTGGTTACGTACCATTGTTCTTTTGGATGCAGTTTGTCAAAAATCTCGTATCATGTGAGAAATCAAAAGCTTCATTCCACTCAGCAGTCCTGGAAATTAATTAATGTTGTAACAATATATAAGAATTTTTGAAATTTATTGAAATACAATACAATTATGAGCATTGAAATATTGGTGTCATTTATTTAATTAGCAGTCAATCACGTGTTACATCAGTGTAAAACATGTGATCAAAAGAATGATTTGAGCTTCATGATCAGTTTACTGATATTTTCACCAAAGGGGTTTGATCTATTTAATTTGATGCTCATACATAATGTTACCGCAGTTTAGCTTGATGGGGCATATATATTAGACGGTTATATTAATTAATTAGTAAGATTTGATATTACCAAAGAGTTGTGATCCACTTCTTAACACAACATGAACATATATTAATTAGAACAAAAATAAAAATAAAAGATTGTAAAAACCTACAACTTACATATTTCTTATGCAGAAACTAAGATCATTAACCGCGTCATCTTGTAACAGGAATGCCATAGCGTTGAATCGTGTAAATAAATCTTTCGTAAGGGGATCTGATTTGACAGGATTATCATTTTGTTGCGCCTCGGGTGATGGTATCCCCATCATTATGATGATGAATATGACGAAAACGTGAGTTTTGATCATTATGTTGGTTTGATTGTTTAAACCGCGATCCAAATACGCGATTTCTAGCTTGTTTGAATGCGAACGGTCATCAGGACGTTAATGCGGATTGATCCTGAGAAAGAAAATGTGGTGGATTTTTAAAATTTCTGTTTTTTTGTTCAGTGGTTTTCTTCGTAGAAAGAAATGGCGGGGAGATGATGTAGGAGTATGTATGACATGATATATAAACTGATAAGTGTTGTTGTTAATGAACTATTGATGCCCCATGGTCTTCGTGGCATTTTATAGGTCATCAAATAAGGTTTCTAAATCAAGCAAGTTTATTATTATATGTATGTCTAACATGCATGCATAAACGTAGGAGCTAGATAGATCTAAGAAACCTTAAAAGATGACATAATTTTAGAAATATATATTAAAATTAAAATTACTTATATACTTTGAATGATGTCATAATGGTTGTGACATTTTAATTAGCATCTGTATTTTGATAACAATTTATCTAAAGCAAGTCACAACCCTATATTTCACATTGGAAGAACATATTTATATGAGTGAAATTTTTATATTTTAGGGTGCATCTGAGTGAAAGAGAAAAATTACTTTTATGACTTTACAAACTGGGCCAATTACTTTTAGGATTGTACACCGTCATGCCTGAGAAATTATAGTACTTATAGCTCTTAACAATACTAGACAAGTTGACTTATCCGCTGGTAATCTTCAATTTGAAGATGGACATTCAGCTCAACCTTGAAGCTTACTCGAGCTAGCTTGTAGTCACAATTAGTGACTCATGTTTCTTTGTTTTTCTAATACGATTGGCAAATAATATGTTAACAAAAACTCTAAATCATACATGTAAATAAATAAAAATAATATCAACCTAGTGATATTTTGATATGTTTATTTGTCCATATAAGTTTATATGTTCATGTTTATCAAGATTTTCTTCAAAAATAGTAGTATTTGTACTTTTAAGTGTGGATTTAGAAATGAATTTTTATATTTAATCATGTACCACCTAAAATTTTATATTCGTAGTATTGTATTACATTGGATACAAATTTGAGGCCTCTCAAATATAGTGGGCCTGAAACAATTGCATTACATGTTAAACTTGTAAAGAATGCCAAAACAGACCGGGTATCGATCATGAATGTCAAAAATGGAATTGATTGATAAAAAAAGAACACACATATTAATTTAGATGAAGTCGAACTTAATATTATTATAACTAAGAAGGTACTCAAAAGTCAAAACTTAGTTACGATAATGAATAATTCTTGGTACATTAATCATAGTCATGGTACGTACGTCATGTGTTTATAAAGGTACGTAATCCATAATTATATAAACCCATGCATTAACACATTTAATGAATTTGATGGCTAGATACCCTCCACTATTTGCGACGGGCCTTAAAGAGCCAGGCAATTACAAACACAACCGACAACCGACCATGTTTGTTTCTTTGTTTAACTAAACGAATAAAAACTCTTTTTCTTATTTGTGCATTTATTAAACGAACATAAACAAACTCTCCTTCAAATGATTCATGAACGGCTTGTAATGTTTGGTTCGTTTACGACCATAACTGACGTACATAAAGATGTGACATATGGTTCAAAAAGAAAAAGAGAAAGAAATATTTTACTTTCCTAAAAGAAATTAAGCAAGTGTGTGAAGTAGTTAGGATGATAAGATATATAATGTTTGACTTCAAAGTTGCATGACTGTAAATCACGGGCCAAAAAGAAAAACACAACTCATAAAATAGTGTTTATGAACATATATGCATGTACTCGATCTGACTCATGACCTAGCTAGCTGTACAATATCTATCAGCCTCATAAACTCACGAGTCGATCTCCCCTTCAATTGTTTTCACCATTTATTTATTTCCCTTAATTATAAATACCACATATATGCACTTCACCATACATACGTACACTTTCAAACAATGCCTTCACCACCTACTTTGATCATTTGTTTTCTCATCATTTTCTCATCATCTCAACCCATATTATCCGCAGGCAGAGGACACGCGCCTGCTAAAGTTATCAACACGATGTTGTTGGAGCCCAGAGATCAAGATTTTGTGACACGAAAAGGGGCGGTTTTTCATGGGAAAGAACTGACTGGTTGTATGCCAAAGGGGCGTAGGCACTCTTCTGCTCCTAGCCGATATGCGAACAACCAACGCTTGTTCCATTCGCTTGGATGCTCTAGCGTCGCTACACCTTGATTCGTGCGTTTGTGATCGAGCGTGTGACAAATATATAAGTTTATTAGTTTGTTTGTGTGTGTTATATTCTTTGTACCCGAGTGATTATCGTTCTTATTTTTGAATGATATGTAATTAAAGTCGAGGTGTCAAGCAATAAGTATATATATTAATATATTAATGTGGTTTTCAATTTATGAAATGTATTTAAAAGAATAAGGACACTACAATCCAATAAATCTATCTTTTTTCCCTCTCAATCGATCAACTTCAAGTTAAATTTGTATCTATTATAATTGTTACAGTTTGACTTATGAATTATTTATTTATGTATTTAGGGTAGTAACTTAAGGTTGTATTACACATGTATGTTAGATGGTTAATTAAATAAACTAGATGTAGTCGTTGGCTCGCACGCTGCGCGAGCTTTTTATGTTTCTAGTTAGCTCTTCATGTCTGGTTCGCATTTGTTAAACATACACCTTGACAGCCACATCAACTACTATCTAAAATGCACAAAATACAGATTGTTTACATGGTTTTCAATAGATACACTTCAAGTTGCACATATGTTGGCATCGTTTACCCACGACACCATAACAACACCAACTATCGCCGCCTACAACCATCTAATCTGCCCGACCAAACCGCTACCACCGTCGAACCACTCCCCTATCCATCGCTAAACGGCCCATCAAATATTTTTTTTCTTTATATCTCTCTCTTTCTTCTCTTCTCGTTGTTCAATCCCAACAATATTTTTTGATTGTGCAAATAACAATTCTTTAAGAGGGACCAAACATGTTAACTATAAACATATTGTGGTAAAAATGTAAACTATAAAAATATTGTGGTAAAAATCAAAAACAAAAAACTTAACAATTGAATTTCACTAAAATCATTTGTGGTAAAAATATAAACTATAAAAATATTGTGGTAAAAATCAAAAACAAAAAACTTAACTATTGAATTTTAGTAAAACCATTTGGTTTTTCAATTAAAAGGTTGTGGTAAAAATGTAAACTATAAAAATATTGTGGTAAAAATCAAAAACAAAAAACTTAACAATTGAATTTCACTAAAATCATTTGTGGTAAAAATATAAACTATAAAAATATTGTGGTAAAAATCAAAAACAAAAAACTTAACTATTGAATTTTAGTAAAATCATTTGGTTTTTCAATTAAAAGGGGAATATTAAATACTTACTAATGAAAATTTAAAAGTTATAACCGGTATTTTGAGATAAGGACATGGGGTGGATAGCCACGCCCCATCCCGTACGTTAAACGTCTATGTCAGATGTTAATGTCCCTCACACCACGCCGGTGAGAGCGTTAACACTTGTTAATGGGAATTATATTTGTTAACTCGTTAACGCGTGAATTGGGTGAGATTTTCAAATAAATTTAACGTTGGATATTGAGCCGTTGGAAAAAGTAGGCGTTTGGCTACTTTTTTTCTTCTCTTTCGGTTCAGGGGATAACATATATCGAACTTATCGTGATCCTGCTGATTGAGGTTTTCAAGAACAGTCGTTTGATACGTGGGTTTCATAAACGCAAGTAACTCAAGAACCGTCGTTTCAACCGTGAAACGAAAGCATAGAAAGAAGACAACGCAAACAATCAACGCAAACGAACCAACACAAACCGAAGCGGACCCGAGCAATAATCGGTGGAACTATGACGAGCAATCCCTTTTAGCTTCTTCGTGGATCTTCATATCCAAGAATGGCGTAACTGGTAAGAGTATAATTTAAAAATACTAACTTTGTGTTCTTTTTTATTTTAGAAAACACTCAAACTCGTGCTTTTTGTGACATCTTATTCAAGTCTTATTTCATGAGATACTTGGACGTGAAGAATATCGGTCGATTGACAGCCTTTACGGGCAGTGGAGACAACTTTAGTAAAAATCGACGAAGCTCAATGCATTTTTCTTGGAACAAAAACACCTAAAGCCGAATGCGTTTGTTGAAAAAGTCTTGATAACATTGGCCATAACAAACTGCAACCAAGAATGCAGGGGCCGTCGCCAGTATATATTATGTATACACTTAGGTGCTGTTAGTTTTTTCTGCAGGAAAAATATCTGTAGTCTGCGGATCACATCTGCAGACATCTGCAAAAGAAGAGGTGGACCAAACCTTTGCAATATGCAAGAAGAAAAATGTTTGTTTTTTAACGTATGTGGATGGCAGTGGGTGGTGCACAATGGATGGTGTACGTTTAACCTCTGGAGACCTTAGAAATTTTTAAAAGTTGTTGGACAAATCTACATTAGGAAGTGCTCGCGCATATGTTTTAAAAAAACTATTCGAAAAAACAAACAGTCTACATATGATAATATTTGTGAGTGATCTGTACGACGCAGAGAGAAAAGTCTGCGCGTATCTTCCATAAAAACAAACATCACTTTAAACATGTTATTATGTATAAAAAAGGATTACTTTGTATATTGAAATGATTCACTATGGTTGTCATAGGAGTTTAGGACATAGGTTATGTGGAAAAACATTCATAAGAGGATATAAAGAGTGATGAGTTATTTTGTGTGGCTAGCAAGCGTTTAAGAAATCGAAAGTTATCGTTGGTTTATGGGGTTTGGGTTGTTGCAAAAATTATCAAGACCTTTAAGGGCTGTTTGTTTTACTTTTTAATTGTTCAGTTTAGTGTTTAATCATTCAGCATTCAGAGCGTTTGTTTAAAAAAAAGAGTCTCTGAATGGTTCAGTTAAGTGCTGAATGGTTAAGAGATAGAGAGATGCTGAATGGAACTAAATGTAGCATGTATCAAACTTACCATTAACTGAAGTTTTACCCTAACATCTCTTCCATTGATAGAGCCTCTTAATAGTTCAGACTTCTTAACCATTCAGCACTTAATGATTCAGATGCTGTCAAACAGCCCCTTACATTTATTGTCATTTAAAATATATCATTTTTATTTAAACTATTGTCATTTTAGTCTCATGGTATTTTAGTCCCACAAGTTAATACCGTTAGAAACTCTATCAAATTTTGTATTAAGGTAACAAAATACCTTTCTTTTAAGGCGCAATAATAATAATAGATGCGACCCATTAGTTTTAAAAACCTATTGTCACCTGCTAGGACTCCCTACCAAATTTCATCGACTTGAGTTATAGATAACGCGATGGAAAAAAACATTGTAACGTAGAATGTCACACCAGCTGTGTGTGATAGGAAAAATTACCAATGGTGTGATACTAGCTATCACTAAATTTTGTAATTACATATTGACTAATAACTGATTATTAATTATTTTTAATTGACATTTTTAATTTATCATATGATTTTTATTGACAACGTGTCTTTTTTACTTTGTAAATGACCCGACCTGAAATGTTAACCAACCTGGAAAATAATAACGGCTAGCTATCTCGTTTGTTAGAATCCATATGCCAAATAAATCCGACCCCAAATGAAAGAAATACTAGTTGCGTCACTGATGCACAACATCTCTTTTTTTCCTTGAGCACGCGTGATGGTGGTCACATAATGAGCAATAACGCCCTCAATAACAGTGAATGGGGCGGTCAGGGTCGGCCTAATGTACCAAAAATTAGTCATATACCTAAGGCCCCAAGATATATTAGACCCCAAAATTTTATATGGTCCACTAGCTTTACTATTGGTTATTAATTTAGTTTTTAGTCCGATAATTTTCTGCTGGATTTTCGGTTTTGAGTTGTTTATTTATCAAGGTTAGTAAGGTTTAATTAGTACGTTCACCATTTAATATCTACTTACTTGAAATTTGTTTGATTTTAGTTTATTAGCTACTAGGTTAGTGCCCGCGCTACGCTCGGGGACATAACACTCATGTGTTGATTTTAATGATATTTATGGATATAAACGGTTCCAATCAGTTTTGAGATAAAACTGTGGTAAAACTAAAACACAAAATTTATTTAAAATCTTGTTGTTTGGTATAACAATATTATAATCAAATTAAAGAGAATTAGACGTTCGGTTTTATGGTGTAGGTTTTTGTTAAAACAATGTCGTATAAAAAGTTGTGTATATTTAAAAAATAATTATGTATTTAATTGTATGTTGTTAATAATTTTATCTCTAAGTTTTATTTTTATACCTTAGTAAATATAACTTAGCCCAAACACACCCTTAATTAGTAGGAGAGGGTTGAAAATGTAAATAGTCTTAATTTTTTAAATACTTTGCTAAATATTAGGGGATCAAATGAAAATTAATATTATTATAATAAATTATTATAGATAGATATATGTTTTTTAAATATAACAATATTATTAATTTTGAGAGAATCTCTCAAATAATGCCAAGTAAGCAAATGGATCTTAAATGATGACAAGTAAGCAAATATGATTTTGCTATATTATATAGAAGATTAGTCAGATAGTTCATGAAGTTTGATATGGATCAACAATAAAGATAAGAATGAGATATCGGTGTGGGAATCATGGTTAACTTATATGTCTTCTTAATGTTTTATTATTCTAATCTTTTTGGAAAGCTTTCTAGCCAGTAAGTAATCGTTAGCTAGAGGCTTAAGTTTATGTGTTGTAATTTCTGTGATTTTATATTAATAAAATTTGCTAGTGTTAAAAAAATTAATTAGTTCACTACTTATTCCATGCCAAGCTGAAGTGTAGTTCTAAAATAAGAAAAATGTTAATCGAAAATGAAAAGAAAAGAAAATTAGGGTAGATGCATTGGCCGGAAAAAAGGCCCGTATATTTTTTTCGCCTAATGCACTTACAATGAATAAGCCGCCTCTGAGGTGGTTGTGTGTGGGTGTTATAGCCCATTAGTGTCGGGTCTATTACACCCATCACGTACGTCCTAAAATAACTTGAGATTTGGGCCTTGTCTTCGGCTGACTTTTGAAAAGGAAGTCTTTTAGTGGGCTCACATTGAAAGAATAAAATGGGTTGTACGACAAGGAACAAGACCAATGCATGTCAAAATCACTCCAATATGCTAGTGATGACTGATGAGTCTAGGATTTTTTTTCTTCTATTAAGTCGCCTTTTCGATGATTGAATTCGTAATAATTTGTGACAACAAAATTATAGAGTCGTCCGTTCAAATCTCAAAACAAAATAGGAAACCATAATAAAATACATCTTTATTAAAAAACATACAGTAAAATATATATCGTTGCAGAGTTTTATAAATTTCTTTTAAAAAAGTTAATATCTAGTTTAACAATTAGAGAAACTGGGTTATGGGTAATTACGTAGGATAAGAAGTCACAATTTGGGCTCACTTAGTTTAATTAACTCAGTTTTTCACTTTTAACTTCACCCCCAAATTTCATATCCTATTTAGTTACTCACAAACCAACTATTCATTATGTCAGTCCCTCAAATTGTTTAGTTGAATATTAACATTTTTTAAGAAATTATAAAACTTTGTAATGATATTTTATTTTTTGTGTGTATTTTCTTATGGATGTATTTTATTACGATACCCGAACCAAGTAAAAAATCTGGTTGGCAACCAATCATCATCGACAACAAATTTACTACTTTTTTTACATTAAAACGGTTTACTTTCATTTAAACAATCCATTAAAACAGTTACTACTGATGGAGTCAATACATACTAGGGATTTTTTTACCAATGTAATCCGATAAGCATCAATTGTTATAACCGCTTTCACAAAGAGTTGCGTCATTTCAACTTAAATGTTGTTTTGATTTTCTTCCTACAAAAGGGAAGTCTTTGGTGTTTAAAACACACGAATTAGAACTACGTTTTTCTCATAAAAACTACGCTTTCATTGTTCCATAACTTTCTGTGATATGCACGATTTCATACCCACGAGATAATCTAATCTGATCCGATACCTAATCGTAAAGAACAAAGCATAAAATGTTTATATGCTACACGCATACAATAACATTGTTGTATGTAATCGTTTTAATAAAAAGTCATAGATTACGACGATAATGTGGACAATGCTTTTATTAAACTTAAAAGGGTTTGAAAAATTGTAATATTCGCCTATGTCACTTATTAATTAATATATGATTACATTGACGAATAAATCTTCTTAATCAGAGCATCCAAATATTTGGTCTAAGCTCGATGGGTAAAACTAAAATAAAGTATTTAACTTGTAAATAAAAACAAATTAAGGAACAATTAACGGTTCATAATACATAAACAAAAACGTACGTACTACATATGCCATCTATTTCTACTTCTACGTAAATAACAAAGCCAACAATATACACTATTCCCCTCTATTAACCCGTTCTACGTACGCGTGTCATTAATCTTGTATTTAACTAGACGTTGACTATGGCTAAAAAAACATCACTATTGACGTTTATTTAGTTTTATCTTTATAAAAACAAATAACTAGCTTTTGTGCACCGCAATAATATTTTTAAGCTCATATCAATAATCACGAGGATATATATAATTATAATTATAATCATATTGTAATCAACCACGTAGTATTTGACACGAATATGGTCCAGGAGTCTTATAGTTATAGTGGGCTATTTGTTTCACCTCTTAATGCTTCAATTAAATGCTTAATCATTCAACATTCAGCATTCAGAGCCTTTATTTCATAAAAAGAGCCTCTGAATGGTTCCGTTAAATACTGAATGGTCAAGAGACAAAGATATGTTGAATGGAACTGAATGGACTTTATCCTCATATGTAGTTATATCCCAACATTTATTTTATTGATAGAGCGTATTAATGATTCAGACCTCTTAACCATTGAGCACTTAATGATTTATATTTTGCCAAACAGCCTCTAAGCGATAATTTTAAGGATATTCATGAGGATATGAACGGTTCTAATTCGTTTTAAGACAAAACCGTGATAAAACCGAAACACAAGATTTGTTTAAAAAAAGTTATATATGCTTATAATTTTGTGGTGTTACCAACTTCATCCAAAAGTTTTATTTTTATACCATATCAAATATAAACCGACCCATGCACACCTAGCAGGAAAAAAAATGATAATGTAACTACTCTTAATATTTTCAAGATTCTACTTTATTAGGGGATCAAAATGTAATTAGTGTTATCAAAATATATTATAATAGATATATATGTAAACATTTTAAATATAAAATTGTTATCGTGAGAAAAGTTTTCAAACCATGCTATATAAGCAAATAATTCATCAAACTATGTCACCTAAACAAAATATATCTTGACGATCAGTCTCAGTAAAAAATTATCAAAGGTTAATTTGTATGTTTATATTTTAGGTGATTATTTTTAAACCTAGTGGTGGTAACTATTATGATAGAATTAATCGGTCATATGAGTTGATATATTTAATGAGTTCTAATAGTTGGATTAGACATAGTGGAGACACGCTTTTAATTTTATAAAGTTGTTAATTCGTTTCAAGACAAGATATGTGGTAGGCTTTCTAGCTACCATTGGATCGATATGAATATATGATTAAACAAATCACATAATCACCTTAATATTATTTTGCAATAATATCAATTTATATGTAACAAACAAACGACATGATCGATGTTTAATTAATACTTGTTTGGATTGATAGAGCAATCCAAACGTGTAAAAACAAACTATTTTCATTGATTTTCGTTGCTAGATATAATTAAAATACAAAGAGCTAGCACAATAAAATATATTTTAGTTTCTTCATCACATAATTATCTTAACTCAAACTTTAGATAGTTGTTATCGCAATATTTTAAATAACAAATAGGTGAAGAATGAGTCCAAATAAGATTGTGATAAAAATACAACTGTTGAAAGCTACCCAATGACAAAACAATGGACATAATCAAGCATCATCTCCATTTACAATTTTTGTTTCTTCTATTTCACTCTCTCACACATTTGAGAAAAAACCTAATCTTTTCACGAACCTGATTGAACGAGATCAGGAATCGGGTACCTAGCCAGTCTGATTACATACTTATGACGCTCTAAAACATTCTTGCTTGAATCGTCAGATTGTGAACCAGACTGTGTTGTAATTTTTTTCGTTTTTTATTCAAATTTTATTTATAAATTCTTTAGTATTTACTTAGGCTCCATATATATGTTACTTATTAAACTATAAAATTGTAAATTCACAACAAAATATAAACTATCTTATTCATATAATAATATTTAGTTTATGTATACAAAGTGCTAGCTTTATGTTCTTATGTATGAAGTTAATATTGTCTTGTTTGTTTTTGTAACATTCAAAAAACCCTTATCACATGGCAACAAGAAGCAAGCAAACACTATATATATATACATCACCCCACATAGCAACCAAAACAAACCTTCTTTCTTAGAAACTTCACAATCATGGCTACTCCTCCTCACATTCTCTATCTCATACCTCTTATAATTGTTGTTTTCATATCATCATCATCTGCAAGAACCATTCCTTCTTCGTTTCATCGTTCGAAAACTTTGACAAAAACAAGTCATCAACTCATCAAAGACCTCAACTTGCATCCAAATCTTGATATTAATATCGTTAAGTCCTACAACCATTCATCATATCTTGATCAAGACCTCAAAGTTACACCATCTGGGATTGTGGAGAAACGATTATCTCTTTCGGTTCTTGGTGACTCCGGTGCCTCGGTTCATGATCTTGCTCAACATGCTGGATACTATCGCATTGCGCATACGGTTGATGCCCGGTATGTATACATATATATATCTTGATAACATATGATTTTGATGCTTTAAATTAATGCAGTCTTTATGTAGTTTAAAGATGCTAGCTATATAGTTCAATAAAGATTATAATATGGGTGTGGGTGTTATCAAAATCATGTACAAGTGTGAACGTTTGGAATAAATTATAACCTACCCTTTGAAAATATATCATGATGATTAGAAAAAGTTAGGAATATTGGTTGGAAAATTTGACTAGTTCTTTATTCTATTGGTGGAACTTTTGTCAAGGATCTTTTAAGCATATATTTGAGTATTGGAGTGGATGCATTGCATATTTGAAAATATGCATATTCGTGTGCGTAGGTTATGATGATGATATTCACTTTAGATTAAGTCATGTATTCAATAATTTAAATCAATCAATCATATATAATCTTTCACTAATGGGTGAAAGTAGGGCCATGAAGTTTTGTGGCCGGGGGAGAAGGGTTGTGAATGTGTAATAGAATAGACTAATGGATCACTAACCTTCATTATCGAGAGACACTGATGGATATATTAGCGTCAAAGGTAATGATCTGATGGACGCTTGAAAATCACCGATGGATATATCATTGTTATGAACTTTTCAACGGATAACAACTACAACGTCTGGCTAGAAAAAATGTCTGATATCATATTTTTGGTATTCTTGAGTCTTGACGAACTTTTCAACTCGATGGCTGTCGAATGTTAATTTTCTAATGATAATCCTTGGATGTAACTCATATACGTTAGAGCTAGTACCCACATACTATATGCATGTCCTTTGTTAAAAGTGTTAGGCTCTAATAATATTGGATGAATAATAAGTTAGTTAGTTTAGTGTTAAAGACTTAAATTTACACTTCTTAGAAGTACTTTTTTTAAACAATGGTAGTTAATTTATATGTTAAAAGTTAGTTACATCAAGTTCGTAAAAAACTAACTTAAATATGGACTCGGTTGGTTTGGTTGTATTTGCAGGATGTTCTATTTTTTCTTTGAATCAAGAAAGGCCAAAACTGACCCAGTGGTTATATGGCTAACTGGTGGACCAGGGTGCAGTAGTGAACTAGCTCTATTTTATGAAAATGGCCCTTTTAAACTTACCAACAACTTGTCACTTGTCTGGAATGACTATGGTTGGGATAAGGTTCATTTGGCTCAAACACAATCTATAACATATTGAACCAAGTAACACCCGCCCGCTAACTAACTGACTCGTGAGTTATTTTTTGTGACAGGTTTCAAACTTGATATATGTCGATCAACCAACCGGAACTGGTTTTAGTTATAGTTCTAGCGATCAAGACATTCGTCACGATGAAACTGGTGTCAGTAATGATCTTTATTTCTTCTTGCAGGTTTGTTTCTAAACCCCTAATGCTATCAAAACTACTAGAACAATAAGTATCACCGATAACTAATCCCGTCAGTAAAACCTGTCGATATTTTTTTATGAACTTAGGCATTTTTCAAGGCCCATCCGGATTATGTCAACAACGACTTTTACATAACTGGAGAATCATACGCTGGACATTACATACCAGCGTTTGCTGCTCGAGTTAATCAAGGAAATAAGAACAAAGAAGGGATTCATATAAACTTGAAGGGTTTTGGAATTGGAAATGGGCTAACAGATCCTGCAATCCAATACAAAGCTTACACCGACTACGCGTTGGCTAATAAACTGATTTCGCAATCTGATTACATCGAAATAAACCAACAAGTACCAGATTGTGAAGCTGCAATCAAAGCATGTGGTACGTATACAAAAAAAAAGTGCACTATGTATTATTGGTTCTGATATGATCATGTCACTTTGTCTCCAGGTACAACGGGCACAACCACGTGCGTGATAGCGTTGGAAACTTGTCAGGAAATTTTCGAGGATATCTTGGATATTGCAGGCAACATAAATGTAAGAACAAACGTTGTACCATTCGAAAAACATAAGTTTTCGATGTTAACTAATGTGTATACTTGTTCTTTATTCGTACGTAGTATTATGATATTAGGAAGCAATGTGAGGGGAGTTTATGCTACGATTTCTCAAACATGGAAAATTTTTTGACTGAATCATCGGTGAAAACAGCGTTAGGTGTACCAAGCAACATAGATTTTGTTTCATGTAGTGAAACAGTACATGACGCGATGCTAAATGATTGGATGCGAGATCTTGAAGTAGGGATACCAGCACTTTTGGAGCAAGGAATTGAGTTGCTTGTATATGCTGGAGAATATGATCTTATATGCAATTGGCTTGGTTTGTTCCATTGGACCATTACTCGTTGATTAGAACAATGAACGAGTTGTTCGTGATATTATAACATTTCACTGATGAACATTTGGGGAACATGCAGGGAACTCAAGATGGGTTGATGCAATGGTATGGTCTGGTCAAAAACAGTTTCTTGCAGCTTCAAACGTGTCGTTTGTAGTTGGTGGGAAAGAAGCCGGAGTTATGAAGAACTATGGGCCGCTTACGTTTCTTAAGGTTCATGATGCTGGACACATGGTTCCTATGGATCAACCGGTTGCTGCGTTACAGATGCTGCAGCTCTGGACTACAGGAAAACTTACAGCAAAAAGGGGATGATTAGTTTCTATAACTGATTGAAGAAAAAGATATATACTAAAAGATTTTTACTTGTGATTGTTTCAAGTGTTTGATGTTTACATGAATGAATATTGTTCCACTGAAATGAAAGAAAGATTTACTTGTAATTAGACTCGTAACCTTAAAACGTCATTTCTTATCATGTCCCAATTTGTGTGTGGCGGCCCACTTAAGGCCCAAACCAGACATTGATCTTAGACCCCAAATTTTAGCCATGTATAAAATGATGAATAAACTAATGATAATGAAGAACCAAATAACGAATACACAAATGATGAACTAACATCTGCCGAATAACCTATTAATAAAGAGATTATTATTGATGAAAAAACACCACTAAATCTATGATCCTAGTAAATAGGACAATATTGGTGTCAATTTACGAGATAAATTAAAACCTTTTTAACTCCTCCAATTATAAACTTTTTTGTTTATTTCTGCCGGTCCCAAGCCCAGATATTTTAACTACAAAATTTAAAACAGGCCCCCAAATTTATTTTCGCCTTAGGCCTCTAAATACCTTAAGACGCCCCTGTTCAAACATCCACCTTAACATGCCTTCAACTTTCGCGCATGCATCTTTTTAAGTGACCAACAACCATACTCGTATAATACGATCGAATGACAACCCTATACAATTTCCCTTTCAATTTTTAATTTTTTTTTAATCTTCTATCGCACAAAAGGCATGTGGTTGCTCTCTACTTGCATCAATTCGCCTGGACACGGTGACTTGTTGAGCCATATCACAGTCTCCGTCACCTTAAAGGCTCTTGAATACTTGAACTTGGTTGTTTGGACAACACCTTGGTCGATGACCGACGAGTGAAAAAGAGAAAGACTCGCTCAAACACTAAAGATAGATCGTTTTGGCCCTCAATTTGTTTTTCATTTTTTTATTTTCACCAATTTGAGGAAACAAGTATAACTGATAAACCCACAAATCGTTTTGTGAATATTTATGCCGCCCCTCATTCAAATTTCTTGACGCTCTTTAAAGTTATCAGGTAAATCTTTATGTGTTTTTGTCTCAAAATCCCATTTCATTTGTCGACTATACCCATGCTCACCACCTGTTTGATTATTTGCCTCTAAGAACAAAACCCTAGAAATCGCGAAATTCATCATTTTTTGGATTAACTTCTATGATCTAATCTTGTTACCGATTACTAATTACTGTTCTATTGCAGTGAAATTGTATACTAATTGTGTCTTCATCACTTCAAACCTTCAATGGATGCTGACAGGTGATACTTACTTTTGCAATTTGTTCTTCCAATTTCTCTTACATTCTAATCAGTATGATCTGACAAATGTTCATGTTCTAGATTAAATTCACCACAGTCCTCAGCTGTTTTATTTGAAGTTATGGGATATCAGCTCCATTTTGCTCAGGTACATGATTTGTAAACATTTGAACATGTTTGATTATTTCATATTCATGTGTTTGTAAGATTGGTGTTTTTTCGCTTGTTAGGATCCTAATTCTAAGCATTTAGGGACGACGGTGTGGGATGCTTCGATGGTATTGGTCAAGTATCTGGTAACATTGTCATTTTTTATTATAGATTAATATTTATATCATAACCACAAGTACGGGATTGTGAATCGATGGAGTTATTGCTTGAATGTTTGCTTATCAATGAACATTGTAGGAGAAAAATTGCAGGAAGGGAAAGTTTTGTCCATCTAAACTAAAAGGAAAACGCGTTATTGAACTTGGGGCAGGTTGTGGGGTTGCAGGGTTTGGTGAGATCTTGTTTTATACTTTGTGTCTGATATGCAACATGTGTAAAAATAATCAAATCCTGTAGGCTCGTATATCAGTATGTTCTTAATTTTGTTAAACTTCTATGTGATGGTTTTGGTTTTAGGCATGGCATTGCTTGGATGTGATGTTGTTTCAACAGATCAAGTTGAGGTTTTGCCTCTTTTAATGCGAAATGTTGAACGTAATATGTCCAGGATCCAGCAGATGAATCCTGATGCAGGTTCTTGAATAACTTTTGGGGATATTACCAAAATGAACATGTTGACTGATTTTTTGCAAAAATAGACATTGACTTTTAGGCCTCTTGGGAAAGAAGACAGCTAGATTGTAGCCTCCAAGTACACGTGGCGTTTTATGATAAACCAACCTATCAGAAAATGTCACGTGTACGTGAAGGCTACAATATAGATGTCTCCTTTTCCAAGAGGCTTAGAAGTCAATTTTGATCTTTGCAATTTTGTGGTCAACATGTTCATTTTAGTGATTTTCTTATATGTTTTTATTAGTTTTTTCCTTTTCCCTCTGTTTGGTAGGTAGTATTTGATTCTTTTCGTTCATTTTTGTAGATTCGATTGGATCCATAACTGCTGCAGAGCTCAGCTGGGGTAACAATGATCATATAACAGCACTTGATCCACCTTTTGACTACATTATTGGCACTGATGTTGTATGTTTGATTTGAACCACAATCTGTTTTGTGTTCATATTTTTAAACCAAAGTTATGTGACAATATTCATATGTGTTTTACTACAAGGTCTATGCTGAGCATCTTTTGGAACCACTATTGCATACAATGCTTGCATTGTCGGGTCCAAAAACTACAATTTTGGTAATCGCTCAACAGCATTTGAACACCGACCCCTAAATTTTTGTGCCCATTCGTCTCTTATATTCTTTTCTTGCAGATTGGTTATGAAATTCGCTCCACAAATGTCCACGAACAAATGATTCAGTTATGGAAGAAGCATTTCGAGGTGAAAATAGTGCCTAAATCAAAGGTATACATGATTTTACAACTCCCAACAAGCTTAAGTGTTCTTTGTGATCAAGATTCTTTTTTTTTTGTTTTAAACCTCCACAGATGGATATCAAGTATCATCATCCAAGCATACAACTTTACATCATGACCTTAAAAAATCCAGAAGGAATCACAAATCTTGATCCCATAACTGAAAATGATACAACTGAAAAAACCGAAGACGAAGCTGATATTGAAGTACCAAAACAGCCCCAAACACTCAGTGATTGGGAAGCCAGAAGATATGGATCCATGGCTGCTCGGCTTCTTCGAGACATCAAGATAACTTAATTCCATGTTGTATGTTGACTACTTTACACTTCTGTTTATTTTAATTACAAACAACTTGATGCTTGACCTGGATACTATTAGTGTTAGAAAAGGAGCTTGAGTTTACAGAAACTATATTGATGTTAACTTCTAGATCGATGGGTCTGATGGAGACCGGTCAACAACGAGCCGTAGGGTCTGATTTTTGACTGTTTGGAAATGTAACAGCTTCCAGTATCATATACTACAGTTACCATTTACCAACCCAAATGATCAATGCTTTATTTATTCACTTGCATATATATTAATTAATGTACATGTGACTATGTGAGTCATAAGGAGTTATATCATAAGTTATCTTTCTTAGCTTTCGTGTGACATGTAGTGTCTACTAAGTTTAGCCTTATCCCTGTTACTCGCAACGATTCAGACCACTCATTGCCGAACGCAAAACTAAATGCGAATACAAGAATGCTTTGTATTGCTCGAGAACACGTTACAATCGGTCACTTTTAATGTGGTTAACAATTTTAAGGTGTCTTAGTCAAATTAGGCATTAACATGTTTATACTAGAATCCTATAAGAAGTTGTATTTTAACAAAAGCCCTTTGATTTCAATATATGTGTTTTTTCGGGTTCTTCATATCTAACATCCATCTTTAGATAGGTCGTGATAGGTGCTTCGGTTGCGTGAGTGTTTATATGCGTTGGGTGCTTGTAAAATTGGTTCTTTTCTATGATGGCAAGGGTGTGGGAGATAGTGAAAGGCTAGTCCTAATTGCAAGTTATGAGGGTGAATTGGATATCGCTAATACAAGCTAATAAGCTATTATTCGTATTCACAATTTAATAAATAACACTTTTAATTTTTATTATCAACATCATTCTTACTTGTCTAATCATCGTAGATTTACACTTAATTGCGCTTACAAGGAACGTAAGCCTTTATGTTCCGTGAAGGAAACCAAATGGAATTAAAGTGTAAATATGTGATGAAAGTTTTTTTTAATAGCAAATTTAATAAAAACCTAAGACAATAGTAAGATGCTAGGACTCATGTGATGAAAGTTAATTGAAGTTATGTTTTTTGGACAGCGAAACGAATAAAGCCTGGCTACCCGGGGTAACCCAATGGCGAAAGGCAACCCCAAACGCTCTGCGAACACAGACAGCGCTAGGTAGTCGAAACCTACCTATTAACCCAACTCCAATTCGGGGGAAACCCACTAACCCGTCCACCCGTAGGCACGACGACAAGCTAGTGGTAAAACCCGTTTGGCTCAGAGATCGAACTTAAGTCTCTTTTGAAAAATCCAAGCCTCTTACCACTACACCACATTAAAAGTTGCAGTTAATTAAAGTTATTAACCAAACTTTTAATATGATTTATGATCGTTAGGTGAGTAATAATTAAATTATTAAAACCAGAATTACCAATTAATAACTACATATAATGTGATTATATGTAAAAAATTAATTGAGTAGGCCCTTCAAGAAAATGGGTGACTTGTCTTTTTCAGGTGGACCTAAAACCTATCATTTTCGAATGCCTCTAAATGTATTAAATGCAAAAACATCAAGTTAAAGTGTACTTATCTGAGTGCTCAATATGCAATAATGCATAAGGGGCTGTGTATTCACACATCCCAATTTGTTATCTACACATCCCAAACCATATAGGAACTATATTGGTCAATATGGTTCCTATTGTGAGCAAAAGAATCATATAGCCCAATATGGTTCTCATTGTTGGCAAAAGTCACAAATTGTACCATATAATTCCGATCTGGATATATAAATATATTTAAATCAATTTTTGTAGTTTTATAATTTTTTGTGATCATTATTTTTTAACAAAAATTAAGTTTTTTTAGTTATAAATCATGTTAGTTTAGTTTTTATAAAAATTATACTGAAATCCAAACAAATTAAACAAATACATATATTATAACTAATCAAACCAAAATATCCAAATTACACAAATAGTAAAAATACTAGAAGTTTAAACAAATACTCCTCACCCTCATCAATCCTCATACTCCTGATCAGACAGTCGGATCTCCTCATCCGTAAACTCCGGTGGACGCTTAGTAGAAGACGTGTCGGGAGCCTTTAAGATTTAATCATTGGTTAACATTAAGTTGTGTGTACGTAGAATAAAAACGAAATAACATACCTGCATGGAAAAGTTGGACACAGGAAAGAGCGGTCTGGTCTGATCGGGCTGAGTAAATGACGGTCCCGAATGCTATAAGAATTTTAAAAAAATACGCATTACATAACATTAAAGTGCTTGTATATAAATGAAAAAAATAAGCTAACATACCTGCACGTACGGGTCGTGCTGAGTAAACAACGACATGAACGAACCAGATTGAGGAATGAACGACATTGACGTGTCTGGCTGATGCGAAGAGGATGGCATGGACGGGTCGCGCTGTTGTGTATGGACCGAGCCCTGGTCTGGATAAACTCGTGGTGGTGGACGGGGCGGAACCTCTAGATTCATATACTTATACATCTCAGTCATTCCGGTCATCATCCACTCTATATTATCACACAACCGGTCAAGTTGGCGACCCTGCGATGTTCGTGTACACTTCTCATCCTCCTGGTTCTGTAAAATACTACTGAGAAGTTGGTTGGTTGAACGAGGCAACCTAACCGCACGATAAGCTCTCTGTGGATGCTGATGACCCACTTGTTCATCCGGCACCTCAACATCATCCCCCTCGCCTTCCCGCTCAGCCATCTGAGGCATCTGAACCTCCTCAGCCCCTAAAAGCGGTTGATGTACCAACGGCTGCCATGCCCAAATCTGACCATTTTTATTGATAAACCTATAACCAACATTAGCAAAGTTTGTCGCCACTTTCATCCCTGTCAACGACCTCATGTCCAAATATTTGCATGGAGCCGGGGCTGGATACCTCAAATCCACCCAATCAGTCAACCGACTAACACTCTGGGCTATGCGGCCGATAAATGATCCCCCATATAAACTCCCACGACGTTGTTTACTTCCGAATGTGACAAAATAATCCACTAAGCAAAGATGGAGGGCGCACGGACGGCGAGTCAATAAACAATAGAGATAGAAAAGATCGGCCTTCGTCACGTGCTCGCAACTCTTTCCACGAGCAGCAATGCCCGTGCTAAAGAAACAGTGTATATAACGAACTAGCGGGTCACGAATCTCAGAAGATCGGGCATCCATCGCCTTAGTGTATGGACCGTCACCGATGGTGGGCCACCAGGCAATCAATCAATGTTGGGTTTATAGGTGACAACTGGATGAAGAAGAATCGTATTGGGCAATATGAATCGTATGGCATTAATGTTTCACCAACCAATGACTTCATCGTATTAATTAAAACCGTATTGGGCAATATGATCCCAATTGATGTCAATGGGAACCATATTGCCCTATATGGTTCCCCTGCTGTTTTAGTTGAATTAATTGGTGGTTGGTCAAATTTATTACTGGGCAAGTAAAAGTACTCGTATTAGGCAATATGATCCCAGTTGGAGACAATAGGAACCATATTGCTCAATATGGTTCCTCTGCTTTAGTTGCATTTATTATAGATGTATGGTCGTAGTTGGTGTGTTGCAGGTAAAGTACATGGGATCGTATTGGGCTATATGATCCCAATTAATGTCAAATGGAACCATATAGCTCAATATGGTTCCCCTGCTTACTCATTAAACCCTATAGGAACCATATTGGGCAATACGGTTCCAGTTAAAGGATGTACAATTTTTTTTAGGGATGTATAGATAGTATCACCCATGCATAATTGAAGAGGCTTGTGTACATTTATAACCAGGAAAAAAAATCTCAATAATATACAAAAAGAAAAAAATCAAACAGCCTCTTTTTCTTATGGATGTGCACATTCATAGTGATTGTCTGATTGAAGTTCTAATTTTAAGATGAACATTGAAAGAGACTTAAGGGTAGGTTTAGAAGGTGTGAATTTATCGTTTTAAAAAACTAATATTAAAAAACAAACTAATTTATAACTTATGTTTGTATTTTTAATTTCTTACAAAGCCTCAGTTTTATAGAGATTTGCATGAAACCATAATAACTTAATTGTAATCGAGACAACCGATGCAACTGAATCGTGCCAAAACAAAAACCAAGTTGAATCGTATTACAATTAAACCTAACTGCCTCGTAACCGAACCGAACCAAACCAACAAACCCAAAAATGGACCAGAGTGTCTATTTATAATATTACTAGATTAGAACCCGTGTATTACACGGGATTATGATTTTATATGTTTTAATTAAATTTATTTATAACATATCTTTATTAAATCAGTTTGAATATTTACAAATATTTCCTAACAAAAATAATATATTTTCTATTTGAATATATTTTCTATTTATGAATTATGATAATTGGTAAATTGTTTATTTGAGCATATCATGTTATGAGATAATTAATGATATTTGGTAAATATTTTATTTAAACATATCGGGTTAAGTGATAAATCATGATAATTGGTAAGTTTTTTATTTGAACATATCGACGTAATAGATAATTCATGATAATTTGTATTTTTTTATTTAAACATATCTATTTTGAATATGGAGCATACCATGACCCGCTTTAAAATCTTACATCAAATTAAATGAGAGCATGACACCTAAGCAAATTCATATGTAAAGTAGTTAAATTGTTGACATGTGGATGAGTTACTCAATTGTCCTTATTACTAGAAAAATCACACATCATTTGAGATTCGAACTTATGACGATTTCTGTTTTAAATGCACAAGTTTTAACCATCATATCTTAGCTTGCTTTTTGTTAATATCGAAACTAATAATATGTATTCATAACTTTACTTTTGTATAATATATATATTTTTATTACACATCGTTTATATTTTTCAATCCATATAATATGCGAATTATTAACATATATTAAATATAATATTGTATAATATTATATTTGTGTTTTAGGCCGGGATTCATAGAGGGTATGCCGAAAGATAAGAATAACCATTAAGGAACTTTATTTAAAATCGTGTCATAATTAGTCACCAAAAATTAGAATAACTATTATTCAAAATCAAAACCGTCATGAAGCTGAAAAAATCGAAGTAGAAACCAAAATCGAAAAAAAAAACCAAAAATTTTAACGGTTTTTAAAAACTAATCCTCTGTGCCCAATTTGTGGTACAGTTGGGGATTCATTAAATAATCTAATCGGATAAAACTTAGATACTAAATTTAAATACAAGTATGAGATCGTTGTTGTGATATATGTTTGAACTAGAGTAAAATGTCGAATGTTTAGAGAGGAGCGCATAATTTGTTAGGATTGAAAACTACCTTTGGCCGTTTTCAACTAATAATTTGACCATAAAAGACCCGGAGTATATTTCAAAAAATAAATTCGTAAATGAATTTTCTAACATAGTAGTCAAAATATAAAAAAAAATCTAAAATGAACCCCACTAGGGGCTACCGCCCCTTGGACCTAACTATTTGATTTATTTAATTTTCCTTGGTTGATTTGAACCAAGGTTCTTAGATTTGGCCGGGTATATATATGGTTCAATTTACAATATTCATCCTCCTAATTGTTTTTTAAGTATTACATAACATAGGTTAGTGAATTTTGTAAAAAAAAAAATTAGTTTGCAACAAATCAAATTCTTATGATCCAAATTTATCCAGTGTTTGACCTATTTCAATTCATATTTGGTTGCCAAATTTTTCTTCGCATCCAGTTTTGCATGCCGCGTGGTTAATGTATCTTTATAGTAGGCCTTTAATGTTACAAGTAGCTAGGTGGTTTTTGAACCTCATGTCTTACGTTGCAAGTATTATGTTTGATTCAAAACACATTAGAGGGGTCTTGAACTCAATACAATCAACATCTTGCTTTGATATTGATTTGATATTATTCATGCTTAAGTTAGTCGTATCCGGTGTAAATATACTTGAATTAAGATCGTTTTTTTTGTCAAATCTAGAGTTGTATGTCATTTTTGGACTTGAATCATGACATGCTTGATCTGAAAGTCAAAATGTATGTGTGTTTGTGATTAAATTAGCTTCTAATTATATTACAGATACTTTGATTTTGTAATATAGTTGGATGTTTAATAACTTTTTTTTGTTTTTAGCCATAAAGTTGCTTCATCTAATTCTCTTGTGCTATGTTTAATAGCTTTTTCTTTTTATCTTAATCTGGATAAGGGTTTTGCAGCAACATGAAAGTAACATATATTATTAATTTGGAACAAAACGATGGCTAAATATCTCAATTATGAAGTTGTTCTTTTACAAGTATTTTGAGATTAGCAAATTTTAACTTGCTACTAGTCACTGATGGAGTCAGCCCCAAAATTCAGGGGTATCCTAAAATTTTTTTTTCCCAAACGTTCATACAAGGGGTATCCTTCTAATTTTTTTAAACATAACTTGAGTTTTGTGGCTTGCACTTGGACTAATAAACGTTTTAAATATAGTTTGGGCTAATGTAATGGATTCAGGGGTATCCTTTTAAATTTTCAGGGGTAGCCCAAACATAAAACGGGAAAAAAAATATTTTTTTTTCCTTTGACACGAAAAGTTAAGGGGTAGCCCGGACTACCTCTGGTGTTTGTATACCTCCGCCCATGCTACTAGTTGTTTTTAACCAGGATATTGACTGTATTTAAGAGATCTAGTTTTCTAACATTATCTATATGTGGCGCTTTTAAAGGTTAAAAGTAAAGGGTACAGTGTTTGAATACGATAAAACAAATAAAGATAGTCATATTACAAATAAAACAACAAATGTCGTATAACAAATGTCGTATACAGATAGCTCTTTAAAAGTTTGTCAAATTTTTTTATAAATTTCTTGATTAAATTCTTACATTGGATAAATTGTCAACTGGTTATTTATAAATATCCATATAACATTAAACTTGATATGATGATGTATTCGTGTTCTCCCTAGCTTTTTTTAAATGAAAAGGTTTTTGTTGTTATCCTTAATTTGTCTAATTAAATCTCATCATGCACCGTCTGACAAACAGAAATTAAGCGAATAAATTTTGTATACATTAATTAGTTAGGTTTATATATGACACGTGACATAACTAAATATATATCCAATGTGCATGTGCATATTTATATATCTATATGCAACAAACCAAGATTTGTATCTGCATGAAACACTTGTGAAATTATTAAAGTACATTCACTACGTGGTGCTATTTAGAAAAAAAATCAGAGAACGTATTATCATTTCAAACATACTTTTTAACACTTCTTATCTTATCCAAATTAAACTCACACGCCTTATAGTTTTTTATTAATGTTTTAACACGTTAATATTTATAATTTTATTTCACAACGTCCGATATATTAAACTTTTTTAAATCTACGTCTAAAATATTACACTTTTTAACTCTGCGTCTAATGAAGTTAATGTCACGTACATAAAATATGTAACAATAAAAAATACAATGTCACTTGTGACCACCACACATTAATATAATGTCATATTGTTAAGAGTATAACAAAGTCATAAATACGATGATACCATCGCAATCAACACAATACTCTGGCACAAATAGTTAACACCTAATTGAGTATGGTTAAATGAATTATATTATTTTATTTATTTTATATATATGAAAACTTGATTATATATATATTTTGTTTTGGAGCAAGTTAGTTAAGGGATGTTTGTTTACCTTTTAATGGTTCAGTTCAGCGCTTAACATTCAACATTCAGCATTCAGAGCGTTTGTTTCAGAAAAAAAGATCATATGAGTGGTTCAGTTAAGTGCTGAATGGTTAAGAGACTGAGAGATGCTGAATGAAACTGAATGGAACATATACTAACTTTATACTAATCTGAAGTTCAACATCCCTCTCATTGATGAATACTCTTAATGGTTCAGATCTTTTAACCATTCAATACTTAATGATTCAGATTTTGCCAAACAGCCCCTAAGTTAGGTAGAAAAGAAGTAAAGACATTAGGTGGTTAGCGATGGTGGCTAGGTAGAACACGTAGCAGCAATCGAATATGTGGTTTTAGGCTTTTAGCCTGTGAGAGAAATAGATGGGTGATGATTGTACGTATACTCATACCGACCTTAATTGGTACATAATCTTCCATTTATATATAATAATGCATCGAATCGAATTGGAAGACGTTTGGTTTACTGGCATCTGCTATCTGCTGCATGAAAGAGTGGTAAAGTGTTTGATAATCTTAAAGTCATAAACTTACATCTTACCAGCGTAAAAAATCTTGTCATTGAACTTTTTAAGCATATACAAATTGATGGGTTTTACGAGCCAGACGGTTTTCTCTTGAAAAAAGTTCATGTAAGTTATCCTTAAACGTCAAAACTGATTAAGGTTAGAAATCACGTAATATCTAATGCCCCTTAGTCCGAACAAAAAACTTAACAAAAATATATTGGAAAAGCGTACTTTTATTTCAAACTTTTTTTGACATAGCTTTCCCTTTCAAGGAAAAAAGTATACTTATCAAACGTCAAGATATTAACCACTTCTTTTGATTCAGTCTTGCATGAAAGATCGTTTATTAATTTTTATCATTTATTTTATTATTCAATGAAGGTAATATAATAATAATTCAAACTTTTGATATATTGATCCATATTAATTTAGTACATTTATATATTCAAATTGTTTATAGTGAGACTTAAATTTGTTGAATTAATTATGTTATTCTATTACTTTTACCAAAAAATTACGTGCAATAAATTTGAATATTGCTTAGCAAATTAGCTATTATCGGAAGTGAAAGACATTGAGTAATTTAGTAAAACCCAACCTGAATATTTTCATGTCAGTTTTATTAAATTTACAACACCTAGAAACACTGATAAGACTTCCTAGAACCGTCATCAAGCGTAATTTGGGTTGACTGTGGTAACAATGGCTCTAAGGGCTATGATTGAGTACACGTTGAGTTGGTGACGGTATGAATTTTACTACAAACAACTATTTAAATAGTAGTTTTATGAACCCTCAAATTATCATAAAACATAAGTAGAATTACATATTTGACTTTTGTTTTGTTTAAACCGTAAACCGAATATATAAATTGATTTTAGTTTGGTTTAGATTTCAAAAATTTAAATTAAGTTCGATTCAAATTATAGTTTCAACCCGAAACAAAAATGAAACCGAATAATCCACAATCCAAACACATAGCGACGGATCTAGAACAAAATTTCTGAGGTATCCTAAACGAAGATTTTTGCTCAAGAGTACCATAACATTCGTTCAAGAATATCCCTATAATTAACCAGTAAGATAAAAGGATATACCGCTACTTAAACCGTTAAAATTTACACTTCACATCAAAAATTAAATGGTATCATAAGGTATCAATGGGGTCTTTATAGCTCCGTCCATATAAACATCCTACCAATGAGATTTGTTATAACATGCTACGTCCACATGTTCGTTTGATAGAAAATCTATTGTTTAACCTCAAACGGCCATTTGATCATATGTTATAATAACTTATTATCATTGTCACAACTTACTTATCTTCGTCAATCACACTAAACGATAATAACTCCGATGGAAAAATCCGGTTACGGCCGTGACGGAATATTCCGATCACTCCGGCCACCACTAATCATCCCATCTAACCCAAACACTTCAATGATCTCCTTCCTCTTCCGCAACATCTCATCTTACCCAAACAAACCCGCCTTATTCGACTCCGATTCCGGCGAATCTCTCACTTTTTCCGCCTTCAAAACCACCGTCGCTAAACTCTCACACGCCTTCAAAACCCATCTCAACATCGCCAAAAACGACGTCGTTCTCATCTTCGCCCCTAACTCTATCCAATACCCTGTCACTGTTTACTCCATCATAGCCCTTGGCGCTATTGTTACCACCGTCAACCCACAATACACCACCGGAGAAATATCAAAGCAAATTAAAGACTGTAACCCTAAACTTATTGTCACTGTTCAAGAACTGTATGATAAAGTTGAGAGCTTTGGTCTGCCTGTTGTGTTTTTAGGATCACAAAGTTCAAGAAAAGGCTGTTTTAGTTATAAAGATTTGATTTTGAAATCTGGGTCTGTTTCAGAACTGCCTAAAGTTTCAATTCATTGGGATGATACTGCAGCTTTGTTGTATTCATCTGGAACAACTGGTGTTAGTAAAGGTGTGGTGTTGACTCATAGGAATTTTATTGCTGTTTCACAGATGTTATGTTCTGATCAGAGGTTAATGGGTGAGAAAGATTATGTGTTTTTGTGTTTTTTGCCTATGTTTCATATATTTGGATTTGGGGTTGTCTTGTATGGTCAGTTACAAGAAGGAAACACAATTGTGTCAATGAAGAAGTTTGATTTTGGTGGGATGTTGAAGAATATTGAGAAGTATAGAGTGACACATTTGTGGGTTGTTCCACCTGTTTTTCTTGCTTTGACTAAACAGGATGTGGTGAATAAGTTTGATTTGTCTTCTTTGAAGCAAATCGGGTCGGGTGCTGCGCCGTTAGGGAAAGAGTTGATGGAGGAGTGTGCTAAGAGATTGCCTCATGTTATTGTTCTTCAGGTGATGTTCATCATCTTTTTTACTGTTTTGGTAGTTGCAAAGATTGAAACTTTAGGTATCTAATTGGTGTATTTATGTATGATGTAGATTGTAGATTGTAGATCTATAATGGAGTTAATTTTTTACTGCAAATGCATATGTGCACATGGGCTACTTGGGTATTTTGTGATATTGTATAATCTTGAAAATATGGTGACAAAACAAGAAATCTTGACTGACACCTTCAACTAAACATGTTATAAACTAGAGTTTTAGATATGTTTTTGGTATAATTTTTCTACCCTTTTTGTTAATCCTGCAAATTATAATTTTTTTACCGAAATTTAACTTGCAAGTGTATGTACAACAGGGATATGGCATGACTGAAACAACTGGGGTCATTTCAGTTGAAAGTCCAATTATGGGTCCACGGCACTCTGGTTCCGCCGGAAGGCTTATACCAGGAGTCGAGGCCCAGATAGTTAGCGTAGATACCGGTAAACCTCTTCCTCCTAATCAGATGGGTGAAATATGGGTCCGAGGAGCCAATATGATGCAAGGTATGTTCCTTCCATTATCGCTATATATGTGCATCATTTAGAGGTGTCAAAATGGGTGGGTTGGATAAAGAGTTGAAACGCTTAATTTTTATTCATGTCAGGATTGACCAAAAACACTTGTTTTCAAAGTGTTCATTATGTTTTTAGATCGTTATCGTGATGATGTAAATTACGTGTTGAAACTACATTTTCAGGGTGTCTTTCAATACGGGTCGCCTGGTTTTATATAAACTAAGTTTTTGTAAAGTATATCTGTTTGGAAATAAAAGATAGCATGAACCCTTCAAACGTAAGTAAATAAGTTGAAATTTTCATCTCTAGTTTCATCAATCATTTAACTATACGTGAATCTCAAGTCTTTTTGCGACGAAAGGGTAATATTTAGGAAATTTAATCTCTACTTGGTTTTTAATTTCCAGGTTATTTTAACAATCCTCAGGCTACAAAGCTTACAATAGATAAACATAGATTCGTGCATACTGGTGATCTTGGATATTTTGATGATGAGGGTCAATTGTTTGTCGTTGACAGAATCAAAGAACTCATTAAGTACAAAGGTTTTCAGGTAAAACATGTTTTGTTCATACATATAATAATTCTATTTCGATAGGTTTTTTCTAGAGGTGGTAATGTAAACATATTAAGCAAAACGGAAACTGGTTGAACGTCACCAAAGTGCATTTAAAATGCATAGACTCTCTTAAATAATTTTGTTTTCTTTCAACTTAGATTATTGTCGTCACAACATCAAAATTCATGATGAAAAAGACAGTTTTGCTGCTCGGTCCAGCCTAGCCTCATGATCTGTTCTGACTAGCTTTTTATTGTAGGTGTAAACAAGCCGACCCGAGATCAAGCTTGCCTGATCTAGGCTTGTTTGCGTTTTATCTTATCTATTTTATAATTTTATTGATACACATATATATTGATAAGTATAACTATATATAGCATGGGGAAGGCTAAAATAAAAGTCCATTTTACGTACAAAGTGCGAAAGTTATAATGCAAGAAAGATTAACATTTGCATGATAATTCCACCTCTTGCGTGATAATCCTCCTCTGTGATAAATTCACCATTGTATAAAAATAAACTGTTATACATATGAAATTATAGCCTTATTTATGCTCGCGGGCTCAATACATGAAGCTTGTGCCCTGGTTCGTTTATTAAACGATCATTTTTAGGCTTGACCTCATGGTCATTTAAGCTTGGCTTGAGTTTAGCCTCAAGTTGACAAGCATCTCGGCTCGTTTACACTGCTTTTGGCCATGACAGCCATTTAATCTTTACTCTATGTTCATAAATCTCAGGTTGCACCAGCCGAGCTTGAAGCACTTTTGCTTTCACATTCTGAGATATTAGACGCTGCAGTAATCCCGTAAGCTCTAAAAATATAATCTTTTTCTAAACTCACTGCTTGAATATACCATTTAAACCCGTTCCACAATCATTATGATCGCGTTATCCTTTCTGTTAGGTTTCCTGATGCTGAAGCTGGCGAGGTCCCGATTGCTTTTGTGGTCCGATCGCCAAACAGCTCGTTGACAGAAGAAGACGTTAAGAAATTTATTTCCGAGCAGGTAAATATTCTTATTATTTCACGATTATTTTGCAGAAAATCCATTTCTGATTGGAAATTAACCGATGTAGGTTGCACCATATAAAAGATTAAAGCGGGTGACGTTTGTGAACAGCGTTCCAAAGTCCGCTTCAGGGAAGCTTCTCAGGCGTGAACTTATCGAAAAAGTCCGATCGAAAATGTAACATTTTTATGTATGATGAATTTGATATTTTCATGTTTTTAAATTAAAAATTATAAGCAGTTAATGTTACATATTAATTAATGTGTCAAGAAAACAGAAATAATCAAGAACTAACAAGTGAAGTTTTTATACCATGTTTATAAGATCTGATAAACTAAAATCGGTCGTGATGTGAAAAAAATAATACATTCATTGTTTTGGTGTGGTTATTAATTATGTCATACGCAACCATATAATGAGTTGCCATTTATAAGCCTATTAGCTCTATGTAAATTAACAACAATCATGAATAGTTCGTTAATTTGCCCACACGTGAATGCTACGTTGTTGCATCATTTATTTTGTGGTTGGTTGTCATTCGAAGAAGTCTGTTCACCGTCTTTATGACATTTTTACGGTATCTCTTTTGATCTTTGAACGTGGTAGATTGTGAAAATGTTAAAAAAACTTGATGTTCGGTGCTTTGGTGTGGCAACCTAATTTATGGTGATTTCATTTTTTTCTTCATAAAACATCACTTGCTTGCAGCCACAACGAGTTCCCACTTTTGAGTCTCGCAAAAAAGTTGGTGTATAAGAAAAATAGACCTTTAGAGAGTTTTAAAAGGAAAAAACACCACAAAATTTATAACCAAATATCAACTGACATTTCTTAAAATATAACAAACACTAACTTTGTTAACTTTTTTATGTAATAATGTTTAAAGGTGTTTTTAACTTCTAATGAAACTTGGCATTAAAAAAAAATTAAGTGTTGCAACTAATCTAACGGATATCTCTATGCCTATATCATAATGTGTATGTGGTTACATATCTCGTTATTTTATCAATCTCATAAATATTAAATATTGATGAAATCCCGCAGGGAAGCGCGGGAATCTCAGTAGTAGTTTGAAGATAACAAATTTGTTAGGTTAGTTAAGATACTTAAATCAACCCCTAAAATACAACTCAACTTTTCATAAATTCCAACAAACTCATCATGTAAACTTGAATAATATAAAAATAATATAAGTGGAGAGATTATCTGACTCTTAAAGTATAGTTGGGCATTTAGCAAGTTAACTAAGTTTTTGTTCTTAATTAATTATCAACACAAACACCTACGATCGATCTCAAACACACATTATACAAACATCATCAAGTTGGATACGTCGGCTTAAGTTCGGTGGCACTTAACCAAAACACGACACGTGTACTTCTTTTCCCCAAACACCCACTATAAAATATCCTAAACCTGCAATTCATCATCTTCTTCTTCTTCTCTCAAACCCTTCGTCATCTTCACACCTGCAAATCGATCACAAATCAAACCCTAGATCCTTCACTCTCCAATCTCAACGTACCGATCTAATCAAAACACAACCTTTTTTTAGCCTTTTAGGGCTTGTAATTCATCGATTATTGAAATTTGTTCCGATATGATTCTAATCGCGTTTCTTTTCGTTCAGATGGTGTCGGATGCGAGTAAGAAGAAGGCTTTGCAGAAGAAGGCAGCCGCGGCGGCTAAAAGAGGAGGTAAGGCGGCAGCGGCAGCTACGTCGGCGAAGGCGGCGGCGATTAACGGAAGCTCCAGTTCGGATAATTTGTCGAATGGGATGGGGTCGCTTACTATTTCTGACAGGACTTGTACTGGTGTTTTGTGTTCGCATCCTTTGTCTAGGGATATTCGGGTAAGAAATTGTATGTTGATTTGTTTGTTTGTTTGTTTGTTTGTTTAATTTGGGGGTTTTGTTTATTGATTTGAGTTGATGTAGTTAGTTCTTTTGTTTGTTTCAATAAGTGGAAGGTAGATCGATTTTGTTAGTTTTAGGGTTCTTAGTTGAAATGTGATACAATGATTGATGCTAGGAAATTATGAATCAGGACTATTGCGATATCATGTGATTGCGTTTGTCGGTAGTTGATACGCCGTACGCGTGTTTAAAACTAACTTTAAGTAGAGAACTACTCGAACCGGATAATGTTGTCGTTATATAGTGGGAGAGAGAAGAGAGATTTGCGTGGTTACACGTTAGCTAGAGGGTAAGGGCACGTGTTTATGCGTTTTTCACAGTTATGTACATAGGTTTGGTTATGTAATCAACGAGCGTTTTCTCTCTGTTATTACATGTTTGTGTGTGTGTAATGTTTATGTTGCATTTAGTATGTGCTTTACTGTTGCCAAATCATTGCTGGTTCTCGTACGAATTACGAAACTTGAAATGCTAGTTCATTTTGGACAGTCGTTTAAGTTCTAGATATAATTGTTTTTCTGGAAGTAGGTTTAGTTTTTATTCTATATACATGAAAAGAACAAGAATGGTGTTGATTATGCACCCATGGATCGTGCTTATAAGTTATATCTCGTTAGTATTTGATTGCTATATTAGGCAATTGCGTCTAGTCATAGCTCTACGATAGTTGAATTTATGAAACCAGAGTATAGATATTTCAATGTTTGGTAACATGTATGCGATTCTGTAATTGCAAAACGGTTTTTATTGCGTTTGCAGATAGAGTCTTTGTCACTTACTTTCCATGGGCATGATCTTCTTGTTGATACAGAGCTGGAGCTTAATTATGGGAGGTTTGCGCTTTTTTGCGTATCTTTAAGTTTTAATTCATTTTGATGATTTTTTATACGTTTCGTAATTATGTTTTGATTTTCTAGACGTTATGGTTTGCTTGGGTTAAATGGTTGTGGGAAATCAACTCTACTTACTTCAATTGGAATGCGAGAACTCCCAATCCCTGAACACATGGATATATTTCATCTCACCAGAGAGATTGAAGCGTCTGACATGTCATCACTCGAGGCGGTGATGAATTGTGATGAAGAAAGACTGAAATTGGAAGCCGAAGCTGAACGCTTAGCGGGACAGGTTCTTACATGACTGGAAATCAAAAGATTTTGGGTTATTTTTTTTATTAGAAAGCGTGTATATAAGCTTTGGTTTTGAATTTAGGATGATGGTGGTGGTGAGGCACTTGAACGGATCTATGAACGTTTGGAAGCTATGGATGCATCCACTGCAGAAAAACGTGCTGCTGAGATTTTGAACGGTCTAGGTTTCAACAAAAAGATGCAAGAAAAGAAAACGCGGGATTTTTCTGGTGGTTGGAGAATGAGAATTGCTTTGGCTCGTGCTTTGTTTATGAACCCTACCGTTTTGCTGCTAGATGAACCCACAAATCATCTTGGTGAGTCGCTGTTTATTCAAGATTTAAAATAGAAAAAAAAATATATGAGCAGCATATTTTTATGATGTGTTATGAATGGATTGCAGATCTTGAAGCATGTGTGTGGTTGGAAGAAACTTTGAAGAACTTTGAGAGGATCCTTGTAGTGGTTTCGCACTCTCAAGATTTCTTGAATGGTGTATGCACTAACATAATACACATGCAAAGTAAGAAACTGAAGATGTATACAGGTAACTTTGATCAATATGTGCAAACCCGTTCAGAACTCGAAGAAAATCAGATGAAGCAGTACAAATGGGAGCAGGACCAAATTGCCAACATGAAGGAATACATAGCCCGGTTTGGTCATGGGTCGGCTAAGCTGGCCCGACAGGCTCAGAGCAAGGAGAAAACTTTAGCAAAAATGGAACGCGGTGGTTTAACAGAAAAGGTGGCCCGGGATAAGGTTCTAGTTTTCCGGTTTGTTGATGTGGGCAAGCTACCGCCACCCGTACTTCAGTTTGTAGAGGTTACTTTCGGTTACACACCTGATAATCTTATTTACAAGAAGCTTGATTTTGGTGTTGACTTGGATTCGCGTGTAGCTTTGGTGGGACCTAACGGAGCGGGTAAGAGTACACTTTTGAAGCTGATGACAGGGGAATTGGTTCCTCTTGATGGCATGGTGAGGCGGCACAACCACTTGAGGATCGCGCAATACCACCAACACTTGGCTGAAAAACTCGACCTTGAAATGTCGGCTTTGTTGTATATGATGAGAGAGTACCCAGGGAACGAAGAGGAGAAGATGCGGGCTGCTATTGGGAGATTTGGGCTGACTGGGAAGGCACAAGTGATGCCTATGAAGAACTTATCAGACGGTCAAAAGAGCCGTGTGATATTTGCATGGCTAGCTTTTCGACAACCACAGATGCTACTTTTGGATGAACCAACAAATCATTTAGATATTGAAACAATTGACTCGTTAGCCGAAGCCTTAAATGAATGGGACGGTGGATTGGTGCTTGTTAGCCATGACTTCAGGCTCATTAACCAGGTGGCTCATGAGATATGGGTGTGTGAAAACCAAACAATAACCCGGTGGGAAGGTGACATCATGGGCTTCAAGGAACATTTAAGGACTAAAGCTGGTCTTTAGATTAGATCAGTGAACCGGTTGCAGTTATAGACGCCGTATAAATACCAAGCTCGAGGGTCGGTGGGTGGGTCCTTTTGGCAACTCGGGTTCGGACCATGCAGTATGTCGAGTGGCTCATGGTTTGTAGGGGGCATGGTTCATGCTGAGAGTTGTGCTAGGCTTCCATCATTCTCTTGTTTTTAATGTAGGTTTGTTTCTCTTGCACTATATTTTGAATTTGGTGTTATAAACAACAACCTATTTGCTATAAATTGTCTTTAAAGTGGTGTTGGTGTATGCTTCTAAGTTATATTTATTTTTTTTTAAATTGATTTATTGTGTCCCAGTTATTGCATGTAGCGATTGGTTTGGTGATATCTTTTATATAGTTGGTATAACTAGTTAATTATTTTGTGCATAGAACTTATATAATTTAAGGAACTTCTGGGAAAGAAACAGAGTTTTGATTACACAATTTTAGAAGAAAAAATATAATCCAAAGATAATATCCTTTATTTGATGTTATTGCATATACCTTTAGTTTTATATTATAGTTCTTAACTAAATTTAGATATCACATTTAACTTTTAACTTATACTCTAGTAAATAGGTTTGGATGCATGTTCATAAATATTTTACTAGCAAAAATCATATGCTAAAATAAAAGTGATGATTTTTAAGTTTTTCAAACATATCGGGTTATGATAATTCATGATAATTGGTAATTTTTTTATTTGAACATATCAGGTTAGAAGACAATTCATGATAATTGGTAAAAATTTTATTTGAACATATCGGATTAGTAGATAATTCATGATAAGTGGTAAATTTTTTATTTGAACATATCGTGTTATTTCAAATATGAAACATACCATGACCCACTTTGAAATCCACTATCAAATTATATTAGAGTATGACACTTAAGCAAAATTCTATGTGAAGTAATTAAAATGTTGATATATAGATGATTTATACAATTATTAAATAGAAAGAAAAGATTACAACTTTTATAGCCATATTATCTAACATATCTGTCAGGACATGTCTAATGAACAAAATTGCCAATTTCATATATATCAAAATTTAAAATATCATATATACCCATATAAAACTAAAAAAATATCATATGAGTCATTATAAAGTATTCAAAATATCAAAATACCCATACACAACTATAACTTATCATATATGCCCTTAAAATATCACTACATAAAATTTAATAATTTTAAGGCATACCATTATAGCATTCTAACTCTGATGTCGATCACAAATAAAATTATATATATATAAACTAGTTTAGTGCCCAATACTCAAATTAAAGAGAACAAAGTGCTCAATTTTATGGTGTAGTTTATTTTAAAAAAATCGTATAAAAATGTTATGTATATTTATAAAATACTGAGGTATTTAATTGTAAGTTATTATTAACTTTATCTATAAGTTTCATTTTTATACCCTATTAAATATAAACCGACTCATGTACTATCCTTGTAGTAAGGGTTAAAAATATAAATACTCTTAAATTTTTCAGAATTCTTCAAAATATTAGGGGACCAAAAACGTAATTAGTCTTATTATAATATATTTTATATACATATTTTAAATAAAAATCATTATTGTGAGATAAACTCTCAAATGATGCCACATAAGCTAAAAGCTTTAAAAATATATCACATAAATTTTTTTTGTTTTGCTATGTTATATAAGGATGTATGGAAAATGTTGGAACGATCATTAAGTAAAGCTCACTAAATTAGTTGTGTGTATATGATTTTTTTTATGTATATATACGAAATTTGTCATGTTTGTAAGGGTATATATGATATTCTATTTTTGATTGGGTATATATATAAAGATTTTGTAAGAGTACATATGAAATTAATCCTCACTAAATTATTAAATTATAAGTTTTTTTAAAACGGCTAACTCACACAATCAATAGTTTACTACTAAATCAACAAACTTTTGTGTATACCTTTTTTATAAATAATATATTTTTTACAAGCATGCTTAATCACATTTTGCACAATGCTAAAAACATTTTTACACCTTATATACTTAGACCACCAAACAATCCATGTAACTTACCTTAAGGGACAACATATTGATCCCAAAATCTAGATCTAGGTTTTATATAAGACCACACTCAATAACTATATATCTTATTTTACTATCGCAACGACGTAGAATCACAATAGAAAGTTATTGGGTGTGGTTTTATAATTTTTAAGCAAACCAACTTAAACTAAACAACACCCTATAACTTTCTATCATGGCTTTACATGAACTCCAATATAAATCTTCCGACTCTCCATTGACCAACATCCACTCGAGCTCACTAGGTCTACATGGCACCATGAGTGCACCGTCATGGTTGAACCCATACTCATCAGCCGCCTTCTCCAATAATCTTTGAAACGATGGTCGATTAAGGTATACCAAGGGAACGACAAACCTTCTTTCTTCATCATCATCGGCTGCAATGATAGCAAAATACCCTTCTTTCACATCTTTTCGGATTGTTTCTTGGGATGACCCAAACCTCGCGCTCCTCGGACCATGATTCTTGGGGTGTAAAAGAATCTTCTGCAGCTTCTCCGCCACCACTTTAAGCTTCAAAAGAAGACTGTGTGTTTTTAACTTACCCATTTTGTATATTAATTCTCACTTTAAATCAAACATCATTTGAGCATCCTTTTATAGACTAGTTGAATGAAGGGATAAGCTTATCATGTGTGTTTTATGTGAATGAAGGTGCAACAATTGCATGTGCATGGGAACAAACCATGAATGAAGGGTCCTTGTTTACGTAGAGTGATCACGTCTACCGATTAAATTCTTAGGAAGACTTCGCTTTGCTATATAACCAAAGTCTAAACACATTAATCTAGCTAATTAATTGGTCTTAAGTCTTAACCGAAAATTAGTGGTAGATATAGTCGGATTAGGTCATGAAAATTGCATAATCTTGAGGTTTTTAGCGACAAATTTGTATATATTGATCGAGCGAGTATAGTAGCTAGGCATCTAGATCGATACGACAAAGAGGGCCAATTCGGTTGTAAAATTAATGGTGAGTAAAATTACATGATGTATCCGTCTGCAAGGGCGAAACTTCGCTAGGGCTGGGACTTGGGAGGGCCACCGCCCCCACTTTTTCTGATAACTTAGAAAATTAGTCCCGGCCTCTAACTTTGTAAACTTTCAATTAAAAAAAATATATAGTTTCAACTTAAACCCTTAGTTTTTAATGTTTTAACTTGACCCTCGTAATTAATGTCACCAACATAAAGTGTATGGCTAAGTCACAAACTTGTTGTGTCGCACGTAGGTGGTACTGGAGCCGACGAGTGGTGATGGTGGCCGGAAATTAAGGGAACGGTGGTTCCATTGTTGATGACTGGTGCTCAGATGAAGAATGAAAGCTATTTTGAGTGAAGGTGATTTGGTAAAGTAGATCGAGTGAAGATTTAGTGAGGAGAGAAAAGTTCCCCGTCTGATAAAATATCAATAGAGGCGACACTATTAGAGGCGATATCATTCAATAGCGGTGACAATAAAAACCTACTTTTTTGTGTCGCCCCTATTGGGTACTGTCAACCCTAATACTAAGTTTTCTGCTTGTAGTGTATATCACCCGCGTAACGCATGTAACAAGTTCATAAATGCATTGTATCTCGAGTGACCTCATACGTTAATATTACCAACATAACGCGTGTAACACAGTCACTAACGCGCCCATCACAACCGGATGAGTCTTATATCATCAAGCTTAATTACTAAAGATGATTATGAAACTATAGTTTTAAATAAAGAAATAAATATATATATATATATATATATATAATATGATCATAAATGCAGTAGTGTTTTGGCTAAGAGTACGTTCAAGTGGACCTATAACTTAACGTATATATTTAATCTTCTTATTCTGTTAGTGGTTTATTCAAGAAACAAACGAGTAAGACACAACGTACATCAATTAATAGCTAGGATTAATATATAATTATTAAAGTGATCGAGTTTGGTGAAATATATATGGTCACTTAATTTAATTTGCCAAGTTAGTTAAGATATTACCTGGATAATGCGGCATGCACCAGGACATCAATTTTGTACCTCTTTTTATTAAAAAAAAATTGTATGGATATATTAACATGTGTTCAGTCAATAATATAATAGATAGTTTTAATTAATTATGTTTTGCTTTTGATGATCTTCATGCATGCACTAGCTAGCTAGCTTACACATGTTTTCCAAAAAACATGAAATTAAGTTTTCAGGCCGGGTTGATTTTCGATCTTGATTAAAGTATTAGATCAACATAATCAATTACTTGGTCAGCAGATGTATATTTAATTTGGTGATTTGTAGCTTGAAACAACACTAGTCGATCCTTAATTAACCTCTTGGATCTTTTTGACTCGGGGAAAATTTAAGAACAAATTTATGAACAATTAATACCAAAACTAAACCAAACACACAAGCATTGACAAAATAGGGGTTAGCGTAATTTGTTGCTTGTTTGCATGTCATCTTATTATAATTAAATTGGTAATTATAAATTCGCTAGTCTTTTATTTGAAAGTGATAAAATAAGCTTCGCGTGATCTTGTAAATGTAAGTTTAGCTATCTAATTCCATAAGGAAATCAAAACCTATGTTACAATTTAAATCTCTCTATCTCTTAACAATTCAGCATTTAACTGAACCATTCAGAGACATTTTTTTATGAAACAAACGCTCTGAATGCTGAATCTGAATTATTATAAACACTGAATTGAACCATTAAGAGGTGAAACAAACAACCCCTAAACGACACTAGCTTTAACTACCTTACAAGAACATGCATTTTATGATGATTAATTTGTCTTGGTTATTAGAGACTTCAACTCGTACGTATGTATAATTTATATATGTTACATCGATCTTTAATTACCTAGCTAGCTAGCTTCTTGTCTAATTATATATCTATATAAGTTTTATATACAGTGAATTGAAGCATGTTCCGTACGTTATAAATGGCCGGAAAAATGTAGATTTTGTCGGCAGAGGAGATCGTATATATCTTCTGGTGAAAACGATATGATCGTAATGTATATATAATCTGATATATATATATAGTAGCATATATGCATGCATGTAACATTTAATTAAGAGTAGGCCCGATAGATTGAGAAAAACAATATATATATATATGTATATATTTGCTTTCACTTTTTTGGTCTATAAAAGAGGCCAACGTTGCTTTTAAAGTAGTAGTTGGCATGGCAATCAAATTTTCTACTATCTGAATTATGGTTTGACATTATTATTATTATATAGTAGTTATGCTTTCAAATATTATTATTGTATTTTTATGATAGATAAAGTAAAAATAAAATAGTAAAAGCAAAAGTATAACCTATATTTTCCAAGAGTAAAATTTGTGTTTATCGTTTAATAACTTAACTTACTTAAGATTTCAAGGATTTAATTAAAATAGTTATTATGTGGTATGCGAATTAGGTATTTAGTAATGTTTAATTATAAGATAAACTAGATTAGTACCCGTGTACTACACGGATTTTAGTTTTATACAGTAGTTTTTAACTCAATTTACATATCAAATTAATTTTTAACATATCTCTTATTAAATCGATTTGGATATTTACAAATATATTCATATAAAAAATCATATGTTACAATAAAGGATATGATTTATAATAGTTGGTAAATTTTTATTGGAACATATCGGGTTAGGAGATAATTCATGATAATTATTAATTTTTTATTTGAACATATCGAGTTATGAGATAATTAATGATAATTGGTAAAACTTTAATTTGAACATATGGGGTTAGGATAAATTATAATAATTGATAAGTTTTTTATTTGAACATATCAGGTTAATTTGAAGATAATTCATGATACTTGGTACATATTGAGTTAAGATATAGATCATGATAATTTGTAAATTTTGTATTTGAACATATCAGGTTAGGAGATAATTGATGATAATTTGTGAATTTTTAATTTAAACATATCGGGTTATTTCGAATATGGAGCATACCATGACCCGTCTAAAAATTCTCCATCAAATTAATTTAGAACATGACACCTAACCAAAATCCTATGTGGAGTAGTTAAAATGATGACATGTGAATGTGTTAGTCAATTATTAGAATAGGTAGATTCTAAGTGTAAAATGATTTTATCAACACAAACATCTCAGATATTGTCACTTTTATCAAGAACTTGTAAGCATGTAAAAAAGACTGTGCGGGTAACTATTTCGTCTCTTTTCAAAATGATACAGATATACATAACAAGATGAAAGACTTCAGTGCTAATTGTCATTGTTCAAACTGAGGGTGACACGCTAGCTAGAAGCATTTCATCGCTGATATCTTTACTCAAACATCTAAACTGTTACATTACTAAAATTAAACATGGCCATAAATCGGTTGATTTCAAAGTACAAGGGCCACTTGAGTTAAAGTTTTAGTTACTTTTAGTGTATTTTGAAATATCCCAAAATATATTTGTGACTTTCCCATTATTTTTATAGGCATAGCTTGCTTTTTATTAAAGTTTATACTATTCTAGCTTCTATCAAACTAATCAACAAAAAAGTCTCTAATGTATATATTTTACATTGCTAGATGTTCCATATACATCTGAGTCTTCTTTACTTGATTAATTCAATAAGTTATAGGTCTTAGTCATAACATGTAGCAAAATTTGATGCTATAATTGAGTAAATTCTAGTTTGAAAACATAAAAAAATAAATAAACTAAACATTTGTTGCTTGCAAGAAACCATCAAACAAGAACCCTAATTTTTGGGACGACATAACTTACGTCTTCACACATCCATAAAGAATTTCACGCCCTCCATTTAATTTTGTTTGACTAGTGAATTATAATTTTCGACTATATTTTGATCATTAATATTGTCAAATTTTGAGCAATCCCGCTGTCCCATGACACAACAGATTTGTGGAAATTAAGTCTATTTACGAAAAAATGAAATTATAAAATAGTTTATTATTGTAAGGATTGATTAAGCATTTGTTTTTAAAAAGAAAATGAAGGTAGAATTATCTACCAAGTTAAAGAGTAATTAATTCTATAATTGATATTGATATTTATATATATACTAATTGACAAGGTCGGTGCTTTGTATCTGCAGAGTCATGTGACGTTACGTCACGTTTCAACTTTTTTACGTTAACGTATTAACGGTTTTAATCCTTGACTTTTGACATATTTACGATTTTAATCACCGACTATTATTAATTGTCATTTTAACCCTGATAATTTTTCAACTTTGCTCTCTTACTCTACTTTGACATATAGTATGACTTTAATATTGTTATCGTTTTGACCTCTAACTTTTGATATTTCATCGTTTTTTAACATGTGACACATTACGTTTTTACGCCGTGATGTACGGGACATGCGACTTTTTTTATAAACGCATGTGATGAAGTTAAATATGCGCGCAAGACCCGATTGTATGACTTGGCCGTTGCAACACGTGGTCGGGTCTTAAGTCTAGTTTAAAAGGATAAAAGAATCAAAGTATTTATTTAACCTTATAAATTAGAAGTATACCCTTGCTAGTTTTATAACACAAATAAAAATTCTAAACTAAAATAACTGTGAAGATTGATAAATTGTAGTTTCTATTTTGTCAAAATTAACTAAACAGTTTATTTGTGTGTAAGCGGTATATATATATATATATATATATATATATATATATATATATATATATATATATATATATATATATATATGAAAATGCGGTTTTGTTGCAAGTGCGTAGCTTTATTTTGTAGTAGGTTTAATACTCGTGTGTTACACATGTGTTAAATAATAATATTATAAAGAAATTATAACACTTATGTTTTATTAAGTATTTAGAAGTATTTAATATTTAAAAATTTAGCTACATCGACTTTGGTGAAAATTCCACTTAATTTTTCTCTCAACTCCCAAGTTTACTATTATAGAAAAAAAAATTTCCTTAAAATATTACACTTAAAACATTGAATTATTAGATAGATTAAAATTATACGTAGATTAAATATAAAAAATTGTGTGACACGTAAGATATAACTATAATTATGTATATATCGTTTTTATCTTTGAGGAAATTACAAATCTAGCCATTTTTAAATCCTAGTATGCTACAATAACCATGAGAGTAAAATTGATCGCTAAATGTGCATGTTTGTGTTATGTTAATTTGTAACCACATGATAAACAAAAATATACATCACTTTTAATTACTAAATGCATAATTTTTTAAACACTAACACACATATGTTTAATAAATAGGTTACTCAACACGACGGAACGTGAGACGTTCAACACAAATAGTATAACGTACTAGATCAATAACACGAATGATGCAACATGACACATATAAAAAGATAGTAATTAGATATGAATTGTCGATGTGTCCACGAAATAATATAACGAGATCATTAACACAAATGACCCGGATATGCTCACCTCAAGCAATAATCTATTTAAGTTAGGGGCTGTTTGTTTCACCTCTTAATGGTTCAGTTCAATGCTTAATCATTCAGATTCAGCATTCAGAACGTTTGTTTCATAAAAAAAAGTCTATGAATGGTTCAGTTAGGTGCTGAATGATTAAGAGATAAAAAGATGCTGAATGAAACTGAATGGAGCATATCCTAACTTTACTCTCATTTGCATTTCTATCTTAACATATCTCTCATTGATAGAGCCTTTTAATAGTTCAGACCTCTTAACCATTCAGCATTTAACCATTCAACACTTACCAAACAGCCTCTTAATGTCTGGTTAATTATATATTACTACATATCTTGTTAACGGGTTGCATTGTAAATTGTCGGTGTAATATATATATATATATATATAAGTATATAGTTATTATCATGGACTTATGGTCCACTTTTATTTTCTTTGGATTTGTAATTACAGGAACATTAAAGTTAATATCATAATGCATGGATTATTGAATTATTGAATTGTACTTGATTAACGTATACATCATATGTTTAAAGTCAAGAAAATATTCTATAAACTGATTTAATACTATTGTTACAGAACAAAATGTCACACTAATGTACTATACGCAACGTCATATATCTGGTATGTAATTATATAAACTTAACTTTTGGACCGAATATTTAATTTGAATTTCAGCACTCACTAAATGTGGACATGAACAATATGAATTATGAAGTAGTAATGTTACAACTGAAAATAAGTTAAAAAGCAACTTCTTTTTTGTTTTCTATCACTTGTTTGTTTTTAAAAATAAAACTTCGATTTTATATAGTAAGTTAACCAAGGTCCTATGAGTCGAAAGAAAATAACCAACAACTAATATATGCAATAAAGTTTTTGACAATCTATCTTGGACACAATTTCGTAACTTACAAAATTGTCTTTGGGCTTATAGTCTAGTGGTCATAGGATTTACACAAAGTGACAAAACGTTTCTTTCGAAGAGGTCTTGAATTCTAGTAAAAATGAATTGGACGGTTGAAACCTTGTCACGAAAATCTCAAACTCGGATAATGGTGATTGAGATTAACGGAGATCCAAACATCTTAAAAGTATATAAATAACTTAATTACAAAATCACTTTAAAGAGTGCATGTCTTATTTTCTTTGAAAGAAGTTGGTTTCAATGTGAAGCAACTTTGTAAAAAGTTAGTAAGAACCGTAACGATAAATATATATGTGATTCTTTTGGTAACCTTTTGATTTTTTCCTCAGATTTGGTTGATTTCTATTGATTTTTTTAAACAGTTTTAATTACGAACTATAGACTTGGTTGGAAATCAACTTCTTTTTAAAGATGATGATAATTCGAGCTTAACGGCACGTACAACTCTTCGTAACTCAGGTATGCTAAGGGCGTAGGGGTGCTTGAAGCTTCCTCCGAAACTTTGAAAATGTCGCGTGGCATTTACGCCCCCACTAAGTCGCCAAGCTTGAAACTTTCTTGATCACGGCATTTAGTTGCCGAATACAATTTTATATTTTAAACATTGCAACATTAAATGCTTACTTATATAAAAACCACATTACATGAAACATCCATTTGTGCCACACTTAGGGTAGATGAGCATAAGGTGTGGTACTTGTGTGTTGACATTTTTTAATTGGCTAATAGTAAAACTAGTGAAATTACATAGTCCATCCACCCCTTCCATCCTAATACCTTAAATTAGATAGTATTTCAAGTTTTCAATCATCAGTCGTTAGTTTGACACTTTATAATGGCCACCAACCAGTTCTATAAAGAAACCAACTAGCTCGTAAACCTCTTTTAACTTGTATACGCCTGAAGAGCTTACTGACAAAACTCCTCTCCACACCAACAAACCATAAGGCTCTTCTCCTAACTAGTAAAGATCAGTGAACCAAATAAAGCTTTTAACCAAAAATGTATTTAGTGTGTTTTGAACATTTTAAAACATGATGGGAAGAGAATTCTTTGAACCAATACTTTTAAGTATATTTTGCAAAAACTCAAAACCCTTTAAGAATTTTTTATTGGTTTTTAAAAATTCAAACATTTATAAAATTATTATATATATATATAAGACTGAAACACATAATAAATAAAAGTTCAGTTATTTTAAAAAGATAAAAAAAAACAAATACTTAATTAGAACAACATGATAAACTTGTTTACATCTCTTTAAAGTTACCGGTTAATCACATAGCTATATTTGTTAGTATGTTCCAATGGAACCTGGGTGCCAAAAAAAATGAATATCCTAAATTAACTAGCGGGCTAACCTCAACAGGCTCCCAACGCTTGATGGTCTCCTACAAAGAAACATTTTCCTATCCAATCGTCATTATATATGTGCTTTCTTAGTTTATAGTTTTAGTCTAGTCATCGCCTTTAGTGCATGTTTGATGCATATAGCTAGTAAGGTACTCTGTATTTCATAGTGTGATCTTGGTTAATTTTTAGACTTCGTCATATATTTGTTTCTTGGTTTACAACTTTGGTCTTGTCTTTAATCCATATGTTTGATGGAGGTGGTGCAAGTTGTTTCAACATGGTTTACCTTGATGCATTTGTTAAGGTACAACTCACTTTAGCATGCGTTGCCATTTTATTAGATTTTCTTTCAATAAATTGTAATCACTTTTTATCAAAGAAAAGAAAGATGATGAAGTGTGTGAAATCTGATATCGCTTCCACTAGTTTCAATTCGTCGCACAGTTGGATCGATAATTTTAATTTACATTTACATAAATGATAAATTTAATATAAAACAAATCAAATGCGTAGACTTTCAAATGAACATGATATAGATTCAAACAAAGTATAACACAAGCTTATATATATAACAAAAATTAAATAACTTTTATTGTGTTTAAAAATTTACAAAAATTTAAATAACTAAAGTATGTACAACTTTAAAAAAAAAGATATGAAAGAATTTAGTCAATTTACCCTTGAGTGGTTACATAATTTCATTTGAGCAGAATTTAAGAATATATACAAATTAATGCCACTAAAATTTCCTAAACATAAGATCGATCCCCTTATAAAAACTTACTAGTTCATAATTCAATCATGTGTATCAAATTGTTTGTTTCCTGAAAACGAGACCAATAATTAAAAACACAACCAAAAAGCAAAAACTAAAAAAGAAAGCAAATCAATATCTTTCCACCACGTATCAGAAATATGACAAAATAGTCTTTTGGTTTTTTCCTATATATTAATTCAATTTAAATTATGTATTTTATTATTCTTAGATTTAAATATTAAGTTATTAACCCTAGCTAGCTATTTCAATATTTGCATGCATGGGTCCCTAAGTGAACTCCTTATTTATACCCTATCTCACCAAATGTGTTCTTTATATATAGTCCTTTAGTTTCTTCACATATGTATTGTACTTCCATTTCAGCACACCGTACAACTCTCCACTTCATGGCTCTATTTCTCCCTATTCTTCTCTTCATGGTCAAGACTAGTTTAACCAATGCTCAAGGGAACCCACCCTCACCTGGCTATAACCCTAGCTCGGTGGTTCAAACCGTACCCTTCGATCGAGCCTATCAAACTTTGTGGGGCCCGCAGAACCAACGGTTCGACCAGAGCTCAGTCACCATCTGGCTTGATAAATCTTCGGGTTAGCATGCACTATATATATATATTTCATGTTGTAGTCTCATTTATGACATGTTAATATCATACATGTTTTTATAAATTAATATACATTTTTAACAAGGTATTAATAAGGTCATGTGACTATTTCAGTCGCGTTCTCACAATTGGCAAAAACAATATTTACGTGTAATACATTTAATATTCTAACTTTTGTGTGACAGGAAGCGGTTTTAAGTCAAGAAAATCATATAAGTCGGGTTTCTTCGGGACCGCGATCAAGCTTCACCCGGGTTACACTGCAGGAGTCATTACATCATTTTACGTGCGTATGAAGCAATATGATTACTTACCACTCAAGCAATTGCAAGTTTTCATGCATATATATAGTTTTGTTAGCTAATTGATTATTTTTGTGTTTAATTAATAAATGTATAGCTTTCTAACAACGAGGATCATCCCGGAAACCACGATGAAGTCGATATCGAGTTTCTCGGGACAACGCCGGACAAACCGTACACATTACAAACGAATGTGTACATTAGAGGAAGTGGAGATGGGAACATCATAGGACGAGAACAAAAGTTTCACCTTTGGTTCGATCCTACCGAGGATTTTCACAATTATGCAATGTTATGGACACCTAATGAGATCATGTCGGTTAATTATCTTCTTTTTTTCTTTTAGTTTTAAAATATTGTCTATAACATTTCATTTAATGGGTCATAAGACCGTACCTACCCAACATCAGAAAAGTTAATATATTCAATCAATAATGGAGTTTACAAAATAGCGTAATTTTACAAATTTATTATATATATATTGTTAATAACAAAAGTTACATTCTTTTTTTTTATATTTGAGTAATAGGGTTATTGAATTTTAATAATTCAAATTTTAGTGTGTTAGCTTGATATTAATTCTAACTTAAAAAATTTTATGTGACAGACCAACTTGTAAATTATTTTACTCAATCGAGCATTTTGTAAGTGTGATACAAAAATGGTCGGGTAAGGTTCTATGAGACAAAAAATAGTCTGGTAGGTTTTTTTAATACACAAAAATGATCCGTTAGAAAAGGCTCGGTGAAGAAAATTAAAGAGTATATAAAATATAATATAATTAAACTAATTACATTTTTTGTCCCATAATATTTTGGAGAATTCTGAAAAATTAAAGAGTATTTATATTTTTAACTCTCTACTACAAGGGGTGTACATGAGTATGTTTATATTTTACAGGGTTTAAAAATGAAACTTATGGATAAAGTTAATAATAACATACAACTAAAGACCTCGGTGTTTTATAAATATACATAACATTTTTATACGATTTTTTTAAAATAAACTACACCATAAAACTGTGCACTTTATTCTCTTTAATTTGAGTATAACATTGCTATATACTAAAAATATAATTTTTAAAAATATATCATGTGTTCCGGTTTACCACGGTTGTATCTCAAAACTGATTGGAATATTCATGAATATCCTTAAAAACATCACTTGAATGTTGTATTCCCAAGCACAGCGCGAGCACTAAACTAGTTATTTAATCTAAAACTAGACCGGCCATTCAACTTGTATAATATGATAAAATTTTGAACATACCGTAAATTTTGATATAAATTTTAAATTTTATTAAACAAAAAGATATATCCAAAATAAAGTATTTAGAGATTTTACAAAACTAACAATATTTCATTTTGGATGCATATCACTTTTCAAAATTTAATTAAAAAGTAAACAAAACTATATATTTAACTTTTTATTAAATTATATACTTGTTTTAAGTTATTAACAAGAATTCATTAGAACGTATGTTAAATAAAACTAAATATTTTACTATTTCTTTAAAGTAAAAAAACATACACATCTTTAATAATAATACCTAGCAATTACTACTTTCGTCTTATTATAAGTGTTTATAAATTCATTTTTTTTTCCCACTTCAGGTGTCCATTTAATAAAATTTATTGGTCAATTTCAAATTTATTAGTAAAAACACAAAAGTAACATAATAAAAAGTAAAATGAATCCACATAATATTTATTGTCAAATGGTATTATTATGAAATGACGAAAAAAAATGAATCATTTAATATGTCTATAACTTTATGTTTTTAAACTAAAACAATTTAATAAGACGAAAGAAGTGATAATTTGATATTTTATAATGATAAATGGATTGTTTGAAAAAGAGGCATTCTTTTTTTTAATCATACGGAAATCTAGAGAAATCATGTTGTGGGCCAGTTTTGTGGCATCCATCATGACATTTTTTTTAATAAACCAGGTTAGGTATTTAAGATATGCCATTAAAAAAAAGTATTTAAGATTTTAACTATGAATTTAAATAATTCAGACTTTTAACTTTAATAATCTATCTAATAAATTAAGATTTTAAAGAATAAATTTTTTTGGGGAAAACATAATTTGGTTTATAAAAGGAAGTATGAGAGGAAAATTGAGTAGGAGAACTAATGAAGATAAAATTTTGTGATTAATGTTAATTTACAAAAATACTTACAAATTTTTAAATATAATCGTTATAATTTTTTTTTAATATTTTTATTTAACCCGTATGTGTCACACGGGTGTTAAACTAGTCTATTTAATAATTCAAGGTTTTAGGGGAAAAACTTTTGGAGAAAATTTTTTTAATCCATAATAAGAAGTTTGAGAGAGAAAATATGAAATATCATGCATAAGTTGATGAAGCAAAATATCCTTTAATAGTAAACATTTATAAATTTTTAAACATAATGATTACGATTTGTTTATAAATATTATTATTTAATCTATGTGTAATACATGGGTGTTAAACCTAGTAAATATAATAGTATTGAGTCTAAAATTTTGCTCTCGGTTGGAGCTTTTACCCTTATTATTTCTCATTGGACTTTCTTAACAAAAAATCGTTAAGTTTTATTTGACTTTCGATTGATGATATAGTGTTTTTCAATGTAAGAGATATTCAAATCGATTGATGTAAATCTTATCTTAAAAAGTGCTCCAAACAATTATCGACTTGATTAATTGAAAGTTTAACACCCGATTGAAGCATCATTTGATCGTTTGGAATACTATTTGGAAGTATATTTACATCAAGCTAGCTCGTATATTTCTTCTTATAAAAACCGTATAACATCAGTTTGATTTCTTGAAATTTTAACAATTTCGTAATTAACTTTTACATAATTCAACCCTTTTTTTGAAATGTAGCTAATTTTAATTGCATTTCTTAAAATGCACCAACAATTACTAAATAATATTGTAATGACTTTATCTAACACTAATTTTGTACTATGTGTTTAATTGTGCCTACTTATTTTACACAACATCACACAATTTTTAACTGATTTAATTTAATTTGATAATTACATTTAAATAAAAGGCAAAGGGGTAAATGTTGCGCCGCTAATTGTTTTTATAGCACGTTATATTCTTTTAAAAGCTACTTTTATATATTTTAAATTGATAATATTACTCTGCATGACTCGTTGGATTTGAGGTCATAATATTTACTAACTTATTATTTATAACGTGTTGGACTCAACTAATTAGTTATATTTACATGGCCATAAAGATGTGATGGGTAATTAAATACTTGTTTCGATCATTTCTACATCATTGTTTGGACTCAATTGTAACCATATATTTGTCACCCTCCATTATTGAACGTACGGTAACACTCATAGGATACCGGATTTGATCATTGAGTACGACGTTTTGGACTCTATTGTAACGTTGCGATCTTACGATATGAAATGCAGATTTTTCGTGGACGATGTTCCTATTAGAAGGTACCCAAGGAAAAACGATGACACCTTTCCTTTAAGACCAATGTACGCATACGGGTCGATATGGGACGCGTCTTCATGGGCAACTGAAAACGGTAGATACAAAGCAAACTACGGGTACCAACCTTTTGTTGGTAGGTATAGCAACTTTAAGCTCGAAGGATGTGCCACTGACTCAGAACAATCGTGCCGCCCTCCGTCTGGCTATCCTTCCGCCACTAGAGGGCTAAGCCGCCAACAAGTGGCGTCAATGCAATGGGTTCAAAGAAACTACAAAGTGTATGATTATTGTAGTGACCCAAAAAGAGACCATACCCAAACACCAGAGTGTTAGAAAGTAAAGTTTTGTGCTAAAGGAAATTTGGTTTGATATATGAGTCCAAAGTCCTTTTAGTTTTTATATGTTTTGTGTTTTTTTTATGGTGTGTTGTTTGTGTCACTATAAATTATAAAAGTAAGTAAATGAATGAATTATTAAGAGTGTTTTGTTTTTATTATATAATTGCTGTCACTTTCTATCAATAAATAATACGCATAGTTTATAAAAGGGTTAATCTCTACACTATTGAAGTGAAAAGGACTTTTTTTTTCAAATTTATAGTATTAATATTTCTAAGAGCCGTTTAAAAAAATCTATCTAATAAATCAAACTTTTAAGGGGCAATTTTTGGAGGGATTTTTTTTTCTATAACAGGAAGTTTTAGAGGTAAAATTTAACTAACTTTTTCACCATGCAAGTTGATGGAGCAAACTCCTTAAATGTTATATATTTACAAATTGTTAAATATAATGGTTATAATTTTTTATAAATATTACTATACACAAGGTTATTAAACCTAGTATATATATATTTCTAAGATTTATTCCACTTGTATGGTTCTCAATGTGTGTTTTCTTTTGAGGCGATCTCTGGTATGGACTGAAAGGGGCAGACTGATGAAGAAGCTTCTTATCAAGAATGTGCTAGCCTAGTGCGGTAGTGGCCCAAGGTTTGGTACTCAGTGGTGAAGCTTGAACACAAACAATTAGAGAGGGCCTGAAAGTCAAGAATTAAAAATAAAAGGCCTATGTATACTATTTTAAGTTATCGGACCATCTTCTAAGCTATCGGACTTAAAAATTAAAATACTAATGGAAATAAAAAGGGCCGAAAAAGGTTCACCCGTGTCCCTACTTAGAGAATGAATATGATCGAGTGAACCAAAGGTCTATCGATGATTCAAATTACTGTTAAAAACATATATATAATAATGCATAAAGTAAAATGTAACGTTATGTAATTATGTTAAACAGTATTTACACAAATACAGATAAAGGGAGAATACAAAACTAAGATGCAAAATAGTACAACCAATTTTTAACTAAAAAATATCTACTTCTTGCTGGGCCAGACTATTTTCAAACGGGTCGGGTCATGCAAGTTGGCAGCCCAAGTTTGAGTACTGGTACTAGAAATCTAGATCCAGCCAATGTTAGGGTTTGAATTATGTATTTTCATTGATCTTGGGCTTGATTTGTATAAGTTTTCTTATACATGAATACCAAACACGCTAACTAGCATGTGACATCTCACTTCAGAGCTTGACACATGAGGCAATGCGGCTTTATCTGTTGGTCTAGAGTCAGGAGATGAGGTTTAAATTATTATCTTTTCCCACACAAACTTTATGCTAATACCCATATTTATGCCCATTTCAATGTCGTGGGCTAGCCCCCTAAAGATGTTACATGTGAATCAAACGTGGGTCTCCACTAGGAGCCGGTTGTCCGTTCCATTAGGGCATCTTGGTGGCGGTGTTAAAGAAATTAGATGATTACCATTATACCACTCCCACATAATGTCTTCGATCTCTTTAGCAATCTTGTGAGCCATCATTAACTTTTTTGACTTCTCTTTATTCACTGTGAAAAGAAGCACCTTTGAATTTCTTAACCGACTCATGAGAAGGAAGATCAACACTTAGAACACTTGACATTTTGTTCTTTTTGATGGATAGGAAGGAAACACACGTGTGGATCTAATAGGGGTGTTCTTCTTGGTGTGCTTGGGAATTAGTGTTTTTAAAGTGAGTCGCTTTAAAAAACTCGTCTTGCAAAGTGACAAAACATGAAAGACAAAACATGTCTTAGACAACTAATGCATGTTTATATCATTTGAATTTGATACTTTCCATTACCTTATTGATTGGGTTGTATCGCATTTACAAACTTGAGGGTATAAGGCCCAATTCTAGGAACTAGGGTGCAATTGTGCAATCGATACACGAACAAACTTCAAGTTAAATTTCTGTATAAGGCCGGCCCATTTCTTTTATTTGCATTATATTACTTCACTTATGAAACCCACCATTATTGCATCATCGGTACTTTAGCTTTACATATTTTTGTATTTAAGTAAGTTAGATTGTTAACAATTGACCACAACTTCTCTCTATTATTTCTTTGGAGCTTAGCCCACACGTACACTTGGAACAACTGGGTCCCACGAAAAACGAACATTTTCGGATGGTGAGCTCAACGAGAAAGCTCTCTCTATTATTCAACGTGCCCAACTAGCAACAGGGAAAGGAAGACAAACAAAGTTATTCATGCCGTTGTTCTAACCTCCGCTTGGTGCGTTTGGAAGATCGCAATGATCTCATTTTCAACAAAAAAATTCGTAAACTTTTTCAAGAGATCAAATCTTATACTTTTTTATGGATTAAGAATAGATCGCCCTATAAGTCAATAACTTAGATATCTAAATGGTGTAATTTCTCAACATAACTCTCTTGTTTTTGCTTGTCTCTAGCTAGCCGTTTGATTGAAGTTTGTCGCTTAAATGTTGATAGATGAATGTTTTTTATGAGAGAAGAAGTATTGACAGAAAGAATTTTTTTATGACACGAGGATTGATATTAGAGAGGAGATAACACATAACAAAAGGCTCTTGTCAATCATGACTCATAAGTTATATCATAAATTTCTTGACATGTTTTATATATGAAAAAAAGATGTTATTAGGGTCGTGAAATAAATCATTTTTTTAACAATTTTATACAAATACGGTAAAAAAAAAGTAAATGGTGTACGTTAGCGAGTTAAGAATGTAAAAAATATATAATACGACCCCCTCATTAAAAAGTTTCGGTTCATCAACTAGTTTTTACTAAACCGGTTAGATAGAGTCTTGGGTTTTCCCTTAGGAACCTAAATCGGAGCCGATTATCTTAAAAACCCCAATATGTCCGCCTTTGAGCCTTAGCAGTGCATAGTTAAGTGGTAAAAAATAAGAAGAAATCTAATAGGTGGGGGTTGGATGTTTAGTAAATAGCGTTTCCATTCCAACCAAACGTCTTGAGCTCAAAGCCTAAGGTCGACAATGAGTCCTTCATTTAATACATGTTACCTATTAATATGGTTTAAGAGTATGAGTACACGGGTGTGTGAAGCCACCGTAAAAGAAAAAGTAAGACTAAGAATGTAAAAATTATATAATACGACCCCCTCATTAAAAAGTTTCGGTTCATCATGTAATGGGCGTAAAACTTACTTAATACTGCCCAAAAACGCCCTCTACATCATTAAACAAATACACTATGTATAAAAACTCACTGGCGTTTTCTGTTTAAATATAAGCCCAATTCATCTCTTATCACATATTTTCTGTATTTAAGTCCAATACTCTTTTGTCTACTCATCCCTCATATAACACATACATAATAACTCTCATAAACAAACGTTAGCCATCACACATAATGTAAATAAATAAATAAAGAAAAAAAACGGCATTTAATGAGCAGTGTACGTTGGGCATTTAACCCGCAAACCAATAACCCGTGACCGTTGAAAACCAGAACCTCTGTCTCCACCACTTGCCTGCCTGCCTGCCATTTATATACTTCTGACACACACACACTCACCTCACCTCTATTATTTTTATTTTTATTTACCTTTTTAACCCCACGCTCACGTGCTCTTCCCATTTCCCAACAACATTTCACCCCCTTCATCATTTCTTTTCTTCTCCAAACACCCCCCCCCCCTCTTCTTTCTTCCCTTCGTCCCCTCTTTTTCCCGCCATTTTTATTATTATTTCATTTTCAAGCTCTTTATATTATTAGTTTTTTTTATCGAGTCTATCTCCGATTGCTGTATATATTATTCATGCTCATTTCACAATAAAATGATCTTTAATGTACATGGGCCTAAAGTGTAAATATATAAATCCAAAATGGCCAAAAGAGAAAATTAAAAAATAAGACCCCTACTTCTTTCTAAGTTCTAACTCTATCATGTAGGTCTACACTACGCCCGTGAGGACCACTCCATATGATCCCACCCCAACTCCAACATTCAACAACAACAATCGTGTCTCCCAACAAAACACAACCAACCTATCATCCCTTGACAACTCATCAAACGGCCCCACATTGCCACGTCAGAACACAACAACATCACCTGGCATCCCACTTCCCAATCAAACCTCGCCACGTGAACATTACGCCTTCATTCACTTGCCGATTCAAATTCGGTTCTTGATCTCCGATGAGACTTGTGTAGTTTTTTAGATAACGCAATAAGCACCTCCCATGTCGCATCACCGTATTCAACATCATCGTCAAACAAAAGGGCCCGCCGGAGTTTACGGTCCCACAAATTCCGTTGAATCGTCGATAAATTCGTCCCCGCCACGTAGTCAAGAACCTTGCCAAGATTCGCCACGTCGTTTTCCCTCACGGTTAATGATATATCCGACCACGGTACCGTTGATTCAAATGGTAATCGAATGCCATCTGCGATAATCACCGGAACGCAACCCAACGCCACCGACTCCACCAGCCGTGGACTCCACGGTGCCCATCCTAATGGACATAAACAAAAAATCGACCGAACAATTTCCGATTGGTATCCCGCAAAACGGTGTCGTTTTAAGTAATATCTTCGGTCGTTTCCGTATTTCCGTAGTATCTCCGTCCTCACTCGCCTGCACAACATCAAATTTAGATCAATTCTAACACGTTTAACATTGATGTTTCGTATATGAAAATAAGACAGACATACAACAAAGCCTTTTTGAGATATCAAGTCATAATATTAATATCATAATATTAGTATCAATGTATGACTCATTAGACTCGACTCTAAGTTAAAATATTACTCTCATATGTATGACAATATGACTTGTTAGACTTGACTCTAAGTCATAATATTCCTATTATGTATGACTTTAGACTCGACTCTAAAAGTCATAACATTACTCTCATGTGTGACTCGTTAGACTCGACTCTTTCATAAAGTTATTATCATGCATAACTCGGTAAACTCGACTACCGACTAAGTAGCTCTAAAAAACTCATGACAAAAAAAAAGTAAAAATGTCAAATGCAAATATTATAAACACGAACTTACTTTTCAAGAAACGTTTTTTTTTTCCTCGGTCGTTTTGCATAGTGAAGTTAATAAAAATTAACCGCAATTGATCATTGTAATATGAAAATTGGATGTAAAAGGATGAATAATTACTTGCTATAGAATCGTCCGCTGACGTTTTTGGGATGAACTTCCATTTTCCCCCGGAAAAAGGCGAAAATATCCCGGTGACCGTCGATCGGAGATTTCGAAAGCGTTGATTGAACGGTTTTTGGTGAAATGTAAGGTGGGATGATGATACTATCTTCGTTTTGACATGGGTGTTTGTATTTAACACCAAATGTTTGTAATATAATCGAGTTTTTCATAAACTCCGGTATCCCGTCGGAAATTGCTCGATCTTCCTAAAAACACAAAAAACAGAGCATTCAGTATATTTCATAAATATCATTCAAATTAGATAAAAACAGAGATGATTGATTCACCATGGCATGAAAACAAGCTCCGTAATCATGAGAAGCAACAAAAACATGATCAGATCCGTTGCTTCGTTTCCAAAACGGAAGCTCCGACGAAATGAAATCAACGGCTGATGATAAAAGACCGCGTGCATGTCCGATGGCGGGAAAGCCATTAACAGTGCTGAAATTGCAGGAAACGTAAACAGGGACGAAGAAAAAGTCAGCTTCTATTGGGTCAAATGTTCGAACATCGCTGTTCATTAATGCTCTGTGAATCGCAACCTCTGATGCAAACAAATGGTTGCTACATCGATCATTTTTTAGCCAATCTGTGTTGTATTTCGATGGTAGTTCGTATACATACACCTTCAAATCGTTCAATAAACCTGCAAATTAAACAATTCAGACACAATTCAAACAAAAATCGTTCAAAATTAGTCAAAATTGATTAATATTGTTGAAAATAGTACCGTGATTGTTGCTGGATTGGTGTTGAATTGATTCTGAAAGTGCACGATTTGAGTGATTGATGATGGTGGTTTTTAAAGTAGTGGTATTGGGTTCATGATTGTTTAAAAACCTAGCGAAGAAATAAAAGGATAACGAAAACCATAAAATCCATTTGAAGTGTTTAATCAAAAAGGGTGTTTCTGGTTTTGTGTTTTTGGATCGGAAAAACTTCATCTTGACGTAAAAACCTTTGGTGTTTTTGTTGGATCTATGAAGCTCTGACGCCATTGTTGAAGATGTTATAAAACAAGCTCTGTAAATCGGTTGAAATGAAGCTTTCGATTGTGGTTGAAGGAGTAAAAATTACGAAAAACAAATTGATGATGATGATGATGGGTTTGTTAGGAGATTGTTTTCGTTAGAATAAAAAGAAACAAAGATGGGATTTTTATAAGAAATTTGTTTGTTGGTTGGTTGAAGAAGAAGAAGAAGATTAAACAAAGGATTGGGTTGGGTTGAGTTGAGTTATGGATGGATGAGTGATGAGTTATGTTTTCAAGATGATCGTGGTTCGTCTTGGTTTTGTGAAAAGACCGTTTTATTGTGAAATGACGATTTTGACCTCCAAGCTGGATATGTTAAATGTGGAGTTATGGGTTGTAATTTGTATGTATGTACTTTACTCTGTGTTAAATGCTCTGCTTATACTGATGTTGGTGAATAAATGAGCTGCTTGTGGGTCTCCCACTCTTCATCTTTGGTTTCATGTGCTAGTTATTTACATTTCTCAATGGATGGGATTGTTAACTTGTTGATAATATTTTTACGTTTGAAACATTTGATCTTTAAGTTTAAATCTTATTATAGGCGTGTTGTATTTAAAAAAAGTTAGTTACACGTATTTTGGTTAAGGGTAAAGTTGCTTGCTTGCGGTCTAGTGGTGATAAATGTATATATGGGTCACTTATTTATAGAAATTTTAGAAAGAAGTATGGTAGAATTAGTTAGGACCGTTTAAAAAAATTTAGTTTGTTGTGGGTTCTATCTTGAAAATTGTTGTGGTCAGTTGACCGTTGAACGGTAAAATGATTGTATTATAAGTAATTTTTTTTTCAGGTTATACCTTCTCCTCATCAACCCGTAAAAACCCTAAAGAAATAATGTCTCATCCACCAATTATGCTATGAAAGTTTTATTTTTCCCTTGTTTTTTTCACCATTATATCATGTTTGCTTTTTGTTGAATTTGTCAAAATAGATTTACGATCGGAATTCACACGCCAACGAAGCTCTAACTTGGGTGGATTTGTCAACAATTGAACAAGCCGAATCTCTTTTTTTAGTTGATGATGATTAGTGTTTGTATTTGTTTATGTTTTTTTAGAACAGAAGTTGGTGCAACACTGCAACAATATATAATCGGCGCATTCAGAGCTTCAAAACTGCTATCGTAATCTGGTCTCTAACACCAGTATTCGTCAGTATTGGACTCCGCTATTACGACGAACGCATCAGAAAGTTACCACAACCCTCTTTTCAAGCCAAGTTGATAATTTTTAACTTCTTCTGTTTTTGTATTTTCTATATTTTAAAATTTTAAAATTGAGTATACCAAATACCACTATATGTTGGATGTTTTATGTTTGTTATAACTTAATGTTTTTATATGTTTGCATGGTTTGTTTTGAAGTTATGTTTTGTAGTTTTCTGTTTATTTTATTCGAGACTTGATTATACCACGACTAAGAGCATTCACAGTAGAATTGTTATAATTATATGAGTGGGTTTGGTAAAATTTTATGGAATGGTTTTGAGTGGTTGTGAGTGAAGGAGAGAGAAAATATATGGATGGAGGAGAGAGAAACAGTAAATTTAAAGAAATATATATGGGTAGAAGAGAGAGAAACGGTAAAATGTAATGATTAATGTATAAATAGTATTATTTAATTGAAAGGAAAGAGAAAATGTAATGTAAATGTAATATTTTTAGTGTAATTTTAAAGATATGGAAAATGAACCTATTGTGAATGCTCTAATAAAACTATACCATGAAACCTTTAATTTATTAAAGATTTAGATTTGATTTTCACAGTTTTCTATTTTGACGTATTGAAAGAATGAAAGTTATATAATTAGCATGAAGTATATTTTATGGGTCGCTGCTGGCTAACATGACATTATAACCTATTGTTAACTTTTTTTAAAATAGGTGGTCGGTTGGATGTTTGATTTTATTTAATATATGGCATACTAGGTTTAATACCCGTGTAGATACACGGGCTGAATAAAATAAATGATCCATTGAATGAAGAAATCACAATTGAAAATGCGATGTAAATATCAAAATTTTTTATAATAAAAATCAATATTGAAAACTGTTGGGATTTAAAATCACTCGTCGATGTTCAGTTATTCAATATTGATTGATTTTGCAACCAAAATATCATTTATTCTAAAATGCAGAGAAATTAATTTTGCGTTGTTTCTAAAATTACTTTTGTATTTAAAATGTTTGCCCACTAAATTTCCCCCTCATTTTTCCCGCCTAATTTTGCCCCCCAAAACTTTGTTTTATTAGGTAGATGCATAAACAAAAAATTAGAATGAAAAAAAATAGGTGCATATAATTATTTTTTTTAATTTTTTTAAAACGATAAACTATCATACTCCTAAATTACTTTTAAATATGTATATAACTAGGTTTAAACCTCAGACCTCCTCAAAATAGTGTTTTTATAGACAAAGTCTCTAACCGAGCCACGAACCTCAATAAATGGATGTGCATATAATAACAACGCATATGGTTGGGATTAGTTTTGGATGAAGAAAGCTCGATTCAGATGGTTTGCTCAAAAGTATACAAGTTTATAGGCATGGGATTGAGAAGAAAGATCGCAGCCTTAGTCGCGTACTCTATAATTTGGACGATATGAAAGACATGAAACGAATGGATTTTCACGAAGAGAGCAAAGACAGCAGGTAGACTTCTAGAAGACGTGAAGCTACAATCATTCAACTGGATCAACTACAAGAGCTCAAAACTAATGGTAAGCTGGGAGAACTGATGCAAATCGCCATACGAGGAAGTTAGTAAAGTAAAAATATAGACAATGCTAGTAAAAATGTTTGTTTCCTATTTATTACTTGTTTTAACTGTTATATCTTGATGGCTGATACCCTCATTAGCTTCCCGCTGGCTTGATTTTAATAATAAACTATCACTGTTGTTAAAAAAATATATAATAACAAGCATGTCCGTAAGAAAAAGTAATGCAAGTGAATGAATATGAGGAGGAGACTTGTGAAACTCAAAAAGGGCCAATAATTGATAATTGAGTTGGTCTATTGCCATATTATTAAAAGGCAAATGTTATCCTTAAGTCATAGTGGAACATGAGAATTGAGAGATGTGAAATATAATATGAAGAAATTATGAGGACCAATAAATAAGTATTTTTTTAATTAAGATTCGCATGTTCCTATGATCCAAAGAAATAACTTTATAAATATCTTAATGAAAAAAAAACCTTTCTAGCGTCTAATTGTGATGTAATTTGACAAACACGTAAGTTAAACAACTAATAATAAACTCCAATAAGATAACCAATAATATATAATTATTGTTTTTAACCACTTAAGGTTATACTTGATACCTAAATATATACACACAAACATAATGAGCAACAAGGAACGGGCATCCAACTAGTACAAGACTATGTATGGAACATTTTTTTGAACGGCGATTTTATTAGACAACTAAGCTACTAGCAAGAGGTTAGGACTTAGGACCGAAAAACACAAAACAAAACAACCAATTTAACAGTTAACACCACAATTACAACACCTCTAACACAACGGGCTAGCACATCAATTATGCCACATAACACTATGTATGAAACATGCTTTAGTATGTATAAACCTATGATTATCTTTTAACTCTTTTACTCTTGCCATTGGCTAATTTGCTCTTTTTTATTGATATATTTTCCCTCGTTGTTTAAAGAAAAACTTATTACCATCCATAATCGTCACCATATTCAAGTGTGACGATAAATGTATTTTTTTAAAATTTTATTTAAACAAAACAAAATATAATTTCATTGTAACAAACTTACAATATTCTAAACGTACCGATAATAACAAAATTGTGTGGTCTTGTTATCCCGTATCGTGCATATCATCAAATGAGCGAAAAAGACCAGGACACATGTTTAGATGGTGACTGTTACTATTATTATAATCATATAATTTTTCAAAAAGTATTTGTTGTCTACAATTCACTCAATCTAGAATTGGTTAGTCATGAATTTTAAATTTTAATTATTCAAGACAAAAAACAAATTAAATTTTTTAATGAAAAATAAAATAGTTTGTCTTCAAGCTGAAGCAAAGTCTTAACCTTCATTCGTCAAACACATTCATTTTCGTACTGACATAGACATAGATCTACATACCCACTTAACTAAAGATATTTTACTTTACAATATTAATTAGTTGGTACTAGTGTGAAAACAAATAAATAATCAAATCCCAATATATAAAGTATATTATCAGTTATAAATAATTAAACTAAAACGTTTTAAAATATAGGTTTTTATTTAAGATTTATTGCATCAAACGTTGTAAACTTCATATGTTGCCGTTATGCATAACTAGGTTAGAATTATCTTTGTATTATACGGGGATGAAGGTGAATAATAATCTAAATCATTAGTCTCGTTTATTTTATAGTTTTTAACTTCATTACTTGTCAAATAGGCAAATACACCCTTCAAACTTTATGCAAGTCAAAGTTGGTCCACTTTTTTATTTATCAACGCAAAGTCACACGTACAAGACTCTATTGTCGCATCGCGCGTCCCAAATTTTACAACTAGTTTATTTTATTAGTAATGATTATATAAGCAACTTATTAAAAGAAACACATGTGTTTTTAATCTTTCACACTTGGTAAAAGTCGATACATTTTTGAATTTGCTACGGATTTGACCATATCAAATAAAAGTTTTTAAAACAATAAATGTTTGGAAAACAAAGATAGTAAAAGGAACTTTGATGAACACAAAAGGCTCTTGTTATTGTCCTATGTGGCCATTCCTTTTTTATGTAGGCCTTGTTTTATGGAACAATTTTGTTGTAACATTCCAAAATAGTCTTTAATTATTTTCATATCAAAATTGCAAGCAATGTAGTGTGGTGTAGTGTAGGGTCTTGTGTCCTATTCCCAACACTTGAATAAAAAGTCACAAAAGTGGGCACAAATGATCTGGCCAAAGGGGTCTTAAAGTGAATTTTTAAATAAAGACATTGGCCCTACACTTATGAGCTGTGTAAGCACATGATATGGTCTACTGAATTATTAACCTTCATGTGAGCCATATCCCCATATTCATCACACATAAATACTTTCATCTTCCAACCATTTAAACAAATTCAATGCACTTGTTTACATTACACTTTGGTTTCAACATTTTTTCGGTCAAACACTTAGGATTTAAGTGTGTTATACATAGATTTTTTGTAGAATAACAAGAGTTTAGATGAAGCAAGGTCAAGTTGACTTGATGATATTGACGAAGCTCGAGCCTGATAGCATAACTTGATGAGTTTACCTAGTATTTGATCGAGCTTTGGTTCAGGAATATACATGTTTGAATATCTTGGGATTTTTAGAAATTTAATCTTTACATTTTAAACCTGACTTGAAACTCAAATGGTCGCATGTAACGAAGTTATAAACGTGTCGCTTCACACGTAGACAAGGTAAAAAAACTAGTTTTCGGTGGAGCTCGAGTTTGTCCGGCTTACACCCATACGCAATAGCTGTTATAGTTACATAAATTACATCTAAAAGTTATAATAAAGATTTTATAGTTAAAGAAATTACATCTAAAAATTATAATAAAGATTTTATAGTTACAAAAAATAGATGTGAAATTTATAAATTTTCTGGAACATAATCATATGATCCACTGAATATGAAAACCTGTGTAGAAAGAATAAAATGAAGGGCATATGAAAACAAATCATGTGCCGTGTCTAGAGTGGAACTACACCTAATCAATTATTTGTTTTTAAGCAATAGAATTTGTGACTGTTTTTTTTATATTAGCCCAAGGTTTAAAACGTCCAAGCAAGACTTAAACGAACCGGCTTTTTTGCGAACAATTCCTGAACAATTTGATGGAAAGTTTGTTTGTATATGTTCGTTTAATAAACAAAGGGACATTAAGTTAAACAAACAGACATTAACACCATTGGCGAGGCATAGAAGAGACCAAGAAGGGTCCGTCACCCTAGTTTTTTCCGCCCGAAGTGTTGTTTTATTGATCGGTTGTTGATTTTATATATATATATATATATATATATATATATATATATATATATATATATATATATATATATATATATATATAGATTGGGGATTTTCTAAAAAGGCTCAAAACTCTAAGAAGTGTAGGAAGCAATCAACAACAAGCACGTGGCAATGAGAGAAAAAAAAACACGGAGGGGCATCTTCGTCATTTATACGCGCGATGCTGAGATGTTCAGTTATGGTGTTTTTTTGGCGCGATGCTGAGATGTTCAGTTATGGTGTTTTTTCACAGCGCGATGCTGAGATGTTCAGTTATGGTGTTTATTTGGCGCGATGCTGAGATGTTCAGTTATGGTGCTTTTTCACAGCGCGATGCTGAGATGTTCAGTTATGGTGTTTTATCACAGCGCGATGCTGAGATGTTCAGTTATGGTGTTTTTTCACAGCACGATGTTGAGATGTTCAGTTATGGTGTTTTTTATATGCATGTTGAAAACGCACAATGACTAATCTACCCCGGAACCTTATCGCGCGTCATTAAAAACATAATAATATTTACAATATTGCCACCGCGTTAATCTTGACCGTAAACACCCTAATTTAACGTCCCAGATCGCTTCTTAGTCTTTTTAGAGTTTTAGCCATTTGTAGAAAATCCCTCCCCTATATATATATATATATATATATATATATATATATATATATATATATATATATATATATATATATATATATATATATATATATATATATATATATATATATATATATATATATATATATATATTGAGTTTGGCCCCCCAAAACAAAGCATTATAAAAAAATAATGGGTTTTTTAACTTTGGTCCCACCAGGCCAAAAATCCTAATTTCGCCACTATTTAACACAAGTCACGTTAAGTTAACGGACAAGAAATTATGTCCGTTAAGTTGAACAAACAAACATTTACACAAGTCACGCTCGTTTGTTTATGTTCATGAACGTTCGGTAAAGTGTTTTTCGTTTAAAGATTTTTTTATGTTGTACAAGGTTAGTTACCCGGGTATTACACGAGCTGAAAACTTAACACGAGATAGTAATAAAATGGTGATAATATGATATTTTGACTATATTTGATTTATTTTTAAAATTTGAATGATGTGTTTTTAAAGAGAGTATTATTTTATACTATACTAGGTTTAATACCCGTGTGTTACACACGGGTTAAATAATAAAATTTATAAATAAATTATAACATTATTTTAAGTACTTATAAATATTTAATATTTAATAATTTGGCTCCATCAACTTTGTATTATGAAAAATTACATATAAATTTTACCTCCAAAACTTCGTATTATAGAACATATTTTCCCTCTCAAAATGGGTCCCTAAAACTTTGAATTATTATATAGACTAGATTATAGCCCGTGTATTACACGTGTTAAATAGCTAAAAATATGTGATTAATATCAAGCAAACAAAGAATCATATGACGTATAAACATTATCAACTCGTGTTTTACACGGGTGAAGTTAGGAAAAATACATAAGTATAACCTTTCTACAAAAACAATTTATTTAAAGTTACATATCTAAGTATTGGAACATCATAAGCAATATCTATGATATCTTCTCAACCAACGACGTTTATTTGTAGCAACTTCACAACAATGAAACTTAACACAGTAAAAAACATTGTTTCTTAATATTTCCCACATACTACTCATTTGCAAAGAAGTACATTAAATTTATCATAATGAAACTTAATGAAAAAGAACATAGTTCAAATGAATTTTAGATCTCTAAACCGACTGTTAGGTATAAAATATGCAAACAAAGAGAATCAACATAAATATGTTTCAGTTGCACAATATGCAAATGAAATGTTGTATAACATGTATTTTATGTAAATCTATTTCATAACACCTTCAATGTAAAGTTAGGAACTTTTTTTAGAAGAAATTGTGTTTACTTAGTTCTCGTGTCAACAAACCACACAAACTTGCAATCTTTTAATAACTATATAATGCATTAAAAAACTGCACAAAATAGACATCAAAAGATTGCATAAATCTGCACTACAAACTGCATAAACCGACACTATTTTGGCAACTACATGTGCATAAAAACTGTACTAATTTAACATCAATATACTACATAAATCCACATTGTTTTGGCAGCTATATAATTGATAAAACTGCACTAATTTGACAGCAATAAACTGGAACTCTGCACTAATTTGAGAGTAACAAACACATTGTTTTGGAAGCTAATTTGTGCTTATAAACTGCACAAATTAGACAGTAACAAACTGCACAAAACGACAGTATTATCACCAATTCTACATTACAACACAAGGTTTATTTTAACACGTTTGTTAATGAACCCCTCGTTAAATTTACACATGGCTTTTCCAAGACCATCACATTGGTTACTTAAAACATAACCACCGAATATATATGTATATATGTGATAGTAGTTGAGTTGAAGAACTACTTACCTTTGCAAGATATGGTAACGAAATATTACAATTCAACTGGATCATATTAATTTAAAATACTGAAGGCTTGAAGCACTTTCATGAGAAATCCTTTCACCACATGAAGTAACAAATGAAATTATCACAACCAAAACCAAGTGAACATGAAGCCAACAAATCAAATATCAAAAGTAATGTAGCCTTGTAAAGCCCTTCAAATCGAAGCTAAATCATGTTCGCTAAAAAACAATAAAATATCAAACCTTATGAGAGTTGCCGGATGATTCTAATACATCAACAAAAGCAACGAATATTCCTTCAAGCATGACACTGATTCCCCCTTCACGATCCTGCAACAAAATCACCCAAACGAAACAATAAATCAAAACCTTATAAACTAAAATCACCAACAGCACGAAATCAATCTAGTTAGATTCAAAATATCATATCAATCTGACTACAAACAAAATCCCTTGCTTTTTCTTAATTCCAACGACTTATAAAAAACAATTGGATTAGAAAACAATACACTTAATAATTGTATAAAACGACGGTATGTAGATTCTAACTACCTTGGATTAATAATTCTCAAGAACGATGTTGGATGAAGAAGAAGAAGAAACGTGAAGCAGAGAGGTAGTAATCTAGGGTTCGGCGGTATCTGAAACTGAATAGAGGGTTATAACAATTTATATGTGGGTCATCACATGAAGAATTCGGACCAGGATGTATATATTATCGGGTTATTAAATGGATCCGCGTGTACATTTTGCTCCACAATTTTGAGCAGGAAAATGAGGATGAAACATGCTCTAATAAGTTGACATGTGGCCTCAAAAACCCTCTTTTATTAGAAGGTACTAGATTAGTACCCGTGTATTACACGGATTTTAGTTTTATAGGTTTTAACTCAATTTAGATATCAAATTTATTTTTAGCATATCTCTTATTAAATCATTTTGGATATTTACAAATATATTCATATAAAAAATCATATGTTACAATAAAGAATATGATTTATAATAGTTGGTAAATTTTTATTTGAATATATCGGGTTAGGAGATAATTCATGATAATTGTTAATTTTGTATTTGAACATATCAAGTTATGAGATAATTAATAATGATAATTGGTAAAACTTTAATTTGAACATATCGGGTTAGGATAGATCATAATAATTGATAAGTTTTTTAATTGAACATAACATGTTAGGAGATAATTCATGATAATTGGTACATATCGAGTTAAGATATAGATCATGATAGTTGGTAAATTTTGAATTTGAACATATCGGGTTAGGAGATAATTTATGATAATTTGTGAATTTTTAATTTAAGCATATCGGGTTATTTTGAATATGGAGCATACCATGACCCGTCTAAAAATTCTCCATCAAATTAATTTAGAACATGACACCTAAGAAAAATCTTATGTGGAGTAGTTAAAATGATGACATGTGGATGAGTTACTCAATTATTAGAATAGGTAGATAGATTATAGAATATTTGTATAAGAAGTTAGTATATTATAAGTTGATAATTAGAATTATAATTCCATTAGTTAATTTGGAAATCACCTAAACAAAAAAGGTACAAATATTCAATTCAGTTTACATTATTATAGTTTAAATCTTAAAAAAATGAATATTATTACGAATTTTTATGCACAAAAATAAATTCAATACGTATTTATTTGTTTAAGTGTGAGGATTAACGTAGGTTTTCATACTTATATGTGACGTGTAGGTGGATGTTATTGTTGAATGCAAAGTAAAAATTATTTACTAATTTATTAGTTTAAGAAGATTACACATGTTGAACAATAAAAATGAACAATTCATAAAACTGTTAGAACTTCTCGTAATGAACATCTATAGATGCATTTAATAGATTTTCAAAATAAGGACTATAAATAGTAATTAAAAAAAAGATAACTTTTTGAGGAAAAATTTCCAAATTTATTCTCCTTTATTATGGGGAGATATTTATATCATTGGTTTTGTTTTTAAAAAATTTGACACCATAGTTGATCTATATGTCTCCACCAACATCTTTCGTTTGACTATTAAAATTTGAGTTTGTGTTAAAACTTGAACTTCTATAGTTATGTTAAGTACTTATTTGTTTTTGGTGAACTTTTCGTAATCTCTAAAATAAAAAATTATTAATGCAGATTTTATTCTAAAATGAATATATATGTTTGTTTATAGAGAGGTAAGGATCATTATAGAACAACCTTAATTACAGAACTACAGAACCATTGATTTACATACATGTAAATTAAGTCTGACAATATTAAGCCCCCTAGGCCCCTACCATATGTGTAAATCAAATATGATTATATATATGTAAAACAAGCTAAATATCACAAGACCTGATTTACACTAGTTTACATTTATGTAAATCAGTGTAAACTAACTGTTTTTTTGTTCTCGCAATAAGAAGTGACTCCATAATGATCCTCACCCGTTTACAGAGTCATCTTTGTGCATAAAAGTTCGTTTGTGTTCATTTATGTTCATGAACACTTGTTTGTATTTGTGTTAAGTTTGGTAAGTGTTCGTGAAATTTCATGAACATGTTCGTTTTCTTAATGAACGCACGGGGACAAAAATCTCATTCGATAAGCGTTCGTGAACACGTTAATTCCTTAACAAATGAAAACGCACAAGGTCTATTTATGTTCATTCGATTCTTTTAGAACCCTAGTTCCATGATTTTGATTTTTATTCACTGATGGGAACTATAAAGAAGGTGTTAAAATGATTCTTTGACTTCCCTAATCCGAATATTGGCTCTTTTTCGTTAGAAAACAATATTCAAATTTGAAGTAAGTATTTATCTTTCACCTTCTTAGAGTTTCTTACACTTTTCATTGGATGGATGGATAAAAATATGTTTTTACAAAAACTAGCCAAGTAGATTAAATACCATCCACAAGATAATAGTCACGGTTGTAATATCAACCTTTACCACATATGGACATTTTGGCGCTCAACAACAAAGAATTATTGAACACGTTGATGTCGTTTGAACCGGTACAACCAAAGAAAACATGTCAAATCCACAAAATCATTTTGACACCACAACCTCGAGTATCATCATTAGGTATTCGTGATCACCTCAATAGAATTGTCCTCGCAACCTCGTTAGGCAATTCCTCCAAACCCAATGTGTAATGCTACCGATCATCCTAGGTATGACATACTTTTGCTCATGTGCATCGTAAAAAATGCAACATCGTGGCTAGTTAGTGCACACAAAAAACTCTTTGTCGTAATATATTCATGTTAGGATAGTAGTCTTATATGTTTTTGTCCTTAAAAAAGAGTGTTTGGGGGTGTATAAAGTTTTGTATACTTGGTTTGTATATATACTATACAGTGTTTAAATTAGAGTAAAAGAGAAAACGCCACCAACAATTATTTTTCAAAATATTTTTTATTGGTAAAAAAAATGGCGAGGAAGGTGGCCCGTGGCTGAACTCGTGAGGTGAGCGCGACACACTCAAGGTAACATGCTCGGAAGCTCCTTTAGCCCATGGCCGAACTTGTACAACGCAACGAGTATCAAAAGTACAACATAAGTTGTTATAATAATAATAAAATTTAAAAGTAAGCTGTATACTTATTTGTTGAAAATTTGACTTTTGATTATGTAATTATGTAATTTTTTTATTACCTTTTAGAATTAAAGTTGTATTTTTATGTAGTTATTATTATATATAAAGTTGATTTGTTAACCCGGTTGAACCGCCCGCTATACATAGTTGATTAAACTATTTTCGAGCTAAGCCGGTACAACATAAACAAAAAAAAAAAGAAAAAAGATTAGGGCTTTTTAAACGAAATTCACCCGCTCATAATTTTCACAAGTTCAAAATAGGCTCGGACGAAGAATAATAAGAAAAAATTAGGTTCGGATAGCCGTTAAACTTCACCTTTTGTTTTTCTTCTGTTTACCAAACCAATTTTCTTTCTTTTCGTCTTCATCAAAAGCTTTTATCAAAATTCGAAATCTTGCAGATAAAAAATTTCTTTGTAATTTGTGATCTGGGTTTCTTCCATTTGAGTGTTTCATATCATACCCAACACTTCAATTTACAAAAAGATTGTTTTTTTGTTTTAATTTACTTCAGAAAAGGGTTCTAAATTTGTGATCTTGGTTCTTTGAATTTTCACAGCAACCCCAAGATTTCAATTTGCAAAAAAATCTGTTCTTTTTTCATATAGTTCAAAAAAGGTTTAAAAACCCTAAAAACCCCAAATTGTGATTTGGGTTTTTTGAAATTTTCATTGTAACCCTTGGACCAAAGCTGTAAAAGATTTGGTTGAAGGGGGGATAAAATGGCTAAAACATCATCTTTTGGAAAATCAATAAGAAAGAGGCTATCTGATATCACAAATTACCAGCCACAACACAAATCCTCACCAGTTTTTCATCAAAATTTTCCACTCGATGATTCATCGTCTCCTGCTAAACAACAAATCGATCGTCTCGTAAAGGTAACATCCCATTTGGTGTATCTGTTTTATATCAACATACAGAGAAAATAAGCTATGCAAGAATAATAATACATGTTTTTGTATACATAACCAATTTTAGGTAGAGAATTGCAATAACCGCTTAAACAAACGTTTGTGTCTTTTATTTTCGATGAAATTTACTTGTTTCGGTTTCTGTTATGGATCAAATGGGGCAGGAAAATCAAGGGCTGCTGAAGCTTATTACTGATAAAAAGTAAGTCTCATTACCTTTTACTTATAAGAGCAAAGTACATTTAGCAATATATTATTAGTGTTTTACCAATAGTAGCCACATATTTAACAGTCCCTTAACAAATAACTAAAATTTAGTTTAGTCGGGTAGCAATTGTGCCGAGTGGGTAGGTTAACTGTTTAAACTTGATGAACCTAAACGCGGCTCATGTGTTTATTTGTGGCAAATGCATCAACCTTAAGTCCTTAACAAGGACACACTTAAAACCAATTAACACCAACATAACCCATGTAACTCGTCTATTTGAACGCATCAGTAAGACACAACCAGGGTTGTAAGTGAGATATAAGCATATGGTTTGTATCTTGTTTAATTATTTTTAGGCTAGTTTAAAGGGTTAGAATAGCCAACCCGAAACCTTATTATTTTCTGTCAGGTTCGCGTCTTGTCACCTAGTTTTACCTCATGGTTGCTAGGATCGGTAAAAATGTAAAGGCGTGTTATTTTGTAATAATCCTAAAAAATTGATGATTTTTATAGAAGATTATGTCTTTAATACTTATGTTAACTATAAAATTTCCTTAAATTCGATGACAACAGCAAAGTCATAGAGACAAATGGAGTCGAGCTTCAAAATCTTCGAATTGTTGTTCAGAAAACACGGTTGCAGAACTGGAACCTTGCTCAATCAAACAGTCATATGATGGCAGTAAGTACTTTATTCTCATAACTAATAACATTAACCTTTTTTCTTAAACACGGATTAGAGATTAAACAAAAAAGCGACATTAATGTGTGTAATCTTTGATTGACAGGAGCTTAATTTAGGGAAAAAGAAGGTAAGATGTTGCAAATGCCCAATTTCTAATAGTTGCATTAATCAATTTGGTGGTTATCTTATATGTATATTTTCTCATAACAGCTAAAAGAATTGCAGCATCAACTTGCTTGCAAAGATGCTTTGCTTAAAACCATGAAACTGGACCTTCAGGTATACTTTTAACTATTCCATACACATTTAAAATTTGTAACCTGAACATGACCTATGAAACCCATTTATCTAAATGAGTCTTGTAGGTTGTAAATGTGTTGTAAATTGTAATCAAGTTGTTGATCGGTTAAACCGGTTGGTTAGCTGTAAAGGGATTTGCGATAAATGGGTTAAACATGCCGTAAAAGGTTGGTGGATTGACCTTGGAATCTTTTATTGTAACTTAACTGGCTGAACTGTTTAAATGGTTTGGAAATAACAACCCAAAACTTGATTATATGCATATCGTGTTAGGAGTTGTCGTTGGTACATTTAACTTTACAACAAGATATTGGAATTTCATGCATAAGACCAAGTCTAATGGGGTACTTTTGATTTCCAGGCGAAGCATGAGACGAACGTCCAGAAATGTGAATCTAAGGTGGTTAGCTTGTTTTTCTTTTGGTTTCTTTACCCGTTCGAAAATAACTAATCTTATTTCTGTTTTGGTGGATGAAGGACGGTGAAAAGGCTGTTGTCATTCGACAGAATACCGACAAACAACTACGTCCAGGAAGAAGTCAATGTAAATGCTACAAAAGTAAACACTTGTTAACATTAATAATCTAGTTTTTAACTCTCTTGTTGACTAGTTATTTTTGCAGCAATTGGCCACATGACTAAAGTTGAAGTTTCTGAGGAAGAAATGCTTGAGAATAAAAGGTTTTGCTGTTTGCATAAACTTATTATATGGACATATTTTTGTCTATTAAGTTGAGGGATTTATGTGAGTTGGGGGTGTTTGTTTGTGTACACATAAGTATATAACCATAACCAAACCATATAAACATGTTTTGCTCATTTCTAGTTTATTTCCACACTTGATTATTCTGATAAGTTAGTTTTTCAAACCCAGGCGTCGCGTGAGAAGGCAATCGGCTAGGTTTACATCTCAACACAACGAACCAGATGAGAATTTGTTTGAGATTAAAGATCTCAAAATGCATGAAGATTATGGTCCACTTTCAAACATGATCAATGAACAAAAACAAGACAAATGCAGGTCTGAATCCGAACCTCAAGGATCACAAAGAATGTCTTTTGGTAGACCGTCTCGAAAAGCTGCCGAGAAAATACACTCTTACAAGGAAACTCCTCTCAATATCAAAATGAGAAGGCCAGAATAACACATTGCAAGTTTTGAGTTTTTGAAAAATTGTGTAGTATTAAATATTTAGAATAATGTAAACAAATAGGATGTTTAATTTCAAGGATTTAAGGTGTACTTGCCGGGTTCACTGTAAGATTTTTCTAACTGCTCCGTCTTGTTTATTTTGAAACCTCTAATTCGTACTTCCTCGGGCAACGTAGTGTCATCTTTGTTGATGCTCTCAATTGTCCAACCGTTATTTTTCACCGAACCTCCCACTTGCACCTGAGTAAAAAAATTGAACAAAAAAAATCAACTTTTTGCAGCAAAACATGTAACGAGTCAAAACAGGTTCAAGTCAAAATGAGTTGGGTCAGAAAATTTTCCATTTTTTTATATGGTTCCAACAATAATATCATTTCAATAGTAACTTAAACCTACTAAATAAAAATGATTTAGGGGGCTGTGTAAGCATTAACAATATAAACAAGATGGCATTTGACCCATTTGAAAGATCTACCATTGTCATTATCTTGTTTAGCCATGTTTTATTTTTTATTTTACGAGTGTAATATGTTATGTGAAACATAAAACTGAATTGATAACTACCTCTGCATCATCAACTGAATTGATAACAAGGCTTCCATCCAATGAGAGATCTTGAATAATTACATTACTACCCTTGATGACCAATGTAGATTTCTGAGAAATGAAGTTGTTCCCACTCACTTTTCTTTTAACATCAGCAAATGTAACAGCCCATTTTGGTTTCCACACAACACGGGCCCAAACCTCTACTCCTTGACCGTTAAATACCTCTGAAACCGGATCATCTATATTAACACCCGCCTGGAAACAAACATAAGACGATTATCAAAAAGGTTGGGTAACGGGTCAAAATGGCATAACATTGATAACTGCTATTAGCACTGACCTTTCTTAGAATCATGCTATTAGCTCGATAAATTGCCGTTTCTCCAGAAGTGGCACTATGATACGGATTTCCCTTGGGTACCTATAATCCAAATAAAAACTATCAATATAAACATAACAGCAATTAAAAAACAATAAAAAAGAATTAACAATAACATCTCATCTTGAAGTTAATCTGTTACGAGGATTATGGAACTACCTTTGCAGCATCTTCTGGATTATTTTTCACAGGTGCATATGCAAGCCATGGATCTGTAACCTAAGAAGACAAGATGGTTAGAAACACATGGAATTAAGAGTAATATTAGGGCCTGTTTTGAATAGTTAAAAGATGTAATCAGTTTACTTACTGTAAATCCAACCCGTGCCGATGGTGGTAAAGTTTTAGGATAATCTTGCATCATACATTCTAACCTAGTAGATGACTTGAATGCAGTCTTTGTTGAATCCTTGTATCTGTCATCCAAATATCACAACAATTACCAATTCAGCCCATTTTTTTCTCTATCTAACAATAATTAGATTATTTTTACTCCCTTCAATCCTTCATTCCAAAAAACCAGGAACACTTGGCAAAAAAAAAATTACTTTAAAAATGTTTGTAAAAAAAATCTTGTGCATGTAAAAATCTCAAAATGTATCTGATTGTTTGACAAATATCATATTCTATAGTATGCTGTTGAGAAATAATTAAAAAGATAGTTACTTGGGGTTAACAAACTCCTTTATAGCGCCACCAGTTTTTGAGAGTTCGTCAATGTAAGGACCAAGCTCAAGAATTAACTGCAGAAAGTAATATAAAATCAAGACTGTGAAAAGAAAATAACAATATACCACACATGACAAACAACATCACATAAGATGAAATATACTTGGTTTATGTTTCCAGGGTATGGAGAAAATCCAGTTTCACAATTAGCATCACCATCAGGATGACCTGTTGCTCTAAGCAGTGGATCCAGTTGGTTATATTCCACATTAATCACCATTTCTCTTCCTGAGGTTAATATTTACAGATATAAGATTTAAGACCAATAGTAATATTAAAATGACATAATTGTAATATACTTAGAGAACAAAAGTACCATCTGCATGAGTAAGCCTTGTAATGCCTCCAATAGCTTCTTTAGCTTTGCGAGGAACGGAAAGAGAATTAACATGGTACTCTTTACTGGCGCTAACCCCTAAAGCTGCAGGAATTGCCTGAAAAAAATAAATAAATATGAATCATATCAGAACCATCTTGTGATACAAAGCTTTATAAGCGGTTCATTCTACTGGACCTTGAACAGAAGTCCATTTGTATCTTGGAAAAACAAAACCCATCTCAAACCAGCATCTTTCCTGAAAAAAAAGGGTTATAGGTAAAAACAAATATGCGAAACACGATTTTTTTATAAAAACAAAAAACAATTGAATAAGAAAACATACCATTCTTTAAGAAGACCACTTGAATAGAGAAGTGAATGAACATCACCATGACCATGAGGTTTTGTCTAATAATTTGGAAGAAGTCGAATTATGTTTTGACAAAGAAATAACGAGACCAGTTTATATATTTCAAAAAGCTAACCTGTATTCTGTATTTATTTTTCGGATCTACAGCAAGCCTAGCATCATTATCAGCCAAACATGCAACTTTTTCCTAAAACATGATAGCACAAATTAACAATGAAATTCTATCGTAGCAAAAAAGATTACACAAAATGCCCAAATTACCTGTTTAAGAAGTTCCACTTGTGTAGGTTTCATCCCAAAATAAGAATTTGATTCTAAAAGTTGTATTGTGCGTGCATGTGTGTCATCTGAAGTCATTATCACAAAAGGCACATCTCGTCTTGATTCACCTTCAATTCAAAAACACTAAAGTCACTGACTTTGTTGACATTTAGTATGATTATTATGACTTCATATTGATACATATAAAAATATAACAACCTTGAGTTTGTTTACAGCTAGCTTCTGATAAGCATAAGATAGACTCTATGTAGTGTTGTAAGAAACAGGCTCCTGTAGTTGTCTCCATCGGAAGCGCTACCTGCAAAATGGATCAAATGTTATTAAACTAGTAAAACAAATACTGAAGGATCATAATCAAATTACAAACCTTTATTCCATCGTATCCAAGACGTTCCCCGAGCCCTCCTGCCACAAGAACAAATGCAGCATTTTGCACTTGCTTGACACCAGTCTCCTCATATTTCATAAACTTATCATCACCAAATGTCAAAATTTCACCTGATGGGACCTGCAGATATGTAGTCTAATTACAAAAAAAAAACTAAAAATAATTTGCAATAAATTGCGTGTTCAAAGGTATTTGTTACTTACAGAAGGTACGAACCCGTCAAATGGATTCTTTCCTTCTTTTGAATCTGCTAATAGTTCTCTCGCAGTTTTGACGTATGATATTAAACCGCCAGGATAACTTGAATTCAAAAGAGCAACCTAAAAGAACATGATCACCGATTCACCTAAACTCGTTATTTATAATCTATATCTTTGTTTCGAAATCAGATGGATTCAAAACAGTTAGATATTAGTTCAGAACTTAAAAACGATTCAAACATTGTTAATTATGATGAAACTAACTTATCATAACACATGTAGCAAATTAAGTACAACAATTGGGGATCTAAACATCTAGTCACCAGTTCATCAACTAACAACTTCAAAACACGAAACTAACACAATGAATCATCAACAATCACGAGTAAAATCGAGCACCTGATCGATAAAACATATCTTCTCATCATCATCAACACCAGGATCCGGCCAATTCTCAAACAAGTGCCCCTGTTCCATCTCCAGCAACATCTTTGCAAGCTCTACCTGCAAATCAAAAGCAATTCGACAATGCAATCATGCATCAACAAGCAGAAACGTGATCGTACCTGGTCCGGAGTGAAAATTGAAAGGTTTTTATGGAGATTTGGAGAAGTTGAAGTGGAGAGTTGATTGATTTGAACATTGGAGAGTTTATCAATGGCGGTATCCATCGCTGAAGAAGCAATGAAATAGATCTTAGTTGTTGTAAGCTAACAGTTTTTGGTAACTGAAACCAGACGTGAGGATGAAGACGATGACGTAGAATAAAAATAATGACGGTATAGATGTTGGATCACAATTATGATAATGCATGTGATAGAAGATAAAATCATGTTTTGTTTTGGATTATGATGAAGATAAAAGTTTTAATAGTAATAATAATTTCATCGTGTCGTAGTTAGCGTGAGGGGAGTCCACCCCTCACCACCCCACATCACCCCACACTTTTTACTCCACCCACATTCACCTCAAATCACCCGGTATCCACCCCACACCACCCCACATCATTTTTTAATTTTTTATTTCTCAATTATTTAAAACTTTTAATAATTCATTAAATATAAAACACAAATTATAACTAATAAAAACACAACAACTTAAGTAGAAAAACACAAATGACGTACATAATTTAAAATAACTTAAACATAAATCAATTGGGTAACATCCCACGTGCCCTAACAAGCTGCCACGATTCAATTTTGGTAAAAGGGCGTTTATATATCTCTTGGTATTCATTGAAGGCAGTATTCATTGAAGGCTTTATTTATGGCATCGGCTTCGGCGACTCCTTCAATATGCTCATGAAGATAAAGACGATTGAAGTTGGTGATTAGATTGAAATCTTGCCTCCACTTTGAATGAAGTTGGTCAATTGTTCGGTTGGCATACTCTAGTTGATTGTAATGTTCAAGAACTCGATTCCAAAAATCACCTCTACTTTCGTTACCATCAAATGAAGCATGTAACCATGCTTTTGACAAGTTCACTTCTTGAGCACTCGTCCATGGTTGACGATTAGATGTCATTGAGAGATTGATGAAAAGAGTGTGGTTTGAGAGTGATGTGTAAATAAAATTATGATTTTTGAGGTTGAAAGAAGGGTTGTATTTATAAAAAAAAACAAAAAAAAATAAAAAAAAGTTGAAAATAGCCGTTGGAATGGGGGCCCCCACATGCTCAAACGGTCAAAAACTCGGGGAGTGGCTCGGTGAACACACCCCAAATGGCACCCCAATCTTCGGGGCCGCAGGGGGGTGGGGCGGTGTTCCCGCGCGGGGCCGCACCCACCCCGAGTCCACTCCGGGCACTCTTATCATCACATTGTGACAAGTAAATTTTTTTTTGATAGATTCGTTTATTTTTAAAGGGAAAAGTTGTTTGTGTGTTAGGACATGGTAGGATGTAACGTTGTGTTTATTAACTTCGTTACATGTTTTGTGAAATGAATTTTGATGTGCTTAAGTATGTTTTTTAACTGTGTTTATAACGACCTAAAATCCGAATGAGTCTTTCTGAAATGTAATGTCAATCGTTTATACTAATATCATCGTTAATTACGATTTATTAATCATATTTTATATCTCCTCCAAATCGCCCCTCGAGATTTGTGTATCTTCTTATTGCTCAATAATGAATCACCACTTTGTTGCTAATTTCATGCCCAAGTTCACTCAATAATAGTTGTAGCCAAACCACTTATTGAGATGGCGAGCTGCCATAGTTGTAGCCTAATACTTGGCTTCGACGGTTGACAACGAAACCATTGATTGCCGTTTACTAAACCAACTTACAACCCCTTCACGCAACTTGAAAACAAAACCAATAGTCATTCTAATGGGACCACTGACATATATACGAAAACTGCTAAAGCTCAACCACATCCCAAAAACATAGCCATCTTAATATAAATGACTCCATTATAGTCGTAAATGTTCTTTTAAGGCTAAACCCTGACCTTAATTCTTCTACACAGCTAAACATTGTCCTTAATTATCATAAATGATTAAATTTCAAAGGACGAAGAAGGGGTGCGTATTCAAATCAAATTCGACTTAGTCGAATAATTCGAATCGGGACTTCTCATTATTAGGATTCGATCAACATTCGAATATAAATTTGTATATTCAATTTTATTAAGTTATTTAAATCTGATTAGATCCGAATTCTTAAAAATAAATAAATTTTGTACGTGGTCAACATATTATTAATGCTTTAATAAAAGTAGCAACATGCATAACATTAATAGCAAACTAGCAACAAAGTTCTATAACATTCTTACTTCAAAATTTCAAAACATAATATGATTCAAAGTTTCAAATATAATAATAGCACCAACATAAGTCACAAAACGCAATAATAAAAGTGCAAAACAGCATTGCCAAGTCTAATAGTTGATTGATGTGAAACAATAGAACTCGAACTCAAAAGGTTGAGTTGATCAACGACCGGTAGCTGATCGGTGGCAACCTCCAAGTCTCACCGACGACTAATGTGGGGTTTACAGTTGAGGGGGGAGGTTGTTGCTGAATGTCTGGTGAGTGGTAAGAGTGGTGGTTGATTATAATGTTAAGGTTAGGGTTTTAGTTTTGGGTAGTTGGGTTGGATCTTGGGTGTTTTCAATTTTATTTTCAAAAGCCTAACTTATAACTCGTAAGTCCATATCTGTATATAATAAAAGCATATATTAAAAAATATATATTATTTTTATTCAAATTATTCGAGTCGAACACAAATTGAGAAAATCATATTTGTATTCGATCAACTTTCGACAAAATTATTCGAATCAAATACAAAAAACCGAAAACTAATTTCAAATGACTTTAATCAAATTCAATTCGAATCAATTTCAATTAATTTTAATCGTATTACACCCCTACACCGATGATTTCCATTATTTTTAAACATGTTTCAAACGTACCATACGATTGTTGTGGACAATAAATAATAAATGATTGTGGAATGTTTGGACATATTACCCGTTAATAGGTTGACTTTAAAGTTGTCCTTTGTCCAAACTATTGTGTCGTCACATGTAGTTGGGCCATCATAAAAGAAAAGGACTGCAGTGAGTGTGGATTTACAAATGAAGAACACAAGATTATTTATTGGAACACCTTCTATATCTTTGGTATCAATTATATTGAATTATTGATCAATATGTATCGTATAGGTTAAGTCAAACTAATAAAGTTGGAATATGTCAAATCAGTCATGTATACAACTCATATTGACTAATACAAGTCATATAATGAATCAATACGACTTATATTTGATAAATTGATGTATAAAAGTCATATAGACTAATACGAGACACGGATATGATCCATACTGACCAATACGAGACACGCATACGACATACATGGACCAATACGAGACATGGATACAACCTGTATACACCTATCCGACATGTTATAGGACCATATACACCTATACAACTCATATTGGCCTATATGATAATATGAGTAGTATAGGTTTTGCGGTTTTTAAACTTTAAAAAATCATTTTAAAAACACAATGTTATCACCAACTACACTTGTATTTTAAAAAGTTATGGATATATACAAGTAAAATATGATCCGTAATTGTGTTGCTTTTAAGCTCATTTATGTTGTTTTTAAATTCATTTGGTGTTAATAGTTGTGTTTGTTTAAAACTTAATAAAACCATTTTCAAAACTCAATGTCGTCTCAAATAACTAGTGAAAAATAATTGAAAAAAATTAATTTTTAAACCTATACGACGAGTATATGTCCAATACGAGTCATATAAATATATCAATACGACTCATATTTGATCAATATGAGTCATATAAATCATACTCCCCCCGTCCCATTATAAGTGTCCTAGTTTGAAAAACACAAAGTTTTAGACACATTAAATGATAGGTATTTTTGCTTGTCATTTGACAATAATACCCTTGACAATAAATATTATTGTGGGTCCATCATATTGTTTGTTTTATGTTATTAAGGGCAAATTTGGAAGTTTACCAATAAATTTTAAAAGTGGACACTTTAAATGTGACAATTATAAAAGGCAATATGGACACTTCTAATGGGACGGAGGGAGTATAATAAAATTAATTTTTGGTTTTATATGACTAGTGTAGATCATTATGAGACATATAATAGATCAATACGACTCATCTTTAATCTATATAACCCATATTTAATCAATGTAAGTCGTATTAATGTAATAATTGGGTGTTCATTTAAACCCATCAGGATGTTTGTAATTCTATAACCATGGCCTTTATAAACGTATTAATAATAATAATAAACTATTAACCAACAGTGGAGATTAAAACAATTTTAATATGTCAATGATGGTGGGTTTAATTGGTCGGAACTTGAATACAGAGAGTTGTAGACTTTAAAGTAAGTATATATATTTTTTCTTGAACGGTGATTTTATTAAAAATAATCCGGCCACTAGCAAGATGTTAGAACCTCATCAAAATAAAAGGCAATAACAAAAAACACCAACCTAAATCTCCTATGACCATGGACTATAACACCATTTGTGCCATACAATATCGACTCTATTGGAACGGTATTTTAACCACATATATGCGTTTGCCATGATCTTTTTAACCACACCGGGATAAAGGAATGGAGTTGAATATTAAATCATTCCTAGCAAGCCAAATGTACCAAATCGTAGCCATGACAATGAGCGCCGCCGTATCTTTGTATTTCTCGGATCCGGCTATAAAGTTTTTGTCCAAATCCTTACCGAGTCTCCTCCCATGTTATTTACCCATCCACACCAATCATAAATTCTACCCAAATTTTTGTTGCAAAAGGACAACTAAGCAGCAAATGATCCGATGTTTCGTCCTCACCGAAACACAAAGAACACTCCGTGGATCCAACTGCAACTCCACGAGCCGCTAGTGTCTTTTTACAAGGAATTTTATTAAGTCTTGTTTTCCAAATAAAATACCTCACCTTTAATGGCACCCCTTTCAACCAACGAATCGGATTCAAATCGACTGGTGAACGATTCAGTTCCAACATCAACCTTAAGCTCTTAACTGTGAACTCTAAATCATCACTAGAATTAAGGTGTTTACGGTTCAGACTACTTTTACGTATTATGTTTGATCTACAACATTACATCTCGCAAGCTGTAACAATTAATGGCTGGCTTTTCTTGTTCTAATATGTAACTTGAAAAGGATGTGTAAATTAAACCGGTCCTTCGATATTTAGCACTTATTTTTTAGTTTTAAAAATAGAGTAATGCATATGTTTTTTAGTTAAAAAAATATGTTTTGTATTCACAAACTATTCTTATATTTTCTAAAATTAATACAAACTCACTATTTGGAGAAATAAAAAAGTACATTTAAATACATCATAGCCATTAAAACCGTCTAAAACTTCCTTCAACTTGGTCTTTCTTCACTATGAAGGATCTACACTCACTGATTCAAATCTTGATGGGTTCAAAAGAATGGAACGGAATGGAACGGAACGGAACGGAACGTATTTACACCATTTGGGCATTTTCATTGTTGCTTGCTGGATTATCCGGAAGCAGAGGAACGACGTTGACTTCAATAACTATTCCATCTCGTTACGTAATACTATTAGCAACATAAGGTCGGATCCTTTCTTCGGGTAGCCACATATCAAAATTGAGAGGATCAGATTGGAGTAGATGGATAGACTTTAACTTAGACACCTCATTTATTTAAACTATGTTTTCGAGTTAACCGCAACGTCAAACACACTAGACTTTATTTAATCTCTCCCTACCATAATCATATCACAAACATAACATGTGTAAAAAAATAAAAAAAAATACATAATATCATACACGATCATCATATTTTAATATCACAGTTATAATACGTAAAGTTATATTATCACCGCAACATACGATAGATACGTAAAGTTAATACACATAGAAACATCTCATCTCATCTTCTCTCGCTATAATATAACCATGTATATTTAATTTTTTTAAAAGTTATGATTGAAAATTGTACCACCCAAGGTTATAATTATTTTAGTTGTTATATATTGGTGCTAGGGAGGGAGATGCATGCTTTAACTTCTGTTCAAACACTTTCACTTCATTCTAAAAATAAAAATTGTTGCAACACAAATTTCAGTGATTTGGGGAAATTAAGAACCCTAATTTCGATTTCGAACCACACACTTCACCAGATCCGTCGCTATCTTCTTCAATCCTCAACCTACACCTACTTCATCACCATCACTAAATGCAGCTGCAGCAATCGTCGCCAAATTTTCAGGTGATACTGTTAACTCGCTAGCTTTTTTGTTAACTGTAAACAGTGAAAGTGTTTGTTTTTCAGCTTTAATTATTCTCAATTTCTTTTCACTTTTCTGTTTTTTTATTTTTGGATTTATTATCGTTCACTCACTCCACTATCCCCACCAAATCCATCATTGCTCATCACATAAAGTTCAGATTGTGTTACTGATTGCTTGCGTTGATGTTTTGTAAAACATTCTGGCGGAATTAATTGATTTTTCAATTAATTGCTTGCGTTGATTTTTCATTTTGATTTGATGTATTGACTTGTTCATCGGATTTGGAACTAATCTACTGTAGATCTGATTATCGATTGTACTTCATCGTTTACAGTTTGCAGAATTGTTATCAGTTAACGAGATTATCGAGCTTAATTTCGAAATTTTGAATCAGTTTTAGGCTAGGGTTTTAATGGAGGGACGAGTGAGGAAGTATGGGCAGAAGCATCAGCAATTGAGTCCTGATAGAGCTAAAGTATGGAAGGAGAGGTCTCCTAGGTATAAGCAGCGGCAGCCGGAGACGGTGGCGGAGACGGAGCTCCGGCAGAAGAGCCAGAAGGTGGCTGTGGTTTATTATCTTTGTAGAAATCGACAGCTTGAACATCCTCACTTCATTGAAGTTCCTCTATCTTCTTCAGAAGGTCTTTTTTTGAGAGGTAAACAAGTAAACTTATTATATGCGATTGAATTAAACATTTTTGTGTTTTGATGAAATGATTAACTGCAATTTTTTTATTATGGAAATGATTATTGCAGATGTGATTGAAAAGCTTAATGTTCTGAGAGGAAGGGGTATGGCTTCGATGTATTCGTGGTCTTGCAAGAGGTTGTTACATTTGGTTTCTACTTCCTTTTCTTCATTTTTTTTATAGCTGGTTGATTTTTTTTTTTTGATGAATGTGGAATTGTGGATCTTGTTTTGGTTGATGATGCAGGAGCTACAAAAGCGGGTTTGTTTGGCATGATCTTTGTGAAGATGACCTAATTCTTCCTGCTAATGGAAATGAATATGTTCTTAAAGGCTCTGAGCTTGTTGAAGAAGTTAATTCAGGTGTGTATCTTTGTAACCTTTCTTGTAGCACTTCTAAGTTCAATCACCCATCTTTACTTTTTTAGACTTGAACAAATTGAGTAGTTTTTTTTTGTGTTTCACAAGTTAAAAGCTTTGAAATTTTGTAAAACCAAGAAGATTGGTATTATTAAACAATCACAAGTTGCAACTTATGCTCAAGAACATAAACAGGTAACCTGGGTTGGTGTTGCCTGTAATTTTAAGCATCTGAATAGATATTTTTGGCCTCTAATTATATTATATGAGAAGTGAGCATTTGATTCTAAGAGCACTAAATCTTTAAAGGCAACATGTTTGCAGGTCGATTTGCTCCTACAGTAAAATTGCAGAACCTAAAACAATTACCAGAACCACCATCTGCAAGAAGTCAAGATGACTCATCATCATCAACAAGCATGAGTGGAAGAGATACTAAAATTTCTCAAGACGATGAGCTGTCACCTCCAGTTCGGCTTTCTAGTTCATCTGGTGTGTCTCCAGAATCTAGAGGTGGGAAGAGTTCGACATCAAATGGTTGTCTTAGCTTAACAGAGTACAAAATCTACAAAAATGATGGTCTAGCTGATGCTTCTACACAAACAGAAGAGAATGTAAAAGCCAATAAAGCTCGAGAAACCTGTACACGTGGCGTTTCAACTGATGACATAGCACTAAACTCCTTAAGCCCGTGTTCTAAAGATGATTCTGAAATTCAAATAGATCCTTCCCCTCCATCTTCATCTAGTACGAGTTCATCTCTGGGAAAAACCGAGACTTTGGAGTCTTTAATCAAAGCTGATGCTAGCAAGTATATTAGTTCTAGAAGACTAGAAGAAGGTCAAATGCCGATCAGCTCAAAGCTCCGGACTACAGACATGTTAATGCAACTGATTTCCTGTGGGTCAATATCAGTCAAAGATCACAGCTTTGGCTTAATCCCATCGTATAAGCCAAGATTCTCTGATTCAAAATTTCCATCACCTTTATTTTCAACATCTGTCATGTTGGGTGAGCTTGATTGCTTGCCAGATAACCCAAGATTTACGAGCATGAGATTAGAAGATAAGGAATACTTTAGTGGGAGTTTAGTGGAGACAAAGTTACCTAAGGAAGAAGGCATTGCAACTCTAAAAAGATCATCCTCCTTCAATGCTGACAGGTTTGTTCTGTGTTTTATGCTATCTTATTACATTAAAAATACTAATTTAGGGGTGTTTTGTGTCGCGTTTGGATGTGGTTCTTCCATTTGAAGTCCTGACCACAATTAGTTGTTTGCCTGGTTGGCTAGTTCCGGTTTGCTAAGGATCAATATGTAAAATGACCCCTAGATAATCAGAATCAGTTTTGTTGCAGCACTCGAAAACGGAACGCTGAGCACCCTCTTATTGTCACAATCTTGAACTCATTTCCTTGATAGAGAAATACCCTATTTTTATATTATTCTAAGAAAAAAAGGGATTTTAAATGCAGGACACATAATGCTGATTCGGTGTTAGACAAAGAGGAAACCACAACACGTTCAAAATGTATACCAAAGTCACTCAAACCGTCATTCGGTAAACAACCGAAGCACGAACCAACAAGATCCCCTGTTTCTGAGGGCCCACGGATCTCCTCTGAAGCGGGCTCCAGTTCACGAATTGTATCACCTTGCCCTTCCAATGGCAGTAGCAAAAGAATAACCGACCCATGTTCTTCCAAGAAACAGTCGGGCCGATTGGAATCATTCAGAGAAGATAAAGAAAATGTGATCAAAATCGAAGAAAGTTAAGTTATGATCTAATCTCCAAATTATTATCAAAACAAAACAAGAAAAGGGTAATTTAATTAGCTTCATGTTGTTTGATGTTTTTTAAATTTTCTTCTAACAGGCTCGCTTCAGGAGCTCGGGTTATCATTCACTCGGAAGCATCTTATGAGAATGCATCCTGGATGTAACTAGGTAACTTGTAGGTGTTGTCAATTTAAATTGGCTTGAAATTTAACTAGGGGATCATAATTTGTCGGTGGGCATTTTAGTAAATTTGCTATGTGAGTTTGAAATAGAAAAGAATCAAAATCTTTAAGAAAAAAGGTGATTGATTTAATTAGAAATGGGGTATGGTGTCATCATTTGAGTACCCTTCCCCTTTTGATTCTTGGCCTGCCTTTTTACTGTCTGCCTTTTTTGGCTTTACAACTCTAAATGCAATCCTCCAATTCTTCTTTTGGCATCTAGGGCTTTAATTTACTACTGTTGCTATATTGTTCAACAAGTTTTCTTTTTCAACTTCGTTCAACAAGATTAGTTTAGTTAGTTCTTAACAAGTGCCAACATTTAGGGTAGGGTTGAGTTGTAAAACCGGAAGACTCAACCATAACTGTAAAAATCGAATCAACTGAGAACCCAATGGTTTGGTTATGGTGTTTTTATAACTGATTTTTATGATTGGGTTATTGATTATTTGGATTTGTAGGACTTGAATTGACCCAAACCAATGGTTAGCTGAGTTTAACGATACCAATCGGTTAATAAAATTTAAACATTGAACATGATAAGCTATTCAAATATGAAAAACTAAAACATCTATTTAGGTTTAGTTTTCAAATGGAACCAAATCTGTCTTTGCTCTTACAATAATTAAACAAAAACTATAAAAAAACAAGTTCCATTTTGGACAAAAGTCTAGCTGTTGCTGCTGATTATGGACAAAATAGAGGTACAACTTTTTGTGTGATTTTATCGTTATAGTCATTTTACTGACATTTGTTTGTGTGATAGTGGTGAGTTATTATATTCGTGAAGTTTTGTTTATTAGTAGAAGACCTAGCTTTGACTTCGAAAGTCAGCACATAGGATTCCCTAATGATTCTAAAAGCCAATCTCAAAGTCAAAGTGTCCTATAGTTGTTGACATTTAGTTTGGAAACATCAAAAGATTCGAAACATGTCTGTATTATGTTTTTTTAACAGCAAGCATGTTATCGTTAACATAAATATCCAGCGGGAAGCCGAAAATTTTCAAAACAGTTACACCATTTCATAAAATAACACCAATCTAGGAACATTTAGAAGCATTCGAGCAACACCAAATATGCTAACTAATGGTTAGGGATGTTCATGAGTCGAACTAGAGTCAGCTTGCTTTGTAAATGATCCCAACTGAGATGACTCGATTTGTAGACAAGCCAAGCTCGAGCTAGTTTATAAACGAGCCGTATCAAGCTAGCTCACTAGCCGAATCCAAGCTACTTGTGCATCCCAAAACTTAATATTAACAAGTGGGTAACATATACGTATTGATATCATGTTAATTTAGTTTAGTGAAATGATTGAAGCAAGTTGTCATTAAAACTAGGAAGAAGGAACATGAGAAGTGGGAAGTCAATGGATGAATACACTAAAAACAAATACATAGCTAAAAGCCTAAAATGTCTCTAAAAGTCAAGTTATATATGAAATACCATTTTACTATTTATCAAGTTTGATAATAAAGATGATGAATTATTGTTTTTATGAATTGACGAATAGAGTGACTAAAATCATTCATCATTCGCCAAGAGTTGTGTAGTATCTATACACATGTAATAAATTAAAAATAATAATAATTTGAGCCTAATCGAGCTGGTTCGATATTAACCAAGCCAACGTAGTTTGTAACGGAGTCAAACCAAGTGGACTTAGTTTGTGACTGGACTCCTTTCAAGCTTAGTTGAACTTAGTTTGTGAACGGACTCCTTTCAAGCTTAGTTGAGTACTTCAGTATGAGAAATATAAATGTATAAACTTCTAATTTGCAATGTCGGTAACCTGACCTTACAAATTACAAGTTTGCCCTCAAATCTTGTCACATTTACAAGTTTGACCTCCATTTAAACTGTGACATTTTTTTTTATCAACTTTTACTTTGATCATTATTATACTTTGACATATTTATGACTAACTTTTCTACTTTGATGTAATTATTATTTTGATATGTGACACATTACGACTTTACACCGTCAGTCCGTCCCGTTCCAGATATGAAATTTATTTTATTAACGCGTGTGACAAAGTCAAATACGCGAGACCTGATTTACGCATCGCGCGGCCTGGTTTTATAACTAGTTATAAAACCTTCTTGAACCAGAAGTGTCAAACTGACTGGAACCCGAATAGGTATAGAAATCAAAGCGGTAAACTAACATGCTAGTGTTCAACCTGAGTATAGTTTTGTAACTTGTCTCGTTCAAACTAGTTTAACCCAAATCCCCTGAATGGTTGTAACTCCAGTTTGTCAAAATAAAAATGAAGAAAACTTTACATGTACAAGTCTCGATCTCTAAAACTGAAGATCAACTTTGTGAATTCATCTGCAAAATGCTTGAACTTTCAAATAAACTTGCAAGCATGCGGTGTAGATCGATCTGGGTAAAAAATGGGTTTTGAACTAGAACCGGGTTGAAAACCAAATCTTTGGTTCAAGATTGGTTTGGTACCGATATAAACCATAAGTTTGTAAGCGGTTTATATTTCTCAGTTTAACGCTGGTTCCAAATGGAAAATGAATGTTTCAAAAACCTGAAAAAAATGCTCCATTGAAAAGACAAAAAAAACCGTCAAAACCGATCAAAAACCGGCCTGGTTAACAAGGCGGTTTTGAGTTGAATCTGTACCTATAGAAACCCTTTTTGTGCACCTCTACCTTCATGGATTCATGATGGGCGGTGTGAAACTGAGCTTTTTCATTTTGGGATACGATTCGCCTGCCTTTTATCTAAATCATCACCTTTGAATGGATCAGTCATAAGTTGTTGCATCAATTTTTTTCTTCTAAAAAATAACTTGAACTCTAACCAGGCATGTACAAAGTAGAAAATGACTTCAACTGTAACCAGGCATGTACAAAGCAAAAGCGGGCCTATGCAAAATTGCAAAAGTGATCAAATGGGTTATAGGATTAAACTTGCTAAATCAACTATATTAGTACTATCTTACATTCAAACTAAAATTTTATGTGACATAAAACTAAAATAGCTTAGGGTGATAGATTCCAACACAACTCGGAACAAGACAAAAATATAAGGTTATGGATCGTCACATTTAACATGTGTAATGTTCATATGTTTGAGTTGATCTCTTTAGTTATATAGGTTACTAGTTTAGTGTCCGCGCTACGCTCGGGAACACAACATTTAAGTGATGCTTTTAAGGATATTCATGAATGTTCCAATCAGTTTTGAGACAAAACCGTGGTAAACCGGAACACAGGATATACTTTTAAATATTAGACTTTTAGTGTAGCAATATTACACTCAAATTTACTACACCATATAGTGCTCAGTTTTATGGTGTAGTTTATATTTTTTTAAAATCGTATAAAAATTTTATGTATATTTATAAAACACTGGGTCTTTAATTATATGCTATCATTAATTCCATAAGTTTCATTTTTAAACCCTATCAAATATAAACCGTCCCATGTACACCCCTTGAAGTAGAGGGTTAAAAATATAAATACTCTTAAATTTTTCAGAATTCTCCAAAATATTAGGGGACCAAAAATATAATAGTTTTACTATAATATATTTTATATACATATTTCAAATAAAAAATAATTATTGTAAGATAAACTCTCAAATTATGCCACATAAGCCAGCTTTAAAAATGTGCCACATAAGTGTTTTTTGTTTTCCTATATTATATAAGGATGTTAGGGTTGACCTTTTGACTTGTGTAATTAAAATGATCACACTACCAACATGTTTATCAAACAAGTTAATCTAGTAACCCATATAAGACTCATTTGACCCATTAACCTAGTTAACATCTTTATAACCCGTTTGGCACATTAAATAAAAGGGGTTAACCTTGTCGTGTTCGGGTCAACCAATTTACAATTTGTTCGGGTTAAGGTTAATGTTTCTTAGCTTAATGGTACACCACTCCACATGTATTATTAATGATTTAATGTTATGTATTAGCCTTAAAAATATATACTCCCTCTGTTCAATTTTAAATGTCCATATTTTCTTTTTTGGTTGTCCCAATTTAAATGTCTATTCCAAATATAACAATATAATTTCTAATTTTACTCATAATTATTTAACATAAAATCTACTTTTTGATTAAAAGACAAAATATTTTAATGACGTTATTGTCATTTTATAGGTGTGAATAATATAAAAATCCATTTTTTCTTAAAATTTGTCATTTGGGTCCAATAATATTTAAATTGGAACGGAGGGAGTATATGATATATTAAATGCTTTTAGAGATCTTATGATTATTAATTATTGTAGTCATGTGACACGTGATTTAGATATTCTAGGCATATAAATACAATCAATCAAATTTCAAAGTGAACTTTATAAAGAAAAAAAAGTAGCTTTCCGTCTATTGAACGCAACATGGTCCTCTTGTTACGTCCCAAATGGATGAGGTTTGTACAAAACTACAAACACATTGTGGCCCATGCTTCACCACTTACTATTTTTTGCCTACAAAATTTCAAAAACACAATTATTAAATCATTTTTATGGTACGATTTTCATTTTTATGTATAGTAAAGAAAAATGATTGTGTGAAGACAAATTATGCGCCCATTCATTATGAACACTTCTTGATTTCTAGCCACAAGTTTGTCCAATAATTTTGCTCACTACACTTTTGATTGTGAATGAACTTTGACTCGTTTTATTTGTTTAGACATAAATTAGGGGTGTGTGAATATTTTTGGGAGTTGTTTTCAAACCGAAAAGTTGCATCTAAATTTGGGTTATCGTCTTATTTCAAACCGAACTTGTTTTAATTCTTGTGACTGAACCTATGACACAAGTTAATTATTTTTTATGAAGCATTTACATATATATCCTTTTTAACTTATTATATTATATATTTTCTCAAATCATACGTAAAGTGTATTTTACGGTATTAAATTAAAAGTTGTATTTTGAAAAATATGTAATTTATCTAAGTTAATTAAGAATAAGATATATTTAAATTTCACTTGTTTTGGAAATAAAGTTGTATGTACAAGTTCATTAATAGAGTAAGCGGCTGTTTGTTTCACATTGTTAATGGTTAAGATGTCTGAATGGTATACCACTTAATGATTCAGACTGTTTGTTTCACGAGCAGTTGTCTGAACGGTTTAAACATTTGCCTCTGAATGGTTAAACATTATACAGAGTCTAAATGGTTAAGACCTTTTATCTGAATTGGTCACACGTTTGCATTTGAATAGTTAAACAATATACTAGCTTTTAATGATTCAGACTTTCTTATTGGTTCAACACCTAATGGTTTAGGCTTTTTACTAATTCAACATTTAACCAGTCAGACATTATCAAACATGTCATAAGTCATTTTCAAGTAGCTTACAAATCACCCAATTAGTTTTTACCCTCATAAAAACATTATCAATGAATCACAAACATCAAAACATAAAACATACTTATATACTTCATCATTACAATAGAAAATTAAATCAAATCAAACAAAATAAATCCGAGTACATCGATGACAAAGATACACCAACATCACCTCACGAAGTGGAACAAGACACAACAAGTACAACAATGATTAAACACGAACGAGGGTAGAAATGTGTTTTCACACACCACATTATAACTCGGTCACTCACAACGGTTCATGAGTCCGGCTAATGAAAACAAGTTCATAAATTGCTCCAGCGAGACCACCGCCAATGAGTGGTCCGGCCCAATAAATCCAGTGGTTCGCCCAGTCCCAGCTAACCACAGCCGGTCCAAAAGCCACCGCTGGGTTCATCGATGCTCCGGTGAACGCACCGCCAGCGAGAATGTTGGCTCCCACTATTAAACCAATTGCTAAAGGAGCAATTGTTCCAATGTCGCCCTTTTTCGGGTCAATTGCGGTAGCGTAAACTGTGTAGACTAGTCCAAATGTCATCACGATCTCGAAAACAAAGGCGTTCCAGACGGATACTCCCGCGGTTAATGAGAATCCAGTGGTAGTCTATAGTTTTCAAGAAAAAAACGGCTTCAGAAAAATAGTATATGTAAATTAAGACTTTGGAAAAGTTATTTTAGGTGGTTTTACGATGTTTGCTCGTCACATTGGTCGGATCAGATTTAAAAACAAAAAGGCCGGAATGATTTAAAAAAAAAGTTATTATGTTTACTTGAAACACTATATTGTTATTCATAGTTATTTAGGTCTTACTGAGTAATATATATTCTGTTAAAAATGTAAATCTGCCCATTGTGTTTTAAAGTAGATGTAGTTAGTATTTTTTTTAAGTGAAATTAAGTATTTTTTTAAACTTGTAAAATTACATATTTATTTAAAATATAAGTTTTTGATGCATGATTGACAATCCTTTTTAAGAATTATTGACGTAAATATGTAATTTTACAAGTTTAGAGGGTATATATATACATATATGCAGAAATAAAAACCATTTTTATGTTATTAATGACGTAATTCATGTTGAGCAACCAGTTGATTATTTGATCCGGTTATAAAAACTAATGTTTTTAGACTCGGTTCGGTTCGGCCAGTTGAACCGGTCTATATACGTTCGTTTTTAGCCCAAAAAATCGGCCAGTTCAAACCGGTCGACCCTTTGAATCGGGATTCGGGCGGTTGAATCGGATCGGAAAATTACCTTTTTTATTTTCTATAAGTTGGTTGTGTCTTTAAATTTAGATAATCTTTATTTAAACTTATAGTATTAAACTTAAATGTTTGTTTAACATGATTAATATGTTTGTTTTATGGTTTTAGAACTTAAAATAAGAGTGACTTATATTTGATTTGAAAAATATATATTTATTATTTATATTGTTCAAAACCGATCCAACTGGTTCAACCGGTTCGACTGGTCTAACCAGTGAACCAATAAGACGACCGATTCACCGTCCGATCCGATGGTGAAAACATTAAAAAAAACAATATATACATAATAAGTTTGGAAAAACTATAGTAAAAGAAACAAAAAGTAAAAAAATTAATCCAAATCATTTCCCAAAAACTCTATCCAGTCTTAGTTTAAACTTGGATAGCCGGTTTAAATAAAAACAGGTCAACTTCAAACCGACCGGTTATGTTACGTAGTTCCCTAGAGATGCACAAACCATCCTTTATAAGCTTGTAACCGGTCCAATTTATCAACAAAACGCCAAAACCGGCTTGAGTTCTATCCGGTTCGAAGTTTTACAATCTCTCGACCGGTTTTGATAGTTTCGACCGGGTTAGTTCAGCATAACTGCATAAGTCCGATCAGACCGTTTCTAAAAACACTGCTATAAAAAGCGATCAACTTACCAAACCGCCGGTTGAAAAAAACAGAAGCAAGCAAGCAACAACCGATCCAAGTAACTGTGCAACAATATAAAAAATCCCCCGAAGCAACGTAATATTTCCACCAACAAACGCACCAAAAGTAACAGCAGGGTTAACATGTCCACCTGAAATATTAGCACTAACAGCAACCGCCACAAACAACCCCAATCCATGTGCAATCGCCGCCGCAACTAGCCCCGCCGGAGTTGCTGCACCGCCGTCAGTAAGCTTGCTAAAAGCCATGCCGGAGCCTTGTCCGGCGAAGACGAAGATTAAGGCGCTTATGAACTCTGCGATGAAGGTTTTAATGGCGGTTGGGTGTGTTACTTCGTCTTCGTATCGCCCGATGGCGACACGGTCGACGAGCTGACGGTGGATTGGTGGCATTGTGATCAGGGAAATATATTAAAAGTGTGTTGAAGGTGGTGAGTCACGGTGTGTGTGTGATCAGTTACCGGTGGTGGTTTATATTGACGGGGTTAGGGGGTTTGGGTGACCGGTGTAGCCGGTTGCCGGTTATGGTTTGAGATGAGTCGTTTGTTTCGTGAACCACCTAAAATTTAACTGTTTAAGTACAGCAATTACAATTACGTTAGAAATTCAATATTTGGCCTTTTGATATTTGTTATGAGAACTATATTTATGAGTCGGGCCATGTGTTGCTGCGGCTGGGTCTTATGTTTATATTGTCACATGCAGTGGCGAAGTCAGGATTTTTGGCATCATTGTTTCGGGGGGCCAAACTCAATATATATATAAAAAAATCAACAACCGACCAACTAAACAACACTTCGGACGAAAAAAACTGGGGGACCCGGATCGTCCTTGGTCCCTCTTATGCCTCGCCGATGGTCACACGTGTCGTGTAAACTCGTAACACAGAACGTCTACGAGAGTTATGCAACCTATAAAGTGCTTTAGGCACGATCATTTACTTTGTGAGCTCAATTTATTGATGCTTTAACACAAGAGTCTATAAATACATGACGAAAGTTTATATAAAGATTTTACTTTTACACTAAGAACGTATAACAAAAAATACACAAGAAGATAGAAGATATTCATATAACCAGTGTTTTGAAAACCGGACCGGACCGGCCGGTCGGACCGGTTGAACCGGGAACCGGGCATGGAACCGGTCCTGGTTAGGGGTTTAAACTAGGGGTGCCAATCGTGTCGGGTTGGCGGGTAAGCGGGTTGAAGGATCACGTGTTAGCGGGTTGACAGGTTGAAATATGCAACCCTAACCCGACCCATATTCATATTCGTGTCAAAAATGTCAACCCTAACCCGGATAACATAAATTCGGGTCAACCCAAATATGACCCATTTAACCCGTTTATCAAAATGAACCAATAAATTACGAGTTATAAGTGAATTGTTGTGTAAGTTGGTTAAGAGTAACATGTTTAATATGTGATGTATAACAACTTGATATATTGGGTTTTAATCAAAAAAATATTATAAGTAACCATATATTTACTTAAAATCTTATTCAAATCCAATTTATTTATAATAAAAAAAACAATAATAAATACTTAGCTTTGAAAATGTAAAGATAAAAACGTAAGTGGTAATGAATTTTTTATATTTTGAGTACAAATACTAAAGATAAAAGTAACTTAACTCTCATTTTAGGAAAGTAAAAAATAGATGAACTAATTTTGAAACCTAAATGGGTTGGTGGGTCAACCCGTTTTTTAAATATTTTTAAGCGGGTTATATTTGCCAACCCAAAACCTGATTACTTTCGTGTCGTGTTCGGGTCGTGTTTCGTGTCGTGTCGAGAATTGACACCCCTAGTTTAAACTGCTCTAGTTATGAACCGGCAGATCCAACGGTCCGGCCGGTCGAATCGGGCGGTTGAACCGGTAAAAAATAGGTTGGACCGGAAATTTTTAAAATTTTTCTATATTTTATGTATTTATATTTAAAAATCATCCGGTCCTTTAATCCGGTTCGACCGGTCCGACCGTTGGACCGGTAAGAAGACCGATTTGATATCCGGTCCAGTTCTGAAAACATTGCATATAACTCTAAACATCTTATAGTTTTTTTCCATACAATTGTTATGGACCAATGTTGTCAGGCTCGGATCGGTTCGGCCGGTCGAACCGGTCGGACCGGGATTCGGAGGGTGGACCGGGCCGAACCGTATAGGTTCGTTTTTAGTACAAAGGATCGGCCGGTTCGAACCGGTCAACCGGTTGAACCGGGATTCGGCCAGTTCGGACCGGTTCGGATCGGTTCGGAAAATTAATTTTTTTAAAAAAATTTGACTTTATTTAGTTAAATTTGTGATATTTTTTATTTAAATTAAGTTTGGTTAAGGTTTAACCTTTAAACTTTAGATAATATTGTCTCTGTGTTGAAGTTTAGAACTTAAAAAGTTGTTTCTGAGTATCTGACTTATATTTTAAGTTATATTAATACTTTAGAAAAACATATATAATTATTTATTATTTATATGGTTCAAAACCGATCCAACCGGTTCGACCGGTCCGACCGGTTCAACCAGTGAACCAGTAAGGCGACCGATTCACTGTCCGATCCGATCCTAAAAACATTGTTATGGACCATTACATAGGTGTCTTGTGAAGCATACTCGATACAAATTAACAAAAAAAGCGACTAATCTTTGGGTTTTGTCATGATTATAACACCACTAAACAACTCGAGGGACTTTTATGTAATTATGGAAACAGCAGGATGTGTTTACTGTTTAATGATTTGGAGGGTGGTGGGACCATAGTAAATCACTAAATCCGTCGTGGCAGCTAAGCTTCACCTCCAAATCGGTAATAGACTGACACGTGTACGTAATGGATAAGCACCACGTGGTCTTGTCTGATTTGGCTGTCTTCCCACGCGAAACTCGTGGTTGCGCACCGTCAGAGACCTGAGCATTTTCGGGTACAAAATTTTAACTCAGTTACAAAAGCAATCTAGAAATTTTAACTTTTTAAGTATCAAACAAACTATAACAACTATTTTTATTACAAAATTATATTAATGTTAAGAGTATTGATTAGCAATTAAGCACTAGCTTATGTAATTAAAAACGTAACGACACAGTTTGACATTAACTTGACCAAATGACCATCTGTAACATTTTAGGAAAATCTTACATTCGTTCTGGACATGAGAGATTTTTTGTTTATAAGGAATGTTATGTTCTGCCTCAAACATAAATGTTTTTTGGACATATTAGTTGTGAAGTATATGAAAACTCCATTGTTAATTAAATGTGCCGAGATGAGAGTAGTATTAGGCCTAAAATGCCACTAGATACAACCGCTCATTCCCTTGCTCTTCATGACGTATGACTAGTTTTCTTATAATCTTCGCCACTTGTACTATTTAAGCGTCACACTCCCCTGTGATCTTTCTAACTAGTTTTCTTAAATTGTAGTGTATACTATGATCCATGGCTACGTAGAAATGAAACCAGGCTACATCAGCACGAAACAAACCTAAACTATATGAATCTTAATGTATGCTTAGAAGCAAGTTTGTCACAAATAATTTTAAAACAATAGAATTAGGGCTATTTGTTTCACCTCTTAATGGTTCAGTTCAGTGCTTAATCATTCAGATTCAACATTCAGAACGTTTGTTTCATAAAAAAGAGCATCTTAATGGTTCAGTTAAGTGTTGAATGGTTAAGAGACAGAAAGATGCTAAATGGAACTAAATGGAGCATGTAGCAAATTTACCCTCATCTGAAGTTTCACCTCAACATCTCTTCCATTGATAGAGCCTTTTAACCATTCAGACACCTTAACCATTTAGCACTTAACCATTCAACATTGCCAAACAACCCTTAATAATGTCTTTCAAAAGAAATCTTAACTCTCTTTTATTGATAGAGTCTTTTAATCATTCATCACTTAACCATTTAACATTGTCAAACAGCCCCTTAATAAATTTCAATTATGTCTTCCAAAAGAAATTGATTATGAACATGTGAAAAGCCGTAAGATTTTATTATAAAATATAGAAAGTGAGACAAAAACGTTAAAGACAAGAGGATCTCTCGAGATGTATACAAAGTCGTGATCTTTCCAGATGCTAAAAAGTCAATACGATTTTATCAACAATGAAGTTAATTATTAGCCTTTTGTATCAATCCTAATGTTAAAGTTTCGTATGTATCCAATAACTTTATCTAGCGGGGTTTTTTTAGGATTTTTAATAATAAAACAAAATTTAATGTTTAAAGTTTCATGTGGTATTTAATAACCCTTAAATTATAATGTCGTGGTTATTTATTTATTTATTTTCATTTTCAGTCTTATGTTTTACCATTGGTTTCTCAACTTCTTGACATATGGGGATTAGAGCACGTACGTTGTTTGGTCATCAAGAATATGTTGGAGACATGGGTGCGAACCCTAGGTTTTTTTTTGCTTTTCGCTTGAAAGTCTAACATGTGTTTGTTAGACTAAAAATAAAATCTCATTGAGACGACTGTCTGTAAAACAAATAAGTAGACTTAATTAAATCATGACATAGCCGCCGGTTTCGACACGAAGAGTTGTCACATTGCTTTAGTTCTCCAATCTTTTTTCTTGGCTTCATATCACGTTGTAGTTTTCGATGACAGCAAACATGAAAAGTAATCATAACAAGTTAAGTGTAAATTCTTAGATATTCCCGCTTGTAGTTTAGTGGTAAGATAACTTGGATTTTTTGTAGGAGATTCAAGTTTAATTCTCATTAGAGGCATTTTACTACAACAAGATTATGGTAAAGATGATAGTAACCGGTTTAGCTTGAAAAAATTTATTTTGGTAAAAACTAGCTATGAGATCAGGTTGTGTGTAATGCGACGACCGAGTCTTGCTATGCGATATTTTCATACGCGTTGATAAAAAATTTCATGACTCGCATGTTATGAATAACGCGTCACATATATGTTAAAATGATAACTAAGTCAAAGTCGTAAATATATTTTAAGATACATACAAACCTTTGAATAATTTATAATTGTCCTTATATAATATAGCAAAACAAAAGAAACTTATGTGGCATTTTTTCATAGGTTTTAGCTTATGTGGCATTATTTGAGAGATTATCTCACAATAATGATTTTTTTATTTAAAATATGTATATAAAATTTATTATAATAAAACTAAGTACATTTTTGGTCCCTAAATATTTTGGAGAATTCTGAAAAATTTAAGAGTATATATATTTTTAACCCTTTACTATAAGAGGTGTACGTTAGTCGGTTTATATTTGATAGAGTTTAAAAATGAAACTTATGGATAAAGTTAATAATAACATAAAAATAAAGACCTCGGTGTTTTAAAAATATACATAACATTTTTATATGATTTTTTTAAAGAATAAACTACACCATAAAACTAAGCACTTTATTCTCTTTAATTTGAGTATAATATTGCTATACTAAAAATCTAATTTTTAAAAATATATCATGTGTTCCATTTTACCACGGTTTTGTTTCAAAACTGAATTGAACATTTCATGAACATCTTTAAAAGCATCACACTTGAACTGTGTTCTCGAGCGTAGCGGGGCACTAAACTAGTATGTTTATAAATTACTAGTTTAGTGCCCGCGCTACGCTCGAGAACACAATTCAAGTGATGATTTTAAGGATGTTCATGAATGTTACATTTAGTTTTGAGACAAAACCGTGGTAAAACGGAACATATGATATATTTTAAAAAATTAAATTTTTAGTATAGCAATTATACTCAAATTAAAGAGAATAAAGTGCTTAGTTTTATGGTGTAGTTTATTTTAAAAAAAATCATATAAAATGTTATGTATATTTATAAAACACTGAGGTCTTTAATTGTATGTTATTATTAATTTTATCCATAAGTTTCATTTTTAAACCTTATCAAATATAAACCGACTCACGTACACCCCTTGTAGTAAAGGGTTAAAAATATATATACTTTTAAATTTTTCATAATTCTCCAAAATATTAGGGGATCAAAAACGTAATTAGTTTTATTATAATAAAATTTATATACATATTTTAAATAAAAAATTGTTATTGTGGAATAATCTCTAAAATAGTGTCACATAAGCTAATAACTATATTAAAATATCACATAAGTTTTTTTTGTTTTGATATATTATATAAGGATAACTTATATTTCTAGATATACACTTCCCTTAATTATTTGATATCTCATAAAACTTGATCCCTATAATAATATTATATTCATCAATCACAGTTACAAATAAACATGTGATTTGTGTTTGTGAAAGAACATTCATTATCATTTGTAACACTAATTTTGTCACTAACAACTTAGTAATCTTATACCAAAAGTTGACAAAATTACAAATGAACCAAGTACATGATTATAAAGACACGGACACTTCAATTATCAATAATCAAAACTAGTGGTCCACAAAACTTTTATTGTACTCTATATACGTTGAACTTATGCTTGTGTGAGGCGTTTGTTTGGACATGATTATCATAGGGAAGGTCACAAGTTTAAACTTGACAACGAAGTTGTTTAGTATTATTGGCAATTGTAAAGTAGAGCATAAATAACTTTTGCTGCTGAAAAGCCATGTTAAATTAAGTCAAACGCATCACAAACATGATACAAAGCTAAAAATAGTGTTAAACACGAACCCTAAGTAGGACTTTTGTTAGCTAAATGTATTTACATTTTACAGATTCGTCTTAAAACTAACATGAGCTCGTTTAGATTGAACCCGTATCTATAAATTATAAAAAATCTATGAGCCTGTTTGTAGTTGTATTTTCACAAGCTGGGCTGTTGGGTGTTTGACAGATGACAACTGACCAAATTGACAGATGAGCCCAGATCGGCCCAATCTACTTTTAACATTAAAATAAAACAGATGGGCTGTTGGGTGTTTGTTTTATGGGTTATTAGATTTAATCACCTTCAACTATTGGTTATTGGTCACTGTCACCTTTAAGTATCACTTTGACTAGACCTGGCAAAACGGGCGGGTCGGGTCGGGTCAGCTACCCGGGTCAAAACGGGTCCGGGTCAGAACGGGTCCGGGTCAAGATGGGTTGTTATAAAAACGGGTCAGAACGGGTCGGGTCAGGATGGGTCCGGGTCAGAACGGGTCGGGTAAAAAAATCAACTTAAAGTCTATAATTTCGGTAACTCATTTAACTAATTAACTTAAAGTCTTAAACCCATCATATCTCTAGCAATTCCACTCACAAACACACACACATATCTCTAGCATTTTATATGTTATATGTTATTTTATTCTAATATTAATTAAAATATTGAAAAGTGGAAACAACATTATTGCGGAAACAACATTATTGCGGAAACACGTGAGTACATATAAGAAAATTAATAATTAACTCAATAGTCAATACCCTTTCTTATATTCGTTCAATTTTCTTTGCACTCCAAAAAATTTCTTTATTCCACCGGCACCGTTGAAAGCTACCGGAGAAATCATTGACTTCACCGGAAGAGGTTGCAGCAACATCAGATATGACGGTGGATGGATTTGGTGGTTGCGCCGGCGGCGAAGGAGGTGCGGTGGTGGAGTTGCGGTGGTTGCGCCGGCGGCGAAGGAGGTGCGGTGGTGGAGTTGTGGTTGCAGAAACTTTGGTCGGTGGTGGATGAGGCTACACTAATTGGTAAAGGAGTAAAGGACTAGAGGAGGTGGTAGACATATCAATTTCTGGGTCGATCCATTTTGACCCGTTGAGCTTTCTTTAAACCCATTTGAACCCGTTCAAAAGTTCAAGCAGTCTTTGTTCGACCCATTCTGACCCGTTCAGCACTATTTTCTCGCCCAAACCAACCCAGAATGTAAAAGTTGTCGCCCAAATCAACCCATTTAAGCTGCTTCGGGTCAAGATTGCCAGGGCTAACTTTGACCAATATAACTCCAAACTAAACACTTTGGTGTCTGTATCACCAAAATTTAACAAAAAGTTAACCAAAAGTGACTTGAATTGGTTAACTTTTGGTGATACGGTGTCCGTAACACCAAAGCTAACCAAAAAATAATCAAAAGTCAACTAAAAGTGAGTTGAATTGGTTGACTTTTGGTGATACGGACACCAAAGTGTTTAGTTGGGAGTTATATTAGCCAAAGTGATACTTGAGGGTGACAACGGCCAATAACCAATAGTTGAAGGTGATTAAATCCAATAACCCTTGTTTTATTGAATATTTGTATTCTAACACTCATCTTACATCCGAAATTGTATACACTTCTAATCTGGAAGGTTAGTGGATGCCCAACTTTTAACGATGGCTTTTTTGGCTTTTAGCGGAGAGATGTCGTCGCCATAATGGTTTTTTCTTACTAACCCTTAGCTTTGACAATGATATTTTTTACCTCCAACTTGGATTCTGACTTTTAGATATGTCGTTGATAATGGTAGTTTTTTAAGTGACCCTCAACTTTGCCATATGTACATTTTTTATTTCTAACTCTGTTCATATACACTTTTAACATACTACGACTTTACATTATAACGAGCGAGACAAACATTTTTATAACTATGTTAATGTCAAATCCAACGGGCGAGACAATACCATTTTATATGCGTGTAATGACACGGTGATGAGTGATGATGATGCAACACACGTAACAGGTCAAAGTACTAAGACCCGGCGCATGATGTAGAATGAAATCTAGTTTAATATGAAAATGAAAATTCTGAACATGCTTTTGAATTTGAAAACTTAAGAGACACGTTTAAAATTGAAAAAGAGCAAGAAGAAAATTTAGAAATACGAAAAAGATAAATGTAAAAAGAAAAGAGGGCAGCTAAAATAAGACCAATGAGAACTTTGAATAGGAAAACAAAATTCTGATGACCCTATTTAATTTGGTAATTCGATTTAATAATTCAAATTTTAATTTATTAACAATATTAATTTTAACTTAAAAAATTTCATGTGACAGTCTTAACTTGTAAATTATTTTCCTTCATCAAGCCTTTAATAATTATGACACAAAAATAGTCTGGCAGGTCTTTTGAGTATCCGTTATAAAAGACTCGATGAAGACAAATAAATTACAAGTTGAAACTATTATAAAAATTTTTAAAATTAAAATTAATATAAATCAATACATTAAAATTTGAATTATTAAAATGTAATAATTAAACTTACAAGAGTTTTGGGCCTGTCTACTTGGCCCTAGGTAACAATGCAACCCGAATCCAAAACAACCCATATCCAAGATCCGAACAGCAAGAACAATAAGCAGCCACAACCAGACATGACCTGCAACTAATCACAAACGTTATCATTTTATCAACAATCAATTCATCTCCACTTCACCTACCACTGAATGCAAGCTGCTGCATTTGCACTCATGGCAGCTCACTCAATCCTCTTCTCTTCAACTGTCACAGCCACCAATTCCCTCATTTTCCCTCTTTCAAACCCTAACACAACTCTTCTTCAATCTTCTTTCCACGGCGTTTCCCTCAAATCCACCATCAATCGTCAATCACTAACTCTCTCCGCCATCGCACCTAAACCACTTACGGTTGTTGCCGCCACCAAAAAAGCTGTTGCTGTTCTTAAGGGCACTTCCACTGTTGAAGGCGTTGTTACCCTAACTCAACAAGATGACGGTATCTATTTCTGTTCATTGATTAGCAATTTGTTTGATTTTGATACCTAATTTACATTTTATCGACTGTTAATCATGGATTTGGGTTAGTTTAGACCTATTTAGCACTTAATTTGAAGAATGTGTTTTGATGTGAACTTGAAACTTAGCTTGTATTGAGATGATGATGATTATTTTGTTCTGTTATGAGGTTTAAGTCAAACTTATATAACCATTGTTTGTTCTCTTATAGGCTAAAACTTAACCTACACTCTATGTTTATGTTTGCTTATGGGCTAAAACCAAACCGTTTTGATATGAGCTAAATCTCAACCAATTTTCATAATGGAGTTTTATATTGGTTATAAATTGGTTCAGTTATGGATTATTTCGATTAGTTATAAACATCTAACCATAAAGGAGCAATAGAATGTAATATTCAGTTATCACAAAAGTCATAACCGACCTGAATTTGGCAAGACAAAGTGTAGATATGCTTATAGCGTCGGATATATTGTTGTTTTCACATGTGAATTGTTGTAATCAACGCAGGTCCAACAACGGTGAATGTCAAAATAACTGGACTGACTCCAGGACCACATGGGTTTCATCTAGTAAGCATTTATCTTGATCGTAATGTAACATGTTATATGATCTTTTTGCATGATTAAGTGCTGATAGTTTTGTGTTTCTTTAAATACAGCATGAGTTTGGTGATACCACAAATGGGTGCATATCAACAGGTTTGAATTTCAATTGCATTAAATTCTAAATTTTTATACGGTTCATGAAATGGAGCATTTAGTTCTAATGGTTTAATGGGGACGTTGATTATATTAGGACCACATTTCAACCCAAATGGGCTTACACATGGTGCTCCTGAAGATGAAGTCCGTCATGCGGGCGACCTGGGAAACATAATTGCCAATGCCGATGGTATTTCTCTACAAACACTTTTTATATTTTTAATTTGGTCGTTTATACCAATCCTAAGCTTAGTTATATAAAGCGCGTAAAGCAAGCAAGTTGGTCAAACATCAGGGTCTTTTACAATCTTTTTCATCATATTTGTGTTAAATGTGATGCAGGCGTGGCGGAGGCTACTATTGTTGATAACCAGGTTTGAGTGTAAAGTTTTGTTTTTTTCTATGTTTCATGATATTGTTTGGTTTATTTTGTTGATTTTCTAGTTAATATTTGCTTGATGAGTACTTGCAGATACCATTGAGCGGGCCTAATGCTGTGGTCGGAAGAGCCTTTGTGGTTCATGAGCTAGCTGACGACCTTGGAAAGGGTAATTTATTTTTACATTTAATAGATGTCTCAGTTAGAGATTTAACCGTTATTACCAAGAAAATGAATGTTATGTATGTTTTGTTTCTCATCCGCTGTGTCGGTTGATTTTAGGTGGTCATGAACTTAGCCTCTCCACTGGAAATGCAGGCGGACGGTTGGCTTGTGGTATGATAAACAATAAACTATAACATGTTAACTTTAATAGTTTTGGTAGCAATTTTGACCCATTAATCCAAAGATTAGGTGATCTGGGTTATAGTTTATCTCAACCGGGTCAAAAGTTGTCTGAAGTGTATTCAAACGCTTACAACCTTTTAAATCACTTTATTAAAAAATCAATATTATTATTTTCATACTGTAGTTTTCATAACCATATCTAGTGTAGATTTTATGGTTTTATTAAGTTCAAAAGTGCAGGTCATTTTCTAAATCATTATTCACAAAGAAGAGTTCAAATTTGATTCAGGTATGCTAACTCCTCTAAACTCATCTTTTCGTCCTTTGAAATATGCAGGCGTGGTCGGGTTGACTCCAATATAATGTCGTTATCGTGTGGCGTATCTTGTTTGATTGGTCTCAGTTTTCGCATAGAGGTTAATGGTTTGCAATTACAAAACTGCAAATTGAATTATTTGCACTTGTTATTTAGCCAATGATCAATGAGACTTTTGTGTAAACAAACACTTGTGAAAAAGATGCAGAACCACTTCATGGTCTTTGAATAATTTTATGATTTGATCATCATATTATTGAACCACTTTTGCTTTGTACCTTTTGAAGTCATTAACAATATTTGGCATATATTTGCCATTGTTCCAAAAAATCATGATGTATGTTGAGACTCATAATCACCCAGAAACAAAATGAGATATCAAAGATGGTGCCATGTAGTTTAACAATTTGTATGTAAACAAGTGTTGTTATTATGTCTAAAATATTATTTAGGTGATTGTCAACGTGCTTAACTTGTTTTTTATTCTCTCTATTTATAATAATAATTCAGTTCTTGGTGTGTATGTTTCACCCAATGACTGGGGTAAGTGAGTTGAGTCGTTTGTGCTGGCTATAGGTGGTGGTTATATAAGAGTTGTTAGGCAGAAGGTTGGGTGTGAATAAAGGCAGTGATGGGTTGGGTGTGATTAGTAGTGATTGATACTTTTAATCCTGTTTTTGGTCCATTCATTTGTTAACACTTCTTACTAAAATTGCTTATACAAAACATTATCAAAATCCACTTCTAATGCTCTGCCATTTATACCAATTTAATGTTAAGTTGGGATTCTTTTTTCAATCTAATATATTGTTTACTTTTTTTTGTATTATAAATGATATTTTGTTATATTAAGGAAGTGTTTGAAAATGATATTTTGTTATATTAGGGAAACCAAATTGTGAGACCCGATATTTTCAGGTTAATTTTGTTAACACGACTATGTTAATTATGTTAGTATTAGTCCAGCATTACATTTAATTAGCATACTTGGCATGTCAACTTTTGCACAAACACGCACGTAATGGTAATTCGGGGAATACATATTCCACATTGAGATGAAACGTAAAAAAACAATAGTGAATACATATTACACAATACACAATGATCTGAAATGTAAAACACAGTGGCGAGTATATATTTCACAATGATCTGAATGTGATACACAATGAATGTAATATTCTTTTTCTCAAATTAAGTGAATGTCATATGTCAATGATCCGAATAAAAGAAGATGAACGTAATACACAATGACAATGCATGTAATACACAATGACTAAAACACGATGATTAGTAGAAATGCACAATGACGAACAAAATACACTTACAATGACGAGCAACTGAAAAAGTTATGAACGTTTAAGAAAACTGAGAAATTGACATGTGTTTTGCATGTAGAGAAAGAAAGTTAACAAAAGTGATCAAGACTAAAATACTTCAGATGCATATTTAAAAACTTCAACTATTTATAACTATGCCACAAAATTTTAGTTGGCATAAATCCAAGAACTTATAGACTAAATTACTTATAACTTTTCAAAATAATACTCTCTAAGATAACTTCACTCTTGATTTTTTCTAACAAAATAAAGGGTATGTATATTATATTATATATAAGTATATAAATAATGAGTTGGGTTTATATAAGTACAAACACTCTTAAATCTACAAAGGGTATGATGGTCAAACGAACTCAGATTAAACTCAATATAGTGGCATGGGAACCGGGACGTTGAACCCAATATATTATATTTTGGTGTTTAGCTTTTGGGTTTTTAGTTTCTAGGTTTAAATTTTTTTTTTATGATTTTCGCTTCGTTTTTTATGCTCGCTGTTATGCTTTTATAATTTATATTCATCAGTGTGACTTTATACTAATCATTGAGTTTTTATGAATGTCATTGCTCTTTATTGTATCTTTTGAAAGGTTTCGTATCTTTATTACTTTTATTAGATTTTGAACCCTTGTAATATAACTCACCTAATACCCATATGGGAAATCTGCAAACATGTATTAGTCTTAATCCACAATTTGTATATTTTCATTTTAGGATCAGCTATTTAATTAGAAACTTGGACGAAAGATTAGAAAAAAGTATAACAATGATTTTAATAATCCAAAACTATGCAAAATTGTTCGTTTGAAAATTTTCTAAAAAACTGTTGTGCTTGCTTGTTAATAAACTTTTGAAAAAAAAAACTTAAACAAGGTATATCTTTTTTTAGGAGGTTGACTTGATCATCGGAAGAATTAGGCCAAATATTATGATAAATTCTAGGAAAATCAAACCTCTATCGAAGAGAAGATAATGAAAGGTTTTCATAAAAATTCTGGTAAATAGAGAATGAAGTTACATGAAAAATCCTAATTGTCTCTTATTTTGAAATAAGGTGTCAATAATATTTCATGCTTAACATACAATTTGAATGAAGATACTTTCAATCTTTGTTTTTTTTTGTCTAATGCAATCAAAGCAAAGCATAGTAGTATATATAATCACTAACATTTAACAAATGCTATTTCAAGGTTATAAAGAGATTGAAAACATGATTCAACTTAGGAAAATATAAACAGTTGATGCTATCGGATTAATTAAAAACAAGTTGTAAAAGATCACTACATTTATATAAATAAAGAAGGCAGCCAACACTACTCTTTACACAATAATTACTCAAATTATTGTTTCACAACATACAATATTTTTATAAAAAGTTGTCAATACATAAAAAAATTAATTTCATGTCAAGATTCTTACAATTTTATTTCCCAAACCATTGACCCATTGCCACTTAAAGACACATGATATTCCAAAAGGGGTTTAAATTTATTTCAAAAAACATTTATTTACACGAACAAGTTCACCTATTTGACATAATATGAATAAAGTTGATTGTACTTTTTTTATATTTAACTATGACAAATAAAAAGAAAGGTAACTAACTTTCTATCTTATATAGCTACATCTTTAAACTTTTTTATTAAAAAAAATTTTCTGCCTTCCCAAAAGCTACTTATTTTCTACATAAGATTAACTTAATCTGTTTAAAAGAGTACGTAACTTAATCTGTTTAAAAGAGTACGTGCCTTTTAATCATTTAGTTAAAACTAATTAATAATCAAATTAAATTATAAATCTATATTTTACTAGCCCTTAGAAAAGATTTAAAAATTGTGGCTCCCAAAGCTACTCTTTAAACCAGTCACAAATGCTTTCATACACCTAATATACCCTTTTAGTTGAGCATCTTGAAGATGAAAACACACCCTTTTTATCATATGAACTATGAAGATTTTTAAAGGTGGCTTACAACATACCTTATTTTGGGCAATGCTTTTCTCTAAAGATGATGCACTTTGAGTACATTTGCATATTAAGTGTCCCTAAAGACTCATAATTATTTCATCAACATGCATTCAACTATAAGTACTAGTCAATCATTTTGATTATTGCATAATCCTTTGAAATTAAAAACACCATAACACAAAACATCACACAAAATAGTCTGTTTCAGTATTCGCTTTTATGGTATTCGACTAAGCTAAAGTAATAACGACCAGACTTATGTTGTTTGGCGCAAGAAAAACTCACGCGGGATAAAACAACAAAACTCTTCTCACACGTTAGAGGGCAATATAGTTTTATATATCTCACACACATATATTGGTTAAAGAAATAAATAATTTTTACATATAACAAATTAATTATATATCCAAAGTGGATTTTAATTACCTGATTGGAGCTCCACTTCCGTTGACCCGTTATGTTTATTGGCACAATTATTAGTTTTTTTAGTTGCAGCAAGTGATCTACTAAAACACCTTACTTATTTGTTGACTTTTTAAAAAACTCTCTAGCGCTCGATCAATCATTTTTATTCCATAACTATTTAATAATATTGCTTATTAAAAATATCTATAATACATTATTTATATATCACATAAATTGCTTTTTAACGCAACATAATCAACTGTTTGTGAGGTATGGTGGTGGTGATGACGCAAGACTATTATTTATTACAAGTTGTGCATGCAATCAGTTAGATCAAAGAACAGAAAATAACTAAAAAATATATATTAATACGAGAAAAACAACATATTTTTACCTTTTTAATTACATAAAAAAGCCAATCAAATTTAAGTATAATAAAGTTCACATTTTTGTTTAAGTTATACGTATTGGAAAACTTTAAAAAAAACATTAACTTGTTAGAATTTATACCAATAAAACTTAAATAAATGAGGTTTCAAGAGTGTATTGTTGAAGTGGATACGTACTTTTTAATTTATATAAAGCTAATTAGTATTCATTGTATAGCCTCTTATATATATATACCTTTTTTTCTATTTTAGTTTTTACAAGTACGTACTAGCTCAATCTTATAAATTTTCTTTAAAATTCATGATTAAAATATATAAAAACAAAAATTCTATTTTACCTCTTTTTATTCTATTTAAATATTGTAGCTTATAAGCTTTTGAACTAACAAATACACCAATTAGTTGATTCGGTTGCTTGGCTTGCTTGCAATTTTCAACTTGTGACGGAATTTTCTAGTGAGTGGCTCAAAAGCTACTACACACAACTTGTAACAATGTAACCACCGAAAAAGAAATAATAAAATATAATACACATATTGTTTAATATAAAAAAAAAGTTAAGTTCTTGACAAGGTGAAAAATAATAATTACTTTAAAATCAAAATCTATATAATAAACCTAGCTTGATCATATTATTATAAATACAAAAAAAAGTGAAATCTAGCTTTGTTATGTATATGTTTTGAAGGGTAATATATATTTAAGCTAATTATGTAATTAACTACTTTTAATAACACATTTTACCCACTTAAAAGCTACATGACCAATACATAACACATTGTACCAAATAACAGTTATTAAAAATTATATTTTGAGAAGGTTAGTAGGATTCTTTTTAACACTTTTTCATCAAATATCTTTAATGTAAGTAGAAGATAATTATTTAATATAAAAATGATTTAACAAATAAAAGAAAATAAGGGTTTTTATGGTTTAGATAATGGGAATTGTTTCTAAAAAAAGAAAGTGGGCAAAGGGGGCCGACAAGACACCAACGTGTGAAGCATACTCCCAAGTGATAGGTTTCATGTTAGCCTCATCCTAAGCTCACACCACCACTAGTTTTTATTTCTTTATTTATTATTTAAAAAACACATCTACTAAACTTTATAATAAAATATATAAATAACATGAACCTCTCAATTTTGGGTTTAATGGTTTAGATGGCAGTTAATGCAACCAAAGTCTACTTGTTATGAAGATCTATTGGTTCTTCTAACATGCTGCGTACGTTCATTTCTTGTAACAAATGATGTGTTATTGTATTAATTATTTGAAGCTAAAAGAGCGTTATATATAAAGGCTAACGTATGAAAAAGGGGAGGCTTGCCGTAAGGCATAAACATGCGTAATTTGAGTTTAAGTTGGATTGATATAAAATTTTGTAGTCATGATCCAAGCTAAATTTTTTAGCTAGCCATAACCCTTGGTGAGTAATGGTGACAATAACCATTTGTGATTTGGTATTGTGACTTTAGAATTGACTACAAACTACAAAGTACACTCAACTACAAGAGTAATAAAAAACCTAGAGACTATTTGACAGTACTGAATGGTTAAGAGGTTTTATTTTGTTAGACATCTAAATGAGATTTTTAAAAATTTTGTTTCATTCATTTTGTCACACATTAGGTTTTATATGGAAGCATTCATGTCATGTTAAATTCTTGTGTCATGTTTTACTCTATCACATATTTGCGCACAATGTGTGCAATTTAGTTCGAACTCCTTGCCACAATACGACGCCCGCACGACCTACGGACACGAATGTAGCTTCAAAGTTTGATAACTTTACGCATTTCACCCTTCAACTCAACATTGGCTTATTTATGATTTTGACTCTCAACTTTGATCTAATTATCATTTTGACCCCTAACTTTAGATATGTACACTTTTAAACTCAATCTTTTTACATCGTAACGTGTGAGATATTAAACTTTTATTTATACGTGTGATGAAGTAAACGACTTTGTTATCACAACACACAACATGTCTTAGAAACCAAAAATGTTTCAATTAACACCCCACCGCTACAACCCGTCTCGGTTTTATAACTAGTACCTTATGTAATATGTTTGAGAGAAGTAATGATCACTGGCCAATTTAAGTCAACAGTTTCATCTTATAGAGTTAAACAAATCATATCCTTTGAGAATTTTTATAAAAGTTTTCAAGGTTAGATAATTACTTGAAAGTATTTTTTAGTAAAATTATTGATCGGAAAGAGTCTTTAGAAAGGTGAAGTCTTCTTACATGCTCTACGCCTCTACTTGTTTTGGACTTTCAAAGTTTTATTGAGTATCGTGATCCCCCAATGATTAATTACTATGATATATATGATAATCAATTAAATATAGTTTTTAAGCTTCGATCATATTGTTTTATTTTATATATAATTTTTTGGTCTAGCTATCCAAGGTAGAGGTGAAACTCTTAAAAATCCTAAATTCTAGTTCAAACGATTCACATTTTATTATTCACATTTCAAATTAAAACACTTAAATCATTTTGTTAGCTTAACCATCAAAACACTTTTTTTATGCTACACTTGACTAGCGCCTTCTCAACCCTAACTCACCTAACCACTTCATTTAATTTTGGAATCTCATCACAATATAATATAATATAATATAGGGGTCGATTAATGTATAAGTTGAGTTCTACATACGATGTGTGTGGAGTGATCTATGATGTGAGACATATAATTTATGGTGATGCTATATTTAACAAATTTTTTTAATGGCCAACACACAGAGAACTATTCAGATACTTCGTACGGGTGACCCAATAGTAAGTGGTCACGTAGCTGGCATAACCCATCCGTACAGAACCCTTAAATGTCTCAAGCTATCTCTAAATCTGAGGAAAACTCACCTAGACCGAAGGTGTTTTAGTAGTAAACCCGGTCACCCTCGGTACCAAACGGAAGATCACAAAGTTCTCAGTCTCTCTCTAAAGTTCATAAGCCTTACCTAACCACTTCACAAAATGTTCCTAGACTTCATACATTTGGTTTGAACAATCTGAACACACCGTTATAACTTGTTCTAGCTTAGAGCATTCACGGTGGAGTTGGTATAAATATGTGAGTGGGTTTGGTAAAATTTTATGGAATGGTTTTGAGTGGTTGTGAGTGAAGGAGAGAGAAAGTATATGGATGGAGGAGAGAGAAACGGTAAATTTAAGGAAATATATATGGGTAGAAGAGAGAGAAACGGTAAAATGTAATGATTAATGTATAAAAAGTACTCCGTATTATTTAATTGAAAAGAAAGAGGAAATGTAGTGTAAATGTAGTGTTTTTTAGTGTAATTTTAAAGATAAAGAAAAAAAAATCTACTGTGAATGCTCTTAGTGTTATAATACTTAGTTCATATAATGAGACCTAAACACACAATTATTTAGCTGGGATCATACATATTTTTCATTAGACCTAGTTATCGGTTGTTAATATAACAATTATTATAATTAAATAAGGGTGATAAAACATTTGATTTAATGGTAAGGTTTTAAAAGTATTGAAGTATATAAAAAGTATTAGAGGTTAAGAAATTTAAACAAACTCGAGTTTAAAATTATATTCCTTTGGCTATTAACTTCTTAATTAATCTTATTATCTTTTACAACCTTGTCATTGTTTTAATTTTACCGATAAAATAATTTGATTAAGTAATAGTATTTTATTTGAACACTTAACTTTCTTGATCTCAATATGAGACTAAGCGTGTAATTAAGCACACAACAAATTTACCTACTTTTAAATTACACAACCTTCTTATCATATATTTCAATTTCTCAATCATCAAGCTAGTAACCCTATGCTATAAAATTATATTTCTTCAACACTAACAAATTCGTATATTTTAAAAGATGGTTTTACATTTAATTTCATTATACTTAGTTACTTACAATAGTTCATATTTCTTGACGTGATCAACCCTTCATATTTCTTTCATCTTTTTAATTAGGTTTGTATTATATATATCCGTCTTAAATACTTGTCTTTTCTTTTCAAAATTTCAGCTAAAGATTGTTACATATTGAAATATAAAAGCATTATCTAAACAAACACTTATAGCGAAATTGTGCAAGTTGTTATTATCTAACACCTAAAGTGTACATGTAATTGTGTATACAACTATACATAAGACTTAGGGGCTGTTTGACAACATCTGAATGTATAAGTGTTGAACCAATAAGAGGTCTGAATCATTAAGGGGCTGTTTGTTTACTTCTTAATGGTTCAGTTCAATGCTTAATCATTCAGCATTCAGAGCGTTTGCTTAAAAAAAATGAGTCTCTAAATGATTTAGTTAAGTGCCGAATGGTTAAAAGATAGAGAGATCCTGAATGAGGCATATATATACCAACTTTATACTCATCTGAAGTTCTACCCAACATCTCTCTCATTGATAGAACCTCTTAATGGTTCAGACCTCTTAACCATTCAGCGCTTAATCATTCAGATTTTGCCAAACAGCCTCTAAGTGCTGAATCAGTAAGAGGTCTGAACCATTAAGAGCTAGTATATTTCTTAACTATTTAAAGACAAATGTTTGACCAGTTCAGATAATAGCTCTTAACCATTCAGATTCTGTATAATGCTTAACCATTCAGACATCTGGTCGTGAAACAAACATTCTGAACATTCAGACATCTGATCGTGAAACAAACAATCCGAACCATTCAGACATCTGAACCATTAAGAGGCTGAAAAAAACAATCCCTTATAATATACACAAGATTTACCTTTCACAACGTCAAATCAACGTGTATATATAACTCTAACTAGTACAAGTGCTTTAACCACTAATCTCTAATAATGAGCAGTGTTACATAGATAATTTACACGCGGAATCACCCTTGGATAATTTTTGATTTACAATAATGAATGAAATGCAACAAGAATAAAAGTTACCTAGATGTTGATTTAGTCTTTGTGTTTAATTAAGTGTTAAGCAAAGGTCAAATTAGTATTAGCAAGAAATTGACTAATCAACAAGATAATATTTTGTCAACATTACACAAAGGGCATGTACCTAATATACTTTCATCATAAGGAGTGTCCCGAGTTCTACTTGGTAATAATACATTTATTAAAAATATACACGTTGATAAATATTTTTTTATGTAAATATATATAGTAATCAAATTTAAATTTTCACGCATGTTACTTTTGAAATAATATTTAAAAAACATATTCAACCAAAATTTGATCTCATGTTGATTCTTGTATCACTTTTAAAATTCATAATTTTATATTCTTTAAGTTATTGGATCCGTTAATATTTTAGCCACTGAAATAAGTGAACTCGGATTTACATATTTTTTTTCCTAAGTTTTAAGTACCGTTGTACGTTTTATGACTAATCGATCAGTAATTATGTACGCTAGAAAAATTATACTGAATTGCAATTTATTCAATGTATTAACTTAAAACATCAATGACATAAGATTAAAAATTGAAAATAAATGAAAAATCAAAAGTTATAATTCTCTATTTTTTTTAGAATGACGGTTGGTGCAACGGTGTATGACCGTAGCACTCAGAGGTGTAGGCGTTGGGGCTCCCCCATTACTACGAACGCAACGGAGGCTCACCACAACCCTCGTTACGGGCCAAGTTGATCGGAGTCGAAACTCGTCAACCAACTGTTCCAGGGAAAAACCGGGCAGGAACCTTTAAGCATGCCACGTAAAACCCTTAGGCTCAGATACGAAGCCGGATGGTAACCCAGGACGAGCTTTATTGCCAATGTCCATAAAAAACGACACTAGTGAAAATAAAATTTCTTACCACCAAAATACAAGTGGGGGATTTATAATTCTCTATTTACTTTTATAATATATTTCTTAACTAATAACCCTTCATCATATATACACTTCCTCATACAGTTTACAATAAAATAAAACTATATGATAATAAATAATTGATAGTTTTAACCTGTTAGGCGTTAGCTATTAGTCCTAGGCTAACGTACGTACGTACAAAGTCCCCCTTGCATTAAGAAGATCGAGTTGTTACCGAACATTCACTTACTGTTACGCGAACAACTATTAGATTTAACTCTGCTAGTTAAACTTGAATTTCAGTGACACCTACACTTACACGTGTCACTGTCTTATTCATCATCTAATTTTTTTGTATTTTAACCTTTATGTATTTACGATTTTGACTCTCCACTTTGACATATTTTTTATTTTGACATCCGACTTTGACTTATTATATTATATTGACCCGTAAATTTATAACTTTAATATCTTAACATATTTACGAGTTTGCTCCCAGCTTTGACATCTAGTTAGGATATTAACCACCTTTTAATATGTGATTTTACATTGTAACGTACGAGACATGAAAATTTTTTTTCAACGCATTTGACAAAGTCACATAAAAAGACTCGGGCACTGCATCACGCAACACGGTCTTCAATATAGTTTTTGTTACAGCAAACATCGATTGGGATCAACCCGTAATTTTAAGTAATATCATATATATATGACGTTTGAAGAATATGTTTCTAATGTAGCAAATTGTGATTCGGTTGGAAAATATATAAAAAGTTAGCTACATAACCGAATTCATATTCATATTAAATTAGGTTGAAGCTACTTACAAGTTACAACTGCCAAAGTTGCATCGGTTGCACTTGTTTTTGGCTTTAATTATTTGGACACAATTAATAAAAGCAAAAAAAAAGAATATTAAATAAAGTGATCAGTCACACAACTCATGCACCATTTCACACCATCGCCATTCTGTATAACAACTATACACAAACAACCCTTAATCAATAAAAAACAACAACAACAACAACAAAATATAAGCTGTTGTATTTGTTTTTTTCTTTTCTATTTATTTATTTGGTGGTAATAAATACGAATTGAAGCAAGCTATTTATTTTCAGTTCAGATAATTTGTATATTACATTAAAACTATTTTTAGTTTAGATAATTTGTATATTGTATATATGTTTGTTTGTTAATTTGGTTGTATTAAGTTTACCAAAAGGATTGATTGTCATATATAATTATGAGCTTTCATTTAGTTTAGTTTTCTAGTTAATACTTTAGTAAACAAGTTTGTTTTACGTTTTCCTTAGTCGCTTTTTTTTTTTCATAAAGTAAATAATTTGTTTATCACCTCTCTTTTTTAGCTCATAAACTCCTAATACTTTATATACGCGGGAAGGATCCAACATGAAAGCTACATGTTCACGGGAACCCGTCGCGTCTCAAACTTTGAAAATAAATTATATAGAAAATTTCGTAGTGAACTCATACAAAATTTTAAAGTGAACCCATATAGACAATTATGAATGGATTCAAATAATAAATTTCTCGTAGATGAGTTTGAATTTAAAAGAGTTAGTCTACAAAAGGTCACAAGCTCAATTCTCCATACAGACATTTTATTAGAATTTATTTTCTTAATGGATTTTTTTATGTTTTAGGGCTCTAAATTATAAAACCCTTCTCATTTCATTCTAATTTTTAAAGTGTAATATTGACTTTTGTATCACATTGTTATTATGTGACCCCATTAACCTGATCCGAACCGTTGAATCGACCCGAATTTTTGGTTGGTTTTATTAAAATCAAAACACATAAAAATAGTGAACCCACTGATAAAGATTGGTGAAGTTTCATATAATGTAATTTTTAACTATTTAACTTAACTTTAACATATACGATTTTAAACACCGACTTTGATTTATTATATTTTTGCCTCTGATGACCTAACTAATTTTTTACTTCATCCTCAAAGTTTACAATAGTTGTATACGGTTTAATTGAAAATGAAAACATGATAAGCAGATGATGATTCTAAAGTAATTTTAACATCCAAGTAACATTAATGGAAAGTTTTAAAAAGTTTAACGCTTCAAAATACCAATTAAATACCATAACTTTGTCTTTAATTAATTTAGGACTTATATTTTTGTAAGAAAAGCATATTATAGAATAATTAATATATGAAAGAGGAAGAGGAAGAGGAAGAGGAAGCATATGAATAGAGTGAAAGCATGAGTGTAGTATAATGGTGACAATGTTGTTACCTGTAAATGTATTATTGTAATGGTGGACATGGTCTACACCACCCATAACATAACTAACTCATTAAGCCTCCCCACCCCAACTTCACACTTACTCCCTACTCCTTTCCCACCTTCTTTCTATCTAACATCATATATAATATAATATATTTTATTTTATTTTATATATATGATAATTAATTTATAAGTTAATTAAATAGAACTTAATATGTAACTTTATTCTAAAATAAATAAAGAAAAGCCCTAAAAGTTAATATGCATATAATTAAATGGGTTCACTTAAAGTACGGTGTAGTAATGTTTCATTTTGTTGGCATTTTGTTTTTTGAAACTACATTTTTATTGGACAACAAATAATGGTTATCAAGTAAGGTCATATTAGATGAAAAATTTGTTGTGCTTTATTGTGAGTTATGAGATTTGAAATGAATAGCTCGAAAACATGGAAAAAAACTACAACAATCAAGTTAGTGTTGAATATTATAAAGAGTAGAGAGAATATGTAAGTTTAGTTAGAGATTAAATAGTGCATAATAATTGCCCAATAAATGAAAGATATGGCTATGATCCGGCCTAAACTATTATTAGTAAATAATAATAATCACCTAAGTAGCTAACAATGACGGACGCAGGAAATTTTTCACGAGGGAGACTTGTTTGGGTCATTTAGTTGATCGGATATCATAAAAAGGATAATAAAACTTAATCTGAGAATTTTAGAAATAGAGTGGCCGGGGCAGCAGGCAAAGACAGATCGGAATTTAAAAGGGGGTCTTGCAAAATCATTGCCTAGCGGTATACTTTTTGTTGATCGGACTAACTTGTACGTACATGCAGTTGTAAGTAACCTTTGACCTTAGTGGGCATTATACACTTGGACCATATCTACTGTATATGAAACACGATAGAACTCTATAGTCGTTAAACGGTTTGAGCGGAAGTAGAATAAAGATGATCAATTTCATATATCAAAAACCACTGTTTGGTCACATAATAAAGTTATCTGCCAAGGTAGATGATATGTTATTTGCTAGTATAGTATTGGCCTATACATGTTAATTATTTGCTAGTATTGGCCTATACATGACACATCACATGCACATTATGGCCGGGTTATATAATCATAGTAGTGGATTTAATCACAGTTCTATACTTAAATGTCTTTGACCGCGAGTACATATTAAGTAATACGAGCTGAGGATTGATGAACTTTTGAGAAGTTCTTACACGGTCAGTGTGTCGGTCACTAGAAACAAAGTCATGCATCCGGGAGAAATGCGTATAATATTTAACCGTAACGGACAAGACACTACACAAAAACCCTTAGTTTGTTGAAAGATGGACTCAACACGTACTCAAAATTACATTAAAATATACAACTACTATTAGTTGAAATATATAATTGATTGTTATCTGTGTTTTGTGAGGGGAGACTATCTTAGTATCTTTAGGTTATTAACTTACTAGATTAAGCCCCGTGTGTTACACGAGTGAAAATATAAAAACAGAATTCTACTTTGCGAAAAAATAACATTTAAAAATAAGTTACACATTACATGAAAGATATATGAAAATAGAAACACAAATTATTTAAACTCTAATTTGAGCCTTGGACAAATAGATTTAAACTAAAAATACAGTATTAATACAAAATTAGATATCTAAGCTTTTAAAATTGGTGTCTTATAAAACCTATAAATTAATTTAAAAATGGTAAGAAAAATAGGCATACAAATATTCTAGATAATAGATATCCGGCAAAATTCATGGTGACACTTATGTACCGGGTTGAGCGTACGGGTCGGCAAACATGAGTGTAGGCCGTGAATTGAATGCGTTATTTGTTAATTTGTTTATTTTCCGTTTTTACATTGAGTTTTAAGATGTAAATAAGATAAATTGAAATTTTAAAAGAGAATATTATGGGTAATTTAATGTATTTGATTTCTTTCCATACATAGAAGATTCTTAGTTTTGAGCGGGCCGGAAAATGTTTCAACAACCTTTTCATTGAACGACATGTGTCCTCTAAAACCCTCTTTTATTAGAAGGTATAGATTATTATATACTTGAAATTTCAAACATGTTTTAGTTATAAAAAAACTTGAATATAGTAGGTGACGGTGCTTATATATAATTATTCCAACTAATAATTCAACTAAAGTTGTTGTAAACCATTTACTATTTATAATAAACCAAATTGATTAACTAATGAATTAGTTATGTTCAAATGTAAATTTATATATTTAAGTATTTATTATTTAAGGGATAAATTTAACAAAAAGCAAAGAAGAATAATATACAAACGAAGGGGATAGAAGTACTTTCCTTCGAGTTGAAGAAGACATGGAGTGAATGAGGGGCAGCATACCTTTGACGTGCATTTTCTTGATCAACTGTTAAAGTTTCTAATATATTCATTCGAGTTGGGCATTTGTCCCAACGGCATCTGTAAACGATGGAGCGAACCGGCCTCTTTAAGGCCGGTCGCTAGCTCGAATCTTGATCTAGAAGGGTTTTTCATAGTAGGGTCTTTGAGCAATTGGTTTCTTTCTAGGAGGGTGAGCTGGGGTTTCAACTTAGGTTGCCTACTCCAGTAGGTACTTCTATTTCGGGCAATTATCGGGGTAAGAGATTCGGGTCAGATGCCCGGTTTCTGTTAAAAAAACATATATTCACTCAATTCTCACTACATTTCATAGATACGATTAGCTAATATTAATTAAATATATTAAAAAAACATATAGCTAGTGTCACGTACACTAAAGGGCTTTTTGGAAAAATTCGAATTATTAAATGCTGAATGGTTAAGAGGTCTAAACCATTAAGAGGCTCTATCAATGTAATGGTTATTTGGGTAGATCTTCAGATGATGGTAAGTTTGGTATATGCTTCATTCAGTGTCATTCAGCATCTCTCTGTCTCTTAACCATTCAGCACTTAACTGAAACATTCAGAGGCTCCTTTTTATGAAACAAACGCTCTGAATGCTGAATGTTGAACGATTAAGCACGTACTGAACTGAACCATTAAGAGGTAAAATAAGCAACCCTAAGTTGTATCTCATGCATTTGATGTTCAAACGTCAACAAGTACAATATATAATACCTCTCTTGTGTAAATAGTCACAAAGTACTTAATTTTTCCGATGTGTTACATATATAGGCATGGCAAATAAAAACCACCCTTCTAGTCATAATTAAGACCGACAATTAAGTTAATACATGTTGTGTTTCTACCTTTGTACGTATCTTATTTTTTCCCATCAACGCCAAGTTGAAAATCAGGTCGTATATATACAAATCTCCATTCACTACCCGCGTATTAAGTTTTCACCTAAGCTTGTATCATCAGCAAATTAAGGTACGTACGAACAAATTGCATACACGATCAATGGACTCTCGTAGTATCCATTTTGTATTTGTATATGTAGCCAATATTTAATGCATAAAGATATTGAGTAATATTGCTACTTAACTACCGTATCATATATATGGGGAGATCAAACCAAATGGACTTTAGTTAGTCTACTTGTATCAAGATGTTGAATATATAAAGCTTTGTTTTTTCATGTCATGATGGATTCAAATGTTATTGTTGACAAAATTAAGCAGTTAAAAAATATGAGGAGAGCAAAGACGGTGGAGGTAATGGTAGGATTGACAATTTATGACACGGACACGTTAACACGACACGAAAATAACATTTTTCGTATTTGACCTTAACATGTTCAATGTCGTTAATATGTTAATACGATAAAGATATGTTAACACGATAAACATATTAACATGATATGTCACCTGTTAATAATATATAATCATATTATATTATTATTTGCCATAAATAAAATCTTAATAGCATTAATCGCATATTCATTACGCATTTAACATTCTCCCATCATTCAGTTCTAAATTTCTAATTCTAAACACCATAAGTCACGTTCATTTGTTGTCTTATGTATTAAGAATTATATATCGTGTTAAGTATTATTATATATTTAAGACTTATTTATGAACTTTATGTAAATTTCGTTTTACTTAGAAAATTAGTTTTTATCGTGTCTTATATTGTAACGTGTTAATTATCGTATCGAATATTCGTGTTTGTAAAAACTGACACAATAAGTTATTATGTCGTGTTCATGAGTTATTGTGTCGTGTTCATGTTTGCGCATATACTATTGTATGTCCGCTAGAAATTAAGATAATTAAACTTGAAGTGGTAATCAAAGATAATAATGTAAAGCTAAGTAGTTCCCATATGCCTCAACATTGTGTCCATTTTGTAATATAGTTCTCACAAGGTACTATATAGAAACCAACGAAAATGTATATAGAATCAACCAAAGAATAGTTGAAAGATAAAGACACTCTATTCGTTTAATCCAATTTTATTATTATTATTATTATAATGAATAAATTTAGATCATGTATGACTACCGATATGGGATGATTTTAGAAATGTACACACACGTATTGTGTTCGCTTATTAACAAATACTTTAATTTTTTTTTACAACTATTATGATATACTTGTCAAGCGATGATGCGCTGTAATTTTCCCTTCTCAAGTCAAAATGAATACTACAAGTCTACAACAATTAAAGACATGTTAAAAGACTTACAGACTTAAAAGCTCGTAGACACTTTAACATTTGATTAAGGTTCGTGAGCATACACATATAAGTATTATCCTTAGTCATACACTCATACTCTACCTAAAGATGCCAATTAATTAAACTCTTAATTAGTATAATTAGCATTGGTTTACACGTAATTTCCAACTATAAGGCACTCATAATTTAACACTCTACTTAAATACCATGGATTTGTTAATATTTAATCCAATAGAAGGTTAATAGGGTAAATTAACATGCATGTTATAGAAAACGAAAAAAGATTTTTAAAAAAAAAGTAAAATAGAGGTGGGAGATTGGATGAAAAGCACGCGAGGAACATTAAAAAGCGCGTGAAGCACACGCGAACCGAAATTGTTAAAAGCACTTATTTAAGAAAAGGAAACGCAAAAAAGATTGTTGGCAACAAACTACTTGAAGAAATTTATTTACACTTTACACCCTTCTCTTCCTATCCACTAACTTTTCACTATTTACAATTTTAACCCTTTCACTATCTATATATAAAATCAACATCCCTCACTCTTTTCTTCATCACCACTAACTCATCACTCTCTCTCTCTCTCACACACACATCACCATGGAAATGGAGTTCATGGCGGAGTTCACTGAAGGTATCAGTCGTGATCGAGCTCGGCAAATCATCAAAGGAAAACGTACCAAACGCCATAGACCTTCTTCACCTTTCGGTATGTATACAAACTCACTCAACAACAGTAACAACAGCAGCAACGGTGACTGTTTGATTGAAAATTTTACGCCAGATCAGTCACCGACGATGTCGTCTGAAGCGTCGACGAAAGAAGATGAGGATATGGCGAATTGTTTGATTCTGTTGGCGCAAAGTGTTTCTCCTGTGAAGGAAGAGGATGATACGTATCATAAATCCGATCTGATTCGTCACAAAACGGAGAGGTTAAACGCTCGGAGATTTGCTACCGTCGGTGAGAGATCAGGTTTCTATGTTTACGAGTGCAAAACGTGTAACCGTACGTTTCCGTCGTTTCAAGCGTTAGGTGGACACAGAGCGAGTCATAAGAAACCGAAGGTTAACGTAGAAGAGAAGAAATCTGGTTCAGTTGATGTTCAACCGCCATTGATTGAATATGTTGAAGCAGAAGAAGATCATGATCAATACAACTACAAACCGGTTGAAGAAGAAGACGAAGATAACAAAGCGAGTGTAATAATCGTTAATACTAATAACGTCCAGAAATCACCAGCTTCACAGTCATCGAGTTTCGTTCAAACAGGTACAGCTACAATTATGAATCACAACACGAAATCAAAAGTTCATGAATGTTCGATTTGCGGATCGGAGTTTTTATCCGGTCAAGCTCTCGGCGGTCACATGAGAAAACACCGGCCAATTCCTGTTACCAGTAACCGAACTGTAATCTCAACAAACACAGATGATATAATTACCGATCATGAAAAGTCTCCGAGTATGTTATCGTTAGATCTTAACTTTCCGCCACCGGAGGAATCGAAGTTTCAGTTCACCGCCGGTGGTTCATCACAGCAACATCTGGTATTTTCTACTCCTGCTTTTGTTGATTGCCATTACTGATGGATGATCAGAAATTGAAGAACAAACACAAATTCATGTCCACATACATACAGATCGATTAATGTCAAATATTACATTCTCTCTCAATTGTTATTATTCATTCATAATTAATTAATCAAAACTGATTCTTCTTATATATGAATTGTTGAAACTGATCTTATTGGTTCATGATTTTGATTATAATTGAATTGAAATGATCGAATTTGGATGATATAAATATATAATATTAATTAATAAAAGTAGTAATTGTATATTAGTTGGAGTTAGATTGAAGAGTAGTGTGAAGTGTAGTGAGTGTTAAAAATACTTTGAGTAAGTGGTTAGTGTTAAACAGTTGATATGATGATGCATTTCATGGGTTGCCTTGCCTTGCCTTGCCTTTCATTCACGAAAAGTGAGTGATAGTGTGACTATTACATGGGCATCTTCCTTTTTCTTTTCTTTTTTTTATTTCTTTTTTTATATAATTAAGAACAATAATAATATATAATTAAGAAGGTCGTGATATATACCCGTATATATACGTACTTATGTGTAATACATGACTGGTACGATTGGATGGAGAAAGATAGATGCTGATGCAGTTACGTAATCATGTTCTATAGTTGATACGTTTAGGTATGTTATAATTTTCGTAGTTTTACTTAAACCTTGTTTTGTATTGGACGTCTTTTGTACATAGTTAGTGAGAGAATGAAAGACCGTATATACTTTTATATCTTTAGATATTCATGTGTCAAAAGTTCAGAAGTAACAGGTGTGTACTAGTGATTATACGAGTTTTATAAAATTATTAATATTAGTTATGTATTAAATGACACTTATGATAAAATAAGATAGAAAATAACATGATATACATACTTATGATAAAAAAGAAAATTTATAAAGATAGAAATCAACATGATATATGCATATATAAGTATTTAAATTGTAAAAAGTATTCCCTTTCTTGTTTTCGGTTTTTCGATGCCCTTTTTTGTTCTATCCAAATGGAGTATGAAACAAAAACACTTCAAGTGTATTTGAGAAGTTATTTGCGTTTTGTTTTTAATATTATTAAGAAAAAATCTGATTGAATTGATAAAATTCACTTTAAAATTTATGGATTATTTTAGTTGAATTACTAAATCGGGTGTTTGATAAGTTTGATTATCGTTTGATGTGAGTTAGTGAAGTTTTCAGGATCAAGCTTTTATAAGAACATATGATTGAAAATAACCAAGCAAACAAGTATACAATTGTATGTGTGTGAAACAAAGAAAGACACAAACGACATGACATGAGAAGTGTATGACTAAGGTTCGGCATAACGGCGTCATAAAAGAGAGTTGTGGTAAAGTTTTGTTATGTTTTGGGTGTATGTTGTATTAACGTGTTTGCAACTATAAAATGTGACATTAGAAGTAGGTATTATTTGAGTGTAGAATTAATAATTAAAGGAAATAAACACATGGTTTGTGTCATTCTTAACACACACATGGAGTGAGTGAGTGGTGAAGCAGTCGGTATCAAATAAATGGTTGGAAAATCAAGATGAGTTGGCTAACTGCATGCCTTTCCCATTTCCATCCAACTCCATCCATGTATTAATATATATATTTTCTTTATTTCTATTTAATACAAGTGTGTTAATTGACATTTATTTTAAAAATACTTATTATTAATTCATTAAAAAATCAGGTTTTAAGTCAGAGGTGTAAACTACGTGTATCGCAAATGTGCTTAGACTTTTTCAAATGCATATCAAATTAACTTTAATACTTGATTGAATCTCCGTGAATAAGATGTCAAACTCATTATACTGATTTGATGTTTTAGGTTTGACTCACTTTAAAACACTATCAACAATGAAGTCTACCGTTATGAGAAAACTGTTTGCCCGACCAGTGGCGAAGCCAGAATTTTATTAATAGGGGGCCTAAAGTTATGGTGCTCATAACAAAGGGGACCTGATTTTAAAAATGGGAGGGCCCGTACCCAATTTATATACTAAAATCAACTAAAAACCGACAAATCGCTACTACTAACCGGAAAAAATAGGAGGGCCCGGACCCTCCCGGGTCTCCACTTGGCTGCGCCATTGTGCCCGACCTAAAACCCTATTATGTCCTATGTGGAAGTTGAACCAAGACCTCGTGTTTTAATAAAGTCCTAGATTTTCGTCTCAAATACGTGATCAGTTTAGGACCATTGGTGCAAATGTGTTGGATAATTTCATTAAAAACGCCAATGTGAGACTAGCCTATTTGGTAAAACATTGTCTTTTAAATAAAGAAATCAGAGGTTCTCTCCTTAATATGATGATATTTGGTGTAATTAAATTCAAAGTAGTGTAATATTGAAGGCAGTTTCCCGTAAAAAAAAGTTCAAGCACAAAGTGAACCAAGCTCAAGAAGTGAACTTAAGTTTGAGTGTTTGTTATAACTAATTTCTTAATTGCTAGTATTAACAAAAGTAGGTTATTCAAAACTAATATAAAAATAATTATACAAAATAATTATATTATACGTAAAGTAATGATCGATAAATATACCAATAAAATATTTAAATAATAAACTAATATATAGTAAACGGGTTGAGTTCAAACTGAGCCAAACCCGAGCTTAAAAACTAATTTCTAGTCCTTTATATTCACACTACAAATGATTTAAAACTGAATATTAGTTAACAGAGTTTATTATTTAAAATTGGTATATTAGTTTTCATTGGTCGCAACTATCATCTTTTGTCTTCTATCGGTCCTAACTATTGAATTGGCTGTCAACGGTCCCAACATTTATCACTTTGGTAACTATTGGTCCGTCGTTAAATTTTTTTTAACGCCGTTAAGTTTTTTTCAAATTTAAGACCGATGTTTTAGGCCTTTTGATCGGAAGGATAATACGAGTCGATTGATGTAAAAGTTTTCTCGAAAAGGCTCTCTGAACGATAATTTTTTTTACATTAGATTGAAGCACCGTTAGGTTTAAACACCCGATTGAAACACTATTTTGTTGTTCGGAGTGCCGTTTCGAGGTAAATTTTCCACCAATCGACTTGCATTATCCTTCCTATCAAAAGACCTAAAACATCGGTCTTAAATTTGAAAAAAAACTTAACGGAGTTAAAAAAATTTAACGACGGACCAGTGGTTACCAAAGTGATAAAAGTTGAGACCGTTGACAGCCAATTCAATAGTTAGGACCAGTAGAAGACAAAAGATGATAGTTAGAACCAATGAAAACCAATATACCTTTAAGAAAAGTAGGAGGTTGTTTTGATAGATAGTATTACACTAATACCTAATTAATTAATTAATAAATAATCACTAATAATATAATTAAATAAAAATTAGGCGTTAATGTTGAGTATATAACTAAACAAAAGTGAGGATAGTCTTCATGATAAGGTGGGTTCTAGCTAGCGATGACACCTTCGTTGGCATCTCTCACCGCTTTATGTGTAGTAACAACTAACAACAAAATTTAATAAAAATACAGATATTATTTATTATTAAAAATATCAATATTCATAGAAAAAATAAGTGTATTTTATACCTTAGTTTTGATAAATCTATTTTTAGATACTAAAGGTTTTAACCAAGTAAAGTACGTTACTGACTTGAATTTTGTTTTTGTTATAAGGTATCTAGCTAACAATAAATTCGGTTTATTAAACTTATTATACCAAATATAACATGTCACTTGAGATAAATGTAAAAAATAATTTTAAAAAGTCAATAATGAACGACTTTATTTATCTATCTATTCATCTAATGTAGTCGTACTTTGTTGATATATTTATTTGATCACTCAAACTATACTAAAATGCTAGTGAGGTTACATAATGTGCTCGTGGAATATGAGGGTACATATTGGTTTAAAATAACCGTAAATCTTTTAATGATCAAATGCATCATTTAAAAATGAAAATGTTAACCACATCGGTCGTTATTTCAACTCCCGCCATCTCCGTCCATCTTCTCCTTTTTACTCATCTCTCATTTGATAACACTTGTCACCCATTAGGATACCCGGACGTGGCATGAGCTCACAAGGTTATCCACGAGCTCCGTAACTCGCCACACACCTCGTCACTTTTGTTGAAACTCGAACGTTGGAAAACCGACATATGACTATTGGGCATTAACTAAAAAATTATTTTTGAAACACAATCTATATATACAAATCCAAAATACAATATTTATACAACCAACACTCTCTTTTTTCGACTCACACTCAACTAAATTCTAGAAAGTAATACATTATGGCTTATTCAACAAATGTCATCTAGCTCCGACGAACCGACGACTTCGGTTCATCATCCAATTATTCCAACGAAGAGTTGCTGCTACCCTACCCATTCAAAACTTGATGTCCGAAGTTCGGGAATATCATTCAATCATCAAGAATTTGACAGAGAGACGACTAAGAGAACCCTCGTGAACGATAATTACTTTGTCAACAATCCAAGATACAACGCCGAGACATTCAGAGATAGGTTTCGTATGTCAAGAGAAACTATTTTTAAAAATATTTCATGACGTTAGTGCACGATCCAAGTATTTTCAAAAAAGTTATCACAGAAGGCAGGAAAAGAGTTTCACCCCGATATAAAAATGTGTTTCGGTGGTTAGACAACACGCAACCACCAACCCTCATGGTGAATATTTAGCTATGTCTAATAGGACTTCACGTGAAAGCCTTGAATATATTTGCAATTTAGTTACTCTCTCTGTCTCATCATAAATGTCTTGGTTTGAAAAACACAGAGTTTTATGCATATTAAATTAATGTTTTTATGTTTGTCATTTGACAATAATACCCTTGACAATAAATATTATGTGGGTTCATTATACTGTTTAATTGTGTTACTTTTGTGTTTTTAAGGGTAAATTTGAAATTTGGCCAATAAATTTAAAAATGAATATATGAAATGGACAAATAAAAAAGAAAATATTGACACTTCTAATGGGACAGAGTAAGTATTATTTTATACGGTAAAGAGTTCGTGTGTTCACCATGTAGCTATGATACTCAATTTTTGTACGATGCACACGAGCAAAAGCATTGCATGTCGGGGATGATCGATAACATTGTGATTGTATAACATTGTGATTGTACACACTAGCTTTGGAGAAAATGTGGAATGATGTTGTGAGAACATTTCCACCAAGGTGATCATAAATACCTAATGACGATACTCGTAACGTTGGCGTCAAATGATTTGTGTATTTCGTATTCATACTTTGGTGAGACATGTTCAAATAAGGACATCAACGTTCTCAATAATTATATGTTGTTAAGAAGGAATTTCACGAAGTGTCCATTTGTGGTAAACGGGCGACAGTACGAGCGCAATTACTATCTTGCGGTGGTATTTACCCGACTTGGTTAGTTTTTGTGAAAACAATTTTATATCCTTCCAATGAAAAAGAAGAAATATTTAAACATGTCCAAAAAGATGCAAGAAAAGATGTCAAACGGACTTATTGCATACTGCATAATATGATCCTCAAATAACAATCCTAGATTTTTAGATAATTACCTCACAATCTGTCTACGTTAAATTTAAACACAAAACTTAATGCTCCAAATAAAATATGTTACCGATAAACCGTCCACTCATATCTCCATTGACCACCACACCTCTCACTCTTATGTACTCTGTCTTCCAAAACCACCACCACTCCACCTATTTATCAATCACCACATGTTCCTGGATCTAAGGTTTTACATTTTTGCCCATCACCTCTCAAGTTTCTCTACTCTACTATTACCATATATATAAAACCATATATTTTAATCCTAAAGGAAAATAACAAATCATGTGCAAACAATCACAATCAATTTATATCTTCAACTTTTGCGTTTTTTCATCTTTGACTTTATAATGGTGTGATTTTTGCTTAATTTTTTTGTTTCTATCTTTTCTAAACATTGTTAAGTAATTCTCTTCCTAAAAAACAAATGCAACAATGTTTTATAAAAATATCATCAATCCAATTACGTAAACTCAACTTCATAAATTTCAGAAGCATCTGTTAGCAATGTTACAAAAAAATGAAAAAAAAAATGTGTTGTTGCGTAAACACCAAGTAAGATGTGTTATGAGGTGAATAAGTGGTAGTGATTATAAAGGGTTGTGATAGTGATAATATAATTGATGTATTAATGTGATTGGATGTAATATAAAAATCAGAAAAACCAAAACCCCATTTAAGTTACTCACGTCGGAATGGGCAGCGCCCCATTTGACCAGCTGTTGCAGTGTTGGCGCTGTCATGGTGATGAGTTGGATGGGTTTTGGGGCCCGTTTATTAGTCCACAACGTATGACTTGTGGACTAAGTGTTACCATCTCAATACATACGTCATTATTCGAGTATCATATTTATGTACAAGGCATAAAAAATGTTGGTCGTCATTTGGATGGCAAATACATAAATAGTGTTCATAAAGATATTTATTCGTTCGATCTTGTATGTCTAGTCTGTTGGAAAATTTTGGTGGAATAAAAACAAAATTGAGAATTATTTTGTTTAAAATAAAATTCAAGTCATGAGTCAAATGTCTTGGATGTTTCAACTCATTGTTTGACTTGAGTTAAAAGACATTAAAGTCATGGTTTATGGTGAATGAGGTGTTTCAACCTATTATCACCTATAAATACCATGTCTTGTCTTAGTTGAAAGATACACTAAAAACCTTCATCAACTCTAAAGATCTCTTATTCTTTCTCTTTAAATTATTTCTAACAAATATTTGATCTTGTTCATCTCTTTTCTTAAGGCATAATTCGGGTTCATGTGTCCACCCCGGCAGTACATACTGCTTCGGCTGTTGTACCCTGGGAAACAAACGAGTTCTCTTGGGAGACTCGGAATTTGTTTTAAGGGACCCGTGTTGAACACGAATCCTCAGCCATGTTTTTGCTTCCGTTTCTATTCATTTCTTATATCTTGTTTTATTTCGGTTGTAATCATAATGTAATTTACTTGTATTCTTTGTTTTCTTTGTATTGTAATTGAATTAATAAAGAATTTTTAGTTTTTTGTACGAACGGTTCCTATAATCTTAAAACAAATTTTTTAAATCACCGTTCGTATTTAAAAAAATATATATATAGTCATTGTTCGTATCTCAAAGTTGGACTTAGAGAACTTACATTTGACTTTTTTCTAGAACCGGATTTTATTTACAAAGAAAGTGGTTCAATTTTTACAATTTTTATCATTTGTTGGTTTTGATTGAGTGTAATTTTTACCATTTGTTGGTTTTACCATTTAAAAGCTTTTGTAGTTTTTCATAAAACTTGACTCAATTAATTTGAGAGTTTAATACTCTCATGAGTTTCTTTATCATTCAAAAGTGGGTTTATTTTCATTACAACCATTTTGTTGAATGGTTCAATGTGTTAAAGCAAAAAGGTTGAAAATCCAATTTTGTTTTAAATCAAAGTTTTCGAAACCTTATGTGGTTTCAAGTTTAAAACTTTGAATTAACCGTTTGTCGGTTTCAAGATTAGTTTTCATATGCGTCTTAAGAATGGCTATGCTTGTGTACGCATCTTATGAAAACCGGTATTTCTTATTTGCGAGTAAGAAATCTTTCTTATGTGAAACTTGTGTTTTAACATGTGTGTTAAAACCTAATGTTATTCTAATTAAGTATTAGAAGAGATTCTTTATAATATAATCAATTTTGTATGGATTTAGTATTAATATTTTAAATTTAATTAAAATCGTTTTTTTTTGTTAGAAACAAATGATAAAATCATTACTCACTCGAAAACGTTGACAATCATTATCATTAATTATGCGTGCTTTACAAATGACTATTTTATAAAACTTTTCGTTCCAAAACATTTTGCAAACGTTTTGTTGGAACCTTTCATTACATGAAACCATATGCTTAGAACGTTTGATGTAGATTTTTTTGTTGACTAATGTGCGTGTTAGAACCCATTTACTTATCTAGCATATGTGTTAGATATGACCTAAATTTTATGGTCTAAAAGCGTCTTATGTAGGCGTTTATTCTTAACATGTGTGTTAATGATAAATTTAAATAAGAGTGTTTTATGTAAACATCTTATCTCTAACATGTGCGTTAGAAGTTATTTATTCAACAAAACTATTTACAATTTTGGGTATTGATTTCCGTAATCAAAACATAAAATTAAAATAGTTTATTTCGAAACTGCTAAGTGCATGTTTTGGCAAAACTAAGATTTGGTTTAAAATGAAATAAACCAAAAGTTTACATAAAGTGTTAACATAGTTTGTTACTCTTGTGAAAGTAACATGTCATAAAGCAATAATAGATTCAAGTTGACTATTTGATGGAAAGATAAATCTTTGTTGCTATGAACATATATAATTGTTCAAATACTAATACATGTGAACAATTCACCATATAAACAACATGATGTTTTATATCAATTTTGTGATTGTTCAAAGTGGGAGTACCACTATGGGAGATCAATTTGTGATTTTTCAAAGTCCATATGAGTCAATGATGAAATCTTTTGAGAAAAAAAAAGTTTATGATCCTAGATTGAATGACGGTCTATGTACGATTACGTAACATACATATTAGATGTTCCTAAATATTGAGATTTTGGGATGTTGAACAACTCTCATTGTTTGTTTAAACAATGAGATGAATGTTTTGAACGAATATTGAGATATTCCTTAAAAGCTGTGAAGAATCAGAATGATGCATCTTCTGTTCACATGCTAGAGTATTGTAGTCTAAAGCATGCTAGACTAGTACTTATTAATTATGGTGCTCTGAGGAGACTATTAATGTGAAACATTCAACTCATATACAACATAAAAGTAAAGTTGTGTATAAGACAATTTGAATGACGGTTGTCATTCAATCTAAGAAAAGTCATATAACTCATGGAGAACTCAATTTTCTAGATTTAACCTAGATGATAACTTAAAAGTATTTAAGTTTGACATGGTTGATAACAACTTATGACAAGGCATCCGTTGCTTTAGTCGGCAAACAAGCATTGACGACATCTTTGATACAAGACGTTGATCTTGTTCAAATCATGGATGTCTAATCGTATATTTAAACATTTTCTATCTAAATGCAAGAAATGTGGGGGGGAGCCATTTGAGAAATGGTATTTGAGAAGTTTTCTCAAACCCGTATCAAAAGAGAACCTTTTGTTGAGCCAAATATAATGCAACTATGTGACCGAATCTACAAGCTAGACTCGAAGGTCAATTGGTTAGATTTAACATCTAATTACTAATGGCATGGATATGCTAGGCTTGAAATGCATTTTAAAGACAAAAATGTACCTCAGTTCGAGTTGATACTCGGGGTTATAGTCTTAAAAAATGACAAAAGGCAAGATTAACTTGTGAGTTAATAACACATCATAACAACTCATCTCAACTGCAGTTATCTATATTGACTCGACGGAGTCATAGATAATGGTTTTGGATCCAACAACATGAGAGATGGAGTTGTGGAATGAGACTAAAGCCCATGAAAGATGGTATATGAAGGAAAACCTAACTTAGTTGACTGGAGATCCCAAGATCTAAGTTCAATAGGACAACCTACTCATATATCTAAGGGTGGTCACTGTGGGGGCATAGCTAATATACAAGTCGATATATAAGCTAATATGTATATATAAATGTCTATACTTGTCCTCCTAAATTATAAAGGGAGCTTAAATACTTCCTAGTTCATTCCTATAACAACAGTGACACGTTGTGAGGCTAAGCATACCGTATGGTTAATGATTTGCGTAATCATAATAACCTTAATGCTTTTAATGATTTTTTTTTAGATAAATCACCTATGTGAAAGAGAAGTGGGGTCGCTTCGAATGAAATTGTGGGGTGCGCAATTCCTAGAGCTTTCACAGAACCAGGCTAGTGTTCCATGACCATAACGGACACGACAATGAGGGGTTGACTAAACCAGGGAAGGTATTGTGTGAGGTGTATTGTCGTCTCCATTAACGGTGGTTGGTTCAAGGACATCACGTCTACCGAACCACTAGGAGACTAAGTATGCATCACAACGGAAGGTTCAAAGGTAACACCTACCTATCCGGCAATACTCAACCGCTGAATTATATCTAAGAAACCTGTATGTAACGATCAATCTGGATTGTTGGAATAATATGTGAAAATGAGTTTTCACATGAGAAAATGGGTTTTTCATTTGAGAAAATGAGATTTTGTTTTTTCCCATGTGGGGGATTGTTGGAAAATTTTGGTGGAATAAAAACAAAATTGAGAATTATTTTGTTTAAAATAAAATTCAAGTCATGAGTCAAATGTCTTGGATGTTTCAACTCATTGTTTGACTTGAGTTAAAAGACATTAAAGTCATGGTTTATGGTGAATGAGGTGTTTCAACCTATTATCACCTATAAATACCATGTCTTGTCTTAGTTGAAAGATACACTAAAAACCTTCATCAACTCTAAAGATCTCTTATTCTTTCTCTTTAAATTATTTCTAACAAATATTTGATCTTGTTCATCTCTTTTCTTAAGGCATAATTCGGGTTCATGTGTCCACCCCGGCAGTACATACTGCTTCGGCTGTTGTACCCTGGGAAACAAACGAGTTCTCTTGGGAGACTCGGAATTTGTTTTAAGGGACCCGTGTTGAACACGAATCTTCAGCCATGTTTTTGCTTCTGTTTCTATTCATTTCTTATATCTTGTTTTATTTCGGTTGTAATCATAATGTAATTCACTTGTATTCTTTGTTTTCTTTGTATTGTAATTGAATTAATAAAGAATTTTTAGTTTTTTGTACGAACGATTCCTACATAGTCTTCTAACGATGCGTAGACACACCTTAATTATAGATGGTACGTAGCGACATTATTTGTTGTGGCAACAAGCAAACCAGTTAAAAATGGGCATGTAGTCATGTACTACCACACAAAGTGAGACAAAGTTTATATGACTATATATGAGAACCCGTTGTCAATAGTCACATGACCCATCGATATTTTGATTGCCTATGAGAGTATGAGATATGGTAAATTGTAGCTTGTGTTGGGCAAGTACGTCGTAGTGGCATATCTAGGTTGAGGAGTGGGGTAACATTTAATATTTATATTTATTTATATACCTATTAAATGGGAAGATCGGTGCTTTGCACCGGCCTCTCCCATCCCGTCACGTCGCATTTTAACTTTTTATTACTTTAACGTATTAACGGTTTTAATCCCCGACTTTTAACGCATTGACGGTTTTAGTCCCCGACTTTTACTAATTGTCATTTGAGCTCCTGATGAGTTTTTGACTTTGACTTACTCCACTTTGACACATAGTAAGACTTTTACTAACTGTCATTTTAGCCTCTGATAAGTTTTTAACTTTGCTCTGTTACTCTACTTTAACATATAGTACGACTTTAATATTGTTATTGTATTGACCTCTAACTTTTGATATTTCACCGTTTTTTAACATGTGACACATTACGTTTTTGCGTCGCGACGTACGGGGCATGAGAATTTTTTTGTCAACACGTATGACGAAGTCAAATAGGCAAGATCCGACTGCGTGACCCGGCCGCTGCAACGCGCGGCCTGGTCTTAAACCTAGTTAATAAGAAAAAAGAGGTGAAGAGAGGAAAGTTTACAATACCACATTTTGCATAATAAGTTTTAGATATATTTTTTCAACTATTAATTTTTTTTGTCTATCGTTTTGAGGTAACATTTACATCAACCAACTACTAAATTTTGCATTTTCATGCGGAACACCATTTTAAGGTAACATTTACATCAATCAACTCGTATTTTCTTTTCGATCAAAAAAGCCGTAAAACGTCAGTCTGGATATCGGAAAAAAGTTAACGTCGATAAAAAAAACTATCAATGGACGTCTTTTAGTTGTCAAAGTAATAAAAGTTGGGTTATATATAAGTGCTTTGTGCATACCATAATCCGTTAAAAAAAATTAACGGTGTTAAAAAAACCACGTAGCTATCACTTGTAGGGCTGACAATTTTGTACACGGACACGAATACACGACACGAACCTACACGGTCTTAACAGGTAACAGGTAAGGCCTTAACAAGTAACAGATACTAAACAGGTAGACACGAATCTAACTGTTAATTTTCGTGTATTTAACAGGTATTTACATGTTTACCTGTTAGTACCTGTTAATACCTGTTATGATTTTTTTAAAATTAAAAATATAATTTAATATAACATATTTACCTTATTTACCCTTATACTTATAGACAATTTTTATTTCACTAAACAAGTTCTTGAATACTTGTTTTTAAACAAGTCATATCGTGTCTTATCGTGTATACCTGTTATAAACAGGTACAGGTAATGGTAACAGGTACACGATAGCTTATCGTGTCGTATACAGGTAATAAGTTTTCGTGTTCGTGTCTTAACAGGTTTGTGTCTTAACAGGTACAGATATACACGATTTGTCAGCCCTAATCACTTTGTAGTAGCACCACTTCAATGTTACATAGAAGTAGTTTGTGCATACCATAATCCGAATAATTTTGATTTGTAGCATGTTTGCCGAATCACTTATAGGGATATGTTCGATAAATCAATATTTATACAAATAATTTTATTATTAACGTCACTCTCTAATAATGTTTATGCGTTTAAATACAATTTGATGACTTGCATCAACCATGTATTATGTATACCTAAAACATATGTGCATTCGTATATACTTTAAAACTATCTCGTCAACATTGGATAGATATTTGCAAACTCTAGACGACTAAAAAATAAAATAAACCAATGTTTATATTTATCTTAATTGTTAATAGGTTTGTTGTTAATTTTGTGCTGAATATATACGAGGGTTTAATATATGATTAAACCTAGCAAATACATAAAATTTAGGGTTATTGGTTTTAGATAATCAGAACTTTGGTTTTTTGCCTGATATTAATCTTAATTTAGAAAATTTCATATATCAATCCTAACTTGTAACTATTTTTTTTCAATGGTCCGTTGTTAAGTTTTTTTCAAATTCCAATCGGATGTTATAATTTTATCGTTTGAAGCACCGCGCGACTTGTATCCTCCTACCGATCAAAGACTCAAAAACATCAGTTTGAAGTTAAAAAACTTAATGGCGTTAAGTTAAGTTTAACAAAAGGCCATTGTATGGAAGTATTGTTACAAGGACTAGCACATAAATTTTATAAGTTGCGATTAATATCAGTCAATAAACTAATGTTCAGATCAATAAATTTAAATTTTTCTAAGATTTATTTGATCAAACAAAAATAATGATTTATATCCTTATATAATATACTACCTACGTCTCATTATAAGTGTCTATATTTCCTTTTTTAGTTGTCACATTCAAAGTGTCCACTTTTAAATTTATTGGTAAAATTCCAAATTTACTCTTAACATAAAACAAATAATGTGATGAACACATAATATTTATTGTCAAGATATATTATTGTTAAATGACAAGCAAAAAAGTAATCATTTAATGTACCTAAAAGTTTGTGTTTTTCAAACTAAGACATTTCTAATGAGCCAGAAGGAGTAGCAATATCTATTTTGCTTAGTTATCAACATTAGATGTGGTTTTGCTTAGTTGGCATCACAAGGGACTTTGTCTAGCTATAATATTTTTATATTTGAAATATGTATATATCTATTATAATAATAATAATAATATATTATAATAACCTTAATTTCACTTTGATCCCTTAATATTTAAGAGAATTTTTAGAAATTTAAGAATATTTATATTTTAAACCTTTACTATCAGGGGTGTTCATGGAGGGGTCATCTTATATTTAATAGGTAATAATAATAAAACTTATGAATAAAGTTGTTAATAACTTACATATAAATAGCTCAATATTTTGTATTATGTTCGAGAGCGTAACGCAGACGCTAAACTAATAAGTTAACATACAAAGTTTATTTAGTGCGAAGAGTAGAAACTACTAAACCATTAGAATGTGACATGTGATATCTTCTGTTACATACTTACATATATGCCCATGTGTTAACTAATTATGTAACTTATGAAATAATTACATATCTTATATACTAGTCGCTAAACCTATGTAACTTTGTAGATAAAACATCCATATTTTAATTTGTTTTAATAATAATAAAGTTATTAAAAGTAGATGTTTCATCTAAATAGAACTTTCTAAATGATGATGAGTGCTTTTAATCATAAAGTTGCGAATTTGAGTTCTCTTCAAAATCTTTTCTTTATGATTATTAATCTTTTGAAAACCAGAACCGTTAGTTGTTAAACTCACACTTCATTTATTCAATTTACTTATAAAATTGGTTGGCCGACAAACAAAGGCCACGACTTATTATTGATTTTCTTAATGATTTTAAACATTTCAGACCGTTTAGACTCCACGTAAGTTATTAGGACTATCAATTACCAATATCTAAATACGTGACGGAATTTTAACTGTTTATTATTAATTGGACTGTTCTAAAACTCAAACCCATGATCACCGTAAAAATGATACCCTTAAACGAAAATCCCCGGATAATTTTGGTTTAACCCGATCAGACTAGTCAATTCGGCCACTTTTGAAAACACTTATTCATATTCAAATTGGTCCAATTAGTTCTTCTGGATATAATCCAATGAATTTTTGTGAAGTGGTAAAGTTGTTGCTTGTGTACTTAAGCTCCCAAATTCAACTCTCAGAATCTTATTTTCCAGCGGTATCAATTGATAATCCAGTTAATGTTGGTGGGACAAACATGTTTTACTCACATGTGAATGTTCGATCCTTGTAAACAACTGCTACGCTGGCCTTTGTGGGGGTTTTTCCTTGTGAGTGTCCTACCAAGTTAGATACATCACACAAACCTGGTTAAGACAATGTATATGGTTGTCTGACTTGGTTTAAAGACCCTCATGTGACCCGGGTGGGAGGGTGACCATGTGTCGGTCATAATTAATGAAAGTCACCGTTAGAAAAAAGCTATTATTGTTAATCATTGTTTAGTAGACGTGTTAGTTAAATTATAGATGATATTTAAGTATTGACGGAATTTGTGGAATGATAGAAACTCACGCAATGTTCCATGCTTAAACCATTCATCAAAACGTGTACTTAACAATCACTTAAAAAAACCTACTCTTTGCTGGCTATTAAACAAACTATAATTTATCATCATTTAAAAATTATTATTGTTTATATAAAACATAATCTTGACTGAACTAGAAGCCATAAACAACTATTATAAAACTTGGGCAATCAGAATTGGTGGGTTTGCTAAAATTTGTTATTTCATCATAGTGTTTATATAATTTGATTTTGCTATTTTTATCCAACAATTAGTGTTGATTATTATGAATGGTGGTTAACGGATGTCTTTGACGTCATTTGGCGGGCGCAGGAGCATGGCTCTCCTGCGAGCACCATCAGACGCAACACATGCTAATTTTCTTGGTAAAAGGAGCTAATTTCTTATTTTTGGGCCACATAAACTAGTTACCATATAACTATGATATGGTATGAGGTTTGTATTTTGAAGCTTACCATAAGTAGAGCTGTTTGGTTGACAACGACTTATGCATGATCTAAAAAAGAAAAACTGGTTTAAAATAAAACTCACATATTAGTGTTTCTTGAAATTTCACTAGAATGAACTATTTAACAAAATAAACCAAGGACTTATACATAACAGTGTTATATTGTGACCAAATAACACCAAAAGAAATAAAGATTCGGTCTTGAACTTGCACGATTTTATAACTACTTTCATGGTTTTCATCCTGCTCAAAACAAATAGAACTAATTAAAGGGGTTACTTTACATGAAATATGGTCAGTCGATATGAGTACCATTCGTTTTACAACTAAAATGGATAGATTAGTTCACATACCTTGCGTAAATCCACTTCAAAGAAGTTGATTTGGTTGAGTTTTCGTATTTTAGTTGGCAAATACATTCAACCTTACTTGAGCGCTAACATCAGGATGAAGCTTCAGTTCTGCAATATACTCCCCTGTTTCTCGGATCTCTGGTAGAGAAACAATTCTTTTGTCGATATCCCTACAATAAAAAGTTAGATAAAAAATTTAGAGAAAAAAATAACTTTGTACAAGAAGATGAAAACAAAAAACTCATGATTCAATATAACAATCTCTGCTCTGATTTATGTTTTTGGTGGCACTTCATTTGCACTTATAAAAATTAAAAAAGGTTCAAGCTTTCTAAAGTTTTAAATTAGATTAATATTTTAAGTTAACTCTGCAACATACACTCATTTTTTAAAGTTTGCTACCTTATGCAATTTGCTCTTTCAAGAAAAATAATTCTTATCGGATAAAAAAGAATAAAAGCATAGTCTCGACCCACGAAATGAGCTAAAGGGTAAATTTAAAATGAAAATTTTACCAAAAAAGACAGAACATGTAGATTTGCATAAGAGAAGAATAAACGGTATTTGCAAATGTAACCGAAATCAGACTTAGAAAATGGTTTAAAAATAACCGTAGACCAAAAAGATTACCGTTGAAGTTGTGCCTTGATAATATCAACAAGATCTTGAGCAGTAACACTGCAAGCAATAAAATGCATACCAAGTTAATAAAGATATGATTAATAATCAAATTACTCAATGATTTCTATATAGCTTCATACCTTCCAAAAATCTGTTTTCCTTTCCCGCCCTTACGCTTCACCTTAAAAGCTCCAACAGTTTCAAAAATTCGAGCAAGTTGCAAGGCTTCTTCTTTTACCTAGAAAACAAAATGAAATGGTTTAAGCTAATGTGAGTACAAAGATAGCAGCATCGCTAACAAAGACTCAAACGTGATCTCGAACTTTAAATGTTCATAACATGTAATTAATATTCCATCTATATGGTCGGCTTTCAAGTAAGAACTAAGCGTAATGAATCAAAGCAGTATGTGAATACCCGTTTCTTTTCAGCCTCAATTCTCTCTTCTTCTACTTTCATTTCCCTGGATAAAGAATAAAAGAAAATAATAAGGAAAGATGAAACAAATCATGTGTAAGCTCCAATTATGCAGGACTACGGTATAAGCTCAGCTGTCAAAGACCACAAGGCGAACGCCTAGGCTCCCAGGCGCAGCCTTGTCGTGTCGCTTCAAAAGCCTCATTTCCAGGCACATATTTGATGTTGTGGGCCAAATTATGGCCAAAAATTGTCTGAACATGTCTAAAACAACTACATTAGACCTAAACAAGCCTTGAATCAACCTAAATCAGCCTAAAACATGTCTAAAACCCTGAACTACAATTTTTGTACTATGAACTTCGCTTATAAAAACTAGCTTGTTAAGCACACTGAGTGCACTCAGCGCCTTTGAAACCTATGGCTATAAGCGGATATGCATACAAAACTTCCTCAACATTGCACTAACCAAAATAAAGTAACTCAATGTAAGCATACACCACTTAGCACCATATTAATTTAAACACTCAGACAAAATGCAAGCAATTATGCCCACATCTTCCATAAGATTTGTAAACCATACACCAGCACTTGTTCACAAAATCTTAACCTATTGCTCCAATCCCAACTCATTATGTTCAAGCACCAAACAAATCCAAATACTTTTTTCTAACAAACATTTTCACAAACAGTTGGTGGGCATCAAACAACACCACTAATAGACCCATAAATCTTAGCTAACTGTCCTAGATTAACATAAACATAGGAAAAAGAATGGTTAAAACGAAGCGAATGAGACATTAACGTTACTTGAGAAGAAGCGGAGTAACAATCCGGGCCTTGCCAGTAGGATGCAAAAAGTTCCTGTAAAACCCAGCTTTAACATCCAAAAGTTGCCCTTTCTTCCCCACATCAGTAACATCCTCAATCAATATTATCTAAACAACAACAACAACAACAGTAACCAATTAACACTTTTTACAATTCACCTGAAGTACAATCGAAAGAATGAAATGTGGGGTGGGGTGTACCTTTCGTGTTTTCTTGGCTTTTTTTTGAGCTAAAACAAGGAGTGATGAGGGTTGTTTGATGGGTTGATTGGTGGTGGGTGTTGTTAATGTGCGATTGTTAAGCCAAGAAGATGAGCTCCATGACAGAGTAGTAACTGCCATTGATGGTTGCTGCTGATTTTATCTTATCCGGAGCTGCTGTTGTTCGGATATATCCCTTATTTATATGAAGCAAAGGCCATTTCATTTCAGTTGATATTGTGCTATATATTTACCCCTTTGTTTTGTTTCTTGTTTATAATATCACTTTTTGATTTCGACCAGTTTTAATTATTAAATTGACTATCAACGGTCTTAACTTTTATCACTTTGGCAGCCAACAGTCTGTCGTTAATTTTTTTTTAATGCTGTTAAGTTTTTTATTAATTCAAGACCGATGTATTAAGCTTTTTGATGTGAAAAATAATACAAGTCGATTGATGTGAAAGTTTGCTCGAAACGGCTATCTGAACGATAAAATTTTTACATCCAATTGATGTACCGTTAGATTTAAACACCCGATTGAGGCACTATTTCGTTGTTCGGAGCTGTTTCGATGTAACTTTCCATCAATCGACTTGTATTATCCTTCCGATCAAAATGATTAAAACATCAGTCTTAAATTTGAAAAAACTTAACGGCGTTAAAAAATATTTGACTGACCGTTAACAATAATTCTATTAGTTTAAACTAATTCGAACATACTAACAATTTTGGTTTTGATGTCAAAATCAATCAACATAACTATCATTACTAATTCATAGTTTAAACTAATTCGAACATAAATCTATAACGATTATGCTAGTTGGATTCTTCATGAAAATGAAAGTTAAAATTAGAAGTGTTACTTGTTAAATTATTAGTATGAATTATTATCGGTCAATAAGTCATAGTTTAAACTTTATACTATTAAAATGTAATTTAACTTCATAATATGCACTTGCGTTGTGAAATGAGGCGAAGTTCATTATAGTTATGGAAGAAGGTTCTTTTAAAAATTGAATATTATCTAAAAAGTGTAAAAAATAATATTTAACACACTAAAATCAAGTTAAACAAACTCCTATTCAAACCCTCCCCCATCCCCACCCCACCCCCAAAACCTAAACGCACTCATCCCACTAAAACTAAACCCTAGAAGATAAGATTGTATACTTTAACGAGACAGTTTCAACGCCGCTGAAATAGGCTCAATTGAAGTTCGTTTGACCCGGTTTTTAGGTATTTTTGACAAAATCCACTTTATTTGATCATTCCTTTTATATATAAATGCAAGCTAAATCTATAACTGATTCAGGTATTTATACCTAATCGTTTATGGTTATAAGTTTTTTGATTAATTCGGTTACGTGAAAAGATGGTTTGGTGAAGCATTAGTTAGACTTTGAACGTGAGTGGATTTTTCATCATACTTTCAGCTAATCGGGTTAAGTGACGAATTAGTCGGTAAATATTCGATAATCGTTAGAATACGTTGTGGGTTTTGTATAACCGGAGCATATAATCACTAGGATGAGCAACTCAGAGCTAGGCGGAGGTAACAATTTAATTGTGTATATATATACAAAACTAAACATTTTTTTATAAAATTTACATATAAGAATATGTGTGTATACATAATTGGAAATTACATATAAAAATACCAAAACAACTAATCCCAATTTCTAGCGATTAATCAGAATTAATCATTACAAAGTACGTCCCCGCACGTCTAACGCTTAAAAAATTGACAAAATGCAATGGAGTTAGCATTTGGACTAGAAAGGTTACGAAATGCAACATACGAACCACGGACGTAAGAATTTGCAAGCACCAAGTTAATAACTACTAGCAAAAAATGCTCAAATCCATAAATCATGTTTATCACATAAACCATTAACCATGTTGGTGGTCCATTGACATAAAACAAAATCTTTAAAACACCTAAAGTCATGGTTAAAGTCTCACTAAAAAAACTTGTCGTTTAAAAAAATAAAACATGTTTTAAATTTGTAATCTAGTTTAAACTAGCAATAAGATTGGGTAGCGCGATACGAAATCCAGGTCTTTCATATATATCTCCGTCACACGTTTTGATTAAAAAAAAGCTTATTGTTTTGTATGTGTTTCGTAAGATTGATGTTTTTTACCTTGTTGATTACTAAAATGACCTTGCAAATTACGACCTTATTGATTGGTAGTATATAAATTACCGTTTCACCCAATTCATTTTGTTGTTACCGAATGGATGCAAGTATGCAATAATGGATCGTTCTTAATAGAATAATAAGTTAAGTGCAATTTTACACTCATGTGATTTACATTTAAAGTCACTTTGTATCACCGTTTAAAAAATTAGACCGTTTGCACCCCTATGGTTTATAAAGCGGGTCATTTGCACCTCTCTAACTTTGACCGTTAGTTGACCATTCAAATAATAATTAAATATCATTTTACCCCTCTCTAAACAATTTAAAACTCCTTCATTTTAGACTCCCTAATCACTTTTAGAGCAAAATCTTCAACCCAATTTAAAACTTCATTTTTCGGTTTTTTTGTGATGTGTACAAGAGCATAACCATGTCACAAAAGTATGGGAATCCTAGGAATGTAAATTGATATAATAAGTTTTTAAATGCTTAAAAGCCGTTTTCACCCGCTTCAATTAACACCCAATTAACAGAAAAAGTTAGGAAGAGATGCAAATGACCCGTTTTAAAAACCACAGAAGTGCAAACAGTCAAATTTTTCAGACGGGAATACAAAATGACTTTATGTGTAAACCACAGAAGTGCAAATTGCACTACTCTAGAATAATATAAAACTTAGTTTTGCAAATAGATTACTTTTTTTAAATGTAAATACTATATTTTACCCTTGCAAATAACATGAGAACTAAATAATCAAGGATTACAAATGACATTTTAAATAGTATAAAGTTGAAAAGATTTAAATAGTCAAGCGGGATTGCTAAACCACATGTGCATTTTTACACACACAGTCTTTTTTTTTCTTTTTAAATCAACTGACCGTGTTATTCCATTAGTTGTGTGGTTTTATTTCATTAGTTGTCGGGGGTCAAATTAAACTAAACTATATTGATAGTAAAACGTAATGAACAGTGTAAGGGTAATTTTGTAATTACCATGTACTGAAAACTCAGTTTAGCTGTGATCTTGCTGTGGCAGTTGTAAGACACGTGTTGATAGGTGGAGAGAAGAAAAGGAGGTTATGTGTACATAATATTACATTGTGTGATTCAAGTAGAAAGAGAAATTTATAGAGAGAAGGAAAGATGATCAAAGAAGAGAGAGAACAGGGAGATTGCTCACCGTTGGACCGTCGGTGGTCACATCCCACCTTCGTCACCGTGCTTTAGATAGGTAATACACCTAAAAGCCCTACTTCCACTTTGCCTCTTCTGGATGTGTATGAGTTTTGTTCACCTAATTACAACTTGCATTTTAGGTGTTCTTCAACATTGAAAAAGAGGGGTCAAAGACAAGCTATGGCGATCATCTTCACAAAACTAGGGCTTTTCAGGTGCCATTTTATAATTTTGCTACTACATGCTTACGTTGCTGTTTGTTAGGGTTTGTTTGCCCAAATCAAACCCTTCTGAACCATTCTTTAGGATCTAATGGAGCAATTTGGTATTTGAAGCTTGACTTTTTAAAATAAGAGCTTTCAATATCTATTAGTTTGCAATTTTTAATATGATTGTGATTTTCGATTAATTTTTCATGTATAGATATGGTTGAAACTTGAATGTATGTTGATATTGAAGTACATGATTATTAGTTTGATTTGTGATTTGAATATTATTTCTCAGCATCAAAAAGCTACACAGGAGTACTCCCCCAAACAAATTATTGTTGCAGTCGCAAGTCCTTGGTCCAGGTTTTAGTTACTAACTTACTTTAAAACATTTGTATGTTTAATATATTGAATTTGCATAGAATGTTAGCAACCGCGACTCCTTTTTTCAAAATACTTTAGGTAGTTTCGTTATTTCCAAATTGTCTGTTGTTTTTTGATGCTATTGAGGCATAACTGAACTTACTACATAACATTATTGTGAGTTACGATTGATTTTTGCATGTATAGGTGTTATCAAATGCGTTGGTGTTAAAAAATGAATGGTGGACTTTCTAGGTTGAAATTAGGAAGAACTGGTGGTTATTTTCTCTGGTGCGTGATCTGTTCAACAATTTGGTGTAAATCTTCTTTGGTAAGTGATTTCTTCTACCAATCTAGATAAAATTTGAATTTTTTTAACAAAATCGGACACTAACATAAATTAGGCGTCTTTTCTATATGTTAATTGTGATTTTCACAAGAGAAAAAGCAGATGGTTTAGGTTTCAATTTTGTTGGCACAAAGTTGTTTATGCATGATGACAGAATAATATGATTTTGTATTTGATTTTGACTTGGTCTAACTAAAGATCCCTTTAATCTTGATTTTCCATAACCTCTTGAATATGTGTCATAACTAAAGAATACGAAGAATACGATTTAGGTCTCACAACCAATTTAGAAGGTCCAATTATTTACCCTGTTATACATAGGAAGCAAGGGAACTTTAACGAAGTTACGGCTGTTAATGAGTAAGTAACCTTTTGTTCTCTACATTACTTAAAAAGCTGATAACACAAATAATCACGTATTATGATGATTTTAGAAATATTTGACAATCTAATGCTAAACTAGACGTTTCTAATTTTGAGTGATGTTACTCTTTATTATTTTTTTTATCCAACCATTAAGTGTGTAGAACAAGTTGAAAGTACTCATTTTATTTGTGGTAGATGGCCACAATGATTTATTGTGTTTTTGGGCACAGATAATTTTAACTGAATGAAATAGTTAAAGAAGAATTTATAATATTGAGGCACCTATCCATGTCTATCATCAATTTTCATGCAATTCCATTGTACTATCATTTGTATAATTTAAACATATATATATATATATATATATATATATATATATATATATATATATATATATATATATATATATATATATATATATATATGCTTCCACCATGTTGCAATCATGAGATCTGTCTACTATTTAGTAAGCTTACATTTTCTTCTCCTTTTCACAGGCTTATGCTCAGTATGGTGCTGGTTAAAATTACTATGGTTCAGGTCGTACGAAGAAGCACAAGAATGCAACACCAAACAAGAAAGTTTAAACCCAACGTAAAGTGTGAAAACTCTTTTTAATGCAAATACGTTTTGCTTTCAACACTTTTGGACATGGAAACTAGGTTGAAAACTATGGTGCAGCCATGGCTTCAAGCTTTTAAACCCAACTTAAAGTGTCAAAACTCTTTCGTAATGCAAATAGATCATGGTTTCAGCACTTTTGTACAGGCAAGTAGGCAACTATTAGGCAACTATGGACCAAAACAATGGTAAATAAAATCAAAACTTTTGTACAGCCATGGCTTCAAGCCTTTTGTAAATTCATATATGCAACTTGGAGTAAAACTATTCTAAATACGTATATGTCGCATCTAATGCTACCAAAACTCACTGTTTGATACATTGTATAAATATGGCTCGCGCATTGCGCGAGCCTTGAATAATACTAGTAGGTTTTAAAAATCAAATAAACACAAATAAATCAGACTTTTAAACTACAAGTATATAACTAACTAAAAACAAAAAGGAGCCAAAAATCTTCAGTGTTTAACTTTTGTATTCATCATAAATATGGAGCCAAAAAATATCTTCAGGAAGCTCAAAAATTATATCCAAATTCTTCTCATCATCAACTCCAAAACAAAAGGTTTAGACTTTAGATCTCCTAACCAAAAATGCCCACGGGTCGGCCCGTTTAAATTTGGACTTTTACTAAACAAAAAATTCAAGATGCCAGAAAATTTTGTACCAAAACAGGAGATGTTCGGTAGCACTGTACTACCTTTCTCCATATATATATCTGTAACTATATAACCCGATAAATAAGCTTAGGTTTTACCCGTTGAGGTTCCACAAAACTTAAATATATATTTTTTGACCAACCCTTAACTGTTTAAGGCTTCTGGACAGTCTTGTACAGCATTGAGGTTCCTTGGAAAACCATCAGCTGATAATGCTTTCTATACTGCTTCAACTGTGGAGGCATAATATCAAACCGGTTAATGTGTTAGTGTTTTCCCATATATGCTGCAAATCATATACTCTGTTTAAGTGTGTAACACCATATCACATGCAGTAAAAACAACCAAAAATCTGACTCGAAATGAAAGAGTGAATGGAACAGATTATATTCTCCAGAACACTTTATGTCCAACTTTATATTCTCCAGTATTAAATTTGATAACAAAAATAACATTGTTTCAGCTAGAAGTGGCGAACGGGGGCGCGCATTTGATGAGTTCAGTGACAAGGTCGAATTGGGTTGAGCTGGAACACTTGTTCAAGAGGTTTTGTATAATATTTCAAAAGTTACGATACATTGGGAAACTGGAAACCGTATATGATCCATTAGATTTCAGTAATAATCTTTATTCTTAGAGTAAAATGATTCAAGAGGTTTTGGAAAGTAGATATATACTTTAACGTGGTTTTGGAACCGTTCAACCTGCCTCCTAATAAGCTACTGTTTGTGAAGGTCTCCAAATAACCATACTCCCATTCATAAAAAAATGGTCAAAACTGCGGACTGCCCCCTCTAGTGTGTTTATAGACCAATTGTTCAAACACATGAGATAATGGGTTCAGTTTTTTTTTTTTGGACTTTTGAAATTTTATGTATGATCAATGCCAACAATATCTTGAACTAGACATAATCCAAACCAAGATAGTAAAAAATAAATAGTTAACAATTATTAAAAGGCATAAAATGTACGCACCTCTACATCAGGCATCTTCTCAAACCCGAACTTCTTAACCCACATGGATCCGGCTTCATCAGCAGCAGGAAGTGCTAGAATTTTTACATCCAAAGATGCTAGCAGTTCTTCAATGCAAGAAAACAGAGCCTGAAAATAACCCTGCACAATAATTCACATAAATCAGAACATACATATATTAGTTTGAGACAGCTTCCATGATCACAAGTAGCAATGATCTAAAGCAAACAAAAATAAATCAACAACAAAGTTCCGGGTCAAATCAACCAGACCCATTACCCAGCTTGTCGATTTTGACTCACCAATCCTTGACATTCACTGCTTGTTGCTACCAAAGGAATTTCAGCCACTTCCTGCCCAAAGATACGAAATATGCCAGCAGATACAACTGTAGAGCTGCACAAGTAAAAAAGATTCACAATTAATATAAATCATTAAAAACTTTTTTTTAAAAAAACTGTGTTTGAATTAAGAGATGGGGTCTCACTTGACTGTCAATATAGCACAGTACATCCCTCCATAATCCTGTTGTTTTAAGCTTCTCCTGAGATAATGTCAAAAATCCAGTTAATACAACAGTGATACTTAAAACCATTTAAAAACAAAACCAAATCAATTACCCATAAACCATGTGAGGAATCAAATCGAGGCGACTTGTGGTTGAATCAGCAATTGGATCAAACCGGTCCTAAAATACAAATCAGTGGCATAAATAAAATTGATTAGAGAGGTTCAAAGTTTAATCATATACACAAACAAAAGGTAACTAATGATTACTCACATGGAAAATAGCAACAGCTTTGGATAGCAACACTCTTGTGTCATCAGAAGCCATTTTACCACACAAAATCCGCCATCTGATGTCAAGCTCAGCACTGGGTTCTAGTCCTTGTTCCACCTGTTTCTTCTTTATAGCACCCAAACAAGTGTCTGGGAGTGTTTTTAAACCGCCAGCCACCAAGTCCTCTAAAGATGTATGAATCTTATTGCAATCAGTACAACAAAACCACTCTCCTTTAGGCAATGCCTGTAATTAAACCCATAAGCATACAAACATGGCAATGACATGAAAATATAAAACATGCACGTGATAAGAAATACTGTGTGTGAAGTACCTTAAGGTTGTCCATTTTATGTTCCTTCAAACAACCAACATGATACTCTTTCTCACACTGAAATTTAAAATGACGCTTTAATACATAAGCAATCAGAGGCAGCATATCAATTCAACTGTCACATAGGCACAAACTAATACAAAAAAGCACCTGATCACATATGATGACAGTTCTCGGGCCAAAACCAGACTTGCTGAAATCATGTGCCCTGCAGCAGAATAAACTTAGTATTTAAATATCCAACCCTTTTAGTAGCAACAAGAAACAAAAACACCATGCAGTTCCAATGTTTGCACACTTAAACTAAAAGAAAAAAGGAGATGTGTACCTGCATAGACAACATGCAGGGGCTCCTCTTTTGGCTGGAACTCCAGAATCCCCAACTGGATTTTCAACAATGCGAATGCAACGTTTAGTTATTTCTTCAATAGGATCAATACCTTCGACCCTACCAGCAGCTCGTGCATTTTCATTTCTTTCAACAAATTTTTCTTTTTGGAACATGTTTTGGCAGTATTTGCAATACCAAGTACCCTGCGGGACAGCCTCAGAGATGCATTCTGCAGTTTAGTCATTTTTCAAACATTGAATTTATACAGAAACACAATGCATTAACTAAATAGCAACATGCAGTGAAAAAAATCTCACCAGGGTGAAAAGCTCTTGGGCAATTATCACAGCACAAAAGTTCACCACCATCTGCACAGATGGAGCACAGATCATCGTTATCATCTGCAGAAAGCTTCCTTTGTTTTGACAATTTGATTGACAGCTCATGGAGAGATACACCATTGGATGTGTAAATGTGCAAATAACTGTCAAAAAAGAAATACAAGTTTAATTATTTCACTACATAGAAAATAAACAAAGATACTATGAAGCTGTAAAGGGGTAAAATGGGAAACTCACGGTTTGCGACGTGAAGCCCAACCAGCATGAGCTTCAAACTGCGAAGGGCTGACCTGATCATCACAAAGTCAAAGTCAGTAAAATAAACTAAAAAATAAAAATATACATTTTCCAGGTTAAATTTGGACAAGGTACCTCATTTTTACAGCAATAGCAAAAAATTCCAGAACCTTTTTTATAACCCTCCAATACTTTCTGCAAACAATAACAAAAAAAGAGATTATAAAGCATTTAAGAATTATAAACCATACAAAACAAGAAAGTGTATAGAAATATAATGTACATTTTGTAACTAATGGATCAATATCAAAACCTACCTCCCCACGAGCAAAATAAGCTAATTCTGTGCCATCAGCTAGCACATCCTCCTCCAACACAAACTTGTGCATCCGCAAATCTCTACATAAATAGATAGTTATACTCCAGATCTCAATCTCACTAAAGAAATCAAAATTTCTACACATTGATCGACTAACATATCAATGAAAATAGAAAGAACAAAATAAGTGACACGATAAATTTACTAACTTTCTAGTTAGTCTTCCATGGCTCTTGCTTCGAGTAGAACTATTGTTGGCTACTCGAGTGGTAGAATTAGGAGCAGATACTGGAGATGCTGACCTGGAGAAGCCGAGTATTTGTATTATAAAAACAGCAAACCAAAGAAAGAAAAGGCCATGCAGATAACAACTTCAATCAGCTTATACATATAATATAATATAATACACACGCATCTATCAATAGTCAAAATTTATCACTCATAGTTCTGACTCCTTGAGATCATACATGTTTCAGATGGCAAAAGGAAAAAGATTAAATGGACATAAGCACACGAGTTTTTCATCAACGACAATGATAAAATACCAATATAACAATTGCTTGTCACTAAGAAAAAAAGAATAACATTTCAGCTAAAGGCTTAAGACAAGTAGAGTTACTCCAACTGAAAGAGTTAAGAAGACACTAGAAGAAAGTGAAGTTTGCAGTACTTTCTCTACAATTGACCTATCACTAAGAAGTCCAGCAAAAATGGCATGGCTAAGTTGTACATACACCATATCTCAAAGATTCAGCATAAACAAATGAAAAAAAATTCTTATATAGAATCTACTGGTAAGTAATTATCAAAGGTACAGTCTCTGCAAACACTAAGCTAAGGTTAGCAAACTGCTAACCATGTTCAATTTAGCGAACACTAACAGTATACTGCAACAAAAGCAAATACCTGCTAATAATTTCATTAGGTGGCACATGAACCTGGGGCTGAGGCTGAGACGCTTTTACATTTGTGCAGGACTCACATAAAAGCTTTGTCTTCTGGTTACCTGATTCAGATAAGGGCCCTAAAAACCATCAAAAGTTTAAGGTGTTATGACATAACTCAATATAGCACACACGTCCAATACACTGTATAAGATACGCAACTCACCTTTGCATTTCAAGCAAAATGTAGGTTTCTCTTTAGATAAAGTAGATATTGCTCTTAGTATGGTTTCTTCCATTAGATCTAATGAAGCAGTTTTACAAGTATTAAGCACCTCCCTCAAAGTGTTACCATTATCCAAGTAAATGTACTCAGGCGGCCGCTTATTTGCACTCCCAGCATGCAACTCAAACTGATTAGGAGTGACAACCTAAATTTACCAACAATACTATTCAAAATCCAAGCAAATCTCTCATAAGCAAGCAAATATGTAACACACTCACCTCCTTCCCACCACATGTTTCACAGAAACACAAAATTCCACATCCTTTTATCACACCTGGAAGACCCTTCTCAACAGTTTTCACCTGAACAACAGTTTATACAATAAGCCACAGCAAAACATCAACAAAAAGGTGAAATTATAACAAATTAAGCTAAATTTCAGTTCAAAGATGCGAATGTATACCTTTGAGCCACGAACATACCTAACAGGTGATCCCTCAAGCAAACCGGTTTCAAGCAACTCCTTCAACTTTGTTGGAAATTTCTTCACCACAACCTTTTTTGCCGTTTTAATTTCTTCATTATCACCATTCAATGGATTATCAACAGAGCTAATCACATTTTCATTCTCAATCTCATCCTTATCTGCAATTTTAACATCATCCTCTTTGTCATTCAACGCCGGTTTCAAATCAGAGCTAATTCCGGTAGACTTTACCGACTCATCCACCTCGCTCATTTGTTCAACAACCGTTCGACCAGGATCAACAACGTCACTTTTCGATTCTTCCTCATCTCCATTCAAAACCGTTTCCACCGCTCCTTTATCCTCATTTCCAATACCTAGATCGGCACTTTTCGATTTCTTATTAACCGGAAGAGGCTCCGGAGACATGTGAGGCCTCCGTGCACGAGTCCGACCACATAATCCATAATTTTCCGAATGAGATTTCATCGCAAAGGCAAATTCTCGTTTCAAACCAGGACGAATAGACGATAACAAAACGTACTCATCACCGTCTGTTCCGTTTGCCATTGGTAACGGACAATAATTGCAAATTTAAGAATGAAAATAGCCAAATCTTTCGGAGAGATTTGTTTGTGTTTACAGCTGTATGTATGTATGTATGTACCGAAAACAAAACCCTAGAAATTTCGATGAAAGGCTACAGTGACCGATTTGTGGGGATGAATTGATGAACAATAGATCCTATTTTTGGTATTGAGATTCAGATTTGATTCTGATTTGTGATTTTGAAAGGGTTTTTTTTGCAGATTGAAAGGGGGTGCAGTGCATGCTTCTTCTTCCTACTCCCCTTTGGTGAACAATAAACCCCACCAGAAACTTCTTTTCTTGGACCATTTTACCCCTCTTTTCTTTTTCAAGTCCTTTTACTACTTGCTAATTGTGATTTGCACCCCTCGACTTTTATCTAAATCCTAGTTTAGTTTAGTGTGTGTTACCAATCTATTATTTTTAACAGCAACACACCTAACCCATTTACCCGACAAGGGGTAATCCAACCAGTGATAGGGCGTTTTTTAAGAGGCCAAACTTGAAGTCAAACCCCCAACCTATTAGTCCAGAAAAAAATCACGTCCAAATGTCGCTGTTGTAGAAGCTCGTTGGCTTATATACCTATAAGATTGCAATTTTTTTACGGTATGTTACTAGTTTAGTGTTCGCGTTATACTCGGAACATAGCACCCATGTGTGATTTTAAGGATATTATTGAAAACACTGATGGTTATAATCGGTTTTGAGATTGACATTCAAAGTACTTGACAACATTACTCTTTCATATCTATGTCTAATAATGTAAATATCAATAACGTAACATGTTTGATAAGGTAATAATACTCGCCAAATGATTAATTACATTAGCATTATAAGAAATTTAAAATGATTTTTTATTTAAAGTATACCTTTTTGTTAGTTTCTTCATAGTCTAATTATATATATTTTGATTATATCTTATTTATTTTTTATATTTTCTTATTACTTTTATGAAAATTTAGGTTCTATTCAAAATTTCATATGGTTTTAAACACGGCTTAGTTTTTATGAAATGGATGTAATAGTGTGGAAAAAGAAAGCATGGCGTCATGGTTTTGACGTATTCAAATTTATGTAAAGAAAAGACAATCGAGTTTTAATAGCCCAAACTATTTTTTACCGATAATAACTCGTGCAATCAATTTAATAGTGGCACTGATAAATTTCCTTTTCGTTATCAAAAACACTCACACTCTAGTGCATAAAACCTTACATGCCCTAGACGACATATCCAATGACCAAAAAAAATTCAAGTACATGTCAACGTTATTGACATATCATATGCTATGTCACTATAATTGACAAATTTACTTATTCGTTAGAGTGAGCCTTTCCTTGATATAACATAAAGTTAAAAATATATTTTCACTTGTTAGTATTATTTAGCTGTCCGTAATGTCATGACTCGTCCTTCTACATGCAAGTTTAATCAACATTTCATATCGAGTTCTCAATTATTTTTTATAAAAACAATTATCGCAACACTAATGTATATATCTTATTCTTCCCTAACGATTATAGAAGTTTTGACTTTTGAGTAAGCTTAAAAAAATATTATTTAAAGAAATAAGAAATTGATTAAAGTAAAGAGCCTAATTTTTAGAGTGAAGATATTAAAATAGTTCATTTTCCTGACATCGACTTTCAAGTTTAGCCCTCCAATAATATTAAAAGGTGTGATCGACCCCTTTTTAAAATGGTAAAATACAAAATAGTGCAAGGGCATAATAGTCCAAACTCACACAAAATTCTTAGACTTTTCATATACAAATTCAATCTATTATTTACTAGGTTTAACACCCGTGTGTTACACACGGGTTAAATAATAATATTTATAAAGAAATTAGAATTATTATGTTTAAAAATTTGTAATTTGTAAATATTTAATATTTAAAGAGCTCCATCAACTCATTGCATGAAACTTAATATTTTCCCTCTTAAACTTCCTATTATAGATTAAAAAAAATTCCCTCTAAAAATTGCCTCTAAAAAGTTTGATTTATTAGATAGATTTTTATTATTTGGGAGGCGCGAAAGCACTGTCTCGGGTGTACAACCAATATAGTGTCAGACGTCCACTAATGATCGTCCACGTGGAATTTAAATTGCAAAAAATAAAACCAAGAGACACACGGAGAGCATGGGAGAAATAGATGCTCGTACACCTTGGTATTGATGTCACACTAGAAGTGGTGGTGAGGGCAATTGTAAGCAAAATGCTATAAAAGGTATTATAAATGAGTGTTGTGAATTTTTGTTAAAAAATATGCACCCAAATGTAAAATATTTTTAGTACATTTTTTATTTAAATTATTTTTAATATCATAGTAAATCATTTTTATATATGATGTTAACCATCTACACTAATCTGACGTTTCAGACCTAACTCAAATAAAAACATTAGAAATAATTTAATTATTATAAAAAAAAACTTTATATCTTAATCTAGAATCTCATTATGTCTTAAATGAGACTTGAAAGAAATATTAACATAAATTGGGGAATGTATTTGGCAAGGGGATAACCATAGTGTTTTCTTAATTGAAAGACATTAAACATCTCTGCAATCGATTGGTAGGACTCGTATGAATTTCATATTCAGTTTCTCGCATTTCGGTTTTGTTTACTAGGCTCTAGTGGGTTTGATTGTTGTACTCTGCTCATTCCCTGGTTTCTTGCTATGTTGGGTGTGGTTTTTTTTGCTTGTTTGGTTCTTATCACTCTCCAGTCTAAAAACTACATGAGATGACTCACCGTTCTGTGTTATTATGTGTTACCTTTGCATAATATCATTGTTTATCATATTTCACTTCATTTTTTAATCAAGAAGATAACCATCGTACACAAGCATTCAGTGATTTTAATTTTTTTTTTGTTTAAAACGATAAGATCTAATAGTTTAAAACAGTTACACACGACTTGAAGTTATTAATGGCTAAAAGATTAATTAAAAAAGTTAATTGATAACCATAAAGTATATGGTATTCTTTTTTATATAAAAAAAACCATTAATAACCATATTTTTCTTTTGTCAATTTCTTATTTTAAGGTTACACTAGTTAAATTTTTTTTAAAAACCAACTATGACGATACCGGGTACTCCGCTCCTAGGAAAACCAAACACTTTTTTATACACCCATCACATATACATATACATTTACGCATGCATATATTTAACCCGCCCAGAGCCACTAGCCTGTTAAACTCCACATCTAATGGAAAACACACTAAACCGACAACCAATAAGCACGACAACAAGCTTGTCGTAAAACTAGTTCGGCTCATGGATTGAATTTGTGTTGTCATAAGTATCTCTTCATTGCCCTCAACGCCCCTCCTAAAGCGTCAGTCGTAAGACAATAACTTGACTCTCTTTTGGAGAATTCAATTTCCTTGTCACTTCATCATATTGGTAGTTATCAAGATTTTTAATTCCCCTATTCATTTATATTGTCTCAGTCAAAGTTTTCCATTTTAGACCTCTCACTCATTAATACGGTTGGGTGTCTCCCTTTACTCTTCCACATCAGCATTTGTTGTTCTAGCGAACCTTGATCGTCATCCAAAGCATTGAGATCAACATTAAGAGGTGCATCTTAAACCCTTTGAGAGCTAGAAGCAAACCTAGAGGCCTCATATCCAAGGGTAAAAACATCAATGTTTTAAAAAAATAATAGTAATTGTCATTTTGGTCCATGAGTTTATACTGATTTAACCACTTTGGCCCATCTGGTCTTTTTTTGTAATTTCGGTGTTTGATTTTGTAAAAAATGTCATTTTTGTCCCTAACCCTAACTCGTTTAATATTTTATGTTAGTTTGATGTTAAGTTACTAAAATTGTCACACCCCGACTCCCAGGGCCTGACACGTTGCATAACATCAACCAATCAAATAAAATAATGTAGCGGAAGACTTAATAGAAAGACCACAAATACGGTCCCAAATTGAACTTTTCATTAAATGTCTTAAGATAGATACAACATTGTCTTCACTCGACATGAGTGTAATACATTATCATAACATAAGCTAAAGACACAAATCCCAAGTATCTTCAACTTAATTCTTCCTCCTATGTGGAGTGCCTTCATTTGACCACTTCTAGCTAGACCTTTCCTAGCTAAAGTCCACAGTTATTTTCTTTCGCCTGCATCACGAGCTAAAAGACGTCAACAACAGCGTTGTTGGTGAGTCATAACCAGTGACATAAGACACATAAAGCATTTAGACATCATCATTTCATATATGTGTGTGGTTAATAAGTCATCTACAAGCCAAATCTTCTCTAACGCCATATCTGATGGTGGCCAACTTTCGTTAGGGACCTGTTAACGTATATGCCGCATACAGGAATAACCGAGATACCCTTGCGACCACTCTTGGTCTCTTGTTTCTTATTGCCTAGGCGGGTGGTACCTCTCCTGTTACGAGCAGTCAGTCTACCTAATTGGATCCAACTAGACGCATATACATCCTGAGGCGGAGCCGGTAGTTCCTTAAACAACTACCTCTTAGCGCGAAGCCCTGCCCTAATGACTTGCCCTGTGGCATGTAGCCGCCATCCCTATCCAGGGATGACTCTTAACGCGAAGCTTATTACCGCGGACCAACAACACAACAACCGGACGAACCTGGAGTTGAGGTGCGTTGAATCACCAGGTAGCGATCGTCCTTATAACCACATCCATATTCTTAACATTCATATAAACATTTCATACAGCTCGGATACAGCCCCGAAAACATAAAACATATAAGAGGGGCGGTTAGACTCACCTTCAGATGTAGTCTACTTATCACGAGCTAGTGGCTAATCAAGACAACCCTGTAAACATTTCATACTTATTAGGATTCATTCCCCTGGGGATAATCCTATCAGTGTCTTTCTCACTGATGCATTGCCTTAGTCATATTATGTGACTATGGCGATGACTTTAGTCCTTGGCATAGCCATTCCTCTCAGAGTGCATTCAACATCTGAGTCAGGGTTATCCTACGTTCTTATTATCATTCTTTTCTTTTTAAAAAGCCACAACATCATATTATCGTGTTTTCACACGATTCTTATCATTCATTGAAAACATACTTTATTCCTAGTATTATTATATAACTAGGAAGGTTCTATTCTAAAACCCTGGTTCTTCCATGGACTTAAGTCATACATATATCTTACATAGGTACGGAAATCTTAGACGTTACCTAATGAGTCGAGCGGAGTGAGGACCTGGGTACGGAAGTCTCTCTAGAGTTGGGCAGCCCTTCGACAGCACCTTGCTTCGTCCAGCAGATCTTATGCTCACACGTACTAGGGAACACCGTTTACTATTATGACGGGTCTCATTTAGTATCTCGGGTATATATATAATAAAACTATATAAAACGGTAAGTACTCGAAGAAATCTAAAAACGAGTCTTACCGATCACCGAAGACACCTCGTAACTTCTCGTGAGCAAACCCGCACTCGAACCGAGCTTCCGAATACTTGCGTTATTCACCGAAAGCTTGTCGGGACTTCTTCGGGGCTTCACCGGAAACTTTGGCCGGATTTTTAGAGAGAGAGAGACTAGAGAGAGAGTGAGTTGGTGCAAGAAATGAAGGGGGGTTCGCCCCCTTTTTATAGCTGGTGAGCACGCGTTACGCGATACGCGCACCATGCCCCTCCTCCTGCGCGTATCGCGTAGGAGGGGTGGTTTCGCGTGATTCTGCGGCTGCCCCTGTTTCGCGTACCCGGTTTTGGTTACATTAGGCGATACGCGCAGGCCATGCCTTCCCTTGCGCGTATCGCGTAATTTACCCCCTTTTTTTTTTTTTTAAGTCTTTTTATTCTCGTATGAGGCGGAGTGTCACATTCTCCCCTCCTTATTGGGATTCCGTCCCGGAATCACTCTGAGAATAAATGTGGGTACTTTTTCCTCATAGCGTCTTCTGGTTCCCAGGTAAACTCAGAACCACGCCTCGCATTCCATCTGACTTTAACGATGGGGATGCGTTTTCTTCTTAACTTCTTAACTTGCCTTTCGGCTATTTCTGTTGGTTCTTCAACGAAATTTAGTCGTTCGTCCACTTGGATTTCTTCCAGCGGTGTTTGCAGGGTTTCATCAGATAGACATTTCCTGAGTTGAGAGACATGGAAGACTGGGTGGATCCCACGCAGTTCTTCCGGAAGTTCTAGTCTATACGCTACTTTTCCTATTCTGCTGGTTATCATAAAAGGTCCGATGAATCGGGGACTTAGCTTTCCCCTCTTTCCGAAACGGATAGTGCCTTTCCAAGGTGATACTTTTAACATAACTTTATCTCCTTCTGCGAACTCTAGTGGCCTTCGCCGTCTGTCGGCATAGCTCTTTTGTCTGCTTTGTGCCTGTGACATCTGCCCCAAACCCGAACCCAAATGCCCGACCTGAACCCGAAACTATTTTTTTTTTATTGTATTCGTATTTAATCTCCAAAGATGTAACGTCTCGTTTTGATTAAAATAAATAAATATGTCGGATCTTAAGTTTTGTCTTTAGTAAAACGATCGAAGTTATTATGTGTTATTACGAAAGTCTATTATTTAATTACTATTATTAATACTTGTAATAAATAAATCCCAAATAAAAATATATGGATTGTAAATTCTAAAGGAGATTTTATAAAGATTATGAATGATAAATATTATTAAGCCTACAAATAATCATTCAACGTCGAAAACAAAGTAAACATATGAAAACGTAAAGTTTCTAAACGTTACGAGTTAACTCGGTTAAGTAGTTGGTTACTTAAATAACTTTGGGTTAAAACTCTCAATTTCTAAAGTTTCATTATAATTATAGCAACAAAGTGATAACACTCCAAATTAGTAGGGCCTGGGTTGTAAATTTAAAATAAAAGTCTCCAACCCAGCTTGTTTCCCCCCTGTTTGCCCGCTTTTCCGGCGACTTTGCCGGCCAGATTTCCGGCTAGGTCCGGCGTCACCCAAAACGTGGTTCTAAGCAGTTTTAACCCAATCTAAACTATGTAGAATGCGGCTAGTCGAGTTTCGAACCCTGTAACAATTCTTAAACACCTTATAATCAACCCAATCTACACTTAAAATCAATTCTAAGAACCGAACTCAAAACCCAAAAATCCAAATCAGTCATAATGCCGTTTCAATTCAATTCGACGCATCCTATTCATCTCTACTATCAATTCGAAACTGTCTATCTCATTCAATTGAAATTAACACAACAAATTAATCGTCAATTTAATCCTAGTTAATTGCTAAATAACTCGAACCTAATCGGCTATTCCCCAAATCAAACGGCACAGTTCAATCGTCCATTACACTCTTCTTAATCATCCTTCGCTCACTGATAATCCAATTTTGGCTAAAAACATCAAGAAACTCAAGTTTGATCTCTCCACCCGTCGCCTCTTGTTCTTCAACCCTCTTGATCCGATTCGTCAACCATCCAGTAAGTATCTTATATCAAAATGCTCGTATTGAAGTGTAGATTAAAAGCCCTAATGTTGTTTTGGATTTGGTTTAGCCGATTTGAACGATTTGAGTGAATCTCTGTTCTAGGGTTTATGTTGGAAATGGGTGGTGTTTTCTGTGAAGGCTTAAAACTATTTGCAGTCGATTTAAAAACCAAAAGCGCGGTTGGTGCAGTGGTCGTGGCACTTTCTGTGAACGGCATGGTCGTGGGTTCGAGTCCCACTGACACCCTTTTCCCGTTTTATTGTTTTCATGTTTCAACACATTTACATTTTAGTTAAGTTAACTATAATTCTTAAGGTTTAAAAACAAAAGTATTAATACAAATATTAGTATTTTGTACAAATATTATTTCCAATATAAAACTAAGGAAAAAATGGATTCTTGTAAAAATATATTCTATACGAAAATGCAAATTACGTTTCGTACCTAAATTCCCAAATTATATTTTTAAACCCTAATTTCAAATTGGTACTTTAAAACCCTAAATTCCCAAATTATATTTTTAAACCCTAGTTTCAAATTGGTACTTAAAACCCTAAATTCCCAAAATATATTATGAAACCCTAATTTCAAATTTATAATTTTAAACCCTAAAACCCCAAATCCAAAACCCTAGAAGTTCTATTTTCTTGATTCTGGTTATTACGTTACTTGCTTCGTTTCTAAATTAGGTTCTCCCGGTTAATTAGGTGATTCTAATGTCTGGGCGATCCTCGATTCTCTCTAGTTACTTTCTTGCGTTGCTATTATCTTTATTGTTCAGGTGAGTAAACTCACTTCCCATTTTACTATTTTTGCTTTGGGACTGAAATATGATTTTATTACTAAACTACGGTTTCTTTCCTTTTTGATTCTATTTTCAAATGAGATCATAAAATATGTTAATCTTGTCGGCCGCTTGATGCAAAATTGTGTGTTAGTTAAAAGTAGTTGTATTATTACGTAATTTCCACCGGTACGATGTTAGCGCTAACGGTCTGACAAACCCACCTACACTTTATGGCACGTTAGGTGATGTGATACCGGCGATTCTTGTTGTTGATTCTATGTGTTGGTTACTAGATACTATCCTATGATACTTGTTACTATGTTGCTATGCCTCTAGATGCTAAAACAATTATTGATAACTTATTTAACGAGACGGTTAATTGACGGTTAAAGGACGGTTAAATGACGGTTAGACGACAGTTATCATTAATTGTAACATGAGTGGTTCTCATGACCCGTTGCTAAAAGTTACCCTGCGGGGTACATGTTTCTTGTTTCTATGTGATTCTATGGTCACGGTTGTGTAATATAACGAAATTGCTATACACATGAGCTTGCGCAACATATTTCTAATGATCTCGGATTTCATACTATGTATTATTTACTGTGTTTTTACTCACTAGCTATTCTCGTAGCTAACTTATTTTAATCATATTTCAGGTGGCGTTTGAAGTTGTTTCGGTTGCTTGACACGTAGGATGCCATGGACTTAGAAAATAATAAAACAATGACGTTTCTGTTTCCAGAATTTTTTACTGTTTTGAGACTATTTATTTCCTGTTACGTCACAACATTGAATGCTTAATAATATTAAAATATACTTCTTAGATGCCATGTGCTTTGTACTTTTGATATCCAACCCACTTGACAACCCGGTGTTTTCCGCCACCGGGTAGGGTGTCACAGTGCCACTATGAGTCGCTCACGGATCACCTTGACTTTTTCAATGGTGTCTAACACCATTTCAGGGCCGGTCATTTGACCTTCTCCCACTTGGAACCAGCATAAGGGTGTTCGGCATCTTCGGCCATACAAGACCTCAAATGGCGAAGCTTTCAAACTTTGGTGATAGCTATTATTGTAAGAAAATTCAGCTAACGGGAGGTGGGTGTCCCAGCTTCCTCCAAAATCTATCACACATGCCCGCAACATATCCTCTAAGGTTTGAATGGTCCTTTCACTTTGACCATCCGTTTGCGGGTGATAGGCCGTACTCATCTCTAACTTAGTACCAAGGGCTTCGTGGAATTGTCTCCAATACCGAGACGTAAATCTTCCGTCCCTATCGGAAACAATGGACACCGGCACTCCATGCCTTGCCACTATTTCATCAACATATAACTGAGCGAGTTGCTCAGCCCCAGCACTTTCCTTTATAGGTAAGAAGTGGGCGGACTTAGTGAGTCTGTCCACGATTACCCATACAGCGTCATTCCCCTTTCTTGTCTTGGGTAAACCCATCACGAAATCCATCGTGATCATTTCCCATTTCCACGTAGGGATCTCAAGGGGTTGGAGCATGCCAGACGGTTTTTGGTGTTCAGCCTTCACCTGGAGACATGTCATGCAACGCTCCACATAGGTTGCTATGTCCTTTTTCATTCCAGGCCACCAAAATTGATCTTTCATGGTATAATACATCTTGTCTGCTCCAGGATGAATGAGGTACTTGGTTTTATGGGCTTCATCCAATATGAGTTCTCTCAGATTACCAAAGTTTGGTACCCAAATTCGGCATTTCATACGGATGAACCCATCTTCTCTTGCTTCTAACTTCTTTACTACTCCAATCATCTCTTCCTTCTGGGCGTTTTCGTCCTTTAGTGCTTCCTTTTGGGCCATCTTTACTTGGTCCAAGAGGTTCACTTGCACATTCATCCTTAGTGCTCGGACTCGTCTAGGTTTGGAGCATTCTTTTCTGCTTAAGGCATCGGCGACGACGTTTGCTTTCCCGGGATGGTAGTGAAGATCGAAGTCGTAATCGGACAAAATTTCCATCCATCGTCGCTGCCTCATGTTAAGCTCCTTCTGATCAAATATGTGCTTTAAGCTTTTGTGATCAGAGTATACTGTAAACTTTGAGCCGTACAGATAGTGTCGCCATATCTTTAATGCGAATACTATTGCGCCTAATTCAAGGTCATGAGTTGCGTATCCGGTTTCGGCGCCCTTCAGCTGTCTTGAGGCGTAAGCGATTACGTTGCTATGCTGCATCAAGACGCAACCAAATCCTGTAGCAGATGCATCACAGTACACGACAAAGTCGTCGTTACCATTAGGTAATGCAAGGATTGGTGCGCTGCTTAACCTTTCTTTCAAGGTTTTGAATGCCTTCTCTTGTTCGGGTTCCCACTTAAACGTAACTTTCTTTTGAGTTAGCTTAGTCAACGACTTGGCTATCTTAGAGAAATCCTTAATGAATCTTCTATAGTAGCCGGCTAACCCAAGAAATCTTCGTATTTCCGTTGCCGTTCTAGGGGTCTCCCACTTCATTACAGCTTCAACCTTTGAAGGATCAACTTGGATTCCTTGCTCATTGACAATATGTCCTAAGAATTGAACTTCTCGTAGCCAAAATTCGCATTTCGAAAATTTGGCATAGAGCTTTTCTCCTCTGAGGAGTTCGAGCACCTTCCGTAGGTGTTCAGAGTGCTCTTCCATGGTACGAGAGTAGATCAAAATATCGTCAATGAACACAATCACAAATTTATCTAGATATGGCTTGCACACTCGGTTCATTAAGTCCATGAATACCGCAGGTGCATTAGTTAGCCCAAAGGGCATTACTAAGAATTCGTAATGGCCATATCTAGTTCGGAATGCTGTCTTTGGTGCATCTTCCTTCCGAACCTTCACTTGATGGTACCCAGATCTCAAGTCTATTTTCGAGAAATAGCTTGATCCTTGCAGTTGATCGAATAGATCATCGATTCTGGGTAACGGGTATCGATTCTTAATCGTTACCTTATTAAGATCTCGGTAATCGATACACATCCTCAACGACCCATCCTTCTTCTTCACGAATAATATGGGGGCTCCCCATGGTGACGAGCTCGGTTGGATGAATCCCTTTTCCAACAGTTCTTGAAGTTGGGCCATAAGTTCCTTCATCTCTGATGGCGCCAGTCGATAAGGCGATTTCGCGATCGGTGCTGTGCCTGGCACTAAATCGATGTGGAATTCGACTTGTCGGTCGGGAGGTAAACCAGGCAATTCCTCGGGAAACACGTCAGGGTATTCTGCGACTATCGGAACTTCTGGAATCTCCTTCTTCTCTTCTTTTTCGGTCATAAGGTATAACCAGAATCCATCGCATCCTTGCCGTAGATATTTGCTTGCCTTGGCGATCGTCAAAAGATTGGAAGGCTTACGTGGCGTGTCACCCTTGATTTCTGCCTGTTGACCGTCGGGCAGTTCGATCTTTAGCACCTTTCGCTCGCAATCAATTTGCGCCTTATGCTTAGTTAACCATTCCATTCCTAGAACTATATCAAATCCTCCTAGTTTCATAGGGAGAAGTTCTAAGGGAATGTTTTGGCCATTAATCTTAAGGTAACAATTTCTAAGGGCATTTTCAACTTTTACCTCAAGGCCATTAGCTATCTCAACTACGTATGGTACGTTTAACGTAGCTATCAAGCCGTGCAAACACGGTAAAAACGTATTAGAAACGAAACTCCTATTTGCACCTGAGTCGAACAGTATGCAAGCATAGGTTTGATTTACTGGAAACATACCAGTAAGCACTTCATCATTATTGCGGGCTTCCTCAGCGGTCATTTGGAAGACTCGGGCATTTGCCTTGCCCGTTGCCCTCCCCCTATCGTCTCTTCCTTTCATCTTCTTAGGGCAATTTGCCCTAATGTGACCCTCTTGCCCACAACCAAAACATTTATTGGAACCGACTAAACAATCTGCGGTTATATGACTTGATCTCCCGCACTTCCCACACTCGGTTGCGGCAGATCTCTCTCCTGCGTTGACCTTCCTGAACTTGTTGGGACCGGATCCCCTTCCCTTGCTGGGCTTCCCGTACTTACGATCGTCGCGACCTCTCTTACTTCCACTCCCACTTGTTTCTGATGTCATCCGGCTGTTTTTCGTCCGGATGAGGTCTTCAGTGAGCTCAGCAGCTAGATCCACGGCTGCCTGTAGGGTGGTAGGTTTGGAGGTTCGTAAATCTCCACGGATTTCGGGGATGACACCCCAGATGTAACGTCCTATCTTCTTGGACTCAGGCCCAGTGAATTCAGGTAGCAACCCGACTAACTCTAGAAAACGTTCAGTGTACCTCTTGTGGTCCGTCCCCTTCATCTCCAGATGGAGATACTCATCTTCCAACTGCTCAATCTCATGATGTGGAACGAATTTCTCCAGGAATCTTTGACGGAAATTCTCCCAACCCATTGCAGACGCCTTCCTTGGGTTCATTGAAGCCTTCACTGTTTTCCACCATGAATGTGCCAATCCTTTAAACGATTGAGTTGCAAACAGAACTCGGTCCTCATCATCGCATCTACTCACGTCGAGGGTAGTTTCGATCTCCTCGATCCATCTCAGTGCATCAGTAGCTGTCTTGTCGCCCCTGAACTGTTCGGGCTTGCACGCCATATAGTGTCTATAGTTGCATCCCTTGGGCTTTGGTTCTTGATCTCTCCCTTTGGGTTTGTCGACCTCATCGTCACTTTCAGAGTCTGGACTGCTACTTCCATGGCTACTCCTTTTGGAGTGAAGATCAGAGTTGGATTTACTCTTTTTCGAGTCCCTCTTTTTATTACTTCCAGATTCGCCACTTCCTAGCACTGCTTTAGTGACTCCTGCAATGATTGCCGGCATGGCCGCGGTGATTCCCGCAGTGAGCATTTCCTGGAATTTGGCCATCTGCTCGGCTTCTTGCTTCTGCTCAGCAGTTAGTGGCTCTTCAGGGTGAATCTCAACAGAGGGTTCCCTTTCTCGATTGGGGTCAATTGGATCTTTATTCCTTCCTCTAGTGGAAGGTCCAACTTCAGAAGCGATCTTGTTGCTTCTTTCCTTAGCCATACTATAATTTAAACGTTTTATTTTGTTAATCATAATCTCTAATACAACTTACAACTTTGAAGTACCCAAAAACATATAATAACGATTTCATAATATAATTCCAATGTAATAGTACAAATACATCATGTCTTGGATTACAACATATTATGAAAAGTGAAGTACAACATAACATAGTTTAGAATTACAACACAATTCAAATCAAATACAACGTAAATTCAAAGTACAAGTCTTCATCTTCTTTGGTCTTCATCCGAAGAATTTCCTCCAGTATTCTTCCTTTTCGTCATCCTTGTACTTCTGCTCATTACCTTCAAGTGGAACTCGGTAACGTTCCATGGCCCTAGCATCTTCTGTTGATCGCCTTGGAGGGTCTAAACTATAGTGATGACTAGAGGATCCTCCCCCCATAGAGCTTCTCCCTGGTTCAGGAAGATACGGGTAAGGTGACTGATAGCTAGGAGGGGGATAGACTGGGTGAGCATAAGATGGTGGAGAATATGGATACGGAGTGTAAGATGGAGGGGATGGATACATAGGGTACGGATGAGGAGCGTAACCCATAGGTGGTGATTGGTACATAGGAGGCGACGGATACATAGGTGGAGGTTGAGAGTACATCGGGGGTTGAGGGTAAGTGGGAACTGGCGGGTACATCGAGGGATGTGGGTAAGCTGGAGCCGCGTGAGTTTGACGATAGTACTCATGATGACTACGTCGCATTGCCTCGGCTAGCTCATCGCGCTCCCGCTGCTTGTAGTCGTATGGTGCTAAATATGGATCCCTCTTGGGTATAGTTATAGCGCGTGACTTGGCGCTTGATAGTTCCTTAATCTTCTTCTTCCCTTTTCCCCTTGAGGGTTGGTCGCTGTACTCATAGTCCATAGGAATGGACTCCTCCGGACGGTGATGGTGATCGACTTCGCCTCCGGTTTCATCTCCATCTTCGGCAGGCTCCTCCCCATATTCGTTGCGTTCCACTTCTTCATTATCGCTTTCCATTTCGGCTCGGATCCGCGCTCTCTCGCTATCAGTCATCATGAAAATAGGAGAGTGGTGCTCTTCAGGCTCTTCTTCAGGTTCCTCCTCGTGTTGCTCCTCATGCTCTTCCTCATTTTCTTCATCTTCTTCGTCATTGTTAGCGTTTTCGGCCTCACGAATCGCAGTCCAGTCGGCTTCTGTGAGCCTAAATCTCTCCACATGGCCTCTCCGAAACGTCTTCTTTGCGGCCAACCTGGTCCGTGCACGACGAGGTTGGGGTTCGGGTTCCTGCTGGGGTTCATTCATCGCCCTTGCAGGTGAGGGTATGTGAGTATAGTAACCCGAAGCATCGGGTGAGTGAGTCTCTCGTGGTTGAACAGAACGTTCCCCTTCTTCAGTGTTGTTGTTATTACTGGAGCTACTCTTTTTGGAGGACGATCTGCTCATACCAATTGCTCGGAGGAGAAAGCTTTTTCCTGCCATTTCCTGTTATATAATTCGAAATATAAGCATATGATATTCATATTGTATTAATATTAATGCTTAGTTCCTTCGCCTTTCCTGACGAGGTTTCTAAGTTAATCCATATGACTTGTAATTATTTTCATGCTCACACGAAGGATAATCGACAACTACGTTGATCAGGCGTACTTGTCTCATTTCCTTAGGTGTTCAATCAATATTTACTCATCATATTTCATAACATTTCCTAGGGTTTTTCTTATCTTAGTGGTCTTTCGAGCCTCTCGGTTAAAGCTTAAGGATCTATGTGAACCTTAATTCGCTAAAACCATTGGCTCTGATACCAACCTGTCACACCCCGACTCCCAGGGCCTGACACGTTGCATAACATCAACCAATCAAATAAAATAATGTAGCGGAAGACTTAATAGAAAGACCACAAATACGGTCCCAAATTGAACTTTTCATTAAATGTCTTAAGATAGATACAACATTGTCTTCACTCGACATGAGTGTAATACATTATCATAACATAAGCTAAAGACACAAATCCCAAGTATCTTCAACTTAATTCTTCCTCCTATGTGGAGTGCCTTCATTTGACCACTTCTAGCTAGACCTTTCCTAGCTAAAGTCCACAGTTATTTTCTTTCGCCTGCATCACGAGCTAAAAGACGTCAACAACAGCGTTGTTGGTGAGTCATAACCAGTGACATAAGACACATAAAGCATTTAGACATCATCATTTCATATATGTGTGTGGTTAATAAGTCATCTACAAGCCAAATCTTCTCTAACGCCATATCTGATGGTGGCCAACTTTCGTTAGGGACCTGTTAACGTATATGCCGCATACAGGAATAACCGAGATACCCTTGCGACCACTCTTGGTCTCTTGTTTCTTATTGCCTAGGCGGGTGGTACCTCTCCTGTTACGAGCAGTCAGTCTACCTAATTGGATCCAACTAGACGCATATACATCCCGAGGCGGAGCCGGTAGTTCCTTAAACAACTACCTCTTAGCGCGAAGCCCTGCCCTAATGACTTGCCCTGTGGCATGTAGCCGCCATCCCTATCCAGGGATGACTCTTAACGCGAAGCTTATTACCGCGGACCAACAACACAACAACCGGACGAACCTGGAGTTGAGGTGCGTTGAATCACCAGGTAGCGATCGTCCTTATAACCACATCCATATTCTTAACATTCATATAAACATTTCATACAGCTCGGATACAGCCCCGAAAACATAAAACATATAAGAGGGGCGGTTAGACTCACCTTCAGATGTAGTCTACTTATCACGAGCTAGTGGCTAATCAAGACAACCCTGTAAACATTTCATACTTATTAGGATTCATTCCCCTGGGGATAATCCTATCAGTGTCTTTCTCACTGATGCATTGCCTTAGTCATATTATGTGACTATGGCGATGACTTTAGTCCTTGGCATAGCCATTCCTCTCAGAGTGCATTCAACATCTGAGTCAGGGTTATCCTAAGTTCTTATTATCATTCTTTTCTTTTTAAAAAGCCACAACATCATATTATCGTGTTTTCACACGATTCTTATCATTCATTAAAAACATACTTTATTCCTAGTATTATTATATAACTAGGAAGGTTCTATTCTAAAACCCTGGTTCTTCCATGGACTTAAGTCATACATATATCTTACATAGGTACGGAAATCTTAGACGTTACCTAATGAGTCGAGCGGAGTGAGGACCTGGGTACGGAAGTCTCTCTAGAGTTGGGCAGCGCTTCGACAGCACCTTGCTTCGTCCAGCAGATCTTATGCTCACACGTACTAGGGAACACCGTTTACTATTATGACGGGTCTCATTTAGTATCTCGGGTATATATATAATAAAACTATATAAAACGGTAAGTACTCGAAGAAATCTAAAAACGAGTCTTACCGATCACCGAAGACACCTCGTAACTTCTCGTGAGCAAACCCGCACTCGAACCGAGCTTCCGAATACTTGCGTTATTCACCGAAAGCTTGTCGGGACTTCGTCGGGGCTTCACCGGAAACTTTGGCCGGATTTTTAGAGAGAGAGAGACTAGAGAGAGAGTGAGTTGGTGCAAGAAATGAAGGGGGGTTCGCCCCCTTTTTATAGCTGGTGAGCACGCGTTACGCGATACGCGCACCATGCCCCTCCTCCTGCGCGTATCGCGTAGGAGGGGTGGTTTCGCGTGATTCTGCGACTGCCCCTGTTTCGCGTACCCGGTTTTGGTTACATTAGGCGATACGCGCAGGCCATGCCTTCCCTTGCGCGTATCGCGTAATTTACCCCCTTTTTTTTTTTTTTTTTTTAAGTCTTTTTATTCTCGTATGAGGCGGAGTGTCACAAAAATACCCCTCTTTATTAAATCCAATATAATAAATCAAAGATTTCGAGGGTGACAAATTTTAGGGGGAAACATGATTTTTAGCTGGAAAATTTTGAGAGTCGGTTTTTTGCATTTTAGAAACAATGCAAAATTACACAACTAAACGTGAACGAGTGATCTTGTTTTCCAACCGTTTTCAAGATTGATTTTTATTATAAAAACTTAGACTATTACATTTCATTTCCAATCATGGTTTCTCCATTCAATATATCATTTGTTTTATTCAACTCGTGTGCCTACACAGTTATTAAACCTGATATCAAATAAATAACCAAACACCCATCTTCATCTTCATCTCCATCACAATCACCACCACCACTTGAAACAAGACCACCACCTACCTGCAACCACCTAATTCTACCACGACTACACCGTCAACCACCGTGATAGTGGTGGTGGAATGCGTAGCAAGGTGATAACACCAGTGAAGTGTGGTGGTCAGGGGCGAAGGATATAGGAGACGGGGGAGGGTCACGCCCCCTCTCACTTTTTATGTCGGAAGTGTTGTTTCGTTGGGCGGTAGTATATTATATATATAATGTTTTGTTGGTCAGGGGCGAAGGATATAGGAGACGGGGGAGGTTTGGCCCCCCGAAACAAAACATTATAAAAAAATTTATGGGTTTTTTCACTTTTTGACTTTGGACCCCCCAAGCTACAAATTCTGGCTTCGCCACTGGCGGTGGTGCTTGTCTCAATGCGGGGAAGAAGAAGACAAGAAATGGGATTTTAAGGTGTGGGTGGGGGTGGGATGTTATTATTAACAGAAAACGTACATTTGGCTTACTTAACAGAAAACGTTGACGGAATGACTAAAATAATATTTTTTTACAAATCCAAACACCAAAATGATAAAAAAAACAATAATAAAAATCAAAGTGGTCGAATTAGTATAAATTAAGGGGAAAACTAGGAGAATGAGAATGAATTAAGGTTTTGAGGGGCCATCAAAATCTCTTTTGAGGGAAAAATAAGGGAAAATCTATCTAATAAATCAAACTTTTAGGGGGCAATTTTTGGAGGGATTTTTTTTTCTATAATAGGAAGTTTGGGAGGTAAAATTTAGCTAAATTTTTCACCATGCAAGTTGATGGAGCCAACTCCTTAAATGTTATATATTTACAAATTGTTAAATATAATGGTTATAATTTCTTTATAAATATTACTATTTAACCCGTGTGTAACACACGGGTATTAAACCTAGTCTATCTAATATTTCAAGGTTTTAGGGGGTAATTTTTAGGGGGAAAATATTTGATTTATAATAGAAATTTTGGGAGGGAAATTGTATGGAGGTAATTATCATGCATAAGTTGATGGAACCATATACTTAAATATTAAAATTTTATAGATACTTAAACATAATGGTTATAAATTTATTATAAATATTATTATTTAACCCGTGTGTACACACGGACATTAAACCTAGTTAGGAGAATGAATAAAAGGAAATTTAAGAGATAAAAAAATTAGTGAGAAAGTTGATGAAGTCAAAACTTTATAATTAAAAATATTTTTTTATAAATATTAAATATATATAACAGTTATATTTTTTAAATATTATTAGTTAACACGTGTATAGCACACATGAATTAAAAGTCGTTATCAATATACTATCAATATTTGCGTGCATACTCCTGAAATCACAAGCGTTCGTTTTATATCCACGATGGACATTTCTTCATTTGTTTATAGGAAGTTTTCTTTTGCTACTTGATCATGGACTTTTCTTCATTTGTTTTAGGCTTAATAGTTAGATCAGGCCCATGAACATGTGGACCCAGTTTGCACAAAAGTTGAATATGAATAAAAGTATCACTTGAGAGCTCTAATTATTTCTTACTCCTCCTCAAGTTAAGTATCATTTATTTTCTATCTCCATCTTTGCAAGTTAAGTATCACATGTGACATAAAAGTTCCCATCTTTTTGCATGCTATATAGAGCCCAAATCAACTTCAACAAGTTGTCTAATTCTCTTGAAAAATGGCTAATGCTAATCCCACCACCCAAAGTCCAGTCAATCCGACACGTTTCAAGCTTATGAAACTCATTATATTCGTCTTGCTTGCACTCATAATCCTCGTCGGTTTAACTGTCCTCATAATATGGCTAACCATCAGGCCCAGGAAGCTAGTCTATTTCATTGAAAATGGCTCTATTCACAACTACAATTTATCCAATGGCAATCACCTAAATGCGACCTACAACTTCATCCTCAGCGCGCACAACCCTAACAAGAAAGTTTCCATTTACTATGATAAAGTTGACATTAATGTTTTGTATGATGATGAAACTATTAGCAGAGGGACTATTAACCCATTTTATCAGCCTAAAAGAAACACAACCCGTTTTAAGTTGAATTTAGCATCACATGATGTGGTGTTACTAGATCCGATTGCACGAGACATTAAAGAAGAGAGGTCGTCGGGTCAACTCAAACTGCATGTGAAATTAAAGGCGAGAATAAGGTTCAAGGTGGGTGTATGGAAATCAAGACACTACCGCATGAAAGTATCATGTGCACCTATTATGGTTCATTTTTCTTCTTCAAAGGGCTTTCAAAGGACCAAGTGTGATGTTGATTTTTAATTTGGGGTTGGTTTATGTTTATGGCAATGCTTATTATTAATTTTGTGTGGATTTCTTTGAATTTCAAATATTATAATTTGTATATGTGAATTTCAAGCATTATAATTTGTATATGTGATATAAATTTGTATACGTGATATATAACTTGTGTATGTGATATGTTTGAAGTATTACAGTTTTGAAAATTAAAAATTTCTAACCGATCGATTCAAACGTTCATCCTAACCTTTTAATAAAGGTATACTAATTTTAAACAGTTAAAACTATCACATTTTGATCTTCATCGATCCCAGCTAACAAATTGACCGATAAAAGTAAATAACTCATAACTTATGTGAAAACCCCAATTAAATAGTTGTATTTAGGGATTTTTATATTTAGGAGCAATTTTTTAGGGGAAATTTTCTATAATAAGAAGTTTTGAAGGTAAACAATTAAGTGAAATTTTGCACCATAAATGAGTTAATGCAGTCAAATGTTTAAATATATATTAAATAGTTACAAATCTTTAAACATAATAGTTATGATTTGTTTATAAATATTATTATTTAACCCGTTTTTATCACACGAGTATTAAACCTATTCTATCTAATAAATCAAAGTTTTTAAAGGGGGCACCAGCCACCAAACCCTCTTGGGGGGGGGGGGGGAATTGATGGGGAGATTAGATTAATTTATAAAAGGAAATTTGGGGTGAAAATTAAGTATAAGAGTTGATGAAGTCAAAATATTATGATTAATAATATTTATATAAAAATATTTATAAATCTTTAATATTATAAATTTTAAATATGATTGTTATATATATTTTTTAAATATTGTTATTTAACACATGTGTAACACACGAGAATTAAACCTATTATATTTATATTTATTAAGTTGATGATTATCAAGATAATCGTATAAGGTTTAGGTTTAAACCCACTCAATCTCCTTTTCATTATTATCTAAATAAACTAAACTTAACCCACGCTTTAAATCGGTTCAATTTCGTTCCAATCCAATCGTACGTTCTCAAACAGTACGTACTCACAACACAATCAGTTGCTGTGTTATTGCATCAAGAAATTAAGCCCATCGCAATAAGGTACGATCAAAACTCTCCTTGTATGCTAGACTTAGACTAGACGTGCTTTATCACGTATTATTATAACAAACACCCATAATTTCTCATAAATTATATTGTCTTTATTCCTTAAAAAGAATTATAATACGCATACATTAAAAGCCTTTGATGTTTGTGTTCAATTGTTTAGTAAATGGTTTGTGGCTCGATTTATTTGGTTATGAAGTTTTTTGGGTCAAATCAAACCGAATTCAACCGCGTTGGTAGATTTATTTGGTTATGAAATCGTTTTGGCATAACCGAAATAAACTGAATCGCTTTAGTAGGTTTATTTAGTTTGGTTATCCGATTAAACTGATTATTATACGGTGTATTTAAATAAGCAGACTGTATAAACCATATTTTGTGTAACAGAAAACCGAATTCCCGATTCTGTACCAAATTTGCAATTCGGTTACGAATACGATTTGTTTGATCATGTATCGTCAATACATACCAACTAAATGCAATAATTTATTAAAACATTATGAGGAATGAAATCTTATATTAAAGGAGAAATATATTTTATAAAAAATGTTCAAATTGTATTATATAAAACACATTAGGGAGATGGTCTAACAAGTATAAAAAACGAAATATTGGCGATATCATTTTGTGTCACCGTTGATCGCCGGTGTAATATGTTTTCTCGATGGCCCATTCAGCTTGATCCAAGTCAGCCCATTTTTATTAAGGGGCATTTACATATATCCCCTTCTTAAGATCATTTATTACGTATTTACCCACTCCTTAAATTCAATTACATATTTCTCATTCCTAAACCATATATATTACGTATTTACCCAATTTCTTTAAAATATCATTTTGATTTACTATTTTACCCTTAATGATCTTCATAAATATATTTTTATATTTTCTTATGGTTTGTGTAAAAGAAGGGGTAAATGAGTAATTTATTATGTCAAAGGAGATATATGTAATTAAACTTTAGGCTTGGGTAAATATGTAATTGATGGACTTAGGAAGGGGAAATATGTAAAAAAACCTTTTATTAAAGCCTGGCTCGTTTACACTTTCTTTTCTTTAGACCCATGTATTATTTTTTATCCCTATTGTTGGTAAATAATACTCCGTATGTTGTTTTGAAACTTAAAAGGGGTAATATTTTTAATTAACCTAATCATGTGCACTCTATTTGGCGAGATTAAAGTCAAGAGTAAAATTAGAAGAGATATGTATTGTGGTAGTTTAAGTATATTTTTTTAAGCTATGATAATTGATAAGTGCACAAATATATAATGAGTTAGAAAAACAAATTTTGTAATTCTTAGCGTAGAGTTCGTATTAATGGGATATAATTTCTTTTAACTGCGAGTTAGTTGTTAATTGTTAGAACTCAGTAGCACCGAGTGAGTATTACCAAATGTCATTGGCTGAATTCAAACTCATAATCATAGAAAGACAAAACCTCTCACCTCACTCTTGATCAGAAAATCAAAAGATCTTACATTTCCGGATAACTAATGGGACATAAAGACATATAGCTAATGACTTTTCATATTTTAAAAATAATTTCGTATTAATATATATTTTTAACAATGCATTTTCGTATCTAGGGATAAACATGACATTAATTCGCATAATATAAAATACTAAATAATACTTTATCCGTCTCATTAAAAGTGTCAACATTTTTTTGTTTCTCTCATTTCATGTGTCTATTTTTAAAATTTATTGTCCAATTTCCAAATTTACCCTTAAAAATACAAAACTAACATAATCAAACAATATGATTGACCACATACTAGTTATTGTCAATGAGTATTTCTGTCAATTTACAAGCAAAAAGAACAATATTTATTATGCCTAAAACTTTATATTTCAAACTAAGACAATTTTAATATGACAGAAGAAGTAATATTATAAACTTAAAAGACCTAAACAAAAGAAATAAAAGACAATCATTTATTTAGTTGGGGTGAAGATATTATACTCTAAAAATTACCGTAGTTACATCTTTACCATAACAAAAATTTAATACTCTTTTTAGAGAAATACTTAACTTGTTGAACATTTTTTGTTGTAAGTTTTTAAGATTGAATTGAATGCAATAACAAGAGTTGAGTTTGTTCAGAGGAATAGTCAAGTAAAGTCCTTTTCTTGACCTTCCTTACACTCAACATTCATTTCACAAATCTTATCTTTTTACCACCCTGGCTACCCTCTTTCACTTCAATACACACACATATATATATATACAATTCATTTATACAGTCACCATCCACAATAATTGCCCTATTCTGTTTTTATACATAAACAACATTCTTTTGTGATTGTTTCAGCTTTTTCTTGAAATGAAGAGGTCCAATTTTGCTTCTTTATTGAGTGTTTCACTTGTGTTTATCTTTTTGCCACTTTTCAATGGAGGATTGGCCATGGCTGCTGGAACCTCAGATGGATCAGAAAAATGGGGTTATGTTCAAGTCAGACCAAGTAAGATTCATTTTTTACTCATACCCATTTCTCAAAATTCAATCTTTATCATTCTTGTGTGTGTTTCTGTAATTTATCATTTTCTTTTAATTTATAGACACAGAAGATCATATGTTTTTGTAGTATTATAGTTGTCAAGATCCTAACAATCTTTGGCCTGTAATTATAGTTTGACTCATTTTCAAGATTCAATCTTTGTGTGTGTCTATGAAGACATAAGCTTATATGTTTATGACTCATTTTCTTGTTTGACTCATGATTCAAGATCCATGTTATTTACATTTTTGTGGGTGTGTGTTTATGATCACAGAAGCTCACATGTTTTGGTGGTATTATAAAAGTCCTTATAGAACTGAAGATCCCAACAATCCTTGGCCTATAATTCTTTGGTTGCAAGGTGGACCTGTAAGTACATGTCATGATATTTATGCAAAATGTGACTTTTTTAATCAAGAAATGTTATTATCTGTTTGCTTCACATAAAAATTAAAATGTAGGGTGCTTCTGGTGTTGGGATTGGAAATTTTGAAGAGGTGGGCCCATTGGACTCTTTCTTGAAGCCAAGAAACTCCACATGGCTGAAAAAAGCAGATCTATTGTTTGTGGTATGCAATTTTTGTCATTTTTTTTAATAAAAATTTGTTTTTTTTTATATGGTTTGATAGTTTTGGTGGGAAATTAGGACAATCCAGTTGGGACTGGATACAGTTTTGTTGAGGAAGAAGAGGTGTTGGTGAAAAGTGATGAAGAGGCTGCAACTGATTTGACCACATTATTGATTGAAATCTTTAACAGAAATGAAACTCTTCAAAAGAGTCCTCTTTATATAGTGGCAGAGTCTTATGGTGGCAAATATGCAGTCACTCTTGCACTATCAGCTCTTAAAGCCATTGAAGATAGAAGGTTAAAGCTCATTTTTGGAGGTATAAAAATCATATTTGTTCACAAAATTTTAAATTTTTTTACTTTGGTCTAATTTTCTTGCAAATAGCCAGGCACATTGAATTGAAAAATCAGTATTTAATGTTGATTTGGTTTTATGGTTTATGTTCAGGAATTGCTTTGGGAGATAGCTGGATCTCACCCGAAGACTTTGTGGTAATTTTATTTGATCTTTTGCTTCGAAACCGGCTAATTTGACTGTAGAATCTTTATAACTTTTCAAGTATAGTGATATTTAGTTCATACTTTTAAATCTTTAGTGATATTGAATCAAAATTTCTTGAACTTCGATTTCTTTTTTGCCTAAAAAACTTGTAGAACCTTTAGAACATATCAAACATATAATCCATTTCTAAAACTTTTAAACTTGAACTTATTAGGCATCATGGGGTCCACTTCTGAAGGATGTTTCAAGGATAGACGAAAAGGGTTTGATCGAATCAAACAGGTTGGTGTTCCATCATCAATTGTGATGTTTTCATGTGTTTTACGACTTTGAAGATTTGAAAAATGCTATAAATTGGAATGCATTTTCTATCATCTAACCAACCTTTGTCAGGAAACAAACAGTCTAGTTGAGAAAATAAAGCAGCAAATAGCAAATGGAAAATTGAAAGATGCTACAGAAACATGGAGTGATCTTGAAGACGTGATTGGGACCAATAGCAACTCTGTGGTATGTGTAACGGGTCAAACGGGTATTTTCTGTATACGCCAAAGATATCTCAGATCCTATTTAAAACCATTTTTCCAAAAAATAAACCATTTTTTTTGTAAAAATTGTAGGATTTCTACAACTTTTTATTGGATTCGGGAATGGATCCGGTGTCAACGACAGCAGCCGAGCTAGTGAGGGCAACCCCGAGGAAGAGGTACTCAAGATATCTTGATTCTCTGAAGACATCCCCGGGTGAAAATGGTGATATTGATCTCTTGATGAACGGTGCCATTAGAAAGAAACTTGGGATTATCCCAAATAATGTGCAGTGAGTGTATATTTTATTTTCTTTATTTTTCTTCAAGGCTATAGGTGCGATTTACTGGGTATGATTGTTGTTGTATCTTTCTCGACTCAAAGCAATTACCACATTTATGGATTCGAGTTTTGTTTTTCAATAGATGGGGAGGGCAAGCGGGTCTTGTTTTTGAATACTTAGCAGGCGATTTCATGCGACCAAGAATTAAAGAGGCAAGATTTTATTATTTTAAAGATTAAAAACAAGTTTGATTAAAAATTTTAGATTTTTTCTTCATTTGTTGTTTTGTGAATAGGTTGATGAACTCTTGAACAAGGGAGTTAATGTGACTATATATAATGGTCAAGTAAGTTCTTTTTCCTCTTTGAGTACTAGCTTCTTATGCAATGTTCACTAAATTTTGTTAATGAAAATTTGTTTGTATTTGGTGGTGTTTTTTTAGCTTGATGTTATATGTTCAACAAAAGGAACTGAAGCATGGGTTGAAAAGCTCAAGTAAATTCATATTTTTTACTTTTTTTTTCTAACGTTGTGTGGTTTAAGGTTAGAACCAGTGGAACTAGATTCGAACCTTAGACCACCGCTAGTCCGTTTCCGATGTAGAATTACCATTTTACCCCTGTGTTTTGTTTTCTTACATTTGCAAAGGTGGGAAGGTCTAAAGACATTCTTGAGCATAGATAGAAAACCATTATATTGTGGTGGTAAAGGGACAAAAGGGTTCACCAAGTCTTACAAAAACTTACATTTCTATTGGGTCCTTGAAGCTGGTCACTTTGTAAGTTCTACATTTAAACCACTTTTATTATATTGGTGTCATCTTTTTAATATATTTGAGTCCCGATTGATTCGAACTCTATAAAAAGTTTTGACGAGTGTTTTGTGTTTTCTATAACGCTATGATTTTCAGGTGCCTGTTGATCAACCGTGTGTAGCATTGGAGATGATTGGTTTCATCACACGTTCATGTGTTTACAAGGTAAAAGATGATATGAAGAAACAAAAGTGGAAAATAACAAACTAGAAAGACGAAGAGAAGTTATTAACTCGATAATATGATCACAATTTGTATTTTCGAATTCTTTTACGCATTTAAAATAAAACAAAGAATACAAACAATGCACCAATATTGGTGTTATTTTTCGCATGACATGTTAATAGTCGTGTGCTTAGAAGATACTTCAAATTCATAGTGTTGGTTCGTGTTTAATCATGAATCTTAAAGCCTACACCTCCAACACCTTTAATATTCACCTTTAATTGCAACAAATTGTTCATTTCTTTGTAACATGTCAAAACGTATCTTAAATAAAAATATGTATTAAACGTAACACATTTTCTATTTTCTTACCTTAATTTCATCAAAATTTTAATGACATTCTTTAATCATATGTGAAACCAATATGGTATTTTTTACAGCTTTACTTTCCAGCTCTTACAATTCATATAAATCTACGGAATAAAATAGATCAAGTCGTCATTTTTTAAAGATTTATTATTTATCTTTTTATACACAATCATGAGCGGACCTAATAAAGTGGTAAGGGACACACCCCTTGAAACACAACTGCTATAAACAAAGAAAAAATACTAAAAGTTGTACAGCTAACGAGATTCAAACCCGGGTCACTACAATTTATCTGACAACGCTTTTGCTAACTAAGTTAAAACACAACATATATATTACAAAAATGGTCGGTATTTAATTAAAAAAAAAAGTAAAACCAGTTAATAGGCAAGAAACTTGACCAGTGGTGATTGGCTGATGCCACCACTGAGCTTTCATTCTTTCATTATTAAAGTATATATGTAATAAAAACCTAAACAAAGGATAAATATACAAAATAAATGCCATAAAATGTGTTGCCCTCAAGTTATAAAATGATACAAAAAGTATCTTAATTGTTCAATTAAAAAGTAGGTTCCCCCACCTAGCCGTGCACAAACCGGGTTTTTTTAGGAACCGGTTCCGGGTAGGAACCGGTTCCGGTTTTGGTCAACAAAGTCAAGAACCGGGTAGGGTCGGGTTCGGTTCCGGGTATGATCAGGTATTTGACCGGGTTTTGACCGGTTTAGCCGGGTTTTTTTCGGTTCCGGGTAGGTTCGGGTCCGGTTTTGACCGGGTTGAGGTGGAACCGGTTCCAGCGGTTCCAGTTCGGTTCCGGGTACGGTTCCACTTTCTTGGAGAAACCGGAACCCATGTGTACCCTACGGTTCGGGTACGATCGGTTCCGGTTCCGGTTCGGGTACACCGGGTCGGTTCCAGAACCGGTTTTTCTGTGCACGGCTACCCCCACCAATGAGCCAAACAGTCCCTCCCACCGGTTAGTGGGTATGGACCGCTCCAATAAATTGTTTCCGGGTCAACCCACTATTTAGTCTTGTCATTCTCAATATTTTCCCTTCACTTTCAAATCATGCAAGTAAATGCTATGTAGGGTCAATCATTTTTTAATTTTAAAGCATACTTTGAGTATCCGAGCTATTTACGTTATGAGTACGTAAGTTTTTATTTTAATCAATTAAGTATCTAACCTTTCTAATTGTCGTAATTTAAGTACCTAAGACTAACAAATGTTAGTTAAGTGTGAGATAATAGGGCTATTGTGGTCATTTTATCTAATGTTAGGGTTATTTCATCGTTATAAAACCTGGACACGAGTGCATACAAGAGCGAATATGGATTTATACAAGCTCGAATATATACAAGAGTATATCAAGGCAAACATGTGTATACATACATGATACATACGTTAATGAGATATAATACATACACATAAGCAATTATCTAAAAAATAAATAAATCAATTAGGGGTATAATAACATGTCATAAAAGGGTATATTGAGCCAGAATTAGGTTCAAATACAAAGTCTAAATTTCCTAGAAAGTCTAAGAAGGAATTTGGACCATTAGATCTAAAATTAAATGAAGATCAATGGCTTATAAACACAAGGTGGCATAATGGTAAATAGTTAGAACTTTAAATGGTAGGCCAAGGGTATATTAGTCTTGTCTCATTTTCAAATTCCACCCTCTTTTTTAAACGTCCATAACTTTTACATACGACAATACTTTTTAATAAAAATTACACCAAAAAAACGAGCGTTTTTTTATCTTCAAAACGCATATAATATTGATATATAAAAAACCAAATTTTTTTTTTGAAGTTTCAGCTCATTGTGTTATATTCGTTAGGTCATTGTGTTATATTTTTCAGCTCATTGTGTTATATTAGTCAAGACATTGTGTTATATTTTTCAGATTGTGTTATATCCGTCAGGTCATTGTGTTATATTCGTCAGGTCGTTGTGTTATATTTTCATCAGGTCGTTGTGTTATATTTTCATCAGGTCGTTGTGTTATATTTTCATCAGGTTGTTGTGTTATATTTTCATCAGGTCGTTGTGTTAAATTTTCATCAGGTCGTTGTGTTATATTTTCATCAGGTTGTTGTGTTATATTTTCGTCAGGTCATTGTGTTATATTTTCATCAGGTAATTGTGTTATATTTTCATCAGGTCATTGTGTTATATTTTTATCAGGTCGTTGTGTTAAATTTTCATCAGGTCGTTGTGTTATATTTTCATAAGGTCGTTGTGTTATATTTTCATAAGGTCGTTGTGTTATATTTCATCAGGTCATTGTGTTATATTTTCATCAGGTAATTGTGTTATATTTTCATCAGGTCATTGTGTTATTTCAGATCATTGTGTTATTTCATTAGGTTATTGTGTTATAACACAATGACATGAATAAATAACACAATGACTTGACAAATAACACAACGAGCTAAAAAACGTGAAATTTTTTTTTTGTTTTTTATATATGAATATTATACGCGTTTTAAAGATAAGAAAATGCTCATTTTTATGGTGCAATTTTTTTAAAAAAATAATATCGTATGTAAAAGTTATGGACGTTTAAAAAAATGGGGTGAAACTTAAAATATAGAGACATTACCATCTTTACCCTTCCTTCTAATTTTAAGGGAGTGCCACATGTCATCATCTCATGGCTTCTTAGACTTTCTAGGAAAATTAGACTTTGTAGTATAACTCCACTCTATTGAGCCAACCCCATAAAATAACAAAATTTCATTTTTTATACTAAAATAATCACGAAACTAAATTTTGTGAAAAATGAGCCGGAAATTTCATCTCAACAACCCCTTGATAGTGAAGCTACAAATAAGAAAGAACATATATCACCATGACTTAAAGAGTTCAAATGACACACCTCATGTATATAGAACAAGAATAGATTACACATGAAAACGAAAACGGATCGCGCTAACCTAGATATAAAGTCGGGTACAACATATGGTTTGATCCTAGGCTTGACTCTTGAGAGTTGAAAAAGTATCAATGACCGCGTAAATTGTAGTTTTTCTAAACTATAAGGTTTGATGCTGCCTCTATTTTTTCTAGCACTTCCAGTTTGGTTTTCCTTTTCCAACCTCTCATGGTGGCCACAAGGTTGATTAGCCCCATCATTTGGTTTTTTGTATACTCCTGACATGTAAATAGTAGTTACATGATTTGTGTATAATAATAATAATAATAATAGCATGTGAGATATAATTTAACAAAGTACTAATTTTATGTAAAGAACGTGAGAACCACATAAACACTTAAACATATTGCTTTAATATGTTACATAAAACCGTTATGTGATCGACTGCATAATCACCACTCTTTATCTTTCCTACTACAACTGTTTAAGGCAGTGTACACGTGCTTAGTGCGGTTCTTACGGTTCTTTACTTGAAAATGGTTATGTATTGAACGCGCCCCATGGTTTCAGTTTGTTCTGAATAACGATTTCCTCCATGGACGGAACTAGAGGGGGTTTGGGGGATTCTTTGGCCCTCTGGCCTGCTAAAACTTCTATTAGTAGGGGGTAACCACTATCGTCATTTTTTGTAGTTTGACTACATAAATTGTTGTGGTAGAGTAGTTAAAATGTTTATATCAAATAAAATCTTGTGACCCGAGTTTCCGCCATTGAACTTTCTTCTATTCCATTATATAGAAAAAATGCAAACATAATTTTCTTGGGTGTTATAATGATGAGTGCAGTAAGTAAAAGTAAAAGAAAGAAAAAAGTTATCTTACAGGGTGAGCACGAGCCCAGTGAACATATTCAGTTTCCGGAAGATAAAACGCCTGTTAAAGAACAGCAGATTACTCCCATAAAAAAATGTATTTTTATAAAATTGATAAGAGATGAGTGTCCAAGACTGTTAATTGATATTTAAACTAGTCTACGGTTCGCTACCTTTATATAAGTTTCAACTCGTAGTAAATTTGGCTTAACATTAATGGTCAGAAAATGCTGAAGGCCAGTGATCAAAACCTGAATCAACAAAAAAACATCATTTTCAACATACCAATTACAGAAATACAGAAACAGAATCAGCAAGCATATTAGAGGTGACAATCTTGAACCATTACTTGTGTATGGGTTAATGTGGATAATGTTTAATCTCTAACACGTCAAAGGGTAAATTCAAAACTTTAGATAAACACAATAAAAAGGCCAAACGGGACGAAAGTCTCCCAAAGCGTATTGCTAATGCATACAACCACTATAGCTTTACTTTAAATTTGATTATATTTGCAACAGAATATTATTCTTAATCAAATGTAAGCACTTAACATGCAATGTAGTTATATGGAGTTTTTAAAATAAAGTGACAATTGTTTCAGGTCAACCCAGCCCAAGGGGTAAACTTTAGCCATTTGCACCCAAACTCTAAGCATATCAATGCAGTTTTAATTAAGGGGAACCTGAAAATCCAATGACATTAGAGCTCGACCCTCATTTGTACACCTCTTCACTCGTGATAAGCCTTCGACAATGGTTACAGAAAGATTTTCAAGTCCATACCCTATTAGTGTATCTTGCACCTGGGTTGCAGAAATAGTTTCTAATAAAAGTTGATCAGATAAATTAATAATTTAGGAAAAAAATAAATGGGAAAAAGATATATAATGGAGAAAACAAGATCCGGGCTTTACCTCCTTCCGAATGCCTCCATTAGCGAGCCTCGTCGTGTAGTGCTTAAATTCTCCCAACAATAGATCAACATACCTATTAACCATGGAGAAGTGACAAAATAAGGGTGGTTAAAAAATTAGTCTATCATTCGTCACTTAATCGTTTTGCAAACATCTTTCGCAAAGTATTATAAATAGAAAATAAAATTTGATGTTCTTAAAGATGTAGATGCAAATCGTGATTACCCGTTATGTTCCATTCCTAGCTCTTTAACTTCCCATTTAGCATTGGAAATTCGATCAGCATACCTGCCAAGTGACCCTGTTTATTTGACCCTTTATTTATAAATGAGTCAAATAAGGTTATGAACATGCAACTTAAAAGTTTGTTTAAAGATACAATGGGTCAAAATGTCAGCTAAAGTGTGTTTTTATGCATTTAACATTCTGAATCATTTTTCTTACAATAATCTAACTTGCTATACATTTACAAAAAAATGTTAAAATGATATTTACAAAAAAAAATAATAATTAAAATATGGATATTTTCAAAATAAAAATATAATTTTGGACAAAAAGTGTTTTGGGTCAACACAAACCAACATGCCTATTTTGGCCCACTACCCAACCTTCTAACGTTACCATCTGCAATGAACACTGTAAGAAACAAATAGAATGGTTGCTGTCATTGTTCAATGAGAATGACAAATGTCAAGATGTCTGAGTGACAAAAGATGTGAACTGACAACACCAAGGTATAATGTTTTGCAACACAAAAAAGAAGTGTTGGTGATCCCTGATAATTATAAATTCCTTTCTGGAAAAACCAAATGTCAGTATGGTTAATCTTATTAACAAGCAAATAGCATTCAATTGGTTCACATATCGTGTCTCACCCGCTAATATGAAGAAGTAATCTTGCAGTTGTTCTATGAACTTGCTCTACAAGATCTGGGACTGAACCAACCTAATAAAAGTTATAAAAATACGTATTCAATCAAATTGACCGAAAACTGGATGGTTTTAAAAGAAACATAAACGAAGTAGAAACACGCATCCATGTGATGGCTATAACCAAGTCAATTCATCAACCCAACACAGAAAAAAATAATTTAAGTTTATGTTGCCTCTTTTTCTATTGCAACCATAGTTATTAAAGGCGCGAGGCGCACTCTAGGCGAGAAGCTGTGGGCCTAAGGCCTAGGCTAGAGGCGCTAAAAAAGCGCGGGCCCGAAAAATATAAAGCGAACATAAAAAATTATATAATATATTAGTTAAGGAAACATTAACACATCCTTCAAATACCAAAAATTCCCAATACCATAATATTCAACAAAAAGTACAAAACCTATTTGTATATTGAAGAAATCATGCATGATTGAAGGTGGTTAAGGGTCAAACAACACATTGTGAAGCCATAAAGACCAATGGAATATTTTTAGAGCCATTTTTATCCGGAAACTTACTTAGTAAGGAATAAGGATTAAATTAAAAAAATTAAAAATAATTATATTAGCTATCTGGTGGGATTCTTTTGCCTAGGATTTGAAAGCGCAAATGATGGGCCTGGCTTAAATTGGTGGACTAGGCGACAAAGCGATGGCTTTTGATAACTATTTGCAACTAAAGATTAATACTTGATAAATTTAGTAAAAAAGGATCACAGCTTTATGTAAAACAGATACATCTAAAGCTATCATAAATCTTTTACTCCCTCAGAATTAAATAGTTGAAGTGTACCAAATGCACATAGAAGTCTTCAACACATGCTGCATTATTCTGCAGAAGAATTGAATGAAGATGCGCCTTAGAATTGTGCAATAATCGTGCAACAAGAGATATAGTGTCAGCTCCTGTACATCTTTCCTGCATCATAACCATATAAAACTTAGTGCCTTTGAAATGATTTATTATTTCTCACCTTGCTATAAGGAAAGAAAAACTTCAGCTGAACTGTCTGAACATATAAGGAAAAGAAGATGATGCAACAAATGAAAATGGCATACAACAATACACCTTGAGACCAAAAGAAGTGCAGGTCACATGACTAATATTTGAATTGGGTATACTGTTTGGCCCGTTGTCAGTATGAGATAATGGCATATTCAAGGGCGTAGATGAAGATGAAGAAATTGGAGGTGGGGATTTGACCCATTGACCGCAATCCCTCTGTATTCTGGATAAGGCTGACTTCAGCTGATCTGAGCACAACAAAGTAAATTAATATACACACGAAACATACATCGTTGATGGCGTTTGGATTGCATTGAGGAATCACTATGGGAATTGCTTTAACAGTAAGGTGGAATGGGAATAGTTATGGGAAAGAAAATTACTTTCTAAACCCACACCCTCCTACAGGTATGGAGAATCGCCATTTGAAGGACATAATTCTGAATTCTAATATAAGTACCCTTAAACCAAATACCATATCATTTTCATTTCCATTCCCTCACTCCCAAACCTTCTATCCAAAGTAAATGAAGAAATAAGCAGAGTAACTAGAGAATACTCACAACCAAGAGCATCATTCAATCCTTTACCGCCAGGGTTGGAGTTCTGCTGACCAAAGCTTTCAAAAACAAAATGAAAAAATATCCCAAAAAATTGGCATATACCCTGTAAGAATTGATTGGCTTGGATAAAGTTGTGTGATGGCAAATGAAACTAATATAGCATAGTAAGGTTATAAACAAGAAAGAAATGAAAACATACTATTGTTTCACTTACCATTAAAAACTCATTGTTAATTATGTCTAGTCTTTGCATTAGCCTCACATATTTATCCATCAGCCTATTGCATATAAATAACATTCAGTAAAGTGTAGTTATCAAACTTTGCATTAGGTGTGGAAATTTAAACCCTTTTACTTATGAATTGATCAATACGGGTTGTGTTTTTATCCTTAACAGGCCTATTAAAAAAGTTCAACTAAAAGGAAAATGGGTCAAATGATTGAGAGTTACCCGGAGTCTATTTCAATGCCTACAACAATCTAAATTGTTTTGTTTAGAGTTAGATCTATTGTAATAATAATGCTTTTGTAATCATAGTTGGTGTCTAAGTTATTTATAGAAAGTTTTCAAAAAAGCGTTGCCCGCTTCAGCTCGTTAAAAGGTGACAAATATCAACCCAAATCTGTATTGATCCGTTACTGAATCCGCCTGTGTCAAAGAGTCTGGTGGCATAATTAACCTAAGGGCACAGATTGAAGATCCCGTGTGTGCTTCCATCTCTTCCATACTCCATTGTGAAGAGTTTTTTATTGAACGGTTTGGCCTAGAAATCCGGCTTGGTAATTGGCTATCCTCATCAATAAAATCTGCAAGAAGATCTTCATTTTCATCTTCAGGATCATCACGGCCATTGCTATGACTTTCAACACTATTAAGTGATGAGTTGTTTTTGTGAGACACCTTGTTGACATTTTCATTGGTTTCTTCATATGTAGAAGGATCATCAAATTCCTTGGAAGCAAACTTTGAACAAAATGGATTTCCACTATTAATCCAAAGGGAAAATCCAGTCTGTTTGGGGCTAATTTTCATTAGAGCTGCTAATTTTTGAGACAGCAACTCTCTTGAAGGAGATTGAACAACCATTGCAGCCCCATCACCGACAAGGCCTGCAAAACTAACTACCTGGATGGTCTCTGGTGGAATTGTGAACCAAGTCTCTTTTTCCAAAACCATTTTTAGAGCCTGAAACACAGTATTCACATGCTTTAGCAAAACTAATACAAAATATTAGACTATAGTTGGCGAGATGGCCAGGTTGGGTGGGGTGAAATGGGCCATTTTTGGTATGTGTTGAAACTGACTGGGCCAGGCTGGGTTGACCACAAATAATTTATATCCATTTCTTATTTTTTTATACCTAATTAATGTGTTAACTATGATTACAAAAAAAAAATTTACGATAATAATATAAATTTTTAATAAATCGAGTTAGGAGGTTGTATGTATGTACTAAAGCTGGACTTTGGACAAATTTCTTCCCATTCAGCCATTTCATTGTCTCCTTACTAACAAATATTTGGCCTGTTTAAAAAACACAACCACATCGACCCATTCATAAGTGGTTCGAACTTTCCACCTTATAGAGACCAAGAATATGTATATGATGAACTCCTCATAAATTACAAAGACCGAATGCTAAACTCTGTTTATATATGAAGGAAGCAAAACTAGATAAACTTCTCCATCATCAAAATCGGTCTTCACCTTGATAAACTTTTTTAATATAACCTAACTGAGGTACTGAACTAAAAACTCAAAAAGCGTATCATATGGTTCATTTAGTCCATTTACTTCAGCTTATGATTCCGTATCCTGTCACTTTTGTTCAGAGTGGATGGAGAAATAACTGAAAAAAGCAAATGAAATGCAACCATTCTCCCTTTGTATATTTTTCATGACATGATAAGATAATATATCTAAATGAATTATGCCAACTTACATATATATTTTGGCGGTGGAAGGATGCATAGTAATTTTCACAAATAGCTTTCACTCTCAACCTAAATTCAGAAGCTTCAGCCCCACAGAAAGCTTCACCAACTAAAGTGAAAATATTAAGATCTTCATAAATTTTTAAAAACTGATGAATGCTAGTAGAACCAACAGCATCAGACGAAAGTAATACTGAAATACGGCTTGTTGTAAGTTGCCAAATATTCCTACGACCCCTCTGTAATGCTTGTGAAACAAATGTTGTTGCATCACTTCTAAGCTGAAACCAAGAGGACCCACTGCTTGAAGCCCCACTCCCATCATCTCTCAGTTCTGAACCATAAGGATCAGAAGTGATGGCAGATGTTTTAGGTTCTTCTGCAGAAGCTAAACAAGACCCTTGGCCCATGGGTTTATAGAGAGAACCATTTTCAGCCTTTTGATCAGAACTGTTCCGTGAGGATAAGTCAGTATTTTGGGCATTCTTAGCGGAAATAGTGTCTTCATATTCTTCCCACATAGTACGTGATAAATGGCCCAAAGAAACCTGTGACAGAAATAAAAGGGACATTGTAGTCTCTGTGGGAAGCTATTACAGCCGGAAAGATGGATGGGCCCAACTGGGTTCGGTAACCGGTCAAAACAGGTTTGGGTAACGGGTCATTTTTAGCTAGGGTCAAAATGGATTGGGTCATGTTGATTCGCTGATCCTTTTTGTGCATTTTTTTACAAGTTAAAGAACAATGTTTATGCAACAATTGTCTAAATCTTTTTATGAAACAACCTAGGAGATTCTACGAATTAAAATAAACTTTTAGGCTTTCAACATGTCTGATTTGTTACCATTTTAGTTAAACTGTTTGATTAATCCGTTTGACATACAACACAACCCGAATCCTCTCAAGTAACCAGTCTATCAATCACTTACAGAGTTACAGTCACCACATGCATCTAACAGAAGTGGAGCTTTGAAGTCGATAAGAGCAATAAGAACTTAAAATAAAAGTTAAACCAAGAAAGTAACAAAACGTATGAAATATACCTTATGATCTGAATTAAAACTCATGATTGCATGATATGAGCACATCAAGTTGAAGAGGATGGCTAGTGTTGCCAACAAACACTCTCTAAACTTGGATTCAGGTACCCGTGTGCATAGATCACTATATGTAAGCCTAATATTCAAACTAACATTAGAGCATGATAACAAATTGTAATACAAAAGAATCTTTAAGTATATCAAACAAGTGATTACAGATGCATAGCAATGATACCTAGTATTTTGAGCTTCAGCAGCTTCTAGATCCTGCCAGTCATCATTGCATTGTTAGCTAACAAGAAAAGAAATGGTTATAGCTATTAAGGGTGCTTGGATGTGCACTCTGAAATCAATAATGTGATATTGAATAATCAAAATCAAATAACCAGCTTTTATGTACCTGTTGCATAATATTCTTAAGCACCGCATGGGTTTCAGATATAACTTCTTGCATAAAGAAGCTTTGTATCTTTTCAGCAAGACCAGAAACATCACCAATTAACGCATAAGCATCAACCACCTGTAAGTATCACAACATGTGCCAAAAAGCATACGAATTGAAGTACAACCAAGAAAGAGCTGTTTCATTTGGAATCAGAAAAGGAAAAGGAAACACCAATAATAAATTATTTTCTCACAGTTAAGAAGCTTGTTTCTTTGAAGTTTCTGCACACTCCCAGTAAAAGTGAATCCAATTTTTGAAGAGTCTTTCCCAGCCAGATCTGCATAGACAATACTGTATTCATACTTTCTTTGTTTCTAAACTAGTACTAAACTTTCAACTAGAGTAGTTGCTGTAATATCAATGCAAAATTATAAAGCATTCAGGTATTCACTTTCAGACCTCTTAACACGATCGTGTCCTTAAAATCTAGGCTGTCCAATGCTATTTTGAACATCATCCGATTATATTTGGGAAGTTAGGGGATAATAGTCGACTTGAACAGAATATTTAATGGGAGTCAGAATGATAGTAATTATCTGTTGTATAGCATGGGTATCCTTCTAGTATGTTCATTATTACCTCCATGAATATGGTTGACCTAATGATTACCAAATCGCAAATAAACACAGCTCAACATCTTATTCCAAACCTTCTACATTTCTTCTTTGGAATAAAAATTGAATGGAGGCTGACTTGCAGCATTTATTTGCCTCTTGTCATGAAAAAGGAATTTCAATATGCTCGTACTTATGTTAGTTGTTTTGCACAAAGGCAATCCCTTTCTAGCGCAACTAAAATTTTGAACTTTTTGTCACATTTATGTGTGAATATGGCAGCATACGAGTGTGAATTCGCCATCTTCATTATGTGATCCTTCTGTAAGCTTGTTTTTGAAGAAAAAATAATAATCTTATTTAATTTTAAATGCTTCAAATTCTTACCTCCACACCACGACTCATCTCTTGTATGACCAAAAGATCCGAGAAACCATCCAGGAGTTGAAGGTACTCAGGCAAGACCTGGAATGCCTGCACAGTGAACCAATCTAGCATAAATCTACAATCTTGGATATAAATATGAATAAAAATATATTTAACACCAAGAAAAACAATTAAATAAAACGGAAAAATAATTAAATAAAACGGAAAAATATAGAACTACAGTTTCAGACCTTAAAAAAGTTCCCTTCAGTGACATGGGTTTCAAGTGTTACTTGCATGTCTTGTGCATGACGAAGCTCTGCTAATACTGGGAGTATGTCCTGCATTTTGTTAGGATGTTAGTCACCATAAAAAAAATTCCAGTTACAGCTATGCTAATAAATATCAGTTAATAGAGTGTATATTCTTAGAAAAATATACCTCAAAGATATTTAAACTACTACCCTGCCAATATGGTTAGATTCAAGGGATTACTTCAAAGAAATTGGCTCAGATAAACCAGATAACATCTTTTGCTTTGTGAACTTTTTGATCAATAATTAACATGATTCATAGAACCTAGGAACATTTCTATAACAACCTTAGCTGCATACTATGTCACTTTCACCAAAATCTAGCTTATATCGACACCACATGTATGCTGATTCGTAAAACTAAAAATGAAGTAGTAAGGGTCTTAGAGGACAGACAATACCAGAAGAGCTTGTTTCCTTCTAGAATTTGTGTTTACAATAAGATCCCTTGATACTTCATTTCTTGAAGAAGTTAAGTGTCTCCGTCCATTCTGCAAGAACAAGTGTACATGAATGATGATTTGTGAGTTAAAAAAACCCATGTTAATCACATTCATTTTATAGGTAGATCTATTCCAGTGTCGTTAAGTTATGGTTCAACTAAATCCGATTAGGCAGATAAAATTGAACATCATCACCTGCTTACCATGCAAATGATGTTTGCAATCTTCATGTCTTTCTCTAGCTCTTTTACCAAATGCATCCCTTTCACTGAAGAAAAGAAAACTATTAGCACTTCCTTTTGATCGATCTATGAGAGGGCGTGTGAAGATAATTGCTACCAGAATGTTGCAACTTGCAAGAACATCAAAGGTTAGATATTACGTAGGCAGTAATAAAGAATACATACGAAAGTTATATAGATACCGGAAGGTGACTTTTAAACTTACCCATTACTTCATGGTGATCCATTACTTGGTGAGATAAAATTTCTGTTACTTTATCCAGCTGTAATAACCTAAGAGCAGCCTGTAAACAACAAATCCAGTTTCAAATAATAAACATCAAGAGAATCAGGATGTATGGAAAACTAAAGTCTCAACTTGCACACCTGAACTATTGAACAGACCCTGATAACCCTTTCTCTCAGAAAGAACTATTATAAATTTAGTAATTACGCTAATCAAGCAATACATTATTGCAATCCAGGGCCGGCTTGTTAGCAAAATGAGTTAGGATACAATCTAAGGCCCCATAAAAATTAGGGCCTCATTTCACCCATGTCATTTAATATATTAAGTGTATTAAGCCAATCCTTGGTTAACATATATGTTTTCCTTTTTAGTTTTTTATCAATTTGTTATTGAAAGATGAACAATATGTGATAGAATTAGGAGAGACAATATATTGGTAATAGTTATTTATGAAACCTATCTTTTTGTACTTTCTTCTTAAAGTTTTAATATCACTTGTGTAATCTTATTAGGTGATGATAAATAAACATTGAGTCTATGACCTTATAGAGATTTTAACACTGTTATTTTTGTAGATATGTAAGCTTACTGTTATGATCCATTTGGTGTCTAACTTCAATTCTTAATTAGTTATGCAATTCACATGCTTCTAAACTATTTTAATGATGTGCTTTTTGCTCACAAAAATTCCAATCCATCTGCTATATTTATTTATGTTTAATTTAGGAGGGCCTATTTTCCGTACACTTCATATTATAGATCGACACAATTATACAACTCATATAACCTTATACAGGGGCGTATATTAACACTGAATACAAAGAAAATTCAAGGGGTTGTTAGAGAGTTGTAAGGAACCGTATAGCTCTATACGAGGGACCTACATGACCCGTACAAGCTTATACGAAGTGTAGAAGTTTCACGGGTGTTAATTTATTTACATGAGGTGTCTAAATAAAATAACGCTTGATTTATATGTGTTGTTATTATGCTTTTATTTATCATTGATGATTTTGACTCATTAGTGGAAGAATATAGTATAATATTATAGTCATTACTAGTATGGTAAGTAAAACATTTCTCGTGAAAAGGCCCCATTTCAAAACTCTTCTAAGGCCTCCGAGAAGGTTGAGCCGCCCCTGTTGCAATCTGAATATTACAACCAAACATCATATACATGCACCGTGTCAAATGAATGAGAAAATTGGGAAGTTCCATAATTTGTAGAAATAATGTGATAAAGGGCGATGAAAGACCTATAAAATGAACATACTCTTTTCGCCAAACAGAAACTAGAACCTTGCGAACTTTCATTGCATGGATGAAATGAATAATGATATTACCTTCCCTTCAAAATATGTGAGCTCGTTTTCTTCAGATGAAATATTCTCTAAAGTGTGCCGAACAGGATCAAACATCTACGCACATAAATTCAGAAGCTCTTAGTCGATGCATAACATATAAATAATATGTGCCGAACAGGATCCATTGGTTCACATGCTATTATAAAGAGTAAAACTCATGAAAACTATTGGCGCTCCTCCCTTATCGACCCTCAAACTTAACGATTAAAACAAGTAAGTAAACAAGCACATATAAAAAAATATAAATATTCAACAAATACTAACCATTTAATACAAACTAGCCTGGGTGAGGTAAGGACATTTTTACACTAAAAACCACGGAATGGTCGATGAACTGGGTACACACCATAACCAAAACTACACAGCTAACTTTTCAGTATAGAAAGGTATTATATCTCAGGAAATGTAAATTTACACATCTCAAAGATGTCAAACCTCTTCATAAAATTCTTCTTCAAGTTCCTCCACTATTTGACCTCGAGATGTGTTGCCATATATTGAGCTCAGTTCTTCAGAACTTGAACAGAGACTTTGCCTACGATTTGGAGGGAATGAAGCAAGTGCACGAGCAATTGTTGCGGCATTTGCAGCCCGTGCTGGAATCTGCAAGAAATAATTTTCCACTTAATCATATTGTAAAGGTCTGTTAGACGTCAAATCGTCAATGTAAACTCTTATCAAGTAACTATTTTAATGACCAAAAGTTTATACATGTTCTCTCTCTGGACTGATCCTGAAGAGGGGAAAGTCACTGAAATTGCAAAGGTGTTGAATGTAAGGTTGCAGCAATTAAAATTTTCAACGCTTCAACATTTTTCAAACATCAAAAGGAGTGTCTATGGCTCATTAGCTCTACACACTCAATGCATCTTTGATCTTTTGTATCAACCCATGGTATGTTACAACGTTATAAAGTATAACTACAATATCTTCTCCTTCAACTAATCCGATTACTCACATTCTAACATCATAGCATTCCCAAAACACACCACTTGATATTGATTTGCCTCTCTCTCTCTCTGCTATATAAACGTCTTGCCAACCTAAGTAGTATAAATACACACATGTTGACGCATATCCGCCTGTTTCTCATCTCCACTTATGGTTTCCATCTCCATTGTTCATCACAACATAGAATTGGAAAGCGTTCACTAACTAAGAATACAATGCCTACAAATGCAACCACTATTCTATAGGTGGCACAATATGCGTAGTAATGCGATCAACAGTGAATGCAAAGTAACTCAAACACTTTACATATGTCACACTAAACAATCATTAAAATCAATTACTCTGAGCTACTTTCCTCACGTATATAACTAATGATCTGGAAACATGTTACGTAAGATAAAATGTGTGTAAACAAGCACTAAATCATATGAATCACCTCGGGGCGATCGGACGTTAAAGGAAGAAAGCCTCTGGATCTAGCGGAACGGACTGAGCTGAGTAACTTCTCACCGACCTTTGAAAAATCCATACCACCACCGTAATCACCAGAAAACAGAAGCGAACCGAAGAACAAAAACCTAGAAAGGTCGAAACCCTCGGGGATCAAAATTTCATGGTTGAAAGCGATTGGAATCGACGCTAATGGTGGTACATGGAAATTGATTGAGTGCATTTCAAATCAAGGATCTGAAATTGAGCATCAGGTGAGATTGAAGCCCCATTTGTTGAAGAAATGGTGAGATCGTGATGATGGTTGATGAGGGTTTATTTGTTTGAAGAAAGAAACTGTTTGTTATGTTTCGGTTTGCTTTTGTTTTCGCGGTTTTCGTTAAACTCCAGCTTTTCGTTCGTAAATATTATATGAGACGTCATAAAAATATTTTTACATATTTTCCTCAATTAGATATTTACCCAAATTGAAAGTTTAATTATACATATCCTCTTTAACATAATAAATTACTTATTTACCTTTTTATTTACACAAACCAATAAAAAATATATATATTTTTATCAATATCGTTAAAGGTAAAATAGTAAATCAAAAGACTATTTTAAAGAAATTGGGTAAATATGTAATATATGTAGTTTAGGCATGGGAAATATGTAATTGAATTTTAGAAGTAGGTAAATACGTAATAAATGATCTTATGAAGGGGATATATGTAAATGCCACAAAAATCAAAGAGGTGGAAACTAGAGAACATGATGATTGATGTTTCGTGTGAGGGTAATTTTTATGTGTTTAAATTCTTTTTGAACGTGGATTGTTTTATAATTAGTAGTATTTAAATTTTGGTATTAATAAATGTCGTTGATATTTTGATATTATTAAATGTTTAATACTAGCAAAGTCAAACAGGTCATATCATTTTGTATATGCAAGAGAAACTTAACTTTTTGTCAAACATGTTTATTTTGCGGGTTAAGTAACCAAGCCCGTTAAGACTAACCCGTTTAAGCTCGTCTAAACCCGAGACCGCAACAAAATTATATGGTCCGGTTACGGTTTTTTCATTTATACTAATCGGTTTTTGATCCGGTCCGGGTAAAGCCGTTTGCATACTCGTAGTTTTACCAACTAACATCTCTGACTATGATAAGTATATAACCAGCATTAGAAATTCAAATACTCTTGCACAAAAGATTTTTTAAAGACATAACATGTCTATAAATGGAGATAAAGGTTGACTAAAGTAAAAAAAGAAAAGGAAAAGAAAAACCCACCAAATGGACCAATGTGGAAACAAGAGGATCTATCTCGTTTTCAATTTTGGTTAAACATCACTAAAGTCATAAGGTAAAAGTTGGTAAGGGGATTACATGACGTTTAAAATTCAGATTTGAAGGAAAAGCATAACTAGCTACTTAGACGATCGATGCAATCGACTATGAGATCGATCATGAAGATTGCAAATAAATTAGTCTTGTTCTCTTGCATTGGGTCTATAAATATAACGGTAAAATATATTTTAAAGCAATCATTCACTCTTTAACACTTAAAGATAAAATTATCTCGTTCTATTCATATCACTGTATCATGAGATTAGAGATAAAGATGTTGATCAAGATTAAGAGAGTCATCAAGAAGAAAGGGTTGTGTTACAATGTTCATTCACTTATATTGAGAAAGGTATTTGTAAAATATTATTTTAAAATAGTGTTATGAACGCACTATCTTGATATATTAATTGTGAACACACTATCAAGTGTTGGGTTGAGATGAAAGATGCACTATCCTAATATAGTGTATCACTCTTCTCAATGTTGTTTGAACAACTACAATGTTGGGTAGTGGTTATAAAGTAAATCGCGTCAGGGAGGAGAAACATCTTGGGTATACATAAATACCGAAACAAGACACCAACATGTGGCTTAATGGGCTTAATCCTAACTTGTAGTATCTATTACATATAACTGATAATACAAAAGAAAAAAAATGCATATCATACTTATTCAAATCGTGTCAAATTACCCATGTTCATTCAACTAACAAACGAAACCATGTACCATCCTTTAAGAAAAAGGACACACTGCAGAGCCCCCACTTGTAATGAGATCTCCGGCGGTGGCGGCACCGGCTACACCAACACCCTTCATGAGACTCGCGAGCAGTTCTCCTCTGTCATAGAAGAATTCCACCTTTACGATTTTGAAGTTTTCATCCAACTGACAAAAGGGTCCAAATCAAACATTAATCTTTGAGATCAAGACACCGAGGCAACATCACTCGTACAAAACGAAAAAATGACATAAATTCTAGAAAACCACCCCAAACATAACAACTCGATTAGTGATTGAAATTAAACTGCTAAAAAATAGCAACCCAAAAGTGGTTCAGTCACAAATATGTTACAAATTATTAGAAAGAAGTTATATAAATTACAATTGCATGGTCACAAGTCACAACTAGGGGTGTCAATTTCCACTGATAATCTGACACGACATGAAAATCACCCTTGGGTTGGGTTGACATTTTTATTAAACATATCGCGTGTTTGACATGTTTAATTAAATTGATCGTGTTTAATTTAATGTGTTTAATTCGTTTAGTTAAGTAAATCGACCCAATAACTTGAATATAACATTTACATCCTAATTATTACCTACCAACCCATTTGACACGTTTAGAAAAACACATGTTAATTGTGTTGTGTTCGAATTACACATGATTATGAGATTGTGCAGGTAAGAGTTGAAGTCTTTGACACCAAGAAAAATACGGGTCGTGGTGTTTTGTTTAAAAGGTTCAAGTGTTCAATCCTCAACCAGACACAATTAACACCCCTTGCAACAACTCTGTGTTTAAAAACATATAATAAAATGTTGGTCCAAAAGCCAATCGCAAATTAAATTTAAGTTATAGTAAACTTTGGTGAAAAATGATAACAAATTATAATTCCTGACCTCCATAGTAGACACACCAAACATTTCTACCAATTCACCGGTAGGCGGTTGACCTTTGAATGGTCCTTCCATGTAACCCCAATGCCTGAACTTATACGCGATCACCGGAGGACCGGAATAAACTTGTAAAATCTCCACCGCGAATCCTCTAGGAAACGTGGTGGTGAAGAGTTTGTGTGCCGTATCCACAGTCTCCTTGCTAGGATCATATAGTCGTATATTTTCTGGCAATGACGTTTGGAGAAACATATTGTACCCTCCACCAATCTTAGCAATATCTTCCGGGGTCAATGGTTTTCGGCCTGCAAATCATTAGGATTTTTTAACAAGATGTATCTAATAAAGAACAACATTTGAAGTTTAATTCACTTGAGTTTACCGTTGACAGAAACTGTTAACTTTGTGACATCAACTGTTTTGAAATCTTGTGGCTTCATTTTGTGGAATATCTCCATTTCCCATGTTTTCACTAGATTTTGAACTTGTTCTTCTAATGAACCTATAGGCCATATCTTACCATATATTCAAAGTACAAACTATTAGTCTAAAAAAAGAACATCTATAACTTTAAAAGAAAAAAACTACAAAAATAACTATTTCATTGAACTAGTTGAATTTTTTTTTAACAGATTAAAACTCAGGACCTCCAAAAGAGGTAAAGTTTCACGTCTCACTCTTAAAGTCTTTTTTTAGTTTGACAGTAATAAATGGTTAATTACATCTTACAAAAAAATTATACGTGGTTAATTACATCTTACAAAAAATGTATACGTGTGTGTGATCACGAGATTATGATATTTTTGAAGCAAGGTCTTGAAGTTGTGCGCTAATAAACAAGTTTGATGAAAATATAAATTTATACATATATTAATTGGTAAATTATGGTGAGTTTACATGTGAGTTAATAGTTAATTGTAAATTGACTTTTAAACCCCTGGACCGGATACAAGACTAGGACACAATAAAAGAATAAGAAAGGGTAGAAGAGTACCTTGGTCCTGCCTTCTTCAAAGAGTTTGTTGACCAAGTCAAAGTTAGGGGGTGTACCCAACTTCCATGTGGTGTTTTTCTCACCTTCACCACTCATGAAGCATCTGTATTTGTCTACATCTGAACCTTTATATTGATCCATTGCTTGTTGTTAGTTTTGATGGAAAGAACCATATGACCTCAAATTTATATAACAAATGGAAATGGTCATTGGTGAGAGCTAGGGGTAGTAGGGTAGGGAGTTGGTGAGAGTTCATGCACCTAGGTAGTCATAGAATACTTTCTTGTTTATTCGGTTAGGTAATCCTAAAATACTTTTTTATTTATTCGGTTACGATAGAAGAAATCACTCATATTCGTTAAAGAAAATAGGATATGAGACTAAGTATGAGAGAAGTATTAAAAGAATTCATAGATATAAAATGGGCATTGTATAAATCAGGTGATCATGATGGTATTAATTACCTGATATACACATAAAAAAAAAAATAAATGTCACTGGACCCATTAACCGGTCCTGTGGCATTCCTCTCTAGAATTCCACAAAGGGCAATGCAGGTTATAATTAAACCATCTTATGTTGGTTAAGCTAGGTTACTTAAACCAAAAATCCAACATTGATGAAAACAATAAACAATATTTATTTTTAAACACGAAAAGACTAAGGAGCTGTTTGGCAAATGCTGAATGATTAAGTGCTGAATGGTTAAGAGGTCTGATTGGTTAAGAAGTCTGAATGGTAAGTGCTAAATAGTTAAGAGGATCTGTTTGGTTCAACATCTGAATGAGATTTTAAAACTAACAAACAAATCTCAAAAAATTTCTTTCGTTTATTATTATTTTTTTCTTTTTAATATATATATATATATAGATTGAGGATTTTCTAAAAAGGCTCAAAACTCTAAGAAGTGTAAGAAGCATTCACAAACAAACACGTGTCCATGAGGGGGAAAAACACGGAGGGGCGTTATCGTCATTTTACGCGTTGAAGCTGCGATATGAGATCTGTTCTGATGGTGTTTCTTAGCACTACCTGGTTATCACTCTCGATGTTTAGTTATGGTGTTTTTTTGACGTTTATTAGTTTTGAATCAATAATCATTCATCTATGACGAATACTGAAAGCGATGATGTTTTTGTTTGTTTTTTACGTTTTCGTTTACTAATTACGAACGTCCGATCAATGTTCTGTTCTTTTGAATCATTGTGGTTTTAACATTCTGAGTCATGGTGTTTTTAGTGATCAGTTCGAATGTTAAAAACACCATGATTCACCATGATCGATCTGTTAATTATTGTTATGACGTTTTCATATCGACTACGGTGCTACTTTGTTGCAGGTAAGTTATGGCGTTTTTTCATTATACAGTGATGATAGTGTTAATCATTGTTATGACGTTTTCAATTCGATTTCCGGTGTTACATTGTAGCAGGTTAGCTATGGCGTTTTTTATTAATTATTATTTTCATATGCGTGGTGTTATTTACAGAGTCAGTATTAAGCGTGGTGTTTTTTATATAACATGGTGTTGGAAACGCGCAATGACAAATCTACCCCTGGTTCCATCACGCGCGTCAGCAAAACTTCATAATATTTACAAAAATGCCACCGCTTAAATCTTAGCCGTAAACAACCAGATCCAACGACCCAGAATCCTTCTTAGCATTTTTAGAGTTTTTGTCCTTTTTAAAAAATCCCTCCCCTATATATATATATATATTGTGTGCTTTTCACTATCCTCTTAACCGATATATATTTTTAAACTCAGTCCATATATTCAACATATTATAATCGATTTAGAGTATATTTAATTTTTGATAGGCTTGGATCCATTTCTAAACTCACAGCCCCAGCCCACTTGTATCATCAGTCATCCTAGAAGAGTACAAGAGAAGAAACCCTAAAGGCTTCTTTCACATTTTGTAGCCTCACATTTTCTTTCAACACAAACACTCACCTACCTCTGATTTTATCTGCTGCTTCGTCGCCACTCTCGTTGCCCACCACCATCTGAATCGGTCAGACTCCACACATCATCTTATTCGCTCAGATGCTCATTCAGACAATACCTCTGGTTCGCTCAGATCTCCTTCTCCGGACAAACGATCTGAATAATACGCAAGCTCTGAATCGGTCAGATTCAGAGCTCCCTCAGACATAAACAAATCTCTTTAAATTTATGTAACCACTAAAACGCAAAGATAACAAATCTCTTTTGAACTTGTGAAACGTTGCTTTCAACTAGGGGTGTAAACTGTAAACGAGCCGAGCCGAGCCCGAGCTCGTCTAAGCTTGAGCTCGGCTCGTTTAAATTTATCTAGGCTCGAGCTCGAGCTCGAGCTCGGCTCGTTTCAAGCTTTAATTTCAAAGCTCGAGCTCGACACAAACTTCTCAAGCTCGAGCTCGGCTCGTTTGATGTTTTATTATGTTATTTTTAATTATTTTTATATATGTTTATATATATTTTTAATTATTTATATTTAATTTTACATAAACTTTTAATTATATGTATTTTATATATAACAAAATACATATTATATATTTTTAATTATAATTTATATATATTTTAACTAATATTAATAATATATATTTGTAAAATAAATAAAAAAACATATAAATGAAAAGTTCGATAAGGCTCGCGAGCCGGCTCGAGCTCGATGTGTAAAGCTCTAGCTTGGACTCGATAACTTAATAAACTTTCTTCTTAGGCTCGGACTCGAGCTCGAGCTCGAAAAAACTTGGCTCGTTCGAGCTTTTTATCGATCCGATCTCAAATAGCTTGCGAGTAGCTCGGCTCGTTTACACCCCTACTTTCAACTATTTTGTAGATTGACCTTATGATATTTTGTGGAATATTGTTTTTTTATGTTATCCACATATAATCATCATTAATAAAATCATTAATAAAGTACTATATACACTATGAGAGTTTTGGTAGATAGTATTAACTTGACTCCTCAACTTTAATCAAATTATATAATGACTTTCTGACTTAAATTTAATATATTTACGACGCTAACCTTACTACTTTAACTTTATAATTTTGACCTCTGATAAATGATATTATAGTTAGTTTATAACTTTGACCCCACTAAACTCTGAAATTTTTACGGCTCTATACAACTTTAACCCCCTGCTAAACTCTGAAATATTTACGGCTCTAACTCATTGGCTTTGACTTAGTTATCATTTTAACAAATATGTATGGATAAATCTCGGTATTTTAATATGTAACGCACTACTACTTTACATTGTAACATACAAGATATGAAAATTTTTTTATCAACTTGTAAGTTGTAACGAAATCACAATACGCGAGACCCTCAGCCGTCACATCGTGCGGCTAGTTTCTAATTTTTTAAGAATAATAATGTTTATCCACACTAACCACTTGATAAAGTTGCATGTGTTGAGGGCTGCTCGATGCAACTCCTTATGTTCTTTGTACTAAAGTGTAGCTTATGACTATAAAAATGGAGATGGTACCATCTTTTTATAAAAATAATATCACTTAACCTTTTCGAGGAGTATTTAAATTCAAAATGTTTATTATAACAGGAACCAAACAAAATGTTCAAGATCCTAAGAGGTGGATTAGTATTTTTAAATTTAGAGTATTATTTTGCAAGTTGGGATGATAATAGAGATCGTCACATGCTTCTATGTTTAAAGGCAAAGGCGCATTTTAGTAAGGGGTATTTTTTCATCGTTATGTTAATTTTTGGTTTGATAGATTAGAAACTCTTATAAACAAGAGGGTGTTTTTTCCTAATTAAGTATATTAATTTTTTGTTTGATAGCTTAGTAACTCTTATACATATTAATTTCGCCTCCTAAAAAAAGATTCAGAAAAATTTGTCTTTTGTCTAATTTGTTCAAAAATTCTATCACTATTTCTATCAACCTATTAGTATTTATACAAGATTTGAAATTTGGAGAAAGTGTGGGTAATGAACCTTATATGTTTCAACTCGTACTAAAATTAAAGTGTCCCATTTCATCTATGATGTGTAACTAACATAATAACATCCATGTTGCCACCTTTAATTGTGGTTCCTGATGGTTCAATATATATCATTTTCTTTCTATATTTCCACCACTAGGTTATAGACCCGTGTTTAACAAGGAATTGAGTTAGAATAAAGTTTAAATAGTTATTTACTTTTGAATAAAGTCTAAATAAAATCTAGTTTCAAAAAGCTATATACATGTGAAAAGTTAAGGAGAGCAAGACACCTCATCATTGGATTAATGATATTATGCCAAATAAGCATTTATGGGGTAGGCATGCTAAAAGATTAACACTTGACAAAAGTAGGTTTACTTTATTATATTTTATAGATTAGGCATTTTATCCCTTCTTCATAGCCATGTGAACTTTTTACGAGCCCAAATCGAATAGTAACACTAAGACCACAAGACTCTTTTTCGTAGGAAAAAAAAGCTTTCAATCCTATAATTCTTATATCACGTGAGTGTATGCCATGACTAAAGACCACAAAACTAATACCCAAGTTACCTAGCATGTGACTTTTTAAGAGCTTGATGGCCCAAAACCCTCTACTTAATTTATTTCACTCTCTCTTAAGCCTTTACTACCCCGACCTTGTTATCAGTTGTCATGGATCAAAATTAGAATGACCCTTAAGCTAGCATGATGATGACAACATGCGGGAATGACTCATTTGTATGGGCAAAGTTACAAACTTACAATAAGTTTTTTTTGGAACAAAAATATTATTAAAACCAACAAACCGACAATAGCAAGACGTTAGCACATGTCACATCACAACATCACACTACAACAATTACACCAATTTTACCAAGCCACATCGACCCGCTTATCCTTATACTTAATCCATAGAAATGAACAAATAACAATTGACTTCCGCTTCCCTATCTAATGCATTACCTTAGCAGTAAAAGTGAAATAATTTTTTGAGATCCACAACTACCAAGACGGATGTGGTCACGTTCTAATAGGTAAAGTTGTAATTTCATTTCCTTTCTTTTTTTCTTTCCTTAAATACTCTCCACTTCTTTCCAATTTAAACCGATTGATTTTAACCAATTTCCCTTCTATACTTTCTCTAAGTAAACTTGAGAACATAATTAATTGAGTAAACTTCATTTTGCATCCTTAAGGTTCGTCTAAAATAACAGTTTGCATATATATAATAGTTTCAAAATTGTGTTTTGTCTCCCTAAACTTACCAATTTGACACCATTTTCTACATCCGAATTAATTTCGTCAAAAGCAAACATTAGTCAGCCCCATGTGCTCTTCATGTGAGGGCACTTTAGTCATTTTCAAGTTTTTTCCTAATCAATTGTAGAGATATGTGGTAGAGATATAGGACCGATTAACGTTTGTTTTTGACGATATTAAGGATGTAGCAAACAATGACAAATTGGTAAGTTTGGGGAGACAAAACGCAATTTTGAAACTATCATATGCAACCATTTATTTTAGGCAAACATCTAGAAGACAAAACGAACTTTATCTAACTTTTTTACTTTCCGTTCACTTCCCTAGAAAAAACTCGGGAGTACAACTATTTTATTTCTTTCACTTAATTATCTTCTCTTCTCTCCCTATATGAACACGAGAATACAATGTTACACTACACCTTGTGAGTTTTGAACTCAAAACTTAGTGCACCAAACACAAAGTGTGTTACCAATATATAGTTATATAAAAAAACTTCAAAAAATCTAAGTTATCGAGTTCTTCATACTTAACATAACAATATATTCCCTTAAAGTACTTAACAAGTTACCATAACAATATCTAGTTCACGAACACATTACTGAACGTTCACGGACACAAATGAACGAACGTTGACTCTGTTCGTGTTCGTTTGTTTATCTTAACGAACAAAAATTCTTGTTCGTGTTTGTTTGTTTATTAATCAAACGAACGTCGGCTCATAAATGATTCACCGAACGCTTGGTTCGTTTACGACCCTAGTTACAACCTCCAACATGAGAGAACAATTTATAATGCATTTGTTCTCGCTCACATGCATCTCCAATTAGAACAATAAAATGTATAAACCTGAGATCTTTTGTTGTTACTATATCCAATACGAGTTTAAGTAAACAACGCCTTCACCTTTTGAGGCATGACATTGAAATGCCACCTAATATCTTTCATAAATTCTAACTTACCTCCAAAGCAAATGTATAGTGATAAGACTCAACAACATGTACCACAAAAGGACAACTAAATCAATATATACCTTATCGTGAAAGTATAAAAACAACCCTACACGAATTTTGCCACTAATTGTCATATAAGAATGTAAATCACTAAATGTCATAAAGAATATTAATAACTAAGTAAACATATCGCCAAAAACTAATTTCTTAAGACATGCATATTTGACAAAACAACACTAACTCGTCAAATGTCATATGAGATCACAAAATAACCTAGACCTGCATACCCTATGGACATCTCGTGAAAAACATGGGGCGCCGACTCTTCGTAATGGCAGCACATCCGTATTTGACGAATTTTTAGGTAACGATGTGTTATATGTTGGTGACACTCGATGATGATGATGTTATACGGAGATGAACATGATGTTAAGACGTTGATTATGATTTGGTAACATGAGATGATGATGATTTGATTTTACATGTTAAAGATATACAGTGAAAGACTGAAAGTGATGGTGGTTTGTAATTTTATATAAGAATCAAGTGGTAATTTATCAAAACATTAAAACAAAGATATTTTGATCTTTTCATACAAAGTTGACGGAAGAACTAATACGATAATCTATCTAATAAATCAAACTTTTAGGGGGCAATTTTTGGAGATATTTTTTTTTTCTATAATAGGAAGTTTGGGAGGTAAAATTTAGCTAAATTTTTCACTATGCAAGTTGATGGAGCCAACTCCTTAAATGTTATATATTTACAAATTGTTAAATATAATGGTTATAATTTCTTTATAAATATTACTATTTAACCCGTGTGTAACACACGGATATTAAACCTAGTCTATCTAATAATTTTAAGTTTTAGGGGGGCAATATTTTTAGGGGGAAAATATATATTTGTTTTATAAATGGAAGCTTTGTAGGGAAATTAAGTGAAACCATTCACCATACATGAGTTGATAGAGCCAATTAAAATTCTTAAATATTAAATATTTAAAAATGCTTAAACATAATTATCATAATTTCTTTGTAAATATTAAACCTAGTTTTTTACAATAAATATTAAGTGGTAAAAAATAACATAACTAAGAAACAAACCTATTTTTAAAATTTATTTTTTGCAGTTTACTCTTATCATAAAATATACAAACCCTAGAATCATCTTCAACAATCAACACACACTCTTTCATTTTCACTTCACGATTTCGATCCATTACTTTGATTTTGAAACTGTAGTTCCCTCCTTTTTTCAGTTTTGTTCTTCAAATCAATCAATAATTGATGGCGGAACAATACGATAGAAGAGACGGTGATGACGATGATCGGAGCGAAGCAAGCGATTACTCGTCGGAGGATGAAGGAACGGAGGATTACAGGCGTGGAGGTTATCATGCTGTTCGTGTTGGTGATACGTTTAAGCATTCGAGATATGTTGTTCAGAGGAAACTCGGTTGGGGACATTTTTCTACTGTGTGGCTAGCTTGGGACACTCATAAATTGGTACGGTTTATGTATCCATCATATAGTTAGATTGCAGATGAAATTGATTGTTTAGTTTAAGGCAGTTTGGATTTTAATAACTCAAAGTATCCTGTAATAGTTATGCTGAAACTTTTAACATTCATTTGTTGCCAAGGCAAGGAAATAATAGACAATCATCATAGATTTATACTTGATTTTCACTCTATTTTGCTCATAATGATGATTGTGAGCGAGACAGGGTGACATAGAAACAAAATCGAGTGAAAATAAGTGTAAATCGGCGTAATTTATGCGCTAATGATGCTATATTGAATTTGGGATTGCCGATTGCATTTGGCAGTTAAAGAGAAAGGTGGAAATACAACTGGTCAAACTGTTTGCATGAATTGTTATCGGCTAGTTTATAGTTTGGATTATGAATTGAAGCTTAATAATTTGACTTAGTTTAACAGTAAGGTAGTGATTCGCGGATTCATCGTATCGTATTTCCTCCAAATTTGTAATCAAGCTTATCTAGATTTTGATCACAATTGAATTGCTTGAGATTAAATACTAAGTAATTATGTTTTTTTAAGTTTTTTACCGTCTTATGATTATAAGATTCTAAATGAAACAGGCATTATTAGTTAGGGTTAATTGTGATTTGTTTTATTGATTCTTTCATTTGAGGGGCTTGAAGCAAAGATGTTCAAATAGCAAATTGCATTTGTTTTGCAGAGATATGTAGCTTTGAAAGTGCAAAAGAGTGCTCAACATTACACTGAAGCAGCCATGGATGAAATCACGATATTGAAGCAGATAGCTGAGGGGGATCCTGAGGACAAGAAGTGTGTTGTTAAGCTTTTGGATCATTTTAAACACTCTGGACCAAACGGGCAGCATGTTTGTATGGTATTCGAGTATTTGGGTGATAATCTTTTGACACTAATAAAGTATTCGGATTATCGTGGGATTCCTCTACAAAAAGTTAAAGAAATTTGCTACCATATCTTAGGGGGTTTGGATTACTTGCATCAACAGCTTTCTATTATTCACACCGATCTTAAACCAGAAAATATATTACTTTTATCTATGATTGACCCCGCGAAAGATCCAAGAAAAACAAATGCACCTCTTGTTCTTCCATCAGGAAAAGAAAAGGTTTTAGCTGAATGTGGAGCTTCTAAAGATATTAAGATCTCAAATGGCGATCTTACCAAAAATCAAAAAAAGAAAATTAGAAAAAAGGCTAAAAAGGCAGGCCGAAATTGTGCTGGAAAAGAAGAATCAGTGGAACTTGACGAGGATTTAAATGGAGATGCTTTTGAAGAGCATGCTATGTCATCAAATGTAAAAGTTGAATCCAACAACTCTTCTGAAGAACGCGATTCTGGCCATGGAAGTCAACCTCATAGGAGAGGAAGCCGGTCAACTAGACAGAAGCTATTAGAAGAAGTTGATGTGAAATGCAAACTGGTTGATTTTGGTAACGCTTGTTGGACATATAAGCAATTTACCAGTGATATACAGACTAGACAGTACAGATGTCCCGAGGTGCTATTAGGATCCAAATATTCAACATCTGCTGATTTGTGGTCATTTGCATGCATATGCTTTGAGCTTGCCACTGGTGATGTTCTTTTTGATCCTCATAGTGGTGAAAACTATGATAGGGATGAGGTATGATCATTAAAATAATAAAAAAAATCACAATTTTACTGCTTCATATTGTACTCCCATTCTCAAATAGTTTTAATTTCCCTTAGATGTCACCAGAGTCCCATCAGTAGCTTTATTTTACCTTTGTAACTTAGACCTTACTGCGTAAAGTTGTCTTCAAAGATTAGAGTGCTCGTTAAAGATGGGAAAATGGGTGGGTCGGGTAACAAGTCAAAATATAAAATCTGTTGTATGAGACTGGATTCACGTAGAAACACCTTTTTCTCCAAAATACTTATTTTATTAATAAAAAGTTAGTCTGTCAAATCTTATCACAAACATTATATGATTCCAATGATAGTTTTGGTTCCATTAATGCATTTGTGCGTTTAATAATCTAGATGTGTTTGCATGGAATTCAACCGCCTACTAACCTAGCTTATTTTTTCAACTGTCCCCTAAACTCTTAGCATTATTTTTTTTGGGTATAAAAGTGCAAAGTATTTTGAACGTTTCAACTCAGCATTATTCTTTGTTAAACTGTTCATTTATCTGTCTCCAAGGAATATTTAGTTATACCAATATGTTTAGCAGTAGATGTGCCTATACCCATGGTCATACACCTGATATTCCATTAAAGAATTGTTTGCATTACTGTTATCTGTAAATTATATAAGTATTAGCTTTTAGTTTTAGTTCTTATGTAAAGTATTTTATTTTTGGCTTGTTATTAAGTTCCGTTTGTACTGTCTAGGATCACTTGGCGCTAATGATGGAACTTCTTGGAATGATGCCTCGAAAGGTTGGACTATATTTATTATTTTCTGTCATATTAAAATCATTTTTGATTTGTTTGTTTTAATCTCAAATGGGTCAAATAAATGAAAATTGACCAAAATGGGGATCACTCAAATGAGTTGAACGAATCTATTTTTAATCCATAGTCGCTTTTATTCAAAGATTTTGAATATTTTGCAGATAGCTTTAGGTGGTCGTCACTCTCGCGAATTCTTCAACCGACATGGTGATTTAAGACATATACGGCGGTTGCGATTCTGGCCTCTAAACAAAGTGCTTATGGAGAAATATGAGCTCAGTGAACAAGATGCAAAGGAACTAGCAGATTTTCTTGTTCCTATACTTGATTTTGTCCCTGAAAAGAGGCCTACTGCTGCTAAATTGCTTAATCACCCGTGGTTTACTGGAATATCTCAGGATCTTGGTTCTGCTACGACTCCTACAGTTGATAACAAGAATATGGATAATAACCGAGCGACTTCTGTTGCAACTGATCTGAAGATTTTGGAGAATAACAGAAGTGCTTCTGTTGCAACTGATAACAAGATTTTGGAAAATAAGAAAGAGAAAGATGAGAGGGAAGCAATGGAGGTTGGAGTGGGGAATATAGCAATTGGAGGAGTATCAAAACCCGCTTTAAGATAAGCCACTCAATTTTCACAGGTAACCTTTTTGCTTTTCTATTAATAATACAGCATGATTCCTGAATTTTTACCTTGACGTTTGAAATGAAAATTTCAAATAGACAGATTGGTGAGTAGGGTAATGGGATACTCTGGGCTTGGGTTGAGATGGGCTCACATGTGTCAAAATAGACAGGTCTGGTTGGGTTGACTCGTAAACAACTTTTTGTCAACTTTCAGTAAAATTAATAGTTAATCATTGTTTTTAAAGTTCAAGTTAAATGGTTGTGTTTGTGTTGGCTTGTACGGCCCATGAAAACTCATGTCAAGTTTAGGACCTCAGATTCATGTTTCTGACACGATGTTGGGTTTGTGGCGCGTTTGATCCACCAACCTAACACGACCCATGTTAACACTCATGTTAAACGGTATTTTCTCAACTAGAATGCTATAGCCTATAGTAGGTCTTCACTCTTATGCATTAAAAATAGACTTAAGGCCACACTTAATTAAGTGTTTAGTAAATGTTTGAAATATAAAGTGCTGCAGATAATTATCCAAGCCAAGCACGAAATTGAATGAATTATTTGGTGAAAGATGGAACACGAAACAAACTTTTGTACACTATCGATATGCCCCGGGCATGCTCTCAATGGCTCTAGTCCGAAGTATTCTTTGTACAATTTGGGATTTTGTATTTTGGGACATGGATTCAGGCTTACCCCATAGAGAGACCATGCTGCCTGTTGCTTGTAATGTGGAGACACTAATTGTACATCTTCTTATGAGTTCCATAGAGGAATCATAACATGATGATATTTAATTTTATTGTTATTTATAAAGGGTATAAATTGTTTTTTTTTTTGCTAGAAGTTGAAAACATCTCTTTCTCATATTGTCGATCTCTTTATTATTGATGCAGTACTTGTACTGCAAGTGACTGGATCTGGTAATCGTTCGACAGGATGTGCTTGATAGTACAGATGAAAAGAAGGTAACATTGCCTTGTGTACACCATGTTTAACTAATTAAAAGAATTAAATAAATCTCTAAAACTGTTTGAAGCAACCAACCTGCTTTGTTTTGAGCAGTTTGATCGTTTTCATCAGTTCATGAACACATGCCAAAGCAGTCGACTTTATTTGTTTTAGCAGTTCAAACGTTTCAACAGTTTATGAACGCAGTAACAAGAACATACACTACTATTGTTCTTGGTCAAAAAAGCCAAGAAACGACTGATCCGACAAGAATATCCCTTTAATCGCTTCATCTTTAGTCTTTACTCAGTATTACATCTATGTATTCTGGTGCACACACAACAAAGATGCATATGAATTATGTATACAATAAGTATCACTGTCTCTACTCTACCATCATGCTAAAACCATGCATACGGAACCGGACCTTGATTCTTTCTACCAAATTTACTGTGATGTCACACAGTTACTACTCAGTAACTTCAATGGTGAATCATATTAGTTCCATCTCTAGTTCGCACGAAATGTGACAATCTTCCTGAAATGATAATTGATTAGATGATGATGAAAGTTTCCCACCTACAGGATTTTCTTTGCCCTCAGGTACGAATACGTGAGAAAAAATGCCACTATGGCTCCAAATACAATTCCTGCTGTTGTAAGCCAAAATGCACACTGCATACAATAAACAGAAAATCACAAATAAGTCCATTTTATTGGAAATCTGTGAGACAAGTTTCTACCTGAAATATGACAAAACTATAGTGCATCGACGTTGTCTTCACCGATGACCAGATTGCGTCAAAACTAGAATATTTGCTCGTGTTTTAGAACTTTTTTACTTTACTTATAAGAATGCTGAATCTTTTTGAAAACACGATTTTTTTTAATTTGTACATTCCAAGATATTTATGATGATAGGTAAAAAATCAAAAAACGAATCCACATATTTCATGACTAGAGGTAAATTTGTCTTGTCAGGGCTGAAGTTACCCAAATGCAAAAAAAGAAGACATTAAAGCTTTAGTAACTAAAGAAAAAATTACCACATGTTCTTCAAGGTAGGATCTTAAGTTCATGCCAAATATACCTACATATAGGACATATTGGGATTGAATTAGTTCAAAATTAACGATTTGCTGTTTGATAATGGTTGAAGATGAGCATCTTATAACTAACGGTAACAGGAAACACTTTGATTAATATGCCTGTATAAACTCAAAACTTGCAACTCAAAACTTGCAACTGTAACGAGGATGAAATTTGTTGAAAGTAAGAACCTGAAACCAGAGCACCAACTGCAAGACAAAAGGTTCCGACCTGGAGAAGCAATTCAAATCTGCTGACCTGGAGCCTTCTCGAACTGGAACAAAAGAAAAAAAGAAGATAATGTTTTCAAATTTGCTCATTGTCATCATTGGAGATTGTTTTTATAAACATTTAACCAACAATGAGACACTTAAGTAAAGTCATGAAAACCTCAAGTTAACAGCAATTGAATCTTCCATTTCTCTTGCAGAATCAAGAAGCCTTTCTGCTTGATTATGACATGATTCACATCTGCAATCATAGGAAAGATCATTCAATTTATTAACAACTATAATCATACACCAATGTCGCCACAAATTGCAATACAGATCATAGTAACACACTATGTACCCACCTATGAAGATAATTTTCCAGCAACATTTCAATTTCTTCCTCCTCTTCTGCATATGACAGAATCAACCATAAGTAAACCAAACTCAACAATAATACCCCAACTTCTGCAACACGCTTACCCTCAGCGATCTGTTTATCTAATGAAACTGAGCACTCTACATCAGTGTTTCTATTCAACATGCAGTTTCTGCCCGCTATACAGAGACGACGTATTTCTTGAGAATCTTCTAACATATCAAGCAGCATTTGTCTAAGTGCCCCTGCTTTTGATCCCAGTTCCACCTTCAATTAAATAAATAAGGGATTGTTGCAATTCAGTTCACATTATAGGCAAGTAAGTTTGAGGGAAAATGATGGAACAATTATGATACCAAAGTTTGCTTGCATGTCCGGAGTTGTTCCAGTACACTAGCTGTTAATCGGTTTGGTAAAACCTTAAGTAGATCTTGAACCTGAAATACAGAAGTTTTATTTTCTAATTAGCATGTGGATGGTCAATCTAGTTCTAGTCATGATGGTCTAATACTTCAAATTAAAAAAAACAAGCTTACCAAAAATAAAGTAAAAAGGTACTCAATATATTTCCATACTCACATGTGGGTCTAAAGCCATTAGCCTGTGCTCAAAGTGCTGTATTCGCGAATTAAGGGCAGCTTCCACAACCTGAAATTCCAAATCAAAGTTCTGTTTATACATTGGTGAATCCAAACCATGAAAACGTGAATGAAGTTCCCTTACAGATGAATACAAGCAAAGTTGCTAATACTAATCTGTAGAAAGAGTACATAAGCTTCACATATTAGGTACCCAGAAAACTTATATAGAGCAGAACCAACCTCTAGCTCAAATGGCATCACCAGAGCTCCTCCAATCATACTTTTAGGATTCAAGCGAGGTAATAAATCATCAATAAAAGCTTTTCCTCCTGTACTGCAATACGCAACAATTAACCGATAATTTTTTATATGTCAATCCAGTAATTGAGTCATCCATCCCTCCCATTAACATTTTTAGTAAAATTTAATAGTTTACATTACTTGAACTTGATATGAACAATACTCACCGCTTGTAGTTAAATATAAAGACACTGTCTTGCATTGCAATTGCTCGTAAGGATCCCAAATTCAACAGTATGGCATTTTCACGGACCTATAAAAGAAACCACAAAACATCCGTATAAAGATGAACAACAATCATGGTGCATTGGTGCTTATGCTTACACGTGACTTCATAACATAGATTAGCTTGGAAATATACCAACAAAGATGGCATTGTATTTGTTAACCATAATGATGGATCCACACTCCTTATGTCACGAGGACGGAGACCTGTTATCAAAAACCTAAATTAACACAATGCCTCAATTGAGTTTCTTCTATAAACATAACTCACAAGTCATCATAACTGCAATTCTAACATTAGAACTTCATTTATAATGAAAAAAATCTAGATTAAACAGAGCTGCAAGCAAATGCAGGTTAAAATTCAACCACTAACAGAATCAATCGACGAAGCAAACAAATGATTATATTATTTGCATACTCACCACTCGATTTTAGTAGATGCCGCCTGTTAACTTTTCTGGTTGAAACCGTTCCTTTCGAGCTAACTTCAACAACCTTCAATCAAAAAAATCAACACATATATCACTTATCAGAACATCGTATGGCTTGTGATCAAAATCACTGCAAATGAACTACTTCCGCTTCAATTCACCTCATCTAATTGCATTCAGAATAAGCTTTTAGTGTTACAGCTAAAACATTTTCGAAAACTATAACTAACTAACTACTAAGCTGCATAACGATCGAAACCAGATCATAACAAACCTCATAAACCGGATCTCGACTGCCGATGTTAAGCGCATCAGACAATGACGAAACGTTCCGCTTCGAGCCACCTGTAACAGCTTTCTCAAACTCATCGGAGCTTCGGTAGCTATCGTCATCGTTATCACCAACAGATGTTTCCTCCGCACTCTCTTCCGTTGATTTCGCGTAACGCTTAGACCTAACAGTCGATAAAACTTTCTGCGGAACTGGAAACAGAAAATAGCAGGTGTTACGTAGAGAGATTGCTTGATTTGTTGTTCGGATGAATGTGTAATTAGTGAATTGAATGTGCGCCGGTGAATGAAGCGATGATAGATGGTGGAAGTGTGAGGAAGAAGTTGCTGCAGTTTTTAACGCCATTTTTTGATAGAGTTAGTAAAGGTTGATCATGTTTGTGGATCGGATTATGATTGAATTTGTAAAGTCCGGTGGTGGTTGGTGAGGAGGACGACGACGGTTGAGGCTTCCGGTGGTTATCCTTGTGTCCACGTGGATTTTATCCACCTTGTGAGAGTGAGACTTCGCGGCTAACTTTTCAAAAACTTTACTCTTTTGCTTGGTAGTTGGTATTCAAATAAATATAAATTAATATTATTCTTGAAGGATTAGGCCAGGGGTGTAAACGAGCCGAGCTGAGTTTGAGCTCGTTAAGGCTCGAGCTTGACTCATTTTAGTTTTAACAAAGCTCGAGCTCGACTCGTTTCGAGCTGTAATTCCAAAGCTCGAGCTCGGCTCGTCAGAAAGTTTTCAAGCGCGAGCTCGGCTAGGGCTCGGCTCGTTTAGTATTTAACTATTTAATATTTAATTTTTTATATTTAAATTTATATATAATTATAATCATATATCTTATATATAACAAATACATATTTTTTAATCTTTTTTTATCATAATTTTTAGTTATATTTATGAATATATATTTAAATAATATTTATAAAACTAAATATAAACGTATAAACAAAAAGCTCGTTAAGGCTCAATAAGACTCGACGAGTTTTGAATGCAAAGCTCAAGCTCGAGCTCGATAGCAAAACGAACATTATTTTAGGCTCGAAATCGAGCTCGAGCTCGTTAAGGCTCGACTCGAACGAGCTTTTTACCGAGTCGATCTCGAGTATCTTGCGAGCCGGCTTGACTCATTTACACCCCTAGATTAGGCTATTTTTATGAGGTCTTTTCTTATGATTCTCATATTTTCGGTTGATAAAATCTTATATGATTGTCGTAAGGTGTGTTTGGCTTCCTTTGAGGATGATTAGATGGCTCTTGGAGTTTATGTATTGGTATAATTTGGTTAGGGTTGTCGTGTAGGATTTCTTATAAAAATAAACACTCGTGAATTTTTTGACCGGTATGTTAGAAGAGAGACCAACACTCGGGATGGCTGACATTTTGATATTTGGATGGGTATGGTTGAAATATGTGTGTTTGGATTTAGCATGTGTTTCCTTATTTTTGAGCTTGGGTGATACTGTTTTTTGTGGGTAATACAATACTAGCCACAAGGGCATGTCTCTTTTTCTGGTATTCCTTATTATTCTATTTTGAAGACATGTGTAATGTGCCTCCTAGTCCTAGGCACAGGAGTTTGTGTGACTTATGTGTTAAAATCTTCAAGTTGTTTTTCACGTTTTATAACATGTGTATTATCCGATTTCTTTCCTTTAACTGTTTCCCTTAATTTTTGTCTTGTTTTGCTTCTTTTATGATTTTCAACTTTAACTTGTTTATAAATACAAAAGAAGACAATTAATGGTTATAATCAAAATAAAGTTATCAAAATATCTAAAAATAAAGATAATTTGATACAAAACATATGTGACCTTTTGCATAGATCAGATGTTAAATTGGAATGTGGCTTTTACGCCTGAAAATATCTAACAACAGTTTATAGCATACGTGCGCCTCCGCTTATTCGACACAAGTGTCATAGGCATGAACACCTATTAAAATTTGTAATATTTTAAACAAAATAGTCGGAGTGTGTAATCTCCTACAAGTTTCTGATTGCAAATCAAGTCTTTCGACGTAAGTATCTTTTATTTAAAACGAAGCCCAACGCCATTTATTAAAAACAACGTTCCTTTGTGTATGAACTCAACATACACTCAACTTAATAAATTTTAAGTGTAAAACTTTATAGACAAGCATGTGCACTTAATAATTGATCATGAAACTCCACATGAACGAATTTCTTCTAATCTCCTTTGTATTATTGAGTGTTTAAATTAAATATGACCCAAAAAAAAGTTTAAATTATATTAATTACCAGTATTATTATATTTATTCATAGAACTTAAACTTCTCAACAATATTAATTACATCGATGAAAAACGTACTTTTTCACTTATAGAAAATTTTCATGCATCTATATCAGAAGCAAGTATTTATCTAAAAAATAAAGAGTATGATATATTTGGACAAGTTGATTATAAGCTACAACGTCACTTAAGCTAATTATACAAGTTAAGCCGCACTCAACATAACTCATACAACAAAGATTTGCTTATGCTAGTGATGCGAACCGTGTGGTATATGAAAATGTGTTTTGGATCGTAACTCAGGTTTTAAATTTGTAAAAAGGAAAAACCCAACAAGTTCACACAATCGGCAAGTGTACCGGTCGTATGTAGCAAGTCAAGTAAGTCCGGATATCGTACCCAAGAGATTTGAGTTTGGCGTCCTCTAATACCGGATCTTTATCGAGTTCTAACCGATGTTAAAGAGTTGGGATTTTTAACTATAAAGACTAAATTAAACAAGCAAGAGACAATTTATCTAAAATTACTCTAAGAAATAAGATTTTAACTAAAGAAAATTATCTAAAATAAACTACGGATAAAAACTAACTAAAATGGAAACTAAAGAGGGAAATAAGCTAAAAGAGAACTATGAGTGGAATGATGACTACTTAGGCGGGAATCCTGATGATAATCTGACAACTCTCGGCTTTCTGGATATCTCGGCACCGGATCTGAGAATATATCTACTCAAAACAATCCAACACATCAGTACCTACTACTAAGGTCTCGTGGGTGCTAGAAAGCCCTAAAATAAATATGTGAAGCTCACGGTGTGAGGAATGTCTACAAATCACTCCCGGATGTCTAAGGGATCCTAAACCGGCTCGCCTCTCGGCTTACAAGTCCATTTATCCTAGAAACTGACTCAATCAGTAAACTAAAATAACGGGATCAATTGGTTTATGATAAATCAAGACTAGATAACACAAATTGCTAGTTTTTATTAAGCAAAACCTACTCCCGTAGTATTTTAACCCAAACCTACTAACAAAAGGATGAAATCTACAAATCCTCACCTTCCGGTAACGAATCCGGCTAGCACATTGACTCAAATCCACAAATCAATCTTAACTTATGAGTATCTATTCCTAGATCTACCCAAATGATGATTTAATCTAGTGGACTAAACACAAAAAATGTGAACTTTATTATCAAGTTATCAAATCAAGATAATACTATCCACAATCAAGTCAAGATCTCAACATGAATCATAAAGTCAACACACATATTGCATACAAGATCATCATAAACCAATTTTCTCACAAAGAACATCCATCCAAAATATCATAAACAACCAAAAGTCATCATATCATCATCAATCATCCATAATGCCTAAATAGTCATACTAAATCTAGCCAATCATCATCAAAAATACCAAATCCAATCCAAATATGTATAGATCTAGCATCATGTCAACAACAAGTAGGAAAAATCAAGTAAAAATGCACAAAGAAGAGTGGATCACACCCGAATTGGCCACCAATCTTCAAATCAAAGCTTGGATCTACTAGATCTTCCACTCCAATCTTCAAATCAACAACTTTTGGTCTTCAATCAATCAAAAACTGCAAGATCTTCAAAGAGAATCTTCAAATCTTCAAGATCAAAGATCAAAATACCAATCAAAGCTTGAATCCACACCAATTTGCACTTATGATCACCCCCAAAGACCCCCTCAATGATTTCCAGCCGTTTTGTGTTTTTGGGTGAAGAGGTGATACCCTAAAAGTGTAAGAAAAAGTGTTTAAATAGTGATTTTTAGGGTTTTTTCGCGACTGGACGGCCAGCGGGTCGCTGGGGACTAAGGTTCCTGCCCAGCGGCCCTCTGGGCAGAGAATCTGACAGATCAGGAGCCCAGCGGGTCTCCGGGGACTTTACTGGCTGCCCAGCGGCCCTCTGGGCTGGCAGATTTCTGAAAATGGGCTTTTGGGCCCGGTGGGTCTTGGGCTTGGCCTCCAAACTAGTTTTCACTTGTTTTTCTTCCCGTTTGTGTCCCGAATCCGCTTCTTTTATTCAAACTTACCTAAACCAAAACAAAATAAAATAAATAACTAAAAAAAACAAATATATTTACATAAAATAAGATTAAAATGTGGTAAAATATATATAATAAACCCATGTGTTTTGCAACACATCAAATATCCCCACACTTAACCTTTTGCTTGTCCCTAAGCAAAATATTTACAATCACATCCAACACAATTCCCAAACAAATACGCCTCCATCGAGTAAAATCAAATTTGAACCGCGGAATCCATAACTTTATTATTATGTTTATTATAACGATCAAAGATAACCCAACTAGCATGGTGAAGCAATTTTGAAACCAAAGTCTACCTAATCAAGCTTTGTTCACCTTCAAGTATCAAATTATACATACTTGCACCCCTCACTATCACTCAAGCACTCGGGCTACATATGAACTTTAGGAGTGAACTCTCAATACCATTTAAAGCAGTGCAATATAAACATAAGCTTGTATGCCAATCATATCTCCACCTATTGACAAGAAATAAACAAGAATCAAGAGGTCTTTATTCGGGTTGTAACGTGGCTAGGGCTAGGGGTAGGATAAACAAAGGAAAAACAAACGAAAAGTGCTAAAAACCCGGCTTTGTCAATATCTAAACAATCAAAACAACTAACTTGTAACCAAAAACCAAAACTTGGATCAAACTTGGATCCCAAACCTAATATACTATCAACTTAGGGTCAATTTTCTTACCCTTTTTCTTCTTTTCTCATTTTTCTCAACATTTTTTTTCTTTTTTTTTTCTTCTTTTTTTTTCTTTTTTTTCTTTTTTTTTTATAAACATTTATTCATACTTTCTGACTATATACAAACTTCTAAAAACTTCTCGAAATTTCAAACTACTTAAAACAATAAAAAAAAAACTTTGTTTAAACACTAACTTAACCGGATTTTCAAACACTTGGGCCAAAGCAAAAAGGGTAAAATATATACGAATGGAAATGGCTAAATGGGTCAAACAAATAAAAAGGCTAAGGCTCAGACCGGGTAACTAGGGGAAATATATAAAATGGGCAGGTATAAACAGGTCGGAATCGGTGAATCCTAAATGCCTCAATCATATTCTTGTTTTAATTTCAAGTCTAAGGTCTCAAAATGCATCAAAGCATACAAGTTCTATAATTGCAACTACAATAATGGTCAAACTCTCAACAACAGAATAATGAGCATATATATAATCATGTAAAGCTCAATAATCAGGCTCAAATCCTCACAAGACAAGGGGTATGAGATATTGATGCAAGCAAAGTATAATTTTTAATTATCCGGTTCACTCCACTATCTTAGGCATCCCAAGATTTTATTTTTATTCAAAAGGCTAGCTAGGTCAACTTTTAACGTTTTATTTGTTTATAATATATATTATAAGTTAAGAACCCGCAAATCCAAACCGACCCACCTTTTGTCAACGATTTACATTGAATGAGACGCGTCTTTTGTGCAAAAAGGTGACAAAAACGGGACAAGCCTTTTAAAAGAAAATAACTCTTATTCTATTTTTGTATTTTTCAGAATTTTCAAATTTTTATGTATTTTTAATGATTTTCTGAATTTTTTTTTTTTAAATAAGAAAAAGTCGACCGAATCACTCCCGAATGGAGATTGAGTACGGGAGTGATTTGATAGAAAAAAAAGAAATAAAAACTAACTATAAAATCCATCCCCACACTTGAAACACACATTGTCCCCAATGTGTGAAACCAAGATAGAAACGAAAGAAAAATAAAAAGATAGCAGATACTCCCCTGGTATGTACGGGCCCATGGGGGCGAAAGAATATATACAACCCACGGGGGCATAGAAAAAGAAAGGAAAGAACACCGGTGTAGGAAGATCTCTCTAGAATATAATATATAAATCCAACTCGCGCGCGTCGTAGAGAATCATCCAAGCATAGCCAAACAAAATAACATCAGATATATATACAATAAAGAAAAACGAAAAGAACTGAAATAAACTATACATAACCACATCAACTGGATGAATCGAGCCACTCCCGAATGGAGATTGAATACGGGAGTGATCGATTGTGGCCTTTTAAGCACCCAACATCAACAAATTACACTACTCTTAACTAAAATTAAACTAACATTTCTATTTACAAAGTTAACTAATTTCTAATAGAAGCAAATTAACAATTTAACCTAAATAAACTTAACTACCAATAAAAAAAATAAAAGAAAATCTTTTTGTGTTTTTTTTAAGTTTTTCAAATGTTTTTGTATTTTTGAAATCAAAGAAGACTATTTACAAAAAATATTTTTGTATTTTTATAATTTTAAAGAAAATTGAAAATGGGGGCTTCATTTTTGCAATATAACCCGACCCGACCACCCCCGAATGGAGATTGAGTACGAGGGTGGTCCGGTTTTGCCTTTTAAACATCAAAACACAATCAATCCCATCTAAATGTACAAAATTCCCAAAATTTCAAAACAAACATGAACCTAGATCACTATTTAATCATAATAATATTCGATTAAGCCTCAAAACAACCCCAAAAGTGATCCGATTCTGCATTTTCACATATCCACAATCATCAATTTCATTCGGTTCACATAATTTAACAAAAACCCCCAAATTTCAACTAACTATGAAACCTTAATCTCTAAACTTCTAACTTAAACCTAATTGAGCCCTAATCTACTGATTTAAAGATAAAATTAAACTAAACTAACTCCTAATCTAACTGATTTAGAGAATTTATAACCTGAAATTTGAAGTTTGAGTGTGAATTAGGAAGAAATGGTGGTGGGTTGTGGCTCTAACAGCAGAACAGTAGCAGCAGAAGGATGCAGCAGTGGTGGCGGACGGCTGAACAGCAGCCGCACAGGGCGGCGAGTATGGTGGTGGGTTGTGCTGTTGCAGGGCGTGGTGAAGAGAGGAGTAGAAGAAGATGAAGATGGATGAGTGGTGCGGTGGTGAACAGGGGTGGAGATGGAGACGAGTAGAGGTGAAGATGGAGGTTTTGCGTCAATGGCAGATGGTGATGAAGCTGCTGCTGTTATGAAGCGGCGACGGGTGCAGGATAGCAGCGGCAACACCAATGGTGGTCTGCTACTGGGTGTGTTGTAGATGAAGATGAAGGAGGGTGCGGCGATGGTGAACAGGGGGTAGGAAGGGTGTTGTGCGGTGGTGCTGTGACTGAAACAGTGAGGTGGAGATGGTGAGCTTGCAGTGGAGCAGAGGTAGGTGCGGTGGTGGAGGTGGTGGAACTATGCAGATGATGGTGGTGGAGATGATGATGACGAGTAGATGATTGGGGGGAGATGGTTTGTAGGTTATAGGTGGTTGGTGCAGAGCAGTAGAAGAAGATGAAGAGGAATGAAGGGTGCGGTGGTGATGGTGGTGATAGATTGATGATGAAACGGTGGAGATGTGGTGTTGGTTATTGTTTGAGGTTGAAGATGAAAGAATTTATACGTCAGTGTTTTCACCAGCGACCCGCTGGCTAGAGACATAACCCACCAACAGTATAATTAGTTTAATATTATCAAGCCTTTTAACAATATTTGAAAACAACAATCATGCTCAAGCCTACTAAACGAACTACGAATAATGTGCCGTGCACTCTTCACCACATCACTCAATAAACATGCTCGATTCCTTAACTAAAATAAAAAGAGATCGACATCTAAACCCAAAACTTAAACACACGCTAACAATTATTTACACTTTATAATATTTTTAGCTAATTAAAAACTTTACTAAAAAGAACCGAACCACACTCGAATGAAGATTGAGTACGAGAGTGGTTTGATAGAAAATAATGACCGAAAAAAAAATCAAAATAGAATAAAATAAATAATAAGGAAAAGGATAAACGAAACTCCCCTGAAATGCAGCATGCAATGACAACTGATAATCAACAAACTACTGCCACTATGCATGCCATCCCCACCAAACAACCTCAATCAGGAGGCTTCTCCTTTATTCTCTTCCCACTTGTCTTGCTTAGCTTCTTTCTCATACTGTTTGCTAGGAAGAATGTAACGGTAGGATCCAAATGAACTCTAATAGATGTAACTGAATCAATCCACCAATCCTTAAACCTTCCTCTTCGTGTCCTCTCCTGTGGGGACTCTGATATGGGTGGCGATTCATCGTCTTCTCCTTCCACAGGCCAACTAAACATATGAAGTGGTCGCTTTGGTTCCTCAATCATTTCCCCCTTCTCGTCTGCCTCCTTACCAACTATGTATGGCTCCTCGAATATTAATCTCTCTAACTGAGCAAGATCACCAAGAGGGTCGAACTCTCCTATATCTATAACAAGCTCAATATCTGCCAACTCATCACCAAACTCCGCCTCCCAACCAACCTCAACTCCAACACCCTCAAACTTATCAACAACTCCAGCATCCGCATCCATAATATCAAACTCAAGTTGAACCGGAGGTGGGACATGCGTATAAATATATGGGATAGCAAAACACGCATTATCCATTATCGTCTCCGGTTCTGAAAAATCATCAACCACGTCAGTGCAAAGACCGGTGTCACAAAAAGTACTTTCGAGCTGATGTTTTGCAGTAATCCGGTCTATCAAAACTCCCAGCTCTTCTGTCCTACGAACCAAGTCCTCGGATTCTCTAAGTCTAACCGCATGTTCCTCGCCTCTTTGCTCATGTTGCGAAGCAAGATAGTTTTGGAACACCTGGTTCATCTCAAACATAGCCGTGTGCAGATCGGGTGTGGATGGTGGACCCTCGACTGGTGGAGTGTAAGGATAAGGATCATCATAGCCTGTGGAGTACCCATGTGAGTAGCAACAGTAATATGTATAATGGGGTCCTCCACAGATCTCACACCAAACACTAGTACGATGATCCTCGTAGCTATAAGTGTTGCCTTCATAATCATCCTCATAGTAGCTATCCATGAGAAAAACTGCAAAAACAAACTCAAAACACAAAGATCACGAGTACCAAATAGAAAAAAGCTAAAAAAATATAATAATAATAATAATAATAATAATAATAAAAACTAAAAATATAAAGCAAAATAAGTCTAAACTAGCAAAAGAACAAATTGCAAGCAAATAATCAAATAAACACTAAACTAGAAAGAAAAATAGCAAGTAAAAATGGTTAGACCCCCGACTCGGATCTTTCATAAAGTCGCCAAAAATGCTCAAATCCCCGGCAACGGCGCCAAAAACTTGATGCGAACCGTGTGGTATATGAAAATGTGTTTTGGATCGTAACTCAGGTTTTAAATTTGTAAAAAGGAAAAACCCAACAAGTTCACACAATCGGCAAGTGTACCGGTCGTATGTAGCAAGTCAAGTAAGTCCGGATATCGTACCCAAGAGATTTGAGTTTGGCGTCCTCTAATACCGGATCTTTATCGAGTTCTAACCGATGTTAAAGAGTTGGGATTTTTAACTATAAAGACTAAATTAAACAAGCAAGAGACAATTTATCTAAAATTACTCTAAGAAATAAGATTTCAACTAAAGAAAATTATCTAAAATAAACTACGGATAAAAACTAACTAAAATGGAAACTAAAGAGGGAAATAAGCTAAAAGAGAACTATGAGTGGAATGATGACTACTTAGGCGGGAATCCTGATGATAATCTGACAACTCTCGGCTTTCTGGATATCTCGGCACCGGATCTGAGAATATATCTACTCAAAACAATCCAACACATCAGTACCTACTACTAAGGTCTCGTGGGTGCTAGAAAGCCCTAAAATAAATATGTGAAGCTCACGGTGTGAGGAATGTCTACAAATCACTCCCGGATGTCTAAGGGATCCTAAACCGGCTCGCCTCTCGGCTTACAAGTCCATTTATCCTAGAAACTGACTCAATCAGTAAACTAAAATAACGGGATCAATTGGTTTATGATAAATCAAGACTAGATAACACAAATTGCTAGTTTTTATTAAGCAAAACCTACTCCCGTAGTATTTTAACCCAAACCTACTAACAAAAGGATGAAATCTACAAATCCTCACCTTCCGGTAACGAATCCGGCTAGCACATTGACTCAAATCCACAAATCAATCTTAACTTATGAGTATCTATTCCTAGATCTACCCAAATGATGATTTAATCTAGTGGACTAAACACAAAAAATGTGAACTTTATTATCAAGTTATCAAATCAAGATAATACTATCCACAATCAAGTCAAGATCTCAACATGAATCATAAAGTCAACACACATATTGCATACAAGATCATCATAAACCAATTTTCTCACAAAGAACATCCATCCAAAATATCATAAACAACCAAAAGTCATCATATCATCATCAATCATCCATAATGCCTAAATAGTCATACTAAATCTAGCCAATCATCATCAAAAATACCAAATCCAATCCAAATATGTATAGATCTAGCATCATGTCAACAACAAGTAGGAAAAATCAAGTAAAAATGCACAAAGAAGAGTGGATCACACCCGAATTGGCCACCAATCTTCAAATCAAAGCTTGGATCTACTAGATCTTCCACTCCAATCTTCAAATCAACAACTTTTGGTCTTCAATCAATCAAAAACTTCAAGATCTTCAAAGAGAATCTTCAAATCTTCAAGATCAAAGATCAAAATACCAATCAAAGCTTGAATCCACACCAATTTGCACTTATGATCACCCCCAAAGACCCCCTCAATGATTTCCAGCCGTTTTGTGTTTTTGGGTGAAGAGGTGATACCCTAAAAGTGTAAGAAAAAGTGTTTAAATAGTGATTTTTAGGGTTTTTTCGCGACTGGACGGCCAGCGGGTCGCTGGGGACTAAGGTTCCTGCCCAGCGGCCCTCTGGGCAGAGAATCTGACAGATCAGGAGCCCAGCGGGTCTCCGGGGACTTTACTGGCTGCCCAGCGGCCCTCTGGGCTGGCAGATTTCTGAAAATGGGCTTTTGGGCCCGGTGGGTCTTGGGCTTGGCCTCCAAACTAGTTTTCACTTGTTTTTCTTCCCGTTTGTGTCCCGAATCCGCTTCTTTTATTCAAACTTACCTAAACCAAAACAAAATAAAATAAATAACTAAAAAAAACAAATATATTTACATAAAATAAGATTAAAATGTGGTAAAATATATATAATAAACCCATGTGTTTTGCAACACATCAAATATCCCCACACTTAACCTTTTGCTTGTCCCTAAGCAAAATATTTACAATCACATCCAACACAATTCCCAAACAAATACGCCTCCATCGAGTAAAATCAAATTTGAACCGCGGAATCCATAACTTTATTATTATGTTTATTATAACGATCAAAGATAACCCAACTAGCATGGTGAAGCAATTTTGAAACCAAAGTCTACCTAATCAAGCTTTGTTCACCTTCAAGTATCAAATTATACATACTTGCACCCCTCACTATCACTCAAGCACTCGGGCTACATATGAACTTTAGGAGTGAACTCTCAATACCATTTAAAGCAGTGCAATATAAACATAAGCTTGTATGCCAATCATATCTCCACCTATTGACAAGAAATAAACAAGAATCAAGAGGTCTTTATTCGGGTTGTAACGTGGCTAGGGCTAGGGGTAGGATAAACAAAGGAAAAACAAACGAAAAGTGCTAAAAACCCGGCTTTGTCAATATCTAAACAATCAAAACAACTAACTTGTAACCAAAAACCAAAACTTGGATCAAACTTGGATCCCAAACCTAATATACTATCAACTTAGGGTCAATTTTCTTACCCTTTTTCTTCTTTTCTCATTTTTCTCAACATTTTTTTTTTCTTTTTTTTTTCTTTTTTTTTTCTTCTTTTTTTTTCTTTTTTTTCTTTTTTTTTTATAAACATTTATTCATACTTTCTGACTATATACAAACTTCTAAAAACTTCTCGAAATTTCAAACTACTTAAAACAATAAAAAAAAAACTTTGTTTAAACACTAACTTAACCGGATTTTCAAACACTTGGGCCAAAGCAAAAAGGGTAAAATATATACGAATGGAAATGGCTAAATGGGTCAAACAAATAAAAAGGCTAAGGCTCAGACCGGGTAACTAGGGGAAATATATAAAATGGGCAGGTATAAACAGGTCGGAATCGGTGAATCCTAAATGCCTCAATCATATTCTTGTTTTAATTTCAAGTCTAAGGTCTCAAAATGCATCAAAGCATACAAGTTCTATAATTGCAACTACAATAATGGTCAAACTCTCAACAACAGAATAATGAGCATATATATAATCATGTAAAGCTCAATAATCAGGCTCAAATCCTCACAAGACAAGGGGTATGAGATATTGATGCAAGCAAAGTATAATTTTTAATTATCCGGTTCACTCCACTATCTTAGGCATCCCAAGATTTTATTTTTATTCAAAAGGCTAGCTAGGTCAACTTTTAACGTTTTATTTGTTTATAATATATATTATAAGTTAAGAACCCGCAAATCCAAACCGACCCACCTTTTGTCAACGATTTACATTGAATGAGACGCGTCTTTTGTGCAAAAAGGTGACAAAAACGGGACAAGCCTTTTAAAAGAAAATAACTCTTATTCTATTTTTGTATTTTTCAGAATTTTCAAATTTTTATGTATTTTTAATGATTTTCCGAATTTTTTTTTTTTAAATAAGAAAAAGTCGACCGAATCACTCCCGAATGGAGATTGAGTACGGGAGTGATTTGATAGAAAAAAAAGAAATAAAAACTAACTATAAAATCCATCCCCACACTTGAAACACACATTGTCCCCAATGTGTGAAACCAAGATAGAAACGAAAGAAAAATAAAAAGATAGCAGATACTCCCCTGGTATGTACGGGCCCATGGGGGCGAAAGAATATATACAACCCACGGGGGCATAGAAAAAGAAAGGAAAGAACACCGGTGTAGGAAGATCTCTCTAGAATATAATATATAAATCCAACTCGCGCGCGTCGTAGAGAATCATCCAAGCATAGCCAAACAAAATAACATCAGATATATATACAATAAAGAAAAACGAAAAGAACTGAAATAAACTATACATAACCACATCAACTGGATGAATCGAGCCACTCCCGAATGGAGATTGAATACGGGAGTGATCGATTGTGGCCTTTTAAGCACCCAACATCAACAAATTACACTACTCTTAACTAAAATTAAACTAACATTTCTATTTACAAAGTTAACTAATTTCTAATAGAAGCAAATTAACAATTTAACCTAAATAAACTTAACTACCAATAAAAAAAATAAAAGAAAATCTTTTTGTGTTTTTTTTAAGTTTTTCAAATGTTTTTGTATTTTTGAAATCAAAGAAGACTATTTACAAAAAATATTTTTGTATTTTTATAATTTTAAAGAAAATTGAAAATGGGGGCTTCATTTTTGCAATATAACCCGACCCGACCACCCCCGAATGGAGATTGAGTACGAGGGTGGTCCGGTTTTGCCTTTTAAACATCAAAACACAATCAATCCCATCTAAATGTACAAAATTCCCAAAATTTCAAAACAAACATGAACCTAGATCACTATTTAATCATAATAATATTCGATTAAGCCTCAAAACAACCCCAAAAGTGATCCGATTCTGCATTTTCACATATCCACAATCATCAATTTCATTCGGTTCACATAATTTAACAAAAACCCCCAAATTTCAACTAACTATGAAACCTTAATCTCTAAACTTCTAACTTAAACCTAATTGAGCCCTAATCTACTGATTTAAAGATAAAATTAAACTAAACTAACTCCTAATCTAACTGATTTAGAGAATTTATAACCTGAAATTTGAAGTTTGAGTGTGAATTAGGAAGAAATGGTGGTGGGTTGTGGCTCTAACAGCAGAACAGTAGCAGCAGAAGGATGCAGCAGTGGTGGCGGACGGCTGAACAGCAGCCGCACAGGGCGGCGAGTATGGTGGTGGGTTGTGCTGTTGCAGGGCGTGGTGAAGAGAGGAGTAGAAGAAGATGAAGATGGATGAGTGGTGCGGTGGTGAACAGGGGTGGAGATGGAGACGAGTAGAGGTGAAGATGGAGGTTTTGCGTCAATGGCAGATGGTGATGAAGCTGCTGCTGTTATGAAGCGGCGACGGGTGCAGGATAGCAGCGGCAACACCAATGGTGGTCTGCTACTGGGTGTGTTGTAGATGAAGATGAAGGAGGGTGCGGCGATGGTGAACAGGGGGTAGGAAGGGTGTTGTGCGGTGGTGCTGTGACTGAAACAGTGAGGTGGAGATGGTGAGCTTGCAGTGGAGCAGAGGTAGGTGCGGTGGTGGAGGTGGTGGAACTATGCAGATGATGGTGGTGGAGATGATGATGACGAGTAGATGATTGGGGGGAGATGGTTTGTAGGTTATAGGTGGTTGGTGCAGAGCAGTAGAAGAAGATGAAGAGGAATGAAGGGTGCGGTGGTGATGGTGGTGATAGATTGATGATGAAACGGTGGAGATGTGGTGTTGGTTATTGTTTGAGGTTGAAGATGAAAGAATTTATACGTCAGTGTTTTCACCAGCGACCCGCTGGCTAGAGACATAACCCACCAACAGTATAATTAGTTTAATATTATCAAGCCTTTTAACAATATTTGAAAACAACAATCATGCTCAAGCCTACTAAACGAACTACGAATAATGTGCCGTGCACTCTTCACCACATCACTCAATAAACATGCTCGATTCCTTAACTAAAATAAAAAGAGATCGACATCTAAACCCAAAACTTAAACACACGCTAACAATTATTTACACTTTATAATATTTTTAGCTAATTAAAAACTTTACTAAAAAGAACCGAACCACACTCGAATGAAGATTGAGTACGAGAGTGGTTTGATAGAAAATAATGACCGAAAAAAAAATCAAAATAGAATAAAATAAATAATAAGGAAAAGGATAAACGAAACTCCCCTGAAATGCAGCATGCAATGACAACTGATAATCAACAAACTACTGCCACTATGCATGCCATCCCCACCAAACAACCTCAATCAGGAGGCTTCTCCTTTATTCTCTTCCCACTTGTCTTGCTTAGCTTCTTTCTCATACTGTTTGCTAGGAAGAATGTAACGGTAGGATCCAAATGAACTCTAATAGATGTAACTGAATCAATCCACCAATCCTTAAACCTTCCTCTTCGTGTCCTCTCCTGTGGGGACTCTGATATGGGTGGCGATTCATCGTCTTCTCCTTCCACAGGCCAACTAAACATATGAAGTGGTCGCTTTGGTTCCTCAATCATTTCCCCCTTCTCGTCTGCCTCCTTACCAACTATGTATGGCTCCTCGAATATTAATCTCTCTAACTGAGCAAGATCACCAAGAGGGTCGAACTCTCCTATATCTATAACAAGCTCAATATCTGCCAACTCATCACCAAACTCCGCCTCCCAACCAACCTCAACTCCAACACCCTCAAACTTATCAACAACTCCAGCATCCGCATCCATAATATCAAACTCAAGTTGAACCGGAGGTGGGACATGCGTATAAATATATGGGATAGCAAAACACGCATTATCCATTATCGTCTCCGGTTCTGAAAAATCATCAACCACGTCAGTGCAAAGACCGGTGTCACAAAAAGTACTTTCGAGCTGATGTTTTGCAGTAATCCGGTCTATCAAAACTCCCAGCTCTTCTGTCCTACGAACCAAGTCCTCGGATTCTCTAAGTCTAACCGCATGTTCCTCGCCTCTTTGCTCATGTTGCGAAGCAAGATAGTTTTGGAACACCTGGTTCATCTCAAACATAGCCGTGTGCAGATCGGGTGTGGATGGTGGACCCTCGACTGGTGGAGTGTAAGGATAAGGATCATCATAGCCTGTGGAGTACCCATGTGAGTAGCAACAGTAATATGTATAATGGGGTCCTCCACAGATCTCACACCAAACACTAGTACGATGATCCTCGTAGCTATAAGTGTTGCCTTCATAATCATCCTCATAGTAGCTATCCATGAGAAAAACTGCAAAAACAAACTCAAAACACAAAGATCACGAGTACCAAATAGAAAAAAGCTAAAAAAATATAATAATAATAATAATAATAATAATAATAAAAACTAAAAATATAAAGCAAAATAAGTCTAAACTAGCAAAAGAACAAATTGCAAGCAAATAATCAAATAAACACTAAACTAGAAAGAAAAATAGCAAGTAAAAATGGTTAGACCCCCGACTCGGATCTTTCATAAAGTCGCCAAAAATGCTCAAATCCCCGGCAACGGCGCCAAAAACTTGATGCGAACCGTGTGGTATATGAAAATGTGTTTTGGATCGTAACTCAGGTTTTAAATTTGTAAAAAGGAAAAACCCAACAAGTTCACACAATCGGCAAGTGTACCGGTCGTATGTAGCAAGTCAAGTAAGTCCGGATATCGTACCCAAGAGATTTGAGTTTGGCGTCCTCTAATACCGGATCTTTATCGAGTTCTAACCGATGTTAAAGAGTTGGGATTTTTAACTATAAAGACTAAATTAAACAAGCAAGAGACAATTTATCTAAAATTACTCTAAGAAATAAGATTTCAACTAAAGAAAATTATCTAAAATAAACTACGGATAAAAACTAACTAAAATGGAAACTAAAGAGGGAAATAAGCTAAAAGAGAACTATGAGTGGAATGATGACTACTTAGGCGGGAATCCTGATGATAATCTGACAACTCTCGGCTTTCTGGATATCTCGGCACCGGATCTGAGAATATATCTACTCAAAACAATCCAACACATCAGTACCTACTACTAAGGTCTCGTGGGTGCTAGAAAGCCCTAAAATAAATATGTGAAGCTCACGGTGTGAGGAATGTCTACAAATCACTCCCGGATGTCTAAGGGATCCTAAACCGGCTCGCCTCTCGGCTTACAAGTCCATTTATCCTAGAAACTGACTCAATCAGTAAACTAAAATAACGGGATCAATTGGTTTATGATAAATCAAGACTAGATAACACAAATTGCTAGTTTTTATTAAGCAAAACCTACTCCCGTAGTATTTTAACCCAAACCTACTAACAAAAGGATGAAATCTACAAATCCTCACCTTCCGGTAACGAATCCGGCTAGCACATTGACTCAAATCCACAAATCAATCTTAACTTATGAGTATCTATTCCTAGATCTACCCAAATGATGATTTAATCTAGTGGACTAAACACAAAAAATGTGAACTTTATTATCAAGTTATCAAATCAAGATAATACTATCCACAATCAAGTCAAGATCTCAACATGAATCATAAAGTCAACACACATATTGCATACAAGATCATCATAAACCAATTTTCTCACAAAGAACATCCATCCAAAATATCATAAACAACCAAAAGTCATCATATCATCATCAATCATCCATAATGCCTAAATAGTCATACTAAATCTAGCCAATCATCATCAAAAATACCAAATCCAATCCAAATATGTATAGATCTAGCATCATGTCAACAACAAGTAGGAAAAATCAAGTAAAAATGCACAAAGAAGAGTGGATCACACCCGAATTGGCCACCAATCTTCAAATCAAAGCTTGGATCTACTAGATCTTCCACTCCAATCTTCAAATCAACAACTTTTGGTCTTCAATCAATCAAAAACTTCAAGATCTTCAAAGAGAATCTTCAAATCTTCAAGATCAAAGATCAAAATACCAATCAAAGCTTGAATCCACACCAATTTGCACTTATGATCACCCCCAAAGACCCTCTCAATGATTTCCAGCCGTTTTGTGTTTTTGGGTGAAGAGGTGATACCCTAAAAGTGTAAGAAAAAGTGTTTAAATAGTGATTTTTAGGGTTTTTTCGCGACTGGACGGCCAGCGGGTCGCTGGGGACTAAGGTTCCTGCCCAGCGGCCCTCTGGGCAGAGAATCTGACAGATCAGGAGCCCAGCGGGTCTCCGGGGACTTTACTGGCTGCCCAGCGGCCCTCTGGGCTGGCAGATTTCTGAAAATGGGCTTTTGGGCCCGGTGGGTCTTGGGCTTGGCCTCCAAACTAGTTTTCACTTGTTTTTCTTCCCGTTTGTGTCCCGAATCCGCTTCTTTTATTCAAACTTACCTAAACCAAAACAAAATAAAATAAATAACTAAAAAAAACAAATATATTTACATAAAATAAGATTAAAATGTGGTAAAATATATATAATAAACCCATGTGTTTTGCAACACATCAGCTAGAATGGCTTATGCCAACTTACTAGTTGTTGTTACAGAAATTTGAATATTCATGTTTCAATATCCACGAATACATGTTAGGATGCCTAAACAAGAATATATAATGTCAAAGACATTTATTTGAATCCAGTTATCTAATAATCACAAACATTTGTTGTTTATAAATACTTTGCCTTATCCATAACCATAAGGGTGGCTCCATTCTCCTTCAAATCAACTCACAATAAGCGAAAATGAATGACCTTAATTCCTTAAAGCTAGACACAAAGCATTGAGTACAAGCAAAAAAGTTCTTTAATAAATTGTTGTAGCTTAAGTATTCCTTATAAGTTCTTACCAATATGACAATATTACTATATATTGAGTTAGTGTCAAACATATTTTTCAAATTTTATATTTAAGTATGTCTTAATAAATTGTTTACTTGTATTTTTTTAAATAAAATATTTTGTAACGCATCTATGTTGTACCAGTTGTTATGCCAATATCAAAAAAGTCTTATATGCGCAGACGTGAAAGGCACAAAAACGATGGCTACGATACAAAGATCTTAACCACCATCAGTGTTTCAACGCAACACTTTCTTTAAACACCTCGTTACGTTGATGTTTCACTACAACATAAAATTTTACTTATTATTTTCTAGTAGACATCAGAAAAAACTATAAATAAAAACTCAAAAACAAATCTAACGTGTAACCGACAATACTAAGGAGCTGCAATCTAGTGGCCTAACATCCACGGTACACACCAGCATCCCCACGTACGCTACACCGTTGGATCACTGCTACCATATACGGATAACCATACTCGTGACAACAGCGGATCAAAAACCAAAAAGCATCCACTTTACACACTGAATTGCAAGTGGATCCATCCATCAACCCTGTGAAATGTGTGAACTGTAAACATCGTCTTCATTTTCCGATCTACATTCATAAATACCTTCCCCTGTTCTCCCCAAATCCTCCGTCGACACCGATCGAACAAGCTTTTACACACACAAGAGCCACTACATTCACAGAACAATGGCAGGGACGAAGACGAGGGTAGATCTGGACGGAAACACGATAAAACCGATTACTATTTGTATGATCGGTGCCGGAGGATTTATCGGTTCGCATTTGTGTGAGAAGTTGATGTCGGAGACGCCGCACACGGTGTTAGCTGTTGATGTGTATAATGATAAGATCAAACACCTGCTTGAACCGGACTCGCTCCCTTGGGCTGGTCGCATTCAGTTTCATCGCCTTAATATTAAGAATGATTCTCGCCTCGAAGGACTCATTAAGTGCTCCGATCTGGTAATTCATCGATCATCGTTGTTTCGTTTTCAGTATCTGATTTGTAATGTAATTTTGTTCATTGTTCGTTGCCTTGCTTTAATTGTCGGTTTGGAAGTGAAAAACGAGGTTTTAACTTTTATGCTTAAGTTTGTATACGTCTCGTCATTGTTACTTCATTATGCTACAGTAAAGAGTAACATAATCGATGATAAATGGTGTGATCTTGTGTTCATGAATGTAGATCGGTTTATTGTCTGATTTTTTTCATTTTTTTGTGTTTAGACCATAAATTTGGCGGCTATTTGTACTCCAGCGGATTATAATACACGTCCTCTTGACACTATTTACAGCAATTTCATTGATGCGCTTCCTGTGGTATGTATTGCATCTTGTTACATCGCTTTGATTTGACATTTTAACCGTCTGCAAGTGCCAATCCTACTGTTATTGATGCAAAATTGTGTGGTGATTTATGTCACTTTCATTTTACAGGTTAAGTATTGCTCTGAGAACAACAAGAGGCTCATTCACTTCTCCACGTGCGAAGTATATGGGAAGACAATTGGTAGCTATCTTCCTAAAGATAGTCCCTTACGTCAGGTAACGTTCAGATCACTCGTTGGTTGTTCGTTTGATGCATTGACGTGTGCTATAAGATTTTAGTTGGTTTTCTATCCAAACTCTTACCACTTCATATTCTATGCTTTAATTTGATTTCCACAGAATGTCATCTTTTTAGCTGTTTAAGTTGATTGTTATGGCTTTTATTGCAAACTTGCTTATCATTATACTTGGATGTAAGTATATAACGTCAATTGAATCAGGAAGTTGATTTGTGCTTGTTGCTTCAAGTTATTAAAAATGGAATTATCATCTTATAAACTATTTAAGGTTTACGGTAAACATGCTTATCATCATACGTAGATGTGAGTATGTAATTTCAGTTGGTGTCATATTAACTGGATCAGCCGATCTGGAAGTTTGAAATGTGCTTGCTGCTTTGGTAGTGGAATTAAATATGGTTTGCCATTAACTGTAACTTACCAAAGGTTGAATAAGAGTGTTTTGTTTGGTGGCACAGGTTTTTTACTTTTTATTTCACATTCGTTTGCATGCAACACTCCCTGCGGTTATCATATAGATATACTAGAAGGTTAAAACTGGTGCTTGCTGCATTGCTCTGATATGTAATCCATTTGTGTCAATTAGATTGCATTTTGTTGTGCTTGTCATCTTCTTAGGAATTCTTTCTTTCTTTTTACAGTTCTTGGTCCACTTTATTATTTATTTTAATGCAAGTAGTCAACTCATTTTATTTTGGATGGTTATGCGTACAGGATCCTGCTTACTACATTCTCAAAGAAGATACATCCCCCTGCATCTTTGGCTCTGTTGAAAAGCAGAGATGGTCATATGCATGTGCTAAACAGTTGATAGAGAGGCTCATATATGGTGAACAAGCAAACTTAAAGCCACATTCTGTTCAATATATAACACCTATACTGACATGGTCACTCACTGTTTTTCTTTTCCACCTTAACAGCTGAGGGTGCAGAGAATGGTCTTGAGTTCACCATAGTAAGACCTTTCAACTGGATTGGCCCCAGGATGGATTTCATTCCTGGAATTGATGGTCCCAGTGAGGGTGTTCCAAGGGTTCTGGCGTGCTTTAGCAATGTTAGTTTATATTTTAATAAAGGCTTTTGAGGTGCTTTAGTTTTTATTCAAAGTTGCCAATTTTCGCTTTTCTTCTTTCACAGAACCTTCTGAGAAGGGAGCCTCTCAAGCTCGTGGATGGTGGTGAATCACAAAGAACCTTTATTTACATCAAGGATGCTATTGAAGCTGTTCTTTTGATGATTGTATGTTAAATCTTCTATCTTTAACATATAGTTATTTGGAAAATCTTGTTTTATGATAACATTGGGTAACCATGCTCTCTGATCAGGAAAATCCAGCCAGAGCTAGTGGCCATATCTTTAATGTGGGAAACCCTAACAATGAAGTTACAGTCAGACAACTTGCTGAAATGATGACTCAGGTGTGTTAATATTATTTACATGTTTGATTTTTCTAATTTATACGAAGGTAAATCAAGAAAGTAAATGATTTTGGAAAATAGTTACTTACGGGTCAATTTGGGTCTACTCAATTTTAAGGCGCTAAACCATTTTTTTAACCCGTTTTGAGGTTTGACCTGCATTCAATTTGGCTTGAACCCATTTTATCCATTACCCAACGGCCCAACCCGCATTCAATTTTGTTTTGGCAGGCTTATTTGAGAGGCAGAATTGGAAACTTACTAATGAAATAAAACTCGTGTAATGTTCCAAGGATTAACATGTACCTTCTTGGTTTGGACAGGTGTATTCAAAAGTAAGTGGAGAAGATGCAATAGAGACTCCCACCGTTGATGTCAGTTCCAAAGAATTCTACGGGGAAGGTTACGATGACAGTGATAAAAGGATTCCAGACATGACCATCATAAATAAACAATTAGGTTCTATCCTCTTTTCATTATCTACAATCAAATTTAAACTCTTTATTTGGGATCACATAATTCTCATAGGGCAAATTATTTTGCATGAATGCCAGGTTGGAATCCTAAGACGTCGCTTTGGGACTTACTGGAGTCCACACTTACATATCAACACAGGACGTATGCTGAAGCCATCAAGCAAACAATTGCAAAACCATCAGCAAATTAAAAGCACAAAAAAGTAAGGATTCTGGTCTTTTCATGGTCGTCGTCATCGTATATCTATCAGCTTTGGGTTCGGGTTCAGGGTTTGTTGCCTCGTATACACAGCGTTATCTTTCTACCGTACACATGTGAACAGTAGGTAAACGGTTACTAAGAAATTTGTACTTTGTAATGTGTAAGGAAATCTGTCTCTGGATGACCATTTGGTTGAATACTGAGTTTTCCTTTGTCTTGCTCTTTTCCTGCAAAGGTTTTGAGTGTTTTGTGTTGTATTCTTTTGTTTAGAGATATTAATTGTGGTATAATTTATTATTTATTTGAACTTGCTGAGCTAAATGTTTCTTGGCCTGGATGTATGAAGTCCTTGTTTTTTATCCTGACATGTGTTATTATGGTGATAAGGATTGAACCATTTTTGGTTGGCGGACCTTGGGTTATAATTCCCCGGATTGAACCATTTCATAATGCAACTCTTCCGGATATGGAAATAATTCCCGGCGCATACAAACCATTTCATAAAATATATCTTCCAGATATAGAGGACGTTCGGAGACTTCAACACTTGTGAGATGATCATGAGCCTCAACATGATTGAAATATCTTTTGAAACTTGCATTGCTTGAAGTTTCTTCATCATCAAACATGAGAACCGTTAAATGGGGTTATGGCCCATTGGTAACAAACTTGTGTATTTCTTTTTTAAAATCAAGATGTTGCTGTTAAAAAAAAAAATCAAACATGAGAACCGTGACTTGAGCCATTCATTATAGATGAAATGAGATCATTGTCAATGAACCGTCGGAAGACTCATGGGAGCTCGAAGATAATGATGAATCCATAAAAAAAAAAAATAATACCGAGTAACATATATTTGCTAAGTGTATGTAGGTTAAATGTATTTAAGAGTAGGACAGAGAAGGTGTGAATAAAGTTAAGTAAATATGTAGTATATTTATAGTTTGAAAAAAAATATTATATATAAATATTTTTATAATTGACTTTTTAATAAACTAAGGTGTTTTTAGTTTTTTTAAGAAATTTTAAACGTTTTTGTTCGAAGCTAGATTGCAGCTCCACAGACGAACTCTGGTGGGGTGGTGTACATTGCTCCGCCGAGCTTGACCCACTCGTCACCTCTGCATTCTTTATCCGATGCCTTATTCACATTTTCCAAACACATCATTAAAATGCTTTTATCGTCTAGTTCTAAACCCAATCACATTATGTCATGTATTTTTCTATTCAAAGTATCAGATTTTTTTAACGGCAGTGACAATTCAAGTTCAGCGACATGTCTCTTCATAGCTCAGGTATGTTTATACCATTTCAACTATCAAGTTTTAGTTGACGCTCGGGATAATGCCAACCTTCTCCAAAAGAAACCCGATTAATTCGTAAAATCCACTTACTTGCATATGTCAGAAGAGCTTAATCAGTTCATTTCTAATAACTATAAAGTTTTGTCTTTAGTAAAATTTAAACTTATCATGTTAAAGTTATATATATCTTTCACCACACTAACATATATTTTGTTGTCGCCACTCTATAACATAAAAAATAATAATAATAGCAGACAAGATACTAAATTTCTAATGTTCTATGTGGATCTCCATAACGATTACATGATCTGATCTTTTTAGGTGTGTGTGCAAGCTCCACAAAAGTCTAATAACTATTTCACAAACCAACTATTTGATTACACGTGTTTACTATTTGTTTAACAATACTACAATTACCATGTACATCATAATATAAGATCACATCACAATACTCGCAAAAGAACCACACTTGGACTCATGGGGAAACAACTAATGCTCGTTAATGCAAATGAAACCGCTGCGAGACCCAATCCGATGACCGACTTGTTTTCAGTCCGGAGGTTCCACCATGTCGAGTTCTGGTGTTCCGACGCGACGAACACCTCTCGTCGCTTCTCGTGGGCTCTTGGGATGCCCGTGGTTGCCAAGTCAGATTTGTCAACTGGAAATAAAACCCATGCATCTTACGTTATCGGTTCCGGTGAACTCCTCTTCCTCTTCACTGCCCCAGCTTACCCCGCCACATCAACCACGGATACATCCGCCTCCATACCCACCTTCTCCCACGCTGCTTGTGGTGCCTTCACCGCCTCCCATGGACTAGCTGTTCGCTCAATTGCCATTGAGGTAAATGTTTTACTTTCGTGTAACTAAACTAAACTAAACCATCAACATGTATTTTAGATTTTTAGATAGGGGTGTAAGCGAGTCAAATGCGATCAGAGCTCCTCTCATTTATCTTTAAATGGTTTGAACTCGGCTTAATAGAGCTTGAGCTTGTCTTGTTTAACTTAATAGAGCAAGAACTCAGACTTGTTTCGAGCTTCATCTAATCATCTATATCCAAAGATAGAGTTTGATCGGTTAAAAACATCGGCTAAAACACAGAGTTTGATCAATTTAATTATATGCAATCACCCAACAATCAATTATATGCATTATGTAATCACCCAATAAATTAAACATTATTAACCAAAGTAACACATCTACATTTAACAAATTTGAAAATCAAACGTAACATCAAACTAGTCGTTTTACCAGTTTACTGATCGGAACGGATTCAACAATAGGAGATATCATATATACTTTAACTTTTTTCATATAACTAGATTTAAGTCATGGCCGCACATTGCAGCGGCCGGGTCATGCAGTCGGCTCTCGTGTATGTGACTTCGTCACATGCGTTGATAAAAAAAAGTCTCATGTCTCGTACGTTGATAAAAAAAAATCTCATGCCAAATCATCAAAAACTTAACGTCGTTAGTTCATTGGTTAACGATTGGTGATACGGGCACCAAAGTGTATAGTTGGGAGCTATATCGGCCAAAGTGATACTTGATCAATTTAATTATTGTCACAAATAATAATTATTTGATATGCGGAAATATTTTGCGATGTAAATTTAATTGAGACGGGAATAACGTAGAATTCAATACGTTTGTTCATAATAATAATAATAAACGTTACATTTTGCATAAATACAATTAAAATTTAAGGATAACGACTTCGGGTTCGAGTCGGACATTCGGGTTCGGGTTTGGGGCAGATGTCACAGTGACAGCAGCCAATAACCAATAGTTGGAGGTGATTAAATCCAATAACCCTTGTTATAATAACAAAAGTTACTTACATCGAAATTGAAGGCTAACGAACAACAACTTGTGCCGCTAACCCTTTTAGTATAGTAAAACAAAATCGTTTAAACACAACATTCATACATTTTAGGTCAACAAAACTATGCATTACCCCATAGGACTCGATGACATAGTTTTTATAAGTTTTTACTTCTAAAAGATACTAATCTATTCTTATGATTTAGTTATAATATATGTTCAACTAGGTTTAATTTCCGTGTGATACACACGAGTTAAATAACAATATTTTAAAAAAATATTACTTATATTTAGGGGCTGTTTGTTTACCTCTTAATGGTTCAGTTCAGTGCTTAACCATTCAGCATTCAGCATTCAGAGCGTTTGTTTCAGAAAAAAATAGCTTCTGAATGGGTCAGTTAAGTGCTGAATGGTTAAGAGACTGAGAGATGCTGAATGAAACTGAATGGAGCATAGACTAACTTTATACTCATCTGAAGTTGTACCCCAACATCCATCTTATTGACGGAACCTCTTAATGGTTCAGTCCTCTTAACCATTCAGCACTTAATGATTCAGATTTTGCCAAACAGCCCCTTAAGAATTTATAAATATTTACTATTTAAGGATTTGTGAATATTTTATCAATAAAAATAAACATAATTTTTTTACTTCATCAACTTTCCATTTAATTTTTCTCTCCCAAACTTCCTTTTATTCTTTCCCCCTCATTTTCTCCTCCAAAAAAGGTTTTAATGCCCCCTGTAAAACCTTGATTTATTAGGTAGATATTGTGTGTTTGTTATAAATATTAATTAGAACAAGTTACGTTTTATGTCCTTTATGTACATAGTAAATTCCATTTTTCTTCCTTAAATTAAAGAAACAACAAAAATTATCATTTATGTTGATATTTATAACATTTTTCATCATTTCCACTAATTTACGAGTTCTCATTTTTACTCAACTTAACTAGGTCGAAGACGCTGAACTCGCCTACTCCATCAGCGTATCCCACGGCGCCAAACCCTCATCACCTCCTATCACCATCGGCGAACCCGAAACCGCCATCGTTCTAGCCGAGATCAAACTCTACAACGACGTCGTCTTACGTTACATCAGTTACAAAAATCCCAACTTCACATCTTCCACCACCTTCACTTTTTTACCTGGATTCAAACCACTCAAAACCAACCCCTCTTTTCACCACCAAAACCTACCTATTAATCGTCTCGATCACGTCGCAATCAACGTCCCGAACCTCATTCCAGCCATCAACTACCTAAAATCTTTCACAGGATTCCATGCATTCGCTCAGTTCACTGCGGATGAAGTCGGGACAAACGAAAGCGGATTGAATTCAGTGATTCTGGCTTGTAACAACGAGTTGGTTATGCTTGGGATCAATGAGCCGGTTAACGGGACAAAGAGGAGTCAAATACAAACGTTTTTGGATTATAATGACGGAGGTGGTGTTCAACATTTGGCTGTGGAGAGTGAAGATGTATTTTTGACGTTGAGAGAGATGAAACGGCGGAGTGAATGTGGTGGATTTGAGTTTATGCCGTCGCCGCCGGTGACATATTACCGGAATTTGGAGAAACGGGTGGGAGATGTGTTGAGTGATGAGCAGATGAAGGCGTGTGAAGAGTTGGGTGTTTTGGTTGATAGAGATGATGAGGGTGTTTTGCTTCAAGTTTTCACCAAGCCTTTGGGTGACAGGTAATTAATATATTACTTTATCCGTCTCATTATAAATGTCTTAGTTTAAAAAACACAAAATTTTAGGCACATTAAATGATTGCTCTTTTTGCTTACAATTTGACAATAATACCAATTATCAATAAATATTATGTGGGTCCATCATATTGTTTATGTTAATTTTGTGTTTGTAAGAGTATATTTGGAAATTGACCAATATATTTTAAAAGTGAACATTTGAAATAGGACAAATAAAAAAGGAAATGTGGACACTTCTATTAGGACGGAGGTAGTAATATCTATCTAACATTTCAAGGTTTTAATGACAATTTTTTGGGGAAATTTTTTTTAATAAGAAGTTTTTGAGGTAAAAAGTTAAGTGAAATTTTACACCATACATGAGTTGATGTAGCCAAATGTTTAAATATTAAATAATTACAAATCTTTAAACATAATAGTTGATTTCTTTATAAATATTATTATTTAATCCGTGTGTATCACACGAGTATTAAACCTAGTAACCAATGTTTTCAGGATAGATGGTAAGTCGGTAGTTTTTAGTTTTAACAGCGTCTAGTCTGTATGTCGACTGGGTTTGTCGTGTTGGTCAGATCAGATTAAAAAAAATTAAAAGAACAGGTTGATTCAAATAAAACAAACCTAATGGGGTTACCACACGTGGTAATTTCAAAATATAGATACATGATTTCTAGTTCTTGGAAATAACGAGGTTACCGCACGTGGTGATATAAAGATGTTCAAAATTTTCTCTATTTCACAAAATAGTTACAACTATATATCATTCACACATGCAAATTTATTAGTGAGCATGTTACACGTACCAACTTTTTATTCACTCGATCATTTGTATATGAAACCCACATGATGCATGTGTACTTAAGCGTTGGGATGGGATAGCCTAAGTACACCTATATATATACTTACCATGCACAAGCATATATGTGTAGCGTAAATGATGATAAAATGTGTTGTTTTGTGGTTTGAGCAGGCCAACAATATTCATAGAGATAATTCAGAGAATAGGGTGTGTGTTAGCGCAGGATAGCACTAAAATGCACCAAAAACCAGGATGTGGTGGTTTTGGTAAGGGAAACATTGCAGAGCTCTATAAATCTGTGGAAGAGTATGAGAAAACGTTTGAACGACACGTCATCACCTCATAAAAGCTTGCTTTGACGATTGTGGTCACCCTTGTTATTTGTCTAATCTCATGCATGAAACTGAAAGATCCAATTTATATATATATTTTCTAATTGGTAAGGTCGTTCTTTGCACCCGCCTACCATGTGGCATTTCAAATAACTCAACGGATGATGATGGGAATTGCGGTTGCGGAACATATGTCGTTGATTGCGTGTCACACCTATTTAAAGCGGAAAACACATGTGCAACAAATGATGGTTTCAAAAGAGACTTTTATATAGAGAATGCTAAAGCATCACATACCATATAAACGTCAAGTCTCAAAAGAAACGTGATGGTCTTGTTGTTTCGACAGATACTACATCCACAACCATTCTAGTTACTGGGGTTCAAACAAACACACACAAACATAATTTACTCTTCTTAATAACGTCCACGTATCCAAATCCAAGCACTCATGGCTAAGTTTAAGAATTTAGACCTGAAAAACATGTTAAAAAAAGTCATCTATAAGAGCTGGTGAGTTCGCATGTTTAAGACACAAACAACAGTTTGATGACATACATATATAACTAATAAATTAATTGAGACCACAACATAACCCTTCAACATTCGTGTCACGCCCCTGTCTTATGTCTATCACACCAATAAGACATTGAGGTAATATATGCAATCACAAGAGTTTGAATAACGTTGACGTGACCAACCGCGAAAGACGGCGTCAACCCAAGCAATACTACCCACATTACCCATCAGTTACAAACACAACTAAATGGTTGCAAAAGTCCAAAACAAAGTGACATAGAAAACAATCACGTCTTGAATTAATATTAGTACAAACATGTAAGCATCGACAAATATGCTCTGCACCCTAAAAATATTTATTTAAAATGAGGCTTTGAAACTCGTCTAACAGAAACAGAAGGCAGACACAAAATCTAACAAGAGGCTAACATAATAGGCAATACAAGCGATAGCCTTCACTAGTGTGTGCAACACGCGAGAGCATCTGCTTAAAAGAAAAAGAAGAAAAAACACGGGAAATAAAAATAATGGCGGGAAAGCTACCAACATCTGAGCGAAGATAAAGCGCCATTTTTTTTCATCACCACAAGATCCACATCCACTGGGGTTTATTAAACCCTAAAACCCTCTTCTTCTTCCTCTTCTGCAAATTGCCTTTGACTCTCAACGGTTACTCGAGGATTATGATAATTTGTCACAAATTGACACTTATTTATTAATTTTGCTTCAATTAGGGCTAGGGTTTACGAATTTTTTTTTACTTCCAATCAATCTATTCATTATGGGGAACAAAATCACCGATGAACTGATCACGACAGTTCAATCAATTGTCGGTCAAGACTATTCAAAAATGGATGTTGTCAGAGCGCTTCACATGGCGAATAACGACGCAACTGCCGCAATCAACATCATCTTCGACACTCCAAGCTTCAAACGTTCGGAACCTCCCAAAAGCCCTAGGGTTTCATCTCGTGATCCGATTGCAAACGCACCGGATCCGGCTACGCGTTCAAAGCCGAAAAGTGTTAATCATGTTGTAGATGATGGTCCGAGTACAAGTAGGTCAGTGGAGGTTAATGTCAAAACTGAAAACGAGGTTGTTAAGGAGGTAATTAGGAGTGATAAGTGGTGGTTTGTGGGATGTTCAGAAGTGGCAGGGTTGTCTACATGTAAAGGGAGTAAGATTAAAGCTGGTGATTTAGTGAATTTTACATTTCCGCCAGAGAGATCGTTGACCGGGCCCTCGCCGGGAAAATTTGGTGGCGGTGGACGCGGCAGGCAGCCTGCTGCTTGTTCAGAGATTGTGAGGTTTTCTACATTAGCTTCTGGGGAGGTATTTTTTCTGTTATGTGGTTATGTTGAACAATTGAACCTACAGTTAAGAGTTATGATGGTTATTTGTAATTTTGTTGAGTAAGATGCGAGAAAACATTAGGTAAACATCTGTTAGGTTATACACAGGCTCTTGAAGAACATCACTTTTATGAATTAGGGACAGTCAATAATTTGAAAGGTCATCTGCAGTTTTGTTGAGTAAGATACAAGAAAACATTATGTGTGAAGCTTTGTTAGATTATACAAAGATTATTGAAGAACATTGTTTTTATGAAATACGGAACATGTTGTTCCTTGTAAGTAGTTTGAGATTGCTTATTCATATTTCATAGTGCATTCTTTGTGAGCTCAAATTTGCAAGTTTACCTTTTGGGTGTAAAGTGAGTTTTTATAAGCTGGGTATGTTCTTCGACTTATATGTTATCATAAATTCTTAAGATGATTGTATTACTGATTACCTAAATTTTTGCGATGCTAGTTTGTTAAGGTAGATGTGTGCTTCATTTGGTTAAAGTGCAATGCTGATGTTGATATTGCGCAGATTGGTAGGATACCAAATGAGTGGTCCAGATGTCTTTTGCCCCTTGTTAGAGATAAGAAGATTCAAATTGAAGGTTTCTGTAAATTCGCACCTGATAATTTGGGACTTATGGATACCATTAATCTGTCTGTTAGGTATGCAAATGTTTTTTTTTGGCATAGGAGTTTTATGGTTTCTATTTAGGTTATAGAATTTAGATTAACAGTTTGTTTAAATTTTTTCAACAGAGTGTACATTAATAGTTCCATTTTGCACAAAAGTCATCAGACTCCGCTCAAGGCACCCAACACTTCCACTGACGAAACCTCCATACATCCCCTTCCAACCTTGTTTCGGTTACTTGGACTAGTTCCCTTCAAAAAGGTTTTCTTTTCATAACTTTTAAAAAATAAGAATTTTATTCATGTTTTTTATTTAAAAAAAGACATCTCATTCTTGATTGTTTTTTCATTGTAATTAGGCAGAATTTACGCCTAGTGACTTGTATTCACGGAAAAGACCTTTAGATGTAAAGGTATGTTCTTTCTTGCATCATCTAGTTATGTTTACAAAATATGTTTATTTATATAGGTGTACATGACAGGATGGTTCTGGTGTTTCTGCTCGATTGATTCATTCCAGCAAAACTAAGGATCCGTCTTCAAATGGTAGCACAGTTGAGAATGAGGAGATAATATCTGATAATGATCTTGACAATATTGTTGGTGTTGCAAATGGCTCTGAGTTGGAGGTATTATTTTGTATTCTCTAGTATAATTATTATCATAGTGACTTTATGCATTATAAATGATTTGAAAACGTTTAAAATATATATTTTTGGTTTAGGAAATGGAACCTCCTGCTGCTCTATTGTGTGATCTTCGCCCCTATCAAAAGCAAGCACTTCATTGGATGGTTCATTTGGAAAAGGGACCTTGCATTGATGATGCAGCTACAACTCTTCATCCATGTTGGGATGCCTATCATCTCGCAGACGAGTACGTCTTTTTTCTTGCAAAGTGGTGGTTCAAATGGGTTGCACTTCTTTATAGGTTTTTCGTCAAATCATCTATAGTTTTGTGTTTTACCTTTTCTTTTGTTACTTTCATGCAGGAGGAAGTTTATAGTATATGTGAATGCATTTTCAGGAGAATCTACTGTAGAATTTCCTAGCACCCTTCAAATGGCAAGAGGAGGAGTATGTTAAAAGCTTTAATGAATGTCCCCTTGCCAATTTAGTATCATATATATCATTTTAAAGCTCATATATATCCATCTAAATTTCATTATATCATATTTACTGCTTTAAAACACTAAGTATCACTTTTATCTATTTCACAAATCACAATTAACAAAATAAAATCAGTTACTTATAGCAATTGCTTTACTAAAAAAGCAAAAAGGAAAAATTTGTTATTTTTATGAATCATCCCAGCGCATAATATTCTTTTTGTTCATTGTGAAGTTTTTATTTATATATCGATTTTATTTTATTTACTGTGAAATGGGTAATAAATGTTTTTTTGGCCAGCGAATATAATTGTATTTTCGTATTTTGAAAAGCTTAGTTTTATATTTTAAGATTTGAAAGGGTATATATGAAACTTCAAAGTTTAAAAAGGATATATATGCGTGTGAAATTATCTCTTGTTCATTATACTTTCATACATAGACGTAGGACTAATCTGTGCTGATGATACATATGAAGATTTTGGCAGATGCAATGGGGCTTGGAAAAACTATAATGACGATATCACTTCTTCTTGCTCATACTGAAAGAGGGGGCTCATTAGATAGTGAAAATAATGAAGTGGGTAATGGATCTGATCAATCTTCATCCTCTTCAAAAAAAGTAACTAAATTTTCTGGTTTTGACAAGCTTAGAAAGCAAAAACAGTTGCTTATTGGTGGAGGGAATTTGATCATATGCCCAATGACTCTTATTGGCCAATGGAAGGTAAAACCTTGTATGCTTACACTAAGTGGTGGCAATTTTGATCTGCTTACATATATGGGTTGATTTGGGTTGTGTGTTATTTGAAACATGTTAAACAGGAAATGGGTCATATGGCTTGAACAAGTTAAGAGTTTGCCCAATTTGTTTTTGTTATAATATCTCTCAATCATAATCAAGACATTATTTATCAATAAATAAGTGGATAAAAGTGTTTATTACCCATGCCATACTACAAAGTATATGTAACCCGTTTAACTCAAATTAATTTTGACCCGTTATATAACTCCCCTATATTGTCATCTCGTGTTTACACTATAATGTTTGATTTACAGAGATTTTCTTTCGAGTGAGCTTTAAACTTAAATTCTTGTCGATATTGCTAATAGACAGAGATTGAAACTCATGCTGAACCTGGGTCTTTATCTATTTATGTTCACTATGGGCAAAGTCGACCCAAAGATGCCAAAATATTAGCTCAGAGTGATGTCGTGTTAACCACATATGGAGTTGTGGCTTCAGAATATTCATCTGAGGTAACCTGAGTTGTTTTGTTTTATAATTGTTTTTTTACAAATGTGAGTTTTTTTTTAATTTATATTATAAATTTGTTTCTTGTAGAATGCTGAAGAACGTGGGGGGCTTTATTCGGTGAGGTGGTTTAGGGTGGTGCTTGATGAGGCACATACCATAAAGTCTTCTAAAAGCCAGATTTCCATGGCAGCAGCCACCCTTGTTGCTGATCGGCGATGGTGTCTTACGGGTACACCTATCCAAGTATGACAGTTTTTAGTTTTATCTATGTTGTTTTTCATACCTTTGCCTAAACAGTTATTTTAGTACAAGTAAAAACGCGTTGGGTCAGGTTGATCAACAATTTTTTTTCTAATTTTTTCAGCTCTATAAAGCTATTGTGTACATATGATTAAAACTACTATATTATGAACACAATGGATAATATAAGCAGAGGTTTAACCTTTTTCATTAAGGCCACCTGTGTATTGAAATATTTTGGGTGGGAAAAAAATGTTTTATAATTATTTTGATTCGATAAGAACATGTTATGGGTTAAAGTGGTTTTCTCATAAAACATAAGGGTTTTTTGTCAATTGGCAGGTTTTTTGACTGGTAATGGTATAAACTAAATCAGATGCTAGGGTGGTCATGTGTAACCTTTTACTTATATATGTATCTTTCATGTCTAGTCTAGGTTATGAAAAATAACTCATAATGTACTACAGATTTTCTGACATGTTTTTTTATAGAACAATTTGGAGGACCTTTTTAGTCTTCTTCGGTTCTTAAGAATTGAACCATGGGGAAGCTGGTCATGGTATGTTTTGGTTTCCTTTTATCATATATTTATGAAAGTTATTATGATATAAGTTTGTTATACACATATCAAACAGTTTCAGATGCACAAAACCATCTAAATCATTTATTCTAAAATTTTGAGTTTTGGATTATGAATAATATACTGTAATTATTGTAATCATATTCGACATACCACTTGCTTATTGTTGAAGTTTAATTTTTGAATTCAAAAAGCATTTCAAGCCAAATAGCCTGGACCCAACTCTAGTAGTCATGCACTTTTGTTTTATTTTATGTAAATAGGTGGAACAAGTTAATCCAGAAACCTTTTGAAGATGGTGATGAGAGGGGCTTAAGTTTGGTTCAGAATATTTTAAGGCCAATAATGCTTAGAAGAACTAAATCCAGCACTGACAAAGAAGGCAGGTAAGGAATTATAAGCATCATTTTGTTTTCATTTATTGCCTATAATTTTTGTTCCCCTTTTTTTATTTTGTGTAACATTATTTTGATTTTATGTGACAGGCCTATATTAGTTCTTCCACCTGCTGAGATGAAGGTAATATATTGTGAACAAACAGAAGCTGAAAAAGATTTTTATGATGCTCTGTTTAAGAGATCCAAGGTATTCTATTGATTTTTAAATTCTGTAGTCCTGATCATGCATTGAATCATAATCTAATTGGCTGTAATCTTTTAGGTGAAATTTGATCAATTTGTTGAGCAAGGCCGGGTTCTTCATAATTATGCTTCCATTTTGGAATTACTCTTGCGCCTTCGTCAATGTTGTGATCATCCTTTTCTTGTTATGAGGTAGGAAACAAACATTGCATGCTTTTTTGCATTAATTTAATACATATCTTTATAAAATGGTATTTATCCATTCAAAACATGAAATTATCATATTTCTCCGTTCTATAGTAAATAAAATAAATCAAGTTTTACTTATAACACTCGGTTTCAGTGAATAAACATTCAGGAAAACCATGTTAATAATAGGAACCATCTTAGTGCGTAAGGCTTTTTCTGTTTATTCTGTGATTGCTGTGAAGGGCATTGTAAGTGACTACTTTCATTTTATTTACAATTACATTAAAATGTGTAACAATAAACCAACTACTTAGAGCCATATTTTAATGAACTAGAAAATCTGAGAATAATGTTATCACTGTGACTTATCTCACGAGGAATGTTTTCATTGTTTATTCGGTATAACAGGCTGTTATAATCAACTGACTTTATTTTTATTACCATCAGATCTGAAAATATAATATTGAGTATTTTGCGAAGTGTATATGTGTGTGAATCTTTGAACTTTTAGAAGGTTATATATGAAATATTCGTTTTCTACGGTTGTATCTAAACAAATTTGCAATTTCTGATGAACAATGATTTTGTCAGTCGAGGTGATACTCAAGAGTTTTCAGACTTGGGTAAATTGGCAAAACGTTTCCTTAAAGGTGGTAAGGAAGCTATGGGTGAAGGTAAAGAAATGCCTTCTAAAGCTTATATACAGGAAGTTGTAAAAGACTTGCAAAAGGGGGAACAAGGAGAATGTCCTATTTGCCTTGAAGCTTTTGAAGATGCAGTTTTGACACCATGTGCTCATCGATTATGTCGTGAATGTCTATTATCAAGTTGGAGAAACTCTAATTCGGGCCTCTGTCCTGTTTGCAGGTATATTTTTACTATAAAGCTCACTTTTTCACTGCATTGACCGTTAAGTTTATAAGTTATAGAGGTGGTAATTTTCGACTCAGCTGGGCTGTATTTAATCATAAAATGGGTTGCTTTAGGTCTTTGGGTTGTGTTTAGCAAAACGAGCTGTAGAAGATGGTATTTGGGTGTGCGAATAATAGAATCAGCTATGTTATTGTTTGGCAAGTTCAGTCAATTTAGGATTTACATGTACAATAACTTCTAAGCGATCATATAATTAAAATTTGTTTTGCTGCAGTTGCTACCAAACTAATTTTCCAAAACTAGTTATTTTACCCCTAAATGGTCATCAATTAGTAAATCCTTTCAATATGCACAATGACTAGAAACTAATTACCTGCAACTTAGAATTAGCATAACTATATATAATAAGTTAATCACTTTTAAAAGGCAATGCCACGCACCCACTTGGATTATCATCATAATAATATTTCTTTTATTATCATCATTAGCTCATTAGTTATCCATAATTGTTTTTTTAACATAGACAAAGAAAAGTGATCCAACCCGTCTGTTCCCATTCTAGATCATTCCAATAAACAGCTTGTTTCAACCTGAACCTGTTTTTGCTTATTTTATAATCACCCATTGGTCGTGTGCGTGTGTGTTTTTTGTAATTTATGACAATCATGTTTATTTGGCAGAAAGACAGTGAGCAAACAGGAACTAATTACAGCACCCACTGACAGTCGGTTTAGAGTAGATATTGATAAAAATTGGGTGGAATCTTCAAAAGTTTCTGCATTGTTGCGTGAGTTAGAAAGTTTTCGGTCATCAGGATCCAAAAGCATTGTATTTAGTCAGTGGACTGCCTTTTTAGACCTTTTACAGATTCCCCTTTCAAGGTAATCATCAATGTGAAGACAGTTGTGAACTGTTACTTGAAATTTAATCACCATAATCGAAATTTGAGGTCTAATTATTACTTATGAAACGTGTTCAGGAGTAACATTTCGTTTGTTCGCCTTGATGGGACTCTAAATCAACAGCAACGTGAAAAAGTCATAAAGCAGTTCTCAGAAGAAAGCGACATTCTGGTGTGTAGCTATGAAAAAAACATTAATTTTATATATATCCTTTTAAATCTCATAATATGATATTATAGTATATAGAATAAATTTGATTACTTATAACACTTTGAACAAACAAATAGGAAAACAATGATGTTACACTGAATCATCTCAACACTATGAAATTTCTGGTTTTTGAAATGGTAAATAGGATATTATAATTTTTTTTACCTTTTTGACAGAATCATTGGCTGTATGTCCTGGATGGAACTGTGAGTTTTGTTTCATTTTATTTCTTTCTTTTCCGTAATTATATTTTTAATGTTGGTAGGTATTATTAATGTCATTGAAGGCTGGAGGAGTTGGAATCAACCTTACGGCAGCATCTAATGCATTTGTTATGGTACTAATCTATGCATTTGTCTTGTGTACAATTGTACATATTACTCTACCAATATGATTAGAAGGTTTGAAAGATAGTTTCTGTTTCTGGTTTTTACTTAGGATCCTTGGTGGAATCCTGCTGTTGAGGAACAAGCTGTCATGCGCATTCACAGGATTGGACAAACAAAAAGCGTTTCAATCAACCGTTTTATTGTTAAGGTATACCTTAATCTTTTCAATTTTATTCACTTTATTTAACACATAAAATCCTGAAGTAACATGTTCTTGTTATTTATAGGTACCTATTTACCCCTTAAGTTAAAAGAGGGGTAAATAGGTAACTTAGATTACCACTTGATAATCTGTTTTGTTGTAGTTAGGGGTATAAATGACCCGAGCCAAGCCGAGCTTAAGCTTGTTTTGAGCTGTATTTTTAAAGCTCAAGCTTCGCTCATTCATAATTTTCTAAGCTCAAGCTTGGCTTTTGTATTCTTGCTTGTTTTTTTATATATAAATCGTTAGTATTTTTTATTTATAAACATTCATAATTGCTTTTCTATATATTTTTATAATTATAATTTTTATATATGCATAACAAAACATGTCTTGTTTTATTTTATTTTTAATTTAGTTTGAAGATATAATAGTATCTTTTATGTAGTTATATATTTGTTATATAAAATAAAACTTATTATATTTGAAGTAATGGGCTCATTTTAGCCTAGTCAAGCCCGTTGCGTGTTTAAGCTCAGTTTGACTCTTGCTTTCAACGAGCCAATCTCAAGTAGCTCACAAGGCACGAGCTGTGCGTCTCATTTACACCTTCTAGTTGCATTTGGTCTGAAACTTATATTGGTGTTTTAAAACACACATCCAAACACCACATCATAAGTTTTGTATAGGATTAAACTTGATAAGACTTGATTAAATATGTAGGGTACAGTTGAGGAAAGAATGGAGACTGTTCAAGCGCGTAAACAAAGGATGATTTCTGGGGCATTAACAGACCAGGAGGTCCGATCAGCACGTATTGAGGAACTTAAGATGCTTTTTACTTGAACTCGCTAATTGGGTCTGACCTGTTCACATCTAGCAGCATGTTTGAGTTCAGATTCACCAGACATTTGGCTCTTTTTGATCTCATGGGCGTGCAATGGTCAGTTTTTGTTGCCCCTGGCATGGTTCATGGATTTAGTACACACACACACACCGTAATGCATGTAAGTGTAAACCATTATACAAACCGATTGTAATCTAGTTTTAGTTTCTAAGATTAGCTCCGCGCGATGTTTGTACTGCTTGTGATTTTCTGACATGGTTATGATATCTATAAATAATCTTATGTAATTCTTGATAATTTTGTAGTAAAAGTTGCTTTTGTGATACACTAATATGATGTTATCAATTATGGTAGTAGGGTATCTCGTTATTCATCCAGGACTTTAGGAGATGTGTGTCATACTTTCATGTTACTAACTTTGTATGCCACGTTTTCAAAAGAAAGTTAAAAACTTTAAATAATATAAGCAATATTGTTACTAAGAGGAAAATATCATACAATAGCAAATAGATTTGAAGTCTTGACATCTAAGCTTATTTTTCTTTGAAGAAACAACAATAACACAATATCAAGTGACAAAAGCCAAATGCTCCAATTATTGTAATAATATCTCCCAAAAAGGCAACATTGATGCTACTGTTGTCAAGCTCATGGGTACCGATCTTGAAATAAAATTTCTTCATTGCGCTTGTTTACTGAAAAACATTCTTTCAAGGACTTTGTTGCTTGCAAGCAAACGTTCAAAACAAACACAAACACAAAAAGTCATATTCTTATTCCAAAAGTAGTTCTAAAGACTTGGTTAACATGCTTCTTAACACCTACAATTTTTCATAATGAACCATCTTGTAACCGACGGGTTACCAATTTAGTTAATTAAGTTGCTTAATATAAATTTCCTAAGCTCAAACTCTTTGATTATCAACCCTTTGCTAGCGGTAAAAACGTCTACACACAAAAGACGTTTAACCCTTCCCAATTATGAAACATGCACACCCAAAAGAACTAGTCCAGTAAAAAAAAAATTTTTAACCATTGGTTTTAACCGTGATTTAGAATTTTAAACTTAAAAAGCATAATACTCACCTAAAAGTTGATAACTTAATATTGAAAAAAAAGTTTGTTTTTCTCTAAAAAAAAGAAAAAGCAAAATGGTGGCTATGGGGTTCGAACCCATGCGCACTTATGTGCAGAAGATCTTAAGTCTTCCCCCTTAACCTCTCGGGCAAACCACCTTTTTGTTTAACATGTTTATTTTCAAATTCAAAACTTAACAAATCTATAAATGTATACACACACGCACACACAAATATTAGAAGCATCCAGAACACTCCAGGTGATCGGATATAACTACTTTTCGTTCATCATCTTCTCACTCTGCGTACAAAATTGATTGAAACCCTAGATCCACTCAAACGAACAACATCATCTTCATCATCCTGAGCTTCATTAATGGCGGAGCATCTGGCGTCGATATTCGGTACGGAGAAAGATAGAGTCAACTGTCCGTTTTACTTCAAAATTGGAGCTTGTAGACATGGCGATCGTTGTTCCAGGCTTCACACAAAACCTAGCGTCAGCCCTACATTGTTGCTGTCTAACATGTACCAGCGTCCTGATATGATCACACCTGGTGTTGATGCTCAAGGAAATCCAATTGATCCTCGAAAAATCCAGGATCACTTCGAGGTAGCTCACTTTTATTATGCATAATGTATTGTTTGCTTATTTGTTTAGATTGATTTTGCACTTCGTTTGATGCTAATTGCGTGTGATAATTTACGTTTGATTTGCAAATGTTATTTGATTGTGATTTTGCGTTGAACGTTGTTGCCTTGTCAGTTGTAGTTCTATGGATATTATTAATATATGTTGCCAACGATTATTGATTTATGAATGATGTGATGCGATTAGCAACTTTATACATGGATGTTACTTATTAAGTTGGAAATAACTCTGGTCTGTTCAATGATTTGGCTGTTTGGATCTAGCCAAACTTTTTTTTGTTATCACATTCTAGATTTTTGTGACTTTATCAATTGTGAGTGTTTTTGCTATGTTGATATCAACATTGTGAGGAAGTTTTAATGAATCATCTTTTGTTGATCTTTGCTATGTTAGTGTTATATTCCGATTGTATCATGCAAGGCCTGTGTAGATTGTTATTGATGTGTTAAAACTTGTATTGAAAGTATGATGTTTGAGTTTTCTTGGATTAATTTTTAGGATTTTTATGAGGATCTCTTTGAGGAGCTGAACAAGTATGGGGAGATTGAAAGCTTGAATGTTTGTGACAATCTTGCTGACCACATGGTATAACTTTGGTTCTGCATACTGTACATTATTATTCAATGGTTAAGACATCATCTAATGCTCTTTTTATTTTATTTTATTTTTCAGGTGGGGAATGTATATGTTCAGTTTAGGGAGGAAGAGTATGCAGCAAAAGCGCTGAAGAACCTTAGTGGGAGATATTATGCTGGTATCCTTTCTGCTGGTTTCATGGATATTTTGAAGATGTTTTTTTGTTATCAGTTTTGGTTAATTTGAGAATATTCTGCAGGTCGACCCATCATTGTTGACTTCTCACCGGTAACTGATTTCCGGGAAGCTACTTGCAGGCAATATGAGGAGAACACTTGCAATCGGGGTGGTTATTGTAACTTCATGCATCTAAAAAAGATTGGCAGGTTATTTCCATTCTTACATCATCTCTTCTTTATCTCTCTCTTTATTTTATCCCTAAATATTAGATAACCAGATTCATAGTCTGTTTACCCAAACATTAAAAATAACTTGAAATCGGTTCCATACCAAAAACCCGTGTAGGTTTAGGGTGTTCTTCTGATTTTGCTTTGTTTTTTCAGGGAGTTAAGGCGGGAACTGTTCGGTAGGTACAGAAGAAGGCACAGCAGGAGCAGAAGTCCATACAGGCATCAGAGCCATGATGAACGGGGTCATGGGGGCCGTGGTCATAGCCGAAGGTATGATGACAGGGACCGATACCGGGACCGGGACTACGACTACGAGAGTCGGTCTAGAAGGCACAGGAGCACCAGTCCACTTCATAGGAGAGAACGTAGCCGTAGTTCAGAAGGCAGAAAACACCTTAGCCCAGTTAGGGAAGGTAGTGAAGAAAGGCGGGCCAAAATTGAGCAATGGAACAGGCAAAGGGAGCAGGCAAAAGTCAGTGAGCTCAATGGGAGTGATAATAATAACTATGTGGAGAATGCTGATCAATATTAGCATTAAATTGGTTTTATGTCTGTTTTTTTCTGGTTAGTCTTCTCTTTCTAACACTCTTGATTACTAGATAGAGAGATGAGATGATCAAATAAAAAGAGGTAATAGTTTCAGGAGCATTCTAGGAGTGGCACATGTTTTCAAGTGAATAAGGGTATTTTTGGGTTTTATAATAAGAGTTGGCAAAATGGGTACATTAAAAATAAGTGTGCTAAATATGATTAAACAGATATAATATTTGAATCAAGTTTGTAAATGGTTTCAAGTTGCCACTTCTAGGCAGGGTGTTGTTTTTTGGAATGAACCACAACCACCATTTCTCACTGCCATTTCTGCTGTGCAGGTGGTGTGCAGGTTTACAGTTGTATGATTTGGATTCTTAAAACTTATTTTCATCAGTTTTGTTGTACTTGCATGAGTATGTCCTGATGTGTGGTTTGCATTGCACTTCCAAAAATTCAATTTTAAGTCTGGTTTCTTTTTTCATACATTGGCATTTCTTCACAAAATCAGGTTGCCACATGTATGCGTGGTTTGCTTGTGCATTAAACTGTGCTTTTTACAGTCGGGGCTCTCTATGATACAGCATGCATCCCGGTGGATGATATTAACTTCACATATTCTAATTTGTACCTTTTTTTTAGTGAAGCTGATTTTGCAGAGTTAGTTTTTACAGATTTGCAGGTGGAGGGTCACCTGCTTCTTCTAAACAAGAGCAGTGATAAATTCTGATAATTGTGGCTTTGCTGTGAATTTTGTTTGTTGCAGGTGTGAGAGGTGATAGCTGATGTGAGTTGCATCTGAATGAAGTTGAGATGAGGAATTGTTAGGTTAAATGGATTTCATTTCTAAACTAAGCAGTAGTAGAATATGAAGCAAGCTTCATTATATAATTAATTATTATTTCTTAATTTCATTGGAAGTCGGCTTTGCATTCAAATTGATGGCTTTGCGTTTGTGTTGTTTTAACTTTTCGTATCAAAGGCCTGTGATGGTGTCTGGTAGAAGTATTCCTCGTAATTGCGTTTTAAGCTTTCATAGCTATAAGTGATTCAACCTATAACATTTTCTAAAAATGGTTAAATTACATAATTTAAATAAAATTGTGAAATTTGAAACGTATAATGACTAGAGGGTAGTCGAGGGTGTTGGTAGCTAGTGGTGATGGTAGATATGGGAACCAAGGATGAAAATGAGAATCATATGAAAAGAAAGGATGCATGTGTTGGGGCAGGTATGGGTCGTTTTATGGTTTTATGGGTTGCTCATGGGTCTTTGGTCGTAGCATGAGTCACTCTATGAGTTAGCTTATGCATTGGGTCATGGGTCAGGGTTGGGACATGGTTTGATGCATGGGCTATACTTGATTGGTCGGGTCGTGGTGGGTTATTGGCCATGCATGGTTCGGCTCATGGTTTGATGCATGGTGCATGCAGTCCATGGATCGTGGCGTGGGTGAGTTCATGGGCCAGATCAAGGTTCGATGAATGGTTTGTGGCATGGCTTCGGTTATGGTTCGTTGCATGGGTGGCATCATGGGCCAGTTCATGGTTCTTGTCATGTTTCTATGCGTGGGTTGGGATATGAATTACAAAATCAAAGAGTACGTGAATTTATTTTCTTGAAGGTGAAAAAAACCCATCCCTCTGGGAATGGAAATCATTACGAGAGACGGAATAACATTCCTTATGTTATGGTTCATTTAATTCCTATGTGATTAACAATCATGTTTTGTTAGGTTCTAGGTGAATGTGACCCATTTCATTCAACCTTTCATTGATGAATGCCAAATGCTACCTAATAATTTAACTCATCAATACAAATAATACTATGAATCTATGATACATATAAACGCTTGCATTAAACGTATGAAGTTCTGGTTACATCAATTTACATGTGCCGTCATGATCAATGATTTTCAAACACGAATAAAATTAAGCGTACAACCATGTTTACTATTTTTCTGACACAAATAAAAGTAGGTGCCATGTTGAGTTAACAGTTTAACTTGTCTATCCGACACAAAGGAAGGACGCTCTTTGTCATTAAGTTTTGCAAATGCTTTATTTAGCTAATAAAATAATTACATGGAATCCATATATTATTAATCCGAACTTTGGTCTAAGTTGATATTACTCCAACTTAAAAATTCTAATGTCAACTTCTAACTATTTTTCCTACAATGCTCCATCAGAAAAGTTAACTTAACGTCGTTAGGTATTTTTTCGAATTTAAAACTGATATTTTTTTGCTTTTAATCGAAAGGATGATACGAGTCAGTTGGTGTAAAACTTACATAGAACATGTGTTCCAAACAACGAAATGGTTTTCAATAAGGTGTTTAACCTTACGGTGCTTCATTCAAATGTTAGCATCAATTGGAACTCGTAAATTGAATTTAAATATAAAAATTCAAAACAAAAAATGCAATTTATACAAATATTCAGAGGATAATACATTCTGCAAGATACAAAAAAACTTAGATAACGAAATGCTAGAAAGCTTTGAATGTGTTCAAAAGAACTAAAATATCAATAGTTTGATCCAAGTAAAAAGGTTAACATTAAAGTTCATTTGCTGGAGTGGTTAAGACTCGAGATATCACTCGACATATAGACTCGGTATAAATCTTTATGACTTGAAATCCTTCAAAACTCAACATGACACTGAAAGCACAAACAACACCATTGTTCGTGTCACGATAGCAAATACTAGCAAAGATAGTTTGGCTAGCACACATAAAATACTGTCACATTATGAATCAAAGACTCAACTAGAACTAATCAAGGTATCATTGTTTGCATAAGATGTGTTTGAAAGAACCAGATCATTAATTCAACCGATATCTAAAACTCAAAACAACCGTTTACAATTCAACAAAACTTCCCACAACAAAAGCATAATCATAAAAACACCAATCTAACAACTTAAACAAAAATCAAAATTGGTCCAACCAAAACTTAGTATACCAAAACACCAACATAAACATCTTTAGCATATCCGCCGCCTATGATCGATTTCCGCTCTTCTTGGCCTTTTTGAAGTTTGGTTTTGAATTAGCTTGTGGCGTTTTCTTTCCACCGGAATTAGCGTGTGGGCTTGCTCCTTGATTACCTTTCTTTCCACCTGCAAAAATTTTCAAAAATCAGATTTTTATGTACAAAATTTCAGATTTAAACAGTAAATAGATTAACATAGTTGAACCTAACCTGATTTTTGAGCAGAAGAGTTTGGTTTTGCATTTTGTGGTGTGTTTGGTTTTGCATTTTGTGGCGTGTTTGGTTTTCCTTTTTTAGCAGACACTTGAGCTTTCGGTGCAGCTTCAGCAGGTCTTTTTACAGGCTACATATCATAATGGGTCACATGGTTAAAAACACATAAAAACTAGCATTAAAAACCTAAAAGATGAAGGATATGTTATCAATATGTAATTACAGTTTCTTCTTCAGAATCATCCTCATCCATAGAGTCATCAGAATCATCATCAGATCCATCCTCAGAGTCGTCTTCAGAGTCGTTGTCTGAATCGTCTTCAACCGCAGGCTTCTTTGAAGAAGGCTTTTTTCCTCCTTCAATACCACCTAAACATGAACAACAATGATACCGGTTAAATTAATAATCTTACACATCATGAATTAAACAACAATAAAATGTGAAAAAAATATACCATTAGCATTAAAGTTCAATGCTGCTTCTTCATCAGATGTATCTAAAACATGATATAGAAACAAAATGTAGTTTAATCATTGATACTCAGTCATTAATAGGTTAATACAACACATCATATTTAACAAATGACTCACCACAATCAGAGAAATCATCACCCGTAGATCAAAACAAAACAAAAACTATGGTTAAGGATCTTAGACAATGACATACAATTGGGTAACAAATATCATATATGAAAGATGAAAACAAAAACTTAATGCACAAATATAAGTAAACAAAGGATATTCAACTTGATTGTCAGCAATGTATCCACAAAAGTATACACTTCCATCTTTCCAGCCATGAGATAGCTCTAAATCTTGCTCAAACACCAAATCAAATACTATTTGAGGTGCTCTTTCAGATGACAAAGTTCCAACTACAAATGTTTTGTCATGAATGTTAACTTTGACAGGGATATTCTCCACCTTTTTACCACTCTTCACCTCTCCTAATGCAACCTTCATACAAAGAAGCAAAAAAATTCTCTAAAATTGTAAAATTTTCAAAACATAACCAAGAATGTAAACAAAAATGAAGTAGCTATCATAAAGCTTGAAACTTTTGCATTTTGCAACACACATATAGCAATCTTTTTTTACAAAATAGGCTCAAAACTATTACAAATTTTCATTGTAAGTGTACCTAACTAATAAAAACATGAACTACTAATCAGCTATTAAATTAAGTTAACATGTAACACAAAATGAATAAAAATTGTAAAAAAGAATTAAGCAGGTGAACATATTGTAAAATGAAATAATTTGAATAAGAAAAAAGATTGAGCAATAATGATTGATACCTGAGAGATATGAAGAAGCTTAAAGTCATCAACTGAAACCTTAAGGGTTTCATTAGGTTTAACCTCAACACCTAAAAACAGAGACAAACATCAAATTAAACACAACAAGAATCACAGTTATTGGGTTGACAAGATTAAAAGAAGATGAAACAAACCCCAAAATTCCATTGCTAATTGTTGAGAGAGATTGAAAGAACGTTTGAGTTGAGAAAAATAGGCGGAGTGATGAAGATGAGGAAGAAGAAGGGTTTGAAAGGTGTTATATAGATGAAAGTTGCCGCTTAATGAATGTTTAGGGTTTATGGTAGGGTTTTAGAACCTGGATTTGGGCCGTTTGGGCATGTTTTTATTGGGCCTTTTTCTGGTTTGAGGTTTTTTAACCCAATATTGCATTACAATTTACAACTAGAGGTGCACCGTGCACAAATCGTTTAATTTCGCTTAACCGGTTATTTTCGGTTATCAAGAAAATTGGTTATCCGCTTTAACCAGTTCGGTTAATAACCGTTTTTTTTTCAAAATTTTGAGTTATTTTACTTTAACCGGTTCGGTTAATTAACCGGTTTTTCTAATACTTTATTATTTTTTATGGTTTTTCATCGGTAATCTGTGGATCGGTTAAAATTCGGTTTAAAAAAAAACGGTTAATAACCAGTTATTCATAAAAAATCTCTAATCGGTTACGAACCTGCGGTTAAGAAAAATACATTAACCAGTTATTCCTCAATCGGTTAATAACCGGTTTCGGTTATTGAACCGGCTATTTTGTGCACCTCTAATTACAAGTTTTAGAAATACGAGTGAATTCTCATTTGTATCGCATCATGTGGTTTGATTATTAGGGGCGTAGCATATAGAGGGTCGGGATGGGCCACTGTCTATCTGTATTTTTTTGCTAGATGTGTTAGTTTTTACATCAGTAGGTTAAAAATTTTAATACGTAATGAATCGCTCACTCCGAATACTTTTACATGTGTTATATACGTATTAAAATTTTTATATGTAGATTATTTTGCCTAATGCCTATACCTAAGTAAAATACTAAAAACTTTGTAATTTGGCTAGTCGTCTTCTATTTATAACTATGGGCTTTTACAAGTTTAACACTTAAAACCCAAAAGTTCATACGATGATACAAGTTTAACACTTAATTGTTTTTTATGAATTATTCGTAATCCTTGATATAAAAATGCAAATTTTATTCTAAAATTATTATATTTTTGTTTGTAGTCTTTTTTACAATATCCAGTAATTCATGAAAATCCAACTTATTTTCACCTTTGCTAAGGCACGAGTTGTGTGCAAGGATTAGGAATAGGTAAGCAAAACATTCCTATATATTAAAATATACTAGGAAAAGGATATTTTAAAATAAAGACAGATATCGTCTCCGTAGCTCCATCATGTTGTATCAGACCATCGGACAATGTTAGTGTCGGAGTCGGAAGTTGGTTGTTGTTGTGTGTTTATGTGGTTGTTATGTCGGTTAATACTGTATTTTTGTGTACCCACAAATATTATAAATTATAATAACTCTTGCATAATATACAAGTGGGAATATAAATCTTGTTATATATAAAATAATATATTTGATTCTATACACGATGACGTTAGCAATTTTAGTCACCAACCTCTTAGAAGACATTGTTGAGGAGCATTCCCATTTGGTTATGGTTGGTATGATGTTACCATTCTTTGTTCACATTGTTTACATATAACAATAATATATGAGATGTTATTAAACATATTAGTGCTAGATAATATTGTTTCTAAACAACTTGCTATACACGTGTTAACATGTAAGATGATTTAGAGTTGTTTGTTATAATTTTATGGTAACATAGTTAATTATAAAAAAATGGTGATTTAAAAAAGGAATGTTGATTATTTGGAAAAATGATAACCACAATGTGGGTGGGGTAGTTGATCACATTATTAAATATTACACTTAATATCAACTAATTCAAAACTTTGGTTTGATTTTATATCTTGTTAAGAAGAACGATACAATGCATTTATTCATGCAAATAAAGTTCATTAAACATAATATACTACATGAATTTAACAAATATAAACCATAACTATTTTACTACATAAAAGACTTTTTTAACCGTTATTTTTGTCTTTGCCCTTACATAAATAAATTTTCATGTACGTGTAACGTATAAATGAATATGTTATTCACTTTTCTCTACTAGACTAAAATTCCCCTTTTTAAAAAAAAACAATTTTACTTCCAAAAAATTAATGTGCATGATATAAAGTTTGAAATGCAAATCCTTTATTCAATTTTGTTTTTCAGTCTTCCAAAAAGAAAAGCATCAGCTGTTCAAAATATAGTAGGTTTAATACTTGTGTGTTACACACGGGTTAAATAATAATATTTATAAAGTAACTATAAACATTATGTTTAAGGATTGATAATATTTAATTATTAAGTATTTGAGTCAATCAACTCATACATGGTGTAAAATCATATAATTTTCCCTCTCAAATATTTTACTATAAACAAAAAATTTTTCTATAAAAAATGTCACCATAAAACTTTGATTTATTCGATAGAATATACTAACATTGTCAATATATAAACTATAAGACCTACAAGGATATGTGTTGATATGCTAGCCACGAGTTTTTTTTTTGTCTTAAGACCGAGATATTTTCATTAATAAGGACATGTGCACTAGTTTTACTATTTGAATCCATCACGAATGTGGTGATTAGTAAACCCATTATATTAGAAAGGGTTATTGGATTTTAATAATCCGAACTTTTTTATATTGGCCGATATTAATCCCAACTTAAAAAATTCCCTGTGGCAATCTCAACTTGTAACTTATTGATAATGTGCAAATTATACATAATTCCCTTGATGAATTTCATTACGTTTCGAGTCGTTTCGGTACGGTTTTTATAGCATTTTCTATGCAACTGATGTTTTTATGTTTTGTAGGTCCCATGTTGATAAAGAAACGGAAAGATCGTGAAAAATCGAATCCGTAGGCGAAAACGGGGTGCGAAACGGAGTTACGAGCGAGCCGGTACGCGAAAATGAAGAAAGTTAGGCTTTTCTTGGCCCGGTTCGCTATATAAACTCTCCACAACTAAACCCTAGCCTCCATGCTCGACCAAGGGACGAATTTCAGCAGATTTCAAGTGATTTTGAGGCTAGGAACACGAAATCGAAGCGACGGAAGCACGTGGATTCAAGGATTGCTTCTTGCATCTTCCGGGTTTCTTTAATCCTTTGTTTTTCGATTCTTTTATCATGTCTTGCAACATTAATTTTCACTTTATTTTTGTTACAAACATGCTAGGCTAAGCTCTTAAAGCCACCTAGACTTAGATGAATTTATGTTGATTGTTTGACTTGGATTTGGATTGTCTTTGATTATGGTTCGTTTATGATTTAAGTAAAAGTTTAATGCTTTAATTCGATTGATGCTTGTATGTGTATTGGAATTGGTTTGATTAATATTATTGTTTCCATTGAATCCTTGATGAGTGTCTATATCATATAATAGGATTTGATTCAATTCATCGACTGTGTGTTATGAATGTGTTGTGGTTAAATGCATGCTTAAAACCATAGGAAACATAATAGAAATTAATCTAATAAAAATATGCTAGCTTTCTAAGAAATCCGTGAGGTGATTAGATTTATTGTTAGGTCTTGTTTGTTTAATTGCTAAGATTTGATATTCGTGAGAATTCGATCTAGGTTATGTTTAGCAAACATGTCTAATAAATCAATTGAATGCATTGAACTGGCTTTGGGTTTTAAACTGTGAGGTTTGAATTCGCATAAGGTCACTTAATCATAATTAGGTTAGACAACCGTGAGGGCGTTTACCTGTTAAACTAGTGTTCGTAATAACTTGTTAGAAAACCGTAAGTTTCTTCTCGAAAAGGGTCGAGGGTCTTATTTTGGTATTTTTCAAGTGAATATCTTTGTTACTAGTTCCATAATCAAAACCTTCGTTTTCAAGTGATAATTGCAACATAGAGGAGTCGAGTCTAGGTGGTTCATTCCAATCACTGTTTTCGTATTCCATCTTTCGTGCTAGTTTCTATTTTTAGTAATTTCTATTTTTAGTTAGTTTCCAAATTTAGAAAGTTTCTATTTTTAGCAGGTTACTATTTTTAGCAATAAACCCCCCTTTCAAACAATCTTTCTTTTAAGTCGTGTTTAGTCAGTCGAGTCTTGTCTAGTTAATTTAGCGTAGTATATAGAGTCTGTGGGTCGACACCCGGACTTACTTTAGCTATATTGCATTCGACCGGTCCACTGCCGGTTGTGTGTAAGTTAGTTAGTTTGTCTAGGTTTTATAAATATTAAAACTAGGTGTTTATTTGTTATTTATTTTTATATATATTTGCACGCATCAAGTTTTTGGCGCCGTTGCCGGGGACTCTTGGTAATTGCGTTATTTAACTTTTTGAGTCTTAATTGCTATACACGTGCGTTATTTGTTTTGTTTGAGTCATAGGGGTCTACGTCTGAGTCTTTATTTTTGTTTTCGTTGCTATTTTGTCGTGTTTATTTCTTTTCTTTTCGTTGTTTTTTATTTCATTCTGAGTTGTTTCGTTGGTTTCGTGCAGGTTTATGCCACACTTGAGATCGCACGGACCAGTGAAGCATACGTTCGAGGAGGGTGATACGGAGCTAGAGACTGTAGCTGACTCGTCTGCGGAGGTTAAGGTAAGTGCTGTTAAGTTTGATTTCACACCGCACCCAACACCGCACAACACACCACCTAGCAGTCCTAGGTCACCGATGGCAGCGAACCGTACTGTCCATCAACAGGCGTTCGACGGTTTCACCGGAAACCGTTCGTCTATCGCAACGCCTGCGATCACGAATCCAAATTCGTGGCAGATTCCGTCATACATCATGACCGCCATTGCTAACGATCAATTTCACGGGCGGGATGATGAAGATGCACCGGCTCACCTTTCGCGCCTCGCGCGAATCGTGAGCACTTTTAAGCTCCAAGGTGCATCCGATGACGCAATCTATCTGCATCTATTTCCATTCTCACTTGCGGATCGGGCGATCATCTGGCTCGATTCGCAAGCAGAGGGGACGTTCACGACGTGGGAAGCACTTCGTTCAGCCTTCCTGAAGAAGTACTTTCCACCTGCTAAGGCCTCCCGCCTTCGTGACCAGATCCACTCGTTTAGAATGGAAGCAGATGAGCCCTACTATCTTGCTTGGGAGCGATTTCAAAATCTTTTATCTCGCTGCTCCCAACATGGGCTTACATCGTGGGCCTTGGTTGAGAAATTCTATAATGGGCTTACATATGAAACCAGGGCCCGATTTGATACATCTGCGGGGGGTCATCTGATGGGTAAAATGAATGTTGACCAATGTAATGAACTATTTGAAAGTTTTGCCCAGGCCGAACATGAACAACGGTCCACTCTCAGGAATTCCATTCCTGTCACTGGCACACCTTCTTCTTCCACTCGAGGTGTGCACCATGTTAGCATGGAAACGAGTGTGGCCGCTGCTTTAGAAAACCTAACCCGTGAGATGAGGGACCTTAAGGCTAAAGTGGATAAGTGTGAGGTGTGTCGAGGAGGTCACAACACTTTAGAATGCCCGGTGATGTCTAGGGAGGAGCAGGTAGAGTTTGTGGCTAATCAGAATAGGTTCCCTAATAATAACACTAGCAATTCAAATTGGAACCGTAACTCTAACTTCAATAATAACTCTAACTGGCGTTCTTCAGGTGCCCCACCTGGTTATCAGTCTAATTACAATAACAATAATAACCAGGGGGCGGGTAGTTCGTTTAATGGTGGTGCTAGTGGTGATCAGGCTAGTGGGCAAGGTTCTGGTGATAGCATACATAGGATAGAACAGATGCTAGTTCAGTTAGTCGCTAGGGATAAGGTTACAGAGGAAACCCTAGCGAAACATGAGCTTCAATTACAGAACCAACATGCTATCATCTTAGATATCCAGAGAGCTGTAGGGGAGTTAATTATAGGGCTGAGAATTTCTGACCCGACCTGAAAACCCGACCTGAACCTAACCTGAAAATCGTGGGTTTGGGTTTACATTGAATGGGTGTGGGTCAGTTTCGGGTTGAACCTGCTGACCTGATTTTAAAAACAGGTCAGGTTCGGGTCAACCCACTGGGTTCATGGGTTGACCTGATTTTTTATATAAATATAAAATTTATGGTATATTGTGTAAATATACATGTAGTTTAGGGTGTTTTACGTTAAAACTATAACAATATCGAATGTCTTATATGGTTGTTCGTACATTTGGGTGGCAATTCCCGATTTTCCATAAACTCGCTCTCGTTTAAAGAATGCATTTCTTGGTAATTTTGATTTTTTAACTCTTGGAGAATGTATTTTGTGATAATTCAGGTCAAATGGGTCGGGTTCGGGTCAACCTGCTAAAAATCAGGTCGGGTTTGGGTTTAACTAATGTCTAAATTTTCAGGTTCGGGTCAGGTTTGGGTTTGTATAAATTTTTCAGGTTCGGGTCGGGTTCAACCCACCAACCCAATAACCTGACCCATTAAGCACCCCTAGTTAATTAAGCAGTCACCTGCCCAGAGGCCACAGGGCCAGTTCTCTGGATCCACTCAAACGAACCCATCGGCTCAGTTGAATGCAATCTCAACCCGTAGTGGTAGAGTCTTAGAGCCCGTTAGGAAGAAGGTGTCGTTTAGTGAGCCACTAGTGAGTGAGAAGGTAGTTGAGGAGAGTGAGGATGAGTTAGTCGATGAGGAGATAGTTCTAGAGGGTCCGGGTAGTATAGAGGCTGAGTTTAGTAATCCAAAACCTGTGAGTGACCCTGAGTCTGAGTTAAGTGTGGGGAGGAAGCCGGTGGATGTTAGGCCCTCCCCTGTGATTGATCATGCTAGAGTGCCATATCCCGCTCGTTTGAAGCAGCAGAAGTACACGCGGGATTATGGCCATTTCCTAGATTTGTTTAAGCAAATCAAGATCAATCTGCCGTTCATAGAGGTTCTCCAGCAGATGCCTAAGTATGCTAAGTTCTTGAAGGACATCCTCAAGAACAAATGCAAGCTGGGAGACCTCTCATCGGTTCCTTTAAATGGTGAGTGCTCGGCAGTTGTAACGAATACACTACCGGAAAAGCTTTCTGATCCAGGAGTCTTTACGATTCCTTGCTTATTCGGTAGTAATCTAGAAGCCCGAGCTTTAGCTGATCTAGGTGCTAGCATTAATCTGATGCCTTACTCTTTGTACGAGAAGCTAGGTCTAGGTGAGTTGACTCCCACCAAGATGTCATTGTCGTTAGCCGACAAATCTATTAAGTATCCACGGGGGATTGTTGAGAATCTGTTAGTGAAAGTTGATAAGTTTGTCTTCCCCGTGGATTTTGTCGTGCTAGATATGGAGGCCGATGCTAAGGTTCCCATAATCCTCGGTCGTCCTTTCCTTCGCACTGCCCATGCTGTTATAGATGTTTTTAAGGGGCAAATCACTTTGCAGGTAGGAGAGGACGTAGCGGTGTTTAAGATTCCCGATCCGATAGAAAAGGTTAAGCGTTGGGATAGTCGGGTTCAGGTGATAGACGCCGAGGATAGGTGGGTAGAGGGTTATGAGAGTGGCAATGTGTTTTTCACTAGAGAATGGGCTGAAGTGAAACAGTTGCTGAGAGCTAAGTGCGGGGATCCTAGTAGGTTTAAGGATACCCCAAATGATGCAGGTTGATTTGATCTTGGTTAGGAAGGTTGGTTTGTAGAGTTTGTATAAGTATCGTCTATCGAGTCAGTTTTTATTTTATTTTGTTTTTAATTTTATTTTATTTTATTTTTTTCGAGTCAGTTTTACGCTCGGGTATTCTTTTGTTTGTTTTTGCAGGTTTAAATCATTCTCACCCGTACTCAATCTCCATTCGGGTGAGTTTGTATTTGTGAAGATAAAGGAAGATCTCGAGAGTGTCGGTGAAGCTCGATCGCGACCGAAATGCTATACGATCGGAGCCGAAGTTGGAATGAAGACTTGGAGCTTACGCGTTTCACAAAACCAGCTAAGTCCTTTCCAATTCACCTTTCTATCTTTTATTTTTGCATTTTTGTTTTTATTTTTTTAGATGTTTTCTATCTCTACATTGAGGACAATGTAGAACTTAAGTGTGGGGATGAGAAATAGTCATTTCTGAGTCTTAGGTTTGTTTAGTTGTTTGTTTTGAGTCTTATAGAGTCTTAAAAAATCCAAAAAAAATTAAAAAATTGAAAAATGTCTTTGTTTAAGTTGTGCACTTTAATAGAAAATGATAGGAAACTGATTCTGGTTTTCAAATGAGTTGTGGTTTTTGAAACAAAAAAGAATTTGGATAAACTTTTGGTAACCCAATTAGCTGAGATGGTTTCCCTAAGTGTACTAATAGAAAGTTAATGTGTCGTGAATCTCGTGGGTCATCATCTTAGGAGGAATAGGAAGGCCTTAACTAAAGAACAATTAGGCACCATTGTAGGCTTTAGAACTTAAATAGGTTAAGGGGTAGTGCCATTTTAGGATTATAACACACTTCTTGTGAAAGAAGTGGCGCATCCGCAAATAAAATGTCCACCGGGTATAGTACTGAAAAGCGCTCAAAGTAGCTGCTAAATAAAAGAGCTCAAAGAGCCAATTCAAAAAAAAAAAAAAGAAATGAAAAAATAAGGCAAGTGATCCAAGACCTCATGTGCTCTACCTCCGGGATAGCGACTTGGATACGACACCCCTGGGTGAGGTGATCTTGTTTTATGAAACAAAAAAGAGAATAACAGTCTATACCCACAAAATTCATCCATCAAAATCCACCCTAATATGGCACTAGTTCTTAGCTTAGTTAAGTTTTTTAGGTTATTTTGGTAGGAAAACCTTTTTGGTTTATCCGGTGCCTCGTTAAGCAACACTTAATCGGGCTGACTTGTTTTTCCTCTGTGTGAGACCTTGTAGATAAATGATTTAATTAAATTTAGATTAAACATAAAGGGAAACTAAATTGGCTAGTGTTAGGGTGTTTAAAACAAACGCACCACTATTTATCTGAATTCGGTTCTTGTTTGGGAAACTGTAATGAGAGTTGAAACCTTAATTAGTTGTGATTCTATGTGCATGCTTTTTCAGGGACGAAAAAGGTGAAGTGTGGGGATGTTTGATAATGTGCAAATTATACATAATTCCCTTGATGAATTTCATTACGTTTCGAGTCGTTTCGGTACGGTTTTTATAGCATTTTCTATGCAACTGATGTTTTTATGTTTTGTAGGTCCCATGTTGATAAAGAAACGGAAAGATCGTGAAAAATCGAATCCGTAGGCGAAAACGGGGTGCGAAACGGAGTTACGAGCGAGCCGGTACGCGAAAATGAAGAAAGTTGGGCTTTTCTTGGCCCGGTTCGCTATATAAACTCTCCACAACTAAACCCTAGCCTCCATGCTCGACCAAGGGACGAATTTCAGCAGATTTCAAGTGATTTTGAGGCTAGGAACACGAAATCGAAGCGACGGAAGCACGTGGATTCAAGGATTGCTTCTTGCATCTTCCGGGTTTCTTTAATCCTTTGTTTTTCGATTCTTTTATCATGTCTTGCAACATTAATTTTCACTTTATTTTTGTTACAAACATGCTAGGCTAAGCTCTTAAAGCCACCTAGACTTAGATGAATTTATGTTGATTGTTTGACTTGGATTTGGATTGTCTTTGATTATGGTTCGTTTATGATTTAAGTAAAAGTTTAATGCTTTAATTCGATTGATGCTTGTATGTGTATTGGAATTGGTTTGATTAATATTATTGTTTCCATTGAATCCTTGATGAGTGTCTATATCATATAATAGGATTTGATTCAATTCATCGACTGTGTGTTATGAATGTGTTGTGGTTAAATGCATGCTTAAAACCATAGGAAACATAATAGAAATTAATCTAATAAAAATATGCTAGCTTTCTAAGAAATCCGTGAGGTGATTAGATTTATTGTTAGGTCTTGTTTGTTTAATTGCTAAGATTTGATATTCGTGAGAATTCGATCTAGGTTATGTTTAGCAAACATGTCTAATAAATCAATTGAATGCATTGAACTGGCTTTGGGTTTTAAACTGTGAGGTTTGAATTCGCATAAGGTCACTTAATCATAATTAGGTTAGACAACCGTGAGGGCGTTTACCTGTTAAACTAGTGTTCGTAATAACTTGTTAGAAAACCGTAAGTTTCTTCTCGAAAAGGGTCGAGGGTCTTATTTTGGTATTTTTCAAGTGAATATCTTTGTTACTAGTTCCATAATCAAAACCTTCGTTTTCAAGTGATAATTGCAACATAGAGGAGTCGAGTCTAGGTGGTTCATTCCAATCACTGTTTTCGTATTCCATCTTTCGTGCTAGTTTCTATTTTTAGTAATTTCTATTTTTAGTTAGTTTCCAAATTTAGAAAGTTTCTATTTTTAGCAGGTTACTATTTTTAGCAATAAACCCCCTTTCAAACAATCTTTCTTTTAAGTCGTGTTTAGTCAGTCGAGTCTTGTCTAGTTAATTTAGCGTAGTATATAGAGTCTGTGGGTCGACACCCGGACTTACTTTAGCTATATTGCATTCGACCGGTCCACTGCCGGTTGTGTGTAAGTTAGTTAGTTTGTCTAGGTTTTATAAATATTAAAACTAGGTGTTTATTTGTTATTTATTTTTATATATATTTGCACGCATCACTTATTTTCCTACAATAATCCTCCGTTAAAATTAACTTAACGCCGTTAACTTTTTTTCGAATTTCTAACCGATGTTTTAGGGCTTTTGATCGGGAGGACGATATGAATCTATTGACGTAAAATTTATCTTGAGCCGATACTCCAAATGAAGAAATTTTAACATCCGATTTAAGCACCGTTAGGTTTAAAGACCCGATTTAAGACCGTTTGGTCGTTTGGAGCATCGACTCAACGTAAGTTTTACATCAATAGATTCGTATCGTACTCCCGATCAAAAGCCCTAAATATCGGTCAGAAATTCGAAAAAAGGTTAACGGCGTTAAGTTAAATTTAACTGAGGATCAATGTAGGAAAATAAGTTAAAAGTTGGGATTGTCACAGGGAATTTTTTAAGTTGGGATTAATATCGGCCAATATACAAAAGTTCGGATTATTAAAATCCAATAACCCTATTAGAAATTAAATTTGAACTTAAAAACAATTTATGCATAACATCTTGTCTTTGGTATATATTTTATATCATTATATTAATATGACAAACTTGTTTATAAATACTAGATTGAAATTAAGTAGAAGTTTCTTTATATTAAAGAGTGAAGTGATAATGATATACCTATAAATATCACTAGACAAATGACAAAAGGTTTGGTGGCCTATTGAAAGAGGCTTTGACTTTAAAAACATTACCTTAAAGAGGTATCTGGTTCAAATTTGAACATGTACATATTATGTGACCGGCTTTGTTTCGGTCGCATATTTTGCGACTGTCTAACTCTGGCTGCTATATTTGCGCCCATTTTTGCAACTATATTAGTTCTTGTTTTGTTTTTTTTATAATTTTAGAAAATTAGTGCCCGTATTTACGACCAAAGAATGTATGGTCGCTATATTTGCCACCGTTTTGCGACCAAAAGTAAAATGGTTGGAAATTTTGCGACTTATTTTGTTTCGGTCGCAGGTTTTGCAACCGTTTTTGTTTTAGTCGCAGATATCGCAACCGAATTTTTTCTGGTCATAAAGTTTACGACCATTTGATTTTGGTCGCTATACAGTCGCTATTTTTGCGACAGTTTTTTATTGGTTACAAGTTTTCGTCGCATTTGCTCATTTTTATAGTAGTGAATACCCTTTCCTAAAATCTTCAACTTTGCATTGAGATGATGACTAAATTTGCATCACAATGGAGTCACTAATCCTTCTAATGGCTTTTATTTCTTAAGCATATTCTTCAAACTAAAAGAAAAATAATATTCCACTAGAAAATAATAATCTTTACAATCGTCACATCCCTCTTAATGTATGCTTGTATGATCAAATGATGACACGGTCACTAGGACCTTGATTTAAACACAACTTATTTTACGTTCTTGTATCCTTGTTTTCTTGATTCCTAGATCGTCCGTAACACTGAGAAGTCATACTTTCAAAAATCATCCCAGTCAGCATGTCACATCAGTTTTCTACTCATTATCATACATCCTTCCACAAATCAACTTTTACCCCCAACACCATCTTTTCACAAATCACTTAATTTAGTTTCTTAAAAATTAAATACAAAATTCATTTGTGTTAATATATAGTGTGACCCCCACCAAAATTTTTTTCGTGTTCACAAGAACCGCCCTTCACCAGACACCATCCTCAACAAATCCTCCTCACCCAATGCAGTCCTTCCCAAAGGCGGAGCCCTTCAGTCACAAACAACCCTAAAGACGTTGCGTTGCAGGCAGTCTTAGTCGTGATGATTTTTAAGAGTTGTTTAAGTCATCATCTTCGTCCTAGATAGTATATTGCTAAGTGTTCCCTTTGAAATCATTGTCGTTAAAAAACAAGAGTATATTTTTAGAAGTAGCATAATTTGTGATTTGCTATTTATAAAATAATAAGGCTTGAAATTTTAGAGAAAGTGAACACGTTATACACTTTATATTTTGAGAAAAAAAAAAGCTTTTTATACTTTTGGTACGTGTGAGCCGAAAAAAAATCTATTTTATCACAAAATAGGTATAGACTAATATCGATTTTACTTTTCTTCTTGGCTCTTCACTCTTCTAAAACAAACAATAGTCAATAAGTTATGTTAAAGATGAGTTTTAATAGTCAAATTTACCATAAGTTTAATTTGTTTAATGAAAATAGGATCAATAGTCAATAAATTTTGTTAAAAGTAAGCTTTTAAGTTTTTAATTAACAAATAAGCCTTAAGTTTTACTCTTTCCGTTCTACATTAATTGTCATGAGACTCAAAACATAAAGTTTAAGAAAATATTATATTATTATACTTTTTAACTATAAAATGACGATAATGTCGTTACTTAAACTAATGACATCTTTTGTGTCAATAATAATTATGGGTAAAACTGAAAATTACACTTATATTTTTAGATTTGACATTTAAATTGAGAAAAAAAAATGAAAAGATGTAGATTTAAAATGAAACAAAGGAAGTATTATGTTATCAAAATGAAACCAAACACCTTTAATGTTTTAAACTCAATTAGAATTAGGTTAACTGTTTTTATATATTAAATTTGTGTCCTCAAGTGCCTCGAGAGGCGTCTAGTGTGGTCGCACTACTGCACCATGCCCAAACCGGCCCTTCATTCATCAATGTCAAGGGCAAAGGGTAAATCCAATCGCCCCACCGCATTGTCTTTCTTCTTGGCAATCACACACCAATAAAGTAGGTGGTCACACATTTGATTACTTTTATAAGTATGTATCTAATAAATCAAGATTTTAAAGGGTTTTTAAAAGGAAAAATATTTGTTCTATAATAAGAAGTTTGGGTGAGAAATTGTATGAAATTTTCTAGCATGCATGAGTTGATGAAGTAAAATTTTTAAATATTAAATATTTACAAATTATTAAACATAATAATTATAATTTTTTTATAAATACATGAGTCTTAAACATAGTGTTTTTAAACCTAGTTTTTTTTAATATATTTGGTGATAATCAACAAGTGACTCTAATAAGACATTTATCCGGTTAAATACACTTTCTAAAATAGCATTTTGTCTTAAAATGCTTGGGATACCCGAAATCTACAATGTGATAATCTACGTTGCATTCCAACTTATGCACAAATACAAGAGCAAAAGACAAAAGAATATTAATTTCCGATTATTTTTTTGTCTTTCACATGCAAGGCACATGATGAACGTTTAACGAAAAAATTGACGGAATTTTGGCTCATGACATTTGTGTTAAGAATAAAAATCACGGAGACCAAAACCGTTAATGTGAGATTAAACCTGTTAAAATTGTTAAAACACAGAAACAAAAACAGTTCACTCTTTTATATAAATCTTGATTTTGTGATTCGTGTTTGTTCGTAAATAGAATTAGAATATGAATTTTTATTTTCTAATATGTTGATTTGTAGAATTTATTGGAACTAAATATGAATTAGTGTTTGGTTTGTAAAAAAATTAACAAAAGAAACCCGAATATCCAAACCCTCAAATTCCAATTCTTTAGAAAAAAAAACCGCAAGTCCTCCATATATTTTGTTTACAGATTTGAATCTTTGATTTACTACTTATAGTTTAGAGTTTACAAGACAAACAAAGAAAAAAAAAGTAACATTCTAACTAGGTATTATATACTCGAGTTAAAAGGATTTATGACGATAAAAATTAATGTTACATAATGAGAAAAATAAAAGTTCATAGACTAATAAAGTTTAGGGTTATTGGATTTTAATAATCCGAACTTTAATGAATTGACCGATATTAATCCTAACTTTAAAAATTTCCTCTGACAGTCTCAACTTGTAATTTATTTTCCTCCATCGAGCCTTTTATAACATTAGACTTAAAATTCTATTTTGACCCAGAGATTTGACAATAATAATTTTACCTTCAAAAGGTTCATCAATTGTTTAAACTTAAGTCTAAAAGTTTCATTTTTAAGTTTAAATTACTATAAATGATGAAATGGTTATAATCTTTTCGGGGTAATTTGATATATTTTATACTCTTATAGAAAAATTATTACTTTTTGACAAACTTAAGTCTAAAATTTTCATTTTTTAGTTTAAAATTATGGATTGCATATGGATTGTGGACACCTAAAAATATTACTCCATCCGTCTTATTTTAAATGTCATTGGACCCGTAGTATAAAGTTTAAGAAGAAAATGAATTATTATATATTTATAATCTATAAAATAACAATAATATTATTAAAGTCTTTTATCTTTTAAGTCATAAAGTAGCCTATATATTAAATAATTAGGTATAAAATTAAAAAATATACTTTTATTTTTAACATAAACATTTAAATTGGGAGTGAAGAAAACATATACATTCAAATAAGACGAAGGAAGGAAGTATTTGAGAAAGGTGTATTATATGGATTAGAAACAATGTACTTCACTCTAGAAAATTAGGTCAGGAAAATAAATTAGTGACGAGATGGAGGATTTACCGACTGAAAAGGCAAATACTCACCAACCACCTACAAGAAAATATGCCGCCATTGCCAATATCTCACCTAACACCTTTCACTTCAATTTTATTTTATAATAATATTAACCCACTTTTTTATAACTAAAACGAAATTTATTAACATCATCGAAATTTATTAACCCGGCCGGGGTGTTCCCTTCCCGTCCTAGATGTGTTCACTACGAAGAAAACGATGATCATCTGCTAGTTTTATGTTACAGTACTCGTATAGTTTGACATTTCATCACTAATTGGTGTTGCATGTAATTCATACTTGCATTTAGCGTCAAAGATATCCTAGAAGTTCACAAGTCAATCTGAAGCTACGGAAGAAAAAGAAAGACATATGGATCACATGGATAAAAACATGTTGGTATCTATAAAAAAATAAAAACCAAAAGGTGTTTGAAGATAAATCAATCGACTTATTAAATATATTTCATGATATAAAAACATCTGGATCACATGGATAAAAACATATGTTCCTTAAAAACATTTAGTTGGAGAGAATGCTGTAATATGTCGACTTTTTAAGTCTTGTACTGTTTTTACGCGGTTGAGCGTCTTGCTTACGACTTTTAATGAAATTTGCAGCTAAAAAAGAAACAATTATTAAGATAAAATAAAATAATTATTCACAAAATTATAACGGTATCACTCACGGTTCAAATTGCATAATAACAAAGCAATATGGTAATAACCCACAATTATTTAAATAATGCATAACGCTTTTTCTCTTAAAATTGATATCGGTATAAAGAGAGAATATTTTGTATCAAAGTGTAAACTCGTAGTTTGGTTAGGTTATATTGTTTTTTACATTTCCTTGTTGTATTTTGCTAGCCCTCGGCCAGTTTGAGTTCTTAATACACATTGTCGTTAAAGAAAAAAATATGCCAAGCAAATTAATTGTCTCTTTATAAAGAGTGTCGCAAGGAACATGGGTTGACATTAACTTGTCCCACGGGCCACTTCATCAACTCCAAGTACCTATTGTGTCCATTTAACGCCCACGATGTTCCTTTTACAAATTCTATGATTGATAATTTAAGTGACACACACCCAAACCCTAGCGATTTCATGCCGATTAATAAATAAATATAACAATTACTATTAATACATTCATCACACCACAACACATCATAGTTTAAAGAGTTGTTTGACAGTGTTAAATGGTTAAATGCTAAATGATTAAAAAGTCTGAATGGTTAAGATGTTAGAATGGTTGCTGAATGGTTAAGAGATTCTGTTTAGTTCGATATTTGAATGAGATTTTAAAATTTTTGTTTCATTCACTTTGTCTAACATTGGAGTGAAAAAACATTGTTAGCTTATATATGCAAGCCTTTATAACATGTTAAGTTCTTGTGTTACATTTTACTTTAGCACATACCCGCGTGCAGGAGAGTGCAAATTTGGTACGAATTCCTTGACATAATGCGACGCCCATGCGACCTACTCCAAAAACCCGTGTCCGAGCGAGGATAATTTTTGGTCTCTTTTTTTTAGATTTTTGGTCGCACCTGGTTGCCGGCTGAACGACACCTCTGAATCGGTTAAATTCAAAGGGCATTCAGATCTAAACAAACACAACCTAAGTCAATGTCACATAACCACATCACGATTTCTTTTTCAAATTGTTTTAGTGCTTTTATTGCGCTACACCACACGATATCCAAGTACATACAAACAACATGTGTGAGAAAGAAACGGAAAACAACCTCAACAAACATTGACAACGAACATTGACATGTGAACGTTACGATTTACCCGTTACGCCGTAACGGTATTCCCACATTAATGTGACATCCATCTCATCCACCAAGCATTAAAAAATAAATAAAGGCTAAGTGCATAACATAGAGAACGTTCCCATACAAAATAAATTTTGCCGTTATTGCAACGTTAGAACCGTGTCATCAACAATGAGCTCAATCAAAATTCGTTTCACCTAATTTTTAATATGATTTAAGAAACATCTCAAACTTGTGATCCTTACTTGTATACATAAGTTATTGAATAAATAAAGTACGGAGTATAAGTTTGGTGAGTAACCTTGTATTCACATTGTTAAGTAAACAATAAACAACAAATTGAACCACCACGTATTAAAATAAAGGTTCCCCGAAAAATCACAAAAACATGAACCCTAACTTGTGAAAATGGGGATTTATATATATAAATAAAATAAAATAAAAAAACAGAAATATACATAAAATTAACAACTTGATAATAATAAAAATAAAATCTCCATGGCATTAATCATCCCTTGAAGGGGAGCAAGGAGTCATGTCCATAGGGTAACTACCCAACACCCTCAAAAACGATGTAAATTCCTGAACCTCAGCTAAAGCATTTTGAGCCCTAACATCCGCCATTGAAGCTTCAAAATCAACATAAAACATGTACTCAAAATGCTTCGCTGTTCCCACGTTTGCGTCATCCACAAGTCGAATCGGACGATTCCGGTGAGGTCTGCTTTCAATCTTCGTCAAGCTAATGTTTCTAAACGCAAACGCTGATAGAACTTTGAACAGGACTGATGTGCCTTTATCGTGAGCGAAAACGATGCTTGTTTTGAACGGACGATCTGTACGTGGAATGATCGGTTCACGTGCAAGCATCACGAATCGAGTTATGTTGCTTGAATCGTCCTGAATTCCGTCAGCGAGGATGTTCAGATTGTAAAGCTCAGCGGCGCGTGCTGATGCAATCGCTGCCGTGTCACGGAGGTTGTTTGCAGCCACAAACTCTGCAGCTCCGGCGGTATCGTCAACAGCTTCACGTGTCACGTTTAAACCGAGTTTTGTTAAAGTTAACTCGCACTGAGCTAGGGCTTGTGGATGACTGATAACACGGTTGATATATTCCTTACGAACGCCTGGTAGAGCAAGGAGACAGTGATGAACAGGGAGCTGAACTTCACCGACGATGTGTAGACGATGACGGAGAAGTAGATCGTAGTTGCGGTGAATACTACCGCCGAGCGAGTTTTCAACAGGTAAAACTGCTCGATCTGCAATCCAAAGCTCCACCGCTTGAAATGCAACTTCAAACTGGTCACAGGGAATAGCTTCACATTCAGGATAAGCTTTTCCGGCAGCGGCTTCACTGTACGCGCCGGGAACACCTTGATAAGCAACACGTAACGTCGAGCCGTGCATCGGCGCCGGTGAAAGGTCAGTAATAGTTAACGGTTTCGGAATTTTTTCAACCGGTACCAGATCTAGGGTTTTATGACCATTAACAACGGTTATGTTATCAGCACCGCCTGTTTTCTCTGTGTTTTGTTGCTGTGAAACAACTTTACTTGCGAGAATTGCACATGAGCTTTGCCAATCGGCTCGGTTCTTACCGACTCCGCCGGAAGTGAAGCTGTTAGTCGCCGGAACCGCCGCAGATATGGCTGGGTTGACGGCTGGATTGGTTGTGTTTGGAGCCGAGTCGAATCGGCTTGCGGCTGAGTGAACGGTGAAAGTGAGTCGGTGGGGGTTAGGTAATGGTGACGGTGTACGCATTATTGATTTGATACTAATTGTGGAAGATGGAGCTAATGACTGCATGTTTGATTGACTGTTGTTGATCGGAGATTGAAGCGGTGGTGAGAGGGAAATGATGTATGAAGAAGCTTGGTGATCGGAGATAGCCAAGCTGAAAAAACAGGTATGGGTAGATAGGGGTTTTTATATTGGGAATTGGAAATGAGTTGTTGCAGGCTTGAAAGGGTCAAGCTCACACCTACCCCCTCTCATTTTTTAAATTTTTTTATTTTTAGTTTTTATTTTTTAAATATTAAGAAAGGGCTTTGAATTTTAAAAGCGTGTAAAAAAAAAACAAATAGAGAGTAAATTGTATTAACAAATTCAATATAATTTTTAAACTTTAGCTCCTTAACATTATATTTTCTAACTGGAACTGATTTTAACCGATTTTCCATTACAAATTCTGTTAGTTAGCTGGAACTGTCTTTAACCGATTTTCCATTCCAAATTCCGTTAGTTTCTACTCACGTGTTCAGCACGTGAGAGGGGGGGATCTTGACAGAAAATCAATTAGAGATTGTTTTTTTAAACTATAAAGTTAATAACATAAAGTGTTAAGGTTGTATAGAATCTGTTATTATTATTAAAATATTAAAATCTTGTATGAAAACTTCAAATTACTCTAACAAGTATTAATATTGAGAACTTAATTTAACTTAGAGAAAGATAATTAATTGATAGAAGCGTGGAAATGGTTGAAAGACACGTTTTCTTGAATTGAAAGGGTAAACTAGTATCCTGTATTGTAATTGTATACATTTTAAACAATAATTTTTAAATCATCTATTGTTATTTTTAAGATTCACTAATATGATGAAAATAAGCGTGTAGTGTCACGATAAGAGGTTTGGTGATTTTAAATACTATTAGACCCATTACATTTGTACTATTATATTCACTTGAGCTTAAACTTAATAATAATAATATACAATAGTTAAATAGTTTTTCTGTAAGAAAATAAATAAAGTTCAACTACTTAAGATAATCTTATGATAAAAACGACATCATACGAACTACGAGCACAAATAATATTGGGTTGTCCAAACCGAAAACTCGGTAACCCGCATCCACCCATAGTGTGGTTAAATATTTACTGTGTATTTGTAGTGCACGGAGTTTCATGTAAAAATGGATATGAGAGATAACACCGTCAACAAAAATACCAAATAGATATTATAAATTATCCCATAAAGGGCTAACCACTGTTGGCTTATTAGTCTATTACCAATGTACTAGTTTTAAGCGGTGTATTTAGAATCAAATATCATGGTATTTTATGAAAGAATTTTTGTTCAAAGGTATCATAAATTTTTTTCAGTTGTATCTTTATATTTAAAACCGTAAAAAAATGGTATCAATATACTTAAACCGGTGAAAATTGTACTTCGTAACAAAAATTGAGGGGTAGCCCGGGATACCCTTGTGCTCTTCCTACCAGTTTTCATCATCCAACTAGATTAAGAAGTTCTTTAAGCCAAATTTCAGATAAAAATGTTATTTCATGATGAATTATGTTATAAGACGATAATGTTTCCATTGAAAATATCATTATTTTATTATTAAAACACAATAAAAATATTCATTTTGAAAAATGAAATAACTTGTTATAAAAATAAGATAAAAGTGTTATTTAAAATCATTTGTAATAATTATATAAATCATAAACTTGATTAAGTTCTTTTTTTTAAATTTCTGATAAAAGTGTTATTAAATACACCATGTTATTGGGTGTGTCCTAAATATATAACTAACCATGACATACAAAATCACTTTGCTCGCATTGCTACTTTTACCAACCTATGTAAGATGCCTTTTGTCAATGAGGTTCGTTGTTTTATGGATAATATTCTTCCATTTGGAACACTAAGTCCCGGGTTTAAATATCACAAATGAGAATTTGGTGTAGTTTAAGTAATGTAATAATATTAACGTTTATTGTTCAAAAAATATAAAATGTCTTCTTATTGTGGCCCATTGACAGATTAAAAAATTGGTAGTGGTGTCAAAAATGAGTTGGATAAAAAATAACCATATTTTACTTGTTTATCATTGAATAAAACTAGGTGAATTTGTTACCTATTGGAGGATAAAATCTTTCTTGACTTGATTGATACCAACTAGGAGGATAACACACCATACAAGTGATACAACCATGGCTAGGTCTTGATTGTACAATGTATATACAATTTATAGGGGCATTCATGCAAGTATCTATCTAATAATTCAAGGTTTTAGGGGGTTATTTTTAGGGGGAAATGTTTGTTCTATATTAGAAAGTTTAGGAGGGAAAATTGTATGGAATTTTTTTTCATGCAAAAGTTGATGGAACCATTTACATAAATATTAAATATTTATAAATACTTAAAATAATGTTATAATTTTTTATAAATATTATTACTTAACCCGTGTGTAACACACGGGTGTTAAACCTAGTTGTCATATAAAACACTTTAATAGCATACTAAAGATGAAGAACTAACCATAAATACCAATCATCTAAATATAATAATTTCACTTCAAAACATATAAACAAATCAATCATACCTTACAATTATTGAAGACTTGACCAGAAACTATTACTTTCCGGCTTCAAGGGCTCTACAACAAAAGCTAGTACATCAATGGACGACTCAGATACACTCATTGCTCTTCTTGCTATCATCTTAACTAAAATTTGTTAGGGCAATGACAACCCACAAATAATGAAGCAAGAGCGTGACAAGGCATCAGGGGGCGGGGACAATCTTGAATTATCGATGGACCATTAAAATTTGTTCGGAATGTAATTTCGAGATACATTTTACATAAATCGACTCCTATTATCCGTCCGACAAAAGCTCTAAAACATTGGTCTTAAATTTGAAAAAACTAAAACTTAACGCCATTAAAAAAAATTTAACAACGGCATGTTGGTTGCCAAAGTAATAAAACTTAAGACCGTTACCAGCTAATTCAATAGTTAGAACCGTTAGAAATCAAAAGATAATAACTAAGACCGTTTAAAACCAATATAATTAATCCCCCAATGAAATTTGATACTTCTTATACCTAACATGAATGGTAAAAGAACCTACACCACAAATGTAAGTAAATAATAACTAACGTACAAAATTATTCCTAAATATGGCTACATTCAATATCTTTTTTGTCTTAAAACTTTATAAACTATTCATAAAGATCTATAATAATAAATATAAATATACCGTCTTAGGTAAACTTTATTTTTTAAGTTTAGTTGTTTAAAGTTTAAACAAAAGGCAAACCGTGGGATGTAGTTTGTAGCTAGTTAAGTTTGGTAGGTAGGGTGTGAGATGTAGATTATTCCACATCGTTCATTACATTTTATTTAAGGGACCACAACGGTCCCCATTTTCAAACTTTGCACAGAAACACCCCCTCAACTTTGTTTTTATTTTTATCACATTCAATTCTCTTATCATATTTGTGTACGTGTTCGATATATTTTTTTCACCACGTTCTTAGCGTTTCAATCGTTTCTCGAACTTCATCAAAGTCTACTCCTTATATGCATTTTGTTTTTTATTGTCAGAAAAATCTGTTTTCCTACTTATCATTGATTGAATGGTAGAAAAGGTAATTGAATGAATTGTGATAAGAAAATGAGTCTATTAGAAACAATGGTTTGGTTGTGATTTTGATAGCCTATTTACTATGGGTTAGTTGTAGTTATATGTTTATAAACATTTGAGTTAGCTTAAATAATACAAAATCAATCTTTGTATTTTCTTACTAAGTTAGATACCTGTGTAACATGAGTTGAATAAGAATATATTAAAGTAATTATTTTGATAATCATGTATTTCTTATGAAATAACTTGCTGATAAATTTTTAAACATAAAAATTTAATGTATTAGAGATAGAAATCGAAACTTGATATCTATTATACTATAAGAGTTATTGTAATTATATATTAGGTTATTGGATTTTAATAATCTTAATTTTTTTATATTGGTCGATATTAATCCCAATTTAAAAAATTCTCTGTGGCAATTTCAACTTGTAACTTATTTTCCTACAATGATCTACCGTTAAAGTTAACTTAATGCTGTTATTTTTTTTTTGAATTTCAGACTGATGTTTTAGGACTTTTGATTAGGAGGACGATACAAATCTATTCATGTAAAACTTAGCCTGAACCGATGCTCCAAATGTAGAAATTTTAACATCCGATTTGTGCATCGTTAGGTTTAAAGACCTTATTGATCGAAGACCGTTTGGTCGTTTAAAGCATCGACTCAAGGTAAGTTTTAAATTAATAGATTTGTATCGTCCTCCCGATCAGAAGCCCTAAAACATCCGTCAAAAGTTTGAAAAAAAGTTAACTTTAACGGCAGATCATTATAGGAAAATAAGTTACAAACTGAAATTAGCACATGGAATTTTTTAAGCTGAGATTAATACATGCCAAAATTGCAGTTTACTCTATAAATAATTCAAATCACATATATGATTTTTTTCAAGATTTATTAATTGAATTTTGTAACTTATTTCCTTAAACCACCCTGTATCAAATTATTAATCCTGTAACTAATTGATTTTTTCACTATTTTTGGAGGTAATATTATCCATCATAACAATATATATATCAGTCTAGCAGTTTGATTTCAACTGATTGGTTCCGTAAAAAACATTGTTATAGAACAGCTTTATATGGAAATATGTCAAATTATTATAGAATCAAAGTAATATATCTTACGGTAAACGGTAAATATCATTTATGTATATGAAAATTTTCATAATGGAAACCTTCATACATGAACATAACAATCGCTTTCACACCATTTTCACATTCATAAGCTTTCAAGAAATTATATATAGCTATAAAGTATGTGTTATAAGAATTAAGTTAGAGGCTAGCTTGTTAACGATTTACATTTTAAACTTTCATCATATCTTATGTCTTTGCCTTTTATAGGTAATAACTTTCATTACTTCTATTTTTAAAAAATGAGTATACCGGACTCGCTAACCGGCATGTGACACCCACGTCACAAGAGCAAGACACATGAAACAATCAGCTCATAGGTCATTCATAATCAAAGGAGCGAGAATCAACCCACCGTTCGCATAACACTCAAACCCTGATGTACACCATTCTTCTTTGTGAAGTATACCTACGTACTTCGTTTCAACTACTAATACCGAAAAGATTTTTTTGGAATAAGAATTATCAAAATCATATTTCACTAACTTCACCAATTTTCTTTTTTGTTAGTGGTCCATTGGCTAAGACAAAGCCTTAAAACACCCAATATCATGAGTTCAAGTTTCACTAAAAGAAATTTACCGTTTAAAAAATAATAATAATTAGTAACCAGTTTTTTTTTCTTATACAAACTCCAAAGATATGTCTAAACGATCAAGCTTTAAGTGTTGATTTCCAATAATAATTTGTAACGAGTCTGTTGTAAACATTAATTTATTATTTATAACCTGCATGTTATTTATAAAAAAATAGATATTTTGAATAAAATTGTTATTGAAATACACATGGTACTGTTTACATTGCTTTCATAAATATTCTCATTGAAACTAAACAAAATCGAAAAACAAAAAGAGATGTTATATTATTGAATCCATCGTGGCCCCCGATCGACATGTTGCTTTAGAACCATGACAAAGACAAGTGAGTAATAGTATTAAATTGTATACAAATAATTTTTAAGAGAGTTCTAAATTATTTTAATTTTAAATGTTTATATCTACTTTGTTTTTGTATTTTAACCAATCTTTATTTCATGTAATATTTAACTTGCTCTTACGTTATATATTTTTAGGACAACTTTGGAGTTATATATGTAATATTTTATGTATTTATTGGTGTATACAAGGTCTAACCTAGTTTTTTATAAATTAATATAGGAAAAAAACAGTGTTGTAATTTCTTTTTAAAGAACATATTTGTTGTCACTCATTTTACTTTATATTTTATAAATAAATGAGGATCATAGTATTTTATTTGACATTTGATTCAAGTTATAGTTGATTTGATTAGTTAAAATTAATTTGGAAAATTGGATTTTAAAGATCCGAACTTTTATCTATTCGTTGGTAAAAATCTTAACTGAAAAAATTATCGGTGAAGATCCCAACTTACAAACAATTTTTTTAAAAAGCGCTCATTAAAAAACACTTAACGCCGTTAAGTTTTTTCCAAATTTCAAACTATTGTGTTATGGATTTTGATCGGGAGGAGGATACGAGTATCGCTTAATGTAAAACTTACCTTGAAATCTCAAAAGGGTGTTCCAAATGACAAAATAATGTTTCAATTGATGTAAGTTTTTACCGTCTCGTCGAACGTTACCATCTTTTGGAGCATCAGTTTGAAGTAAATAATACATCAATTTATTTATATCCTCATCCTGATCAAAAACCTTAAAACATTAGTTTGAAATTCGAATAAAAGTTAACGACGTTAAGTGTTTTTTAACAGATGCTCTTTAAAAAAACTGTTTAAAATTTGAGATCTCCACCGAGAATTTTCTTAGTTGAATTTCTGTCAGCTAATAATTAAAAGTTCGGATTTTTTGAATCGAATTTTGTAAATTAATTTGAGTTTAATGGTTAACCAGATTCTAAGCCATTTTGGTATTTTTCCTCCTTACTTTGTAGCTACGTTTGTCGAATGAATCGAATCTATTAGGAAAAAAATTGGTAAATGTAAAGAAAAAACTATGAAAATGATATGAAGTTTCAAAGGAAATTATGAGAAAGTTAGTTCATGCGACTAATCGCAGAAAGTGCTTCATAAACAAAGACTTTTGGGTTTTTTCAGTTTCTTTTTGTATAACGCATGTTTCTAGATATTTATTTTAGGGTTTGTCTAACATGTATCGGGCATACATAAAATGTCTTTGATGAACTTTGAAAATGAAAAAGGTAACTATTTTTTGGGGACCGGGAAATGTTCTTTTGTAAATCTTGTTATTTTTCTAATAATTTTTATAATTTTTGAGATGTATTAAATGTATACTTTTATGTGTAAGTCTGCTTATTATACATATTAGATCGTGTGTATTGGAAGAAGATTTTTGAGGGCTTTGTGTTTCATGTGTCATTTACCTTATCTTGGGGCTCTTTAGTAAAATTGGTGTAGTGAAAAATTAGAGTGTTTTGGATAGTGTAATAACTGTGGGTTGGGGCGCTATGTACGAAACGTCGTGGACAAAAAAATGTTTCAAAGCGCCTATGGTGGTGGTGGGTGGGGCACAGTGGGGTGCAATGGGGCCGTTTTGGGTTGGGAAACGTCCCACTTCACATGGTCTTAGAAAAACCATTTATTTTATTGCTATTAGCAAACATAAAACTCTCTATGTTAATTTGTTATAACTGTAAAAGACAAAACTACAACCAATGATATCTTAGCCTGGTGGTTAAGAGGAAAGTGAAAAGTTTGTTTTTTGAAGGTCCTGGGTTTTAACCCAGGGCATTGAAATATTTGGTGTAAACAATTATAAATTGTCGTCGTTCTAAAAAAAAGGCAAATCTACACTTTGAGTTCTTTATATTTATTCAAACATGCAAATTCAGTTCTTTATGTATAAAAAGTCATAATTAACGTTATTTGTTTTTAAATTTGGTGCATTAACACAAACACAAACAATAATAAATGTTCCAGTTAAGTTGTGTCACATGCAGCTTATCTGATGAGTATTCACATATAGATCATGTGATAAGTATTTTTGTAATTTTTAATCTCTTCTACCTTTTCACCCTTTATGTTTTCTTTTTCCTTATTCATTTTACATTTAGTGTGAACAAACAACACTAGATCTTCCTTTTTTTTATATCGATCAACAATAGAGCCAACAATTCAACAAAGGATCATTTCCCTAAGAACTATGAGGTGTCTTATATTGCATTAAAACCATGTCAAATGAATTTTGATTGAGCTCATTCAAGCAGCGTTGAAACCGTCTCGTCAAACTTTACCATCTTAGGTTTCAGGATTTAGCTTTTAGCGTTTAAAATTCCTAAACAAACGAATTTTGTTTATGACTTTTAAAGGATGGTTGAAAAAACAGTCTATAATTTCAAAAATCTCTCTTTCACCTTTTATAACATAATAAGCCAATCTCGTTGTCGTAACTTCACTAGACATTTTATGGTGATTTGAGTTGTTGAAAGTGTGATCAGAAGATTTGGGTGATAAGAAGATTTGGGTGAACTGATTTAAGGTGGATGAGACGATATAAAAGGGTTTCAAAACGAAAGGTAGAAAAATTACATAAATACACATCACATGACTTACATATGCCACCACTTAATTATAACATTTAATATCGTTAGTGGTAAAAAACAATTAATGCATCAAATTTAAACACAAATGATGTTAATTATAACTTTTGTACATAAAGCATTGAAAGTGTATGTTTGTATAAACATAAATTACTAAAAATGTGGTTTATTATGTAAAAAATAAGTATATGTATAAAACAATGAGGAAGTGTTTGGTTCACGAAATAGTTGGTAAAGATTATTTTATAATCAAAATTGTGTTTGGTTCATAAAATAGTTGGTAAAGATTCTTTTAAAATCGAAAATGTGTTTGGTTGATATGTTTGTTAATGAAATTGTAATATAAAAAAACTAAAAAGACAAAACTATTCCGTAACAATTATAAAACAAAGATTTATACATATGGGTTACATGCAACATAAAAGAATAATAAGCAGCCTTTATGTCAATCTTACATTCGTACTATCAAAGCATACGGTTTTTCAATCAAAGATTTAAAACTTTCCCGACATCATGGCTCTCATTTATAATACTTTTCATGTATTTGAATATTATGTATTCATTAGATAATACACTATAACACACAAGTTGATAAAATAAAATATATTAAAATAAAAATACTTGGTTAAACGTGTACTTTTTGTGAAATAACTTGCTATTAAACTTTTAAACAAAAAAAAAGTAATGTATTATAGATAGAAACCAAAACTTGGCTCCTATTCCTATATACTATAATTACACAAGATAAAGTAATGTGAAAATGATATGTCATAGTTGAAAGGAAAACATGTGGTAAAAAATTACTCATAGATAAAGTAATCTCTCAATGATATGTCATAATTGGGAGAAAAACATGTAGTAAAAATTTACTCATTTATTAGTGTAGCGAGATTGATATCTTGTCGTGTGATATTGAATTGAATCATATTTTTCATGTCATGTCATATACATATGGGCTAGATGTAAAAAAAATTATAAGAGTAAATTAAACATTTGGTCCTTTAAGAATAGACGAAATTTCACATTTCATTCTTTAACTAACGCAATAATAAAAAATGTCATTTATGTTTATAGTTAGTTGCATGTTACGTCCTTATCACTAACGGTCATTAACCTCTCTAGTTAAATAAAGTCATGTGCTTGTCATGCATGTGAGGGTAAGAATGCCCTTTGTATCTTTCTTATCATTTTCCCCTTATAATACATGTCTTTCTCAGCCAATTTTGAGGTTTGGTTAGAAATCTTAATTTAAAAGAGTTGAGTGACGACATGAATGCATCAGGAATGACTGAGGTCTTTCTCTTGACATGAATGAACGCTATAAAGTTCTAGTAAGACTACGAGGCTGTTTGGTAGCCTCTTAATGAGCTTTGAATGGATTCACATCTGAATCGGTCAGATGTTTCGCTGTGTTTGGTTACACCTCTGAACGGGTTCATCTCTGAATCGGTCAGAGGTTTTACCTCTGAACCGTTCAGAGTTGCTGTGTAGCTGAACCGTTAAGAAGTTGGACGGGTGATGCGACCAGGCTGGACAGGTGAGGGTGATGCGATGCTGCTACTGCTGCGCTGGACGGGTGACGCGACCAAGCATAAAAAAAGACTTGTGACTGAAAAACTACCCTCAAAAACTACATTTAATGAAACTTATCATTTATATTTTTTATGTAGTTTATGCTGAATTTTTTGTCACCTGTGAATAATTGTTCTAGATCCGCCGCTGTACATAAGACCATGAGTCCATAATGATGAGTGTGACTGTGTGACTGTGATGCAGAAACTGTGTTTGAGGTCACAAACTACTTGATAACGCCGCTATCACGATATGAAGCCATGCCATCATATCGAGTTATGTTATCACGTCACTAACGTGTTGCTTAATTAATTATGATATTCTTAATAGATGAAAACTAACACATAAAATATGTTCACACTAGGTTTTTCAAATCGTAGAAAAATAAAATTTCAATGTAGTGCTAAAATGAGTGGACACCATTATTGTAGAACCAAAAACTAGAGTTTGCTAGAGAACAATTGGTTCATGTATAAAGTTTTCTTTATATATTAGTTGTTGAACTATCATCACTTTATTCTAACACATTTCTAGTCAAGTCCATTAAAATCAAAACAATCTAAGTAACATCTATCTAATTAGAAACATTTACAACTCACACTAATATTTTAACAATTATACTTATCTATATAATCATTATAATTGTTAATGACTTGTCCCTAATTATATACGGAGTATATGTTTTTATTGGTATTTTCACATGTGTTCTTAGATCTTAAGAAATAAAGAAAAAAGTCTTTGGCTGCTGCATGCCGGAATAGAAATGAAGGCAAGTTGGTCACGTGCACCTTGTTCTATGAGTCAATAAAATTCAACAATGGCTATTTTTTTTTTATTTTTTGAAAGACAGAAGGATTTATTGAAACAACAAAAATAGCCCAAGCCAAAGCAAAGGGTAAATACAGCAAACGCAAGTACAACAAAAAGTTACAATTTGAAACTACTTCAATCTTTCCATTCTAATGAAAGATTTTTGGATCTGTTTTTATACCAAAAGAAACTCAAACTTTTAATGTCTTCAAATAAAGTATTTAAAGAAGGTTTGCAGTTGTTAAAAATAACTTCATTACGCAACTTTCAGATGGATCATAAAGCAACCATGATCACTGTATGAACTGCTTCTGACTTGTCTTGTGCTAGAGACTTAAATACTTGGACTAGATCACGAATGGAGAAGACGAAAATATTAGGGATACCACACCAAGAACTAATATAGCACCATACCCAATTTGCAAATTCGCATGAAATTAACAAGTGTTCTGCAGTTTCTGTAAATTGAGAGCATAAAGGGCATAAAACTGAATTGATGTTGATATTACGAATAGAAAGAGCTTCAAAAGTAGAAATACGGTTAAGTTCGGCTCGCCAAACAAATATCTAACAATGGCTATTAACCCATTATACTTTTTTACTCAATACTATAATATGATTAATTAAGATTATATATTATATATTTATTTATTTGTTTATTTATGGGGTGAGTTAATCCCCTTTTGAAGTATTACGTGTCATGACACGTTATATATTAATATAAGAAAAATGATGAGGTGTTAATAGTGGCATGAAAGTGGGTGCATACGTGTCATGTTTTAATCCAACCAACAATCCCATTAATATATTGTTTGGTGTGATTATATTTCAACCGTACACATCCTCGATTTTCCACATATTTTAGTAGAAGTTACCATATCCATGATGAAAGATTATGTGTTTCTTTAATTTTTTTTGTTTAACGGCAACTTCATTTAAAAAAACTAACAAGAAACTAGCTATAATACAAAATAAAAGAACTAGAGCAAACTACAATTTTAGTTCATCTGTTTTGATATCATTAACAGTTTCAGTTTTATCTTAACAGTTTTAGTCTCTGTGTTTTTATTGTCTAACAAAAATGGTTCCGAACACTAACTCCATTCAATTTTTCGTTAAGTCTCTTTCACATGTGGAGTTAAGGTGAGATCAAATAAAAACACACCGACCAAAGATGTTAAGGTGAGACTAAAACTGTTAATGGTATCAAAACACAGAGACCAAAACTGCAGTTTACTTAAAGAATTAAGGAAAACTGCAGTTTTGGTTAATGTGGTTTGATACTATTAACAGTTTCAGTCTCACCTTAAGAGTTTTGGTCTTTGTGATTTTATTTTCTAACAGAAATAGTCCCGAACACCAACTCTATCAAATTTCCGTTAAATCTCTCACACGCGTCCCATATTTGAGGGGTAAAAATGTCATTTCTCTCCCTCTTTTATCGAGATCATCATGTTGGTTAATATTTTTAGTCAGTCGCATGTCAAAAAAGTGGGATAAATGACATTTTCGCTCGCATGTGAGGGAAACATAACGGAAATTTAGATAGAGTTAGCGTTCGGACCATTTCTGTTAGAAAATAAAATCATAAGGACCAAAACTGTTAAGATGAGACTGAAATTATTAATGATATCAAAACACATGAACCAAAACTGCAGTTTACTAAAGAATTAAAAAAAGTGATTACACCATTTTAAACCAGTTTTAGAGCTTAATAACAACATGCTTTTAATTTATAAGTATGCGGATGATTTAATTTCTTGAAAAAGCATTTGGGAACGATTGAGATGTTGTTGAAAAGAAGGTTACTGCGGGCCTTCTAGATACACCATGCGACCATGATAATGATGACGTGCATAATCTTCATCATCCTCCGAGAAAGTTGTTAATTGTTATGAATGCTGAATAAATCTTGTACGGAAGCCGCAAAAATAGGAGGGGACTTTATTCGGTATGTTAATTTGTGACAAATGAAACTTGTTGGTATACACGAGTCAATAAAAGTGCCATATCTTCCTTTGCATCCTCGCATATAGGGCACACAACATAGTCAATACGAATGACTCTGTTGGTTAACGCCAATCTCGTGGGGAATGTTTCTCTTATTATTCTTCAAAAAAAAATGTTTATCTTCATGGGAAACCATTTATGTCACACCCTAACCGATGGCAGAATCCTTAGGGCGTACAAAAGTGAATCGATTGTTCATACCTCATGGTGCTAAAATAATTAAAATAACATTAAGTCCAAATTTCATCATTACAAGGCATTAAATTCAACAGTTAAAGAATACAACATAATAAATGATTCATTATTAATCTAGGTCCAACATGTCCTAAATGAAGGATCTTGATAAATCGGCTAAACTGCATTCTTTGAAAACATGTGAAAAATATTTTTGTTCAGCTAACGAATTAGCTGTTGAGTAAACACAAGTTTGTATACATATAAACAATGATTAACATGATTAAAAACGAACGAAGGAATCAATTTTCATGTAACCTGTAAATGCAAATGTGCATCATACAAGAAAAACAAGAGCGCACTCAAACATTGACTAATTAACTTGCATCCACTTAACCACACATATTAAGTGTCGTAAATAAGTCATATGAAATCACCCGAAAATATAAAACTAAAAAAGGGGCTATGAATACTCACTTGATAATATGTGATGATGAATAATTATACAACTCGAACCAAGACACCGAATGATCACCTCAAAAATCAACCTAAAGAATAACGTCTTAAATTAATATAAGGAACTTAGGGTTTAAGTATGATTTGAGAATTAGAGTTTCTAATAGGAATATGAGGTATCGATTAGCTATTAATATTAATATAAATAAGGATAACTAGATAAATAATTTGAATAAATAAATAACTGATTAATAATTGAAATAATAATCAGTAACAAATAATTATTAAATGAATAATATTAAAATTTATAAATTAACAATTTAGTGTATAGTTTCTTACTTAATAAAATTTAACAAGGTTTGGCTTTTAAACAACAAATAATGATTTACGGGGAGGAAGGGGATAATAAAGTAAGTAATTAAAATTAAAATGACTTAAAAAGATGTTGGAACAGGGATGTGTACGTTATATGCTCAATTACACACGTGTTGTAGACTTTTATTCACATAAAGTTCTTGTTGTAAGTTTACTATTGTAAGTAAGTTTCATTATTTTACTAGGTTTAATACCCGTGTAAACACACGGGTTGAATAAAACAAATGATCCATTATATGAAGAAATCAAGATTAAAAATGTAATGTAACAATATAAATTTATTATATTAAAAATTAATATTTAAAACTGTTGGATTCAAAATCACTCGTTGTAGAGAAATTGATTTTACGTTGTTTCTAAAATTACTTTGGTTTTTTAAATGTTTACCCAAATTTTCCCCCTTAAATTTGCCCCCCAAAACTTTGATTTATTAGATAGATGAACTTAGTTCACCAATATATAGTGTCCAAGTGTTTACACATGTGTTGTACAATCACACAATCGGTGTTATATGTCTTAGGAAATACACGAATATATGTATTTCATAAAATGTCATATATTTATAATGTGTAGTGTTTGAATATGAAATAAGGTGTAATAGGATGAACAAAAAATAACATTAATTTCAAAAGTTTTATTACTTGAAACATAGAACAACAAATGGACCAGGTTATAAATATGGGTAGATGACGGATGTCACATTAGTTAATGATTTAAAAACATTGGAGATTTAATCGGGTCACATTACACATTGAACAAATGAGACATAACCGGCTCATCATTTGAGAATTTAAAGCCATAAAAGATACCCCTGTTAACGGCTGCTGATAAAGTAACACTTCCATGGACTATGATGAAAAAGGAATGAAGATAATGAGTCTCCTTGCCATAACCCTCTTGAAGCTAAGAATTCCTAGGTAGGAGATCCATTAACTAGGACTGAAGATTGATCCGAAGAAAGACCATTCCACACTCACACTCTTCATTATTCGGGAAAATGCATATGCTCTATAGTGGAATCTAAAAAACTCCAGATATCCATGTCATATGCTTTCTTAAAAGTCACCTTGAACAATCATCAGGCCGTCTAGAATGCTTCTACCTGCAATGAAAGTCGTGTGCTTCTCATTTATCACCCTCGAAATTACTTTTTAACATGTTGGCCATCAGCTTTAACAAGCATATCTCTAATACCAAAACAAGTACCAAAAACAAGTACCAAAACTTTTTAGAAAATTAAAATTGAAACTGTCTAGACCAGGGACCTTATCCTCCTCACACCTCCAAAGTGCTTCTTTGATATTAACTACCAAGAACGGTGATATCAGACGATCCGCATCAACATCAAATTGACGTTTGAATTCATCACTAATTAAACCAAGGCCTGTTTAAGTCTTCTTTAAACCAACCGGTCAAAGAACTACGGTTTAATGAAAAAGGGAACCATTTCTCAAACGCCCGTTAATCATACCCAAAATCCGACCATTTTTTATATTGTTCTTCGCCGTCACTTGAAAATGACCAGTGTTCTCATCACCATCCACCACCAATTTTTCCTCTCCAATGCCTCCTTAGTACAATTAGTCTTGTCTCATATATTCGATGTCTTTATGTAAACTAGATATCTTCTCTCATTTTTATGAACCATGGTTTATGGTGGAATCAAAACCCTGCTTAAAGAGTTAACTAGTTTGATTAAAAGGCAGCATCAAAATACATGTCACAAGCTTCTGTTTCACATATATATGAGTTGACAAAAACAAATACAACTTAACTTGTGATCCACCTATGTTTTCAATGGCCAAAGTCAACTCAAATTCGATATAAGATTTTGGCCAATAATCCGTCACTTCAACCTCGGTTATATTCGCTTAATTTAATTTGCATTATGTTAAAAAAGTATTTTATCACGTGCTTACGAATCTCGTAGGTATAGTTGTCTACCAGAATGACAATATTGATTGATGTATTCTCGTGAAAGTTGAATATATGATAGAGGTTTGAAAAAACAACGTCTCCTATTACATTAACTATGTTCTATAAATAGATGGGTAGTCTCGTATTAATGAATATGAATTTGACGAGAGATTCATACATGAAGAGAAGAGTGTTCTTATTAGTTTGCCAATGATGATTTGCCTAGTGACAACTCATGATGTCTTGAAATTTACACAACGGTTCATTAGGCACTCATCCTTTGCTAATCTAATACGCACTTCTATCTTATGTAAAGACTTCCTCGTCTTTAGCCTATATATACTAACCAGATCGCGATATGTGGGTCTATCCCAAGGTTGCAAAACTCGTTACGCGGTCCCAACTCACTCGACTTGAGAGTTGCGAGTACTTGGGGAGTACTAGGACATGAAGCATTAATGAAGAAATTAATTTTTGGAGATTGTATATATGTCAAATATCATAAGTATACTAAAACTATAACAAAATTCGTGAATATCAAACTAATCAAAAAGATAAACGTACTTCAAAAGTTAGAAACCATTCTAATATTTTCAAGACACATGAAACATTTAACTTCCATATTCCAAAGCTTCTCCAAGTAATTTCTGCCTTCGATTTTGAGTGTTGGGGAAGAGAAACCATTGAAGGGAAATATCAATTTAGGGGTGTGCGCGGTTAGGTTAGGTTCGGTTTTTACCCTTAACCGCAACCACAACCGCAATATGCAGTTAGTGGTTTTCATAAACCGTTCGGTGATCGTTTTTTCGGTTTGTGGGTTTCGGTTTATTCGCGGTTTCGGTACGGTTACGGTGCGGTGCGGTTATTTATTTATTTTGTTTTACTAACCGAAGTTTGAAAGAGTAAACAATAAGTATATTGATAGATACGACATAAATTCATTAGTGGGATAAAATGAATTATATCAATAGTAAACCACAATGTGTTACGTTCATAAAGAAACAAAGTTCATTAAAGTAAAAAAAAAGACAATCAATAAAGTTCAAAAGATTGTTTTGTAGTCTTCATCAGAAAGATCCACTGCACTTTTGCCTGTAAATATAAACAAAACCACACCACTTTAGTTCAATAAATAAGATCCACAATCTACATGCCATATTTATACTTATATTAAAACGAAGTACTTAGGTAAAGCTATATTATAATTAAAAGAGTTAATTATAGTTCGGTGCGGTTCGGTTATTTCGGTGGTTAGAAAAAGGAATAACCAAACCGCAACCACAAATGTCGGTTTCGGTTAATTTCGGTTAAGTGCGGTTACCTTTTCGGTTTGGTTATTTCGGTTCGGTTTAATCGGTTAGTTCGGTTTCGATTCGGTTAATTCGGTTTTTTGCACACCTCTAAATATCATACAATAATCTACCACCTTGTACTTTTGATATAGTATCTGATAAAAAAAATAGGCTTTAAGTTTTTATTTCACCAAAATTTACCCAATTACCCTAATCCCGAGTTGACCAAGTAGTTATTATACAAGGACCTTAGAATTTTGCCGAGTAGGAAAAACTTGCTTCGATAAATGTCCGAGTCACGAGTACTCAAGCAAGTTGAGCCACTTTTACACCTCAGGTCTATCCTACGACCCGACCCGTTTGGACAATGCCCTAATTGCTTCAGATATACAAACATTGCTTTCATCTTCTTCACCCAAATCAATTCAAAATCAAAATCAAAATCAAATCCCGTTTCGATGCATATGCCTCAATCCTAAGGTATCTCTTTAATTTGTTGATTAGGCTTTTACTTTACTGATTGTATATCAGTTCCCTTGAATCAAAATTCGTCTTTTTGATACTTTAATTGCTTCATGTTTCGATTGATCTGTTTACCATACACTCTAATTGCATCTTCAACATTCAATTGTATTTGAGCTTAAACATGGTTTCAGTGATTTACTACATCTGCATCTTAGAATTGATAAATTTGTTTTAGATGTTGAACATAAAGTAACTTCATTGAACCATCCATGATCATGAACTGACAGAGTGTTTGTGTGTGTATTTGTTATAATTTTTTGATTGTTATCCCCTAATATGTATATATCCCCAAGAGGCAAAAACTTAAAAGCGTGAAGTTTAGTGTAAATGATCATTTTCTTTGTGACAGTGAAAAAAGAACAAAAGCTGTGGAGAACAAAAACGCGTCGAAGATGAACATTGCCATCATTCATCCTGATCTCGGTATCGGTAGGCACACTATCTTGCTTTGCTGCAAGACTCAAATAATATGAAATTTGTGTACAAATCTTCATATACATGATCGCGTTTGGCTAAATTTTACTTGGTTATGATATTTTGTTTCTACAATTGTTTAGGAGGAGCTGAAAGGTTAATAGTTGATGCAGCCGTGGAACTTGCGTCTCATGGTCATCATGTTCATATTTTCACATCTCACCATGATAAAAACCGTTGTTTTGAGGAGACACTTGCAGGTCACATATTTTGTTTTATTAATCTTTGAAAACAGTTAATAACTTACTTTTAGTTACACATGTGTGTTCATTGAATATCCAGGTTCATTTGCAGTTACAGAATATGGATCTTTTCTTCCTAGGCATATCTTTTATCGTTTTCATGCAGTATGCGCGTACTTACGTTGCATTTTTGTTGCTCTTTGTGTGTTGTTCAAGTGGCCATCTTTTGATGTGGTAATTGCTGATCAAGTCTCGGTTGTCATTCCACTTTTGAAGCTTAAAAAATCTTCTAAGGTGGATGTTTGTACTTTTGAGTTTTGAATAAAAGTAGTGTTAGATCATAAATGTCATGCAGTGTTTATTAATTGATTGTTTTTCTATCGATTTAGGTTGTGTTCTATTGTCATTTCCCTGATTTGTTACTGGCCAAACACACGACGTTTCTTAGAAGAATATACCGGATGCCCATAAACTATTTGGAACAACTAACAACAGGGATGGCAGATTTGATTCTTGTTAACAGCAAATTTACAGCGTCCACTTTTGCTGCAACCTTTAGGCGTCTTGATTCTCGAGGGATAAAACCAGCTGTTCTTTACCCTGCCGTAAATGTGGATCAGTTCAATCAACCGAATGCCTATAAGTAAGGCATACACACTCTCTTTCTGTCTCTTGGTATCTTTCTAGTTTGAAGTTGACCTACCATATATCTGAATGTTGACTTGTTTTATAGATTTAGGGTCTTAGTTCAAGTTTTGCATTTGCAGGTTGAATTTTCTTTCTATTAACCGTTTTGAAAGGAAAAAGAATATCGACTTGGCAATATCAGCATTTGCAATGCTTGGCTCTCCTGACGTGACATTGACTATTGCAGGCAAGTTTTCGAATCTTTAAGCCTGTTATTAATTTGCACTCTTTATATGTATAACATTATGCCCGTTAATGACTTGGCAATATCACCTTGCACATGTTCTCGCATATGTTTTAGCTTATGTCTTCCAGTTATCTTTAACATGAGGCTAAGCTAACATCGCCTGACTGTATCTTTCTTCTACTATTTCATGATACGAGATTACGGAGTATTATTTTTATATCTAATCTTATGTTACACATTTTTATTTAGGTGGATTTGATCAGAGATTGAGAGAAAATGTTGATTATTTGGAGCAATTAAAAGTCTTGGCAGAAATCAAAGGTGTGTCTAAGCAAGTCAAATTCATCACATCTTGTCCAACCACCGAAAGAAATGCCCTTCTATCTGATTGCCTGTGTGTTATATATACCCCGAAGGTACCATAAAAATCTCTATATTTTCAAGTATTATTGTGATAGTATTGCCCAATCATTCATTTCAATCTACTAAAGTTTTTAAACCATATTTTTAATGATACTTCGTTTGGAACTAAGGATCGGTGTGATTGTAATTCTCAGGATGAACATTTTGGTATAGTCCCACTCGAGGCAATGGCGGCCCACAAACCTGTGATAGCATGCAATAGTGGTGGCCCGGTGGAGAGCGTGAAAGATGGAGAGACAGGGTTCCTGTGTGACCCGAACCCACAAAGCTTCTCTTTGGCCATGGCAAAGTTCTTGAATGACCCGTCATTAGCAGAAAAAATGGGGTCAAAAGCACGAGCTCATGTTGCCACAGCATTCTCTACCAAAACTTTTGGCAACCAGTTGAATCAATATATCATGGATATAGTACAACACAAACGGTCTAAATCAGAATGAAGAAAGATGACGACGACGACGATGATGATGATAGGCTGCATTATTAACCATTTACTTTTGGTTTTGACAACATCTTAGAAGGCTTTTAATCCACTTGATTTGTAAGTTTTAGTACTTTTGTTCATAAATTTGTCCTAAAATTAATATATTAGAGGTGTATATTAAACAAACTCACCCAAAGGAAGTTGAAATGAATATTATGTTCTTTACATACTAATTTAACTTTCAAACTTGTTTTGTTTCGAGAAATATTTCTGACCAAGACGTGTGACTAGTTTTTCAAATCCGAGGCAGCCAAGGCTTCGACTCGGGTGTTTAATGTTATAATTTTTTTGTCATTTTATATATATACTAGCTTTGTTATCTGTGTATTATGCATGTTGAAATAAAAAGCGTCGTATGATATTTTGATTATATTCGATTTAATTTAAGATTTCCATATAGATTGTTTTGTTGTAAATTAAGAACTTTTAGGTTTTTGAAATGCCACATACAATCTGGAATGTGAAGACTTAGAATCACATTTACCCAGTTATCATGGACTAAACATCCACCGCATCATAACATGCATAAGCTGGCTATGTCAAATCAAGCGACTCCTGCAATCTAGCGTCTATCTCCCCAACCCGACACGTAACATGTCACCCGTTGGTGCAACATATACGATCATAATTTGAGGTTGCGGTAGTGGTTGACACTGGTTGTAGTTGGTTAGGCATTGTTGCTTCTTATCAACACCATAAAACTATACGACTCATGTGAGTCGTATGTGAGGTGTATGGGTCGAATACAAGTCATATAGAGTTTAAAATATGTAAGACCCAATTAAACGTTTGAATCTTGATGTCAGGCTTGATCCATGGTGTAAGGCCCAATACTTATTTAGATACATTTGAAATCACTTGTAACTTTTATAAATACATTTCACCATTTATATTCAATCAATCTCAAACCCGATTCAAACACGATATAACATAAAACAAATGATGGTATGTCTAACAGGGCTTTGACGGGGCCCATAGAACTAAGCCCATTCTGTGTTTTGGGTTGAGGTCCATTTGTGCATATTTAAGATGTTTTACTAGCTTAGTTACGTACTTACGTGTAAAAAAACCTAATACGATATGTCGATATGTATTAGGAAAATAAGATACTGAAAATATTCGATTTGTATTTAAAACTTCTCAAATGTTAGAAAGCATAGAGTAATAACGTTTTCTAAAAAATATTATAAAAAAATGTTTTGATGTTTTTATAAGAAGTTGTTATATTAAAAGTCAATTAAAATTATATTTTTAATCATTCAAAAACAAAGAAAAAAATTAAAAAAATATAAATATTTAATTCGGTTTCTATGATTATAATTGAAATCTTTAAAAAATGACAACATTATACACATAAATACCATCCATAACTTGTTGCATGATTCTACTTAAATTTTTATTTAAAAAAAGACATCATTATGATTTAATATGCATTTAAATTCTTTACAAAATTTCTGACGCTTAGGTTGATTGCATTATCTTAATGAAAAGTGGCAGATTATTTAATTCTTTATTAGGTTACCCGGTGCACCGACGAGGTAAGAGACGAGCTCATCTCGTCTCGTGAGCACACTACCCCGCATGGCACGAGATGAGCTTGCAAGCTAGGGAACGAGATAGGTATCTCATCACGAGGTGGAGGGGAAAGAGCCGTTACATTGCGGCTCTTTGTTGGTGTATTTTGTGTTTTCCAGTGAGTGGTTCCGACAAGGTGTTTTGTTTGGTCCAATTTAAGATGTCACTTTACAAATATAAGCGAGTGAAGATATCGAGTATCGACACGAGCAAGCACGTGTGGAGACGTTGATTAATTGTATTTAAATTTAGAATATTTGTGTAATCGTTACGTGCTTAATGCACGTGTGTACTTAACGGTGCACATTTAGGTTAAATATAAGGTGAATGGTATGGACTATAAATATCATCATCTAGGTCATTTGTTAGAAGAGTTGCATGTATTTGCATTTCCATATTCCTTGTAACGTCTCCATTGATTAAATACAAGAACCTATTCAATATTTTCACAATCTTCATCATACCTTGCATTGATTTTTATGAACATTCATCAATACGTGAGTAGTGAGATTCTGCATCACTGATTACTACACAACATCACGAAATAATCTCAGATCTAGATCCAAGATCGGTTCATTCGAACCTATCATGTTTTAGTGGTTGTATATACCGTTGAGCGGAAGGGTCAAGATTGTGCCGTTGTGTATTGTTGTCGTTATTATATGAAAAAGAAGATGAATATAAGGCTCGAGAAAGTGATAATGAAGTGAACCCGTGTTTGAACAGAAGAACAAACGCTCAATAAATATCTATCATCTCAATTAATTTTAATTTTAATGCACGACCTTGTCATTACCTCACAAGGTGAGTACCCATAGTCCAAAGAGATGAAAAGATGCGAAAAATAATAAAGTGACATGATTAGTTGTAATGGTTAATACCCTCAGGGGGCATTTTCCACCATAAGGACAGTGACTAGGAAATGGACATTATACGAAAAAATGACGTAATAGGATAATGAACCTCAATCATTACCAAGGGAGAGCAATGAGAGAGAGTGTGAGAGAAATGAGGGAGAGAGAGAGAGAGGCAATAGCGTTTCAATGAAAACGTCCACAACGCCCCCATAACTCACCCACGTAGTGATGTGCAGGGCGTTATGGGGCATTATCTTGAAGGCATAACGACCATAATTACATGTAGCCTTTTGGGTGCTCATATTGCGTTAGTATTAGGAGATAATTAATGTCTTGAACAATAAACATATCAAATTTTTTAAGTTTGATACATGTTATCGCTACATGCATATTTTTTTTAGAATAAGTAACCTAAAGACATAATGTTAACTTCATTTGCTTCAAGTTGAGACTGACATATGAATTTTCTTAAGTTGTGATTATTATCAACCTGATTATTAAAGTCCGGATTACTAAAATCAATAACCTTAAGATAAAAAATGAAATAAAAAGTACTAAAAATTGTGTTTGGTTACAGGAATTCGGAATTCTGGATAGTAATGTAGTCACGAGGAGGCTAGGAGAGAGTTTGCGTATTAAAGTTCGAAGATAAGAGGGTTCAAACATGATCAAGCCGTCATAACATTAAAAACAATACGATATCTAACTTACATTTAGAGTTGTCTTAACTTAGTTGTGAAAGGTTTTTAATATTTGTTTTAGTAAAAAGGCCTAATTTTATATTTTAATTGAGGGCCCTGAAAACGTTAAAACGACCCTGCTTACATAGATGTGTTTAGACTAAAGATTGTGAATTCCGCGTTAGGTTCTTAACCATGGTAAAGTGTCTTATCCATGGTTATTTTGTTGACATTTGAAAACCTTCATTAATAGACACGAAGAAACAGTTTTGGATAAGTCTTATCTATCGTATATGCCCATCATATCTATATAATTAGAGAATATATTCTCTTTATGTGAACTATATATCTTTTACTATCATTTTTGGACCATGCTTCATGGTGGAATCAAAATGGAATGTTAAACCCTAGTTAAAGAGTCAACTAGTTTGATTACAAGCATCAAAATACATGTCACTAGCTTCTGTTTCACATATATATGAGTTGATAAAAACAAAAGGAACCTTGTGATCTAGGTATGTTTTCAATGGCCCAAGATCGAATGCCGAAGTCAACTCAAATTCGATATAAGATTTTGGCCCATAAACGAAGAACATTTGTCACTTCAATTTGGTTATATTCGCTTAATTTGCATTATGTCAAAAAGTATTTTATCATGTGCTTACGAATCTCGTAGGTAACGTTGTCTATCCGTATGGATCGATCCATTGTCGTGAAGGTGGAATATATGGTAGAGGTTGAAGAAAACGACGTATCGTATTACATTATTTTCTATAAATAGATTGGTAGTCTCGTACTAATGAATATGAATTCGATGAGAGGTTCATACATAAAGAGAAGAGTGTTCTTATTAGGTTGCCGAGGATGATTTGCCTAATGACAACTCACAGTGCCTAGAAAATTACAAAATGATTGTTCATTAGGCGGTCATTCCTTTGCTAACCAAATACGCTCTTCTATCTTATGTAAGACCTTCCCATCTTAATTTCTACCGAAGCATTGCATACATGTGTTATTGTAATCATGACCAACTTTTATTCCATCGTTGTGACCAATTTGTTTCATAACCGTATTCATTTCGGCTATATCATGTACCATTTGTTAGCTTTTTGCGATTTTTCGAGTAACTTGCCCAAGACCGGTGGTAAAGAACCTTTCTTTTTCGGTCCGAAGTTCTTGGTTAGCTTGTTGCAGCTCCATCATTTGGGACTCGGTGTTTTCGGCTTGTTGCATCAGATGTTGATTAGTTTTGAGAATATTTTCTTTCAAATAACAAATCCGAAATAAGAGAAATTAAATCTTTTTTTACGTAAGACATAATTAATATTTTTAAACTTTGATTTTGCCCGGATAATGAAGTTTATCTCTAAAAAGCAAATATAGTAACAAAAAGAAAAGAGGGAAGGGGGGAATAAAAGTTGAAAAACCTACTTGTATCTATCTAATACTAGGTTTAATACCCGTGTGTTACACACGGGTTAAATAGTAATATTTATAAAAAAATTATAACCATTATATTTAACAATTTGTAAATATATAACATTTAAAGAGTTGGCTCCATCAACTTGCATGGTGAAAAATTTAGCTAAATTTTACCTCCTAAACTTCCTATTATAGAAAATCCCTCCAAAAATTGCCCCCTAAAAGTTTGATTTATTAGATAGATTTCAGAGAATTTTGGGGGCAAATTTAAGCTGGAAAAATTTTTGACCAGTCAAATTGGGCTCCAAAATTTCATCGCTATTTACGGCAACTTTCACTCAATGTTTTCCAATCAATTGTGTTCTATATTTTTGGTAATACGTTTGTTTCATTCAATCCATTTGTTGAAGCTTTATTTATTTTTTTTGTTTCTTATAAATAAACTCTAATTTCAATATAACCAGTATTCGATTTTGATAGTATGTTCAATCAATCCGGTTGTTAAAGCTTTATTTATTGTGTTCTATATTTTCGATTTTTATCTTTTTTATTTATATATTTTAGATTTATTCCGTGTGTATACACGGGTTTTAAACCTAGTCTATCTAATAAATCAAGGTTTTAGGGGGCAATGTTTTGGAGGGATTTTTTTTATAATAGGAAGTTTGGGAGGTAAAATTTAGTTAAATTTTTCACCATGTAAGTTGATGTAGCCAACTCCTTAAATGTTATATATTTACAAATTGTTAAATATAATGATTATAATTTCTTTATAAATATTACTATTTAACCCGTGTGTAACACACGGGTATTAAACCTAGTCTAACATAATTTTCAAAATGAAAAAAAAAACCCTAAGCTTAAGAATAAGCTAGGATTAGCTAGAGTTAAAACCTGAGCATACAAGCTCAAATTTAAACTCAAATAACAAGCCAACTCGTGTTGTTTTAAGCTCAACACCATAGTTACCGGTCTTGGATCAACATCCCTAGATGTTGATTATATATGTAAAATGTAAAATGAAGTAGGGCTAAACTAATTAATTGTGAACAAAATATACATGTAAAATTGTAAAATCTAAAAATTGAAGTTTTATTTGTTTGTGTTTTTATTTGCAATCACAATTCATAGAGTACGTTTTATTCGAATGGTTCAATATGTGGGTTTGAACTTTAGTATTTATTGTTCGAAATCGACATTCCATATGCACATGATCAAATTAACACAAGATCAACAAATATTTGATTTACATATGCTTGAACAATATACGCTTTTATGGTATGAAAATACACAATTTACAATTTACAATTGAATCAATCTATTTATTTATACTAATCAAACTAGCAATTATGACAGTTAATCAACTAATTGTAACCTTCAACTGTCGTGCCCGTCAAAACTGCTTGTTGATACGTTATGTCTTTTTGTTGTGTGTGAATCGGTAGTTTCCAAACACCGATACTCCTTTCTAAACCTAATATGGTTTCCTAGTCGTTGGATTTATTCTACTAATACAAATAAAATCTACACACAAATTTATACATCTATGGATCAAATGCTTGCCCAAGCCCCAAGTACCCAACGGCCCACAGTCACGGGCACCTGTTTTTTTAAGCATTTTTGGGCCAAAACTTAAGTCTATTATTTAGCAATTTGATTATTTCGATCGAATTTAGTTGAACTAGCTTGCATAAAAGTATTTTAGAATTATATATTAAAAAAATCATTCTCTACTTTATATTCACTGCTAAACTAGTAATTGGACTTTCCAAGTTATTTAAATACTGAGATCAAACTTTTTGATTTATTTTTAACAATGTTGACGGATAATGCATATTTTATTTGTACAGTGTGTATTAATAAAAGCACATTAGTTTGTCATATATCTCATTTACTTTCTTGGCATCTTTATATTTATTTTATTTCAACATTATATTCTTTGGTATCGTATATAATCTAATTTGAAGTTATTTATCATATAATTAATAGCACAAGTTATAACAATAATAATAATAATAATAATAATAACAATAATAATAAAAATAGTATTAATTAACCTCGAGTTAAGGATTATTATAATAATTCTTGTGTGAGAGAGAATTAAATTGTCTCATTTGAATATATTATTAAAATTGTGGGTGTTCTTAGCATAAACGACATGTCAATACCTGTTTCATTAAACCATCATTATTTTACAAACAATTTGTAACATGAACCTTAAATATAGCATCTCAATGAAACATGTTCAAATTTAAAATTGAAGGGATGTACGATATGTTTCTATTCCTATTAATTATGAAAACATGTTCATACATGTTCAAATTTTCGTTTATGCATAGCCTCCGGCGGAATCCTGTCTATAGTCTATACTGACCAGACTGAAATTTTGAATCGAGAGTTCGAGACCGACACAATCATATATATAAAATCCGATCGATGATTTTGTAATATACATCGGTGGATGATAATTCATACTAACAATTTGACCAATAATATTATTACATTTTATTTTTATTGTCAAAGGCTTCCACTCACTTACCATCATTTATTAACATACACGATGCGCGCTTGATTTCACTAGGCCTCCCCGTTCTACAAATAACCATCTTTGTGATAGTTGAATGGAAACCAAGTGTTAAGAGTTACTTCAAATGTACGAGTGAGATTGTCGTTGACAACGAAAAACGAAAGTTAGTAGTGCCATTGGTGAAAGTGTCATTATAGGGCATTCACTGCGAATGGGTTAAAGTCCAATTTATTAAAATCAAATTCACCTATAAAAATGGCTTTTTTATCTCCAATTTGATTGTGTTTCAACCTAAATCGTTTATCTTTTATCACGTATTATTTCCTGAGGAAATTTCATAATTATAAAAAACAGAAGGATTGAACGTAATGTAGAAAGTTATACACACACACATATGTAACATTAAGAATAAAGTGCATTGTGAGTACCCGAGCTATACTCCAACTTGCACTATGAGTACCTAAGTTTTAATTTTTGTCAATTGAGTACCTAATCTTTCTGATTTTTGCAATTTGAGTACCTAGGACTAACATATGTTAGTTAGGTGTTAACTTATAAGGCTATTATTGTCGTTTTTATATAATGTTAGGGCTAACAAATAGAACGAGGTTTTCTAAACCCTAAAATATGCGTTCCACATGCTTTGAAAATACGATAGAAACTGATTTTGTTTGAAGTTTCTATCTGATGTTCGAGCATGTGGAACATAGATTTACGGGTTTAAAAAACACCGCTCTAATTGTTTATTGTTAATGAGACTTTAAAAATAAAATTACTAATTTAACTCTAACATTATATAGAAAAAATGACCAAAATAGCCCTATGAGTTAACACTTAACTAACATTTGTTAGTCCTAGGTACTCAAATTGCGAAAATCAGAAATGTTAGATACTCAATTAACTAAATTTAAAACTTAGATATTCATAGTGCAAGTTAGAGTATAGTTCATGTACTCAAATTTTAGTGTATTTTAAAGTTAAATAATATGATTATATAATCTTGAATGGACCTTTACTTGAATATAAGATTAGTTAGTCATTTGTCAAGGAAAATGGTTAGAAGGCACCTAGAAGTTATGGTGATTTAACACTTGAAACAATATGAATATGACACTAGATCTATCAATCTAAAGTTGACTTCAATATTGCTTATAGCCTAATTAAAGTGGTCTAATTGGATCCTGTGTTGTTCCAACCACCAAATATCAGTTTTCGAAAAATGCACTTCAATTTGGAACATGCTTGGAACATCTCCATAATTAGTAATAATGTCAAAACATTTTGTTATTAGGTACAAACACACACTCCTAAAAAGAACCTACCCTCTAACAATTATTAGTGTTTTTAAACAAGAATATCAAAAAGTATATACTTGGGTTTTATTTTCAACTAATGTAACAGAATGAGTCACTATACGTTTTACAGGGGTTAACTGACTTTAACCAGTTAAGTATCCTATTAGTAGATATACTTAATTAACCATCGAGAGGCGCATCCCTTTAGTTTTATCATTAGAATTGTGATGAGCATAGTACCATAGCTGTTAAGTTTTGATTCCGCTGTTGATCCAAAGCGTGTCATTAAAACTTATAGTTTATCTAGCCTTTTATATTACTGTAGAATTTTCTTATAAGTTGAGGTATTTTGAGTTCTAACGTAAATAAAAACTAAAGACATGAGACATGTTTTGAATATAAAAACAATAAAAACTATAGTAGACTAAGATAAAGTTTTAGGTTAACAATCTTTTACTAAAAGTAAGAGATTAAAAAAAGAAATAAATTAACTACGGTTATATTATATCAAATATTAAAAAAATTATTATTAAAACAAACAACTTGCTAACAACAATCCAGATAAATGACTTGTAGTTTAATCAACTTAATCATACACGCTTGTAAAAAATAACAAGAAAATATTACCACCACTCATTTCATAGTATAAGATATAAAACTCAAACGAGTATTGGATATTAACGGACCTAATTATTAGTTTTTGGCCGTTACTGGTCCCAACTTTTGAAATCTGTGCTGGCGGTCGAACTTTTATCATTTTGGCCACTAATGGACCCGCTGTTAAAAAAGTTAACGACGTTAATTTTTTTTTTTGAATTTCAGGTCGACGTTTTATTGTTTTTGATCGGAATAAGAATACGAGTCTATTGATATAAAAATTACATCGTAACGATGATCCAAACGGTTCTTTAAGCTTCAAATAAGCTCCTTTAAGCTATCTTTACTCACTTGCTGAGTTGCTGCTGGCCTGCTGCCGTTTTGCTTTACAACATCGACAAAAACAATAAAGCATGTGGGTTGTGGACTTGTGGACTTGTTGTGGCCATATGGGATTTTGGTGAAAGAAGTGAGCTTCAAATAAGCTCATTTAAGCTCCAAACACCTGCCAAACATAATACACCCAAACCAAACTTGTTTGATACACAAAATCATGTAAAATTTCGTATTTAAACACGTTAAAGACCGAAATATCACTCCGTGATCAGGTGACTATCACATGACGTTCACTTTTCACTGATACCACTCTCACTCACACGGACATACCACAAGACTTAATATATATGAACTCATTTTTACCTAAAAGTATCTAGAAGGAGTGGTCTCGTAACACATCTTTTTTTCTTTCAAATGAGTAAATTGTCATTTTCACCATGATTTTTGGTCACATTGATTCTCTCCTTCCAAAAAAGTTTGTATTCTCTTCTACGACCTCGGCATTTAAAAATTTGTAATTTTTGTTCCACTTGAATTAACCAAGTAACTTTTGTCCTTTAAGTTAGAGGATTTTAAGATTTTTCGACAACTAGGTTTATCATTCTATATATTCAACCTATGAATCCACATTTGAATTTTCACTTCAACCAATAATCAATCATCTCATCAAAAGCCTCAATAAAGTCGTCATTCTTGTCGCCAAATGGGTTTTTACGTCGTTCACATCGATCACCAACGCCAGAAATCAAGATCAAAAGCAGAAAACGCACGTCGATAAGGACGGAGATGCTAATCCGAGCTGAACTACCCGATGAAATTCAAAACTCAATGAATCTATTGCTTTACAAAACAGATTGACTTTCGTTGTTATAATCAAAGTCAAAACGATGTTGGAGATAAGGAGTTATGTGAAATTCATGTTTTCATCAAGGGTAGGTTTATTTGTATTTATTTTATTAACATGGGGATTTTAGCTATATAAAACTAAGTTAAAATTTTAATAAAATGGCTCAAATGGATGTCAAATTAATCAATTAAGGCTATAAATCAAGCATTTATATTTTAAGTCACAAACTATAATAATATAAAAAAAGTTCGAAATACAAAGAAGTAATTAACTTAAAAAAATAAGAAATAAAAAAAAAAGAAAGTTGATGATACACCAACACACACTTCCAGCTTTGCGTCAAAAGGTTTTTTCTTTTTATCTTCTTCTCTGCTTGCTTTTATCATTGCCATTTGCCACATTTAATACCCATCTTTTACTTTTACTGATATTTTATGTTCCTTTTTTCCTTATATCTTAAATTGAAGAAAAAAGGAAAAAAGATAGTACCACTTTAACATTTTTGAGATAGGGTCAAATGTATAAAATAATATACCACTTATATTTTGTTTTGTTGGGTCAAATTTATAAAATAAAGTAACTAATTAAGTTGACATATATATTTTCAAATTTTGTAAGTCCGTAAAAACCCATCTAGCTTATATATATCTCACATTATATGTATATTCATTCACACGTTCTTCTAATATATTGAGAAGTCCTACATACGTAAATAGTTTCTATTCGTAGAGTTATTATACGTATGATAATCGTATACTTGTATAATGTATTATGTGCCTAAGTCTGTACCAAGAGTCACACTACTTGAACTTAGAACGGACTAAAACACATTCAGAAGAAACATGAAAAAAATTAAGGTATAGGACATCATCTATCTTTAAGAAGGATTTAATGAACATGCTACATATCTAAATATCTTCAACACTCTTCAGCGGAACTGGTTACATTAAAAGCCATGTGACATGGTATGTCGTCAATGTCTCTATACAAACACACGATCAAAATATATGAACATTAATTGACGTGCCGTGTTATAAATTAAGCATTCATGCTCAAGATCGAGTTATGTAATGATCTTTTATAAGTTAAAAACCGTGCACATGTACAAAGATCGAGCTCATTTTGAAGGTATGTTAAAAAAAATATTCAATCCAATAAACCATCCATACACTTAACCTCATCCTTCTATTTTTCTACCAACATTCTCAATGATTGCATCTTGCATTTGTATTTGAACATACATATGATGATGCCTTTATGTGTTTATGGTTTGTTTGGTTACTATATTTTCCATGTGAAACATAAAAAATTTTCTCATGAACTTTATGTTGATAAAAAAATTAATTTTCTGGTATTTAATCTTTCCTTAAACATGGAGCATTATTTTTTTATTTTTATCTAGTTGACCTAAAAAAGTAAAACCATTCTTTGTTGAGGTGCTGTTGTATTTATATACAGTATATATATTTTTTCTAAAAAATTTGACATGTGTTTTTATTGTATATATATTATATATTACGAGCATATCATTTATTCATAGGTGGTTGATACTCTTGATATAAGACAAAAACGTTAATAAATTGCATGAATAGACATATATATGCTAGATATTTCTTATAATACTACGAATTCTTATAACGCGATCAAACAAGGTCGGTGGATAACTCTTACGGACTTAAAAATGCATGTTCAACTTTTTTATTTTGATGGTTTTGTGCTCCTGACTCAACTATGATATATGTATGGCTTTGATTTTTATTATTTTGATCGATCCATGAGGATCTAGCCACCTTACGGTTTTGACCATTCTACTTTACTTTGACATATATACGACTTTAACATTCTGACTTTGAGTTAGTTATCATTTTGACCTATATGTTTTGATATATCTCTGTCTTTTAATACATGACGCATTAAGACTTTTCATTGTACCGTGCAAGATATGACGCGTATGACCAGTGGCGGAGCCAGCCCAATATATCAGGGGTATCATCCGAAAAAATATTTGTCTTATACTTGAACAATTTTTTGCGCACACTTGTACAAAGTTTTTTTTTTCGTACACTCATAGAAAATATTATTTTCCTGCATATCATTAGCAATATCTGGAGTTTTATTAATATTTTCTTGAAAACTATTAACAAAATTTGGACCATTTTAACCAATATCATAATTTTCTTGACATTTTTTAAAAAAAAATTGACATTAAACATATGTTTTAATTGTTCAGGGGCATCCTTTAAAGTGGTCAGATGTATCCTAAACATAAAACGGGAAAAAACATTAAATTTTACGTTACGCGCGAAAAGTTGAGCCGTAGCCCGGGCTACGGCTCAACTATATATACATCCGCCCCTACGTATGACGAAGTTACATATACAAGACTCTATCATCGCGTCACACGAGTCAGACACGTATCTAGTTGTTCAAAAGTTTGACATATATATGTTGGATATATAGTCTTGGTATTAGTTATTGAACTTTTTTTATATGCTTAAATAGTTTGTTTTACTCAATTTTTGTTTTTTTACTAACAGATTTTACCTTTCGTTAAAACAACTTTTTTTTAATCGTTGTGCCGTTCTTATTTTCTAACGCTCAAGGTTAATTTACCCGTTAAACTTTGTTTAATTTGTTTACCTTCCAGAAGCAACTGGTTAATTTTCATTAAATTCTTATATTAAATTTTAAATGAGCGAAGATTTAGTCACTACATACGGATTAACTTTGACCATACTAGAAACTAAAACCATAATATAGTTAATGGCATGTCATCTTAACGTGTTTAATTTCCATTTGTATTTTCTAAATCACAGTATTTACTATATATTTAATCCTCTGAACATATATAATTACTTTAACATGTCAGATGAAAACACAACGTGCATGCTATATTAATTTATTTATTTAGTTAGTTGGGTTGTATTTGTGTCGACGTGTTCCCGAGTTGACCCATTTAATCTATTTATTTTCTTAGTACCTTTTTAAATGTGTTTTATTTATTTTCAATGTAAAATGGTTGAATATTTATTTCAAAGTTAAAAATTAACGAGAATTTGACATAAGATTTTATAGTTACATATAAATGTTTTAGATGTATTTATATTTTTTTTTGTAAAGCAACCATTTTAAAGTAATAACATGCATGTGGAAGTGAAAAATTATTTTATATTGGTAAGTGCTTATGTCAAACCATGAATATTCTTATCGTATATGTGTTTATTTGTACGTCGGGCACACTTTTCGGGCTTGGAGTTGTGTTAAATTTTGGATTGTGCTAGGTTGGACCGTGCAACCTGTGAACATGACCCGTTTAAACACTCCATAACGATCAATAGTCTAGCTATTTCACATAAGAACTTATTAAAACCATTTTTTTTAAGTAAACAGCATCACCCACTTACCAAATTCTAGAGGAATGACGTCAAACCAAATATGTTTTGAAGGACTAAATTAGCCCTCCTTATATATAGTCATGGGTAGAATGATGCAAATTTAATGCATAAAAACTAGTCAAGTCTTTCTCTGTATTTAAACTAATTTAATGTGTTTTGTAATAGTAACTAGTAGGGGTGAGCTAGCTTCTCCCACGGCGGTATGTGAAAATTAACAAACCGACTTGAACCGGACTATGACTAACTTTAAACACATAAAATCAGTCTGTTCATCAGTCCTTGTTTTTTTATTATTTGAATTCAGCTAGCCATGCGATATAGTCTTGTCCTTGTCCTATGATCACCCTAAGAGCAAACACATCTCATGTCAACTAAGACCGATCCAAAAAACATACAATCAATCTGAATCTCGGTTTTAGATTTACACATTATTTCATTTAGTCATGGGTCGGTTCTGTCAATAAGAAAATTTTCATGTCAGTAAAGAGATTTTTAGTCCGTTGAAAAAACACAACAATCAAATTTATTAGATTAAAGGAATTTTAAAATTTTTTTAGAAAGATTTGAGAAAATCAGCATATTTTAAAGTCAAATTATTTTTTGCAAATAATTCTAGAAGTATTTTATCGTCTGCTGAATGGCATACGTACATATCCGTCTGCTGAATTGCATAGCCATACATAATCATATTAAAAGACACCAAATGAGTTTATAAAATATGTAATGACGTTCAATAATCACCAACTATTTATAAACTATGACTACCAACAAAAAAAACAAATTCAAAAGCACATGAAAAATCACAAAAATATTATTAATAATGATATTTATACATGGGAAAACCCATTTTAATTTGTTTTAGGATTTTTTGGCTTTCCAGGTCAAACCGTCAAAATAGTTTTTTGAACATGACTAGAGACTCTTGCAAATGGTCAAAGTAAAGTATCCATTCAAAAACAAATTATTAATTTGACATATTAGAACTTGGTTTAATTTTGCTTTAGTTTGGAGTTTATTATATAAACGTGTTCATTGAAAAATATAGTTTGCTTCCTCACCATCCAACATTAGTAATTTTTTATAATTATTTTTTAAATATGATGTTACCTTAGAAACAAATCTTATTATATATACATACATATAAAATAACAAGTTATGTTGGATTGGATGTATTTGGTTTTCAAGAAGATCCATCTATCATTAATTATTTATTTCTAGAGAGATATTTTATATTAAACTATTTAACACGTATAAGAAGTACGTTAAAGTTGGCCACATTAGAAAAAATAATTTCTGTTATTAAGCCCATTTTATCTCAGACTTGCACTAATAGATTAATTACCGGTTCATATTTTTGTTTTCTTTTGTTTACTTTGGTCACTATTATCAAGTATATAAAACAATTAATGTGATTTATACCTAAATATATATAATTGATGTATGTAAAATTTCTCCAGGCAATGGACCACATATGACACATTATCAATATCATGTGATTCTATCAAACATATTTATATACCTCTATTTATTTAATTATCAAATTCTCTCCTACCGACCTTGCATTTTGCATCGACCTCTAATCTTTTATATAATGATACTTTTACTTCTCATGTTTCGATCTTTCACATAACTATATTTTTTACCTCCAAACTTTGAGCATATTGTCACGGACTTATCTTCTCCAAGTCGCGTGCGGCACTTAGATCCGTTCTAAGTCAGTCTTTAAGTCTTGATGAGATGGTTTACACATCGGAAGTCTTGTAAAGGGAACGTTGGATTGGTAGGACACAAGTAGAGTGTGCTTGTGATGCTTGATTACAACACAAGAAAGGTGCTTGTATTACACAAGAGTAAAGATTACAAGTATGTAAGTGAAGTGAAGTATGCTAGGTGATTTGCAAATGATCCTACATCACCTATTTATACTACTTGGATCTTGATCTAGATACTTCTAATTCTAGATTAATCTATACATATCTTAGATATTATCTAGTTAAATATCTTGCTAATCTAGATTCTTCCTTGATGATATTTTTGGTTGATTATTCAAGCCCTTTCTAGATTGTTCCATGGCTCCTTGATTGTTGATTTTCGGACTTGAAAATGGCAGCCCTGTTTTGGAAGTCTTCCGGCCTTTTACGGGATGTTCTAGACCCTTCCGACATTGCCTAGTTGTTGTAGAATGGTGTGGGCTGTTCCGGAACCTTCCGGGCAGCCAATGTTGCTTTGTAATGGCCCCTAATCGATGAATGTTAGGGTGTTTTGACATGAAATTAGGCGGGTCGTGACATTCTCCCCCACCTAATGCCACGACGTCCTCGTCGTGTTTGCGGAATGCCTCACGAGATCCCCGGCCTCATGAGTTTGATAATAGAAATGGACTTGCCTCGTTGCCTTTTGTCTGGCTCCAAGGTAGCTGTGTGCACTTGGTCGCCTTTGATGATGTACATTGTATTAAGGAATGATACTGGGCAGGCTTTGGCTTTTCGAAAGAATTCCATACCCAGTATGATGTTGTAGTCGTCTAGAGGAACGACTGAGAAATTTAACTTGCCTGTCCAGGTGCCAATCTTGACTCTGACGCCCCATGCAGCCCCTTCGATTGGTGCTGGTTTCCCTTTTGCAGCCTTGATTGACCCTTCTTGCGTGGTGATCCTCAAGCCAAGCCTCCTTGCTTCATCTGGTGTGATGAAGTTGTGAGTTGCACCTGTGTCGACCAACGCTTTGACAGTTTGTCCCTTTATCTCCAAGTTCACAAGTCGTAGTCCTTGTGAGTCGGTCTTTGAGTTGCCCGTGACCGAAACCGGGTTATGTTGGTTTGTCATCACCAAAGGTTTGCCTTCAACTGCTGTTAATGTGTTTAACAATTGAAGTTGCATCGCCCCTAAACGAGCCTCCTCTTGGTCGTTGGGTTCATCATCAGCTTGAAATAAGGTCGTTAACCTGGCCTTCTTCGGGCAATCACGGGCGTTGTGTGGCCCATCGCAGAGGAAACATCCTCTGTTGTTGTAGTTGTTGCCTTCCCTTGGCGGTTTCCGAGTATCGTCCTTCCGGAAATGATTTTGATTTTGGTTGTTGATGGGTCTCGCTCCCCCACCTTTTTCCTCATTAGCCTCCACGATAGGAGATTTTTGTGATCGCCTTTCACTGTGGTCGATCAAGCCTTCTGCAACAGCGATGGCGGTCGACAAATCTTGGACATTCCGACGTTCCAATTCGGTCTTGGCCCAAGTTTGCAAGCCATCGATGAAGTAGATGAGAAAGTCCTTGGGCGACAGATCCGGAATTTCGAGCACAAGGGTAGTGAAATCTTTGATATAATCTTTGATGCTACCCTTATGTTTAAGATTACGAAGCCTAATCTTTGCTTCGTGTTCAGCATTTTCCGGATAACACTGTTTCTTGATTTCTTTTATGAAATCATCCCAAGACTTTATGGTGCACGTACCTTGGTCCATCTCCTTGTGTTTGCGTCGCCACCATAAAGCTGCGGTGTCTTTAAGGTAAAGAGTCACCGTTTTGATCTTCTTGGCGTCGTCGACTATGTCAACTGCCTCGAAGTATTGTTCCATCTCCCAAAGAAAGTCATCAACAGCCCTTGCCTCTCGCTTGCCCATAAACGAAGATGGCTTGGGAACGTCAACCTTCGATGGGGTATGGATGATGTTGTCGCCCCCGGATGCCAAGGCACGCTTGCAAATGTTTAACTCAGTTTGCAAGTCCTTGATCTCTCTCTCATATTTGTCTCTCATGTGACCTAGCTCCTTCATGAAAGCCTCTTCAATCTCGGTCTTCATGACTGAGAGAGCGAGTTTCAAGTCTTTCCTCATGTCGAGGAAGTCATTGCCTAACGCATCCACTTGTTGTAGTGAATCGTAGGTGTGAGTTTTGAAGATGTCGAACTCGGCTCTAAATTCTTCCATCCCGTTGTTGAATTCAGCCATTGACATTTCAACACCTTCAATTCGTTTGTCCAAACTAGACATCAAGTCTTTGGACATACCTCTTGTCTTCTTGTCGACTTTGCTCTCGTCGCCGCCGACGCTTGTGCCTCCAAGCTTTCCCGTCTCTGATGCCATCCCAATGAATCGTTGCTCTGATACCACTTGTCACGGACTTATCTTCTCCAAGTCGCGTGCGGCACTTAGATCCGTTCTAAGTCAGCCTTTAAGTCTCGATGAGATGGTTTACACAGCGGAAGTCTTGTAAAGGGAACGTTGGATTGGTAGGACACAAGTAGAGTGTGCTTGTGATGCTTGATTACAACACAAGAAAGGTGCTTGTATTACACAAGAGTAAAGATTACAAGTATGTAAGTGAAGTGAAGTATGCTAGGTGATTTGCAAATGATCCTACATCACCTATTTATACTACTTGGATCTTGATCTAGATACTTCTAATTCTAGATTAATCTATACATATCTTAGATATTATCTAGTTAAATATCTTGCTAATCTAGATTTTTCCTTGATGATATTTTTGGTTGATTATTCAAGCCCTTTCTAGATTGTTCCATGGCTCCTTGATTGTTGATTTTCGGACTTGAAAATGGCAGCCCTGTTTTGGAAGTCTTCCGGCCTTTTACGGGATGTTCTAGACCCTTCCGACATTGCCTAGTTGTTGTAGAATGGTGTGGGCTGTTCCGGAACCTTCCACATCTTCTCTAGTCTTTCTTGCTCCCTTTTAAATCTTATTTCTTTTGGCTTGGTTGGATACAAATAAGCGTTAACAAACACTGCCATTTTAGGAAAACCAATCAGTAAGATAATAGCTGTATTTGTATAATGGCCCGTTTAAGTAAAAAGATGTATTAGGTGTTGTGGCAAGAGTTATATTATTGAACAATGGATATCGATGTAGAACGTTGATATCGTTGTTTGAATTGGTGGAACCAAAGCACGCATGCCATATCCATAAATCTTGTGAAGCAACTACATCAACATAATACTCAGGTGTGGATGACCGCCTCTCATAAATTTACCTTGCAACGCTGTTAGACACATTCTCAACTCCCAATGTGTAGAATCTAAACTCCCGAGCAACCCTAGTAAGTTATGACAACTTTCATGCGTATTTTGCAAAAGTGCGACATTGTGACTAATCAGACGATGCAAAAATTCTTTGTATATAAAATAATAAAAGCATTGCTAAAACACTCTAGACGTTCTTGAGGACATAGCAAGATTTTCTTCATAAGAGTCAGGTGGGTTACCGGTACCGAGTTGACGAATAACGGATGTGCATTTCTTAATTTCAGCAAGACTCTTCTTCCCTCTTGCATTGTACCATTCTTGAAACCATTCGAAACGTGCTTCAATATCGTTAACGATTTTCAATTCATTCGGCAAGCGGAAACTTGTTTGAAATCTCTCCACATCACATTTCGTGCCCTTCAAGCCACCTCGAAAACAATAACGTGGCACATATCGTTTTTTTGAAGTGGCTGTATCCGCCTCTTCTTGAGATATGACACCGACAGCAACCAACGCAATAAAATCAAAATCTTTATCGCGGTCGTTTGAAGACGAGAGGTAATTTAAGGACGAAGAAGATCTATACATTGTTGGGTTCATAAAGCCAACATACTTTCTATTTATCTTACAAAAGTCCCTCAACAGTTTTGTAACATTAAAGTTCATTCACATGTCACATTTGAACAAAATTGTGAAATTTATTTTTTATAAAACAACTTAAAAACAACACATTCGGTTGTTTTACTTACATATATTTTTTTCAAATGAACCGACGCTCTTTTTTCTAGACAAACTTTGTTATGAGAATGAAATCCATAACAAATTTCTAAGTTGTTTTAAAAAAAATACATATTTTTTTCAAATTTATAATGTTAAGAAACTTAAATGTTTAAAAAGTTTTTAAGGGACTTTTATGAGACAAAATATAAAGTATGTTGAGTTTTTACGTGCAAAAAAACATATAGGGCATTTTATGAGAAAAAATAGAAAATATGTTGATTTTTTTATGATATTTACCCAAAAATCAATTGCGTATTTCCTCCTATATATAAACAAGTTTAATTTGTAAATATACTCATTTTTAATACGGTCATATTTAGAATTTTAGTTAATTTTGAGTATATATGCAATTGATTTTTTTAGCTGGTAAAATTGACAATTAGAAGCTATTCATAAGGGTAAATATGCAACTTTAAACCAAAATCAACTTTAAAATTTTTAATATGATTCAATCTCCTAACCGTTCAGCACTTAATGATTTAAATTTTACCAAATAACCTCTTAATCGTCATTGCGGTAATACTGACAAAATATTGTAACTTAAAATGTATTAAAGTAATTATTGTTCATTATTATACGAATTCACGCTTTATCCAACTTTAAACCAAAAACAAACTAAACCTGAAACTCCACCATCATTATTTTATTCCAAATATCTCACATAAGCTGGCAAGAATATAATTAAAAAAAAACATATAACACTTTTAACCTTTTTTATAAAATAAAATTTTATATCCACCATTTTTCCAAATATATACTCTCTTTTTCCACCATTTCTTATTCTTCTTATTACAGGCTATGAGACACAAATTCTTATTCATTACACACCTAATTTCACATACACCGCCGAAAAAACACTTTCTCGCCGGAAAAACTTATCGGAGGCTTTCTCGCCGGAAAAACTGATCGGAGATAAACCAAAAACCAGTCAAAATGATGGGTTTAATGTCTTGTTACAGTGAATTTGCAGTTCAAGTATCGGACAAATCATCATGTTCCGGTTACAAAACCGTTTCAAATTCAGTTTCACCAAATCTATCTCCGGCGACACAAACCGCCGTTACGAATCTATACAAAACCACCCTTTCTACCGGCACCCACCACCTGATCGCCGTCACGTGGTGCCGGAGCTCCGCCGCACAAGGCTTACAAATCAACTCCGGCGACGATCCCACCACCGGTTTCCGACTAAACACAAACTCAAGATTGTTTCGGAAGAAGAAAGGAAACAAATCGTTTGAAATCAAGGACACAAAATTCGAGGTTTTTTACGATCTTTCATCGGCGGTGTACGGCACCGGAGCTGAACCAGTTGAAGGGTTTTATGTTATAGTGATGGTGGATACTGAATTGGGTTTGTTGATCGGAGACTCGCCGGAGGATGGTGTTTTCAAGAAAGTCAAAGTTGGTCAACGGGTTGCAAAATCGGGTTTGGTTTCCCGGCGGGAGCATTTTTCCGGCAACACAATTTATTCTACAAAAGCTCAATTTTCCGATGCCGGAAGTTGTCATGATGTTTTAATCCGGTGTACCGGAGAAGATGATGGTGTAAAGTGCCCTACTTTATCGGTTTGTATTGATAAACGGGTCGTGGTTCGGGTCAAGAGGTTGCAATGGAATTTTAGGGGGAATCAAACCATATTTGTTGATGGGTTACAAGTTGACTTAATGTGGGATGTTCATGATTGGTTCTTTGCATCCGGATCCGGATCCGGGTCGGGTCAAGCAGTTTTTATGTTTAGAACAAGAAATGGGTTGGATAGTAGGTTATGGTTGGATGAGGTGAAGATGAAGAAAGATGAGAAGAAAGAATTTACTTTATTAGTTTATGGGACCAAGAGTTAAGTTAACAAATCCATCTTGTAAAGTTATTTTATTTTATTTTTTTGCTAATATTTTTGTTTTATATTTTTTATATTCAAAGTTTCAAACACCTTGTTTTCTTCTTTGTATTTACTAATTCATACACTTGAGATGAAAAGTTTGGTCCATGAAATTGTGGACACGTTTGAAATAGATCTACACCATGATTGATTATGATATATGAAAATATTTGTATGTTATTTGTGTTAGAACTTAGAATAGAGCTTGATACACCGGTGGAACATAGGTAAGGTGCATTGACAATTCCTTCCACTAGTTAGATTTTCTACTAGATTTTTTTTAGAACGACGAGTATCTAAATTTTAGGCAACCACATTTCTTAAATGAAAAACATCGTTGTCCAACTCCTGTTAGATTATGTTGTTTTAATTATGTTTATGTTAACTTTAGAGTTTGGGTTCGGTGTTTTTCTGGAAAACTATAACACCGGCTGTCATTTAACATTTCGTTGTGTCACCACAAGAGCAGAACTTTCTTACATAACACACGTGGGGACGAAAATCCAGATGAGCTTAAAATTCGAACTGACAACCTCATGAAAGATCTAGGTCAAATCTTTCATTGCCTAAATCCATCAAAATTTTTCTTTTATTAAAATTCTACCTTTTAAATTATACATTAATATTTAGAGGTGGCAATTCTAAATGGCATAGTCATTGGCATAACCATTGTTACCGTTATCGCCACTGGTGTTATCGTCAATGACATCGCTAGCACCCCTCCCACCTCGTTAGGAACCACCACTCCCTTGTAACCGTTCATGTAATAACCCATTTTAACATGATCCATTTCACCTAAAACTCGTTTTGACCCGATATACGATCAAAACCACACGTTTTGTCACACTTTGGTAGATGAGAAATTATTTTAGATCTTGAACTCAACAACTTTAAAGTTTTTATTTTGATTCTATAATCAATATAAGATTTTTATATGAAGTGTTGATAACATTTCATTTGAATAAAATTAACACATTTATTTGCTAATATGTCTATGATTAATGATTAATTAGTTGGTGAAGAATGAGGTGTGCAAGTAAAGGAAAAACATAAAGACAAAGCTTTATCCCACCATGTTAATGTCTATAAATAGCAAGTTTTTTCTTTGACGTTAAAACAGATCAACTAATTAATTCGTCACCAAACCTGTCACGCATCAAACTACCATCCTTTAGCTTCAGTTGCTTTCTAGTCCCATTCTTCAACCAATTTTAACAGACAAAATAACAAATTTAACTATTTTTATAAGAGTTAGTTAGTGTAAACACATTATTTGTTTTTTTCTTATGAATTTAATATGGCCCCTATCTCGTTACCACTGACGGATCCAGAAATTTTTATCATTGGGTTCACTCTTTTTAGGTACTTTGATTTTAATGAAATCGGACATAAAAAAATTCGGGTCGGTTCAACGGTTCGGATCGGGTTAGTGGGTTAGGTTCATCACATAATAACAATGTGATACAATAAGTCAATATTACACTTTGTAAATTGGAACGGAATGAGAAGAGTTTCACGTTTTGAAACCTTCAAATGTTAAAAATCCATTAAAAAATTAAATTGTTTGTATAGAGAATAGAACCTATGACCTTTTGTAAGCAAATTTCATCTAATTACAACTCATCCAAAAAAACTTCGGTACTTTAATCCACTCATATTTATCTATATGGGTTCACTCCGAAATTTTATATATAATTTCTTTAAAAATTTGAGGCGCGATGGGTTCCTGTAAACCCGTTGGTATCATACTACATCCGTCCATGCTCGTTACTAGCCCCTCTTCAATATCAATTTTCCAACTCAAGCCCAACGAAATACTTGCGAGTTCTATTTTCATCCTTGACAATCCTTCCATTCAATTCAAGATTTGTACCAAATGGTGTGTACTTTAACAAGTATTTACAAATTGTGTGACATTTTTTTTTGTATGATCGTGGCCGGCAAGTTTTCAATATGTGTAATACAACTAAATAAATATAGAAATTATTGACATGAGTTATTAAACAAGTAAATAAGTATACAATTTATGGAAAGTATTTATGTGCATAAAAAATCATAAAAATGTCATTTTTTAATTATATATATTTTAGAATTATAACTCTATTTCACTTGTGATATAATAACTTCTTATACAAACATAAAAACAATTAGTTTATAATATTATTTAAAACATGTTATTACTATTCGATTTCAATGCAAATTGTTTGAAAACATATCAATCATATATAGTTGAATATCATATTATTGTCATTTTTTTTACTACGATCGTGTTAAGTTTTCAACATGTGTAATACATGGGTAACTAACCTAGTTCAACTAATAAATAATAATCTTCTCAATTTCCTATTAAAATATTAACTCGTTATTAGTAAAAACGAAAATCATGGACCTTTTGTGATTTGAATGCATGACTTCCGTGCTAGATGCGTAAGTTTAAAAAACCACTAGACATGAGCTTATTTTTATTTTTTTAATTTTGAAACAAATAATATGTAGTCATACTGTCATACATATACATGTGTATGTTTTTATTTTAATGTTAATTTTTCTTTTATATTATTTTATAATACATATTTATTTTTCAAATCCATGTGATATACGAGTAATTCTTATACACATATGAACTCATTAAATCCGTGATGATTTTAGTATTTATCAAAACTCTCTTTTAAAATATAATAATATTAATAATAATATATTGGTCACCTTTATAATTCATTTTAGAACCAAGTCAATTTCATGATCATTAGAAAATAAAGTTGGTTCAAATATTCTACCTTTGAAAATAATTCAGAAGTAAATTATAAATTTCGTTCTTTATGGTTACCCTAAATTTTATATTGCGTCCTTTAACTAAAAAAATAACAAAAAATGTCTTTTATATTTATAGTTTATTACACATTACGTCCTTAAGACTAACTATCGTTAGTTTTTGGGTTAAATCACAACATGTGCCAAGAGGTTGGCACATGAGGATATAAAGGATAGAGGAAGAGATTAAAAATGGTGAAAAGATGAGGTAGGAAAATAGGTGGTTTTACTCTCATGTACTTATTGCTTGGCACATGTTACGATTTAACCAAAAAATCTAACGACCCTTAAAAAAATATTGTAATATAGAAGTTAATAATTTGCATTGTTTTTGTTTATAGAGATGCAATATATTTCTAAATAGGCTATACTCAACATGGAATTTTTGTTTGATTCCTTTTTACCAAGCTATAAGACATTACTCATTAGTCACATTACATTTGAAATTGACATTACAAGATAAAAATTTCGAATTTTGTCAGCAAAAGTAACCAAAAAACAACTCATTTATGAGAAAAGAGAGTACACTGGACAAATAGGACCACATGAGTTATATCTTTGAGGACAATACTCAGCGATGCATATCTTTTTACCCAAAACATAAATTACAAAGTACATAATAAATAATAAGGTTATTTTTTAGTATGCTAAAATGTTATCTAATCTTTTACAAAGATAAGGGGCTACTTTTGAGAACATGCTTTTGTTGGGCTTAGAGAGTTGGAGCTAACAATTAGAGGTGCACAAATCGGTTTTTTTTAAGAACCGGTTCCGATTCTTGTTGGTGTTAAAAGAACCGGTTCTTACAAGAACCGGTTCGGTTCTAGAACCGGTTTTTGGTGAAAAAACTAGAACCTAGTAACCGGTTCCGGTTCCTAAAGAACCAGTTCCGGTTATCAAAGAACCGGTTCCGGTTCCTAAAAAACCGGTTCAGGTTCTTAAAAAATACCTTTTTTTCTACGATATGGGCCGGAAGTAACATTAAAAATTTAAAATATTACAAGATATATAGCTTTTAAAACATTAAATAAATAACAACACTAAAACATACCGGTTTTTCAAGAACCGGTTCTTCCAGGAACCGGTTTTTCCAAGAACCGGTTTTTTTAGGAACCGGTTCCGGTTCTTTTGGAACCTATAATTTGGAAAAAATAGTAGAACCTACGGTTCAGTTCGGTTCTTGTAGAACCGGTTCTTCGAAGAACCGGTTTTCGGTTATTTGATCGGTTCCGGTTCCGGTTCCGGTTTTTTTGTGCACCTCTACTAGTAACAATCACCCGAACAAGTCTAGTTAATAAACTTAATTTATCTTTAGTCTATGGGCTGTGGGTTGTTACTTGTTAAGAGTTAGAAGTTAAAAAAATGTTTATTAATAACTTACAACAACATAAAAATCATTTCAAGTAAACAAAATAGTTACAAGTTGGAAGACACAAATACAAGATATGAATGTGACTTAGCAAGAACAAGCATTGACCGTGTTAAACCCGCATATCTCAGTCCCGTTTATGGTAATACGGGAAAACAGTGTAAAACGTTTGAAGAGTCGCGAGAGACAGCAACATAAAAGCTGCGAATGCCGAAACTGCAGCCCATGGACTCTCAAAATATGTATGTTTAAACCCTGCCCAATTGACATGCCACCCATTCTTACAATACTCATTTAACTCCACAAACAAACCTCTTAAGTAGTTAGTCTTCTTATCAAAAACTATATCTTTCCCAACATCATTGAAAAATTTCGCAATCTCTTTGTCGGTACCAAAATAATTCTCGATAATCTTACTTTGCGAAAGCAAGTCCACGTCTGCAGATGTGTTCATGAGACACCCCATGAACACAACATATGATGTAATGTCTTTCGAGCAATGAAAATAGCATTGCTCAAAAGCCATACAGTTCAAAAGAAAAGAACTGTAAAAGTCATCCATATTAATCTGAGGAATTAAAAGCAACCCGTCTTGAAACTTAATGTCTAAGAAGCTTTCGGCTTGCTGATTAACCTTGAACTTGACCCCGGCAATAACAAGTTTTGTTGCGGGTTGGATTAGTTTAAACGAAGGTTCGTTGGTTCCATCGACACGCGAGTTTCTATCCTTAGTACCAATGAAACTCTTTCGGACAAAATCAAGTAAATGCTTCCCATCAATATTCTCAAACTGTGTCAAAACTGCTTCAGGTTTCCTATCAACCACATAACTGAAGAACTTAAGGATTAAAGATTGAATCGTACGAGTATTATCACGTCGAGTGTCGGGTTTAGATTCGTCAAACAACTTTTGTAGAACGAAAAACGGGATTTGATTTTCGATCCTCAAAAGATCCCTCAACAAAAATGGAAAAACCCAAACCATTTTAAAGATAGGATCATCTTGTTGAATGTCAACCAAGTTGCCAACTTTTCTAAACAATTCAATCAAGAAAACACCATCAAGCACCATCATTTTAGCAACTTCATTACTCGAATATCGATCGATAGACTCGGAATAACACTCTCTAATTTCATTCTCCATTGACACAACAATATTCATGAAAACCCCGAGTGATTTACTTGTTCTTGTGATCATATCATTAAGGTACCTCCATTTATGTTCTTGAATCATCTCAAGATGTTTGGCTCCATAGTGGTATGGACCAATTGAGACGATTTGCGGTTGATACGCCTCTTTTTTAATTTCAACTAGACTTTTGGGGACTCGAAAGATGCAACAAGAGCTTTTGCCAGCTGATTTTTTAAGCAGTTTTGGTGATTGTTTCATTTGGGTGTTCATGAGTACCGTTTCTTGATCTATTGTGATCACATGGTTTAGAGCCATATATGTTACTGATTTGGTGTTTGGAAGTGAATGAATTTGGTTAGTGAGAAAATATGATGAATGAGTTAAAGCGGATGCAGGATTGAAATGGTCAAAAGTTATGGGGTGGGTTTCATGGTTTTTTCTGTGTAGGTTCGTTTCATCATTGTTTATCAACAAGTGGATCGATGAAGAAACCAAAGATGCCAAAGACTTTGCGTGTGGGTCCGACTTCATAAAATAATTCACTTCTAAAATTAATAAAAGGCCAAAAACTCAACTTTCTTTTAACGATAAAATATACCATCCTGCTTAAGATGATATGTGTTATTTTGATTGTGTCAGCTGGGATCGCACCCTTAAATCCACAGCAACAAACTTATATTTAGTGAGAAACCTCCGTGTCTAATTTAGAACCCTTCATTTTTTAGGTGAGACTTGAACCCAAAACCTCCTTGCCTAATTTGACCCGCACCGAAACAGTGCTTTACCCCTAGATGTCCAGTCAACTGCTGCACCTCAACGCATTTCGGGGAGAACCAGCTTCGTTGACAACAAATTAAAAAGAGTTGGGACCGGTAAATAACAAAAGATAATAGTTAGGACCAGTGAAAATTAAAATACCTATTATATTTGTGTGATTTACTTTTGTTAGTAATGTTTAAGCTTCATATGATTCTTTGTTTGTTGTATACTATATGAATCACATATTTTATTAACTATTCAACTTGTGTAATCTAGTTATTCTTTATATCAAAAGCTATATCTCTCTCAACATCGTTGAAGAATTTTGCAATCTCTTTATCCTTACCAAAACAATTTTCAACAATCTTACAATGTTATACCATTTTGTAACCATTTTTTTAAATTATATTTTAGTTAGATTAATTTAATTTATTAGTTGTAATTTGTGTTTTATTATTAATAAAATATTAAAAGTAAAAAAAATAAGAAAAAAAGAATCGGGAAGGTGTGAGGTGGACTCGTATTAATGTCGGGTGAAATTTATGGTAGATGTGGAATGAGATGAAAAATAAAATTTTTACCCTGCTTGCTAACTTGTGGATCAATAAGCTTATCAAATGCTTGCTCTTGTCTTCTTCTAATTTTCTCCTTCCGCCACTCAAAAAACATTCACTTTCTTTTTCTCTCGTTATACAAAATCTAAGCTTAATAAATTGAGATCGTTAATTAGGTTTGGCTGAAGATTATTGTGTAATATCACATAGACGAAGACTTGTGGTGGTTACGATCAGGGCGATTGCAACGGTGGCATTTACGATGGAGAAAGGTTGCACTGGATCGAGAGAAGATCGAAGACACAAGTGTTCGACGGAAACCGTTGCGTCGGAGAAGACGGATTCGTTGTGATGAATCTAGATTATTTTGAATGCTTTTGTGAACTTAGATTTACGATAACAATTTTAAACAACTGATTTTGTGAATTGGTTTCAATAAGTTTTTGAATTATTTTGAATGCTTTTGTGTCTTCGTTATTGAACTGAAAATTGTTTTCCTCATGTTGGAAATGGTTCATCATTTATGTTTCTTTTTTATGTAAAAACTAAAAAGTCTATTTTAACATTTTAACTAAGGCTCAACTAACAGTCAAACTAACATAGAGATGCAAATGACCTAATTTAAAAAGTCTAATTAAGGTTGTAAATGTACTAAATATTCACGTAGGATTATAGAGTGTTATTGGATGTAAATCACATAGGTGCATTTTACACTTAATTCTATAATTAAATATTGGCAATACGTACATTTCAAATTACACACACTTAACGGATTGTTTTTCACTTTTATTATAACCCGACTCTTGCTGTTCACCTTATTTTTTACCTTTCGGATCTCGACCTTCTTCATCATGCAAAACTACATCTCTCAACAACGAAGTTGCTTGTTTCACCATCTTCTTTTCTTTTTCATGGACGCGCGAAAGTTCACTGTTAGCAAGTTTACAAACTCATTAGCTCGTCATTCACGAGTACGTTTACAAATGCACGAGCAAAATTATGACCAGTTGTGTTAGAACGAAAGTACGTTCATCCTTAGCAAAACTCTATCTTTGCTCGTATCTAACGATCGTGGTTATGAGCTTGTTTGTTGCTACGTGTTGGAATATAAGTGATAGAAGTAGCTGTAGTTTTCTTGGGTGAAAGAAGCGGCTGAATATATTAATTCCTTTTTGTGTGCTTTTTAAAACAATTATGAGGTGAAATGGTCGAACAAGATCGAAACTTATTTCTCATTAATTCAAATTTTAAAAATTAATAAATCTATATTTTCAATAGCAATATACAAAGCAAAAAGATCGAGTTACAACATCATCATAATAGAGGGGGGGGGGGGGCTAAAAGTCAATGTCGATGGTGATTTTTGCTAGCTAACAATTAAGAGCCAAAAATATATTTACTTGAATTGGATCACTTGTTGGTATGATAGTAAGAGAAAACGGTATAAAGCGTTTGGAGAGCTGTAAGAGAAAGCACCATCAAATAAGCACATGAAGAAATTGAGATCCATGGGCATGAGACATGCCATGAAAAAAACATACGTTGTTACTCTTTTGAGCAATGATAATAACACCGCACACAATTCATACAAAACGAAGTGTAACAATCATCCATTTTGAATTGAGGAATTAAAAGTAACCCGTTTCGAAATTTAATATCTAAAAAACCTTGAGCTTGATGATTTGGTTTGAAGTTGATACCTCTCATAACAAGCTCGGTCGCGGGTTGGATGAGTTTAGCGGTAGGTGCATTAGATACAACCAAGTTTTTTCTATCCATACAATTTATGAAAATCTTTCGTACAAAATCAAGTAAATGTTTTCCATCAAGATTCTCATACTCGTTTAACTTACCCGAATTTCCTTCTCCATGGAGTCTAAGAGAGCATTAAGTGATGCACCGGTTCGTGTGATCATATCATTAAGGAACCTCCATTTAAGTTGTTGAATCGTCTCAAGATGTTTGCTTCCATGGTGGTATGGCCCGATCAGTGGCGGATCCAGGAATTTTTTTCAGAGGGTTCAGTTTTTTAAGTGTTTCAATTTTTATATAACAAGACATAAAAAATTTCGGATCAGTTCAACGGTTCGGGTCGGGTTGGGTTCATCATATATAAAAATGCAATACAATAAGTGAAATAGTCAATAGATACCAATTATAAAAAAACATAGTCATTAGAAATGAAACAAATTACCTATAGGTGCTCCCTACGAGGTTTCATTCTATGAAAACGTTGCATTACATCTTCGACCGAAACGTCTTGTAAAAACTCTCTTTCAATGTAACAAATGCAAGAATCGTTCATGTATCCATCTCCCATCCTATTACGCAAGTCTGTCTTCACATGCTTCATTGAAGAAAAACACCGTTCATGCCCCGTTGGTTGACACGGACCTTTAAGTAAATAGGCTCGTCTAATTTCATCTTTTTGACTCGGGTGAAAAGATGATATTGGTTTCCTTTGGGAAGGATCCCATGGTAGCTCATTCAAATCAATTTTCTTATATGAAGATGATGATTCAAGATTTGATGGTTTTCTTTTGAAAAATCTCTCAATACTCATAATACCTAATCAAGTTTATAACCAAATCAAATATTAATCTAATATAATGTTAAGTAATAACAAGTTAACCACTACTGTAGAAGAAATATTCAATCATGTATATTCAATAATATGCTCACTGACTTACTGTTTGAAAGAATAATAAGCATTTGGATATATGTGCTCAAACAATTAATAAATCAACAATGTGACCAATGTCCACTGTTACACCCTGTTTCAGAGTTTCATTAAAGGGTGAAAGGGGAAAGAAGTGGAATGAAATTATAAAAAATAGGTGTTCCAAAGTTTTTTTAAGAAAAGAAATGGAAGGAAGAGATGAGATATGAAAGGAAAGTTTATTATGATTTTCCCCTCCTAACTTTCCTTCCAAATTGGAAGGAAGTGGAGAGAAAGAAAGAAAATCATATTAAAATGTTTATTTTCCATTCCTTTCTTTCGAACTCTGGAACGCCAAATGAATTCTCATATTTACCTATCATTTCTCTTCTTTTCTCTCATAAACTTCCTTTCTTTTCTTTTCTTTTCTTTCTATTACTAAACTCGGGAACAGAGTGTTAAAGAAACATTCAAATATTCAATAATATGTTCTTGTTCGGCTGTTCAAATCATAATAAGCATTTACAATTAGCATTTAGGCATTTAGCAATTAGCACAAGCAAAAGAGAATAAGAATCGTATCAATTACAATTAGAATTTAGGCATTTAGCAATTAGCAATTAGCAATTTACCACAATCAAAAGATAATAAAGAAGAAAAAGTAATTATGCAATAAAGGATGAAATCAAAGAAACAAAAGAGAATGATGAAATCAAAGAAATACCTTAGTTTAGGAGAATGATAAAATCAAAGGAATGGAGTTTTGTGAAGAGAAATAGAAAGCTATGGAGGCTGACTCGTGTTCTTTTGTGTAAGTGTTTTTAGGTTTTTGAGTTGTATAAAGCCCTAATGTGCTTAAACTTTTTTAAAAAAAAAAGGTGCAACAACAGGATTCGAACTCGCGACCTTGGGGTAGTGTTTCCTCCTTACAAACCTTACCAGCTGAACTATTGGATTTTAGATGTAGAGGTTCAGTCTTCAAAATATATAGGGGTTCAATCCAGATTTTTTTATATAATTTCTATTAAAAATTTAAAACGCGGGAGGTTCGCGTGAACCCCCTACTCGTCACATGGATCCGCCCCTGGGCCCGATTGAGACCATTCGAGGTTGGTAATATTCTTGTCTCTTGTTCTCGGCGGGAACTATGAAAATGCAACACGAATCGTTGCCCGCTAACTTGCTAAGTAATTTAGGTGATTCTTTGATTTGGCAATTCATGTTTTCAACTACTTGGTCCACTGTGATATGATGCTCATGTGCAGCCGGGAGCATGTTTAATTTAGCTACCTAGCTTGGTGAATTGAAACTTTTAACTTAATTGGGTACGTGATAGATTGATATCAGCTAATTAAAATGATCGAATGATTTAAAAAGAAAAATATGCATGGGTTTCATTTCGGTGAAATTACATGTACGTAAACAATGAAATTAAGATGAATATCTTCAAAACATAACTAATTAATTAGCGTGTGGGTCCTTTGGATCGATCGACTTGCATATTTACATTGCAATAGCCGGGAAGATCAAACTTCAAACAATCGTAAGTAGATACACGTACACTCCATTAAATCTTTTGTACGTTCCAATAATTTTATAACTTCTGCGTAGTTTCCGGTTACCTTCCACCGGTGTGAAACAGGACTAGAAAATAAAATGATCGACTTATTTACCAACATCACTACTAGAAAACACCCTTGTTTGATACGGGAAATGTTGGAAAATTATATAATGTGAATGGAAATTAATTTATTATAATCATTTTATGTGGTTAATTGAAAAGAGACTCTTGAGTAGAGTCTTTGATAACACTTGATTATTTTAATTAGATGGTTTAATATCTAATTAAAAGTGTATTATTAAGTGTAACATTTCACTCATTTCTCAACTCATGTTGTAAATTGTAGGTTATGTGCCTCATTTGTGAAGAGAGAAGAAAAAACACTCCGTAGAATTAGTTCTATTTGATCCATCATGGAGTTCTTATTATCATTTCCATAACATATCATAATAAACATCGTATACATTGCAACCTCGGGTGTGAGGTTATCTCCGGCAGTACACATACTGTTGCGGTTGTTGTACCCTGGGAAACAGATCTTAGAGGAGACGTGAAATCTGTTTTAAGGGAAGCGTATTGAACACGTGCCTCAACCATAACCATTAACGTTGTTTTGATCAGTTTTGCAGTTAACAGAGTTGGAGTCATGAACATGAATATTTAGTTCAAGGAACATATAGACGAAGGTGATGACACTAGACGTGTGGACGACTCAAAAGTTTATGGATGTTTTTATTGATCACAACGGTTTGTATTTTTGTAATTTATTCTTTACATGTATTTCTCATTTAGGTTTGTACAAAGTAATGTACTAGTGAATTTCCCATTTGGTTGGTGGAATTAAAAGAAGGCCGTTTCGAAATTCTATATTCAGTAACCTATATATGAGTTTGATGATTAGCCTCGAACTTGACTCCGGTGCTACTAAGCTTTGTAGCGGGACGAATGAGTTTAAAGGAGGGGCTTTGGGTTTGGGTTGAATCAAATATTGGTTTTGAAACAACCGTGTTTGTTCTCTTATTGGCATTGGCATGTATGAAACAGTTTCGGAAAAAATCAAGTAAATGTTTTCCATCAAGCATTTCACAGTGTTTTAAAACATGAGATGGCCAAGTAACCTGCAAGTAAGTATTGAAAAAGTGAAGAATTAGAGATTGAAGGGTACGAGGAGTATCGACGACGTTGGGTTTGGAGTGGTTAAACAGCTTTTTAAGAACAACAAAAGGGATTTGATTCTCAAGCCTCAAAAGATCTCTCCTCAAAACACTCGAAACCCAAACCATTTTAAAGATGGGATCATCAGGATGAGTGGGAACTAAGTCTCCAAACTTGAGGAACAATTCAATCAAGAAAAAACCATCAAGCAGCATCATTTTAGCAAGATCATTAGAGCCAATATGATCAATAGACTCGGATGAGTAGCTTTCGCGAATTTCTTTCTCCATTGACAACATATAGTTGACGTAAAGAGCAAGTGGATTGCCGGTTCGAGTGATCACGTCATTAAGGAACCTCCATTTATGTTGTTCAATCATCTCAAGACCTTTTCTCCCATGATGGTATGGTCCTATGGACACAATCTGAGGTTCATACGCGTCTTTGTTTATTTCAACAACCCTTTCGGGAACTTTGTAGATGGAGCAACAATCCTTATTTCTATCATCAAGTAGCTTCGATGATTTTTCCATTTGAGACTTCATAAGTTCCACTTGTTGAGATATTGTGATTATAACATGGTTTTGATCCATGTTTTCGTGGATTTTTTTTATTTGTACTCGATATCTAATTAGAGGGACCTTATATGTGTATGTATGCATGGGAGATTTAAGGATCCATTGACTTGTGAAAGACTTGGTCTCGTTCACATACATTAACATTAACATTAACATACATGGACTTAGAGGTTGTTTCTTTGGTGCCGTGTCTAACAAGCATGTTCACATAATATCTTCCGGGTAGTTTATGATCGATCAATTGCTAGGAAAACAACCAAGCGTGTGGGTCCGACTCAAGAAAATAATTCATTTTTTCCGAGAGATATATTGTAAATTTCTCAAATATATATTCTTTTACAACATATATATATATTAAGAAGAAAATAGAGGAAAGTGACTGATATTATTTAGTTATAGGTGGAGGAGTAGAAAAATGTTTTATAGGTTTTTAATATCTTTTTAAAAAGTGATTGTAAATGAATAACATGTATTAATAAAATGTACAAAAAATATTATTTATTTGAGAAAGAGAGAAATATTACTGATTTTTAATTTAATTAATTAACTAGGTGTTTTCAATCTCGTGCGCGTTACCTAGAGGCATTCAAGCCTATTTCTTCTTGTTATGTTTGGTTTCGTGGTTGTGTCAGATACTTATCGGCTCAAATTACAAATCTGAATCGTCATTGTTGTGACATAGGTTGCAAGCAGGGAAAACCCTGCTTACGTACCATCCTTCTTAACACACCTTAGAAGTCGGTTTCTTACAACATCATCATGTCTATACACAGTCATTTTTGGGTTCAACTCATCTCATTCAAAATGTAGGAATCATCAAGCCAAAGAAACCCAAAATCAAAAGTTCAACTAATTAATATAACATGCCATTACAAATGCAATTATTAGTTCTCGCATGTTACACGGGACTTTTTCTTAACAAACACAAGTAATAAACATCACCAATCCGTTTCAACCAAAACCAGTTTGTACATATAAACAAGGAGATCTAACGAAATTTGTGAAAGTTACACATTTTAATTAGGATCTATCTCTTCTTTTTTTAACTAACCCAAGTAATAAACATCACCAACTCGTTACCAACCCTACTGCATATAGGAGCCGTCGGGTAGTACGTGCACATAAACAACTGCAAGCTTATTCAGTTATTCATGAACCATGAAGTTGTTAAAAACAAAAGCAAACCACATCTAATCAAACATTCACAGATCTAGTTCTCGTTTATAAATGATATGTATATTTTAGACCACATCAGCGTCCTATACCTCTTTTTTAAGCGTCCATAACTTTTACATACGCCGTTTTTTTAATAAATTACACCATAAAAATAAGTATTTCCTATCTTTAAAACGATTATAATATTGATATATAAAAACATGGTTTTTTCACATTTTTCAGCTCGTTGTTTTATTCCGTCAGGTTATTATGTTATTTAATCAGGTCATTGTGTAATCTTCTGAACTGACTAGTATTACACAATGACCTGATAAAATTTAAACAAATAAAACAAGTAAAAACAAGTCCTAATAGGATTTGAGATATTATGTTATGACATATAGTTATTTCAACAATGAAAACAAGTTATAAGATTTGACATATTGTGTTATTATGTATGTTTTCGTTTGTATATATTCGAAAACAAGTTATAATATAACACAATGACCTGATAAAATAACACAACTACCTGATGATATAACACAATGACCTTATGGAATAACACAATGATTTGACTAAATAACACAATGACCTGAAGAATAACATAATGAGCTAAAACGTGAAAAACAAGATAATATATTTGAGATATTACACAAATAAAACAAGTAAAAGATTTGAGATGTTATGTTATGACATGTAGTATGTCAACTACGAAAACAAATTATAAAATTTGACATTTGTATTTGAAAACAAATTATAATTTAACAAAATGACATAATATAGCACAATGACCTGATAAATAATACAATGACCTGACTAAATAACACAATAACCTGATGGAATAACATAATGAGATGAAACATGAAAAAAAAAATTATGCATCAACACTATATACATTTTGAAGATTAAAAAATTCTTTTTTTTTGGTATAATTTTATGAAAATTAATGTCGTATGTAAAAGTTATAGACGTTGAAAGAAGAAGGTGAAATTTGAAAAGGAGGCAAAGACTAAGGGTGTGTTTGGTACGGGTTAATGGAATAAACGAGGGAATGAAATGAATGATGGAAAGAATGGACAAAAGAATGAAATGGATTATTCCATTCCTTTATAATGTTTCGTTACCTTTCATAAATGAAATTAATCAATATTTCTTGTTATTTGGTAGACATGAGAAAACAAATTAAAAGAAATACAAATCTCTAAAAATAATAAAAATACCTAGTCATGGGTTGGGTTGTAGTTCATGGGTACCTGTGTCGAGTCAAGGTTTGGGTCATGATTCTTGTCATAAATAAAAAAAATTATTCCATTCCTGTAAGGAATGAAAGAAAAAACATGAGGGATGGATGAAATCAAAATGAGTGTTTTTTCATTCCTCTGTAATGGTCTATTCCATTCCATTGAGCAACCAAACATATTTTTTTCTATTCCCTCGTAATGGTCCATTCTATTCCACCTCTATTCATGCATACCAAACACTACCTAATATACTATTGGCCCAGTCTAAATTTATACATGATTCTTTTACGATTATGTCACCTTGTGTTTTTAGGACAATGATATTTATTTAATATTAGTTCTAATGGTCTATATGTCTTTTTAAAATTTCTAAAAAAATTGGACTTTTTACTTTTTTTAGTTGAACCTTATTCTTGAGAAACAAGAAAAGATTCGTTTTTTAATAACTACATTAATGGTCCCACTTATCTTGAGAATTTATATAAGTAGTCCTCATGTATAATTAAATAAACTAACATGCCCTTGTATTTAACAACAACTAACGAAGTTAATGGATTGGGCTTAATTGAGGCAATTTAGAAACCATAATTCATAGACCACAGTGACTAAAATAGTAAAATTAAAACAAATGAACTAAAATCTTTATAAACTCTAAACCACATATGGACTAAAATCGAAAGTTACTGCTTGTTTATATATATCGCATGAATGAGAGGTGAAAACCCAAGTTAGTCATTATCTATTAGTTACCTAGCGCGGCACAAATCCTCTATTGTTTTATACTTCAACATACCATATTGAAAAATCGACCATTGTAGCTAGACTTGCAACAGTTCACAAAACATAAATAATATAAGCTAAATATAATAGTTACAAGATGAAACACACAATCATCTGCTCTCTCTCTCAATCTTATTTACGGTAATACGCAACAACAGTGTAAATTGTTTGGACGCCAGCAAAAGAAAGCAGCAAAGAAGCCGCAAACGCCGACGCGATAGCCCATGGGCTCTTCAAATACTTATGCTTAAACTCGGCACAATGTACATGCCACCCATTCTTACAATACTCATTTAGTTCCACAAACAAGCCTTTTAAGTAATGGTTCTTGATATCAAAAGCTATATCTTTGCCAACATCATTAAAGAACTTTGCAATCTCTTTATCCGTACCAAAATAATTCTCAATAATCTTATTGTGCGAAAGCAAGCCCACGTCTGTCGATGTGTTCATGAGACAACCCATGAACACAACATATGTTGTAATGTCTTTCGAGCAATGAAAATAGCATTGCTCGAAAGCCATACAGTTTAAAAGAAAAGAACTGTAAAAGTCATCCATATTGATCTGAGGAATTAAAAGCAACCCGTTTTGGAACTTGATATCTAAAAAGCTATCGGCTTGATGAATTGCCTTGAACTTGACCCCAGCGGTTACAAGTTTGGTTGCGGGTTGGATGAGTTTAAGTGAAGGGTCGATCGTTTCAGGAAAAACCAAGGTTGTATTCTTAGTGTTTATGAAACTCTTTCGGAAAAAATCTAGCAAATGTTTTCCATCAAGATTTTCACACTTCTTCAAAACTTCTGGTTGCCTATCAACAACATAGTTGAAAAACTCAAGGATTAAAGATTGAAGCGTCCGAGTATTCGGTCTAGACTCGTCAAACAACTTTTGTAGAACACGAAACGGGATTTGATTCTCTATCTTTATAAGATCTCTCATCAAAAATGGCGAAACCCAACCCATTTTAAAGATGGGATCATCCGGGTGAGTGTTAACTAACTTGCCAACTTTTCTAAACAATTCAATCAAGAAAACACCATCAAGCACCATCATTTTAGCAAGTTCATTACTCGAATAACGATCAATAGACTCCGAATAGCACTCTCTAATTTCATTCTCCATTGACACTATACTTCTCATTAAAGATCTAAGTGACTTACTAGTTCTAGTGAGCATGTCACCAAGGAACCTCCATTTATGTTCTTGAATCATTTCAAGATCCTTGTTCCCATAATGGTATGGACCAATTGATACGATTCGAGGTTGATACGCTTCTTTGTTGATTTCAACAAGACTTTGTGGGACTCTAAATATGCAACATGATTCTTTTCCAGCTGATTTTTTAAGTAGTTTTGGTGCTTCTTTGATTTGGGTCTTCATAAGTTCCACTTCTTGATCTATTGTGATCATAACATGGTTTTGATCCAAGTTTTTAGCCTTTTAGGGGTGCAATGCTTTTACAATATAATTTGTTTCTTGAATTGGTGGTTGGAAGTGAATTGTTTGAGCAATTGGGGTATGATGAAAGTGGATTTAAATGGTCAAATTATATGTGGTTTCATTGTAGTTTCATTGATCATTGTTATGAAGAGGAGAAACCAATAAAATGAGAAGACTTTGCGTGTGGGTCCTTCAATTTTGTCTCTTTTAATATTAGGATCCGTTTACTCGGTTTCGAATTTAAGGTGTTCGTCTCTCGTTAAATAATTAAATATAATAAAATGGGAACATATTTTTTAAACAAATTAGGACACTAAAAATTTAAGAAGAAATTTTAACAAGTTTCAAAATATTTTTTTTTAAGAGGGTGTGATAAATATGTAGGGGGAGGTTTGTATAGATATTTCCTAACAAAATTGATGTGTGTGAAATATATTTTAATTAGGAGGAGATTTAAATATAGGTTTTGCATGTTTAGCCTCCCCTTTTTATAAATGTCATGTTGACTCTTAACTTCTAGTAAGTTTATACTACGGTCTAAATGGTCAAAGTGTGATTAGGACCGATCAAATTTCTAACTGAAATATAAAAAGTTAACTAATAAAGTAGCGATTGAACGAGTTAATCACATAAACTAGTTCGACTTTGACCAACTTGGCCTGAATTAGAGGTGGGGTAAGCCTCCATTGTGATTGCAGCTTTAAAGATACCCACTAGACCGCTTATAAGTGTCTATTACGAGGGACAGGTCGGGGTTTCAAACACGTGCATTGCACTGCACCTCCTAAGTCTTGAGTGCAATAGTCTTAGAGTTTCATAAACCGCCATTCAAAAAAAAATGAATCTATCTAATAAATTAGAGTTTTTAGGGGGTAAATTTTGGGGGGAAAACATAATTTATTTTATAAAAGAAAGGTTGAGAGGGAAAAAATTAAGTAAGAGAGTTAATAAAGACAAAATTTTGTGATTAATAATAGTTTATAAAATTATTTATAAATTTTTAAATATAATAGTTATAATGTTTTAAAAATATTTTTATTCAATCCGTGTGTAATACACGGGTGTTAAACCTAGTCTACACTATATAAATGAATAATGCCTTTTGTAGTCTGTAGCAGACTGTAGGTCAATGTATTAATTTTGAGAGTGGCTTAAAAGGGCCATATGAAAAAGAAACTAAATTTGAAATTACAGCCCAAAGAACCCAAACTAAATCTTATCGACTTTTGCAAACCCAGCCCACACAAAAAGGTCATTTATAGACCTGATAACGGGCAATGAGGCCATTTTTGACTCGGTGTCGATTATCCAAGTTAAAACGTTAAATCGCTTCAAAATCGATCCAAAAACCGGTTTGGGTGAAACCTGTTAGGATCCGATTTGATCCGCCGGGGTGTACATACTTTCAAACCAGTTTGGTCGAACCGCTACTCCACAAGTCACATAACACGTTAAATATGATTTTGAGATAATGAGATCGATCTGATACGGTAAGGGCGCGTCCATTTCATGAAATTTGTAGGAATTCAATGGTATTGAAATTAAAATCGCATTAGATGACATGTTCGTGTGCTAATGAGTGGAATTGAATTTAAGTGATTCAAATCAAATCCATATTCAATGGAATTTAAAAATCCTTCTACTTAAAAATAAACTTGGTTAAATATCATTAGAATGTTTTCACCATAACCCACCCCAACTCCAGTTGAGGCAAGGATGTTTTAGTTTTTGAATTTCAACAACCTAGATATCTATATTTCATTATCTTTCGAGTTAGCCAAAAGTTGGATCAGATTGCAAAATAACAGACATTGCCATTAAAAAATACACAATGAATTTACAATCACCTCTCAACACTTGGAATTTGGAGACCGACTTGAGTTTTTCGGGTAGTAATAAAATTTTGGGTAAGGGCCAAGGGATTAGTGGGTTAATAACTTAATTGGTTGAACCCAAATAACTCAATTTTCTTCATGGTCTAACTTCCCATTAACCTAGTAAAACAAGTTTATTATTTGTTTAATTATTTCATAAAATTTTATAATTGTTATTTTTTTACTTTTGTATTTTGTTTAACTAAATTAGCTATGGTGTAATATATATATTTTTACAACAATGAGGTCAGTAATAAAAAAAATTATAATTATTTAATTTTTCTGTATATAAATTTAGTCTGCACCTTTAAAAAGACTTTGCAGGAGAATATAGAGGTAAGGGGTGGGTTGTGTTATTGTGGTGTGTTTTCTTTTTAGTAAAACATTATTGTTGGGGGTAGGGTAAGAGGCGGCGTGAATTACAATTCCATCAATAAACTTATCAACTGAATACGTTATGAATTTGCAAGAAACCACTCCATTTCCAATTCACATTTCATTTAAATATTCCGTTAAACGGAAGCCCCTAAGATTTATGGAAACGAAATTCAAAACCGCATCGGTTTGGGTCGATCCAATTTTAACTTTTATTGACTTAATTGTTTAGACCCCAATACCTTTTTTTGAACCGGTGTCCATACTCCATATTGAACTTATGGCCCTTGTGAATTTAATGCGCTTTTCTATTATTAATTTAATTAATATTTTAAAAAGTCAAAATAATACTTTATGGTTGTCTATTATTCAGTTCTGGTTAAACCCGATGCCAAATTGCACATGTTTCTTACAAGAAAAGAACTTATATTATATTATTATATATTGAAACCGTCCGTATATATACTCATTGGTACATGTAAGGTCTAATTTATGCATAGAACTTTATATTACGAAAACACACCTAACAAAGAAGATCATATACTTTTCTACGTGGCTGCTGAGATAAATAATAATAATAATAATAATAATAATAATAAGAATAATAATAATAATAACAATAATAATAATAACAAAAATAATAATAATAATAATAAAATAATAATAATAATAATAATAATAATAATAATAATAATAATAATAATAATAATAATAATAATAATAATAATAATAATAATAATAATAATAATAATAGATACGAAAATGGCATAATAAGGCAAAAGAAGAGCATGTTAGGCACGTGTAGGAATTTTGGATAGATAAGTATAGTATTATCAATGAGTCATGAACTTATTATCAGATCCTATTTAAAAAGTTATGCAATGTAAGTTTTAATTTTCTTTTCATTAAGCTATGTGTAAATACCCATAATAAAGATTTGACCATTGGGTATAATATTAATTTTTGGCCATTGAGTCTCATTCCACCAAAAACATTAACGGATGCCATATATATACTTCACAATTCATTAATCAGTATTTAATTAATTCTCTATGAATTATATAAAAAAGGATCAACTACCAAACGACTTATCTTTTTGGGAGTTGGATGATGTTGGAAATCAGGCCCAAAATCATAAACACGAACACATAAATTGAACGAACTGTTCAACTCTTGTATTAGATAAATAAACCGAGACTCCTATAAAGACTCATTCAACCCCTATTTATACTAAACAAATAGTAAACCTAACCCAACTGTGAAACCTATAAACCTAGATAAATAATCAAACTCAATTATAGTCTAATACTAACTCAATTAAATAATTAATAATCTCAAATAAATAAAACTATTTATTAGATCAAATCAAGATTAACATCTTCATTCTCCCCCTTAATCTTGATTTGTACCACCCAGATCTTAAACAAGATCCGTTTCTTCAAATCTGCATTATCATCAACAACTTCAATCCCTTGATCAATCTTGATATCCCTCTTCCTGGGTCCTAGAACTTCACCATTCTTGACCACCGATCAAAGAAAAAAAACTTGTCACTTCTACCGTTTTCTTCTTCCATTGCTAGACACGACAAGATTCAAAGCCTCCCGCTTTGATGAATCTTCTACCTTCAGCCTATCTGCAAATCTGATCGGATACTTCTGCCAAAAAACAACCTACCTGGTTATTCTGTTTTATCCTTGGCAGGAAGGACAGGGTCTGATCTTACCTGGATACAAAGTTGCTAATGCAGTTAAATTCATTACTATTGAACCATCACTGAACTGATCACATGTCATAACCGTCGTTCCAAATGATACTCCCCATTATACGGTTGACCGAATCTCATCGCCACAACAGCTCCCCAAACCTCCATGTTGATAACAAAGAGCCAAAACCTAAAACTAAGAAAACTCACAAGACCCTAACCTTCACTCGGCGAATCCAAAAGTTTTAAATCAAACCTTAACCGTCAGCTTCAAAGAATTTTCAACTCAATACAAAATCTCAATTTCTTAGATCGAAAGAAGCACCTAACAAAAATAGTGTTTTCTTCTTTTCCAATCATACGCACCAAACAAAAATAAGGAATCAAAGTTACCACCCTTTTGTTTACTTCTGTGCATGAACTTCAAAACAAGAAACAATAAAATCTTTTTTCCTTTAATTTTGTTTCAAGTAAATCCAAAAAAAATAACGGTTGACATACTCCCTCGAAAGCCAAGAACCAAGGACGGAAAACTCCTCCTAATATCTTTACAAACGCCCATTTTTCTTCTATCTTCGTCTTCTACCTCCCCGCAGTTGCAACCCCGCGAGGGGTTGCTCCCCTGCTTGGAAAACGACTCTCAAAACCGTCAATACCACGCTCTGATACCAATTGTCACACCCCGGCCAGACGGGCCGGGTCATGACGGACTGATATCATAAATAAGCAGCGGAAATAATAAACTACATATTCATTAAATATAATAAAAGTTGTCCACGTGGGCATATTTCATCCCATTAATAGTTTTAAACAAAAAGCATAGAAATTTAAATTGTCTAGTGTGTGCATATCAGTCTTAAAAACATATTAAAATAACTAGTGGGCTATCCTCCAAAACGTTCCAAGCCCTAACTTCAAATCAACGAGCTAAATAACCTTCCAATCAATTACCTGAAATACATACCCAAAAATACGTCAACATAAAGTTGGTGAGCTCATGGTTTAATAAAAGTTATGACACTAAAACATTATATTATATGGTGTACGGTCGACAAAATATGTAGCCAAACCTGTTCGGATTATACCCAACCCGAATACAATAAATAATAGTCCCCTAACCCAAAGTGGGCTAACGTGCTCTGCTAAGCACCAACGTTTCATTGAACATGTGGCGTAACGGTTTTCAACCTCAGTGGGGGGTATGCCACTGTACGCGGGGGATTCCCAAATAGTACTATTCACATATCAAAGGGCTCCTGCAAGAAGTTAATGGCTACCGAAAGTTGTACCAACGTTCGGGGACAAGTAGCAGATGTGTTACACCATGAAAATCAGTTTATATAAACAAGTTTAGTAGGTATGTATCAGCCCCAAAAGTATTATGTAAAAAGGGGTTCATGAACTCACCTGTCGCTTTGCTCAAGAACTTCCTAGTTAATGGTTTGCGTGAGAGTCCTACCTCCTAGCAGACTTCCTATGTTTAGTTTAATCAAGTTAGATTCTAAAATGTATAAGTCTACGTGCGTTCCATAACGGGTGCGTTTGTCTTTCGGTTGTATAGTCGTTTTTGTGTTCTCGTTGGTTCGTTCTCGTTCTAATACTTAAATCAATATTATTTTAGTTTAATTCAGTAGGTATTTAACTTATTCTTCATAAAAATCAGAAAGTTTGAGTGTTGTCGCTTTTAGTCCCTTAACTTTGTTATATTGACACTTTTAGCCCTAAGGTTGGGTTTTTTGTTATAACTTCTCATTTCTAGGTGTGTTAATGTTGTGTATTGGTCTTATACATATTTTAAGGTTAACCTAATGGTTTTGAAGTGTTTATCAAGTTCGGGGTAGATTTCGAGTTTACCGGTTTCTCCGGTTGCGGTAAAACGCTACGTGTCGGGTTATGATTTAGGTTTTTGAGCTTATCTCGATCTTGGGCTCTTATATTAAGTTAAAGGGGTCTTAGTTACTGTAATATATAGTGTTTCATGGTTTTTAGGTGTCTCAATTATTTTCTACAAATTATTTTAGTAGTTGTCGGTTTACGGGTTTTTAAACTTAAATAATTTGTATAAAATAATTGGTACTTCTTAAATTGTTGAAATTTTGGTTATAGCTTATCTAATCAGTAACTAAGTGCTTTATAGTCCAAAAGTTGAGTTTTAAGGTTCGTTGGTCATTTTCGTATTTTAACGCGTGTGTAACCGACGTACGAACGATTTATTTACAAAACATCTTTTTAAACATTTTTATTCTTTAAAATACTTCCTTGGGTTATATATACTGTATAAAAAGTGGTATTTCTGATTAAAAGGTATTTTTCTAATTTTTGTGCTTTTTACCATTTACTTGGTCTTTTATATTCAAAAATTTATAATAAATAGGTTAGGCTTGTAAAAATTATGAAACTTGTTGGGATACTTAGTTTTTATATATAAAAGCTTCTGGAATTATAAAATATTAGATTTTTCTTGTTTCGTTGGGTTTCGTGTTTTTAACGCGTTTGGTTCGGTTAAGATTATGTTTTGTGCTTAGAGGGTCCTTGGTAACATTTTAAGTCTTAAAATAGTTATTTTATACTTAAATATGAGTTTAGGTTCTGTAAGTTTGGTCCAAAGTGTTCTTAATTATTTTATACGAATTTTTGTATTTTAATCCTATTAAACATTCAAAAATTCATAGTAATTACATTCTTTTTATGAAAATTATGAAATTTATTTTCTAACTTATTTTTAACATATTTAAGCTACTGAGATATTAAAAATTTGGTATTTTTACATTTTTGGTATTTTCGTTGTTTTGTACGTTTTAGTTTCGGTTATTGTTCGATTTTTATGTACACCCATCAACAACCAATCATAATCAGTAATATTCACCTATAAACATATTTATAACAGTAAGATAACAAATTTTTGTATTTTTATACTCCCCACACGTTTTTGTGAATATTAGTGTATTTATCCATTTTTAATATTCAAAAATGCATAATAATTAATGTACAACTCTAAAAATAGTGAAATTTATTTTGTAACCATATTTTATTATAAAGAAGCTCCAGAAAATATAAAATTATGTTTTCAAGGTTGTTAGTTGGGTGTTGTTGTTTTTCTCAAAATAAATAGTTTGACTATTTTAGTCAAACTTGTACATTTTTGTTTAGAAAAAGGTTTTATGGTTTTTAATCCTTTTGTTACTGAAAAATGAGAGTTTGAAGGTGTTCAAAAATATATGGGAAGTGTTGGTATTCATTGTGTGCAAAAATGCACGTTTTGTGCACGTATAGTGCATTTTCGGGTGTTTTCTCGTTACCTTGAGGTTGAGGGTGAGTGGGGGTGCACTTGGGGTGGTATGAGGGTCACGAAATGGACTGGAACTCGACTGGAAAAGGGGCTGGACGTTGCTGGTCTTGGCGTGCTTCTTCGTGGGTCGAACGGTTTTTGCTTCGGTTTGCTCGGTTGTTGTTTCTTTGGTCTCGAGGCTTCCCTTGGCTCGTGGTTGATGTCGTGGTGTTGTTGGTCGACGTTGAAGTATTGTTGCTGCTGTGTTTCAAGTTCTTGAGGTGGTGAGTTGCTTGATGGTTGAGAGAAAAACTAGAGAAAGTTGGGAGAGATTGTGTAGTTGCAAATGAAAGTGTGGGTGTGTGTTGTGTGTGTTAGATTCGGCTGAAACAAGAGGAGGGAGGGGAGAGAAGAATCTTGCATTGGGTGTGGAGTGATTATGGTTAGATTTTCAAGCCATCTTTCTAGTGGTTGCATGGGGGGTGGGTTGGTTGGTTAGGGAACATGTATTGATAGGTAGGTGAGTAGCTTAATTCTTGTAAGTATCCATATCTTTATCTTTATTTTTCATTAGGTGATTTAATTGTGTATGTTGTTTCTATAAAAACAAGGTGTTGTTGGTTTAATTATAGGTTGTAGTTTATGTATAAAGAAAAATGTGTTTATATATATATATATATGTGTGTGTGTGTGGACGTATGCATGTATGTATATATGTCCATGCATATGGGTTTTTAAATTTAGTAGTGTAAATAATTGGTTGTAGGTGATTAATATTGTGTGTTGGTTTAGTTTATATAAATGTTTATATATATATATGTATGTACGTATGAATGTATGTATATATATATATATATATATGTTTTTGTGTTTGTTATAAAGCGTAAATGATAATGGTTGTATGGTGGTAAATTTTGTATGGTATTTGTATAAATATGTGAAGGTGTTTATTTAATGGGTTTGTTAATATACATATATATATATATGTTGTACGTATGTATATATATATATATACATGTGCATGGTTGTGTAGTGGTCTTTATATTTATAGAGTTGGTATTTTATTATTTTCATTGTCTAATGTAAATTATATGTGTAATTTATTATATCATAATAATTGGTAATACTAAAGATACTAGTGGGGAAAAGTCTATCTAACTCATGGTAGTAAAAATAATTTCCTACGCGTACTCGGGTAATTAATATGACGGGTTTCGTCATCGGTTTTTATCGTAACATACGTGGGCCAAGCCCATATTTAAGTTGGGCCTAAGCCCAATAAGGGTTGGGCCAAGCCCAATAATTTAAGCGGGGCCTAAGTCTAATAATAGTTGGGCCAAGCCCAATGGATTTTAAAAAAAAAAAAAAATTTCCGGGCCCAAAAACCGGGATTGTTACATCCTCCCCTACTTATAAGAATTTCGTCCTCGAAATTAAATTAAGGTTGTTCATTTAAGACCACAAGGTATTTCCTAGTGTCACACTAGCAAATAAACACACAAAGCACATAATCACCTTATACTGGTTCGTGAATTGGCCTACGTTGTCTTGTAGCAGTGACTAGTTTATAGCCACTTGGGGTTCCCTATTGTTTTTCCTCGGTGTTGTCCTCTAAATTATGGTCGAGTTGGTATCTTCGTACTACGTTACTCTCTAAGTATGAGGTTTTTAAGAATGCACGTAAACACATAAGATGCACATAATAACCTTATGTACTGATAAGTGATTTTGTATGGTGTTGTCTTATCACATTAATTTGTTTCATACTATGAACGACTCCTCTAATACGTTCAACTCCTGATTCTTAGGCTTCTCCTTAGTAGGAACTTCCTAATGGGTGTCTCGTATTTGGGTTGCCGAGTCTTATCGAGTTTTAATCCTTAAAGCGCACATTCCAAGGGGTCTTGTTCCTTTCTTTTCTACTGTAAATGCGTCAACCACATGCATTTCACCTAGATGGTATTGTATCTCTCTATTCTAGGCGTCGAGGAGTTCTACTCTCCTTCATTGTTGTCTCTTCAGCATATATGATCGAAGATGTGTTTTAGGCTATTTCTTTAAAGTAGACTTGAGATAGTTGAAGTAGTCTGCGAACTAATGGTACCGTCGTGGTTTTAAAATTTTAAATAGAAATTGTAAGGATGAGTAATCATCAAGAGCGGATTAAGAAGGATTCGGGTATTCGTTTAGGTATCTAAGGGATAGATTTTGACTAACGGGTTGCGACATTTGCATATTGCATATATATGATAGAAACTTCACCCAATGTGGCATCGAGTCATAAATGGAAAATGATTTAAGTTATGAGGTTTTAAACATATGGTGACTCATTAGGATTTCCCTAAATGCTCATGTGCCTGTAAATTCACCATTACGTTCCGGACCGTAATCGTTAATTTACCTCACATGTCATTCTAGTATTCTCCTGCTATAGTCATATATGTAGGGTTCTTATGTTTAATAGTTTTGTTCTTGCTTTTGATTCTCCATTGTGGTGACGTTGACACTTGCACACCATGGGGCATTACCTAGGTAGGGTTTCCGTTAAGTTATGGGTTTCTTAGTCGGGTTGTTCCCAGTTTCTACCATGTTATCTTCAACGCCTCCATGGGTAAATACATTGTCTTCCCACTTCCTCTTCACACCTACTCCCTCAGTCTTTCGCACCTAATGGTTTCATCGTTCAATATCCCTGACATCTCCACAGTCTCTTAGAATGTCCTAGGCTTCGCAGCCCTAGTCATTCCCTTAATCTTAGGTGATAAGCCCCAGGCATACCTCCTAATCCTTTTTGACTCTGGGGTCACCAAGTGGGGCACTAGACGTGCCAACTCGTTGAAACGGTTGGTGTACTCTAGGTGGTCATTTCCGTTCATTTTAAGCCTAAGAAATTCGGCTTCCCTCTTCTCTATCTCGTTGAGGGGGCAATATTGCTCAGTCATCAGCGTCTTGAACTCTTCCCATTTCATCCTAGCCACGACATCTAGTCTACGGGTTTGGAGCATAACCGAGGGTTTTTGGTGTTCTTCCTTTACTTTTGAACATGTTAGACATTTCCTCACACAGGTGGTCACGCCCTTCTTCATTTCAGGCCACCAATAGTTTTCCCTCAAATCGTTGTACATCTTATCATTCCCAGGGTGGATGGAATATTTACTTTTGTGTGCCTCGTCTAGGACTTTTGTTCTTAATTCCCCAAGTACTGGAATCCATTTTCTACCTTCAAACCTTAAAATTCCATCACCATTCTTTGTCAATTGTCTTTCCATTCCAACTAATTCTTCCTTCTGGAGGTTCCCATCCTCCAAGGCTTTCCCTTGGTTATCTCGTATGCTTGAGATTAGTGCAGGTTGGATGGTCATCCTAAGGGCTCGCACTCTTAGAGGTTTGGCTCTTTCCTTCCTACTCAAGGCATCAGCCACTACGTTTGCCTTACCTGGTGGTACTTAATCTCACAATCATAGTCATTTAGCAGTTCTACCCATCTCCTTTGGCGCATATTCAACATCTTTTGGTCAAAGATGTGTTGTAGGCTCTTGTGGTCGGTGTCGACCACACACTTAATGCCATATAAGTAATGTCTCCATATCTTTAGGGCAAACACCACTGCTCCTAATTCTAAGTCGTGGGTGGTGTAGTTTTTCTCATGTTCCTTAAGTTGTCGAGATGCGTACGCTATCACTTTATTCCTTTGCATCAATACGCATCCTAGACCCTGATGCGAAGCGTCGCAGTACACCATGAAATCATCGGTTCCATCCGGTAAAGATAAGATAGGCGCGCTACATAGCTTTTGTTTCAACATCTCAAAGGCCTCTTGTTGTTTTTTTTTTCCATTCAAACTTTATCTTCTTCTGCGTAAGAGTCGTTAATGGCCTTGCTATCTTTGAAAAGTTTTCTATGAAGCGGTGATAATAACCTGCCAAACCCAAGAATTGTCTCAATTTTTATCGGATCAACCTGAATTCCTTTCTCACTTACAATGTGGCCCAAAAACTATACTTCTCTCACCTAAAATTCACACTTCGAGAACTTAGCGTACAATTTTTCTCCCTTAAGGAGTCCTAACACCAGTCTTAGATGTTCTCGTGATCTTCGTTGCTCTTTGAATAGATGAGTATGTTGTCAATGAATACGATCACGAATTTGTCTAAGTACGGTTTATATACTCTATTCATGAGGTCCATGAAAACAGCCGGTGCATTAGTCAGACCGAAAGGCATCACTAGGAATTCGTAGTGCCCATACCTAGTTCTAAAAGCAGTCTTAGGAACGTCTCCTTCATTTATTCTTAGTTGGTGGTAACCGGATCTTAAGTCTATCTTTGAAAAATAATTCGCTCCTTGAAGCTGATCGAATAGGTCGTCGATCCTAGGGAGTGGGTACCTGTTCTTTATTGATACCTTGTTCAAATCCCTATAATCTATGCACATTCGCATGGTTCCATCCTTCTTTTTGACGAACAGTACCGGCGCTCCCCAAGGTGATTAGCTGGTTCGAATAAAACCTTTGTCCGTAAGGTCTTGGAGTTGCACCATCAATTCCTGCATTTCTGACTGTGCCAGCCGATAAGGTGATTTGGCAATCGGAGCGGCTCCTGGCACTAGATCAATACGGAATTCGACTTGTCGATGGGGTGGGAGTCCTGGTAATTCGTCTGGGAATACATCTGCAAATTCGGACACAACTGGAACCTCTTCAATGCACCTCTCATCTTTTTCCTAACTCATGACATATGCTAGGTAAGCCATACAGCCTCTTTGTAAGCTTCGGTGTGCTTTTGCACACGAGAGGAGTTTCACTCTTTGCTCTGGCTTTTCTCCGTAAACGATGAGAGTCTTCCCTCCATGTAAGGGGATTTTGAGTAACCGTTTATGACATACAATTTCAGCCTTATTTTCTGCTAACCAATCCATTCCAACCACCACGTCAAATCCTCCTAGTTCTACGGTCATTAGATCGATCGTAAACTTACAGTCATCTAGTTCTAGTGTGCATCCCTTAATGGTCTCGTCTACTTTCATGATAGTACCGTTTGCTATTTCTATCATGTATGGACGTTTTTATCCTAGTTGACCTTATTTCAATTTTTGGCCTAAAGGATCTAGATACAAAGCTCTTGCTAGCACCAGTATTGAATAAAACATATGCATAATGGTTGTTTACTAAGAACACACCGGTCACGACGGCCGGCTCCTCACGTGTCTCCTTCTTTCTGGTGTCATCCTTACCATTCCCTTGGCTATCATCATCTTCGTCGTTTTCTCCTTCCTTATCTTTGTTTCGCTTGGCGTTAACGTGTGCGGTTATGGTGGGTATGGCTTATGCGATAGCATCGGCGATGGGTTGTTGGATTGGGTTGGGTCGTTGGCGTTATCTTCGGATTCGTTTTCGTGGTTGTTACTGTTGTCTTGTGTTTGGGATTGGGTGCCAGCGTCATCTTGTTGGTTAACGTCGTGCTTACGTCCTACTCCTCTTGCCATAGCTATACAGGACTTGCGTTCGTCATAAGCATGATCATAGACCATACGCGTAGATTTTATGTATGTTCACGTAGGCTTGTAAATGGGTTCAAGCGAATGGGTGTATAATCAGGTAGGTACATGTATGCTTTTATGTATATATATGCGTATGTGTATATGTATATGTATATACGAACGTTCAATAGGGCATATATAAATATATAGGTCTTTCGTATAAGCGCGGTTACTTGAGATATGTATCTATGTATTTTTAAGAATGTATTACTTATATGCGTATGACTATTAGTACATGTATTCAAAAAAAAAATTTTAGCAATAATTTATCAAAACTTGAACCTTAGGAGGCTCCTATATTCGTAGTAATCATGTAAGATAAGCACACAAGATAAGCATGTAAGGTGAGCATATAAGGTAATCATGTAAAATAAGTATATAAAATGAGAATGTAAAATAAACCAAAGTTGCGCATAGCAAAACCCACTATGCATTGCAAGTACCAAAATAAGTAAATACAATATCCGGTGTGACACAAGCGAAAATTCACTTGGTCCTACAATAGAATGTTAACTAAGAATACAATGTCCAGTGTGACACAAGCGAAAATTCACTTGGTCCTACAATGTCATAATGCATAAAAAAAATAAGTAATGAAGATACGGTCTTGGCGTCCTGTCATCTATTGGGAAAAAAAGAGAAAGGTAAACAAATTAGTGATCAAAATAAATAAATAAATAAGTTAACACATTGATAATACTCCAAATTAAAGTAGTAGTAATAAGCAAGTAAACAAATACAAGTAAGCACATCAAGTAAGGTCTTTGGGTTCGCTTATGTGCCTAGTTCACGTGAGCATCGCTCGGTTTAAATCTTATCTTAGTCCCTAAATCATGTGATTAAAGCCTAGGTGTCTTAGTATAAGAACCTAATTCGCTAGAACCACTGGCTCTGATACCAATCTGTCACACCCCGGCCAGACGGGCCGGGTCATGACGGACTGATATCATAAATAAGCAGCGGAAATAATAAACTACATATTCATTAAATATAATAAAAGTTGTCCACGTGGGCATATTTCATCCCATTAATAGTTTTAAACAAAAAGCATAGAAATTTAAATTGTCTAGTGTGTGCATATCAGTCTTAAAAACATATTAAAATAACTAGTGGGCTATCCTCCAAAACGTTCCAAGCCCTAACTTCAAATCAACGAGCTAAATAACCTTCCAATCAATTACCTGAAATACATACCCAAAAATACGTCAACATAAAGTTGGTGAGCTCATGGTTTAATAAAAGTTATGACACTAAAACATTATATTATATGGTGTACGGTCGACAAAATATGTAGCCAAACCTGTTCGGATTATACCCAACCCGAATACAATAAATAATAGTCCCCTAACCCAAAGTGGGCTAACGTGCTCTGCTAAGCACCAACGTTTCATTGAACATGTGGCGTAACGGTTTTCAACCTCAGTGGGGGGTATGCCACTGTACGCGGGGGATTCCCAAATAGTACTATTCACATATCAAAGGGCTCCTGCAAGAAGTTAATGGCTACCGAAAGTTGTACCAACGTTCGGGGACAAGTAGCAGATGTGTTACACCATGAAAATCAGTTTATATAAACAAGTTTAGTAGGTATGTATCAGCCCCAAAAGTATTATGTAAAAAGGGGTTCATGAACTCACCTGTCGCTTTGCTCAAGAACTTCCTAGTTAATGGTTTGCGTGAGAGTCCTACCTCCTAGCAGACTTCCTATGTTTAGTTTAATCAAGTTAGATTCTAAAATGTATAAGTCTACGTGCGTTCCATAACGGGTGCGTTTGTCTTTCGGTTGTATAGTCGTTTTTGTGTTCTCGTTGGTTCGTTCTCGTTCTAATACTTAAATCAATATTATTTTAGTTTAATTCAGTAGGTATTTAACTTATTCTTCATAAAAATCAGAAAGTTTGAGTGTTGTCGCTTTTAGTCCCTTAACTTTGTTATATTGACACTTTTAGCCCTAAGGTTGGGTTTTTTGTTATAACTTCTCATTTCTAGGTGTGTTAATGTTGTGTATTGGTCTTATACATATTTTAAGGTTAACCTAATGGTTTTGAAGTGTTTATCAAGTTCGGGGTAGATTTCGAGTTTACCGGTTTCTCCGGTTGCGGTAAAACGCTACGTGTCGGGTTATGATTTAGGTTTTTGAGCTTATCTCGATCTTGGGCTCTTATATTAAGTTAAAGGGGTCTTAGTTACTGTAATATATAGTGTTTCATGGTTTTTAGGTGTCTCAATTATTTTCTACAAATTATTTTAGTAGTTGTCGGTTTACGGGTTTTTAAACTTAAATAATTTGTATAAAATAATTGGTACTTCTTAAATTGTTGAAATTTTGGTTATAGCTTATCTAATCAGTAACTAAGTGCTTTATAGTCCAAAAGTTGAGTTTTAAGGTTCGTTGGTCATTTTCGTATTTTAACGCGTGTGTAACCGACGTACGAACGATTTATTTACAAAACATCTTTTTAAACATTTTTATTCTTTAAAATACTTCCTTGGGTTATATATACTGTATAAAAAGTGGTATTTCTGATTAAAAGGTATTTTTCTAATTTTTGTGCTTTTTACCATTTACTTGGTCTTTTATATTCAAAAATTTATAATAAATAGGTTAGGCTTGTAAAAATTATGAAACTTGTTGGGATACTTAGTTTTTATATATAAAAGCTTCTGGAATTATAAAATATTAGATTTTTCTTGTTTCGTTGGGTTTCGTGTTTTTAACGCGTTTGGTTCGGTTAAGATTATGTTTTGTGCTTAGAGGGTCCTTGGTAACATTTTAAGTCTTAAAATAGTTATTTTATACTTAAATATGAGTTTAGGTTCTGTAAGTTTGGTCCAAAGTGTTCTTAATTATTTTATACGAATTTTTGTATTTTAATCTTATTAAACATTCAAAAATTCATAGTAATTACATTCTTTTTATGAAAATTATGAAATTTATTTTCTAACTTATTTTTAACATATTTAAGCTACTGAGATATTAAAAATTTGGTATTTTTACATTTTTGGTATTTTCGTTGTTTTGTACGTTTTAGTTTCGGTTATTGTTCGATTTTTATGTACACCCATCAACAACCAATCATAATCAGTAATATTCACCTATAAACATATTTATAACAGTAAGATAACAAATTTTTGTATTTTTATACTCCCCACACGTTTTTGTGAATATTAGTGTATTTATCCATTTTTAATATTCAAAAATGCATAATAATTAATGTACAACTCTAAAAATAGTGAAATTTATTTTGTAACCATATTTTATTATAAAGAAGCTCCAGAAAATATAAAATTATGTTTTCAAGGTTGTTAGTTGGGTGTTGTTGTTTTTCTCAAAATAAATAGTTTGACTATTTTAGTCAAACTTGTACATTTTTGTTTAGAAAAAGGTTTTATGGTTTTTAATCCTTTTGTTACTGAAAAATGAGAGTTTGAAGGTGTTCAAAAATATATGGGAAGTGTTGGTATTCATTGTGTGCAAAAATGCACGTTTTGTGCACGTATAGTGCATTTTCGGGTGTTTTCTCGTTACCTTGAGGTTGAGGGTGAGTGGGGGTGCACTTGGGGTGGTATGAGGGTCACGAAATGGACTGGAACTCGACTGGAAAAGGGGCTGGACGTTGCTGGTCTTGGCGTGCTTCTTCGTGGGTCGAACGGTTTTTGCTTCGGTTTGCTCGGTTGTTGTTTCTTTGGTCTCGAGGCTTCCCTTGGCTCGTGGTTGATGTCGTGGTGTTGTTGGTCGACGTTGAAGTATTGTTGCTGCTGTGTTTCAAGTTCTTGAGGTGGTGAGTTGCTTGATGGTTGAGAGAAAAACTAGAGAAAGTTGGGAGAGATTGTGTAGTTGCAAATGAAAGTGTGGGTGTGTGTTGTGTGTGTTAGATTCGGCTGAAACAAGAGGAGGGAGGGGAGAGAAGAATCTTGCATTGGGTGTGGAGTGATTATGGTTAGATTTTCAAGCCATCTTTCTAGTGGTTGCATGGGGGGTGGGTTGGTTGGTTAGGGAACATGTATTGATAGGTAGGTGAGTAGCTTAATTCTTGTAAGTATCCATATCTTTATCTTTATTTTTCATTAGGTGATTTAATTGTGTATGTTGTTTCTATAAAAACAAGGTGTTGTTGGTTTAATTATAGGTTGTAGTTTATGTATAAAGAAAAATGTGTTTATATATATATATATATGTGTGTGTGTGTGGACGTATGCATGTATGTATATATGTCCATGCATATGGGTTTTTAAATTTAGTAGTGTAAATAATTGGTTGTAGGTGATTAATATTGTGTGTTGGTTTAGTTTATATAAATGTTTATATATATATATGTATGTACGTATGAATGTATGTATATATATATATATATATATGTTTTTGTGTTTGTTATAAAGCGTAAATGATAATGGTTGTATGGTGGTAAATTTTGTATGATATTTGTATAAATATGTGAAGGTGTTTATTTAATGGGTTTGTTAATATACATATATATATATATATATGTTGTACGTATGTATATATATATATACATGTGCATGGTTGTGTAGTGGTCTTTATATTTATAGAGTTGGTATTTTATTATTTTCATTGTCTAATGTAAATTATATGTGTAATTTATTATATCATAATAATTGGTAATACTAAAGATACTAGTGGGGAAAAGTCTATCTAACTCATGGTAGTAAAAATAATTTCCTACGCGTACTCGGGTAATTAATATGACGGGTTTCGTCATCGGTTTTTATCGTAACATACGTGGGCCAAGCCCATATTTAAGTTGGGCCTAAGCCCAATAAGGGTTGGGCCAAGCCCAATAATTTAAGCGGGGCCTAAGTCTAATAATAGTTGGGCCAAGCCCAATGGATTTTAAAAAAAAAAAAATTCCGGGCCCAAAAACCGGGATTGTTACACCAATTGTTGGAAATCAGGCCCAAAATCACAAACACGAACACTGATATGTGAATAAATATACATGTTAATAATGCATATTAGCCCTCATATATTTTAAACGCTTTTTGTTGCAAATTCATCCGAATAGCCACTTAATTGTGTTTTATTTGGATTTTTGTAGTTTTGGATGGCAACTAGGTGATTTTGGTGAAAAACTCAAAGGAAAAAGTGAAGAATATGAAGATTAGCTTCTGACATGACCATGTCTGATGGAGACATGGCCATGCAAGCCCTGATAAGCAATTTGATAAAGACATGGCCATGTCTGAGCGCGACATGGCCATGCTCTGCGCAAAATTCCCCCTTTTTAACCTAAATTTCTCTCATTTCTCACACACAATTTTAGGTAGCAAAACCCTAATTCTCTCTAGCCTCCAAGTCGGTTTTCATCCAACTTCATAAAGGAAGAAGATTATCAACTCCAAAGAAGAATCTAACATCATTCTACCTATTCTAGCTTGATTTTGGTTTGATATCCTCTTTATTTAACCATGTATCTCTTTGACTCTTCAAGCTATTTGGGTATTTTTGTAGTTAGCATGAGCTAAAACTCTTGATTCACTTAGATTAGATGAATCCTAGCTAAACATTGACGATTTGCATGTTGTTTATGGTGATGATTATGTTGATGACTTTAGCAATGTTTTGAATGTTTTCAATGATTATGTGTGTTTGTTTGACTTGATTATATGTTTAATCTCGTGGGTGTCTTGACCATATTATATTGGAAAACCGTATGTGTTAGGATATTTATTCATGGATATGTAGATGTATGTGTATGTGTTCATGACATTTGACTAGGAATTGTGGATGGGGATTGGAACATGTAAGATTGTTAGTCAAATGTGCATCCTTGTGTATATGCTTGGAAAAGCCATTACATTTGTTATGAATTCCTTGTATCATTGTGTATGTGTGATTATTGTTTACTAGCGTGAATTTATAGTTCATGTATTCATGGTATGATATTCACAAGTTGAAAAGGTTCATGACATTGTTTCCATTACGTGATTCGAGGTGGTTAGTATGTGTTTATCGTATTAGCTTTCCAAAGGATTATGGGATTAAATAACCTTGACAGGAGTTTAGTCCATCTTTATATTCAACATAATTGTATCATTAGCTCTTCAAGGAATGACTTTAGGTGGTTACTATGTTATCATCGTTTTAACTTTCTAAAGAGTCATATGATTAGATAGCCTTGACGGGGGTCTAGTCTATTTCGTGTTATGCATGTAAGAATGATCTCATCATGGATTTGTGTAGATTGTCATTGTAAGGCTAGGTGGATTCAAAGTCTAAGTGAACATCTCCTTTGTTTGATTATCTTTCTTAACTTTTAATTTATTTATTTATGTCTATTTAGATTAAAAACACAAAATATCAAACCACTTTATTTGCCGGCTAGATAATGACAACGGTTTAGTATCAGGAGCTCCCGTGTCCATGGATCGATATTCGGTTCTTGCCTAAAGCTATACTACTATACGATAGGTACACTTGCCTATTGTGTGTAGTTAGTCTTGAAGTAATTGTCGTCTTTTATAAATTTAAAACCCAATTGTGTGAAAAATCATTGTTAAAAATCTATACACTTTACACACATCAAACACACAAACTAAACAAACTGTTCGACTCTTGTATTAGATAAATAAACCGGGGCTCCTATAAAGACTCATTCAACCCCTATTTATACTAAACAAATAGTAAACCTAACCCAACTGTGAAACCTATAAACCTAGATAAATAATCAAACTCAATTATAGTCTAATACTAACTCAATTAAATAATTAATAATCTCAAATAAATAAAACTATTTATTAGATCAAATCAAGATTAACATCTTCAGATGAGATGGTGAGATATAATAAAAGTTGTTTGGTTTGGGGTAAAAGTTTTAGTCGAGCAAGACCAAAAGTAACCACTTAATAAAATACCAAGTAAATAAAATAAATCTTGTAACAAAAGTAAATAAAAAAATAAAAGAGAGAGAGAGAGCTCGAGAGAGAGACCTTAACCCCTCCTTAAGACTAAATAACCAGTGGGTCACACATTAATTATTTTATAATTTTTTAGATTCAAATTTCATATTACTCGTGTTTTTTTAACAAATATAACATAATATCTTTTTTTTTAGTTTTTACCAAACTCATATGTTACACTAGATGTTATTAGTTAAACTAACAATTACAAGTCACTCGAAAATCTATCTAATAAATCAAAGTTTTAAGGGGCAAATTTTGGGGGGAATTTTTTTAATCATATTAGGAAGTTTAAGAGGGAAAATATTAAGTGTCATGCATGAGTTGGTGAACCAATATCATTAAATATTAAATATTTACAAATTACAAATCCTTAAAAATAATGATAATGAATTCTTTATAAATATTATTATTTAACCCGTGTGTAACACACGGGTGTTAAACCTAGTCTATCTAGTAAATCAATGTTTTATGGGGTAACTTTTTGGGAGAAAATAATTTGTTTTATAAAAGGAAGTTTAAGAGGGAAAATTTTAATAAGAGAGTAGATGAAGCTAAATTTTGTTATTAATAGTAATTTTTACAACTTTTTAAATATAATGGCTATAATTTTTTTAAATATTCGTATTTAACCCGTGTGTAACACACGAGTGTTAAACCTAGTCTATATAATATTTTAAGGTTTTAGGGAGACTATTTTTTGGGAGGAAATTTTTTTTGTTTTATAATAAGAAATTTAAGAAGAAAATTTAGTGTAATTTTATCACCATGCATATATAAGTTGAAGGAGCCAAATTTCTTTAATATTAAATATTTATAATTTGTTAAACATAATGGTTATAATTTTTTTATAAATGTTATTATTTAACTCGTATGTAGCACACGGGTATTAAACTTAGTTATAGTATGTGACGAAGTTGATAATAATGATAAAAGTTAAAATAAAATTTATATAAATATATATAGTTATATATTCAAATAATATGCGTTCAAATAAAGTAATTTGACGATCTTAATATAGAAAAGATGTGGAAAAGAAAAGGAAAATATATGTGAAAAGCATAAATTGCATTCGCAAATAATAGTCTTAGTATGACTATTTCTTACTTGTGAAGTGCCGAAAAGTTGTTATAAATAATGAAAACGACGCTTTTGTTATTTCAAATGTCACGTGTCGACACGTGAAGTTGAAAGTGGAGTCAAACGTTTTTAAACAAATATTTTCATGTTTCACGACAATATTTTTTTAGGTGGTGGTTGTTGCTTGTTAAATTGTGGCTTATACACACCACTCCTCAAACAACTTTTTATTACTCAATTATAGCCTTTCGTTATACAACTATCACAATCGATGTTTCTATACAAAATCTTTTAAATGTAGAAAATAAAAGTCGGGTCGAACAATATTCAATTGATCTCATTTTATTAGCTTTGAAACAAAATTGGGATTTGCCTAAACAACGAGCGAATAGTAGTCTGATTGTTGTGTGTTGGTAAATTTCCGACGGTAAAAACCGAAGTAGGGCAATGAAAATTTTGTTAGGATGATGAGGAAGCAATTGAGCTAACATTGGACATGTTTGAAGAACGAGCCATTGGCCGGAAAAAAAAGTGATTGTGTTGAAAGAATAGCTGGAATTACGTGAGGGGGTATATTGCCTGGCTTGATACGTTAATAATTATTCAACTATCATCGAGAAACTACTTCCAAATAACTTAGGAGATGTTTGTTTGATTTCTTAATGGATCAGATATCCGAATCGGTCAGAATTGTTTTATTCAGACCGTTTGTTTCGTAAATAGATGTCTAGATCGGTCTGACATTTGTCTCTAAATAGGTTATATTGTTAATTCTTTATATCATTGATGGACCAAAATGATGTTGATGGATCTTATTTATCACATACTAGCAATAGGCCAATAGTAAGTTACTAGTTATAAATCATCATTCTATGCATCAACTTTTCACACATAAGAGGGGTCACCCTTTGGACCTCATAAGAGACGCATTCCCTTAGACCCGGACAGGGACGTTGCCACTAGATGCCCGCTAGAAGGCAATGCCACCTTAAAACTCTCATGGTTGATCTAGGGGAACCCATAGATTCCAAAATATTATTGACACACGCGAACACTTCACAATACTTGTATTAGAGACTCATAATTTTATTTTGATTTTTCTTTACACTCTGTTACAGAGTTTCATTACATGGTGGAAGGATGGAAAAATCTTTCACGGCTTTTTTCTTTTTCTTCTTTTGGTGCTCTTTTTTAAGAGTACAATAATTGATCGGCCAGTCATAAGCTAATTCATCTATCTAAAATTAAATGACTTGATCACCTTAAAATTTTCAACATTATTCGAATTACGTACCAAACAAAAGATAGTCTTAAATAGTTTCACGAATACTATTTTAGCTTCGCTATCATGCGGCAACCCAATTTTACTCTCGCGGGAGGGTGACCCATTATCCCAACTAAATGTGTGGAATGAATAAAACAACCATGTTTCTGAATAAAGAAGAGAGTTAAAATTCAATTGCATGCATTTCTTCTTAATTAATTTTAATCCGTGCAACTTCTTGTTTTATTAGTGTTGTTTTAATTGGTAATGATTTGTGTTCAAACAATCTGAAAATATATATCCAATCATTGAAGAGTAATTAGTTAGTTGATTGCTGCTTTGGTCTACATTTATGATTGTCTATGTGAATCCAACCATTTTTCTAATATGCTTACCGTCATATACGACTATATATAATGGTTAAAGCTCTTAAGGGCATTTTGTAACATGTAGATGTCACATCATTAAAGGGTATTATAACAACATTTGATGTAATGAGATGAATGGATAATGCCTACATAATGTCCCTTAATAATTACTAAGAGAGATAAATGAGAGAGTAGTGTGAGAGAAGTGGAGAAAGTGGTATGAAAGTGCGTGTGACACTGGCGTTATTCTTAAAACGCTCAGGGTTCCTTTTTTTGCCCATAACACCCCCGCGTAGTGGTTTAGGGGACGTTAGTAGGCGTTATACCGGCGTTTTTAGGTGGAGATAATGCCCATTACATGTAGTGTAAGAAAATTGTTTTAAAGGGTTGATTAGTTAAAAAACTTAAAATGTTACATCAAGTAAATCCTCAGTTTCATTTGTTCAATAATTCATTTCTGAATGTATAACAAAAATTACTGATTTTATAGCAAGTAATACAAATGAAGTTAAAACAATTATGTTTTAGTAATGAAACTAGTATTGTGACGGCAATGTTTTCTAATTTCACATATGTCATGAGTTGCGACTGAAAAGGTGTTTAACTTCGTTACACGCGTTAACAATATTTTGAATGTCAAATATGATGATCATGATAGAAGATGTAAAAATGTCAAAATGAAATGACAAATTCGTAATTTGCCAAGTCAGCTGGCCAACAAGCTTGCAAATTAGTAGCCAGTTAAGGGATATTATGTTTAATTTAACTTTAAAATTAAACACCCAAGAACTTTAGTTTATGACATAAGGTAGTGATAGGTTTTGCTAGTTCATTGATCGGTTCAAATCTTGATCGTGACAACTGATTGGTGAACGCCAAATCTAACTCTGAAGCTAATGTGAGCTAAGTTAAAACACTATATATGGCCGGAGTGGGGTGGTGGATCTCCTAATGTGGGGGATGCAACCATTGGTAGCATAAATTGAAAGTCGTCGTTCAAAAAAACTAAAGTAAATAGAAAGTAAAACTATTTTAGGTATATAATCAAGTAAACATATATGTCTAATTGGGTAATCTGATAATGTAAATGGGCATATAATGTAATCTCATCCCCGCGAAAAAAGTAAAAAGTAACCCTGTACCCAATCTAGTAGGTACCTTTTTTCGAATGGTAAATTTTATGTGTGTGGTTGGCATCTCTAGTATTTTATTATTTGTTATCTGTGTCTGCTATTTAGACAAAATATTTTCACCCATGAAAGAAGATAAAATCAGATCTATATACGCATCAGATCTATATACACATTTACCCAAGCTCGTATTAGTCTTATAGGTTTTGAGTTTCCTCATTGAGTTTGAGTTTTTGATTGGCATCTCTAACTAACAACCACATGACATTTTATTTACACATGGTGATGGTGATGTAACACATGCAATCATTATTGATTGATTGAAGGTTAGGGACCAGAGAGTGTACCATGTAAAAACCCGACATGCATTCACATGTTCAAGACTGATGTAGCCATGTTTTTTTTCTTTGAACGGCGATTTTATTAAAAGGCTTAAAAGCCACTAGCATTGAATTAAGTTTTAACAAACTAAGACCAGCCGTAGTGGGCGTTATCCCCCAAAATCCAGCCTCTTAACGCCTCTTAACGCCCCAACACCATTACTAAGAGGCGTTATCTGGCAAAAACACGTTTGGGCGTTTTATAAACAACGCCCGCGCCCCCACTAAAATCGATACACATACATTGCAACGGCTAGTGAACGGCTAGTTTGACCAAATTAAAAAAAAAATTACCAACTTTTTTTTAAAACACACTATATAAATACATATCCAGAATACACCAATTTTTTTAAAACGCACACTATACTCTAATTTTCTCCCAAACCACACACACCAAATAATCTAAAATGGAATCATATGCTTCATCGTCAAGTGGAGATAGCACTTCAACGGGCGAAATAGAGATGGATAATGCGGTTACAAGCGCGGTTGCACTCGCGGCTTCGTTTTTGCAACACGTCGCTAACCCACCGAGACCCGTTTATCAAAGAGTATCCGTCGAGAGAGACCGAGCGGCGGCGAATGAACGTTTGATGAAAGATTATTTCGATCCGGTTGAGCACGATATAATGAAGCTAGTTTTCGGCGTCGGTTCCAACTTCATGCGTAACAAAGAGGCGCATTATGCTCTCACGGCGGACTTGGTCGAGCATTGTTGGTTAAATCGTAGGGTGACGCGTGATGACTAGTTTATTTCCGGTTTCGTACTCGTGTATTTTACTTTTATGTATTTTTACTTTTATTAATAAATAAATGTTTAAATAAATTATTTATTAAATGATTAGTTAAATGATGGGGTAATGATTGTGGGGCATTAACCACTACACCCATTTTGGTGATAATGCCCCTTAGTGACATGGCATCCACTTATCACATAATGCCCCTAAGGGGCATTAACAACTACATGTAGTCTAAGTGTTACAAACTATCAAAAGTTCCTTGGGAATTATTAGGATTTATCAACAAGTGTACATTTGAATAATTATTTGTTATCTTTCTATTTTATTTACTTTAACATATATAGTTTATTCTTTTATTTTTATAATATTGTTTAGAGTTAATTACACAAATGGTGTTTATGGTTTACCCAAAGTAACAAGTTTGGGTACTAAGGTTTTTTTGTTACAAGATTGGGTATTGGTCTTTTAATTTGTAACAAGTTTGAGTATTAACACTAACAAATGTTAGTTTTATAGTTAACTTCAATGACATTTTAATCTTTTCACATTAGAAGGGCTAGTTATGTAATTAATTTATGATTGATGAACTTGTTTTGTAACTTACATGAAATATTATACGATAAAAATTTATAACAAAACACTCATTTTTTTCCATGATTTTTTTTACGAACCACTAGGTAGCACCACCAACATATTCATATGACATCGGTTAACACCACCTTATATTTTTTCACAACTTTTTGACATAAGTAACTTAATTAGGCGAGAGGCTATTAAGAGTTATATTATCTAGTGGTTATCTATATTACCCTAATCGACACCATCCAACTCTTACTAAATGGTTAGGCTGGTGCTACTAGGCTTATGAATAGGGTTTGTGGTGTTAGCTAGTGGTTATTGAAAGAAAATACGGTAAGAAAATAAATGACAAGTAATAACATTATTGAAATGAGAAATTTCACGTGAGCTTCACTTTGACATTCGAATTTGCTTGTTTTTTTTCTTTATTTAACACTTTGCAAATGATTATGATTGTTTTTTGCTTTATTTAACACTTTAAATTTGCAAATGATTATGATCAATACTCAAACCTTTAAAAACAATTCATAACAATAATATGTGAAACCTACTTAAAGTTTTACTCGCAATCTAAAGTTTAGTTTAAAATACACCATTTTATCTCATAGTCTTTTCAGATCATTAAAATCAGATATGAACCAATACGAGTAAATCCAATTAAAAGTAACCCAAAAACTATCAGAAGTGTAAAAAATATATACATGATAAGAAAATGAATATTTTATTTTTTATATTTTTATCTTATAATATTTTATGTAAATTACAAATAATAAAAATAGCCCTTCTAATATGAAAATATTAAAAAGCTTTGAAGTTAACAGATTAACTAACGCTTGTTAGTGTTAGTACCTAAACTCGTTACAATTTAAAAGACCAATACTCAAACTTGCAACAAAAAAACCTTAGTATCCAAACTTGTTATTTTAGATAAACCATAGGCCCTATTTATGTAATTAACTCTATTGTTTAAAATATTATTAGTATCAGTATAAATATTAGGTTTTTTTACATATTTCCCCTTCCTAAGTCCATCAATTACATATTTACCCAAGCCTAAAGTTTAATTACATATATCCCCTTTGACATAATAAATTACTCATTTACCCATTCTTTTACACAAACCATAAGAAAATATAAAAATATATTTATGAAGATCATTAAGGGTAAAATAGTAAATCAAAATGCTATTTTAAAGAAATTGGGTAAATATGTAATATATATGGTTTAGGAAGGGGAAATATGTAATTGAATTTAAGAAGTGGGTAAATACGTAATAAATGATCTTAAGAAGGGGATATATGTAAATGCCCCTAAATATTATGGTTAGATTTGGTTTATTAATTATCTAGTGTTGAGAGTAATCTGAATCTATTTTGAAAAATAAATAAGAACATAAAATTGGACCTTTTAAGATACATATATAACTTATACTTTAAAAAAGTTAACTTGTTTTATAAAGTACATGTAAATATTGTTTTTAAGTATATATTATTTTAGTGGTGTATCTATGTGTAATTTTTTTCCTATCATTGGCCGACCCAAGTAGTATAAACACCGTAGAAGTTTTATACATCTATGTTTTCTAGAAGGTGACGATTTGTTTTATACATTTATGTTTTCTAGAAAGTGACGATTTGTTTTATACATCTATGTTTTCTAGAAAGTGACGATTTAAAACATTAGTTTTCTTTCATCTATGTGTGTTATAAATTGGCTAACGGTTCAGTTTTTCAATCAGTTAGTTTTTAATAAAACAAGGTTTCTTTAGTCTGAATAAACCGACTGAATAAACCGACTCGAGTCTAGTCGAGATCAGGCTCAACCCATGTACACCATTAAAAACTTTTTTTATATATATGATTTAAGACTTTAACGTGCTTGACATAATACTATTTTCTAATTAATTATTCATGTTCCATAGGATTGAAACTTATAAGGAACAGCATATGGAAGTAAGTTTACAGCAGCGGTAAAAACATCAATACAGGTGACGGCTCTGAGTCGCCGACATCGGAGCTTGGTTTCATGACCAGCCGTAACTGCAACCAAACACCGCCGCCGCCATCAGCCGATAATGCTCTCCGTCAACACCATCCACCTCCAATCGCCACCTAAGAAGACCACCGTGTGTGGCTTAGATGATGGTGAAGATGATTGTGTTCGGTGAAGACGTGGAAGTCGAGACATATGAGATAGTAAAAGACAGATGATACATGTGGTAGGCAAGTGATGAAATGACTATAAAGCCCATGATTACTGTTCAAAACTTTTTTCAATTAAAGGATAATGACCCTCATTCAATTAAATGACATGCATACAGGGGTTAGGTGTAAAATCTGATATACTCTCAACCTCATAAAAAGGTCTTATTCAATTAAATTAATGACATTATACACAGTGGCGGAGCCAGTCTAAAAATTCAGAGGTAGCCTAAAAAAAATTTCCCCGAATGTTCATAAAGTAATAAAAATAACACCACAAAATTATAAAAATACCTAATAAAGTTATCCCCTCTGTTCTTTCATAGCTTAAAATTAATGATTCAGTGGTATCCTTTTAATTGTTGGGGCATTTACATATATCCCCTTCATAAGATCATTTATTACGTATTTACCCACTCTTTAAATTCAATTACATATTTCCCCTTCCTAAACTACATATATTACATATTTACCCAATTTCTTTAAAATAGTCTTTTGATTTACTATTTTACCCTTAATGATCTTGATAAATATATTTTTATATTTTATTATGGTTTGTGTAAAAGAAGGGATAAATGAGTAACTTATTATGTCAAAGAGGATATATGTAATTAAACTTAGGGTTTGGGTAAATATGTAATTGATGGACTTAGGAAGGGGAAATATGTAAAAAAAACCTTAATTGTTTAAGGGTATCCTTATACATAAAACCGGATAATATATATATTTTTTACACTTCGCAATGAAATTTTAGTCGTAGCCCGGGCTACCCCTGGCCTTCATTTGCCTCCGCCCCTGATTATATGAGAATGTTTAATTGTTTTTTTAGCTATTTTCTTTTTAACTTTTAACTCTACTAGCCTTAAAACCTTTAAGGACCCTTTTTACAGTATTTTTAACAAAATGAGCCCACCCCTAAATGAATGTGAAAGTTATGTTAGTGAATACTAATTAATCAGGTTTTAAAACCGGGTCATGCATTGCAAAGGTCTTTGTGTATGTGACTTCGTAACATGCGTTAATAAAAAAAAAATTTAATGTCTCGTATGTCACAACGCAAAGGTGTCATTGGCGAGGCATAGAAGGGACCATGAAGGGTCCGGGCCACCCCAGTTTTTTCCGCCCGAAGTATTGTTTTGTTGATCGGTTGTTGATTTTTTTTTATATATATATATTGAGTTTGGCCCCCCGAAACAAAGCATTATAAAAAAAATAATGGGTTTTTTAACTTTGGTCCCCCCGAACCAAAAATCCTAGCTTCGCCACTGAAAGGTGTAATGTATCACATATTAAAAGACGACGAGATATCAAAAGTTAGACGTCAAAATCTCAGCCAAGTCAAATCCAGAATGTAGAAGTCATGCATACATACTATCTATCAAAATAGAGTAAGAGATCAAAGTAAAAAAAAATTATATTGACACTTAGCAAAAGTCAGAGACTACAACCATAAATTTAGAAAATAAATAAAATATTTAAAATAACACGTGATGAGAGAGAGTTACTTTGATCAAAATGACACGTGACGAAAGTTGATATGCCGATGCAAAGCACCAACCTTTGCAGTTTGCACCATCCTTAAACTTTAGAAATATATAAATAACAAAAATGAAGTTGAAAAAAGTTATGGTTAAGCTAATAGTATGAACTATTATTATTGACTACAGTAATAAAGTTATAACTTATAATATTAAAATCTAATCTAATTTACTTTTATTTAATCTATAAAAATAAAAGAAACTATATTAAATTTAAATGCTATGATAACAAATCAAAAACCAGTTAAACGTTTTTGTAATCTTTTAATTTTTTTAATTAATCAGTCAATTAATCATAAAGATGAAGGCAGGCTAAAATCATATATATTTTCATCATAGACAGATCTTAGAAGATACGATGTCGTATCTCTTCCCATGTCATCAGTTTGTGGTGGTCCTGTTGTGGACCAGTTTCCGTCCGTTTTGTTATGTTGTAAACAAATCTTTTTGTTGCATGTTTTTCTTTGTCGTTAATTTAGCACGTGTTTTTTATGACAAAACTATACACCAAGTCACCATCCCATGTCAACTTTCGATACCTAAATTTACTATAAATTCGTACCAACTTCTTCTATTCCTTACACAGTTACAAATATGGAAACTATTGAGGACGATGGTTCGGTTTCAACCTCTTCTTCATCATCATCTCACTCCGAAACTATTGAACGGAAGCACTTGAAAAGAAAGGCCGGGAGGAAGAAGTTTAAAGAAACAAGACATCCGGTCTATAGAGGTGTTCGGTTAAGAAACAAGTCTAAATGGGTCTGTGAGGTTCGTGAGCCTAACACGAAACATAGGATTTGGTTGGGAACGTTCCCGACTCCAGAAATGGCAGCTAGAGCTTATGATGCAGCAGCTCTAGCTTTACGCGGTGAGAACTCACCACTAAATTTTGGTGACTCGGCTCGTTTGATTAAACGGGCTGCTTCATCTTCTATTAGTGATATTAAAAAAGCTGCCTTTGAGGCAGCTCTTGAATTTGGGACAAGAAGTTATGATGCTACGCCGTCTTCTTCTTCACGATCATGTTTTCATATGGAAAATGGAGGTGAAAACATGGCGGTAAAAGTTGCGGAGAATGCTTTCGTAGATGAAGAGGTGTTGTTTAACACGCCAGGGTTTTATAATAGCATGGCAGAGGGATTGGTGATTACACCGCCTGGGATGAAAAAGGGTTTTGATTGGAATGATGAACACATTGATTCTAATATCGATTTGACTCTATGGAGGTTTTAAATGAAGTTAGATCATTCCAATTTTTGTAATTACCTAAAGCGTTCGTCGAAGACCTGATATATATCAGGGACGTAAAGAGTAGTTTTTTTTAGAAAATTTTCAAAATAACCATTTTGATTAAAAAAATAAGACATATTGTCCTCGCTGACTTTATATATATATAAAATTTATCATTTCTAACAAGTCGTTGGACTAGATAATTAAAGAAGACATTTTTAAACGATTACGAATATCCTATCTAAAAATGGTCATTTTGTACATATAAAAGTCAAAGTGACAATATATGTCATTTTTTTTAAATGGTCATCTTGGGAATTTTTTTCATTTTTATTTTACTTTTTCACATTTGACTTGCGTAGGTGAAAGTCAATTTTCTCTTCTACTAGTGAAACGTGAACGATACACATTCCACAAATATATTTGTTACTGAATACTTTATTGTAGTAATTAACTATGTTAACTGTTCAGGGTTTTTAGCTTCAATAAAACCTCTATAATTTAATATTTCATAAACTAATAACTTCAATTAATTTAATAATTTGCATGACCCCAACTTGAGAACAGTATAAAAATGAACCTCAATTGATAAAATAATAAGATAATATTTTTTTTGAAATCTCAATGTAAATATATTGGTTCCAGTGAAATTATAAATTAATAATTACTAAAATAATTCTTAAATTCAAGAATTGTAAAAAAAATTAATCTATGGTCACTTGTTTTTTGTAAAATTAATCTATAATCACTTGTTTTTTTTTAACTTCAAATCTATATTGAGTGCATTTTTAAATCATCTCATTGTATTTAAGAGTTAAGGCACTATATTCTTATATTACATCAAAATGTTGCATGTAAAGAGTTGATGCCCCTTGCAAATACTTCTTTCTAAGTGACCGGTTCCAAAGGTATTGAATGTATGAATATACATGAGAATTTTGAAGTACATTATTTATGTTTTATTAAAAAAGGTAAAGTGAACATATATGAAATTTTTTAAGGTCGATGAATTAATTTGTGAGTTACTCACAAATATAAGTGAAGTCTTTAATATTAATAATTTATTAATTTATCGATATAATAATATATCGCTATATTAATAAAATATCTCGGTCCTAACATTATTAATTTATAGAGGTTTTACTGAAGCAATTGGTAGTTAAGTAATCTAATAAATTAATGTTTTGTGGATGTTTTTTTAGGGGTTAAAATTTTGTTTTATAAAGAAGTGTAATCTATTTATGTAAAAGTTGCCTCGAAACGGTGCTCCGAACGACGAAACGGTGCTTCAATCAGGTGTTTAAACCTAACAGTGCTTTAATCGAATTCGAAGACGAGAAAAAAATTTAACGACGGACCGTTGGTTGCTAAAATGATAAAAGTTGGGAGTGTTGACAACAAAATTAATAGTTGGGATTGGTAGAACCAAAAAGTGATAACCGGGATCAATAGAAACCAATATACCGTTATATTTAGTAAAAAAAAATTTCAAGCATTAATTGAAGGAACCAAATATGTAAACATTAAATATTTATAAATCTTTAAATATAATGGTTGTATTTTCTTTATAAATATCATTATTTAACATGTGTTTAACACATGAGTATTAAATCTAGTCTATCTAATAATTCAATGTTTAGATGGATGTCTTTTATTGAGGGTAAAAATATATATTTGATTTATAATAGGAAGATTGAGAGCGAAATTAAGTGGAATTTTTCAAAATGCTTGAGTTGATGAATTCAAATCTTTAAATATCAAATATTTATACATGCTTAAACATAATGACATTAATTTATTTATAAATATTTTTTTAACACACAGGTATCAAACCTGTAACAAATTATAAAACAAAAGTTGAATTAAACCATGATTTCAATTAAAAAATCTTTTTTTTATAATATACCTGTAGAATAGAACTGTAGAATAGAAAAAATATGCGTTTTTATTTTCATTTTCCACGACTGTTATGCCAGATCTATACCTATGTTGTTAACACATACTCTAATTTTTAGATTAAAGTAATAATTACAGTTTTATTTATAAACTAATGATATTCAAAAAAGATTATAATAAATAAGATACTCAAACTTAACTAATAAAAAATAAAGAATTTAAAACTTATAAAGTGACAATTAGGCGTTATAGATTATGGGTGGGAGCCGTGGGGATAAACTTATAAGACACACCTTCCTAGAAATTCTAAGAAAATTAGTTTGAATATGCAACTTAAAAGATTATTGTGATATATTGTACACATGTTTCAATAATGATTAATGTGTCAAAGTTGTATTGTGTTTGAATACTTGATGTATAAAGATTATTGTATCAAAGTTGTATTGATTGTTTGAATATATAACTTGTTAATGTGTATCTTAAGATATCATTAAGTTATATATATATTATGTGGCTCACTTAGTTAATGTAATGCAAACTGTTAATGTGTCTCTTAAAAGATCATTTTGTTATATATTTTATTATTTCTTAAGTACATGAAAACCCAGTGGAGAAAGCATAAATTTATTTAGTTGGTGGAGCATATGTCTGCGATGGTGCCTAGCGTTTCAGGTTTGAATCTTGAGAGGGGCAATTTTTTGTTTTTTTGTCTCTGTTTGTTATTTTGACAGTTTTCACTTTTGGTTTTCTCAACTCAACTTTTACGTGTTTGTCATCTTGACCATCACACTTTACTTTGACATATTTCCAATTTTAACTTGTCATTTGACCTATATACGTACCGATTTAATAGCACTTAGGTCCTTAGTATGACTTCATTTGGCATGTGTTACAAATTCAATGTTCAAAAAGCTAAGGAGAGTAGTCAAATATCGTAGACTTTAAAAAAGATTCCCTAGTAGATAGCTAATTAAGAGAGTGCTCCGGAAGAACTATACTAAAAATGATTTCCCTTTCTTTCACCGAAGAGTGTACCCTATACATACAAGTGATTATGTTTTTATGGGCAACTTCGATTACTCACGGGCATTTGGTTAAGGGTCATACATATTCAGACGTCCATCCTTTAAGGGGTTGAGATGGACGTCGGTCCCTGCGTGTTAATTTTCGTGCCAGAAGCTTGAACTTTTATCCTGATATTTTAAATTTTGATATATGTACTGATTTCGCCCCGTGTAAAAAATATAAAACATGTATTATATATATTGAGCTCGCCCTGTAATTTTCAACCCCCGTACTACAAGAGTTCAGGATTCGCCACTGTACATCTTTATCACTTGACCAAGCTAGTGGCTGTATACAAGTGATTAGGTGGTTTCGGGATTTGTCTACTTAAAACTAAGTTTTGTTTTATAAGTGTTAAAAATGCATAGCGATATACACGATTATTATCTTTTTAACTTTTAGTAAAGATAACGAATATGTTAATTAAAACACTTTTCCAAATAGCAATCGTTAATAAAATCGCAAATGTGATACATGCATCCAACAACGATAAATGAAATAAATGTGAAATTTTTTTGGTACAAGGAGGTGGCACACTCATGCATATCAGTAAGGTTTGAGGCAGTGCCGGAGCCAGCCGGAAAATTCAGGGGTAGCCTGGAAAAAAAAATTTCCGGACGTTCATACAGTAATAAAAATAACACTACAAAATTATAAAAATACCTAATAGATTTATCCCCTATGTTCTTTCATAGCTTGAAATCAAAGATTCACGGGTATCTTTTTTATTGTTTAGGGGTATCCTTATACATAAAACCGAAGAATATATATATGTTTTACATCTCGCAACGAAATTTCAGCCTTAGCCCGGGCTACCCCTGGCGTACACTTACCTCCGCCCCTGGTTTGAGGTAGCTGATGGCTACACGTCACTGGTGTCAAGGTATGGTGCGGCTCAGTTGATCACGGCTACATGAAGCCGAGCTTCATTGCTTCATTTTGGTCAGATATGACTGTTTCCAATGGATCCTTTTGACTCGCAGTGGCTAGTTTTATGCATGTTGCATGTGGGCTATATATGACTTCAAGTGATTGCTTATATTACTTTTGTGAAAGATGTAATCGACTTTTATTGCAAAGAGTTGTTACCTCGACCTACAATTCATGACATTGTTATTTTATACCAAGTCTATAAACTTAAACATTATCTTCAACAAATGCTTGGTAGTGTTTATTTTACACATTTAGTTTGACGAACGTGCCCAACTAGATATCGAGGTCAACATATATAGGGTGATCACAAAACCCGACGATCATATGCGAAGCGGTAGTTTCAAATAATACATGGTTTTGGCATGCGTACTGCGGTACCTCGTTATCAAACAACGACGTCAATGCTTTTCAACAATCTCTCTACTTATATCTTACCGAGCAAAATGGTATATATCACGCCTAAATGTCCATTTCACTTATATGGTCGAGATTACAAGTGTACATGGATACTATCTAACCGATGAGATTTACCTTATTTGAGCCACATTTGTGAAAGTGACTCCTTTTTCCAGCCGATCCAAAGGAATTGAAAGATGTCGACGAGCTTTCGGTATTTTAAAGGGTAAATGAGGTATACTTAGGCGTCTCCTGCCTCAAGGCTATGAGTGTATATAAGATTAGGAGAAAGGTTAATGCATGCATGACATTGCACAAAATGATATAATTATTTTTAACAACTTTTTAATTTTTTAGTAGAATACACCACAATATGCTCATAGCAGGATTTAAACCGAAAACCTATTGTTCCAAATACAAATATGTTACCAACTGGCCGTTAACCACCAAATGATATAATAAATTTGTTTTTCAATATATAAAATTTAGATTTTTTTAAATTATTAAATATAAAGATACATGAAACATTCATCCCCACCCCTTATAGGGTGCATGATAATACTTTTAATGTGACATTTTTTTACTAGTGTACATGAAACATTCACATGAGAGAAAACGGAGAGCAAGAGGAATATCATATCACTTCTAACACAATTATTACAACTTAATTAACCCTTTCATTACTCGTAATTCAGTTTATTGTGATGTAAAGTACAAGTTTCAAATATAAACCTCTAAGACGAGTTATGCAAATCATCACCAAATAGTTTTCTCCTATATATGTCCATATTAAAGGTCTGTTTGTTTCACCTCTTAATGGTTCAGTCCAGTGTTTAATTATTCAGATTCAGCATTCAGAGCGTTTGTTTTATAAAAAAAGAGCCTCTGAATGGTTCACTTAAGTGCTAAATGGTTAAGAGATAGAAAGATGCTGAATGAAACTGAATGAAGCATCTACCAGACTTTTCATTATCTGAAGTTTTACCCTAACATCATTTTCATTGATAGAGCCTCTTAACCATTCAGACCTTTTAACCATTCAGCACTTAATCATTCAGCACTTGCCAAACAGTCCCTAAACCATCTCAGGCTTAACAAAAAAATATATTCCTGACAAAATGGGCTTCCTTTTTTTACAATATAGCATTTTATCAAATTGACAAATTGAAGTAAATGTTTATACAATAAAATAGCAGGCAAGAATGGAGCTATGAAGAGCCCAGAAGTATCTCAGGCTACCCCTCATCTTTCGTTACGAAGTACAATTTTTATCTGTTTAAGTATCAGGATACCATTTTTTTCTTATGGTTTTAAGTATCGGGATACCCCTGAAGAAAATTTATGATACACTTGATCGAAAAATTTCTCATAGGATACCCCTGATATTTGGTCCTGGCTCCGCCACTGATTTATTCGCGGGTAAACGGGTAATAACTATTGGACTTTTGACGAACGGCAAATGCAATGAAGATATATTTCAATTTAGGGAGATCTAAGTTCAAATCCGAGCAGAATGATTTTATATGGTATGGTTAAAAGTTTTTACCATGGTTTTCCTCTACACTGTTGATTGACAAGTCTTCGACTTCGACCAATTTAACTCCGAAAGGAAGGGATGGGACGAGTCTCTATTATGGGAGAACCTCAAAAGTGTCGTTCTTAAACGTCCACTAAATTGAGACACATGACCATCTCTACAAGCTTAGAATAATCTTTTCAGTTTCATCTCTCATCTATATTTTAGTTTGAGCCGCGTTTGAGATAATCAATAACCTTTTATACTTCTTAATTTGTTTAATTAGTTATAGATGAAAAGATCAACACACGCGTCATAATGTAACCATGATATAATTAAACAGACTAATAAACCCAAAAAGATGTTAGAAGTCAAGAAAACTTAAAACTTGTAAAATTTTAAATCCACGTGACTTTTTTTTTGGTGTACGTGTTTTAAGATACATTCACCAATGTCATAATTATATATACTAAAGGTCATGGATTGATTTTTCTAATTGTTTGTATTATCTAGATATATAATGAACCTCGTGGACAACTAATGAAGGCGATAAAACATTCATAATAAGGTTGACTAACTAATTAATTGTTATTTTTTCAAAGTCCCGTACGTACGTGTGTGCTGATTCACGTTTCATTCGTGGAAAGAAATAAATAACTTGAGTTAGTTGCGATTAAGTCAAGGCTGATTAGACAGATGTGATATCACAAAGTAAACAAAACAATTTGATCTAACTATTTGTTGGTCATGTAACATGTTTTTATCTTATAATTTATAAGCCACAAATTCTGAAAGTGTCTTAGATTCATGAATCTCATACTTCGTAGTTTCTTAGCAGGTAGGTCGACAACCGATAGATTAGTCGTGATCACTGATCAGTAAAATATATATATATATATATATATATATATATATATATATATATATATATATATATATATATATAGGGTAGGGTTCAAGAGAGAACTCATTTTAAGTTGAGAACTAGAGAACTAATAAAAATACAAGGGATGGAATTTTAAAGAGGAAGGGTAAAATTGGAACTTTAAATATATAAATCTTTAAACATTTCTATCTTTTGCATACGTTAATATTATTATAAAAAAATTGCACCATTAGATCAAGAATTTCATTATCTTTCATTTGAGTATAAATAACGTCATAAAAAATATTTTTTTCTCGTTTTTTTAAATTTCATACTACATATATGTAGTATTGCGATATTGTATTTGATTATATTTTTCTTTAAACGTTACTAACTTTTTCATACGTTATTTACATTAAACAATTTTAACAATCACATTTTGGTTTTTTTGATATTACATATATGTAGTATCAATGTACTTGATGTATTTATTAAGTGGCCAAATGACTCAAGAGTCTAATAATTATTTAAAGTGTACATATGATCTCAAATAACCAATAACAAAGTTTATAAGATTTCATATTAAAAAACTTATGACAAATGAAAAGAAAACCAATACTTATAGTATGTCTAAACATAAAGATAATAATAAACTAATAAACCAATGATAAATATCATAAAAAAGTAAAAAAAAACTTGAAATTCAAACTATAAGATAACAATGCATCAATATTGCATATACTGCATATATGTATTACTTGGATACTACATATATGTAGTATACGATACTGCATATATGCAATACTATAAAATTTAAAAGGGGATAGTGAATATGGTGATGTTATGCACCTAAGTTACCCGTAAAATCATTAAAATTATGTAGCTTTGATAAATTAACTTAATTTTTTTTATTAGAAAACTTAACTCATTGATCTTTGTTCAATGTTAATGGACGACTCAGTCTTCTACTCTTAGATCATAATTTTTCTCTTTCTCATTTACTCAATAATCGTCATTCATTTTAGTAAAATATTATCCGTCCTTTAAAAATCGATCGTAACTCAATTTGTCTTCTCAATTCCAACTAACAGATTAATATAACATGACTCATATAATTGGTATTATGATATGCGCATGCTGCACATATTCATACCACATCACATAACGTGAACCAAGTTATTGCTAGCAATGTCAATACGATCATATGAGAAAATCCAAATTTGGAATTGAGTCATGATGATGTTGTTTTTTTGTGATAACGTCATCGAAATCAATGTCATTGAACTTTTGATATTTTATCAAAGTATGTAGTTTTGATGGTTTCTTGGATAATTTAGGTTCATAACAACACCGTATTCATTTCCCCAATTTAAAAACATACGGTATCGTATATTACATATATGTAGTATTGAAAGTTAAAAAAACGAGAAAAAATTATTTTTTTATAACGTTATTTATACTCAAATGAAAGATAATGAAAATCTTGATCTAATGGTGCAAAAAAAATTTAAAAAACTTAACGTATGCAAAAGATAGAAATGTTTAAAGATTTACATATTTAAAGTTCCAATTTTACCCCTCCTTTAAAAATTTCATCCATACTTTTTTTTAGTTCTCTAGTTCTCAACTTAATATGGAGTTCTCTCTTGATCCCTCCCCTATATATATATATATATATATATATCGAGTAAAACACATATGAAACTGTAAATAAAAATAAACACATTATCAAAAGTATGTTCGAGATTAAAAAACCAACCGAATAAAAATTAAACGTAAATAATATATAGGAGTAAACTTCTTTTTGCATCCCTGAGGTTTATCTAAAATAACGGTTTGCATAGTTTCAAAATTGCATTTTGCCTCCCTGAGGTTTACCTAAAATAACGGTTTGCATACAATAGTTTCAAAATTACGCTTTGCCTCCCTAAACTTACCAATTTGTCACTATTTGCTACATTCGAAATAAATTTTGTCAAAAGCAAACGTTAGTCAGTCCATGTGATTCTCACGTGAGGGGCACTTTAGTGATTTTCAAGCCAAAACCTATTTAAGCAAGAGGAAAAAGAAAAGGTTTAAAAATGACTACCATGACACATTGGACTGACTAAAGTTTGATTTTGATGAAATTAATCCGGATGTAGCAAAGGTGACAAATTAGGAAGTTTAGAGAGGCAAAATGCAACTTTAAAACTATTGTCTGCAAACCGTTATTTTAGGTAAACCTCAGAGAGACAAAACGCAATTTTAAAACTATTGTATGCAAACGGCTATTTTAGGTAAATCTCAAGGAAATAAAACAAAGTTTACTCAATATATAGTAAATGCATTGCAAGGGTATGTTTGGGATTTAAAAAACCAACTAATATGAATATGTAACGAAAAAACCAAAAGTCATATATTCTAAGAACTTAAGATTAAGAAGAGACTTCAGAAAATAGGTAACTTTAAAATTAAAAATCCTATGTATCGCATTTTTTTTATAATCATTCATACTAATAGTTTAACTAATTAATAATAAACCCAACTTTTGTTATTGCTTTCAATGACATTCAGAGTAATATAATTATAATATATTTTTACACTCTATGTACATGTTATTTTCACTTGATCTTGATTGCTTGTTTTCTCATTTTGTTCATAGTAATCACTAATGAAACCGAGTTGAAATTAATTGTAAATATATGATAGTTATATATACGTACTAACGAACTGTTATTGATAATAATTAATAACTAAATTGTAAATATTATTACTGGTTTGGTGGTTAGTATATATTATTATCTACTAAGTCATCATTATGCAAACGACTATTTTAACTAACCACTAGGCTTAAGGAATTCGTTTTATGTAATCCGGTATTCCGGTTCCTCTCGCCGTTCAAAAAAAAAATTTCGGTTCGGTGTGAATGCGGGGTCTCGCGTTTGTGACTTAGCCACAAACATTGAAAAAATGTTTTTTTGTCTAAAAACTAATAATTAAAGTTAAATGTCAAAATGATAGTTATGTCAAAATTAAGGGTGAAAGTTGTAAAGATACTAAAGTTACAAAAATTTAAAAGTCAAATACGAAGACTAATATTGCAATTCCTTGAAAGTTACTAAAAGACAAAAAAAGGATCATCGACTTATAAAGTGAAATTAAATACTCCCTCCGTCCCATTAAAAGTGTCCTAGTTTGAAAAACATAAAGTTTTAGGCACATTAAATGATGGGTATTTTTGCTTGTCATTTGACAATAATACCCTTGACAATAAATATTATTGTGGGTCCATCATATTGTTTGTTTTATGTTATTAAGGGCAAATTTGGAAGTTTACCAATAAATTTTAAAAATGAACACTTTAAATGGACAACTAAAAAAGGCAATATGGACAATTCTAATGGGACGGGGGGAGTATAACACTAGTAGAGTGGGTCGGTGTCCCCTTTTTTGTCATTTCGTGAATTTTACAAATTTACAAGTGTAGTCCTTCAACTTGACATAACTTACTCCGACTTTGACCTTGTTATTATTTTGATCCTTAATTTTAAATGTTTACATTTTAGAAGAAAAAAACTTTTTATCAACGTGGGTGGCTAAATTACAAACATGAGACCTCATCCCCTTTGTCGCTGTAATGCATGAATAGTGTCTAAGTAAAATACAAAAAAATGAGGCATCCGTTAGTCCAATAAATAGATAACCTAAAAACAAAGTGTGTTTCATAAACCACAAAAACATGTATATATTGTGTAGCTTATAAACAATCTAGTTAAAATATTAATTGTTGTTAAGGTTATTGGATTTTATTACTCCTAACTATTAGGTACTGGACGTTGTTACTTTCAACTAGCATTTTCATTCTCATCACTCCTAAATTAACACTTCACTTAACATGTCACTCCGCTTTTATTCACATTGTTTTTTATTTTACGTTTCATGGTTGTGTGACATAAAACAGAGTGACACAACAAGTGAATTGTTAAGTTAGAAATGCTGAGAGCAAATATGTTAGTTAGGAGTGACAACGATAATACCTAATAGTTGGAAGTAATAAAATCCAATAACTCTAAATTTAACCGCCGTTGTCCCAGACGCTTTGATCTAGGCGTTACCCTCGTCCTCTTCATCTAATCTAAACCCAATTAATTTTGTTAAAGGTCAGCAACATGGTAATTAACTGGATTAATCAATTAGTAGAGATTTTTGGATCAGATTTTTAATGGAGACTAAATTCTGAAAATTAAGATGCTTACATGATCTCTAGCTTGTAAAAAGAAAAGGAGTCATAATTCTTTAGATCGTTGAATTCATGTGTTTTACATGCATCATTGTTATTTCAAACCGACGGCGACCACTAAATGAACGTGTCACTCCAATGGATACTTGCAGACGAGACACTTGCTCGTAGAAATATTGACGTATCAATCACCAACGGATCATGTATTCGCTAGTACGTGATACTGGTTTGTCTAGGAGTGAACTTTGAGGTACAAATTAATTCGTTGATCGTATCTCTATTTTGAACATGAGACATGATTTAAACCCTAATAATGTAAAACAAAAAGTTATAAAATTTCCAAAAATCTTTAGATTAAAAAATACATCATATCAAACATTAACTAATCCACACAATGAAGATGCATGAAAGCTTCTTTCAAGTCAATAGGTTTTATCACACAATCATCACGAAACAATGGTGAAAATACAAGCAAAAATCATCACAAAAGAACAATAATCATGGCATAAGACCATTAGTTATAGGAGCATTACGTACGTACTAATTATAACAAAACAGTTAAGTGAGACATGCATGCAAATGGTTTCATTATCATCTTGGAGAAATTTGGCTCATGAATGATTCAATATTGTTGTTCAACTCTTCAAGTTTCTTCATCCTCACTCTCTCACTTTCAGTCACCAACTTCACAATCAAGCAAATTTTTTAAATGAAAATATTTAATTATATTCACTAATCACTACTACAAATCAAATAATTAATATTCATGCATTAATTAATTAATTACCTCCATTAATCTTGCTACAAGTTGAGCTTTTTCCTTGTTCTTTTCATTGAAAGCTTCTAAAACTTCTCTGTACTCTCTCTCCTGGTGATTTAATTAACTTAACTATAGTTAATTAATTTAAAGAATATATTTGTAAATAGAGTTAATTAAAAGAATTAAATGGTGCAACATTAACAATGATTAAAGGTTAGGAAACAAATAAAAGTGTAATGAGTTAAAGAAGTATAAAAATATATAATGATGATGCATGTTTCACCTTCTTATAGCAACTTTGTCCCAATGGCTTTAGCTCTTTGTTGACCAGATCAATTCTCTTACGAACTATTGTCACCTCCTTCTTCCTTGGATCTTCAAGTGCTTCAAGCTCCTACTCGGCAGCGCGTTAAATACACATATAATTCATTTTAAACACATAATAATATATGTTCAATTGTATGTAGTCAAGTGCTAGTAAGATGTAGCGCGATCATGAGAAAGAGACGGTTTAAAGCAATAAAGTATAAGTATTTATGTACGTAGTACTTGTGGTTTTTAACTTTTTATAGTTATATGGTATAATGGCATGTGAACGTGGATATATGTGAAAATGTTAACAATGCAATGAAAGTGTTATTTGAAAGAGTAAATAAGAAGTAGAATGTAGGTTAATGTACATACTTCGCGAATTTCAGCTAACTTCTTGGTTTCTTCTTCAACGCGGCCTAAATGAGCATGAACTTTCTCCCTCACCTCCATTTTCTTCTTCTTGATCTCTTCTTCCTTAACCCTAAAAGCCATCAACGCAGTTTTCGACAATTCATCTTCATCATCACCGATCAATGGACTCGTGTTATAACTCACTAGCCCCGAGTTATTCATCCGCACCATCATTTGTGCTTGTTGTTGCCTATCCATGGTGCCAAAAGAACAAAACTCTTGTGCTTTTGTTTATGGTAGATGTTGCCTTATATGCTTTGTGTTGGAATTATGGCCATCTTTTGTTTCTGTTCAAGATGCCCAATCTAGGTAGTTGGCTTTCAAGTTGGTATTAAATCTATATATATATTAGATTTATTGTCAATAAAATCTTTACTTGAAGTGAAAAGTCTAAAATACCCTTGTTATTGCTATAATGATAAAAATGGTGAACATGCACCCACTTCATAAAACACCTTCCCAACTTCCTCCCAATGGGCAGAAAAATCTTTAACTTTGGAGTGAGAGAGTTGGTAAGGTGGAAATATTAGCCATAGCATAACTATATTTTATACAAGACTTCATCAAGAATTTTGTTTGGGCTTTTCTATGCCATAATTAAAAGAAAAGCCTAATTGGTCCTCCTATTTGTCTTATAACTATTAGACCCATGGATATTGTATTTCTTGAAACCAAAAGTGGAATAGTTCAAGAGCACATAATGATTTTGAGATTATATAATCGTGTCACGTGTACGTTAGGTTATAATCGTGTCGTGTGTATTTTTTTTTTCTTTTTGAATAGTGCGTGTACGTACGTTAGGTACTCCTTACTTGTTACCCACAAGGTTTACGGCGCTTTATGATTTTTTATAGTTAAAAAATATTTGTTGGAAAGATATGGGAAAATAATAGTTGAAATGTCATAAGATAAAGAGTATGGAAGAAACATGACTTTACTTGAAGTTTGGTTGAAGAGTGTAGAAGAAGGGCTCACCTACACAAACTGATTAAACAAATGCAATGAGAGCCTTAGGGGCAAAGACAAAGTATATTGAGTGAAACTGAAATTTGTTAAGTGTCTTTTTATAACTTACAAATACTCTTTTACCCTTAATGGATCAAATGCTACATTTAGTTGATATATAGATTATTTTAAAAGTCTGGTCTAAATTAACTATATATATGTATATAGTAGAGTAGTCCAAGAAAAATGTAATTGCAAGTTTTTTCTAAAATTATGTTATTGCGTTTTATCTTTCTCAAGATGCATATTCTTTTCTTCATTATATTTCTTATAAAATTATGTGATGATGCTTACTAACGTCACACTAAGACAGCATTAAGACACTTGAGAGTTTGATGGAGGACTAAATTTTTAGTAATTTTACTTCTAGAAAAAATAGTGTTTAGCTATAAAAGTATACTGAACAGTGAAGAAGCTTGAAGTTTTATGCAGGGGGTTCGAAAGTTATTAGACTCTGAATTTTTCTTACATCACTGTGTTTCGGGTTATATGTCCAATTCAATCGGGTATTCGGTACGGGGCGGGTCAAACAATAAAAACATTAAATATCTAATTTTTTTTCATTCATTCAAACAAATTAAGTTTGTTACACATAAAAAAAATTGACAATAACTGAACAAACACACGCCTAAGATATGTTAGATAATGTGTGTAAATGAAATGTCAACTCTTAAAATAGTTGGTTGGTAATGATGAAATTGCATCTTATTCCACATACGTGTCATTTACATGTGTGTACGAAACAATAACATACTACCTATATAATAGTTGTGATGATTAAGTTATTGAGAGTCGGTGGCTATTTGGTCCACTAGCATCTGCTTGTGTGGTGATGAGTTTTGTGGCCTTAAACTTAGAAGTTCAAATCTCACTAGCGTAAAAAATCTCTTACCCATTAATATGAGTTTTCATTGAGTTCTTCATGCATATGCAAGTCAAGGGTTTTACGAGTTAATCGATTTCATCTTAGAACGGGTTAACGGCATTTTTTAGCGTCAAACTAACGATTGACGGTTGAAATCTCGTCTAAGGTATAAACGTACTTGGGCTATTAAAAGACATGTTGTTAAGCCTGAATAGCATCTTTGTTTAAAAGATAATTATATATTAAAAGGAAAATGTATTCCATGGTGTAGTTTTGATGTTTAGACTTTTGCCACAAGTTTGTTTCTTTCTTGGTTTATAACTTTAGTCTTTGCCTTTAGTGCATGTCTATGATGCGTGTAGTAAGGTATTCCATCGTATAGTTTTGGTTTTTATACTTTTGTCACAAATTTGTTCCATGGTTTACAACTTTGGCCATTGCCTTTAGTGCACAGCTTTGATGCATGTGGTACAAAATACAAATTGCCCCCAATTTGTTTTACCTTGATACACTAAGTAAAAGACAATGAAGTGTGTGAAGTCCGATACCGCCTCCGTTGGTTCCATCGCGTTGTAGGTTTTGACCGTCAGACGATGTTATGTCAATTGTTACCGTACGTGTATGTGGATATTAATGTCGGTTGTTACTATATTTACTTGCAAGTATTGTAAACGTAGTAACTAATAACAACTTTCACGCAACGCCCGGTATACTTATTTTGAAAAGGTAAACAAATATTTTGTTTCTTTGTACTTAGAGGTGCAGAAAATAACCGGTTCAATAACCGAAACCGGTTATTAACCGATTGAAGAATAACTGGTTAAGGTATTTTTTTTAACCGCAGGTTCGTAACCGATTAGGTATTTTTTTATGAATAACTGGTTATTAACGAATTTTAACCGATCCACAGGTTAACCGGGGAAAAACCCGAAAAAATAATAAAATATTATAAAAAAAACCGGTTAATTAACCGAACCGGTTAAAGCAAAATAACTGGAAATTTTGAAAAAAAACAGTTATTAACAGAACTGGTTAAAGCGAATAACTGATTTTCTCAATAACAGAAAATAACTAATTAGGGTATTAAATAACCGGTTAATCGAAATTAACCGATTTATGCACCTCTATTTATTTATTTGTACTTGAAGACCAAAACAAGCCCAACCCATAAAGCCCATTAAAAGCAATATCAAAGCCCAACTACAGTTCCATATTGCAATAATATTTTCATTTCCATTTTCATAATCATCGTTCTCAGATCGTCGTCTCTGCCGTGCTGTTTCGTTCTCCGATCGATTCATAATCTTCTTTTGTTTCTACGCTAAGATCTTAGTTTTTCCGCACTCACGTAAGTCGAATCTGTTCAATTTTGAAACCCTAGCTCGATTTATCAGCTTGCGTTGATCTAATTGCTGTATTCAAATTCAATGTTTGAATGAGTTTGTTGTGATGGTGTGTTATATGCATAGGTTTCACATAATCGATCTGTGTTTATTGAATAGATGTTCATGATTCTCAGTTTCTCGTTCTGTTAGATTTGCGTTGGGGGTTTCTGTTGGATCTGTAATTTGATTGTTAGTATGAATATGTGGAGGATATACGTCGTTTTGTTGAGCTGATTTGTAATATTTAGCATCGCGTTGATGATTTTTTGTGTTTGTATTGCGATTAAGTTTGTGTATCATGGTCTGATTTCAGCATAAATTGGTTTCTATTTGGAGACAGTGTGTCTATGTCTTTTTTAATGGCTGATTGTTATTGGTGGTTCGATATAAGCTCGCCATATTACTAGTTTAGCTACAACGCGTCTGCTAGTATGTGGTTACGTGATTGTGTTGGGTGTGCAAACACCTGAATACCTGATAATAACTGCTCCGTGTTTTAAGCGGGCTTTTGCCCATATTCAGTGGTACGGTTACCGCTGACAGTTGAATATGTCTTTAATCGTTGCAAGTGCCGAAAATTTAGCAAGCTGTTATTTTTGCAAAAACTTTGAATGTTTATTCAAGATTGTTTTTGGATTTTTTTCATTTTAGCTTCACGTTTAACTGTTTAAGTATGTGTGATAGGATACTGAATGATGATGCAAACTGCGGTTAGCAGTTTGGCAGTGTAGATTAATACTTAATAGTTTTATGTTAGTTTGTTGTGCTATAGGTAGGACGGTTGTATTTTCTATGCTTGTTAAGGGAAGTTTTAATGTCTGGTTGAAAATTTGGCGGTCTTGATAGTTGTTTTATACTTTTTCAATATTTTTAAAGATTTCTACGTTAATAAGTTGGTTTTTCAACCAACATAATTAAAAACTAGTTACTGAATATTGCAGGATGGTAGACGAGGCACCTTTTAGGCCAAGAGAGAAGCTAATCGAGAAGCAAAGATTGTTCCAAAGCATCCACAAGCACACTCATTTGAAGGGTCCAATGGACAAGATTACTTCCGTTGCCATCCCTCTTGCATTGGCTGGTTCTTCTCTGTTTCTCATTGTGAGTCTGCCTATTCACTTTTACTGAAATTAATCTTAGCTTGAGGTTGGCAAGATTGGTGGGTTGGGTAATTGTTTAAAACAGGTCGAGTTCAAACATTTAAGTTTTATTGCTGGTTGAAATGATCTGAGCTGTGTTGGTTGACCAAGAAACATTTTATTCACAAATATTTAAGTGATAATGTATGTAGAAGCTGTGCAAGTATTAAGATCTTTCATCTACACCACTAGTTTATCAAAACTACTTTATATGCTACAGTATGGATATGTCTCATTTATACCAGTTCCAGCCAATGTATGCAGGAAAACCGTAAAATGACAAAAATGATCGTAACTTTAACAAAGTAAAGTAATACAAATACTAATTTGAATGTAAATTACCAACTATACTGTTCATTTGAATTCATCTTTCTTTTACTAGAAAAGGTTTATAACAGCATAATATAAGTTATACAATTAATATTTAAGTTTTCACATACAAACAAATACATAGTAATCTAGTTCTTATCATTACTTCCCCCCCCCCTCCTATTTTCCCGTAGAAAAACTTTTTTTCAAGGTGTTGCTATGAAACTTCAGCTCATTTGTTCTGGAGACCAGGATGTCAAGATCTTACTTGTAGGTCACCTCACTTTTGTTGACCAACAATACTTGCAGGGTGTGTCACACACTGTTGAGCTGGTGTGAATTTCTCATCACAACTTAGGCCCATCCCTTAGCTCTTGTCTTGGAGTTCAACTTGTTTCCATCAAGTTATTGCTTCCAATAGCTGCAGTTTTTTCCCATGAGTTTTTCTTCAATTTTCAATCACATTGCCCGTGCAAAACCCTTAAGTAACACTAACTAAATGTCGGATTCGAAGCCTTTGATGAATGTTCTCTAATATTGTTTCTTGAATTCCCAGTAATTGAATCGCTAACATTTCAAATATGTTAGCGCGCTCTGCTTCCACATGATCCCATCCCGCATAATCACTAAAAATTGCTCATGCAAATTGCCTTTTCGAGGTAGTTGAAAATGCTTTAGAGTCCGCATCATTATATCCTCGTAAGAGTTAAGATCATCAACCAGCATATGTCATCCCCTTTGAGCACTGACATACTCGATTTCCCCATCCTATAATCAGGCTCTTATAACCTGTTAAACCCAGATGCAGACCCATAGGCGTTGGATCCTGGATCAGACTAGGGTTCGACTGCCTATCCCTCTGTCTAGACCCTTGCTCTTTCCTTTCTTCCATGAAACCAAACTGTAGGTCATAGTTCTTGAATTCATGCGGTCTCTGTGGATTTAGCCAGTGTTGTTGGTTGCCTCTGTCATCAACCTTCACTTTTTAGCTCGACTGTTCCACTTGTTAGTCCAATGTTTGATTTGACTAGTACAGGAAACACGACCTGTTCATAAGTAAATGGGTCGAAACTGCCACCTCTAGTTTTAGATTAGGTTTTAGATTTTTTTTTAAATAATTTGTGTTTATTTTTTACAGGGACGAGGAATCTATAACATGTCTCATGGGATTGGAAAGAAAGAATAAGCGGCATGTGAATGTTTTAAGTCTTCAGGTTTTGCATGCTTCTATGTTTGAATAATTGCTTCCAACAATTGGATGATTTTATTTTACAAATTATTTGTTTGGTGCTCATTGCATTTTGAGAAACTGTTAATAAATGATTTCTATGTTGGAATTTATATTCGGCATTATCTTTTTTTTTTGGATTTGATAGAAAATTATAGGCCGTACCTCTAAGGGTGGTATCATAGTTTAACAAACCAAAATGGCCGCGGGTTGGAAAGGTCGGCTGGTTGTGCTAGCGGTTTTCCAGTTTGATGGTTCAACGGTTTAATTCTGGCAGATTAAACTGTTTTTTAGAATCACCATTTCTGTTAAACAGGACAAAACTACTCTAGAGTCTAGACTGTGAAAATCGAACTATATTTTGGTTTGAATAGTTTGTTTTGTTGATCTACATTGTGGTATATTTTGAACTATGACCAATTATAAAACTTGTAGCTAATCATTATTGAAATCATAGTAACCTATCATCATTCCTTTTTTTTTTAATGGAGAGAGTAATGAAAGCAAAAAGGCTTAAGTGCAATAAGTAAGAGATCATGAGGAGAGTAAGAAATGTTCATATCTTTAGAAAAAGTTTATACTTTATAGATCAAAACTTCAAATTATCAGAAAAAAAAACAAAGGGATATTTGGAAATGATAAAGATATTCAATACCAAACTAAAAAGTAACAAAGGGGTACAAGTGGAACTGCATGGTTTTATACCCACTTGGTGAAAGACATAAATGTAGATTAGAGATTTGGGGTGGAAGTGATGGGTCATCACCCACCATGCATAAGACAAGGTACAAGTACCTTCTGCACCTCATACCCCACAAATATCATATTGGTGTTTGTAATCATCATGTTTGATTAAGATACTATATGTGTGAAAAATAATTTTGTTTTTAGCAACAATTAATAAGTTATATAAATAAATACATCTCAATGAACCATTTAAATCTGTAACAAAAATAAATGATACGATGACTTGTGTCATACGACATTTTCATATATAACTTCGATAGCTCCTACTATAACACACTATAATCCTATCTATAAAAGTTAAGGATACAAGGGTGATGAGGTGCGGTGCTCTCGTGGACGAGAAAGGAAAAGCACGAAGGTTAGAAAGGAGCGGTGCCTTAAAGGATCGGAGTATGTATGAAGATAAGAAAGGGATGAAGGATGAAAGTACCGGACAACATGGAGAAACCTATAAATAGACAGCAGAAATTAGTTATAAGGGGTTAGATAACTTTTCACCTTACAAAACACACACAACTTGTAATCGTTCTATACCATTGTTTTACGATATTCTGATCAATTCATTGAGCAATTGTAACGTTTCTATGTAATGAAATGATATTTGTTCTAACAATGGCGCCATCCGTGATGTAGATTATCATGATTCTGATTCATAAAAAGATTTAGGACAGAATTGTGCGAGTCGTAAGCTATAACGGTGCAATTGAATTAGAATATGGATGGTAAAGAGATGAGTTCAAAAGGTTTTGGTGAGACGTCAAAAACACTCAAGGATTCACATGAAGAGGATAAAATAGAAGAGGTAGATTTAGTTCGTAAATCCAGTAAAGATATAGCTGCGGAATTTGATGCAGATTTTTTGGAAAGAAATAAGACGCTGTTGAGAACTTTGAAGTTACAACAAGAACATGAAGATAGTTTAAAAGAGTTGAGGACTCAGTTGTTCGGAACACCTGAGCCATTAGCAAACAAAAATAGTGGATTGGATCCGGTATTGTTACAAACTGCGTATGGAAAGTCAATGCTGTACGAGGTATTGCAGGAAGGGCAGGGTTCGAAGCGGAAAGTGAGGGATTGGCAAGATGAAGTCGGTGAAAAAGATATCGAAACAGGTATGAATGATTTGACGAAACCATATCGACCATCGTCACTTTTGGGGGTATCAAAGTTCTCGAGAAGGATTGTTGAAGCAGAAGTTCCAGGGAAATTGAAAATGCCACCAGGCATAAGGAAGTACAGTGGCATGGACGATCCGGATCAGCATTTATTTGAATTTTTTGGGGCAGCTCAGATACAGGGATGGACAATGCCAGTATGGTGCAAAATGTTCGTTCAAACATTGGCTGATGCTGCAAGAGTATGGTTCGATAATTTACCACCTGGTAGTATTGACAGCTTTGAGGATTTACAGCGGCTATTTACCAAGCAATTTAGTCAGCAGCGAAAGACTGTGAAGGCGATAACAGAAATTCATAATATCAAGCGGTTCGATACGAAGAATTTGGAGCAGTTTCTGGTTCGATTTAATAAAGAAAGCATGCAAATTCAGGGAGCGTCAGATCAATTGAGAATATCGGGATTTTGCCATGGGGTCCGGAACACACAGTTAGTTGAAAAGTTACATGAAGATTTACCTCAGTCTATGGAAGTCCTGATGGATAGAGCCAGAGCATTTGTGAAAGGGAAGGCGGCTTGTAGTAATATGGTTGGATCGGCTTACAGAGGAAATGGCTGCAGAGGAACGGATGGGCAAAGTTTCGCAGGAAGAAGACAGGTGTGGAGCGGTGGTCAAAGAACACAACAATATGCCCGACCTGTTGGACCTAATACGATACGAGGCGTAGGACAACATCCTCGTTTTATTCAATACACGGAGCTGGTTAAAACTCCGAGGCAGATCTTGGCAACAGAAGGTGTTATTTTTCCAGTTCCAGCAAAACAGAAGCCAACAACTAATAAGAATACTCAAAAATATTGTGAGTATCACCGAGATAAAGGGCATGATACTGATGAGTGTTGGGTATTGAAGCAAGAAATTGAAAAGGCAGTGAAGACGGGTAGGTTGGCACATTTGGTAAAGGTGATCAAGGATGGGAAAGGGGGACAAGGGGTACATAAGGTAATTGGCATGGTACAAAACACCGGAGGTGATATTGAGAAAAGAAGAAAAAGAATAGGTTCAAGTACGGACAGATGGATGTATCAAGAAATATCATTTCCTGCGATAGGACCAGATGAAGTGCATGAAGAACCAGTCATAGTATCTGCGGTAATGGCAGGTCATCAGGTCCGACGTATCTATGTGGACAATGGAAGCGCTTTGGAGATTATGTATTTTCAATGTTTTCGACAATTAGATGAAGAGGTTCAGAAATTGTTATTACCGGTCAATGCACCGTTGCAGAGTTTTTCAGGGGAAATGGTACGACCGGTAGGACAACTCACGTTGATGGTTACTATTGGATCAGGACAATTGATGCGAACATTACCGATGACCTTTTTGGTTGTAAAAGCTTTCTCAGTGCACAATGTAATTTTGGGAAGGTCAGGAATCAGGGCATTGGGAGCAGTGGTATCTACCATACACGGAGCAATGAAGTTCCCAACCCCAGAAGGATTAGTCACAATGATGACAGAATCAAGAATACAGGTTGCTGAGATTCGGCACTCCGACGGAGGAAAGGTAGGGTCATATAATGAAGAGCAAAAGAAGGAAGCAACGGAGCAATGGGTGATAAATGATGGTTATCCTGATCAAAAGATTGAAATTGGGGCAGAATTGTCGGAAGAAGTAAAACTGGTTTTGTGGGAACTATTAGTTAATTCTTTGGATGTTTTCGCATGGCAACCAGCGGATATGACAGGGGTGCCAAGGAAGTATGCAGAGCACAAATTGAAGGTGTATGATTCAAGAAAGCCGGTGCAGCAAAAGAAGAGGGGCATGGGTGCTGAGAGAAGTAAAGCAATAATGGTAGAGGTCCGGAAGTTAGTCGAAGCAAATATTTTACGACCAGTTCAATATCAGACGTGGGTAGCGAATCCTGTTATGGTGAAGAAAGGAGATGGTTCTTGGCGAATGTGCATCGATTTTAAAGATTTGAATAATGCATGTCCAAAGGATTGTTATCCATTGCCGGATATTGATGAAAGAGTAGATGCAGTGGCGGGGTTTAGGTTCAAGTGTTTTCTCGATGCTTACAAGGGATATCATCAAATTCAGATGAGTAAGGAAGATGAAGATAAGACGGCGTTCATTACAAAGGAGGGTCTTTTTTGTTATACTAAAATGCCTTTCGGATTGAAAAATGCCGGAGCAACATATCAAAAGCTGATGGATGAAACTTTCCTTCCTCAGTATGGAAGGAATTTGGAGGCATATGTAGATGATATTGTGATAAAGAGTGAATCTGAACAGCAGATGATTAAAGATATTAAAGAAACTTTTGGAAGGCTTCGAGAGATTAATATGCGTCTTAATCCAAAGAAATGTTCTTTTGGAATGCGCTCAGGCAAATTCTTGGAGGTGATGGTAGATTCTGATGGTATAGGAGTGAATCCAACGAAGGTAGAGGCTGTTTTAAAGATGACCGCTCCAAGTTCAATAAAAGATGTGATGATTCTCAATGGAAGATTAGTGGCAATGCAACGTTTTTTATCCAAGGCAGCGGAAAAATCCCTTCCGTTCATGAAGGTGTTAAAGCAGAGTTTGGGAAAGAATGATTTTAGGTGGACAGTAGAAGCGGACGAAGCATTTGAAGATTTGAAGAAGCATTTATGTGCCTTACCAAAATTGGCAGCTCCTAGGGAGGGGGAGCGGCTGTATTTGTATTTAGCTGTAGCGAAATCCGCAGTAAGTTCAGTTTTGATGGTGGACAGGTCAGGGATACAAATTCCAATATATTATGTGAGCCGGGTTTTGAAAGATTATGAGGAACGATATTCGGTGTTGGAGAAGTTAGCTTTATCCTTAGTACATGCTTCTAGAAGGTTACGAAGATATTTTCAGGCACATACGATAACAGTTTTAACAAATCAGCCGGTGCAGCAAGTTTTAAGAAAGCCAGAGGTGTCAGGGCGGTTGGTTAAATGGGCCATTGAGTTGGGGCCTTTTGAAATAGAGTTTAAACCAAGAGTATCTTTTAAAGGGCAAGTATTAGCTGATTTTATAGCTGAAGTTCCTGAAGGTGAAAAAGAGGTTGCTTGTGAAAACGTGGCTAGTGAATTGAAAGAATGGATGTTACACACTGATGGAGCTTCTAATGAGGAAGGGTGTGGGGCAGGTCTGATACTAGAAAGCCCCGAAGGTGATGAATTGACATATGCATTAAAGTTGGATTTTCCTAGTTCTAATAATGAGGCTGAGTATGAAGCTTTTCTTGCTGGGTTGCGGCTAGCTCATAAGGTGGGAGCAAAACGAATTAAAGCATACGTAGATTCTCTGCTAATTGCTAATCAAGTGTCTGGGGAATATGAGGCTAAAGATGAAAGTATGGCAAAATATTTGGACAGAGCCAAGACTTTATTGCAAGCCTTCGATGCATATGAGGTGATTCATATTCCTAGAAGTAAAAATAAAAAGGCCGATGCATTGAGTAAGTTAGCTTCGGTAGTATTTGAACATTTGGCAAAAGACGTACGTGTGGAGGTATTGAGAAGGCCATCGGTACAGATGACAGATGTTTGTGTGGTGGATGTAGCAGTAGATAATTGGATGGTTCCAATAGTCAATTTTCTTTTGTACGATAAGTTACCAGAGGAGAAAGCTGAAGCAAGAAAGATGCAGGTAAAAGCACTACAGTATCAGATGGTAGATGGAAAATTGTACAGACGCACCTTTTTAGGCCCGTTGTTACGATGTTTAACTCCAGATGAAGCAAGCTATGTGATTCGAGAAATACATTGGGGTATATGTGGTATACATGCTGGCCCGAAGATGGTGGTAGCTAAGGTGGTTAATGCGGGATATTTTTGGCCTGGAATGCATAAAAGCGCCGTAGCAGAACTTCAATCATGTATAGATTGTCAGAAGCATGCTCCGGTCAGTTTGCGTCCGAAGAATGACATGATTCCAGTAACAGCTGCGTGGCCATTTCAGAAATGGGGGATCGATATTGTTGGACCGTTACCAGTTTCTTCAGGACGAGTAAAATTCATATTGGTAGCTGTGGATTATTTCACGAAATGGGTCGAAGCTAAACCTTTAGCTAAAATAACAGGGCAGCAAGTGAAGACGTTTGTATGGGAACATATCGTGTGTAGATTTGGTCTTCCCTTATACATTGTTAGTGACAACGGAAGACAGTTTGCTGAAAATCCTTTCAAAAAGTGGTGTGAAGAATTGCATATTAAACAAGTTTTTGCCTCTGTGGCACATCCTCAAGCAAATGGACAGGTGGAGAGAATCAATAGAAGCATTATGGAAGGAATAAAGGTATGAAAAGTGTATATATATATGTAGTAAAAAAAAAAAAAAAAATAGTAATAATAATAATAATAATAATAAAGGGGGGAAGCTAAGGAAAAATGACGATGGATATTTGATTTATAGTTTATTATTATTATATTATTAAAAGAAAAAGTGTTTTATGATAAAGGTTCGATTAAGCGCAAGTGGTTCTTGTTGGGCTGATGAATTGGCACATGTTTTGTGGGCACACCGAACAATGCCAAAAACTAGTACTGGAGAAACACCGTTCAGCCTAACATACGGTACAGAAGCGGTCATCCCTGTAGAGATTGGTATGCCGACGCAAAGAATGCTTAGTGAAAAGGACAATGATCGGATTCTAAAGGAAAATTTGGACTTGTTAGAAGAGCGGCGTGAAATTGCAGCTATTCGAGAGGCAAAGTATAAGAAACAGGTTGAGAAATATTATAACAAGAGGGTGAAAGAAAAAACTTTTAAAGAAGGTGATTATGTTCTTCAATACAATGAAGTCAGTAGGGTTCAGTCTACAGGAAAGCTAGGACCAAGATGGGAGGGACCATATATTATCCAAAAAGTAGCTGGTAAGGGAGCATATGTGTTGCAAACGGTGGGAGGATTGCCGGTTGCTCGGACGTGGAATGGTGTTCATTTGAGAAAATGTTATCTGTGAATTGTTAGTTGAAATTGTAATGGTGTAATGTTACAAAAAGAAGTATGGAATAAAAAGATGGAATAAGTTTCAACATAAGATGATGTGTTGTTACAGTTCATTTTATACCCATTAGGTGGTCTATGTAGAAATTAATCTACATATGACCTTTCAAAAGCCTACAAGGTAAAAATACCGATCGAAGAATTACAAATAACAAGTGGACGCACTTGAAATGTATGTATATATTTCTATATACGTATAATAATAAAAAAAAAAAAAAAAAATTTTTTAGCTACGGAAAGTTATGGCATAACAGTGGGATGATTCAAAAGAAACATAGTTATACAAATTGGTACTTGTTCAAACAGCATAATAAGGAACATGGGTAGCAAACATATAGATACAGTTTACATAAGCACAATCAAGACAAATTGGGGGGAACAGAAGAAGCATCGGACACGGTAAGTCCTAACCGTTTCTGAAGCTCTGACAAAGATATCTGTGGATTGGCTTGTAGATCACTCACAAGTTGAAATTTTACGTCACCACATTCTTTTATAGCTCCCATCGCTATACTTTGGATATTTTCAATTACCGCAGGCCGAACCTCTTCTATGGATTTTCCACGACTTCCATAGGCATAACCAGCTTTCACTCCGTCCCTATAGCCAAGTTGACGCATGCTATTGTTAACCGCCGCTATCTTTGTCACCATTTCCGGACTCTTTGTTATTTTCTTAGATAAAATATCCAAACCTTCGGCAAATAACCAATCTTTCATTGCTCGGGAATTTTGGCTGTCTTGATGGAGTTTGGAAAGTTGATCTTTTAAGGAGGCGTTGGTTCGGGATAGGTCGGAAGCAACTTTTTCTTTTTCCGCAAGATCTGGAAAATATGATACAACAGATAAAATAAAATATATATATGAATATATAATAATAGAATGAAGAAGAGAGAAGTATTTATAAAGTACCTTTCTTGATTAAGTCATAAGCTTGCTCGGCGGCATTCACCCGTATCAATAGTTCATTCGATTGTTCTGTGAAATTTTTCTTCATCAGTTCTTGGTCTGCAACATTCTTTTTCAATTGTTCATCAAGCTGATTCTTCTCTTGTAAAAGATTACCGGACTTGGTAATTTCTTGAGCAGATACCTTGAGAGCAAGGTTTAAATCTTGTTGAACTTTGGTAAGTTGGGTTTTGGTCTCTTGGAGTGCTTCGGTTTTCTCTATCAGTTTTTGTTCCAGTTGGTGAACAGAACAGGCGGATGATTGAAGGGTAGATAGTTCTTCGGTGAGATCACTAACTTTCATCTCTGCTTCCACCCATCTCCGATGCATCTCAGAAAACCATCCTATGGTTTGGGCATGATGCAAGTGAGCTCCGTTTGAAAATTCCATAGGGGACAAATTACGAAGGACATGCAAGTCCTTTGGAGTTGTAGCATTATGAAGAAATTGACGAGCCACGTCTATATCCAAAACAGAATCTTTATTGGAAATATTCCAATTTGGAATAAAAGGCTGATCAGGATCACAAGGAGCAGAATAAGAAAAGTTATGGCCGATAAGAGGAGACATACGGACTTCATGGGAAACCCATGCAGAATGATCAGAATTCTTCTTGAAAAGAGAAGCAGGGGTTGAGGTGGAAGGATTGGCTGTTTTTTGGGGTAAAGGACTTTGATGAGGGGGGGTAAGGAAGGGAGATGGTGGATCTGGGGTTGAACGGATAGGAGGGGATGGGGTGTGTTCGGGAGATTTGCTTGGAGAAAAATGGGAAGATGAGACATCAACCGATGGTTTTACGGGAGTTTTGTTAAGAAAAGTGACTGGATCATGTGTTTCAGGGGTTTTCTGTTGACGAATTTGCTTGGCAAGGGATTCCCGGTTAATATCTTCCCCTTGCAGATGACTGGATAAATTCTCAAGGCTGCTAGAATGGGATGGTGGAGAGTTTGTTGAAACTTGGTTGATACCATCAGGGTTCTTTTTTATCTTTTTCTTTGTTCCGGCAGCGGTGGTTTTTTTTCGCTTGGCTGCTACTTCAAGGTTGATGATTGGAATAGTAGATTGAGAAGCTTCAAATAAATTGACAGTGTCTGTGTTTCCGGGGAGAGTAGGGGAGATAGGGGGGCGGATAGTTTGAAAAGCAGAGGTGGTCCGATCCAAAAAGGTTTGGTCGGAAGCTTCCATGTCCAAACCCTCGAAAGTCAGATCTTCAAAGCTATCCAGCTGAAGAACGTCGGATAGGTCGATTTCTGCACAAGGATAAATATGTATATATACGGATAAAATATAAATCAGATGTAAAGTAAGGATACAAATGATAGGAGCAAAAGTGGTTCTTACCTTTTCCAGCAAGAGACATGGTAGGCCATTTTAAAGCATAAGGCCACTTCCGGCTGATCCATCCAATCACTAATAGATGCTCCGGGTATTTTCGTACTGGATGAGCAATACTGGCCAGATCGAGGAAAAGGGTTTGGTTGACCAGGTGAGGAGAGGGTTCGGTGTCTTTTAGAGGCGGAGCATTATTGGGCCTCCATACCATATCCGAAGGGATACAACGGTCATCGACATAAAAAAAATTATCTTTCCAATTTTTAAGACCTGATAAGGCGCTGGTAAAACAAGACAGTGCAATTGATCGACGCCGTTCAAATGTATACCAATCTCCGGCCTTAGTAATATGAAAAAATTTCCTAAAGACAACAAGGTCTGGTACCTCTCCTATGGCTCTACAAGAAATCTCGAAATGCATTATTTTCGCTATCCCAAGGGGGGCACATTGAGAAATATGAATACCATAGTATAATAGGATTTTTATTAAAAATCTGGTAAAGGGGACCCTACAGTTGGCAGTTTTGAAGAAATGAGTGTATAAAGCTATTTTGCCAGGAGGTAGAGGATAAACAGAAGTTTGAGGAGGAGGGAGTGTTGGATGAAGATCAGCCGGAATATCGTACTTTTTTATCAATTTTTGTAACTGATTGTCTGTTAACTTAGAATAGCATAGATGCATATTTGTGAAAGAAGTGGGTAAAAAATTAATGTGACGTGCTAAGAAAGTCTATAAATGAGAATAACTGGTTGTTGCGTTAATGACAATCTTAGTCTCCTTCCAAAGCACCTATTGTTGCCTCATATGTGGTACGGTGGCAATCGCATGTGGAGCATACGGCGTTCGAGTAGGGGATGCTTGTGGGTTTTGTGCGTAGCCAAGGACAGGAAAGCATGGGGTTTTACATGTGCATCCATTGTTTGTTATTTTTCCACTTACATTCTTATACCAACCAACCACCATTGAAAGAATGAACCACCGTCTAAAAAATGAACCGCGTCCACTGTCACAACCTAAAAATCGAACCTTCACCGCCACAATCGTATTTATGATTTGGGCCGATTTTCAGTCCTGAGTACAAGCACACTGAAAAATAGTTTACTATTATTTGGGGAACAGTATCTGATTTTCTGGTATGAGTATAAACTATCCACTAAAACAACTAGTTCAATGACTAATACGAAAACATTATCTTAAAGTGGGTTGTATACTTGTACGTGAGAATCACATTATAAAGCATTCACTTCCATTCTCTATATCACACAAAAAATCATTAAATTTTCATAGGGCTGACAATTTTATACACGAATATGAATACACGATATGAACCTACACGATCTTAACAGGTAACGGGTAAGTCCTTAGCAGACAACAAATACTAACGAATATACTTGATAATTTACGTGTATTAAGCATGCATTTACATGTTTACCTGTTAAAATTGTTATAACTTATTTAAAATTAAAAATACAATATAATATAAAATTATTTGTCCTTTTTACCCTAATTATTATCTAAATTATAATTTGTAAATCCTAATTCTCTTAAGTCTTATCATGTATACCGGTTATAAACAGTTAAAAGATACATGTACATATATAGAAAACGGATACATAATAATTTATCATGTCATATACAAGTTACATGTTTCGTATTTATGTATACATGATATAACAACTCTACCTTTCTTTTATTTTTAATTAAATAAATATATTCTTTATATACATTTGTCATCATTAAATCTCCTTCAAAACTATCTTCCTCTCTCTCTCTCACTCTCACTCTCACTCGTTTTGCAATACTGACCACCATCACCACAACCATGGAACCACCACCACCACCATCTCCCGACGATCTCTCCGACGACCTCCAAAGCATCAGCTTCAACTCCACCACCACCACCACTACCACCGACATCAACCGCAGCACAAGTTCCGATTCCGACACCAACTGGACCATCTCCAAACCCCACACCCCTTCCTCCGACCCTCTCTGGACCGCCATTCATCTCTCCGGCAACAACCTCTCCTTCACCAACATCCAATTCCTCCACCGCCTTGGCTCCGGCGACATCGGATCTGTATACCTCGCCACACTCAAACTCTCACCTCCTTCTACCGCTCTCTTCGCCGCCAAGGTTATGGATATGAAAGATATCATTACCAGAAACAAACACAACCGTGCAAAAACTGAAACTCAGATCCTACAGCTTTTAGATCATCCTTTTTTACCCACGCTTTATGCCGCCTTGGAGACGCCCAAATGGTCGTGTGTGTTAACGGAGTTTTGTCCCGGTGGTGACCTTCATATTCTCCGCCAACGTCAGCCGTGTAAACGCTTCGTTGAATCTGCTGTAAGGTGCGTATGTTAAGCGTACGTTTTACTTGTTTTCAAACTATGCATGTCTTTTCATTTCGTTTAATGCTTGTTCGTATCCTAATGATAATGATCCTCTTCACTTTCATGTCATGTCACGTCATGTTATTTTACTTTTTTAATAAACCTTGTTTTGTTTTTGCTTCCTTAATATTCGCTTAAAATAAAAGTTTACATACACGATAGTTTCAAATTACTTTCTTTCCTTAAATTTATCAATTTGTTACCGTTTGCTGCATCTAAATTCAGAATAAATTCCGTCAAAAACGAACGTTAGTCGATTCCATGTGCCCGTCGTCACGTGAGGGGCATTTTAGTTATTTTCAAGCCTTTTTCTAATCAATGGTTGAGATATGGAACCGACTAACCAGTGTTTTGAATACCGAACCGGACCAGTTGAACGGGAACGGGCATGGAACCGGTCCGGTTTATTTATTTGAACCTCTCTAGTCGTGAACCGGGAAAAAACCGGTCGAACCGGAAAACCGGGCGGTTGGACCGGGAGAAAAATAGGTTGGACCGGAAATTTTTAAATTTTTTCTATATTTTATGTATTTATATTTAAAATATTTTAAAAATCATTCGGTACTTTAATCCGATTCGACCGGTCTAACCAGTCGGACCGGTAAGGAGACCGGTTTGATGTCTGGTCCGGTTCTGAAAACATTGCGACTAACTTTTGCTTTTTGACGAAATTAATTCGGATGTAGCAAACAGTGACAAATTGGTAAGTTTAGAGAGATAAAACGTAATTTTGATACTATTATATACAAATGGTTATTTTAGACAAAATGAAGTTTACTCTTTTATTTTTCTTGTTCGTTCGTATGCTACAGTCACTATTAAGTAGCACGTGTGTAGTGAGACCTGCTATCACGAACTTGATACTTATTCGTCAATGTTAGTATTCGTGAAAAGGGAAAGGTTCTCGTCTCTCTTTTAGATCGTTCTCTTTTAGATCGTTAGACCGAGAAATCATTGGTATAAGCGGACGAAACTGATTTCGGTTTTGAATTTTAATCACTCTTGATTATTAGATATGAGAAATTAAAGAAAAAGTTATGTTATTGTTTTAACCAAGTGCATTATTATTATTAATTTAAAACAAGTAAAGTAAAGCAAAACACTAAAATACACGTCATCACTGGTGATTTCCCTTTGTTTTTTTCCTTTTAACCTTTATCATTTGGTTCGTCAGATTTTGGTAGCTGACTGACAAAACTAGCTGTATAGGAGGACTTGTAACATATTGAACATGCAAGTTATGGGTTTAATCTTTATCAATGACGTATATTAATTTGAAATATAGGAGTAGAATAGAATATGTATCGTTGTAGTTAAAAAAAGGTAACATAGTGTACAAACACCACCATGTTATACAAGTTGTATAGATACTCTTCCTCCTAAATAAAACCTCACATGTTTTCGGCTGGCCAGACTTGAACTTGAGACCTTACTTAAATGACTCTTCGCCACCAATCCCAATGATGCTCCTATATATATAGCTCTTTTCTAAAAGGCGTTTCGTATAAAGAATTAATTTTAAAAGACTAATATGTACTCTGCATTCGCTTCAAATGTGTTATAGACTTATAGACATTGTGTTTATAGAAAAAATAAAAATTAGGTTTAACCGCATATGTATGTAGTTTGGGACGCTAGTTGCAGCGGTCACGTCTCGTATTTGTAACTTCATCACAGACGTTAATACACAAAATCATATCTTGCATTTTGCAGTGTAAAGCCGTAATATGTCATGCTAAAATATAGAGTTTAAAAGTGTATATATTCAAAGTAAGGAGTCAAGATAATAATTAGGTTAAAGTTATAAATATGACCGATAAGTAAATAACCTAATCTTGAGGGATTGTTTATTATAAACTTTAATAATTATCATAAATATCACTTTTTTATGATGGTTATATTATATTTAAATTAAATTAAATAAATTGTGCTGGTAGAGAAGTAATGAGGGCCATGTGGGGAAAAATGGCCAAAATGATTCATTGAATAATTTGTTTCTAAGTAATGATTAAAAGAAAACCCCAAAGAAGAAAAAATTGTCCTGACAATGACAAGAAAACAGTCACTAATACTACTAACTGCCATTACTTTGGTCCCCTACCAAATCTACACATTTTTTCAAAGCATTTGGTAGCAACACGGTCTCTTGTTTGTCAATTATTAGTGACAGTTTTGCTCTTTCGGTTCATATCATCAAGCTTTCACATGTTTACTAGTTTTTGGATGTATCCGTTTAAAATTTTTACTGGGTATGCTTGTTTACTTTTTTTTTGTAGATTCTACGCATCGGAGGTGGTTGTAGCTTTGGAATATCTCCATATGTTGGGAATTGTTTACCGCGATCTAAAACCTGAAAATGTTTTGGTCCGATCAGACGGTCACATTATGTTAACTGACTTTGATCTTTCTTTGAAATCTGACCTCTCTACGTGCACTCCGGCTCAAGTTTTTCCCAATCCAAACCACCTAAACCCGCCACTGCCAACTGATCACCGCCCACTCGAGCCACCCAAATTCACCTCCTCTTCGTGCATTCTTCCCAATTGCATTGTCCCTACGGTCTCGTGCTTCCACACTAAGCGTAAACGCAAGAAAAAGCCCGCAAGCCATACTGGGCCTGAGTTCGTGGCAGAGCCGGTGGACGTTCGTTCAATGTCGTTTGTTGGGACCCACGAGTATTTGGCACCTGAAATCGTATCTGGCGAAGGCCATGGTAGCGCGGTTGATTGGTGGACACTAGGAATATTTATGTTTGAACTATTTTATGGTATCACTCCTTTTAAGGGGATAGATAATGACCTAACCCTAGCTAATATCGTGGCCCGGGCTCTCGAGTTTCCTCGCGAGCCCGTGGTCCCATCTGTGGCTAAAGATCTAATATCCAAGCTGTTGGTTAAGGACCCGAATGAGCGATTAGGGTCCACAATGGGTGCATCGGTGATCAAGCACCACCCGTTTTTTGATGGGGTCAATTGGGCGCTATTGAGATGTACGACACCACCGTTTGTTCCGCCACCGTTTTGTCATCGTGAAGTGGTGGATGATGATGGCTGTCCTTGTACTCCGGTGGAATATTATTAGCAAGAACTATATAATTTGTGGATGTATTTTGTTGTCACTAAATTTTGATTAGGGCTAGACACCATGGATATTCATCAAAGTTTGTATTTTGGGCCGGGTTGCATGTCACATGTATGTAATGTACATCAATTAAACTTTATATTAATCGGAAGGCAAGGGCCAAGGGTTATCTAAAAAAGTACTGATTCGTATATCTAAATTTTAAAGGTGTATTATTTGTAAAAGATACCCGCGTCATGTGGCAGCATCAGACGAGTCACGACTACATGCATTCCAATTGTTAAGACTTGAGGGCATGTTGTTAAAATTTGGTATGTGCATCAGCCATGAGTTACCTATGTGTTCTAATCAGCACAATTAGAAACATAAATATAAAACATTATTATGCATCTTATCATAAAAACTTTAAAAAAATAACTTAATAGAAAAAAAGGAAGTAATACAACATAAAAATAAAGTGTATGGTGTATTTAACACCACTTTGTTTTCTAATAAAAATAAATAAATACTTAAACAACCGTATCTATAGTGAGATGTAGTGTCTGACAAGGTGAGATGTAGACAAACCATGCATTTGTTCTTATTAAAAAAAAGGTCGTGTATCAAGAGACCACCGGCTCATTGTATATAGAGATGCACAAATCGGTTAATTTCGGTTAACCGGCTATATAATACCCTAAACGGTTATTTTCGGTTATTAAGCAAATCGGTTATTCGCTTTAACCAGTTCGGTTAATTACCAGTTTTTTTTCAAAAATTTTGCTTATTTTACTTTAACCGGTTCGGTTAATAATCAGTTGTTTTCGGTTAATTAACCGGTTTTGTCTAATATTTTAATATTTTTTTGGGTTTTTTCCCGGTTAACCAGTGGATCGGTTAAAATTCGGTTTAAAAAAACCGGTCAATAACCAGTTATTCATAAAAAATCCATAATCAGTTACAAACCTACGGTTAAAAAATATCCTAACCAGTTTTTTCTCAATCGATTAACAATCGGTTTCAGTTAATAATCAGTTTCGGTTATTAAACCAGTTATACAATCATGGTGTGCAAATTTTGAACTTGATCCTTAAAATAGTGGCCGGGGCTTTGATGGGCTTTATATTGTCCGTGTATGTAATGTAAGCTCGAATAACTTTAACTTTAACGCACCAGTTGCGTTGAACTGTTTTAAGGTATATTTAAAGCTTTTGCAATTTCTCATAACGCTAACAGTGCAACAATGGAGGATGCTCATAACCACAACGATAAAGATGGAAATGGAAGCTCGTTGCCGGATATTCCCGAGGATGATGAGCCGATGGTCGGACCGGGACCTGCACCAGTCCGTCGCCCAAAGCGTCCGCTCCAGTTCGAACATGCTTATCTCGATTCACTTCCATCTGCTAACATGTATGATTAGGGTTTAACGTTTTTCATACTTTTAATTTCATCTTCACTACTTCAATTCAGCTTCTGCTTTGTTCTAGGGTTTGGTTTTCACTGCTGATTGAGTTTATTTGATCGTACACTGTGAATTTGTTAGTTGAATTGAAATTAGGTCATTAGTTGATGCGGTCTTTAGTTTTTAGTTTCCTGCTGGTTGTATGTTGTTGCTGTTTGAAGCTGGATCTGTAGTGAATTGGTGGTGATTAGTAAGTTATGATGTTTAACGACTTATGTATGACTGTATGCAGGTATGAGAAGAGTTATATGCATCGAGATGTAGTAACTCATGTTGCGGTTTCATCGGCTGATTTTTTTATTACAGGAAGTCAAGATGGTAATGTTACTTTCTAAATGTGAATGCTTTCATAAGCAATCCATATGTTTTTACAGCACTTTTTGTTGAACCGAATTAGGATTGTTATGTAACGTAAATAACCAACTGAATGATAATGTTAGGCATCTAAGTAGGGAACGAATTAATATGTTGAACTCAAACGATAAACACCACCCTATACTGTCCCGAAGAGCATCCTAAACTGAATGTAGGATACAAAATCGTCACCTAAACCCACGTATAGGTTCCAAAGTACATCACCCAAGATGCTACTATTTAGTTAGCAATGGAAAAAATAGAACCGGTTGCTTGTAGGAAAAAAACACACTAGAAAATTTATCACAAAGTCAGCCCCTTTTCATTGATCAAAGCTTCAATTCATAAAGGAGTTCTAATCAACCCACGTTCTAAAGAAAGAGAAATGAATCCTACTAGGAACTACGCTAACGGTTGAAATACAACTAAAAGCACAATAAAAATATACACACTGAAGACATGGTAATTAAAAGTGAAAACCACGTGCCAAAAAGAAAATGGTGTAGAACTTGGGGTTGAATTGCTATAAGATAGTCTTGTTGAAAGCTGTTACTAATCGAACCTCATGAGGTTCTATGTCGAACGAACTGTATATGAATGACAGGATCAAACTATTGGTGCTACATCCAATATTTTATTTTCTTGTTCTCTTTCAGGACATTTGAAATTTTGGAAGAAAAAAGGTCTTGGAATTGAGTTTGCTAAGCATTTCAGGTCCCACCTTGGGCCTATTGAAGGGCTGGCGGTGCGTTATGTTTAATTTCAGTTTTATAATTGACAACCTTTTTTGTATATCATTATTTCCTGCTGCCAATCTTGGCATACTTGGCTGTCTTGACATCATGTTAAGGAGGTATTTATATCTTTTGAACTCGAGTTCTGCAGGTTAGTGCAGATGGTTTGCTTTGCTGTACAATTTCAAGTGACCGTTCTGTCAAAATATATGATGTGCATAACTATGACATGATGGTCATGTTACGCCTTCCATATACACCTGGTGCTGTTCAATGGGTATATAAACAAGGGGCAGTCAAAGCCAAATTTGCTGTTAGTGATCTAAATTCCCCATTTGTGCATGTATATGATGCACGTGCTGGATCAAATGAACCCATCATATCTAAACAGGTAGGTTGACTTTGGCCTTCCCTCGTCAATTTCTAAAGAACCTACCAACCTGACATTAAAATGGACTTTTTGTTCTGTTTTTGCAGATACATTTAAATCCTGTAAAAGAGATGAGGTACAACCCTGTTTTTGATACTGTGGTATCTGCAGATACCATGGGAATCATTGATTATTGGGATGCTGCTACACTTCAGTTCCCTGAAACCGGGTATGTTTTGAAATATCTGAAAGTTAACCTGTCATTATTTTAATTTGCATATTGATGTTTAATCTCTTTTGGATTCTACAGGGTTAATTTTAACTTGAAAAGTGATACTGATCTATTTGCAATTGCCAAATGTAAAACTTCTGTATCTGCTATTGAGGTAATGAATTGAAAAGTAAATACCTGTCATTTGAAATGTTTTGTAACATTAAGAATACTTTAGCTTTGCCACTCAATTGGTCATATGTAGATTGTCACATTGTATGCCAAACCTGTTTTTTTTAAACTTTTATTTAATATAAAAGTTTATCAGAATTGTTACAATGCTTGTGCACTCACTTTCTCTATGAATCCAACCACATATAATAAAACATTCGTTACACGTACGCTAATATGTAACCACATCATTTGACTTCCATCATAACTCCGTCCTTTTTACTTTACTTTAGGTAAGTGTAGATGGTAAACAATTTGCGATCACCTCACCTGATCGTAGAATACGTATATTTTGGTACAGAACGGGCAAGCTACGACGTGTCTATGATGAATCGCTTGAGGTAATTTTATTTTTGTTTATGCAAATAGGTTCGTAGCATCGATATTTTTGGATGGCAGATTGGGTAGTGTGTCAAACATGCAATCTTGTTGAAATGTCCATTTTATAGTACAGTTGGAAATGGGCTTGGCCATGTTGTGTTGACCCGCAAAAACTTCTTTGTCCATTTTAAGTTCTGTACAAATTAATTATGATGACAAAACTTTATTATAAGGTGGCAGATCTGCGGGTCATGTGGATTAGGTAATCGCTCAAAATGAAATCTTGTGCAAAACGGAACACAAAACTTCCTTGTCCAATTTCAGTTTTTTATAAATAGTTTTTTATGATTACAAAAACTACTACTCCGTATTATTAAAATAGTAGCTAAATTTTTTAATTAACGCGGTTTGAGGCTTCTGCTGTAAAAAGATGACTTTAGGGGGTTTCAACCTGTTTGATCTGTTTCCATTTTAGCTTGTGTTCTTTTTTATTTCACCGTTTATGAGATGAAACACAACTCAAGCCTGATCCATTCATAAGTTAATGGGTTAAATAGTGAGAATTTTATTAACTATCCTTTGTTTAACCGAACTCTGGTTTGATTAGAATGCTCAAGATCTTCAAAGAAGTGATGTTCCCTTGTACCGTTTGGAAGCTATTGATTTTGGTAGAAGAATGGCAGTTGAAAGAGAAATTGAAAAAACTGAAAATGTACCACAGCCTAATGCAGTATTTGATGAGAGCTCCAATTTCATTATTTATCCAACTCTCCTCGGTATTAAAGTAAGAAATCAACTGACTCCCGTACTATTATAAATGTTCATAGTTTGTTTTCTCAACTTCAGTAATTTTTATTATTTTGTCTTTTTAATGGTAGATTGTAAATCTGCACACGAATAAAGTTGCCAGAATTTTAGGAAAAGTGGAAAATAATGATAGATTTTTAAGAATTGCATTATACCAAGGTGATCAAAGCAGTAAAAAAGTGAGAAAAATTCCTGCTGTTGCTGCAAATGTCAATGAAAACAAAGAACCTTTAACCGATCCTACTCTTTTATGCTGTGCTTTCAAGAAACACCGAATCTATTTATTTAGGTATGACACCAAAAAAATTTTTTTCTAAAATATTCTGTTATTGTTAAAACTTAATTTATGCTTATGTAGTCGTAGAGAACCAGAGGAACCTGAAGATGCCACCAAGGGTAGAGATGTCTTTAATGAGAAACCACCTGCTGATGAACTCATGGCTGCTTCAGATATTGGGAAGTCTGTTACAACATCACTTCCAGAGAACGTGGTAAGTACTCCATTTCAATTTTATTATTTTCTAAAAAACAAACTCTGGTTATGTTGTTGATATCTATATTTATGATATTAAGGTAATGCATACAACACTCGGTGACATCCACATGAAACTGTATCCAGAAGAGTGTCCAAAAACGGTGGAGAATTTTACAACTCACTGTAAAAACGGCTATTATGATAATTTAATATTCCATCGGGTTATCAAAGGTTTTATGATACAAACCGGAGACCCTCTCGGAGATGGGACAGGTGGACAATCTATTTGGGGAAGAGAATTTGAAGATGAATTTCACAAAAGGTATTGTTATTTAATTAACTGGTCTAGAAACCTGTGTATTACACCCTTACAACGGTTGAATAAAAAAAATTAAATAAATCATTTACTTATTTATTATATATAGATTTGTATTCAGGTTTTTGGCCAAAATATTCAATTTATTTTTTTTGCTGTTTTGCAGTTTAAGACATGATAGGCCATTTACATTGTCAATGGCAAATGCGGGCCCAAATACAAACGGGTCACAGTTCTTTATTACAACTGTTGCTACACCATGGCTGGATAATAAGCATACTGTTTTTGGTAGAGTTATAAAGGGCATGGATGTTGTTCAGGTATTGCTTACCCGTCAAAAAATAATCTTTCTAGAGTTTTGAATATCTGTGTAAAATGGGTTATGTTATGTGAATTTCTGAAATGAAATTTGTTTTTAGGCGATTGAGAAAGTGAAGACTGACAAGACAGATAAACCATACCAAGATGTTAAAATCTTGAATGTCACAGTTCCAAAATTATGATTGATGATCTGTATCATGTACTGGATTGGATCCAAGATTCTGACTTAGGTACATGTATACCTTATTCTCCTCTCTTTTTGTTAATTAAGTTTATGTGAAGTGGCTGTGACTGTTAGGATCTTGCTTTATTAGAATCTAAATTGAGTTTTGAGTTCAAAATTTATTTCCAGGTGTAGCTTTGAAGGTTGCCATAAATTTCAAGAATTGAAGAACACCTGCGTGTTATATTGGAGTAAATGATGAAACTCGATTTCATAAACTTCTGTTTCTAAATAGATCTTCCAAAAGATGACTGGAAATGTGAAAACACCAAGTTAGAACAGAACTATGTAACAATTTCTTTTAATGACATTAACACTGGAAACAGAACTTTAGTAACTTTGCAGAAACAAAATGTATTGGCAATAGTATTGCCTCTTCCCTATTCGATTTTGTGGGTCGGGACCATGCTCATTGATTGGGTTGTGTAAGAACCTAGAAAAAAGGGTGGTGAATAGGTCATTTTAATGAAGTATTGTGATTCAAGAGGAAATATAGGTCATTTGTATCTTGAGATTTTGATATCAATATGGTGTTAATTTTCTTTTTAACGGCTATTCAAGGTCTAAATCTACTTAAAACAGAGGATCCTAGTGGCCAAGCAACTTTCTTGGCTATGCTTTTGGCCTAATCTTCTCTCATATATGATTCTTCTTTAAAACCATTTACACTTACATGAGTATCAGCGCAAATTTTGTAGGATAAGGTTTGAGAGCTCTTACGTTGAAATAGACCCTAGAAACTAAAAAAGGGTATCCTGAGCAATTACAAAAATCAGATTCATTAATATTCCCGGTGTTTCTATATGATTTGAGGATTGAATTAGAAGACTTAAAGTCAGGATGTCCAACATGATCTTAAACAATCATTCATGAGGGAATTTAGTATTTATATGTTTTTAGTGCAAATTGTGAGTCAAAACAGATGGTATGGCGGTAAATTCTAGTAAGGGGCTTTAGCCATGACAAGTGTAGTCAAAACAGACTTGTGGTGAACGTTTTTACCAAAACGAGGATAGTGGCGTGAAGAGGAGGCATAGAGCAAGAGGTGATGCGGCAGCGGGGACAATAAGTAGGCGATTGCATCACCAATCGGTGGTGGTGCACCTCTATTTAAACAGGTTAACAAGATTATAAAATAATGTATCAATCAGTAGAGTAGAACGGCTCCTAACATCATGATTCTCATACAAATAATGTATCAATCAGTAGAGTAGAACGGTGTCACTTGGACCGGACAATCCAAAACAGTCCTCATTCTACCCCGAAACTCGAACTCAAGAAACAAGAAACAGGCAAGTGGCTATCAGTGAGAGTTTTGCGAATAACACATTTTAACCAGTTATTCGAACGCTCAAACAAAAAAATAACACATGAAACACACATTCATGGAACATAACAGATGTATCAAATCAAAACCACTTTGATTAATAACTCAGATCTTCAACTAAAGCATACATCCAATACTTTTACACAATCTCGCCAAATTCAACACTTCCAAGGGCAAAACTAAAAAACAGAAGAGACAGAAGATCGTTTCTTTTAGTCGAATAAACTGAAACCCATGTCCTGCAAACACAAGATATAAACATATTGTCAAAACAACCATAATATGTAAACAAAGAATATACAAGCAAAAAACTTACATCATCAGACTCCTCTTTCTCTTCAACTTTCTCCTCTTTCTTTGATTCCGCAGCAGCTGCTGCAGGTGCACCGCCACCGCCACCACCGGCTGCTGCAGCAACCGCAACACCACCTCCACCAGATGGAACTGAAGCTAACTTCTCCCTTCCAGCTGCAATGAGTTCAGTAATGTCTTTACCCTTTACTTCAGACAAAAGCAGCTCAATTCTATCATCGTCAGCATCAGCTCCAACTGCACATCACACCAATTTCTAAATCAAATACAAATACCAACAAGTTCTAGACAGCACAAATATCAACAGTTTTTAACCGAACCTAGACTCAAAACTATGACCTATTGGCTGAAGAAATTTTGACCAAAAACACCCCTAGATTTACACTTGATTCCACTCGCAATGACAATTGTATACAAAACAAGGAAAAGTACAAATCAAATTACGTGAAAATCAAATGCAAACTTAAGACTGCCAATGACAATAAAACCGAAGAAGATGGTTCCCATACAAAGTAGATTTTGCCTAAAAAGTATGAGACGTGATATTAGCCACACAAATACAAGCTCAAACGACCTCCGAATGAACTCATTCTTGTGACGTTAGAACAGGGTCGTCAAAACCTCCGCCCCCACCCCACACCCCCAAAAACCTAAAGTCCTAGAAGCTAACATAATAAAGTTCAACATTAAAGGAGCTTAATCAAAGTTCATTAGACCCAGTTTTGGTATGATTTAAAGCACATCTCACACTTCTTAGGCAAAATCTACTTCTTATTTGATCCTTCCTCTAAAACTGAAAGTCAATGGATCATAGTTCAGGTTAAACCTAAATCAGGGCATATCAACAGCTTCTAAAAAGATTAATACATAGCGATCTTCTAGTACAAATAGCGATATAAGCAACTCAAATCTTAAAAAAGGTGCTAAATTTGCTGAAAACCTAACCAAATTTAGAAGATAAAACCAATACCTGAACCGAGAATGTTCTTCAAATCTTGAGCGGATGGGGAATTGTTACCTCCCAACAGAGCTAACAAATACGCAGCAACAACCTTCATTCTAACACAACAGACTCAATAAACAATTCGATTTCAAAATCAATAATCGCCAATTAAAACAATCAGTGAAATCATTTACATTCATAAACCCTAGATTGGGAATTTAGATACCTGCAATTCAATTTGTGTATCAGCCGCTTTGAATCTTTTTGTTTGAAAACCCTAAAAATTAAACATAAGAATTGTATTAATATTGCTTTTGTTGTGGGCTTCATTTGAATGATAATGGGCTTTTTACTACAACATTGTTTGAGCCCATAGATACTAAAAGGCTCATAGGCAATATTACTAATTTACAAATTACAACTACTACTAGTACTAGATAGTAGATACCAAAAGTTCTAGTGGTATCAACGTGTTGGATAAGGGGATAAAAAATGTTTCTTGAAAGAAAAATGTTATTAAAGCTGGTTAAGAAAAAAAGACTAAAATTGGGGATAATATGTTACATTGGTGTTAATAAGAACCAAACTAAGATACCTTGTTATAAAGATAGCCATTATTCTAGTGATGATTAGAATTAGTGTAAGAGTTTTGTGTCTAAAGGTATTCAGGTTCTAGTCTCAATAGAGACATCATGAGGGAAACTAGGTAAACATCTTTGGAAGGAAAACTAGGAGATCATACAAGTGTTTTGGAATTATGCAAACAACGGGTTAATTCTCACTACCTTGGTTGTGAGACTTGAGAGGGCCCCATGAGTTGATTGTTTCATGTATCTTGCTCTTGTTGCGTGAATGTCACAGGTCGTTCAGCGTTTTTTTAATTGATATAGAGTTTATGAATACAATTCTACATTTATAAATATTTATTGAGTAATAATACTTTTAGTGATATATATGTTTTTTAGAATGAATTTCAACTAGAAAATCTAAGATTTTCTAAATTTTGTAGAAAATCTAAGAATGCTTTTAGTGATATATATGTTTTTTAGAATGATATATATGTTGCGTGAATGTCACATATCTGAAACGAACGTCGAACTAGTTTTCTTACCAGTCCACTAGTAGGGCCGATCGGATCAGTCAAACTGGATTTAGAAACCGAATGACGCCATATATATTTTAAATATAAATATATACATCGAATATAGATATTTTAAAAACTTCCAGTCCGACTTCTTTTTTCCTAACAGACTGAAAACGATTCTAACCCTCAAACTGAACCGGTTCAATATGGGGCCAACCTATTCAACCATCCTATAATTATGGTGTAAACCTTAGTGGATTCATGTTATTCGTTTAAATTAATCTTCCTTTCACATCACAAATAATTGAATTTGATTTGTTTTTACTTTATTCTCATCAACAGGAGCTAGAAATAGGAAGTGATCAATAGAATTGGAAAGAATTGTAGTTGAACACAACCTCAAGTCTTCAACTATGATTTGTTTGCCATTACTAATTGTGATCCGATGATGAGAGAGAAAGTATAACAATTAATGCATATCACCAAAACTTTTTGAAACTAAATTCTCTGTATTGAATATGAGAGTATTTTACTTGAGCTTTTAAATTCTTATTCTAATACTCGTAGTAAATATGAGTTAAGTTTTAATATTGTTTCAATACAATCTAGCAATGAGTTTTTTTATTCTTATTTTTTCAAAATTGAGACCTAAATAAAAAAATATATATTTGTAACTTTGTTAATTAGTTTTTTAGTGTTCCGATTTAACTTAAAAGTAGGGCGTGATAAAACTTAATAAATTGTAGAGAAAATACTAACTAAATAATGCTCAAGTTTGATAATATATTGTTGTATTTAAGTCAATAAAAGATACTAATAACCGTACTATTCTTATTGTATTTAATTTATGTTATTTAATATTAGATCATGTGTAATGAGGTGTTTAACACCCCCTATAACGCTTGAAAACGCCCCATGGCGCCCCTCTCCCACCCCCTTGGGCGCTTTGACCCCAAAAAATGGTTTGGGCGTTGCTCACAAAACGCTCCAAAAATCCAAAAATCAATGTCTACCCCTCTATGTTCATTGGTCAATCCCTCTATGTCTAAACTGTATAATACTTGAAATGGTTTTTTGAGGCTCTTTACACTACACACTTTTTAGCCAAAAAGCCCTTAGATGACTTGGCTTCCAAGTGACACACAAAGTCACTTAATGGGTTTTGTCCAGTACACATGTTCTTAAAAACTTCAATATCTACCTATTATAATACAAAGTTATTGAGTAACTAACATATATGGCATCCTCTTAGGCATTCCATATAGGATTTTTCAGGTGTGACATGTTCTTCATTCTCTCAATGAGTTTAATTCAGGTCAAAATAATCAACTGGTTATACTCATATCACATGGAAAAAGAAATTTAAATCTCATTTAAAATTTTTAATTAATTAGTTTCTCCAAAAAAAATTATCCTTATAGTTATTCCTGAATAATCTCTTGTAACTTAGTAAGCTTATAACTTTAAGTTTTCTTTCTTAATTTATTAAAAGCTAAACATGGATAAACATGATATCTCAATTTTCCTAATATAGTAGTCAAAATTTCAAAATTGTAATTTGTTTATATCTTTAAAAACTTTACTTATTTTAAACACAAAAACCACTTAAAATGAAAAAAAAAAAAGTTACATAGCTACATGTAAATGTAATTCAAAGTAACTTTTTTACATCAAAAATTGTTTTATACCATTATAGATTACACAATGCAATTATATTTATGATAAATATGTACATAGAATTTTAATTACAAGTCTCGCATGTTAAGCAACAATATGTTTACTCTTTGTTTAAAATATTGACGATTATTATATTCACACAATCGGAAATAGTGATCCACTTCGTTTCTAAGTCGCAGTTTGTTCGGAGATCAAAATTAAGATAAAAGTTTTAAACTTGGGTTTAGTTTTAACGTACACATGATCTAATCTAGTTTACTAAAAATAGAGACTATAAGATTGAAACAGTATACTGAAACTTTGTTATTATTTCATGATTTATTTATAAAATATAAAAATATCAAAATCATAAAATAATAAGAAAGTACTAAAATTTGCTTATTTAACAAGATTTAATTGCATATTTACCCCTATAAACACCCTTAAATGCATATTTCTCCAACTAAAAAAATCAATTGCATATATACCCAATGTTAACTAAATGTCTTTATTAAAAATGAGTATATTTGCAAATTAAAGTTGTTTATAAGGGAAAATATGCAATTGATTTTTTTGACTGGGAAAATATGCATTTAAAGTGTTTTAGAAGAGAAAATATGCATTTAACCCTTTTAAGAAAGTGTGTTACAAACATAAACTATTATACATCGACAGGACAACTTCGATTAGTATTAGTAACTAGTATATATTATTGTACATATGTCAAAAACACAAACATAATGTAAGTAAAGGCTTAAACGTATTGTAATAAAGGCTAATATAGTATATAGGGATTAGAAAAACACATCACATGCTTGAATGATTATATTAATTTGATTGTAGGGGCCGATGCATGCATGTATATGCACATGGCTAAATTTTTATATTTATACAACATGAATGAAATGATGTAGTATATTCGACTTGTTTTCCACTTACGCAACCTACCATCCTCTCTAATTTATATATTTTTTTTTTGAACGGCAAATATATTAAAGAACCAAAACGGGCAATAGCAAGACGCTAAGCCCGCACCAAAACGACCGACAAACAACACACCATACAAACAATCCTACAACCAAGGACTATTACACCAATTATGCCACATAACGTCTACCTCATTACTACGATATTTCAACCACAGAAACGTGTTAACCAAAATCTTCTCAACCACCCCGTCCACCGATAGGGACTTCGACTTAAAAATAATGTCGTTTCTAGCAAGCCACACTAACCACACGGTAGCCATTAAAATCATAGACGCCTTGCTCTTATCCCTCTCCGAGCCGATCATCTCATTTGCCCTATCTCTTATCCCTCTCCGAGCCGATCATCTCATTTGCCTCTCTAATTTATATATACTTGTTCATATCGATACAAATTAAGGCACACAAAATTTATTTTTTTACCGACAAACAAAGATAGTCACTACAAATTGTTTTTAGATTTACATTTTGTCTCAAATAAAACTTGAACTCTGAAAATTATCATGGTCAATCATGACTAGGCCCTATTAATAGACGTGAAATCTTTTATATAAACCCGATCAAAGCCTTAGAACCGATTCAAATATAACTGATATTGAAATTGTATAGAGTAAACTGCAGTTTTGGTCTCTATGTTTTGATATTGTTAACAGTTTCAGTCTTATCTTGATAGTTTTGGTCATTTGTTTTTATTTTCTAACAGAAATGGTCTTGAACACTAACTCCATCCAGTTTTCCGTTTATTCTCTCACACGCGTCCCGTATCTAAGGGGTACAAATGTCATTTCTCACCATCTTTCATCTAGGTCAACATGTAAGTTAACATTTTTATTCAGCATGCATGTTAGAAAGAGTGGGAGAAATGACATTTTTACTCCGCATGTGAGGGATGAAGTTGGTGTTCAGGACCATTTATGTTAGAAAATGAAAACATATGAACGAAACTATTAATGATATCATAATATATGGACCAAAATTGGAGTTAACTCAATTGTATAATATGCTCTAGTCAATTGTATAATATGCTCTAGTATAGTTCGACAATATATACACGTGTGCATGTGTGAGGTAGATGCTACAAGCTAGTAACACATATAATTACTTTATTCATTTAGTGTGGTGTAACTTGTTTAACTATCAACATAATCGCACATGCTACTAATTAAAAAGATGACATATTACGTAGGGTTGTAAACGAACCGGACGAATATGGACGAGATTTGTCCGTGTTCGTTTGTTAAGATTTTAAGTTGTTCGCGAACTGTTTATGAACAAATTTCGAACAGAAAAATTTGTCCGTGTTCGTTTGTTAAGCTTTTAAAGTTGTTCACGAACGGTTCGTGAACTTTTTTCATGGACACAAATGGACAAAACGAAGACATACGAACACAAACGAACGTTTGACTAGAAAATATTGACAAAACATTGTTATTCTTTACCATTCCACAACCAAAATAATAAATTAACCTTAGTCAAATTAGACAATTATCCAAAGTTAATTAACATGACAACTAATCCATAAGTCATAATTACCCAAAAAAACTATCCTTAACCACGTCAACACCCAAGAGACTAAGATTTTTGATTTACTGAGATTGTTTACAATAAAGACAAATTAGATAAAAAAAATGATATTAAACACAATTTTTTTTAACTAAACCTCATAACCTCAATTAATCCACTATATCAAATTAGTACCCAAACAACCCATTTTATCTTGATTAAGCTTATTTCAATTAAAATTTCATATACAACAGAACCAAATAAGCCTTAACAAACGTAATGTTGCTATGACCATATTTGCTTCTAAGTGAAAATATTCACCAAAATGATAAATATAAAATTTAAAAACATAACGACCTACCGAACTTAAACGAACGCACATAAACGAACATGTTACCGAACGTTCACGAACGTAAACGAACGAATGCAGCCTCTGTTCATGTCCGTTCGTTTAGCTTAACGAACGGATTTTTTTGTCCGTGTTCGTTTGTTTATTAAACGAACGAACACAAACGAACTTCCCGCCGAACGGTTTACGAACGATTCGCTGAAAGTTCGGTTTATTTACAGCCCTACATATTAGTTAAATATGTGTCGTTGGTGTTCAAAAGTAGCATTAAACATGTCTTGTTGAACACTACCACTTTAACGTAGGACACAACTTTTTAAGCTCCTTCACTTGGTTAGTGGCCGATATATAAATAAATAAATAATAAAATTTACGAATTTATGATAAAGTTATTCAGATAAAGATGACAATACAAAGATGAACACTATTGCTTAATAAAGAGATACCTGCCTCTTCAGTTCGGATAATGATAGAAACAACTATAAGTTTACATGATTGATGATTTTGACATATATATATATATATATATGACATATATATATATATATATATATCTATATAGGGATCCATTCAAATGAGAACACTTTTAACTTGAGAACAACTTAGGAACCGCTTTAACTATTGTATTTTTTATAATATAAATTGACCAAAATGCTTATAATTAACCTAATTTTAACATCTATTTAAAAAATATATGATTTGTGAAGTCGTTTGTTAAAATGCATATATGCACCCACATTACTTGTACACAAACACACATTGTGGGTGCATATATGCATTCTAACAAACGACATCACGAATCATATTTTTTTAAATAGATGTTAAAACTAGTTGAATTATAAGCATTTTGGTCAATTTATATTACAAAAAATTCAATAGTTTGACTCACTTTATGATTCGTTAAGGTTGTACTTTTTGTACTCAAGTTAAGAGGTGTTCTCATTTGAGTGTCCCTCTATATATATATATATATATATATATATATATATATATATATATATATATATATATATATATATATATATATATATATATATATATATATATATATATATATATATATATATATATATAGAGGGACTCTCAAATGAGAACAGAGTACAAAAAGTACAAACTATAACCAATCATATAATTTCTAGATTTAATTAATTTATTTTTAATTTATAAATCTAAACAAGGGCAAATGTGTAACTTTGTATATAATAAATCATGCATGAAGACCAACTAAATTTATGGAACGTGTGTTCCTTCAACCGTTCTCAATTGAATGAGTTTTATCACTTGATGAATTGTATTTTTTAGTTCGATTCAACAGTTAATATTTTTCATGATTTGTAGTTTCAGAATCAATTTCAACACGTCATCACCTGCGATTTCAGATTGGGTAGTTCACAATAATATGGGAGGAAACATCAAACCGTTCAAAATAATATGTATTATTTTTTTCTACGATTTCAGATCCAAACATCGCTGTGACAGTTGATGGAGTTTTCGTATATTGTTTCGAACTTTCCGGTTATCCTTCTTGTTGTTCGCGACAATTATTGAGATTCCACAAGTATGATGTATTAATGCATATATGCATTTATGGACATGTGAGATAATGCATATATGCATTACGCACATATACATGATGCATCTATGCACGAGAAACTTATAATTTGTTTGTTGACAATTCATTTAAACAAAAACATATTCCTTAAGTTGATAAAGCATGCTAAGGTGATAAAGGCCACCAAATCTAATACGTGCATGCCGCCACTCACAAATGTTCATTGAATGAAGATGCGATAAAGGCTTTGGATTCCCAACAAGGTCTTACCTTGAAATTTGGATTGGTTTTACATGAACATGGGTGTTCTTCACCTACATCCTACTTAACAATCTATTTATGATTTGAAAATTCAAATGAGTTTTGCGATGAAGAAGATTGATGAAGTTGACAAAGGGGGTGAGTTCAAAAATAATGATGATAACAGGATTACTTGAAATCACGGGCCCTATTAAATCTCAAAAAACCCAACAATAATGTTTGCATTGGTTTTTACATAAATACCCTTTTTAATGATATGCAGTACTTTTTTAATTAACCGTAAAATCCCAATTAATCTAACCATTTTTAATTAATTAAATAAAAAGAAATTATATGATTGGTTAAGAATGTGTACTTTTTGTTCTCAACTTAACTTGTGTTCTCAATTGAAGGCATCCCTATATATATATATATATTCTAGAATGATGAGCAGAGGGTAAAAGACAAATTCAGTTTTGTGTTCTCATTGATTGAATGAATATTTGATACATGAAAACAATATAAATAGACTTTGCAAGATAATCTAAACATGGAAAAAATAAACATAAAAGGCCTAAAGATTCGGTGAAGATAAACATCTAAAATATATGTTTGAATTTAAGTTCTATACTCCCCCTCAAGATGGAGCATATAAGTCTTTAATGCCCATCTTGCCCAGTAGGAAATGAAGTTGTTGTGTGCCAAGGCCTTTAGTCAATAAATCTGCAATCTGCATCTTGCTGTTAATGTTGAGGGGCACGATATCTTTGGATTCGACACGTTCGCGAACAAAAAAACAATCCATCTCAACATGTTTGGTTCGTTCATGAAAAACGGGATTGTTCGCAATGTGACGAGCAGCTTGATTGTCACAGAATAATGGAGTGGGTGACGAGATATGAACTTGTAGATCATGTAGTAACCATCGGATCCATAAAATTTCACTAACAGTGGAAGCCATTGCTCGATATTCTGCCTCAGCTGAAGAACGAGAAACGACCGATTGCTTTTTCGTTTTCCAAGAAATTGGGGCGCCGCCCAAGAGAACAATGTAACCGGTTCTTGATCGTCTTGTGTAGGGACACCCAAGCCAGTCTGAATCACAATAAGCAGTTAGAACTGGTGCGCCTTCACGAGAAAGGAGAATTCCTTGACCCGGGGTGCCTTTCAAATACCGAAGAACACGATTTGCGGCTTCCATGTGATTATTTCGTGGGTCGGCAACAAACTGGCTCAAAACATTCACTGCATATGCAATATCTGGCCTAGTCGCTTGAAGATAAAGTAAGCGACCAATTAGACGTCGATATCGGCTAGCATCCACCTTAGGCTCGTTTTCTCCTTTATCTAATTTCAAATTTTGTTCAATTGGAAACGCACTAGGTTTGCACCCCAACATACCACTATCTTTCAAAATGTCTAAGGTGTATTTGCGTTGACTTAAGACCAGTCCATCGGACGTCTTTGTTGCCTCAATACCAAGGAAATACTTCAAAGGGCCAAGATCCTTGATACTAAACTCTTTGTCAAGTTGTTTCTTAATTTCTTGAATCTTTAACAAGCTATTCCCAACCACTATGACATCGTCTACGTAAATCAAAATGGCAATAGAAATGTCATCCTTCTTTTGGAAAAACAAAGAATGATCCGCTTTGGATTGTCGGAAATCTAATCCCAATAGAAAGGTGGTGAATCTTTGGTACCAATTCCGTGAGGCTTGTTTTAAACCATAAAGAGACTTGCGGAGGCGGCAAACACGAGTCTCATTTTCCTTAGAGAAACCTTGAGGGATTTTCATATAAACCTCTTCATTTAAATCGCCATGTAGAAAAGCATTATTCACGTCAAGTTGGTGAATAATCCAATCCTTTTTTACGGCAACGGCTAAGAGGGTTCTAACGGTCACGAGTTTTGCAACCGGCGCAAAGGTATCATGATAATCCACACCTTCTAGTTGTTTAAATCCTCTAGCCACAAGACGAGCCTTGTATCTTTCGACTTCTCCACTCGGTTTATACTTTGTCTTATAAACCCACTTTGAGTCTATGGCTCTTTTTCCTTCCGGTAAGTTCTCTAACGTCCAAGTCCCGTTTTTCTCTAGAGCTGTAATTTCTTGTTGCATGGCCTCTCTCCATCGAGCATCTTGTGCAGCTTGTTTAAAACATTTTGGCTCATCATTTGCATTGACGGCTGCTAAAAATGCTTTATGATTGTCAGAGAATTTATCATATGAAACAAAATTTGAGATGGGGTGTACCGTTGATGCTACTTGATTGGAAGTCGGGTGAGAGTGATCTACCGAGGGGGGTAGCTTCACAAAAAAATCATTAAACTTCTTCGGTTGAGATTTGTTTCGAGTGCTTCTTGTCTCAGTTTGGTTTGGAATGTGACTGTTGTCGTTGAAGTCTTCTGGTTGTGTGGGTTCAATATTGACAAAACCAATGTCTTCATTGTGAATCACATTTTCTCCAATAAAACTAGCATCGAAATTTACATCAGAATTGTTTGTTGGGCTTGGAGCAGAGTCTTCATTTTGGACCTCTTCATGTTCAAAAGTGACTTCATGGCCTGTTTCTTGATTCTGCTCAATTGTTTGGGTCGTAATGTTGTTTTCATGGCAAGTGCATTCATGATATATAATAGGCTCATCATCATTTGTTTCATTAATTTTGAGATTTTTGAAAGGAAAATGTTCCTCACAGAAAAATACATCCCTACTCACAATCATATTTTTGCTCTCAATATCATAAACTTTATAGCCTTTGGTACCATGAAGATATCCCATAAATATTCCCGGTCTCCCTCTCTCTTCAAATTTATCCCCCTTTGTATTCATGTTTTTGTAATAAGCGAGACAACCAAAAACCTTCATGTGATCATATTCGGGTTTTTGGTTCCAAATTAATTCATAAGGGGTTTTATTGTTGATGACTCTAGAAGGAAGGCGGTTGATTATGTAGGCGGCGGTCAAAATGCATTCTCCCCAAAATCTTTTAGGAAGGTTTGCTTCAAATCTTAATGCACGGGCCGTTTCAAGCAAGTGCCTATGCTTTCTCTCCACAACCCCATTTTGTTGCGGTGTATGGGGGCAAGTGGTTTCTAATAAAATTCCATTTTTATTGTAAAAGTCAATCATGTTGTTAGATGTGAACTCTCCACCATTGTCACATCTAAGCCTCTTTATGTGAATTCCGAGCTGAACTTCCACCATTTTATGAAAATTAATTAGGCAATTGCTAGCATCGTTCTTGTGTTTGATAAGAAAAACCCAAACGGATCTACTAAAATCATCCACGATAGTCAAAAAATAGTTTGCCCGAGTATATGATGGTATGCGATAACCCCCCCAAATATCACAGTGAACTAATTGAAAAGGTGCATTTGTTTTAATTGAGCTAATGGGAAAAGGTGTTCGGGCATGTTTTGCCTTTACACAAGAATCACATAAATCATTACCATGTTCGTTGACCTTACTTTTGAGAAAATCAACTTTTGCAAGCTTTCCTTTGGAGGCATGACCTAGTCTTTTATGCCATGTATTAACCGTAACCACCATAGCTCTTCTTTCTTGGATCATACCCATTCGATACAACCCCCCTTGGAGCCTACCCGCTCCAATCAATTTCCTCGTTCGTAACCCATGCATGACACAAAAATCAGGAAAAAATGTTACCGCACTTTGTAAGTCTTGGCTAAGACGGCTAACCGAGAGGAGATTGCATTTAAAAGTTGGGACATAAAGAACACCGTGCACCTTGACTCCCCCTGGAAGGGTGTAATCGCCTCTCCCTTCAACGGGAATGGCATCACCATTAGGTATGACAACGGGTGCCTCAAAAGGAGTCTTTATTTTATTTTCAAGTAGACCGGGTAAGTGAGTTATATGTTCGGTGCAACCCGAATCAATAATCCACTCACTTTTCATGCTTCCTTTACCCGTCATGTTGGCTACATATTTGATCTTTTCTTCTTTCTTGCCTGGCCACCAGTCCGGGTATCCTATCAATTTGAAGCACCCTACACGTTTGTGACCATCCCTACCACAGAAGGTGCAACGCTCATTACCTTCCTTTTTAGTTTTTGGTCCACCTTTTTCCTTTGATTGATTAGACGCTCCATCTCGTTTTAGAAACTTCTTAAACGCAGCGGATTCAGGTGTAGCTCTCTTTTCTGCTGAGACTGCCATACTTCAAGCACGATGGTGATAATGGCAGATCAGAAATTAAGGTTTAAAAAAACCGCTCTGATACCATCTAGAATGATGAGCAGAGGGTAAAAGACAAATTCAGTTTTGTGTTCTCATTGATTGAATGAATATTTGATACATGAAAACAATATAAATAGACTTTGCAAGATAATCTAAACATGGAAAAAATAAACATAAAAGGCCTAAAGATTCGGTGAAGATAAACATCTAAAATATATGTTTGAATTTAAGTTCTATATATATAGCTAGGACCCGATAATGTTATAATCTTTATGATGAAAAGATGATTCATGAAGAAAGTGATATTTACGACCTATTTTAAATGTTTAGACTAAAACCCTTTATTGATCGTCTTAGGGTTACACACGCAACTTATTGATTAGAGAACCATCATTTGCTTTTAAATGAAAAGATAAATTGTTAATTACTTTCACGAAAAAAAAGAGAATTAAGGGTAAAGTAATTTAATTTCATATGTAACATATAATACAACTTTCTATTCATTTTTATTGATTTTCAAACGTTGACACACACATATTTAATAAGACGGGACATAAATCTACTAGATTAATTATCCACGTGTTACACATACTGAAAACTTATGTAGTAAAAAATATGTTATAATGCATTATGACTATATGTAATTTGTTTTTATAATTCGATTGATGTGTTTTCAAACAGTTTGTATTGATATATAAAAGTATTAATGTTTTTTAAACCTAAAAATAAAATATATAATATGATAATAAAAGAATTGGTTTAATATTTTTATAAGGAGTTAGTATTAAAGGTCATTTAGAATAACAATTCTAATCATTCATAAAGAAACAAAACAAAAAGAACAAAATTTATAACTACTATTCATTTTAATTTGCATTTTATTCATTAATTAATTTCAATTTGCATTTTAGTTGAAATCTAAAACAAATGTAATTATGATTTATTATAAGAAAAAATATATAAAAAAACATTATTATGATTAAAACAAACAACTAGTGTAGAAAAAAGAGATGCATGTTGTATTTAAAACAAAGTGAAAAACAAAAGAAGTATAAAAATATGATATAGTACACCAATTACTTTTCTTAGATGATTATTAAAACGGTACATTATCTTTTTAATTAGCGTCATTATTATATCAAAAACTTTATTGTAACTCATATATAGCTTTACCGGTTTTAACGACAAATTGTATTTATTTATACGACAAGAACCTAGAAAAAAACTTAAATATATATTAAGTCAAGAGACCATTCAAGCTTAGAAAAACTTATCACTAGATACAATGCACATGCATTAATAACTACCTTAACCTATAACCAAAAGACACAAGCTAGCAACCAACTTAATTATATAAAACTACTCTATTTGCAACCTAAAGACACAACTAGAATAGTCTATGGTGTTAATGATATAAATAAGTCAATGAGCTGAATGATACCACATCATTATTAATTCTGTTTTAGAAGAATAATAATAATAGTTAATTTGAGTATTTTAATAACGAATCTAGTGTAGATGCTCTTACAATAATATTCGCACTATATATAATAATTCTTTTGTTGAAATAACAACGAACTAATTAGCAACGAGACAAAAGCAGCCATAATTGCATTTTAAAATAATGTTTCAAACATCCCACATTTCATTTGCATATATCTATCAAACAATTGATTAGTAACTACTAAGCCTTTTCAACAAAATAAAATTTACAAAGATAAGGGACACGTAACCTAATTAATAGATCCATCTACACATATGTAGGTGGATGAATGAGACGTGAACATAACAAAGATTAATATTATGACTCCACAAACGTGGAATTGAACTAGCTACTAGTGTAATGATATGACGATATTCATAAAGGTTTGAGAATTTTTAGGTCTATAGTTCTAATCATGACTTAAAAGAAGTTTTTTTACAATGATTGATATCTCATTTAAAGAATATTCACTTAAGTATTATAATAATTTTAGACGTCATTAAAAAAACTCACTGAATGTGATAATCTGTAGTTATTGGATTTTATATATTGTCATTGGATCGGATCATATAAACTTACAAACATAAGGTTGAGAAGTAGTACGCTTGATTCACCAAGTTCTACCACTTATGAACAAATCATAGTCAAAATAAGAGTTTGATCATGACTCAGAAGGAACGCTACCTATATGTATAACACATGCAAGTCGAACGTTGTTTTCAGAGAGTTGCGCAAAAGGAAAAAAGACTCTTAGCTAAAGGTGGATTCTCTCGCCAGGAGGTAAGAAGAGTTGAGAACAAAGTGACGAACATGTGCGTAACGCGTGGTAATCTATCAAACAGTTTGTGCCAAATCCGAAATAAAGCTAAAAAGTGATGTTTGATGAGTTGAGTAGTAGTAGGTAGTTGTACGGGTAAAGATTGACCAAGCCAATGATCCTAACAAACAAACTAAAACCGTTTGAATAATCATTTAATTAGTGATCAACTCTCATGATATAATCATTCTCCTGCGTAAAAAGACACTAATCTCTATCCTAACAAATTTGGAATTCACAAACTCACCTCCTTAATATTTATTGAATTGTTTGCCGCTTGTGGTTCGTTCATTCTCGTTCGAAATTTACTTGGAAAATGCTTGTTTTAATTTGTGCTAGTAAGTCGTAACGAACCGATCGCTTGGTTCAATTTGTAAACGAGCCAAACATGAGCAACGATTTACTCGGCTCGGTTCAAATTATTTTTTTATTATACATACATAGCTTTATGTATAGCCTATATATATATACAAATAAATAGGACTTGGCCATCATATACTAATATACAATTGTAGTATATTTATACATACGGGACAACTAAACCCAATGAAAATTTAGCCATTGACCTAGACATAATCCTAAGCCACTATATGATAGCCATCGACTTACACGTTCTGCTTGCATTATTGTCTCACAATATGCCCATCGCCTCATAGACGCATCCTCATTGTCGGTCACAACACATTGTTATTCATGAAAATACTATGCTATAAAATACACTTGAACACCCCTTTCGTCCTAAAAAAATTATAGCACTTAAACACTTGTTATTCTGTCTTCACGATCAACGAAACAAAACATTTGAGTTCGCTAGTTCACCTTTAATCGAGACAAAGTGACAACGTGATTCATGCACTCACTTTAAATGATGCATACATACTACAAGTGTGAAAGATGCATGAAGAAAAATAACACAATTCTATTTACAAATTAATTAATTGCAACATTACAATTGCTACCACTAACAGTACTTAAAATTAACCCGGCCACATTCATTACCGCATGTGCATCACCTATACATACATACATACTACAAACCAAAACATTAACCTCTACAACTCCGGCACCTCTCTTCGCCGGACCACCGCCAGAAGCCCACCGCTAACCGTCGCCGTAAGCCCAGGCGAAAACCGCAACAACCGGCTCGGATCCACCACTCTAACGTCAAACCTCCGAACCAAACACAATGCAACACATTTCATTTCCACTAGTGACATTTCCTTCCCCAAACAAACCCGAACTCCACCTTGATAAACCGGGTATCTATACGCGCTTTCGGGTTTAAACTCCCCCTCTCGAATCCACCTCTCGGGTTTAAACTCCAACGAATCCGATCCCCATATCTGCTCCATTCGACCCATTGCATACGGGTGGTACGTCACCCGACTCCCTCTTTTAACAAAACTTCCATCAGGCAATACGTCGTCGTGCATCGCAAACTTCGAATCGAATTGAATCGGTGGGAACAGCCTCATGCTCTCGTGCAATGCTGCTTGCAAGTAATGCAAATGTTGCAAGTCTTCAAACCCGGGTAAAACCTCCGGATCCGACCCGATAACCCGACCCGACTCCTCCCGGATCTTCTCCAAAACTTTCGGGTTTTGTGAAAGTAACAAGAAGAAACTGGTCAACGCTGATGCCACCGTGTCCCTTCCCGCCAAAAGGAAGCTAACTACAATGTCGCGTAGGTAATCATCGTCGTTAATCGAAGCCATGAATCTTGAAAGCAAATCGTTATTTAAACCCGACCCGGTTTCTCTACGGGTTTTTATAACTTGACCCGCTAATTTTTTCACGGTTTTGATCGATTTTTTTAGTTCTTTTTCGCTTCCAATGTTGAAAAGCCGTTTGATTTTCCAAATAATAGGCGACGGTGACATGCCGCGTTCTGCGCAAAGTTTCGAGCTCAAATCAAAAGCCGATTCGAGCTCGGAAACAGGAAAATCCGGTTTTAAACTACCCGGATCCAACCCGAACGAAAATTTACAAATACTATCAAACGAAAACCGTCGGAAAACATCTTGCAAGTCCAAAACGGCGTCGTTCGAGTCCGAAACCGTTTCGAAAAGCGGAATTAGCCTCGATTCGATCTCATCAACGACGATATTAAACGCGTGAGATCGAATCGATAAGCTTCCGAGCTCTAAACTCGCAAGCTTTCTCTGAAACCGCCAACAATTTCCATCAACGTTAAATATACCCTTCCCGAGAAGATCACCTAGGATCGTCGAAAACGGTTTGCCTTTCGGGTAATTAACGAAATTAGTTTTGATCATGTACTCGACGTTATCTGGATTTGCAGTGATGATGTTGTTGAGAACATGAACATGAATTGTTCCGGTTGGTGATTTACGGAGAAGATGAGTGTACCAATCGGAAAGATTTAAAAACTCCGACGTCCATGATCGAGTGATGAAAGCTGTGCATATGTCACAGTTACAGCAACGGTTTAATCGGATGATGAACAGAGATAAACTGAATAATGAAAAGATGATAGTGAAGGTGATGAAGAGTAAGTATAAAGAAGCTTGAAGATCCATTTTGTTTTGTTTTGTTTTGTTTTGATTGTGATGGTGTGTTTGTGTTTGTTTTTATAAGGTGAAGTGAGAAATGAGGGGTGGAAATGACAGGTTGTGAAAGTTGAAGGGGTTGGGAATTAAGACATGAGTATGTCATGTGTTAATTTTGAGAAAAACACGTGGCAAAGTGGTGTGAATCGTCATGGCTTATTCAATATGTAAGTGAAGTGTGATGATACCCACGTGGTGGATTTATTTTAATGTTTTTTTGGGTTTGGATATTTCGATGTTATCAAGTTTGTATTTTGAAGACTTGTCGGCTTATTTTTATTATCATTTTGGAATATGGATTGCTTAAGCCTTAAAAAATGCATGTTATTCTTTCATAATAATAAACTTTTTATGGTAAAATATTCGTTTTAATGTGTATTAGTTTGGATACCCACGTTATGATTTAAATTTATTAATTATTATTAATATGAAAGGGTTGTCTAATGTGTCAGGTTTGTGTTTTACTTGTCGTGTTTATACTATTATACAAGTCATGTTGTGCGGCGTAATATTGTGTTTGTGACTTTCTTTCACGTGTTATAATGCTGATATTAGTATTTTTAAAAATAATATAAAAAATACAAAAACAATGTTGAAAAAAACGGTTAGGTTTAAAAAAAAGAGAGAAAGTCTTCACCAATCTTTGGTTATATACAAAGGAACATTAACATATTATCTTTGATACAAGTTCTAACTTTTTTTTTCTTGGCTAATAATATATATTAGTCCTATATGTTTATTTTAGATATATTGGTTTTTACTGATCCTAACTATCATCTTTACTTTTATTGTTTATTGAATGATTGTCTACGATTCCAACTTTTATTACTCTGGCAACCAATGGTCCGTCATTAATTTTTTTGTAACGCCGTTAAATTTTTTTCGAATTCAAGACCAATGTTTTAGGCCTTTTGATTGGAAGGATAGTATGAGTTGATTGATGTAAAAGTTTGCTCGAAACGGCTCTCTGAACGATAAAGTTTTTACACCCGATTGAAGCACCGTTAGGTTTAAACACCCGATTAATTGAAGCACCATTGCGTTGCCCGGAGCGTTGTTTCGAGTTAATCAATTGTTTTTTATTATCTTTCCAATAAAAAGGCTTAAAACGTCGGTCTTAAATTTGAAAAACCTTAATGGCCTTAAAAAAAATTAACGACGGACCATTGGTTGCCAAAGTGATATAAGTTGTGACTATTAACAGCCAATTCAATAGTTGGGACCAGAATAAACCAAAAGATAATAGTTGAGATCCGTAAAACTCAATATACCTTTATATTAATAAAAGTATTAAAACATTAACCTTTTTAATTAGCGGGTTAGTTATAATTACATGATAATAAAACAATAAAACTAGATACAATTGTACGATGTTTTATATAAAGTATTGTACTTTGTACTATAATATTGTTTTGTCTATAAATATTAAAGGAAAAGAGAAAATAGTGTGGAGATGGGGCCGTGTGTTAAGTGTTAACAGACTAGAAGAGGGAATTTATCTATTTATGATATATAATAAAAAAAAACAAAAATAAATTTGGTGTCGACATGGATCCACCAATGACGACAAACTCAAGTCAGTTGTGTCGCCGAAATGACTGGCGGCGTTGGCCGACTTAACACGGAACTTGTCGACCTTAGTGTAATCCAGGGTCCACACACTAACATGCATATGCCCTCTAGTTTATTATCCGTATCTTTTACGCGTTTCAAACTCGTTTTTATTATTTCATGAAGTTTTTATGAGACGAAGTGTAAAATGTTTATATTTTAACATTGTAGACTTGTCTCGTCTATACTCTATATACATCATCAGGAAGAGCACCTATCGTTATATAAAGCATATAACCCAACTTAAAAGCTTATTTTGTCTGGTTAATATTGTTAGAAAATATATACATTTCTAGAAATTCTCATAGTTCACCGTTTATCCTGGTTAATATTGAGGTTAAAGATTCAAATCTCATTTATTACCGATTGACGTAAATTAGTCTTGTAATGATGTAGATCTTAGGAGTTCATGATTTAGAGTGTGTGTGTTCCCTAATAAGAAAAACAGAAATTTGCTTTTATGATCCCAAGTATATGAGTCGATAACAATTTTAATACTTTTATCATCATAGATAATCTATTCAGATGATTATTATAGATTTATACTCAATTTATATTTGCTTTGTTCGTGATCGATATGCTTAAAAGAAATATACGATTTTCTTATTTCACTTACGATTATTGTAAGTGATATAAAATCAACGTTAATCGTAACTTTATGAATATCATTTGTAAAATTAATATTACAATTACTATAACTAGGGGGACCATTAGGTATGGAGATAGGATGAATTATGTGTAAATGAGAGAGCGGTGTGGTAGCTAGAGAGACGAAGATATATATGTTTATTGAAACTATATTTATCCGGTCAACATGTATGGTGTTAAGTGATAAGTTCCTTGATACTAGGGCTGGCATATCGGGTTTATATGTACCTATTAAGACACGAACTTGTTAATAGGTATACATGATAAGGCTTGAGGGAATTAGGGTTTAGAAATTAGAATTTAGGGAATTAGTGTAAATAATGTTATAGTATATTATATTTTTAATTTTAATAAATTATAACAGGTAGTAACATGTATTAACAGACACTAACAAGTATTAACATAATAACATGTACTAACTGGTTATCAGGTAAATACATGTTTAAGACACGAAAATTAACAGGTAAATTCATATCTACCTGTTAAAGGCTTACCTAATACATGATAAAACCGTGTATGTTCATGTACGTACAAAATTACCAACTCTACTTGATACGTACGCATAACACACATATTTATTTACCCGAACCATAACCATAGACATTTTTTCTTAATTCTATTATAATTTGTCCTCGAACAATAGGGCAGTTTAGGAATTCACTAGTAGCTTTTCTAGGTAATAAAGTTGTTTAAAAGTTAAACAATAAGAAATGTACAAAGTTATAATTTACGATTTATAACTACCCTTTTTAATTTTTATTGTTATAATCGTGCCGGCACCATTAAAACTATATAATTTACTATATTAACTTTAACTTTGCGTTTGTATTTAATAAACATCTAAGCCTATCATACACGACTATATATACATGTATAAATTTTTTAAAATGACTATTGGTATAATGTAAAGACTGTATTATATATACTAAGATTAGTTGTAATGACTGAGTTTAAAGTCCCGGTTTACCCTATTTTGTGAGTGTTTATAAATGGTGTTTTCGAGGCTCTATAGTTAGTTAGAATCAAAGACTTGTAATCACGTACACAAGTGTACATAAACCGTTAATTCTGATGATTTCTTATATATACTTTTTAAATAAAAATCTACAGGAGAACCAATCTTTTACTAAAAACTATTCATGCTTTTCTCACGTTTATTTTTCTAAAGACTATACTAGATTGTGTCTTCAAACTTTTTTTAAATTTTACTGCAAAATGTAGAGTTTTTTTTCCAAACTAGTGTAGTTACAAAAAGTATTTATCATTTAGTGTACTTTAAAAATTATTTACCAATATGGGTAGTTTTCTTTATCTCTTTTATATTACCTACATCTATACTTATCATTTATTTCTATTCAACCAAAAAATAAATTATATAACATAATATTAAGTAAAAAATATATTCTATAATCTAATTCTTTTTGTTTGTAGCATCGTAATTTCGCAAGTCCATATGCTTTGTTTTTCCCTTCAAAAATTTTAAACCAAAATAAAATAAGATGTGAAACAAACTCATTAATAAATAATAAATTTTTAAAAATTTTAAGTTTCTAACCACAAAATAGTTGTTTTTTTGCTAATCGTAACACGGGGACACCACATGTAACATGTTAATGTGACCATTGTAACAAGGGGCACCACAAGCTAGTGTCGTCATCTTAACGCGTTCAAAAAACTAAAACATGATGCCCTCACTCAACTTTGACATATTTATAACTTTGTCAAACCGACTTTGACTTATTATCATACTGACCTATGTAAACTTAGTCAATTTACAACCATGACCTCTACTCTACTTTGACGTATTTACATCTTTAACCAATCGGATAGGACTTAATTATTATTTCGACCTCTACGTTTAAATGTATCTCTGTCATCTAATATGTGATGCATTACACTTTTACACTATAACATACGAGACAACAACTTTTTTTATAAACACGTGTGACGAAATAAGTCAGTTACGTGATAACCGACCGCCACATATTGCAACTTGGTCAGACATTATTTGTTCTTTATTAATGAGCTTTTGCATATTTTACTTTTTGTTTTTATAAATTTTTATTTGAATTTTTTTAAGAAGTACAGCAAAATTTGCATATTATGTTTGTGAAATAATAATGTTGTTGACGACATTAATAGATTAAACAAATTTTTTGCTTATGTTATATATTTTAATTTTTGGCCGAATATAGAAATAAATGATAAGTATAGATTTAGGTAATATAAAAGGGAAAAAGAAAACTACTCATATTAGTAAATAGTTTTCAAAATACACTAAAATGGTAAATAACTTTTGTAACTACAATAGTTTGGAAAAAAAAACTCGCAAAATGTATTTGGTCTTCATAGGTTAAGTTCATATTAAATGTTAAAAGTCAACGCTTTTCCTCTTTATTTGACGATAAGTGTTTATTTAGTGAAGCGTTACTTAAGCCACACTTTTAGGAAAATCTGTAACTTTTCTTTTATATCGTTTTCGTCATTGTATTTATAATGGTATATTGTTTTTTACTGGTCCCAACTATCAGATGTTGTCTTCTACCAGTCCCAACTATTGAATTGGCTGTCAACGGTCCCAACTTTTATCACTTTGGTAACCACTGGTCCCGACTTTAAATTTTTTTAACGCCGTTAAGTTTTTTCCAAATTCAATACCGATGTTATAAGCATTTTGATCGGAATGATAATATAAGTCGATTGATGGAAAAGTTACCTCAAAACTGCGCTCCGGACAACAAAATAGTGTTTCGATCGGGTGTTTAAACCTAACGGTGCATTAATCAAATGTAAAAAATTTATCGTTCAGAGAGCCTTTTCGAGAAAACTTTTACATCAATCGACAAGTATTATCCTTCCGATCAAAAGGTCTAAAACATCGGTCTTGAATTTGGAAAAAACTTAACGGCGTTAAAAAAACTTAACGACGGGACCAGTGGTTACCAAAGTGATAAAAGTTGGGACCGTTGACAACCAATTTAATAGTTGGGACCAGTAGAAGACAAAAGGTAATAGTTAAGATCAGTAAAAACCAATATACCTTGTATTTAATTATATTCATACCTTTTTTTTTGGCAAAGGTTTGAGAGATATAGAATATGAGAGAGAAAACAATGCTTTAAGTTACAAGTTATAACTTGATATAAAGCCGGAACAAGTGTCATGGTGACTATTTTTACATATGTGACATCGTTAAATGCATTAATAAAAAACCTTTAATGTCTTACACGTTACGAATTCAAGTCGTAGTGCGTTACATATTAAAAGATAGAGAGTACGTCTAAACTTAAAGATCAAAATAATAATAAAGTTAAAGTCGGAGGGTCAAATTTATAAATATGTAAAATTATAGTAGAGCGTCAAAGTTGTAAACTTACTGAGTAATCAGATGTCAAAATAATAATAAGTCACAGTTATAAATACATTAATATTAAGTTGGAGGCCAAATATGTCAAAAGCTAAAGTGAGGGACTAAAAGGCAAGTTCTCTACCGACCTTAATAGTATATGAAATTGCTATTTTGGCGCGCGGCGGAATGCGGCGGCCGTGACTCGTTTTGTGACTTCTTTATACTCATTACAATTAATGATGACATTAAGATTTTGACTTCTGGCGTACTTTACGACGGCAACATTTACGACTTCGACATTACGGTGCGTTAATTTGACACATGCCACCGTGTCCTTTACACGTGTTACAATGGTGGCATTAGGATTTTGCATCTGTCACGCGTTGCGGCTGCAATATTGTAAACCTCGACATTTGGTGAGTTAGTTTGACACGTGTCGTGCGTTATACGTGCCGACTTACTTTTTTATATGTCAGTACACGTGTTAATAACATATTCAACTTCGGCTTCTGAGTGGTAATGTGGCGGTAGAGAAAGATTGAGGTTAAAAGGGTACATATGCAAAGTTGGGTTTAAAACGTTAACATGTCAAAGATGAAGGTTAGATTTAATTATACATTTAAAATTGTCAAGTTGGAAGGGTATTTTAGTAATTTACAAAGATGATGTCACCGTCCTTGCAAATTAGTAGTTTAGGGAATTCTAAGTATGTTTATAAACTTTATGATCACACTTTTAACTTAGTGTTTTAATTAACGATTAAGATAATTTGAAAACAATCATATATTGCAATACAACAAAAACAAACGAAACTCACTGAGAAAAGTTGTTAGTGGTTTTTTTAACTTTCAGTTTCTCCATATAAATGGGTATGTTATTTAGAAAAAAATATTAAAATAACTTAATCATATATGTATTTTTAACGTTTAAAAGTTTACTATACATATCATAAAATCAAGTATTTAATTCTTTTTAATTTGAGTATAATATTATAATTAATACTAAAAAACAACTTTTTTAAATAAATATTGTTTCTGGGTTTTCCATGGTTTTGTCTCAAAACTGATTAAAACCGTCTGTGTCTCATGAATATTTTTAAAATCATCACATATGTGTTGTGTTTCTGAATGTAATGTGGTTACTAAACTCGTTAGTCATTAAAGAATATATATATATATACACATACGCAGGTTGCAAAGGTGGTTTGGCAAAACAAGTCAAGTGGCGCCAATGGTTATCTTGATACCACCAGCTAGCCAATGTGTTGCATGTGGTGGCAGTAATTGATCACGAGTTAATTTAATTTGTATAAATTAAAAGCTAGCCATGCATATATAACAACCACGTGGTCGACGTATTTAGTGGACTAGTACGGAAAAGTTCCCTTGGTCGACACATTTGATCACGAGTTATATATATACATGTCCAAATCTGTGACCAGTAGCTAGCTAGCCGGTCCACATATATGCACAATATATCATTTTAACTTCTTCCATTCTTTCATGTTTTAATCGTGGGTTATAACTTATAATTAAATCATCATTCGCTATATAAACCACATTTTTAGTAAAGATATAATGATTAATAAGTTTTTTTAACAATATCTAGACGTTGTGTAGAAGCAATGGCGAAGGACTTTAGAGGCCAAAGGGGGTCAATGCCCCTCCAATTTTTTTTATTAAAAACATTGATTGTACGGTCGCGCGGTAGTTGATTTTTTTAAATATATAAGGTTTGCCTCCCTTTGAAAATACTATATATACTGGTTTGACCCTTTTGACTTTTAAAATTTTAAACTTAAATTTAATTACCTTTATTTTGTTTAATTAGTTCATAATATAAACAAAAATACCAAACTATTAATGGCCAAGTTCACAACTTGATTTTCTATTTCACTTTAATCAATCGACCAATCTCACAATCCCACTAAAAAATTCAATCTGTTGTTGTACTTCTGCTCACTCCGGTCAATTGTCTTCCACCCCTCTGATTTTGTTGACTTTCATCGAACCACTTCACATCCACTATGTCCACCATACCATGCACCATGTTGGTTTTTTGTTCAATTAGAATGAAGGAAGATAATTTAGATATTAGAGTACTTACATTTCTCTTACACTATCATAAATATTTAAGTCTTTGTTTATTAAAAAAAATTACATAGTTTTGTTTTTCTTTTGTGTAAAAAAAGTCTTTAGAATGAATTAGAAAAATTTTGATATTTAGAGTTTTTACTATTTGAACAGTCCCAGACCGAATTGTCGACCTGAATGTATAACCCAAACATAGCATTAGGAGAAAAATTTATGGGTGTCGTGAGTCTGTGACTGTCGGCCCCTTTAATCTAAAATTTCTGGCTTCGCTACTGTTTAGAAGAATTTAAAACCCACAGTAGATGTATTATTTCACTCTAATCGCTGTCCCTCAACCCCTACTCTATTGATTAATAAATAAGCTTTATAAGTATGTTTCATTCAAAACACATGATTCGAATATGTACATTTACCAACAAACTAAAATAACGTACGTTCATAAGAGTTAGGTAACATTAATGAAACAATAATAAGAGCCAGGAGGCATGTGAGGCAACCTTGTGCGGCTAGCCCTTTACTGAACGGCTACATTGTTGTTGGTGGTGCGGCAATGGTGGACAGGGCTACGTCAAGCCGAGCAACAATCATCCACTTTGGTCGAAGTTGACCGTTTTCCAGTGCAAATATATCCCCTTCAACGGCTAGATTTTGGTCGAATTGAACAAATTTTGTATATTTGTTAAACATACACATTTGTAAGTCATGTGCAAGTTATGTTATTTACACATAACCTACATATGTGTAGATAAATTTAAACACTAAAAATACATACGAAAAATATTTTAATAACGTTTTTTATAACACATTTATATGTAGAAGTGAATTAATAAATAAATCATTAATAAGTTCTTTCTAATGATTTAGGTTTTTTAAATAAATTTGATAGTATGTATATACTTCATGTGCGCATATACGTATGTGTATGTATAGATGCATGTCTAAACCAAAAGAGAGTGGTTGGTGGCAAAAACCTAAATTGAGCAAGATGACGGCTTTTTGATATTTTCGGATTAAATTTTCATTTTTTTTAGTCTTACGAATATAGAATTATGTAATTATATTCGTTATAGTTTTGTGTTTTACCGTTACAAAGTCGCAAGGCATTTTTAAACTTATGAATATATTTTTTAAATAAATAGGTAAATTACACGATAGGTCCTTAAAGTTTGTCAAAAATTCATCTTTCTTCATTGGATTTGAAAAATTACAGATTTGATTCCAACAGTTTGACAAAACATAACACATTCGATCCTGCTTGAATGGCAATTAAATAAACCCATTAATTGAGTATCAAATTACAGTTTACCCTTTTATTTAAAAAATATTAAAGTTAAAATTAACCTGGGCTGAATGAGGAGGAAACATTTTCATTTAATAGTTTTTTTTATTATTAAGAGGTTACTTTTATTTAATATTTTTTATAAATTTATTTTTAATATTCGTAAATGGTAAGGATAAGGGTAAAACTGTAAATTGAGACTCACTTGAGAGAATTATTTAACTTTCATAAAGTCAGGGACTAAATGTGCTATGTTTTGTCAAACTATTAGGACTAAATCTGTAATTTTTCAAATTCAGGGACAAAAAGGGAAATTTTGACATACTTTAGGAACGTATCATGTAGTTTACTTTTATAAATAGGGGCATTTACATATATCCCTATCCTAAAATCATTTATTACATATTTATCCACTTCTTAAATTCAATTACATATTTCCCTTTCATAAACCACATATATTACATATTTACCCATTTTCTTTAAAATAACTTTATAAATTACTATATTACCCTTAATGATCTTATTAAATGTTTTTATATATTTTTTAATCTATGACTAATAATTAGTTTTAACGTTTTTATGTTGTTACCGACTAATATCCAAGCAAGCTACAAAACATCAATCCAAAGAAGATCATTAAATCCAAAAAAAAACTCAATAATGCCAAAATAAAATCGTTTGAATCGAGCAAAGAATTAAAAATACACAACCCAATACCACTTCATCATCCGGAAATAATAAAAGAAGAATAGCTATGTTGTATGCGTTCGTTTGGAGAAATTCATAACCGAACAACACAAAGAATGTGACTTTTGATTCTCAATGTGGGTTTGGTTCTTATAGTTTGTATAAAAGAATGGGTAAATGAGTAATTTAATATGCCAAAGGGGATATGCGCGCGTAATTAAACTTTAGACTTGGGTAAATTAGTAAGCTTACGAATGAGAAATATATAAAAATCCCTTATAAATAATATAAGGGTAGTCAGAGTAGCTCTGAAAAATCCACAACTTATGGTAGTGTAAAGGTATATGGTACTATGGTAGTGTAAGGGTAGTCGGTTTATTAGTTATCTATTCAATTAACTATTTTTCTTTCTTAATTATTTAATTGAAACAATTACAAGTATTATATTTTACGTTAAAAATTATAATATCGATTCTTTTTAGTCAAATTACTTAAAATCAATCCTACATATAATGAAACATATCCTACACATAACAAATTAAATATATTTATATATATACTACATATAAAAGAAAGCTCACTCCTAAATAATTTTAAACCTATATATAAGTGGGAGCTATATGTAGGCATTACATATATGGGTGCTAAAGAACTCAAGTTATCCAACACATATAAGCTAACATATATATACCTTACCTTACAAATAACGAAATATACGATACACATATAAAAACACACATATCCTACACATATAAAAACATGTTAATACATAACCCACACATACCCGAACCACATATTGTCCTACACATATCAATATAATTCGTGCTAGATTAAGTTGTCATATATATGTTTCATTGTAGATCAACTTCAAGTATAATGTAATTATCGGAAACCTCTCCAGTCTCCTCCGAAATAGACTGAACCAAAATTTGTGTGCTAGTCGATAGTCATCTTAAAAAATGGTAACTACACATACATAGGTGGGAATCTTTAAAATTTTCAAACAAACTACTACATTTGTCATAATTGGTCATTTGTGTAGTAGTGTGATGTCAATAATCTTTCATAAATTGAACGTGCTCTAACTTAGATATAGATCCAAGCTTTAAGTACACATAAATATACACAGTTTTTACACGTAATTATTATAGACCACATGTAGGTTGGAATAGTTGAAACTTGGTTTCTAAAACAAACTATAATTAAAAAATTAACATATATGTACAACAAAGTATATATATTTTCTACATCACAAAAAGAGAAATAAAATAGGAGTCAAAAAATTAATAGTTGTATTAATATAGTAGAGAAAATTGCTTAATGTAATGTCTTTAATAACTTTTTATTCTTAACTAACTCTCATTTCTACTATTTATTTACCAAAATACCATCAAATTATTAAAACCACTGATAAGATGATCTAATAGTTGAAGTTTATTCTTTTTTTTTAGTAATATTTATGTCTTTTCAAATGAATTTAAACTTATAAACACACATAGTTTAAAAAACATTACTGTCCTTTTATTTCAATACAAATTGTTTGAAATGCATAATTCAAAATTAAAATACAAACTGAATACGGTCAAGTTTTCTTGTGTTAAATTTTCAGCCCGTGTATTAATACACGGATAAGTAAGCTGGTATCTATCTAATAAATCAAACTTTTAGGGGACAATTTTTGGAGGGATTTTTTTTTATAATAGGAAGTTTGGGAGGTAAAATTTAGCTAAATTTTTCACCATGCAAGTTGATGGAGCCAACTCCTTAAATGTTATATATTTACAAATTGTTAAATATAATGGTTATAATTTCTTTATAAATATTACTATTTAACCCGTGTGTAACACACGGGTATTAAACCTAGCACTACTAGAAAATTTGGCAATAGCGACGGCCATTTCGGTCGCAAAACGGTCTCAAAAGGCTATCTGAGACCGCTTTGTAACCGAAAAGTTAGTTGGAAAAACGCTCGTCTCTAATGCCCTATAGCAACCATTTTGCGACCGCGTTTATATTGCGACAATAAATTCAATCGCAAATTTTGTGACTGCTAATTCGGTCGCAAAACTTGCGACTGCTACTTCGGTCGCAAAACTTGCGACTGCTACTTCCGTTGCAAAACTTGCGACCGCTACTTCCGTCGCAAATCTTGCTACCGCTATTCCGTCGCAAATAAATCTTGCTACCGCTATTCTGCCTCAAATCTTGCGACTGGTTTTTCGCTACCTACGACAACATTTTGTGACCGGCCTTTGTTGCCACGGTTATGAAGATTATTATCACCATTTATTATATACTAAATTAAGCTACTAATGCTCATATTTTTAAAAATTAACCATTTATAAAATATTCAAAGCTATATTAAACTATCCAATTAAAGTACAAAATAAAATGACAAAAACATACAACATAAATTGTTTTTAGTCTAACTTAATGAATGACTTCGTTTCCATCACGAACTCCTCATCCTTTCCGTCACGAACTCCTCATCCTTTCATTTTCTTCATCTTTTTTTTAACGAGCTGCTTCAAAACTAATGTTAGGGTACCATATTTACCAACTCACCATCCCTGAAAACGAAATACCATATTAGTTTAGACATGTACTTTAGACTCTTTACTCACACTCTATTAATTATAATTAAACCAGTGAACCTGATCAACAGCCATTAGAAGATAAGTGTCCCATCTGGATGCCTATTTGATTTCACTCTCCTATAGATCAAACACAAGACTTATCCAGAATTAGTGAAGAAAATAAACAAGGTAAAACAATCACACAATTCAATCCATTTTTACAAAACCTTTACCCAACCAGCTTACCTGAAAGCATTAACTTCAAATCCTACAATTCTTGCAGAATCTGTTTGAGGGTCCTTGTGATACTTGACTGTGAATGTCAAATGATTATTGATAAAATACTTCTCTTCCTTTGTCTGCAGACGCACAAAAGTTACAGTAAAACTAATGAACACAGATTTTAAAAAAAGATTTTGTTTCTGAGGGCTGTTTAGTTGCTTACTCTTGCATATTGTACTTTGCGTCCAACAAAAAATCCATGCTAATATATAATGGGTGAATCTTTTTCCAGCCTTGTCATGGGAACAACCAAAGGTAGATTGTACAATATCCTGTCAAAAAATAAGATGACCAAAAATGAGATTCTCTGAAAACAATGAGACGTGTGAAATGAAAATAAAATTCTCCCATACTAGGTAAAATAAGGGTTAAGTAGGTATATTTGTTTTACGCTACATTACTCAGGTAGTTTGAAACTGAATATCCAACACCTAAACAATCTAGTACGTGTATTCTGTTACAGTATCTCAAATCAAAACAAGGGTGTGAAGTGACTTACATGTTAACTCTATATTCGTCATCAATCTTCTCCTTAAATTCTTTGGCTGTTTTCTAATCCGGTACTATGCGACATACAACATTACACATCTGTGGAACTCGCATTTGAAACTGCAATACGAATGTCATTAAAAACATAGCAAAACAAGGAACATAATCAGATAAAAATCTCCAACAACGGTAGTTTTACCTCATATGGAGAATTTCTATACGATCACCACGAAGAACCTCACCAAGATTCTCGGCACTGTCAACTATTTTTTCAGGGCGGCAATAAAGAACAGAGTAGTAAGAATATGGGAGTTGGGTCTTTGTAGAAGCCAATTTGTTTACTTTTACCCTTAGCTTATCTTCCTATAGCATTATAACTTTATAAGTAAAGAGGGCACAATAATTATGATGTTCAGACAACAACTACAATATAACATTTTAAAAAACAATGATGAAAGATTAATATCGCTTAAAACATAAATTCTACCAGCAGATCTTCATTATAAACACACACAAACATCATATTATAAAGAACACATTCAAATTACAACAATATATAAACATCTACCATATGAAAATAATCATAAAATAGTGAAACAACAGAATTAGGTTATAATAGAACATAATTTCTTGCCTTCTAATGGCAGATGATCAAGTTATGTCTAAAGACGGATGATTGGACACCGCTTGGTCTACACATGAATTAAATATGACTTTTTAATGGATTAATTATAATTAATAGAGTGTGAGTAAAGAGTCTAAAGTACGTATATTAACGGGTCACACGGGCTGGATTATTAGTGCGATTGTGATGAATAAAAGCTTCCTAGAACGCACATCATGAGCAAGTAAACCTTCAAAGGTGCATGTAACAAGTAAAACACACGCAAGATAAACAAGATTTGTACATAGCTATGCAAATTGAACATAGATCTAAAGCAAGCAACCAATAAAAGTAGCAAAATATATAGTGAAACCATCAACACAATAAAAATCTTTAATTTTATGACTGTTTTTAACAAACCAAAAGCTTAAAAAACCATTCATATAACTAGACCTTATAATTGTTCACATAAACATCAAATCAAAAGCTTAAAGAAAACCTAATATTGAAAATAAAATGTTTCTAACAGGACACAATGACTAAATTAATTAAGGAAACTTAAAATAAGTAAGCATATATAAACCATCAACAATTCAATAAATCCACAATTCTTCATTAACACAATCAGTGAAACTATCAACAACACCAATAAGCATATATTAACCATCAACAACACCGATAAACCTCAACACCGATAAATCCACAATTCTAAACTAACACACATCAACAACAATTTATCTACGAAACACGAAATCGAATCATTTCAAACACAAATAAGAAAATCTAAGATCGAAGGTACCTCAGCAGCGAAACTAACAAAACGACAACAGCAAATTAGAGATCGAAGGTACTCAAGAACGACATCAAGGTAAATCGGTGGTGGTGCGTGCGATGGCGGAGAAGATGAAGTGACCAGCGACCGATGGTTGTGGCGATGGTGATGGTGTTGAAGGAGAACCGTGGTGTCGATGGACCGATGGAGAAGAAATGGCAGTGATGTGTTTTGAATGGAAGAATGAGATCTTTTAACCTAATTTCTAAATAACCTTTTTATTTTTATTATTTGCTACCACTAAATCGGTGGCAATTTATAACGTACGCTAAACGGTGATAAATTTTTAACTGTTTTTTCATCATAACTTTTAATTCCTTATAAATCTTTTTACCATAATATTTTGTTACGTGATTATGACTTTAAATTGCCACGGCGGTTATGACTTTAGATCAGAGATTATAACTTTGGATCGGCGACTGATATAAACGAAGAATATGTTTATATTTAAAGAATGTGTTTATATGCGATCGATGTCCTATTAAAATATTTATTAGAATATCTTTGATTGTAAGTTATTAATACAAAGTAAAAGTAGATCTATCGAATCAAGTTAATTTATATACTATTTTGTCCCATTAAAATATTATCTAAACTGCGATGGATAGGCGGTCGGAAAATAATCAAGTTTCTTATTATTTTACCAAATTTTAATTATCTTTTATAAACCAATCTATTATTCTTTAATAAGTGTAATTTGCGACCGTTTTGAGACTGTTTGGCTGAAATTGCTACCATTAAAATTTCGGTCTGAAATCGGTCTATAATTTTGCGACCGCTTTTTTCGGTCTGAAATCGGTCTATAATTTTGCGACCGCTTTTTTCGGTTGCAAATTTTGGTAGCAATTGCCCAATTTTCTAGTAGTGTAGTATATTATAATCTAAACCGCAAATTGTGAAAACAAGAACTAGAAACCATGGGACAGGAAACAGCGGCAATTTTCTAAACATAAAAACTAACAACTTCCTACTTTTAAAAGCATCTAAATTAAATTAAGATCTTCTTTGTCAACGCTTCATTAAAATAAAACATATCGTCTTTTCCTACATTATTATACTGTTTGTTTGTTGTGACTTTGAGAAAAAAAAACATAAATAAAAAAATTTATTTAAACTATTTGATGTTAGTCGCTACTAGTTTTAACTTTTAAAATATGTGTTGACGGTTATAATTTTAATCATTTTTGTCACTAATGGACCGTCGTTAAAAAATTTTAACCATGTCAGACTTTTTTGAATTACAAACGACGTTTTAAGGCTTTTGATTATAATGAGAATACAAGTAGATTGATGTAAAAATATCTTGAAACGATGCTTCAAACGGAATATTTGTACATCCGATTGAAGCATCGTTAGGTTTAAACACTCGGTTGAAGCACCGTTCGTCGTTGGTAGCACCGTTTTGATGGAATTTTATATCAAATGACTAGTATTCTTCTTCCGATCAAAAGTCCTAAAAAGCCAACTTGGATTTTGAAAAAAGCTTAACGCTGTTATTTGTTAATTATTTTTATTTTGCGTGTGATAATCCCTGAATCCTCATCATCAAATTGAAATTAATGAAATCATGTGTCATGGAGCCATGAACACGTTGTGTGGCTGGTTATCAACAAAGCAAGTGATGTGACATGTTTTGCTTGTGGTTAGAGAATAATAACTTACGTGCTTATATATGGTAAAGACAACACATGGATCTTGCTTGGCCTTATGTTACACTTAACCAAAACAAATATCCACCGTACCTCATAATAACCACTCACATGCCTTTATGCTGCCACGTCCTTATACTAACCACTAACAAAAATATACCATTAGGGAACACTTTGTGCGCTTGATCCAAACATAAATTATAAGTGTCCAACTATATATACTTTGTCTAGCTGCATTACATTACACATACCATATATGATTGTAGTCATGTGAAAGTGAAAAAAGCCTTAGGCCCATATGGTTTTAACTTTAATTTCATCAAACGTTTCTGGTGTATTTTTGCGGATGATTTTAAAGATCTAATAGATTATTTCATGTGGTTGGGGGTCATTCAGAATAGGGTGAACTCATCTTTTATTGCTTTAATCGATCCCCAAACTAAAATATCCATGACATGTTAAAGATTTTAGACCAATTTGTCTCATTGGCTATGACGAGTTCATTACTTTTGCTGAAATTTGATGAAAACCCAACCATGACGTGCCAAGGACTGTGGATGGTGAGTTTTAACTAGCAACGAATTAAAACTGTTTATTCATTGTGTTTGAGATTATTAATCTAAGTAGTTTTATAATTTGATTTTTGCAGTTATTTGGTTCCATTTTGCTCACGGTTGGCTTTGTTTTTGTTGTGATTTAATTGGTCGGGATTTTTGCAGTTATATGGTCGGGTTTCTTAACCATATTCGATATTTGTGTTTTTATTATGTACATTTGACCTCTTGACTATGAAGATGAAATGTGAGCATCTTTTGTGTTTAAGATTGTAATGACCATGAATATCATCGGATGACGAAATTTGAGCCTTTTTAGTGACAAGAATTGCCACGATATTGAACACTGCTGGATAATGGACCATCTTGGTTGATCCTTGTGTCAAACACACATGTTGATAACGCTTTGCAATAACGAACTGTAATTGGATACGCTTTGCACTTTTTTTAAACGAACTATTAGTAATATGTATGTATTGAGTGAATAACAAAAGGCTCACGCCACACAGATCGAACACAACTAGTTTTTTTTAATAGTAAGTTTATTAACATTTTTACTTGGCTAAATCATTTAATTTCTTGCACAATCACATAAATCTTTCTAAGTCTCCGTATGGTTTAAACTCAAATCTAAAAAAACAAGAGGCATTACCCGGATCCACTGAATACAAACGATTTTTGTAGAGCGACGACTTTCTTTAATGTTAGGTCACCGTACCCTTCAATATTTTATGGCCAAAGTATATTTTCTTAATTAACCAACTCAGGTTGGCTTGAGAGTTTGTCTTGGGCGTTCACCTGGGAAATCATACCACCGGCAACTTGATACTAGTTGTGTCACCACAAAAGCAAAACTCTCTAGTGTAAAAATGGTGGGACAAAAACACGAATGGGTCGGGATTTGAACTGACAACTTCAAACACGACCTAGCTCAAATCATTTATTGCCTAAATACATCAAAAATTACACAATTAAGGATTAGACTTGAGTCTTTTATAAAGATTAAAGAACCCAAGCTTCTTATCAATTATCATTAGGCTACAAGTGAGGATTTGTAGTTAACACACCAACTATTTGATTAACAATCATATACATCGTTTTATTGACAACTGATTAGTCCGCTTCATCATCATATAGATAAATGTATGGAATTTTAACAATTGACATGTTAGAAAATTTGAAGGACTAGCTTGTCTACGCAAGAGAGTGAATGTTTATGACTTGTATATGTTGATATATAAAAGAGACATTTTTATATAATTCATTAAGTTATTTATAAACTAAATTTTTAGAATTTAACTTTAGGAGCTAGATTAAAGAATAACCATCCAATCTAGGAAGATTACTAAAAATTTTAGGTATATTGGTTTTTACTGGTCCCAACTATCACCTTTTGTTTTTTACCGGTCCTAACTATTGAATTGGTTGCAAACGGTCCTAACTTTTATCACTTTAGTAATTACCACCTGTCCGTCGTTAATTTTTTTTAACGCCGTTAAGTTTTTTCCAAATTCAATTCCGATGTTTTAAGCCTTTTGATTGGAAGGATAATACAAGTCAATTGATGGAAAAGTTACCTCGAAACGGTGCTCCGAGCAACGAAATAGTGCTTCAATCGGGTGTTTAAACCAAACGGTGCTTCATTCGGATGTAAAAATTTTATCGTTCACAGAGCTTTTTCGAGAAAACTTTTACATCAATCGACTCGTATTATCTTTCCGATCAAAAGGCCTAAAACATCGGTCTTGAATTTGAAAAAAACTTAACGCCATTAAACAAAATTTAACGACGGACCATTGGTTGCTAAAGTGATAAAAGTTGGGATCGTTGACAGCCAATTCAATAGTTGGGATCGATAAAAGACAAAAGATGATAGTTGAAACCAGTAAAAACTAATATACTAAAATTTTATTTATTAGAGTATTATACAAATCACAAATGACCACACTTGTGTTGAATGGAGTATATATCATTTTCCTTAAAACCACCTGAGAACAAATCATAGTTGAGGTAATGATGAAAATGATATATTAATTAAACAGCAACTTGCCAAGTGCATGTGAGAAAGGTGATTGAACCATTACTAAAAGTTAGTTATCATTAGAAAAATATAAAATGAAGAACTATGATTGAGATCAATGATGCTTTAGATATATATGTATTTTAATCTCATGTGCTAAGTACTGTTTTAGATTAAGTTTGATTTCAAATCTAAAAATATATATATTTCATACAAATGTAATTATACATAAATATTAATGATGTATTCACGTTAAAATTACTATATTTTCTTTTTTCTTTTTAATTAGTCTAATGACAAATACAATGAGAATTTCAACTCAAAGAAAAACTCAAAGAAATACGGGATCAAATCCAAGCATAAGAGTTTTAGATGGTTTGATTTTAAAGACGTTCCTGTCATGATTTTCTACTGGAACGATTGGTTGACGAGTCTTCGACACCAATAAACTCGCCTCCGAAATGAAGGATTGGCGTGAGCCTCCAATATGGGGGAGCCCCGAAAGCGTCGATCTTAACCGCACATTAGATGGGCAGGTCGGGGCTTTGAACTCGATTATTCCACTTCATCTGAGCCTCCACGATGGGAGAGCTTTGAAACCGTGCTCTTAGGCGCCCATTAGATGGGGCAGACCTAGACTTCAAACTCGATCATTGCACTACAACATTTCCATTGTGTCAACCGTCGTTCGAAAAAAATATATAATCTTTTTATATCTTTATCATCTTTTTTTATTTACTCACAACCATTTTAAAATAATACAGAGTATTAAAAAGTTAATGGGTGAATAATGTCTCCCAAAATAGACAGATGAACAGTAACATTTTTTTATCCTCTACTCACTCGCAATCCTAACATTTGCAGAAATCACTCACAACCACTCCCAAAATATGCAGAAATCATTTACAAACATATTATTGAGCCCACTATGAATGATCTAAATAAGTTGTGGATGCATCTTGCAGATCATTCGTTTGGAGAGTCATTACGACGTAACTTTTACATAATCGACTCATATTTTCCTTCCGATCCAAAGGCCTAAAACATTGGTCGTGAATTCCAAAAAAAGTTGAAACCATTACCAGCTATTCAATAGTTAGGACGACCAGTAGAAACTAAAATATGAAAGTTGAAACTGTTAAAAACCCATATATCATAATAATGTGAATTCTTTTACTTTGAATCAATTAATTATATCAAGACTTAGCCTTCATGACATGTGCAAATGACTTCAAACCCCACATACACTTCAAATGAATTTCGATTCACATCACATGCGTTTAGATCTACATTACAAAATTTTGTAGATTTACTAAACATCAAATATCACATGAAATTATATGATTGGATATGACAATTAGATCAAACTACATCAGGTGCCTTCAAAACTCACTTGAAGTTTAAAGAAAAATCATTTCACATCACACACTTAAAATTCATCTAACAACCTCTAATTTATTCGCAAAACTTACATTAAACTATTTGATTGGATCTTTCAATTAATGAAACTCTCTCAAAGACCAAATGTGTATAAAATGTAAACATCATGCGACAACATGGAAATTCGAATTCAATCATACGCTTATATTCATATGGGAAATTCGTTCGCAAACATAACGTTAAATGAAATTATTATTTGATTGAATATAAGAACTAAATCAAAGTAAGTAAGGTGTACAATATACATATTTCATGTGATAACTCGGTACCAAATTAAGGTTAGTCTTCCAAAAGCATTTGGTAATAAAAAATTAATTATCCGATCGAGCCCCCACCAACGAATCGACCTGAATTTGCTTCATCCACCAGTGAGATCGCGTAAATAGATTTTTTAAATTTTTTTAATGAGTGTATGGAAAAACGATCGTTATCAAAGACTTAAAGTGGGCATTTTATGACAATATTGATTTGCACTTTGAAATAATCAATATCATATCTCAATGACTTGATTTTCTCTCATTATACTAACCATCATATATACTGGTTTGATAAATATGTATAGGTTTTAATCGATTCCAACAATCATCTTTTGGTTTTTGCTGGTTTTAACTAACGAATTGGCCGGTAACAGTCATAATTTTTATCACTTTGACAACCAACATACATCCGTTAAAAAAATTAACATCGTTAAGTTTCTTTCGAATTCCAGACCAACATTTTAGGGTTTTTATCTGAAATAGAATACGAGTCGATTAATGTAAAAGTTACCTCAAAAAGGCGCTCCGAACGATAAAATTTTTCACATCCGATTGAAGCACCGTTATATTTAAATACCCGATTGAAACATTGTTTTATCAATTGGAACGCTGTTTCAAGGTAAATTTTACGAAAATCGACTCGTATTCTCATTCCGATTAAAAATCATAAAACATCGGCTTTAAATTTGAAAAAATCTAACGCCGTTAAAAAAACTAACAGCGGTCTGTTGGTTGCCAAAGTGATAAAAGTTGAGATCGTTACCAGTCAATTTGTTAGTTTGGACCGACAGAGATCATAAGGAAACAGTTACGATCGTTTGAAACCAATATACCTTTAATAAAAGACGGATTATTTCTAACTCTTCTTAACGAAATCAGTTTTTTATTTGATTCATGTCATGTGTGTGAGTAATGTGTTTGAAGCCCCAAAAAGCAACAAAATGATGCTAGATCGAGTCATGAGGCTTAGAATCATGCATTTCCTTGTATTGTTACAAAGATAGAAGTGGTTTTTGTGCGTGTTACACTCTTACACAAGTTACTCTCCCTTGTCTACTCATGTTGTGGTGTGACAACATTTGAAACCATATCTAGGTGTAAATTTTTATTCATGAATGCACAAAAGAACTATAAGATATATTTGTATTTTCTTTAGGTATGATCCAATCACGGTTCGTACGTTATGTTGTTTTAGAGTTGATCTTGATCAAGAAAGGGGTGATTCTACATGACTTTCATATATTCGTTCCATCATGTATATTGTGTATATTGTGAATGTTAGACATTTTATTTTTATTTTTTGGGAATTTAATGTCATTGTCATTTAGTACATTTGATTTACTTAAGACGAACGGAAAATCACAATAAATAATGATATGACTTTTTTTAATGGCGTTTGACATCATTCTTAATACTCAAGTGGACCTTCTTAAGACATTATGTAAATCGTCCATACCTGGATTTTGACGCTCTAACCCTAACGCATCTAAAAATATCAATAATTAGGGAGGAAATTCACAACTTAATGACAATCTCATTGAGCCACGTTAAAACTTGAGACCATATATGTGTGTGACACTCAACGATCACACACATTCATAATCTCTCTTCCACATTGACATCATATCATTCATTCAATTCTCATTTAACGGTGGAAATGGTTCTCACTCAAGCAGTGGCGAGGCCATAATTTTTTTCTTACAGGGACGGGTTTTGTGGATCGTTGATTCCATTTCCAACAATCTAGATAACCACTCATCGTTATTTTTCTAGTCGGTCAAATGTCAGGTCAAGTCTGAACACAAAATAAAAGATAGTTTCATTAAAAAAAAAACATACAATAAATATAAAATGTTAATAAAGAATAACAAAAACCTATTTCTGGTCAATGAGAATTGAGACTCCAATGGGTTTTTTGGGTAATAATTAGGAATTGGGTTAGGGCTAATGGATTAGTGGGTTAATACTTAATAGTTTAATGTGTTAAGTCCAACCACCCAAATTTTTGTAATAGACATCTCACATTTAACCAAGTAAACCTATTTTATTTCATTGTTTAATTGTTTATAAATATTTGTAATTCTATTTCTAAAAACTTTTATGTTAAAAAAATCTAAATGCCTAGTGGTGTCATTAGATAACAATGTAATCGGTAATAAAAAAAAATTTGGGTCGTGTTGGGTGAAGTCCTTGTGATTAAGACTTGTTTGGTGGATTAGAAAGGTGGGCCCAAGCCCATTAGGTTTCTTGTTCCCTAAGCTGGAAACCCTAGTTAATACTCTATATATATCCTGTCTATGTATTGTAATTGGTGTGCACTGAAATATAATTAGATCCCTTTGCAGCAAGTGGACGTAGGTCACATCGACCGAACCACTATAAATTCTCGTGTTCGTGTGTTTGTCTTTATTCAGTCATTATTGCGTGTTCGTTGTGAGTCGGTCATTCCGCTGCGCCAGTTTAATACCTAACAACTGGTATCAGAGCTACGGCTCGTTGGATTCGCGTAACGATTCGTTGTTTGGCTTATTCCGATCAAATATACATCGCCAGTTGCCGTTCGTTCATGTTTGTTTGAGACCGCAAGAAAAGAAAAAAATAAGAGTTGTTGGTTCTTTCTTGGAGTTCGTGCGAAGTTAGAAAATAAGAAGGTAACCACAGTTCGTTTGTTTTCTTGGTGCGTACGATTTGAAGGAAGAAAGATTAAATCACTTATTTTTTTTTCTTGGAAGCATGCTACGGTGGTAAAAGAAACAAAGCATAATTATTCTGTTTACTTCTTTGAGGTATATCGATCAAAGAGAAAGAAAAGGATATTTATTAGGTGTTTGTTTGTTTGGTTGGGATCGAGGTTCAGTACCGTGTTGAAAACTTCTTTAGACCGTTGATAGGGTTTTGTGTAAAACTCTTGGAATCGCGGGATAAAGGTTAGAGTTTGGTTATCTAGTTTTATTTTTTTGACAGAAAAGTATCAATTTTTGGAGCCGGTTGACTTTGATCTACTCTTTCTTGTTTGTCATTATGACTGAAGACGGAAAGGTTGTGATTGAAAAGTTTGACGGTTCGGATTTTAGTTGGTGGAAGATGCAGATGGATGCATTACTTGGTCAAAAAGATCTGGATGTGGTACTTGAGGAAAAGCCAAAGAAGATGACTGAAGCTGAGGAAGTTCAGTGGAACGCTAAAGACAAGAAAGCTAGAGGTACTATTACATTGTCTTTGACGAGAAACGTTGCTTATAACATCATGTCTGAAACCACCGCTCGTGGTATGATGTTGGCGTTGTCAAATATGTATGAAAAGCCCTCTGCAGCTAATAAAGTTTAGGGAAGTTCAGTGACCGAGCACATTAATAATCTGAATTCTATCTTGTCCAGATTGTCTTCTGTTAAGATGAAATTCGATGATGAGACTAAAGCTGTACTATTGCTATCTTCACTGCCTGATAGTTGGTCGGGGACGGTAACTGCTGTTACTAACTCAACTGGAACTGAAGGGATGACATTTGAAAAGATCAGGGATTTGGTACTGGGTGAAGACATTCGCCGAAGGGGTGCTAATACGGGATCTTCTTCTGAGATGTTACATGTTGGCAGGGGAAGGGACAATAAGCCAAATAGTGGGAGCAGCAAGGGTCGGGGCAGGTGTAACAACCTTAAAAATTAAGACTTTAAACTTTATAGTTTACATTACTAAAATTTGGCTTTATTATTATTCTTAGTATTTATTTTTACATCGAAAAGAAACCAGACATCAATTACACTCATTAGTACGATTATGCATTAAAACTTAAATTGAGACCAATAACTTTTATAAACTTATTTTAAACCTAAAACTTTTACAAAACCTACTCATAATATCCTATTAAATGACACAACTAACTTAAACTTGTCAAGCTAAACCAAATCTAAATTGAAGGATAAAAACTTATGGTAACCAAATGCATAAGATAGAGATGAACATGTAGATATAGAGATGAGCATGTAGATACACGTACACCTAATGCATATATACTTGCCGATTTCTCAAGAACATAGCCATGAAAACACAACACCTAATGTCTTACTCATCATATAGTCATCATTACCTTATCATCTACCTTATCCTCATTAGATATAAATAGAATTCTATGGCTTTCATCCTACATCATACCTACTAAAAGAAAATAAATCTCTATTACTATATATAATACACATAATTCATGGCAATTAACTAACATCACCTTACCCCTCTCCTTGTAACCACCGTACACCACCACCACAACACCAACCTCCAAAAACTTCATATTCACAACACACACACACACACACCCTCTCTATATATATATACTCTCCACTACCTTTGCTCTCTTTAAGCTCTCAAGCCTTCTCTTAATTAATAAATCAAGCCATCTAGTGCATCAAGAAATAAAGTTTTCAAAGACGAAACCGAGTGGAAAGGTAAAACTATAGTCATATGATCAAACGGTAACGGGTAAAGATAGCAAAACGAGATCGAGCGGGTTACGAGTGAATTCGAGTACGAGCGGGTTACGGGTGAACTCGAGGACGTGAACAGAGTGAAAAGGTATAACACTCATTTATATGTATTTAACAAGCTAATGTGTACTGAGTTAAAAAATACAAAACTATAGTAAATATATAGATATAAACCAAGCGGTGAGACAATGATAAAAGTATAATTTATAAACCGAGAAGTTAAAGGTAGACATGACATTTAATTAATTTATATTAGACTAAAAATAAACCTAGTAACTATAATAAAACCCGAATTGGTTGTAACACAAACTACACTTATACTTATCATTAATAGTATTTAATTCGTTAACATAACTCAACATTAATATTTTTAAATATTATTACTTATAAACGAAATGAATAAACCTTTAAACCTTTTGTTTTAATACATAATATGGTTTTGTAACATAAGGAAAGTAAGAATTATATTTTCTTGAATATTCTTATGATTATAGTAAATCACTCTTGCAACTTTAATGAAATTAAAATACTATTGTTACTATCTTCACAGCTATATATTATTATTTTTAACGCTAGTTATAAACTTGATATGGTTACAAGAACATAACAACTAGTTATTTCTCGAAACATACATAAACGTATGATATAATTCAGAATTACATATTTGGTTTTTAATTGGGAAACCAAACAAGTGGTTTGATCATATCCCTTTGAACAATCCAATGACGACAATAATAAATCACTCAAATCTTAAACTAATTCAAAGAGCTCAACAACACGTACGATAACATTACCTTATTGTTAGAAACTGATGATATATATGTGGACAACTAGGACTATATTGGTGAGAACCTGTACATATTGGCAAGTAAAGATACTTGAAAGAAATCAGGTGAGTACGCAACCCACTTTTTTTTATGTTTTGGGTGAAAAGCATACTCGTTATATTTGACTTTATGATACGTGAGTACGTAGCCCACTTTCTTTAACGTTTTGGGTGAAAAGCATACTCGTTATATTTGACTTTATGATATGTGAGTTTTCGCAGCCCACTTTCTTTAATATTTTGGGTGGAAAGCATACTCATTTTATTAAACTTTATGATGCTTTATTATTTAAGACATTGTTTTTACCCAACTGTCCGTTTTTACACAACCATTAATTCTGGATGAACCGACGGATCGTATGGGTAGTACTACTTGGGTAATCCCCCACGCACAGTGCCCTTTGTAAAGGAAACCAACTCTGAGACCCGTGAGGTTTTGAGACCTGTACGTGGTCGTTGCGTGCATATTATCGCCCATGTGCATACATTTGTGACAGTTATTGGGTGTTAATATTCGGAAACTCAATTCATATTAGATGGGGATTGGGTGACCGGGTACAGGTTTGATTGTGGACTTATTTAATTGGCATCATACTTGTTAAACTCACATTTATTTTTAAACCTGCGAACTCACCAACTTTATAGTTGACAATTTTTAGTATGCTTTTCAGATGCAGTTTTGATACGTTAGATGTAATAATCGGAATAGAGCTTGCTATTGCTTTGACGATACATTCTAGAAGACTTGAGTTGAGCTTAGAAGTCATAGACGCAGAAGCCACAAGAGAACTTAGATTCAACATCTAAGTTCCATTACTTTTGGGATATAATTTTATGTAAATCCCATTATATAGTCGAACAAATGTATTACATTAATCGATTAATGAATAATAATATTTCCGCTGCTTTGATTATTAAATACCAGTCGTTACGTCTAGCCCCCTGGCCCCGGGTGTGACAGCAGGAGTTCGTCTAGAGCTCGTCCGAGTGTGCGTTGTTGGAACTGCAATGAAAAAGGGCATTATAGAAGTCAATGTCCTAAAGATAAGACTTCTGAGAAAGAATTAAACACTAATGGTAGTTACTCTGATGATGATGTACTACTGCTTAACGGAGAGAGTAGTGTTGTTTCATGGGTCATGGATTCCGGTGCATCATTCCATGCTACCCACAGTAGTGATGGCATGCGGAATGTTAAAAAGGGCGATTTTGGCAAGGCTAGGCTTGGAAACGGTGAAATTCTTGATGTGACTGGCATGGGGGATGTTGACTTGGTTACTACTTTAGGCACTACTTGGACTTTATCTAATGTTCGGATCATTCCAAAGCTTGAAACGAAAGTTATCTCCGTTGGGCAATTGGATGAGCAAGGTTTAGATGTTAAGTTTGGTGGTGGAAAGTGGAGAGTGGTCAAGAATAATCTCGTGATTGCTAGGGGTTTCAAGAAGGGGTCGTTGTATCTTGCGCTTGTTCCGTCTGGGGATGTGACCACCCCTGTGAAGACGAATGCTAGAATCGGGCTCGCAGATTCGAGAGCTAAGAGAGTTCGGTTTGTAGCAGTGAACGCTGGAGCTCCAGTTAATCAGCTTGAGCGTATTCGAAAGTCTGAGCGTGGACGGGGATTTCGTAACAGTGGGAGTAATTCGACACAGTTTGGAAATCAACGTTGGGTTCGAAAGACTAAGGAGCCGAATGAAAATGTCTCTCCTGGGAAATTGCTACTATTGGAGAGTGTTCCTCTGGGTATTTCTGGATCTGATGCGTGGGGGTCAGATGGAATTGAGGATGTGATGAGGAGGTCTGTTGAGACCGGGTTGGGGCCATCTAGGGCTCCAACGGGCCCTTCTGTTTACTGACGATGATTGGGCCGGCTGCAACTAGGTGGATTCGGGATGATTGGTTTGAAGTCTGGTTTGTTCTTTGGGAGCTGTACCTGGAAGACTTCTGTTCCTGTTGATTGATGATTACTAATTACTGATTACTGAAGACATGGATTGCTGTGTGCTTGTTGGCGGACTTGGTGCTTATCTCAAGGCCTTCAAGTGGGAGAATTGTTGGGTGAAGTCCTTGTGATTAAGACTTGTTTGGTGGATTAGAAAGGTGGGCCCAAGCCCATTAGGTTTCTTGTTTCCTAAGCTGGAAACCCTAGTTAATACTCTATATATATCCTGTCTATGTATTGTAATTGGTGTGCACTGAAATATAATAAGATCCCTAGTTGCAGCAAGTGGACGTAGGTCACATCGACCGAACCACTATAAATTCTCGTGTTCGTGTGTTTGTCTTTATTCAGTCATTATTGCGTGTTCGTTGTGAGTCGGTTATTCCGCTGCGCCAGTTTAATACCTAACAGGTCGTTCGTTTTTCATGTATGTAAATTATTACTCTACACTTAGAGAAAAAAGTAGGGTTAACAGACCCCAGTCGACCCTTATGTGACTCCGCCACCGCATTCGAGTGACTCTAGTTGCTCATTGTCTAATATTTAAATTATTTTCAATAAGATGTTACTTTTAGAAACACTAGAGTCACTTTGGGTTAGAAGCACTAAATCTTGCGTTTAAACTCTACAATGAACAGGTTATGATGTATTTTTTTTTAAATCAAGATCTTACTTTTGAAAAAAATTGTATGTAACAAGTTAAGAAGAGTAAAATGAGCCACATTTTTAAGTTGTGTCATATTCTAAAATGAGCCACATTTCCAAAAGGCTATAAACACCACTCAAAGCCTAAGAAGGTGAAAGCTATTATATTTTAATTGTTACATCAATTAGGATTTGAAGTTAATTATGAGTTTTCATGATTGATCTTTGACTTCAAACATAACCACACATAGTACTCAAGCATAGAAATTGTACTGTACTTGGTGGAAATATTTCCTATAAAGTAGAGAGCATTGTTGAAATTCGAAATAGAAACGAGAGAAATTGTTATTATCAATAATTTAGCATTTAGAATCCATATAGGTTTAATATTGAGTATTTTATTAACACATGTTTTATCTAGAAGGTTAGACTTAATAAAATTTCAAACACAACAACGTTAGTTGCACGTGGGGTGCAAGTGGGTAATATTGACTGTTTGTTGTGCGTTGGGAGACAGGAGGACACCGATCATGTTTTGCTTAAATGTTATTTTGCTGTTGCTGTTTGGGATCGTATCTCCAAATGGTGCGGATGGAATTTTATGGTGAATACCTCGGTTAGGACCGTATTGATCATCACTCAAGTTTGAACATGTCAAAAGTTCTAAAGGCGTCTGCATCAGTAATTTTAATGGTAACGATTTGGTTTATTTGGTTGGCTATGAATAATCTTTAACGCTATGCTGTCGTCCTCAACGTATATTGGGAAGAACCAACTAGCTTGGGTTCGAGTGGCATTTTACCCCTAAGCACAAGTCATCCGCTGATTCTTCAATATTATTGGGGGAGTTGGATGATTGTTTGGGCTTGTTTTTTGAAGGAGGCTATAAATTGCTCATATGAAGTGATAATCACAACTTCGGACAATGAAGTTAATCACAATTTACGAAGGACATTGAGTCGTTAATTAGGTTAAAATGAATGTGCAACTCACCATCAAAGCGTTTTGAGCATTTTTACTATGCACGAAACAAAAAGTATATAGCTAAACGTGCTTGGGTTAGAGAAAATTTTAAAATAAACGGCCTTTTTGAAATGCTCCACCTTGGTAACTAAAGCAAATTCACAAGGTTCCAATGTGAAAATCAATAACATTGAGTGGTATGAGAGGTGAACCCTAAACTTACCGAAGATCAACCACATAATTAATCATGTTAAAGAACTAACTAATAACGATGTATCATTTTCGGCAAAGTCCATGAATTATTACATTCATGGAAAAAGCCACTTTAGATGTTACTTGACAATAGTAAAGAATGACAACATATATATGATGGTAACATGTCACATGTGCAATGTCTTCCATGGCCTAGGGAGGAATATGTTAATTAATATTCTTTTAACACTAACATATCTTAGGTACAACTATATATGCATGTATCTTGTTAAAAAATTGTCCATATTCATAATTGGACCCTACAAATTGTACAAGTTGAATAGTTGATTACAGGACATTGTTGTTGATGTTAAAGGGGTTGGATTTGATGAACAAAAGTAGAAATTAAATGATGGTGTACAACCTTTGTATTAAAAAAATATGGTGTAACACTATAGTAGCTTGTCAAGAATGTTTTTAATGTACACTCAGTTTTAGATTTTTATGAATTTGCTTAACTAAAAATCTAAACTTCTAATTCATTTTCCTAAAGTGATTTTAGAAGGGTTTTGGAAAAATTGGTACCAATGAAGGGTTTTTGCAGATGATGTATAATATTACATTTTTTTAGTAAACTAGATTTATACGCCAGCTCGCGCGTTGCGCGAGCCTTTTTTTTTTCCCTTTTTATTATCTGTTTTTTGTCCGTCCTGTCTTTTCGGTTAACTTAGAATCCGTTTTTCACAATATCATCATAGCCGTGTCTATTTTTGGCTCACCGAACCAAAGAACCCATACTCAAAGTCACAAAACCAATGTATCTATCATCTCATCCTTTTTATTTACCAATATAGTTTCTATCCGCTTTTAAGTAAAAAGTTGTCACTACAGTCTTAAAATTGAGTGAAAAAACATTAGGCTCAGGGGGTACCAAAGGAGACTACCACGACTGCAATAAATGCCACGCCATGAAAAAAGTCATACCCCATTATCATCATAGCCTTAAAACAGAAGCCTGAAATAGTTCTATCTTGGATGGAAGATTGTCATATATGAAAACCCAAAGATCCACGAACAGCTTACAAAAACATTTCATATAGTTTACTCCTCCACAATAATCTAGAAGATATCAAGCATCACACTTGATCTTCAAAAGATTATCATCAGCAAACCATAAACCCAAAATACATGGTTTTTTAAAACCACCAAAATCTGAACATCAATAACTACAAAATACACAACCAAATCAGATCTGTGAAGAAAAAGTGAGAGAAACCCCATTTATACACAAACCCTTCAAGCATGAAAGCCCCAAAATGCAAACCAACGTGAAAACCCCAAATACAACCGGCCGATAAATCAACCACAAATCCAACGGAAATCATTGCCGGCTTCAAAAGCCGGAAACATCAGTGATCACACAGATCCATAAATCCAAGCACCGGCAACCATCGCCGGCTAAAAAAACCAAGAAAACCACATGCAAAAGCATGTGCGATGGCCACACTGGTGTACGGATAATGGTAAAAGCCATGGCAACCGTCAACATCGACGAACACATAGATCCAACCCTAAAAACACCAACAATAACCACTATCATCAGTGGACAACAGATCCACCACCATCACTACAACCGGCCAAACAATCGGCCACAAATCCAAGCATCAACAACCATAGCCGGCTTAAAAACCGGAAACAACCACATGCAAAAGCGTGTGCGATGAACACACGGGTGTTCTGATCACCACCATCTTCACTATCAACGGCGGTGGATAACCACCATTGTCACCGGAGACAAAAGAGAGAAAGAAGGTGATGAAAACCGGAGAGGAAGAATGTGACGAAGTCAGAGAAAAAAAGCAATTTATACCCAAACCCTTCAGCCGTAAAATCCCGAAAATACCCATGCTACTGTTCAATTCCATCAGATTTCAATTAAAAGGATAATAAAAGAAGAAAGCATTAAAAAGAAGAAAAATTGAATATTACATTTTTTTAGTAAATAAAAGAAGAAAAACTGAATCCAGAACAAGAAGCACAAGGATGTTATGTAAGTGGACCGATGGTTTTTGCAGATGATGTACATTGTACCTTAGTCCAAAATCAAGTTTATTTACCATTAATGGGCTGCTTACTTCCTGATGTCTATATTTTGTATTGGTCCAGTTGGACTTTTTCTTCAATATCAACATGTTAAAGCATTTGATCTAAAGAATTTAAGGTTCATATATTACGAACAAGAAAATGTTATAGAAACATAAATAAATTTCGATTTTGTTTCAATTAAGTTATTTAAAATTGTTTTGTTTCAATTAGGTAACTTTTCTTTTTAAGTTTTGTTCAAATTAAATCACTTAAAGTTAGTTTTGTTTCAATTTAGTAACTTGTCTTTACGTTTTATATCAATTAAGTAACTTAACCTTAGAATATATTTTAACCATAAATAATTAACTTATATAACATATAAAAATAATTTTTAACACACAAATCATAATTAAAAATATTTTTTTGCCATATTTTAAAATTTCTTGAAATTTGTATAAATTTTCATTTATTATAAATGTTTTACAATTTAAAAAATTAATATTCACATATATATGATTGAAATATTAAAGTAAATTTAAATTATCTAATTAAAACAAAACAAAATTTGAGTGACTTAATTGCAATAAAATTTAAAGATAAGTTATCTAATTGAAACAAAACAAAGTTTGAATGACTTAATTAGAACAAAACTTAAAGTTAAGTTATCTAATTAAAACAAAACAAAGTTTAAGTTATTTAATTGAAACAAAATCAAAATTTTGTTATGTTTTTATAAGGTCACCTCGTTATGAAAAGCTAAAAGTTTTTTTTTATAGCAAAACACACATGTTATGTTATGTTAGTGGTTTTTTCAGTTTCTAATAATCGGAGAATGTTACAGCAAATTAGGGTTTATCTTCTCTGTTAACCTCCTCATAGCAACGACAAAACCTGCTCAACAACAACAATGAAGTTTCAAAATCAAAACCATCGAAACAAAACCAAACCCCAAACTCCGGCGTCGAAATTCAACTCCGATTTCAGCATCTGCTCTAAACAAAAAGACTTCACCGGCGCAATCACCCTTTTCGATTCCGCCGTTTCTCAAAACCTCAAACTCAATCTCCACCACCTCAATTGCTTCCTCTACATATGCTCCAATTCTCTCCAATCTGCCGGAGATTTAGCAATTGAAAAAGGCTTCAACATTTACAATCACATGGTTTCAACTAACATAAACCCTAACGAAGCTACAATCACCGCCGTTTCCAGGTTAGCTGCAGCTAAAGGTGATGCTGATTATGCATTCGACTTGGTTAAAAGCTTAGTTAAGTATAATGAAAAACCTAGGTTGAGAACGTATGATCCGGCTTTGTTTTGTTATGTTAAGAAATTAGATGCTGAAATGGCGTATGAGGTTGAGAAGGAGATTTTGAGTATGAATTTGTGTTTGGAAGAACCTGAAATTGCTGCATTGTTGAAAGTGAGTGCAGAAGTTGGTAATGCAGATAAGGTGTATGATTATATGCACAAGTTAAGAATTGGTGTGAGATGTGTTGGTGAATCGACCGCGGAGATTATTCAGGATTGGTTCAGTGGAGAAGTGGGGATGAAGGTGGGTATGGGTTGGGAAGATTGGGATATTGGTCGGGTTAAAGATGTGATTTTGAAGAATGGGGGTGGGTGGCATGGGCTTGGGTGGATCGGGGGAGGCGAGTGGGTGGTGCGAAGGACGACGGTGGATTCGGATGGTGGTTGTTGTGGCTGTGGAGAACAGTTGGCTTGTGTTGATATTGGTGGAGAAGATACAGAGAAGTTTGCTCAGTCGGTGGTTGCATTGGCTGTTGAAAGGGAAAAGAGATCTAATTTCACTCAGTTTCAGGTAAACAATGGTTTAAATCTGTCTTTAATGTCACATTGTTTGATATTACTTCTTGGTTTAAAAATGCACGCTTATGATCTGGAAAACGCCTTAGGGTATTGACTATTGAGGTAGTTAGTCTTCATACGCATATTGGTTAATGTTTTTTAATATTCGGGTCTTCATGCGCATACTTGGTAAAACAAGACATACTTAAAAGTGTTGCTAACTTTTGGTTGTACATAGACTAACACTTCATGCACTTGAAGCTCTTGCCTTGAGACTTTACACTTTTTGAAACCAAGCTTCTAAGAGGTAATGATGAAATAACATAATAGGCATACTTTTTTGTTTTAAGATTACCTCTGAGCTTGGTTTTAAAAAGCGTGCCATTGCATGAGGTGAAAAACGCCAAGAGCATTGAGGCAGGGCTTCATGCATATGTGAGTCAAAATTGGTTAAAGTTAAGGTCTACAAGAGATTCTGATACGTAAAAACCACCAAAAGAACAAAGAGACTGTGAATGATTTATTTGATAAAGAAACAGATGTAAAATGATGCAGCTTTTGGTTAATACATAGAGTAACACCTCATGTACATATAGCTCTTGCCTCAAAACCACACACTTTTTGAAATGAAGTTTGTGGGAGGTAATGATTAAATAATGTGATAGGCTTATTTTTTTGTTTGTTTTAGAATTGGCTGGATGAACATAATGATTTTGAAGCTATAGTGGACGGGGCAAATATTGGACTCTACCAGCAAAACTTTGCAGATGGTGGCTTTAGTGTTTCTCAGGTTGTACATCTCTAATTCCCTTTTCAGTTGTTGTTCTGTTTTTTTGGTTTAAAAAAAAAAAAAAAAGACTACCTGTTTTAACACATTTTTTTTCTTGAATTTGCTATAAAGCAGCTGGAAGCTGTTGTTAAGGAGCTGTATAAAAGAAGCAATAAATGGCCACTAGTTATTCTACATGAAAAACGAATAAATGCCCTTTTAGCTAATCCGTCTAATAGAGAGATACTTGAGGAGTGGATTGATAATGGGATTCTATATGGAACACCAGTTGGTTCAAATGATGATTGGTAAGAAAGTTTAAGTTATCTCATGGTGATCTGGATCTTTGTAGTCAAAAGGGCACAAGGTGCTCAGGCAACATGTTGTAAGAGTCAGGAGAGGACATAGGCTAAGGAACGGGGAGGGAGGCGAAGCAATGATGATTTAAGAGGGTCTTTTATGCCTATTTTTTATGAGTGCCCCCCTCCCCAATCCGTTAGTTTTTTTGCCAAGACAACAGACGAGCCCTAGGCCTATGTTGGTTAAAGGCGCAAGTGACATTCAAGGCAAAGGACGAGTCTGGGCCTAGGTACAAGGCACTTAAAAAAGCAAGGGTAATTTAAGCTAGTCAGACGGTATAGATTTACCATTTTTAGGGGTTTTAGACATGTCTTAGGCGGACATTTCTGGACGTTTCAATGAGTTTACCCAGAGTTTACACTAAATGGCAAGAATCTGTGGAATTTGTTGGAATCACATGTGGACTTCCACGAGGGGCATTTCTTGCTTCACAATGTGCCAGAGAGCGCCTAGTGTGCTTTTGACATCATAGCTCTGCGTTTTGATTGCGTCTTGCGACTTGCGATATTGATCACTGTGATTCAGACACTAGTTCAGTTTAGGATATCATTTCTAATTTATTTTAGTTACATCTTTTGGTTCTTAATTTAGGTATTGGCTTTATGCATCTGTAAAACTCAAGTGCGTGCTTGTGACAAATGATGAAATGAGAGATCACATTTTTGAACTTCTGGGGCGCAGTTTCTTTCCCAGGTGGAAAGAAAGACATCAGGTATGTATTACGTGCATATCTTCTTTGGTATCTTATCCCTTAGTTAAACCAATCCACTTTGGCTTCATCAGTGACACTAGCACATCAACATATGATCTGCTATTAAAAGGCTTCAACAAGCACACATTTTGATGGGCAAAATCGTCCTTAAACTTTCTTGTGATATTCATCTCATCGTTACATTGAAACCATGTCACACAACTTCATTTATATAATTACACAAAAAAAACATTGATTATATAAACTGCATAATAAGATATTATAACATTTAACTCGTCATGCTATTGCAGGTTCACTACACATTTCCAAAGGGTCAACTTAAACTTGAGATGCCCCCTCCATATTCTCTTGTTATTCAGGTATTACCCGGTCTTTTGCGGTCCTAGTTTCACTTTATTCTTAGTTACAATGTAAATTCATGTTAATGGCAATTTTCACTGTACTGATACAACAGAACATGAGTGCATGGTACAAAATCTAGAATGTTATCTATAAATAGTTCTGAAGTACCTTTATTAACAACCAACGCCTCACATACGTGACACACTCATCCCGCATTGGATTTTAGGATCAAAACACATAGGTGCACCACACGTTTGTAAAACAAAGTGCACGATAAGTTGTGGAATTCCCTAGTAAAGTTGGCCATATATTCAACTTCTCAGATTATTTAAAATTTATATAAAAGTAACATTTTGATATTACTTTTGCAAACTTGACCGGACAAGCAAACCTATTTTGACGTAATGCTCTTGTTATTTTCTAGTTGACCCGTTTGATAGAAAAGACAACCCAAATCTAAGCAAACGGATCGCAATGCTGCATCTGAATACAAATTTCATTAATTTTTTCAGGAATCCGAGAGAGGGTCGTGGCATGTACCTGTAACGGGTGAAAACGAGACATCAAGAACATGGCTTTGCATAACCCGTCCTGAAATCTGTAAAGCTTCCGAGGGGTTGACGAAGTCTGTGGAGGCTCGGGAACCTGGAACGATGATTAATGGAAAAATTATGAACCAGTGTTCCAATTCTAAACATAATTCTGAAATAAATTGTATAACAGGTAAAAGAAAGGAAAGATCTGAATCTCCAAACAGGTAGCATTTTTCATGAGATTCACTTGCAAGAATCAATCTCTAAATTTTGTTAGATTTATAAAATTTTGGTGACATGTAATACTTTGCTGTTGTCTTTGTTGGATTTTGTCATAATTGAAAAGTAATATTTAAATTTTGGTGACATTTAAATTATGTTACTATTTATCTTTGGGGGTTTTATGTTGTTCTTTCTATGTGGATCAGCCATAACCCATCTTTATATGGTATCAAAGCATTCAGAGCACGGTTCTCTCTTTCTAAGGTTTGATTAGTTTGCTCAGAGTTTGAAGGCTTAGTTTCTGATATGCTCTCATTAGAAAATTAACCTTACAAGGCCTGATGAACGGATTGGTCCAACACATTGAATTTTGTATCGAGTTGTGGACAACTTGTGAGTGGTAAGTTGAAAAGGGGTGTGGTCAGCCCTATAAGTCCAAAATCATTCTGTGGACACAGGTAAATAGTTTTCAGCCCTATAAGTCCAATAAGTCCAAAAAACACAATTGGAAAATCCAAGCTTAGTTAGTTTATTAAGTAACCATAACAAATCAATTTTCCAACTTCATTATTCGCAGTAATGTGTAACCGCACCACCTAGTTTATTACAAATTACAAGTGTTACTTACACAAGATGCATTCTTATACCGATTTTGACCCAACTATAAACAACGTTTAACGAAATAAAAGATTACTATAAGAGGTGTGTTATTTTGCTCTGGTCCTCACTAGGTACACAGACCGTGTAACTTAAGACACATGGCCGGATGCATGCATTTGTGCTAGTGATCTATTTGATCACTTAAACACATGTTGTCTTAGACCAGGAAAATGTATACCCTCGAAGTAGTTGTCCCAGTCGATTATCCTCGGATCAAAGTAGAAGATACTCTCCTCACTTCCACTCTCCCGGAGCATCCTACGTAGCTTTTCGGTATTCATATCATCATAACTGTCACAAATTAAGTTACCCTAGTTAGATGAAATTTAATTATCTAAAGCAAGCTGAATTAATTTATTGTCACTTACAAGCATTTTGAGAACAAGTATGGTTTGTAGAGGTCCACTAGACGTAACACAAAGTTGATCTTACGGTTAAGATTCTTGTATGTGTCGTCAAATGCTCGGCAAAGTATAAAATTTAAAAATCGAAGAACCTAATGAATGAATGAAAGATATAATTGTCACTATATATGCCACATAGATGAAAAGTGATGGAATGAATAGATAAATGTAAAACTAGATTTTAATGATACATACCAGAAAGGATCTATATATAAAACTATGTGAGACGCATAACAATATATAATTTATTTATTTTCAATCTTAAATAGTTTTGTAATACAAAGAAATGATTAAAATATAATATTTATGCCTTCGCTGGAATTTTTTAAACGAATGTGTAAAATCTGTTTATGCATAGAATTTACACATGTGTAAGTCATCTATAAATAAAAAAAAATATATAAGTTCTACATATGTAATCTAAAAGTTAAAAACTATAAAAAAAAGTTGTTTATTGGTTTATGATGTTCATAACATACACATTTAGTTATGTTTTTTTTTTCTTTCAGCAAGCTAGTTTTTTTAGTAAAGCCCGCCTTAGTTGATAATAAATTATACAGACAGACATTTTGTCTAATGAAATTTCTCAAATTCACATTTGTTTCACCAACATTAAAGGTACAATTTATCATTTCGATCATAATGATCAAAGTTTATGTAATCAAGTGAAGATTTATACTTGTTGTGAGATTGTGTTGTTGTTGTCGATGAATCTTAATTTAAATCATTCAACCCATTTTCTAAATATGAAAGAGGCAAACCATCAACGGAAGCAAGTAACGCAGACCAATATATCTATAGAAGCTCGACATCGAATTTAACGCCATAACTTCACCGACTATGACGGACTTGCCATCCTTTCTTATCCACGGATAATTAGTAAAATACCGGAACGCACATTTTTGAATCGTGGTAAACTTCAAAGGATTCGACACCGAAGATCCAACATGGTAGATTGTTTCAGAACATGTTAGATTTGCATTAGCAGGTATTGACGCAATCATAGCATTCACCACCATGTCAGCTGGTACCTACAAATATTTTTCTCTCCTCGTCACTAATTGTTTCAAATAACAAATTTTCAAATCTATATTAAAGGTGTAAGATGTTTTAATTAACGTAGTCAAACACTCTCACCACATCATATATACCATTAGGATTTCCAACGAAACATGTTAATGACCCTTTAGCATATCCAAGAGCCAAGCTATCAATAGTCCTGATATTTTTAAACAAAGATAAATGACAATGTGGGTTAAAAGCACAAACCAATGTTTTTTAGTGGCTATATGTACAAGCAGCATACACAAAGTTGTCACAACATCATATTTATTTGTGACACATTAACAACGAAAATATTCCGACATTATACCAAAAAATGAAGTCACGGGAAAATCCTTACAAAATCTTTACATTGATATTTTTTTTATCTTATCTTGGTAGAAAATTCACAAAATTTTCTATATTTTTGCAGTCATTTCGAACGACTTTCTAACCAAAATCTTCCTTCGAAACAAAATATATCTTTGTTCGAAACAAGAGACTTTCTAGTAATGTGTAGAAGAGCAGTAAAATTTATTTTTTGCCAATTTCTTTTTTAAGAATAGTGGTGAAAAGTTATAAATTTATAGTGTTACCAAAAATTTCTTTTAGTTGTCACTAAATTTTTCTACTCTTTTAAGGATAGATAAAGCACCTAGATCTTTTTAGTGACAATATATAGTGCTACTATCAAAAGACATTTTATTTGTTTGTAGTCGAATAATGTCTTCTAAAATCGAAATCAAATTAGGAATTGTTTACTTAATTCCTTCAATCCAGCCGGGGAAAGGTTCTTTAAAAGTACTAGTGACCATAGTTGGACGGATGATCACCACGGGCATATCTCTTTTTAAGTGTCCGATAATCATCTCGCCTAATGCCTTGGTAAACACATATGTATTTGGCCAACCGTAGTGATTTGCCCTGTAAAAATAATTTATAATCAATACGAACTATTATCAGAAAACTAAGTATTTGCGACTGAAATTTGAGAGATTTTAATAATTTTTTGTTGCATATTTTACAATTGTTTTGTGAATAAATCTAAAGAGACGCTTTCAGTGACTAAAACTAATTCTGTCGCAAATTTTAAGACCGTTTTGCGACTAAATCTAAATAGTCGCTAATCAACCGCTAAAACAAATTCAATCGCACAGAATTATCAGCTACTAAAATCAATTCAGTCGCAAGGTCGTTTACCAACGACTTAATTATGTTTTTTAGTCACAAAACCTTAGGAAATTAAGGATAGTAAGATGAAAGCAAATCATTTTTAAAAACCTTTGCATTCCCAAATCTTTCATGGCCACATTAATTAGTTCATCACTAGCATTATGTGATTTCAGCTCTTTCATTTTATTTTCAAGGATCATCTTCTCTTCATCGATATCTAGACCGTTTGTTCCATTGTGTGATTCTCCCAAGTGGTATGGAGTTTCGAGCATCAATCCGGGCTTCTCTCCAGAAACAAACGCTGAATTTAAGTTGATTCGATTAGACGGTTGTCGGATCACCAGAAAAAAAAAGTTAAATAGGGTTTGAAAAATAACCAGTTGAAATATGAAGTAGAAGTTTTATGTTGACACATTTCTGAGCAAAGTTCAAAACGTTCTTGGCGCCAAAAGTATTAAGATTTAATGCCACGTCATATCTACAACAAACCAATTAAGTAACAATTAACACATACTAAACAGTTAATATGATCCGTAAGGAAATTCTTTAAATTTCATTTTGGGTCGACTAATCATAGTCTTTAAAAAAATTGACAATTTTTGTCATTTTTGGCATAGAAAAGTCAAATGAATAATAATATGTGGCATTTTTGTTCCAATATGAACATTTTGGGAATTTATGATTTTGATTGATTATATATTTGATACCTTTCATCAAAGTTGGTGGTCGCGGCGGCATTAACAACTACGTCCACGTCTCTCCACATTTCCGCTTTCAAACTTGAATCTTGTACTCCTAAATCCTCGCAAGTGATGTCTCCTGCGACAAGAGTAACCTTTTCGGCCAAAAAAGGTTGTAGGTTTGTACCATGTTTCTCTTTCAGGAGCTTAAACAAGTCCTTCGCCACGGCCTAAACATATTCATGCCAAAATTATACACGTATATTGGTACGTGATCTATGCAGAAGAAGAATGATGTTACCTCAGTGTTAAACCGTTGCAACGCATACTTGCCATCAGAAGCTCTAACAAGAAGATAGAGTTTCTTCACATTTGGTTGAACTCTTAGTACCTTCTCCACAAAAACTACACTTACACACACGCAATAAGTATTTGCTACTGTCAAATCCGTACGTAGAAAAACTTTAGAGTTAATAACTAATCGCGTCTAAATTAAGAGGGGCCTTACTTTTAGCAAGGAAACCGGTGGCACCAGTTATTAACATGACTTTGTTGTCAAGAAAATCAACTATGCTTCCCAACTCCATAATCAATTATGTTAATATATGCTAGAAAATAGTTGTAAAATGGAAAGTGTGAGTAGTGGTCACTGGTCCTGCCTATTTATAACATATGTATATGAACGTGTATTAGCAAGCTAGGCATTTGCATAATGCATTAATGCTAGATAGCATACTCTATAAACGTGTATATATTGAACCTTGCTTAATTAATTAAATGAGACATAGCTCATGCATGCTAGAGTTTATTTAATAGACATGATGAGGCTCAAACTAATTAATTAAGTCTTGCGGATGCAAAGCTTGACTTTCTGGTGCATGTGTCCAAAGTCCAAACGAATCTATTACTTACATAAATAGATATGATAACTTTTATACAACATATATACATGACTGACGTGTAATTACATACTACCTCCTCCCCATAGAAGTAGGGCTGGCAATTTCTGACACGGACACGATAACACGACACGAAACGACACGGAATTAACAGGTTTCGTGTTTGACCTTAACAGGTGCCGTGTCATTAACAGGTTAACACGATAAAGACACGTTAATTATCGTGTCTTAACAGGTTAAAGATCTGTTAACACGATAGGTCACCTGTTAATATTTACTTATATGAAATGTTAGTGGAGAATGGAGATGAAGATGGACTTTAATAGACTTTTAATCTTTTTTTCATATTCGTTTATCAAGTATTATTATGGATAAATACTATTTTTATGTAATTTTGTTGTTTTGTGTCTTAAGAATTATCATATTAAGTCATATTTATTATTTAAGACTTATAAATTTTTTTGAAAATTTTAATTTTTTTAAAATTGGGTTTTTATCGTGTCATATCGTGTCTTATCGTGTAACCTGTTTTTTATCGTGTTCGTGTTCGTGTTTGGAAAAAATGACACGATAAGTTATCGTGTCGTGTTCGTGTTTGACCTTATCGTGTTCGTGTCTTATCGTGTTCGTGTCTTATCGTGTCGTGTCTGACACGATATGCCAGCCCTACATAGAAGTATCCTATTTTTTAAAACATAAAATTTTAGACACATTAAATGATATTTTTTTTGCTTGTCATTTGACAATAATACCCCTTGTCAATAAATATTATGTGAGTCCATCATATTGTTAATTTGTTTTATGTTATTAAGAGTACATTTGGAAATTTACCAATAAATTTTAAAAATAGACACTTTAAATAAGACAGCTAAAAAAGAAAATATGAACACTTATAATGAGACGGATGGAGTAATAACTAAATGATACGTAGCATGATCCATGTGTATAATAAAACTAAGAGTGCTATATCAAATAATTACGGGTTATTGGATTTTAAATAATTTAAACTTTAATCGGGTGATTGTCGACATTAACCCTAACTTAGAAAAAAATTATATTTAAATTCAAATTTTCACCTTATTGTCCTGCATCGAGTCGTTTCCTAACATCTTCCTTCAATAATGTTGTTCCACCCCATAAATCCCCCATTCTCTCTCTAATAATTAACTCTCATGTTATTCTTGTTTCTTTAATTTCAGTAAGTGCTGAAGTTTGTAATAAGTGGTGACGAATTAGACCTAGAATTGAACAATTATGGTTGTTATTGTAGATCGGAATTTGATCGGGAAACAAATTAAGGATTGTTCATAATTACCAGAAGAAATGAAAAATAACAAATGATGCCAAGGTGAGTTTGTTTTTGACAACTTGGCCAAAAATAATCACAATTAACAAATGTTAGCAAAAAATAATTAAAACTCAGTTTATTCTCAAATCCACTTAATGACCCTTAACAATATAAGAAAGAAAGTTAGTTTTTTTAATTAGAGTAAATAGTCATTTTGGTCCCTGAGTTTGTATCGATTCGACCATTTTGGTCCTTATGTTATTTTTTTTTTGCCATTTTGATGTTTGATTTTGTAAAAAATTGTCATTTTGGTCCTTCAGTTAGAAATTCTGTTAACATCAAGGTTATTTTTATCAATTCCTATTTTCTAATTTAAATATATAACAATTATACTAGCCCCCAATGCCTATCCGGCTACTAACACCACCCCTTCTTCTTTGCATAAACAAAGATCATAACCCTTCTCTCCCTCACAAACAAAACACCACCCCACCACCGCTACTAACACTGTTATCTTCTTCACACCACCGCGTCCGTCACCACCAATCATTAAAACCGGAGCCAAGAAAGTAAACTAGCATTGTGGTTATGTCGACTGATTGGAACCAACAACTCACCACAATCATCTCTATCTCCACCACCGTTTCTGACCAAAAACCTCCACAACCACCAGTGATATTCAATATCTTAGATTCACATGATTTTGGCCTGAATTTCTTACAGATCTTGCTACAGAAGTACCTATTTTAGTACACAAACACAAATGCAAACACCTATTTTGGGTTACACATCAGATTTTTGGTCAGGTTTTTTAAGCTTTTGGGGTTGTAATGGAGTAATAGAGAGAAATCAAAATAGGTATGGGGTTAATGGCTCATATGATGGGGCAAGGATGGAGTCGCCGGTGGTCGGAAGTCGGAACAAGTGGTGGTTGTTCTTTGGTGGGTGGCGGTGATTAGATTCACGCAAAATGGGAGAGATGGATGGTGGTGAATGAAGACGATTGGCGAAGATGTAAGCGGATTTCATAGTAGTTGTTGGTTGCAACAGTGGGAGGGTGCAGTGATTGTGTCGTTGTAGGTGGTGGGGTTAACAGGTCATAATACAATTGCCGTTTTAGTCCTTGGATAAGTAAAAAGACCATACTACCCCTTTAGTTAACGGAAACTTTTGACGGAAGTTAGTAAAAAGGACTAATATGGCAAATGTCTACAAACCTAAACACCAAAATGATAATTTGTTACAAAACCAAACACTAAAATGGCAAAAAAACTAACATAAGAACCAAAGTGGTCGAATCGATACAAACTTAGAGACCAAAATGGCTATTTACTCTTTTAATTATATGGTATTATATATATTTTTATTTTAAGGAGTATTGGACCTTAAGAGTCCCAACTATTAGTTTTTGGCCGCTACTGGTCCCAACTTCTGAAATATGTGCTAGCGGTCCCAACTTTTATTATTTTGGCCATTAATGGACCCCCGTTAAAAAAGTTAACGATGTTATCTTTTTTTTTTTTGAATTTCAGGTCGACGTTTTATGGTTTTTGATCGGAATAAGAATACGATTCGATTGATATAAAAATTACATCGAAACGATGAAATTTGTACATCCTGTTAAAGAACCGTTAGGTTTAAACAACCCGATGAAGCATCGTTTTGTCATTTGGAGCACCGTTTCGATGTAATTTTTATATCAGTCGACTCGTATTCTTATTCCGATCAAAAACCATAAAACGTCGACCTGAAATTAAAAAAAAGTTAACGCCGTTAACTTTTTTAACGGCGGTCCATTAATGGCCAAAATGATAAAAGTTGGGACCGCCAGCACATATTTCAGAAGTTAAAACCGGTAACGGTCAAAAACTAATAATTGGATCTGTTAAGGTCCAATAGTCCAATAATTAGGTCTGTTAAGGTCCAATTGAATTAATAATGTCAGTTTTAATTATTGAACTTTTGTTACTGGTTGAAATTTTATAATATAAGTACTTTTAAAAACAAATAATAATTATGATAATAGTCAATCATTAATTATGCATTAAATACAAAACCTAACTATACTATAATACCACCACACCATTTTTTTTATCACATCTTTCCGATGTTTTCAGAACCGGTTCGAACATTGAATCGGATATCTTACTGGTTTATTGGTTGGACCGGTCGGACTGATTTTCAAATTATAACATATTTTCTAATTATTTATAATATGTAAAGAATTTCCGTGCCGAATCCCGGTCGAACCTCCAGATTCACCGGTTCGACCGGAAAACCAGTTCAAACCAGCCAATCTTTTTATAGCATAACAAACTAGTATGGATCGGATCAGTTTCCACTTCAAATCCTATTTCTACCGGTTTTCGAACCAAACAACATTGCATCTTTCACCGCTAACTTAGCAACTTATGAGAGAACACTTTTTGCTATCACACTCTCTATACATTTCACCACTACTCATGACCTTACTCTACAAACACTTTGAGGCATTTCTATATATCGGCCCTGATTTTATTCTCTCAAAATTTATAGTTGGATGCGTAGTTACATAATAACCATTATAACTAACTAAATGATATATATGTCTATGTACCGGTCCTACATAAGTGTAGCTCATGCCAGATTCTAAATTAGAGCTTTTTAACAGACAGACCCAAAAATATATAAGTTTTAGATGCCGACTTGGTGTCTCTAGAAAAATCTATTATTTATAGAAATATGATAATTTTAATATTTTATACAACATACTTGATGTGTAGTTACATAATAATTAATAAGCATAATTATAACTAACAAAATGATATGTATTATGATCATATATGTATATAACAAATTAAGAGTACGTATCATATTAAAAAATAATATGTGTGTAAAATGATTTCATACTCAATAAAAAATAAATAAGTTTTCACCACTAAACTATAGTAGCCATTATTACAATGCAATCGATCATATATAAACGAACGTGTTTCGACGTGCTTCATCAAGCTCGAGCCATAGACAGGGCTAAGCTCGTAAACAAGTCAAATGAACATCATTACATCAAGATGTTCGTATTCTTCATTTAACTATAACCAAACACGTACACATAATTGAAATGATTTATCTTCATGTTTGTTCTTTAAGAAACCAAAAATGTTCATGTATGTTCGTTGAAAAGCTAAACAAATTGGGTGGGTTGTTGTAGTAACATGTGCACATTATCATGTGCACATTATCAAATTAAGTTGTCATTTAAACGAACAATCGTTTGCAAGACAACTTCTTGATCAGTAACTAGGCTATCGACAATATATCGTTTGCTAGGACGTTTCCTAAGATCGACTGGGATGTGAGTATTGGAGATGATATATATTAGGAAGTTATATGTATTATATTTGGATAGAGATATTGTTAAGTAAGGGTATTATCTCTTGCCATATTATTAGGAACCGTATAGCAATATATATAGGGATCATGTACGCAGTTAACATCATCAACAATAATACCATTGATAACTTTCATGGTATCAGAGCTTCGGTTCTATAAAACCCTACACCACTAAATACCGTAATCAACATCAACCATGGCAGGGGAAAAAGAAACTGAAACCGGTGACACTTCCGGTGACACTTCCGGTAACACTTCCAACAATAAAGAGCCCCTTCATCAAGCATACACTGTAACCAATGTCCAAACCAAGGTCCGTACCTTGGATGGAAAGAAGATTACCTACACCCAATGGGTAAAATTGTTCAAGCTACATGTAAAGGCCTTCAAGGTCTATGATCACATAGATGGCACCCCTCCCCCACAAGAAACAGATCCGACGTATGCACAATGGGCTACACTAGATTCTCTAGTGGTGCAATGGATCTATGCAACGATTTCAGATGACATATTTGCTAGGGTCCTTGAAGATGAAACAACAGCACGAGCAGCCTGGTTAAAAATCGAAGAAGTCTTCCTCAGCAACAAAAACGCTCGCGCAGCGGCACTAGAAAACGAGTTCACCAAACAAACCCTCACGGGGTGCGGGGGCCTTGACGAGTACTGTCAAAAATTAAAAGATATAGCAGGGCAACTGGGTGATGTGGGACATCCAGTAACAGAAAGTAGACTTGTACTACAACTGGTTCGTGGACTGCCGACAGAACTAGACACCATCGGTACTTTAATAAATCAAAAGGTGCCATCTTGGGAAGAAGCAAGAAACGACATCCAACTGGAACAACAACGTCAAGCTGCACGGTCGACCAATAACCCCCGAGAATCTGCACTCGTCCACTCTCAATCAAATCCTACTGATCGCGTCCAATCCCAACAGCAGCAAACCGACAATCAACGACCCCAACATCAGTCCAACTATCGTGGCAATAACTACGATCCAAACTACCGGGGTCGGGGACGCGGTCAATGGCGAGGTGGCAGGAACGGGTCGGGTCGCAACAACAATTACAATGGAGGCAGAAACGGAGGTCGAAACAACTATAATGGAGGCGGCAGTGGGAATTATAGTCGTTGGAATAACTATGGTGGGCAACAACAACAGAACTATCCACAACCCTATGGTCCTGGAACGCAATATCAACAACAACATCAGTGGGCCAACCATCCACCAAGTCCATTCCCATCAGCCCCATTTGCACCATCTTACAACACCCAACAGCAGCCCAACTACAATTCCCAGCAGGCCCATTTTGCTAATGACGGATACGTACCATCCAATCTTAATGGTTTGAACCCAAGTGACATCGGCACCGCCTTCAACAACATGCACCTCCAACCGGCTGACCAAAACTGGTATATGGACACGGGCGCCTCCTCTCACATCACATCTAATCCCGGTAAGATTACTACTCCTTTATCTTATACACCGCATCCTATATTTGTCGGAAATGGCCAGTGCTTACCAATTCAAGGATCCGGTAATGGTTTTCATAAATTACCTAATCGAACATATGCTTTAAACCGTATCATTCATTCCCCTCAAGTAATTAAAGATCTTTTATCCGTCCGAAAATTTACAATTGATAACTTTGTTTCTGTGGAATTTGACCCTTTTGGTTTTTCTTTAAAGGACCTCAAGGATGGACGCCACCTTTCCCGTCACAATAGCACCGGGGATCTCTATCCATTTACACCGTCTGCTTTCACATTACTGTCATCATCACCAACCACTCCATGGCATAACCGTCTCGGCCACCCCGGCGCAAATGTGTTGGATTTTCTTAGTCGTTATTTGAATCTTCATTGTAATAAAACTATTGGTTCTTTTTTTTGTCCATCTTGTCAACTTTCTAATAGCAAACGGCTTCCTTTTTATGACTCTAAATCTGTTACTTTTCAGCCATTTGACATTATTCACTGTGACTTATGGACCTCACCTGTGTCAAGCAAATCGGGCTATAAATATTACATGGTTTTAATTGACAATCACACCAATTACATTTGGGTCTACCCATTAAAATATAAATCCGAAACTTTTTCCACCTTTGTCAAATTCCACACGTTAATTAAAACCCAATTCCACACTCTCATTAAAACTTTTCAATGCGACCTCGGAGGAGAATTCGATAACAATAACTTTAAACAATTTGCCAACACCAATGGTATGCTTTTTCGATTCTCTTGTCCGCAAACATCGCAACAAAATGGTCGTGCGGAACGGATGATACGTCGCATAAACGATATCATTCGGGCTCTCCTAATACACGCACATTTACCCGCACCATTTTGGGTCGAAGCCTTACACACCTCCGCCTACCTTCACAACATCCTCCCTACCAAACGCCTCAATTTTCAAACCCCCGCCTTTGCTCTTTACAAACGTAACCCCACCTATGACCATCTCCGCGTATTCGGTTGCGCATGTTACCCAAATCTATCTTCCAAACAATCCCATAAATTAGCCCCAAGATCCACGCCATGTATTTTTCTTGGCTACCCAAGTGATTTTCGAGGCTACCGGTGCTATGACCCCACTACCGGTGTCGTCCATATTTCTCGTCATGTAACCTTCGATGAAACAACGTTCCCTTTTTCTACTGCCCAACATACACCTCCCCTCAATTATCAATTCCTTAACGATGATCCAATACTCCCATCTCATCCCTCATTTTCTACACCTACACCTACTGACAATTCACAAACTAACACACCACCCTTGGCCCAATCACCCACCGTGATCCCACAAACCCAATCGCCCCAACCCACCCAATCGACCCAAACCACCCAATCGGCCCAAACCACCCAATCGGCCCAAACAACACCTGCGGCCCACACCTCTCACACAAATACTCCCACTCCATCCACCAACATACCACACGAACCCACCAGTGTCCATCCTATGCTTACTCGCGCCAAAGGTGGGGTCCACAAACCGAACCCAAAATACAATCTTTCGGCCCATTCCATCTCACCCGTTCCCACATCTCATATTAAAGCATTAACGGATCCTAATTGGTCACGGGCCATGAATGATGAATATAGTGCTTTGCAGGGTAATAAGACTTGGGTGTTAGTTCCACGACCGGCAGGCAGTCCTGTTATTCGATCCATGTGGCTTTTTCGTCACAAGTTCAAAGCAGATGGCTCATTGGATAGATACAAGGCTCGACTGGTTTGTAACGGAAAATCTCAAACTATTGGCATTGACTGCACGGAGACCTTTAGCCCGGTTGTTAAACCGGCTACCATTCGGACTGTACTTGCATTGGCTGTCTCCCGATCATGGCCCATACACCAACTGGATGTGAAAAACGCCTTTTTACACGGCACATTGCAGGAGACAGTATTTATGCAACAACCGCCAGGGTTCATTCATCCAGACTTTCCTCATCATGTCTGCAAACTTCAGAAATCACTTTATGGTTTAAAGCAAGCCCCACGGGCTTGGTACAACAGGTTTTCGGGTTTCTTGCTTTCCTTGGGTTTTCGGGCTAGCCTAACTGATACGTCACTTTTCATATACAACCATGGTGGACGACATGCATACTTATTATTGTACGTTGATGACATTGTCTTAACAGCATCCGACACAACGCTATTATCTGGTATTATTTCCAAACTGTCCGCTGAGTTTGCTATGTCAGATCTTGGTAGTTTACATCATTTTTTGGGCATTACCGTCACCAGAGATAAAGGAGATTTATTTTTATCTCAAGCGCAATACGCAAGGGATATTTTACATCGGGCCGCTATGTCTAATTGCAAGCCGTGTCATACTCCAGTGGATACTAGTTCGAAGTTGAGTGCTAGTGAAGGATCGTTGTTAGCTGATGGCACTCTTTATCGCAGTCTTGTGGGGGCACTTCAATATCTCACTTTCACTAGACCCGATATTACGTATGCCGTACAACAACTATGCCTATTTATGCATGCACCCCGGGATAGTCATTTTACTTTTATGAAGCGGGTTCTACGTTATATTCAGGGTACCATTGCACTTGGGCTACGCATATCGGCTTCCACATCTGACTCACTGACTGCGTACTCTGATGCAGATTGGGGTGGGTGTCCGGATTCTCGACGTTCGACATCCGGGTATTGCATTTTTTTGGGAGACAATCTCGTCTCATGGTCATCTAAACGGCAACCTACTCTTTCACGATCTAGCGCCGAAGCCGAATACCGGGGAGTGGCGAATGCAGTGGCAGAAGCCACTTGGCTTCGAAATTTATTGTTGGAATTGGGTGTTCCCGTGTCCCGTGCTACATTGGTTTATTGTGATAATGTATCGGCCGTATATTTGTCCGGAAATCCGGTGCAGCACCAACGCACTAAACATGTTGAAATGGACATTCACTTTGTTCGTGAGAAAGTACAGATTGGTCATATTCGTGTGTTACATGTGCCTTCATCTCTACAATATGCCGATATCTTCACCAAGGGTCTCCCGCGCCATTTATTCGAGTCATTTCGCACCAGTTTAAACGTTTGTCCTTCCACACGTTCAAACTGAGGGGGAATATTGGAGATGATATATATTAGGAAGTTATATGTATTATATTTGGATAGAGATATTGTTAAGTAAGGGTATTATCTCTTGCCATATTATTAGGAACCGTATAGCAATATATATAGGGATCATGTACGCAGTTAACATCATCAACAATAATACCATTGATAACTTTCAGTGAGATGCATTGAAATATATACTTGTTTAGTACATATATCATTGGCATGGCACTGAACTTTGAACATTTCAACCCGGCCATGATATATATATAGATAATTACCAGCCTCGATATCTAGTATTGGAATAGCATTTTTAATGTTGGTGACGTACTGTTAAAGCATAGTGAAGCTTTTAGTGACACTGGGTGGTGTTGCTTTGGTCATTGTTACGGTGGTAATTAAAGAAGATCAAATTAAATTAAAGCAACAAGTAAAAGAAGATAATAATGTTGAGGGTCCGAACCGAGCGTGAAAACACTGCATATAACATATATCTTGTCTAATCCCTATATAATATAGAAAAATGCATTATGCTTAGTTGTCATTATTAGATGTGGTTTTTGCTTAAATGACATCAAGAGAGTTTGACTCAAAGTATTACTTTTATATTTGAAATATGTATATATGTATAGTTATAATAATAATATATTATGATAACCTCAAATACATTTTGGTCTTCTAATATTTAAAGAATCTTTAAAAAATTTAAGAGTATTTACATTATTCACATTTTAAACCTTTTTCTACTAAGAGTGACATGTGTCATATTATATTTGATAGAATATAATAATTTAATGATAAAGTTGTTAATAACTTAAAATTAAATAGCTTAATATTTTTTTAAGCATACATAACTTTTTATACGATATTATTTAAAAAACTACACCATAAAACGATAATTTAAATTTTTTAAATTGATATAATATTGTTATACTAAAAACAATTTCAAAAAATTTTAAATAAAATCATGTGGTGTTTAAAAATTTAAGAGTAATCACAATTTAAACCCTCCTCTACTAGGGGTGTGCATGAGTCAGCTTATATTTGATAGGGTATAAATATGAAACTTAGAGATAAAATTGGTAATAACCTACAATTAAATAGCTCAATATTTTAAAAAATACATAACTTTTTTATACGTCATTATTTAAAAAAAACAAAACCATAAAACCGAGCATTTAAATCTCTTTAAATGTATAATATTGCTATATTAAAAAACAAATTTTTAAATAAAATCTTGTGTTCGGCTTTACCACCGTTTTGTCTCAAAACTGATTAGAATCATTCGTGTCCCATGAATATCCTTAAAATAACTATTTGTGTGTTATGTTTCCGAGTGTAGCACAAACACTAAACTATTAATGATATATAAAAGATTTTAATTTCATACATATCATACATATTGTACACGTTACTAATTTGGAAGGTCGGTTATGACCTTGCAATTATTCATCAAGTTGCTCTTAATTACAAGTGTGCCACTCCTAAAGTTTTCAACATTTGTTTTTTTTACTTTGACATATTTTTTATTTTAATTCCGAACTTTGACTAATTATCATTTTGGACCCTGATGACTTAGTCATTTTTCGACTTTGACTCGTTACTCTACTTTGACATATTTACGTCTTGAACCCTCCGGATTTGACACGCTTTTGTTTTTACCTCTAAGTTTTGATATTTCTTCGTCTTTTAATATGTGACACGTTACGGCTTTGCACCATGACGTATGAGACATGAAACTTATTTTATCAACGCATCACATACGCGAGACCCGACCGCGTGACTCGACAGCTACATCACGCCGCGATCTGTTCTTAAATCTAGTTCAAAATAAAGTAATAATAATCTTCACATCCCATTTTATGCATGCTCTACGTTGCACATATATATATACAATATGTATACACACCACAAACAGAAAATTAAAACCACAGTTTGCTATAGTTAAGTCTACAGCAAAGAAAAAATTTGCTAGATTTTTGACTGGCTAAACATTATTACAGGTCTAACAGGGATAGTGTGTTAATATGACGGGCGACACATCATGTGTACGTAACCAAATTAAATTAGCATTGGCCTGACTAAATTTCTAGTTTACTAAAAAAATTGTTGCAAATAAATAATATTAGTCTTTTAGATTTTTTTTTTGCTATGTGCACGACCAAGGCACCATACGTCACCAAAAACCAACACAAATAAATTTTTGTGGCGGTTTTCTTTATCAGTCGCTAAATTACAGACAATATTGTTGTAAATATATATGCACTATATATATGCTTGGCAAATATTTATTACATGATACAAGTGTTACTTACATAATTAAGTTGCATTCTTATTTTTTATAACTTTAGATCAACCGTTTTGACCCAACTTTAACAATATTTAACAAAATAAAAAGTTATTGTAAGAGGTACGATCGATACTTTGATCGAGTCCTCTTAGATGCATGATAGCTAGTGTTGTGCAATGTATAGATCGAGTTAAGGCACATGGATCGATGTGTGCGCTTGTGCTAATGATCTCTTTGATCACTTAAACTCGCGTTGTGTTAGACCAGGAAGATGTATATGCTCGACATAGCTTTCCCAGTCAATTATCCTCGGATCAAAGTAGAATATGCTCTCTTCATTTCCGCTCACTCGAACTACTCTACGCAGCTTTTCGGTATTCATATCATCATAACTGCCATATATTAACTAATTAATTTGTAACCTACATAGATCATGAAATTTTTATTATGTAAACAGTAAACCAAAGTTAACGTCACTTACAAGCTTTTTGTAAAGAGGTATGGTTTGTAGAGGTCCACTAGACGTAACACAAAGCTGATCTTACGATCAAGATTTTTGTATGTGTCGTCAAATGCTCGGCAGAGAATAAAATTTACAAATCGAAGGACCTAACGAAGGATGAATGTTATATTGGTTAGTGGTCACTATATATGTAGATGACAAGTGACTGAATATTGAAAAGTTCACAAGACTACATGCCGTGAGACACGCAGAAGAAAATAATTCTTTTTTATAAATCTTAAAATGTTTAAAATATAAAATATGGTTGAAATATAACATTTAATTACTTAGAGTTTTAAAAGTTTGAATAAATTTCGTTTATGTATTCAATTTGTACAAAGCGTAAGTTATGTGTAAAAATAAACCAATACATGACTTCTACACATATAAATTAAAATCTAAAAACTATAAAAAAAGATAAAAGTTTGTTACTTAGAGTTTTCATGTTCATAACATACACATTTAGTTACTTTCTTTTTGTTATCCAGCAATTTAGTTTTTGAAACAAAACCACAACCTTAACCTATACTAATTTATAATGACATTTTAACCAATGAAATTTCTTACATTCACATTGTGGTTAAGACTTTCAGACAAACTTAACTATCATAAATTTACACTTCATTTCATTAAAATAAAAGGTACAATTCATAATCTTAATGGAATCTAAGTGGAAATCAAATGCAAATTTATAATTGTTATGTGATTGTATTGCCGTTTGCTTTTAAACATAATTTAAATCATTAAAATCCACATGTATAAAAGAAGAAAGAATAAAACCTGCAACGGAAGCAAGTAACGTAGACCAATATATATATAGAAGCTCGCAATAGAGTTCAACACCGTAACTTCACCAACTATGACGGGCTTTCCATCCTTTCCGATACACGGATGATCGGTAAAATATCGGATCCCACATTTTTGTAACGTGGAAGCCTTCAAAGGATTCGACACCGAAGATCCAACATGGTAGATTACTTCTGAACATGTTTGATTTGCATTAGCAGCTATGGCCGCAATAATAGCATTCACCACCATGTCAGCCGGTATCTACAAACTTTTATCTCCTCGTCACTAATTTTTTCAAATAACAAATTTGCAAATCTATGTTTTAACAAACTCAAAAACGCTCACCACGTCATATATACCCTCAGGATCTCCAACGAAACATGTTACCCTGCCTTTACCATATCCAAGAGCCAAGCTATCAATAGTCCTGCATGATACGTTGAAACAATTAAGGATAAATTATCCAAGACATTTTATTTTGGTTTTTTTACATATTTCCCCTTCCTTAACACATCAATTACATATTTACCCAAGCCTAAAGTTTAATTATAAATATCCCCTTTGACATAATAAATTACTCATTTACCATTCTTTTACACAAACCATAAGAAAATATAAAAATATATTTATCAAGATCATTAAGGGTAAAATAGTAAATCAAAAGGGCTATTTTAAAGAAAATTGGGTAAATATGTAACATACGTGGTTTAGGATGGAGAAATATGTAATTGAATTTAAGGAGTGGGTAAATACGTAATAAATGATCTTATGAAGGAGATATATGTAAATGCCCCTTTTATTTTTGTGGTGATCGAATAAGTGACTGAATTATTGTGTAATTATTTGTTTGTAGTCGGATCATGTCGTTTACCTAATTCCTTCGACCCAGCCTGGAAAGGGGTCTTTGAAAGTACTACCGATGATCGTTGGACGAATGATCACCACAGGAGGCATATCTTCTTTTAAGTGTCCGATAATCATCTCGCCTAATGCCTTAGTAAACACATATGTATTTGGCCAACCATAATGATTTGCCCTGTAAAAAAACACTTATTCGCGATTGAAATTTGAGAGAAAATCAAATTTGCAAATTTTACGATTGTTTTGTAACTAAATTTGAACAATTGCTATTTAGCGACCAAAGTTAATCCAGTCACAGATTTTAAAGATTGCAGAAGAATCACAAATTTATGACTGTTTTGTGACTAAATCTAAACACTCGCTAGCTAGCGACTAAAATCAAAATCAGTTCGATCAGCCGCAACTTTTGCTCTATATATTACGTGACTAAATATGAAGAGTTGTTTACTAGCGACTATATATATATTTAGTCACAAAACAATATTTTTTCTTAAACAAACATGAAATCAATTTAAAATCTTAGAAAAACAATCTTAAAAACCTTTGCATTCCCAAATCTTTCATGGCCAAATTAATATGTTCATCACTAGCATTATGTGCTTTCAGCTCTTTCATTTTCTTTTCAAGGATTTTCTTCTCTTCGTCGATATCTAGACCCTTTGTTCCGTTGAGCGATTCTCCCAAGTGGTATGGAGTTTCGAGCATCAATCCGGGTTTCTCACCAGAAACAAACGCTGAATTTAAATCTGTTTGATTAGACGGTTGCCGTATCACCAAAATGAAAAAGTTAATTAATTAAGGTTTGAAAAATAACCGGTTGAAATTTGAAGAAGAAGCTTTATGTTGACACATTTCTGAGCAAAGTTCAAAACGTTCTTGACGCCAAATGTATTAAGATTTAATGCAACGTCATATCTACGACAAACAAATTAAGTAACAATTAACATACATTATTTGAATAATAAGAAAAGGAAGTGTCTATACACACGTACCTATACATATTTATCGCACTTTTTTTAAAAAAATCTGTTTGAAGCTTGTTAAATTTCTCCTAAATTTTTATTGTCACTATTCGTTAAACAATATGTGTACATAAAAAAATCTTTAACGTGGGTATTGAACGGTTTGGTTAACGGTTTGTTCGGTTCGGTTTATTCAGTTGTAAAATATTTTTGCTCGGTCATGAAATCATTTTTTTAATTAATCTAACCGAATTTAACCGCTTTAGTAAGTTTATTCGGTTGTGAAATCTTTTTTTTTGCCTAACCTAATAGAATTCATCTACTTTAGTAGGTTTATTCGGTCCGGTTATCCTATTAATTAAACTAATTATTATGCAGTTTAATCGGATAACCCGAATAAACCATATTTTTTTAACCGAAAGCCGAATTCACATTTCAGATGCGGTTAGTAACTGGACCGAAAACCTAATTTGCAATTCGATTCATTTTTTGGGTTAGGCATACGATTTATTTAGTTACTTTTTTTTTCGGTTTGTTTGAATACCCCTAGTCGATACCTACCAACTAATTTCAATAGTTTAATACAACATTATAAGAAACAAAATCTTAATTAACAAGAAAATATATACTTCTGTAAAAAAAATGTTAAAATTGTCTTTTAAAAAACCTTAAAGAGGGGTATAACAAGTAACAAATTATAAAAAAAGGATGTATATAATAACACCCTAAGAAAATTGTCTGTGTGAACCTTTCATCAAAGTTGGTTGTCGCAGCGGCATTAACAACTACATCAATGTCTCTCCACATTTCCGCTTTCAAACTTGAATCTTGTACTCCCAAATCCTCGCAAGTGATGTCTCCGGCGACAAGAGTAACCTTTTCACACAAAAAAGTTTGTAGGTTTGTACCATGTTTCTCTTTCAAGAGCTTAAACAAGTCCTTCGACACGGCCTAAACATTTTCATGCAAAAATTATATACGTATGCATATTCTTTCCACTAATATAGAGGTGAGTGATCGGTCTATGCAGAACATTGCGACATATGCAAACGAAGAATGATGTTACCTCAGTGTTAAACCGTTGCAACGCAGACTTGCCATCGGCAGCTCTAACAAGAAGATAGAGTTTCTTCACATTTGGTTGAACTCTTAGTACCTTCTCCACAAAAACTGCACTTACACACACGCGCATAAGTATATATGTATCACTAAACCACTTCCCATGAAAAATTACATGTTGTACAAGTAGGTATTTCCTACGGTCAAATCTGTTATAAAACTTTCTAGTTAATAACAGATGTTAATGGCAATGAAAATATTGAAATTAAAAAAAAAAGTTAATAACTATTAGTGTAATCACACATAGTAGTGACATGCATATATATTGATGTATCGATCATGCGCGTTTAAAGAGGACCCTTACTTTTAGCAAGAAAACCAGTGGCACCAGTTACTAACATCACTTTGTTCTCAAGAAAATCAACTATGCTTCCCAATTCCATGATGATGGATTCGAAATTATATATGCCAAAGAGTAATATATATGTCTAATATTAGAAAATAATTGTAAAATGGGAATTAAGTTTGAGCATATTTATAAATAGTGAGATCCTAGTTACTTTGATGACCATATAACTCATTTTTACGGCGTATATACTCTACAAACATTTGTGGGGCGTTTCTATATATATATCGGTCCTGCTTTTGTTTTATCAACATTTTCAAGTTGAATGGGAGTTAATATTTTAGATTGGCTTGTTAAAAACTTGAAATGAACCTAGCTTAAATGTGACATATATAGCTCATGCCGAAGTCTAAACTAGAGTTAGTTTATTTAATTACTATACAGGCTTAAAGTTAGCGTTTTAGATGTTGTGGTGCCATGTCTAAATGAATCTATTAGTTACATAAATATGATAGTTCTTATACACCATACATGATGTGTGAACTGATTGCAATACATAATAAGCATTGTAACTTATAACGTACATTATGATATGTATTATGATGTAAATAAAAAAAATTAAGAGTATTATATTAAATAATCATGTATGTTTATATAACTAAAGTAATTAAACAATCAATTAAAAATAAACAAACAAGCTTTTACCACTGAGTTATACCCATTAGAAGGCAATGATATATAAACGGACATTCGTTAAGGTGCTTCCTCAAGCTCGAGCTATAGGCTTGTAAATGAACCGAGTAAACACGAACATATATTGAACAAGATTTTGGAGATAACTTTTACATCAATTGACTTGTAATCTCATTCCGATCAAAAGACCTAAAACATGGGTCTTGAATTAAAAAAAGAAAAACTTAACGGCGTAAATTTTTTTTACGACGGACCGTTGGTTGACAAAGTGATAAAAGTTGGGACCGTTCACAACTAATTCAATAGTTGGGACCAATAGATAGCAAAAGATAATAGTTAAGACCAACAGAAATCAATATACCTTTAAAAAAAGTCATAATATTCATTAAAAATCACCAATTTACCATCCATGAAACTAGGTTTTGATCGATGTTGGGGAAAACGTTTATTATCCTACGTGGGTTTTAATAATCCCAATTATGAGGTATTGCTCGTTGCCATGAAACGTTTACCATCCATTGGATTTTAATAATCCATGAAACGTTTACCATCCATTGGATTTTAATAATCCCAATTATGAGGTATTACTCGTTGCCACTCATAACTAACACATTCACTGTCACCACTCTCAACTTACATTTCATTTGCCGTGTCACTTCGCTTTTGCCCACATGGCGTTATTATCCTACGTGGCATGCTTATGTGGCATAAAAGCGGAGTGACACGACAAGTGAAGTGTTAAGTTGGGAGTGGTGATAGTGAATGTGTTAGTTGGGCGTTGCAAAGGCCACCATAGTTTGGAATATTAAAATCCAATAACCCTAACTTTTATACATATAATGCATTAATTAAGAGCATTCAGAGCAGGTTTCTTATATGTTTATACGTTAATGACAGGGTTTTGCATATTTTATTAAATGCCTCTGAATGCTTAAGAGTGGTTAAGAATGGAGAAAAGATAAAGTATAAGAGAAAACCATTGTTCATTAGGCGTATTTGAGGAATCCACTATTCATCCTATAAAGTTTAAATATTTTTATTAAGTGGTTGTGATGGGAGAATATAGAAAAGGTAATGATAAAAGTATAAAAAATAACATTTAATTAAAAAGTAAAAAATAAAAGATAGTTATTTTTAATGTAATTATATGGATCGAAATATCAAATTTACTCTAAATTAAGTCAGTTCATTTTCAATTAGACAACCCAAATTAGCAACTAAGTGACCAACCATTCCTTTGTAAAAACTCCGAAATTCCACCGTGCGGGGACCATATTTGATGACTTTAATTAACACCATAATGTTTAGTGGTTAACAACTATGATTCTATGAATATATAACTTATAATCTTGTCAAAGAATTACGGGTTTAAAGGCCCATAATTAGTCATTATCAACGCAAATTATGGGTTTAAGGGCCCATAATAAGCCATTTATCAACCCTAAATCATGTTTACATTTCATCCATTTTTATTTCAACCTTATAGAGAGAAAGTAGGGAGAGCAAGTAAAGAAAATTGAAGAATTGTTGATTTATTTTTTCAAGAAATCAATATCTGAGTGTTTGTATATCAAGTCATTAAGGAAAATGCAAGATTTTTGATAAGAAACATCATCCAAAACATTTCTTTAGATCTTGAACGATTAAAGAGTTTTGGGGTATTTGAAAAAGTGAAGAAATTCATCAAAAGATCAATACGTTGGAATCGAATAAAAACCATATATTTAGCATCTTGGGTAATAAACTAAGGTATTGAATGTAACAAGTTAAAATTTTCGATGAAAATCGAGTTGGTTCATCATTGAAACCCCGTTTAACGAAATTGCCTTCAACCAGCGAAATTGTAACTCACGGGCATCCTTGTGTGGACCTGTGTGACTGAATGATCTAGAGAAATTAGAAAAAGTCCTAACAAAAGTTAGGCACGCCGACCAACGAGTTTGCTAGTAAATTGCTTGTGAAATTGTAATTCTCCCAAGCGAATTTACCAGCAAATTTGGTTGAAAATGATCAATTTATGTGTTAATAATTATGCATGTTGTGTGGTTTGTTTCTTGTTTAGATTTCTTAGACTTGAAGTTAAATATCGTAACCTGGTGAGTTCTAATCCTCTATTTCTACTTTTCTTTTTTACTATTTTAGGGTGATATGCATACTAAACAACCATATTTCAGTTCGATCCTAGCCAAGGAATTTGTCCCTTGGACCCTACTAGGAGCTACTACACTTTGGACCCCACCATTTTGGATTTTAAAGACAGATTTCTCAACCTGCTTTCCCCATTGATTTATGATCTGACCAATAAATTACGTATAACTTAAAGAAGATATAGGAATTAAAAAACATAAACCAGGCCCATAAAGACAAAATTCTTGTAAGCTAATTAAGACGAGAACTACATTTGTTGTATTTTCCCAAGACAAATGTCACCTCGTGCGTGTTCGAAAGACGAGCATTGCCTTATGCGTGTTCTTAAGATGGGTTTTTCCAATGCATGCCAATGACGAGTTTTGCCATTGACGTATAAAACAAGATAAACTTTAAATCTAAGAAAACTAAGGCAATTGCAAAGAAAGACACATAGAAAGAATAAAGACCAAGATATACATTATAAATATTATATCTAAACTCTTATTTGTTGAAATACGTATTTATATACAAATATTTATATACAAGATTAAAGAAAAAGATATAAAACTTTAACTGATTACTCAACGAAGCTAATTTTGTATTCATATTAGTGTTACAGATAAGCTGTTGAATTAAAGAAGATGACATGAATTTCAAGCTATTCGGCATCTGAACACTGACATCTGTTTTAAGATCTTTAAAACTTCTTTATGTATATTTGAAAGACGATGTTAATGTTTTAGTGGTTTTGCTGCAATGATTTAACAAAATGAATATTTTAATATCTTTTATGTTGTGTATGACCAACTATAAGGCTTTACGAAAACAAGGTTTTATAGGTGTGTGTGATTTTGAACAATTTGACATCAAAAGGTCAAAAGTAAATGTTAGAAACTGATCATAACAATTTATTGATAACACAACATGAAAACTACTTTTAAGCGTCAAGTAAGATCGATCAATCGAGAGTTAATCAATCTTCAAACGCAATAATTGGCACCAATTCAAATCTCAATGAGTTAATTGAGCTTTAGCAGATCAAAAAAACTCAGTAATTAGCAGTTGTCCAGAGCTTTATCATTCAAATTAAGAATGAAATCAACGATCTTAAAACATAATCAACTCATCGTGTCCTGAATAATTTAACTTTGTCGTACTAACTACTAATGATTGTGTTTGTTCAACTGACAAATAAATTAAGAACTCCTTAATTTATATACCAAAGTCATGGTGTTTCTAAAAAGAGCAAACACACATCATAGAAAATATAATATAAATAGCTTACGATGTAATCGTCTGCAGTGGCGCATCCTTATACAGGGGGCCGGATGGGCGTCGGCTCCTGCGTGTTTATTCGCCATAAGTGTCAATTTTTACCTTAAATTTGGGTCCTGTGATTTTTAACACCCGTGTTACGAAAGTTCAAGATCCGACACTGATGGTCTCCTCTCTCAAACATTTAAACCACATGGCCGGTCTCGGTATTTTTCAAAGTATAAAAGATCGTTCTTTGGCATTGTTTGAGCGTTATCTCCTGAGTAGGGCTGGCATATCGTGTCAGACACGACACGATAAGACACGAACACGATAAGACACGAACACGATAAGGTCAAACACGAACACGACACGATAACTTATCGTGTCATTTTTTCCAAACACGAACACGAACACGATAAAAAGCAGGTTACACGATAAGACACGATATGACACGATAAAAACCCAATTTTAAAAAAATTAAAATTTTCAAAAAAAAATTGAAGTCTTAAATAATAAATACGACTTAATATGATAATTCTTAAGACACAAAACAACAAAATTACATAAAAATAGTATTTATCCATAATAATACTTGATAAACGAATATGAAAAAAAGATTAAAAGTCTATTAAAGTCTATCTCCACCTCCATTCTCCACTAACATTTCATATAAATAAATATTAACAGGTGACCTATCGTGTTAACAGATCTTTAACCTGTTAAGACACGATAATTAACGTGTCTTTATCGTGTTAACCTGTTAATGACACGGCACCTGTTAAGGTCAAACACGAAACCTGTTAATTCCGTGTCGTTTCGTGTCGTGTTATCGTGTCCGTGTCAGAAATTGCCAGCCCTACTCCTGAGTACAACTATCCGCAACTATGTTAATAAGACTATATGTAGTGGTTAATGCCCCTAAGGGGCATTTTTCGCCATGTGGACGGTGACTAGGCAAAAGGCATTATACTAAAAAGTGGCGTAGTGGGATAATGCCCCTTAATTATTACTAAGAGAGAGAAAATGAAGAGAGTGTGTAAGAGAAATGGGGAAGAAAGAGAGGGGCGGAGGCGTTATAAGAAAAACGCCCATGCCCATAACGCCCCCATAACGCCCCCGCGTAGTGGTGTGCGGGGCGTTATGAGACATTATACGCATTGCTTCACGCCCATTACGGGCAGTCTAATGAAGATCATTGTTAGCAAGTTAGCCAAAATCGGTAGTCTCTAAATTTAAATGCTCCTACATATGTGTCTAACATGCAGACGCTACTATGTTAAATTGAACTTGGGTCTCTTTTGAAAAATTCAAGTCTCTTACCACTATACCACATTGAAATTAACGACACCACATACGTCCAATTAAGTCACGCTTTTATAGAATAAACATCGACATCGTCTAGTTTCAGTGAGGGCCAACTTTCTTGACTTAAATATTTTCTCTTGACGCATCAATGCATTGTTCTAGTTAGCATAGGCCGGTGGAACCATCTTACCCTCATAAACCCCTACCTACAATTCATTCTGGGCCGGGCCGCTCAAAGGTTATGGTGGCCTAAAACGAAATGAAATATAGAGGCTTTTTATGAAATAGCTAGATAGTTTAATATGAGTGGTGTAAAACACCATATTTTGGCAAAAGGAATTGAAACTAATAGAACATATAGAAAGGATTTTATCCGATCAAAATTGAGAAGTAGAACATATATCAACAACGTAATAAATGTAATACGTACCAAAAGGTAATCTACCTATTCTAATAATTGAGTAACACATCCACATGTCACCATTTTAACTACTCCACATAGGATTTTGCTTAGGTGTCATGTTCTAAATTAATTTGATGGAGAATTTTTAGACGGGTCATGGTATGCTCCATATTCGAAATAACCCGATATGTTTAAATTAAAAGTTCACAAATTATCATCAATTATCTCCTAACCCGATATGTTCAAATACAAAATTTACCAATTATCATGATTTATATCTTAACCCGATATGTACCAAGTATCATGAATTATTTCCTAACTTGATATGTTCAAATAAAAAACTTATCAATTATTATGATTTATCCTAACCCAATATGTTCAAATTAAAGTTTTACCAATTATCATTAATTATCTCATAATTCGATATGTTCAAATAAAAAATTAACAACTATCATGAATTACCTCCTAACCCGATATGTTCCAATAAAAATTTACCAAATATTATAAATCATATCCTTTATTGTAGCATATGATTTTTTATATGAATATATTTGTAAATATCCAAATCGATTTAATAAGAGATATGTTAAAAATAAATTTGATATGTAAATTGAGTTAAAACCTATAAAACTAAAATCCGTGTAGTACACGGGTACTAATCTAGTGTAAAAATAAAAAATCAAAAAACATATAGAAAAAAATTTAATCCGATCAAAAACAAAATTTATCCGATAAAAAATTGAGAAGTAGAACATATAGTGATGAATGTGAACCAAACTAAAACAAAAACTAAACAATTAATTATAGTTTAGACGCCACTTTATTTAGAGAAAGGTTCATGTACAAAGTTTGATTTTGATATAAAGTGTAAGAAGGATTTATAGTCATTAGATCTACTTTTAAAGATTAAGATAAATCAATTGGTGGAGAGGTATTTTTGTCATAGCCACTTTTGTTGACTTTTTCTCTCTCCACATTAAAGGCACATGTCAATTCCTCCACTTTTTTAAACCTTAATAACTTTTACATACGACATTATTTTTTAATAAAAATTACACCAAAAAACAAGCGTTTTTTATTTTCGAAACGCGTATAGTATTGATATATAAAAAAAGAATTTTTTTTTCAAATTTTTCAGCTCATTGTGTAATATCATTGTGTTATATTATAAGTTGTGTAATATCATTGTGTTATATTATAAGTTGTGTAATATCAATGTGTTATATTATAATATCATTGTGATATATAAAAAAAGAAATTTTTTTTTTAGATTTTTCAACTCATTGTGTAATATCATTGTGTTATATTATAAGTTGTGTAAAACCATGTTTTTCAGCTCATTGTGTCATAATATAACACAATGATATTACACAATGAGCTGAAAAAACATGGATTTACACAACTTATAATATAACACAATGATATTACACAATGAGTTGAAATATCGGAAAAAAAATTTCTTTTTTTATATATTAATATTATACGCGTTTCGAAGATAAAAAAACGCTTGTTTTTTTTTGTGTAATTTTTATCAAAAAATAACGTCGTATGTAAAAATTATTAACATTTCAAAAAAGTGAGGGAATTGACATGTGCCTTGCATGTGGAGAGAGAAAGTCAACAAAAGTGACTATGACAAAATTACCCCTCAACCATTAAAAATTAATATAATGGTTGAAAATCCTTCTTACACTTTGTACCATTTTTATCCTTTGTAGAATAACCTAACTCCTTTATTTATCCCTTTCTGCAATGGAAAGAATTGAAAAAGACACATTGCAACTTATAGGAGATTATAAGTTAATTTTATTTTTTTTAACAGCAACACCGGAAACTCTCTGATTAGACCACCCGAAGAGAAGGAAACCCACCCGGATAAATGGGAAAACCCCCTCCCGTCCAAAGATAGAACCCTGACCTTGTGGCCCCTAAGATTTGCGTTTTACCATTGGACCACCACCCTAACAGCACAAATTAATATACCCTAAACGTACTATTGTTCAATTGGTTTGAAAATTAATATATATAGACTAGTTTGAAAACTAATATATAGGTAAATTCGGATTTAACAATCCTTATATAATATACCAAAACAAAAAAATCCTATGTGGCATCTTTTCATAACTTTTAGTTTATGTGGCATTATTTGAGAGATTATCTCACAATAATGATTTTTTATTTAAAATATGTATATAAAATTTATTATAATAAAACTAATTACATTTTTTGTCCCCTAATATTTTGGAGAATTCTGAAAAATTTAAGAGTATTTATGTTTTTAACCCTTTACTACAAGGAGTGTAAGTGAGTCGGTTTATATTTGATAGAGTTTAAAAATGAAACTTATGGATGAAGTTAATAATAACATACAATTAAAGACCTCAGTGTTTTATAAATATACATAACATTTTTATATGATTTTTTTTAAAAAAAACTACACCATAAAACTAAGCACTTTATTCTCTTTAATTTGAGTATAATATTGCTATACTAAAAATCTAATTTTTTAAAAATATATCATGTGTTTTGTTTTACCACGGTTTTGTCTCAAAACTAAATGGAACATTTATGAACATCTTTAAAAGCATCACTTGAATTGTGTTCCCGAGCGTAACGCGGGCACTAAACTAAGTTTAAGAGGTTATTTGAATTGACACGTCGCCAAGATATCGAAAAAAAGTTGTCAAATTAAAATTTAACGTACAGTAATATGGAAATATATAACCTATACTCTCATATCTAAGAAATATTAGGAAGGAAGAAAAAGAGGACTAAATAGTGATACCCGGCCTCGATCTACAACTTTACCACTTGAAACTGTATAATTGAAATAAAACTTCAGAATTAAATAGCTTAATTTGTTCCCATCTGTAATATAACTAAATAGCTTAACTTTGAGAGTTAATTTGTTTAAGTGTCATTACGTTTAGACTTACATTATTACGTAATATTTTTTACAATCTAAAGTTCCTATTTAGTGTTACGTTACATTTACAACATAATGTGCAATACATAATAATCTTTCCTATATATCTACATCTAATCACGTTAAAGTTACTAATATATATAGAAAGTGTAAGGAAGACATAAACGTGTCACATTATACGAGCATATATAAAATATAGTTTATTACATGATACAAGTGTTACATACAAATAAAGACACATTCTTATTTATTTATTTTTCACTCTAGATAACTGGTTTTGACCCAATTTGTTTCTACCGAAATAAAAATTTTCTGGATCCCCATTGCTGATATTGTTTTTCTTTAACAACATTAAATAAAATAAAAGATAATTGTAACTTATGACACACGGATGCGTGCACCTATGATAATGATCTAGTTATTATATCACTTAAACTCGCGTTGTCTTAGACCAGGAAGATGTATACCCTCGAAGTAGTTGTCCCAATCGATTATCCTCGGATCAAAGTAGAAGATACTCTCCTCATTTCCACTCACCCGGAGCACCCTACGTAGCTTTTCGGTATTCATATCATCGTAACTGTCACATATTAAATTCATTTGTAACCTCGTTAAATGAAATTTAATTATTTAATCCAAGGTAAATTAAGGTAGCGTCACTTACAAGCATTTTGTGAAGAGGTATGGTTTGTAGAGGTCCACTAGACGTAACACAAAGTTGATCTTACGGTTAAGATTCTTGTATGTGTCATCAAATGCTCGACAAAGTATATAATTTATAAAACGTAGGACCTAATAAATGGATGAAAGATATATGTCACTATGTAAATGACAAGAAGTGATTCAGTTAACGATTATAAAAAAAAGTGGGTTGGAGGGGTTTATGTATAAGATTATATATTTTAAAAACACGTTGAATACAATAAATAATGTATTTTTTCAATCTTAAAATATTATAAAATATAAAATAATAATTAAAATGCAATATTTGTTTATCTTCACAAATTTTAAAAATCATAAGAATTAATTTCGTTTATATTGTATCTATGCATGTGTAAGTTATATGTAAATAATTTAACTAACATATAACTTAAACGTGTGTAATTAACTGGATAAAAATTATAAACAAATATGGTCAAATCTACTATTTGTTTCATGTACATAACATACTACTTATTGATATGTAAGAAGTAAAAACATCTTAAAAATGAAGTGTGATTAGAAAGTTGAATGATTTATTTATGTTCTCTTGTTCTTCAATGTTTTAGACTTTCGTACTAAACTTCAATCTCAGCCGACAATAATCTATACTGACAATCTGATCGTTGAAATTTCTAACATTCACTTTTGTTGCTAGGAGTTTCAGACACGTATAATCATCATATATTTACACTTGATTTCGCAAACGTAAAAGGTACAATTTTCCATTCAGATCATAATCATCATTATTAATGAAATCAATAGAAATCAAGTGTAAATATATAAATGTTATGTGTTTGTATTGCCTTTGCAAAAAAAAACGAAAGTGAGGAGTGTCATTAGTCAAATTAGTTGTCAGTATAGATTATAATCATCATGAGTTGATGAATCATAGCTCAAATCTTTAAAATCCATTTATTTAAAGATGAAAGAGACAAACCAACAACGGAAGCAAGTAACGAAAACCAATATATCTATAGAAGCTCGACATCGAGTTCAACACAGTAACTTCACCGACTATGATGGGCTTGCCATCCTTTCCAATCCACGGATAATCAGTAAAATACCAGAACGCGCATTTTTGATACGTGCTAAACTTTAAAGGATTCGACACTGAAGATCCAACATGATAGATTGCTTCAGAACATGTCAGATTTGCATTAGCAGCTATTGTTGTAATCATAGCATTCACCACCATGTCTGCCGGTACCTACAAACTTTTATCTCCTCGTCACTAATTATTTCAAATATCAAACTTTCAAATTTATATTATATTAAACGCGTAAGATGTTTTAATTAACATAGTCAAACACGCTCACCACATCGTATATACCCTCAGGATTTCCAAGGAAACATGTTAACCTGCCTTTAGCATATGCAAGAGCCAAGCTATCAATAGTCCTAATATGTTGAAACAAGGATAAATGATATTGTGGGTTAAATGCACAAACCAATGTCTTTTAGTGACTATATGTACAAGTAACATACACAAAAGTGCCACAATATCATATTTCTTTGTGACACATTTGTAGCACTACTAGAAAAGTTTTACTTTTCCGGCCAAGATTTCGGTGAAAAAAGTTGTTTTGAATTTTATCCAAATCTGATACAAGTTTGATAAAAAGAAAAATAATAATTATAGTGACAAAATCCCAACAACGCATTGAAAAATGAATTCGTCAGAAAATCTTAGACAAAATCTTTCATAAAATATTCTAATTTTTTGTAGTGATTTCGGACGACTTTCTGACCGGCCTAAAACTTAGTCCGAAACAAAATATTTCTTCGTTCGAAACAACAGATCTAATAGTGTTAAAGAGTTGTAAAAATTAAATTTTGCCAATTTCTTTTAAGCACCCAGATCTTTAGCCACATGCAGGTGACTTAAATTTATACAGTGCTACAGTCAAAGGACAATTTATTTACGGCGGTGAATAAGTTACTAAATGGTTGTACAATTATTAGTTGTAGTTGGATCCTGGCTTCCAAAATCGAAAAATAAACCAATTAAGAACCGTTTACCTAATTCCTTCAACCCAACCGGGAAAGGGTTCTTTGAAGGTACTAGTGACAATCGTTGGACGTATGATTACGACTGGCATATCTCCTCTTAAGTGTCCGATAATCATCTCGCCTAATGCCTTGGTAAACACATAAGTATTTGGCCAACCGTAGTGATTTGCTCTGTAAATAACACTTATAATCAATAATTATTATTAAAAAACTAATTACTTGCGACTGAAAATTTGAGAGAAAAAACAAGTTACAAATTTTACAATTGTTTGACTAAATCTAGACAGTCGCTATTCAGCGACGACAATTAATTCAGTCACAACTTTAAGAAAGTTTGCGACTAAATTAATTCTATATAGTTGCTAATCAGCAGCTAAAATTAACTCAGTTGCAGAAGAATCACAAATTTAGGACTGCTTTATGACTAAATCTAAACAGTTGCGTGTCATCGACTAAAATCAATACAGTCGTAACTTTTGCACTATTTTGCAACTGAATCCAAATAGTCGTTTACCAGCGACTAAAATTTATTTAGTCGCAAACAACGACTATATTGCCGCAAGAAAACATGTTACAAACGATTCTTGTTTTACCGGCGACTAAATATATTTAGTCACACGGTATTTGTTCAAAACCTTAGGAAATGATTGTAATATGAAAACAAAACAATTTCAAAAACCTTTGCATTCCCAAATCTTTGAATGCCAGATTAATCATTTCGTCACTAGCATTATGATCAGATTTGAGCTCTTTCAATTTATTTTCAAGGATCTTCTTCTCTTCATCGATATCAAGACCGTTTGTTCCGTTGAGCGATTCTCCCCAACAGAATGGAGTTTCGAGCATCAATCCGGGCTTCTCACCAGAAACATACGCTGAATTTAAGTTGGTTCAATTAGATGGTTGTCAGAGCACAAAAATAAGAAAATTTAATTAAGGTTTAAAAAATAACCAGTTGAGATATGAAGTAGAAGTTTTATGTTGACACATTTCTGAGCAAAGTTCAAAACGTTCTTGGCGCCGAAAGTATTAAGAGTTAATGCCACGTCATATCTACAACAAACCATTTATTTAACAGTTAACATACATTATTTGAATATAAAATAATAATTTTGATTAGTTATTAGTTTGTTAGACCATGTGTAGTGATGAGACCTCAAATAACCATATTGCAGGTCCACATTAACATTGCACAATTATTAAGAAAATAGGGTGCGCTCTACACAACGCCTATAAAGATTTTGCCTTTAAAAACGCCCCAAGGAGACGGAAGGGAATGTTTTTGGGCGTTTTTAGGCTGTAATGAGACACTTTGAGACGTTTTTAAGTGATAAAAAGCCCCAAAAAACCCCCACAGTACATAGTCTTACCAATAATAATTAAGAAGTTATTCATGTTTCTGTAAAGAACCTAGTACCATTTATGTGATACCTTTCATCAAAGTTGGTGGTTGCAGCAGCATTAACAACTACATCAACATCTCTCCACATTTCAGCTTTCAAACTTGGATCTTGTACCCCCAAATCCTCGCAAGTGATGTCTCCGGCGACAAGAGTAACCTTTTCAGACAAAAAAGTTTGTAGGTTTGTACCATGTTTCTCTCTCAGGAGCTTAAACAAGTCCTTAGCCACGGCCTACACATATTCGTGCAAAACATATACACGTATATGTCTTCTTTCAGCGTTAATTAGTATAAACGTTATATATATATATATATATGCTTAACACCAAGTATTGCGATAACATGCAGGCAGGCAAATTAATGATGTTACCTCAGTGTTAAACCGTTGCAACGCAGACTTGCCATCGGAAGCTCTAACAAGAAGATAGAGTTTCTTCACATTTGGTTGAACTCTTAGTACCTTCTCCACAAAAACTGCACTTACACACACACGCATAAGTTTATATATATCACTAAGCCAATTCCCATGAAAATTACATGCTGCACAAATAGGTATTTCCTACGGTCAAATCTGTTGCAAAACTTTATAGTTAATAACTATTCGTGTAATCGCGTAGTAGTGACATATATATTGATATATCTATCATGCGCGTTTAAAGAGATCGAGGCCTTACTTTTAGCAAGAAAACCAGTGGCACCAGTTATTAGCATGACTTTGTTCTCAAGAAAATCAACAATGTTTCCCAACTCCATGATGATGGAAATTATATATGCCAATAAGTAATGCAAGAAACAATTGTAAAATGAAAAGTGTGAGCAGTGGGGGTTTCTAGTCCTGCCTATTTATAACATATTTATAAAACAGAGAGACCCTACTTGATGATCATCATCATATTTATTTTTACAGCATTCTAGGTAGGCATTTGCATTTATGATAGCTATGCATTTGCTTAGCTTTTGTTTTGTCAATTGTTTTTAGTCGGATGTGAGTTACTGAAGATTAGCTAGTTGAAAGCGTTTATTAAAAGTAGTTTAAATGAGACATCTTGATATATCATGTTGGAGTTTAAACTAGAGTTTATTTAACATGCATGCATGCTCAAACTTAAGTTTTGGATACCTAGCTAACTTGACTTTTTACGCGTCTAAACAAATCTATTATTTATATACAAGCCCCCCCACCCCACCGCTTAACTTTTTTTCCCGTTTGAAGTGTTGGTTTGTTGGTCGGTAGTTAATTTTTATATATATTGAGTTTAGACTCCCGAAACAAAGCGTTAAAAACTTTGGTCCCCCTTGTTGTAAAATCCTGACTTCACCACTGCTTATATAAAGTAAAAATATGATACTTTTTATACAACATTCTTGATGGGTAGTTACATAATACTAAGTTCATATCATGATGTTCATATCATCTCGTAGCATGAGTGTGTTCATTTGTATGGTCATTGTTGACTAAACTTCTTGTGTTGATGGGGTAAAGATGAATATTAGCATAACTTAATGTTTTACTTTTTTTAATGAGTATGTTGTGGTCCTTTGTTGATGTGAACTACTTTCTAACATTGGATTTGCACAAAATCTTAATGGTAAGCAGCCACACTTGCTTGATCAATGGAGGGTTGTTATATGTACAAATCATGTTAGAAGACTAAAGTGGGGCGACTCTGTGTTATAAACTAGTACGGTCTATATATATACACGTTTTTATTATTACAATCAATTAATATATATTAACCACTTTTATAAAAGATAAGTTTTTCCGACAAAGGGTTAGCAGGTCCTATACCTCTTTTTAAGTTTGTAACATCACCTGATCGAGTCCTGCAGCTCAGTAGATCCCAAGCAGGATCATGATGCAAGTAGATGCAAAACATAGATATGATGTTACAAAAAGGTTTTTTTTCTTGTTTGTTCTCCTATATTCTCAAATCATAGCAGTCCTCTGTGATTCACTCCGACAGTCCGACTACCTAATTATTTGTGAGGAGAAGGGTGAAAGCTATCCCCCATCGAGGGAGTTTTGACCATATTATAAACTACTGATTTGAAAATCTCATGATTAATATTGGTTTTTACCGTCTAGCATTTTGACCACATTTGTTTTATTGGGTTTTACATTTTGGCCATGAAAATTATTTTAATATGTCGGTTTTGTACTTTGGTCACCAAATAGAAAAATATATTATATGTATATATTAACTTGGCCCTTTTAACAAAATTTATTATACTTAAAGTTTCATCACTTAATAAAAAGGTACCGAGTCACACTCAATCCAGATTATCTTGATTTCGGACACTAAGGAACATTTAATTCTCAAAGGATCAAAGCATGCACCTATACCATCGGGATTCCAATTAAAGACTAACCGGTACTGCCCTTTGACGTGGTCCAAGGGACAAGGCGGGTGAGAGGCGCGCGCGATGACTATATATCAATAGTAAACTGTCACCACAAGAAATTGACCTTTTCCCGAAAACACTTTTCTTGGCGACATTTGTTGTTGGTAGTGTTTACTTTATCCTAGGGTTTAGGTGAAATTATCCCGATGGCTCTCCCAATGACCTCAAGGCACAGGATCGATGAACAAAAAATAACTTTATTATTGCAAGAGAAAACTCACTCAAAAACTCGTTACAATAACTCTCTATTGTTTGTCCATAACAAAGCCTCTACCTAAGCCTTATATTTATAGTTCTAACCTATACGTGTTAGACTATAATACAAATTGCTAAACCATTATTAATTCCTAAATATTAGGGATTTAACCGAACTAGTCGTATCCTACTCAAACTCTACCGACTTATAGATTTGGTTTAGGAAATTACTCCAACATGACCCACTTACCTATAACAACCAGGCTACATATATATATATATATATATATATATATATATATATATATATATATATATATATATATATATATATATATATCCAGACGAGATATTATATATGCTGGTCAAATGTCATCGGGATAGCCTATACCAAGGACATGTCCTAAGCAAAAGTGACGTATTTTTCCTTGGCATAGGGTCCGGTTCTTGTTGTGTACGTGCTATGGATTCGCTTGATTGATAAAGTGTTGCATAAAGGTGATGTTTGTTATGAACTGACAATAAGTAGTAAAATGCTATTGATAATGTGTAGTAGTATCTTGTGCATCAATAATCATTGATAATTTGTAGTAGTAACTTAATTCGTAGGAGCTGCATAATTTAGATCAGCAAAAATTTGGTCCATCAAGAGAAATTGGCCAGCAACAACTCATCAGCGAGTACGATAGTAACTTGTGCATATATCAATAGTAAGCAGTGGGGCGATTAGTGGTAACTCGATGATATTTTCCGACTAATGTAGCAAATTCACTCACTGTCAAGTGTTGCATTTACATATATATACTATATATGTCATGAAAAATTGCAGCGACTCGGACATACCTTTATAAGGATGTGATCATTAGTTTTGATTCCCCCTAAGCATAAAGAGCATTCTGGCGAGTGCAACTTCTCGTCATGACACATATATAAGAGCATGTTTAGAAGCAATTTTATTTAGTGACACTCTCCAACCAAAGCTTCTAACTTTCAGCGAGATCCAAGGCAACCATGAGTCCAGGGTGTTTCTAAGCGATCGAACGGTAAAATTACCCGAGTCATCACCAGCCCGCCCACATTCATTTATCATTTATTGAACAAGGCTGGTGGCCGGCCATTAATAGTCCCGAGGAGTTGAACAAATTGTGATCTGGTCGGGTTTGACACTGGTCGACCGTCCATTCCCGACACACCTAAATCCGAAAGCGCGCATCGGTCACGCACCTCTTCGCCACTAAAACTCTTTTGGCCTTTTCAAGTCTGAATAAATCCTGAAACAAAACCTTGAAAGGAGCACAAACAATCCATGAATCCAACCAAAAATATATTTTCTCCATATATTAATTACCAACAATAGCAGATAACAAATTGTAACAATTATCTGTCTTGTATGTTTTTTGTCAATTGTCATATTTAGTTACGAGTTATTAGTTTTATATCATAGGGCTTAAAATATATTCTCGCTTAAGGCCCATTGGACATTGATACATAGAACCGGACCTGTCCATAGGTGACGCAATTAAGTTAGGATTGCGAGTATACGAACCCAGTAAAGCTCCTGATTTTTTTTTATCAAACGGCTCTTTCACTCGCTTTTTTACCATATATATTGGTCAATTTAATAAAATTGAACTTTTCTCCCCTATAACTATAACTTAAATTTAACCAAATTTTTATACCATAACTTCCTCAAATTAAGTTTTTCTTTCACATTTTCATTGCAATCTTCTACCCTACTCTAACAAAATGAGATCGTCATTGCAATCTTCCGATTCATGCTGAATCAATCGAGTTTCAACTTCTTACTAATGTGTCACCGCCACAGCCGAACTTGAAGACACGACCGTTCAAAACACAATACGTGCGTCAGGTTCGTGCAAAGGCTAACAAAGTTCTTATGATATATTATTTGTTGAAGAGCGAAATAGAAAGAGTTAACATGTTTAGGACGAGATTTCGAAGGCCGCATGATTTATTTTTAAAAACCGTTGACAGAATAAAGGGTAATTTTAAGAGGGTTTGACGCGAAAATGAAAGAAAGTTTCTCTCCGTTACTAAAATGCACATAAGCGATTAACCAACTCGCGCACAATACGTAATTTCTACTATGAATATGATGGATATTTGATTATATGTCTGCCAAGACATCAATAGAATATATGCCTACAATATGCTTGGGATGCAATTATTCAGATATTTGGTAATGATTTTTTTTCTTGAATATACACATGGCATTTCATGATCGAGAGAACGCACAGTGTTTAGAGTTCAACATCGCCAAGGTGATCAATATCCACTAATCATACTTGAAGCGTCGGCGTCACATATGCATGGTTTTGACATGGGTGCTTCTGTGCGGTAGATTCAAACAATAACATCAATAAGTAGTCTTCGTTGTTTACCAACGAGATGTACAAACAACCTTTTGAGGTTAATGGAAATCAGTTGAACCACTTTTGTAAAAAAATTTGGTTCGCCAACTGTTCCAAAAGAAAAAAGAATCTTCAAGAAGGTGCAAGAGTCGGCAAGTAGTTTAAAAATGTGTGGGTTGCATGAGTCGTTTTTTTATTGTAAATTTTAGGTTTAATAGTTTAAAAATGACCTAATAACTTTTAAAAATTTTAAAGAAATAATCTCAACAAAACTAATAATTTTTTAGACAACTAATTAATTAATAAATAATTACAAGGACGAAAAAACGGCTCCTTAAATTGGGCGAACCCATTGGAAAGTCTCTTCATGCACGTGTTTCACGTGTACGTTGGCGTCAAATATCACAATCTTATCTTACGTCTTACGTACGGATAATAATTATGCATCAAATTAAGTATCTAGGAGTAAGGTGGTAGTTGCTACACGATACAATGTTTTCTTTTTGAAAGTAACATATGGTGTCGTGAGTTGTGATAGTTTCGATTGGATTATTATTATTATATGGTATATTGTTTTTAAAAGGTTTTAACTATTATTTTTTTGTTTTTATCGGTTTTAACTATTGAATTGGTTGGTAACGGTCTCAACTTTAATCACTTTGACAACCAACATGCCGATTGAATCACCGTTATGTTTAAACACTCGATTGAAGCACCGTTTCGTCATTCGGAGCGCCGTTTCGAGATAACTTTTATAGACTCGTATTCACTTTATGGTCAAAAGCCCTAGAGCACTGGTTTAGAATTCGAAAAAAATTGGTGTTGTTAAAATTAATTAACGATGGTGTGCTGGATGTCCAAGTGATAAAAGTTGAGATCGCTACCAGCTTATTCGATAGTAGGGATTGGTAGAAACCAAAAGATGATAGTTGAGACTTTTTAAAACTAATATACCTTATGAAATATACACTAGGATTATACAAAGCTAGCACGTTTGTATACCGTTAAATTTTTGTCAACACGATCGCTAAAACCATACACGGGTTAAAATTAACGAAAAAACAAATGTCATTCAACTTCAAACAAACATAATGAAACAGTTATACACAACATCATCGCAATGAACCACCTCTAATCCGGTGCTGGCAACGACGGATCATGATCCGCCTCTCTATGTAGAATCTCATAACAAAAGGACACCACCCTACACCATTCTCCGCTATCTACCGCCACCATTCATGGTCGATTTTAGAAACAAAGAAGATGACAAAGGCAACTAGAAAAACGCCAGAAGTGGTAGAAAGACAATAGTCGAATGAACCGGCAACTTGTTATAAGAATTAAAGGATTATAAAACAACTACAAAACTAATGTCTCTCATACTTAACTTATTTATAAAAGATTATTCTACTTTGATGGCCAGAATATAAAACCTACAAAAATATAATAGCTAAAATACAAAACATAAAATAACATTATTCGTGATCACTTTCTTTTAATATATTAGTAATTTTTTTTCTTCTCGTAATATTTGCTCTTCTCAAATGAACCTCATATATAATATAATATATATAGTAATAATAATAATTTGTTGCGTAGTGTTTAGGTTTATATATAGCCATGACCCACTTTCTTGACTTTTTAGTATCTTATATTTCGAGGCCTCATTGCATCAATGCATCGTTCTAATTAGGAGGGTGGAACCATCTTACGCAAGGACGAAGTGTGTCATGTGAACATATGAGGTTTGTCGTGTGTGATTATACATTTTAAAAAATAACAATCATCATTATGAAATTAGATAAAATATCATTAAATTATTTTCGTTGGCAATTTTGACGGATGAGGATGTTGATTGAATTTCCACTCATGCGTTTTCAGTCGTTTGTCGTGTAGGTCTTATGCAATTGGCTTCTAGCTCAATAAATCCATAAGAAATAAAATGGCTATAAGCCTATAAGTATAACGAAAACCTAAATATTTATATTTTATTATTAAAATAAGACTCTTCTTAAAACGTATCACTGGTTTATGATGGATGTGTGCAGAGTGAAGTTGTTCTAGCTGGCTCTTTTTGAGGACGACCCAACGCTCAATTGTTATGAGGATATCCACAGACGGATCAACAGAGAGCTACTCTTATGCAAATGGAATAAGTAACAAGAAACATTTTAAACAAAGAAGTTATTAAAACTCGTTACTTTATCCGAAAACGTTGTCTCCCAACCATTTAAATTGAAGTTAAAGACTCAAAACAACTAAGGCTTTTAGTACTCTATAAATGTGTCACTAAAAATCTAAAATAGCAAAGAGTTTCTAAGAACTAGCTCCTTGCTTTCGACTCACTAGTCATCGACAAGTGTATCAACACAAGTCTACATAGGCACAGACGACATAAATCTGAGAATCACTAACACACGAAGTCTTGAAAATATGTTACTAACTCAAGAAACTCACTTCAACACTAAAACATAACTTAAACATATACACACACCGAAATTAGAACTTAAACAGTAATCATAACAAGATATAACATAATTAATCAAGTCATTTCACCCCAAGTAGATCAAAGAACTTAGCTAAGCATGACAATGAAAAAAAGATAAAACTTGCATTAATGTAAGAACACATAGTTACAAGATTTGATGGTTATTGAATTGGTTTTAACTTACATGAGGTGATTTTACAAACTAAATACTAAGGTGAAAATACATAAATGATTATTGAAAAATATGGGTGGAGGCTGGCTCTAGATGTGCTCCTTTTGCAAATGAGCCAATATTGCTATTGATAGGCAATTTTATACATAAGACACAAGGGCATGTCTTAGTGTAATGTCAGCTCTATTATATATATATATGTGTGTGTGTGTGTGTGTGTGTCTTATATTTTTACGACAGACCCTTGAGACCTAGGGGGTGGGTGTCTGCCATGTATGCATGCTCCCTGATCTTGTGTCAGTAGGAATCACATAATTTTCGGGCACGTCCCATGTGAGTTTCACATGGGGTCGTGCCTCACTTCTATTTGTCTCTTTCTTCATATTGCAAGGTATGAGGGTGGGTCTCACTACTACAAAAATGAGTATTTGCCACCGTAAATACAAATGCAAAACGGTGACAAAAGATCATTTGCCACCGAATTTTCACCAAAACCAATGTGGGTGATGCCGTAGCAATTGGGAAATTGAAACCGTTTGCAACATCCCACTATTTCACCACCAAAATCAGCAACTCACTTAGTAGTGGCTAATATCACAACCAATTTGAAATTGAATTTTTTTAACCGGTTTGCAATTGCCACTATTTTGCGACAAACATGTTGCCACCACATTGCAACATCATTTTTGCCACCGAATTGCAACTACCAAAGGACCAAATTTGCAACCAAATTGTGACAACTTTGTCAATGCTATTTTATGTTAACTATTTATTAAACCTGCAATCTTTTTTATCAATTAGCCCTGTTAAATCACTTAAAAACTATTGTCTGTTTGTATTTTCATTATCATTATGATTCATAATATCAATATGGTAATTAACATAATTCATAAGAAAAAGTATTTTGTTCAAGTGTTAATCAACAAACTGATAATTAAAATGATGCAACACAAAACCTATGAACAATCCCAACTAGATATAAAAGCACAAATTTAACTCAATAAAACTACTCACAATGCAAGCTACTTTTAAAGTATTAATCCATTAATTATATAAAAAAAACCATAGCAATGCCATGATAGTAGGCAAAATACTAAATCACTTAAAGACCATTGTCCGTTTGTATTTAAATTCCTTACAACTGTCATTATGTGTCATAAAATCAATCTAGTAATTAACGTAATTCATAAAAAAGTTCTTTTGTTTAAGGGCCTTTTTTTCATCTGAATGGTCTCTGAATCTGAGCGATTTAAAAGTTTGTTAAATTCCGAATGTTTGGCTTTGCAAGCGAGGGTTTGAACTCGTGTTTGAGCGATCCAGACTCCAACCCAAGTCTGAACGAAATAGTGATGAAGCTAGCGACCACAAAGGGACGAAGATGGCGACCAGAAAAAAGATGAAGATGGAAACCAGAAAAGTTGATTCGTGTCAAAGACAACGGGTTTTCGGAGCTGCGTTCATGTCCGCAAGACGGGCGTCGCATCGTGTCAAAGAATTCGAACCAAATTTGCACCCTTTGTGCAACTTAACACGTCATGAAGGCTTGCATATATAAATTAAAAATGTTTTTTTTTCCACTCCAATGTGGGACAAAGTGAATGAAAGAAATTTTAGAATCGCATTCAGATGTCCACCAAACAAGTCATCTTAACTATTCAGCACTTAACCATTCAAACATCTTAAGCACTCAGACTTCTTAACCATCCAGCATTTTCCAAACACCCCTAAGTCTTAATCAAAAAACTGGTAATTTACATGATGCAACACAAAACCCATAAACATTCCCGGACAAGTATCACTCAGGCCATGTTGTATATGATCTTAAAGTTTGACTTCATCAATTAATGTAAAAGATTATGATGAAAAAATGCAACTATATCCCTTCATGAAGTTATACAATTAATGTTGGTGTGAAAAACTCAGAAAACATTTTCACATTACTAATTAACTAACCGTCTGCAAATCTAATCTCCTAAAACCAATTAAATAGAAAAGACTATAACATAGTTTGTCTTATTCATATAATTAATAGCTACTACCACGTTGATGTGGATATGTTCAAATAGCTCAAAGCTCACTCGGGAACAACTCAACTCGTTTACAAACCGAGCCACTCAGTTCGGCTCATTTATAAGCCAAACTTGACTCAGCTAGAGCTCATGAAGAACAACCCTAACTGATCGACTCCTTACAAAGCTAACTGTAGATTAATTATGTCATCAAAGTGGGATGAAAATCGGCCAAAGGAAATAGTAATTTAGCAAAACAAATTTTTATAAACAAATAAATTATAATACGTTTGACATCAGAAACAAAATCACCCTATAGTAGAACCTCTTTTGCATCTAGAATTTGATTCAAACACACTACGTACATGCAGGATGGTAAAATTTCCAAAAAAGGGAAGAAACTTACGACAATTGGCTTCCACAAATTTTGCAGTTTAGAGATCTATAAAACCTAAAAAACATATAATACTAAAAATAGAAAATTATACTAGTGATTATAGAATCCAACATCGATAGGAAATGAGAACAAAGTTTGTCTAATAAAGGGTGTAAACCTTACCTATCATGACGCTTTTTAAAACCATGAGAGGTGGGCGTCTAAGGGCGTGCCAATCGTCAAAGGGACAATTTCATTGTGTGGTTACATTGGGTTGTTACAGATGGTATATCAAAGTTACGGACCAGACTGATGTGTCAGCGAAGACGTTGGGCCACTCCTTAAAGGAGTGGAATGTAACATCTCACATCGGTTGAAAATAAGAACAAAGTTTGTCTTAATTATAAAGGATGGAAACCATTCCTATCATTATGCGTTTTAAAACCGTGAGGGACGAGTGCATAAGAGCGTTTCAACAAACTTGAGGGCAAAGCTTAATAGAGTGTCTAAGCGTCGACCTTAAATGAAAAGAGTGTCCAACCAATCACAACAACTTGTCAAAGAGAACAATTTCATGATGCAGTTACACGAGGTTGTTACATTAAGCGGGTCATCTTTTTAGCTCATAAGTTGTAAGGAATACGAATGATTAACAAAATAGAACAAACATACCTAGGGTTATTGTCCCCCACTTCCAAATGAAGTACTGCTACACGATGCGGAATGTATACGAGTGATTAAAGCGAATGGGTCATCAGCATTGTTAAATCCATACAATTTTCCCTTATTCTTGCCCCGTACGCTTGTGACCACAAGTCTTCATCGAAACATGAGTGGTTATCCTCTTTGTACTTGTCGACAATAGATGACATATTTTTCCTTAAGACACATAAATAAAATAATATTTTAGTAGTTTAACATAATCTTGATTTGAATCTAAAGGTGTAATTTAAGAAGCTTACATATATAAGTTTTACATGATTAGTCATCAACCCACTCTATATCTTCTTGAACATTCTCTTCTAAATCGAAGCTCTCCCCCAACTCATCGAATATCGAGTTGCCACCCTTTGACAATGTATCCAATGGCATACTCCCTTGTCTACATTATGATTGTTTCCATATCTCATTAAATGATATCTAATGCCCCAGTTTATTATCCTATAAAAGTAGTACTTCAAAGTTAATAACAAAAAAATAATATTATTAAGGTACGTTTATGACATGAGGATAGTCTATAGGAGAATCAGAAACTGAGAGCTTTCCTTTTTTTTCACCGACTCTTTGGTCTTAAGAACATTGTTTATAAGAATGACTGATTGCCCTTCTCTGGCCCTTACGGCCCAACTTAAGAGCAGACAGCTAATGCGTTCCGCTTATTGAACAGGGTTCTATGGTTGGTCCGTGACCCCTGGATGCCAAAGGCGTCCTTGGGGTACTCTCGTAGTACGTTCCTACGGGGTGGAGATGATGGGGTCGGTCCATGGATTTTCCTTCTCCTTTTGCCACATCTTTTACCAATCTTAATTTGACGGTCACAAATGATTGTGATCCAAAAGTATTAACATCTTTTACCGATCTTAACTTGACAGTCACTTTTTTCAGTGGCAAATGTTTAATTATTTTTATAGCAGTGAACATGATTTTGATTTTTAAAATTAGTTTTAGTTATCAACTTTTTTTAGTTGTTTTTATTTAATACTAGATTTAATACCCGTGTGACATACATGAGTTAATTAACAATAATATTTATAAAGAAATCATAACTATTATGTTTAAAGATTTGTAACTATTTAATATCTAAAAATTTGGCCCCATCAACTCATGCATGGTGCAAAATTCCACTTAATTTTTTACCTTCAAAATTTCCTATTAATTTTCCTCCAAAAAAATTGCCTCTTAAAATCTTGAAATATTAGATAGATTACCTTATTAACTTTACCTTTTTAAAATTCATATCAGTAGAGAATTCAGGGTTTTGGTTATCTTTTTATTTGGTTTTTGGCTATTGAATTTTCGTGATGAACCTATGAGGGGTTTTATAGTTTTAAAGGGTTTTAAAAATAAGCATATGTCAATGTATCGGCAGAAAATTTTGACGAATGTCATACGCTGGTGGAGGGTGGTCATACGGTAGCTAGTTATGGTTGATGCCCGGCCGGTGGTTTGGTTGCCACTTGTTTCAGGAATTCTATACTTTTTACGTGAGATAGATCACCTGGATATGAAAAGTAAATCAAGGACACCAACATTGAAGGATGGTTTATAAATATAAATAAATAAATATACAAATTTAAGAAATTAAGGATGGTGAATTTATTTCTCTAGGATAAATGAGTTGAGTGGAGATCGAAATGGAGTTCAAATCCCTTCAAAAGGATTATGTAATTTGTAATAGGTGGAGTTGTTTTTTATTTTCAGTTTGTGTTTTGTTTGGATTATCTTGTTTTTTTTGTTTTTGTTTCTTCTGTCGGCGACATCAAAGCTGACGGCCAGATTCAAGCCAAAAATAATAATATTTGTTGTATGTTGGCCGGCTTTTGGCTAGTTTTTTCAAAAGGTAACTTTGTGGAAAACATAAAGTTCATTTTTGTTAATAAAAAAACAAACGTGTGTGAATTGGGATGGCTCATAAATAATATCTCATGTGATTGATCATTAAATGGACAATTTTTAAAGGTTTACACAATTAAGTAAATATTCATAATTAGTTTTAATGCTATTGGGCCGGCCATCTACAGTTGTGCAGTATTCATTCTAACATGCAATGAACTAAAAGATGATCGAGCCAACTTTAAACGTCGAACATGATATACCAGTGAGCGAATAAACAAGGTGGTGTAGGCATTAGACACTAGCTAGGCTGCACAAGTGCATATATTATTTAAACCCTCTTTCAGTAGATGGCGTTATAGAGAAGATCATGATGAACTCTTTTGTGTGGTTAAATTAGTACCATACAAAGAGATTTGATGTTATGTGGCATAGTTGGTACTTTAGCCCTTTGATGTTAGGATGTGTTTGATTGTTTGTAGCGCATGTTGGTGTTTGCGGTCCTAACGTCTTGCTAGTGGATGTGTTGGGTGTTTCTTTAATAATATCGCCGTTCAAAAAAAATATTATTTAAACGAAAGATGTCATGACGTACCTTTTGACTAAAGTCAAGCATTTTTCAAAGACGGGGATGTAAGTTTGAATTTGAAGAATTATTCATTATTTTTTTAGTTTATTAATTTATTTTTTTCCAAATTTTCTAGATAATCATTATTTCTAATTGGGTTGTTATGCTTAATATGACTTTTTAGTGTTCGTGTTATGCATGTAAATACAACCCAAATGGTAATTCTAAGGATACTTATGGTCACAGTGGCGGATCCTGAACATTTTCAGCACGGGGGCGAACGGCGAGCTCAATATATATATAACACATGTAATTGTTTTTTCACAGGGGTGAGATCAAAATATATATATAAATTTAAGGTAACGGGATAAAAAACGATACTTCGGGATAACAAACGCGCAGGGGCCGGCGCCCCCGTTTGTCTCTATGAGGGTGCGCCCATGCTTATGGAGGCACGGACGGTTTCAGTCAGTTTTGATCGAGATAACATTAACTTGGTAAAACCAGAACACGTGATTTGTTTTTAAAAATTGTCTTTTAGTACAGAATATTAGAATCAAGTTAAAAACAATTAAATGCTCAGTTTTATAGTGTCATATAAAAAAATAATTTCATATAAAAAACTTATATATACTTAAAAAATACATAGTGTTTAAATGTAGGCTATTATTAATATTTCTTAAATTTTATTTTTACGTCGATGTTGTCAAATATAAATCAAATCATACACATCCAATTAAGAAAAGGTTAAAATATAATTACTCTTCAAAATAAATCAATTTAACTATCATTTACATAATATATGTCAGAAAAAAACCAGAGTTGAAAATACCATCAAATTAACTCTGTGGGGCTTATTTGGTGGCTCACTTGATGTTTCGTGACCTGGATTAGAAGTTTATTTATTTATAACATTTTGAAATCTTTATTGATTGCAACATATATTTATTAGGACATGTGCATATATAACAGACTCTTGTGAACTGTATGGATCATCACGGATCTTATCTATCAATGTTGACAACATTTAATATGTTGGGACCAGGACCGAAGGTAAGTTAAGGGCTAACGCGTCTGCCGACGTTAATCTTTTTCAGTTAAAAGTGTTACGTGTTAAACCAAAAGCTTAAACAAAACCAGGTTTTTATATGATCGACATCTTTGTTATCTAAAACAATATGACGCCGTTGCGAGTTAAAAAGAATTATATAAGTTTAACAAAAGTTCAAAACTGTAAAAAATATCCTACTTGTTTTTGTAAATTATTATTAGTTAACTAAAAGCTTTTATGAATTAAAAAGTCTAACTCAATCACTCATGAATGGTTTGAAGGGATCAACGTCCCACTTATTTTCATTTCGCCGGCCAACTTTGAGGCCAAACAATAGAGACGATTTTAAGGGTTTGGAGTCATGGACGGATTCAATAGGTAAGGAGCGGGTTTACGGGAACCCACCGCGTCTTAAAATTACATAAACTATATACAAAATTTCGGAGTGAGCCCATATAAATAATTAGGCGTGTATTCAAGTAATACAGTTCTTTTAGATGAGTTGAAATTTAATAGAGTTAGTTTACAAAAGATCACAAGTTTAATTCTCAATACAAGCATTTCATAATAATTCTTTTTTAATTAATTATTAATTTTTAAGGCTGCAAATCGTGAAACCCTTCTCATATCATTCAAATTACCAAAGTTTAATATTTACTTATTGTTATTAGAGTAAACTACAGTTTTGATCCCTGTGTTTTGATGACATTAACAGTTTCAGTGTCATCTTAACAGTTTTGGTCCCTGTGTTTGTATTTTCTAACAGAAATGGTCCCGAACACTAACTCCATCCAATTTTTCGTTAAGTCTTTTCACACGCGCACTGCATTTGAAGGGTAAAAATGTCATTTCTTCCTCTCTTTTATATAGGTCATTATGTAGGTTAATATTTTTATTCAGTCGCATGTCAAAAAGAATGAGAGAAATGACATTTTTACTCCGCAAGTGAGGGAGACTTAACGGAAAATTGGATATAGTTAGTGTTTGGGACCATTTCTGTTAGAAAATAAAAATATAGGAACCAAAACTGTTAAGGTGGGACTAAAACTGTTAATGATATCAAAACACGGGGACCAAAATTACAGTTTACTCTTGTTATTATATGATGACCCTAACCCATTAACCTGATCTAAAGCATTGAACGGCCCGAATTTTTTTATGTTCAGTTTCTTAAAATTGAAACACTTAAAAACAGTGAACTCACTGATAAAATTTATAATTCCATCACTATTTGAAGTCCTTGCTCAATTGATATCATATTTTTATCGTGTTTTTAGAGTTCTTAAATACGATTAAGATATATGTGTCACTATTAAAATTAACACAATAACCAAGAGGTGAAGTTATTAATCATTATATCCGAAGTTGATGGTACATTATTGGTACCACACACACATGACAGTGTCTGTGTAGTATATATATACTGTGGCCTTCAGCATATGACAATAAGTTTTCATGAAAATTAATGTTGTTACGACTATATATTAAATACGATTAATATATATGTGTCACTATACTGCAACACAATCTGTAAAGTTATTATTGTAGGCATGACATATATCTACTAATCAAACTTGTATTTATTTTTCAACCTATCAGATCCATTATGAAACCTCTTAATATGTCGGAAAAATATCTGAGTGCAACATCAGGAAATTTTTTAAAATACATTTCTACAGTTGTTGATTGGCACTACAAGAAAACTCTACAACGGTTTTTTTAGAACGGAGGAACTATTATTAAAAAAACAAACTAGCAAGAAACTATAAATACAAAAAAAGAACAAGACAATTACGACACATGACATCCAAAATATTAAAAAAAAGACCATTTAACCCGATCTAATTATTATTCATCTTGGCTTTTTTTACACATTGATAGCTTAGAATCTTGACGTCTTCTATGATCTTAATCAATGAGGGGTTGGTTCCATGAAAAATACAATTATTTCTAAACTTCTAGATGCATTATAGAGTGGCTTTAAAAATAGAGTCAATCAGTTTTTCATGGGTTGAGTTTTTCTTTAAACCATAATTCGGCATGTCCATCATCACATTGAGAGTCTATGATTGTAAAATAGGAAGCCGGATCCATCTACTAACATGAGTCTACACCATACGAGTCAGGGAACAGTAAACAAAGATATGATCCGTGCATTTTCATCATTTTGCTGACATAGAGGACCACTAACATTGTTGATTTGCATACCTAGCTCTACTATGGTAACAACAAAGAAACAAGCGTTGGCTTAGACCGAGCAACATCAACGGAACGTCGACGTCGTCGCCATTGAGAATTTAGTATTTTAGGGTGTTGGAAGCCTCTCCGGATGACATGTCATTTCCATACTGATAACGTCGAACATTGGAAAAAATCTGATTGGGGAAATAGGTATCCAACAACGTGTCATAACAATAAGTTTAAAGTTTTTATTTCTTTACTTTTACTTAGAAAAATAAAATATAACTTTAAATCTTGCTTATATATTTTAATAAACTGAAAATAAAAGATATGATGTAGTTCGAGTGACTATTTGTTGCCGATTGACTTGTCGACGCCATAGGGTTTATAATGCCCTAAATCATAAAATAACTGTTGTTTATCGTTCAACTAACTAACTCTCCTCTCCATCTTACTAAATCGCCTAACCAGGTTTAAATGAAAGCCATTTTGATCAATTGAGACTCAAGCGATCGATGCCAAGGTTGAAAGTAGTGACATGCATGTAAACTCGTTTGTTTAAGTTTCTTACCATCAAAACTCACCAAGAATCGGCATTTTCTCTGATTTTCTATGAAATATCATATTTGACTTTTAGCTACGTCGTTGAAATAGCCTAAAAAATAAAAATATAAATAGTGGTTTTTTACAATCTAGGGCAAATAATTTCATCGTTACATTGTAAATTTAATTAATGATTTATTTATCCAATAGCGATGATTTGTTGTTACTATAGCTTATTTTTTTAATGAGTTAAGTGTAATTTGCACTATGTGCTTTACAACCATATACATCATCAATTAAAAATTTAGACCATTTGCATCTCTATGATTTTTAAAAGAGGTCATGTGCCCCCCTCTATAACTTTAACCATTAGTTAGCTGTTAAATAGAAGGGTAAAACCGACATTTTAACTATTTAAAACTTAGTATCACTGTACATACCCATGTGATTACGCTTTTTAATAGTCAAAGAAAACGTAATGTTTATTATAAAGAGTTTTAAATTATGATATTAAAACTTTTAAATGGGATGCAAAGTGATATATAAAGTTTTAAATGGTAAAAATGTTGTTTTTATCCTTTTTAGTTAACGATCATTTAACGGTCAAAGTCACGGATGAGTGTAAATGACCCCTTTTATAAATCATATAGATGTAATGGTCTAGTTTTTTATTTGGATGCGAAGTGACTATAAGTGTAAACGACAAGTGTATAAATTGCAGTCAACTCTTTAATGAGTTAAACTTTCGAAAAATCTTCTCTATTTTGTCATTCATTGTCATGATAATTGTTTTCTATATATGTCTCAGTAAAGAAACTTAGTTGTCATAATATGTTTGTTTACATATTAAACCATACAAACTTCATAACGGAAACATTACGTAATTACAACATTTACAAACACACAATGTTAGTTTATTGCCGTTGAAAAAAAAACACATTAGTTTATTGAAATGTCCAAACATACAACATCACCCTTTAAATTTTGTTCTGCAACATTGCCATGCACGTGTCATGGTATAGTAATCTCGTCCCCATACCTGGTTAGAAAAATGTATTCCATACTTGACTTAAAGTCCGTCAGGTATGTACATAGTGGATATTAACTCTGTCGGGTGTCGGACATACACATGGGTAATTGAGTTTGGGTATACCTTTTAGTTTCTTAAAAATACATGTCGGGTATTCTCGTCATGTTTGAATCAGACATACTTGAATACTTTAATTTCAAGATTAGAATAACGAATGAATGAATGAGAGTGATATAGAATTAAGGATTTAAAAGAGAATACTTTTAAAAAAAGTAATGATATTCCCATTCTAAATGTCTCGGGTTTTCACATCGTGTTCGAGTTTGATTGTCATATATATCTGATCTTTCGGTCTATACTATAAAATTTTAAGTATTATCAACTACGTCGTTGTAACGATGTGAGACTGATGTTACATTAATCTTTTTCATAGTCGACAAAAGTTTCTTTTTAATGTTACTTTCTAATTACATCATAACGTGCAAGACATAGTACTCTTTCCTATTTGTATAATCTAGCAACGCTAAGCTAGGTTACTAACGTAGCAAGCGCAAGGAAATCATTAACATGTTGCATCACACTAGCGGGCATAAAATCTAGGTTATTACATGATACAAGTGTTACGTAAAAAAGATGTCTTATTTATTTTTTTACTTTAGATCAACCAGTTTTGACAGAATTTGATTTTACCAAAATAAAAAGTTTTTGGATCCCCATTGTTGATATCGTTGCTCTTTTAAAAGACAAGTGTGAGAGGTATATATGATATACTTTGCTCCAGAGCTCATTAGTTGCGCATGATAATGTTGAGCTAAATACATAAAATTAATGTGTAACTTATGACACATGAATGTGTGCACTTGTGCTAATGATCGCGTTGTCATTTAAATTCGCGTTGCCTTAGACCAGGAAGATGTATACCCTCAAAATAGTTGTCCCAATTGATTATCCTCGGATCAAAGTAGAAGATACTCTCCTCATTTCCACTCACCCGGAGCACCCTACGTAGCTTTTCAGTATTCATATCATCGTAACTGTCACATATTAAATTCATTTGTAACCTCGTTAAATGAAATTTAATTATTTAATCCAAGGTAAATTAAGGTAGCGTCACTTACAAGCATTTTGTGAAGAGGTATGGTTTGTAGAGGTCCACTAGACGTAACACAAAGTTGATCTTACGGTTAAGATTCTTGTATGTGTCATCAAATGCTCGGCAAAGTATAAAATTTATAAATCGAAGGATCTAGTGAAGGAATGAAAGATATAATAGTCACTGTGTTAAATGACAAGAAGTGATACAATGAATAGTTATACAGAAAAATGGGTTAGAAGGGCATATGTATATGATTATATATTGTGAGAAAACGTTGAACAAAATAATGTATTTTTTCAATCTTAAAATGTTTTAGTTTATAAGATTATAGTTGAAATGCGGTATTTGTTTATCTCTTTAGAAATTTAAAAACCATATTAATTATCTACGTATGTGTAACTTATATGTAAATAATTTATGTATTGATAATTTAAGCAACATGTATCTTACACAACACATACCTAAGTAAATGGATAAATAAATATGGTAAAATGTGTTTGCTTTTAGTTTTTCATGTTTATAACATAATTAGTTATATGAAAGAAAGAAAAAGACAAAGTTAGAGTTCATGTGAGAAAAATAAATATTATTACAATAACAAAAGAAAGTAACTAAATTCATCAATTTTTGAAGCAAAAACTATTTTAACATATAAAAAACTAGTTTAGTGTCCGCGCTACGTTCGGGAACACAATTCAAGTGATGCTTTTAAAGATGTTCATGAATATTCCATTCGGTTTTGAGACAAAGCCATAATAAAACGGAACACATGATATATTTTAAAAATAAGATTTTTAGTATAACAATATTATACTCAAATTAAAGAGAATAAAGTGCTTAGTTTTATGGTGTAGTTTATTTTTTTTAAATCATATAAAAATGTTATGTATATTTATAAAACATTGAGGTCTTTAATTGTATGTTATTATTTATTTTATCCATAAGTTTATTTTTAAACCCTATCAAATATAAACCGACTCACGTACACCCCTTGTAGTAAAGGGTTAAAAATATAAATACTCTTTAAATTTTTCAGAATTCTCCAAAATATTAGGGGACAAAAAATGTAATTAGTTTTATTATAATAAATTTATATACATATTTTAAATAGAAAAATCATTTTTATGAGATAATCTCTCAAATAATGCCACATAAGCTAAAAGCTATGAAAACATGCCACATAGGATTTTTTTGTTTTGCTATATTATATAAGGATGATTGAAGTGCAATATCTATTCATAAATTTTGAACTTCAAAAAATAAAATAAAGTTAATTTCATTTGTTTGTTAAACCTAAACATGTGCAAGTCATGTGTAGTTTATGTTACTTACACATAACCTACACGTGTGTAGGTAAATTTAAAACGGTCAAAAGACATACGAAAAAATATTTTAATGAATTCTTTTTGTTTATACCATATGCATTTATATGTAGGGAGTGATTTTTTTTAAATATACAATTTATAAATTTTTTAATGATTTAGGTTTCTTCTTTTTCTTCTCACGATATATGATCATTCTCAAATGAACTTTATAAACCCTTAAAAAATATGAAGCGCTCATCTAAAAATTAAATGATTTATTAATTTATGTTTTCTTTTGTTCTATAATATTTTAGTCGTTCGTACTAAACATCAGCCTTTTAGCCGATAATAATCTATGCCGACAGTTTGTTCTATGAAATTTCTAACACTCACTTTTGTTGTTAAGAGTCTCAGACACACATGATCATCATAGATTTACACTTGATTTCGCTAACAAAAAAATTAAAATCCCCATTTCAATCATAATCATCAATGTTAATAGAATCGAGTGAAAATCAAGTGTAAATTTATAATTATTATGTGATTGTATTGTCCTTGACAATAAAAAAAAAGTCGAGAATATCACTAGTCAAATTAACTGTCAGCATAAATTATTATCATCATCAGTCGATAAATCAAAACTAAAATTATTAAAATCCATTTATTTTAAGGTGAAAGAGACAAACCAACAACGGAAGCAAGTAACGAAGACCAACATATCTATAGAAGCTTGACATTGAGTTTAACACCGTAACTTCACCGACCATGACATGCTTGCCATCCTTTCCGATCCATGGATAATCGGTAAAATATCGGAACGCACATTTTTGAAATGTGGCAAACTTCAAAGGATTAGACACCGAAGATCCAACATGGTAGATTGCTTCGGAACAAGTTAGATTTGCATTAGCCACCATTGCCGCAATCATAGCATTCACCACCATGTCAGCAGGTACCTACAAACTTTTATCTCCTCGTGCGTAATTGTTTCAAATAACAAATTTTCAAATATATGTTAAAAGTGTAAAAGATTAAATTAAAAAACTCAAACACGCTCACCACATCGTATATACCCTCGGGATTTCCAAGAAAACATGTTAACCTGCCTTTAGCATATCCAAGAGCCAAGCTATCAATAGTCCTGATATTTTAAAACAAGGATAAATTATGTACCAATGTCTTTTAGTGACTACATGTACCAAAGTGTCACCATATCATATTTCTTTGTGACACATTTATAGTACTACTATAAAACCATTAGCACTACTATAAAACTAGTTATAGCGACAATATAAAAAAATGAAGTCGTTGAAAAATCCTGACAGAATCCTTAATTTATATAATGAAGTATACTTTCCGACCAAAATTGAAAACAAACGAAGAGTCTTTTACCTAATTCCTTCAACCCAGCCGGGAAAGGGTTCTTTGAAAGTACTAGTGACTATCGTTGGACGGATAATCACAACTGGCATATCTCCTTTTAAGTGTCCGATAATCATCTCGCCTAATGCCTTGGTAAACACATATGTATTTGGCCAACCGTAATGATTCGCTCTGTAAATTAATAACACTTATAATCAATACAAATTATTATTAGAAAAAACAAGTTGCAAATTATACAATTGTTTTATGACTAAATCTAAACAGTCACTATTTAGCAACCAAAGTTACTCAAGTCACACATATGAAGAATGTTTTGCAACTAAAATTAAATCTAAACAGTCACTATTTATCGACCAAATCTAAACGACCCTTTTAATCAACTAAAATAGTAAAATTAAATCAATCGCAACTTAATTAATTTTGCACTATTTTGAGACTAAATCTAAATAGTCGTTTACCAGCGACTTAAATTTATTAAGCCACAAATTGAGATTATTACCGCAAGGGAACATGTTACCAACGACTAAATTTATTTAGTGACAAACAGTATTTGTTCTTAAAAAAATGAAACTGAATTCAAAACTATTTCAAAACCTTTGCATTCCCAAATCTTTCATGGCCAAATTAATCAATTCATCACTAGCATTATGTGATTTGAGCTCTTTCAGTTTATATTCAAGGATCTTCTTCTCTTCATCGATATCTAGACCGTTTCTTCCGTTGAGCGATTCTCCCAAATAGTATGGAGTTTCGAGTATCAGTCCCGGCTTCTCACCAAAAACATACGCTGAATTTAAGTTGATTCGATTAGACGGTTGTCGGATCACCAGAAAAAAAAAGTTAAATATATAGGGTTTGAAAAATAACCAGTTGAAATATGAAGCAGAAGTTTTATGTTGACACATTTCTGAGCAAAGTTCAAAACGTTCTTGGCGCCAAAAGTATTAAGATTTAATGCCACGTCATATCTACAACAAACCAATAAAGTAACAATTAACACATACTAAACAGTTAATATGATCCGTAAGGAAATTCTTTAAATTTCATTTTGGGTCTAATCATAGTCTTAAAAAAAATTGACAATTTTTGTCATTTTTGGCATAGAAAAGTCAAATGAATAATAATATGTGGCATTTTTGTTCCAATATGAACATTTTGGGAATTTATGATTTTGATTGATTATATATGTGATACCTTTCATCAAAGTTGGTGGTCGCGGCGGCATTAACAACTACGTCCACGTCTCTCCACATTTCCGCTTTCAAACTTGAATCTTGTACTCCTAAATCCTCGCAAGTGATGTCTCCTGCGACAAGAGTAACCTTTTCGGCCAAAAAAGGTTGTAGGTTTGTACCATGTTTCTCTTTCAGGAGCTTAAACAAGTCCTTCGCCACAGCCTAAACATATTCATGTAAAAATTATACATATATATGGGTAAGTGATCTATGCAGAAGAAGACTGATGTTACCTCAGTGTTAAACCGTTTCAACGCGGACTTGCCATCGGCAGCTCTAACAAGAAGATAGAGTTTCTTCACATTTGGTTGAACTCTTAGTATCTTCTCCACAAAAACTACACTTACACACACTCGCATAAGTATATATGTATCACTAAGTCAATTCCCATGAAAAATTACATGTTGCACAAATAGGTATTTCCTAAGGTCAAATCTGTTACAAAACTTTATAGTTAATAACTACTCGTGTAATTAATCGCGTAGCAGTGACATATATATTGATATATCGATCATGTGCGTTGAAAGAGATCAACGCCTTACTTTTAGCAAGAAAACCAGTGGCACCAGTTATTAACATGACTTTGTTCTCAAGAAAATCAACTATGCTTCCCAACTCCATGATGATGGATTGAAAATTATGCCAATGAGTGATATTTCTAGTTCTAAAAAATAATAATTGTAAAATGATAAGTGTGAGGTGCATGGTCTCGATCTAGTCCTGCTTATTTATAACAAATTTGTAAATAGAGACCCTACTTAATTGATGATCATATATATCTATTTTACAGCAATATAGCCACACATTTGTATTAATGATAGACATACTCGATCTACAAATTAACACTTGTGGGGCATTTCTATGTACCGACCCTACTTTTGTTCTATCAAGTTAATTTTTGTACTCGGATTTAAGTTATTTAAGATTAGCTTGTTAAAAACGTACGTTGATAAATAGCTCATGCCAGAGTCTAAACTGAGTTTATTGAGTAGCTAGACAGGCTCAAACTTAAGTTTTGGATGTCGAGTTTGACTTGATGGTGTGTTTAAACGACTTGATGGTGTGTTTAAACAAGTATATTACTTATATAAATATGACAATTTTTATACAATAGGGTATTTTTTAATATTGTAGTTGTTTTCAGGGTAACATATATGAGAAAAATGTTGTTTATGGTGATTTTTGTCACTCATGATGATTCACCAAAAATCATCAATTCACTACCCATGGAATTGGCTTTGATCAGCGTTTGAGAAAACATATACTCCCTCCGTCCCATTAGAATATTCTTAGTTTGAAAAACACAAAGTTTTAGGCACAATAAATGATTGGTATTTTTGTTTGTTATTTGACAATAATACCCTTGACAATAAATAATATTGCGGGTCCATATATTGTTTGTTTTATGTTATTAAGGGCAAATTTGGAAGTTTACTAATAAATTTTAAAAGTGGACACTTTAAGTGGGACAACTAAAAAAGGCAATATGGACACTTCTAATGGGACGGAGGGAGTATTAGTGAAATTAAAATCTTGCTTAACTTTTAGCATAATACAGTCGTGACTTCAAATATTAACACATAATACATTTTATATGTATTAATATATGGTAATAAACAAAGTAAATAAAAAACTATATTAATGAACGTAAACAAAAGTAAATGAACAAACAAAAGATGTTTCTATGTCTACATTTGTTTAGTTAAGCCAACACAATCTTTTTGTTAGCATGAGTGAACATAAACGAATTTTCCGTTGAACATGTTACAATTATTCATTTGTACAGCTATAAGTAGACCTAATCGTAATTAAGAGCCAACAACCATGTGTTAATCGTGATGATAATTTACTTTGATTATTACACAAGCCACCTCTAGCTATGTGACGGGTGTCACCAGACACCCACAAAATTTTGTTACGTACAATATTAGTATACTAGGTTAACACCCGTGGGTACCCACAGGGTGAAACGATAAAATAAAAATATATGTTCTCATATTAAAAATAGTATAAGCAACCAAAATATTACAAAAAAAGTATGCTAACATGAACAAAATTAAACTACAAATTTCCAAAAATTTACTTGTACGCCACATTCATTGTGTTGTTTGTAACATTGCCAACTTTATCTTGTATAAGAATCTTCAAGCCAACTCTTGACTCTTGTTAATAGTCATAGCAAAACAAACTGCCCTTCTTTTGAAATTGAGAGGTATCTTCTTATCAGATGGTGAAAAATTTAGTCGATGAATGAAAGTTCTTTTACCTATAGCACCCAAGTTACAGAACCTATAAGCACATTTTTTACCAATACTATAGTGCCCATGGTAGCCTTCTTCGCTACAAAATCACACGTTATTTTCAACTTTTTAAGAGAAATTGAATTTAACCTAGTATATGCTCATCCTAGTTACATTTTCTTTTTGAAAAGCAAATTAGCAAAGAAAAAAGAAAAAACCTATGCAACACCCAAAACCGAAACATAACAAAACAAACAGATCAAACTATCAAATAAGTTATAACAATCCTAACACAAATTTAAAAATATGCATTCATTAGCAAGAAACGGTGCTGCACTCTACAATACTTTGAAAATACGTCACACGCCTTTAAAAAAACTATAATCCTTTTCTTTTGGTTTTTCTACTTTAAAAAATAACCATTTTAGATTAAAAATTGTCAATAATGCATAATGTCTTGCAAATACAATCAAGCCATTATCCCAAAGGGATATAAGTAGATGAAACTCAATACCTTATGACTGTGAAACGCTTGAATAGCAAATACTTTTTGTGCTTTTGTTCAACCTGAAATGTAGTGAAAAAAGACAACAATATAACAATTAGATACCAACTATCGGACATAATATAAAATCAAGACTATTATACCAATTCAAATAATCCGATTCATGGAACCTTAATGTAGCAGTTTTAATGTATTGTAACATTGATAGTCTAGCATTGATAATCACTTCATATTTATATATTTCCAAACATCACGAACCCGTTAAACATTTAAGATTGTTTCCCAACTCATCAATTTCATTATTCCGTCAAATGCATATGCATGAAACAGACATATAGTATAGTACGGATTATAATCCTAACCTATACAAATGGCATGTCGTGTACCCCATAACGCAAATTCAGTGTCTATGTAATCCAATTTAAGGCAACCCTTACCCATACATAACTATTGCTTTTCATTGGCAGAATCAAGTTATCAACCCATCAATTAGACCCGAACATGTTCAACTCATAAAATACACAGGTTTCTTACTTCCAAATCCTACTAAATGGGAAGTTTTCTAGCATTCTCCCTAACCTAAATGTGAAGAAACAATAAACCATCATCCATTACTAATGTGTATATGCATTTATAATAATTATTGATTTGTTGTAATGTTCATACATGCGTTGTTGTAACCACATTAGATGAAACTAAAAGCCTAACCTTGATGAGCGGTATTTCTATCCATATCTGTAGCTGCTCCCATCGAGTCCCCACAAAAGAAACTACGACCACCAAATGCAATCGCCATCTAAATGAGGCCTCTAACATAAGCAAGTCAGATAAGAGAGTAACTATGTTACATTGCTATTGAGACACAATGTACTAAAATCAAAGAATACCTTAACACTCATATGGCAAGCTATTGATGTGTTTGAACTACCATTGCAGCAGATGAATTAGATGTTGCAAATATCCCATGAATAACAAATGACATGAACTTTGTAATTATAAGGATCCTGTAAATAATAGCTGACATGAACTTTGTAATTATGATGTTGAGTGATTAAGTATATATCCAATTCACTATCAGCATTCCCTTCAACCACATTATTAATCCAAACCTAATGCGCTTTTAGCGTAACAAAATGACCAAAAAATTATGCAGTTTCAGCAGCAAAAAGAGTTCAAACCTAGTGCATTTTACGGTTTAGCATCAAAATCAGTTCACAAACTTGATGCAGTTTTATCATTTGTTACTGACCCAAACCTGATTCAAGTCTAGAATCAAAACCCGACCCTAGAACGCAGTTTAATCATTGTTAAATTTGTTCATAAAATCCAGTATGAATACTATTAAAACTGTCCAACAAATGCATTAGACACGATGCCAAGCAGCCTCAAATATTGCAGTAGTATCACTGTTAAAAGGCCGTTAAAAAAACCACTGTTAAAAAGCAATTAAATGCAATAAAAGTGCGATCAAACATCCACAAAATCCGTAGTTTAATGATTCAAAAAATCCAACTAAATGCAGCGAAAATAGACCAAAAAGTTCAATCATTGTTTGAGACTCGTGCGATATTCTGAGAACAAATAAAGAGGTAAACAACAAACATCAACAATTTAACCATTATACAAAAAATGAATTTACCAGCTTACAATTTCCTCTTTCAAAATCCAAAACTTTGATAGCCACAAAATCATCGTTATTAAGACACTTTGCGCGGTAAATAGAAGCGCTAACACCTTGCCATATCTTCTCATACAGCACATAGTGCTCTGCTAAACAGATATTTCTCCATTTGATAAATTTTCTAACAAAGTTACAAAACCGTATTAAACATCATCAGTAAATCAACGCACATAACAACCTAACTCTAACGCTAGACAATAAACACCTTATTTCATCAAATAAACAACATAAAAAGGAACAAATTAGGGTTTATAAAATCGTTTGTTTTTACAGCTGATGAAATCTCAGAAGTAGATGAACAAACATGGAAAATGAACAAACCTTGAAAAGAGAATCGGAGATGATGAGCGGCTGATTGAAAGATTTAGAACGGATTTGCAAAGAAGAAATCGAAGGAGGAGCGGCGGCTGAAGGTGTTTGTGTGTGAAAAATGAGATGAAAGTTTAGGTTAAGAAACACTATATTAGATCCGTATAAATGCTGGGTTAAAAAAACGGATCTTGGGTTAATGAGTGGATCCGCGAATTAGTTGAGAGTTGCTGTGGTGTTGACAAGTGGCATGTTGTGGTGAAAGGAGTTAGCAAATTATTATAAGAGGAGATAATTGAAACGCATACCATACTCTTGATTTTGTAACGACAATAATTATAACGTACCCCACATATCCCCAATTATCATTACTGTCTTGGATATAACGTACCGGTACCCCACATCTCCCCAATTGTTATAACGTACCCACTTACAATTACTTGGATATTAACTTAGGGGCCGGTTGTTTCAGTCGATTAATGGTTTAGATGTTTGAATGGTTCAGTATTTAATGGTTTAGACTGTTTATTTCACGAGCAGATGTCTGAATGATTAAGACATTTGTCTCTGAATGGTTAAGTATTATACAAAGTCTTAATGGTTAAGAGTTATAATGTGAATTGGTCAAACGGTTGCCTCTAAATAGTTAAGCAATATACTATCTTTTAATGGTTCAGACCTCTTACTGATTCAGCACTTAATGGTTCAGACCTCTTATTGGTTCATCAATTATCCATTCAGATGCTGTCAAACAGCCTCTTAATTTATTCTTAGAGACAAGTTCAGTTTCATTTGTGTCATGACTATATATATAATGTTAACAAGATTATGAGTAAATGTTTATATGGGTGTGGATCATTACAGAACATCCTTTTATCATGAGAACAAGAAGAACAATTTCTGGCTCTTGATTAAGTTATTGACTATTTTAATATCACTAATTTATATATATGCAAATCAATGGTTTCTTAATTTACGTTTATGTGAATCAATGGTTCCTTAATTTACATATATGTAAATCAATGATTTTGTAGTTCTGTAATTAAGATGGTTCTGTAAGAATCTTAACCCATGTTCATATAACCTAAATATGAAGGCAAAAAAACATATAAGATCAAGCCATCTAGGGCGGGAGAAAGTGGATGAAAGAGTAGCGCCAGACCTGGTGGTAAGGGAAAAAAAATTCAACGAGATATCAGTTACGTACTCATTTACAATTTATCTATTTTTATAGTCTAGTTCCATAATAAAGCTCGGCTGATACTTTTTGTGAGCAGCCTCGTTCTAGTCCCCTAACCAACCTGAATAGCCTCGAACAACATCGTTTTTATAGGTGGGTTTGTGTCTATATATATTTCTTTTTTGTTTTGACTAGTAGAATGTTATACTTCGAGTCATTATATGAATTTTGATAAATTTATCATTTCATGTTTGTCACTACTGTTTATATTTGCTATTGTTTGTATCATTAACAATCAAGAAACTAACAAACAAACCAAGATAATTTGGAAGAAACTAAAAGTTTGAATTTAAATCATCAACACAAGTACACAACCTACAACACTAGAAACTAATTATTATAAAAATAGATTAAAGATTAAATTTGAAGTAGATTTTGTCTAAAAAGTATGATAAATGCTTTAAACATGATTTTAAAACCAACTCAAACGAAGTGGTGGTTTTAGGTTTTGGGTGAAGTGGGAGTTTAGGTTTTGTAGGAACCGTCCGTACAAAAACACAATATTATTCTTTAAATTCATTTACAGTACAAAGAAAATAAAGAAAACAAGTAAATTACAATATGATTACAACCGAAATAAAATACAATACAAGAAATGAGTAGAAGCAGAAGCAAAAACATGGCTGAGGATTCGTGTTCAACACGGGTCCCTTAAAACAAATTCCGAGTCTCCCAAGAGAACTCGTTTGTTTCCCAGGGTACAACAGCCGAAGCAGTATGTACTGCCGGGATTGACTCACAACCCAAATTATATTTAAAGAAAAGAGATGAAGAAGATCAACTGTATGTTAGAAAAATTAGAAGAGAAAGAATGAGAGAACTTTTCATAATTGGAGTTCTTTGGTGTTTTATTTGGTGTGTCTTTAGTGTGTTTTCAACCAAGGTTCACCTTGGTATTTATATGACAAGAATGAGTTGAAACTCATCATTCATTGTCCATAAACATGAGTTGAAACACATATTCAACATAATTATGAGTTGAAACTTCTATTCAACATAAATAATTAGTTGAAACCCACAAAATATTCAAACTTATAACACCAACTAATTTATTATTTTGTATTTTTCACAAAATATAATTTGTGTATTACAAAATTTTCCAACAATCCCCCACATGGGAAAAAGACAAAATCTCATTTCTCAAATGAAAAACTCATTTTCTGACGTGAAAAACTCATTTTCACATATTATTCCACCAATAAAAATTGATCGTTACATACTAGTTCCTTAGATATAATTTAGCGGTTGAGTATTGCCGGATAGGTAGGCGTTACCTTTGAACCTTCCGTTGTGATGCATACTTAGTCTCCTAGTGGTTCGGTAGACGTGATGTCCTTGAACCAACCACCACTTATGGAGACGACAATACACTTCACACAACACTCTCCATGGTTCGATCAAACCCTCATTGTCGTGTCCGTTATGGTCATGGAACACTAGCCTGGTTCTGCGAAAGCTCTAGGAATTGCGCGCCCCACAATTTCATTCGAAGCGACCCCACTTCTCTTTCACATAGGTGATTTATCTAAAGAATCATTAAAAGCATTAAGGTTACTATGATTACGCAAATCATTAACCATACGGTATGCTTAGCCTCACAACGTGTCACTGTTGTTATAGGAATGGACTAGGAAGTATTTAAGCTCCCTTTATAATTTAGGAGGACATATATAAACGTTTATACATATTAGCTTATATATCGACTTGTATATTAGCTATGCCCCCACAGTGACCACCCTTAGATATATGAGTAGGTTGTCCTATTGAACTTAGATCTTGGGATCTCCAGTCAACTAAGTTAGGTTTTCCTTCATATACCATCTTTCATGGGCTTTAGTCTCATTCCACAACTCCGTCTCTCATGTTGTTGGATCCAAAACCATTATCTATGACTCCGTCGAGTCAATATAGATAATTGCAGTTGAGATGAGTTGTTATGATGTGTTATTAACTCACAAGTTAATCTTGCCTTTTGTAATTTTTTAAGACTATAACCCCGAGTATCAACTCGAACCGAGGTACATTTTTGTCTTTAAAATGCATTTCAAGCCTAGCATATCCATGCCATTAGTAATTAGATGTTAAATCTAACCAATTGACCTTCGAGTCTAGCTTGTAGATTCGGTCACATAGTTGCATTATATTTGGCTCAACAAAAGGTTCTCTTTTGATACGGGTTTGAGAAAACTTCTCAAATATCATTTCTCAAATGGCTTTCCCCCACATTTCTTGCATTTAGATAGAAAATGTTTAAATATACGATTAGACATCCATGATTTGAACAAGATCAACGTCTTGTGTCAAAGATGTCATCAATGCTTGTTTGCCGACTAAAGCAACGCATGCCTTGTCATAAGTTGTTATCAACCATCTCAAACTTAAATACTTTTAAGTTATCATCTAGGTTAAATCTAGAAAATTGAGTTCTCCATAAGTTATATGACTTTTCTTAGATTGAATGACAACCGTCATTCAAATTGTCTTATAGACAACTTTACTTTTATATTGTATATGAGTTGAATGTTTCACATTAATAGTCTCCTCAGAGTATCATAATTAACAAGTACTAGTCTAGCATGCTTTAGACTACAATACTCTAGCATGTGAACAGAAGATGCATCATTCTGATTCTTCACAGCTTTTAAGTAATATCTCAATATTCGTTCAAAACATTCATCTCATAGTTTAAACAAACAATGAGAGTTGTTCATCATCCCAAAATCTCAATATTTAGGAACGTCTAATATGTATGTTACGTAAACGTACATAGACTGTCATTCAATCTAGGATCATAAACTTTTTTTTTCTTCCTTTTTCTCAAAAGGTTTCATCATTGACTCATATGGACTTTGAAGAATCACAAATTGATCTCCCATAGTGGTACTCCCACTTTGAACAATCACAAAATTGATATAAAACATCATGTTGTTTATATGGTAAATTGTTCACATGTATTAGTATTTGAACAATTATATATGTTCATAGCAACAAAGATTTATCTTTCCATCAAATAGTCAACTTGAATCTATTATTGCTTTATGACATGTTACTTTCACAAGAGTAACAAACTATGTTAACACTTTATGTAAACTTTTGGTTTATTTCATTCTAAACCAAATCTTAGTTTTGCCAAAACATGTACTTAGCAGTTTCGAAATAAACTATTTTAATTTTATGTTTTGATTACGGAAATCAATACCCAAAATTGTAAATAGTTTTATTGAATAAAATACTTCTAACGCACACGTTAAAGATAAGATGTTTACATAAAACACTCTTATTTAAATTTATCATTAACACACATGTTAAGAATAAACGCCTACATAAGACGCTTTTAGACCATAAAATTTAGGTCATATCTAACACATATGCTAGATAAGTAAATGGGTTCTAACACGCACATTAGTCAACAAAAAGTCTACATCAAACGTTCTAAGCATATGGTTTCATGTAATGAAAGGTTCCAACAAAATGTTTGCAAAATGTTTTGAAACAAAAAGTTTTATAAAATAGTCATTTGTAAAGCACGCATAATTAATGATAATGATTGTCAACGTTTTCGAGTGAGTCATGATTTTATCATTTGTTTCTAACAAAAAAAACGATTTTAAATTTAAAAGATTAATACTAAATCCATACAAAATTGATTATATTATAAAGAATCTCTTCTAATACTTAATTAGAATATCAATAGGTTTTAACACACGTGTTAAAACACAAGTTTCACTTTCACATATGAAAGATTTCTTACTCGCAAATAAGAAATACAAGTTTTCATAAGATGCGTACACAAACATAACCAATCTTAAGACCATATGAAAACTAATCTTGAAACCCACAAACGGGTTAATTCAAAGTTTTAATCTTGAAACCACATAGGTTTCGAAACCTTTGATTTAAAACAAAATTGGATCTTCAACCTTTTTGTTTTAATACCTTGAACCATTCAACAAAATGGTTGTAATGAAAATAAACCCACTTTTGAATGCTAAAGTAATTGGGTCAAGTTTTATGAAAACTACAAAAGCTTTTATACATAAACAAAATTACATTCAATCAAAACCAACGAATGGTAAAAACCGAACCATTTTCTTTGTAAATAAAATCCGGTTCTAGAAAAAAGTCAAGTGTAAGTTCTCTAAGTCCAACTTTGAGACACGAACAATGACTATATACTTTTTTTAAATACGAACGGTGATTTAAAAAAAATTTGTTTTAAGATTGTAGGAACCGTCCGTACAAAAACACAATATTATTCTTTAAATTCATTTACAATACAAAGAAAATAAAGAAAACAAGTAAATTACAATATGATTACAACCGAAATAAAATACAATACAAGAAATGAGTAGAAGCAGAAGCAAAAACATGGCTGAGGATTCGTGTTCAACACGGGTCCCTTAAAACAAATTCCGAGTCTCCCAAGAGAACTCGTTTGTTTCCCAGGGTACAACAGCCGAAGCAGTATGTACTGCCGGGATTGACTCACAACCCAAATTATATTTAAAGAAAAGAGATGAAGAAGATCAACTGTATGTTAGAAAAATTAGAAGAGAAAGAATGAGAACTTTTCATAATTGGAGTTCTTTGGTGTTTTATTTGGTGTGTCTTTAGTGTGTTTTCAACCAAGGTTCACCTTGGTATTTATATGACAAGAATGAGTTGAAACTCATCATTCATTGTCCATAAACATGAGTTGAAACACATATTCAACATAATTATGAGTTGAAACTTCTATTCAACATAAATAATTAGTTGAAACCCACAAAATATTCAAACTTATAACACCAACTAATTTATTATTTTGTATTTTTCACAAAATATAATTTGTGTATTACAAAATTTTCCAACAGGTTTTTGGGATGCTGGTGGAGGGTTAAATGACACGGTTCAAACGTTATTGAAATCGTTAATTGGAATTTGTTTGAATTGGTTTAGGTGTAAGTAAATATCACTTCTTTCGTTTATTAAGCAAAACTCATTTTATAGGGGAACCGTATGAAAGTAAATGGGATCTGTTTGTACTAAAAGTTACAAAAGAAACGAAATGGGTGGATTTTGACTAACCAATATTGTAACAAGGCTTTAATTGATTTCTCGTTATGGCCTGTGCCATCAAAATGGCATGGTAACAATAAACCGATTCAAGAACCAAAAACTTTGTTTTGCACATATTACAAATAGTATAACAATAATCTAACTTACTTTTTCACGTATTACAAACAATATAATAAAATCCGTTAATAAAAACCAATCAGGATGTGGAAATTTGGAATTAGGAGTACATGATAACGTTCTGCTTATGAGTGAAGATCGAGCAAAAGAGAAGCAGCAATGAAATACAAGTAGTGAAATTGTGGGTTGGAGAAGTGGTGCTGGTGGCTAGGAGCGGTGACTGGAGCTCGGAAGCGATGATCGAGTATAAAAGCCCATAACGGTGATGGATTTGGTAAAGTGTGATGAAATTTGGTGTGGCCGGAATTATTGGGGAAATCTATTAAACATCAAATTTTAGACACTAGAAAAAAAGAAAAAAAAAGTTATAAACATAAAATACATTATGTATTTACAATCTTAAAAAATAAAAAATAGATCTCTACACTCGAACACCCAAACTTAATCGAGTCAAAAGTTCACACGAGAATAAATTTAAATCTATCCAAACACCAATAATAAATAAATAAATAAATAAAGTAGCACTTATGAATATTTATTGAACCACACTGAATTAAGTTCGTATTTTCTATCGGTTAATTAATTTATTGTACCTAGCTATCTCATATGGATCGATGTCGGAAAACTGTTTTCTTCAAACATATCTTGCGAGTATATATATGTCCATGCACAAACCTAGATATGATATTTGGCTTCTTATTTACCAAATATATCTTTGCCATTTGCATAAATAAATATATATTTGTATGGTCTAAACTCGATCTAAATTAAGTATGCATATTATATTATGATGCAAGCTCTATCTTAAAGTTGAAGTATTCAACCTCCCCCATATATGTAAATTAGTAATTGTGGTATGTAACAAATGTAGTATGATAAGTAGGTTAAACTAGAGGTGCACAAATCAGTTTTTTTAAAGAATTGGTTTCCGTTCTTGTTGATGGTAAAGGAAACAGTTCTTAAAAGAATCGGTTCGGTTCTAGAACTGGGTTTTGTGTAAAAACTAGAACCTATATATGTAACCGGTTTCGGTTCTTAAAAAATCGGTTTTTTCCTACGAGATGAGTAGGAACACTGAGCTGTTACAAATCTTCACTCTCCATTGAGCTTATTTAGAATCTATGGTCATAAATATTTTATATTATTATAGACTAAATAAGTAGTAACATTAAAAACGTTAAATATTACAAAATATATAGCTCTTAAAACATTAAATAATTAACAACACTAAAACATGCATACCGGTTTTTCCAAGAACCGATTTTTTGTAGGAACCCGTTCCGGTTCTAAAAAAAATAGTAGAACTTATTCTGAAAAACCGGTTTCCGGTTGTTAAATCAGTTCCGATTCCAGGTTTTTTTCCAGCTGCTCTAGGGTAATTAAACACTAGCCGCTAAAAAATTAAACAACTAATTATTTACACATGACAAAACCCGTTAAGGCCCATTATTGGTAACCTAGGATATTTATCATCTAACATACGTAATTGAAACTAAAATAACTTGTTACGACCTAATGTGACTAGACGTGGGTTAAAACAACACGTTAAACACATGGCAAGACCAATTAACATAGACTTAATTAGTGAGCTTAATTAATTATCATCGTATAAATTCTCCTTGTGTTGAAAAACCAAACTTTTGGACAATAAGTGGGTAGTTTCGTAATTTAGTGTGTACGTTGTAGACACATTTCTTATGCTCTTCAATTCTACCGGATGAGTAACACACATTCGGGTTACCTCCACCTTGATGTCCATTCCGGTAGACGTTTGTGGACAGTGGCGATTGGGCGGTCTTAGCGACGGCGTGTACCCACCGGGGAAGCAAGACATGACACATTGACACGTGTACAAATGGTCGACATGGTGGCCGGGTGACGTTAATTTGCCTAATGATAATGTTGAAAGAATTAAACACCTTAATTCATATAGACAAGTAAATATTACTGGAATTATATAGTTTGCATCATTATTGGAGGTGATAAGTTGGTCATGATAGCGTTATAGCGATGATGATGGATTGTAGGTTTCGACTTGCAACCTCATTGAATTAAGAAAACTATTTTGGAAACTCTAATTGTTAAGTGTTCGCGATGATGATGAGTACCATGTCGTTTGAGTCTCCGCTAATCCGAAACAACAATCGCACAACGTGCGATTTGGGAATAATACTTGTTTCATTATCCTTTTTCACTTTGACCTTGCCCAATAGATTTTTTTAACAATAATTCCTAGACCTCTAATCCTGAGGCTTTAAACTCTAGACCTGAAGCTTTATATATAAAAGTGTTACTAATAAGCTACCATACCTTCGTCGAAACAGGCAAATAAGTTTATTACTTGGCATCCTATAATTTGTAGTGTCCCAAATAACTCAAGGTAGCTTTGTTAAATATTTCATATATTAAAATATATTAACTTATACTACACATAGAGATTTCACTTCCATGAAAATAACTCGAACCCACAAGCAAACAACAAGAGGTTTAATTATGTCACGTCATTTCCAACTGGACCACCCATATTAACAACAAAAGTACTAACAATACATTTGTGTAAAACTCTAGTAAAAAGAAGACTCATTTAAGGTCCAATATCTTATAACAATTGTTCATCTCACATATTAATATAAATTGTATTTTATAGACTTATAAGAATTCAGTGTAATTGATTCTATGACAAACGGGCGTGTTTAACTCCCAAACGTGTAGGAAGCGCGGATGCTGGGTCGTGTCGCAAGTAATCGACACCTGAAATGATAACATGAGTGTTATAATACTGTTATAATACTATAAATAGTATATTTAGTTACTGTATTATTTATTATAACGATTTTAGAGGTTCGGACGTTATTTTAGAGAAAACATTTGAAGACGCAATAGAAATACGTGTTTATCATATATTATATATATATATATTTAAACAATTAATTTTTAATAAATAAATTCATACTTAGGAATGTTTTTGGAAATCGTGAACATAATGTAAAACCAGACCATGATTTAAGTTGATAAACGGGACGAGATGCGGTGCAATCTATGTAGTATTTTATTAAAAAGCTCATTTAAAAAATTGTAACTATATATATAAACACCAGAGGATGGTTCTCCTAAAATATATTTTGCTTAAAAATTGTGAGAAATTATAATTAGCCATACAAAAATCTGATCAAACGAACTCCGAATGAACTTATTCTTCGACGTTAAAATCATGTCGTCAAACCCTCCGCCCTACCCCACCCAAAAACCTAAACCCCCGACCCCACTCCCCCAAAACCTAAACACCCCCCCCCCCCCCACCCCCACAACGCCCCCTAAGAACCTAACACACCCCCCCCCCCCCCCCCCCACTCTTAAAAACTTAAAAACTAAACCTTAGAAGTTAAGACAGTAAATTTTGACAGGATGGTTCCAACGCCACTTGAATAAGCTCAATTGTAATTCATTTGACCTTATTTTTGTATGATTTAAGACATTTCTAACACTTTTTTGACAAAAATCTATTTTGTATTTGATTATTTATGATAAACACCACTTATATACCCCGCATATTATTATGGTTCCTTTAAAAGTTAAAACAACTAATTATAAGAAAACATTTATGTTCTCCAAAAAGGTAACAAAATGGACTTCACATAATCACATTTGTCAAAGTATTTAATGGAATTTTGTAGGAGTTTCATTCATTTGTCCTATATTTGTATCTATTTATTTATGATCAACATAAATATTAATATTGAATAATAAAAAATAAAATAATAAATATAAATAAATATATGTATATTTTGACACTACGACCAAAAAGTTCTTATTCCGTCACTGACAGCAATCCCCTAATATTATTACTATTATTATTTTAGAAATAACAATACTAGTAAACCTGATTCATAAAAATAAGTGCATGTGTTAAAAAAATTAATAATTATTCAATACAGACGTATCAAATACACATATATTCGATCTTATGGTGTTTAAAGAATGGTACATTATTAGGCTTAAATAGTATAACACCTATACTGTGGTAAACACAACTTATAGCTCAACCACACGTTATGATAGCATTGTGTTAATGTTAAAAATTATTGTCATGATGTGTATAAATAGGAATTTTATTATGGAATGGAGCCAGTGTTGTCTATTACTCTTGTCATATGTGTAATTTCTAGCTAATCAAGGTGAGTTTCACTGAATCCTGCACTTTGCTTACTCCTTTACGAGGAAATCTTTTGTGAGAATTTTGTAAAACTGAGTTGTCACATGTCTAGCTAGAATTATTATTATCATAAAAGTCCACGTATATTACTTTTGATCATTAGTATTGAAATATAACGGGAAACTTTTTAGTAGTACTATTGGGTTTGACAAAAACTCCACCGAGCTAGTCACATGTACTTATTTACTTTGATCCTAAGTCCAATTTACTTTGATACAAGTTCTCATGCATAAGACACGATGGGTGGCAAACTATACATACAAGGTCAGCTTCGATCGGATATATACTTTGACACCGGTAGCATTTCTATAGATTTTACTTGTTTTTACATATCCGCGTAAAACATATTTTGCTTGTTTTTACTACTTTGTGAACTCAACAACCTTTGTGTTGATATTTTATCATATTTTTTTCTCAGGTGGTCAAGGTAGCACGCACGACTTGGACATCTCATGGGTCGCATGCAATATAACTATTTAAAACTCTGTTTCATTATCTACACATTCTAAACTTATGGTTTTGGGCTTGAGTGTTTGCGCATTAACTTTCATTTAGTGTCATGGTTTTACTTTAAGTTTATGTTTCCACAAATATAAACGTTACTGTCATGATTTTCTCATTTGATTAGATATGTATGATTTTCTAATTCATATACTATCGTTCAATGTAATATAACTAGTTATCGTACCCGTGCTTCGCGGCGGGCCGAGTTTGTAGATTATATTGGTGATCGTGGATACTCATTACATATAGTGGTGGATGGATAAAGTAAATCATATATCAGTTCTATCAAAATTCCATATAACCACTTTAAGGGCATTCTTCAAATATTTGCGACTAAAAGAGACAACAATATTAGCCAACCACTACCAAAGTTCAACTAATTATTCTAAGCAACACAATTTGTAAAACTTTCTATCACTAACCAACACCTAATTCTAAGCCATACAGTTTCTATAACATCGTAGGTAACAATATATGTAGATTGTAACTATATTCAAGTGCATGTAAAATTATGCAAAGTGATCGAAATGTAAATAATATACATACACACGAACAACACGAAGGCAATGTATACCAGAATCAAACAATAATGACATATAGATCCTTAGAATACATGCCGACCTGAAATAGCAACAGCAAAAACGAACATGTAAGGTTCTCCTGAAACAGAAAAACCCGGCATTAGTACAGAAAACAAAGTGGTAGTAACTGTTTAAAAAGCAATTGTATGTACAAATAATGTAATAAAGCAACATAAGTATACAAAGCTGTTGAATAGCAAAACAAAAATAAAACACGAAGCGCTGATTTTAACTTTTAAGCAAGAACGTCAAACAACCAACGGGTTGCAATGAACTGTGATAATCGAAACTGTGTGTATAAAAAAGGCCAATCGAAACTGTATGTATAATGCAACAGAATAACAACCAGAATAAGAAGCTGCTGAAAAGCAAAACAAAAAGAAATGATGAAGACGCCAAGAATAAGCGACCGCCGCCTTTAACTTTTAAGCAAGAACACCAAACAACGAAGGGGACGAAATGAACGAACGGGATGCAATCAAATAACAATACAATCAATAGGCCTGTTGAACAACCGACCAAAGGACAAAAAGAATGTTGGAATATTTTGTAAAACACAAAATAATTTTTGTGAAAAATACAAAATAATAAACTAATTGGTGTTATAACTTTGAAGTTATTATGGGTTTGAACTAATTACTTGTGTTGAAAATATGTTTCAACTCATAATTAATTGAGTTGAATAGGGTTTAACTCATGTTTATGGACAATGAATGAGGTGTTTCAACTCATTCTTGTCCTATAAATACCAAGGTGGACCTTGGTTAAAGACACACCAAATACAACACCATAGAACTCAACTATGAAAAGTTCTCTCATTCTTTCTCTTCTAATTTTTCTAACAAGTAGTTGATCTTCTTCATCTCTTTTCTTTAAGTATAATTTGGGTTGTGAGTCAATCCCGGCAGTACATACTGCTTCGGCTGTTGTACCCTGGGAAACAAACGAGTTCTCTTGGGAGACTCGGAATTTGTTTTAAGGGACCCGTGTTGAACACGAATCCTCAGCCACAATTATGCTTATGTTTCTACTCATTTCTTGTATCTTGTTTTATTTCGGTTGTAATCATATTGTAATGTACTTGTTTTATTCATTTTCTTTGTATTGTAAATGAATTTATAGAAGAATTTTATGTTTTTGTACGAACGGTTCCTACAATCTTAAAACAAATTTTTTTTTAAATCACCGTTCGTATTTAAAAAAAAGTTTATAGTCATTGTTTGTCTCTCAAAGTTGGACTTAGAAAACTTACACTTGACTTTTTTCTAGAATTGGATTTTATTTACAAAGAAAGTGGTACATTTTTTTTTACCATTTGTTGGTTTTGATTGTGTGCAATTTTTGTTTATGTATTAATGCTTTTGTAGTTTTTCATAAAACTTGACCCAATTACTTTAGCATTCAAAAGTGGGTTTATTTTCATTACAACCATTTTGGTGAATATTTTTAACTAAAACGCCCGGACGAATATTTTTAACATAACGCCCCCACGTAACGGTGTGGGGGGCGTTTTTGGCATTAAGTGGCGTTTTGAGGAGGGCATAACACCCATTACGGGCAGTCTAACTAGAGGGTACATACCCCTAGTGGGGGTCGCACTGCCCATCAATAGTAAATTGCTTTGGATATGCTTGATTGATATATATAGAAGCATAAAAGTGATAGTATTTTTTATAAAAACCTTGAATTTAAGTATTGTTAGTATTATTATATATTTGTTTATTAAGAGTTGTGTTTATAACATGTACTTACTAAAAAACAGTTAATTCAAGGCCTAAGTTGAAGGTCCGAACCCGAATCAGAACCCAAAACCGATAAAACTATAATCCATGAATTGTAAAAATACATAAACCTAAATTTCGGTTTTGGTTTGGTATGAACCAAAAACGACCCAAACCGGCCAAGCCCTACACGTACTCATAAAATGCTAAAGTCAAGAAAGTTATGGGTAAGAGGGTTCCACTCCCTCTATAATTTACGATAATTGAGTAAGGATTCAAGGCCATAATCTCTTATCGGATGTAGACATGGGCTAATTATAATGAGGGTTAAGATGCATTATTAATGCAATGCAATGATGCGTCAAAATAGAATAACAAATTAAGTCAACAAAGTTGGCCCTGGATATACATATATGATCCTGAAACCTAAACACAATAATAATGTTGCACATCATGTATAAAATCATAATAATAATGTATCAAATCAAAACGTACTATCACAACATGTATATATATGTTAGTGTCATAAAAATCATTGTTACGTGTCGCAGCTAACAAACACCTTGCTCCAAGATATATTATGATATATAGTTAATTAACTAGTTTAGTGTCCGCGCTACGCTCGAGAACACAATTCAAGTGATGCTTTTAAGAATGTTCATGAATATTCCATTTAGTTTTGAGACAAAACCGTGGTAAAACGGAACACATGATATATTTTTAAAAATTAGATTTTTAGTATAGCAATATTACACTCAAATTAAAGAGAATAAAGTGTTTAGTTTTATGGTGTAGTTTATTTTTTTAAAAAAATCATATAAAAATGTTATGTATATTTATAAAACACTGGGGTCTTTAATTGTATGTTATTATTAACTTTATTCATAAGTTTCATTTTTAAACCCTATCAAATATAAACCGACTCACGTACACCCCTTGTAGTAAATGGTTAAAAATATAAATACTCTTAAATTTTTCAGAAATCTCCAAAATATTAGGGACCAAAAATTCAATTAGTTTTATTATAATAAATTTCATATACATATTTTAAATAAAAAAATCATTATTGTGATATAATCTCTCAAATAGTGCCACATAAGCTAAAGACTATGAAAAGATGTCATGTAAGATTTTTTTTTTATATTATATAAGGATGATGCTAATTACTGGATCATGAAGATTTTCATATGCTTCGACCTAGTCATTTAACTAGCTAGAGACCCTTTTTTTGCCTTTGAATTATTATTGGTTTATTATTTGTCAAAAAAATAAATAATTTTGTTGGGGTTATTTTGTTGGGGTTATTTAAGTGAATTATTGTTATTGTATAGAGATATGAGGTTTGGCGTATATGTTTTTATACATATTAAAACAGTAAAACTTAACTAGGTTAGAACGATAAAAGTGAAAAATGGTTAAAATGAAATATTGTAATCATGTAATAATATAGTATGAAAAGCTACAATAATATTTCAATTCATACATCAAAGTGAGGGATGTTCAGGTAAAACTTCAGATGATGGTAAGCACTGAACCATTAATCTTTGTCTCTTAATCATTCAGCACTTAATTGAACCATTAAGAGGCTATAAATGCTGAATCTGAATAAGTAAGCATTGAACTAAACTATTAAAAAATAAAATAAACAGCCCTTTACTAAACCGTAATGCAAAACGATTTGTTAGCATCCTGAAAATAATTAATATGTTATATAAGTAATTAATGTAAACAGATAAATTATGTAATAATATTTCTGCGAAATAAAATTAAGTCAAAACTGTTATAGATTATAAAGTTTAATTAATAAGTTAAGATTAGCTCATTAATTGTCCATCAAAATCATATTAATTAATGGCCAAGATCTCATTTTCATTCTGGAAACTCGGCTACTTCGACAATCTGATATATTGTATAATCACATCAAGATCTTTCAACCTAGTTATATATCATTAATCAATTAATCTGTTAGTAACAGGAAGCCCCAAAATAATATAAGTAAAGACAATAAATCAAGGTATATTGATTTTTACTAGTCCTAATTATCACTTTTTGTCTTCTACTGGTTTCAACTATTGAATTGACTCTCAACGTTCCCAAATGTTATCACTTTGACAACCAATGGTCCGTCGTTAATTTTTTGTAACGCTGTTAAGTTTTTACAAATTCAAGACCGATGTTTTAGGTCTTTTGATCGGAATGATAATACGAGTCGATTGATGTAAAAGTTTTCTCGAAAAAGCTCTCTGAACGATATAATTTTTACATCCGATTGAAGCACTATTAGGTTTAAACACCCGATTGAAACACTATTTTGTTGTTCTAAGCGCCGTATCAAGGTAACTTTCCATCAATCGACTTGGATTATCCTTCCGATCAAAATACTTAAAACATCGGTATTGAATTTGGAAAAAACTTAACGGCGTTAAAAAAAAAGTTAACGACGGACCGGTGTTTACCAAAGTAATAAAAGTTGGGACCATTGACAACCAAGTCAATAGTTGAGACCGGTAGAAAACAAAAGATGATTGTTGAGACCAGTGAAAACTAATATATCATAAATAAATAAATAAATAAATAAATAAATAAATAAAGAGTAAATTATTGATAAGAATTTACCGGTCAAGCCCAAAATCCATGTTTAAATAATTAATGAAAGTCCAGCCCAAGTGAAATAACATACTAGCCCATATGTGTTAAAAGATTAGGCCTAACGTTTCATCATATCTGAACTCCGGCCAAAATTCCGGCTCCTCCCATATGTAATTCTTAACTAAATTTTATCAAATTTGTTTATATGAAAGTTTTTTTAGCTAAATTTTGATCAAAATTGAAAGTGCATTGATTATGTGTTACTTATTTAGTTATGATTTTTGTTTGACATATTTACATATTATATTATACTATATATATATTTATGTATAATTTGTGAACCGGATGAATAATTGAGATTTTAGTTTAGGCTTTTGACACAATTTGTTTGTTTGTTTTACTGTTTTAGTCTTGCTAGATCTATTACTTCAGCCCTATAAATTCATTTGGTTTCTTCATTTTGTTTCATTGTATATGGTGTTACATTGATTTGGTTGTTGCCAGAATTTTCGGTGATGAGTTCCTAAATAAAGCATGTTTTGCTGTTTTAAAGGAAAGTAAAGCATCTTTGAGTGGCTATGTACAAGTGACTAAATGGTGTGATTTGGTACACTCTAATTATCAAGCAGTTTTGGTACATATGGGTTTGATGATTATTTAAAAAACTAGCTCTAAGTTGGGTGCATGTGGAAGGTAAATAGGGTTTTCCCTATTTGCAACCTGTGTGGCAACATTGATCGTTTTGATGACTAATCCGCGCCAAGAAAAGCTGGTTAATAACAAACTTTCGTCAGCAAACTTTTCAACACGAACACAAAATTAGACGTGCTTAATCAGGAACAAAAAGGGCTCGCGCCAGTACAAGGCGTTGAAAACATATAGTGTAATTATGTTTGGTTTTGAATGTAAGAACTAAGAAACTTTACATATTGATTTTTGTTTGAAATCTTTTGAAGTTGTTTAGCATGTTAAAATATTGAAGAAGACGCCACCATACTCTTCACACTTGTGAGCTTTCAGATAGAATAAGGATTGAAGTTTCCTTATGGTGCGGATTACCGTCATTCTCAGTCTCAAGTATTATGGATTTATTACAATTGACGGATGTTTGTGAATTACAACATGATTGGAACTTGATTACTCGAGCCATATTATTAACAACTTATTTGGTGCATTTGGAAATCCTGTAATGATAGAGCCTTCAATGATTGGAAAGACGGGTTGAGATATATTGGGGGATATAAAATCTCTATTGTTTCTTTAGGTCAAAACGAGAGGTAAGATGGGAACTCTAAATTCGAAACAACGGAGTCGTTTTTCCTTTTAAGTATGTGTGGTCTTCGTACATTGTGACTAGCTCCTTGCTAGTTGTTTGAATAAAATATTTGGTCGTTCAAAAAAATGTTTATTCTTTGTTGTGTTTTACTGTTAGTTGGTTTGTGTCGTTTTGTATGTGAGCTGCTTCTTGATATCAATGTTTTTAAACCGGCCGGTCTGACCGGTCCAACCGCGGTCGGACCGCGTTTTGGGGGAATCACGGTTCGATAGGTCGCGGTCTGATAGGTGTTTGTGAACCGCTGCGAACCGCTCGAACCGGTCCGGTCGGACCGGAACCGGACCGTAATTGAACCGGGGTTGAACCGGTTTTTATTAAAAAAATAATTTTTTTGTTTGATTTTATTGGATTTTATGTTTAAATCTATTTATTTTTTTGTTTTCTTTGTAATGAAGGGTTAATATATTAATGTTTTAAGTGTTAAATATGATGAGCTTGTTTTATTTTGGAATTTAAATTTGTTTAAATTATAATTTTTTGGTGATTGTTGGCGTTAAACTTGTTTGAATTATTAGTTTTTGGTAAAACTTAATATTATTGAACTTAAGTTGTGTTTAAATTAGAATTTTTATGACATTAATTTGATAAGTATATATTTTACCCTACTCCGGTCCAACCCCGGTTCGACCCCGGTCCGACCGGTCCGACCAGTAAAATCATAATACCGGTTCAGTGTCCGGTCCGGTTTTCAAAACATTGCTTGATATGCTTGTTAGGTTTAGAAGATGCACATTTGTGTGGGTTGCTTCTTGGTATGCTTGTTATAAAACACGGAAAAACTAACCAATAAAATGCAATGCAACATATGCACATTTGATCTTTCACCTATTGATCGGGCTATTAATCGGGGAAAGTCTCAACTGAGAAAATTCTCAATCAAGATCCCAACTTTCAAGTTACGTTAAAAAAACACTTAGCGTCGTTAAATTTTTTAGAATTTCAAAGTAATGTAAAATTTGCTTTGCACCAGTGCTTCAAAAGATGAAACGATTTTACGATACTTTAAAACTTACGTCAACTGAAGCATAGTTTCATATACCAAAATTTTAAATGTGGCAAAAAACTCAAATATTTAGACGAGTTTCTATATGTATCCCGATTTCTTATTCAGTTTTCGGTTAAGAGATCGAATATACAAAGTTATGCTTGTTCAAATCAGATACCTAAATCAATCGAACCAATCAGCTAATTAAGATTATTCCGATATACAAATCAGAGTTATTATATCTATTTGGATACATACTAATTAGTGTTTTAAATTTTTTAGAACAACGGTTAACGCAAAACTAATATCGTTCCACTCAATAGGTGCAATGACCAACCCTCATAATGAGTGTTTATAAGCAGCCTAGTATAAATCTCCTAAAGCTACAACCGCAACAAAGGCTCACCCCAATATTCTTTTTAAGCCAATTAATCAGAGTCAAAAACTCATCAACAAACTGTTTCAGAAAGAAAACCATGACAAAATCCGTTAACCTTTCCACGTAAACCTTCGACTCAGACTCGAACCCCGGATAATCTTTTGTGAGAAAGTAGTAAAGCAAACGGTAGAGCCGCCAGCTGAATCAAGAACAAGAACGAAAACCCAAAATGGGAAAGAACGGGAAGAAGCAAAGAAATCAAAACCAAAACCATCGTAACCGCAAAGATGCATCTTACTATCTCCAAGATGATCAACAACAACAACAACAACAACAACAAACTTACACCTTAACTCAATCCCCTAATCTCTCCGACCAAGAACCTGAATCAGACGACCAAAACCCATCAGGCGATGATGATGATGATACTCTCATTCCATCAAAGTTCTCACTTTATCAGCAATCTGTGCAGGTATCTATACACACAAATCTGAAAAAAATCCTAACTTTGATTTGGGTTTGTTGAAATTGATATTGGGTGTTTGTTGAATGTTGTTGCAGTCGCCTAAAGGGGACATTAGTTATCTGCAGATGTTCTTTTTGACCTATGTTGGTGGCAGGGCACCACTTCATCTTCAAGAAGATTTTTGTGGCACTGCTCTGCTAAGGTTTTTGTTCATCAATTTCTCAATTTGAATGTTCCTTTATGCAAACATTGATGCTGCATTTTGGTCATGTTTTTATATCAATATGTGTTTTGGGTAAGTAACTGTAAAAAAAGTGTATATCAATGTAGTGATCCATAGTTTTTGAGGGTTTAAAGAAGCTAATTCGACGTTGAAAAGTTGATTTTTGTAATGTTGATATTAGACGTTGCTGGAAATGAGTGTTTTGTGTGTATTTTTGGGGTAAAAATGATAAGTATGTTGCATCAAAATGAGTAGTTTACGTTAGATAACAAATGTTAATCTTTCAATCATATGATATAATTACAGTACAGAGTGGCTGAGAAGTGACTCGAGAAGGACTGCGATAGGTTTAGATTTGGATGTTGAGGCTCTTGATTGGTGCATGGAGAATAATGTCAACAAAATCGGAGCTGATTTGTCTTCTAGAATCTTCCTTTACCATGGGAATGTTTTGCAACCTCAAGAAGCTAAATTAGTGAAATCCAATGTTCAAAACGTCATGCGTAATATAACACTAGAAGAAAATGAAAATGAAAATGAAGATGAAGATGTTTCTGAATATGTTACTAGTTCTGAACCACTTCCATCTAGAGACATTGTATGTGCTTTTAACTACAGTTGTTGTTGTCTCCATACTCGCCATGAGCTTGTTTCGTATTTTAAAAACGCCCTTCAAGCTTTATCTAAAAAAGGCGGGATTTTTGTTATGGATCTTTATGGAGGCACATCATCCGAATGTGAACTTAAGATGCAAAGAAAGTTTCCAAATTTCACGGTAGTTATTTAAATCTATTAGTTACATTCTCTAATATATTAACTAGTTTTCATTCGGTATATTTTTATCCATATTCCATACTTTGCCAGTATACATGGGAGCAAGCAGGATTTGACATTGTTCAAAGGAAAACAAGAATCAGTCTACATTATACTCTGCAAAAACATCAAAAGAAGAAACTTCGCCATGCGTTTTCATACAGCTGGAGATTGTAATGCTTTCTTTTTTAAGTTATTAATTGATGGGTATTTCAGACATTTGACTAATAGCTAAACGTCAACTTTTTTTGTGATAGGTGGTCGTTACCGGAGATTAAAGATTGCATGGAGGAAGCGGGATTTCGGTCTGTTCATTTCTGGATACGTCAAATGCCAGATAGTGAGAATATAAAAAGCATTCATGGATTTGGTGATGGTAAAGATATTAAATATGAAGAAGTTACGAGTTTTCAGCAGCAAGATTCATGGAATGCTTATATTGTTGGCATTTCCTAATGCTTTTAATGATTAAATTAGTTTCGTTAAAGCACTTGCTGTTATTTTCTTGATTAACATGGTGGATCCATCAAAAACCTGAACATATTCGCATAGTTGCAGACTTAATCTTTCGTGAGCGTTTCCTACTTTTTACTGAAAAACAGATTCAATTTTAACATGATCGTATTGTGCTTTTCTTCCCTGTTTTTCATTTCTTGCTCATTTGTTACAGAATTATGTTTTGTTTCAACTTTCAACACAGTTTCAGTCAGCAACGCTAAGATCTTGGATGATGAGTCAACAAGGTACGCCATAAACTGACTTTTTAGGTCAAAACTGTTTTCATTCATATACTTAATTGTTATAACCTTATAGCAATCTTAAGTTCTAAACGGTCGGTTTAAATAGAATAGGTGTTTAAGTGTAACAGTAGGAATAAAATACCGGTTTTATTGACAAGCACCTTAAATAGTAGACTGATAAGGCTTTTTATGGTAGTTGAGCTCGTTCCAATTTGTTCGCAAATGATGAAAAGTTTATGCTTTAATTACAAAAGTTTAAACGTTGAGCCCTACAAAGATCTGTGTATTCAAATGTGCTGAGCGATCACGACAAATGATGTACAAGTGAGGTTAGTACGTCTGCTTTATACCGTTTACAATACAGATGTAGTTTTGTAAGCGATGATGGAGTAAGAGCTTGATGGACAATTAAGAAAAGTGTAGTGCTGGTATTTTTCTCTAAAATGGGCGTGTTGATACTTTGCACCATTACTCGCGTGAAGCAATCCTAGGGACATGAACAAAAAAATTACGTTCGTATAGTTAAACAAAAGAACATGAAAACATGTCGTGTTCGTTCATTTATGTTTGTGAACGTTCATTAAACCCAATTTGCCTACCTTTGTTCGGTATGAAGAAATAAGAGGTGGAATTGATTGGATCATTGCAATGGATGAAAAAGAACGTGTTTGGTGGGTTAGTTGAATGGAATTGAGCATTACAAATGAATGAAATTGATCATTAAAGGAATGAAAAAGACTAAATTTTCATTTCATCGGTCCCCTTATAGGTCATGTAAGTAAACCAAACGTTTATGAACTGTTCGGCGGGAAGTTCGTTTATGTTCGTTCATTAGTTAAACGAATGAACATTAAGAAAAAACTTTGTTCGTATAGTTAAACAAAGGAACATGAAAACATGTCGTGTTTGTTTGTTTATGTTTGTTTATTTGTATTCGTTTGTTTATTAATGTTTGTTTAAATATACAAATCAAATTTCATATACATATTATATGAAATTTCATATTACAGTTATTTGAAATTTCATAAACATGCTACATCAATATTTTGTATACAAACCGTTCTTGTTTAATTACATTATTTAGACAAAACATAAATTGGTAAATCAAGTTACCATGTTTTTTTAGTATATGTTGGTATGACAATTTATTTTTGTGTTTGTTAATAATCGTTTAGCTGTTTGGTGTTTTTGATGTTTATTCAATTACTAGGTTAACACCCGTGAGTACTCACGGGTTGAACGGTAAATAACAATTATATAGTTTATATAGAAATGAGTAATGAAAAAGTTAATAAATATAAATGATATAATGTGAAGTTATTTGAGTGATTGTGGTGTTGACAAGTGGCACAATGTGATGCCATTGGTTAGCAATCTATACCTTCTAATAAAAGAGGGTTTTAGAGGACACGTGTCAATCATTGGAGAGGCTGTTGAAACGTTTTCCCGCTCAAAACTAAGAATCTTCTATTCTTAGCTATGTATGGAAAGAAATCAAAAATATTAAATCACCCATAATATTCTATTTCAAAATTTCATTTTATCTTATTTACATCTCTAAAATCAATGTGAAAAACTGAAACTAAACAAGTTAACAAATAACGCATCAAAATAGAGTTTAAACAATTTGTGTTTATATTTTCATATGGAATATTTGTATACATATTTTTTCTTACCATTTATTTTAAATTTATTGATAGGATTTATAAGACACCGCTTTTAAAACTGTCGATATTTAATTTGGTATAAATACTGTATTTTTAGTTTAAAAACATATTTATTTAAGGCTTAAATTAGAGTTTAAACAATTTGTGTTTCTATATTCATATATTTTTCATGTAATGTGTAACTTATTTTCAAATGCTGTTTTTTTGTAAAGTTTTAGAATACTGTTTTTTATATTTCCACTCGTGTAACACACGGGGCTTAATCTAGTTTATTATAAAGGAAGATGTTTATTTATTTTGGTTCGTTTGTGTTCGTCTATATTTATGAATTGTTTGTTTAGCTTTGTAATGAACAAATATAAATGAACACGAACATTTTAGTTTTCTTAATAAACGAACATGAACACAAAAATTGTGTTTGATGATGTGTTCGTGTTCGGTTAAGTTAAATGAACGAACACGAATATGTTGATGCTCGTGTACATTCGATTCATTTACATGCCTAATCCCTCATTTTTTCATTCCTTTAGGGGGGGGGGGGTCGTTCTCACGAGGAAGACGAGCACCATCCTCGTCACCACCTCGCTGGAAGAGGTGTGGTCCTCACGAGGAGACGAGAAGCCCAGCTAACTCAACTCTCACACCACAAGCTCGTTTACGAGCTCCTTGGCTCTCCCACTCCCTCCTCCCTAAGGAATGGAATAAAATTTTGAACTCATGACTAGAACGTTAACACAACCAATGGCCCAAACCTTGATCTAACCCGACCCAAGACCTCATGAACCGAACCATATCCTAACCCGCATCTCGAACCATGACCTATCTCGACCCATGAACAGAACCAGGACCCAACCCTTGAACCAAGTTGTGAACCGACTCGTGACCCAGTCCATGACCTGAACCATGTTTCGACACATGACTCGACCCATTCTTCAAAAATAAGAAAAAGATCGAAACGGAAGGTTCTAAACGAGCTACGCTAATTTCCAAACAAACGAATAAGAAATAATAATAAAAAAATATAGAATGACGTCACATCATTTTGGAACAAAATGTAAACGGACCTGCTCAAACTCCGATGATCCCACGTACCTTCCCAAGATAAACAACAAATCCCCGATCCAAACCTCATTCAACACAACCTTTAATTCATCATCAAACATATAACTTAAACGTGTGTAATTAACTGGATAAAAATTATAAACAAATATGGTCAAATCTACTATTTGTTTCATGTACATAACATACTACTTATTGATATGTAAGAAGTAAAAACATCTTAAAAATGAAGTGTGATTAGAAAGTTGAATGATTTATTTATGTTCTCTTGTTCTTCAATGTTTTAGACTTTCGTACTAAACTTCAATCTCAGCCGACAATAATCTATACTGACAATCTGATCGTTGAAATTTCTAACATTCACTTTTGTTGCTAGGAGTTTCAGACACGTATAATCATCATATATTTACACTTGATTTCGCAAACGTAAAAGGTACAATTTTCCATTTAGATCATAATCATCATTATTAATGAAATCAATAGAAATCAAGTGTAAATATATAAATGTTATGTGTTTGTATTGCCTTTGCAAAAAAAAAACGAAAGTGAGGAGTGTCATTAGTCAAATTAGTTGTCAGTATAGATTATAATCATCATGAGTTGATGAATCATAGCTCAAATCTTTAAAATCCATTTATTTAAAGATGAAAGAGACAAACCAACAACGGAAGCAAGTAACGAAAACCAATATATCTATAGAAGCTCGACATCGAGTTCAACACAGTAACTTCACCGACTAGGATGGGCTTGCCATCCTTTCCAATCCACGGACAATCAGTAAAATACCAGAACGCGCATTTTTGATACGTGCTAAACTTTAAAGGATTCGACACTGAAGATCCAACATGATAGATTGCTTCAGAACATGTCAGATTTGCATTAGCAGCTATTGTTGTAATCATAGCATTCACCACCATGTCTGCCGGTACCTACAAACTTTTATCTCCTCGTCACTAATTATTTCAAATATCAAACTTTCAAATTTATATTATATTAAACGCGTAAGATGTTTTAATTAACATAGTCAAACACGCTCACCACATCGTATATACCCTCAGGATTTCCAAGGAAACATGTTAACCTGCCTTTAGCATATGCAAGAGCCAAGCTATCAATAGTCCTAATATGTTGAAACAAGGATAAATGATATTGTGGGTTAAATGCACAAACCAATGTCTTTTAGTGACTATATGTACAAGTAACATACACAAAAGTGCCACAATATCATATTTCTTTGTGACACATTTGTAGCACTACTAGAAAAGTTTTACTTTTCCGGCCAAGATTTCGGTGAAAAAAGTTGTTTTGAATTTTATCCAAATCTGATACAAGTTTGATAAAAAGAAAAATAATAATTATAGTGACAAAATCCCAACAACGCATTGAAAAATGAATTCGTCAGAAAATCTTAGACAAAATCTTTCATAAAATATTCTAATTTTTTGTAGTGATTTCGGACGACTTTCTGACCGGCCTAAAACTTAGTCCGAAACAAAATATTTCTTCGTTCGAAACAACAGATCTAATAGTGTTAAAGAGTTGTAAAAATTAAATTTTGCCAATTTCTTTTAAGCACCCAGATCTTTAGCCACATGCAGGTGACTTAAATTTATACAGTGCTACAGTCAAAGGACAATTTATTTACGGCGGTGAATAAGTTACTAAATGGTTGTACAATTATTAGTTGTAGTTGGATCCTGGCTTCCAAAATCGAAAAATAAACCAATTAAGAACCGTTTACCTAATTCCTTCAACCCAACCGGGAAAGGGTTCTTTGAAGGTACTAGTGACAATCGTTGGACGTATGATTACGACTGGCATATCTCCTCTTAAGTGTCCGATAATCATCTCGCCTAATGCCTTGGTAAACACATAAGTATTTGGCCAACCGTAGTGATTTGCTCTGTAAATAACACTTATAATCAATAATTATTATTAAAAAACTAATTACTTGCGACTGAAAATTTGAGAGAAAAAACAAGTTACAAATTTTACAATTGTTTGACTAAATCTAGACAGTCGCTATTCAGCGACGACAATTAATTCAGTCACAACTTTAAGAAAGTTTGCGACTAAATTAATTCTATATAGTTGCTAATCAGCAGCTAAAATTAACTCAGTTGCAGAATAATCACAAATTAGGACTGCTTTATGACTAAATCTGAACAGTTGCTTGTCATCGACTAAAATCAATACCGTCGTAACTTTTGCACTATTTTGCAACTGAATCCAAATAGTCGTTTACCAGCGTCTAAAATTTATTTAGTCGCAAACAACGACTATTGCCGCAACAAAACATGTTACAAACGATTCTTGTTTTACCAGCGACTAAATATATTTAGTCACACGGTATTTGTTCAAAACCTCAGAAAAGGATTGTAAGATGAAAGCAAAACAATTTCTAAAACCTTTGCATTCCCAAATCTTTGAATGCCAAATTAATCATTTCGTCACTAGCATTATGATCAGATTTGAGCTCTTTCAATTTATTTTCAAGGATCTTCTTCTCTTCATCGATATCAAGACCGTTTGTTCCGTTGAGCGATTCTCCCCAACAGAATGGAGTTTCGAGCATCAATCCGGGCTTCTCACCAGAAACATACGCTGAATTTAAGTTGGTTCAATTAGATGGTTGTCAGAGCACAAAAATAAGAAAATTTAATTAAGGTTTAAAAAATAACCAGTTGAGATATGAAGTAGAAGTTTTATGTTGACACATTTCTGAGCAAAGTTCAAAACGTTCTTGGCGCCGAAAGTATTAAGAGTTAATGCCACGTCATATCTACAAAAACCATTTATTTAACAGTTAACATACATTATTTGAATATAAAATAATAATTTTGATTAGTTATTAGTTTGTTAGACCATGTGTAGTGATGAGACCTCAAATAACCATATTGCAGGTCCACATTAACATTGCACAATTATTAAGAAAATAGGGTGCGCTCTACACAACGCCTATAAAGATTTTGCCTTTAAAAACGCCCCAAGGAGACGGAAGGGAATGTTTTTGGGCGTTTTTAGGCTGTAATGAGACACTTTGAGACGTTTTTAAGTGATAAAAAGCCCCAAAAAACCCCCACAGTACATAGTCTTACCAATAATAATTAAGAAGTTATTCATGTTTCTGTAAAGAACCTAGTACCATTTATGTGATACCTTTCATCAAAGTTGGTGGTTGCAGCAGCATTAACAACTACATCAACATCTCTCCACATTTCAGCTTTCAAACTTGGATCTTGTACCCCCAAATCCTCGCAAGTGATGTCTCCGGCGACAAGAGTAACCTTTTCAGACAAAAAAGTTTGTAGGTTTGTACCATGTTTCTCTCTCAGGAGCTTAAACAAGTCCTTAGCCACGGCCTACACATATTCGTGCAAAACATATACACGTATATGTCTTCTTTCAGCGTTAATTAGTATAAACGTTATATATATATATATGCTTAACACCAAGTATTGCGATAACATGCAGGCAGGCAAATTAATGATGTTACCTCAGTGTTAAACCGTTGCAACGCAGACTTGCCATCGGAAGCTCTAACAAGAAGATAGAGTTTCTTCACATTTGGTTGAACTCTTAGTACCTTCTCCACAAAAACTGCACTTACACACACACGCATAAGTTTATATATATCACTAAGCCAATTCCCATGAAAATTACATGCTGCACAAATAGGTATTTCCTACGGTCAAATCTGTTGCAAAACTTTATAGTTAATAACTATTCGTGTAATCGCGTAGTAGTGACATATATATTGATATATCTATCATGCGCGTTTAAAGAGATCGAGGCCTTACTTTTAGCAAGAAAACCAGTGGCACCAGTTATTAGCATGACTTTGTTCTCAAGAAAATCAACAATGTTTCCCAACTCCATGATGATGGAAATTATATATGCCAATAAGTAATGCAAGAAACAATTGTAAAATGAAAAGTGTGAGCAGTGGGGGTTTCTAGTCCTGCCTATTTATAACATATTTATAAAACAGAGAGACCCTACTTGATGATGATCATCATATTTATTTTTACAGCATTCTAGGTAGGCATTTGCATTTATGATAGCTATGCATTTGCTTAGCTTTTGTTTTGTCAATTGTTTTTAGTCGGATGTGAGTTACTGAAGATTAGCTAGTTGAAAGCGTTTATTAAAAGTAGTTTAAATGAGACATCTTGATATATCATGTTGGAGTTTAAACTAGAGTTTATTTAACATGCATGCATGCTCAAACTTAAGTTTTGGATACCTAGCTAACTTGACTTTTTACGCGTCTAAACAAATCTATTATTTATATACAAGCCCCCCCCCCACCCCACCGCTTAACTTTTTTTCCCGTTTGAAGTGTTGGTTTGTTGGTCGGTAGTTAATTTTTATATATATTGGGTTTGGTCTCCCGGAACAAAGCGTTAAAAACTTTGGTCCCCCTTGTTGTAAAATCCTGACTTCACCACTGCTTATATAATGTAAAAATATGATAATTTTTATACAACATTCTTGATGGGTAGTTACATAGTAAGTAATAAGTTATGTGACATCATTGATGAAAAATAGAGCCAAATATTAAACTTGAGCAAACCCACTGAAAAGAAAAGACAAAATATGAAGCTGAAGAATAGTGCATGAGCATGCCCTATGCCCGTGCACGATCGTGTTTCACTTTAAAGATCTTTTTCTCTGAAAGCTTATAGAATATAGTATTGTTCATGCCCATAAAGCAAAGGCATAGGCGTGCTTGTATTATGCACGGTCGTGCTTCATACAAAAAGATAATTTTTCAAAAGATTGGTCCTATTTGTCTAAAAAAGAACACGCGCACGTCTACTCGTGAACTGTCATGCTCGACCTTTGATCCAACTTATAAATAAAGGTTTTTGTTCTTCATTTGAGAGGACTCTCCGCTCCACTTACACCTCACTTGAAAGGACGCAACCCTATTTGAGCCTTGTGCTCTACAAAAACCGAGTGTAATAAGGTCATGATGTTCATATCATCTCGTAGCATGAGTGTGTTCATTTGTATGGTCATTGTTGGCTAAACTTCTTATGTTGATGGGTAAAGATGAATATTAGCATAAATTAATGTTTTACTTTTAGTACTGAGTATGTTGTGGTCCTTTGTTGATGTGAACTACTTTCTAACATTGGATTTGCAAAAAATCTTAATGGTAAGCAGCCACACTTGCTTGATCAATGGAGGGTTGTTATATGTACAAATCATGTTAGAAGACTAAAGTGGGGCGACTCTGTGTTATAAACTAGTACGGTCTATATATATACACGTTTTTATTATTACAATCAATTAATATATATTAACCACGTACTTTTATAAAAGATAAGTTTTTCCGACAAAGGGTTAGCAGGTCCTATACCTCTTTTTAAGTTTGTAACATGATCACCTAATCGAGTCCTGCAGCTCAGTAGATCCTAAGCAGGATCATGATGCAAGTAGATGCAAAACATAGATATGATGTTACAAAAAGGTTTTTTTCTTGTTTGTTCTCCTATATTCTCAAATCATAGCAGTCCTCTGTGATTCACTCCGACAGTCCGACTACCTAATTATTTGTGAGGAGAAGGGCGAAAGCTATCCCCCATCGAGGGAGTTTTGATCGACCATATTATAAACTACTGATTTGAAAATCTCAAGATTAATATTGGTTTTTACAGTCTAGCATTTTGGCCACATTTGTTTTATTGGGTTTTACATTTTGGCCATGAAAATTATTTTTAATCTTTCGTTTTTTGTACTATGGCCAGCAAATAGAAAAGTATATTGTATGTATATATTAAGTTGGCCCTTTTAACAAAATTTATTATACTTAAAGTTTCATCACTTAATAAAAAGGTACCGAGTCACACTCAATCCAGATTATCTTGATTTCGGACACTAAGGAACATTTAATTCTCAAAGGATCAAGGCATGCACCTATACCATCGGGATTCCAATTAAAGACTAACCGGTACCGCCCTTTGACGTGGTCCAAGGGACAAGGCGGGTGAGAGGCGCGCACGATGACTATATATCAATACTAAACTGTCACCACAAGAAATTGACCTTTTCCCGAAAACACTTTTCTTGGCGTTAATTGTTGTTGGTAGTGTTTACTATATCCTAGGGTATAGGTGAAACTATCCCAATGGCTCTATCCCAATGACCCACTTACCTATAACAACCAGGCTATATATATATCTAGACGATATATTATGCTGATCAAATGTCATCGGGATAGCCTATACCAAGGACATGTCCTCAGCAAAAGTGACGTATTTTTCCTTGGCATAGGGTCCCGGTTCTTGTTGTGTACGTGCTATGGATTCGCTTGATTGATAAAGTGTTGCATAAAGGTGGTGTTTGTTATGAACTGACAATAAGTAGTAAAATGCTATTGATAATGTACGTGTAGTAGTATCTTTTGCATCAATAATCATTGATAATTTGTAGTAGTAACTTCGTAGGAGCTGCATAATTTAGATCAGCAAAAATTTGGTCCATCAAGAGAAGTTGGCCAGCAACAACTCATCAGCGATTGAGTACGTCTTCGGTAGTAACTTGTGCATCAATAGTAAGCAGTGGGGCGATTAGTGGTAATTAACTCGATTATATTTTCCGACTAATATTGTAGCAAATTCACTCACTGTCAAGTGTTGCATGTACATATATATACTAGGTCATGAAAAATTGCAGCGACTCGTCCTAAAGGACATACCTTAAGGATGTGATCATTAGTTTCGATTTCCCCGAAGCATAAAGAGCATTCCTGCGAGTGTAACTTCTCGCCACGACGCATAAGAGCATGTTTAGAAGCAATTTTATTTAGTGACACTCTCCAACCAATTAAAGCTTCTAACTTTCAGCGAGATTCAAGGCAACCATGAGTCCAGGGTGTTTCTAAGCGATCGAACGGTAAAATTACCCGAGTCATCGATCACCAGCCCGCCCACTTTCATTTATCATTTATCGAACAAGGCTGGTGGCCATTAATAGTCCCGAGGAGTTGAACAAATTGTGATCTGGTCGGGTTTGACACTGGTCGACTGTCCATTCCCGACACACCTAAATCCGAAAGCACGCATCGGTCACGCACCTCTTCGCCACTAAAACTCTTTTGGCCTTTTCAAGTCTGAATAAATCCTGAAACAAAAACCTTGAAAGGAGCACAAACAATCCATGAATCCAACCAAATTGTCATATATTTTTCTCCATATATTAATTACCAACAATAGCAGATAACAAATTGTCAAAAACTTAGGTAAAATCTTTAACAAAGACCATTCAATTCGCCCATGCATCATACTCATTAGGCCGGCAAGATCAAAACAAATTAAGACCATTCACCCATCATACTTGTTAGGTAAAATTCACTTTGTGATGTTAATACTAGTATCAAAACTAATTTACTTTCCTGTTTAAATTTTTACCAATAATGTTATAATCAAAAATAAACTTTTACTCCGTATAAAAAAAACTATTTTACAACTTATTAACACACTCGTCATTTAACCTCCGCAGTAACCCAAAAAATTAAAATTAAAAAATTTGTTTACCCCATTTATGAATAGAGGTATGTGGATAAAGCCCATTTAACCGTTTTACAACTCAATCCACACCATTTATGGATAAGGCATCTTTAAAAACAAAATGAATATGCATCTAAAATTTCTTAAAAGATGATCTGATTCGGTTTGGTAAATAAACTAAAATATTTTGCTATAATACTTTCGTTTTATTTATCGTTGTAATAATTATCTGTCTTGTATGTTTTTTGTCAATTGTCATATTTAGTTACTAGTTATTAGTTTTATACCATAGGGCTTAAAATATATTCTCGCTTAAGGCCCATTGGAAATTGATACGTAGAACCAGACCTGTCCATAGGTGACGCAAGTTAGGATTGCGAGTATACGAACCCAGTAAAGCTTCTGATTTTTTTATCAAACGGCTCTTTATCTCACTTTTTTACCATATATTGGTCAATTTAATAAAATTGAACTTTTCTCCCCTATAACTATAACTTAAATTTAACCAAATTTTTATACCATAACTTCCTCAAATTAAGTTTTTCTTTCACATTTTCATTGCAATCTTCTACCCTACTCTAACAAAATGAGATCGTCATTGCAATCTTCCGATTCATGCTGAATCAATCGAGTTTCAACTTCTTACTAATGTGTCACCGCCACAGCCGAACTTGAAGACACGACCGTTCAAAACACAATACGTGCGTCAGGTTCGTGCAAAGGCTAACAAAGTTCTTATGATATATTATTTGTTGAAGAGCGAAATAGAAAGAGTTAACATGTTTAGGACGAGATTTCGAAGGCCGCATGATTTATTTTTAAAAACCGTTGACAGAATAAAGGGTAATTTTAAGAGGGTTTGACGCGAAAATGAAAGAAAGTTTCTCTCCGTTACTAAAATGCACATAAGCGATTAACCAACTCGCGCACAATACGTAATTTCTACTATGAATATGATGGATATTTGATTATATGTCTGCCAAGACATCAATAGAATATATGCCTACAATATGCTTGGGATGCAATTATTCAGATATTTGGTAATGATTTTTTTTCTTGAATATACACATGGCATTTCATGATCGAGAGAACGCACAGTGTTTAGAGTTCAATATCGCCAAGGTGATCAATATCCACTAATCATACTTGAAGCGTCGGCGTCACATATGCATGGTTTTGACATGGGTGCTTTTGTGATGTAGATTCAAACAATAACATCAATGTTCTTAAGTAATCTTTGTACGTTGTTTACCAACGAGATGTACAAACAACCTTTTGAGGTTAATGGAAATCAATTGAACCACTTTTGTAAAAAAATTTGGTTCGCCAACTGTTCCAAAAGAAAAAAGAATCTTCAAGAAGGTGCAAGAGTCGACAAGTAGTTTAAAAATGTGTGGGTGTTGCATGAGTCGTTTTTTTATTGTAAATTTTAGGTTTAATAGTTTAAAAATGACCTAATAACTTTTAAAAATTTTAAAGAAATAATCTCAACAAAACTAATAATTTTTTAGACAACTAATTAATTAATAAATAATTACAAGGACGAAAAACGGCTCCTTAAATCGGGCGAATTAACCCATTGGAAAGTCTCTTCATGCACGTGTTTCACGTGTACGTTGGCGTCAAATATCACAATCTTATCTTACGTCTTACGTACGGATAATAATTATGCATCAAATTAAGTATCTAGGAGTAAGGTGGTAGTTGCTACACGATACAATGTTTTCTTTTTGAAAGTAACATATGGTGTCGTGAGTTGTGATAGTTTCGATTGGATTATTATTATTATATGGTATATTGTTTTTAAAAGGTTTTAACTATTATTTTTTTTATCGGTCTTAACTATTGAATTGGTTTGTAACGGTCTTAACTTTAATCGCTTTGGCAACCAACATGCCGATTGAAGCACCGTTATGTTTAAACACTCGATTGAAGCACCGTTTCGTCATTCGGAGAGCCGTTTCGAGATAACTTTTATAGACTCGTATTCACTTTATGGTCAAAAGCCCTAGAGCACTGGTTTGGAATTCGAAAAAAATTAGTGTTGTTAAAATTAATTAACGATGGTGTGCTGGATGTCCAAGTGATAAAAGTTGAGATCGCTACCAGCTTATTCGATAGTAGGGATTGGTAGAAACCAAAAGATGATAGTTGAGACTGTTGAAAACTAATATACCTTATTAAATATACACTAGGATTATACAAAGCTCGCACATTTGTATACCGTTAAATTTTTGTCAACACGATCGCTAAAACCATACACGGGTTAAAATTAACGAAAAAACAAATGTCATTCAACTTCAAACAAACATAATGAAACAGTTCTATGTACACAACATCATCGCAATGAACCACCTCTAATCCGGTGCTGGCAACGACGGATCATGATCCGCCTCTATGTAGAATCTCATAACAAAAGGACACCACCCTACACCATTCTCCGCTATCTACCGCCACCATCCATGGTCGATTGTAGAAACAAAGAAGATGACATAGGCGACCGGAAAAATGCCGGAAGCGGTAGAAAAACAATAGTCGAATGAGCCGGCAGCTTGTTACAAGAATTAAAGGATTATAAAACAACTACAAAACTAATGTCTCTCAACTTAACTTATTTATAAAACATTATTTTACTTTGGTGGCCAGAATATAAAACCTACAAAAATATAATAGCTAATACAAAACATAAAATAACACCATTCGTGATATTTTTCTTTTAATATATTTATATATATATAGTAGTAATAATAATTTGTTGCGTAGTGTTTAGGTTTATAGCCATGACCCACTTTCTTGACTTTTTAGTATCTTATATTTCGAGGCCTCATTGCATCAATGCATCGTTCTAATTAGGAGGGTGGAACCATCTTACCCAATTAAGGACGAAGTGTGTCATGCGAACATATGAGGTTTGTCGTGTGTGATTATACATTTTAAAAAATAACAATCATTATGAAATTAGCTAGATAAAATATCATTAAATCATTTTCGTTGGCAATTTTGACGGATAAGGATGTTGATTGAATTTCCACTCATGCGTTTTCAGTCTTTTGTCGTGTAGGTCTCTTTGCAATTGGCTTCTAGCTCAGAGTCAAGACGTTGTTCTGGCTCTTTTTGAGGACGACCCAAACGCTCAATTGTTATGAGGATATTCACAGACGGATCAACAGAGAGCTACTCTTATGCAAATGGAATAAGTAACAAGAAACATTTTAAACAAAGAAGTTATTAAAACTCGTTACTTTATCCGAAAATGTTGTCTCCCAACCATTTAAATTGAAGTTAAAGACTCAAAACAACTAAGGCTTTTAGTACTCTATAAATGTGTCACTAAAAATCTAAAATAGCAAAGAGTTTCTAAGAACTAGCTCCTTGCTTTCGACTCACTAGTCATCGACAAGTGTATCAACACAAGTCTACATAGGCACTGACGACATAAATCTGAGAATCACTAACACACGAAGTCTTGAAAATATGTTACTAACTCAAGAAACTCACTTCAACACTAAAACATAACTTAAACATATACACACACCGAAATTAGAACTTAAACATTAATCATAACAAGATATAACATAATTAATCAAGTCATTTCACCCTAAGGAGATCAAAGAACCTAGCTAAGCATGACAATGAAAAAAAGATAAAACTTGCATTAATGTAAGAACACATAGTTACAAGATTTGATGGTTATTGAATTGGTTTTAACTTACATGAGGTGATTTTACAAACTAAATACTAAGATGAAAATACATAATTGATTATTGAAAAATATGGGTGGAGGCCGGCTCTAGATGTGCTCTTTTTGCAAATGAGTCAATACTGCTATTGATAGACAATTTTCACAGGGGCATGTCTCAGTGTAATGTCAACTCTATTATATATATATATATGTGTGTGTGTGTGTGTGTTATATTTTTACAACAGACCCTTGAGACCTAGGGGGTGGGTGTCTACCATGTATGCATGCTCCCTGATCTTGTGTCAGTACGAATCATATAATTTTCGGGCACATCCCATGTGAGTTTCACATGGGGTCGTGCCTCACTTCTGGTTTGTCTCTTTCTTCATTTTGCAAGGTATGAGGGTGGGTCTCACTACTACAAAAATGAGTATTTGCCACCGTAAATACAAATACAAAACGGTGACAAAAGATCATTCGCCATCGAATTTTCACCAAAACCAACGTGGGTGATGCCGTAGCAATTGGGAAATTGAAACCGTTTGCAACATCCCACTATTTCACCACCAAAATCAGTAACTCACTTAGTAGTGGCTAATATCACAACCAATTTGAAATTGAATTTTTGTGACCGGTTTGCAATTGCCACTATTTTGCGACAAACATGTTGCCACCACATTGAAAACATCATTTTTGCCACCGAATTGCAACTACCAAAGGACCAAATTTGCAACCAAATTGTGACAACTTTGTCAATGCTATTTTATGTTAACTATTTATTAAACCTGCAATCTTTTTTATCAATTAGCCCTGTTAAATCACTTAAAAACTATTGTCTGTTTGTATTTTCATTATTATTATGATTCATAATATCAATATGGTAATTAACATAATTCATAAGAAAAAGTATTTTGTTCAAGTAAGTGTTAATCAACAAACTGATAATTAAAATGATGCAACACAAAACCTATGAACAATCCCAACTAGATATAAAAGCACAAATTTAACTCAATAAAACTACTCACAATGCAAGCTACTTTTAAAGTATTAATCCATTAATTATATAAAAAAAAACATAGCAATGACCATGATAGTAGGCAAAATACTAAATCACTTAAAGACCATTGTCTGTTTGTATTTAAATTCCTTACAACTGTCATTATGTGTCATAAAATCAATCTAGTAATTAACGTAATTCATAAAAAAGTTCTTTTGTTTAAGGGCCTTTTTTTCATCTGAATGGCCTCTGAATCTGAGCGATTTAGAAGTTTGTTAAATTCCGAATGTTTGGCTTTGCAAGCGAGGGTTTGAACTTGTGTTTGAGCGATCCAGACTCCAACCCAAGTCTGAACGAAATAGTGATGAAGCTAGCGACCACAAAGGGACGAAGATGACGACCAGAAAAAAGAAGAAGATGGAAACCAGAAAAGTTGATTTATATATGTCAAAGGACACGGGTTTTCAGAATTGCATTCATGTCTGCAAGACGGGCGTCGCATCGTGTCAAAGAATTAGAACCAAATTTGCACCCCTTGTGCAACTTAACACGTCATGAAGGCTTGCATATATAAATTAAAAATGTTTTTTTTCCACTCCAATGTGGGACAAAGTGAATGAAAGAAAAATTTTAGAACCGCATTCAGATGTCCAACCAAACAAGTCCTCTTAGTCATTCAGCACTTAACCATTTAAACATCTTAAGCACTCAGACTTCTTAACCATTCAGCACTTTCCAAACACTCCTAAGTCTTAATAAAAAAACTGGTAATTTACATGATGCAACACAAAACCCATAAACATTCCCAGACAAGTATCACTCAGGCCATGTTGTATATGATCCTAAAGTTTGACTTCATCAATTAATGTAAAAGATTATGATGAAAAAATGCAACTATATCCCTTCATGAAGTTATACAATTAATGTTGGTGTGAAAAACTCAGAAAACATTTTCACATTACTAATTAACTAACCGTCTGCAAATCTAATCTCCTAAAACCAATTAAATAGAAAAGACTATAACATAGTTTGTCTTATTCATATAATTAATAGCTACTACCACGTTGATGTGGATATGTTCAAATAGCTCAAAGCTCTCACGGGAACAACTCAACTCGTTTACAAACCGAGCCACTCAGTTCGGCTCATTTATAAGCCAAACTTGACTCAGCTAGAGCTCATGAAGAACAACCCTAACTGACTCCTTACAAAGCTAACTGTAGATTAATTATGTCATCAAAGTGGGATGAAAATCGGCCAAAGGAAATAGTAATTTAGCAAAACAAATTTTTATAAACAAATAAATTATAATACGTTTGACATCAGAAACAAAATCACCCTATAGTAGAACCTCTTTTGCATCTAGAATTTGATTCAAACACACTACGTACATGCAGGATGGTAAAATTTCCAAAAAAGGGAAGAAACTTACGACAATTGGCTTCCACAAATTTTGCAGTTTAGAGATCTATAAAACCTAAAAAACATATAATACTACTGTATGACCATGTTGTATATGATCCTAAAAATAGAAAATTATACTAGTGATTATACAATCCTACATCGTTAGGAAATGAGAACAAAGTTTGTCTAATAAAGGGTGTAAACCTTACTTATCATGACGCTTTTTAAAACCGTGAGAGGTGGGCGCCTAAGGGCGTGCCAACTGTCAAAGGGACAATTTCATGGTGTTGTTACCAGGGGCGGACCCACCTTAGTGGGGTGGGGGGCGTCCGCTCCCCCTGCGAAATTTTTTTTGTTTTTGTTTTTATATGTTAAATTCTCGATCGACCCCCGTAAATTTTAAGTCTCGACCCCCATTCAGTCTTGAAAACTTAGTAATTGATTCCCGGTTCACACCCCATTTGAGACACATAATATTTAACCATGTATTGGGCTAAATTATTGTTAGCAGAATAGTAATATTTATTTATATTGTCATGTATTATCAAGCATTGAGGTATTATAACCTCAAGTGTTTCACCATTGCACAAAACCATCAACATTGTTGATGATTCGGATGGTCATAAGTACAAGAAAGGAATACATAAATAAATTAACTATTTTAGCTAAGTAATCAAGTGAAAAGTGAGAAATGATGGAAAATTTAGTTGTAAACTAAGATTCTCAACATCACCATTTTTATACCATAACACAAGTCCTCCAACATAGTCTTGTTTGGAAACATGGTTTGGTTTCATTCACTTTTTATTTGTATATTAACTAATGACTTAAGAAAGATGTAGAATGTAGACATATGAGGTTGAAGAAACAAAATAAAAAATTTATTTTATAAGGTTTAAGAAAAACAATCTTAACTTGAACCTCAAATTGGTGGTTTACCAAACTTTATTTACCTATGTAAATATATGGTAAATTCCTAGAGAATGTTTCAAGTATTTAGAAAGAAAAATAATGCCAAAAATTTATGAAAAAAGGAAAAGATGAAAGAAAAAAAAAACTTACAAGTTGGTATTAAAAATTTGTTGCAAAAATATGTAGTTCTTAGATAGATTTAGAGAGGTTGAGAAAAAAGTTTAGAGTGATAAAGGTGATTAGAGAGAGTTTGAGAAAAGCTTTAGAGTGATAAAGATGATTAGAAAGATTTTGGTTAGTATTTATAGATAGAAATTAGGGTTTGACATTAAAGAAGTTAGTTAAGTGGAGGGAAATTAAAAATTTTCAATTTTAAATATAAGTAGAGGGAAAATAAAAAAAAATCAATTTTAACCCCTTAAATTTAGTTTTTTGTCATTTTTTTTTAAACCCGACCCTGTTTAACTCGAACCGAGTCGAACCGGATTGAAAAAAAGTTATATATCGATGTTTACAATAAAAAAATTTCTACCAAGTTTTCGACCCCCATGAAAAAAATTCTTGGGTACGCCACTGGTTGTTACACTGGGTTGTTACAGATGGTATATTAAAGGAGTGGAATGTAACATCTCACATCGGTTGAAAATAAGAATAAAGCTTGCCTTAATTATAAATGGTGGAAATCTTTCCTATCATGATGTGTTTTAAAACCGTGAGGGACGAGTGCCTAAGAGCGTTTCAACAAACCTGAGGGCAAAGCTTAATAGAGTGTCTAAGCGTCGACCTTAAATGAAAAGAGTGTCCAACCAATCACAGCAACTTGTCAAAAAGAACAATTTCATGATACAGTTACGCGAGGTTGTTACATTAAGCGGGTCATCTTTTTAGCTCATAAGTTGTAAGGAATACCAATGATTAACAAAATAGAACAAACATACCTCGGGTTATTGTCCCCCACTTCCAAATGAAGTACTACTACACGATGCGGAATGTATACGAGTGATTAAAGCGAATGGGTCATTAGCATTGTTAAATCCATACAATTTTCCCTTATTCTTGCGCGCCCCGGACGCTTGTAACCACAAGTCTTCATCGAAACATGAGTGGTTATCCTCTTTGTACTTGTCGACAATATATGACATATTTTTCCTTAAGACTCGTAAATAAAATAATATTTTAGTAGTTTAACATAATCTTGATTTGAATCTAAAGGTGTAATTTAAGAAGCTTACATATATAAGTTTGACATGATTAGTCATCAACCCACTCTATATCTTCTTGAACATTCTCTAACAAATCTAAGCTCTCCCCCAACTCATCGAGTATCGAGTTGCCCACCTTTGACAATATATTCAATGGCATAGTTCCTTGTCTACATTGTTATTGTTTCCATGTCTCATTAAACTAGATTTATATGTCGGGCCACACGTTGTGGCGGCCGGGTCTCGCGTATGTGAATTTCTCACACGTGTTGATAAAAAAGTTTCATGTCTGGCAATTTACAGTGCAAAGTCATAATGCGTAACATATTAAAAGACGGATATATAACAAAAGTAAAGGCAAATAATAAAACTAAGTCAAAACTGAGTAGAATAGTAGGGTCAAATTCGTAAACACTTAAAAAAATTCATGTCTCATACATTACGGTGTGAAGTCGCATATTAAAAGATGAAGAAATATCCAAACTTAGATGTCAAAGCCGGGAAGCAAAGTCGTAAATATGTCAAAGTAGATTGTGTTGTAATATTATGTCTCAAATTTCATGGAGTAAAGTAGCATATATTAACGTTTTATGAACGTGCACGACACGATTGTCTGGAAATTCGTTACACACTTTATGTCTGTGACATTACTACAATTAGACAGAGTAAAAAATGTATTGTCTCGAAATCTAACGCTTAAAATCGTAAAAGTAATTGAAGAAAAGAAGAAAAAACCAAGAAACTCCAAGAAAAAGACCAAGAAAAAGAAATGCCGCATATCGAGCATTAGCAAGACTCGAACTTGAGTATAAAAGCTTGAAGGCAACGTGCTTAACCACTATGACAGGTACCTTAACTATTAACAAAGCCTGAGGAAAACATATTTACTATGAGACAAAAAGACGAAAACTAAAAAAAAATAAGTTTGCTCGACCAATTAAAAACCGAAACATGTCAAGGCCGTTAGAAGCCCACCGACCTTCCATCTTAGAATTATATACAATGAGATCTAATGCCCCAGTTTATTATCCTATAAAAGTAGTACTTTGAAGTTAATAACAAAAAAGTAATATTATCAAGGTATGTTATTACATGAGGATAGTCTATAGGAGAACCAGAAACTAAGAGCTTTCCCTTTTTTTCCGCCAACTCTTTGGTCTTAAGAACGTTGTTTTTAAGAATGAGTGATTGTTCTTCTCTGACCCTTACTGCCCAACCTAAGAGCGGACAGCTAATGTGTTCCGCTTATTAAACAGGGTTCTATGGTTGGTCTGTGACCCCTGAATGCCAAAGGCGTTCTTGGGGTACTCTCGTAGTACGTTCCTACGAGATGGAGATGATGGGGTCGGTCCATGAATTTTCCTTCCTTTTGCCACATCTTTTACCAATCTTAATTTGACGGTCACAAATGATTGTGATCCAAAAGTATAATAGCAGGTTAACATCTTTTACCGATCTTAACTTGGCAGTCACTTTTTTCAATGGCAAATATTTAATTATTTTTATAGCAGTGAACATGGTTTTGAATTTTAAAATTAGTTTAAGTTATCAACTTTTTTTAGCTGTTTTTATTTAATGTTACCTTATTAACTTTACCTTTTAAAATTCATATCAGTAGAGGATTCGGTGTTTTGGTTATACTTTTTATTTGGTTTTGGCTATTGAATTTTCGTGATGAACCTGTAAAGGGTTTTATAGGGTTTTAAAAATAAGCATATGTCAATGTATCGGCGAAATTTTTAACGAATGTCATACGCTGGTGGAAGGTGGTCGTACGGTAGTTATGGCTGATGCCCGGCCGTTGGCCGGTTTGGTTGCAACTAGTTACTGGAATTCTTTACTTTTTACGTAAGATCACGTGGATATGAAAAGTAAATCTAGGAGACCAAAATTGAATGAGGGCTTGAAATTTTGAATGATTAGATCATCTATCTAATAAATCAAATTTTTAGGGGGCAATTTTTGGAGGGATTTTTTTTTCTATAATAGGAAGTTTGGGAGGTAAAATTTAGCTAAATTTTTCACCATGCAAGTTAATGGAGCCAATAGTAATTAAATGTTATATATTTACAAATTGTTAAATATAATGGTTATAATTTCTTTATAAATATTACTATTTAACCCGTGTGTAACACACGGGTATTAAACCTAGTATAAATATAAATATACAAATTTAAGAAGTTAAGGATGGTGAATTTATTTCTCTAGGATAAATGATTTGAGTGGAGAAATGGAGTTATCCCTTCAAAAGGATTATGTAATTTGTAATAGGTGGAGTTGTTTTTGATTTTCAGTTTGTGTTTTGTTTGGATTGTCTTGTTTTTTTTTTTTGTTTTTGTTTCTTTTGTCAGCGACATCGATCAAAGTTGACGGCCAGATTCAAACAAAAAAGTGGTATATGTTGTATGTTGGCCGGTTTTTGGCTAGTTTTTTCAAGAGGTAACTTTATGGAAAACATAAAGTTCATTTTTGTTAATAAAAAAACAAACTTGTGTGGATTGGGATGCATGGCTCATAAATAAAATCTCATGTGATTGATTAAATGGACAATTTTTAAAGGTTTACACAAGTAAATAATCATAATCATAATTAGTTTTAATGCTATTGGGCCGGCCATCTACAGTTGTGCAGTATCCACACTAACATTGCAAATTTGCAATGAACTAAAAGATGAGCCAACTTTAAACGTCGAACATGATATACCAGTGAGCGAAAAAACAAGGTGGTGTAGGCAGTAGACACTAGCTAAGCTTCACAAGTGCATATTTTTTTTAACGAAAGATGTCATGACGTTCCTTTTGACTCAAGGTCACCATTTTTCAAAGACGGAGATGCAAGTTTGAATTTGAAGAATATTATTCATTATCTTTTTAGTTTATTTATGGAGTATTGGACGTTAACAGTCTCAACTATTAATTCTTGGTCGCTACCGTTCCTAACTTTTATCATTTTGGCCATTAATGGACCGTCGTTAAAAAAGTTAACGGCGTTAACTTTTTTTTTTGAATTTCTGGTCGACGTTTTATGGTTTTTGATCGGAATAAGAATACGAGTTGATTGATATAAAAATTACATCGAAACGATGATCCAAACGACGAAATTTGTACATCCGGTTAAAGAACCATTAGGTTTAAACAACCCGATGAAGCATCGTTTTGTCATTTAGAGCACCGTTTCGATGCAATTTTTATATCATTGGACTCGTATTCTTATTCCGATCAAAAACCATAAAATGTTGACTTAAATTCAAAAAAAAAAAGTTAACGTCGTTAACTTTTTTAACAGCGGTCCACTAATGGCCAAAATGATAAAAGTTGGGACCGCCATCACATATTTTAGAAGTTGAGACCGGTAGCGGCCAAAAACTAGTAGTTGAGACTGTTAAGGTCCAATTATCTTTTTAGTTTATTTATTTAGTTTTTACCAAGTTTTCTAGATAATCATTATTTCTCTGGGTTGTTATATATGCTTTAATATGAACTTGTTTAGTATTCACGTTATGCTTGTGAATACAACCCGAATGGTAATTTTAATGATACTCATGGAGATACGGACGGTTTCAATCAGTTTTGAAATAAAATTAACTTGGTAAAACAAGAACACGTGATTTATTTTTAAAAAAAGTGTCTTTTAGTACAGAATATTATAATTAAGTTAAAGACAATTAAATGCTCAGTTTTATGGTGTAATTTCAAAAAAATAATTTCAAATAAAAAACTTATGTATACATGAAAAAATACTAAGTGTTTAAATGTAGACTATTATTTTTTTTCTTAAATTTTATTTTTATGTCAATGTTATCGAATATAAATCAAATCATACACATCTCTTTTAAAAAAAAAAGTTAAAAATACAATTACTCTTAAAAATACCATCAATTTAACTATGATATAATATGTGTCAGAAAAAAAAAACCAGAGTTGAAAATACCATCAAATTAACTCTGTGGGGCTTATTTGGTGGCTCACTTGATGTTTCGTGACCTGGATTAGAAGTTTATTTATTTATAACATTTTGAAATCTTTATTGATTGCAACATATATTTATTAGGACATGTGCATATATAACAGACTCTTGTGAACTGTATGGATCATCACGGGTCTTATCTATCAATGTTGACAACATTTAATATGTTGGGACCAGGACCGAAGGTAAGTTAAGGGCTAACGCGTCTGCCGACGTTAATCTTTTTCGGTTAAAAGTGTTACGTGTTAAACCAGAAGCTTAAACAAAACCAGATTTTTATATGATCGACATCTTTGTTATCTAAAACAATATGACGCCGTTGCGAGTTAAAAAGAATTATATAAGTTTAACAAAAGTTCAAAACTGTAAAAAATATCCTACTTGTTTTTGTAAAATTATTATTAGTTAACTAAAAGGTTTTATGAATTAAAAAGTCTAAGGTAGCGTTTGATATGCAGGAATGAGAGGTGGAATGGAATGAACCATTACGACGGAATGAAAAAAGGTGTGTTTGGTTGGTCAATGGAATGGAATGAACCATTACAAAGGAATGAAAAATACCTTCTTTTCATTCCATCCCCACCCCATGTTTTTTTTTCATTCCTTCTAGGAATGGAATATGTATTTTTTATTTATGACTAGAACCATGACTCGGCTCATGCCCTAAACCTTGACCCGACCTAAGAACCCATGAACCGACCCTTGTCCTAACCATGCCTCGAACCATGACCCGAGCCATGAACCGACTCACGTTCCGAACCATGATCTAATTTGTGACCCACTCACGTTCCAAGCCAAGAAAACTTGACCCATAATATTAACCATGAACCGAATCACGACCCGAGCCATGAAACAACCCGTGACCTGACCCATTCATCGAACCATGACTCGGCTCATTGCCCGACCCATAACCGAAACCATGATCTGATTTATGATCTCACTCATGTATTGACCCATGTATCGAACCACGACCCGACACATGACCCAAACCAAGACCCGACCCATAACAATGAAAATATATTTTTGTCATTTTTAGTTAAATGTATTATATTCATTTGTCTTTTCCTTCATACCAAACAAAACAATATATTGTTTCATTTGATTTCTGTAAAGCAACCAAACAAGGTAATGGAATGGAATGATCATTTTCATTCCTTTGTTCATTCCTTTCCTTTGTTCATTCCATTCCCTAGTTCATTCTATTAGGGTGGACGGAGTGGCTCGGCGAGGTGGAGACGAGGTGAAGGAGAAGAATCTCGTCCACGAGATTGGCTCCTCGTTTTGGAGCTCGGTGAAGAAGGAAAAGTGAGCGAACGAGATGGAGCGAGAAAGAGGTGGGACGAGATGGGACGAGATTGGCTCCCTCTCCGGCGAGGTGGAGACGAGATGGGAGCTCGTTGGCTCCTTGTCCAACCACTCCGTCCGGCCTTACCCCATACCAAACAGACCCTAAGACTCATCACTCATGAATGGTTTTAAGGGATCAACGTCCCACTTATTTTCATTTCGCCAACTTTGAGGCCAAACAATAGAGACGATTTTAAGGGTTTGGAGTCATGGACGGATTCAATAGGTAAGGAGCGGGTTTACGGGAACCCTCCGCATCTCAAAATTACATAAACTATATACAAAATTTCGGAGTGAGCCCATACAAATAATTAGGCGTGTATTCAAGTAATACAGTTCTTTTAGATGAGTTGAAATTTAATAGAGTTAGTTTACAAAAGATCACAAGTTTAATTCTCAATACAAGCATTTCATAATAATTCTTTTTTAATTAATTATTAATTTTTAAGGCTTCAAATCGTGAAACCCTTCTCATATCATTCAAATTACCAAAGTTTAATATTTACTTATTGTTATTAGAGTAAACTACAGTTTTGATCCCTGTGTTTTTATGACATTAACAGTTTCAGTCTCATCTTAACAGTCTTGGTCCCTGTGTTTTTATTTTCTAACAGAAATGGTCCCGAACACTAACTCCATCCAATTTTCCGTTAAGTCTTTTCACACGCGTCCTGCATTTGAAGGGTAAAAATGTCATTTCTTCCTCTCTTTTATATAGGTCATTATGTAGGTTAATATTTTTATTCAGTCGCATGTCAAAAAGAATGGGAGAAATGACATTTTTACTCCGCAAGTGAGGGAGACTTAACGGAAAATTAGATAGAGTTAGTGTTTGGGACCATTTCTGTTAGAAAATAAAAATATTGGGACCAAAACTGTTAAGGTGAAAATAAAACTGTTAATGATATCAAAACACGAGGACCAAAATTACAGTTTACTCTTGTTATTATATGATGACCCTAACCCATTAACCTGATCTAAAGCATTGAACAGCCCGAATTTTTTATGTTCGGTTTCTTAAAATTGAAACACCTAAAAACAGTGAACCCACTAATAAAATTTATAAATCCATCACTATTTGGAGTCCTTGCTCAATTAATATCATATTTTTATGGTGTTTTTAGAGTCCTTAAATACTATTAAGATATATGTGTCACTATTAAAATTAACACAATAACCAAGAGGTGAAGTTATTAATCATTATATCCGAAGTTGATGGTACATTATTGGTACCACACACACATGACAGTGTCTGTGTAGTATATATACTGTGGCCTTCAGCATATGACAATAAGTTTTCATGAAAATTAATGTTGTTACGACTATATATTAAATACGATTAATATATATGTGTCACTATACTGCAACACAATCTGTAAAGTTATTATTGTAGGCATGACATATATCTACTAATCAAACTTGTATTTATTTTTCAACCTATCAGATCCATTATGAAACCTCTTAATATGTCGGAAAAATATCTGAGTGCAACATCAGGAAATTTTTTAAAATACATTTCTACAGTTGTTGATTGGCACTACAAGAAAACTCTACAACGGTTTTTTTAGAACGGAGGAACTATTATTAAAAAAACAAACTAGCAAGAAACTATAAATACAAAAAAAGAACAAGACAATTACGACACATGACATCCAAAATATTAAAAAAAAGACCATTTAACTCGATCTAATTATTATTCATCTTGGCTTTTTTTACACATTGATAGCTTAGAATCTTGACGTCTTCTATGATCTTGATCAATGAGGGGTTGGTTCAATGAAAAATACAATTATTTCTAAACTTCTAGATGCATCATAGAGTGGCTTTAAAAATAGAGTCAATCAGTTTTTCATGGGTTGAGTTTTTCTTTAAACCATAATTCGGCATGTCCATCATCACATTGAGAGTCTATGATTGTAAAATAGGAAGCCGGATCCATCTACTAACATGAGTCTACACCATACGAGTCAGGGAACAGTAAACAAAGATATGATCCGTGCATTTTCATCATTTTGCTGACATAGAGGACCACTAACATTGTTGATTTGCATACCTAGCTCTACTATGGTAACAACAAAGAAACAAGCGTTGGCTTAGACCGAGCAACATCAACGGAACGTCGACGTCGTCACCATTGAGAATTTAGTATTTTAGGGTGTTGGAAGCCTCTCCGGATGACATGTCATTTCCATACTGATAACGTCGAACATTGGAAAAAATCTGATTGGGGAAATAGGTATCCAACAACGTGTCATAACAATAAGTTTAAAGTTTTTATTTCTTTACTTTTACTTAGAAAAATAAAATATAACTTTAAATCTTGCTTATATATTTTAATAAACTGAAAATAAAAGATATGATGTAGTTCGAGTGACTATTTGTTGCCGATTGACTTGTCGACGCCATAGGGTTTATAATGCCCTAAATCATAAAATAACTGTTGTTTATCGTTCAACTAACTAACTCTCCTCTCCATCTTACTAAATCGCCTAACCAGGTTTAAATGAAAGCCATTTTGATCAATTGAGACTCAAGCGATCGATGCCAAGGTTGTAAGTAGTGACATGCATGTAAACTCGTTTGTTTAAGTTTCTTACCATCAAAACTCACCAAGAATCGGCATTTTCTCTGATTTTCTATGAAATATCATATTTGACTTTTAGCTACGTCGTTGAAATAGCCTAAAAAATAAAAATATAAATAGTGGTTTTTTACAATCTAGGGCAAATAATTTCATCGTTACATTGTAAATTTAATTAATGATTTATTTATCCAATAGCGATGATTTGTTGTTACTATAGCTTATTTTTTTAATGAGTTAAGTGTAATTTGCACTATGTGCTTTACAACCATATACATCATCAATTAAAAATTTAGACCATTTGCATCTCTATGATTTTTAAAAGAGGTCATGTGCCCCCCTCTATAACTTTAACCATTAGTTAGCTGTTAAATAGAAGGGTAAAACCGACATTTTAACTATTTAAAACTTAGTATCACTGTACATACCCATGTGATTACGCTTTTTAATAGTAAAAGAAAACGTAATGTTTATTATAAAGAGTTTTAAATTATGATATTAAAACTTTTAAATGGGATGCAAAGTGATATATAAAGTTTTAAATGGTAAAAACGTTGTTTTTATCCTTTTTAGTTAACGATCATTTAACGGTCAAAGTCACGGATGAGTGTAAATGACCCCTTTTATAAATCATATAGATGTAATGGTCTAGTTTTTTATTTGGATGCGAAGTGACTATAAGTGTAAACGACAAGTGTATAAATTGCAGTCAACTCTTTAATGAGTTAAACTTTCGAAAAATCTTCTCTATTTTGTCATTCATTGTCATGATAATTGTTTTCTATATATGTCTCAGTAAAGAAACTTAGTTGTCATAATATGTTTGTTTACATATTAAACCATACAAACTTCATAACGGAAACATTACGTAATTACAACATTTACAAACACACAATGTTAGTTTATTGCCGTTGAAAAAAAAACACATTAGTTTATTGAAATGTCCAAACATACAACATCACCCTTTAAATTTTGTTCTGCAACATTGCCATGCACGTGTCATGGTATAGTAATCTCGTCCCCATACCTGGTTAGAAAAGTGTATTCCATACTTGACTTAAAGTCCGTCAGGTATGTACATAGTGGATATTAACTCTGTCGGGTGTCGGACATACACATGGGTAATTGAGTTTGGGTATACCTTTTAGTTTCTTAAAAATACATGTCGGGTATTCTCGTCATGTTTGAATCAGACATACTTGAATACTTTAATTTCAAGATTAGAATAACGAATGAATGAATGAGAGTGATATAGAATTAAGGATTTAAAAGAGAATACTTTTAAAAAAAGTAATGATATTCCCATTCTAAATGTCTCGGGTTTTCACATCGTGTTCGAGTTTGATTGTCATATATATCTGATCTTTCGGTCTATACTATAAAATTTTAAGTATTATCAACTACGTCGTTGTAACGATGTGAGACTGATGTTACATTAATCTTTTTCATAGTCGACAAAAGTTTCTTTTTAATGTTACTTTCTAATTACATCATAACGTGCAAGACATAGTACTCTTTCCTATTTGTATAATCTAGCAACGCTAAGCTAGGTTACTAACGTAGCAAGCGCAAGGAAATCATTAACATGTTGCATCACACTAGCGGGCATAAAATCTAGGTTATTACATGATACAAGTGTTACGTAAAAAAGATGTCTTATTTATTTTTTTACTTTAGATCAACCAGTTTTGACAGAATTTGATTTTACCAAAATAAAAAGTTTTTGGATCCCCATTGTTGATATCGTTGCTCTTTTAAAAGACAAGTGTGAGAGGTATATATGATATACTTTGCTCCAGAGCTCATTAGTTGCGCATGATAATGTTGAGCTAAATACATAAAATTAATGTGTAACTTATGACACATGAATGTGTGCACTTGTGCTAATGATCGCGTTGTCATTTAAATTCGCGTTGCCTTAGACCAGGAAGATGTATACCCTCAAAATAGTTGTCCCAATTGATTATCCTCGGATCAAAGTAGAAGATACTCTCCTCATTTCCACTCACCCGGAGCACCCTACGTAGCTTTTCAGTATTCATATCATCGTAACTGTCACATATTAAATTCATTTGTAACCTCGTTAAATGAAATTTAATTATTTAATCCAAGGTAAATTAAGGTAGCGTCACTTACAAGCATTTTGTGAAGAGGTATGGTTTGTAGAGGTCCACTAGACGTAACACAAAGTTGATCTTACGGTTAAGATTCTTGTATGTGTCATCAAATGCTCGGCAAAGTATAAAATTTATAAATCGAAGGATCTAGTGAAGGAATGAAAGATATAATAGTCACTGTGTTAAATGACAAGAAGTGATACAATGAATAGTTATACAGAAAAATGGGTTAGAAGGGCATATGTATATGATTATATATTGTGAGAAAACGTTGAACAAAATAATGTATTTTTTCAATCTTAAAATGTTTTAGTTTATAAGATTATAGTTGAAATGCGGTATTTGTTTATCTCTTTAGAAATTTAAAAACCATATTAATTATCTACGTATGTGTAACTTATATGTAAATAATTTATGTATTGATAATTTAAGCAACATGTATCTTACACAACACATACCTAAGTAAATGGATAAATAAATATGGTAAAATGTGTTTGCTTTTAGTTTTCATGTTTATAACATAATTAGTTATATGAAAGAAAGAAAAAGACAAAGTTAGAGTTCATGTGAGAAAAATAAATATTATTACAAGAACAAAAGAAAGTAACTAAATTCATCAATTTTTGAAGCAAAAACTATTTTAACATATAAAAAACTAGTTTAGTGCCCGCGCTACGCTCGGGAACACAATTCAAGTGATGCTTTTAAAGATGTTCATGAATATTCCATTCGGTTTTGAGACAAAGCCATAGTAAAACGGAACACATGATAAATTTTAAAAATAAGATTTTTAGTATAACAATATTATACTCAAATTAAAGAGAATAAAGTGTTTAGTTTTATGGTGTAGTTTATTTTTTTTTAAATCATATAAAAATGTTATGTATATTTATAAAACATTGAGGTCTTTAATTGTATGTTATTATTTATTTTATCCATAAGTTTATTTTTAAACCCTATCAAATATAAACCGACTCACGTACACCCCTTGTAGTAAAGGGTTAAAAATATAAATACTCTTTAAATTTTTCAGAATTCTCCAAAATATTAGGGGACAAAAAATGTAATTAGTTTTATTATAATAAATTTATATACATATTTTAAATAGAAAAATCATTTTTATGAGATAATCTCTCAAATAATGCCACATAAGCTAAAAGCTATGAAAACATGCCACATAGGATTTTTTTGTTTTGCTATATTATATAAGGATGATTGAAGTGCAATATCTATTCATAAATTTTGAACTTCAAAAAATAAAATAAAGTTAATTTCATTTGTTTGTTAAACCTAAACATGTGCAAGTCATGTGTAGTTTATGTTACTTACACATAACCTACACGTGTGTAGGTAAATTTAAAACGGTCAAAAGACATACGAAAAAATATTTTAATGAATTCTTTTTGTTTATACCATATGCATTTATATGTAGGGAGTGATTTTTTTTAAATATACAATTTATAAATTTTTTAATGATTTAGGTTTCTTCTTTTTCTTCTCACGATATATGATCATTCTCAAATGAACTTTATAAACTCTTAAAAAATATGAAGCGCTCATCTAAAAATTAAATGATTTATTAATTTATGTTTTCTTTTGTTCTATAATATTTTAGTCTTTCGTACTAAACATCAGCCTTTTAGCCGATAATAATCTATGCCGACAGTTTGTTCTATGAAATTTCTAACACTCACTTTTGTTGTTAAGAGTCTCAGACACACATGATCATCATAGATTTACACTTGATTTCGCTAACAAGAAAATTAAAATCCCCATTTCAATCATAATCATCAATGTTAATAGAATCGAGTGAAAATCAAGTGTAAATTTATAATTATTATGTGATTGTATTGTCCTTGACAATAAAAAAAAAAAGTCGAGAATATCACTAGTCAAATTAACTGTCAGCATAAATTATTATCATCATCAGTCGATAAATCAAAACTAAAATTATTAAAATCCATTTATTTTAAGGTGAAAGAGACAAACCAACAACGGAAGCAAGTAACGAAGACCAACATATCTATAGAAGCTTGACATTGAGTTTAACACCGTAACTTCACCGACCATGACATGCTTGCCATCCTTTCCGATCCATGGATAATCGGTAAAATATCGGAACGCACATTTTTGAAATGTGGCAAACTTCAAAGGATTAGACACCGAAGATCCAACATGGTAGATTGCTTCGGAACAAGTTAGATTTGCATTAGCCACCATTGCCGTAATCATAGCATTCACCACCATGTCAGCAGGTACCTACAAACTTTTATCTCCTCGTGGGTAATTGTTTCAAATAACAAATTTTCAAATATATGTTAAACGTGTAAAAGATTAAATAAAAAAACTCAAACACGCTCACCACATCGTATATACCCTCGGGATTTCCAAGAAAACATGTTAACCTGCCTTTAGCATATCCAAGAGCCAAGCTATCAATAGTCCTGATATTTTAAAACAAGGATAAATGACATTGTGGGTTAAAAGCATAAACCAATGTCTTTTAGTGACTACATGTACCAAAGTGTCACTATATCATGTTTCTTTGTGACACATATTTAGCACCACTAGAAAACCATTACTTTTCCAGCCAAAATTTCCTGTGAAAAAATTTGATCTGAATTCCATCCAATATCTATAAAAATTTTATAAAAATACACTAGTCATAGCGATAGTATATCGAAAATGAAGTCGTTGGAAAATCCTGACAAAATCCTTCATAAAATGAAGTATATATACTTTCCGACCAAAATCTTCGTCTGAAACAAAAGATATCATTGTTTGAAATAAGTGCTACAAACAAAAAACGTGTTAGGCTCTATTTGTTTTTGCTTATTTTCTTTGAATAGAGAAAAACGTCTGATTCAGTTAGACGTAATCAGACGTGGGGCTGTTTGTTTTTTTCTGGCATTAAGAGGTTCAGCGTCTTAATAGCATCTGAACCAGTAAGAGCTTTTAGTGGGTCTGAAAACCTCTTAACCCTCATTAACTTCTAACCTGAAGACTAGGCTCCATCTCCGACGACTAGAGGTTCGTCTCTAGCCTTCACCTTTTAATGATTCAGATTTCAGACATTTGAACCACCTCTTAACATTCAGATGTGGTATTCAGATTCAGACTTAAATCTCTTAAAAAAACAAACGGGGTCTTAGTTCCTATATATAGAGAATAAGTGACTGAATTGCTGTATAACTATTTGTTAGGGATCATGTCTTCCAAAGTTGAAAACAAACTAAGAGTCTTTTACCTAATTCCTTCAACCCAACCGGGAAAGGGTTCTTTGAAAGTACTAGTGACTATCGTTGGACGGATAATCACAACTGGCATATCTCCTTTTAAGTGTCCGATAATCATCTCGCCTAATGCCTTGGTAAACACATATGTATTTGGCCAACCGTAATGATTCGCTCTGTAAAGAACACTTATAATCAATACAAATTATTATTAGAAAAAACAAGTTGCAAATTATACAATTGTTTTATGACTAAATCTAAACAGTCACTATTTAGCAACCAAAGTTACTCAAGTCACACATATGAAGAATGTTTTGCAACTAAAATTAAATTTAAACAGTCACTATTTATCGACCAAATCTAAACGACCCTTTTAATCAACTAAAATAGTAAAATTAAATCAATCGCAACTTAATTTTGCACTATTTTGAGATTAAATCTAAATAGTCGTTTACCAGCGACTTAAATTTATTAAGCCACAAATAGAGATTATTACCGCAAGGGAACATGTTACCAACGACTAAATTTATTTAGTGACAAACAGTATTTAATTTGTTCTTAAAAAATGAAACTGAATTCAAAACTATTTCAAAAACCTTTGCATTCCCAAATCTTTCATGGCCAAATTAATCAATTCATCACTAGCATTATGTGATTTGAGCTCTTTCAGTTTATATTCAAGGATCTTCTTCTCTTCATCGATATCTAGACCGTTTCTTCCGTTGAGCGATTCTCCCAAATAGTATGGAGTTTCGAGTATCAGTCCCGGCTTCTCACCAGAAACATACGCTGAATTTAAGTTGATTCGATTAGACGGTTGTCGGATCACCAGAAAAAAAGAAGTTAAATAGGGTTTGAAAAATAACCAGTTGAAATATGAAGTAGAAGTTTTATGTTGACACATTTCTGAGCAAAGTTCAAAACGTTCTTGGCGCCAAAAGTATTAAGATTTAACGCCACGTCATATCTACAACAAACCAATAAAGTAACAATTAACACATACTAAACAGTTAACATGATCCGTAAGGAAATTCTTTAAATTTCATTTTGGGTCTAATCATAGGCTTTAAAAAAATTGACAATTTTTGTCATTTTTGGCATAGAAAAGTCAAATGAATAATAATATGTGGCATTTTTGTTCCAATATGAACATTTTGGGAATTTATGATTTTGATTGATTATATATGTGATACCTTTCATCAAAGTTGGTGGTCGCGGCGGCATTAACAACTACGTCCACGTCTCTCCACATTTCCGCTTTCAAACTTGAATCTTGTACTCCTAAATCCTCGCAAGTGATGTCTCCTGCGACAAGAGTAACCTTTTCGGCCAAAAAAGGTTGTAGGTTTGTACCATGTTTCTCTTTCAAGAGCTTAAACAAGTCCTTCGCCACGGCCTAAACATATTCATGCCAAAATTATACACGTATATTGGTATGTGATCTATGCAGAGGAAGACTGATGTTACCTCAGTGTTAAACCGTTGCAACGCAGACTTGCCATCGGCAGCTCTAACAAGAAGATAGAGTTTCTTCACATTTGGTTGAACTCTTAGTATCTTCTCCACAAAAACTACACTTACACACACGCGCATAAGTATATATGTATCACTAAGTCAATTCCCATGAAAAATTACATGTTGCACAAATAGGTATTTCCTAATGTCAAATCTGTTACAAAACTTTATAGTTAATAACTATTCGTGTAATTAATCGCGTAGCAGTGACATATATATTGATATATCGTTCATGCGCGTTTAAAGAGGACCCTTACTTTTAGCAAGAAAACCAGTGGCACCAGTTACTAACATCACTTTGTTCTCAAGAAAATCAACTATGCTTCCCAACTCCATGATGATGGATTGAAAATTATGCCAATGAGTGATATTTCTAGTTCTAAAAAATAATAATTGTAAAATGATAAGTGTGAAGTGCATGGTCTCGATCTAGTCCTGCTTATTTATAACAAATTTGTAAATAGAGACCCTACTTGATGATCATATATATCTATTTTACAGCAATATAGCCACACATTTGTATTAATGATAGACATACTCGATCTACAAATTAACACTTGTGGGGCATTTCTATGTACCGACCCTACTTTTGTTCTATCAAGTTAATTTTTGTACTCAGATTTAAGTTATTTAAGATTAGCTTGTTAAAAACGTACGTTGATAAATAGCTCATGTTAGAGTCTAAACTGAGTTTATTGAGTAGCTAGACAGGCTCAAACTTAAGTTTTGGATGTCGAGTTTGACTTGATGGTGTGTTTAAACGACTTGATGGTGTGTTTAAACAAGTATATTACTTATATAAATATGACAATTTTTATACAATAGGGTATTTTTTAATATTGTAGTTGTTTTCAGGGTAAAATATATGAGAAAAATGTTGTTTATGGTGATTTTTGTCACTCATGATGATTCACCAAAAATCATCAATTCACTACCCATGGAATTGGCTTTGATCAGCGTTTGAGAAAACATATACTCCCTCCGTCCCATTAGAATATTCTTAGTTTGAAAAACACAAAGTTTTAGGCACAATAAATGATTGGTATTTTTGTTTGTTATTTGACAATAATACCCTTGACAATAAATAGTATTGCGGGTCCATATATTGTTTGTTTTATGTTATTAAGGGCAAATTTGGAAGTTTACTAATAAATTTTAAAAGTGGACACTTTAAGTGGGACAACTAAAAAAGGCAATATGGACACTTCTAATGGGACGGAGGGAGTATTAGTGAAATTAAAATCTTGCTTAACTTTTAGCATAATACAATCGTGACTTCAAATATTAACACATAATACATTTTATATGTATTAATATATGGTAATAAACAAAGTAAATAAAAAACTATATTAATGAACGTAAACAAAAGTAAATGAACAAACAAAAGATGTTTCTATGTCTACATTTGTTTAGTTAAGCCAACACAATCTTTTTGTTAGCATGAGTGAACATAAACGAATTTTCCGTTGAACACGTTACAATTATTCATTTGTAGAGCTATAAGTAGACCTAATCGTAATTAAGAGCCAACAACCATGTGTTAATCGTGATGATAATTTACTTTGATTATTACACAAGCCACCTCTAGCTATGTGACGGGTGTCACCAGACACCAACAAAATTTTGTTACGTACAATATTAGTATATAATTGAAACGCAAACCATACTCTTGATTTTGTAACGACAATAGTTATAACGTACCCCACATATCCCCAATTATCATTACTGTCTTGGATATAACGTACCGGTACCCCACATATCCCCAATTGTTATAACGTACCCACTTACAATTACTTGGATATTAACTTAGGGGCCGGTTGTTTCAGTCGATTAATGGTTTAGATGTTTGAATAGTTCAGTATTTAATGGTTTAGACTGTTTATTTCACGAGCAGATGTCTGAATGGTTAAGACATTTTCCTCTGAATGGTTAAGTATTATACAAAGTCTGAATGGTTAAGAGCTATAATCTGAATTGGTCAAACAGTTGTCTCTAAATAGTTAAGCAATATACTATCTTTTAATGGTTCAGACCTCTTACTGATTCAGCACTTAATGGTTCAGACCTCTTATTGGTTCATCAATTATCCATTCAGATGCTGTCAAACAACCCCTTAATTTATTCTTAAAGACAAGTTTAGTTTCATTTGTGTCATGACTATATATATAATGTTAACAAGATTATGAGTAAATGTTTATATGGGTGTGGATCATTACAGAACACCCTTTTATCATGAGAACAAGAAGAACAATTTCTGGCTCTTGATTAAGTTATTGACTATTTTAATATAACTAATTTATATATATGCAAATCAATGGTTTCTTAATTTATGTTTATGTGAATCAATGGTTCCTTAATTTACATATATGTAAATCAATGATTTTGTAGTTCTGTAATTAAGATGGTTCTGTAAGAATCTTAACCCATGTTCATATAACCTAAATATGAAGGCAAAAAAACATATAAGATCAAGCCATCTAGGGCGGGAGAAAGTTGATGAAAGAGTAGCGCCAGACCTGGTGGTAAGGGAAAAAAAATTCAACGAGATATCAGTTACGTACTCATTTACAATTTATCTATTTTTATAGTCTAGTTCCATAATAAAGCTCGGCTGATACTTTTTGTGAGCAGCCTCGTTCTAGTCCCCTAACCAACCTGAATAGCCTCGAACAACATCGTTTTTATAGGTGGGTTTGTGTCTATATATATTTCTTTTTTGTTTTGACTAGTAGAATGTTATACTTCGAGTCATTATATGAATTTTGATAAATTTATCATTTCATGTTTGTCACTACTGTTTATATTTGCTATTGTTTGTATCATGAACAATCAAGAAACTAACAAACTAACCAAGATAATTTGGAAGAAACTAAAAGTTTGAATTTAAATCATCAACACAACCTACAACACTAGAAACTAATAATTGTAAAAATAGATTAAAGATTAAATAGGAAGTAGATTTTGTCTAAAAAGTATGATAAATGCTTTAAACATGATTTTAAAACCAACTCAAACGAAGTGGTGGTTTTAGGTTTTGGGTGAAGTGGGGGTTTAGGTTTTTGGGATGCAGGTGGAGGGTTAAATGACACGGTTCAAACGTTATTGAAATCGTTAATTGGAATTTGTTTGAATTGGTTTAGGTGTAAGTAAATATCACTTCTTTCGTTTATTAAGCAAAACTCATTTTGTAGGGAAACCGTATGAAAGTAAATGGGATCTATTTGTACTAAAAGTTACAAAAGAAACGAAATGGGTGGATTTTTGCCTAACCAATATTGTAACAAGGCTTTAATTGATTTCTCAGTATGGCCTGTGCCTATCAAAATGGCATGGTAACAATAAACCGATTCAAGAACCAAAAACTTTGTTTTGCACATATTACAAATAGTATAACAATAATCTAACTTACTTTTTCACGTATTAAAAACAATATAATAAAATCCGTTAACAAAAACCAATCAGGATGTGGAAATTTGGAATTAGGAGTACCTGATAACGTTGTTATCACCTGCTTATGAGTGAAGATCGAGCAAAAGAGAAGCAGCAATGAAATACAAGTAGTGAAATTGTGGGTTGGAGAAGTGGTGCTGGTGGGTACGAGCGGTGACAAGCGATGGTGATTGGAACTTGGAAGCGATGATCGAGCATAAAAGCCCATAAGGGTGACGGATTTGGTAAAGTGTGATGAAATTTGGTGTGGGCGGAATTATTGGGGAAGTCTATTAAACATTAAATTTTAGACGGTAGGAAAAATGAAAAAAAAGTTATAAACATAAATTACTTTATGTATTTACAATCTTAATAAATAAAAAATAGATCTCTACACTCGAACACCCAAACTTAATCCGGTCAAAAATTCACACGAGAGTAAATTTAAATCTATCCAAACACCAAATTAAAATAAATAAATAAATAAATAAAGTAGCACTTATGAATATTTATTGGACCACACTGGATTAATTAAGTTCGTATTTTCTATCGGTTAATTAATTTATTGTACCTACCTAGCTCATATGGATCGCTGTCGGAAAACTGTTTTCTTCAAACATATCTTGCGAGTATATATATATGTCCATGCACAAACCTAGACATGATATTTGGCTTCTTATTTACCAAATATATCTTTGCCATTTGCATAAATAAATGTATATTTGCATGGTCTAAACTCGATCTAAATTAAGTATGCATATTATATTATGATGCCAGCTCTATCTTAAGTTGAAGTATTCAACCTCCCCCGTATATGTAAATTAGTAATTGTGGTATGTAACAAATGTAGTATGATACGTTGGCTAAACTAGAGGTGCACAAATCGGTTTTTTTAAGAATCGATTTCGGTTCTTATTGGTGATAAAGGAAACAGTTCTTAGAAGAATCGGTTCGGTTCTAGAACTGGATTTTGTGTAAAAACTAGAACCTATGTAACCGGTTCTGGTTCTTAAAAAACCGGTGTTTCCTACGAGATGGGTAGGAACACTGAGCTGCTACAAATCTTCACTTTCAATTGGACTTATTTAGAATCTAAGGTCATAAATATTTTATATTATTATAGTCTAAATAAGTAATAACATTAAAAACGTTTAATATTACAGAATATAAAGCTCTTAAAACATTAAATCTTTATATAATATAGCAAAACCAAAAAAGCTTATGTGGCATAATTTTAAAGCTTTTGGCTTATGTGGCATTATTTGAGATTTTATCTCATAATAATGATTTTTTTATTTAAAATATATATATATATAATATATTATAATAAAACTAATTACATTTTTGGTCCCCTAATATTTTGGAGAATCTGAAAAGTTTAAAAGTATTTATACTTTTAACCCTCTACTACAAGGGGTGTACATGAGTCGGTTTATATTTGATAGGGTGTGAAAATAAAACTTATGGATAAAATTAATAATAATATACAATTAAAAACCTCAGTGTTTTATAAATATACATAACTTATTTATATGGATTTTAAAAAAAAATAAACTACACCATAAAACTGAGCATTTTATTCTCTTTAATTTGAGTATAATATTGCTATACTAAAAATTTAATTTTTAAAAAATATATTTCGTGTTTCGGTTTACCACGGTTTTGTTTCAAAACTTATTGGAACGTTCATGAATATCCTTAAAAGCATCACTTGAATGTTGTGTCCCGAGCGTAGCGCGGGCACTAAACTAGTAATTAACAACACTAAAATATCCCGGTTTTTCCAAGAATCGGTTTTTGTAGGAACCCATTCCGGTTCTTTTTGAACCTAGAATTTTAAAAAAATAGTAGAACATATTCAGAACTTAGGGTTCAGTTCTGGTTCAGTATTTGTAGAACCAGTTCTTCTAAAAACCGATTTTCAATTGTTAAATCAGTTCCGATTCCAACAAAACCCGTTAAGGCCCATTAATGTTAACCTAGGTTATTTAAACATACACGTAATTGAAACTAAAATAACTTGTTACGACTAGGGGTGTAAACGAGCCGAGCTACTCGCGAGCTACTCGAGATCGGATCGATAAAAAGCTCGAACGAGCCGAGCTTTTTCGAGCTTGAGCTCGAGCCCGAGCCTAAGAAAAAAGCTCATTAAGCTATCGAGCCCGAGCTCGAGCTTTACACATCGAGCTTGAGTCGGCTCGCGAGCCTTATCGAGCTTTTCATTTATATGTTTTTTTATTTATTTTATAAATATATATTATTATTATTAGTTAAAATATATATAAACTAGGTTAGCACCCGTGGGTACCCACGGGGTTTATTGATAAAAAATATTTATATACTTTTATATGAAAATGAAAAATAACAAAATGCGTTTCACCAAATTGAGTAATAACCCAATGCCAATTGCATTACCAAAGTCCATTAAAAAAAAGAAGTACATAGATTAACATACTCTTTTGGAAGGGTAATAAATATGGAGCAATATTGACTTATATACAACACAACAAAATGGATATAAAAGAACATGACACGATTACTTTTTGTCTCATTTCATAGGATGCAAATGACCCATTTATAAATTTAACTACATATGTAGCTCATTATTCAAGATTTAGTTTTGTAGACAAACAACAAATTAAAAAGGGAAAAAAACATAAAAGACTATTGTTTAAAGAATATAACATTGTAATATATATGTACGTAATAACAATTGAGATTGAAGATTACTTTAAGAATGATTTAAACATGCCTCTTATAGCATAAAAGCTTCTAAATCATATTACCGATGCATTTGCTTCATCAAGTCTTTTGCAAAGATCGTGAGGAGTCTTGAAGTTTTATCAACTCCTTTACTTTTAAAAAGTAAAAACATCTAAATCGACCCATTAATAAGTAATAGGGTCAAATTTACAACCTCTAATAGATTCCTAGATGGCATAGACTATAACCTGAAACAAATATGATAAAACGTATCTTAATACTTAGCTTATCTCTGCAAATCAATATATACCTTTTTGGATAAAGTGTGATTTTTTATGGTTAAACGATAGTAATCAGGATGTGGATTCAACATCCATACACGAAATCCATGGAAAGAAATTGAAGTAATTTGTTACCTTTCTGTCAAATTTGGATTATAGACTTTAGGGCATGAACCTGATATAAAAAAACAAACACACAAAAGTCATATCAATATATAATCCATTCTTGTAATATTGAGTTAAATATGAAAGGGATTAGATTTAGCAATCATTGAAAAGTTCAACCAAGTCAAATGTCTCCTTTTAACATTTGGTTTAAAACCGATAAATACTTGGTGCTAAAGATGAACCTTTGGTTGTTTTTAAATGATAATTAAGGCTCCAGTTAACATATATATAAATCTAAAGAAAGAGAGTTGAAATTACAGAAGTTTCAATCAAAATACGGAAATCATACTAACTGTTCTCTTTCATATTGTCTCCAAACAAAATAACTTACCTAAATTCTTCTGATTGCTACATCTGAACCCTTCCGCTTTAAATCATAAAGAACTCTGTATTTAGTAAATCCTAGACCTTGTATCCAAATTCTAAAAAGTCTAATGAATATTGAAATATACATAGTAAATATAAATCATATAGTTGCTGCATACTTAAAACACAAATGAGTGTAGAAAAGAACCTGTCAAGCTCTAGCAATAGCTTCTTCCACAGCCTTTGTCAGTTGATTTTTGTATTGCTTTAGGTGTCACTGCCAGATTCCAAATCCAAATCCAAATCCGCAAGTTGACAAAATGGCTAACCATAAGATAAACTTGTTATTGCCATTTTGTTGTTAAGGACATTGATCTTGTTGCATCCAACTTCCAAAAATGCAGATCTAGTGTGGCAAAGACAGTACAAAATTAAAATATTTAGTAAGGTTTCATCAAGTAAACAATAGCCAAATGAATAAAGCTCACCTGATGCATCGATTTTGGATTTTATCAATCTTATAGTATGAATAAAGCTCTCTTCATCTCTCAATATCTTTTTCAATAATCTGTAAATCAGTGTGAAATAGTTAATATAATAGCCACAACATAAAGAATCATTCATGTTTATGATGACCAATTACATTACAATCAAATTAATTTTAACATTTTCAACTTTACCATAAATTTCAAGTGAGCACCTTTTGATGGTGGTACCTGCAGAAGAAAGCCATAAACCTTAATAATTGAGCAACTTAAGTTCCAAGTGTCAAATAAACAAATGAATAACATTTGAGCAACATAAGCCATAAATCTTTGGTATGTTTCCTGGTTTATACTTTATATACTTAATTTCTTTGTGAAACTTCCAATATAAAATAACTTAGAAAAGCTCGAAGCCTACACTTATAAAGCTAAAAGGGTGCAAACAAAACAATTAGAAAAATTTATTTAATGCATCTAAAGGTTTTCTAAATCATACATATCAGCAAAGAGGTAAAACATCATACCTTCTTAGGGTTTAGTAAGTAGTCATATAACGTGTTTTCCTCCCAGATAACAGCCTTGTTCTTGTTACCAGCAGAATAAGAATATCCAGCAGTAGTTCCAGATTGCCTTCCAAATAGTCCATTCAGATTGGGTCCTGCAAATTTCATATATTGATTTATTAACTATAATATCAACCAGCTTAATTGATAAAAGACGTAAATCACACCCTAGCCCATCTTGTAATGCTAACAGATTAAAGAACAGATCGCAATGAAGATGATGGTTGTGATGCTAACAGATTAAAGAACAGATCGCGATGAAGATGATGGATGACGGCGTAGTTGAACATGTACAGAAGCATTATCAACGATTACTTAGGGTGATTGAAAGGAACAAACCTAGCTTTAAGGAAATCGAAGATGAAGATCTAAGAATTGAAGATGTTGATCGAAGGTATTAAGAAGAAGATGGAGGCGAAGGGGATGCAGAGAAAGGAATAGGGTTTGTGTGTGTGTTTGTTAGGAAATAAAAAAACCCTACTGCTTTGTTGATGTATATATTGGATCCGTTTTTACAACATAAACGGGTCAGCACATTAACCGGTTTAATCCAAGATCCACATAAGTGGTGAGGATGAATGTGGTGGTGACATGTGGCGCAATGTGGGAGAATGGGTTAGTGATTTATTAGAAGAGGAGATTATGATTAAAAATATATAATATGTATTTGTTATGTATAAAATACATATAATTAAAAGTTTATATAAAATTAAATATAAAAAATAAAAAAAATTATATAAAATTAAATATAAATAATTAAAATTAAAATAATAAATCATCAAACGAGCCGAGCCCGAGCCGAGCTCGAGCTTGAGAAGTTTTTGACGAGCTCGAGCTCGAGCTTTGAAATTAAAACTTGAATCGAGCCGAGCTCGAGCTCGAGCCTAGTTAAACTTAAACGAGCCGAGCTCGAGCCTAGATGAGCTCGGGCTCGGCTCGGCTCGTTTACACCCCTAGTTACGACCTAATGTGACTAGACGTGGGTTAAAACAGCACGTTAAACACATGGCAAGACCAATTAACATAACATTAATTAGTGAGCTTAATTATCATCGTATAAATTCTCCTTGTGTTGAAAAACCAAACTTTTGGACAATAAGTGGGTAGTTTCGTAATTTAGTGTGTACGTTGTAGACACATTTCTTATGCTCTTCAATTCTACCGGATGAGTAACACACATTCGGGTTACCTCCACCTTGATGTCCATTCCGGTAGACGTTTGTGGACAGTGGCGATTGGGCGGTCTTAGCGACGGCGTGTACCCACCGGGGAAGCAAGACATGACACGTGTACAAATGGTCGACGACATGGTGGGTGTCGACGTTAATTTGCCTAATGATAATGTTGAAAGAATTATATATTTTGTTTGCATCGCTTTGTTACTTAATACTTATTTTAAATCATAGTTTGCATCATTATTGGAGGTTGGTTTTTCTCTGGCTGTTTAAGTTGGTGATGATAGCGTTACAGCGATGATGAAGAATTGTAGGTTTCGACTTGCAACCTCAATACCTCATTGAAGAAAACTATTTTGGAAACTCTAATTGTTAAGTGTTCGCGATGATGATGATTACCATGTCTTTTGAGTCTCCGTTAATCCGAAACAACAATCGCATAACGTGCGATTTGGGAATAATACTAGTTTCATTGAACACCTAAATGACTTGTTATGACTTATGAGCTAATACACCCCTTCTTCACAAACCTTCCCCAATAGATTTTTTTAACAATAATTCCTAAAGCGAAAAAACATTTGAAGGTCTATCATTAAAAACCTTCCTCATTTACTAAAGATGACTTTCGATTGCAAACGACTTGAGATGATTTTATATTGTAATCGTCGATTTGAATTCGCAACAAGATATTGAAGTTTTAAAATTTGAGGCCTAAGAAAAAGTGGGCCTAAAGTAAGGGCATATTTTTTACTATAACGGACTGGCCTGCAAGGTAGCTTTGTTAAATATTTCACATACTAAATTAAATATATTAACTTATACTACACATAGAGATTTCACTTTCATGAAAATAACTCGAACCCACAAGCAAACAAGAGGTTTAATTATGTCACGTCATTTCCAACTGGACCACCCATATTAACAACTAAGTACTAACAATACCTTTGTGTAAAACTCTAGTACAAAGAAGACTCATTTAAGGTCCAATATCTTATAATAACAACTGTTCATCCCATGTATTAATATAAAATGTATTCTATAGACTTATAATAATTTAGTGTAATTGATTTTATAACAAACGGACGTATTTAACTCCCAAACGTGTAGGAAGCGCGAATGTTGGGTCGTGCCGCAAGTAACCGACACTTGAAATGATAATATAAGTGTTATAATACTATAAACACTATACGTAGTTACTGTATTATTTATTATAATGATTTTAGGGGCTCGGACGTCATTTTAGAGAAATTATTTGAAGACGCAATAGAAATACGTATTTATCATATATATATATATACATATTTAAAAAATTAATTTTTAATAAATAAATTCATACTTAGGAATGTTTTTGGAAATCGTGAACATAATGTAAAACCAGGCGATGATTTAAGTTGATAAACGGGACGAGACGCGGTGCAATCTATTTAGTATTTTACTAAAAAACTCATTTAAAAAGGCGTAACTATATATACCAGAGGATGGTTCTCGATCCTAAAAATATATTTTGCCTAAAAAGTGTGAGAAATTATAATTAGCCACACAAAAATCAGGTTAAACGAACTCCGAATGAACTTAATCTTGTGACGTTCCATGTCGTCAAACCCTCCGCCCTACCCCACCTAAAAACCTAAACCCCCGACCCCACTCCCCCAAAACCTAACCCCCCCCCCCCCCACACACACACCCCCTAGCAACCTAAACCCACCCCCACTATCATAAACTTAAAAACTAAAGCGTAGAAGATAAGACGGTAAATTTTGACAAGATGGTTCCAACACCTCTTGAATGAGCTCAATTGCAATTCATTTGACCTTATTTAGGTATGATTTAAAACATTTTTTTACACTTTTTAGACAAAATCTATTTTGTATTTAATTATTCTTATAAACACCATTTATATACCCCACGTATTAGATATTGTTCCTATAAAACAATTAATTATAAGAAAACATTTATTTTCTCAAAAAAGGTAACAAAAAGTTTTTGTTTTCTTTTTTCCTTATGGACTTCACATTTGTCATAGTATTTAATGGAATTTTGTAGGAGTTTCATTCATTTGTCCTATATTTGTATTTATTTATTTATTGATCAACATAAATATTAATATTGAATAATAAAATAAAATTTTAAATAAATATATGTATATTTTGACACTCCGACCAAAAAGTAATATTATTACTATTATTATTTTAGAAATAACAATACTAGCAAACCTCATTTATAAAAATAAGTGCACGTGTTAAAAAAATAATTATTCAATGCAAACGTATCAAATACACGTATTCTTATGGTGTTCAAAGAATGGTTATTAGGCTTAAATACTATAACACCTATATTGTGGTAAAAACAACTTATAGCTCAACCATACGTTATGATAGCATTGTGTTAATGTTAAAGATTGTTGTCATGATGTGTATAAATAGGAATATTATTATGGAATGCACCTCTATCACTCTTGTCATATGTGTAATTTCTAGCTAATCAAGGTGAGTTTCACTTAATCCTGCACTTTGCTTACTCCTTTATGAGGAAATCTTTAGTGAGGATTTTGTAAAACTGAGTTGTCACATGTCTAGCTAGAATTACTATTATCATAAAAGTCCACGTATATTACTTTTGATCGTTAGTATTGAAATATAACGGGAAACTTTTTAGTAGTATTATTGGGTTTGACAAAAACTCCACCGAGCTAGTCACATGTACTTAATTATTTAATTACTTTGATCCTAAGTCCAATTTACTTTAATACAAGTTCTCATAAGACACGATGGGTGGCAAACTATACATACAAGGTCAGCTTCGATCGGATATATATTTTGACACCGGTAGCATTTCTATAGATTTTACTTGTTTTTAAATATCCGCGTAAAACATATTTTGCTTGTTTTTACTACTTTGTGAACTCAACAACCTTTGTGTTGATATTTTATCATGTTTTTTTCTCAGGTCGTCAAGGTAACGCGCACGACTTGGACATCTCATGGGTCGCATGCAATATAACTATTTAAAACTCTATTTCATTATCTACACATTCTAAACTTATGGTTTTGGGCTTGAGTGTTTACTCATTAACTTTCATTTAGTGTCATGGTTTTACTTTAAGTTTATGTTTCCACAAATATAAACGTTACTGTCATGATTTTCTCATTTGATTAGATATGTATGATTTTCTAATTCATATACTATCGTTCAATGTAATATAATGGTTGAGATCCTGGCCGGTATGTCACGTCTAACGTTAAAACAACCTTGGTAGTGAAATTTAAAGGTGCGAGAGTACAGATAAATCAACCTCTGAACATTTAATGCTCAATGGATCAAAGCATCAATACCATCAACGCTACACTAAGACTGTATGTGATGGTTAATGCCCCTGGTGGGTATTTTCCGCCATGTGGACGGTGACTAGACAAGGGGCATTATACTAAAAAGTGGCGTAGTGGGATAATGCCCATCAATTATGACTAAGAGAGAGAAATGGGAGAGAGTGTGAGAGAAATGTGAAAGAAAAGATGAGGCGAAGGCGTTATAACTAAAACGCCCGGACGAAAATTTTTAACATAACGCCCCCACGTAACGGTGTCGGGGACGTTTTTGGGCATTAAGGGGCGTTTTGAGGAGGGCATAACACCCGTTACGGACAGTCTAACTAGAGGGTACATACCCCTAGTGGGGGTCGCACTGCCCATCAATAGTAAATTGCATTGGATATGCTTGATTGATATATAGAAGCATAAAAGTGAGAGTATTTTTTATAAAAACCTTGAATTTAAGTATTGTTAGTATTATTATATATTTGTTTATTAAGAGTTGTGTTTATAACATGTACTTACTAAAAAACAGTTAATTCAAGGCCTAAGTTGAAGGTCCGAACCTGAATCAGAACCCAAAACCGATAAAACTAAAATCCATGAATTGTAAAAATACATAAACCTAAATTTCGGTTTTGGTTTGGTATGACCAAAAACGACCCAAACCGGCCAAGCCCTACACGTACTCATAAAATGCTAAAGTCAAGAAAGTTATGGGTAAGAGGGTTCCACTCCCTCTATAATTTACGATAATTGAGTAAGGATACAAATTTGGCCATAATCTCTTACCGGAGGTAGACATGGGCTAATTATAATGAGGGTTAAGATGCATTATTAATGCAATGCAATGATGCGTCAAAATAGAATAACAAATTAAGTCAACAAAGTTGGCCCTGGATATACATATATGATCCTGAAACCTAAACACAATAATAATGTTGCACATCATGTATAAAATCATAATAATGATGTATCAAATCAAAACGTACTATCACAACATGTATATATATGTTAGTGTCATAAAAATCATTGTAAATCATTGTTACGTGTCGCAGCTAACAAACACCTTGCTCCAAGATATATTATGATGTATAGTTAACTAGTTTAGTGTCCGCGCTACGCTCGGGAACACAATTCAAGTGATGCTTTTAAGAATCTTCATGAATGTTCCATTTAGTTTTGAGACAAAACCGTGGTAAAACGGAACACATGATATATTTTTAAAAATTAGATTTTTAGTATAGCAATATTACACTCAAATTAAAGAGAATAAAAAAGTGTTTAGTTTTATGGTGTAGTTTATTTTTTAAAAAAAATCATATAAAAATGTTATGTATATTTATAAAGCACTGGGGTATTTAATTGTATGTTATTATTAACTTTATCCATAAGTTTCATTTTTAAACCCTATCAAATATAAACCGACTCACGTACACCCCTTGTAGTAAAGGGTTAAAAATATAAATACTCTTAAATTTTTCAGAAATCTCCAAAATAATAAATTTTATATACATATTTTAAATAAAAAAATCATTATTGTGATATAATCTCTCAAATAATGTCACACTAAATTAGTACCCGTGTACTACACGGGATTTCAGTTTTATATGTTTTAACTAAATTTAGGTATCAAATGCAAATATTTTTATATCAAAAATCATATGCTAAAATAAAGCAAAATTATTTATAATAATTGGTAAATTTTTTATTTGAATATATCAGGTTAAAAGATAATTCTTGATAAGTGGTAAATTTTTAACTTGAACATATCGGGTTAGAAGATAATTAATGATAAGTGGTAAATTTTTAACTTGAACATATCGGTTAGGAGATAGATTATGATAATCGGTAAATTTTTATTTGAATATATCAGGTTAGGAAATAATTGATGATAATTTGTGAGTTTTTTTATTTGTATATATCGGGTTATTTCGAATATGGAGCATACCATGACCCGTATTGAAATCCTCCATCAAATTGAATTAGATGATGACACCTAAGCAAAATCCTATGTGGAATATTTAGAATGTTGACATGTGGATGAGTTACTCAATTATTAGAATAGGTAGATAAGCTAAAGACTATGAAAAGATGTTACATAGGATTTTTTTTATATATTATATAAGGATGATGCTAATTACTGGATCATGAAGATTTTCATATGCTTCGACCTAGTCATTTAACTAGCTAGAGACCCTTTTTTTGGCCTTTGAATTATTATTGGTTTATTATTTGTCAAAAAAATAAATAATTTTGTTGGGGTTATTTAAGTGAATTATTGTTATTGTATAGAGATATGAGGTTTGGCGTATATGTTTTTATACATAATAAAACAGTAAAACTTAACTAGATTAGAACGATAAAAATGAAAAATGGTTAAAATGAAATATTGTAATCATGTAATAATATAGTATGAAAAGCTACAATAATATTTTAATTCATACATCAAAGTGAGGGATGTTGAGGTAAAACTTCAGATGATGGTAAGCACTGAACCATTAAGCTTTGTCTCTTAATCATTCAGCACTTAATTGAACCATTAAGAGGCTATAAATGTTGAATCTGAATGAGTAAGCACTGAACTGAACCATTAAAAAATAAAATATACAGCCCCTTACTAAACCGTAATGCAAAACAATTTGTTAGTATCCTGAAAATAATTAGTATGTATAAATAAGTAATTAATGTAAACAGATAAATTATGTAATAATATTTCTGCGAAATAAAATAAAGTCAAACTGTTATAAATTATAAAGTTTAGTTAATAAGTTAAGATTAGCTCATTAATTGTCCATCAAAATCATATTAATTAATGGCCAAGATCTCATTTTCATTCTGGAAACTCGGCTACTTCGACAATCTGATAAATTGTATTGTATAATCACATCAAGATCTTTCAACCTAGTTATATATCACTAATCAATTAATCTGTTAGTAACAGGAAGCCTTAAAATAATATAAGTAAAGACAATAAATCAAGGTATATTGGTTTTCATTAGTTTTAACTATCACTTTTTGTCTTTTAGTGGTCCCAACTATTGAATTGACTCTCAACGGTCCCAAATGTTATCACTTTGGCAACCAATGGTCCGTCGTTAATTTTTTGTAACGCTGTTAAGTTTTCACAAATTCAAGACCAATGTTTTAGGTCTTTTGATCGGAGTGATAATACGAGTCGATTGATGTAAAAGTTTTCTCGAAAAAGCTCTCTGAACGATATAATTTTTACATCCGATTGAAGCACTGTTAGGTTTAAACACGCGATTGAAACACTATTTTGTTGTTCTAAGCGCCGTATCAAGGTAACTTTCCATCAATCGACTTGTATTATCCTTCCGATCAAAATACTTAAAACATCAGTATTGAATTTGGAAAAAACTTAACGGCGTTAAAAAAAAGTTAACGATAGACCGGTGTTTACCAAAGTAATAAAAGTTGGGACCATTGACAACCAATTCAATAGTTGGAACTTATAGAAGACAAAAGATGATTGTTGGGACCAGTGAAAACCAATATACCATAAATAAATAAATAAATAAATAAATAAATAAAGAGTAAATTATTGATAAGAATTTACCGGTCAAGCCCAAAATCCATGTTTAAATAATTAATGAAAGTCCAGCCCAAGTGAAATAATATACTAGCCCATATGTGTTAAAAGATTAGGCCTAACATTTCATCATATCTGAACTCCGGCCAAAATTCCGGCTCCTCCCATATGTAATTCTTAACTAAATTTTGATCAAAATTGTTTATATGAAAGTTTTTTTTAACTAAATTTTGATCAAAATTGAAAGTGCATTGATTATGTGTTACTTATTTAGTTATTGATTTTTGTTTGACATTTTTACATGTTATATTATACTATATATATTATATATACTAATAATTTAGAAACTTTATGAATAGTGATTTTTTTATGTTTTTACATTTTAATCACAATTGTTTTGTCATACATTTCATATTGGTCACTAAATGTTTTGTGAGTTTTACATTTAGCCATCAAAAGTTTTTTTTGTAGATTTGCATTTTGAACACATTGTTTTGTTGGGTTTTGCATTAAGCCACCAAAATTGTTTTTGTCGGTATTGCATTTTGACCACCAAAACTTCATGAATAATGTTTTCATTTTGGCCACCATTTTTTTTGTGAATTTTGCATTTTGGGCATTTTTTTATACATTTTGACTCATTTACTAGGTGGGTTTTTGTGGGTTTGCAAGTTGGTCACCAATGTGCAACTACATCAACTATTTCTAACTATAATGCAATATATTTTGAATATATAACTGGCAATTCACTAGCATAGCCGATATATTTTGTATGTATTGTAAAAAATTAGCAAAAAGTCAAAAAATCTGTATCCTACTGCAATGAAACATTTGTAATGCTACATGGTAATTTTTTGTATGTTGCAAGCCGTCATAACAACTCTCGCGCAACGCGCGAGAGACTATATAAATCTAGTTATGTATAATTTGTAAACTGGATGAATAGTTGAGATTTTAGTTTAGGCTTTTGACACAATTTGTTTGTTGTTTTACTATTTTAGTCTTGCTAGATCTATTACTTCAGCCCTATAAATTCACTTGTTTTCTTTATTTTGTTTCATTGTATATGGTGTTACATTGATTTGGTTGTTGCCAGAATTTTCGGTGATGAGTTCCTAAATAAAGCATGTTTTGCTGTTTAAAAGGAAAGTAGAGCATCTTTGAGTGGCTGTGTACAAGTGACTAAATGGTGTGATTTGGTACACTCTAATTATCAAGCAGTTTTGGTACATATGAGTTTGATGATTATTTAAAAAACCGGCTCTAAGTTGGGTGCATGTGGAAGGTAAATAGGGTTTTCCCTATTTGCAACCCATGTGGCAACATTGATCGTTTTGATGACTAATCCGCGCCAAGAAAAGTTGGTTAATAACAAACTTTCGTCAGCAAACTTTTCAACACTAACACAAAAATAGACGTGCTTAATCAAGAACAAAAAGGGCTTGCACCAGTACGAGGCGTTGAAAACACATATAGTGTAATTTATGTTTGAATAAATAGGTTTTTGAATGTAAGAACTAAGAAACTTTACATATTGATTTTTGTTTGAAATCTTTTGAAGTTGTTTAGTATGTTAAAATATTGAAGAAGACGCCACCATACTCTTCCCACTTGTGAGCTCTCGGATAGAATAAGGATTGAAGTTTCCTTATGGTGCGGATTACCGTCATTATCAGTCTCAAGTATGATGGATTTATTACAATTGACGGATGTTTGTGAATTACAACATGATTGGAACTTGATTACTCGAGCCATATTACTAACATCTTATTTGGTGCATTTGGAAATTCTACAATGATAGAGCCTTCAATGATTGGAAAAACGGATCGAGATATATTGGGGGATATAAAATCTCTATTGTTTCTTTAGGTCAAAACGAGAGGTAAGATGGGAACTCTAAATTCGAAACAACGGTGTCTTTTTTCCTTTTAAGTATGTGTGGTCTTCGTACATTGTGACTAGCTCCTTGCTAGTTGTTTGAATAAAATACTTGGTCGTTCAAAAAAAATGTTTATTCTTTGTTGTGTTTTAATGTTAGTTGGTTTGTGTCGTTTTGTATGTGAGTTGCTTCTACGTTATGTTTAGAAGATGCACATTTGTGTGTGTTGCTTCTTGGTATGCTTGTTATAAAACACGAAAAACTAACCAATAAAATGCAATGCAACATATGCACAATTGATCTTTCACCTATTGATCAAGCTATTAATCGGGGAAAGTCTCAACTGAGAAAATTCTCGATCAAGATCCCAGCTTTCAAGTAATGTTATAAAAACACTTAGCGCCGTTAATTTTTTTTGAATTACAAAGTAATGTAAAAATTGCTTTGCACCAGTGCTCCAAAAGATGAAACGATTTTACGATACTGTAAAACTTACGTCAACTGAAGCATAGTTTCATATACCAAAATTTTAAATGTGGCAGAAAACTCAAATATTTCGATGAGTTTCAATCTGTATCCTGATTTCTTATTCAGTTTTCGATTAAGAGATCGAATATACAAAGTTATGCTTGTTCAAATCAGATACCTAAATCAATCGAACCAATCAGCTAATTAAGATTATTCCGATATACAAATCAGAGTTATTATATCTATTTGGATACATACTAATTAGTGTTTTAAATTTTTTAGAACAACGGTTGACGCAAAAGTAATATCGTTCCACTCAATAGGTGCAATGACCAACCCTCATAATGAGTGTTTATAAGCAGCCTAGTATAAATCCTTCAAAACTGCAACCGCAACAAAGACTCACCCCAACATTCTTTTTAAGCCAATTAATCAAAATCAAAAACTCATCAACAAACTGTCTCAGAAAAAAAAAACCATGACAGAATCCATTAACCTTTCCACGTAAACCTTCGACTAAGACTCGAACCCCGGATAATCTTTTGTGAGAAAGTAGTAAAGCAAACGGTAGAGCCGCCAGCTGAATCAAGAACAAGAACAATGGGAAAGAACGGGAAGAAGCAAAGAAATCAAAACCAAAACCATCGTAACCGCAAAGATGCATCTTACTATCTCCAAGATGATCAACAACAACAACAACAAACTTACACCTTAACTCAATCCCCTAATCTCTCCGACCAAGAACCTGAATCAGACGACCAAAACCCATCAGGCGATGATGATGATACTCTCATTCCATCAAAGTTCTCACTTTATCAGCAATCTGTGCAGGTATCTATACACACAAATCTGAAAAAAATCCTAACTTTGATGTGGGTTTGTTGAAATTGATATTGGGTATTTGTTGAATGTTGTTGCAGTCGCCTAAAGGGGACATTAGTTATCTGCAGATGTTTTTTTTGACCTATGTTGGTGGCAGGGCACCACTTCATCTTCAAGAAGATTTTTGTGGCACTGCTCTGCTAAGGTTTTTGTTCATCAATTTCTCAATTTGAATGTTTCTTTATGCAAACATTGATGCTGCATTTTGGTAATGTTTTTATATCAATATGTGTTTTGGGTAAGTAACTGTAAAAAAAGTGTATATCAATGTAGTGATCCATAGTTTTTGAGGGTTTAAAGAAGCTAATTCGACGTTATCTTTTGATGTTTACGTTAGATAACAAATGTTAATCTTTCAATCATATGATATAATTACAGTACAGAGTGGCTGAGAAGTGACTCGAGAAGGACTGCGATAGGTTTAGATTTGGATGTTGAGGCTCTTGATTGGTGCATGGAGAATAATGTCAACAAAATCGGAACGGATTTGTCTTCTAGAATCTTCCTTTACCATGGGAATGTATTGCAACCTCAAGAAGCTAAATTAGTGAAATCCAATGTTCAAAACGTCATGCGTAATATAACACTAGAAGAAAATGAAAATGAAAATGAAAATGAAGATGTTTCTGAGTATGTTACTAGTTCTGAACCACTTCCATCTAGAGACATTGTATGTGCTTTTAACTACAGTTGTTGTTGTCTCCATAGTCGCCATGAGCTTGTTTCGTATTTTAAAAACGCCCTTCAAGCTTTATCTAAAAAAGGCGGGATTTTTGTTATGGATCTTTATGGAGGTACATCATCTGAATGTGAACTTAAGATGCAAAGAAAGTTTCCAAATTTCACGGTAGTTATTTAAATCTATTAGTTACATTCTCTATATTATTTACTAGTTTTCATTCGGTACATTTTTCTCCATAATTTGCCAGTATACATGGGAGCAAGCAGGATTTGACATTGTTCAAAGGAAAACAAGAATCAGTCTACATTATACTCTGCACAAACATCAAAAGAAGAAACTTCGACATGCGTTTTCATACAGCTGGAGATTGTAATGCTTTCTTTTTTAAGTTATTATTGATGGGTATTTCAGACATTTGACTAATAGCTCAACGTCAACTTTTTTTTTTTGTGATAGGTGGTCGTTACCGGAGATTAAAGATTGCATGGAGGAAGCAGGATTTCGGTCTGTTCATTTCTGGATACGTCAAATGCCAGATAGTGAGAATATAAAAAGCATTCATGGATTTGGTGATGGTAAAGATATTAAATATGAAGAAGTTACGAGTTTTCAGCAGCAAGATTCATGGAATGCTTATATTGTTGGCATTTCCTAATGCTTTTAATGATTAAATTAGTTTCGTTAAAGCACTTGCTGTTATTTTCTTGATTAACATGGTGGATCCATCAAAAACCTGAACATATTCACATAGTTGCAGACTTGATCTTTCGTGAGCGTTTCCTACTTTTTACTGAAAAACAGATTCAATTTTAACATGATCGTATTGTGCTTTTCTTCCCTGTTTTTCATTTCTTGCTCATTTGTTACAGAATTATGTTTTGTTTCAACTTTCAACACAGTTTCAGTCAGCAACACTAAGATCTTGGATGAATGAGTCAACAAGGTACGCCATAAACTGACTTTTTAGGTCAAAACTGTTTTCATTCATATACTTAATTGTTATAACCTTATAGCAATCTTAAGTTCTAAACGGTCGGTTTAAATAGAATAGGTGTTTAAGTGTAACAGTAGGAATAAAATACCGGTTTTATTGACAAGCACCTTAAATAGTAGACTGATAAGGCTTTTTATGGTAGTTGAGCTCGTTCCAATTTGTTCGCAAATGATGAAAAGTTTATGCTTTAATTACAAAAGTTTAAACGTTGAGCCCTACAAAGATCTGTGTATTCAAATGTGCCGAGCGATCACGACAAATGATGTACAAGTGAGGTTAGTACGTCTGCTTTATACCGTTTACAATACAGATGTAGTTTTGTAAGTGATGATGGAGTAAGAGCTTGATGGACAATTAAGAAAAGTGTAGTGCTGGTATTTTTCTCTAAAATGGGCGTGTTGATACTTTGCACCATTACTCGCGTGAAGCAATCCTAGGGACATGAACAAAAAAATTATGTCCGTATAGTTAAACAAAAGAACATGAAAACATGTCGTGTTCGTTCGTTTATGTTTGTGAACGTTCATTAAACCCAATTTGCCTACCTTTGTTCGGTATGAAGAAATAAGAGGTGGAATTGATTGGATCATTGCAATGGATGAAAAAGAACGTGTTTGGTGGGTTAGTTGAATGGAATTGACCATTACAAATGAATGAAATTGATCATTATAAAGGAATGAAAAAGACTAAATTTTCATTTCATCGGTCCCCCATAGGTCTTGTAAGTGAACCAAACGTTCATGAACTGTTCGGCGGGAAGTTTGTTTATGTTCGTTCATTAGTTAAACGAACGAACATTAAGAAAAAACTTTGTTCGTATAGTTAAACAAAGGAACATGAAAACATGTCGTGTTTGTTCGTTTATTTGTGTTCGTTTGTTTATTAATGTTTGTTTAAATATACAAATCAAATTTCATATACATATTATATGAAATTTCATATTACAGTTATTTGAAATTTCATAAACATGCTACATCAATATTTTGTATACAAACCGTTCTTGTTTAATTACATTATTTAGACAATACATAAATTGGTAAATCAAGTTACCATGTTTTTTTAGTATATGTTAGTATGACAATTTATTTTTGTGTTTGTTAATAATCGTTTAACTGTTTGGTGTTCTTGATGTTTATTCAATTATGTTTATTTATTTTGGTTCGTTTGTGTTCGTTTATATTCATGAATTGTTTGTTTAGCTTTGTAATGAACAAATATAAACGAACACGAACATTTTAGTTTTCTTAATAAACGAACATGAACACAAAAATCGTGTTTGATGATGTGTTCGTGTTCGGTTAAGTTAAATGAACGAACACGAATATGTTGATGCTCGTGTACATTCGATTCATTTACATGCCTAATCCCTCATTTTTTCATTCCTTTAGGGGGGGGGGGGGGTGGTCGTTCTCACGAGGAAGACGAGCACCATCCTCGTCACCACCTTGCTGGAAGAGGTGTGGTCCTCACGAGGAGACGAGAAGCCCAGCTAACTCAACTCTCACACCACAAGCTCGTTTACGAGCTCCTTGGCTCTCCCACTCCCTCCTCCCTAACGCTGTGTTCCCGAGATTCATTAAAAGAAAGAAGTGAAGAGAAGTCATTCATTTCTCTTCTCTACCTTTCTTTTTTCTTCTCTTCTTCCCCTTCCCTTCCTTCCACTTCTTTCTAATTTGGAAAGATTGATTTTAGCCTTAAATTCTCCTTCACTTCCTTCCATTTCCCTCCTTAAGTAAACTCGGGAACACACTTTTTTATTTTCCTTTCACTTTCATCCTTTAAAAAAAACTCTGAAACACAACTACTTTTTTGTTTCCTTCCACTTCCCTTCTCTTCTCTTAAAAAATAAACTCGGGAACAAAGTGTGGAATAAAATTTTGAACTCATGACTAAAACTTTAACTCAACCAATTGCCCAAACCTTGATCTAACCCGACCCAAACCTCATGAACCGAACCATGTCCTAACCCGCATCTCGAACCATGACCTATCTCGACCCATGAACAGAACCAGGACCCGACCCTTGAACCAAGTTGTGAACTGATCGTGAACCGACTCGTGACCCAGTCCATGACCTGAATCATGTTTCAAACACATGACTCGACCCATTCTTCAAAAATAAGAAGAAGATTGAAACGGAAATTTCTAAACGAGCTACGCTAATTTCCAAACAAACGAATAAGAAATAATAATAAAAAAATATAGAATGACGTCACATCATTTTGGAACAAAATGTAAACGGACCTGCTCAAACTCCGATGATCCCACGTACCTTCCCAAGATAAACAACAAATCCCCGATCCAAACCTCATTCAACACAACCTTTAATTCATCATCAAACAATAATGAATAACAATCGACCAACTTTCATCTATTTCAATTCAATTCTTTACAAGCTATGACCACACCGCCGGTTCCCACCTTCCTCCGATCCCGATCTGCATTTGGACTCACTTTTGACCATACCCACATGAACAAAACCATTCTAAAGCGCCCAATTCGCCCCTTATTCAGTGCCGTTTTCGTTTTCGCCGCCGCTGCTGTCACTCTCTGTCTCCGGATCATCGTCTCCGGCGCCGGGAGGACCCAGTTTATCCTCAGAGATGCTCCCATTGTGTTTAATCAAACTTTTCTGACGTTTGCCAAGCTTGATTTGGGTGAAGATTCGTTGAGACAAAACGTCGAACACTTGGTGGACGGTGATTTTCGAAACCCTAAGTTCAATTTTCAGCGTTCGTTTCGGTCAATTGGACGATTCCGTTTGGATACTGGATCTAGGTCTGCTAGAAATGGTCAATCGGAGCTCAATTTTAGAAAATTCCGGTTAGACTTCCGGCGAAATCTACAAAACTGGTGGCGAAACCGTCGGTTTGATGATGATGTAATGTCGAAACTGGTTAACGTTTTGGGGTTAAAGAGAAAGTATAAGAACAAGTACAAGACGTGTGCAGTGGTGGGTAACAGTGGGATCTTGCTGAAACAGAACTTAGGTGACACAATTGATAGTCATGAGTTTGTAATCAGGTTAAACAATGCAAGAATTGGGGGATTTGAACGCTTTGTTGGTTCAAAAACCAATCTTTCATTTATAAACAGTAACATCTTGCATTTATGTTCTCGTAGAGGCGGTTGTTATTGTCATCCATATGGTGAACATGTGCCAATTATAATGTACATATCGCAACCAGTTCATTTTCTTGATTATGGTGTTTGCAGTTCATCACACAGGTCACCATTGATGATAACTGATCCACAACTTGATCTGTTATGTGCAAGAATTGTTAAGTATTACTCTGTGAAAAGATTCGTGACGGAAACCGGGAAACCGTTAGAGGAATGGAGTTCGTCCCATGGTGGATCGGAGTTTCATTATTCTTCGGGTATGCAGGCGATCATGCTTGCTTTAGGGGTTTGTGATAAAGTTAGTATCTTTGGGTTTGGAAAATCGGATTTTGCTAAACATCATTATCATACTAATCAGAAAACGGAGCTTAGTTTGCATGATTATCGAGCGGAGTATGATTTGTACGAAGATCTTGTTAGGAACCCGGAGGCGATTCCGTTTGTTTCAAGTAAGTTTAAGTTCCCTCCTGTTACAATCCATAGATGATGGATGATATTGACATTTGACATTAGCTTTAGGTATTGTTTTACATGTTAAGCAATTTTCACTTATCATAAATTGATTGATGTTACCACATGTTAAAAGATATACAAACTTTTGCCTAGAAATTTATGTTTCTTGTTATTATTTAATGCTGTAGATACTGATCTAGACATTCATCATACAAGATAATATCATTGGTTTTTATGGTACAATAATTCTTTTAGCTACATTTTATGATATCTGGACTACAATACTCTACCATATGTATACGAACAAAGGAAAAAAAGAGGTTTTTGGAGTTGGGGTTCGCAGGAGCTACCTCTATATCCTTATGCCATGTAATCAACTCTCGACCCTGTTAATAAATCTGCTATGAGTGAGATTATACCGTGTATGTTTGTTTAGACCCTTAACTTCCTGCCTTTTTGCGTTTCAAGAAAGACCTCAAAACGTTTATGCCCATGAGCTAACGAACCAAAGAATTTACAATAGAGTGACAGGTAAACGAGCAACAAGCTGTGTCGTAACCCTCTTTTAATTTAGCGAATGGTTGACTAATTTTCCATAATGGACTTCCAATATTATTGCACCATAAGTTCAGAATTGAAGAACAAAAACACATTGGCTAAGACGCATAGGTGTGAGAATGGGCGGATAGTGATATGCATAACATCCGACTCTTTATACAACCAATATTGTCCAATTGCTCACTTTTAATGATACCCTCATTGTGAAATTCTGTCACTCAAGCACACTTAACCAAAACGGGCTGATCACGTTATTTGAGGTTTGATGTTTGTTATGTCCTAGTACCTCTCGTGTTGATGGACGATGTGACTTGTGGGATTGCTTAAAGGTGTCGCAATATGAGCATCCGATAAACGGTACAAAGGGTTTATTCATAATGTAATTACGTTTACCATTTAGCCCAATCCAATATTTATTTTGATGTATTGTATGATGAACTGGTTTAAACATGTGTGATGTGTGTGTAGAAAGAAAATATGCACTTGAAAGTTAAGAGTGAATGTAACGAGAGGGGGGAAATGAGATGTCAAAAACATGATAAAAGACCCAATCCAACATTAAAAAGGTTGGTTTCTCAACTATTTCACTTTTATTCACACCAAACTCTATCATAAAATGATAAAAGAGTAAATTGACATTTTGATCCTTTAGGTTGGTTTTGATTCGATCATTTTACCCTTTATATTTTTTTTGTCATTTTAGTCTTTGGTTTTAAAAAACAAGATAGTTTGATCCCTCGTCAGCATTTTCCGTTAAGTAATCCCCATGTCGGCAATGCACGTGAGTATAATATTGTCCTTTCACTTTTATGATTAATAACAAAAAGAAGAAGAATAAGTAAAAATATAATAAAATGAGTAAAAACTAACAAAACTAAGACTTAAAATTTACAAAAAAAAATTCATTTTTATGATTAATAATAATAAGAATAAGTAAAAATTAACAAAACTAAGACTTTGAATTTTAAAAAACGTAACGGAAAATAGATGTGTTTTGAGACACATCACCCCACTTCTTACCGGCTAGCTTTAAGTGATTATAATGAAGAACTAATCTTGATGGTTTAGATGTGTTGGTGATTACACGTGAGATGTGGTTGTAGGTTGTAGTTATCGGTGGCAATTGTAGGTGTGGACGTGTGGTAGCAATTAAAAGACGATATAAGGTTTTGCCGTTGGTGGATGGGAGGCGGAGGGAGCAAAAGTAATGATAGAAGAGCAACAGTGGTAGATGGAGTGGTGGTGGTGAAGGTGTTCATATTTTAGAGAGATGGAATAAAGTAGAGATCATAGGATGTGGTGTTTGATTTTAAATTTATTTTTCAGTTATTAGTTTTATTTATAACTAGATATGTGGTCGGGTTGAGACGTACCCAAATTACAAGTATATCTTCTAGTACTGTAGCTAAACGAATAGTGTAATGCCTCACATCAATTATAGTCTATAGATAATAATTTCATATGTTACTTTACAAAATTGACAAATTTTATATATATCATTTTAAAAATAAAACCTCATATATACTCACTTTAATAAGGCTTTGATCATTTTATGATACCTTTAAGGGGTATATATTAAAAAAAAGTTAAAAGTTATGTACAAAGGATACAATCCATTATCGATCTATAGTTGGAGTAGGTGGACCTTTTTTCACTTCAACCCTCCACAATAGACTTTTTTTTAATCAATTTAACCGATTTGTTCACACTTCAAAACACAAAAAGGTTAATTGTACATGAAACATAACATAATATAAAATAAAAAGAAGTGGAACGACGCCGTTGATACCGGAGATGTTGATACCTTTTTCTTACTATTAATTTACTTCTAGAAAACTGAACAATAACAACTGTTGTTTTTGTTGCAAATTTTACAATCGGTTTGCGACTAATTCCTGACCAGCCATATGTGAGCAGTTGGTTATACAAGCAAACATGAAGCCATATATATTTAGTGACAATGCTTGGAAAAAAAGGATGAAGAAGAACATCAGAACTAACATTGTAGCTTAACAAAACACACTACAAAAAAACAAAACTACAAATTTATATGGTGGTGGTCAACCGCTAGCTATGAAGCCGATAAATTTTCTCTGACTGAGAGGATATATTTCAGGTGCCCTTTTCCTAGCTCACATATCCCAAGATGAAAATTTATCGACTTCAAAGCTTTAAGTGGATCATCCTTCCTTATTACTACATACTTATACGTGTAACATACTTAAAGAACGTAGTGATGCTACTAGAACTTTAAAGATTAGTAAATTACTACCAATCTTCAAAGTGCTAGTTGCATCACACATGAAACCTCTTCATTGGTTAATTAACTATGATTAACGCATAATTTCATCCTCGGAACCTGTAACACATTCTTTTTCATCATGATCAAACCCCTCAAGACAAAGGTGAGGAGAATGCTCCTTTCCAAAAGCGCGAATGTGATCCTTGAGTGACCTTTTATGCTTAAAATCCGACCCACACACGCAATACCATAACTTGCCACAGTTTTTCTCGTGAGTCCTCCAATCTCCCTTGACCGCAAACTTTTTAGTACAATATTTCCTACATGTAAACGCTTTAGCCCCGTGCTTTCTCTTGTAGTGAGTTTGAAGAGTGCGGAAATCCTTCAACGGTTTGGCTCGTGGGTGGTTGATGTTGTTCTTGCACCCTTGAGCACAACAATAACATGGAAGTCTTAACATTGTTGTTGGTTGTGTGCCTTTAAGTGACTCTGGTCCTTTCCTATATTCAGAACCATGCCCCCACATGTGCATCTATATGCATGCATACATATCAAGATTTATATAAATATATCATTTAATCCTCCAAGTCTATAAAGTTTAAAAAACAAAGGTATAAATTTACAAATTTATAAGACCATACAACCAAACATGAAGTTCCCTTGATTGATGATAATTAAATTCATTTCTCACCACCAGCTTCAATTCTTGAGTGAAAAACATTCATTGAAAATTATAGGTATTTGTTGATGAAATTCCACAAAGAATATGAAAACTTATTTTTTTATTAAATGAGAAGCATTTTCAACATATAACATGGCCAATTGGTCAGTCTTCCACTACAATAAAGTTCCTTGACTATTTTTGTCCCAGTTTCAACTACTCAAAGGATCTCATAAAGAACTATAGTAATTTTTTAATAAACTTTACTAGGCTTTTCAATCTAAATTTACATGATGCAATGATGATATATATCCGTGTGCACTCATATGAAAAAAAGTAATTGGATCTTAACAATCATTTTTGGTCGTTGCCCGTCTAACTTCTGAAATATAAGTTGACGGTCTCAACTTTTATTATTTTTGCCACAAAAGAACAGTAATTAATTTCTTTAACTAAAAACGATAAAAGTTGGAACCACCAACACATATTTTAGAAGTTTAGACCAATACCAGCCAAAAACATATAGTTAGCATTGTTAAGATCCAATAAAAAAACATTACAATAAAATGTTTAATTTAAGTCTCTCAATACATTTTTGTCATATTTATAGATGATTCCATGTATATTATAAACATGATATTTTCGTAAACCATATTATGGATGACAAGCTTATGAAACAAAAAAAAATGTTAATTTACAACTCTTAAATGCAAAATAAGTATATAATATACATATGGAAAATAAGAACCCTAACTGAGATACTATAAAAAGAATGCACATACTATATATGGAAAGGCTTACGTACCTGCATGTTATTGTACCTATTAAAGGTTTTGTTGCATAATGAACATACAAACTGCATAGGTCCAACAAGGATTTGAGATGCCGTCGGTATCCAAAACCTTATTTTATCAAGGTTATGTTCATTGGGAAACTTCTTCTCTTCGTCGTCTTCCTTAAACTCATCGAACAACTTGTTTTCCGTCACTGGATCATCACGTGTGGATTCGGCATTATAGCTAGGTAAACCGATGTGCAGCGTGACTGCCACTTTCTCCATGCCATCTTCTTCTTTGATATTCAAAACATGATTAATGGTTTCATGATCATGGTCGAGTAATCGACTGAGTAAGGGTAGGCATTGTATGGTATCATTTGAGAAATATTCTTGTTCTTTGATCATCGCGGTATCATATGAAGATGATCGTGTTGATGACGAGGATGATGATGATGATGAGGATGGGTTGAGCCATTCAAAGAAAGGTGAAGCTTCAAAACACATAGTGTTTTATGGTAATGAAAGGGGCCAGGATTAATTGAAATGAGTGTGAAATGGTTTATATAAGTTAAGGGTTGATTTTAGTTATATGTGAAAGGTGGTTTGATTTGGTGACGTCTTTTGGCTTTTAAGGTGCATGTGTACATGTTCTAGAGAGAGACGTGACTGGGGAAATGGTTGATTGGCAAAAAAGGACCCTAAGGTTTAACAAAGGTACGTTTTTATATGATGGTATCATGTCTTGATTTTTTATTTGAAATAGAGTAAACTGCAGTTTTGGTTTACTGTGTTTTGATACTATTAACAGTTTCAGTTTCACCTTAACAGTTTTGGTCCCTGTGTTTTTATTTTCTAACAGAAATGGTCCCAAACACTAACTCCATCCAGCTTTTCGTTAAGTCTTTCACACGCGCCCCACATCTGAGGGGTAAAAATGTCATTTCTCCTTCTCTTTTATCTACGTCATCATGTAGGTTAATATTTTTATCAAGTCGCATGTTAAAAAAAATGTGAGAAACGACATTTTTACTCCGCATTTGAGAGAGATTTAACGGAAATTAAATTGGATGGAGTTAGTGTTCGGGACCAATTCTGTTAGAAAATGAAAACACAGGGACCAAAACTGTTAAGGTGAGACTAAACTGTTAATGTTGTTAAAACACAGGGACCAAAGTTGCAGTTTACTCTTTGAAATAAGTAATGTTATTTTGTGCTAGAAGTTCTTTTATCTATGTTTAACATATATAATTTAAAATGTAACATGCATGGCTCATTTGCAAAGTTCGAAACTATCTTTATACAATGACAATTCGCAACTAATTAAAGCATGGGTAAAAGAAAAGCGAGTCTCATCAATAACATTCACACAAACAAAATGGCCCGTCAGTATTATGTCTGTGATACTAGCTACTGGTGATTAGTCTCTTAGTAATGCCATGGTATCTGACTATCTGTTGATACATGCATTGCCTACTCCATGTGTTTCGATGGTGATTAGTCCTAAATCCTCATTGACAGATATGTGATGGATCCATCATGAAAACCTTTTGATTTGCAAATTAAAGAGGAGATCGAAAGCGAGTTGAGATCATCGTAGAAGACATTAAAGTGCATGCTTTTTAATGGTGAAGTACAAGAGCTTGAAAACCACATTGGACTGGGAGAAATGGTGTATCGAACCCTTTTGATGGCATTAGTAGTTTGTAATTGGTTGTTGGGTGTTTTGGTGTGCCTTTGCTTTGTTTTCTTTGCTCTTGTTTCGCTTTCTTGCTTGTTGTGTTTTGTCTTTGTCTTTGTTGTAGTCTTGTTAGTTTTTGGCTAGTTTTCTTTGAATGAATTAAACTAACAATAGTAACCTAAGGCCATGCTTATTTTCTCACCACTACCTAAAGCCCATGTAATTATGTACATAAAAAGAAGTTAAATGACTCAAATGCAAATACTTGAAAGTGTATTGTCCCAAATCCTCATTGCAAATTGAGACTTGAGGAATTGAACCCTACCACCAATTTGTTAATTCATTAAGTTAGGCAATGTAAGTTAAATAGCTATCATGGAATTTAACCAAAATGGAGGCAATGCAAATAACATTTGGTCAAACTAAGAAATAGTCAATGCCTACCTCCAATTTATATATACTAAAAGGAGAATGTCGGTGGTATGTCACTCTGAAATTACGATTGTAGCCCTAATGGAAGGAACGCTGTTAGTGTTTTCATCTCTCTGTTTATCCACTTCTTCTCTCATCCCATCATCTGATTCTGCAAATCTCGAACGATCCGACGGTGGAGAGATTGTATACGGTGAAGGCTGCTATAGTTGAGTTGGCGTGACGGGCGATGTATTCCTAAGGCGGGATTGCGATTTCAATGTCTTTCTCAGTGCTATGATCAATACCGGAGAACAGAGAGAGAATGTGTGTGTGTGGACGAGGAAATGACGGCCGCAGGAAGAAGAGACGACGACTATTAGGGTTGATTGGGTCGGTGCCGGTAGTGATGTTCATTTAAGATGGCTGCAAAAGGGTTGGTTCTTGGTGGTGTATGTTGATCTTTACAGGTGTTTCATCATATAACTTAACTTCTTATTGCAAAACATTAACTTTCCTCTGTTTACTATGCCAAATTTTAATGCGGTTGAATACTTAAACTTGAAAGTCACAAGATTATATCCCAATAGCTCATGTTACAACTGCTGGTAATGGTTAGGCATCAACTAATCCCAATAGCTCATGAAGTCATGTAGATCACAAATAGTTTTTGTAGACCAACAAAACGGATAAATAGTTATAATTACCAACTATAGATGAAAGTCAAGCAGCCGAGCGACAAAGAACTCGACCCAAGGCTTAATTATTCGGAATATATAATTTAACGTTTGTGACACTTGACGTGTTACCATCGAGTAGTAAATTATCTAATTGTATGTTTAATTTTTATTTTTAATTAACAATAATCAAATATATTTTCAACGTGCAACAGTTTTATATTATATTTGGTTTTTCCTATTACTTATCGCATAAATATTTAGAAATTATAACATATTATGAGCATCTTTACTTATCAGCTATATTATATAAGTTTTGATTAGGTAGCTTTTTTAAAAATTTCACATCGAAACTCACTGACTTCTTATATTTTGATTTTCATTACCTAACGTACTTGACTTCATAGCCTACTTTTTAAGTACTTAATTATGTCTGTGTCCGCAGCAACGCGCGGGGATCTTTCCTAGTTAGTATAATATATTGATAAATAGAAATAAAAAGCTATAAGTGCCTGAATGTACAACAAGGAATGCATCATATACATGCCTTTATAGCATACAAAAGCCCTTTTTTCTTTAAAATATCATTCTCGGAATTAAACTTCATATAGAATTATTTTTTTTTTCAACAATAGTTGCTAAAGGGGGTTTTATCACTTTCAGTCAACTCATGTTACAATATTTTACAAGAAACTGAATTTTAGTTGACTTTGGGTCAATGCACTGCTATTTCAATTTTCCATCCTTCTTTAAATCAACGCACCAATTAATTGCTTTAGTTTACCACGACCGGAAAATATCCGAAAGAAAATTTCATCGAATATAACGGATTTAAAGATTTGTTAGTCTTGTGGTGTAAAGGAGATCAGCTAAGAGAATTTGTTTTTTTAAGGCCTTAAGTTCTAATTCAAACACTTAACATCAGGGGCGGACATATAGTGGTGGGAGATGTAGCGGCTGCTACCCCTCAACTTGTACCCCGTAGTGTAAAATAATATATTTTTTACGTTTTTCGATATAACGCTATCCTGAACGACTTTTCCGCTACCCCTGAAATTATTTTACAATACCCCTAGTCCCTAAAACTTCTTTTTAGTGACATCAAATTAAAGAAAACTCTAATGAAGTTGAGATTAAAGTATCATATTGTTGTTATTTTTAATATAGATTAATGAATCAATTGTATATTTGTATCCCAAGTTATTAATTAACTATTACGAGTATGGCCCATGCATGTGAATCAATTGCAAGTGGGTAAGTCCATAACGTCCATTCTTCCAACTCAAGTCCAATTAACAAGAAATCAAAAAAAGGAACTCTGAACTGTAAGGTCGTGAACACAAATTGGGGTTTTGCTACTTGCTGGACACATAAAAGAGAGAACAGAGTCTCAGAGTCTGGAATTGTGACATCTGCCCCGGAACCAAACCCGAAGACCCGGCTCGAACCCGAAGTTCTATCCAAAACTGTATTCGTACTTTTTTATTTATAAATGTAACGTTTCGAGAATAAACTATTTAAATAAAAATGTTGTGTAATGTATCCGACCAAGTTATTTTCTACAACGTCATCATCAAGCTAAACGTATATAACCGTCGCTTAATTAATCGTTCCGTCTCAACCCGGTTAAAGAAGTTGGTTAATATGGTTTATAACTAACCTTGGGCTAAAGTGTAAATATTAAAACTTATGTTGAAAGTTTTAGACAAGAAATGAAAACAAAACAAAGTTCAGGGGCTGTTTGTGTAACTTGCAAATTTAAACCAGCCTTTCCCCCCCCCCCCCCCCCGTATTTCCGGCGACTACAAATTCCGGCCAGTTTGGCCGGAAAAACCACAACTCCGGCGAGGCCTCAAAAACCCGTTTTTAGCATTTTTCAACAAATTAAACCTATACAAAATCATCCTAGTGCTATGCTAAGTGAGTTTCGAACCCTCAATCGACCTCTAAACACTTATATGTCGACCAATTTATCAAACCAAAATCGGTTTAAAAAACCCACCATCTCAATCGACTCAAAAACGTACCAAACGGCAAGTGGAGTTAATGAAAATGATAATCTCGGCATCTCGAATCGATTGGTAGTAATGGATTTTACTTTAATTCTTTGTTCATCCATCAATTACCCGTTTTTCGTTCATAACTCAACTCAAAGTCTATCGGCATCAAATCATTAACCAAAACACAATTCAATCCATCTGCACATTCCTCTTTGCTCGTCTAAGCCGTCTGCAACTTCAATTTCTGGTAATCATCATCTATATTCTGTAAGTGATCTCTTTTTTAAACCGAGCCTGTTCATCAGCGGGTGGCCATCAAATCTTTGATCAAATCTGAAATTGATACAGGGGTTTCATTCATCTCATCTCGTGGACGAAATCTGGAAGTTTAATTGGATCCTAACAACTCCTAGTTATCAATTGATCATCAAGCCGTCGTTCTTTGTTCTTCATCTTCATCGTTCCAAATTAGATCGACACCACGTAAGTACCATATATCAAATTGATCGTTTCAGAGTGTAGATTAAAAGCCCTATGTTTAATTTGGGTTTGGTTATTTGATTCGAACGAATTTGGGATGTTCTTGTTCTAGGGTTTGTAGTATGAAATGGGTGTTTTGTATATTAAAGAATAAAACAATTTGTTGTCTGTTTATGAAACAAAAAGCGCGTCTGGTGCAGTGGAGAAACATTTGTCTGTGTAGCGTTGGGTCGTGGGTTCGAGTCCCACTGACCACTTTATTTAATTTTTGTCTTTTAAACCCCTTTCTTCTAAGTTATATATATATTATGTACAAATATATATTATTTCAATTATAAAACTAGAAAGGGATTATTATAAAAACATATACTCTACGAAAACACGATTATATCTCGTACCTAAATTCCCAAATTATACTTTGAAACCCTAATTTTCAATTGATATTTTAAAACCCTAATTCCCAAATTATACTTTGAAACCCTAAATTTCAATTGATATTTCAAAACCCTAATTCCCAAATTATACTTTGAAACCCTAATTTTAATTTGATACTTTAAAACCCTAAATTCCCAAATTATATTTTGAAACCCTAATTTTCAATTCATAATTTAAAACCCTAAAACCCCAAATCCAAAACCCTAGAAGTTCTATTTTCTTGATTCCTGTTATTACGTTACTTGCTTCGTTTCTAAATTAGGTTCTTCCGGTTAATTAGGTGGTTCTAATATCTGGGCGATCCTCGAATCTCTCTAGTTGCTTTCTTGTGTTACTATTATCTTTGTTTCCAGGTGAGTAAACTCACTTCCCATTTTACTATTTTTGCTTTGGGACTGAAATATGATTCTTATTACTAAACTACGGTTCTTTTCTTTTTGATTCTATTTACAAATGAGATCATAAAATATGTTAATCTTGTCGGCCGCTTGATGCAATCTTATGTGGTAGTTAAAAGTAGTTGTATTATTACGTAATTTCCACCGGTACGATGTTAGCGCTAACGGTCTGACAAACCCACCTACACTTTATGGCACGTTAGGTGATGTGTTGCCGGCGATTCTTGTTGTTGATTCTATGTGTTGGTTACTAGATACTATCCTATGATACTTGTTACTATGTTGCTATGCCTCTAGATGCTAAAACAATTATTGATAACTGATTTATCGAGACGGTTGAATTGACGGTTAAAGGACGGTTAAATGACGGTTAGACGACAGTTATCATTAATTGTAACATGAGTGGTTCTCATGACCCGTTGCTAAAAGTTACCCTGCGGGGTATATGTTTCTTTGTTTCTATGTGATTCTATGGTCACGGTTGTGTAATATGGCGAAATTGCTATACACATGAGCTTGCGCAGCATATTTCTAATGATCTCGGATTTCATACTATGTATTATTTACTGTGTTTTTACTCACTAGCTATTCTCGTAGCTAACTTATTTTAATCATATTTCAGGTGGCGTTTGAAGTTGATTCGGTTGCTTGACACGTAGGTTGCCATGGACCTAGATAATAATAAAAACAATGACGTTTCTGTTTCCGGATTTATTCCTGTTTTAAGACTATTTATTGCCTGTTACGTCACAACATTGAATGCTTAATAATATTAAAATATATTTCTTAGATGCCATGTGCTTTGAACTTTTGATATCCAACCCACTTGACAACCCGGTGTTTTCCGCCACCGGGCAGGGTGTCACAGTTTGGTATCAGAGCCATGGTTATAGGGAACTAGGATAGGGTATTAGAAACACACCGACCTAGACTATAACCTAAGAGTCCTTAGTGCAAATAGATGTACTTAGGGATTCTTTTGGACTTATTGATTTCTTTTCTACGAACCTATCTATGCTTTTCTTTATCTCTTTTCTCGTTCGATTTCGCGAAGGAAACTGCAAGAGACTCTTCTGTGTGATTAGGATCTTCTCTTTGTGGAATCTCGTCATCGTCTTAAGTAAGTTTGAAACGTGGGAACGTGTGCAATCTGGAAGGGGGAACGCCTGTATCACGGACATCCTGTCTAAGGCAAGCATTTCGTATAAATCTCTTTAAGAGACCTGTATGCTTACCTGGGGATGTCTGAGATGAGTGTGAACCTATAGGCTAAAGCACGCCTTCTCAAATACGTTGAAAAACGAACTTGACACTTTGATAAGTCATTTGTGTCCAAAACCAAGACACATCCTAAGCCCTCAAAACTCTATTTTCTTGATGATTCTATAAATTTTATTTTTCTATGATTTTTTAATGAGTTTCTATGTTATTTCAAAACGTTCCTTTTCTCGAAGTTCATTTACTAGTGTTTCTAAAAGTTCTAAGTGATTTTTCTGTGTTACGTTTCTAAAGGATTCTATAATGTTCTAAGTGATTTTTCTGTGTTATGTTTCTAAAAGATTCTATAATCTCATTTAATCAAAATTCTGTTACAACTTATGTTATCTCGAATTTTGATCCATGTCTTATGAAAATTCTTTTTATCTTATCTTGTAGAATGGCTGGTAGACGTGCACAACTCGCTAACGTTATTGCGACCCAGATGGCTAATATGTTGCCTAATCTCGTGACCCAGCTCAATAATGCCAATCAGAATGCTGGAAACGCGGCACCCCGATGCACCCTCAAGCATTTCAATTCTTGTGGTCCGACTAAATTTTCTGGTAATGAGGGAGCCACCGGACTCCTTCAGTGGTACGAAAGCATGGAAAGCACTTTCGTCAACTGTGAATGTCCGGATAATCTGAAAGTTCGCTATGCTACGAGTGTACTCCAAAAGGGTGCACTCACCTGGTGGAACGACGAGAAACGGAGGCTCGGGGAAGCCGCCGTGACCGCATTGACTTGGGCTCAGTTTAAAACCACTATGACCAGCAAGTATTGTCCTCCGAGCGAAATTCGTAAGCTCGAGGGTGAATTTTGGAACCTCCAACAGGACAGTGGTGACAACGTAGCGTACAATGATCGTTTCTCGCAACTCAGTGTTTTGTGCCCCAACATGGTTACTCCGGATTCCCGGGGAATTGAGCAGTATATCGGGGGTTTGCCTATGACGATTCAGGATGCGGTGTGGGGGAGTAAACCAGCGACTGTAGGTGAGGCGATGTCCTTGGCCGGACGCCTTACTGATAATCACGTGAAAGCGGGTACTCTAAACCGCAAGGGGAATAAAAAGTTGAAAAGTGCATCTGATAATGAATCCAAGCCATCCGGGGGAAAATTTCATAAGGGCTTCAAGCCCGAATCCTCCTCAAACTCCAAGAAACGAAAGAATCATGCTGCTAATTATGCTGTTACCACCCAGACTCCTATCGCGGCACCGCAAGGTGGTTATGGTGGCAACGTTGCCAGGAAACCCTATACTGGCACGCTGCCCAAATGCAATAAATGTCCTTTCCATCATGCCCCCGAAACCCCGTGTCGGAGATGCAGCATCTGCCAACGCATTGGCCATTTAGCCAAAGATTGTTACAACAATGCCAACAACGTCAGGGCTGTTCCGGGTCGGGCTTGCTACAACTGCGGTGACCCGACCCATTATCGCAACAACTGTCTGCAACCAATCAACGTGAATGTGAACACAAACGCCAATGCAAATCAGGCGGGCCGTGCGAGAACCTTTAACATTAATACAAATCAAGCGCAGGCCAACAACGAGGTGGTGAACGGTATGTTTCTCGTTAATGAACGTTATGCTTCTATTTTGTTTGACTCGGGTGCCGATAAGAGTTTTGTTTCTTTAGAGTTTGCTTCATCTTTTACTGCTAGTCGTATTGGCCTTGATATTCCTTATGTGGTAGAGGTGGCAAACGGGAAAAGTGTTACTATTAGTTCGTTCTTTAAGGGGTGTATGCTTAACCTTATGGGTCACGTCTTTGATGTCGATCTCTTGCCTATGACGCTCGGTAGCTTTGATGTTATCATTGGTATGGACTGGCTATCGGCCAACGGTGCGGAAATTGTGTGTAGGGAAAAGGTTGTTCGAGTTCCTCTTCCATCGGGTCAAATTTTGAATGTTTCGGGGGAAAAGTCTCCCGTCGGGTTGAAACTCATGTCTTGTGTCGAGGCTCAAAAATATATACGTAAGGGGTATGTTGCGTTCTTAGCGCGTGTCGAGGTCAAGGAATCGAAAGAAAAGAAACTCGAAGACATTCCTGTTGTGCGAGATTTTGCGGAGGTTTTTCCCGATGACGTAACCGGCCTCCCACCCGCACGACAAGTTGAATTCCGTATCGATCTTGTTCCCGGTGCTACTCCTGTTGCAAGAGCTCCTTATCGTCTTGCACCATCCGAACTCCAAGAGTTGGCCAGTCAGCTCCAAGAGCTATCAGATAAAGGTTTTATCCGTCCGAGTTCCTCACCGTGGGGTGCTCCAATTTTGTTTGTTAAAAAGAAAGACGGCTCGTTCCGTATGTGTATCGATTATCGCGAGCTCAATAAACTTACTGTCAAAAATCGTTATCCATTGCCGCGTATCGACGACCTTTTTGACCAGCTTCAAGGTGCAACTTGTTTTTCTAAGATTGATCTTCGTTCTGGTTACCATCAACTGCGTGTGCACGAAGATGACATACCGAAAACTGCGTTTCGTACGCGGTATGGTCACTTTGAGTTCACGGTCATGCCTTTCGGTTTGACTAATGCACCTGCTGTTTTCATGGACTTGATGAACCGTGTATGTCGACCGTTTCTAGACAAGTTCGTTATTGTATTCATCGATGATATTTTGATCTACTCTAAATCCAAAACTGATCATGAGCAGCATCTTCGTTCTATCCTTCAGATGCTTAAGCAAGAACAGCTCTTTGCCAAGTTTTCCAAGTGTGAGTTCTGGCTCAAGGAAGTTCAATTCTTGGGTCACATTGTTAATGAGCACGGGGTTCAAGTGGATCCCGCAAAAATTGAAACTGTCAAAAATTGGTCAGCACCTTCAACCCCGACCGAAATCCGTTCTTTTCTTGGTTTAGCGGGTTACTATCGTCGGTTCATTGCTAATTTCTCCAAGATTGCGGTCCCTCTCACGTCTTTAACTTGTAAGAATGTACCGTTCGTATGGGGTCCCGAGCAGCAAAAAGCGTTTGACATTCTTAAAGACAAATTGTGTAACGCTCCTATCCTCACTCTCCTCGACGGGCATGAAGATCTTGTTGTTTATTGCGATGCCTCGAAACAGGGTCTTGGTTGTGTTCTTATGCAACGGGGTAAAGTTATAGCTTATGCCTCGAGGCAGTTAAAAATTCACGAAAAGAATTACGCCACACACGATCTTGAATTGGGTGCCGTGGTGTTTGCCTTCAAGATATGGAGGCATTATCTTTATGGTACAAAATGCCTTGTTTACACCGATCATAAAAGTCTTCAGCATATACTGAATCAGAAAGAGCTTAACATGAGGCAAAGGCGTTGGGTCGAATTACTAAGCGATTACGATTGTGAAATCCGTTACCACCCGGGTAAAGCTAATGTTGTCGCTGATGCTCTCAGTCGTAAGGAACACGTCATGCTTTCTTGCGTTTCCCTACGTGTTAATCTTAAGTCTCAAATTCTTGAAGCTCAACGTATGGTTGTTTCTGAGGGTACTTTCCGAGATGAGATGAACCTTGGTGCCGATTCACAGTTAGAAACAAAAGCCGATGGTCTACTCTACTACATGAATCGCATCTGGGTGCCTACCCGCGGTGTTATCCGCAAACTTATTATGGATGAGAACCATAAAAGTCGTTATTCTATTCATCCGGGTGCAGATAAAATGTATAAAAATCTTCGTCCCCACTATTGGTGGCCGTGTATGAAGGAAGAAATCGCTCGATATGTTGCTAAGTGTTTGACTTGTGCACGGGTAAAAGCCGAGCATCAACGCCCTTCTGGTCTCCTTGTGCAACCCGAAATCCCTGTTTGGAAGTGGGAGAGTATCGCCATGGATTTTGTTACTAAACTTCCTCTTTCAAATGGTTATGATAGCATCTGGGTGATTATTGATCGGTTAACGAAATCTGCTCATTTTCTGCCAATCAAAGAAACTTATTCGGCGGAAAAGCGAGCTCAACTTTACGTGAAAGAGATTGTTTGTCGTCATGGGGTGCCGTTGGATATTATTTCTGACCGTGATGGTCGTTTTATGTCTCGTTTCTGGAAAGGTCTTCAAGAAGCTTTGGGTACTAAACTCAATCTTAGCACTGCTTATCATCCCCAAACCGATGGTCAAAGCGAGAGAACTATTCAAACCCTCGAGGACTTGCTTCGATCTTGTGTTATTGACTTCAAAGGTAAATGGGATACTCATCTTCCGTTGATCGAATTTTCGTATAATAACAGTTATCATTCCAGCATCGATATGGCACCGTTCGAAGCTCTATATGGTCGTAAATGTCGTTCTCCTCTATGTTGGACCGAAGTCGGTGATTCTCAGATTACTGGGCCAGAGATGGTTCAGGAGACCACCGATAAAATCCGGAAAATCCGAGAGAATCTTCTAGCAGCTCGAAATCGGCAAAAGTATTATGCTGATAAAAAGAGGAAGCCTATGGAATACGAAATCGGTGATATGGTTCTACTTAAAGTGTCTCCATGGAAGGGAGTTTTCCGTTTTGGCAAAAAGGGAAAGCTAGCTCCCCGATATGTGGGTCCGTTCAAAGTTCTTAAAAAGATCGGGAAAGTCTCTTACGAGCTGGAACTGCCTGAGGAATTGGGTGGTGTTCATCCCGTGTTCCACGTTTCTAATCTGAAAAAGTGTTTGTCTGACGAAAATCTTATGGTGCCTCTCGACGAGATCCAGATAGATGAATCTATGCAATTTATTGAGCGACCATTAGAAATTATGGATCGAGAGGTCAAGCAACTCAAGCGGAGTCGGATACCGATCGTCAAGGTTCGTTGGGAGTCTAAGCGTGGACCCGAATTCACTTGGGAACGCGAGGACCAAATGAAGGCAAAATATCCGCATCTCTTCGCTTCAGTTTCAACTACTTCGGTTTGAGCAAATTTCGGGACGAAATTCTTTTAAGGAGGGGAGACTGTGACATCTGCCCCGGAACCAAACCCGAAGACCCGGCTCGAACCCGAAGTTCTATCCAAAACTGTATTCGTACTTTTTTATTTATAAATGTAACGTTTCGAGAATAAACTATTTAAATAAAAATGTTGTGTAATGTATCCGACCAAGTTATTTTCTACAACGTCATCATCAAGCTAAACGTATATAACCGTCGCTTAATTAATCGTTCCGTCTCAACCCGGTTAAAGAAGTTGGTTAATATGGTTTATAACTAACCTTGGGCTAAAGTGTAAATATTAAAACTTATGTTGAAAGTTTTAGACAAGAAATGAAAACAAAACAAAGTTCAGGGGCTGTTTGTGTAACTTGCAAATTTAAACCAGCCTTTCCCCCCCCCCCCCCCCCCCCCCCGTATTTCCGGCGACTACAAATTCCGGCCAGTTTGGCCGGAAAAACCACAACTCCGGCGAGGCCTCAAAAACCCGTTTTTAGCATTTTTCAACAAATTAAACCTATACAAAATCATCCTAGTGCTATGCTAAGTGAGTTTCGAACCCTCAATCGACCTCTAAACACTTATATGTCGACCAATTTATCAAACCAAAATCGGTTTAAAAAACCCACCATCTCAATCGACTCAAAAACGTACCAAACGGCAAGTGGAGTTAATGAAAATGATAATCTCGGCATCTCGAATCGATTGGTAGTAATGGATTTTACTTTAATTCTTTGTTCATCCATCAATTACCCGTTTTTCGTTCATAACTCAACTCAAAGTCTATCGGCATCAAATCATTAACCAAAACACAATTCAATCCATCTGCACATTCCTCTTTGCTCGTCTAAGCCGTCTGCAACTTCAATTTCTGGTAATCATCATCTATATTCTGTAAGTGATCTCTTTTTTAAACCGAGCCTGTTCATCAGCGGGTGGCCATCAAATCTTTGATCAAATCTGAAATTGATACAGGGGTTTCATTCATCTCATCTCGTGGACGAAATCTGGAAGTTTAATTGGATCCTAACAACTCCTAGTTATCAATTGATCATCAAGCCGTCGTTCTTTGTTCTTCATCTTCATCGTTCCAAATTAGATCGACACCACGTAAGTACCATATATCAAATTGATCGTTTCAGAGTGTAGATTAAAAGCCCTATGTTTAATTTGGGTTTGGTTATTTGATTCGAACGAATTTGGGATGTTCTTGTTCTAGGGTTTGTAGTATGAAATGGGTGTTTTGTATATTAAAGAATAAAACAATTTGTTGTCTGTTTATGAAACAAAAAGCGCGTCTGGTGCAGTGGAGAAACATTTGTCTGTGTAGCGTTGGGTCGTGGGTTCGAGTCCCACTGACCACTTTATTTAATTTTTGTCTTTTAAACCCCTTTCTTCTAAGTTATATATATATTATGTACAAATATATATTATTTCAATTATAAAACTAGAAAGGGATTATTATAAAAACATATACTCTACGAAAACACGATTATATCTCGTACCTAATGTAACATTTGCCCGATTCAAACCCGACTCAAAACCAAGAACCCAAACCCGAACCGTCCAGATTACCCATATCCCTATTACCAATGAAATAACCTAGTCATTATTCTCAAGTTATTATCTAAACAAATTACTGAATCATTATAATGATAAATTCTAAAAACAATAAAGTTCTAAGTTATGAAGTGTGACATCCGTCCCGATTCGTTTTTCTTTTCTTTCTTTCGTTATGTAAACCGAACCGTCAAATAATATTGTAATCTTATGTTTTTTTTTATGAAATAAAGGTTTACATTATTATTATTATAATTTCTTTATGTTAATCATTTAAATACCAAATAAATGTTATAAAATGAATGTTTATAAAATGTATTTAAATTAACAAGAAATAATCTTTATAAATGTTAATAACAATTGTTAGTTGGTTAGTGGATTGTTAAAGTTAAAGTTAAGGGGTTGATTTTGTAATTTATAAAACATAATTCAACTACTAAAACATTTAAACAAAATTTAACATAACTCAAAACACAAGGGGGCAAAACTGAAAGTTGTTTAAAACCAACCCAACCCACCCGTGAATCCGGCAACCATCTCCGGTGAAGTCTCCGACGACTCCGGCGATGCACAAATTGAACAAATCTGCATCATATCAACTCGTTTAAACGATTTTGTCATCCTAATCCGCAAGATTCGAAACTAAATCATCCTTATCTGTCCATTTTGAGGCCGGGAGATCGATTACAACCAACACCCACAAAATCCGGCCGATTTCAATTGCAATTCAACCAAAATAGTAGATAAAAATCAGATTAAACTAATCCAAAACACTCCTACAGTCGATTAAGATGAATTGGGCGCGTTTAATTAGTAATTATCATGGTAAATCGTTCGAATTAAACTCATCTTATCCGCAAACAACTCGAGACAAGTTTACCCTCTTCGCCAATAAATTGATGTTAAATATGTCGTTCAAAACAATCACACACATCCATTGAAACTTTCTGCAACAAAAATTACACTTTAACACTACAATTAAACACCCATCGATCCCCTGTTCTTCATCATTCGGCTTCACAGTCGACGACAGAATCTGGATACTTTTATCTTCAATTATCATGGGGCTTCTAATCAGGATTCATCCGTGAGTGAATCTGCAACTTTAAGTACATTATCATCATCGTCTTCATCATCAATTGAATCGTACACCTGCGTTTTCTGTTTCTTCTTAATCTTCATCAATTTTAACCAAAACAGGTAATTAAACACATCCTTTGACTCGTTATCATGTGCTGATCATCATAACTATGCTCGATTTAGATTATGTATTCAATACAGTGTTCAATTTGCTCGATTAGGGTTTAGGGTTTATTTGAGAAATTGGGTTTAAGAAACAGGTGGTTTAAAATTAATTCGTTTCTAAAAATTTTAACAAATGAAGATCTGGTTGGATGGTAATTGCTCCATCCTTGGATCGATAGGTCCAGGGTTCGAACCTGGCCTATGGTTACCCTTTCAATTATTAATTTTTTTTTTTTAAGGATAAAACTCTTTTTATTTATTTATTATTTTATTTATTTATTTAGTCACCTTATATATATATAATAAAAGGTTGATCATAAATATTTTATAAGTGATTTTTGGTATATAAATAATTTGTACAAAAGTATGGAATAAATATAAATAATATGTATGTATATTTTACAAAGTTAAAGTATATAAATACAAGGTACGATTTCTTGTTAGTGACATTTATAAGTTTCGTTTACACGGAGTTTCGAGTTTTAAACGTTTAAAACATATAATATGTGTTGGCTATGTTTTATGAAATACATACGTGTGGTCGAATCATTTTAATTACCTTATACATATAAGACCTCTTTTATAACGTGTGAATTTATAATCAAAACACGTTTTGGGTTACTTACGACTATGATAATGGTATTACTTAGATGAGTATTTTTAAAACCATAATTAGTCACTTTTATCATAGCGATTGTGGCATTTAGCGAAACATTAATTATTTTCATAAAGAGATAAACTTCATATACAATTTAATCAATATTAAATCATTGTTAAAAATAATCTATTACTATTACGTTGTTATATATTTTCAATAAAAATATTTAACTACTTAAACCCAGATTTCCGATTAGATCCCTAGATTCCTATATCGTTTTTAGTTATCATTTTAACATAGGATGATATCCTTTAGGTGATCTTTAAGGAGTTTCCTTATGCTGTTTCAAGTTACTTTTATTACATTTCGTCTAGCTTTTATCAGGTGAGTATTCATAGCCCCTTTTTTTGTTTTCAATTTGGGGTGATATCATGTGACCTATTAAAACAGTTATCAGATTTAAGTTTTATCAGTTATTTCAGTTATCAGATTTCAGTTGATCATTTAAAACAATTCATGTTATGTCTTTACTTGCAAATTATGTGTTCATAGCCTGATAGCAATTTTTGTTCAAGCGTAATCATTAATTTGTAGAAACCGACAGTTACTAATGGTAGATCTATTGGTCGAAAGGACCCACCCCCCTGATTCTTGGGTGATTATAACTGAGTATCATTATCAAGTAGACCCCCCCTTATCATTGTTCAAGGTTTGATTATGCGTTGTTATCTTGTATGTACATGTTTTGCATTTATAAGTTTAGACATAACGACATGAATTGACTTTTTATCAGTGTATCTATATGTATTTCAAACCTATGTTTACTCACCAGCTAATTCGTTAGCTGACCAATTATTTTTCACATGATTTCAGGAAGAGCAAGTTAGGAACTTTGGATGCCAAACGCTTAGGGACATGGACCTAGTTAAATAACATAAAGTAGACTTTTTCATTTGTTCTGTTTGGTTTGTTTGTTTGTTGGATTTATCATTTAGTCTTGTTTGAATAATTGGATATTAATAATATTTAAACTATTTATAGTACCATGAGCTATGAACAATCATTCACTTTCGTCCGCCTCGATGATTCCGCCATCGGTCGGGGTGTGACAGATTGGTATCAGAGCCATGGTTATAGGGAATTAGGTTATTAGAAATGGATGACCTAGTCTATAACTAAGCACCCTAAACATGAGTCATCTCATGTTACTATTAAGTCTCGTTTAGCAATTTCATAATATAAACATGAGTCCTCTCATGTTAGTATCCTTCAACCGTTAGCACGTCATAATACAAACATGAGTCCTCTCATGTTATCATTAATCTTTTAAACAGTTCATAATATATGAGTCCTCTCATGTTATTATTCAATATATTTTAGCATTTCATAAAATGCTACATGAATACCTAAGTGTTAACTTTATCTTCTTGATTTTTATACACATATAGCTCAATGAAAAATCAAATATCTAAATTCAATTTCTAATGCATAATGCCTAGCCTCAATTGAATAATCAAATTCGATATCAAAGATTTATGATTGGTTTTCCAATTTCTCGTCAAAGTCTAAGTCCCAAAACTGAACACGTGCAATACTGGAAGGGTGGACACCTGTACTTTTGAGATGTTCTGGCTAAGGCAAGTATTCGTATAAATCCAAACCTACCGCTGGATCTGTTACTTACCTGGGAACTCTCAAAAGTGAGTGTCAACTTATAGGTAGTCACGTCTTCATAAAAGTTAACGGACTTACTACTTTGATAAGTCAATGTAACCGTTTGATTTGCTAATCGAATGTTTACGTTCAAAGTATCTTTACACGATCTCATTACCTCAAATGTTTTCAAAATGTTCATCAAAATGCGATGTTATTATCAAATCGTATCAACTAATCAAATAATAAATTTGTTATCAAATCAAGAAGGTTTGTTATCATAACATAAATTTGATAATGAGTTATAGATTCATAATCGTATCAAAAGCTTACCATCAAATCATGAACTCGTTAACCAGCTTAGATGTGGTCAACACTTAAAAATATGAAATTGATTTACACATACATTTAATATTTAAATTAAAGTGTGACCTCATTTTAGAAGCGCATCATACTCACATTCACTAATCGAACTGAATACACTTTGTTTTTCATAAACGTATCCAAACCCATTGTGGTTATTTATAAACCTCTTACTCTCACACAATGTTTTATCAACCAACGATTTTTGTAAAAGTATACGTAGTTTTCCTAACAAATGATTCTTATACAAATCATTCATTTATAGATACTTAAATGTAATAAAATAGCTATTTTAACCCATAGTTAATTGCTTGGGAAAGACTGCGTTAGTTTCCCGAACCTTACCTTTAAGCTTCAATAACTTTAACGTTTTACAAGTCCTTAACGTGTGATTGATTAATGTTAGGTCTCAATAATTTGCAAAAAAAAAAAGAAGGTTTTATAACAAATGATTTCTTAAAAAAAGAAAAAAAAAATTAAATGGTTATTGAATAATCACAGGTCGTACGTACAATTTCTTTTCAAACACTATTTAAGGATTTATAATAGGAATCATAGATGGATTATCTTAAAGGATCAAAACTAAGCCACATTAACTATCTTCAAGAAAACAACCATATGGTAATATTATAATGCTCAAACTTATTATCATTACAAAACCTCATCCTATGAAAACAACACCTTACCATATAACATTGACTACCTGTGTTGCCTATACATCTGATTACTTAAATATGTTTTCATATGAACTATAATGTCTCAACCAGAATCAATTAAGAAATTGGTAACCCATATATTTGATCTATTAAGTATTAAGTGGGTTATCCATATCTATAAATCACCATGAAGTTGATTCTTTTCATCATTCTTAAGAAACTCGACTTTACATGCACGCTAGCATAATCTACAATGATTGTGAGCGTGACTTATCATAAGCATGGTTTCCACACAAATAATTTATTCCAACCCATGAACTTGATATGAGCTATAAACACAATTATCTACAAACTTGATTTCCGGTACATATGAACAAGAAAGTCTATTTATACGACCAAAAAAAAAAAGAAAAAAAAAGAAGAGAGACTATATAATGGACTCAACCCTTCATAATTATCAAATTATATATCATCTTGAACAAGATTTCACGAAACAGTTGAACATGAAGTCACATGCTATGCGTATCATCATACTAGTTTAAAATTTAGGTACCCTTGACCCGCACGTGATCGAGTGAACTATGTGGTTCATGCAAAAGCTAAAGTAATTACGGGTGCACACGGAATTATGAAAGTTGGTGCATGGAAACCATGGTGAGTTTTGTCATGTGTTTGAGGCAATGCGACAAATGTGGTATGATAAGGGCATGGTGGATACGTCGATGGTACATCCTATATATAAGTGTTCGTATTATACTGTCAAATGAAGCTTTGCCTGTGACCTGAGATGTTTGTGTTATTCTTTCACCTTTTCAATATAGTGAAATCTATCGTACACCATTCAAAGTTAATCTCAAATAACAGTTAATCAATATATCAACCTATGCCCTAAAACCAAGGATCATTTTGCATCATATGCAATTCTAAACTTAACAATTGTTTTTGTGTGTTTCATTTTTCATCGTCATCATCTAGTGCTCAAGTTGATGTATTCCTAATCAACTTCTCGAAGTTGACGTATTCTTGTTCAACTCGAGAGAGCTAGATAACGTTAGTACATTTAAAATGGAAAGCGTATCATCATGGAAAACTTTTGTTGTTGTGCCGTATTTATTCATTTTATTAGTCCTGTTGTATCATTTATTTACTCGTTTTATTAAACATATTTATTAACTTGATTCTTTCATTCGTTTAATTATTCATGTTCACTCATTGGCTTTGTTCATTTTATTTCACTTTATTCATCAATTCATTTTATTGATCTCCTTTATTCATTTTTATGATTATTCATCGCGTCCATGAACCTTACTTGTTTAAATCATTTTAATCCAACTATTTAATTCATTTTGTACCCGAGTTGAAATCTATCAATATCCGTTAATCATGCTAAATCTAACTCCATTATGATCTGGAGTGACAACCAATCAATAATCGAATCACTATTCGGTTGAATCACATGAGTCCTTCATAACTCGAAACATGTTATATAATCCTCTATCAATACATATAAGCAAACTAAAGGAAAATTTATCCTTAATGGCTTACCTTACTAAGATTAAGTCTTAGTCATGTTCCTAAACTTACAAACTCATAGTAACGAATATTAATTCGAAGCATCAATCTAGCAAATCTAACACTAATTAAATTTCGGGACGAAATTTCCTAAAGGAGGGGAGACTGTAACATTTGCCCGATTCAAACCCGACTCAAAACCAAGAACCCAAACCCGAACCGTCCAGATTACCCATATCCCTATTACCAATGAAATAACCTAGTCATTATTCTCAAGTTATTATCTAAACAAATTACTGAATCATTATAATGATAAATTCTAAAAACAATAAAGTTCTAAGTTATGAAGTGTGACATCCGTCCCGATTCGTTTTTCTTTTCTTTCTTTCGTTATGTAAACCGAACCGTCAAATAATATTGTAATCTTATGTTTTTTTTTATGAAATAAAGGTTTACATTATTATTATTATAATTTCTTTATGTTAATCATTTAAATACCAAATAAATGTTATAAAATGAATGTTTATAAAATGTATTTAAATTAACAAGAAATAATCTTTATAAATGTTAATAACAATTGTTAGTTGGTTAGTGGATTGTTAAAGTTAAAGTTAAGGGGTTGATTTTGTAATTTATAAAACATAATTCAACTACTAAAACATTTAAACAAAATTTAACATAACTCAAAACACAAGGGGGCAAAACTGAAAGTTGTTTAAAACCAACCCAACCCACCCGTGAATCCGGCAACCATCTCCGGTGAAGTCTCCGACGACTCCGGCGATGCACAAATTGAACAAATCTGCATCATATCAACTCGTTTAAACGATTTTGTCATCCTAATCCGCAAGATTCGAAACTAAATCATCCTTATCTGTCCATTTTGAGGCCGGGAGATCGATTACAACCAACACCCACAAAATCCGGCCGATTTCAATTGCAATTCAACCAAAATAGTAGATAAAAATCAGATTAAACTAATCCAAAACACTCCTACAGTCGATTAAGATGAATTGGGCGCGTTTAATTAGTAATTATCATGGTAAATCGTTCGAATTAAACTCATCTTATCCGCAAACAACTCGAGACAAGTTTACCCTCTTCGCCAATAAATTGATGTTAAATATGTCGTTCAAAACAATCACACACATCCATTGAAACTTTCTGCAACAAAAATTACACTTTAACACTACAATTAAACACCCATCGATCCCCTGTTCTTCATCATTCGGCTTCACAGTCGACGACAGAATCTGGATACTTTTATCTTCAATTATCATGGGGCTTCTAATCAGGATTCATCCGTGAGTGAATCTGCAACTTTAAGTACATTATCATCATCGTCTTCATCATCAATTGAATCGTACACCTGCGTTTTCTGTTTCTTCTTAATCTTCATCAATTTTAACCAAAACAGGTAATTAAACACATCCTTTGACTCGTTATCATGTGCTGATCATCATAACTATGCTCGATTTAGATTATGTATTCAATACAGTGTTCAATTTGCTCGATTAGGGTTTAGGGTTTATTTGAGAAATTGGGTTTAAGAAACAGGTGGTTTAAAATTAATTCGTTTCTAAAAATTTTAACAAATGAAGATCTGGTTGGATGGTAATTGCTCCATCCTTGGATCGATAGGTCCAGGGTTCGAACCTGGCCTATGGTTACCCTTTCAATTATTAATTTTTTTTTTTTAAGGATAAAACTCTTTTTATTTATTTATTATTTTATTTATTTATTTAGTCACCTTATATATATATAATAAAAGGTTGATCATAAATATTTTATAAGTGATTTTTGGTATATAAATAATTTGTACAAAAGTATGGAATAAATATAAATAATATGTATGTATATTTTACAAAGTTAAAGTATATAAATACAAGGTACGATTTCTTGTTAGTGACATTTATAAGTTTCGTTTACACGGAGTTTCGAGTTTTAAACGTTTAAAACATATAATATGTGTTGGCTATGTTTTATGAAATACATACGTGTGGTCGAATCATTTTAATTACCTTATACATATAAGACCTCTTTTATAACGTGTGAATTTATAATCAAAACACGTTTTGGGTTACTTACGACTATGATAATGGTATTACTTAGATGAGTATTTTTAAAACCATAATTAGTCACTTTTATCATAGCGATTGTGGCATTTAGCGAAACATTAATTATTTTCATAAAGAGATAAACTTCATATACAATTTAATCAATATTAAATCATTGTTAAAAATAATCTATTACTATTACGTTGTTATATATTTTCAATAAAAATATTTAACTACTTAAACCCAGATTTCCGATTAGATCCCTAGATTCCTATATCGTTTTTAGTTATCATTTTAACATAGGATGATATCCTTTAGGTGATCTTTAAGGAGTTTCCTTATGCTGTTTCAAGTTACTTTTATTACATTTCGTCTAGCTTTTATCAGGTGAGTATTCATAGCCCCTTTTTTTGTTTTCAATTTGGGGTGATATCATGTGACCTATTAAAACAGTTATCAGATTTAAGTTTTATCAGTTATTTCAGTTATCAGATTTCAGTTGATCATTTAAAACAATTCATGTTATGTCTTTACTTGCAAATTATGTGTTCATAGCCTGATAGCAATTTTTGTTCAAGCGTAATCATTAATTTGTAGAAACCGACAGTTACTAATGGTAGATCTATTGGTCGAAAGGACCCACCCCCCTGATTCTTGGGTGATTATAACTGAGTATCATTATCAAGTAGACCCCCCCTTATCATTGTTCAAGGTTTGATTATGCGTTGTTATCTTGTATGTACATGTTTTGCATTTATAAGTTTAGACATAACGACATGAATTGACTTTTTATCAGTGTATCTATATGTATTTCAAACCTATGTTTACTCACCAGCTAATTCGTTAGCTGACCAATTATTTTTCACATGATTTCAGGAAGAGCAAGTTAGGAACTTTGGATGCCAAACGCTTAGGGACATGGACCTAGTTAAATAACATAAAGTAGACTTTTTCATTTGTTCTGTTTGGTTTGTTTGTTTGTTGGATTTATCATTTAGTCTTGTTTGAATAATTGGATATTAATAATATTTAAACTATTTATAGTACCATGAGCTATGAACAATCATTCACTTTCGTCCGCCTCGATGATTCCGCCATCGGTCGGGGTGTGACACCTAAATTCCCAAATTATACTTTGAAACCCTAATTTTCAATTGATATTTTAAAACCCTAATTCCCAAATTATACTTTGAAACCCTAAATTTCAATTGATATTTCAAAACCCTAATTCCCAAATTATACTTTGAAACCCTAATTTTAATTTGATACTTTAAAACCCTAAATTCCCAAATTATATTTTGAAACCCTAATTTTCAATTCATAATTTAAAACCCTAAAACCCCAAATCCAAAACCCTAGAAGTTCTATTTTCTTGATTCCTGTTATTACGTTACTTGCTTCGTTTCTAAATTAGGTTCTTCCGGTTAATTAGGTGGTTCTAATATCTGGGCGATCCTCGAATCTCTCTAGTTGCTTTCTTGTGTTACTATTATCTTTGTTTCCAGGTGAGTAAACTCACTTCCCATTTTACTATTTTTGCTTTGGGACTGAAATATGATTCTTATTACTAAACTACGGTTCTTTTCTTTTTGATTCTATTTACAAATGAGATCATAAAATATGTTAATCTTGTCGGCCGCTTGATGCAATCTTATGTGGTAGTTAAAAGTAGTTGTATTATTACGTAATTTCCACCGGTACGATGTTAGCGCTAACGGTCTGACAAACCCACCTACACTTTATGGCACGTTAGGTGATGTGTTGCCGGCGATTCTTGTTGTTGATTCTATGTGTTGGTTACTAGATACTATCCTATGATACTTGTTACTATGTTGCTATGCCTCTAGATGCTAAAACAATTATTGATAACTGATTTATCGAGACGGTTGAATTGACGGTTAAAGGACGGTTAAATGACGGTTAGACGACAGTTATCATTAATTGTAACATGAGTGGTTCTCATGACCCGTTGCTAAAAGTTACCCTGCGGGGTATATGTTTCTTTGTTTCTATGTGATTCTATGGTCACGGTTGTGTAATATGGCGAAATTGCTATACACATGAGCTTGCGCAGCATATTTCTAATGATCTCGGATTTCATACTATGTATTATTTACTGTGTTTTTACTCACTAGCTATTCTCGTAGCTAACTTATTTTAATCATATTTCAGGTGGCGTTTGAAGTTGATTCGGTTGCTTGACACGTAGGTTGCCATGGACCTAGATAATAATAAAAACAATGACGTTTCTGTTTCCGGATTTATTCCTGTTTTAAGACTATTTATTGCCTGTTACGTCACAACATTGAATGCTTAATAATATTAAAATATATTTCTTAGATGCCATGTGCTTTGAACTTTTGATATCCAACCCACTTGACAACCCGGTGTTTTCCGCCACCGGGCAGGGTGTCACAGGAATCCTGGAATAGTTGAATGTGAACACAAGTATTCTTTTATAATCTATCTTAAATTGTTAAGACGCAGGGTTTATGTGAAATTGTTTTAGAGATTATGTGAAATTGTGTTAGGAACCATTTGAAATTGTTTTAGGGTTAAAACACAAATTGAAATTGTTTTAGGGTCCTAATTTCATATTGTTTTATTATAAATTTAGGGTTTATCTTGGAAGAAGAAACCACTACATAAGCATAAACAATCTCTTATTAGCAATATGTTTAAAAGAAAAGCCCCAGAAGATGATGAAATTTGTCCAAATCCAAGTCCAAATATTGATACGAATGATATGCAAGAGGATATACGCAATCGAGACGAATTTACGCAATCGAATGGCCGGGTGAGGAGTATTTGAACAACGTTCTCATTTGTGCGGTTGAAAAATAAACTTTTTAAAGTAAAAGAAGTAGACGTAATGGCTTGATTTCAAGCTATCAAAAACCAAAGATGAGACATCTACTGGGTATGTGTTTAAGTTTATTTATTTTCGTTTTTTAGTTTTAGTACGTTTACATTGTATGAAACTACGGTTGAAAAAAAAAATAGAACGATACCCCTAAAAAAATTTTCTAGATCTGCCACTGCTTAACATGTACTTACTTGTAACGCATAAATTGTTGTTGCTGATATAAAAATCTAATCATAATTCTTTTTTTAAAAGATATTATATTAAGCAATTGAAAAAAAATAAGTAATGTCTTCATCGATCGATCATTTATGTTTTCCTGATTCAAATGATTTTCGTTTTTACATATTCGGACAATATTGACCGCATTAAAATGAGAAAACAAACACCTATTACTTTTTACGGGTCAATGGAAAACAGATTGAGTATTCACTTTACATGATAGCGACTACTAACCTAAGAAAATATAAACTTACTGTTAGTTAAAAAAAATGTCGGAAACCAAGATCGTTATGTTGACATGTCATAGTTTGTTAGAAGATTAACTGACAGATTCTTCCATACGAAACTGTCTGACACACGTGGTTTCGAACTCTAGGCAACCTTCTTGGCGGCACAAGATGTTCAGCCAATCATTTTATTCCTGAGGAGATTCATATTCCCACCTATTTGAACGAAGGAAGCAATAGAACTGTTCCTGCTATTAAGGAAGTAACTCAGAGTCAGTTTGACTAGAGAAGATTACCTCTTGCAAAAATAAAGATCTTTTAATTCTTGATTCCATCATCAGGATTATCATGACCTCACAATTCATAAATAGTGGTTTATTGCTGAATCCATCATATCGAATTTGAGCTAATCGAATGAGGCGAATTTTGTTGAAACATGATTTGAATTCAAAAATGATAAAGTTAGATTAAAATCGAATCAAATCCAAAAATTTCAAACAATGTATACATTAATTGGAATCGAGTTCAAATTAATTTAATTCGAGTTTGGTCAAAATATGAGTATCTAGGGGAGGCCCTAGGGTAGGGCATCCTGAACATCTGTCTAGGGCCGATGATCCCAAAGGACCCAATACTTTAAAAAAATCGTGTGTGTGTATATATATATATATATTTGTATTTTTGAAATAGACATTAAGCTGCATACTTAAGCAATTTTGTTTAACACAACAACTAATTTTTTTTAAACAAATAGCTTATTGCATTTAAAAGACTTTTGACAAAACAAACAAACAAATCTTTTTAAAAAGTTTCAAAAGGAGGGCATTTTTTCCCGACTCGTTCAGAGCCTTAAAATCCTTAGGACCGACCCTGTGAGTATCTAATACTCCTTCCATCCCATATTAGTTGTCATGAGACGCAAGACATAAGGTTTAAGAAAATATTACTTATGTAGCAATAAAATGACAACAATACCCTTAACTTAAAATTAATGGCATCTTTTATATTAAATAATTATGGGTAAAACCGGAAATTATACTTATATTTTTGAAATTTAACATTTAAATTGAGACAACCAAATGAAAAGATGGACAATTAAAATGGGACGAAGGGATTAATATTGTCATAATTCATACGTAAGTTCATTAACGATCAAAATAATTCTAACAAGTGGATACAAAACAATAAACAATAATCAGGTAAAACACGCGGTCCACACGCCACACACGAATTTCAAACCATTGTTTTAGGCTTTTAATTAGGAGGAAGATACGATGTAAACAACGAAACGATGCTTTAGTCGGTGTAAGTTTTATCGTTTTATGGCCTTTTGAAGCATTGTTTCGACATTTGAAGCACCGACTCGAAGTAAGTTTTACATAACTTGAATTGTGTTCTCCTTCTGAAAAAAACACCTAAAACGTCGTTCTGAAATTAAAAAAAAAATAGTGGCTTTAAGTGTTTCCTTAACATGGAACCATTATAGAAAAAATAGTGAAAAGTTAGGACTATTATAGGAAAAAAAGTTTAGTTGTGATTGTTTTCGGCCAATAAATCGTAATAGAGATTATTGAAGGCCAAATTTCCTTTTATAAATATATTTTAATATTTTGCTATTGCATATACTTCTAATATAGAAGGTCGGTAGATGTCTAACTTTTAGCGCCGATTTATCACCGCTATATACTTTCTAATTTAGAAGATTGGTGGATGCCCAACTTTTAGCAGCGACAATTTTTTACCTTTAGTGGTGATAAGTCGCCACTAAAAGTGATTTCTAAAGTGACCCTCCTACTAACATAATGATAGTTTTGGCCTCTAACTTGACATATTTACATTTTTTACTTCTAACTTTAGACATATATACACTATACACTATACACACGACTTTACATTGTAATGTGTGAAGCATAAAACTTTTATGTTAATGTCACGTCGACGTGCGAGACAATACTATTTTTTACACCTGTAACTACGCAACGATGACGTCGCAACACGCATCACGTGACCCGGTCTTAAATCTAGTTAATTTTTAAAAGAAAGATGGAATATGAACAATAATGAAGCGGGTGAGATTCAATATTCGCAGTATATAAAAGCATAATGTTACAACTTACAAGTTGTCTTGGTCCACATAACTTTCACTATATATGGTGTGAGTTTGGTTGCAACTTACAACTTGTGAATATTTAGATGCAAAATGTTATAGGCTGTCTGAATTAAACCGAGCTCTAAAAGGTTCGAGGCAAAGATAATAAACGAACTATGCACAACGTTTGATACGTTAAACTCACAAACATATATGAGCAAGTCGTTTTTGTAATATAACTAGCTTTTAGAATGACCCGCCTGAGTGTAATGCGACGCATATGTGACTTTTTTACACACATTACGTTGGCGACTTTGTTGTGCGTGTTAAGTTGGTGACGTGTTGACGCAAAGGAGTACGATAACATTAACGTTAATTATGCGTATGTATTTGGTATTTAGTAAAAACCGGAAAATCTACACTTTTTAAACTCTGAACACCAAAAAAAACTAAAATCTCGTTACAATTTTTTATCTAAATTTTGTTATGCACAATATTTCTTCATAAATTGTCATGGCACACACAAATCTTGTAACAAAATCATGTTTAGAGATTAATCATGTGTTCCGTGAAGTCATATTAATAAATAAAATTAACTAATAATGCATGACTTTAACATGTTGTACAACTCAGTACACAGTACAAGCAATCCAATAGTACGTAGGGACTATATCCATGTGCAAATCTGGAAAAATAAGTTGACATCAAACATCATTCTAAGTTTAGCCCATTGCAACATAGTTAATTTATAACTTTAAACCTTTTATTTTATTTGAAATATTTATAACTTTAACCTCTTAAATTTTAACTATTTAGTTGTCATTTTGACTTCGCGTTTGGATATATTTTCGTCTTTTAATATGTAACGCATTATGACTTTATACTTAAATGAAACTTTTTTTATCAACGCGTGAGACGAAGTTATATATATGATACCCAACCACCGCATCCTATGGGCCGATGTTATAACTAGCTGATATAAACCAGTTAAAAAGGTTGGCAATTTAAAACGGGTTGATACGATCAAAACAACTTGTTCAAAATTTGTTTGCTCAATGAATTAAACATGTGTTCATTATGGTCATGCAAATGTGAAATACAAGTCGATTGGTGGCTCAGTCATTCGTTATCTGCACACCTATCATTTATCATAATCATCCACTTACGTAATTTCATGAGTTTAAGTGACTGCTAAACATGATTGGCTAACCTTCACCCTTCTAAGTTACCATATCGGTCAAAGTTAAACATTTTGGTAATCAATCATCCCTTAAATTAAGCAACCAAAATCTAATTATTTCAAATGAAAATATAATTTTGCAAATCAACTTGAAGTTGAGTTGAATATCCACAACTCTCCAAAAGAATATGCCACCCAATAAATGCTACCATTTGCTGGCTATTGACCCTTAATAATTTAACCCAACCAAGAAAGAAACAACAAAACTAAACAAGACAACATCATCAACATTCACCATAATTACACAAAGACATATCTATGTATCTATGTACATGTTTTATTTCCCACTTTTGTGTTACCAAATAGAGTGTAAATTTGATTGCTGGTGGCGTCACTCTTCAACCCCATCCAAGATCTTTCTCTTTCCCTGAGGTAAACCCTAAAACCACATTTCTTGGTTGTTTCTTGAAATTTACTCTTTCAATTCTTTATTTATTTCAATGGATATTGACATATGTCATATGGGTATTATAAAGTTTCAATCTTTTTGCTAGAAATGGTGTTGAGAAGGGTGATGGGGATGATGATGGGTTGTCTTGGAATAAGTTGTTTGAGAATAACTGATCAACCAACAAGACCTGCACCACCTTCAGAGTGTGATTCAATATCTGCATCAGATGATGTTGATGTTGATGTTAATGTTGATCCTAAATCATCCTCATCATTGTCTTCATCAGGTAGAATTAAACTTAGTGATGGAAGATATTTAGCTTACAAAGAAAGAGGTGTCCCCAAGAACCAATCAAGATACAAAATCATTATTGTTCATGGGTTTGCTAGCAACAAAGAAATGAACTTTATGGCTTCCCAGGTATATAAGCACAAAGCCCTAATCTTTTTTTTTCTAATTTTGTATATAGATCTATGTGTTTTGTATCATTGCTTGCATAAAGATTTTTATCCCATTAAGGTTTTAGTTTCAAGAATTGAATTTAGAACTCAGATCTTAATATTAGACATGATGGTAAATGTTGCATTTTTTATTTTGTTTATAAATTTCAGAAATTGATGGATGAATTGGGGATTTACCTTGTACAATTTGATAGAGCTGGATATGGAGAAAGTGACCCGTTTCCAAAACGGTCGCTAAAGAGCGAAGCAAGTGATATTCAAGAACTTGCAGATCAGTTGCAGCTTGGATCTAAGTTCTATCTCATTGGTGTCTCAGTAGGGTCATATCCCACATGGAGTTGTGTCAAGGACCTACCCCACAGGCATAACAACAATTTCTATTTACATTTTACTAGTTACTAAAGTGTTTGATTCGGGGTTTGATTAGAATTATATAGTAAAGTTTAATCCCAGTCTAACATGTCAAACAGGTCAAAAATCAATGAGTTTTATAGGGTAAAAGGGTCACTCAAGTTTCATATTGTTATGGAGGTAAAAGTTAGGTCGTCTAAGTTTCAAAATTTTATAGTTTGTTAAGCTGAGTGAGGTGAAAAAATCATTAACCAATAACCAAGTTTCATACTTATTTCATTTTAGTCACCAAATATCATACTTATTTCATTTCGTTGCTGATTGCTATTTTGCCTATGCATAACTTTTTTTAGTGGCTAATGACACAAATAATTTTTGGTAAATAAAAGGTTCAAGATTTTTGAATCATAAGTGTTTCGGGACAGGCTGTTCTGAACCCTTTCAATTTGTATCAGTTTTGACCCGTTATACAACTTGCCCGTTTTGAAACATGTTTTAATTATGTTTTTGGGACTAAAAGAATTAAAATGATGGATCTTCACACAGGCTAGCAGGAGTTGCTCTAGTAGTTCCATTCATCAATTACAGATGGGCATCACTTCCTGTTGATCTCATCCAAGATGATTACCGGAAAAACCTATCCAGATTGGCGGTCTGGATCGCTCGCCACACCCCGAGTTTGCTACACTGGTGGCTGACTCAAAAAATGTTCCCTTCATCTTCTGTTCTTGATAGAAACCCAAAGTTCTTTAGTAATAAAGATTTAGAAGTCCTGAAAAACACTCCTGGATATCAGTTGCTTAGCAAGGTAACCTTTTGAAGTATCTTTAAACGCATAATTATAAATTTATTACCAAAAAGATCAAATTTTTAACCTTTTGGATTGTATTTAATCATAAGGTTAACCACCAGTTTAGATTAATTAACAAAAAGATCAAATTTTTATTTGTTGTTGAATTTCTTGAACTACGACAGAGCAAACTAAAAGAAGAACCGATATTCCATAGTCTTCGTAAAGATTTCATTGTTGCATTTGGGAAATGGGATTTTGACCCATTGACTCTAGACGACCCGTTTGGTCAAAGTGAATGCCGTCTTCACTTGTGGCAAGGTTATGAAGACAAAGTTGTACCAGTCGAACTACAACGGTATGTTGCAACGAGGTTGCCGTGGATAAAGTACTATGAAGTTCCTGATGGTGGACATCTGCTTGTGTATGATGGTAATGTATGTGAAGCTATTCTAAGGTCTCTTTTGCTTGGAGATGATCCACCATTATATAGACCAAAATTTGATTAAATTAGTTATTCATGTAAATCAAATGATTGTTTGATAAATGTAAATGGTTTGCTTTTTTTAAAATCTTTGTATTTTAGAATTTTAATTATCTAAATAATTTGGTTTTTATTACTTAATTTTTTAGTTTTTGTAATATCAAATATGTTTAGTTTATATTATCAATGATATTTAAGTTTAACTAAAAAACAAAATGAAGTGTAATGGTTTTTCACATTTCCCTGATCATTATACAATTACAGCATTGCTGCAAATTAAACCAAATTCATATCAAGTTGCACAACACCAGATTTATATCAAGCTACCATCAACATACACACAACAGGAGGCCTAATAAAAAAAAATACATAGTACAACAAGAACAAAAACGAGTCGAAAACAAAAGAAAATCAAAAAAATTAAATAAATAAAAGATTCGGTATCCCAAATCTAGCTAACATAAACAAACACAAACACATCATAACTTTGAAGTATCAAAAGTGTAGATGTTTTTCATTCTGCAACAGGATCAACTTTGAACCTGTAAAGCAGCTTCTTCTTCTTTGAAGTTGGGTTGTCGATGGTGAGAAGTAATTTTCCGAGCTCATTGATTTTAAATCTCTGGCTTATAACTGGTTCATCGATTGCTGCAAATTTCTTTGGTTTTTGTATGTTAATGGTATAATTACTTTCATTATTCGGCACATATTCAGCACTGTACCTCACTTCCCACCCAACTACTCTTAGCTCCCACACGATCGTGCATTTCTGCAATAAAATTGGCGATTTATTGATAAATAACAATGCATTTCTATGATATTTGCAACACATTCTATGATTATCAAAAGTGAAGATTTTTTTAACTAAATATATATGTAAAGTATAGATCTTTATCGTTTGTTTTGTAATATATATTTCCGGTGTCCCTGAGAACCTGTTATCGGATAAACTCACAGGACCTATCAATACCTGCCAACGATACTTGTTTATTAGTAAGTTTACCTCATTTACGATGATCTCCACAGTTTGTTTTGTGGTTGGTTTAACAGTAACGACTGCAGCTGGATCATCGATAGTAAATTCTGGATTGCAATCACAATAATCTACACTCAGCCCACCATACTGAATCGGTACATGCTCTGGACCAACATATCTATGTGTGAAAAAACAACAAATACCAAATTTAAACTCAAAATCAAAAGCAGCAGTAAAGATATGTTGATCTACAAACTTACAACAATATATTTTATAGAGAAGTAAAAAAATGAACATACTTGAAAAGTGTATCAGCAGTTCTTGCTGGGCTAGCAAACACAAACTTGCTCTTAGTTCTTTGAGTCATGAACGGGCTCATCATTGAATAAAAAGCCATATACCACCACGGAACATTAATGAAAACCTTCAAAGAGCAAAAGAATTAGAGTTTATAATATGCTAACCATCAACAACTAAATTTTAAAAATTTGTGTGCATCAAGTTAACATCATACACATTTGAAAAGGTAGGAAGATGGGATTATATTGACTAAAAGAGTTGTGGACCATAATGAATGCACTAAATGAAGGGTAAAAAATCAATAAAGATGCATTTCCAACTCATAAGTGGAGATGAGTCCACATTCTAAAATCATTACGAATACGAAAGGCATAAAATGAAAACATAATTACTTATATGCTTTTATTAACCGATTAAAAGCGCAAATTCTTGTTAAATTGGGATTCATGTTAGTATGTTACTAATTAAAACAGCAATTAGTCTTTAAAAACACTCATCAAAGTTTGAACTTCTATTTGTTTAGTGCAGGATGAAGATCCGCAGCTAATTTGTTGATCGCATTCTTTATGTTTCAAGATTTAAGCTTTTGCTATCTTTATGTTTAACAGGCTTAGCATAGATCAATAACCAACTAAAAGCACAAATTATGATTCGTTTAATCTTTAAAATCATTAATCAAATTTCTAACTATTTAAGGAAGATTTGAAGTTACTATGCTGCAAGATTTGAACTTTTTCTATAATTTTCTTTAAACAAGCTTAGCATACATCAATAACCAATCAAAAGCCATACTTCTTGCCAAATGAGGATTCATTTACCACTCAAAACAGCAAATAAGTATCAAAACAATTAATCAAAGTCCTAACTCGATCGATTTAAACTAAACGAGAAAGAAAATCTTCATGTTTCAAGATTCAAACTTTAAAACTTACTATACTTAACAAGCATATATAATAGCATAAAAGATCAATAACCAACTGCCAATAACAATTAACATCTAAAAACACATCAATTCACCTGCTTTGCCACAAATTCAGGATAATTGTCCTGCAACAGCTGCAAAGCTTGCTTGGTAGCCAACCTAAGCTCCCTCTTCCCCGGGCCGGGCGAATTTTTCAAATCACTCACCTGAAAGATAGTATTAATCCCACCAGGCCTAAAATCCAACTTCCTAATACTCCTTTCAAGAAACTGAATCCTCCATTTCAAAAACCTGGTCCTCTTTTCCTCATCAGAAAATGTTTTGTGATACAATTCTTTATCCTGAAACTCACCATAAACATTATAACAAACTGGGTGACCTTCTTTATCATACCCATGCATAAACACAACTTTTTGAAGATCATCTCCAAGATTTTCATCCACCAAATCATCAATGCTAAATGCTTTTCTCCAAATCAATGTGTTCTTTAGCATCAAGAAAGAATCTTTAACTTTAAACTCTCTAGCCCTCAAAAACTTCAACAAAATCACATCACTTCTTTCATCTTTCAAAAGGGGTATCCCCCAAATTGAGATCTCATCATGATTTGATTTGATTTCTGAAGTGGGTTCATCTTGATTTGATGAAAAGTAAAAATCTTTATTAGTGATTGCTTCTTGAACCATCTGTTTGAACTCAGTGAGTGTTGCCTTTTCAAAATCTGACAGATCTTTGCTTCTGTTGCTTTCTTCTTTGAATGAAACCATTGTTTCAGGGATCTTTTTTGTTGGGTTTTCCGGCTGCTCAACTAACTCTCCGGCGGTGGTTGATGGTGGTGGAAAGGTGGTTTCTTTGCTTGTTAAAATGAGTGGTAATGAAAGTGGTGTTTCATGGTCCATTACAGCAGCAGGTGGTGGTGGTGGTGGTGGTTGTAGGGTTTCTACTTCTGTCTCCGGCGCCGGTGAGGTGGTGGTGTTGGACATTTTTGGAAATGTGTCAGTGTGTGAAGTAGAAGTGGTAGTAAAGTTGAAAAGAAAAGAGGGTTTAGTTAGTTTTGAGTTTTGAATGTTGATTGATTATAAATAAAGCAGAAAGAATTGGAGAGTGAAGGTTCTTTATGAATGAGAAAAAAAAGTATAAACAGTAACAGAGAATGTATGGTTGGTAAACAAAGTATGTTGAATTGCTCACACTTTAATTGTTAAGCTGTCTTTTTTTCATAAAATACTTCTTTTTAAATCTCATCATTTTTTTCTTGAATAAATTAATCAAAAGTGTTAACATGCTTAGGGTTAGGGACCTCACACTACCCAATCCAAATTTTTTATTTTATTTTCTATGTATTTAAAACCAAACTATTTTATTAATAAAAGTATTACAATACAAATATTAAATGAAAAGAACACGAAAGTAGATAAGAAAATTTACGTTGACATGTTTCGTCCGAGTTATTGGAAGATGACGAAGACTAACTCGTGGTTGAATCTTCGATTAGTAAAGGATTTAACATTTACTTATAGTTTGAGAGTGTGATTGTGAAAAAGTGTTAATAAATGCTTAAGTAGTTAAAAGGAGAATATTTTTAAATCAAAACTAGTCGTAGGAAATGAGGGGAGGACGATCTCCAAACGACCAAATTGTCTAGGGTGAGACTCAACGAACACAACCCAAAATGAACCTTAAAGTTTGGCCTCAACAAGGGTGGGGTGGTGTTCCCATTAGTGTCACACTCACGCCGTCTCCACTCCGTCTACACCTAAGGGAGGGAGTGAAACTTTCACTCCCTCCCTCCAAATACTTTCACCATTCACCAATAAAATCACTCTAACTTTATAACTATCTCATCCACCCTCAACACACTTTTGAATTGTAACACTAGTTTCATCTACCCTCAATCTTCTTCTTTCTTCTTTTTTTAAACAGTTATTAAAAGATGCAAATAATAACTAAATTAAAAATAACAGTTATTTAAAAGAAGTACATCATTCAAAATATAAAAAACACAATTAAATAAAAAATATCTAGTTTAATATCTCTCGGGCCCTAACAACTTCCCAGGAATCAACGTGAGTGAAAGGAGATATATATATATATATATATATATATATATATATATCTTTGTAGTCATCTAACGCTCTCTTTATAACATTGGTTGTGGTGACTCCAGCAAGCCTATTACCTTGAGCATTAGTATACATTTGATTGAAGTATGATATTTGAATGTTCAAATGTGCCACTTTGAATTAATGGTGAATTGATCGATTGCTACCACTATCTAGCTGGTTGTAATGTTTAAAAACTCGATTCTAAAACCATTACCTCCGTCACCATCAAATGAAACATGTAACCATGTGTTTGAAAAAATCACTTCTTGAGCATTCCTCATGGTTGACGATTAGATTAGAGGGGAATGAGTGGTTACTAGAAATCATGATTTATGTATGAGAGGTTTTCTATTAAGATTAAAATGTTTGTGTGTGTGATGTATAAAGAGATTAGGTGTATTTATAAGTTATATAGATTCGTGTTTAAAAGGTATATATATATATATATCTATATATATTTCATTGAGAACATTTTTTTTCTTGAGTACAACCTAAAAACCGCTTTAACTATTGTATTTTTTATAATATAAATTGACCAAAATGATTATAACTCAATTAGTTTTAACATCTATTTAAAAAAATATGACTCCACATTACTTGTACACATACACACATTGTATGCATTACAACAAACGACTTCACAAATCATTTTTTTTTAATATATGTTAAAATTAGTTGAATTATAGCATTTTGATCACAAAAAATTCAAAGGTTTGTCTCTCTCTCTATGATTCGTTAAAGTTATACTTTTTATTCTGAATGAAAAATGGATTCTCAGTTGAGAGTGAGCCTATATATATTGAAAATTAAGAAAGAGCTCAAGACTTACTAAATATGAGATTATACTATAAGTACCAAGGAGTTGATTAAGTATTGAAAATATGAGATTATACTATAATCATTATAGAACTGAATTCAATTGTTAATGAAGAGGATTTGATTAAGTACCAAGGAGTAAGTATTTTAGCCAAAAGAATAAAAGGAAATGGTATGATCGTTACCCAAGAAAAAGACAACCAACAATTCAACATTTCATGCAGGTAACCATACCGATAAAACCAAACCCATAGGTGTAACAATCCAACGTAATAGGCTAACAGCGCAATGATATTATTTGCTTTGGCCGGGACAAAATCAGACGCCTCACACTTTCTAAATTGTGTCATGTTAGGGAAGGTATCCTCACCCTCATATGTGAAAGCTTTGTTCCCGTTTCTCAACGGATGTGTGATGTTACAATCCACTCCCCCTAAGGAGCCCAATGTTCTCGTTGTCACGTCAGTTTAGTATCTGGCTCCGATATCATTCCTAAAATAATCTAGTGAAACCGCACCATAATATTGTCCGCTTTGGCAGAGATGAAACCCGAACGCCTCACGACTTTCAACATTAGAATCAACTAGGTTTGATGACCGCCGAATTACATGTTCTAAAGTGTTAACTATCTCAATTCAAAGTGGGTGCTTTGGAATCTTCAAATATACAACTTCAATCACCTATATACTAATTCGCAAGTTAATAGATTTGATGGAACCACCGAATTAGATGATATGAATAGAGCGTTGGATGACTATCAAGAGATATATAAAAATCTTTTACCCTCGTTGATTTGTGGCAAGTTATTAAGGTATATATGTGGGATGTTAAACTAGATGTTTATTTAAATTTTTAAATAATTGTTTAAAAATAAAACATTTTAAAAAAGTGAGTGTAATTGAGGGTTGAGTTAGGGTAGTGTTGTCACTTAAAATGATAATAGTAATAGATAATGGTACTTCAAAGGTAAAATATTTTAATTATGTGTTTGTGAGGATACTTAAAAGGGAGTTAAAGTTCCACTCTTTTCATGCTAAAAACCTTTCACTTAAACGTTCCGTTAAAATAAATAAATAACTTTTATTCCTTATACTCTATTCACTTTATTTATTTTAAAATACCATTTTTATCTAACATGATGTTACTGTTAAAAAATAGTATTTAAATGAAGTCATTTCAATTAAAAATACCATGAGGTGAGCGAGAAATACTTTATTTTAAACCAATTTACGTTTTTAGTCCCTAGGTTTTAGTTATTACATTGTTTTTGTCTGTTTCATCTTTTTACTACTGTTAATATACTTTTATTGTATTTTAGTCCATCTCTTGTAGCTTTTGAGGTTTTGTGTTTTTAAAAATTGCCTTGGATTCTCTATACTCACGATGTTGTTTTTCAGATTGTATTATTTTGCGTATATTCAATTAACATATACAAATCAAAGATTTAAGAACTAAACAAATTTGTTAGACAAATTCATAACCCTAGGTTTAGTCAGAGTTTGCCTTTATATAGTGTTTAATGTCACCAACCGTCACAACGGTTAGATAAACGGTCTGAAGCTGGGTTTTCACAATTCGATGGAAGTGACGATTTTCAGTCATTTTGAAGTATTGAACGTTTTGAAAGTTAGTACCAAATGGTGTGAAGTAAAGACATTTGAAAAAATAAAAGAAGTGAGTTCCAAAAGATTAAAAAAGCAAGCATTTCAAGATGATTGTGCGTCTTTTAACTTAAACAAAGAAACGGATGATCAAAAGGAGCTGGCAATATCAAGACGTCTACTAAGATGTAAAGGAAAGAATCAAGTTGAGTCATCGTCAACCAAACGTGAAAAATTCATGAAGATGGTTGCCGAATTTAACACCTACAACAAAGGCAAAGTCGAAGATAAAAAACGCAACCGAGAGGAGGAACATCAGTCGGAGAAAATAAAAATTGAAGCTTCAAGTGTTCGTGATCAAGAGGAGACTCAACTCTTAGAACAACAAAAACTATAAAATTATAGTGGGTTTGCGATGGATTTGCCTCACCTTAATTAGGTAATCGGACAGATGATGGTTTTTCATTGTAATAAATAAGTTCGAATAGGAAGAATGATATGATCAGTCACTTGTCGTAAAAAAGATTCATAACATATTTTACATGATAACATGCCTAGTAAAGTCTAGAGACCATATAATTTATTAGGTTAGTAGTTAGTATCACGTGTTATACACATTTTGGTGTCCGTATCACCCTTAAGTATCACTTTGGCCAATATCACTCCTAACTAAACATTTTGGTGTCCGTATCACCAAAATTCAACCAATTCAAGTCACTTTTGGTTAACTTTTGATTATTTTTTGTTAGCTTTTGCTGTTACGGACACCGTATCACCAAAAGTTAACCAATTCAAGTCACTTTTGGTTAATTTTTGATTAATTTTTTTAACTTTTGGTGATACACACACCAAAGTGTTTAGTTTGGAGTTATATTGGCCAAAGTGATACTTGGGGGTGACAGCGGCCAATAACCAATAGTTGGAGGTGATTAAATCCAATAACCCTTAATATTAATAGTAATAGTAAGTTTTTTATAAGCAATAAATAATAAAACATTAAAACATATAAATTATAGTATTATTGAATTTAATCATCTCTAACTATTGGTTATTGTTCGCTGTCACCTTTAAATATCACTTTGGCCAATATAATTCTCAACTAAAACTTTGGTGTATGTATCACCAAAAGTTAACCAACTTAAGTCACTTTTGATTAACTTTTGGTTAATTTTTTGTTAACTTTTGATGATACGGACATCAAAGTGTTTACTTGAGAGTTATATTGGTCAAAGTGATACTTGAAGATGACAGCGGTCAATAACCAATAGTTAGAGATGATTAAATCCAATAACCCTAAAATATAACGGTTTGCAACTTGAATATATATCTAATTTATTTGACTTGAATATATTAAGTTGAGTTTCTCTTCGATATGTTTTTGTTATATAAAACTGAAACTAGTTTAGTGTCCGCGCTACGCTCGGGTACACAATTCAAGTGATGGTTTTAAGGATGTTCATGAATGTTCCATTTAGTTTTGAGACAAAACCGTGGTAAAACGGAACACATGATATATTTATAAAAATTAGATTTTTAGTATAGCAATATTATACTCGAATTAAAGAGAATAAAGTGCTTAGTTTTATTGTGTAGTTTATTTTTTTTAAAAAAATCATATAAAAATGTTATGTATATTTATAAAATACCGAGGTCTTTAATTGTATGCTATTATTAACTTTATCCATAAGTTTCATTTTTAAACCCTATCAAATATAAAATGACTCACATACACCCCTTGTAGTAAAGGGTTAAAAATATAAATACTCTTAAATTTTTCAGAATTCTCTAAAATATTAAGAGACCAAAAATGTAATTAGTTTTATTATAATAAGTTTTATATACATATTTTAAATAAAAAATCATTATTGTGAGATAATCTCTCAAATAATGCCACATAAGCTAAAAGCTATGAAAATATGCCACATATGATTTTTTTGTTTTGGTATATTATATAAGGATTCAATAAAAAGTTTTTTTGTATGAGTTGGTTTCGATAAATATCTGTTTTTTATTCTATCTTATATATCTTTAATGATTTAGAAAATAGTTTTAACTAAATAATATATAATCCGTTTAAAAGGGAATTTATAAAATAAATCAACTCTTTAAAGAAATATATTTTTACATTTAGAAAATAAATTAATTTTAAGGATATAAATTATAATAGTGAGAGTTGTTCTTAAATGATACCAAGTTTGTTAAATTATTTTGCTTTACTGTAAAAAAATTATTGTTTTGCTTAATTATAAAAGAGATTACGATCTTAATTGAGATCATCTCGCAAAATGCGAACTTAAATAACAAGTGGTAAGGAGTGCACAACTGCACAATTTTTCAACCCAATCTTCAACTTAATAGAGTTAGAAAAAAAAAATATTCACCACATAGTTATTAAAATCACATACTAATCATTATAGTAATCATTTTCATATCTATATTTATACCTTTTAATAAAAGAGAGTTTTGGATGACAAATGTTATTTATTTGAAAGGGTTTTGAAGTATTTTTCCCGCTCAAACTAAAAAACTTATCTTCTAAGCTATGTATGGAAATAAATCAATAACAATAAATCACCTATAATTTTCTCATTCAAAATTTCAATGTACTTTATTTTCATCCCTGAAATCACTTTGAAAACAAAAAACAAATAACCCATCGCAATTTACGACCTAGACTCATGCATGCCGATCCGTACGCTAGACCCAATACATGAGTGGCGTCGTTAATTTTGCCGGATGCTTATCATATGATTTATTTGTGTGTCTGTATCTCTTAATCTTTTTAAAATTAATTTGTATGATTTAAAAGGCACTCATTTTAAAAGCCCGATATATAATTTGATACTAAAAACATTTTTGTAGCTTAAATCTATTTGTTTAATTAAGGATCAAGTTAGAGTTTAAATGCAAATTTTTGTTTTTTTATTTTCATATATCTTTCTTGTAACGTGTCATATTTTCAAATGTTATTTTTCGTAAAGTTTTTAATGTTTTAATCCGTGTAATACATGAGGTTTAATCTAATTAACTTATGTTTGCATGAAAATCATGCGTAAAAACTCTTTATTGGTAGCTTGGTTATCATTAATGATTGTCTATTAATAGTAACTTGGTTGCTATTGAGTTGTTGTTGATGACCGTCACCGACTCACTGCTAATGAACGGTATATTAAATGTTGTTGATTGTACTCGTCACTGATGGTCCAAATTGTTGATACTTATATTAAGTGAAATAAGATGTATATTAAATTATTGTATCTTAATAATAATGCTACTATGATATTAAGTGCTCGTCAAATTAACTTATGTTTGAAAGAAAATTATGAGCAAAAACTCTTCAGCGGTAGATTAGTTGTCATTGATGATTATCTATTGATAGTAACTTGGTTGCTATTGATTGCCCAAGTTGTTGTGATGACTGTTCACTGCTAATGACCGACATATTAGTTGTTGCTGATTGTGCTGGCCACTGATATTCTAAATTATTTACCCTAGAGAATTAAAAGATAGTAAGTGAAACGAGATGTAAATTAAATTTATTGTATCTTAATATTAAATGCTCGTCGAATTAACTTACTCTTTAGCGGTAGCTTAGTTATCATTGATGATTGTCTATTGATAGTAGCTTGGTTGCTATTGATTACCCAAGTTGTTGTTGATGACCAGTCATCACTAATAACCGACAAAGTAGTTCTAGATGAGTGTTTCTGTCACTGATAGTCCAAATTGTTTATACTAGAGAATAAAATGACAATAAGTGAAACAAGGTGTAAATTAAATTTACCGTATGCTAATATTAACTGCTCGTCGGATAACTTTTTGTGTGCATAAAAATATGAGCAAAAGCTCTTTAGCGAAAGATTTTATATTGATAGTAACTTGGTTGCAATTGATTGCCCAATTTGTTGATGATGATCGGTCACCCCTAATGACCGACAAATTAATTGATGTCGATTGTGCCTATCACTGATGGTCCAAATTGTTAATACTAGAAAAATAAAAGATAGTACGTGAAATAAGATGTAAACAAAATTTACGGTATTTTAATATTAAATGCTCGTCAGATTAATTTATGTTTGCATGAAAATCATGAGCAAAAATTCTTTAGCGGTAGCTTAGTTATAATTGATGATTCTCTATTGATAGTAACTTGGGTGCTATTGATTGCCCAAGTTGTTGTTGATAACCGGTCACCGCTAGTGACCGACATATTAATTGTTGCTGATTGTGCTTGTCACTACTAGTCCAAATTGATCATACTAGAGAAATAAAAGATAGTTAGTGAAACAAGATATACACTAAGTTACCGGACCTTAATATTAAATGCTCGTTATATTAACTTTTGTTTGCATGAAAATCATGAGCAAAAACTTTTCATCGGTAGCTTAGTTATCAGTGATGATTGTCTATTGATAGTAACTTGGTTGGTATTGATTGCCCAAGTTGTTGTTGTTGACCGATCACCGCTAATGACCGACAAATTAATTGTTGCTGATTGTGCTTGTCATCGATAATCCAAATTGTTGATGCTTGGGAAATAAAAGATGGTAAGTGAAACAAGATGTAACGTAAATTTACTATATCTTAATATTAAATGTTACGATGATGAACTAATAGTTTATTTAAGTTAAACTAAGTTAAATTAATATGATACAAATGTTGTTTAGTTTTCATAAATGAAAAAGGGAATTAGATTGTAAATGAGTCAAATCATAGACTCGTTTTTATAAAGTTACCTCTACTTTTATCTAACAACATGTGACAAGAATTCACTAAAGATAATTCTCATTTACAAGATAACATAGTCATACACATTTTAATTTTTTCTTAAGTAGAAAAAAGATAATAAACTAAATAAAGTTATAAAGATAAAAAGTCAATTAATTAACTATATGATCTAAAATTAAGTAGCTTAAACTGAAGCATTTTCCTTGAACAAACCAATTCTTCACCAATTTCACTTCATCATCCAAAGTTTGAAAAATGAATCTGTGAAGATTGCACCATATGTAAATCCGACGTCGTTTGACATGAGTTTTCATCACTTATCAGTGTCCTACAACAAAAACATATAGTAAAGATTATATAAAAAAGTGATGATATTAATTATACAATATATATGGTGAGTCACAAGGTCAAAAAAGAAGTTAAAATAGTCGAACGGTTTAAAGAAAAAAAAATGACAATGAATTAATTCAAGATCTTACTCGCGTGGCCGAGAAGCCCAAAGGGTACTCAAAGCGCGTAAACGTCCAAAATACTCACTTATCACCAAGAAACATTTTGCTGCTTGTCGAACTGTCAATATCTTATGTAGTTGATGTAAAGTTTGTCGTCTCAAGTTATCAGCCTATAGTGTAATGATCGAGTTGGATGTTACACATAAAAGTTTAAAAAATACTAACAAAATCGACAATAATCCAAGTATAGTTAGGTTTATGTTTTACCTGATGAACGAATCCTTCGAGATTAGTAAGTTTCCCTAGTGCAAGCGCCATATGATGGACCCCGTCATTGACAGACACACTAGCAATGGTGTCGACCAACGACTGATGTAGCTGGTCTAAACCTTGGGTCAGCGCGTCTTCTGCTTGCTGTGACGATTGCTGCAGGTTATAAATGCCCACAACTTGTTGTTCTGTCAAAGGATCTAGTTGAACAGCTAACATCTGGCAGTTCAAATACATAAAACAAAACATGATTGGGCATTTTACTAGATTTATATAAATGTACAAATAAAACCCGCCAAAGCCTGCTGGTCACGTCGGTAAATGGGTCAAAATGGATTATGAAATGAGGCGTTTACAAACCTTGATAAGCTCAGAGGGCCGAAAACCGCCCATCCAGAGGAAGCAGCGTTCGGCTGGGGTAGTCCACATGCCGGTTAGCAAGTGGAACACGTCAGATTTAGCTGTGACACCTTTAAACCTGAAGATATCGTCATAATGCGCTACAAAGCTATCTACTATCAAGCGCAATTCACCATCTGATAAATGCGATTGCAATCCTTTACGCAGTTCAGCCATATGTCTTTGATCGTCGTCAAGCCATCTTGTGTATTCCATGTCAAACATTGTTGCAGCTGCACATTCAGGATCATATCCCATCTTAGAAGCGGTTAATATCGTTAAACAATTTGACTTTTATGTAGCTTACTAACTAACTAACTAACTAACTAACTAACCAGAACTAAGGTTCCCTCCACCACTTCCCAAGAACAGCCCCTACATATCACAATCATATTCGTTAGTAAAAACAATGTTCCGAACCAAAAGAAGAATGGTTTTTCTTTTAAGCTTGACATGTTTCAAGGCAAAAATCTAACCTGTGATCTAGCGCGTTGAAGGTCTTGTTCAAGTTGAGCTAGCCTTATTCGGCTAGTCTCTAGCTGCTGAACGTATGCCTGCAAACATTTGAGCCCGTGATCATGAAACAGGACTTAAACAAGTGAACTCGCGGGTTCAGAGTGTTTAAAATGAGGAAAATGATATTAAGATGATGATTTAAGAAACCTTTTTTCTGAGTCTGCTCTTTTTTGCTGCTTCTCTGTTTTGAGCTAAGCGCCTTAACGTCTGCAAAGAGCATGAGGTTCAAACACAATCAAATTTATCATAAACAATATCAAGATTGATCCTTTTTATTATTTGTAGTTGGAAAATTTACCAAAAGCTATATATTTTTGTTACTTGTGTCTATTGATACTTAAATGTCAAAACAGGTCGGGTTAAAATATGTATGTGTTTATATAAAAAAAATGAACCTTAGCATCCTGTGTTTTCTCTGATGTTGAACCAGTCCCCTTCCTCTGCATGAAAACAAGAACAAAATGAATTACAATTTTGTTAGCATTTTTTACTTTTTTTTGTAGTTTTTAGTTTACCAAACAACCAAGTTTGACTTCACATGTGGGTATTAGATAAAAAAATGTTAAATGATAATAAAAGCCACAGTTGTTGGTTAAAGAAGCAAAAATCATCAAACCTTTTCTGAGAAGGGTTGAGGGGCTTGTTGAGATTGTGATGATCCTCCTGTTGTTACAGGACTGCCTTCACTTTCCATCTCAAGTTGCTGTTGTGGTATTTGAAGATGTTGCAGTTGTTGTCGGAATATTTGTTCTTGTTCTTGTTGTTGGAATATTTGTTCGTCTTGTCGTCGTTGATGTTCAGAAGATGTTTTTCTGCTGATAGGAGATTCTAGTTCTATATGAGAATGAGTTACTTGTTTACTTGCAATTGCAGCGTTTACAGCTGATCCTGAATCTGTACTCGAATTACTCGCCTGTTTTTTTATAACACAAAAACCCAAGAAAAAATGAATTTACTTGTTTTGTCTTTGAAATTCATTTTGGATTTGGTTAAAAATTGTTATAAAGCCAAGAAAAAATGAGCTCAGTTCATACTATATTAAACTAAAAACATGTTTTTTTTACTAAACAAATATCATATGATTCAATCTTTGACTATGGAAATAGAAGGAAATCAAGTTGTTTAACTTGAGTCCAAAAATGGATAACTTGTTAGATCTTTGAAATTCATTTTGATTTTGCTTAAATATATCTAAAAGAAAACAAAGAAAAAGTGAATTTGCTAAAATGGGTATGTAAAATTCATACTATATTAACCTGAAAACATATTTTTTTTATCAAACCAAATGTAAAGATTCAATCTTTGAAGTTGAAAATTGTTTTTTACTAATTATGAGAATGAAAGAAAATGGTCAAAGATAGTAAATAAGGTAAAAAAGAATTACTCTTGATGTTTGATGAACACTCATAGGCCAAGAAGGGAACATGTCAAGAGTGGCTGCTGGCCTTGGTACTGTTTGGTATAAAGCTGCAACAAGATCACAATAAACAAAAATCTTTTAGGATCACATATCACACTTTTGGGTAGGAAAACGGTGATTCAAGAGGATGAAGTTGGTTGGTATCTTTTGACACTTTCAAATCCTCTTTTTGAAACTCACACTAGTGTGTGACAGTGAGTTGTTGAGGATGAAGTTGGTTATGCTTTAGCTAAAGTTAACAAAAGAAAGAAACAGAAAAAAAAGTGTGATGAAATCATACAATTTTTAGTTTCATCACTATGGATCTTGTATCCTTGAAGAACAATAGCTTCTTCTAGCTCTCCAAACTCAAAAGATGACCCATTTGGGTTACTGAAAAACAATGGAAAAACAGAGGATTTGAATGAAACATGTGTCATAAAGATTGAAAATTTAGGATAAAATTAGAAAGAAATTGGAAAAAAATGTACATGAAGCCTGTGTTTGGAGGATTAAAGGCAGGAAAAACAGAGTATGGCAGGTGTTGATGATGATGATGAGAAGCTCCTGAGTCTGACAAACCAGTGTCTCTAATACTATGAGTCGCCATGCAAAACCTCTTTCAAGCCATTTTGATTCAAGATTATGAAACCTGCAAATGAAATTAAGTAAATTATCAAAAACCCATATCATAAAAACTAGAAATGATCATGTAAAAGTTCAAGAATCTCACAAAACATCATAATTATTTCAAAAGCTAAAAGAAGATGATCAAAGCTCGGTCCTTTTTTCAAGATTTTGATGAATAACAAAAACCCATATCATAAATACCATGAATAATCATGTAAAAGTTTAAGAATATCACAAAATGTCATAAATGTTTAAGAGCTAAACAAGATGATCAAAGTTCGGTCCTTTTTTCAAGATTTGAAGTCTTGAAATGAAATTGAGTAAAATAAACATAAACCCATATCATTAAAACCATGAATAATCATGTAAAAGTTCCAAAATGTCACAAAGTGTTTGAGAACTAAAAGAAAATGATCAAAGCTCACTCCTTTTGTCATGATTTTGAAATAATTGAGTAAATTAACAAAAACCCATATCATAAAAACCTTAATAGTGTATAGAAAATATAATGAAAAAAAACTAACTCTTTTTGAGGTGAAACTGTGTGTTGCAGAAGTAAAAGATGATGAGTTGAAGAAGAAGATCAAAGATATCATATCAAGGTAACATCTGAAAGAAAGGTTGAGTCTTTTTCTCAAACATGTCTTTTTGTGTCTCTCTTTTTAGCATTTCAACTTTTGATCACCTTCTCCTTCTCTATGAAGAAACCAACCTATATATGGTTTTTATAATAACTTCATCATCTCATTCTTAATAATAATTATCAACACAACAATTTGAAGATCATATAGCTAGCTAGCTAGCTTGTACACAAACAAATCTTGTTGTACTTGCACAACACCTTCTCTTTTTTCTTTGTGGGGGTTTGAAGACAAAACACAAAACAATAAAATATAAATTCAAGAAAATATATAAAAATAGAAACTGTTGGGTTTGAACTTTGAAGACAAATGAAAATAATAAAAAAATGATTAATTATTTTTTGTTTTGTTTATAAAATTAAAGAAATTGTCTTGGCATGAACCCACTAGAAATCACTGACTCTTATTCCACTGTCTAACCGCCTAAGTTTTTCTATTGGTTGTTATTTTTGGCTTCTCAGAAGCATTGCAAGTACTAGTAATGTTAAATAAATACATTTTTTAATTGGTTATTTTGATTAAAAAATAACTTTTTAACCAAATAGCAATGCAAGTGAGACAAGGTTTTCTTTCATAAAAGGAGGTCTTTTATGTAGAAAAAGAAAGGTCATTTAAAGGTTTTCTTTCACTTTCAAACTTACAATCTTCTTTTATGAGTGAGTAGGTACAACTTTACATGCAAATAGAACAACTTGTAGTAAGATTTTAGGCTTATTTTTTTGTTGACTACTCTATAAATGTTATGTTATGGGAATTAATTTATATTATTTGATACTTGTATTTCTAGGTTAATATGTTTTCGAATATTTACAAAACATAAGTACGATTGTATGAGCGTATAAGCTATAAAAAAAGTATGGTTAGAAGTGAGCTCGTTAACATACAATAAAACTTCTATAATTATTAATCGATTAATTAATAACCTTGATAAAGTTAATAATTTTTCCAATCTCAACTTAGGACCAATACAAATTAGACCCCGATCGATAAAATAATAAGATAATAATTTTTGAAATCAAGTTTATGTATACCGGTTACAATGAAACTATAAAATAATAATTACTAAAAGATTCTAAATTCTAATATTATCTGATATTGATTTGGGTCATGCGTGCTCATTATCAACCAAAACCAGGGTGTAAATTTTACTTTTAAACGGTCAAAACTATCAGATATTGGTCTCTGTCGGTATCAACTAATGAATTGACTGACAATGGTCCTAAGTTTTATCAATTTGGCAACCAACAGACCGGCGCTAATAAATTTAACAGCATTAAGTTTTTTTAATTCCAATTTGACTTTTTATGGCTTTTGTTCGAAAAGAGAATACAAGTCGATTGATGTAAAATTTACATTGAAACGACGCTCCGAACGACAAAACAATGTTTCAGTTGGGTGTTTGAACCTAACGGTGTTTTCATCGGATGTAAAAATTTTGTCGTTCGGAGTGTTGTTTCGAAATAACTTTTACATCAATCGACTCGTATCCTCCTTTAGTTCAAAATTCCTAAAAACTTAAAAGACATTAAAAAGAATTAACAATGATATGTTGGTTGCCTAATTGATAATTAAGATCATTACCAATCAATTAGTTAGTCGAAATCAACAAAGACCAAAAAATATAGTTAAAAACTTAAAACCTTTCAAAATCAATATATCTAATTTTTATATTCTTATCATTATCATTTTAACTTTGATAATTCCTTCATGCATTTTGAATACTAAACACACATTTTAAAGTATATACAAATTCATAAAGGTAAAGTTAGCTCATTTACAACAATTCTTTGTCAATGGCTAATTAAAACAACTACATTTACAACTTTCTGCTAAAGATCACAATGTATGCATTTAAGCTATTATTTATGAATGAAGTCACTTTCAATTATAAGTATAACTAATTTCCATCAAATAGTGATTGCCATCAATATAGTCTCTTTTAACCATTAGCAATTATTCCTAAACTTTTTAGGATGCATAGAGCTTGTAAAACATGCATCTTACATAATTGAACTCCTAACATTTATGGTTATAAGACATATATAGTATGTAATTTTATTCTATGTCAAAACCGACAATTTATAGTTAATTATAAGACATATATAGTATGCAATTTCATTTTATGTCAAACCGACAAAGGACACATTAGCATTATCAAATTATTGGTTAAGCTCAATAATTAAACCCCATCAACTCTAAAAAAGTTCTAATTATCAACCCCATCAACTTGTTAATTTATTTAGAACTTATTATGGCCTGTCTAATCTAGATACAATATAACTTATCTAGAACTTGATTATAGCATACTTATCATCCCGAAACTCATTATATTGATCCATAGGTTACATGGGTTATGTTTGACCAAAAATTGTATGATTTTAAGCATGTCCAAATTAAGGTTTTATGTTTTGACACAAATAAATTATCATTTTTGGTGTGTCACATTTAAGCCCAGAAAAAATGATCATGCGTGAACAAATAGAGATAATAGTGATAAGGAATTAGGTTCAAATACAAAGTCTAAATTTCCTAGAAAGTCTAAGAAGGAATTTGAACCATTAGATCTAATATTAAATGAAGATCAATGGCTCATAAACACAAGGTGGCATAATGGTAAATAGTTAGAACTTTAAATGGTAGGCCAAGGGTATATTAGTCTTGTCTTATTTTCAAATTCCACCCTCTTTTTTAAACGTCCATAACTTTTACATACGACAATATTTTTTAATAAAAATTACACCAAAAAAACGAGCGTTTTTTTATCTTCAAAACGCATATAATATTGATATATAAAAAACGAATTTTTTTTTTGAAGTTTCAGCTCATTGTGTTATATTCGTTAGGTTATTGTGTTATATATTTCAGCTCATTGTGTTATATTAGTCAAGACATTGTGTTATATTTTTCAGATTGTGTTATATCCGTCAGGTCATTGTGTTATATTCGTCAGGTCATTGTGTTATATTTTCATCAGGTCGTTGTGTTATATTTTCATCAGGTCGTTGTGTTATATTTTCATCAGGTCGTTGTGTTAAATTTTCATCAGGTCGTTGTGTTATATTTTCATCAGGTCGTTGTGTTATATTTTCATCAGGTCGTTGTGTTATATTTTCATCAGGTCGTTGTGTTATATTTTCATCAGATCATTGTGTTATATTTTGTCAGGTCGTTGTGTTATATTTTCATCAGGTCATTGTGTTATATTTTCATCAGGTAATTGTGTTATACTTTCATCAGGTCGTTGTGTTATATTTTCATCAGGTCGTTGTGTTATATTTTCATCAGGTCGTTGTGTTAAATTTTCATCAGGTCGTTGTGTTATATTTTCATCTGGTCGTTGTGTTATATTTTCGTCAGGTCGTTGTGTTATATTTCATCAGGTCATTGTGTTATATTTTCATCAGGTAATTGTGTTATATTTTCATCAGGTCATTGTGTTATTTCATTAGGTTATTGTGTTATAACACAATAACATGAATAAATAACACAATGACTTGACAAATAACACAATGAGCTAAAAAACGTGAATTTTTTTTTTGTTTTTTTATATATGAATATTGTATGCGTTTTAAAGATAAGAAAATGCTCGTTTTTATGGTGCAATTTTTTTTAAAAAATAATATCGTACGTAAAAGTTATGGATGTTTAAAAAAATGGGGTGAAACTTAAAATATAGAGACATTACCATCTTTACCCTTCCTTCTAATTTTAAGGGAGTGCCACATGTCATCATCTCATGGCTTCTTAGACTTTGTAGGAAAATTGGACTTTGTAGTATAACTCCACTCTAGTGATAAGACCTATGTTAAAATGAAATTTTCTCTTTGTTTAATATACTTTTTTTGAAAAGTTTCGCAAAAAAACAAATTTTGTGAAAACTGAAAACACAAATATTACTTTTTGGGATTTCCATTTACAAAACGTGTAGGAGATTTTTTAAGAAGATACATGCAAAAATAGCACCTAAAATTTTCCTTGGCTATGTTTATATTTTAACTAGAAAACAATATGTATTTGAGAAATTGAATTTTATAAATCCTAACTCTGGTTTATTTGTTGATTTTTTTTAGAATGACTGATATTAATTTCAACTTAAAAAATTCTATGTGTCAGTCCCAACTTTTAATTATACTAGGTTTAATACGCGTGTGTTACACACGGGTTAAATAAAAATATTTGTAAAGAAATTATAATCACTATGTTTAAGCATTTTTAAATATTTAATATTTAAGAATTTTAATTGGCTCCATCAACTCATGCATGGTGAATGGTTTCACTCAATTTCCCACCAAAGCTTTCATTTATAACACAAAAATATATTTTCCCCCTAAAAATTGCCCCCCTAAAACTTAGAATTATTAGATAGACTAGGTTTAATACCTGTGTGTTACACACGGGTTAATTAATAACCAATATGTTTAATAATTTATAAAAAAATTATAACCAATATGTTTAATAATTTGTAAATATTTAATATTTAACGATTTGACTCCATCACCTTATACATGATGAAATTTTCATTAATTTCCCTCCTAAATTTCCTATTATAGAACAATAAAATTTTCCCCCCAAAATATTGCCTCCCCTAAAACTTTGATTTATTAGATAGACTAGTTTAAAACCCGTGTATACACACGGAATAAATCTAAAATACATAAATAAAAGGATAAAAATCGAAAATATAGAATACAATAAATAAAACTTCAACAACCGGATTGATTGAACATGCTATCGAAATCGAATACTGGTTATACACCATATTGAATTTGAAATTAGAGTTTATTTATAAGAAACGAAACAATAAATAAAGCTTCAACAACTGAATTGATTGAAACCACAAACGTATTACAAAAAATATAGAGCACAATTGATTGGAAATTATTGAGTGGGAGTTGCCGTAAATAGCGATGAAGTTTTGGAGCCCAATTTGACCGGTCAAAAAATTTTCCCTTTCAAATTTGTCTCCCAAAAACTCTGAAATATTATATAGATTTCTTTTAATGGTCTCTCGTTAAAGTTAACTTAACGACATTTGCTTTTTTAAATTTTTTTCGAATTTCAAAGTGATTATTTTAGGCTTTTAATTTGATGAAGGATATGAGTCAATTGATATTTAAAAAATGTTATAACTATTATATTTAAAGAAAGATTTTTTTTTATAATATTAATCATTAATTATATGTCCCCAACAACTCATTGATATAATTTTTCAATCAAATTTCCATCTCAAACTTTCATGTATAGAACATGTATTTAAAAAACCTTAACTTTATGTTAGATTATAAAATTTTGGATTCATCAATCGAATTTATAACCGCAAAAACCATCAAAAAATTTCTATATTAATTTTATAATAAGCTTTTGTAAGACTCTATATGTTTGTTTCAATGGCGTTTAATATAGTAATTATAAAAAGCTAAGATCTCGTCGTACAATGATCAAGTGAAAAATAAAAGACTTTGTCTCTTTAAAAGTTCTGAGTTTAGACCCAAACAATTATGTTTAATATAGTAAATAAACTTTATGATGTTAACTATTAACTAAACTTGATGCTAACTAATAGCCTAACGTTTAAATACAAAATACCTTTCTAAATTTTATAAAATATAATATAAACCTAAAATAAAAGATTTTGATGTAGGATGTTTAATTTTTTGAAATCATACTTTAATTAAGTGTGTGTGTGTGTGTAATATTTTGGGAGGTTTAGTAAATATATGGGAAGTTTTCCTTTAATATATGATATTAAAATGAAGCCATATTTGGTTATAACTAGATTTAATACCAGGCCGCTCGTTGCAGCGGCCGGGTCATGCAGTCGGGTCTTACGTATTTGACTTCGTCATGAAAAAATGTAATGTGTCACATGTCACGTATTTGAAAAAAAAAAGTCTCATGGCCCATACGTCGCGACGAAAAAAGTGTAATGTGTCACATATTAAAAAACGATGAAAGTCGTACTATATGTCAAAGTAGAGTAAGAGGGCAAAGTCGAAACTTATCAAGGGCTAAAATGACAATTAGTAAAAGTCGTAGTATGTGTCAAAGTGGAGTAAGAGATCAAAGTCAAAAACTCATCGGGAGCACAAACGACAATCAGTAAAAGTCGGGGATCAAAACCGTCAATCCGTTAAAAGTCGGGGATTAAAACCGTGAATACGTTAAAGTATGAAAAAGTTGAAATGCGGCGCGGCGGGACGGGAGAGGCCGGTGCAAAGCACCGACCTTCCCATTTATAGTAGGTATATAAATATTTTTTTACGGTTACCCACTATTTCTAATGATACAACTTTTTATGTATAGCTTTTATGGGCATAAAGTATTTTGATGCATAAGTACAACTTTTGATGCATAAAGGGAAAACATATTAAACACGCATCATGCTATGCATTAAATTGATGACACAACAAAATAAATCACATCCAAGATTAAGAAGATGAACTTGTTTTATGTTGTTGATGTGTCAACATCCATTTCCTGTCACAAAAATAGATTGCCACATCAAGATTCTTTTCCATACTAGTTTCTTTCATTTAAGTCCGTCATGGATGTAAAACACTAACTATAACAATCATATGTTCCATAGTACTATAGTCACTAGACATAATTTGTAAACAATTTATTTTATTTTTGTGAATATATATTAGATTGAAAACACAAATTTAACGTCTTCTATTGTCTATTATTTATTATGCTTGTAACTTATAGTATGAAATAACTATAGTATTTAATATTATCTCAACAACATGATAATTAGGTTTCATTGAATGTTCCACATTTGATTTTCATTCCCTAACACTTGCTATTATTTTAATTTTGATTCTCAAAACCTTACATGATAACAACATGACATTAACCTTGATACATGCTTTAATGAATAAGGTTTATTATTATTATTATTATTATTATTATTATTATTATTATTATTATTATTATTATTATTATTATTATTATTTTAAAAAATATTATTATATAAATGATGACTAATAAAGTAGTGTTCTATGATGCCTATGGAGGTGAACATAAAATAGCTAAAAAGACTCTTTACGTACACTCACTTTATTTTTTCCTACAAAGGCCAGGAGACTTAACCCTTCAAGTGAAGTTTTGATAAAGTTAAAAAAAGAGCACACTTGCATCCTAGATTATAAGTATGGATAAGATCTTTTATTGCCCCTAATTTATTATCAATAGTTTCTTAAGGAAGTGGTAATATAAATATAAATTCGAAGCTTATTTGATGTAGTGATTGATATGGGATTTGGAATTCTTGACCCACGTTCAAATTCTAACTTCTATATTCTACAGCATGACAATGAAACTTAAAACATAGGGTAACTCGGGTTTGTGTTTGAGTCAAAAGGTTTTACATGGTTACATTAAAGGTTTCTGTCATAATTTTCTCCCCAGAATTGTTGGTTGACAAGTTGTTGACTTCGAGCAACTTGGTCTGAAAAAACAGTTGGGGTGAGCCTCATTTATGATTGCAACTTTGGAGAGTCACACTAAGCCGCTTATAAGTGTCCGTTATAGAGGTAGACCAGGACTTCGAATTCGATCATTGTACTGCACCTCTTAATTACAACGGGCTTACCGTTACACTGCAAATAAAATAGTAATATAAATCCTATTCGATCTTAAATCAAAACAATATAAACTTCTTTATTATCAACTACTTTAGTGTCCGCGCTACGCTCGGAAATACAACACTCAGGTTGTGATTTTAAGGATATTCATGATAGTTCCAGCCATTTATGAGACAAAACCGCTGTAAACCGGAACACAAGATTTATTTTTAAGAATTGTTTTTAGTATAGCAATATTATATTCACATTAAAGAGAATTAAGTGATAATTTTTAAGGTGTAGTTTATTTCTTAAAATAATTTCATGTAAAAAAGTTATGTATTTTTGTAAAACACTAGGATTTTTAATTATAAGTTTCATTTTTATATCTTATCAAGTACAAACTGATTCATGTACACTCCTAGTAGCAGAGGGTTGAAAATGTAACTACTTTTAAATTTTTCAAAATTCTCCTAAATATAGGGGACCAAAATGTAATTAGTGTTTATTATAATATTATTTTATATACATCATAGAAATAAATGAGTAATACAATACTATATATATTTTTTTATATAAAATTGTTAATGTGAGGAAAGCTCTCACACAACGCCACATAATCAACTTTCTTTCACACGATGGCACATAAACAAATTACGTTTTCCTTTACTATATTATAGATTTTGAAAAGAGAAAAAAGAAACAGTATTTATCTTGTTACGTATAACAAAACGATAAAACTTTTTTTTAAAGTTGTCAATGCTAATTTGTTTTTACCCATTGATTGCTAATAAACATTTTAAAAGTTTTTATTAGGTTACACATCATATCAAATAATATAGTTTATTTTAAAGTAAAATCTACATTAAATCTAAAGGTAAGGGGGCCATTCTCTCTCTCAAGCAAGTTGTATGTAAAATATTTTATGTTGTTTTCATCAACCACTTTGGGGATACATTGACATTTACCCAATTATTCTTTTTTATTATAAAACCAATGATTGGCCAAGAGAAGTTATTGGATCCAATACAAGAAGATAAAGTTATTATTCAATGGATTAGGTATGTAATTGCATTTCGACATCCTTTTCTTGATTTTAGAACACATGGAAACTTTTGGAATAGGTTACTTCATGCCTAAAGTATTGTACCTTGATTGCTGCTATATTTGTACGAAACTTTTGACTAAATCAATGGTCAAATTTTGTTAAGCTTATTAACTAGAAAGGATTAAAAAGCATTTTTATATGAAAAATTATGAGTAAGACATAATGATAAAAAAGATACAATGACATATTAAAAAAATTATAACTCACTATATAAATCGAATTTTAAAAAAATCTTTCGGAGATGTTTCCCGTGTCCTCCTTCATAAAAAAAATAAATGAAAATTTTTAAAAATAAAAAAAACTGCATTTTCATTTTCTCTTTTTTACTTTCATTTTGTAACAAATTTACAAAACGAAATGAAAACGATTATTTTTTTATTATTTTATCTAAAAGGACGACGTGGGGAATAAAGTCTCCGAAACACTTTTTTGAAATTCGATTTAATTTGTGAGTTAATAATTTTTTATTCGCTCATTGTGTTTTTTAAAACATTGTGTTATTATCATATTTTGTACCATTTTTGCACTTTATAATTTTGTATCTTTAAATGATAACTCCACCCTACTTATATTACTTGGGTAATATGAAAGTCAAATCTTTGCATATGGATTATAATAAAACAACGCGCTATTTAAACTATCTTATTTAAACTTTGATGGCATGCTCTCTGGTATATGTATATTCCAAACTACCGTGTGAAAAAGTCGGTGACATTTATGTTATTGTCTTTTGCCACGTGTCATCATCTAAATAAACCAAATTATATTTTTCTTATTTTTAGATTTGTTTTTAGTTTACATACATTTTTTAAAAACAAAATCATACGGAGTTAGTTGGAGCATTTGGTTGTTGTACGTCTATGCTCAATGTCCGGGAGTCTTAGGTTTGAGCCTTGCAATGGATTTTTTGCTTCTTCTTTACAATGTGTGAGACATAATATTACATCGTAACGTGCAACACATAATCAAGAATGTAAGCACGTTACAAACACGACGTGTACCCGTACACCAACTAAGACCCGACCGCCTCTGTATCGACCGGCCCCTATCAAAAATCTAGTTAAAACTATGATATAATAATGTATGAGTATTAAAACTATGGTATAATAAGTGATTTGGAATAAGTTATGGGGACAATTGCATATATCCCAATTAAATTACGTATATTTCCCAAAACATGTTTGAAGATCATTAGACATTATGCATTAAATACTTGTATTTTCGATAAGTATGCAATTATGCAAGTTTAGAGAGGATATATGCAATTCCCCCTAAATTAATTATGTTTTGTTAAATACCAGCATATGTTAGATCTATATTACACCATAATTCTCACATGTGAGATTTAAACATGTGGCCTAATGCTTCAAATATAAAAGACTTACCAATCCTATTTCTATTTTAATAAAATTAGATAACTTTATATTAACCATTTTGCCTTCGATTATCATCGGCAAAAGTATGTGTACTCATACCACTTTGTAACTATTAAAGTGAAGAATAAAAATTAAAAAAGGCAAATTCACAGTCTAGGGAGGATCCTTTGTAAACAGAAATGGTACTTGCAGCCGATCAAACGTGTCAGTCCTCGTTGAATAAGTCAACAACCCAATTGAAGTATAAAAGCCAACCTCGTTTCCCCTTAGTCTTGTTCACCTCACTTTTAACAAATACGTTCATTGTTAACGCTCTCAACTTAACACTTCATTTGTTATATCACTTCGTTTTTATCCACGTGATATGCTTATGTGACAAAAATAAAATTAATGACACAACAAGTGAAGTGTTAAGCTATAAGTGATGACATGTGTGAGTTGAGAATGACAACAACTAATACCACAAACATAAGAGTATTAAAATCTAATAACCCATATAAAAATGGCGACTAACTTTTCAATTTCTTATTTCTATTTTACATAATGTTATTTCTTTATCTTACCATAAAAATGATTTTTTTTATCAAGAAAGTTATAAATGTGATTGTTTTTTACATATATATCAACACTTCTCTTGTCATGACTGATATGATAATACCGTAAATTAGCTTAAAACAATTCATATTATGGTCTGTTGGCGATAAACCGTGTTTTTCAATTAAGTGGTCATAACTTTCATTATTTTGTTTAGAATTGTCTTACATTAAAAAACACTTAACGGCATAAACATTTTTTAAATTTCAAACTGATGTTTTATGGTTTTTATTGAGAGAATGATACGAGTCAGTTGATGTTTACCTCGAACCAATGCTGCAAATGACGAAACGGTGATTCGGCCGGTGTAAGTTTGATCGTTTTAGAGCTTTTCGAAGCACAATTTCGTCGGTTGGAACACCTGTGCGAAGTAAGTTTTCAAGGTAACTAAATTAGGATTACTGAGTGAATGTGTTAGTTAGGAGACCATAACCACACAACCAGATCTAATAGTTAAAAGTAATAAAATGCAATAACCCTAAATTAAAATGTCTCCAACAACACCAATCTAAAATGAGTATTTTGCCTATACGCTTAACCCAAGAAAAAGAAGACACCATATTGTTTTCGAGCCTAAAACTATCTTACATATTAACAAAAGTGTTCTTTTTGTTAACAAACTAGCTAGAGGCTAAACTATTTACTATCTTACATATTAACAAAAGTGTTCCTTTTGTTGTCCCGGGTTTTTAATCCATAATGAACTCCAAAGCTTTATGTATTCATTTATCCGTGATGCTTTGCAAGAAATGTTGTTGAAAACTTTATCATTACGAGCTTTCCATATCGATCACATTGTAGTTATGAAAATTTCTTAAGTTTTCGTTTAGCCAAATCGTTGTTGAGAGTGTTGTCGTGAGGTGTAGAAGGCCTTCAAGAAAAGATTGTCCACATTAAATTCAAGTGTCTAAACCAGAGATGAATCGTTTATAGGACATACTATTCCCTAGGAGTTTGGATTAAAGGCCCTCGCTAAGCTGCACAATTTACTTTTGGACAACGAAAATATACCAGTGTATAAGTCATAAAAATGATCATTTGAACCTCAATTATCAAGCCAAAAGAAAAGTTTTGATCCACACCATGGCTTTGGTTTATCAGACCGTCGAAGTTGATTGAATGTTTGATAGTTTTAAGAGGGAGCGTGTCCACACACTGCTTGTTGTGATGAATCGCCGAAATCACTTGAAACCATAGACTTGATCGCTCTATCCTTGCTCTCCACCACCATTTTGATAAAAAGCAAGACGCATATATGCCGATATAACTTATAAGTGAACCAATGTTTTGGCCACCCTTCTCTTTTGAGCCAGAAACTTATCCCATAAAATCCAATACATTATTTTTCTATCTACCAAACCCCCTAAAATGAAGTTCCTTCTACTTAGGAGCTTTGAAAAGAGAAAAGTAGTATAAGTGCAAGATGCCTAACACTGATTTTAACAATCTAATGTTACCTCTAGACGACATCGAGTTTACTTTTCACGAAGCTAACCTGAATTTGAAAAAAATCTATGGATTATTCCAAAATCAAAAAACATGTGCCATCAATTTTTACTATCAAATCACATTTACGTGATCCCCTAGTTTTTTAATAGCCAATCGTATAAATGATAAAGATAGCAAGATGCTAGGTAAGAACAATACACTTAAATTTGAAAATTAACCATTTATACCAACTAGCATGATTACCTTTCCTGTGATTTTTTATCCAAAAAGAAGATATCATCTTTATATTGTCCACCACACCTCTAATCGAGCTCAACTTCCCGTTAAATATACGACCATTCCTCGCTTTTCATAACCCCATAAAAAAGATAAGATAATAGCTTGCATCACCTTCTTATAATTCTAATCTCCCAACCATGATTCATGCATGTTAGAACCTCCTTCACCATAAAAAAACAAATTCTTCTAAATGTTACACCATTCAAGAAAACTATTAATGTGGTTCTAAATGTTCAATCTGACATGTTCACTAAAGTAATATAATATTGGGCTTTGTGATTTTTTATCAACAAAAATTTTTTTTTTTGGAAAGATAGCTAAAAAAACGTACGATGTACAATTTTTTTAGCAAGGTACTATGTAAAAGTATCCAACACGATTTACGTTTACAACAAATAAATTTATAAACATTAATTATGTTATTAATACATTTGAATAAGATTATGAAAACGCTGGTCATAATAAGTGTTACTTACTTTTGAGCATATTCTTAAGAAAATTTATATGTTTATAGTACTAATAACATGTGTATAATTTAGTCTCTTAAGAGAGAGGTGAGAGACTTTACCTCTCTTGAAGGTCCAATTTCTAGTCCAGACACCGACACTTAATTACTTATGTAGTGTTTATATTCATGTTTCACGCTTGTTTCGGAATCAACAACCAACCAACGAACACGACCCGTTCAAACATACACGTACCACAAACCTATTTGTGTATCTCATTGTAAAACGCACACACACCAACATACAATTTAAGGCTTCAATTGAATTTCTTTAGTACACATTATATATCTCTGAAAAGCTTTTTTTCATCAACCAGGTTTCTTTTTAGTTAATATATCTTGCATCTCAAAATCAAACTAGAAATTTGTGGCACATGTGACGAAAGCAATGATTAAAAAAAGTCATATTTCGCACCATCACAGTATAAAGTCGTAATGCATTACATATTAAAAAACGGAGGTATATACTAACATAGAGGTCAAATGATAAAATAGGCAAAAGCCTAAGGATTAAAGTCGTAAATATGTCGAAGTAGAGAAGGGAAGTCAAAGTTGTAGATTGACTAAGTCAGGGGTGAAAATGATAATAAGTCAAAGTCAGGATTAGTAATATGAAATGCATAGAACAACAAAGTTACCTGCAAATAGATGCAAAAGACCCTTCAATCCAACCATTTGAAGATTGTGTTTTGAGTCTTTAAATGAAACAATTCTTCAAAACCTTTTATTCATATACAAACTGAACATTGACATGAATGTATTGTCTCATAAGTTGAACAATTGATGAAGTAAAACTAGCCAGCATATGACACTCAACATGTGTTTTAGACTCGGAAACAACCCCATGAATGATTAACTTTTTAAGATTCAGGCATCTTTTTAACAAACACGCGACCCAATCTGCAAAATGTTCATCAAGAACAGTCCATCCAAGATCCAAAGCAGTCACATTTTCCATTGAAGATGAACCTTGCAAGCTATAATGAAGAACACCCTCTTTTAAGTCGTCTCTTAACTCATAACTCAATGCAAGATAATTTAATTCAGGGAAACATAAAGCAATTGATTCCAAGTCAACAAAGTCAACCTCGTCATCAAACACCACGTTCCATAACCGTAGCCTCCGCAATTTTGAAGCTTTTGAGATTATCTGATAAAACTTTGACCAAATGATGGTGAAATTGCTTACATCAATTACTTCAAGATCATCCATGGGGTCAATAATGTCAAGATGTAGGATGCTAACATCATCCATCCTGAAATGCTTCAAATTACCATTCCCACTAAGCTCAAATAGCTCAAGAGCACAATCTTTCAAATGCAATTTCTCAAGATTATCGGCTTCGAGAGTAAATTTGTCCAAACTTATGGCTTCAATGTAAACTTTCTTCAACGTTTGACTCGTCAACTCGACTGTTACCTGAGCATCAGTGATGGCAATCTCCGGACTTACAAGACCCAAAAACTCAATATTCGGACAAGCCGTGAGTAACAAATTGAGATCCAACGATGAAATACTTACATAACTTAAAGAAAGTGACTTCAAAAAAAGAAACCTTTGATAATTCGGGTCAACCCCAGTGATTGAATTATGAGCCAAAACCAAAAGCTCAAGCTTTTGCCTCCCACAAATATCAAGAATGTTAACATTTGGCGTCGTTCGAACATTATAAAACAAGCAACGCAACGTTTCTCTAGTGTACATCAACCAAGCAATAACAGCAGAAGCTGAAAACTCATCAACATCATCCATTAAAATCGACAAACCTTGTAACCCTTTGGTTTGAAATATAGTTTGAGTTATGAGTATCTCGAGCCTACTCGTTGTTAGATCACGAAAAACAGGCCAATCGTCGGAATTAAATGAAAGCATATGAAGATGTTTATGACAAGCTTGTCTCCATTTCTTACATGTTGTTGAAGCAATTACAACATCTCTAGCAGCCCTAAGATGAGATAGTATGTTGCCAATTACTTCAACAGGTACACGATCCATCCTCTCAATCAACCAAATCACTCAACACTCAACTATGATTTATAAATTGTGAACCCTAATTCTATGACATGAAACACTAAGAACTAGGGCTCAAATTATCAATTAAATTCAAAAATTCAGTAATTATGAGGGCATAATGACTGAATCGATTCAAATTGAAGAATGTAGGTATAATATCGAGAGCGAAAAACATGATATGTGGATGTAATTTGATTTCTAGATACAAACAAACGCGTATATACAATTCAAAATTGCAGACCAAAAATGAGAGAAACAGAGGTACCGGAATAATATGAACGGAGGATAATCATCGGGCGACGATGATTGGATCCGACCGCGGTGAGCGGTGGCGCGTGTATTGGCGAGATGTGATCGGCGTTGGGTTAAGCTTGAGGTCAAATGGACCTTAACGGTTATAAGTTTCATAGAAGAGAAAGTTCACAACTCACAAATATTGCTATTTTTAGTAACTTATTATTCTAATCTTTATTTATAAATAACTTACATATTTTTTAGATTAAGATTTTTTAAAGAAATAGCTCAATTTTGTATATTTGTTGATTAATTTATCGCATGTGTTATTAGAGGATCCCTAATATTAAAGTCGGATGGAGTTAGATGTCTGATTGTTATTAGAGCATCTCTAACGATTGAAGTCGGATGAAGTTGGATGTCTAGGTGGATAGGTGGTGGCGCGCCTCCCTTATTATTTTATCTTTATTTTTGTTTTAAACAGCGATGTTAATTTGGGTCAGTGACGTACATCTTCGTACATAGGTGTGTCTATACTTCATACAAGATTTCAACTATTAATCGTTAGTTTGACGTTCGATGATGACGTTAATCGTTAATGACAACCCTTGTTAATTATAGCGAGATTTTAGCGCTAATGGAGTTTAAACTTGTATATGTACAATTATTAAACAATAATGTTTGTGGAAAAAACTTTTGTAAAATCACGATTTTTCTAACAGCAACATAAAAGCCCTTTTACTTCCTCTATAGGAATATAGTATGCATTTAAAGATAGATTATCAAAATTTTCCTAACACTTTCACATTTGACCATACTTATTGTCCTTTTTCTTGATTCAAAATTGATGATTTAGTTTGTCAAAAGAAATTTGTCGAACGAAATGCCAAGTACAAAACAAGCCGTAAGAAACAGTCTCTCACACAAAGTGTTAGGACAAGGCTGCATACATCCAATCACGAAGCAATACAACACTTACCTAAAACATTCGCAAAGCAATAGCTACATGGCTACATAAATCAAATCACGGAGCAGCACAGAACTTACATAGAACGTGCGCAAAGCAATAGCTGAATTAAGCACCCGTACGTCCTTCGTTTCAAAACATGTTAATCGATTTTATCAAAAGTAAACAACTAAAAGTATAAGTCCATAACTTATGACATTTGCACAAATATGAAATAAAAAACTAGAGGATTATATTTTATCCATTTTTCCTATCAGTCTAATACCATTCACATATACACACAAACAAATTTAAAAGTATGCAAGACAATAATAATTGTGTTTGGGACAATTATGCTAAGATCAGACAGAAGTTTTGCAACTATTTAAGGAACTTTATAAAGGAGGCAGAGCAAAATTCAAACAATAATGAGAATTAAATCCTCTGCAAAGTTGATTGATCTTAGTTCTGGTTATACCACAACCAGTTTGACCCAAAAAAAAGTTCAACACTTATTACCAAAATTAATAAAAAATTTATCCCTTCAAACGTCCGAAAAGGGCGAAGAAAGTATCACATACGATGAACAAGGTTCATTCGTCGGTTGGCCTCTGTCCCAAAACTGGAATGTCCTCGTACCGTTTCTGCATTAAAACAACAATATGTTGGAGAAATTAGTCAAATATAAAACCAGTTGAATTAGTAGACAAAATATGTGACTTACTCCAACATTGTTATTCTCCCAGAGTTTATGAACACCATAATCAACCGCCTGAAAAACATAAATCAACAAAATTACATAACTCAATTGGTGCATTTTATATATAGAACCAAAAATGATAGATAATCAATGCCGGTACAAATAAGCTAAAGACGCTGCTGCTTGTTTCAGTCTCTAACAGATGTGTGAATGGTTCAGCACTTTTGCATATTGAAAATGTTTAATTGCTTAACTTATTATTCAACTAAAACATTTAGCAACTTGAAGCTACTGATAATCAATCCCAAAACCAGATCTATGATGAGATAATAACACAAACCTAATAATAATATCTATTTGTAATTTGTATGTTATATATAAATAGCTAACCCGTTCACCGAGAAAAGCACCGGCGATGACAAAAGTGACGTAGACGGAATTGCGTCGCATGAGGACTTTGTAAAGTCCTTCGAACACTCCTCCGCTTCTCCGAGCTGCAGCCGCCGTGTTCATTGTAATTTGTTGTTGAAGGTGGTGAAATGAATTGAATTGGGGGTTTCGATCGGTAACTCTAGGTTAGGTTAACGATGCTTTTGTTGCAAAAACGGAACTGGATCCGGTTCGCTATTTACACCCGTTTGACTTTCACTAAAACTTAAATATAACTTACTTAATTAAAATAAAATAAAATAAAATTTAAGTTTGAAACAAAACTTAAAAATAAATTACATATCTCAAAACAATAAACTAAAATTTTGGTTCATGTGTTTTGATATTATTAACAGTTTCGATCATTGTGGTTTTATTTTCTAATAGAAATGATTCGGAAGACTAAGTTCATCCAATTTTCCGTTAAATCTATTTCATGTGCCCTGCAAATGAGGGGTAAAAATGTCACATGTGAGGGAGACTTAAAGAAAAATTAGATGGAGTTAGGAGCTGTTTGGCAATGCTAAATGGTTAAGAGGTCTGAATTGTTAAAATTTCTGAATGATTAAGGGGCTGTTTGTTTTACCTCTTAATAGTTCAGTTCAGTGCTTAATCATTAAGATTCAACATTCAGAGCGTTTGTTTCATTAAAAAAAACATCTGAATGGTTCAGTTAAGTGCTGAATGGTTAAGAGATTGAAATGTGCTGAATGAAACTGAATTGAGCATATACCAAACTTATCATCACCTGAAGTTCTACCTCAATATCTCTCATATTGAAAGAGCCTCTTAATGGTTCAGACCTCTTAATCATTCAGCACTTAATGATTTAGATTTTACCAAACAACCCCTAAGTGCTGAATGGTTAAGAGGTTCTATTTGTTTAGACAACTGAATGAGATTTCTAAAAATTTTGTGTCGTTCACTTTGTTCCACATTAGAGTAGAGACAAACAGTGTTAGTTTATATATGCAAGCATTCATGTTAAGTTCTTGTGTCATTTTTACTCTAGCACTTACCCTCGCGCAGAGGGGTGCAATTTAGTTCGACGCCCGCGCGACCTGCGGACACGAATGCATCTTCGAAAACCCATGTTCGTGCGAGGAGTCTTTTTTTACTCTTTCATTTTTTTAACAGCAGCCCAATTTGTTCTTTTTGTCGTTGCTCAGTTTTTGGTCCCTTCCTTTTCGCTGCTCCCATTCAGACGTCGTTCACCACAACCATGTCTGATTTGGTCAGAGGGGGCTCATCTGATTCGGTCAGATGTGTGGCTGTAGCCAAACGCTCTGAATCTGAACCAACCTCTGAATCAGTCAGATTCAGAGGCTGGAGTGCTGGACAGAGGTATTCAAACAGCCCCTTAGTGTTCGGGACCATTTGCGTCAGAAAATAAAATCACAATGACCAAAACTGTTAATAGTATCAAAACAAAATAATCAAAACTGTAACTTACCCAGATCAAAATTTGCTTATAATTTTTAATAGTCACCCGTATTTTGAAACCTTTATTTCTTTTTTTCTTTATTAAATTCTCTTTGACTCATCATGTCTTATACCTACAATTGCAAGGATACCAACAAATTTGTTTAGTGGACTTGGTTAAATCTATTATGAGAAATTTAGCCACCATTGTTCAGGGGACTTTGTAAAATGTCACGTTTAACCAACAAATCTTTTAGTTTATCCCTTATCATTCTAATGTTTTAACTTAGTAAATTCATTAACTTTAATGAAGATGTGGCTACTTATAAGTGGACACTCACCTTGAGGGTTTTCATATAAGGTAATGGATCTATCAGTTGATTTTGATTTATATGAATACATTTCTTAGATAGAACACATGAGGTATAGACACTTACCCTTCCGGCATTGCACGTGTTCGCTTACACTTTGACGAGATTTGAAAACCATGAATAAAAATATTGAATTTAAAATTCAAGAAATCAATTGAAAAACCATGAATGAAAATCATAATTTGAATTTGAGAATTGAGTTGGATTACACGTAAGCCTAAGAATTTGAAGTGATGAATGAGAGTTGTATTAGTATAATAGAGGGTAAACAATAACCATGTAAAACAAGTATCATGAATTGACATATAATGACATGAGACGACTCATGTTTGGGACTAGGTCATTCCATTTCTAATAATCTAATTCCTTAAACCATGGCTCTCATACTAATCTATCACACCTCGACTGAATGTGGAATCTCCAATTGTTCATCGCTCATGGTACTAAAATGATTTAAATAACATTAAATGTAAGTTACAAATCATTGGTTTAAAACAATCAAACAACTAAACAATACATTGGTTTATTTCTAATCAAGGTCATAACATGTCCTAGATGAATCATCTTGACAAGCCGGCTAGCATACATTTTCTGAAAGCATGTGAAAAGTATTTGTTCAGCTGACGAATTAACTGTTGAATAAACGCAAGTTTGCATACATATAAATAATAGATAAAATGGTTGATTCAATTATCATTTTATGTCAAAACAATAAATACAAATTGTATCATACAAGAAAAAGATGCACAATCAAACCTTGAGACTAACATCCACTTAATCACATAGATTAAATGTCGTTGATAGAATAGTTAAATTCTAAAGTATGTTACAATTACCCTCAGATAAAATGTTGGCAATAAAACCAAAGTGAATGAATAACTTGTTACAATCACACTTGGATAAAATATTGCTGGGTTTACCACGCTAAAAGATCTATCATTGAATTTTTTGAACAAAATTAATGATTACATTTCGACAAAGTTTAGTTTAATCTATAATGTACATATAAATACAAATAATCACATAAATATATGAATTGACTTAAATAAATGAATAGGTGATTGAATAATATGAATACTAATAATTTATTAAAGAGGTTAATATGTTTCCCACAAAATATAGGAGTAAAAAGGAGCCCAAAGTACTCACATGATTACTTGATGCTTATATTGAATTACTAGATAACTTGCAAAATGATAAGACGGAAGTCTTTAAGGTTTCATAAGGTTAGGGGTTTTATCTTTGACGGGAGGTTTTCCTATTTTATCCGGGTGGGTTTCCTTCTTAGGGAGAGTGTGCAACGGGGGCCTCTGTGGGGTTGCTCGTAATAGGGTGGTTTCCTTCAAATGGTCTAATCAAGAGGTTTTCCGATGTTACTGTTAAAAAAAATAACTTGCAAAATAAAACATCAAATAAAACATCAAGAGATTCCTTAAAGTTAACGTAAGGAATTATGTCATATATTAAAAAAATGAATTTAGGATTTCAAAGACCATTCAAGAATTAGAGTTTCTAATGATTCAATTGGAGCTCCATTTCTCACCATCGTCACATTTCATTATTAAACCCATTTCTAGTAAACCCATTATTAGTAAAACTTTTAATAAAATTTTAACAGCTTATAAGCTCATATAATCTTTTTACTCAAAAAACAAACTAAAGTTAGAATATAAAATATTTGCTTATTGGAATTTATATTTATTAGCCAAGTTTACGTGACCATAATTTAAGAATATATTGTTTTCTAATAATTATTATTGAATAATAAATACTAAGTAATTAAAAAATCAATAAGTAATTACAATAAGTTAAACACTTCGCTTTGATTTAAAAGGGTAAAATTTATTTTTACATACATAATGCGAATATGACATTTTAACTAAACAACCACTATACAGTTAGGGGCTGCTTGGTAAATCTGAATCATTAAGTGCTGAATGGTTAAGAGGTCTGAACCATTAAGATGTTCCATCAATGAGAGTGATGTTGTGGTAGAACTTCAGATGAATATAAAGTTAGTATATGCTTCATTCAGGTTCATTCAGCATTTCTCAGTCTCTTAACCATTCAACACTTAACTGAACCATTCAGATGCTCTTTTTTTTCTAAAACAAACGCTTTGAACGCTGAATGTTGAATGGTTAAGCACTGAACTAAATCATTAAAAGATAAACAAACAGCCCCTTAATGTACATAGTCTAATACTTCTGAAGTACTGGTTTCACTCCCTTGGTTTCACTCTTTATGCTAAACGATAACCACGTCCATAAATAACATCAACTACTTAACTTATATTGGAAAATTGGTTTTAAAAATCTTAACTTTCATCTGTTAGCTGGAAAAAGTCTCAACTGAGAAAATTCTTTCTAGAGATCCCAACTTGCAAACATATTTTTTTAAAGAGCCTCAGTTAAAAAATACTTAACGCCGTTAAGTTTTTTTCTGAATTTTAAACTAATGTTTTAGGACTTTTGATCGGAAGTAGGATACGAATGGATTAAAGTAAAATTTACCTCGAACCGATGCTTCAATCGATTAAACGGTTTGACTATACGTTTAATGTTACATCAATTGAAGCGTCGTTTCATTATTTGGAGTACCCGTTCGAGGTAACTTTTACATCAATTGATTCGTATCCTCCTCCCGATCAAAAGCCATAAAACATTAGTTTCAAATTCGAAAAAAAAATTTAACATCGTTAAATACTTTTAACTAGGCTCTTTAAAAAAAATATGTTTGAAAAGTTGGGATTTCTAACAAGAATTTTCTCAGTTGGGATTTTTCCCGGTCAACACGTAAAAGTTAGGATTCTTAAAATCTAATTTTCCATTAATATTCTTAGCTTATGTTCGGCTATTATACATTTCTTGGTGACTGTCAAACAGTTCTTCTACGTTGTAAAAGCCAAAAGCGGGTTATGTGGTCTTTATACTACAAAATTGAATTGTAAAAAAGTTGTGACCAGGTGGGTTTTTAAATTTTATACTATGGTTATTGTTTTAATATGGATTTTCTGGTTCATAATTCGCAAGATTTATTTTCTACATAAAATACTTGATATTTGTTATGTTTCCAGAACTGGACCGGCCGTTGATCTGGTTTCCTTACTACCGGACTTAAAAACTAGATGATATCATAATTGTTTTAAACATAACTACATTAAAATACACAAAAATTCTAAAAACTTATGGTCCAACCAGCCAGCCAGAGTCAAAAAAATTCAAATCCTCCAACCAGACAACCGGACCATTAAAAGCTCTGAACCCTGATCAAATTGGTTGGTCTGGTTCAGGTTTTAAAACATTATATATTAAACGGGATTTTCATGTTGTGCTAACATTATGTTCAAACAATTCTGGAAATGTGTTAAACGACTTCCATGTTGATTTTTATACATTAGTTTAAAATCAGTTTAATGTAAGAAAGTATTTCTTAAATCCTATTTAAAACCGATTCAAACCAAAACTTATATTCTAGATTGCAGTTAAATATTTTACAAACACGATAAAAATCATAAATTTAATATATTTAAACTTGTATGCTAATTATTTTCAAAATTAAATGACATGTAATAAATAAATATATTAAAAAATAAATAATTCAAGGTAGAGAAAAGGCACCGACCTTTAGGTGAATGTGAGGTGGATCCAATGCAATGCCAGTAACACGTGGTATCGTACACCGAGATCCGCGTCACATACTTTTCACTCATCACAACTTTAGTCCTTCTAATATCATCCATCTACATATTTCGCTAATGTATAATCCACAACCCGCTCGGGAAAAGAAAATTGTGTTGTTATTACTTTTAACTTTCACTTTGGTTATGTTAAATTTAACATTGTTTCAATTATGCCAAACCATTCTATCACTTCTTAGATCGGGTTCTTGTACTAAATATATTACATTAAGGGCGTGAATTCTTGATGCGAAACGATCTTGATATGAGATTTCAGGATGAGTTCTAGTCACTTTCTAGTAAAACCCAGTTGTATAAACACTAACATTTAAAGCTAGTTTTTGTCATGTAATTGGATTTTATCTCTAACTAGAAAAAAAATGGCAATTTGATATCTTTTGAAAGGCATCACTTTATAGTCAAATAAAATTTTGTATTAAATTCTTTCGTAGAAAAAGTTACACCAAGAAAACACGTAGACTAACTAATAATAAATACTTTTATTAATTAGAAAGATTTTAATAAGCTATAATCATCAGAAAATTGTTACTTTCATACATGCAAATTTAGAAATATTTCTATACATACTAATAGAGTAGGTCGATTATAACCTTCTCTAATTACACTTCACCCTCTTGACTTTTTTAAGTCATATTTCACCCCCTCAACTATCTAATATTTACCACTTTGACCCTCAAACTTAATTTTAACGTATTTACAAGTTTAACTTTCTACTTTGACTTATAATCATTTTAGCCTACGAATATTTTACCGATTTACTACTTTGACCCCTACTCTTCTTTGGCATGTATACGACTTCGACCAGCCGACTTTGACTTAGTCATTATGTTGGCCCCTAGGTTTGGATATGTTTCCACCTTTTAATATGTGACGAATTACGGTGTAACCGTAACGTGCGAGACTTTAACTTTTACTATCAACGCGTGTGACGAAATGAAATACGTATGACCCGGCCGCCGCAACGCGTGAAGCAGTGTTAAAACTAGTTAATATCTTAAAAAGGACTATACACTGTTTTTATTCTGCACAAGTCGAAAATCTTTTAATTCAATTTGACGTATTTTAAATTATTTGAACTTGTTTCAAATGGAAGCAATTATTCATTTGCGTGTTTGCTTATATGAAATGCTAACTCGTTTATTTTATTTTTAATCACTATGAAATGTCACACAGCACGAAACATAATACTATTTTCTATCTATGCCTAATGATGTTATTGTCACGAGTGTGTCGTATTTGAAATGTCACTAATGTGACGCGTTTAATGATGTCACGAAATGATGCACTTAAAGATGTCACAAATGTGTCGCTTCTAAACATGTGTCCTTGCCGCTGCTAACGCATGACATGTTTCAAAGTTAAAAATGTGTCAACTAAAACTTAGTTGCCACATCTCGCAACTCGAATTAAATGACTATGTCATCGCAATGCACGTGTCGAAGTTGAAAGCGTTCTTACGCGTGTAACAAAATTAAAAAAAACTTGATTTTACCGCGCAACATATGACATGTGTCAAAATCTAAAACATGTCAACTAAGACTTAGCCGTCATATCGTACGACCCATGTTTTGAAGCTAGTTTCTTCTAAATTTAATAATGATGTTTTTTTAGTAACCCTTTAGGAGTGACTTTAATTTTTTTAACTTACACCTTACTAGTGAAGCTTGAACTTAACAATAAGTGTTCAAAGACAAATATATTACTATGGTCATCAATCTCAAAGGAGTGGCTTTAATTCTAATGTAGGGTAGATTTTATTTTAACAAGAGAAAATTTCTAAAATACACATTTTCTATATGAATATTCTGTGAAAAAATATCTACGTCTAGCTAGTCAACAACTCTTTCAAAAAAACTAGTCAAACGACTACAATACCAGTCGAATGATTAAAAAACTAGATGAATAACTAGATAGGCCACTCGTAGTCATAAAAATTGTTCAATTTTGCTATCCTTGTATAATATAGTAAAATCAAAATAGTTTATGTGGCATATTTTCAAAGCTTCTAGCATATGTAACATTATTTGAGAGTTTATCTCACAATAATAATTTTTTTATTTATATATGTATATAAAATATATTATAAGAAAACTAATTACATTTTTGGTCCCCTAATATTTTAAAGAATTCTGAAAAATTTAAGAGTATTTATATTTTTAACCCTATAGTACGTAGAAGGGGTGTACATGAGTCGGTTTATATTTGCTAGGTTTAAGAATGAAACTTATGGATAATGTTAATAATAACATACAATTAAAAACCTTAGTGTTTTATAAATATACATAACATTTTATATACGATTTAAAAAAAATAAACTACACCATAAATTTGAGCACTTTATTCTCTTTAATTTGCGTATAATATTGCTATACTAAAAATTTAATTTTAAAAATATATCATATGTTTTGACGATAGTATCTCAAAACTAATTGGAAAATTCACAAATATCCTTAAAAGCATCACTTAAATATTATGTTTTCGAGCGTAGTACGAACACTAAACTAGTTCTTTTATATAGAAAAATTGAAGGGTGTGAAATTTTTTGTGTAACATAAACATTTTAGGAATTTTCGTTTTTAACAAATATAATTATGACAGCTTAATATAATAAAATAATGAATAAACACTAAAATATAAATCTCACCTCCATTCAAATACAAAAACAGAAACAAATCAGAAGCTCATCAAGTATACACACAAACACATTGTATATTTTTATATATAAATCCACCTCCATTCAATTTCAGCCGCTTATTACACCTTCAATCTACGCCGGAGACTTTTCTCCGGCACCGGAGGGCGCCAAAACCTGCAAATTTCTCTTCCAATGGCCAATGTTCTGTGTACACTTCTGCTACTCATTTTTTCAAGTAATTCATCTTCTTTTCTCTGCAACCAGTTAACAAATAACAAAATTTCTTGAAATTTTTGCAGTTTTAATTATGACAACAATGTTGAATTTATTGCATTATAGACTTATAGTGTGTGAAACTTTCAATCTTTTTTTGGTTAATTTCACAACTTTGAGCTGCAAATCAGATATAAACATCAAGATTCAACACACTGAAGCTAAAATTTAGAATTTTGAATTTAAATTGATGGATTTGTTCATATCTTTTTTTTTAAATGGAAGTTTATGGGAAATTAGTAATTTTTCCAAATGGGTTTTTGAATCTGGCATTGAATCATGAAATCATAAATCTTTAATTAAAACCCCCAATTTGAAATCTTGAATTTTACATCTTGTTTGTTTCTTGATTTTTTTTAAAATCAAATTTGATGAACTTGATGATAAATTTCACAAAAAGTTAACATTTTTTTTTGGAAATCAACAACTTTCTAAAAGGCAATTAGCCTTCTGGTCCAGTTGCATAAAACGTCAAAATCAGTATGGACAGTTAACGTCCCGTTTCAGAAAAACACACTTGGGTATTAGTAATATTTTCAAAAGCCATTACAAAAAACAACTTTCTAAAAGGGGTTTTGAATCTGGAGTCATAATCATCATCAAAATCCAATCTTTTTACCTATTATTGGATCTTGATTCATTATAGTTTTAAAGAAGCAAACTTTATTGAATCTTGTTTCCAGGATCATTTACTGCTACCTTAAGTCTTGGAGTTGGGATCAATTATGGTCAAATAGGCAACAATCTCCCATCTCCATCGCGTGTATCAATCCTGCTCGGATCTTTAAACATCAGCAGAGTGAAACTATACGATGCAGACCCGAATGTATTAACAGCGTTCGCAAATACGAATGTCGAATTCATCATAGGCTTAGGGAATGAATATCTGCAGAAAATGCAAGATCCTCAACAAGCCCAAATATGGATCCAACAGAAGTTACAACCTCATATTTCACAAACAAAAATCACATGTGTAACGGTTGGAAACGAGGTTTTAGGAGGTGTAGATCCTCAATTACCACAATATCTTGTTCCTGCAATGAAGTCAATGTACCAAGCTTTAGTTAACTTAGGATTGAACTCACAAGTCTATGTGACAACAGCACATTCACTTCAAATCTTGAAAACTTCATTCCCGCCTTCAAATGGTGCGTTTCGTGATGATTTGATTCAATATATTCAACCGATTCTTAGCTTTCACGCTATGACTAATTCACCTTTTCTCATTAACGCGTACCCTTACTTTGCATACAAAAATGACCCGAAAAATGTTCAGATTGAATACCTGTTGTTTGAACCAAACCCAGGGACTGTGGACCCGAACACGAATTTAAAGTATGATAACATGTTGTATGCTCAAATTGATGCGGTTTATTCGGGTATTAAGGCATTGGGTCATAGTGATATTCAAGTAAGGATTTCAGAGACAGGGTGGCCTTCAAAAGGTGACGTGGATGAACCGGGGGCCACGGTTGAGAACGCGGGGATTTATAACAGAAACTTGTTGCAAAGAATGCAAGGGGGGCAGGGGACGCCTGCTCATCCGTCACAACGGATTGATATTTACGTTTTTGCCCTTTTTAACGAGAATATGAAGCCTGGTCCAACGTCTGAGAGGAACTATGGGTTGTATTATCCTGATGGCACACCTGTTTACAACCTAGGTGTTCAAGGGTATCTTCCTCGTATCGAGTACTCATCTTCGGCGAAAAATGTAAGAAAATGACAGATTTGCCCTTGTTTTCGATTCGTTTTTGAGTGACTTTGTGTTTTGTTTTGCAGGCATTGTGCATCTTTAGGCTTGTTGTTTTGCTTCTTGGATCCTTAGTCTTTGCTTGTTGAGATTAATTGTTTTACTAACTTTACATAGGAAGCTCAAAAATCCCTAAAAAGCATACTCATTTGAGGTAACATCCAACTCAAATCTCTTTAACTTTAAGGGCATATTTGTCTTTTTAATTGTTTCGCTTTTTTTTTTTTTTTTTCTTATATGGGTTTTGTTTTTGTTAGTCATTTATTACTGGTCATATGATTTCTTATTTATTATGTTTTATAGTAATTAAATATTTTTAGTTATTTAACTGATGTAACACACGGGTATATAATATGAGATCTAATTAATAAAACAATCTTTTAATTATATTATATTACTAAATAAATCAACCATTTGGAATAAGCCCAATACATACATTCTTAAAAGAGAAGCGATATCCCACTTGCATTTTATAATTGAAATGCAACTTTACACAATATTCCTATTGTCTTCAAGTATACAAAAGTTCTGTCTCTATTCAATCAAGTTCCTTTTTAAATAATCTAATAATAATAATAATAACAACTTGTTTTATTGCATTTTATTGAGTTTCTTTTTAATTAACGATTTAATTATCTAACGATATGATGTCGGTTTTTACAGGAGAAACATTTTATGCGTAACTGAGGACTTTCACCACCAGCTAGGGTCACCAAGAACCAACATGAGGTGCTTTTGGACTTGTATTTAACATTTTATTGACATATAGGATATTTATAAAAAAAAAGTATTTGTTAATAAATACTACATTCATACAAGGAAATTAATGGAAAATTTTCAATTTTTTTTCATTATATTTTAAAAGGTTGCTTGTTAATTATCCAAAAAGATTTTTTTTTATCTTTGTGGTGTGATTATGATACGCCAACAACGTACCAATAGATGATATAAAGTTCAACTCGATTACAAGGTTTTATATTACTAAGTACATGTAATAAATAAGCAAATAGTTGTGTCATGTGTCATGATTCGGTGAAATAAACATTTTATTTTTGACTTAACATTCTTAGTTTATTGAGACCGGGAGACGATCCGAACTCATAAACCAACAAGTAACATGTGTCTATTAGGATTCGTTATTAGTTGAGGCCGGAGGAGATCTATCATCACTTAGTGTTATCTAAGTCAATCTCTTTGGATTTTAAAAGCATCACTTTAGACTATCAACTATGGTAAACTTTTAGGTGGTTAGATTGTAATATTTATTAAAAAAATAAAAAAGAAATGGTATAAATAAGTTCACAATCTAGTGAGTTTGGGGTTGTTTTGAAGAAATGGTTCATAACCCAAAAGGTGTGGGTCTCATGCCATATGTCATTTGTTTATTGATTGAAAAGTTAGGTTGAATTGTGATAGTGTGTGAAAAATTAAGTTTGGTTTGGTTGTATAAGTGAAAGAGACGGCAATTATTTTTTTAATGTTAGATTGGATTGAAATTTTCCGGTGGGTAGCCTTATGGTGTTTCATATTTTACCCCATTGAGAGTTTAGTTTAGAGAAAACTACAAATAACGTCCTTTATGTTTATAGTAACCTGCAAGTTGCGTCCTTTAGCAAAAGTATCTACAAATAACGTCCTTATTTTTGTGGTTTTTTACCAATCTCGTCCTTTAGACTAACTTCTGTTAGAAAAGTCCGTTAAAAAACAACATGTGCCTCTCACATGAGGGCAATTATGTCATTTTACCATTTATTTAATAATATATATAATTATTTATAATAACAACAATTGTTATATATCTACCCACCCACCCCCTCATCCCTCCCTCCTTTACCACAATTATCGGTCCATCATCATCAACATCACTGTCATCATCATCATCAACAGCAACGGCAGAAGGGCGCAACAGTGGTGGGGGATGGTTGTACAGCAGCGATTGGTGGCGAGATGATGATTACTAAGATGATGGAGGGTGCGGCGATGGTGAACAGGGGGTAGGAAGGGTTATGGTGGACAGGGGCGGCGAGTTCAGGTGTCGACTGACTAGGAGTGGTGGTGTGCAATGCTTGGTGGAGGTTATGGTGGGGCGGCTGTGGTGTTATGACTGTAATGGCGATGAACAGGGGTCAGAGATGGAGACAAATGGTGTTGACAGCGACTGTCAGTGGTGGTGGTGCGGCGTGTTGTGAGTGTGGACAGGGGGGTGGGAAGGTTGTTGTTGATGTGGTGGTGCGTCGGAGATGGTTATGGTGAACAGGGGTGAGTGTGGTTTGTGATGGAGCGGCGTGGGTGTAGTAATGGTGGTTTGTGAGGGATGCGGTGGAGGAAGGAATGTGGTTGTTGCAGGTCATGGTGTGATGGATGGAGAGCAGTAGATGAAGATGAATGAGGGTGCAGTGGTGAGAGGGGTGGGTAAGAAATATGAACAAAAGATGGTCAAACCTGCAGGATCTTAACACTACCAGCAAGATCAGGCCAATCAACAATCACCTGCCTATCAAAATGCCCTGGTCTCAAACAAAATCAAATCAAGAACATCAGGCATGTTAGTAGCTGCCAAAACAATAACACCCGAATGACCAGAAAACCCATCCATCTCAGTCAATAGATGATTAAGCGATTGTTCCCTGTCATCATTCTCACCACCTAAACCAGCCCCTCTTTGCCCACCAACCGCATCTGTCTCATCAATAAACACAATGGAAGGCGCTTTTGACTTCGCCTTTTCAAACAAATCCCTAACCCTAAATGCACCAACACCCACAAACAAATCAACAAGTTCAGAAGCAGCACATGGCGTTTAGAAGTTAGAACAAGGGGGTTTAGAACAGGAGGTTTAGATGATGGAGGATGGTGGTGACGATATTGGTTGAGTGGGTGTAGACGGTGATGGCGGTGATTGAGTTCTTAAAATGGGGATGGAGTTGTTATTTATATATATATATAGAGGCATATATATATATATATATATATTACAATTATCATTAATAACCTTATTATTAAATGGGGAAAGTGAATATGAGGCTGTAACGCATCTAAGCTTACATGCGAAACACTCTAAAACTACGTAGTTTTGTTTAAATCAACATCAAAACTACAATTTCATTTAGTTTAGTTCAAATGATATCTCCTAAATTCAACATCAAAACTACAATTTTAAAAGTAATGCATGATTTTCGAATAGTCTTCTTTGTTCGATCCATTCAAATCACATATTGATTTATATCACCAATTTAAAATAATAAAATTTACTACATTCTCTTGATCCTATATGAATTTCCTTTCGGTTGGTTAAATACATTTTTTAAATGCAATGATTCATTTTGAATCAATAGATTACAACATATATATTGAAATATAGTATGCATATTATAATCGTAATTGTGAACCTAATAGACGAGAAAGATACGTGATAATAAGGGAGTAATCTAATAGAGTTAAGGAATTCTAGTTAAATCTAATGAATCTATTGGCTGAAACTATGTAGTTTTGATGTTGATTTATACAAAACTAAGTAGTTTTAGAGTGTTTCGCATGTAAGCTTAGATGCGTTACAGCCTCATATTCACTTTCCCCTTATTAAATATAAGGGTAAAAATACTATTATACCCTCATATGTTGTTTTTTAACGGACTTTTCTAACAGAAGTTAGTCTAAAGGACGAGATTGGTAAAAAACCACAAAAATAAGGACGTTATTTGTAGATACTTTTGCTAAAGGACGCAACTTGCAGGTTACTATAAACATAAAGGACGTTATTTGTAGTTTTCTCTTTAGTTTAGATTTATTAAATTTTGAACACAATATTTTGTGGTGTTTCACATTTTACCCCCTTGATTTTATTATACTCCCTTATCTATTATTATATATTGAAAATTTGAAAAGAAAACACATGTCATTATTAAACTTTTAGTTGCTCAACTTTTGCCACTAAACTATTTGATGTTACAAGTTCGGTCCGTGCTCGCCAGGCTTGGTTTTTTAGTATAACTTGTCCTAGTAATCCTTATTTATGCCATTTTATTCTCGACGAAAACATAAGGTACTCGCCTCCTTACCAATTTCAACCCGCCTTTGGTTTTCTTGTTTATTATTGACAGTCCGTCAGTGCCTCTCTTAGTCTTTTTAGAATGACGACTCACTTTATATTCTTATGTTTTTCTTTCTTTGTTACTTTGATAAAAAATAAATAAAATCTACCCATGAATTTAACTTTTTCTCCAAATAGTTGATTTCTTTATCATATATTTTACATTTTTATTATTTAGTTAATCATGAAGGTGGCGTATGAAGTAAAGTCACAAACACATAAAGAGGGTTGATTTTAATTAGTGACATTTTTTTAAAGTTTGAAGTATTATTTTCTGGTTTCAGACTATTTTGTATGTGATAATTTTGTTGGCTTGAATCGGTAACAAACATACGGAAGAACATCGTTACTTAATTTGTGCACGGCTATTTTACGTTTGACTTTGATATTGATTAAACAAGGCTAAATAGCACAATACCCAAACTAGTAGATTAACTTACTAATAAAATAAGATAAACCTTGATAGATAAACTTACTAATAATAATAAAATAAGATAAACTAGAACATGTATATCCTACCATTAAAACGAATAATAAAATTTAATTAACCCTTTTATCATCAAAACATATGCATTATTACTCTTCTATGTTGTGACTATTAAAGCGTTAATTAAGCTTTATTATTCTTTTAAGTGTTAGAATATATATGTTCTGTTTTATCTTATTTTATTATTAGTAAGTTTATCTACCAAGGTTTATTATATTTTATTAGTAAGCTTATCTACTAGTTATGGTATTATACTATTTAGTCTTATTCTCCTCTTTATTGAAAGAGGATGTTTTTAAACAGTAAATAGTGACATTTTTGTAATTTACATTGAGCAATATAGGTGTTTTTATCATAAGGACTAAGGAAGTAAGGGTTTGCATATTAATTTGGTTTACAAACAAGGACATATTTCGGGGATCATTCTATTTGGTTGCTTGAGTTAACAAGCACTGGTGGTTATATAAAAAGATAATATTACCGTTTTGAGCGGTACGTTTCAAGCAGCTATACTATAAGCCCTTACGCATCTCTACACGTAACTCGCTCACTTTGGGATGACAAATGCAAAGAGGAGGCTCTATTTTGTTATGGTATTTTTTTTAACATCTGTTTGTCTCAAGAGTTAAGTCATGGTCCTTTGTAATCTTTTGAAATCAAACTAAATAACATGAAGTTGAAGCTTAGTATTAAGCCATGATCCTTTGAAATCAAGTCGCAAAATAAAACGCTCGCGCATAGCGCGAGCGAGCGAATCCATCTAGTTTAATTAATATTAAGATCAAAAGTAAAATAGTCGTGCACAAATTAAGTAACCATTTTCTTTTGTATGTTTGTTACTGATCCAAGCCAACAAAAACATCACAAACAAAATAGCTTGAAACGAGAAAATAATACTTCAAACTTTAGAAAAAAGCCACTAATTAAAAATTTAGGGTTTTAGGCCCCTAAAAATTTAGGGCCTCAATTTTTAAAAATTTCATGTTAGGCTGTTCACTTGATTCATATATAATAGACTGTCTAGAAAAAAATTAGGAGACGTCAATTGATGTGAAGCGCCAAGGCTTTGCTATATTTACAGATTTCAAAAATTTTCACTTAGATTGATTTGTCATTATAGAAGCTAATCAAAGATCGATCAATATATGGAACCCTCTAAAGCAGACACGAACATGTAAACAAAGGAACAAGTCAGAGAGTAATAAGCTAGCAACATAAAAGCAATGCTTGGTCGACATGCCTCTGATTGTTCATTCCTATTTTATTAACTGTTTTTGTTTTGGTTAGTGTTTCTATTCGACTGATATGTCTCTAAGGTTTTTCTATTCATCTGATTTGTGATTTTGGCATTTGTAATCTTAGGGCTTTTTGATTTTTAGAATATTTGGAACTTGTCATGAAAGCTAAACTCACCATCATTTGTGATTTAGGGTTCATTTTTCAATCACAGTTCAATTTTTTATGCTAGAGAGTCTACTTTGATTAAGATTTTGAGTTCATCTAGTTATAACTTAAAAATCCTATTAAGTTTCCACCTTATGCAATTAACACAATAGTTTAGAGACTAAAGTAATGACTGCTAGTTTAAAACTCCAGTAATAATACACTAGGATTGGATTTTGTTAAAGCAAATAAAAAAACAACATAAATGTAAAAAATTAATACTTTAATTTAGCTAATTTAAGGTTCAAAGTGATACGCTGTATCCACAATTTGGGTTAAATCTAACATATTTAACCTGCAATTTCTTGCAAAAGAGAACACATTTTAAGTATTTGTGATTTAGGTCTTGTTAGTAGTGACATGGTTCATGAATTAGGCTATTTGAGCTACTTATTTTGTGTCGAAGTGGAAAATAAATGTTAAGTAAGTTACTTTCATTGGTCTATCCGTATAAAATCTCGAAAACTATGATCGAATTACAAAGAAAAACTTAATATGACTTGCTAAACGAAACCCTAATCGATCGATTGTTAAAACAATACAAGAGACTTGTAACAAAACATTACAAGCAAACAAAGAGTGGCAAGCAAGTAGCAACACAATGTATGATTCCTCGAGATAAAGATTATGAAGATGTTGTAGCCAATTTGAAGATTTGTGTGTATTTTTTAATAAATAAGTGAGTGAATCTTGTAGCACCACACTTACACTATCCATACATGATGTCATGATATATATATATATATATATATATATATATATATATATATATATTATATATATATCATCATCATCCTCAAACCCAATAAAAAGTCAGCCCACTTGCAAGCCCATGTTGAAAGCAGCAGCCCATATCGGTCCAAGAACTAGCAAACATAAAAAACAATTAGATAAAAATATATAAAACAAGCAGAAAAAATGGTAAATAAAGACAAATTGACCTAAAATAATCCCAATTAATACCTATTGGCCGAGAATAATCTCAACTCAGTTTATTCCCTCTAGTGGTCCTAAATCCAACTTTTTTGGCCTACGTACAGTAGTCCGCCGTTAAGTGCACTTAACGACCGTTAACTTTTTTTTTTCGAATTTCAAAACAACGTTTTATGGATATTGATCGGAAGAAGGATACGAGTCAATTGATGAAAACCTTACCTCGAACCGGTGTTACAAACGACAAAACGGTCTTCAATTGGGTATTTAAACCCTAACGGTGCTTCAACCGGATGTCAAAATTAAATCATTTGGAGCAACAATAGGAGGTAATGTTTACATCAGCTGACTTGTATTCTCCTCCCGATCAAAATCCCTAAAATATCGGTTTGAAATTCGAAAAAAATAGAAAAAAAAGTTAACGGCCGTTAAGTGCATTTAACGGTGGATCACTGTAGGCCAAAAAAGTTGGATTTGTGACCACTGGAGGGAATAAACTGAGTTGGAATTATTTTCGGCCAATAGGTGTTAGTTGGGATTATTTTTGGCCAATTTGCCGTAAATAAATGATTGGAAGGGTTTTTTTTAGGGTTATTGGATTTAATCACATCCAACTATTAGTTATTGGCCGCTGTCACCTTCAAGTATCACTTTGGCCAATATAACTCCCAACTAAACACTATGGTGTCCGTATCACCAAAAGTTAACAAAAAATTAACCAAAAATTAACCAAAAGTGACTTGAATTGGTTAAATTTTGGTGATACGGTGTTCGTAACACCAAAAACTAACCAAAAAATAATCAAAAGTTAACCAAAAGTGACTTGAATTGGTTGACTTTTGGTGATACGAACACCAAAGTGTTTAGTTGGGAGTTATATTGGTCAAAGTGATACTTGAGGGTGACAGCGGCCAATAACCAATAGTTGGAGATGATTAAATCCAATAATCCTTTTTTTAAGACTCTTTCTACTCCACTTTTTTTAAGCAAAAAGACTTTTGATAACTTGGTTTCCGAATGACAAAAAAGTTTTTTAAGAAAGTTTATACATGGTCTTAGTTGTGAAGATCGAGTTATTTACAAGGATAGTACATGAGGTTTCCACATATTTTACATTTTTTCCTATTTAGTTTTAAATCATTTATGGTGTGTGTATTATATTCCTTACTACTACACAAGGTCGATGATCACTTGGTGTATTAGTCTCAATGTTTTCTAATTTACTATTTTGATCCATACTTAAGTTTGATACATTTACGACTTTTACTTAATTATCATTTTGACCTTTTAAGTTTGGATGTATTTTCATCTTTCAATATATGACGTTTTACGAACTTACACTGTCAAGAGGGAGATAAGAAACATTTTTTATAAACACGCGTGACAATATCAATATCCGAGACCCGGCTGCCGCATCACGTGGCCCGATCAATGAATCACTATACTAGTAGTGTTAATTAGTTATGATCATTCATTGGCAAAGGAAGAAATTTGTTACTTTCATACATGCAAATTTAGAAATATGGATATCTCATTCTGCTACACTTTCTTATTCAATTTGACGTGTTAAACCATTTGAACTTGTTTCAAACTAGTTATAGGATCCGTGCTTTGCAGCAGAGACATGTGTTTTTTTTATAATGATGTTGAACGTGTATTTGGGTCATAGTTGTTTTAGACAATAGTGGTGGTATTATGCCATAACATCTGGTTGCATCATTCTTGTTTTAGATGAGTTATGGCATTATGCCTAACGTACTTAACCAAACAATTGGTGCTAATTACATGTTGAACCAAAAGGCTAATGCAGCATTTACATAACAATTGCTTACTTCTATTTGGTTAGGTCTTTTCTTTTGAAGTGATCTTGGTTCGAAACATGTCGCTTACAAATAAATTTTTGGATTTCTTTGTTTTTTTAATTTTACATTCCTTATATATTTCTAATTTAAACTAATATCACCGAAATATAATCAAGATTAATTTTTTTTCTTTTTTCTATTTCTTTTATTTTTCTCATTTACACTACTTTTCTTATTTCCTGCTTTGTATATATTTTTTATTTAACCTTTAATATAATATAACAAAATCATTGCATACTTTGTATCATTTGACGTCAATTTTACTTATTGACAATATTTAAGAGCTTATCTCAAAATATATTTTTTTATTTAAATTACGTATATATCTACAATCCTTATATAATATAGCAAAACTAAAAAATCCTATGTGGCATCTTTTCATAACTTTTAGCTTATGTGACATTATTTGAGAGATTATCTCACAATAATGATTTTTTTATTTAAAAAATGTATATAAAATTTATTATAATAAAACTAATTATATTTTTGGTCCCCTAATATTTTGGAGAATTTTACATTATTTGAGAGATTATCTCACAATAATGATTTTTTATTTAAAAAATGTATATAAAATTTATTATAATAAAACTAATTACATTTTTGGTCCCCTAATATTTTGGAGAATTTTGCATTATTTGAGAGATTATCTCACAATAATGATTTTTTATTTAAAAAATGTATATAAAATTTATTATAATAAAACTAATTACATTTTGGTCCCCTAATATTTTGGAGAATTTTGCATTATTTGAGAGATTATCTCACAATAATGATTTTTTTATTTAAAAAATGTATATAAGATTTATATAATAAAACTAATTACATTTTTGGTCCCCTAATATTTTGGAGAATTATAAAAAATTTAAGAGAACTTATATTTTTAACGCTTTACTACAAGGGGTGTACGTGAGTCGGATTATATTTGATAGGGTTTAAAAATAAAACTTATGGATAAGGTTAATACTAACATATATATACAATTAAATACCTCATTATTTTATACATATACATAACATTTTTATATGATTTTTTTTAAAAATAAACTAAACCATAAAACTAAACACTTTATTCTATTTAATTTGAGTATAATATTGCTATACTAAAAATCTAATTTTTAAAATTATATCATGTATTCCGTTTTACCACGGTTTTGTCTCAAAACTGAATAGAACATTCATGAACATCCTTAAAAGCATCACTTGAATTGTGTTTCCGAGCGTAGCGCGAGCACTAAACTAGTAATACATTATAATAAACATTAATTTTATCTTGGTCCCCTCATATTTAGGAGAGTTGTTAAAAAATAAGAGTATTTATATTTTCAACATTTTACTACTAGAGTGCGCATGAATCAATTTATAGTTGATAAGAGTATAAAATTAAACTTAAGAATAAAATTAGTAATTATTTATAATTAAACACTTCAGTATTTTTTAAACATACATACCTTTTTTTATATGCCGTTAAAAACAACTATACCATAAAACAGAACATTTATCTTTCTTTACTTTGAGTATAACATTATTATACTAAAATAACAATATTTTAGATAAATTTTATGTTCTGGTTTTACCACGATTTTATCCACTAATATCTTTAAAATCACTATTTTTTAAGTTAGATTTTTTTAAATTAGATTTTTACAAATTTTTTTGAAGACATAAGAGCATTCATAACAGAAACCTCATAATCTTTATTTATCTATAAAAATATATGAAGAAAAACATCACTACTCATTCTTATATTTTTCCATATCAATAAACTATGAAGACTACGTATGGTTTTAAATTTTAATAGTAATTTTCAATACGGCTACTTTAACACATCTTAACATTTCAACACTGTGGCTTGTTCTCATGAGGTGAAAACACTAACACTCGTTCTAATAATTTACAAAATTGATATATATACCATGATCAGAACACATAGTTGTAAAAATAAATTCAATCAAGAATCATAATTGATAGGCATTATTGTATTATACAAACAAATGAACAATAATCCCTGTTAACCCTTGGCTAACAGAGATCAAGAAACGCATCTTACAAACTAAAACGTCTGCAATCATACCCTTCCAATTACTAAAACTGACCCCAAATGATGCGAATAGGTTCAATGTTTGGCACGATTATTCGGCTGCAAGAAATGGGATCACCATTGTCATAAACGTCTCGTACGAAAGTGTTGCTGAACCTGTGTATCGCGTATCCTGCTCCTTAAACTTCTCAGTCAAACCCTGCAAAATGTATATCATCTTTAGATGCAAAATTACCAATTTACCCATTATAAATATAATCAACAAAGAAATGGGATGATCTTATTGTCACCTTCACAATCATTCCACACCTGAAATTTAAAAAATTTAAGAGATCATTAAGATTAAAAACAAGAAGCTGGCTTCAATTGTTAAGATTGGAGTAAATTTACAAAAATAGCCTTACTCCACGAAACTATCGAATGAAAGTTCGGGTCTCCTTCCGCTTTGGTCATCATATTTTGATATCAAGAGTTGCAGAACCGAAGGTGGAATTGCATATCCGAGACTGTATAGAGCATCTCTTAACTCTGCCGCATCAATTTTCCCACTTCTGTCCCTATCAAATCTCTCAAAGATAGCCTAAACCATACAAAATGAAATGAATCAAGAAATGCCAAGATCAAAACTTTAGCTTTAGGGCAAAATTTTGTTTGTTATATAAAGGAACCAGATAAACAAAATGTTACTATCTATACAATAAGAAAATGCAACTAATCACTCACACGCCATTGGCCAAGACAGCTCCATAACTCAGCAAACTCTTTGGGACCTGAAAAACAACCAAAAATGCAACATGAATCTCGAGAATGATAATCAATCAAACAATACATATCGCATTACAACATATAAAAAATGAGTCCGTGTCCATCGTTCAGTAAGACGTAGTTAATCAACATTAACTATGATTTGATATTATAATTTAACTTTCTACAACCAAACTGATCAAGCATTTGTATGTGTGTTTCAAGACTTGAAGTCAAAACTTATAATCAAAACAATCTAAAATACACCTATAAATCCACTAACTAATAATCCCATAATCTTAATCTTCAGATTAAACAAAACTAATCAAAATTCAAACCTAATAATCTCCTACTCTTAATCTTCAAGGCAAATAATAACCTAATCATCTCCAATAGTTCATCACAAGCTCACAACAATCAAAACACAACAGATACAATCAAACAAAAACAAAAACAAACCGGTTCGAAAAGGATCATTCGGGTTCCGGAACTGAAACATGAGCAAGCGAATAGTCCGAATGCTAAACTTCTGGTAAGCGGATGTAAGCGCCTGCTGCAATTCCTTAGCATCTATAAACCCGCTCCGATCCAAATCCACCATCTGAAAGCTCCGAATCACTTCCGGATGAGTACCCGCTGGAAACGAGGGTACCGCCGGGTACCCGTATTGTCCACCATAACCACTATTAGGGTTCTGTGTCTGCGTGTAATTGTAACCATACGGTGGTTGTTGAGACGACGGTGGTGGTGGTGGTTGGTAGGAGTATGCAACGCCGGGTTGTGATTGTGAATCCGGCACCGGTGGGGCGGATGGGGCGGTGTTGTGGGGTGAATTGTGACCGTAATAGGACATTGTGTGTTAGGGTTTGTGAAATTGAATTGGGGGAATATATATTGGTGGGATTAATGGCGGTTGTGATGAAGGATTAGGTTGAATTTACGCGTAATGTGTTTACGCGATTAGTATCCATTAGCGATTTGTATGTATTTGATTGTGTTTGTTTGCAGGTGAATAACAACGAAACATCGGCTTGCCTTCAATGATTTTTGAAAGAGATTGCCAAGTTTGATTTGGATGGTTCCAGAAATAAGATTTTAATTATTTTCGCAAATTGATTTTAAGGGGCTGTTTGGGATTGCTTATTAAAACTCCTTTTGACTTCTGTCAGAAGTTAATAAGTCAGTAGGTACTGACTTATTAACTTTTCCCCTCATAACTTTCAGTTTGTCAAACACCTTTTAACCTCCTTTTAGCTTTTTCAAAAGTTAATAAGTTATAAGTTGGTCCAAATAAGCAATCCCAAACAGCCACTAAATAATCTGAATGAATATCGATTGTATGAAAATAATTTAATGCTTTTATTCTTTTCAGTTGTCCTAACTTTAAGGTATTTTGTTTATAGTGCGATCTGTCGTCAAAACCACCTAATGTCGTGAATTTCATATAAGGCTTTTGATTGGAAGTAGGATATGAATCAACCGATGTAAACCTACCTTGAGTTGGTGCTCCGAGCAATGAAATTTAACATTCGATTGAAGCACCGTTAATCTTAGATCACCCGATTGAAGACCGTTTGTTGTTTGGAATACTGGTTCGAGGTAAGTTTTAATCAGTTGACTTATATCATTCTCCCGATCAAAAGTCCTAAAACACAGGTTTGAAATTCAAAAAAAACTAAAAGCGTTAAGTGTTTTTTAACGGCGGACAATTCTACGCAATATATCTTAAAGTTCAGACCACTAAAACGAATAAATACACTTGAGATTATTTTTTACCAATAGATGTTAGAGTGAGGGGAGTCCACCCCTCACCACCCCACACCACCCCACACTTTTTACTCCACCCCACATTCATCCCACATCCACCCCAAATTACCCGGTATCCACCCCACACCACCCCAATTTAATAAAGTAGCCGTTGAAAAAGAAAGATGGAGGTGGGCCCCCACATGTCCAACACTCACAAGTTCGGGGAAAGATTCGGGGAACACACCCCAAATTGCACCCCAATATTCGGGGCCGAAGGGGGGTGGGGCGGTGTTCCCACGCGGGGCCGATTCGGGGCTACACCCACCCCACATCCACTCCGTCTACTCTTAGGACCAATTTGTCTTGTTATTTAGTTGCATGTGAGAAGAGAAAAGATAGCTTCCTTTTGTGTGTTTGGGTCGTGGTCTATGATCCGATAACAAATAAGTGGATCCGATTAACATGATATTCATTTTAGACAAAATCCACTTTGAATCGAAACCATACTCCTATGTCATTCCAAATCAATGTATACAGTTTCTGATTTTGATCTATAACCACAAGAATGGGCAGTTGTTAAATTAGCCCTGGGTACAGTAAAACTTGTCTAAACAAACATTCAAAAATGACTCTTCTAGTCTTGTTTCTCTCTCTATGGTTTATTTGAACTCTTGTTCTTTGTTTGGGTCCGGTATAAAACCCATAACGCTGCAATATGTACAAGTCTCTTCTATTTCATGTATTCAAGAACACTCTGACTGATTTCCTCAAGAAAGGAAACAAAGCCCATAGCGTTTGCATAGCCACTTCCATCGACGTCTTGCTCTTCAATTAGATAGCTTTCAAACAATGATGCATCTTCTTGACCACCTCTTATAAACACCAGTCTAGGAGTGATGTTTCTTTCTTGTTTCACTTTGTTTATTGTTCTTCTCAACAAACCTACAATTTAAGAAGAACAAGCTTGTTTTAAAACAATCAAAATCTTCAAAACAATCTAGTGGTAAGCGGATCAAAATTTTGATCATGTAACATTTATATACAAGTTGAAACGCGCCAGGTTGGCCCAAACACATTGTCTGTTTTTAATCTTAACTATCTATTAATAAAATGATTTAGGAAGTTCATATATGTTTTGAGTGACTTTCAACCCGTTTGACATTCCCTTCAAAGTTTTTTTTACCGGCGGGTGACAAGTGATGCACAAACATAACACGAATAGACAAATTCATAAGTTAATGAGTGGGTAGAGATGCACTGATACATCTTCTAGAACTCAACGTCAACCGACTGAATTTTCCAGTAATTTTCCATATGGGTTGAAATATGTCACGTTGACACGAAACACTATTTTCAAAAGAAAGTAATCTTATGTAAATAGAGTCAGCACAGGTCTTGGGAAACAGGTAACTTTATATTATTTGAAACAGGTTGGGTCGATCCAAATCATTTTTAGTCCAACTTTTAAATATATATACCAATATATTAGAAAACTAATAATATTTAATAACATGTTTTACGAACTTAGTTTGAAGACCATTCGGCCTGTTTGACCCGTTTCCTTACCAGCAATATATCTTTATTTTACCTGGATAAAACAGAACAAGACATGACCCTTTCATAAAAATAGGTCGAAATCACGGCCTCAGTTAAAATTTTGAATCTTCAAAGAAAAAGAAGTGATGACTTACAGTCATGTGGTGGAGGATAGGGAAGTGTAGGGTCAGCTGTAGAGGAATAATACACAATTAAGGTTGTGAATGCATCAAGGAAAAATATAGGGCTTTCACTTGTCATTAAAGCAGCCCGGCTCAACGAATGGCGAGGATATGCCAATTTATCAGGAGTCGCATACGATGTCAAAAGTGGATATATTGCACGATGAAGAGAACTTGGTTCCAGCCCACTGAAATAAATAATTAAAATATATATTAAACCTTGGAACAGACATGACCGGTAAAAAATTTTTTTAGAACTTTTAAGATAAAAGTCTTAACTTCAGTAACAGTGAACTATTTCTCCATATTGAACTACCTATTGTTAAATGACTAAGGTGGTGACCAGATGTACGTTTTATAAGTGATTATGAGATACTAACTAGAATAAGATAGATGCAAAATGGGATGTGGAGAATGTGTCTGTACGCGCTTCAGATTTGTAAAGTTTAAAGTGTTGGACAAATTCTGATTATCAAAATTCTTAAAACATGAATGAATTAAAAATACACTTTTGTGAAGAAGTTAAACGATTTGTAAAATATAAACCAAGGACTCTTAAATTGGTTATAATAAAGTAAAATTGCCAAGGTAACCAAAAATTTTGTATTAGACAATGTGGGGTATAAAAATTCTTCTCTCATCAAAAGGAGTGGAAGTTCAATTTTCACAAAATTTAGTTCCATAATCCCTATAGTTGTCAAATTGAACTTTCACTCCTACATTTCTCAAAATTCGAACTTTCACCGGTAAATATGCCAAATTTCTTGCTCCCCACATTGTCAAATTTGAGATCTTAGATTAACTTTCTAGGCATTTTTTTCTAAAAATACAAGGGTAAGTGAGTAATTTTGTACTAGCCACATAAACAATCAGTTTTGTTGCAGGTGACATGAAAGATAAAACTGTCGAATAACCAGAAACAGGATCTGCTTGTCCAACATTAAAAATTAGGAACTCGTCCTTGTGCCTTCAAGTCCATAATAAGCAGATACAAGTTCCAAAAAAGAAATCCAATTCCAAACACCCCTTCGGTCATTCGAACCCATTCCATGTTTCCATATTTTAACAAAATAACTTAAAAATCGCTTTATCCCATCCCCCACCCTGTATTTAGAAGAAAGCAAATCCATCCTCCAAATTTTACGAGTCACTATTCATCTCACATAACCAATTTTTTTATATTTTGTGTGTGAGTAAGTTTGAGAGGAAGAGAAAAAATAATTAAAAAAAGAAGTATTGTTTAATTGAGTCGAGATAAATATAGGGAATGGGATGTGGGAGGCTTTTAGAAAATGAGAGATTTAAAAAAATGGTGCTTTTTAGTTAAACTATACGGATGGGGAAAGGGAATGAATTGTGAATGCTCTTAAATAATCACTTGCTTAGTTCTTACATTCTCTCCATGAATTTGTTAGATTACATTTATCAAAACACACCCGAACAAGCACTGGAGTTAATTATAGGGATGGGATGATGGAGAGTGAATGCACTTAAATATCCCTTGTTTACTTTTTTACTTACATTCTCTCAATAAATATGTTAAAGTAGATTTACCATAACATACCTGAACAAGCATTGAAGGTAAATCCGATAATCAGGGTGAATGCCTTCTTCATGAAAACGCAAAAGAGGGTTTCTAAGTAAAGCAAATACTAATCGAGGCAAAGCTTGTAATTGTGGGCACTGAGAAAATGTAACATCAATAAGCGATCCCGTTGAGCTTCTTGCGTTTTTGAATGCTTCATTATATTGGCCTGTAAGGATAACAAGCCAATCATGTAGCAACATCCTGCCTTCTCTGACTCCTTCATTCAGTGAGGCTAGGATCACCTGTGACGAGAGGGCACACTAGTTAGCTAGAAATCACTAAATGCCAACTCACATCCAAAAGTGGAAATTGCTTATGGTAAATGAAATATATTGAAAAGAAAACCCATTTACTTATAATTGGTAAATGAAACATCTCTAACAGGTTGAATATAAAATTATAGCTTAAAAGAAAAACAGGTCAAATGAGTTTATCCTGTTATCCACCCAATTCGACCCCCGCTCGTTTTGCCAATTCTAAGAAAAATGTACAAGGGTTGTAAAGAGCTTTACCTTGTGAACAAGAATTGACAGAACAACTTCATGATCAACGCTATCATATAACTCGTTGAAGTTATGTGCAACTCCGAACTGCAATGTTCTTATTCTAAGTCGCCTTTTGATGGTATATTTTGATCTGCATGGATACGTTACATTCGTGTAAAACAGTAAGGTATACAATAGTCAGTTTTGAATGTTTGGATAAACATATTTTGCTTCTGATTATTTGATTACTTACGCGCCAAATAACCAGTTTCATACCCGCTCCAACAAAACTGATTATCTAAATGTAAAAGAAAATTTCCAGTTTTAAATTTCTTTTAAACCCAACTGTAGACTTTTATCTTTGTTTCACACTATTACTTGCTTTCACATGAAATTACTTTTTTGGTCATTTTATCCATCAATTCAATAGCAAAAAAATTGTAAAACATTAATAGGTCTGCTTTTCTAGTTATAATAATTTAAAACAGCATGAGCACATTCAGACACTATCTTCTATAGCCATTTCCATTGCATCTAATTATTTGCTTCTGATTTCAAAATACACATCCAAACACCCCATAATTTTTTGATTGGCTGGATAGTAATGAGTCTAATGACAACTGATTATAATTGAATATAACTGAAATATTCAGTATAAGGATATATAAATATTTACGACACAGATACACATACCTACTTGTCAAGCCTGAGCCTGGAGTTGGAAATTCCTCTGGGGGCACAACAACAGTATACTGGAAAGCCAATTGTAATATAGGAAGCTCAGAAGTGTGTCTGCAAATATATATGATTTAATAAAATCAAGCTTTCATTTATCAAAAAGAAGTTACAAGTTTACAACCACATCAAAAAAACATAGTTTTCAGTAGAGGTGGTGGATGAGTCAGGCAGGGTTGGGTAACAGGTCGGAATGGGTTCGGGTTAAATTGGTAATATTCCAGTGTGGCTTGAAACAGGACAGGCTGGATCAGGTTGCTCGTAAATACCTTTTTTACCATTCTTATAGCCTGTTAGAAATAACTATTTGTATTTGATAAGATTACAAAACAACATACTTAACATATAATTTAAATACTTAATATTAATTTAGGAGGTCATAAGTATTAACTATACATTTTGGATGACTTTTGATCGGTGACTCATATGACCCATTTCCCTTTTAGAAAAATTTTGGATGATTTTGATTGCAAAACTGCAAGTCTACAAGGCACGCTTATGAACTTGCACAATAAAAGCAACTTGAACAAAATACGATACTAGATGCACAACATGGAATATGAACATTTACCTGGAAAACCCATCATTATTGACAAAATCAAAGTCATAAGCATAAGTAGCATGCGAGTCGCAACAAATAACATGCTGAACATTCTCATACTGTGGATCAGGAAAGAAATGACCATACTGTAGAAAATAATTAATGTAGATTAGAAGCATTAGAAAAAAAACAGAATTACACAATAGTTCAGCAATTGAATGAACAGCCACTCACAGAATTTCCAGTTTTGAATTCAGTGGATGTCCTCAAACGCATGATACAATTGAAAGCATATGGACGGCTTAACATTCGATACCTGCAAAATAAGCGAAATAGGTAATCATTGAACTATTTAGCATCTGGATTCAGATGATCAGCTGTAATAAAAAAAGGGTTGTGTGAGAAGGTGTTTCAATGTGGTTTTGATGTTTGAAGTTGTAAGAATCAGATTACCTTACCCTAGTATGAAACTGATCATCTAAAACTGATTATATTACCCCAAAATGATCCCAATATTAGTCACAATAGTCAGATAATCAATTTCAAAACACAAATCATAGCAGTTATATACACTACCACAAATAGAGGTAAATTAGTTTTTTTTTCTTTTCCGTTTTGTTATTTACACAGGAATATGAAACTTACTTAAAAAATTCATTACTTACATGTCCTGAGGAAGTGTTGAATCATCAGTACTCGGGTACAAAAACAATGAGCCTCCACTATCAATACTAAGAAACTTTAAGGATGCCAGATCTGTGTACTCATTTGTAACAGCAAATATGTCTACGCAAACGCCTGCTTGAACAGCGACTGCAGCCTGTAAAATATACATGAATGCGCAAATTTTCACAAATAATATCAATTAAAGAGCACAAATTTGTAATCAACATTCAGACTAGTACCAGATCTTTGTAAAATGGTGTTTGTTCAGGAAGTAAGGCCAGCTCAGCATCCTCTCCTCTGCTAGCATATTGCTCACCATATCTTCTTGTGTCCAGCTGTCCAGGCCCATAGTCAGGAGCTCCGGATAGAAATGCAAAGATTCTGGCTGCAAATGCTTTCGTTTTAGAAGAGACAGAAATGTAACTTGTATTGGTCATGCAAGTACTAAAGCATAATTTAACCTAATGCGAAAGTGTTGCCATGCTCAGATCCCAGATATGAGATAAGTGTTTCCATTGCCAACCCAAAACCACGTCCTCCCAGCAAAACTCTATCCATTCCTTGTCCACCACCTGTACCTTCCCACGAGGATGTTGGCCGCAAGGTTTCGAGTGCAGATGCAATTCGATCCTTACAAGTTTCTACCTGTAGCAAAGATAATGGACACTGAAGACTCAACATTTTGGCCTTCGCAAGTGTATCCTTCAAAACTAGAGGTGTCAACAGTCAAGATGGGCAAGTGCGATGGAATGTGACTAATGGGTTAAAACAGGTCACTTTCAGTACAGATCATAACCACCAAGTCGGTTTGGGTCGCTCATAAACACGTTTTACTCCATTTATCTTGTTATAAACAATAGTAAGCTATTTATGATTGCAAAAATCATCCTAGAGGTGTCAACAGTCAAGATGGGCAAGTGGGATAGATTGTTGCTATTTATGATTGCAAAAACCATACTAATACAATAGTAATCATTGAATAAAACAATTTAGGAGGTTGTAATGTTGTATGCATTACTAATAATACACTTTAAGAGACTTTCACCCATTTAACCTTCTTCCACTTCCAGGTAAATTATTTGATTTGACTCACAAGTAAAAAGTGCAAAATTTGCCACATCTAGTCGAACCAATCATAAACTGATATGAAGGCCTGAGTACATTTGTCAATAAACTTACCGGAGCCAAAAAAGAAAACAATGGCATGGCATCTTCAAGCTCAATTGATAGGGTTCCATCAGAGTCCGGGGGTAAAAATACATTTTTCACCACAGGAATAGGTCCTTGCACGTCATACAAACCTAATTTGTGGCTGAATGTAGCAAGCCCAAAAAGAGACCCAGGTGCAAGAGCTGTATCAAATCGATATTTTTAGCATTTCAAACTCATCCTATTAAAAGTCTAGATAATAATACAACAATTACCAACCTTCCAGAGCCGCTAACAAAGCACTTTTTGTAAGTTCTAGGAATTCTTCTGAGGCTGAGAAAAGAGTAAATGAATGTTGAATAAGTACACAATACACAGAGAATTCCATCTCGAGAACTTCGAATACAACAAGGGACATCATTTTTTTCTGTCCCGTTGTTGAAACATGTATACTTAGTACTTGATAAACTCTCATGTACTTAATAATACTTGTTCAACAATGCATATCTTGTTTCTGCCTATCATTGATACATGTTTGGTTGATTAAACATATTCATATAAACAACAAAATCTTACATGCCAAATCAATAGCAGCAACATAAACTGGTCGGGCTTGCATATCCTCCTCCTCAGAACCATCAACTACAGCACAGAAAGAAATAAGTGTTACATACATAAATCATGAACCCTATATCAAAGACTGGATAACTACAAAACAAAAACAATTAAAAAAAAGTTCAAGTGTAAGAAACATTCACCAATTCTGCATTAGCTACATTTTCACTGGTATGGAAACAAGTTTACAAATGAATACTTCAATGTATAACCAAAAGTCTAAAACGACACATTCACTTCATTTAACAGCTTCAATGGCATCCTGTGCAAGAAGCATTTGCCAATTCTTGTACTAGTCCACATTTGCATTAACATGAATAAAACCTATAGCAATCAAGTACTAAACTTCTTAAAGCATGATTCAGAGCTAAATTTTTTAGGTCTGCAATCTCAATTGAAGTTCAACGGATTCATTTGTTTAACCTAATCACTCAATTCCAATTTTGAGCCATAACTAAATAGAACAATGCAGGACTAAAATATATAGAAATGAATACTGAAATGTATAATCAACAGTCTAAAACAGCTTCAATAACTGATGCCATTGAAGCATTTGCCAATTCTAGAATTAGTCCACATTAGCAATTAAACTGTAATTTGATTAAAACCAGTAGCAATTAAGTTCTTTACTTGTTAAACGATTACTCAGAGCTAAAAATTTTAGGTCTGAAATCTCAATTTAAGCTCAGCCGATCTGTTCGTTTAACCTAATTACTCAATTCCAAAGCCATAACTAAATAGAACAATGCAGGTCGAATACGAATTAAATCAAACACAGTATAAAAAATTACGAGGCAATTCGAGATCGATAAACGACGACATAGTCTCCGGCGAAGAATCAGAAGAAGAGTGACGAGCAATTGTTTCAGAAGAGAATCCATTTAGCGTTGCGCAGATGGAGCAAGTCCACACCCACTGCTCTTGATCACAGTACGTGTTGTAGTACGCCCAACAATTCTCGCACCTAGGGATCAAATCACCGCCGGATCCGTACAACGGCGAGTTACCGTTCTCGTCCTTGGAAGCGAACGGCGTCACCGTTACTCCCCACGGTAGGCCCGACGATTCCTGCGCGTCCGGATCCGATGGAAACCGTAACACCGTCGCGCGCACCGCCATTAGTGATTGATATCTTTTTAGGGCTTTGTTTTGTACGTTTTCCGATCGGGTCGGAGAAGATACCGGAGTGTGTGTGATTGCGGAGAAACAAATGCTGCTACTCGTTTGCTTACTGTGTTTCTGGGTTTGACGTTCCACGTAGCATTAACAAATCAGTTTGTGACACGTCGGATTTTATGTAGACTGATACATGTAGGATGGATCGGGTTAGGAAAAACGGTTTTCGGGCTTACCATATAACTATTTAAGGTTGTCTTTAGAGCTTACATGTGGTGATGTTGAGAGGTATACAAATGATAATCAAATTGAACCTCTTTCGAAAAGTCAAAAAAATACGTGACTAGTGACGGATTTAAGAAATTTTTAAATGAGTTTATTATTTTTAATTATTTTAATTTTAACAGAACGGACATAAAAACTAACGGGCAGCGTCAACAGTTCGAGTCGGGTTATGTTCATTACAAAATAACTATGCAATATAATAAGTCAATAGTTAAAAAACCATCATCATTATAAATTAAATAAACACAACTTCAATGGTCCTTACGATTTTAAAACTACTTTTTGTGTCACGTATGAAATTTTGTTTTCATGTGAAGATTTTACCTATAAAGTTCTTTATTTTTAAAGCAAAAATTCAATACATGCATATGACATATTGTTCATAGTTTGACAATGTATTTATTTTCTTAATATGAAAATTATATATCTTTATTCTCTAGTCTACCTTAATTTATTTGTCAATGTCATTCATTTCTTCATTTTTTTGTCTTATATTTTTTTAAAGATTCTGATCTTCAATGTAGTTTCCTACATAAAATTTGAATGTTATGCTAATCTTCTTCACTTTTTGTGTGTATTTTCGTTATAAACTAGTGAGTTTGTTATAAATAATAACATTTAGTTTTAATATTTATTATCTCTATTAATAGTTAGCATTAGTTTAATGTGTATAGTAAATAATAAAGGATATACAGGAGTTTCTTACTGATTTGTTACATGTACGTATATGTTTTATAAATTATAATCACAAATCAATCAATAATTCCCTTTGGTTGAGTTGGGTTCGATTTGCGTAACCATCCATAATCTGTTTAAACGATTATTTTAGTTTTTGAAAAGTTCGTTGTTCAAATTTTGGGAGGGGACTTGAACCCATTACCTTTGCAAATTTTGGTTACTTAATGATTCATCAATGCTCGATTAAACCCCATTAACAAAAAAAAAGTAACACAAATCAATAGGGAGGGGACTTGAACCCATTAACTTTGCAAATTTTGGTTGAATGCCTTACCACTTGAAGCATTTTAAATTATTGTTATGGGTTCACTCCTTATTATACATATGGGTTCACGTACTCCAGTTTTTTCTATGTAATTTCTACAAAAAGTTTGAAACATGATGGGTACCCGTGAATCCGTCCTTGTATGTGAGACGGGTATGTGATTACATGTTATATTTATTTTAGTTACATGCTATTGTTTTAGTTATATTATATTATCATAAGGATCATTATTTTCTTTTTTCTTCCGTTCATTCATTCTTATAACTTGTACAAAAGTATCAACGTATTAGATACATACCCGAAGAGTATTTTATGAAACTAATTAGCTTGATACTCGACGTGTATATTTCCGCTACATACCCGACGGGTAGGGGTGTAAATGAGTCAAGCCGGTTTGTAAGCTACTCGAGATCGACTCGGTAAAAAGCTCGTTCGAGCCAAGTCTTAACGAGCTCGAGCCCGATTTCGAGCCTAGAATAATGTTCGTTTTGTTATCGAGCTCGAGCTTTGCATACAAAACTCGACTAGGCTCGCAAGCCTTATCGAGCCTAGCAGGAAATTATTTTTTATTTAAAATATTTAATAAATATTTCACATTTACTAAAAAATAACATAATAGGTCTTTGTTATCGAGCTTCTTGTCGAGCTTTTTATCGAGCTCGAGCCAAACATTGGTTTGTTTAATACAAAACGAGCCTTGTCGAGCCGAGCTCGAACTTTTTCCCCTTTCACGAGTCGAGCTCGAGCTTAAAATTTAGACTCGAACCAAGCTTGAGCTCGAGCTTCAAAAAATTCAAACGAGCCAAGCTCGAGCTCGGCTCGGCTCGTTTACACCCTTACCGATGGGTTTGGATCGGGTATGGGATACACTTTTAATTGGAGTTGGGGTTAGGATTATCCATACTCGTCCAAAACTCACCCCATTGTCATCCCTAGGGAGGTGAGACGGAAGATAAAGTTGGAGGGTTGATTGTGTGGCCTAAGCCTAGAAGAATGGGATTAGGGATAGATTTTGACATATGGGGCAACGAAGAAAATTAAAGAGGTAGGTTTTGTAAAATTATAACCCGATATGATAATTTCATCACAACATGTCTACTGTATGATTTAAACTTCAAATATAAGAGTGATACCAATAGGTCAATAATTTCACTACCACCCGGAATGTTTTGATGTACCATTAATATTAAATAAATCAGAATCAAAACATAACTTAATAAATAGATAAAGTCTTATAAGAGTCGTCACCGACTCCAAATACCTATGCCTAACTAAGAAATTGTAAGTCGTCAAATTGTGACCGGTTTGTCTGATATTTTTGTCCTCCCCTATATCACTAATAACATAGTGAGCACTTTAGAAAATAATGTACGAGGCTAATGTCTGCTATGCAAACACGTGTGATAGCAATGGTTACACAATTGCAAAATAAAAATACGTAATATTGTATCAATCCATAGGTCCATGTACGTTGTTCAATATGTAATTAACTAATAACTATGTTGGTGACTCATGATAGATAACTGAAATATGTACGTGAACAAATCATACTAATTAACCTATAGATGGAGGGATTTTCTAAAAAGGCTAAGAAGTAATCTGAGACGTCGGATTATGGTGTTTTACGGCCCAGATGGACGCAATGGCATTTTTGTAATTATTTTGATGTTTTGATCACGCGCAAGATGAATTTGGGGGTATATTTGTCATTGTACGTTTTTAACACAAAATTCAGACGCCATGGTGTTTCTTAGATCTGTGCGTTTTTAACACAAAAATCAAACGTCATGGTGTTTTTTAGATCTGTGTCTTCTGAATCATGGTGTTTTTTACGTTTGAACTTCGTAATTAGTAAACGAAAACGTCAAAAACAAACAAAAACATCATCGTTTATAAAAAGACACCATGCATAAACGTCATACATGATCGGATGTTCGTAATTAATATAAAAAAACGCCATAAATGAACATCGAGAGTGATGGCCGGGATTCGCAAATCAACGTCATATGTATAAAAGACGACGCTGCCCCTCCGCATTTTTTCACCCTCATGGACACGTGTTTGTTTGTGAATGTTTCCTACACTTCTTAGAGTTTTAAACCTTTTTAGAAAAACCTCATCTTAACCTATATATACTCTATCTATATATTGACTTGAGTAACAAACTAACAATATATTATAGGGAAAATGCCATAGAAACATAACCAAGTTTCAGTTTTGTTCTAATTAGGTCACTCAAGCATATTTTACTTGAATTGGATGACTAAACCTTCAAATCGAGCAATTGTTAGATTTTGTTTGTGTCAAGAAAGGAATTAGGGATAGAATGTGGGGGTCGGAATATTTAATATATGTAATTATATTAAAAAATTTAAAAATATGTTAATTATAATAAAAAATAAAAAAATAAATCTACAATTCACATTACCGCTTCACATTAGCATAAAAAAATGTAAAAAATAATTCCTAACTGAAACGTAAAGAAAAACATGTGAAAACAACATATTAAAACCTCTAATTTAAATAAAATATGAAGGTGAGTGACCTAATTGGAACAATTTTTAAACTTGAGTGACTTAATTAGAACAAAATTGAAACTTGGTTATGTACACCTGCAGATATAAACAGTTATTGCAAAGTAGTTTTGTATAATCAACATACCAAAACTACGGATATACGTACTTTAAATGTTATAAGAAAAAGTTAATATATATACTTCGTTAATTAACATCTAGACTTAAGTCATGTTTTTTCATATTAAAATATAACCAGATTATGAATAAACTAGGTTTTATTTTTAAATAAGAGGTCCGTAGGTGAGACGTAATATTAGTTATTATTATCTGATCTAACGTTATCTTGTTCTTTAGCAACAAATTCATACCATTTCTCATGAAAAGGTAAACAAACATGAAAAAGCCGCCCCTTGGTAAACAATTAGAAAACTAAACGCTTTAAATATTTAAGAATCTTTTGAAAACAAAACACACAACAAATTTGACCTTTTTAATATATGTAAGTTTATTTTTATGTATAAAATCAACCTTTGATGTGCATTTCCATTTCATCAACCACAAATAACAATGTTCGGAACCTTATCAGAAGAGGCCGAAGTAAAGGTCCCCGCGAGCAAAGCTTGGGCTCTCTACGGCACTCTTGAGATTGCAAAGCTTGTCGGGGAGAAACTCCTTGAAGCGGTGGACGTGGTTGAAGGTGATGGTGGGCCCGGAACCATTCTCAAGCTTACCTTTAAGCCTGGTATGTCTCAAAATTAGGGATAAGATCGGTACATATTCTATATTTATCGAAAACATCGATACCGACCGGTTTTTACATAATGGTGTAGTTGCATGATTCTTGAATGCCGATGTTGCAAAATGATAATACCAAAAGCATTAATAAGTATCTCAAATTTATATAGAAGACATTCGTAATCTTGAACTTAAAATATAAAACATTCAAAACTAACAAAAATCTATCAACATGGTTAGCTAAAATTGTTTTATGTAACTCGGTTTTGGCTTTTACCGACACCAAAGTTTTGACAAAATCAAATACCAGTGTATGCACTGTTTTTTTTTCTGTTGGTTACTCAATACGCAACGATATCTCCTACTTGAAATACATGAAACAAATATAAACATGTATGAAAAATATAAATAAAGAACTGACGGCATAGTTGTATATGTTTAGAGTCAGGATTATCTTGTTGCAAAGAGAAGTTTATGAAGGTCGATAATGCAAATATGGTTAAAGAAGTCGAAGTGGTGGAAGGGGGCTTGCTTGATCTTGGATTTGATACATACCGGATAAGGATTGAGATTAAAGAGCATCCAAGTGATGACTCGGGCTCATCGTGTCTTCATAAATTAACAATTGAATACGATGTTAAGGAAGAATTTGCTGCTAATGCTTCTCTTGTCACCCCCGAACCTCTCCTTCGTATTATGAGAGTTGCAAATGAGTATCTTTTGAATTTTTGATGAACACAGTATATAATCTTTTGATGAACACAATAACTAGTAGGGAACTTGCACACGATGTTACAGCGACGACAATTTTCAACATTATAGTTGTTTTTGTTAATTTATCGATCTTCTCATGATATTTTATATAGTAGTTATTAAAATTTGCTTGCTCGTATATTATTTATAGAAAAATTAAACACCTGGTTCATCAGAGTTAGAAATTGTAATCTTTATTTCCATGTTGTATGGCATACGAGTAATAGGAGTATCACAAGCAGCCACTAATAACTTTATTATATTTTATTTATTCCCATCATCAAAAGATAAAACAACACATATGCAACCAAGAATAAATATAAAATTATGAAAATAAAAGGAACATTAAAGAAAAATACAAAACCTTTCATGGTATCTTGGATCTACCGATATGAGATCTAGCTAGCAGTCAAAGCTAAACTATTTATGATATTTTTCATTTTTTCAGGCAGTAAAGCGATTATGCCATTATGGTCAATAGGTCATGGTCTTGCCTTGATGATGAATATTTATATTAATCGTGGTGTTTGTGACATGTTAAAGACGATAAGATACATTTTACCAACCCTATATTACTTTAAAAATTCATATATATCATCAAGTCGTCATGTCGTGTTTTTTCTACCTATGTTTCTGAGTCGCCATTTTGTATTTTAATCATACAAACTCATGTTGTGCTTATTTGTACCCATATTCCTACACCGTCGTTTTATCTATTGGTTAGATCTAATTTAATTATGAGTTTAAACAAAAATTAACACACATCTAATAATTTAATTACAAGATCTTGTTCTTTAGCACCAAAATCATACAATTTTCCAAATCCACTAGAAAAAAAAAATCATGAACAATTAATTAAAAAAAAGGCACATGAATACTGAGGCCCTAAATAAATAATTAGAGAAAATTAAAAAGTAATTAATCAGGAATCTTTTGAAAACAACAAATAAACAAAGTAAACAACAAATCTTATATCATGTATAAAATCAACCTTCAATGTGCATTTCAACAACTTAACCACGTACAAATAAAAATGTTCGGAACTTTGTCGGAAGAGGCGGAAGTGAAGGTGCCAGCAACCAAAGCTTGGGCTCTCTACGGCACTCTAGAGATCGGAAAGCTTCTCGCTGGAACAATCGTTGACGCAGTCGACGTGGTTGAAGGTGACGGTGGGCCTAATACTGTTCTAAAGGTTACGTTTATGCCCGGTACGTTTCCAAACACATGAAAATGATAAATATTAATTAAAATATTTAGTTAACTACTACAACCTACACCTTATAGGATTTGAAAAATTAAATGTGAGCTATATATTTGTAGGGTCGGGCTTCTCTACTTACAAAGAGAAGTTCACAAAGGTTGATAATGAAAATATGGTTAAAGAAATCGAAATTGTGGAAGGGGCGTTTCTTGATATTGGATTTAATCTATATCGAATAAGGATTGAGATCAAAGCGAATCCAAGGGATGGTTCAGGGTCATCGTGTCTCCATAAATTCACAATTGAATATGATGTTAAGGAAGAGTTTGCTGCTAATGCTTCTCTTGTCACCACGGAACCGATCCTTGGCGTTATGAGAGTTGCAACCGAGTACCTTTTGAAATGTTGATTAATGTATAATTAGTGTTATTGTCAACGTTAAACTTGTACTATTTTTGTCTTATCAATGTATTTACTGGTATAAGCGAACTCATTTGTTTGGCTTTTGGTTCATTATATTTAACCGTCTAAGTGGTTAGAAAAAGCCCGTCTAGTTACTTAAATCATTACACACGTCTTAAAGGTTGTTTATAATGTTTTAGTTAGAGTCATTAAGGGTTATTTATCCTGAGGTGATTATAACAATTTAGTCATTTATCGCTTTATATATAATTATTAACAAACTAAAAAAGATTCAAGATTGAAAATTGGATTAAAATGCCATCTTCAACTATTACAAAACCAAAGTAGAAAATGATAGAATTAGAGTATAGTTAACTAAGCGCGAAATCTAAGAAGTGAGCCCTGAAATGGGAAGGGTGAGTCTCTATTTATTGCTAAATTCTGGTGACCGAACACGACTTGTGTCTATTGGCACATCCTAGTAAGGCCCATGCCTCCTTCAAACCTCTTAGAATCTGACTAGACACAGATCATGTATGCCAGGCATGCGCGTGGTCAACTGCGAAGCTTCAGAATATCGACAAAAGATCTTTTTTTCATTTTTAGATGGGGGCATGAGGCGTTTCTGCTAGGCATGGATGCCTAACCTATTTTTTGACAAAATCTTCAGTTATTTCGTATTTCACTTCAACTTGTTATATTTTGACCCGATTAACCTATGTATATATCTAATGTTTCCGTTTTTAAAGAAGTTGTGAGCACTCAATTAACACTTCATATGGAGCCATGTTGAAATTAAGATAACTAGAGCCCTGGTAGTCTGGTACGTGTTCTTTTGTTCTTATTTTTTTCCTTATTAAACTCACCCCTATTTATATAATACAAATGAAGAAGGTTTTCGAAAACTATAAATGAATTACGAAGGATGATGCATAATAATGAGATGTGGTTTGTTCCACACGTTTATTTGGTTCACACTTCACGTGGTCCATCAACGACTCTTGCGTGTTTTTTTTGCTGTCCGTTTGTTTTGAATACGCTCCACGCGACCACGCCTTTAGAGAGAAACTCGAAGGGACGATAGAGAGTGAAACTTAGAAAGAGAGAATGTAGATAAATAAAGAGGGGAAACCGGGAGTTGCCGTCTTTGACGACATTGATGTTGTTTTTTGTGTTTTTCTTTTTATAACCTCTTGTTATATTAACTTAGGATCCCAAAACAAAATATTAAAGAAAAACAAGAAGCAACAAAAAGAAGACGTTAAACTTATTAATAATTAGTAGATAATTAGGGATAAGATATATAATTAAGAATCTTTTAAAAACAAAATATAAACAACTAATTTGGTAAGGTTTTTTTTGTTATAAAAATGAAACCCCCCTTTTGTACATTCCATCAACCACCAATAAAAATGTTCGGGACCTTATCAGAAGAGGCAGAAGTAAAGATCCCAGCAAGCAAAGCTTGGGCTTTATATGGCACTCTTGAGATCGGAAAGCTTTTCGTCGGAAAAATCCTCGAAGCAGTGGACTTGGTTGAAGGTGACGGTGGTCCCGGTACCATTGTCAAGCTTACCTTTTATCCCGGTACGTCTCAAAAGACATGAAAAATGAAAAAAAAAATTATATTTAAGGGTTCAAATCTTGTCTGGTGCAGTTTTCGATGTATCTGTCTTAAAAATATTGTTATATATGTTTAGGGTCGGGCTTTTCTTATTACAAAGAAAAGTTTACGAAGGTCGATAATGCAAACATGGTCAAAGAAGCCGAAGTGGTGGAAAGGGGGATTTCTTGATCTCGGGTTTAATTTATACCGAATAAGGATTGAGATCAAAGAGAATCCGAAGGATGATTCGGGAACATCGTGTCTTTTAAAATTAACAATTGAATACGACGTTAAGGAAGAGTTTGCTGCTAATGCTTCTCTTGTCACCACTGAACCTCTCATTGCTATCATGGGAGTTGCAAACGAGTATCTTTTGAAATTTTGATTATCATACTAATAGTATGTTATCAAATTCATGATTAGTATAGTTGTTTAGAATAAAGTTATATTACTTTATTGTGTTAGTGTTTTTAGTGGTACGAGTGTGTTTGGCTTTTGATTCGAAAAGTATGACTTGATTCTCTTATGTTCTTGTGTGTTACTATAAAAGACATGTTTGTATGCAAACTCTAATTGGACGTGAGTTATGGACTTATGGGTCAATGTTGGTAAACAATTTGTTTTGTGATTAAATAGATGTGCATTAGATGCATGTGAAGAGAAGAGTGTCCCGCCTCAAATATAAACAACGGTTTTTAGACGCCTTAGTTGTGGATGATAGGAGAACTCGATCCACAGTTACTTATGTTTAGGTGAGAGCAGTATGGGAGAGTGATCTCCTGTAAAATCTTCACCTGAACGGCTGAACAAAAAAATTCTTATCTTTTAGCTTTCCTCTTCGGCTCTTCGGATGATCATAACGTGGTTTGAATCTTTTGAATGAAATCATGGAACTTTTGAGCATGCTTCCCACTCACATCATATATACTCAAACGTACAAGATTTTGTTTTGTTATAAGGGATACGTTGATTAAAACTCTATTTCATAAAACGAAGCATGTGCAAATTCAGACATTACATCATAAAAGTCGTGATTGATAAAAGGTGTAAATTTAATAGTACAATTATAAAACGTGTTAAAAAATAATTCATTTCCTTTTATATTTTACTTTTACCCTAAATAAACGGGAAATTATTCACTAATTTTCTCAATGTGTTTTGAAGTGTTTAGCTCTCTTTTTATTTACAATAAGTCAATCAGCAAAGGGCATTTACCTAATGGTAGTAACATGTTGTGACGTCGAGTCTTATCCAAAAGCAAAAAAATATATAAATGAGGTTGTTTAGAGAAATTTATAAAATTATAAGTCAAGCAAATATCAAAGTGCCACTAAATATAACACTTCTTTTATTTTATATTTATAAATTAATTAAATATTAAACTGCCACTAAATCTAACACTTCTTTTAATTTATAAGTTAAATAAATAATATATTGCCTTTGTTTCTGCATCATAAATTCATAACAATGTTTTTTAACGATGACAAACTTCACCGTCAATCAAACACTCAAGGAGGATGCCGTTAACCTGTTCTAAAAAGAAACCAACTACCTCATAATTCATAAAACTTTATGGTTTACATATACGTGATGAGCTTGTTGGTGACTTCTATTAACGACTTAATGCTACAAGGTTTGTTGCTAGTGATTATTTGACCGTGATCTTAACGCCATATAGTTTTTCACCCAACCATCAAATAACATTACTAAAATTGAAACATAAAAGGATCATCTAAATTCCATTTGATATTAATAATTAAAAATAAAAAATATACAAAAAGTTGTTCAAAGGCAAGACAAGATTATACATAAAATATCAATCTGAATCACTCTCCATGCTTCCCATGGCCTTCAATCCTGTTGGTCTCTGCATTCAAGTTACAATATTTCCCAAGTAAAAAATATTAACATACAAGATACATATATAATACAAGCTCTTTTATTCTATGGTGTTTGGGATTTTAACAAAATGATTAAATAATATTTAAACAACTTAATTTAATCACACAATAATTAAAGAAAATAAAATACCTTCTTGGTGTTCTTTTTTTCTCTGACCTCATATCTCTCTTGACACATATCAGACAACCATGCCCCTGGACTCACCAACTGCTCCATCCACCCATTACAATAATATCAGGGGTAAATTAGTAAAACTACAAATAATATAGGCAAATAAAAATAAAGAAAAATAACCCATTTAAACCTATGCTATAGCGCTTCATGTGACCAAACATTTAAAAATGTGACAAAAGATGAAATATACCATAATTGGTCAAACATAGCTTCCAAAATAGCGCTAAGAATATAACCTATTTAAAAGCTAAAATCTTTTTCCACAAAGGGCCAAGATTTTGCATAATTGTTGTACTAACTTATACCAATACCACTTGCATTAAAAAATAAAAATAGTAGTTTGTGCAAATGTAATGCTAGTGCTAAAGTGCCGAAAGAATTTTATAAAACACCAGGAAAAAATTATAGAAAAATATTCAAACATGACAAATTATTTTTCAAATTGTCATAGATATTCAAACATCAACCATATGTAAGAAAATTAATAAAGAAAAGATCGCAAATTATATTTCTCAAAACCGTAAAAATAAAGTAATTTACATGAAATCCTCGGTAAATATATAATTTTTTTTACTTTTACAAGTATCTCCACGATTTTAGCATAAAGTAAACTCATTTTCCGGGTAAAAAATCCTTCTTTTTAAATGACAAAAATCAACAAAACTATGCAATAATCACTTGTACTTTCTTATTATTTTTGTTAATCAGAAATTTAAAGATAGAAAAATGCATTAAATTTATCAGAAAACAAAAACAACAACATGCAAAAACACCTTGTACATCTTGCATCAGAAGATGTACCTTTACATTGATAAACAAATTATATTATTATATATGATGATACTTACAAGTATGGTTCTTTGGATCATCTTTGGTCTCTTTTTAGGCCTATGAGAAGGTTTACAACCTTTCATTGCCATAAAATCTTCTTCTTTCTCCTTACTTGTTAATGCTATGTACACTTTTGGCCATACATTTTTGTTTTTTCCACAACTTTCATCCACCATCCCACCGCCGCCGCCGGAGCACATTTTCGCCTTTTCAACCTCTTTCTCCGGCGACGCTTTCCCCGGTCTTGTATTCGTCACCGTCTCACAGTTTCTGCAACAAATTCATTAAATTAAACAACCAAATTAACATCTGATTGTTCCATTTCTAGTGTCGATTTTCACTTTAGGGTTCAATTTTTGCTTCCATTTTTCAAATTGGGGGAGAATTTATTGCTTGGAAGTGATGATTCAACAATTTCATAGCTGATTTTATGAAATTGGACATCTGATCTTCTTAAAAATGGTTGAAATTTCTTGTTTTTAGTGAGAATTAGGTCAAATTTAGGGTTTGTGGTATATAATTTGGGGCAAATTGTGTTACCTTGTGAGACGAGTGGAAGATAGAGGAAGAGAAGGTTCTTTAGTATCATTATCAGAACTAAAAGTAACAAAATGAGAGTTAATTTTCCGGCGAACTCGACGGCGGCCGGAAACCGCTAACGACGGTTCATCTCCGTCACCAACTTTGACACATCTAAGTCTCTTTTTATTCCCCCATCTTAAAAACAAATCCGATGTACTCTCACCTTGTTTACACCTTTTCTCCATTAATCACACGAAACTGAGCTTTAAGTTACAAATTCATCAACACAAAAACAGAGATCTGCTTAATTTTCGTTGAAATTGTAGACAAATCAACAAACTAGAACGTAAACCTGCAAAATTAACAGCTTAATTAGTCAAACATGACGAAAACGAAGAACTTGAGAAGTATAACAGATCCAATTGTTTAAATTATGTTGAATTTAGATATGGAACCGGAACCTGCAATTCATGTAAAGTGTAAGTGATTTGTGTACCAATAGTTATGAATTGGTGTCTTTAAAGTTAGAATTTTGGGGATGATTGATTTGTGATGAAGAAATGGGAAATGGAAATGAGAAATTGAGATGGTGTTGTTGCTCTGTAATTTATATATGGGGTGTGGTTTGTTTGTGAGATAAAGGTAGGATGTGTGGTGGCCCTTGGATTTTGAATCAACGGTGGATGATGATGATCGACATGGTGTATGGTTTCAAAAAGATGAGGTTTGCTGTATCTTTTATTTTGTGTGGTTTGGTTCGGTTTTATATGGGTGTTGCAGCCAACCGGTGATGAACTTAATGTAAGCCGCAATGGTCTAATTAGAGTTGGATAAAAAATGAGTTAATTACACAGATGGTACCTAATGTTTATCAGAATTCCTAGGTTTGGATATTAACTTTTTTTTTTCACTACCTAGATACTTAAAGTCTTAAAATGTAACACCCGTGGGTATTAAGCCTAACGACTGTTAGTTTTTATGTTAAATTGAGTCAAATGACAAAATACTTTTAAGGGACTAAAAGTTAAAAATAAAAATAAAACAAGGTCCATTATGCAGTTTTCTAAAGATGAATAAATTAAAACCCAAACCCCCACCCTAATTCCGATGATTCTTAGCCACCACCGCCGGCCATCACCTCCAGCTCACTCTCACCACCATTTTCACCTGCCACTACTTTCAAATCGATCTACCACCTCTCTGTTTCTGTTTATTTCATCATCATATATCTCTCTGTCTCCAACTGGCTTCCTTGAACACCACCACTCCCTCCCGTTCGGCCAACCCCTTCGAACATCATATGTTCTTGCTTTGGTTTCAAAATCAAAAGAAAATTACACGCCTAAGGCTCTGATTTGGGTTCTAGGGTTTTAGAATTTGTATATTTCGGCGGAGTAATGAAGGTGAAGTGGTGGTTATCTAGTTGCGTGGAGAATCAGAGGGTGATGGTAGTGCTCCTGGAGTGTGAATCAGAGAGGGGGTGGTGATTTTGGGGTTTCATGAAGATGGTGGCGAGTCAAGCTTTCAGACGATTGGTGGTGGCGGGCGGCAAGCAAGATGGTTATGGGTGGCCGGCGAGGTGGTCATGAGTCTGCACAAAGAAGAAGAAGAAAGAAGGGGGGGGGGGGGGGTTTGTCAAATGAGTGAGACAAAATAAACAATTTTACCAAAATGGTCCCTGAGATATAGTTAGTTATGATCGTAGTTTTTTTATTATTTTTAAACAGGTACAATAATTATTTCATTATAATTTAACAAGAAATATAACGAAACTTGTCTTTAGTACCCAACCTCGTGCAAAATTGAAACATGAGATTCTAAAATATAAAAATAGTGAAAAAAAAAGAGTTAGTACCCAAACCTGTAAATTCTAATAAACTTTAGGTACCATTTATGTAATTAACTCTAAAAAAATAGATCGTCTTTCAAGAACTTATCGTGGATAAATTGGTGCAGTGCTAGTTTTTTATGATCCTATGTTAGTACTTCGAATGTAGTTTAAAGTAAATAATTGGCTTTTCGTGACGGTCAAGGGTTGGTTTTTCATTAATGAAGTTCAAAGTAAAAAAAATATACATTGGTACTCTTCAAAATTTATATATGAGGATAAAGACCTTATTATGATCAATGTGTAAGCCGTGGCAACCTAATTAGAGTTGGTGAATCAAAGTTTGGATCATAGACTACAGTATAATCTTGTTAAAAACATTGCTACTCTTCAAAATTCGGAGTCGAAACATTGTTATAAATGATATGTTGAATCCTGGTCAATAATTTCACCGTATTTGTGGCTAGCAAGTCAAATGTATCAAAGGCCAAGGAAATGAAAACATATTGAATGTCTAGGGAGACTTTCCCGTGTTTAACAATTTTTACACCTGAGTACTCTTAACCATCTCCACCTTAAATCTAAATTTCTATATTTTACTTCACATGCCATATTTACACTTTCCTATTAGATTGTGTTGTTGGTTGGTAAAAAATATGTTACTTAGGCGATGATTAGACGTTACATAAGAATTATGAACATCACCTTTCGCATTGTTAAAGTATGTCATGTTGAGGTAAAATGTGATGATAAAGTATGTAAGGATTGGAACAATTTGATTGGATAATAGTAAAAACAATTAAAAGAACAAAAAAAAAATACTTTACATGGCCCTTCACGTTGCAATTGCAGCCACACTCTCATTTTTCCCGCCCCGCCCCATCACTGAGCTTACAAAATAGGGTTCACTCCACATCATATTTTCATAACGAATAGTTTTAAAAGACAATGTAATAGTTGAAACAATCAATAATATTGGTTTTTTTATAGATACTTTTTAGTTATTTGCTTTCACTATGTATCACTCATCCATTAACCACTACTCAAAACATTAGTTTTGTAATAACCTAACATTGCACTTCTGCGTATCGGGGAGCCGTGAGCCAAAGATGACTCTAAACAAGAGCATTGACTTTCAAAATAAATATTATTTAAATACACATGTTAAAAAGAAAAACCTTACATCTTTTTATCTTTTTTTTGTGTACGTTGGATTCATTATTTCTATCGTTACAATTTGACTAAAAATCATCTTCCACTACGTATCACCCATCCATGAACCACTACTCAAAACCATCGGTTTTGTAATAACCTAACATCGCAGTTCTACGTATCGGTGAGCCATGAGCCAAAGATGACCATAAACAAGAGCTTTGACTTTTGAAAATAAACTTTTACATCTTTTTTATGTATACAGTGGACTTAGTATTTCTATCGTTACTATTTGACTACATCTGTATTTCATTTTTTAAAACCTTCATTTTATCAACTTACTTGTAAACAATTATGTTAATTGTTTTTTTTGCTATTATAGCTAGTAATTCTTTATAATTTGATAATAATCTATTTAATATTTGATGATAAGTACGCTTACCTCAATAAATACTGGGACAATTTCATATATACCCCTACAAAGTTGCATAATATCATATATACCCAAATCATGCTTAAAAAGTGTTGTACATTATGCATTAAAAACTTGTACTTTGGGTATATATGATATTATGCAACTTTGTAAGGGTATATATGAAATTATACCTATACTTCACTTTTATGTATAAGATTTCACAAATATTACTTCTTCATAATACACATACACATATATACATACATATAATTTTACACACTAATAATAATCAATATTATATTTCACCAATATATATATATATATACGCCAAATTGGTCTAGTGACTTTCATAGTGTCCACCATACGTGATTTTAGCATTGGCCAAAGGAACTCCTCTAACTGCTGACATTGCTTCATTTGCTTTTTGCACCACTTGCTTCATCCTCTAACCATATAACCATTTTAAATGTCAAAATACATATATATATATAATTCCAAGTTTTTATAATATAATAAAAGTACTAGTTATCCACTAGGCAATTAATTTGAACATGAAATTTCATTTCATGTGATGTATGTTTATAACCTTGTTTGTTGTTCTTGTAGCTTAAAGTTAACATGTACACTTCTTTAATTATTTATTTATAGTTTTATTTCCTTTGGAAAAATATAAAACAAAAAGGTGATCAAACCTTGTTGTCTGTGTAGATCTGAAATTTAAGCTTTTGGTTTTGTTGTTTGTGTCTCGTGCCATTTCCACATATGATGATACAAATGGTAGCAGCAGCCATGCCAAGAGAACAAAAAACACCAATCCCATTTAAACCCCATTTAAAAAGATCCAATCTTTGATTACTTTCTTTCCAAGCAACCACTTCTTTCTTGATCATCTTTGATGATGATGAATAATTCACAACATGATCATCATTTTTTTCCTCGTTTTGACATGTGTCAGTTTCAGCAGGAGACAAGTTGGATTCTTGAGAACTTAGTGTTGTAAAATCCATTTTCATTTCGACAAATTGGTTTTCTTTCTTGAGAAAAACATGAAAGATCGGATCTTGATTTGACTCAGGCCCAAAGAAAGTATCTTTAGGCTCCGTGATCAAAATTGGGTGTTTGATGATTTCTTTCACCTCTTCTTTGTGATCAAATTGCTTTTCAGATTCGCGCTCATCTTCTTGAGACGTGTGAGATGTATCAAAGTGATTCGGTTCGTAAAATATTAAGGAACTCTTGACATATTTTCTTGAGAAAATCTTCTCATTCCCATCATCATGGACTTCAAGAATCCCATCACAAGGAACACTCACCCACTCTTCATCATCAAGATCCATCTTTTTGCATCAAAAAACAAGTTTTCTTGGATACAACAAGATTTGATGAATTTATTGAATTATTGAAGGTGGTTTGATTCTCTTGGATTGATATATTGAATTCAAGCATATAAGATACTTCTACATATATATGATGAATTGATGATGGTGTGGATTGATACATAGAAGTGGGACATTATTATTATCTTGTTTACAAAACTTGACAAATTTGGAGTGGTCCATGGGACCTACATGATGTGAAGCTAATTCATTTCAAGATGGTTTAATATGCTCCCTTTTGATATTTTATTGAAAATGTTCAAGTATGGTTATTTTACAATTCTTTGTTAGCATTAGGGATGAGATCGGGATGGGTACCGATACCGCCCGGTACAGGTACCGCCCGGTACAGGTACCGCTTAGTACCGGTATCGAGTTTTAAGAAAAGTGGGTACCGGTACCGGTACCGAATTTAGCGGGACGGTACCGGTATTTCGGTACTGGTACCACGTACGTTGGTACCAGTTTCATATTTTATTTTTTTTTATAAAATTTATTCGCTTATTTCGGTTTAATTTTATATTTTTTATATAACTATACTATAATATACTTGAGTATAACAAAAAAGAAATGAAATATTGTATAAATTAATTAAAAATCATATTAACTTCATTAAATTTAAAAGTTAATAATCTAAAAAATATTATAAAATGACTCAAAGTCGTAAAGAAAACACTTTATAACATTAAGCAAGTAATACACAACATTCATAACATTTCAAATTATATAAAATATACTAAAAAAACTAGTTTTTTCTTAACCGGTACCAACGTGGTACCAACATGGTACTAACCGGGAAAGTACCGGTACCGAGTTTTAGGAAAAGTGGGTACCGGTACTGGTACCGAATTTAGCGGGATGGTACGGTACCGAGACGGTACCGGGACGTTACCGGTACCGGTACCGGTACCGGTACTCGGTACCAAAAGCTCATCCCTAATTAGCATAAATCTATTTAATGGGCGTTGAATGTCACTTTGGAAACCTAAAATGCAACTTTAGGTGATAGAAACCTATCTATAAGATCTACATTAACTCCCTCCCATAGGACCATTAGTAAATTTCAAGTGAGCCAATATATATTTGGAATGGGAAAAACTCTTCAATTCTAGATAAACAGAAATCTAAATAAAATATATTCAGTTAAAACGAGTTATCTTAAAAAAATATCCAATGCCTAAAGTTATGACTATAACAATTCCTTAATATACTGAAAAATAAGAAAAATGATTGGTAGTTACATTGCTACCGACTGACCTTTCACTTTGGAAACTTTTGCCTTTTCGATTCAACTTCGACATATTTATGATTTTTATTTATTACTTTTACTTTTTATTGCTTTGACTCCTGATAAGTTACTCAACTTACAACTTCCCCCCTGCTCACTGCAATGTTGTTTTTTTTAGTGACTCTAGCCCCCTACTTTTTTTTTTTTGAACGGCAAATTTTATTAGAAAACAAAACCGAGCAATAGCAAGAAGCTAAGCCCACACCAAACAAAAAGACAATAACAAAGCACACCCCTACATCCAAGGACTATTACACCAATTATGCCACATAACATCAACCTTACTACTACGATACTTGAGCCAAAGGAAAGCGTTAACCATAATCTTCTCTACCACTCCATCCACCGACAAAGGTGTCATATTAAATATAAGATCGTTTCGAGCGAGCCACACGAACCAAACTGTTGCCATGATTACCATTGCAGCCTTGTCTTTGTCTTTCTCCGTACCATGCATCAAATTTGGTCTATCAATCCAATCTCTAATTGAAACCCCCCTGTCATCATGCCACCCACACCACTCACAAATCTTCTCCCACACTTTAGACGCAAAGTGACACCTCAAAAGCAAATGATCGGCCGTTTCAAGTTCATTAAAGCACAAGGAACACTGTTCGGTATTCAATGGAACTCCACGTCTGACTAGCGCCGTTTTGCACGGGATTTTATACAATCTTGTTTTCCAAATAAAACATCTCACCTTCAAAGGCACCATATTTAACCATTTTACTGGATTCAAATCAACGGGTACCCTATTTGACTCAATAATCTAGCCCCCTACTTAACTTTGACATATATACAACTTTGACATCAATTTTGACTTTTTTTCATTTTGATTTTAGAAGTTACCTAACTTACACCGTTGACCCTTACCATACCTTGACATATTTACGGCTTTCACTCTTAATGAGTTAACTAACTTGTAAATTTGACCTCTTAATATACTTTGATATATTTATGTTAACTTTGACCTTCTCGTTATGTGTCAAAATTAACTTAAATATATAATTGTTGAAGTGTATATATATGACAAGATAAATAACAAATATTTTTTTTTTGAACTGCACTTTATAAAAACAAACTGAGGCCACCAGCAAAATGCTATGACCTGAAGAAAAACTAAATGAAACCCAACCATAACATGCTTAAAAAACAAACAAGAGCAACTACTATGATAAACTCGCCTCCTACACCATCGGGTTCGAAGCCTAGTTTTTCCAAGCCTCATCCAACCGATTTGCCTGGGATTTGATCCAAAGGAAAGAATTCACTTTGATCTTATCGACCACATCATCCATCCACAGAGAGAGGCTGAGACTTAAATATAAACCCGTTCCTCGCGATTCATATAAACCAAGTGGTCGCCATTAAAATTATCGTTGCACTTTCTTTGTAAATCTCTGAACCATTTAGTTGGGAGCCCTCGAGTCGATCTAGCTGCACCACCATAGAAATCTGGACAAAATCTTAGTTGCTCTAGAGGACACTTGTACTTGTACAACGTATATACCATTAGGGGTCAAAGTTAACAAGTATATCTTAGAGGCTAGACCCAATCGAGATATTAGTTCAACTTAACTCAACTAACTACTTTATAAGCAATAAGGTAAAGTTTGTTTGATCGTTTTCTCACGTCTTTGTATGGTAAATATACTTTGTATTTAAATATTTATTTTAAATAAATACTATCAAACTTATTATTCAATTCATATATAATTTATGGATAAGAGATAGTTTAAAATATAGAATGAAGTGAGTTTATATATATCTATATATTCCCGCGGAATTAAGTTTCTAGATCACATCTTCTGAGAATAATTAATCATTTGCATATAATAAAATATTAATATAAGATATAATCTATAAAATATAATAAAAGAAACCAATATCTAGCCATGTGTTAATCTCTCACCATACTTACCCCTTAATTGTACACATGGCATGATATCAATCTTCTATAGGTGAGTTGTCTTACTCTCCTTAACTTTCTCATTATTAGTTTTCTTTTTCTAAAAAGTAGGTTTAAACTTGAATTGAACTTCTGCCTATCCATCGACGCCTTTCATCTTCTTCACAGACTTTTCAATCGATTATGAATATTCACCCATATCCATTGATGATCAATCTTCTCCTTCTTTACCACGTTTATCCACCATCGTCTTCACCTTTGATTGATTAACACAACAACGATTAGGGCTCTGGGATTATGATGGATTTCGGGTATGAAGGCTCCCCAAATTAAACGATTGGTTAAGATGGCATCGAGGAACGATTTCGCGTAAAGGGTTTCAGAAAGGTTCAGTGCAATGTGGGGGGTTTGGTAATTCAGGTGTTACGAGGTTTTTACTTCCTGCTTCTGAGGGGGTGCGTATATTATTCATTCTGTAAGTTTAGTTATGAAATTGGTTTTACTATTTTAGCTTAATAGTTTGATGCAATTGGTTCAATTGAGTGCTAATTGGAGTGATGGTTCAACTTTTGGAGGAATTAGGGACGGATCAATGGTCTGTTGCACCTGGTAATCGGTCGTTAAGGTGTAGTGTGGCATTGAGTGTTGCAGCCCGGTTTGCTTGCTTGGGACTGGTGTGCGAATAGTTGCATTAGTGGGTGGTCCGTGCACAGAAGGCCCTGGTTCAGTAAGCACTTTTTGCAACTTGATTACTTAATATGTTCATCATTCATATTGTTTGCTCATAACCTTATACATTGGAGCTATATTACTTTTTGCTCAATACAGGGCATTGATTGGTAATCTGGTGTGTGTCCGAAGTCATTAGCGTGCTCTTAAGGAGCAATAGTTGGTTTTGACATTGAATTGTTTATGTCAACTAAAGGTCAACCATAAGAAATTATCCAAATAAGTCAAATGTGTGAAACATAATAAATCATCCAAACAAGTCAAATGGGTGCAACATGTATGCTTTTTGTCTCCAATTCATTTACCGTCGTTTGGTCATCTGTATTAAAGATTTATGTGAACCTTTTTTTTTTCTTTCTACTTTTGGTCTCTTTTTGCATGATTAGTCTCTTTATTTGTCTATGACATTTCTAATAGTAATATGATGAATGTTTGTTACTTTTAATGGGCTTTTTTTTGTAATTTATGGTCTTCTTTTGTATGATTCTTGATTTAAAGTGAGATGTTTCTGTTGGTAGTTGTAATTCACCATTTTTTAATACAAGGTTGTATGGCATGAAAATTTTATCTTATGACGTCTTCAGCCATAGACACTGGTCCTTTTATGGTTTCACCATCGAGCCACCAGTCACTGACCCAGAACTCAAGATTGTCAAATATTGGAAGGTTACCTTATGTATTTGTAACCTTCAAGTGCATCACACAATTAAGTGTGCTTATTTGAAGTGAATAGCGTATTTGTTAAAGTGTACCAGTTGATTTTCGAAGTAGTCAATGTGTTTTTTTCATTCTCAAGTTCATCACAATATAGTCATTTGCAAGTTGATATTGAGATTCAAGAAGGTTATTTGTTATTCTCAAAATCAAAGCATCCTTCGTAAAAATTTGCATTTGCAAACTTCAAGCTGATCAATTTGAAAAGATAAAAGAAATACCTATTCGTTGTGTTTTTTGCAAAAGAAATTTGAATTCAAGCTACCGTTGCCTTTAAGAAAGTAAAAAAAAAATTCAAATCTTGAAGTCAATCAAGAAAAATATCAGATTTGAAATAACTGATTAACGACCAAAATTGCTTACCGAACACTTTTTGCTTGGAAATGCAGCTTGTGCTTTGTTTCCCGAGTCGATTCTTCATGCCAATATGGAACCATGACAACATTTCAAATGTACAGGCGCTGCGGCAACATCATCAAGAGTTATTAGACAAGCGATTCTTCATGCCATTGTGGAACCATGACAACATTTTAAATGTTCATGTGAGGCAATATCACTAATAGTTATTAGACAAGTTGGTCTGAAAGAAGTTATATTAAATGGTGATCGTAATCTTTCAAATACAACATCAAATGTGACATACTACAAAGAAAAATCAATAGATTTGATGAATGTGTGTATTTTTTTCAGGTTATATTAAATGGTGATCGTAATCTTTCAAATACAACATCAAATGTACAAAGAAAGATCAAGAGATTTGATAAATATGTGTATTTATTTCTTAATCTTTTATGTGAATTTATTGGCTAACATATATAATTGTCAAATTTCATATATTTATGTGATTAATATGTTTTATATTTAATCTTTTTAACCCGTGTATAACACGGGCCTATAATATATTTTAACACATATGTTACTTTTTAGGTTGCTTTTAGTTATGTATTTCATTTATGTTTCAAGATCATTTGTTGGAAGTGATGTTATTGCGTTGGTACTGATTGCAACATTCTTACCGATTTAATTGATGTGATTGGTGAATTTAATATGGTCATTAAGAAGTGCATATATATTCAGGGTATAAGCAATGATTTTTAATTGTTATTCTTGACATGTCAGATGATGTTAAACGTAAAAAGTGAATTAAGGACTGGTTCGTAACAAGTGACATATCATCAGGTATGGATTAAAACCGATTGGTTATCTGTCAACATAATGTAAATTATTTTATGTTTCATCTATCTTTGTTTTAGATTTTTTGTTTCATCTTTTGTTATGGTTCATGAGTTTTTTTGTCTATGTTATCAACAAATGTGAAATTGTTAATGAACCTTGGTTATCATAAACTTTATAAAACCATATTATGATATTATTGGACTTCACATAAAGAAGTATTTAAAAAGTTGTAACTTCGATTGAGATGTATAAAAAAGAGTAATATAAAGTTCTATTTTTGTTTAACTATTTAAATTTTATTCTGACTCAATCCCGTGTTAAACACGGGTCTCTAACCTAGTTTTAGTATATATGTAAATGAGTGATTGAGCTTGATAAACATCACATTCAAATACATCGATCTATCGATCTATAAATATCTAACATGGCTGGTGATAAAATTGAACACTAAAATAGTTCCAAGGAATGAGGACGACTGATATATACTTGTAATTGTGTACATTCGGATTTAATTAAAATTATATATAATATTTATGTTTATGGTACTGCACGTTGTTCTTAATTAAATTTTCTATTGTTGAAATATTATTATGCCACCGTCTAATTTTCTATTAACAAGTACAAAGTGGATTTAATTAATTTCTTTCTTTTTTCTCATTTGGAGTTTTATATTATATCCTTATATAATATAGCAAAACAAACAAATTCTATGTGGCATCTTTTCATAGTTTTTAGCTTATGTGGTATTATTTGAGAGATTATCTTACAATAATAATTTTTTTATTTAAAATATGTATATAAAATTTATTATAATAAAACTAATTACGTTTTTGGTCCCCTAATATTTTGGAGAATTCTTAAAATTTAAGAGTATTTATATTTTAGCCCTTACTACAAGGGGTGTACGTGAGTCGGTTTATATTTAATAGGGTTTAAAAATGAAACTTATGGATAAAGTTAATAATAAAATATAATTAAAAACCTCAATGTTTTATAAATATATATATAATATTTTTATATGATTTAAAAAAAATAAACTACACCATAAAACTAAGCACTTTATTCTCTTTATTTTGAGTATAATATTGCTATACTAAAAATCTAAATTTTAAAAATATATCATGTATTCCGTTTTACCACGGTTTTGTCTCAAAACTGAATGAAACATTCATGAACACCCTTATAAGCATCACTTGAATTGTGTTTCCGAGCGTAGCGCGGGCACTAAACTAGTTCTGTAACTATAACTGAAAGGTAATTGCGCGTGGTACATGTGAGGCCAATGAAATTAATAGAAAACGTACATCAAAATAACTAAATAATTAAGGACCTCTTATAATTAAGGATATATATTAAAGTTAAAAGAATATTATTATATTGTTGAGAAAGTAAACGTTAGAAAACATAAAAGCTAGCTTATAAATAAATAAACACGATTTGTATTTACGTTTTCTTGTGTATTGAGTATAAAAAAAATTTAAAAATTAAAAAGTAAACAAAAATCGAACGAAAATAATAAAATAAATTAACAAAATGGACATTTTGCAATATTTAATTTATTCACATTTACGAGCAAGTGTTCTAGAACGTTTATTTATTAATGGTTATTTTTAGTGACAATCTATCTTACTTTTACTTTTATACTAAGCTCCATATATACTAAAGTGAAAAGTTGTCAATTTTATCAAAATAAGTTAACACCGGTAGAATGTTAAATATCCATCACTAAAACTTAAAAAGGGTAAATACGTGGCGTTTATATAAAAACAAATTCATACTTATGGTTACATATTTGTGTAAATATCCATCACATATTACTCTTCCTCGAAACTTTACATCATTTTTTACGCGTATAAGATTTCAATAACAGAGTAGTTATACATGATACACTAATACTTAAACATAAGTAGGGTTTGACCTTAAGATTAACGAGATAGAGAAAGTATAAAAAGACATTTTAGGTTAATGATAAATGTGCCCAAATTAATTAACAACATGGAGGAAAATGGCAATATACATGCAAGATTTCAAATCATCAGAGTTACATGAAATAACTTTTATGTTCATACAAATTGAGATTCTATAAATGATTATAACACATACTAATAATTTAACCAATACACTTTAACTTTCACTTTTGTTGCTAAATCATCCCAACTCTAACGAGGCAATAACTATGTCTCTCTAATGACTCGTACATGACCTGAAATTTACTTGACAAATAATACTCTTTTGACCTTCACTTTTGTTACCATTGAAAATCTCATTATCATAGTTTGAGTATGAACTTCATGATGAAAATCAGACTGAATAATAAATTTGCATTTAACGATTATCTCGTAGGTGAATCTTAATATTGTTGTGGGTCTAAAATTACTTTAGAAAATAATTATTAGTGGCTATTAAAAAATATTTTATTTGTCTTTTAAAAGTAGATTTCAAGACACATCATGTGTTAAGTTATCAAGCTAGACATGATTAGGTAGCTCTCAGTTAACATGGATTGTTATTGACAACAAAAGTTGAATATTAGATTACTCGCAGCAACTCTGAGACGTCACTCTTCTAAAAAACAACCTAGCTAATCATCATTCTATATTAATTTTTCACTTATCGTAAACAGTATAGTTTAATACAAATAATATGATATTTTGATTATCCAATAAAATAAAAATAGGGATTGACGGGGACGGCAACCCATCTCTATAAAATAGAAGGTATTGTCCATGCATGTTTTATTGTCGAACATTGGAACATAGCTAAACAAATCTAACGATGACATTGATTAAAGCGGGACATTGCTTTGCTAACAAGGAACACACATGCTTCTTACACATGTAATAGTCATTGAAATGATACATTACAACTCTTAAGTGTTTATAGCTTTTTGATTAGCCACATTCATAATTAACTAATTCAATAAAACAGTATGAATTATTTAAACAACTATATATAAAAAAAAACTTTCATACTCTCTTTTTTTTCTAACAACCATCTATTATAATAATAAAAAAAACAAACTAGCAAGGAACGATAAACAACATAACGTATAAAATAACAAAAGAGAAATTACACTGCGACTTCCAATCTAAGATACTCATCTTATCACGATTTTTAATCCACAAATACGAAACCTATTTAACATTGGTCATTATCATTGACGTCTTTGATTGAACACAATTGAAAATCCTATTGTTTCAACCCTTCCACATACACAACACTGAAAAAAAGTAAGATAAGCTTTTTGAATTACTTCGAGATCGGTCTTAAATCAACCGGTGCACAAATAGTTTTTATGGTTGCACAACGACACCCTTAATCGACAACTACGTAAATAGTTTTATAGTTTTTACTACATATCGTATATGTGTTTCAACACGTATAATACACGAGTTACTTAGTCATATATATAATATCATATTACTATTAGTGTTGTTGACGATATAATTATTCTAAGTAATAGTTTTTCTAAATATTAAAACACTATACGAGCCACGGTTCTCACGGTTAACATAATTTAGGTGTCAAACGTGCCCATGTCAGATGGAAGATTATACATGTCAAAAACGATAATTGTAACTGGTCATGCTTAGAATTAATGTGTCCTTTGTGTTTGTCTTTAATTTGACATGTTCAAATGTTCATTTGTGAATAAGCTAATCATACGGAGACAAACAACTCAACACCAAAAAACTTTTCTTTAATTGTTATTTTGTGGTTGTTTTTATTCTTACCTCTAATCTCAACTATTAGAAGAACGTTCCGGGCTTGAATTAACTCACTCAACACGTTTTGTTTTATGTTGACCATTCAATAACCAGGTTTAACCATACTGTTTTAGCCAAAATAAAAACCAGAATTTTTTTTAGAGCCCATGTTACGTTGAGTCATGGGCAAAAAGGCACTATGCGTGCATTGAACAGACACGACTAGATCCGATTCATCAATTCAAGTTTCCCTTGAGCACAATTTTGCAGAATACCAACGACTATGTGTATACACTTACAACAAGATCGGATTTCGTTCTTTTCAACACAGATTTTCTACTTTAAACTTTTAAATATGTCTTTACAGAAAAAAAAGGATCTGAATATAAATCGTTGAAAAGATTTATCATTCAAAAGAGCACAAATGTAAATTCTTTTTCAACCAAGTTTCTTAAAGAAACAAAATCCATAATGGGAGAAAAGAAAGTTTGATAACTAATTCCTTTTCATCAAAAATAAAAAAAAGCAACCAAATCCGCATACCTAACCGTAAATTTTCTTACTTAACGATTGGCCTTGGCAACCCTCTCAATCTCATCCTTCTTCTTAATAGCATAGCTTCATAAAGAACAAACAAACCACCAAATCAGCATACAAAAATATATATAATCATAAGCTAAATAAATAGACTTGCGTCATCATAAATATAGGTATGTTAAAAATGGGTACCTGTTTGAAGAACCCTTGGCAGCATTGATAAGCTCATCAGCTAGACACTCGGCAATTGTCTTGACATTCCTGAATGAACTTTCACGTGCACCAGTGGTAAGAAGATAGATGGCTTGGTTTACACGCCTTAAAGGAGAAATATCAACAGCCTGACGCCTAACAACACCAGCAGAACCAATTCTGGTTGCATCTTCTCTTGGCCCACTGTACAAGATAACATTTATTGAATGAATTATTAAGTAACACCAAGAAAATTTAGTCATCAGTGACAGAAGAAAAAAACAGGACAAATGTTTAACAGCAGATGGACTAGATGCCTTTCATATAAAATATGCACAACATAAACGTTTCATGATATAAAAACCACTGCTAAACGTATAAATGATGCAATTCTGATCCAAGCAGTTATTATTGGGTCAATTAGGGCCATAACTTAGCGCAAGTTAAATAAAAATGCAGACTTTTTGTTAATGCTTGTGACTATAAAGACATGAGCATGAAGATACAACTGTACCTGTTTATGACAGCATCAACAATGATTTGGATGGGATTGGCATCGGTTAAAAGATGAATGATCTCCATAGCATGCTTAACTATGCGAACAACCATCAACTTTTTACCATTGTTTCTCCCGTGCATCATAAGAGAGTTGGTCAACCGTTCAACAATCGGACATTGAGCCTTTCTGAAACGCTTAGCTTGGTACCTACCAGCTGTGTGAGGCATAAAGATTGGGTGTTTTGAAGCAGTGGCAGTGATATAATCCTCCACAGAAAGATCAGATACCTGCATATTAAAACAAACTTTACATGCTTGCAAACAAATACACCATATCCACCAATGTTATTCTACCTTACATAAAGTAAGTATCGAAATTCAAAGACATGACATAAAAAACTTACTGAAGATACCATAAACTAAAAATTCCTTCTAATGACATCCAGCTAAACTTTAACATGAAAAATTACTTTCATTGAAACAATAGCATTTAGGCAAATTGCTTTTACATCAAGTGGAAGCTGAAACTAAGTTCGAAGGATCCATAGCGCACAACAATCACACAATTTACTGTGAAAACTAAAATTCATCACCTTGAAGCCAATGTCAATAATTAAACCAACTAATTACTCTTCAATCCAACAGACTATTGTAACAAATTTAATAAAAACATACAAATTCCAATCTTTCAAGCAACAATTATTTACCAAACAACAAAAATTTTACTACTTTCAAATGCACTATGAACATTAACAATCACAGCTAACTAAACATAAGAGATAACTCAAAATAAAGTAAGTTAAGAACAGATGAACATGAAGCTATTGTATCATAGACTATCATTTACAGTGAAAAATCAAACGAATGTAACACAGATCTGCTAACCTGCACGTCATCGTAGGTCCAACGGTTGAACAGCAAGACATCGCTGTGAGTTTTTCCTTCTTCAGCAAGCGGTGGTAGATCAGCCTCAGCCATACTATCAACAAACACAATTCAAATCAAGTTTAATGCATCAAATACAATAATTTCACAGAAAAAAACAGAGTGTGTGATTCGAATTGAAGAAGTGATTGGCTAACCTTGAGTTAGGGTTTGTAAAGGTTGCTGGTTGCGTCGGATCTTCGAAGGTTGATGACGATGATGATGAAACCCTAATTATGGTTATGAGTTATAAAGGCTAGATGGGCTTTTGTTATTGGGCTTTTTTATTGTTTCGTGCAACTTATTACTGACGATTTGAGGTATTATTTGAAGGGGTACAGTCGTAAAGACTAAGGTAGTGTTTGGTATGCAGGAATGAGAGGTGGTGAATGAAAAAAAACGTGTTTGGTTGCTCAATGGAATGGAATGGACCATTACGAAGGAATGAAAAACCATCATTTTCATTCCATCCATCCCCCATGTTTTTTTTTCATTCCTTCAAGGAATGGAATAATTTTTTAATTAATGACAAGAACCATGACCCAAACCTTGACCCGACACAGGTACCCATGAAACGACACATGTCCTAACCCACGGCTCGAACCATGACCCAACCCACAAACCGAACCAGGACCCAAACCATGAACCGACTCATGACCCAAGCCATTAACCAACCTATGACCTGACCCATGTCGATCCATGCCCTGAACCATGACCCAAACCATAATCCGACTCATGACCTAACCCGTGTCTCGTACCATGACCGACCCATGCTCGATCCAAGACCCAACACATGAACCAATCCATGACTCGATCCATGAACCGACTAATGGCCTGGTCCATCATGAACTGACTCATGACTATACCCTGAACCGAACCATAAACCGACCAATGTCGTGACCACTTCCTCGAACAGTGACTCGAACCATGGCCCGAACCAAGACCCGACCCATAACCATGACATATATTTTTGTTATCTTTAGAGATTTGTATTTCTTTTATTTGTTTTTTCCTGCCTAGCAAACAACAAAAAGTATTGATTAATTTCATTCATGAAAGGTAACCAAACATGATAAGGGAATGGAATAGTCAATTTCATTCCTTTGTCCATTCCTTTTCATCATTCATTTCATTCCCTCGTCCATTCTATTACCTCACACCAAACAGACCCTAAAGAAAAGTAAAAAACCGTTTGGAAACTCAAACCGGTTTCAAACCTAATTATGTTGGAGAGACGAAACCGGTATCCGTATGACTAATTGATTCAAGTTTGATCGAGTTTGCATTTAGTTTAACGATTTTCTAATTCAGGTGAAGAAAACGGGTTGAAACTGATTTTACTATTGAAATTAAAAACAAGTCGTTAACTAGCTATTATTACTGAGTTTTCTACTGTTTTAATCATTTGTCTTAGTATAAATATAAATGGATAGTGGGTGAGTTGGTTGAATCACAACACTCAAACACTTAAAAAACACTTTATATTCTTATAAACATTTAAAATTACGCTCTTGAAATGACTTTTGATAAAGAGCAAATCTTTCATTGGTGTTTGTTCACAATGAGGAACCAAGCACGTTGCAAGTTATGTGTTCATTTTTTTTCTTTCAAAAAGACGCATACGCGTATTTGAAAAACAACATGTTGAAAGCAGGGACGGATCTAACCTATTAGGAGGGGGAGCACGGGACCCCGTGCAGGCCCACAAGCAAGTCATAAATAATGTAATTTCTTTGGTTTTAGCTTATTTTTAGTCCATAATAGAGGCCTAATAGGTGATTTTTGGTAACAAAAGGGGCACTTTCTGAATAAAATTGGCCCTTTTACTAGTAGTGGGTCTCACCATCAAAAGCAAAGTAGCGTAATATAGAAACCATTCCTCGAAAGTTGGTCAAATAACATGTATTTTCAATTTACACACATTAATTTTGGTCATACTTAATAGAGTAAATTGCGGTTTTTGTATGTGTATTTTGATATCTTAAATAGATTTATTTTTATCTTAACAGTTTAAGTTGTCTTGATTTTTATTGATAACAAAATTTATCTGGAACACTAACTCCATCCCACTTTTAGTTAATTCTTCACACGCGCTCCGCAAGTGAGTGGTAAAATTGTCATTTCCCATGTTTTTTTATCTATATCAACATGTAAGTTAACATTTGCATTCAGTCGCATTTCAAAAAGAGTTGGAGAAATGATATTTTCACCTATCACGTGAGGGAGACTTAACGAAAATTGGATAGAGTTAGTGTTCGGGAACATTTCGTTTAGAAATATATATCACAAGGACCTAAAGTGAGACTGAACTTGTTAATGGTATTAAAACACTGGGACCAAAACTGTTGTTTACTCTGGTTAATATACAAACCCTTTGGCTAGATTTAAAACTTAAATAAACTAAGGGGCTGTTTGGTAACCTCTTAAATTTTCGTCCCAGTTCAAACATGATCCCTTATCTGACCCGACCCGATCCGACCACTATATAATTCCCCGACTTGATTTTTGCTCCCCGTAACAAAAAGTTCTGGATCCGTCCCTGGTTGAAAGGTTAACCACAAGAGTTCAAGCAAGTATAACAAATGAAGATTATACTTTTTGTTCCAATGTTGAAGGGGATCAGGAGAGGATAGTGAGACATTTTCCAAAATCAAATTCCTATAGTTTAAAAATATGTTTTATTCTAGTTTAATAAATAAAATAAAAACAAATGATGCTAGGTTTGAAAAAATAAATGAAGCCTAAACCCCACATACGTTTGGTTATCGATCTTCGATACCCACCTTCATTCATTGATCTTCTACGTACACACTTGAACTATAAAGCAATTTAGGTAACTTAATTCATTGAAAAGATCAAAGGATCCAAAAATTGTTGTCTAACCTTAATTACCATAGAGGTATCATATCAAACGCAATATATTAATCAAAGTACCTAGCTAATATATTGCATGTGTAAGACTTTGTGATTTATTATTATAATAAATGAATGAGGCTATAGAGATTGTTTATGTTAATTTAATTTGTTGATGATATTCTTGAAACTTGTAGTAGTATGGCGTTTATCACTCCTTTCGTTTGGAGATAAAATATCACATGCATCTAATAGTATATTATTATCAATACATATGGCTATAAGTACAAAAAAAAAAAATAAAACACTCTTTAATTTTTATATCTTTATATCTGTCTCTAATATAATAAATAAAGATATTTACATGACATTTTTTTTAATCTTTTCGTTTGTGTCTCATTATTTAAAAGTTTTTTTCAGAATGATAATACTAATTATATTTTGTCCTTAATATTTAAGAAAACTTTGAACAATTTAAAAAGTAGTTACATTTTTAATCTTCTGCTACTAGGGGGTGTACATCCGACACTTTGTATTTTATAGGGTATAAAATAAAACTTAGGGAAAAAATTATTAATAACATACAATTAAAGAACTCGGTGTTTTACAAACATTCATAACTACTTTATACGAAATTAATTTTTAAAACTAAACTACAATGTAAAAATGGCCACTTCATACTCTTTTATTTGAGTATCATATTAATATACTAAAAAAATAATCTTTAAAAAATAAATATTGTGTTTCAGTTTACCTCGGTTTTGTCTTAAAACTGATTGTAACCGTCATGAATATCCATAAAATCACCACTTAAATGTTGTGTTTTCGAGCATAACGCAAACACTAAACTAGTAACTGTTATATAACACAAACACCGATCTTGGATTGACGATACTTCGACCGTGTTCGTTTTGTACTATAAATATGACATGGAATTATGGTTTAAAAACATTATGTTTCTAATATTTTTAATAGATGAATATCTAAGCTATAATTGTTGAAGAATAATAATATGTAGTGTCGGTATAAATAATGACACTGTTAATTTTTACTTTAGTTGTAAGTGATGATTCGAATGAGATAAAAAGTCAATGCGTAAATACGTGGAAATTTGTACAAAATAAGATTCCTTTTTTTAACAAAATTAAACTAATTATTATAAAAGTAAATTATTATAGTAAAATATCATGGTTTGAATCATTTTAAAGATATATTTATATATTTATTGTTTACTAATTAATTGCTACTTGCAACATGGGTTATGAGAATGTTTATATAATGCCTTCATCCATGCACTATATAATGATATAAATTCTCTTTCCCTATCTTCTGAGTAAACAAAAGGCAGTTGCATGTTCACCCATGGCCTAACATGGTACTTGCAGAAATGTGACGAGTGTAGCCAAGGATGACTTGCCAATAACCGTCAAGTGGGCATAACCGCCACGCTTATGGACTGTTAATCGGCAAGTTGTTTCTGGCTACATCCTTCTTTCTGCTTTTCATGCTAGGCTCTTTAATTATCGTTTTTGGGTGATATCTTTGAGATGCTCTTTGTAATCTTGTTCATAACAATTTCTAAATGAACTTGTTCATATCAGTTGATGAGGTTTCATTTTTTCTGTCAATGGTGAATATATTTTTCACTTTTTTTGTTTAAGTTTTAAATTTAAGTGATTCATCCGCCTAATTAGCTTAAACTCGAACCAGATAAAAATGATGCAATATATTTTAGGTTCATTACACCAAGTATATGTAACAAACTTTCACTTTTGTTGTAATGTTGTCGTTATGTTATGTGTGAGATTTTTTTTTGTTTCATGACATATAAAGTCTTGACGTGATATTGTTATGTTACTAAAAAAAGTCATCAAATGTAACTCATATCAAGAAAAATATTTTGCTGATTTAGATATATATTTTAAAAATAGTTATATATGCGCGCAATTGTATAAGAACATTTTACAACAATACACATCTGTTTGGAGCATGTATGTATACACCCGTTTTGAACATCGTATCTTTAGAGGAACATTAAGTAAAAACAATGGCAAGGCAATGTTTAGCACAATCCTCCTATAGAAACCGATGCCATTTCAGTATTTCACCATTTTACTTGCTATAAGAGTTACTTACATGTATATAACCACTATGACCGTGAGCTAGGGGGCCGGTGTTCATAGGATCGGAACAGGAGTGGAGCCACATAGGGTAGAATGGGGTCGGCTGACTCCATTTGCTGATCTTATTTTTTCCGACGCGTAGAGTGATTTATATACTGAAAAACCAAACGACCTTTATTTTTTTTATTACTTACCTCAGTCTAATTTTTTTTCGGCTCGTAGAGTGATTTATATACTGAAAAACCTACCAACCTTAATATTTTTTTATTACTTACCTCATTGTTATCTAATGACATCGCTATTCTTAAATTTTTTTCAAAAAACAATTACAAAATTTTAGAAAACTTAGTTGTGACTTGGGCAATAAAATTGAGAAGCTGGGCTTATCACATTAAATATTAGCCCATTATTCCATTGGTCATATCTCAATCCTAGACTCCCCGTTACTACCCAAAAAATCCATCATGTCCTCAATGACCCGAATTATGTTTTAATGATGATGTATTTTATTTTGTGATCCCACCTGAACCGATATTTGACCAACCCAAAAAATAATAACTTCCACACATCAAAGAAATCTGTCCCCATAAGAAAAAATTATTGGCTTCACCACTGGAACAAATATCAAATTACTGGATTTATCCGACTTTGAAAACTTTACAACTAATTTGAATTGGGGGTTGTCCGATTCGAATTCATCTATATTTAACTCATATCGGATTTGGAAAAATCCGAATTTATCCTACTAAAACCGAACAAGAACTTTTCTTAACTTTTATTCCTATTTATTTTTTCCCAACCTTTGAATCCTAGTATGTATTAGTTTAGAGTCACAATAGCAATCAAAACATACAAACCGAAAAATAATCGAAATACAAACTCTTATAAACTTTTTTTTTATTCTTAGTGCTCATAACATATCCGAAAAATAATCGAAATACAAACTCTTACAAACTCTTATAAACTTTTTTTTTATTCTTAGTGCTCCTAGAAATATGATGAGTTTTATGGATATCCGAATAAGAAACTCAATTTCCGATGAGAACCGATCTAGAATCCAAATAAGACATTTAGTTTGTTTTTTTTTTTTGTAGATGTGGCAAAATGTATGAGATGTGATGAGTTTATTGTTGAGTTATGATTGAAATGGATTAGGATGAGAATAAGATATTTGAGTTTATTTTAACACCTCTAGTATTTTTTTTTATTAAGATTACACTTTATTAGGAATTTTTAAACACCTCTACCGTGAATTTATAACTAGTACGTGACAAAAAACATGGGCTAGACTAGTAACATTTCCACATATCGCATATGCATTTATTGCATGGGTTTAATTTAAAAAATACTTTAACTTCCATGATTTTTTGCTAACATGTTTTATTTTCTCTTATAACTTCAAAATCAACATTTCTTAAATTAAGAATATATCGTTCTCATGCGTTTATTTTTTATCAACGTTTCAATATAACTTTGCATAACTTTTGTTTAAAACCGATAGTTATAAAATAAAATAATTTTAATTTTTTTCTACGTCTCGAAATATACCATCACAACGTTATAGTTTCTCTATGTTTTGTTGAAAATTGAGACCTGCAAGCTGCAACGAGCGACTAAAACTCATAAATTTAGTACCGTATGCAGTTTTATTTTTAGAACAATAGATACATCCTTGTCACGCGATTCCTTTTACCTACGTTTCCATATAAATTCTTTCCATATAAATTCCGTGTTATTGAATTTGGTTTACAATGGTCCCAACTCGATACATTCTATGTTTTGTTATAACTTTATGATGTGACACTAGAACTTCTAAATGCAAAAAAATTCCAACTTATAACTTAATCTAAGACCTTGTTTAGATCAAACAAAATAACCTTTCTTTCATATACATATAATAGACACAAATTGAAGCTTCTAAAACTCACTTGCAGCTCAACTTTAGCACTATTTACACACCAAACATAGTACAAAGGTAACCTGTACACACACTAACATTAAACATATGACCCTTTAGTATAACCTCATCTCCCAGATGACACCAATGCTTTATCTTTATTGTCTTCTTTTTTTTCTAGAGTTGACTTCAAAGGAATTGGAAGAGGGAGACTTGATTCTGATAACGAAGTCGATGCTGGCATAGGTGCCGATGATGGCATTGCAACCTCCTTTTGCGGAGAATCGGGTTTTGGATTGTACACAAAAGAAAGGTCTTGATTGGCCCCGAGTGCCACCAGTTCTTTCTCCTCTAAACCTTTTGGAGGACCTAAACTGCATCGATCGGGCTTGTGTTTTGCCAAAGCGTCTTTAAATTTCTTGATCTGTATAAAAGAACCCCTTTGTATCAAAACGTAGTATAGGCTTATAAACAGTTTTAATAAAAAATCTCAAATGCCCCCTAAAACGACTCCTAAATAATGAGACGAACAGCTTATTTGCGACTTGAAATCACAATAATCATATATTCACTTTTCAAACGTAATGCCAAACACCAAGGAGTGTAAACTAAACTAGCCAAGCCCGCTCGTGAGCTACTTGAGATTGGCTGGTTAAAGGCTTGAACTGATGAGCCCAACTCAAACCTAGTAGCGCTCAGACTCGGCTAGGCTAGTTTACACCCCAAAAATTAATAAAGAAAAGGTTGTATGAACACGTACTGTGGCATTGGTACAGCTAAAGCTACAAAGACGACCCTCGGCCCCTCTATAAAACCGAAAGAAAGGAAGAACATGAACGTTGAGGCTATAACACATAGATTTGTGCTCCTCATAGTTCACTTGCAAAAACTGTACATCGGGATTCATCTCTGCTATTTGACATAACTGCAAAATCCCAGAAAAATATAACACATCTGTCAGATTAAATGTTTACAAGTTGCATATTTTACAATTTGTTTCACAAAATACTTAAAACTATTCGATAAAATATATTAGCATTTGAAGCATACCTTGGGGTGAAGAGCTTTGCAACCTCCACAACCAGGTGAAAAAAAATCCACAACGACCAATTTATCACCCGCTTTCAAAAGAGATTCGACAAGATCTTCTGCACCCGTTATTTCCTTCATGTTTGGTTGAAGCCCTTTATCCCACCATCTTAAAGATTTGCCAATGCTAATACTCATCTGTTCAATCCCAATTTCAAGATCTTTAATTAGGACTTAATCACTTATAATTGCAAAAAAGAAACCAAAAACACGCAATCTACATGCTTTAATTCGATTATATTATCATGCATCAAGATTCAAGAAAGATTATGAAAGCTTATTCCTTTTTTACACAAATTGTAAAAACATATTATTTATATATCAAAACCAAATTGGTTGACATTGAAATTGAATAAAGAAAAAAATGTAAACATAAGAAAATGAATCAAATTCATAACCATTAAGGTCAAAATATTTTCTTGCAAGACTTATTATGATAATCAAGATCCCTATCCTCACACCAATAATTACAGCAAAATGCATCCAAATATCATCAAAAATTCAAGAAAAATTATAAAAGTTAATTCCTTTTTGGGATTTGTCAGCATAATAAAGCAGTAACTACACATTATGTATAAATTCCTATCTGGGTTCAAAATAAAATTATTACTAATTTACTAGACATTAAAACTGAATCAAGAAACAGGGGAAATAACTTCAAAACCACAAATCAAACCTTCAACTCAAAAGCAGCAGACGCTTGTGCACGAACCTTTCTTCTTTGACCTCCTAAACTCACACGTTGACCAAAAAAATCACCATCAACAGATGACCGTACGGTCAAATTCACCCCCAATTTGGAAGAAATTGGCATCTTTACCATAACAGGGGATGACAAATCATCCAATTTACTGCAACTAAAACCATGATTCCGTACACAAAACTTATAATCATTACTTATAATCTTCTCCATGATTCAAATGGTTCTTGATCTTGAATTTGATTACAGAAAAGAAAAATGGGTTTTGATGAAATTGGAAGATAAAGATTGAATTTTTAGGGTTTTTGGAGTCGAAAAAGGGGGAAATTGAATTGGGATTAGGTGTTGTTGATACGTGTAAGATGGAAAAATGAGTTGTTGGGTCATTATTGTTTCTTTTTCCGGTTTAATTTCACTTTTTGTGGATAACGTGATCCAATGGTGGATAATGTGGTACAACTTCATAACTGTAGGATCTGTCTCCTGTTGTTACAATTTACAACCTTAAGTGTTTATATGAGATTTAGTTTCGGTCCTTGACTAAATTGTTTGATTCAATTTAGTTTCAATTGTTTGCTACTTCATGAAAATGTTAGTCGAACGACAAATGTGCGTGTCTATGTTTGAAAGCGAGACTGATTGTTTAATTGGATACTTAAGCGACTAAATATGTTCTAAGAACGAAAATTATGTAGTATTTTTCTGTATGATAAAGTGATTGAAATTTAGTTTGCCAATCGTGATGTAAGTTATATATACTTTATTTGACCGACTAGTTCAACAAAAAGAGAACTAGAAGGTATTATCATTGATAAGTCAAATATTTTACTCGAACCCTACTAATAAATTTGCTATAGGTGAGATTTACTGAGTATTGTATGGTTTATACCAATGTTTACAAGATCAGATCGGATAGTAAATCGCTCGTCTTACTGGTTTACTGATTGGACCGGTTGGATAGGTTTTGAACGATATAAATAATAAATATATATTTTTCAAAGTATCAGAACTTTAAATATAAGTCAGACTCTCAAACACAATTATTTTAAGTTCTAAAATCATAACACAAACACATTAATCATGTTAAACAAACATTCAAGTTTAATACTATGAGTTTAAACAAAGTTGATCTAATTTTAATGACACAACCAACTTAAAATAAAAGGTAAAAAAAGCAATTTGCTGATCCAATCCAACCAATTTAACCGGTCGAATTCTATTTCAACCGGTTTGAGCCCGCTGATTTTTTGTGCTAAAAACAAACATACATGGACCAGTTTGGTGGCATCTATGAATCTCAGTTCGGCCAACCGAGTCCGAATTCATTGGTTTATACTTCATACATAGTTTGAGTTTCCTCATCAGCTCTTTATAAATGATAGCTTTTTATCGTATCTTTCTTGTAACTTTTTGAGATTGTAAATGTAGCTTCAAATATTATTCTTCGTATGTAAAAGACATACTTTAAATACACACACTACAAAAAGGGTGAAAAGATCCAATTACAAAACTCAGGGTGGCAAAATGTATATAAATAAAAATGAAATGAAATTTAGGACCACAAATATTAAACAGATAAGATCCTATATTGTCGTTGGGGAAGCACGTGACCATAATCCCCTTTATCACCCATGTTATCTGAAATGACAATATTACCCCGTGCAGCAAAACTAGTGAAACTGGCTTAGAGCATTCACAGTATAGGAACCATCCCTATCTCTAAATTTATACTAAAAATCACTACATTTTCTCTTTCCTTCTATTTAAATAATAATACTTTTATACATTTATCATTACAGTTTCTCTCTCCTCCACTCACAACACTTTCAAAAAATATTAAAAAATTATAGGGGGTGAACAGTAGCTTTTCAAATATAGAGTTTCTCTCTCATCCACCATCAAATTTTCTCTCTCCTTCACTCACAACAACTCATAACAACCCCCTAAAATATAAAAACCTCACACACATATATTTGATTCTCCTATTGTGAATGCTCTTAGATAAAACTCATATTAACAGTAAATGTGGGACGCTACAAGTTTTTGCCACCCACATTTCGTCCCTAAACTGTTTTTCATAGTAGCCATGTGTTCATCTCAAAGTCAGTTACACAAAATGGGCGATTCTACAAGGATTCTAATTTCTAAATTTGGGTTGTGCGAATCTTGACGGTGACGTGATGCAAATTACTTTTCATTTGTTTTGCCAGCAGAAGTGTTCCGGCCAAACTGAATGATCATGGGCTTCCCTTTAAATACAAATCCATTAACCACATTCTGCAAGAGTTCAATGATAAATTTAACAAAATCATACGCATAAAAAATGATAATGTATTTTTACAAGGGGAACAATACCAGAGCACGATGAGCAATTTCAATCGACGGGAATGTCACAAAAGCTTGACCCCTCATTCTTCCTTCCTGAAATCATCAGAACACATGTTTTGGTCATAATTTTTAGCTACCAAGTTACCTTGTAATAATTGTTCAATTCGTAGCATGTCAATATTGTTGATATTCAAAATTTGCTGACGTGACATCTTATTTGTCGTTTGATATATGAGGTTTTAATGTTTTATAATTCAAATATATGTGGTCATCTGACATGGCATTAACCAGAAATGAGACCAGTTGCTAGAAACCTAAATTCAGTAATAAATTGTGAGCTGGTTTATCTTTTGCACATGATTTGAAGTGGGTTGTTAAAATTTTAGAAAAAAGTAAAGTTAGTTTGAATTTCATGCAGTTGTCCTTTCATGCATAGTTTCAGAATTTACCAACATTCCAATAATACAATCTTAATCAAGAAGTTAAACTCAAATTAGGACATGTTACCTGCATTAACTTCACAGAAAGATTTGATTTAGCTGTTTCAATGCTTCCAAAGAATGTGCCTGCAACACAAACAACAAAATATTCATATATGCGATTATTCTTTTTTCTCAAACACGCATCAGCATTTTAGGAAAATCAAACACTGATTTTTTTCAAAAAGGATATATATTTATATATATATATATATGGCATAAAAAATACCAAACACATAGTAGAAGTCATCTGCAACCACGTCTTTTGCCAGATTTTTTATGTACAACACAGGTGCAGGGTTTCCAGCATTGTAATTCTGAAACAAGTAAAGAAAACTGTTATTAACATAAGGTTTAAAGTTAACATGTTATATTCATTAAAAGTTAGATGGTGGTAACCTTAAACATCGGAAGGGATAAAATTTCTTCTGGAGGCAATTTCCCATGCTCCAATTCTTCAACAGTAGCAAAGGGTTTAGTATTTAAATTATTATTCTCCATTTCGTCCATTTCTTCGGCTGTGTCATCATCTACTTTTTCAGGTTGAGTTTGTTTAGGAGTAATTTTAATCTGCAACCCAAATTATATAAGTACAAAAGTAGAAATTTTTGAAAAAAACAATTAGTTTCCACAACAAATACAGATTTTCAAAAGAATAACCTGCAACACAGGGTTCTTCTTTTTTATCAACGGGATCTCTTTAGGAGTTAAGGTGGCAGGTTTTAATCCAACAGCCTCATGAGCTACATCTTTGTCAACAGCAGGACCCACAATAGCTTCTCGTTTGATACGTTTGCGCCGAGAACCAGCATTTTCCTACAATGTAGCAAACGGTTAGGAAACCATTAGGAAGGTTGGATGTGTGTTTTAAAAGTGACTACGTAATACTAAATTCTCAGAATCAGGTAATTAGTTGTAATGAATGGATCTCCAGTAGAATAGTGTCTGGATACGCTATTAGCAGGGATGAGCGTGTACCCGTACCATACCAAACCAATACCAACCAAATACCCGCTATACGTTTTTAATTTTTTTGGTTTTGGTATTTTCAATTATACTGGTACTGAGCGGTACCCAATCGAAAAGATCAGTCTATTATTCGGTTTATACTTTCACTCGTTTTCGGTTTCTGTAATTTTTTCGGTACTAGTACGGATCTCATCCCTATCTACTAGTGTCAACCTGTCAGATTATAAAATATTTCAAATTACAAATAAAATGATCAAAAAAGACATCTCTTTGTGAAATAAGAGTACGTCTCTCAGCTGAGATTATAACAAATGGGTAAACAGGTAATTATATTTTACCTCATCTGAAGACTCCAACTCAGATTCACCACTTGAGAGCTGGGCCAAACTGGAGTTTGTATCTACAGGCGGGGGTGGAGGTGGTTGTGGTGGTGCAGGTGCTGAAGGTGGAAGAGGTGGGGTCGGCAGTGCTGCACGGAATGGAGCTGGAATATTCATTTTATTCATCAAGTGCAACACCTATAATGAGTATTATATAGACAGTTAAAGTTATATAATAATACAAGTGCAAATTTTACTTTGAATAAAATCATTTTGTTCATCCACATTAAAGAACAATTACCTGTGTATAGAATCGAGGAACAGCAATAAGAGCATTTAAAATGTTGGTCAGGATGTTTCCATCTGGCGGGGGGTATGCATATCTACAGATGGGTATGTTTACTTTATTACTATGCAGCAATATTCTTTTATTTTTATATTAAAAAAAAATAGCAGTTTAACTTACTCGAGGTGAGGAGGAAATGGGTACTCCACCCCGAGTTTTTCAGCGATGGGTTCAAGTGTCGGTAAAGATTTCACCATGGATTCCTGCTTCGAATCTTTGGTTGCACTAGCATTATCCATTGATGACATGACATCTTTCCCTGCAGTAGGATTATTCTGTTGAGATCTAGTATCCTGTGGTTTAATAGCTCTCTCAACTGACAAAACTTTACCAAGAAACCTTAACCTGAAGAAAATATCATGAAACTATCACTTTCAAAAAAAATTAAAAAATATACATATAAATGTAGAATAAAAAGTTCTTTAGCCTGCCAATCTGCTATGATGAATTACCCATTCAATTGCCGTTGTGCTTGACTTGCCAAACCCTCATTATTAAAATCAACAAAAGCACAGTTCCTCATCCTGCAACAATCAAACTTATGCCAATGTGATTGAAATAAAGAAACTTGAGTCAAGCCTACTAATTCACTCCATGATGAAATTCCAATTTGAGCCAACATAATTTGTAGCAGGAAAGTTGACCGAAGTTATTACATGATCACACAAACACAAGAAGGAGGGGACGATCATGTTGGTATATAAGAAAGAACAAAAACAGTTCACAATAAAGCAATGAAAATTCTGAAATGCAGCAAGTGAGGAAAAAGCTGCATAAATGAAGATGTGAATCATTAAAGGTGGCGATTTTGGCACATTTACTTATAAATGGGTTGATTTGGGCTTATGTTTATTTCTAGCGGGTCAAACAGGTAAATTCAGAAAAATAAAACGTTTAAGGAACAAGGTCGAACAGGCTGAAAGTCCCCTTTAGCGTATTTATAATGCACAAATCCTCCTTGGTCATTATACAAGAAAAACTAGTTTATTACTGAAATTATAAAAAAAATTTAAACTGTTTTTAAAATTAAAAACACTAATTAGTTGCAAAAGAATCTTAAAAATTTGGACACAAGGTGGTTACCAAACTCATTTCAGCCCATACCAAACAATTATTCACTTGACCTGATACCTAATCCCATTCACTTTACAACCTCTATAAATCATTCTCGCCCATACCTTCCAGAAGTGCATGGACGAACACAAGAAGCACCATAATGGGAAAAGAGTCGAGACAGGGTATCATGAGGAATAGCTTCAGGAAGATAACGGATCAAAAGTGTAGTTGCTTCATTCTCTGTGGGCCTTGGTGAAACTTCACTAACACTTTGATAAGCATACCCATGCATCACTTGAGAATAATGTGGTGGTTGAAAAGGTGGAACATTGGCCATTGGAGCATCTGCAGTTATTACATTAAGCTGCTAACTTTGCTGTAGCACGACTAATCTGTGGAAGGGTTGTAAAGTCATTAGTAATTGGTTTGAGTATAAAAGTTATACATAGCTTATAAGCTTCAGGATATCATACACATGAATAGCATAAATCAATGAAGTTAAAATGGATGTATTAGCAAGTATAAGTTTTCTTTCATGTTCTAAAACCTAACATCTACCACAATACTACTTAATTGTACTAGAAGAATGACTTGACCAAGCATGAGAAATTGCAAAGATCCAGTTAGATCCATATACAATTAGCTAAAAAGAGCATCCAAGACTGTTAAAGGTGCCACTAGTTGGTGATAGCCTCATGTTTTAAAATGTAATACAAATAATAGTTCATATGCAGACCCAACGATTTCCATTCCTCACATGCTAAGACCCCAAAAGTACATGAGTGTGCAACAAAAATGACCAATCCCTTGATCATTTACAAATCTCCAACATTAAAATAAAACCCGTTAACCAACATTCTGGACAATACATCGAATATCTGGTGTGCCCCTGTTCTATCAACCCATAACACGATAATCATAAAAATGAAGGCATAAAGTTACAACTTTAAACACAAATTATACAATATACACAACAAAAAGTATATGGCAACCATGTTATGAAGAGCAAAAATCCTCAACCTGCTACCAAGTTGGGAGCTTGGTGATCACAGCAGCACATTTTAACAACATATCACATGAGACTGGTCCCAAAAATTGCCTTTTATAAAGGTACACAGATACAATACTTGATGGATCTATAAACTGCTAATATTTTCTAAGAAAACTAAACCATGTAAACTACAACATAACCAATTGCAGTTCCAATGTCATATTTGTCATATGGCAGCATGAATGTAAACTGACTTCATATGCAAAGGTTTTAAAAAACGAAAAAAAAAACAAAAAACCGATCAAACGATCAAATTAACCTATTTACGGATCAAATTTTCAAACCACAACTAGAGATCATGCAACTTTCACACAGACATTTTATCGAACAGTTGGTATGCATACTTTCAATACAATGCATCTCGGTCAAATTTTGGTCAATCAAGTCACAAATTCATATTTTCGTGCAACAAACTTCATGAATCGAATCAATCACGGTTTACATCAAATTGTATTGCAAAATAGAAAGAGAAAATCACCTGTAACGAGATGATGGCGAAGTGGTGAACTTTTGTTGCTAAATGAGATGATGGTGAATATTAGTATCACTCACCCCTTTTTTAACACTGGATTCGCAGTACCCCTAATTCAAATCAAATCGGAGATGATGAATTGAAGGATGAAGTATGAAGACGATAATCACATTCACATACATGCTCAAATACGGCCCAATTTTGCTTTTTTATTGAGCCCAATAGACTATTGAAATTTGAAGCCCAATCTAATCATTTCACTCTTCAAACTATCAAGCCTGCAAACTAGAGGCATATAAAACCGGATTTTAGGTCAAACTGGATCGGTTTTAAACCCGGCTATGGTCGTCTTTAATGGAAATCTTGCAATAAGGTAGGTTATATCGTGGTATTTTCGTTATATGCATATTGTCTTGTACAACAAACAACTTAGTCTAGTGGCAAAGATGTTTGAGATGAAATAGCAAAATAATTCTGGTTGTGGGTTTAAGTTTAACTTGAGACATATGATGAAATAAGTGGTGAAAAAAAGAATATTGTTTCGTTGATTTAATAAATTTAAGGGTTTTTTTTGGAAGTTACGTCACAAGTTACAAGGAGTGAATAGTTAGTTGGTAAATATTTAAAAATCACTATTCAAACCAAATAATATTAATATTTGTGAACAAGTAATAGTAGAATGAGATAGAGTGGTTTTTAAGTACGATAGAAGTAATGATGTGAGGAGCTTTTAAAAAATAGAATATAAATGATCTATAGTGTTAGAGGCTGAGTTTATTCTCGGTTTTAGAATATATATCAAAATAATTATAAGTTATAACTAGTGTAAAATAGTATTAAAATGTTAAACAAGACGATATAACTCTAAACCCAAGTAAATTCTCTTAAACAAGTTAAATTGCCCTTTTTGAAGTCCACATAAACAGCTGAAACCCATCAAGTAAGCTTAAAAGTTAAACCAAAAGAAGCCGTCCAATTTAGATGGTTTGAGAAGTGGTATGGTTCATGACTTAGAATAGGGCAACTCGAAGTGGTATCACATTCACTAATCTTCTTTTACTATTAAAATCACAACGATAGGAAAAAATTTAGATTTAAATAATAAACCGTTACAACTGAACCGCAAACAGACCCATCTTCAATCACTAGCTAGCTAGAGAGCATCGTCACAAACCATTGTAGACCACACAAAGAAAACAAATTGGAAGAGTGATATAGAAGGGGATAAATACGTAAAATATGTGGTGATATATATGCGTATGAAAACCACATGATGTATGTGTCTACATTTATGGGCTAATGTAGCGGTGACCGTATGACTAACTTTATGATATGCACGTCCATGTGTAAACATGTTAATTAGTCGTGCGGGTCATGTGCATGTCACTATGTAGTGTCACTTCAAGTCGTACGATATCGAAAATTGTACAATACAACATAAGAATCAACGACATTTTTGTTTTGTTGTGTTAGGTGTCAAATTTTAAGTGGGTATTTTTTTCATTGAGAGCCGTATAACTAATATTAACTACTGAAAACTACATTTTCTAAGAATTTTGTCAAGTGGTCACGAAAGTGAGTTTTATGGTCAAAGTGCATGCACGTTTATACTATTTTCCGTATGATTATTCTCCTTAAAGTTAATAAGCTATTTATTATAAAAATATTAAATATTTTTCTACCATCAATTCGGTATAGAAAATAGTATAAATTACCAGATTGGCTAGGACGTATAATAAAGCTCATGACTCAATTCTAAACCAATACTTGTTCAAGATCAACTAATTAAGAACTTAGCCATATTATATTATATATACTTCTAAAACGTAACCCTCTAAAAAACATACATACCTAATAAAAATCTCATATAACTAAGGTCCGGAAAGTGTAAGATGATGAGGGCAAGCCTTTACCCTTACACCAAAAGATACGTTGAGAGATAATGCTTAGAAAAACCTACAGAGAAACTTAATCCTCTAAAAATGGTAAAATTGACACTCATTTTAATTTTACTATCATTTAACACAATCTCTACTAACACATAATGTTTAGCACTACTCGTCAAAGACATAACTTGTATTTAAATTGTATATATCTTTTTATAAAAGAGTATTTGATGTAAACAGTCCCAATAATTTGATATTGGTGACAACCAGTCCTAGCTACCGAAATATACGCCAACGGTCCCAACTTTTATAAATTTTGGCACCACTGACCGCCGTTTAAAAAAACTTAACGCAGTTACCTCGAAACAACGCTAACGCAGTTAAGTTTTTTTCGAAATGTAGACCGACGTTTTAGGGTTTTTGATCGGAAATAGATCACGAGTCGATTGATGTAAAACTTACCTAGAAACTATGCTCCAAACGACAATACATCCGGTTGAAGCACTGTTATTTTAAACACCTGGTTGAATCACCGTTTCGAGGTAACTTATATATCAATCGACTCATATTATTCTTCCGATCAAAATCTCTAAAACATCGGTTCAGAATTCGAACATAACAAAATGTTGTTAGATTTATTTTAACGATGATCCGTTGGTGGCAAAAGTTATAAAAGTTAGGACCGTCGTTTCGAACATAACAAAATGTTCAATAGTTAAAACTATAACGGCCAATACCAAATTAACATAACAAAATGTTCAATAGTTAAAACTATAACGGCCAATACCAAATTATTGGGTGTGTTTACGTCCAATACTCCTTTTATAAAAACGTATGATATATTCATTTTAGAAAATGATGTCATTTCCCATGTTTTCATGCATTAATCCAGGATTGTTGAATTCATTTGAAGAAAAGAATAAAAATGATAAGATTATAATCTAATTATTTTATTAAATAATAATAAGGAAATGATCGGCCTGAAATGCTCACCCGGAAAGCATGAAACCACACGGAAACTTTGATTTCAAGTTACTTGAAAGCAATTTGTCAAACCGCTCTATGATTTACTCATTTTTCTTTATTTCCATTTCTAACCCCTAAATTTTATCTAATTGACAAGATTACCCCCTTTGATAGTATCTCTTTGATGACATTTATGTCACTTATGTTAACACTTTGAAAGTTTAAGAATAGCCATGTTGCAAGACTATTATCAAGACTTGATTAATGTTTGATAGATATCATAGATTAGAAGAAGCCTCTCGTTGATAACTTAACCTTTCGTTGAGTTTATATCGCATGCTTTCCTAATTGACAAGTGTAGCTTCATATGCTATTTGCAGATAGTCTCTAACACGGTATCATAATTTTCAACTCACAAACTTAAACTAGTTTTTACTTTTAAAAGTCAAAACTAGTATTGATTAGATGAAGATGGCTGTTAATAACCCTTTGTTGACTTTAGTAACGTCTTGATATTCACAATTCACATGTGTAACTTCAGACGTTATTTGCAGATATTGCCAAAACATAGTATCATAATAGACTAATATCCAACCCAAAAAATTACAATTTTTTACTTTACAGAAATACAGAGTCTAAGCTTATGTTGATGAACTCTAATCTTACATTAAAATCAAAGATGATTCTTTGTAAAGTCTTTCGATATCCGGTGACTTTAACTTAGATGCGTGTAACACCATAACTTAAAAGAAGTTTATATGTTGTTAAAGCTAAGTATGCTTATGTAACATTTAGGTTATACACGTACAAATCTTAGTAACTAATTTGCTCTAGCTTCAATTCAAACATGTATTATAATATTAGATTAGAACTATATATAGAGTTGAGTTTGATCAACTTGAATTGAAAGTAAGAGGGTTGAAGTTGAAGAAAGATTATTGTCTAAGGGAGGTGAAGAATATGTAATTTGCAATGACATCTATTTAGGGTATAACTTGTACCAAAAGCGACAATTATTGGACCCTTGTGGATTAATTTCCTTGTGAAACACAATTCCCTATTTAATGGATAACGTCATAACGATAACCATGTACCATAAAAACCACAAGTTTAATTTAATTGTATGTACGATGTATATATATATGATGTCTATACTTCAACATCATATTAAAAACGAGCTAAAAAACACTTTTGAATGCGTATACGTTAAATGATGTGCGAAATTCAACATAGTAGCAAAGCTGTGACACAATGAGTCGATGATACAAGAAAACGAGTTAAATAACAAGTTAAAATAAAGTTGCGCGAGCCGTTTTAATTACAACATTTTAGATTAATTTTTTTAGTAATTTTAGTTTAACATAAAAATAGTTCAATGTTGGATAGATCGAATAAAAATATCATTACGATAACTATTTGAATTGAATGAAACGACTAGAAATATACAATACATATGATATTCAACTCGATCACTATGTCTATAGGGCTGTTTGTTTCACATCTTAATGGTTCAGTTCAGTGCTTAATCATTCAAATTCAGCATTCATAGCATTTGTTTCATTAAAAAATGGCCTTTGAATGGTTCAATTAAGTGCTGAATGGTTAATATATTGAAAAATGCTGAATGAAACTGAATGAAGTATATACCAAAGTTACTATCACCTGAAGTTCCACCTCAATATCCCTCTCATTGATAGAACCTCTTAACCATTCAGACCTCTTAATTATTCAACACTTAATCATGCATTCAGCAGTTGCCAAACAGCCCCTAAGATATAAATTATTTCAAATTATCTTTGCAAATTGTGTTACGTATAAGACACTCAGGTGATATCAATTAATCGAGTATTTTCAAAAAGCGATAACATAACAAAGCGACAGAATTCTAAGTTAGTGAAAATTATACACGTATCATATTAAGCTTACATTATGAAATATAGCAGTACACGTTATGCTATACTAATTCGTTTTTATTTACGATTGCTTACAGAAATGATATTCCATAGGAAGGAAGATACTTAACAAAGAGGGAAACAATGGTAGTTTAGAATAGTATATTCCAGTGGTAGAGTGTAACGTAAAAAGATCCCGATCGATGATGACAGAATTGTCGTCATATAAATATTCTCTCCGCCGGAAACGTGTCCTTTAAATTAGCAAACCCGTGAAAGATGGAGGGTGAAAATGAAAATTTATGCTATTTTTATTTTAGTTTTGACAGGTGTAAGCCCCTTGAATTTCGGCACATGCTCCGTTTAAGTCTCTGACAAAGTTACCGTACAATACAATTTAACTAACTGTCATCCACGTCACCATTGTACATTCCCATTTCACACTACTATATACAACCATACAAGCTTTTCAAAAATAAAAGGTGTAACTGTACAAGTAACATTGCATGTCATAGTATACCGATTGGGGGTTAGTTGTTTGTATCGTCGTTTTAACGTTTTAAGGGGTTTAAATCGAACTATAAAATGAGATACTTTTTCTAAAGGATAATATAAACTTTTTTTCTGGACTTGATACCGACTATAAGTTAAAGTGTTTATGTTTATTTGTTCATATAAATTTATATGTTTGTGTTCATCAAGATTTAGATTAAAATTTGTAGTATCTGTACCTGCAAGTATGAGCATGGTCCGCATGGATGTAAAAATTGGCGTTTATATTTAATTGCGTTGCATCTAAATTTTTATATTCAGGGGTTGTTTGGCAAAATCTGAATCATTAAGTACTGAATGGTTAAGAGGTCTGAACCCTTAGGAGGTTCTATCAATGAAAAGGATATTGGGGTAGAACTTCAGGTGATGTTAAGTTTGGTATATGCTTCATTTAGTTTTATTCAGTATCTTTCAATCTCGTAACCATTCAGCCCTTAACTAAACCATTCAGAGGCTCTTTTTTATGAAACAAACACTCTGAATGTTGAACCTGAATGATTAAGCACTGAACTGAACCATTAACAGGTGAAACAAACAGCCTCTCATAGTATGATAGTATTGTGTGTTATAAATTTGGACCCTTAAATGATGGGGGCTAAAACAAATACAGTACTTATAAAGTCTATAGAGATGACCTTGGTTATTACTGTAAGTGTTTGGGTGGGGTTCGATTTAATACAAAGCTATTTAAGTTACTAACATTATTTTTAGGTCAAGAGTTTGAGTCATGTATGTAACCGAAAGATGTTTAGTGATGAATTTAAAGTGTGTGAGTTCATCATAAAAAAAGTATATTATAAATGCTTTTACCAAGGCGTGGATTGGTTGGTTTTGATGAAATCTTTTTGTTAAAAATTAAAACACCATTTTTTTCTCTTAGGTTTTTACTAATAAACATCTATATATGTATTTTGTTAGATTAGAACTCTTGACCTCATGAATAGAGGCAATGTGTCAAAACTGCAAAAATCATTAAAATCAACCATAAGGATCTCAAACTGATCAAACTAATCAGACTTGCTCTGATTTATTGGAAACTAGGTTTAACACATGTGCATTACACACGGGTTGAATAAAAATATTTTTAAAAAATTATAACTATTATATTTAAAAATTTATAAATAATTTTATAAATTATTATTAATAACAAAATTTTGTCTTTATTAACTCTCCTAGTCAATTTTCCCTCTCAACATTTTTTTATAAAATAAATTATGTTTCTTATCTAAAAATTGTCTCCTAAAACTCTAATTTATTAGATAGATAATTATATTATTTATTGTTGATGTTGATATTTAATATCATTTCTCAAAACAAAAAAAAGTTACGTATAAATAGAGAAAAACTTAAATGCTTGCCATATGGTATATTTTGGAGACCAATATGACGATTCAATAAAATAAAATAGTTACACAAATTATATTAACATATTTCGCTATAAAAGCAAAAGTTTGTATCACATAATTAAACAGTAACATATATATAACTAAACAATTTATGTTGAAATGTTTTGAAAATTACATCAACAATATATATGTGCGTTGATTAAGATGTAACAAAATGGCAAATTGCTATGATGAACATGACATTAATATAGACCAACAACCAATCTTGATGTTAAATTCAAATAAGTTATGTACACATTACACATTATAATCGGATTAATTTCCTATCCTAAGAATAAAATCATTAAAAGACAAGTCACTCACTATAAATTATCTACCTTGAGAGAAACTACTAGTCTACATTAGAAGATCCTAATCAACATTAAATTTGATCAACAATTGAATTAATAATTAAGTTACACACATATCTTTGTCGATTATTATTCCAACAAAGAATCAAGCTCTGAAAGTGTAGATGGAGCTAGTTGGTTATCTGGATGATCATACGATCTCACCCCCATATCACGCTTGTTTGACGAAGATATTTCTGCAGTCATGTCATTACTAATTCCAGTATCTTGTGACGTCGCACTAATTTTACTAGACTGGTTGGTGTTATTTATTGCAACATATGGCTCTAACTTTACTTTCTTAGCATCCCTCTCTAGCCCACTAGCGCGGTCCATATGACGACTTGACCATGATGATAAATCCGGGAAACTTGTACTAAAGTCGTTAGCAATGGTTGATGGAAAGTTACTTTGGTGGTCATTAACAAATGGGTTCATTTGGTAGGAGTTGGTGTCAAAGTTGTAATTATAAGGGGAAACCATTAAGTTTTTGTAATCTTGGTCATGAGGTAAGTAGGATGGGTAGTTTTCATGATCAACCAAACCCTTGAATTTTGTAACACCATAATTTTCATTATAGTTGTTGATAGTGTTGTTTCTATCTAGATGAGTATAACTTGACCCGGGTCTATCCGGGTCAAAACGAGGAGCTTGAGGATCCATCAATGGTGGCATCCATGGTGGACTATCCAATAACTCGTCCACAAAAGAGTTCATCCTCGTCATCCTATCATCTGTACCCGCATTTCTTTTAATCTCCGTACTCTTCTGAACAACACGACATACAACCCATTCATCCTGAAATATAAAAATTCATGATTTTTATAACTAAAATAGTACCTTAAACTATTCCTAACCAGGTTTATATCGAGTTTTTAAAAAGTCTTGACTTTTATCACCGAGCTATCCAACTACCGATCAAATGGCAAGTAACTAAGTAAGTACTAAAAAGAATTACCAAATGAACTAAATTTTATGTTTTTAACTAAAAAGAAAAACTTGTTTTGCACATTAAGGAGTTGTTGTACCTTGGAGGCTCTAGACATGTTGTAATATGAGAAATCTCCTTCAAGTCTAAATTCATGCATAACCCAATTAGTTTTCTCTCCTTTGGGAGCTCTTCCTTTGTAAAAAACTAGTGTCTTCTTCATCCCCACCAACTGTCCACCGGCGCCACCGGGTTTCCCTTTTTTCAGTATCTCTTTATCTTTTCCAGTGGCTTTCCAGTAACCAGAATCTGTTGCTCGGTTCGTCCTCATTCCAGTTGGATACTTTCTGTCTCTTTGACAAAAGAAAAACCATTCTTTCTCCCCCATCTTTGCTTTCTCTACAACATATTTTAATGTCAAGTTACTAGTTAGCATCATCATGCTATTATATCAAAAGTAGTCGTTTATATTTGAACTCAAAACCTTTCAAAAAAGATAATAATTTTTCTTTAACCACTAGACCAACCGAAGAATAACAATAACTATATATAGATCATGTATTTACTAACTTGGACAATATGCCTCTTTTAATCATACCTAATTAATTGGCTAATTATGATACATCTTCTTCTTAGTAATTATTGCATACTTTTGAAAATGATGATGCAATTTCATCAATTCCTCTTTTATATTGAAAATAAATCAAAATTGACCTAGCTATCATCTTCAAATTCATTCAACAACGATTAAAATCAAAATTGAAACACGGTTATCGATCGAATGATTTGAAGTTTGAAGAACGTAAACCAAAATTGACGGTGATTTTATCGATCAAATTTGATCAACGACGAGTCGACGATTAAACAACAGAACTAATCATCACGTAATTTGAGATCGATAAGATGGTGCAATTTCATGTAACAATTTTACAAAAAAAAAGCAGTTTAATGAAAACATGATTAGTGATTTGAGGTTCGATCGAATTGAAGAACTTACTATATAAATCCCAAGGTTCACACTTGTTGAGATCAACTTCACCAATAGCACTAGCGCTGAAGTTCCGGTCAATAACTTTAGGCGTAAGATAATGCGTAACAATCTCTTCATCCGTCGGATGAAACCGAAATCCAGGTGGCAACCCGATTATCGCATCGTCTCCGTCGTTCACCACCGTCGATCCACCTTCCATACCTACAGCTAGCTACAACTTAATCAACGAAATCACCGACACGTGATCAGCTAGCTATATAAGTTCTTTTTATATAAAGTAACAGATAAACAGATAAGATAAACACATAAAGCGAATAAAGCTGTTTAGAAAAAAAGGTTAATGTACAGGAGAAAGGGGAGCAGCAGTTTAGAAAGAGAAAAATGATGGCTGGTAATGGGATTTATATAAAATAGTTGCGTGGATAACAAGCAATTTAATCTTCTTGTTGGACTTTTATCAGAAAATGCCATTTATAAGTCGGAGTATATTCTTCACCTTTTTAGCGTATGTATATACGTATGTATGAGCTAAGCAAGACTTTTTTTTTATAAATTTTTATTATTGTTGCATGAAATTATATTTTGAATAGTAAATTGTTAATTCAACACCCTTATTATTTTACTTATTATGATGGTTATCTTTTTAATTAAAAGCTTACTCATCAACTCGTCAGTATGTTGACTTAGGTACACATTTATCACAAGTGAATTTTACTTGGGTCATTAGGTTCATAGTGTATTTTTTGTCCAATTAGTTAGTTACAAGTTACAACTTATATCTACAATATGATTGAGTCGTTTCATTTGTTACTTGAGCGCGTTATGACTGGAGTTAAGGCGCGCTCTGACATGATACTTTTTATAGTTACCTAGTTAGCATATATATATGTCAAATACTTTTCTTTTAAACAAAAACCACGAAAAACTTTGGAAGATGTATGTTATAATGTCGAGCACCCACATTAACCATAATTTCCACTTATAGACTTCGGCCGCTTAAGTGACATAATGTGTGGCAATGCTAAAAAAATTATGTACTCCCTCCGTCCTATTAGAAGTGTCCATGTTGTCTTTTTTAGTTGTCCCATTTAAAGTGTCCACTTTTAAAATTTATTGGTAAACTTTCAAATTTGCCCTTAATAACATAAAACAAACAATATGATGGACCCACAATAATATTTATTTTCAAGGGTATTATTGTCAAATGACAAGCAAAAATACCCATCATTTAATGTGCCTAAAACTTTGTGTTTTTCAAACTAAGACACTTCTAATGGGACGGAGGGAGTAATATTTTGGCGTGACAGTTAGCTAATATATGGCAAGAAAGTCATGTCATATTGGGAGGTATGTATAAAGTATAAATGTTCACAAAGAGATCGAGGTCGGAGACGTTGTTCTAGTTTTGCATCTTAGCTCTCGTTGCTTTAGTCATATGCTACACGCGATATCCATGGATAAACATGTGAATTTTTTTAGCACAAAACTAATTTGAAGTATAGAATTACGAAATTACATAAAATATGTAAGTATTGTTTTATTTTGTTTACATTATATGTTTTATGTATATATTAGTGTTGTCTATTATATATTTTGTTTTATCTTTTAAGTCTTCGTAAAATGTCAATTTTAAGGGGGAAATAAATAAGTTAAAGGTTGAAAGTGTTTAAAATGTATAAATAAATAAATGGTGGCCACTAGCATGTTTTAAAAATAGAACGAGAAAGCTATTGCAAGTTTCTTAGTTGTTGGTGGGTCTTGGTGGGGTGTGTTTAAGTGGGGCCCTTATCTCTTTTAGCATCATCCTTTTCACATTTGGGATGTATCATTTACTTGTTTTGCAATTCTCTGTTTATGCCCTTCAACTTTGTGTGGTTGGATGAACTCAACCCTCATGTTTTTGAGTTTGTCATATAACACCCTTTATGAAAGGTAAAGTCTCATAAATTGTTTTCATGATAACTTTCATGCTTCGCGACAGACATGTTTAAGCAGATAATCGTAAGAACTATTTCATATTGTGTATCTCGATCAAGCTTCATATGGTATGGCAACCCATCTCCCAATGCACTCATGAGTATGTTTTAGAACTAGACGAGACTTAAGAGTACGTACGGCTGGATATGCAATGATGATATGTTTATGATACGTCGTCACTGGCTTTTCAAGAAAGAATATTTATCCAAAGTATACTCCATACCATATGATCACCATGGACACGCTTCTTCATCTTCTCTCTGTTTCCTTGATTTGTATGAAATTTCATGGGTTGATGGGGATTGCGTATATTAGATCATTAATCTATGGGTGATCATCATTTGAGCATATTAACAAATTTGTAAAAGATAATGGACTAGGAATTATTCTCCTACATCTTTTGAAGATTCAGAAAATGATTAACAAAGTAAATTTTGAAAGTAGCAATTTAATGGGGGTATTGTAGCGTCTTGAAACTGAGACTAAAGCTTGTTCAGGCCGGGCCTTAACGAGCCAAAGCTTGATCTCGAGCCTAAAGTATTGTTTGTTTTGTCATCGAGCTTGAGCTCTGCATTTAGAACTCGGCTAGGTCGTGAGTCTTAATGAGCATAGTAGGATTTTTTATTTAATATGTTTAATAATTATTTCAAATTTATAAACAAATAACTTAACATGCCTTTTTTATTGAGCTTGTTATCAAGCCAAGCATTGACATGTTTAGTAGAAAGCAAGCATTATCAAGCCGAGCTCGAACTTTTTTCCACTTTCATCATGAGCCGAGCTCAAGTTTCAGCATACTGCAACATGCCGAGCTTGATTAGTGTCAGGCTCGATCGATTGGGCGGGTTTATACCCCTAATATTAATTTAGTGAAAGTACCCACAGTGATCGTGAATAATAATCAGCAGAGAAGTTATATTGACTGTGGTTATAGCTTATTTTGAATACCGTGAGAAGTGAAGATGAATGTCAGTATGTCACGTTGTTAGGGATGAGTTGATTTTATTTTCTTTAGTTATTTTAATTAAATTAGTTATCTATTAAATAAAATATAAACACTAGGGTGATACGGAAATAGATTAATATTCTTATTAATTGCTTAGTATTAGAGGTGAATTGAGTATAAAGAAATAATGGGTAAAAATGCAGGTATTTTGGTTTTAAAGTGTTGAAATTATCACTTTGGCAACCAACAGACCGAAGTTAAATTATTTTGAACGGCGTTAAGGTTTTTTTGAATTCCAAACCAACATCCTAGGCTTTTGATCGGAAGAAGAACACGACTCGTTTGATGTAAAAGTTATCTCGAACTGGCGCTCCGAACGACGTAACGGTGCTTCAATCGGGTGTTTAAACCAAACGATGCTTCAATCAGATGTAAATTTTGTTGTTCGGAGCGTCGTTTGAAGATAACTTTGACATCAATCGAATCGTATTCCCTTTCCGAACAATAGCCCAAAACATCGGTCTTGAATTCGGAAAAAACTTAACGCCGTTAATTTTTTTAGCGATGGTCTATTAATGTCAAAGTGATAAAAGTTGGGACCGTTAACAGTCAATTCGATAGTTGGAACCGGTTGAAACCAAAATGTGATAGTTAAGATCGTTCAAAACCAAGTGGATGCCATGTCACAAATGGGCATTATCATAAAAATGGATGTAATGGTTAATGCCTCATATAATGCCACACAATTATTACCTCATCATTTAATTAAACATTTATTTATTAGAAAATGTAATATACAAAAAAAAAACACAAGTAGAAACCGAAAATAAACTAGTTACGCGTCACCCAACCATTTAACCAAAAATGCTCGACCAAATCCGCCGTTAGAGCATAATGCGCCTCTTTGTTACGCATGAAGTTGGAGTTTGCTATTCTTTCTTCCATGCTTATTCGTTCACGTTCTGGTTTGACATATTTCGGGGTGTAATCCTGACAATAGGCTTTGTCATCATCCTCCAAAATCATATTATGCATTATGAGGCAAGCGTACATAACGTACGTCATTTTTTTCCTTTGACCCTAGCCGACACGGTTTGCCCACAAAATGCTAACGTTTCTTGAGAACTCCTAAAAAACTTTCGATATCTTTTCTTGATGATTCTTGAACCTTTTTAAAACAAGCTTCATTTTCATCAATTGGGTCTCTAAACTTCTTTATTATCATGGGGAGCTGTAAACGTCTAAAGTTCTCCCGTTGAAGTGTTATCTTCAATTGATGATGAACAGGGGCGGAGGTATACATATTCCAGGGGTAGCCCGGGCTAACCCTCAACTTTTCGCGCCAAAAGTAAATTTTTTTTCCCGTTTTATGTTTGGGCTACCCCTGAAAATTTAAAAGGATACCCCTGAATCCATTACATTATCTAGCTGAAACTATATTTAAAACGTTTATTAGTCAAAGTCCAAGTCATAAAGCCCAAGTTATGTTTAAAAAAATTTAGAAGGATACCCCTTATATGAACATTCGGGAAAAAAAAAGTTTGGGATACCCCTGAATTTTGGGGCTGGCTCTGCCACTGATGATGAATAGTGGTATTCCATTTTTGATAATAGTGTGTCCGATATAGAGAAAATTTGAGATTGAGTGTGTGTTTGAAGAGATTAAAGGTGTATTGTTAAAAATTTGAGATAGTGTATTGTTTATATAAATGGTTTTTTAAATGTTAAAAAAAATTTTGGTCAAACTATCCGTTTGTAGACGTTGGTAGATAAATTACAAACGATTATGTGTGGGCAAAGGCATTATTCAGAAAACGTCAAAAACCAAATTTAACCCATAACGTCTCCATGTAATGATGTGAAGGCGTTTTCGAGCGTTACCGGGCATTATCCAAGGGCCAAAACGCTCATTACATAGAGTTTTAGTTCCTTACTTTTAACGGTGGCCGTAAAAAATAACCTAGAAAATATCATTGTATGAAAAATGTGCATGATGTCAATATATCGTCATACGTTTATGACTTTAACAAGTCAACGCGTTTCTTTTTCTCTAATTCTGAATTTCCATATATTTTTATGGGGAGAAATAATATTATATAAAATAAATAAGAAATAACAATAATAATATAATTTAAAAGGAAATTGCTTTCATTAGAATCCTGGCATTGGTTCAAAATCACCTTCTAAGTTCAACTCCCAGCATTGTTTCCAACCTATCCGTATCACCCCCTCCAACTTTGCAAAATGACATTCTAAGCCACGTTCCTTTTTAAAAGACAAATTAGTCTAAAATAGTTTTAACTAGCACATAATGGACGGGAAATATCTCAAGTTAGTTTATTCTCTTCAGTGGTCTCAAATTTAACTTTGTTGGCCTCCAGTGCTCCGACGTTAAAACACTTAGAGATTTTGATCGGAAGGTGGATACAAACTCAGTTAATGTAAACCTTATGTCCTTATCTCGAATCGTTGCTCCAAATAGTTAACGGTGGTTAACTGTTTTAGTTGTGATTATTTTAGGTCAATTTGGCTTTTAAAAAACAAAAATATACCTTTTGTTACGCCTAAATTGCTTGAATAGTTTTGATTTTTTGCACCAACTTAATAAAAATAATACGTAGCTCGAAAATTTATATAATGTATATTTATACGTACACAGATTTGTGTAACATACTACCGCTCATACAATTTGAATAGTTTAGTTGTAAAATATGTTGTATCAATATATGATGGTTCATTTGGTTAGCTCGTAGCGATAGGATCTTCAACGAGGAGCCAGTCGTGGTCCAAAACGTGGTTGACAAAGTCAAAGTTCATGTGTTCTTGTGGCTAAAAAGTTGGGCGAAACTAGTTGATCTTCTTTGGCATAAATGGTGTATTTATTCTTTCACTAATTTCCCCTTGTAATTATGTGGTGCCTTGCGTGTTTTCTTTTCGGTCCTAACGTCTTGCTAGTGATCCTTCAATAAAATTTTGCCGTTAAAAAAAATATATGACACCTTTCATGTGGGTTTAGGAGACATATATATTAGGTAACTTAGATCACCTTTTAGAATGTCTTGGGTTGTAATAAAAAGAATGAGATCCTTTAATAGTTGGATATAATGCTCTTTTCTTCATCTAATACTTGCTATGAATAAAAACCATTATGAACAAGATGTCTTCACCATAAATTAGCTAATACCTAGAGTCTTTGAATCATGTATCATTGTCTTGTCACAAAATCATCTAAATTATATGTTTACAAGCTCGGTATAAAACTATATTAATTAGATGACTCTAAATAGAAGATAATACATGTGTGTACTTAGTGTTTCACAAATATAATCAAAGAGAAAGAGAGCGAGATAAACCAATCATGTAATTTTCAAACTTATTCTACAGCGATTGATACAATGGCTTATGACGGATACACTCAGAGGTGTAATGACCGAGATCGAAACCTCATCTCTAACACTAGCTAACCGGCTTGTTTAATCTCGACCTCATGCCTGAATCAAAGCCGGCTGATTAACTCGGCTCTCTGGTTAAGCAGCACTAACATTTAAATACTATAGTTCACGAAACAAGTTACCCGTCGCTACATTTAGTTTTTGAGTTGATCATTGACCGTTCTGTCGTCTGCTTGGCATCCATCCAAGCTTGCAGGGTTTCTTCCATCTCCGCCTCAGGCAATAAACCTTTCGACTTCATTTCAACGTGATACTTATACGCTTCCTCCAACTTCCCATTCAAAAAAAGCCCGTTAACCAACGCCACATACGCACTCCTATCAGGGTTAACCCCGTTACTAACCATTTCATTCCAAACGTTCCACACATTCTCAAACTCATCCCATCTACAAAACTTCCTAATCAACATTGTATACGTATCATGATTCGGGCAACACCCCATTTGATTCATCTTTTGCAGGATCGAAAAAGCCTCTTTAGACGATCCACACGCACGAAAAAAAGCATGGTAAGTTAACACACTAGGCTTCAACCCTCTTTGAAGCATTTCATCAAACACCTTAAGCGCGTCCGATTTTCTCCCTTTTTTACACAAAGGCATGATAATTGAATTGTAAGTGATCACATTCGGACGAATTCCCTTCTCATCCATCGATTTCAACAACTCACGCGCTTCCACTTCAAGCCCCGACTTACAAAACGAATAAATCACACCATTATAAACCTTCAAATCTGGTATAACACGCGAGGCTTTCAACTCATTAAAAATCTTAACAACTTCTCTCGTCTCGTTACATTTAGAATAACACGATATAATAGTTGAATACGATACAACATCACGAGCTATCCCTCTGTTACACATCTCCCACCATATTCGTTTCCCTTCGCGTGGGCTGCAAATGACATTACACCATCCATTGAGTATAATGTTATAACTTTTAGTTGTTAACGCGTAAACATCTTCATTACATTTCATCAAAACCTCAGCTTCTTTAACGTTTTTGTATCGACAAAGCGCAGATAACAGATCATGAAACTCATGAACACCAACATTGAAACCAAATCGTTTATACGCGTAAAACGTTTTAATAGCTTTACTTACATCATGAACAGCAGAATATCTTCTGATCATGATCAACAATGTCTGTGTAGTCACCATTGATTCACCGCCATTTTTGCCCCCTTTTTTCATTTCATCAATCAACATCCAAGCATCATCAAATCGCCTCATTTTCCCCAAAATTGCGATGATGCAATTGTACTGACGATACGAGTGGACATAATTTGGTTGTTTACCAGCCCAATTGAAGAACGTAATCGCCGGTTTCCAATCGTTCCACACTTTAGATAAAACTTCCGACACCAATTCCGGCGAGACTAAAACACCGGATTTGTCTAAATTGTTCATAACATTGTTGTAATTTCCATCTGGTGGTTTGATTATCTCCGTTATTAACGCGACATCTGTTTCAAATTTAGGGTTTTTGACAGAAACTAGGGTTTCAGTTTCAGTTTCGGAATGTGAATTGGATAAAGCTGAAGAAGAGAAGAAGAATGTGGAATCAGTGGGTTTGATTGGATGATTAATCAAGGGTTTTGAGGGATTAAGGTGTTGATGTTGAGTTTGAGTTGGATAAATGATGTAATTGGATGTGTTTGAAGTGAAGTTATAGCGATTTGAAAGGAGAAACAATGATCGGATGAGTTTAGTTCTGGATGGAAACATTGTTGATGAAAACTTAATTCATTTCAGTGAAGTAAAAGTGAAGAGGGTTGTGAGAAGGATGAGTTTGTGAAGTGGGTTTGAGTCGAAGAAAGTAATATGCATAGACGAGGAGAAGCAGAGTTGTAATGACGAAGGTGCAGCAACACATACCAGGTGTTTGATAAAATGCCTCACTGAAAGACCATTTTTCAAACAAGTTTTGATGTCTAGTGAAACCTAGAGGGGTTTGGGGAGGAGAGTCTTTTCACAAGGATTTAAGCTACACTTTATGGTCTTAGGGAATCGATTCTTAAACGGAATTACAACTGTCTATCGTTAGTTTTATTATCGAGAAATGCCTAACCATTTTAGAAAAAAACCGACTCTTTCATAAAATACTAACTTGCTTTCTAAACTTATGCTTGTAACAAGATTCAAACATTAGACGGACATTCACTGGCTCACTGGACCAATGAACCTCATGAGTTGGGTGTCGTTGAGCCAAATGTTCAATCGCATCTATTAAGTTATGTATTAATGTTTTTAATTCAATTTACTGTATATATCAACAAATTAAATACTATTTAAATTAGTTAAAAATAAAATATGCTGGGAGTTTTTTTAAGTCTAAACTAAATCATCCCTTAATATCTAACATTAGGGTCAACGTAATTATTTATGATTTTCAATACATAAAATTTTATATTTATACATATAGTATATTTATTCTGTATTTTATACAGATATATACATCAACTTATTTACTTATTTTAGATACTTGTTACAGGCCTGTGTATTATGCAGGTATAAAACTTGACATATTGTGTAATAAAAAATGATAATATAATATTTGACTATGTTAGATTTGTTTTAAAATTTAATTGATGTTGCATTAAAATCGATGAGTAATAACGTTTTTTAAACATGTTATAAAATAATTATTTTAATGTTTATATAAGGTGTTTGTATAAGGAGAGTTAATTAGAATATAATTTTGATGTTTCAGAAAGTAACAAAACAAGAAAAATGAAAAATAATTTAAAAATATCCAATTCAATTTTAATGTTTAATTGAAATCTTAAAAAAAGATATTATTATGATTTGTTATGTAAATACTGTATTTGTTTTTTTATAATTTATGACGCTTAGCTGGATAGGTAGTTGAATGTAAAGTTACAAATTATTTACTTCCTTATTAGTATAGGGATATTTTATTGTTTGCGCATTTATTTATATATATTCTACTTGTTTATTTGAGTAATTTGTAATTGTCTCCGCACATTATTAAATGTTTGGATGTTGGACTATTATATAAGTTTAAACAAGGGGTTACTAGTTTTTTTTAAACAAAATTACAATCATTTATGTTTTCTGACGAATTCGAGACGAAATAGGTTCCCGGTTCACTCGTTTCACACCCGTGACAATTTTTATAACTAATAACATACCCCTCTACTGATCTAAATGTATGAGGTTTTGGTTTTCTCCACGAGTTATGAGTTTTTTTTCATCCCAATTAAGATTATTTTATGATTAAAGTGATTATCATATTATCTTGTATAACTTCATATTTTTGATACATCCAAAACTTGGTCAAAACCACGAAACTGTCATACAAATGTTTTTTTACCTTACATCCGGATCGAATAGAACTAGACAACTAGTCAACATAAATGATACCTGCTTAATGTCTCACTCTGCTTCAAATGAAAAATTAATTTGATAAGGTTCATGTCTCTTCTAGCAACTAACAAATAACAGCTACTAATAATGAATAAAATAATTTTCGGTAAGCTTAGAACATTTACCGACATGTTGATCTAGCGAATTGCCGTGGGAAACCAGTTTAACACATCAATATTAGGATAACATCATCAATATTATTCTTGTTAAATATTGTCTTCAAATTTTAATACTCAATGTATTTTGTCCTTATGATGTTTTTGTAAAAGTAAAAATGGATTCTTGATAGTGAAGAGGACACAAATCCTGTCATCTTCACACCTTCACACGACATAATGTAGCATATTGTCGATGATAACATGACGATATCCGATCTCTAAACAAATATAAAACTAGCTCTTAAGGGTGCTATATGTAGCATATTGTTTGTTTCCTTACCCGTTTACCTTCTATTTCCATGTAAATCTATCTTTATTAATATAATTTAACAACAATATTTACAAACTTTAAAAAAAAAATATTGAAATTTGGTAGATTTTAAACTTAGTAACTTATTTTCATATAATCTCAAGAACATTCTCTCTACTTTTCCAAACATTAGTTGAAGTTTATTGTAATATATAACATTAGAAGAAAAAAAAAAGAAACTTGAAGAGTTAAAATATAAGGAATTCCAATTTCGATAGACACAAGTAGGACCGTAAGCAAACTGATCCGAATCAAATAAGACTCTGTTCATGTTCGTTTGTTAACCTATTAGCGAAATAGCGAACTGTTCACGAACACATAACCAAATGAAAGTTGATATTTGGGTTTGTTTGTTAAGAAATTTAAGATGCTCATGTTTATTTGTTAAATTTATTAACAAACAGACATATATTAACTTAAAAATACAAAAAATCATTGCTAATAAAAAATAAGATATAATCCATTATCCATGCTAAATAATTTTAACACTAGTTATCCAATAATAACGAAATTCACAAACACAAATGAACAAGCGCAAACCCTGTTTATTTTCATTTGTTATCTTAATGACCAAAATTTTTTGTTCGTGTTTATTGTTTATATTAACAAACGAACATAAACGAACATAAACGAACCTTCGTCGAATGATTCACACTGAACGTTTGGTTTATTTTTCTTAACAATAAAAAAAAGTTAATAGATGGGCCAAGCCCACACCTCTTCGTAGGGTATTAATATCTCTCTTTATTTAAACCCCAATTGTACTTTAACCTAGAAACATCTTCACTTTAGAACCTTTAAAAAGCCGTAGATCTGTGTTTAGCTGCTTAAATTTTATATTCGTTTCACTTGTTCATCTACCTTGCGGATTTGGTTTAATCTTTTAATGTATTTGTTAAATCTTATTTTCGTTACCAGTTTATTGACTTTGTTTTTAGAGGCCATGAGATTATGTTCATAATCTAGCAACTAAAGCAACCATATGTTATGAAGTTGTGGATCTGGTTATACATTCTTATTTATGTGTTTGGTTTTTTAATCTTATTTTGGTTATATCTTTATATTTATGCGTTTGGTTTTTATCTTAAAACTATGCTGGAATATACACAAGCCAGTTTGTTTCGGCCGACCCTATTTTTAATCGACCAGACTTGGCAAGATATTATTCAATTGTTTTACTGCTGCATATATACGTATTTTGTAATTGATAAGTTGGTGACCTTTGAGATTTAGCATTCATTCAAACATTTTTTAGCTTTAAAAGTAGATAAATTTTTTAAACTTTATATTTTTGGGTCGTAAGCTCAATTTTTAACTTTTCTTATTCCTGATCCGGTAAAAAAGGCCGCATTTGAAGTAACTTTTAGGGGCTGTTTGGTAAAAAAATATGACTCTATCATGAAAGGGATGTTGAGGTAAATTTCAGATGATGTTAAGTTTGGTACATGTTTCATTTATCATCTCTTTGTCTTTTAACCATTTAGCACTTAACCGAACCATTTAGAGGCTTTTTTATGATCAAATGCTTTAAATGCAGAATCTGAATGATTAAGCATTGAACTAAACCATTAAGAGGTGAAACAAACGTCTTTATTAACAGAGTTTTGTTTCAATAGTTTTTAAATAGTTATGGTTTTTATTCTCATTTTTTCTACGGACAATTATGGAAGTTAGGCCTGGCAAAATAGACCTATTTTGATATTTTGGGTCACATTGGGTAATCTTTAAATCCATGTTGGGTTAGTTTGGGCCATAGAAAACTCAATAGTGGGTCAAAATCTAACCCATTGGGCTGAAGAAAAATACTTACGGGTCATGATGGGTTGAGTGAAATAGTCTACGGGTCATGATGGGTCAAGCCTAAAATCATGATGTATGCTATTGTTATTTACTCATCTCGGTTTATAAACTTATTTTTAGGTATATTGTGCTGCAATTTTAAAGATTGGTTGTGATTAGTAGCCTATTAATAGTTGTTTCTTTGATGAAAAATTTATGAGTTTGAGAGTTTAAAATGCTAGAGATATGTGTTTGTGTTTGTGAGTGGAATTGCTAGAGATATGATGGGTTTAAGACTTTAAGTTAATTAGTTAAATGAGTTACCGAAATTATAGACTTTAAGTTGATTTTTTTTACCCGACCCGTTCTGACCCGACCCGTTCTGACCCGACCCGTTCTGACCTGGACCCATCCTGACCCGACCCGTTCTGACCCGTTTTTATAACAACCCATCTTGACCCGGACCCGTTCTGACCCGGACCCGTTTTGACCCGGGTAGTTGACCCGACCCGACCCGCCCGTTTTGCCAGGTCTAATAAGCCTGGCAATTATGACCCGTACTCAAAGAAAATGGGTTAGTTTGGGTCAATTTTAAAATGAGTTGGGTCAACTTGGGTTCCTCCCTTTTTATCCACGGGTCAGAATGGGTCGGATTATTCTTATGTCTTGTAACCAACGGGTTCAAATGGGCACACTCATTTATGCAAATGGGTAAGTTTTCACCCAAATGAAAACCAGTGTCTTCTTTGCAAGCTATTACTTTTTCAATCGATCCTTAATTTTAGACTAACAAGTGGTTTGATAACAACAATGATAATGTAAATCTGAAAGCGATTACAGATCTGAACGGGAACAAGGATACCGATGACGAAGCTGAACGAGATCGATGATAACGATGACGGAGTGAATGAGATCGACGATATCGATGACAGATCTAAACGAGATCGATGATAACGATGACGGATCTGAACGAGATCGATATCGATGACGGATCTGAACGAGATCGACGATAATGATGGCGGATTTGAACGAGATCGATAACGATGACACATCAGAATGAGATCGAAGATACGATGATGGATTTGGAATATATTGATGACAACAATAGTGAAGAACTCAGAAATGGCTTAAATTAAAGAGTGAGGAACTTCAAATTGAGATGGAATGTTGTATAGGAAATCAATGGGGTTTTGCAGGGTGGTGAATGATCTCTCGATGCTTTTGTTTAGAAAAGAAGAAACAAGGTTTTGTATTTGGGAGATCATAAACAGTTCTTGGTGTGCACACATTGAAACCTTGAAGTAATATCTCAGTTTTTTTCGTTATAGAACTGAATTTTTAGTACCAACCCGTCTCAACATGTTCTAACCCTGACCCGTTCTGACCCTGACCCGTTTTGACCCGTTTTTTAAATGACCCATCCTGACCCGGACCCATTCTGACCCGGAACCGTTTTGACCCAAACGCATAACCCGACCCAACCCACCCATTTTGCCAGGCCTACTATTTATGTAGCACGGTCTTTCATACAACCAATATTATCCATTATACTCACTAAGAGCTCACCGGTTTACTTTTTGTTGCCCAAGTAAAACTTTTTAGGAGATCATCCATCATGAGATTGTCGCCACCTGAGTATACTTAACTGTACAATTCTCGTTTCATCCACAACCAATGTGCCTAGCAAAAACCCGTATTAATTTATCTTAGAGGCAAGATGCTTCTTATGAACCAAAGATCTTCTATATCCACAATTGATATTAGGATTTTTTTAGGGTGTTACAACTGACATCCCGAATATTTAGGATTCTAATGCCTTATCTGTATCATATAGCCATATTGATTTGCTCTAATTTTTAGTTATTATTCTCCTTATTGTTATTATCAACATCATCATCATTATTGTAGTTATTTGAACTACGGATTGTTAGCAGCTCGAGCTGAGATTCTCGGTGTAGCAAAAAATGTTGCGAACCCATGCATCTTAGCTGGTTATAACGGTAAGCATTAACGTTATGATGGTTAGTGTTAACATGTAATGCTTACATCTTAAGAGCTTGTATGAAATGTCTATTTATGGTTTGTGTTTTAGGGGTTTACTCATATGGAGGAATTGATTATAAAGTGTCAGCACCTTCTTCTGGTTCAAACATGAACAAGTGCAGAAAAATAACGTTAAAAGCTCTAAAAATAAAATCAATTTGTCCATATGAAAAATGCACTTTTAATGGTGTATGGAATGGTGGTGGTGGTGATGGTCAAAAGAATATGTTTGTGGCTTCTTTCTTCTACGATCGAGCTGCTCAGGTATTATTATATAATTATTATTATTATTATTATTATTATTATTATTATTATTATTATTATTATTATTATTATTATTATTATTATTATTATTATATCTTCTAAAAAGTAAAATCTAACTAATTTCTCTTGAATACATAACGGATGAAATAAAGAGATAACTTAGAATTGAGATTTGAGAAGAACTTAATGTCAATTATTAAACTGGGTATTTGTTAAAACGTAACAGACGAGTAGATCTCTCTTATAATAAATTGCTAACACAACTCCTCACATTAAGCCACTTGTCACCACCATATTCATCCTCATTATTGGAAACATGGAAATTTTTGGAAACATGTATTTTAACATTTTTAATGTAATCATACTTTTAATTATGAGTATATTTTCATCATTGTCAATTTTTTCATGTTAATATATTTTTATTAAACTTTTTTTAGTCCTATAATATACGTCCAATTATGTATCTTTATTATATTTTATATATTAAAACATATAAATAAATTATATCGTTAAACCCCGTGAGTACCCACGGGTTCTAACCTAGTATGTTATAAAAAATTTACAAATGAAAGTGACTTTCCTCTAAATTCGATCCCTTCATCATTTATATACGAAAAAACTAAAATATTTTTTTATAGATATTATCATGGTTTAATTATATTTAGTATTGTTTTATATTGAACATAACAAAATGAAAGTATTACAATTCTTTTATAAACCTAAGAATTAGTTCTACGCTACAAAACAAATAAAAAATAATAAGAAAATCATTTACCTTGAGTATTGCTCAATTTTGGTTGTTTTCCTTTCCTCGTTGCTAATCAATGCTCGAGTTTGAAGCCATGTTCATCAATTTTGGTTTTGTATTGACAAGGAATGTAATTGTTGGCGCAAAGTCGACTATCAATCCCTGGCAACCTAAAAGTCGATGATCGAATTCACTAAGTTCCTAGCTAATCCATTGATTTCTTTTGTAAATTATATATAATATTTTGACTATACTTGATTTGTTTATAAAATTTGAATGGTGTGTTTTCATAAAGTTCGCACTGAAATCGAAAAGTAGTAATAATTTTTAACTATATTACTAATTAATTGTTATAATGAAAACATGGCTTTTCGTGTCATATAAAACTCAGAAAATTTTGCTCAATTATGTTTTTTACATATATAGGTCGGGTTTATCAATGCTACTGAACGTGTTGTCGAAGTTCTTCCAGTGGATTTCAAGGTGGCGGCTCAACGTGCTTGTAAAACAACATTTGAAGATGCGAAATCTACATATCCTGATGTCGACCCTGAAGACCTGCCCTATCTATGCATGGATCTTGTGTATCAATACACTTTACTCCTAGATGCTTTTGGTAAGCAATTCCTTAATTGGTACCTTCTTAGTTCTTACATACTTTTAACGTGTTAAAGATCAAAGGATCTAAAAGGTCCAAAAAAAGTATTTAATTTTATATACTATTAATGATATGTTTTTTTATAACTTTTTAATATGACTACAAAAATTAGTGGAGTAATAATAGAAAGCTTAAACAAAATCTACCTATTCTAATAATTGAGTAACTCATACACATGTCATCATTTTAACTAATCCACGTAGGATTTTGCTTAGGTGTCATGCTTTAATTTAATATGATAGAGGATTTTAAGGCGGGTCATAGTATGATCCAATTCGAAATAACCCGATATATTTCAAATAAAAAATTCATTAATTATCTCCTAATCCGAAATGTTTAAATACAAATTTTACCAATTATCATGATCTATCTCCTAACCTGATACGTTCAAAATAAAATTTTATCAATTATCATGATTTATCTTCTAATCCGATATGTTCAAACTTAAAAATTTACCATTTATCATGAATTATCTCCTAACCCGATATGTTCAAATAAAAAATTCATCAATTATTATAGATTATCTCCTTTATTTAAACATATGATTTTTGTTAGGAAAATATTTATAAATATCCAAACCGATTTAATAAGGAATATGTTAAAAATAAATTTAATACATAAATTTAGTTAAACCCAATATAATCAAAATCCCGTGTAGTACACGGGTACTAATCTAGTGGTTTAATATATAGGTGATATATATATGTATTAAAAGTATTGTGACATGCAATTAAGACTACTGAAATGTTAGACTATCCACTATGGTGACTTTTGGGTTGGGTTGGGTTGGGTTGTTATAATTTATTAAAAAAAAGAAAAAATGCTATAAACCCCACAACCCGGTTGATTTGAAGAATGAGTTCACAACCCAATATATGTGAGGTCCATTGTCACATGTCAAGTAACCATTGGTTGAATTTGAATTTTATTTCTTCTTTACTTTTTCTAACAATTAGTTATATAATTAATTTAGTTTTCCTCTACTAAATTAGAATATTTAACTTTATAAATAAATTTAAATACATCATTTTGTTTAGTTTTTTCTTACGGACATGCCGGTATAAAATTTATTAAAAACTGAGTTGTTTCGGAAAAAAATATTTTAATACAATATTTAGAATAAAAAGATATTTAATTATCTTATTAGCTAGGTGTTGTTATATTATTGTTTCGGTAGATTTTTTTAAGAAAACTTATCACCTAGTATTATAAAAATAATAATAAAACACATTTATTTATTAAAAAGTTGGGTTGAGTTGGGTTGTGATAGTGAGTGAAAAATTAAGTTAGGTTGTGATGTGTAGGTTGAAGAGAGAGAAATTATTTTTTTAATGTTAGGTTGGGTTGTGAAGTTCACCACAGTGGGTAGTCTTAGCAAATTTTGAGATTTTTTATTTGTTTATTAATTTTTGTTTGAAACAGATATGCAACCCCAAAAATCTATTACACTTGTGAAACAAATAAAGTACCAAGATTCGTTAGTTGAAGCTGCATGGCCATTAGGTAGTGCAATTGAAGCACTGTCCGTGAACAATCAAATCCAAGTGGTGTAACAACCACCGTCTATTTACTACTACCACCACCGCCGCCGTTACTACATAATAATATAGTTGTAACATGAATAAGACCGATGTCTATGTCTTGTGACTTGTGGGTTATCGCTAGATCGACATGTGGTTAATGTTATACGGCTATCGTTATCGTTTAGTTCCTAGAAGATATATATGTAACTAAAGTCTAATTAAATACAGTACGCTAGTACGTTTTGTTTGTATTTAATTATGTGTTCTATCCGATCCGAATGTACGTTAAATAACATTTCTATGAAACAAAAAAGAGTGTTGTTGGCTTATGTATACAAGATGTGAAATTATATGATTAATTGGCCCATGCACAAGCACACCAAGAGACAATGTATTTCATAAAAAGAAACTAGTCATGAGTTAATGAGGAACCAAAAGCACATTTGTGATGTTAAAATCAAAAGTTAATTGGATGGTTCCATTTTAGAATAGTAAGAATTTGACCATTACGAAGGATGATATAAGCAGGCTTAGGAAGCGATCGTGTATGAGAAAACATGTTTCACATGTCATCATCTGCACCTATGTTAATGATCCATTTGCTATTCAAGTAAGAGGTATTACAAGACATTATGTCTGTTTAGAATAGCTAAGAGGCTTGACAGATTGAGAAACTTTAGAAGAATCTTGTATAGGATTTGTTTGCATATTGTTCGACGGTTATTCCACTTTTCGAATAAGAAAAAGAGAGAATCTTCACTCTTCATAGGTGATTGAGAATCCAAGAGATACTCATATACAAAATTAAGTCCCGTGAGAAATTGAACCAGATGCCCAATTTTCACTCATTTTGTCATTACACTTAGACACACCACAAGTACAAGCAAGCGGAATATTAACATTAATTGTAGATAATTCATCCCAAATTGATTTCAGTTTAGCAAAATATCGATACTAAAAAATAACATTTTTAAGACAAACATATTTGTCGTAATGTTGCTACCAACTGAAAGTACCGACAAATTTGCAGCAATTTGTTAGAACAAAATGATTAAGTAAAATAATATAGTTAGAACAAAATGATTATGTAATTGCATTTATTTTATGATAAAATGGAGAATCTTTATGGATATCAAATCAGGTTTTGAGTGTACGTTTTGGTTTGGATTTAATTGGGACAAATGTTACATAAATAAACCAAAAATTCCACTGTAATTTATATCAACTTTATATCATTATACACTAGAAAAACAGCTATAAAAACGTTACAAATCATGAGTAACTTATATATTCAAACCAGTTTACTATTAAAAAACATCAAAACATGAATTTTGGTTATGATCTTATTCACATGCTAAAAATAAAATGAATGTTCAGTAACATCATTAAGTGTATCCGCATACACAGGTAGAGCATTATAAAGACATGCAATGAGATTATGATACTAACTACGTACTATTAGATTAGTTCAAATGGTGTAAAACTATCAAAAAAACAACCAACAGCTTGTGATTAAAACAACCAATAAAACATTGTCTATCAAAAAACTAAACCAACAAACATAAACCTTTAACTAAACTTAAAATAAAATGCATGAGTCATGAAGTTATAATCATACTCTCCCAACTGCTAAAAAACCATTGACAACCTTAAATTGAAAATATCTCACCTGGAAGTCAGTCTGTGACCCGATAGATATGTCGACTTTACGTTTATAAACATACACTTCAACCTTAAAGTTTCTAACAAAGTCTTCAACTGACAGAGTCGTGGCTGATTAGCTATCTAATGGTATAGCAAGCAGAACATAGCACTTAAGATTCACATAGATTTTAATAACTTTCTTGAAGATCTCAGTCAACTTAGAAACTGTAACATTTGCCCCGATCCATACCCGATCCAAATTCAAACCCGAACCCAATCGGATATCCATGTCGTATTATAAAATAAAAGTAATTATATCATATTGGTTTAGTCAATTGTTATTACATTAAATAATATAATTAAATCATTAATTAAGTTAATCAAACAGTTTGAAGGTTTTGTGAACACAATTAACACTCTTATCCCGACCTTCTTATCATTCAAGCTTCATTATATTATCCTTAGGACATTGTGTTTTGGAAAGCATAAATATAAAGGACAACAAGTAAGAAGCTCTACATGTTGGATTATTAGTTTTGCCGTAAGGCAACTTTCGGGTGATTATTTGTCAATCTTTCTCCATTCTTGGGCTATCACTTTGGATTATTCAAAGCTCTTAGACATACTTGGTATTCTAGGGAGTGAGTAGATTCAGTCAGCGAATTAAACCGAGTCCAAACAAAACAGGAATGTCAAAACAAAAGTTTGAGAACGTAACTCTTGACCCGCACCAAGATCCAATATTTAAACTCAGTTTTCGAAACCATGAATATTGTATTTCTCTCTTCCATATGAAAATAATCTGAAAATTATGAACGTAGGCGAAAACCGCGCGGGAAACGGAGTTATAACGAAGCGAGAATCGTGAAAACAAGTTTCGTGTTTGTTGTTAATCTACAAGACGCGATTTCTACCTTGAAGTTGTCCCGCATCGCCCCAAAGCCATTATTTTCCTCTTTTTCACAACTATAAATACCCTTGCTTGGTTACTTAAAGCCTACAACTCCTAGATTGAGTCTAAACAAGTAGAATAGCCAAATTTTGGTGGTTCTGCAAGTGCAATACCTTTTTGGGCGTTGTGCGTAGTTTTTTTATTCATTCAACGAGGAAGTGCTGCCTTACGAACTCGTCTCATTTGTAAAGCTTCTTCAAGGTAATCTTCTTCTTTTTCTTTCTTTCTTTTTTTTCTTCCTTTCGTTAATCGTTCATTTATCGTTTTCTTAGTTTTGTTAGTTTAGTTTAAGTTGTTAGTTAATGAGCATAGCCTTTAGGCTTAGTGTAGCCTTTTAGAGACTCAACGAGCACAGTCTATCATGTCCGTTCGTTTGGCTATGCCTTAAAATGTTTACACGTCTTTTTTGCCTTCGTTTAACTAGGTTGAGTCACACTTGCATACAGATCGTTTACCTATTCATTTGAGTTGCTGTCTGATCATATATGTTTAAATCCCAAGGCATCCAGCGTGTTACAACTATTCATCTAGATTCTTTTTCATCATACACTAGTTGGTTTGAGCACCATTATGGTGAGTATTCATAGCCCCTTTTCAGTTTTACATTTTGGGGTGATCTCATATGAACCTATTAAACCTGTTTATCAATTTATCATTTTTATCATTTTACTATTTCATCAGTTTATCATGTTGATCAGTTCATCAGTTTAATCAGTTCAATTCATGTTTGTGTTATTACTTGCAATTATGTGTGCATAACTTGATAAACATTGATTCTTGCATAATCATTAATTTATTGAAACCGACAGTTACTAATGATAGATCTATTGGTCAAAGGACCCACCCCTTTGATTCTTGGGTGATTATAACTGAGTTTTATCAACATGTGATTCTTGTCCCTATTCATCAACAGCTTAATCTGTGTGATTACGTAGCTGCAGTTTATCAAGGTTTGATTATGCGTTTGTCTTGTGTGTTACACATTTGCATTATGAGTTTTAGCATAACATAAGAATTGAACAATTTTAATGATTTTGACTTTTTGATTCTTTTAATATTACCTATATGTTTTTAAACATGTGTTTACTCACCAGCTAATTCGTTAGCTGAACAAATACTTTTCACATGATTTCAGGTTATGCAGTTTATGCGATTGCTACAAGATGTGAACACTTAGGATATGTTTGACCTAGCACAATAAAGGAATATTCATTATGTTGTATCGTATTTATTTGAATCATTGTAAGCATTTATTTGTATTAATGAAATTGGGATTTAAAGATATTTAAACTATTTTAGTAGCATGAGCTACGAGCAATCTATTCACTATCGTCCACCCCAAGAATTCCGCCATCGGTCGGGGTGTGACAGAAACAATCTCATATAAGCTTATACAACAAGTTGATACAAAAACAAAAACCACCACACCATTTGGGGCAACATGTTTTTCAACTTGTTTAAGGCATCGGAAGTAAGTAAAGAGGTCAGATATGAACTGTATTAACCAAACTCAAAAGATTTTAAGATAATCAACAAAACTTCAAACTACTTTCCACACTGATCAAAAAGTCACTTAACATGTTTATGCATAACTACATTTCGGTCAGAAAAACAATTTAACAAGTCTATCACGCCTGACTCATACAGCTCCATGTAACCACATTGAACACCTAATATGTAAATTGAATACTCCAAATTAATTGGAAATTCGTCCACACAAACCACTTGGTAATTACAATCAACTTTGAAAAAATTTAAGGCACCTAAAGACATCATTCCACTAATACAGAGCACTTTTTTAGGCTTAACTGCCGATTTCATGACTCTATCTATAAACCCAGGTTTGGGTTTGTCTTTTTAAGACAAAAACTACTTCAACTCAGAAATAAGAGCTTTGTTGAAAGGTTTCAAAACCTCATGATCACATACAAGCGTTTAATTAATATCATCAAAGACTTTGATGGTAGATCCATCCTCTTTCTTTAACAGAACCTCAACATCACAGAAGTTACCGGTTAACTTAAAACGCAACCAACTTCTAATTTGTAACTTCCCATTGACTTCAACCAGTTCAACAATTACTCACTGCTGACTAACTCCTTGTCCTATCCTATTAAGTGGTAACTTTTGCCATGTTGAGATTTTGTTAAAGAAAGAGGGTGGATCTGCCATCATAGTCTTGGATGATATTGATCAACGCTTGTATTTAGTTATGAGATTTTGAACCCTTTCAACAAAGCTCTTTTATGGGTTCCAGTACTTTTTGTCTAAAAAAAACAAATCCAAACCTGGGTTTATAGACAGTGTTATAAAATGGAGAGTTAAGCCTAAAAAAGTGCTCTATATTGATGGAGTGATTTGTTTATGTGTCTTCAACTTTCTAAAAACTGATTGCAATTACCAGATGGTTTGTGCAGACAAATTTCTAATTAATTTGAAGTATTCAGTTGACATGTTAGGTGTTCAACGTGGTTACATGAAGTTGTACGAGGCAGACCCAATAGACTTGTTAAATTGTTTTTCTGGCTGAAATGCAATTATGCATCAACATGTTAAGAGACTTTTTGATCAGTGTGCTGTTAAAAAAAAGACTTTTTGATCAGTGTGAAAAGAAGTTTGAAGTTTTGCTAATTACCTTAAAATCTTTTGAGTTTGGTCCCTCAAGTTCACCGCCGGCATCTTTACTTACTTTCGATGACCTAAACAAGTTGAAAAACATTGTTGCCCCGAGTGGTGTGCTGGTTTTTGTTCTTTCAGACAAAAAGTACTTAAGCCCAAAGATAAGGGCTTTGTTGAAAGGTTCCAAAACCGCATAACAACATACAAGCGTTTGATATATATCATCTAAGACTTTGATGACAAATACATCCTCTTTCTTTACTAGAACTTCAACATGACAACAGAAGTTATCGCTTAACCTAAAACAAAAGCGCCTTCTAATTTACAACTTCCCATTGACTTCAACTAGTTCAACCGTTACTAACTACTGAGTAACTCCTCGTCATATCCTGAAAGAACAGTGCTCACCTGATATCGAAACAACAACTCATCATCTATTTCTACAAACTTCACTTCAGATACAGAGTCAATAAATGGTATCAAGAAAAACAGCTTTTTTGGCAAAACTTTGGTAAAAATAGTCAAAATAGTTTTCATAATCAACCTTATTTGCAACAATGAATAAACGAGAACAATTGATAATTAGTTTCATTAGCTATCATAATCCAACTTTTGATGATATAAAAGATTCCTTTTCTTGAACTTGTGTCAGGATCAATGCCGCAACAACAGGTGGACAAGACAAGACTAGTGAGTCAAAAACCATAACATTCAGCTTTGAAGCATGAAACCACTCATTAGAAGAAAGGGGATTTGCAAATGTTATAACTAAGAAAGAATCAGGATGAATCTCTTTGAAATAAGATGCTTCTTTGATAACTTCCAATTAAATAGTGTGACAAACTGAATAGTTGAACCTAAGACCATGTGTAGTGGACAAAGCCCCTTAATTAAGGGGCTTTGTATGCCATGTGTAATCCAACTCATTAAGGGTTTTTTTTTCCTAAAAGTATGTAGTGGAAAGAGCCTCATAGGGCCCCTTCCAATCATTGTATGATCATTAATTATAAAGGGATTCACCAATGAAACATGGATTGATCTTGATTTTAGGAATTATGGGGCGTTTTGTACACAACGCCCGGGACAAAAAAATGGTCCAAAGCGCCCTTATGTAATGGTTGGAGGTGCTTTCAGGCTCTTTAGATGAGCAAAAACGTCCCATTACACACGGTCTAAATAAAACTTGTTTCATCTTTTTTTGGACCCTAAATGGATTGACGAGTCTGTAATAATTAGTTGTCTAAACATGCCAAATATGTTATAATTGAGTTAATTAAATCAAACGTAAACATGTTAAACGGTTTAGTGAGTTACAGTAAAAGGTTATTTAAACTAGTCATAAATGGGTTGGTGAGTCAAACTATTCAGTTGACCACTTAATCAAGTTTAACAAATCAACACAAACCTGTGAACATAAAGGTAGTATTTAGCTCCCATGAGAAACATTTCTTTCACATAAGGATCCTCTCCTTCATTTACCCTTGGAGCATTGGCTGCATCTGCTTCTGAAATTGCATACGCCATTTGTATCGATCCACCACCAAGATCCACCACCCCGACAGTGTCCGAATAATCCTTACCCATATTCTTTAACAAATAGTTTATTGCGACCTGTGCACATCAATCAAACCGTGTTTTAATACACAAAACATTGATATGCATTGATGTAACATGACAAGAACATAATGACCATATATAATATGGACTCAACTCCTATGCATGAGCAGCCCTTAGGGTGTTCGGCCTAGTTGACCGCATAGGGCACTCGCTTGACGGGGACATCAAATTAAAAAAAAATTATATAATTTTTTTTTATAAAACGTGAATGCAGTAGCAGCAGACCCATAAATATATGATCTTGAATTAAGTGAAATGAGTCGTGTGTGAAAGCCCATACTAATAAAAGTGAAGGCCAATAAATATGATCTTGTTTTAAAAACCTAAATTAAAAAAACAATCGAGCAACAGCAGTAGGCCATTGAGGCAACAACAGTCCATTAGGGCATTAGGCATCATCAGTAGCGATGAACCAGCAACAGCAGCAGCATCAACGACTAACCAGCAGCAGCAGTTAGTTTTTTTTATTTTATTTTCTTATGTTTATTTATCAAACGTTTGTTTTTTTGTTAATAATTTAGTTTATATACTTTAGTGTGTTGCTTTGGGTTTGGAGGGGCGGGTGGTCTTTTTTCCTCGTCTCACACAGAGCACCTAAATCTTCAGGGCTTGTTAGTTAAGTAACTTACCCATAGGTAAGTGCCTTCTTGACTTCCATCCAAAACAGCTACCCAATCATCATTTGTCTTGAAGTTGCTTTTAGTTACTAGAAGATCTTTCACCTATATATAAAAACATAAGTTTGAATCAAAACTAATATACACAAGCTAAAGATAAACATGATCAAATGTAATTTTCAAGAGGGTTGTATTAATTTACAGCTTGTAAAATTCTTTCGGATGCATCAGTTCCTAACTGTCTCAAACCTGCAGTTGCCTGTATATGCATATATTTAGATATGTAATCATAAAGCTCTAGCACATGTGTAAGCGATACAAATCACTAACCCCAACTTTAACTGGTGTATTTGGTTGCGTATCGGTTGGAACAACCTCTTCGGCTTTCTCTAATAGAGGCAGAAGAGAATTTGCAGCCTCGTTCGGGTCGTCAGCGTATGCACTCAAACCTGGTTTCACCTACAAAAAAGAAGTGTCATTTCATTGTAGAATGTTAGATCTCTTCCTTCATAAACTTAGAATGCAAATAACAACATGCTTTGGATAGTTATTTTTTTTTGTGACTTCATCACAAGTGGTTGTGGGTGTTGATGGGGGAAATGATTTTTTGGTAATTGTTTCTAGGTTTGTTTTCAACAATCTGAAAGTTATTTGCTTTCAACATCAAACAATTCAAAGTTCAAGATTTACATTGTTCCAATTGTTTAGCATCTTTCTTTTAATTCAATAATCGTTTAGTTAAGTTAAACATTAACCATAAATTCCGTGTGAATTTGACACCATATTTTCCTTTATCATTAAGGTGAATAGTAACTCTATTTACTTTATTTTTGACTGACAGAACGACATCGATCAACGAGCTATTCACGAGCTAATCGAGATCAGATCGATAAATAAATTAAAATGAGCCTTGCCTTATCGAGCTCAAGACGAGCTCGAGCCTAAAACTAGCTCATTAAGTTATTGAGCCCGAGCTTAACACTTTAAGCTCAAGCCGGCTCGCGAGCCTAGACGAGTTTTTTATACATAAGTTTTTTTATTTAACTTTTAAATATCTTTATATAATATTGGAAAATTAAAAAAGCTTAGGTGTCATCTTTTTAAAGACTCTTCGTAGTTTTCTCACAATATGTTATTTTATTTAAAAAAAATATATTATAATAACACTAATTACATTTTGATCCCCTAATACGTAGGATAATTTTGAAAAATTTAAGAGTAGTTACATTTTGAACCCCTCCTACTAGGGGTGTACACAAGTCGGTTTGTATTTGATAGGGTAAAAAATTAAACTTAGGGATAAACTTGATAATAACATACAATTAAAACCTCAGTGTTTTAGAAACATACATAACTTTTTTATACAAAATTATTTTAAAAAGTAAACTACACCGTAAAAACAACATTTTCAACTCCTCCTACTAGGGGTGTACACAAGTTGGTTTGTATTTGATAGGGTATAAAAATAAAACTTAGGGAGAAACTTGATAATAACATACAATTAAAGACCTCAGTGTTTTAGAAACATACATAACCTTTTCATACGAAATTATTTTAAAAAATAAACTACACCAAAAAAACGAGCACTTAATTATCTTTAGTTTGAGTATAATATTGTTATACTAATAACAATTTAAAATACATCTTGTGTTACGGTTAACCATGATTTTGTCACAAAATTGATTGGAAACGTCATGAATATCGTTAAAATCACCACTTGAATGTTGTATCCCCGAGCGTAGCGTGGGCCCTAAACTAGTATATATATATATAATTAAATTATATAAAACTTTGACAAAAAATAAATATATAAATTACAAAATAAATATAAAACTAATTATATAGACTTGAAAATAGATATAAATTAATATGTAAATAAATATAAAACAAAATATATAAATGTAAAAATTAAATTATATAATAAACGAGCCAATCACGAGCCGCGCTCAAGCTTAAAAAGTTATCGACGAGCTGAGATCGAGCTTAAGCTCTTTTAAAAAAAAAACAAGCTTGGACTCGGCTCAATTACACCTCTAGTCACCTCGAGTGGTAGGTGGTGGTGTATGGGTAGTGGTGACCGGTAACCCTTTTTATGACTCAAAATAACTCGTAAGCAAAAGATTTACCCAAATCACTGGTCAATTGAATTTCAAACATATCCAAAAAAAAAATGGCGCGTGGCGTTTAAAAGTGGATATAACATAGAATAGAAAAATAAAAAAATGAATGTTTCAATAGATGATGGAGATGTGAAATGTGATACGGTAGATGGTGTGATATTGAAGTACCTGCTCAAAAAGCTCAAGTTCGTTGCCTATGTGTACAAGTTCCAAATTTTGATCAAACCGGAACACATGAACTCTACTCCCTGAACTACCCGCGTCAAAAATCACCACATACGTATCCGATGACGCATCAATTGCCAAAAGCTTGCGGTTGGTTGATAAACCGTCGAGATTGGAAGAATGTGTAGAAGACATCAGAAACAACACGAATGAGACGAGTAGTAGAGGTATTATAATAACCGAAATAACCTTGCGATAGGGATGCGCATTCTTGGAGAGTGATTCATTGATCCACCGTTGAGGATCGTGCTTTAGCATTTTAACGGGTCGACGTGATAACGAGTCGAGTTTATTGTTGCTTGTTAGCGTAGTAGTTTCTGGCCGGTTAAATAAGCACGTTTTGTAAGTCCATAGCCGAGTGGACAAAGTACATGAAAGGGACTTTTCAACGGTTCCTTTATTTCTATTCTATATTTAGAAAAAGTGAATTGATTTTTTAATTTTAACATAAGTCACGTTTATTTTATTTTTAAACATAATAAGTTTGTTTAATGTGGATGAGATATTATTACGGTCTAGTGAATGGACATCCTAGTCAATTTTTTTAACTTTGATAAACTTTTGAGATATTTTAAGTATTATATTCATGGTGTTTAATGTTTATTGTGAGGATTCGTCGGTCAATGTTCTTTCATAATGTCTTTGTATGACATATAACTTAAGCGGTCTCATAAATAATTGAGTGTGAAACCGCTCAAAATATTTATGTTATATTATTTTTTGTTTGGCTCGATTGTAATTTATTAGAGTTGGTGTCTTAAAAAATTTCAACATGGACATATCTTCTTCTTATGTTAATAAATTTATTATATGGTCGTTTAACTTGTGTAGTATATGAGTTATAACTAATAATAATGGTTTGGTTCTATTTGTTTTGGACCTTTGGTTTTTTAGTCAATACTGGAAATTCGGCTTTTGAAAAAACTTCAACAAAAAAACGTCGGTTTTTAAGTTTGATTTTGTTGGTTATTATGATTACGGTTTGGTTTTTTGGTTCATGCACATTTTGTTTTTCTTTAAAAGTAAACTGTAGTTTTGATCCATGCTTTTTGATACCATTAACAAGTTTAGTCTTACCTTAACAATTTAGGTCCTTATAATTTTATTTTCTAACTGAAATTGTCCCAAATACTAATTAACTCCATCCAATTTTCTATTAAGTCTCCCTCATGTGAGGGGTAAAAATATCATTTCTTCCACTTTTTTTAACATGCGACTGAATATAAACGTTAACCTATATGTTGATATAGATAAAAGAGTAGGAGAAAATGACATTTTTACCCTGAAATGCAGAACACATGGGGGAGATTTTATAGAAAATTGGTTGAAATTAGTGTTCGGGACTATTCATGTTAGAAATAAAAATCACAAGTGTTTTATATATAGAGTCCTCTAAATCCTACAGAGTCAACCAACTTTATATTATAAAATAGTAAAATAAAGTATGCAAGTCCACCTTTAAAATAGTTTTGTTTTACAAATTAAAAATAGTTATCAAGACAGGTTCACTTGCTATGTTTGGTAATTTACAGTGGCTATTGAACCCGGCAGTGATGGAGGTAACGATGAGAGAGGTGAAGAGTTAACGGTGGTGATGACACTAAGGTGCTGTTTGTTTTATCTGTATGAAAATGTCTGCAGTCTGCTGACCACATCTGCAGAAGAAGAGGTGGACTAAACATCTGCAGTTTATAACAAGAAGACTGTTTGTTTTTTTTAACTTCTGCAGTTTGCTGGAATAAACTTGGTGGTGGGGGACACTGATGGTGGTACTGGATGGTGGTGGTGGGGGACAGTGGTGGTGGTACTGGATGGTGGTGGGTGGGGGACGGTGTTGGACAGCGGGTGGTGGTGGGGGGACGGTGGGTGATGGTGGACAATGATGGGTGATAGTGGAGAATGGTGGGTAGTAGTGGTTGTGGTGGATGGTGGTGTGGTGGACAATGGTGGGTGGTGGTGGTGATAGTGGAGAGTAGGTAGTGGGGGGACGGTGGTGGTACTAGATGGTGGTGGGTGGGGGACGATGGTTGACAGCGGGTGGTGGTGGTGGACGATGGTGGGTGGTGGTGGTTGTGGTGGACAATGGTGGGTGGTGGCGGTGGACAATGGTGGGTACTGGTGGTGGTGGTGGTGTGGTAGATTGTGATGGTGGTGATGAACAGTGGGTGGTTGTGGTATTAGGTTAAGGTGTTTAACTCTCCTCTGCAAACCTAAGAAGATCTCAGAAGTGGTTGGTCCAAGTCTGCACCATGAAGAGGTCGCGTAGACCTTTTTTACTGAAACGTCTTCGAAAAACAAACAGTCTGCAGATGACAATGTCTGCGCGACGCAAACATAAGAGGCTACGCAGACCTTTTCTGAAAAACAAACAACACCTAAATGTTTAAGTGTTGTAAGGTAGGGTATCGATCAGAGCAACACACTACAATCACTATCACACGCAAAAAAAAATGTTGCCATTTGATATATCATTTTCTTAGTTAAAATTAATGATACAGTTTAAACATGTACTGAAATAATGTTACATGACACCACCATCCCATCTACTCATATCTATAATCAACCAATGTTGCTACGATATCATATGATTAATTAGTCAGTCAATTCCTTCCAGCTACTCTAACGATGGCGAGAATCGTTTTGTGGGTGAACCTGAAACAACATTACACTTGTGTTACTTCTTCTCTACCTTATCTAACATTGACTAGTTTAATATATCACTTGTTAAAATCAACAAAGTCAAATCATTTTTCAAATACCAACACGTAGAAGTTTATCGTTGAAGCTCAAGCTCGCCCTTTGCTTCAATGCGCGTCTGTGTGGGTCATCAGCATTAACATGAAACCTATCGTTGAAGCTTGATCTTAGCCTCAACTCCCCTCTTCTGGTGGCGGTTTCATCATGAAACAGTCTATCGTTGAAGCTGGATCTAAGCTTCAGCTCGCCTCTGCGGGTTGTCATTTCATCGAGTAGCTCGGCTGAATCAATTTTGAAATCATTCTGCATGCTGTCGTCGTCCGCAGATCCTTCCCTCTGCTCATACACAATCCAACACCATATATATCTCAGATAATACTATAACTTTGGTTAAGAAATTTGTTTGAAAAAACTGCGTTTACCCGGGAAAGACTCATGCTGTGAACTGGACGTCCGATGTATTCTTCATACTCGGACGCGTCTAGTTCCTGGAGATGTTCAGCGGGGAACAATTTGGGAAGAAAATGCTCTCGAATGGGTATGAGCAAGAAGAATGGCAAGGGAAACAATATCCCGCCCGTCGGTATCCATGTGATTCCGTAACAAATCAAGAAATACACTAGTTGGAACACGGTAAACATTGTTATGTATTTGAATGGCACCGATTCAACATACGAAGCGTGGTGTGATTCCAACACTCTGTCCATAATCAAACCGTAATAAATCAGTTTACCATACCGTAAGAGTAAATCTTTTAGATAGATAACCGATCAACTTACTTGAAACGTCTGCCAGCCGGGATGAAAAAGAGCAACAATCTCTCCCAGAATTGATTGCCAGGTAGACTATCAATCGACATGTAGGCAAAGTATCCCCAAAGAACTGAGGTGGGTATCATTTTAATACCAGGAATAGCAAAAACTGCAAAGCCCACGAGGATCGATTGCAGCAGATTCGTCACTCGTTGTTCATTGACTCTAACAGGCAAGTAAGCTTCGATATGTCTTTCAGGATCAAACTTTCCTGTCGCGTCTCCATCGTCACCATTCATTACAGCTTCTTTTAGGCTCTCCAACTCTTTATCTACAACACTCTGTAGGTAAACAAACAAACATTGTTCAATTAAAAAAAGAATTTGCTTTGTCTTAAATGGATAACTAAAAAAATAACATACATTTGAGTGAGGTTCCATTTCGACGAAAACATCATGCATCCTCCCAAATATTTCCGAGTTGCTTGCTTCCAGCTTAATGCCTTCTTTAGCACACTTAACCATCTTCTTTCGCATCATCTGTCACATTTGATAACAATAAGAACCAATTTTCAGAAATAACGAGTCTGTTATAACATGTCTAACCTGTCTCTTGAGAACCGAAAGACTCCTTGTGTGCATGGGTGATTGCGGGAGAACCCCATTTGAAGGTGGCACGCCAATCAAACCACACATCAGAGTCTGAAGTAACAAAACATGCAATATAAGGAAAATGCGTAACGACGTATCACATATAACTGAAAGCAGTTGAGAATGAACATTATTCAAACAACATACCATGAGACCAAGCAATAAGATATCATAATGGTACGCAGATGGGTTTTTAAGATTAAATTCCTTCTGTTGTGCCATTTGTGCAGCTACACTATGATCAAAAAAGTACAATGCTGCTATCATCATAGCTGGTATTATGGCAGTAAAAACATGAAGTGCTGGAACTTTTACCATATCCTGCAGTAATATCACAATACAATTTTCAGTCATTGTCCATTCGAAGAGTTAAGAACTAGCTATGGCGTTTCTATAAAATTAGGAAACATATGGATTAGAGGTGGAACAATGAGCAGGTTGGTTAATGCATCAAAATGAATAAACTTGTTACTGTTGGATCAGGCCCAAACACACGCACAACTGAAACAATGACTAATTAAACACATGCTAACTTGACTCATTCTAATGGCTTTAGTTCTGACCTTGATGACGGTCCAATGGGATAAGGATCCAGCCTCCCAAGGAAGAGGACAGAAGAGCCTTCTTGGGACTTGACTAGGAAGTTGAGAAGGCTTAGCATACGATACGGCTGTCCACACCAAGACCATGAGTGGGACCCCATAGTCTGCTATAAAACTTCTAACCCACCCTGCAATGCCACCATATCAGACCCGAAAACAATCATAAATAGCACGAGAACTGTTTTATTGAGACATCTGCATTATAATAATCTACCTGTACCATAACGCCAAGATCTAGCACCTCTACTTTTCATAGAAGTAATGAGGATACCGAACGAGAAAATGACTGCCAGTAGACCATTTGTATAAAGCCAATGGAACTGGTACTCGTCACTTGTATTGTTTTCTCCCTCAGGGACTCTAAATTCACTGATAACTCCCTGCAACTCCAAACCAAACCATGTTAAACGAACGAATTAACAACCACATTGGCAAGACAAAATATTAAAATAACAAAAAACGATGCCTCCACACACCCGAATAGCCTCTTGCATGAAAAGCACAGAAATCAGCATTCCAAAAAGCTCCCCGGCAACCCTCGTAAATCTTGTTATGAGCGTGCAAGCATTTAGTACAGCGAGAACACACAACATGATAGCAGTCCAAAAACACACCCTAATACAAAGCCAGTAGATATATTACAACTAATGTCATAAGAACAAAAAAACTCAATGCAGCTACTAAACAATCAAAGCGTAAGCGCATAGTGCATTGGTACGTACCATCCAACCCATGCTAGAAACAATTCTTTCCCCAACTCTGGTCTTCCTTTAGCAAAACCATACAAGTAATTGTACATTATCACAGTAGGTTCAGCAACTCCTAATATCAACAGAGGCTGCCCACCGAAAACCGCGTGGATAATTCCACATATTGCAGTAGAAGTGAGAGTTTCTACAGAGCTCAAAGTACCATCTACCCAAAACAAAGATAATAATATCATACACTAGATGGTTACTAAAAGATAATTAACTAACATGATGTTAAAGTTTGTACCTGTATCCCTATTCAACTGCTCACCGAATGCAATGACCGGAAGAGCAGAAGCAAAGAAGATGTATGCTGTTGGTGCCAATATCCTGAAAAGGGGATGATAATAACAACAATTAGCAAATGACAGAAAACATTGTAAAGCTAATATTTTTCTGATATGCATTGTAACATAAAGTAAGTAGATTGTTAGTTACCTAGCTCCTGAGCAAAGTGCCCCAACCCAATCTTGTTTGTAACACTGCAATCTGCCATGAAAATCTTTCTTGATCCCACTAAAGAGTTTGTTGTGATGATCCATTGCATATGCAACTGCTGCTGCTGTTGCACCAGTAATTAATAAGGGGATGTTTTGTTTTCCTTTGGTATCAAATCTAGGCACAAAGATATATACATTAATATTTTTTTTCTGAAGAGCAATTGGACCCAGATGACAACTGGGAAAAGTAAACAAGTTTAAAACTTTCTGCACATAAAAAGAAATATGTTTGCTGTATTTCAGGATGGTAGGAAAAGGACAATATAACCCAGTTTTGTGTGTATTGTTTATATCTTTTTAAATCTAGAAAATATTATTAGTATTGTTTTCATAAGCTATTAAATATATAAAATAATAATACAGATTCATGGACTCCCAATGTCTTTCTATCTTATGTTATTATTTTTAATGCGGTTTGGATCAACGGTAAAAAATTACCTACCAATCACCGTTACCTGAGTTTAAAGTCTTAGTGATTGGGTTTTAACGGTCTAATTCATTTTCTACGCTCCAGACACTAGAACCTAAGATTTTGCCTGGAGGTGTTGGGTAAACTTTGACTACCACCAGGCTAGAAGCCTAATAACGACCCTATTTTATGTGGTAAAGGTGCTCGATCTACCCAATGGCTCTATCTTAGATGCTAAAGGTAGTTCACACTTAAGTGAGATATTACTAGATACGTTTAATAAGTCAGGTTTGCATAATAATAAAAGCAAAACCTAGCCTATTAAAAATAAAACATTAACCATCAGACCTTAGTGCTTAAGAGTCGAAATATTGTAAAAAAGTTCACTGATATTTAAAAAGGGTTACGACACAGCTTGTTTTTCATTTACTTTCACTGGATTTGGTTTCTGGGAAACCAATTTAACAATTATTAGTATTATATTAAATAATGAAAATGGATGAGATATGGACAAATGCAATTAACAAATATTCTGAACAGGAATAATAATAATAACATTATATATGTTATGTGTTGGTGAGTATGAATTGAGAGAAACGCGTAAATAAAACATAATAATGGGATACACATGCAATTGGATGGAAGTAAGAAACAATGAGGTGAAGTAAAAGACAAAAGCAATAACTGAGACAAAAGATTAGGTATCTGATATAAATATATAATCATGATAGGTCAGTGAAGAAATGAATGAAATTGTATAAGCAGGAAAAGTGAAGTATGAATGAATGAAAGAGATATAATGTATGTATATACAGTTATAGTTATACATACATACATACTCTTGTAGTTGTGGAGATATAGACACCGACAGGCAATGGATATTCCGGCGGCGATAAATGCGGTCACCGTGTCTTTTCTTTTAAACCCTTTTAGTATGTGTCTACAACTAATGAGCTGTCATTTTACCACTAAATGACTTTTTTTTCTCATTAACATCATATTGAATAATCGAGGACTCATTTTATAAAGTCTTAGAAAGGTGCGTGTGGGCACGGATAGATAGTTAACACTGTCATCACTCATACATTAGATTATGTGTAGTCAAAGAGCCAAAACAACTTAATATTTCATTCACATCCGATTTTAACCACAATCAAGACATTTGAGTGCTTTGTACTCATGGTTTTATAAAGCCCACGGGTACCCATATTATAATGGTAATACTTTTGTTTTTTAATTAAAATTTGTCTTTTCTTTTTACCTTTTAAATACCAATATCACCCAATAAATATTCTCATATCTTCCTACATAGACGAACGATGAGGAAGTTAGCTTGACAAACGTGTGATTAAATGTTTCATTTTTCGGTGAAGGTCAACAAAACTTTTGGAAACGAGTTCTTTGAAAATACAACAAGCTAGAGGGTGGTAACAACCGAACGTTTCACCATCTTAATACAAAGTGGTCGCTTATGAATCTTGATCAAATGTCTCACTTTAATCGCATATATGGTAATGCGATCATGATGCGGCGAATCGGAGAATCCGAAACGGGTCTCATGAAACGTGACCAGTTAGGTTTATTCACTAAGAACTATTTTCATTTGTAGAAGAGTCATGAGTTTCCATCAATGTGCCAAGAAATGTTGAAGATGCAAAAGATAAACCCAAGTGGGTAAATGCAATGAATGAAGAGCCTGGGTCAATGATTGGCGGTTGATTGACGACCATTAATTGTAATTAAAAATATATTTTTCTATCATAAAATAGTCTTAACTAATTCACGTTAAACTCTAAGTGTTGTTTGTTTTTTCTGTAGTGGAGGATGGTGGGTAGTGGTAGTGGTGGTGGAAGGTGGCACTGGAGGACATTAGGTGGTGAGTGGTGGTGGACAGTGGGTTGTCGTATTGGGTGATGGTGTTTAACAATCTGCAAACCTTAGAAGATCTTAGAAATGGTTGTGCCAAGTCTGCACCAAGAAGAGTTCGCACATATTTTTTTTTTAATGAAATGTCTTCAAAAAAACAAACAGTCCGCAGAAAACAATGCCAGCGCGTGGTCTGCGACGCACGAACAGAAGAGCCTGCACAGACCTTCTTTAAAAAAAATAAACACCACCTTAGTACTTTAGAGAGACTTTAAACTAAAAAGATAAATTTTAATTAAACTTCAAACCAACAAATAAAACTTCAAACAAATTTTATATATTATGAATATTAGTGAAGTTATTTTATTTACTAAACCAAAATATAGTTTACTAAAGAAAACGTGGAGTATAAGAAAATGAATAAAATGAAATATACTAATTTGAATGTTTCATTCCTTTGTTGTTTGAAAATAATAAGAGGTACATTAAAGCTTATGTGGAAATGAAGCACACCATCATAATCGAGTAAAGCAATTACTAAATGCTAATTTGGAGCCCACTTGAATATTGATCAGAATGAAAACATTGAATGTGTTAAATGCCCACAAAGGAACCTCATGAAATTTTGATGCCTGGATCAATTTGGTCTCTTGGATTCGATAAAACAAAAACAAACAAAAATAAATGAAGGTAAGAATGGGCTTAAGCCCATATGAGAGGCATGTAGGGAAAATGTTAAAAGACAATCTCTACTTCTCTAGTTCATGAGTTTATTGTAGATTAGTGGTTATCTTGTTTGATTGAGAAACTTTTGTATCACTCACTATCGAGATCAACTAATAATGAGTACTTATGTTATTTCATACATTATTATAAGTTGTGTTTCTAAAGGAAACCAGTAGGTTTGATATTGGTTTGGCCTTGACTGTCATAATGAAAGTTAGTTGGTGCATCATCTAATTTTAACTACTCGTGGATTTAGTTACTAATGCACTTTAACAAGAGGTCGTGAAGTAGCTATGTCTACTTTCTAATATGTTAAACACTAGTTGCATATCTTTTTCCAATATCTAAAAATCAAGTGTGATCATCTCTTTGCCACAACATAATATTTGCCACAAGTTTGCCAAAAATTTTCAATAAAAGCTATCAAGCTTAGTATTTCACACAAATTTTTTGCAAAGTAGCTACAAAATCAAATAATGTTGCAAATTTATCACAAAACAAACGAATAAATATTAGTTTTTGTGGCAATATGTCACAAAGTTCATAAAATAATAAACAATAGATTTTTTTTTGCAAGTATGAAAATTACAAGAAAATATTAGATTGTGTTATTTTTTTCACGACCATGTTTTATGGCAAATTTGTTACTGTATGCCTTTTGTGACAACTTTGTCATGATTGTGTGTATATCAAAAGTAACAACTTTTTGTATGCATATATTAATGGCAAAGTATGTTGTCACAAAAACACAATTAGCGACAGCTTTGCCACAAAAACATGGCTGTGAGAAAATCACATTTTAAAATATTTTCCAACAATATTGCCATAAAACTTGTCACATATTTCCGTCAAAATGCATTTGTCACTAAATTTTACAACAAAAAATACAAAATCTAGTATTTTCTTGTTTTTAATAGTTGCCATAAAACTTAATAGTTATTATATTTTATTGTATGAATTTTGTGACAAACTTACCACTATATTTGTCATATTAAACTGCATTTGTCACTGTATTTTATTCTAATAGTGGACATTGGGTGTTGCATAAGCAAGGACGGCAAATACGATGTCAATTATTTGTAACTTGTACCGAAGCCATGACATTTTTTTAAAAGCCATGACATTATGGTTACATACTTACATTGGGTGAGCCAAATTAAATAGATCTTTTGAGGTAGTATGTAAAAAAATGACTAACATGTGTAACATATTATGCTAGTCTAACATTGAAGAACATGTAATTATGCTGGTGTAACATAAATGTAGTACGTTATGCTAGCATAAAGTGGTCATATCACAAAGTCTAAATTTATCACGAACTTTTTTTAGTGTATATATGCTGGATAGCAAAATTGTTGCAAAAATGTGCAATCAGTTTGAAATTTTTGAAAAATCCGAATAATTTATATCTACTAAGTCACACACACGAGACTCATCCTCCATATCATGTAGCCTGATGCTTATAATTAACTATGTAAGTATAACACAAAAGTCCATGACAATGTTCTCAAGGGGCCATTTTTGTAATTCCTTAAAACTTTAATTGGAACTATAAGGCTGACTTGTTCAATAAAACAAGCCAAGTAGTGGACATAGTAGCATGAAGGTCTGGTCATGACTTGTTCAAGACCATATTTTTCCATTTTTACTCGGAAACAATCTCTTTCACCATCACTATATATATAAATTAATACACACTTTCAAACCTTAGTTCACCAAACAACAATGGAGCTACAACCAGATCCCCGCCCCCACTCGGTCATGATCTATCGGTTTTACCCAACCGAAGAAGAACTCATCTCATTTTACCTCTTAAACAAGCTCCAAAACCGTCGAACACATAATTTCCATCGTGTCATCCCCGTGGTAAATGTCTATGAACACAACCCCCGCTACCTTCCAAGTAAGAGTTAATGAGTTATATTTTACGTGTATATTATAGTTTAAATGTAATATTGCATTGTTAATAACTTAATACCACTTTAGGGGTTTTGAACACTTTAATTAATTAGTTAGTGTTTGTGTGTGAAGAGTTGGCTGGTGAACTATGCCAACGAGACACTGAGCAATGGTTTTTTTTTGTGCCGAGGCAAGAGAGGGAAGAACATGGAAGACGGCCTAGCCGAACCACAGACACCGGCTACTGGAAAGCGACAGGTTCACCGACTTATGTGTACTCGTCTGGAAACAAAGTGATTGGTGTGAAGAAAACGATGGTGTTTTATGAAGGGAAGTCGCGTATGGTGAAGAAAACCATATGGAAAATGAACGAGTATCGAGCCATTGAAGAAGAAACGACTGATGGTAACAACGAATTCGTCGTTCGAAAGGTGCTTCATGTGTTTATTAACTTCATTATTTTTCAACTTTTTATTAAACGTAAATTTTTGTTAAACGTAAAACAGTAAAAATATTTAAACCATCAACAACACATAAGTCTTTTTTATACCAAACTAGCTTTAACACCCGTGTATTATACACGGGTTGAATAAAAATATTTTTAAAACATTATAATTATTATATTTAAAAAATTTTAAATAATTTTATAAATTATTATTAATCACAAAATTTTGTCTTTATTAACTCTCTTACTCAATTTTCCCTCTCAACCTTCCTTTTATAAAATAAATTATGTTTTCCCTCTAAAATTTCCCCCTAAAAACTCTAATTTATTAGATAGATATCATAAGTCTTTCCAAAAGTGGATGTTATAAAGATAACAAATGTTTGGTTTGTATCCTTAATTTGCAATTGTTTGATATCATAATTATATAAATAAATTCAGATCGTGAAACTGCGAACAATATGTTAATAGTCAGTTATATGTTAATCCATGGAGTTGGTTTAACTTTTTATATACACTTTTGTAGCTACGGCATGAGTTGAGCCTATGTAGAGTTTACGTGGTATCAGGAACCACACGAGCATTCGATAGGCGGCCTTTTGGGATGGGTTCTAATTAACAAGATGTCTCAACCGGAAGTGAGGACGGGTGCATCATCTTCAATTCGAAGCTACAAACTTATAAGCCAACAAGATCAAGCCATGAAAAGGTTAATATGATGGATAGTTATGAAGGTCTTGTGGCTCAAGGAGATTAATAAGTGTCAACCTCAAAGAATAATTTTATTAAATAAATGTATACTAGTACTAGTTTTGAAAACGTAAGTGATTGCGTTGATTTTAATTTTTAACATATAGTCTACGCACTATCTAGTTGATGAAACATGAAAGTTGAACACGTGTCGGGACATACATGTATATATTTGTTAGAATGTGAGTATATATGTATTAGTATTTTTTTAACGGCCGGGTTCGGCTAGCATAAAAAATTAATAAAATAAATGTTTGGATTTAAACTCGGGATTTTTGGGGCAGCATTTTATTTTTTTAAATTTTTAATCACTAATTAAACAAAAAGATGTGTATCACCCAAAGAAAATAGCATCACAGTCCTTAGTAGTGGTCTAGTGGATATATGGACTATGGTCAAGAACATATATGGTCAAACACCAAAGAGAGATATTAGACATATATAAATATACACAAATTGGCTAAAAATAATTCCAACTATCACCTATTGACCGAAAATAATCCCAACTCAATTTATTCCCTCCAGTGGTCCAAAATCCAACTTTTTTGGCCTCCAGTGGTCCGCCGTTAAATGCACTTAACGGCCGTTAATTTTTTTTTTGATTTTTTTCGAATTTCAAAACAAGGTTTTATGGATATTGATCGGGAGGAGTATACGATTCAATTGATGTAAACCTTACTTCAAACTCGTGTTCCAAACGACAAAACGGTCTTCAATCGTGTGTTTAAAACCTAATGGTGCTTTAACCGGATATCAAAATTAAACCATTTGGAGCAACAATTGGAAGTAAGGTTTACATCAACTGACTCATATTCTACTCCCAATCAAACTCCCTAAAATATCGGTTTGAAATTCGAAAAAATAGAAAAAAAGTTAACGGCCGTTAAGTGGACTTAACGGCGGACCACTGTAGGCAAAAAAAGTTGGATTTGGGACCACTGTAGGGAATAAACTGAGTTGGGATTATTTTCAGCCAATAGGTGTTAGTTGGGATTATTTTAGGCCAATTTGCCATAAATATATAACTTTTATTTGGTCTTTTGAGAGTAAAATGACTATAATACCCTCATGTATATTGCACATGAGGGAAACTAACTGAAAAACTTAACGATTGTTAAATTAAAGGCCTAAAACCGACCCTTTAATTTAACCAAATATCATTTAGTGTAAAATAAGATCCAAACCCACAATATGACCTATTATAAAGGCCAAAAAATGTAATTTACTCTTTCTTTTTAGCTTAAAATAAGACTAGTACGTTTATCATTAACATGTCAAATGCCGACTTATTTGTTGATCAATTTGGGCCTTTAGTACGTTTATCATTAACATGTCAAATGCCGACTTATTTGTTGATCAATTTGGGCCTTTCACAATTTATGAATATGTAACATAAAAAGTGCATTATGTTTAAAACTAAAAACAAGTACGTTGTAACTGCATTGTATTCGAAACTATAATTTAAAATCAAACCATAAATTAAAAATCAAAATAAAAAGTTATTATATCAAACCATAAAAAAATGCATTAATTAAGTTGGTAATTTATATATGTTCTACTAGTGCTGTTGCGCTCCCCACTTCTCATAAATCATAATCATAAACCAATTCATAAAAATACCAACTTGAACTTGCACGTACTTCTCGTATTCGACTCTCGTATTCGACTCTCGTATGTTCATTATGTCTTCAACATTTCTGTCGATTGACGCAACTAACTTGAGTTTGGGATGTTGCCACACTCATTTTTGTTTTAAGATGTTACAAGTATTATTTGAGTTAAATGTGTTTCAGATAAGCTAGCTTAAAGGGGCTAAAATTATAAACCTTATTGAGTTATAACTTTAAGTAACAAGTTAGTTTTTGTAGGGTTTTCTTGTAAAATACTTTTTACTAATTAATCCTGAATTTAATAGTTATTGAAGTAGTGTGTCAAAAAGTTATTGAGTGGAGAAAACAAGTTTGTGCACATTTACGTTTCACTACCTCTAACGCGTTAAGTCTATGCACAAGTTTGTGCACATTTACGTTTCACTGTTGTCAAAAAGTCGTCCTTTAGTGCAAGTGATGATAAAGAAATTAGTTGACTATATAATAAGTATCGGGTTAAGTCTCTAACGCGGATTTAACTATTTATGTGTCTTCATCAAATCAAGTAGGCCTATAATCTCTTACATTTGATGAACAATATATAAGTGGTGAGGATTAAGAGATAACCAGTATTGAGTTAATAATTAAGAAGAGAACTATTAAAAAAAGAGTGAGTGTAATATTAAAATATTTTAGTAAAAATTGAAACTTAAGATATGTAAATTTTTAAATATTTTATATTTTGCATACATTATTATTAATTTTTTTAAGTTTAATTACCATTATATCAAATCTTTATTTACCTTTGATTTGAGTATGTTTAATGTTATAAACAAAAGTTTTAACTAGTTTTTTAGTTTTTCAATACTTCATATGTCTAGTATATTATATGTTATTGCATGTATGAATTATCCTACGTATATACACTATAAAAAATTACGATGAGTTAACATTATAAGAATGAGTTTAATTAAAATTCGTTTAACGTGGTTTTTGTGACCTCTGCCCCAAACCCAAACCCGAATGCCCGACTCGAACCCGAAGTTGTTATCCTTTAAATTGAAAACGTATTTATTGTTCTTCAAAATGTAACGTTTATTATTATTATTATGAATGAACGCATTGATTCTACGTTATTCCCGTCTCAATTAAATTTACGTTGCAAAACGTTCGTGTACATCAAATAGATAATTGTGGAACAATAAATCTCAAAATATATATATACTAGTTTATATGCCCGTGTCACACACGGGCCGGAAGAAAATTTACAATGTAACATGTTAGTAAGACTAATATTTTAAATAAGAGCAAATTATAAGTGTAATCAATTTCAAACACATGATAGGAATACAACATTTATTAAAAATCAATTTCAAACACAGAAGACTAATAGGAATACAACATTTATTAAAAATCTCCAAATACTTCGTTGTAATAAATATTTTTGGTCATCTTGTTTTGTAACTCTTGATATTGTCAGATATAACTAACCTTAAATGAAAACTGGTTCTTTAAAAAACAAATTAACTCTCTATAGTGACCATCCTTGACTTTTGTTTATAGTCATTACAAAACATACGACAAGGGAAAATTGCTTTCTTTGTATCTTCATATGAAGTGTTTTGTCAGTGAATAACAATAAAATCCTAGGAATAAAGGTTCGAGCTCCAATGTTACCTCATGATTTTATTCTAGCTTCAAAATCTTAATTTTCCGATGATACCACTTGTAATCGATTTTCATCACACAAACCACCCTATTGGTCAATATTTCTAAAAAGGATAATTGAAACACCCGCTTTTAAAACCAACTGATGGTTCAGCATATTAGAAACAATATTTGATTTAATGTTCATGTTTACGATAAAATAAACTGGAAGTTGTGAACTTGGATGGATGCTTTTGGATATGGAAGGGCTAGAGATGCAAGATGTTTTAAAAACAATACAATATTCAAATTAAAAGTGAGTAAACATCTTTTGCTTAAAACCAAAGATAGTCGTAGACTTACAGCAAGTGATGCAAGTGAAGCAGCAGTAGAGTTTCATGTTCAATGAGAAACTATATGAGATTCATTTTAATATTAATAATAATGTTAGATAGTGGATAATTTAACTTCAAAAGTAAACGATTAGTTGGAATTATGTAAGAGTAGACAATTACACTTTAGGCAACTCAAAAAACAAATTAACAAATGTAATGAACATTTTTATGAGCATTATAACCAAATCGATTGCTTTTGGAAACAATAGTACTTCGAAGAAAGGGTAGCCATGTTTGCACACTCTGAGAGAAAAAAAGAGATTAGTACCAAAAAAATAAGTCAAGCAAAAGAATCACAACACATAATAAGCATAATAACTTCAGTTCAACATTAACAAAATCCAAAAGACCAAATTAAACCATAAACATACGCTCAACGTTGATCATTATGGCCTAACTGATCCATTGATAACCAAATCGATTGCTTTTGGAAACAATAGTACTTCTAATCAACCAAATTCAGATTCAAATCACAAAACTAAAAAAAGAAATAGAAAAATTGATGAATGATTCAACCAATTTCAGAAATAACTGAACATAATCAAAAAGTAATTACACCAGTTTGAATAGATCTCCAAGATACCCTTTGATTAGTCCATGTATATTGTTTTAAGTTGAAGCTAATTTACATGCACACATCACTTTTTATGACAGAAAAGTTATGTATAATCAAGTATATCCATAAAATTACAAAACTCCTAAATTAGTTTTTAGAACCCTAACCTTCAACCTATCCTGGATTCTTTCTACAAAATTTTGAGTTCACTACACAGTAAGATGAAATATTTGCATGCCATATAACCTATGTATAAATGAAATTTCTGAGATTTCATTCAAAACTTTAAAAAAAATAAAGAATAGGACCAAGATGTACACCAACATAAGAAATCTTTACCTGTAAGAACTTGAACGACCGGTTATGCAACCATTTCATTAAACCTTGCAAAAAAATATAAAATTGTTAAGTAAAACCTTTTTAATTAAGAGTAGTTTTACGTCCAAACACATAGTTGTTGTAAAAGACTACAACGTCACTATACATGTGTTTTTTTAGTCAACAGTCTAGGTTGAAAGTAAAAAATTGTGTATTTCAATAGTTTGCACAAAAACGGTATAAAAGCCTATACCCAAGACATGAAACCATTTTTTTGTTTTTTCAGTGTAGCTAAAAATGTTTCTGTAAATAACTACAAAGTCACTATCGATGTTTTTTTTGGTCAAAAGTCTAGCCTGAAAGTAGATAATTGTTTTTAATAGTTTGCACAAAAAAGGTAAAAAATCCTATGCCCATTACATGAAAACGTTTTTTGTTTTTTAAGTGTAGCTAAAAGTGTTCTCTTACTTTTGAAAATCAGACAAACTTCATTAAATAATTTATAGCTCAGCTATAAGACAAAAAATCAATTTTGGATTCTTTCACAAAACACGAATCAAACTCTTTAACTAACAAAGATGCATTTTTTTGGCTTTATTTCATATGTCACAAGTGTGTTTTATTTTTGTTAGGTATGTAACTTACAAAAATTACATTTTAAAACGTTTAGACTACCCACTGTGGTGAACACCACAACCCAACCCAACATTAAAAAACTAATTTCTCTCACTTCAACTTACATAACCCAACCTAATTTAATTTTTCACACACTATCACAACCCAACTCAACCCAACCCAATCTACCTATTCTAATAATTGAGTAACACATCCACATGTCATCATTTTAACTACTCCACATAGGATTTTGCTTAGGTGTCATGTTCTTAATTAATTTGATGGAGAATTTTTAGACGGGTCATGGTATGCTCCATATTCAAAATAACCCGATATGTTTAAATTAAAAATTCACAAATTATCAACAAATATCTCCTAACCCGATATGTTCAAATACAAAATTTATCAATTATCATGATCTATATCTTAACCCGATATGTACCAAGTATCATGAATTATCTCCTAACCTGATATGTTCAAATAAAAAACTTATCAATTTTATGATTTATCCTAACCCGATATGTTCAAATTAAAGTTTTACCAATTATCATTAATTATCTCATAACTCGATATGTTCCAATAAAAAAATTAACAATTATCATGAATTATCTCCTAACCCGATATGTTCCAATAAAAATTCACCAACTATTATAAATCATATCCTTTAGTGTAACATATGATTTTTTATATGAATATATTTGAAAATATCCAAATCGATTTAATAAGAGATATGTTAAAAATAAATTTGATATGTAAATTGAGTTAAAACCTATAAAACTAAAATCCGTGTAATACACTGTTTCTTGATTATTTTTACAATATTAGCTAAACAATTTTATTTTAAATAAAATTTAATTATTTTTATTATATAAACAATAAATAAAAAAAAGTATTTTAAAATATAAATAACTATATATATATTATTTAAAAGTGAGTTTTTTCGGAAAAAAACTCGAAAAAACTCCGTTTTTTATAAAATTTATACTGGAATGTCCGTAACGACAAAACTAAACAACACTGTGTATTTAGATTTTTAAAAAAAGTTATATATAAAAAGTTATTAAAGAAAAACAAAACTAATGGTTTAAGTAAATGTTTGAAAAGAAAAAGAAAAAAATAAAATTATATAGGGACCATTAATATAAGGACATGTGGCAAGTATTCAAGGTTGTGAACTAGTTTCTCAAATCAACCCAAATCAACCCGGGTCGTGTGTAATATGCTATTTTTTCTTTTTTTAATTAGTTATAACAACCCAACCCCATCAAAAAGTCACCATAGTGACTAGTCTTACAGAACTAAACACACATCTTACCTGTTGGTAACAAAAGCATTTGCCATCTCTAAACCATATGCATTCTTCAACGTTTATAGAAGTTTAACACACTGGTTAAACACTTTAAAATGTGTTCACTAATCCTGAGTATTAATACGTATAAGTTAAAAATAAGGAAGTAAAGAAAGAGTCACTGACATTTATTTAATCAATTGAAAGGAAGTCCATAAGCATCTCCTAAGATGATCATGGATTGAGATACAAAAAAAGGTAAAAAACCAAGTTCCTCGGCTAAAACCTTGAAAAAAAGATAATAAAATGTAATATTAACCAGGCTATTAAAAACAGGTAGTAAAATAACAAATTAAAGGATTAGTCACTTACATGATGGCAAAAATAACCTTTGATTTGGTGGCCATTGTATCTCACATAACACCATCATCAATTCTTTGTTTTTAGTTTTATAAAAGCTGCAAAACAAATTACAAATTCAACTTAAGAATAAAGAAAAATAGGACAAAGAATTACATTTTAGGTAACCTGAAATCAAACAAAAAGCCTAAACTCTCTTGGGTAAAGAGTTGTATCATTGTTTGGTACAAATTATTTTTATATTGCTTTATTGTATTTTGTCTCTATAGTTAACCATAGACTATTTTACTATTTTCGATAGTTTTTTGTTCCTTTCTATGTTATGATAAACAACTTTCATAAGCAAAAGAAAACAGTGTTGTATACTTTAAGTAACCTGATATCTTCGGTCGTGTAAAGTTTTTTGAACAAAGAGTTACATGCAAAATTTGTGTTTTTCCTTATCTTGTATAAATTTGACTATCGAGTTAACCAAGCAAATGGTATAAAATTTGATTATCGAGTTAACCAAGCAATGGTATCCAACCCATTTCAATTTCATTTGTAAGTTAACCAAGCAATTTATAAGCCTAAGATATCAATTTGACCTATTCAACCCATTTCTACTTCAATTTAAAATTTGATTATACAATAAGCTATTTGTTTAAATCACATAAAAATGAACATAGTAGTTCTAGAATTCTTACCGAACCACAAAAGTCCCTTCTTAAATTGGATTCATCTTGCAATGTGGTGATATAGTTATGAACACAAAACCTCAAATAGGTCTTTGGGGACACTGAACTGTATATGCTTGTCGTCGTACGCTTGAACTCCATTCAATACAACACCAACACATCCGCCTTTCAATTAAACACGCTGCACTGATTCTTCGAGGGAGATAAACTTTTAAGATATGAAAACAATAGCAAAATGAAAAGGCCTACATGTATAAATTCTGGTCAAAGATGCATATCAAGCATCTTGATGGTACAATGTACAAAACATAAAACATGATCAACAATTACAATTTTATACCATTTACCTACAACTGATTTTAAAATTAAGAACAAAAACTTCAATCTGTAACAATGTAATAAAAACCATACATCCTAACACATGTAGTATATATATAAGTTTTTTTCATTAGATGTAGATCTTAACTTCAAAATCTACAAAATCCCATTATGTTTTTGTTTAAATGAATTACTACAATTATGTGATCAATCATTAAATCGACCAAGTGTATCACTCAAAGATTAACTGAAATCAAAAGTAAGTTGTTGAATTTGACAACTAAATACAAACCTTTCTTGACACCCACATACAAAACCTTGTCCCAAAACTTGTGTGTGAACAATTGACAGAAAAAGCCACATAATGGAAATTCAAAGTGATAATCAACTTAGAATTATAGTATATTCACCTGTAAAGCCCTTTATCTTCAAGTAATCTATTCACCTGCTTCTTTTTTAATGACCCCCTCTTTTATGTGAAGTTAACATGAAACACCAACCAAAATTGATGAATGAGTAAACATGAAAATGAATAAACATTAATACAGAGTAAATGATGAACAATACATACTTGTAAACGAACCCAAAAGGATCAACAGCGTCGCCAAATGGTAGTGTGAGTAGGAGAACAAATTAATGAAGCGTAGAATAAACAAAAATTAAATTAGGGTTTCAAAGATATGAGAAAAAATCATACAAAGCAAATGATGAAAAAAAAAAAGCATACCTAGGAAAGTACAGAAAACGTACAGCAAGGTAAGAAGGTGGTGGTTTGCGGCGGAGAACAGGTAGATGAAACATAGAAGAAACAAAAAGCAAAATGATTGTTTCGAAAGTTTTCTACAAATTTGATAGAGAGGAATGAAGAATGATGTTAACCGGTAAATGATTTGAAAAGGATGTAGGTGGTAGATGATGTTGCTGAAGCAGAGAAATATGAAACCTTTCAGATCGGAGATGAAAGAAATGGTAAGATCAAAAAATCGTCGGAGAAGAAGAATAGGCGGTGTGAGAGAGAAGAGAAAACGAAGAGAGAGAAAGTGGCGTGTGTAAATGAAAGATCTGGAAACTGGAAAGTTAAAGTTTCAAATGTGTTTCAAAAGAAAACGGGCGGGTTTTTTTCAAAACGGGTATACCCGCTTTCAGTAAGCGAAACGTGGCCACATTAAATTTTGAACACATCACCACCTGCTAACGTGGCCACCTTGAATGGGTGCCACATCACCTCCAAACATTCTTATTTATTAGATATATAGATATATATAAATAAATATATATAGTTCGTGAACAAAAACTATTAAAAATGTGAAATGAAAACGCTTTTAAGTCTCAAAATAGTCTCGTAATGGCTTAAACAAGCTAAAACTATAAAAACGTCATTTATATAATTGTTACGTTTCAATTTAGTTAAGTTAGTTAGTTAAAATATATGTATAATCTAACTTTGGGTCAAAATTGTAACTTTTGAAACTATAATTAAAAGTTACTAAGTTAAATAAAACAAACTTGAAAACTGAGAGACCAATTGTGTAAATTGTAATTAACCCAGCCCCCACCCCTTTTCAAAACCGTATTTCCGGCGAGAAAGCATTCCGGCAACGTTGCCGGAATTGGCAGAGCTCCGGCGAACGTTTTAGAACCCGTTTTAACTAGTTTTAATCCAATCCAACCTATGTAAAATGATCTTAAGCGTGTTTCGAACCGGTGACTAAAAATTAATTGGGTTATTAGACACATTTGAACCCGTTTAATCCAAAATCTCCGATCGGTTTCAATACCCACAATGTTCAATCGATCCAAAACGACCGAAATCAATAAATTGAAATAATTAAAATGACCATCTTAACGTTGTGAATACGTTGGTAACATTTAATTTTACTTTAAACACTGAATTAAGCACCCAATTAATCTTCTTTACTCGTATACAACTCGGAACTCGTTCGGCTGTTTTTCCAAAGCAATCAAGGCAATTCACTAGACCAATTCGTCCTTATGCACGCTCATCCTCTCTCCGATAAACCAATTTAAGCTGAAATCATCAGGACTCGTCCTTTAAGTCCATGGCCGTCATGTTCTGTTCTTCGTTCATCGTTGATCCAATTCATCATCAGTCAAGTAAGTTTCATATATCAAAATGATCATGATTCAATGGTGATTAAAAGCCCTCTGTTGATTTTTGGTTTGATTAACAAGATTAAACGAATTTGATGATTCTTGAATCTAGGGCTTGAGGTTGAAATGGGTTTTGTTTGTAAACACAATACAAAATAATTAAAAATCAGATTAATTAAACAAAAGTCGAAGTGGTCTGGTGGCTTAGTTGTTGTACGTTGAATGCAATGGCCATGGGTTCGAGTCCCATGGCCTGTTTTTCCTATTTTTTTTTTCACATTTTTACATACTTTTAAACATTGAGCTTTATTTCAAATAAACCAAATAATATCCATGTTATGTTAAATATATTCTAAGGGTTTAAAACTTATAAAAACAAATATATATATATACTATACGAAAACACAAACTACATCTCGTACCTAAATTCCTGAATCATATTTTGAAACCCTAATTTTCAATTGATACTTTAAAACCTTAATTTCCCAAATTATATTTTGGAACCCTAATTTTCAATTAGCACTTTAAAACCCTAATTCCTAAATTATATTTCAAAACCCTATTTCCCAAATTGTATTTCAAAACCCTAAATTCCCAATTTGTGATTTAAAACCCTAAATCCCAAATCTGAAACCCTGGATCTCGGACTTTTGATTCTTGTTACTATTGTTTCGTTTCTAAGTTAGGGTTTTTCCCAATAAATTAGGTGGTACTAATATTTGGGCAACCCTCGGTGCTTTTTAGTTGCGTTTCTAATGGTTCGATTGTAATTACTTTTCAAGGTGAGTAAACTCACTCCCCTTTTTACTGTTTACGTTTTTGGGGCTGAAATACGTGTTTCTATAATACAACGGTTTCTTTTGATGTTTCTATTTTCGAAAATGAGATCATTAGATGTGTTAATCGTGTTTGGCCGCATGTAGCAAAATTGTGTGATAGTCAATATTAGTTATATTATCTTGTAATTTCCACCGGTACAATGTTAGCGCTAATGGCTTGACAAGCCCACCTACATTAATGGCCTGATAGGTGATTTTGACCCGGCGATTCTTTGGTTGATTCTATGTTACTAGTTACTACATGTGATGCTTGTTGCTACGTTGCTATGTCCCTTAGATGCTTAAACATTTTTGATAACTTGCATATCGAGACGGTTAAATGACGGTTAAACGATGGTTATCAATAAATGTAACATGAGTTGGTTCCTCATGACTTGTTGCTAAAGGTAACCCTGCGGGGTCTATGATACTTGTTTCTATGTGTTTCTATGGTCATGGTTGAGATATATGCTGAAATTGCTATGCACATGAGATTGCGAAACACAATCTATAATGATCTCGGATTTTATACTATGTACTATACATTGTGATTTACTCACTAGCTAATTCTTTAGCTAACTTATTTTACACGTTTTTCAGGTGGAGTTTGATTCAGTTTTGTTTCAAGACACGTAGGATGCTTCGGACCTAGAATAAAAAGGACAATAAATAATATTTATTTGCCGTTTCTGTTACGATTTTAAGACTGTTTGAATGCCTATTTATGTCACGACATTATTACTTAATTAATATTAAAATATGCTTTTAGTGTGCCATGTGCTTTGTACTTTTGATATCCGATTAACTTGACACGCCCGGTGTTTTCCGCCGCCGGGCGGGGTGTCACAGTTTTAAAACTAAAAAAAATATTTAAGATCTTCACGAGTGATATGGCAGGTTAAAATGTCCAAAATTACTAAAGAAGGCACTACAAGACAGTGACAGATTTAAACATTACAAAAAGGTGTGTACACCTTTTCAAAATGTTTCATAATACTATCACAATGAGTAATATATCGTGGAAAGGGTATGACACATCGTTAAAAAAACCAAGTACACCGAGATGACTTGTATTTATAAAGTTAGTTGGGTTTTTTTTTAAAAATTTGCCCGACTACAGAAAAGTCTTCAGCCGTATGACTACAAGTACAAAAAAAATCATCCGACCACAAAAAAAACCGTCCCCTTTGACTTTTGTTCACAACATGTCTAATTTTGTTTGTAGTCAGACGACTTTTAAAAGAAAAAAAAAGTCAAAATAAGACATTTAAAGTAAAAAATAATTAAAATAGACGTTTTATGAATTTTCCCATAATTTAATCTCCGGTACTAACAAGAGGTAAGTATTGAGTTTTATTTGTTCCAAAAATTCATTACAATCAAAATCTCACAAACTAGCCGGGGTACTTCATAACTCAATAGAAATACAAACAAAATATACATTCAAAGAATTGCGGCAATTTAAAAAAATAAAAAACTTCACACCAAAACAAATCATGACATTTAAAAACTTAAAACCGGCCCATTTGAAATTTTCAATCAAAGAATTAAGGAAATCAAATTATCTTGCGGGTTAATTGCTTGGCATGATTTTCTTATCTCCCCTTGTGTTCCCGTCAGAACTTGGATCGCACCCATCTTAACCATTGCCTCTCCAAACTTGGTGTTGAAATCGCGCGAAGCTGCAACGGCTGCAACCTTCGACTTGCTCAAAGGGTCTAATGCCAATTCTTGATCGATTTGAAGAACCCCCCTACGCGACATAATCTGAGTGTAGAAAGAGTTGTCCATCACTTTAGAGCTTAAGGGGTTTTGATCCAAGTTCACAGTGCGATCAACCGTTGCATTTTGAGCACACGTCTTCCTCAACGATGCCAAAAGGCCTAAACTCATTGTCGGGTCTGGTTTACCCGTGTTTTGAAAGTTGTAAAGACGATCTTGAAATAGAGAACAATGAGCGACTCCGATAGTGTGTCCACCTAGACGAAAAAAAATACTTAAGTTAAATTAAAAGTCATGCATACCACAAAAAATACGGACATTTTCATAAGTGATCTGTTGGTGAAAGTTATTTCTATCTATAGTTATTTGTTCTATATCCGTCACTGTCTATTCTTCTAAACGTGTAAAAAGTATAGCTAATAAAGTATTTGTTTATTGCTAATGTGAACATATAGAGTTGCAATAACTATCAATGATATAGATAAAACTTTGTGAATTACCAAGAAGATAGATCATATCAGTTGGGGAGAGTTTTTTGCGAGCAAAAGCCTGAATCGCACTTGACACTGATGTTGAAGGAGACGGGAGGGTTTTTGTGTCTTGTGCACGAGACACACGTCCATCCCTCCTTCCTGTTTGGACACTGTATCTACGTCCACCACTCTGCAAAATTAATTACCATCAAGTTAATTAAATTATATAGTTAGCTATTAGTAGTATTTAGTAACTTAATATGAAAATAAAAGATAGTTGTAGAGTTCATATATATGAGATTAATTTGGTGGATTTGTTTGTACTTACAAAGGAAATAACATCTCTTGTAGCCATGACGATTATATCAGCACAAGAAACGACTCCTGGGCACACCTTCTCCACCGCGGCTTTGGCATCATCAATGACGTTGTAGCCTCTAACGCTTAAATTTGGTGGTGCGGTCTTCTCGGTGTTGGTACCATTTAGTAGAATGGATGCATCACACCCCTTACAAAATAAACATGCATATTGCATAGTTAAAAATCAGTGTATTAATACGTCATGACTAGTCATTTGGAAACACACATTACTTGTTTACTGCACACTTGACCAGTCGAGTCATTAAACTCGAGATAACCTCAAAATTAGATTTTAAAAATATATAAAAACTACTTAAAGCTTTATAACTGTCTAGTCTGGTTATGAAAACATTGATCTAAATTATTTATTAGGCTTTTATGAACATACATGCACGGAAAATCATGCAAACCATGACTAGCTAGCTAGGCTTTAATGCATAAAAATACAAAAGAACTTACGGTAACAAAGCAATCATGGAACTGCATACGAACAAGAGCGGGTGCAATTGATCGGTCTCTAAGGAACTTAGAATAGACCGTCCGCCTTACAATGTCTTCAACATCTGAATCACGACACTTGCCATTATAGAACCCAAACTCTAAGGCACCGTAGCAGTAACCCATGAGGTTCAAGAAGATGAACCCAACTGCTAACGCAACTGCTTTAGTGTTCGTCATGCTTGTTTGTTATGTAAATTTTTAATCAAATCGGAACGATGAGTAAAAATGAGAATGTGGTATTTATAAGGGTGAGATGGGAGATTATTGGTAGCTAGAGTTTTGAATGGTTTGCACGTTGTGCCACTTTTGTATTAGGGACGTGTGTGCCTTATTGTTTCCTTTGGTTTTTTACATTTTGTATGATTGTAGTCATAGACAGTGATGTATATTAGAAGAACAAAAGCGATTATTCAGCTTCCAATCTTAAATAACTTAAAATAAAAAATAGACTAAACATCGTTTTGTCTCTTTGAGGCTTGTCTAAAATAACAGTTTGCATACAATAGTTTTAAAATTGTGTTTTGCGTCCCTCAACTTACCAATTTGTCACCGTTTGTTATAACCGAATTAATTTCGTAAAAAACAAACGTTAGTCAGTCCCATGTGTCCCTCGCGTGAGAGGCACTTTAGTCATCTTCAAGTCTTTTCTTAATCGATGGTAGAGATATGTTGTAGAGATATGTGAGCGACTAGCGTTTACTTTTAACGGATTTAATTCGGATGTAGCACATGTTGACAAATTGGTAAGTTTAGGGAGACAAAACATAATTTTAAAATTATTATATGCAAACGGTTATTTTAAATAAAACTCAGAAAATTAAAACGAAATTTACTCTAAAAAATATATAGTTGTAAGCTGTTCTTTGTTTCTCTTACCTAAAATTAAAAAAATATATATAAAAAACTATGGATACATTAGTGACCGTTCAAGTTACCTTGATGCACAAATTGCGTTTGGGACGTCTCTATTTTTCTAGTAATATATTTTAATAAGTTTATATGTTTATCTGGTGAATGACTCACAGCAAAATAATGTTAGTGAGCTTGTAACTCGATCTTGGTTATAAAGTATGTTGATAGATAAGAGAAGGAATATAGACGTTATATGAAAGTCTCAAGGAAATTGTAGCTAGCTAGGTGAGATGAAATTGTTAAGAGAAGGAGTATGTTACTAGTCGGCTACTGTGATTATAAAATTTTCGATATCATCCAGGTCGGACGTTTCAATTATTTTTAACATCAGTTAATAATAAAGGATAACCGTATACGTTATAAGGTAGCAATATCTTAGAATTTTATAATTTTTTCTTAAAAGTAAAAAATAATAATATCACACATTTAATACAAAATCAATTTAAAATAACTACACTTCACATTATATGATTTATTATATATGTCTTATCTAGAAATATAGAAGTATAACTGAATTCTCACCGACCATTTTTAACCATCACTTTTTATAATGACGGAACTCTTTCATACTATGTAAAATTAGTTTATCAACCCATGTATTATACGGATTAGTTTAAATAAAACTGATACTTTAAAGTGAAAAAAAGTTAGATTTAGTTAGTAATCTTTTAATTAAATAAATATTTAAAAATAAAATTAAGTTGTTAGGTATTGTGGATTATATCTATTTCATAAATAACATATTACACGGGTTAGTTTAAAATGAAAGTGTATAAAATAACATATTATTGTTAGGTATTGTGGATTATATCTATTTCATTGTGAAGTGTAAGTGGATTTTCTCACCTATCACTTTTCTCAAGTTTTTTATATTGTCCGAACTCTCTTAAATTTTATAATTTTTTTTGACCACCTTAAATTTTATTAAATTTCTTAATAACTTTCGTTTGTTAGTTATTTTTGTTGAAAACTTTAATTTGTGATTGTGTTTAATTTTTTGCTTGGTAGCTTGACATAAATTTTTATAATCCAGTGTATATAAAATAAGGTATTTTTTAAGCATTGTGTATTATATTTTCTCACGGTAATATGTTAGTACCATAAAGAAATACACCAACTCAAGAACATAAGTATCATTATATAACTGACTTTCATCTATATTTCTATTCATAAAACCAAATCGTTGTAACTTAATACATTAATAATTTATATACTCACCCATATTAATGTCATCAACACACCATGTATAATGACGTTCGTAAACACATTACATCGCTCGTAGTTAGTAAAACTTTCAATCAATTCCCACGCCCATCTCGCTGCAACACACATGACTTGCATAAAGAGAACCTATATACAATCAGTGACAAAGCTTAAACATTTATATAAGATTATAAAGGGTTAAATTTTTTCGATGTAAATATTACCGAAAGACACAGAGTGGCATAAAAATGTAGTCTTTTTTTAATGTTACATTTAACGAAGTTACAAACACGACGTATTGCTCGTATATTAGAATTGAGGCTGTGAATTTGAAGATAGATGTTAAAGATTTGTTTGTAATTTTGTATCTCGCTCCCCACCCACCCACTCACTCTCTAAAAGAATCATCAACAACAACAAGATTTGGTCATCATTAAACAATCAATCAAACTTCATGATTGTCACGTCCATCTTCCTTCTTCTTCATCATCAAAACCATCAATTCAATTTAAACCTGGATTATTATAATATAGTTCCCAATTCTTGAATTCGAATCTGAAAACACCAGGATTATTTTAGTGATCAAGAATCATTTAAAACCCCATTTTCTTGATTTTTTACAGCCATGACAGAGGTCCTCCACTCACCCTCTTCTTCCTCATCTTCCTCTTTACAAACCCATGACACCACATTCTTTCATTCTCTAAATCAAGATGCAGAAGAAACAATTTCTAGGGTTACAGATCATGATGATGGTGGAAATCATCAGTTGTCATTGTTAGCACTTTTGTTGGCTTTGTTTAGGAAATCTTTTTGGGGTCCCAAGAACACAGTTGCAGAAGAAGAAGAAAGGTTGGATCTTTCTGGTTCTGGTATGGAGATTGGCTGGCCAACTGATGTTAGACACGTGGCACATGTTACTTTTGATAGGTTTAATGGGTTTCTTGGTTTGCCTGTTGAGTTTGAACCTGAAGTGCCCAGGAGAGCTCCTAGTGCCAGGTACATTTTGAATATTTGATGATGCTGTGTTTCATTTGAGGCTCATTTCTTTGATGGGTTTGTTGTTTCTAGTGCATTTTATTTGATGGGTTGGGGTAGTGTTTTGTTGGAAATTTGGTAAGTTGTTGTGATTCTTTGGGTTTTCGTATCGAATGCTGGTGAATTTGTGACAGTTATGATGGTTATGTTCATTGTTCACAGAGAATAAATGCTACAAATTCAACCGGTTTTTACAGTTTGTTTAGAATTTTTGATTGTAACCCTGAAGGTCTAAACACATGCCCTAAGTTCCAAAGTCATGGCACCGATGTTTGTAATGAAATGGATCATATTTTTATGAACATTTGATGTTTTGTTCTTCATGTGTTCATTGCTGTTGATTGAATTTTGCTCTTTGTGACAGTTATGGTAGTTATTTTCATGGTTGAACTCATAGTTTTCACAAAACTCAAAAAAACCATGATTGCAACCCTAGAGGCCTAAACACATGCCCTTTGTTCCAAAGTCATGGCAGATTTTTCTTCATGAAATGGATTGTGTTTTTATGTTCATTTGATGTTATTTTTTGATGGGTTCATTGCTGTTGGTTGAAATTTTGCTTGTGAAATGTGACTATTATCATTATCATTATCATATCAAATTCTGTTGCTGTTTGTGACAGTTATGGTAGTTATGTTTGTGTGTTCACAGTAAACAAACGATTCAAAATCATCTAATTTTTACAGAATCCTCAAAAATCTTGATCGCAGCCCTAAAGGCCCTAAACACATGCCTTTTGTTCCATATATGAGATGGATCATGTTTTTTTATGAATGGTTAATGTTTTTTCTTGTTGGGTTATTTGTCCATGGTTGAAATGATGGTAGTTTAAAGTGATCATTTTTATTACCATACAAAATGCTGTTGATTTTGCTGTTCGTGAGTTGTGACAGGTCTGGTAGTTATGTTTATAGTTCACAGTTAATGAAACTAATCAGCTTCTTGCGTTTTTTACATTTTTTTGGGACAATGTTGTTCTTGTTTGGCGATGATCATAATCATATGAATCTTGATTGCACTTTTGGATCTCATATATAGTTCCATGTATGTGTTTATATTGTTCCCTGTGTTTGCAGACTGTTCTTGATCTATTAAAATTTCTGCCTAATAGTTGGTTTATTGCTATTTGTAGTGCTACTGTTTTTGGTGTTTCAACAGAATCAATGCAGTTGTCATATGATTCAAGAGGAAACAGTGTCCCTGTTATACTCATACTTATGCAACAACGTTTGTATAGCCTAGGCGGTCTGCAGGTTTGTCAATCTTTCTCCACCTTTTTTCACACATCAAAACGATAATTAACAACCGAGTGGTTGACTTTTAAATTTTGATCAGTACACTAAAATTTCTTATGAAAAGACTTAAATTTAAATTTTGCTTTAGGCCTCAAAATAGATTGACCCGCCCTATAAACCGTAATATGTATGAAAAGAACTACTTCTCCAAAATCGTTTATTTCCTGGCATTCTTGCAAACGGTAGTAATTTTTTTTTCTTTGCTTTTTAACATATGAATTTTATATATTGTGGCGTGCAGGCGGAAGGTATTTTCAGAATTAACGCAGACAACAGCCAGGAAGAACATCTGAGGAATCAGTTGAACAGTGGAGTGGTTCCAGATGGTATTGATGTACACTGTTTGGCTGGTCTTATTAAGGTAAATAATCATCATCATCATCATCGTATATTATTCCAATTAATGTTTTAGTTTCATATTTAACTTGATTGACAATATAATAAAAATACAGGCGTGGTTCAGAGAACTACCAACTGGGGTGTTGGATCCACTTTCACCGGAGCAAGTAATGCAGTGTCAATCAGAGGATGACTGCACCGCCGTCTGCCGCCTTCTCCCACCAACGGAGACCGCCCTGCTTGATTGGGCCATCAACTTGATGGCTGATGTCGTCCAACACGAGCATCTCAACAAGATGAATTCACACAATATTGCAATGGTTTTCGCCCCAAATATGACTCAGGTTCGTTAGTTTAATATTCTATTTTTGAGTATATTACGTTTTTCATCCTTTGATTACCCTTAGTTTTCACTTTTCGTCCTTAAACTAAGGAAAAAAAGGTTCTCCATGAAGCGTGTTTTTAAGCCCTTTTCGCTATAATAAAAGACGGTTTTTTTAAATTCAAAAGTGATAAGGACTTAAAGTTAGACATAATACAAACATGAAGCGCTTTTTTTGTTATTTCCTTAGTTAAGGACGAAAAGTGAAGATTTGGGCAAACTCAACTAAAAATGTAATTTACTCTTTTTGGTATTTTGGTATGAGCTATGAAGTAAGCATTAAAGAAACTGTATGAATTTGATTGACTTGTTTACCTGCAGATGGCTGATCCGGTGACTGCATTGATGTACGCGGTTCAAGTAATGAACTTTCTGAAGACACTCATCACTAAAACCCTTCGTGAACGAGAGGATTCTGTTATCGAGATGTCTCGTGGGCCGCCACTAGAGCCACGATCAGATGAAAATGGTGATCAAGGGCCGAGATTGAATCCACATGTGCAACAAGACCATGATGAAAATGAAGAGAAAGAACATGAATTTATCACTGATGATGAGCATCTTGGATACTTGACTGCTTCCGAAGAGTCTGATGGCCCTGGGTTCGGTAATGGGCCCATTCAGTCTCCTACCATCGAGCCGAAGACCAATGTGGTTAACCATACTTGTGAACCCAAGCACGTGGCCCAGTCAAGTGATCCAGACAAAAGCCGAACTTTAGTCAACAATCTAAGCTGTATAGATCCTCAAACCAAGAAGATCGAAGCATGGCTTTAATTGAAAGAAATGTATGTATGGTAAGCTGTTGTTGGGTTCTTGTAATCTTGTGATTTTGATTTTAAATGTGTGAAGTTGAAATCTTTGAAACTTTGTATGTTTTTGCATAGTTTTGTTTTGGGAGTTGTGAATTTACTACATAACCAAGTAATAATCTTTGTGTTTGGCAAGTGTGTTAAATAATCTTGGTGATTTTTTTGTATTAACCGGATAGATGGCCTTGTAGAATAGGTGGATCATTTATTTGTTTTGTTTGATGCAGTTTTGCGGATTTGGTGTCGGATAAGGCTCTTGATTATTGGTGTAATGCTCCGAGGGACGTCTTTGAGGATGAAAATGAAATGAAAGAGAGAGAGAAAAAATTAAGATTAAAAATATGCTAAAACGAATGATGAAAATGAAATCGTAATTCATATTTTCATAATTTTATATTATGTTAAATAAGTAATTAAACTAAAACTTACCAAACATGTAATAAATCCTTATATAATATAGCAAAACAAAAAAATCATATGTGGCATCTTTTCATAGCTTTTAGCTTATGTGGCATTATTTGAGAGATTATCTCATAATAATGATTTTTTTAATTTAAAATATGTATATAAAATTTATTATAATAAAACTAATTACATTTTTGGTCCCCAAATATTTTGGAGAATTCTAAAAAATTTAAAACTATTTATATTTTTAACCCTTTACTACAAGGGGTGTACATGAGTCAGTTTATATTTGATAGGGTTTAAAAATGAAACTTATGGATAAAGTTAATAATAACATGCAATTAAAGACCTCAATGTTTTATAAATATACATAACAATTTTATATGACTTTTTTTTCAAAAATAAACTACACTATAAAACTAAGCACTTTATTCTCTTTAATTGATATAATATTGCTATACTAAAAATCTAATTTTTAAAAATATATCATGTGTTCCGTTTTACCACGGTTTTGTCTCAAAACTAAATGGAACATTCATGAACATCCTTAAAAGCATCACTTGAATTGTGTTTCCGAGCGTAGCGCGGGCACTAAACTAGTACATTATATGTGTATTCTAAAAAATGTTTAACTTTTTAACTAAACGAAGACCAAGGTAAGTTTTGCATTATATGTTTATTTTAAAACTAGGTTTAACATTCGTGTGTTACACAAAGGTTAAATAATAATATTTATAAAAAACTAATAATTATTGTGTTTAAAGATTTATAATTTATAAATATTTAATAATTAAGGAGCTCCATCAACTTATCCCATGACACTTAATATTTCCCTTTCAAATTTTCTATTATGGATTAAAAAAATTTCCCTCAAAAAATTACCCCCTAAAACCTTGATTTATTAGATAGAATCGCCTCAAGTTAAGTTTTACATCAATAGACTCGTATTGTTCTCCTGATCAAAAGCCCTAAAACAACGGTTAAAAATTCAAAAAATATTAACGATGTTAAGTTAGCTTTAACGGATGATCATTGTAGGAAAATAAGTTACAAGTTGGGATTACCATGAAATTTTTGAAGTTGGAATCAATATGTACCAATATAAAAAATTTAAATTATTAAAATCCAATAACCCATATTAAAATTACCGAAAACGTTCATTAAGTTTAATTTACATAAATAGTTCTTTGCGGGATACAAAGACCAAATTAGATGCAATTTACAATAATAAACATAAAAGGACATTTTTTTTCTAAATATCTTTTATATATATTCACATAAGTACTTAACTTCTTTGATATGATCGAAGCAAACCTTAAAATGTGCGAGGGCTACCAACGTACACGTACAAGGTGCACAATTTAAGATGCCATGTGGTGCAACATGGTTCTTTAGTACGTATACGTTGTCATTTTATGCACCACAAAATAAATAACTTCAACTTCAAGTGTTTAACCGATCAATCTATAATATATATTGGTTTTCCAAATTTTCTATGACGTATATATATACTAACAAAGTTTATCTATTCTGCATAGTTGTATAGTTTTATTTATTTAAGGATTGTTCCAATGACATTGTACTTGTGAAAGGCCTATATAAAGCGTTAACATGATTATTAGATATACTACATTCACCACTCAAACAAAGGGAAAAATAACCATGACATTATCAGAGATTTTTCATATGAATAATGGTGATGACAATTTAAGTTATGCCAATAACTCGTTTTTTCAGGTCTCTTTTAATTAATCTCTATCGATGTTAATTATAAATATACAAATATTGTTCCTTATGTTATATATGGATATATGTTCGTATTGATATTATAAACATATTTGTTCTGCTTAATTTCAACAACAGTTTCTTAAGTTTTTTGTTTTTACTAATTTCTTAATTTCTAGAGAATTGTCATGCAAAAAGCGGAACCATTTATAAGACGTGCAATCAAGGATCTGGCGAAACAGGATGTCTTCTTCGACCGTTGTTTCAAGGTTGCAGATTTAGGATGCTCTTCTAGCGAAAATACACTATTGGTTGCATCTACCATTATTGACGTTGTCCATGAGGTGTGTCAAGAAAAGAATCATAAAGCACCGCAACTTCAAGTGTGCTTAAATGACCTATTCGGCAATGATTTTAATTATATATTCAAATTATTACCCAACTTCTATAAAACCATTCAGAAGGAAAAGGGGGAAACATTCGGACCATGTTTTATTTCCGCCGTTCCAGGTTCTTTCTATGACAGACTCTTTCTGGATGAAAGCTTGCATCTAATTCACTCCTCTTATAGTATTCATTGGCTTTCTCAGGTATGCAATATGACTAATAAAACTAAAATTACAATAAAATCCAAAGACAAATACACAAGATGTAAAGCAAACAGTATCATCTAACGTCCGAAAAAAATTACAAATCAAAGTCAACCCTATTTCGAACAAAATCCCATGTTTACAAACTTTTTCTACAAAATATAGATATGCACACATGGGTTTTTATCCTTTCTAATTTAACCTAACAATCAGGATTCAGGATCATACGATATTTAAGTTAACTTGTGACTATTTTGGATGATAATTAAACTTCATTTAATATACATGTGAAGGTACCTGAAGGCCTAGAAGACAATAAACTACATATTTACATAACGAAAACAAGTCCTCTAAGTGTAACCCAAGCGTATGGAAAGCAATTTCATACGGACTTTTCAAACTTTTTACGACTACGCTCTGTCGAGATAATCCGTGGCGGACACATGATTTTAACATTACCAACTTGGACTACACTTGATCCAACTTGTGATGATTATTGCGGTTTCACTGAGTTCTCTGAGTTACTCAGTATATCACTTGTTGGCATGCTCAAAGAGGTATGAACTTAATTTTTTGTATCCATTGGTACCCAAGTACGTTAACAAAAATATATATATATATATATATAACTGTCACGTTTAAACACACAGGGAATGGTTCAAGAATCAGATATTATCTCATTCAACTTCCCAGTTTATATCCCACATGAGGATGAACTTAGAAACATTATTGAAGCAGATGGAACATTCTTGCTTGACAATATAGATATTTTCGAACTCAGTTGGGACCAAACGGATGCATATTACGCAAATATGGATGAGGTTACTCATGGGTCTAGCCACAATGACGCGAAAAACATAGCTAATTTGATTAGGTCAACTACAGAACCAATATTGGCTTCGCATTTCGGCGAATCCATAATTGACGAGCTATTTGTGATATTTGAGAAGAATGTGACGGAATGTCTAGCTATTAAAAGACCAAAACAGTTTAATGTTGTCGTTTCATTGACTAAAAAATGAATGATTTGATCATGTTTTCACACGTGTGTTGGTTTTAAAGTTTAATTAGATGAATTAGATTTAGGGTTGTAGCTAGTTGGAGTATGATTAGGATCTTGTAAGGGTATTATATAAACTCAATATGTTAAGTTTAGCATTGTAGTTGTTTAATTAGTGTACTTCATTCATGTATGTAGTAGTCATTTACCTCATAGATATCATCGTGTGTTTATGCAAACTTGTGTGTTTAAGCGGCTGTTTGTTTCACCTCTTAATGGTTTAGTTCAGTGCTTAATCATTCAGATTCAACATTTAGAGCATTTGTTTCATAAAAAAATAGCATCTGAATGGTTCAGTTAAGTGTTGAATGGTTAAGAGACATGAAGATGCTGAATGGAACTGAATGGAGCATATATCAACTTTACTCCCATCTTCATTTCTACCTCAACATCCCTCTCTTAATAATTCGGACCTCTTAACCATTCAGCACTTAATGATTTAGATTTTGTCAAACAACCCCTCACTGAGTTTCCTATTAATTTGACTAAAATTAGGCCCCCATATATAGATGGGTTATTTGTGATTGTTCTGGATGATAAACTTAGCCCATGAAATATTTGAAGGTACCTGAAGGCCTTGAAAATAACAAGTTAGACATATAGAAAACAAGTCCTCTAAATGTGCTACAAGCATATGGAAAGCAATTTCAAACGGACTTTACAAAGTTTTTACAATTACGGTACGAGGAAATAGTGCGTGGGGACACATGGTTTTAATATTTACGCTGTCAGAGTAGCCTAGATCCAACGTCTTGTGACGATTCTAACAATTTTTGGGAGTTACTCACCATATCACTTCTAGAAATGCTCAAAGAGGTATGTGGTCTTGTTAAGAAATGTTTTAATTGTACATGTCTGTAGTTTTACATCAATAGACTCAGATCGTTCTCCCGATCAAAAGCTCTAAAACATCGGTTAGAAACTCAAAAAATATTAACGGCATTAAGTTAATTTTAATGGAGATCTTTGTAGGAAAATAAGCTATAAGTTAAAATTACCACATGAATTTTTTTAAATAAAGACTAATATCGGTCAATATACAATAGTTTGAATTATAAAATCCAATAACATATATTCATTAAGTTTAATTTACATAAATAGTTCTTTACGGGATAAAAAAACCAAATTACTCTTAACATAATGAAAATATAAACATGTAATTTATAATAATAAACATAAAAGGACATTTTATCTAAATATCTTATATATATATTCACATTAACTTCTTTGATATGAAGCAAACCTTAAAAGTTGTGGGAGTGCTACCAACGTACACGTACAAGGTGCACAATTTAAGATGCCATGTGGTGCAAAATGGTTCTTTAGTATACGTTGTCATTTTATGCACCACAAAATAAATAACTTCAACTTAATTTTAAGTGTTCAAACCGATCAATCTACAATATATATTGGTTTTCCAACTTTTCTATGTATGACGTATATATATGCTAACAAAGTTTATCTATTCTGCATAGTTAGTGGTATATAGTTTTATTTATTTAAGTATTACATTTTACTTGTGAAAGGCCTATATAAAGGGTTTATAACATGATTATTAGATACTACAATCACCACTCGAACAAAGAAAAAATAACCATATATGACATTATCAGAGACTTTTCATATGAATAGCGGTGATGACGATTTAAGTTATGCCAACAACTCGTTTTTTCAGGTCTCTCTTAATTAATCTAATTCGATATTAATTATAAATAATACAAATATTGTTCCTTAATTATGTTATATATGGATATATGTTCGTATTACCCTTTTATTGAAAGATAAGTTGAATTGAACAGTACCCATAAAATGGATATTTTTGTAATTTTCATGTGCTTTAAGCTTATATTCTAAATTATCTTTTTTTGCACACCCTCACACCACTGCATATTGTATTGATATTATAAACATATTGTTCTGCTTAATTTCAACAACTGTTTCTTAAGTTTTTGTTTTTACTAATTTCTTAATTTCTAGAGAATTGTCATACAAAAAGCGGAACCATTTATACGACGTGCAATCAAGGATCTAGCGAAACAGGATTCTTCTTCAACCGTTGTTTTATGGTTGCAGATTTAGGATGTTCTTCTAGCGTAAATACACTATTGGTTGCATCTACTATTATTGACGTTGTCAATGAGGTGTGTCAAGAAAAGAATCGTAAAACACCGCAACTTCAAGTGTGCTTAAATGACCTATTTGGCAATGATTTTAATTATATTTTCAAATTATTACCCAACTTTTATAAAACCATTCAGAAGGAAAAGGGGGAAACTTTCGGACCATGTTTTGTTTCGGCCGTTCCAGGTTCGTTTTATGACAGACTCTTTCTGGATGAAAGCTTGCATCTAATTCACTCCTCTTATAGTGTTCATTGGCTTTCTAAGGTATGCAATATAATTAAAACTTAAATTACTTCGAATAAAATCCAAAGAGAAATACACAAGCTAGATGGGTTTTATTTTAATGTACATGCATGTGAAGGTACCCGAAGGCCTTGAAGACAATAAACTACATATCTCCATAACGAAAACAAGTCCTCTAAGTGTAACCCAAGCATATGGAAAGCAATTTCATACCGACTTTTCAAACTTTTTACAACTACGCTCTATGGAGATAATTCATGGTGGGCACATGATTTTAACATTACCAAGTCGGAGTAAAATTGATCCAACTTGTGATGATTATTGCGGTTTCAGTGAGTTCCACGAGTTACTCAGTATATCACTTGTTGACATGCTCAAAGAGGTATGAACTTAATTTTGTGCATACATTAACAATAAAGTAGATATATAACTGGCACACTTAATTAAACACACAGGGAATGGTTCGAGAATCAGATATTATTTCTTTCAATTTCCCAGTTTATTTCCCACACGAGGATGAACTTAGAAACATTATTGAAGCAGATGGAACGTTCTCCCTTGACAATATTGATATTTTCGAACTCAATTGGGACCAAACGGATACTTATTATGCAAATTTGAATGAGTTTACTCATGGGTCTACCCACAACGACGCGAGAAACATAGCTAATTTAATGAGGTCAGCTACAGAACCAATTTTGGCTTCCCATTTCGGCGAATCCATAATTGACGAGCTATTTGTGATATTTGAGAAGAATGTGACGGAATATCTAGCTATTAAAAAACCAAAACACTTTAATGCTGTCGTTTCATTGACAAAAAAATGAATGATTTGATCAAGTTTTCACATCAGTGTGTTGGTTTTAAAGTTTTAGATGAATTAGATTAATTAAGTGTTGTAGCTAGTTGGAGTATGATTAAGATCTTGTAAGGGTATTATATATATAAACTCAAGGGGCAATTTCATATATACCCCTACAAAGTTGCATAATATCATATTTACCCTTTGCATGCTTAAAAAGTGTTGTACATTATGCATTAAAAACTTGTACAAAGGGTAAATATGATATTATGCAATTTTATAGGGGTATATATGAACTTTGTAGGGTAAATAAAAACTTCAATAGGTTAAGTTTAGCTTTGTAGTTGTTTAATTCTTTTACTTCAATTCATTCATGTATGTACGTACTAGTATAGTCATTTACCTCATAGCTAGATATCATAGTGTGTTTATGCAAAACTTGTATGTCTAAGTAAGTTTGCTATTAATCTGACTAATTAGGGTCTCTTCGCTTTTGAAATATAACAAGTTGTATGAGATCGAGTAATGAAAGATTTTCAAATACAACAATACATGTACGTTGTATATAAATAAGTATTTATAGATTTGCAATAAAAAGTTGTCTTTTTGTCGATCATTTAATTCTATGTCAGATATAACTTACTTAGGGGCTGTTTGGCAATTTCTGAATGGTTAAGTGCCGAATGGTTAAGAGGTCTGAATGGGTAAGAGGCTCTAAACTAGTAAGTGCTGAACCAATAAAGTGCTGTTTGGTTGGACCTCTGAATAACTATGTACAATGACTATTTTACCCCTCTGAACTATTAAGTGCTGGCTGAAATGTATCTGTTTGGTCAGAATTTAGAATAACGGTACTGAATAATAAATAATTATTAAATGCAATCACAAACCATCATAAATAATTATTAAACGAATCCTTCAAAATACATGAAAACATACTAAAATTCATAAAGAAATTCATACTCGACGTACAAATTTAATTTTGATCATTTGGAATTAGTTGAGTAGCTATCTCATCACGCAAACTATTCATATATTCAATGCCTTGTGAATCTCATTCTATATCCTGAACGAACTGATCTTCACTTTCTCCCTCATGTATTTCAGAAAACATAGTGTCTTCGTCAAAAGCCATAAATAACTGATCATGAATATTGCATTTTCTTATAAAATTATGGACGGCAAAACATGCAATCACTATGTCTCTTTGTATTGGAAAAGAAATTGGAGCCATTTGCTTTAAGATTAGAAATCTCGCCTTCAAAACACCATATGCACGTTCAATAACATTTCTGAGTTTAGCGTGAGCATGATTGAATCTTTCTTCTTTAGTTAATGCACGCCTTCGTCGAAAATCAGCTAACCAATACCTCGTATTACGATAGGGAGCCATAAACCATGAGTGTTGGTGTAAGCAGCGTCACAAAGGTAATATTTGTCTATAAACATTAGTATAAAAAATATTACATAAAAAATCAAGTAATGTATTTTAATAATAAAGGTTAAAGAAGTATTGAAAACCTTGTTGGGGGAAAGGAAAACCGGAACTTGGGTTGAATGCAACTTCTTTTAAAACGCGTGAATCATGTGCAGTACCCTCCCATCCGGCCCATACGAAAGTGAATATCATATCAAAATCACAAATTCCTAAGACATTTTGAAAGCATTCACCTTTTCCTCTTCCCCTGTAGCGAGTTTGTTGATCAAAAGGTACGACTGCATGTACAAGAGTTCCATCTAGCACACATATTGCTCCAGGAAATATTTGTTTTAGCTTTCTATGTCGTTCTGATATATTTGTGATTGCATTAGAAGATGTAGGAACTATAACTTCTCTTGCAAAATTCATCATGGCATTTAGGACCTCATGAAAACATCTATGAATCCTTTCTGTTGAGTGTTGAAACCTTCGTTTAATCATTCGAAAACGTTCATTATGTCCTATGACAATTGAAAACATAGCCAACTTTTCTTCAAAGGTTATTGACCTACTGCTTTGCAACCAATTTCTTTGTTTAAAATGATTGCATAATAGTACATACGCATCACGTGAAAGACGCATCATCTCATGACATTGTGTAGAAGATCCACGCAATAATTCTTGCGTGTATGCATGACCGGTCAATGCCGAATTTAGGTCTCTTATCTTTTCAATTCTTCTAGAGGCTAATTGTAACCAATGCCAACAAAGGAAAATGAAAACTGTAATCTCTTCGTCCGAATCCATAGGCTACCTGTCATAAAAATTATTGAAAAAAAATTCATGAACATAACATTTAATAAAAACATCCATAATGTAACATTCAACAAAAACATCCATAACGTAACATTCAATAAAAACATCCATAACGTAACATTCAATAAAAACATCCATAACGTAACATTCAATAAAAACATCCATAACATCACATCCAAAAAATCCTATCCAAAAAACAAGTTTTTCTCAAAACACTCACATAATCAATCATATTCAAATGATAGGTTTCTAGCATAACAACCACATAATCCTATCAAAACAATCCATACTTCGCTCCCGCGTTCTTAACCCATAGCTCACAAGTGTGCGTCTGAAGTTTTAACCACACTTTCTTAATATCAGTACTTTCACCAAAAAGCAAAAGCGTTGTTTGGTATCTCGCTTCAAAGTCTTCCCATCCTAATGACCCTAACTTTTCCATACATGCATCCATATCATTAGAAAGATTGTGTTTCTCAATCAACATCTTTGCCACCTTCGAAATTTCTTCCCCAACTTCTATTAGCTTTAAGTTTAATGTTTATTTTCGTTTCCCTCTTTTATTGTTATCCCGAATGGATGCCTCCTCACCTTGAGTTAGGAATTCCCTTTTATTTCTAGAGCGAACTGATGACTCCTCACTGACACCTTGAGTTGCGGGTTCCATTTGGGTGCTTACAATATCATCAAGACCATTTAAATTATAATCAGATACTTCCTCTGAAGGATGAGGAAGTGTAGAAGATGGCCCCCAACTATCAAAGCCATTAGAAGTAGAGCCCTCAAACAATTGAATGCAAAGCTCGGGGTAAGAAAGTGACGAACGTCTCAATGCTTCTACATATTTGTTGGACTGTGTACAACAGTATTATAAAATATGTTAGAAGTGTTAAAACCTTCTACATATTTCTAAAAATATTATTTACAAGATACGACATACCTTCATCTCTGTTTGCCATTCATCTTCCGTTAAATTAAAAGTGTTTGTAGAAGGATCATAAAGGTTGCCAGTTTTGTTTTTAAGCTTTGTCCAAGCTGTAAATTTTCCTTTTACATAATCATAGCTGACCGATTCAGAGGTTGCCTCTTAATGGTTCCGATTCAGAGGTTGCCTCTTAATGGTTCTATTAAGAGGCTACCAAACAGCCCCTTAATTGCCAAGACATTTATATAAATTTTAAGTTTACATATATTATACTTATTAACAAGTTTTAAAATTACGTTTACAACGTCCATGAGTCAACACGAGCATATTAATTAACTAGCTAGTTAATTTTATATATTCATATAACTTCTTGATAAATTTGTAGCAAATTAACCCTCAAAGTTGTGTTGAGTGATACCACGTACACGTACCACTTCTGGCCGCTATTTAAGATAGCATGTGGTGCAATATGACTCTTTAGTATACGTACGTACGTTGTCATTTTATTCACCACAAATTAAATCATTTTAAGTGTTTAAACCGATCACTATGTACTATCTATATATTAGTTTTTTAGCAATTAATAGCGTATATATATACTAGCAATGTATATATATTCTGCTTAATTATATAGTTTTATTATTTATATATTAACTAGTTTAGTGCCCGGGCTACGCTCGGAACACAACATTCAAGTGATGCTTTTAAGGATATTCATGAACGTTCCAATAAGTTTTGAAACAAAACCGTGGTAAACCGAAACACGAAATATATTTTTAAAAATTAAGTTTTTAGTATAGCAATATTATACTCAAATTAAAGAGAATAAAATGTTTAGTTTTATGGTGTAGTTTATTTTTTTTAAATCCATATAAAAAAGTTATGTATATTTATAAAACACTGAGGTCTTTAATTGTATATTATTATTAATTTTATCCATAAGTTTCATTTTCACACCCTATCAAATATAAACCGACTCATGTACACCCTTGTAGTAGAGGGTTAAAAGTATAAATACTTTTAAATTTTTCAGAATTCTCCAAAATATTAGGGGACCAAAAATGTAATTAGTTTTATTATAATATTATATATATATATTTTAAATAAAAAAATCATTATTATGAGATAAACTCTCAAATGATGCCACATAAGCTAAAAGCTTTAAAATTATGTCACATAAGCTTTTTTGGTTTTACTATATTATATAAAAATTGAGGAAACTGACATTAGCATTGTTTCAATGACATTTGCCTATATATATAAATCGCATTAACATGATTAGATACAACAAACGGCTACCACTCGAGCAAAGAACAATTAATAACCATGAAGTTATCAGAGATTTTTCATATGAATAATGGTAACAACAATTCAAGTTATGCCAACAACTCGTGTTTTCAGGTCTCTCTGAATCTCTATGGCATTTTAGTTATACAAATTTAGATCCCGTCCCCATTTATATGTACCGTTTGGTTTCAACGTACAACATTTATAAAGTATTTTTTTTTCTTTTTAGAGAGTTGTCATACAGAAAGCGGAACCAGTTTTAAGACATGCAGTCAAGGGTATGGCAAAACAGGATGTCTTCTTCAACCGTTGTTTTATGTTTGCAGATTTAGGATGCTCTTCTGGCGTAAATACACTATTGGTTGCATCTAGTATTATTGATGCAGTCCATGAGATGCGTCAAGAAAATAATCGTAAAACACCTCAATTTAAAGTATGCTTAAATGACCTATTTGGCAATGATTTTAATTATATTTTCAAGTTATTACCAAACTTTTATAAAACCCTTAAGATGGAAAATGGAGAAAAATTCGGTCCATGTTTTGTTTCAGCGGTTCCAGGTTCCTTTTATGATAGACTCTTTCCGGATGAACTACACCTAGTTCACCCTCGAATAGTGTTCATTGGCTTTCTCAGGTATGCAATATTACTATAACTAAAACTATTAGTAGCAACGAAAACAAGTCACAAAAGAGTTAAAACTAAAAATATCAGCCAAAAAATAGTCACAGTTAAAATGCTTTCTGCTACGGCAAAAAGTAAGCCAACATTGACTAGTTTTTTCACTGCACTTCCGCCACAACATTGTAACCAATTTCTTTTTGTTGGAATGGTCCCTTTTGTTATAGTGACATACTTGTATATATATACAAGTTGGCATCACTACTAGAGAACTATGTTTTTTGCAATTTGTGACGGCTTTGTGTTGTCGCAAATATAGACAAATTTGCAACAACTTAAGAAATGCAATAAGTTTGCAATAGTCTTGTGACAAACCTTGTATTTGTTGCAAATTTGACTAAAAGTACCGAATAAGTTGTTTATAGTGAAATCAAGTTTAATTTTGTTATATAAAAATTACACTATATAAAGAATAAACTGCACTTTTGATCCTTTATGTTTATACAAACATGCACTTTCAGTCCTTTAAGTATAAAAGTCATAATTAACATCCTTTGTCTTTAAAGTTGTTGTATTATTGGTCCTTTATTACTAACGGAGTTAAATATTCCAGTTAAGTCAAGGGTAAATTAGTCTTTTTACCCTTAAAGGACTATTTTTGTAATTTTAAACTTAAAGGACTATTTCTGTAATTTTAAACTTAAAGGACTATTTTTGTAATATTAATATCTTTTAACTAAAATATTAGTTTATTATTTTTTCTAAAACTTTTATGAATATTATTATCATATAATTAAAATGTAGACTATTTATATATATATATATAATATAAAAAAAATTAAACTTGTATGAATATTATCATATAATTAAAATGTAGATTATATATATATATATATATATATATATATATATATTTTGAATAACCAAAACTTTGAATTAACATATGTGTATATTTTTCGAATGACAAAAATATTATCATATAATTAAAATGTACATATTAAAGTAATATATGTGTACAATTTTTAGTAACAAAAATTTTACAATACTGTTTACGTTGTTCATAAAATTTTGAACTAACCGAAAAGTCTACATTTTAATTATATGATAATATTCTAAAAAGTTTAAAAAAAAATAATAAACTAATGTTTTAGTTAAAAAATATTAATATTACAAAAATAGTTCTTTAAGTTTAAAATTACAGAAAAATAGTCCTTTAAGTTTAAATTACAGAAATAGTCCCTTAAGGATAAAAAGACTAATTTGCCCTTGACTTAACTAGAATATTTAACTCTGTTAGTGATAAAGGACCAATAATACAACAAATTTAAAGACAAAGGATGTTTCTTTTGTACTTAAAGGACTGAAAGTGCATGTTTGTATAAACATAAAGGACCAAAAGTGCAGTTTTGTCTATATTAATATTATAGAAATAATCCTTTAAATTTAAAATTACAGAAATAGTCCTTTAAGTTTAAAATTACAGAAATAGTCCTTTAAGGGTAAAAAGACTAGTTTGCCCTTGACTTAACTGGAATATTTAACTCTGTTAGTGTTAAAGGACCAATAATACAACAAATTTAAAGACAAAGGAGTTTAATTTTATATTGAACACGAGTTTAATTTTGTTATATAAAAATTACACTATATAAATAAGTGTTTTCTATATTGAAAACGAGTTTGATTTTGTTATAAAAAATCACCCTCTTCGGCTCATCTTGATTTTTTTTGTCATTGTATTTTTCCTTCAAGTCATTTTGTCTTTCTTATTCATCATTGTGTTTTTCAAAACACCGTTGTGTGTTTTTTTTAAAAATGATAAGTTCTAAAAAAACAATATTATAATAACACAATTCTTGCTTATAGCTAGCATGGAAAGCTCGATGATAAGATAACAACTGTGGGGGTGTTTGTTTGGGTATGAATGGAGCCATTCAGACGTAAACGTCTGATTTGGTCAGACTTCAGACTGTTTGGCTGGCGCATCTGAACGAAAAACATCTGAGCGAATCCGACTTTTTTCAAGTCTGAATGGTGGTCTGATTGAGTTGGCGACAAGGCAGGGACCAAAAGCGAACTGTTGCTTTAAAAAAACACATCAAAAAACTCCCCCCCCCCCCCGCACGAACCCGGGTTTTCGGAGTTGCATTCGTGTCCGCAGGTGTTGCATTTTGGGAAGGAATTCTAACCAAATTGCACCCTCCTGCGCACGGGTAGGTGCTAGAGTAAAACATGACAAAGAACTTAACATGCCATGAATGCTTGCATATATAACCTAACAATGTTTTTGTTTCCACTCCATTGTGGGACAAAGTAAATAAAACAAAAAATTTAAAAAACCTCATTCAGATGTCTAACCGAACAGAACATCTTAATCATTCAGCACTTAACCATTCAGACATCTTAATCATTCAACACTTAACCATTCAGCATTGCCAAACAGCCCCTATATATCTTATCTAATACAATTAAAAAAAATAACACAAAAAATCATTATTATATCTTTTTTCAGGTCATTGTATATTTCGTGTTTGTCCTTATTTTTTTTGAGACGATGAGTCTTGAAAAACATAAGGTTGATATAACAATTGCGTGCTTTTATTATGTAAAACATTTATAAAATAACAGCTAATTTACCTAATACATTATAAACAATGACAATATTTCATGAAATGAGATATAACGTAAAACACAACTCAAATATTTTTCATCATTTTGTTATATTTCACATAATGAGCTGACATATTTAACACAGTGACTAAAATGTCACCGCTGTAATATTAATGCTATTTTTAATCGTTTGAGATGATAAAAATCACTTCTTCATACGTTTTATGAAGGTACCTGAAGGCTTTGAAGATAATAAGCTAAATATATATGTAGCGAAAACAAGTCCTCTAAATGTAGTGCAAACATATGGAAAGCAATTTGATACTGATTTTACAAAGTTTTTACAATTGCGTTCTAAGGAAATAGTGTGCGGTGGACGCATGGTTCTTACGTTACGAGGCCGGAGTAGTCTCGATCCAACTGATCAGGGGCGGAACCACAAGGGGGTCAGGAGGGTCCGCTGACCCTCCGGCTGACCAAATTTATGCCGTAGCGACCTGTCTCGAAATCATATTTCATAGTCTTGACCCTTCAAATTTCACTGTTAGAGTGGCTATACCGAAGAAAAATGAAGAAAAAACAAAGTTTATGAAACAAGCTGATAAGCATGATCGGAAAAGTTTCCGGCAAAAGTGGCGGAGGTTCTGCTATGCTTGTATGTTGTTGATGAAAGAGTGTGAAGAAGATTAATTAGTGGGGACGATGTATATTTGACCTAGTCAACTAGTCAAGTGGGCTTTTTAAAATTTTCTACATAAAAGCCCAAACAAAGATTAGAAAACAAGCTAATAAGCATAGTTAATTTACTTGCCCGTTTACAAAGAATTCTAGCATATCACTTGCCTGTTTACTATTAGTTAATTTAGTTAAAAATAAAAAGAAAACTTATTTTATTGTTTAAAATTATCAAAGTTCTTTCCTTAATTCAAAATAATTAAGGAAAAATGTAATTTGTTCAAAAAATAATTAAAAGCAATTATATTTAGGTGAAAAATTTAGCAAAAAAGGACCATCGGTGAAAAACATGTACACTTAAAGGATGAAAAATGTAATTTGTTCTTATTTTTTTTAGTATATAACCGTGTTATGTATTTTATTGGTCTGTACATTAGACACAAACATGAGCGTGACCTAAAGATTATATATAACGACCCTCCGATTGAAATATCCTGGTTCCGCCACTGCAACTGATGATTATGAGAGTCTATGGGAGTTGCTCACCATGTCGCTTCTTGACATGCTCAACGAGGTATTCTAGCTTTCATTACAAAATTTTAACTCAATTAGTTCATCGAGACCTTTTTAAAAACTATAGATGGTTTATGGGGTGATGGTGCATTGAAAATATTTTATATTTGAAGCACTTGATTAAGAGTTTAATTTTAAGTGAAAATTATGGTGTAATTTAGCTGTAAAAAAGTTGATTTAAGAAAACTAGTTTGATTTCTATGTGAATTATTAGTTTTATTTTGTTTCTAGTTGCTAACTCAGTAACTCACCCACAATTCGTTTGTTTAACATCCGAACTCAACATTTACATTTGAATAATTTTAGTAATTCATAAGTTTCATTTCTCTCTATTAACTAGCAATATACAGTTTTATTTGACTTTAGTAAATATTTCGATATAAATTATTTAATGAAATCAGAACCTTTTTTCAAAAAAACGTATTTTTATGGATTGTAAATATGAAAATGTTTTATTTTTAAAACGACTTAGTTTTTATTAAAAGGTTTATTATTTTTTAACAGTTCTAATTATATTTTTTGTCACTGGCTCCAACTAACAAAATAATGGTTAACGGTCCCAACTTTATCGTTTTTGCGACCAATAGAGTGCTGTTTTCGAATTTCACACTTAAATTGTAGGGCATTTGATCGGAAGAAAAATACGAGTCGATTGATATAAAAATTACCTTGAAACGGTGCTTCATCGGATGTTTAAATCCAACAATTCTTCAATCGGATGTTAAAATGTTCTCGTTAGAAGCACTGTTTCACTTTTACATCAACTGACTCGTATTATTCTTCCGATCAAAAGTCTTAAAATGTCATTCTGGAATTCGAAAAACCTTAATATCGTTAATTTTTTCTAACGGCGGTCGATCCGTTGGTGTCAAAAATGATAAAATTAAGCTGGGACCGCCAATGACTAAAAGGTGATAGTTAGTAGCATTAAAAATCAATAAAAATATATACCCCTACAAAGTTGCATAATATCATATTTACCCAAAGTACACGTTTTTAATGCATATTGTACAACACTTTTTAAGCATGATTTGGATAAATATGATATTATGCAACTTTGTAGGGATATATATGAAATTGCCCCTAAACCTTATTTATATACTTACTACTTTGTAAGGTCGGTGGTGGCACCGGCCAACCACCATCGGCCACGTGTCATGCATCCATTGGCCCATTTGTTTTTGACTTTTTTTTTTAGTTTTTAGACTTTTTTAGTGTTTATATATGTTATTTCTTGAATGTAAACAGACAAGTTTTCTAGCGCAAGTGGTAGGCGACCTTTTCTTTGTACTATGTGGCGTGGGTTCGAGTCCCTCTACTTTCGTGTTTTTGTTAAATTTTTTTTTCATATTTTATACTTTTGGTCCCTTAACTTAACTTTAATGTATTTACATCTTTGACCTTCTACTCTACTTTGACATATTTCTAGCGATGATGATTCGGTTTTGACTTAGTTTTAATTTTTATATTTACGTATGTTATAAACCCGTCTTTAAATATGTTTTATATTACGAGTTTACACCGTAACATGCGACACATGCATGCAACTTTCTTATTGACACGTTTGACAAGGATATAAACACGAGACCCGGCCGCAGCAACGCGCGGCCCTGCACATAAATCTAGTTAGAATGTATATTGGAATGTCGACAACATAAATATATATAAATTGTAAATTACATCCGCTAATCATTTATTAATTATGCTTAAATAATAGGGGTTGGTTCAAGAATCAGATATTAACTCGTTCAATCTCCCGTTTTATTGTCCCCATGAGGATGAACTTAGGAACATTATTCAAGAAAATAGTTCATTCTCTCTTGATGAGATCAATACTTTTGAGTTCAAGTGGGATCAACGTTATAATGATTGCAAAGCTAACATGCTTAGAGCTGTTGCAGAACCATTGTTCACTTGTCATTTTGAGAGATCAATAATTGACGTGTTGTTTAACAAGTTTGAGAAGAATGTGGCACAACATCTAGCTACTAAAGACACAAGACATGTAAATATTGTCATGTCATTGACAAAAGGGTAACGTGTTGATCGATATCGGTCTATAGTTGGTTTTAAGCTGTCAACATATTGATAAGGTCGGGCTCCTCATAAAGTGTTTATTCTAGTAGAGTTTGGTTTTTAAATTGTACGTTTTAATTGTTTAGTCTAGACTGTGAGAATTTTTACTTTAACGTACAAACACAAATAGATATATTGTGTTCTTATGAAAGATAACATGTAAAAACACAAATATATCCATTTTGTTATGAAGTTTGTCAATGTCCTTGTGTTATTTTGTTTTAATTGTTTAGTTTTGGACTGTAAGACGCTTCACTATAAGTCTATAACGTACAAAATACAAATGGATCCACGTTGTGTTATTGTGCTGTATAACATGTAAAATCATAATAGATCTATTTTGTTGGGAGGTTTTCAATGTAATTGTGTTATTTTGTTATATAATATGTAAAACACACGTGCATGCTTATTCTTGTACACATTATGTCATTGTGTAATTCTCTTCAGTTCGAAAAGATTACACAATGATCTAACGGATTACACGGTAAGTTAAAAATGTGATTTTTTATATCAATATTATACGATTTTAAACGTAAAAAATGCTCGTTTGTATGGTGCAAAAAAATAATGTCGTATTAAAAGTTATGAACGTTTAAAAAATGAATAAAACTATAAATAAAAAGACATTACAAATATTATTTTTACTTCATATTATAAAAAAGTTACCACATATCATTATCTTATAGCTTCTTACGCTTTCTAGTTATACCTCTTTCTCAAAATCGACACTACGGAATCAAATTTCTATCGGTTTTATTATAAATATGTAAATAAAAAGTCCAATTAAAAGCACGTTATAAAATTAGGTTAAGATAGTACATGAAGGCCCATATCCATGAGAAATTGTAAAGTTAGGTACACAGTTCACATAGAAAACGTGACTAGTCAAGTACTCATTCTTTTCCGACTAGGTAAGGTTGTAATTAAGCCAAATATAGAAACCTAGCTTTTATAATAAACGACCTTTTTCCAGCACCACTTATAGATATTGAGCTTGCTTGCAAGCCTAAACGAGTCTGAAATATATTTTACCATATATTAATTTGATAATTTTTTTAGTTGTGTAATTTTAGTAATTTATATATATTATTATACTATAGAGTTTTACTAATGTTTCATATTGTGTTATTATAGTAATTTATATAGATTATTATTACGTTGTTTTATTATTGTTGTGGTGTTATGTACATATGTTTTATTGTGATTGTGTTTATATACATATGTGTTTCATTATGGTAGTACTAGTGTTGTGTATAGTTGTTTCTTTATGCTTGTTTGAAGTTGATTGACATTTGTTTTTTCGTTGATTTTAGCCGGCCGGTGTAGGGTTTTTACTGTTGTGATAACCGAAATTCACGAGCACTGTATATCTTAGTTTATATAACGATCATTAGTTTCTAGGATAAAACTCACAATCTTTTGGTTGTGTGACTCACCTCTTAATTACGAACATGTCTGACATGTACTCGTGTAGTTATTCAAAAGCTATGCTTATGCTTTATAGATAGAGCTCGAAACTAGCCACGCTTGAGCCTCATTAGGGGATGTTTGTTTCAATTTTTTAATGGTTCATATGTATGAATGGTTCAACACTTAATGATTCAGAGTGTCTTTCGTGAGTATTCTGACATTTGTCTTTGAATAGTTAAGCAATATATTAGCTCTTAACAGTTCAAGCCTTTTCTGGTTCAACACTTAGGGTCTGTTTGTTTCAATCTTTTAATGATTCAGATGTCTGGATAATTAAGTTAATAGTTCAGACTATTTATTTCCTGAGTAGATGTCTAAATGGTTAAGCAGTATACTAAGTCTGAATGGTTAAGATATCTTATGTGAATTGATCAATCAGACATTTGCCTTTAAATAGTTAAGCAATATAGTAGCTATTAATTATTCAAACCTCTTACTGGTTCAACACTGGTTCAACACTTAATAGTTCAGACCTCTTACTGGTTCAACACTTATTTATTTAGAAGTAACCAAATAGCCCATTAATAGTTTATACATGTTACTGGTTTAATAATAACTCATTTAAAAGTTATCAAACAGTCCTCTCGGTAAATGTAAGTGAAAAGCCTATTTAAAGCATTTAAAATTATAGAAGGACGTGAAATCAACAACACTAGTACTAGTGGAAAAAAAGTAGTCATGACATTAGTAAACATTCTTCATATGAACAGAGGAGATGGAGATTTAAGTTATGCCAGCAACTCCTTTTTTACGGTATCTTTATATCTCTACTTCATATGAATCGAGTATGCTGCAAAATCTTTCAACTTATCTATGCAACAATGATATATATATATCTCTAGTATTTAATTTGTTCTAATTACTTTCAATCCAGAAAATCGTGATGAAAAAAGAGGCACCGATTTTAAAGCGTACAATCAAGGATATGGCTAAGAAGGATGTCTTTTTCAACCGGTGTTTCATGATAGCAGATTTAGGATGCTCCTCTGGCATGAACACATTGTCTCTTTCATTGAACATCATTGATACAGTCCATGAGGCGTGTCAAGAAAATAATCATAAAATACCACAATTTCAAGTGTTTTTAAACGATCTCTTTGGAAATGATTTTAATAATGTTTTTAAGTTATTACCCAGCTTTTATAAAACCATTAGGAAGGACAAGGGAGAAAAATTCGGTCCATGTTTTGTTTCTGCTGTTCCAGGTTCCTTTTACGAAAGACTCTTCCCCGATGAAAGTATACATCTTGTTCACTCCTCTTATAGTATTCATTGGCTTTCTCAGGTTTGCTCAATATCCAGCTATCTTGTACTTCAAACTCGTTTAGACAAGTACGTTGACACGTTAGAAAAGAACATTTTTGTTGTAGTGATCTTTCTATATAGACACACACTTAATTTAATTTTAAACATTGACATTTTTAGTATACAATTAGTGTTTTGTTAATAAAAATTATATATAAATATACATACATGCGTTTATATCTTGTAATATATCCAACTCAGGCTACTATACGAGATCATATGAATTAGGCATTTTAGTAAATGTTTTCGATCACAAATTAATTTCAGCCAAAATTTAAATATATGAAGGTACCTGAAGGCCTGGAAAATAATAAGTTAAATATACATATAGCATACACAAGTCCTCAAAATGTCTTGCAAGCATATCGAAATCAGTTTCATTCCAACTTTACAAAGTTTTTACGTCTACGCTCTAAAGAACTAGTACGTGGGGGACGCATGGTTTTAACATTACCTACTCGCAGTAGCCTTGATCCAGCTAGTGATTATTGTAGCAGTTTCTCAGAAATATTCACCATATCACTTCTTGAAATGCTTAAAGAGGTATATATGAGGTTCAAGTATCCGAATTTTAACTCAAAGGGTTGTTTGGCAAAATCTGAATTATTAAGTGCTGAATGGTTAAGAGATCTGAACCATTAAGAGGTTCCATCAATAAGATGGATGTTGGGGTACAACTTCAGATGAGTATAAAGTTAGTATATGCTCTATTCAGTTTCATTCAGCATCTCTCAGTCTCTTAACCATTCAGCACTTAATTGACCCATTCAGAGGCTATTTTTTTTCTGAAACAAACGCTCTGAATGCTGAATGGTTAAGCACTGAACTGAACCATTAAGAGGTAAACAAACAGCCCCGAGTTAGCTAGCTTCTTGCTAGTACGTTTCAATGTTTCATTAACTAACCGTTTATATATATATGCTCTAACTTATAGGGGCTGGTTCTAGAATCGGATATTATTTCATTCAATCTCCCGATTTATTATCCCCATGAGAATGAACTTAGGAACGTTATTGAAGAAGACGGATCGTTTTCTCTTGATAACTTGAGTATTTTTGAAGTCAACGTGGATCAACATGATACTGATTATAAAAGTCAAGGTAAAAACGCAGCTAAGTCAATGAGAGCTGTTATGGAACCACTGTTTACTTCACATTTCGGGAGCTCTATAATTGATGTGCTATTTAAGAAGTATGAAAAAAATGCAATGGAGTGTCTAGCTACTAAGGAACAAAGACATTTAATTATTGTCGTTTCATTCACGAAAAAATGAATGATATAAGTGTTAGATATTGTTGATTTATTTAATTTTTTTTATGCATTCTGTGATTTATTTACTATATGTCTAAGTGTGTCGTTATGTTCATTATTTGTATTATATTCGAACAATTCGAAATTTGATTCGAATCGGATTTAAATAATTAATTCAAATTTTAATTTTAATTTAATTGAAATCAAATTCTATTCGATATAATAAGTAATGCAAATTAAATAAGAATAAGAATTTGATTGTAAAAATTCCATGCTTCAAACAATCAAACGAACTTTAATCAGGTTTTTAAACCTAACGGTGCTTAAATCGAATGTCAAAATTTCTTCGTGTAGAGCACCTACTCAAGGTAAGTTTTACATCAATACTCGTACGTCCTCCCGATCAAAAGCCCTAAAATATCAGTCAGAAATTCAAAAAAAATTAACGGCATTAGGTTAACTTTAACGACGGATCATTATAGGAAAATAAGTTACAAGTTAAACTACCACAGGAAATTTTTTAAGTTGTGATTAATATCGGCGAATATACAAAAGTTCGGATTGTTAAATCCAATATCATATTTTTAAATTTAAACTTTATGATATTAAAAGAAATGAATTTTAATAAATAATTATACAAAATTAATTCAATCAATAACCAAGTTTTTTTATTTAATTAAGATGATTAATGTGAGAGTAAAACATATGATAAAGTGATATGACAATAATATGGTATGTTTAAAACAAAAGCATATGGCAAAAAAGTTAGTGCTTTATTCTCGTGAGTTACACGGATGGAAAATAAAAAAAAAACACAACTATAAAACTTTAAGAAAAAAGTAACATCTGAAAATAAACTACACATTACATGAAAGATATATGAAAATAGAAATACAAGTTGCATTCAAACTCTAATTTTAGCTTTAAACAGATAGAACTACAAATACACTCGTAATACCAAATTAGATATCATCGCTTTTAAACTGTGTGTCTTATAAATCTTACCAAATAATTTATAAAAAGATTAAGAAAAACATATATATAAATAATCCAGATGATAAATATCCAGCAAAATTTACGGCCGCACTCATATGTATCGGGTCAAGCTTACGGGTTGGCATGCATGGGTGTAGGTCGTAAATTGTGATGAATTATTTGTTAAATTGTTTGTTTTCTGTTTTCACAGTGAAACTTTCGAAGAGAAAATTATGGAAGAGAAAATTATTGGTGAATTAATGTTATCGATTTCTTTTCATACATAGCTTAAAAGAGAAATTTTTAGTTTTGAGCGGGAAAATTCTCCAACACCCTTCCCGTTAAATGACATGTGCCCTTCAAAACCCTCTTTTATTAGAAGGTATATATATAGATATATAGATGTAGATCTAACACTAACACTAACGCCAACATTGTTACACGCTTTTAGCGAATGTAAGTGTTACCGCATTCACTCCTTACGCCATATGTGGTGGGTATTATATAACCATCAAAACGTCACATAACGCCCCGTACATCACTACACGGGAGTGTTATGAGAAAAAAACTCTCCTATCCATTTTATGAATAACGCCAACGCCCCACATAAAATTCCATGATTTTGTATCCAACGGCTACATATATATCAGCGACTAGTTTGACCAATTATAAAAATTTATCAAAAAGCATTTGGTATTAGTGTGATTTTGAATCACACTACTCTTCAAGATTGTTTTTTACTATAAAGATTTAGACTGTTACATCTCATTTTCAATCGTAGTTTCTCAATACAATTATCATATGTTTTATTCAACTCGTGTGTCTACAAGGGTAATAAACATATTATACTAATAAATGAGTAAGTTACATGTCATTTTCTTAAGTTTGGAATATTATTATCACCTCATTTTATCCTATGTGTCACTCTTACATTAATTCTCTTAATTAAATTAAAAATATAGGTTATTGATTAAAGCAATTTTGTATAAATATTTTTTAAAACCTGTTTCTTTTAATATCATAAAGTTTGAATTTAAAATCCAAATACTATTTTTACTACATATTTTAAACCACCTTAATGGATTTTATACTTTGTTTAATCGAAATTGATTGATTTAACTAAGAATTTCTACAACTTAACCATCATAATACAAAATTTACATTTTGCTACGTTTTATTAAATTAAAGTTTAATTTAAATTCAAAATGTTTTATATTTATACACCTCCAATTTTTCAAAGAAAAACAGTTATGATTTTTATTTTTAAATATTTAATTCTAGTAGAATGAAGCCAAGTTTTAGTTGCTATCTCTAATATCTTAAACTTTTATGCTTGAAAACTTAACACCAAGTTATATCATAAAAAAACATACATATTATCTAAATATTTATTTGAGTAAACTGTAGTTTTGGTCCCTGTGTTTTGATGCCATTAACAGTTTTAGTCTCACATTAACAGTTTTGGTCCTTGTGATTTTATTTTTAACAGAAATGGTCCAGAACACTAACTTCATCCAATTTTCCGTGAAATCTCTTTCACGCACCCGCATTTGAGGGATAAAAATGTCATTTATCCCCCTCTTTTATACAGGTCATCATGTAGGTTAACATTTTTATTCAGTCGCATGTTAAAAAGTATAGGACAAATGTCATTTTACTTCGCATGTGAAGAAGTCTTAACGGAAAATTGGATGGAGTTAGTATTCGGGACCATTTCTGTTAGAAAATAAATCGCAAGGATCAAAACTGTTAAGGTGAGACTAAAACAGTTAGGGTTGTTTGGCAAAATCTGAATCATTAAGTGCTGAATGGTTAAGAGGTCTGAACCATTAAGAGGCTCTATCAATGAAAGGGATGTTGAGATAGAAATGCAGATGAGAGTATAGTTGGTATATGCTCCATTCAGTTTCATTCAGCATCTTTCTGTCTCTTAACCATTTGGCACTTAACTGAACCATTCAGATGCTATATTTTTATGAAATAAACGTTCTGAATGTTGAATCTGAATGATTAAGCACTGAACTAAATCATTAAGAGATGAAACAAACAATTTCTTAATGATATCAAAACACAGGAATCAAAACTGCAGTTTACTCTATTTATTTTAATATATTTTTATTTCCTGTGTGTTATAAGGATGTCTAACCTAGTAATTAGTAAATGTGTGAACACCGTCAACTTTTCCAATGTTTGATTTCATTCCTCACTAGGTTTAATGTCCGTGTGCTACACACGGGTTAAATAATAACATTTATAAAGAACTTATAATCATTATATATGTTTATATATTTGTAAATTTTAGTATTCAAGTTTTTTATTTCATCAACTCATGCATGGGGAGAAATTTCACTCAATTTCCCTCCAAAATTCATATTATAGATCAAATATTTCCCCCAAAAATTGCCCCTTAAAACCTTAAATTATTAGATAGACTAGGTTTAAATCCCGTGTGATACACACAGGTTAAATAACAATATTTTTAAAAAATATAACTATTAAATTTAAGAATTTATAAATATTTAATATTTAATGATTTGTAGATATTTTATAAAAAAATAATAACAATTAATTTTTTTCATTAACTCTCCACTAAATATTTTCTTCCAAACTTTCCTTTTATTCCTTCCCCTGGGTTTAATACCCGTGTATACACACGGGTTGATATAATCCAATAAGTATTTTAATAATGAGATAATATTTAAATAATTATAAATGAATTTCTAAATTATACATCAATAAGTAAGTAACAATTATTTGATAATAAATTAAAAAATATATATTCATCTTCTATGCTTTTTGAGTAAACAAAATTTTTTAAATATTTTAAATTTATAAATTGAATATGAAATCAAAACAACAAAACTGATTACTAATAAAATTGAAAAAAAAAAATAAAATAAAAACTAAAAAATGACCCCATTATTTTTTCCTCCTTATTTTCTTTTCATAATATTTCCCCCTTATTTTTTCCACCAAAAAGAACTTTGGTGGCCCCTCTAAAACCTTGATTTATTAGGTAGATTATAATAGTTATACCCGCCATCTTGGTTTGATAACAATTCGTCAAAAGGTTGATAAAAATAAGCTAAAAACAGGCATGGCATATCGAAAATGTGGATTCCGTAAATCATCATTTTTTAAATTCTAAGAGTAAACTTGAAAAAAGTATAAACATTTAAAACCTTATATGTTTGTACTTGGGTGAGTTGTATTATTCACTAACTCCGTTTTGAATAAAATTAAGTTACACATAAATGCCGATAAAAATAAACACATCACAAGTATATACGTTTAAAGAGAAATGTTTCAATACTCATGTACATTGTGTTATTGAGTTATATTTTACTCCTGAACTATCATTGCATTAATGTTGTATTTTGAGTCATTATGTTAATTTCATTGTGTTATATATGTTTATTTTTGTCCTATCTATTGTTTACCCTTGAGCATTATGTCACTGTACAATTATGATATGGTTGTGTAGTACATGCTTACTTTTAAAACTATCATTATATTGTGTCATTCTGTAAGTTTTATCAGATAATTGTATAATTTTTATCATGTCATTTTTTAATCCTTGTCAATTCAGAAGATTACATAATGATCTAATGAAATAACACGGTAAGCTGAAAAACGTTAAAAAATTGGTTTTATATATCAACACTATACATGTTTTAAATATAAAAAAATGCTCGTTTTCATGGTACATCTAAAAAAATAATAATGTCGTATGTAAAATTATGAACGTTTAAAAAATGATGAAACTTAAAATATGAAGACTCTATCAATATAACTTTTCCTTCTAATTTTAAAAAATTATCACATTAAACTTTTTATAAAATTTAAACTTTTTTAGTTGTATCTTATTCCAAACATGAAATACATGTGTTGAAATAATAATATTCTTTTTAGTAACAAGTTATAGCAAAAATCCAAACCACAGAGGCACACTCTGGTCCAAATTAAGTTCTAGAATGACTGGTTTATGTCGAACCAATATCGTACACAGTACACACCCATAAAAAGTAAACAATGACGGACAAGCAGCATCAATATAGCACTAGAGTGTTCATAGTTAAACTTTTATTTATTTATTTATTTTATTTGAATAGTAACAAGTCTTGGAATAACTATACACCCAACCATGAACCATTGTCTTTTTATTTTATTTTATTTTTAGTTTTTCTTAAGAAATAAATTCGTATATAAAGACTAATTAATTTCAAAATATAAGTGCGGTAGAAGAAACATTTTTCACTCCTATAATTACATTAAAATTTCATTATTTTTTCTCACTCTTATTAACTGAATAATATTTCTATACATTTATCGTTATCTTTTTTCTTGGCCTCTTCTTTACTCATAACTTTAAAATTTGAACAATAACATTTTCTAAAATATGCAAACATCACTTACAAAATTTGATTTATCTATTATAAATACCCTAAGAAACAGTCTGTTTGGTATGAGTAATGGATTTTACAAGGGATTGCAATTATGAACGGAGGAAAACAAAGAAACAAATAATAAAATGGATTTTTCTATTTCGTTACCATGTTTGGTTATCTTATGAGAATGAAATTAATTATTAGTTCGTGTTTTTAATAGGCACGAATAGAAAAATAAATGAAATACAATTCATTAAAAATCACAAAAATAATTTGTCATGGTTATCAGTCGGGTCTTGGTTCGGGCAATGGATTGAGTCATGGGTCAATACATAAGTCAGGTTATGGGTCGGGTCATAAGTTAGTTTATGGATTGGATCATTAGTCTGTTTATGGATTAGGTCATGAGTCAGTTCATGGATTGACTCATGGGTCAGTGGTTGGGTCATTGTTCGAGACACATGTCAGAACTTGAGTCAGGTCATGAGTTGCTTTATGGTTCGGGACATGGATCGACATGGGTCAGGCCATGGGACAAGTCATGGCTTGGGGAATGGGTCGAGTCATGAGTCGAATCAGAGTTTAGGTCATGGTTCAGTTCATGGGATGGGTCATGGTTCGGGGTGGGTCAGACCATGAGTCGGTCCATAGTTCCAGTCAATGAATTAAATAGTTTTTTTCAATTCCTTGAAATAAGAAAACATGATGGGTGGATAGAATGAAAATGAGATCTTTTCATTCTTTGAAATGGTTCATTTCATTCCACTGACCAACCAAACACATTATTTTTCATTCCCTTATGCATACCAAACATTAACTTATTGAATGACATCTAATACCTCTTAATTTAAAATTAGAACAAAATGTAATATTTCACTATTTCAAGCTCCACTATCTTCTTTAAACACCCATAACGTTTAAACACGACATTATTTTTTTTCTTTATAAATTGCACTATAAAAATTAGAATTTTTTATATTTAAAATGCATATAGTGTTGAAATAAAAAAAATGAAGTTTTGTTTACGTTTTTCAGGTCATTGTATAATTTCGTCAGATTATTGTGTAATCTTGTGAATTCACGGGTATTACAATGAACTGAAAACATAAAAAATTCAAATTTTCAACATTGTGTTATTAAAAAATCACCAGTTTATAGAAAACACATGCACAATGGATAACACAATAGTCAGCAGCATCAGACACAATGATAACATAATAACCATCATTAGACATAATGAGAAACTTGATGATGATTACATGATAACCTGATCAAGATTACACAATGACGTATAAAACGAAAAAAATTACATATTCAACATTGTGTCATTTAAAACTATCATTTTAGATAAAAACACAATGATTAACAATATTATACACAATAATTGCATCAGACACAATGATATGGTGAATATTAACACAATAGCCTGATATTACTTAATGATCTAACGAATATTACATAATGATCTGAAAAGAAAACGTGAAAAGCTTCTATTTTTATATATCGACACTATACATGTTTTAAAGATAAAAAACACTCGTTTTTATGGATTAATTTATAACAATAAAAATAATGTCTTATGAAAAAGAGATGAAATTTGAAATACCGGCTAACTAAAATATTCTTAATCTATCATTTAAAATTTTAACTGTTTATCATCTCATTATTTTTATACTCTGAATTCTGAAATTTAAATTTTATTACGCCTTCTTACTTTTTACATTAATAAACTTTTTTTAGAATAGCCTTATTTTATGTTCATTTCCATTGTAAAAAACGTATGGATAAGGAATCTTATTTATTCACATATTTGTTTAGTAGTTTAATTTGGTAATTTATTTGATATTTTCTATCCACTTGTCCATATTATGCATGTGCTTTATTTCAAATGAATGTGAAGTAAAGTGGTCTTGAGTGACGACAACACGTACAACTGGCTCGTGAATGCGGAGTGAGGCCACTGAAACAACTATATATCTAGCTAGCTGCCGGTCAGTGACGGATCCAGGAATTTTTATCAGTGGGTTCACTATTTTTAGGTGCTTAAATTGTAATAAAATCGGAAAAAAAATCGGGTCGGTTCAACGGTGCAAATCGGGTTACTGGGTTAGGTTCATCACAATAACAATGTGATACAATAAGTCAACTTTACACATTGGAAATTGAAATGATATGAGAAAAGTTTCACGATTTTGAGCCCTGAAATGATAAAAATCCATTAAAAAAAGACTTTTAATAAAATGCTTGACAAGAGATTAGAACCCATGACCTTTTGCTAACTAACCATAATAAATTCCAACTCATCTATGAAAAGTTTATTACTTGAATTCACTCTAAATTATCTATATGGGTTCACTTCAAAATTTTCTATGGGTTCACTCCGAAATTTTCCATATAATTTATGTTAAATTTTTTAGACGCGGTGGGTTCCCGTGAACCCATTCCGTTAACACTGGATCTGTCCATGCTGCCGGTCAATGATTTTCTCATGGTTATGCAACTTCCAATGTGGTGTAGTGGTAAGAGGCTTGGATTCTCCAAAAGAGACCCAAGTTCTAGTCCCACTACCACCACTTTGGAAGGGGCAAATAGGGGCAATGAAGAGAGACTTGTGGCAACATAAGTTCGATCTCTGAGCCAAACGGGTTTTACCACTAGCTTGTCGTCGTGCCTACGGGCGGACGGGTTAGTGGGTTTCTCCCGAATTGGAGTCGGGTTAATAGGTGGGTTTTGGCTACCCAGCGCTGTCTGTGTTCGTAGAGCATTTGAGGTTGTCTTTCATCATTGGGTTACTCCGGGTAGCCGGCCTTTATTCGTTTCGCTGTCAAAAAAATGTAGTAAAAAAAAATGTGTTTTTTGAATAATAATTTCGGATAAACTGATGACAACTTAATATATGCAACAATTTTATTGACAAATTATAAAAACAAAAAAAAAAGACCCTTTGTCCACAATTTCTCGACAAAACAATTACAATCTGTCGTTATTTTATCACAAATCAAAAGATATTAGTAAGTTATAAAAACTAGTTTTATGGATCATCGTTTCGATGCAATTTTTATATCAATCGACTCGTATTCTTATTCCGATCAAAAACCATAAAACGTCAACCTGAAATTAAAAAAAAGTTAACGCCGTTAACTTTTTTAACGGCGGTCCATTAGTGGCCAAAATGATAAAAGTTGGGACCGCCAGCATATATTTCAAAAGTTGCAACCGATAGCCGAAAAAAAACTAATAGTTAGGTCCGTTAATATCCAATACTCCTTGAATATAAGACCAAAATATAAGAAATAAAAAAATAATTTACTATATATCGTAACACACATGAACAAAATATATTTGGAAAACGAACGCAAATTAACATCAACAAAACAAAAGGTTTATTTTTTTCTGAAAAGTTTATGGATGTTAATTAACTTGTTACATCTCGAGCAAAAGATTAACCAACGATCCGCTGATGACCCACACATATCACAAGCAAGTTTTGACCAAGAGATGAGAAACTCTACGTATCAAACATGACACATTCAATCACATGTCTTATATTAATCTCCACGGCCCCATACCCACACATCAGTCATCTCTTGTTTATGCGTAATTCTCATATTTCCGTTTTAGGATATATCTATATCTATAAAATATAATAAAACAAACATCCTTTTGCCAAGTGTTAAACTCTTAGCATGTCTACCCCATAAATGCTTAGTTGGCATAATATCATTAACCCAATGATGAGGTGTCTTGCTCTCCTTAATGTTTCACATTTATATAGCTTTTTGAAACTAGGTTTTATTTAGACTTTATTCAAAGGTAAATAACTATTTAAACTTTATTCTAACTTAATCCCGTGTTAAACACGGGTCTATAACCTAGTAACTTTAATAGAAGAAAAATTCACATACAAAATATACAAAATATGTCTTTAATAGAAAGTATGAGAAGAACACAATGGTAAAAAAAGACAACTACATATAAAGTTATAACTTACAGTATAAATTAAGTTTTAAAAAAGTGCTTTTAAAATCTTGTTCCTCATGCCGTCCTCTTTAAAAACAACCAAAAATTAAAAAAAAATGCATTTTGATTTTGTTTTTTGTATTTTGTGTCTAAAATTAACTAAAAACACAATGAAAGTAAATATAAAAGGCAATGAAAAAACTTATTATTTTTTAGTTTATTATTATTATTATTAAGGAGGACGATGTGGGGAACAAGATCTTTAATCACTTTTTTAAATTCGTTTTACATTATGTGTTATTAACCTTCCATTGTGTCTTTTTTGTACCATTATGTACTTCTCACACTTTTTATTACTTTAATCATTTATAGGATAACTTGACTCCTTTATCAAAATTCATGCAACATTTCTGAATTAACATATATTAAGTGCAATAAAAATGGAATTGTAGGACCCGTTCGTCAAAATAATAAAATAATTTATAAATTTTTAGTTACAATACAATAATGAAAGAAAACAGTAAATTATAATACGATTGTTACACCTGAAATAAAAAAAAGTACAATGGAAGAAGAAGAAGAAGAACGTGGTGGCCAAGACTTTGTGCATTGACATAAATCCCTTAAAACAAATTTCATCTCCCAAAAGAGCTCAAATGTTTCTATGGTATAACGGCCGAAGCTGTGTGTATAGCCGATGATGACTCTAACACCCGAAAAGGTACCTTGAGAAAAAATAGTATTGATAGAACTATTAGAGAATGAGGGATCAAGCTCAAGTAGATTGTTTTTGATGTTTTCAACTGTGTCTCACAACTCAGGTCTACCCTAGTATTTATAGTGATCGTTACTAATGAATTGAATTCAAAGTTAAAACTTTCCTCACAATTAATAAACGGTCCTTAATTTCTTCTTGTTTAAAAATTTAAAGAAGAATTAATGGATTAAACATAGAAAAATGAAAATAAAGGACGGATAGTTGATTAGGGTTTGAGGTTTACCTTAGTCGTTGTGAATTTGCGATGTGCAAGGAGCCGTAACCAAACTGTTGAGCCTTAAATCCTTCGTATTCCTCATCAAGTTGGTGAAATGCACCGTGCGACCTCACATTAAGACGTCCTCAGGTGCTAGGGGTGTACGTACCCACTTCCACCCATTTTAAAATGTTTATTTGTATGTGAAAATAATATTACGCTATAATCGTCTCCTTTAAACTTTTGAAACCATATAAAAGAACAAGATTGTCTCAAAGTCTTCAAACAAATAAGCAACATATGTTGAATGCAATTTTATTAGTTTCTCCTACCAAATGTCTAGTTAAGAATTTTAGACTTGAGGGTCTTAATGAGTTGTTTTTAAGAAGGCCATTTAATTAACCATTTTTATGAAAAATAAGAGCTTCAAGTGGTAAATTTGCATGATGGATACAACAATTTGAAAACCGCTTTAACTATTTTTTTAAGCAATAAATTGGATCAAACCTGACCGGACCAAAATGAGACCGAAATAATATCATATACTCATATAACGATCCAAACGACTCAAAAAGTATATATTCCATCCCTTAAAAAAATATTTTTGGATCCGCCGGTGGACATCGCTATCCATTATTAATGTCTAATGAATTGTTATCTTGTAGAAGGCTTATTTAAAGCGTTAACATGATGAAGGACATGCAACACTAGCATTAGGGGCAAATAGAAGTATTAATCATGACATTAGTAAACATTCTTCATATGAATATTGGCGATGGAAATTCAAGTTATGCTAACAACTCTTTCTTCACGGTGTATTTTTATCCCTAAAATTCATGTTTTGAGTTTGCTATAAACTGTTATAACTTATTTTACATTCAATAATAATTAATGCTCTCTCAACTCCCTTATTCATTTTTTGTTTAATTCCAGGAAGTTGTGATGCAAAAAGCAGCACCATTTTTGAAGGGTGCAATCAAGAGTATTGCTAATCGTGATGTTTTCTTTGACCATTGTTTCATGATTGCGGATTTAGGGTGCTCTTCTGGCGTTAATACATTGTTGGTTGCGTCTAATATTATCGACGTAGTCCATGAGTTGTGCCAAGAAAATGACCGTAAAACACCACAATTTCAAGTCTGCTTAAATGATCTTTTTGGAAATGATTTCAACAATCTTTTCAAATTACTACCCAACTTTTATAAAACCCTTAAGAAGGACAAGGGAGAAAGTTTTGGTCCATGTTTTGTTTCAGCCTCTCCCGGCTCCTTCTATGAAAGACTCTTTCCTGACGAAAGTATGCACCTTGTTCACTCCTCTTATAGTATTCATTGGCTTTCTCAGGTATGTGTAATATCCGGTTATAAAAAGGTGCTACTATACGTATTCTCATTCCCTATGATTACTAATACTCGTCTCATACCTGACTCATTGCCATCCCTATTTTGATGAAATAAATTGAGAACACTTTTAATTTTTGCATCTTATATAAGTGGATCATGCTTAAAATCTATATCTATACCTTCTAATAAAAGAGGTTTTTGATGCCGCATGGCATTCAATGAAGCCATTGTTTGCATCATTTTCCTGCTCATTAATATATTACATATTTAATCTACATACTGTTACAGAAGATACATCAATCAAACTAATATATTTCCCTATCAATTACAACATAATTACCATATTCTTAATATATTTCCCTCATTACAGGACTTAACCCTATATTTTGGTCCAAGAATATGTCAATTTTTTAAAACTTGATAAACTTTAATAACTTATTTGGATCAGGTAATTTTTTAGCAAGTTCATCGCATAAATTTGATAAAAGAATATTTTTTCACATAGTTTAGGCTGGGTTTTGTTTGGCATGATTGTCAAACTTTTGTTAAGCTAACTTTTTTTAAAAAGCCAATAGAATAACAAATCATTGCCAATGAAATAAAGGTTATAATTAACAAGTATACATGTAGCATCCTTCTTGCTTATTTGGTATTTGAGTGAGAACGTAAAAGGTCTGTTATTAAATACTATTTAAACTCATTGTTTTTTTTTGTATAGGTGATCTCTTAGTTTTATATCAAGACTATGGTTTGTAATAGTATATATGTTGTCATCCATTTGCAAGATTTTGATAAGATTTTTATGGGAATCCTTTTGCCTTCTAATTTTTTCTATGTGGGTTTTTGTGTTTGCTCATGTTAGAAAACAAGATCAAGATAGTAATGATTTATAGTGTAATGTTTATTCGTCATATGATTCTTTCTAATTTTTCCTATGTACGTGGGTTTTTGTCTTTGCTATCTTTACATGGTTTTAGTTATTTAACCCGTGTAACATATAGAGTATAATTAATCTAGTAAGGAATATAACCTGTTTATATTCTTGTTTATGAAACCTTAAATGTAGTAGCTAGGGTTCGGATCTTTATAGAAATATATTTATATCATACATAAATTGTTACTGTAAAAACACATGCAATATCACTCTTTAAATATGTCGATATATAGAAAGGTAAAACAGTTTAAATATCACAAAGTTTAATTTACATTTATCATGGTATAGATGGAAGTAAAACGAAATAAGAAAACCAGCTTCTTGAGAAAAAAAAAAGTTTAAAATCATGTGTTTATATATAGAGATACTAGTGAATCTAAACAACCAATCGAGATCATAGATGAGTTATAAGTGATTGTTTTGGATGATAAACTTAGCCCATCAAATATTGAAGGTACCTAAAGGCCTTGAAAGTAGCAAGTTAGACATATACATATCGAAAACAAGTCCTCTAAATGTGCTACAAGCATATGGAAAGCAATTTCATGCCGACTTTACAAAGTTTTTACAATTACGGTACGACGAAATAGTACGTGGGGGACGCATGGTTTTAATATTGCGTAGTCGGAGTAGCCTAGATCCAACTTGCGACGATTCTAACAGTTTTTGGGAGTTACTCACCATATCACTTCTACAAATGCTCAAAGAGGTATATATATCATATCTTATCCAATTTTAACTCAAAAGTTAACCAGACTATTCTAATTAGCTTATTTTCTAGTTAGCTTAAAGTGATAATTAACCATATATGCTTTAACTCATAGGGGTTGGTTCAAGAAGAGGATATTAACTCATTTAATCTCCCATTTTATTTTCCACACGAGGATGAACTTAGGAGCATTATTCAAGCACATGGATCATTCTCTCTTGACAGCGTGAACACTTTCGAACTCGACTGGAGTCAGCATGATATTCATGATCACACTAACAAGAACGAATCTCCACGTGAACCCAATCACAACTACGGAAAAAACACAGCTAACTTGATAAGGGCTATTACAGAACCATTGTTTACTTCTCATTTTGGGAACTCCGTGATTGAAGTGTTATATAAAAAGTGTGAGAAGAATGCAACGGAACATCTGGCTATCAAGAAAACAAGGCATGTTAGTGTAGTCGTTTCATTGACAAAAAAATGAATGATTTAAGTGTTTAGATCTATGTATTACTAAATAGTTAATTAATTTAGTAATCAACTAGCTTTGTGATAATAGACTTGTTGAGTGAATGAAAAATAATTTATCAAAAGTGATTAATAAATAGTTGTTTTCCATAATACATTTTTCAAGGCTAGAAAAATGTCTGGATCTCATATGATATTTTTATTACAAATTATATATCTTTTTTATAAAGTTTAACAGGTCCTTATTAATTAATTTAAATTAAGAAAATGTGTTTATAAAATTTTCAGAATGTTGTAAAATAATGAAAATAATTTCATATTACTACATGCATATAATGATAAAGCTGTAAGTAAAATAAAAATAAGAAATGAAAACCCCCAATTTCTATTTGAGCCCTAGTTCCTAATTGACCCTAAATTCGATTCTGTAAGAGAAATTAAACAAAGGGCTTCTATTCTACGCATCATCACAAGCTAACCACATTTTATAATAAGTTAATTACCTTCAACATTGATGGATCGATTAATAAGAAAAAGGGAAGAACTGATGACCAAAATCTGGTTCGTTATTGATGGTGATATAAAACTGATTGCTTGGTAAGCTTCGTGGATGAAGTATGATTGAAAAGCATCAAACAATTTCAAGACATAATGTCCGATTGATGATGCATGGTTGAATGCCGAACCCTTGATATAACAATGTGTCATTTGTGGTTTTAGTTAGGGCTGAGAATTTCTGACCCGACCTGAACCTAACCTGAAAATCGTGGGTTTGGGTTTACATTGAATGGGTGTGGGTCAGTTTCGGGTTGAACCTGCTGACCTGATTTCAAAAACAGGTCAGGTTCGGGTCAACCCACTGGGTTCATGGGTTGACCTGATTTTTTATATAAATATAAATGTTAGGGTATATTGTGTAAATATACATGTATTTTAAGGTGTTTTACGTTAAAATTATAACAATATCGAATGTCTTATATGGTTGTGCGTACATTTGGGTGGCAATTCCTGATTTTCCATAAGCTCTCTCTCGTTTAAAAAATGTATTTCTTGGTAATTTTGATTTTTTAACTCTTGGAAAATGTATTTTATGATAATTCAGGTCAAATGGGTCGGGTTCGGGTCAACCTGCTAAAAATCAGGTCGGGTTCAGGTTTAAGTAATGTCTAAATTTTCAGGTTCGGGTCAGGTTTGGGTTTGTATAAATTTTTCAGGTTCGGGTCGGGTTCAACCCACCAACCCGATAACCTGACCCATTGAGCACCCCTAGTTTTAGTTATAGTTTTAGGGCGTGTTTGGCATTGCTTATTAATTTCTTATTATCTTTTTTTTTTTAAAAGCCAATCATCACTAACTTTTTTTTAAGCAATAAAACTCCTTTTTAATTCACTATCCAAACACTATTTTTTAAGGGCAAATTGGCTAAAAATAATCCCAACTAACACCTATTGGCCGAGAATAATCCCAACTCAGTTTATTCCCTCCAGTGGTCCCAAATCCAACTTTTTTGGCCTCCAGTGGTCCGCCGTTAAGTGCACTTAACGGCCGTTAACTTTTTTTTGATTTTTTTCGAATTTCAAAACAAGGTTTTATTGAAATTGATCGGGAGGAGTATACGATTCAATTGATGTAAACCTTACTTCGAACTGGTGTTCCAAACGGCAAAACGGTCTTCAATCGGGTGTTTAAAACCTAACGGTGCTTTAACCGGATATCAAAATTAAACCATATGGAGCAACAATTGGAAGTAAGGTTTACATCAAAAGACTCGTATTCTCCTCCCGATCAAAATCCCTAAAATATCGGTTTGAAATTCGAAAAAAATAGAAAAAAAGTTAACGGCCGTTAAGTGCACTTAACGGCGGACCACTGTAGGCCAAAAAAGTTGGATTTGGGACCACTGGAGGGAATAAACTGAGTTGGGATTATTTTCGGCCAATGGGTGTTAGTTCGGATTATTTTAGGCCAATTTGCCATTTTTTAAGTTATTAACTTCTCAAAAATTAATAAGTCAAAAGTTTGTTTAAATAAGCAATCCCAAACATGCACTTGGTAGTTATAAAATCACCGTTTTAAGTTATTTTTGTAAATTAATGGTTAACAGAACCAATCAACTAAATTAATTAATTAGAACTTTATTACTTTTATATAATTAGTTTTTGTGAATAACTTTATAATTGGATAGAGATTATTTAAAGGATGACATTAGCATAAATAAAACACAAATAATTAAAGAATTTTTTTTCTTAATATGTTAAATTGAATGTATTTTATGTATACCTAAACAGGTTCTAGTTTGGTTAGGGTCTAACGAGTTTAACGATGACCAAATAGGAGAATTAAAGCTAATATTGTGAATTTATCTAAAATTAGGATCAACTAGGAAAATTAGTTTTAATATCAGCAAGTTATTGTTAACACTGATCAATTGGTAAGTACTATCAAATAGACATAATTAAAGAGCAGGTGAATACTACTCAATCAGGGTCAATTAATGTCAATTATGACCAAATAGGGAAAATTAAAACCAATATTTCTCTGTTACCAACAATTAAGATCAACTAAGGGAATTAGTTTTAAAATTAGCAAGTGATTGTTAATATTGGATCATTGGTAACTAAAATCAAATAAACATGGCTAGCGAGGGTTGATACTAGTCAATCATGGTCAATGAGTGTCATTGATGACCAAATAGGAAAATTAAAGTTAATATTTCTATGTAACCAACAATTAAGATCAACCATGGGAATAATAAGTGATTGTTAATATTGGTCAATTAGTAACTCTAACTAAATAAACATAGTTAGCAAGATGGTGAATACTAGTCAATCATGGCCAATATTTATTTATATATATATATATGTATATATGTGTGTGTATCTATTTTTGTATGTATATATTTCTTTTAAAGATGAAAATAAAATAAAGAATAAATAATAAGTTTTATGGGGAATAAATTTGCAAAATGAAGTTCAACTAGAAAGTTACACTTTTGTAAAAAGTTTAAAAAGTCATGGATGATGATATGTGACAGTCTCTTAAATTAAAATGAAACAAATATTAGTAGTGTCTCTCTATTTCAAGTTTCACTTTTTTTAAATGTTTATAACTTTTACATACATCATTATTTTGTTTTAAAAACAAACATTCTTTGTTTTCAAGTACATATAATCGTGATACATAAAACAAAAAACAGATTTTTTAACTCATTGCATGTGTAATACGTTACATCATTGTGTAATCTTTTCGAACTGACAAAAATTATACAATGACCTGATAAAGATTACACACTGAAACAATGTCTGCAAGAGTAAAATAGGCAGTTGTGTTTTACATGTTATATAAGAAAATAACAAAATGAAAATGAAAATCTCACAAAAAAATGGATCTATTGTGTTTTTACATGTTAGAATACATCTATTTATCTGTGTATGTTACACCAAAACATCTCACATTTCAGAACTAAACGATTAAAACAAAATAACACAATGATAGTGACGAACTTCATAACAAAATGGATCTATTGTGTTTTTACATGTTATCTTACACAATATATAACACAATATATCCATTTATGTTTGTACTTTAGAGTCAAACATATCATAGTCTAGAACTAATTAAACAATTTAAATAAAATAACACAACGACATTTATCGATGAACTTCCAACAAAATGTATCTATTGTGTTATTATGTTTTTACATGTTAAATAACAAAATAACACAATAGATCTATATAATGACACAATTAACCATTAAATTTTTTAATATGTTTGAGATGAAACTGTAGAGAAAAAGTTTGTTATAAAACATGCTAGTTATAACTAATTTTATTAAAGTTTTTAAAGTTTCCGTTCATTTTTTAAACTTTTATATATGTCATTGTATTTTTATAAAAATTAAACTAAATAAATGAGCATTTTTTATATTGAATACGAGTTTAATATTGTTATATAAAAATATCATTCTCTCCGGCTCATTTTGATTTTTGTTTGTTATTGTATTTTTCCTTCAAGTCATTTTGTCTTTCTTGTTCATCATTGTGTTTTTCTAAACACCGTTGTGTTTTTTCTTCCAAAATGATAAGTTCCAAAAAACAATGTTAAAATAACACTATTGTGTACTTCATTATGGAAAGCACAATGATAAGATAACAACTATGCTATATCTAATACATTTAAAAAAATAACTTAAAAACTCATTATTATGTCTTTTTTTTCAAGTCATTGTATATTTCGTGAATGTACTTATGTTTTTCTAAAATGATAAGTATTAAAAAACATATGGTTGATATAACAATTATCTCTAATATGTAAAATACAGTGATAAAGTAACAACTAATTTACTTAATACATTATAAAAATGACAATATTACATGAAATGATATACAACGTAAAATATAACTCAAATAGTTTTTATCATTGTGTCATATTTGACACAATGAGCTGACATATTTAACACAATGACTAAAATGTCACATCTTTATTATTAATGTTATTTTAACCGATTGAGATGATAAAACTCACTACTTCATACGTTATGTGTAAGTATCTAAAGGCCTTGAAGATAATAAGCTAAATGTATATGCAGCGAAAACAAGTCCTCTAAATGTAGTGCAAACATGTGGAAAGCAATTTGATACTGATTTTACAAAGTTAGTAAAGTTATAAATTGGGTTATTGGATTTAAACACCCCCAACTATTGGTCATTGGCCGTTGTCACCTCCAAGTATCACTTTGGCCAATAACACTCCCAACTAAATACTTTGGTGTTCGTATCACCAAAAGTTAACCAAATCACTAACGCCGTTAAGTTTTGCTGACGTGGCACGGTGACGTGTCCTATCTCTCCTTACGTGGCACGGTGATGTCGGCCAATGATCAATAGTTAAGGGTGTTTAAATCCAATAAGGCAATAACCCATTATTTATCTATATTTAACTAGGAATTGACATGTGTCACGTGATGCGACGACCGGGTTTTAGTTGGTGCATATGTCGTGTCATATTTATGACTTTGTTACATGCGTTACGTTATTGATTATCTCTTGCACGTTATGCTGTATCATTATGTCTTGTACCTTGCAACGTAATACCGTCAAAGTAATTAAAAAAACTAACTAAAACAAAAGAATATACAAAGAAAAAAAGTTCAAAAAGAAGAAAAAAACAAAAATATCCAGTCCTCGTGTAGATGTTCAATGCACATCATGACCACTTGATCCAATATGACACTGTTAACTAGGATTTTTTTGTACAATATAATGGTATAAATAAATTTCCGCTTTTATGGTGTTTATGTATTAAATGTTGTCTTAATTATGTCCAGTCATCAATTTTATTAAATAGGTCGCTTACTCGGAAGTTCACTTGAAAAGAGGATCGAGACAGGGCGACCCCCTTTCTCGCTTTTTGTTCTTGCTGGTGATGGAAGCGTTTAATTACTTTGACACGTTACATTGCAAGGTACGCGCCATTATACTACACCAGAACGTGCATGAGATAATCAATAACGTAACGCATGTAACAAAGTCATAAATATGACACGACATATGCACCAACTAAAACCCGGTCGTCGCATCACGTGACACATGTCAATTCCTAGTTAAATATAGATAAATAATGGGTTATTGCCTTATTGGATTTAAGCACCCTTAACTATTGATCATTGGCCGCCATCACCGTGCCACGTAAGGAGAGATAGGACACGTCACCGTGCCACGTCAGCAAAACTTAACGGCGTTAGCGATTTGGTTAACTTTTGGTGATACGGACACTAAAGTATTTAGTTGGAAGTGTTATTGGCCAAAGTGATACTTGGAGGTGACAACGGCCAATGACCAATAGTTGGGGGGTGTTTAAATCCAATAACCCTTATAAATTTATAGGTGGTTAATGTGTCAAGATTTGGTGACCCATTGATTTGAATATTTTAATAATTCATATAACATAAGTTTGATTTTTCTCTATTAATAAATAGTTTAGTGCCAGCGCTACGCTCGGGAACACAACATTCAATTGATGCTTTTAAGGATATTCATGAATGTTCCAATCAGTTTTGAGACAAAACCGTGGTAAACCGGAACACAGAATATACTTTTAAAGTGCTCAATTTTATGGTGTAGTTTATTTAAAAAATCGTATAAAAATATTTATAAAACACCGAGGTCTTTAATTGTATGTTATTATTAACTTTGTCCATAAGTTTCATTTTTATACCCTATCAAATATAAATCGACTCATGTACATCCCTTGTAGTAGAAGGTTATAAATATAAATATTCTTAAATTTTTCAAAATTGTTCAAAATATTAAAGAACCAAAAATGTAATTAGTTTATTATAATATATTTTATATACACACTACTACAAAACAAGGTATTTGCTATCACAATTGTGGTGACAAAATGGTAGCAAATTGCTATGTTGCTACCAAAAATTAGGTAGCTAATACCCCGGTAGCAGTTTGCTCAATTGTCACTAATTTGCCACCACTTGCTTGTCACCAATTTGCCACCTCCTTTATTTGTTACCAACTTGCCACCTCCTTTATTTGTTACCAATTTGCCACCACATGTCCTTTGTCACCATTTTGCTACCATATGGCTACATTTTTGCTATCATTTGACTACCTATTTTTTACATTTTTGCTACCATTTTGCTACTTTTTACAAACTTCTTGCTATCTCTTTACAAACTTTTTGCTAGCTTTCAAAATTATATAATCATCCAAATCTTTACAAAATAAAATTATCGAATAACCCAAATAAACATCCAAAAAGTCAATAGTAAAGTATTTCTAGCCTATTTTCAAACATTGTTTTCAAACATAGCTTCAAGTTTTCAAGGTTTGACATCCTAGCGAGCATAACCTCCTTTTCGGTCATCAACCCCGCAATAATTCCCTCGTACCTTTCTTTGTCTTCTTCTTTTTCCTTAACATCCTTAATAACCTCATAATACTTTCCATTCTACAAAACAACCAATACATAGGAGATAAGAAGGTAGAACTGAAGAAAACTAATAACGGGTCAAGTTGAATTGTTAAGTTGATTAGATAAACAAATGTGAAATTTACTTTATCACTCAATAATCTAACATAATGCATGATAACCCATACAAATGAGAATTCACTTTTTCCTTACAAAGAAAAGTGGGCCACTTGATCCCCTGACTTGCTACAAATAAACTAATTAAGGAAATAAAGAATTTAAGCAAGATGGCTCATCTATGTTCTTATACAATGGCCAGCAATAATGCACTTATTCAACTTTAATAACCCAAGATATTCATTAAGTAAATAACTAATTAGACAAAAAAATCAGATCGACCAGGTAATCACATTAAAAAAATCTCTAGTAAGAACATAAAAAGTCAACAGTAACACTTACTAAATGTATTTATGCATCAAAGCTCAAGCACAAATGCCTCCATGAGACTTTCTCATACACAACTAGTTATGGCCCGCCCATGCGCTGCACATGTATCGTTTAAAAAAGGTTTCAAAAAGATTGTTTTAAAGAAGTTCACCATGAGAGCAATAACTTTAAAACCACAGAACTAGTAGTACCTTATGCAACCTAGCAGCTAGATCTGAGAGCTCAAAACAGAAATGTTCAAGATCTGTACAAAAAAGAAACCAAACTAAAATCATTACAATACACATAAACTGTAGAAAAAAATATGCAGTACACTTTAGCATCGTATAACAAACACTATATGCTCCTGAACTCTTTGCCATTGTTTTATATAACAAATTAACAAGTCCAAATATTTTGGCCATTTTAAATGTAAATAGTTATGAGATGCTCAAGACCCGGTTCAAGACCGTGTATTAGAAATAGAGAAAGGTAAGAAGATGTATACCATCCTCATGCTCCTTGTCTCCCTAGTCCCTTCTATCTACTTCTGCACGTTGGTTATGATATCGCAATAGTGTTCGTGAGCATGCTTGGGATTTGTTATGCTACCCGCCTAACCCGCCCATCTTGCAACCCATAGTTGATAGGAAACATATATACAACAAAAATACCTAAGTCAATAGCTTTGTTGTTTAAATGGCTCGTCCTCATTGAAAGCTTAGGGCGTTCCTAATAATTCCACTTTATGAGCATTGTTTTTCATTTGACCTCCAAACTGAAAAACCACAAATCAAATAATAATAACGGTTTAATCATTCCCATTATATCATACTCAAGATTAAACAAAAAAAATGCCATTTCCATGTGACAAAGCTTTCAGTAAAACATATTTGAACTTTTTAATACTTAGCAGCCATTTATTAAAGACATGTTAGTCCCCTGTATTCAGTTATACATAGAGATAAGACAGAATTGAAATAAATGATAATAGGTCAAGTTGGGTTGTTTAGTTGATTTGACTTGTAAAATACCTACACAACAATTCTTATATAACAAATAACTAAGTGTAAACTGTGATGAATCGCTCATGTATCAACCATTTCATAATGTGTAACTAGGTTTAATATGTATATGAATTCCTCCAGATGTACTAACGATCAATAAAACTTAAGCATATTATTTGTTACAAGAAACAATATAACAGAAATAATTATTTTATAGAAGATAAATGTTAGTGAATGAACACTACATACATATAACATACCTCCCATGCTCCCCAAGTTATATGCTCAACATTAAATCTTTTCTGCAAGAGCTGCACTTAAAAAAATAGAATAAATGAACATTTTTAGCTGAAAAAGTATACAGGTCAAGCGGGTTAAAACTTGAAAGTTGCCCAGATGCTATCTATTGTGAATGCAAACCTTGTAAATCATTGTTAGAGCTTCTACATGCTCAATTAAGCTTTCATGATCTTTTGATGACAACGTCCCTGTTCCGAAAAACAAATTTAATACCCTTTTGATCCAAGAAAATAAAACTCACAATCAATGTGTAACAACTATGAGCACATTTTAAGTGATTAACTGCAGAGTAAGCTGTAAAAATATCGAGATAATTATAGTCTTATGGATACCAAATAGATGACCCTTTTCCACGAGATAATACTACAAAACAATCAATGCAACAAGTAACTCATAAAAAAAGAATAATAATGGGGCTTGCAGTAAATAACTAGGTGTTAACAGCGATTTAAGTTTAGTTTTAGAATAAGAACTTAGCTATTGAGATTGGGATCAAACCTTAAATCTATTAGAACTTAGCTTCATAGTGGCATATGACTTTTGCTCTGCTGTTATTCGGTCGTTCATTTGTTGTAGTAGGATGATGTAATCTTGTGAATAAAAAGATAAGTTAGATATATAATTTTGATATTACACTGTAAATGATTTTGATAAAAATGACATTCTGTTTAAAAATAGGACATATTAATATGTATACACAAAATCTATGAACAAATAATATATCTTGACATGATGCAAAATATTTCAAGTGTAAAGGTAGACAACTCCTTCGGTTATATGTCAAGAAGCCATATTTGTTCACTGCATGATTAAAATAAGATGTAAAATAAGTAGCACAACTAAGTCACAAATCAAAAACTGAACTTAGTGCCCCTTTTTTTGTTTCCCTACAAAGTACATCCACACATTGCCTACATTTGAAATTACCTCATAACCATGAAATATACACAATGATAGACGCATTTCAAGCTCTATCTGACACAGGTTCAAACATATATAGGTGGTTGGTCCAAATATTAGAAACATATAAAACTTAATGTAAGATGCCAATACAACAATAAATAGCTCAACTACACCATTGATGGACTCATGTTACTGAAAATATATGTTTCTATAGTTCATCATACATATATAATATAACTAATCAAATTCAAACGGAAGAATATCCGGCACTTGATGAATAATTATATTCAAATGATAGTGAATATGGCTTGTTGAAAGCAAAATCATATAAATTTGATCATGCGTACCATAAACAGATCAACTTGGCAGTAAATGTAGCATATTGAAATCTTAGATGTTCTGATGCGAAGCAATTTTCAACACAACTTTCAAACCTGAGCCAGAGCACTCTTTCGTAAGCTACAATCATCAAAACATCACCGTTCGATCAAAATCGGAAGTAAAATTCGTAATATCACAACTTTTGTATGTCGAAATCGGAAGTGACAGTCGGAAAACAATAGGATTCGATCAAAATACGCATCGATACAAGCAATTAATTGGCCACAACTCTAATTGAAATTGAACACCAGGATTTAGAGGCTTGTCCTCTGTTCCGATGCAAAGTGAAATGCTTAACATTCAATGTCAAATCATCTCCTGCTTTGCAATACAAGGTGAGTGATTTTGGGGGTGAACGATGAAGCTGAGACGGAAAACCCTAATTTGGCAAACATTTAAGTTTTTAGCTACCAATTGCACATTTAATTTGTATTTAGTGGTTAAATTTGCTATCACTTTTCTTTATGGTGTAGTTTATTTTTTTTTAAATCCATATAAAAAAGTTATGTATATTTATAAAACACTGAGGTCTTTAATTGTATATTATTATTAATTTTATCAATAAGTTTCATTTTCACACCCTATCAAATATAAACCGATTCATTTACACCCCTTGTAGTAGAGAGTTAAAAGTATAAATACTTTTAAATTTTTCAGAATTCTCAAAAATATTAGGGGACCAAAAATGTAATTAGTTTTATTATAATATATTTTATATACATATTTTAAATAAAAAAATTATTATTATGAGATAAACTCTCAAATGATGCCACATAAGCCAGAAGCTTTAAAATGATGCCACATAAGCTTTTTTGGTTTTGCTATATTATATAAAGATTTTTTAAAATAATATCCTGTAAAAAAGTTATGAATCTTTAAAAAAACTAAGTTTTTTAATTGTAGCTTATTACTGACTTTATACATAAGTTTCATTTTTATGCTCCGTCAAATATAAGATAACTCATTCACACCCCTAGTATGAGAAGGTTTAAAATATAAATAATCTTAAATTTTTAAAGACTCTCCTAAATATTAGGGGATCAAAATGTAATTAAGATTATTATAATATATTATTATTATAAATATATACATATTTAAACTATAAAAATCCTTATATACTATAGGAAAACGTAAAAAGCTTATGTGGCACAATTTTAAAGCTTATGGTTTATGTGGCATAATATGAGAGTTTATCTGATAATAATGATTTTTATTTAAAATATGTATATAAAATATATTATAATAAAACTAATTACATTTTTGGTCCCCTAATATTTTGAAGAATTGTGAAAAATTTAAGAGTATTTATATTTTTAACCCTCTACTACAATGGGTGTATATGAGTCGGTTTATATTTGATAGGGTTTAAAAATGAAACGTATGGATAAAGTTAATAAGAATAACATACAATTAAAGACCTCGGTGTTTTATATATATACATAACATTTTTATACGATTTAAAAAAAAATATAAACTACACTATAAAACTGAGCATTTTATGGTTTAGTAAATTTGAGTATAATATTACTATACTAAAAGTCTAAATTTAAAAGTATATCATGTTCCGGTTTACCACGATTTTGTCTCAAAACTGATTGGAACATTCATGAATATCCTTAAAAGCATCACTTGAATGTTGTGTTCCCGAGCGTAGCACGGGCACTAAACTAGTATTATTATGAGACAAATTCTCTTATGATGCCACATACGTGAAAACCACCTCTATTGATGACAACTAAGCAAAAAAAAATTTGCTATATTATATAAGGATTCTCTAAATATATAGTTTTAAATATTTCGATATAAGATTAAGGAAAACAGAGTATTTTTCAGAATAAAGTATTTTTAACTTTTTAAGTATCATATATTTAAATATGTTTTATTGTTAAAATGACATGATTTTTATTAGAAGGGTTATTGGTTTTTAATGGTTCACCTTTTGATTGATGGTTGTTCCAACTAATTAAATAACTGTCTCGTTAAATTTTGTTTAACGGCTTTAAGTTTTTTTGAATTTCAGACCGAAGTTTTAGGGCATTTGATAAAAAAAATACGAGTTAATTGATATAAAAATTAACTCGAAACAGTGCTCCAAACGAATAAACGGCGCTTCAATCAAGTGTACGTGTAAACATAACGATGCTTCAATCGGATCTAAAAATTTTGTCGTTCGATGCACCGTTTCGAGGTAACTTTTACATCAATCGACTTCTATTCTCCTTCCGGTCAATAGCCTTAAAATGTCGGTCTAGATTCGAAAAAAACTTAATGCCGTAAATTTTTTCTAACGATGATCCATTGGTGACAAAAATGATAAAAGTTGAGACCATTACCAGTGATTTCGTTTCATTAGTTGAGACCGTAAAGGACCATACTGTGATAGTTAAAATAGTTAGAAATCAATAATTCTTCTTAAATTGAATATTGGAATGTCGACGGTATAAATTAAACAAAACAATATTTTTGACTGCTTTAATTCTATTGAAACTCTGGTTAATTAGCTTAATCCGCTAATCATTTAATTAGGGTTATTGGATTTAAACACCTCAAACTATTGGTCATTGGCCGTTGTCACCTCCAAGTATCACTTTGGCCAATAACACTCCCAACTAAATACTTTGGTGTCCGTATCACCAAAAGTTAACCAAATCACTAACGCCGTTAAGTTTTGCTGACGTGACACGGTGACGTGTCCTATCTCTGCTTACGTGGCACGGTGATGGCGGCTAATGATCAATAGTTAAGGGTGTTTAAATCCAATAAGGCAATAACCCATTATTTATCTATATTTAACTAAGAATTGACTTGTGTCACGTGATGCGACGACCGGGTTTTAGTTGGTGCATATGTCGTGTCATATTTGTGACTTCGTTACATGAGTTACGTTATTGATTATCTCATGCACGTTCTGGTGTAGTATAATGCCTCGTACCTTGCAATGTAACATGTCAAAGTAATTAAATGCTTCCATCACCAGCAAGAACAAAAAGCGAGAAAGGGGGTCGCCCTGTCTCAATCCTCTTTTCAAGTGAACTTCCGAGTAAGCGACCTATTTAATAAAGTTGATGACTGGGCAGAATTAAGACAACATTTAATCCATAAACACCATAAAAGCGGAAATTTATTTATACCGTTATATTGTACAAAAAAATCCTAGTTAACAGTGTCATATTGGATCAAGTGGTCATGATGTGCATTGAACATCTACACGAGGGCTGGATATTTTTGTTTTTTTTCTTCTTTTTAAACTTTTTTTTCTTTGTATATTCTTTTGTTTTAGTTAGTTTTTTAATTACTTTGACGGCATTACGTTGCAAGGTACAAAACATAACATTACACCATAACGTGCAAGAGATAATCAATAACATAACGCATGTAACGAAGTCACAAATATTACACGACATATGCACCAACTAAAACCCGGTCGTCGCATCACGTGACACAGGTCAATCCCTAGTTAAATATAGATAAATACTGGGTTATTGCCTTATTGGATTTAAACACCCTTAACTATTGATCATTGGCCGATATCACCGTGCCACGTAAGCAGAGACAGGACACGTCACCGTGCCACGTCAGCAAAACTTAACGGCGTTAGTGATTTGGTTAACTTTTGGTGATACGGACACCAAAGTATTTAGTTGGGAGTGTTATTGGCCAAAGTGATACTTGGAGGTGACAACGACCAATGACCAATAGTTAGGGGTGTTTAAATCCAATAACCCATTTAATTATGCTTTAACTAAGAGGGCTTGGTGTAAGGAATAATTAATGAGTAAATTACATTTTTTTAATAAGTCAAATTATGAATCGTGAATTTTATTTTAAATTTTTGCACTGGTTGGCCTTTATATAAATTTTTCTTACGGTTTTGGGCCTTTAAGTTAACGAAAGTTAAGTTTTTCCGTTAAATCAAGAGTATTTTGGTCATGGGTCATTTCTGTCAATATTAAAACTCTTTTTAAAAGCTTTAAAACAGAAAATGCCAAATATAAAAACTTAAGGGGCTGAAAATGTAAATAAAATAAAATCCATCTCTCTTCGCTTCTCACTCATGTTAATGCCGGAAAACATGGGTGGGAGGGGAGAGAGATGAGTTTTATTTTATTTACATTTTCAGCCCCCTCAAGTTTATATATTTGGTATTTTCTGTTTTAAAACTTTTAAAAAGAGTTTTAATATTGACAGAAATTACCCATGACCAACATACCATTGATTTAATGGAAAAACTTAACTTTCGTTAACTTAAAGGCCCAAAACCGTGAGAAAAATTTATATAAAGGTCAACCAGTGCAAAAATTTAAAATAAAGGCCACGATCCGTAATTTGACTTATTATAAAGGCCAAAATATGTAATTTACTCATAATTAATCTATCTAATAAATCAAATTTTTAGGGGGCAATTTTTGGAAGGATTTTTTTTTCTATAATAGGAAGTTTGGGAGGTAAAATTTAGCTAAATTTTTCACCATGCAAGTTGATGGAGCCAACTCCTTAAATGTTATATATTTACAAATTGTTAAATATAATGGTTATAATTTCTTTATAAATATTACTATTTAACCCGTGTGTAACACACAGGTATTAAACCTAGTTGAATATATATACTAAGAAACAAACACTTATACAAAGGAACAATTACATGTTTAAAGGAACAACTATGTGTTGTAAGGAATAACTGAATATACTAAGGAACACACAATTATAAAAAGAACAAAGGAATTTAATAAGGAACAATTATACTCTAACGAACAATTACATGTCTAAAAGAACAACTACGTGTTGTAAGGAATAATTGAATATATTAAGGAACAATTACACCTTGAAAGGAACAAGTACATGTTATAAGGAATAGTTGTATATACTAAGACACAATTAATCTCTTAGGAACAAATGAAGTCAATAAGGAGCAACTACATGTTTAAAGGAACAAGCCTAAAAGCACTATACGTGAAGTAAGCTATCTACACCCTCTAAAATAACTAATTAGAGTAGTGTAAAGAGTATTGTAAAGTGAAGTATTATGATTGGGTATTAGAAAGGTATTTGGAAAGTTGAAGGAGATGAAAGTTTCCAACATCTGATTAAGGATTCATACATCAGATAATTATAAACTATCATTACGTACTTTGTAACTCCAGTTTACTAAATCAAACATTTTTTATTTGTTTTTTGCATTTATATATATATATATATATAAAGTTAATTTAATTCTCACCTCACAATAGTGTTCTAAAATAAAATTGACTCTTAATACCCGAACTATTAATTGTATTTAATTGAAAAAATATGTTTACACTTACTAAATATCTAGAAACTCTGATCTCGACAGGCCGTTATAAATGGTCATTTTCTATCATAGCTTTTTATTTATGGGTTGTAAATCCTTATTCTTGATTATTTTTCTCTATTTTACAAATAAGCTCATCTTTTGTTTATCATATACCATGCAATCAAATGATTAAAATATCACATTGTTAATAAATATGAATACTATTTATGTATTTAATCAGCATAATTTTTAGTCAGCTGTTAGTAAAGTGCAATTTACAATAAGTAAGTGTAACAGAGTAAATTACAGTTTACAATTATAAACTATAGTTTATGTACACTGGATGTATTAAACCAAAGTCCCTCCATCCTAAGAAGTGTGATAAGAATTGTTGATTGTTAATTAACTAGTTTAGTGCTCGCGTTATGCTCGGGCAAACAACACATAATTGGTGATTTTGGGGATATTCATGAGGGTAAATACGGTTTTATTTAGTTTTGAGATAAAATCGTAGTAAAACCTGAACACATTTATTTTAAAAAATTTGTTTTTTATTATAACAATATCATACTTAAATTAAAGAGAATTTAATACTTGATTTTATGGTATAGTTTTTAAAAATATAATTTCCTTTAAAAATATAGAGTTATTTATTTGTAGAATATTACCAACTTTACCCTAAAGTTTCAATTTTTTGTATCATATCATTTCAAACCGACTCATACACACCTACTAACAGAGAGTTGAAAATATAACAATCTTTAAATTTTTTAAAATTCTGTTAAATATTAGAGGAACAAAATGTAATTAGTGTTATCAAAATATTATATATATATATATATATATATTTGAAGTTTAAAAAAATATTATTATGAGAAAAACTCATAAAAAACTTTTTTTCCTCAAACGATGTCAAAGTAAGTTTTTTTTCTTCGTTTTTCATTTTTATATTAGAGACTAGGTTTAATACCCGTGTGTTACACACGGTTAAATAATAATATTTGTAAAGAAATTATAATCATTATGTTTAACAATTTGTAAATATTTTATATTTAAGAAATTTTACTCTATCAACTTTATGCATGCATGGTTAAAATTTCATTTAATTTCACACCCAAATTTCCTAATATAAAAAAAAATCCTCCCAAAAGTAGCACCTAAAAGTTAGAATTATTAGATAGATTAGCCTATCTGTTTAAAAGGATACCCAATTTTCTTTGTTTCAGACCGTCTAATGGTGGCAATACCTTTGTGTTGGCCCCCTCGATCACATACAAGCCACACCTTCACGAACTTTTCGTTTTTTCTTCAATTGTTAGGTGACTATAACGTAACCATTTTGAAGTCCTCTTTTCACAACCCATGATACCAACTCTTTGATATACATAAACCAAATTTTATAAATTTCTTTATTTTAACTTGAAAAACTTTCTTTAAAACTACACCATTTTAGCCCATAATCACACTTAAAACAAACTCCATAAGTTTTTTTTTTTAGTTAAGTGCAATTTGCATCCTTGTGGTTTACAGCCAAAGTCACTTTGCATCCCCGTCTAAAAAATTAGACTGTTTGCACCCCTATGGTTTTTATAGCGGGTCACTTGCGCCCCTCTCTAACTTTCACCGTTAGTTGACCATCCAAATAATGGTTAAAATACCATTTTACCCCTCTTTAAACCATTTAAAACTCATTTTTCAACCCATTTTAGACTTCCTAATCACTTTTAGAGGAAAACCTTCAACCCAATTTAAAACTTCATATTTCGTTGTGTAAAAAAACATAGTCATCGTCCAAAAATATGAGAATCCTAGGGATGTAAATTGATATAATAAGTTTTTAAATGCTTAAAAGTCGTTTTTCCTCCTTCAAGTAACACTCAACTAACGGAAAAAGTTAGGGAGGGATGCAAATGACCCGCTTTAAAAACCATAGGGGTGCAAACGGTCTAATTTTTCAGACGGGGATACAAAGTGACTTTGGATGTAAACCATAGGGGTGGAAATTGCACTTAACTCTTTTTTTTTTCAAAACAGACAATTTTACAAAAAAATAGTTAGTTTTAGTCCTATAATCACACTCAAAACAAAGTTTTTTAAAAAATCATTGGATGTTCAAATGTAGATGAAAATGTTAAATTTGATAGTTATATATAGTTGCGTATGAGGTTATATGTAGGTACGTATAAGAATCCAGGTGAAAGTTGTTGGGAGTGAAAAATTTTATGATGTAATTTCTATGTTCTCGTTATCTTGCCTCTACCATCTTGCTAGTTAGATTTTAATGAAATTTTAATTCGAAAAAGAAAAAAACATTGATGTTAATTTCAAACAAAATACGGCATGATAAATTTTAGTAGTATGATGCCCGGTTTATTAATTTTTTACAAAAGGAGTTTCAAATTTTTTTTAAAGAAGTTTTTTTTTTTTTTCAAAAAGGAGTTTCTTAAAATTTAAGTTAGTGGATATAAATCTTTTATAGACGTTCTAACATTTTAAAACACTATATTAAAAAAAAGGTTTGGTGTTGTGTATAATCTCATCTAATTTCTCCATCTCAATTGTTATTAAAATCAACTACTAGCAATCTAGCACGTCATTAACTACCCCACCTTCTCCTAGAGTAAACCTCCTTACAAAGGGGTGGCCTTCCAAATGTTGATGGTTTATGGTTTTGAACATCTTTCTATACTTTTAAATTCCAAGCATGACATTTATTGTCGTATTAGCCTATCAGTTCGAAAGGACACCTAATTTTCTTTGTTTCAGACCATTAGATAATGGTGGCTATACCTTTGTGTTTGCCTCCCGATCACATACAAGCCACACCTTCATGAACTTTCACTACTAGAAAATTGAGCAATTGCTACCAAAATTTGCAACGGAAAACAAACGGTCGCAAAAATAAAGACCGATTTCCGACCGAAAGGTTAATGGTAGCAATTTCAGCAATACGGTAGCAAAACGATTGCAAAATTTGCGACCGCTGCTTCGGTCGCAAATTAGTCGGAAAAATCTTATATAAAAGATTAAGAATAATTGCAATATCTTCTTCTTTTCTTCTAATAATTTGTTAAGCCTTGTCACCACACTGCACCACTTGTCGCCATTATATTTATCCTTAGCCGATATGCGGATCTTGATTTAACCCGGTTTTCTTGCTTACCCGCACTACTACACAATGCCACCAAAATTTTCCACTAAAACAAAATGGTAGCAATTTAGTCACCAAATTATATATATTTCATTATACGGTTATTCTAATAAAATGCTAAAACTGTGTGAATGTTTTCTGCTATTTATATTTGATGGCAAATTGGTGAGAAAAATAACAAAAATATATAAAAGTAAAGGGGCCTTCTAGGGTTTTGGTAAAAATCCCTAAATTAATAGAATATTAACCCCTCTCCACCGAAATCACCTCTCAATGAAATCGACAAGGATGGCTCGAGCAAATCTTCTCTCCAACGAAAATTGACGACGGTATAATCGACGAAGATGACCGCATAATCGACGACGACGACCGCATAATCGACGAAGATGACCGCATAATCGACGACGACGACCGCATAATCGACGATGACCGCATAGTCGATGACGAAAACTGGAAACTGAATCGTGTCATCGGCGAACTTGCCCTATCTAGCACCTGATTGTAAGTGTTCAACGCTTGTTTCACATGTTGATTGTAACATTGATTGCGTATATGTGTATCTGAGTTTTGTCTCTAGTAATATTGATAGTATATTGATTATAGCATTGATTGAATTACGTTAAGTTACATTGTCGAAAGTGTACTTGATTGTAACATTGATTAGCTTTGATTTCATTGCTGTAAGTGTGAGTTGATTCGTTTGATTTCGTTGTTGTATTTTAGGTATAAACACCAACTTTATAACAATGAAATCTGAAACGAAACAAAGAATCGGCTTGCATATTAGTTATTGAACTTAACGTGTGCCATTGTATAGGTTTGCTGCTACATGAAGCATATATGCAGTTTAGGTGATTATGAAATAGATCATGTACTCTTTGATCATTTTTATTTACACTTATTCTCACATCTAGTTAGTATTTCAACTATTATTCATCAGCAGAAAGTGCTTGTTGGTTGTGGGAGAACTGTGCAGACCATCCACAAGTCTGGTGGCTTCTGCTTCACTAGCTTAAGCAGCTATTGTAGCATTTTTTTAGTGATCTTGGTGAACTAGGACTTTATTCTGCACTCTGCATGGGTACATCATCAACAATGATACCATTACAGTTATTATTATAACCTCCTGGTTTGTTAAGCATTCATATTTTTGTTATAATTCATGACTGTGTTATAAACTTATATATGACTTGGGTGGTCTTGTGTTCATAGTGACCTATAATGGTGATGTGGTATTGAGAAATACAAGTATCATACAGGTCATTTGACATTTAGTCTGTCAATAACATTTTGATTTATAAAATCATAAATATGTTTTGGGTCAAACTGACCCGACTTGTAGAAACAATAACATGTTTTGGCTTGTTACTTAACATGTAAAACTCATTCATTTTGGCACATGTACTATTACCGAGTGGATGTTTTGTTTCTCGTTGAGTGTCCAGCTAGTGTATGGTGGTCATACTCGAACACAACTCCAAATTACAGTCGTAAATATCATACATGTACAGTCTTACCCGAATCAAACTGTAAATTTTTTTGATAAAATGGTAGATTTGCACGCTTATCTTATAAACACATATATCTAACATTAGTTTATCTTATAAACAAACAACAATAGATATGCATGCTTTCTTGATAAAATGGTAGAACAAGTTCCCATCTTTCAAATCAAGAGATTTATATCATACATGTGAAAGTTATGCAGGTATGTATCTAGAATTTTTTTTTAACAATTTTAAGTTTCTTTGATAGTGGTCCTCATGAGTTATGGTTTACATAAGTTCTATTTTGATATAATTAACTTCACATGTAACATCAAATTATGGTTTTACATGTAGGGAATTACCTACCACAATTGGTTATTGCCTATTTAGACCACAATGAACATTCCGGTGGTTTCAAGTTCAACATCAAAGGATTTGTGTAAGATTTTTAACCATTTGGTTATTTAATTATTTTATTGTTCAAGGTAACATTTTTTTTCTGTCACATGTTACTCATTTATATATTTTTGAACTAGATCGGTAACCCACAATTTTTTTGTTTCTTTTGCGTTATCTTTTATTGTGTGTTTGCATAGGTGTGGCTTTATCTTCACAATGAGTCTAATGTTATCATTTATAGGCACATAAAACCAAGGTTTGCTAATCTAATGTAGTCATAGTTTAGATTGCAAAAATTATTGTTTTGTTTAATCTGTGCACTTATTTTTAAACATGGTAATAATTTGTTCCATCTTTTATGTTTTAGGAATGTTCTTCTAATCAATTTGAATGCAGACCTTCTAAAAGTTGGAGACTTTAGACTTAGCAAGCTTATTAAGGTCCACACTTTTCAAGAATTGTGCGTTAGCTTAGGCATTTGACTGGCTAAAACTGATACTTTACTTTTACACATGCTTTTCTGTTAGTTGAATGCTTTCGTATTGGGTTTTTACATGTACTGTAAGACTATCAATTTTAGGGATTTTTTTCATTCATAATCATTGATTGTTGCTTCATATAAAGCTTGTACCCAAACAATGGTTAGCAAAGGTGAAGACAACACATGGTTTCATATAAACTCTGAAATGGGTCTTTGATTTTGATCGCCTATTTGAATAACCCCTTATGAAAAGGTTCTATTACAACCCCAAAAGGGATACCTTGATATTTCTAACGTTCTGAGATTTTACAGAATGTGAGCAGAGGACTTTATTTGTGAGGTTTGGAAAGCTGTATAATGTTTTTACAACCCCGAAAGCTGTAATTTTAAACCCTCTGCTTGACTCAATCTACTCATGTTGGTATAATGAATTCTCAGATTTTGTCTTTGAAGTAGAGTTTCATATCTATTTTTATCTTATAATTTTCAAATTACTTTTGAATATTTATTATAACTGTTGTTTATGTTTTATGTTATTAGGACTCTCTTTTGAGCTACAAGTTCATTGTTTGAATGCAATTGATATTGAAGTAGATAGTGGTGGTATGCGGAGCATTGTTGGTGGCAAGGTAAGTTCTAATACGTTTATTATTGTATACATGACGCACATCTAATTAGTATTTTGATGTATAAATCATCAGTCTTATTGAGAAGTTGGTGATAGAAAATAGGAGCAATTTATTTTGAAGGAGCTCGTTAAAGAAAAAGATGAAGAAAAAAAAGGATGAGAAGTTCGTGGCGGAAACGAAGCCATTCATTAAGTTAGACTAAAAACAATTTATGTTAAATGTTTGGTCATTTTATTTTGTAATTTAACTGGTGGTTTAATATAGTTTTGAATATTTTATGCATCGTTAATTTAACGGTTAGCAGCTTATTTTAATATTTAATAAACGGTGACAACAATATTCGTACAGCGGCAGTTGCAAATTGTAACAAAATATGGTCGTAAGTAGCAAAATTGCGACGGAAAAGCGGTCGCAAGATTTGCGAAGGAAGAGCGGTCGCAAGATTTGCGACGAAAGAGCGGTCGCAGTATTTGCGACGGAAGAGCGGTCGCAAAATTTGCGACGGATGAGCGATCGCAAGATTTGCGACCGAATCTGTGGTCTCAATACAAAATCAGTTGCAAAATGGTTGCTACAGGGCATTAGAGACGAGCGTTTTTCCAACTAACTTTCCGGTCGCAAAGCGGTCTCAGATGGCCTTTTGAGACCGTTTTGCGACCTAAATGGCCATCGTCTCTAATGCCCTGTAGCAACCATTTTGCGACCGATTTTATACTTGCGACCGCATTTTCCATTGCAAACCTTGCGACTGTTGTTGCTACCGCTTATTTGCGACCGCCATTGTTTGCGACCGTTTTGCGACCGCCATTGTTTGCGACCGTTTTGCGACCGCCAATGTTTGCGACCGTTTTGCGACCAACCACTGGATTTTGTAACTCTTTTAGCAACCAGAAGATTCCTACTAGTTGCACAGCTGCAACAAGCTTCTACAACCCTTTATTAAGCACTAAAATACACTAATAAAGCTTATACTTGTAAAATTTACCATTTATCAAATATTCAAAACTACATTAAACAATCCAAAAGTTTTCGATAACAACTCATAAACAAGTTTTCCATAACAACCGATAAACAAGTTTTTAGCCATAACTTGATGATTGCCCTCCTTGAGCCATAACTTTTAGCATACTTTCAAATTTTTCCATCCTGTTGCGCATAGTTTCGTTTTCCGCCGCCAACCCTCAATAACTCCATTCATCCTTTCTTTCTCTTCATCTTTTTCTTTAACAAGCTAGTCTATAACTTTGTTCAACCTTTCTATCTACATAACAACCCATAAACAAGATTTGGATGAATATAGATGATATCCCTAACAAACACTACTTTAACTATTCGCTTTATTTGAATACAACCTCGGCTACATATCAATTGTCACACTACACATTTCAACATGAATCTATTGAACAATTTAAAGCTAATTTCAACCCAACACAGAACATAACCAGCACAAAAAATAACACTTATTAATAATAAACCTATTATGAACTAAACTAGGTTATGGTTATAGCGTCCCCTAATCAAACTGAAATTAAAGATTAATGATTTACACATCAAAACCCTAATTGAAATTTAATTATGTTAATGGGTCGAAAGCATCTAAAGTATGTTTAGAACTAAATTAGGTTATGGTTATAACCTTTTTTAGTAAACATATAATGGAGTGAAAGACTAGATCCGCATTGAAACAAAAAACTACTAAATAACCAAAAATACTGATTTGCAGGCAATCTGAAATCTAAATCCTTTTATCCTAGCAGCAAACCTTCTTACTTTCATTTGTATAACTAATAACCCAAACTATTGAATAACATCTGCAAATAATATGTTTATAGGTTTGTTATACCTCGGGGTTTTGTCTACCATGTGTATACGAGTCGCTAACATTGCTTAGCCCGTACACTTTGCCCTTTTTGATGCCCCCAGAAGCTTGTATCCACAAGTCTTTATCAACAGATTTAGGGTGCTTGCATTGTTCCTTCCCGTACTTGTTCACAAGACATTCCTTGTATTTAACCTACTGAGATTAAAAGAATTCATTACATTATCAAATGTTAAAGAGTTTAAACATAAATAAAGTTATAAGATAAGAGTTTCAAAGTTTCATAAATTAATGCACATGGTTTGATCATGTGAACATCTAACCATGTAAAGTTTCAAAGTAAAATACCATAAAAAATACGACCTGATAAAATAAAGATTATAAAGAACATGATAAGCAAAAGTAACACATTCAGGGAAAACAAAAGATAAAATCATGTGAGTTGTAAGATAAGAGTTTACATGCAACTAGATACTCCAAACCTATCTTTGACCCACAAGTTGGGTACAAACAACTGGTTCCAGTTCCGTGGTAGAAACCGGTTCAGTTCATGAACCTGTTTTTCGCCCATGATCCGACCCACTATTCCATTCTTACACTTGAGCTAAAGCCCAACCTCCACACCAAGAAACCAATATATATTGACTCACATGCTACAATTCATATTGGTTAAGACTTGTAGCAAGCTGCATAAATCCATTGTTTTCATAACCCAACCAGACTTTATACCTGAAAGTAGAAGAATGAATTGGTCATTGCACTTAACCACAAAAATAATGACACTTGCAACAAATAAGATGAGGCACATATAAGCCTTATTCCTTCCAGTAAAGCCCAAAACCTAGGCTTTGTTACAGAAGCAGTTGAACTTGCAGTCCTTTGTGAGGGTTCTTTGTGAATGGGTTTTTTATTAATTTCAGTTCTTCTATGAACAAACAAAAGAAAAAAAATTAAGAACAGAGAACTAGTAATTTAATTTTATTAAAAGATATTGTCGTGGTATACAAATTTGCTTTATTATTTTGTTGTTTGGGAGATATTTACCTGTGGTGAGAAACTTCTTCAGAACTATGAGACATATCCTTGTTTATCCTTTCTGATGACCGAGCAGTAAGTTCCATCAATAGAGAAGCAATTAAAAACAGATCTGGATGTGCAAATAGTAAAATATATTACAAACAGAGAACACATTAAAAGAACATATAAATGCCTTCAAGAAATGAGCAGAATAACTGCAATCTCATTCCCAGATAGAAAGAACACAAGCACACATACATGATCCCAACCAAGACATAGTTGTTGCAAACAAGGAGCCAAAAAGCTGGCCAAATGTAGCGCCAGCACCAATAAATCCAAACAATCTTGAACCTGACTGGATACAAGACATGATTAAACATGTCAAGAAAAAATAGATATATTAAAGGTGGCAAACAAGCCAAAACAGGTAAACTTTTCTACGTATCAGGTTCAGTTGGGTGAAACACCTTTTTGTCCAAAGTTTTAACAAAATATTATTAATAATTTGCATGTTAAATATGGCTATAAATTATATGTTTTTGAAATAATAAACTAATTTGTCAATCAAGTGGCAAGTGGTTCAGTATGTTTTATGCACTGAAAATACATGTTGGGCAGTTTTTGACGAGTTTATCGTCTCCTCTTTGGTTTTATTCAACCGATTTAACTGTTTAAAAAAATCATAAACTGAATTGACACTTTTTTTAATAAATGGGTCAAAATAGCCACCTATGTAAGGCATTCGCGTTCTTGTTGAATAGCAACACATACCTCATTGTCCATGGCATCAATGACTCTTGCCCAGGTTGAAGACATAGTTATAAGATTTAGCAGAGCAACCTATAAGAGAAATTGCAACTTAAAAATTTACAATTTTTTAATAGCTGTAAACAAGAGAGAATTATTTGATTGATACCCATAAGAAGAAGCAAATTCTCACTGACATGCAAAACCACCCATGGTCCTCAACATCACTAAGATTGCTTGAAGTATGATGAACATTGAAGAACATTGAAGAAGAAAATCTAGATTGTTGAACATTGAAGTATTAAATTAGAATCAATTTTAATACAATGTGGTCCACGAGATAGTGTTTATGTTGTTTGAACATTGAAGTAATTATAAAAATGTTTACATCTTACTGAATATCACAGTAAGTGAGACTCGTAGAAACCAAAAGTGAAAAAAGTTGGGATCATTATCAGCCAATTCAGTAAGTGAGACTCGTAGAAACCAAAAGATAAAAGTTAGAACTGTTTAAAACCAATAGACTTCTATTACTTTAATAAGATAAAAGTTAGAACTTTAAAAAGTTGGGATCATTATCAGCCAATTCAGTAAGTGAGACTCGCCCATGATCCGACCCACTATTCCATTCTTACACTTGAGCTAAAGCCCAACCTCCACACCAAGAAACCAATATATATTGACTCACATGCTACAATTCATATTGGTTAAGACTTGTAGCAAGCTGCATAAATCCATTGTTTTCATAATCCAACCAGACTTGTACATCTACTTTTGGATGCACTATGGTAGTAGTTTGAATTCATTATAAGTTTAAGATACGCGCTACATACTTATATTTTATTATAAATCAGTACATGAGTAAAACAAAGCATATAGTTAATTAGGTCTTTAAATAAACAATCCACAAAATTGACCATTTAAGCATAAGCAAACAACAACATCCTTCACTAACACTTGCTACATATTCACAACAATCATCATCATCTGTACACCATTTCAACTTTTCCTATATGCAAATTTCACTTTTAAACTTCAATTTCCCCAACCCTAACCTAAACAATCAAACAACTAATACTAAAACAGCCAAATCGTCCGATTCAAGATGTAAAACAACTAATACTAAAACATCAGAAACTATCGTCTTACAGTGGAAATAGAGCTTATTCCTCGGATCAAGTCGGAGACGACGTCGTGTAGGAAGCAGAGATCTAGCAACAGATTTAACAAAGGTGGAGCTGTGTGGTAGGAAGAAGACGATGGTGACGATGGTGACGGTGTTGAAGGAGATGTGGTAGTATCAGTGCTTAAATAATCCCCAAACTTTGCTGCTTCTGCTGCCACCACCACCGGTGGTAGTGGCGATGGTGACGGTGTTGAAGGAGAACCGTAAGCAGCGATAAAGAAATCAGAATTGAAGAAATGGCAGCTGCAATTGAATTGAGATGGATGTGGAAGCTTCAAATTGGTGGCGATTGAAGACGATGGTGACGATGGTAACCTAATGTTTGTAAATAATTGAAGACGATGGTGACGATTTGTAAGCAGAATTGAAGAAATGGCTTACGGCAACTACGAATAAAACCTTTTTATGACTGTTTGTAAATAATTGAAGAGGTGATATTTTAACCTAATTTGTAAATAACTTTTTTTATTATTTGCTACCATTAAATTGGTGGCAATTTATATCGCATGCTAACGGTGGTAAATTTTATGACTGTTTTTTCTCGGTATCTTTTAATTTCTTATAAAAATTTTTACCATAATAGTTTGCTACTTGATTATGACTTTGAAATCCGGCGATTATGACTTTGTTCCAATAAATTATTATTCAAACTGTAATGGATGGGCGGTCGGAAAAGAATCAAGTTTCATATTATTTTACCAAATTTTAACTTTTTTTATAAATCTATCAATTATTCTTTAATAACTATAATTTGCGACCGTTTTGAGACCGTTTGGGTGAAGTTGCTACCATTAAAATTTCGGTCTGAAATCGGTCTATAAACTTGCGACCGCTTTTTTCGGTTGCAAATTTTGGTAGCAATTGCCTAATTTTCTAGTAGTGCTTGTAGACATTCTTCGTATGAACATTGGCGATGAAGATTCAAGTTATGCTAAAAACTCCCTTATCCAGGTCCCTTTTAAACTCTATAAATTGTTCTAACAATTTCTTGTTCAACAACATTAATGGTTTCTCATTTCTTAATTAACCGTATTAATGTTACTTAATTTCGATCTTTTCAGAAAATGGTGATACAAAAGGTGGCACCGGTTTTAAAGCGTACAATCAAGGACATGATGAATCAAGACGCCTTCTTTGATCATCGTTTCGTGATTGCAGATTTAGGATGCTCCTCCGGCATGAATACATTGTTGGTTGCATCTGATATTATCAATACACTTCATGAAGCGTGTCAAGAAAATAACCGTAAAACACCTCAATTTCAAGTCTGCTTAAATTATCTCTTTGGAAATGATTTCAATAACCTTTTCCAATTACTACCCAACTTTTATACAACTTTTAAGAAGGATAAGGGAGAAATATTTGGCTCATGTTTTGTTTCAGCTGTTCCGGGCTCCTTTTATGATAGACTTTTTCCTGACGAAAGTTTGCATTTTGTTCACTCCTCTTATAGTGTTCACTGGCTATCGAAGGTACGTTTGTGTAATATCATAATATCCAACTATATAAGCCTAGCTCACTATGACCATAACTACTTGTAATTACAAAGAATAATACCGAACAAGAAATATACACTACTATGCACATGTCACTTGTTAAAATAGCATATATAACCTGGTTTGGGATGAGATCGGTATAAAAAATATACACTACCATTTTATCCGGGTGGGTTTCCTCCTTTCAGGGGGGGTGCAACGGGGGCCTCTGTGGGGTATTTCGTAATGGGGTACGTGGTTGCTTTCGGATGGTATAACCAGGAGGTTTTTTGGTCTTGTTGTTAAAAAAAAAAACTAATGAATATTATTTAAAGAAACTCTTTGTACTTCTACATAGTGTGTGTATATAGAAAAATACCATCTATAAGTTTAACCAAACAACCAACGTCATATATATCTATATATGTTTTTTTTATTGTTGTTGTAATATATATGTGAATGTGATCAAGGTACCTGAAGGCCTTGAAGACAGCAAGCTAAATATATGTATAACGAAAACAAGTCCACTAAATGTGGTGCAAGCATATCGTAAGCATTTTTGTAGTGACTTTACAAAATTTTTACAATTGCGCTCTGAGGAAATGGTACGTGGTGGACACATGGTATTAACAATACGTGGTCGGAGCAGCCTTGATCCGACTAGCGATGATTCAAATGGTTTTTGGGAGTTACTCACCGTGTCACTTCTCGAAATGCTCAAAGAGGTACGTATATGTTTAATTTGTGTATCGAATTTTAGCTAACTATTAATATATGCTCGAAATTATAGGGGTTGGTTCGAGAATCAGATATTAACTCATTCAATATACCATTTTATTTTCCACACGAGAATGAACTTGGAAGCATTATTGAAGCACATGGGTCGTTTTCTCTTGATAACATGAATATTTTTGAAACCAACTGGAATCAAGACGATACTGATTACACTGTTATGAACGAGATCGCTCATCAATCCAATCACAAGTTGGAGAAACGCATAGCTAAATCGATAAGGGCTATCGTAGAACCATTGCTTACTTCTCATTTCGGGATTTCCATAATTGAAAAGCTATTTGAGAAGTGTGAGAAAAATGCGACACAACATTTGGCTAATAAGAAAAAAAGAGACTTAAGTATTGTCGTTTCATTGACAAAGAAGTGAATAATCTCATCAATTGTTCAAATTACTACAATATGTTTTTTTCTAGGGTTTCTATGTATTTTGCCATTCATTATATGCATTATGAGTCTTCATCGAATTGGAGTTTCAAAAGTACAAAAAAGAAAATACAACTTCAAATTTTGTGTATAAATTAACTTGTAAGACTTTGAATTCGGTTAATTATTGCACTTCATCTAAGTAAAACGGTCTTTAATTTCCGTTGTGTCTGCTGTTATTTTAAAAAAAAGTAATTTGTTAACTAGCTCTATTTTTATAGATACCAAGCTTGTTTAAGAGCCTAAACGAGTCTATTATATATTTATATGATTATCGATCTTTATTTTCCTAACACCACCACCTCAATTTTTTCTAAGATAATTTTTCGGGAACTCTATAATTGACGTGATATTTAAAAAGTAATGAAAATAATTCGAAGGAATGTGTAGCTACTAAAGAAACAAGAGACTTAACTATAGTTTTTTACCAAAATAGTGTACTTAGGAAAAAAATTTACTAAAAAATGTAATTTTAAAAGTATTTATCAAAATTGTGTTTTTCTTATTTTTTTTCTCTCTCCTCATTATATTGGATAACTTTTTACTTAATTAATAATTAATATATATATATAGAGGAAGGTTACCGTACAAAATGGATTTTGCCTAAGAAGCGTGAGAAGTGATATTTAAACACATCAAAACCGGGTCAAACGAACTCCGATTGAACTCATTCTTACGGCGTTAGAACCGTGTCGTCAAACCCCCGCCCCCACCACCCAAAAAACCTAAAACCCCCCACCCCCACTCCCCAAAAACCTAAATCACCCGACCCGCACCTTCTAAAAACCTAAAAACCACCCACCCACCACCCAAAAAACCTAAAACCCCCCACCCCTACCCCCCAAAAACCTAAACCCCACCCACCCACCCCCTAAAAACCTAAACCCCTCACCCCATCCATATAAAAGCCTAAAATCTAAAACTAAACCCTAAAAGCTAAATCCCAATGCTAAACCCTAAGGCTAAACCTTAAGGTAAAAAATAAAATTTTAAGCTAGACCCTAAAAGTTAAACCCTAGAAGCTAAGATGATAAAGCTCGACGAGACGGTTCCAACGCCACTTGAATGAGCTCAAACGGAGTTCGTTTGACCTAGTTTTGATGTGATTTAAGTCACTTCTCACACTTTTTAGGCAAAATCAATTTTGTATTTGATATTTCCTCTATATATATATAGGGGAGGGTTCAATGGGGAACCCCTTTTTTATGGGGAACTATTCTGGACCATTGGATCATCCAATGGTGGGGAACACCTACACCCTCATAATCCTATACATTGCAATTAAAAAAAGTAAAAAAAACGCATCGCCAAGGAGGATCGAACCCAAGTCCACGCCGTTAATCTAGACAAGGTTTACCACTAGACCACAACACTGTTTTGTTGGTTAAATCGATTTTTCAATACTTTAACTTGCGTGTTCGCAGTTTTTTTGTGTTTTGTTTAATAATTAGTTTATATGTTATCTATTATTATTTAATGTTAAGGACTAGTTTTTATATTATTTTTTTCTAGATTGATAAATAATGTAATTTTTATTTAACGTTTTTGTCATAACTTTTTTTTATTAATTTTGATTTAATTTTATTATTTTTGTTTTACCTATTATTATTTAGCTTTAACGGTTATTTTTTGTTTAAATTTTACGATTTAGATTTTAACTAGCTAGTGGTGTAAATGAGTTAAGTCAAAATTGACTCGGTAAAAATCGTTCGAGTCGAGCCTTAACGAGTTTTTAGTTTATATCTTTTATTTAGTTTTATAAATATATCTTCCTAAATATAATAAATAAATATTTATAAAGTTATGATAAAAAAATTAAGTAATATGTATTTGTTATATATAAGATGTGTGATTATAAATATGTATAAATTAATTATAAAATTTACATATAGAATACTTAAATACTAAACGAGCCGAACTTGAGGTTGAGCAATTTCTAACGAGCCAAGCTCGAGCTCTGTTAGACTAAAACAAGCCGAACTCGAGCCTTAACGAGTTCGGGCTCGGCTTGTTACAAATTACAACCCAAATTTTAGCTTCTTTGGGGAGCGGCGGGTTCAGTGTCGGATTTGAACTCGTGACGCTAGGTACGCAACTCACAAACAAAATGTTCAAACCAATACACTATAATATTAACTTGTTATTATTTCCGATTCATTAATATTATTATCATTAGTTTCGTTGATTATTATTAATTGTTTTTTACTTACTTATGTTTTATTAATTTTAAGTTTTATCTCTTAGAGTTTAACTTTAAGGTATAGTTTTTAGGTTTAGTTTTACGATTAAGTTTTTTGGGTTAAGCTTTTGGGTTTAGGTTTCTCGAAATCACATGTTCAAAACATCAAATCACATGTGCTAAACTTCGAATCGGATGTGCTAAAGACTAGAATCACATGTTTTAAACTTGAAATTTATATAAATAAAAAAGATTAATGTCGATTGGTATATTTTAGCACATGTGATTTTAGATTTAGCATAGAGAAAATCATTTTCACCTAGTTATAAAACGTTGACAACGAATGCCTAGTGGTAAGGACTAATTTGACACTGTTCAAAACCATTGTATTATCAATATATAGGATAATAGGATAATTTTACGTTTTACCTTTTTTAAAATTTAACTTTATGGTATTGTTTTTTAGTATAGTTTATGGCTAAGTTTTTTAGGTTAGGTTTTTGGGTTTGGGTAGGGTGTAAACGAGACGAGTCGAACCCGATCTCAGCTCGTTTCAACTTAATAAGGCTCGAGTTCGTCATAAACTTTTCAAGCTCAAGCTCGATCGGCTAGGGCTCGACCCGTTTGGTATTTTGTTATTTTATTTTTATTATTTTAATTTTACATAAATTTTTTATTATATATAACAGAATGCATATTATATATATATATATTATCATAATTTATATATATTTTAAAAACTAAAAAGAATTATATATTTATAAAATAAATAAATAACTATATAAAAGGATCGTGAGCTGGCTCGAGCTCGATATGTAAATTCATTTACCCATTAAAATTTTAAACCTTTACATTTTAAAAGCTAAGTATTTATATATTTTACGTTTGCTATATTTGAATGTGGTCTGAATAACGTGCTTTATGATATTAATTCAGTAAGTATATAGTTTATTATAACATTTTATTAATTAAAACCAATATACTTAGTTGTCATACGTAAACCCACATATTAAGTATGTTATCTTTAACTGACTTACACAACAACCAACTTACAACCCTTAAATTATTTGATTCATTTTGATAAATGAGTTAAATGAGTCATATCACATGTGCTAAGTTTCCACCCAAAGACAATTAATAAGTTTACTAACTTCAAATACATGTGCTAAAAATTAAAAATCGCATGTGCTAAAAGTAGAATCACATGTGCTAAACCTCAAATCAAATGTGTTAAACCTCAAATCAAATGTGCTAAACCTCAAATCAAATGTGCTAAAGTTTCAACCAAAGAAAATTAATACGTTTATAAAACCTCAAATAAGTGTGCTAAACTTCAAATTACATATGCTAAACGACAAATCACTTGTGCTACAACTTAAACCACATGTGCTAAAACTAGAATCACATGTGATAAATCTCAAATCACATGTGATAAATCTCAAATCACATGTGATAAATCTCAAATCACATGTGATAAATCTCAAATCACATGTGCTAAACTAGAATCACATGTGCTAAAACTAGAATCTCATTTGCTAAACCTCAAATCACACATGCTAAACTTTCAACCAAAGACAATTAACAAGTTTACAAAACTTCAAATAAATGTGCTAAAAATAAAAAATCACATGTGCTAAAACTTGAATCACATGTGCTAAACCTCAAATCACATGTGTTAAAACTAGAATCGCGCGTGGTAACATCAAATACATGTGCTAATAACAAATAAATATTACATGTGCTAAACTAGAATCACATTTGCTAAAACTATAATCACATGTGCTAAACCTTAAATCACATGTGTTAAAACTAGAATCACATGTGCTAAACCACAAATCACATGTGCTAAAACTATAATCACATGTGCTAAATCTCAAATCAAATTTGCTAAAACTAGAATCGCATGTGCTAAAACTAAAATCACATGTGCTAAAACTAAAATCACATGTGCTAAAACTAGAATCACCTGTGCTAAATCTCATATCACATGTGCTGAAACTCAAATCACATGTGCTAAAACTAGAATCACATGTGCTAAACCTAAAATCACATGTGCTAAAACTAGATTCACATGTGCTAAACCTAGAAGCATATGTGCTAAAACTCAAATCACATGTGCTAAATGCCTAAAACTAGAATCACATGTGCTAAAACTAGAATCACATATGTTAAACCTCAAATCACATGTGCTAAAACTAGAATCACATGTGCTAAACTTCCAACCAAAGACAATTAACAAGTTTACAAAACTTCAAATTAATGTGCTAAAAATTAAAATCACATGTGCTAAACCTCAAATCACATGTGCTAAAACTAGAATCGCATGTGCTAAACCTCAAATCACATGTGTTGAAACTCAAATCATATGTGCTAAATCTAGAATCACATGTGATAAACCTCAAATCACATGTGCTAAAACTAGAATTACACGAGCTAAACCTCAAATCACATGTGTGCTAAAAGCCTAGAACTAGATCACATGTACTAAAACTAGAATCACATATGTTAAACCTCAAGTCAAATGTGTTAAAACTAGAATCATATGTGATAAACCTAGAATCACATGTGCTAAACCTAAATCACATGTGCTAGAACTAGAATCACATGTGCTAAACCTCAAATCACATGTAACATTTACGAAATTTGTTTAATTCTAATATCGAGTACTTAAAGTTAATGAGACTTATTGTGTAAATAATTTAGCAAGTGAACAACACTAACAATAATAATAATAGTAATAATAATAATATTAGCAATGACAAAAAACAAACTTATCAAGGAAATGATGTTAATACTTGTTAACTACCTAAATTAAACCAGAAAAAAAAATTAATAATAAAATAAAATAAACATGTGCAAAGGTGGGGGACCAATTGTGTCAAAAGCCAAAAATCATTTTCTCCTTCCTCCCTTTTCACGCAACAACAACAGTACCCATTCTTCATCATTGCCTGAAATCACCAACCAAGATTCAGTCAAAAATCAGACCTGTTCCAAGCAATAACGTGTTGAATCTATCACTTGCTATCATCAAACAGGTAATTTCGTGTGCAATTGAACGAAAAATTGACTTAAAACCTCCATTTTTCTTCCTTTCGGCCGAACCCAAAATCCATAACCAAAACCATATCTAGACCTCACCATTTTGCAATTAAACACACACACATACTCACAAACACACCGCAAACAAAACCCCATACCCAGATTTCGCAAAAACAAAGTAAAAATCACGCATCAAGGGCTCAAAAGTGGCGACCCGTTTGCTACTCGAACCCATACCCAAACCGCACCATTTCGTAAGTTTCATATATCATTATACTCGTTTTTGGGTGTGGATTAAAAGCCCTAACGTTAATTTTATCAAAAATCTTGAAAACGAACTCAATTTGGGGATTGAAGATCTAGGGCTCATATGGATTTATGGAAATTTTCGTTTTCTGCTAAAAAAGGGTTAAAATAATTAAGTGGGGATGGATTTATGGGTTAGTCACCCAGCTCAAGTGGCTGGGTGCATTGCAAAACAACAAAGAGGTCTCGAGTTCTAATCACGGCCAGCACACTCTCCATGTTTTTATTTAAAAATCATTTTTTTCAAAACAGCCAAAGGATAAAAGATTTAAGTTACGAACTCTTGTTGGGTTAGTCACCCAGCGTAACTGGCTGGGTGCGTATCTTAAGGCGCAGCAGGTCACGGGTTCGAATCTCCCAACCCGTTTTTCTTGTATATTTTGTATTTTGACAACTAATTCACATTTTTAAACTTTCAAACTACCCACTAATCAAGTAAAAATTATATTTTTATCATTTTTATGCCTTAAAAACCCAAAAGTTTTCATAAACAAATGTTAACTTTAAAAACTTTATAAAACCAAGTAACAAAACATGTATATATTTTTATAAAAATCCTTGTGAGCGATCATTTAACCAATAATACCCATTTTAAACCTTCTAAGTATCATTTACATAAAGTTAGACACATAAACTTGTTTCGTCCACTATTTAAAAACTTTATAAACTAAAAATCCACTTAAACGTCATACCGTATTTGTAAAAAAATCAAGTAAACGACTTGTAATGACAACGATCTTTAAAGGTAGATTATTTAAAAATAAATAACATTTTAACCTATTTTTATAAAAACTTATAAATATACCAACATTCATAACTATTTCACAAAACAACTAAAAATAAGAATTTGACTCGTACGATCTCAAAACCACATATGGACTAAAATCATTATGTTCGATTAATAGGATAAGCTACCGAGGGTTATTTCCGGCTTCCACCGTATATTTTCTTGAGTAGATTTTGGAGCCGATTAATGTGAGTTTACATACCCCTTTTTATATTTATACACTTTTGGGGTGAAACATGTTATATTATTCAAATACACTACATGCACTAAATCTATTTATCAACTATTTGATTCCATTTATGTCTTGGTTGTGCTTTATGTATACGTGTGGTTTTCTATTTTATGATCGATACAATCATTAACTATTGCTAGCCCAGCGACGTCTTAGATCTAAGGGCCTGACAAGCCTTTTTGGTGCTAAAGCCGATGCTAAGTCCGGCTCTTCAATGACGCATTCTAGTTCATTGAAGGAACCAAATTTCACTTAGCTGATCATATACTATATTCTATATTGTTGAGGCTTGATTGTACATTTGAGGCCGTACGTGTTGTTACATATTTGCACTAACCATTGTGGACATGGAATCGCTTATCATTGTGATCTATAAACTATTATCTATGTACTTAACTATGTGAACTCACCAACATTTTTATGTTGACATTATTTTCTAACATGTTTCAGGGAATACCAATGTATAATGCTAGCTTTGGATCATGATCACCATAGGCTTTTGGACCTACTTAAATTCTAAATCAATGAACTATTATTAGCTATGCCATTTGTAATTTGCCAAACTTGTGGACAAATTGTACTATTTAATTTGGTGACGCATGCTTATTTCAAACTCTAATTTGTAGCGTCATGTGGCTATGAGCAATCTCTAACACTCATGTCTCGACGATTATCCGCCTTTTATTTATTTAATTGGTCGGGGTGTGACAGATTGGTATCAGAGCCCATGACTGTAGGGATTTAGGTTATTAGAAACGGTGACCTAGACTACGGTATGCTTAGGGACCCTATATGAATTATCTCATACTTGCTTATGTGCTAGATGATGCTACATGCTATGTGTTACATGATACGTGCTATTTATGATTTAATGCTATGGACTTTGCACACACTATGAAATTCCACAACTTAAATAGAACTTCAACAAATGAATTCAACATAAGCAAGAACAAATAACTAAGACTAAACCCTTAACTTATTTCCTTCTTCCCTTATCCGAACCACTCATCTTAAACCTCATCATCGTTTACTATAACTCTAATTAGCTAAGTAACATTTCTTTATCTATTTCTCGACTCAATGTGGATATCATATGCTTAGTGAAACTCTTAGGCAAATGCCTAATCCATTCTCATCAAGGTTTCGAATCAGTATAACGAACAAGATGATGTGTATCTAGACAGTAAACAACTATATCCTGAATTTTCTGGCAAAACGATAGAAAGTTCTATCCAAGGTTAGTGTATCGTATAAATCTCTTAAAGGGACATGTATGCTTACCTGGGGATGGACGAGATGAGCGTAACCCTATAGGCTAAAGCACGTCTCCTCGAATACGCTAAAACAAACTTAACACTTTGATAAGTCATTAGTGTCCAAAAACAAGACACATTCCTAAGCTTTTAAATTCTATATATTTTCTTTTCAATGATTCTACGATTATCATTTTACCTAAAGATTTCTAAATATTTTCATGTGTTTTCTATATTACCTTAAATGTTTGCTATAATTCCAAATAGATTATTCATATTCCTATGATTTCTAAGAACTTTCTATGATTCTAAGTGTTTACTATACTATGTTTTCTAAAGATTCTATGATATTCTAAGTGGGACGAGGTGCTATTATTACATCAGATGTTTCTGGCGGTCAAAGATTTTGCTATAAAACCGTGTTATTCTACGTTCCATCATTCCATTCGTTTTTAAGCTACCACAATACCTATGCGATATACTCGCTAGTTTATCCATATAACACAATTACACCGTTGTAAACTATTATCTCAAATCAAAACTAAAACATATAGACTAACTTCAATCGAATTATTCAAAATTTCAAATCATATATCAATTACCAAATCTAGGGCATGCTTCTAATTCCAAATCGATTATCGACTCTCCAATCAAAGGTTTGTCATTATTTCTGAATTCTAGTCAAGGCTAAATTCCATAATTAAATAGAAGTTAACGGATTTTACTACCCTTATAAGCTAACGTATTTGAATCGAACGGTTACCCTCAAAATATTTCAACTTGACTTCGATACTCAAATAGTTTCAAAAACTACTCATCTAACTATAAGATTCTAATCCAATTTCTAATCCATCATTAAAACTATAAACCTACTACCAAATTATGAACTAACCATCAAAACAGGTACTCGTTAATCAACTACGCGATGCTATCCATAAATTCGTTATCCAAAACCTAACGAAAACTCACTACACAACTATTCTCGAACTCATTGAACTACATGTTTCATCTATACATATGACCACTAATGAAATACTACGCCGTTATTTTTCATAAACTAATACAAACCCAATACATTTCATTTATAAACCCGTTACTCTAACCCAATGTGTAATCAATGGACTATGTAAAACTACCAGTATTCGGATCAATTAAAATAATTTCCTTATTGTCCCAAATAAAATTTGAAAAAAAAAGATATGTTAGTTAAAATAACCTTTTGGTTTTAGTATTTTGTAGTATATATATATATATATATATATATATATATATATACAAATAAGATATATGCATTAATGATAAATGATTTCTTTAAAAAGGGATTCGCTATTCTGACGTTGGTCAAATATTTACATAACACTTTTCTTGTTTTCTCAAATATGACACCAAGACTTGTAGTAAACACCATGTCTTCTGTTTTCCAATATCAAGTACTTACAACTTAAATTGTGTCGTTTATTTCCAAATCAATCCTCTTAACTATAGTAAAGATTAAAAACTTTCAACTTTTTACTTAACTTCTAAAACTACACTAGAAAAACGACATCACCCCTTATAAACTTATTTACCTCCATAGTCAATACATCTGGTTTACCTAAAGCTATTGGTCATATAAATTCAAACATCTTAGGAACCAAGTGACCTATTCATTCGAATTATAAATTGGATTATCCACATTATCAACTTTTCATGAAACCAATTTTTTTCTAAAAATCCTAATAAACTATATTATTACATGTACACCACCAATTAATGTTTATGAACTAGTTAATATCAGAAAACTCAGATAATTACATCTTACACACATAGAGTCGGTTTTCACAAACTTAAGTGTTACTATTCTAGTACTCGAACTTGACTATCTATACCGATGAACAAACTATTTATATGAGCAATGTCTACCTAATGAACTATAGTTTTCATTGAATCATCAATCTAATGTACACCACCAACTAATGCTTATGAACTAGTCAATATTAGAAAACTTAGATAATTACATCTTATACACATAGAGTCGGTTTTCACAAACTTAAGTGTTATTATTCTAGTACTCGAACTTGACTATCTATACCGATGAACAAACTATTTATATGAGCAATGTTTACCTAATGAACTATAGTTTTCTTTTGAATCATCAATCTAAGGTACACCATCAACTAATGCTTATGAACTAGTCATTATCAGAAAACTTAGACAATTACATCTTATACACATAGAGTCGGTTTTCACAAACTTAAGTGTTACTATTCTAGTACTCGAACTTGACTATCTATACCGATGAACAAACTATTTATATGAGCAATGTCTACCTAATGAACTATAGTTTTCTTTTGAATCATCAATCTACCTATCATCTTAAACTGATTTTCCCAAGTACTATTTCTATCGAGTATGATAGCAATACCTTTGCGTATCATCACTTTAACTTAAGATTTTTGTGTACTTCTGACTCGCACGTGATCGAATGAACTGTGGATCCCATGCAAAAACTGAAGTAATTACGGGTGCACACGAAATTATGAAAGTTGGTGCATGAGAACCATAGTAAGTTTTGTCTTGTGTAGTTGGGCCATATTTAATCATCTTATTTTCACTTGACTTGTTACTCACTTGACTAACTGCATCTAAGCCACTTAACTATGTGTAAGGTTACTTTATTCATTTCGCCCATTCTATTAATCATAGTTGTACTCGATGGTCACTTAAATAATTCTAAGTCCATATACTGAAAACATTTTATTCGCAAGTTGACATCCTATGTTATTCCTATATTGAGTAACAAATAATATTTATTCGAATCTCCATACAATTAGTTCACCTGAACTCTAATAAGTGAAAAGAGTTAAATAAACAACTCTCATTAAGTTAAAACAAATAACTTCTTAATCTCGTTTTTTTAAAATCATGTCTCAATCGAAATGCTCATCTTTCCGTTGATCGAATTCTCATATAAGAAAGTTTCTTACGAACTGGAACTGCCTGAGGAATTAGGTAGTGTTCTTCCTGTGATACACGCTTCTAATGTTTCAAATAAAAAAAGGAGTGTTATCCGATGAATATCTTATCTTACCTCCCGTTGAAGTCTAAAATTGGTGAATCGATGCGTTTTTTTTGAACGACCATTGGGAATTATGGACTGTAAAGTCAACAACTCAAACGTAGTCGGATACCGATTATCAAAATTCGTTGGGAAAACAAGCGCGGACCTGAATTCACTTGGGAGCGCGAAGATCGTATGAAGAGAGATTTTCCTCACTTGTTTATCTAGTTCTTTAAATTTCGGGACGAAATTCCTAAAAGTTGGGGAGACTGTAACATTTACGAAATTTGTTTAATTCTAATATCGAGTACTTAAAGTTAATGAGACTTATTGTGTAAATAATTTAGCAAGTGAACAACACTAACAATAATAATAATAGTAATAATAATAATATTAGCAATGACAAAAAACAAACTTATCAAGGAAATGATGTTAATACTTGTTAACTACCTAAATTAAACCAGAAAAAAAAAATTAATAATAAAATAAAATAAACATGTGCAAAGGTGGGGGACCAATTGTGTCAAAAGCCAAAAATCATTTTCTCCTTCCTCCCTTTTCACGCAACAACAACAGTACCCATTCTTCATCATTGCCTGAAATCACCAACCAAGATTCAGTCAAAAATCAGACCTGTTCCAAGCAATAACGTGTTGAATCTATCACTTGCTATCATCAAACAGGTAATTTCGTGTGCAATTGAACGAAAAATTGACTTAAAACCTCCATTTTTCTTCCTTTCGGCCGAACCCAAAATCCATAACCAAAACCATATCTAGACCTCACCATTTTGCAATTAAACACACACACATACTCACGAACACACCGCAAACAAAACCCCATACCCAGATTTCGCAAAAACAAAGTAAAAATCACGCATCAAGGGCTCAAAAGTGGCGACCCGTTTGCTACTCGAACCCATACCCAAACCGCACCATTTCGTAAGTTTCATATATCATTATACTCGTTTTTGGGTGTGGATTAAAAGCCCTAACGTTAATTTTATCAAAAATCTTGAAAACGAACTCAATTTGGGGATTGAAGATCTAGGGCTCATATGGATTTATGGAAATTTTCGTTTTCTGCTAAAAAAGGGTTAAAATAATTAAGTGGGGATGGATTTATGGGTTAGTCACCCAGCTCAAGTGGCTGGGTGCATTGCAAAACAACAAAGAGGTCTCGAGTTCTAATCACGGCCAGCACACTCTCCATGTTTTTATTTAAAAATCATTTTTTTCAAAACAGCCAAAGGATAAAAGATTTAAGTTACGAACTCTTGTTGGGTTAGTCACCCAGCGTAACTGGCTGGGTGCGTATCTTAAGGCGCAGCAGGTCACGGGTTCGAATCTCCCAACCCGTTTTTCTTGTATATTTTGTATTTTGACAACTAATTCACATTTTTAAACTTTCAAACTACCCACTAATCAAGTAAAAATTATATTTTTATCATTTTTATGCCTTAAAAACCCAAAAGTTTTCATAAACAAATGTTAACTTTAAAAACTTTATAAAACCAAGTAACAAAACATGTATATATTTTTATAAAAATCCTTGTGAGCGATCATTTAACCAATAATACCCATTTTAAACCTTCTAAGTATCATTTACATAAAGTTAGACACATAAACTTGTTTCGTCCACTATTTAAAAACTTTATAAACTAAAAATCCACTTAAACGTCATACCGTATTTGTAAAAAAATCAAGTAAACGACTTGTAATGACAACGATCTTTAAAGGTAGATTATTTAAAAATAAATAACATTTTAACCTATTTTTATAAAAACTTATAAATATACCAACATTCATAACTATTTCACAAAACAACTAAAAATAAGAATTTGACTAGTACGATCTCAAAACCACATATGGACTAAAATCATTATGTTCGATTAATAGGATAAGCTACCGAGGGTTATTTCCGGCTTCCACCGTATATTTTCTTGAGTAGATTTTGGAGCCGATTAATGTGAGTTTACATACCCCTTTTTATATTTATACACTTTTGGGGTGAAACATGTTATATTATTCAAATACACTACATGCACTAAATCTATTTATCAACTATTTGATTCCATTTATGTCTTGGTTGTGCTTTATGTATACGTGTGGTTTTCTATTTTATGATCGATACAATCATTAACTATTGCTAGCCCAACGACGTCTTAGATCTAAGGGCCTGACAAGCCTTTTTGGTGCTAAAGCCGATGCTAAGTCCGGCTCTTCAATGACGCATTCTAGTTCATTGAAGGAACCAAATTTCACTTAGCTGATCATATACTATATTCTATATTGTTGAGGCTTGATTGTACATTTGAGGCCGTACGTGTTGTTACATATTTGCACTAACCATTGTGGACATGGAATCGCTTATCATTGTGATCTATAAACTATTATCTATGTACTTAACTATGTGAACTCACCAACATTTTTATGTTGACATTATTTTCTAACATGTTTCAGGGAATACCAATGTATAATGCTAGCTTTGGATCATGATCACCATAGGCTTTTGGACCTACTTAAATTCTAAATCAATGAACTATTATTAGCTATGCCATTTGTAATTTGCCAAACTTGTGGACAAATTGTACTATTTAATTTGGTGACGCATGCTTATTTCAAACTCTAATTTGTAGCGTCATGTGGCTATGAGCAATCTCTAACACTCATGTCTCGACGATTATCCGCCTTTTATTTATTTAATTGGTCGGGGTGTGACATCACATGTGCTAAAACTCAAATCACATGAGCTAAAACTAGAATCACATGTGCTAAAACTAGAATCACATGTTCTAAACCTCATATCACATGTGCTAAACCTCATATCACATGTGCTAAACCTCATATCACATGTGCTAAAACTCAAATCACATGTGCTAAAAATAAAATCACATGTGCTAGAACTATAATCACATGTGCTAAGCCTAGAAGCACATGTGCTAAACCTTAAATCACATATGCTAAACGCCTAAAACTAGAATCATATGGGCTAAAACTAGAATCACATATGTTAAACCTCAAATCACATGTGCTAAAACTTGAACCACATGTGTCAAAACAAGAATCACATGTGCTAAACCTCAAATCACATGTGTTAAAAGCCTAGAAATAGAATCACATGTGCTAAAACTAGAATCACATATATTAAACCTCAAATCACATGTGCTAAACCTAGATTAATCACATGTGCCAAACTAGAATCACATGTGCTAAACCTCAAATCACATGTGCTAAAAGCCTAGAACTAGAATCACATGTGCTAAAACTAGAATCACATGTGATTTTCGCTTTAGTACATGTTATTTGAGATCTAGCACATGTGATTCTTGGTTTAGCACATGTGGTTTGAGATTTGACACATGCGATTCTAGTTTTAGCACATGTATTTGAGGATTATCACATGTGATTCTAGATTTAGCACATGTGATTTAAGGTATAGCATGTGCGATTGAAGTTTAGCACATGTGATTTAACTTTTAGCACATGCGATTTTTAATTTTAGCACATTTATTTGGGGTTTTGTAAAATTGTTAGTTGTCTTTGGTTGGAAGTTTATCACATGTGATGTTAGTTTTAGCACATGTGATTTAAGGTTTAGGCGTTTAGCACATGCGATTTTAGTTTGAGCATATGTATTTGAGGTTTAGCACATATGATTATAGTTTTAACACATGTGATTTGGGGTTTAGTACATTTGATTCTAGTTTTAACATATGTGATTTGAGGTTTAACAAATGTAATTCTAGTTTGGCTCATTTTAGTTAACCTCTAAAAGGTAAAACGTAAAATTGATAAAAAAAAAATCAAGCAAGTAAAAAACAATTAATAATAATCAGTGAAACTAATAGTAATAATACAACCCCCACCCTCAAAACCTAACCTTAAAAGTTAAACCCAAAAGTTAAACAAAAACAAATTTACTTAAAAGCTAAACCTTAAACACCGAGTCTATTAACGTAAATCATAAAATTTATATCCTGAAATACAAAAAAAGTTGAGGAAAAATGTAACGCTAAACCATAAAAACTAAACTCTAAAAGTTAAACGTATAACTAAATATAAAAGAAAGACGATTTAAAAAAAAGAGAAAAAGAAAAGCTAAACAAAAAACTTAACTCTAAAAGCTAAACCTAACTATAAAGCTATATAAAGCTAAAAAGAAAACCCAAGATCATTTGTTTAATTAGTTTTAAACCCTAAAACCGGTAACTAAAGGTAAATAGTAAAAACTAAATGTAAAGCTAAATAATAAAAAAATAAAAGAAAAGAAAAATGAAGGATAAAAAATACATTGATCGATCACAGTTGTAGGAAATGAAGTAGTTAACATGGGTGTGGTAGAAATTAAAAAAAAAGGTTAAATGAAAACAAACAAAAAAAATAAAAAATATTAAACCAAAACCAATAAAAAATTACAACAAAAACGTGATGTAAAAAAATAAGCTAAATACCAATTTAGATAAAAGCTAAATGTTAAAATATAGACCTAAAAACTAACCTAAAAGTTAAACAATATAAGTAAGACCTAAAGCAAAAAAATATATATAGAACATTAAAAAAACTGCGTTCAAGCTAGGTAAAGTAAATTAAAAATCAAACTTTGTTACGTAATGTTGTCTAGCATGCTGGTTAAACGCGTTGGTTTGAAGGCCCAGGTCACGCGTTCGAGCCCCGCTTTCAGCTTGTTTTTTTTTCTTTTTTTCATGGGGTGCAATGCATAGGATTGGATGGTGTAGGTGTTCCCCACCCAAAATTAAATCAAGATAATCCAAGAGCCCATAATGGTTCCCTAGTTCCCCGATAAAAAAAGGGTTCCCCATTAAACTTTTCCCTATATATATATACTAGATTAGTACCCGTGTATTACACGGATTTTAGTTTTATAGGTTTTAACTCAATTTACATATTAAAATTATTTTTAACATATCTCTTATTAAATCGATTTGGATATTTACAAATATATTAATATAAAAAATCATATGTTACAATAAAGGATATGATATAATAGTTGGTAAATTTTTATTGGAACATATCGGGTTAGGAGATAATTCATGATAATTGTAAATTTTTTTATTTGAACATATCGAGTTATGAGATAATTAATGATAATTGGTAAAACTTTAATTTGAACATATCGGGTTAAGATAAATCATAATAATTGATAAGTTTTTTATTTGAACATATCATGTTAGGAGATAATTCATGATACTTGGTACAGATCGGGTTAATATATAGATCATGATAATTGGTAAATTTTGTATTTGAACATATCGAGTTGAGAGATAATTGATGATAATTTGTGAATTTTTAATTTAAACATATCGGGTTATTTCGAATATGGAGCATACCATGACCCGTCTAAAAATTCTCCATCAAATTAATTAGAACATGACACCTAAGCAAAATCCTATGTGGAGTAGTTAAAATAGTGACATGTGGATGTGTTACTCAATTATTAGAATAGGTAGATTTTTTGAACTTTTTTTTAATACAAATTATCACTACTTAGATTACATATGTGTGCGTAATCTATAAATGTCAAATAATAGCTATCCTTTAAACAATATTTAATTTAAATATTTATCCAAAAATGCTCGTTTACAAGCCGGGTCGTCTCATTTACAAACTTAGACGAGCCGATTTGTCTCATTTACAAACCAAGACGAACGGGATCTGCACAATTATCTTTTAAAAACCCGTCGGTTTGAAGATGTAACAGTGGAATTGGTTTTAGACCCAGTTTTTTAACCCGGTTTGAACTTGATCCAATCCAATCCAATTTTTTTTTATTATTAGAAATCGACAAATCGTAATATCACCAGGTTTTTTCTTGTTTTTTACCCAAACCAACCTGAATCAGTTTGATCAACAACCTAGTTTAGATAACATTGACTAAAACCGGGTTGGGTTAAAACACAAACCAAGTTGGTTAAAAACTTGTTTTGTACACCTCTACCTAGAATGATGTTTTAATACTATTTGTAATTATAATATCTATAATAGAAAAAAATTAAAAATCGATGGAATTGTAAACGGAAATAGAGTTAAGTGCAAAATGCACCTATGTGGTTTACACCTAATAGCACTTTGCAACCCCGGTTGAATACTTAGACCTTTTGCAACCCTAGACTTTATATAGTGAGTCATTTGCATCCCCGGTTAGTTTGATTGTTAGTTGATCGTTATTTGTACGGTAAAATAGACCATTTACCTAAAAAATAAACCCCTGACTTTGTGGACCCTAAGACTTGCGTCTTAACTATTTACATCCCTTGCGTATTTTGGTTATTATGAAAAAGTTAATTGGAAAATCTAACATAGTTAATTATTTATATGTAAATTGGAACAATATGGAAAGGTAAAAAACGAGAAATATGAGATTTTAAAACTATAAAAATACATATTGTTAAATCAACAAACCTTAGATAAGAAATATGAATTTTCTCTAAGATAAACCTTTAGAATAGATTTTTTTTGTTCACTTTTGCGTGAAAACTACTTACACATAGGGGTGTTAAAAAAACGTAATTCAAAAAAAAAACAAAATCTGAATCATACCAAAATCAAAAATAACCGATCTGAATTCTTATTTGTATATTCGATTCGGATATAATCGTATTCGAATTCCTTATTCGGATTTTCGGTTCATCTTCGGATGTCAAAATTTTATGATTTCTGTTTATTCGGATATCAGTTTAAATCGAATAAGAGTTAACATACTATACAATTAATCCTTTATGCTCATACCTATATGTTTTCATCCCACTAAAAATTAGTCCATTTGCCCACTATAGAAATACATAGTTCTTGTTTAGACTATTTTCTATCAAGTGGCTTTATATTTTTGTTCTAGACTAGTTTTCTATTTTCAGGGTTCGTACGCTTTATGTTGTATTTGTCATGTATGTACACTCCACTTTGGTTTTTATATGTTTTCATCCCACTAAAAATTAGCCCATTAGCCCAATATAAAAACACCTAAATCTTGTTTTCACTATTTTCTATCAAGTGGCTTTGTATTTGTGTTCTACACTAGTTTTCTATTTTCCGGTTTCGTATGTTTTATGTTGTATTTGTCGTGTATGCAGGGGCGCAGCTATGTAGAGACGGGGGAGGGTCACGGCCCTCCCAATTTTTTCCGCTAGAAGTAACGATTTGTCGGTTTTTAGTTGATTTTGTTATATAAATTGGGTTGGGCCCTCTCATTTTTAAAATTCAGGCCCCCTTAATTTATTATACTATAACCCAAACCTAATTACCCAAGCCCATCCCAAATTAAACCCAAACCCAAACAAAACCTACAAACCCAAACCCAACCTACTCTTTTCTTTTAATTGTCGACAACAAGTGCAACAAGTCAACAAAGAACAACCGGCTCCTTGGCTCTTCCTCTTGGTCGCATACTCGCATACAACATCTTCTGCAATAAGCTTGTTCAGTTCCTGTCTGTTCTTCGGTTCTGTCATCCTGTCGACGTCCCAAACCCAACCAAGGTCTAAGCGCCTCTGCTGACTGCTGCTGAGCGTTGCTCCTGCTCGCCTTGGCTGCAACCTATGCAGCTGCACCTACCCTTGTGGCCTTGTCTCTTGTTATCTACTAGGTTAGTTTTACTTATTTGCGCTTGCCCCTTGTCTCAATTTATTTGTTGATCGTTGATTGTTAATTGTTGAATTTAGGGTTTAAGGGAATTAGGGTTTAAGTTTAGTTGTTAAATGTTGATGTATTTTAGAGGAATAAGGCTATAAGGGGTTTAATTTTAGTTGTTTTAGGGGTTTTAATGTTGAATGTTGATTGTTAATGTTGAAATTTAATTTTAGGGGTTTAAGTTGAGTGGTTTTGATTTTTGTTTTAGGGATTGTTAATGTTGATTGTTTTAGGGGTTGTTAATGTTGATTGTTTTAGGGGTTGTTAATGTTGATATTTTAAGTTTTTATTGTTTAATCCGACCCGACCCGAATCGTCGACCCGAACACATGTACCGAAACGTAGCTTAGGAAAAAAATTTATGGGTAGTATAAGTTTAGGCCCCCCTACTAGTTAATTCCTGGCTTCGCCACTGCGTGTATGTACGCTCCAGTTTGGTTTTAGATAGTGTTTAAGGAATTATGCTGCAATTTTGATTTTTCTTTGCATTCATAAGATAAACATGAGGTTAAAAGTGGCCAAAAAAACTTTTCGAATAGATTCGGTTTATTCGGATAATTTCTTTTATATCCGAATCCGATCCGAAATGAATTCGGATAAGATTCGGCTCAGTTAGGAAAATGGTTAATTCGGATACGGATATGTGCTTGAAAATTTCAAAACCGAATACATCATAAACTGAACCGATGAACACCCCTACTTACACACAAGATCAAGCTTAAACTTAATTTCAAAACGATTCATTATAACAATTAATCAATATCAATAGTAGAAAAAGAATACAGTTAAAATCTCAAGAAGTCATAAACCAAGTTCTCTTTTGCGTGAACACTACTTACACTCAAGATCAAGTTTGAAACTTTCAAACTAATTCATTATAACAACAATTACTCAATAGCAATAGTACTAGAAAAGGAAACAATTAAAATCTCAAGAAAATATAAACCAAGTTCTAGGTGTGTACCAGGATTCTAATAAGAGGGATTTAATGGGTCTATGTTTTAGGTTTTTAGGGATTAAATACTACAATGACATAAACGCCCTCTTATTTAACGGTACATAGGGTCTATGGATGGAGATTTGGAATGAAAAAAAAAAAACCACAACGTTATTTGGAGATGGAGATACAAAAGGGAGCCTCTCTTGGCGAACGGGTTTTTTTGTTCGTGTCCGTTTGTTTATTAAACGAACGAACACAAACGAACTTCCAGCCGAATGGTTTACGAACTGTTCGCTGAAAGTTCGGTTCGTTTACAGCTCTATCTCTCGCTATGGTCAAAAGGTTATCAAAGCCACTCATTTTCAACCAAGTAAGTATTTTGATATCTCGGTCAACAAGTTGGTGCGTGGGGCGTGGAGAGATGTAATGGCTAGTAACATGGATCTCTTAAAAGACACTATCAACATTAATAACCTTTTAATTGCATCTGTAGGTAATGAAGAAAGTATTAGCTTTTGGATGGACAAGTGGTTAGGCATTGCTTCACTGAAAGAGCTATTCCCAGATTTGTTTAAGATTGAAAAGACTATGAGGTGATTGGTGGTGGATAGATTAGGGGTGACGGGTGCGTAACGGGTGTGGAACTGGGCTTGGCGGCCCAATAATGGGGTTCTCAATCTGCAGCTCCAGCAACTAAATAACTTGTTGGATAGTCACTCTTCAATGGAGGGGGTTGATGTGTAGCGATGGGTGAAGGATAATTGAGGCTTGTTTTCTGTTAAATTTTTAAGAAATATGCTCGAATCGAACCGTGCGCCTATTGACCTTTCCCCATTTTCATGGTTGCCTTGGGTGCCACTTAAGGTTAGATGCTTTGGATGGCGGGCGTCTTTAGAGAGGATCGCGTCTAAACACGCTTTGAAGAGGAGATGAGTTAACATAATATCACCAGAATTCTCGATGTGTTTTGGTAAAGATGAATCTACGACACACGTTCTCCGCGATTGCCCCTTTGCAACTAAAGTCTGGTACGAAGTGTCTAGATGGTGTGGTAAAAAAAATTAATCAGGACCATTCCATAAAATCTAGTCTCGAAGCCATAAAATCTAATCAGGATCACTCCAACCCACTACCTGCATATCCACTTTATATGATTCACCATTACCAAAATTCATTTCAAATTTCAAAATCTTCTTTCTCTCTGCATCCGAAAACCATTGACGCTATAGCAGAGAACGATGGTGATGATCGGAAAAGTCTCCAGAAACCAAAACCATTCGTATGCATCTGGATCTAGATTCTCAACCATCTCCAAAACCCAAAACCTAATTTACTCCGACACCTACCACCGTAAATGCCCGTTGCAACAGCTTCACTCTCCTTCACTCGGTTCCTTTCTTCCTTTACCAAACCCCACCTCACCACCACCACCACAAACCATCGCTCTCTCACCTTCTCCCGACGTTCACTCTCACTCAAATCCTCCAAAACCACCGTCACCATCTCCGTCGGCGACAAGCTCCCCGACACCACCTTATCCTACTTCGACTCCGACAACGAGCTCCAAACCACCACCATCTCTGGCCTCACCGGCGAGTTAAAATCAAAAGGTGTTGCTACAATCGAGTGTATTTTCGGTAAACGATGCGTTTGTGATGAAGGCATGAAAAAATGATTTGGGAATTAGGGATGAAGTTATGTTCTTGAGAGATGAAAATGGGGATTTTGCAAAAACGATTGGGTTTGAATTGGATTTGAGTGATGGAAATGGGGATTTTGCAAAAACGAGTGGGGATGAAGATATGTGAAGAAGTGATGGTACTGTGAGTTTTCACTTTTCAATTGTTTTTTTAACATATATAACTTTGCAATTGTTTTTTTAACATTAAATCAATTAACTTTACTTTTAATAAATTATATAATTACGTTGTTAGAAATTAAGCTTATATAAATTAAGTTTTTATATAATTACTAAGTAAGCTAGTTCTAATTTTCTATAAGTTATGTAACACGATGTAACATATGCAACATTTATGGACTAGCACCTTAAATCAACTAGTTTTGATTTTTTATAAGTTATGTAACATGGTGTAACTTAAGTACCAATAAGTTTTGTTTTTAATAAAGTATGTAACACAATGTAACATGTCGATCTGACTGACGCTTAACCATATAGTTTTGTTTTTAATAAAATATGTAACACAATGTAACAAATGTACTAGTTATTTTTTCAAGTGTTTTTAACCATCTAGTTTTGTTTTTACTGTTCGGGTGCTTGAAATACGTACCGGTTAGTTTTCAACATGTTGTTCAAATTTCAATTAAACATGTAACAATATGTAACTTATGTAATTTTGCTTTTTTTAAATTTAAGTTAAATATGTAACAATATGTAACTTTGATTTTTTTTATTAATGTATCGGATTTTATAACACCTTCTATAAGTAAATAGTTTCAACTAAAATATGTAACATAATGTAACATATGCAATACTATGTCAGAATTGACAAGTAATGTTTTCTAGTTTTTAATAAAATATGTAACACGATGTAACATGTCTGACGAAAGCTTAACCACCTAGTTTTGTTTTTAATAAAATATGTAACACGATGTAACACATGTACTTGTTATTTTTTCATGTGTTTTTAACCATCTAGTTTTGACTTTGCTGTTCGAGTGCTTGACATACGTGCTGGTTAGTTTTCAACAGGTTGTTCAAATTTCAGTTAAATGTGTAACAATATGTAACTTAGGTGATTTTGCTTTATTGCTTTTTTAAATTTAAGTTAAATATTTAACAATATGTAACTTTGTTTTTTTATTCAAATATGTATACGATGCAACATATGTAACTTTGATTTTTTTAAAGATCCAAATATGTAACACGATGTAACATATGTAACTTGTCGGATTGGCACTTAATCCATCTAGTTCTTTTTTGTAGGTAAAGGAACTTTTGTATCAAAGATGAAGAGATTATCAAGAAACGAAGCACGTATGAAGCATGATTGAAACTATGTAACACTATGTAACAAACGTAATCCATACAGTTTTGTTTTTTAAAATATATGTAACACGATGTAACAAACGCAATTCTTCAGTTTTTAATAAAATATGTATCATGTTGTAGCATATGTAACACGATGTAACAAACGTAATCCATAGAGTTTTGTTTTTATATAATATGTATCACGTTGTAACATATGTACATATGTATCACATTGTAACATATGTAACATGATGTAACAAACATAACATGTCCATTCATTTTTGTTAATATGTAACAAGATGTAACAAACCTATCAACTAGTGTAACAATGTGTAACAAACGTATCAGCTATTGTCAATGAAATAAAAAATGTAGGAGAGAGAAATTATAAAGTATGTGAGAGAAATTATATTAAATAGAAAAAGTAGGAGAAATAAATTATATTATATTAAAAAAGTAGGATAATAAAATACACAATCATGTACATCATTGAAAACCATGTGGACCCTTTAATTCTCAACCATTGATCTATATAGATCAATGGTTAGTATAGAGTTTGTAAGGTTTTCTCAATAATAGTGAGTTTTTATTTTAGTCATCCCCTATTTGTATATATATACAAGTTGGCATCACTACTAGAAAGCTATGTTTTCTGCAATTTGCGACGGCTTTGTGTTGTCGCAAATATAGACAAATTTGCAACAACTTAAGAAATGCAATAAGTTTGCAATAGTCTTGTGACAAACCTTGTATTTGTTGCAAATTTGACTAAAAGTACCGAATAAGTTGTTTATAGTGAAATCAAGTTTAATTTTGTTATATAAAAATTACACTATATAAATGAGTGTTTTTTATATTGAACACGTGTTTAATTTTATTATATAAAAATTACACTATATAAATGAGTGTTTTCTATATTGAAAACGAGTTTTGATTTTGTTATATAAAAAATCTCTCTCTTCGGCTCATCTTGATTTTTTTTTTGTCATTGTATTTTTCTTTCAAGTTATTTTGTCTTTCTTATTCATCATTGTGTTTTTCAAAACACAAATTGTGTTTTTTTTAATGATAAGTTCTAAAAAAACAATGTTATAATAACACAATTCTTGCTTATAGCTAGTATGGAAAGCACGATGCTAAAATAACAACTGTGGGGGTGTTTGTTTGGGTATGAATGGAGCCATTCAGACGTAAATGTCTGATTTGGTCAGCCTTCATACTGTTTGGTTGGCGCATCTGAACGAAAAATGTCTGAGCGAATCAGACTTTTTTCAAGTCTGAATGGTGGTCTGATTGAGCTGGCGACAAGGCAGAGACCAAAAGCGAACTGTTGCTTTAAAAAAAACACATAAAAAAACTCCCCCCGCACGAACCCGGGTTTTCGGAGTTGCATTCGTGTCGCAGGTGTTGCATTTTGGGAAGGAATTCGAACCAAATTGCACCCTCCTACACGCGGGTAGGTGCTAGAGTAAAACATGACAAAGAACTTAACATGTCATGAATGCTTGCATATATAACCTAACAATGTTTTTGTTTCCACTCCATTGAGGGACAAAGTAAATAAAACAAAAAATTTTAAAATCTCATTCAGATTTCCAACCGAACAGAACATTTTAATCATTCAACACTTAACCATTCAGACATCTTAATCATTCAACACTTAACCATTCAACATTGCCAAACAGCCCCTATATATCTTATCTAATACAATTAAAAAATAACACAAAAAATCATTATTATGTTTTTTTTCAAGTCATTGTATATTTCGTGTTTGTCCTTATGTTTTTTTAGACGATGAGTCTTGAAAAACATAAGGTTGATATAACAATTGTGTGCTTTTATTACGTAAAACATTTATAAAATAACAACTAATTTACCTAATACATTATAAACAATGACAATATTTCATGAAAGATATATAACGTAAAACACAACTCAAATATATATATTTTTCATCATTTTGTTATATTTTACACAATGAGCTGACATATTTAACACAGTGACTAAAATGTCACCGCCGTAATATTAATGCTATTTTTAACCGTTTGAGATGTTAAAAATCACTTCTTCATACGTTTTGTGAAGGTACCTGAAGGCCTTGAAGAAAAATTAGATGGAGTTAGTGTTCGGAACCATTTCTGTTAGAAAATAAAAACACAGGGACCAAAACTGTTAAGGTAAGACTAAAACTGTTAATGGTATCAAAACACAGACACACAGGGACTAAAACTATAGTTTACTCTTTTCAATCTTGTAGCATGAGTTTAGTCAAAGCATTATTCAAGTGTTCTTGTATCCCTTCAATAGATAACAACCTGAGTGCCATTGCCGTGTAAGTTATGGATTTAGTAGTCAACATAAGATTGCATCAATAGCTACATGCATGTGTATGTTGTGCAACATGTTCAATGATTACAACTGCTATTTCATGCGATGTGGATTTTTTTGTTTGATGTGCTTCAAATGAAAATCATTAAAATAATTAATTAAGTCATAATCATAAGTTAGAGCATTTTTTATGCAATTTGAAGTATTATCCTGATAGAAAGGTCCTATTATTGAATCTATATGTTTGTTCTAAATTCTAATTCATATATATTAGAAATAAACAATCTCTGGTAAAGAAAACAGGTGATAATAAATAGTAGGAAGTTATCAAAATAACTTTAAACACCGGTCAATCAGTTTGTCGTCCCACAACCCCCTTTTTTCAAGAATTTAGGTAGTGTTTGGTATGAAGGAATGAGAGGTGGAATGGAATGGACCATTACGAGGGAATGGAAAAAAATGTGTTTGGTTGCTCAATGGAATGGAATGAACCATTACGAAGGAATGAAAAAACCCTCATTTTCATTCCATCCACCCCCCTTGTTTTTTTGCATTCCCTTGAGAAATGAAATAATTTTTTAATTCATGACAAGAACCATGACCTGACCCATGACCTAAATCTTAACCCGACACGCAAGTACCCATGAACCGACCCATGTCCTAACCCATGGCTTGAACCATGACCCAACCCATGAACCGAACCAGGATCTAACCCATGAACTGACTCATCACCCGAGCCATCAATTGGCCCGTGACCCGACCCATGTCGATCTATGCCCTGAACCATGACCCCACCATAAATCCGACTCATGGCCTAACCCGTGTCTCGTACCATGACCGACCCATGTCCCGATCCAAGACCCAACACATGAACCAATCCATGAACCAACTAATGACTTGGTCCATGAACTGACTCATGACCCGAACCATGAACCGACGAATGTGGCGACCAATTCCTCGAACCGTGGCACGACCCATGTCTTGATCCATATCCTAATTGATGTACTTATCCATGTATCGAACCATGTGCCGATTCATGGCTCGAACCAAGACCCGACCCATAACCATGACAAGATATTTTTGTTACTTTTAGAGATTTGTATTTTTTTCGTTTTTTTCCTTCCTACCAAACAACAAGTACTGATTCATTTCATTCTTGTAAGGTAACCAAACATGATAATGGAATGGAATAGTCCATTTCATTCCTTTGTCTATTCATTTCCATCATTCATTCCATTCCCTCGTCCATTTCATTACCCCATACCAAACAGACCCTTAATATTATAAAAAAGTACATACAAAATAGTAACTTTTGTAATTTTCTCTTTACTTCTTTATGTCGATTCTCGTCTTTCTCTCTTAGGACGGAGGGAGTGGACGATGAGGAAGGCAATGAGCATCAACGAGATCCTTCCTCGCCACCACCTTGTTGCACCAGGTCTGGACCTCGCCACCAACTGGAGCTCGTTCACCACATCTCCACCTCGTTTTTCCTCCAGCCGAGGACCAGAGCTCGTCCACGAGCAACCCGTCTCCCACCTCATCTCTTCCTTCCTCGCGTCCACTCCCTTCTCCCTTACTTTATGACAATTCATGTATATTTTGTTTTATTTATTTAATTAATTAACTAAATAATATTAATTCATATGCAAAATGTAAATTTTTTATTAAAAAATTGAAGGGTAATTGTGTACATGCACGTTTACATTTACTATAATCGTGTTAAATACTTAGTTGATTAAAAACGTGTAAACAAGTTATGATTGTAAGATAGGTAATGAGATTGTGACATATTACAAATGTTATAATCGTGTAGCATACCTTAGTTGATTAAAAAAACTAAAAACAAGTTATGATTCTAATCAATGTTGTAGAACTTGATAATTATCGGTAGTCGGGTGGTGAAGTACTTTGAAGCTAGGAATCGGGATTAATCGTAATTAATCGGTTTGGTGTTTTTATATGTAAATTTCTTTTTTATACATATATACACACACATTGATATGAATATAATACTTTCATGTTCATGGATTGTGAATATTTATATGTAAATTTCAGTTTTATACACACATACACACAGATGCGAACGTAATAATTTAAAATACATCAAAATTCTAAGTTTTGATCGTGATAAGTGAAATTAATGTCTAAGGTTATGTATTTAAGGACTATAACCCATTGGTTATGGATCGGGTCGATAAACTGAAGGTTTAAAACCCATTAAAATGCTTTGACTTTTGTTGATCGATTACTACGATTACGACCGCCTAGACTGCCTATTGATTAATAGACCGATTTTAGAAAATAGACAAGGTAATTCACCGATTAATCGTCGATTAATCGACCACCTAGACCGATTTTTACAGCACTGAATTTCTAACATATACATATATGTAAAGTATGTAACACGATTGTAACATATGTTATATAATCGTATTACAGACACATTGTTACATATGCTATAATATTGCTACATATCTTATTCGGTAAACAAGATAGAATAAAAAACCGTCTACTGTATTTTTCTTTTTTAACATCGTGTTTCAGATGTAACATTATCTGTGACCGGTGTAAAAAAAATCAAATTGTATACATTTATTTATTGAAAAGGTCCCATTACAACCAACAGTAACCTTAACAAAGTGTTTTATACAACTAACTATATTTAAAAATATCTAAAACTATAATAAGCTGAAAAGAAAAAACATAAACTTAATTATGCTAATTTTTTTGATAGTCATCTTCATCTTTTCATCTTTGACGGAAAAAAAATCATGTCGTAAAAAGCATATATTCAATTAACAATATGACGTAGGTGCCACGAAATTAATAAAATGACAAGGTAAACACAAAAACATGAGAGAAAAAAAAAAAAAAAAAAAAAAAAAGACTGTGACATAATTTGAACCACACAAATGACATCTGTGGGTTTATTCAATTAACATGGATTGTCTTCATGTTACATTGCCATAGTAAGTTGCATGGATTGAACATTTTTATCGAAACATACCATAGATCATGTGGTAAAAAGCGTTAGATTGTTAAGAGGTTGTGGGTTCAATCCCATCATGTGATTGTGTTTTTTTTACGAGCCACAAAAACTTGTGCCTCGTAAGTTCTTCGGGGTTCCATTGAACTTCACCCTAATCTTAAAAATCATAGTATATTTTTATCATTTGTAATTTTTTTAACCATTTACATCTTTTGTGTATTTTGGTCATTATGAAAAAGTTAATTGAAAAATCTAACGGAGTTAATTATTTGGATGTAAATTGGAACAAAATGGAATGGTAAAAAACGATGAATATGAGATTTTAAAACTATAAAAATACAGATTGTTAAAATCAGCAAACCTTAGATAAGATATATGAATTTTCTCTAAGATAAACATTTAGAACGGCTGTTTTATGTTCTCTTTTGCGTGAAAACTTCTTACACATAGGGGTGTTCAAAAAACCGTAATCCAGAAAAAAAAAACCAAAATATGAATCGTACCAAAATCGAAAATAACCGATTTGAATTCTTATTGGATATACGGTTCGGATATAACCGTATTCGAATTCCTTATTCATATTTTTGGTTTGGATTCGGATGTCAAAATTTTGTGAATTCGGTTTATTCGGATATCGGTTTAAATCGAATAAGAGTTAGCCTACTATACAATTAATCACTTATGCCCATACCTATGTGTTTTCATCCTACTAAAAATTAGCTCATTTGCCTACTATAGAGAATTTTTTTACCAAAATGGTGTTTGTGAAAATTTATTTACCAAAATAGTGTTTTTTGAAATTCTTATTTCTTTCTCTTAAACAGTTAAACTCATTGGATAAAGCTTTTTCTTTAAAAATGATTATCTAAATAATAAATGTTAACAAGTTTCGTTTCATTTCTTTAAAATAAAAGATTTTAAAATATTTTTTTCAAATCACATTTTTTAAACGTTTCCTTAAACGAAATTTTGGGTTTTACAGTTTACAATTTCTTTATATTTATTTGAAATTTTTTATAAGTGCTAAGTTTTTTTATTTATTTTACTAGATTATGTTTTCCTTGTGTATGAGTTTGTGTAACATTAATTTTAAAAATAAGTGATTTGGTTTAACGAGAACAAAAATTCAATATTTCAACTTATTAAGAAAAATGAGCCGACTCCACTCGGCTTGTTTACAACTATAGTTTTAAATGGCACATTTCTATTGATTATCTTTTTCGTGATACGGCTTTGGATATTTCTTTTGGTATTCGAAATGCGAGTTTGGTTTTCGAATAGTGATTCGGTACTATTTCTAGTTGTATCCGAATTGTGAAATTGATTTCCAATTCGGTTATTGGATAAATCATTGTATAGTTTTGATTCGGTTTATGGTTATGTTCATAATGTGTTTTGAGTGTTATGAAAAGCAAATTTAATATTAGAACACTAAATTAAAACAAAAACGTTCTCTGCTATAACATTTAAAAAATAAAAGAGCTATAGACATTTAAAAATATATCTAGTGTAAAAAATATATTTTCAAATAGATAATGTGTTTTGAAAAAAATAAAAATGTTGTTCCTTCAACAAAACATTTTACATTTTACAGAGATTAATATTTTTATAATCACTATTAACTTCATTTTATCAAATGAGATTGAGTGAAAAAAAACAAAAGTTTCAAAAACACTATTTTGGTAAATACTCTTTTAACAACACTAATTTGGTAAATAGTTTTTCCATCAACACTATTTTGGTCAAAAACTTCACTATAGAAACACACAGTTCTTGTTTAGACTATTTTCTATCAAGTGGCTTTGTATTTTTGTATTTGTGTTCTAGACTAGTTTTCTATTTTCCGGGTTCGTACGCTTTATGTTGTATTTGTCGTGTATGTACGCTCCACTTTGGTTTCTATATGTTTTCATCCCACTAAAAATTAGCCCACTATAGAAACACCTAAATCTTGTTTTCACTATTTTCTATCAAGTGGCTTTGTATTTGTGTTCTAGACTAGTTTTCTACTTTTCGGTATATACGCTCCAGTTAGGTTTTCCACCTAAATGTTGTATTTGTCGTGTATGTACGCTCCAGTTAGGTTTTAGATAGTGTTTAAGAATTATGCTACAATTTTGATTTTTCTTTGCATTCATAAGACAAACAGGAAGTTAAAAGTGACAAAAAAAACTTTTCGGATAGATTCGGTTTATTTGGATAATTTCTGTTATATCCAAATCCGGTCCGAAATGAATTCGGATAAAATTCGGCTTGGTTAGGAAAATGGTTAATTAGGATCGGTTCGGATATGGATATGTGCCTGAAATTTCAATACCGAATACATCGTAAATTAAACCGATGAACACCCCTACTTACACACAAGATCAAGCTTAAACTTAATTAATTCCAATCCGATTCTTTATAACAATTAATCAATATCAATAGTAGAAAAAGAAAACAATTAAAATCTCAAGAAGTCATAAACCAAGTTCTCTTTTGCTTGAACACTACTTACACTCAAGATCAAGTTTGAAACTTTCAAACTAATTCATTATAACAATTACTCAATAGCAATACTAGAAAAGGAAACAATTAAAATCTCAAGAAAATATAAACCAAGTTCGAGGTGTGTTTTAGGTTTTTAGCAATGTTTTCAGGTTCGGATCGGTTCGGCCGGTCGAACCGGTCGGATCGGGATTCGGGGGGTGGACCGGGCCGAACCGTATAGGTTTGTTTTTAGTACAAAGGATCGGCCGGTTCGAACCGGTCAACCGGTTGAACCGGGATTCGGCCAGTTCGGACCGGTTCGGAAAATTAATTTTTTTTTTAAAATTTGACTTTATTTAGTTAAATTTGTGATATTTTTTATTTGAATTAAGTTTGGTTAAGGTTTAACCTTTAAACTTTGGATAATATTGTCTCTGTGTTGAAATTTAGAACTTAAAAAGTTGTTTCTGAGTATCTGACTTATATTTTAAGTTATATTAATACTTTAGAAAAACATATATAATTATTCATTATTTATATGGTTCAAAACCGATCCAACCGGTTCGACCGGTCCGACCGGTTCAACCAGTGAACCAGTAAGGCGACCGATTCACTGTCCGATCCGATCCTAAAAACATTGGTTTTTAGGGATCGATTAAATACTACAATGACATAAATGCCCTCTTATTTAACGGTACAGAGGGTCTATGGATGGAAATTTGGAGTGAAATGGAAAAAATAAACGGTTCATTAACTAATGTGTTTTTCACATTAACTATAACTTCTTTTAGAGCTCACTATGTTGGGACTTTAAACTCGTTCATTGTATATCATCTGAGCACAACGGGTTTTTAATTATGTTAATTGTCGTTCTAAAAAATATATAACTTCTTTTATTGATGGATAATAAATTATAAATTTGCTTTTAAATTTTTATTTACAATACGAAAATACAAAGAGCAATTACATTAAATTAGAGTAATTTAATGCATATGTAAAATGTGTAAATTGCAAAAAGTTTCTGAATTCGTCGCTAGACGTTATCATGACATGCTAACTTGTGGAGAGCCTATATAAAAGCAATAACATCAAGGACATAGACGCAACGAAAGAAACCATGACACTAGAACATATTCTTCACATGAATATGGGAGATGAAGATTCAAGTTATGCCAATTACTCTTTTATTCAGGTGTCTCTTAATCTCTAAGTCATATCTATATATATATATGTATGAATATGCATTTAACAATTATTTCTCATATGCTTTAGTCTTCCTTTTTTTCCCAGAAATCTATGATAGAAAAAGCAACACCGGTTTTAAAGCGTGCAATCAAGGGTATGGCGAATCAGGATGTCTTCTTCGACTATTGTTTTAGGATCGTGGATCTTGGATGTTCCTCCGGCATGAATTCATTGGTTGTTGTCTCTAATATTATCGATACAGTCTATGAGATGTGCCAAGAAAATAATCGTAAAACACCACAGTTTCAAGTGTGCTTAAATGACCTATTTGGAAATGATTTCAATAATCTTTTCAAATTATTACCAAACTTTTATGAAACCCTTAAGAAGGAAAAGGGAGAAAATTTTAGTCCATGTTTTGTTTCAGCAGTCCCCGGTTCTTTCTATGAAAGACTCTTTCCTGATGAAAGTCTGCACTTTGTTCATTCCTCTTATAGTCTTCATTGGCTTTCTCAGGTTTGTGTAATACCAAACAATATAACCGCCATATGCATACATTAAGCAAACAAATTACACCATACATTTTATGAGGACTAAACTCTACTCAACATCTAGTGTTCCAAACACAAGTGTGTTACCAATGAGTCAAATCGATGATTAGCTGATAATGAGTGTTAGGTAATAACTAATAGCTTAGTTAGTTATGATTAGGTATAAAAAGAAGGGAATGAGAAGGTTAGAGTTTATTTTCAATCATGTTTATTATAACTCGTAAGGATACACTACAAGAAAAAAGGGTTTTAGGGACTAATACTATAGCAACAAAAAGTTTGGTCTCTATAGGTAACCATATCGCGACAGAATATCGTCCCTATAGGGTTTTTTAAAATTTTGACTATTTCAACCCTATAGCAACGAGATTTCGCCCCTATAGGGTGAGCGGGAATCAGAGCACCAACCTAAAAAAACCCCGCCCTATGAAATACATATTGCGACAAAATTTCGTTGGCATAGGTCAAATTTAAATTAATTTTGACTTTCTTTTAATATGTGTTTTAAAAAAGAAAATTCTAAATTAAAAATTGTACCCTATCGAGACGAAATTTCGTTGCTATAGGGTTTATACCCAAATACCCCAACAAAAGCTACTCTTCAACTCACTTTCCCCAAAATTCTATCTCCCATCTCACTGCTTCTCATCGTCTCCCACCTCACATTATCTTCTTACAACCCGTCAGAGCACTACATCTCGTGGGTCTTCAACTTGTTTTGGCCGTTGTTCCAGTTTGCACCATCAAATCTTTGCAATTTAAACACTGTTTAAGGTATGGGTTCTTCAAAAATCAATTTGTGGTAAACTTTTGGTCAAATATGTTAAACATTTAGTTTGTGTTGTCAATTTTGTTGTGTGTTTAAGCTCCAAATCGTAGATTTGTAGTAAACATGATTAAAAGATATGCCCTAACCAAATTTTGATGTGTGTCTATTGTTGAGATGAATGGTGAAATTGGTGGATCATTTGAAATGAATGAAACTATTAATCCAACTTAAGATAGCGAAATCAAAGGTAAAAAGATGTTATTTTCTTTAATGGTCATTTGATGATTTTGGTTTCCATGAATGCTGAAATTGGTAGGGATGTTAATTAGCTTAAAATTGATGGCTGCTAGGTTTTTATGATGGTGAAATGAACATTTGATTTTTTTTTAGCTTTTTTCATTATCATGCTGTGTTTGGAGTTATATATAATTTTAGGGTGTGTTTGCATCATGTTTACAATCTGTGATAGAAAACTATTAGCATTAACAAGAAACTTATGAATATTTGAGAGAATTGAAAGTAGAGATAACAAGTAATCTGATAAGTGGTTTGGTACTATGGTAGAAGTATATGATTGTTAAGATTATGTTTATCATTTGGTTCTGTTGAAGGTATGGTGGATGTTACAAGCAACCATGGTGGTGATGGGAGGAATAAGGATCCCCATGGTCCTCCGTTTTCGATTTAGTCGGGCTGCAATTCTTGTAAGTTGCTTGTTTTTGTTTTACTTTCTTTACTTTTATAACTTTTCATGAAATTGTTTAAAATAATTGGTAGTTGTTGTGTGTTAGTAAATTATGAAACGATTGTTTTATTATCATGTATTTAAGTATCAGATTGAAGACTTTATCATCATATATATGTAAACTAACTTTTCGATTTCATGCACCATTGTAGCCCAACCCAAAAAAACCCGTGGGCATGTAAGTCACTTTTATATTTATACTTTTATTACTATTTGTTTTATAACCTTTAGTTGTTTTCTAATTGCTTCTTTTTATAGCATTACTCCATGGGTCAGTGAAAAGAGGTGGCTACAAGTTATTGAGGATTTGTTCAAAACCGAGGACTATATAAACCGTTCAGAGAAAAACAAAGCTAATAGGGCAAAGCAATTGTATGGTAGTTTTCATTAAGCCATACGCCTAATGGCGACAAGAGAAGGTAAAATTTAGAGTTATAAAATATTAGTTATTTAAAATCTAATAATACTACTTAATCTTGTTGTTTATAGAAGAAAGCAGCCGGACATCCAAATCATGTTGGTGTTTGGAAAGATATGCATTGCAAGAAAGGCAAATGGTATAATAAATACGCAAAAGAAGATTGGGTAAGTAATCGACTTTTATTTATAACATTTGTTACCATGTAAGATTAGGTTCGGGTCAATTAGACCCGTTTAACTTTTAGTTGGATATATTTTTTAAGTGTATATATATATATATATATTAGATTGAGTTCGGGTCAACTTGACCCGTTTAGATTTTTTGTTAGATATTAGTATCATTGTTTCCAATAGTATAGTCTAATTGATATTTGAGTATTGTTAAGGTTTATTATACTATGGCTGAACATGTTGGTTATCCATCTAATAGTCCTTATGCTACCGAATTTTAGGAAAACACTTAACGTATGCTTATCTTCTTGTATAGTGTAGGAAAAAATTCAAAAAGTTCAAGAGGAAATGTGAATAGAATGGGTGGTGATGCAAGGTGAAAAATCCAACCCCCAATGCATCTTTTGAAAATGACAGTTTTTTGCAAGAACAACAAAAATCAAATCAAATCTTGCAAAATCAAATTAATCAACTTTGACCATGTAAACCCTATAGCGACGACAGTTCGTCTATATAGGTTATAGTCAACTTTGACCGGTTAACCCCTATAGCGACGAAAATTTCGTCCCTATAAATAATTTTGATTTTCAATTTATGTTTTCTTTTTGTTTGAAAATATATAGGGACGATGGGTATAGGGACGAAAAATCGTTGCTATAGCCTACATATAGCGACTAACTCTATAGCAACGAATTTTTTTTAGCTATTGCGACGAGGCTATGCATACGACTTTATAGCAACGAAAATTAGTCGCAATAGTCTATAGCGACGAAACGAAGGGCTATAGCAACGAAAAAAATCGTCGCTAAAGACTGTTTTTCTTGTAGTGATAGAAGATGCATTTCCACGTGTACTATTTTGAATAACTTAGTCATGACTATATATTTTGGAAGATAAACTTAAGTGTCCATGCAACATGTGAAGGTACCCGAAGACCTTGAAAGTAATAAGCTAAATATATACATAGCGAAAACAAGTCCTCAAAATGTAGTGGAAGCATATGGAAAGCAATTTCATACTGACTTTACAAAGTTTTTACAACTGCGCTCCAAGGAAATAGTACACCATGGACGCATGGTTTTAACGTTACGTGGTCGGAGTAGCCTTGATCCAACTAGCGATGATTCAAGCAAATTCTTGGAGTTTCTCACCAAGTCACTTCTCGAAATGGTCAAAGAGGTATGTCGTGTATCTATTTTTAACACAAATTAACCAAGAATATGCACGTCTAGTTAGCTTCATCCGCTAACTGTTTGTACTCTTACTCATAGGGGTTGGTTCGAGAATCAGATATTAACTCTTTCAATATCCCATTTTATTTTCCACACAAGGATGAAGTTAGAAACATTATTGAAGCACACGGATCGTTCTCTCTTGACGACATGAATATTTTTGTAACCGATTGGGGTGAACATGATAGTGATTGCACAAATACGAATGAAGTAACTCATCAATCCAACAACTTTGGGAAAAACGTAGCTAAATCAATAAGGGCGGTAGTAGAACCGTTGTTTGCTTCTCATTTCGGGGATTCGATTATTGACGAACTATTTAACAAGTGTGAGAAGAACACGGAACAACATCTAGCTAATAAGAAACTAAGAGAATTAAATATTGTCGTTTCATTGACAAGAAAATAAATGAGTCATTTTATCAAGCGTTTAAGTCACTATGTTGGTTCTATTTAAGTTCTTTATGTATTTTGCCATTCATTATATGCATTTTCAAACCTTTATATTATATATCTTAGAGGGAACAAGTTTTCTCACTAAATAATCATCCAATTAATATTTGATCTCCGAATCATATAAGAAACAATGTTTTGAAAATCAGACCGGACATTGAATTAGTATTATAATTTTACTGGTCGGATCGATCTAACCTTGACCAAGGTATAATAAAATATATATTTATCAAAATAATGTCATAAGAAGAGTTGTTCGATATGCAATCAAACTCTAATAACCTAAATTTCGAATCAATTTGAGCAACGAATTCGAATATGGGATTATTTAAACTAAATAGCTATTTCGGATGCAAATAAATTTCATATATTTTGTCTTTTTTTACTTTATTTGTTGAGGCTCACTTAGAGTATTTTGTCCCTAGATCTCCAACTTCATATATTATCTTCTCATTTTCTCTCTCTACATATTTAAATAAACCTTAATTTACCCATATTAACCTTATGTCTAGGGATGGGTATGGGACGAGTATTAGTAATCCCAGACCCCTATAAAATTCAGTCTCATACCCGGTCTAATACCCATCGGGTATCAATCGGGTAATTATCTGTCGGGTATCGGGTATACCCGTCAATTACTTTCACAATATAAAAATGATACATACATACATAGTAAAATGTATCAAATCCAAATTACTAAATTCTCATGATATATGAGTTTAAAAAAAGCAATACATTCTCTAAACAATATCAAAACGAGTAAGTAGTTCATCTTCTAAAACAAGCTATACTAGTTCTTAAAAAAATATCCATGAAAAATACCCAAAACAAAGATACTCACTTACTTTCATATCTATTACTATCTATAATGCAGATTGGAAGGATACCCATAATGTCAACCACGTACAAATTCTTTAAACATAATGTACAACTAATTTTAGGGGTAATTAGGTCTTTTTAACAAAAGTTTTAAATTAAACCCTAAAAATAGTTATAATCTAATTCTAAGTCAAACATTTAAACCATCAATCCCACTTTGTTCTCCACTTTCAAAGGCAGCCTAACTGTTTTACATCTCCATTCCTTTCTTCTTTCTTTATTCACCGATCCGCCGATGTAGCTGCCTCTTCTATCAGCATACATACATTCATCTCAGTTCATTAATGGTAATTTACCCTCCTTATACTCCTCTTATATGATTTGATTGGAATTGCAGTTTTGATTTTTGGGTTTTATATCAGGGTGCTTTTGTCTCTACCTTTGCGATTGTTGGAACTCATGGGCACATTGCAAAGGAAAACACACTGATGTGATTCTGTCTATTCAACAACGTTGCAATTGCAACAAGCATTCTTTTTACCAAAAGTGAGAGCTATATGTGTTTTTGTATTAGTAACGTGTTTATAAATGATTATAATGCATCATCAAACAACTTAAATCTTGTTGTTTTAGGAATTAGGTATTAACAAGATACCAATTGTTGATTGGGATATCCATCATCGAAACGGTAATCAAAATATGTTTTGTTGTTCTTCTCTGTTCACAGGTAAAATACATGATTTCGTTTGTTTTCTTATATTTGCTTGTAGAGAACATTATATTTTTGTCATGTTTATTCTTAGAATATTTTGCAAATGTGCATGCATGAGTATTGGAGTTTTTATCCTACTGGTGATGATTGGTGAGTGTCAAATATACAAGCTTTCAATGGGAGAATGGTCAATGTGGTGTTTGGGACAATATACTAATTCCAGTTGTTAGAGAATTTAACCTTGTTATAATTATTGTCTCGGTAGGATTTGATGCAGGTCAACTCTACCAACTCTTAATGAAACACATTCCTCTTTTCATTTATAATTGTTAGTTATATAGTTTGGTATTCTATTTATTAGGGTTTATTAGTAAATGTTACTTTATATAATAATGTGTAAGGTTGCCTTTATTTGAAACAAACAACTTCTTGGAACAGATATACTAACGGCATTTCTGGTGTGTTGTGATTTGTACAGCCGATGGTGTTTAGTGGGGAAAAGATAATCGCGACATTAGATGGTGCATACAATCTCAACTAATTAGCAAATTCGGTAGCTGCTTGTGTGGAAATGTTACTAGGAAGTCAAACCAATTCCCCACTCCTTTGATTTTTATCCATTTTATTTCACATGGAGATTGATCAAAGAGGTAAGAACCTGCGCATCATTGGTTTATCCATTTGGGATATTTAACACAACAATATTTTGTTGTTTTGATGCACAATTTACATTTTTTTCAAGTTCACCAGGAATTAAGTGCATTTTGGCTAATACTAGCAGACAAGTTACCTCAGAAGTGACATTTTACCAATGATAGGCATTGTTAGTTGTATAGAAAACTATTAAGGTGGTTTACCATCTCAACTAATAGCTTTAAACTATGATCGCCTTAAACGTAATATTTTCTTATATTTGGTTGTGTAATCCACACATCATTTCTTCGACTTTAACTAATTGCTTATTTCATTTTTGTCATACTTTGTTTGTAACCAGACTTAAAAACCGTCTCACTAGATATTAATTTTACTTTTTTTAAGTAGCTGAACGCCTTATAATCATCTCTAGAGTCACCAGTTGCTGAAACTTTTGTCAACCAAAAGACTACCAAAACTGAAGAGCACACCATCTCCCCTTCTACAGGATTGAGAAGAAGAACTGCGTGAGTAGAAATCTCGCATATATGATTATTTTATCTTATATGAAGCTGGTTTATTTTTATAAGTTTTTAAATAAAAAGCTTATGGCTACTCATTACATATTAGTTACCAATGGTATATGTCACCAGTTTATAGTCTTAATCTTGGTTTGATTTATTATTATGTTTATATTTGTCATCAATTGAATTCGATTGAAGGACTTGGTCATCTTTATTAATTTATTTGTACTTTTAATGTTTCAGTGAGTTGTAGAAGCTGGTCAGCAGTTGCTCAGTCTGGGAGTCAGTTATGTTATCATCTTATTATTTTTGTTGGTTATCGTGCTTTATGATCGGTATTGTCAATAACGATTTACAAATTTCTTATTCTATTGGTTGAGTAGGGTTATGGGTGCTATACCTTTCTACAATATGTCAAGTTTTATACATTGTCATTGACTTCAATATGCTTTTAGTCTCTCTTTATGAAATTAGGCGACGTGTCATGTGATGACCAACCTGAGTTTTCATTGCAGTTATTAAAACAAGTTAAGGAGCCACTTTAAGTATTAGTTATATATGTTTCTTTGAAAAAATGTCAAACAAGATGCTTTAAAGAATAGTTTATTAGCCTGTGGATAAGATAAGATAGATACACCTTTCTTTGTTTTAAGAGTAAAAACTGAACCCACATGCTATTTAAGAACTGTAGTGAATATCTGAATCTTAGTGCTATTTTGTAAAATTAATAGTAAAAGCTCTCATGTTCATTAAAGTTTTTCTAAATCTTGATATTTAGGCATTTAACATTTTGTTTTAAAGAGCTATTGCACCAAATGTAGTGAACATGTTCAAGCATGAATATGAAGAAGCTGTAAAAGCTTTTTGAGCATCTTCAATAAAAGAAATCTTTCAAATTCCAGGTAGTGAATATGAACTTCATATTAAACTTATGATAACAATACTTATGGTCCTGTTTGGTTCTGTTTGTTAGTTTTTTAATTAGGCATACTATGTCTTGTTACGATTAAAAGCGTTCGACATAAATTACTTGGGTTTGGCGAACTTATTGAGTTTATGATAATATATTAGTATGATCGATATGTTTTGCTCACAGTAGGTGTTTAATGAATGAAGAGTTGATTCATTTGAAAATTTTCCTAATGACGCAAATTGGTCAAGAGAGTCAACAGATTGTATATACCCAGGTATGTTACCATGCCTAGGTTTCATTTTACAGTTTTGTATGAGTTCCAAGATTTCATTTCATATAAAATGAGTTTGACAGAGTGCTCCTTTACAATTAAAAAATGAAAGCTATATGAACTTTGGATTTTTCTCAAAATATAGAATTTTCACTTTCAGAGTTGAAATTCATGTGTATGTTAAATTTTGTGATTGTATGGTGTTTATAAGATCTGAAGCACTTTACTTTATTTTTGAATGTTGTGTGATTTAAATGACTTTGCATTTTCATAACATCCATGCATAATGAAATCCAAATTCTGCCTGTTTTGTTGGTTTAAAGGTTATGATTGTAACCTGTTTATGTAATTTTTCTAAACCGTGTTTAGTTTCTACATTGATATTATTGTTTTGTATTCTGCAAGTGTTTAGTCTTTGGTGTTCAAGAGTTTGTGATATTTTAATAACATATGTGATTACTTCTACATCTGGAGTTGTTTATTCAATTGAAATCTTTTTAAGAACAAATTTGATGATTCACACACATGGATATGAGAAGAAAAAGACTACAAGGAAGGGTTCAGAAATAGGATGTTGATGGAAAGAAAAAATTGAGATTCAGCCATTGCTGGAGGTAAATAAAGATAAATTTGACGAAATTGAGTGGCAAATAATGTTAAGGAGAAGCTTACTGGAAAAAGTAAGTTGTTCTAAATGTACTTTAATTCTAAAAGAAAATTATTTCATCATGTTTGGTTACATTTGGGGGAGGGGGGAGGTCTGGATTTACATGATATGAAATAAAAGTAGTCGTTTTTCATGTAACATTATTGAGTGTGCTTGTGCATACGATTAATCATGTTTGAATTTTCATTTACACTAAACTCATTTTGGTTAGTTTATCTATAATTTATATAAAATCAGAATTTGCAAAAGAACCCCATATAGTCATAACAGTTACTTGTAAATGCAATTAAAATCTACAAAAAGGTACACATGTTCATGTTTGATCGGATTAGGGCGGGGTTGTTTTGGATTGGATGCCTATTCTCTCTATCAAATTAAAATGGGTCAACTTTTTATAGATTTGCATGATATGAGGTTTAAGTGATCATTTTGCATGTAACATTATGCATATGATTAATCATGTTTGGATAGTCATTTACACTAAACTCATTTTAGTTAGTTTATCTATAGGTTTTTTAATATTAGAATTTGCAACCCCCCCCCCTTCTTATAGTCATAACAACTACTTGTAAATGCTATTTTTAATCTACAAAAAGATAAATATGTTCATGTTTGATCACATTGGGGTGAGGGGTCTGGATTGAATGACCTTTGTCTCTAACTAATTAAAATGAGTTAACCTTTTTTAATTTTGTTAAAATGAACACATATATTGTTTATGTATAAAACTCTACAAAATGAAAATGAGTAGAAATTGAGGCATTTAAGGTTGGGAGCATCATCATTGATATTATTATGTAGGTCACTGTGATCCACTTATAGCTCAATTGCAAAGAATAAAGAATTAAATTGAAAGGTGATAAACTATTTCATGCAACTTTTGAGTGATTATGTGTGGAACATGTAATGTAGACATACAAGCAACTAAGCAACATATTCGTGCATATGCGTCTGTAGAAAACATTAAACATGGCATAAAGCTAACACAAGCACTTGCTAAAGTAAATCACATGTTTAATGCCATCGTATGGCAGCTATTTGCCATGTTTAATGCCATCGTATGGCAGGGATGATTATAGTTAGCAGGTAAGAATTCATTGATCTACCCTCCACGTATACTTCTAAAGGTGCATAAATGAGATATTGAGATTGGGCGTAAGGTCACTATGACTTATTTTTATATAGTTTTATGAATGCATTTCAAAATGCAGCTAACATGTGTCATCTGCAGCTAAAGATTAAGCAAATGACATGGGATAAGGATGAAGAGAGGTTTAGCTTTGACATTGATGCCTCATTGATCATATAGACACAACAAAAAACTTTGGTTAATAAAGTTGATTTGTTACGGTACATATATGACTTCATGTGTTTTAAGTGAGGCTTTGATTCCTCCTTCAGCTTGGTAACCATTCATTTATCTTCCAAAAGTTTTAAAGTCATTCAATTTATTCTTACCTTTTTTTTTACTCTTCCAAACATGAAAGCTTGGTTTGGTTATATGATGTTAGTAGTTTAGTACTGTTTTAGGTGGGTTGAACTTGAGTAAAAAATTTAGCTGGTAAACAAGCATCTCCGACGATGTTGGCTCCGTGACGCTTTCATTTTAACTTGAGAATGGGTCCTTTCATTTTTCTTTGGTTTTATTGTTTAATCTTTTGGTTTGAGGGGAATGGATCAGTAGTTTGAGTAACACATGTACCGAGTATTTAGATAATCATTTTAACAATTATCTTTTGTAGTGTAGAAAGTAGAATATCCTTCAAAATTTCATGGATGGAGACTACCACAAAAGTAAATGGTGATGCTAAATCTAAGACCTATGATAGGTAATTTTGTCGGAATAAGTTTGAGCAAGAACGGGTCATATTACTTTTCTATTTTTGCATCACATAAAGAAAGTTTGATTGCGTGATACACGTTTACAATGTTATTATAACATATTTACTTATTTTCAATTTGAAAATTAGTTTCTTTTTGTTGGATCATCTTTGTTTATGCTAAAATCATTTTAATGAGCATGAAGGCTTTGTAGATATGATTGTTTGCTTCAAAATTCAAATATGTTTGAAGCAGGGCATTTTGGTAACATGAATAAGAAAACATATAGAAACGAATACTCGAATAGGCTTGTAGTAGGTTACATGTAGCTATATGTTAATTCAATTTTAATATTGAATTATTAGGTACTTGACATGTCCAATGCTCATCAAGTATGTCTACCACTATGATGGCATGTGCAAACAAAGTACACTTTGGTAAAACAATTTACGAAATCCACAAAACACCCCGAAACGAGTATCAGAATAATATCGTCCCCGCAGCATCGCGCGGGTCTCTACTAGTCTAATATAAAACATATTAAAAAAAACTAGTTCATCTAATATAATACATATTAAAAAAAACTAGTTCATTTAAAGGCTAAAACTAAAGAAGATTAATGATTATATATAAGAAAAACAATATATATATATATATATATATATATATTCGGGCAGAGTATGTGACGGGGTCATATGATCTTATATCCATACCCGAACCCGGATTTTTTTTAAAAACAAATCACATACCCGGTCCCATACCCGAAAATTCGGGCCATTACCCGGCCCTGTTTCTCCATCAGACTCGGGTTTTATTACCATCCCTACTTATGTCTATGTAGTTGAGTTAAGTTACCTAGATTATATTAAAATGTGGAGTTCGTGGGTTCAAGGCCCACACTATTCATAATGGGTGGTGAGGGGGGTTATAGCTTTCGTCATTGGATTTTCTCCCAGTGGGTTTCCTTCTTGATGTGTTCGTGGGTGAATCTGGTCTAAGCATCGCAATTAACAAATGGCTGACATCTCATCTTATGATAGCTCACTCGGTATTAGGGTTGTTCAAATGTTAGTTAAAAGAATCTAAACATCCATTTAGTTTATTACCCTCTCATTACAACTTTTTATGTTCTAATATCTAGTTTTATACCATAAACTATACACACTTCTTTTTTTTGTAATTTTTAATTTTAATTTTTCACATTAAAACTTTTTTTATATGTTTAGTATTAGTTTCATGCCACAAACCTATCTAGTTTAAAAAATACCCGATTTCAGAAAGAAAAAAAACAAAAACCAACGCTCAAGTATTTCAAGTTTCTCTTTATTTTCATGTATCCACGATTAACTTGTGTTCCTTTGTATTCATTTGTGTTTGTTTTACGTTCATTTGTGTCTGTTTACGTTCATTTGTGTTCGTTTTACATTCGTATGTCCGTTTACAGACTAAACAAACAAAGGCGAAAAAATCCATTTCCTTAACAAACGAGCATATAAGAACAAGTGCCCGTCTGTATTTGTTAGGTATGTTTAATGAACAATTAGTCGAGCTGAGCTGAGTTCAAGCTCGAAAAATCTCTAAAGAGCCAAGCTTAAGTTTTGAATATGAAGATCTAAACAAGTCGAGCACGGGCTCTAGTTTAATAAGCTAAATGCACTTTAGACGAGCTCAAAATTGACCAATTTTATTTAGAGTCTGATAATTCTCAACCCATCTAAACAAAAGCACCATGCACATGCATATGATCAGCTTAGAAAGCACATAAAATCCATGATGGACGTATGTATGTGTACACTTTAGAAAAAAACCCATGAGCCCATGAAAACATTTAGTAAGAGTTTCTAGGTTAGTAGAAGATTTTGGCTCAAAAAAAGTTTTGGGGTCACTATGAGAGTCACAGCCAAGAGAAACTTGACAGGTATAGTAAATTTACCAGTTGTTTTTATACAAACTCAGGTATAATTTACCAACTGTTTGTACATACAATCATGTAACTACACCAAACATAGAAACATATTGATATAAATTTGATATCTTATTTCCATCTCAACAAATTGTTTTTTTCCCACAAGGGGAATTGTGATGTCTTTTTATGAGATCACGGGTCTTTTTACTCATAGGTATAATTCAACGACTTTGTATACACACTCGTGTTACTACATCGTAAGTGTTTCACGCTACATCAAAAGTAAAAAAAAAAAAACATGCTAATAACCTCCTTAACCCTATAATGACTGAATGATGCGGACGCATGTATTGCTGATTGGTATATGGTATCAGAAGACACTAGCTAGCCTAATGCTACCAATATTTTAAAATAATGTCATCTTAAGTGATAAGGGTTAAGTCCTGTTATGAGTAGGTTTAATAGAGAAATGGAGTTTGGTGTTAAAAAGATACAATACATAGAGATTTCATTTTCCCAATTAATAACATCTTTAAAGGGTACACCACAAACCAGATGTTCTCATTCATCTGAACCCTAACTTAAAATCATATACCACACACATTTCTCTTTCTTCTTTTCTATCTTTCTTTTTTTCCTTTTTTTTTCTTATTTTTCTTATTTTTTTGTTTTTTTTTTCTCATTATCATTCTTATTTTGATTTTACAGCAACATAAGACGAAACCCAGTATGTAAAATTTCCAATGGATTCGGTTGTCTCATCATCAGTCAGCATACGGTTCGACCATAACACATAGAAGCGATATAAAGATTTTTTGACCATTTTTCCTGCAACATCAACACTCAACCCTTTAAAGCAAAAGATGGGTTTACAAAACTACAATAAATTAATAATCTTTTATTATGTCATTACTTAGAAGTTAGAATGACAGTAATCATATCTTATCCGCTTTAATCTTACAAAATAGGTTAACTCCATTTCATTTTTTGGTTCATGCAAGTATTAGTTGTATGAAACAAAAAGATAGTAGTATTTACTGGAGGTAGCAAGATGGCATGTTGTGCGGGTTACAATGGGATCGGTTAAAACAGGTCATTTCATATAGATTTAATAAAAAGACATTATTACAATAACAATCAAAATGTTTGAATAGATGATTTACGGGGTTGTATGTTGGGCAATTATCAGCCTGTCAGAACTATTTAGCTAACAAAATTTTGTGTGATCCAATTACAACCCAAAACGACCCATTCATATAATGGGTCGAAATTGCTACCTTTAGATAGTTGTTTTGAAACACATCTTTCTTTAAAAGATTCTAAATTTTTAAGGGGAAAGATTAAAATACTATCTAAAAAAGATAAGGTTTTTACCTTCACATGAGTGCTGGGGAAGGTAGATGTTCTCAAAGTCTCTTGGGTTTCATCCATTATTTTACGTCTCGGGATGCTCAATATAAAAGCAGCTTGATCAGCTGTAGCGGCCATAGATGTGATCCTGTACCCACTTTCCCATCTACGGTGTATTCCTTCACTTGGGTAAAGAAAATCAAGTTCTACAACCTAAAACAGTACAATTTTGAAGGGTTGATGATAATTATTGGTAAAAGAAAAGGAAATTACCAACTTCCAAAAAAGAAACAGGATTGCTATCATAGGTTTTAAAAAAAGGCGCTCCAAGGCGTTTAGATCCAAAAGGCCAAAAGCTAGCATCTGTCTGCTCTTCTCTTTTACACATCAATCTTTTTATTAAGGAAACCATTCATAGCTAGCATCTGTCTCTTCTCTTTTACACATCAATCTTTTTATTAAGGAAACCATTCATAGCTTCATCACCCCTTTAGTTGTTTTTACATATCCGCCTCCAACTTTGACCCAGATGCGCATGAAGCACTGCTTCAAGGCCCTGAGCTGCTTTCCACACCTCGGGTGTGCTTTTTAAACCAAGCTTAATCATTTGCTAGCATAATGTTCTACTATAACCTATTAACCTTAATAGAATTGACAAATAACAAGTAATAATAATACCTGTTCGGAGAATCCAGCATTTCTTGACATCACAACACCCCAACGATTACCAGCTGTAGTCATTGAAGTGACATGAAACCCCTCTTTCCACTTTTTGCTGATCCATTTAAATGGAAATGACTCGCTCACTTTATAGGATTGTTGGGTGTAAGGTGTTCCTGGAAACAACAAAACAAAGTGATAAATAACCACCAAATCTTTTTGCGATAAAAAGTGAAACGCGACCATTATAGATGCACATAACGACAGTTGGTCCGTCAAGTTTTGGATTTCCGTTTGAAACTTATTCTATAAACTAAGTACTTGGAATTCCATTATGAAACTGATCATCTGATTTTCGTAATAATTAGTTCTTGATATTACTTTCATACCAATGGCTCCAACAAAACTGATATGTGAGGGTAACAGAAGTGGTTAGCTTTTATTCCCGTTTCACAGACTGCTTCCAACTCCTCCCTATTTTCTTCACAAAATGTCCTTTTTTAGTCATTTTATTTATTAATTTCTCAAGTAACTGGTTTTGCCAAACACTAAAAACATACCAATATCTCATTATTACAAATGCACACATCCAATTTATATTTTTTTCTGTCCATTCTATTACAACTGATTATCTTATTCAGATTTGCATTATCGCTTTCAAAACACGCATAAAAGACCTCCAAAATAAGATCTCGAAAGCTACTTTTCAAAAAAAGATGACATTTTTTTAATTATGTGAATTCAAATAATCAAATGTATTTCAGTTCCCTTTGACACGTTTCAGTTTTAGTAAAAAAAAAATTATTTTTACCTGTTGAAAATTTGCATTAAAAAATATAACCTAAATTGACACATTTGTACATATATGAGATTACTTGAAACTGCCCGTCTAAAACAAGACAAACTACAATAGAAGCAAATCTAACCTTTAGACATAACAACCAACGAGCTACCATTGGCTGCACCAGCAATTGAACTGATGTAAAAATTCTTCTCCCACTGCTCCATAATCCAGTCCTGAAGAACATTTTACAAATTTTTATTAATAAGTAAACGGAAAATATGAAATTAAATAGCTAAAGAATCATCATATTTATAATAACCTTGTGAAGGAAAACAGGTGAAATTTCATAAACTTGGGCACAAAATCCAGTTCCTGCATCCATAATTAAGGCCCAAAGATTTGAGGCTGATGCCACACAGCTTATGTATAAGCCGTCTTCATTACCCTTTTCTACATGCTGGCGAAGTCTTGCATCTGCAACGTTATAATGATATCTGCAAAAAATTAGAAAGTTCATTATACTAATCGGAAACCAAATGTCAAGAACTTGAACAATATCTCTCCATCGTTCGTAGACATACTATTGTTTAATTAATAAACAAGCATGCACACACAAGTTGATTAAATGAGCACTAACATATCTCGCCTTTTAACTGATGAATGGGAAGATGATATAAAAAAGAGTGAACCTTTTCTTTAAAAATAGAACAATTAATAAAAAGCCTACTATTCAGAACCATAACTGCACTGCAATCAACTTGGCTTTTCAAGTACACTTCTGAAGAAGCAACAAATATCCACATGAGATCTTTATTCATTGCTACTCAGTAAAAACTAAAGAAAGGCATAGTGAATCTTAATCTATTAATACTAGAATCTCTCTAACTACTGAGTAATAAAGGACAATCTTTCACCAGACCCACTTTATATTAATGCAGAAAATACTGAAATTAAGAGGAGCTCAATATTAGTTATTACGATTTAGGGTTTAGTATGAAAGTTCCTTTTGTCACTGTTAAATTTTTGGGCTTTATTAAATATCATAGAATATGCAAATTGTGAAGTAATTCATAATGAATTCAATATAAATGTGACTCTTCTGCATGAACAAGCTTATCCTTTTAATCGATTATGAAATTTAACTAGTACAAACTTTATTCAGTTTCTTTGTAACTGCTATGATATATATACATATCTGTATACATTATTTTAGTATAATCACTAACCCACCTTTGTTTCATAGGGCGACGTGCATTATAAACAGAAATCCATTGTGTAGCAGGACTACCTAATCGTACTTTCTTTTTTGGTTGTTCATCTTCTTCCAAATTAATAAGCAATCTACCCCGTTTCTGTCCAACCTAAGGAGACAAAAACACATCAAAAAGATATTAATATCGAATACTCCCTAAATAAATAACAGAAACAGATAAAAAGGTACTGAGCCTCATGCAGTTTTCTGTTTGAGTTGTCAATTATAAATAGCAAACTTTTTTATGCATACTAAAAGGACTTTTGTATGTTTAAAGCCTCAAAAATCCTAATCAGCATGCCATGCACCTGTGGCATGTCACGTGTAATGCAAAGGTGAAGTGACATACCACATGTAATGGTACTTAGGCAACAGAGGTGATGTGTCATGCCATGTTTGCCGCCCCATAGGTGATGGAGAAGAGATGGCATGCCAAGTGTACACCATGTCCGAAACTTTAGACATGCTACAGAATGGTGACCAGAAACCTGCTCAAGAGGTCAAAAGGTCCTCTTTTATGCATAGAAGTTGGATGACTTAAATTGACACAAAAAAAAATGAGTACCCCAAACGGAAAATTGCATAAAAAGTTATCAGTTTCTTTTCTGCAATTGCTCAAATTATAAAATGAAAATAATCAAAACACAAGAACCTTAAGTGCCCCATCAATTCTGATAGGTCTTAATGATGTAACAGGTTCTATAAGACTCTCAAATAAAGAGATAAGCTTTGAATAGTTAGGCTCCTCGTCAAATTTCAGATTTGTAACCGCTTCAAGAAAATGTTTAAATGGTGCAGGACAAAAGCAACACATCAACTCAGGAGATGTTGCCATTTTCTTCTTACAAACAAGAAAACTCTTGTTGTCTCCCTGCAATATTGACTAAAACAGATTATAAAAGAAAACAAGAAAAGAAATGTAATAAAGTCAAAAAGAAGAAACTGACCTGGTAGCCTTGCCATGGTAACCTTCCTTTAATGAGAAATATTAAGGTGTATGCAAGTGACTCAAGATCATCCCTTCTACTTCCAGTTCGACCTAAATGTGCATGCACACTTGCATATCTAATTGTACCTCTGAAAAAAAATGTTTACGAATATTTATATCTAAGCACAATACACAGTAAATACTCCAAAAATACATACCTGAATATATCAGGCCGTTGATCATATTCAACATGCTGACTAGATGTTGACTCTTTCCATTTTGATGCTGAAAAGCAGTAAATAGAATGTTAATGAGTAATGACACAATTAAAACTTTTATGTAACAATATTAACTATAGAGAACTACAAATTAAGATACAATGGTAGAAAAACCACAATATGTGTACCTAATCCAAGATCAATAAGATATAGTTTCTTTTCATCTACAGATCCTTGTTGACCAAGTAAGAAATTTTCTGGCTTCACATCTCCATGTACAAATCTAAATCAATATAGAAATAGGTTAACAAGATGGCCAACGAGAAGTGTCTTTAAATTTTCAGCCACATCGTTTAGGATTGCCTATTTGCCTTACCCCTTCGAGTGAAGCTTTTCAAGAATTGATATTGACTCAACAGCAATGCAAGCCGCCATACTTGGCGACATCCTGTAAAAGAATTGAAAAGAAACAATTAGGGAAAAATAACGCATGCGAGAAAAAAATGAGAAAATATAAAATAACTAAACTAAAAAAACTACAATCTTACGATTGGCCTAAGGAATTCCAAACATCCCAAAGACTGGGTCCAAGCATGTCCATAACCTGCAAAAAAAATTGTAAATTGAAATTACTGCAAATGAGCATTTCATGGTGCCAAAGTCAAAAAATTTCGAAAAGTGAAACTCACCAAAATGTAAAAATCACCTTGCCGGCCCTTGTAGTGGACCCATGGAATCCCATAACATCCATTTAATGTGCTTTTATCATAGAAATTAGATCATAATGTCAAAACTAGAGGTTCACTTATGATATTATTTATGACTTCAAATATTTTTTATAAATAATAATAACTAAATACCTGTAAACTTGCCATTCATAAGGAGGACCATAGTTGCATCCTTTACTATTACGGTGCTCAAACTTTAATGCTACCTAAATAAATAGAAACTCAAAAAGATCAAATTTTTGGTGGAATGAAAAAGTAGTTACTATAAAAATCTTTACTGCATTTATAGCATACCTCAACAGCATCCGGCCCTGTTCTTTCTGTCCCACCACTTACCCTCCTACCAACATAAACTTGCCCAAACCCACCCTTCCCCAGCTTTCTTTCTGTCTTATATATAGGAGAATTACCCACTTGTACCTGCATTAAACCAGCAACACATGTTAGCTTACAAAAACATTTTACACGAAGAACACATGTTGATTACCTAATTCATGTAACTTAATATTGCAATGATCGTTTTTAGTGTTCAGATAAACAGATCATGCTTCTGATGATCTGATTACTTACTTACCCTTTCAGGCACAGCAGGTGTGCTTCCTTCTTCTTCCATTCCCACTATTTTATCAGCACTTCCACCCTCCATGCCGATATCTTTATCCGCGACCACACCTATTCTATTAAAAACGGGCTCACCAACTCCAAGAGCCACAGGATCAGGAGCAATTTCACACGGTGGTTCCTGGTCCAAGTCAATCAATCTAGCACCTCTGCCTCTACCACCAGCTATCGGCCTACCTGGTGTTGCAGTCACAAGCCCTTTCGCTACACCTGAAGCATCACCTCTTCCCCTTCCACCACCAGTTTTCCTTCTGGTTCTGGTTGGTGCAGTAATGTTTACGGGTTGGTCAACTGGTTGAGTGGCAGGCTGGAGATCACCAAGCCGTTTTGATCTCCTTGCTCCACTTCGCAGTTGTGGCATCGTCACCCATGCAATTTATATCAAATTCATATCCCCGGTGGACTGTTTAAGGAACGAAATTACCAATACAAAATAAACAAACAGGTATAGAACAAGAAATGAATTGAAACCACCTAATAATAAAAGACTTTTATGCCTAATTTAATTCCTTTTTCAAACAACAAAATATCAATGTTAGAAACAATGTTGCTAGTAAAATCAGTATCATCTAAATCCACAAGTACCACCAAACAAAGACTAACGAAATACAAAAATGAGATCGAAAAGTTGCTTAAACAGAAAGCATTTGTAGATATTTATAAAGATTCTACAATCAGCTTCAAATTTGATTCTTTTGGGACCAAAAATCTAACATTCCAACAGCATACAACATATAAATCCTAAACTTAACCACTACTTTTAGAACCAAATCAACTGACTCGATAAAATGCATAAATATAAAGGATAAATCCTTAACAATGCTATCAAATTTGAACGAATAAACAATCATATAACAAAATAGAACAGCTAGATGACGCGTAACTCACGAATCATGAAAATTACCTAATCCGATCATCAGAATTGTTATAACTCATAAATCAGTAGGTTGAATTAATTAAACCAAAAGTAATTCAGAAGCAAATTCAAAAAAAAAAATCAAACTGTAGATCGATTGTACCTGAGTAACTGCAAAATCAGGATGATCGGAGCCAAATGCTTGACGAATTGGCTCTCAGATCAGATCCTTCCAGTAAACTCCATAAATTGTAGCTCGTTCTTTGCCTTATCTGATGTTGAATTGAAATGAAATGAAATGAAATTGATAAGCTTCTGCAACGAAGATCGAATTGTGTTGTTAGGGATTTGAAAAAACAGATGAATGAATTTAGGGGAAATGAGATTTGAAATGAAAAAACGTACATATGATTATCGCTCTATGTTTCTGTGATCCTTTGCTACTATCATCGGTGTGTTTGGGCCATTTTTTATATTTAACAGAATAAATTTTAATTGTTTCTATTTTTATTTATTTTATAGAAGTCGGAGCTAGAGGTGCACAAACAAACTATGTTTTTATTTTTCTTTACAAATAATTAAGTATTTTATTCACAAACTTTTACTTAGGTGTCACACTCTAATTTATTTTGATGAATAATTTCCAAGCGGGTCATAATATGCTTTATATTCGAATTAACCCGAAATGTTCAAATAAAAAATTCATCAATTATCATGAATTATCTAACACCATATGTCCAAATACAAAATTCACCAATTATAATTATCCCCTCAAATAAAAAATTAACCAGTTATCTTGAATTATCTTCTGACCCAATGTGTTCAAACAAAAAATTTATCAATTATTATAAATTATTTTTTTATTTTAGCATATAATTTTTGGTAGGAAAATATTTGTAAATATCAAAACCGATTTAATAATTTAAAAATAAATTTGATACCTAAATTTAGTTAAAACCTATAAGAGCAAAATCTCGTATAGTACACAGATACTAATCTATTTTTTATTTAAACTTTATACTACATATTAAATACGATTTATTCGATAAGTATGATACTCCGTATTAGTTTGTTTATATACATTTTCTTCCTCACATTCATAAGCTTTCAATTTTACATTATATTTTTTATTTTTAATGTTCTCATTCTTAAATAAATAAAAAACCTAACACATTTGTCATATGAACCTAATTTCAAATACATGAACAGATATATAAACAACCAGCTACAAGAGATAAAGCACGAACCATCCTATTCAACCCAGTTTCCAAACCCCGTGAACCAAACCATATAAACAACCCTTAAACCAGCCAAACCGGCTAACCTGTGACCGTTTAGACGGTTAATTCGGCTCATCATGGACAACTATCATACCAATTTGTATATACATCCATAGTTCAGGGTCATAAAATGTGTAAATCCAATACTTGAAGGGAATAAAAACAAAAATTAACAAAAACAAACGAACAAAAAGAAATACGAACAACTAACTCATCTTCACTTTATCATCATCTTCAATCCCATGGCTGCAACTTCTCTTCTATCTCTTTCTCTCCCAAAACCAACCATACTCGTCCCAAAATCAACGGCTTCAATCGCGACACCGTCGGTTACAAACCCGGAGACCTTGGAACAGAAATTTGGCCGTAAAGGTATCCGGTTCACAGAGACGGATGATGGTGCTTCGTTTGCTGAACTCACTGTTAGAAATGGCAGTTCATTGAAGCTTCAGTTGAACAATGCTCATGTTACGTCTTATACGCCTAAAGTGTACTGGAAAGATGATGGATTTGAAGAGGTTTTGTATACTACTTCTTCTGGTGCTAAAGGAGGGATTGGATTGGTGATTGATGATGTTTCTGATGATTCGAAAACGAAATCGAAATCATCGACAGGTGTTGATTTGTCGGAATGGGTTGTGAAGGATGCTGATGCCGATTCGATTGATGCTGTTCAGGTTATGTTTTGCTGTTAATTTAACCAATAACACTCGTAACTATTACATTTTGTTTTCATTTTTATTTTTATTAGAAGGATGATTATAAACGAAATGCGAAAACGTAGATTTGTTATAAGCGAAATCAAATGAAAAACTGAATAGAGCTATAGAAGTGTCAAATAGTGTTGGATGAGGGTAGCTTTTGATTATGGGTCATTTGGGTCTAGTTATGTTGAAAATGTATATGTGTATAACATTAGTAATATGTATGGTTCAACTTATACTTGTTAAAGATATGTTTGTTTCACTTTTTTCATGTTACATATTTGTGTTATGCTCACTAGCACATATTTGGTACAGGTAGAATTGAGTTGCACAACTAGTGGAACATTAGACATAACCTATGTGATCTCGCTCTACGCTTTGAGTATGGCGACTGCGGTTATAGTTAAAAACAACGGCCGCAAACCTGTTAACCTAAAAACCGCGATTCTTAGCCATCTCAAGTTCAAAAACCGAGGAGGAACTGCCGTCGATGGCCTTAAAGGTTCGTCATATTGCACTCACCCTCCTTTATCTTCTCCATTTGAGCTTTTGTCACCATCCGAAGCATTAAAACCGGAAGATCCGAGCTGGTTTTCATTCGGGTGGGAACCGGAGAAGAAAGTAGGAGTTTGGAGTGTGCAGGATGTACCCATCACCATTTTGAAGAACAAACTTAGCCGAGTTTACGGCACGCCTCTTGAAGAGAGATTGAAGGAGTTTTATAATACTATTCCATCAAAGTATGAGACACTTGATCAGGTAACTTTTATGATCATTTGTTTAATTTCTTCGTTACAAACGTTACAACGTACACTAGCTAAACAATTTCACGTACGGTTTTGATAATCTTTGTGTCGTTTACAGGGACGAGAGTTGTTTTTTAGGGTAATAAGAATCGGGTTTGAAGATATTTACTTGTCAAGTCCGGGATCATTTTCTGAAAAATACGGAAAGGGGTACTTTATCTGCACAGGCCCGGCTTCGCTGTTGTCTCCGATCACGATTGAACCTGGTGAAGAGTGGAGAGGGGCACAAGTTATCGAGCATGATAACTTGTAAATAAATTTGATTGTGTTTATGTTATAAATGTCCAAAACTTGTCATTGTTCCTGGCTTTTGTTTATGTACATGTACATGTGTCAAGGGTATTTAGTATTTACATATAAAATTTTGAAACAAAATTAAGGATCTATATGTTTCAGACATGTTATTATTGTAATTGAACCAAATAAACATGAATGAATTAAGTAACTAAGCAAATAAACACTTCGTTTAGGCCATTATATATTTAAGATGGATGAAAGTTTCTTCATAAAATTAGTTGCCATTTATAGAAAGTAACGTTATAACCAATTGTTTCTCCTATTGTTTCGTTCACAAAACCAAACAATGATCACAGCAAAAAAGACAGATAGATTTTGAAACTAAGCACACAAAATAAAATTATGTAATCAGAGTAGGTTTTAAGGGAATGGCAAGTTCCCAACCATCTAAGAAACCGTCGAAGGCCGGAGGAGGAGGTGGCGGTGGTGATGGGTCCTCCGGCCAATCTTTAAAGTTTGCACGGCGAACATCAAGTGGGCGTTATCTTAGCTTATCAAAAGATGACGTTGAAAAGTCCGTTGAGTCGTCAAAGGATTACACGAATTACACGCTTCATATTCCGGTTAACCCCGAAAATAAGACATCAGTGGCTGCAAAAGCTGAAGAACAATATGTTTCAAACTCGCTTTTTACCGGAGGATTCAACAGCGTGACACGCGCTCATTTGATGGACAAAGTGATTGATGCGGAGGTGACCCACCCGCAAATGGCTGGATCCAAGGGCACGTCGTGCGCTATGCCTGCGTGTGATGGTAAGGTCTTGAAGGATGAACGAGGTGTCGATGTTATTCCGTGTGAATGCCGGTTCAAGATTTGTCGAGATTGTTTTTTGGATGCACAAAAAGATACGGGATTGTGTCCGGGATGCAAAGAAACATATAAAAACGACGGTGATGACGAGTCACCGCCCGGAACATTATCGCTTCCAGGACAGGAAAACAAGCATACAACGTCGTTGGCAAAAAGAGGCGAAAATGGGGAGTTTGATCATAACAAATGGTTGTTTAATGAGACATCAGGTACTTATGGGGTTGGAAACGCTTATGGGTCGCCGGATGGTGGTGGCGGAAAGGGGGGTGGTGGGGATCCGGGTGATAAGCCGTGGCGGCCACTCACCCGGAGACTGCCAATACCAACGGGTATTATTAGTCCTTATAGGTTATTGATAGTGGTTCGTTTTGTAGTTTTGTGTTTGTATTTGACTTGGAGAGTTACAAACCCAAATACTGATGCAATGTGGTTATGGTTCATGTCAATTGTATGCGAGCTATGGTTTGCATTTTCGTGGATCCTTGATCAAATCCCGAAACTTTGTCCGGTGAATCGATCTGTTAACCTTCAACTTCTTCATGATAAGTTCGAATCGACAGACAAGGTTGTGAATCCGGAGGGTCGTTCTGACCTCCCTGGGGTTGATTTCTTTGTATCAACCGCAGATCCGGAAAAAGAGCCACCGCTCGTCACTGCTAACACCATCCTCTCAATATTGGCAGTTGAGTACCCGGTTGAGAAGATTGCTTGCTACATATCGGATGACGGTGGTGCTCTTTTGACCTTCGAGGCGATGGCGGAGGCTTGCAGCTTCGCTAATTTATGGGTCCCGTTTTGTAGAAAACATGATATTGAACCGCGAAATCCTGATACTTATTTCTCTTTAAAAGGCGATCCGACGAAGAACAAGAAACGAATAGATTTCGTCAAAGATAGAAGGAAGGTGAAACGAGAGTATGATGAGTTTAAGGTTCGGATCAACAATTTGCCGGATTCAATAAGGAGAAGATCAGATGCGTTTAATGCTCGAGAGGAGATGAAGATATTTAAGACAATTCGGGAACGTGGTGTTGACGCAACTGAGCCAATAAAGGTCAGACGAGCTACATGGATGGCTGACGGCACTCACTGGCCTGGTACATGGACTAGTCCGAGTCGTGATCATGCGAAAGGCGATCATCCAGGCATCTTACAAGTAATGTTGAAACCTCCTTCCCCGGACCCATTGTATGGGTCAGGGGAAGAAGAAAGTCTTGTTGACTACTCAGATGTCGATATAAGATTGCCAATGTTTGTATATATGTCACGTGAAAAACGTTCCGGCTATGACCATAACAAAAAAGCTGGAGCTATGAACGCACTTGTGCGTTCATCCGCAGTTCTATCTAACGGACCGTTTATCTTGAACTTAGATTGTGATCACTATATATACAACTGCATGGCGCTTCGAGAAGGGATTTGCTTCATGATGGACCGTGGCGGTGAGGACATTTGCTACATTCAATTCCCGCAAAGGTTTGAAGGAATCGATCCTTCAGATCGTTATGCCAATCACAATACCGTCTTCTTTGACGGAAACATGCGTGCACTAGATGGTGTACAAGGTCCGTTTTACGTGGGGACAGGGTGTATGTTTAGACGTTTTGCATTGTACGGTTTTGATCCTCCAAAGCTCAACTCGTTAACACCTGAAAAGAAGGGCAGTCATGATACTGAATCGGGTGTTGAGGCGCAGGCATTGAAGGCGACGGATTTTGATTCGGACCTTGATGTTAATGAACTACCAAGACGGTTCGGAAACTCGACACTTTTGTCTAATTCGATACCCGTAGCCGAGTTTCAAGGCCGCCCTATTGCCGACCACCCAGCAGTAAAGTATGGCCGACCTCCAGGTGTCCTCCGGAAGGCTCGTGAACCGCTTGATGCCACTGCTGTTGCTGAAGCTGTTTCTGTGATTTCTTGCTGGTAAAGAAAACTTTCTGATACATCAACCAAATATTGGTCATTTGGTCAGCCATGATTGACCCATGACGTTAAAGTCAAATATGATTTTCAAGTAAATAAAAGTAAGTCCTCAATGTTAACAGTTAACACAAAATAACAAAAATAAAGGACTCATATTTGTAACTAATGAAACTTATAAGTGGGTTTGAAATATTTCATAACTAGGTTTAACACTCGTGTGTTACACACGGATTATATAAAAATATTTTTAAAAAATTATAACCATTATATTTAAAAATTTGTAAATATTTTTGTAAATTATCATTAATCACAAAATTTTGTCTACATCAATTCTGCTACTAACTTTTCCCTTTAAAGATTCCTTTTATAAATCAAAGTATGTTTCCCCCCCAAAATTTGCCCCCTAAAACCTTGATTTATTAGATAGATTGATAAAATATATCAACGAGCCTAATAGTGTAAAAGATAAGATGATTTAAATTGAGTCACTTTTTACCTTGCTTCAAATATAAGTTTGTTAATTCATGTGTCATTTTATATAAAAAATATTAAACTAATGAGTAAGTAAGGTTTAATCTTTTAAAACGTTTCACTAACCATATGAATTAAATGTAAGCTATACTTGATACTATTTATATGAGTTTCTTTGATTATAATTTAAAACCGAACTTATAAACAATATTTGGGTTTTTAGATCTGCATAACCGATCGGTTGAGTTATACTCGTCCGATCGGTTAATTCAGTTATTTAACGAAACATAACTGTACATAACTTTTTCTTCGTTTAAACATAGGTACGAAGACAAAACGGAGTGGGGCGATCGGGTGGGTTGGATTTACGGATCAGTGACGGAAGATGTAGTTACCGGATACCGAATGCACAACCGTGGATGGCGATCGATCTACTGCCTCACTAAACGAGACGCCTTCCGCGGCTCCGCTCCGATCAATCTCACCGACAGACTCCACCAAGTCCTCCGTTGGGCCACCGGCTCCGTCGAGATCTTCTTCTCTAGAAACAACGCTTTTCTCGCATCAAAACGTCTCAAATGCTTACAACGCTTAGCGTACCTCAACGTTGGCATATATCCTTTCACGTCTCTCTTCCTTATTGTTTATTGCTTCCTCCCGGCACTCTCGTTGTTATCCGGTCACTTCATCGTCAAAAACCTCAATGCAGCTTTCCTGATCTACCTCTTGTTAATGACGTTATGCTTAATCGGACTTGCGGTGTTGGAAGTTCGGTGGTCGGAAGTGTCGTTAGAAGATTGGTGGCGGAATGAGCAGTTTTGGTTGATTTCTGGTACAAGTGCACATTTAGCAGCTGTGATTCAAGGGCTTTTAAAGGTGATGTTATTGCTAATTAACCATATCTAAAATATAAATGATTGTTTATTAAGTGTTGTTATTCATACATGTTACAGGTGATGGCTGGAATCGAGATCTCGTTTACGTTAACGTCGAAAGCGGTTGAAGATAGTGATGATGCATACGCGGAGTTGTATCTTGTGAAATGGACGTCGCTCATGATTCCGCCTATTGTTATCGCGATGATTAATGTTCTCGCGATGGTGGTTGCGTTCTCGAGGACGATTTATAGTATAAATCCGCAATGGGGGGAGTTTGTTGGTGGTGCGTTTTTTAGTTTTTGGGTGTTGGCTCATTTGTACCCGTTTTTTAAAGGTTTGATGGGGAGGAGGAAGAAGACGCCGACGATTGTGTTTGTGTGGTCTGGGCTTATTGCTATCACACTCTCATTGTTGTGGGTTGCTATAAACCCTGATGCTGGTCCTGCAGGCGCTGCTACGGCGGGATCAAATTTTACATTTCCATGAAAGAAGAAAGTTTTTGTTTGTCACGTTATGATTAGTAGAGATTTAGAAGTTGTGTAACATTATGTTTAGTTGTAGGGTTTTTTTAGTTTCATAGTATTGTGTAGCATATTAAAGTTTGTAAATTTAATAGGGCATAAGGTTTTTCAATTTGATTCTTAGATTTCGTTGGTTTTTATTTAAACAACTCTAATATAATACATTTTACTACATCTTTCTTTTAGGTTGCCTCTTGATAAGAAACATACACTTTTTTCTAGAGCTACTTGTTGTAAATTTTGTTTTCTATAGCTTATATTACTATATGCGGCTGTGAAACCTATTTAATAATGTAGTGGTGTTATAATGAAAAAAAATATAAGTATGTTTTGCTTATAACACCGGTGCCTTTTATTATCAACTTGTTGATTCAAACTCATAATTATTATATATACACTTCTAAATACATATAGGGCTGTAAACGAACCGAATTTTCAGCGAACAGTTCGTGAACTGTTCGGCGGGAAGTTCGTTTGTGTTCGTTCGTTTAATAAACAAACAAACACGGACAAAAAAATCAGTTCGTTAAGCTAAACAAACGGACATGAACTAAGGTTGTGTTCATTTGTTTACGTTCGTGAACGTTCGGTAACTTGTTCGTTTACGTCCGTTCGTTTAAGTTCGGTAGTTCATTATGTTTTTAAACTTATATTTATCATTTATGTGAATACTTTTCTTATAGAGACAAATATAGTCATGGTAACATTACTTTTGCTGTTTATGAAACATATTATGATCATGTCTAATGTATTTGAATGTGTGATTATAAGTTTCATTTGCTTCTTAAGGCTTATTTGGTTTTATTGTATATGAATTTTAATTTGAAATAAGATTAATCAAGAAACAATGGCTTATTAGGATACTAATTGATATAGTGGCTTAATCGAGGTTATAAGGTTTTATTATTATTTTTTTGTGAGTTTTATATCCTTTTTTATTTAACTTTTCTTTATTGTAAACAATCCTAGTAAATCAAAGATCTTGGTTTTTGGGTGTTGACGTGGTTAACGATAATTATTTGGATAATTATGACCTATTGATTAGTTTTCATGTTAATTAACTTTGGATAATTGTCTAATTTGATCAATTTTAATTTATTATTTTGGTGGTGAATGTTAAAAATTAACATTTTTTTGTTAATATTTTATAGTCAAACGTTCGTTTGTGTCTGGTTGTGTTTGTTTTGTACGTTTGTGTCCATTTGTGTTCGTTTTGCACGTTTGCGTCCATTTGTGTCCATGAATAAAGTTCACGAACCGCTCGCGAACAATTTTAAAACCTTAACAAACGAACATGGACAAGCCTTGTCCGTGTCCGTCCGGTTCATTTACAACCCTAAATACATACTTATTAAAAGGCATCACGTAAAAATTTTTCATTTGAGATAAGTAAAAATCAAAAGGTAATAATTGATACCGTATAAAACTAATATTTTTTAAAATGTAAGACTTAATTTAAGGCCAATAATGATTTTCTTACAAATAATTTATGCTTGTGCTTTTTTAATTTTTTTTTTTTTTGAACAGCAATACTTCATTAAGAAACTAGCAAAAAAGCTAGCAAAGAATTACAAAGAATGAATTTAAATTAAAAAGTAAAATTACACCAATCTCTCCAACTTACTGTGTTAAGAGGGGATCTGTTTTTAATCCATAGATACGATAGAGATTTGAGTTCTTGGAAGATGCGTTGCAAACAAATTGCTTGGTTGTTGAAAATGAGATCATTTCTGGCTTTCCATAGACACCAGATGGTGGAAGTGATTATTGCTTGTATGAGTTTCCTCTTTTTGTTTGAGGTGTTTATTGAGGTATGAAGATCAAATAGATCCCGCATGGAGAAAGCATATATTGGAGGGATTTTGATCCATGAGGCTACCCTGTTCCATAGGGGGTTGGTGATTTCGCATGAAGTCAAGATGTGGGTCATGTCTTCGATTCCAGATTCACATATAGGGCAGTATACCGAATCAATATTGATACCACGATCGTGAATCGCCTTCCTTGTTGGATTTCTGTTTTTTATTGTTCTCCAACCAAATATGTTGATCTTTAGTGGAATCCAGTTATTCCATGTGTAGCTTGTAGGTCCAAATACCACTGATGGCTTTTGAATGAGTTCTTTCATGGTTTTGACGCTGAAACCATTTTCCTCATCTCGAGTCCACGTCCATGAGTCTTGATGGTTGCCATTTAGACTGACGGAAGAGAGCAGTTGAGAGCATTGTTCCAGTTGAGAAAGTTCCGATGTTGTTGCCGGCGTGCTTTTCCAACGCCATTTCCAAGAAAGAGATTGACCCTGTAAAATAAAACAATCACAAATATAGATAGACTTACAGGACTCGAGTGCATACAGACCTGGGAATAACTCTTTGAGCGGTTTGTCAGAAACCCATGAATCCAGCCAAAACCTGATGGAAACACCTGAGCCGAGATTTCCTTTGATGAGGTTGTTTAGGTTGATACCAGATATTGCAAGAGTATTATCTATTCGAGCAATTGTATTCCAAATTCCGGTATATTGTTTCTGGTGTGGGAGGGCATGCCACGTTCGATTGGAATAGTGTATGGCATTAATCAGTCTTCGCCATAATCTGTTTTCCTCAGTTTTAAATCTCCACCACCATTTTGCGAGTAAGGCGGTGTTGAAATCCTTGAGAGGGGTGAGACCTAACCCGCCCAATTGTTTAGGTTTTGTTACCTGCTCCCACGCAACCCAAGGTATACCAGAAGAGTCCGAGTTACCGGCCCAAAAGAAATTACGACGCTTGGCTTCTAATGTATCAATAATTTTCTGGGGTGCTTTGTATATGGAGAAAAAGTATGTTGGAATTGCTTCAAGCACTGATTTTAAGAGTGTTAATCTACCACCAATGGAGAGTGATCTTTCTTTCCACTTTGCCAGACGTGAGTCAAAAGTGTCGAGCACCGAGGACCAGTTGTTGATTTTGTTCATATTTGATCCCACAATTAAACCTAGGTAATTGAATGGTAAAGATTTGCTTGCGCAGCTAAGGAGAGATGCGGCCGCCGATATAACGTTTGGAGGAGTGTTGATTCCAAATAGGACAGATTTGGAGTAGTTGATGTTGAGACCAGAAATCACGTTGAAGGTCCATAACAGTTTACGGATGTTTGTGAGATTTTGATCATTCCATTCACCGATAAGAATGGCGTCATCCGCGTATAGTAAGTGAGAGATAATTGGACCACCGTTAGGGGCCTTAAAGCCCGCAAAAAGATTTTCTTCGGTCATTTTGTTCAATAAGCATGAAAAAACCTCCATACCGATAATGAATAAGAATGGTGATAGAGGATCCCCTTGTCTTACCCCTTTCGAGCATTGGAATTCGAATGTTGGGGAGCCATTCACTAGTATAGAAGATCTTGATGCTTTAAGAATACTCATGATCCATTGTCTCCATTTCCATGGGAAGTTCATTTGAAGAAGTGTGCTATCAATGAAACCCCAGTTGATGTTATCAAAAGCTTTTTCAAAGTCAATTTTGAAAAGCATAAGATCTTTCTTTTTCTTTTTGCACCAGGAGATAATTACATTTACCATTAGAGGCCCGTCTGTGATATTTGCATGAGATAAGAAGCCTGATTGAGAGTCAGAGATGACCGATTTCATTACTGGTGCAAGACGGATTGAGAGAACTTTGGATATTATCTTGTTGATGGAGCCGATTAGGGTTATAGGTCTAAAATTCTCTAGTTGTGCCGCATCCTTTGTTTTTGGGATCAAGGAGATAAACGCTGAACCCACACACTTGGGGATATATGACGTGTGATGAAAAAGCTGTAAGAATTCCGTCACATCCGGACCCAAGATGTCCCAAAAAGTTCTGAAGAATTTGAGATTAAAACCATCGGGACCAGGTGCCTTGTCCGCTCCACACGACCAAACAGCCTGCTTTATCTCCAAGACGTCAAATGGGCGAATCAGAGTATTGCCCTCCTCGGTGCTCAGATGTTTAATGCCAGGGCATGTGAATGCAGGTCTACTTTGGTGTGTATCTCTGAAGCGATTGTAGAAGTATTTTCTGACCTCTCTTTTGATGACATTTGGTTTCATATTCCATGACCCATTAATGTCCATTCCATGAATGCGATTACTGCTAACTCTAGCCTTTAAGAATCTATGAAAATAGCTTGAATTATCATCCCCGAGTGATGCCCATTTGACCCTGGATTTCTGCCAGATATCTTTGATTCGATGATTTTCAATGTCAGTTAAAGAGGCTTTGCATTCTCCGAAAGACCATTCCTCAGACTCAGTAAGGTCTCTAGATTCAAGTGTGTCTTCGAGCTCTTTGAGATCCTGCCATAAGGTGTCTTCCAATTCTCGTTCTTTCATTTTGTTTTTTGTTACCCATAATTTGATAGCATTCTTGAAGAATTTTAGTTTACAAGGGAGCCGTAGGTGAGGAGACCCCGAATGAGTGAACTCGGCATTCGCTTGGACAATACAATCTCTGAAATCTGATCTGTCGAGCCATGAGTTGTATAGCCTGAAAGGAGGAGGGCCAAAATCCTGTGGATTTGTAGTGAGGATGAGTGGTGAATGATCTGAGAGTCTTCTGTGTAATGCCGTGTAGCACGATTCAGGAAATAGATCTCTGAAGTTGGCACACGTGAGGATCCTGTCGATCCTGCTTAGTTTGCGACCGTTGCTGGATGCTCGTGTAAATTTACATCCCTTAAGAGGGAATTCAAGTAACCCGTTGTTGAATATGAATTCACCAAAATCACGGCTACTTACTGGATCGAAATTGGAGTTTTTCCGGTCCGATGCAGATAAAACAGAGTTGAAGTCTCCCATGACGATCCACGTGCCGGGGTTAGCATTAATGAGTATTGTAATGTTGTCCCATAGTGTTTTTTTTGCATTGGAGTTTTGTGGAGCATAAATATTAAGCACGTGAAACAGGTCGTTTGAACCAGTAAAGTTACCTGATACGAGGATATAATTTTTATCTGAGCTTGATGATGTCTTAGTGAACACACTGGTGTTCCAAAAACTGACAAGACCCCCAGAGAGGCCCCTTGAGGGTTCAAGAACGAAATCAAATTGATCTGTGCCCCAGATAGATGACATTTTGGAGCTGCTTATCTCTTGCACTTTAGTTTCCTGTAGGGAGATGAAGTTGATTTTATGTGTGTGTTTTATTTCCTTGATCCATTTGTCCTTGGCCGGATCCATAACTCCTCGAATATTTAAGGAAAGAAAATTCATTGAGAACCATTCTTGTGTACGCCTTCTTTATTAATCATGGCGACAAAGGCCACGCAATCTTTCTCATCTATTCCTAAAGATTTTGCAAATTGAATGTTTTTCGTAATGACAAGGCTTAATGGGGGTAGTGAGTGATCAAGGTTGTTTTGAGGTGGGTTTGAGGGGGATAAGGGAGGAATGTTGGGAGTGACAGGGATTGGAGGGTGATTTGTTGCTATGGGTATGGGAGGTGTGGGAAAAATAGAGTTTAAAGGAGGTGGAAGTGGTGCATCTGGATATAAGGGAGGAAATGTGAGGTTGTTTTCAAGAGGAGGAAGTGGGGGTGGGGCCAATGAGTGGGATGGGATGTCGAAATTAATGGGTTGAAAAAAGGTGTTTTGTGAGGTGGGAGAATCAACCCTTTGTCTTTTTCTGCATAGGGAAGGGATTGGTGATAAGGGTTTGTCGATTAGAGATGTTGAAGATGTGGTTTTCGAGAGGGTGTAATTGATGGGACCGTTATTATTTTTTGGAGAAGGTTGGGGTTCGCTCATGGAAACATCATTATGACCGTCATTAATGCTGGTGTCTATTCTCCTTCCGCGTGCCGGTGACCTTAGTGGTTGTTCCGGTACCGGAGAGTTCGTGACCGGAGTTTCCATGGTGGGAGAATTTGATGAGAGCATGAAAGCAGGGAAGCAAAAAGAGAAGTCTTCCTCAATAGAGATGATGAAATTTTCAGATCTCCATTTTAAATTTATATTTTCTAAGATTTGATCAAACTGAGTTGTAATAATGGCTACCCTGTCAACCGTTAGGACATCGTCGTCAACACGTGCAGCGGAGGGGGAGATGATTTTCCCTAGACTGTTTGCAATAACGTCGAAAGTGTCATTGCACCAAAGATGGGATGGGACCCCCCTGATGTTAATCCAAGCTATTCTTTCTTTCTGTTTGTATGTTTCGTCCCAAAAATATACCCTTGAGGCATATTGCGCCCACATTTCGGTGTTCAGGAGGAGCTCCGTAGAGGCCTCGGTGTTTTTCAGTGTGATAAGCATATCTAGGCCCCCTAGATATTGAAGGGTGAAGTTCGAAAGACCGATGTTCGTGCAGATTTCATCAAATCTATCCAAACTTTGTAGATCTTTGATTTCCATAACCAGGGATGAGTGTTTCCAATGGGAGGTACAGATGGAGGTGTTAGGGTTTAGTATGATGGTTTTGCAGGGGGAAGTGGTGTTATTTCGTGGTAGTAAAATATCCCTGAATGATGTTTGAGTGTTGGGTTTTGTGTTGCAATGCACTGGGGTGTTTTTTGTGGGATCAACGGTTGAAGGGTTTGGTTTTTGGGGGGGTTGGTTAAACCTGGTACTGGCAAGGATCATGCGGTCATGTCTTGATAGGTTTACTCCTAACACAACACCACCAACTTTGATATTCTTTAGGGTTTTCTCAAATCCTAACTTGTCTGAGACATTTTTGAATCGAGCGAAGCCGAATCGATTTCCAAGTTTGTCTCTCTTGTCTGGGATGCATGTTGTGAAAAGCTCTCCAAAGGGGTTGAACACCTCTAGTAAAGCCTGTTCATCAATGTCATCAGGGATATTGTATATAAAATAAGAAGTTACCTGAACTTTTGGAATCCATTTTTTCTTGTTGGCAGCTTCCTTTTTCCTTGAATATTTGGTTTGATGAGTGTTCCATTTGCCTTGTGTGTCTGTGAAACCCTTTGATTGTTGACGAAGGTCCTGACCCAACTGATCGTTACTAGACTCTACCCTGCCGCCGTCTTCGAAGATCCTGCCGTGGTCGTTTCCACTCCCGCTCGCCGCCATCTCTTGCTTTGTATGCAACTTTTCTTTCAACACTAAAAAGTTCCCATAGTATATACGTCTTAACAAGGTATTTTGACTTCAATTGTGCTTTTTTAATTGATTGCATGTTTTTTTCTTCTAAAGTCTAACAGATTAACACACATAAATTTTTGACAAAAGTGAAAATGTTCTTAACTTCTTATTAAAGTGCTACTAGCTTCGGCCCACTCGTGATACTCTGCACCTTTACTGACATAAGCAGTGACGAAGCATTACTCACCAATCCATTATTTCACTTTCATTTCCACTTATATCCATACACTTAAACCATACACTAAAAACATCAACCACACATATTTTCATTATGGCTACCGAAACAACCACCATCTCACCACCACAAACCACCACCCAATCCCCCCCTTTCCCACTCCTCGACCGCGTCGCAATCGTCACCGGCGCATCACGCGGCATCGGCAAAGCCATCGCCCTCCATCTCGCTTCCCTCGGCGCAAAACTCGTCATTAATTCCAATTCCAGTTCCAATTCCACCCAATCAGATCTAACCGTCTCCGAAATAAATTCCAAATTTCAATCCCAATCCCAATCGCCACGTGCCGTTTCCATCAAAGCGGACGTATCCGATCCAATTCAAGTCAAAAACCTATTCGATGCGGCTGAAGCCGCATTCAACTCACCGTTACATATCTTCGTCAACTCAGCTGGGATATTAGACTCATCGTATGCTTCTATCTTAAACTCGTCACTCGACGAATTCGATAGAACGTTTTCGGTTAACACCCGCGGCGCGTATCTATGCTGCAAGGAAGCTGCAGCCCGGGTGAAAAAAGGTGGCGGAGGGAGAATTATTTGTGTAACATCATCTCAGGTGGTGGCTTTAAGCCCGGGTTTTGGGGCGTATGCAGCGTCGAAAGCGGCAGTTGAAACAATGGTGAAGATTTTAGCCAAGGAGTTAAAAGGAACGAGGATAACGGCGAATTGTGTGGCTCCGGGACCGGTTGCGACGGAGATGTTTTATGAAGGGAAAAGTGAGGAGATGGTGAATAAAGCGGTGGGGTTGAGTCCGATGGGGAGGTTGGGGTTGCCGGAAGATGTTGCTCCGGTGGTCGGGTTTTTGGCCGGTGATGCTGGTGAGTGGGTTAATGGTCAGGTTGTTCGGGCTAATGGTGGTTATGTGTGAACGAGCTTTGAAGAAGTGAAAGTTGGGTCGGGTCAGTGGTTAGAAATTTGGTGTTATTGAATGTTGATGATTGAGTATTGATTAAGAAGTAATAAACTACAAATGTTGTTGATGTTTTGTATGTCTACATGTATCTGTTATTTTCTGTTTGGCTCTTTTGTGGTTTAAAGTAAGATGACAAATTTAGGTTGTGAATAGTTTTGGTGTTTGGTTATTGTAGCTTCTGGGTATTATAATGCTTAAACTGAAAGGGATTAATCAATTTAGGTTTAACAAATATTATATGTTGGTGTACTAGAGCATTCACATCTTATATAGAGGGTTATAAATAATAAACTATTTACATAACGTGTAATTTGGAGAGGTGGAATGAGATTTAGCAACTGCGTTTCATAACGTGCGTATAGTGCTGGCCTGGAAATGAATGTCGCAACTTGAAGAAGGACGTTGGTTGGCAGTGGTTTGCAACGTCTGCCATCCACCACCCATCGCCACTCCATTTGATGTTATATTTTTTAATAGTCAACACTTAGAAGAACAATAGACTAAGGGGTAAATGCGACCGATGTTTGGCTGTGGTTGCAAAGGGAGGCGACTGTAATTAAAGAGGGAGGCAAAAAGTTGGCATTTACTAAATGAGTAGCAATAAAAGTTTGTTAATGAGAGTGCTTTAGGTCTGGTAATTTTGACCCAGCTTATTTTGCACACATTTGACATTTCATATCTGTTGGTATATTTTCATTTTCAGCAAAGTTATGATTAGATACACCCAAGGCTTTGAGTTTGAGTTATGATATGAGTCTATGATGTGTTCATATTTAGCAAGGTAGAAGTTTATTAATTATCATTAGGGGTCAAAATAAAGAGTTAGTTTCTTGGTCAGCTTCAAAACGTGTGACTCTGATGTAGAAAATATAATCAGATATATTTAGTTAAAAAATTCAACTCCTCCAATGCATAATTATGGTCTTGATTCTGTTTGCTACTTTGCCAATTGGGCACTTAAGTTTATGATGGTGTATTTTGCTAATTATGCATAGTATATATGTGGTTGACTACCCGTTTTTAAAACCGACAGTTTTTACCTGTTTTTAAAATGACTCGTTTCGACTCAGACCTGTTTTGACTTGGTAATCGACCCGACCTGACTCATCTGGTTTGTTGGGGCTAGTGTTTTTGAGAATGAAGATAATGAAGGTGTTAATTGTTCTTATTAAATAAATAGCAAGTTATCAGTTATGCAAGTAAAAATGGTGAGCTTAAACTAGTCATGCAAGTGAAAATAGTTAGCGGGCTCATCCTGTCAAAAAAACTCATTTAGGATCATTAAAACTAGGGTTGGCATATTGTGTCGGGCACAAACACGAAATGATAACTTATTGTGTCATTTTTCTTAAACACGAACACGAAAAAAAACAAGTTACACGATAAAAATGCACTTTTTAAATAAATTTTTTTTTCTTCATAAAGTTGATAAGTCTTAAATAATAAATATGTCTTAACACGATAATTCTTAAGCCATAAAACAACAAAAGTCCTTAAAAATGGTTTTTAACATAATACTTAATAAAGGAATGTGCAAAAAAAAATCAACAAAAGTCCATAAAAATAAGTCTTTGATCTTTCTAGTCACCAAATTTTCCTTTAATTAAATATTAACAGGTGCCATATAGTGTTAAACAAATATTTAATCTATTAAGACACGATAGTTAACGTGTCTTTATCATGTTAATCTATTAACGACACAACACGTGTTAAGATCAAACACAAAACTTATTAATTCCATGTCATGTCATTTTATCGTGTATGTGTAAGAAATTGTGAGCTTTAATTAAAAGTTTAAAACCATCAACTAGTTATTGGTCCAAGCTATGTTTATTGGTTTTTCTGTTATCGGTGCTTAGGCCCTGCTGGGTTTTCACGGTCCTAACCAAGCTTTAACTGTTTGCTCGACTACACTCTTTTTAACCCCTTTAGAAACCAATTGAAAGCCTGAAAAGTGAACTCTCATTAAAATCAACCATAAAACAATAACCGCCGCCGCCGTCGCACCACCAGGCGTCCACCTTCTTTTCAGGTATCAATCAATTTGTTGTTGTTCTTGTTGAATTTGTTGTTCATACTGAGAATTATTGAATTTGAGAGATGTGGTTAAAGATTGATTAGGTTAACAAATGATTCATAGAGCTGCTCCTATTAACCATACAAGTTGATTGATTAGGTTAAAGATTGCTTCATAAACCTCCTGTTATTGAACTTTCTTTTTGATATTGTATTGGTGTGTTAAAGATTGGAAATTGGAATAGTTGTATTGGTGTAGTGTTAAAGATTAGATATTGGAAATGGTTACCAGGTTACAGATAGCTTCATATACTTGTGTATTTTATATGATTGAAGATTAGAAATTGGAAATTGGAATAGTTGTTTCGGTGTGTTATAAGAAGTTTATATAGAATTGTGTATTTTATAACTAAATTCTTATTTGATTGAAGCCATTGTTTGATTGTGTTTGAGTTTAAACACTTGGTTTGAATTTAGTACCTGGTTATTAGCACTTGTTTGAGTTTAAAATGTAGTAATAACAATGTAGTTTTGTACTGTTTAGGAGGATGGGATTGTCATTATTGAATTGGTATACAAGCTAAGTTAGTTCAAATTTAAAGATTATAAGTTAGCATAAACATGTCTTTTGTGCAGCCTAATCAATGATTTATTTGGTATGGTTTATTGTATTGATCACTACTTTTTTTGGGTAAAGAGTCGATTTAGCACTTGTCTGAAAAACTCTTTTAAGTTTAAAAAATCGGTTTGTTTAAGTTTTAGTTAATTTTATCAGTCTGCAGACATTAAAACATAATGATAGTTTTGGTAGAATGACCTAACGAATAGCTGTGCTATGACTGAGATTTTTACTAGGTACGTTTGTTTGCTAGTACTGATGATTGATTGATTGATTGATTGATTGCAATGGCTTGCTTTGTAATTACCTTTTGTTGTTGTCATTCTCAATTGTCATCCATGTGAATTGATAACTGATATAAACCGTGTTGCATATTACACAGATGGATAGAAGTTTTGCTGATGAGCTTTACTCCGAGATCTTGGAACCAAAAGTTGAATCGGATCAACCATCAGTTCATCATATGAAACGATCCCAATTAGTAGGTATAATATCCCACTTCTTTTTGTTTCTAATTTATGTTATTAGGAGTATACACACTAAGTGAAGTTGTATGATCATTAATTCATTACACCGCAGTATAACTTACAGTCATTGTTTGATTCAGATGGTGAGGATGAAGAGTGGTATGGAGATGGATCATCATGTAATGGTTCAGATGGGAAGTTTGATCCGTCATCTGACTTAGACAGAGAATGGCAAAGAAGAAAAAACCAATTCCATGCGGTATCCTTAATTCACATGCGTGCACACTAACACAATCACACATACATAGGGTGGCGATTTCCAACACGACACAAAAACAATTAGGTTCTTAATTTTCATATCTAATTCGTTTAAAACGCCCCGTGTTTGTGGTATCTAACACATCCATCTGTTTAGTTAAAAAAGTCCCCTTTTAACCTGATTAACCCCGTTTACAGCTTGGTTACTACTTGCTAACCAGTTTAACACTTTCAGATAAAGGTGTTAAAAAGTCGTTTTTGGGTTGAACTGTTTATATAAACGGATCATGTCCGTGTTGATATGCCAATATGTTTAATTAAACGAGTCCACCCACCATGTTTATTTAATTAATCAGGCCGACCGGCGACCCGTTAACCTGTTTAAGTGTTTAACCCATTTATTACAGGTCACCATTCTAGTTAACCTGTTTACAACTTAATTAATCAACCAACCCATTTGACACATTTAGATAAATGTGTTAAACAGGTTGTGTTCGTGTAGCTCCTTGCTAGGCTTTTTGGGTTGAGAAATTTCCCCGCCAACCCGATACTATTGACACCCCTACATATACCAGTGTTGTATCACATATAATGCAAGTCTTAACCAATTCAACAGATTGGATACCGTGATGGGCTTCTAGCAGGAAAAGAAGCTTCAGCACAACAAGGTTTCAATATTGGTTTTAAGGAATCTGCACTTGTTGGATTTAACTGGGGTCTTGTTAGAGGTGTCACCACGTACGTATCGTTTTTCTTTATTTAACTAACGTCTCAATTAATATTCAACTTTCTTTATTTAACATGTTATTTTCTCATTGTTTTAGAGCTCTAGTTTGCCTTCCTGATGAATTAAAAGAGAAACTAATCAAATCACCAGAAACAGGAAACAAGTTCCAGAAGTTGTACGAATCTGTGAATAATCTATCAACAACAGATGCGTTAAAGGTGTTTAGTGATGGTCTTTCTAAAAGAGAAGTCCAACATAATGATCAAGCAGCGCGTTTATTGCCTCTAGAAGAGCCAAGTTCCGATTACAGCGTTCTAGATGGTTGCTACAGACAGCTTCAGTCTCTCATTGTCGAGTCCCCTGCAATTGAGGTGCACTCAAGTGATAAAACGGTCAACACACAATGATCCGTTTCACGACCATGATACTGAATGATCAAGTAAATCCTTACTAGTTGTTAAGTGTAATCATATGGAGAAACAAGTGGCTATAGTATCTTATTAGTGTGATGGTACAATATTTTGTTGTAGACTCATTGTCCTTATTGATGGTTTAGCTCCAGATATTATCAATTGTTTTCATGTCAATGCTGCTGATATACATCTGTGCATACCATTGATCTCACATTTTGCCAAATCAATTATGGCTTTCACTTTTATGTAAATATCCCTGACCCTAAACATACACTGGAAATATTAACAGTCACATATGGCCGGTGAAACCCGGTGGCAGAGGGAGGATTATTTGTCTAACGTCATCATTGGTGGTTAGTTTGAGACCGGGATATGGGTGTATGCAGCGTCTAAAGCAGCAGGTGAAGCTATGGTGAAGATTTTAGCAAAGGAGCTTAAAGGGATGAGGATCACAGTGAACTGTGTAGCTCCGGTGCTCAGGGGCGGATGGGTTAAGGGACCGGCATGGGCCACCGTCCCGGCATGTTTTTTCGCCAATGGTACTAATTTTCACCCCGGTATCTTAAATGTTTTATGTGTATTGAGTTCTCTCCATGGGAAAAAAAATTTACATGTATTTTATGTATTGAGTTCGTCCTTGTGACTTTCCGCCCCCGGACTACACTGGTTCAAGATCTGGTCGGGTTTTTGGTCGGTGACACTGGAGAGTGGGTTGATTGTTCGTGTTAATGGTGGCTATATTGGGTCGGGTCAGTGGATGATCTATTCATCTTTGACGTTCATGACACATTTGTTATATTTTATGATTTTCAATATATAATGTACACGTTATTATAGCAAGATTGTGCATTTGTGCTTCGATCCCACAATCAATATTGGCCTACACAATATATGATATTTGATATCAAACAGAGAAGTTGGGTTTGTTTTTTTCTTCACTAATGGCCATTATTGTTGTAATAGTTGAAGGTGTCCCAGTGCCATTGTTTTTGAAGGTAAACTCACTTCTTATGGTCTTATATGTGGTCAACGTTTAGACTTGTAAATCATGCTTACTTAGCTGTTTCCCTAAGTACATATAAAAGCTAGAGTATTTTCACATCTTTAAGTTGAACTGCAACTTTTAATGTATGAGGTAATGTTTTGGAAACAAGTACTTGTCACTTGTTAGCATATACAAGGATGAACCCCTTATTAGAAAGCTTATGAAATTAATTTAGAGACTTAGAGTAACAATACAATCATTTAACCAAAGTTGATTTGGGTATCTGCCTTTAAACCTTGACACTATGATCCGATCAAGTTTTCATTGTTCCGATCAGATCATACTTCCGATCACAATATGTTGACCACATGTAGGGTGGTACTTTACTCTGTTGTTATTTGTATTTTTGTTTATCTTGTAATAGTTTAGTCGTATTTCGTTTCCGCTGTAATAGTTAGATTTGTCTTTGTTTAGTATGTTTTAGTGCAGGTTTTTGCGACACTGCATGCGACACTATAGTGTCGCATGCAGCCTGTCTTTGCTTAGCGATCAGGCAGTGTCGTGTCTGCGACACTGCCTGCGACACTATGACCTGTATAAATAGTTATGTTAGGGCATTTTGTACATAACTCTTTGGAACTTTATTGAATACAATTCTCTCTTTGATACTGAGTTCGAACCTTATTGATTGTTTGCAAGGAATTGGATTTGTTATATCTTTGTTGCAATTGTCTAAATCATCTTCTTCTACTAATCTTCTTAATTAATCACTTGTTAATGGGTTGTAATGGTTTGTGTGAGTTTTGGTCACAAATCTCAACCAATTGATGCTAGATCTAGTGGTATCAATCGATTATTAGATCTAAATCATATATAGCACGGATTATCGATTTACTGGACCAACACAATACAAGACTCCAACATCTTTTTCGATTAAATTACTATGGCACTTATTGCATCCATCACCCAAGCCGAGAAAAGTACACAGTTCCCACAAGTTTGGGTTTTCTTTGTCTCCATCAAACTATGGCTAGTTGAAGGTCATGAACCATCCCTTTCTTGTAACTAACAATCTATTTGGTTACATTGATGAATCCATCCCGTGTCCATGAGTGACCATTGAAACAATAGGTCATGATCCTCACAACATTTCCTTCTATTACGGTCCAAGCTATATGTTGTTCCCTAACCTTAACTTGCAATGGAATATTAGATAGATAATGTAATAAGTTATATTAGAGGGTTTAAAAGTGTAATTTAGTTTCCTATTTATATCCATGTATTTTCATTCATCACACACAATAATAGAAGCACTTAACGAAAGTTAATTCCCTTAGAGCATCACCAACAGATGAGAATTAAAAACATGTGTTTTTGCAGCATGTGGTCCCATATTCCTCTCTCTCCTTTCTTCTCTCTCTTCCCTCTTCCCTCACACATACGTTTTTAGAAGTTCTTGTAGAAGAACTTTCACACATTCTCTTTCTTTCAAGTCATTACTTCTCTCCTCCATATCACTAATTTTACCTTAAAAACATAAAAAAAAACCTCTATTGGAGATGCTCTTATATCAAAGGGAATAAAAAATGAGTGGTGAGTTAGCTTTGGAATAACAATATCAACAAATAAATGTAAGGTTATAGAATTTTTGAAAGATTTAAATATCTCAATGCATCCTTCAAAGTGTTTGATCCCTATCAAGTTATTACAACTATTTGATGCTATTGTTGAAAATTCAATCATGATAAATTAACGAGAAATCGTGAACAAATATACAAGTCTTGTTGTGAAGCAAAGTGTATCAGACTTAGACCAAAGACTGACCTTGTATACATTGTGAGTAGTCCTGTTGTGAAGTTTCTACTCAGTGTGTTATTTAGTTAGGTAAATAAAAGAAAATTAACACCGAGCAAAAACTTTATCGGTGATAACAAAACCGTTGATTACTAATGGACAAAAAGTCCTCCCATGATCAAATTGTCACTAATGATCAATTGCTACTCGTGTCTCAACCACCATTCCTAGTCTATGTCACAGTTTTAAAAACATTGTGAACAACACATGCTTCTATGTACAAGAGTGGCATCATGTGGGGTAAGTGAAGAAATTGAATTTTCTCACATTTTATGTGCCGACACCAAAAAATAAAACCTTTTGCTTTGCTTTGCTCCATTATATAATATAACATATTGTTGCTACAAATTATTTCTCTTGTTACCTCTTTTATGGACTTGTGCCATAATATCTCTGTTTCCGGCGATCTTCCGGCCAACTATCAGCCGGAGCAACACCTTGTTTGCAGCCTTGATGGCCTCATTTCCGGCCATTCCATGGTACCCTTCATCTCTTTTGTGCATTACCCACTTGTACCTTTTTCCATCCCATGCACTAGTAACACTAGTGCATTCTTACAATTATAAGCACGGTGAATCTAATGTAGTATATATGTGATATGTGTGACATAAATTTAAAAAATATGATTTTTTTCTCTAAATTATAAATATGAAGATGAAAAACATAGCATGAGTACTTTTAGTTATATATTATATTGCTCCCGGTAAGTTGGATTATGTTGAAACATAATTCTGACCTTAAATACGCATCGGTTGAGTTTTTTCAGGTGGTTATTTTACGGTTTTTCCATGTTGTAACAGTTGAGTTAAAATAAGAGGTATTTGCATGCATGTATTTCATTGCAATATACTAAGTTTATAATAATAAACTCACATAAGAATTTATTATGTTTATTTTTATTTGTGATTGTGGTTAAAAATGTTTGTTGATAGTTGATAATACGCTACATATGAGACTCATGTCACTCGTTGATAACATGTTAAGACTAGACCTCTGGACGGGTATAAAACTAGTTGAAGTTGATTTTGACTCGAGGAACTTGTTAGTCGTTGTTGTCATAAATTATGTTATTTCCTTTCACACCGGTACTTTTAATATAAAATACATACAAAACTATTAAAATCAAAACAAGTAAAAACATATCAAGTCATAAACCGGTTGTAGTTGCAAGCAATGTTTTCAAAATCAAAATAGACATGTTATGTCTAATTGTCGTTTTTATTTAACAAGACTTCTTACCAATTAGACTAGTGAACCAGGTGTGGTTACACTTTTTTTAATTAATTTTTCACTTAGAGAGTTTTTTCTTAATTTATATTTATGTTATTTATTACTTTATACTTTGTTAAAATTACAATTCAACTTTGAAAAATGTATTTTTTCATATATATTTTGTTTTGAACCATATATATATGGATGATGTTAGTATTTTATATGATGTCACTTGTCTCTTTAATGTCCCATCCAACTAATGAAGAAGTAAGATGATTAGTATGTTGTCGAGTCAAATTCTGAAAACATCGATTACAGTTTAGCAGAATATGAGTTTAGTGTCCAACTTGACTTAGATAAGTCGAGTTCGTGTTATTCAAGGTGGCTCTATCAATGTTTTAAAACTGGATCGGACAGTCAACACATTGTGTCGGGAACCGGTCGTTGAACCGATCGTTGAACCGATCTGATTTGTTGTGTTTGAGCTGTTTTCAGCCTTACTAGTAGGTCGGACCAGAAAACAACAATCGATTCAGAAAACCGGAAGGTTGAATCGGAAAATTTAGAATGTTCATGTATTTTATTTATTTATATATATAATATTTATGACATCATTTAGTTTTTAAACTAGCTCCGACTAGTGAACCGGTAAGAAAACTAATTCAACGTGTGGTCCGGGGATACAAAGATTAACCTTTATGTTCCACATATTTCGGCTTGAACCTATTGGGCTCTCTGGTATTTTGAAAGAAATATTAGGGTGAAGAGAGGGAAGATTTCAAATACCCTCGTTACCCCCATCATTCACCAATAAAAATATGACATCTCACAAGTATCATCACATATCTTAAAGAGTGAGTGAATGAGCCTTAACTACTCTCACTGCACTCAACCAATTACAAACAATTAAATAATTTAACATTTAATGTTACAATCCTTAACATGTAAAGTTGTTTTTGGCAACCAAATGCCATGTTTAAGGAAGTTTAAACTTTCAAGGTTGTAGAGTTAGTTGTGATGTAAATGTCGCCTGTTATTCTCAAAATTTCGAAAAAAGTTTCAAACATCACCCTCACCCTTATATACATGGTTTAGTTAAAGATTGGTAAAAAGAAAAGATTATATACATTGTACTATCTTACTTTTAACATATACGTTTATTTTTTGACACTCAATCTTACTTTAACAAATACATACATTTTATTTTTAGACTCATAATATTTCATATACCGGTCAGCCAGTCACGGTTTATAATAACATAAATAAAGTAAATAAAGCCTTAGAGTTTATGTTGTTTTCGGCCCCCTAAATTAAATGATCGAGTCAGCCAAAGTTTTTTAATTAGTGGTTCCTAGAGTTGATAATGACTAGACTCGAACTCATTGGTACCCACACTATTAATTTATTTATTTTACGGCACCCACTTATATTAATTAATAATATACCCATTTTGAATGTAGGAAGAAGGTGATGTTAACATGGAATGGCTATCATTTTTTGTGGAAGATTGTTTATCCAGCAATGGAAGTTGTATGCCCCATAGCACAACTTCCACTGCACAAGGTACAAACATATCAGCACAACCCGAGGTGAAAAAACTCGATTCAACGCTTAAACTAATTGTACCTTGCAAGTCAAGAAGCACGAGGAAGAGAAGACCAAAATGTTGGTTAGGAGAGAGCGAGTTGGTTTTACCAAAGAAATATACAAGTCCTTACAATAACAGTTTCAGGCAGGAGGTTGCGAATAACAGGCAGAGGCAAGGAAGGAAATGCACACACTGTCTCTCACAAAAAACCCCACAATGGAGGGCAGGACCAAAAGGACCCAAAACATTGTGTAATGCATGTGGTGTGAGGTACAAGTCGGGCAGGCTGCTACCCGAATATAGACCAGCAAAGAGCCCGACTTTTATAACCAATAAACATTCTAATTCTCATAAGAAAGTGTTGGAGATGAGAATATCTATTTTACCCTCATCCTCCACTAATTCCTCTTCTTTCTCTTAGTTAGAGTCAAGGTTTTGTAATAACTTTCAATGTTAGTTTCTCACGTTAAAAATTACTAGAGAATTGGATATGAATAACTTTTTGGTTTAATTTGTTAAGTAGCTTGTCTTCAAACGAATGCATGTCATCCCTCTCGGGTTTTGACACACTCAGCAGTCATAACCCGATAAAAAAAACCTCTCCCCTCCCTCTCTTGTAAAAGTTGTTTGTGGGAAAACTAGTAATTTAACATAAAAATTGCCAATCCAAAACTAGTAAACTACATCATGTGGCAAGGTCAAGTGCTAACCACCAACCTTATCAATTAGATGATATGGATGAATGTACCATTTTGCTTTGTCAATCTAAGTTTATGGTTCAAACTTTTTGTATATTAATTCTTTCCGATCGTTGACTTTATGTTGAAACACACGTTCTAAAGCCCCTAACAAATTAGAGTAACAATCTAGCTTCGGTTTATATCTTGAATGACATATTATATGGTCAAATAATAACGTTATTTAATCGGTTATAACAATCATTGTCTAAACGATGAATGAATTACCATCGTTTTAGGAGATAGTTAGATACTTAGATATGGGACCGGGTCGGGCGACTTACGTATGTGATTTTATTGCACGCGTTGATAAAAAAAATTTCATGTGTTGTATGATCGAGGAGTTACAAGTACTCTCTGAGTAATCAACGATTAGGCACGATTTTTACAACCATGCTAAACAAAACCCACAAAATACGCATACTACTACCCTTATGCGCATATTCTAAAGTATACACATGCATGCGTGTACTAAAGAATACACATGCTTGCGTGTACTTTAGTAATCGCATGAACATAAGCTTAAGAAAAACAAAACAAATAAAGTACCATTAATAAGAAACGTTTTTCCTCGTATAGTATAACAAGGATGAAAACAATGATGAAGTTATCTTACAAAGTGGGAGAAAGACATAATGGTATAAAAAAGTCATAATGAGCTAATTAAGGGTTAAAAAATTCATAATTCACAAATTAAATCGAATTTCAAAAAAGTGTTTCGGATGACATGTTCCTCACGTCGTCTTCCTTACAAAAATAAACCAAAAAATGTCCTTCTATTTGAACCCTTTTCATATAACAAATAGAAATTTCAAATACACGATACCTTTGGGGTTTAGTTTTAGCCTTAGGGTTAAACTTTTATGATTTAAGGTTTTTTAGGGGTGGCGATGTATAGGTTTTCGGGGGTGAGGGGTGGATTTAGATTTTGGGGATGGGGGTTGGAGTCAAAATTCAAATAGTTCAAGAATCCGAAGTTCGATTCGTTGAACACTTCTAATATGTAACATCCCTGGTCTAGTGGTTAATGAGTTTTTTCTTATGGGTTTTCTTTTTGAGTGATTATAGATTCAAGTATTTGAACATAAAACTAATAACTAACTTTGAAAATCCGTCTCAGCTTTTCATGTATCAATTGGTAGACGGTAATAGTTTACCACGTAGTCAAAACACCGTTAAAAAACCACACGTGTGTTATTTTTAAAACTTTGAAACATACTTGAAAGATGGGACATGATTCTAAACTTTGATATGACTCAAAATTCAGGAAAACAATCCAGATAAATACTGATGTGATTAAACAATTAGGCTATTTAAAATCATGAAACTTTTATTAGTCTCTTTAACCCATGTAAAATTTTAAAAAACACCAGAAAATTCATCAAATTCAATATTATCTGTACGACTCATATAACATTATACAACAAACACATACAAAATATAAACTATTAATTTATAATATAAGATGTTTAACTAACATTATGCATAACACAAACCATGTAAAATATCTAATGGCACACCTCAAAACCGATATCTTCTCTTAAGTGTCCCAAACAAACAAATTATTTGATTATATATATATTTGATTATTATTATTATTATTATTATTATTATTATTAAATCTGAAATATAGCTGCTGCTTCTTCTGGCTCATTTTTAGGGTTTCTGATTTGATTTCCCCTAAATTTCTGCTTTCTCTATTCTCGCCATTGATATAGCAATTTATATCCTCTGCCACGTCACGTCAGGTCTCTTCATCATCTTTCATCACTTCTCTTTTCAATTCATTTCCATTTGTTTACATCATTTTCATGTCGATTGGATATATTGTGTTCAATCATGTAATGTTTTTTTTGTTATCTGTTGATGTTTGTTTGTGGATTAAAATGGATAACTTGATATGTATATGTTGTTCAGATGCGGTAATTGTTTTGATTGATTGCGTTAGATTTTGCAAGAACGTTTTTGTATGATGATGTGGTGATTGTGTATAGAAAGTTGTTGTTTTTGAAGGATCTAAGTAGCTGAGTAGTAATTTATGTATGTGATGTTAGCTAGTTAGGTTTTTAGAGGTGTATCTTTAATGTTTTGGATTTTGATTTTGTTTGTATGTGATCAGGGATTGATTTGTGTTTTAAAGGTTAGATTATTTTGAGCTATTTGGTGTTAGAAGATATTTCGAAAGGCGGAAATATTGTTATTTTTTGGAAGTTTCCGGTTTCAGTTATGAGAACTTCTTGGGCGGACACTGTTGAAAATGCAGCTTTGGGATCTGAGAATAATGGGGTGGGTGGGAGTATGGTAGCTTCCGGTAAACCGGCTTATGTTCCGCCTCATCTTCGTAATAGACCAGCTGCATCTGGTCAGGTGGGTGGTTCAGGTACAGTACAGGCTGGTGCACCACCTGTGAATGATAGGTCAGGACATGCTGGACAAACAAGTGGGTCAAGATGGGCTGCTGCTCCTAGGTATGAAAACGGTAGGTCGGGATATGTTAGCGGAGGAGGTCGTGGTGGTGGAGGTGGAGGGGGCTGGGGAAATAGAGGTGGTGGTTGGAGTGGTAGAGAGGTGGAGGTTAATCCTTTTGGTAATGATGATATGGACGCTGTTGAGGAGATTAAAATCGAGCAGGAAAATAGTGGTATTAATTTCGATGCTTATGAGGATATTCCTGTGGAAACTAGTGGTGAAAACGTACCACCTCCAGTTAATACATTTGCAGAGATAGACTTGGGAGAAGCTTTGAATAATAACATTAGAAGGTGCAAGTATGTCAAACCGACTCCTGTTCAACGTTATACAATTCCTATTTCTCTTGCCGGCCGAGACTTAATGGCGTGTGCTCAAACTGGGTCCGGGAAGACAGCAGCATTTTGCTTCCCTATAATCAGTGGAATAATGAGGGGCCAGTTTGCACAGAGACCACGTGGGACGAGAGTCGTGTTCCCCCTTGCCCTAATTATATCCCCTACACGGGAGCTCTCTTGTCAGGTCGTTATTCATGAATAGTTCTTTAAACGTCATTCATGTACTTTAGATAATTTTCTAAGTCGGTGTCTCTATATGTTTGCATTACATGCAGATACATGAGGAGGCACGGAAGTTTTCATATCAGACAGGTGTAAAGGTGGTGGTTGTCTATGGAGGAACACCGATTAATCAACAGGTAACTGGAAATGATAAAATCTTTTGATAATTTGCTTTACTGGTTTCTGATGGCATTTTATGCACGGGTAGTTAAGAGAGCTTGAAAGGGGAGTTGATATTCTTGTCGCCACTCCAGGAAGGTTAGTTGATTTACTGGAGAGGGCAAAAGTCTCATTGCAAATGATAAGGTATCTAGCTCTTGATGAGGCAGATCGGATGTTGGATATGGGATTTGAGCCTCAAATTAGAAAAATAGTCGAACAGACGGACATGCCTCCACCAGGTGAAAGACAAACAATGCTTTTCAGTGCTACATTTCCTAGAGAAATCCAGGTTGGCTGTTTTTTTTAATTTCAGTTTTCTTATTTATTGATACTACTTTATTATCATGACAATATGCAATAGAAAGGGACTTCAAATTTTTCTTGAATTTAGCAAACAAACATAAAATAGGCTCAAATTAGAAACCAGCTTGTACCTTTTTACTGATTTTAGCTACAAAGACACATTTTATTGCCAATGTGAATAACATTTTCTGCTTATTTTTTAAAAAATGGTCGATGTGGTGTGTGTCACTTTTGCGTATATGTATACGCCGGTAGCACCACGTGGAGAAAACATTGGTGTAGTTAACAGCATGGATCTTAGATGCAGCTAAGAGCAACTTTTTAAAAACTCATACTTCAGTCCTTGTTTTTAATTGAAAATTACCCTATCATTTAGCATTTTTTCTGCTCATGAGATGCGTGCAATCAGCAGCACAAATCAATATCCCTTATTTTTAGACTTGTAAATATTTTTTTATTTTTTATTTTCACATGAGCATTTTTTACGTATGTGCCATCCACCATCCTGATGGCATTAATCCATCAACCAGTGCCAAATCAACAATATTTAGGTAAATCAGTTAAAATAAGGTTGGTTGCTAAATGCTAAATTTGGCAAGAATCATAAGTTGATTTTTGTTTTGCGTCGAATATAATGTTGGTTGCTAAAATATAGGGAAAACGGAAAATGTGAAGTTCATTTCCACACTATGCAATTTGCTCTTATTATTAGTATATCATCATCAACATTCTTTTGTTTAGTCTTTAGTATGATACTTCAATGTCTCTAATATGGTAGTTTGATGTTGACTAATCCACATAAGAGTAATTTTCATGGTCCTTGGGGTATTTATCACTCCTAGAAATGCACCCCAGTATCAGACGTTACACAAATTATCCCAACTTTTGAAAATTGTTACCTCTTGATTGGGCTTTAACAGGCTGTTAAATCTCTCAAAAAGACTATTTTAGCTTTTTGATAATTGACACATATGGCTCCTGAAGCCTTTAAAATAATTACATCTGTTCAAGTAATATGCACATTATTTAATTAATATTGTATATATAACATACATTCAAATATATTCTAGAAACCTACACGACCATCCTCTGCCCCCCGAGTACCAACGACCTCTTGGCTCTGGCCAACACCATCTATAATAGAGTCATCTACTTCCTCTTTTACATAATGCTAGCAACACCATCAATGTTATTCCACATCTACACAATCTCTTACTGTCATTGTACCTAAAATCACAATCTCCATCATTGAATTTTAGAAATTTCTTAGTTGTTTAATTGTTTTTAGGTACGCTCTTTGTGTTATTTGACCCCCTTGTTTAATTTTTTATCCAAAGATGAAATTTAGAAATTCCTTAATGGTTATTTGTTGCATTTACCCATCTTAACGATAATTATTGTTATTTTGTGTTATGTGAAAAACTTATAATTTTTTTTCCATACAGAGACTTGCATCTGATTTTCTTTCAAATTACATTTTTCTAACGGTGGGTCGTGTTGGTTCAAGTACCGATTTAATTGTCCAAAGAGTGGAATTTGTTCAAGAAGTTGACAAAAGAAGCCATCTTATGGACCTCCTTCATGCTCAGAAGGAAAATGATTCTCATGGGAAGGTACCGCTTTTTATTCTATCTTCATGCATGTGCAATTGTGCATGATGACTAGATGTAATCATATGGACTTCTTAACTTTAACGCAACCCTTAACCTGGAGTCCTGGACCCTTAAACGGGGTAACATGTTGAAATTTTAGTTTTTTAGACCTGGCATCAAAGTTTAAAGCGTTTATTAAACAGACTAGTCGTGCCGACCTCTTTACAATGTATTGCCCCAACCCTAATTTTTTTTAATCTTGTTTTGGTTTTGGGCCCGGAAATGTCGTCTTTACTCAGGTTATTCAAAAGAAAATAACAGTACAAGTGTATAACTGCGATAATAATATCTGACACCTTGATTCTTCTAAAATAACCAAAATGATAGATGAAAAACGTTTTGGATCACCTCACTCATTTTGACACATGAAAACAACCTGTTTTTAACCCTTTAACACTTGTGCCACCTCTATTTTGCACAATCTTTGCGTCTAATTTGAAATATCGCAAATGATTGACTCTTTTTATCAATACTTATTTGCAGCAAGCTCTTACGTTAGTTTTTGTTGAGACAAAGAAAGGAGCCGATTCACTTGAACATTGGCTGTATGGTAATGGATTCCCTGCTACTACAATCCATGGTGATAGAACACAGCCGGTAAGTTGGAAATGATTTTAAAAACATAAAATGTTTATGAACTGAAATCTAGAAAGAGGGGGCATTTAAGACATCTAGTCAATTATTAAACTGTTAATTTGAATGGCAGGAAAGGGAGCAAGCACTAAGATCATTCAAGAGCGGAAAAACACCGATTCTAGTAGCGACTGATGTGGCAGCACGTGGTCTTGATATTCCACACGTTTCTCACGTGGTCAACTTTGACCTTCCTAACGACATTGATGACTACGTCCACAGAATAGGACGAACAGGACGAGCTGGCAAGACGGGATTGGCTACAGCCTTTTTTAATGAAAATAACCTGTCATTAGCAAAATCATTAGCTGACTTGATGCAAGAAGCTAATCAAGAAGTACCGGCGTGGCTTACTCGGTATGCTTCTCGTGTATCTTATGGTGGTGGTAAGAACAGGCGGTCTGGAGGGCGGTTTGGTGGCCGTGATTATAGAAAGGATAACTCTTTCAGCGGTGGTGGTGGCGGCTATGGTGGTGGTAACAGTGGAGGTGGATACGGCAGCTATGGTGGTGGTAACAGTGGAGGTGGATACGGTGCCTATAGTGGTGGTAACGGTGGAGGTGGATATGGCAGCTATGGCAGTGGTAATAGTGGTGTACCCAGTGCTTGGGATTAATCATTTGGAATGTGAATGTACTGATTCATTTGTTTTACGTCAACACATACATCATTTTTCGCAGGAAATTAAGAATTATTTGATGTACTTAAAAAGTTATTTTGGATTGAATTTTTTTTTTATTTTGGATCATCTATTCTGGCCATCGTAAACAAAAAGTTAGCCTATTAACATAGAGGTTGATGATTTTAGCCTGGGTTGATCGTCACTACTCACTTGGCAACATGGTATTGATTTCCTCAAAAAACAAAAATTAAACTGATCGTTGGACGACTTCGGTCACACCCAAAGAACATGCCAATTTTCTTTTTGTTGGCCGCATGGACCATGAACACGCGCTACAACTTTCACAACCATACACAATTTACAATCTGTTTTCACAAAAAAATGAAAACAAAATATAACAATCATCAAAATTCTGGGACCGTCGCCATTCAAATCCATAGTACAACTCACTATCGTAAACAATATTAAATTTGAATCATACAAACCTCTGTTTTTCAGTGTCGATGTGAATGCTTTCTACTGCTATAAGACATATCTCCATTTCTTCGGTTTCTTCTTTCTATAATTCTGAAGAACAATGATACGACTCCTACTGCAGCCATTGCATAGAAGGCTTTATAAGGAGCCAAATCTAAACCTGAAAGATAGCAACAATACCCAGCAATCAGGTACACAAACCCTTGTCGTATTTCATACCCTCGCATTCCCGGTATCTGAAAGAAGACGTTAAACTCAGGTTTCGAGTCACAGATACCATGCAGGACAATACCCATGCAGAGCATGGAATCCAAGAACCATGGGAAGTTGTGGCCCATGCTTAGCCTCTGCAATTACAAAAAAAATTGATAAGAAACCACTAAAGTTTTACCATGGATCCATCCACCTTGATAGTTTTTTACGGGGTTTAACTTTAATCACTCGAGCTTCATTGTTGTTTCAATATTGGTGAGTTTTTTTAAAATTAAATTGACCACACATCTTTATTACATGCTGAATATGTTGACATGGTGTGTCAATTGTGTAAAATAGCTGATGTGGCGTCCTAATTCCCGTCAGATGTTTTACACAATGGAACCTTTATACAATTAGGATGCTGCAAGAGCTAATCTACACAATTTTCACACCACTCAGCATATGTCATAGGAATATGGGTTGCAGATCAGTTTTTTAAAAAAAATCATAACATTGAACTTATGTGGTCAAACCTCTTAAAAAGACAAGTGAATTGAGTGAAACAATTGCGGTACTTGATTGCTATTTACAGTGGAACCAGATAAAAACCTTGAGATGTTAAATTCGAAGTGGAAAGATGAGGGACATGTGGCTTGGTGCCTTGGTTAACAGGTCAAAACGAATTTGGTATGAAATGGGTTGGATTTTACTATAGCTTGAATGGGAAGGTTTGACATGGAAACTCTTTTTGTCTACTTTTCAACAATAATAAATCTAAATCTTTAAAGAAAACCATTTAGGAGATCATATGCACTAAAAAGAGAGTTTAGCCTACTTTCACCAGGTTCCAACTCTTTTGAAATGTTCCCCCTTTAACTAATACTTTTATGGCACGTTTGTGTCACAACCCAAATTTTCATGTAATTATTATATGCTTTTGTTGTTGCATTTTACAAGAACATTCTTAGTGCAGCAAACCAGCAAATATCGAAACATTATGGTAAAAAAATGAAGGTGTAATACGCTCATAGACATGAGGAACTATGTGTTATGCATGATATATTGATATGTTCATGTATGTAACTATTTCAGATCTCTAGATTCCTTTCCTTTTGCGGATTTATCAACAGCTTAGTAGTGTTATGTCATCAAAAGAGAGCTGAGTTGACAGGGATTATGTGGTGGAAACTTTGACCTATTAACTTATATATGAGTCGATTCGTGTTATTTTTATCTATAAATCTGTAATGTGTCAAAAGGGTAAAGTAAGTAAAAAAACATGTCAAATGGGACTCAAGTCTAACAAGATGTTTTCCAATGCATAATATCTCCAAAATCATTGTCATAATATTATATGTAACTATTTAAAAAAATTACTTTTAATCATATTTGACACTAATTATTTATAACTAGAAGTTGTGGACAAAAAGTGTTTCCTGTAAGCCCAACCCTCATGAAAATATATAGCATGGTCATATTTACACAATAGATATTTATAAGTAAAATTTTTGGGCAAGATAGTTTTTTCGGTCAACCCAACCCGTACATAAACAATACAACTTTAAGTTATTTATTAAAATGAAATATTTGCACAAAAAAGAATTTCAAGCTAACCCAGCGTCCCAGCCAATAGAAGATTTTATCTGTTTTGACCAGAAGCATGAGGGAATTATGGATCATACCTCCAACCAAGCAACGAGTGAAGGAAGAAACATTAGCAGTGAAAGAAGATGCAGGATAAGCAAGCCATGACGGTGATGGAATATCTCTAGTTGTGTGTCACCATAACTTCTTGCAGAATCCGGGGTGCTGGAACTGTTCTCATCCACAGGTAATCCCTCCTCATATTCATCATTTTTGAGATTGGATGACTTCCCACCGTTTCCAAACCCAAATAAATCTTCAGTGCGGGCCTTACTGTATGCTGTAAAATAACTATAACAGAAACTGAATCTTTAAGTCATAAAATGATTAATAGTAGAGGTAGCAAGATGGGGGCCCAGCTGGTTGGTAGCATATACCACTTTATGCAGGAAAAAAAGAAGTTTAGTTTCTGTAGTCATGTTTACACACGAAATACTTGTTTTAAAAACAGAAGAAAAGTGTTCCGGGTCAAACTAACCGACCCAATTAAACTCATACAAAAATGAACCCTTTTGACCAATTACCCAGCCTGCCGTTTTACAAGAACCGGATATGAAACGAATAAACATAAGAACGGGTCTATTTCGGATACGTTTTATGACTTTTATCTGTAACAGGTCAAAAGGGCCAAATAAAAAGTTAAGTTCTAAAGGAAATGGTACCCGGGGGGTCAAACAGTCAATGACACCCAAATCATACAACCTAGGACATGTTACGCAGAAAGGAAAAAAATGTATTAACATGGTTTTTGTAATCATATTCAACACAAACTATTTATTTTAGAAAAATGAGGAAAAAATGGTTTGGGTTAATATGCTGTTTTTGACTCATACAAAGAATCACCCCATTTTGACTAGTTAACCAACCCACCCATTTAGTATTAGGAACAGAAGTTTGGACTATTACCTGCACAATGCATTGTGACAACACAGCACATGTGAGCATACAATAATAAGGAGACCTAAAGCCGGATGAACAAAACAGACCAAAGCAATAGCAAGCAATGATGTAGCTAATGACGGATTGGAATTTATGATTCTCATCACCTGTCAAACATTGAGAATAAATACCTTTTTAGGAGGTATCCCAATGTGGGAATATTTGGATTGCTAGAAACCAAATATTAATTACCCTAAATGAGAAAAAACCAGTGGAGAGATCAAGCATCCACCATCTCCACCTGCAAGGATATCCATAAAATGGGTCAATACGCGTTGTGATCATCTCTATCAAATCAAAGAACCATATCAAAAAACAAAAAAGAAAAACGATTGAAAATCACTATTTATCTATTTTCTTCATAGATTTATTACTATTGTTGTTGTTGTTATTTTAGGAGTGTGTGTGTCTCTTGGAGCCGCCACTTTAGCCCATGGGATAGAGATAAGGTTTGCCCTCATCTCACCCCCAGACCCTACTGTCAAATCTATTATATGTATGTGAGAGAGAGAGAGAGAGACGCACCTTGTGTTAAAGAAGACATGTATTCTGGCAACCAAATGGGAGAGTATTAGGATGGTTAATGCCAAAACAATAATGGTCCCATTTGCTATTAAATAGCAAATCATTGAGACAACAAAAAAACTACCAACTGAAGGAAATGACTTTGGATTTAGACAGGAATAACACAAAGCGATGAGAATTGGTGAAATAGTAAGCAGAAGGAATGGCATTGGCACTCTTAGATTTGATTCTACTGCAGACAGCAATGACGGAACAGGTAGATCAAGTTCCCATGCATTTGCTTGCCTCATTAGGGCAAAATACACTACAGCAAATGACAAAGCAATAATCTGCACCAAAAAACCCGATTATAGTAATGAGATAACTAACAAATATGCAGAAACTAAAAGTGCATTTGATTTCTGAGCATATAGGTGAAGGCGGACTGAGTTTCATAGTAACCCAGAAATCTAGGCTGGCACAAAGCAGGATTTTTTAATATATTTTCTTTATTTTCCTTACACAATGACAGAAACTAGAGGTGGCAAGATGGATAGGTCAGGTAAAGAATTGATCAGATTGGCCCAAAAAATATATTTTCCAATTCCTGAATTTAATTATAGATAATGCATTAGATATTATTACAATAAGTACTACTAGAACTATATACTAAATAAATGGATACAGTGATCCAGGGTATCTCATGCATTATAAAGAACTATAGGTGGCTTTCAACCCAGTTGACCCATTCGGTCCAATGTTTGAGATGATAAAAAATATAAACCTAAAGCGACCCATTCATAAGTAAACGGGTTGAAAACTTGAAATTGCAACCTCTAAGAAAAAGCTAAACACTATTATGTTTACATGAGTTTTTCAAATATTAGTACATATTTGTGAAAGAAAGGTAAAAACAAGGGATCCTGCAAATTTTAAGGTGAACAAAGTATTATTGACTTATTGCCTTAGCCTTCCTTATCCTGTTTCTACACTTATTCTCTTTGCTTTAACTTGTGCCTACACTTTGATTCTCATAACTTCATTGTATGATATCTTATTGTATGATCTCTAGATTTACTATTTGTTTATGAGAAAAATATATGTAGTTGGGGGGTCTCAAATGGAGCAGCCTCTCTATCCTTGGGATAGAGGAAAGGTATGCACCCACCTCACCCTCATCCCTCCCTAGACCCCCCCCCTCCCAATAGCTTGGCTATGAATGGGATTTATTGGGTGTGTTCGTTCGTTTGTTTAAGTAGTATTTGATTTGACACATTCTAAGAGAATTTTGGCAGTCAAAGAAGTAATTATGTTATACAAGTAACATTTAAATAAGACTTAACAAATTTACCTGGGGGTTGTATAAAAGCATAAATCTTCGAACAGCAGAAGTTAGAGAAACAGCAACACCAGTTTTATAGGAACAATGTGGATCAACCTGCATATAAATCACCTTTAGAATAAACTTAAAAGGTGGTTTAGTTAAATATACAACAGATACTGTATATATGTAACGTGTCAACGCTACCAGTAACAAAACATTGCTCTGCTCAGATCCTTGAGTTGAAGTCCAAAGTGCAGGTGATGAGTCCACTTCAATTGTACGAGAATATAAATTAGGAAAAATGTGAAGACCAGATATAGGGTCCCACGCAAGGGCGACAGGTGGAAAGCATCGGAGCTTGCAAAGTCCTTCAAGATTAAAAAGGAGTGACCATTAACACAAAACTTATGAGAAAGGCATACGATATAAAAGGTTCTAAGAAGGAAGTTATCACAAATGACTCTAAACCAACCTGGGTATGTTAGTTATTTAAAGGGTAACTGCATAGAATGTAACCAACTTTGGTCCAATTTATATTTTGAGTAACCAAAATTTCTTGCCCAAGACAAAAGGGCTTGTCTTTTAGAACTTCTATTTAAGATAAGGAACTACAAATTTTTACTATTTTCAGTAACTGACATTCAAATATTTCTATGCTGGTTTGCCAAAAAAGTAATTTAGACATTCATGTCAAGATGGGTTCCGATTGATATGTCATTTCTAGCTCCTGGTCGAAACATGTCGGATCGGGTTGATCAACAAACACTAGCTTAGTTGCTTGTCTATTTTTTATTTAAAAAATGACTTGGTTATAATTAAAAATAATATTATACAACAATAATATATATTTTGTAAGTAAACAATTTTAGAAGGCTGTATGCGTTAAGAAAAACTTTGGGCAGCCTTCAACAGTTCAAACTGCTCAACCTTTCGCCTTTAGCTGATAAAAAAATTATTTGACTCATTTGAGGTATGACAAATACACATCCACCCACTCATTAGTAAATGGATATGTATTGCCACCTCTAATCTAAAGCAACAAGCCGTAAAGCCTGGAAGATTCCAGGCATATCATCAATAATAATAAATTATTTTAATTTTCAGGAAATAAACAAGAAAAGAATTCTAACTGCCACTATCCATGTCTCCAGCTTCTTCAACAGGAAGTCCTGATTTTTTTATCCCACAGCCTGTAGTTACCAGAGATACCGTGGCAGGCATAAGCCCTAAGCTGATACTGAATGTAAAATCCATTACAATAGGATGATCTTCCTTGATGAAAATGTCCTGCAACATTTTAATTTTAGTGGGACTCACCTCTACATATCAATATATCATGAAGAAATGACAGATGGATTTAAACCTCATAAGAGACGGTGGTGTGTATTTAGCAGATGAAAAGAAAGAGCATAAGAGGGGGTGAGAATTACACCAAACCAGGAAAGAAAGAAATGGTTAGGTTTAGGCTATATGGATTCGGATAGTAAAAATGGATTGATACAGCTAACACATACAACTAATGAGTCGCTTTCATGTTGATCTGTGTCACCTGACCAAACCTTTCCAACCCCGCTTACAATTAGAATTAGACGAAAAAACATTATAATTTAAAAATTCAACCCATCAACCCATAGTTGACCTGATCCGTCTATTACCTGATCCCGTTGACCTGATCCGTCTATGTACAAATCATTTAACCCACCAATCGTATGACCTACTTAGATCATCAAGTTACATGCATTCGGTTAGCAGTCAACTTTTCGACACGATTAAGTTATCTGGTTGTGTTAAGGTTGTTTTTAGGTTACATAGACCTCACAACCCAAACTGACAAAAATTGTCATCCAATAGGTAAAATAAGTCAATTTAAATTCATGCAATGAGTATGCTTCTATAAAGTACTAACCTTCTGAGAATACATAGACAGAAGCAAGGATTTAGGAGAAAACACTTTGTGTCCTTCCTCTGGATTGAAAAACTGCCCAACTGCCATTGAAGCTGCCGGTGGAGGTCTCCCTGAAACAGTCTTTATATATACAATAATCGTCAGTTGCTCACTTCAGAGAAAATACAAGTGATAATATATTTGTCAATATAAAGCATTGGCATACTGAGATTTTCTGAACAAATAAAAACACGAGTCTTTCAATCCCAGACAAGTAAAACTCGTTATTCAATCAAAGACATGAAACAATCAAGGCTCATCATTATAAACAAATATAATAAAGAACTTTTTGTAGTAAATAAAGAATGCAAACAAAATTCATTTCCAATAGCTCAATACTTGTCCGCATGAAATCCAAATGCATGTTACATGACTGAAAATAATACATCTTAGTCATTTACAGTAGAAATGATGACATAACTAATTACAGAGGATTCATCATTAGAAATTTGCATTTTTTATTTTGATACTCAAATGAAATCAAAAACATTGACCAGTCAAAACTCTGATTGTGCATTCCTAATATCTCAACATGTATGCCTTCTTCTCTAATAAGAAGTTGAAAAATAAACTCCAAGTCATATTCTTTGGTGCTTTACAGGACACAAAAACATGTTAAGTGTAGAAAAATATGTGATTACCAATGGAGATAATTATGTGATACAGTTCAGGTAAAGAACTTCTTATGAGATTTTCAACCCAGCTTCAACATAGTTTAATTACGAGAGCTATGTGATATAAAATGCATAATATAACTTGGATTATGAGGGAAACACTACCGGGCTTGGTGCAACTGAGATTGTAAGGAATCTGAAACCATGCATATCCTTAGGCTCCAACCAAAATACAGCTGATGGTGGTGGTTGTTCCGTCTGACTTCCAGGTTCTATCTACAGACATAACAGTAGTGTAGTACACTTAGATATATCATATATAACCAATTCAAATAGCTCATCACAAAAGATTTTTAAATCCATGTGCAGTTTAAAACTTTGGATTTTCATCACAAACGCATAACAATTGCCTAAATCAGATGAACAGATTATCTTGAGGTGGCAAGACAGGCAGGTTGGGTATCAGGCCAAAACGGGCTATATTTAGTACGGATTAAAACAAGTCGGATGGGTTCATTTGACCCACAAACCTTTCTGTCTACTTTTGAGATTAGTTATAATAATCAATATGCTTATTATAATTAACAAATAACATGATAATAATAAAACAAATCTTTAATACAAATGAATTGGGAGGTTGTATGCATTCCAAATTCTACCTTGGGTGACTTTCAACATATTTGATTCTTTTGACCCATTTCCCTTTAAGTTAAAACTATGCATCACCCATTTGAGGTCAAAGGCAGCCCAAAAAACCCATTCATAAGTAAATGGGTACAATTGTCAATTCTAATATTAATATGCTCTTTAACTAAAAATGAAAATGATTCATAGTTAATGCATATCAGTTAGCAGCGAAAGAATAAAAGGAGTAAAAGTGTAAAACTAAGAACATATTAGGTAAGAGTTTTAGTACCTGCCTTGGTGCTGGTCCTGAAGGAATCTGAACAATATTTGAAGTCACTTCTACAACCCTTTTGTTAAGAGGCAAATCCGAATCAGAAGTTCCTTTTTCAGGCCAAAGATGAAGTTTAATTCCGTAACAGGGAAGAAGGTTCGTCACAAGAACAAAGTTGGTTCTTCCATTTGACCCCTGTTAATTTTAATATTTTTTTATTTTCACGAGAAACATAAGATGACAAACTATATGGTAAACCACAAAATGTCATTGAAGCAAATATTTAATGTAAGTTATGTGATATAAGATATTTTTATCCAGATGTTAAAGAATAAATGCCATTTTCCAGTAACTAAATAGATCTATATTGCCACCTCTAGTATTAGTTATTTGTAAGAATATGTGATATACTCCTATGATGAGATCATAGAAGAAAGTAATACTAATGATATGTCAATATTAAGTTCATTTCAAAGGTAGCGAAGAGAACTTCGAAATGATATAATGTGATTTGAGAAACTTTGCATTATTGAAAAAGCTTTAATTACTTCATAATCGGAAGGGTGTTTGTGTCCATCATTTTAGTAAGAGGCAATATCGCCAAATTTAATTGATTTCCAACTGAAGGCCAATTCAAGCAAGCGTGTCCAACTTGGCCAAATAATGACACCATCACTATTACGCTATATAACATATAAACAGAATGAACAATAATTGAAATGTGCAAAGTAATGAGTAACCAGTTCTTTTATGTCCAACCAACGTCTTCTGCCATCCATTGCTAAAATAGTTACTGCTGGTGTCTTGATGTAAAGATCATGTTCAAGTCCCTCAACACTCCAATGAATTTTACTGGGACACGCAGTAAAATTTTTGTTCTCAGATCCTGGATGACCAAACAAGGAACTTTCATACTTCTATAGTTCTATAATGTCAATGTGCAAGTTCGATGTCAATGGGCACGTAAAAAGTACTCCATCCTTCCCAGATTAATTTTTGGTTTTGTCTGCACTAAACTAGCATCTAAACTTTTTCAAGCAACGTCGCGTCTTTTCATATTTTTTAAATCATTTAAGAAACTCAACTACAATTCTAGCCTTTTTCAACCATTTAACCCACCAACTAGTTTTACGCATTTAGATAAAACTTAAAAGGGTTACGTGGGAGGAAACGAATTGCCAATCCTATGAACTTTTACAAATAATGAGATCAATGGAGTTCAAGGAACAGGCCAGACTCAAGACTTTCAGGTCCACATAAACAGGATTTCACCTGAAGATTAAGTTTTCTGGCTTTTCAACAGTCACTTCTTTGCTATTTTAAAAAGGAAGAGAAAAACTACAAGTATTGTATCAATGTACCAGGAAATTTTCTCTCTTTCAGCAAGGGGAGATTTGGTGACAGCAGATGAGGTTTAGATTGCTTCAACAAACTTCTTGGCATTCCACTTTGAAGCATTTTTGTAAATACTGTTAGTCTATTCCTTGTGCCAGAAATTGGGTGACCCGTTCCAGGGTCTACCAAACTAAGAAGAGTATGTGAAACCTGAAACCAGATATTCAGATCAGAGCCATTTGCGGTATAGTAACTTGGAAATATTAAACGAAAAGTAACACTCACTTGCACAACAAGTTGATTACACCACAAGATAACCTGGTGCTCCATTGATAGCCATACATTCTTGACCCCCATGCTACTAATCATAAAGCCATTGGTAGATGGCACAATACCATCAAGAGATTCCAGCTTTGATCTTAACTACATTTAGAAAACCTAAAAAATAAGTCATGCTGCAAGTCTGATGGTCAATGCACTACAACAAATATGTGAAATCTTAGCAGATAATGCAAACAGGTACAATTTGTACTTTTTCTCGCATTTGAAAGTGTGAGATGATAAAAAAAGTTAGTAAAGACTTCACTCCATAAGCATTTCGAGATAATAGAAGGACCTCAACACTTACAAACATGTAAAAACTATTAGAAATTTTGAGATCTAAAAAATATTTGTAAGTGTGTAGTTTTAACTGGTTCTCCACGTTATTGTAAGTTCATGTTTGCTAATTGATTGAATTGCATCCTTTATATGTTTAGAATGAATTTTACTAGGTAGAGAAAGGGTACGCTAACAGAGCCGGGGGGTATCCCTAGGCGCAACCTCTGTCCTTAGGGTAGAGGTAGGGTGTGCCCCCATCTCACCCTCCCCAAACACTACCAATGTGGTAGGATTTTAATGGTATGTTTGGTTTGTTTTTTATATGCTTATAATGAAGCTTAGAACAAATATAACTTAAATTGTAATAGACAAACGAATTTACCGAAACAAATACTCACCTGGTAATCATTACCACCGCCAGAAATTGAGATAACAATCACTCTAGATAGCTGAGGAACAGTTCTTGATGTTTGCACCTCGTAACCCTTTCTCCATTTCTGGTTTATGTATTCATAATAATGGCCCAATGATGGTTGCAGTGCTAAAGGAGGTGATCTGGAACAAAAGTATACAAAAGTTACAATTAGGTTATGACACTATTAGATGCATGAAAATTTAAAAAGCCCAAGAAAACATACTGATGTGGAGCTGCTAGTGTAAGAATAGTTTCAACGGCTGATTTTCTCAGATTAGGACTCACAACCGCAGCTCTTGCAACAAAACCACCCATAGAGTGGCCAACCAATATAACACTGTTAGGCAGACTATCAGAGTCAACAGCACCTTCTTTTACTCGAGCATCTTGAGATTTTTTATATTGATCTAGGATCTACAAGCAGAAGCAGGCATTTGAAACTTACTTGTGAAAGAACATTACTTCATATTTTTCTCAATATGTTCCAATAATTAATTATAGCTGCTTTATGCAAAAATTATAAAGTTAATACCCTGTGAATGGCATATACTACATATTCTGTGTGTTCTTCTAGTATTTGACCATCCATTGCAGAATGTTCACCTTCAAGATCTACTGCAAACCAGTCAAGCCTACGTTTATATTGTCTGAATATTGGAACATCCGTTTCATCCATCTCTACTCCCTCTTCCAACAATAAGGAAGCTTCTTGGTACAACATAGGTTCAGGTGGGCCACCTTGATAAGCCCTATCAGATTCTGCTGCTAATGACCTGACCTGTGAGAATTAGCTCAGAATAAAAAGGCATATTAGATATCTGGGAGATAGGTGGTTGATTGGTTCATGTACATCTAAACAATACAGGAATCACAGATTTATTATAGTTTTCGAGGTGGAAACTTAAAAAGGGCCCAATTCACAGAGTGTTATGGAACAAGCAACGCCCCTTGTGGAATTGTGTGTAAATATATAAATTCATATTTTCCTTAAAATATTCTCATCAAAGTCCAAATTAATCATTACCAGTGATGGTGGGACAAAAAAGAAAACAAAACAAAGCTAAACAACATATCAGAATAAACACAAACTCACCTGCTTGTAGCTACCTCCATTACCAGGAATAAAAAGAACGGGAACACCACTAAGTTGTTTAAGATGCTCACTAAAATCGATTTGTTTCCATCCTTCATGATACAAATAAAGACCATACTTTGAAGAAGATAAGCTTTCTGATGCTGATATTGGAATGTAGGTTGGATACATATATGTCATGGTGCAGCCATTCGAAACCGGTTTCAATATATCATATATAGCGACCAGAGTCATCACAATTGAAAGAACAACAACAGTTACTAATCGAAATTTAACCTTGAATCCTTCCATCTTACTTACAATAAGAATATCCTCCCCTAAACATGCATCCTTCAATGACACAAACAAAATTAAATTAATAGAAGCTCACTAGATCATGTTCCTTATGACCGGTATAAATCAGCTCTAAGAGTTATGAACTTCATGTATCAAATCCTATCATCACCTCTGTATAATATCGTTCAACCTACTCTATATCGAGTATCTGTATGCCTGTATCAGATCCTATATTATGCTAACTAGAACTAAACTTGCAATTAACATGTCAACGATTAACGTCTCTATTTTCCGTGACGAATTCACAAGCACAATTCATGTCTACTGCGTGATTTAAAGTGCGTTTATGTCGAAATTAGATGCAGTCATGCAGCACTTGCATCAAGCTTCGATCTCAAACAATCATTACTCAAACTTAAATTTCGATGCAGGAATATACTCTTCTGAGCTAGAATTTGTAACAAATCCAAAAGTTAGATCTACAATGACACGTACCTTAGATTGATCCACCACGAGTGAAGAAAAAAGCCTGATACCGTGACTGGATCCAGAATATGTGTGATTTTGTTTATGTAAACGTGACCTGTGATTGTTTCCGACGCCGGAGACCGGAGGTGAGTGATCCCGATCCACTGGAGGAGTGATTTTCCGGCGAGATTGAGACTGAAGTGAATCTCGGAGAGGTTTAAAGGGAATTTTTTGGTTAAACACAAAAGTTTGTTAAACATTTTTTTTCTAATTAAAAAAGGCTTTTGTTGACGTTTTTAGAAGACTTTTGTCTATTGGGCTGTGACCCATGGGCTTGGCTTAGTCAGGCTAAGAGTATAATCTCTGATACGGACATATGTTAACAACGTACGACAGATTATCTAATTAATTAATTTATTTCTAAATTCATGTTTCGAGTTTTCAACACAATAGCATCAGATAACCAAACATCGACAAAGAGGGATTTCAACACACGACTGTTGGGACAATAATGGGTAAGTCTTTCAAGTGAACTACGAAAGTTTATATACTATTAAGATTCGTCCTAATAATATTTATACTATGATTTTGTTACATATAGTATCTATTAAAACTCCAAAGTGACGTAGGTTACCATGAACCCACGCATACCAATTTAAGTATGCCCCTTGTACAACTGACTAGTGTATAAAATCCATTTTGACATAAATTGATAAGTTTTTCAACTGAGGTATAATACTTTCACTTCAGTTTTGTTATATATAATATCCATCAAAAATTCCAAAACGACGCTGGTTCCCATGAACCCACTCATACCAATGTGAGTTCTCCCATTTGTAAAACTCACTAATGTACAAATTCCATTTTGGTTTATGTTCGTTGTTTCTGATTTTGTAATCAATCATGCAGCTATTTCTACTAGTATTATTGATCCTTCGAATGTGTGTCATCACTCACATGAAGAAATGATTTGTTTAAGCATGGTTTACACGGAAACATTGTCATATATTTTGATCTATGGTTAATTAAGTACTTTTTCATTTGTTTTGAAATTTATTATCCTTCTGTTCATTTATTATTATTTTTCTTAACTACAAGAATAGTTCTGTCATGGTAGTTTATGTTGTCGTTATATTTATTGACTTTTAGTGACTATGAAGCAGGATTGTGTTATAGTGAACGTCATTGAAGCTATTAAAACTTCATGTGTGAAAGTTCTATTGCAATCCGTACCTCTAAACCACAACCACTCTCGAGAGCTTCTTATGTAATTTGAGTCTCATGAAATATTTCTTTCCTCTCTACAAGGTAGTTAACCACTCCTTTTAAACCATATTTAACCTTACATTCTACTAAAAAATATTTGTAAGTTTTTTGGTGGATAAGTTTTTCCAGTAGACTTTCTAACGAATACAAATGGATCGTCAAAACCCTCGGGAGAGGTTGTTTCATCATTATTATTGAAGTTGTCCGTATTGTCTTCTTCACGGTGTCTATTTTTTAATGCGTAGTTGCTGTTTCAAAGCAAAATCCCTACCCCCGTAATGAGGTTGCTGATCAGTAGTCTCACCACTAACATGCTCAACTCTTACACTAGGATCTTGACTTGACTGATATTTTCCTCTCATATCTCACTCCTCATCATTAGGGTTTTCACCATTAATTTTTCAGTCTGACTGGTTTCAAAGAAATAAAAAATATATAAGCAATCACGCCATGTGTGCTATCATGTTCAATATTCCTAAGAAAGTGTTGTTTTTAAAAGGAAACACAATTTTATAAATTTTAACGCCTCTTGAAAAAAGAATTTGTTTCTTATCCAAACTTCACAACTTATAACTTTTTTTTCTGGTTTGAATATCATATTAGCACACATTTAATAATACCATAATTTATAAAGAAATTAAAATTATAAACGAGATACATAATATATATATATATATTTTAGTTAACAATATATTTAACTAACATAAAATAAAAAACAATCAAGCATACATAATATATAAATAAAAATATTAAATTATATTCGGGTATGATAACGAGTAAATGAGTATGACTAATCAGGTCATCGGGTCGGGTAAACGGGTATATCAAGCAATCCCATACCCGTCCCATACCCGCAAATTTTTATTTTTTTTAATCTCATATCCGTTTACCCGTCCCCGTACCCGTCCCAAATATCTCGGGTTTTGGGTTTCTTCATCGGGTTTAAGTTTGATTGCCATCCATAATAATAGCACATGATACTTAAATTGTTACAAAATATTTCAAATCCCATTTCATTAATTTCAACAAGCACAAATGTATCCACCGTCCAATAGAACAAACAGAAATAACAAAACATAGTGTTATTTATTTCAATTATTAAACCATGTCGATGATCCTAGATGTATAATGGTTGAAGTAACCTTCTAAGCTATGTAACCTGAAACATGTGAAAAGTATCTGTCAGATCTAGCGGAACATAAACTAAACAAGGGAGATGGTAACGGAAGTTGGTTACCCTCAAACTATAGGCAAACAATAATTTTAAAAGATTTACGGAAAGTCAAAAGTCTTTATTTATTACAAACCTAAAACTTTAACATAAAAGTTATTCACAATATAAATTCGAGTATTAAAATTGATTGTTTTTAAAAAAAAGTTCCTAGATCAACATTTCCAAAATCAGTAATCACATTAAAAATCAGTACTTTTCTTTCTCATTGGCGATTAGATAATAACTTTTTTATCATTACCTTTCTTTACCGTCTCACAATCATTTTTAAAAAATATTAAAAAATTATATAGATTTTTTTGGACAATGAAACGAATAAAGCTCGGCTACCCGGGGTAACCCAATGACGAAAGGCAACCCCAAACATTCTGCGAACACAGACAACGCTAGGTAGCCGAAACCCACCTATTGCGGGGAAAACCCAACTCCAATTCGGCAAAACCCACTAACTCATTCGTCCGTAGGCATGACAACAAGCTAGCGGTAAAACTCATTTGGCTCAATCGAACTTGTGATGCCACAAGTCTCCCTTCATTGCCTCTTTCAAAGTGGTGCAAGTGAGACTAGAACTTGAGTCTCTTTTGAAGAATTCAAGTCTCTTACCAATAGACCAAATTGAAAGTTGCAAAAAAGTTACTATATACATAGCAATGCATTTTTTAAATATACATATGAATATTAATATTATTTTAAATTTATATTCTTTTCACTCTCACAGTATAATGCCTTTTGAATTTTCAAATGAGCGGATGGGGAGCGAAACTTTTATAATTTACCAAAATAAACATTTTCCCGCTCCTTTGAAACCCTAAATACTTCACTGAAGATTTTGAAGCTCCATTTTTGTACCTCACTCTCGTTCTCACTTCATCTCAGACAACAATCACCGGGAGTTAAGGAGAACAAAAAGCGATGAAAGGAGTGAAGAGAGATCTGAAACAACAGTCAGAGGAAGCCATTGATTCATCAACACATTCTCCCGATGCAAAACCATCGCCTCCTTTGAAGAAATGCAAAACATCTCCAGCTGCTTCTGCCGTTGCTTCAGATGAAGATGATGCTCGGTTCATCGGAAAACCTGTTCCGGCTGATGAAGCTAGGAAGAAGTGGCCTCATCGTTATGAGTCGAAGGTGTGATTTTTTAGATTTACATATTTCATGTTGCGTTTGTTTGTTTACTGATCGAGTGTGAAAATGTATGTTTAATTGATGATTGCAGAATAAAGTGAAGGTTACTACGTCGTCAGATGGGTGAGTTTCTTCATTTGTTACTTGCTTTTAAGCTCTATTAAGCCATTTTAGGTGTTTAGATATATACAGGTTTATAAATTATGTTGTTTGAAAGTGTATAGAATATGCAATTCTAGACATTTTTAAATACAGTGTACTGGAATCTTTATGTTTGATTTTAAAATTAAACAACAAAATTGTGTTGGATAATATAAAAGAACTTATAAGTGTATTTGGCCTATTGGCTCAATGGCTTGGATATGCGGGATAGAGCTAGGAGCCTTAGAGCATTCCCAGTGGAGAAATCAAATACACGTGAGTGTGGTTTTTATTTTCGAGGGGTGATTGTGAGTTGTTGTGAGTTGAGAAGAAAGAAATTTTGATGGTGGAAGATAGAAAAGTTATTGTTCATTTCTATTTTTGAAAGCTATTGTTTATCTTCTATAACTTTTTAATGTTTTTTTAAGTGGATGTGATTGAAGGAGAGAGAAAAGTTATTGATAAATGTATGTAAAAGTATGATTTAGCTGAAAATGAGAGATAATATGAAGACATAGCAACTGAATCATGAACAAATGCATTTCTAGCAAGCCAAATCTCCCATCAACCAGAGAAGATAGAACCACCCTAAAAATCCCATTTTAGATTTGATTGAATTGCTATGCAAACATGTCTTAGTTAAAGCAAACAGACTATCTTGAACAAAACTAGTATGTTGAACACCTTTCAAATAAGACCAAACCTGAGAGACAATTTCACCTTGACAAAACAAATAAAGTAAAGAATCTTGTTGACTTCTAATGCAGAAATGAAATTAATAAGGTATTTGATTACAATGAGGAAAATGCTTCTTTAATGTAAAACTATTAGGTTTAAATTTTGATCCTATGGAGTTTTCTCCCCATTTATGTGGGTTTCTTTATGGACTTGGTGTTTAAGGCGATTGACTTTCTATGGGCTAGTTCTCCTTTGTTTGGATTCCTGGATGGCCTGATTTATTGACAGTCTAAAAACAGTTAAAGTTTTGGTTCTATTTTTGGAAATGAAGTAGCTTCATTAAATTTATTATTTATAAACTTATTTTCTTGTTTTACCAGTGAGTTAGAAAAGGAGATTATTCAAGCTAAGTGTCATTATACAAAAGCTATTGTTGATGGTATTAGTTTTGATCTTTTTGATGATGCTTATGTGAAGGTGAACTTCCAATTTAATTTCTATCTTCTCAGTTAATTTTAAACTTTGTATTTAAAATGTATTATGTAGTGTGAGTTGAAATTCACTTGATTTTGTCAGGCTGAAGAAGGGCATCCGGATTATATTGCTAGAATTGTTGAAATGTTTGAAACTGTTGATAAGGAGTTATATTTCTCAGCTCAGTGGTTTTTCAGAGCTGAAGATACGGTGAGATGTTATTTGCCAATGGCTAAACGTGTATCTTTTGCATGCATGCGTGTGTTTATGTGTTCTGTGCTAAATCTTTTTGACTAACTTACTATATATCAATTGTTGGATGTATCCTATTCTCAGGTAATTAAAAGCCAAGCTCACCTTATTGACAAAAGACGAGTATTCTATTCTGAAATGAAAGATGATAATCCACTGGACAGCATTGTGTCGAAAGTCAAAATTGTTCAACTTCCTCCAAATGTATGCATCCTATTTACCTACTTGTTGATATATTGCTTTAGCTATAATGCTATATGTGAGCTTATCTACACCCACCTAGAAAATTTCATATATGCATATAGTCAACAATTTGTCTATTGTTGGAATGTTGCTGTGCTTGTAATTGATTTTTATAACAGGTTGATTTGGCTGAGAAAGAAAAGGCACTCTCATCAAATGACCTATACTATGACATGCAGTATTCAAAGCCAGTTACATTTACAACGCTACACAAAGGTTGAGATCTTTACAAGAACATACATTCATTTATATGCTTACATGTGCCCGTTTCATATGCATGTATGTGTATCTATGTTTGTATGTATGTGTTTTGTGTATAAATGTATATCATATGGTTGTTCCCATGGTCTTTTTGTTACAATGAACATTGGTTGTCCCCTTGGTTGTTCCCACGGTTTTTTGGAGACATTCATATTTTGATAGGAATATAGTTAAACCTCAATAAGGAAATACTATTGGGACCATAAAGCACAATCATTTTGTGCCTTTTATATATTTAGAACATCTGAATAAACCATTCACTAGAGGTGTAGATTATACGCATGTACCAAAAAAATCAAAAGTATTATTTTAATCCATGGAAGCTCAAAAGTTTAGTGAAATTTAGTAACTCTAAAGCCAAGTTCTTGCACATAGCAAATGGAAATATGCAATGATGAGTTCTTTAGTTTTCACCTATAAAAGTTAGATATTTGAAAGGCATATTCTACACACAATATCTTTCATTAATTGCTATTTGCATTGTTTATTGTTTTGGACACTTATTTACTTATATTCTTTGCATATGTAAGCATCCGTATCAATACAATCTAGTACTTGTTAATATACAATTTTATCGGGCCATTAAGGATACCTTTTTTATTACTTTATGTGTTTTGTGAGTAGCTTACATGCACATGTTAGGACTGGAAGGAATTATCATATACTTAAGGTTACTATTTTATGTTATGGAGCTTTAACCGTACATGATCAAGTTTACTTTGCTTTAAATGTAGAAAATTTGGTCACAGAGAGTGATGGGTCATCTGTAATATCAGATGATGCTAGCTCAAACGGTGTAGTAGAGAGTGGCAATAAGAAATCGACTATAAGCAACGGAAATGGAAAGTCAGAAATGACCTTATTGGACTTGTATTCTGGTTGTGGTGCAATGTCAACTGGGCTTTGTTATGGAATGAATATGTCTGGTGTGAAACTTGTTAATGTAAGTCCATTTTGAAGTTGTTTACGTTTTCATGCTTGTTTAAATCACTTTAAAAGTTTTTTGATTTTTTTACAAATAATACAGAAATGGGCAGTTGACATTGATCCACATGCATGTGAAAGTCTGAAGATGAACCATGCTGAAACTCAGGTTGGCACTAAATTAGCGAGTCTGCAATTTTCTCTCTTTGTGTTAAATGTTAACTAAATATACGCAGGTGAGAAATGAAGCAGCGGGAGACTTTTTATCCTTGTTGAAAGAATGGGAAAAACTATGTAAAGAATTTGATTTGTTGGGTTCAAAACGTGATGAAGACACAAATGTGAAATCTGAAGAATCAGATTCTGAGGAAATTGACGAAAAACGTGATCCTTATAAAGGTGAGTTTGAAGTACAGAAGTTGACAGCTGTTTGTTATGGTGATCCAAACAAAGCCCATAAACAAAAATTGCATTTCAAGGTAAATAATGCGCTTTCTTTTTTTCTATATTTGTATTTTTTTTTATGAAACATCACTTTTGTAAAAAATAAATGCACTCTAAATTTTTTCTTATACTTTGAGAAATATTGTCACCACTTTCTTTTTGTTTTTTGCTTGAGATTTCATTATTCAAATCACATTTGCAACATTTAGGTGCGGTGGAAGGGCTTTGGTCCTAGCTATGACACTTGGGAGCCAATTGATGGTTTGAGGTTAGTCTTGTCATTTTGTATACGATGAACTCTATTTCCTGAAAAAGTAACACCCTGCTCCAACATAAAAAGTTTGCATGTTTCTTCAGTCCTCATTGTCCTCTTTAACCATCTTCGTTCAAAAAGATGGGTTGTGTATTTTTGTAATAGGTAATTTTAGTAATCTCAATTTGTTAAAAAGTCTATTAATCAAAGCATGTTTATACATAATTTTAACAGTTATATATGTAAGCTATGAATTTTGAAGGGGAGTTTTTTTTACATAAAAAATGACCCAAGCAGGACAGTCTTAATTATTAAGATATGGTATGTTGGCATTATATTAAAAAAGCACAAAAATATTTATAAATTTACTTTTTATTTGCAATAGCAATTGCATGGAATCGATACAGGAATTTGTTACTAGAGGATACCAATCAAGAATTTTACCACTTCCTGTAAGTTAACTACATTTTTCCATTTAACATTTTTAGTGTGTTCTGTTTATACACTAAGTGTGCATTGAATACACTGAACTGCAGGGTGATGTGGATTTCATTTGTGGAGGTCCTCCATGTCAAGGAATCAGTGGTCATAACCGGTTCAGAAACTACACCGATCCTTTAAAAGATCCAAAAAATCATCAGCTTATAGTCTACATGGATATTATTGATTTTTTGAAACCAAAGTTTGTTTTGATGGAGAATGTTTGTGACATTGTCAAATTTGCGGATGGTATTTTGGGATATCATGCGGTTGGGCGTTTGGTATCTATGAATTATCAAACACGTATGGGGATAATGGCAGCTGGATCATATGGAGTTCCTCAATGCAGATTGAGGGTTTTTCTTTGGGGTGCAAATACAATGATGGCAAGTATTTATAAATATTAGTGTTGGCAGTATGGGCGGGTGTGAATGGATTGAATGCTAGTTGAACACCTTTTGTCTATTCTAAAATAGTTTAATGTTTTAAATTTAGTTACAGAATAATATTATTACTATAATGGTCATTAATACTTTGTAAAGTTTTGTGAGTTAACTTATATTCAAACAGGCTTCTAATTGTTTTAGCCTATTAGGCCTGTTACTCTTTTAGCTAAACTTTCCAATGTAATTAATTTGACTATTTATGATTTACAACATGACCCAGAGCAACACATTTTTGAGCAAATACGCTGGAGCTGCCAGGTCTATTGAATATGTATTTTCTGGTTCTTTCATGCTGCTTGATTAACAATTTTTTGATCCAACAGAATTTGCCCCAGTTTCCTTTGCCAACGCATGAGGTTGTGGGAAGAGGAGTTGTACCTGTTGAGTTTAAGGTGGTACATCAACTAAAGCTATATAAAATTTCCTTTTAATTATGTATTTATTAAGCTGTCCTGTATTCAATTGTAGGATTGTATTGTTGGATCTGATAATGACATGTCAAATAAACTAGAGAAGAGCATGTTACTAGGTGATGCAATTTCAGACTTGCCTGAGGTAAATGTTTATTAGTCATAACTCAGACTACTAATACTGCTGTCATTGCTATTATTATCATCATTATTATTATTTGTATTTATGTTATTCAACTTTAGGTTACAAACAACAATGGCAAGGATGAAATGGAGTACGGAGGTCCCCCGCATACAAGTTTTCAGAAATACATCAGATTGAGAAAGCAAGGTGACTTTAACAACTAGTTTATCCATTTAATTAATTGTTTTTGCTAAATCACATCTATACATTACCTTTTTAACAGCTTTGGGAAAAGATTCTTCAAAAAGAATGATGCTTTATGATCATAGGCCATTGAAACTGAATGAGGATGATTATGCTCGGGTTTGCCGTATTCCAAAGATAAAGGTTCTTTTACTAACGTTTCATTTTTTCTAAATTGGCAACAAAACTTTCCAACTTGCATTTATGTCACAAAATGAGTTTTGGAGTAATATATTTACTTATATTTAGGTTACATTACTAAATCAGTGTTTTTGGTTGACGTCTTGTTTACTAGCGAATCCGTCAAATCTTTTTAAACATAGTTATTATGAACATATTGGCTACTGGTCAACCTTTTTAAACGGAGTGTAGAAATCTAAATTTGAAACGAGCTATTAGCAGATATTAATTTTTTTGAAGTATTAAACAATCATCAGGACCAGTTATTTATGATATTATGATTCATTTACACAGGGAGCAAATTTTAGAGATTTACCAGGTGTAATAGTTGGCAAAGGCAACAAAGTAGAATGGGACCCTTCAGTTGAAAGGGTCATGTTACCTTCAGGAAAACCTTTGGTACAATTTCAATTTTTTTGTATATTACATAAAAATTCTCAATATTCAAAACTGACAACTTCATATTTCCCACATCAATTTATTACTGTTTCAGGTTCCAAATTATGCTATGACCTTTGTTCGTGGGACCTCAAAAAAGTATGCTTTTCTTTTTCTCTTACATAGATCAAGGTTGTTGCATAAAAGATAGGCAAATTGGCCTAAAATAATCCCAACTAACACTCATTGGCCGAAAATAATCCCAACTCAATTTATTCCCTCCAGTGGTCTCAAATCCAACTTTTTTGGCCGACAGTGGTCCGCCGTTAAGTGCACTTAACGGCCGTTAACTTTTTTTCTATTTTTTTCGAATTTCAAACCGATATTTTAGGGATTTTGATCGGGAGGAGAATACGAGTCTATTGATGTAAACCTTACTACCAATTGTTGCTCCAAATGGTTTAATTTTGATATCCGGTTAAAGCACCGTTAGGTTTTAAACACCCGATTGAAGACCGTTTTGTCGTTTGGAACACCAGTTCGAGGTAAGGTTTACATCAATTGAATCGTATACTCTTCCCGATCAATTTCCATAAAACCTTGTTTTCAAATTCGAAAAAAATCAAAAAAAAGTTAACGGCCGTTAAGTGCACTTAACGGCGGACCACTGGAGGCCAAAAAAGTTGGATTTGGGACCACTGGAGGGAATAAACTGAGTTGGGATTATTCTCGGCCAATAGGTGTTAGTTGGGATTATTTTTAGCCAATTTGCCTAAAAGATATCATGGTTGATCTAGTTTACTGCTTGAGTAACCATGTTTAGTTTCACAAGCAAAAGTCCTTAAAGTTTAAAATTGTTGATTAAAAGGTAGGCCAGTTAAGAAATCCTACGCTTTTTGGATTTCTTTTACGTTGTTAAATCCCTCAACCTTTACATAAAGCCACATTTATCATTAGTATAATTTTTTGGATTATGAAACACTGAATAAGGTCCTTGATTTTTGCATGATTAGTTCATTGAAATTTTGTTTGAAAGTCTAATGAATTAAAATAAAATTGGGGACTAAAGTACAAATTTAATGAAAGCCCAAAGGATTTTATTGAGAACTTCTTTGGAAGTCAACTAACTTAAAAGTTTCAGTGTAAGGTATTGTTACCTTACCCAATACATGATTTGTTCTGTAACTACTTTATCCGTGACAATACTTTGCCTTAAATTAAAAATTAAAAGTCCGGCTACTTTTAAAGGGTGAAAAGAACATGGTCACCCAGAACCAAAATATATATAACTTCATACTTGTGATGTTGTCTGTTAGTGTTATTAACATAAAATTATTGGCTTATTGCAGACCCTTTGGTCGCTTGGGTATGGATGATATTGTCACAACTGTCGTGGGCAGAGCTGAGCCACATAATCAGGTTCTAATTTTTTTTACCCCTATGTTATTGTTTTTGTTATTAATGTTTACCTTTTTTTTATACCAAGTCAAGAACCTGAAATTCCGAATTTTTTTTATATTAATGTTTAATGCTTTTTTTCAATAGGCGCTGCTTCATCCTAACCAAGATAGAGTGCTTACGATTCGTGAAAATGCACGTCTGCAAGGATTCCCTGATCACTATAAACTTTGTGGACCTGTTAAAGCAAGGTAACATCGCTAAAAAAGATCCTGTTTTGACATTTTTTCGAATGCGACAGTTATGATGTCATTATTAGTTTCCTAACATAGTCATATATGTTTTGATTTTGGTTTCAGGTACATGCAGATTGGGAATGCAGTTTCATTTTCTGTATCAACTGGATTGGGTTATACGTTAGCTAAAGCAATCGAAGGGGTTTGCACCAGTAAACCATTAAAACTCCCAGTAAAATTTCCAGATTGTCTTGGACACCTATCTTCATTAAAACAAGAGGTTCAAGAATCGTCATGATGGCAAATTTGGTTTAGTCCTTAAATAAAGGTTAATGCTAATTAGTGCATTTATGTTGTTCTCATCAGAGTGTAATTTAACATTGATTCTTAGATAATGTGTAATTGTTAAGCCTTAGGTTTTTTTTTTCATTTGTATTTTGTCATGAAAGCACTTCCATTTTAACTTTCAAATGAGTTTATCTGTTCAAGTCTCTTTGATTCTCACTTATTATTTTTTTTAACTATTTACTTCTCAAATATTTAAAATAAAATAAAGCAAAAATGTCATTTGCGTTAAAAAAATATAAGTAATTAAGCACTAGAACGTTAGAATAAGAATGCTAATCAACTTCAACGTTGTGTTTCATACTTTCATTCAAGCATGCTCAACCAAATCTATTATTAGAACAATATGTATGCTACATGTCAATTAAGTATAGGGGGCTATTTGTAATTGTTGATTAGTGTAGGGATCTAATTGTTAGTATGTTCATATGTTGTACTTAACCACATCTATGGGAATGAAATAGATATCGATTGATTTGAGTATTGAATTGGGTTTCCAATCTTCTTCTCTCTTTCCTCTGGTTCTTCTTCATTCTCTTCTATCGATCTTGTTCTTGATTACCATTCGTATTCGTACCGTAACAATGTACTTTGTTAGAGTGTTGAACTCCACTTATAATTGCATCACTTATTCCATAGGTGGAGTTTTAATCTTGGTCATTTTATCTCTAATTGCATCGATCATAGATTTATAGATACACTGATGCACTAACTCTTGAAACCCCAATAAAATATCTTGCTAACCAACATGATGATGATGTAAATTATAGTTTGCACTGAACAAATAACTTTTAAAAGGCTATGACTGGAAACCAATAGGAACAAGATTCAAATATGAGATCTATGATATAGTGATCATATTTTATGATAGAGAATTAGATGCTAATCATTGCAAGCCAACATTTTAGTACAAGATTACAGCCAAATTGTCACGAAGCTTGATTAAACACATGAACCTGATTTGTACAATAATTGAAACTGCTTAAAAAACCCAAAACAAAAAACCTTTATACAATACTCAATCCAATTCCTAATCCAAACACTACAATCTCTATCCTTTACTTGCAAACACAAACTTCCATCATTTCTTAGAGATTATACCAAGTCTTCTGTTTGACCGATCCCATTCCACATATCGAAAGCATCAACCTGAACCTTTCGGCTCGACTCTAATTCCTCGGGTTTGGCTCCTTGTGACTTCCTTAGCTTCGCTACAAGAACCCACATATTCGCAAGCTCGTTTTCAAGATACGACTCTCGTTGTTTGGATTCCTCGACCGTTTTTTGTAACTCAGATTCTATTTGTTCCCTTTCAGAGAGCATTGTTTCATAAGACTTTTCTCTTTCTTTGCTCAATGCGAGTTCTCTTTTTAACTCTGTTTGTGTAGGACTTGGTTCTTTTTGTCTGAAATAAGTGTTGTCTTTACGTCCGTTTTTAGTGGGGCCCGTTGATCTACGGTGGTGGCCCGGGGAGTTCTTGTGGGATGCCAACTCAGCTGATAGTGTCTCATTGTGGTTCATTAGTTTTGAAACTTCTTCAGATAATGCTTTGAGCTCAACTGCAGCCGCTGAGGCTAAGCCTTTAGCGTATGAGCATTCTTCTGCCAATTTTTTGTTTCGGGATTCTAATTGCTCTTTAGACTCGACCAATTCGGTTACTTTCTGTTTGAGTTTTTCAGCATCATCTGCCTGTTTGATGATTAAAATATTTACATTCGAGTAAGGTTTATCTATGTCAGGTTTAATTAAAAAAAGTAGCTTAAAAGGAAACAAGTTAAAATTTGCCTAAAAGATTATTAATAAAACCTCGTAAATCATTTTATTGAAAAAAGTTTATAAATTATTACTGAAATAAAACGATTTTTGGTTAGGGCTGTTGCAGAATTGGAACCAAACTGGTAGCATCTATTTTTTTAATCTCTTATATTAGAAACTGAGTCCTTTAATATTTAAACTATGAAATCCCAAGTTTGTATTAGCTTTACGGTCCGGTGTTCTTAATTTTATTGACACAAGCCGGTACAGTTTCGTCCAGATGAGTAACCATAGTTTCGATCTGTACCATATTATTTATTATCCCTTTAGCCCTTAACCAGTTATCCAACCTGCCAGACCCGCTTATTTTGTAACTTGTAAACATGGAAATGCAAACTGTAATATGTGAATAAACCTTGGAATGACGAAGCAACATTAGTTTTGCATCTTTCTCGGCATCAAGTTCATTACGTGTATCGGAAAGTTGTTGTTTCAGTGACTTAATTGTTTCTTGTAGCTCTGCACATTCATTGATCTGTATGAAACATGAAACCTCACAAAACTGTAAGCAAGGTAAAATAAAATGTGTTTGGAGCGGGGGTATCAAGGCCGGCTGTTTACCTTCTGGCTGAGCTGCTCTTGAAGTACTCTATTATCCCCGGCTTTGACCTGACAAAAGAGAGTAGAATACGCCTCATATTAGAGCTGCCGAATCATAAACCGTGTCTTTCAATAAATTACCAAAATACCCTTAGTCGTTTTAATATTATTATTTTGGCCATGATGTACTTATAAGTGTGTGTGTTCCAAGAAAACATACCTCAAGCTCAAAGGACTTCTCATTTAATTGTGCTTCTAGCTCAGAAACAGACTGCATAAGACGGGAATTTCAGCAAGGGATGAAAAGATTACACTGGGCATGAACATTAATTTAGAGGTAGTTGATACGTGTCTTTTTATTTTGTTTTTTAATATTATTATTTGTTTTGTTTGTGAGGGTCATTAGGAACTTTTATTATTGTTTAGGGGGTCTAATCGTAACTTTTGGTTTTATTTAAACTTGGAATGCAATGATATGGGAATCAACCAGAAACTTTGAATTATTTCTTTCTATCTCTAAGCAATCTTTTCTCTGTTTACTGCTCCAACCCTATCAGTAGTACTGTAGCAGCTAGAGGTGGAAAGAGGTCAAGCAAAAATTATATTATTACAATAACATGAATCTTTGAATTAAGTGAGTTATAAGATACTACGCATCAAACATTGATTTGAGGGACTTGCAACATGTTAAACCCACTCCCCTTTTAGCTAAATTATTTACTAGACCCATTTGGCCCATTTGAGATAGAACACACCCCAAATCTGCTCATTCATAAGTTAATGGGTCAAAATAGACACCACAAGTAGTAGTAGCACTTACTCGTGTTTGTTTTACTCCATCCATACTGTGATGTGATGATACAACAGAACTAGCAATTTTGTCTTCTAGCTGTAGTATTAGATCATTATTCAGTTTGATTTGTTCATTCAGCCTGGAGATCTCCACCTGTAAGTTGTAATTTATAAAAATGATTCTTATCAGCATATAAACCAGTTAAAGCTGATGAAAGATCTGATATACATATATATATATATATATATATATATATATATATATATATATATATATATATATATATATATATATATATTACATTTAAAAATTCCCGCTCAGAGTCTCTTGACGCATCGAGTGACAATCGTTTTAGAGAGCTTAAGTGAACTGCCATCTCCTCTGCTAAAATCTTTTGCTGCTCTTTAAGGAGGTCAATCTGGTCAATTGTTTTTATGCTAATCTGTCAATCACATACAAAAGTGGAAGTCTAAATGTCTGAACCACAAGAAGACACCCAATAAAAAGAAAGAAAAAAAAACAGTTCATAAAAAGCATTAATGCAGATGGACTCTTGTACTTTCAATAGAGGTCCTAAACACAAGACTCTTTCACGTTCTTTTTAGTTGTAGGACTATAAAATCAATTCAACTCAATATTGCCAAGTCTCTTCACAATTAATAAGGTTTAATACTCTTTGAGCGACCTTCGCCCCTCTTCCTTTTGAGCTACGTTGGTTTTTCCTCTTTTACCTGGTAACATTACCCGAATCTATATGATATCATTGATATGTGTGCACGTAATTCATGTTTGGTTGAGTTAATTCATGTATGTGACTATGTGTAGTAGATAAAGGAAAATGAAGGTGAAATGCTTACTAGAGGACTCTCTTGTCGTAATAGATCATCCTCGTTGATTTCTTGATGTTGTGGCACCCCTGGAGAGAATTCAACAGATCTGCATTCTGTTGGCAAAGAGTGTGAATGTCTGGATTCAACAGGATGATTTTCTTGGGGAGTTGAAGGTATGCTTATTGACTTGGCCCCACTTGGTTTATCACTAAGACTGGTAAAAGCCCCAGAGAAACTTTCTCGTCTCTAGTCAAAGCAATAAATTTAAATTATTAATAAACCTCCAACGGTAGATTGAAATAACTACTGTTATTAAATAAGGTTAAAAAAGTTCCACACAAAGGCTAGAGAATGCTCAGGAGCCAGACCTAGGATCCAAGTTACAATAAATGGAGGTATCCTAATCTTACAATAATATAACAATATAATACAAGTCTACAACAATACTCTAAAGGATCATAAGGAGATCAGTTGCATTACACAGTATATCTCATGTCTCCACATAAAAGAAAAACCTTTTCTTTGTTATAGAAGCACAAGTACACTTCCCGTTAAAGTCAACTAAACCTAATTAGAACACTGTCCTCAACAAAATAACAATGGGTAAAATACATAGTGTCACATAATAAGGAGAAGTAGTACTGATTCTTTCACAATTAGCTCAGATAGTTGTTTTTTATGATCTCAACTGAAGTTTGAAAGCCACATCATGGGAAAAAAAATTATGTTGTGAAAGGATATCAACAATGTCTACCAGTACCTCTTCTATCATTGTGGATATTTAACTAATACCAGACTTCAAAGCTTATGATTCATAGCGTAAGTGTAACTAACTTATTAGGAGAAAGTATACTACTATACTATGTTCTGTTACAAAAGAAGCGCTAATCATGTGTTATAAAGTCAGACGTTCAAATCATTTCGTGATGGAGGTTATACATGCTTTCAGAAAGATCAGTTAACTTGATAGCAACGGATGTGAGCATTATTACCACATCAACCTGATAACATTAAGAAACTGAAAAAAGAGGGGAAGAAATGTATAGGAGACTGACCCGCGGTTTCAGCCAATTCAGTAATCCGGGCTTCTTGGTCTTTTTCTCCTCCTTCAGTGCATCATTATTATTTCCCACATTTCTATCAACAGATGCATGCAGCTCGGTGTTTTTGTCATCCAAAATTAAGTCACGCTTACGGTGCGGGAGATATGCAAGCTGACCATCACAAGAGATGCCAAATTCAACCATTTGTTTTTAAATGGGTCGATCTATTTCAGTAGGTTGTGTTTAATGTTAAACAAGCCAACTAAAAAAAATTAGGGCCAAAAGAGAAACAAATTGGACAGATTGTAAGCCATCCAAAGTCTATGTTAGTGCACCTCCTAAATAACTTTACTCAAGTATTTAGATTAGAGTTGCAATAATATTTCGTGTGTAATCATAATAAGTGAATTTTAAAAAATTGACAAAAAGTATGAGCAGGTTAACCTAACCCAGCCCAATCTGTCTTGATGCATGTTGAAAACAATGTAGTTCAACCCGAATCCATTTTGACAAGTTATCCGACCCGCTGAACCCAACCTTCTTGCCACACGTAGTAAATTAGTGAGTACATTTCTGAAAAAAAAGCGTTAGCCAAAAAGCCTCACATCTTTTAAAACCGAGAACATATGAGATTATTTGTATGTTAACCAAAATGCCATACAACAAAATCAACGAATATTAACTAAGCAACACGAGGAAGATATCTACCTCTTCTTCACCAAAGGAATGTCTTCTTGTTAGAGTTGACCGATGAGGAAGTCTAGATGATGGTGGTGACTTGGTGGAAACTAGGATTAATTTGGTCAGCCTTTGTATTCGACTTAACAAAGCAGCTTTGGCTTCTTCTTCTTGCTCCAGTCTTGATTGCAGCTTCATTTGACCATCTTCTAGCTTTAAACATCACAAATACCCAAAAGAAACTTGAACAAAATAATACGAATCGTCTTTTTAAAGGATACATAAATGACATGGCGTTTATAAGATTTCAAGCACAATGATTTGTCATTACTGTGAGTATTCTATGACCAAACTGTTTACTATTTCATGGTGTTCATGATTTAAAATGGTAAAAAAAATTACATGCTACATAAAATGATATAGAGAACAAAGCATGCAGTTTAACTCAACATTCTAATCAAAGAAAGTACCTTCTGTTTAAGAAGAACAATGTCATCTCTTCCATTATCCTTAAATTGAGGAACTACGACAATGCCACTTTTTAACTGTTCTAGCTCCTCCTTTAATGATCGAATTTCATTTTGGTATTTCTTTATAAGAGATTTCTCATCAATGATCTGCAGAGTTATAGGCTTGCTTTAATATAATGTCAAAGAAAATATTACTTTGAGGCATCAAAGGTTGCCCATACCCTATTTTGTGCTGCCTGGATTTCAATGTGCTTTGCACGGTGAGCAAACTTTAATGTATTATGTGTCTCCTCTGAATTGCTTGACGATGGAGTAACATTGCATATAAGCTAAAAAGGATGCAATAAGAACAATATTATGATTCAACTTGTATAAGGCCTGCTTAATTTAAAACTTATATACAAGTCATACAGATACTCGTCCACGACCACTTAGTGAAGACTGAAGGAGCCTAGTCAACTTTGAGTCCCTGTATGGTATATGAGCTGCTCTCGCCTCTGTCAATTTTGATATAACCTGTGACAGTTCCTAGTTAGCTAACTCTAAAACATATCGATATATCAATATATAAACTGATATATATAAAAGCAAACAAAAAACCCACCAGTGTCCTATCTTATGCCCACACTTTAGATATATAACAATAAACTTAATAAAGAGAGACCCGGTGTTTAATGAGATTTAACTATTCATGCTACGTCACACAATGCACAGGGCGAAGGAAAAGAAGTTCACTTATTTCAGTAGAAATTAAGATATTTGTTTCCTAAGATTTCAAATATACTGATACGGAGCCTTGAGGTAGCAAGAGGGACTTTAAAAGATTAATATGATTAGAAGTAGACATTTGTAGAGCAAACTATTACACTGATAAAATAGTGGCAATGATTGAGGCCTCACAGTTCCAAGGGTTAGAAGACTTTTATTGATATAGGATCCTTCTTTCTGACGAACACCAGTAGTCTCAGCTTTAGAGCTTTCAGAACCTGCTAGATCTATGAGATTCTGCAATTAAAAGTGAAATAACAAATGATAAACTAGCACCATCTTAAACAAGCAGCATTTTTTTAACAGAAATAAGCACACAAAGCTGGGTTATTCGGAAAGACTGCTCCCAACTCACAACAGTAAGGAAATAAAATAAAAACAACTGTAGAAAAAAGTAAGCTTGAGAAACATAGATGAGAAAATGAAAGGCCAGGTTCAAAAGCATACCAACTGTGACAGCTTAACATCCCCATCATCAGCGTTTTCACCACAAGGACTACTTTCTATTGTCTGTTAGAAAGTAGAAAAGTAAAAGAAAAACATATTAAGACAAAGATTAACCCAGAAAAACACAAAATGGAGTAACAAAAGAATAATTAGCAATAGACACAGATAATGCAAAGATCGAGAATCAGTGACATGAAAACAAGAGGGGCTCACTATAAGACATGTTGAAGATTTCTAACGTTTTATTTTCTTGTGAAATAGGGTACATGTCACATGCATGTTTCAAGTATGTGCATACTACAAGCTACCCTTCCATCCAAAGATTATTGTCCGCAAACAAAAACACAATTTAAGATATGCACAAAATGCAACTTTAGTTAGTGGAATGTCAATTTTATCCTGAATACATTCAACACATCATTGACTTGCAATAGTTATGATAGATGTATTTAGTGGCAAGAATAGGACAATGAGTAAATAATAACTATCTATTTTGAGAATTGGACACTTATATTTGATAAAAACTATAACAGTAATGTGGACAACTTCGGGACAGACGGAGTACTTTTTTCCTTTTGATTCTATATACTTACTCCCATAACTGATGCCACCTTTTGTTCCTTGATCAGATGTATAGAGTTCTGGTGTTTTCCATCTCTTGGTTTTCTTTTTTGGCTAGTTTGTTGCTATTATCTTCATATTTGGGCTGTATGCTAGACGTAACATATAATGAGCTGTCATTCTTTGACTGTTTTGACTTACTTACAAAAAATCATATGCGTAGACACATACAAATACACGAATATATATGTATCTATAAGTTGGATAAGATGAGAAGAACATAGAGGTAAGAAGGGAGAGAAGCATTCTGCCCACAGAAACAAGAGGCATAATTGGTATTTTTTTACAGCTTCCAATGTGAAATCCTGATCCGTCCCGTGGTTTTATGTGGCCAGAATTGCTTCTTATCTTTCTTAAAGACAAATACTTCTCTCTGGATACTAATCCAATGCGCACACATATATGTGTGCACACGTGTGTATTCTTCATAATTTGTGTCAGATCAAAGTGTGTTGATTTAAAGATATTGTAGTGCTCATATCCTGTGCAGAGTGTCATGCTTAGCTGTTCCTTTGAAAACCATATTTACAACTTAACCACCTCAAAACTAATCATATGTGATTTACCCAAGAAATACATGAAATAAAGATGGAACTTAAACTAGTTGTACATTTCTAAAGATGAAAAAACCAATGACACATTTTATCCTCCACTGTTGATGGCTACATCACCTGAGGTCTGAGAAGCAGTCTGATCAGGTCAATATAAGATATATTCTATATGTACTTATTGTACTGAATTTATATGGTAGTCACTACCAGTCAGTATGTATCAGGTACATATCCAATTAATTGTAATTCGCAAAATGTACCTTTTTTACAAGACAAAATAATTCAAAATGAATTAGTTAAGCTAACTCAGAAAGTTACCAATGTAAAGATTGTGTGACTTCTGCTGCTGAGCAAATTAAAATTTGTTGAACCAACATGTCTGTGCTCTGTGATAACAAAGAACATAAGAATAGAAAATAAACTATATACTAAAAGAGACTAAATCAAATAACAAACTGTTAAATAGCTATGGGTAGAAACTACCACATAGGATATTGTACTACTAATACCAGCACAGAACAAAGAAGAAAACTAAATCTTTCTAAGCGAAATACCATATGGGATGTAAAAACAATAGATACATGAGAATGCACATAAGAGACAAACCTTCTCCGGCTGCAATAAGAGAAAGTGCATGGGCAGGAGATAACACAACTTCCTCCTTTACACCTTCAATAAAGGTTCCCTACCAGCAATAATTATATCATGTACTCAGTTAGAATTGCTAAGGCTTTAATATAGAAGACGACGGCATTTCATATGAAGTGACAAAGTAACTATAAGTCTATAGCATTGACATGATTGCTTGATCGGTACACTTGTGTTCAATAGAGCTCTTTATCCCCTCCCCAAAAAAAGTAGAAAAAGAAAAACCATTTCTTTTGTAAAACAAGTCATATAAAGATGACTTTGTTTGCCATAAAGTTTTATTGCAATCAAATAACTCAAAGGGAACATGGAGACAGAAGGAGAAAACATGTATCAAGGACAAGGATTACCTGATTATCTTCCCTTATTCTTAAATTTTGCCCTGCTGGATTCAACAAGTCATTAATAACCTGAAGAAAACAGGAAAATCAAGGTTGCAATATTATATATGAAGATACAAGTAAATCTGCAATATATATGGCCAAGGAAATCTTAACACCAGTACAATTCCATAGGCTACATAAGTGGCAAAAGACATATACATTCAACACTGAATGAATTATAAGGAAGCCACCACATGGAATAACTGCAGGCGAAATAAAAAAACTACACAGAAACTATGGAAACAAATAAATATCGTATATCTAATTAAAAATCCAAAGCTGAAAGTTAAAAGCGGTGTTAAATACATGGTGGTGACTGGTTATGAAATAAAGAATGCTATTGAAAAGCTTATAAGCCAACAAGCTGAATCAATTTTTGAAAAGCTGCAAAGGAACACTATAGAGAACCTACCCAAGACATGAAAATGGTGTTTAAAGATGTTCAAAAGCAAATATGTCTTATAATCATGTTTAGACCAGGTGTGGATACCAATAAAGAGTTGTATACTTATTCAAATGATATACAACAGTAACACAAACAAGATCCAGATATAAAAAAACATTTGATTATCAGACACAATTCCTTGCAAGCTTTGTATATACGACACCTGCATAGTCAGTCATATAAGCAAAGCCCGAACTGATTATGATTGAGAGTTTGAGACTGAAAAAGCATTCCAAGCAGATGAAAATAATGGCAAATGTAGAAGCAGCCCGTTTTTAGGGATGAAAATGTAATGATCAGAATTATTTATCAAGTATTAAGCGCCACAAGAGAATGTTCAAAGGCCTACCTCATTATATATTTCCAAATATGATACACGAAGGAGAAATTCACGATTTGGAGTCTGTAAAAGGAAAAAAGGATGATCAAATATTCCTCTTAAAGCATGTATAACTTGCATAGGCTATATCATAAGTTTAGCAATGCATACCTCCTGAATGATGCTGAAAGCATCCTTTACAGCCAATGGGATGATTCCGGGAGACCTCTGATCACCCTGACTTGTGTATATGACAAAAACAATCAAAACAAATACATTGGAGTGATACACAGAGAGAAAATAACAGCTTACAGTTCATCTATTCATGTCTCCTATGCAAATCAACAATCAACATGGAGCACAAAACTGTAAAAACTGAATCTAACAAGAACATGCGATAATATTACACGACACAAAAAAACTACTTACATGCATGGTGTGAGTCTTTCCACTACTTGTAACACCATATGCAAAGATGGTCCCTGGCATTGGAATAGGTGTTAGCAGATTTATGAGAGTTAATGCAGACATATATAAAGAAATGGTATCACTAATCTAGGGATGTTTTTGTCTAAATACATGGCAACCAAACATCTTATAGTATAGAAAAAAGGGGTGATGGTTTCGTTGATAAGCAAACAAAACTTTCTCTGCAGCAAAGCTCCAAATATCTTGGAAATTAAATTCAATCGTTGTAAAATGGTATGCATGATCTTTTACTTCACAACGAACCCACTTGGCGGTAAACTGGTATTAAAGATTAATTAGAACAGATCAGCTGAATAGAATATAAAAATTACCATTAACGCCTTCCATAGCACCACCAACAACATGATGGGCTGCAACATCATATACATGACTAGTTGTTGTTGTAGGACCAAACACCCGATCTATAAATAAGGAAAGGATGAGATTACAATATCATTCAAAATATCGAAAGCTCAAATGCATTTTGATACATTAATTATGCAGGTTCCTCAAGAATCATCTTTGAAAGAAATTTTGTAGCGTGGAAGTGCGTGAGATTATATGCAAGAATTGAGAAAGACATTATATTGGGATTTTTAAACAAAAGCAATCTCAATTACCTGAAGAAATAAATACAAAGATAATATAACATAAAGCTAGCAAAATATCTTCCTCCATCAAGATATCTTATGTAGGACTAACAGACCCAAGAGCCGTCCTTAGGAATTATATTCTGGATAGTTTTAAACTTTTAATTACTGGAAGTGATCTAACTATTTTTTGCATGAATGAGGTCTCTATTAATCGCTCATCATTGGCTGAAAAAATAAAACGTACATTGACCTGATAAAAATATATCATTGCTATTTAAAAGTCAAACTTGATCAACTATAGATCAATAGGAAAGGCAGCATGACATGGGTACCAGACTATACACTTTTGATCAAGATCCAAGTTGATCATTTAGTCTCCTACAATGAGGACATAAACATGTCGTACTAAATAATGAAGAAAATGGCTTGACCTCGACTAATTTGTCAAAACCATTAGTCAGATTCAAATACATTTCTAGAAGAACCTACAAATCTCAATGTTGGCGGCAGATAAAAACATCCACATACCCAATTGACTTCATCACATTTCACAAACATGTTCATGTCCTTCAATTGAGTTTGTCCACTAATTTCCTAAGAGAAACTTTTTAATCGACAAATTTCATAATTTACTACACATGAACTCTATAGCATAAACATATTTTCAACTTTGGTGGAATTTGTCACAGATTTACATCGCTGAAGGGTGAAAGAAGAGAAGAAAAGACGATTTTACCCCTCACGTGGGAGGCACGTGTGGATAAGTAACGGCAACTTGGACGTTCAATGGACGGATGGATTGAAACTTTTAGAATTAAAAATCCTAGGGACGTAAGTGTTAAGCTTGTATAGAAATTGTTAACACGCCCAAAACCCAAGGATGAAAACTGCGACTTACTTGCATAAATATGATATTATGTTATCAATCTTCTATGCTTAAAATAAGTCTGGTTTATCTTGACAATTTTAGCATGTTTCAAGCACTACAATGGAAGGCCTTAAGTTTGAGGCTAGCAACTAGAAGGCAGCAAATAAAACAAATTGATCTGCTTCTATTTCTCACATAAGTATAGGGATAGCTTGTAACAAATTCTCAAGTCAATCCTTACTTCCTTAGTAGCTCTGGTTGTTGTCTTACAAGCCTACCTAGAGCTAGAGAAAAAAAGCAAGCCGCAAGCTAACTTCATAACAGCATTCACAGCTTCTGCTTATACATGTTTGCTGATTTCCATCGGAAACAAGCAATATTGCTGTCCCCAAGAGGACATCCTGGTGGTTAAGTGGTGAATCACACAACCAAAAAGTTGAGAGTTCAAAACCTCCAGGGTACAAGTTGTGGTGTATTTATCCTAGGATAATTCGGAATTGCTGTTAAAAAGATGCAATATTGCTTAGGTATGGTGAGGGATGCTTATATGTGGGGCATGTTATCAGTACTCTACCTAAACTAGAAAACTCAAGAGTTCAGTTTCAGCTCGTGACTTTCTCAAGTAACACCAGCTTATTGAAGAAGCTACATTTGCATTCTGGTAGAATTTGGATCCACAAGATGCCACAAAAATTCATCAAACTCTCACTCATCACTCACCATTACAATCTTTTCCATTAAAACTTCTCAGCACTTGTATGTTCTTACTTTTCAAGTTAACTTCTCAGTTCTCACCAGTTGTTTAATTCGTTATCTTCACTCTCTCATACACTAATATCAGCTACTACAGAGTGGTGTTTGGCAGCAAAAATCTAAGTTCTAGGATACATCTATAAGTTCAACCACCGAATACCAAAACGTATGTTTTGCGATAATGTACCATACCATATGCATAAGCTACCGATGGAGTATGCTCGTTCCGCACAGTTGTTTCTCCGTCCGCATACCACGCAATCTCCTCCCCCTGCCTTATTTCCCTCGGACTACAACCAGAAACGAAAACAAAATCACTTCCGATCAAAATAAACCACAATGTAACCAAACAATATCACATTTAACCATCACATTCAGACCAATTTGATCACCTGAGAGGCCGGAACCGAACTGTAACAGTCACATTCTCCTTCGATCTCTCTGAACTCAACGGCAAACTCTCTGAGTAAACGTACCGTGGTTTACTTTTACCTGATGAAGCCAGAGAGCTCAGATTATCAATCGAAACGTCTGCAACATGCTTAGAAGACGAAGTTGTTGACGAAGCCGGTGAATTCACATACTTCAAGTTCGAAGTCGATTTCCTTGATTTTAGTCCAACTTGCCTCGACGCCATTGACGATATAAGCTTCTAACTCGTTAAATTCGATTAAACTCAAAGCATAATCAAGTTTCTGCACTTTTTTCGTTGAATTTGTCGGTAAAGTTCACATTTATACAAAGGATTAGAATGTGATTGAAACAAGTGGATGATGATGATGATTTGAGAGATGTTAGGTGAGAAGTGTGGGGCAAATGCAATTAGGGTTTTATTAGGTGCAACATTTGTGCTTGGCTTGGAAGCGATGATCCTTCATGAGAGGCAATATGTATGTGTGTGTGTCGTTCATACTTTTCTCAAGAGATTTTTAGACCACTTGAAAAAGCAAATTATTTTATTACAATAATAATGAAAACAAGACAAATGAATTAGGGGTGCTCAATGGGTCAGGTTATCGGGTTGGTGGGTTGAACCCGACCCGAACCTGAAAAAATTATACAAACCCAAACCTGACCCGAACCTGAAAATTTAGACATTACTTAAACCTGAACCCGACCTGATTTTTAGCAGGTTGACCCGAACCCGACCCATTTGACCTGAATTATCATAAAATACATTTTTCAAGAGTTAAAAAAATCAAAATTACCAAGAAATGCATTTTTTAAATGAGAGAGAGCTTATGGAAAATCGGGAATTGACTCCCAAATGTACGCACAACCATATAAGACATTCGATATTGTTATAATTTTAACGTAAAACACCCTAAAATACATGTATATTTACACAATATACCCTAACATTTATATTTATATAAAAAATCAGGTCAACCCATGAACCCAGTGGGTTGACCCGAACCTGACCTGTTTTTGAAATCAGGTCAGCAGGTTCAACCCGAAACTGACCCACACCCATTCAATGTAAACCCAAACCCACGATTTTCAGGTTAGGTTCAGGTCGGGTTTTCAGGTCGGGTCAGAAATTCCAGCCCTAAAATGAATACAAAAAGTAGTTTGGGTTGTCAGTGGTTTATATATTACTCCGTATATTTTTACGTATATTTTTATTATAAAAAGTAAAGATCTTTTTATTTTTTATTTTTACATGGTCCTTTAGGTGTGGCTTGCGTGTTTAGCGTGATAGAGAGATGGATGATTGTTTCACGATCTAATGTATTTGATTTTACCCTTATACTTTGTGTATGAGATTGTGTTTTAGTGTTTAATTCAAGATTTTAAGGTCAGAAAACAACAACAAACAACAACCTACAAGTTGCTTATCCGAGACTCTTAAAGCTATAAAATTAGTTCATATAATATAGACGTGAACATATTGGTTATTTAAAGAATGGTTTTAGTTTTAACCGAGGAGGTTAAAGTCAACTTTGGTCCAAATTAATTACTTGAATAACCAGTTAGGTTAATAATTAGTTTTGGGGCCTGAAATACCTAACCTATTGTACGTTATCTAACGGTTAGTTTTTTAAATTTAGCGTTGTTACTGGTTTCCGACTGGTGTTTTTAACTGGTCTCTAAATAACTAGTTCCTAATTGATTGTTGAAGCAAAAGCTGTAGTCATTTCAAACCGGTGGTTATTTAGGTAACTTTAACCGGTTATTTATAAAGTACTGGTTATATTATGGATCTCTATAGTAAGGCGAAGATATGTTAGAACTTTTCAACACAAGGTAAGCATCATGAGTGGTTGGTTTCATAGTGTTGATGATTGGAGTATGAAGTTATTATTTTGACTCAAACTCGTCAAAAGATTTTAACAGGTATAAAAAGAAAAATCAGATTTGAAAAATTCGAACTCTGACCTATTGTCCGACAAAGAATTAACTTAGAAAGTTCTCGATAGAAGTCCCAACTTTCTAATATTTTTTAATAGAGGTCCCCCGTTAACAAACACTTAAAAGCGTTAAGTTTCCTGAATTTCAAACTATTTTGCGGTTTTTTATCGGGGGGAAGATATGAATTGATTAAAAACGAGTATACCGGACTCGCTAACCGACCTGTGGCACCCACGTCACAAGAGCAAGACACAGGAAGCAATCAGCTCATAGGTCACCCACAGCCAAGGGAGCGAGAATTAATCCGTCGTTCGCATTATACTCAAACCCTGGTGTGATCTCTCCATTCATTGCTGGTGACTGGCCACCACACGATAACCTAGTTTTCCCCCTTAATGTCTCTAGTGAGACTAGAACTTGGGTCACTTTGGACACCAGGCTCTTACACCAACTCCTTTTACCACTAGGCCATCTTGTGATGGTTAGATATGAATTGATTGATGTAAATATTACCTAGAATCGGTACTGCAAATGACGAAACGGTGTTTCAATCGATGTAAGTTTTACCACCTCATGAATAATTTCATCATTTGAAGCACCGTTTCGAGATAAATTTTATATCAACTGATTTGTATCATCATCTCTATCAAAAACCCTAAAACACTTGTTTGAAATTCGATAACAAAATTAATGACGTTACATGTTCCTTAACGGAATCCCTGTATAAAAAAAATTAGAAAGTTGGGTCATCTACCAAAATTTTTCTCAGTTGATACATTTGTTGGTCAATAAATCAAAGTTTGAAATTTTAAAATATTTTTTATTGAGTGTTGCTTTTTTAAGTTAAACTTTTAGTATGCATGTAATGATTAAATGGTGGTTAATTACGTAAATGACAATGAAAATAATTTAGGGATGAGTTATTATTTCTTTAGAGTAAACTGCACTTTTTCCTATATTTGCTTTGAGCTAAATTACATGTTTATCCCCTTGATAAGACACGAGTTTTTCTCATATAGGTATTGCTGAAAAAACTATTTATAAAAATGGGTGATTTGAAAAATAACTACCAAAATAGGTGATTTTGATAACTTTTTTTATCACCCCTATCTCATTAGATTAAAAATGACATCTATTTAAAAATATGTTAAATTGTAAAAGTTAGGGAAAATATTTTTAATAAATTAAAAAACTGTCAGTAGCTTTTTATTTCATTTGCAAAGTGATGTGCACAACCTATTTTCTAAATTAAATAAACTTTTTTTAAAATATTATGTCTCTAAAAGAATTTAAGAAACTATACAAATATTTTGTCCTATCGTATTTTGTATAAAAACATTTAAAAACACAGTTGTATTTCGAATAGAAATGTCTTTTTATTTAAGTTTTTTAAAACTTTAAAACCATTCGGTTTTCTTAAACAACCAATCCAAAATCATTCAATTTTTAAAAAGCCTTCGGTTTTCTAAAACATTCTTTTTATAACTGGTTACATCATTTTTAATACTCCGTACCATTCCTCTTTTAAAAAATATTCTAAAAAGGTCTTAAAAGACATTTAGAAGTGATGGGTGTCGAATCCACCAAATAATATATAAAGTGAACCTACTAGTATAGTGCAAGTAAGGTTCGTGTCCTCAGGGATACAGATAACAGATTAACTATTTTATACCAAAACGTTTTAAGTGCAAGTACGATTGTTACAAATGGGGGGTTTGAATTAAACTAAATAACTAAGTAATAAAGTAAAAACTTCAAACTTGATTTTAGTTATAAAAAATTATTAATGAAAACATTAATTACTTGTAAAGTAAATTAAATATTAAAAAGCTAATTCCAACACTAAGGCAATTTCCTGACTCGATTAGGCTTATGATCATAAACAAATATGGTGCAATGATATTTTAATTCAAATGGTATGTATCAATACTAGACGTCACGCCGTTCGGACGTCCACTCTATCTAATGTCTAATCAAGCGCAGTTCGTTGACTAGAGCCAACCCGCTACTCTAAGCTCACGCCGTTCGGATCTTAGCGTGCGGATTGCGGCGATAAAAGTATCGATTATAGTTAAACACTCACGCCGTTCGGAATGTTTAACTAGATTGATTGACTCTATAATAATTTTGGGTTCATAGACAAACACAAAATATTATGTGTTCCTTGTTTCAAAGATTAAAACTTGATTAGGGTTTTAAAACTTAAAGAACTTTATTAGAGTTATTAACAAAATGGCCAGTTTTATTAACAATCTAATATATACACGGATTAGATCCGGGTTTGAGATCAAGAATCAAACAAACAAACCATTCACATTAAAATACCTCACAATCGTTTCACATAAACATTAAATCAAAAGCCAAAGAAACAAACCCTAATATTGAAACTAAAATGTTTCTAGCCGAACATGACGACTAGATCAATCAAAACAAATACAAAACATAAACTAAAACTAAAACTTACTAACCCAAACAATTGATTGTTCTTCCCCCTGCTGCGTTCACACCTCCCACTCTCATCCTCTTTTTTTTTTCTTTTTTTCCCCGTAACCGTCGATGTCCAACCCCCTCTTTTCTTTCTTTTTTTTGTTTTTGTTTTCTCGTGGGCTCAACCCAAACAATATTTTTTATTTTCTTTTAGTAATAGCCCAACTTTGTTAAATAATGAAAAGAAATTATGAAGTCTTTAAATTTTAATAATTTCTCAAACTTCAAACAGAAGCTTTGCACGGCCGTTTAAATTTTGTGGTAAATTTTGTGCGGCCGTCTGAAGTTTATGTTTCATAATTTCTCTTCAAATTCCAAACTTCTACATCCAAGATTCTTCAAATGCTTCCGCATGTCTTTTGTCATCTCCCAATACCACTCAACACCTACAAATTAACCAAAAAGAACCAAAGTAGACTCTATTCCAACCAAAAACTAATATTTACAAAATATAGTGATTAGAACAAGTCAAATGCATGAAATATGATGAAAACAAATGCTAAATGCATTACAAATAATGCATAAATATGCACCTAACAAATCTCCCCAAGCTTAAACCTTTCCTTGTCCTCAAGGAAGTCAAGAATAAGAATAAACCGGAAATTGAAAAGAACAAAACAAAAGACAAACTAGCATGCTTAAGAAATAACTACACCTATTCTCGTCTCGGATAAGAATTATGAGCATGAAATCATATTATTATGCTAACTTTCAATTCACATGCTTAAAGGCTTTCAAGATTTTTATTAACAACACATACCCAATTTGCTAGTTATGGTCCTCTAACCCTTAAATTCTGGACTTATCGTTTCATATGAGTTAGTTCATGTTAAATTGATTGATTAAATGTGCCAAACACCTTTCTTTACACGGTGGAAACCTTCCTAACCTCAAGGACTGTAGAGAGCAAGTGATCTTTGACCACACGGAATCACAAATGATTTGAATAGCGTTGTATGTGTGATAACATGCAAGTGGCTTCTTTTTTTTCTTTCTTTTCATGCCACATAACTTTTTCTTTTTTTTTTTCTTTTCTTTTTCTTGCCCCTTTTTTTTTTGCTTTTTTTTTTTTTGGCCTTTTTTATTTCACACGTTTCAAATGGACTCGGCTCTCAACCTATTTTTGCTAGGTCTCGGTTCCCTTATGTGATCCGATCGGTATAAGGCACACATGGATTTTGGTGTTTAACTTTGTAAATCCAAGAATAAAAGGGCACTAGCATAATGTGGTATATATGTCTTTTATTTACCATCAACCTTTTAGCATATAATCTATCATTAACATAACAATTTTCTATCATTTTTCATGTTGCCCCCCACTACCGGCGTGGATATCGTTTGGTGCCCTATTTTAGTCGTGATGACGTTTAAGTTTGTACTCTTTGGTGTTTTTTTAGTTTGGCATATTGATTTTAAACGCTTTTAACTATCAATTTTTGGTTTCCATCGGTTTTAACTATCGGATTAGTTGGTATCGGTCTAAGCTTTTATCACTAGGCAACCAAATGTCATCGTTAAAAAAATAACGGCGTTACGTTTTTTTCGAATTCAAGACCGACTTTTAAATCTTTTGATTGGAAGGAGAATACAAGTTGATTGATGTAAAAGTTACCTCAAAATGACGCTCCGAACGGCAAATGTTTTACATCCGATTGAAGGTTAGATTTAACACTCGAATGAAGCACCGTTTTGTCGTTCGAAAAGGACCCCTATTCTCCTTCTGATAAATAAACCTTAGGTCAATAACTTTAGTTTGGTGGTAACATTATGTCGCTTGCAATTATAAAAAATATTTTATTCTAAATAAATATAACACTATATCTGCACCTAAAGTCTTAACAATATTATAACTATTTATTACCTATCATCCAAATTGTGTTTTTAAGGATATTCATTGGGGCACGTTCCAACTAGTTTTGAGATAAAATCATAATAAAACCAGAATACAAGATTTAATTTTAGAAAATTTGTGTTTTAGAATAATGATATTATACTCAAATTAAAGAGAAAAATATTATAAAGCTTTCGTATGCTTAAAAACACTGAGGTCCTTAATTGTATTTTATTACTAACTTTATCCTTAAGTTTATTTTTATACCTTTATGTCAAATACAAACCGACCCATGTGTACCCCTAGAAGGAGAGGGGTTGAAAATGTAATTACTTTAAAATTTTCAAAATTCACAAAAATATTATAGGCCCAAAACTTAATTAGTGTTATTATAATAAATTTATACATATTTTAAATAAAAAATCATTATTGTTAGGAAAGCTTTTAAATAATATCACATAAGTGAGATTTTTCTTAAAGAACGTCACATAATTAAATATGATTTTGCTTTATTATATTAGAGATTTCAACCCTTAGTTTTAGTAATAGACAACTTTTACCCTCCAGGTTTTTATACTTGATAACTTCACACGTCATCTCCACCAACATTTCAACTTGACTTCTCATCTTTGACCCTCAATTTTTAGTAATATGACCTCTCATCTTTGACTTTTAAAACTTAACTAACAAAGTTTTTAACTTAATAAACGGACCCTCTAATTTCTCAAACATAAAATGTATAACAAAGTCATAAACACGTCGCATCATACATTTACATCACATTCATGTTACTACTGTAATAATGTTATGAAAGCGCTACATCACACATAAATAGATCTAATATGTAGTTATTAATAGTAGTATGTCATGAATTTTTTTTATAATTAGAAATAATAAAATATAAATTTTTAAACCAAATGTTTTAAAAAGTAAAAAGTACCAAAATTTAGAAGTAGGGAAGATGCTTAAGATGGACCACCAACTAATATGATTGCAAGTTGCAACACAAATTGACTCTTTACACCTTGGCCCATTGCATGTCGTGTCGACCGTTAATTGGTCAAACGAGTCGAATTTTGGTTGGATTGTGTTTGTACCAAATTGTAATTATGGAGGCATAGACCGGTACTTTTAGTATTTTTTTATTTAACGAGGGGCATATTTTAAATAAACAAATTAGTGTACCATCAGCTAAACAAATTGTAATTATGCGACGTTCGAGTCTTAAATGACGTGAAGTTCTCCTAGACTTGTTAGTTAACCCAAATGTAATTTTGATGCCATATTAGCCCAAAGTCCCAAACGTCTTAATACATATATAAACTTTTTTTCAGTTTGTGCTCATTTGAGTGTGTGTTCTGTGCGGCTGCGCACACCCCACACTCCCACAGGCCACAGTCCCACACCACCTCTTGACCAGCCGTAATTTTATTATATTATAGTTAGTTGTACACTTGTACTTATTAAAAAAACATCACACTATAAAAAATAGACGTTAAGAAAGAAAAATATGCTTAGTAATCTCCGCCATACTTCTAAATCCGATTTATGTTGAAAGGGTCAAAGCCATATTAACCACAAATAAACTAATTTTAACCGGGCATTTCTCTCCTAAAATACGGCTTTAAACGAACTGATTTTGGCCATTGTCGTCCCAAGCCGGATTAGTTTGAACCCAAATCTGTTTGAAGGAAAAACTTAAAAACCGAAATATGAACTAGTATGTTTGTGGATGTGCAACCTGGTAAACAATATGAGATAATACAATCTTTAAGAGATCATTAACATTCAACCATGTACACTAAATCGACTGCTCTTTATAATTCAAATCAAACTAAAATGTTTATAAGTGTTTACTCTAACTAAAATAAAAAGAAAAAGTTGAGAAATATAAACACTTCAATAACACTTGTTTTCTAAATTGGGCTCATACTATTATCAATTAATCAAATGCATACTTATTGGGCCTGAGCCCTTGCCCTTTTTATATAACGCTAGGCCAGAGTTATATTTTGTTGTTTGACACGGATCATTATGATTGAAAACATGTTACAACAATTTCGCTAGAAAGTATAAACATAGACCAATCTGAAACTCGCGTTGGGCGTTGGCCATCGCTTACTCAGATAATTTGAAAGACTAGGAATAAGGCTGTATTTAATAACATTAGGTTTGCATCGGCATTGATCATCAAAAACATCAAGTCTATGGCTTTTCAACAGATATTTAATGGAAGTGAACATCGAAAAGACCGTTTTACTATCCATAGTATCTTGGTTTTCTTTTGCCTTTTGTAATATTCTAGCCTCTACTGATTTTTAATAAAATCACCGTTCTAAAATATGGTGATATAAAAATCTTAGGTATGAGCAGAAATATGACTAGCTTAGGCTGGTGGAGTGATTGGTATGTCTTTGGGTAGCACCGTAGCATCACACAAATGTGTTTTTGGCCCAAACGTGTGGTTTAAACCGGTTTGGTTTGAGTCAACAAAAGTCAAAAACCAGTTTTTTTTCGAACGGTTTAGGAGGAGGAAGGATTGGTTTTGACCAGTTAGAAGTTGGGTTTGAAACAAGGTTTAAATTAGATCAGCTCAGGTTTTACCAGGTTGAAACTGGTCGCAAACCATAAGGTTACAAACCAAACTTTTCATAACCAAACCTTTCTCTCTTCTACCACTGTTACTCTATAAGATGTAACACATTTAAAGAAATATTCATACTTTTAATCCTTCATAACCAAACCTTAAACTATTTTCCTAACCAAATAACTTTTATTTAATTCTTCTCAAAACAAAACAAAAATAATCCGTTTTGACTTTATAAAATCAAAAGCTCTTATTAAACCAATTAAACTAAAATCTCAATATGAAACACCATAACCAAGACCAATTCTAGTACTAGAGTTAAAAGTTCAACCCCCTTTGTTAATAAACAAGATAGTAATATATATGGTCCCTATTAAGTAGCTTCTAAAGTATAGTGGAGACAATGCTATCATAAATTAATGATAAATCAGTTGAAAAAGCTTTTTGATCCAAAATCTAGTCATATCTCTTTTGAAAAAGACAATTAACTTATACCAACAAAATCAAGGACCCCATTAAGGGAGGTTTTTTTTTCTTAAAAAAAGTTTAACTCATAAAATTTTTTAGTTCATTAATTCGTCACAACTAACATAGATTATTAAAGCGGAAACTTTTTAAAGTTGTGTTTTTAGTTTTATATGTAAACAACGGGCATAATCTAGTCAAGTCGAGTCTGTGCTCAGCTAAATGTTAACACATTAAAACTTATTAAACATAACAGAGAAAACCCTTAAAATCTAACTAGACTATATGTCTAATTTTAATATTTTATTGGCACTTATACATGTGTAAACGTCAAAATCATACTCTACATGATTTTTGGATGTGTTTGAGACATTAAAGTTTACATGTGCATCTCTTATATGTTTTGGAAGATGTAATGTTTTCAAGTAACAAGTTTCTATATGAAAAGGGTCCTACCATATGTCAAAGTTATAATTGGACAAGTGATGTTAAGAAGTTTATGTGGATGAAGTAGTAGAACAAAAGAAGTTCAAAGGAGAGATTATATATTTTATGTGGAAATCTAAGTACTTAATGTTAGGGACCACATTAAAATAGACAATAGCAAAGATGATAAATCACAAAGAGAGGCCAACAACAAGTGTCCACCAAACCATGCTTTGTATCATCTTAAACCTCAATCATTGTTTTATTATATGATAGAATAGTCAATTTTCAATATATGTTTTGGTGACTTACCACATAATTCACTAAGAGTTGTACAATCGATCTTTTCCTATTCACATTTGGTTAAAGTATGCTCAAATTCATAGCATACATTGAAAGTTTACTATATTTTTTTTGTAAATGTATATAGTTATCGCACAAGAAGGGTTATGTTTTTCTCAATCAGAAAACATAATGGCGTGATTATTCCACACAAATATGAAGGAATATCACATATAGAGGGTGGAATAATTTCGCAAATGTGTTTTTTAAATACACAAAACATAATCCTTGTCGAGTAATAACTCTATACATTTTGTTCACCTTATAAACTTTGTACTTTAACTTCCAAAACACACACATAGAGGAATGAGATATCTAAGACCTAACTTGAGTTGTGAAAACTTGAAAACTCGTACTTCTCAAGCGTTTTTATAATATTTTCCCTCTCTCAAATCTTGTGACATTAATATTTAGAAGATGTAAAAAAGAAAATTTAGAAATAATTCTGATCGTGAAAATACATAAATGTTTTTAAAAAAACTCGCTAGTTTAAAATACATGTAATTTTTTTACATGGATAGAAAAAGTTACACATGTGTAAAAATGATGGAAGTTTTTTTACAAACATATATGTAATTTCACAATTGGATTTTTTGAATTTTCTTTTTTATATCTTCTAATTATAAACACAATATTTGAGAAAAAAATTAAAAAATCAATTGGGAAGTCGATTTTTCAAAATCCTCACAATTCAATGTGGTTTTCAAAATACCCATCCTCTATACAGACATGCATGCATACATAAATACATGATGCATGCATGCATACATACATTCAGCGACCTTTTATTTAACTCAACGTCATTAACCGACTAACGGGTTTCAATTCGGTTTTTTTAACTGGTTAAAAAAATATGGTTACGAACCGTTTCATGTTCCAAGAATCCAATCCGGTTTCAAACCATCGGTTTTTCCAGTTACACAAGCCGGTTTGTACGGCACCGGTTCCTAATTGGGTTAGGACCGGGTCTGGTAACGACTTCTTCAATTCACCCCTACCTTTGCGGATGAGGTGAGATCGCGCAATGTGGCGGCTGGGTCTCACGTGATGAAAAAAAAGTTTCATTACGGTGTAAAGTCGTAAATCGTAATGCGTCACATATTGAAAGATGAAGATGTATTTAAACTCAGAAGTCAAAACGACAACTAAGTCAAAGCCGATGGGTAAAATCGTAAATATGTCAAAGTAGAGTACAAGATTCAAAATTGTAAACCGACTATGTCATCAAGGGTCAAATTGATAATAAGTCAAATTAGACGGGAGGCTAACATCGTAAATATGTCAAAGCTGAGTTAATAAGTCAAATTAGACGAGAGGCTAACATCATAACGGATTAATACTAACATTGTTTGCAAGCTTGCAGAGTCATATATATATGTACGTATTTAGGTATTGAAGTTCTTGAAACCTAAAAGTTTAAACTAAAACGTACGTACCTTTTGTTACAAATTAACAAAGTTTTATATATCTAGAGTTATTACGTACGTCGTACTTGTCCAACCAGCCGTGTCGTAATGAAAACGAGTCAAGAGTCTTGTAAAGACCAACTGGCCGGCTAGCTAGTACGTAGGAGTGAGCATAATTCAGTATTTACTGAAATATATATACCAACTATAGGAACGATTTTTTACTCATTACTGTACCGAAAACATGTATGTGTATAGCTATTGGTACTTGTTTTCAGGGCCGGTCCTACGTCATATTAATTTTCGACGGGCCCGGGGCGAAAAAAAATTTTGGGCCCCTAAATTGTGTATTAATTGGCAAATATATATATAAGACGGCGATAATTGTCATAACAATAAATAAAGTAAAAGTACTGTAGCCGAATGTTTTAGTTTACATAACTAACCGAATCGGACCGCTCTCTTAGCATTTTTTTAGGCAAAGTTCTCGATCAAGTCTTGATAGTTCATACCCTCTAATATATCATTTTCAATTACTCATCGCCAATATTGTTTAAAGCTTGTATAAATATTATTAGAAAACCGTCTTTCACGTTTATCCACCGGACCATTAACAATAGTCAAATCCCTTTTTGGATCATTTTTAATTAACAAACATATCAATCATATTTTGACTAAGCCCATCCCAACATCTTGGATCAAAAATAACAATATTAGGAATAACATGAACATTCTCCTCATTTACATTAATTAGCATTAACATCCTCTTCATCCAAACTATCATTAGCATGAATAGTTGGGTTAAATGGGTTGTAAATGTTTACTTTGGTATAGAACATCATTGTTCAATGGTTAATTATATAAAAAAAATTAATTTTTTTTCGGGCCCTCGAGAGACCGGGCCCCGGGGCGGTCGCCCGCCTTGCCCCACCCAAGGGCCGGCCTTGCTTGTTTTGTACAATTTTCATGATACCGTACGTATCGATGATATCGGTATTAGTTATGCCTCCAAATATTATATATACTGATCGAGTATATTAATTTGTAGACAGCACGGCCGGCCCATAGGGTGTGCGGGATAGGCGACCGCACAGGGCACTCGTTTGAACGGGGGCACCAAAAAAAAAAAATTTATATATAATTTCGATGGCCGAATCTGAACGAGCTGGCGACGGGGCTGCGACCAAAAAAGAGGCTGGCGAGCCTAAGAATGAGCTGAAGACCAAAAAAACGAGTCTAAAAAGATGACAAAGGAACTTAACATGGACTCGGGTTTTTGGAGTTGCATTCGTGTCCGCAGGTCGCGCGGGCGTCGCATTTTGGGAAGGAATTCGAACCAGATTGCACCCCCCCTGCGCGCGGGTAGGTGCTAGAGTAAAACATGACAAAGGAACTTAACATGCCTTGAATGCTTGAATATATAAACTAAGAATTTTTGTTTCTCCACTCCAATGTGGGACAAAGTGAATAACACAAAACTTTTAGAAATCTCATTCAGATGTCCAAACAAACAGAACCTCTTAACCATTCAGCACTTAACCATTCAGACATCTTAACCATTCAGCACTTAATCATTCAGCATTGCTAAACAGCCCCTTTGATTTTCTTATGTTTAATTATCAAACGTTTGTTTTTTGGTTAAAAATTTAGTTTATATAATTTAGTGCGTTGATGTTTCGGGTTAGGGGGCCTTTTTTTCTTGTCTCGCACAGGGCACTCGATTTCTCGGGACCGGCCCTGGTAGACAGGTTTTGGGATAACTAAAAGTTGATGAAGAAAAAGTGAGTTTTTGCAGGGTTGAGAAGGGGACACGTGAGACGTGAATATATATAGAGTAATAATGAAATGTATGAAGAAAGATAGGGACCATGAAGGACCGAGTTCTGGTACGTGGCTCCATTGAAAACAGTTGTGTTAATGCAACATATATATATATATATGTATGAATAAACTTGAAGAGATCGATGGCTCCATTGAAAACAGTTGTGTTAATGCAACATCTGAAAAGATGGCATGGTTCTGGTACGTGGTCCATGCATAAGGACCGAGTTCCAGACAACAATGATGGAGATACATCACAATGATCGATCGAATAAACTATACTAGTAGTAGTATCCACGCACACGAGTATATATACGTTTTCGATTATATATTACCTTGAGCTATTTTGTAATGTTTTTTAGATTATTAACTTCTAAACTGAATGAATTTGATATGGTTTTTAATTCATTTGTATAATCTATCACTAGATTAGTACCCGTGTACTACACGGATTTTAGTTTTATAGGTTTTAACTCAATTTAGATATCAAATTTATTTTTAGCATATCTCTTATTAAATCGATTTGGATATTTACAAATATATTCATATAAAAAATCATATGTTACAATAAAGGATATGATTTATAATAGTTGGTAAATTTTTATTTGAACATATCGGGTTAGGAGATAATTCATGATAATTGTTAATTTTTTATTTGAATATATCAAGTTAGGAGATAATTAATGATAATTGGTAAAACTTTAATTTGAACATATCGGGTTAGGATAGATCATAATAATTGATAAGTTTTTTATTTGAACATATCAGGTTAGGAGATAATTAATGATAATTGGTACATATCGAGTAAAGATATAGATGATGATAATTGGTAAACTTTGTATTTGAACATATCGGGTTAGGAGATAATTGATGATAATTTGTGAATTTTTAATTTAAACATATCGGGTTATTTCGAATATGGAGCATACTATGACCCGTCTAAAAATTCTCCATCAAATTAATTTAGAACATGACACCTAAGCAAAATCCTATGTGGAGTAGTTAAAATGGTGACATGTGGATGAGTTACTCAATTATTAGAATAGGTAGATGACTTCTTATTTTTACAAGTATAAATTCTACTCTCCTCAATGGCTCAATACCCACGTTTTCTTAGCAAGTATACAGTTAAACCGAAATAAGCAAAGTAACTTTGTAAAAAAAGGACAAAACATAGAAGCGGTACCATGGTGATACTAGTACAAATACTCGTACCGAACAGGTTGAATCGGTATTGTACTCAATACCTACTTTTTTCTCAAATTCAGTACTACCACTATGTTACCGATCTCATCACTATTAGTTTTCGTGATTCAGTATATCTTTTAAGGGTTTTGAGATAACCATGTCGCTAAACATACGCATATGTATACACTAGGTTTAATACCCATGTTACACACGGGTTAAATAATAATATTTATAAACAAAATTATAATCATTATATTTATGCATTTTAGATATTTAATATTAAGGATTTGACTCAATGTCTTCAATTCCATCAACTCATGTATGTGAAAAGTTATATTTAATTTCTTTAAAAAACTTCTTATTATAGAGCAAACATTTTTCACCTAAAATAGTTTTTTAAAACCTTAATTTATTTGCCATAACTACAATGATTTGAACATTTAATTTGAAGGTGATATTGTTCAATTTAATGGGTCGATATAATCTACAAAAATCTTTAAAATAAATGTCTTTTCAAAAATAATTTGTTTACATATACGCTTCATCGCTTGATAGCTTTTGGTGTTATAACCACTACACAACCATATTGGAACTATATGTTCATTATTTGAATTTTATTTAAATTACCTGAAATTCGATTCAACTAATGAATCGAATTTGAATTTGATTATCCCGATTTGATTTGAATAAGTAATACATATGTACATTTTATCTCTTTTGTATATGGTAATATATTAATACTAGATAGGATAACTAAAACATGTAACGATCATCAAATATAGTAAACAAAGATTCATATGACAAGTAAGTATTACACTATAAATCATTACCATCATTAATACGTTTTCTAACACTAACAAAGACTGAAATTCACATAGGAAAAATTAGAAGCATGCTACATATATAATTGTTACAATAAACATTTTAATAATTAGATAATATTTATGTATTTATATATGATTTTCTAAATTACGCATCATTGAGTAAATAGCAATAATTTAATAATACATTAAAATACATTCATCTTCTATACTTTTTATGTAAGCAAAACTTTTAAATATTTTAAATTTAAAAATGGAATGGGAAACAAAAGTAAAAAATTATTATAAGTGTATTATTAAATAAAATATATTCATCTTCTATACTTTTTACTCCATCAAATAATACATGGTGAATTTCCCTTTCAAACTTCATATTATATAACAAATATTTCCCCAAAAAAAATTGTCCTCTAAAATCTTAAATTATTAGATAAATTTATTCTAAATGTGGGTTTGAGCTATGTCTAATATTTTTATGGTTACTGGCTAATTAAGTTTATTTTTTTAATTGTTTGTATGAATAAATTCGAATTTGAATAACTTATTCCAATGGAATAACCGAATTTAAACTCAATTTGAATAAAGCAAATTTGAAATGAATAAACACTCAACGTTATGTGATCGTGTTGAACCCGTAAATTCATTGGTTTTTTAATTGAGTGAAAAAGAAAATAGGACATGTGATTAAGTGAAGCCCGTCACTTGTGACCGCATGTTTGTAGCCTTAAATGAGAAATTATAAAGTGGGCTCTTCATGTCTACTATTTTATTGCATACACAATCTTGGTACCTAGATTGAGATGACTATCATCTCGATCGAGAGATATTTTGTTGATTTCAATTTTCAAACATTAAATTCCCACCTTTGCCTCCCTTATTACATTAAGGTAGTGTTTGGTATGCAGGAATAAAAGGTGGAATAACCCAACCTTTGACTCGACACATGCACCCATGAACCGGCCCATGTCCTAACCCACGGTTCGAACCATGACCTAACCGATGAACCGACTCATGACCCGAGCCATCAACTGACCCTTGACCCGACATATGTCGATCCATGCCGTGAACCATGACCCAAACCATAATCCGACTGATGACCTGACTCGTGTCTCGTACCATGACCAACCCATGTTCCGATCCAAGACCCAACACATGAACAATCCATGACTCGATCCATGAACCAACTAATGACCTGGTCCATGACCTGACTCATTAAACGACCATGAACCGAGCAATGGCGTTACCACTTCCTCGAACCATGGCCCGACCAATGTCTTGATCTATGTCATGATTCTTGTATTGACCCATGTATCGAACGTACCATGAGGCGATCCATGGCCCGAACCAAGACCCGACCCATAAGCATGACTAGATATTTTTATTTTATTTTTAAAGATTTGAATTTTTTCATTTTTTTTTGCCTACCAAACAACAAGAAGTGTTGATTCATTTCATTCATGTAAAGTAACCATACATGATAATGAAATGAAATAGTCCATTTCATTCATTTTTCATTCATTTCCATCATTCATTTTTATCCATTCCTTTACCCCATACCAAATATATTTGTTTTTGAATGATGAATTATTTGTTAGGAGTTAATAGCGTTAAGTTAGTATTTCATTGCCTGGATGATAATTTTCCTATAAACCAAAATGTTTCATTAAAACAAATTTTAAACAAAAATATATATATATTTTTTTGAACGGTGATTTAGTCATTAAGAGTTAATAGCATTAAGTTAGTATTTCATTGCCAATATGATTATTTTCCTATACACCAAAATGTTTCATTAAAACACATTTTAAACAATAATCATGATCAACCAAACATTTTCTGAGTTTTTTTTAACTTACACTGTAGATAAAAATTTTAATAGAAAATGTCGTATCCAATTAGATTAGGAGTACTGAGATTTTTAAAAACACTATCTTAGTAAATACTTTTACAAGAACTCTAGTTTGGTAAATAATTTTTCCATCAACACTAGTTTGGTAAAAAAAAACCTCTAACAAAGGAAGCCTAATGCGTTATATTTATAATAAATCAAACTAGGGTGTTTATGGTTTGGTTCGATTTGGAATTTTGGACAAACTGCGGTTTACAATTTTTCATATAAACGTGAACCAAACTTCAGTTTACTCAAACAAATAAATAGTAGCCCGGCCATCAATAAAAAGTAACCTGATCGCACAAAACCAGATAGTGGCATATTGCTACAAGTTGTCTAAATAAATAATTACAAACTTGCTCTTGCTAGTTATCACATTTTGAGAAAACCAAACGACCAAAATAATTTGATTTGGGCATATATCAACACAATAAAAGCTATATTACTGTACGATAGGTCTACTTGACTAAAGCTATACTACTATACGATAGACACTTACGCTGCACATTGTGTGCAGTTACTCTTAAAGTAATAATTGTATTAAAAAATTTAAAGCCCATTTATGTGAAAACTACTTTTAAATAAATCTATATATGCAAGTCTACTCAACTAATCTTATAACTTAAGTAAAGTCCTGTTTACATCATAATTAAGAGAAAAAAAACTGACTCCTAGACTAGACTAGTAGTAATGATGATTTGTATGATTGTTATGATGATTGTTGGCTAGATCTTCATCTCCACTTAGGAATAATGGTTGAATGTTGATGATTTTGTTGATTCTTGGCTGATTTGATCTATATATTATATGTGTGTTTATTGAGAAATTTGAATGTTTATGATCTTTGGATGCAACATATGTATTGTTCATGTGATTAATGACATCTTATTATCTAGATTGTGGTTGTAATTATATCTTGATTTGATAATCTACCTAATAAATCAAGGTTTTAGGGGCAACTTTTGGGGGGAATTTTTTATAAAAGGAAGTTTTAGAGGAAAGATATGAAATACCATGCATGAGTTTATGAAAGAAAATATTTTTAAATATTAAATATTTACAATTTTTTAAACAAAATGATTATGATTTTATAAATATTATTATTTAACCCGTGTGTAACACGCGGGTGTTAAACCTAGTCTGGTAATAAAAATCATATTATTAGCTAGTATTAAAACTGGATTGTTTAGGTACTAAATGGATAGATCTAGGAATAGTCATCCATAAAATAGGCTTAAGTTGTGATTATTGATCAATGTGTTAGTTAAACTTAAGACCGAAAGGATATATATTGTATGTTTTATCTTGTTGTTAATTAGTGGATTTGTGTTTAAATCACATAGGAATCATGAGTTTGACTTAACAAAATTAATAACTTGTGTTATCTTGCCTTAGATCATAACAATCTAACTGTGATCACTTTAAATTATTTAGTTGATTATTAGGTTATTGCACTATTAAGATCGAGAGATGATTTAGTTATTTGATCCCTTAGACATCGAGGATTCGTTTATACTTATCGTTTACACTGTGAACCCTAAATAATCATTTGTGGGCTTTAGAATGTACGTGACCTTAGTAGGTAGTATGGTGTTAGAATGTCTTTTGTGGTTATATATTTAGATTCTGTGTCAATAGATCGTAAACCCGAGAGTTATCGTATCATTAACATGATTCTCGCCTAAGTAGATATTTTTCTCATCCTACCTTTTCCCTTAACTGATTTTCAGTTAGTTTTTCCTTAATCGGTTAAACATCCCTTAGTTTAAGTTTTTCACCACTTTAGATAATTAGTCTTTACTTTCATTAATTTAGTTAAACAAACTAAAACTATTTTTCATCGGTTAGAAGTTGACAATGATTTATAATGCAAATCTCTAGGGTATGATTTTCGGATCTAGCTACTTGGCTTAGCTACATATGGTCAATGTAGTTACTATTTGTGTTAGTTTTGTTAGATTTTTCATTTCTTTACTAAAACCGGCCAAAGTTTGTGATCCATATCTTATTTTCATACATACGTTTCTCACACATCGAATTTGAACTTGTATAACTTTGATCGATAATGATATACACCATATGTCACTAGGCTAAGAGGCATCGACTCGTATTTGTATACAAGTGTCATATACATGTGTATATTGATTGAAGTTTGACACAGATCGACGTACAATATATATGGTATGTATATGTAGCATATATATGTCCATATGTACGTCATTTTCAAGACACCTAATTTGAGAGTGATATTAGGGAACATCCGGATGGTGACTTATTTTATATTAATTAACACCTCTATCTTTCCAAGGAAATAATTAAATAGGGAGACCAAAAAACTGTTTTGAACTTATGAAAAGAGAGAAGTTTGTGTTTCAGAAGATGGTGACCCTTTATTTGTCCCCTACTCATATATATCCATCACAACTCTTCAATTTCCACTTTGCACCCTCCCAAAATCCCTTTTTTGCTTATTACACCCTCTACTTTTTAAATATATATCCAAGAGTATATATGTATCTAGTAATAAATTTGAATATTTTTACATATAACTATGTGTATAAGTGATTTTTTATAGAAGATATGTAAAACTAGTGAGTTTCTAGCTTGTTTTTATTAGTAAAACTAATTGGTTCACAGTTACAAGCCACACATTAAAACTAGGTGGTATCAGTAGCAACTAGCAAGTATATAACAACAATATATCCTCTAACGTACATCTAGATGTAACGTACGATATTACGCTGGTAGGATTCTAACGACATGATCAGAAGTAATGATGTGTCGTCTGATATTAAGTTAAACCCTTGTGACTATAATTTAGGGTTCTTTTAAGTTAGCAAAAGAATAGTGGAAAATCATCTACACCCTAGGGTCAATTGAGTAATTTTGATCCTGTTATTTAACTTAATATATAATGAAAGAGTATGGGGTTTTTAATTTGTATTGTTGCAAGCTACAAAAAGAATGTATACGTGTGAGTATATGCATACATGCATTGGATGTAGCTTGGTAAGAATATATCTGATGCAAATTGATTCACGAAAGCAAAAAGAAACAAAATAAAACCCAAGTGGGAAATTAATCCTATCTCTGAAGAGTCACCATACCATGAATTAATGGGATCTTTGTCACAATGAACATGCATATGAAAACTTCCAAAATTATTCCAACCTGGGAATATACATATTTATAATATGACACAAAGTTATAGCAAAATAATCAAGAGATCACTGATAAATATATATATTGGTTTTAAATAGTTTCAACTATTACTTTTGGGTTTCTATCTGTCTAACTATCGAATTGGCTGATAACGATCCCAACTTTATCACTATGGCAACCAACCAATAGACCGACCTTAATTTTTTTAACGGTGTTAAGTTTCATTCGAATTCCAAACCAACGCGGTTAAAAAACTTAAAGCGGTTAAAAATATTTTCATGAGGGTCTGTTGGTTACTTAAGTGATAAAAGTTGGAACCGTCACCGGCTAATTCGATAGTTGGGACCGTCAACGGTCAATTTGATAGTTGGGACCGTCAACGACCAACTCAATAATTAAGACTGATAGAAACCAAAAATTTCATTAGGACAATTTAAAACCATAGACCTTGTATGTATTAAAGCAAACTTGTAAAATTAAATCTATATTAGTATTTACTAACCAAGATTGTTTCATTCCTTCTTTCACATTTCGTTTCCACCACTACGACCAACAACCACGACAACCACCACCGCCACAACTACCAAACCCATATGCAACCACCACCGGCCACCGATGGCCACAACCAGTCAACTTCCACCTTTATATTTCAATCATTCAAGTATTTTTTTTTTCCTACCAAACAACACAAAAACATGATTCCTTTTATTCCCATATGATAACTAAACAAGACCACATATAAAAATAATTCATTTATTGTTTGATCCATTTCATTCTCTCGTTTATTTTATTCTTCTCTCATTCATTTCATTCCACATTTCAATAAATTGATATACATATATTCTTCATATAATTATTACTATATATTAAAATGAAAACTTCATAAACGGTACTTTTTTATGTTTTATATTTTGGGCACCATAGTTTTTGTAGGTTTTACATTTTGAACACCAAGAAAAAAATGATTCTTTATAAATAAATTGAGTTTGAAGGACTGATAACTTTTTTTTATGTGAAAGCCGATAACTTTAGAAAAAAATCTCTAAATAATTTTTAGTCTCAGACTTTATTTGTTACTATTGTGTGACCCGAACCCAATATTTTATTACAAATGAAAAATAGATTGCTATGAATAAGATGATTATTGTTATTATTATATATCCATACAATAGTAGTGTGTGTGGATAACTAGATGTGAGGCATTGTGAGCAAGTGCAACAAAAGTGGTTTATAACATGCATATAAACATTAATTTCGACTTTAAATGCAAAATGCAAGTGGTGGCACTTTAAATTGGTCCCCCTTTCATCTCTTTTTCATACTCATCAACTGACCATCACTTCTAATGGCAAGAGTGGACAAGAGCTTCATCAACACATTTTTATCTCTCTTTTTTATTCATTTATTTATTTATCCATTTTCAAATCATCTATAAAATGAATCCAATTTTTAGATTGTACACTCTAATTAAGACCCTGCATCTACCATTAATCTCTTAGTCTAGTGTTTAAGAAAAAATAAGAGATTTTGTCTATCTTAAAGGTTCTGGTTTCTAGTCTAGACATTGATATTGTGTAAATAACTATAAAATGTTATTGTTCAAAGAAAAAAAATTAAGACCATGTTTGCATACTAATAAAACTATGTACTTATCTCACAATTATTTTAGTAAACTTTTTTGCATTTTAGTAACATTATCATATCTTTGTTTATTAATTATACCAAACAAATTGCATCATGAAACAAATTTAACACACGTAGCGGAACACGTGTACATGATTACTATCATTGTTTTGAAAACCAGACCGATCAGTCGGACCTATTGAACTGGAAACTGAGCATGGAACCAATCTAGTTTAAGGGGTTGAACCGCTTTGAGTGTGACTCGGCCGGTCAGACTGGAAAATCGAGCGTTTGAACCGGGAGTAGAAAAAGAGGTTGGACGGGAAAATAATAAAATTTTTCTATATTTGATATATTTATATTTAAAATATTTATGAATTCATCCCTGTTCCTAATCTGGTTCAACCAATCTAACCCGATAAAAAGATCAATTTCATATCTAGTCCGGCAATGTTTTCAGGTTCGAATCGGTTCGGCCGGTCGAACCGGGATTCGGGGGGTGGACCGGGCCGAACCGTATAGGTTCGTTTTTAGTACAAAGGATCGGCCGGTTCGAACCGGTCAACCGGTTGAACCGGGATTCGGCCAGTTCGGACTGGTTCGGAAAATTAATTTTTTTTTAAAAAATTTGACTTTATTTGGTTAAATTTGTGATATTTTTTATTTGAATTAAGTTTGGTTAAGGTTTAACCTTTAAACTTTGGATAATATTATCTCTGTGTTGAAGTTTAGAACTTAAAAAGTTGTTTCTGAGTATCTGACTTATATTTTAAGTTATATTAATACTTTAGAAAAACATATATAGTTATTTATATGGTTCAAAACCGATTCAACCGGTTCGACCAATCCGACCGATTCAACCAGTAAACTATTAAAACGACCGATTCACTGTTCGATGCGATCCTTATCACTTTTTTTTTGGAACGACAGTTGCACCACCAGCTAACCGGTGGCTCAGGAGAGTGCAATGACCGAGCCTAGAAGCCCACGACCTATCCCCTGTAAGAGGGATTATTTGCGGTAGAGTGTGGCAGCTCCCCTAAGAGAAGAATACTCTTCTCGGGGCCCCGACCAACCCTTCCGAAGAGCAGGAAAGTCGGAGTCTAAGACTCGTCAACTAACCGCCCCGGGAGAAAACCACAGCAGGAACCTTTAACCTTTTCTGTGTAAAACCCATCTCCTCAAGACTAGAACCCATGACCTCTAAGAAGTCAAGTATTTTAACCCATCATTAAAATGTCATTAGATCAAATGTCGAACGCGATCCTTATCACTTGATCCCTATTGTTTCTTGTAGTGAGGAGAGAGAATAAAATAGGGGTGGGTATATATCGTTAGCTTCTCCAATTATTCCTCATCACTTAAGTTTACTTTTTTCTCTTTTACTCTCACCAAAACTTACATCTAGCGGGCCCTTGAATAAGATTTTACTTTTGGTCCCTAGATTTTACATTAACTTATACTTACTCTAAAATGTCAAATTTGGCTATTTTATTTCAACACTATATATATACAATTTTTGCTTCAGGAAACATATTTCCAAAGTTGTAGTTAGGTTGCCTTTGTTGATCATGATCACTAGGATGGAATTAGTTAATATGTATAGTTATATAGTTGAAGAAGCTAGTTAAAGTTTAATTAAGATATCATATCATTGTTAGAATTTAGACATCTCACTTAAATTTACATCATAAAAAATAGTCAAAAATTTTATGATCATTTTAAGACTGAACTTAAACGGTCGTAATTTAAAGACTAAAACAGACCACTTGCAAAATTTATGACCATTTAGATCCGTTACAAAAACAACCGTTAAATTATGTAATAAAATAGTATCAAAGCAGTCACAAAACGAATTAATTATCTACCAATCAAGTTTTTTGCCATAAAATTTTCAGTAGTAAATCAGATGCAAAAGGCACTCAGTTTCCGACTAAAAATGCAATCAGAAGTATCAAATCGATCTCCTAGTAATGAACTATAGTTAGAATGATATTTATGAGTTAGCTAGCTACTTCTATATTGCATTAGGGTCCATAGTTTCAGAAGGTACACAACACCACGATCTATGATATAAAGGCCTTGTGGGGGTTACTTCAATTAAAACAAAACCTACATATCACTCTCTCCTTCCCCACCTATTGAGCCTCAAGAAAATGACTTCTCATGTAAATGGAACTTGTTTTTTAAATGATTAATAATAATAATAAGTTGATGTATTATTAATTAATGTATTCAAACATGTTTGATTTATAAATAAAAAAAACCAAAAGAATATATTTGTATCATTAAATTAAATACCATTAGTGAACTAATAGGAGAGAAGAATGAGGTGCACAAGAAAGAATGAAAAAAGAAAGGCCAAACAACATTAATTTAGCCATTTATGATTATACTTTTATGCAACATCCACGTATGGACAAACTTACACTACCCATTTTCAGTCCAATTATTGTTACCTTATTTGTATATTATCCTAACTCTTAATTATTAAGACTATATATATTGTAGAAGAAAATCACAAAATTAGTCATTCTTATGTACGTGTTAATTCTAGATATTAAGTAATTATAGGCTTATAGCCAAGATGACGTATTAATTAATTTACTTTCAATCATGCATCAATTTTATTCTCATAGAAAATCACAAGATAGACGCATTTTTAACCCTGTTTGTTTTTGCATCTTTTTTCCGAATAGAGGAAAACGTTTGATTCGGTCAAACATAATCAGACGTGAGACTGTTTGTTTTTTTTTCTTGCATTAAGAGGTTTGGCGTCTTAATAACATTTGTATCAGTAAGAGCTTTTAGTGGGTCTGAAAACCTATCTTAACAAAAAAAAAACATACGTTTGTCTCCGGCCTCCATTAACTTCTAACCCGGAGACTAGGCTCCATCTCCGACGACTAGAGGTTCGTCTCTAGCCTCCACCTCTTAATGATTCAGATTTCAAACATTTGAACCACCTCTTAACATTCAGATGTGGTATTCAGATTCAGACTTAAATCTCTTAAAAAAACAAACGGGGCCTTAAAGTTCAAACCTTTTCGTTACGAGACTTCTCTTTCACCGATAGGCCCTAACCTTCAACCCTCTCGATAGTAATAATGTTATGTATATTCTATCTATCATACATACCAATGCGGATCAACAATCGCATACTTAATACATATATGCAGAGCCCGCGTGCTTTTTGAATGATAATTTGGATCACTGATGGGTCATTTATGAAACTTCAAAAGCTCTAGGTTGACATATCTTCGAAGGAAAGCTCACACATCTGTCTATCTTCATTCGTCCCAAACCAGAGACTACACTCAACGTAAAACCCGGGTTTACCTATTCATATATGTGTGTGCATATATTAAGAGATAGACAAGACACATTTCAACAGTTTCTTTCTTTTTCCTAATATAGTAAGTTAGCTGGCCTCCAACATTGAGTGTATCCTAACATAGTAATCCTAGGAACAGTTTTCAAGTAAGTAACATACTAATAAACAAGAGCTTTTTTTTTAAAATTTGTTTTGTTTACACCTAGTATATATAATTAATAAAATACAAAAGAAGAATAATAATAAGTACATTAATAAAGTAGCTAGCTACCAGTGGCCAACACCTTGAATATGAATACAAACAAAATGCATATGCAGTTTGTTAGTGTTACCATGTTAGGAATTGATTTCAATTTATAAATTGCTCCAAATAGCATGGCAAAGTATTTAAGGATATGTAAATTAATTATTGGTCTTCATTATGTGTGTGACATTTGATGTGAGTACAAGTGTCAAATATTCTATTGTTGGTAGCTATCTTTCCCATTATAGTAATGCAAAGGTGGAGTCATGTTCCAACACTTAAACCAATTCAACATGAAATATATATGATCATCACTTAGAGAATATATACTGTTACCGCTTATAAAATGTTGTTAGCTTTGTACCAATATTTTAAAACAAGACTAGATGAATTAATCTCGGTAAAGTTGATACTAAAATCGACTTTATAATTTGCCGTGTGTGTAAGTACTCTTATGCTTAGACGATGGAACATATTATTGGCCGGGGAGTGCCATGTTGCGTTAATTAAAAACTTGAAGGTGTGTTACCACCTGGTTAGATGTTGATTTCCTTAATGCAATGCGCCTTAAGGCTTAAGTACGTACATGATGGAAGTATGCAGTGGTGTACCTAGGATTTTTTTTCATGGGGGTCGGAAATTTGGTAGTAATCGTTTAAGTATCGATATATAATATTTTTTTCAATCCGGTTCGATTCGGTTCGGGTCGAACCGGGTCGGGTTAATTTAAAAAATGACAACAACTAAATTTGATGGGTCAAAATTAAAAAAATTTCATTTTACCTCCACTTATATTTAAAAGTAAAAATTTTCATTCCCTCTACTCAACTAACTTATTTAATGTCTAACCCTAATTTTTATCTATAAATACCAAACCAAATCTCTCTAATCACTTTCATCATCTAAACTCTCTCTCAAACTCTCTCAATCTATTTAAGAATTTCTACAAATTTTCATCTTTCAAACTCTCTCTCAAATTTCATCTTTTTTTTCAACAAATTTTCAACAACAACTTGTGAGTTTTTTATTCTTTCTTTCATTTTTATTCCTAAATACTTGAAACATCCTCTATAACTTTACCATGTATTTATCAAGGTAAATAGAGTTTGGTAAATCACCATTTTGAGGTTCGAGTTAGGATTGTTTTTCTCAAACTATATAAAATAAATCTTTTATTTTGTTTCTTAAACTTCATATGCCTCCATTATACATCTTTTTTAAATCACTAATCTACAAATAAGAAGTTAATGAAACCAAACCATGTTTCCAAACAATATTATGTTGGAAAACTTGTGTTATGGTATAAAAATGGTGATGTTGTGAACCTTGGTTCTACAACTAATTTTTCCACCATTCATCACTTCTCACTTGATTACTTAGCAAAAATAGTTAATTTATTTATATATTTCCTTTTTGTACTTATGACCATTCAAATCATCAACTATATTGATGGTTTTGTGTAATGGTGAAACACTTAAGGTTACAATACCATAATGATTGACTATATATGACAATATAAATAAATATATATTACTATCTTCTAACCATAATATAACCCAATCCATTGTTAAATATTATGTGTCTCATATAGGCTACTAACTGGACATTAAACTGAGTTTTCAAGCCTGTATGGGGATCGAGGGTTAAATTTTACGGGGGTCGATCGAAAATTTAACATATAAAAACCAAAAAAAAAAAATTTCGCAGGGGGAGCGGGCGCCCCCCAACCCACTAAAGTGGGTCCGCCCCTGGAAGTATGTATTTAATGTTTCTCAAATTTAGGAATTAGATGGGTAAGCTAGGAACCGTATGGTTAATGTTGTTTGGGATGAGCAGATAAAAAACCCATTTTAACACATTTTTAAACTCTCAATAGATTTTTAGGGCACAAACTTCAGCTTATTTTACAATCCTATTTTTTTAATGACGACGATATTTGGACTTTGTAATGTTTTAAACTAATGTATATGAGATTATTAGTAAGGATGGATTATTTGTTGGTCTTTTAATATATTTTGATCAAATACCTAATAATAAGTAATTGTTTGGCTATTTTTGTAAAAAAATACTAAATACCACAACAGTCAAAATACTATAACAACCAAAATACAAATCTCAAGTCTTAATCAACACCATAATTATCAAAATACTCGTTTCAAACTGAATTGGTGTTAGGAAATCGTTACAAACTTGATCTAAAGAATCGAGCATCTTCATATTTTTTGTAGAATGCATCGATTTTTTAGGTTATTTTGGGATGTCGTGTGGAAAAAAACAAAGTCATTATCCAAAAATATGGGAACTCTAGAGATGTAAATTAATATAATAAGTTTTTAGATGGTTAAAGGTCGTTTTTACCCCTTCAATTAACAGTCAACTAACGGTCAAAGTTAAGAAGAGATGCAAATGACCAACTTTAAAAATCATAATGGTCCAAACGGTTTAATTTTTAGACGACAATGCAAAGTGGCTTTGAATGTAAACCACAAGTGTGCAAATTACATTTAACTCGTATTAATACACTCTGCCGTAGTTCTAAAAATGGTAAAAAAAATTGTTTTAAAAAGGTAATATAAGATTACATACAAAAGTAACTTAATTTACTAATTACTCTTAATTATAACAAAAACAATTGTAATAAATCTTAGAGCATTCATAGCTTATCCAGCAAAATGATGTGTGTAAAACAATATTTAATTAGAATAAGAGAGAAAATGTAATATTTTTTTAGCTATAGAGATAGGGTTGATGGATTAATTGTGAATACTCTAATCTATCTAATAAATGATTAATTTTATATATACCCTTACAACTTGACAAAATTTCATGTATATAATTTTGGTGAATTTTTACTTAATGACCATTCTACCCCTTGCCATTACATGTAAATATATACTAATTTTATTTGTGATCAACATCAAAGTTTGAATCTCAACTGTCTTTCTCAAAATATATGTTTTTGTAGTGAATTAGGTATATATGATAATTTAAATACTTTGTAAGAGCATATTTGTTTTTTGTTTGTTTTCATTAGTATATATGATATTTTAAATATTTTGTAAGGGCATATATGATATTTTCAGTTGTACGTGAGTATATATGATATTTTAAAACTTTGTAAGAGTATATAACACTTACTCTCGGTAATTATAATGAATCTCATAAATATGTTCCAATGAGTATTTGGGTGTTTTTGCTTGAACTGTGCGAGACAAAAATCTCATATACAATTCTCGGAGGGGATCACACCTATCTAAATAAAGTTTATTGTTGATTTGAAGAGTTTCTTGAGATTTAGGCGATTGTGGATGATATAACTAGTAAATATGTTCCTCCTCTTGTAAACATATTTTAGTGTCTAGGCGGAATTACCCTTACATGTTTTTTAGTACGAGTGACTATATGATTTTCTACGACCTTATAGTATCGTCTAACTGATACTGATGTTTTTGCTTATGTTTAATACATAATGACTGAAGCTAATTTTGGTCGGTTAATCCGATCAGTTTATCGATGGTCGACAAGTATGATGGTCTTATTGACGATCCTACATGTATTTTATTCATATCTCACATGTGGATTTAAAACCAAACGAATTAACTTGGGATATGGGTGTGGTTTCGGTAGGGCTGACAATTTTGTACATGAACACGAATACATGACACGAACCTACACGATCTTAACAGGTAACAAGTAACATGTACAAAATAGGTAGACACGAATCTACATGTTAATTTTCGTGTATTAAACAGATATTTATTTAAAATTAAAAATATAGTATAATATAACATTATTTACCCTAATTTCCTAAGTTTTAATGTGTAAACACTTATTCCCTCATGTCTTATCGTGTATTATCATGTATACATGTTATAAACATGTATAGGTACATGTATGAGAAACAGATACACGATAAGTTATTGTGTCGTGTACAGATAATAAGTTTCGTGTTCGTGTCTTAACAGGTAAATGTATACATGATATGTAAGCTCTAGTTCTGGTTGTATTGAATGTGAAATTGCCCCAATAGTTAATAAGACTCTTCATGTTCATTGGATTTAAAAACCGCACGAATTAACTTAGATTATAGCTTCTTGTTAAATATTCTAGAAAATTTTACAAACTACTTTAACATGGTTTATGTAAGCAAAATGTGCATGAATGATGGAGAATGAAAGACTAGCTTCTAACATAGTTAGACCCTTCATCACTTTATAAAACTATTTTATATGATAATGTTCAACATGTGATCTTTCAATATAACCTTACTAGTTACCATATATAGGGTTAGCCATAGCCATTGAAAGTCGCACAATGGACCACATTGGAAATGAGAGGGAGAAGGATGGGTGGACTCAACCAGTATATTATTAATTCAAAACCAAAACCACCAACAAAGTTATAAAGAACAACACCAACTAATGAGGGTACCAACGTTGGTCCTCATAGACTCAAAGTAGCATAATATCTTTTGGATGCTTTTGTCACATTCTTAGAAACTTATATTACCCTTTTGATGTATTATATAAATGGACCACAATATATTGTGTAGCACATGATCTTGCAAAAAATGCAAATGAAATCATACCATGGAAATGGTAGATTCAAAAACTTCACTTGACATCACTTGAATGTAAAGTTGATGATCCGGCCTACGCATTTGTTTGGAAAATGGCAACCAAGAAGGCTCGAACATGCAAGCTAGCCCTCTTAAGGGGGCTAACGCAGTAACCGCAAGCCCTCTTAATATTTACGTATTGTTTGTTTTTCTCAAAATGTTAATAGAAAGAAGAGATAAATTACTAATAAAAAGTAAAAAAAATTATTCATATGTGATGACATGACATGTTGGTCAATCTTTGTAAATTAGGTTCCTAATGTAATATAATTAAATACAAAGGTTGTTACATATGTGAGTTCCTAGATCACTAGCTTTGGATCAATATATGTTGTTGATCATGTCAACAAGACAACAACCAAACAATGTGTAAACACTTCAATTTTAAATTTCTATGCAAATATCAAATAAGCAACAAAAGATAAATGTGTTTTCACTTGACTAAAGAGAAGCTAGAACCATAGTATGTCCCGATCAAATAAGAAAAGTATAATTACAAAAACTATTCAAATACGATTTTCATATAATTAGACATGAACTCTTAAGATATTCACATGACAAAACTACTTTATAAATTGCATATTTCCTTTAAACTTCGTTAATATATGGCACATATACCCAATAAAAGTTTTAAAAATATATTAATAAATGATAAATATTTTTTTGCTGCTCGCTCGAAGTTTGCTCGAAAATAGCTCGCTTGCTCGATTAAAATGAGCTAGACTCGGCTCGGTTTGATTTCTAAACGAGCCGGACCCAAGCCAGGTTAAGTTAGGCTTGTGGCTCGCTCCTTAGCTCGCTTGTTGGCTCGATTAATTTAAACTCTTATATATATTATATTAACATAACAAATATTATGAAATATTATTTAAATAAACCATAAACATGCGATCATTTTCACATATTATAATCAAAACTAATTATAAAAATACATCATAATGGTTATGATTCTTGAAATATAAATATCATACTATATATTGTTTACATGACTTTATATAATTAAATACAAAAAAAATATATTATTGTTTTATATATATATTAATATATGTAAAAGATTTTATTAATATATTTTAGAAAAAATAAAAATTTGACTCGCGAGCCGGCTCAGTCTCAACTCATTTTATTAACGAGACGAGCTTGAGCCAACATTTTAAGCTCGTTAAGATAGACGAGCTCAGCTCGACGCGACTCAAACTTTCAATGAGCGAACTTTAGGCCAGACCGGTTTGTCTCGGCTCATTTACAAGTCTACCGTACTTCGAACCCTACATAAGAAAACTCACCTTTAGTGACAAAAAAACTTTAGTCATCCTATATCATTTTTATATGATGTGAAACTTAAACCAAGATTTAATCGTAATTAACGACAATTGTACGTCCTACTCTTAGTATTATTTTTTATGGTAATTGTACGTCAATGTTTCGAATAATGAGTATTATCTTAATCGGGTTCACTTTTACATTTCTTTGGCGGGACAATACATTAGCAAACTCACCTTAATTGAGAAAAAACTTTAACACATCCTAAGTAAAACCTTTTTTATTTGAAGTAAAACTTAAACTCAAGACCTTTTATTTTTACTTTTGAAGTCTACTTTAAAATAATATCTTATTTTTAAATTTAAGTTCTCGTAAACATGTATATAGAACTATATTCTTACATTAAATTCTTAAGTAATAAAAATATTTATCAATCATCCATTCAAATATCATTTTCCACAACATGTTTCTTCTTTATAGGTCCTCCTACCCCCCAAGATGTAACTTATAATCCACCTTCTTCATTCTCCTCCTCCTTCTCCTCCACATCCTCCCTTCACCACCCTCCACCGCCATCCGCCACCGCCCTCCGATGGACAAAACCGACAAGGAAACTCACGACTTCATGAACGTCGAATCCTTCTCTCAACTTCCTTTCATCCGCCCCTCACCCCACAAAGAAAAAAGCATTAGACTCTTTGGCAAAGACTTCGGCGGTGACTCCGACGACTCGGACACCACCACCACCACCAACAACAACAACAGCGTCGCGGCCACCGCCGAAGAATCCAAAGAACCCAGTGAAAATAGCCGAAAATTCGAGTGTCATTACTGCTGCAGAAACTTCCCAACTTCACAAGCTTTAGGTGGCCATCAAAACGCACACAAACGAGAACGACAACACGCGAAACGAGCTCATCTCCAATCAACAATGGTGAACCATCACACATTATCAGAAGCACAAATGTATAATCTCATTAACTACCATCGTTTCACCACCACTCCACCACCATATTATCACCACACAAACACCAACTCAAACTACAACCAGCAAAACAGGTTTTATAACAACAACAACAACAATATTAATAATAATATTTCACCAGCTGCTGCATACACATCTCATCATCATCAAACACCTATCAATGGCAGCCCTTTAACCTTTTGGAGATACCCTAATTCCCAAACTTTGACATTCAATCGTGACCATTCATCGATCAACATGTTATCATCTTCTGATGATGCAACTTTGCAAGCATCAAGATCAATGGGGACAAGTTCGAAGACAAGTCATCATGTTCAAGATCAAGTTAGTCTTGATTTGCATCTGTGACATAATTAATTATATTAATTAGTTATTATTTCTTAATTCAAGTTCATAGCTTTATTTATTTTAATTATCCACCGTTTTCAGTTTTTTTTAAGGTTATTTAGAATTAATTAAGTATTTTATAGAACTACCATTTTTATTTTTTATGCTCAAGTGTCTTGGTAATTAGTCTTGAAATCTAACAATTAATTAGATAATATTTTTATGGGGTGTGTTTGTATAAGTTTTAGATTGAATATATTATGAGTTTATTGTTTTAGGGTTTTAAAGATTGTGGACAGATTAGATCTCTAGAATCAGTTTCTCAACTTACTCAAAGTTAAGTTGAGAAACTGGTTTTAAAGGACTTGAACTAACGAGTCGAACGATTTTGAATTACTTCTTTATATATTGTTCATTTCGTTCGGCTTGTATATACGTAGATTGAAAATTGAAAGAAGAATTTATGGTGTGGGACAATACTTTTTAATTTTATTCAACTTAATTTACAATTAAAAGATGAAATTTAGCTAGGTTGGTTTAAATCTTTCATGTTAAAGAACCCAAAAAATTGTGATAAAGATTAGCTAGCTAGGGTTAGGAAAAGAAATAAGAAAAGAATTGAAGATGAAGAGAAAAAGAACCAGATATTTAATAATTAGACATTATAATATTATTTATTTAAATAAATTTTGAAAAGCAAAAAAAGATGAATTTGAAAGTTATGTAGAGTCAACATCTTGGTGCATTCAGTGATTGTACCCACAGAAGCAAATGAAGCTTAAGTTGATGAAGCAGGAAAAAAGGTGCTGATGCCTTTAACCACTTTCAAAGGGTATACTCCCACTTAAACATGTTATCTATATTTGTCCAAAGTACAACTGACAGCTGCTTCCAGTATATATGCTTTCCATGCTTGTACATTTTGCAGAACCTTCATATAGATATGTCATATATATGTGTGTGTGTGTGTGTTGGATATATCAGATAAAAAGATAAAAAGATAAAAAGATAAAATATTAATTAACGAAGAGTATGAAAAAGGAATATTGGCCATTAAATACAAAGGATATCATGCTACTGATATTTTATACTACTAAAGCATGTAAACTATCAATAATATATAACCCTTATATTAAACATGATTTGAATTATAAGTCAGGTTTGGAATATGATAATAGTGCTATTAATTTGAGGAGTGCGATGACCTTATATCAAAAAATTCATCGTTTTGAAAAATCAAAATGAATATATATCACATACAAATTTTAAAGTATTTGGTTAATTGTTTCATGTCATTGAATATGTTACAACAATTACAAATGATCCAAGCTTTAATTGCAAATGTAAAAGTGATACAAGAATTACAAGACATCAAGTTCTACATCAAAGAATGAGTTCGAGCTAAGATTATCAAGTCCACGACAACATAAGGCAGAAAGTTTGGATCGAGAGACCGTCCTATCGACCATCAATAGGGCAAAAAGTTTCATTTGATTTTTGAATCTTAGCCTATAATTAAATAGGAGTCTTATGCATCCTTTATCTTCACTATTTTTGCTCTAACAAATACAAATACACATTATAAGGATCTCTCTTAATTTTGATTCTTTCATCAATCTGATAGCATTTGTAGAAGCAGGGGCGAAGCTATTAAGCGACTTGGGGGAGTCGTCACGGTGCATTTTTTTTCATTTGTAGTGTTAATTTTTGCCTAATAGCTTAGAAAATTGGTCTCGAACCTCGCATTTTTGCATGAAACTTTTTCTATCTTCCCAATAATAAATCTTTAACCTCCGTCACTACGTAGAAGTGATAAAAGATCAAAAGTAGAGCATGAAGAAGAAAGTGTCCTATATTTATTCTAAATCAGTTTTCTAAATTAACAAACTCATAAAAATTTACATTTTTATGTTATAAAGTGTTTATAGATTCTCTCTCTATATATATAGACATAAAAAGCAGCCGAATCTATGGTCGAAACTCGAAAGTCTAATTGAGATAAATTCGTCTAAAAATTTTACTTAAAGGCAAAGTTTAATTCTAATAGTGCGTTTTAATTCTAAGAGTTAACACGTCCGATAATTAACAGCAAAAAGATTTGAAGGGGGCATTGACCACCAATACCATTACACCCATACTATGAAGCTAATTTATTGATAAAAAAGAATCAAAGATCCTAAGATATCAAAAGGCAAGTTGAAGAACGAACATACATGGACCAGTCCATATGAACATGAATGTGAATTGAGTGGACACTTTTTGTTTGTATTTTGAGAAAGTATTTATGTGAGCTATTATTAGAAGACAACCATTTGTAGACAAACAAAGTGCAAGGAATATATACTATTCATAGTAAAACACAAAAATCATTTATGAATCTTTAAAAAAGATTAAAGTTAAAAGGCTCTTGTAGATCATGACACTACACTTAAGGAGAACAGCTTTACTAGCTAGCAGCTTCTTGGATACTTTGTTACCCCAACCAAATATAAATTTCTTCTTTTTTATAAACTTTTCTTTAATTTAAAGAAAAATAAAATTGAAATTGAAGTTATATATGAAATTTCAATGGTGGAGGCATCAATTTTTTCTTAGGGTTGTTTTTTTTATACGTGGATCTCAACAACCTAGATATCTAGTCGTTATTATTTTTGGGTTGGTCAGATGTCAATGGGATCACGAAATAAAAGGCATTGTCGTTAAACAAACATGCGATAAATATAAATTATCAATAAAGAATAGCAAAAAACTTATTTTGGGTCTATGAGGACAGGGGACCGGGATAGGTTTTTTAGGTAGTAACTGAGGATTGGGTTAGAGCCAATGGATTAGTTGATTAATAATTTAATATGCTAAGTTCAACTACCCTTGTTTTTTTTAATAGCTTAACTCACAATTAACAAATTGAAACTATTTCATTTAATTTAATTTTTTTATAGAATTTTCTAATTGTATTTTTCAAAAAAAAAATCATACTTTAAAAAAAACTAAATGGGTAATGATGTCATTAAATAACAATAAGATTGGTAATAGAAAACATTTTTGGGTTGTTCGGTTTTTCGGTATATTAATTACTCTAAGTACTGAAAAAAGACAGGGGTCGGCTGACCCATACGACTTTACATGGCTCCGTCCCTAGAAATTTCTAGCTTATAAAAAAAACTATCAATCTTTTGGAAGTTCACCGGTTTGGCATTACATGTATAGTTAATATGTTATTCACATAATCACCACATCGGATCGGACGTATGCCAAACCATATTCATTAACCCCAAATAAAATTTCAATTTTATTCTCAGCATCTATTCCGGTTAGTGAGTTTTCCTTAATTATGTTTTTCAATTTAGATTTTTCCATAAATTGATGTTCTTTGTTTGAATATGATTTGAGTTAAATGAAATTCGAAACGAAATTGATTAAAATTCATTCAAAATCAGCCTTTTGTCATTGATATTCGAATAATATTACCAAATGTTAATCGAATACGAATATAATTTTCTTTATTTATACCCAATTCGAGTAAAAAATATATTGTGTAATATATGTTTTTATCATATCTAGATATGTTAGGAGTTATAAGTTGGCTTTTGAAATCGTATTGAAAACACTCAGAACCTAACATAACTATCTTAAACTAAAACCCTAACGTTATAAGCAGCAACCACCACCCGCACCACTTACCAGACATTCAAACAACAGTCTTACCCCTCATCGGCTCACCCCACATCAGTCGTCGGTCAACTTAATTGTTCGAGTACAAGTTCCATTGTTTCACATTGATCAACTATCAAATTTGGTGTTGTTGTTTTGCACTTTTATAATTGATTTCTGGGACTTATGTTGGTGCTATTATTATGTTCAAACTTTGAATCATATTATGTTTTGGAACATTAGAGTAAGGATATTATGAAACTTTGTTGCTAGTTTGCTATTACTATTATACAGGTTGCTACTTATATGAAACCATTATGATATATTGATCATTTAAACTTTTTATTTTTCTAAAATTTTATAATATTTTCGAATTAGGATTACTTAATAGAATCGAACATATAAATTTTTATTCAAATATGGTTGTCAAAAGTCCCGATTCGAATTATTCGACTAAAGCAAATTTTATTCGAATAAGCATGTACCCCTATCTATATTTATACATGCCGAAACTACTAATACAAAGAAAGTTACAAATTATTTTTCCTTTCAGTCATTTCCTTATGTGTTATCAAAAGAAGAACGAATTATTTACAAACTATTACATATTTGTTCATAACATATAAATCAAATATTACGTATTAATTCATTCATTTACAATAAAGACATTTTTTCTACATGTGTCACTTACTATACCTATCTATCTAATATTTCAGAGTTTTTTTTTTGGGCCAATTTGAGCGAGAAAATTTTTTGACCGGTCAAATTGAGCTCCAAAACTTCATCGATATTTACGGCAACTCCCACTCAATGATTTTCAATCAATTGTGCTCTATGTTTTTGGTAATACGTTTGTGGTTTCAATCAATTCAGTTGTTGAGTTTTATTTATTGTCTCGTTTCTTATAAATAAACTCTAATTTCAAATTCAATATGGTGTATAACCAGTATTCGATTTTGATAGCATGTTGAATTAATACGGTTGTTGAATCTTTATTTATTGTGTTCTATATTTTCGATTTTTATCCTTTTTATTTATATATTTTAGATTTATTCCGTGTGTATACACGGGTTTTAAACCTAGTGTATAATATTTTGCATATTGTTTGGGTGATGTTTGTGCTTCTTGTGTTATGATATTACCACGATTTTGTCTTAAAACTAATTGAAACTGTATTTTTCCCCATGAATATCCTTAAACTTGCCCCATGGGTGTGATCAATTATGTACCCGAGCGTAACGCAGACACTAAACAAGTTTCTATTTAATATAGTTTAAAATATATAGACTTGTAAAAATCCAATTACATTTTTGTTTAAATGTGAACCGTATTCCAATTCAAATGATATGAATTCTTAACTACTAAGAAGCGACTATTTTTAGGAACTGCTTAGTACGAGTAGGGTGATTTGCTGTTTAAGAAAATTCTGGTTTTGTTTCTATCCTTAACTACTAAGAAGCAACTATGTTAATATTTTTCGTTGGTGCTATTTTTTCTATTCCTTATTTTTTTAATATATAAAATATTCTAGTTAGTAAAAAAGTTATGATGTGTTATATTATTTTGAGGATAGATTTCGATATTTTATGATGAACCAAATAATTTACAATAGGGTGTTAGTTAACGGATAACAAACTGCATCATAACCTCTTTTGATTTGTGTAATTAAGGTGATTAGACCACTCTGATTTTAAACACAATGAAATCGGAAAATTTCAATCGGGGTCTTTCCTAACAAGTATCATTTAAGAGATGACGTTAAATACGCTTACTAATAGAAAAATTGATGGGAATAGAATGCTTAAACCTTAAAATTTTAATTGGCCTTGTAAAAAAATAAAATAAATCTTGGTATGAAATGAAGTCTTTGTTTCTGTCGGCTTCAAGTTATGAAGCACACCAACCGTGTATTAATGTCCTTTTCTGAAAATGTGACATGTGAAGGAAAGTTGAAGGGTTTATTACATAAAAGTACTCATTTAGGGACTATTTTGCAACTGTAGTTGGATGCATTTGCTTTTTGGGAATCTTTGATAATAATTGAAAACCTCACCAATACTCCACACATGTACTATTTTCTATCCATAGTAATTTCCTAGGTTGTTCAACTATTCTAAAATCTATTTTTATCCATACATAATCGGGCATGGAACTGGTCGGACCGGTTTAATCGGGAACCGGGTATGGAATTGGTTCGGTTTAGGGGTTTGAATCGCTTTAGTCATGAACCGGCAGCTCATAACGGTTCGTCCGGTCGAACTGGTAGAAAAATAGGTTTGACCAGAAATTTTTAAAATTTTTCTATATTTTATATATTTATATTTAAAGATCATCCAGTCCTTTTATCCGCTTCGACCGGTCCGAACCGTTGGACCGATAAAAAGACCAGTTTAATATCCGGTCCGGTTCTGAAAACATTGCATACATCAGTTAGCTTAATTATACCGAATTTATTATTCTATTAATCTAATGATTCCAGAAGGTCTTTTACATGATAATATAAGGGGGAAAGTGCCACGGGTACATGGTGAGGGTACCTCTATTGTATGGTAACACCATCACCAACTATGTGGGTAGGGGTAAGGGTTTTTGGGTTCAAGTTTGTGAGCCCATATGCAATATTCTTAAATCATTTTTTGTCTTTTATGCGTTGATAGTAGATGACGGTACTTGTGTGCTGTCATATTTTAATTGAGTTCTGATGACGATACTCGAATAGAGTGAAAACTCCACTCCCTCTCTCTCATATCTCTAATTCTCTATAGCTAATAGCTAATGCAATACTTTTAATGCATTTGTTTCGACTATTGCAACTTGTACGGATCAAGTGATCAATTTATAAACAAGTGACTGTAGTACTACTGCTAGAAAGTTTAAGAGGTGGCTTGCGAATGATGAAAGTGTCATCATTTCACCAGAAATATAAAATAATGTATCCATATTTCAGGGGCTCAAACGATAATTTAGTTTCAAACATTTTCAGATAAAATCTTCTTTCAAAAAAATGTCTAAAAAATAAACAAAGACTCGTAACCTAGCATCAAATGGTTTTAAACGTTTAAAGTGTTTAAAATTTAAACGTCTTCAAACTTAAAAGACAAAAAGCATAGACTCGTCCTGGATGTGTCTTTATCGTTAAAAAAGGAAACAATATGAAACCGGCTTTGAGCCACATTGGTGTTGTCGTGTCGAATCCGACGGGGACCATAAGAAATAAAACCGAAAGGAGAAGCGAACCGAATATAGGTGATATAAGTTTGGTTTTACAAGAATTTAGACCATAGATGTATGTTTCATGATATATCATGTGTGTATGAAACAAGGGTTAGGAGGTGAAAAGTCCCAATTAAAAAGAAAAAAAAAGAAGGTCCACAAGTAGAATGAATTATCAGGTGGGGCTGACTGATGCAGAGAGTGAGAGTACAAGAAAAACAGGGAACCATAAAGACAGTTAAAACACACTTCACACATTGAGGTTTGGACCACTTTCTTTTTTCACTCCAATTTAAGGAACCTTGCCCCCACCCATTCATGGACCCATACCATCTCTCTCTTTCCACATTTAATTTCTTTTTTTTTTTTCAAATTATTTCCTTTTTTATAAAAAAAATATATATATTTTTTATAAAAACAAGAGATTTATTACAAGTGCCAACACCACATAGAGAAAGAAAACAATGCATCCCTCATTTGGTTGAAACGTTCAGCCGGTTTGAGACTCAAATAGATTGGTTTTTATTATGGTTTAATGTTTTGATCTGATTTGAAACTTGAAAGTGATTGTATATATAAGTTAAAACATGTGATTTTAGAATATTTATGTATATTTTTGTACTTTTTTTAACTATGTAGTTATGCATATGTATTAGAATTACGAAATGTGTATCGTGTTAAAAATCTTAATACAAAATAATGATATTGAGAAAAAAAATGTATAAAAAAGTGTTCAAACTAAAATTATTAAAGCCAAATCATTATAAACCGTTAAATTGGTAAAACCAGACGGGTTGGTTTGTCATATATTGAATTATAGGCGGTGGTTCAACCTGAGATTTTGAAAAAAATATATTGTTTGACAAAAGTGTATTCAACTATTCATATGTGGATCCCTTCAAGAAAAAAATGTAACTGAAGCATTGAAGATCCTGTATGTTGGTAGATATATTTACAAGTTATTAATTTATGGACCGTACGTGTAAATTGGCCTTAAGGGATCCCATGAAATGCATTGAAGTAAGAACATATTGTTGACATGCTTCATTACATGAAGACCTAACATTAGTTGATGATCAAAATTAACAAGTTCATATTGCCACAAATTATTGGGATATATGGCAAATAAGTAAAATATTAAAATGAAAACGTCTAGATAAAAAAATTGTTGAAAATTCTATGATTCTATGCAACACATGAAGAAAAAGAAATCGTTACACTTGTGACATCTACGTGTTGAGCTTTAGAATTGATAAGAAGATAACTTGCATCCGATCACTACGAATTTCAGGATAAAAGAAGAGCAGTTGTTGAGAAACTGCTAAAGACTTTCAATGAATTCACGCGTAAGCACTGAACTTGGTTTTTGCATCATTGTGTGATTAAATTCTTGAACTTTCAAAATATAACGCGGTCATTATTTAAAACTTTAGGACTTAATTTGTCATGCATAATTTAAAAAAATAAATAAAATTTGAAAAAATTTAATCGTGTAATACAGTAAATGTCCGGAGACTTATGTTTGGATTCAGTCTCAGGATGTTTGGATAGCTTATTAAAAATGTGTATACGCTTAAATAACATCAAACCATCTATCTAAGCGCAACTAATTTCACTCGCAAATCAAATAAACAGATTTGCTAAGCAACTCAAACATATAAGGTAGTGTACAATCAACAACTATTCAACATTTGCAAATCTTGGTTTTAAAAAGCATGTGTGATCGAGTGTGTACGTTGCTGATATATAAAAACCACCAAAGAGATCATGCATTGTTTACCTGATTAAAATGCTGATACATAAAAGAGATGAGTCATGTGCACTTTTGATTGTTCATAAAACTTATTTCGTTGTACATAGATGATAGATCCATGTCTCTCATACGTGAAGTTCTCGGCTTTCGGGACCCGAGAACCTTATAATGGGTTTTGGGTAGTTTTGGGCTCGTTGAGTTCCATCCACTCAACCCTTATAATGGTCAAATCATTGTTTGTTAGATATTTTGGTGTAACTCGATTGACCAAGTGATCAAGGTAATCATAAATTCGTCAAACAAATCAGGGGATGTGGAAGTGCGCGTTTATTTGATTTTTTTAATATAATTTCCAGTATCAGAACTTTATAGGTTCTTAGAGCAAAACCCCACGCAATAAGGATTTCAAAAACGCAACGCCCCTTTAGCAGAGTCCAAGCGGCAACAACCCTAAAAACGGTCCAATTGTGATTCATATGAAATTCACACAAATATCATACTTTATTTCTCCAACATTTCAGTTATAAGCAAGTACAAAACTGGGTTAGTACAATAAATTGTCAATAATCGAAATGGGTCTATACTTGTTGGGCCATGGGTCTTATTTTCTATTGATATGGGTCAAATGGTCAATTAGCATGCACGCTGGATCTTGAGTCCAAAAACTAAACAAAATAAATAAACATAGATCATAAATCAATAGACATGCACCTTTTTGTAATCCAAAAGCAAAAGACAATCAACAAGCCGAGCACTCCACAGGGAGGGTTAAATAATGGGTGCGACTATACGCATCGTAAAATATTTGATTTTCGTTTCGGTTTTTAATTAAAGAGAATAAACTATATGGTATTGGTTTCAAGAAATTTGATTAGAGGAAACCGAAATAATTAGGCAATGTAATTATAAGCGTTCATTATGACGACAGATCAAGCTTCAAACTCGATCACAGTACCACGCCTCTTAAGTGTTATAAAAAAAATAAATAATTAATTAACCGGGCTTGCAATGCATTATGCACCTTTTTCACATTCAAACGGCCCAATAAGCAAAAAGCCTGTTAATCACAAACCCTAATCAAGTTCATATATCTAGGGTTTTGTTTTGAAACTTACGTTCGTCTACACACTCAATCACGATCCAAATCCGAGAAGATGCCGGCCGGACATGGATTGAGGTCTAGAACCAGGGATTTGTTCGCAAGAGGATTTAGGAAGAAAGGTACAATTCATCTATCAACGTATCTCAGAAACTATCACGTCGGTGATTATGTCGATGTTAAGGTTAATGGAGCTGTGCACAAAGGTATGCCTCATAAGTTCTACCATGGACGTACTGGACAGGTCTGGAACGTTACCAAACGCGCAATTGGTGTTGAAATGAACAAGCAGGTCAATTTCTTACCAAATCTGTAAACTTGTTAGCTAGTTGTTCAAAATCTATGCTGCGTTTGGTTTGTGTTTGAAAAGTGATTAAATTTTTGTTTAGGAGTTTTCTAGGCATTTGACTTGGTTATAAAAAACTTTGACATTTGGTGTTTTTTAGGCATTTGACTTGGTTGTAAAAAACTTTAAGTGACATTTGTTGTTTATAGAATGTTATTGGATTAGCAGAAACTATTTTGTTTATTTAGTGTGAGTATGTTAGAGAAGTGGCTGTAGGTTTGTAAACTACACCTTGATCAGCTAGTTAAAATCTTGAAATGAGTGAGGGGCATTATCCCATTACGCCGTTTTTTTTGGTATAATGCTTATTGCCTAGTCACCGTGTCTACATGGCGGAAAATGCCTCTTGGTACTATTTTTATATTCTTGCTAAAATCTTGATCACACTAGTTTTTAACTGTGTGTGATCTCTTGTTGATTAGTTTTTTATGAATAATGTACAAGGTGTTTTCTTTTTAAAATGAAGAAAGATCAACACCTATATTTGCTTCAATATTTTAGATTGATGTTTTAAAGCTTTTATTTATGTTGTTGCTTCATGGAACTTAAAGATTTACATGCTTAGGTGTGTTGTTTGGACCATTTGGGTTGTGTTTGAACCATGTGAAATCACACCTGTTCTTCACTTTGTAACTGTTACTGAGTTGTTTGTTAAATATCACTTCAAATTTTAGCTATCTGGATTAATTGTTGATTGTTTGTCTAGAGGTGGCATTTTGAGCCGTTTATTGGCGAGATAAAACCAGCAAAAAAATTGGTTATGGGTGTCTAACTAGTGAAACCCAAAATTTTAACACAAAGTTTGTTATTAAAGCATGTACCTCTAAAATCTTTATTTTTTCATAGAATAAGGGTTTGTTTGTTCTTCTCTCCATACGAAAATGACCTAGGATTATTGTGGTAACTATGTTCTTTCATTTCAAAAAGTCAAAAAAACTGACTGTGTGTAAACTTATTCCATTTGACCCATAGGACACTGCTTTGTTTTAGTCTGTTCTTACATTCTGTTGCTACCTATTGATGTAATAATGTATTTTTTTGAAATTTAACTCTGATTTTGCCATCTGAACCTTATGTTGTATTGGTTTATGCAGGTTGGTAACAGAATCATCAAGAAAAGGATCCATGTGCGAATTGAGCATGTGATGCCATCTAGGTGCACCGAAGAGTTCAAGCAAAGGGTGAAGAAGAACGACCAACTGAAGGCTGAAGCCAAGGCGAAGGGTGTGGTCATAAGTACCAAAAGGCAACCTTTGGGACCGAAACCCGGGTTTATGGTTGAAGGTACAACTCTAGAGACAGTGACTCCCATTCCATATGATGTCGTCAACGACCTCAAAGGAGGATACTAAGTTAGAAAACGTTGTTTGTGGTTTTGTTCGTTTTCCCGGCTACATTTTGGGATACTAAAACACTGTTTTTTTATTTGCTTAGTATTTATAATTTAGACCTTCATTATTTGTTCCAAAATTTCTTGAAAACTCTATTGAAAGCTACCTTTAAACTCTAAGCTGGATTTTACCCAGTATTATTCAAAGATGCCAAATAGTATCCATAGAGACTTTGATATTAGATAATATCTTCTCATTTCTAGTTTTCATAAGTACCAACATGTCGTCATAATCATCCCTTGCATGACTTACTTCTTTCTATCGCAACCACATGGGATTGACTTATGAACGGGATCGACTTATGATGTATGAGAAGACCCCTCATCTAGAAGGCACATATTAGAGGAATGCAACACCACACCAATGAGCAATCTTGTCCATAATGCGATAAGCAATCTTGCATCCGCTAAAAACATAATGCACAAACACTCGAATCAACCTAGATGTGATGATGTAATAAAAGCTAAGCTAGGTGGGATTCGATCCATTTCGGCCCACTAAGCAAAAATATTGACCCTTTTCGAAACCCAATTATTCCAATCCAAAGCAAATAAAGGTGCCGTGATCATCAAGTAAGATAGACTTCATAGATGACATCGAATAAAGACCGGAGGAAGAATCCAACCAACACCACTACCGATCATTAGATGGTGAACTATTAAATTGAGGTACGCCCATTCAATGAGCTCGATTAAGGAGGCATGAGGCTTTTACAAAACCAATTCCAATTAGAGTGTTATCAAAACCGATAAATCTCGATGCAATTGTTTTGTTCTTAGCATTCTCAATAACAAAAAGGTTGGGGAGAAAAGTTTTTCTATTGGTTGTCGAACAACCCAGCAATCCAACCAAACGCAAATTTAAGACCCGTTCCCACCACACCTGTTATCATATTGCTAAATTGCACTCTCGATAGGAGACCTTTCTTACCGATAGGAGAGGCGATAATGACCTCCCACTTAACCCAACACAATTTCCAACCCTCCGATAAACCTCCCTAAAAGAAATTCCTTATTTTAGCTTCTAAAGTTTCGATCACAACTTTATACGTTGAATAATAATAAATCAAAAAAGATTTCGTAACCTATTTTAAAAGAGTAACCCGTCCAATCGAACGGTAGAAACCTTCTAAAGTAATAGGCAAAATAGTCATCTTTTTCCTTTTCGTTTAACACAAACAAATACAAACACAAATACAATCTCTCTTTCTTTCTCTCCTGTTGTGTTGTGTTGTGTTGTGTTGTGTTTGTTTATCTTCCAGGTAGGTGGGTTTAGGGTTTGCAGGAGAAGATCTGGGAACAATCGAGAACTAAAAATGTCTCAAAGTGGGAAATTAATGCCTAATCTCGACCAAAACAGTACTAAGATCCTTAATCTTACTGTTCTTCAGAGAATGGATCCTTACATCGAAGAGATCTTAATCACTGCCGCTCATGTCACCTTCTACGAATTCAACGTCGACCTTAATCAATGGGTTTGTTTTTCCACTTATCATAACATTCATAATTAGGTTATTTTCAATTGTTATCTCATCAATTCATGACACGGAAATGAATTAGGTTAACATATGCTTCTATTCTAATACTACTGTTTACACTTTTACAGTATTTTTTATGGTAGATTAGATTTTGTGATGTTAGATGTAAGTGTGTACCAAAATTTAGTTTACATTAGTTTGGGATTGAAGTGATAGAGGAGTTGAGATGTAACAAATGTTATTGTGTATTTGTATTGATCCGGATTAAGGGTCGGTAGATCTCGATAGAATGTGCGTATGCAATGCTTGAAATCAAGTTTGTTTTTTTGACTTTTATATTGCGAGATTATCACGTTGTGGGCACTCCCTTCACCTTGAGTTGTTTTAGTTAGATTCGTATTGCTAAGGTTCGTGGTGATTTGGCGATATTCGAGTGAGTTACAAAAAACTATGACTATACTAAAAGTTAATGTTTGTCCTATACCTTTCTAATGTGTGATTATGATATTATATAGTTATACAATTCTCTTAAGTCCTATTTGATATAAATAAGCCACAAAGTTAGTTAAATATTTGAGTGTGATGAAATACGTTCTTGAAATGTTGGTAGTAACATCTTTCATAATTTATCGTTTAGCAAACTCTAGCAGACACGTCTTCTTAACTGACTGAAAGTGTGTAATCTGCATGATTTCGAGGCTATGTAGAAAAGTTTTAGTTAGGTAGATCTTGTGTATTTCAGCATATGTGGATCTTAAATATGAAAGGTTTAGTTTTTTTCTTGTAAAATGTTTTTTTAGCTTCCTTTCTTAGTTGATTCTTCTTTTGTTTCTCAGAGCCGCAAGGACGTTGAAGGGTCTCTCTTTGTGGTTAAGAGGTTGTAGTTGATGCAAATTATGCTATTTTGTTAATTCCTGTTCTTTTTATGCCAATTGTTATTTCCAAGGGTCTAAATTCATTACACCCAATACTTCTGATTATGCATTATAATTTATAAGTCAATTACACTAAGTATTGAACTCTTTTAAAATTCCTGTTTAATTACATAAACAAGAACAAGTTTTTCAATTGCTTTTATTGGAGAACAAATGAATGAGAACTAATCAATTATCAATCTAATATATATTATCTTCTTCACTGTAATTACAGGAACACTCAACCAAGGTTCCAATTTATAGTAATGAATCGTCGAAGTACAGGCAAGCTTCTTTTAATTATTTTTTGTTTTTGTTTCATTGATTGATGCTGATGTAAAGTTAAATCAAAAGCATGAAAAACTTCGTAATATTCACCTTTAAGTGTGTAAAATTTTGTACTGAGTTACAACTGTCTATCCTTTTTAGTGGTACAAACGTGGATTCATATTATCGTTCTAAGTTTACAATTTTTGACATATTTGTTAATAATTAACAGAAAACCTCGTTGAGAATTTGTTGGGAGATTTTGAATTTGAACTTCAAGTTCCATATCTGCTCTACCGAAATGCTTCTCAAGAAGTGAATGGTATTTGGTTCTACAACACACGTGAGTGTGAGGATGTTGCAAACCTCTTTACTAGGTAGTTGAAAAAATTTCCTTCGATTTTCATATGTCAGCTTTACTTTATTTTCATTTATCAGTAGTTAGATGCATGACATCTGTTACTTGAATCCGATACCTGCAACAATGCAATCAATCTTGTACAAAAGTCATCCAAAATTCCAAACCATGTAACATAAAGTCTATCACATGCATATATTGTACATATGTGTCCATTCACACGTGTTTTCATGACATGTTTCTATGCAGTTGGCACACATATGCTTGTTTCATTATCGTTTTTTTGTTTAAATTTTCCAGGATACTTGGGGCATATTCAAAGGTTCCTCCAAAGCAGAAAGTGAACAAAAGGTAGCTAGTTTTATTATGATGTGTAATCTGAATGCATATCATTTTTTGCAAGTTTGTACTATACTTTTTTTTCTATTTTCATATTGATAACCAAAACCCTATAACTGTTTATAGTTTGATTTATACTGTTATCTAACTGACAGCCGAATTACAGAGCTTTGATATTTTTGTAACATAAAGGCATGGGTTGGCCTGAAACACTTTGTACAAAGTATTTAGTTTTGACAGTGAGTCGAAAATGATGGCCAAAGTTGTATTATTAGTAAATCTAGTTTAGTAACTAGATGGTTTGTGGGGTTTTATGCATCTGTTTGAACTGTTTTCTTATTATGAATCTTTTTTTAAGTTTAGCCATTTTAACCTGTTAGAGATCAAATATAACTTAAATCAGTCGGTTCATAAGTAAATGGGTCAAAAGTTTCACCTTTAGTTTACGGTTCTTATTTGTCTTTTGACCTTCTCATATTTTATGTCCTTGCATTTTTTGCTCCTGTTTTATTGTGTAGTGAGTTTGAGGAACTTGAAGCAGTCCCTACATCTGCTGTAATTGAAGGACCACTGGAGCCGGGGTTGACCACATCTCGGTCTACAGATGTACCTGAGGATTCTTCGTTTGTCAACTTCTTTAATGTATGTATCTACCAACACATATCTTTAGTTTATATTTGCTGCATATGGTGGACCATGTTTAATTGTTCAATGGCGTAGTTTTGACAATATGGTTGTGATGGTTTTTAGGGGGATGTTTGGATATGTGTGATTTCAAAAGTGATTACGTGATAATGAGTTCCCAGAATCAATGTTTAGATATGCTTGTGTCTTACTGGTGACTGACTTATTATTAAATTTTGTCATTGCAGACTTCAATGAATCTGGGACATAATAATGCTCAAAATCCAGTTGGTTCCATACAACCGTACCATAATTCAACAACAATCTCTTTACCTTCTCGCGATACACCATCGCCTGTGGTCAACAACCCACCATTGCAGATCCCTTCATCTGCCACGCCAATGCCATCCCATGACAGTGTTGACTCGGTTAACAGCAGCAATCATTTAACCAATCTAATTAAACCTCTTTCTTTCTTTACCCCATCTTCTTCCTCCGCTCCATTGATGAGACAGCCTTCAACATCTGTGCCAGTTCCCGCCCTTCAACCACCACTGAATGTACAAAGAAGCGTTGGTATTCCTCTGCTTCAGCCATTCCCGCCACCCACACCTCCGCCATCACTCACTCCTAGTTCTACTTCTGGTCAGTATTATGGACCGTTGACCAGAGAAAAAGTCAGAGATGCAATTGTTATGCTTTCACAGGTAATGTTGGAGGTGTTAAATGGGCGTGTCGGTTTGGAAACGGGTAAAATGAGTTTGGGTAAGAGGTGTGTGCCTTTTCAAGAAACTGTTCAAATGGGTTTGGCCCTGATTGACCCAAAGATTTTTTTTCTTTTGTTCTGATTTCATAATAACCAATACGTTGAAATATTGAATGCAACTTTTAAATTTACTCTATTTTACTAAAAATAACATCTGGAGCATCAAAAGTATTTGTTGCTGACCTCTTCTAAATTGTTTATCACAAAAATTATATTAATAGTTTAATGGTATAGTATGTAACCATATTTAATTCTTCTGATACTTATAGATTTTAAAGAAAAAAGGATAAAAATGTTAGCGGGTCAATATTACTATGAGTAACCTCTTTATCCCTTCGGATAGTGGCATGGTTTGCTTGCATCCACCCTCCCCAGACCCTACTAATAGCTCTGCTATGTTTAGACTCGTTTACGAGTATGCTGTTTTATCCAAACAAACCCAACAATTTATGCTTTTAAGACCTGCATTTTGGATTTATGGATGAAACAATTCAATAATTACTAAAATATGTTGTTTATTCTATTGATGATTTGCAGGATAACCAATTCATCGACATGTTTTATCAAGCTTTACTGAAAGTACATCAATCATAACATACTTGAAGACCTATCTGAAACATTGCCTGTAGATTTTGAATACTTTTGTATGTTTGTTTAAACCCCCCAAAGGTTTGTTATGCTTGTATTGTTCCTTGTTTTCCAATGATGATCTGTAATGTATGTTTCATACTTCTTGCTGATAGCACCTAATTGCTGGGAGATTGACCATTTTGCCCCTACGGTCGGTTATTCTAAAGGCTCCAACGCGGCCCTATCTAACGTTAAGAAATACAAGAGTTACACTCATTATCCGTATCCAAAATCAAGACGTCTTAAACATTATTATGGAAAATAAAAAATTTGTCATTTCTTGCGTTTCATATGTATAATGTAATTAAATTAGTCTTGACATTGTGGTTACTATATATTGTGAAAAAAGAAAATCTTAAAAACATTTTACATTATTGATAAATGGTAAAAGATTATTTTTGTTTGTACAGTAAAGATTAAACATAGACTAGAGAAATGATCGAAAATTTTTCATTTATTGCCAAATATTGGGAGAAATTGTAGTGTGAGTAAACTATTTTTAATGATTTTATATTACTTTTGGATAAGGCTTTATATTGGAATTGAATAGAGGCATGGCATGGCATCAATTGTAGCATCAGAAAAAAATCATGCATGAGCAATTAATATACTGCTGCTGCAACCTCATCATTTCTGCAGCAAAGCTTGAGCATGGCCTGTTTATTTTAAAATTGCTTTTAACCGTCACCATTTAACAAGTATGGTAATGTTTTAATAATAATAATAATAATAATAATAATAATAATAATAATAATAATAATAATAATAATAACAATAATAATAATAATAAATAACCTTGTTTGATTATTGAATTAAGTTTAGTTGTATTTTTTTTTAATATAAAAAATGGAAATGAGAATAAACATATTACAAGTTAGGAGGTGCCGACTGGGACGAGTTAAAAACATCAGTGGCTTTAGGGAACGAAGCCGCTAATGACCATGGGCTCGAAGGGGCATCACCCTCTTGATGGAGTACGGGGTAGTGTCCCGATAGAGTCAAAGTTTAGAAAGTCATTGGAAGTGGATATGAACCAATGTTTTTAATATTGCTTCAAAACAACTTGACATTGTAGTTTGTACTGATAAAAACAAATGAATTAACTAAATAATTTTCAACAATTATAACTGTCAATTAACTTACTTTCTCACAATAAGTTATAATATTTCTAAGAAACGCTAACTTGGCTTTCATTGACAAAATAACGTTCTTTTTTATTTTGTATACCTTTTGTATGTGATGAGTAAAGTGTTTTTTGGTTCATGTGTTTTAATACCATTAATAGTTTTAGTCTCTTCTTGTGATTTTGTTTACTAACAGAAATGATCTCGAATACTAACTCCATCCAATTTCCGTTAAGTCTCCCTCATGATAAATATGTTATTTCTTCCACTCTTTTTAACATGCGACTGAATAAAAATGTTAACCTACATGATAAAAAAGGAGGGAAATGACATTTTTACCCTACAAATGCAGGAGGGCGCGTGGGAGAGACTTAACGAAAAATTGGACGAATTTAGTGTTCGAGACCATATCTGTTAACAAATAAAATCATAAGAACCAAAACTGTTAAGGTAAGACTAAAACTATTAATTATATTAAAACACCGAGACCAAAAGTGCAGTTTACTCTTATATGATTTTTTTAATAAGAATAGACAATCGTGCGGTTCTCTACGTGAATAAATGTTCAATATATTTTCATTTCTTGCAAAGTTACTTTAAATTGTTAGGAAAGCAATTAGGTAGTTTTACCGTTATACATAACTATATTTGTCACGTGATTCGGTGGTCAGATCTCGTAGATTACGGTGTAAAGTCATATTGTATCACATTATAAAAGACAGAAAAATATTCAAACTTAAAGATTAAAATGATAACCAAGTCAAATACTGAGGGTTTCATGACCCCATGTCAAAGTTGAGTAAGGGTCAAAATCATAAATTGGCTAACTCATCAGGGAACAAAATGATAATTAGTCAAAGTCAGGGATTAAAATAGTAAAATGATAATTTCATCGGTGCACTTGTTTCAGGTTCCGTGTAAATTACACCAGTGTAACTGTGTAAAATAAAAAAATTACATTGGGAGATAAGTTGCACCGCGCCTATAAATATACGCATATATACAAGAATATAATATTATTTTTGTGTAATAATGTCATTCGAAAAAAAAGACAACTTGGCCTAGAATAATCTCTACTAGGACCTATTGGCTGAAAATAACTCCAACTTCGTTTTTTCCTAGTGGTCCCAACTTTTCACTATTTTTCCTATAATGGTCTCACGTTAAAAACACATGTAGCGTTGTTATTTTTTTCCAAGTTTCAAGCTGATGTTTTTAGTGCTTTATATCAGGAGGATAATACGAGTTAATTGATGTAAAACTTACCTCGAGTCGGTGCTTCAAACAACGAAACATTGCTTCGAAAAGTCCTGAAATGATAAACATTACACTAATTGAAACATTGTTTAACATTAGGAGTAAACACCCACTCCTAAAAAACACTTTTTGAAACACACATAGTTGTCGCTATAGATTGTCGCAACAGTTGCGATAGCTCAGCCACCAAACTAGTTTTTTATAACTTATTTTTTTTTTGTTTGTGACAAAATAACATCAAGTTTGTGGTTGTTTTGTTGGGAAATTGTGAGATACATTATGGTCTTTTTTGTTTTTATTATTTGTCATAAATTTCTCACAAATATTAAGTTGTCGGAAGTTTGTTGGAAATTGTTGTATTAAAAAACACCAATAGTGATCTTAAAAGGTGGTTAACATTCGTTCCACCCTTATGTATGTATATGTATGTATATGTATATGTAAATGTAAATGGTAAAAAGATTATAAAAAAAATAAGTGTGCCCAATAACCATATGAGTATGTGTAAGATTTTACTTATGCACCTAATGATTACTGAGTAATGGGTATGACACTAAAATTATAAAATGTTAGGCAATGTTCACATTTTGAAAGGGAGAGCACTCTTGTATCACATTTGAAGTGTTGTTTTATTTGAAAGCTATAAGAGTAAGATTTAATTTAGACGTTTATAATGTGAATTTTAAAAGGACCGAAAAAAAATATATATAAAAAAGTTGCAGTAGTTGGTGCATTCTATTCCATTTATGGACATTTGAACTACTTCTATATCAATCCAATGCAACTTACCCGGTTAAATTATAGGTATTTTTTGTTTGTTTTAAAAAGTTTATAAAGCATAAAATAATATATATATTTTTTAAATTGTTACAAAGTTAATTTATTTTATATATTGTTTAATGACACGTTATTTAGTTATAGCTTAGCAAGTTACAAATCTGTCATGTCTTTTTGGATCGTTAGACTCAGAGATAATGTCTTATTATAGTTTATTACATCCAGCGGTGGATTCTGAACTCCTGTAACACGGATGATGAAAATCACAGGATAAACTTAATATATAAATAATACATGTAACTTTTTTATACGAGAATGAAATTAGTATAGATATATGTAAATGAGGGTTATATACTGATATGTTTGCCGGTTAAAAAAGTTAAACACGTAGAAATAGGAAGATTGCACGTGTACATGAGCGAGTTTAGTAAACAAATCTTTATATAATATAGCAAAACCATAAAAGCTTATGTGGCACCATTTTAAAGCTTTTGGCTTATGTGGCATCATTTGAGAGTTTATCTCATAATAATAATTTTTTTATTTAAAATATGTATATAAAATATATTATAATAAAACTAATTACATTTTTGGTCCCCTAATATTTTGGAGAATTCTGAAAAATTTAAAAGTATTTATACTTTTAACCCTCTACTACAAGGGGTGTACATGAGTCGATTTATATTGATAGGATGTGAAAATGAAACTTATGGATAAAATTAATAATAATATACAATTAAAGACTTTAGTGTTTTATAAATATACATAACCTTTTTATATGGATTTAAAAAAATAAAATACACCATAAAACTGAGCATTTTATTCTCTTTAATTTGAGTATAATATTGCTATATTAAAAATTTAATTTTTAAAAATATATTGCGTGTTCCGGTTTACCACGGTTTTGTTTCAAAACTTATTGGAACATTCATGAATATCCTTAAAAGCATCCCTTGAATGTTGTGTTCCCGAACGTAGTGCGGGCACTAAACTAGTATTATCTATAACCATTTATGCACTCGCGCACACGGGTTTTTACAAACATCTATATTTTTTAAAATTCTTTTTTTAAAATTACCTGTTAATTTTACGCGACCGGTAAACGATTTATCACAAGTTAATACGTTACATTTTATCATAATATGCTTTTACACGTTTATTTCGTGTGCTTCACGTTTTTGGTTTTCTCTTATGTTTTTTAATTGTTTTAAAAATGGTATGTATTTTATGTTTAGGTGTCGTAATAAATTTGAGGCATGTAACTGATTTAGCATGTTCGTTTGATCGTAACCCATCTTTGCAAGTTTTTTTCAGTTTACTACTTTACTTAAATCTTCCCGTCCAATACGGGTAACTAATGCGAACATTCCATTTACCACACGAACATTATTATAGTGCCTCGTTAGATACCCCATACACAAAAGATGGTACGCCGCAACATGCGGGAATCCTTTCCTAGTTGTATTAAAATTGATAACCTCACAATTATAGGTGCGCTAATAAGTTAATTTTTGGTTAATTGATAACCTCACAATTATAGGTGCGCTAATAAGTTAATTTTTGGTTATGTGGGATCGACTATTCTTTATAACCGATTTTTTTAATAAAAAAAATTAGTTATTAACTTTGGCCTGGTCAGTTAATAACCGGTTTTTTGGTTAATTAGCCGATTTTTGTAATGTGCTATTCATTTTCAGTTTTTTCCCAATTAACTAGTGGATCAATTAAAAATAACCAGTTATTTATTAAAAATTCATAACAGATTTTTCTCAATCGGTTAATAACCAGTGTTAATAATTGTATGCAAAGTCACAATGAAGCACACAAATAAAATAACTGCACAATTACTTTTTACACTTACAAAACTTACATCTTAACAAAAAATAAAAAACAAAGCAACAAAAACCGATAACCCAAAAGCCACAGACAACGTGTCGAGTGTCTCTTCAACCCTCAACTTCCTCTCCCTTCTCTCTCTCTTCATTTCCTCAAATTTCTTATACCGTTTTATCGCTTCTTTCTCTCTGTTAACACCATTTCCTCTTTTACCCCTCATCGCCCTTTGTAAAATTACCAAACTATCCCTCCCATTCAAATGTTTTCCATCCATATCCTCCACTTCCATACTCACTTCCCGCACATGCATCTCCCCTCCCTCAGACCTCCCGCAGTTCACCGTTATCCCGAACTGCACCAACGCCATTGCCTCGGACGATCGGCTGTGGTCGCCACCGGCGAGTACGGATGCAAAATGAATCCGTACATCACCGGTTAGCCAATGGCGTTGGACAGACACTGGTCTGTGGGACGAGAGATTGAGAGCTAGTTTAAATTCTGGATCAATGAGGATCCAACTTAAAGTTAGGTCGTCCGTTAGAGGCGTACACGTGGCGTCTTCATCCGGGTGTGGTATTTCTGTTGGAATGGTGTCTTTTGGGTGTAGCAAGTCAAGTCTGAACGGGGAGCATTGGAACCAATTCGAGATGGTTTCGGTTTCTTCGGTTTTTGTGAATATTAATTTGTTATGGTGGTAGATATCCACGGCCGATATCAATGTACACGAAGTCACTACAAAGCATGTAAAAGTTGTACATTGATTAGTTATGTAATTTTGTGAGTCAACATATCAAATCTTTTGATGTTGTAAATGAAGTTGTTTAACATGTCAAATCTTTAATCTTTTGATGTTGTAAATGAAGTTGTTTAACATTAATGTTCATGTTTATATTTTTTGTTTTCTAAATTTAAATGTCCATTTCAAAAAATATAAGTGTAATTTCAGTTTTAACCTTAATTATTTGACATAAAAGATGAAGATAATTTTAAGTTAAGACATTATTGATATTTTATAGATGATAAAGTATAATAATTCAATATTTTTTAAAATATTTGTTTTGGTTTCCATAACAACTAATATAAGTATTTAATAATTTTATTTACATCATTTGTCTAGTAGACCTTTACCGTCCCAACTATCACACATTGGTACATTTTTAAGGGTTTCAACTATTGAATTAACCGATAACGAACCAAACTTTTATCGCTTTGGCAACCAACATTGCGTCATTAATTTTTTTAACGGTGTTAAAAAAATTTTCCAATTCAAGACCAATGTTTTAGGCTTTTGATCTAAAGGAAAATACGAGTCCATTGATATATAAGTTATTTCGAAATGGTGACTCGAATGACAAAATTTTTACATCCGATTGAATGATCGTTATATTTAAACACCCGATTAAAACACCATTTCAATGTAACTTTTACATCAATTGACTCGTATTCTCCTTACGATCAAAAGCCCTAAAACGTTGGTTTGGAATTTAAAAAAAACTTAACACCATTAATAAAATTAACAAGGATCTGTTGGTTGCCAGAGTGATAAAAAGTGAAACAGTTACCAATCAATTCAATAGTTGGGACAGACAGAAACCAAAATGTGAAAGTTATGACTGTTTAAAACCAATATACATATTTATAAATAAAAACAAAATCACTATAATTGTCCGAACTAAAGGTCTATATAGTAGAGGTAGACGACTATATATATTTTTTTAAAAAAGATATTTTATAATGTAAAACGTCTCTATAGTGGAGTTGGACGCTCGCAGTGTAGAGTTGGGCGCCCGTAACAAGTTTTCAAACAAAAAATTCTTTTACATATATGTTTAATTTTTAGTGGGAAATTATTGTGGGTGTAAGTGTAGTCAACGCCGATACCTATTTACTCTTCTACATTAAACATTTTAAATTTCAGATCGGGCATTTTGTGAAAGCTTTCGGTCAATAAGAACATGTTGACCGAACCAATTTTATTATTATTATTATTATTAGGTTTTTTCCTTGTGTACTACACGGGTTAAAAAATAAAAAAATATTTTTTTATAATATAGAAGATTTGCTATTAGAAAAGCTAAATCAAATAAATAACAATAAATATTATAAGTTTATACAACTTAATTAAACCAGCAGTCATATCAGTTATATATCTTTTAAATCCAAAATAAATAAATCTAGTATTTTTACAAGAATTATCCAAATATTCCTACTAAAAAGTAACTATAAAATATAGATAAGATTGATGATAAAAGTCTTTTTCGTTTGTTTTCGTAAAATAATAAATTATATGGTAAATATCAGGTTAATTCAAACCCAGTTGAAAATTCGTATGAATAATTAATACAAGGGAAAATGTGAGTGACGCATAGAAAAAAATCCTGTGTGAACATGTTAAAATTGTGTCATGTGTATCAGTTACCTAATTATTAAAATAGATAGATTATTATTATTATTATTATTTATTTGTTATTTTGGAACATGAAAAAGACAACAAATACGTCATAATATATAATTCACATAGTTGATGAAGATCGATGCTTACTATTGACTAATTTACGACATTCTGGCGACGACGACGATGCGACGGTTGGGTCCGGCGACGGTAAAGGAAACGACTGAGAGAAAAACGACTTCGGTCCATTGCCGGAAAAACTATTAATAATTCCGTTCACAGCCTCGCCGGAGGTTGACGGCCAAGTGAGGTGGCAGACGTCGGACCACAGCCGGTGGTTTCTTTCCGACATGGAGTTTAACACGGCGGTGGCACAGGTGGCGGAGGTTAACGACGGTCCATCGAGTCGAGTTAGTATGTGAGATTGTACTATATCGGTGGGTAGTGAAGAAAATGAAATGCCGGTGGCACACGGTGGTGATGCGGTGGTGGTTGGCATGTTTGTGGTGGTTTACGGTGGTGAGAGTTGAAATGTTGAAAGGTTACGTGTGGAACAATTGTTATGTTGGTAATGAGAATGAGGTTTTGTAGCTTGGAGTATAAATACTTTGGTTTGGATGTGAAATGACGAAATTACCCTTTAGTGTTTGAAGAGAGTGAAAGTTGACTGATGACCAAAGCAAATGACAACAAAGTTAAAATAATCGATTGGGACATTATACAAGTCATTAGGGTGTTATAATAAGGTTGGTTTTGATGATTTTAGTGATGGGTCAAAAGTCAATTAGACTTTTGGTTGGATAATTGAAATCTATCTTGTTTGGTTCATTTAACTTTTTTACATTTAAGATGAAACCTAATTATTATTCAACTCAAGCAATAAAGTCATTTTAAACAAACAAAAATGTTTACATAGACCTAAATAGATTTTAATAAGATGATCAGTTTATTTCTCATGGTACAAAATAAATTTAAATAAAATAATCTGTCTATTTTTTATGGTATAAAACCATAACACTATTTATACTATTCAAAACGGATCATGTGTCTGAGGTAACATGATTTTTTTTATGTTTTGATATTTATGAAAAGATATTACTATGAAATGAATTAGTGAGTTGATCTCTCTAGTCTCTAATATCTTTAAAAGTCTATGTTTTGCTTGTTTTAATTTTCTTGATTTTCATTTGAGTGATTAATGATATAGTCCTTCTCATCCTCCAAAATTAGCCTACACGTGTGAGTGGTCACACACACAAAAAATAAAAAAAGGACATTGATCTATAATGAATTGTATTGAAACTCAATTACTCATTCAAGTGGACATATGAAACGATAAACACTTTAGTTCAAGACAGACTTTTAATTGCTCGCATATAATAAATTGTGGACATGATATCTTTTAGGATACTAGTTAATATCATTTTCATAATTATTTGAAATTATGTGTTGTGATATTAAGTTGCCAGTCGACGAGAATAACTCGATAAGTACATGTCACATATATATCCATAAAAACTTAGTAAATAATCAAGTATATGTGGATGATGTCTAATCCACAAACGATCACATCATCAAATATTTAAAGCGTACAGATACAACTGTTAACAACACACAAAAATTAAAGGTTAAATCATATGATTGGAATTAAAAGAGATTTAAAACTTGGTTTTAAATTAAAAAATAACATTACAAAACTGAATGAAGGTTTAATCAGACCAAGAATTAATAATTAATAAAATTATTTTGAACATATAAGTTACTATTGATTAATGGTTTATTTTATTTGCTTTAATATATATATATATATATATATATATATATATATATATATATATATATTGGTGTTGTTAAAAAATATAAGTTACTAGTAAATCAAAACCAAATCTTTTTAAGCATCTCATTTGCTAACATGTAAAAATTGAATGAGATTGGATTTTCAAAGTGTTGGTAGATAATCTAACATTTTGAGGATGTCTTCTAAAGTGTTCTTACGACATTCACGTTACATTTTCCATTTTCTATTAATTCACATGATCACGTCCTTATAATTATACAAAAAACGTACACCAACTTTTTTATTTTATTTTCATACAGATAATATTTTTATACGTCTGTTATGACATTTTCTCTCTCAAGCACACTCACAAGCAATTCTAAAAAAAATTTAAAAAATTACTGCAGGTGATCAACCGTATCTTCTCAAATACATAAGTGAACAATATTAATTTTTCTCTACTCACCCACTCCTTAAAATATACAGAACCTATATATAAATATATATATATATATATAGAACGTGTTGTGAATGCTCTCCACATACAAGATATACAAAACCTATATGTAAAGATACAAAGAACGTCTTATGAATGTTCGCAACATATAGATGGTCTTTAACTGTTCAAATAAATTAACTAATTAAGAAAAATATCTCACAAACTTTTCCAATTTCAAAAAAGTAAATCACTCACTTTTGTGATAAAGCTCACCAAGTATAATTGAACTTGCTAGAATAGTAGAATCTATCTTTCTTGAATCGCAACATCGGGAACAAGTGTGTCAAAATGGGTCAAACAGAGTACAATTAACGTCTAACGTTCACAAGAAGCAAACATCATTCAAGGAGGATCAAGAATAAATAGCGAAAAGAAGTTGTGATTCAACTTTCATACATTTTATTCTTTTAGTTGTGTTACATTTGAGTGATGGTTTTTCACGATTATTATTATTATAGATCTTTAACGTGTGTCACTACAACTATTAATGATTTGTGAGATAGGTGATGGAGACTAGTGATAACAAGGTGATCACTTCCTTTGTAAAGTGAGACGTAGCATGTGATCACCATTCCTTTGTAAAGTGAAACGTTGTCTCTTTCATTCAAGAGATATTCTAATGGAACAAACTCCTGAGAAGACTAGTGGTGATCACTGAGCATGTTGCATTACTAAGGTTGCCTCATTACTTGTCGACATTGACATAATGAGAATTACGGGTGTATATTATTCAAACAATTAGAATTTCGATTCGAATACCTAATTCAAATTCAAATATTAATTTAACTGAATTGAATACAGTTTTAAAATTCGGAATGAATTCAAATTTGATTTCTTCTATCGATTCAAACCATTTGAATAAGGATTATGCATATATATTTTAGTTTTTGTATATCACATGAGAGTTATGGTTTTAATTGTCGGGTTATTAGTATAGTTGCGACTATTTTGAGTTTTGATGTTGTTTGGTTATGGTTTCAAACTCTTTATTTTATTTTGCAATGATATATGTGTTATATAGTTAAAACTTTATAAAAATAGCATGTTGTATTTTTTTACCGTATATTTATTTTTTAGCTTTTTATTCGAATATATTCAAATTCCATTTTATTCAATTTGAATAAGCTTATTTGAATTGAATAACCTAATTCTTATTTGAATTCGAATCAAATTCAAATATGAAAATTTCAAGTTCGACTACTTTGATTTGAATAAATCGAATGAATTCGAATAAGCACCCTATTGACAGTTCCTTGAAATTTTGTTGCATATGGAATTTGAATTGTTCCATGTTCCTCAAAAGCATGTAGTGCGTCAGAAGTTACTTTGTCAATCGTCATGTGCATTTGAAAGTTGCTTTGTGATCGAAATTTATATGTTTTCGGAGGTTTTGGTTTATTAGAACTGATCCAACAATTGGATAAATCATGAGTAATAATGCTTTCCTTAGTACCGACCTCAAATATCCTAACAACATGATCGTGATATTGTCCTTATTGTTTAATTTGATTAACACTTTTGGTGGTTGATTCATCGCTCGTTTGTGGAGACAGACATAGACAACATCACGGTCGTGTTTCTTGATAAGTGAGTCCTTTCTTCAGTGATGAACTGTTGGCGGCAGTCCTACCTTTTGTCTCTGTGGACCGATAATTTGCTCTTTGGGGCTTTAGCAAATATTATATTAACATATGAATACATTAAGATAATTGGGACAGAGTCGTCTACTATGGAGAAAAATAGTAGTTAAAATGGAGGATGGTGGTGGTGACCGGAGAAATTGGAGATTGGTGGAGGATCAGAGAAAGAAGTAAACAAAGAAGAAAAGGAAGAAATGTCGGAGAATTTGGGACAAAGCAACCCCAATAAAATGGGGAGAGCTGTTCACAACGACTCCATCCCACCTAACATTTAAAGCGTATGTTTGAATTTGTATCGTCATAAAAACTTATTACCTGATAAATCCACACGCCACATCATAGAGTTAAAACTTGTAAAGCTCGTTTCTAACGACATGCTAGCATTCTCCCACATTCCCTTAACTTCAAATAAATTAAAAAGGAGAGTTGTAAAACCTAAATTCTATCCTTTAGGGTTTTCTCTATTTTCAAAACAAAATTTTATAATTGATTATAAGTAATGAATCCTAGAAAAAGTTGAAGGAAAGGTACAAATAATATTTAATAAATTGATTATACGCACAAAAATTCAAAACACAATTTAAGGAAAAGTAATCACGAGGTTTACTTTTTATTGTGTCCAATCAATTATCAATTAGTTATTGTTTTATTTATAACGAAACAAATAAAGTCTGATTATCCGATATCATCTAACTGTGAAAGTTGATTCCAAACGCTTTGTGAACATAAATAGCGTTTGGTAGCTCAAGCTCATATAATAATAGAGAGAATGATTTATAGTTTGATAAATGATAATAGATGAATTATTTGGCTAGTGAGTTTTATTTAAAGGCTTGAGTTATCTATCTAAATAAATACATGACACCCTTCGTTCATATCCCATAATCCTATATTGAAGGCATGAAATGTTAAATCTATTTAATATTTGTATATTTCTTTTTCGATATCATATCTAATCCATGACCAATTAATGAGGCACACGGAAAAAAACATGTTTGAATTTTTAAACTAGTTTCAAACTTAACATAGTTCATCAAATAAAATCAGTTGGCTTATACCGGTTTCAACCCGCCCCTAACCGATGATTCAGATAGTAGTTTGCCTTCGCCTCCCTCGAACCAATTTCGTTCCGGTCCAATTTCTCTTTAAATTGATTAGATAAATCTTGAATATCTTTTTTCTTTAAACTAGTTTATTACCTAAATCGATTTTTTCACAATCATTTTTACCAGTATTAACCAAACTGTCAAGGTTTTCAACCTAAACCGATTTATATAAAAATCGGGTTCAGCTCATACTACAAACAAATGAAAAATCGAAATTGTTAGATAATCGAACCGAACAAACCGGATACGATTAACGGTAATCAAGTTTTGCTTGCTTTATCAATAAATTTCACTTCACAAGTTTTCATCTCATCTACGTGTCTCTTCGCCGTTCGTTCCTCCTCCGATCACTCTCTCACCTTATCCTGTTACCTCCTACCGTCGCCGGAACTTAACGCTTCGTCAAAACACCGGTCGCCGGAGAAACATTGGACATTGTTATGCGATAAATGACCATTTCTCAACCTCACGCTCTTCCGAGTGTTTGTTGCCACCGTTCTATTGCTCTAACGAAGTAAGTATTCACTCGTTTTCATTTCAATAACTGTAATTATCGCTTTGATTATAAGCTATACATAGTTATGCAACTGTGTTTGCTTATTTCTCGTTTCTAATTCCGTTGATTAGCAAGTTTGTAACGGAATTTGACGCAATTGGATCGTTTGTATTGAATGATTTTGATGTTATTGTGACGTGCATAAACTTGAATTGCAAATATCGTAACTCATAAGTCGCTCATTAGTTGTTGATTTGTTGGATATGTTGGATAATTGGATCGTGGAAATGTTTACGTGGTAGTTTTTTGTTTGGTGAGGGTTAAGTAAACTGTAAACCTTGCTAGCTTTTGTGGATTAGAATTTTATCAATGGAACCTGTTATTAGGTATCTTAATTTAGGAGTTGATAGTGGTGTTAATTGTTAAATTGTTCGTTATTGTCTGAGAAACATGTAGTTTAATAATGAATTAATGAGGCAGATAAAGTTAGTGGAAGTGAGAAGAAAACTGAACATGAGTGAATGTCGAACATAAGGCTTTTGAATCATGACTATTTGTAATTGTGCGTTGTTATCACGAGTTAGTGCTGTATAATAAGTATGTCAAGCCTTGATTTTCTAACTTTGCATATATGATGCAGATATCTGAATCCATGGAACTCATGTAAACATTCCAAAACCTGTTTTTTTCATAAGAAGGTTTATTCAAGGAAAAGATTTCAGATAAATCTTTGTTTATTAGATTACGAGTCTCTCGCTCTTAGTTCCATACCAGTAGATCTACAGTTTTCTTGCTTGACCGTTAACAAGTTAAGACGAACAGGACACTTTTTGCCATTTGCTTGTGCTGATGATGGTGTAACAGTTAATGACGGTTCTCAAGTAAGTACTAGTGGCAATGTAGAGGGAATGCAAAATGAAGAATATAATAGTGAGCTTATTCAATTATTGCATGATGCTGCAAGGGAATGTGAGGTAGCCATTAAAGAGCAGATCTCCACATCCATGTTGTCATGGTTCCCAACTGCGTGGCTTGGTATAGACCAACATGCTTGGGTGAAGGCTATATCTTATCAGGTAAATTAGTAAATATGCTCGTGATCTTTGTACATTATGTTCATCTAGAGACATAAATATGTGCATAGATGAATAGATGTGTATACATTATTACATATATTAGTTGGCATGCCTCTAGAACTTCATCTAGAGACATATACCACAGTGGCCATATTTTATGTGTTTTCTGGTCTGCATATGATACGTATATCAGTGTTTTCTTATGTCAACTCTCTTTTTCTCGTGATGCGAAATCGATGAAGCTATAATTTATTGACTTCTAAGATTAGGGTCCCTGTTGAAATAGACCATTTTGAAGGGACTACTAAAAGAAAATAAGTATATTCTGGTGCGCATAGTTTATACATATTCTGATTCTGAACACGACATATTAGGTATCAGTGGATATTAGTTATATAAGTTTTATGACTTGATACAAGTTCTGAATCTGAATGGGAATTGTATTTTCCTTTGTACTCTGTAAGAAATGTAGACATTAAAATTAAGTCCATCAATGGTGCTGACTAATGAATGATTTGGAGTCAGCATAGCCAGTTTAATATGAAACTGAAACTTCAGCCTGTTTTTTTTTTCAGATTGCTCAATCTAATGTGTAACAATGTTTTCTCCAAGAACCACTCTTACTTTCTGAACCATCATATTAGCTCTTACTTCATTTTCCCAGTTTTACCTCCCCTTTCAGTGATGTATGCCTCAGATACATCTCTTCATGTTTTCAAAATCTATGTTTACGGTTGTGCGGTACCCTTCACGGTTGGGAACTTGGAAGGGAATCACTGTGGAATTATATTTAGTATCATTTAGCCGAGGTGACTTTGGTGACTTTTGTGCAGTGAACCAATCAACCAACTAGTCAACTACCAAGATTGGTTTTAGAAACTAATATTGTTGGGACATTGTGTTGATGGATCCTAGCTAAATTATGTAGATATAAGTGAAGACCAGACCTAAAAATCCCCTTCCATCACCAAGCACAATTGCACAACTATGATCTGGATGTAAATCAGGTGCAGCCACTTCTAACTTAAAAGTACCTTTAAGTTAACCAAACATCTGAGATTGTTGGGTCATTAATTGCATAGAAATGCTTCTGTTGACTGGGTTTTATGGATTTTGTGGCTTTTAAGTCTAGGCACGTACCAGTTGCTGGACAAGCCATTAAATGAACAACTTTCCAACTAACTGCAGGATTTTTGCTGGTGAAGCTAGTTAGTTATCTCAAAGGCTCAACATAGAAGTAAAATACAGGAATGATGAATTCTTGGAATTTGGAAGGACCCGACCAATTCAAACAGCATTATGTTACCGAAAAGACTTATGATGACTCCAAAATGAAAACTGACAGCTACTAGCTGTATAGTGTGCTCTAGGGCACTTGAGGGCGAGGGTACATACCTTTTTGTTTTTAAGATTTTGTACCTGTTGACTTTCATAATTTGGGTTTAACTTGGATTTGGTAACGTCCAGACCTGAGGTAGAAATTCTGGTGTACAAAGACTTAACCTTCGAAACCCTTAGGAGCTATGGTGTAGGGGGTCACCTTTAATTGGAAGCATTTCACATGTGTTATTGATAGGCTTTCACCATTTCTAGGAAGACGTGTTTAGCAAGTTAAGCAGAGATCTACCATGCTTCTTTTTTTTTAACGACATTTTCTTTTTTGAACGGCATCTAGTATGCTTCTTAACAGACACATTGCCACTACTACAATCAGATTCTATGAAAATATGCAAAACCTTCTTTGACTTTTTAGAGAAATTTTGTCAAAACTTGAGAACAATTATATATCTCCTAATTTCACGGCTGTGATCTTTTTACTGTGCTGCTCGATTCTGATTTCTAATATTTCCATGGGATTCTGGTTTTTGCTACCCAAGGGTTTCACCAACTTATGACATAATGCTAATTACTGATTAACTTTGAATAACTTCAGGCCTCAGTGTATTCATTACTGTTAGCAGCATGTGAAAGATCATCTCGCGGAGACAGAAGAGACCGAGACGTCAATGTTTTTGTTCAGAGGAGGTACAGATTTTGAGTATTTCTACTAATCCATTAGATATCAGAGATAAAAGATACAACCATTTATATTTTGTTGCATATGAAGTTAATAAAGATGTTTCTGTGTAAGTCAGTTTAGTTTTACTGTCGTCATTCATCAAAGAATAGAATTTAAAAAAATACAAGGCATATCAAATAAATCTCAAAAAGTTTTTTCTCAATGAATATCTTAGTTTGGTAAAATAATGTTTGGACAGCTTGACTTATGTTGGTTTTGTTATGTTGCACTTTAATCTCCAACTTTATTCACCTAAAAAGAGCAACCACCTTCTGCTGTTCAACTTTAAGCTCCAACTATATTAATCAATTTCCTTTTCTCTGTTTTATCACTAAAATTTCCAAGCTCAATATTGTTATATAGAGATTATTTCATAATGCAGTCTGTCACAATATTTTTTATTTAATCTAGATACAACTTTTACGCAGTTTATCATGGCTTTCTTCTCCCTTGGAAAGTAAAATCCGGGATGCACTATCAGACGATCAAAACAAACTTTGTGAGTGGTTTTGGTCTGAGCAAGTGCCTTTGGTGGTGTCCAGCTTTGTCAATTATTTTGAAAAAGATAAGCGTTTTGCTGCTGCTACTGGAGTGTAAGTAGTTACCTTCTAGATGCATGCAATTTTTGGTTTTCAAGTCAGGTGACAAGATGAGCATGGTTACTTTTTCAAGAACGGTTAAGAATCCTCTTTGTATGCGCGTTATCTACATGCTGAAACTGATTGATCGGGTTAGGTTGACGGTTGACCAGCAACAACTTCTTTTCCCCCTTAATTAAACTTTTGATTTGACCCTAACTCATCCGACCTGAAAGATAAAACATAACATTCATAAAATAACTGGTCTAATTTGTCGCCTCTATTATATATCATGCTAACTTGTTCCTTCCTCCTCCAGTCTCAGAAAAGGCGCCTCCTTGAGTTCAGGGGATGCATGTGACAGATCATTGCTCATGCTTGCCTTAAGTTGCATTGCTGCAATAACAAAGCTGGGCCCTACAAAAGTTGCTTGCACACAGTTAATCTCTGTTCTTCCTGAGTTAACTGGTAGACTGATGGACATGCTGGTTAAACTCGTTCCTATACGTCAAGCTTACAGTTCCATTAATGAAATTGGTCTACACAAAGACTTTTTGGTCCACTTTGGACCTCGAGCTACAGCATGTATAGTGAAAGATGATCAAGGCACTGAAGTTCTGTTTTGGGTTAGTCTTGTACAGAAGCAGTTACAATGGGCTATTGATAGAGAGAGAATATGGTTAAGACTCACAACCTGTGAAAGTATTGAGGTAAAAACTATTAATATTTAGGTTTTTACTTTTTTTCCCTTTTCATAGGTTTTTACATTGAATCCCTTTGACTCTTGCTTGACCCAGTCGTAAAAAGAAAGTTCATTTTTTTGCTAATTGTTTACAAACTGCTAAGGGCTTAATTTATAATTTTGTTAGCAATCATCTGCTAATTGCTATTCTTTATAATTTTGTTTGCATTCATTTGGTAATTATGTTGGAGTAAATTCATTTAGTCTGATTAAATTGAGGTTTTTTCCAACTAAAGTGTGTGTATTTTATACTTGGTTTGGAGTAAAACACTACGTTTTTTTTTTCCAACTAAGGACATTTATATTGCTGTCAGCATCACAGCATGTCAATCACTGAGTACCATTCTCTTACAACTCTTGCTACATGGTTCAGGTTAATTGTTTCTGCATTTATCTTTCCTTGTTTTGGGAGTTGTTCGTTCCATTTCATCTCATAATTTGTGGCGATAATGTGTAAAGTTGGGTAATTGTTTCTATTTTATAGGTCACATTTACAAATGTTATCCCTTTGTTGTAAGCAATCTTCCTGCATCATTATAAGCATCAGTCATGCTGTATAGTTTAACTTGATTTTTGTGCCTGTAGGTTTTAAATAAAGATTTGGCTATTTTTGGATTCTTCATTGCTTTGGGAAGGAGGACCCAGTCATTCCTATCTGCAAATAACTTTGAGGTGCTACCTCCACCCATTGAACGATTGATTAGGTAAAGCTTTCAAAGGAGACGTTTAAATTGAGTAATCTGAATCTAAATATAAATCTGAGTATTTTCTCTCTTCAATGCAGGTATCTTATTGGTGGGAGTGTGCTATACTATCCTCAGCTCTCATCAATAAGCTCTTATCAACTGTATGTGGAGGTTAGGATCTTGAATTAATATATCATGTACAGAGTAAGGTTTTCAAAATTTGTCAAATTTGCTGACATGTTATAGGTTGTATGTGAAGAATTGGATTGGCTTCCATTCTATCCAGGGGAGATTGATTCTCAAAAAGGTTTGCAGGGCCATAAAAGTAAGAAAGGTCCTCCAAATGAAGAAGCTGTCCCTATTGTTTTAGATGTTTGCTCACATTGGATTCAGAGCTTTATTAAATATAATAAATGGCTTGAGAACCCTTCTAATGTAAAGGCTGCAAGATTCCTTTCGAGAGGGTATGCCATCTATTTCGTTAAAGGTTTCAAATATGAGCGGGCTCTTAATGAGATGATATAATACGTATTTTATTTCAGGCGCACGATCTTACAAGAGTCTGTGGAAGAATTAGCGATACCCGAGTAAGTAGAATGATATCGAGTCCGACTTCTGCATCATCTCTGTGCAAAATAACATGTCCTGTTTCAATAATGTTCAGAACATGCTAGCTGCTACCTAGTCCTATTTTGTTCCAATCTATGAATATCTCAAGCTAGTTATTTAATCATAAGACCATACTAGTACTTATTTAGAAATAACATAATTTACTGTGATGATATTAAAAAAAGGACAAAATGCCAATAACATGGGAAGTGAACACCGATGCTATATCTTTCACTAGTAAATGCATTTTACATTGAGGTAAATAGGCATACTGCGAAGTGCATCTGCTGGTTGTGTTTTTTCCCCTATTTTAATGATTAATTTATAGGATATGAAAACATTAATGCAGGCAGCTGATGATTGACAGCAGTACCACAAAGGTATTTGAGCTTACTCGTTCAAGAGGTTATGCTCCACTGAAGAAAGAACTAGATTCTTTTGACAAGGTATCTTCATTTATACTAAACCAAGTTGAAAAATTTTCGTTTTTCCAGTATTCTTTGGATGAAGTGTTTATTGTATATTGTCACCAATTTGTGATTTTGAACCTTGGGATTGTAAAATGATCTTAGTATATGGGCTCCAATCTTATATATCTACCACAATATAACCAACACAAACTTGACGTTTCTGATTTAGGATCCAAACCAGTTACCAACCTAGCTCACTAAAATTTTTTGGGCAAAAGAGTTTAACTGGTTTCCCACCATTGTCCACCACAACCACCACCACCCACCATCACCACCACCCACTATTGTCTACCATCACCCACCGCCCCCCCCCCACCACCACCCACTGTCAACCACCGTCCCCCACCCACCACCATCCAGTACCACCACCATCGTCCCCCACCCACCACCATCGTCCCCCACCACCGTCCCCCCATCACCCACTATCCACTACCATCACCCACCATTGTCCACTACCATCACCCACCATTGTCCACTACCATCACCCACCATTGTCCACCACACCACCATCCACCACAACCACTACCACCACCCACCATTGTCCGCCACCACCACCCATCATTGTCCAACATCACCCACTGTCCCCCACCACCACCACCCACTGAACACCATCCCCCACCCACCACCATCCCGTACTACCACCACTGTCCCCCCCCACCACCACCACCCACTGTTCACCACCGTCCCCCACCCACCACCATCCAGTACCACCATCAGTGTCCCCACCACCACCAGTTTATTTCAGCAGACTACAGATGTTTAGTCCACCTCTTCTTCTGCAGATGTCTGCAAATGTGGTCCGCAGACTGCAGACATTTTCCTGCAGAAAAAACAAACAGCACCCCTAAGATTCTATTATACACCTCACACGCATAGAATCTGAATTAATTAAGAACTAAATATTTGACTAGAACTAGAAGAACTATTCCACTTGGTCATTTCAGACACACATGTGAAATTTTATGGACAATAAATACATTTCTATAATACACACACGTGAATAGTAACACCCCTACACACCTTTTGCGACATGTTCTTCCACGTTCTTTTTCTATATATTAATTTTTATAATTATGTTTAGACATTTTATGTTTTTCTCTTACAATTTTAAATTATAACTTTTTTATAATAAAATTCCAAATATATCATTACGACGCGCTTATTCTATCCATGTTTTCGTATAGGTTTAATTCAAACCCACTCAATATGTATGTAGTAGAATTGTAGAAAGGATAGGAAGGATCTTAAAGCTGCATTTAGCAAAAGGGTTTAGGGTGGTGGTGGGTTTTAAGAGTTTAATATTTAAACTGGATCTTGTTCATTGAACAATTATTCTGCATTTCTTTTCCTGCTCCCTGATTTCATTATGGTTTTCTTTACTGCCTTTTTAATAAAAATGTTAACCCAGAGTTCTAAAGTTAATGTTTTTATCTCCTTTGGTTATGAATCTGATGGTCATTAATTATCTAATTCCCTGTATTTATTATTTTTGTATAGGAGGATATCAACATGGATGATTATCCTGCTAATCGTTCTAAAGATGCCGAAGGGGTTCAATTGGTTAAGGTGCAGGAGAAAGAGGACATCATTGGACAGTCCATAAGCAAATTCAGACGAGCTACCATGGTATTATACTCCCCCTCACTCTCAAAAGCTTATTATGATCTATCATAAGGTGGAAATTTGACTGATTTACCTGGGTCAATTGGGTTATGTTATATTTCTAACTGGTCAAATCAAAAATATTTTGCTAAAAGGATTCAACAGTTTAGAAGTTGGCCAAAATCAATATATGCACCCTCCTAAATCATTTTATTCAAAGATTTGTATGGTAATTAACACATTTGACTATATATCTACAAAAGTTAAATGGACAAAAAGTGAGTGTGTCCACCCATAACCACCCATACAATATTGCATGTTTTGACACCTTACCCACACCATCCATAATTCTATGTTTCCACCTCTATCATGTGAACATGTATTTCATCAACTACTCAAACATTTAATTTTACAAATATCTTGATTATAATTCGTATTTTTAACGACAACCCCTGAAAATGCTGGTGATTGATATTTTTTTTATCTATGAGCAGGACGTGTTGCAGGGCACTCAACTTCTAGCCATAGATGCTGCAGCAGCTATAGGATTGCTTAGAAGGGCTCTTATAGGGAATGAATTAACTAACAAAGAAAAACATGCTCTTAGAAGAACTTTAACAGACTTGGCATCAGTAATTCCAATCGGTATACTCATGCTACTACCTGTGAGTTCTTCTGTCCTTGTGATAAATTAGATCTTGTAGTCTTTACCCACCTATTTATGGGTCAATTTGGGTTTATTTTATCTCTAGCAGGCCAAACGGATGACATTAAAAAAAATATCTCAAAGAGAATGAGTTGAAAGTTAAAAAAATATATATATCTTAACACATCCCTATATCATTTATTTTTACAAAAAGATAGTAATGTTAACATAAAATGAAAAATTCTTTTTAATATTTAGCTCACTAATTGTTTAGAAAAAAACGAATTGGACAAAAAAGTGTTCATGGTCAACCTGATCCATACCAAAGAGTTTATCAGTTTACCCAATGAATTCATTAGCAAGTTACTAAGCAAATCATCAGATCTAGAGAATATGAAAAGAAAAAGGATTTATCTGATTTTCTATTGGTTTTAATCCAACATCATGGCAGATACAGTTTAAACTGTAAATTGGTGATTTGCTTATCAAAACCAGTAGAAAATCAGATAGATCCTTCATTTTCTTTAGAGCTGGTGATTTGCTTATTAATTTGTTAATTCATATTTTCTTTTTTTATCTATCCAAAAAATCCGTATAAATGAAGCAGAAAAACTGTGTAATCAATTTTTACACACTAAATTGTTTGCCAAAAGTGGTTTGGGCCAACCCAATATGGCCTTTTAACCCAACTCGTTGACATGCTGTTTTCCAACTATATTTTCTCCAGTATTTACCTGACCCATGATGATGTAGGTCACTGCAGTTGGGCATGCAGCAATGCTGGCTGCTATTCAAAGATACGTACCGTCACTGGTGCGCTCTTCATATCAGGCTTAAAGTCTCTTTTACTATTTCTTACATTATAAATATCCATTTTTTATTTAAATCTCATTTTGTTGTGTGAAGATACCATCCACATATGGACCTGAAAGACTAGACCTTCTAAGGCAGCTTGAAAAGATCAAGGAATTGGAGACCATAGAGCCGAAGCCCATCGAGCTTGCTGCTGATTAAACACAACCCGATGAAATTTCTAACCATCATACACCTGATTAGATACAAACATGAAGGCTTTTATCAATCACGATTTTTAATCTCGAACGATTCTGAATCCGTTGAATATTAGTTGAGTATAAACATCCATTTAGGGTAACTATTTCGTGAATGCTACGAGATTTATTTCCATAACTAACAACCAACGTAATTATGCTTTGCAGTTTGGCAGCATGGTTCTGTTTCGGGGTTTGTTGCGGTCTGTTCCTGGTGGTGTGCTATTAACTTTTTTTTTCGGTCGATACGCAGACACAACAACCATGTTACGCACATTTGTTTTAATATCATATCACAAAATGTATCGTGCTGCTTGTAACATTTCGGTTAATAGCTACTGAAGAAAATATTTCATGTCATTTCTATTGTCTTATGATCCGTCCTACTGAAATGTTTGATATAACAAAACAGTTTAACGTAACTCATGCATTTTTCTGATTGTGCTGTACCTATAGATCAAAATGTTTTCATACATGTGATCATAACTCATATGACATGTTACTGACAGTCACTTTTACAGTCATAAAGATATACAAATGAGGACAACAGGTTTAACGTAAATATTATAAAACAAAATGTATGGAGGATTGGAGTAAACAACATTAATATTTAGGCAGCAAATTAAGCAAACATAATTGGGTTGACAGATACTATGTTTTAACGGAGGTACTAAGAAGACTGTAGATACACATGATATGTGTCCCTGAGTCATGATGCAGTGCAGGATCTTAACAGTTGCCAATGACACAGCCAGCCATTGGACCATTAATTCTATCACTAGTCTTGTTCCTCACCCATTCTTTCTGCTTGCTTTCAATGGTCCCAATTCCTCAATATCACATCCTCATCATCATACACCATCATCCCTTTAAAAAACAAAAAATTATTTTCATGTTTTATTTATATAAGAAAAACACGTGAGTTTTGGTTGAACAGTTAGCTATGGTTTAGAGAAGATTAAGCAAAACCGGAAGTTTTATTCGTTTGAGAATTTTATTGTTTGGTTTTGACGGTTTGATTCGACTTTTATTTTAAATCATTAATTAGTTTGCATTAGTTTTTTTTAAAGATGGTTCCTGATTAGGCTACATGGTGTGCATGGTCTAACGCCCCTCACGCCCCCATGTCACATAAGTGAGGGGGAGGGGGTAGTTTGACTAGCTGTTAGAATTTAAAAAAAAAAATTAATTTAACTAATATATATGTACACGCAAACTCCACAATCATTTCAAACTTCAATTTTATAAAAATTTACACATTCTACATTTTTAATTTCCATCAAAATGTTAGATATTTCATCTTCATCATATATGTATATATATATAAATAATGGTTATACGGTTGGGTTGGTTTACACAGATTTCAAGTTCAAGTTTAAACGAGACGACCAAATTATTAAACCGTAACAACAAAGAACCGAACCAATTGGGTTTCAGACCGGAAAAACTGGCCAACTTGGTTTGGTTTGTATGGTTTGTATGGTTTGATCGGTTTCAAATTTTCAACGGTCCATTAAACGTCCTTATCTTATGGTCATTTCAGTGATGTTTGAACCGGTTATTAATTTTGTGTCTTCTCAACCCATGAGTTGTTAATAATGACACTAACAAGTTAGGACCCGGCCATAATATAAACTTAATTGATATCATGTACACCGTCTCTTTTTTTGGGTTTATATATAACCCAATTAAGTTGGGTTGGGTCCTTTTGGGGGCATCTAGAGTGATCATTTTATTATTAGTAGTATTTTAAAATATAAAAAAATCTCTGCCTGAAAATCTGGGATCTCCCCATTTTGTGCCATCCAATCAAAAATAATTGAGACTTGAGTCTAGAGATCTTATCCCTCATGTTGGTGTTGGTGTTGGTGGTATCTCATCTGTTACATAGCACACAAAAGACTTCATTAGGGCCCACTCAAGATTCATTATTTTCCAAATCCAAAAATAGAAAAAATAAATAAATAAATAAACATTGTATCTACAATCTTGTAAAATTGGTTGGACCTAATTTGGGCTATGTTAAATTTTAAACATTTTTTCTTTTAATAATAAGAAATCGTTATGTTTAGTTTATGTTTGTACAGATAATATATTTTTAAAACTGATAGAACTCTAGTCAAATACTCTATCAACGTGGATTTGTAAGGTTTAACTGTAAGAAAATGATGTTACGTACCATGTTAATAGAAAACCAACTAAATGGTTACTTGAGTGTGTACATGGTAACCATGTATTGGCACATAGTTGTGTGTTTACAATAGTATTTTGAACAAACTAAAAAATGTTGTGGTACATTTTAATACCTTTTTGTGTAACATTAGTATTCAATATTCGGTTGACTAACTTAATTCATGTAGTCGAAGTTCATCTACATTAATACAATTATAAGTTTATAACAATTTGATTCACATGCATTATAGATCTTGAGTTATTACAACTCTTGTAAAGGAGAGCAATTTATCGAGTCAATATTTTGTTTTTGGTATATTGATTAATTATTAATTAATTTAAACAAATCAAATCAAATAAAGACCGAATTATAATACTAAGATTTGATCCATTAATGACACTACTTTATACATTTTGTAACTAGGATTAGGTTGGACTCGTCAATGTATCATCATCAATCATCAATAAATATAAAATATTGTATTTGTCTCATAAAAGGAGGCAACAAAATCATGACTTGTAAATTAATTATGCCGAAACAGTGAAACACATGGTAGAAAAGAAAGTCACGAGTCATTAACTATTAAACTTCGGTGAAGTTTATTAATATAAACTAGGTTATTACCCCGTGTATTATAAAAGTTCAAAACCTAACATGTTATGTAATAAAAAGTGATAATATAATAATTTAACTATATTAGATTTGTTTTTAAAAAATGATTGATGTTAACTACATTAAAATTGAAGAGTAATAAATATATAAAATCATATTATAAAACAATTGTTTTAGTGTTTATAAAAGGAGTTTATATATTAAAAACTAGTTTTAATCCCGTGTGTTAACACGGGTAAATTTATTTATATACATAAAGTTTAATATTTTTATAAGAATATTATTTAAAAAAAGTTAGATACTGCATATTACATAAAACTTGTCATGTTGTAATTTTATTTCTTTGGTAAATATGTGTAACAACTATGTTTTATTTTTATACCCTATTAAATATAACCTATGTTTTAGATAATAATTAGTGGTGAGAGCAAACGTAATTAGTAAAGTTAAAGGATGAAATATTCAAATTCGTATATACTTAAGACTTTTGTGTAATTTACTCTAATATCTATAATTTTATAGGTTATTTGCAACTTTATTCTTAAGTTTTGTTTTTATAAGATATCAAATATAAGCTGACCCGTGTAAACCCTTAGTAGGAAAAAGTTTAACATGCATGAAAATGCTCTTAAATTTTTAGACCACAAAATTTTATTTAAATTTTGTTTTTTAGTATAACAATATTGTCAACTTAAAGAGATTTAAAATATCAATTTTATGGTGTATTTTTTTTTAAATAATGTTGTATAAAAAACTTTAGGTGTGCTTAAAAAATATTTAGCTATGTAATTTTATGTTATTAACAACTTTATCACAAAGTTTCAATAATATACCCTATCAAATATAAAATATGGCTCGTGTACACCCTTAATAGAAGAGGGTTTAAAAGGTAAATACTCTTAAATTGTTTAAGATTCTCCTAAATATTAGAGGACTAAAAATAATTAAAGGTATTATAATATAATATTATAGATATATATTTTAAATGTAAAAATATTATTGTGAGATAAAATCTCTTATGATGCCAAGTAAGCAAAGATCACCTTTAATGATGCCAACTAAGCAAAAACTATTTTCCTATATTATATAAGGATTAATTAAAATATACGAAAAGAAACAAAACAAAAATTGAAAAAAAAGTATAAATATTTATTTCAGTTTCATTATTTAATTGAAATTCTAAATAAAATACTATTATGATTAATTATGGGTCATACTATTCACACACCTCATATCCTATTCACACACCCCATGCTTTTATTTCCCACACCCTCAGGCGCCGCACATAAACCTCGGCGTCGTGCCTGGGTTACTTCTTATCCCAGACAAATCCTCGAACGTAGTCAATCACGCTTCAACACCCTTATGCGCCGCGCATGGCCGTCGACATGGCGCCTGGGTCATATATGCGGCCAACAACATCATCGGCGCCTAGGTCATATATGCGGCACATATGTCCAGGTTTTACCGATTTCCACCTCGTTTACGACATTCCTCGGTTGACGTTGACAGAAAAGTGACTCAGGCGCCGCATCAAGGCCTATCCGTGACGCCTGGTTTTAAAACAGGTGTGGATAGAATTTTAGGGTGTGTAAATAGACAAGGCCTTAATTATATGTACATAAATACTTTTTATAATTTATAAGGTTTAAATGGCTAACCTAGTTGAATGACAAATGACTAATTATTAACTCATTTATTAATATAAGGAGATTATATATATCTCAAATAAGATTTTTGTCTACATAATTATTAAGTAAAAAAAATGTCTAATATTCATTTTATGCTCACATATGATCTATAAATGTCACATATGATAATCTTTTTAAAGGTAAAAAAATAAATATATTTTTATTCTAAATTTTTGAACGGTCATATTATTCAAAGCACCGGCAAAGTGGCAACTAGCTATAGCAAGAGGTTAGAGCCAAAAACAACCAAAATTTACAACAACAAACTACTACATCAGTTCATTTGCAACTACGTTATATTTTTCTACACCTTTATGTTTCAGGTGAGACTAAAACCTTACATCCTTTTAATAAAAAAAAACATACATCTTTACCGCTAGAACAAATTAATGATTGTTTTAAATAAGTAAATTATAGTAAATTAATAAAAAGGTAACTGACCATGTTTTGATGCAAATTGTTGGAACTGAAGTCATATGACTGGTCTGATTGATCACCATGGCTCGAACCATGTTGGTTTGATGGCTCGGGATTGTCTTGGCACTCTAGGTTCACCCCGAACAACCTCAGCCGTCTTGTTGCTACTTCTCCTCTTTGGGAAGTATCCACGTTTTCATACATCTCTCCTGTATCTTCATTTTTAAAATTCAATTTATGACTTTAAAAACATATTGTGAATTAAGCTTATAAAAGACTTGATAAAACTATATATACTTATAGAAGGGAATTTTGATTTTTATAAATTAGCTTTTGTAGTCAAGCACTCAAGCTCACATAAGAGCCACACGTAACAACAAATCACAACCGTCCATCATATATATATTTAATCCAGTATATCGAATCATATAATATTTTTTACAGAAAAATTAAGTATTGTTTATATATATATAAAATTATATAAACCATTATGTATAAAATTATATAAATTAACCATTTTCTTATAATAATTCATACATACAACAGTCCTAAATTTTAGTGTTATCATAAAAAAATATCACGTAATATAATCCAATTTCATCATGCATGTGAGATCGAAAATGAAGTTCGTAAGTGATGTCACTGTCGTCGTTATGTATTGTTATTAATGACAGTACGTAGTGGATCATAACTTAGAATGATTAAAATCCATAATCTTGTTAAAAGCTTGTACATCAGTTCGTCATTGTCAATCTCAAACCAGATCGATACCATCCTAAAAAATAAATCTACCTCAGGTAAAATAAACATTACCTTACAGATGAAGTTAATTTGAACCTAAAACATTTTTATTTTAACTAAACCTTAATTGGTTTATTAATTATTATATATAGTGGTGGATATATATATATAATTATGAAAATGCATGTGACCATCAAAGGTAAAAAAAAAGTTACCTGCATGAAGGCTACGTTGGTATGGTAGAGGAGGAGAGAAAGGTAGGTGGTGGGTAGGATAGCCAGATTGGTTATTGTAAAGCATCTGGCTAACCTGCGCACCATCAAATGACGGAGCAACTGTCTCTGCCATTATGTTTGGAACAGGCTGGGTAGCAAACCGACGTCTCCATCCAATAAACATCCTTCCACAATCCAACTTATGCCGGTGAAACAAAACGACGTCACCAACATCCAAACGTTTCTCCTTCACATACCGGCTCCAACCCTTGGTTAACACGTAGCTTTGACTGCTGTTCCAGTATGAGTACCGGAAGAGCCAAAGCTTCCCCGCCTCGTCCTCGAAACTCAACACCAGTCCTTTCCGCTGGGATGAGTCATCGCCTAGCGGAAAGTATTTCTCCGCGTGTTGTTTTGGGATGACGAGGCGGTTGAGCTTTCCTACATCACTAGGAGTCAATGGTTTTTCAAACATGTGTTGTTTAGTGATATTTGTGGTTATGAAGTTGAAATCATGTTGTGGTTGTTGTTGTTGTTGTTCATGGTGGTGGTTGAGGTTGAAACCGGCGGTGAAAGACGGTGGTTGATGGTGGTGATTATGAGTTTCCATGAATTGAATGGAGGATGTGAAGTGGAAGAGAAGTGATTGAAGGGTGGTCTTTGTAGCATGGGAAATGAATAGTAAAAGAAGAATTATTATTATTATTAATTATTAATTAATGATGAATCTTTAAAAGTTAAAAGGAATAGTGTATGGGTCCATATTGAGAGGTTGTTTGGAAGTATGAAAGATTGTGAGATTTAGGTTTTATTGACCCGATTAAGTAACATGTTTTTCTTATTAAACATTTATATTGTGTTTGTAATATTATTTTATATCCATGCTATTATTGACTATGGTAGATTTTTTAGTTTCATTCTATTATTTACCTAAATGTTACTCCATTTAAAACTTATTATTTTCTGAAACCATCATCAAGGGGTGATTCTAAAAGAAGAAAACTTTGTAAGTTATTCTTGTTATTCAAACACTTTGGATTACAATACTAGTAAACTAGAAAAACAGCCGATTATGAATTGATTTAAGTAAATAAACAAAAACAAGAAGGAAAACAAGCACACTGAAGTATGTGTAATGTGTGGTTGAGGATATATGTTCAACAGAGGTCCTCTAAAACAAATTTTAAGTCACCAAAGTGAATAATGTATATTTTAAAGGATACAACAGGTTAAGCAGATTGTATTGACGGAATAAACATAGCATCCGAAAGTATACATGAAACAAGAGAATGGAAAAAGTCCTATGTGTGTGATGTTTGTAACATGTGAAATCAAGCACTTGTACAAGGGATCTTTACTTGTTACATGCTACTCAAGGCAAGAGTCTTTTCCGTTAACGCTAATTTAAGTTATGCATTAACGCAAAGTTAAGTTATTGTCTTAACACTAAGGGTTTGTTTGTATAATTAAACAAACTTGTCTTCATGTTCATTCGTATAATTAAACGAACATATATAAACGAACATTAACTAATTAACATATATGAATGAACAAAACTTGTCTTCATGTTCATTCGTATAATTAAACAAACACAATTTATGGTTCATGTTCGTTCATTTAGTTAAATGAACGAACAGAAACTAACTTTCCGCCTAACAATTCATAAACGTTCGATTTGTTTAAAGGCTTTACATAAAATATTAATTAATCCAAAGCAGCAAAAAAAGTCCAAAAAACCACAATGAAAAAAACACCAATATATAATTTTTAATTAAGTTTAGAAGCTGCTTGGCAAAATCTGAATCATTAAGTGCTGAATTATTAAGAGGTCTGATTCATTAAGATGCTCTATCAAATGAAAAAGATCTTGGGGTAGAAATGCATATGAGGGTAATGTTGGTATATGCTTCATTCAGCATATCTATGCTCTTTAACCATTCATCTCTTAAGTGAACCATTCAAATATTCTTTTTTTAAGAAACAAACGCTCTGAATGCTGAATGATTAAACACTGAACTGAACCATTCAAAGATGAAACAAACAGCCCCTTAATGTTCGGAAAAAAATTATTATTAGTTACTCCGATCCACACTAAAAATGTAATAACAAATAACATATAGACATAATCAAATGAAAGTAAAGAAAAAACAGTTTGTAAAATGTTTATAAATAGATGCATAAGATGAGGTAAGTGGAAAAGCATGTTTTGTGTAAACAAAGTTAAAGAGTAAGGTTCTGACCGCCGTGAATTGTGTCTGGATAAGAAAGAAGATATATGACCGTACTAGGTATCACATCAACACTACTATCACATAATATACTAGGTTTAATACCCGTGTGTTACACACGGGTTAAATAGTAATATTTATAAAGAAATTATAATCATTATATTTAACAATTTGTAAATATATAATATTTAAGGAGTTGGCTCCATCAACTTGCATGGTGAAAAATTTAGCTACATTTTACCTCCCAAACTTCCTATTATAGAAAAAAAAATCCCTCCAAAAATTGCCCCCTAAAAGTTTGATTTATTAGATAGATGTGTATGCATAATGTTTGCTTAATTTTTTATTGAGTAAATTACGGTTTTCATCCCTGTGGTTTGGGCTTTGTAACGGTTTTCATCCAAAACTTTAAAAATGCTCAATATAACCATTGTGGTTCTAGATTTGTCCCATTTAGATCCAAACCTCTAACACCGTCAAGTTTAACCGTTACTCAGCCCTCACTTGCATCTCACGTGATGGGCATTTTTGTCATTTAACTCCACCATTTGCATATATCAACTAAGAAACCTATGCAAATAGTGGGGTTAAATGACAAAAATGCCCTTCACGTGAAGCGCAAGTGAGGACTGAGTAACGGTTAAACTTGACGGTGTTAGAGGTTTGGATCTAATTGGGACAAATCTGAAACCACAATGGTTATATTGAGCATTTTTAAAGTTTTGGATGATAACCGTTATAAAGCCCAAACCACAAGGACGAAAACCGAAATTTACTCTTTTTTATTTTAACATATATTATATTTCTTTTGTATGTATTGTAGCTCGTTGTTAGTTTTTTTGTTGTTCGTCTTAAAAAGTATATACTTATATATAACTAGATTAAATCTCGTATGTTACACGGGTGAAAACATGAAAACACAATTATAAAACTTTACAAAAAAATAACATTTGAGAATAAACTACACATTACATGAAAGATATATGATAATAAAAACACAATTTGCATTCAAACTCTAATTTAAGCCTTGCATAAATAGATTTAAACTACAAATACACTATTAACCAAATTAGATATCGACGTTTGTAAAATGTGTGACTTATAAATCCTACCAATTAATTTAAAAAAAATTAAGAAAAACAGACCAAATTAGATATCGACATGCAAATAATCCAAATGATAGATATCCGACAAAATTCACGATAACACTCATATGTACCGGGTCGAGCGTACGGGTCAAAATGTAAGGGTCTAGGTCGTAAACTGTGATGAGTTATTTGTTAAGTTGTTTGTTTTTTCGTATTCACAGTGATTTCAGGAATGTAATTAATAAGGTGACATGAAATTATCAACGAAAAACACCTATTAATGTTAGATGTAAGCTTTTTATCTCAGCCTTTACACATCTGAGTGCTCGATCATAGGTTATTGCACCAACTGTTGTTTAAAAAAAGTTATTTCTCATGTGGTCTAACAAATATTCATTAATCGACTTGTTGTATTATTGTATTTCCTTACATTAACATTATTCTTAGAATAAAATAGGCAAAATCGGTCCTATAGAGTGATTGTGTGCCTATTTATATATTATGTGACTTGTGACTATGATGATTTTGACGGTGTCATGATTTCAACAATGTTTGCTGTCCTACCGTTGAGATGCAACCACGTATTAATCTCATTGACTCTTCGTTTGTCAACCTGCAAGAAGGAGCCGCTGAAGCGAATGCTGACTCATGAACAACACCCAAATCCCGAGCCCGTATATACTTCATCGCTTTATTTTCTTTATTCTATCATCTCAGCTACGCATCGATATCTCATTCATTTTGGACAGACAGTTTGGTTCGTTGTGATCCTCACATATGACACGACACAAACAGACTAATAATTAAATATTTAGTAACAAATACTAATTAATTATTTTTTTGTTCAAAATAAAAGTTATCTTTGTATGTTATTTCTATTTTTCACGTGTTTACATCCATCTATATTCTTAAATCAGGAGCGTGACGAAAGAAAGCAAATATTGAACCGAGAGCGTGTCGACGACAAACCAAAATATATATCAGATTTAGGGTCAATGAATGAGTTCAAACAAAGAGGATAAAACTAGTGTTTTTTTTATCAATAGTCATCAATGAAACACAAGTATGTAACCATATATATGTTGTTTTATGTGAAAAGAAAAAAAAAATGAAAACAATAACATGGTGTTTGAAAGTATATGAGTTTGTTGTTAAAAACAATCATAACACTAACTAAATGTACCAATTACCAAAGCACCATAGTATGTTCATTGTGACATGCTTGGACGTACGTTTCATTATTTATTAAAGACAATAACCCGCGGCATATGAAGAAAACCTTATATGGCACGTTGTGTCGTCGATGTTACTAGTGTGTATGAGAATCATCACCCATATCGTGATAATATTTAGAGATCCAACCTTTCATGATACTGATTTCTCTTTTTCTTACGTTTTGAAGCCATTCAGGATCTTCAGTTGTTGAAAACCTTAGATCAACATGATGCGCCCCTGCAAGACATGATAGACCAGTTTATACAAGAATATGGTTACGTTAACAACGTATTTTGCGTACCTTCTTTCTCAACTATGGCAATAATGCTTTTTGATATATTCTTTAACACCCTGTTTAGGTTTATAAACATACAAAAGATATAGTTAGTTAGTTAGTTAGTTAGTTAGTTAGTTAGTTTTTACACACACGAACACGATCAAGAACATTAAACAAGAAAAGATAGATACCCGCCGCCACTCCAAGGGTCTCGTAAACCATTGAAGAATATGATGTTACTACCGAAACGCTTTAACACTCTTGTAATGTCCTGTTTCACTTAAAAACTAATATTAGTTTCGTTAAAATGTTAACTAATCACCCTTTTACTTTGTCACAGTTACAAGTTTGACCCTCTAACTTAACTTTAACATATTTACGACTTTAAACCCCCCGACTTTGACATATTTATCATTTTGACTCCTGAAGCCTTAGGATATTTACATCTTTGACCCCTCTACTTTGGCATATTTATGATTTTCACTTGGTTATTATTTTGATCTGTAAGTTTAAATACATCTCTATCTTTAGCATGTGACGTGTAACAAAGACATGAAACTTTTTTTTTCAACATGTGTATGAAGTTATATACGTCATATCCAACAGTTACACCGCGTGACCTGGTCTTATATCTAGGTAAGTTATAAAACTTAAAGTATAAAAAAGAAGAAATGATAATGTAAATTACATACATGACCACCAAATTCTGTTGTGATCCAAGTGGGCCTGGGCTGAACCTTATAAGCTTCTTGACAGTATTGGGCATGGCCCATGTAGCTGTATGTAGAGGCTGGAAATATACTATCTTTATTATTTCCAGATGTTGGCATCACCATCTCTGTACAAGCCTGGCCCAATTCAAATTAGCATTTTCTTTGACTTTCCAAAAGTCAAATTTTTTTTTTCAAAATGTAACTAAAAACTCATATGAATGCATATATAGACAAAAAACATTGTTTATATTTTTTATATTGTGAAAACAGTTGGTACCTGCCATTGCCATCCACCGAGGTCGTGAGGATCGGAGTCATCAAGAAAGTTAAAACATGAAACGTCCCCGGTGTAGTTGTAGTAGATGTTAGCAGCATGATACAACTTTGCAAACGTGTCGTTTCCAAACCTAGGGTTGTCAATCGCCTTGCACATCTGTGTACTTCAGTATAGTTAGTTAAATCGGTACGATTGTAAAATTGACATTGTTTAATGTAAATTGGTTAGAGGTTGTGATTTAATGTAATAAAATAAATACGTTACTATAAATATATTTTTATTAAATATATAATTGATGGTTTGTAGTGATAATAAGACTTATCAGTTACCTAACTTGCACAACCCTTGTCGTTTCAATTAAACACAATCCCATGTGATTTTGTATCAATTATTTATTTGCAGGGCCATTAGTGTTAATAAAACAATTAATTACCTAGCCTTATTTCTTTTTACAACTTGTAAGTGTTTTCAAAGAAAATATTTTATAAGAGTTCGTCACGCTAATAATATTATACAACTCGTATAATATCTCAGATCATGTGAACCTTGCCTGCAAGGTTATACGACGCTTGGGCACATTTTAAAAAAGTTACATGACCCCCATGACGATCTTTACACCACAGACAAACATGTCAAATGTGACAGGAGTGGTGGCACGTGTGATGTAATATGGTTGTGCTCGCATCCTTACAATGATGGTGCAGATATAGTATGTCAGTACGACCCTATTTTTACTTGTGACATTTTCGAAACTAAAACACGAAAAAAAAATTTACCTGTTTAATAGGATAAGCAGGCATTGGAGCAAGAAAATTAGAGGGTGTTGGATAATCTGTCATTGCTGTATAAATAAATGCTGTTGAAATCCAAGATTCAAGATAATCTCCACTAATATAATTTCTGCAACATATATTAATGTGTTAAGATGTATATACTTTGGTCAATCAAACAATGCATGTAATCAAAATTAGCAGCATACTTGCATATATGAAATGACTTTCGAAGTAACTCGAGTCCTTGATGAGTACTAGCCGTCTCCGTGATTTCTTCCCACGACCCTTTTATCACTTTGTAACAGTTCTCGCTCTCACTCTGATATTTTGTACAACCAAAGTTTCATCAGTTGTTTTAATAACAAAGGTGTTACAAGTTGACGGACTTTTAATTAGTCTGTCAACTGTAATTGGTAGTATAATAGTTGAAGTAGATGTAAGAAAACGTCATACTTTAAGTTAAAAATATCTGATTCCGTCAATTTTACAGACATTTATTATGGTGCGATAGCGTGTGTAAAATACATGGTAATTAAAGTAGAAATAGAATCAATACCCTAAAGTCTTGTGTGATTATATTGTTGAAGCTATATTGAGATGTAATATTCTCAAATTGAAGGATAGGTGAAGAAGATGCCAATGCACCAATGGCTACATGTGGATACTTTAACCTGAACCATGCTGCCAACACTACAAAACAACAAAAACTCCATTTGCATCATCTCTATTTTATGCAATTATTAGTTCATAATAAAACCAAAAAAAAAATTTAAAAATATTTTTTTTAAAATTAATTATTAATTAAATGAAAACTCATACTTCCACCATAGGATCCTCCAAAAACAATAACAGGAGAATCAATGGCTGTCAAGTTGTTCTTGAGATCAACAATGAGTGTAGCATAATCAGCCAATGCTTGTGTTGAACTCAAGTATCCAAGTGTCTTTGAATTTTTGTATGCTTTCTTTTTATCACCTCCATATGGTATTGATTTACCATAGTACCTATGCTACAATCAATCATACTTTCCAATTTTAGAAACCACCCTTTTGACATTTAACAAATGCGAATTTTAGTATCGATTACCTCTATGAACACTAGTAGGGCTTTGAACTCAGGCGCGATATCATACATGAAGCCAGTGTTTTGAGCAAACCATTCAATCTCTCCTTCATTTCCCGTGTATACAAAGATTGGAGCATTGGTCTTGGGACCACCCCAGAAAGTGTCATTGATCAGATATCGTTGTTGGAACGTCAGGTAACTCTGAGGATTGTAATTGAAGTGATCAAGAATTTGTGTGAAATATTTCGTTTTGTAAAGCTTGTTAGTGCTATGTAGTGATCGCGATTCGGGTTGGATGATTGAAGAAGGGAAGTACCTAGGTTGAAACTTAGCAAAAGATGAAGGGCTATATTGTAAAAATATTAGTGAATAGATCAAGGGTAGCATCCATGGTGCCATTCTTGGTTCTAGGTTATAACTCAAGTGAAGAAATTATAAAGTTGAATGAATTTAGAAAAGTTGGTGAAGTTTATGATTAGGACAAATCTCTAATAAGTACAAATGTTGATGCATGATGTACAACTTTTTAGTTATAATAAAGTTATTTTGGATTTTGGTATCATTTGTTTGAATATAACCTTTGGACTTTTATTTGTGGGAAGACAACAAAAGAGAGTTGAGAGTGGACCTTTTATATGGTTCAAAGATTCTATTTATATGGACAATATTAATTTCTTTAAAACGTGTGTTGTTTTCATTTTAATTACGTGGTCCATTTTAATTTAAAGTTTTATATAACAATTAACAAGAAATTGACGTTATTAATATATGGACGTTCTCTCAAATCCCGTGTGACAATATTTTATGTATACATGTATAGTGTTTATTAATATTTTCGTATAATTCGTCTTATTTTTAGTATTTTAGGGAATGGGTCAAATATGAAACGGGGATTCTTAGGTTTTTTGTCTGAATTTGTAATATAATAATAATAATAATAATAATAATAATAATAATAATAATAATAATAATAATAATAATAATAATAATAATAATAATAATAATAATAATAATAATAATAATAATAATAATAAAAGAACCTAAAAGTTGAATTTAACAGAAATTATGTAGGTAGCTCTTAAGCAGTGAAGCTATTTAGTCTAGCTTATCGAATCATGCATAGTACTGTTATGACTATAAATTGATTATACCATACGAAAATGGTTGTACCATTGTTTAGAGTCAACACATGAAATGATGAATCAGAGCATTACCAACATTTATTCATGTTAAAGTCATCAGTAGATACCGCTTAGAAACATTTAAAATCGTGTGATGGGAACACAACATGCATAACTATTTTATCAACATGAGCCAAAGGGTTTGCGGGTAAGTACACTTTAAATGAGTTGTAAGCAAGTTAAGGCATTATAATAAAAATTGATCAAATTGGTAACCTTTGTCCTTTTACAACATTTTTTTTTCTAGTTCTAACTTCTAAATGGGCTTGGAAGTCGACCCGTTTTTGTGTGTGTTGAAAATTGAAATACGAATTTTATTCAAAATCAAGTTTGCAAGTAATAAAAAGGTTATTGGGCCAAGCCCATACGTTTCGGCTTGTAAAACGCTAAACATATATATAGGCATATAGCCTTATGTTGAGGCGTTGAGCCCACTTGAGTCCTACTTTGTTGTTGTTAACGTACTTGTTGTTAAAAAAACATGTATTTTAATATAGTTTTAGATAGAGGTGCACAAATCGGTTTTTTTGAAGAACCGGTTCCGGTTCTAGAACCGGTTCCGGTTCTTGTTGGTGTTAAAAGAACCGGTTTTTGGTGAAAAAACTAGAACCTAATAACCGGTTCCGGTTCCTAAAGAACCGGTTCCGGTTCTCAAAGAACCGGTTCCGGTTCCTAAAAACCGGTTCAGGTTCTTAAAAAATACCTTTTTTTCTACGATATGGGCCGGAAGTAACATTAAAAATTTAAAATATTACAAGATATATAGCTTTTAAAACATTAAATAAATAACAATACTAAAACATACCGGTTTTTCAAGAACCGGTTCTTCCAGGAACCGGTTTTTCCAAGAACCGGTTTTTTTAGGAACCGGTTCCGGTTCTTTTGAAACCTATAATTTGGAAAAAATAGTAGAACCTACGGTTCAGTTCCGGTTCGGTTCTTGTAGAACCGGTTCTTCGAAGAACCGGTTTTCGGTTATTTGATCGGTTCCGGTTCCGGTTCCGGTTTTTTTGTGCACCTCTAGTTTTAGATATCTCCAAAAATAAATAAAAAACAGCACGTTGTAAACTGAAGGTTATTGTTATTGTTATTTTTATCTTACATTCATATATTTTAAGCGACACCATAATTAAAATAACATACTTAAAGGTTATAACACTTCTCAGTGTGTGCCAACAAGGTTGCTGATTAATTAGTAATGTATTTATGTTTGAAACACTAGGTCTAATACTATGTTCAATAAGATTTAAATTTTATTAGTAAGATGTGATGTAATTTATCTGGTTAATATATATAAGTGTGGCTGTTGAATAAAAAAAAACTTATGAGTGTCATGTTGTCCCCATATGACTTCTGTAGGCATATGACTTGTTGCGGATAGTAACATGGGGTGGTCACCTTTTATTGAGGCATTTATGCCCTCAATATCAAATCTGATTTAAGGACATTTAATGGCCATCATATATATTTTTGGAATTCATGTCTACATTTGTTTAACAAAATAATAATGGAAAACTCTTATCTGGCATGCATAGTTTGTATTAAAATAACTAGGTTAGTATCTGTGTTACGTTCGGGGCATAACACTCATGTGATGATTTTAAGGATATTCATGGACGTGAACGGTTCCATTCACTTTTGAGATAAAACTGTGGTAAAACCAAAACACAAAATTTAGTTAAAATCTTATTGTTTGGTATAACAATATTATAATCAAATTAAAGACAATTAGACGTTCAATTTTATGGTGTAGTTTTGTTAAAACAATGTCGTATAAAAAATTGTGTATATTTAAAAAATAATTATGTATTTAGTTGTATGTTATTAATAATTTTATCTCTAAGTTTTATTTTTATACCCTAATAAATATTACATTGCCTAAACACACCCTTAGTAGGAGAGGGTTGAAAATGTAAATAGTCTTGATTTTTTAAATATTTTGCTAAATATTAGGGGATCAAATGAAAATTAATATTATTATAATAAATTATTATAGATAGATTTATAATTTTTAAATATAAGAATATTATTAATTTTGAGAAAATCTCTTAAATAATGCCAATTAAGCAAATGAATTTCAAAGCAAAATTAATATTATTATAATAAATTATGATTTTGCTATATTATATTGAAGATTAAATACGTATGACTAGCTTGGAACAAAATTACATGAGGAAGAATAATAGTTTGAATTCTTTTAGATTTTTTTCAAATACATATGTTCCATGAAAATTTATAAGTTTACAATTAAATTATAAAGTATTTTTTTGAACGGCTATAATTAACATGCTTGTTGCTAATCGATCAAGATTGTTAAGTTGAAGTGGTGGAAGGGATGAATTAATCACACTTTAGTTTCTCCACTTAAGGGATAATCTGGTGGTTAATTCCTTGATAGTGTTGGTGAAATCAAAAGATTTAAATCTTGTATAGCGTTACCTGTGATCTATTTAGAAACATGATGGGTTTTATTTATGGGTATTCAAAGTCGGATATCCGAATTATTTTAAAATTACTATTCGGATATTATGTGTCAGTTCAGAATATTAGATTTGCAGGTATTTTTTAACACCCCTGGTTTACTATTAATCTATATTTTCTAATAAAAGAAGATTTTGAATGACACATATCATTCGTTAGAGATGGTGTTGAGATATTTTTCCTGCTTAAAACTAAGAATATTCTCTTCTAAATTATATATGAAAAAAATCGATAACATTAAATCACTCATATTTCTCTTCCAATGTTTCAATCTACCTTATTTAAACACTTGAAATCACTGTGAAAACGGAAAACAAATAACTCATTGCAATTTACGACTTAGACCCATGCATATCTACCCGTATGCTCGACCTGGTACATATGAGTGTCACTGTGAATTTTGCCGGATATCTATCATATGGGTTATTTATATCCCCACTAACAAAAGACAAAGAACACCATACATTAAAACAAACTACTTTGCGTCTAGAGACACTTATTTAAATCTTCTAGAAAGAGTCGACGGACTCTTCTAGTCTCCCCGGTCACCGAGGTGTATGTTTTCTTAATCTTTTTTTAAATGATTTGATTAGATTTATAAGGCTCCTATTTTAAAAGTGTTCATATCTAATTTGGTACTAATGTATTTATAGTTTAAATCTATTTGTTCAAGGCTTAAATTAGAATTTGAATGTAATTTGTGTTTATATTTTCATATATATTTCATGTAATGTGTAGTTTATTTCAAATGTTATTTTTTCGTATAGTTTAGAATTGTGCCTTTTATGTTTACACTTTTGTAACATACAGGGTTTAATCTAGTGTATTCATTAACATGGGTGAATGAAACACTACAAAGCTAATTACGACCATTTTTTGTTGGTAAAGGGTTACCCCGGTAAATTCAATGGGATTCGAAACCATTATTCTCCTTATATTGAAAAGAGAATGAAAATGAACAGTAAAAATATGTACAATTCCTTGATGCAGCAAAGTACAAGTTGGTCTTGCATACAATCCCTTGATGCAGCAAAGTACAAGTTGGTCTTGCATCTGATTCATTCATCAATTATCTGGTACATAGAGAGAAAAAGAATCCGAGAAAGATGAGAGGAGCAGTATGTTGCATCTTCCGTCGGAAGTAGCTGTACAAACAATCCAAGGTTAAGGAGGCGACGATAATGGTTTCAGTGCTTGAAGGCTCAGGCGAGGGTTTAAGGCGGTATGGATTGCAGCATCTTAACGCTTCAATCGGCAATTTAGGGTTTTGTGGCTACATCGGTGGCTAAATAGGCCGGTTCAAGGTGGTCCTTCCATTCATGGGTAACTTAAAACACACTTCTTAAACTTTGAAACTTTTGTTATTGTTTTCAAAACAGATATCTGGAGATGAAACTGAGAGACGTTAATTCGCTTGGTTAGGGACGTAGCAATCCCTCTAGGCAACAACATCATCAAAGTAAAATCATTTATGGGTAACTTAACTTTCTCATTAGTAAAAAATGTGTGTTTTTGTCATTTACAGTTATGAAATGAAATCATCTAGCCCAAATGATGTTCTTATAAGATTGTACTTGATTGCAAATAGTTTATTCAATTTGTTCGGTCACATTTTTTTGGGTTACATTGTACATATATAATTAAGGAAACATAAATACAACAATATACATTTGACTCTACCTAGGATAGGATTGAACTACATGAAGGTGATAATTGATGATCATTGGTGCACAATTATTTCGTTCTTATGAAAGTTTAATAATTTGTTAGTTTGTTTTTCTAATCAATCACTCATAATTCAACAAAATTCCTGCTCAAACTAAATGGCAGGAACATCTTTGATCATTTCTTCTAAAGTATACAATCAAATGCTAGCCATGTTTCCTTAATGTAACATGAATATTTTAGTTCAATTTTGTAATGGTCGCTTACCTTGACTTAATAGATAACCTACAACTTTGGTTGCAGAGACTTGATTAACAGGTAAGAGAACAAACACACACATATACTTCGACAAGAAGATTCAAGGACCAACTAATTCACTTGAAACCCGTATCTCCATTGTTGGCCGCCATCATAGAAAAGAAGATGAAACGATAAATGGCACAACCCCAATCATCACCAAGAAAAGGTCAATCATCCAACCCCAAGGTACCAACACCAACATATTTATCATGTTTTTGATGAAATAATCATACTTGCTGTTTTCAGTTTCACACCTAACTCTACAAACAATGCAGGTACTAAAACAGGAGCACCAAAGAAAAGAAGATCTATGCAGCTGCGCTTATTAAAAGAAGATCTTCATCGCCCTTCCGGAAAAGGAAGTTGATCTGGATATTTTGTATTGCATTAGCTACCTAGGTTCATGAAGATCCATATATTGCAGACTACATCCTTATCTTTTGCAAGACTAAAGCTTCCTATGACCTTATTTTGCAGCCAATAATTAAGGATTTCATGATCTGTAATGGTTAGGTCCATATTTTGTAGCCAGCAACCAAAGATTTCATGATATGTAATGGTTGCGCTAGCCATCCATCATGTAAATACCAAGGACTAAGAAAACCATCCATCATGTAAATACAAAGGACTACAAAAAATTCGCACAACGCGTGAATGCGAATACAACTAGTTATAATATATAACTTACTTGATATATGAATTTGCTTTGCAACTATATATATGATATATTTTTTATATATTGGTTTTTACTGGTTCTAACAATCACTTTTTGTCTTCTACCGGCCCAACTATTGAGTTGGCTGTTAACGGTCCCAACTTTTATCACTTTGGCAACCAACGGTCCGTCGTTAAATTTTTTTAACGATGTTACGTTTTTTCAAAATTCAAAACCGATGTTTTAACTCTTTTAATTTGAAGGATAGTACAAGTCGATTGATGGAAAAGTTACCTCGAAACGACGCTCCGAACAACGATACGGTGCTTCAATCGGGTGTTTAAACCTAACGGTGCTTCACACGGATGTAAAAATTTTATCGTTCAGAGAGCCATTTCGAACAAACTTTTACATCCATCGACTCATATTATCCTTCCGATCAAAAGACCTAAAACATCGGTCTTGAATTCAGAAAAAAATATAATGGCGTTAAAAAAAATTTAACAACGGACCATTGGTTGCCAAAGTGATAAAAGTTGGGACCGTTGATAGCCAATTCAATAGTTAGGACCGGTATAAGTCAAAAGATAAAAGTTAAGACAAGTGAAAACCAATATTTTTTTTGTTTTGTTAAATACTTAAATAAGAATATTTGTAGCATCAAGCAATGAAGTGTATATGTACGTAGGGTAGGACCATGGCATGCTTATTTCATGTTATAAAGGCGGGATTCATTCAAACGGTAGGGCTCATCATATTGTGGATATAATGTCCGTCTAATCTTGGATTCCAATTATGTCGTTTTCAATATGTACATTAGAGGTGAAAAAATGTTTGGTTTCAGACCTGGTCTGGTCTGAAACCGGACCCGTTTTACCAAAACCGTTAGGTACACATGTGTTTCAGTTTCTCAGAGAAATGAAACCGGACAAAAACAAAACAAGAACCGGCTCCACCGGCCTAAACCTGGAACCCATACAAAAACTCGTCAAAAGTTAAAACCCGATCCTGTTGGATTTAATATGTCCGGACCTGATAAATTAACGTGGCTAACCGAGTTATGACCCGTAAGAGTTACACCAGGGGCAACGAACATTGAATCCACTTAACTCGTTTAATTGGTAATCACGAACGAAAGACGGTTATATAATTTATACTATTTATAAATTATATTTATTCATTTAACTTAATTAAATGAGTAATGAGTTTATTGTGGTGTTGGGCTCAACCTAATCTAATCGGGCTTAGGGCTCGTTAAGTGAGATTAGTTTGTATTAAAAAGGGATCATTAGGGTTAATCCCTTCACCCTTATTTTTCTCACCGTAACTGCCGCACGAATCAAAAAGGAAGAAAGAAACAAAAACTCCTTTTGCTTTCTTTTCTTTTTTTCCTCCTGCTGCACACGACCCAAAAGAAATCACAATTGTGATTTATATTGGATCACCTAACCAAGCAAGTAGGAGAACATTTAACACTTCCTTGGATGCGATTCATCTTTTGGAGCAATCACCGTTCGTGTTCGTTTCTAGCACTTGTTTCGTTGTACCTCGGTGTCTCAAACGGTTATTTATTAACCAAAGGTATAATTTTATCTCATCGGTAGATTAATTATCATTAACCGTATTTGCATGTCTGTAACCGGATCCTGTCGGTTTCACTTTTGGTATAGGTTTTAATGTTAATATTCCGCTGCGTTAATAATTACCGGTTAATTATTACTATCGTCAAACCCGTTTTGATATAATTAAAATCTAAAGATACCACTGAAACCCAACAGTGGTATCAGAGCCTTGCTTACAACATGCAAATCGGTACCGGTCTCCTTTTAACCGGTTATAGATCACAAACTTAAAGTTTTTTTAAGTTTCTGATCTATGTATAATATTAGGGCAACATAATTTTGGTCAACAATTTTATTATTCTTGACCAATAGATTGCCCGATTGATTATTGTGATTATAATATATATGTAAATCTGGCCAGACCTTGTGGTTGTGTTGTACTTTAATTCAGTTTTTGGTTTTATGGTTTTGGCCACTTTGATGGTTCAAAGTTGTAATAGATTAGGGTTCTTTTATTTTATATATTTTTTTTGTAAAATTGTAACATTAAAGACCCGGAGGAAAGACTGAAGACAACACGGATCTAGGAGTCAGTGGGAGATACTCAAGACAACAAGATGCACTCAAGTCCATCATTGTGGTTGTTTATGTGTTGTGACCCCGTGACCTAGTTTGGTCTTGCTAAAAGGCTCTGGCAAGACCAAACAAATTTTTGGCCATAAAGATTTACATATTTATTTGCTTTGCTATTGTGGTTGCTTTATTTTATAAGTGTTGTAACATACCAACCTAATACCAAACCATTTTTAAAAAGAGTTTTAAAATAATTTCACAATCAGATAAAAACAAGTTCTAAACATATTTTTACAACTTGTGAAAATTTTTATAAAACGACTAGTTTGTTTTATAATTAAAAATAACCAGTACGTTTTGGAAACTTAAACTAATTTTGACTTTCTAAAACTTGTAACTTAATAGTTTAACTATTAACTTTTAATCGGTTATTTATGTCGCGACAAGACTTAGTTTTAATAGGTTATTTAAACTAAGTGTCCTGAGAGATGAAAGGGTTCATCTGACTGTCACGAATTAATTTAGTAAAACTGGATCTTGACCCTATTCGGTAATTACTAAAATTGAAACCCATATTTAAAATCAATAGTCTATGCTATCCTATTATAAGGAACACTTGGAGCATAAAGCGAAACATCAATGTTTGGAGCCACAGCACCGCATTTGATGTGTAGTTGTATCCTTTCAAGGTGCAAGGGTTTCGTTGACACATCCGGACCCTTCCACACGTACCTAGTTCTAGGACGACTATTACTTTTCCTCTCTTGCTACATGCCCCAGCTGTCTAGAGAGTAAAAGTGAGCATAGATGAGGCTAAACGTATCAATGCATTGACAAAAGTTGTCATAGCGGCCTCATATTGGAGAGTTGTGCATTTCTCACAATTGACAATCGTTGTCAGTCTACCTACCCACTTGCTAATGTTGTATGCCCCAGCTGCCATTAGCAATTGACATAGCTAGATTCTCATTCCTTATTCTTATTACTGTTAATGGGTCATTAATTAAATAAGGAATAATACATCGATAATACTAACTATATTATTTTGCTTATTTGTCAGATGTCTTCTGAAAACAATCACTCCTTCGCTCTCAAGTCTATACTTGAGAAAGAAAAACTCGATAACACCAATTTCATCGAGTGGCACCGCAACTTGAAAATAGTTCTCAAGTTTGCGAAAAAGCTCTATATTCTGGAAGCCCCAGTTCCTGATCAGCCCAAGGCTAATACCGCTGCTGCGCGTAAGGCCTGGGATAAGCATAACGAGGATGCCGTTGAGGTAGCCTGCCTTATGCAAGCCACCATGTCTCCTGATCTTCAGAAGAACATGGAAGACATGGCTGCATTTGACATGATTGAGCAACTTAAAGGCATGTTTCAGAAACAGGCCCGACAAGAACGCCATGACACCATGAAACAGCTCATTAGCTGTAAAATGCAAGAGGGCTCATCAGTTAGCGCTCATGTGCTTAAGATGAAAGGTTATATTGACCAGATGACCAAACTTGGTAACCCTATGCAAGATGAAATGGCAGGTGACTTCATCTTGAACTCCCTCCCTAGCTCTTACGACCAGTTCGTAATGAACTACAACATGAATGCATGGGTAAAGCCTGTTGCCGAGCTACATGGTATGCTCAAAACAGCCGAGATGAATATCCCAAAGCAAAACCAAGTTTTGATGGTCAGATCTGGTGGTGTTAAGAAGCCCAACCCCAAGAAAAGGGGTTATAACAGCAAAGGCAAGAAGAAAGTTAATGTTGCTGTCAATCGCGCCACCAACAATAACAAGGTCGTTGCAAAACCAAAATCACCCCCTCCTGAAGAGCGTCAGTGTTTTGAATGCAACAAGTCGGGGCACTGGAAAAGAAACTGCCCTGAATATCTGGCTAAGCTGAGAAAAATGAAGGCCTCCGGAGAAGGCGCTTCAGGTACTTCTATTTATGTTATTGAACTTTTTACTGTCTCTAGCAACACATGAGTATTTGATACCGGATGTGGTTACCACATCGTTAATGTCTTGCAGGAGCCTGAAAAGTGGAAGAAGCTGAAACAAGGCGACATGGAGCTCATCGTTGGTGATGGGAAGAGAGTACCAGTTCTTGCAACTGGAACATATCATCTTTCATGTCCTTCTGGCCTTGTAGTTATTTTGAATAATTGTTTGTTTGCACCTGGTTTAACCAGAAACATTATTTCAGTTTCTTTATTGTTTGAACAAGGTTTCAAGTACGTTTTTAATGGGATTTCCATTTCTGCTTACTTGAATGATGTTTTTTATTTTGAGGCTAATCCTCGAAATGGTATCTACGAGGTAGATGTTCACACAAACAATAACATTTATAATCTTTCTAAACGTGCCAAATCTGGTACGAATGATACTTATCTATGGCATTGTAGACTTGGCCATATAAGCAAGGCACGTTTGAAAAGGCTTCAATCTGATGGAATTCTTGAATCCATTGGACCTGACTCCTTTGATGACTGCGAGTCTTGCTTAGCTGGCAAACTCACTAAACACCCTTTCACCCATGTAGGTGAACGGGCTAACGATCTGCTAGCACTCATACATACTGATGTGTGTGGTCCTTTCAGAACGATGTCTAGAAATCATGAAAGATACTTTGTTACATTCATCGACGATTACAGTCGATATGCTTATGTCTATTTGATGAAACACAAGCATGAAACTTTTGAAAAGTTCAAAGAGTTTCAAAACGAAGTAGAAAATCAACTCGGCAAAACGATAAAAACACTTCGATCAGATCGAGGTGGTGAATATCTCAGCTCTGAATTCCTCAATCATCTAAAGGAACGTGGAATAATTTCACAACCTACTCCACCTGTAACACCCCAGCTCAATGGCGTGTGCGAGAGGAGAAATCGAACCCTGCTAAACATGGTCCGATCGATGATGTGTAGGACAAACTTGCCTCACTCCTTATGGAGTTATGCTCTTATGACCGCCGCTCGCATTATCAATCTAGTACCGACTAAAAAGGTAGACAAAACCCCATATGAGATATGGCATGGTCATAAACCCAATTTGTCTTACCTTAGAGTATGGGGATGTGATGCTTACGTCACCAGCGATTCTGATGACAAGCTCGATCCTCGAGGCGAAAAAGTTGTTTTCGTCGGATACTGTAACAAAAGCGGATTATATTTCTACCATCCTGATGCAAACATCATTTCCATCAAAAGGAGGGGACACTTCCTCGAGAAAGAAGCTCTTGATCGAGGAACAGGAAACAATGTTGTGGATCTCGAAGAAGTTCGAGAGTCACAAACTACCGCTGATGAAGTCGGAAAGTCTGATGCACCAGAAGTCGTTGCAAATGAATCAGACGAGAACACTAGCATTCGCAGAAGTAGCAGGACTCGTAAGGAACCTGAAAGATATCTTTGGAATCTTGAGGGTGCTGAAGTTCTGGTAGTAGCTGACTCTAATGACGCACCTGCTAACTACAAATCTGCTATCTCAGATCTAGAATCTGAGAAATGGCGGGAAGCCATGAATGCTGAGATGCAATCCATGCGTGAAAATCAAGTCTGGGACTTGGTTGAGTTACCTCCTGAATCTCGGGCAATAGGAAGCAAATGGCTTTTCAAAAGAAAACCCGACATGCATGGAAATGTACACACTTATAAAGCACGGCTAGTTGTGAAAGGTTACACTCAGATTGAGGGTATTGATTATGAAGAAACCTTTTCGCCCGTTGCTATGATTAAGTCGATCAGGATATTACTTGCCATCGCTGCATACTATGACTATGAGATATGGCAAATGGATGTCAAAACCGCTTTTCTTAATGGACATCTTTCTGAAGATGTCTATATGGTTCAGCCTGAAGGTTTTGTCGATCCAAAATATCCTAAAAGGGTGTGCAAACTGAATAAGTCCATTTATGGACTTAAACAGGCATCTCGTAGCTGGAATCTTCGTTTTGACCAAAAAATCAAAGAGTTTGGTTTTATAAAAAATGAAGATGAGCCTTGTGTTTACAGGAAAGCTAGTGGGAGCTCTATATCATTCCTCATCTTGTATGTAGATGATATACTAATCATTGGAAACAACATCCATATGCTTAATGAAGTTAAACACTGGTTGGGATCTTGTTTTGCAATGAAAGATCTTGGAGAAGCAGCTTACATTCTAGGAATCAGGATCTACCGAAATAGATCCAAGCGGCTTCTATGGCTAAATCAAAGCACATACATTGACAAAATGATGACACGCTTTAAGATGGAAAACTCCAAGAAAGGAGGTGTTCCTATGACTAAAGGAACTGTGTTGAACAAATCGCAATCTCCTTCTACGGACATTGAAACTAAGCGAATGGAAGCAGTTCCATACGCTTCGGCGATTGGTTCTATCATGTATGCAATGTTATGTACAAGACCTGACGTCTCGTGTGCCTTGAGCATGACTAGTCGTTACCAGCAAAGTCCTGGCATGGCCCATTGGACTGCTGTCAAGAACATTCTTAAGTACTTGAGAAGAACTAAAGATATGTCCTTGATCTTTGGAGGAGTGGAAGATGAGCTCACTGTAAGATGTTACACTGATGCTAGTTTTCAAACTGACCGAGATGATTCTCGCTCACAATTAGGGTTCGTGTTCACTCTAAATGGTGGAGCTGTTTCATGGAAAAGCTCCAAGCAGAGTGTAGTGGTTGATTCAACCACCGAATCCGAATATATTGCTGCCTTAGACACTGCTTAGGAAGCAGTGTTGATGAAGAAGTTCATAACCGATCTCGATGTGGTTCCAAGCATACGAAAACCAATCGAGATATTTTGTGATTATACTGGAGCTATTGCCCAAGTCAAAGAGCCCAGATCTCATCAAAAGGCAAAGCACATTCATAGGAAGTTCCACTTGATACGGGAAATTATGGAACATGGAGACATTATGATAAGGAAAGTAAACACAGATCAAAACTTAGCAGACCCGTATACTAAGCCCATGACACAGGACAAACATGATGAGCATAAGAATGCCATCGGGCTTAGAATAGCTAACTTTGAGTTTTGATTTAGTATTTGGATGTACGAACATTTAACAGTTTCTGAATTCGTTTGAATTTATTTATTTGAATTCTAAAGTTTATAACTGTGTTCGATTTTAATACGTTTAATCCATGAATATTGTATTCTAAATTATCCGTAGTCGATCAGACTCATGGGAATGATTCTGAATTAAGACTGTTCTGAATTTGGGCTCAAGTAGTTGACATCCAAATTCACAGACCTCATTGTGAATGACGTTGGAAGTAACTCGTTTCAAATCATCTTCATGGATTGTAGTCATAAGATGTTTTGATATATTGGTATACTCATTTAGTATCCTCTGACCTGAGATATATACTAGAACTCCTATTTACTAAAGGAATATTCTTTAATTATTGTCAACCGCTGTCGCGTAACTGCCAGTCATAAAGGCTTTAATTAGGAATAATTCTGAAGTTCAGTGGGAGCTGTATGTAGTCAATAAGGGATTCTGTACTCTTACATGCAATGTAACAGTTAGACATCTTGGCGCCCTCGTTGATTCAAACTGGAGAAGTGTAAGGCCTTACCCAAACAGACTGTGTGTTTGAATGGACCATTTTGAATCTTGATCGAGAACTATAATGATTGAACTCATATGAGAATGAACTTAATCCATGTCTCATTGTTTCAATTGATGTCTTTTACAGAAAGGATAAATGACGACGATTACCATAAGTCTATTTCTTGTCATAGTAAGTTGTTACTATTTACACATTGCTTGGTTAATGACTTTAAAGTATCATAACTTGTTAGGGGCAGTCATGTGTAGCTAGAGCGCCGCTGACTGTTTGCGTTGAGATTTTATCGTGGTCCGACCAAGTGGGAGACTGTTGGATTTAATATGTCCGGACCTGATAAATTAACGTGGCTAACCGAGTTATGACCCGTAAGAGTTACACCAGGGGCAACGAACATTGAATCCACTTAACTCGTTTAATTGGTAATCACGAACGAAAGACGGTTATATAATTTATACTATTTATAAATTATATTTATTCATTTAACTTAATTAAATGAGTAATGAGTTTATTGTGGTGTTGGGCTCAACCTAATCTAATCGGGCTTAGGGCTCGTTAAGTGAGATTAGTTTGTATTAAAAAGGGATCATTAGGGTTAATCCCTTCACCCTTATTTTTCTCACCGTAACTGCCGCACGAATCAAAAAGGAAGAAAGAAACAAAAACTCCTTTTGCTTTCTTTTCTTTTTTTCCTCCTGCTGCACACGACCCAAAAGAAATCACAATTGTGATTTATATTGGATCACCTAACCAAGCAAGTAGGAGAACATTTAACACTTCCTTGGATGCGATTCATCTTTTGGAGCAATCACCGTTCGTGTTCGTTTCTAGCACTTGTTTCGTTGTACCTCGGTGTCTCAAACGGTTATTTATTAACCAAAGGTATAATTTTATCTCATCGGTAGATTAATTATCATTAACCGTATTTGCATGTCTGTAACCGGATCCTGTCGGTTTCACTTTTGGTATAGGTTTTAATGTTAATATTCCGCTGCGTTAATAATTACCGGTTAATTATTACTATCGTCAAACCCGTTTTGATATAATTAAAATCTAAAGATACCACTGAAACCCAACAGATCCTACCCGAAACCAGAACTTATATTACCCGCTTTGTTCATAAAAAACAGACTCGCTTCCTTACCCGGAATTTAGCTCGTTATTAAAAACCCCACTTTGTGCACCATTAATGTTCGATGCTAATTTTAAATGTTTTTCCTAAATGTAGGGCTAAATACGTAAATTAACCAATTTGAAAATCTAAATCTTGTGATTTGAAGAGAAAAAACATATTAGTGTTACATATGGACAATTTAAAGCTTTAAGTTTATGAACGTTGTTAATGCATTATGTATAGCATAAATACGTAGACAGCTAGAGATGTTATATTAAGGTATATTTTTTAAATGAATCAAACCAGGGGCGGAACTACAAGGGGGTCAAGAGGGTCAGTTGACCCTCCGACGACGGAAACTTCTTTAACACGTGTATATAGCATCATGGGCTATTTTTGTAAAATGACCCTCTCAAATTGTTGTCGTAGAGATGTAAAGTGGTGAAGATGAAAAGAAACAAGTGAAAGTTTAATGGTTGGAACTTTTTCCGGCCGTCGGAGTGTCACCGGCTAGCAGAGACGATAGGTTGGGAAGATGGTGAATATGAAGAGTAAAATGAAGAAGACGGGCTAATAGTACATATATAATAGTTTTAAAGCTAAGCCCATTACCCGATTCAAACAAAATTATTTTTTTATTATAATTTTAACTTTTAAAAGCATAGGAAAAAGGAAAAATAGCATTAGAGTTCAGACTATAATAATAGAGATATAGACATAACAGTAACAACTGTCAATATACAATCACTCTTTTTTCTTTATTTTTTCTTACGTTCGAATACACATTTATTTCTTCTTAAGTTTGAATGCTAGTTTATATAATTTCATACAAATAATCAAATAGTCTCTAAATTATGGTTTATTAACTTACTTAATTTTGTATAACTTTTATGTTCTTTTATATACTATGTAAACAGAATCTTAATTACTATAATAATACATTAGTAAAAAATAACGTTTAACTATCTCATCCACCTAACAGACACAAATTATAAAAAATAATTTTACATAATATATCATAATAATAACACTTTTTAATATTTTTACTAAAATTTTAAAAATTAAATTAAATACTTATATATGTTTTATTCTTTTTTTCTTTCTAAATGGAATTATAATTTACATTTAATACAACAAATTGTTATATAAACATTAAAACAATTTTCTTATAATATGGTATAACAATTAGCAAACGTTATTAATCTTTGATTTAAAAGCAAACTCTATAAAAACACAACAATCAAATTCTCAAAGAAAATCATATAAGGTCAAAATATTATATTATCATGTCTTTAACTACGTGTCGTGTTAAGTTTTCAGCACGTATAATAAAATGGTAACCAACTTAGTTTATTTATCAATACAACAGCTACAAATTATCAAAATAACTTTGTGAGTTTGTAGCAAATTTCTGACCCCCTATTTATAAAGATCTGGTTCCGCCACTGAATCAAACTAACTCTCGATCTCTTAAATGGTTGTTGTATGATACAATCAAAGTATACCAAAGTATCTTAATGATCGAGAGTTAGTTTGATTCATTTAAAAATATACTAATGATAGATTAACTCTCAGTATCACTATTTCGGTACACCGAGAAATGCACGAGATCTAAAGAAACTTCCTCTAAGAACCTTTGCACCTAAATATCGAACCATTAAGACAATCCGATTATCTATTCCTAATTAGTGTTCCTATGTATTGTTAATTATAAAGTCTATAAACCATAAACTAGTCACAAACACAAAGTAAGCAACCTAACATGCATCTATAACTAATAAACATTCGACAAGATAACATTTGGAACACAAATCAACCATGAATCATAGTCAAATTTGTATATTCATCAAAGCAATCATAAATAAATTCTTTATTACTAACGTGTTAATTCATCGAAACAATAATCATAAACCGAGATAATCCAATATATATTCAATTAAACATTCATCATTAACCTAGGTAACTCATAAGTTGTAGCCAATAATCATGTTCAATAATTAAAAAAAATCAAATCAAACATCATCATGGTTTTAATTATGGAAAAGTAATCAAAAGACGCAACTGAATGTAATCAAATACTCCAATCTTCCTTCTATGCTTCCAATTGCACCTCCAAACCAAATCGTTCGCGACATCATGAGGCCAAAATATTCGGAAATCTGGATTTTGGCTTTTTGGATCTTCGCTCATCACTCATTATCCCGTGTGCTCGTTTCCTTGTGATTCTTTCGGTTTTAGCTCGTTTTGTACAAGAACACCTACAAAGCACACAAATAAGTTAATATGAACTAAAATGAATCAAAGAAACTAATTAAACACACGAAACCAATAAAAACATAAAGAATAAATTATGTGTTTTACAACACATCAACCACCCTCTATCCACTTAAGTGTTACCGGTCTTAATATCACTAACAACATTATAGGACTGTTTGGTGTCCTCTTAATTATTCTTTTAAGAGGATACCTTTGAATCAATAAGATAATTGTGTTTAGGTCACTAAAATGACACTTCGTAATGGTTCAACCAACCCTTTAGTGGTAGAGTTATATAATGTTGAGTGAAAAACATGACAACTTTACCCTTGTCATCTTTCACCCTCACTACCACCACCACTATCTAACAATGCCAACCCCCCTCCCATGCACCCACCTCTGCCAACTGCCATCACCACCCGACAATGCCACCACCAACACAGCCCACCATTACCACGACTACCATTAACCACCACCTTGAGTTAGTCACTTTGCATGATGAGATAACTAGTGAACTATTTTCAAATGATTAACGCTAAAATTATACTTGACGTGGTAGTTTATTTGGATTTTAGTATGTTTCCATGGATTTTAAAGAATTAATATTTCATTTGGATTTTTTGAACGACCAACTTTTATTATAAACTAGCAAGGTGCTAGGCTACACCATTAATTCCAAGTGAGAGTGCTCACTGTTTTCTCTAGTTTTGATCTATAAAACAATGGAGTTTTTATTTCCACCATTATTTCGTGATCCTCTTTTGCTGTTGTTGAAGCTTCGTTCATTTCTAGTTTCCAAACAACCCATAATGTAGTGAGGAATATGGCTCGAATGATTTTCCTTCTCCCAGGCCCTAGCGTATAGAGGCCACAAGTTGGGGAGAACCAAAAGATCTGTAATGTTCTGAACTAAGAAAGTTGGTGTTTGCACCAGGAAACTATAGCATGCTAAATTCTTTGTGCAACATGGCAATTAAGAAGGATATGGTCCGTAGTTTCCTCCATATATCCACAAGCCAAGCATATTGAAGTCTATGCCATTCAATCTTTCTGTAGTTTTTGAGTTTAATCGTTTAATGAACTTCTAAATACTAAAGTAAACATCTTTACATGGAGAGCCATAACGGATCGCATACCTTTAAAGGTGGCGTTGAACAAACTAAACATAACCCTTGAAGGTACTTCATATCTACACGACTTTATGGTGTATCTGAAAGTCTCGTAATGACAAATCTTTATAGTATTATAAAGACTCGAGGGAAGATGAATAATCTCAACTGAAAGAATTTGTGTAATTTTTTGATCTAATGTTTTGTTTATTGTTAGCATCTTGCTAGATCTCATTTTAATAAAGTCTCCGGCCATTACAAAAATACTAAAAAAAAACATGATATACTATTTGTAGCAGTTAATTTCCTAACCGAATTTACAAGTTGCATTGGTTCGAGAGGGATACGGTAGGAATTGGGTCAAATATCTAATTATTGGGACATAATAATGGTACTTTAACCATTTGTATTATAGTCTAGTGCATCTAAAGTTAGATCAAAAATTTATTTAAGCTTACGGTAAAATAACATAAACAAACGTAATTAGAAAAGTGGAAAAGAGAAAACAAAAGTAAAAAATAGCCAAAAAGTTTAGAAACATAGTGCCAAGACTTAAACCAATGACCTCAAGATAAAGAGCTAACCAACATGTGCGACCAACTCTTTAAGCTTTAACTAATTTTTCAAATAAAATGATATTTAGTATTATTTTAATTGTGGAAAAACATAAGAAAAAAGATTGATCAATTAACAAGTGACACGTGATAAACACTTATAAAATCCTTATGCTTTAGTAGTTTAAGAAATTAAAGAAAAATATAAAATGGAAGATTTAGATATAGAAAGAAAAATTTTAAATTGTCATGTGTTTAATTTCTCCCATCTATTATGGCTACATTGGGTTGCATAGAATGGAAGATGACAAATAAACTAACCTAAACTAGTACCTATCAACTAGTCAACTGCCACCGAATAATATTTTTTACAATAATAATAGCTTTTATTTAGTTATATAAACAACTAGTTTAGTGCTCGCGTTATGCTCGGGAATACAACATTCAAGTGATGCTTCTAAGGATGTTCATGAATGTTCCATTCAGTTTTGAGACAATACCGTGGTAAACCGGAATAAAGTATATATTTTTAAAAATTAGATATTTAGTTTAGCAATATTATACTCAAATTAAAGAGAATAAAGTGCTCAGTTTTATGGTGTAAGTTATTTTTAAAAAAATCGTATAAAAATGTTATGTATATTTATAAAACATTGAGGTCTTTAATTATATGTAAATTATTAACTTTATCCATAAGTTTCATTTTTAAACCCTATCAAATATAAACCGACTCATGTACAACTCTTGTAGTAAAGGGTTAAAAATATAAATACTTTTAAATTTTTCAGAATTCTGCAAAATATTAGGGGGCCAAAAATATAATTAGTTTTATTATAATATATTTTATATACATATTTTAAATAAAAAATCGTTATTATGAGAAAAACTCTCAAATAATATCACATAAGATAAAAGCTTTAAAAATATACCACATAAGTTTTTTTCGTTTTGCAATATAATATACGGATATATCATAAGATAAATATACAGAAATAACATTAAATATCTTTTTGTGGTTCATATTGAATATTGTGCCCTATAAGTTACATCCCATTCATTTGTAACCCGCAAATACACAATGAATGGTCTTATTCCCAATAGGTATAGTAATTGTGGACGTCTCACTTATTGTGACACATTCATTTTATTATCATTCTATTCACTTGAATCTCAACGTTACACTTTTTATGATACAGGTTATTAGAAGGCAAAGTCGCCATAGTCACCGGAGGTGCCAGCGGCTTCGGTGAAAGCACGGTGAGGCTCTTCGCTAAACACGGTGCAAAAGTCGTGATCACCGACGTGCAAGATGAGCTCGGGCTCTCACTTTGTAACGATCTTGTGTCGAGATTTGGTGACAATGTTGTTTACGTGCATTGTGACGTCACTCAAGATTCTGACGTGAGAAATGTGGTTGACACCGCGGTTTCCGTGTTTGGGAAGCTTGATATCATGTTTAATAACGCGGGTATTCCCGGCAACTTGGATTTCACGATCGTGGACGCGGATAACGAAAATTTCAAACGTGTGTTTGATGTTAATGTGTTTGGATCGTTTTTGGGTGCTAAACATGCTGCCAGGGTTATGATTCCTAGAAAAAGTGGAGTGATTTTGTTTACTTCGAGTGTAGCGTCAGTGGTGTCTGGTGAGTCACCACATGCCTACACGGTGTCCAAACACGCAGTGGTGGGGTTGATGAAGAACTTGTGTGTTGAGTTAGGGCAACATGGGATCCGGGTGAACAGTATTTCACCTGGATCAATTTCAACCCCATTAGTGACTAATATAATGGGGTTGGAAAAGTCAATGGTGGATGAGATTGTGTGTGCGTCAGCAGTTTTGAAAGGGGTTGTGCCGATGGCCAACGATGTGGCAGAGGCTGCGTTGTATCTCGCTAGTGATGCTTCTAAGTACGTGACCGGAGTTAATTTGATGGTGGATGGAGGTTACAGCACTACGAATCAAACTTACTCTAGAGTTGTCAAGCAAACGTTTGAAACCCTAGCTAGAAAATAATAATCACGTTATGAGTTGCATGCATTTTTTTCTTTAGTCTATGATGTATGAATGCATTTGATATAAATACTTTATTATAATATATATTGTGTTATCCATTTTTACAAATAGAATAACTAGCTTTTTTTTAACCGGTGGTTATTACAACGGCTTATAATCGATGTATACAGAAGTGTAAAGAGTGAGATCGATCAAATACTTGCCTCTAACACGAAATGTGTTTTCGCCAGCATTGAGATTTCCCCAAAAAATAATCTAATTCTTAAATTTAACAGAAAAACTAACATCTTATCCTAGTGTTAATATTTAAACCCGTTAGAAATTGAGAATATAATGACCTAATTTGTTATTTAAAGCCCTTAATACCTAAATCTATTATTTTGACCAAAACATCCTAAGCTATTTGGGTAATAAAGTTACTTGAATTCGAAATCATTAACCTTTTCCATGATGATGATTGGTTATAATGCGTTTTAATGATACTCACAAGTGAAAAATTATAAATTTCACAAATATTTTGCATATTACTCTCTCATAAAATATTTATATTTCACAAAAATTATAAATTTTCACAAATATTTTCACCATATCGTCAAGACTCACTAGAATTTTAATTTTAATTAATCCTATACATTCAGTTGAACGATAGATAACATTCCTCTTTGAATCCCATGTATATTTATATCTCAGACGGGATTTCAACCGTTAACCGTTAGTTTGACGTCAAACTGTAAGATGATGACGCCGACCCATTATGGAATTACACTGACTAGTTCGTAAAACTCATGACTTTGATATGTCTGAAAAGCTCAATGACATCTTCAGTTAATGACTGTAAGATTTTATCACTGATAACATTTGAACCTTTGATCTAGAGATTTTCACCGTATAAATATAGTTAAAATAATTGTATTAAACGACTTCATTCGGAAACAAACTTGTTAGACAATACATTCATCATACAGTCGAACTTTCATATGAAAGTGACCATTTTTTTAGAATAAATATATAAATAATATTATCTTAAAGTGTTTTTTCATTAATTATTTGTTTAAGGAAATCAATATAATAATAATTTAACAAGTTGGAAAATGATTCATCGGCAAATATTCTAGGAAATGAGTTTTGACGGGATGGGTCAAATATTGTGAAAAATATTTATTTGAGATTGCAATAGAGCATGATGAATGGGTCCATTTAAATTTATTGCAAATGGTCACGTCATTATTATACTTACTATTCATACATCACCTATGGTTATTATTATTTTCCTTTTTAACCAAATCAAAATGACATCATCCTTTTGTATGTTTATGCTTTTAATGTACATACGAAATTTATATATCCAAGAATATTTGTTGATAATTATTTGCAGCTCGCATAAACCATACGAAAAAAACAACGCTACAAAATCAAATGAACGTCTGTAGTTTGTTTTGTGATAACGTAAAGATCACCAACAAATAGCGAAAACCAGGTAAAAAGGTTTCCACCCAACGAACATTGTCGCCGGACGGTTATTACTGATGGATTATTGAAAGATTGTGTCGTTCAAGTTGAAGATAATACGTCATTAAAATTCGCAACCATCTACACTCTGTTACACCAAATCGCCAATAATGTCTTTAAAATAAATAACAAAGAAGAATTAAATGTTTCCCATGGGCCATACATGATACATGAACTGAGCCTGCATTGATTGGGACTGTTATTAGGCCCTTTATTAATCCAGACGAGTTTATGATTTTGTTATTGGGCCCATTTCTGACTATATTTTATTGGTTAACAAAATCCCTAAAGAAAAGGAGAAAATCTCGAACCTTTTAATCTTTTATTATTTGTCAAGATAAGATGAGGTATTAAAGGTGTTAGACTTCGAGACCCACTTATCGTAAAATAAAGATTTTAGGTTGGGCTAGAAAGTTTACTCATTTAAGATGGACTCTAAATGAACCGAGACGATTAAGTGACACATTAGTGGTTAAAATTGTTGTCCGTCAGCTCGTGAGTATTTGATTGATCAAAGGTCATTTGAGTCTTACATATATTAAGGAGTATCTGTTTAATAAATCAAGATTTAAGGGAGCCACCAGGTCTCTTTTCGGAGAAAAAATGAGGGGGGGGATTAGGGAAAAGAAAATTGGTCATTGTGCATCTTGAACCGTGTTTTATTCCTCTTCATTTTTCTATACAATATTCCACCCACCGAGAAGAGGGGAGGCTCTTGCGGAAGCCCTGCCCGCCCTTCTCTATTCTATTTTGAGGATCCAGCTTTCCGAACTCGTAAAAGACGGCTAGGAACAAGAATAGGGTCGGTAGTCTCTGCCGTTGCAGGTCCTTCTTCTTCCGCTGAGATGGCCCTCTTTTTTTATTTTTTTTTTCACCGCGGCACAAAATCATGAAGAAGCTGGAATAACTCAGAAAGAGAGTGGCGCCTAGCCGTTACGGGAATATTGATTTCATAATCAATATTTCCCTTCTTTCATATTTAAGTTTTTTTAAATAATTCATTTCTAAGTTATATTTAATTTTAAATTTAAATTTTGACTACATATGAATAAAGAAGAATTTGTAATGAACTAAATATTTAATCTAATGTTTCGTAATTTTATTGAAGTCGTCTCGTGTATCACAAAGTATTAAACATAGTTAAAGTAATAATTCATTGATTACTTGTTTGAGTCGAAAAATGAAGTCGTAATTGAATTCAGTTCAAATAATTGGCGTTGATCCAAATAAACAAGATTAGGGTCGATTAAAAGTAAAACTTCATTGTTCTTCTAAGATGTATAGTTGTGACACTTGATTTTGTATTGATTTATGACTGTGACACTCGAACCAAAACATAAAACTAAAGCGAAGTGTCGATCTTTGCATTACGGTTCTCTGAAATTTTGGTAAATGTAGAAGGACCCTCGTCCCAATCCATTTTTTCTTGTTCTTGTTTAAAAACTACACTAAAAAAAGGCACACTAAAAACATGTATAAAAATCAAGCACTTTGAAGTTGAAACCCTCAACTACCTCTATAATAGTACCCAATAGGCTAGAGCCAAGCGTAGAGAAGATGAAACCCTTACCTACAATAGCTTTCAATAGGTTGGAGCCAAGTTTTTTTTTACTCTCAAAGTATATTAATTACTTTAAGGTTAAGTGTCATATTACCCTCACATAGTCACATCTGACGTCCCCCATTTTTTTCTTTTTTTAACTTGATCTTAATAAATTCAATACATAGTTAAATTACCATTTCATTAAAAACTTAAAACATCCTTATATAATATAACAAAACCAAAAAAGCTTATGTGGTATATTTTTAAAGCTTCTGGCTTATGTGGCATTATTTGAGAGTTTATCTCACAATAATGATTTTTTTATTTAAAATATGTATATAAAATATATTATAATAAAACTAATTACATTTTTTGTCTCCTAATATTTTGGGGAATTTTGAAAAATTTAAGAGTATTTATATTTTTAACCCTCTACTACAAAGGGTGTACATGAGTCGGTTTATATTTGATAGGGTTTAAAAATGAAACTTATGAATAAAGTTAATAATAACATACAATTAAAGACTTCAGTGTTTCATAAATATACATAACATTTTATATTTTTAACCCTCTACTACACGGGGTGTACATTAGTTGGTTTATATCTGATAGGGTTTAAAAATGAAACTTATGAATAAAGTCTTTATATAATATAGCAAAACCAAAAAAACTTATGTGGCATCATTTTAAAGCTTCTGGCTTATGTGGCATCATTAGAGAATTTATCTCATAATAATAATTTTTTATTTAAAATATGTATATAAAATATATTATAATAAAATTAATTACATTTTTGGTCCCCTAATACTTTGGAGAATTATGAAAAATTTAAAAGTATTTATACTTTTAACCCTCTACTACAAGGGGTGTACATGAGTCGGTTTATATTTGATAGGGTGTGAAAATGAAACTTATGGATAAAATTAATAATAATATACAATTAAAGAACTCAGTGTTTTATAAATATACATAACTTTTTTATATGGATTTTAAAAAAAAAAATAATTTACACCATAAAACTGAGCATTTTATTCTCTTTAATTTAAGTATAATATTGCTATACTAAAATTTTTATTTTTAAAAATATATTTCGTGTTTCGGTTTACCACGGTTTTGTTTCAAAACTTATTGAAACGTTCATGAATATCCTTAAAAACATTACTTGAATGTTGTGTTCCCGAGCGTAGCGCGGGCACTAAACTAGTTAATAATAAAATACAATTAAAGACCTCAGTGTTTTATAAATATATATAACATTTTTATACGATTTAAAAAAAACTACACCATAAAACTGAGCACTTTATGTTGTAATAAATTAGAATATAATATTGCTATACTAAAAGTCTAATTTTTAAAAGTATATCCTGTGTTTCGGTTTATTACGGTTTTGTCTCAAACTGATTGGAACATTCATGAATATCCTTAAAAGCATTACTTGAATGTTGTGTTCCCGAGCGTAGCGCGGGCACTAAACTAGTTCATAATAAAACAAAAATGTAAACATAGTTAAAAACAAAACTAAAAAATAAGCTGATTATTGACCGCCTCAGCTTCGATTTGTGTCAGAGTTTGTGTTGGTTGTGGTCATTATCTTCTTAAACGATGGTTGTTGCGAGGTTGATGTGTTGATATACGTTATCATCCGCACATAAATGATCCATTAGTTTGTTTTGTGGTGTGTTGTATAAAATAAAAATGTGTGTAGTAGTGAAAATATTTGGTTGTGGTGTGTTGTATAAAATAGGTTGTTAAGTATTTTATTTATAAACAAAATATAGAAGGAAAAAATAAAAATAAAAATCCCAAAGCAAGCCCTTCACGCATGAACTTGTCCACTAAAAGCCCCTTCACCCCTTTCACTACCACCTTTTGGCATGGATGTGGAGGGGCGTTAACGGTGATGTGGCATGGGGGCATGTAGGGGAGTAAGACTATAAGAGTGTATCATATGGCCTAAGTGAAGGGATGATAGTCCATTTTTATCCTTAAGTACTCTAGACATTTGTTGATAACTAATAAGCATTTGTTGGAATGATTGTGATGACTGATGAGATTTGGGTTTCTTAAGAACCTAAGTTCAAATCTAACATGCAACATTAAAGGCAATGAATGGATTGAGCTGCCTCTCGAGGTTGCGAGTCCGTATTCATGAGTTGACCATATTTTACCACACCATAATCACCATTCTGGTTGTGTCTTTGGTCGTGAATTCTAGATTTCGGCCCAAGGTGGAGTTTTTTTATCATTGGCCAAATAATTGTAGTCCCACCCATCATGTCCAACATCGGGGGACCCTTTCATAATTGAATAACATTTTTGCTTAAAAAAAGTACCCTAAACATTTTTTTATAAAATTTAGAAAGTGATTTAATCAAAATAAAAATACATTCAACTAAAATTAAACCTTAAATAAGTTTAAAAAAAACATAAAAATACATGACCGTCCATATGGTCATGTGGTTCCGCAAACGTTTTCATGCAGCTGTCCATTTGTTATAGTTAGATAGTCTCCGGTGCCGTTGGGGTGGTGGTCCAACGGTAAGACGCAAGTCTTAGGGCCACAAGCTCAGGGGTTCTATCCTGGCCGGGAGGGGGTTTTCCCATTTATCCTGGTGGGTTTCCTCCTCTTGGGGGGTGCAACGGGGACCTCTGTGGAATAGCTCGTAATGTGGTGGTTGTCTTCGGGTGGTCTAACCAGGGGGTTTTCGGTGTTGCTGTTAAAAAAAAAAGATAGTCTCCGGTTGTTTTTTCATCATAGTCACCACAAATTTTTCTTCATATTCTTGTTTTGGCTAGTTGAAGTCGAAGCAATTTTCTAACTTTCTTTCCTTTCTCCTTCATTGTCGTGTAGTTGAAAATGACATCCGACAAACATTCTTTTCTATTCCTCGGTGACCCGAATCTTCCTTGACGTGTCATCCTTGTCAGTTGTCCATGTCGAGTATTCGTTTAAGTCGGGGATGTTGCTTGTGAAACCGTCGTTAGAGCTTGTCTAATTGCCCATCTCGATGTTTTTTTAGCCAATATCAAACCCTACATGTCACGAAAGGAATTTGGTTAGAGTTGTAAAGGAATTTGGAGCCATTACTAAAGCCTACAAGTGGCCAAAAGGTTCCTTATACTTTATTTAGTAACTATATTTAAGACCGGGTCGCGCAATGCAACGGTCGGGTCTCACGTTGCGTTGATAAAAAAAATTTGCATGTCATGTACATCAAATTTGTAACATGTCACATATTAAAATATGAATAAATATTAAAAGTAAAAAACATAAGGTTCAAGTCGTAATTATGTCAAAGTAGAGTATGAGGTCAAATTCGAAAACTGGCTGAGTCATCAGGGGCCAAAATGATAATTAGTCAAAGTCGAAGACTAAAATCATAAATATGTCAAAGTTAAAATAAAAAATTTGAAAAAAAGAGAAAACAGACTAAGATTAAAAGAAAAAAATGACTCTATAGGAATACGAACTTAGGTATATTAGCTAGGGATGAGCTTTTGGTATCGAGTACCGATATCGATATTGATACGGTCCCGGTACCGTACCGACTGAACAATATCGGTACTGGTATCGATTTTTTCTGAAATTCGGGTTAGTACAATGTTAGTACCGTTATGTAATAAATAGTTTTTATTAATAAATTTTAAATAATTTGTGATGTTATGAATGATGTGTATTACATGCTTAATGTTATAAATTGTTTTCTCTACAACTTTGAGTCATTTTGTAATGTTTTTTAGATTATCAACTTTTAAATTTAATAAATTTGATATGATTTTTAATTAAAATATACCATATTTCATTTCCTTTTCTTATATTCAAGCAATCAACCATATTATATTATAGTTATATTAAAAATATAAAATTCAACCAAAATAAACGAATAAATTTTATTATAAGAAGATAAAACATGAAACTGGTATCAACGTGATACTAGTACCGAAAAACCAGTACCGATACCATCCCACTAAATTTGGTACCGATACCCACTTTCCTAAAACTTAGTACCGGTACCAGGACAATACCGGTACGATCCCAATTTCATCCCTAATTGTAGCACACAATTGATACTTCCACCATGCTACAATCTAACTATTGTTACCAAGCACAACAATAAAACTCTTTAACCACATGTCAAGTCGAGAGAAATATATAAAAAAACAAAAACTTTGTTGATCAGTTTGGAAGGAACATGTGGCAAGTCGGTATAGGCCGGTGGATACCCATCCACCTTACCTATTAGGAAATATATAATTCGATTTCCATCATTACATAAACTACTAGGTTTTTTTTCTCGTGTACTACATAGATTGAATGATAAAAACAATAATTTTTTTATTAATATAGAAGATTTGCTATTAGAGTGACCGGAGTGGTATCAGGGTGGGCGCGACCCCAAAGCGGCCCCGAGTGGGAACACCGCCCCACCCCCCCGCGGCCCCGAACTTTAGGATGGGATTTGGGGTGACTTCCCCGACCTATACCCCGAGATTTTTGACCGTTTGAAACGTGATCCCCACCAACGGCTATATTAACGAACAGAAAGTTCACTGGTACAGTGCAGATCCAGTGGTGGTGGTCGTTTCAATAATTGACGAACAGAAAGAGGAGAAGTTAGTGTGTGCGAGTGTGCTGTTGCGAACAAAGAAACAAAGAAGTTGTTGATTGTGGTTAGTCTTGGTTTCAAAGAGTAGTGTGGTGGTGGAAACAGCTGTTTATGTAAACGAAGAAGAAGCAACAAGAAACGGTTGTGGGATATGGTGGTCGTTTTGAGTATAGGGCAACAAGTAGTGTTTGTGTGTTAAAAATATGATAAATAAAAAAATTAAAAAAGGATGTGGGGTGGTGTGGGGTGGATACCGGGTGATTTGGGGTGAATGTGGGATGAATGTGTGTAACAATCCCGGTTTTTGGGCCCGGAAATTTTTTTTTTAAAACCCATTGGGCTTGGCCCAACTATTATTGGACTTAGGCCCCACTTAAATTATTGGGCTTGGCCCAACCCTTATTGGGCTTAGACCCAACTTAGATTATGGGCTTGGCCCATGTATGTATACGATAAAAACCGATGACGAAACCCGTCATAATAAATTCTCGGATGCGCGTAGGAATTTACTTTTACTACCATATGTTAGATAGACTTTTCCCTACTAATACCTTTAGCATTTCCAATTTTTAGGATATACATTTTAAATTACACTTATGACATGTACTAGGCAACGAATTAATAAAAATACAAATTTTATGAACTTAATAATCACCACACATATATACAATTACACCTACAACCAACACACAATATTAACCACCTACAACCATTATTATTTACACTACCAAAATCATATACACATTATATATATATATATATATATATATATATATATATATATATATATATATATATATATACTTTCCTACGTACATACATATATGTACACATAATTATACAAATTCACTACAACTTACAAATTAATTCACCAACTTTATAAAATACAACCATCATCATTTACACTATATAATAAACACCCAATATATACATATGCATATATACATTACGTCTATATATATATATACAACATAATAAAACTACAACCACAACCAACACACAATATTAATCACCTACAACCAATTATTTACACTACTAAATAAAAACACATATGCATGGACATATACATACATGCATACGTCCACACACACACATATATATATATAAACACATTCTTTTATAAAAACTACAACTAACAATTTAATCCGCCAACATTTTTAAACTACCATTTTATAAAAACAATACAATTTATAAACAAACTAACTAATTAAAATACAAAATTAAATCAAATGAAAATAATACTTCCACTAGCCACCTACCTACACTACTTTGTCACCCTAACACTCAACACCACCCCCCCTAAGACCAATGCATGGCCATGACTTCAACCCTTTTCTTTAACTTAACCAACTACCCATAATCACACACCATCCCACAAAATAGTCTTCTCTCCCTCCCCCCCCCCCTCTCCTTCTTCTACGGCTGAACCCACACACACAACAATCACACTCTCACTTTCAATCTCATTTACACAATCTCTCAACTCATCAAAAACTCTCTCTAGCAATTTCTTCATCAAGCAAGCATTCTCCACCCCAAAAACGTGTAACACAGCAGCAACAACACTCTAAGGTCGACCAACATCATCAAACACAAGCCAAGAGGAGCCACGGGTCCAAAGAAACAACAACCGAGCAAACCGAAGCAAAAACCGTTCGACCCACGAAGAAGCACGCCAAGACCAGCAACGTCCAGCCCCTTTTCCAGTCGATTTCCAGCCTCCATTGTGACTCTCATACCACCCCAAGTGCACCCCCACTCGCTCCCAAACTCAAGGTAACGGGAAAATACCCGAAAGTGCACTATACGTGCACAAAACGTTCATTTTTACACACAATGAATACCAACACTTCCTATATATTTTTGAACACCTTCAAACACTTATTTTTCAGTAACAAAAGTATTAAAAGCCATAAAACCATTTTCTAAACAAAAATATACAAGTTTGACTAAAATAGTCAAACTATACACCTTATTTTGAGAAAAACAACAACACCAACTAACAACCTTGAAAACATGATTTTATATTTTCTGGAGCTTCTTTATAATAAAATATGGTTACAAAATAAATTTCACTATTTTTGGAGTTGTACATTAATTATTTTGCATTTTTGAATATTAAAAATGGATAAATACACTAATATTCACAAAAACGTATGGGGAGTATAAAAATACAAAAATTTGTTATCTTACTGTTATAAATATGTGTATAAGTGAATATGGCTGATTATTATTGATTGTTGATTGGTGTACATAAAAATCGAACAATAACCGAAACTAAAACGTACAAAACAACGAAAATACCAAAAATGTGAAAATACCAAATTTTTATTATCTCAATAGCTTAAATATATTAAAAATAAGTTATAAAATAAATTTCATAATTTTTCTAAAAAGAATGTAATTACTACGAATTTTTGAATGTTTAATGGGATTAAAATACAAAAATTAGTATAAAATAATTAAGGACACTTATGGCCAAACTTACAGAACCTAAACTCATATATGGGTATAAAATAACTATTTTAAGACCTAAAATGTTACCAAGGACCCTCTAAGCATAAAACATAATCTTAACCGAACCGAACGCGTTAAAAACACGAAACCCAACGAAACAAGAAAAATCTGATATTTTATAATTCCAGAAGCTTTTATATATAAAAACTAAGTATCCCAACAAGTTTCATAATTTTTATAAACCTAACCTATTTATTATGAATTTTTGAATATAAAAGACCAAGTAAATGGTAAAAAGCACAAAAATTAGAAAAATACCTTTTAATCTGAAATACCACTTTTTATACAGTATATATAACCCAAGGAAGTATTTTAAAGAATAAAAATGTTTAAAAGAATGTTTTGTAAATAAATCGTTCATACGTCGGTTACACACGCGTTAAAATACGAAAACGACCAACGGACCATAAAACTCAACTTTTGGACTACAAAGCACTTAGTTACTGATTAAATAAGCTATAACCAAAATTTTAACAATTTAGGAAGTACCAATTATTTTATACAAATTATTTAAATTTAAAAACCCGTAAACCGACAACTACTAAAATAATTTGTAGAAAATAATTGAAACACCTAAAAACCATGAAACACCATATATTACAGTAACTAAGACCCCGTTAACTTAATATAAGAACCCAAGATCAAAATAAGCTCAAAAACCCAAATCATAACCCGACACGTAGCGATTTACCGTAACCGGAGAAACCGGCGAACTCGAAATCCATCCCGAACTTGATAAACACTTTAAAACCAGTAGGTTAACCTTAAAATATGTATAAAACCAATACACAACACTAACACACCTAGAAATGAGAAGCTATAACCAAAAACCTAACTTTAGGGCTAAAAGTGTCAATATAGCAAAGTTGAGGGACTAAAAGCGACAACACTAAAACTTTCTGATTTTTATGAAAAATAAGTTAAATACTTACTGAATTAAACTAAATTAATATGGATTTAAGTATTAGAACGAGAACGAACCAACGAGAACACAAAAACGACTATACAACCGAAAGACAAACGCACCCGTCATGGAACACACATAGACTTATACATTTTAGAATCTAACTTGATTAAACTAAACATAGGAAGTCCGCTAGGAGGTAGGACTCCCACGCAAACCATTATCTAGGAAGTTCTTGAGCGAAACTACAGGTGAGTTCATAAACCCCCTTTTTACATAATACTTTTGGGGCTGATACATACCTACTAAACTTGTTTATATAAACTGATTTTCATGGTGTAATACATCTGCTACATGTCCCCGAACGTTGGTACAACTTTCGGTAGCCATTAACTTCTTGCAGGAGCCCTTTGATATGTGAATAGTACTATTTGGGAATCCCCCGCGTACAGTGGCATACCCCCCACTGAGGTTGAAAACCGTTACGCCACATGTTCAATGAAACGTTGGTGCTTAGCAGAGCACGTTAGCCCACTTTGGGTTAGGGGACTATTATTTATTGTATTCGGGTTGGGTATAATCCGAACAGGTTTGGCTACATATATTGTCGACCGTACACCATATAATATAATGTTTTAGTGTCAGAACTTTTATTAAACCATGAGCTCACCAACTTTATGTTGACGTATTTTTGGGTATGTATTTCAGGTAATTGATTGGAAGGTTATTTAGCTCGTTGATTTGAAGTTAGGGCTTGGAACGTTTTGGAGGATAGCCCACTAGTTATATTAATATGTTTTTAAGAATGATATGCACGCACTAGACAATTTAAAATTCTATGCATTTTGTTTAAAACTATTAATGAGATGAAATATGCCCACGTGGACAACTTTTATTATATTTAATGAATATGTAGTTTATTATTTCCGCTGCTTATTTATGATATCAGTCCGTCATGACCCGGCCCGTTTGGCCGGGGTGTGACATTGTGACAATGTGGGGTGGAGTAAAAAGTGTGGGGTGGTGTGGGGGTGGTGAGGGATGGACTCCCCTCACCCTTAGTAAAGCTAAATAAATAAATAACAATAATTATTATAATTTAATACAACTTAATTATTTTATTAAAAGATGCACGATTACTATTAAATAAGTCATCTTATGAAAACTACGATAATATTAATTGAATATCTTTTAAATCCAAAATAAATAAATCTAGTATTTCCACAAAAATTATCTAAATCCTACTAAATTGTAGCTATAAAATATAGATAGAGATTAAAGTAGCTAGAAGATATATATAGAGATAAATGATACATTTTTTTCATTTGTTTTCATAAAATAATAAGATATATTAATAAGTTATATGTTATTTATCGGGTTAAATTCAAACCTAGTTGAAGATCTGCATAAAATAATATATGTGGAAAATTTGAGTTTGACACATAGGAAAAATCCTATGTGGATGTGTTGAAAGTATGTCATGTGTATTAGTTACTCAATTATTAAAATATGTAGATGTAGATATCCTTTAAGAGTCCACTGGCATTTATTTACAAAAGTAAAAATTTATTTCTAAAAACAGTAATACTTAAAATTAACACTTATTTTGTTTTGACCCCTAATGACTTAGCTAATTTACAACTCCGATCTCCTACTCCACTTTGACATATTTACGAATTTGACCATTTGACTTTTACTTAGTTAGCATTTTAATTTCTAAGGTTAGACATATTTTCATCTTTTAACAAGTGTCTCATTATGAATTTACATCGTAATTTATGAGACATTAATTTTTTTTATCAAATGTATGTGACAAAATCATATATGCGAGATCCAGCCACACATCTTGTCCATCGTATCCCGCGACTCGGTAATCTAGTTCCCTGCCTCTATGCGCGTAAATAGATTGGTAGGATAATAGCTGGAAATAATTACATCGATGAAGATGGGGAGTACTCTGGTTCGAATCTCACGCCGTGCACCTTCTACCAACAAAAAGCAAGTTTGGTTCGTATCGTTCCCGACGTACGAACGTTGCCTCCAATGTCACCAAGCAACATGTAACCGGTCGGTTAGCGAGTATTGTAATTCTAGTTTTTTATTTATTTATTTTGCAATTCTTAATTTGGACAAGAACCGAATGATTGTTTTTATTTCCTTTCACCGAAAAGCAAGCGAACAGCATATCAGTGTTGACAACGATTTGAAATTTTCTCCCCGCGTTAACGCCGGCGATCAACTCCGTTTGCCTAATATTATCTCCGGCGACACTCTTCTACTTCGTTCAAGGTACTCCGGTGGACCTTAATTTCTTTATCTTTCACTTAATTGCTCAATTCTGCATAATTACATACACAATCACATATGCACAATCACTCAATGTTTCTTCTGTGTAATTGCCGTTCATTAGCGATACATACTGTGTTCATTTGTATAGTAATGTAGAAGAAACATGTTCAGCGCTATCAATTTGATGTTTGTTGTTGAGTCATTTCTACTTTCTAGGGTTTTTTTCGATCCCTAATTTCATGATAGGTTTGATTATGAATTGATGTGGTAAGCGTTTTGTATGTTCCTAAGTTTAGGTGAATTGGATGTTGGTTGAACAGGTTTAGCTAATTAGCCATGTCCCGGCCTCTTTTGTTGGTTACTTTGCTTTTGTTGATGGTGCTGACTTCCCAGTTGGATTGGAACCAGAAGATTGTAAACGATGTGGAAGCGAGATCATCAGAGCTTTCCAGAAAACAACAGTATGTGCTAGAGAGGAAAGAATCGGTTAAAGAGAAGGTAAGTACTTCTTCACTACTTTTATGGTTGTATTTCTAGTTCAATGTGCCTTTGTTAGAATTAGTAGCTAAGACATTGTAGTTAGACACGTTGTATATGAGTATGGGTTGTTTGATGGATATTGAAGGATGGGAATGATTCACGGATGACACGCACTTATTTGTAGAAGGCACACTAGAATCCTGTTAGGTGTTATGTGATGGATTTCTAAGAAGAGTGAAAACTCTGCTGTCAAAAGCCCACCTTTTTGCCTAACCTCAAAAGCCATATTATTAGGCACTTGGGCGCATTCGCAGGCCATGTACTGTCCAAAAGCTGTCCGAACAGGCTTGAAACGGTTATGCTAGCCCTAAACAAATCTGGAATCTACCTAAAACAACCTAAAGTAGCCTAACACAAGCCTAAAACATGTCTGAACCCCCTAAAAACGGTATTTTTATAACAATGCGCCTTTGTCAGAACCCAAAAGAGCTGGAGATGGGAATCTGCTAAACTCTGACAGAACATTCAAATCAAACAAGACAACCTAAGTTCTAATCATAATTCCTGTTTCTGATGCAAAATAAAGAAGTTAATTAACCGCCCTTTAAAGTCAGTCACAAGTCACAACCCATGACTGAGCTGCTGACCAAGTGTCCCTAGACTGCCTAGAGTATCCAGCAGCAACTGGGTCTTCTCTAATCCATTCCGACCCAGCTTTGGGTTTGTATCAGCCTCACTTAAAAAGCACTCGCTTTTTAATCACCTTGTGTCTAGACCTAAGGCTCACCCTTGCACCTTGAGAGTGCCTTGCACCATCAACAACTATGAGGGAAAGTCCTACAAAAATGTCGATATGAATATTTTTATTATTAAATTCTGAATGTGCTATGCCGCTATTGCCAAAACAAATATAGTCCTACGTTTTTATGTATAGGCATGCTGGCCGTTAAAAAAAAATATATAGGCATGCCCGCTCATTGTGCATGTTTTGCAGCAAAGTATGTAGAATGTGATTTGGGCATCCTTCCTTAGTTCCTTCCTTCCTGTGTAATGTGGATTTTTTACATTTTCATGTGTTTTCTCTTCGAAATTCCTTTGAGGCCTTAGAAATGTTCAGTGTTTCCATCACTACTGTTTAAAGGCTTAGCACAAGGTTTGAATGGCTAAGTTGTTTACTCGCTTCTAACCAGTAAGGTATCGAGAGCACATATAAATGTAAAGATTATTGTTCTATACTGCAAATATGGATTAAATTATGGAGTAAATACGAAAACGCCACGGTCAACAGTTATCACTTATCAGATTCACCAGAAACCCTCTTGGATATATATATTGTGCAGACCCTTTATTGTTATCTTTATGAATGATTTCGTCAAATTAGGTGTATCCCGTTCAACTTTTATATGTATAAATCATGATTCACAAATCGATGGACAAGATTCAACAAGTTTAAAGAAGCAAAAAATAGATCAAGTGCTACTTGTCTGCCATCCAATCTTGGCTGTATCTTGTCCAATGGTGTCTTTCTCCACAATTGATGATATTACTTTTTGAACTCAGAAAATAGTTGGGTTACTGCTCTGATTGATTGTGGGCCTGACCCACTTTACAAGTGAAACTAGAAATGTGGATTTGACTGGGTGGAATGTATCAAATGAGTCAATCATGGGAGTGAATGAATGATGCTAATATAGTAATATGCTATATTTTTTTCTGTAGAGATGCACCTGGACTGGTCCAGACAAGTTCAAAGCCCAGGCCTTATCTTAATCAGTCTGGTCATAATACGTCACAGACCAAAAAATCAAGGGCCAATAGTGCCACTAGTTCTTTAGTTAGGGTTAGGTCCGGCCCATTTAGTGCTATCAGTCCTTTAGGGGTTTGGCTATACTGATGCTTATACTTGCATATTTCTGTGGAATATAAATGCATTCTATATAGTGATGTTTCCATTCATAAATTCAAAATATAGGTGATTATAAGCGAATATGAAACCATGTTTTGTTTAACAAAATGATTGATGGAATATACAAACATATATTGAATTATTATAAGATACAATGATCTTAGGATCAAGATCCATAACATATAAAGATATATAATTTAATTTGTTGTATCGTACTTTCTTTTGATGTCACCTTTAATGAGCTGTTACTACTATCTAGTTAATTTCTGTAACTCATTTGTATTGTTATTGTAATTGCAGATAATCTTATCTCAAGAAAAGCAAATTCAGAAACTTAAAACACTTGTGCAGAGTCTTCAAGAACAGTTGTTGCAGTGCAAGAGCAAGGATGGGTTTGTAAATGACACTGCGGCTTCTTTGACTGAACTAGTAAATGATCTGAAACAACAGCAAACCATGGAGTAGTCAAAATCACTTCCCTTGTGTAGGTATTATTAAGTGTTACTAAATTTTCTACTAATCGAATAAAAGGCAACTGATTTGTTTATTCCAAGTTGGAAATTTTCAATTTAAGGTAACCAACTTCAATTTTTTTTATTTAAGGTAACATGATCCTCTAAGCAGAAGCATTGACATGGCAGCTAATGTGTTGATCCTTCTTTGCTCTGACGTGGCACCTGAAACCTGTTAAAACTTTTAAACTGTGATGTTCTTTGGGCTTCACTATTCACAAAGATGATATGTTAAAACTTGTGTCTCACAAATGATTAGCTAACTTTATCTATATTGTGTCTCAAAAATGTTAAAGTTTTACCCCTTTCCTCTATAACATTAATTTTTCGACTGTTATGACTAATTCGCTCTTGTTGTGAATCTGTGTAAAGTGTAAACTACAAATTACAATTTAATATGTACAACCACCTTTGTTCTTCAATTCAATAAGAAAAATAAGAAACAACCGCCTTTATTATATGGTACCAGTAAGATTGTCTGTTTTACTTCAGACACCGGCTGTAGTAAATGAATTCTTTAACTCTCAGGAGTGTATCTGACTTCTACTGTAACACTGCTACCTGTGTAAGAAGTTAATTTTTAGATAAACATTGCACCCAAATTAGTTAGGTTTCCTGTTTTGATTTCAGTTTCAGGCTTGATTAAACTAAATCCTTAGATTGTTATGCAGAGAAATTTACTCGCCTGTCGACCCATTTAGATTTTATAGCACTAATACAACTTTGCACATCACGTGCCAAATTGCAGATTGATCAATACATGGAGGGACGAGGGTAATCCGATCTGATAGTCATCAAAGCATCAACTCGAATTGTATTTTTAATGTTTGCATATTAGTCATTGTTAGTCTGTGAATTTGATATGTTTCCTTCCCCTTGTAGTTAATCAAAGCCTGTATCATGTGACTGTCATTATTAATTTATGGTGGCTAATAATACACCGCCATTTTATATACGATTGTGCATTAATCAGATATCATTTAATCGCTGCTTCCAACTTTTCATTATTGTGTACTTGAAAACTTGAGAAAAATGTGTCATGTGCCTTCATGAATCAGTTCTTGTTCTTTATCATATTAATTCAGATGCAGACCTAACTTATGGTTTTGTTTTTAATTTATATTATTTCGTCATAGTAGGGCATATATCACCATTGAAATCGCTAGATTATTATGGAAAAGAGTAATGGAAGCCAACAAGAATTGAGGTTCTGAATATTGAATGCATCATGGTACTACTACTTCCTGCTCAAGTAGATAGCTCTACTGTTATTAATTGCCTAATAATATTTGTATGTCCTTGGGGCGGCAAGTAGATAGCGGTTGTGTAAACAGGTTTGTTAGAAACAGGTCAGGTCGGGTCGGGTAGAACATTTTTGGCTGGTTCTATAAAGATGGGTTCGTGTGAAACGTGTCGGGTAAGATGGGTTGTATGAACAGTTTAGTTAGTTGAAACGGGTCGGGTCGGGTCGGATCACCCCTTTCTCCAACATTTGAATGATGTTAATAGGCTTGACAAAAGAAGGTTAAGAAAGGTGAAAAGTGTATTTAGAATGTTATCTGGCAGATGAGATGTGAGCACGTGACATAATTAAGAGTCACGTGATGAGAATAAGCAATTTCCAAAATCTGTTGGGGTAAATGTTTATTGGTGGGATAATTTAATAAGGATTGTAGATGTGACAATAATTAGGGTCATGGGAAACTGGAACCATATTTATTCATTCATAGATACAGATGAATTGAATTGTTGAGATTAGTGGTTGGTTTGACATGTTTCATTTCAATTAAATCTTGATTCCAATATGGGTGAATTCACTCCAAATGCGTACTTCTCTTAACTCTTTAGCGAATTGAAGCATTCGTAACGACAATAGATTCGAATAATACAGCTCAAGTGGTTAAACTGAATATGATCAAATATTTTAATTATATCTTAATGAAAAACAAGACAGTGTATTATTTAACATTTTGCCTAATTAGGCTCTACTTCAATTCTTCTTCATTAATCTTTTTTAAATACAAACAAAGTGGTTAACCTGAATATGATCAAAATATTTTTATTATATCTTCTTGTGTTAGAAGAATATATGTTATATAATAATGATTCAAAGGGATGATTTTGTCTTAAATCATTTTGTGCACCAAGCTACGAAGACCTATGTACTAGTTAGGATATAATCTTAAACCCATGATTGTAAGATTCAAAAGTTTAAAAAAAATTAGGTGGATTGCCGTTTAAATATATGCCATTGGACATGAAGCTATACTATATAATGTGTTAGTAGTTTCAACTTTGAAGAAAATAGTTTATTAATTAAGAAGAAAAATTGTTATGTTTTTCTTCTTCTAGTTTTACTTAGTTTATAATTATTTATATATAATTTTTAAACAACAACTAGACTTTGCCTAAAAAAATTGTTTTGGATAAGTGTAAAACCCGCAAACTCTGGTAATGAACGCCACTAGGAAACTTAGTGATTTTCGACAAACGTTTTTTTGAATAGTTATTGCCGGTTGAAATTTCTGACCAATGAACTTTTTCTCGAAAAAACCATGTTTCGAAACAATTTTTGATAGCCGTTTAAAAAAAGAAACAATTTTTATAAACATATTTTTTAATAACCAATTGGTTTGAAATTTGGCCACACATGTATTTTAGGGTTTCGTTTTTCAATAAACTTGTCTAAATTTCCCAAAAAAACATTTTGTCTGGAAATAAACAATTTCCTAGTAGTGTGAATAATACAATGTACTTTAGATACATAACTATTACGGAGTATTATAATTAGGAAAATTGAATTTAAATAATCAAAAGTTTTGCTCAATTTGCTACTAATAATCTCAACTTTAAATTTCTTATTATCAGTCATGTAACATCTTACCTGATCCATATTTCAAAACTCAAATCCGATAAATATCCATTTAATTTTCGAATTTATCATGAAATAAATTCAATTATTTAATCAGTTCTGTTTGATTTAAAGTATTATATTATATATACTACTATAATGGAAGGTCGGTGGTTTCCACCGGCCAACCATGACGTGCCGCGTGGTGTAATGGTATTGGCCAATTAGGTTTTTGACTTTTTTTTTCAAAATTCGCTATTTTTTAGAGATATATACAAATTATTTCAACATAAGTTTCAAACTATCAACTAGCGCGGTTGGTTTGGACGCATATGGATTTAGATGGGGGCTTGGGTTCGAATCACACCAGCAACAATTTTTTTTTTTTTAATTGTTTGTATCTTATTTTTTTTCTTTGGGTTTTGTTCTCTGTCTTTTTTACAATTTTTACATGTGTTACCCTAACTCAATTTGACATGTTTACGACTTTGATCTCTATTCAACTTTGACATGTTTACGACGCGTGAAACTTTTTTTATCAAACCATGAGACGAAATTACATATGAGAGACTCAGTCGCCGCATCGCGCGACCCGGGTTTGATATCTAGTTATATTTAAATCATAAGTTATGCCAATTAAATCATTAGTTTATTAATAATAAAATATTTTTTTTGTTTTTTCTCTAAAATATGTGATTTTATAAAAGTAGTCAAATTAATTATTATAAAAACAAATTTGATATGATTAATAAGGTTTTATAAATTTATGTTTTTAATTTGGTTTGTTAAATTAGTGAAATGTTAACAAAACTAATTTTAAGCATGAAATATGTAACTTATGAAACTTGAATTAAAACCTATTATGACAAATAATAACTAAACTGCAGGAACTAAAGGTGTAATTATTCGGTTTAACCAACCTAACCTTTCTCCCTCCACTTTTAACCTAATTAAACATCTAGACCTCTTCCCCCATCAAGTTCCGAGCCCTAAACCATGTTTCGAACCCAATTCCCACGACATTATCACCTAAAAGCGTCAACCTCAATCAAACATGAAAACCCAAATCATATCTCGACCAAATAAAGAATATGAACCAAATTTAATGTCATCACTCCTTAGTTAAATTCAAACTTAAATCAATTTTATTGATCAATAAACACGGGGTTTACATTGTTCTATTACCAAATTTCCAAATTAAAAGCGAAAACAAGTTATTTCTCTTTATTTTTTTCAAGAGCTGTATGTAACTACAGTTATTTATTGGAAGTTCTAGACACAATTGAGTTGATATATTGTGTGCAAAGCATTCACACGCTTTATCTACAACTTTTTGTAATCCCAATTTTACCTCCAACACACACGTTACATTTGATTCGTCCTTTGTCTTATATTCAACTTTAAATATTTTAATATCAATGATAAATGATTTTTTGTTTGGTAAATAGTTTTCAAATTTAAATTATTGGATTTCTTAGATTTAATCATCCCTCTAATTTATGCGGGTTTATTAATCATGTGTATATTTACCTATTTTTGTTTTCTCATGATTTATGTTCACATTTCCTTAAATAATCCGATTATTATTACATTTTTTCATATCATCTGCGATTTGTTTCATTAACTTTTTTTTAAAAGCAATTAGTCCCTATTTTTTGTTATTCAAATATGTATATAATAGTTACATCTACTATTTGTTTTTCACAATCCTCTGAACAGATTTGATGTTTCATTTCGAATTTGCTATGTGTAGTTATTAATTTCACAAATCAAATCACTATGTTGAGCAACCTTGATGTAAGGATTTCTGATTTTACCTTTAATGTTTGCATTATATATTAGAGCCTAGACATAAAGAAGCAAATTAGGACTTGTTGGACCTAGATAATCAAGACTATTATTCAAGATGTTTGAATATTTTAGATGTTATTTGAATAATGTAACTTGGGTTTTAATATCATTTTAATTGTTACTATGAGGTATGAACAATCAACTCATTTCCGCCCGCTCCGATAATATTTCACTATCGGTTGGGACGTGACCGATTGATATCAAAATCATGGTCAGGAAATAGGTTGGTAGAAACGCAAAGACCAAGTCTATAACTACTAAGCACCCAAACATGAGTCATGTTATCATGTCATCTTATGTTATTTCATGTAAAGTGATAATGATCGTTTGTTGTTAGGTAGCTTGATTATTGGTAACAAAAGAGTTTTTAAAGGGTCGGACAGCCTTATCCCTCCTCCCTATTTTTCTCGACAGTAGTTTAAATTTTGGGTCCATTACTTAAAAAACAATGTATGTTTTGCCCCCTCCTACGAGTTTAATTTCTAAGATTTTCTGGCCCCTCTATTTGAATGTTTAAGTTATACCATTAATTATCGGTGAAAATTTCAAATGTTGGTGCACTTTGGGTATGGCATTACGTTTGGCATGTTGGTGTGTAAAATAAGGTTTGGGTGCAGAAGTACGATGTTAAGGCAGCATTAGGGTTTAGAATGATGATGGTAGGGTTGATCATGTTTAATTAGAAAGGGACTGAGAGATGGTGTTAAGGTGTTGATAGAGCGTCTCATAGGACACTAGTGCATGGTAACAAACTATAACACTAAGAGTTGCATGGTAACAAACTATAACACTAAGAGTTGGATGGTAACAAACTATAACATGAAGACTAGTATGAGTATATTGTAACATGAAAACTAGCTTGAGTAATCATAACATCAAGAGTTCAAGACTATGTTGTGTTGAATGTATATATTCACTATATCATTGAGTAAACTAATTTAAGTACACTATAACATGAAGAGTTGAAGACTATATCATTTTTTTGTTCAATGGATGCAGAGCTAGATATATCCACTCGCACTCGCTAGATCTTATTTGTGCAGGCCGGGAGGAGCATGAGTCATCGGTTGTCACCAAGCTTTGGCCAGGGTTTGTTGGAATAACAACCAAGTCAAACGGTTTTGGTGACGACGTGTGATTTGTATGAAACTTGTGATTTTTTAAAAACAATAATGTCAGGGATGGCCTGCTCGTGATCTTTTACAGACGGAGCTCATGTACGTCGATGATAAATACCATAATGAATCTATTACATGATATAAAATAATAACGGTTAAAGAGATCAAGAATAACAATTTACGTACATAAACCTACCTTAAAACTATTATCATGCTAACGATCTCATCCTAAGTGGTTGAGGTAAGATTTTGTAAAATGAAGAGATTTTAGGATCAAGAATTTTTCATGTAAGACGACTTTCCTCCTAATGAGGAAAAAGAGATGCTCAAGTAGGCTTGTTATTAATTCAAATTGTCATTAAAAAAACTATTTATCGTACTTAAGTTAAGTCTTATCTAAAGAAATCCTATATAATAAAAGAAACCAATTTCATCCACTTGTCATAATATTAAACAACACTTGTCACATGGCAATTTATTAAACTATTTTTGCCACTTGGCTTCGTAAAGTAACACCTCAAAAGTATACACACAGGTTTACTTTTACTCAAAATCTGAAACCACGCGGATCTTTTGTTTGATCTGGAGAAACCAGACCACACAATTAAACCCATATTATGTAATTTCAAACATTTTTTTAATTGACGGCTTATTTTAAAACAGTCCCGTGTAAGACACGGGTATCTAACCTAGTTAACTATAAAAAGTAACCATAATCATATTCTACTAAAGGATGTGAGGGACATTAAAATTTCAAAGCACTCAACTTCCATCATTATTATTATCAATTTCCAACCCCCGGCCACATAGCTTGTATTTAAATTTCATGGACATATATAAAGATCCGGATGAGTCACACAAAGATATACATACGCATGTAGTATGGATAATATTGAAAGATATTAAAATTCATATATTTTTATATGCTTGTTGGGAATTTTGCACATACAAATATATATATGTACGTACATTACGTATTTAATTAGTTTTGTAAATGAAAAAATCATGTATATTTGAGAACTATTATAATAATTAATTAAGAATCACATATTTACTTATACATATTACATAGTGTATATAAATGATATGCTAATTAAGTAGTACGTAGAACAAAGAGACAAACAACGATAACATAACTATCTTTTGTATCACTTTAAAGATATATTTGTACGTAATTAGTTTTTCATGATTTTTTTTTTTTACATATTATGAGTTTAATTATGCCCTGGTATAAAATGATTAAATAAAAAAATAACAATTAATCCACGTACACGTTCATTTATGTCACCTTAAAACTTTCGTTAATTTTACGTGTTGAAACTCTTTATTTCATGGTAACGGATGGTGGCGATAAAGATGAATTGATGAAATCGGTTGTCAAATTGATGACGGTTATAATAGTTATTGTGTTGACAATATATATTTGATAAAGAAATCTAAAAGTCAGTGTAAATATAAGACGTTATATTATTTTTTTTTGTTGATACTATTCTTTCTATTTCTATATCTATAGCAAGTAAATTACTATTTTTGCCCATTTTGGTTATGCTCATTTAATTCTTTTCTTTAAAAATGAAACTTTTAATATTTTTATATTGTTTTGCCTTTTAAAACTAACTTTATTAATTTTTTTTCTGTTAAGTGTAAGTGTATTTTGGTTTTACAACACCCTAAATTTTTTAGACATCAAATAAATAATAATAACAACAATAATAATAATAATAGTAATAGTAATAATAATAATAATAACAACAATGATAATAATAATAACAGTACAATATAATCAGCAATCAAGCACACCTATTAACCTAAAAATATTTATATGACTACTCACGATTCCTTTTAGAATTCTCACACACAAACGTTATACTTCATATTTTATTTTATCATATGAACCATCGTAATAACTGTCAAAAACTCATCTAAACATACTCTCGTAGTCATTAGTTTTTTTTATATATATGTTTATTCACACGGGTGATGCAACCAGCAACCCATGACACATCTATGATTTTTAAGGTTAACAAAAATGTTGCGTAAGAGTTTCACATAAAAAAATATTTATAAGTAGTACGGATAGATTCAAATTTGTTTCATACATTGACATATATTATTGTTGTTATTATTTTAAGATTTTCAAAATTTAAGGTGTTATATTGGTAACTTATTTATATACATAAATAACCCTTTAGTTATGTAAGACTTTGTAACTTACGTCAACAATGAAAATAGTTAATAAAATTAGTGTTAGGGGCCGGAACAGTTAAAAATTAACACGTTAAGGGTTAAAAGGTTAAAAGTTTATTTTTCAATTAAAAGGGTTAAATGAGCCAAACCATAAAGGGCAAAATAGCAATTTAGTTATCTGATTAAAACAATAAAAAGTTTGAGTGACTTAATTGAAACAAAACTTAAAAATAAGTTACAAATTTAAAACAAAACAATATTTAAGTAACTTAATTAAAACAAAATTAAAACTTAATTATATTTCTGTAAAGTTACCCCTTCTTATAACTAATTTATTAATGTTACTATGTTTGACAAACGATTACAAGTTTAATTTACACATTTCTTGCATCAATATCTCCCGTATAAAAGATATTATCCATTACAAATTAATTTTCGTAAACATCGACTCTTACGTATTTATGTATTTATTCATTAACTAAATAGTAAAAAATATATGCATTGAAAGGTGAAAATAAAAGAAGTGAACAAAATTTAATAACTCTATGCCGATCATATATAAATGAAATTGAATTGAATGTGCATCATAAAAATCGTTAGAAATTTAGTTTTCGATTTAAAGCATTTAGCTCGAGATTTATTAGGTTGTACATTGGTTGTTAATATATGCATGTATATTGGTAGCTACAAGTTAATGCTTGATGACCAAACAAAGTGGCTTTAATGGTTTGTACATTTGGTATAAATATATGCACATTGTACTTGCATCCATGTTTATTGATAGCTATAGCTTAATGCTAGGTGTTTTTCATGACAAAAGTTAGGTTTTGATAGCATCCGACCGTTGTAATTAATAATGTTTGGTATCTTCTCTTATAATTATCGATATTTTGATCCTGTTGAAAACCAGATAAGCAATGTCCTAGTTGCAAAATAATATAAAGAACTAAAACTTGATTAATTGTTTTCTACCTCTTCTTAATTAGAATTTGTCATCTTTAAATTACAACCATTATATAATTATGTTTAACAATTCAAAAAGTCGCTATTCAGTAGTAGCTTCATTGTTTAAGTGGCTGTTTGTTTCACCTTTTAATGGTTCAGTTCAGTGTTTAATCATCAGATCGTTTGTTTCATAAAGAAAAAGAGCATCTGAATGGTTCAGTTAAGTTCTGAATGGTTAAGAGACAGAGAGATGCTGAATGGTACTTAATGGAGGATATACCAACTTTATCATCATCTGAAGTTTTAACCCAACATCCCTTCTATTGATAGAGCCTCTTAATGATTAAGACATCTTAACCATTCAGCACTTAATGATTTAGATTTAACAAACAACCCTAAGTCGTTAAAATTGTAAACCATGTAAATTTTGACAATTTAAATATTCAAAACTATCTTAAACTTTTAAAGCCCTAACCATATTTCCATAATCCAAGTATATATATATATATATATGTATATATATATATATAAACACTAGTTTAGTATCCGCGATACATTTGAGAACAAATATTCAAGTGGTTATTTTTTGGATATCATGACGGGCATAGACGATTCAATCTGTTTTGACACCGTGATAAAACCTGAACACAATATTTATTTAGAAAAATAGTTTTTTATTATAGCAATATTATACTTAAATTATAGAATTAAATGCTCATTTTATGGTTTATTTTTTATAAAATAATTTTATATAAAAAAGTTATGTATACATGGAAAACATTGAGATCTTTAACTGTATGTTATTATCAAATTTATCCTTAAGTTTCATCATGATGAATGATTTGTTTATGGAGAAAAACTAAAAACTCTCAAGAATAATAGATTTGAAAAACTAATACTTTGCAACAAAGTTCTTATAACAACCAATAGCCATTTATAAGGGTTTACAAAGAAACGTTAGAATGAAAACATGGGCAAAATGAAAGTAAATAATTAACTATCCATTATTACCACTACTTTACTAAAAAAGAGAATTAACAAGCATGCAACGTGAGTACGTGGATAAATGACCAAGGAATTAGTGATCGGAAAATGGCATGTATCAATAAGAGTTAGAGTCAAGAGACAGTGTAACAAGAAACAAAAGGCTATCACATGCAACTCATGAGATAGATTTTAGTTAACAAGATATGATATATGGTAACATTGACGAAGCTAGCTAGCATTTTTAGTTAAGAAGACCAAAGTTTATAACGTTTGTTTCGGAGGGGTCAAACCAAATATATATAAAAATTCAACTACCGACCAATAAATCAACATTTCGGATGGAAAAAAGTGGGAGGGTCGACGTGACCCTCCCTCGTCTCAATGATGTTGCGCCCCTGTATGGTGAGATGTGGGTCGTGGTCAATACGTACTCACTAAAGCGTGAGATTATAAGGTCAAAATCTAGGCCACAACAAAAGCGATGATATACGAGCTATGATCAAGTTTGCGATCTCGATAATAATTCATACTGATAGTTTAACGAGTGACAATCATTTCATTTTAATTATCAATAAAACAATCATAGTAGCATAATCATTACACGTTTGCACTCGATTTGCTTACTTTCGCTTGTGTGTTTCTTTGTTTTGTCAACAATCATCGATGTGAACGAATTGAGTCAAAATCAAGTGTAAATTTATAACATTTTGCTATTAGAATGTCGTAAATTTATAACCAAAAAAAAATTAAGAGTGTTTACGCTATTAGAATTGTACTTGATAACAAAAGAAAAAAAATTAAGAGTGTCGTTGATTAAACTGTTAGTATGTTTTTTACACTTGGCTCAAAACCACAATTTGTACGCTTGGTTACTAAATTAGCAAGATCATAAGTTTGCTATCCGTCTTCGTATTATGATAAGATTAAATTTTGAGAGCAAATGTCATAAACCCGACCCAAAACCTGAAAAATAGATCATATATCTTTCACTCATCATGTATGAAGTGATCATAACTCATCACCTCTTGATTATAGTCATAACTAAAAAGAGATAAGAATAGCAAAAGAAGAATTGAAATAGACCAATTTGAATAGACCCATAAGATAAGCCCGACTGCCCAATATTAGATAAGAGTATTAAAACAATAACAAACAAATATAAAGGAAGCTAAGATTAAAAAGGCAAGATAATATAATAATTAACATGACCTAACTTATCACAACATGAAAAAGAGAAAGAAATTAAATAATATCTTAGTCACACAAAAAGTTAAACAAACATGAAATTTGACACATGAAAGTTATAATTACACACCAAGATTGATTAAATATATGAATGACAAATGCCTAAACAATGAATGATGGGAAGGAGTTGGCCATCAATTAATCTCTTGTAATTGATGTCTTTGCAACTTACTTGAGTTACTTCCCTTTTCAATACTCTTCTTAGATCCCCCTCTCTCTCAATCAAGTTTTTTTAATGGGCGAGAACACATACAACGACGTATCAAACGTAACATATTATCAGCACTAGAATTTTAGGTTTTTTTGGACTCGTTATCCTTTCTCCATATCTGAGATCTTTACGTATCTTTGTAACTGTTTAATATATATTATTACAAAGTATATGGAATTTATCAAGAGGAATTAATACTTATGTGAAATTATCACGCATGATGATATGGAATTTTTACGTGATAATTTCATACAAAACATAATGTTCTTGTATGACAAAACTTTTATACTATTAATTAATGGATTTAAAACTTTAAACTTCTACTACATATAGACATAAAATATACATATACTTTCTCTCTCTTCACTCCAAATTCTTATAAATAGACTTACATAATTCTCCAAACAAACAAACTCATCATCTCACTTGTTGTACTTCATTTCTTCATCACAACTATAACCCCTCTCTCACCTTCAAAACTCTCTCTGTCTCTAGACAAAAAGCTAGCTTATACAATCTTTAAGGTAATTAAACACATGTTATGTTATTATATATATCATCATGGCAAATCATATATATATATAATCATGCACCTTGTTTGTTTCTTTATAAAAATTATTAATTTAACCTTTATATATATATAATTAACATCTAATTCATGATGCATCTTTAAACTTAACTTCAGGAACTTTACTAACTAGAAATTAATTAAAGTACCGGAGCAATGAGCAGAAGAACAAGTGGCAAAGAAGGAGTGAAGCTTGAGCTGAAACTGAACTTATCACCACCACGAACGACGTCTCACTGGCCGGTGAACGAATCACCAAACACTACTTTATCTCCTACGAACTCATGCGTGTCGTTAGAACAAGTTCAAGATGATCAAACACTGGAGTCAAGTAGCGCGGAAACAACGTCTATGATGTTGGCTGGATGTCCGCGGTGTCTGATGTATGTCATGCTTGCGGAGCAGTATCCTAAGTGTCCAAAATGCAAGAGCACTGTTCTGCTTGATGTTCTCCATGACAAACCAATTAAGAAGAAGATGATCAATATTTGATCATTGAATTATATATATATTATATTAGTTTTAAATTGGCTGGTTACAATTAATGTTTTACAATTCTAGAATTAATTAAGTAAACTAGATTGATGTTTTTAACTTTTTTTATTGTGTTTGAATGAGAATTTTAGTTGTATGCTTTATTTTTTTCATATAAAAAGAGATTTGTTTCTTGTTACTGAAATTTTTTCTAGTTTAAAACACTATAATTGTAGTCTTTTATCGTCTTAATTTTATTATTTTATAAGGATTAGTGATGCAGTTTATTATTATTTTTAACTCGATAAACTTGAAAATGAAAATAAAATTCATGTTGTGATTTTCTTTGTTTGTTGGTGGAGTCCTAACGTCTTGTTATCAGTCTTCTTTTTAGTAAGAAATCGCCGTTAAAAAAAAATTTGGTATGTAATTATCTAATCATATATATTTATATTTATTTCTAGAACGTACTAGCTAGCTAACAAGTATAATTTACTTGAAAATAATTTGTTTGGTACAATACTTTGTCCTTTGGAAATGTCGAGCCTACTCATGCTGATACTTTGACAAATAACAGTCAACGTTTTGACCAACAAAAAGTCAAAGAAAATATTTCACAACTCTATTTCTATGTAAACATATAAACAAATGTCAATATGTTATAGTTACGTGTTATATGTGTATATATGTTTCGTACAATATTTGTTATTTTTAATAATATGAATCAAATATATTATTACAACGTACAATACTAACAAAATCGTACAAGAGCACCTATATCACTATATATGACTCATGAACCCTACGATGAAGTCGACTTTAACACGATCACATCAAGAACAATCACGTATATGTTGCATCTCGAAACAAAACAACATTTCTTGATAGTTTTTCAGGGAAGTGTAAGATTATTCATAATTAGTTTTGGTATATGAGAGATATATATCATTTTTGCTGAACCCAATGTCTACATTGTCTTGACAGGTTAAAGAATAACCGAACAATACACGAATTATGTAAACCGTCGATTATTAAATCGATTAGAAAGAAAATTTGTGAATCATTTTGAACTTAAATGCGATCACGAGAAATATAAAAGAGTAATTATACTATATTGGATTAGAAAGTTTATGAATAGTGTTTTGTGAGTTGTGAAGTGGTGCATGACAATTGGTTTGGTTTAATGAGGTGGCGGTATGTGATGCATGACTATTGGTTTGGTTTGGTGAGGTGGCGGATAGCTTTGTTTTTTTGTTAATTTGGGATATTTTGTTAGATTACATAATGGTTTGTCATATAGATCCGTCTTAATGTTTGGATGTTTCAGTTTATTTGTTTGAAGTTGAATGACATTTGTTTTTTCTTGGATTTTAGCCCGTGTAAGGTTTTAATTGTTGTAATAGGCGAAAATTTTTCAATCTAAGCCACTAATAAATGGTGTACAAATGACTAGCTAGCGCAACGCACGAGCTTTGTATAATCTAGTTAACTAAATAAAATAAATGATGCACTAAGCGTTTAACTTTTGATAAGTATAGTAATAACATTTCTGATCGATTTGATAGATATGGTAACTTACATAAATAGCACATGAGCCGCACGTGTAATGGGTGTCACTAAAAGGCACGTTAGTCGCACATGACAACATGAGAGTGTTTATAGACACATCACAATGGAAGAAATTAAGTACAAGACAATCTTCACTAAAGAGATTGTAGTGAGGGTTCAATCTTCTATGGTGGATGCGAAGTGAACACGAGTCCAATTAAGTTGCGAAAATGCATCGAGATATGGTAAAGATCAGCGAAGGCAAAGCAGTATTGGCACTTAGATTGACGGTTTGAAACTAACATGATACATAGGTAGTGGTTTTTCTATGTTTAGAGCATTAAAACAAACAAACATAAACAGTAAATTATATTTCGGAGAGGATGAGATCAAAATAAAAGATGCTATGTTGTTATATTTTTTTATAAAAATTTAATGAATTTTGTTTATTTCCAAATGATGCAAGTTGTAATTTGGGTAATTGAAAGGATTAGTGGCAAACATTGACCCTTTTTATTTGGTTGAGTTACAATTAATTAGAATATCATTGACTTGTTTGTTTATTTGATATGATTTTCTAAGTTGAGTCTAATTAGGTTGCTTGGTTATTAAGGTTATTATATGGTTATATATATATATATATATATATATATATATATATATATATATATATATATATATATATATATATATATATATGTTTAGATGGTATCGTTGTATTGTGTGATTTTATTCATAATAATACTTGAAGTGTGAAACTGGTAGTCTTCAAATTCTTAGTGTGTTTTTGTATTAATGTATTGAATCCAGACTAACAGAAACATGTTTCAAACATTGATGCGTATATCCAGATCAAGAACAAAAAATCGGTGTTTGAAACAGCATTTCAAAAACATTGGAGGATCTCGAAACTTGAAAATTTGACATACAACGTGCGATTAAAGGCGATTTAAGAAACGAATAAACCTTTTTTTTTCTGGTTCTATAAGTGGGTAGTGGATGGGACTCCAAATGATACATATCTAAATCTTTTCACCTTGTAAAAACATAAAAAGTGTACGGTATGAAGCAAGTTTGGTAACGTTGTGGTCCATGTAGAATATGAGAAATGACGCGGTTTTCAATTCTAATTGAGGAAAGATGGCATACTTGGTACCGGAAAAAATCATGGTAACTTTTTTTCTTTAGATAAAAATAGAGGAAAGCTTTTGACACTAGATCGATCGCTTTTGTATAATTTTTCACCAACGTCTACGTCTTTGTAATTTATTTCTCCACTCTTAACTTTTTTGCTAGTGTTTGAGATGGTCTATTTGAGCCAAGCCATTTTTAGCCCAAATAACATCATGAATTATGGATCCAGTAAAACATCAGCCCAACAAGCAACTTTTAACAAAACAAGCAATTAGCATAATAAACAAATGATATTATGATGTCAAATACATTAAATCAAGTATAACTTATTTAGTTACCATAAAATTACTAGTTTTTACAATTTAGAAAAAGGAGATGTGAGACGTTATAAGAGTGATGAGGCGTAAAACATTTGATTTATATAAAAAGGGTTACTACGTATACGGTGTCTGATATTGAAAAGTTATAGTAATATGTTTGTAAAAATGTGATAGGTGAAAAACTTAAAAAAAAAAAACAATTGTAAAGAGCTCGTGATAGTGATACCGGCCGGGTGAAGGGGGTGGCATTGAGGCGTGACGGTGCCTCTACCTCATCTGTAGCGATGGGCTAGCTACAAGCCTACAACGCTTAATACAGATGGTCTTATGACTTTTTAGTTTTATTTTATTATATTTCAAGTTGGTTTTTGTTGCAATACGCGTAAATTGTATTGAAAGAGAATGTGGCGGTTCAAGCATTGAAAATGGGAGGAGATGAGTATTAGACAGTTGGTATATTGCGTCAACTTCATAAATACTACACATTTTATGGTCTTCATAAATGTTACACTTTTTTTTCCTAAAAAATATTGTATTTTATATAAGCTGTTATTTAAACGTCTAGTAGTTTGTTCTACAATATTTCATTTGACTGGCTTCATTTTCTCCAATATCTTATACGAAACAGAAAATTTTAAAACGTAACTAAGTCCATATATTTGTGTTTAGATTTATAATATAATGAAAGTGTTTTTTATAAAGTCATAAAGAAAACTCATGAAAATTAATCGATATCATTCATTTATACGTGTATTTATAAATACTATAACACAAATCTACTAAAATACAACATTGTTATGAGAATATTTTTAAATTCATATGTAAATGTACGTATCTATCCGGATATAAAAAACATCGATCTATACATGTATAGATTATAAGTTCACTATAATTCTTCATCTATGGGTTCGAAAATTGTAACACAATGAAGCATGCATGTAAATTAAATTACTTAATCTTCTATATTTATAACTTTTTTATTTAGTTTTTATACTGATAAATGAATTTACTTCGAATATTCACTAGCTATAAATATGCTCGTGCATCACCAATTTTTTATATTTTAAGAGCATCTATATTTCTAGTTGCTTTTGCTTGTGGGTGATCGATGCTAAGGACTTTAATTATGAAGTTTTATTGGAATTGCAAAGTTGAAATGCTATTAATTTATCTTCATGCATGTTCTCTAATTAATTGTATATATCTCTATTTCATTATTTATTCTCTTTCTTTTTTTAATTATGATTTTTTTTTATTTTCAATCTAATTGATCAGAATCTTATTGTTTTGAGGAGGTCTTATTTTCAAACCCAGAGATGATATAGATTACCTTTTAATAATGATATATTGGTTTTTAACTGTTTTAATTATTACCTTTTGGTTTCCATCATTTCAACTATCGAATTGGCTGGTAACAATCCTAAATTTGATCACTTTGGCAACTAGCAAACCGTCCTTAAAAAATTTTAGCGCCAGTAAGTTTTTGTTGAATTCAAGAGCGATGTTTTAGGTTGTTGATCGTAAGGAGAGCACGAGTCGACTCATGTAAAAGCTGCCTGAAAGAGTGTTCCGAACGACGAAACGGTGCTTCAATCAGTTTTTTAAATCTAACGGTGCTTCAATCAGATGCAAACATTTTGTTATTTGGAGCGCCCTTTCGAGATAACTTTTACATCAATCAACTCGTAATCTCCTTCCGATCAAAAGAACTGAAACATCAGTCTTGAATTCGAAAAAAACTTAACGTCGTTAAATCATGTGAGATCAACAGGGATCAGAAACGACGCTATTAAAAACTACATTTTTTTAAAAACACTTGTTAATCGAATTGATTTTTCAAAAGTTATGCTAATAAATACATATAAATTAACAAATGAAATATATATCTCATAGTTATAAATGTCAACGTAGACACATAATACTTGTGGTAAGATCGATGATGATCTAGACACAAGGAAATAAATTCGATCGTAGAGTTGTCAATGCTGACCTTGGAATTAAGTCAACACGTATAATTGCTCGTTCATGCACTTCAAACAAACGCAACAAGATTAATAAAATAATAATAATAACACTTCAAACAAACAAAGCAAATTAAATTACTAAGAAAACAATAACATAATAAGTGTAGTGGAAATTGCAATCTTGTTACAAACTAGTTGACTTTAGTTATTTGTTAGATATTTTTGCAATTTTGTTGTAAACAAATGTGCTTGAAGACGAATTACTTGTTAAATTCATATTCCCAGTTTGTTTTAAATATAGTTAGATGAATAATTTATGATTATTTTATGTCGTAGATTATTTATTTATATATACCATATATGAAACTATATATAATACAACACAAGATTAAATGTCATTTCTAATTTCTAGTTTATGAAGAAAAAAATGAATAGACTTAATTTTATACTTTTCTCAGTTGATGCAACTTTTACTGTGGGTAGTGGCAAAAGGTATGAATTCTTTAAAAGAGACCTAAGTTCAATTCATACTAGCACCACTTTAAAATAAACATTGGGGGTCAATAAAGGAAGACTTGTAACAACACAAGTTTAATCTCTAACCCAAACGTGTTTTACTGTTAGCTTGTTGTCGTGTCTACGGGCATACATGTTAGTGGATTTTCCCGAATTGGAGTCGGGTTTCTCAAAATAGATAGACTTGGGCTACCCAGCGCTGTATGTGTTTGCAGAGCGTATGAGATCGCATTTCACCATTAGATTATCCCGGTAGCCGGCTTCATTCGTTTTGTAATAAAAAAAAGCTATTTGTTTTCTTTTTAATGTAGATCGTTTGGACTTTGGATTGAGACTTGAGAGTTTTGTCTTTAATTACCTTTTTTTTTGTTTTCAAGTATTGGTCATTTTTGGGCTTTTAAATATTGAACAAATAACACAAATAAGCTTATTCTGGGCCAGCCTGACTAGTGACTACTTTGTAGGCCAGTACAAAGCAAGTGTAAATGCAACTCAATATTGTTTTTCATAACCGGAACATTTTAATTTTTAATAAGAAATACGCTGTAACTTACTCATAATAAAATTTAAACCCAAAACTTAGTGAACAACATAATTATGTTACACTAACCCCATTGACGCAACACAAAACATATCTAAAACTATTAATTCTAATAAAAGAGAATCGGATCTTGGTATAGTGGTTAAGGAGTGATTCGGATTTTCCTAAAGGAGGTTTTGATCCCCACCGGCTGTTCAAAAAAATCTTCTCTTCTAATAAATTGCTAAGCAATAGCACCACACTGCGCCACTTGTCAGCATCACAACCATTCTTAAATATATCCATATTATATCCTTTATATATGTTAACTTTTTCATTACTCATTTCAATATAAAATTATATAATCTCTTTTTACCGTTCAACTCGTCGATTTCCACGGGTGTTAACCTAGTATTCTAATAAAACAGTAAATTGTTTATAAAAGCTTTCACATTATGACATTTGTTAATTGTTATCGTTACAAATCGGCTCACCCTCATTTTATTCAATCAACTTGTAGTTGAGACATTAGTTTCATATGTTTAGTTATATGATGTACAAGTTTAGTGTCTGTGCTACATTTGGGAACATAACACAAAAGGTGATTTTAATAGAACACGGATGATTCCAATCAATTCTGAAACAAAACGGTAGTAATAACGTAACAAATATTTTTTTTTAAAAAAATTTATTATTTTAGTATTGCAATAATATACTATTTAAATCCTCGGCTTTATGGTGTATTTTTTTAAATAATGTCGTGTAAAAAAAGTTATGACTATTTAAAAAATTGAGCTTTTTAGTTGTAGATTATTACCGACTTTATACATAAGTTTCATTTTTATGTCCCGTCAAATATAAGCTGACTCATTCACACCCATAGTAGGAGAGGATTTAAAATGTAAATAATCTTCAATTCCTAAAGACTCTCCTATATATTAGGGGATCAAAATGTAATTAAGATTATTATAATATATTATTATTATTATAGATATATACATATTTAAATTATAAAAATATTATTATGAGACAAATTCTCTTATGATGTCACACAAGCGAAAACCACCTCTAATGATAACAACTAAGCAAAATAGATTTTGCTATATTATATAAGGATTAAAAAACCATTTTGAATATTCTTGTTTTAATTATCAACTATTCTATTTAACATTTTCATTCAATCCTCATCCAACACGTGTAATACATGAGTATTTTAATTCTTAAGTACACTTAACCCGTATAATACACGGTCTCTTAGCCTGTTAAGTACGTAAATCAATAAATGCACCCAACATAAAAGCAAATGTCATAGCAAGTGTTTATGAATATTAATTTCACTGACAACTTAATTCAGTGTAAAAAAAATTGAAGTGGATCATCAAATTCATTTGACATAGTACAATCCATATGAAAAGAGCAAGACATAAAACAGCACAAATACTGTAAAATCTTTTTGTTGTCATGATTTCCTGCCGATTACATTTATAGCATCGGTGACATTGACGACTCAATTATAAGATAAGTATAAGGCTACGGGTATATTCTTACCTCTTTTCACTTTATCTAGACGTTATATCACTTCTACTTCACTCATATTTTCCTTTTTAACTTGCTTTCGCATGTGAAAGTGGTTTCACCATCACTTTTACTCTGCATCACCAACTTATTTAATTAAATAACTTAAGAAATTCAATACATAAATTACCATTTCATAAAATACTTAAAATAAATAATAAAATAAAAAAACCCTAAAATACATCATTAAAAAAACTAAGACAATCCAGACCGTATTTCTTCATAATTTCTTGTTTGCAACTTTCGGCTAAATGTTGGTCGATTCACGTAAGATGCTCGATCGGTTGTTTCATTTGGTGGGTTTGTTCGGTTTATGGAACCCACGTACCAAGCGATTGTTCGTCATAACCCCACTTGACAGGATCGTGATACGAGTGATATACATTATCATCTTGACCGAAATGATCCATTTTCTGAGGAAGTGATAATGTTTGTTTGTAGAAATGAAAATTTTTGTATAATAATAGACTAATAGTTGTGGTATATTTAGTGTGATATGTTGTATATAATACAAAGTGTAAAAAAATTAATGTTGCAAAGGCTACCAACTGTAAAATAACGTTAAAAAATGTTTGCCCCTTTTCCTCTTTTAACGAGTGACCTTTAGTGAGCATTAATTAGACTAGTTCCTTTGATGATTTTAAGTTGGGTTGTTATACTATTTGGAAAAAAGGAAAAGAAAAACTTAATATTTTGGCTCGGTCATGCTTGCAACCAAGATTGATGGATGGATTGGATGACACTTGTCACCATGGTATTAGCCACTTTTTCTTTTCATTTTTCATTTATATTCCACTCTAATTAATTTTAACTATAATCTTGTTTTTGTTAATAACTTCTAATAATTAACATTTTAAAAAAATCTAATAACATTGTCTTGATTGGTTTTTATTACGAACGTGCCGGTATAAATTTTATTAAAAACGGAGTACATTTAAAACAAGATATTTTTTAATACAAAATAAATATTATTATCTAAAAAAATATAACATTATCTGTTTAAAATATACATTCTATCTTGCATTTGACGCTTTTTTATTGGTTCGGTAAATAAATTTTAAAAAACCCAAAATCATAAATTTTATAATTTTATTTAATAAAGTTAGTGAAGATTGGGTTGTTAATGTGAATGAAAAGTTGGGTATATTTGGGTTGTGTAGGTGGAAGAGAGAGAAATTAGTTTTTTATTAAAAAGTTGGGTTGGGTTGATTTATAAATGAGGATAGTCTTAGAAACTTAAGACATGTACCAAGAACTTTCTGTGTTGAGCCATTTGTCGGCTAGTAGGTTAAAGTTTGGATTTTTAAATCCAAATTTCCCTCTAAACTTTATAGCATGTTCTTACAATTTTTTAGAACAGTGATTGACACAACTGTAAGACCGTTGCATTTAAGAGATGCAGTGCAATGACTGAGTTCGTAGACCCGACCTGCCCCCCGTAATGGGCGCTTATAAGCGGCCTATGGGACTCCCCCCCCCCAAAGCTACAATTGCAACGGAGGCTTACCCCAATTCTCCTTTCGGGTAAGGTTAGTTGGGGTCGAAAATTTGTTAACCAACCGTTCCAATGTGAAAACCATGGCCAAAATCTTTAACAATTCCATGATTTAGGCTCATACTCAGATGCGGTTATCTTATGTTTGAGCTTCATTGTCATGCTGTAGAACAAATGAGTCGAGAGTGAGATTTGAAGTTGAATGTATATGCGGGTATTAAACCTAGTTATATTCTATAACAACGTTTATATATATACAATTGTGTGTTATGACCATAAGTACCAAAAATTAATGCTCGCCCCGCCGTGTAGCCCTAGACACACAAACACTGTAAGATTGAAGGTTAGCTTTAGGATGGGAGTGGCGTATGCCGCATAGGTGTCGTCCGACACTAATATTTTTTTGGCGTGTTAATCTTTTTATTACCGACATCATTGCTATACAAAATTATATATGAGACTATTGACTGCCTAGTTATTTTTTTTAAATACAAAAGTATTTTGGCAAACAATTACAAAATTTTGTAAAAAATTAAACAAACATGTTACTTGGTTAATTAGAATTTGGGCTCATAAATTAAGACAAACGGGTTAGTTGGGTTCGGCCCATTAATAATAAAAAAAACAGCCGGTCCCAAATACTCATCCATCGACACTTCTTGCTATGTTGCTGCTTCTATTAAATCTGTTTGCGAATTGCGAGCGACGAGGAGGAAATAACACCAAACAAGTCATTGACTTGATCAAGCTTTTGTTAAGAGGATAATATTTAAATTTATATTTTGTTATTTGGTTAGTGTTAAATGAAACTATTGTTAGTTGTTTTAAAGATAATTTTAGAGTTATCGAGTTATGTGAGTATGTGATTATCTTTAATTTTGGTTTACCCTTTTTCTATGCTAACATTTCTTTTACAGACTGTAATGGCATGTGTTAGAGAGGTTTTTTTTTCTTCAATGAAGTATGTAAAGTTGGATTTACGTAATCAGATGAGTGATTAGGTTTTGGATATGGTGCTTGCATTTGGTAGATTAAAATAGGTGTGCAAAAGTTGACATTAAAGATGTTACGGTGTGTTCAAGACATGAAAAAACATAGAAAACAACTTACATAGTTTTTATGTTATTCTTTAGGTCTGTTGGTTTCTACTGGCCTCAATTATCACCTTTTGGCTTCTGTCGGTCTAAAATATTGAATTGGCTGTTAACGGTCCCAACTTTTAGCACTCTGACAACCAACGATCCGTTGTTAAATTTTTTTTAACGCCGTTAAGTTTTTTTCGAATTCAAGACCTATGTTTTAAGCCTTTTGAACCGAAGATAATACGAATCGATTGATGTAAAAGTTTGCTTGAAATTGGTATGGAGCTCGCATGAATCAAAATTCCGGTTATTATAAAGATCCACACACAAAATATTATCTCCAAACAGTTTGAGCGGGAAATTAAGGTTGGTAATAACGTTAATGAGTGTCATGTGCCTTTTAAAACTCTCATTTATTAAAAGGTATAGAATCACATCCATCATTTAGGAATAGATACTAACTTCAAAGCATCATAATGCATTTATGCTTAACAAATACAAATACAAACTAAAACCTTACAATACATATTATAAATGATATTATAATGATCTTGTTAACATTTGAAAATACATTCTAAAACTCAAATGTGAAATCACACATAACTAATATTTAATATTTAAATATTAAAAACATCGCAAACTATTTGATATTAGCTGTTGATGGCAACCAATAACAAATAGTTAGAACTCTTAAAATCTAATACTCATACAATATTTCATTTTTCAAGCGCTAATAACATTAGACACTTTTTTTCATAACTCTAAAAACACGTTACCAAAACTTACTTAGACACTAATATTCCGTTAACCAATAAAACACACGAACATTAATTAATATTCTGCTAACTAATAAAACACAGCTTAGTTTACGCGAGACAGGTGACCTTCACATATACATGGATTGATCCCCATGCATGAGTTAATTAAGACACGACAAATATATTGTTCCAAATTTCAGTAAAAGCTCTAATTATAGTTCCATGATAATAAGGCGAGTTCAACTGCAAAAAACACTTCAAAAGCTCTCTCAAATCATCTCCACTATAAATTTGTTTCTCCATTATCATCTGCAACATTGACTCCCGGAAATCCACGTAAGGGTCGTCGGAATCTTTCTCCACCGCAAGACTGTTGTCGCCGATCCTACCGAACCCTTCAACAGCTCTACTCATTTCACAATCATCATCCGGAGTTGAATATTCCGGTGACAATGTGGTGGTTGTGGTGGAGGAGGGTGTGGTTGTGTATGACGTGGCGGTGGAGGAATGGTGGTGGTGGCGGTGGTTGTTGGGTTTTGGGTGGAAGAGTTTGGAGAGTTTGTATTTCCGGCAGCCGCAGCTGACGGCGACGGTGGTGGTGTTGAGTATGAGTTTTTTGTTGAGTTTAGGCATTATGTGTTCAAAGTGGCAATATGATGTTGATGATGATAACTTTATAATATTTTTTTGCAACATGTAAGTGTTAAAGTCACGGTACCATTGTTTTGGGTTTTGTGACAGTCGAATCTCCTTTCGTAACAAAAATACAAAAACAAAATTGTTTTTTAATAAAATGTTACTCAGTATATATTTGTGGAAACAAATAGTATTAGAAGTATAATACGGAAATGACCCTGTATCTAAGACCATGTAGGAGCTGTTAAGTCTTCTTAATTGCTTTAGGCCTAGCATCATTGATGATACATGGAGTTGGGTAGAGACTTAAAGTGAATCATATTAGTTGGTTTCATTGGGTCTCCCTGAAAATTAGGGGGTTATATATGAAGAGCGAGATTGAATTGGATTCCATGTAAAGCTGCGCTGCTATGAGGGGCGTTGCTAAGGGTTCTGATGAGGGTTCCATGTGTTTTGGTCTAAAGGAAATGACGGATCATGTGCTTTTGTTGTGTCCATTTGCCAATAGAGTTTGGTCAAGAAACCGTAGGTGGTCTACGACGATGTTTTCGGGTTGCGACACGTTCACAGAGTGGTTTGATTCCATGGAAAATGGTACTTGCTCGGCAAGATCAAGACATATTTCTAAGCTTGATTTGGATGGCTGCTTCGTGGTTCGTTTGGTTGTCCAGGGTTTCTTTATCAGTTGACAAGGTAGTTGAGTTAGTTGTTGTAAACTCGTTCCTTTGGATGAAATATAGGGTTGGATGTGTCGATGTAGTTTGGCAAAACTAGTGTTATAACCCTCTCATGTAGAGGTGATTGGGTGTTGTTTTGTCACGTCCTAGCGTCTTACTACTGTCGGGTTTGCTTTAATAAACTTGGTCTTAATAAAACTGCGTCATAAAACTGAGCTCTTAATTCTCTATAACTTTAGTATAATATTGTTATACTAAATAATTTTTTTTAAATATATATTGTGTTCTGGTTTTGTCATGGTTTTTTGTATTAAAAATGATTAAAAACATCCATGTCCATTAATATTTCTTAAAATCATCACTTGATGTTGTATTTTCAATAGTAGATTAAATTAAAATGTGTTAATTCTATTTATAATTAAAAAAATAAGCAAAAAAGAAAATAATATATAGAAAATAACCCATATAAACCGGCTCGTTTAACTCCAATAAATCCCAGATCCCACCGCATAAATGACATCAGTTTCACCACTATTAATTCTCATTTATATAAATTAAAGAGCCGTTTGTAGATTTTATATTTATGGAAAGATTTAAAGTTATATTAAAGTGAGATAATCAATAAGGTGTTACTGTGAGTTCAATTATACTATAAAGGCTCAATATACTCTTATGTCGAAAAACCAAATGAAGATTAAGGGCTACAATTTTTCTTTTAGTTAAGAGGCACTTCTTTTATTATATGGTTTTGTATTTAGTTATCTAATTAGATTTAATACCGGGTCGCATGATGTAGCGACTGGGTCACACGGTCAGGTCTTGCGTACGATACAATATAATGTAAAGTCGTAATGTATCAAACATTAAAAGACGTAAAAATATCCAAACTTAAAAATATCAAAATGGCAAAACTGTAATTAAAAGACGTAAAAATATCCAAACAAGATCTATTTTATTGAGAAATTCCTCAATATCATTAGGTTATTTTGTTCGAATTGTTTATTTATAAACTGTGAGATGTTTGACTCTAACATACAAAAACAACTTAATGGTTATATATAGGGAAAATGAATATGGTGTTGTAACGCACCTAAACTTATATGTGAAAACCCTTCAAAACTATGCCGTTTTGATTAAAAACCCTTTAAAATTTAAACTAAATCACAATGTAAAATTTAAACTAAAATTTAAATTAAATTTTAAGGGTTTTTAATCAAAACGGCGTAGTTTTGAGGAGTAAAAACACAATAGATTTATTGTTCATCGGTGTCGTTATTTTGTTTTAATTGTTTAGTTATGAACGGTGAGATGTTTCATTGTAATGTACAAACACAAATGGATCTATTGTGTTATTTTGTTTTCTAACATGTAAAAACATAATAAAACCATTTTGTTGTGAGATTCTTCACTATAGTTATTTTATTTTGTTATATAACATACTAGGTCTAACACCCGTGTGTTACACACGGGTGTAATAATAATATTTTTAAAATCATAATTATTTTATTTAAAAATTTGTAAATATTTAATATTTAAAGATATTTTGTTTCATCAACTCATGCATGATATTTCATATTCCCTCTAAAACTTCCTTTTATAAAAAGTCCCCCCTAAAAATTGCCCCACCTAAAACCTTGAATTATTATATAGATTAAACACAACTGCCTATTTGACTTTTGTACACATTGTGTTACTATATTATCTTCATCAGATCATTCTGTAATTTCATCACCTTGAAAATATTACACAATGAGTTAAAACAATGTGATTTTTTGTATCAATATTTTACGTGTTATAAAGATTAAAAAATGTTGGTATTTATGGTGTAATTTAAAAAAACATAATGCCGTATCTAAAAGTTATAAACATTAAAAAAATGATAGATCTTGAAATAGAAAGATATTACCAATATTATTCTTTATTATAATTTTAAAGTATCATATGTCATTATTTTATGGCTTCTTAGGCTTTTACAAATTTTTATCGTTTTAATTGAGCCTCACTTTGATGCTCGTAGCAATGAAGTTGATGGTTTATTAGTAACATTTTTGTGTTTAAATCGTCATGTCTAAAATTCAATAAATGTCACTAATGAGAATTAATGTAACTTACTACTTAGGGTGTTAATATACGCACCCGTTTGTTTTTATTTGTTACACCATCGTCTTAAAACTTTCGTAAAATGCAATTTCAACTTTTTTTCTTTGTTACACCATCGTTTTTATTGGTTTTTAATGGTCCCAACTATCACCTTTTGTCTTTTACCGGTTCCAACTTTTAATTTTGTTGTCAACGGTCCCAACTTTTATCACTTTGGTAATCACTGGTCCCATCGTTAAATTTTTTTTAACGTCGTTAAGTTTTTTCCAAATTCAAGACCGATGTTTTAGATCTTTTGATCGGAAGGATAATACGTGTCGATTGATGTAAAAATTTTCTCAAAAAGGCTCTCTGAACGATAAAATTTTTACATCCGATTGAAGCACCGTTAGGTTTAAACACCCGATTGAAGCACTATTTCGTTGTTCGGAGCGCCGTTTTGAGGTAACTTTTCCATCAATCGACTTATATTATCGTTCCGATCAAAAGACTTATAAATTCGGTATTGAATTTGGAAAAAACTTAATGGCGTTAAAAAAATTTAACGACGGGACCAGTGGTTACCAATGTGATAAAAGTTGGGACCGTTGACAGGCAATTCAATAGTTGGGACCAGTAGAAGACAACATGTGATAGTTGGGACCAATGAAAACCAATATACCTTTAAATTAACTAGTTTTCAAATTCGGATATTGGAATTTGTATCCAAAACTTCGGCCACGGGTTTGGATAATGAAACGGATGCCGAATTCAAGGAATAAAAAAAGTCACAAAACACATTTAAATTTAATCTCGATTATAGATCGTAAGTTTTTGGATATTATTAGGATTGAAGTTTTTTTTCAAATTTATGAAATTAGACAAATCATAAATCTCTATTATAATACAGTAAAATCAATTTTGCCAAATGACAGTTTTATAGAGCCTCTCTAAATTAGATATCCAAACTAGATTTTAAACTTTATATAAATATTATTTGATATATATATACATACACAAATAATAGAGTAAACTGTAGTTTTGGTCCCTGTGTTTTGATGTCATTAACAGTTTTAGTCCCACCTTAACAGTTTTGGTCCCTGTGTTTTTATTTTCTAACAGTTTTGGTCCGGAACACTAACTCCATCCAATTTTCCGTTAAATATCTCACACATGCGAAGTAAAAATGTCATTTCTCTCACTATTTTTGACAAACGACTGAATATATAAAAATGTTAACCTACATGATGACTTAGATAAAAGAGATGGAGAATTGACATTTTTACCCTTCAGATGTGGGGCGCGTGTGAGGGACTTAACGGAAAATTGGAAGGAGTTAGTGTTCGGGACCAAAACTGTTAGAAAATAAAAACACAGGGACCAAAACTGTTAAGATGTGACTAAAACTGTTAATGACATTAAAACACAGGGACCAAAATTGCAGTTTACTCCGAATAATATTGATTAATACCTACGATAGATATGGGCTGTAAAGAAATTTTAATGTAAATGCAATATGAAAGTTAAAAATGAAATTTTTGACAAATCTAGGAAAAAAAATTGAAGAAAAGAAGTATGATAAGTATAAAAAAGGATGTGTAAGTGCACATTAGCCACTCCCTCAATATTTTATTAACAAAGCCATGTTAATTTTGAGTTAAGCAATGAAAACGTTTTGAGAATAAAGAAACGATATGACGGTGATTATGAGTGAAGTTATACTACAAAGTTTAGTTTTTTTAGAAAGTCTAAAATGATGACATGTGGCACTCCTTTAAAATCAGAAGGAAAGGTAAAGATGGTAATGTCTTTATATTTTAAGTTTAACCCCATTTTTTTAAACGTACATAACTTTTACATACAATATTATTTTTTTTTTTAAATTACACCATAAAAACGAGCATTTTCTTATCTTTAAAACGCGTATAATATTTATATATAAAAAATAAAAAAAATCACGTTTTTCAGCTCATTGTATTATTTGTCAAGTCATTGTGTTATTTATTCAGGTCATTGTGTTATAACACAATAACCTAATGAAATAACACAATGATCTGAAATAACACAATGACCTGATGAAAATATAACACAATGACCTGATGAAAATATAACACAATGACCTGATGAAAATATAACACAATGACCTGATGAAAATATAACACAATGACCTGATGAAAATATAACACAACGACCTGATGAAAATATAACACAAGGACCTGATGAAAATATAACACAAAGACCTGATGAAAATATAACACAACGACCTGATGAAAATATAACACAACGACCTGATGAAAATATAACACAACGACCTGATGAAAATATAACACAACGACCTGACGAATATAACACAATGATCTGACGGATATAACACAATGACCTGAGGAATATAACACAACGACATGACGAATATAACACAATGACCTGACAAATATAACACAATCTGAAAAATATAACACAATGTCTTGACTAATATAACACAATGAGCTGAAAAATATAACACAATGACCTGATGAAAATATAACACAATGACCTGATGAAAATATAACACAAGGACCTGATGAAAATATAACACAAAGACCTGATGAAAATATAACACAAAGACCTGATGAAAATATAACACAACGACCTGATGAAAATATAACACAACGACCTGATGAAAATATAACACAAAGACCTGATGAAAATATAACACAACGACCTGATGAAAATATAACACAATGACCTGAGGAATATAACACAACGACATGACGAATATAACACAATGATCTGACAAATATAACACAATCTGAAAAATATAACACAATGTCTTAACTAATATAACACAATGAGCTGAAAAATATAACACAATGACCTAACGAGTATTACACAATGAGCTGAAATTCAAAAAAAAATTTCATTTTTTATATATCAATATTATATGTGTTTTGAAGATAAAAAACGCTCGTTTTTTGGTGTAATTTTTATTAAAAAATATTGTCGTATGTAAAATTTATGGACGTTTAAAAAAGAGGGTGGAATTTGAAAGTGAGACAAGACTAATATACCCTTGGCCTACCATTTAAAGTTTTAACTATTTACCATTATGCCACTTTGTGCTTATGAGCTATTGATCTTCATTTAATATTAGATCTAATGGTCCAAATTCATTCTTAAACTTTCTAGGAAATTTAGACTGAACATAATTCTTTAAAACATGTCTAGTAGTGGGGGATTATTTTCGGGGCTAATATCTATAAAGCCATATTTTTTAAAACTATTAACAAATCGTTAGTGATAATGATAATCTCGACTAGCAAGTTACATTCCTGGTAACAATGTATGTCTAATATTCTATTGTCATAGAAACGAACAAATCATATGAAAAGTTTGTTCCTTGAACCAGAAAGAAAAATAACTCATGTACGTAAGCACTTATTGATTAGAACACGTGTTACAAACAAACGAAATTGACTAAAAACTTAAATTTTAAGGAATCGACTAAAATTAAGAAGGCGAAAATTTGTTGGAAAAACATAGCCGGTTGCATAACTTAGTGAGAAACAAAGGACACACAAAATTGAATACTCTAAAAATGATCTTTTATAAAAAAAAACTAACACTACAAGAAACGTACTTTGACGAAAACGTTTTCTCAACAATACATTGACCTTTCCTGACGATATGACGACATATCGTCAGGTTAAGGTTGTCAAGCCCTTTTGATTGGTCAACATCTATGCCTTCGATATGTTATCATGATAAGGTTGCCAAGCCTTTCAATAACTAACATGCTTTTGTTAATCTTAAACAGATTGTTTTGTTATTTTTATATAATTGTTCACGTACAAATTAATGTACAATACATACGTACTTATTTATAAGATTTGAAGAAGACAAGACTAGCTCAAGAGCAAACACAAATAGTACCTAACGCATCAAGGCTTGTACTCTCTAGCCTCCATTGAAGACATGACAAATATTTCATACTCGTACCTTCAAACAAACTGTAGAAGAAATGAGCATCGATCAGAGATGATGTAAAAATGCATTAACTCACAACATTTAAAGATTGGTCAGACAGACTCACAAGTCATCATATCACAGCCATTCAATAATAATAACAATCATATCTTCCAAATTTTGAATCAATAAAAACAACACTCAAGACCCTACCATGCATAATCATCATAATATATATATGCCACTCTTTGACTATAAGTTATGTGTATATATATGGTCCAATAATCATGCTACAATATTTAGTGAGTGAGAACAAATAGCTAGTTTAATGTATAATGTCACAGCTTTAACAGAAGCATGCACATCCAAACATTGTAAATGTTCTATGACACAAACCTTCAAAGGATGGGGAAGTGGTATTGGCGTAGTGATAAACATATATATGATTCTCCTAGCATGCTCGGGTTCAAATTTCGCTAGCTTTAACAATGATATAACACAACCTAGGCTTTATTTTATCTCATTATTAACATGGTGTTGACGGATCCATGCATTGTTATGTTTATTGATAATTATGGGTTCTCATGCATTAACACAGAAAAAAATGCGTCTCACATTTAAGGGTGCGAAGATAAACACTCCCTCTGACAATTTTTTAAATTAAATATCGCATCAACGTTCGACTTGCATGTCTTAAAAGTTTAGGTAGCGTTTCTTCTGAGATAGGGTCGAACTCTTCTTTTGATCAACTAGACTTAGAAAAAAAAACTATTGGAGACAATCAAGTGATAAAACCGTAACCATTACTTGTTTGCACTCAAGAAAGTGCGAATGAATCTACTACTCTGGCTTCTCAATCTCGTCTATTGAAGACAAATCACAGTGATAAAACTATAAATGTTACTTCGCTAGCAAATATAATTAGAAAAATTTTAGGCCTAAAGTTTTTTTATAATAATAACTCGTAACAAAATATAATAATTAAAAAAAAGATATAAGACGATGTTAATTGTCATAAAATAAATAAAGCAAAAACATTGCCGAATGTTGAGAGGACTCGGCATAGGCAGTGAGTACTCATGCTAAACTATAAAGCAAATAATTTTTGGAAAATTATATATATGTCAAAAAATCATAAAATTACTAATATTTATAACAAAACACGTGAATATTAATGTAGATAAAGAAAATGCATGTTTAAATACTTAAATACTTTAAAAATTTTATATCCATTAGTTAATAGTATAGACTGTGTGATTATTTTATATTCATCAAATGTATCTTTGTGACAAACATTGAAAATCAAACAAATAAAATCGTTAAAAAATAGCGAAAATAGGTGGAAAAACCCTAATTGTGCTAGTTGGACCAAGCAGTGCCGAGTTTGACCAAGTCCAAGTACCCTTTACCAAGTTACACAAAAGCGCCTCGAAACCACTTTGAGGTCCAAGTACTTGCCGATTCCAACGCCAAGGTGACGACTTTTACAACGCTACTTCTAGAATCACTAACGTGAACAACCTTTAATTCTATTTTTAAATCTACAATTTTGTTCACCATGGGACTTAAACTCTCAACCCATAAAGGATGAAGAACTTTTCTACTCACCTTAATACCACTAGGCTAAATCAAACATGACTAAGGGGCTGTTTGGCAACATTTAAATGGATAAGTGCTGAATTAATAAGAAGCCTAATCCATTAAGTGCTGAATCAGTAAGAGGTATTAACCATTAAGAGCTAGTATATTGCTTAACTATTTAAAAACAAATGTCTGACCAATTCAGATAATGGCTCTTAAACATTCAGACTCCGTATAATGATTAACTATTCAGAGGCAAAGGTCTGATTCAGTCTGAATCATTTAGACATCTGCTCACGAAACAAATTGTCTAAACCATTAAGTGGTGGACCATTCAGACATCTGAACTATTAAGAGACTTAAACAAACAGCCCCTAGGATGGAATGGCTTCAAAATCCAACATTAATGCACTTAAATGTTTTTCTACTATCTTTCTAGTCTTTATTTGTATAAAATGCCGCCATTAAAACACATTGATATAAAAACGTGTAAAATGAATATGGTAAAAGTATTTAGATACTAATGTGTATGAAAAATAAAATGAGTATCATTTAATTAATTTTGGTGTTTTTTCATACACATTGAATACTTTCAACGTTACAAATTTTTTTTTTTAATTTTTTTTTGTGTGTGAAGCAAATTTCAACCATTGAAGGCTTAATTGTGAAAATGGGTTTTTTTTAAATATGCCTATGAATGATATAAACAGGCATGGTTATGGTAGACTAGGAATTTGTAGATGATAGCTAGTTTGTTTCATTGTTTGGTTAAGTTTACATTTAATAAGAAGCTAGCTAGGTACGTACGCTAAGCCTATTGGTGCTACAATGATCGAACCATGGTCCCATCAAACTATGGTTTAAGTTAATCAAGATTATTGCAATGTGACGATAATATATAAGAAAACATTGTTATCTCCGTTAAAATATATAATAAGTAACATTCCAGTTTGTGTATAAAAATTGTAAGTCAAAAAAGGAGTTGAAGGACCACTTGAACATGAAGAAAATAGGTCCCATGTCAACTGACAATAATACTGAATTTGAGTGTGTAATTATAATTTATAAGCGTTTGAAGATGATAAATGATAGATGCTAAATATATAAAGTAAGATGTCACCTACTTATTAGGGTTGTTGTAACAAGTTGGAAAAATAAGTTGCTTTTCATACGCCACTCTATTAGTATCATCTAACTTAAGTTTCAATAGGAGAAACAGGAAGTTATATCTCAAATCATCCAAAAGGTATAAAATTAGAACAATTTTTAAATTTTATTATAACACATCAGTGTACATAGATGACACATTATGTTCCAAGAATCACATAGTTAGAGGTGAAGTTTCGGGCTTTTAAAAAAAACGGTTTCGAAGGAAAAAATCCTACCTTATATAATCGATTCAGGGTAGACCGGTGAAGTATAACCGGATATGACCGGTTCCGGGGATTAGTATTTAAAAAACATGGTTTTCAGATATCAAAAACCCGCCTTTAGTTAAAAAATGGATTGGGCTCCCGGGTATAGTGGGCTTTATGCGGCCTGTTGGTTTTGGGCTTTAAGTTGGGCTCTGGTTTAAAAATAATAATTTAACATGTTGTTGATTGGGCTTTGTTTTGTCAAAGGGGCTGACTAAGTATGAAAATTTGATAGTGCAATTGTAATTTGTGCAGTGCAGGGTTGATGACTTGATGAGTTGATGCACACAACTGTGTTCAAATAGTTGCATGCTAAAAAAAGCCTGAAAAAGTCAGAAGTTAATAACATACTCATACGGTCATACGGTTAGTAGGTTAGTATCACCAAGTTAGTATTTAAACGATTTAAACCCAAGACCTCCAAGATTCGCACCTCCTTATTGACCACTGATTCCGACCTTAATGTACAAGTAGTATACGACAAAGAACATGGGAAGTTGAAAAAAACAAAACAAAGTATCTTGATTTTCGTTCATTCAACATATTTTCTTAACTTTGCTTACACATATTAGGAATGAAAATCAAAACCAATGTATTTTACAATTAGCAGACAATCAGAGGCTGCAGTTTTAAGGCGGAAGAGGGCGCTGGAGAGTTGGGTCCACAGGCGGTGAAAGACAGTGGATACATCAGATTCAGTGGAGGTTGAGATGGGTCGGAGATAAGCCCAAGCTGCCTGTTTCACAAGACAGGTTCGAATCAAGATTTCATAACCCGGATTGGTGGAATAGGGAGATGTGGGGAAGTGGACGACGGTCTCTAGTTAAGGGAGGATGTCCCGAAGGGAAGTATAGCAAGTGGGCTTGATGGGGGCTAGCTCAAATTCAACAGACGTGGTGGAGAAAGGGTGGTTGTATGTTTTAATATTATGATGTATGATATCAAATCTACCTATTCTAATAATTGAGTAACACATCCACATGTCATTATTTTAACTACTCCACATAGGATTTTGCTTAGGTGTCATGTTCTAAATTAATTTGATGGAGAATTTTTAGACGGGTCATGGTATGCTCCATATTCGAAATAACCCGATATATTTAAATTAAAAATTCACAAATTATCATCAATTATCTCCTAACCCGATATGTTCAAATACAAAATTTACTAATTATCATGATCTATATCTTAACCCGATATGTACCAAGTATCATGAATTATCTCCTAACCTGACATGTTCAAATAAAAAACTTATCAATTATTATGATTTATCCTAACCCGATATGTTCAAATTAAAGTTTTAACAATTATCATTAATTATCTCATAACTTGATATGTTCAAATAAAAAAGGTATATTGGTTTTTACTGGTCCCAACTATCACCTTTTGTTTTCTACCGGTCCCAACTATTGAATTGGCTGTCAACGGTCCCGACTTTTATCACTTTGGTAACCATTGGTCCGTCGTTAAATTTTTTTTTAACGCCGTTAAGTTTTTTTCAAATTTAAAACCGATGTTTTAGGCCTTTTGATCGGAAGGATAATACGAGTCGATTGATGTAAAAGTTTTCTTGAAAAGACTCTCTGAACGATAAATTTTTTACATTCGATTGAAGCACCGTCAGGTTTAAACACCAGATTCAAGCACTATTTCGTTGTTCGGAATGCCGTTTCGAGGTAAATTTTCCATCAATCGACTTGTATTATCCTTCCGATCAAAAAGCCTTAAACATCGGTCTTAAATTTGAAAAAAACTTAATGGCGTTAAAAAAAATTTAGCGACAGACCAGTGGTTACCAAAGTGATAAAAGTTGGGACCGTTGACAGCCAATTCAATAGTTGGGACCAGTAGAAGACAAAAGGTGATAGTTAGGACCAGTGCAAACCAATATACCAATAAAAAATTAACGATTATCATGACTTATCTCCTAACCCGATATGTTCCAATAAAAATTTACCAACTATTATAATCATATCCTTTATTGTAACATATGATTTTTTATATGAATATATTTGTAAATATCCAAATCGATTTAATAAGAGATATGTTAAAAATAAATTTGATATGTAAATTGAGTTAAAACCTATAAAACTAAAATCCGTGTACTACACGGGTACTAATCTAGTATTTTAAATAATATAAGGAATAAATTACTTTATTAAAACAGAACCAGGATATTCGTATTTTGATGATCTATCCGTAAGATTAGATTTTCTAATTAAATAACTATACTAAACTAATAAGTCTTTCATGTGTATGTCCCTAGTTGCATATAATTGCTTAAAAGTTTTGGTGATCAAAATGTAATATGAACAATTGTCCGTTAATGGGTCTTGAATTATTAAAATCCAATTTAAACAGAGCTATATTATCTTGTATCATTTCTATCATTAAGGATAAAAAATTTGTTGGACAGCTATAGATAGATAAATAACCTTGCCAAATGTTATTATTTCTATCATTAACTATAAACAAATAACCTCACAAACAACATACATTTTTTTTTCAATAAAAAATACAAGTAGAAGAAGATCCGGGTATAGCAAACAAAACTGCAAAAAGATTGTTGGAATAAACAAAATCAAGTTTAAATTTTGATTTAGTGCACAACAAACCTGATGCTGCTTTGTTTCAGGATTTCACTCACATTGTATCATCTTGAATCATTTAAAGAACATATCCTCGGTGCTGGTGCTGGTGATGTTGACTCTGTTGGTGGTTCTTGTTGACATTGGTTTAACCGATTACACCTTTTACGGGTGCATTGCATTTGCATGCCCAGATGGTTGTGCGATTGACCTTGGTGTCCCAACCTCTGCCAACCCGAATTCTTCACTAAGCAAGTCAACACCATCCCATTCTATTCCAGGTACTAAACTAGTCAAGGAGTGCAACTTTTCCAACATTTCAAAATACTATATCTTATCTGAATGACTTCAAATATTAATTATGTAAAACATAAATTTATTTCTAGAAAACAAAACACAACTAAGACATTCAAAAAAACGTTTATGTAAACAAATACTAGGGGCGACCATTTCAGAACCAATAATATATTGAGAACAACAAAATGTACATGTACATAGTGCACAAAAACTAATCAAAAGCAGTGGGATAGAGAAACGAAGGGACTTAAAATGATAATATAAGATGCCACGCCAACAATTATATAAAAAATAGCAAAAAAAAGTGATGTGCTGCTGGTTTGGTAATAAAATGCAACTAGGTTGTTAAAATCGTTAAAAATCATAATTTTGTTACTATTTTGGTGTGGTTTGCCCGTAAATATCAAGACACAGCTACTAGCAGTATTGATTTGGGTCAACAAAATTCTTTATATTATCTTTAATAATATTAACATTGCAAATAATAAAATATATGAATAATGGTACAAGAAGCAAATTAAAAAAGGATACACTCTGTGTTCCAAATATCTGTTAAAGGAACTTCCTTATCTGATAAAAGCCAATAATCTGCATCATTCTGCGACAAATTACCAAATACAGATCCATTTTTTCATATATTAGTGTTATATAGATTATGGAATGCAGAAAGCCAGAAATAATTAAACTTTATTAATCAACCACTAAGTAGTAATTACTTACATCAGCTTCTGAAGGGACTATCCTCACAATCCTCCCAGGTGAATCTTCTCGTAAATTAGGATCAGAGTGAGTACTATGAACTTGTTGTGGCTGTGGTTCGTTGCTGAGCTGTCGAATGTCATTAGAACTGGAAGCCACTTGTACCATGGTCATAGGTTGGTCAATCCCATCAGCATCCTCAAACTTTTCTTCAAATTGACTAGTTAAATGATTTTGTGTTGATCACAATTGAATAAAACCAATATAAGCATATAATGTAAATTAATTAAGGGTGGCAATAAAGTCAAGTTGACGGTTAACATTTTTCAGGATGGTCGTTTAAACGTTGAACCCACATACGACCCACATTTATTTGTGTCGAAAATATCAACTCTAACTCATTCACACTTAAATTCATGTAACGTGAATAACACATTTAACCCATTTATCTGAAGGAGTTAAACAGGTTATCAAATTGTAATTGTGTTAAACACATTAGGGGGTTGTAATCAATGCGTTAAACGACTCGTAAGTGGGTCGCAGTGTTAAACTAGACACTTTGACGGGTCAGGCTGTTTAATCAAACAAGTCAGGAACATCTTGTACATTGAACAGTTTAGGTATGAAAGCAAGACACCTGATGATTTCTGTGTCATGTTTCAGTCATGTCATAATTCATCACCCATGAAATTAATAACAAGAACTACATGTACCTGACAAGATATACATCGATAGGGCCCATTGTGCTTCTAAGAATTATTCTGTACCTCCTTTGTGGATAATCAACAGCCTGGTATATCAACAAAACACGTTCCCTCACATATTAAAATCACCCATAAATTCTAAAAGAATAAAAAAAGGAACAAGTTCCAATTTCATATTCACCTCATCAGGATCCGGAACTTCAAGAGTAGTCCCATGAGGAGCCTTGATTGCTATCAAGGTCTGGTTCTGTCAATTTCAAACATCAAATGTTTAAAGTCAAGTGAAAGCATGTATTTATAGAACAAGTTAAGAAGTTGTTGAATTTAAGTTTCACCTGGAAGCACGGGAGCCCTTTTATGTCATCTTCAGTAACAAAAAGCCATCTATAACAGTGGGATATCAGTACAGATTTATAAATTACAATATCTGACCAATGCGCTAACGTTAACAAAAGACCAGGGGATAATATTTACCTTTGGTTTATGTTATCTTCACTCAAGTCCCTCATTCTTTCCTGCAATTCCCTGAAAAACCAGAAAACCAACTAAATAAGATGAATTATAATAGCAAACTTGGCAAACTTAACAGCATGAGAACAACAACCTGATGCTTTCATCTAATCTGTGTTCTTCCATTGAAAGTTTTTGAACTTCTGCCTGCAGCACAAAACCAAAAGTTAATAAGTCATACATTGCAAAAGAACCATGGCATACTTTAACACCACAACAAGAAAAGAAGCTAGAAAACTTAGTTTTAATCTACTTGTGTGTCATCCTTGCGCATAGGTCATGCTAATCTTATTTGTATTGTTCCAAATTTATTGAATGCCCCCATGGGACACAAAAAAAACGTTGTTAACCTACGAAATCTACAAATACCAGATAGAATTGACTGTATGTAAAATATATAAAAGCGGCAGAACGGTCTGGTCATCTGAGCTGAATTGGGTAGAACACACTTTTTTCTGCATTTTAAAAATTTATAAATAACTAGGCCTTAATAACAATACAAGAAAAACGTTATTATAAAAGTAGTTTGAATCGGTGAATTGAAGTATTAAACAACTTTGCAGATTGTATAAGTGACAATGGACTTTTAGCACAAGTTTTATTTAACATGTTTGATATAAAACAAAACCCAAATCAACTTATGTATGAATAAATAGATCTAAAGAGACACCCTAACTTACATATATAAGCGTCCACTACTACATACCTGTAACAAAGGAACATCATCCTCCAATTCCCCGGAGTTTGAAGAATCAAGACCTCTAAAAAGATAATTAAAATATTTCAACAAGTTTAAAAAAGTAAGCAACTGTTAGTTTTCATGGTATGCCATATGTATTTTTAAAACCTGCAAACAAAGAAGAAAACTTACTTCCATTGAATTCTGTTTTTGAGTTTCTTTTCAATTAGACCAATTCCTTCAAGAACATTTGTAATATCATATATTCGCCTCTTCTGCACCTGGTATAATAACAACTTCTTAAACCAGATCTTATATGAAAAAACACATACGGTATATTATTTTTCAAAGGGAAAATAAAAAGAGAGTACCTCCAAGGTATCAGCAGCTTTATTCAAATCAAGAATGCCATCTTCAGCATGCTTGACGAGGTTGATGAATTTTTTTGTCAATAGACCTGTAAAGTTTGGAGCTTTATGTTACCAAATAATTCCATTTATATACGCAAAACAATATTAATTGACCACAAATTACCTAGAGAGCTGTCATAGCGGCAGCTGGAAAGTGGAGAAGGTGAACCTGGGTTGAACATAATTAGTTTTCACACGCTGGGATATACATTCCACAGTAAAGTGTATAGTTGTTAAAAGCAATCAAATTTGTTAGCTCTTCGTGACAACAGACACAGGGTGTGTTAGGTTTGCATTTTAAAATTTACAATAAGTATTGTCACACTCAAACTCTTAATTATCTTATTATTACAACTTCAAAATTAATAATAATAATATAATAATGATAATAAACAAACAAACAAGAGCCAAACACTGTCTCCTACAGCCCGTTTTAGTGCATGGATTTATCTAGTTCTGTTTAGTCGGAATCACATAATCACAATTTCAAATGCACATCCAAACATAACCATAATGTCTGCTCCAAAATTTGTACATGCTATTTAAGAAAAACAGATCATATAAAAAGGCTATAGTGCAAACATGTAAATACTTCAAAATTCAAATCACGCCTCACCAGCATTTGAAATAGGGGTCTGAGGAACAGGTTTGTTGCTTTTTGGGACCTTTGAACGCGCGTTTATCCTTCCTCCTTTCACAGATACAGGAGTGTGAAGAGGACTATTAAATGTACCAGTGTAACCACTACTTGCCCACTCGTTAGACAGAACTTTATTGTAATCTGTTTCAAGTTTCCTCTTCACCGGCTGCAAAAACATAGCAAAATTCAACAGTTTAAAACTCAAGGATGAAATACAATCACTGATCCATGAATTCAGATAAACAACTTAATGACTGGTGTTTGATAACAGAATCAATAATGCAATCAACTCTGCATATACATGACTAGAAGCACGCTGTAACATCAACTATTTGTTCAAGCTCCAAAACAGGGGAAATTTTAATTCATGTAACAAAATTATATCGATCATCTTAATCTCTTAGTTAAACCCTCCAATTTTGCAGATTCCTTGCTTTCTCTCTGTAAAACCCCCAAACCTCATTTCTGTTCTTATATACTAATCTATAAACCCTAAACTGAAGTCAATCATTGCAATTAACATAACTTTCTATCTTAATTTTGCATCTTTTGTATGACATAACGTCCAATGCTCAAACACCCAAATTTAGACTCAAACTATAAGGTTCTAGGTTACTTTACAGCTTACAATCAATTGAACATGCTCAGCTTAACATAAGTTTGTTTTATTTTTGCACTTTATTAAAAAATGTGTTAAGCTAAAGCCTTGACAGATGCTGCATTAGACAATACCAAAACTTATAGTCCAGTTAACCGCTACAGCTGATTTAGGGCATAATCTACCATCAAATTAATCATCTACTAGAAGTCTACAACACAGGATCGTGCATGCAGCCTTTGGTAATGATTTCGATCAGATATGAACCGAGATTAACGCAACAATTAGCATCATAAACAGCATGATTATCACAATTCACAACTAAACATGTATACACTACTAGATAATTAACAATGATTACTTCGGAAGAAAAACGGTGATAATGATCGGAAGGAATAAACGGCGGTGTTGTAGATGAGAACGGTAAGTGACGTCTTGTTGAATGCAGGATCTGTTCAGGTCCGGCGTCGGCAACCGATGGTTGCAGTGGAGCGTTTGGAGGTTGAGATTTAGACATATAGTGAGAATGAAAGTTGTTGAATTGAGATTAGGGTTTATAGATTGTAGAAGAAGAAGAAGATGAATGAGGTTTAGAGAGAGAAAATGGAAAATGGTTTTAGAGAGAGAAAATGAGGGTTTGGAAATGAGCAGAAAACGAGGGAAGTTTTGGTTCGGATAGATGTGGAGGGAAGATTTGGGTGAAATACAGGTCCTTACACTTTGGGTTTATCAATTACAAGTCCTTTGTTGTATGAACATGTTAACAAGACACAAACTTAATCGATTCGGATTTAAGCTTAAAAGGTTTTGTGTTGTAAACAGGATAGACACAATTAACTTTGTGTTTACTTATTTGTTAACCATGTTAGTGTCGTGTCATGTCACTAAATAGGTAATATTAATCGGGTCATTAAACATACTTGTAAGACTAAGTAATTGTTTTCAAAAGATTTATTCAATCTTCTCTCAAGTATAAATATTACTTGACAATCTGTTGAGTATAAACACAGTATTCAATCTTTATTCTTGTATACATATTACTTTACTTATATCGGTTTATTATGATTCTAAATTGATGTTGTGTGATTATTTTCAAATGATTTCATTAAATATCTCGATTGCATCATTGCGTATTCATTCTTGTATACATACACTAGATTATTACCCGTGTATTACACGGGATTTTAGTTTTATATGTTTTATTTAAATTTAGGTATTAACTTTATTTTTAACATATCCTTATTAAATCGGTTTGGATATTTACAAATATTTTTCCATCAAAAATTATATGTTAAAATAAAGAAAATTATCTATAATAATTGGTTAATTTTTTTAATACGTCGGGTTAGAAGATAATTCATGATAAGTGGTAAATTTTTAATTTGAACATATTGGGTTAGAAGATAATTCATGATAAGTTGTAAAGTTTTAACTTGAACATATCGGGTTAGGAGATAGATGATGATAATCGGTAAATTTTTATTTGAACATATCATATTAGGTGATAATTGATGATAATTTGTGAATTTTGTATTTGTACATATCGGGTTATTTCGAATATGAAGCATACCATGACCCGTATTGAAATTATCCATCAAATTGAATTAGATGATGACACCTAAGCAAAATCTTATGTGAAGTACTTAGATAGTTGACATGTGGATGATTTACTCAATTATTAGAATAGGTAGATGTTTTTTTTATTATTGTTTCAAATTAGAGTTGTGTTATTGTTTTAATAATGTGTATTAGAACTATATTATCATTTAGATATTATCATTTAGGTAAAAGAGTAGTAATTAATAATCACTAATCAAATGTCATGTATTCATTCAAATATTTAATTGTTTTAAATGTTTCATTCATATATTTGATGGTTTTGCAAGTCTTATGACTTGTGATAATCCATCAACAGTTTTATAAATATATTGCAACATATTCATATTTAAGTAGCTAATAGTATTTCACGTTATTTATATTTATAGTATGTGATTATCAAACTATAATAAATGAACATTGTTACATATATTAAACTAGTTATGATATGTACTCCGTACCCGCGCTTTGCGGTGGAGTGTGTGTTAATTTTTTTTCGGGTTTAGATAAACCGTAATTGCATTCGTATAAATTGGTTAACTAATTACATGCTTAAGTGCTTAACTAACTGCTAGTATATGCTAAAATAATAGAGTGATACAATTTACATCACAAAGGTTTAACAAAAGACGTTGAATCTGCATTTTAGCGCTGACATATGGTTCAGTTTGTTGCTCAAAAACTTTCAGTTATGTCAGTTGATGTCTACCAAGAGTCTGTTCCTCAAAAGAGTTTGACCACCAGAAGCTTGTTTCTCAAAAGACTTTGACTAACATCCATTATGTTCAAGATTAACCAAAGTAATTTCCTAAAATATCTGCATGTTTATATAAAGCTACCAAACTAACATCCAGTTGACAGCAGAATCCAAAAGCACTGGCGGCTGAAAGTCTACCAAATCAAACACAGTACAAAATCAATTTTTTTTTGCAAACCAAATAACACATCTATCCCAAATAGCAAACTCACCAACACCCACAACAAACAAACAACTAAACTTGCAACAAATAAAGCAGCATAAGCAAAAATCGACTCGAAAACAGGCAACTGAAAAAACGAATCGATCAAAACAAAAATCAAAAAACAACACAGCTCCCAAAATAGTAAAACAACAAACCGTCGTAATTGTATCTCAAGAACCAAAATATAACAGTAACGTAACCAAAGAACTTATGCGCCGGCTCAAATCAAGAACAAAACCACACCCTAACACCAAAAAATGCCCAAAATAGACATGCAACCGCAATCAAAACCGAAAAAATAAAGCCAACAACATTAAAAAATAAATACACCAAAAAAACACTGAAAACTTTAAGATTATAACAAAATAGCATCACATCAAAGACGAAAACAATTCCATTCTTTAAAGCAAAAACCAACATAGAACAATCGAAAACCATAGACAGGGAAAAACCTCACCAAAAGATTAACCGGGAACCAAAATCTTATGAAATAAGTAAGCACATATATATGACTATATATGCAGAAAACAAAGAAAAGAAAAACACGTGTAAACTATGAAGTAAACGTGTCATTGAATAAAACAATGTTATACGATATATATGCAACATAAGAGGTACTAACCACAAAAAAGAATACAACATGCTTCAACACAAGTACAACACCCTTAAAACACATTAATGTCAATATCACAAGACCCATAATAAAGTTCTTTAACGTCCTCTTAACCATATAAACATAATCGTATGAACTCGCCAACACACACGTGTAAAAAACACTTATTTGTTTCAAATCTCAAATTTTTTATGTTAATACGAGAAACATTTTTTAAATAACAACAACAATTTAGATTCAACAATAAGTCTCTTTATAATCCAGATATATCCATATCTTACATGAGAATTCACCCGACAATCGTTAATTTAACGCTCGAAAATAACGCCAATATGTTTGATAGAAAATCGACTTCACTAGCCCTTGAGCCAATTACCTTTGACCCCAACCTACCTACCCCCCACAAAACCCCTATCTTCATTTATCCTTCCCATATCCATCCCCCATCTTCTCCTTTAAAACAATCCACACACAACACAACACCAACACACAACAACAACAATGGCTTCTTCATCTGCTTCTGCAACTCTTCTTTCTTCCCCAAATCCCCGATCATCCTCTTTCGTTTCCCCCAAATTACAAACCCTAAGCTTCTCCGCCTCTTCCTCCTTGAATTTTCAGTATAAATCACTCCGATCCTCCGTTTCCATCCGCCCTTTCACCACTCGCCGGAGTTCATTTCTTGTCAGAGCTGTAAGTAACTTCATTCTCTTCAATCTCCTCTTTGATGCAACATTAGTTTGTTGCAGATGAAGTGATTAGCTAGCAACTAGCAAGCAAGTAAATGTAGCTTTTTTAGGGTTTGACCGTTTGAAGAAATGTATGATAAATCTTATCCTGTATGTTTAGAAAATTGAATCTTATAACATCAAAGTGTAATAAATCAGAAGATTTGGAATTGTGTGTTTTCTAATCTATTATAGTCATATGTGAGCTAGGTTAAGTTACATGCCAAACATTGCAATATGAAATTGAAACAGAGGATTAATTGAGCCAAAGTAGAGATTGTTTACATTTGTGTTAGCTATGTTTCGTATTGAATTTGTGTGTATGTGTGTGTAGGGACTGCCACTAGTCGGGAACCAGGCACCGGACTTTGAAGCTGAGGCGGTTTTTGATCAAGAGTTCATTAAGGTAACTGTAGTGTTATGGACCATTGTTCCATTTATGTTTTTTTTATATAGTTAAGTCTATTTGTTTAGGTAATTACGACGGGTTTTTGTTTAGAGAGATTGAGAGAATCGCAAATATAGCATTTTTCTAAGTGCGCTAAAGTTATACCTCTATCTATTGTCACACACGAACAATTCACGCTTATAGTCACGAGGTACGAGATTAAGAGTAGCGTATATACTTTGACTCATGCATTAGATTTTGTTCTTGTCAAAAATAACTTAAATAAAGTGAAACGTGGCAGATTCGTATGTGTATTAGTATTCTTGTATATATATGGCAGCCAGTAAAAGTAGATAAGCGACCAAAGAAAGATTCACATATCGCATGGCTATGTGCACGTAGTTCTAACATGATCATAGAGGTATAACACGCTTAGAAAAATGGTTGTTCTCGTGATTTTCGCTTTTGTTATTCTGATTACTCACCATTACACTCTTATTTCCCCCAAATTATTACATACACTTTATCTAAAAAAAACTTTATTGGTCCCCTTTATTTCCTATTGTATTCAATGGTCATTCCTGATTGCTGCAATCATACTCGTACAAATATAAGACGCCCAACTACGAATATGTAATGCGTTTTAGGATTATATGTGAATTCACATGCCCTTTAATAGTCATGGGTACATTTTCTAAAAAATATTTTCATATTTATGGTATACGGATTCATTGAATTTCTAACTTGAAGAATTTGAAAATTTTGTAATCTTTTAAGTAATTTGCCATTGCAGGTTAAGCTCTCTGAATACATTGGCAAGAAATATGTCATTCTCTTTTTCTACCCTCTAGACTTCACTTTTGTTTGTCCAACTGGTTAGTATACTCATTACTTGTTACACATGAAAGCCTTTTATTTTTCAGTGTTCAAAATCAAATACTTTACATTCAATCATATGTGATGTTAGTTGTTAGTATTTTACTTCAAGATTTTACTAATTTTGCATTTTTAATGTAGAAATCACCGCATTCAGTGACCGGTATGCAGAATTTGAGAAGATAAACACCGAAATATTGGGCGTTTCCGTGGACAGTGTGGTAATTGTTCCTTACAGTTTTATACAGCTTTCAATACTGTATATATTACCTAATAAACATTTCTTCAATTTTTAATTTCTCTTTTAAAATACTTATTGATCTATATGTAGTTAGAATATTTATTTGTTGATTTTTTTTTGCATAAATCCTTTGTTTTGAAGGTCATCAAATCATGGAACACATGGTTTTTTTGTTATATTATTTTCAAGAATATTTGGTGTTTTGGTTTGCAGTTTTCCCATCTTGCATGGGTTCAAACCGATAGAAAATCTGGGGGTCTTGGTGATCTGAACTACCCTCTGGTTGCTGATGTTACAAAATCAATTTCAAAAGCTTTCAACGTGTTGATTGAAGACCAGGTACTGCACATCTGCAAATTATTTGTTAATCTCTGGGCCATTTATATACAAGTAGCTAATCTCTAATATAATAAAGCAAAATCAATTTTGCTTAGGTGGCATTGTTTAAGGGCTTCCATGCTTATGTGTCATTATTTGAGATTTTATCTCATAATAATAATTTTTATTTAAGAAAATTTATATATATATCTATAATAATAATAATATAATTTAATAACACTAATTACATATTGGTCCCCTAATATTTAGTAGAATTTTAACAAATTTAAGAATATTTATATTTTCAACCCTCTCCTACCAGGGTGTGAATGTGTCAGTTTATATTTGATAAGAAGTAAACTTTGGGATAAAGTTTGTAATTGTCTACAATTAAATACATCGGTATTTTATAACCATAAATAATTTTCTTATATGAAATTATATTTTATAAAAAAAAAACTACTTCATAAAATCAAGCATTTATTTTTCTTTAAGTTGAGTATGATATTTTTATACTAAATGAACAATTTTTTAAAACAAATCTTATGTTCCGGTTTTACAACGGTTTTGTTTTAAACTAATTGTAACCGTTCATGCCCATATAAATATTCTTAGAATCAACAATTGGGTGTTGTTTTCCAAACCATATTGTTTCTTTCGTTATGACTATAAGACTCGTGGACCTTATTCGGGTCAAAAACACTACCCGCATATATTTTCAATATAATTAAATTTATATTTTTATGTATTTATCTACTTAGTTTAAATCTTATCATATAAGTGTTCAAACTTTTTTTGGGTAAAGTATAAGTGTTCAAACTTAAGTTTTTAAAATATTTATTTATCCATATTAGCCGGTGGATTACATTGTAGTTATATTTCTCATGAGATTCAAATTCTATATTACGTATATATTACAGTGTTTTAAAAAATATATGTTTTATTAAAGTTTTTTTTACTCAAACCCGTGTGTCACGCGGGCACTATCCTAGTTATTTACTATGTCACAATGTTGGTTTCAATTTCAGGGAATAGCATTAAGAGGACTTTTTATTATTGACAAGGAAGGTGTTATCCAACACTCCACTATTAACAATCTCGCAATTGGTCGAAGTGTAGATGAAACATTGAGAACACTTCAGGTATATTAATCAAACGTGGGCTGGATAACGGAACGGTTCATAATGAATATTGTATTACAGTATTGGTACTGTCTGGGTCAGGTCGACTTGAAACACTTTTTCTCTAGTTCTATTCTTAACATTTTAACGAATAACAAAAAATAGAACGTTCCCTTCGTTCACCAATATTTACATCAAAAGCACATTTTGATTTTCTTTAATCTATTTTCGACCCGTTTCTCTTTTAGCTAAGCTCTTGTGCTTTACCCATTTCGACTTGTTATAAATATAACCACAATCAACCAAATGTTGACATGTTAGAAGTTGATCATTAAATCGCGTCGCTGTGTTTTTGTACCGTAGGCATTGCAATTTGTACAAGAGAACCCAGATGAGGTATGCCCAGCTGGATGGAAGCCAGGGGAGAAGTCAATGAAGCCTGACCCTAAGGGCAGCAAAGAATATTTTGCAGCCATATAATTATAAAGCATTTTTTCTTAATTTTTTTTAATTGAATTGAGTTTTGGGAGTATTTTCTTTTTTTGGGCCATGGACTTGTTGAACAAGAAAATGTTATCTGTTGTGCTTTATGACATACATAAATTACCTAGATCAAATGATTGGTTATTGTTATTATAAGAGTAGATAAAAAACTGCAGCAGCATACTATCATTCATGTACCATAAACCAAGCTGTACATTACCAGTTTACCACCATTTACGATACACTCACAGCTATCCCATTGTCCCTCAACTGATACTCACTCTCGGCAGTGCCAACACTCAACATGGATCCAGACCAAGAGATCAACTCCAAGCTAAATAGGCTTGAAGATGATTATTTTGGCTCAGGTAGTCAGGTTTACGCGAAATTTGTCATGTAAGGAGCTAGATTTTGGTTTCAAAACGAACGCGCTGGTGCTAAAGCTCGTTTACCACAAAGGCGATATCTATCGTACACATGCACATAACATCCATAATTAACATTTTAGAGAACAAGATTCACAATTGGGCATAAAATGTGATCTATATATAACCATTAAGTTTAGAACCAAATAATTATCTCCATATCATATACATTAAATTTCCAAAAGTAGACCAAAACAGGCACTATGCCCTGGAGATATACCATTATATATCATATGCGTGGTGTGTATATATATAACCTGACCACTAATATCAGCAAAAAAAATAAACAGCGTATTTTACGTCTGAACTCCTGCTTCGGGTACATAACTTAGTCTATCGACCTCGTCCCACCTCAAACTTGCTGCAATTTCATCATACTCCGGAACAAATTCCTGAAATCAACATTAATGATTATATTATAAGCTGCATTAAGGGGTGTTTGGATATGCATTTTGGAAGTAATTGTATAATTAAGAAAATATTAAATTAATATAAAAATAAAATTTTGGAGGGAAAGAAATTAATTAATTCTTTTTTAAAATCCGCTCAAACCACACCGACCCCCCCTCCTGTTCAAATAGACACGGAAATGGTTATTGTTCCAACCGGTTCTGAAAACATTGCACAATTGGATAAACCAATAAACCATATGTCAAACAATAAAATAAAAATATTGAATTATTAATTTTATTATTTTACTATATATAAATACCAAGAGATTCTCCTGCACCCTAACAGTTAACACTATTTTAACATTCTCTTCAAGCTTCTTGGAAACATCCTTCAACTACTTTTTTTAATCTGATTATTATTATAAATAGTCAAAGTTATATTTTTAGTTTTCTAAATAGTTACAAGAAGACTAACCTCAAGCTGTCTGACCAACTGTTCTGCAGTCGGGGCGGAGACAATTATCCGACGAGCAATAGGTGATATGAAGCCTTCATCAACAGCCTTGTCTATGAAAGACAACAATGAGTTATAGTAGCCCTCCACATTCAACAAGCCAACCTGAACATGACTCGCGAAACAAGATACCATTATTTAACGACCCAAAAATATAATAAAGATTTGAATAATAAAAATGGTATGATGATGCAACAAATCTTCTAAATCATCCTATCCACATGCTTTTGATTCTTCCATACTTCCCAACATTTGACCAAAAAGATACCCTTTTTAATTCTTCAAAAGTTGATTACATGATTATAAATTAACATGATTGACGTACTAAGTTTTTTATGCACAATGTACAACTAATATGTGTTAGTTTTTCTTACCGGTTTATGGTGGATTTTGAGCTGAGCCCATGTGATGACTTCTAGCAATTCTTCAAGAGTGCCATAACCACCTGCGAAAATTCACAAAACGAATATTATTTATTTTCAAGATTTTGATTTTTTATAACAATCATATCAATATCGTGTTAACTAACAGCTTCTGCTAGACGATCGACCTTTAACAAAGATCTCAAATCTATATGGAACAGTATAAAACTATAAATAAAAGAAAATATACCCGGAAGAGCGATAAAGGCGTCAGCTTGACGAGCCATCTCAGCTTTTCTTTGATGCATATCCGCCACCGCTTTCACTTCACCAACCGTCACACCAGTTATCTGTAAATCACAAATTTTTTTTAACTTTTTATAGATCCAATTTTTATTAACTGTCATAAAAATGGGACCCACAAACAAAAACCAAAAACTACCTAAACGGTTGTTTTCAAAAAAAGAAAAAAAAAGGTAAAATTTTGAATTGTTTTACAAGTTTTCAACCAAAGTGAACCAATTCAGTTAGAGTAGACCAGCAGCCAACTTAAATGGAAATAATAAGTTGATTTAAATAGGGTTGTCCTATCCAGACACCCGACAGCCTAGCCAAACACCCTCAATACGACTCGTATCAGGTGATATGGGTCGTATTGCTTTGTTGTCAGTTGAAAAAACTGAATCTTGCAGAGGTTGCAGGTCAGACAGCAATACGACTCGTATTAAATTTGATATGAGTCGTATTACCTGACAATATGACTCGTATCAGACTTGATATGGGTCGTATTACCTGACAATATGACTCGTATTAGTTTTGATATGGGTCGTATTACATGGCAATATGACTCGTATTAGTTTTGATATGGGTCGTATTACCTGACAATATGACTCGTATTAGACTTGATATGGGTCGTATTACCTGACAATATGACTCATATTAAGTAAATAAGTACAATATGAGTCGTATTTACTTAATGGTAAAAAATTATTCAAACGTATGAATTTTTAAAAATTTAATACTTATTTGACACGATGTAATATTATGTTAAAATTCAAATATAAATGATCGTTCGATCGATCGAATTCGATATTCAAAACGAATTCATTTGTTAATACATTTATATTATCAAGATTTATCCAACTTTTTTCTAAAAAATCTATATTTTGGATGATAATTATATCTTTAGTGGTGAAAATAAGGATGATGGTTATTTTTAGTACAATAGCAATGACGACCATCAATATGGTGACGACTTTTATGGTGGTGAATATATCAGGGACATATAGAAAAAATCAGTTTTTGGACCAATACGACTCATATTTAATGCAATACGAGTCATATGCTGGATCAATACGACCCATATTTTCAATCTAATACGAGTCATATGCTGGATCAATACGACCCATATTCAATCTAATACGAGTCATATGCTGGATCAATACGACCCATATTCAATGTAATACGAGTCATATAGGTCAATACGACTCATATTCAATCTAATACGAGTCATATCGACCAATACGACCCATATTGACCAATACGAGTCGTATTAATTGTAATGATTGAGTGTGTGGTTAGCCTGTCAGGGTGTCTGACTAGACACCCTCTTTAAATATTTATTGATCTATTGCTATTTATGGTTCAAAAAAACAAGTTGTTGAAATTGATTTGAAAAAGAAAGTTGAGTAACTAAAGGCAGTTTGTATAGAAAAACATGTCCAATCACTATTAACATCTCAACCCAGCTTTTATTAATGGCTACTCTTTTACCAGAGCCAAAATACCCAAATTCAGACCACTGTACAACTCTCACTGCACAAAGAACAACTCATTGAAGAATCATTGTTCTGTAAGACTTGAAATTTTAGCTGCATTTTGACTCGATTAAAAGAAGAAAACTTTGATTTGAAGGTTCATGAATATACCTCTCTGGGCATTAGTGTCCTTGGTATAACTCTGCAAGAAATAAAAAGCTATCTCCATTAAAAGAATGTTGTACAGTACAAGTCACCTTTGCATAGCATAAAAGCAAAGGATTACCCAAAATGCCCTTGTGGTAGTGATTGTAGTAGGACCAACCTATCCACACACCCAGGCCCATATTCCACACACCCCCTTAGCTCTGAGCTAAGGCCTTAATGCAGCATATGCCATTCCCGAAACACCATATGCTGCGCATAGGCCTTAGCGCAGCATATGGCTTCTTTTCCCAACTTTTTTATAAATAACCAACATGTTTTTTATAAAAAAAACGTTTTTTTTGTTAACATAAAAAACTTTGTTTTTGGTTGTTAATAAAAAAAACTTATGCTATATATACATTCATACACAATCATTAATCATAAACATACAAACCCAAAGATTATAAAGTAACAAATAAACGTGATCGATAAACTATATAAAAGTTAAATACATCACTAAAGTTCGAGATAATCTCACATGGAGCGTATGGGTGAATATGTGGTGCGTGCGGCTGGTTGTAAAGGAAGAAGAAGAACCTAGCGCTGAGCTATGCCCTATGCGCTGAGCATAGGGTTTTTTTTAATGTTTTTGGTTAGTATAGCGATGCGGCTGGTTGTAGATAAGAACCTATGCGCTGAGCTATGCCCTATGCGCTGCGCATAGGTTTTTTTTTTATGTTTTTGGTTAGTATAGCCGCGCTAAGGATGTGTACGAGGTGTAATAAATGCTTGTCAGGGAGTCATATGCCGCGCTAAGGCCATAGCGCGGCGCATAGCTTGTGTGGGAATAGATAATTACGGTGTGGGAATAGCTGGAATTATTTTTTTACAAGATTCAAGAAAGTAGACATACTTGAATTTCATACTTTTTTATTTAAAAAAGTTAAATTTTTTAAAAAATTACATGATTCTTTTTTTTTTACCTTTTTATGTACAAAGTCCCAGTATGGACTGAAAGACAAATATGGATGTTTTTTTAATCTTTGATGAAACAAAAGATGCTTCACTTAATCTGTGTAATCAAGAAACAATTTTTACAATTTTTTATCCAGCATGCTTTTTTAAGTGTGGGACTATGTTCTCAATCTTTCACAAAATCAAAGATGTCAACTTTTTAAATAACTTGATGTTTATGTTCAGGGAAAAAAGTGTAAATAGTGGCTAGATTATGTACAAAATCAGAGTTTTTTAAGCATTTGATCCCATAATTGCATAGGTTACTGTGAAACATGCACACATACCTTTGGCCTTTGGGTCATCTTTGACTCTTCAAGGTCAAACGTATATGTGTTAAATATACAATTACCAATGTTATTTATCATTTTAATCTTCAACCGTAACTCTTATTCATACTATGAGTTTAGTGCTTGTTGAAATACAAATCTTTGTTTCAAGAATTTTAACATTTGGGTATTATTTCCCAAACAAAAAAATAGTCAACTTGACCATCAAAGTCAAGAAAAAGCAACAAACAAAAAGAATTAACAAAATAACAAGTGAAACTATCTTCAAATAAATCTATATCAAACATAAATTTTAATGACTTCATTTGTAAAAAGTAACATCTTTTATGTAGCTTTCAACTTGTGATACACTCAAATTACATAGGTGCATAGACACATTCAAAGTCTAGAGATATATATAGGGATATATATATATATAGAGAGAGAGAGAGTTTGTTTACCCTAGAACATGACGCCCACCATCATGAACTGCCTGAGAAACAAGACCCATCAGACCCACGCTGCCACCACCATAGACCAAATCAATCCTTTTTTCCACCTTCCATTTAACATACAAAAACCATTGACACGTGTCACAAACCCACTTCACCATATTACTTATAATCAAGAAAATTAACCATCCATCATCATTGCAAAACAACAATATACCCTTTTTTCAAGATTCAATTTTTTTTCTTTTATTTGAAATACTAAGTTTGCACGTTTGGTTCCTCAGCACACATCTGTTTGTTTCTTCCATTTTTTCTTTTTGTTTTGTTTATATTTTTAACTTAGATCATGCAAGAAGGCTGCTCAACTGACCCCTCATCATGCAAAACTTAAACCCTAGCTAACTTCCATTTATCAAGAAAACAATAATATCAAACAATATTGACATTTACAATAATCTTTGATGAAATGCTTCATCAAAGTTTAAAACTTTCTAGTGCTAAAATCAAGAAACAATGGTGGGTTTGATCAACAATGGTGGTATGAATATGGGTTTTTGAAATCTTGAAAAAAAACCTAGCTAGATGAATATTGCTTTATATTTATTTATCTTTAAAAAAAAAAGTTTTGATCAACAATGGTGGTATGAAAAGGGTGCTTGAAAAAAACCCAGATGCATATTGCTTCATATTGTTATAATAACATTAAAGGATCTTGAAAAAGTATATATATAAGTTTTGATCAACAATGGGGGTATAAAAAAAGTTTCTTGAAATCTTGAAAAAAAAAAACTTTTTATGTTGTAGTGTTGAAAAATAAATAGCTAGCTTTTAAAGATATGTTACATATATACCAGTTCTTTGCCAAGTTCAATAGCAGCTTCTTGGTAGCTTGTTTTTCTGCCTGAGCTGCTTCCACAAAAGACACATATTCTCTTAAATCTTGATCTTCTTTCAACTTCCATATCTTACTTTCTCTCTCTCTAGAAATATTTATTGATGAAGTTGTTGATGATGATGTGCTTCCTGGAACGAAATAGGGGAGGAGGTTAAGAAAGAATGAAAACAAAGTGTGAATGTGGTATGATTAAATAGTAGGAGTATTATATTAAAAACAAATAAAAAAATAGAAGCAAATAGAATTATAAAAGGATACGAGAAGAGGCTCACAACATAACAATAAGTCAATAACACTACCCCACCTATCTCACGTTCTCTTAATTCGTGGCCAAGTGAGATTTTTTTAAACTTATTTAATATATTGAGTTTTTATTTTTTATTTTTTAAATTTAAATTTAAATAATTTTAACTTTAGTTTTTTTTAACGTTCAATTTTCATTGAATTATGATCAAATTTAAAAAAAATATACTTTTATCATGTTATTCGTTAAATTGTCAAGACCTTTAGTTACGTCAATTTTTTTATGTAAAGCAAACTTAATGGTAAGACCACCGATAAAAATATTTGAAAAAAATAAGGAATAGAATTTAAAATTTAAAATTAATAACGGCTAATAGCTAAAATTTAAAAGTATTTAAATTCAAACATTAATTTTTGATAACATGATATAAATATGGGGAAAGTGAATATGAGGCTGTAACGCATCTAAGCTTACATGCGAAACACTTTAAAACTAAGTAGTTTTGTTTAAATCAACATCAAAACTACAATTTCAATTAGTTTAGTTCAAACGATATCTCCTAAATTCAACATCAAAACTAAAATTTTAAAAGTAATGCATGATTTTGAATAGTCTTCTTTGTTCGATCCACTCAAATCACATATTGATTTATATCACCAATTTAAAATAATAAAATTTACTACATTCTGTTGATCCTATATGAATTTCCTTTCGGTCGGTTAAATACATTTTTTAAATGCAATGATTCATTTTGAATGAATAGATTACAGCATATTGAAATATAGTATGCATATTGTTACCGTAATTGTGAACCTAATGGACAAGAAAGATACGTGATAATAAGGGAGTAATTTAATAGAAATCTAAAAGAAATACACAAAAGCGGACCACCACCAGCCACCACCTCTAAAGAAGCAGCTCTCTCTCTCTCTCTCTAAACACACATTTAGTGTGTGTTTGTGTTTGTATGAAATGAAGAAAAATAAAGCAAAATGCTTTATATAGTGTGTTTTGTGAGCCGGGTGCTCGTTTCGCGTCATCCAGCACTGCGTACGAACTCGTTTACTTCGCGTTTTAAGTTTTATTTCTCAAAGATAATAATCAAGAAACATAATCAATATTCTCGAAATATTTATTTCGTCAGATATTGCGTATCTGGTGATAAACTGGCTCGGTACGCGTTAATATCACGTATTAACACGTTTAACCGTTTTAGGCGTTTTCTCTCGCCAAGCTTCCAGTTTTTATACATCTTTACGGGTTTGAATCTCGGGGTATCTAATTTCTATCTTTATTATTTCTCTAGCATAACACATCGCTCATCCGAGCACGCTTAACTGTGGAGTTCTCCACTCATCCACTAGCATTAAGCCCCAAAACGCGTTGTTGGTATTTGAGGTCGGACATTCCTTATAAATCCCAGATCTCTCCTGCCCACGGCCGATGTGGGATTTGCCTAGGGTGTTACAAACACCCCCCCTTTTGGACTCATCGTCCTCGATGAGGTTTGCCCCACCATCCCATTCTTGGATGTGGGATTTGCCTAAGGTGTTCCTCCGAACACCCCCGGGGACTCACCATCCTCGATGAGGTTTGCCCCACCATCCCGAACGGCACAGGAGTTGCTCTGATACCACTTGTAACATCCGGCCCCTCATACCACCAATATTGTCCGCTTTGCTACATCAGAGCTCACGGATTTGCTTTGGGTTGCCCGGGTGAAACCTTCCCAGGATGGTCACCCATCCTGAGATTGCTGTCATCCGAGCACGCTTAACTGTGGAGTTCTCCACTCATCCACTAGCATTAAGCCCCAAAACGCGTTGTTGGTATTTGAGGTCGGACATTCCTTATAAATCCCAGATCTCTCCTGCCCACGGCCGATGTGGGATTTGCCTAGGGTGTTACAAACACCCCCCCTTTTGGACTCATCGTCCTCGATGAGGTTTGCCCCACCATCCCATTCTTGGATGTGGGATTTGCCTAAGGTGTCCCTCTGAACACCCCCGGGGACTCACCATCCTCGATGAGGTTTGCCCCAAATACATGCTAAAACAAGTTATCTACATTAGAGCTCCGGAAACCACAATTTCAATTAGTTTAGTTCAAACGATATCTCCTAAATTCAACATCAAAACTAAAATTTTAAAAGTAATGCATGATTTTGAATAGTCTTCTTTGTTCGATCCACTCAAATCACATATTGATTTATATCACCAATTTAAAATAATAAAATTTACTACATTCTGTTGATCCTATATGAATTTCCTTTCGGTCGGTTAAATACATTTTTTAAATGCAATGATTCATTTTGAATGAATAGATTACAGCATATTGAAATATAGTATGCATATTGTTACCGTAATTGTGAACCTAATGGACAAGAAAGATACGTGATAATAAGGGAGTAATTTAATAGAGTTAAGAAATTCTAATTAAATCTAATGAATCTATTGGCTGAAACTACGTAGTTTTGATGTTGATTTAAACAAAACTACATAGTTTTAGAGTGTTTCACATGTAAACTTAGATTATCCCATATTCACTTTCCCCTATTAATATATATCAAAATGAATACCAAGCTAGCTAGATTATCCAAAAAAATCATCACTTATGAGCTAGTGTAAAATGACTTGGGTCCTCCATTTCAGATATGTGTGAACATATATAATTATTATTTGAGTAAATTAGCGAGATAAAGATAAAATATGAAGTTGTTATGATTATTTTTTTCTAAAACAAATTTTTGAAGTGCAAGATATAGTTATTACTACATGAGGGCGAATTTACATAAACAGTAATGAAATCTTGATGGTTTTGCTTACTTTTACTCGTGTATCAACGTTCATACTTTTGATCTTTTTAGGCTAATCGTAATGGGCGTTTCTCACCCAACAACGCCCATAAGCGTCAAGGTGTCTGTTTGTGCTGAATGGTCGAACTTATAACCCTAACTACTATCTTGCGGATGACGTTTAATTACCCTAAGTGACCAATTTTATGTAAAAACAATTTTGTACATACTCATCCGATGAAAAAAATGTCAAACAAACTTTTGTCATGTGTATTTTTTTTACATATTTTATACTGTTTATTCAATCAAATCCGTAATGTTTATTTTTATAATTAAAAAAAATTATGCTATTGAGGTTTTTGTTAAAATGAATTTGTTAAAGGGGTGAACATGTCGAAGGAGGAGCGCCCCTCACAAGAGATGAGAAGTTGAAGAGACAAAATTTTAAAAGATTACATGTCAATATTTATTGGTTGAGAAAAAAGAAGAGGTGGAGAGCTTGAAATTTTTGAGAGTAGATTTGGCAAATCGTGTATATATGTACCTATTAAGACACGAATTTATTAAGACATGAACACGAAACCTGTTACTTGTACACAACCCGATAACTTATCGTGTACCTGTTACTCATACATGTACATATTTATAACATGTATACACGATAAGACTTAAGAGAATTAGGGTTTACAAATTAGAATTTAGGGAATTAAGGTAAAAAAAGGTAAAATAATGTTATATTATATTTTAATTTTAAATAAATTATAACAGGTACTAACAGGTATTAGCAGATACTAACATGTCCTAACAGGTAACCAGGTAAATACATGTTTAATACAAATTAACAGATCAATTCGTGTAGGTTCGTGTCTTGTAGGTTTGTGTCGTGTATTCGTGTTCGTGTACAAAATTATCAACCCTATTTGAGAGAAACAATTTATCCATCTTAAGAATAACATATCTAGAAACATCCCTCAAACACATTTTGATAGGGAAAATCAAGCTTAGTAAAAAAATGTATGAACATTATTAGGAATCGACTAAAGAAATACTCCCTCCGTCCCATTAGAATAGTCTTAGTTTGAAAAACATAAAGTTTTAGGTATAATAAATGATTGGTATTTTTGTTTGTTATTTGACAATAATACCCTTGACAATAAATAGTATTGTGGGTCCATCATATTGTTTGTTTTATATTATTAAGGGCAAATTTGGAAGTTTACTAATAAATTTTAAAAGTGGACACTTTAAGTGGGACAACTAAAAAATGCAATATGGACACTTCTAATGGGACGGAAGGAGTAATATTATTAGGAACAGGCAAGAAAACATGAATGTTTTCAGATAACTCAATAATAAAGAGAAACAAAATCATTGTAAGCATGAGTGGTTTGTAGACCATGTATGTGGTGGACTAACAAAGATCCGGGTATTGGTTTTGGTAATAGTGTTTTGATACTCAGATTACATTACGTGTAATGATTTAAGTTTTTTTTAAGGTATTTTCTATTGTATGAGAAGAAAAAAGGGGTCTGGTATTTTTCACGCCTCAAGACAAATTTCAGAGGGATCAATTCTAAGGGGAGGGGGTGTTCATGCTCATTACATATAGTATTATATAAATTTGTCAAAATATGAAACAACTGTAACAACATTATATAGGATGATTTTTTATTATTTTTGTTACCGTATAGTAATATACCAACACCAATTGTCTAGACTGATAAATGATTTACACGTGTTTCCTAAGCAAAAAAGTAATTAATCATTGTAAATTTTTAAAAATCTTTATAAAGCAGAAACTCCATGGTCAATACATTCCTCATATATATATGCTTATAAGTACATGTTTTATAAACTATCCTAATCTTCAAATTGGGATCCAAATTACAATTATGTGCAACAACCTTGAATGACACAAAATTGGTTATATTCAAATGCAAAATGTATAACACGTTTATAAGATGAAACATATATACACATATTCTCAATCACTTACGTGTTTGACTGTTTGTCACGACCTTCCACAAATGAGGACTTCACATTCTCACATTTAGATTCCGAAGATGACAATATAAAGATGAACATCTAGAACTAAAAGTAGGAAAAAAGATGACACCAAAATATTGTACCCAAATGATATTCTCTTGGCCCAAAGTCAATATATTAACACAACACAACGGTATTAGATCATATTGAAATTAGTAATGTAGATGATATATTATGTAAATAAAGGGTTAGTATATAATCTACTCTTTATAAAACCCGATACATAATTAATACTATTGAATACGATTACACATTTATGAAAGTTTTTTTGACCATTTACATCCCTGGGATAGTTTGGTCATTAATGAAATAGTTAACTGGAAAATCTAACGGAGTTAGTTTTTTGATGCAAATGAGAATAAAAGACAAACGTCAGATGTGAATACAAGATTTTGAAACTGTAGGGATTCAAATGGTTAAAATCGACAAACCACATGGATGCAAATGAAAATTTACTCTACAATTTATGATTAGATACAATTTCACCCTCTAATACAACAATTTGGTCTGTAATAATATTATTTTAACCCTCTCTCACAACATTTTTAAATAATTATAAATTTTTCATATTTTACTTTTTTTTTAAACATACAATATAAAAACGATCATTTTATCTTCTTTAAATTGAGTATAATATTTTTATTGTAATTAGATGGAGACGATCTCTTGCACATTGCGCAAGAGATATATGATTGTATAAATTTTTGCTTGTATATACAAAAGGAGCATGTTTGTATTAGGTGTTGTTTGTTTTTACAGACAAAAAGTGTCTGCAGTCTGATTTTATCTGATTTTATGACTGCAATTGAAGATGTGATCTGAAGATCTGTAAGATGAAAATATAATACTGTTTGTTTTTAAAACTAAATATCATCTGCATAAACTGAAAATATATAAATGTCAATTGTCATTATATAAACCAGATATCGTGTGCATCCAACTACATTATATATGACTTAGTTTGATCATACCTTTGCAAACTTAACACTATTGCTCGAGATTTATTCTTGATATTTCAGTTATTTTGATATTTATTGTGTACATGTAAGGGCAAGATTTCAAGAGCAACTAAACTAAAATTAAACAAAAAATAGTGTGCCTATTATCTCTAACATATACCATTGTTAGGTATGGCCATGAAGAATGAAGAGAAACTAGGAAATTTTGAAGAGAAAGGGTAAAGTGGCTAAAGGTGTCGCTGCTATTGCTCACTTTTCTTGTAGTGCGGCAGTGGTGGCCGACGGGGGTGGTGGTTGGTGATGGTGGTAGCTGGTGAGTGGTGGTGGTGATGTTGGGAAAATGAAAATAGTTTTGTGAAGATGTTTTAAGTAATGTATCCATAGCTTTTTTTAAAGATGAAATAAGCTGAGTTAAGATCTAGTTAATAAAAAAAACAAACAGCCTTCAAGGGTAATGTCTGTGCGCCTGTAGATAAAGAAATGCGTAAAAACAAACAGACAAACACCCCCGTAGTTACAAATAAAGAAATGCGTAAAAATAAATAATGAGAACATGGGCAAATACCATAAAAAACCAACATACTTTCTATTTTTCTCACAAAAGTCCTCAATAATTTTTTAAACATTAAAGTCCCTTAACATGTCAGATTTGAACAGAATTAAGTATTTAAAAAAAAAACAACTTAGAAATTTATTATGGATTTCATTCTTATAACACAGTTTGTATTGAAAAAAAAGAGAATTGGTTCATTTGAAAGAAAATATATGTAGTAAAATAGCCGAATGTGTCGTTTTCAAGTTGTTTTAAAAAAATATATTTCACAATTTTATTCAAATCTGACATGTTAAGGGACTTTAATGTTTAAAAAATTGTTGAGGGACTTTTGTAAGACAAAATAGAAAGTATGTTGGTTTTTTACGTGCAAAAAAATATATAGGGACTTTTGTGAGAAAAAACAGAAAGTATGTTGGTTTTTTATAGTATTTGCCCTGAGAACATCTACTAAATAAAACACATATACAACAAAAGATAGATGTAAACTACTAAAACAAAAAGGAGTGCGTAAAAACGGGGCTCGAACCCTTGGAACCACAATAACTACAACAACAATAACCACACAAACTATAATAACAAATCATAATCATAAAACAACTCTAATATATAAAACACTAAAAAATATTACACCAAATAACAACACATGTAAACCAAGTTAAGACTAAAGGCATGAAGGGGTCCAATATAAAAAAAAATTATCACTTATGGTCAAAATTACACTTAAAAAAATTACACCAAACAATAATTATAGCATTAGGGCCGGATAGAATGCAAAAGAAACTAATATGTGTGGCCAAATTTACAACATACAAAGTTATTTATTCAATGCATTTCTTTTTTATATATAGTATATAATTACCATTTTTTATGCTTGTGATGCAATCTCTGTAGTAATATACAAACGTCTTTTTATCAAATCGCATCATGCATCATCTCCTTAATTACTCTATACTAGGTTTGAAACTCCTACACTACACACATTAAAGAAGAAAAATATTAAATTTAACATTTTGGTATTATGTTTTCAGAAGAATAAAATGAAATAAATAAGTCTTATTTCAAGATATAAATAAAAAACAATCACATCAAACATTTCTTTTTAGTTATACCAACAATACGAAGTGATCGAAATAAAAGAATAAGTTTTGTTATAAAATTAATTTAACATTAAATGATGTAAAAGCTATAAAATTTTGAATGTTATAAATGATTATTAAATTCAGTAACTTTTTCAAGATTTGGCTCGATGAAGGTCGCTGGTTCAAATCCCATGAACTCGTGTTGGGAGTTTGGGTCCAAAGATTTTACCCGCAAGGGGTTCCTTCCGGAACGGACCCGACAAAGACACTAGACTTCTGGCCCTATTATAGGAGAGAGCCCAGCGTAGCACAACCTCTCTAATATGACCATCTACCTTCTACCTCTACTAATAAATGAGTAACTAATTAGTTACTTAGCATTCAAATGGTGCAATCGAACAATTTAGATTCAGTATTAAAATTACCGTTTTTTGAGACAAATATAGTTGTCGTAATATCGTAAAATGATGCCAATCAACTTTCTTAAAAATCTTATTGTAAGAAAAACATGTAACAAATTTATTTTGACAATATTGCGACAACTTCATCTACAAAATAGTGACAATACTGGATTGTCGCAACAATCATGACAACTTAGCCATAAAATTAGTTTTTATAACTTAATTATAATTTTTGGTTTGCGACAAATTGTCGCAACAATCATGACAACTTAGCCACATAATTAGTTTTTATCACTTAATTATTATTTTTGGTTTGCGACAAAATAACAACAAATAATGTTTGTTTTGTCAGGAAAATGTGGAATAAATTAGGGCTTTTTTGTTTTTAGTATTTGTCAAAATGTATCATGCATATATATTGAGTTATTGTAAGTTTGTCGGAAGCTTTTGTATAAAAAACATCAGTTTTGAATGGTGTATGATTTAAGTGGTATAGTTACCGAAATTATTTGAAGCTTTGAGGATTTAGTTATATATCAAGCTGTTGGAATAGTTAGTTAATCACTAAAAATATATATGAAATCATTAATGTATCAATATCAAATGTTCATAAATAATAAAGTTTTTATTGTACGTATTACGAACATAGAAATTCATTTGTGCCGCACCCGATGGCATTGGCAATGCAATGCATGTGTTAATTTTAAACGGGTTACAATTCACGTGGCCCTCTAAACGACACATATTAGGTACTCTTTTGTTACAAAAACACAAACAACTTGCGTGGACCTATAAACCACACATATATATTAAAATATATAATCAACAAAGTCTTTTCTACTCGATTGTTTTGCTACGTCCTTTCTTTATGGTTTTTCTTAACGATTATAATTCAGATAATTGACGAGTCACCGACCGACTCAATCATCTTTATTTTATCTCATGAGGAAATTTGTTTTAGATTAGAAAACCCAGTGAGCTAACTTAAAATATTATATTTTGGTCACAAGTGAAGAGTTGAACCCAGAGCATCTCTATTTTAATGAAGTTTTTGGTACCTAATCTCAACCATTTGGGTTTGGAATCATCGGTTTTTATGGTTTTCTGGATGTAAATGTATGTTTAAAGTTGGTGCGTCGAGTGGCTTAAAAACATGTTTTTAGTGGTAACTAGTTTAAGTTACGTGTGTTACACAGTAGAGTCATAAAAAATACATAGAATTAAAGTTACATATTACATGGAATAAAAGATTTGTTAGAGTATAATATCAAATTACATAGAAATATATAAAATAAATATATATTTATAAGATGAACAAACAATAAATATATATTTGTAAGATAAGCAAACATGATAATGAAGTATTCAAAAGTGTCTAATGCTCTCTAGGTGAGCCTTATAGCTTGTCTTCACTTTGCACACAACCATACAATCTATTATACTAAGGGACTGTTTGCTTCATATTTTAATAGTTCAGTTTAGTGCTTAATCATTCAGATTTAACATTCAGAGTGCTTGTTTCATAAAAAAAATAACATCTGAATGATTCAGTTAAGTGCTGAATGGTTAAGACACATGAAGATGCTGAATGGAATTAATGAATGAAGCATATACCAACTTTACTCACATCTGCATTTCTACCTCAACATCCCTCTCATTGATAGAACCTCTTAATGGTTCAGTCCTCTTAACCATTCATCACTTAATGATTCAGATTTTGCCAAATAAACCCCTAAATGTACGTCAAGCATTAATAATAAAAGAGTACTAATAAAAGAGTTAACTGCACTTTATGTCTCTATGTTTTGATATCATTAACAATTTAGTTTTACCTTAACAGTTTTGGTTATTTTAATATTATTTTCTAACAGAAATCATCCCGAACACTAAATTCATCCAATTACCATTGGTTGCTGTTTTAAGTTGGTTTTTAGTTATTGGTCGTTTTTTGTTTTTAATTTTCTTTCATATTGAAAGGTATTGTGTTTTTGTTGGTTGATGGTTTGAAACGTTGGGTTGTTATTGGTTGATGTTTTGTTTGTGTTTTGAGGTGTTGTGTTGCTATTGTTGATGGTTTGAAGTGTTCTGACATTACTATTGGTTGATGTCATGAAATAGTGTTTTGTGTGTGTTTGAGGTGTTGTGTTGTTATTGGATGATATTATGATTGTATTTGTTTGTTGGTTGTTTTATTATTTTTTTTGTGCGTTTTGTGTTTGTATTTGATTTTTTTGTCGTGATACATTTTTGTTTGTGGGACGCTAGTAGGATATGCAAGAAGTAATAATCCGTTTAACAATTGTCACACATCGCACGACAACTTGAATACACCCAATTTCCTTGATTCAAGTAGTTAGTGAATCTCACATAAGTTACAAATTACTCGCTTACATTCATGCTCTAACACACACTACAAAAACTTTGGGTATTAGTGGCGACAAAAATCGCCCCTAAAAACCCATTAAATCGCCGCTACTGACATTAGCGGCGACAAATCGCCGCTATTGAGTCGCCCCTAAAACTTTGTCAGTAATGCTCAACTAATCGACACTCATGATGCAACTAAAACTAAGCAAATTTCATTTTATTAATCTTTAGGGAGTTGATATTCTATATACATTGTTGTTAAATGTAATTAGGTACTGCTCAATGATAAACGGGTCGATTTGGGTTATGTTGCTTAAAATCTATCTTTAGAATAAAAAATAAACAATGCTACAATGACTCACATTGGTTTTTGGCTTCAACAAAGTAAATGGAATTCATTTTATTGGGTTTAGTGGCTAAATATAAACTCTGATTTATTGGTCTTACAATTACATTTTGTTGTGATTTGGATAATGCTTACAATTTTGGTTTCATATTGTTCTTAGTATATGTTTGTTTATATATCAGTGGTTTGTTTCAAATGTAATGTTGGGTTTAGTGGTTAATTATAAATTCTAAATAGCTTTTGCAGTTGAACTTTTGGCACAAAACTTCATACAATGGCCTACCCCTGCATCTATACTACTAATATAACCTAATTGCAGATTATGTCTAACAACAGCAATAATTCAATTCAATAATTTTTAACCCCATATCAACAATATTCAAAAATCTAATATTCAATATTAGGTTATATTCCAAAAATCTCTAACAACAACAATAATATTCAATTAGGTTATATTAGTAGTTGATCAACAATATTTAAAATCTCTAACAACAGCAATAATTCAATTCAATGTCTAATGACACTTAAAACAACATTTTTTTTCCTAATCTGGAATTAAAAAAACCTAGAATAGAGTGAAGATGTGGTTAATACCTAGCGATTGCAGCTGTCGAGTAAAGATGCTGGCGAGTATAGCGACTGGTGGTGATGACGATATGTGGTGACGGTGGCCAAAATTGAAGCAACGAGCGGTGATGGTGGCCGGATCTGAAGTATGAGCAGTGGTGGAGCTGATGAGTGGTGATGCTGACGAGTGGTGATACCGACGAGTGGAGATGGTGGCCGGAATTGAAGCTACGAGCGGTGATGAATGGTGATGGCGAGCGATGGTGCCATTATTGATGAATGGTGGAGTTGAATGGCGAGCGGTGATGTGGTGAAGAATGAAAGAAATTGGGTGAAATGAGATAAAAGGTAAAGTGGAGAGTACATTTAGTGTGGAGGGAATTGTTCCCGCCTGATGAAATATCAATAGGGGCGACATTATTAGAGGCGACAGAGCTCAATAGGGGCAACAAATAACGCGCTTTTCTAATGTCGCTGCTATTGGTTTATGTCGCCCCTAATAGTGTCGCCCCTAATTTCAAGGTTTCTTGTAGTGACATGACACATGTAAAAATATCGACATCAAGTTAAATCATTGGAAGAAGTAAATATTACTAAGTCGATAAAGATTACCAGTAAATTATACATTTATATTACATTTCAACAAAACGTTAAGTTGTAATTTTTATTTTTGATAACTTAAAATAGTACCTCTAGGGTTATTTTACTCCTATAAACTAAAAATATTAGTGAATAATGTTTATAAACTGTAAAAGTATGTCACTATGGGAGGTATGCTTAAGTGTTCTAAAAGCACGTTTTCTAAAATAAATAACCGTCATTGTATTCATCCAACCGTCTTTTTTTGGAAAAGTGTAAGATGTTTGGCCAAAGTTCAAAATATTATGTTTTGACCACCAACTTATAAAATACTTAGAGTTTATTTGTTTGACCACAAAACTTTGTAGTTTTATATATTTGTCACAAAACTTGTAATTGTAAGCATAATATATATAGTTAAAAAACATTATATTAAACTTGTAGATATAATGTTTATTACATAACTAGATTAATACCCGTGTACTACAGGGATTTTTGTTTTATAGGTTTTAACTCAATTTACATATCAAATTTATTTTTAACATATCTCTTATTAAATCGATTTAGATATTTACAAATATATTCATATAAAAAATCATATGTTACAATAAAGGATATGATTTATAATAGTTGGTAAATTTTATTGGAACATATCGGGTTAGGAGATAATTCATGATAATTGCTAATTTTTTTTATTTGAACATATCGAGTTATGAAATAATTAATGATAATTGGTAAAACTTTAATTTGAACATATCGGGTTAGAATAAATCATAATAATTGATAAGTTTTTTATTTGAACATATCAGGTTAGGAGATAATTCATGATACTTAGTACATATCGGGTTAAGATATAGACCATGATAATTGATAAATTTTGTATTTGAACATATCGGGTTAGGAGATAATTGATGATAATTTGTGAATTTTTAATTTAAACATATCGGGTTATTTCGAATATGGAGCATACCATGACCCGTCTAAAAATTCTCCATCAAATTAATTAAGAACAAGACACCTAAGCAAAATCCTATGTGGAATAGTTAAAATAATGACATGTGGATATGTTACTCAATTATTAGAATAGATAGATAGATTAACTAATTTCATGTAAACTAAATAAGTTAATTAAATTAAAATAAAAGTATTTTTATAAGTTTAATTTAAATTTAGCAAAACTTAATAAGTGACAAGTTTTATTGTTTCAATTCGTAGCTAGGAGTCTCACACCAGATCGAATTTATCATGTAGCTAGAGGATAAAGATGCATGGCTTTTGAATTTAATTATCTTATATTGGTTTTTTATTTATCTAACACTTTTTTTCTCCATTTATTATTAGTATACTAGATTAGTACTCGTGTACTACACGGATTTTTGTTTTATAGGTTTAACTCAAATACTCAATTTAGATATCAAATTTATTAATTTTAACATATCTCTTATTAAATCAATTTGGATATTTACAAATATATTCATATTAAAAATCATATGTACAATAAAGGATATGATTTATAATAGTTGATAAACTTTTATTAATATGAACACATCGGGTTAGGAGATAATTCATGATAATTGTTAATTTTTTTATTTGAACATACCGACTTAGGAGATAACTAATGATAATTGGTAAAACTTTAATTTGAACATATCGGATTAGGATAAATCATAATAATTGATAAGTTTTTTATTTGAATATATCAGGTTAGGAGATAATTCATGATAATTGGTACATATCGGGTTAAGATATAGATCATGATAATTGGTAAATTTTGTATTTGAACATATCGGGTTAGGAGATAACTGATGATAAATTGTGAATTTTTAATTTAAACATATCGGGTTATTTCGAATATGGAGCATACCATGACCCGTCTAAAAATTCTCCATCAAATTAATTAGAACATGACACCTAAGCAAAATCCTATGTGGAGTAGTTAAAATTGTGACATGTGGATGTGTTACTCAATTATTAGAATAGGTAGATATTATTGTATCATAGTGTTACCTTCAAATGAGAACCAAATATTTGGAAAGAACTAGTAAGAACCATATAAGCCATGTACTTTTTGCTTCAATAACAATGGTAAAGTAAAAAGGTATTGTTTTATTACCATTGTTCATTATTTCTTGAATTTTATCACCTCTCTCCTCGGTTTTTTTTAGAAACTAAAATGTGTGCATATTTGCATATATAATGTGGGTGCATATATGCATTTCAACAAAAAACGATGCAAATCATTTTTTTTATAAATATATCTTATAATTGGTAAGTTTACAAGTATTTTTGTCAATTTAGATAATAAAAAATATAACAGTTAAATCGGTTCTCACTCAGTTCTTTCCTAAAAATGAGTTCTCAAATGAAGGTGCCCTTTGTATCATATTATATTACCATATCATATCATCTCATATTATCTTATATTATATACTAGGTTAGTGCCCGCGCTACGCTCGGGGTATAACACTCATGTGATGATTTTAAGGATTTTCGTGGACATGAATGGTTCTAATCAGTTTTGAGATAAAACTGTGATAAAACTGAAACACAAAATTTATTTAAAATCATGTTGTTTGGTATAACAATATTATAATCAAATTAAAAAGCATTAGAAGTTCGGTTTTATGGTGTAGTTTTTGTTAAAACAATATCGTATAAAAAGTTGTGTATACTTAAAAAATAATTATGTATTTAATTGTATGTTATTAATAATTTTATCTCTAAGTTTTATTTTTATACCCTAATAAATATAACCTTGCCCAAACACACCCTTAGTAGGAGAGGGTTGAAAATGTAAATAGTAATTTTTTAAATACTTTGCTAAATATTAGGAGATCAAATGAAAATTAATATTATTATAATAAATTTAAATTTTTAGTATAGCAATATTATACTCAAATTAAAGAGAATAAAATGCTCAGTTTTATGGTGTAGTTTATTTTTTTTTAAAAATCCATATAAAAAAGTTATGTATATTTATAAAACACTGAGGTCTTTAATTGTATATTATTATTAATTTTATCCATAAGTTTCATTTTCACACCCTATCAAATATTAACCGACTCATGTACACCCTTGTAGTAGAGGGTTAAAAGTATAAATACTTTTAAATTTTTCAGAATTCTCCAAAATATTAGGGGACCAAAAATGTAATTAGTTTTATTATAATAGATTTTATATACATATTTTAAATAAAAAAAATCATTATTATGAGATAAACTCTCAAATGATGCCACATAAGCCAGAAGCTTTAAAATGATGCCACATAGGATATTTTTGTTTTGCTATATTATATAAAGATTTTGTTATCTAATGTAGTATTATACTCTATTATTTTATATTATATTACACTAGTTTAGTGCCCGCGCTACGCTCGGGACACAACATTCAAGTGATGCTTTTAAGGATATTCATGAACGTTCCAATAAGTTTTGAAACAAAACCGTGGTAAACCGAAACACGAAATATATTTTTAAAAATTAAATTTTTAGTATAGCAATATTATACTCAAATTAAAGAGAATAAAACGCTCAGTTTTATGGTGTAGTTTATTTTTTTTTTTAAATCCATATAAAAAAGTTATGTATATTTATAAAACACTGAGGTCTTTAATTGTATATTATTATTAATTTTATCCATAAGTTTTATTTTCACACCCTATCAAATATAAACCGACTCATGTACACCCCTTGTAGTAGAGGGTTAAAAGTATAAATACTTTTAATTTTTCAGAATTTTCCAAAATATTAGGGGACCAAAAATGTAATTAGTTTTATTATAATATATTTTAAATAAATTATTATGAGATAAACTCTCAAATGATGCCACATAAGCCAAAAGCTTTAAAATTATGCCACATAAGCTTTTTTGGTTTTGCTATATTATATAAAGATTAGATTTGTCATTTAAATTAAAAAATCGTTAAAGAAATTGCAAAATGCTCGCTAACAATTTAAGAAGTTAGCGAATCTAACATAACTTAAAAACTATTTGTCATCGATCCAGTTTAAGCATGAGAATGCCTTGGCTGAAGAAGTTAGTCAATCTAACATAAATTACAAATTACATCCATGCTCTAATACGTGACTCATATAATTGTCAAACTATCGAGACCAAGTTGATACATTAGGAGAAGTACATATTACATTATTACCAAGTCAATAATGATTACAAGTAAACTACCTAGATACATTATTGTATTTTATCAAAAATTTAAGTTTGTACGGCTTAAAATAGTACTTTGCGATTATTTTACCACTATCAAAAGTAATAATGGTAAACTTTCAAAATATTTTATTTGAGTTGTATGTTAGTGTTTTAAAAGCACGTTTCCTAAAACAATTATTAATCTATAAAAAATGTACTTATATTTATAATATATATAGAAATTAAGGGTAAAAATACACTCAAGCAACCTATCTTACTACTAGAATAACTAAGGGCATATCTAAGCTCTATGGTTGTAAAGCTACAGCTCGAAAGCCGGCCTTACCTTCTATGTTTTTAGTAAAGGGAGGTAAATTATTTTATTAAAATTGTAGATATAATAGTTATTATCTAATATCATATGGTACCATATTATAGTATATCATACCATATTATATCAAATCATCTTATGTTATATTATATTATATTATATTATATCACATTAGATTTGTTATGCAGTATAAACATGAACTTAATTCCTTATTTGATTCAAAAAGTTAGTGAATGTAACATAACTAACAAACAACTTGGTTACATTAATGCTCAAACACGCGGTAAAATTATCGAGACCAAGTTGATATATTGGGAGAAACAAAACTTCATGTTCTAATTTCTATTTCAGACAACTTAAAAGAGTACCTTTATGATTATTTTACCTCCATCAAAAATAATATTGACAAACTTTGAAAATATGTTAGTTGAGACTTAAGAGGTATGCAGAGTGTTTTAAAAGCACGTTTTCTAAAATAGTTAACTGAAATTTTTTTTCTTTAAAGTCAATGAACTTTTATTGTGTTTCAACCATGTATAATAATTTTTCAAATGTTTAAATTTTTAAAATTGAGTTAGGAAAATGAAAGACGTATGATTTGGTTAGTATTTAGTGATATTTTTATTCAATTTGAATTAAATGTAGTAGTTTCAGAAATTTTTTTATTAAGTAGTGAATTGTTTTTTTCACTAGTAGATCACAATTCAAGTTAATTAAAAACAAATCATTTTTTAGTAACCATAGTTCATACATATTTTATTTGCCTAACGATATTTTAAAAAAAATTCATACATTCGTAAAATCATTAAATAAGATTGAAACATCTAATGAAACTTTAGTGACTCTTAAGACAAAATTTTTTTACTAACTTAATTGAAATAGTTGACATAAATTATATTAATAAAGATAGATTTACATGGAAAAAAATTCATACATAAACATGGTGTTGAATTGCTTACAAGATTTGGGTTTAAGTACATTTAAGTGACTTTTGGTTTATTTTAACGAGTCAAGTTATCCTTCGAGGATAAAATATATAAAGTGTGAGAATATTTTTAATGTTTGAAATCAAATTGAAAAAAAAAACATGTTGGTGGAGAGGTACTTTTGTCATAGCCACTTTTGTTGACTTTTTCTCTTTACATGCAAGTCTTATGTCAATTCCTTCACTTTTTTGAAACGTTAATAACTTTTACATCTAGTATTATTTTTTGATAAAAATTACACCAAAAAGTGAAAAACAAGTGTTTTTTACATCCGAAACGCGTATAGTATTGATATATAAAAAGATTTTTTTTCACATTTTAGCTCATTGTGTAATATCATGTCATTTGTTATAATGTAACTTGTGTAAAACCACGTTTTTTCAGCTCATAATGTAATATTATGTCATCGTGTTATATTATTACTTGTATAATACCATGTTTATTCAGCTTATTGTCAGGTCATTATGTGGTATTATATATTGTGTAGATCATTGTATCATATTGTGTCTTAAAAACTTATTATTGTGTCGATTTGATTGCAAATTGTTAATGTATATATTTTAGTAAATCATAGTGTTATATTGTGTGTTAATAAAAAAATCATTGTATCAAATAAGATTGTATATTTGAATTTGTTTCTTAAGAGATCATTGTGTTAATAACTCTCTTTAATTAATTTAGGTGCTGTTTGTTTTTGCAGACAAAAAGTGCCTGCAGTCTGATTTCATCTGATTTTATGTCTGCAATTGAAGATGTGGTCTGAAGATTTGTAAGATGAAAATATAATACTGTTTGTTTTTATAAACTAAATATTGTCTGCATAAACTGAAAATATATAACTATCAATTGTCATTATATAAACCAGATATCGTCTGCATCCAACTACATTATATATGACTTAGTTTGATCATACCTTTGCAAACTCAACACTATTGCTCGAGACTTGTTCTTGATATTTCAGTTATTTTGATATTTATTATGTACATGTAAGGGCGAGATTTCAAGAGCAACTAAACTAAAATTAAACAAAAAATACTGTGCCTATTATCTCTAACATATACCATTGTTAGGTAAGGCCATGAAGAATGAAGAGAAACTAGGAAATTTTGGAGAGAAAAGATAAAGTGGCTAAAGGTGTCGCTGCTATTGCTCACTTTTCTTGTAGTGCGGCGGTGGTGGCCGACGGGGGTGGTGGTTGATGATGGTGGTAGCTGGTGAGTGGTGGTGGTGATGTTGGGAAAATGAAAATAGTTTTGTGAAGATGTTTTAAGTAATGTATCCATAGCTCTTTTTAAAGATGAAATAAGCTGAGTTAAGATCTGATTAATATAAAAAAACAAACAGTCTTTAAGGGTAATGTCTGCGCGCCTACAGACATTAAGCCCCTTAAAGATGTTTGAAGAAAATGCAAACACCCTCTTACTAAACACAATTATTTTTAAATAAATCTTATGTTCGATTTTATCAAGATTTTGTCTGAAAGCTAATTAGAACCGTTCATGTCCCATAAATATCTTTAAATAGAGAAGAAATAGTTGTTTCAGTATCGTGAATTAGACATGTTGTCACATGTTGACGTTTTAATTTATTTTTTTCCTTAATTTTAAATGCTGGCATGGATGATTTCAGGTTCCTGATCATAGGCCAAGTTTTACCTGAGCCCACTTAATTATCACTCCTAAATTTATTCTTTTGTTTAATCTCATAGCCCATGAAGAAGAAGCCCCACTAGATTTGGGCTTTTGAATCACTTCAAAACCAGCCACGGGCTTTATTTTTACATGGTAATGGCCCAACAGTGTTACAAATCACCCACCAAGTAAACAAAATTTTCTCATTGCAATGGCCCACTTGTTATAAAATACCATTATTTTCTTACAACAACAGTCGACGCAACATAAACAAATTTGTACGGACAAAAATGAAGTGTAATGGCTTAGTTCAAAGCTCAGATTTGCCTCTATCTAATGTGTGCTTGAAATACGGCACAAATAAACACCAGGGGAGTTGTAAAAAATATTTAACTTTATTTCATGGGTATTATTTGCTTATACACCTCATTTTATTTTCAAATTTTTTATTTTCATGGGTAATAAATCCCTGACAGTTTTGTATTTGAAGTTCTAAAAACACCCAGAAGTTCAACAAAATGTTCTATATTGTTTCAACACCCATCCTTAAACTAGATTAAGGCACTCTCAAACATAGTACGTGTCGAGTTCCAACTGTTAGTTACATCCTAATTCGCACATAAATATAATGAATTCGCATCCCTAAATAATTGTTTATAATTTTGCAAAATCTTTTTTTATGTGTTTAAAAACGGAAACATTAGTTTAAACTTATATATAAATGCATCACAATATTCCTCCTCTAGCCCGTCGTGCACTACTAAATTAATAATATGTGCAGCAAATCAACTATGAAAAAATCACCGTTGCAACTATTACGATATGGGGGCACCAACGACGTCGGTAAACTTAGTTAGCCAGACGGGTAACTATTGCGATGAGCAAACGCAAACGATGACCATCACCACCATTCACCATGAATCAAATATGATGAAGATGACTGAAGTGTCGGAACCAACAAAGGGTTTCCACCCTTGTAAAATACTACTGACCATCACCCTCAATCACCATCAATCAAAGATGTTGGAAGGCGACTAAAACGTTGTAATTGACAAATTAAGGGTTTCAACTCTCTACATATTGGTGCCAATAACAATTCCGATGGTTCCTCTCTATAAATATGTTCAATCCAAGAGATCGAAAACGATCTTGATGACCAAAGCATCGACAACCATCCAATACAAAACATCACAAGCCACCATCGACCACAAATATCAATTAATTTGATATTTAGATCTAGTAAACAACGACGACAACACACAATAAGAAGGAACCCGGAGTGGGAATCCTTCCCACCTACGATAAAGAAACACAAAAGTGTGGTAGGTGAGAGAGTATCCGACGAACAAAAACAATAACAAATACAACTGTAATGGTCTTCCTCACAAACAAAAACAATAAAATACAACCGTGTAATACAACTATCCACGAACACAATGACCTGCAAAATACTCTTGGAAGCTAGCCACACAAATTTACCAAACAACCTTTAACGATGGTCTATCAATAAAAGAGTTATATACAAATATCAAGAGATCGATCTTTTAAACATAGTTATAATTCGACCATCTATGACAAATTAAACAGATGAAAATGTAACCGGTTTAAAGCCTTTAAAGATATACTTAAGCCATATGCAACTAGAGTACGTATACGCCACATGTTAATTCCCAATTGTATTAAGTGCACTAATTAGATCTAATTAATTTGTTGGATTTGTACATGATCATCATATATATTATTCTTTCTCTTTTGTGTTTAGTAATTTTATAAAAAGAAAAGTTAAATAAAGGAGACATATATATATATATATGTTAATTTGCAATTTAAATAAGAAAAGTGGTGAAGAATTTCAGGAATATAAGTGGGTATATGTACATGGAATAAACAACTTTTTGGAAAAGAAACGTCTTGTGGTACGTAATTTGATTAGTCCCCTTTATTAACAAGGCTGTCATGTCAAAATTTTACTAACTTTTCCCACTCTTCTCTGCAGGCCGGTTTATAAACCTAGCTAGCTTTAAAACTTTAAAGCTTTTCACTTTTTTCTTCATGAAGTACTATTCATTTAATTAAATAGTAGAGGAGTAATTAATTAACCCTCTTATCTATGAAACAATATCACAATTGGTTTTTTTTCTAGTAACATGTGAATGATCGATAGATAAGAGGTTGAGATATATTCTAGAGGTTTTTGTTCAAGTTTTGACTTAAGAGATTTTCTCAAGTGGTGGGTTCCTCGATCGTTGATGCCTTGATGGTGTTCTTAAATGAGTCAAGCTTGAAGTGCTAAAATCAGTATGAAAGGTTGATATCCCGTCTTAGAAAGGCTCACTCGGTAATTAAGAACAGTTTCAAACACCGTTAAAAAATATAAAGCAATATCATATATTTTTAATCAATAATTAGACAATCTCTAATAATGTGAGGTGATAGGTTGATGTGAAAGAGAGGGACGAGCGAAGGTAAGCAATTGTTGAACGTGATGAGAAGAGGAGCTCGAGTGAAATTTTTCTGAAAGGATACCCTCATGTAGTTAAACATAGGTCATATATCTTCATGTAGTTAGCCGGAGACCGTGAGAGGGTGAGGACACAAAGAGGGAGGGAGAGAGAGAGAGGCCAGACGAGGACGTCAGTTAGACTGAAGTTAATGTTAGAGAGAGAGAAAGAGAGGGGACGTTAGTTAAAGTGACATGAATGTGGGAAGGCCACACTTGAAGATGATACATAGGCATGCATATGAACTGGACAAACAAGAACATTGGCACGTTGATATTTACATTTAATTTTACCGAATAAGAACACATAATAGAACACGGTTGTTTGTTGGTGTTCTTTCATTAATAAAATAAAAACGTTTGTGTTCATTTATATCTATTTGTTTTTGTGTATGACTACAAACAAACAAGTATAATAAGTTGTAATTCATTGATAACACACATTTTTTTAGGTTTCTAGATTATGATTTCTTGTTTAGACTTTAAAGAAAACGTGTATTAATGGAATTGAAATCCCGGTCAATTTTGTTTTCTAGTTTTAACATATATCATCCATGAATTCAAATATAAACATGATTCGATCATATCATATATGTAATATGTATGTATAAAAAAAAATGTTTTAACAATTCAACGAACGTGAATGAACACAAACACACGTAATTAAATAAAAGAACAAAACATATGTTCATGTAAATTTTTTTACATGTTCGTTCATTTAAATAAAATAAACAAAAAACTTGCAGTCAAATAACTTATAAAAGTTCGGTTTATTTACAAGCTAATGATTTTGTTAGACTCTATGTAGTGGTTAATGTCTCTAATGATAATTATCTGCCATATGAACGGTGACTAGGCATTGTTTCTATAATTCTATATATGCATTGTTTTTTTCTTATGATCACCTAAATATATATATGATATCTTCCTTACTCGTAAACATGTACTTACGTACGTACGTACGTACGTATGGTATGGTTGAATTTACCATCATAAATACCCATATATGCATGTTTTTCATAATGACAATTATTGTACTTTACACCACAAACTTCGGAATATGAATGACTTAAAAGAGTTGTGAATTTAGTTAAATTGATTTTCATGGTTGATAGTACGAACTTTGCTTTATGCAAAAGCAATTAAAGACCAATTATTAGACGATTGATAAACATGATAGATGAAAAGAAAAAAAAGCTTGACTGTGATCCAGATATGATGTAAGGGTTAGAACTAGCTAGCTTTAACTAGTTTCTCTTATACACACTTGTTTTATCATCCATGTATGTATATCTTTAATTTTGTCTAAGTTAAATATATATATATATTTCCATTTAGATGATCGAGATGGAATTGAACACAACTTTGTTTCATTCAAACACTCCTTTTGTAGCAATGGCTGGACACAAACACTTTACATTCAAATTATTTATTATATATATTATTTGATTTGATTCTCTCTCTCTATATATATGTAAATATGTATGTCTTTTTAGGCCATCATCAAATAAAAGATGAAAGCATATATATATTTGTCCATCTTTTTGACTAGCTAGATCGATCATCGATATATATACATGCATCGATCAACGAATCATCCTCATTCTATCTACATTTTTGGTAGAAAGTTATATATAGACCTTATTATATATATTATTTCGAGCTACGTTTCTTTCGTCAATAAAACACCTTCAAGTAACACTTTGTGTATAGTACGCGCGTATATATAGAGATGTCAAGTTTGAATCCTAGCTAATTCAATTTGCTGGTTATATATGCATGTGGATCTAATCTCTCGAATATCACATGTTTAATTAGATGTTTAGTGTAATTAATTACAAATGTCGACGTCACAAACCCTATTATTGCGACAACATAAGTCATTGCGATAGCCTTCGACGCTACAAACCATTTTATAATTAATATTTAACTCACAATTAGGTTAACTAATTAACGAAGATCATATACATATATCCACGTACCGGTTAAAGAAGCAAAAAATATCCATGTCAATTAATAATTTCTAACCTTGTCTAGTTGTCTTAGTTTGTGCATGTGTCGTACAATCACATTCGTGATCACATCGTTAAACGCGTCACGGTGGTGATATTAATGAGTGGTGTCCTCACGTTGTACGTTGCGGTGTAGTGTTATATCTCGTATGTTGTGGCGTAAAGTGTCGGACATTAACGTGTCGTAAACGCATATGACGCAACTTGTTTCTCAACTCATTACACAAGTTATCTCTGTGATACTAATACTGTTATACGTAGTTAAAAACTGTATAATGTCTCGCATGGCTATAATGCCTAAAGTAAAACACGAAAAAAACATAATAAAAACCAAAAACAAATGAGAAAACATGGTACTAGAACTACAAGCTACTATGAACTACAAGCTAGCCCATAGCTATTACATTCCTGGTCACCTATATAGTTAATTAATTAGAAAATGGCACGTGATTTGATGGTTAGAAACCAACCGATCTTACACTTTAAAAAGATATATAATATGCCGTTCAAAAAAAAAAAAAGATATATAATATATATATTTAATTTAATATCATGACCCCTAGCTAAGGGTTAAGGGATTCAATTTACAACGACAAAACCCTGCTAATTGTCTATCAAATTCATGTAACCCTAAACCTAAATTTCCTTTAGTGGTCCATTCGATCATTTTATCGTGCGCTAGTAAGATCTTCGCTTAATTTAGTGGTCCACAATAACTATTTAGCTTATATGTATCACATGCGTTAATTAATTGATGATATGAAATTATCTACACTTAATTAATAAAATGTGTTGACACACATAAATATATAACGCTAAGAATATATAATGAGTCAACTTCTTGTTTCTAAATTATATATCGTGCTTATTGATCGAGGTAGAAACTATTGGATTACACATTGTGAGATCGAGGCCGGCCATGAGGGGATCGAGCTCGGTTAAAAGGTCCGTTAATCCCTCCGGTATGCATTTGCCGGTTTCTATATTTTAAAGGTGAGTTTTTTCATAAGATAAACACCGGCCACTAGTTATTTATGTAAATGTGTTTGACCGTTATTACAATCATATGAAATATAAGCTAGGGAACATATATTAAGATCGACAAAATAAAGGGTTTATCTAACAACAAAGTAATTAAAAACGTTTTTGGTTGAAAAAATGAAGAATTTAGCAATTTCTTTTTCTTCTCGCAATATTTGCTCTTCTCAAATGAACCCTCCCCTATATATATATATATATATATATATATATAGGGGAGGGTTCAATGGGAAACCCTTTTTTATTGGGGAACTAGGGAACAAATCTAGACCATTGGATCATTTAGGGTGGGGAACACCTACACCCTCCAATCCTATGCATTGCACCCCTAAAAAAATAATAAAAATACGCTGATGGTGGGTTTCGAACACGCGACCACAGCTTTTAAACAAAAGCTTCTTACCAGCGCGCTACACAGCTCTTTTGTTATATGATTCGATTTTTAACTTACTTAACAGTATTTCCACAGGTTTTATTTGTGTTTTATTAAATTGTTTTTTTATGTCTTATCTATTTATTTATGTTTAACTTTAACGGTTAATTTTTGGGTTATATTTTAAAATTTTTATTTTATTTATATTCGTATTTTATTTATATTTTTACTTAACTTTTGTTTTTAAACTTTTTTTATTGATTTTGTTTGAATTTATTATTTTTTGTTTTACTTATTATTGTTTAGCTTTAAGGATTACTTTTTGAGTTTATATTTTAAGATTTAGAGTTTAGCTATTTTAATGAGTGTTTTATGTTTTTCGGTTAGTTCCTTTAGTTAGATTATTTAAGTCGTTCCCGGTTAGTTTAGTTCTCAATTCAATGAGATATATTAGGTCGTTTAACTCTCAATACGTTCAACTTTTATAGCATGTGATGAACCATTTATTTTTGTTTGCACTATAGTTTAATGTGAAAGAATCAAGAAACCATCTATTTTAATTCAGAATAATATTCTTCTCAAAATTCCAATGATTCATCTTTATGTTGTAATGTTATGATGTTTATAATGATGTCACATGTGTTGAATTATTAATAGGTTAATAGATTGTTCTTTGTAAAGTTGATCATTTGTTTTTAAGTTTGATAATTGTTGTCCATTTCATATAGCATATGTGAGTTCATATTTAGCACATGTGATACTAGGTTTAAAAAATTTACACTAATGCATGATCAAGCAACACAAAAAATCATCGTAACTCATGTTAACATTTAACCTTCTTTTTTTGAAACTCCTTAAGGTTCGTCTTTCAAGACGATGTGTTTGGGGGGTTGTTTAAAATATTTCTAGTTTAAACAAGTATACACAAAATGCTTTTGTGAGATTATTTCATTTAAAGTGGTATGTGATTACAAGTGTTTGGACAAAACAATATTTGATTCAAAATTGGTTTATTTTACAATTTGTAGAAATATTACATTACTGAACCAACTATGAACCTAATAAATTAGATTTAATTTGATAATCATTGTGGATTTACGTTTAGCACATATGATTTTAGTTTTTAGCACATGTGATTACAGTTTTTAGCAAGTGTGATTTTAATGTTTAGCACATGTGATTTTAGATTTAAAAAAAATAAATGAGATGCATATGATTAAGAAACATGAAAGATGCACAATAAGTTAAAACTGATGACCAAGATACGTTCCTTTGTTCCGTAAAAAAGAATCACGAAATAGACCATGAGACCAATGACAACATTGTATAACTAGGCGAAAACGACATTTGTCTATGCTAAATCTAAAATCACATGTGTTAAAATATACCAATTGACATTAATTTTTAATATTTATATAAATTTCAAGTTTAAAACATGAGATTTTAGTTTTACAAAACCTCAAATAAATGTGATCAACCTCAAATCATAAGTGCTAAACTTAAAATCATATGTGCTAAACCTTAAATCACATGTGATTCTAGTTTTATCACATGTGATCTAAGATTTAGCACATGTGACTTGAGGTTTATCACATGTGATTTAAGATTTAGCACATGTGAGAATCACATGTGATTCTAGTTTTAGCACATGTGTTTCAAGTTTTAGAACATGTGATTTTAAATTTAAGCACATGTCCTAAGGTTTTACAACATGAGATTTTATATAAATTTAAGCACATGTCCTAAGGTTTTACAACATGAGATTTTAAATTTAAGCACATGTCCTAATATTTATACAAATTTAAGCACATGTCCTAAGGTTTTACAACATGAGATTTTAAATTTAAGCACATGTCCTAATATTTATATAAATTTCAAGTTTAAAACATGAGATTTTAGTTTTCCAAAACCTCAAATAAATGTGATCAACCTCAAATCACATGTGCTAAACCTATAGTAACATGTGCTAAACCTCAAATCACATGTGATTCTAGTTTTATCACATGTGATCTAAGATTTAGCACATGTGACTTGAGGTTTATCACATGTGATTTAAGATTTAGCACATGTGAGAATCACATGTGATTCTAGTTTTAGCACATGTGTTTCAAGTTTTAGAACATGTGATTTTAAATTTAAGCGCATGTCCTAAGGTTTTGTAAACTTGTTAAATGTCTTGTACGGTTATTGAAAATCACATGTCCTAAAACAAGAATCACATGTGCTAAAACTAGAATCACATGTGCTAAAACTAGAATCACATGTCCTAAAACTAGAATCACATGTGCTAAAACTAGAATCACATGTCCTAAAACTAGAATCACATGTGATAAAACTAGAATCACATGAGCTAAACTTCCAACCAAAGGCAATTAACACGTTTACAAAACTTCAAATAAATGTGCTAAAACTAAAAATCACATGTGTTGTTTTAAGACATGGGATTTTTAATTTTAACACATGTTATTAGAGGTTTTGCAAACAAGTTAATTGTCCTTGTATGGAAGTTTAGTACATGTGATTTGAGGTTTAGCACACATGATTTGAGGTTTATCAAATGTTTGATCTGAGATTGAGCACATGATTTGAGATTTAGAACATGTGATTTGAGTTATAATAAATGTGTGACTTGAGGTTTAGCACATGTGATTTGAGGTTTAGCAAATGATCGTAGCCAATTGCGAGCTACTTGAGATCAAGTCGATTAACAACTCGAAACAAACTGAGGTTCATCTTGCTCGAGCTGAACCCGAGCTTAAAATAAAGCCCATTGAAATATCGAGTTCCAATTTCACATGTCAAGCTCAAGTTGGCTCGCGAGCCTTAAAGAGCTTTATCCTTATATGTTGTTATTAATATATTAAAGATATATTTATATTAATACTTAAATAGGATGGAGTTCAAATGAGAAGAACTAAATTTTACAAGAAGAAAAAGAAAAATTCTCAACAATTAGATCATATAATCAATGGCTTAAAAAGAAAATGTTATTAATGTAATTAACTAGACTACTAGTGTTACTAATTAAAGAAGATGAGGGTATTATAGGGTTTTTAATTATTCTCCTTCTTATTTTAAATTTATTACCTTTGAAACGTTTGACTACAATTAAATGTGCAATGTATGGATTCAAAACTAAAAATATTAGTTTTAAATATCTTTATTTTTATATTGAGTAAACTTCGTTTTGCCTCCCTGAGGTTTACCCAAAATAACGGTTTGCATACAATAATTTTAAAATTACGTTTTGCCTCCCCGAGGTTTACCTAAAATAACGTTTTGCATACAATAGTTTCAAAATTGCGTATTGCCTCCCTAAACTTACCAATTTGTCACCGTTTGCTACATCCGGATAATTTCATCAAAATCAAACGTTAGTGAGTCCAATGTGCCCCTCACGTACCTTTTCTTTTTCCTCATATTTATTTGAAGGTTTTTAAACTTGTTAAGTGTCTTTGCTGGAAGTTAAGCTCATATGATTTGAGATTTAACACATATGATTTGAGGTTTAACACATGTGATTTGAAGTTTCGCACATGTGATTCTAGTTTTAGCAAATGTGTTTAAGGTTTATCCAATACTCCATTAAAATATATGGGTTCTTGATTATTTCACATTCAACTATATTGCAAACAAAAAGAAATGGTTTATCACATGCTATAAAAATTGAATGCATTGAGAATTGAACGACCTAATATAAATCATCAGATTGGGAACTAAACTAATCGGAAACGACCTAAATAATCTAACTAAATGAACTACCGACAAAACCGCTGATCAAAGTAGCTAAAATCTAAACCTAAAACTAACCCTTAAAGCTAAACAATAATAGGTAAAACAAAAAATAATAAAATGAACAAAATCAATAAAAAAATAATTACAACAAAAACGTTAAGTAAAAAATAACTTTAATACCAATCTAGATAAAATCTAAATCTTATAATCTAATCCTAAAATTAAGCTTTTAAAGTTAAATAATATAGATGAGTCATAAAACAAAAATTAAATAAAACAAGAAAAAAACTGCAAAGAAACAGTATAAGTAAAGGAAACAGCGAATTATATTAACAAGGATAGCTTTAGTGCAGTGGTAAAGCGCGTGTTGTTGAATGGATTGGTCATCGGTTCGAATCACGTTGCTGCATGTCTTTTAATTTTTTTTTAAAGTGCAAAGCATGGGATTGGAGGGTGTAGGTGTTCCCCACCCAAGATAGATTTAAGATGATCTAAGGGTCCAAAAGAGTTCCCTAGTTCCCCGGTAAAAAGGGGGTTCCCCATTGAACTTTTCCCTATATATATATATATATATATATATATATATATATATATATATATATATATATATATATATATATATATTAGTTTAGTGCCCGCGCTACGCTCGGGACACAACATTCAAGTGATGTTTTTAAGGATATTCATGAACGTTCCAATAAGTTTTGAAACAAAACCGTGGTAAACCGAAACACGAAATATATTTTTAAAAATTAAATTATTAGTATAGCAATATTATACTCAAATTAAAGAGAATAAAATGCTCAGTTTTATGGTGTAGTTTATTTTTTTTTTAAATCCATATAAAAAAGTTATGTATATTTATAAAACACTGAGGTCTTTAATTGTATATTATTATTAATTTTATTCATAAGTTTCATTTTCACACCCTATCAAATATAAACCGACTCATGTACACCTCTTGTAGTAGAGGGTTAAAAGTATAAATACTTTTAAATTTTTCAGAATTCTCCAAAATATTAGGGGACCAAAAATGTAATTAGTTTTATTATAATATATTATATATATATATATATATATATTTTAAATAAAAAAATCATTATTATGAGATAAACTCTCAAATGATGCCACCTAAGCTAAAAGCTTTAAAATTATGCCACATAAGCTTTTTTGGTTTTGCTATATTATATAAAGATATATATATATATATATATAGGGGAGGGATCAAGAGAGAACTCCATATTAAGTTGAGAACTAGAGAACTAAAAAAAGGCATGGATGGAATTTTTAAAGGAGGGGTAAAATTGGAACTTGAAATATGTAAATCTTTAAACATTTCTATCTTTTGCATACGTTAAGTTTTTTAAATTTTTTTTGCACCATTAGATCAAGATTTTCATTATCTTTCATTTGAGTATAAATAACGTTATAAAAAAATAATTTTTTCTCGTTTTTTTAACTTTCAATACTGCATATATGTAATATATGATACCGTATGTTTTTAAATTGGAGAAATGAACACGGTGTTGTTATGAACCTAAATTACCCAAGAAACCATCAAAACTACATACTTTGATAAAATATCAAAAGTTCAATGACATTGATTTCGATGACGTTATCACAAAAAAACAACATCATCATGCCTCAATTCCAAATTTGGATTTTGTCATATGATCGTATTGACATTGACAGCAATAACTTGGTTCACGTTATGTGATGTGGTATGAATATGTGCAGCATGCACATATCATAATACCAATTACTCCCTCCGTCCCGTTACAAGTGTCTTAGTTTGAAAAACACAAAGTTTTAGGCACATTAAATGACAGCTTTTTTTGCTTGTAAATTGACAATAATACCCCTTGTTAATAAATATTATGTGGGTCCATTACATTGTTTGTTTATGTTAGTTTTATGTTTATAAGGGTATATTTGGAAATTGACCAATATACTTTAAAAGTGGACATTTGAAATCGGACAAATAAAAAAGAAAATGTGGACGCTTCTAATGGGACGGAGGGAGTATATGAGTCATGTTATATTAATCTGTTAGTTGGAATTGAGAAGCCAAATTGAGTTACGATCGATTTTTAAAGGGCGGAAAATATTTTACTAAAATGAATTGAGTAAATGAGAAAGAGAAAAATTATGATCTAAGAGGAGAAGAGTGAGTCGTCATTAACATTGAATAAAGATCAATGAGTTAAGTTTTCTAATAAAAAAAATTTAAGTTAATTTATCAAAGCTACGTAATTTTAATGATTTTACGGGTAACTTAGGTGCATAACATCACCATATTCACTATCCCCTTTTAAATTTTATAGTATTGCATATATGCAGTATCGTATACTACATATATGTAGTATCCAAGTACTACATATATGCAGTATATGCAATATTGATGCATTGTTATCTTATAGTTTGAATTTCAAGTTTTTTTTTTTTACTTTTTTATGATATTTATCATTGGTTTATTAGTTTATTATTATCTTTATGTTTAGACATAGTATAAGTATTGGTTTTCTTTTCATTTGCCATAAGTTTTTTAATATGAAATCTTATGAACTTTGTTATTGGTTATTTGAGATCATATGTACACTTTAAATAATTATTAGACTCTTGAGTCATTTGGCCACTTAATAAATGCATCAAGTACATTGATACTACATATATGTAGTGTCAAAAAAACCAAAATGTGATTTTTAAAATTGTTTAATGTAAATAACGTATGAAAAAGTTAGCAGCGTTTAAAGAAAAATATAATCAAATACAATATCGCAATACTACATATATGTAGTATGAAATTTATAAAAAACGAGAAAAAAAATATTTTTTATGACGTTATTTATACTCAAATGAAAGATAATAAATTTCTTGATCTAATGGTGTAATTTTTTTAAAATAATATTAACGTATGCAAAAGATAGAAATGTTTAAAGATTTATATATTTAAAGTTCCAATTTTACCCTTCCTTTTTAAAATTTCATCCCTTGTATTTTTAGTAGTTCTCTAGTTCTTAACTTAAAATGAGTTCTCTCTTGAACCCTACTATATATATATATATATATATATATATATACATATATATATATATAGATTGAGGATTTTCTAAAAAGGCTCAAAACTCTAAGAAGTGTAGGAAGCAATCAACAACAAGCACGTGGCAATGAGAGAAAAAAAACACGGAGGGGCATCTTCGTCATTTATACGCACGATGCTGAGATGTTCAGTTATGGTGTTTTTTAGGCGCGATGCTGAGATGTTCAGTTATGGTGTTTTTTCACAGCGCGATTCTGTGATGTTCAGTTATGGTGTTTTTTCACAACGCGATGCTGAGATGTTCAGTTATGGTGTTTTTTTACAGCGCGATGCTGAGATGTTCAGTTATGGTGTTTTTTCACAGCGCGATGCTGAGATGTTCAGTTATGGTGTTTTTTCACAGCGCGATGCTGAGATGTTCAGTTATGGTGTTTTTTATATGCATGTTGAAAACGCGTACAATGACTAATCTACCCCGGAACCTTATCGCGCGTCATTAAAAACATCATAATATTTACAATATTGCCACCGCGTTAATCTTGACCGTAAACACCCTAAATCTAACGTCCCAGATCGCTTCTTAGTCTTTTTAGAGTTTTAGCCATTTGTAGAAAATCCCTCCCCTATATATATATATATATATATATATATATATATATATATATATATATATATATATATATATATATATATATATATATATGTGGGAGATCTCTCGTTTGTTGTGTAAAAAGAATATATATGGCAATGTGGTTTTATGGTTACTTTAATTTGCTCCTAAATGTCAATTTTACTCTTTATTTTAAAACCAAAGATCGATAGAATAATAACAAATATGATGAAGTATATATAAAGAGAGTGTATGGCAATAGTGGTGTAATAGCTCTCCTTTCCATGAAGTAGCACGCTTAGGATGGAGACAAGTAACCCTACCATAATCTCACACCCTACATTTACCCACGTAAATCTTAATTGCCCCCGATTTGACATATTATTAACAACATATATGGTGAATTCTAATGCAGCGTGACTTTAGTCGATTTTCATGGTACTATACGGTGTGATTTTAGTTGTTATCCTGTATTATCAGAAACTGTAAAAGTGCGTACCGATACCTTGACGAATAATACCTAATATACCTACAATCACGATATTCACTTATTATCTGTTATGAAGGTAGCTCAAAAGTTTAGGGGTATCTTAAAAAATATAATTCCCGTACAATAATTAAAAAAACACGATGATAAACAAACTAAAAAACATTCCTAGTATATTTGTCCTCTCCTTGTTCTTTCATTGCTAGCAATCGAGTCGTTCATCTTTTTTTTGATAGTTTAGTTAGGTATTTCATAGTGTAGTTTTGGTTTTTAGACTTTTCCCACAAATGTGTATTTTGGTTTAATTACAACTTTGGTCCTTACATCTAGTCATGTGTTTGATGCATGTTGCACAAGTTATTCCAACGTGTTTTACCTTTATGTGCTAAGGTACAATTCACTTTAGCATGTGTTTCCATTTTATTATATTTTCTTTCAATATACAGTAATCATTTTTTAGCAAAGAAAAAGAAAGATGATGAAGTATGTGAAGTCTGATATTGCCTCAGTTGATTTCGGCCAGACGATTTTAATATCGGTTGTTACCCTATGTGTATCTGGATGTTAATGTTGATTGTTACTATATTTTGTAAATCTGCAAGTAATGTAAACCGTAATAACAATTCCTACTTAACGCTTGAGATACGGTGTAAATCTATAAAAACTTACACAAGTATCACTTTTTTCTTAGAGGATGACTAAGCGTTAAAAATATTTTTATATATTATAACACGTACAGGGGATAGAGATTGTTAATATTGTTAACCATGTGTATTTACGGTTTCTTTTATTCATTAATTATCAGCTCCCGAAATATATAATTTGGTTTATTTTTAAACAACAAAATGAATATCTATCTAATAAATCAAAGTTTTAGGGGGCAAATTTTGGAGGGAATTTTTTTAATCTATAATAGAAAGTTTGAGAGGAAAAATATTAAGTGTCATGCAAGAGTTGGTGAAACAATATTATTTAACCCGTGTGTAACACACGGGTGTTAAACCTAGTATATAAATAAACTTCACCTAGCAACCCACTTCAAGAATCAAAATGAACCGAATATGATTATATGCAAAAAAAAGTATTCTGATATGATTATGAAGCATTAACTATGTTATTTTAATCGTAAAATGTTTTTAACATATTAATATACACCTTGTTTCACAACTACATTAAATTATTAAATATATTTTGAACCAAAACACTTGTTGATATATAATATCCATCTCATGTATTCCAATACTTTGGTTAATAATATATTAATTTGGACACATGGATTATTTGTCACCTAAATTTAATTAATTATTATACTTAGCTTATGCTAGACTTGGTTCGTATACGAGTCAAGTCAAGCACCTATATTTATAAAAGATTTTAACTGCGTTAATTACTTTTATGAGTTAATTACAAGCTGCATAATTTCAAACACTTAACTATTTAAAAATCTATAAACTTTGTCATGGCAAGCAGACAACAATTAGCTAGTATCACATGTTAGCTAGGCTAATATAAGTCATCAAGCCATTCACCTATATTAATGCACAGATAAATATTTACTACACGTCATACTGAAGATACATTATTGCCACATAGGATGTATATATAAGTGTCATTCTCATAGTAAATTAATAATTTTCTCAATCTACTACTAAAATAACGATAGATTTGATATTATTCAAACTCATACAACTATGTTAAATGCATAAGTTTTATCTATTAGACCCTAACTCCCTTTCGTTAACCGTTGGAAACAAATCAAATGTATTCATACTTTTACACTTTATTAAATTTCTTTTTTGTTATTTTAGATTTTAGTTTTTTATATTACTTTTTGTACATGCCTTTTAATTTTTTGTCCATGTAATATAGAATTCATTTACCTAGTAAATAATATATGAGTATTCTCCTATATATATTGATTGTTGAAATTGAAAACCAAGTGAAATTGAATAGTAGAAGCAGCAGCATGTGTGTCCCTATTTTGTAGGGTCAGGTGGCAAGCTTGAAGGGTAGTTAGGGTACTAGGTTATGAGGGTAAAACATCTAGTTGTTTTTACAAAGTAACTAATAAACGTGTAGAAAACAAACACTACTCACAAATAGTTGCATATTAAAATATCAAATATATCCATCTTATGCATGCTGGCCCATATCAATATAAAAGTTTTCATTACATCTTTATTCCAAGTGAAGTTATTTTTTTGAATTCATTATCCATTCACAAGCCGAACCAAGCCGGTTTACGCTAAAGACGTTTGTATATGAGCCAAGTCCAGTCGACTTGTTTATAAGTGATAAATGATTTGAATCATGTTTATCTATACAGCAGGCAAAATTAGGAAATAATTTAAATTATATATGATTATATTTTCAAAATCTCAAGATGTATCATAGCAGACCGGTCAAAAAGTAAACAATAGTCACAAACATTTACATGTATGCACACACGTACATACATTAACTCAACGTTTAAAATGGCTAAATCGAGTCCAAAACTAGCTAGATCGGCATGTAAACAAACAAAATTTCATCGGATATTTTATAGTTTTTTTAGGTTTCAAGCAAGCTTCGAGCAGACTGTTCTTATATAATCTATATATATAAGACTAAAAAGTGATGAACAACAAGAAAATAGTACAAATATATATAGTTCCTGATTCCCTTCAAAGCTGAGTTGCCTTTGGGACTGGTGAATTCTCCCTGCTTGTCAGCACATGCATACCACTTTCCACTACAAAATCCACTTTGGCCCTCTAAATCTTACCTCACCCCCAAGCAATTCAAACCCCATCTCATCATTCAAACATCAACATTTTAATTCCATCTTCAACTCAACTCAACTTTTTATGTTCTAACAATCCAACAATCATCAACATATCAACCATGAGAGCTGGTGGTTTCACTATCCAACAAGCTCTAAGCACAGATGCAGCAACCATCATCAAACAAGCAATCACACTCGCGCGTCGACGCGGTCATGCTCAAGTCACCCCTCTTCATGTTGCAAACACCATGCTTTCATCCACTACTGGCCTCCTTAGAACTGCCTGTGTTCAATCACAATCACACTCACACCCTCTTCAATGTAAAGCACTTGAACTTTGCTTCAATGTTGCCTTAAATCGCTTACCAACATCCTCATCTAGTCCTATGTTAAACCCAAATCACCATCAACACCCCTCCATCTCAAACGCGCTAGTCGCGGCCTTCAAGCGCGCACAAGCGCATCAACGGCGTGGATCCATTGAAAACCAACAACAACCGTTACTCGCCGTTAAGATCGAGCTTGAACAGCTTGTGATTTCGATTCTTGATGATCCTAGTGTTAGTAGAGTCATGAGGGAAGCAGGGTTTTCAAGTACACAAGTCAAAACCAATGTGGAACATGTTGTTTCTTCTTTAGAGTTATCATCTCATACACCTCCTGCTTCTATTGCTCCAAAAGATCATACCCAACATACTCAACATCATAATGATGATGATCAAGTTATAGTGAGAAATGAGGATGTGATGTGTGTAATAGATAATCTTTTAAACAAAAAAGGATCAAAAAGCTTTGTAGTTGTTGGTGAGTGTGTTGCTATGGTTGAAGGTGTTGTAACAAAAGTGATGGAGAAGGTTGATAAAGGTGAGGTTCATGAAGGTTTAAAAGATGTTAAGTTTATAAAACTTCCTTTATTATCTTTTGGGCAATTATCTAGAACAGATGTAGAACAAAAACTTGAAGAATTAAGGAGTTTAGTGAAACAATTTGTGCAAAGATCATTAGGGGTTGTGATTTACATAGGTGATCTTAAGTGCATTTCGGAGTATAGAAGGGGATACTATTGTCCGATTGAACACTTCATTATCGAGTTGGGACGGTTAGTTTCTGGTGTAAATAGCGCGATTAGTGGGAGTGCAACGGTTTGGGTGATGGCTATATCGTCTTTTCAAACGTATATGAAGTGTAGAAATGAGAATCCTTCACTAGACATGATATTGAAGCTTCATCTTGTTACGATACCCGCAGGGAGCTTAAGCTTGAGTCTTGTTACACAAAGGTATATATGACCGTGTTACATACGTGTTAAGTAACAACTGTTTCTTTTGATCGTTCTTGATCTTCATGATAATTTACGAAACTTTATTTTCTTATTCCTGCATTTATAAAGTGTGAATAAATACTTTTTCTCTACAAAATAACAATGCTTTTTGTCACCACAAACAGTGATATTGAAGACGAGTGTAGAAGCAAGAATGGCGACTATGGGGATACTCGAATGATGCAGGAAAGCGGAGAGGAGAAGCAACTTACGTGCTGCTTCGACTGCGCTGTGAATTTCAAAAGTGAAGCTAAAAGCTCAAGATCCTCAAGCCTTCCTTCATGGCTGGTTGATGAGAAAATATCAGTCAATAATCAAGATCAGGCAAGTAGCATGTTCAACATAATGCTAATTTTTCGACGAATTTTGTTATGTTGGTATCAAATTTCAGTCACTTTTCATTTAAGGTGACTATAATTAATATTTTTCTTTTTTTACTAATTTCAGGATTGTGTTTCAATAAAAGATTTGTGCAAGAAATGGAACTCAATCTGCACTTCAGTTCATAGAACCAAACCCTTGTTTCAAAGAAGCTTAAGCTTCTCTTCTGTTTCACCACCTTCTTACAATCAAGATCAAAACCCTAATTCTAATACAACCTCAACACTTTTGGACTTAACATCCTTACACAAAAACTGTGAACCGTATAACCTTCATGATTCCAATCTAAATTCAGGTTCTTCAAGCGATCTAGCGGAGGTTGAATACGTGCAAAAGTTCCGGGAATTTAATGGTGAAAACTTGAAGATTCTATGCAATGCATTAAATGAAAAGGTTCCATGGCAAAAGGATATTGTTCTTGATATCGCGAGTACGATTTTAAGATGTAGATCACGAATGATGAGGAGAAAAGACCATCAAAGCAATGATGTACCAAAAGAAGAAACTTGGTTTTGTTTCAAAGGAATTGATTCACAACTAAAAGAGAAGATTGTTGTAGAATTAGCAAAGATTGTTTTCGGGTCCTGTTTGGATGTTGTTACAATTGCTCTAAGCAACTACTCAACGTCTCCGAGAGTTGATTCAACCGATGAACTAAGAAACAAGAGGTCTAGAGATGAACAAAGTTGTAATTATCTTGAAAGATTTGCTGAAGCAGTGTGTGTGAATCCTCATAGGGTTTTCTTGGTTGAGGATGTAGAGCAAGCGGATTATTGCTCTCAAGCGCGTATCAAACGCGTTATTGAAAGAGGGAAAATAACGCGTTCGAATGGGGAAGAAGTTGGTTTATGTGACGCAATAGTCGTGTTGAGTTGCGATAGCTTGAGCTCGAGATCAAGAACATGTTCTCCATCAGTGAAGCACAAAGTGCAAGAAGAAGGAAGTCCTTGTGCATCTCTAGATTTGAATATTTCATTTGATGAATGTCATGAAGAGGAGGCAATGTGCATGGATGAAATAGGGTTATTTGAATGTGTAGACAAATGTATCAATTTCAATATTCAAGATTTGTCATTGTAGATCTTGAATCTTGAACTTAATATCCTATCTAGTTGTCTCAAAATTTAAATGCAAAAACTATTTCTTACTTCAAAGGATTGAGCTTTTTACTATTCACTCGTGAATTGATGCAACTTTTTAAAATAACACAATTCTAATTACACTACTAGTTTAAGTACTAAGCTTTGATCTTCATTATAGAAAACATGTTACTAGTGAATTCACCAATACCGTATAAAGTGTAGGTGATCGGGTAGTGTTGGTCGTGTGACCTTCAAATATATAATTAAGTAATTTTCAGTGTATTTTTTTTAATACTTGAATATATAGAACCAGGTTAATATCAGTGTACGCACATGGGGTTGAACAGTAAAAGATATGGAATGATTTTTTAAACGATTAGTACGTTAACACACAAGTGTAACCCTATTTAATCACATGCATACACTTGAGGAACATATATATATATATATATATACATGTTAGACCACACTAGAGGTATGGTATTAATCTTTTTTATAAAAAGATTATAATGATCCTTTATGGAGTTCATAATATTAGGAAGAACAATTTGCATTTTCGAAAAAGAGTTAAAAACTTTCATGAAACTTGTGCACAAAGAGAAACATATGGCAATCAATATGTGCATAGAATGAAGACCGAGTCGGTGGGGACTCACTACAAATTATTTGCATATAATTTCCCACAAGGAGTTTTAAAGTATCGCTTTAAAAAGTGAAAAAAAAAATATAATGATCAGGCATGCACAAATGATGCCTTTAGTTTAACCATAATAACGTTTACACTCCTTGAATTTTTCAAATGGTGTAGAGTGATCAACTCCAACCACGTACAAATAGACTAATATGACTTTCAGCTTCAACGAACAACGTGGTCAAAGGGGCAATGAGCCACTATGAGATCGAAGGCCAATGCTAGCTCTTGGCGTGCTTCAGAGAAAAGCTTTAAAAAGTTAACCAGAGTATTAGTTTAAAAAGTATATATGATAGGTACCAAATTCGTTCTATTCACAATAGCAACACTTTAGGAGGAACATTTGGAGCAATGAAGAGAGACTTGTAACAACACAAGTTGCGATCCCTGAGTGAACGGGTATTACTGGTAGTTTGTTGTTGTGCCTACGGACAGACGGGTTATTGAGTTTTCCTCTAATTAGAGTCGGGTTCGCCTTACATGGGCTTGAGCTATTCAACGCTGTTTGCGTTCGCAGGACGTATGAAATCACTTTTCATCATTATGTTAACACGGGTAGCCGAGCTTTATTCGTTTTACCGTGAAAAAGGTTACAAGAAATATATATAAATTCCCTTTAACATGCACCAGAAAACTGAATTTGAATAGCACTAACTTATCTTTTCCCATCTTGGGCTATGATTAAAGGTATATTTGTTTGTGTAATGTGTAAGTGCAAGAAGAAATACGATTTCTTTTTACCAATTAACCAATAAAAGCAAATCTTCTCTAAGAAATATCAAGAGAAAGAAAGAGCACAACTTTTTATGGTGTGTGATGTGTTTCCCAAAAAGAATAACTTTCAACCTCTGGTTTTAGTAAGACCCAACATTCCAGTATTAAGAAAAAAAGCATTTAAAGGTGGGATTTTATTTATTTTAATTTAATTTAATATAAATACACAATTATAATTATAGAAATTAAATAAGAAAAAGAAAGAGAAACAATAAGCTAAAAAAGCAAAAAGCAGGAAACATTAGTTAGTATTATGAAATTCAAAGATAAGCATCTCTGGCTTCTTTAAACCTTAAAAGACATCTACTTTAGAATCACCAAAAAAGATTATTATCTTTGCTTTAAACTTTTTATAACCCATTACCATAAGGATGGAATTTGTCTTTTAATCTCCTTTATCTTTTAACCTAACAAGGGTACGTTTCCTCAATCCAATTGATTAAGTTTCATTTATCCTAACTTAACTTAATTAGTATGCTTGCATTGATCATACTTTTCGTTCTTTCTGAAAATCATATTTAAAAACGCTAAATCGATCGATCGATCAAATTTAGTGTTTTGTCTCGTTTGGATTGGAGTGTGGTTCAAACGTAGATCGATCGATTAGTTTTGTTTTGGTTTATTAATTATGCTAGAGCTCCTGATGCCTAGTTAGGTTTACTTTTTTATAAATATTTTTACAAGGGGCCCGTATCCCTAACAAAAAAATTAAGAATGTAAACTTTTTAAAATATAGTAAATTTTCAAGTTTTATACATTAAAAGATTATTAATTTGTAAACATAATATAGATTTGTTTTCATTTTTTCTTTCTAAACCTTGTTCTATTTGTTTGTCTAGGCCAAATTACATATTAAAAGCCATTTGTCCATCATTTAGGTTTTCACAAGGATTTTAAAAATGCTTTATATTCAATTATTTTGGCTACGCTTTGGATGATTGGGTGGCCTGAAATGACATCATCTTCAACAGTAAATCAGTGGAGGTGTCAAGGGTGATAGACAAGATTAAGTTCCACACGTTCGCTTGGATGAAGTATAGGGCTAGATTAGGTGATCTAGTTTAGCATACTTGGTGTAATTTTTCGTTCTTTAAATTCCCGTTGTAAGCCTTTTGTTTTGTGTGTTCCCGAGCCCTAGCATCTTGCTAGTGGTTAATTTGTTTCTTGAATAAAAGTTTGTTGTTAAAAAAAAAGCCATTTGTTCTAAGACTACTTGTATTGGTTAATTTATACGTCCTGATAGACATTACATGACATGTAGATGTTGCTAGACACTGAGTATTAAACCAAAAAATAATGTAATTGTTAATGGTCATATAATTAGGGATGATAATCAAACCCGAGTCCAAAGGGAAATTCTAAAACCCGAGACATTTGGGACGGATATGGCTGTATGGGATGGGGCAAGCGAGTTGGGGTCGAGTATGAAATTACTTTTTATTCTTTTCACGGGTATGTGATTACATGATATACATGTATACCTGATTAGGCATTACTCGATTACATGCTGGGATGAATTGCTCCAGTGGCGAAGTCAAAAAAACCCATAAATGCTTTGTTTCCCGGGCCGGGGGGTGGGGATATATTAATAAAAAAATCAACTACCGAGCAACAAAAAAACACTTCAGACGGAAAAAAATGAGGGGGCCGGGGGCGTGACCCTCTCCCCTCTCTTATATGCTTCGCTCCTAAATTACTGTTCATACCCGACCCTAACTCTCTCCGTAGTGCTATGGGGGAGTTATTGGATGCTTTTCACAAAAAAAAAGTGGGCATAACTTAAATTAGAAAGTATTCTAAGTGTGATTATATTTAAAATGACATATATATATCAGTATAGGCTAATTATTTTAGAAAAACTTCACATGAAGGGAATAAATTATGTATAAATTAAAGTTTTAGTAGTCGTCCATGCATGTTGAATATATATAGATTAACATGCATGAGATCTAACTAATTAAATTCGTTCATGCATGTGGGGATACTGCATGTTTTGCTAGTCGTGCCCACGCCCAAAAAGGGAATAAATGTCGCTTGAAGTGAAACGTTAACATATCATATCATATATACTAAATTAATTTAAAGTAAATAAAGTTGAAATGCTTGCATGATCGATAAAAGCAGTGCATATAGTAAAAGAATTACAATTTTGCACTAATTAATTTATGTCACGTTAGGAGTATTTGCTATCCGTTGTTAAATACTTCATTAAATTAATGTCAAATATACGTTAAAGGAAGCTACAACATATCTCCCCATATTGTGTCGCCATTTAGTTTTGGCGTTTAACAAATAAACCCATCTCTTTCTTTCTTTAATCCATCATTTGATCAATATAATCTTTATTTTTTCTTAAAAATTGAGCATGAGTCTCTTTTTCTAGTAACCTTCTAGAAAAAAGTTTTTAAATAAAAAGAATGAATTAAAATACATCTAACGTTTTACATGTGTTAACTACCATGAGGAAGCCATGCACGAATGACAAAGATCTAACCTAAATTTATTAACTAACAAAAAGATTAATGATAATAAAATACTTGATATTTAACGGATCCCCTAAATGACAATATGTCAAATTTGTTCTTTTTCATATCTATTTTATTTGAAAGAACAACGGAGCCCAAATATTTATGTTTAAAATGAGAAAATTCCTCAATATGTTCCTCTTGGCAAATAGTGTCTTCATATGTCCACTTTTGACTAAATATTATTAAAATGTCTCCTTTTTTTAAGGCATCAACTACCATTCGAGCATAGTAAACATGAGCGTCAGACACTGTCTCTTAAGGATCCAATTAAAAGAACATGGATGTTAGTCGACGTCTATGTTTAACAATTACATTCTTTTAATTAGATCCTTAGGAGATTGTAGTCGTATGTTCATTGCATTCATATGGTAGCCGACGCGCCTAAGAAAGGTGGACGTTTTAAAAAATTAGGCCTTTCTAGATATATGAAGACTTCAATTTTAAATGAAATCATGTGAAAATACTTTTTTTTATATTAGAAAAATTAAGAAGGGTATTTTTATGTATTACTTTAAAAATATAATACGAAGGGTTATGCATTACATTGAAAATATTATAATTTATTGAAAAATAAGGGTAGGTTTGGTATAAGGTAATGACATAAATGAGGGAATGAAATTAATAAACAAAGAAATGAATGAAATGAAACACTCTATTCCGTTATTTTGTTTTGTTTTTTTAGAACAATGGTTGGTGCAATCACCTATGGCAAGGGAACATTTTGAGAATATTTGGTCAATTATGGGGGACACATGAATGCACTATTTAATCAAGAGGGGCATTTTAAGAAATTTCCCTTAGAATGAAAATCTAGCCTTTCTTGAAATATGAAGACTTAAATTTTGAATATAATCATGTGAAAAGATTTTTTTTATACGTGGTGGGAGTGGGTTAATATGAACTCTTTTTACCCTCACAACTCATTAATCACAAGACACCACCTAACAACTACCCTTACTTCTTATTTTTGGTGGGTGTTAATACTCTCACACTACCCTCATAATCCACCAATCAAAACACTACACCTTACACATCATTTATATAAATACAAAAATATATGAAACATTGTGAGAGATGTCTCACGGGTACCGAAACCTATTTTCAAGTACATGCACCCCTACTCGCATGGGTGGTGGTAGTGTTACCACACGGGTAGGGGCGTACCCACATGGCTACCCGTGCCCACACCCTCCACCCTATAAAGGGTACTTTTATGTATTACTTTTAAAATATAACAAGAAGGGTATTTTATGCATTACATTCAAAATATTCTAATTTATTGAAAGAGTAGGGTATGTTTGGTATGAGGTAATGAAATAAACGAGGGAATGAAATGAACTAAAAAAGGAATGCAATGAATCATTACATTCCATTATCATGTTTAGTTTTTTTAGAACAACGGTTGGTGCTATGGCCTATGACCGATACACTTAGAGGTGCAAGGACACCATGCCTCTAACATTAATAAGTGTTTTTCGTCGGCATTGGGGCTCCCCCATTACTACGAACGCAGAGGACGCTAATTAGTATCCACAACCCACCTTACGAGCCAAGTTGAGTTAAGTTGAAACTCGGCAACCAACTGTTCTATGGAAAACCGGATAGAAACCTTTAACCATGCCACGTAAAACCCTTAGGCTTTGACACGAAGCCAGGTGGTAGCCCGGAATAAGATTTATTACCTAAATCTACCAAAAGTGACACAAGTGAGAATTGAACTTGGGTCTCCTATGATGAACTCAAGTCATCTTACCACTATGCCACAAGTGGAGATTTCATGTTTGGTTACCTTATGGGAATAAAATGAATCATTTCATCGAGTTATTTGGCAGGCAGGCCGGATTAGAAAAAACAAATAATTCACTAAATATGACCAAAAAAACCTTGTCATGACTATGGGTCAGATATTAGGCCCTACCATGGATTAGGTCATGGTTTGATACATGAGTCAATACACAAGTCAGGTAATTGGTCAAGGCATGGATCAAGACATGGGTCGGGCCATGGTTCTAGGAATGAGTCAAGATATTAGTCGGTTCATGGTTTGGTTCATATGTTAAATCATGAGTTAGTTCATGGTTTGAGTCACGAGTTTGTTGATGAATTGAGTCATAGATTGGTTCATGTGTTGGGTCATAATTTAATATACGAACGGGACTATCAAACCATACCCTAGTTAGGTCATGAGCCGATTTATGGTTTAGGTCATGGTTTCGGACATGGGTTGAGTCATGATTCGAGTAACGAGTCAGGTCATGAGTCAAATCATGTTTCATCATGGTTTAGGTTACGGATCGGTTTATGGATCAAATCGTGAGTCGGTTTATGGGTTGGGTCCTGGTTTTGTTAATGGGGGCGGGACATGTGTTGAGTCATTGTTCTAGGGAGATGGGTTGGCTCATGCTGTCTTTGTTCAGGACAAGGTCTGGGGCATGGTTCGGGTCATAGTTTTAGTCAAGAATTAACAAAAATTATTTCATTCCTTAAAGAAATGGAAGAAAAACATGGGAAATGAAATGAGTGTTTTTTTCATTCTTTTGTGATGGACAGTTCTATTCCATTGACCAACAAAAAACATTTTTTAATTCTTTCGCAATGATCTATTCTATTATATCTTTCATTACCGCATATCAAACGCTATCTAAATTAAACACAACCCCTTTGCACATTTTTTATGTGTGGTTTACTAATAGGTTATGCACACAACCCTTCCATGCACAAATGTGTGAGATCAACCTGCCTTTTTGATTATTGAATGATAGGCTGATAATTTACGGTTTTCTTTAAATATAATCAATGAGAATTTGAAACATCAGAAAACTTTAATTGGTGACTAGCGGGTGATTTGACTTGTGCTTGTAGTGTCTCATTGCTTGTAAATGACAAGCATATATAGGCGTATAGCTAGTCTTCTAATTTATGGCAAAAAATTACTAATAACCGTGAACAAAAATATGTAGCTCAATAAACAACATTTAGAGAGATCACTACTAGTGAATGATTTTTAACTTAAACCTTGTAGATTATATCATCAACAAGTTAATAAAGTAATGGTGGGAGGTGAAGGAGATATGAATATGAGTGGTTTATTAAAATGTGGAGCGAATGGGATTATGGAATCTAATTTTCCCTTAAAAGCAGGAAGGAAGATACTCTCCATGAGCACACATTAATTTATTAACTAATTAAATGACTAATTACATACTTAGTTGTTAACTAATGTAATTAGCACATAAATGTTAATAAAAATGTAGAAAGTGGACAGCCCTTTTAAAACAAAAGCTACTCCCTTTTTAATCCCCTTTGTGGGTATTATAAAAGCTTTTCTTTCTGCAACTTTTTCCCTTCCTTTTTATATGCCTTTGCCTTTTACATTTCTTGATATTATTTTTATTTTCTTTAATATTCATTAGTGCATAAATGTACATTGTACGTAACATGGCTAAAAAGGAAGAAATTTTTATATTTTGAATTCTAACATATATGTAAATAAGAGAAAGATGGATCGAGTCATTCGGGTGAACTATAGGTGTCCCTGAAGAGTTGAAGAGTGGGTACTAGGTAATTCGATCACTCAGTTTTTTTATTTAACAGAAGTATTTAACAACATTGAATAATCAACTCAACATAACTATAAAGATACTAATAGGAACGTATAACCTACATTACATATATAGGGAGTTGCACGTGAGTTTTCTTACCAGATCTGGAACCACAAAATCAAATGAACGCTGGTGGCCAGTGATTGGTTTGCATCGGGGGGAAAATGGATATCCCAGTATAGTCGGAAAATGGATCTCTCATTATAGTCGATGATGCGTTAATTTGCAACGATGAACAACGATGGATGTTTTGGAGTAGAATTTGAAATTTGGGAAAAAGAATTTGAATTTGAAATTTTTGGAGAGAAAAATGGTCGAAGTGGTAAAGGTGAATGTGGAAAGTGATGGTGAGGGTGTCTACATGCCATTATCTCTATCGCTTAAATTGTGCTTTGTTTTGATTATGTAACTGATCAAGTTAGGAGGATGTTGTAATCTAAAATAATTAACTTGCATAATATGTAAAAATTGACTTTTAATATTCATATTGTAATGAAAAAAACATTTTTGTGGCATTTTTTAAAACTGAAATTTATAAATTTTTTCGGTTTCTAAAAATGTTTCCCAATTAAAGAAAATCAAATATATATAGGATTGAAACATTAAACTAATATAATTGGTATAATGACGGTTATACTTGGCTGATTTGGTATGATCTGACACTGAAGAATAACATGGGGGTGTGCCATGAAGCACGAGGTGTGCTTTAAACATGTGTTTCATAATGAAGAACATGGCCGTGTGTAGCAAGTCATGAAGCGTGTTTTGGAATTCTATTTTAAAAATCTTGTAGTGTTCAGCTATTTTATTCGTTTTGTACGTAGCATGCAGATTGCTCTGGCCTTTTTTCCATTGGCTATTCTTATTCTTTTTTCCTTTTTTGTATCCCTTTGTGATTTTTACCTTTAGATTGCCTAAAATACAAAAAAAGACAATTAAGGGTTATGTCCTATGGTAATGACTTTAATGGTGTTAGGGTGGTCTTCCATTCCGATCAACTTTCTTATTTCCTTGAACTTGAACCTAGGTAATGACTTTGTAAAAAGATTAAAGATGTCACATGGTACTTATTTCTTCATAACATCCACATTGTGGTAGGTATCTTGTACCGGTCAAGATCTTTACATCACCTCGTCTATACCTTATCTCGAAGTTCATTAATTGTTCGGAAAGGTCTAAGATGTGGAATATTAATTGTGACCTTATCGTCGCACTGTTATGTGTTAAATGTACATGGTTTGATAGTTATCATAAGATCAGAGTTCTAAAACATGGTTTTATCTAGATTAAATTCATTTCAAGCTAGTATAAACTATGATAAAGATATAGACTTCGTATTAATTAGTTTTCAAAAGCACAACTAGTGTATTATACAATGTATCCTTCAAGTACAAATGATTTTAACAACTTGTTGCCTATTGTATGTCAAGATGAAGCCAAAAGTAGAATATATGAACCAACACAACGATTTAATGAAGTCCTCGATAATGATAATATATATAGATGACAAATATTTCTTCCAGGTTAATGCAATGGCAAGCCTTTTAAATACCTAATCTATATTTCCGTCTTCTCTTCTCTTTTATTGCCCTCCTGTCCTATCATCGATCAATTGATAGTATGTCTTAAGACGCAATATAATTTAAGTGGTCAAATCATATTTTGGTAAAGCACCTTGAATCCATTGAGAGTAATTAAGAATCTAGCTTGGATCTAACGCAGAACGAGAAAACCAATGAAATCAAGTTTCAAGGTTGTAATTTAATGCATATTAAATCCTTTTTTTTTCTTGTCGTAGGATAAGTCATCATAGCTGGTTATTTATGATGAGAGTACTCTTTACGACAAGAAAGAAATACTTGTGGATTTATCAAAGAGTTGTATTGTATTTTGTCTTGACACGACATGTAATTATTTGTCTTAACACGACCTAAGATAAGATGCTTATATACAGTCAACAAGGCTTTTCAGTTCCTATATAAACCTACATATACACATGAGGTTATTGTTAAGCGTCACTATCTTGTTTTGACACGCTTAAGTCCAAGCTTCATACTCTTATGCACGTTTACGTCAAGTAAGATGGTTACTTTGCTCCCTTTCAACTCTATTATTATGAAGATAGGAGGTCATCCCTTTGTTGTTTTTTGTAATCTAATGAAGATACATTTTACCCTCAAACCTTTCTCTCTCTATATCAAAGCATAATGGAAAAGAATATGAAACAAGAGACACACTCATTACATCAACCTAATACACACACCTTTTTTTTACCTTTATGTATGTGAAAGAGAACTTTATGTTATCCTATCTTTCCACATGAGCCATTTATCCATTGTGCATCTTTTTTCCGAATCTCTTTTCTAGCTTCTACCCACAATTATTAGTATTTTACCTAATCTATAATCATCTTATGTTTATCATTATTAACAAAAGACTTCTGGTTTTTTCTAAGTTTATAAGTGATTCTTCCATTGTTTATACCCGTTTCCTCTTTATACTTTGAGTTTTTAGCGTCTTGTTAGCCCTTTTTATAATATAACCTATTTGCAGTTCAAAAATAAATTTATCAGTTTTTTAACAGAGTTAATTATGATGCTAATATAGTTTCTTTTGGTATATAAAGTAATCACAAGGCATTTGAAGAAGTTAGGGTTTCTAAGCAGCAGGGATGGAGCTATGAAGAGCCCAGGGGTATACCCTGTTAACATGTATTTTTAGGACGGTTTTAGAATCGCACTAATTGACCGTGCACTATATATCAATTTATTGATGGTGCGATTGTTCAGAAACATTTTTAGTGCGTTTAGGGAACCGTCTTTTATATAAATTGAAAGATAGCATTAATAGTGCGTTTTAGGAACCGCAATTGTAATTAATTTTACAGCAAAATTCTTTTCGTTTTTATAATTAGCAGAATATATTAAATATTTCTAAAAACATTCAAAATATATAAAAAACACAGCCACAAGATCACAAATATAAAGTTGTTTTATAAAACAAATGTACATGAGAAGTTCAAAACACAACATTCAGAAGCAAAACAACAAAATTTCCTAAAGATGTCAACCCGTCACGTCATTCTTTTTACAAACAATCCTAGCCTTCCACTTCATTCACATTGCAAACGACCTGGTTGACATATCTATACACATACAATATACACACATATACAACATATCCTTATATAATATAGGAAAACGTAAAAAGCTTATGTGGCACGATTTTAAAGCTTTTGGCTTATGTGGCATAATATGAGAGTTTATCTCACAATAATGATTTTTATTTAGAATATGTATATAAAATATATTATAATAAAACTAATTACATTTTTGGTCCCCTAATATTTTGGAGAATTTCAAAAATTTAAGAGTATTTATATTTTTAACCCTCTATTACAAGGGGTGTACATGAGTCGGTTTATATTTGATAAGGTCTAAAAATGAAACTTATGGATAAAGTTAATAATAACATACAATTAAAGACCTCGGTGTTTTATAAATATACATAACATTTTTATACGATTTAAAAAAAATAAACTTACCATAAAACTGAGCACTTTATGGTGTAATAAATTTGAGTATAATATTGCTATACTAAAAGTCTAATTTTAAAAGTATATCATGTGTTCCGGTTTACCACGGTTTTGTCTCAAAACTGATTGGAACATTCATGAATATCCTTAAAAACATCACTTAAATGTTGTGTTCCCGAGCGTAGCGCGGGGCACTAAACTAGTATCAACATATAAACAAACAAAATCACCAAAAATTTAACAAATGAAACTTAACATGCCTTTTGTTGAGGTTTGAATGAGACCTAAACACTTTGAATATATATAAATCAACTTTAACCTACATTTAATAACATATATCCATTAATCTATGTATATAATATAGTTAAAGAAACAAGTAACTTCAAATCATAAATTACATACCTTAACCAAATGAGATTATGAAAAGAACTTGATAAATTTGAAAGAGATTTTGAAGTTGAAGATATGAAAGAATTTGAGAGAAAGTTTTGTATTTGAAAATGAGAATATGAGGCATAGTTCAGCTATTTATGAGGAAGAAGAGCAGATCGACCGCTAAAATTTTGAATTTTGGAATTGATGGTGCGGTCGTAAGTGCACTAAATTGGTTGTATTTATCAATACATACTGCGGTTCTTAGAACCGCAGTAGTTTAGCAATTTTAGTGCGTGAAGTATATTTGGTGCAGAATATGAATGTGAATGGATTTGGTTTTGAATTTTTGGTGCGTTAAATCCCTTAAATCGCACCAAGTCATTTTTTGTTGAGCACTATTAATTCATTTGTGTAGTAGTGGTATTCTGGGTTACCTCTCAACTTTCGTTATAAAGTATAATTTTGACTAGTTCTAGTATCATGATACCATTTTCTCTTACGGATTTAAGTATCGTGATACCCCTGAAAAAAAATTATGATACCCTTGAGCGAAAATTTTCTCATATAATACCCCTGATATTTGGTTCTGGATCCGCCACTAGTAAGCATTAAGCTAGCTGTAAACTTGCAAATATTGAAATTAAAGCTCACATGATCGAAGTTTGTGTATGATTGTTTTGATGTTTTGATATTTAATTTCAGATGCACTATGTTTTTTTTGTTTTTTGTTTTTTAACTTTCAATAATTATGAATATATCCGACCCATACGATGCTTATATCTTTATATATGTTTTAGTAAACTGTAGAGTTGGTTTCTGTATTTTTATATCATTAATATTTTTATTTTCTAATATAAATGGTCTCAAAACTGTTAAGGTGAGACTAAAACTGTTAATGATATCAAAACACATGGACTAAAATTGCAGTTTACTCTATATATATATTTTTTATCATTTAACGTTTTTTAAAGCACCGTTAGGGTTTACTTTAAACACTCGATTGCATCCCGTTTCGTCGTATGAAACACCGGTTCAAGGTAAGGCTTTTATCAATTGACTTGTATCCTACTCCAGATCAAAATCCGTAAAACTTAGGTTTGAAATTCGATAAAAAAAGAAAAAAAGTTAACGGACGTTAAGTACACTTAACTGCGGACCAATGGAGAAAAAAAAAATTGGATTTAGGACCACTGGAGGGAATAAACTGAGTGGGGATTATACTCGGCTATTAGGTGTTAGTTGAGATTATTTTAGGTCAATTTGTCTTATTATTAGTATTATCATTATTACTATTACTATTACTATTACTATTATTATTATTATTATTAATGTTGTTATCATTATAAAAAACATAATCATCGTGCAACCTATATCCATAACACCACCGACGTCACCTCCATTGACTATTCCCTTCGTCTTCCCCATAGTTGCACATCACATCCAAATAAAATCTTATGAATATCCATTCCTTTCGTCCACTTCGCAATTGACTATCACCACCAAGCAACCCCATTTTGAGGGCATTAGACAAAGTAAAATTTTGAAGCCCTTTTTAGTTTGTTCAAATGTAATTATTATGAATTCTGTTTCTTCTCTATCCGAGGTTGAGACCGACGGTAATAAGCAAAAACGTTTATAGTTGGAGTTACAAATATCTTTTTGTGATTATTACATATTTTAAAAATTAACCAATTTCTTTTTTTAGTTGAGACTTCGATATGTTTCCTTATTTTATTTCTTTAGGCGTTTTGCATAATTCACATTTTGAGCTTGACGCGTAATAAAATACTTAAATTGACAAGTAATTAGTAACTAATTTCAATTTGTTTTTTCATCTTTTGTTTATGTTTTATATAATGTTATACTGTGAAAAATGTGTCATGGTGAGGGAGGTTGTCGTGACATTGTTTGACTTGGTAATGATTTTAAAGATGAAAGTTGAAAAAATTATTAAAATGACTGACGTTATGAAAAACGACAAAAGTTAGGAAAATGACCAAAATAACAGAAGTTGGGAAAAGACCAAAATGACAGAGAGAAGTTTGAAAAATGACCAAAATGATAATTTAATAAACAAGAGTATTTTCATCATTTAACACTTATCTAATCGAAAGTATTGATTGAAGGACAAAAATGACAACCTTTTACAAAATATAACACCACAATAACAAGAAAAAAAATGGTCGAATCGATATAAACTCAGAAACTAAAATGACAATTTACTTTAACATATATAACGGTTTAAAGTTAATCTACCTCTTATTGTTTCAAACACATAAATATTATTTTGCTATCTATCCGATTTAGATCATTCTCTTGTGTCTTAGACAACCTTGGTTCGGGTCTTGGTAACTGCTATGTCAATTGACCCAGTAGGGGCGGACCCACATAGGTGGGGTGGGGGGCGTTCGCTCCCCCTGCGAATTTTTTTTAGTTTTTATATGTTAAATTCTCGATCGACCCCTGTAGAATTAAACCCTCGACCCCCATTCAGTCTTGAAAACTCAGTTTAATGCTCAGTTATCAGCCTATATGAGACACATAATATTTAACAATGGATTGGGTTATAATATAGTTAGAAGATAGTAATATATATTTATTATATTGTCATATATATAGTCAAGCATTATAGTATTATAACCTCAAGTGTTTCACCATTACATAAAACCATCAACATAGTTGATCATAGTTAATGATTTGGATGGTCATGAGCACAAAAGAAAATACATAAACAAACTAACTACTTTTGCTAAGTAATCAAGTGAGAAGTGATGAATGGTGGAAAAATCAGTTGTAGAACCAAGGTTTACAACATCACCATTTTTATACCATAACACAAGTTTTCCAACATAATCTTGTTTGGAAACATGGTTTGGTTTCATTAACTTCTTATTTATAGATTATTGACTTAAGAAAGTGTATAATTGAGGCATATGAAGCTTAAGAAACAAAATTAAATATTTATTTTATATAGTTTGAGAAAAACAATCCTAACTCGAACCTCAAAAATGGTGATTTACCAAACTCTATTTACCTTGGTAAATATATGGTAAAACTCATAGAGGATGTTTCACGTATTTAAGAATAACAATAAAGTAAAAAATTGAAAGAAAAAAATAAAAAAAATGTAAGAAAGATAAAAAAACTCACAAGTTGTTGTTTAAAATTTGTTGAAAAAAGATGAAATTTCTTAAATAGATTGAGAGAGTTTGAGAGAGAGTTTAGATGATGAAAGTGATTAGAGAGATTTGGTTTGGTATTTATAAATAAAAATTAAGGTTAGACATTAAAGAAGTTAGTTGAGTGGAGGGAATGAAAATTTTTAGTTTTGAATATAAGTGGAGGGAAAAAGAAATTTTTTTAATTTTGACATCTCAAATTTAGTTGTTGTCATTTTCTAATTTAATTTAGTTGTTGCCATTTTCTAATTTGACCCGACCCGGTTTGACCCGAACCGAATCGAACCGGATTAGAAAAAAAATATTATATACCGATACTCAAACGATTACTATCAAATTTCCGACTCCCATGAAAAAAATTCCTAAGTACGCCACTGGGCCCCAGGGAATAATATGGTGTTAAGGTATCTATTATTTTGGACCACAATTAATTAATACTTTTAAGGTAACTTGTTTCCAAGGAAGTGAACATAGTTAAAGCTTAATGATAATGAAACAAAACAGACAACAAAACCAACATGAAACACATAAATTAACCTAGATAGATCAAAAGGAAGATTTCCTAAAAAAAGAATGCCTTTGCTATTGTCATCCATTCTCTAGCACTAGAATAACAACATATATAGTGGGCGTTTTCCTCATCTTTTTAATAACACCCCATAAGAAAAAGAAATTTGTTGGCGTGTTCACTATAACACCGTTGCCCCACGTAGAATTAGGTTCAACTACAAAGTCTAAGTTTCCTAGAAAGTCTAAGAAGGAATTTGGATCATTAAATCTAATATTAAATGAAGATCAATGACTCATAAGCATAAGGTGGCATAATGGTAAATAGTTGAAACTTTAAATGGTAAGCCAAGAGTATATTAGTCTTGTCTCACTTTCAAATTCCACCCTATTTTTTAAACGTTCATAACTTTTACATACGACAATATTTTTTAATAAAAGTTGCACCAAAAAACGAGCGTTTTTTTATCTTTAAAACGCATATAATATTGATATATAAAAAATGAATTTTTTTTGAAGTTTCAGCTCATTGTGTTATATTTGTTAGGTCATTGTGTTATTTTTCAGCTCATTGTGTTATATTAGTCAAGACATTATATTTTTCAGATTGTGTTATATCTGTCAGATCATTGTGTTATATGCGTCAGGTCATTGTGTTATATTTTCATCAGGTCGTTGTGTTATATTTTCGTCAGGTCGTTGTGTTATATTTTCGTCAGGTCGTTGTGTTATATTTTCGTCAGGTCGTTGTGTTATATTTTCGTCAGGTCGTTGTGTTATATTTTCATCAGGTCGTTGTGTTATATTTTCATCAGGTCGTTGTGTTATATTTTCATCAGATCGTTGTGTTATATTTTCATAAGGTCATTGTGTTATTTCAGATCATTGTGTTATTTCATTAGGTTATTGTGTTATAATACAATGACATGAATAAATAACACAATGACTTGACAAATAACACAATGAGCTGAAAAACGTGAATTTTTTTTTGTTTTTTATATATGAATATTATACGCGTTTTAAAGATAAGAAAATGGTCGTTTTTATGGTGCAATTTTTTTTAAAAAATAATATCGTATGTAAAAGTTATGGACATTTAAAAAAATGGGGTGAAACTTAAAATATAAAGTCATTACCATCTTTACCCTTCCTTCTAATTTTAAGAAAGTGTCACATGTCATCATCTCATGGCTTCTTAGACATTCTAGGAAAATTAGACTTTATAGTATAACTCCACTCGCCCCACGTAAACCCACAAAATCTCCAACGGCTACTTGTAGTATCTGCTACTATGATAAAAATTAAATGTTTTTTTCTACCAGTTTAAACCACAAAACCTCATAAAATCACACCAAATTCTCTCCCCCAAAACATTTGCTAACTATATATAATTCTTTCCAAACCACACACTAATAATTTCTAAAAGAAAAAATAGTAACCAAATTGTTAAATACGTTTTCTGTTGAGCTCCTAACCAATCCGATTTGTTAATTTGGTTTTTGGTTATCGGTGCACAAAATCTTGCTTATTAGATAGATTAATTCGGTTATCCAAATTTAGTTGAATTCAACCGAATCCAAATGGTTAATTCCATTTAACTAATTGAATTTGGTTCGGTTAGACATGTCCTGATTAGTTATGTTCGGTTTGGTTACATATATAACTCTACCATCTTTTGTATGTATAATATTATACATCTGAGTATATAACATTTTATTTGTCCGTATAATGCTTAATTATACAGCCAGCCACAGCCAGCCAGGTACACTAAGTAAAATCATAAATGGAGATACGTTAAAATCTTGTTAACCATTGCTAGCATATATAGATTGAATTAAAAAGAGTTTACAAAGAATAAAATTGATGTGATATATCTTTGGCAATGGGAAGAAATTAATAAACTTTTGGAGGGACAATTGGACGGTAGATGGTTTAATTTAATTGTTTAAAATATCATCTCATCTTTAATTTGGCAAAATCTAATAAGGTTAAAGTGGTAAATTAGTTTGAAAGAGTGATCTATATAAAACCGCTTGTAACTGTTTGTAACTGCATCATTACACCTAGACAAGAACCAATAAAAATAATTCTCATGAATGTTCTTTCCTATTTTTTTAGTTCTCGTTATAACAAAGTACCCTTCTAATTATCAACAATTCATGATTATTGTTGCTAATCATTGTATCGTATATATTAACTTGAATGAAGAAAAAAATGATCTGAAAAAGAAATTGCGGACCCGCCCAGTGAAGATAAAAGAAGAATTGTTGGCATCTGGGAAAGATATAATTAATTGGCATATGGAGACAAAGTTTCCACAACCACATTCACAGGCCCTTGAGATTTTCAGACTTTAACAAAAGACACACAGTGAAAATATATATACTTTAAGTGCTTCTTTAATTAGATGTCTGTTTCTCTATACTAACATGTTGTTAATTACCAACTTTGAATGATATATTGACACTCAACATAAATTTATATATAGAGCATAAATGTAATATATATAATTGGAAAGTTCTCTACTAGAAACTAAATTAAGAATTTGCATAATCATGATATGTATGTGATTGGTTTGTGTCGAGTCCTTTTGCGACTGTTTTGTACGTCGCTGTATTTTTGCAAAGGGTTTGCGATTACATTTTACGATCGAGCGCTGAACTTGTCAGCGTTTATTTGTAAAATTTACAACGTTTCTTTATCGGTCATAAATGTCAGTTTTGTAGTAGTGAAAATTTATAGATCTTTAACTAAAAAGATGTACGTATATATGCATGCTAATTACTAAGATGTGGCAATAACTAATTTGATTTTTATAAATATTTTTCTTTGATGATTAGATATTGGAGGGTTTAACATCTAAATTAAAAAATATATATAAATCTTTGCATAAATTACCCGCGTACTGTTATTGATTTAATAAGAGACTGTTTGGGAGCCCCTAAAACTTTTGTTATTAATTTACGAGTAAACTGCAGTTTTGGTCCTTGTGTTTTGATATCATTAACAGTTTTAGTCCCACCTTAACAGTTTTGGTCCCTGTGTTTTTATTTTCTAACAGTTTTGGTCCCGAACACTAACTTCATCCAATTTTTCGTTAAGTCTCTCTCACATGCGGAGTAAAAACGTCATTTCTCTCGCTCTTTTTGACAAACGACTGAATAAAAATATTAACCTACATGATGACTTAGATAAAAAGAGATGGGGAAATGACATTTTTACCCTTCAGATGTGAGGTGCGTGTGAGAGACTTAACGGAAAATGGATGGAGTTAGTGTTCGGGACCAATTCAGTTAGAAAATAAAAACACAGGGACCAAAACTGTTAAGATGGGACTAAAACTGCTAATGATATCAAAACACAAGAGCCTAAACTGCAGTTTACTCTTAATTTACCAAAGGAATGTTTGGGAGCCCTTAAAACTTTTAGATATAGAAGATGATGTTGTACGTTAACATTGATTAATTCCATTCAAACCAGCTGCTTTATTTCTTTTGGCTTGTGGGGCTACACTGTAAAAGCAAAAGATTAATATTTTGTTTCAAAGTCCCAAGAAGAAGCAGTAAGATCGATCAACTTTAAATCATCATCATCATCCTCATGCATGCATGCATATATATGTATTCAGTGCAACCAAATCAAATGCTATATATATATATATATAAGCACGTACGTACGTATCCACCATTCAAGACAGTGATTGTTCAAGAAAACAATATATATATTGTGAAAACCATGAAATATCTCATCACAATATAAATTTAATCAAACCAAACCTTTTGAATGAAGTACGTATATATCTCTTCATAATATTAAACAAAATTACCTTTTTAACTACTACTACGTACTTAGGTTTTAATTTACTAGAAATAAGTTGACATGAAATCTTGATCATATGATTAAAACAAAACCAACACGAACTTAATTTTCTTATAAATGCGTAAAACAATTGTTAATTTCGAAATTTGGCACAATTGTTTGGTACGCGCTGTTTTCCAACAAAGTTTACGAACTATCACAATTGTGTCGTAGCATTAGTTTCCTATATATGTATTGTCAACAAAAATGATCGTAACTTAAGAAAATGCGTTGTTTCGAAGTCTACCTATGATATGATTATAAGTAGATGTATATCTGGAGTGTTTGTACGTAATTCGATTTTGTATCCATTCAATATATAGTTATCAAAGGGTACAAAGTAAAAGTTATCAATTAATTGTTTTACATGTATTTTGAATTTATCAAATCATATATCCTGATGATAGTTGAGAGTGCTTTTGGTACGTGTACTGGACCAGTCAAAAAAGAAGCTAGCTAGCTAGCTAGGTGATCACTTTCAATGCAGAGATCGATGGGAAAACATGCCAATAAAACCCGAAAAGGATCGGGTCGACGTGGGATGATGATTACATATATTATTCTTTTTATAAACTTGACTACTATACTTGGTTCTTTAATTAACTTATTATTATTGTTTGTTCTTTATATCTCTAGGGATTTGTGTTTGTGGCCGGAATATATATAAGTCAAGAACATATATATGTATGTATATATATGATCTAGTCATTGATTTGGTGAATATATATATTGTTGTGTTGAATTAAGGTTAATGGGAAGCGACCACTCTATACTACGGGATAAATGTGATGTTTTCCATCATCTCTAGACCGTATCAATAGCTTTGTAATGAAACGATGAGATTTACTGGGTTTGGTTATGGTTACATAAAATTCAGGTTAAATAAGATGGAATTAGTATTAATTGTTTCAGTTGTGTGAAATAAAACCGAGTTTTAAATTTTCGATAAACATGAATGTTGAGAATCATATGTCATAATTTTTTTTATTTGATTTTGTTAAAATTCTGCAAAGAGCATGCCTGTCAATGCTATAGGACTTATGATGAACACTGTGGTAATTTTGTTATCACATACATGCTGCAACTTTGTTGTTACGTATATGTAATTATGTTATTAAGCTTGTTTAGTTCTATGAAAACGAAAAACACGTTAACATGAAGAACATGATGATGTAATTCATTTGTTTTATTATAAGTTGTTTTAGTGATTACGTTTATGTAATTTATAACAGTTTTTGTACGTCACTCTCAAATGGTTGTGTAAATAGAAACATATATGCATGTAATTCAATAATTACTATATATTATCTAAACTAACAGGAGTACGTACGGTAATGTTGTCATGCGTGAACTGTAAGTCTATAAGAGCATCTCCAATAGGGCATTTTTAACCCCTTAAAAATGCCACATCACCCATTTTTAGCATTGCTTACCATTGGGTGGGTTAGTTTTTAAGGACCTCATTCTTGTGTAAGAATGTCCTAAGAATGAAGAAAGTGGGACCAAGGTGGGGCCATGGGATTGGGTTTTAATAAGAAACTATATTATTTTTATGTAAATGTAAAATATGTTGGTGATGTGGCATGTGTTTTTGGGTATGATTATTGTGGAGGTTTTTAAGGTTTTGAAAAATGTATGTTTTTATGACGTGGCAGCTGAGTTGGTAAGTTTTTTAGTGTTTTTGGATCTCCTTATTGGTGATGCTCTAACGGCATAATTAACATCTACATATCACTGCCAACCCTCCTTTGCTTATACAAATCCTTTTCGCTCAGTTTTGTTGTCGTCAAGGGCTTATATATCTCTCTCTGTCATAGAAGTTGGAACTATGATTGATGTTTCGAAACTCATATCCGTTTATGGTGACTCCATCGTCGGCTTTTGTCCGTCTTTCTTTTCATGTTCGATCGGTGGTGGATGGTGGACGGTGGTGATCGTTGAGGTGTATGGTTCTGTGCCTTCGCCAAATGCTTTTGTCAGTTTTTTAATTTACCGTTCAGAAGATGACATTAAGTAATACTTCTAGACTCTAAAACTTACCTAAACTACTAACCAGCAAGTGTACTGATCGACTCTAGTATAACTAAGTAAATCCGGTTATCGAACCCACAAGACTTTTTAAATTACGTAAGCTAGCTAATCAGAGTCAACTGACTGACACAACTATTAAATTAAGATTATTTTAGGGAGGGGATTCGGCTAAAAACTAAATTTAAGCAAATTAAGAAGAGTAATGTTAAACAAACAAAAGACGGTTTTAGGAATTAAATGACAATGAAAACCCACCTAGGCTAGAATCCTTAATGTTTCAGTTATCACTTAAATAGAAAACACTTTGCTATGGAACTGTGATATTAATATAGTCACTTAAAAAAACACACAAATAGGACCATTAACCCTTCTCAAATAGACACCTATGAGTTTCTAATAAGTTATTACAAAAACCAGTTTTAAATATTAGACTTATTCACAATTGTCTAAATAGAATAACCAAGTACCTTTTAACTGAATTTGCATGGAACTCAAAGGTAGTTTAACTAATTCATTTAACTTGATAAACATGATTGTCAAACAAAACCTAGACGGACTTCTCACAAAGAACTAAATATAGCAACTTAATAAACCAAGACTTATCAAATAATCCATCACCTCATGGATATCTAGATTAGTTGCACACTTTCACTTGTTTGATTAATGGTATTGTTCCTATGATCTTATTGCAATCAACCACAAAGTAGTCAAAAGTTATAAAGTAAACGACCTAATAGAATCTTATTACATGAAAGACATTCATCAAAGATTCTGTGGAGCAATTCAATTCACCAAACCAATTCTAGCATACATTACGCATCAAATGAACAAAATTAAACCTTTTACTGAATCATAAATCCATAAGCAAAAGCAAAATCCAAATAACGTCAAACATAATTCAAAGGGTTCATCGTGTAACCTAGGCGATCTATAGAGTTTAGCCTAGCATTATCAGTATGAGATTAAACAAAACAAGAATGGAAGACATCATTGATTAAAGACAAACAAAACAAGATAAAGAAATTTGGATGATAAAACCCGTGAGATCATCAATCCTGAGTGTTAACATTCTTTAGAGACATAATTCCTAGCCTTGGTAAGCTCTATTTTAGTCCACTTTTTCTGTGAAAATCGTCCTTGATAGCCTCCAGTTCTCCTATATCTGTTAAGTTTAAGTCTTGATAAATTTTTATACTAAAACTAGGGTGTAAATAAGCCGAGCCACTCGCGAGCTACCCGAGCTCTAATCGATAAAAACACTCGAATGAGCCGAGCCTTATCGAGCTCGAGCTTAAAAAAAACTCATTTGTTTATCGAGCTCGAGCTTTGACTGTACGTGAAGATTATTACGGCTCATCGAGTCTAACTAATCAAGCTTTTACATGTTTTAATAGTATTTTTTATTTCATCTGTTTAGCTAAAAACTTTGAGTGAAGCCCAACCCAAGTTATATTTCCAGCCCACTTTGAAATACTTGTACTTCATTTACTTTTATTAGTTTGCATTATTAATCTACCGCCTCTAAAAAAAACTTAAATGTTAAAACCTGAATTCAAATCCTCCTTCATCGTCTATAAACTCATCTTCGAGCTTCATCACTCATCATCCTTCATATTCGTAATCCTCCTTTTACAAGTACTATTGTTTTGTCTTTAAAAAATTGATGATTTATGTTTATGAATAACTTGTTAAAGTTACAAATCAATGTTCATGATGATTTTGTCTTTTAAATTTAGTTTAATGAAGAGAGCTCGAGCCGAGCTTATGGCGAGGTTGTTCTTCAACTTATTGGCTCGAAGGAGCTCTAGTTCGAGTATTAGAAAAATCTATTTATTTAGCACTATATGATCAACCCTATCCACCGAAGGCTTGTCGTTGTCAAATAAGATGTCATTACAGTGTCTCTATAAGCACCATGTTGTTTTCATAAAAATTGCTTGAACCGCCTTTTTGTAATTTTCATCACCTCAAAGTTGGTAAGGTATGTCCATAAGTACTAGAATACGAATGTGTGTCCCTTTTTTAACACGATTTTTTTAGCCATGTGTGAAGCTACCACCCTTATTTCACAAACGACCCTATCCACGGAAGGCTTGACATTGTCATATAAAATGTCGTTACGGTGTCTCCATAAGCATCATGTTGTCACCATGAAAATTGCATCATCCGCCTTTTTCCAGTTCATCACCTCTAAGGTCTATCCCATAAGCAATAGAACGCAAACACCGGTCTAAGGTTATACCAAGAGAAAATATTCACCAAACATGAGCCTCCAAGTTGCAAGAAATGAATATGTGCATCATAGTTTTTACCTCTAGTTTAGAATGTTTTCTCTTTTTGTTGCTCATAGAGCGAGAAGAAATACATTGGTAAATATTACAAGATAGATTTTGATAAACGTGACACGTGTTTTGAGTTTTCATAACTAACTAGATAAAAGATCCGGTCGAGCTATACAGCGACCATGTCTAGTACTGTATGTGTCTTTCATCACACGCATTGATAAAGTAGAATCAAAGTCTAATATCTTGCATGTAACTCATAATGCATAGAGTCAAAGCAAAGTAGAAGGTTTAGAATCGTAAACATGTCAAAATTGAGTTAAAAGACCAAAAGTGTAAAATTGTTAAGAACAAAGAAAACAAAAGAAAAAGCATACTAAAATTGTGCAGCTAATGGGATTCAAACTCGGGTCACTACTATCTTATGTTATGTTAAACAAAGAAAAAGCATACATAAAATTGTGCACGCCCAAACTACTATCATACTATGTTATGTTAAACAAATTAAGAAAACCACTTTTTTGTTATAACTTTTTTGGACTAAACCTAAATCTATAAATATTATATTAATTGTCATGTTAGATAATGTTGGCTAAACTTTAAATTCTTTTTGTTGTGTAAGTGTAAAGAAACTTTATTTTTTTGTGATTATACGTTTTTATTTCTTGACGAGTTGGTGTTTAGTGTTGACCTTTTGACTATTCAAGGCAATAGGAATATATGAACATGTAAAGGCACAACACTTGACAAATACCTTAAGAGAATAATCTCGAAAGTTCCAAAGAGAAAATCTAGGTGTCATTATTGTCACCTGTTCAATTTCATTAATACTTCATGAAAAACGCACAACCATAAAATATTTTTAAAATTATATTATATTATATTATAATATATATATATATAAGAGAAGTGTATTGAATAGATAAGTTTGTGAATTATAAGTTTGATCACAAGTATTAGTTTCTTTTGCATTTTACCTCTCATGTTATAGTTGTTGTTGTTGTTTGGAGTAATTTTGTTGATTGTAAGTTTGGCCACAAGTGTTAAGTTTATTTTGCACTTTACCCCTCATGCATCTTGACTTTGTTTACAAACCCTTATTTGGTGTAATATTTTTTTTATGTTAGAGTTGTTTTGTAATTATGATTTGTTGTTGTAGTTCATGTGGTTATTTTTGTTGTTGGTAATCTGGTTCCCTGGGTTCGAATCCTGTGTTTTGCACCATCCTTTTGTTTCAGTGGTTTACACGTGTCTTTTGTTATATGCGTGTTTTGTATAAGTGATCTTTTCCTTCTTTGTTTTGACGCATTTCTTTATTTGTAACTAATACAAGTCGTCTCCTTTTGTATATACACCTCTCGGGCATTACGCGAGAGATCGTCTCTATCTAGTTCCTATTAAATAGAAAAGATTGACCAAATAGCCCACCCACTACCAGCTTTGTTTAGCATCAACTCTTAGATTTTACCTGATGTAATATTTAAACCCCAAACTCAATACTCTAAATATTGAAGTGTTATTAAGTGTTATTGACCTCATTAACCCGCCCACTCCACGTAGTACTCCCGAAACACAAATTACATACAAAAAATGTTCCAAATAAGAAACATGAGCGGATTTAAGTGATTAGTTAGCGTTTGTGTCATATTACGCAGTCAAAAGGCATCATATATATGAGCTGTATCAAAATACTACTTATATGATTATTATTAACTGTCTTTCTTAATTTAAAAGTTCATATTATCATTGAAGTTTCAGTGACCCAACTTTAACACGACCTGGCAATTATCTGGGCATTATAAACCTAAAAATTAGTAGCATCTCAAAGAAATTTTGAATCCGTCACTATTTATAAAACCAGAAAAATAAAAGGACGCAACATAAAAAATCAAGAAAATGAAAGGGAGCAAAGTGTAAATGTAGATTTCATGCAAACGTGGTCTCGTATTTGCCCATTAACAAGTGACCATACTCTATCCTCAATCTCATCTCTTTCAATTCTATTCAACCAAATAACCATCCAAATTCCAAACACACATTCATAATATTATTTCAAATAACAAAACACAACATTTGTTCAAGGGAGAAGAAGCATTAATTAATAGAACATGGCTCAAACAATGTTGTTGACATCAAACACCATCATTCCGGGCCAACCGTTGCTTCGATCCCTTAGACCCAAACCATTCTCACATCTCTTACTCCCTCCAAGTCTTTCAAACTCGTCTCCGACATCGACAACGTTTACTAGCCCCGTTGCGATTTTTAAACCAAAAACAAAAGCTCCCGTCAAGAAGGTTTGTATTAATTAGTATTTCGTATTTAATTTCATATTTGTTTATAGCTAATTTTGATTATTTCACAATTAGTTATTGTTCATTTACACTAATGACACAATAGTTATGTTTAGTTATGCCTTATAAAGATATATGTTACTTAAAGGGTAGATATTTTTTCTTCAATAGGGATATAATTTAGTTGCAATGTTGGTGCCTAGGTACTAGGAGACTAAGTTTATTGCAATTTTGATATTTTTAACTGAATGTAAGTGTATATAAATGCAGGCTGCACCGGCTCCGAAGCCAAAAGTTGAAGATGGCATTTTCGGCACATCGGGAGGGATCGGATTCACGAAGCAAAACGAGCTCTTTGTTGGCCGTGTAGCTATGATCGGCTTTGCTGTGAGTATTCGCTCAACATTTATCTTTTTTCTGAAAGAAAAGGGTATAGCTTCATTTTACCAATCAAGGGTGGGAACTCATTCCTTCAAAGATATGTAAAACTGGCCGGATCAAAGCTAGCTAGGGATAGAAATGACACTAGTTTTAGACAGGTGTTTGTAAGTTAGATATCGTATATACCTGTTATTTTGTTAAAAGTTATTATTAGACTTCATTCGTCTCATATTAGTTGCTATGGGAGTCAAATACATAGTTTAAGAAAAAATTTGATTATTATAAAAATGACAAAAATACCCTTATTATTATATTTGCGTCTTTAAACATTTACCTAGTCTCAAACCGAAATAGATGCATGTTACATAAAGGTCTCAAATTCTAGTCCCAACAAATAGATGCTCTAATATTACTAACTTGTAACATGGTGTTAAATATAAAAGTTATTTTGACCTCCCTAATTGAGTAAATTAATGTAGGCATCATTGTTGGGAGAAGCATTAACGGGGAAGGGAATTCTTCAACAACTTAATTTGGAAACCGGGATCCCGATTTACGAAGCCGAGCCTCTTCTTCTGTTCTTCATCCTCTTCACACTCCTTGGAGCCATTGGAGCTTTGGGTGATCGCGGTCGGTTTGTTGACGAGCCCACCGGACTTGACAAAGCTGTTATTCCTCCCGGGAAAGGCTTCCGGTCAGCATTGGGTCTTAGTGAAGGAGGTATGTATGTGTCTTTAATGTGATTGACGTTATATAACTATATAAGGCTAAATTGTCATTGATGCTAAACACCAAACAAGTTAGTGTGTTTAGTATGGTTTTATAGTTTGGTTTATGGTCTAGAGCTTAACCTCTAGTTTAAATTGTTATTATTATTTTTATAAATTATTTACTTTGGGAATATAAAGTTTTGTAACATTTTTTTAAAAGATTATGTTCAAAATTATGATTTTCAAAAAATAAAAGGTTGGTTTAAAACCACTATGCCACACAAGCTAAACCAGAACGGTTCGACCAATCCAACCAATCTGTCGGTCTGATGATGATGTTTTCTAAATCCATAGTTGATGATTTTTTTTAATTTTAGTCTATAAGGAATGAACGAGGTCATAAACACTTCTACTCTTAATCATCTTTATCATTATTATTAGATTTAGTTAGATGGAAATAACGTAACTGATATTTTATACGAGTAAACTATGTGATAGGTCCATTGTTCGGGTTCACTAAGGCGAACGAGCTCTTTGTCGGAAGGTTGGCCCAATTAGGTATTGCTTTCTCATTGATCGGAGAGATCATCACCGGGAAAGGAGCCTTAGCACAACTAAACATTGAGACTGGACTCCCGATAAGCGAGATTGAACCACTCGTGTTGTTTAACGTTGCTTTCTTCTTTGTTGCTGCCTTGAATCCCGGTACCGGAAAATTCCTCACAGATGAAGAGGAAGACTAGATCACGGTCACGTTTGGGGTTTTGTAGATTTTGATCATTTTATATGTATTTGTGTATCTTATAACAAATGACGTATGAAATGTGATTAAGTATCCCATTTAATAAAAGGTAAAAAAGAAAAGTAGAGGATCTTGTTAATTTTAATCAACGGTTTATATATATTTTCGGTTAATATTTAAATCGAATCATGAAAATAGTTTATTATTTTATTCTTTTCGAGTTTTGATGAAGTTTTCTAAAGTTCAATACTTCAATAGTCAATCTAACATCATAATGGACTCACTAAGCTAGTTTGGTAGGTTATTACTTTAATATATGACTATTATTATTTATTAATCTCAATTAGATGTGTGACCATTAAACAAAAACAATTACAATAACACAATAAATGATAAATATCTAATCGGTAAACTTTGAAAACAAGATTTCAGTTATAACAGAAAGAACTAATTATCTTTTTTATTGAAAAATGAGTGAAAATGAATAGTAATACAGTACTGTACTACTATCAAGCTACAATGTACAAGTGAAGTAAGCATATTTAAAGTCACACCTGCACACATCTACTACCACCGGTTAGAGAAAGAGACTAAGACGCCTCCAATCGCGGTTGTGCTTGTTTACTAAACACACGATGCTATATAACGATAATAGTTTTCATTTTAAATTAATTGTAGGCTAATGATATTTAGTCTTGTCTTCTTTTTAATTCCACCCATTTTTTTAAACGTTCATAACATTTTTAATTACGACATTTTTTGTAATTAAAGTTACATAAAAAACGAGTGTTTTTTGATCTTCACAAAGTGTATATTGTTAATGTATAAAAAATGAATTTTTTTCACGTTTCAGCTCATGTTGTTATTTTATCACGTCGTTGTGATTTTTAGTCAGGATTTGTATTATTTCACCAGATCATTATGTTATATTTATGTCATTGTGTTATATTATAACTTGTTTCGAATAACAAATTAAAACATACACATTATCTCAAATCTAATAATTTGTTTTCATTGTTGACATAATTACATGTCATAACATAATATGTTAAATCTATTTGCTTGTTCATTTGCTAACAAAGTGTGTTTAGAAATTACCCCAGCAAGTTCGAGTTTCATTTCAACTAGCCTTCATTGTGTCAAATCGTTTGTATATGCATATTAGGAGATCATTGTGTTAAATTTTCTGTTTCACTAAGGATCATTGTGTCAAAGTTGTATTGTGTGTTTGTATACTTGATAGATAAAGATTATTGTGTCAGAGTTGTATTGTTTGTTTCAATATGCAAACTGTTAATGTGTATCTTATGAGATCATTGTGCTATACTGTATGGTTCACTCAAGATCATTGTGTCAAAGTTGTATTGTGTGTTTGACTAGTTTATGTAAATGAAAACTGTTAATGTGTATCTTAGGAGATCATTTTGTTATATTATGTTGTTCCTTAAGTTCTTGAAAACCCTTTCATTAGTATAACACAATACATAATGTACATGAGTATTGGAACATTTCTCTTTAAACGTATATAACACAATGAAATTGATACAATGTACAACACTAATACAATAATAGTTCACTACTAAAGTATAACACAACACAATGTACACGAGTAAAACAAGTAAAAATATGCATACATAACACAATTGTAAGAATTCTTGGTATCAGTTTCAGTTGTACACAATATAAAATCACTTAATGTGGTTTAAAATAGGTAATATAAATCGTACTTGAATTTTAAATTCAAACTTTGTGATACTAGTTAATGGAAAGAAATTTTAATAAAGAATTATGCAAACTAATTCAATCAATATCATAGATTTTTAAATTAATTGACCGAGATGATTAATGTGAGAGTGACGCATATGATAAAGTGATGTGACAATTTTATGTCATGATTGAGATAAGGGCATGTGGCAAAACTTACTACTTTAATAGTATAGGGATATAATTTGTCCATCTAAGTATACATACACTACTAAAAATAGTACTTTTTGAGATAAACATAGTTGTCACAATATAGTCGCAACATTGTCACCAAATAAAAATACCGACAAACTTTCTATAAAATCCTATTTGTAGGGAAAAGCTCGTAGCAGATTTATTTTGACAATATTACGACAACTTTAGCTACAAAACTGCGACAATACTGGTTTGTCGCAACACTTGCGACAACTTAGCTACAAAACAAGTTTTTTTATAACTTAGTTGTACTTTTTGGATTGTGACAAAGTAACGACAAATTGTGTTGTTTGTTTGTTTTGTCGAGAAATTCCAGTATAAATTAGGGCCATTTTGTTTTATTTATTTGTCATAAAAATTATCATAAACTTTTCGCAAATAATTTGTTATCGGAAGTTTGACGGAAATCATCGTAGTAAAAGATAGTTATTTTTTTATCAAACACTATTTATATGTAATAAAGATAACTAAATTGTAAAAATGTCTTTACCGAGTTAATCGATAGTAATCTTTAAACATTTCATTTCAACTAAATGAATATATAACAACAACAACAATAATAATCTATTTACAAACTTTATAAATTAACGGGTCCTATTAAATGTTGCTCTTAACCACACTTCACACGTCAATTGTTATAGATCACACAAATACATATAAAATATCAAAATCTACAAAACCCTAACTTGATGGTGATTTAGTCTTCCTCATCGTCTGTGACGAATTTCCCAGTACCGGGATTCAAGGCAGCCACAAAGAAGAACGCGACATTAAACAACACAAGCGGTTCAATCTCGCTAATTGGGAGTCCAGTCTCGATGTTTAATTGGGCTAGGGCTCCTTTTCCAGTGATGATTTCTCCGATCAATGAGAACGCGATACCTAGTTGTGCCAACCTTCCGACAAATAGCTCGTTTGCCTTGGTGAACCCGAACAATGGACCTATAAATGAGATAATTAGTTAAAACATCATATTGTTAAATTAATGTGTTTAAGAAGATACTAATATATACCACCTATTGTAAGAAATTCTCAATCCTATACGAAATGTGATTAATGGATGAAATTTAACATGACAATATTATATTCATAAGAAAACTTTTAATCCATATTTAATGAGTATAAACGAGGATAAGGGTAGTAATGTAAAATTGGATATCTAGGCATTTAACTTAAGTTATAGCTGCAAAAAAAAACACAATTTTATTCGTGATTTTTTAGAATGACGGTTGGTGTAAAGATAAGAGCGTTACACTCAAGAAGTATTGAGTTCGAAGCTCCAACATGTTTCTATAATATGTTTTTAAAAGCGGCTTAGTGAGATTCCCTAAATGTCATATTTGTGTAGGTTATTTGTGTTGGTGTAAGCGGAAATTTTATAGATCATTATATGTGTAGGTTGTTTTGAGTTTGTGTAGCTAGGTGACTATATATATTTCTGTAACTGCAATATTTTATCTAGTGTTGTTATAAAAATATATTGAATGATCGGAATTGTGCAAGTTATTTTGAGATAGTGTAAGGTGTTCGTTTTTACCTAGTGTATGTGATGAAATTAGATTAAAATATCTTATGTGTATGTTATATGTAGGTTGTTATCGGTTATTATGTGTAGGTAATTTTTGGTTAAGTGTAAGTAATTATTTAAGTGAAATATCTGATCTAGTGTGTAGATTTTAAATATCAAGCGTACGTAGGATGCTTTGAATTTTGTGTAGGTTATTTTTAATAAGTGTAGGTTATTATTTTAATGAAAATGCATGTTCTAAGTACTTAAACAAATGAATAAAAAAATGTATTTTGTTATTAACAGTATATATGTTTACGTAAAGCGAGTAAAAGGGATAATGATACAACAATAAAGCTAAAAAAGGTATGAGGTTCTTTTTCACGTATACATGATCATGTATACGATTTATAATTGTTAATAAACTAGTTATGGTACTCGCGCTTCGCGGCGGAGTACCGTCTTTCGTTTTTTTTTGGCAAATTGATAAAATATCCATTTACAAACTAACCATAACAGTTTTTTGTACGGTCACATTTAGACATTTAGTATGAAAACAAATTAAGTAAAACCATAGATACACAAAAAAAACTTAGTTAAGAGCAAATTTCCCCAAATCTCAAAAGAAATTTACATGTACATCTATTAGATCATTTAGGAAAAAAAAACTTAACCAAATAAAATAAAATGGAAAATCGAAGTCTCATTAGAGTAAACTCTCATCATCATCGACTAAGTTCGAATGGCAAACCAAGGCAATCGGCTTAAAACCCAACGCCACCATGAATGACCACCAAGGGCCTCCGGCAACGATGGTCAGATCTCAATACACGATCTGCTAGATTTGTAAAATCCGACACAACACAGGACACTGTTAAAGTCTCAGATGAGATAATCATCTTCATCGAAAACCAACACTACCAGGAATGACCACCAAGGGCCTCCGGCAACGATGGCCAGATGTCAACAATAACATCTGTGATCAGTAAAAGAACCCAAAATCAAGCCAAATCTGTATAATCTGCCACAACACAACGTTAAGAGTCTCAGATGAGACAGTCATCTTCATCGACCATAGATCTGAACAGAAAACACACATGCAATGGCTTTAGAGGTAACAATCAGGTAGCCAAACGGCGAACCAAACGCCTAACAAAGACCGTCACATCACCACCACCACACAACCGCACCGCCGTCTAGGGTTTTTTTAACACACCAGCAACAACGGATGGTGAAGATAAAACCATCACCATAAAAGATCGATTCCTTCTCTTTCTCTCTCTAAAAAGCCTCTTTGTAGCCAACGAACCGGAATCGGTTGGATCGCCGGCAGAGGAGACAGCGAGAGAACAGAGAAAGAGTAGCTCATGTATGAGAGAGAGAAAAAGCAGAGATTTATGAGAGATTGAGAAGAATTGTGTTACTTATATGCTAGAAGGATTGTACAAGATGCATTAAAACATGTACAAGTGACAATCAGTTGTACCTTAAGCATCAAGAGGAGTACCAAACGCAAAAGAATAGGAACCATACGCAATAAAAGTTATAAACCCCTGTTGACACAGTTTCTAAATGTAGATATTGAAATAATTTTAAAAGCATATTTATATATATATATACTACCTAATTGACAAGGTCGGTGCTTTTGCACCGGCCAGTCACGCGGCGTTTTAACTTTTTTTAGTTTAACGTATTTACGGTTTAATCTCCGACTTTTGACGTATTTACGATTTTAATCCTCGACTTTAGCCCCTGATAAGTTTTCGACTTTGATCTCTTACTCTACTTTGACATATAGTACGACTTCAATATTGTTATCGTTTTGACCTCTAACTTTTAATATATTATATCTTTTTTAATATTGTACACATTACGGTTTTGCGTCATGATGTACGAGACATGAGACTTTTTTTTATCAACGCATGTGACGAAGTCACATACGCGAGAGCCGACTGCATGACCCGGCCGCTGCAACGCGCGGCCATGACTTAACTCTAGTTAGTATGTAAAAGATGTTTGGACATTATGGGGAGACAAAAACGATTGTGGCCTTTTTAAATGTCTTCAATTCGATTGATGATATATACATGAATCACATTAAAGATGCATACCTCCTTCGCTAAGACCCAAAGCCGATCGAAAACCCTTCCCAGGAGGAATAACGGCCTTGTCAAGTCCAGTGGGATCATCAACAAACCGACCACGATCACCCAAAGCTCCAATGGCTCCAAGGAGTGTGAAGAGGATGAAGAAGAGAAGAAGAGGCTCGGCTTCGTAAATCGGGATACCGGTTTCCAAATTAAGTTGTGATAGAATTCCCTTTCCTGTTATTGCTTCTCCCAACAATGATGCCTACATAACTCATACCAAATACCAACACTTATATCACGTCACTATTGAAAATTAGTTAAAAACTTAGAAACGCTTCAAAGAATTTGCTAAGTTGGGGTCTTTGCTGGTCAATAGGTCAAAATTCGAATTGAGAGAGTACTCACTGCAAAGCCGATCATAGCTACACGACCAACAAAGAGCTCGTTTTGTTTTGTGAATCCGATCCCTCCCGATGTGCCAAAAATGCCATCTTCAACTTTTGGCTTTGGAGCCGGTGTCGCGACCTAAATATATGTATTTACACTCCATTAAGTATTAAAGTATAAAAAATAATACAGGATGCATTAATGTATTTCTCTCATTAAACATTTGTTTTCTTTAGTAAAAAAGTGTAAAATAAAAAAAATGGAAGCAAATCAAGTCATAGTACTTTTTTTACTCAAGAAAAATCCGGTTCTTAACTAAAAGAGTCTCCTATTATAAACTATAATATTGAGTTAAGTGCAAATTGTACTTAACTCAATATTATAGTTTGTAATATTGAGTCCCCTAACAGTCAAAGTTAGGGAGGAGTGCAAATGACCCGCTTTAAAAACCATAAGGGTGCAAACAGTTTAATTTTCCATACGAGGATGCAAAGTGACTTAGAATGTAAATCAGATGGGCGCAAATTGCGCTTAACTTTATTAAGTATATTCGTCTTGTTGATTGTTATTTTTCAACCTCAAATCACACTATTAAACTCACCACAAAGTGACTCTATTAATGTAAGGTATATTGGTTTTCACTGGTCCCAACTATTACATTTTGTCTTCTACCGGTCCCAACTATTGAATTGGTTGTCAACGGTCCCAACTTTTATCACTTTGGTAACCACTGGTCCCGTCGTTAAATTTTTTTAACGCCGTTAAGTTTTTTCCAAAATTCAATACTGATGTTATAAGTCTTTTGATCGGAATGATAATATAAGTCGATTGATGGAAAAGTTACCTCAACACGACGCTCCGAACTATGAAATAGTGCTTCAATCGGGAGTTTAAACCTAACGGTGCTTCAATCGGATGTAAAAATTTTATCGTTCAGAGAGCCTTTTCGAGAAAACTTTAACATTAATCGACACGCATTATCCTTCCGAACAAAAGGTCTAAAACATCGGTCTTGAATTTGGAAAAAAACTTAACGGCGTTAAAAAAATTTAACGACGGGACCAGTGGTTACCAAAGTGATAAAAGTTGGGACCGTTGACAACCAATTTAATAGTTGGGACCGGTAAAAGACAAAAGGTAATAGTTGGGACCATTGAAAACCAATATACCTTAATGTAATAAACAAAGTTATATATTGAAACAATAAACAACTATACACGTACAATATGAAACATGAATAAAGCAAAACAAATGGCGTGTAACTAATATATACTAACCTTCTTGGCAGGAGCTTTTGTTTTAGGTTTAAAGAGAGCAATCGGGCTTGAAAATGTTGTAGACGTCGAAGACGGGTTTGGAAGGTTTAGAGGGAGTAAGCCATGAGAGAACGGTTTGGGTCTAAGTGATCGAAGCAACGGTTGGCCCGAAATGATGGTGTTAGATGTCAACAACATTGTTTGAGCCATGTTCTATTAATGCTTCTCTCTCCCTTAACAAAATGTTGTGTTATGTTATTTGAAATAATATTATGAGTGTATGTTTTTTATGGTTATTTGGTTTGAATAGAATTGAAAGAGATGAGATTGAGGATAGGGTATGGTCACTTGTTGTGGGCAAATACAAGACCACGTTTCTTTGGTAATCGGCATTTACAATTTGCTCCCTTGGATTTTCTTGATTTGTATATGTTGCATCCTTTTGATTTTTGGTTTTTTTGTGTGTCAATGTAAGGTCTAAAATTATGTAACCACGCACAATTTTTGTTTCTTATTTGGGTTTGGGATTATACAATTGAGTGGTTGAGAAATTTATCATTTAATCACCAAAACATCACAAAAAGAAAAGTGTTATGAGCTTGTGGATTTGCATGTTCACAAATTTTCATGTGGTTATAAAATGCCGTCCATATATTGCTACTTGTTAGGTAAATTATATATTTTTTTGTGATTTCAAGAAAATCTCACTTCGCAATCTTAATTTTTTGACTGACCAGATCGGTCACTCCTCAACCAACTAAGACATTCTACAAAAATATTTTCCATGAATTTAGTCTATGTGAGTTTACATTTCTTACCATTTCAGCCCATTAATTATCACGTACTTTTTGTTTTAAGAGTTATAATCAATTTGAGTAATAATACATATAATATTTATTTGAGTAATATATATGGTTAATAATAAATAGTTATTTTATACACAATAACATGATCAGTTAGGACAGGATAGGCTGGATACTGAGTTCGTCGGACCGGTCGAACCGGTTGGATGGGTTTCCACAGAATAAATAATATATAAATATATATGTCTTTCAAAGTAATATAACATAAAATATAAATCAGACACTCAGACACAACTATAAGTTATAAAATTTCAACACAGACACAATATTAATCATATATTCATATTAAATAAAGATCCAAAGTTTAAAACTTCAACTTTAAACCTTAACCTTAAACAAAATACCACGAATTTAAAAAAGATGGCCCAAATTTAAAGACAAAATAAAAAATTCTGATCCGGCTCACTGGTTTGAACCGGCCGACCTTTTGTACTAAAAACAAACATATATGGACCGGCTCGGTGCACCCCCGAATCCCGGCCGGACAGTTCAACCGTCCGAACATATACGAACCTGAAAACATTGTTAACAATTAAACTTTATATAAAATTTGAACTTTGTGTGTGATTGTTATAGAGTCAAAGTCAGTGTCTTGGTATGCTGATAGTTATAATGTTTTGGGTGTGATATAATAATGTTCCTATTCTAGAAGGACTAAATGTGTAAACATGAAGCATGATTTTTTTTAGCGACTTCTAATTTTGTATAGGATAAATACACTACAATTTTGTCTACTAAAGAATTTAAACTCTAACACCTAATGATTAAAATTTAATAGTGTTACCAATTGAACACCAGCTCATACAGCATCAACTAGTTTTGCTCTATTTTTAATCCATAAACAACTTAGCGATTTGATACCGTCCATGCATTTTGAGTGGCCATGCGTTCTTGTGACACAGTCATACAATTCCTGCCAATCAAGAAAACAAAGAAATGTTTACGTGCTACTAGAGATTTGTTGTAGTTCAGAAAAGCAGTCCCAAAGGTTTAACTTTGGGCATAGTTCTAGTTATGATGATGTTACCTGGGTACAAAATATAAAACACTTCTACCGTTGGTTTAGGCGTTTAGCTGTCTATATATGCAATAATATGCATGCCTAATTTAGAAGGTGATATGTTCAAGTATCATTGCTATTTATTTATTTATTTATTTATTTATTTATTTATTTTGTTCCTTACTTGAGTTGTTACTTCTTGTGCTTTCACTTGGGCTAGTGGGTATGCATTTATTGGATTTTTTTTAAGATATATTAGTTTTCACTCGTTCCAACTATCACATTTTGTCTTCTGTCGGTCCCAATTATTAAATTGGCTGTCAATGGTCCAAACTTTTATCACTTTGGCAACCACTGGTCCGTCGTTAAATTTTTTTTAACGCCGTTAAGTTTTTTTCAAATTCAAGACCGATGTTTTAGGACTTTTGCTCGGAAGGATAATACGAGTCGATTGATGTAAAATTTTTCTCGAAAATGATCTCTGAACGAAAATTTTTTTACATTCGATTAAAACACCGTTTGGTTTAAACACCCGATTGAAGCGCTGCTTCGTTCTTCGAAGCACCGTTTCAAGGTAACTTTTCCATCAATCGACTTGTATTATCTTTCCGTTCAAAAGGCCTAAAACATCGGTATTGAATTTGAAAAAAACTTAACGGCGTTAAAAAAAAATTAACGACGGACCAGTGGTTACCAAAGTAATAAAAGTTGAGACCATTGACAACCAATTCAATAGTTGGGACCAGTAGAAGACAAAAGATGATAGTTGGGACCAGTAAAAACCAATATACCTTTTTTAATACCTCTTTGTTAGAAAATGACACCCTGGCCTAAATGGGTCGAATTGAGTGTATGCAATAAGGACATAAACATGCATAAACAGTTGACCAATAAGCCCTAAAGTAAAACCCACAAGCCCAATTGTAAAATTAGTCCAAGACTTTTAAAAACACGGCTGGCCAATAAAGTGATAAACATAAACTAGGTTTTTCTTTTGAAACTTTGATTTTGTTTTTACGTTTGTTATCAGGCATTACTTTTATGTATTGTCACATGTTCATTTAGCAAAGATATACTCAGAAACTTTCGTGTTGTTAAAGTCATTTACAATGTGGTGTAATTATAAGAGGTTTAAATTATCCAAAACATATGCAAGTTAAATTTTCACTAGCAACACTTTAGAGATGGGCATTGGGAGCAATGAGTTGAGATTTTTGTCAACACAATCAATCCCTCATGAGCCGAATGCGTTTTAACGCTAGCTTGATGTCATGCATTTGGAATAACTTTTTTTTTTGTTTTAAGACTTTTAAAACATTGTAAAAATTTTTCAATACTTTTATGTATTCTCACATGTTCATTTAGAATACTTTTATTTGGCTTATGACTTTTAAAGTTCTTTAGTTTGTTTTAAGTTTTTTTTATGTTAAATGTAAATTCTATTATTTGAAATTTTATTTGTAACTGTTCTTTTTAATTAGTTTCATGTTCCTTAAAGCTAATGCTTTTTCTCAATGTTTCGACATCAAAAGAATTAATTATGTGTCATTAAAATGAATTATCTTGTAAATAAACTTTTTTATTTCAACTACACGCCGTTTGTAAGTTATTATAAATATAAGTTTTCCCTTGATTCACACGGTCGAATTTTGTAGCAAGTTTAATTTGGAACAAATATTTTTTGAACGCACAATTTATTTTATAAAAGAACTGTAGAAATTAGTACATTTGAAAAATAAATTTACACAATATAATGTTCCACTTTATATTGCTCATCTTTGTCCTCAATTTTATCCATATATAAGAATGATAGTGATTAATTTATATCGATCACCGATGATTTCATGACCTGATTGGAGCGATTGTTGAAGATTTTTTCGTTACGAGCCTTTCAAATACATCAAAATGTAGTAAGAAAAATCGCTATAACTCAGTGATTGACCTCTATTTAAAATTATTTTTAATTTTTACACGTATTATGTGTTATGCTAGTGGAAATTTTAGTGTTCTTGAGTGAATTACATATACATAATTCCATTAAGTTTAATTATCTAAATTCGATTTTAATTCTGAAATTATGGTTCATGTGTTAATATAAATAAATCACCCCCAGCCCCTTACCTATAATTATACAATGTGACATTTGTACGTCTACAAAGTTAACAAATGCGTGCAAGTTGTTTAGATTGAATGATATGAGAGATTGTGTAATGAAACAGGTAATGGTAATTAAGTGGGCTACACAAATGTTGTTTTTCAACCACAAACATATACAATTTTCGAACTGAATAAGGATGTCTGATCACTCGTTAACACACAACACGCAAATGTCGGATATTATCCGTTTACTACAATCATTTCTAGTTGCACTCATGAAAGATATTGTTGCAAGTTGTATGCATTTGAGTGGGAAACAACTCAAACTGACTTCATACATTAATCTTGTTACCCAAATGAATCAGTGTTATCAGATACCAACCGAAGTGCTTCGTAGACGCAAGTTGCATATATATATGGTGGTCCTAGCTACAATCTCAGCATCATATGCTACTGAAATGTTTTCAAAAGGTAATTAATCGGCCGCGTGCAAAATATATATATAAGCTTGATTTTAGGGTTTAAAAAGTGTCAATATTCAAGAAAGGTTTGGTTTTGGTATCTAGCTAGCATATATACATATTGTGGATATGTTACTAAAGTATGGAAAATGATGGGTTTTGATCTTTATGTACAAATAAAGAAGGGTTTCAATAAATCCAAATTCATATATTTAGGAATTGAAGACCACTCACTCATATGCTTTGCTGTTTCCCTCTTAATTTGTCAAGTTGCATCCTTTAACATTCTTGATTTGTTTGGTGGTTTGCTTTTGATATTGGAGTTACCCACTCAAGTAAAACTTTGCCATATTCATGAAACTTCAATTGGGATTTAGGATGTATCATAATGAAAATCCTTTTGTATGATGATTAAGTAGATATAAAGTAATTAGCATTTGATACAAGATTATGACTTTATGTATACCTTTTATTTACATTTTCATCATACAAAAAGGATTTTCATTATGATACATCCTATATACGCAAGTTCAAGTATGTAAAGACTATATTCACGTACTATATATACATGTAAATTAAATAAACATTGATTCACATACATGTAAATTAATAAACCATTGATTTACATATATGTAAATTAGTGATATTAGAATAGTCAATAACTTGAAGGACCAGATATTGTTTTTTTGTTCTCACGATAAAAATGTGTTCTATAATAGATAATTTGAGAACATCCTCTAGATGTGAGAACTTTAAGAGCTCAAACGAACCTAGCGGTTTTCTAATTTTCTTTTTATCAAATGTTGTGTACATTATACCCCTAAATTTGTATTTTTCCAACATACATAGTGAAATGCCCTCTAACTAATACCCCTAAATTTATATATATTTTTATCCATTGTGAAGCTCAACTCTCGACCACAAATTATGAAATGTGAACGTTTAATGCTCATATTTAACCCAATGAATGTAACTAATATATTAAAGGTGGCTTTATATATCAAGTTGACCAAAAATTTGTGGGTTAAAACTTAAAAGAGCGAATGGTTAGAGAAGCCTTCAGGGAATAAACACGTTGATATTTTTTTAAATCTATCTAATAAATTAAAATTTTTAGGGGGCAAATTTTAGGGGGAAAGCTGTTTGTTCTATAAAAAGAAGTTTAGAAGGGAAAATTAAGTGAATAATTTCACCATGCATGAGTTGATGGAACCAAAATTCTTAAATGTTAAATATTTACAAATCGTTAAACATAATAATTATGATTTCTTTATAAATATTATTATTTAACCCGTGTGTAACACACGGGTATTAAACCTAGTGAGGAATATATATCAGGAACGAGATGTGAAATACTCTTTAATTAAATTTTAGAAAAAATATATTTCTAATTATTTAAATTATAAAAATGATGATGGGGATACTATTGTGACTGATATGATCTTACTTCGTAGACCAAGATACTCAAAGAAGATACGTAAAAGACAATCGTTTAAATACAAAGTGTATTTTCAGTGTACAAGTGTGAGAATGTAGTCAAAGGAACTTGATTTGACATCATACTGTACTTTGAAATAAGTACGATTTTGACCCTCGGCTTTGACTTAGTTGTCATTTTTAATACCGAGTTTGGATAAATCTTCGTCTTTTAATATGTGACGCATGACCCGGTTTTTATAAGTAGTTTAAACCAAACTTAAACATGAAAAAGACATAACCCTAAAGTTTTTATTAGGGTATTAGAAATGCTCATTCAATGATAATTTGTCATATCACTTCAACTTGTTTCAACCCTTTGTAGCCCTTTGGACTAGACACCCACAAGATGAGCTCATTCAACCCTTTACCGGTTAAAAAAACACGTACATTAATTACATTTAACAGCCACACAAATAACTTGACACTAATAATTTCGAAACTTTAGTGGTTAAGAGAGAGATAAGAGGTTTTTCCACTCTAATATTTCGTAGATTTTAGTTCAGGCACTGACATTTGATATAACTAATTTCTATACACTATTGTTAAAAAAACACACCCAACTTGACGAGCTTAATGGCGAGGTAGTAGCTCGGGATTTTACTCATGAGCTCAGCTCACAAGACCCAGGCATGGTGCTTGTCGAGCTCATGGCCTATCCCGTGAAACACTTTGTGTAACCTTAAGCATTTAAACCTCAACATATTAACATCTTTCAAGAATCATCGTAGTTACAACCATTAGTTTAGTCTAGGTAACAAAGTTGTATGCCCATCAACCAAATGATCGTGGGTTCAAATACCTTGTAGGAATTAGGATGACAAAAAAGAGTTTCCAGATTAAACTCTAAGATTTTTCACATATTGTGGGTTACTTTCTGCTGAAAGAATGTAGATGATTGTATTAGTCGATGGCCCATAAATAGTATAAATTCTCGTCAAAAAATTATAGTTTTATTCTTGATAAAATAAAATAAATAACCAAAAACAATAAATGTGTATTAATGCAAACATTGAAACCATACAAAATTTTGTCATAAATATTGATACGAGTAGCAATAATAAATGGATATATAGTACACTTTTTTTTAACTTTTTGAAGTTATCAAAACTAGAATTTATATGGGCTTTTGCATGTTGCGTCAGAGGTTTTATGACGGCTTACAAGATATAAAAATTATTTTTTAGTATCACAAAAGATCAATTGTAATAATATCTAGATTTTTCGACTATTGGCTAATTGTTGTCCATAAATACAAACCATTCCGGATATATTAGCGACTTATCGTTATACATTCAAAATATATTGTATTCTCCTTACAAAAAATTGGTTTAATTAAGCTTGGGTGACCAAAATACAAAACCTACAAAAATACTCACTTGGTAAAGGGGTCAAAATGTTAAAAGATTAATTAGCAAAATGCAAAACTCACTAAAACAATGGTGATAAAAAAGCAAAACCCACAAAAACACTATTTAATAAGTTTTTGTGACCAAAATGAAAAACCTAGCAAAATAGTAGTAACCAAAATGCAAAACCACAAAAACATTTTTTGTGGCAAAAATACAAACCAAATAAAAAAATGTTCAACTGGATTGTATCGGGTTTTTTCTAGACGATTCAACCAGATAGACTAGTTAACACTCTAATTTCATAAATATATAACTTCTAACTTAAAAAATAATTTAAATATAAGTTATCTTTAATTTTAAAAAAAAAGCCAAAAAAGTACATAATTTCCTTAATTGATCGGCGACAATATTTTGAGCAACGAAATAAAGAAATCGAGGGTATACTAAGGGAACCTATAAATGAAAATACAAAATAGCGGTTGAATGAACGGGTCGATTGTTGGCTGGGTTTTAGTTTTTAATAGGAGCTATTTTGGGTCTATTAAAATATTATTTGGGTTAAACTAAAAGTTTTAAGTTGCCCTTAAACCGGTATTACTGGAAACTATATATTGGTGATTAACCGTATTTAGCGTTCGCTCTATTTATCATACTAAAAGATACCAACCACTACCCATGGAATAAGATATTACTCTATTTACCATACTAAAAGATACCAACCACTACCCATGGAATAAGATATTACTGGCTGGTATAGTGGTATATATCAATTTCTAAACATTGAGTAAAACTATTACTTATACGGGTGTAAATGAGCCGAGGTGAACCTAGCTCGTCAAGGCTCAAGCTTTGCTTGTTTCAAGTTTTATTTCTAAAGCTCGAACTTTTCTCGTGAGAAAATTTTCTAAGCTCGGCTCGCGCCCCAACTTGCTTGTTTTTATCATTTCATTTATATATTTTTTCAAACATAACGTATTATATTGTATTTAGATAATTTTAGCGCAAGTTATATATAATTACAATTATTTATAAAAATATATTAATTAAAATATTAAATAAAAACTATAAAAATAAAAAGTACGTTTAGACTCGCAAGTTGAGTTAAGTTTGATATGTTAAGCTTGGTCTCAAGCTCATTTGTTATACGAGCCATAAATTGATATTAAGCTCGTTTAACCTTGGCTCGTGTCAGGTGCTTAACCTTCGTCAACGGATGCAAAAAAGCGTAACTTTCATTTTATTAATATTACTGTCACTAAGCGTGACATGTGATTATAAAATGTTGCATTTCTCTTTGTAATATTAAAAGTGCATAAAAAAAGGTTGGCGGTGGTAGCAATAATAAGCACAATCGCACCATGAGGGGTACACGATGAAAGGTACGACACACGTACCATCCCACTTAATTATTATATTTAGTAAATTATTAATTCCTTTTATAATACTTACACAAAATAAAATAGCAACCATGTTCAATGCATCAATGATTTTTAGTCTATCTTGTAAAGCTAGGTGATGTGTCTAAAATTTTATTAAAATTGGGTTAAGAGGTTTTGCAATTAGTGATTTTAAAATAAATTTTAAGTAACCAATTATATATTATATATTATATTAATAATTTAGAAACTTGATGAATAGTTATTTTTTATGTTTTAGACTTTTGACACTTATGTTTTATGTATGTTCACTTTAGTCCTTATAAGTTGTTATTAATAAAGTTGAAAAAAAACATTTGTTGTTGGTTGGTGTAATTTTTTTTATAGTTTTGTATATTACGGTTGTTTTATGATTATGATTTGTTGTTGTAGTTCGTGTGGTTATTGTTGTCGTTGTTATTGTGTTCCCCGTGTTCGATGTTTTTGCGCACTCCGTTTTGTTTTAGTGGTTTACATGGTTTTTTTTGTATATATGTTTTGTTTAAGAGGTGTTCTCCATTATTTTTGCGCATTTTTCATTTGTAACTAATAAAAACCAGTTCTTTTTATATATACCGCCAAATATTTGTACAAACACCTATTGCGTAATACAAACCGGCTCCTTTTGTATATACCACTGAATTAATATTTGTACAAACACCTCTTGCGCAACGCGCAAGAGATCGTCTCCATCTAGTTATTAATAATTTAGAAACTTCATGAATAGTGAATTTTTGTGTTTTTACATTTTAACCACTATTGTTTTGTTGTATTTTGCATATTGGTCATTAAAATATTTTGTGGGTTTTGTATTTAGCCACGAAAAGTGTTTTTTGTAGTTTTGCAATTTGAACACCCTTATTTTGTTGGGTTTTGCATTTTTGCTACCAAAATTGTTTTTGTGGGTTTTACATTTTGACCATCAAAATTTCATGAATAATATTTTTTGTGGGTTTTCATGTTGGCTACCATTGTTTTTGTTAGTTTTACATTTTGGGTATAATTTTACATTTTGACTCATGTGGGTTTTTGTGAGTTTTGCATTTTGGTCACTAATGTCTAAGTGTCTAACTACATCAACTATTTGTAACCATAATGCATTATATTTTGGATATATAACCGGCAAGATCGCTAGCGTAACTGGTATATATTGTATGGTAAAAAAAATTAGTCAATAGTCAAAAAATGTGCATCTATTGTAACTAAACTTTTGTAATGCTACATGCATGGTATTTTTTTGTATGTTGCGAGCCGTTATAAGAACTCTCGCGCAACGCGCGAGAGACTATCTAAATTCTAGTTAAGATAAAAATTTAAGATAAGTTATATAGTTGAAACAAAACATAGTTTAGGTGATTTAATTAGTAAAAATTAAAACTTAATTATGTTTTATAAAGGTACCTGTACATATGAGGTAAGGATTTGTGGTACTTGAAACAATCCTCTGGCAATTTTGGATCTCCAAAATCAAATGAATTTGACTTTTTCATTTCAGGTCGTCGGAGTCGCCGGCGGTTCGCTGGACGTTGAGGTGGCTGATCAGGAAGCAAAATGAAAATTTGATTTTATGTTTTAAAAGAGTTAATTGCCAAAATGGTCCCTAGGGGCATTTTGGTCAATTTCTAATCAACTAACAGAACTTTTTTAACTCTGTTAGTGCCGTGGACCGATTTAGCAACAGGTTTTGGCCTGTAGAGACTATTTATGCAAAAATTCTTAAAAGTGTAAAAAACTGCAAAACCTTATAAACCTCAGGGACCATTTTAACAATTAACTCTAGTATAAAATAGTTAGAGGTTTGTTATATTTAACTAAAGATAATAAAAAAATTAGTATGTTACAAATATTTAAATTAAATGTTAATAAAGTTTGAACAATTTAGTACATCTAACCTTTTTACATGATTAAATTCCTCAGCTCTACTAATAAAGATGCATCGATATGACATTTTCGAATGGAGAAATTCACTCTCAAATTAGCGTTTGATATATGTGCGATTCGTATGATATGCAATTTTAGACTTTTTAAAATATTTATTTGTAAAGTGTTTACAATTAACCTCATCCTTCTTTGTTTTAAATCTTCTTATTTTGATTATCAAATATTTAATTAAATATTTTCATTCAATCCGTGTAATACACGGGGGTCTAATCTAGTATATTTTATATATATACTAGCTTAAAACATCCGTGTGTTACACGGATGAAGTCATGTATAATAAATAATTTCAACGATTATATAGAACTTATATTTGAAAGAAAGCTACATATTACATCAAAGAAAACTTTGTTACGGTAGATCTTTTATTTGTATGTTAAACCTTTTTTTTATCTAAAAATAGTTATTTACCTCTGTCTCTGATTTTTATTCTCTAAAGTGATACACAATGTTATCATGCGTTAAAAAATATTCTTTCAAATACGAGATCATACAATTTTGAGTGATAATTAAATGTTAAAAGTGACTCCATTGAATATCATCTGGCATTCAAACTCCACTTTTGTTACAAGGCATGAATTCGTTTATTAATTCTTTAATTTTAACGATTTTTTGGTTGTATATCCGGTCAAATAAAATTTTTGATACAATTTTTTATATCAAAATAAGTATTGCCCTTAGTTATTATATATAGAAAGTGTGAGATGATTATAAACTTTGCGTGGAATCAATTTTATTTTATTTTTCTTTTCAAACCAACTAAGAGCACCCACAACTATTTCTATATAAATGTGTGAGTGAAGTTTATATAATTTTATGAAGTGGTTGTAAGTGTAGAAAAAAGTAAATTATAAAACTGTCACCGTTCATCTATATATTAAAAAATAAATTATTCATCTGTATAATTTTTTAATGTGTTTTTAAAATGGATGTGAGTTTAAATAATAATCTCTTCTTTTAATAATTTGCTAGCCCTTGCCTCCACACAATGCAACTTGTCACCACCATATTCATTCTCACATTTTTTTCATATCTAGCATGCTTTATTTGATATTTTACTATTACTAATTGTTTCATTATAAAACAATATAAATACTTTTTACCGATCAATCTCGTGGGTACCCACGGGGTCTAACCTGGTAAAAACAATAAAGATATAAAAAAAGAGTAAATTACTATTTTGGCCCCTGTGGTTTAGTCCTTTTAACCCTTTTGGCCCAAAAATGAAACTTTTAACATATCAGCCCCTGATGTTTTATTATTTAACTGTTTCGGCCCACAACACTAACTTTGTTAACTTTTTATGTTAAGTGCAATGAAGTTTTGGTCTTTAAATTCTTTAAGGGTTGTTTATGTAAATTATAAAATCTTTACATACTTAAGGGACTATTTATGTGCATACATAAATTACAAATATAATACTATAAAATTTGAAATCTTAAACAATTAAATAATAATAATAATAGTAATAATAAAAATAATAGTATTAATTATGGGTGTAGGTGGTCCGGTTTTTACGGTTTTTGGATAAAACCGTAATCAAACCGTTACTTGCGGTTTTTTGCCATTAAAAACCAAAACCGAACCATTTACAGTAAAAAACCAAACCTAAACCGAACCATATGAGATCTAACATATATATATACACACACACACACGTGCGCGTACGGTCCGGTTTTTTACAAACGGTTTTTGGTATAAACCGTAAACCAAACCATTCATAACGGTCCGGTCCGTTTTTTTACAAACTTTTTTGTATAAATATAAACCGACAGCCCTAATAATATAAACCGGTTTTTTACACATGTGCGCAAAACTAAATCGATGAACGGTTTGGGCGTTTTCGCGGTTTGAAACCGAACCGTGTACACCCCTAGTATTAATAATAATAGTATTATTATTATTACTATTATTTTATTATTACTATTATTATTATTATTATTTTAATTTTTTAAGATTTCAAATTTTATGGTGTTATGTTTGTAATTTATGCATGTACAAAAATTGTCCCTTAAGTATGTAAAGACTTTATAATTTACATAAACAACCCTTAAAATATTTAAAGACCAAAACTTTATTGCACTTAACATAAAAGGTTAACAAAGTTAGTGTTTTGGGTCGAAACAGTTAAAAATTAAAACGTTAGGGGCTAATATGTTAAAAGTTTCATTTATGGGCCAAAAGGGTTAAAAGGACTAAACCACAGGGGCCAAAATAGTAATTTACTCTAAAAAAAATATAACTATTAAACATATGAATAACAACTGGATTTGAATCCTCTTACGTTAATAAAAGTGTAAAACATTAAACAAACTCGTTGTCAAACCTTTTTTAAATAAGATGGTGGAAACTTGTCGTCATATTAAATGGTGTACGGAATGGCACGGATGTTTATGCACACTCATATCAGTCGTATAGTTATAAGCAATAGCTCATATTTATTATTTAAAATTGTTAGTGTTTAACACGTAATAAGGAGCTTGCACAACCTGTAACGGGTATACTACACGTATCCCATGTTAAATATTTTCATGGGGTATGAATGTATGATCCGGAATAATTATCTCCCCTACAAGTTATCCTTATTATATTATTCTAGAGTGAAATATATGAGGTTTTAACTTTAAAGGTTTGATTTTTAACACTATAGACTCAAATCTATAATCTTCTTTTTAAGAGGAATACGTCATAACTATCAGACGAGAGGCCTGATAACATATGTTTTGTGAAAAAATTCATATTAATTTTCTACTTTACCTAGTACGATTAAGGCTCTACAAAAACTGATGTTTGAAACTCGATTGAAAAAGTAGGAAAAAATATTCAGTCGAAGGCGTTCTTCTCCTATACATAAGCCTTGCTTCCCAAGATTTCATAAAAACTGAATTTTGCGGATGGGATTATGATTTTGATGTGATAAATGATGTCGCCCCAAACGAGGACGGAATCATTGTGTCGAACGAAAGTAACACTAATTATATAAAAATTAACTTATAAATTTAAATTCACCGGTTAATGATTAAATAAAATAATTAATGATTTCAACATAATAAATTAAACAAAACATGATGGTTTAATAAATTTTTTTATTTTATGATAAATTAAATTTTTTTTAATGAATACCCAATCAAATTCAAGTTTGAAATATGAATCAAGTTTGAATACTAGTTAACCGCCAACGGCCAAACTACAGTAAACAGATAAATAAACTACCTCTAGCAGGGTTCTCACACGACAATAGTCACATCCATGATAGAATACACATAAATGGCTAAATATTTAAATTTTTCATCATTAATTTCGAAAAATTAGTTAACTCTCATACGAAGATGTCATTTTTAGGCTTGATATACACGACAATTTAAGGATCTGTTTATCAAAAGTTTATGTTCATAAAAAGTATCGAATTCCCATTGAATTTACGTCACATATGGCCCCACACCATAAAATGACTGATTACTGAGGTGGGAATCTAATTCTAAAAAATAACGACGTGTTACCAGTGGATCTTCATTGGAAAGTGTTCCCCCAAACAAACAAAAAATACACGGTTCTCTCCAAACTTTTATGTCGATAATTTGTCAGCAACTGTCCGCTTAACCACAAATAGATGATGTGTCGGTAATCTCTAATAGGTAAACGTTTTATGTATCAACTCGTGAATGATACTCCTTTCTTTTAATAGGATATGAGCCTTTTGATGGTCATATAGTTTTAGTAAGTGAACTTACACGATCAAGACTACACTTTCTTAGTGGACATATGAATGGCTACGTGGTCGTTTGCCAAAAATACGCTCATTGTACCAATGTCTTTATGAGATGTTTTCAGAGAAGTCGTTCCTGAGGACGAATATGTACAAACAAGTAATGTATGTCTCCAAAATTAGATAATTTTAAGTAAAAATAATAAACGTAAACTTTTTATGTATTTTTAAACTTGTGTAATACAATGGTTTTTCAGCCCATCGTCAGGTCATTGTGTGGTTTCATGTCATTGCGTAGATCATTGTATCATATAATGTGTTCAAAAAGTATCATTGTGTTAAATTTGATTGTGTTTGAATACTACACGTAAATGTAAATAGTAATATTTATTCTAGTAGATCGTTGTGTTATATTGTGTGTTCGGAAATTATCATTGTACTAAATATATAAGATTATATGTTTGAATATGTATATTAGGAGATCATTGTGTTATATTGCGTGTTTCACAAAGAATCATTATGTTAAAGTTGTATTGTGCGTTGAATACTTGATGGAAATGCAATCTGTAAATGTGTATCTTACTAGATCATCGTGTTATGTTATATGTATGTTTGAATATGCAAAATTGCAAACTATTAATGTTTATCATAGGAGATTATTTTCTTATAATGTGTTATTCGTTAAGTAAATGAATACCCTTTCATTAATATAACATAATGCATAATTTCATTGTCTTATATATGCATACTTTTGTTTGTTTTACTTGTGTAAATTATGTGCATGTGTTATATTCTACTCGTAAACTATCATTGTATTAGTGTTCTACTTTGCATCATTATGTCAATTCATTGTTTTATACATGTTTAAAGAGAAAAGTTTCAATACCCATGTAAATTGTGTCATTGTGTAATATTTTACTCGGAATGATCATTGTGTTAGTGCTGTATTTTGAGTCAATGTGTTAGTTTCATTGTGTTAGATATGTACAAGTGTGAAATAACTGATAGGACAAAAGTAAACATATATAACACAATGAAAACGACACACTTACTCAAAATGAAACATTAATACAATGATAACATAATGAAATCGACACAACGACTTAAAGTACCTCTCTTTAAACATGTATAACATAATGAAATCGACACAACGACTTAAAGTACCACACTAACACAATGATAATTAACGAGTAAATGTAATAGAATGACACAATGTACACGGGTAAAACAAACAGAAGTATGCATATATAACACATTGAAATTATGTATTTTGTTATATTAATTAAAGAGTTTTTTAGGTACTTCACAAATAACACAATATAACCAATTAATCTCCTAAGATACACATTAATTAGCAATTTGCATATTCAAACACACAATACAACTTTAATACAATAATCCTTAGTGAACCACATAATGTAACCCAATGATCTAGTAAGATACGCATAAATAGTTTGCATTTCCATCAACTATTTATCACACAATACAACTTTGACACAATGATTCTTTGTAAAACACAAATTATAACACAATGGTCTCCTAAGATACATAGTCAAACATATAAACCTATTTGACATAATGATATTTTCTGAACATACAGTATAACACAAACGATCTACTAAAATACACATTAACAATTTGCATTTACGTGGAATAATCAAATATATCATCAAATTTTATACAATGATGCTTTTTAAACATATAAAAAAAGAGAATGATTTATACCATGACATGGTATTACACAATGAACAGAAAAAATTTGGTATTACATAAGTTATAATATAACACAATGACATTATATTACACAATGAGTTGAAAAAACGTGAAAATTTTTATGGTGTAATTTTAGAAAAAATGTTTGATTATTAAAAAAAAATATTTTTATGGTGTAAGTTATAAAAATTTTGTTTTTTATGTAGCAACACTATACGCGTTTTAAAGATAAAAAATGTTAGTTTTTATGGTGTAATTTTAAAAAAAATTAGTATGTCATATGTAAAAGTTATGAGCGTTTAAAAATATTGAGGGAATTGGTATATATGTCTTGTATGTGGAAAGAGATACTCAACAAAGATTGATGTTTCAAAAATATACCCCCAATAATTTGCTTTCCTACTAATTGATCATAACCGTTAAAATTATTTCTAATGTAAAAATTATTTTTACACCTTGTATCAGAATCATACTTTGTATTTAAACAATTTCTCTAAAATACTATGATTGAATGCCAGTGTTAATATTCTTGGAATTATTATTTGGCCATAACACATGTTCATGTCACCTGTCTTCTTGTTTTATATATTTCTTCTTACGATTTCTTTTTCTCTTTCTTCATTTTTTCTCATCTGCTTCATTCGTCTTAAATTTTTTTCCTTCTTCGATTCCACTTTTCGTACAGAACAAATCTATGTCTATGTCTTATGCCGGTTCTTTAAATCCACACGATTGTTAATTTTGTTTTCTATTCTCATTAATATGAATTACGTGGTGGATAAACCGTCGAGGTGACACATGTCTATTTTCACAATTAGACTTAAATAGCTATTTAAAAAATGCATGTTTAGTCTTGTAAGTGTTAATTGTGCAATTATGAGTTTGTTTATACTACAAGTATGGTAACCTAAAATGATAATGGGTCTTCATGCGGTCACCATCCTGAAGAGAACACCGCCCAACCCTCACAAAGTCACAAGCTAGGGACTTAATTAATTAAGGTTATTTAAAAGTCGATTAAGCTGCATCAATACTTTTGAACTTTCTTTTTATTCCCATTAATAGATTAAAGTAAATTAATTAAAATTCTTATTAATTAGTTTATATTTAAAAGTTACCAGGGATTGATTTTTTTACAACTATATTCCAACGGTTAGATTCTTAACGGTTATATTTCAACACTACACTACTAGAAAATGAGTTTTTTTTACAAATATTTGTGACATATTTATCACAACATACTATCTGCCAAAAGATTGTGACAACGTATCAACAAAAGTTAAAGTATTGTCACAATGTGTACTGTTTTTTGTATATTTTTTGAGAAAGTTTCTCTTTTGTCCTTTTGGTTGGTAAGTTATCTTGATTTTGGTTCATTCTTTTCAATTTCATTATTTTGGTCACCTTGGTTTTCAAATTGTTTCAGTTAAGACCAAATCACTAACACTCTAAAATTATTCTGTTAGTTAGAGGGACATTTTAGTCTTTTTACATATAGGGATTAAATGTGAAACTTATAAACATATTTAGTACTCTAGGGTCCATTTATGTACTTTGATGAAAATAATATAATGATTGAAAAACCAGCTCGACCAAAGCTAGAAAATGCCCGACAAATTTTGCCTGACATTTTTTGGCTTTGTGAGATATGGTTTTTCAATCATTATGTTATTTTCATCAAATTACATAAATGACCCCTAGAGTATTAAATAGGTTTATAAGTTTCACGTTGAATCTATATCTAGAAAAAAAAATACTAAAATGTCCCTTTAATCAACAGAATAGTTTAACGATTGGTATATTAATATATATTTAAAAAAATTATTTTTTTTGATAAAATTGTTGCAGAAATTAAATATCAAAATAAAATAAATATAACTTTCCTGATAATCTAATCACGTACAGTTTTCATTTCACTTCTCACGTTCAACAAAAGCATCTCCAAAAACAAACAATATAACTTTCCTGATAATCATTTTATCCACTATATATCATGGTAGGTACATTTGTGTTAAATATATAAATACCATTTACTTGACCTTGTGGCTTGTGGAGGAGCATCAAGACACCGATTCTTCATGGTACTTTCACAACCATATATTTTTCTTTAAACAGTGACAGATTTATTAAACACAAAGATGCTAGGAACCAACACCTTAATTACAAATTGAAAGTCAAAGTGTATATAATGGTGAAGGGTCATATGAAAAATACACCACTAATTCCAATTCAAAACTTTTACTACGAGGCTTTAGATTTAAGAACCATTAATTAGGATAGGTGTGTTAGTAAGTGATGGATAAATATAAGGTGACACATGCCAACTCGAATAACTAGACTTAAATGGTAGTTTTGAAAAAAAAAGGTTCGTATTAAAAAAATCAATATACTTTTTTTACACGTAAGGAACCAACATATTTTTTGTTTTGTCTTACAAAAGTCTCAACAATTTTTCAAACATTAAAGTCCCTACACATATTAAATATGAAAAAATTATGACGAAAATAAATTAAAACAACTTAGAGTCGGTAGAGGTGTCCGTTCGCCCGTTTTGGATTAATTACTATGTTATCCGGTTCCTTTTATCCGGTTAAACTTTTTTTTTTGGTTAAAACTAAAAATGGAACATAATTTACTACTTCAAAACTGAATCACAAACTTCATTTGAAATGGTTTGGTTTTCGATTTCAACCAAATGCACCAAAATCAATTTATTAGGTTTATTTGACTATATATGAAGCATGTTTCATTTGGGTTAATCGGTTTATTGGACTATATATAAATCGGATTAATTTAATTCGGTTTGGAAATCATTTTTGGGTTCTCTAGCAATGACATGAATTTTTAAACGTGTCTTAGGTTGAACTATAACTTCCTGTAGCAAGTTGTTTTAATTTTTTTATACAACTTGTTTAAATATAACATGTGTATGGACTTTAATGTTCAAAAAGTTACTATGGAACTATTACAAGAAAAAATAGAAAGTAAGTTGGTTTTTACGTGCAACAAGTTACTAAGAGACTTCGAAAAAAAATATGGTAGTATGGTGGACGTGGATGATGGGTGGTTGTGATGGTGGACAGTGGTTGGTGGTACTGGTGATGGTGTTTAACCCCTAACAGATCTTAGAAAATCTTAGATGTAAGTGGTTGAATTATACATAAAGAAGAGCTCGCGACATGTGTTTTTTAATAAAACTTGTTCAAGAAAACAAATATTATGCAAAACTTAATAGACGAAATAGCTAATAACTAGTTAATACCAACATGTGGGTACGTAACTAGTTTTCTAACCATCATAAGATGGCCTAGTGGTAATAGGAGTTGGTGTAAGAGTTTGGTGTCCAAAGTGACCCAAGTTCTAGTCTTATTAGAGACATTAAAAGGGGAAACTAGCTTAATCTTGTGGTGGTCAGTTACAAGCAATGAATGGAGAGATCACAACAGGGTTTGAGTGTTATGCGAATGGCGGGTTAATTTTCGCTCCCTTGATTGTGGATGACCTATGAGCTGATTGCTTCATGTGTCTTGTTTTTATGACATGAATGTCACATGTCGGTTAGCGAGTCAGGTATACTCGTTTTTTTTATGTAATTAGTTTCTCGTAGTATCGGTTTTTGTGTCTGTCGGCTGTGCCTCCTATATAGTAGAAGCCTTTTAATTCTTGTTGAACTCAAGAATGAATGAGAAATCTGTCTCATTTGCTAAAAGTCTAAAACTAAAAAAACAAATATGTATATTTATCTCTATTTTTCCTAAGCCTCCACGTGTAAAAATCGTCGACGCATGGTGAAATGCGCATGCCACGTGAGCTTAAATTTTTATTATGGAGACTCAATACATATAGCTCGAGAGGAGAACGGTTGTGTCAAATGACTAATGAGAGCTTCGTTTACCGAATTACATTTTATTACGTGAGCTTAAATTTTTATTACACTGATGAAAATATTAAGGTATATTGTTTTTATTGGTCTTAACTATTATTTTTTGTCTTCTATCGGTCCTAACTATTGAATTAATTGTCAACAGTCTCAACTTTTATCACTTTGGTAACCACCGGTCCGTAGTTAAATTTTTTTCACGACGTTAAGTTTTTTTCCAAATTCAATACCGATGTTTTAATTCTTTTGATCGAAAAAATAATACAAGTCGATTGATGAAAAAATTACCTTGAAAAATTAATAAATTTTAGTTGATTTGTTAATAAACATTTGATTCAATTAATTGAAAATAATACTTTATGCTATTAAAGCATTAAATTTTTGTCACATGTTATTTTTTCAAATATGACAAATTATTATCAGTTTTACCATCTTATTTTATTCTACGTGTCATTAAATATAAACTTAGCATCTTAGAAGCCTAGGTTTTAAAAACTACTACTTTAAAAAATACTTTTTAAAGTTTCATTTTAGTTAATAAGTTTTCAATAAACACTGCTTATAGAAAAATAAAAACTCCAAAATGGTTTCAAACACGCACAAAGTAGTTGAATTAATATGAATGAGCCATGCTGACCAATAATATGAAACATCAAATGCTCATTAAATGCCAAGTTAACTTAAGTTGCACATTTTTGCAAGGCTTTGTGAAAAAAGAAAAATTTAGCATTTAAGTATTCAAAAGCTAAAATCTGGACATCCACTCAACAAAAACAAATATTTAAACAATTGGTTCAAGCGGATATATGATATTGTAAAAGAGTGGTTATCCCTCATATATATCTACCTCTTTTAATAAAATATTAACATTTTATCTTGTAAATTTTCACATTCTTTAACGTCATGAAAGTGGGGTTAATCCTATTTTGACACCACCCCTTCCCTCATTATCTTAAATTTTTTTTTTCAAAGTTCAACATTTGTTGAGCTCGTCTAGGGCGGATGATTTAAAGGGCCGGTATGGGCCACTGTCACGACTTGTTTTTCGCCAATAACGGTAGTTTCTACCTCGGTACCTTAAAATGGTATATGTGTATTCAGTTCGCCAATGTGAAAAAGAAATTTACGTGTATTTTATGCATAGAGTGATTGAGTTCGTCCTTATGACTTTCCACCCATGGACTACGGTGATTCAATAAGATCCGCCACTGGAGCTCTGAGCGAGAACTCCTCGTTTCATAGCTCGTTTGAGCTCCTCATATTAGTGGGAGTGGCATGCTTGGGGAGCTCGTCAATCGCGTCTCTTTCCACCTTTAAGAGAAGATTTAGGTTATGTTCGAGTTGGCTCATAATAATAAATAAAAACTTTGAAAATTTTAGTGAAAAATTATTAATCTATTTTTATAATTTTTTTTAGAAGGCAATTAATGTGCGCTCATATAAAATTTTTCTTTTTAATGGTCAACGAATACTATACAAGCCATTCAGCCACTTAGGCAAAACCATTAGTGAAAGGTCACCCACGCCCTACAATCATAGACATTATTGATGACTAGGTCCATCCACCAAACCAGGGGATCGAAGAACCATTGGCCAAAGACCACTACTGTGATAAAACTTGAGGCCCCCTAGAGAAATTTCACTAGCTAAGTGGGACTTGAATATAACCTCCACACTAAAACGCCATGAAATATTTGTCTTCATCTAATCAATGGATTTGGGGCTCATTTATAGATACTACTTGTTAACTATATTATGTCAATCTCTTTTATCACGCAAAATTTATTTGTATTTTGATATGTTCTTTGATTTTACTAACTTTTTACTTTTATTTAACATCAGCATACATATATTACTTTAAATACTTTACATCATATCTCGCTTGTGATGTTAGAATCCAAATGTAATGCTTTAAACTTAAATGTGTTGTTAACAACGAATCATCAACCTCATTGACAACTAAACTTTACTTGGTTCTAAAACTATAATTCTATAAATCTCAGCTAACAATCAGTAATAAAATAAACTTAGAATAAATTGCCAAAACATGCGGTCCCTAAGTTGTATGCAAGTTAACATAATTTTTAATTAATTTAATAAGTGAGGGTATTTTAGTCCTTTAACACTAAACTAACGAAAAACGTTGACGAAAGGATCAAAATGACAATTTTTACAAGACCAAACACCAAAATAGCAAAAAAAAACATAAAAACCAAAGTGATCAAAATTCAAAACAGTGCAAACCTAAAGATAATTTTGACAATTTACTCAAAAACTTATGTTGTTAGCACCCTTAAAACACAATTTAGTATAACAAATATTAAAAAGAAGTTCTTATTTCATTTCTAATTTGTATTAGGCTGAAGGGTATGGCCCACAATACCCTTCTTTAAGCTCCGATAACAAGTTTTAACGTCTCAAACGTCACTTTCCTGGGACATTAAATGGCGACGAAACCCTAACGCGTTAACAGCTTCATGGGCCTTATACACACACACTACATGCAATCATTTTTCAATGGGGTTAATGGTTCATTGGTAATACATTTATGTTATGAGCACTAGGTCAGAGGTTCTAGTCCTGCTATTAGCAGGTTGTGATGTATTTCCCACTGAAAATAAAGGTGTTGCAATTAAAAAAACATGCAATCATTTATTTATTAATTATTATTAAATTAAATTAAATTACTAGTTGCTAAATTATATTTTATGGAGTGAAAGGTAAAAAAATATGAGTGGTACGACGGCTATACAAAATAAACTTAGGAACTCTGTTGTTTCATGTTCTTATTGGTTTATATGTCTAAATTGCTTGTCACTTAACAATTTAAAGTGTTTGTTTCGCAAGTAAATGTCCAAATAATTAAACATTATATTGAGTCTAAATAAATAAGACTTTTTATTTAAATTAGTCAGAAATTTACGATTAAACAGATAAGTAATATGCTATCTTTTAATGGTTAAAATCTTTACTAATTCGGTAATTACTTATTTAAAAGTTGTACAACTTAGTTACTTCTTGATGGTAAGTAGAGTATGACTCATGAACTTAGTAAATACTCACACTTTTCTATTTTAAGATTACACCTAGTTGGTGGGTCCCTTTATACCACTATCTGAAAGACTTTTTAGTCATTCTACATCACTCTTATTAAAAAGTAAAATTTTTAAATCAATTTTTGTTATTATATATACTAAACAAACTTTTGATTGTTTGATAGAATTGAGCCTGCTTATATATCAGGCCAACCTCATTTAACTTGATAAGCTATCTCTCATCTCCTCTTAGAGTGGCTACATAACAACCATGGGGAATGATTCTTCACCACCACCACCAACCACCATTTCCGCTCGCGTTAAAACCATAGCGTCACTTTCAAATATCAAACTCGCAATACTTGATTTCTCCAACGACGTCAAGAAGATTGCGCTTGATGATCCCAGAAGGATGACACACTCTTTGAAAGTGGCATTAGCCATAACATTAGTCTCCATGGTTTACTATCTTAAACCATTCTATAAAGGCATAGGTGATGCCGGGATATGGGCTATCTTGACCGTCGTCGTAGTTTTTGAGTATACCGTCGGTGAGCAATTATATTCAGTATATGTTAACTTTAACAAACCATACAAATGCATATTGCTTAATGTATAAGTGTATAACTCATGAAATAAGTGAGCATGTTAATTGTTACATGTACATGCATAACATTTAAAACCTAAACTTCTTTATATGGGAACTTATTGAACAAACCTATTTTTCTAATATGTGTCGAGTAAAATGATACATAAGGCTTATTCATACATATGTGTCAATACAATGGAAGTGTAAAAATACAAAAAAAGACAAACTTTGCTTTTTAATTCTAAAAGACTTTGAGAAATTGCTACATCGAGATTATACATACAACTTTTGACGTTTGCCGGTTAATGCACCATGATAAATGCACTTGATATATAAAAAGCTCCTCATTTATAGTTGCACTTAATGGTATCATTGATGAACTATTTAATTTTGTTTTCATCCTAAGTTAAGCCGTTTTTTTTTCTATGAATCAATATTACCTGAGTTTGAGATATCTGTGACGGAGTTTTAACCGTCAGCTATTGCATCTTTTACGTTTCAAATACTTGAACCCGTGACCTCTCACAAGAAACCTCTAATTTTTTTTACTTTTTTTAAAACACCTCTCCTTAACTAAGTAAAAGTGTAAAATTAACACTAAACCCACATCATGCAGGATTTAAGCTCTCAGTCTCTTGAATAGATGAGAGACAGAGTAATTAATATGTAATTTGAAATAATATAAATAGTTATATATATGTACGTAATTTATGTAACTAGCAAATTATAAATTTTGCAAATAAGGTTATAACTTTAAGTAAAGTTCACGTTAGAGATTAAAACTAATGAGAAAAAATAAAACAACTAGGATATATAAGATCAACAAGACATGTAAGAGAGACATCTAAGTTTATATGTTTCATATGAATTTGTTAACAATACTACTTATTATTCGAGAACTTTTACATTTACAGTTTTACTGCACATAAAATTCTAGAAATAAATTTAATTTTTGTTTGATTTTCAATATTTTATAAATCTTAACTTTTTTTATATTTCATTTGTGTAACTAGGTGCAACTTTAAGTAAAGGCATGAATAGAGGCTTTGCGACTCTACTAGCCGGTGCACTAGGAGTCGGGGCTGAATCACTTGGTAGCCTGTTCGGGCCAACAGTTAAACCTATTGTTCTTGGTTTTCTTGTTTTCTGCTTAGGTATGTAAAATCCCGAATTAAATCTTTTTTATTTATACACATGATACTTATACTGATATTGTTAATGATATTAATAAAATATATAGTTGGTGCCGCCACCTTTTCAAGATTCATTCCCAACATTAAGAAGAGATACGATTACGGGGTTCTCATCTTTATATTAACCTTTAGCCTCGTATCTGTATCGGGTTACCGAGTTGAAAAAATCATTGAACTCGCTCATCGACGACTTTCGACAATCATTTTTGGTGGTTTGACTTGTATAGTCATATCCATGTGTGTGTTCCCGGTGTGGGCGGGTGAAGATCTTCATAAACTTATTGTTACCCATTTAGAAAAGCTTGCAAGCTTCCTAGAAGGTTTGTTTAATTAAATATACATTTATATTTTATAAAATCATTAATTTCTTGGCTATATATTTACAAAATTATTATTAAGTGTATTTAACAATTGAAACTAACAAATGTTTAATTTATAGGATTTGGGGATGAATATTATAAAGTTTCTGAAGGTGACAAATCATTTCTTGCCGCTTATAAAAGTGTTCTTAACTCTAAAGCCACCGAAGAATCACTGGTTAGGATACTTTTTAAAACGTTTTTAAATAATTTGTGTTATTACGATCACTAGGTTGGTTTAGTGACAAAGATATATTGCTCTCATAATAAAATGTCGTGGGTACGTTCTAGTAGTACGAAGTAATTTAGTGACCGATCAAATTCTAACGAACTATATTTGGAAGCATGCAGGCTAATTTCGCGTGGTGGGAAATAGGTCATGGAAAATTTCGATTTCGTCATCCTTGGAAACAATACTTGAACATTGGAGTTTATACACGACAATGTGCATACCATATTGAGGCTCTTAGTAGCTATCTCGATGCAAAATATCAAGTATGTAATTAATTAATATAATATATTTAAATTAATACATGTTTAACACTATATACTATATATATATAGTATGTAACACAATTAATTACAAATGTGTTATAAATATATTGTTACAGATACCCTCCGAGTTTCAATTAGCAGTTCAAGAACCATGCATGAAAATGAGTTCAGAAGTAGCAAAAGCTTTAAAAGAATTAGCCAACTCTATGAAGCTAATGACACATCCTTCTACTTCATTTGTTCATATTAAAAACAGCAAATACGCGATCGATGAACTCAACGTCGCGCTAAAAGCATCACTTATAACAGAACGGGACGACGTCCTAGAAACCATATCAGTCATTGCAGCCACTTCAATAATCGTTGACATCATAAAATGTGTCGAGAAAATATCCGAGGCTATCGAAGAACTTTCAAAACAAGCACATTTCAAGAAACCAAAAGATGCAACATCGGATAAAGTTGAAAAGGCACACTTTCCTCATCGCGGTGCAGCGATAAAGCCCGTGGATGACGGGAAAGACGGAGATTTGATCACTATAACAGTGTTAGCTGATGATGAAATTGGCCATCAAGAAATAGATCTTGATAAAAACAAGGGAGAAATTAGCCGATTATAAGTAGGTCTATATGTTTATATGTATATGCATGCATGCATGTATGTGTGTAGCAATAATAATATTAGTGATTAGTATAGTTTTTGGAAGTTTAGTAATAGGTTTAATCATTTCCGACTATTTCATGTCATATGACTTATTGATTTTGTAGATTATGTATGAATAAGAGTTATATATATGAGATGTTTAATTTATTTCTTAATGGCCTATTGCATATATCTTAGTCCCATCATCAGGGCCGGTCCTAAGGATTTAGGTGCCCTGTGTGAGACGGGAAAAAAAGGCTCCCGTCCCCTCAACCCGAAGCACCAACACAATATATTATATCAACTAAAATTTTAACCCAGACAAACATTTGATAAATAAACATAAGAAAATCAAAGTATCCAAAATACTGAATTACGTTTTTGGCAACAACGTCTTCCAGCCTTAATTAATCCATAATCCATTTGATTGTGTGGGCTTTTAGATATTTAGTTAATTAATTGTAGTGGGCTTTAGCCTTTAGGTGTCGGCTTTAAAATCTTTGTTTATTTGTTACATGACTATTGACTATATATAAGTTTTATAAAAAAATTTATATAATAATTTTTTTTTAAATTTGGTGCCCCCGTCAAACGAGTGCCCTGTGCGGTCACACATGCTGCACACCCCTCTAAGCCCCCTATGCCCATCATCTATATAAAACTTCTATTAGTTAAAAGATAATACTATATATATCATTGCAAATTTGCAATCTATATATGCAACATATATTTATATACTTCTATTTTGTAAGGTCGATGGCTTCCACCGGCCTATCACGTAGAGTCATGTGTCACAATGTTAGTGGTCGGTTAAACTTTTTGCTTTTTTTCTTTTTTTCTTTTTTTTTAAATTCTGAAACTTTTCTTTAGATACATATGATTTTGTTTGACTTTATACAACAAAAGTGTTTGTAGTACAATTGGTAGGTGCGTTTCATATCAATGCCTATGCCTAGAGTTCGAATCTGGTTGCAAGCATTTTTTTACATGTTTTTTTAATTATTCTTATTATTTAGTTTCACATTTTTACATTTATAATCTCTCGACTAAACTTTCATATGTTTATGACTATTACTCTCGTAATCTATTTTGACATATTTATGACATTTATGACTAGGACCCTTTATCTACGTCTGTTAATATGTTTCGCATTATGACTTTACGTGCAAGACATGAAACTTTTTTTTATCAACACATGTGACGTGACCACGTCCGCGAGACACGACCATCTACATCGTCAGAAAACATGACAACATACAAATATGTTTACCAACGGATCCGGCTGCAGCAACGTGCAGCCCGACACAATACCTAGTTATATATATAACGTAACATGATAATTACATATCTTAGTTTGTATCTTGCCTATATATTAATATGTAAACGTTGTGATCATAAGCATGTCACTAATAAATAACATTTTATTTAATTAAAAAATATAATAATGAATATCTATAAAGACGAGCTAGCTTGAGGTGACAATTTGTCGTCGCAATAGGTATCTTTGGTGACACGGTCTATCGTGACAGGTTTTAAATGTCTATAGAGACAATTCTTTGGCAACTAAAGGTTATGGCGACTATTTGTAGTCGCCATAGCCTATAGCGGCAATATTCAAGGCCTATGACGAAGACAAATGTTTTCTTGATAAGTGCTTTTTCTTGTAGTGTGTATTGAAAAAGATAAATTTGTGTTTACTAATCAATGATTTAAGATTAAGATGTCAAGAGGTATAAGATGATATATAGATTAATTTGAATATACTTGAAATAGATATAGTGTTGGTGATAGATGTTAATCATAATTAATCCATCCATCGACCGTGTGAGAAACCAAATTTATCTAGTATACAAAATTATGTATCATGGTACAAAAGTTGGTACATAATATCAAGCAATAATTCCTTCAAAGGATCCTAACCATAAAAGTTGGCTATAAAAGTACATATAAACTTTTCTTTTATATAGACATCATGAACACATCCAAGAGAGGAACATGCAACCCATTTATATTTTTTTAATATGACCTAACTAAAAATTAAAAAAATATATAATATTATTCCCCTTTCACATTGAGGTTTGGCTTGTTGGTCGACCAACATGATCACTTATTAGTCATTTGTCCCTTGATTATCTCTTCAAATCTAATTACAAGCAAGATGAGTGCATGTATCTAGTTATCAAACCTAGGCATCATATGTATATCATTTAAAATCAGTAACAACACCTAGAGTACTTAAATAAAATTGAAATTAATCATCCAGTCGTCCTTATTTAAATTGTTAAACAGATCTCTAAAAGTAACTTGACAGTTGTTATTTGTAATTAGCAGCCGTTTAAAGTTACTATCAATCATTCGGTATGAGAGCAAAGATTTGTTGGTAGCAGGTAAAAAATTAATCGCACGGAGCACAAACGTAAAAGAACACAAAAAGCATAACTATCTCTAGGAGTTAAAGTATGTTAGTGACTAGCATTAAGACCATAGACTACAAACACGTTCAAGACTATATGCACACTTAATGCTAAAAGGAAATGTTGAACCCAAGCCCTAATATTCTACATGTATCCCATCCGTTTGTGTCCGCATATCCGCTTCGTCATCCATGCATATCCTTGTCACACAGTAACATTGCATATATTCAATATCCTTGTCATTCTGAAGGAACAAATCCAAGTACTTGAACATTGAGGTTTGTGGTACATCTTGGCCTCCAATAGTCATTTGGTTGCCTCCTACATTATCGACCAAACTAACATTAAAGTGCAAGTGCTCAGTTTTAGATCAATTTATGCGTAAGCCATTACGCTCCAAGGCTTCTCTCTGCTCTTCCAACCTATTGCATGTAAACTTATTATCTGATAGCCAATTCAAATAACATTTGGGTAATCGGTTTTTGGGTTAATCAGTTTTTATGCTAATTGGTTCAGGTAGGAAAATTATGTTGAACAAATAATTGAACCAAGTTTCAAAGCATAAAATAGATGAACACATATGTTGAACAAATATAAACCTATTTTGAAAAGATTGTAGCATCAAATAACAAGTTTTTCATACATATTTCTCTTCTTCTTTTGTCAAATGCACTTCTTATATATACAGATACTAGAGATATTATAGATTACTGGCATGCATTTTCTTGGATTTTAATGTGTATTTTAAATTTTATTTTTTTTGCATATTTTTAAATTGATGGTATGTTTATATGATTGAGCATTTTATTGATCATTGATCTAATTAAGAACTTGAAATCCGTAGATGAATATTTTGGAGGTGTTTGGATATATGTAATCATAATAATTGTTTTATTATGGTTAATCGGTTCGGATTATTTGATTTTTTAAAGTTTGAAACTCTAACCGAAACCCGACCCGTATAACAATTGGCCGTTTTATTTGGTTTTTGTTTTAATTGGTTGCGAGTTATTCAGGTATGGTATTATTCAATTTGGGTTAATCAGATTCAGATAATTTAAACAGATATAACACACGATCTCTCCGTCTCTGTCTACATATAAGTATATAACACTTTTACTACGTGTAAATAACTTATACTTTCTTAATTTTCAAGTAAATGTTAAATTCTTAAATAAACTTTTTTTAAATTTAAGTCTTTATAATAATGACTTTTTTTTATCATCCACTAAAACTTATAAAAATGTTAATTGTTGCCGTACATCATTCTACTTGTGGTTTAAAGATCCTTTTAGAAAGCAACAAAAGCAAATGACGGTGAAAGTTGTATCTTGTTGGCGGCCTATATATCTTCTCCGATGACTCGATCCCCATTTGAATAGACATTCTATGTATCAACTATTATTTTACTATTTTTATCATACTCTTAATCAAATCGAATTTGAATTCATTTTAAACTAGGTTTAATTCTCGTGTGATACACACGGCTTAAATACAATATATTTATCTATCTAATAAATCAAACTTTTGAGGGGCAATTTTTGGAGGGATTTTTTTTTCTATAATAGAAAGTTTGGGAGGTAAAATTTAGCTAAATTTTTCACCATGCAAATTGATGGAGCCAACTCCTTAAATGTTATATATTTATAAATTGTTATATATAATGGTTATAATTTCTTTATAAATATTACTATTTAACCCGTGTGTAACACACGGGTATTAAACCTAGTTTATATAATAATTCAAGGTTTTAGGGGGGCAACTTTTGGGGGGACTTTTTTATAAAAGGAAGTTTTAGAGGGAAGATATGAAATATCATGCATGAGTTGATGAAACAAAATATCTTTAAATATTAAATATTTACAAATTTTTAAACAAAATGATTATGATTTTATAAATATTGTTATTTAACCCGTGTGTAACACACGGGTGTTAAACCTAGTAAAACAATATAATTATTATATTTAAAAACTTGTAAATATTTATAATATTTAAGAATTTATAAATATTTTATAGAAATATCATTAATCACAACTTTTTTGATTTATTAACTTTCTCACTCAATTTTTCACACCTAAACTTTCTTTTATTTCTTCCCTCTAATTTTCCTCTCATTTTTCCCCTCAAAAGAAGTTTTTATGACTCCCACTCAAATCTTAATTTATTAGATAGATTTCAAAAAGAGTTAAAATTCGAATTGAATTCAAATTTTGGTAAAAATAATTAAACTAATAATGATTTCAAACAAATTTATGTAGATATGCTATAATATTTTAACCTTAAAGTATATTGTACTATGACTATTATGTTGAATATTATACGGTTTTAATAATGACATTTAAAAAATAAAGAGGTTTAGGAAATACATAATTTTTATACATAAAACATGTTTATAAATATGCAAGATTTAAAAAAAATTAAAAAACACATTAGTTTAAATAATAATCTATCATAAAAAGGTTTAAAAGACCAACGATGTAAAAAAACGTTTTATAAAATTAACGGTTTTAATAAAATAGGTATTTATTTGTATAATGAAAACATGTTTAAAAAATGAGAACAATAGCATAAAAGTAAAAATTAAACAGTTATAAAAATAAAAATTAAATTGTTTTTTTTTCTAAAATATAGAAATTAACAATGTTATTACCATTAAAATATTAAACACACAGATTTATATATATTAAAATTCTTATATTTTTTTATCATTTGCAATTCTAAAGTTTTTTTATCATTGTACCCTAGGTTATTTTAGTCATTCATGAAAAAATTATCTAAAAGCTAATAAGGTTACCTTTTTAGATCCAAATAAGGATAAAATTCAAATGTCATGATTGGAAACGAAATTTTAACGGTAAAAATTCATAACTCAAAATCAAACAAACCATAAGAATGAAAATGAGACTATCAAGAGACAAAAGTGCATTAATTAACAAGAACAATTAAAAAAAAATTTAAATAATAGTCAAAGTGATAACTTCTTAACATAAGTTCACATGCTACTCTATGTGAGAAAAACTCATGAATAACTTTTACAAATGATATTATTAATATTTTTTAAATCACACATTAAAAACGAACAATTTTTATTTAAAAATGAGTATATTGTCGTTATATACAAACTTTATAAATAGTCACGTCCTCCAAGTCATTGGGTTATTTTTGTTCGTCATTGTATTTTTTCTAAAGACTATTATGTTTTTCCAAGACAACGATGTTTTAAAATACAATGTCTAACTAGTATCATTATCTATATTATGTCAGAAATTAATAAAATAACAACTAATTATATAATACATTAGAAAACAATAACAAAATAACATAAAATCTTGTGATTGTGTATTTTTTTTTCTACCGGTCCAACTATTATCTTTAGGCTTCTATCATTCTCAGCTATTGAATTGGCTATCAATGGTCCAACTTTTATCACTTTGGCAACCAACGATCCGTCGTTAAATCTTTCTAATGTTGTTAAGTTTTTTCTAATTCAATATCGATGTTTTAGGCTTTTGATCGGCAAAAGGTTTGACCATTCAAAAATCTGGCAAACCCTTTGTCGACAACACGTCAGGCACAAGGTAACATGTACCGACCAAAGCAGTCGTCGGCAGAGGGGCAATTTCTTGTATTGTGAGGTTCGTTTGTTAAATCATTTGCTCGCTTGTGAATCGCAATCCATGGAGGAATATCGGCCCACGGCAGGTGATATATGGCGAACGGCATCCCATGCCAGCAAGTGTGTAAAGAAATTTCTTCAATTCGTCATAACTAAATTAAGTTCCTTCCACTTAAAATAGACTTGATCAAAGTCATCTTGATTTGGGTGACAAAAGTCTTCAAAAACTATTAAACATAATCTAGTTGTAGTAGTTGCCATTTAAAAAAATTAATTTACATGCACTTGAGTTATATATATGTGGTTTAAAATACCAATAGGTTGATCAGTCATTAGTTTTACAAATAGGTAACCAAATTATTTGGCCGGGGCAAAAAAGTTTACCTATACAATGATGCATATATACTAGCTCTATATATATATCCAAATAGACTAAGATATTATTCTATTTATTGTAAACAATATATATATAGGAACTAAACTTAAATAAATATGAATCAGCAAATTAAGTTTAATGGTCCAAAAGCTGAAAAATTAGCTAGGCATCCACATACACAGATGTAAGCTCTGAGAAACAACAGTAAATTAGTTGTGGACAATAAGCAAATTATAAGCCCGGCCATAAATACATGCAAAAAATTACAAAATGATAATGCATTGATTTATCATTTATGCATGTAATGTTGAGCACAAAAACCAAGGTACGTTGTGTACGTGTATTTGTGGCTTAATTTGTGTTGAAAATTAAATGATATATATACATGCTGATATAAAATGAATAATTTAAGGAGGAGTTTGATAATATCTGAATTATTAAGTGTTGAATGATTAAAAGGTCTGAATCATTAATGGCTCTATCAATGAGAGGGATGTTGGAATGTTGGTCTGAACCATTCTTTTAAATTATGATGGCGGATCTGTGACCTATAATAACATAGAAAAAAACAAATCGTGGTTAGGTGGTTAGAATTGTTCTTAATTTCTTATGTTTCAATCTCTCACGTTTCAAATATTAAAGGTTAGACCGTGTGTAATGTGGCGTTTTTGCCCACCAAAAAGCCCCAAAGCGCCCCCAACCATTATATAGGGGCGCTTTGGTGAGATTTTTTTGTCTTTGGCGCTATGTAGAAGGCGCCCACATAATGTTGAATCTCATATTTTACTGGCACATGCTGATGTGGAATACCTTTTTGTGCTTTTTGATGTTTTTTGTTTTTTACCATTACACATGGTCTTATAGAGGAGATATAAAGAAAATGATATAAACATGAATTAAATGTAAAAATTGAATTTTACATACTAAGTGAAACTTAACCCTCTTAGTGTATGCCACGTGTAAGCCAACTAATTAATAGGTTTTTTTCCCAAAAACATGTAGTGGAAAGAGCCCTATAGAGCTCCTACCAATCATTGTATAATCATTGATTATACAAGGATTCACCATTGAAAACATGGACAAATCTTGATTTTAGGAATTATGGGGCGTTTTGTACACAAAGCCCAGGATAAAAAAATGGTTGCGGGGCGAACGCCCCTATGTAATGGTTGTGGGGCGCTTTCGGGCGCTATGGGGCTTTTTGAGAAGGTAAAAACGCCCCATTACATACGGTTTTAGTTTCTTTTAAAATTGATTTTGAGAGTAATCTCCTTATTTGTATTTCTTCTTCTTCTATGTTCTTTTATCTCTTTAATCTCTTGGATATCAAATTGATACATAACACAATCGGCTTAGTTGAAAGATGAGCATAGCGGGTTATGTAACCCGAGGACTTACCCGCAAAGATGAAGATTATGAAGGAAAGGTAGGTGATGGTTGATGTATGCGGATAATTGGATAAACAAAAAGTGAATCATCAACAACTAATGAAATTGAGATAAAATTTAATAAGTGATATTTATTTTCAGCACATTGACACATATGTTAGGGCTATTTGTTTTAGCCTCTTAATTGTTCAGATATCTGAATGGTTCAGACTGTTTGTTTCGCGAGCAGATGCCTGAATGATTAAGACATTTGCCTCTGAATGGTTAAGCATTATACAGAATCTGAATGGTTAAAAACTATTATCTGAATTGGTCAAACATTTGCCTCTAAATAGTTAAACAATATACTAGCTCTTAATGGTTCAGACCTCTTACTGATTCAGCACTAATAATTCAAACCTCTTATTAAATCGCACTTAACCATTCAGATGTTGCCAAACAGCCCCGACATATTACATATTCTTCAGTAACTAATCAAAATATTAAATTGAGATTAATATGATGTGTGATATTTATTATCCTCATTGACACAATAAAGCTAAGCAAGAAATTGAGAAAATATACACTATCCAATGAGACTGAGATTTTGAGCACATTGATATTATTTCATATCACTTGCTACCAAATTAATCAAGCAGAAAAAACTGCATTTTGAACAGAACCCATCAAAACATTAAAACATAATAAGTAAGAACTGCAGTTACTCTTACCTAATTTCTTCTAAGTAAGAAGATTCTAAGGCTCAAACTGCGGTTTTATGCAGCACATTGAACCAATATTTCAAACAATAACAGCAGCACATTCAAACTGAAATTAAAAACACCAATAAACAATTTAAATACAGCAGTGTTAAATATCTGATGTAGTGAAGCGGACTCGTATCAAAATAATCAATGATTATGTTCATATTTATGTCTGTGTAATTTAGATAGCTTCCTCTAATCTGATTGAAGTCAAGTGCTGTCATGTATGTTTAGTATTTGAAGCAAAGGATCAACCCAGTAAGAGTTAATAAAAATCAATCCATTTAGTCTTATTTCTATAATAAATAGATCCGCAATATTATTTTTCCATGTCATCTTTAAAATCTAGTGAACAATCAAACTTACAGAGTATAATTTTACTCATAATAGAGCTATTGGTGTCATTTCTAAGATATAAAGAATAAAAAAACTAACACATTATCAATTGGTAACCTGCAAAATATATCAAATTTCATAATACTGGAACAAATTATGAAGGTTAGGTGATTTTTTCCTTACATAAAAATTTGTTTAATTTATCTACTTTGGAAAATAGGGATTTAACCTCATATGATAAAAAAAAAAAATTTGGAAGTATTTTTTTGAAGATTCAAGAGCAATTCTAAGGATTTGAAGAGTCATTTTTGTAATTATCCCTAACATTTATCCAAGAAAACAATAATATATTCTTGTTCAACCATGAAATCACCTTTGGACTAAAACTGCATATATCTAGAACGTTAACATTTTAGAAATAAGTATAGTGATATTTGAAATTTCTCATTTCATATGAATCATAATTTGAACAATGTACTTGATTAAAGTAATAAACATAGACATGTAAATAAAAAAACAGTGGTAGAGAATTACGTGGTTGTTTATAGCATTTTTATCATACCATTGGAGCTTGTCATATTTGCAAGTCTTCTATTAGCAACTTTGGATCTATAACACCACACCTCAAATACTTCAGAAAGATCCGGATATCAAATATGCTTATTTGCTAACCATTCACTCAAAATTTTCGCCTGTTCGCCAGATGGCAATGCGAGAATTATTGAAACAAATGAAGACTCCAAAGATTGCCATATTTCACCATCGATTTTAACAACCAAATAGTCATTTTCATCTGTTGTTAATGAGTCAATAGAAGACTTTAAACTTTTTACAAATGGAAGCCAATATCTCACCATATGAAGACGTTTTACAGTAGGCAAAATCACCCTGCCATATGCTATTGCTTCTAAAACCTTGGAAGTTATCTCAATAACCTTTAGCTTTGTCTCAAGAGTGTCTACTTGTTGACTTTGACTTATATTATCAATAGCTTTCACCAAGTTTTCAGATGCATCCATCCAATTTTCGACAAAATTCTTCAATAACTCCAATTTGGCCAAGATTTGGCAAGCCCATGACATGTCTACCAAAAAGCTTTGAAATTTATACATGTCACCTGTTTCACAAGCTGATTTTACTGTGTTAGTAAATCTTGATAATAAGCCCTTGAAATACTGTCTCACTTTTGATTTTATATCTTCATCAGCTGTTAGCAATGGAGCATCTTCTGTAAGCATGTATTCAATCTGTTCTTGAGCAGATGTTTTCAAATCAACCATTGTTGGTGATAATTCTGACGTCGCAAACATAGTGGCAGAGAGAAAAATCTTAACTATTGTAGTTTGATTTACAGGCTGGAGGCGTCTAAGAATCGGTTCTGCTATCAAACCCATGCTTGGAATAACTTTCAAAATTTCTTCCTCCTCAGCCTCCTCCCAAGGAGAAGCTTCTAGAAAGTCTGCACAGGTGGAAATAATTTCCGGACAGCCAAGGTCAACTGCCACTTGAAGAATGCCTAGTGTGTTTTTTACACCATGGCATGTGTTCGTTACAGAACACCGGGTGGTAACATAAAAGAGGCGTAAGACTGTGATATAGTGGTCAAAATCATGTTCTTGGCAGTAAACCTCAACACAATTGCGATAATCAAGAATTTGACATGTGGGCCAGCTCTCAGATAAACGATCTGCAAAATATTTGCTTTTTTGTATAAGAATATGAGCATGACAGTATATCCATTCATCACGACCATCGGGTGTCCTTAGTCTTGCAACAACATCACTTGTCGATCGGTCACCAATCATAGTGCCCTGGAAAACAACAATTTGAGCCGATAAATGTGTTATGGAATCTAGTAAAAAGATTAGACTTGCAGAAAAATGGGAAAAATTAAACCCTCACCATAGCCACCAGAAACCTTGTAACAGACTTCCTCCTTGCTCGTAGTCTTCAAATGTGCTGCAAATTTTATAAGGTGTTACATACGCATAAGAAAGTATGCTTGAGTGCTCAAGAACAAATATGAGTATCATATGGGAAACTTGCCTTAACAAACATAAGACATCAACAAATCAATTATATATTTTACTTTCCCCTGTGAACTAACTAGATTACAAGCTTAGAGCTACTCGAAGCACCATGTTGGATTACACAAGGCAGCAGCCTCTCGCTAAGAACAAAAAACAAATATAGCCTAAACGTTGAACTTTTTTGGATTTCTAGAGAATTTAGACAATTGTTAGTGGTTTCTAGGTAAACCGCTACATAAGTAGCAGACTCTGACTTTTCTACTTTGAAGCTCTACACTTTCATGCCACCTCAACCACTTGTCACCAGCCTCTAAATCAGTTAGCATTCACCTTTGTGAGTCCGCATGCCACATCAGCAGAATCTAGAGTTTGCTTGCCACACCATCAGATCCAAAGTTAGAAAATTGACCGCTACGTCAAGTACTTGATCACCTAGAAACCACTAACAATTGTCTAAATCCCTTAGAAACTCAAAAAAAATCCCAGAATGTTACTCTTGGTATGAAAAAAGGAACAAAAAAATGAAGATACCACAAAACCTATATGAAACAAAATGATTAACCTTCATACATGTTTTGGATAGATAGACAAGTTATTAATCAGTTAAGCAATTCCTTGATGAACCCACAAAAATTAACTTAATCCCAAGCAAATTAGGCAAACTGGAAACAAGAAATACCTCAGTGATGCATTGATACTGCCTCTAATGAATACAATCTCGCATTTAAGTTAAGATGTTTCGTTCAGGCATTTTCACAAACACCTTGTGTGCATCAAACTCTAAATCGATCACAATTATCTAACTAACAACATTTTAGTTCCTTTATAATCCTACCCATAAAGTTCACTTCTTTCTCTAATCACCAACAAAAAAAGAGCAATTCACGATCTACTTACAGCTGAAAGACTATATAATGAATTAAAGATGCCCCCAATTCACCGAATCGAAAAAATTGAAGTTGGGAAACATGTGTATGCATAAGTTTGATGATCCTATAAACAAAGATTTGTTGTTTAGGGGGAAAAAGAAGAGTAGATTGATATACCTTGTTGTTCGTCTTCCGTGATCCTCGGGATTTAGATTCAGCAGACAGAGAATGTTTAGGTGGAACATATTCGGGTTCGGGTCACCTCTAAAAACCCGTTAACCCATGTATATATGGTAGCAAGTAGCAACTCATCTTCACAATGAGAAACTTTTCTTTTAACGCAAGGTGTTAGATTTTTTTTTAAGGTATATAGGTTTTTACTGGTCTCAACTATTACATGTTGTCTTCTACCGGTCCTAACTATTGAATTGGTTGTCAACGGTCCCAACTTTTATCACTTTGGTAGCCACTGGTCCCGTCGTTAAATTTTTTTAACGCCGTTAAGTTTTTTTCCAAATTTAATACCGATGTTATAAGCATTTTGATCGGAACGATAATATAAGTCGATTGATGGAAAAGTTACCTCAAAAGTAGTCAAAACGGCGCTCCAAACAACAAAATAGTGCTTCGATCGGGTGTTTAAACCTAACGGTGCATCAATCAAATGTAAAAATTTTATCGTTCAAAGAACCTTTTCGAGAAAACTTTTACATCAATCGACAAGTATTATCCTTCCGATCAAAAGGTCTAAAACATCGGTCTTGAATTTAGAAAAAACTTAACGGCGTTAAAAAAATTTAACAACGGGACCAGTGGTTAACAAAGTGATAAAAGTTAGGATCGTTGACAACCAATTTAATAGTTGGGACCAGTAAAAGAAAAAGGTAATAGTTGGGACCAGTGAAAATCAATATACATTTTTTTTAATTAAGTAATTTCTTTTATGTGAATGTGTGTGCTCCTTTATACACCTTTTATTCCCTATATATACTCTGGATTTTGGAATGTATTTAGAACACTAATTAGAGATTGTATTTAAGAAAACAATATTTTTATTAATTATGTAATCATGTAATGAAAGACACGATATAATCACGTACTTGACAAATCAGTGATGACACGCGAGAGGCTTGGGAGGAGGTAATGACTAATGATGATTGAGTTCTCGTTTAGAATGTATTATTAGATGGGTATAAAATGAGAGATTTGAGTCTAAAGAATGTTAGTCAACCTCATTAATCTTCCTACTGTTATATAAGCATCTATCAAACAATACAATAGTCTTAGAGGCATTAATTTCAATGATTCAATTTATATTAAATAAATGATAATGATCAGGGACATATATTAAATTTGTCCCAACGTACAACTATATCATGCATTCATCAAGGTACTAGTTTTATCCGTTTTGTCTACAGGAAGTTTATAGATTTATATTTTGTTGCACGAGTGGAGACTTTAGATGAGGTCGCATGCACATCCTTAGGCTTTTATTCAATGCAAAGAAGTTTACGTATAGATTCTCTCTTACATCCATACTACAAGCCTTAAAACAAGTTGCTTGTATTGATTTAAGTCAAGACATTTCTTAGGAACTTATCCACTCTAATCTCCACGATCAATTAAGAATTTGTTAAGGTGTTGAAAGCAAACTCAAACACTAAATACAGTAAAAGTACACACTTTGTAAGAGTGACTCATATCCGTTTTTCATTAAAAAAAAAGAATTGAGATTAATAAGGACCAATAAATTGTACTCTTCTAATCCATTGTAAAAAGTGAGATTAAGTTTTAGGTTTGATGATTTGGTTGATTGTGTAAAGGCATGTATTGTGGTTTTAGTCATGTTAGAAGAATAACATGGCTAAAATTCATAACATTAACGATTAGAAATTAGTGTGTTATATTCTAACAAAAGATTAAATGATTCTTTAATTTACTTGACTTCTATTTGTTTTAAGCATATGGAGGTTGTATTAAGAAAACATTATAACAATCCTTTTTTGTATTTGTTTTTTTCCGCAAGGAGTTCATAGATTTATATTTTATTTCACAAATGAAGACTTCACACGAGGTTACAACTTACAAATCCTTTGCTTGTTCCCAGACAAACAAGTTTAGCTATAGTCGATCTATAGATTCTTCTTGCATCTACCCATGCCTCAAAATGAGTTGGTAGTATTTATTTAAGACAAAACATAACCTAACCCTTCTTATATTCGAGATAAATCTAAAATTTGACCAGATGTTAAAAGTATACTCAAATACATTAAAAACACAAACTTCGTAAAAGTGACTTGAATTCATCTTTCACAGGAAAATTTGAGAATGATAAAGGACTAGTAAAATGGACTCTTCTTGTCCACAACACTCCTATCACAATATATTGTTTTATCAAAATATTTATATTGTTTCATTTTCTGGTAATTAATTATACTTATTATAATGACTTTTACGAGCATCATGCGTGTGAGTTCATTCTAATGTTATTGTTGGCGTTCTAAATATACACATTTTAATATCTTAAGACTTAGTTACACAAATGATGCATGTGGCTTACCTAAAATACTAAGTTTGAGTATTAAGGATCTTTTAAATTATAACAAGTTTGAGTACTAACAATAATAATTTTAGTTTATCTGTTGACTTTAAGAGCATTTTAATAGTTTCATGTTAAACTTCTAACTTAGGTTAGGGGTCATTTGCAATTACTTTATCGTAGACATTTTATGTAAACATATAGTAACTAAAAAGTAAAGTTCTACCCACCCACCCACCCTTCTCATAATCGACCATCACAAGACCATCCGGCAAAGTAGGGGTGTTCAACAATTCGAATTGTGGGTTTTTGGTTTTCTCGGCTCGGGTTTTTTGAATTGTCATTTTTTTTGTTTAAACCAAAATCCAAACCAAACATAATTCATAGAAACCTAATCCAAACCGAAAATCACTTTCTGATTCGGATTGATTTTCAGATTGAACCTAACAAACCGAATTACCAAAAAACAAATCTTTTTTTGTATAAAATGCATTCTATTTTTGGTTATTGAATGATATAACGAATCAATCTACGATAACCAATCTATCTAATAAATCAAACTTTTAGGGGGTAATTTTTGGAGGGATTTTTTTTTCTATAATAGGAAGTTTGAGAGGTAAAATTTAGCTAAATTTTTCACCATGCAAGTTGATGGAGCCAACTCCTTAAATGTTATATATTTACAAATTGTTAAATATAATGATTATAATTTCTTTATAAATATTACTATTTAACCCGTGTGTAACACACGGATATTAAACCTAGTATCATAATAAAGAAAACTTAATGAACAGTAAAATTTGGATATTTTAGGAATCGTACTTTTTATCGTAAGTGTAATGTTTTTTTAGGAGGATCTAACCATGTCAACCATGGGGGATTTCGGGTTTTATAATAAGCGGGTCAATAACCGATTGGACCCAATTTGTTTTGTTATTGATGAAGCCCAGATCCACACATCATCTTCAATGGATCTCAACCTCATTCAATGAAATTGGGCCATCGATCAGAGCTAATCGTTTAGCTTACTCCACAAGCACCATTGGTTCTCTCCGGCCACAATCGATCGATCGACCTTTCTGATTCTAACTTCCAAACGACTGAAACAAGATCTGCCGGTAACAGAGTTGTTGACTCGTTCGAGCTTCCTTCATGGCGGATCCGGCTTACTTTCCCCTCAGAAAAATGCTACTCGACGAGATCACGCCGGTCGTCATGGTTCTCCCTACGCCTTTAGTCGAACAACGATGCCAGAAAAACGGACTTTCATTTGTTCAAATGCTCACTCCGTTCTGCCTATTCAACAATATTGACGGTGAAAACGCACTTACATCTTCAATTTATGTTATTTTTATCGTTTTTGTGGCTGTATGTTATGTATAAAGTATGCTAATTCTACATACATTGATGATCGATTGTGCTGTGCCATTTCGTTAAACTGTTAGGGTTTGTTAGTTGATAAAGCTGTTAGGTTGAAAATGATGTGATTTAAGTAGCCGAATTCATCTGGATTATGTTCGATGTTATAGCATTTGTTAATTAATCTTACTGTTTCACTAGGATTTTGTTTTTGGTGTAAGTTGTGCATGAGTTGTGTTGTGAATGTTGAAATACAAGTTTAGTATTCGTTAATAATGTAATGGAAGATGTTTAAGGTGTATGTGATGAATTAATTAGGTGTTTATGCAAGTGATTATTGTTGACCAGACCTGGTGCTAGTGTCATTAGTCTATCTTTTTTGTTGTTTTGCAGTCCCTGTTCGTACAGCAAGTGATCAACCCTACAGGCTCCAGAGGTTCAAGTTACGAATGTTCTATGCATCTGATATTCAACAGCCAGACATTGAGGTATAAATTTGTCTGCTTGCATGTTCAGAATATTTACACCAACGTGTGTATTGGTTTCTAGATAAGTTAGACATGAAGAGGTGTTAGTTGTAGTATTGAATAGTATGCCGAGATACAATTTACCAAAAGAAAGATATAAAAGAATGCTACAACTGGAGTGCTTTGACTAGCTATTGCATTCCTTTTACAAGTTAAATATTGATCAAATGGATGTGTTTAAATTGGAGGTTGTATTAATGTTGGATTTGCATATGATTCAAATGCTGTCCAGTCATAACATTCTTCTTCCATAAATTTTCTTTTCTATATGCTATGGGACACAAGGATACACGACGCTTAAGCTATGCAGTCAATTACGGTGTTATGGCGGTTTGCGGTCCCTTGGGAAATTAGTAGTGAAAATAGCGGTACCGGTAATAGCGGTGCTATTTACCGCTATTTCGACTTTCTTATAGCGGTCATACGGTGCTATATCGGTCTTAGTTTTTGAGCCATTTTTTTAACCTAAAGCCAGCCCAATAAAATTTTTAGCCCAATAGATAACTGATCGATATGTTCTTTTATACCTAAAAATCATTATTCACTTCCATTTCTTCTTGGATGAAGATTTCATGACTTATGATTGGATCATGTTTGATGTTTCTAACTTTCTACTAGTTAACGTTACCACTTTTGTGTTGTTACTTTTGTTTTTATTATTAATATTAACTAGATTTTAGTATTTTCTGGTTATATACATATATATATATATATAATATATAAATTTATGCATTATATTAAAACTACGGCTACCCTGCCGCGATAGTGGATATCTCAAATAGCGGTCGCATTAACTGCATAGCACTTAAGTTCAACATGATTCAAACAAATATAAAGGTGCATTTTGTAAGTCACATAATGAATTATCTAATCAACCTCATGGACTTTGGTAGTTTGTCAATAGTATTCTATTATGTCGCGTTAGGAGCAATGTGCCTATGTGTCAAGGAAATCGATTTGATTTTATCTTTTTCTCGACGAACATTTATTATTCTATTTATTATCATTGTTGAGATCATCTTATGATTACTCAACACATGCTTTGGCATTAGTGGCTAGTGCCTATGCACACGACAACCAATGTTGATAGAGAATATCGGAGTTGAGAACAAATATTCTAAAAGGTCACGTGCGCAAGGCAACATATTTTGATAGTGAATATCATAGTTGAGAACAAATCTTCCGAAAGGTTAATGAAATTATGATGTCTTCAATATATCAAAATTTGGATTCTTTCCTAATATTCATTTTCAACATACTGAAGTGGTTTCTAAGTATCTTAAATATAAAGCATCACTATTGTTCAAAATATATTTACGTATCCCATGCAAGAGGATGATTCCTTCCTTGCAATGAAGTTTTAGCCGTGCTCGGGAAATGATTGGGTGGTGTTTAAGGGGAATGAAATTAAAATATTTTAAGAAATGGTCAACCGTCAACCACAAGTGAAGCACCTCCTCATACCCATTGGATACAGGTAATCCAAAGATGAATCCCAGGACATATCTTCCCAAAGTTTGGAGGAGACCTTCCTGGGCAAGAATGATTGTCCTAAAGTACATATTCGATAAGTGGCACCAAACTTTTAGAGAATGCTGTTGATTTGATGATGTCATCGTATTTTACAATTATACACCACTAGGCTAAAATAAATTCATTATATTTAGTCTCATCTTGGGGAAATATGACAAAGCGATGTAATCTCATCTTTAGGTTTAAGGGTGGTATAACATGCTATAAGTTTAAAGCTAGGATAAGCACAACTGGATTCACCATCTCTTGAAAATTTCAATATACCACACGTATAGAGCTCTTTAACACACATGTACACTCACATGGAGTCACATAAAGCTCAGTTAACACACAATTGTTCTCAAGAAATAACCTTAAGTTTGTCTGTTAGCAAATGCTGATAGTGTATGCATGAATGCATAATGCATCAAATGTGTAACTCTTTGGTTAACCTTATATGCCAAAGTATCCATTATCTCTTCTTCCTACATAGTTTTGTATGCTATGTTACTGCTCAAGCATGAGCTACCTGTTTACAATAAAACAATCGTGTATGTTGTTCTTCATGATAACCTAGTATGGTTTGCACTTCTTTAATGTTGTTCTAATGAGACAGATGGAAAGAAATGTTTTTTTTTCTGAATCTTCAAAAAGTTCTTAGAAATATATTTTTTACTTAAGTAGGTGACGAAGAAGCGGTTAGAACAGGTTATTGCTGATGCAGGAAGCAATGAAGATTCTGACTTGTACTTAGATCCATCACCTATTGAAACTATGTCCACCTGTAAGCTTTTCACCACCCTTATTACACCTTGTGAAATTGTACAGAGTGCTGACATCTCATATTATTTTATGTAACGCTTTTGTTTCAGTTTCTGTGTATTATTATGATGAACTTTTTTTAATATTCAAGTAACAGGAAATATTTTTTGAGTTGGTAATTGTGGTTACATACAAGAATGTTATACAAGGAAAATGACGTTTGTTACTGTGAAAATGCAAGGAGCTAACCTAGATTGTTACTTTGAGCAACTTTAGCAAAGAGGTTGTGCCTGTTATTATTTGAATTATTTATTTACTTGTCTTTGCAGCTTCTGAACCTGAATTCGTACCAACATGGTTTCAATATTTCAACAAAGAGCTTGTACACAGTGTATCCTTCTCAGATCATGAAGCCTTTGATCATCCTGTTGCGTGTAAGTTTTAAGAACGCAATCTGAGCTTGTAAGCTCTAAGAATGCAATTTGAGCTTCTCTTATAATTATATGGCTTAATTTATCATGAATGTGCAGGCCTTTTGGTTGTTTCATCAAATGACGAGGACCCTATCAACAAGTTTGTGGATCTTTTTAACAAGAACCAATTGCCCTCACTTCTTAACAATGGTGCAATGGATCCAAAGATTCCAAAATATTTTATTTTGGTCCATGATAACCAAGATGGATCCCCGGAGAGGTATTTTCATTTCGTATTCCTTAATACAGTTTAATCATGATGTTTAAAGAAGCCAATAGTTATATTATTTCATGATGCAAAATGACAAATCCAGCTACTATGTGATGTTTAAAAATGTTATTAAAATTTTACCATGAGAAAGGTGATGCCTAAATTCGAATGATAATTTTTAGGATTTTGAATTATTGATTGCAGGTTTATGACTCAATGTAATGAAAAAAAATCTTGTAAACATTGTTTACTGCCATGTCCATATCAGGATTGTGTTTAAAATGATACATATCACTGTTGAATGTTAAAAGTATTGGGGTTTCAGGTTGCTATTATGATTTAGGGCTATTGGGTTGAACCCTTCACCATTGAAAATAACGTGTATTATTTTGAAGTTACTTTTGGGACCCTTTGCTTATGTTGCCTCTTTATTGATACATCTATGGAATCATAAGATTGCTGTTTTTTATTGAATTATTTAGAGCAACTAAGATATTGGCTGAAATGAGAAGTAAATTTGGGTCAAATGATTGCCGTTTACTTTGCATCAACTCCTCCCAAAATCAATTAGATGACCGTAAACCGAATCCTTGGAATCCTTATGTAAGTGCATTTCTAACTAATGCAACTTGCTTGTTCTCACTGATTTTGAGTTTGGAATTTTTACTGATAAGTGATTATAAATGGGTTGCATTCTTTGGCAGGTGTCAAATGCTTCACCTGGTCAACATCTTGGCTGTTTACTTAGCAATGAGGATATCGATGAGGTTTTTAATAGAAACTAGTTTTGTTTAAGCTTATTTCTATTTGATATATGACCTCTTAATTTTTATATCAATTGCAACAGTTGAGGGATTTTGTTCGTGATCTATCATCCAAAGATATAATTCCTAACATGGAGCAAAGAATCCGTGTTCTGAATCAACAGGTTATTTTTAATTAAAATTAAGTCTATTCTTATTTTTTATTGTTAACTCATCTTACTTTTGCATGCTGTTATAGGTCTCTGCAACAAGAAAAGGTTTTAGAAACCAAATAAAAAATTTGTGGTGGAGAAAGGGGAAAGAGGACACTCCAGAGGTTAAAAGTGTTAACATGTATGTTTGGCATGCGTGTTTTTACCTTAAAACATCTAAAACTCCAGCTCTAATTTAATTCTTCTGATGATGTTTGAAGGTATACTTTTAATTCCATTGAATCTCAAATAAGGGTTTTGGGTGATTATGCATTCATGTTACGAGATTATGAACTCGCTTTGTCAAATTACCGCCTGCTATCTACTGATTACAAGCTTGACAAAGCTTGGAAACGATATGCTGGTGTCCAGGTAACGATAGCCATTCATGCCTTTTTTTTGTGAGTAAACTTTTGAACAAAATTTCATGCAAGTTTTAATGAAATGGAAGATGAGTTGGTATAAATTTATGACCTAATCATTTTTAAAAGAGCATAAAATACACAAAATAAGTTTCAACCCGTCTTTGGGGATTAGTTTTTTTTAACAATTCCTGTTAGCAAGATAATATCACCAAATCTCCAGGATTTGAACCCACCACCACTTGGTTGGGACTTGGGGATTACACTCTTTACCCCAAGCTATCCCCTTAAGGATCTTTGGGGATTCGATATAATTATACAAATATATAGTTATAGTAGCATTATTGCCCATATTTTGAAGTTGAGATATGATGAAGTAAATTGACTGTGTTTTTTAATCTAACACAGACAATAGATATAATCAGAAAGTAGCGTGAACTGCATAATGTACTCAGTTAAGCACGATCTTTAGTATATCATCTGAGTGTAAGCTCTGTGTATTTCATTCACTTTAGCTTAAGCAATATCTTTGGGTCTTACTTGGATAATAAGTCTGCTTATATTTGTCTTCAAAGTTTAATTTATCACGTTGCATGTATGCTAGTTTTTTGGTCTGACATGGTTCTTTTTGGTTACCTTTTAAAGTGTTAGTGCTTGCATGCATTAATCCTCTTCCCCCTGTGATTGCAGGAGATGATGGGATTAACATACTTCATGTTGAACCAATCAAAAAAGGATGCTGAGTACTGCATGGAAAATGCCTTCACAACGTATTTAGTGCGTCTAGTAATTCGTGACAAATAAATTTAGTTATTTCATCGACTCATCGTCTGTATCTCTTATTTAGTAGATGCATTTGCTATTATTTACCAAGTGTACTCCTATTCAGGGACTTGGGACATCAGGCAAGGGAAATGCAACACGTTGTGGTCTTTGGTGGGTTGAAATGTTGAAGACAAGTGGTCAGTATAAAGATGCCGCTGGTGTTTACTTTCGTATCTCTGGCGATGTAATAATCAATTCTCTTTTGTGAATAGACACTATTATATGTGTTTTTTACATTCAGTAAAACCTGTATTTTTTTCCAGGAACCACTTCACTCAGCAGTAATGCTTGAGCAAGCATCTTACTGCTACCTTATAGCCAAACCACCCATGCTAAGGAAGTACGGATTTCATCTCATTCTTTCTGGTGATCTGTACAAGAAATGTGATCAGGTACTTTTCATCTTGAAATAGTTTTCTTAAGAAAGATGCGATACTGTGTGTCTGTTGAATATAAAAAGTCAACCACAGATTCCAGCCTTACATAGAAAGAAATGAGTTAAAAAAGAGACCGGAAAAAACTTGAATGAATGAGAATGGGAATAAGGTAAGCCACAGATTCCAGCTTTACTAAGAAATGATGAAAGAAGAGACCTGAGGCTGAATAACAGGATGAAATGAGAATGGGGATGGGATTGGGTATGGATTTGATAACTGGAATGGGGATGGGAATTGAATGGGTATAGATTTATAAAGCTATATGCTGAAACAGAAGGCTTTATATTCAATACATTAGGGACAGTCTGACTTGTTAACAAGAAATTGACAAATCATACAGCTTTGAGGATTCTGGTTTGCTTCGTTTTATTGCCCTGCTCTTTGTGCTGTGAGTAGCAGGTCCCATGTTTTAAGAGTTACATAAAAAATTATGATTTTTATTGTACTTCACTATCATAACATGAGAACCACATGAGCATTTTATGTTTCATGCTATATATATTTACTGTTAAATTCTTCCTTGTTATAACAGATAAAACATGCAATTCGTGCATACAGAAATGCACTGTCCGTATTTAAAGGAACAACATGGAGCCACATTCATGATCATGTTCATTTCCAGATAGGAAAGTAAGCTCTAAAGGGGTTGCAATTATGTATCATACCTTGCTTATCAGATTTAGATAAAATAAGCAAAAAGTTTTTATTAATACCTTCTTTTCAGGTGGTATGCTTTTCTTGGAAGGTTTGATGTGGCCATGAAACATATGTTGGAAATTTTGGCTTGTAGTCATCAATCGAAGCAAATGCAAGAGTTATTTGTGAGGGATTTTTTTCAAATTTTACAGGTTATCATTGTTGATTCTGACTTCTATTATTACCATTAAGCAGTTTATCCAAAGCTTAATATGTTTTTGTTATTCTGTTATGTTGAATGTAGAAAACAGGAAAAACATACAATATTTCCCGCCTTCAGTTGCCGATTGTCAATATTTCTTCCCTTAGTATTGTTTCTGAAGATCATCGAACTTATGGATCACCTGCTGCTGTAAGTTAATTCACACTCCAAAATTGCCTCCCATAACCATGTTATCATTTCAATGTGATATTTTGTTTATTTTGTTTGTGGATTGTCTCTCTAAATAGACTGGGTGAATGTACTACATAGTTTATACAGTTAAGTATAAATGTATAATATATAAAACTTGGTGTGCCGGACCAACTGGTCGGCCGGGAAAAGCACTCCTCCTGCACATACTAACCGGAGGCAACGTCCGCTCGTCGAAGACGTGACAAGCAGAACCTCCCGTCGAACATGTTTCAGAGTTAGGCTGTGAGCTCGAACCGAGGTTCTCACACCACACTCGCTACACGCCCGGGCAGTGTGGCCACCCAAGTGTATTATCTAGGAAGAGATTTGAACCCTGGTGATGCTGGAAGTCAGGAGGATATCTTATATTTATTTGAATTTCAAATACCTATTTAGTCTAATTATTTCCTAGTTTATCCTTTTCTTAGTTATTATAAATAGGGATGGAGGCTTGTTTAGCGAGTAGTTGATCATTTGATTGAAAGCATATGTTTTTTTAGACATTTGATTGCGCTTCATCAAAACTGCATTAGTTGGCATCAGAGCTTTTGTTTTCAAATGTCTCTACGTGAAGGCGAGCTTTTGTCATTTTTACATTAAATGCTACGTTTTGTCAAGTTTAATATGTGAAACTGCTCATTTTGTTCTTTCTTAATTATTTGATTATTAGGAAAGAGCTCATTTGTTTTTTTCCTTAATTTTTGTAATAAGTATGACATGTTTTGAGTTGGAAGAAATGGTAATAATTCTTATTTGCTATTTTGCTGTAGTATGGCTTTTCAAAAAACTTAAGCACCAATGTCAGCATTAAAAATGAGGGAAAATTTATGAAGGTTTGAGCAGAGTTTATATTTGAATATTGTGGACATATTAAAGTTGCCACGTCAACAAGTGAATTTAGTGACATTAAGTCAGGAAAAATTTTACCGTAAATTACAAATGTTGACCGTGTGCTTATCCCCAAGTTATGGATGAAGCATATTTTGAACTGAGGTTGTTAACATAGAAACGTTTGGTTTAGACCCATATATTGGGCATACACACAGGGCCAAAATCCTATAGTTTAGCAGGTCTTTGGATTTCCTGATGGCTTTTGAGCTGAGCTAACTATCTTTTGTTGTTCTTCATGCCAGGCCAGTGTTAAAGAAAGTGTTTGGCAGTCTTTGGAAGAAGAGATGGTTCCATCTTTATCTAATGCTAAGACTACATGGTTGGATTTACAATCAAAGCTTCTACCAGCTAAACTTAAACAATCAAATATCTGTGTGGCAGGAGGTATGAAGTGGACGGTTATTATGGGTTGTAAATTATGTTTGAAAAACTCTTGCAATATACAATAAATACGTATTCAAATAGTATCTATTGAAATTAGCCACTGGTGATATTTTTTGCTCTAAATCTCAACAATCTTGCAGTGTTTTCTAAATATGGTTTTAACTTGAGAGGCTGTTGTTTCTTATCTCCTACATATGCATTTGTGTTTCTTTTTTTGCAGAAGCACTTAAGGTGGAAATTTCTTTCAGAAACCCTCTTCAATTATCTATCCCCATTTATAAAGTAACCCTAATGTGCGAGTATTCAGCAAATGAGATACTGCCTGGTATGTTATAGAACTAAAAAAGGTTTGCTAAATTGGGAACAGGACAAATGAGTCATACGGGGTTGACAGTCACTGAAAGTCTGTTTTTAAGCATTCAACCTTTTAAATCTTTTTACTTGTGGTTTAGATTATTGTTGTTAAACCATCGTTTTTTTAATCATAATTAATGTTTATTATTTAAAAAAAATACTACATAGATAATAGAAAGTGCTTGCGCGTCAACCCAACCAGGCCAGGGCTGTTTTGACCCATACTATAAATTGATCCATTGCATCCTAAACACAATTATGCACTCAAAATTTGATGATTACTTCACTGGTTAGATGCAAATAGCTTGTCTTCAGTAAATCAAGGTGATGAAGATGGGAAATTAGCAACCGCAAGGTATATTAGTTTGGTGCTTTTTTACACCTCCCCATAAAGTGCCAACTACATTTATTGTTCTTGTTATAGTTATCATGAGTTATAAATTTATAAGTAGGGTTATTATTTGTTTGTAATACATGCTTGTGCTACTTTATTTTTGAGAATTGAGAACTTAAGTTTTCTTTGTAATTCCAGGGAGTCCAGCTCAGATGCGTCTCTTTTTACATTATCTGAAGTTGACATAACATTGGCAGGTGGTGAAACCACAGTGGTGAGTTGACAGTTTTACATTGTTATCTTAAATTGATTGGTCAATTGATTATTGGTGAGTCAATGGGGTTGGTGGCCCATTGGTAACACCCTTGTGTTTGGAGCACCAGGCCTGGAGTTCAATCCTGCAGTGGGCTGATTGTGGTGAATTTATTCTAGAAAACCTAGGAGTTGTTCAAAAAAAATTTGATTATTGGTGAAACCACCGGTTTTGTGATAAACTATATTTTTCAGTTTTCTATTTATAAATATCTTTCTGAGTTTCTTCTATGTAAATGATCTGTATTTTGTAATTGTTTTGATTTCAGGCTCAACTAAGTGTTATCCCTAGAAAAGAAGGCCTACTAAGAATAACTGGTGTGAGTTGGAAGCTGTCTGATTCAATGGTTGGCTTTTACACTTTTGACGCAGACTTGATAAAGAAAAAAATTTCTAAACAAAAAAGGAAAGCTACACAGAACACCAATAAACTCGAGTATTTGGTTATCAAGGTTCATGCATTTCTTTCGTATTTGTTTTTGTGGATCGCTTTTTGTTCATTTCCCTAGAGGTGGCAATTTTGAACATATAAATGGGTTGATATGAGAAACTGTTCTCTATTTATGCAATTTTGACCAATTTGTTTTTCTAAAATCATTTCTTAACTGTTCTCTATTTATGCAATTTTCTTTTAGAGCCTACCCAGACTGGAGGGCATTATTAATAAGCTGCCTAGTACAGTTTATGCTGGAAATTTGCAACGTGTATCACTGGAACTGAGAAACTCGTCAGAGATTCCTGTGAAGGTATGACTGAATATTGGCAACTAACTTCACCTGGTTTACATGCAAATCTCATGCCTTATTTTATTTTATTTTGATACTTTAAGTGGCGCACTTAATTTATTTTTCTCATAAAATTAGAATTAAGAAAGATACAGAGCTTTTTTTGTAATTTTCTTGTGCTTGAACTTAGAGGCTGTATGTTTCCATTAACCTTTTAATATATTGAATCACATGACTATGTTCTTTAGTTTCTTCAAAATCTTAATGGTTTTTGCATCTGACAACAGAATTTAAAGATGAAGATCAGTCATCCTAGATTTCTAAATATAGGAAATCCAGAAGTATTGGATGTGAATTTTCCATCTTGTTTGGAGAAAAAAGAGTCATGTGCACATAAAGATGCAGATCTTGATGCCATTAAACAATCAGATACCGTATTCCATTTTCCCAAGGTCATCAAAAGTCAATGGTTACTTGATAATTATATTAATATATTTTTAATGGCGACCACTTATTTTATTATCCCTTCATTTGCAGGATACAATAGTTCATAAGGAAGCTCCCTTCTTTTTGCCACTTTGGTTTCGGGCTGCCACGCCTGGAAATGTGTCACTGTATCTCACAGTATATTATGAAGTTGAAGACAAATCTACTGCCATGCGGTATCGCACTTTACGTACACACCATATGTTAGAGGTATCGCCTGGATACTTTTTCCAAAAAAGAAATTTAAGTTTTGTAAATTTTATATATTATTTTAATAATAAATATTTAATGAAATTAAAACGCCTTACAGGTGCTGCCATCTTTAGACGTGTCATTCAATATCAGCACAAGTTCTTCAAGGTTACAAGAATATGTTGTGCGGATGGATGTTATTAACAGAACAAGTTTGAGAAATTTTAAACTTCATCAATTGTCATCCGTTGGGAATGACTGGCAAATCTCTTTAGTTGAACCCATTAAACACATTTTCCCTTCGGGAAACTTGGAACCTGGCCAAGCTCTTTCATGCTTTCTTAAACTCAAGGTGGGTCCTACAAGAACATAAATATTTATTCCTTTTTATTCCCTAAATGTATTTCATGACTAATTTTATTACTCGCTACAGAATCTGAAGACAACAGAAACTGAAACAGATGTTTGGTTGGGTGATGGCAGCAGTGAAGCAATTTTTGATACACAGCGCTCTCCACTTGTCAATTTCCATCATTATGAAAGATTGCACCAGAAAACATCACATCAGGTTTAAAAATAATTTACAGTATTAACATGTTACAACAAAGAAGAAATTTTCATTAATCTTTATTATCAGGCTAAATTGGAGTTTAATAATCCAAAATACCAAGCTATTTACTCACTGGGCGATAATAATCCTGGCAATTTGACCAATGCCACTCCTAGCTTTCACTTTTCTTATCAAGGACAATCACAATAGCATAATCATCAAGTATGTACACTTGATTTTCACTCGACTCACAATGATGATCATGAACAAAATGGAAAAACTTACAAGCAAAACTGTGTGGAGATTGTGCAAATCGAGTGGAAAAACTTACAAGCAAAGCTGAGTGGAGATTATGTATTGGGATTGCCCTCAACTAAAGTGAAAGTTAGGAGGATCACCAGTCAAATTGTTAGTATGATAAATTGATAATTGTCGACCAATAACTCGGAGCTCGGTTTATTAAAATCCAATTTGCTTTGTTGTTATTATTGTCTGATGGAAATACTTTTTTCACCTTTGTATTAGGAAAACCAAAGCATGGTTGATTTCATGTTGATTTCCCGAATGGAGGAAAGTGAAAAAGTCCCTTCTGACGTTCCTACACCCCCACAAACCTTTTCCCATCACGCATGTCATTGTAGGCAAGTGTCTTAAATCTACCAACATTGCTTATTTTTTCAAGGGTCAAACTTAGAGGTTGGCAAGATGGGGATTTAATGTGTTTGGTTATGGTTATGGTTATGGTTTAAATAGAAAATAGCGAACAAGTAAATGGGTGACCGTCACACAAAACCCATTTTTAACGCATACAACCTTTCCAATACCTATTCTCCAACAACGCCTGTCATTGCAGGCAAGTGTACTTAATCTATCACATGGGTTCGTTAACAGGTCAAAACATGACATGTTCATGTTGAGGGTTTGTGATTTAGATAGCAGCATACCTTCACACTTTTACTAACAATAGCAATATATTACAATATTATTACCAATTTTAGCAACTGTAAGGTAAATTATGGTCCTGTTATTCAAAAAAATTGAAAGTGTGTTTCCATGATTAGTAAATAAATGAAAGTATGTTGCTATTTTTATTAATTCCTTAAAAGTATGATATATAAACAACTCAACTTGAACCAAAAATGATATGTAATCACTAACTTTTACTATTTCTGTTTCATCCTGTTTTGCAGTGTTTCAACTAAGAGACCAATATGGTGGTTACTGGATGGTCCGCGGGTCAACCACTGCAACTTCTCTAAATCCTTCTGTGAAACAAAACTCAAGATGACAATTCACAACCCTTCATGTTTTGTCGTTTCTGTTCGTATCAATACATTTGATGCCCCACCTGGTGGTTCCCCATCAAGGAATAAACTCGGTTGGCACGATATGGCAACTCTACCTATGGACCATACAAGCGAAACCAGTACCAGAAAACCTGTTTCACTGGAGTCAGTCCCGCCTTTCATTTGGTCTGGGTCAAGTACAACCCGGGTCAAAGTTGAACCCAATTCCACCAGAGAAATCTCTCTTCTGGTCACAACTTTTGCTCCCGGTACTTATGATCTTTCTAACTACACGTTAAACTGGAATCTTCTAGACTCGGGTGATTCCCGGGAAAAAGAAGGGGTGTGCTATGGGCGTCCGTTTTATTTGACCATACTGTGGGAGGAATGAGCATTTTTTTGTGATATTAACCAGGATTTCGTGTACTTGTAAATTTTGTTGTTACAAATGTGTTTATAGAACAAAATAGGATGGAAAATGGAGATCTATTTTTGTTCACAAGGTAATAAGAACAATGGGATGATGGTTCATAGTTTATTGGTATTCTTTTTTTTATTTGATAAGTTCATGAATTTTCCATTCTTTTGTTTTTTTTATGTTTAATGTTAAGTTTGTTATAATCATATGTATTGTTACATTTCGTGTTAAAAACATATAGATCTGCTAAACTAGGACGTGCACCACGTTAACGGTTGAATATGGTTAGACCCTAATCTCCGACATGACTGCCAGAGCAATGATTATGCATCGGAGTTGTGTGTACCGCTTATCGTTAATTTGTTTCATCTTTTGCTCATGTTCATAATAGAAAAACTGACAGGTGACTACTCAACACTTGATTCCCCTGCCTTACGGTATCCATGGTTGAGAAGACGTCTCGCATGCTGATACGATCACGCATGAACTTAGATGGAAAGAGAACCTTCCATGAGACGAATGCATAACTATAAGACGATGTTAAGTTACTAAATGTTAGAATTAATCAATTCATAACAAACCTTTCAGACCCCTTGTCTTAATAAACTCTTTTTTTTGTGGCCATGGTATTTGACCTTATTCAGATAAGCTAACAAACATACAAGATTGTAATTTTTTATAGTTCCATAGAATTGAATAGTTGAAGTGAAAAATGTCTTTATATCTAAAAATGGCCCACAAACAACTAAAAAAGCTTAAATATCATATTCATCCCATAACAAAAGATATGTAAAATATTTTATTAACTTGAGGGCATTTGTTTTATCAAAACTAATTTCACTTTCAATAGTTTTTGGCAGCATACATGGTGTCTAAGAATCGACTAATATTAAACCATCCATAAGTAATCATTGACTTAAAACTATTCGAAAGTAATATTGTATCTTTTTATCAATCAATTAGTATAATTTTAACATTATTGAGTTATTGCAAACATATGAATAACCCATCACCATAAGTCTATTAAAAGAGAGTTTGTATAAGCACTTTTATTATAGCTATTGTGCAAATCAGAAAACAAAATCATAAAAAAGTAAATACCTTGTACTTTAAAAAAATGAAAAGAAAAAATCAATTCATTCCAGAAACACTTTACGTGTTTCTTCAAACAGGATTATTTAATGAACAAATTTTGACATATTATTACATGGTCCGGATCCACATGTCATAAAAGAAATTTTCTAGGCCGAATCACTTCACTAGCTACGGTTTTAAGAATCAACAAGTTACAAATTAAGCCAGTTATTTTCCTTTTCAAATTCCTTATGTGTTAAAACTTTAAATATAAAAAAAGGTTCATGTTCTAGACTGACTGTTAAACCAATAAGCCATCAAAGTTATAAATAGACTTAATTATGTAAATGGGACCTGTGGTTTATACAAAATAACAAGTGTGGGTATTAAGTTTTTTTTGTTTCAAGTTTAGGTATTGATCTTCTAATTTGTAACAAGTTTAGGTCTTAACACTAACAAAAGTTAGTTTTGTTGTTAACTTGAATGGTAATTTAGTATTTTCTTATTTAGGCACCATTTTGTACCTTATGTTTGTTGAGGGACTACTTATGTAAATATTTATTATTACAAACTATTTTTTTATAATACAAAACACTCTCTCATACACACATATCATCCCCTTTTATCTATGTTTAAACCTAACGGCGACTATACACATTGAAAAATCCTACACCGATGACCACCTGAAATATCAACTTGAAAAATCCACATTGTTGGATGAATTTCAGATTTAGGTCTTTCATGGCGGAATCTAGTAAGAGTTAGATTTTTTTGCCATTAGAAAAAAAGAATCATAGTTTGATAGGGGACAAATATGGAAATTTAGGAAGTGAGGTTTGTATGCTCAATTTAAGATGAAAGGGGTCGAACAAGATGAAAATTTAGGGTTTTTAGGTATAGTGGGTTTGTCTGAAAAGGGTGTTGACGGTGTGATGATGATGGCCGGTGGTAGTAGGTTAAGTGAATTTAGTGGTGAAGGTAATTGGGGTTTGTGGTAGATGATGGCTGATGGTGGTGGTGGTCGGCGGTATTTGGTAGTGTTTTGGACATATTTGAGCTAGGTGGTGACGAAGAGGCAATGATGGTGATGGAGAACAACAATGATGAGCTAGGGTGGTGCATTGTTTAGTGTTGCTCGGATGGTAGTGAACTACCGATCGAGGGTGAAGATAAGCATGTGTTGATTGTGTGTTTGGTATGCCGGAGATTATGGAAGAAGACAACGTTGTAGGCAATTGTAAAAAAATATTTACATAAGCAGTCCATCAACAAACATAAGGTACAAAATGATGCCTAAATATGAAAAGACTAAACTACCCTTCAAGTTAACAGCAAAACTAACTTTTGTTAGTGTTAAGACCTAAACCTGTTACAAGTTAGAAAACCAATACCCGAACTTGCAACAAAAAAAACTTAGTACCCAAACTTGTTATTTTATATAAACCACAGATCTCATTAGTGTAATTAAGTCTTATAAATATCTCAAAAGTAACCAAAATGACCTACTTCTTCGATTTGAATTGTTCAACCAATTAAACATCCATAGTTAACATACATGGATGTTTAATTGCTTTGATTTAAATAGTTCAACCAACTTCTATGAACATCCTTAACCAAATATTTTTATATTTTTAATGTAGTTTGCTGGTAAATATTATTAAGATCATAATGGATGTGTTACAAGCAAAGAATGACATTTGCTAGTAACTATCTAAGCTGTAACACTCGGTGTATAGATTAGGTCATTTCGACGCATGTATAGAGGGTAGCCAAATGCATCGAGTAGCATTACTCATAAATATGCGCTTAACTACTATTTATGTTGATCCTTAGGGGATTATATGTTGTTTTTTTTATGTCTGGTGCTCTTTTTATCCTTAGATATTTACATATTATTATTTGCTATTATATGTTTCATGTAATATTTTATTTGTATATTTATTTCTTGCTATATCTTAATATGGACATGTTAGTATTTGTTGTTATAATTTTGCATGTATGTGTCTATGTTTGATGTTATTATGTTGCATGTATGAGTTCTTTGTATGTGTTTTTATTTCTATCATCTTCTGTCATCTCGAGTCTTTTTAGAATCTTTTGTCATCTTGGGTCTTTTTGAACGTTAAGTATGCTTCCATCCGGACTAAACGAAAAGATTTATAAGTGGGATTTAGACGGTTCGTTTGTTTGTTTTATTACTAACTAGGTTTAATACCCGTGTGTTACACACGGGTTAAATAGTAATATTTATAAAGAAATTATAACCATTATATTTAACAATTTGTAAATATATAACATTTAAGGAGTTGGCTCCATCAACTTGCATGGTGAAAAATTTAGCTAAATTTTACCTCCCAAACTTCCTATTATAGAAAAAAAATCTCTCCAAAAATTGTCCCCTAAAAGTTTGATTTATTAGATAGATACTGATAACTAATAATGTACGCTATAAAAGATTTAAAAGAAAACTAATTCCAATAAAAAAACTTGATTACTCTACATTATAAACTTTCTAAAACATCTTGAATGTTGATAATATATACACAAAATGACAACAATGACGTACGATAATAATCATGTAACACATTCTAACACACTATCATTGATAATCATTATGTGTAAAATTCCAAAACGGAGAATTTTTCACCGGCATGGAAGAATCACAACACACCTCCAACCTCTCCATGAACCGCCTCTCACTCGACCTCAACATCGCCGGCAATGGCAGACACACACCTTTCTCTGTGCACCGGAGATGTCTCCGTTTGATCCGATTCTCTAGACTAAATGAAAAGTATTGTGGGAAATCCACCAGCTCCTTCAAATCCCTCCCCATTTCCACCACAAAGTAGTTAAACTTTGGTTCAAGATTGTCCTTTATGCTATAACAGAACAATGAGGGGAACCGCCGGAAAATCAAGATTGTGTCATCGTACGAGATGCCGATGTTTTCATGGAAGTATTCGATTCGGGGTAGGAATTTGTCTTCTACTGAAGAAGATAGGAGGTGGGCGTGTTTGTTAATCTCTGAAATGCCGATTGTACCCTGGAGGAAGTAGAGGGCAGGGCGGAGGCGGGTTTTGACGTCAGAAGTGAGGAGTCGTGGGCGGCGGTGGATAACATGACGGAGGTTGTGGCTGGTGACGTGGGCTTCCCGGAGGAGGAATGTGATGGCGGAGATGATGAAGGGGAGGGGGAGGGTGAGGATTTCGGGACAAAGGGATATGAGGCGGTGGAGGGCAGGTGGGGAGAGGGAGATGGTGGTGGAAAGGTATGAGATAGTGGATTTGATGTGGGAAAGAGGGGTGGAGATGAGGGGAGGGTGGGTGGTGAGGAGGGGGATTAGGTCAATGCCAAGAGAGTCAAGGTAGAGAAGTTTTTCTTGGAGTTGGACGGTGGTGTTTGTGGCGGAGATGGGTGGTGGAGGAGAGGGTTTGGGGGAAATTAAAGTGGTTTTGGAGGAAAGTGGGAGGAGGTGTTTGGGTGGAGTATTGTAAGCAAATCCTTTGGTCCTGAATTCTTCCACCTACAAAAGAGAAACGGGAAACGGATTGAATGTTTAACGATTATAGAATCAAATTAAACAAATTTAGATTTTGCATTGTAAAACTACAAAAGAAATGGGTCAAGCAAGGTTTAATGGTTTAATTAAAACAAGTTAGTCTAATACATTATAAAAGTTTACATCTATGTAGCCAAAGGTGCTTGCCTAGGCGCCCAAGCGAGTCGCAACCATAACACCCTAGCCCTGTGTTCATCTAAGCACTTAGGTGAGGATTCTGTCTAAAACTGGTCTGAAATATCTAAAAATGCCTAGAACATGTCTAAACTTGCCTAAAACCCCCTAAAATGACATGTTTATACGGTGATAATTTCTTAAAAAAACCTTCTTTTTAAGGTCCAAGGCTCAACAATTGTGCCTTGAGTGCACCTAGCGCCATTGACTACCTCGGTTTACATTCAACCCATTTGACCCATTCTCATTATAAAAGCCAATATATTGTTTGATGTTTAATGTTAGCTAATATATACATTAACAACCATCTAAAAACTATAAAAAAAAAGTAGCAGACCAATAACATAACTATTATTGACTAGTTTTTTAGTATGTTTATAATATTGGAATATATGGATATTGGATCTCATTATAACTTTGAGATGCATTACATGCATAAACCCCCTAAAATGGCATGTTTGTCTTGCACCTAGACCCAAGGGCAACGCTTATACTACATTCACCAGTTTGACCCGTTCCCATTATACCGTTTGATGTTTAATGCAAGCGAATACATACATGAATCAACCATCTAAAAATACACAAAAAAAGTAGCAGAGCATTAACATAGCTATACTTAACTTGTTTATGAGTATGTTTATAAAAATGACATCTGGATAGTGGATCTGCATTATAATTTTGAGTTGCTGATATGCAGTATGTTCAAATATTTAGCTTGTAGCAGCTAATTGGGGATAAACTGATTCCCAATATGATCAAATAACACATACAAACTGTTCTAAATCAATTCAAACGCCATAACTAATCTCAAAAACCGATAATTCGAAATGAACACAAACTTCAAAACCAAAACTAGGGTTTCGACCTAAAAACCTAATCCTGATACATTTTTCACATTCGTAATCATCATTCAGTACATTCAGTAACTGCAAACACTCAATTCCTATTCAATTCAACTCAACACACAATCAATTCAATTTCCAGTCCAAATGCAAACGATAACCAGTGCAAAATTCGAAGATAAATTGAAGCAAACCTTTTTGAGATGAATTGCTCGAACAGTGGATCTGTCGGACGATTGAGTGGTGGTAGAGTCGGCGGAGAGTCGTCTAGCTCTGCCGGAGTGTTTTGGCGCGGCGGCGGAGGTGGTGGAGGAAGAAGAAGAACAGCAGCGGATGATAGTAACAGGGATGAATGGTTTAGAAGTAGGCGGTGGAGAAGATGAAGTTAAATCGAAGAGGTGAGTTAGAGGTAGAGATGATGGAACCTCCATTGTTGTTACTGGAGCTGCTGCAGCTAATTTGATAGCCAGAACATGATCAAGAGGTGTGTAGAAGACAAAGAAAATTGCATAAATGGTCCCTTAACTTAGCTTAACTAACATTTTTTTTCTATCTTCTTATTCACTTGTTAGTTTGTAACTTTTTGTAACGACATTTAAACCATCCATGATGTCTAGGTAAGTTTTCATAAAACGAGATGTCAACTGTTTATATTTATTTTTAACGTTTTAGACTTGATTCACTAAAATACAGAGAAAACTATCAGTTTAAAAAAAACCGTATTATTAACTTAGGATTTAAAACTAAGATCTTATAAATCTTAAAGTTCAAACCATCAACCTTATGTCGTTCTGACTATCATTTTTTTTCTTGAACTTACTTAAAATTGAACTTCTATAGACTAATAATGTTAAGGGCTATATAATTGGTGAATTTAGTAAGATATTAGTGGATCAACGAATTATTAATTTATTAATTATCAAAATGCTTATGGTTTTAATTTTATTTTAAATATTTTTAGGATGATTCAGATGTCGGCTTTGGAGTTAAGGATCGTTAAAATTTGTGACCGTGATGAATTTGATGTGATATGATGTTCATGATACTTGGTTGATCATGGTGGTTATGGGTTAATGGTGTTTATGATAGTGAACTAGTGACGATGGTGATGTCTATATAAATGTAGCTTTTTTAGTATTTTATGTAGGTAAAGGTAAAATAATTATTACATTAACGGTTGGTATCAATACTGATGATGTTAGTTTATTGCTATTAGGACATGAAGTGAACTTGTCTTCACTAATCCGTTATATTAAAACAAGTACATTTGGGTTGATTGATTCAAGTCTTTTTGAGTAAACGATTTATGGCATGTTGGGCTCATGTCAGGTGTAAACATGTTAGACTTTCTCACTCACAATCTCACATGCAACCACCTTGCGATTATGTCTGTTTTAGATGAACTGGTATAATTTTTGAGAACAACGTTTGGTGATGTGTATATAAAATCTTTAAAGGATTTGGAATTTGTTAAATGAATAGAAATATGAATGAATTAGATATTAAATTGAAAATGATCTCGAATTATCCTAGCATTTAGTTCTGTGTTAGAGAATTCAAATGCCCCTAATGTTGAGCATCTCGACATAAAGTTTTTAAGACATGAGTCGTTATCTTATAATCGAAATCGAAATATGTGATGTATTTAGTTTACAAAACAATCATAAGGAAATTAAAATTCATCACCAATATCATGGTGAATCATGTCAGTAATTATTATAGTTGAATGACATGTGAATCATGGTGGAACTACTAAGGTATGTTGTTAAGGTGACGGCAACTATTCCCGTTCATTTAGTTTGACTTCTTTATAATGTAAAAGGATCGTTAAATTCCTTAACATAAACGAATTTTAAAAAAGTCCTTCGTCAATCAAATATTCATCAATCAAACATGTTATTCTTCAAATGCATACTCCAACTCCTAACAACTTTTTACAATTCATACCTCTAAGTCTTTTAAAAGACTTAATTAAAACTTAATTTGGTTTTATAAGACTTCAAGAAGTTAATTAAGTCACTACAAGTTACAATGACAACAATATCTTTATAAAAACTAATTACGATAATCACACGTAGGTCTAAATTTGCAGTCCTTGTACCGTTTTGGTCCTTCTAACGCGTCTGTTTTCGTCCACCAGCAATTTCTCACCTATTTCTTCACCATTGACTTGTTCTTCTCAATCTTACCTGTTTAAGCAGCCATTGACGATCATTTCCTTCATCTTCTTCATCTATACATACCTCCATCTCATACTTCATCATCATCATCATCTTTTTTCTACCAAATCAACCTCTGAAAATGAACGATTTGTTTTCTGGATCCTTCTCTCGCTTCCGCAGCGAAGACACTTCCAATTCACCGCCATCTCGTTACAACAACAACAATATAGAGTTGACTGCAAACACACCGTCCACTGGCGGTGTTAACCTCGACAAGTTTTTCGAAGATGTGGAGGCGATTAAGGATGAGCTTCGAGCGCTCGAAACGCTACACAACAAGCTCCAATCATCACACGAACAGAGCAAAACTCTTCACAACGCTAAATCAGTCAAGGAATTGAGATCTAGAATGGATAACGATGTTTCCGTATCGTTGAAAAAAGCGAAGTTTATTAAAGTCAGATTAGAAGCGTTAGATCGATCAAACGCAGCGAATCGAAGTTTACCTGGATGCGGACCTGGTAGTTCATCAGATCGGACTCGAACTTCTGTAGTCAACGGCCTCCGGAAAAAACTCTCTGATTCGATGAACTCGTTCAACGATCTACGTAACAAAATGTCATCGGAGTATCGTGAAACTGTTCAACGACGTTATTTCACCGTCACTGGAGAAAATCCTGACGAATCAGTTGTGGACACGTTGATTTCGACAGGTCAAAGTGAGACGTTTCTGCAAAAAGCGATTCAGGAGCAAGGAAGAGGTCAGGTTATGGACACGATACTCGAGATCCAGGAACGACATGATGCTGTGAAGGAGATTGAACGGAATTTGAAGGAGTTGCATCAGGTGTTTATGGATATGGCGGTGTTGGTTGAGAGTCAAGGTGAACAGTTGGATGATATTGAGAATCAAGTGAATCGTGCTAGCTCGTTTGTTAACCGTGGAACAACGCACTTGCAAGTTGCTCGTAAGCATCAGAAAAACACTAGAAAATGGGCCTGTTTTGGAATAATTTTGTTGTTGATTGTTGTTATGATCATTATACTGTCAATTAGGCCGTGGGAGAACAGCGGTGGTGGTGGTGGTAGTGGTAACAATTCGACACCTGCTTTAGCACCACCACCACCAGCGCCATGATCGGGTTGTCTACGATCACCATTTCATGATCTCCGATCACTACTGGAGGCATTTGTTCATCGTTGTAAGTGGTAAATTTTAGCTTGAATTATTTTCTTTGATTGTTATTATTGTATTTATTAATGGTTATTGTCTGTTTATTTCGGTATTGTAACTTTTGAATTTTTTTTTGAGTTATTGGACACGTTATTATAAAGGGGAACTATAATTTAATTTTACAAAACAGGAAAAAATGATTATGCCCGTTGTAACGTAACGCCTAGGTGCGTTATAGATGAGGTGAAGGCACGTTATGGCGTTGTAGACTTGTAGTCCACTCCCTTCTCTTTTTATACGGGCGCTAGTGCGTTACCTTCATTTTAATGACGCGATCACATTTAGCTTGAGCAATTGTGTATTTTTTTAACTTTCTAACCTACCACATTTATAGTTTTATACATTTCATCAACTCTAATAATTACAAACTATATCATTATCACATACTCACTACCATCATTTTTACTATTACATGCTGCTTACGTGGTAACCTATGTGACAACATTTTTATGTATCACACTCATCACTTTAGGAAGACTAAATGACATTTTTAGGGTTAATTAGATGCAGTGATTGATTTTGATCATATCGTGTTGGCATTTGTATACATACGAGTTTGTTCTTGTATAAGTTTGTGTAAACTTGTTTGCTCTTGTATATGCCTGGTAAAGGCCCCGTATACGGTTTTTATAAAGGGCTTTAACTGCGTTTTAATGCACATAGAATTTATAATAAGGGATGTACGTATTTAGTAAAAATCATAACACTGATGTGTTTAGCATAAAATTTTACTGTCATTTGAAATTTTAAACATTGGAAAAAGATTTTGTCAAATAGCTTTCTCATTTTTGTGTCGTTTAGGGTTTAGTATATTTGTTGAAATTGCCAAAATATCTATATGAATTGATATATACGTTTTTTTTATGAAAGTTTAGACTTTAGACCAAATTTGGTGACAAAAATCTTGTTTACCCAATATTGCCCACATGAGTTAGTTAAAAATCACACCACATAAAACAAGAGATGATTTGGTAATAATTAATACTAGCAAAAAATGACAGTAAGAAGATGGACACCTAAATCAACACTAAGTTATGACATATCATCTGCATTAAAGTTAGACCAAAACGATCAATCAAAGTAATGGAACTTTGAACTATTGTTCATCAACAAATATGCCAAAGTCTTGTTCTACGACTCATTGAATTATGTTTATCCAACCAAGAAATGACTTGTTTCATCGCTATAAAAAAACAACCATTGTAAATGCATCCAATAAGGCTACGTCTAAGACGATAATTAGGTCCTTGGGCGGGCTTTAACACCACCACAATCACTTAGGTCTTGGGCTTCAACGTCACCACAATCACTTAAAGTCGATTCAAGCTCAACCAATTAAATGGGGTAACCAAATGAAGATCATCTCTTCTTGGAATCGACTTAAAGTGTCCGGATTCAAGCTCGACCAAAGAAAAGGAGTAACCAAATGAAGAGCGTCTCGGCATGAAATCGACTTAAAGTCAAATATGTCATATTGTATTGTATTACCTATCTACTAAATGATAGTGTTGGTTGACACTTTCATTTTTCTCCTCCAACTTTTACAAACTACACATTTAGCCTATTAGTTATAGTTTAACAAAGTTACGACTTTGACTCCACGACTATAACTTATTATCATTTTGACTCATGAGGACTTGGTCAATTTACAAGTTTAACCTCGTAGACATAACGTGTGTATCAGATTAGCAAGTCACGTTGTGTGCAATGCTACACAACACGTAACGTTACACTGCAACATATGAGATATAAGACTACATCGCAACATTAATGTTATCATTGTAATGTGTAACGCGATGCTACACAACACGTATACCGATTAAAACCTGATTGCCGCATCGTGCGACAACGATATATCTAGTTAAGCATAAAATATAATACATGAGACACAAAGTAACACAAATTACTAATAATTTTAATTTGGGGACAACAATTTTATATGAAGAAATTATCTTAGATTCATTAAGAATAGTAAAAGTAAGACATAATAGTCTACAATCTACATAGAGAGGTTGTTTTATATAGATACAACTTGTGATATATAAATCATACACCCTAGACTGATTTAGACATAATCACATAAGTAGTGCAATAATGAATTCAATACACGTAATGCACATATTCAATGCAATGCAACGTATACATTCAAATGCAAAATCAATGTCAAAGTAAATACTATAAGAAAGACATCTTATTATAAATTTATTAACTTTAACATAAAAACGGTTAGATAGTTATCGCTTTATTCCACTCTCTTTCCGACTCTCGCAATGTATCAAGCACTACGTACAAACAACTTACAGGATTATTATTTTATCTTAACTGGTGGCGGGGCGTCTAGTTTTCCCTACTTATGGAACATTTTGAAGCACTGACACAATATGAGTGTAAAAATGTGTAACGTGAAAATAAGAGAAAATAACTCCGTAATAAAATAGACCATTTAAACAAACTAAAAAAACAAAAAAAAAAAAGTCCATAAAAAATACGGAGTAGTAGTAAGAGAAGAATGCAAAAAAGATAAAAAGCCTATCCCGAAACCTTATTGATGGACACACACATTAACTTGTAACAAAAAGGAGTGTTTCTTGTCAACTACTCTGCAAATATATTTAACACCAAAACATATCTCTAGCTACAAATAATAAATAAAAAAAATCAAAATCACCCGATCAGCAAGTGACACACCCAAAGCTGCTAACCAAAATTCATAGCTATTCACGGTGCACAAATCATTTTTTTAGAACTAGTTCCGGGTAGAGAGCCAATTCTAGTTCTGATCAACAAAGTGAAGAATCGGGTAGGATTGGGCAGTTCCGGGTAGGATCAGGTTTTTGACTAGTTTTATTGAGTTGTTTTTGTTCCGGGACGAATCAGGTCCATGTTTTGATCAGGTTGAAGCGGAACCGGTTCTGGTGGTTCCAGTTCGGTTCGGTTCTGGCTCCAGTTTCATTTTCTCTAAGGAACCGGAACTTATGTGTACCATGTGATTAGGGTAAACTGGGTCCGATTTGAGTATGTTGATGCTTGGTTGATTGATTGGTAGCTTGTGAGATGAGATCCAAAGTAAATAAAGTAGAGCTAAAACCAACATATTTGGGCTTTTCTCAAGCCCATCAATGGGCAAATACAGTCATACATAGACACCCATTTGTTGTCACAGTGACACACTCATAGACATGGTCACTATTTGAGTAAATTGTAGATTCGTCATTAGGTATATATATTTATTAACGGTTTATTTCATTTCATAAATTTTTCATTCGAATTTCCATTACCTCACATGAGGGGCAAGACCGTTCTTTTTTTTTTGGTTTGTTAACCTTCTAAAGTAAATCAGTTTACATAACTTTGGATGGAAAACTGATGAAATAATGTAAACAAATAATAAGTATAATTCAAATGACAATTTTAAGCTATGATTAAAACTGTAAATTTAAAAAAAAAAACCCAGTGACAAAAATTACAATTTACTCCTTTTATTTAGTATTCAATTTATTAATTCCACAAGTTGTGTAATATCTATAGGTTTTATAGAAGTAGTGTGAATTTATTTATATTAATGTATGTAGGTGCCCAAGACACGGGTTACGTAATTATGAGTGGGGTTATACTAGAAAAACTAAATTTACTAAAAAACTTAAAGAAGATATGTGTACTATTAGATCTAAAAACTAAATGAAGATCAAAGGCTAAAAAACGCGATGGCAACCATAAATAACTCCAACTTTTCTTTTTAGCCAAGAGGCAATTGTGTCATTACATGGATCTAATGTGTTATTTTGTTATCTAACATGTAAAAACATAATACCACAATATATTTATTTTGTTGTGAAATATCTCACTATCGTTGTGTTATTTATTCAAATTGTTTAGTTTTGGATTGTCAAATGTTTGACTCTAATGTACAAACACAAATTAATATAGTGTGTTATATGTTTTGTAAGATAACACTTAAAAACACACCAGATCTATTTGTTATGAAGTTTCTCACAGTAATTGTGTTATTTTAGTTTTAATTGGTTATGAACTGTGAGGTATTTCACTGTAACTTACAACACACAAATGGATATGTTGTGTTATTATTTTGTCTAACATGTAAAAACACAATAAATAGTTTCATTGTAACGAACAAAAACACGAATGAATATGTTGTGTTATTATATCGTTTAACATGTAAAAACCTAATAAATCTATTTCGTTGTGAGTTTTTACTGTCATTGTGTTATTTTCTTATATAACATGTAAAACACAACTGTCTATTAGACTCGTACACATTGTGCCATTGTGTAATATTCATCAGGTCATTATGCAACTTTCGTTAGTTTGAAAATATTACACAATAACCTGACGAATTACACAATGTTTTTCTTATATTAATATTATACGTGTTTTAAAGAGTAAAAAATAATTGTTTTCATGATGTAATTTAAAAAAAATAATGTTATATGTAAAATTTATTAACGTTCAAAATAATGACAGAACTTGAAATAGATAGAGATTACCAATATTATCATTCATTTAGTTCACATGCACTATCTATCCTATGTCATCATTTCATTGTTGTTAAACTTTCTATAAAATTAAGTTTTTTTAGTTGAACCTCATTATTCACACAATTATATCTTTTGTAAATATTACTACAACACCAATACATCGCCGCCTGAACCATACCACAATCGCCGCCACAGCTCTTTGCACCACCATTTAACATCAGAAAAAACCAATCACCAGCACCAGTACCAGCACCACCACCACCACAATTAAACTCTTGGAGACCATTGACCACCAACACAACAACCACAAAAAAACTTCCCTAATCCTCGTTAGCCATACAAATTTAGTGGTGGTTGTGTGCGGAAGTGATGAATTGGTTTTGGGGATGAGTGGGTTTGGTTAAGGTTTTATTTGTATTTTATGAAAAAGTACATAATTTGTCCATGTTATAAGTGGATTTACAAAACTAGTCCTTTCAAGAGCATACTAGTCAATTTAGCTAAATCTAGTAGAAATTTGTAACGAAAGTTAGTGTTAATATCCATAAGTGTTACCATTTTAAGAGTTTATGTATCAAATTAGTGAAAAAACTGTTAGTACCTACACTTTGGGAATCTCGCTAAACCTTAGATATCATTTGTGTCATTAACTCAACTCATAATTAACATTAAAAAAACATTGTGTATCTAATTGCCATTTATATATACTCTAAATTGACAAGGTCCATGAGGGACTTTGCCCATCTACATTTATACCCTCCCAACTTTTTAATATTTAACACTTTAGTTTCCCTAACTCAACTTTGATATCTTTATGAATTTAACCCCTAATTTTGACTTATAATTTTAGCCTCCGGAGACTTTACCAATTCACTACTTTGACACTCGACTCTCTTTTGGCATGTTTACAACTTGTACCCGCTGACTTTGACATAGTTATTATTTTGTCTTTTAAGTTTGGATATATCCGTCTTTTAATATATGACGGATCGGTTTTACACATAACATGTGAAACGTTGAACTTTTATTTGACAAAATTACATGCGCAAAACTACAATTACATGCGTAAAACTCGTCACAGCATCACGCGGTCTGATGTTAAAACGACATGCATATAATAATCATAAAATCCATAACCGAAAATAATTAGAGCTAATCCACTTTCACACCACCAATAAAGTAACATTGTATTCCACTTTCTCATTTGTTATAATAATTTTATGTTGGGTTCCAATTTTGATTGTGACTGATTTTCTTTAAAGAATTTAAAGTTAATAATATTTATCTCTTATCATAACTAAATTATTGAAGATATTATATACCCAAGTCTAGTGTGGCTTATTGCTTGTTCATTTACGTGAAATGGGTCCGGATCAAATTATATATTGTTTTTGTAATGTCTCAAAACTCAAATATAACACTTTGTGGTATTTTAAAATTTTAATATATAAAAGCTAGTGTATATTTCACAATGATTTGTATGAAATACAAATTATGGTACAAGTGGAAAAATATGTGAAGCATCCATCTTAAAAATTAAATCAAACAGTTTTTACTTTTTAGAGATGTATGTTATGAACTTATGATGTACTTCATGTCAGAGGCTAAGGGTTTTACGTGATATAGTTAAAGGTTTTTGCATAATTTTTTTCAAAATAGTTGGTTGACAAGTTTCGATTCCGATCAACTTGATTCGTAATAAGAGTTGTGGGGGAACATCCGATGTGTTCGTAGTAATAGGGGAGGCCCGTTGCTGACGAAAAACACGTATTGGTGTGAGAGGCGGAGTTTCGATCTCGATCCTTACATCTCTAATTACATTCGTTATAAACCGTTGCACAAAGGTTGTTCTAAAAAAGTTGTGTGTTATGGCATGTTTAAGTTTTTGATTTCACCACCACATTGCATTTATTATAATGTTATTTCACTTTTAAGTTTTTGTTATAGATTTAGTCACTCATATGGATATCATTCGCATCCAAACTTCAAGCAATAAGGGCACTATTGTAATTTTACCAACATATCCTCGCTCTCACTTTATCATCAACAATTAGTAATTGTGAGTTACTTATTCTATTCGTTTTTACTTCTTCTTCAAACACCATAACACATCATATTTACTTCACACTGTCTACATGGCGCTTGTGTGATATGTGGTCAAGCACTCATCAAGCCCGAAGGACTAGATGATACCGCGTGGCCTAACAACTTATGCCTGCCCCTATGTTAGAGACAATAGTATTATAACAGAACTTTCAAAAGCAATAAAAAATACGGAGTATAAAGACAAATACAAATTTTTTTTTAAATACCAGCCCTTATCTTTTTAAATTAATTTAGAAAGTGTTCCACAAATATGCTAATAACAATACTTGTTTCTTTACATGAAAGAATTACTTAATACAATTTGAATGCATAATAGCACACCATATAGCTAGTAAGTGCACATCCCAATTTCTCCACCATTTATATATACATGAACCTTTTTAGATTTGTAATTTTGCTATTAGAAATTAAAGTAACACTAAACTACTTGAAAAAGTAGTTAAACAGATAGGTATAGCATTAAACAAGATTATTTAGTTCATGATTATCTAATCCTCTCATGCATTGGGTGTGTTTCTAATAAACATCTTTGACTTGTAGATTTTTTTGGCATGTATATGGATATTATTTTATGACAACAGAAATAGTAATTTTGTCTTGAGGATGACCTTTATTTCCGTACAACGTATTTATCATCTACGAGCGAAAATAACTACACAATAAAAGGGATATAATTTTTATTAATTACACCGTGGCCGTAAAAAGTTACAAGTTTACAACCAAGATGAAAAAGAAAATATGCTATTTAATTTTAATTTTAACTTTTTAACGTGATGTAACTAACGTTCAGTTAAGCTGATCATGAATATTATGGGGTTACGGAAAATGACCTAAGCTACCATGATTTTATTTAATATATATTATATATTGACTCATGAATCACTAGTGATATGCTAAAAACCAAGTGACAAGAAATTACGCCTTTTAACATGTATTTTTCTTGATTTTAAAGTTATATTACGGTCAATAAAACTGAATTAAAGAAATGGAAAATTTTCATAAACCACAATGACATCATGGATGATGTAAACTTAGTTGAAAGATCTTGTCTATTTCCCATTAATGATTTTTGTTGAAGATATACAATGTTGCACCATGTTTGCTAGCAAAAAAGTTGCATCCAATGATGTGGATACCAAAATCCAACAAAAAAAGACAAACAACTATCACCTTTTTGGTGATTATTATTTGCACAAATAAATTTCCATAAACAAAAGTAGAAGTAAAATATTATAAAATAATAAAAAGAGAAACCTTGGTTGCCTAAATTCCACTTGTAGCCATCTTCCTCCTAGCCATGTGTCGGAAATGAATATATATTTTTTGCTTTGTATGGTATTGTAGATTTATGTGGAACATGATGAGTGTAGCTTTTAACATATTTCAATTATTATTTTTTTTCCTCATAGAGATCTCAATTTTGTTGGAGAAAAGTGATGGGCTTTATGGTATCCACTTGCTATATATGAAAATGTTTACTTATTGCTTTTCATATATGCTTAAAGATTCTAGTATAAGATTTGAGACTTATGAGAAAGATATATGCACACACCAATAAGGGGTGTAATAATAAATAAAAAGTAAAAAGTTTAATGATTAAGTTAAAGTTTTTAAAAATTTACTCCTAAACCTCAAAACGTTTCGCATGAAGCCGTTGATCAAACTAATGTATATGCTACCCAAATATGTCAACTTTATGTAAGGATACTGCGAGGGTAAATTGGTGTATTATAAAACATGTCAAAATATTACTCCATATAAAATATCAATAACATTTCCTAATAATGATCGATCATCCTTATATTTTGCATTCTAAAAAGAATTATAGATGCTTTTATTATTGCACATATTTTTAATCAACTTTAATAGATATTAACTAACAATTACAAACACTCTCCCTCTCTCTCTCTATCTATATATATACACAGAATAGTTATAAGAAAATATTATGATATAAATATATATAATTTTACTAAGAAAAATCAATAATTAAATGGTTTTCACACATGAAAAGATGATTAAAGGACCATTTTCGGATTTCCACAAAAGCTCCCTCATGGTTAAGCAACCACATGATCCAAAGTTAAATAGTGTCATACTTTTTAAATTTTAATTAAATATTGTATATAACGCTAATTTCAAAGGTCGGTGACACCGACACGTGTCACGGTGTCACCGACCGATTCGCTAGTTTATTTTTTGATTTTAAACTTTTATATATTTACGTTTTTTACCCCCGACTTTTATAAGTTTACGGTTTTGACACCTGACTTTTATATGTTTACAGTTTTGACCCCCGACTTTTATATGTTTACGGTTTTGACCCTCGACTTTTATATGTTTACGGTTTTGACTCTCAACTTTGACATATTTATCTTTTTGACCATCGGCTTTGACTTATTATCGTTTTGACACCCGATGACTTAGTCACTTTACAACTTTGAACCGTCACTCTGCTTTGACATATTTTTGACATCTAAGTTTGGATATTTCTTCGTCTGTTAATATGCTGCTTTACACCGTAATGTACGAGGCATAAAATTTTGTTTACGTGTTTTACGACTTTGTCCCTACTAATCTACTTTGACATATTTTAGCATTGACCATCCGTTTTTTACTTGGTTTTAATTTTGGCAATTACATTTGTTATATACACGTCTTTTAATATGTTACGCATTACGACTTTGCTCCATAACGTGCGAGACATGAAACCTTTTTATCAAAGCGTCTGATAAAATCACATGCGCGAGACCTAACCGCCGCAACGCGCGGCACGGCACATTGAGGTATCGCTGGGTATTAATTTAAGTTAAAAATATTAGTATTTAAACTATATAGAAATTAAAATTAAAAATGAATTGGGTGGTGTGGAATAGATTCTAATTCTATGCAAATTGAGGTGAGTATAAAGTGAAGTGAAAAAGTTGAAAAAACTAATGCAGTCTAGTATTAGCACAAGTGCAACATGAGCCGAACGGGTTTTACTAATAACTTGTTGTCATATCTACGGGCAAATGGATTTTATACTATTTATTTATATTTATTTTGCAATGATATATAAATTATATTGTTAAAATTTTGAAAAGTAATGATTTATATTTTATCATATTTTTATAGTTTTTTATTTGAATATATTTAAATAGAATAACCTCATTCTTCTTCGAATCAAATTCGGTTTTAAAAATTTCAAATTCGACTAATTTGAATAAGCACTTCTAGTGTACATAGGAAATATGTTTTTAATAGGTTACTTTAAGTCTTATGGTGATAAAAAGATACATAGGCTACTTAATTTGATGTAAAATTAATTGTGAATGGAGTTTGTCGTGTATGTTATTTAATTTGATAAGACAAAATGCAACCTTTGCAATCTACGATGACCAATTAAATTAAAAGTGTTATGCCAGCTATTGGGAACCATCCTAGGACCATAACATGTTAAAAAGGATTGGTGACAAACAAAAAATTGTAACCTAATAGAATATAATATTAAAGATAATAACCATCTTCACATTTTAAAATTTTAAAGACTAGAAGCTTTAAAAATGTTGTACGTACCACTTAATGTTGTAGAGAGTCTAACATGCTCTCTAAGGTATTCATCGGCCGGTTTTATGGCATTTAAAGACTTATATTTTAATGATTTAAAATCTCTGAACCGTTAAGTGATAACAATATGTTGAATGGTACCCCACTCCATCATCATATTTTTAAAATTTATATTATAATGAATTTTTGAACCATTAAAAAGTAGATTATTACTGGTCATTCAGATGCTATCAAACAACCCTTAACTTTAACGAAACTGGAACTTATAGTTTCTAAGGATTATTGAAATTAATTTGCAAACATATAGTTTATAAATCAAATTGCGAAAGTGTCTGATACAAGAGTTATCTTTTACTTTTTTTTTCCAATAATTGAGATAACTTGTTGTTGGTAAACTTACAAGACAACAAATACCATTTCTAGCTTCCCAAATCCCAATGTAACCGCCATCACAATAACATGGATGACCTTTTTTAACTTAGACTGCCCGTAATGGGCGTTATGCCCTCCACAAAACGCCCCTTAATGCCTAAAAACGCCCCCCACACCGTTACGTGGGGGCGTTATGTTAGAAATTTTCGTCGGACGTTTTAGTTATAACGCATGCGCCCCATCTTTTCTTTCCCATTTATCTCACACACACTCTCCCATTTCTCTCTCTTAGTCATAATTGAGGGGCATTATCTCACTACGCCACTTTTTAGTATAATGTCCATTGCCTAGTCACCGTCCACATGGTGAAAAATGCCCACTAGGGGCATTAACCATTACATACAGTTTTAGAGACCCAAATTAACTTGAAATCTTTTTCACAAAGGAATAAAATGCTTTATCTTCAAATCACCACATGAAGTTGGTTGTTGTGACAAAGAAGAGATGATAGACTATATTGTAAATTGTATATAACTCTAATTTTAAAGGTCGGTGACACCGACACGTGTCACGACCGATTCGCTAACTTATTTTTTGATTTTAAACTTTTACGTATTTTTTTTTGTACCCCCGACTTTTATATGTTTACGGTTTTGACCCCCGACTTTTATATGTGTACGGTTTTGACCCCCGACTTTTATATGTTTACGGTTTTGACTCCCAACTTTCACATGTTTATCTTTTTGACCAACGACTTTGACTTATTATCGTTTTGACACCCGATGACTTAGTCACTTTACAACTTTGAACCGTCACTCTATTTTGACATATTTTTGACATCTAATTTTGGATATTTCTCCGTCTGTTAATATGCTGCTTTACACCGTAATGTATGAGGCATAAAATTTTGTTTACGTGTTTTATGACTTTTTCCCTACTAATCTACTTTGACATATTTCTAGCATTAACCATCCGTTTTTGACTTGGTTTTAATTTTGACAATTACATTTGTTATATACACATCTTTAATATGTTACGCATTATGACTTTGCTCCATAACGTGCGAGACATGAAACTTTTTTATGAAAGTGTCTGATGAAATCACATACGCAAGACCTGGCCGCCGCAACGCGCAGCCCGACACATAAACCTAGTTGTATGTAAACTAGAGTTAGAGAAATTAACAATATTATTATAGTTTGGTTTGATATCATGGATTGATTATAAAAGTTTAAAACTGTTATTTGAAGATTAGAATAAGTGATTATATTATAAGTTAAAGATTTATGATTTTATTAATTTTTTTATAACAGTTTTGTGTATACTATTCGTATATATCATCATCATCATTATTATTATTATTACTAGATTAGTACCCATGTACTACACGGATTTTAGTTTTATAGGTTTTAACTCAATTTACATATAAAATTTATTTTTAACATATCTCTTATTAAATCGATTTGGATATTTACAAATATATTCATATAAAAAATCATATGTTACAATAAAGGATATGATTTATAATAGTTGGTAAATTTTTATTGGAACATATCGGGTTAGAAGATAATTCGTGATAAGTGTTAATTTTTTTATTTGAACATATCGAGTTATGAGATAATTATTGATAATTGGTAAAATTTTAATTTGAAGGATAAATCATAATAATTGATAAGTTTTTTATTTGAACATATCATATTAGGAGATAATTCATGATACTTGGTACATATCGGGTAAGATATAGATCATGATAATTGATAAATTTTGTATTTGAACATATCGGGTTAGGAGATAATTGATGATAATTTTGAATTTTTAATTTTTAATTTAAACATATCGGGTTATTTCGAATATGGAGCATACCATGACCCATCTAAAAATTCTCCATCAAATTAATTAAGAACATGACACCTAAGCAAAATCCTATGTGGAGTGGTTAAAATGATGACATGTGGATGTGTTACTCAATTATTAGAATAGGTAGATTATTATTATTATTATTATTATTATTATTATTATTATTATTATTATCTACCTATTCTAATAATTAAGTAACTCATCCACTTGTCACCATTTTAACTACTCCACCTAGGATTTTGCTTAGGTGTCATGTTCTAAATTAATTTGATGGAGAATTTTTAGACGGGTCATGGTATGCTCCATATTCGAAATAACCCGATATGTTTAAATAAAAAATTCACAAATTATCATAAATTATCTCTTAACCCGATATGTTTAAATACAAAATTTACCAATTATCATGATCCATATCTTAACCCGATATGTTCAAATTAAAAATTTACCAATTATTATGAATTATCTCCTAACCCGATATGTTAAAATAAAAAATTTATCAATTATTATGATCTATCCTAACCCGATATGTTCAAATTAAAATTTTATCAATTATCATTAATTATCTCTTAAATCGATATGTTCGAATAAAAAAATTAACAATTATCATGAATTATCTCCTAATCCGATATGTTCAAATAAAAATTTACCAATTATTATAAATCATATCTTTTATTTTAACATATGATTTTTAATATGAATATATTTGTAAATATCCAAATTGATTTAATAAGGAATATGTTAAAAATAAATTTGATATCTAAATTTATTTAAAACATATAAAACTAAATTCCGTGTAGTACACGGGTACTAATCTAGTTATTATTATATTTTGTTTGTACTTTTCAAAGTTTTGTTTGTATTTTTTAAAAGTGCGTTCAAACGTTTTTTTTATTTGTTCGAACTTGTTTCAAAGCTCATTAGATTTGTTTTAACCGCTTATCCTTGAGCCGTTTGAAATGTTAGACAAGATAAAAATAAGGAAGAACAACTTAATTAAAGCTAGGGACAATTTGAATAACTTTAACTTTATATGAATTTTTCCTTTATTTCCTCCCATGATTGACTTTTTAGTTTTTTGTAAGTGTTAACTAAAATGCAAATGCTATTTAAACCTACGTACAAGTAGAATATTAAGTTGACATTTGAAGTCAACTTTTTACAACTATTAGATGATGTATGGAGTATCGGTTAGTAGTTAGCACTACAAATCAACGTACGTTGTCCTTCAATGGCACTTTTAGTTGTATTTTTTTTAGCTCTGTTTAAAATAATATTTTATAGTTTTAAGTTGTTTAGAAAACTTAATATATGTTAAAAGCTTATATTTTATTGAGGAAATGGCCACTCATGTATAACTTAGCTTGTGTACATTATCCCTATCAAACGAAGAGTGTTGATTATAATTTGTTTGAATACATTTGGTTTCTTTGGCTTGGAGGATCCGGAATTTTTTTAATAGAGTTTAACATGTCGTTTATAGTATTTTTTTACCCTTAAAACCTAAAGCTTTGTTTTTAACATCATTAAGTTTGTTATTCAAAAGAAGGTTACGATGCAACTTATTGTCTGTTTATTTTTTGCTTTAATCTAAAGACTTTTATGAGTTATAAACATGTATTAATTAATAAATTTACTCTAATAAAAGTAACCTATACATATATCTAAAAAACTATTAATATACATTAAATGATTAGTAACATGTGTTTCCATATCATAAGTTATTCTTATTTTTTTAAGAATAAATTGTCAAAAACGTTTCTGGGTTTGTATCGTTTCGACCACTTTGGTCCTTATTTTTTTTTCTTGCCATTTTAGTGTTTGCTTTTGTAAAAAATGTCATTCTAGTCCTTCCGTCAATGATTTCCGTTAAATTTGTGTTAAAAGACCATAATACCCTTTTATTAACTTAATTAGCCATTTTGATCCTATACTATATTTTGCCTTAAATCATCAAATAACACCACCACACACCCAATTTCTAACCATAATCTGCACCACTTCAAACCAAATTCATAAACAAATCATCATCATCATCCTCATCAAATACAACAAATCTCTAGCCATAATCTGTAATAATCATCTTCACCGCACCACACCTCACCATCACGCCATCAGCACCATCATCTACCCACCACCAAACCCTAGTTTCCCATCTCAATTATCCATCTAGCCATCGCTGCTGCAACTACACCACCACCACCGTCTTCTGCCAAACGACGAACACCACCTCCGTCTTCTGCCAACCGCACCACCACCATCATTGTGGTGGTTTTCGTCTTCTGCCAAACACACCACCACCACCACCGTCTTCTGTCAACCGCACCACCACCACTGTGGTGGTTTTTGACTTCTGTCAAACGTGTAAGGAGACGATGATAGATCTGGGATGATGGTAGATTGATGGATTAGGGCCCCACGTGTGAAGGTAACGATGGTGAAGGTGGAGTTGGCGGTGTTTGATCGACAATGATGTAGGTGTAAGTGGTGTAGATAATGGTCTAGCGAGGGTGTGGGTGGTGGGAAGGTGAGAATAAGGGTCGGTTGAATGGTGATGTTGGTGAAATTTGTCGCAGGTGATGATGTTGGGGAAATGGTGATGTTGAAAATGCAGAGAGAATGAGGAAAAAAGTGGGTTTAATTTGGGTGGGGTGGTTTCATTTTGTTTTAATAAATAATAATAATAATAATAATAATAATAATAATAAAGTTGCTATTTTGGTCCCCGAGAAGTAAATGACTAAAATACCCTTTGCATTAACGGATTTTTTTAACATAACTTGACAGAAGGACGAAAATGACAGTTTTTTTACAAAAGCAAACACCAAAATGACAAGAAAAAAAAAGGACCAAAGTGATCAAAACGGTACAAACTCAAGGACGTTTTTGGCAATTTACTCTTTTTTTAAATAACACTATTACACATATATAGCTATGTTTTTTTAATGTATATGTGGATATTGGAAAATGTAAAAAGGTTAGGACTTATGTAACGTAAGTTAATTTGGTGTAACTTACAAATATTTAGCATATGTTACTATATGTAAAGGCTAATATTACACTGGTGTAACTACGCTTGTACTACAAATTTTCATATATCTATGAAAAGATAATGTTATTTATGTTTAATAATATTATTAAAAAATATTTTTGGTTCATGTTGACGAGTTACCGTGGTTGACAAAATGATGGATAAACAATACCCCCTGTCTATTCCCACACCCTCAGCCCCTCACAACCACTAGGCACTGTGTTATGGCCAAAGAGCGGCGTCTGGGTAAAAAACGTTTATTTTTACTAAATAAGACGTGTGTGGTTGTTTTTTTTAATTTGTTAATACAAACGTGTTTTTTAGGTTGTAATTTAAATTTTTAAAAAAATTAACTATTCAATATAAAAATGTTAACTAGTTATGAAATAAAAATTCGAAACAAACGTGTGTTAAGGTTTTTTATATTGAATAGTTAACGTTTTTTATAATTTCAAACTACAACTTTCAACAAATACATAATAAAACATGTGTATCTTATAAAAATGTATACCAAACGTTAACATATAACGACCCAAACAAACATGTTTTTTTTATTAAAAATAAATGTTTTTATAAAAAAAATTGACCCACACACGACTCTTTGATCATAGCACGACGCCTGAGAGTGTATGAAATAAGAGGCGTGAAAATAGCTAAAACCAGAAAATAACCTCGCTTTGATAGATGTTGATTTTTGAGAATAGAACCAGCTAGTAGGCTAGTAGCTATGCCTATATGGCTGTAAGAAGAAAGCATATGAATTATGTATTTAGCCAAATGGGTAGGACTCATATGATTATGATTGATCAATTATACTTTGCCCTTTCCACCGTGCTTGGAAACCATATCCCACACACACCATGTACCTTTGACAAATCCTAATTATTTTTTCTCTTGAAAAATCGTACAGATTTTAGTTTATTCTATATAAATAAACTTGTTTATTGTCCGCGTTATGCTAAGGTAAATAACATTCAAATGATGATTTAAAGAATACTAATGATAATAAATACGGTTCTAGTTAGTTTTGAAACCGAAATAAAAGATTTATTAAAATTTCTTTTTTAGTATAACAGTATTATATATATACTTAAATTAAAAAAAATATTTGATTTTATGATGTAGCTTTTTTAAATATAATTTCATATAAAAAATTATGTATGCTTAAAAAATACTATTAACAACTTTATTCATAAGTTTAATTTTGTACCTTATCAAATACAACCCGACTCATGCACATCCTTAGTTGACGATGATTAAAATATAACCACTCTTAATTTTTTTCAAGATTCTACCAACACTAGGGAACCAAAATTTAATATTAAATAAAATTGTTATTGTAAGATAAACTCTTAAACAATGTCACATAAGTAAAACACATTCAAATGATAACACATAAGCCAATTATGTTTTAATTTATTATATTAGAGATTACCGTTTTAAGAATGGGTGGTTACAATTTACTATTTTTTTATCTTAACCATATAAAATCTCATAGAAATGTGATTTTTTTTGCCTTGTATATATAATCTCGTAAAAATGTTAATGGTTTACTTAAATTTATAAATTCACATTTCGCATACAAATGTGTATATAATGTTTGTAAAAAATCATTAAAATAATTCTTTCTTCATATTTATGATTTTTGTATTGCAATGTAGGGTAAAGAAAATGATGAAATGTGGAAGATGATGTTACTAGTATTATACTAGTGTAGTGTAGTGTAAGGTGAATAGACAAAATCCATGTCATTTGGCACACAAATGTTGTATATTTACACATTAACTCCCACTCATTTCATCTCCTTCCCTTCCCTTTGGCACTTGTTATCTTTTTTTTGGCACTTGTTATCTACACAATTCTTTTCTCTTTCTTCTTCCTTCACTATTGGAAATTTTCATATCTCTCTCTCTCTCTTCTTACCAGGTTTATTCTCTCTCTCTCTTTCTTGTTATTGTCACCATCTTTTGTCACTCTTCAACAGAATCTTTCATACCTGTTTTCTTATATCTAAAAATCATGATCTTCATAAATCATATATACATATATATACACTTGTGATTTCACCTGGGTTTTGCTTCAATTGAACTGGGTTCTTCTTAGAATTTGTAATTTCACCTGGGATTTTGTTCAATTTTTGGTTTTGATTCAGTTGAATTGGGTTTATCTTAGCCATTAATTTCTCTTGGGATTTGGTTTAATTGAAATGGGTTCATCTTAAAATCACAATTTTTGATATTTGTACTTGTAATTTCACTTGGGTTTTGGCTCAATTGAAATGGGCTCTTGTTATTTTGTAACGGTATCTTTGAACACCCTTTGTGTTTTAGTGATGGATTAAACCTGATGAAAATAATTTGTATGCTCCCTTTATCTTCATTTTCTGTAAATGAACAGAACAAAGTGTAACTGGAATGTGGATAGCATGGAAGTTTTTGCAAAAATGGTGTGTTTTTACAAGTCGATAGTTGTCTCCGGGAAAAAAGTAAAAGAAAGTTGTTTCTAGTGAATCCGCTAGCTGAACTAGCGGATCCAATAAAGATCTTTCTTTCTTGGACTCACCATAAACAACTTTCTTTTTATTTTTGCCCCGGAAACAACTAAAATTTGTAAATTTTTTTGCAAAAAATCGGATAGCATGAATTGTGTTTTGAATTTTATTTTTTGAGAGTGTAATGCTTTTTCATACAAATTTGAATGTGCAGGAATTTAATCACTTGTCTGCATATACAAACTTCCTTTTGACAATGAGTTCTATGTACTACAAAGAACATGATGACGGAATTGCTTCCAATCCGGTGGGTTCACTGTCATCTGGTTCGGGTCCTTGGTGGAGTGGAGTTGTGACTCAATCGGGTTTTGAAGAACCCATTGGCTTATTGAAAAATTCATCAATGGGAAACTGTGGACAACAACTCATGCATTTAGCCCCTAAGCAATCCTCTCGTGCCATAGATCACTCGACGGAGAAAGGGGATATGACTCAATTTAACATCTTGCATGGTAAATATTTTTGTTTAACATCTAAGTTTTATGTAAATACTGAACTTGGTTTATAATTTATCTTAACCTGTTAAAAATGAGCGAATTAAACCGAATGGTAATGAAACTCGATTAGTATTTAGTTATTTTTATCCATGTTTAACCTAAGCTAACATGTGACTTTGACAGAAAATAAGAAAGTCACTTAGTAGTAACTAAGTTTTATAAGTTGGAATTTGAGTGGATGCATTTAAAAAAAATAAGTTGGAGTGACTTTAATGATACAATATTGAAATTTACTTACTTTATTATGATCATCACAATATTTGATCTTGAGAACTTAATGGTTTTAGGGCTGTGATTCAACTATGAATTATGGGAATTTTTCATAACAAATTGTATTTGGATATTTAAAGAAGTTTGTTTAAAAAACTAGGCCAGAAATCTTGTGCAGAGTTTTGATCAGGCTTTAAAGTGATTCAGGTGACGCCAAGAGTTCATCTAACGGTGAAAAACCAGTGCAATTACAGGCTACATACACTATGCAGTCTGCTGCACACGAGGTTGGAGGTCATCTTGAGCTTGGGTTTGGTCAGCCGGCTGTGGTAATAATTTTGTTTATTTAGATGATTTTGATCATAATCTTTATGATAAAAGCTTATACGTTTTATTGTTTTTGGTTTTTGATGAACTATGGTAGATATGTGGCAAGTATCCTTATGGGGATCAGTATTATGGCATGCTCTCTGCTTATGGACCTCAAATCGCGGTGTGTACTTTCTTTGAACAAATAGCTTATTTGGGTTCAATCTTTAGCTTGAAGAAAGGGTTTTAGATCACAAGATTTATTTTTTGTGAAATATCAGGTGAAAGATGTTATCTTCTTTATTGTAGTTAACTTGATCATCTTTTGTATTTAGGGTCGGGTTATGTTGCCTTTGAACTTAAGCTCTGATGATGGACCTACATTTGTGAATGCAAAGCAATATCATGGAATAATCAGGCGCAGGAGATCGCGTGCCAAGGCAGAAATGATGAACAAAGTTGCAAAAAGTCGTAAGGTAAGCTTATAATACGAAATGACCATTTTACCCTCAAAATGTATCACGGTTTTCATTTGTTTGTTTTTTTGGCAGCCATATCTGCACTTGTCACGCCATCTCCATGCAAAGCGCAGGCCGAGAGGTTGTGGGGGCCGCTTCCTAAACACGAAAGAATTGGAAAAGGCTAAACTTGGAAACTTGGATTCAAAACCAGCTGATAATCCAACCGGATCTCAGAGATCCGAGGTTTTACAATGTGATCAGGAAACAAACAATAGTAGGTCTCATGTGTCAGGAGCGGAGGTTACAAGCATGTTCTCCATGGGAGATCTTAATCATTTCCCGATTGGGAATCTCTCAGTCGTTTCTATTTCAGACGTGATGATGGCTGGCAATGCCATTCGTGGTTTTGGCATGCAGAACAAATGGGTTGGTGGGGCTACCAATAGTGGCCTCCGCTTCAATCTGACAGTCTGATGGCATATGGGGTCTGGTGTGTTAGAACATCAGACCCCATTCTTGGATAGTCAAACGAGACTGGCTCGTTTCCCGCTCTTTGACTATGGCAAATCATCCTTGGCTTTTGTGTTAAGGTTGTATCTCTATCTTTAACTCCCCCTGCAAAATTTCATTTGCTGTGTTTGGGAATTGTTTAGAGATGCTAATAGCCTTAATACATACATATGGTGGACAAACATTTCTGCAAGATGTGCTTGTTTCATCTTATCTGAATCTAAATAACTCATGTTTGAAATAAAATAACCTTGAAACTATGTTTTTTCATGGTGTGTACCATTTGTGTTTTTGACTTTAAAACATTTGGGAAGTGTCATGTATTATGTTTTGATGTTTTATAGTTTGTTTTTGTTGGTAGGGGTTGTTAACTATAATGAATGTTGGATGTTTATGTATGTGAGATATTTTTTTGGTTAATAATAAATCCAAAATGATTGTTGTTGCTTGTTCTTCATCATTAATCTCCATTGCTGCTGCTCCTTCAAAGCCATCTTCTCAACTCCACAAACTTCCTTAGTTCAATCTCCAAAACCCTAATTTTTCGTTTGACTTTTAAAACGGTTAACTTAAATTCCTCTTTATTTATGAATCTCATTATAGCATTCACACATGTTATATAAAATCAATAATCAGATAAGACAGAAAGAGTTACAAGAGCGAGAATGAGTTTTCTATTCACTCGTATGTGCAACAAACCAAATAAATCCATCAATGGTAGTCACTTATCAATTGTTGCCGAGCAGTTTCTTGTTGATGGACCAAGTCGCCACTGATCGGAGAATAACTTCGGATATCGGCTACGAACCATAAATGTACTTTTGTGTAAAGTTATGTGCCAAAAACTAAAACTAACAAAAACTATAAGGTGCAAAAGAGCAAATAACATACAAATCATCTTCTAGAAATCGAACACACACCAACTAACAGCCACTGTAAACACTCTTATAATCCAATACGCAATCGTTCAACAGTCAATTTGATAATCAAATGGCAGAAATTCAAATCAAGGTGTTTATCGTTCTGCTTTGCTCGGTTTCACTGATCGCACCGTTTGCTGATGCCATAGATGTTAAATACTGCAGTAAGTTTGTTAAATTTCATGTTGAGTTTAGTTAGGGTTTGTAGAATTGCTTATGATTTGAGACGATTGATCGTTGTTACTTGTGTTAATTAAGTTACGAGATTTAGATTTTGCTTATTGCTACTGTTTTAGATTGAAATTTTGCTTCTAGTTGACTTTTAGGGTTTCGAAAATGCTTCGTTTGGTGTTTGATGTTTGCAGAAATTGGGGATGAGTGAGATAGTTAGTTAAGAGTTATAGTTTTTGAGGTTTAGAGAAGTATGTATATGTGATCATTGCTTGATGAACTGATGATTGTTAGTTATTGGATTTTAGATTTTGATGAAGTGTGTGTTTTTTGCTTTGTTTGGATGTGCTTTTAATGAAGATCTTATTTTTTGTTAATTGTTATTGATATGTGTACAGATAAGAAGAACAATTATGCAGTCAAGGTAAGTGGAGTTGAGATTAATCCTTACCCGATCGAAAGAGGCACTGAGACCACCTTCACTATTAAAGCATCTACAGGTATAATTTTATTCTAAGTTCTTTGTTGTTGCAAATCGAGAGCCATTTGACCAAACTTCTTTATCCGATAGCCATTGACTAGATTTTAGAAGAAACTCAACTTGACCGTTACAAATGATTACTTTCAGTCGTAATAGGCCACGTGTCAAGATCGTGTATTTTTATAGAAAATGGTCTATGGCAGTTATAGTAAACAAGTTTGGTCAAATTGATAATTTTTTTATCAACCTATGTTCATGGTTTCTTGGAATACAGAAACACCAATCTCCGGAGGGAACCTTGTGATTGATGTTTCATATTACTTTTTTGGGGTCTATAGTGAGACCAGTGACCTCTGTGGCAAGACATCTTGCCCTGTCACCGCTGGGGACTTTGCAATCTCTCACTCCCAATCGTTGCCTTCAGTAACTCCACCTGTAAGTGGTTTTCATCTGTTTTTTATTATGTTAAGTTCTGTTTATTTTTATATACGTGGTTTGTGTTATAACAAACATTCAAACAAGTTCATATGAAGGTGTATTGTGTAAATGATGAATTTTGATTGATGGTGGGATTTGTTTCTTTTTGAAAATTCTGTAACACCTACAGGCATTTTCTTAGAAGTTTGAACCATTCTCTGGGCCTGATTTTCTGAAATTTGATTATTGGGCTTGATCCATCACCGAGTTGGCAAGAAGATAACGGGCTTTTATTCGGTAGAGGATTCTGATTGCCATGTGTGGTAGTAGCAAATTGTCCATGAATATGGGTTAACGCTATTAAAAGACATGATTTTTTGCATACTTCAAATATTTTACTTGCACTTATGAAAATATGTTTTGAGACGACAAACTTTACAGTTACAATTGTCAAATTTGTTACTTTTAGTCAGTCTGGATATTTAGGACTAGTTCTAGTAGATAAGGGCATTGTAGCTTTTGAGCTTTTCATAGGTTATGGATTGTGATTTGTGAGTGAAGTGTGGCTTTCTTTGTGGTTGATGCCGACGATAACTTCAACTAGTGGTGTCAAACTCAAAACAGGCAGGCTGGATCAGGTGGGATAATGGGTCTAAATGGGTTTGGGTCAACTGACATGTAAAACAGGTCAACGGGTTGGGTTCATCCGCTAGTTTTTGTCTCTCATTTTTCCTAAACGACCGGTATCATAAAAGTATAAGAACTGTTGTTGATTAACAAAGTTATAAATCTTCACTATATGAAGTATTGTTCACTTTTAAAACAAATTACTAAACAACAATAATATGATCTATGCGTATCCTCAGTTCCTCACTTCAAGTAGAGAAAGTAGAAAACAACCACTAGTTAGCCAATTCCTTTATCCAAATATGGCCAACTCTGCTTCAACTTCCAACCCAATATGGCCCGGTTGGTTTATGAGGTTTCAAGTTTCAACCCATTTGGTAACTTTTCATGGTCCAAAATTACCCAAACACTTAGCACTGAATGGGTCATTTAGGAGATTTTAGGTTAATCTCTATTCATTTTGGGCTGAAATCGTCAGGTATAACTACAAACCTTATTCAATGCTTTATTAAGATCCTATAGATATTATAGGGTTTGGTATCAAATGAAGAATATATCATTTATTTGAAAAAGATGTTATAATCTATGTTGTCTTTGCACCTTGAGCCTTACCTATGTTTTAATGTTAGTTAAATAGATAAACCGTTGATAATCGACATACGTTGGTTGGGTCTGTCTTTGTGTTTCAATGAAGCTGCTAACAAGTATTTTTATTATGAAAAATCAGGGTTCATATACACTCACAATGAAGCTGCAAGATAGTAACAAAAAGGAGTTGACATGCATCTCCTTTGACTTCAGCATTGGCTGGTATAGCTCTGAAGAGGCAGTTGCATCCAGTTAAGTGGCTAAAACCTGTTTTCCCAACCAACTCATGAATATTATAGATGATCCCATGTTTCTGTACTATGTTAAATCGTTCGTTTGTTGATCAATGATATTGTTGTGTTCGTGCTGTTGTACCCCATGTATCTTTTGACCTTTTGTGAACGCTTAATGATGGATTATAAACACAAAGTTAGGGTGTAATTTCGAGTAATTCATGAGCGGCTCATCTCATTTACACCATTGTGCTGGATCCAAGAAATGGGCATCATGGTCCAGCTTCATATCATGCCTTTGGCAAAAATGTCTTTTAACACCTTGATTACTCTAACTTCATATCCACTAAAGTCTAGCTGATCAAGTCATAAGAGTATCAAAAGCTGGTTTTTAGCCCTCTGCAACACCCTACCCCGACCTGCTTGTGAGCTGTGAGTCTATTATTAGTGGTGCCACACGTATCATTCGTTTTTGGACTAATCTGGTTCACCGTTTAAGTCAAAACTCAAATGGTTCAAACTAGTAAGATGTTAAGAACCCATATGGACCATTGAAAGATTTGACTTGTGAGTAAAATGGTAATAATACTGAAACAGAACGTTAAGAATACTAAATGATGGAAGCATAATATAGAGAGATTGAGTAAATCTTTTACTCAAATCATTTTTTAACCAACTTTGTTGTATACCATCTTAGACACATTTTCTGGAAGCATTCAACCGCTCGCGTATGTGTGTGTTAGTTGGAATAAGTGTCCAACCGCTGCATATGTGTGTTGGTTGGCCGTTGGTGTAAGTGTCGTGGGACATGTATGTTTATTTAATTTGAACCAAAATTTTTGGGTGTGAATTGGAGGAATGAATCCTGCAGGGTAAGGGAACACAAACGAACTTCCCACCGAACGGTTCACGAACCGTTCGCTGAAAGTTCGGTTCGTTTACAGCCCTAGTCCCTGCATCAATTCTCGAGAAACCACTACTACGGAAAAAACTCTTGGTGTGATATGTTCCATCACCCATTTACATCTTTGGCGATGGATTCACTACAATATCCAATTGGAATGGTGATTGTGTTCGATTTCGTTCATGTTTCATGATACTTGACCCATGAGTCTCTCACAACAAGTTGGGAAGAAGACGATAGCTTTTATTTCATACAAGGTTCTAATCGCAATATGTTTTAACATTGGTTTTGTCGGTTATTGGTTATATTTAGGGCAGTTTTGTGATCGTAGGTCATTTTGTCAATTATGGATCGATTTTCTTTGCTCGGCTTGTATTTCAGAATTTGCTGGTATGGGTATGAGACGAACTTGTTTTCTCAAGCAACCCATCAATAAAACTAAAAGGCTAAGAACATATTGTAGATGGTCACATGTTTCGTGTATCCTATGTTTGACTTTATGTACATTTGTATATGATGTTTCCCATGTTGCTTTATATAACTCTTTCTCCATGTGTTATGTAATAAAAACTGACCTTGCTAACTAATCTTAAAGTTTGGGTTATTTACAAGTTTGCTATTTACTAGTTTTCAACTTTTTTTAACTAACATATTTACAATTTTAGTCCCTGACTTTGACTAATTATCAATTTGACTTCTGATGACTTAGCAAGTTTTTTTACTGTGATCTTTTACTATATGACATATTTATGCCTTGAACCCTCTGATTTTGACCTGCTTATCGTTTTGGCCTTTAGCGTTTGATATTTCAGTGACACATTACGGTTTTGACGTACGAAACATGAAATTTTTTTTATCAACACATATGACGAATTCACATACATAAGACCCGATAGCGTAACCCGGCCACTGCATCACGGGGCCCGGTCTTAAATCCTTATATAATATAGCAAAACAAAAAAATCCTATGTGGCATGTTTTCATAGCTTTTAGCTTATGTGGCATTATTTGAGAGATTATCTCACAACAATGATTTTTCTATTTAAAATATGTATATAAATGTATTATAATAAAACTAATTACATTTTTAGTCCCCTAATATTTTGGAGAATTCTGAAAAATTTAAAGAGTTTTATATTTTAACCCTTTACTACAAGGGGTATACGTGAGTCGGTTTATATTTGATAGGGTTTAAAAATGAAACTCATGGATAAAGTAAAATAATAACATACAGTTAAAGAACTCAGTGTTTTATAAATATACATAACATTTTTATATGATTTAAAAAAATAATAAACTACACCATAAAACTAAGCACTTTATTCTCTTTAATTTGAGTATAATATTGCTATACTGAAAATTGTTATTTTTTAAAATATATCATGTGTTTCGTTTTACCATGGTTTTGTCTCAAAACTGAATGGAACATTCATGAACATCTTTAAAAGCATCACTTGAATTGTGTTCCCGAGCGTAGCGCGGACACTAAACTAGTCTAGTTACTATACATAATAAAACATATCATCCCGAGTAACATAAGCCTTTTGGCTTTAGGAGCATTGCTGGATGAAGTTTGAATTTTGTACACATTTGGTTTTTAATTGACTTTGATTTATTCAGATACTTTCATGTAATGTTTTGCCGATCAAATAAAACTTGCCATCTAAAGCTAACCATGTGATACAAAATAAGATTTCAAAGTTACCTCATGAATCATGAATGTAGCATTTTCTACACATTTGATCCTCGAATGAATTTAATTTTATATGTCCCATCAAATCAAATAATTCCAAAATAATTCCATGTAATATTTGATGTTTCTAGAACCGATAAAAGTATGTCATGTGGATATAAACAAGTTATCTGAAATCATTTTCATTAACTACTACTCTCTCCGTCCCAATTTAGATGTCATGGGACCCACAACACAAAGATTAAGAAAAAGTAGATTGTTATATTATTTTAATCTATAAAATGACAAAAATACCATTAAAGTATTTTGTCTTTTAGTCATAAAGTAGATTTTATGTTAAATAATTAGGGGTAAAATTGGAAATAATATTTTTATTTTTGGAATGGACATTTAAATTGGGACAACCAAAAAAGAAAATTTGGACATTTAAAATGGGACGGAAGGAGTATTATTTAAATAAAATTATAAATAAATTCCTTTAATTATAACTATTACTATATATTAATTGACAAATTACTATATATTATTTTACACACTTCATTAATATTAATATTGTTTTTGGTCAATTTGGTAATTTTGTTTATTGTGGTATTTTTTTAATTTTTATATATTAATGTGTTATAGTGTTTAATGTTGTGTTGTTAATTGTGTATAACTCTTCAATTGTGATGATATTTATGTACATATGTGTTTTATTGTATCGGTGTTTTGTGTACAACTATTTTATTATGTATGTTTGAATTAGTTGAATGACATGTGTTTTTCGTTGATTTTAGTCAGTGTATAATTTAATGGTTGTAATGACAAAACTTAATGATATACGAATGGCTCGCGCAACACTTGAGCGCTATATAATCCTAGTTTGTATTAATAAATTTTAAAACTTGCTAGGCTTTATAAAATAAAAACTACAATAATTTATAGTAAAAAGATTATAAAAGTTATTTACTATATCTTTTATTACAAACTAGTTATATGCGCGAGCTTTTTATTTGAAGGTTTTAAAAACGCATAAAGAAAACAATCATAAGGTCTTAAATTAGCGGCTACATCGTATCACAACTCGATATCATACTTAATAGCCCCACCAACAACAAAAAAACGTAAACAAATCGAAAAAACAAAGCGACAACATTTATTAGTGACTTAGAATCAGCGTCCATAGCGTGATCATGTTGTGGCTGCAACGTGATTGCGGATTTTTAAACCAACATTCCATATAATTTGACAAGGCTGGAGACGAAAACTAACAAAAACTTGTGTCAAAAAAAAAAAAAAAAAGTTTAATATTCATCAAAGTACTAAACATGATTGACGAAGTGAATCAGTGTTAAAAAAAGAAAAAATGCCCACTAAAAATAGATCGGCACAACCACATTAATTTTCCAACAACTTAAAGGGGCCAAAATTATAAAAACAAAAGTTATAGCCAAAAACTAAAGCATAAAACCTAACTATTCATCACACTTCTAAATTATTAATGTATAATGTAGTTAATTACTTAATTAAATATGTAGTTACTAAAACAAATAATTGACAAAATAATTATTATCACTAGTCATTATATATTTTACTATTTAGTTATTATCCTTTAATTAAAAAACCAATGTAAATGAATAGTAATATAGTTAAGTTTTGTGTTTTTTTATTTGGCCACCAAAGTAACCAATTAAATAAGTAGTTATATAGTCAAGTTTTGTGTGTTTTTTTTGCCACCAAAATCATAGAAAGGCCAAGCAATCCCTCAAAGTTACATGATTCGACTTCTAAGGTCGAAGATGTTAATATACATTATTAGATGAAGTTAATGTTTAGTATCAAGCCACAATCCCTCAAAGTTAATTCGTAACAAAAAACGCTCGCCGCAACACGCGAGCGATTGAATCCATCTAGTTATTATTTATTTATTCAACTATTATATGACTTGCTATACTATCCATATGACTTATTTACTATCTAATCTATTCAAGTTATAGTTATAAAGATATCATTTAAATTATCATTTCTTTTAATTCAATATTTATTTTGAACCATTTATTATTTAACTACATAATCATCTATTCTTTTCACCAAATTAAAAAAAATCTTTTTAGAAACACTAGTATTTGAATTGTCCTTAGAACCTTAGGTACATTCCTTTAACTAAAGGCACATTTTCTTAGGTTAATTTGTAAGAATATCTTTTGATGCCGTAATTTAAGTTATTTACTTTTAACATCACATATAAGTCAACTTGGTATTTATAGCCTCTTTTTAATTAATTCTCATATTTTGGGATGAATTTATGTGAATATATTCAATTATTTTATTTAATTCAATCAATTTAATCATGTTAATGTTATTACTTGCAATACGTGTTCATAACATGACATATGTTATTATTATCGCACAGATCATTAATTTATTTAAACGAACGAAAATCAATGGTAGAACTATTTAACCTCTACATTCATATATTTTTTTCTCATTACGACTTAGTCTGTGTGATTAAGTGGTTGAAATCATCAAGGTTTGATTGGTTCATCATTTGCCTTGTATGATACATATTTGCATATTAAGTTTTGACGTGAGAACTGAATCATTTTAATCATTGTGTTTGTATATAAAGTTATAAACATGTGCTTACTTACCAACTAATTCATTAGTTGATCGTATTACTCTTTACACGCTTTTAGAAAATTAAGCTATATGACTTTTCAGGATTCTTCACGACTAGGATATTATTGGACGTAGTTAATAAAGAATCATTTAATATATTGGAATTGTTTAGGTTGTTTATTTGATCAATGTAATTCACTTATTTGGATTAATGAAACTGAGAAGTTATTGTTATTTAAAATCATTTTAGTACAATGAGTTATGATCAATCGTTTCACTTTCGTCCCCCGATGATTTCTCCATTGGTTGGGGTGTGACGTTTATCACATTAAAACACGAAAAGGTGGGCTGGTTGGGGTTAGATTCCTTCTTGAAGTGCGTAGTTGTTAATCTCGGCTTTTCTTCCCTTAATATATGTATAAACGGTCATGGGGTCCTTAATAAATATATAAATGTCTTAGGATCTAGACATTATTAGGGTTTACTTCTAACAAATGCGTGTAATAAATAAGATTAAATTTATTTAGGTTAAAATGCACATCTAGCATCTAACACGACCATATGACAAACAGACGTACATGGTCATGTCGACTAAAAAATGATAACTTTCTCATGATCAGGGTTGGATACACGTATGTTCTTTTTATTTAAAATAACACTAAATTATGTGTGAGTATATAAATGCATGTCAACTGTATTACCCTAACGCTCTGATCATATTGCTTATAGTCAACAAAACAATAAAGAGGTGTTCTTTTTATAGCAATACATGAAAATAAACATTTATACTCCATCAATATAAAATTTAACATTTTTTTCGGTTGTAAAAACATAGACTAACATGAAGGGAGGAGTAATGAATGGAGACTTGTGGCAACACAAAAGTTCAATCTCTAAGCCGAACATGTTTTACCGCTAGTTTGTTGTTATTCCTACGGACATGTTGGTTAGTGAGTTTTCCCTGAACTAGAGTTGGGTTTTCCTAAAAATAGATGGGTTTGGACTACCCAATATCATCTGTGTTTGCAGAACGTATGAGTCATTTTCCCTATTAGGTTACCTCGAGCAGCCGTTATAAACATTTTGGAATGATAAGACACATTTTATGTTTTTTAGGGTTATAAAGTGTAAGTTTCCACCAACAACACAAGTTTCTAGTCAAACACAAAGATTCAAAATCCAGTAATAATAAGTTTTATTTATTTATATTTATTTATTTTGCTTCTTCTATATTTCACCAACATCACTATCATCATCATCGTCACCATCATCATCATCTCAATATCTTCTTCTGCTGCTGCTACTGCGTTGTTTTCCTCTTCATGAACCATCGTTTCAAACATCGATTTGCTCAATTGTTCACTTTCTCTCTCATCACCGACTTTCTCTCTCTAAAAACATTCCGTCAAATCCTCACCAAAACCCTAGATTTTCTCAGGATGGATTCATTCTTCTTCTCCGCTGCAGATGATGACTTGTACGCTACCACCAATTCGCCTTCAATCCGGAACTTATCTGACCTAGACGATGAGAAGCTGTTTCTCGTTGATCACAGGTAACTGAAACTCATGCTCGATTTGATGCTGAGTTTGTTATGTAGTTAGTTCGGTTTTGTATTGAGATTAGCTTTGATTGGTTGCAGGTGGTGGAATGAGACGCGTGAGTCGATGTTTAAGGAAGTGGATGGGGTTTTGTACGCTACAAGTTGTTGTTTCTCTGATGTTTTTGAATCGGAGATTGTTTTGGACATGGTTAGAAGTGAGTGTAATGGTGATGATGATTGTAATGGAGAAGACCAAGGGGTTTCGGGGCGCGAGTGTGCGTTGATTTCGGAATGGATGTTTTATCGTGCCCTAAAATGGTTAGCTGAATTTTTGAATGAATTGATATAGGGTTTAGTTCTGTTTATGAGTTATTAGGTTTGTTTGTATGATTTTGGTTGCATTAGTATCAACAAATCTCAATATAAATTTGCTGCCTTTATCTGCATATGTAAGAAAATTTGTACAATTGGAATTCGGTCCACACGAATGTACATGGTATTACAATGACAAAGTTGCATAGAACTAGGATTGAAACATTTTAAATTAAATCTAGAAGAGGTGAACTTTTTTTTCCTTATCATATAGTGTTATTTGTTCTTTCTGATTTTATCTGTTAGATGGTCTTCGTTGTATGGGCAAATAGGAAGCTGAGGCTAATGAAAAGCAAAATGAATGTAACTCTTAATAGTTAAAAGGATAGAATATGATTTTTTTACTAATGTATTATTAATGCCTTAAAGATATTTCATACTTTGTCTAGGAACACATTTAACTAGCTCGACATGTGCTTTTGATATTAACGAACATACCATGGAAAACCTGAACAAGCGTTTATGGTTATCCATTGAAATTCACTTCAGGGCGAGACTGGAGTTAGTTTGGAATTTAATCGAAGGAGCTTCTCTCTCAGATCCTATATAATAAGCTGCTAAGAATGATATGCCCCAACAAAATTTCTTCATGTATTCATTATAGAATAATAAATAGTTTGTTTGTAAAGCATATTAAAATTCTTTTTAATCTATGTACTGCATGTTACATTGAGTACTATAGTAGCTATTAAAAATACTATTCTAGATGTGTGGTTTTTGCTCTATGTCACATGATAGTATAGAACAGTTTTTTGAATTGCTATAGGTCTATCGATCTCGAGTTTAATCATTCCTTATTTCTTCACTCGTAAATTCTTTTGTTTGCTCTTCGACTTAACTATGGCACATTCTAAAAAGTCGTTTCCGTTCAGAAGTATTTGCAACATGCATGCAATGCAATCCATGATATTCCTAATCGTGTTTATAATCCATTATTTCCTATTTGACAGTTTGATGATTGGCATTGCTGCTCATCAAGATTATGCTCCTTTTGCAGGCATTATGATCTGAAGAAAGTTCAGAACTTAGTCATAGAAGATAATAAGGCAGACTTGTTCTTCTTACAAATCAGGCTTTCATATTCTGGAACAAGAAATTCATTGGTTGTAAGGATTAGGGAAAAGGTATAAACTAGTGTTGTTGTTCACTCATTTTTTCTTGAAGACTATAAAAATGTCATAATCATCTTAGTTGTATTGGTTTGGTCAAGTTTGAGTATTAATATTGTATATACTATAATCAGTCTAGTTACTACTTTGTCTTCTGTCATTCTTCTTGTTGCTACCAAATTACAAATGCATTTATGTAGTTATTTTCTATTTCTGGATAATTTTATATTGCCATTCGATATGTACATCAGTACATGAATGGATTTCATAATTTTAATTGGTGTTGTTCAGGACAACGAAGTTAGAGCTTTTAATAAATCGTGCCAGATATTTAGTGTCAACACCGGCCAGGCAAGTGTTTTTTTTTTCAATTTGTTACGGTCATGTGGGATTTATTGAATGATTTTATGCATTTTGCAGTTGAAGATTTGGGATTTTTCAGGGCAAATTACCAATTTTTTCCTTCAAGGTAGAACATTAGCTGACAATCCTGGACTAGTGAACGAAGAGGTAGTTATGTTGAAACATTACGTACCAACCAACAACTTGAGCAACTTTTCCCCCCTATTTTGATATATATAGAACTGGCTTTTAAATCTTTAGTATGGTACTGCAGATTTCTTTGGAGTTACAAGTTTATGGTTTATCTCATGATATTATGCTAAAAGAAAACGGGATGGCAATTGATTCGGAAACTGAACTGAAGGTGAATGGCCACTCTGACAAAGTCAACTCATATGTCAGACTTGGTCAACCACAACTTTCTAGTAGCTCCAGTGAAGCTTATAACTTGGGTTTGACCGGATTATACAATCTTGGAAACACATGTTTTATGAATAGTGCAATCCAATGTTTGGTGCATACTCCACATCTTGTTGATTATTTTCTAGGGGACTTCAGAAAAGATCTGAACTTTGAAAACCCATTGGGCATGAATGTATGTATTTTGCATTTAGTTTATTATTACTTTCTAAAAGTAAAATTTATGAATTATCTTTTTGCCCATGTTGTCCAGGGTAAGCTTGCTTTAGCATTTGGAGACTTGTGTAGGCAATTATGGACACCTGGTGTTACTGCAGTTGGCCCACGAGCTTTCAAATCAACACTAGCTGATTTCGCACCTCAATTTGATGGCTATAATCAGCATGATTCTCAAGTTGGTGATCCTCATTTTATTAACTATGACATGTCTTACTATCATGTAATCGATATTACTACACTGGTCTCTATCATTAAATATATATAATATATATACAGGAATTTCTTGCTTTTCTGCTGGATGGACTTCATGAAGATTTAAATCGTGTAAAAATCAAACCTTATAATGAGATAAAAGACGCAGATGGAATTTCAGACGAAGAAGTAGCAAATGAACACTGGAGAAACCATTTAGCTCGCAATGATTCCATAATCGTTGGCATTTGCCAGGTCAGCACTCTAATATTTTCAGTTTCTTCATTATCATTATCTAAAGTTTATCATATGATATCTTTTTTTACAGGGGCAGTATCGGTCAACTTTGATATGTCCACTTTGCAAGAAACATTCTGTTACATTTGATCCGTTCTTATATCTATCTCTACCTTTACCTTCAACAAATATGAGGACTATGACATTAACTGTGTTGACCACTGATGGGTCAACTTTGCCAATTCCAGTAACTGTCACTGTCCCAAAGTTTGGAAAGTTTAAGGATCTTATTCAGGCTTTGAGCACTGCTTGTTCTTTGGGAGATGATGAAACTTTGCTTGTGGCTGAGGTATGTACAATGAAATCTGAGTTAAATTTCCTTGTGCTCCCTGAGGTTTGAAAAAAAAAACCATTCTCCTCCAAAAGTTTAAAACTTTGATAATGTTTTTAATCTTTTGGAGGAAAATGGTTACTTTTGTCAAACCTCATGGAGCGAAATCGATTTTAACTCTAAATCTTTTCTTAGACTTCCTATTTTCCTCCAAATATAATTTACAAAAACCATGTAACTAAAATATCAATTGAATACCTGGCAGATATACAACAATTCTGTTCTTCATTTCTTAGATAAACCAGCTGATTCTTTAGAGCTGGTTAGGGATCATGATCGGCTTGTTGCTTATAGGCTACCTAAGGATCAAGATTCATTGCCATTGGTGGTGTTTTCACATTGCCATTTGGAAGAGTAAGTTTTTGTAATTATGTCTTTTAAACTTATAATATTCTTACACTGCAGTTTATTGGGCTTCAGGTCAAATGGTCAAGGGAGTTCATCTTTAAGAAGGTTTGGCATTCCTCTAGTAGCACGGATTCCTGAGTGTAGCGATGGTTTCGAGTTACATAACAAATTTCTTCAATTACTCAAACCATTCGTAATGCCAGAAGAATTTTCTTCAGATTCTTTGGATGATTGTTCCGTAAACATTACCGATCAAGACACCAAAATGAATGATGTGGTAGATGACCTAGCGATTGAGGGTGTGTCAAACAGTGATGAAGTTATGATAAAATCTTCAGTGGAGGAAGAGTTTCACTTTTCACTGGAAAAACAAGGGGTTTTTCCAGAAAGAACAAAGATCGTGATGGATGAACCGCTCTTAATCCCCGGAACGCGTAAAATATATTTTCTTGTTTCGTGGCCCAAAGAAATGTTGAAACTATATGATACTTGTATTTTAGACCGTTTACCAGAAACGGGTGAGCATCTGTTACTTACAAACAATCCACCAGAAGTGGTTTCTTTATATAAGTGTCTAGAGGCTTTCTTGAAGGAAGAACCATTGGGACCCGAAGACATGTGGTATGTTATGCTAATTTCATATTTTAGATTTTTAATGGATATTAAGTGAAGTTATTAATAAAATGATAAAATGTTGAATTTGTTCAGGTACTGCCCTAAATGCAAGGAACATCGACAGGCTAGCAAAAAGTTAGATCTTTGGAGATTGCCAGAAATTCTGATTATTCATTTGAAAAGATTTTCATACAATCAGTTTCTCAAGGACAAATTGGAGACTTTTGTTGACTTTCCTATTGTTGACTTCGACCTTTCAAGTTATACGGTTCACAGAGATTGCCAGTCTTCTATTCACTACAAACTGTATGCAGTAAGCAATCACTATGGCGGCATGGGTGGTGGCCACTACACTGCTTTTGCACAAGTAAGTAACCTCTATAAATCATTTTATTCAGTTATTGAAACAATATGATTTTCGTTTCTACTTTGTGCGCGTTTTGCTTTTTGTCTCTCGTCGAATAAACGTAACAACCCAACTTTTAATTGTTTGAAAATGACCATTTTACCATTTTACTTATCATGTTGTTAGTCCCTCAAATTTCTAATCTATTTACTTTTGTTCCTTAATGCCCAATTTATTTATCATAAACATTATTTATTTGTTGTTGCAGTGTGGTGAGCAGTGGTATGAGTTTAATGACAGTCAGGTTTTTCCCATTAGTGAAGACCAAATCAAGACATCTGCAGCTTATGTTCTGTTTTACAAGAGAGTTTGACTAAAGAAGTCAAAATGTGTAGCAAAGTTACCAACTTCAACTTCAACTTTACTTTATTATGGCCCAATGGTAGATTTGGGGCCATTTATACTTCACATCTGAGAGGGATACAAATAGGTTATGAGAAGGTGGATGGCCTGTGCTGTAAATCTGACTTAGATTAGACTTATAAGTTTTTGACAGTGCCCACCTCAACTCAACTCAACTTTAGCTTTCATTTTAAATTGCAGCTTTTGCATTTGCTTTTCTTTTATTACTCACCCATAAAATTTGATTTGTTTTCTTTATTTATTTGTTTAATTAATTCTATCTTTTCTGTAAATTGGGGTATTTATCTTTAACAAACTTCACATCATGTTCATTTTGTCACCCTCCTAGCCTAGTCAATTAACATAACCTAGAGACATACGTCGCATAATCTTTGAATCTTTACAATCAATATATTGAATCCCCCAGTACATGTGTAATGTACCATATATAAGTACATGTATGTAGAATTGTAGACTATAAAAGGCGATAATCTTTCAATTGATTAGCTGACCAGCAGTGAAACTGAGACAACAAAATCTTCGTTTTTTGGTCTTTTTCTGTGTCAAACCACTTTCATCCCTGTCCTTAAGCTCTCTGTTAGCATCTTTGTTTTCCGCTATTGTTGATGTCATAGCCTCATTTATGACAAAAGAGAAAGAGCTCCGGCCAGTCCCATGTGAATTTGAGGTTTCATCTTCTCGTGATGCAAAACTAACTTCACTATCTCTATGCCTGAAAAAAAAAAACAGTGACACCCTAACTTTAATATTTGGCTATTTTGCCAATGAAGAGCCCGCATGTGGAACTTTTCACTGTGGATAAACAATGTGGGATTCGCATAAGGTGCCACCCTAGCGTTGTGCTTTAAAAAGGCACTCAATAGTTCCTAACTGATAAATTTATCAAATTCTTGGAGATTAGTATATGTACCTCGAGAAACGGCTAGAAAAACTATTTCTTGATTCTTGTGAGTTTATCAGTGTTAGCTCGTTTACAAAATGTTTAGAGCTGTTTGATTTGTTGTCTTCAAGATCAGCAAACACATTGTTGACGAATCGAGAGAAAGACAATGATCTTGGATTGAATGCAATATCCCTAAAGATAGAAATGACCTTTTCAAGTGTTCCTAGAGCTTGACTCACTTCAGGACTTATTACAATTTTCTTTTCACCAACAACTATCAATCCGTCGCTATTATAATCACTATCATCTTCATGTGAACTATCAGTTTCTTCAATTTCTTCTATTTCACTAACTGACCTATGATCTTTCACTTCTTCCTTTGACGTACATTGCTCTTCATATTGACCAATCTTGACCATTTCTTGATCTGGAAACCCATCAGCAATCTTGATTTCGTTTTCTTCCAATACCGCGTCATCAATCTTGCTTTCTTTTACTTTAGAATCTTCAATTTGCAAGTTATTTTCTGAGTAGAGTGCCTCGCGAATTAAACCATAAAATGGCTCCTCTAAAACCTTGCTAAAATCTGCATCACCTTGGGACACAGAGGCCACTTTCTGTTGTTGAATGTACAATTAGCATAAAAGAAATGCATTTTGACCTTTGAGGTCAAACCAGATTGTTTTTAAATACAAAGCAAATACATGCTTTATTAAAATTTGAAACACTTAAAACAGTTTTAAGGCTGTATATAATTCACTTTGTTTAGCAAATCATGTCAAAAAAAAAGTTTTGAATTACATAGTTTTAGTCTTTAGAGGTTTGAAGTAACATATTTGACCCAAAAAAAGTCAAATGTATGATGTATGTGCATGTTTTTTGTTGTGAAGTGACTAAGATGTACACCTTTTTATAGAGCTTGAAGCCGCTGCCTATAAGTTGCCTGGAAACAAAGTTGATGATTGCAGGCGGAACAAAATCAAGCTTAACATCTATGTTTGCAATCGCCCTGCAAATATTGTTCAAAAACTTTTCTAAATGTTCTTAATCAAATAAAAAAACTACCACAAAGACAAAAAAAGGTTACAATCACCAAAAGAAACCATCAAGATTTTTTACCTGAAGTAGCTTCGGTTGGCACTCACCTTTTGTAAAGCAAGGCCTCCCACAACATCTATCCTTGTCACATTCTCTACATCGGGTATGCCATCTTTCGTGAATCCGTGAGTGCTTACATCAATGTTTTCTGTCTCGGGTATCTGACATAAGACCGTCTTACTTCTCATTCCCAAAGGGTATTTTAGACATTTCACATATATGCAATCAAACAAAATGTAAACGCAGAAGTTGTATATTTCATGGAACAAAGACTACATCATATTTTATTACCCAACTAAATCTTGAAAATTTTCTTGCAAAAGATAAATTTGCACAATAAGTAGATAGAGTTAATTACCGTGTTCAAGAGCACTATAATGAGATCATCTTGGAAGTAGTTAAGACTAACAAAATGGACTAATGCCTCTCTTGCTGATACTGGCCATGAAAGCTTCATCCTTTCTTCCACATATGTAGAAATATAGATATCAACAACCATAGATGACAAACTTATTCAAGGTTTAATCATTGAGATAAGTTAACAAACCTCACTAAAGATATTTGTTCGCCCATTCTGACCTTTTTCACACATTCCGAAGAGATGATCTTAAATGCCGGGATACTAAATTGAGGCCACCTGATAACAAATAGCGATCATAACGGGTTTGGGTTGAAACAAATCATTTTGGTATGTTTCCAAACTACATCAGGTTGTGTTGACCAGCAAACACTTTTTTGGCATTTTTGAAACTTTTTAATAAATAATTAATGAGTTGGTTATGATTACAATAATGATCTATATCTTTGAAAGAAAAGGATTAGGAGGTTGTATGCATAAATATAGATTTTGGGTGACTTTCAACCTGTTTGACGCGTTTGACTTATTTGACATGTTCTCCTTTTAGCTCAACTCTTTCATTTGACCCTTTTAAGATAAAACACAATTATTTACAACTTGTGTCCGAAATCATTCATTCTTGCAAAATTTAGTTTATTTTATAACATTTAGGGAAGCAAAATGGTTTGCTTGCAGAAAAAAAAAACACGAAAAATAAAAAAAAAATGTCAATAAATCAAGAATTTCCTTACCATTTTGGGAAAAGCGCTGCTTCCCAGGATAAGCACAAGCCTGTAATAAAAAATCTCTTTTAAACAATAATTCGTGTGGACAAATGCATGAAATGCCATTAACTGAACTTACAAACGTCTAGAGGCCCGTCTACATATCCTTCCACAAGTAATGTATGAAAGGGAGTACCACTCGGTCCCTCCCTATACATAACACGACAATCTTGATTATCATGTTTTATCTATTAAACACGATTAGCAAGCATAAGCACCATATGCATATCATCACAAAATTGAAATGTTAAATGGCTGAAACAAAAAAACTCCCAACATAACAAACACAAGATGGATAAAAATAAAAAATATATGTAAATAATTAAGTGACATACTTTCCAACCACCATGTGGTATTTCGTTAGCTTTTGACCCTTCAACTACATTCCCAGAAGCACTTCTAAGCAGGCTGAGAGAATTAGCCACTTCTTTGGTTCTTTTCTGAACCAAATTATCCATATTTCCTGCATAATTCAAAACATTTAACTAATATAAATATTTTAAAATCAAAATCAAAACTTTGTACCGCATTATATCAAGAAATGATCAACATGTAAGTCAAGAAAGTATTCAACCTTGATCTTCACTGTATGTTGACTTTGACATTTGATTTTCAACTAGGAGTTTTAATGATTCCACATCATAAAGATCACGAGACATTAGTGTTTTGTCCAGTTTATCGCGGTACTGACATATATCCTGTTTTCCCTCCATTTTCAAATTTTACAGAGCCAATAACAAGAAGAAAGATGTCACTATGATCTCCCAATATAATCTTGTCTTCTGCAAAATTCCAACTGAGAAAATGATTAATGATAAAATCATCATAATACTCATATGATCATTAACCCAATCAGCAAATTTGTACAAATGGGTAGAAATTTTGTATTTTTAATAAAACCCATGTGCAATAATTTCAAATTTCATTCAATCAACATAAGTGCAATCTTCAAAATGACAAATAAGTCAAGAACTAATGAATCTAACCTACCTAAAAATGTATGTCCCAATTTAAGCTAAACAAAACAACACCCATAATATGGAACCTCAAAAATCATCGCACAAAACCATCAAAATCCATAGTTGAAAAATTGAAACCCATGATTGCATCCTGGTAACGAATCGAGTTGTGATCATGTAAGAACCCAATTTAGAAAATGATTAATGATGAAACCATCAGAAAACTCTCATGAGAGTTAACACAAATCAGAAAATTTGCACAAAACTCATGAAATGTGAACCAAATGAGTAGACTTTTAATAAAACCCATGTGCAAAAAGTTAAATTTTCATTCAATCAACATACAAAAAATCCTCAAAATGGCAAAAAACTCAAGAATTAAAGAAACCAAGCTACCTATGATCAATACCCAATAAAACTATCAACACCTTTAGTGTCATGACTCATAAGAAACTTATACAAATCAGAAATTTGCACAAACTTCATGAAATGTGAACCAAATGAGAACAAATTTGGTACTTTTAATAAAAACCCATGTGCAAAAAGTTCAAATTTCAGTCAATCAACATAAGTACAACCCTCAAAATGGCAAATAACTTTTTCTTTTAACGGCAACAACTTAATTTACATGAAAAAATATACCACACATGCCATAACAAATGTGTTATCAATGGGCCACTAACCCGTTGGCTCAAAATGGCAAATAAGTAAAGAACTAAAGAAACCAATCTACCTATCAATATACCCCAACAATACAATGAGCTGAAATAATTAAAGAACTAAAAAATCCAATCTACCTATGAATATATACCCTCAATAAAACTAATAAAATCCACTTGTGTAGATTTAAAAAATAAAAAACCATGATTGAAATTGGGTAATGAAGTGATGAAAATGAACTTACAGGTTGGGTTTGATTGGATTTGGAAGTGTGATGAGAAGAAAAGGGAGGGGTTTTATGATGACAAGTGATTGAAAATCTCGAAAAAATTGTATGATTTGGGCGGAGAAAAAGGAGACAAAAAATGGAGAAAATTTAAATTGCCGAGAAGGATCGTGGGCTTTGTTTTGTTTTGTTTTGTTGATTGTATCGAATTAAAGGGGAGTGTTTCCGGCAACGTTGATTGAATTTTGATTTGATTTGGTAAATTGATTGAATAGTCTGGTTACAGTTGAATATGTAGCTCTTGAATTTAATTGAATTGAATTGAAACATCATCTTTCAAATCATGTGGTTTTGCTTCCTATTTATATGCTTTTAAACTCATATATGCGGAGTAATATTTATACAATTTTTTTTCAAAAAATATGTGATTTATAGCTCAACAACCCTTACTTCCATCCGTATCTATAACTCTAGTTTAGTGTACGAGTTATCTTCAAAACAATATTTAAACGATGATTTTGAGGATATTTCTAGGGATACTAACGGTTTCAATTAGTTTTGAGGTAAATGATCGGTTTGATGTTTTTTTAAATAATGTTGTATAAAAAAGTTATGTGTTGTTAAAATTTACTGAGGTATTACATTGTAGCTTATTATCAAATATGAACTGACTCATTCATAGACCTAGTAGGATAAAAAGTTGAAAATATAGCTACCTAATTTTTTAAGTTTTCCTAAATAGTAAGGGACAAAAATTTAATTTGTTACAAATACTCCGTATCACATTTCTAGATGTTTCTCCAATAGTTATGGTAATAAATAGAGAAGGTCCACCGACTGATTATTATAATAACAATAATTACAACTTTGACCCAACCTTGACATTATTATCGTTCAACCCCCAACTTTGAATATATATACATTTTTAACTTCCATCTTTTAATAAACTTAAATTCTTTTTTAAATTACTTTTATGAATTTAGACCGTAACGTGCAAAACATAAAACTTTGTTTTCTATGTATAACTACGTTAATGTCATGTTCAACATACGAGATAATGTTATTAATTACGCGTGTAACCATGCGACAACGCATCCACAACGCGCGACGCATGCAAAGATTCTAATTTCATCATCTTAACGTGTGTAACAAAGTTAGAACACATAATGTAACAAAGTCATGGAGATTTTATAGTGTTAATGATTATTTAAGTTTATATTTGAAAGGAAAGTAGAATTATACATCATGCATATCTTTATATCTTACATGTCATTCAAATAAGTTTGATACATAATTATGCATCAATAGCACACACTAGCAATGACACATAATTACATACCAAACTTTGAAAACCTTAACCTATAAATGGCTTAAGAGTACTTTTAAATGATCTTGAACTCATTATAAATAGACTATAAATAGTTTTAATTGATACGCATAATAAAATCATGTGTACACTACGTGCTACGATTAAGTACCACAAAATGTTTACATGAATGAATGTCACCACGTTATATTTTGCATTTTACTTTTATGGATCTACTAGTGACTCATTTCCCACCCATGTACCAAATTTAACATATTTAATACCCTCTACCTCAAACATTTTATGATTAGAATATATTTAATTTCCTTAATACACACGACCTAATGTATAAAACAATCTTTCAAGTGACTAATATATTCACCACATACTTTCTATTATATATTAAATAAAGTTTCAAGAATTATTAAACTAGAATTATACGGTTCTTGTGCAACACACGAGCTAGCTATTTGTATACTGTTAAATTTTTGTCATCATATCCGCTAAAATTATACAAGAGTTAAAAAATAAAAAAAAACAAATGCCATTTAACTTCAAACAAACGTAACGAGATAATTATATACAATACCATCAGAATGAAATACATCTATACATAAACACCATCACAATAAAACACTATAATTTAATATAATATATAAATTTTCAAATGACAACATAGGAAACACTATAATATAATAAGATTTATCAATTGTTAAAATGCCACAACAAACAAAGTTATCAAATTGTCTAAACACACTATTCGAAGTTTGTAAATTAATATACTCTGTAATGTATAATGTAATTGTAATATGACCAAGTTACACTTTGTTACAAGATTTAATCTAAATCCCCCGTCTAAAACTTTAAGTTATATATTAATTATTTCAAACTAGGAAAGGGTTTATAAAATAAAATAAAAAAGATACCTTTAGTTATGATTTAAACTTTTCATTAGCTTAGCGTCTATGTTACGTTTAGAAACAACATCTGGATAGTGATTTTAAGGATATTCATGGGGACACAGACGGTTCTAATCATTTTTAGACAAACCCCATGGTAAAACCGGAACGTACACAAATTAAAACCGGAACGTACATAAATTATTAAAAACTTATTTTTTTAGTATAAAATATTATACTCAAATTAAAACACATTAAATGCTCGATTTTATGATGTTGTTTTTTTTTAAATTAATGTCGTATAAAAAGTTATGTATGTTTAGAAAATACCAAGGTGTTTAAATTTAGGCTATTACCAAGTTTACTAAGTTTCATTTTTAAACCCTATCAAATATAAACCACCATAATACAAGCTCGAGATAAAAAATATACAAAAGAGAGCGATGCCTCAAATAAGCGAATATATGATGAACACGTAAAATCACGACCAATGATGAAAGTCATGTTAACAAACTACCTTCCAATATTGTACAATGATGAAATCAGTTGTTTAACCAAACTTAGGATATGTGGTGTGCGACACAACACAATGTTTGGTCATTCAATTCATGTGTGCCATTCATCTTATTTTCCGTATACGTAGTAACTATCTTTTTTTTTACTTTCCTGTTATTCATATATATATATATGAAGATAATTTTTAAAAGCTATAAATAATTATTCTGAAATGTCATCTCCTCTTCTAATAAATTGCTAAGCCTTGTCTCCACACAATGCCACTTGTCACCACCATATTCATCCTTATCATTTAAGTGTAATTGATGACTATTATATTGTTTATGATCCTTCCATGTTTTGAGCAAAATAATTAAAATATCGGAATCTTTGTTTTATTTTAACTATTTTGAATATAAACTTATATTAATTTTATTTTTTTATCATTTCATCTGTGGCTTACACTTTTTTAACTGTTTAAAAGTTAAAATTATGTTAATTTTAAATAAATGTTACAAGAACTTTCATATTTTTTATTTTACTTATTCAAAAATTAAACGTATTATATTTCTATTTTTACCGTTTCATCCGCGTGAACACGCGGGTGTTAACCTAGTTTTTAATATATAGCTAGCATTGTGACGGATTTTACTTTAACATGTGATATATGGGTCTTAATTGGCACGGATTTTACTTTAACATGTGTCGGAGGTAACACCGCGTTTGTGATCTTGTAAAACATGTTACGTTCATGACAATAACGTCTATAGGTATAGATAAAAAATAATATGATGTTTCTCACGCTACGGCATCAAATCGTAAAATAATTTAAATATTTACAAAAAATAAAAGAAAAACAAAAAGTTGAAAAAGAAAAGAAAATTAAAAAGAAAAATTGAATTAAAAAAAGGAAAAATAAAGATGTTTACCACCAACGCTCTAAATTAGTATTATAGAAATCATAATAAGCCCGTTTGGCCGTTATGGTAACTAAAGATCTTCATGGTCATGTAACTAAAGATCTTCAAAGCTGTCTGATTTTACCTCTTTGACGATCTAATAGTTTGTCTTTGGAGGTTTGAGCTGATGTATGGTTAATGGAAAACTTTTATATGTTCACGTCTGCATAACATGGGTTTTTTTTATCGAGAGGCGGATACAAGTCAATTGATGTAAAACTAATATTGAACAAATGCTCCAAACGATGAAATGGTTTTCAATATGGTGTTTAAACCTAACGATGCTTCAATTGGAAGTTAAATTTCGTTCTTTGGCGCACTAGTTCAATGTAAGTTTTACATAAATTGACTCGTATTCTCCTCCTAATCAAAAGCCTAAAATATCAGTTTAAAATTCGAAAAACTTAACGGCGGATCATTGTAGGAAAAATAGTTACACAGTTACATGTTGGGACTGGAACAAGAAATTTTCTTAACTGTAATTAATATCAACCAATAAATTAACCAAAGTTCATATTAATAAAATCCAATAACTCAAATAAGAAAGGTTAAATAGCCGATTCCAATTGAACCGTTAGTCCTGTGAATTTATGAAAACTAAACCGTTTGGATCTCAAAACGACTAAATTAGTTGACTAGGTTTCAGTTACAAAAGTTGCATACAATACAAATTGACATGAGGTTTATTTTATTTGATAAAATCTATAGAAAAATATTCTTAAACAGGCACATCATCAGTGCTTCGATATCTAATAATCTCGACACCTAAATAGTCAAGAGGACCAGGAGCCGCGACATGAGGCTTTCCAACAACGACACGAACAACAGTTATTTGTGAGTAGTTGTTTAAGGTGGTCGTTGCAATCAGTTGAGCAACCGATTCTAGTAGGTCTTGAGAAGGACCCTCTACAATGTCTTTCACAATGCTGTAGTTACACAAAGACAAAAACAGGAGTTATTACATTTATAAAAACTATAGTTGCATATAATGGAGACCTGATGGTCAAGTGATGTATTCTCCAACCAAGTGGTTGTGATTCAAATCCTTTGCATTGCATGTGCGGTGATTTTAGTTGTTAAAAAAAAAAGCAATCCGGTGTCTTACTTGTAAATGTCTTTGTAGCTGACTGAATCAGACATGTTGTCAGATTGACAAGGTGTTTTAAGATCCATCCAAGCATCTACATCTATCAAGAACTTTTGACCAAGTTCTTTCTCCTCTTGCTTCACTCCATGATAACCATGAAACATTAGCCCCCTTAGTACTAGTTTGTCTCCTAGTTTTGACCAATCTGATGCCATTGATCCTTGCATATATAAATCTTCACCAAATTTCATGTTTTTAAAGCATGCATTGTTTATTAGGCTATTATCCAATACCAACAAGAAATTGAAGATGAAAAGCCACTAAATTTTTTTTATCAAAATCTTTCTAAAACACTTAGGCACTTACCATCCCATGTTAACAATAATGATTTTTGTTTTTAGAGTTCGACTTATGCGAAGCTCTAAAAAGGTTGAGTTGGCCCTATATATATGGTTTTCATTGTAAATTGCATGGAATTAGGTATTCATTGCTAACTAACCAAGTAGGGATTGCTAGAAATCAGGCCGAAAATCAAAAACACGAAAATACAAATTGAAGCAACTTCAACATACTGCTTACTACTACTACTACTAATGCTTTCATTAAGGTTTTCAATCTAACACACTTGGTGATCAACAAGTAACAAAAGCAAAGGTTTTACATCTACATTTCAATCTTGTAGTTGTAAACCAATTCAAAAAACATGGAAATTAGCATAAGAATTGCAAAGAACTTGCAAATGAATCGAAGATGAAGCATACCAGCAGAAGAAATTAAAATCGCAGCTCAAGCTGGTATCAATGAGAGGAGTTGATAAATAAAGTAGAGTGATCATAGCTATTTCTGTAGACAAAAGATATGGGCAGACTCATACGCAAGTGTAATATTAATTAATATCATTGAGAGTAACATGCAACCAAAATGAAATCAATGAAATAGACTATATAGATTAAATGTCATAATCAAAACAAGTAATTGTTGTGTTGTGTAAACTAATAATACTCACCCTTAAATATATTATTATGCCATTATTAACAGTACACTTTATGAAAAGCATGATTTAGAAAAAATAAACTGATGCTAACTATTGGATAAACTATTTTATCTCATTAACAACCTTACTAACAAAACATTGATTAATTTAGTTAAGGGGAAAAAATGCAACATATATGATACTTCTCAATTTAACAAACATGTTTTCTAACAAGCTTATAGCTTTTATGTATTGAGTATTTGATGACAGTAAAATCATCTACAATTTCCGACCGATCGTAGCTGTTTTGTTCAATGTGATCTCATTGTTTGGTGAGCTCATGGTGCTAAACAAAAACAAAAACAAGTTGCAGAAGAGTTACAAAGGTAGCAGGGTGCAGAACAACATAGGGTTTATACGGTAAATCTACAAACAATACATTCTTAAAGAGGCATATCAGTGCTTCGATATCTAATAATCTCGACACCCAAATAGTCTAGAGGACCAGGAACTGCAACATGAGGCTTTCCAACAACGACACGAACAGCAGATATTTGTGAGTGGTTGTTTAAGGTTGTCGTTGCAATCAAGTGAGCCACCGATTCTAGTAGGTTTTGAGAAGGACCCTCTACAATGTTTTTCACAATGCTGCAGTTACACAAACAATAACAAAAGTTATTTCACTTTATTAAAACTAAAATTGCATTAAAAAATACCCTTTCAAACTATTAAATTCAATAACTTTACCATAAAGAATGGTAAAGAAAAGGAAGTTCAGATAAGGTAGCAACATCATGTAAATACAAATGTCACATTGGTTTCTTAAGGGATAATTGTACAAAAATGTGGTAAATTTTGGTCTGATTTCTATCTTAGGTTACAAACTTACTTTATGTAGAAAAACATTAAATTTCATAAACATCAATTTAACGTAATCCGGCCATATTACAGTTTAAGAATGATGACGTGTACGTATGTTTTGACCATGAAGACTTTTTTCTAACATGTCAAAAACTGGTTATGTTAGAATGACACCTTAGTGCAAGCTGCTTTGAAGTTTGATGGGTTTTCTAGGCTAAAATAAGTTGGTTAAAGTTACTTAATTTTTTATGCAAATTATTTTTTTTAAGGGTTAATTACACCTAAATGTAACTTTGCCTTTTTATCATTGCATGCAAGAAATGTCCTTTTTACCGGTAGTACATAACCATGTTACATGTTTGTGATTTTAGTGTCAACAATCATTTTAATCTGTTATGCATTTCGGTGTAAAAAACCCTTTGTTTAACTTGCATAGCTTTTTACTTTAACGACCTTTATGATGATAAATGTAGCAAAATAACTGTTATTGACTTTGAAATTGAGCTGAAATTAAAAAGTCAGTTATTCTTACCGATAAATGTCTGTGTAGCTGAGTGTATCGGACATGTTGTCAGATTGACCAGCTGTTCTAAGATCCATCCAAGCATCTACATCGATCAAGAACTTTTGACCAAGCTTCTTCTCTTCTTGCTTCACTCCATGATAACCATGAAACATTAGTCCTCGTAATACCAGTTTGTCTCCTAAGTTTAACCGATCTGATGCCATTGCTCCTCACAGAAATCTGCACCAAATTCCAGGTTGTTAATGCATACATTATTCAAGGCCTATAATCAAAACAACCAGCAGAAAATTTGCGCTGAAAACTCGTTAAATTTTTCTATCAAAAGCTATGTGCATTCTCCCCTGCTTTTTAAGTATATCCCAGGGAACTTTTACCATTTTTAAACATTTACAGACATTTTGTCATTATACAATTTTCGGGTGAGCATTTTCCAGATCGACTTAAAGGAAACCGAGTTGATACTTAGGAGGTATCTAAAGTTGTTTTAATTATAGGTTGATGTTGGTTGGAAACTTTGAATACTTGGCCTAAGCACACATTATCCCAATTTATTCACTAGCTAACCTATCAAATGAAGAAAAAACACATTCTAGATAACGAGCAACACCCGTTTCCTTGTTAATTAAATCTTTTACTATGACGATAGCATTTTGCAGTTTGTTGAAACAAAATCCACCAAAATTCTGATAAGCAATTACATACATCAAAGTAAGAAACAAGTAACATGAGCCACAAAAGCAATAATAAGATCATACAAACATAAAACATGATTTATTTCTTCAAAATATGATTTTAACACAATGTATTTCTCATCTAAGCAACAACCAAACTGTTACACATTCAAATTGACTCACTATCATCAAGCTCATGTTAAAAAAGTAACAGAAACAACACGCACGTCAGGACAATCTTCGATAACATCTCAACTATCAACTACAAGAAGTATAAGTTCACAACTATCAAATTTAACAAATCTTTCACCAACCCCAACCACTTATTTAGTTTCTTTTAGCTAGCTAAATAATACCATATGATTCACTTAGGGATAATCACCAAAATATGAACATGTTAACCACAAAAATGGACATTAACTTTTAAGGCCTTTTAGACCATCCGTAGTGGGGCGTTTTGCCTCTTGAAAACGCCCCAAAATGAGTACAAGCATTTTGTAACTGCTACAACTACTGATGATTTGAGTGAGGACTTTTATCAAACAGTTGGAGGGCAGCAAGTAAACAAGAAACAATGGTTTTGTAACTGCATCTCAATTCAGCAAACATGGAAATTAGCATATGAATCGTTAAGAAGTGACAAATAAGTCGAAGATGGAACGTACCAGAAGAAGATATCGACAGTAGAAGTGGCAGCTCGTGACCGATCGAAAATGAGTGATGAGAGGTGTTTGTTGACAAGAAAAAGGAGAGTGATAAAAGCTATTTTTCTTGATTTTTGTAATCAATTTTACGTTTAATAAACTTGAAATATTGTATACAGTGGAAAGAAAAGAATCCAATGAAATCGGTTGAAACAAATTTGTAACTTTGTTATAACAACCTTTAAAACCGGACGGTTAAACCGGCTCATGTGATCTTTTTTTTTTTTTTAGCCTATTCGGTATTTAGATAAATACGTGTAACAATAGATGATTTGTAACCTATAGTTTCTTGATTTCTTCTCATATTACTAATGTATAAATGAGTTTTTTCTTGGTTGCGCTCAGAAACAATGGATTTGTTGCACGACAGGCGACGTAAAATGTGGAATCATGCAAGATTGCTATACATGATAAAAGTCTGCTTGGATAATCAACGTGTTTTTATTTCATTAGTCTTTAATACGTTTGGCTTCCTAACCACTGAGATAGTGAACTTCTTGATCAGGGTTTAGCGGGTGATTTATAGAAATGTTTCAACCCCTAAGGGCAAAGATTTTGTTTTTATTAGGTTAGGTTTTGCTATTCAAAAGTGGGTTGCAGCGCACTTGTTGTCCGTTTTCAATTTTATTGTGGCTGAAGAAAATATGCTAGAGATGAGTGTGTTGGGTCAAAACAGAAGAGCTACAGAAGGTGGTTAGAACAATGTTGTTGATGGTTGAGCCTCAGTTCATGAGGAACTCATATTAAGAACAACAACCAAATCAGCCATTCTCTTGCTCTAATTTAAGATCCAAAACACAACAAAATGATCCAACTGCTTCTCAATCTTGTGTTTCTTCGTAATAGTGACCAACGTCAAAAATCAAGTGTGTGCTTGCCATAAGTCAAAGCTTATAAGCACATATGCACACGAATAGGGAAATCAAGATCTTTAGCTATGAAAGTGATTAGACAATAAAACAAACAAAGATCATAAATTTTAACGAAATTTAAAAAAACCATCATAAATTCTTATAATGATGAAACATCCATTTAATATGTTTAGATAAAATGTCACTTCAATCCCAATCACTATATTTGTTTAAGTTATGAATTAGTGATAGTCGGTATCTAAACTTAATCTATCTAATAATTCAAGATTTTAGGGGGCAACTTTTAGAGGGAAATATATAATTTATAATAAGAATTTTAGAAGGGAAATTTAGTGGAACCATGCATGAGTTGATGGGGTCTAAATACTTAAATATTAAAAATTTACAATTATTTAAACATAATGATTATAAATTTTTTTATAAATATTGTTATTTAACCCGTGTGTACACACGGGTATTAAACCTAGTGTGTTATGTAACAAACTCAAGTACGTATTGTGTTGTTATTTCCATGTTAGGCATGTAAAGATACCATATGCCGGTGTACGCTATTAAAAAATCGGTTCATCTAAGAATTAAACGAGGTAGAATAGCTATTGTTTGTATAAAGATAAAAATAAAAATAAAAATATAAAAAATAATTTTTGTTTTTTTTTTTCGGGGGTAACTTTGAACAAACATAACCAAGTTTTGATTTTGTTCCGATTAAGTCGCTCAAACTTTGTTTTGTCTCAATTGGGTAACTTAACTAAGTTTTGTTCCAATTAAGTAACTCAAACTTTTGTTTTGTTTCAATTAGGTAACTTATTTTTAAAGTTTGTTCCAATTAAGTCATTCAAATTTTGCTTTTTTCAATGGGAAAATATCACAGAAACATAACCAACTTTAGATTTTGTTCCAATTAAGTCACTCAAACTTTGTTTTGTTTCAATTATGTAACTTATTTTTAAGTTTTGTTCCAATTAAATCACTTAAACTTTGTTTGATAACTTATCTTTACATTTTGTTTCAATTAAGTAACTTGACTTTAGAAATATGTTTTAATCATAAATAATTAACTTATATAAAATGTAAAAATTGATTTTTAACACACAAATTATAATTAAAAGCCATTTTTTTGGCTTACTTTAAATTTTTTTGGAATTTGTATAAATTTTCATTTATTAAAAATGTTTCACAGTTTAGAAAAAATAATATTAACATACATGGGATTGAAACATTAAAGTAAATTTAAGTATTCTAATTAAAACAAAATAAAACTTGAGTGACTTAATTAAAACAAAATTTAAAGATAAGTTATCTAATTGAAACAAAACAAAGTTTGAATGACTTAATTGGAAAAATCTTAAAAATAAGTTACTTAGTTGGAACAAAACAAAGTTTGAGTGACTTAATTGGAACAAAATCGAAAGTTGTTTATGTTTATATAAAGTTACCCTCTTTTCAATTAAATAACATAAATATATTTTAATGTTTAAAAATCATATGTATGTGAAACTTTTTTTCATTGAAAAACATTTATACTTTAAAAATTGAAGCCTTTAGAAATTCTAAAAAATTTAAAATAATACAAAATATATTATTTTTGGTATAATTTGAATATTAAAACTCATTTTTTACATGTTATCTAAGTTAGGTATTTAGGATCAGAACATTTTTCTACACTTAAGTTACATAATTGAAACAAAACAAAGTTAAATGACTTAATTCAAACAACAGTTAAAGATAAATTATTTAATTGAAACAAAATAACGTTTGAGTAGCTTAATTAAAATAAAATCAAAATTTAATTATGTTTAGGTAAGGTTTTCGTTTTTTTTCCGTACATAACATACCAGAGCAAACTCGCGCAGGGGTGGGTTTTGCTTCATCATCAGATCAATCTCTGAAAATGTGGAAAATCATACTCAGAACATCATCATCATCAAGCTTCAGTCGTAAAACCCTAACTCACTCAATCTCCTTCCAATTAATCCAACAAAACATCACTCAATATCAAAATCAACCGCATTTCACTACTCTCTGCACCTTCAATTCCAACGAACGAACAAGGATTTCGACAGACCCCCAATTCCATTTCACACGAAACTCCAAACTTCTCGGAAATGGCCCCGGTTACTGTTCTGCAATGTCACTTGATGAAACCAGCTGCTGTTGGAACTGTAAGACTCAACGGCCGTTTCTGATTTGTGAATCATGCGGAAGCGTTCAACCTGTTGATCATTCAGTCGATTACTTCAGGATTTTTGGTTTGTGAGTGTTTGAATTGACCTAATTACATGTTCTACTAATCATATTGTCCATGAATTGCTTTGAATTGTGTGTTAGATGCTTATGCTAATGATTTATTGAGTTAGGGTTTTGTTGATAATTGCAATTGATTAGTTACTGTTTATGTGTAACAGAGAGTGGAAGTTTGACATTGAAGATGGAAGCCTAGAAGGAATGTACAAAAACTGGCAGAAGAAGCTGCATCCTGATCTGGTGCATACAAAATCGAAGGTTTGTTAGTGATTGATCTTTAATATGATGTTCAATTGTTGATTCAGTTTATGTTTTTGTTAGTTTATGTATATGTTCTTCATGTTATGTAGGAAGAAAGAGAGTATGCTGCTGAACAGTCTGCTAGGGTTATTGATGCGTATACTACACTTCGTAAGCCATTGTCAAGAGCGATTTATCTGGTAAGTACAGCATTGTTCCCATGTCTTGTGGATTAATTACCGATTTACAGGGTTAGGAGGTGTTTGTCATAGTGATTATGTGATAACAGAATTATCAAAATCGGATATAATACAGCTCGTTTGCTGATTTGAACGTGTACTAGTAACTAGACATAGTCGGGTGTAATTAACAGTGACTAGTGGAGTAGAGGATACTCACATGTGATATCAAGCTCTATATATAGTCCATATAGATCCCCACTGCAACCATATTACATGCAAATTTAATAGACAAACCTTTGTGGTTCAACTTTGTATGCCATCCTAAATCTCAGCCACAAGGCGACCCCTTGCGACCACAACAGCATCATACCCTCTTCTCATCACATCATCGTGGAAACTGTTGCCTTTTTCGACGAATACCGACCAGGATGGTAGGATCAGATTCCTTGTCTCTTTGATCTGCTGTTGTAGACTATCAGCCGTTAGGATCAAATTTTAACCTTCAACTGAGAGAACCTGTCCCAACTCTCACAAGTTTTGCCTTTATCACAACTCACTATGATATTGGAAGGCCGTGAGTCAACATTTTCTTGTTACAAATTAACACTTACCAACCTAAGCCACCTTTGCTCCAAAGGATTAACCCTAATTACCTGCTTTGTTTCCAATGATGCGCATGTCTATAACTGATTATCCCTGACATTTTTCTCTTCGACATGCTCAAGGCATAACTTATCTATATATTGCTCACATGTCCTATCAACTCTAAATTGATTTTCCAGCCAATTTTGAGACATGTAACACTTCTATTTATACATTTTTAAATCTGTTTTGGTATTAATGAGCTGTGTTTCTACATTCTCAGATGAGGCTTGAAGGTGTTGAAGTAGATGAAGAACAAACTGTCTCAGAACCAGAACTGTTAGGGGAGGTAATTGTGTTTTTATTTTTTTATTTAAAAAATGATTTTTTTACATGACGTTTTGTGCATGTAGTTTAGACGTAAGAAATAGCTTCCCTTATACTTAGGTTGTAAATTTTATCAAAATCCTTACTCTTGGTCGTTACTATATTCTCATTTTACCAGTCGTACTTTTTTATTCCATCATATCATGAAACCCATACTCAAAGTTACGTTTCTTCTCAATCCATATAAACAAAATCCATAAAGTGAAACATTTTCAAGGGTGACACTAAATTATTTTGTAGATCATGGAAATTAGGGAAGCCGTGGAAGAAGCCGCTGATTCTCAAGCACTAAAAAAGATCCAATCCCAGGTACGATTAACAACGTTTGCATCCAAAATTGTGTAGAATTTAGGATCTTGATGGAAAGAAAGAAAAATATTGGCTCTTGGGGTTAAATATGATTGATTTGTGAAGGTTAGGAAATTATTGAGTATAGTTATGAAACACTTTGAAACTGTATTTCTTGCAGATGGAAGAAAAACTGAGGCATTGGTCCAACGCCTTTGCAAATGCTTTTGGAAGTAAAATTTTTGATGAAGCCCTAAAATCGATTCAGAGAATGACATATTACCATCGTGTCAACGATGAGATTGTCAAGAAGTTATGATCCTAATACCCCTCAATATGAAACTACATTTTTGTTTTTTTATAATTTATTTGATTTATATAAACTCATTGAAGGTCAATAACATGAATGTTGTAGCTCTGTTGCTGAAAGTGAATAAAGAAAATGCTTATGTTTTTCATTCTTTAGGTTCCACTGCCAAACCATTGAAAGACTAGTTGAATCGATGAACCTAAACACGACCACATGCTCATTCGTGTGAATGCATCAACTCTAACTTACACGCACTTAAAACATACCGTGTAACCATTTATCTAAACGAGTTAAACTTGTTGAGGGGTAGTAAATTAATGAGTTGTAACGAGTTAATTGTTGTAATTAGGTTGTTGAGTTTGCCTTTCAATATATATTTGTTATAAGTAGGCTGATGAGTTTGTCTTTCATTGTATTTTAGGGTACGTTAATCTTTTCAACTTGTTTTTTATACACCTAGTTGATATGTTTAAAATAATATGCAACTCTTTTAAGGTAATTAATACTTTCAACTCAATTTCTATTTTATTTGACATGTTAAATCTGTTTAAGATAAAACATAACATAAGGATCAAATTTTATAAAAATGCACAAAAGAATACATGCATTATGTATATTCTATTACATATTTACCGAAAATATAAATTTTTATTACAAAATTTCTTTAAGTATAATTTGAGTAAATATGCAATTTTACGAGTAAAAAAAAACTTATACAAATGCCCCTACATCCAAAGTCTCACCCATGTCTTATTTTTACCACAGACGTGTTAGACTGTCACATATATATAGCTAAACAATGGTTAAATCTTATTAATTTTAACTTTGATTAACTCGATGTATCTCACTCAAACTTTAGAATGAGAAATGAAACATTATAATTCTGAGAGGATTTATTAGTGACAAGTTACACAAAACTTAACTAACGCCTCAGAGAAATGAAACATTATAAACCGAACGCCCCCTCAATTTCTGGATTGTGCGAGAAGCAAAAGCGAAGAAAACATGGGTTGGGTATGGACGGATGACAAGGACGATGATAACAACGATTTGAATCGTAGATCTGAAGCTCGATGCTCGACGAGGAAGATTATCTCTTCGCAGTGCCGAACTGAAGAGGTTGAGCCTGGTAAGTTCATCAAAAAGTGCGACAAAACCGAACAGCTTATTAGAGACTGCGTTGGAAGGTAAAATTTACTGTTTCAATTTCGTTATGTTTTTTGTTTGAATTTGAATGAATATAAATGATGCTTTACTTGATCATTTCGATTATCTGTTAAGTGATTAGTTTAGGTCTATTTGAACACTGAAGAATTGAAATAGTGCAAATTTGTTTAGAAAGAGATGATGAAATGTTTAGTTCATAAATAGATTGATGATATGCAAAACAAATATTAAACAATTGAGCAGAGAGGCTGATACGACCCAACTGGCCGACCCATGACCCGGTTACAATGCTTCAGGAGCGACCCATGACCCATTCAAATAGTAGTTGCATATTAGATTATGGATTAGTGTGGTAGTTGCATTTCCTTTATTATTGCATGAAATTAGGATAGTAGTGGCCCATGTTTATTTTCAATTCATGCATTCACGTTTCCATTTCATTTAGTATTTAAGTAATTGTTTTCCATTGAATGAGAAGAGAAGAAAATTGTTGCAAAGTTCTAGTGTTTCGAATCTATTGTTCTTGGGAGTTTGTAGGTTTTCTCCGTAAACCTATCAGAGGCACAACAACTTCTTATTGTAGATACAGATGGCTCATGGCTGTATGTTTTATGTATGTTATGCACACGCCTCACGCCGCTTTTGTAACCAAAAAACCGAGGAGCTTATCGTGCCTTTTTAGTTTTTACATCTAAGTTTGACCCACATGTACATGAAGCATTGTCTCAAGGCCCCGAGATGTTTTTCTCATCGCCTCGTGCCTTTTATAGTGCATGCTTTTTGAAACCAAGATATGAATTTTATCTTAAGTTAACACCAACGTCCCTAAGCGGAGAGGACATCCTTGACAGCAAAAGAGGTCGAGAGTTCAAATCCTGTGAGTTGCATGTATAAATGGTTAATATATAGGAGTTATGTTTAAAAAATGAAAATGAAAAAAATTGATACTAACAATCTTCTACATTATAATCACAATGTTGATGAAAGCTATTAGGCATTTTTTTAATGAATTTTCAAGTTTGATACTAGTTTACTTTCCCTTATCCAAATTGATTATAATTCTTAGATCAAAATGCTCTTCAACCAAGACCAATCAACATGCTTGAACTAATAGGTAACTAATGATCATTTTTTTATATGTTCAGGCCATCGGAGGTGGTTCAATCTAACAATGAATATACCGAAGAAGATGTAACACAACAGATAAAAAACGGTTCCTTATCATCACAAGTCACACCATTTGATTTCCCAGGATTAAGAAGTGATATTGAAGCAATCGAACGGAACTTGTTTGGCAACATGAACCGGTTCTTTGAGGCTGCTGAAGATATGAAAAACGGGTTTCTTAATATTTTTGGGTCTCCTCAGTTATATGATAAAGATTTAAAATCGTCACCACCTTCTTTCAAACAGAGTGTACCCAATGAGCCGCCTTCGACTCCGCCTTCCAAGGTGGTCAAACCCGCGACTGGTGATGGTCATGTCGACCTTGCAGAGTTGGCCCGAGATGTTTGAAGTAATGTGATCTGGTTAGAAAACAATCTTGATGCTTATCACTTGTTAGTAAGGTAGAATAATAAACTCAGATATGCACATATGACATATATATGAGAAGGTTTAATCTTCGTTTATGAGTTGAATTATGTTTTGATGCGAGCTGTAGTGAGTTGTTTATTTTGCCTAACGGTATCACCTATAGTCTGGTTCAATTACAGAAACCACATTTCAAGATCAATATCTCTTGATAATATGACTGAAACATCGACTTTTAATACCAAGTTATGGTTTGGCAAACCGGACTGTTTAAGACTATTTATAGCATTAGGTGAGTATAAAATTTGATCAAAGTTATCATAAAGATAGTATGTTTTGGCATGCACTATCTAAACTTAAGTTTATTACTTGTGTAGACACAAATGCTAAATTAAAATATTAAACCAAGTTATTATAACCTAATAGATTAGATTGTGGTGGTAGCTGAAGTGGTGGTGATAAAGATTGGTGGTCGTGAAGATTGGCAGTGGAAGAAGATGATAAGTAAGTTAATTTTTTTGTACCTAAGCGTATTTTAATCAATTATCAGTTAACTAACTGAATTTTTTAAAGGTATTATAGTGGTGTTGACTGATTTAGCAACAAGTTTTGACATGTAAAGACTGATTATGCAAAAATTAAAGAAAGTGTAGTTTTTGCCAGATGGCAAACCATTTTAACCATTTTGTCAATTAACGCTTTTTTTTATCTAGTTAAACTGAATTTTTTTGGAAAAATTGAACTTTAATAATCCAACTATGACCTATAATAATCCTCATCTTTCGTTTTTTACTATCAAGGATACTACCAGTAATATAATCATTATAAATTTACATTCAATTTATACTTAGATTTTCACTCAACTTTGATTACGTTTCTACACTTTAAGATGATTATGCACTATTAAGACTACCATTAGTAACAAAAGTAAAAATTGAGTTTATTATTAGTCAAACTATTAATATAAATAAATAATATCAACAAGTATATCATAATCTAGATTATTAGAAATCCGATTTTCTTAAAAATCTCGTAAAAAAGTCGCAATTAAAAATGAAAAATCAATGCTTGTGGATATGGGAAGAAAAGAAAATTGCGAGCGGAAGCTTTTTACCTATTAACTTTTTATATAAGTGGATATGGGAAGAAAAGAAAGGTTGAATTGGTCAAAAGCCAAATATACATGTCAACGTTTGATTGGTGACTCGTGATTCATGATATTTTCTAAAGTACTATGAAAATATCTTATTTAACAATCACTACGTTTTCGACCTTTACCAATCGAGTCAGTCACACACTGAATTTCAAACGCGTCTAGTTAACATGTGTGCCGTGGCACAAACCTTCTACAAAACCATAACCATAACTAACTTACTTTTATATTAAAAGTGATATAAACTTGTGACGAACATATTGTCGAGCGTTTAAATCCAATCTATCTAATAAATCAAAGTTTTAGAGGAGGCAAAATTAAGCTCCAAAAACCTCATTTTGGGCGGCAAATTCCATACGTTTTCTTCTTTTAGGCGGCTAAAACTATTTCCATGTTTAAACCAAAGCAATTAATTGAAAACAATTCAAGCATAAATCCTATACAAATGTTTTTAGCATCTATCTAATAATTCTAACTTTTAGGGGGCTACTTTTGGGGGGATTTTTTTTTATATTAGGAAATTTTGGTGGGAAATTGAATGGAATTTTAACCATGCATGCATAAGTTGATAGAGTAAATTTTTTTAAATATAAAATATTTACAAATTGTTAAACATAATGATTATAATTTCTTTACAAATATTATTATTTAACCCGTGTGTAACACACGGGTATTAAACCTAGTCTATCTAATAAATTAAAGTTTTTAGGGGGTAAATTTTAGGGGGAAAACATAATTTATTTTATAAAAGGAAGGTTGAGAGGGAAAATTAAGTAAGAGAGTTAATAAAGACTAAATTTTGTGATTAATAATAATTTATAAAATTATTTATATATTTTTAAATATAGTTATAATGTTATAAAAATATTTTTATTCAACCCGTGTGTAATACACGGGTGTTAAACCTAGTAAATTATAAACCAATGTGATTAACATAGGTCAATTAGGATTGAGTTATTTAAAAAAACTAAAGAGGTTTATTCATTCAATACGGTAATTAACATCACTTAAAAGTTTTTTTTCAATACCTCAATTTTCATTAAGTGTTATTTATTTTAATAGACGTTAATATTTCGAAAATTAAATTATATATGTTGAATTATAGGTACCTAGTGTAAAGTTAAGGAGTTTAAAAAAGGGTGTTAACTGTTAAGTAAAACATATATGAATATAGGTAATTATTTAGTTATTCAATCAATAACTTGGTTGAATTTAATTCAGACATATATGATTCGTGTCGTTTATAAAAAAAAATAAGAAGTGATTTTTTTTGGAATATTTTGTAATAAGACAAAAATACTTTGTGAAAAAAATAGAAAATAATAAATTAATTTGTGTTATAACTTTGGAGTTGAATATATGTTTTACCTCATGTTTATTGACACTGAATGAGGTGTTTCAACTCATTCTTGTCCTATAAATACCAAGGTGAACCTTGGTTGAAAACATACCTAACAACACCAAATAATTTAACTCTCTAAATCTCTCTTATTCTTTCTCAATCACGGCAATACTTACTGCTTCAACTGTTGTACCCTGAGAAACAAACGAGTTCTTTTGGGAGACTCAAAATTTGTTTTAAGGGACACGTGTTGAACACGAATCCTCTGCCACTTTTATAATTCTGCTTCTACTCATTGCTTGTATTTCAAAATTTTCAATTGTAATCATATTGTAATTTACTTGTGTTTTTTACCTTCATTGTAGTATAATTGAATTTATAAAAGAATTTTATTTTTGTACGAACGGTTCCTACATTTTTTTCTACAAAATACACAGTTTTCTTTCCCCAACTAAAACCAAAATCAAACGCTTTTGATTATTGGAAATCATAAATCGAACATTTGAGTTTCGGTAAACCCTAAACCTTTGATGTAAAGTAATTTCTTTGTCCTTTATTGTGTATTGTGTATGATACAAATGTACATGAATGTGTTTTGTTTCCAAACATACCATAACACAATATGGTTGTTACATGGTTAACATTAGGGCGGGCGCGCCTGTTAATAAACGTCACGAATTTGTGCTTACCAAACTTTCATCAGGAAGCCATTAAGGTTCGTGAGCAGGCAGGTAAAGCCGTGGAACATGTATTAGGAACCGTAGGAACATGAATCACTTTTTTTATTAAAAGGAACAACGACACACTCATCATTTGTGAGAAACGAATAGTACAATACTCTTTACAACAACTACGGAAAATAGATACAGAATACTACACTATATACCAATCTTTATATTCGAAACTGATGTCTTTCGCAGGTACTACGAAACTTCTTTGTATAGATTCTTTATCTTATATCTTTACACGTTCGAGTATTCAACTATGATCTTTGACTGCAACAATGAGCAAACAACGTTGACAGTTGTGGTTGAGGCTTCGTGCTTATCATGAGTCCTTTAAAACAGATTTCGAATTTCCACATAGGAGTTCGTCTGTCTCTCATGGTAAAGCAACCGAAACATATAGTATTGTCGAGATAAACTCAAGAACCTGAATTATATCAAAGAAAAAGAAGTAAATGATAAAAAAAATTGTTGGAAATTTGTGAGTGAGAAAGAATGAGAGAGCTTTGAAAAATTCTAGTTTTTAGTGCTTTTTGGTGTGTTTTTTTAACAAAATCTCAACTTCATATTAATAGATAAGAGTGAGTTGAAACACTTTATCCATCGATGATCGACCATAAACCATAATTCAAAACACCTATTCAACCATGAGTTAAAACACATGTTTAACATGCATTATGAGATGATACATGTCTTTTAAGTTATAAGTTATAACCCTACAATCATTGCCAAATTGAAATAACAATCAACTTTAGATATTTTTATTCACAAAATATCACCACCACAAGAACCAGACTTCATCGAATCATGATTAGTTCGAAAGATTTATATTTATATTAAAATAATAGAAAGGTTTAAAGCCACTCCCATATTAAAAAAAAAGTCATACAAACGTTAATCTCACTTAAATATAGGAGTATTTTACTACTCCAAATATAATATAATAATTTTATAATCAAAATGGTCACATGTTAAAACCAAAACACGGGAAAAAATGGTTTTTTTTTAAAGATATGTGTACCTAACGCGTTTGAAAAGACTTTAACTGAAAAACACTCGTCAATTTCAGCGTCTACACGTGTTTCTCAGTCGCTACTGTCATCCCTGCATATAAATGTTCAGACAACAAGCAAATGAAGAACCATTCAAACACAAAAAAAGTCTCATTTTGTTCCAAAAGTCATTTAAACACACCTTGTTGTTAACATATAGTATCTCACAATTTGTCGATCATACATTCATACCCATTAATCTTTATCTTGTTTCCTTCAAATTCACAAGGTTTTTTGATTAAAAAGGGTGTTTATATCGTTCAATTTGAAGTGTTTCTTGGATTTTTGTGATTTGCACACCAACTGTTTGTTAAAAAGTCTACAAGAACTGCTTTGGTGTAATTGGTTGTTTATTTTTGGATATTTGTTTGTGGGTGGTGATATTTTATTGAAGTTAGATATGGGTAATGTATGTGTAGGATCATGTTACTCAAAAGATGGAGATTCATATCCATACTGGTCGTCTCGGTCATCGGATTTGGTCTGTTACAAGAATGATGAATTTAATAAACAACCACCATCAGACAAGGAGACTAAATCACCTCCTCAGTTGGTGATCATAGCAAAAAACCAAGATGTGAAACAATCTGAAAAGAATGTGACTGAGATACAGCAGAACAAGTCATCACAAGATGTTAAAAAGCCGTATAATGTGAAGAGAATGTTGAGTGCAGGGTTACAAGCTGATACAGTTTTGAAAACCAAAACTGGGCATTTAAAAGATTTTTATAACTTGGGTCGAAAGTTGGGTCATGGTCAGTTTGGTACAACTTTTCTTTGCATAGAGAAAGCTACAGGGAAACGGTTCGCCTGCAAATCAATAGCTAAACAGAAACTGCTCACTGAAGAAGATGTAGAGGATGTTAGGAGGGAAATTGAAATCATGCATCATTTATCTGAGCACCCTAATGTGGTCTCAATTCAAGGAGCTTATGAAGATTCGAATGCGGTTCATTTGGTTATGGAACTTTGTTCTGGAGGTGAATTGTTTGAAAGAATTAACAAAAAAGGACATTATTCAGAAAGAAAAGCAGCCAGTCTTATTAGAACCATTGTTGGTGTGATTGAAACTTGTCATTCTTTAGGAGTTATGCATCGAGATCTTAAACCCGAGAATTTTCTTTTTGTTGATGAAAATGAAGATTCTCCTCTTAAAACCATAGATTTCGGGCTATCGGTTTTCTTTAAACCAGGTACCTTTTTTATCATTTACATATGAACTGTTATTAGTTTTGTATGTGTAACTTCTTATTCGACTTGAGTTTGATAGTTTTGGTTTAATTTTCAGCGGAAACTTTTGTTGATGTGGTTGGAAGTCCTTACTATGTTGCACCTGAAGTTTTGTTAAAACGCTACGGCCCGGAAGCGGATATATGGAGTGCTGGTGTGATTCTTTACATTCTTCTTTGTGGGGTGCCTCCATTTTGGGGAGGTGAGTCAAAAAGTTAAAGTAACTAGTTAAAGATCATATTTTTTTCTCTTGGGGCATCATCATTTACAATCTTTATGTCAATTACAGAATCTGAGAGTCAAATATTTGAAGAGGTATTGAGGGGTAAACTTAACTTTTCCTCTGATCCATGGCCTAACATTTCTGAAACTGCTAAAGATTTGATTAGAAAAATGCTCATTCGAAACCCGAAAAAGCGGATCACGGCTCATGAAGTTCTTTGTAAGTATAACTTGTTTCATTTTCATGTATTTTCTATTTGATTGAAGGGGTGTGTGTGTGTTACTGCTGATTCGGTTTTTAGTGTTGGACTATGGTCAAACTTGTTCTTGTCAGTCTTTGATATTCATTTAGGAATAGTTATAAATTTATAATTATATATCTAATCCATGTTTTCATCACCATAGGTCACCCTTGGATCAGTGAAGATGGTGTTGCTCCAGACAAGCCTCTTGATTCTGCAGTCTTTAGTCGGTTAACTCAATTTTCAGCGATGAACAAGCTCAAGAAAATGGCTCTTAGGGTACATATTTCATGAAAACTAGCTGATAACCTCATAATTTCACTGCAAAATTTCACCTTTATCCTTACCCATCTCATATACTTCGCAGGTCATCGTACCAAAACTCTCAGAAGAAGAAATCGCTGGATTAAAAAAAATGTTCAAGATTATTGATACGGACAACAGTGGTTATATTACATTTAAAGAACTTAAGGCTGGACTCAAGCGTTTTGGTTCCAATCTCAACGAGTCTGAGATTTATAATCTAATGCAATCTGTAAGTTATTTTTATTTTTAAAAAACAAGTTCTTGTTGCATATCATTGAGTTTTGATAGATTGAATTTACAATGCAGGCGGATATTGATAATAGTGGTGCTATCGACTATGAAGAATTTATAGCTGCAACTTTACATATGAATAAAATCGATAGGGAAGATTATTTATCCGGTGCTTTTTCATATTTTGATAAAGACGACAGTGGTTATATCACCCTTGATGAACTGCAACAAGCCTGCAAAGAGTTTGGAGTTGATGATGTTCATTTGGAAGAAATTATAAAAGAAGCTGACCAGAATAATGTACATTTTCACCACCTGTATATTTGTTTTTGTGTAAAAAGATCAAGACCTTGTTTGACTTTTTGTGCTGACTTTGTTTGTATTGTTGACTTGCAGGATGGTCAAATAGATTATAACGAGTTTGTAGCGATGATGCACAATGGAAGTCCCACGTCGATGGATAGACCATTGAAGGATGATTTTAATGTCACGTCAAGAGAATCGGTTCCAGTTTGCTGATACTATTCGTTTTCGTTCTTTTTTCCCATCTAAATGTGGAAAATTGCATTTTTAACACATAGATGCTAGATTTTGGCTAAGATTTTGGTTCATGTGTATATCTTTTTTGTACTTATGTAATACCAGAAACGAAGAACCAAAATAATCCATATTATAGAATATAGCATTTAATTGATACATGATTTGAATTTTACATGTCTAAAATTGTTAATGATTATTACAACAAAAACCCCAACACTTAAAAAACCAACTGTCGATGTATAACCGTAGTTTGTAAGTCGTTATTGATTAGACATAAAAATCGGTGCAAGTTGTGCCAGCTCATTTCTTATGGTTGTTGGGGTACAAGTATCCTAGACGTGGGACCAATCACATTGCTTTGTTGTGCCACCTCCCCATTTCACTCCCACGTTCTCCTTCATCAACAACTTCATACAAATTTAAATTTCCAACTACAATTCATTCATTCATTCATTCATTCATTCATTCATTCATCATCTTCTTCTTCTTTTTCACTTCAGTGACGTAGCTTGTTGACCGTTTGCTAAGTCCCGTTGACGGTTTTGAACAGGAATGGAGTTTCGAAATGAGATTCTTTTAGAATCAGAAGCTGCTGGTGGTTCGGTTAATGAAGCGGTTGCGGACGATGAAAATTTGAACAAAGTTGATGCAGAAGTGAAACAGGATGTTGTTTTAACCAAAGGGAGCAGTTATAAGAACAGTAAACATGGTAAAAATAGTGATAAGAGAAGCACATTTGGTACAACATCAAGACCAAGTTTGTCTCAAAGTTTATCATTTCCTGCAAAAACCCCTGGGATTAGAAGAGGTTCATCTGGATTGAAACCAGTTAAAACTGTAATGTCAGTTAAAGAAGATGATGCCACTAGCTCAACTGCTTCACCGTACTATTCGTAATCTTAACTTGACATTAGTCCCTTGTTTGAACTTTGAAGTTTATGTGTTTTCATTGTTTGACTTGAACAGAAACGCCACCACACCTGGCGGGCGGCGTAGGAACAGCACCTCGGGTTTTTCTTTTAGGTTGGATGAGCGGGCCGAAAGGCGAAAGCAGGTGCATTGATTGACTTCTTTATAATCATTGTTTGTTTCATTATTTTCTTGAAAAAACAATATAGTTTGTATTGTTCAATTTCTTGAAACATAAACTGATAAATGACAAGAAATATGTACATTTGATTTTTTGTCCACTAGTTTTACTCAAAGATTGAAGAGAAGGTTCATGCAAAAGAAGTGGAAAAGAGTAACTTGCAAGCAAAGTCAAAGGTACAGTTCTTGAACTTTTTAGTCAACAGAAGCATATCTTTAATCAGATGCTAAATTTTATGTTTTAAATTTGTTGAAATACAGGAGAGCCAAGAAAAGGAAATAAAGAAACTAAGGAAGAGTTTAACATTTAAAGCAACACCAATGCCAAACTTTTACAAAGAACCACCTCCCAAGCCTCAACTCAAAAAGGTATCGTTTTGTCGGTTCTAGCTTCGCGGTATTTGGATATGCGTGTTGATAATGATATGCATAGATTGTGTACTGGTAACAATTTGCAGCTGACAACCTGATTATTAAACCTCAAACAGTAAAAGCACATCCATACATACTGCATTAGTGCATTATGTTCTATGGTGATATGTTGTGTGAATTGTGTATTTACAGATACCAACTACGCGTCCTAAATCACCAAAGCTGGGCAGAAGCAAGAGCTCATTGAGCAAGTCCTTGGAACCAACAGGGATGGGTCGTAGCCCACGAGCTGTTAAAGACCAAACCATGTCACCTAGGCTCAACCACACGAACCGTGACAAAACTTCCAATCACCACAACACAAAAAGTTTGACCAAAACATCAGAAGTCAAAACTAACAAGTCAAAAGAAAAGGTCTTAAAACCAGAAGTCAAAGAGGATAAAGAAAGTCAAAGCCAGGGTGGCAGTCCTCGTGAAGTTGAAAATTGTGTAGACATCGATCCAATGCAGGAAAGCGGGTTTAGCTCGAGTTCAGCTAATCAGGATATGACAGCTTAACACATTGCTGTTGGAGGTTAATATTTTTTTTTTTGTCAAAAGTGTATGTAACAAACAGGGTGATGGTTGCTTTTGTGTTGATGTTTTAAAGGTTCTTGTGCAGTTCTGCAGTGAATTAAATGTAAAAAAATTGGATTTTTTGTGTCTTGAATTTAAAGATGTCACTTTGCTAACTAATTCCGTATTTATTAAGTGATAACTAATCATCAGCACGACACCATTTTTTACACGTTCTAATCAGTATCATCCTTTCACAACACATAGTCTTAAACAAGACAACTCTCCTACACCCAACTTACGGGTCAAGATGCATGTGTCGACACCCACGATAGCCAAGTTGGTAACTTCATGGGTGAGTAAACTCTTTACACACCATTTTAAAGAGCGAGGGCCTATTATTAACACACCATTTTAAAAAAGACTTAAAATAAACTTTCTTGACAAGGAGAAATTTTTCTTCGGCACAAACAAAAGTTTTGTCGGGCTATACTGCCACTACTAGTATAGCCCGACAAAACTAATGGGTATATAGTTTGTAACTATTTAATAACAATATGGGGTTTCAAGTTATGATCAACGATACCAAATCCAAATCAAAATACCAGAAGATTTACAAGCAGATTGCTAAGTGTTGCAAGTGGCCACCAGATTATGTAATCTGGAATTGGTTTCAGTCCTTCAGACAATCTGCAAAACAAAATTCGAAGCTATGCTTAGATCAATAAAATATGAAGCACCGTGATGAAAAAATAAAGACAGGCCCTCTTGACTTCAAAAGTTATAACGTATATTTTCGAGAATCATAGACTTTTATCAGCTTTCTACAGATGATACTAAGATTAACACAACGGGCGTTTGGATCTGTTTTTAGAAACTGATAACATTACATCTAACAACCAGAACTTTATAATCAGATGTAAGTCATGTAACAAAAGACTTGTGGAATATAATGTTTGGATGAGTTTATTTTGTTTTGAGTTTTAATATCTCATCCTTTATTGTAATAATATATAAATGACCGTATTATTTTTAAAGAAAAAAAAATGTGTACCCTATGAAGTGATTATTGTGAATACAAAATAATCAGTTCCAAAACACAAATCCAAACACCCCACAATCTAAAACCGCAGGATTTTCTGCATCCGAGGATAAATATATGTTTGATCATGTGACAAAAAAAGTTATAAAAACATAACACACATAATGCTCACCTTTAATGGCAAGTGCCAGCGGAAGATTTTATCACTCAAGCATCAACATGATTATGGTTACTTGATGAAGAATTAAGATCATGATCTTGTCTATTGGTTTCTGACACTTCAAGGCGTTCAATCATGCTAGACGCGTTATCAATTCCAGCATTAATATTTGACATTGATGGACTTCTGTTAAAAATTTTATCTTTCCACCCTCTAGTGCTCTTTGAAAGTGATTCTTTGTATCTTCAGAGAAAAACAAACTTATTTCAATATTCAGACACTGATTCAGATAAAACGGCTTATAAATATACCTTGTTGAAAAAGCATTGAATCTTGATTTCCATGTATCTGAAGCTGCTTGTGACTCTGATGGTCCTGCTCTATCTTGCTCCGGCAAGGAAGATACACTACTCGAGCTTCTATACATAAAAGTAAAATACTTGTTATGGTTTGCTACCCGGATGTTAAACAGGTTGTGTTCGCGGGTCAAGAGACCAGTTATGACAGGTTGATATGAACACAACTCGCTTAACAAACAAAAAAAATATTAAAAACAATATAATTTCCTTTTTGAAATATCTTTATAGCAAGAATGCATGAACTTTAAGGGTCTGTTTGGTATGGGGTAATGGAATGGACGAGGAAATGAAATGACAAAGGAAAGGAATGGACAAATGAATGAAAAGGATCATTCCATTCCATTACCTTGTTTGGTTGCTTTACATAAGTGAAATGAATCATTTATTGTTTTGTTTGGTACGAAGGAAAAGACAAATTAATGAAATATTGTTCACTAAAAATTACAAAAGTATATTTTCATGGCTATGGGTCGGGTCTTGGTTCGGGCCATGTGTCGGGTCATGGTTCGAGACATGGTCAATACATGAGTGAGGTCATAAATCAGATCATGGTTCGGGTTATGGGTCAAGCCATGGGCTGAGTCATGGTTCGAGGAATTAATGGGTCGAGTCATGGGTTGGTTCATGGCTCGGGTCGTGATTTGGTTCATGGTTCAGGTCATGGGTCAAGTTATAGATCGGGTCATGAGTCAGTTAAAGTATTTGTTCATGGGTTGGGTCATGATTCTTTTCATGAGTGAAGTCATGGTTCGGTTCATGAGTTGGGTCTTGGTTCGAGGAATGTGTCAGGTCATGTGTGTCGAATCATAGTTTTGGTCATGGGTTGGATCATGGTCGATTCATGGCTCGGACTGTGAGTCGATTCATGGCTCAGACCGTGAGTCGGTTCATGGGTCGGGTCATGGCTCGAGACGTGGTTTAGGACATAGGTTGGTTCATGGGATCTTGAGTCGGGTCAAGGTTGGGCCATAGGCCAAGTCTTAGTTTTAGTCATAAATATTAAAATTATTTCATTCCTTGAAGGAATGAAAAAAAAAACAAGGGGTGGGGATGGAATGAAAATGAGCTATTTTTCATTCCTTTGTAATGGTTAATGACTTAATTCCATTACACTCACAAACCAAACACACTCTTTTTCATTCCATCATAATGACCCATTCCATTTCATCCATCATTCCTGCATACCAAACGGTACCTAATATTGCTTAAATTAATGGTGTTATTTTGTGATTAATTGGTTAGATTTATGATATTAAAGAATTACCTAAAATGTTAATTCCTAATAGAACTGAACAAGTGCGAATACCTATGAACGACGGAGGTCCCATTTTGACTATTTGACCCATTAGCCGTTCCAGATATGGTCATATGTTGGACCGTTGCACGCCCATGACCACCAGAACCAGGTTCAACTTGCTCTTGGACCGCACCACTAGAGGCCGATATGGTGGCACTTGAGGGTCCATTAGGGTTAGCCGACAACACCAAGAACTGTGGACGGTTGTGACCCATTGACCCCCGGTTCCTGGACCCCTCCCTTCGACCCATGTGGTTGTGGGTCCTCCCCATGGCAGCTGCAGCAGCCAGATGTTGAATGATTCGGTCCTCAAGTTCACTACTATTAACACCAACTGGCAACTGAAACAGAAAGTCAAAGTCAAGGTCAAATTTTCAATATTAAACGATAACATTTATAATATACAGAAATGACATACATGTTGTAGTTCAAAATCCCCAAGAGTGGGATGATGAAATATTGTTGAATTTCTTGTCGGTTTAAACCTAAACCGTCTCTCCTGTTCAACCGCCTCCAATAACTCTTGACTGCAAATCAAACACTTATTAGCACACCAAAACTCACACACACACAATCTGCAAACCTAATAAAAAACAAAAATAAACCACCTGGATGGATCTTTTAAGCTAATGGCTTGCCAACACATAGGACAATTAGAGCTTCTTTGACACCTATTACAAAAAAAATATCAAAAAATCAATTTTTTTTTTTACATTTTGATCTGATCTTTTAAAAAATGTATTGTAGTTTGTACCATTCAAGAATGCATTGAAGATGAAACTCATGCTTGCAGCTAGTGACCTAAAATAATTACATTACATAAAATATTATGCATTCATAACAGCATTTAAATCAAGTAAACATGAATATATACTTAACAAAAGAGTAAAATTTATACGGTTTTTGGATCGTCGTCACCGAAAGCTTCAAGGCAAATGCTGCAAGAGTCCTCACAAGCTTCTTGAATCCCACCTTCCACAAAAGCTGCAGGTGAAGTCAAGTGACTCTCATTCTTTCCCTCTTCCATTTTTAGAGCCTAAATACACATAAAATCCAATAAAAAAAACTAATACTTGAATTAACATGAACCAATCAAGAAATGCATAGTTCACAAATTGGTATAAATTACAAAGCCTAAAGTCTAATTCAATTACATCATTAAGAGTGTGAAAATAGTCAAATACACCAGAAGACTAACAATGATTGCAGAGCAAATAATTCCTAAACTTTAAATTTAACCTAATTAATCAAGAAAATCAAAGATAGCAAATACCCATATGAAAACAACATTAAAACATGAAAACCCTTGAAGAGAATAAGCAAAGATTAAATTTTTCATCATGGTGAAACAAAATTGAAAGACCAATTCTTTAAAAAAACAAATATCAGATGAATCAAGGAGAGTTTTTTTGTTTTTTGTGGGAATTGTGAATTTACCTCCATGTGTGGGATTAGATAGAGAAAAGGTTGTGATGAAGAAGGAAAATTATGAATGGGAAATTGGAAGAAACCATCAAAAGCTAAGCTTTTATTTTGTTTGATGAAAGAAACAGAGCAGCGTTTGGAATGAAATACAATGGAACTAAAACTTTACCTTTTGATTTTTCCAATACCATTCATCCACTCTCTCTCATATTATATTATTAAAAAACTAGATTATACCCCGTGTCTTACACAGGTTGAATAACTAAAACATGTAACGATCATCAAGCATAGTAAACAAAGAAATCATATCAAGACTAAACATTACATTATAAATCACTAGGTTTAATACCCGTGTGTTACACACGGGTTAAATAGTAATATTTATAAAGAAATTATAACCATTATATTTAACAATTTGTAAATATTTAACATTTAAGGAGTTGGCTCCATCAACTTGCATGGTGAAAAATTTAGCTAAATTTTACCTCCCAAACTTCCTATTATAGAAAAAAAAAATCCCTTCAAAAATTGCTCCCTAAAAGTTTGATTTATTAGATAGATTAGCACTCTAAGTATGTTCTTTAACACCCGCAAAGAAAAAAAACACATAGGAAAAGTTAAAAAGCAAAATATTCTCATAAGATCTTGTAAATGGATGATAACTTGTACTACTACAAACCATAGGCTTTGATATAGAGCTAAAAGATCACCTAATTAAAAAAACAATGTGTTTAAATAGTGTTTAATACACCTTTTTTATGTTCTACTCAAATACCAATAATCAATAAGCATGCTACATGTATATTTGTTAGTTATAACATTTATTCAATTAACAAAAGTTATATTTCCTTCTCAACAAAAGTTAGTTCAACAAAAGTTAGCTAAGTTAATAAATATGTCTATTATTAAATTTATGCGATCAACTTGATGAAAATCCTGATTCAAATAAGTTGTTAAAATTTATGACATATTCTTGGACCGAAATATATCAATATATATTTTGGTAAATGATAAGTTTGCTAAAAATACGGTAATTATTTTTGTAATTGATATGGAAATATATTAGTTTGATGAGTTGTATGTTGTGCAATAGTAGGAGGATGAAATATGTAATATAATATTGAGCGGGAAAATGATGCTAACAATGGCTCCATTGCATGCCATGTGGCATCCAAAACCCTCTTTTATTAGAAGGTATAGATATAGATTCAACACTTCTTTAAAATATCTTAAATTTAGGCTTATATTATAAAGAATTAAAAATACTACAGTGGTATTTGTTTTTTTAAAAAAAGGTTTAAGCAGGCTCTTCTGTCTTTATCATCTACAGACTGTTTGTTTTTCCAAAATGTTTTATTAAAAAATGTTTACACGAGTTCTTCTTGGTGCAGACTTGGTCCAGTCACTTTTAAGATCTTCTAAGTCCTGCAGAACATTAAACACCATTCAATACCACCACTCATTATCCACCACCACCTAGTTTCCACCACTTAATACCATCACCCATTGTCCACCACCACCATCCCCCACCGCCACTACCGTCCCCCCGCCACTATTACCGTCCACCGCCACCCATCATCTATCACCGTCCGCACATCACAACCAGTTTATTTTAGCAGTATGCAGACGTTAAAAACAAAAAGCCTTCTTCTTGTAGGCTACAAAGGTTTGGTCCACATTTTCTTCTGCATATATCTACAGATGTGGTCCGCAGACTGCAGATATTTCCTCTATAAAAACATACAACGCCTAAGGCTATTTGTTACAACTATTAATAATTCAGTTCAGTGCTGAATCATTCAGCATTCGGAGCGTTTGTTTCATTTAAAAATAGTCTCTTAATGATTCAGTTCAATGCTGAATCATTCAGCATTCGGAGCGTTTGTTTCATTTGTATAGATATTTCCTCTATACAAATTTTACTTCCATCTGCACTTCTATCACAACTTCCATTTTATCAATAGAACCTCTTAATGGTTCATATTTTGCCAAATCCCTAAATTAACAAGGCATTGTTTATGAAGTCTTGAGTTTAAACTCAGAATTATTTTATTTAATTTAAGAATATAGTAAGAAGTTTTATATGTTTTTAAATTTCCTTAAATATAGCTTAATCAATCATGAATTTTCATAAACGAGGATCGCTGTAAATTGGTGACTAATCAGAAGGTTTTTAGGCAAGTCAATTCGTCAAGTTCTTTTCATCTTTAGTGTTAAGTTAACTTCAGTCAAAAACTTTGTCACGATACAAATGGGATATTGATAAAACTTGTTTTTATTGGTTTGAGAGTACTTCAAAATAATATTCTCATTTTCAATAACTTTGTTAAAAGACAGATATAATGCTTATAATATCCAAAATCAATACATATGAATTTATTAAATAAACAAATAGTATATTAAATACGCTCAGGCTATTTACACCGCATGTTTTTGACAAAAAACCGTCTTATACGCCGCGTATATGGTACGATGGCAGGTATGTCAGTACGATTTACAGACCAATACGCCGCGTATAGCCCTATATGGGGCGTATTGAGTACAGACCAATACGCCGCGTATAGCCCTATATGGGGCGTATTGGATTTTTTTTTTTTTTTTTTAACATCGAAACGAATAAAGCCCGGCTACCCGATGAGGTCAATTTGTTAAATTTTTTTCAAACATTTATTAAAAAGTATAACTATAGATTAAGGATTTAGAAAAATAATCCAACCTTTTCCAAATCCTTAATCTATAGTTATACTTTTTAATAAATGTTTGAAAAAATTTTAACAAATTAACCCCACCGGGTAGCCGGGCTTTATTCGTTTCGATGTTAAAAAAAAAAAAAAAAAAAAAAAAAAAAAAATCTAATACGCCCCATATAGGGCTATACGCGGCATATTGAAGTACTCAATACGCCCCATATAGGGCTATACGCGGCGTATTGGTCTGTACATCGTACTGACATACCTGTCATCGTACCATATACGCGGCATATAGCCCTATACGCGGCGTATAAGACGGTTTTTTGTTTTTTTTCCCCGGTGTAAATAGTACAACCCATTAAATAACCATCAATAATAAATAAGTAAAATACAATAATGACTTTGAAGACGTGTGTATTGGATGAACTTGCAGTAATAGGTTTTGACCAAACCCTTCTTCCATATTCAATTATCTTTTTATCCCAATCAAAACAACAACAAACTTCCGATGTTGATGGCACATCCAAGTCGGTTAAATTAAACTCACGCAACCTCTATTTCACACATAAAAACAAAGAAACCTAGCAAGCTCTTTGTGATCTTTAACTACTGTTAATGTAACGGTGTTCCCGGAGACCGTAATCCGCCGCTCATCATCAAAACGTAATCAGCCCTCATATTTGATAAAACGTAGCTGCGTTTGCATCTCGAAACCGACCACAGCCGGCCGCCGTAACACGTTCAGTTTCAGTTGCGGTTCGCGTTGTGCATTACGATTGTTGCACCCTTCTAGTTCGATTATGTTCAACTATCGTTCAAGCAATTCAAGCTTTTGCAAACTATCCGTCTCGCAAACCGACTATAGGTAACAACACCAATCATTCGTTTATGCTCTGTATAAGCTTTAAGTGTTTAAAATGTTACACGTAATTGTCCGGCGATTGGGTTTCTTTCTTGGCAAGAACATAAATAATTGAACGGAAATTTTATCACAATACCTATGGGTCTTTGAGTTTCTAAGCAACTAGTTGAATAATAGTCGAACAAGATGAATACTTGAAGCCATAAACTTTAGAATTGATTCAATGGAAGCTATATAAAAGGGGGTATGTGTGTAAAATATATATATATAAGTATGAAAGTGCAATATGAACAAATATGTGTGTTGCAATATGTGTGCGTGAGTGTGTGTGGATTTCAAATGATAAAGTGTGTGTATTTGTAAGAACATATGCAAAAGTTGTTTTAATTTAATCAAGTTCATTTTCAAACAATGATATTCATGATTTAATTTTAGAAGTTATTTAAGTTAAACATTAGTTAGTTGGTAAATAACTTGAATCAATACTTTTGCAAACTATTATTTATCATTTTGTAAACTTAAAAACCCGTCGCAGGAAACTGATAAACCAAAGAACTAGTGATCTTAGTCCTATAACAAATTGTAGGTTCGTGTACTTGTTAACGACGACTGATTGTTTTGCCTTTCAAGTGCTCAATTGGCTAAAGTACGGATTCTGTGTCCCTTTCATCATAGTATATATATATATATGTTGATTCCGTTACTTCGTAGTGCGGATTCTGTTTTCTTTTCTTCATAGTATTTGATTTGTTTCTATTCCTCATATTTCGTTTCTTTATAGTATTAATTTTGACCCTTACTCGTAGTGTCCATTACTTAGCTCCTTTGAAGCATTTGGCCTTTGGGCATTCGATATGTTATTAGAAATTCTGACTTTGATCTTTGATACGCATGTGGCACTTATTATATTGTGCTCATTATCGCATGCTCCATTATAGATATTTGCATTAGACCATTTGTTTAGACTTTGTTGTAAAGTTATTTGTTTTTGACTCTGATACCCGAGCAATTAGCCTCCGGTAGGGATTCTGCCGGTGCGTCATTGGGGCATTCGATGACGTAGCACTTTCCGTGACGGTGTGACTGGTTCACGGCGTCTCCATATTTCTGGCACTCGATGAGTGATATTTGGGGAGGCGTATGGATCGATCCTAGACTTTTGTTTTGTTCTGTTTTGGTGAGTGATGGTGTTTGCCCACATACAGCTCACAGTACTCAAGCCGACGGGTTTGTTTACACTATTAGTTTTGTTTTGTGCTCGATGGGTATTTCTGGCCATACGGCATATGTGACTTAGTATTTGTTTCAGAGAAGTTTGATTTGTTAACCGCATGGTTTCTGTTCTGGAATTTGTTATGCTCCATATGTATCTGTATTTGCTGCTTCCGCTGACGTCTATTACTCAGATAATCGTTACCCTTTGTCACATTATTACTATTGTTCTTTCCGTTACTGAGCGTTTTTGGCTCAGCCGTATTTCTTTTTGGTGTTTTCTTTGTTACATGGCAGGTATTCAAGGGGATCTTTGGGACGTGTGAAGAGTGCTAGAGAACTGAGTACGGATTTTTATAAAACTTGGAGACATAGATTTGATGATAAAAAAAGTTAGGACTTTGTAGTTTTTTTTTTGTAAAGCAATTACTTAGTAATAATAAAATCTTGTTATTGTTCTGACTAATGTGATAGTGACACGTCAGCCTATCCGAGTTGGGGTTGTTACAATGCTCCTCGTTGCTATGCCTTTCAATTCGCTCGGCAAACAACCAGACATAACATATTTTGCGTTAATGTTTGGTTACCAACGAAATTTGGAAGTGGGTTGAATTGGTTCTAACATGACCGTCCGTTATACCCATTTGTTAAAGACTCCAACAAATGTTAAAACCTTAAGTTCGCAGTTGTCCGTATTATCTTAAGGTTCATTTGGGCAACACAAAAGTGATTTATATTTCCAATATCTTGTTATAACATAATCTTAACTTATATCTCACCCGATTAAAGTTACATTTGTTATTTATAAATCACTCACTTCTAAATTTGCAATGCAAAACAATATGCAAACAATATGACAATGCCAATAATATTTATAGAATTTTATTTTTGATGTTTAAAACCAAAGTTTGATTGTTCCTTGTGATGAATTGGTTGCATTAATGTGATTTAATAGTGTTTGAAAAGTCGATGAAATTACGAAAATCAAATGTGGGTCCAAGTTCAATGGGATCCATGTTCTTTGTTAATAATCGTACAAATAAATTAATAATTGTGAATATATTGTTTGGTTTGTATTATTTGTGTTTCACCAACTTTAAATTATTTAGCTTACTTTATTGATTTAATCTTTTTATATTAGACAAATTGGCTTAAAATAATCTCAAATAAGACTTAGTGGCTGAAAATAATCCCAACTCAATTTATTCCCTCCAGTGGTCCCAAATCTTACTTTTTTGGCCTACAATGGTCCGCCGTTAAGTACACTTAACGGCCGTTAACTTTTTTTCTATTTTTTTTTGAATTTCAAACCGATATTTTAGGAATTTTGATCGGAAGGAGAATACGAGTCAGTTGATGTAAACCTTACTTCCAATTATTGCTCCAAATGGTTTAATTTTGATATCTGGTTAAAGCACCGTTAGGTTTTAAACACCCGATTGAATATTGTTTTGTCGTTTGGAACACCAGCTCGAAGTAACGTTTACATCAATTGAATCGTATACTCCTACCGATCAATATCAATAAAACCTTGTTTTGAAATTCGAAAAAAATCAAAAAAAAGTTAACGGCCGTTAAGTGCATTTAACGGCGGACCACTGGAGGCCAAAAAAGTTGGATTTGGGACCACTGGAGGGAATAAACTGAGTTGGGATTATTCTCGGCCAATAGGTGTTAGTTGGAATTATTTTTAGCCAATTTGCCTTTGTATTATTACATATCTAACTAGCTTTAAGAACTCAATTTGTATGATACGGTGCGTTTGTGACTTTGTTGCACGTGTTATAGTGGTCATATCAATGCATTGTAATGCTCGTGTGTGACATTACACATTTATGACATCGTGATGACTTGTTGCCGTAGAGACGTAAGTTGATAATAATATCACTATTGACACGTTGTCGTGTGTCAATGAACCAGCACGTTGCGACGGTGTCGTTGAACCGTCGTATAAATAGTCACGGAAAAAAAATACTATAAGTATTATGTCTCACATTTTACGTTACAAACTCGTAAAAATAATAAAAAAAAGAAAGAATATGAAAAAAAAAAAAAACATCTAAACTTTAGAGTTAAAACTAAAACCATAACATGTAAATATGTATGTATTAACCACCTACTTAAAATGCTATCAATTAATCCAAAACGTATAACGTAAATTGATGAAAAAACAGCTAAAAAAAAGTCTAGTCTTTTATATATTTTTCATGAAAAACACAACTAAAAAAAAGTCTGGACGTTCTTATGTGTATATTGGGTTGGGCCCAGACAAGACAAAGAAAAAGTTCAAATCTCTAATGAGATTCAGTCCAGAGACACCTTTAGGAAAATATGCTAGAGAGTGCATGCATAAATCGGGTTTTTTTTAAACCGGTTCCGAGTGACGAGTAGGAACCGTGTTTGATTGAGTCCCGGCTGGTCTGGGTACGAGTATTGAGAGTATGGATCATGTGTACCTGAGTAGGGTTGGCCGGTTGGGTCCGGTTCCTACCTAGAACCAAATACAACCAAACATTACTATTTTTTTTACATTATGAAGTTACTAAATAAATATGATTTAATATAAATTCAAAGAGTTAACAAAATACAATATATTAAAATTAAGATGTAAAATTTTATATTTTTTAAAAGTGAATATGATTATTATTCGAAGTGCTATCGAACGTCATTGAAAATATTTTGTTTTATAAATTAAAACTTTGTATTACGTTATCTAAAATTTCATGCATATCATCTCTGGAATGTAGATATGGGAAAGGATCAAACGCAATTTTACGTTTCATCATTTCTACCCAATGAGTAGTTACACAAATATACGATCCAATGCAACTGTTTAGAGCCGACCAAATGTCACTAGTTAACACCGCTATTTATATTTTTTTTAAATACAATTATATCTTCTTTAGCATTTCCACAATTTTAAAAATTAACGTGTAAGAGTAGAACGACTCACATGGGTGTAAGTGTGTAACGAGGTTGAAGCGTTTCACGAATTAAAACGGACAATTGCGGGTTGTCGAAGTGGTTGAATGACAAAGCATTTTGAAAATATTTTGTCGAAGTGGGGGTGTTAGGGTGATAAAAAAAATGGTTAAAAAGACCCATAAACGGGCATATAGCCGTTTTCCAACGACTAGATTCAAAGTGCGAAAAAAGACGCTACTAACTAGGTACAAAATGGGTAGGAACTAAGTTTGGGTATATAAACTGGGTACGATGTGGAGAAAGAGAACCGGTAGGAACTAGTGGTATTGAAACCCAACCCATCAAGTACGGGCTATACCACGTAGGAACCAGAATCGGTTCAGGGTTCTACCCCGCGGGTTGTAAGTTTGACCAACTAATTTACATGTGTGTTTTGAATGAATTATAATGTATTGGACATCTTTGTTTGTGTTCACTAATGTTAGCTTATTTTTGTCTGTTTTTATTCGTTTATATTCGTGAACTGTTCATTTAATTTTTTTTAACAAACAAACACAAGCATTTTCATTTTTTTAATGCACGAACATGATCATGAAAATCATGTTCGACTGTGCCTTCATGTTCATGCTCGTGTTAAAGTTAAATGAGCGTTTGGTTCATTTAAATTTCTATGCATTACAACTTTCACTCATTAACTTTTTTAAAAGAACAACTTTGTTTCATTGTTTATTTTTTTTCTTTATGTCATAGGACAAAAATTTATTGAAAATGGAGTTGTAATTAAAATAAGGTATTTTTTTAATATCCTATGTCATATCGATTGAGGTTAACGTAATTTCATATGTTCATATATTTAACCATGTTAATGTTACCGCTACATATAATATAACGAAATTCGCAAACACCTCACATGACTTAGACTTAAACCGAACTATAATACTATATCATAAAAATTGTATTTTTTTCTTTGTGTCATTGTGTGTTCATTCCAGTTACATATTACTTGAACACATCCCATTCCAAATGCTCTTAAAAAATTGTACATTGTGTCATTGTATATGACCTCACATATTTTACTCATGTTGTAATCAATCAACAAACAAAATCAAAATATTTTTTTAGATAAATTCAATCCAAACAAACCCCTAACGTGACGAAGCTAACCGAAAAAATGTTATACTCAAGGATCTTTTACACTTGTACATCGTCATAATGTACAAGTTATCAAAACTGCAATTATTTCCGAAACGACGTTGATGTCAACGTCATTTCAGACACGGTTGAATCCCTTGCATCTTCTGATGGGTTCCTCCAGAACCCACTTTCGGAAAACTTCTCCCACATCTCATTCTCAAACTCTAACAACTCTTTATCCGCCTCAAGCGACACAAACCTCTCCACCACCGCCATCGCCACGGTCGGATCATCCTCCACGCTACAATCCTTTCCACCACAATCACCACCGCCATTATATTGTATCTTCGACCGACGACGTCGTCTCTTGCGCATAGCATTCTTACACAACCCCGCCGGAAGTTTATACATTGTCAAAAACATTAAATCAACCAAGGCGATGGGGAAACAACAACACACCGCGGCAACCTCCGCGGTGGTTCCTCCAACGACTTCTCCCACTCGATGTGGGGAATGCGGTTGAAGTAATTGACGACGTTCCTCTCGGGATCGACGGTGAACTAAATGGGGCTTTGTCATTGTAGGTGATTGAATTGTTAGAGATGGGGCATGAAATGTGAAGGATTTGGGAGAATGTGGTCGTCGGAAATGATTGAATGAACCGACGACCGATTCGATTGGGGAAATGGTGAGGGTCATATAAAGGCCGGGGTTGTGTTGTGTTTGAGGATTTGCAGGGAAAATGTTACTGGTGGAGAGAAGATGTCGGAGATGTGGAACAAACTCAACTCAACTCCATCGATCAGGTGATTGTATGTTTCTGTTTAATAATTCATGTACTTTTAACACCTACGTACTTTTTTATTCAATACGTACGTACTAGTGTCTTATATCTCTCCTATATTATGAAAATAAAAAAAGAGTAAGTTAAAATAAAATGTGGTGTTTTTGTGTGGAACGTGTAAAACAATTAGAGTCGTTTATATGGTTGTTGGAGGATTTTCATTGTAAAAAGCATTTCTGTGAAAATTACACTTGTGTGAGAATGTAATATGCTTGCTTGATAGATTTAAAAATCACGTACGTTGAATAATTTATATATCGTGCACATTTTGAATTCATGCAAGTTATATATATATATAGAGAGAGATATTTTTGGACAACCGTGAGTTATATTTTTGAAATCACATTTTGAATGGCTTAATACAAAGTTTTTAGTTACGTGAGATTGATATTGAAAATTACGCAACTCATTAAAGTTTGAATGAGAAATCCTCTTGTTTTTAAAGCTTTTGTAGGAATTTTATCTCACTTTTCACGTAAACAGTGATAAAAGTAGGGGCGGAACCACATAAGGTTGACTGGGGTCGGTCAACCCCAGTCACTTTTCGACGCGTAGGGTAATTTATATATCGAAAAACCAAAAGACCATAGTCTTTTTTCATTACCGACCTCATTGATATTTCCGATCCCAATTATACCCAAAAAACCTGTCTCAGTCCCCTATCTCCAATTGACATTTTTTAATCATAGTGTGTTTTATTTCATGATCCAACCTGACCCTATAGTTGTCTGACCTGAAAAATAATGACGACTAGCTATGTAGATTGTTGAAATACACGAACCAACAATCCGACTCCATAGAAAAAAGTTTCTTGCACTACACCAATTTGACCCTATAGAGACCACACCTATAGCAAGGACAACCTTTGGTCTCTATACAACACCTATCGCGAGGACAAGTAGTCTCTATAGGGTATAGCTTAAAATCTTTTGTGGTCGTCCTACAGCGAGGACATGTAGTCTCTATTGGTAAAATTATATTTTTTTTGCTTTTTTTTTTTGGTTTCTCAGATAAAAAAAGAGATGATGCCAACCTATAGAGACGACGTGTGTCGTCGCAATAGGTTTTAGCGACGAATTGAAAATTTTAGCGGGGTAATAGCGGGCTAAGCCTATTGCTCTGTCATTGGATAAAAGAACGAGATTTAAATTATTAAACTGTTGATCGATATTAATTTAGGCTAACAACAACGTGAGAGTGACAACTTTTGTTTTAGTTTTACATAACGCGGTTAACTAAGTTTGTTCATGATCACGTGCCATGTGATGTGAAGTTATGCATATAGTTTCACGTATAGGTTTTAACGTCTAAATTTAGCATAGATTAATCGAGTAGGTAATTGTAATAGATCGAGCAATAAACTAGGTGGTTATTATTACTTGTTTAATTAATACTAGTAGAAGTAGTAATAAAGAATATGTTAACTTCTAGACCTACGTCAAGTTGTCCCGAACACGTTCAACTTAAAACTTAAAAAACTTGAGATGTGGTCAACGTGACATTTCACAACGTTGAGGGGTGAACTATGATCTTTCATAAAGTTGAGAGGTTAGAAGTGTCCGGTGGAGATGCTAATTTTACAAAGTTGAAAGTGGGAAGGTATCGGGTATAAGTTTTATCTAAAGTGGGAAGGTATCGGGCTCAAGTTTCATCTAAAACAAAAAAAATAAGGTTTTCAGGTCGGACAAGAAGTTTTATCACCTAAGGCAGATTTTAAAATGTCAATGAAAAATGAATATGATCGCAAGAGTTAATAACTCGTGAATGATCTAATTAAATTACCGTTGAAAAAAGTATTTGTGGCAGCAAGTTGATCCGGTTTTTTAGCTATACCAAGTCAAGCTAACTCTTTGTTGACGAAGACGTACGTTGTAGGGTTCAAAATGGTCGTTTGACAAACTTCTTCCCTTGACCAAAACAAACGTTAAATAAAACTAAGTGACAAAAAATAATTTGTTCTTATTATGCCACATTGTCCCTCACGCGGTCATAGTATGCAATAACATCAGGACATAATGGCGACAATGATTTTGTAATTATATATTTTAACGAGTCTGTAATTAAGTATAAAAATTTAAAAATAGATGCTTATTTACTAAAGAGTTAAAAATAATTAACATGTTATAATTTATTAAACAACTAAAAATTTTGTATTAATTAAAATAATTTAATATATATTATGTGGTCGTTTATAAGACTATATGTAGTGGTTAATGCCCCTTAGGGGCATTATGTGACAAGTGGATGTCATGTCACTAAGGGGCATTATCACAAAAATGGGTGTAATGGTTAATGCCCCACATAATGCCCCACAATCATTACCTCATTATCTAACTAATCATTTATTTAAACATTTATTTGTTAATAAAAGTAAAAAATACAAATGAAAAAATACACGAGTACGAAACCTAAAATAAACTAGTCATCATGCGTCACCTTTTTCTTTGTTCGATCTCAAATACCGTCCAATATTTAAAACTTTACTACTCGACGAGCTTGTTAAACTTAATAAAACTGTCTTAGATTCAACAGCCTAAAACAAACAAACCTAGGCCCGAAACTAAGATCTGGTCTACATGCATATTAAATCTGGCCCACCAGCATCAAACTCAACCCAATTAAATAACCCAAACCCTAACCCTAACCCTAACTTTTAAAAGTCAGCCGCTAAACAAAACACATAAACAAACATCACCACACACACCACACACACACAAGATCTTTTTCTGGTTTTTCTCTCTCTTGTTCCATCCTCTGCTTCTTCTTCTTCTTTGATGATTAAACAAGAAAATTGGTTGTAATGTAGCCATTGATAGCCGTTGGAGACAAGAACATTGAATTTGGTGTGGGGCTTAGGCGTTATTCAGAAAACGCCCGAACGATTTTTTGGTCGATAACGCCCATGCGTAATGGGCATGGAGGCGTTATCAAGCGTTAAGGGGCGTTATCAAGAGCCATTAATGCCCATTACAAGCAGTCTAAATGCTTTGGACGAACTTTTACGCATTTAAAAGGATTTCCTTGAAGTCGATTTTCAATATAAAAGGTTGAAATGTTATAGACCAATTATATATAATTATATAACTAGGGTTAGGGTTGTTCATGAGTTCAACCAATTAATTAAGGCAAGATAGGTTGAATTCTGTTAGCTTAAATTATTATTCACGGTTGATTTGGATTTAAAACCGAGCTAAAAATCTGAGCTCGAGCTAGCTCTTTTTGTTTTGGTTCTGTTTTAACTGTTAAACACAATAAAATAAAAAAACAATACAAAATAAGTTCTGACATACTATATAACTCATGTAGGGTAGGTCCTACGTATCGTTAATATACATTGGACCCTTGATGACTAAAATTTTAGGTTGGCCACTCGAGTCCCTTAAACTCCTCTCTTAGCAGCTTGGAGATAAACTTCTTGATCAAGTTATATTATTCATATCATCTAATACATCATAAATAAAAAACAATTTAGTTATTGGGTTGTGTGTAATTAGGTTAAAATAATGGTGTTAACTGTTAATTAATGAGTTATAAATTGGGTCTTTATATATATTTAAATATTTATTTTGGGCTATAATATCGTTTTCAAATGGTTAGTTTTACATAAAATAATATACACACACACATATATATATATATATAACACATAACTTTTAAAAATTTCAGCCCTTGAGAGACTGGTCTTGGGCGGTTGCCCGCCTTGTCTCCCATAAGAGACGGGCCTCTGAACTCATGTTTGAATTAAATTCCACTAAGTATAAAACAATTTAAGGACAACGTAATTAGTTCAACTTCAACAAAATACACATAGTTCTCTATAATATATATGTTGCATACATAAAAATTAAATCTATTACAAGTAAAATAATCCAATCTATACCGAGCCGGCCGAGCTAACGAACGAGCGAAACCGAGCTGGCTCAGCTCGTTACGAGTTGAGTCAAGCTCAGCTAGGTTTCACACCGAGCCAACTTGGCTTAGTTTCCGTTGTTGTCAATCAACTGTACGTACGTGAGAACTACCCGTATGAAAATAATACATAGTCAAAACTATTTCACTCATACCATAACGTACCTTTCGAGAAGTCAAACCATGTACATGAATATGGGTGGCGGGCGTTTTTTCATGCAACCTATATATATATATTATTATTATTATTATTTATTAACATTTACACTTAAGACTTTTTCAAGCTGACCAAGCTATCTAAATATATATTCTAGCTGCTGGGTCTTAACTCTTAATTGCATGCTAACTGCTTCAATACGTACCTTTACTCTCACAACCAGCTAGCTAGCTAGTATCACATCTATATATATAAATTATAAGCTTCAATACCTTTGCAAATCTCAACAGATCGATTTATTAATCTAGATCAACATGAACAACACCACCACTACGGCTACCGCCACCGCCATGGTTTCCGCCACACCGTTATTGCAAGGTCCAAAGCCGCCCTCACCTTTGACGATAAACAAGAACTCATCAAAGATTTTCAAGAAAAGTAACATGAGTAAATGTGAGGGTTATAAACCTCCGGTGATTGTTTATCTCAACTCACCGGAGGTTGTTCATGTTCAACCACATGAGTTCATGACCACGGTTCAACGACTCACTGGAAATTTGATCGACCCATCTTCGCATGGTCCAAATGGCGCAAGCGAGTAACGTTGACATGGGTGTGTGATGGAAAATCAAAGAACTAGCTAGCTAGGCGTAGAGATTAATTGGGTTGAGTTGGGTGTTGGGACGTTGCATATATGTGTGTTAAAGCTTGTGCATTGAGTCAATTAGTCAAACTGCATGTTCAAGTTTGTTTTTGACATTTTGTTTGTAAACAGTAAAAACATCAAGATGTTTTGTTTTGTTTTGTTTTGTTTTTAATATTTGTTAGAAAACTTATTTAGAAGATAGAACAGAAACAAATTCATGATCAAATTAATGCGCACGTACACAAAGAGGGTGCATGATTAGTTTAAAAGGGGGTGGACATATAAAGTTTTATAATTTTGGACGTAGGATGCATATATAGATTTGCTCTTGAGATTTGTCGCTATCAAGTAACTTGTGATTATGGTGTTTTATGCTAAGGTTTAAAATGAATTATGCAATAGAGAATAATTAATTTTAACACGACCCATGTTCGACTGTTGCAAAAGGTCAAAGCTTTAAATAAAAAAAGTTTTTTCACCTATTTAAACTTATTGTTTTTTATTTATTAATTAATTTGTTAACGCATCTACTCGATCTTTTCACTTCTAATCTGTTCACAATGTATCTAATTGGTACACCATTTGGGACTACATTACATACAACACAAACTACATATATACCAGCATCGTGACTGGTCAAAGTCAACCTTGTCAAACGGACTTCGTTCAACTTCAACATTGACTAGGCTACCATGGCTACCAAGCAAATGACATTTGCCCTAAATTAAGTGTCAATTTTTGTTAAAACATATTTATACCCATCCGATGAAAACATGAAAAATATAAGAAAGTTCAAGAAGCTGCAAGAAAAGATGTCGAACGAACTTTTGGTGCGTTAAAAGCTAAATAGGGTACTATTCAACGAGCGACACATGTTTTTAAACGAGATAAGATCAAGAACGTGATATATGTTTGTTGAATATTGCATAATACAAACTTTAAAGACTAAGACAATGCATTCTTACCGATACACATAACTAATCACCAACGGAGACAACCTTCGGAATAGCATCATTAGAGCGTTGAGGGATAATGTAATGCATAATATGCTATAATACGATCCCGTCCACATTTCTAGTATAAAAAAAATTGTTATTCACTTTTTTGTTGTGACAAATTTTATTTGTTGTGTCAGTATTGAATATTTAGAAAAAAAATTTATTTGTTGTGAAAAAAAAGTAGCCGGAGCTAAGGAGACTCTCTCAACCTATATATTAATTGAATAACAATTTAAAAAAAAACAATGTAACGGTCTATGATTGATGTACTTAGAGGTGTAAGAACTGAGATCAAAACTCCGTCTCTAATATTAATAAGTATATTTTGTTGACATTAGTGCTCCCCCATTACTGCGTACCACAACCCTTCTTACGGGTCAAGTTGATCGGAATCAAAACTCGTCAACTAACCGTACGTATAGAGAAAACTGGGTAAGAAAGTTTAATTATATCATGTAAAACCATTAGTCTTGAACATAATAAATCTAGCAAAAGTGAAACAAATGACAATTGAACATGATTTTATGTAAAATCCAATTTATCTATCTGTACGCTACTAATATGATTTAGTTGTTTAACACTTGAAAGACTTGTTTTGTAAAATCTGAATCATTAAGTACTGAATGGTTAAGAGGTCTGAATCATTAAGATGTTCCATCAATTAGGGGGATGTTGAGGTAAAACTTCATATAATTATAAAGTTGGTATATGCTCCATTCAATTTAATTTAGCATCTCTATGTTTCCTAACCATTCAACACTTAATTGAATCATTTAAAGACATTTTTTTTTTCTGAAACAAATGCTCTAAATGCTGAATAATTAAACACTAAACTGAACCATTAAAATATAAAACAAACAACCGTAAAGTATGAAACATAAGGCCAAAAGGGTCGTTTATGCAAGTTTGGTGCAATTGGTAGCTAATAAAAGCAAATTAACGCCGTCAGTAAAAGAGCATCATCATGAAGAGGGAAATAAACCAACCCAAATCGTTCAAAAACGAAGCCCCAAAAACAAAACTTGTCAAATCCCGCTTCCTAACCTCCATCTCTTTCATCTTCTCAACGCACAAATCCACAGCCAAATCACCGGTGATCGACTTACCCTTCACCTTGCCTCTAATTTTCATCATTAAAAAATGGCCAAGGTAGCAACTCGTGGATCGATGTTGCCGGCGACCAAGTCTCACATGTTTTCCGGCAATATCGACGGTGGCGCTATTAAAAGAAAAACGCCTTCGGAGTTAAGAGTGAGTATCACTTTTTCTCTTATTGTGTATATATAGCTTGCGAAAGTTTTCAGATGTTTAGATTGTTCGCTATAGGGCTTAAATGCCTGTATCGATTCTGTTAGGTTAATAAGTTATGCACTGTGAGATTTAGGGATTAGATGCAGATTTAAGAGGAATAAATTAGGTCAAATAAGCAAATGAGGAATTGGATGACTGTGTTTGGAGAAAGGGATGAAGTTAATGAGTTTGTTAACTGTTAACCAAATTTTCACTTGAGAAGTGCTTGTAGATTGTGTAAGTGGAGAGAAAGAGGTGGTTATTTGGTTACATAACCGTCTTGTGTGTCACATCTAAAGTAGTAAGTACGAGCGTTTATGCGGTTCTTTACGAGCTTATTGTTTTAAAGATATACCAATTAGTAAAGAATTTCAAGCACTGCATAAGCACTTGCACTTGTTGTTGTAAAGATTGAGGGGAAGAGAGAAAGATTGATGGCATGTATCGTAGTTAAAACAATAGGTATAAGTGTTTATGTGGTCGTTGTAGTTCTTTGCTTAAATCGATTATGTATTTAACAACCCTATATAACAGAGATGGAGTTTTTACTTTTTACCCATCTATATGTATCCTGAAAAATGATATATGAATTGTTTAGTTCCTTAGACAGAGTTACTAAAAATTTATAGGTATAAAGTAATTAAATGTTTTGGAAAGGCGGGGTGCTTTTGTGGAGAAATATAAACTGGGCAGTTAAAGGATAATGCAATTGCAAGCCTTTTGTTGACAGATAGTGTGTTTCCACTTTTGTTTAGTAAGTGGAGCTCTTATGAGAAAAGGTGATTTCTGATTGGAGTACCATGTGATGCTTGCAAACTAAAATATTAACCAAATTAGTGCATTACTATGGAAGTGTTGGTACAACGATGAAAAATTTTAATATGATCATTTAGAAATTTCTCTTTCCCTTTTTAGCACGAGAAATGTTAGTGTCATGGATGCATACATTTCATGTCTAACAGGAGAGGGATTTGGGATAATTTTTTACAACCAGTTAAACTAAAAGTGGCACTCATATATGATTGCTTAGTGAAACTAAAGATAGCACTCATGGTGTTTTCAGAGACACCAAACCCAATAAATAGTCTAAACTTATGATATAATGTCAGGATGAGCAGTTGAAGCGCACCAAGATTGTAGAAAAAATGGATGAATCTCCAGCATCAGAGTTTGATTCCACACGGTAGCAGGCCCGCCACCTGTAACTATAGTTGTATCATTTTATATACTTACCATGCATTTACTGTTTTTTTGACAGAAATGCTAATGGAGTGACATCTGAGTCTATAATAAAACCTGTTTTATCAAAAAATCCCAGATACATCGACACACGTGTGGATGAAGTGTTTCCTAGTCGAAAAAACAGTCTGAGGCTTAAAATGCTATCTTTGAAAGAAAATGTTAAGGTCCGCATTAATGCATCATAGAACACTCATTTTCTAACATCTTGTTTGATAAAATAGCCTTCAAGTTTCTAACTTGTCTTTTTTTTTTTCAGGAAAACATTAATGCTGATCATATTGATGCTTCAAAGAAATCTTCTTTTTCTTTAAAACTTGCTTCTGATAGGCCACCACAGTGTTCAGGGTACATTATTTGCTCTTTGTACAACCGTACTCTTATATCTTTGTTAATCTGCATGCTTTACTTAATTGTTTCACTTTATCATGTTTTTACAGTACAAATGATGCGCATGCTTCAACGTCAACTGCACAATCTCACATCACAACAAAAAAATGTAGCACGAGCACATTTCGTAGTGTTATGGACCTATCTGTTGGAGGTGATAAATCATCTGGCTTTTCTCTTAATATGGTACGTCTTTTTTTTCTTTTCTTGTCTTTAAGTTTTTCTTTCTAAATATATAATCCATGATGTGTATTCCCATAACTCGTTTATACCCTTTTATAGGATGATGCTTTCAAAGGGCTTGCAGCCCGTCCTCCTCTCAAAGTCTCAGTTTCACCCGCTGAATGTATCAACGGAAAAACAAGTTCCATATCTGCAAACTTTTGCTCAGAGTTTAATATTTCTGGACATAAAATTCCACTGGATTTCACATTGAAAACTAGTATGCGTGTTGTTACTTCATCCTCGGTTAATTGGTAGGTGTTTTGAATTCTTACAAGTAAAAGGATCCATTGTAAGTTTCTAAGCTAGCTTGCCTTTGATCATAATGTTTTGTAATCATCTAGGTTTCACCGGTTAATGAGCTGTGGCACGTTTAGCGGGTCAACTGCACAAATTTCTAATACAAAACCTTTGTATTCTTGGGTGTACCCACAAAGTTCATTATCTCCTTCAGTCATATCTGCATTAACTTTGTCGTCAAAAGCGGAAGGTACTAATGTTGTAGCCAAAAAAATGGTCTTGTTTTTAGGCTATCTTATTTTCGAATTTGTTTAACCATAATTGCTTTATAAACATTAGGTCAGATGGATTTCTTGACTAAACGTCAACTGGCATGGGAAACTTCATTTCGTAGCCTTTATGTCATGTTGCGGAAGAACATTTGTAACTTATTTTACGGTAGTTATTTGATGATTGAAAAGTATTTTTTTTTAATTATTTGGTTTTCATTTATCTGACATGTATTTTCTTGCAAGTTTACAGTCTGCACAGGACAGTTTGTGGCAATGTTCACTAACATCAATGATTCAACTAGAAGTAAATACGTGTGCTGTGCATATGTATCCCAATCAACAAGAAGCTTAAGGGCACTGTTAAAAGAACAAGTATGTTTCATCACCTCATCAAGGGTATATTAGTCTTTTCACGTTTTTGTTCTTGTCTAGAGCTAATTTTTACTTTTAAATTAAGGACATCTCTTTTTCCATGCCTCTGTGTCATTCTAAAGTGGAACAAGTAACTACAGAAGACCTCTTTGAGCTTTCAGAGATCGAAAAGCATAATCTGGGAAAGGTATGATCTGATGTGACTCATGAATTGTAATCCAACTAATCCAAATACACAAATCTCTCAGATTGACCCATTTGCATGTTCATGCAGACTACACGCCCAGTTTCTCTATCTGATGTGGATAATAGCCCTGAATCTTTATTGGTGTTTAGTGACAATAACGTACACGGGCTATACGACTTTCTGCTTAATTATAGGTGAGCACAAGTTGACAGTCAAAAAAGATAAAAACTTGTGAAGTTAATCTTTTCTTAACACTTAAATAATTGTAATCTACCTTTTCGTTCAGGTTTCTTTTACCATCTTTGAATACTTTAGACGTTCCTTTACTTTATTCATCAGTACCATTTGAAAATGCTGCTGTTTCTGCACCAGAGGTTTGTTTTACAACTTTCTAGCATTTGAATGTTTTCAAACAAGCTGTTCAACTTTTTTGGTCTTGGATTATGCACAGGTTAAATGTAAGGAGGTGAGGAGACTTGATCATGTGTCTGCTTTAACCACCAGTGAATCTAACCATGGTTTAGTTTCTTCCCCTTCCCATTACACTATTGAGATCAAAGCTACTCATCTTCCTCCATGGATAAGCAGCAGTGTGTGTGATGCAATAAGGTCCAATGGTGACAATAGCTTTGAGGCAAGGTATGATGGGTTTTTTTCTTTTTTGATTTGTTTTTGGTTTATTAGGGATATGCAAGCCTCCTAAATTTATTGATCCTTTTGCAGCTTTGTGGTGGAACCGATTTCAATTGGTTTGAACGCTGGTCTTGATATGGTTAGCCACAAGTCTGAAGGGTTGCATGGACCATTTGGTGTCAGGGACACTGTTGTTTCTCATCACTTGAGCCGTGGCTTTCTTAAAGGCTTAAAATATTCCCACGATTCTTACACTGTTTCCCTCTTGTCGATTTGAAGTTTGCAAAAAAGGTTTTGTTCATGGTATCCTTCAACCTAGACTTGTAACCAACACTAACTACTTTAATGTTATATTTGGCTGTTTTAGAAAGTTGACTGCATTAAGTATATTTTCTCTGTGAGCTCACATAAACATGTAAGAGTCGACAAAATTGCATACCACATTGTAACTGTAAAATCAAGTTGGATGATGACACAACCTGCTAACAAGATTCTGCGTAATTGCAGTAGAATCTTAAAGGTTTAAACCCAAGCTCAAGACAATTTTTCTTGTGTTTGTTTTTATCTTTCAAAACATTTAACCATTTATCTCAAATAGATCTAAGTATCAAACCATTCTCTTTGTCTAGGTTTTGATTTGAAGAAGAACGTTAACATTCCTTCTACTTTGACTCATTTTTATAAAGTACTTAATTTATAAAAGATAATATTTTTTTCTATAAAAGTTGACTGATTTTTTTCTTCATAACCTTCTAACTAAGTTTTGCACAAAGCATAGATGTAAGTATGTAACATCATTGATGCTGATTGGATTTTTTTTATCTATTTGAAGTTGTCTCTTGGGTTTTGTTGATGAAGTATTGGAGGTTGATCAACATTGGCATGACACCAAAATATGTAGAGTATAATATACAAGTCAGCAGTAAATTACATTTTGTTGATTTGAGCTAAATTCCAACATCCTTAAACACATGCTTTCTTTCCTAAACCACCAGAAAACCAGTTCAAGGGAAAAACCATTCACACAACCCAATTATCCAACAACAAACCAACAAGTTTAAATCACCACACAAACAAGAAACAATGTGTACTTTAAGGTATTAGGGAAACAGTTTGACCATCAATTTGGTCAAACATGTATTCTTGAAACACAGTTCCACTGCTCCACTTGAGATCTCTTGTCCAAAACCACCATCAACCCAGGATTTTTCGCAGTCATTCCAAACATGTACCTAAACAACACGAAAATGGACCTCCTTAGTCGAAAGAAATGTGAATAATTAGATAAAATTTAGAGCAAATAACATAGTAAACTTTGTCACTTAGGGGTTATGTTTTAAACAAAAATGGTCAAAATCCTTCAAATTTTGAATTTTATTCTCTCTTTTTGTTCAGTTCTTTGGTCTACATGATGATATAGACATTAATATAATAATATGTATCCAACATAAAGTTTTTTTGGTATTCTATATTTAACCTTTTTCAAATACAATCCAGTTTTCCATTAAAAATTTATTTCTAAACATAAAATAAAAGCTAAATATCATGTATGATTTGAAGAACTAAATCATACGGTAAATATAAACTAAAAAGATTCCATATTTTCGAAAAACAATTTCATCGAAACATGATCAAGTTTTACTTTTGTTGGTAATTAAAACTTTGTTTTGTGTCAATTAGATGACTTTTAGTTCACTGAATTTTGTTAACAATTTTAAAAACTGGAAATTCTTTATAAATTGCAAAAAATCGCAAAAAAATTACATTTTTTTTATATCTGTGATTTTTTTTAATTACAAAAAATTTTAAAAATTTGTGAATTTTTTTATTTATAAAAATATTTTGTTAATGGCAAAAACCACACTAAACACCTTAACGGGTCTAAAATTCACCCACAACGTGTCTTGAATGTTCAAATGTGACCTAATATTATAATTTGAGTATTAAAAATCAATGTTTAATGTTATCTAGGTTAATTATTTAGGATTAAAATAACTTCTTAAACATAATTCATATAATTAAAACAAAACAAAGTTTGAATGACCTAATTAAAAGAAAATTAAAACTACGGTCACGTGACATTTTTTTTTAAACTGTATTAAAAACCCATCTACTTTTAAAATACAAACTCATAAATCTACTTACTTGGTTTGACTTGCATTTCTTGTCCACAAGACTAGTGATGCAATACTTTGACCAAAGATCTTGAAATAAGATTGCTTCTTAATAGGCATTCTGCTTGTTGGCATCATATCCTTACACAAATTTTGAGCTATCTCCTTCAACAACACCAGTTGTGCCTTATCAGTTCTCATGTTAATAATCGCTTGCCTCATCGATTCGCGATCGGCTTCAAGTGCATGAAGTCTTGCATAGAGTTTCATCACTTCTGGATCTTGAATCTCACTATAACACATTGAATCTTTATGTGCACTCATAAACTCATCACATGTGTTCATATTAGCCTTTTGATCATTTTGATATGTTGTAGGTGCATTGTAATGAATCGAGTCAACCGTGTATATTCTATCATAGATTTCACTTCCGAATTCTGAAAAGTTTTCGCCTTTCTTGAAATTCGACTCATCTTCTTTAATCGTTGCAAAGATTGAACCTGGACTGTCTGCTGAATAACACGTCGAGAGTTTTTGTTTTCTTGGCGATTGACCAACGATCACCTGTTGGTGATTTTAGTGTCATCAGACCAAATGTTAGTTAGGAGGTGCGCAGTGCATACTTATTCAATGTCAGTAGTAACTATGTCAGTTACTACTGACATAGTTACTACTGACTGGCGGTGCTTACACTTATGTAAACACAAACGGTAAACAGTTACCTTGTCGAGAATGGGCTGATGGCGCGGGCTTTGTTGTTCGAGTTGATTGATCCTATGTTCAATGTCTTTGATAGAACATGGAGTGTCATGATATGTATACTTTTCAATATCAACTGTTTCAGGTTCAGATTGAGTGTAAGTTTGTGGTTCATTTGATTGACATTTAAGAGGTGGATAATCATCAAACTCATTAACTGAATTTGTTCCAACACTGTTAGTGTTAGTGTGTGTGATTACACCTTTTACACCTTCAGCTTCTGCTTCTGTCAACCCATAACTCATCATCCTGTATTTATAAGCCTGCACTTCACATGTTAAAGATTGAATTGTTTGTTCACGTTTATACAACAATTCTTCCAATGCAGCAATTTCTTGTTGATCATGAATCGATTTCTGCTCCGAAAACCGTTTGAATTGCCGAGCTTCCATTTCAATCAAAGCCTTTTCGCGCTGCAATCGCAAGATCATCGACATAGCTTCATTTGCAGCCGAAGAAGACGCGTTTCGTTCTTTATCCAATTCGATAGACAAATCATGAATAGATTTTTGTTGGTTTGTAACCATTTCACGTAACACATCGCACTCGTTTTCGATCTCGACACGAGCCACTTCAGGTAGCGGAACATTCAAGAAACTTCGAGTCTCGGTTTCGAGATCATCCAATTTTCGTTTCACGGATCGAAACCATGTTCCTGTACATGATCCATTAATAGTACTTGAATCACATGAATTAGAACCGCATTCGCATTCGTAATCGCATTCTTTACCCGAAAGCTTGATGCTTTGTGATTCCATATATATATATGATTGAGATTGAAATTGAAATTGAGATTGAAATTGAAATTGATTTTCCCCTATTTGTAATTAGGCAGCAAAGCATTCAACAGGGCCCTGCAAATTGAAAAATTAATGAGGATGATAATGAAATGGGATTGGGATTGAGGGATGGAGGGTACCTTGAATGATTTGAGCGTAAAAAACAGGGGCCTGAAATGATATCAGTCCATTATGAACTGTTGAATGTTGGAGGTGGAATTGCACCAACAGAAATGGTGAAATTGGATTAGACGTAATATGTAGAAGATGAAGATGATAGAGTGAATGGTCGATCAATTTTTTCGATCAAATTAGAGGAGAGGAAAAAGAGGGAAAATAGGAACATCTTCTGGGCCCATTTCAAATCCTATTAATCCTAGGTGGCTTGAATATTATTATTATTATTATTATTATTATTTAATTAATGTTATTATTTCATGTTCTGAAATTCATCGGATGCAATGCAACTTAATAGGTTAGCTTAGAAGCTATGACCATGAGTCAAAGTTATATTATAAACGTTGTGGGCTTGTTAACATGAATGAATTACCTAATGTTAGGATTAAATTCGAGTCTCGTATGATTCTATCTAGAATATTCACGAAGTAGTATAGTAAAACTAAATGAAAGTAAAACTACGAGTGGTTTTTTCATTGATTCTATTGAGGATATATGGTGTTTGAGGAATTGAGGATATAAGAGTTGTCGAGAATTATATAACATGTTAAATATTTCATAACTTAGATTTATTGGAAGTAACTACATGTCTACCTTGATTGACATGACACATTACCCTGCCACTTCTTGGGTTTGTACTAGTAGTCTAGTAGATAAGGTAGTTCTTGAGTTCGTACACCTCTCCCAGAAGGATGTAGCTTCATCAAATGACTGAATTCTCATAGCTGTAAGAAGAAAGGACTAGTAGCATCGTAGGGGAGACGAGGAGTAAGACCTCATCAATGAGAGGATGTCTGAAAGCTGTTGTTTTCTCTAGGCTAGTTACTCGGCTTGGGAAGGAGAGAGTGGCCGACTGGTCAAAAGCGACTAACTTAAAATACATACATGTTGAGCATGATGTTTAGTTGGTAGTGTTTTGTAAGTTGTTTGGATACGTAAACTTATACTATAATTACAATCTTGGTAGATTTATGTTGTGTGCAATTTACACATCATTTGATAAGCAAATCTATAGTATAATTAACACTTATCTTTTTTTGTTGAACATCAAACACTTTGTCCTTATCGACCCAGGTTGAAATCAGATTCTTAACTTATTTGTATCATGATATGACAATGAAGCTTAAACTTGTGGAAACTTGGGTTTGAGTCTGAGCCAAAAGGTTTTATAGTTAAAGGTTCTTGTCATGATTTTCTCTCTAGAATGGTTCGTTGACGACTCTTCGACTCCGATCAACTTGGCCCGAAAAGAGGGTTAGGGTCAAGCTCCGTTGTGATTTCAGCTTTGGGAGAGATGAAACTTTTTTATCAACATGTGTGACGTAGTCACATACGCGAGATCCGACCACACGACAACCGTTGCACTGTGCAATTCGATCTTAAATCTAGTTTAAACTAAAAAAACCAAAGAGGAAATAAATACTAGTTCTTCAATATTATTTTAGTTGATTCTTCATGAGTTTTGTGATGAAAAATACAGATCCTATTTTAAAATGAATATATCTTCGTTTGTAGTCGATTGTGTTCATAGACGTTCGTTTGTGTTCCTTTATGTTCATGAACATTTTTTATGTCCATTCACGTTTGGTAAGTGTTTATCAACAGTTCAAGAACATGTTCGTTTCCTTAATGAATGAACACGTACACGAAATCTCGTTCGGTAAACATTCGTGAACATGTTAATTCCTTAACAAACGAACATGAACAAAACTCGTGCGTGTTCATTAGATTCGTTTACGCCCTACGCACCATGCCTAAGTTTATATCTTATCGTTAACAGAATGTGATGAATTTTCTAAGAGTCTATTAATTGTTAATAGAAAAAGTTGAGATAGTCATTAGTGATTAATTAACATAATCATTCGTGCAAACCAAATAAAAATTTAGGTCTCTCTAAACAATATTTTATTTAGAAAAATAGAAAGAAAATCAACCTACTTTAGATGGAAAGAGACATAAATAATATTTTATTACGCGTGTGAATCAATTTAAAGCAGTCTCACACATCATCATTCGATTTCCTACTGGCTAGTAAATTATTATATTTTTTTTTCTTCTGATTAATCTCTTTATAACTTTAATTAAAAGGTCACCCGCACAACTACTTGTATAATTTCTCACCTCTAATATAGAAATGACGTGACAAATCACAAAACAAAACTAATAGGATGCACATGCATAACATGAATAAAACACTAAACAATTTCAACTTTTAGACTAAAAGAAATTAATGAAGATGAGGATTGGGGAAGTAATCATATCACACTTATGGGATAAGATGGGTAATTAAAATGCTTAACACATAGATTGGCAATTTGCATAACTATTTAAAAAATTAAGCCTATCTAAACAATATTTTATTAAGAAAAATGAAATAAAATCAAACTACTTTAGATGGAAAGGGACGTATTAATTGGGGGAATAATATTTTATTAAGAAAATTGAAAGATATAATCAAGGATAATTTTCTTTAATGTTCATAAGAGTTTGGAGTATTTTACCTTAACTATGTTAAGAACTACTAAAAATGGTTAAGAATTACTAATAATCACTTTAACTTTTCTATGTTTTGTTATATGAATGGATTAAAATGCTTGGGATTCTATTAATTTTGAGATTTGTTAAAAAAAAGTATGATGTGTGTGGTTTTTGGTTTAAATACACACATGCACACACATCATATCTACAAATATACAGATTTTTCAGTTTTTTAAAGAACTAAGAAGTGTTATGGTTTTTAATAGAAGACACTCCAATAAACAGGCTTTATTACATTTAGGTTTTTTTTCACTTATCAATTTTTATTGAAGCGTTATGTACACAACTTATTCAGATTATAGTTGTTCTCAACGTATTTATGGTTTTTAATAGAAGACATTCCAATAAACGGCCGTTATTACATTTTTTAATCATCTGAAATTGCTAGTTTAAGTTATGAAGATATAATTATCTTGAGCAGTTTTAAAAACAATCTACTTTTATAAAAAGTTGTCTATAAAGCCATATGATTAATCTATATGTGAACCAGGGAATGTTTTTAGACTAAAAAGGTTAATTTTGAAGAAAATGAATTGTAGTGTGTAGAAAGAGACAAAACATGAATGGTGCTAAAGTTCAATTAGAATGTTCCTTCATCTTGGTCAATAAAAGTATGTCTTTCAATCAAATCAAAATCTCCAATAATCTTTTTTCCTATAAATCCACATGACTCATTTTTTTTTAAATATATATATATATGTAGGACCTGTTACAGGTTCATGAAACTACTCCTGAAAACAATCTACACAAGAAAATGTTTTTGACTTGAAATTTATGATCAAATATATATTGAAATTTAATAGATACAACATACAAGTACAAAAATATATTACATTGACTCATACAAATAGACTATTTTACAAGATACAAATTAAGGCTCATTACTACAAAACAATAAACAAACACAACTAAACTTCTCAAAACTTAAAACACACCGGCTAATTAAATAAGTCAACTTGAGTTTTCCAACATGAAATTCTTAATCAGATTCAAAACCGAATCAGAAACATCCGAATAAGGCTCATTACTGAAGAACCCGTGTTGTTTGCCATCATATTCAACATAACGTACTATTTTTCCAACCTCTTTTAACCTATCAGCATATAGTTTCACTCTGTCTCTCATAAGTTCACTCCCCCCGACCATTATAAGTATTGGGTCAAGTTTAACTAGCTCAAGATTTGGACTGTCACGCCCCAATGGGTTCGCGAACGGGTGATCCTGCTTTTCTCCTACGGGTAACGCCATTCTCCAAAACCTATCATCAAAGTTTATAAACATATAAGATAATTTGATTGTTAAACTCTAAATCATTTAAACTATAAACGTAGTGTTTTTGAAATGGTTTTATGAATGATAATACGTAATTATCCACTAATTTTTATAAAACAAGTGAGTAAATATATTAATGAAAAATAAAAAAAATAGTCAACACCGTATCTTTCTAATGAAAGAGACATGTTATGGGTCCCACCATATCTAATAACGAAAACAATGTATGCGGATGAGTGTCATTTCGCTTTTAGTAGTAAATTCATAATCATCCAAATTCATGTATAACCCGCATATTTCATTGTCACTATTAATAATGACACTACATGTGTATTTATTCTTACAAAATTTATTAAATAATAATAAACATATACAACATCAAATTATTAATTTATCACCTTTTAAATGCATAAGAATTTTAATTATGGGTGTCTATTTAGAAAAAAATAAATAAATAACAATTTAGGCATGCTCAAAAGATTATATGTAGACAATTCTTGACATGATATGAATTATACATGAAAAAAGTTTAGAATAAGACTAACGATTACAGATCAGAAATAATCTAACATGACGAACTTATTCTAATTTTATTCCCGTCTAACTTGCAACTCATTTTTATTTCGTTACACATTTGATTATAACCTAAATATGAAATTCAAACTTCAAAGGTTAATTTATTCTTCTAAAACACATGTTAAATACCTATTTGTTATATCCAGGTTATTTAAGAATATTTATAAAAGAATTATAACAATTATCTATAAGATTTTAAATAATTAATATTTAAGTATTTAACTTATTTAACTCATGTACGTTGAAAAATTCCATTAAATTTTCCTCTAAAACTTCTTATTATACAAGAAATATCTTTCTGCAAAGTATGCTCCCTAGCTAAAACCTTGATTTATAACTTGTCTTAGGCTCTTAGCTTTTAATAATCAGGTTTAAGGATCATAACGAATTATATAGTAAGCATCAATATCAAACTTTTACCAACTAATTTTAACCTTGATATAGAGGACGGTTAGTATAACAAAAAGACCTTTATACTCAGATGAGATGACATGACCGAGTTCTCGGTGAATCAAATCATAACACAAAACTTACGTGTCAAGAAGCTCCACCGTCAACAATTTTTCCGGCAACCCTTCCGCCTCCGACACCGTCCTTTCCTTCCCGCCAAAAAAAGGTGCCATCAAAACATACCCTCTTATCTTCACCGGAGAAATCTCCGGCGACCCGGGTCCAAATCTAACCGCCAAGTAATGCGCTATATTCCCACCGGACGAATCTCCGGTGATAAAAACCTTATCAAAGTCAAAACAGTCAACCACAACACCTCCACCGGATGAATCTCCGGCCACCTTTTGTAACCACTTCAAAGCGTCAACCGAGTCATCAAAAGCCGCCGGAAGCCTATGCTCCGGTGCAAGACGATAGTCCGGCGCCACCAAGATGACGTTGAGGGCGGAGGATAACCGGAGACAACAGTTGTGGAAATTTGGCCATGAAAATGAACCAAGACAAAATCCACCGCCGTGGAAAAAGAAGATGACCGGAAGTTTACCGGCAGCGGCGGTGGTGACGGTGGTGGTGGGTTGGTAGATGCGGAGATGAAGGTTATGGTGTTTGTTGTAGCAATAATCTTTCCAGACGACGGAACCGTCGTCGTTGACCGGGAAGGGTGAAAAGTCAATGTTTTCGTGACGGTAAATAGAGCCGTCGCTAAAGATTTGAACAATGCCATGACAATCTTCCACAACATGAGGAAGAGAACCCATTTGTGATTAATTAGTTGTTTGTTAATGTTATTGGGAGGAGATTAATGTCAAATGTGATTTGAGTACAAGGATTAAAGGGGTATTTATAGAGGTTGGAAATGAGGGGTACAAGTGTAATAACTATGTGTTTTGATTGGTGTTTTGGTAATTTTTTTTAATAAGGTTAATGTTTAGAACGTGGAGGTAGGTTATTGGTTACTTTTGTCGTCGGTAGGTTATATCCAAATTGTGTGGGTCTTTTTTAACTTTTAAGGATAAGAAAGTAATAAAAACTTGAATCAAACAAACCCTAGAGAGAAAGTAATAAAAGTTGTAAATTTACACTATATTGCCTTGGTTTATAGATTTTGATCATATTGTACCATTTGTGATTTATATTTTTGAAGTTTTTTTTATCATTCGCATCTTTGAGGGTATTAGTAATTTCTCAAAAATTCAACTAGAAAAGCTAATGAAGTTAGTTTTTTTATGCAAATAAGGATAATATTCAAACCTTAGAGGTGATATGAGACTTTAAAACCATAAGCATACAATGATTAAAATCAATAAAACACTAGGATCAATAAAACAGTAGCTAGGATGCAAATGACAATTTACTTCTAAAATATACATGACTAGTTTTGTGCTAGCTAGAATTCATCATGCTCGCAAACAAGGTTCGAGGAATTTAAGATGCTCAAATCAAATGTGTTAGGAATAAGTGCACAAACACTAGAGGCGCATGCTTTAAGGGCTGGCAGGGGCCACTACTGCCCGTGCATGTTTTTCGCCAGTAGTTTTAGTTTTTAAAGTGTAACATAAAAAATTATATATGTATTGAGTTCGTCACCGTGAACTTTTTTTACACATACTATATGTATTGACTTTTCCCTCTTGAAATTTGTTGTACATGTATTATATTCGCCTCCGTGATTTTCCGCCTCCGCAATACAAAAGTGTGATTTTCCGCCCCGTAATACAAAAGTTTAAGACCCGCTATTGCGCCACATGAAAACGCTATAACTTGTTAGTTAAAGGTGAGAGCCTGATTGATGTCACACTGTAGTTGTAAGTATGATTCATGTGAAAACAAATAAATACGTATACAATTATCGTATACTTTCCAACACTTGTTACATCAAGATGTCATATGTTCATACATTTTCGTCTTTTAAGAAGTTGATGATAGTGCCTATAAGTTGAATGTCTCACAGAATTAAGTGAGATAAACAAGTAAACGTGAATAGAATATTATTGTATAGTACGTGTAACTCTTTTGTTGTATGGGCCGGTTTATATATTGATATCAGATTAATTATCAGACATGGCAAATATGGGTACATATACATCCTTAAAATGGCAAGTTTGGTGATTTTCTAATAAATGTTTGGCTTTACATATATAAAAGAATTGTGGTTCAAATGTGACATATAAATACTTGTGATGAATATATACATCATTTTAGTTAGTTTTTTAGAACATTAATTATTGGTTGGTGTAACAAACCTATGACCTATGCACTTAGAGGTGTAAGGACCGAGATCGAATCTTTGCCTCTAACACGAATAAATGTTTTTCGTCGGCATTGAGGCTTCATCGTCACTGTGAATGAAGTGGAGGCTCACCACAATCTTCCTTACGGGCCAAGTGATCGGAATCGAAACTCGTTAACCAATTTTTCCAGTGAAAAATCGGACACTAAGATATACCAAACGTAAATGCCAAAATGAAAACGAAGTCAAAACTGCATTGTCAATGCCAAAAGTATTTCAAATAGAGTAGGAGGGTCATAGTCATAAGCATGCCAAAGTTTAGTTAGGGGGACCAAAAGAATAAAAACGTGTAAAACAAAAAATCTAAAAAACATGCAAGCGTGGGATTCGAACCCATGCAAATTGCCAAGAAATCAAACGCGCTGATCGACTAGTTCAACCAAAAGCTTGTTGTATAAACCAAACAAAAAACATATATATGTACAAACAGTGAATAAAAAAAACATAAACCGACAAATAGCATGTTGAGTTGTTGACACATGGTCGGTGGTGTGATTGTCCGATGCCACCACCGACCTTTTCTATTAGTAAGTATATAATTAGGGGTGTAAACGAGCTGAGCCGAGCCCGAGCTTGACACTTATCGAGCTTGGCTCGTTAGACTTTCCTGAAGCTCGAGCTCGGTTCGAACCTAAATTTAAAGCTCGAGCTTGACTCGTGAAAGTGGAAAAAAGCTCGAGCTCGGCTCGATAAGGCTCGTTTTGTATTAAACAAACCAATGTTTGGCTCGAGCTTGATAAAAAGCTCGACAACTATATAGCTCGATAACAAAGACCTATTATATATGTTATTTTTTAATAAATGTGAAATAATTATTAAATATTTTAAATAAAAAATAATTTCCTACTAGGCTCGATAGGCTCGCGAGCCTAGTTGAGTTTTGTATGCAAAGCTCGAGCTCGATAACAAAACGAACATTATTCTAGGCTCGAACTCGGGCTCGAGCTCGTTAAGGCTTGGCTCAAACGAGTTTTTTACCGAGTCGATCTCGAGTAGCTTGCAAGCCGGCTTGACTCATTTGTACCCCTATATATAATATATGATATTCTCTACTAATTATTTCCTTCAAACAAATAAACTGCATCTTCAAATTATAAAATCAAAAAATCTAAAACTTTTAAAAAGGTTTGACATTTGATCAAACATTCCTTAATAAAGCAGATAGTTGAAGTTACAATCATACTTATTATTGAGATATAAGGATAAAGTCATAAAACTACCTATAACACTTTTGTTGTGGTTGAATAAGATCAAGCTTCTGCTACAATGTCCATGTTAATTACACATAATAACTGCTGAATGATGTGTAATCATGTTCCACCTGATGAATCATTGTGGTGTTGAATGACAGTTTTGTAGTAGGCGGTTCTACCAGTTGAAGATCTTCAGGAGATACAAGTGTGTCAAAGCTGAATATTAGTGGAGACTCCACAACATTCAGCACCTGCTAAAATCTGCTTCATGTTTTCTTTTAATGTAATATCAGATAGGAATTCATATTCATGGTATGTCATGTTATGAAAATATCAATGGTTTTAGTTTGCCATTGATTCTTTTGTGTAGAAAAGATAGCTAGGATATGTTCTAGAGTAGTATATAAACCTTACTTGTATAGCTTTTTGTGGTTTAACCTTTGTATTGTAATCTTTTGCACATTTTGCAATATAAGCGATGAAGAATACTTTGAAAGTTATCTTACTATATGTTTTCATTGCTTTATTTATATTTCATTATATTGTATGTTTAATCTAACAAAATCATAAGGATTTCGAATTTGTAAACGTTGTGATTTAACAGAACTTGTTTAAGTTTAATCCTAACACTTATTTGGTTATTCGTGAAAGAGATTTTTTAATTTCGACACATACATGCTTAATTAGGGAGTGGATATGGACAGGGGCGGAGGCATGTGAAGGGTAGGGGTAGCCCGGGTTACGACTGAAATTTTGTTGTGAGGTGTAAAAAATATATATATTCTTCTGTTTTATGTATAAGGATACCCCTAAATGATTAAAAGGATACATCTGAATTCTTGATTTTAAGCTATGAAAGAACAGATGAGATAAATTTATTAGGTATTTTTATAAATTTGTGGTGTTATTTTTATTACTGTATGAACTTCCGGGGAAAAATTAGTTTAGGCTACGCTTGAATTTTGGGTCTGGCTCCGCCACTGGATATGGACGAGTCAATATTAACAATATTCAGATTGAAAAAAATCATAAATTTTGGCATTTTTTACATTTCTTAATTTGAAATGTTAAGTTAAATCTTTTAGATAATAAGATTTATAAAAAAAAATCTAATGAACCAATAGTATAATGACATATAACAATCAAGATAAACAAATAATATTCTTTATGTGTTTTACAATAAAAAAAATACATTTTTAGAAAAAACTTGATTTTTTTATTAAACTTATTTCAGGATGTTTATATATATTAAATATTGTGACTCCCCACATCTACTCCTCAATTTTTCCTGATAAAAACAAAATCCGACAATTCTCGATTTGCATGTTTAGACGTTTAGTTATCCAATTTGAGCAAAAAATTCGAGAATGAACTAATTGAAACAAAATTAAAGTTGGTTATGTTTTTATGACATTTTCCTAAAAAAGTAAATAACATATATTGTGTGTTCAGATATTTTTTAAAAGTTTAATTTTTAAAAGTTATTAAAAAAATAAAAAATATATACGAATTTAATTGAAAGAAAACAAAACATAAAAGAACACTGAACATATATAAAATGAAAGCCAATAATGAAAGAATTAAGAATAGTGTTTAGATAACTTTTTAAACGTTACTGTTTACGTTAAGGTTTCTCTAAAAGTATTCGATATATATGTTCATCTTAACAAAGTTCAATTTTTCTTTATTTTTTAACAAACTATTCGTAGTAGTTTTCTTTCACCTTATCAACTTTTAATCTACTTTATTATCAGTGGCGTACCCAGGAAATTTTTTCATGGGGGTCGGAAATTTGGTAGTAATCGTTTAAGTATCGATATATATTATTTTTTCAATCCGGTTCGGGTCGAACCGGGTCGGGTTAAATTAAAAAAATGACAACAAATAAATTTGATGGGTCAAAATTAAAAAAATTTCATTTTACCTCCACTTATATTTAAAAGTAAAAATTTTCATTCTCTCCACTCAACCAACTTATTTAATGTCTAACCCTAATTTTTATCTATAAATACCAAACCAAATCTCTCTAATCACTTTCATCATCTAAACTCTCTCAATCTATTTAAGAATTTCTACAAATTTTCATCTTTCAAACTCTCTCTCAAATTTCATCTTTTTTTCAACAAATTTTCAATAACAACTTGTGAGTTTTTTATTTCTAAATACTTGAAACATCCTCTATAACTTTACCATGTATTTACCAAGGTAAATAGAGTTTGGTGAATCACCATTTTGAGGTTCGAGTTAGGATTGTTTTTCTCAAACTATATAAAATAAATCTTTTGTTTTGTTTTTTAAACTTCATATGCCTCCATTATACATCTTTTTTAAGTCACTAATCTACAAATAAGAAGTTAATGAAACCAAACCATGTTTCCAAACAATATTATGTTTGAAAACTTGTGTTATGGTATAAAAATGGTGATGTTGTGAACCTTGGTTCTACAACTAATTTTTCCACCATTCATCACTTCTCACTTGATTACTTAGCAAAAGTAGTTAATTTATTTATATATTTCCATTTTGTACTCATGACCATCCAAATCATCAACTATATTGATGGTTTTGTGCAATGGTGAAACACTTAAGGTTACAATACCATAATGATTATCTATATATGACAATATAAATAAATATATATTACTATCTTCTAACCATAATATAACCCAATCCATTGTTAAATATTATGTGTCTCATATAGGCTACTAACTGGACATTAAACTGAGTTTTCAAGCCTGTATGGGGGTCGAGGGTTAAATTTTATGGGGGTCGATCGAGAATTTAACATATAAAAACAAAAAAAAAAAAATTCGCAAGGGGAGCGGGCGCCCCCCACCCCACCAAAGTGGGTACGCCCCTGTTTATTATACACCTTGATGTTTAATAAGTAACCATGCAAGTTCAACTAATGTAAACCTGGTTTTACGATCAATTAATAGTGTGCATATAACCATTAGTTTTGTATAGTAATAAAGGTGTATGATTTTTAATCAAATGCTCGTGAATCACATTGATAAAATTTTAGGTTGGACCAAAGGATTTTCACTATGTTTGGTTGCGTGTACTTAGACATCCTAAAATATTACGTAATATACAATTTCAGGTTATATTAAATAATAAATAAATATATTAAGTATTCGTAACCTTTTGGTTGAAAAAAAAATGGATAGAGACATTTGTGGAGTAGCCACCATATCTTGAATCTAGAAATAAAAAGTATATATGAGGCCAAAATAGAATGTAAATCCTTTTACACCTGTCAACAATATAATCATTATTATATAATTGCCCCATCAACATTTCTTCTCATTGGTTCTTCATTTTTTTTTTACTCATTGCCCAAACTTATATGCCAGGGTTATCGTTATTAACCTATTTATGAGTGAGTTTTAACATTTTAAAAATGAATGAATAGAAAAAAAAATACCTGTTATTGTCTATCTATTATAATTTTAAAATATTATTTAATTAAATAGTAATTTGTCAAAATAATCACCTTGTTTGTACAATTTCAAACTATTAAATACCCGAATTATAGATACGGATAGTATCTAAATAACTTTTAAATATCCGTTAATCATTAAGTTATCTTATCTTTCTTTGTCTAAATATATTTTATTTTATTTTATTTTATATTTATATTACTTTCTATGTCAAACAAAACTTATATCAAACTTATCCATTGGGTTTTCTTTTATAATTAAAATATGACGTATTATATTGAGTACAACGTTTCTTGCTGGTACGATACAACGTTTTTAGGACTTAATTACTACTATATATCATCAATAAGATGATAGAAATCATCGAAACTTATTTGAGTGGCTACGAATGTCTACAACCAAGTTCACTCAAACTCGCTACTCTTTTTTTCTTTGATATATATGCTAGCTAGTATTATCTTTAATATGAATTATCAAAGTAGACACGTGCATGTTGTGTGACAATTGGACAACCTTTTATTACTGGTTTTATTATTTGATATATTCAACTAAGTCATACACATATAACATATTAAAATCAATATGGAGCCTGTATCTACTGGCCGGTAGAGGCAAAAAGTCAAAAACTCCCACGTCCATCTTAAACGCTAAGCACTAGGCTAAAAGATCATTGGCTTAAATTTTGAGTATTAGTTGAATTATAAAAAAATCCGTTTTCTTTGAGTTCATAAAAGTTCAAATTAAAATGCATCGACTATATATATGTTATATGTATGAGTTGTTGGTGAGCCGAGTTTATGATGAGAGCCCTCCGAAGGATGTCACTTTTAGCATTTATCACAATCAAATCATCATTAGCCAATTCTAAAAATCGATCGTCTAGTGGTTTGCATAGTGAGTTATCATTGCTTGCTTATATAGGAAATTTTTATATACACCTACATTAACTAAAATAGTAAAAATTTTAAAGGAAAGAAATGATTAAAGTATTAGAAATTTTTAAAAGAAAATTTAATTAGATACAAACTAAAAATTTAATAATTTTTGGAAAACATGAAGAAAAAGTTTTAAGTTACATATAACCATACATATTTACAACATTTTTTAAATTTTTTAAACAGTTTTCACAGCAAGATCGACTTAAACCTACAATTTTTTGTTGATGCTCATATATCTGTCACTAGACTAAGTTGGTAGTCTTTTTACTAATCTTGGTGAATTTTGTTCCATACCATGTTTCTTTATTTTTAATTTGTGTTTCAAAATGAATTACATAGATAAAACCTTATCTAAGTTCATTAATAATAAAATTCAAAGGGTTAAATGGGTGATAATGATAAATCGTGTCATGACATTATCATTTGCATTTTTAAAGATTTAATGGGATAACCACTTTTCATCGAAAGAGACATTTCGTAAGAGCCACCGTTGAAGTCATGTGCATGTGTTAATCTCTTACAACTATTTAACTTAATTTGACAAGGTATAGTTTTTTTAACAGGCCTATTAACAATTAGTAGTTAGTATTATCAAATTGTTATTTAAACAACATATTTAATTAAAAGTTAAATTAAACCTTCACAAATTTAAAAACAACACATTTAAGCATCAATAAGTCACACTCAAACGTCCATGCATGATATATCATATATATACCAAAGGCATATTAACAGTTAGTAGTTAATATCATCAAATTGTTATTTAAACAACATATTTAATCAAAAGTTAAATTAAACCTTCACAAATTTAAAAACAACACATTTAAGCATCAATAAGTCACACTCGAACGTCCATGATATATCATATATATACCAAAAGCAAATATCAATAGTTAGTACGTCAATAGAACACACAATTACATTCAACATCACAAAAAGAAAAAAAACAAGAACCAATATGAAATATAAATTAACCAACTTAGTCAATTAATGTGTACTAATTAAACGTGTTAAGTTTCACCCTGGCAGGGGCGTACCCACATTATGTGGGTGGGGGGCGCCCGCTCCCCCTGCGAATTTTTTTTTTTTTTAGTTTTTATATGTTAAATTCTCGATCGACCCCCGTAAAATTTAACCCTCGACCCCCATTCAGTCTTGAAAATCTCAGTTTGATGCCCAATCCATAGCCCAGAGGAAAATATAATATAACAACCATAGATTGGGTTAAATTATGGTTAGAAGATAGTAATATATATTTATTTATATTGTCATGTATAGTTAAGCATTAAATGTATTATAACCTCAAGTGTTTCATCATTGCACAAAACCATCAAACCATCAACATAGTTGTTGATTTGGATGGTCATGAGTATAAGAAAGAAAATACATAAATAAACTAACTACTAGCTAAAGTAATCAAGTGAGAAGTGAGAAATGTTGGAAAGTCTAGTTGTAGAACCAAGGTTCTAAACATCACAATTTTTATACCATAACACAAGTCCTCCAACATATTTTTATTTGGAAAACATGGTTTGGTTTCATTCACTTCTTATTTGTAACATATGATGTTTAAGAAACACAATAAAAAATTTATTTTATAAGATTTAAAAAAAGTTATCGTAACTCGAAACTCAAAATTGTGATTTACCAAACTTTAGTTACCTTGGTAAATATATGATGAATGACTAGAGGGATTTCAAGTATTTAGGAAGAAAAATACTGTTAAAAAATTAAAGAAAAAAGAAAAAAAATGAAAGAAAGAATAAAAAAAACTTACAAGTTATTGAAAATTTGTTTAAAATATGTATTCGCAAGAATAAAAAAATATGTATTCGCTATTGTTTAAGCGTTGTACAAGCATATAAAATATCAGTTTTTAGTCATTTTTAAGGTGACCTGACCTAGTTCAACCCGCACCTATAGTCGAACTGGATTTTTATATATTGATACTCAAACGTTTCCTTAAAAATTTTCGACCCCCATAAAAAAAATTTCTGGGTACGCCACTGCACCCTGGGTAGTTAAATTCAACCACCTCAACTTAAACAAATATTTTTTTGGAGACCAACAAGAGGATGCCAACATGCAAGTGAAAACGATCGAATTCATCACTAATGCATATGTTTATTCAATTCATTCAATTTAATTTTTGAGAGTGGATTAATGGATAGGTTTGATTATTTAATTCTTGACTTACCCCACAGATTTTTAAACAAATGACCATAGTTTATTACAAATTACCAATTAAAAAAGATTTTATAATCGTTTGTGAGATAACGAAGCCAGGATTCTCGGCAATGTCTCTGGTATGATATAGTCTGGTTTAACTATGTCAATGCATCAGTTTACATGCTAAAACACTAGAAAATCCGATTCAATTCAACTGGTTTTCGTTTAACCAGTTAAAATTGTTTGGTACCGCTCTTCGGTCTATTTCTTATAGCTCATTTTTTACTTCTATTAACCACATATACCTACACATTGCATGATATGAACTTTCGGCTTTTTAGATAGATGAGAGACATTTTACCATCGTAATCTTATTTTTAATTTATTGGCTTAAGTTCAAAGTATGGAACCTTATTAACAATTGCAAGATTCTTACAAGATATTGTGAATCTTGTATCGAAATCCTACAAATACCTATTAACAAAGGTTAGGTTTGTAGTGAATCTATGTTTTGTAAACATGTTCTAATCATTTGACTTTTTAGATACACATGTGTTTTGTCTTTTTAGCACACAAAACCCATAGATCATTCGTCCCAATTTCTAAATCAACGCCTATATATCGGGGACGTACATGTTACAAGATTTTTTCAACCTTTTTATTTAAACAGCTAGATGAATTGATTCAATAAAGTCTAGCAAGATGTTAAAGCCAAGATTAATCAACTAACTATTTACTTAGGTTTTTATTTGTTGGAAATTAAACATACGACAAATCCCGATGATCGACACTTAAACCAAATCATGAGAACCGACATTACACCTTATGTCTTATGGGCTGATCAGGACACATGACTACACTTTGATGAAACCAACGAGCATCAAGAACAACTGCATCACGTATAAAAAAATGAAAATTGGTTGACCTATTATTTATAATTTGTTCGTTAAGATTTACGGAACATACATTTGATACATCATTTATACATAGATCAAAATCCCATCGCGTAACTCGTTTGCAATTCCCAATACTCTTTCGTTTGTTTCAGTATTATCTTCCGTTCTTCGACCAGCCTTTCCCCGAACTCTTGTTTGCACCTACAAATGCCCATAAACACGTATAAGGACATGTTTCCTACAAAGAAGTCAAAACCAAGTACTTATATGTGTGGCATCAATCTTACCTTTATATAGCCCAATCACAAGACGTAGGTTGTAGTGTATTTATTCTAAATTATTTATCAATCTTACCTTTATATATGTGCATCTATCAATCTTACTTTTATATAACCACGTAGATCAAATAACATTCAAGGGACTAGGAGCCAATTATGATTGTTATAGGTGTGTGGCTTTCATTCTATATTGTAGCGTGTAGGCGGGCGAGTTGGGGTGGTCAGTGGTTATGTTTAGTAGCTCTGCTCGAATAACCATGAGATGAACGCAGATAGGTTACACTTAAAACCCGTAAATTTATTTGGTTCATTAAGATAAATGGCTTAAAACGGGTCATATTTGGGTTTGGGTTGACCCGAATTTATGTTTTCCGGTTTAGGGTTGAAACTTTTGACATGAATAGGAATATGGGTCGGGCTAGGGTTGCATAATTCAACCTGCCAACCTGACACAGTTGACACCCTAAGTGATATAGGCTCAAATGGTTATAATATACAAACCATAGGGTTTGATATGTTACAAGTTTGAAATTAATACTCAAATGGTTTAAGACCCCAAACCACAAGTACTCAACAATAATTTATTTATTTTTAAGTATTTGAAAAAACATAATTCTGAATGTGGTGATATTTGAAGGCTTAAATAGAAGCTTTTAAGTAAAAAAAAACAGTTTAGTTAGAAAACTCTTGTTAAAAAATGTAAAATTTTATCGAATATGTTGGTGTCTACTCGATAATTGAATTGCAATATATTGATTAGGATTGAATGTATGTTTGATTATGAGATTCAAATCAAATAATTAAAAGTATTATAGATACCTTTTTTGTAAGAGCAAACCTAGTTCAGACATGCATATTGATTTACCATACACTCCACTCTGCAATAGCAAAGAAACAAATTAAAGGGACGACACTACAATGTTTTTGAGTTGGTGAGTGCAACCCGACATGAATATGAAACTATAACACGAACACTGCACGTTTAACTTCATTTTTTATTGTTTATTTTATTTTCACATATAAAATTACTATTTTACAACAAAAAAATATGTTAAATTAGATTATAATAATCCAAATTACGACTTATTGACCAATAATAATTCATACTAGCAGTTTAGCCAATAATAATCCCAACTTTCATTTTCGTTACCAAGGGTATTTGCAGTAGCATAACTGATGCAGTTTCGCGTGCGATCAAATGGCTCAAGACACAATGATCATATCAAAGACTATAATCGAACCAATGGTTCAAAGAACAATGTTCTTCATTCAAAATCAATCATAAACTTCGTAAATAATAAACCTAGAATCCTCTATTTATAATATAATATAAAAATCACATACTATCTAAATAATAGTAAAAGATAAATGACCTAAATAAAACCCATAAATAAAGAAAGTTCAAATTTCAATTAACTCTTGGATGCTCCTGCATCAATAACATTCACATATTTACATATATTAATACTTGAATTCTACTCTATTTCACTTACAATGAAGATAGTGAAAGAAATTGGAAACGTAAAAGCGAAATTAAGTAGAGATCAAATGTAAATCGAGTGTAACTAAATGAAGATTATGTTATTGGCATTGTCTTTGGTAACAAAACTAAAAGTTGAGATTATTATTGGCCAACATCAAATTTGTCTTAGACTTGTGTCGTGTCAGAAATTCACACCCGCCTCAAGGGCTTATATGATTAAAAGCTGTACTAACCTCTCTACAAACCGGACATTTGGAGTGTGGGCTTGCATGCTTTAGCCCTTCAATAATTAATACATTAGCTGCTAAACAAGCACAAGACTTGCAAAAGATATGCCCACAGCTCAAAGCATATGGCTGGAAGACAATATCCTGAATCAATAAGCGAACGTTACAACTTTCGAACAATAAGTTATATAAAGTCAACACAAATTAGAGTATTTTAGGTATCCCTGATGATGATCATACCAAGCAAATTGGGCAAATGAGACTGCAATCCAATTTTTCAGAACCTAGAAGCACCAAACTGAACACAGAGCCTTCACTGGTTAATTTAAGATCAAAAGTGAGCGGACCGAAAAGCTCATCAGAAATTAAACCGTCTGAATCATTAAGATTGATACATAACGCTACTAGTTCAATCAACCATGGTGATTGCAATACATCCAGGTGCTTGGCCTGCAATTTGGACATGCAGTTCATACCATTTACAGACTCGTGCACCTGCGCAAATCGCAACTAATGATCAAAGATTATACATTAAGAAACATGAAAGACAGGTTTTTTGTTTTGTGGGTCAAAGTTTAATCTTACTTTATCATATCTCTTGAGGATTTTCCTAAGGGCAATCGCGTTCAAAACAACAAATTGGATTAGCATTAGCGCGCTGTTTATGAGTTGTTCTTGATCATCTTTGAAACAATGAAACAAGCATGATAAAAATCTTGGTACACCGGAAGTAAAATGAAGATGAACGAGCTGATCGACTCTCAAGCTGATATAATCAGCCATCTTTGAAGATGCCATTGTTAACTCAGATAACATCCAGTCACATCCTAAACAATTATTGTAGTATGAATTGAATGTATCAATCAAACGAGCTTATCACCATATAGTCTGAGTTTATCAATATAAAAGCAAAATAATATATCATATATTTGAAATGATATGTTAGACGAATGAAATGATATGTTTATACATAAGTTGATAAAAATTTTCATAAGGTAAGGTTCATTTCAAAACACTAAATTATTACAAGAATAACAAAAATAAATTAAAATCGTATAAGTTTTTTTATTAATGGTTCTTTTGTATATATAAATTTTAGTTTCTACATACAAATGCGTAAAATATATATGTGCAATATACAATCGTTGTGTACAGATGTGTAGATAATATAGCATACACATGACTTGCATATGTTTTTAAAAAATATTTACATATGAAAATTTTAAATTACGGCTTGTACAAGAGGTAGCTGTAAATTAAGTTGAAACTAGGGAAATAAATTTGGGGATTAGGGTTAGAAATAAACAACTTACGATGACAGCGTTGATTAGAAAGGATTTGATTTCGATCATCTTCAAAATTGACATCACCATGAGAATGGACTGATTCATGTCTCTGTTGCTTGCAAATGTTTAAATCATTCTTAAACCTCTTGTTAAGATCATCTTCCACCAAATACGCCGTTTCAAGTCCCATTTCTTCAGCCCGTACCGAACAGAGCATGAGATGAACTTAACTGTGCACGTTACGGTCGCCGGAGTTGATAAAAACTATTCAAATTACATATGTGAGAACTGAGAAGCATCCGAAATTGTGAAAATCGTTCTATTATTGTTTTGGAAATAGAAGATTAATTTAAAGGCGTATGAATTGTATACTATAAATGAAGAAGTGAAATGAAATCGGAGGTATCTGCCGGAGCAGGGCGGAGACATTTATGAAAAAGAGGAGGTACCGTACAATCGATATCAAACTAATTATTTTCTATCATTATTTATCAAAAATATAGAAAATTACATAACAATCTCGTATTTTGAAATTACAATAATTTTTAAAAATAATGATAAGTTCATCCTACACAAATTAAGGGTGTTCATTATTCGAATACCATTCGAATTTAAATCATTCGAAATTCGATTCCAATAGAATTCGATTAAGGCCATTCGAAATCGAATTTCGGTCATTCGAATTCGATTCGAATAATTTTGTCGAATTTGGTATCGAATACGAATGTGATTTTCAGTATTCGCATTCGATTCGCCCAATTTGAATAAGAAATATATATATATATATTCTTAATATAACTAATTAATTATCTATATATGAATATGATTTAATGAGTTTGAGATAAAGTTGAAAATACCCAAACCAAACCCATTACCCAATCTCAATTGTTGTTTCTGCATATGAACATGATTTGGTGCTGTGGCAGTTGCTTAATTGTTGTTTCTACAAGTTTTAAACTTGTTTATAGTCTTTTTTTGTGTTTGATTATGCAGTTTAAAACTTTTTTTTAACATGTTTTAGACTTGTTGATGTGCTAATATTTTGCATATTATTTGTGTGATGTTTTGCACAGTATTTGGCTGATGTTTTAAACTTATGATATGGTGGTGCTACATTTATATTGTTACTTGATATCTTTTTTTATTTATATTTTTTAAAGTGAATACATTCGAATCTATTCGAATTCGAATATTTTAATCGAATCGAATACATAGATTTTTATTCGAATGCGGATCGAATACGAATACGCTTTTTAAAAGTCCCAATTCAACCAATTCGATTCGCCTAATTCACCCAATTCAAATTCGATTCGAATGAACACCCCTAACACAAATGATTGTGTTATTTCAAGTTTGAACCGTCATTCATTTAGTGGCCATTTAAAAGTGGTCCTTGTGAGAGCTCACCCAAACTTTTTTTAACGAAGTTAAATTTGTGAGAGTTGAAAACTTATCAAAGGGAAAAATCATAATATGGACCTTTAACCATCCCATTTAAAACCGCTATGGCTCAGACTCGAACCGGGTTATATCAAATTAATCCTTCATTCACAACTAGGATTTTTCGGTCCCTCCGCGCGTTGCGGCGGAGACTATGTGTGTTGTATCTATGTTTGTAATCCGATTTGTAAGCATGTCATATAGGCCAACAAAATTTGAGCTAATACCTAAGTGCATGGTAAAACAACAAAAGTTTTCAACGTGTGATGGCCTTTCGAGCATGATCAACAACGTATTCGCAAAATGTGGCAGATTAATAAGAACCTTTTCACAATCGTAATAGAATAACCGACATACAAAAGCTAAACTTAGAATTTTTATTCCATAAAAATGACGAAGTTTAACGATAAACACAAAAGCCACTGGTCATATACTTATGTCTTATCGAATCAGTTGAAAATGTGAGGTGTAAAAAGACAGTTACTTTCTTTTAAAAGTACTTTAGAACCAAATTTGAACAATTACTTCCCATAATTTAAATGTATTACTTTCAAGTCTGTGTATCATCTCCTACCCTCCTCACTCAACACACACAATTATCATACCAATACAAACATCTTCCCTAAAATCATAAATAAAATATACAAAAAGAGTAAGGGAAGAAATAAATCACAACATAGGAAGTTAGTAACATGTTAAACAAAAAAAAATAGATAATAAGAATGAATTGGTACGGTGCAGTTGTATTACTTGATGAACATATAGATCTTAACTAACAACTCCAGTTACCAAAAGTGAGATGTGAACTCAAAATCTGACTGGAATTTTAACCAAACGTCTCCGTCGCAACAACAATCTAAACCCTTGGTCAGTCCGTCGCTCGCAGCCACAAACTACTAAAATTTAAAATCGAAAATCGTTCTCAGAGCATCACCGTCGACCTAGGCCTTGCAAGGTTGGAAAGAATCGCCGAAATAAGACCCCATCGACGCCAAGAACTCCACCGGAGAAAGAGGTAGTCGGGTACGGGGTATCTACTGGTGGGAGATTTATTAGGAGATAGAAGCACGTTATATATGAAGGTAGAAGGCTATAAGGTCTGCATATGACTGTTGTACCATATGCTAGTCGCATGGTACCATTAGTATCCAATCATAACAACCCACACAGCAACTTGTCACCTTGCTTTTACTGTTTAATTTCGATGGCTTTTCAATATATAGATAATTTGATATTTAATTCTCAACCTTGATTTTTCAAATCTTAATGATATACTCGTATATCAAACCCATGAGAAAACCCTTAAATGCCTCTGGTTGTGAAACCTGATCATTCTCCGTATCTTGCAATCCTATTAGATGATGACCCATGAGGATTCGTTGAGTGGTAGTAGGTGCATACTTACGTCTTCTCGAAAGAGAATTACCCATATCTAAAATTGAACATATCATAACAGGAAGAAAAGTACCAACCAAAACATCACAGGAAGATGAAGACGATCAGGAAACCGATTGGGAGTACGTGACACTTGATCGAAAGGAAAAAGAACTCAATATAATGTCTAAAGTATGAATAGTATAACCCATGTGTAGACGAATATGATATCAACTTCGATTACTAGATAATCTTATATTCTCTCCGTTTCAATTTAAATGTTCATATTTTTTTTAGTTATCCCAATTTAAATGTCCATTCCAAATATAAAAGTATAATTTTCAATTTTACCCTTAATTATTTAACAAAAAAACTACTTTATGACTAAAAACAAAAAGACTTTAATGATATTATTGTCATTTTATAGGTTAAAAATATATAATAATTAACTTTTTTATTAAACTTTGTGTTGTGGGTCCCATGACATTTAAATTGCGACAGATGGAGTAATATAATTAGGTTTTTATTTATGTTTTAAATAATAATTTATTAGGACTTTAATTATGTTTTATATAATGTTTAACTAGATTTTAGTTTTACTTAAAACAACATTTAAAAGGATATTTACATAAATCTATAGTTGCTAAATTACATATTTTCTTAAATCATGCATAAAGAGTATTATAAAGAGTATTGTACATCATAAAAAATCTTGCTTAGAGAATATGTAATTTATCAAGCAAGTTAGAAGGGAATATATAATTTATAGGGTTATTGGATTTTAATACTCCCAACTATGGGGTATTGGCCGCTGCCACTCCCAACTTAGACCCTCACTCTTACCACTCCCAACTTAACACTACACTTGTTGTATCACCCCCGTCGTTAAAAAACACTAACTCCGTTAGTGTTTGGGTTAAAAGTGTCAATTTTCTTAGTTGAGGGCAAAAACTATGTTCTGTTTAAAATATATATATGTATATATATCAAATTATCAACCATCACCACCATATCCACACACACCCCCTACTACTGCCACCGTATCCACACACACCCACCACCACCGCCATATCCACCCTCCCAACTACCACCACTACCACCACCACACTCGCCGAATAAAGGACCACCTGGCCGAAGCTAGTAATCGGTGGTTTATGGCGCGCAATCAACCACAACGTGAAATCAAAACCCTCAATATTCGTTGTCGTCCTCTGCCGGGGGTGATAGTATGTTTCCGACGAAGCCGATGGTGAAAAGAGCGGTAATCATAAAAGGCAACCGAACATTTTTGTTCTTGATTCTGGATTTGTTCCTCCACTTCTTCTTCCTTATGTATTATTCTCACTTATATCACTTTGATCATCTAATCTTTGATTCATTTATCAATTAGTTGTGCAACTTATATTGTGAATTTATGATTGAAAACCTAGTTCATGTTTAAATTTAAGAGCAATACATGGTGGTGGTCACTGGTGATTTGTTTGTATTACACAGTAAATGGTGGTCAGCGAGAGTTACCGGAGAAATTATGGTGATCGGATTTGCCGGAGATGGTGGTGGTGACCGGTGTTGCCTGAGATGGTTGTGGTGACCCGAGTTGCCGGAGATGGTGATGGTGACCGGAGTTACCGGAGATTATGGTGGATTTGTGGTGAATAATTATATATTTTAAACAAAACATACCTCAACTTAGCAAAGTGACATTTTTGGCCCAAACACTAACGGAGTTAGTGTTTTTTAACGACGGCGGTGATACAACAATTGTAGTGTTAAGTTGGGAGTGGTGAGAGTGAGGGTCTAAGTTGGGAGTGGCAGCGGCCAATACCCCATAGTTGGGAGTATTAAAATCCAATAACCCTAATTTATAACCTTCCTAATAAGGAAGGTCGGTTACCTTGTGATCAATGACGTGGTGACACGTGGTCCAACTACGTGTTGCCACGTGTCCTCCAATTTTTTTTACTTTTACGTATTTACGCTTTTAGTCCCCGACTTTTAATAATTGACATTTTAGCCCCTGATGAGTTTTCGACTTTGGACTTTTACTCTACTTTGACATATACTACTTCAACATTCCGAATTTGACTGGGTTATCGTTTTGACTTCTAATTTTCAAATTTCTTTGCGTTTTAATGTGTGTCATATTACGGCATGGTGTCGTGACATACGTGACCTGATACTTTTTCTTATCAACGCAGTGATAAAATTATATACACAAGACCCGAACGTCTGACCCGACCGCTGCAACGCACGGCCCGGTCTAATATCTAGTTGTTCCTAAACATAAAGGAGTACCTTTCTTGGTATCTTCCACATCAAATAACGCGACTAATAAAAGAAATGAGAACGCCATGAGTAGGTAATAACTTTTAGTTAGATTTTGACTTAGATTTAGTGGTTGGCCTTCTCGCGTAATGATATGGGGATAAGGGTTAGGGTTAGGGTTAAGGGTTGTTAAAAGTCTTAGGTTCGAACATGTTCTTACTGTTTTTCTTGGGAACTAGGTTTCCTTTTGAGCTAGGTGTACTAGGAATTAATCTGGACATTGTCATATCCTGTCCCGAATGGGATGAACACACTAGTACTAGAGGCGCTCATGGTACGTGGTGAGGCCGGTCTAAAATAGACTACATTACCTAATCAACATTAATACTATCATGTAGAAATTGCCAAATCTTGCCAAGAGCTTAAATGAACATCGTCCAAAGCCATTGCATTATCCAGATGTTATGCGTCACGACGTCCTATGAAAACATCATGGATAGATTCTAGAAACTTGCAAAACGTGTGTGATTAATGTTGGATTTAATATGTCCGGACCCGATAAATTAACGTGGCTAACCGAGTTATGACCCGTAAGAGTTACACCAAGGGCAACAAACATTAAATCCACTTAACTCGTTTAATTGGTAATCACGAACGAAAGACGCGTTTATAATTTATACGGTTTATAAATTATATTTACTCATTTAACTTAATTAAATGAATAACGGGTTTATGATTGTGTTGGGCTCAAACTAATTTAACTGGGCTTAGGGCTCACTAGAAAGATTAGTTTAGGTTAAAAAGGATCATTAGAAAATTAATCCCTTAACCTTTTTTTATAAGTCTGCCGTTGAAGTAAACAAAACAAATAGGTTTTCACCTTTTTCTTTTGTTTTGACATTTAACTGCCGCAAAAGAAAAAGCAACACAATAGGAAGTATTTTTGATACAAGCAACCAAGCAAGCAGGTGATTCGTCCCTTCCTTGGCCGCGGATCAACCGGTTATCACCGTCGTCGTTCGTGATCGTTTCTAGCAACCGTTCGTTGTACCTCGGTGTCTCAAACAGTTATTTATTAACCAAAGGTATAATTTTATCTCATCGGTAGATTAATTATTTATTGACCGTATTTGCATGTCTGTAACCGGATCATGTCGGTTTCACTTTTGGTATAGGTTTTAATATTAAATTTCCGCTGCGTTAATAATTACCGGTTTAATTATTACTATGGTCAAACCCGTTTTGATATAATTAAAATCTAAAGATACCACTGAAACCTAACAGTGGTATCAGAGCTTCGCTTACAACATGCAAATCGGTACCGGTCTCCTTTTAACCGGTTATAGATCACAAACTTAAAATTTTTTTAAGTTTCTGATCTATATATAATATTGGGCAACAAAATTGTGGTCAACAATTTTATTATTCTTGACCAATAGTTTGCCCGAATGATTATTGTGATTATGATAAAAATATGTAAATCTGGCCAGACCTTGTGGTTGTGTTGTAATATAATTCAGTTTTTGGTTTTATGGTTTTGGCCACTTTGATGGTTCAAAGTTGTAATAGATTAGGGTTCTTTTATTTTATATATTTTTTGTAAAATTGTAACATTAAAGACCCGGAAGAAAGACTGAAGACAACACGGATCTAGAAGTCAGTGGGAGATACTCAAGACAACAAGATGCACTCAAGTCCATCATTATGGTTGTTTATGTGTTATGACCCCGTGACCTAGTTTGGTCTTGCTAAAAGGCTCTGGCAAGACCAAACAAATTTTTGGCCATAAAGATTTACATATTTATTTGCTTTGCTATTGTGGTTGCTTTATTTTATAAGTGTTGTAACATACCAACCTAATACCAAACCATTTTTTAAAAAGAGTTTTAAAATAATTTCACAATCAGATAAAAACAAGTTCTAAACATATTTTTACAACTTGTGAAAATTTTTATAACACGACTAGTTTGTTTTATAATTAAAATAACCAGTACGTTTTGGAAACTTAAACTAATTTTGACTTTCTAAAACTTGTAACTTAATAGTTTAACTATTAAGTTTTAATCGGTTATTTATATCACGACAAGACTTAGTTTTAATAGGTTATTTAAACTAAGTGTCCTGAGAGATGAAAGGGTTCATCTAATTGTCACGAATTAATTTAGTAAAACTGGATCTCACTCTATTCGGTAATTACTAAAATTGAAACCCATATTTAAAATCAATAGTCTATGCTATCCTATTATAAGGAACACTTGGAGCATAAAGCGAAACATCAATGTTTGGAGCCACAGCACCGCATTTGATGTGTAGTTGTATCCTTTCAAGGTGCAAGGGTTTCGTTGACACATCCGGACCCTTCCACACGTACCTAGTTCTAGGACGACTATTACTTTTCCTCTCTTGCTACATGACCCAGCTGTCTAGGGAGTAAAAGTGAGCATAGATGAGGCTAAACGTATCAATGCATTGACAAAAGTTGTCATAGCGGCCTCATATTGGAGAGTTGTGCATTTCTCACAATTGACAATCGTTGTCAGTCTACCTACCCACTTGCTAATGTTGTATGCCCCAGCTGCCATTAGCAATTGACATAGCTAGATTCTCATTCCTTATTCTTATTATTGTTAATGGGTCATTAATTAAATAAGGAATAATACATCGATAATACTAACTATATTATTTTGCTTATTTGTCAGATGTCTTCTGAAAACAATCACTCCTTCGCTCTCAAGTCTATACTTGAGAAAGAAAAACTCGATAACACCAATTTCATCGAGTGGCACCGCAACTTGAAAATAGTTCTCAAGTTTGCGAAAAAGCTCTATATTTTGGAAGCCCCAGTTCCTGATCAGCCCGAGGCTAATACCGCTGCTGCGCGTAAGGCCTGGGATAAGCATAACGAGGATGCCGTTGAGGTAGCCTGCCTTATGCAAGCCACCATGTCTCCTGATCTCCAGAAGAACATGGAAGACATGGCTACATTTGACATGATTGAGCAACTTAAAGGCATGTTTCAGAAACAGGCCCGACAAGAACGCCATGACACCATGAAACAGCTCATTAGCTGTAAAATGCAAGAGGGCTCATCAGTTAGCGCTCATGTGCTTAAGATGAAAGGTTATATTGATCAGATGACCAAACTTGGTAACCCTATGCAAGATGAAATGGCAGGTGACTTCATCTTGAACTCCCTCCCTAGCTCTTACGACCAGTTCGTAATGAACTACAACATGAATGCATGGGTAAAGCCTGTTGTCGAGCTACATGGTATGCTCAAAACAGCCGAGATAAATATCCTAAAGCAAAACCAAGTTTTGATGGTCAGATTTGGTGGTGTTAAGAAGCCTAATCCCAAGAAAAGGGGTTATAACAGCAAAGGCAAGAAGAAAGTTAATGTTGCTGTCAATTGCGCCACCAACAATAACAAGGTCGTTGCAAAACCAAAACCACCCCTCCTGAAGAGCGTCAATGTTTTGAATGCAACAAGCCGGGGCACTGGAAAAGAAACTGCCCTGAATATCTGGCTAAGCTGAGAAAAATGAAGGCCTCCGGAGAAGGCGCTTCAGGTACTTCTATTTATGTTATTGAACTTTTTACTGTCTCTAGCAACACATGGGTATTTGATACCGGATGTGGTTACCACATCGTTAATGTCTTGCAGGATCCTGAAAAGTGGAAGAAGCTGAAACAAGGCGACATGGAGCTCATCGTTGGTGATGGGAAGAGAGTACCAGTTCTTGCAACTGGAACATATCATCTTTCATGTCCTTCTGGCCTTGTAGTTATTTTGAATAATTGTTTGTTTGCACCTGGTTTAACCAGAAACATTATTTCAGTTTCTTTATTGTTTGAACAAGGTTTCAAGTACGTTTTTAATGCGATTTCCATTTCTGCTTACTTGAATGATGTTTTTTTTATTTTGAGGCTAATCCTCGAAATGGTATCTACGAGGTAGATGTTCACACAAACAATAACATTTATAATCTTTCTAAATGTGCCAAATCTGGTACGAATGATACTTATATATGGCATTGTAGACTTGGCCATATAAGCAAGGCACGTTTGAAAAGGCTTCAATCTGATGGAATTCTCGAATCCACTGGACCTGACTCCTTTGATGACTGCGAGTCTTGCTTAGCTGGAAAACTCACTAAACACCCCTTTATCCATGTAGGTGAACGGGCTAACGATCTGCTAGCACTCATACATACTGATGTATGTGGTCCTTTCAGATCGATGTCTAGAAATCATGAAAGATACTTTGTTACATTCATCGACGATTACAGTCGATATGCTTATGTCTATTTGATGAAACACAAGCATGAAACTTTTGAAAAGTTCAAAGAGTTTCAAAACAAAGTAGAAAATCAACTCGGCAAAACGATAAAAACACTTCGATCAGATCGAGGTGGTGAATATCTCAGTTCAGAATTTCTCAATCATCTAAAGGAACGTGGAATAATTTCACAACCCACTCCACCTGGCACACCCCAGCTCAATGACGTGTCCGAGAGGAGAAATCGAACCCTGCTAAACATGGTCTGATCGATGATGTGTAGGACAAACTTGCCTCACTCCTTATGGAGTTATGCTCTTATGACCGCCGCTCGCATTATCAATCTAGTACCGACTAAAAGGGTAGACAAAACCCCATATGAGATATGGCATGGCATAAACCCAATTTGTCTTACCTTAGAGTATGGGGATGTGATGCTTACGTCACCAGCGATTCTGATGACAAGCTCGATCCTCGAGGCGAAAAAGTTGTTTTCTTCGGATACTGTAACAAAAACGGACTATATTTCTATCATCCTGATGCAAACATTATTTCCATCAAAAGGAGGGGACACTTCCTCGAGAAAGAAGCTCTTGATCGAGGAACAGGAAACAATGTTGTGGATCTCGAAGAAGTTCGAGAATCACAAACTACCGCTGATTAAGTCGGAAAGTCTGATGCACCAGAAGTCGTTGCAAATGAATCAGACGAGAACACTAGCATTCGCAGAAGTAGCAGGACTCGTAAGGAACCTGAAAGATATCTTTGGAATCTTGAGGGTGCTGAAGTTCTGGTAGTAGCTGACTCTAATGACGCACCTGCTAACTACAAATCTGCTATCTCAGATCTAGAATTTGAGAAATGGCGGGAAGCCATGAATGCTGAGATGCAATCCATGCATGAAAATCAAGTCTGGGACTTGGTTGAGTTACCTCCCGAATCTCGGGCAATAGGAAGCAAATGGCTTTTCAAAAGAAAACCCGACATGCATGGAAAGGTACACACTTATAAAGCACGGCTAGTTGCGAAAGGATACACTCAGATTGAGGGTATAGATTATGAAGAAACCTTTTCGCTCGTTGCTATGATCAAGTCGATTAGGATATTACTTGCCATCGCTGCATACTATGACTATGAGATATGGCAAATGGATGTCAAAACCGCTTTTCTTAATGGACATCTTTCTGAAGATGTCTATATGGTTCAGCCTGAAGGTTTTGTCGATCTAAAATATTCTAAAAGGGTGTGCAAATAAGTCCATTTATGGACTTAAACAGGCATCTCGTAGCTGGAATCTTCGTTTTGACCAAAAAATCAAAGAGTTTGGTTTTGTCAAAAATGAAGATGAGCCTTGTGTTTACAGGAAAGCTAGTGGGAGCTCTATATCATTCCTCATCTTGTATGTAGATGATATACTGATCATTGGAAAAAACAACACCCTATGCTTAATGAAGTTAAAAAATAGTTAGGATCTTGTTTTGCAATGAAAGATCTTGGAGAAGCAGCTTACATTCTAGGAATCAGGATCTACAGAAATAGATCCAAGCGGCTTCTATGGCTAAATCAAAGCACATACATTGACAAAATGATGACACGCTTTAAGATGGAAAACTCCAAGAAAGGAGGTGTTCCTATGACTAAAGGAACTGTGCTGAACAAATCACAATCTCCTTCTACGGACATTGAAAATAAGCGAATGGAAGCAGTTCCATACGCTTCGGCGATTGGTTCTATCATGTATGCAATGTTATGTACAAGACCTGAAGTCTCATGTGCCTTAAGCATGACTAGTCGTTACCAGCAAAGTCCTGGCATGGTCCATTGGACTGCTGTCAAGAACATTCTTAAGTACTTGAGAAGAACTAAAGATATGTCCTTAATCTTTGGAGGAGTGGAAGAAGAGCTCACTGTAAGATGTTACACTGATGCTAGTTTTCAAACTGACCGAGATGATTCTCGCTCTCAATCTTTGTTCGTGTTCACTCTAAATGGAGGAGCTGTTTCATGGAAAAGCTCCAAGCAGAGTGTAGTGGCGGATTCAACCACCGAATCTGAATATATTGCTGCCTCAGATGCTGCTAAGGAAGCAGTTTGGATGAAGAAATTCATAACCGATCTCGATGTGGTTCCAAGTATACGAAAACCAATCGAGATATTTTATGATAATACTGGTGCTATTGCCCAAGCCAAAGAGCCCAGATCTCATCAAAAGGCAAGGCACATTCACAGGAAGTTCCACTTGATACGGGAAATTGTGGAACGTGGAGACATCATGATAAGCAAAGTAAACACAGATCAAAACTTAGTAGACCCGTTTACTAAGCCCATGACACAGGACAAACATGATGAGCATAGGAATGCCATCGGGCTTAGAGTAGCTAACTTTGAGTTTTGATTTAGTATTTGGATGTACGAACATTTTAACAGTTTCTGAATTCATTTGAATTTTCTTATTTTGAATTCTAAAGTTTATAACTGTGTTCGATTTTAATACGTTTAATCCATGAATATTGTATTCTAAATTATCCGTAGTCGATCAGACTCATGGGAATGATTCTGAATTAAGACTATTATGAATTTGGGCTCAAGTAGTTGACATCCAAATTCACAGACCTCATTGTGAATGACGTTGGAAGTAACTCGTTTCAAATCATCTTCATGGATTGTAGTCATAAGATGTTTTTGATATATTGGTATACTCATTTAGTATCCTCTGACCTGAGATATATACTGGAACTCCTATTTACCAAAGAAATATTCTTTAATTATTGTCAACTGCTGTCACGTAACTGCCAGTCATAAAGGCTTTAATTAGGAATAATTCTGAAGTTCAGTGGGAGCTGTATGTAGTCAATAAGGGATTCTGCACTCTTACATTCTATGTAACAGATAGACATCTTGGCGCCCTCGTTGATTCAAACTGGAGAAGTGTAAGGCCTTACCCAAACAGACTGTGTGTTTGAATGGACCATTTTGAATCTTGATCGAGAACTATAATGATTGAACCTATATGAGAATGAACTTAATCCATGTCTCATTGTTTCAATTGATGTCTTTTACAGAAAGGATAAATGACGAGGATTACCGTAAGTCTATTATATTGTCATAGTAAGTTGTTACTATTTACATATTGCTTGGTTAATGACTTTAAAGTATCATAACTTGTTAGGGGCAGTCATGTGTAGCTAGAGCGCCGCTGACTGTTTGCGTTGAGATTTTATCATGGTCCGACCAAGTGGGAGACTGTTGGATTTAATATGTCCGGACCCGATAAATTAACGTGGCTAACCGAGTTATGACCCGTAAGAGTTACACCAAGGGCAACAAACATTAAATCCACTTAACTCGTTTAATTGGTAATCACGAACGAAAGACGCGTTTATAATTTATACGGTTTATAAATTATATTTACTCATTTAACTTAATTAAATGAATAATGGGTTTATGATTGTGTTGGGCTCAAACTAATTTAACTGGGCTTAGGGCTCACTAGAAAGATTAGTTTAGGTTAAAAAGGATCATTAGAAAATTAATCCCTTCACCTTTTTTTATAAGTCTGCCGTTGAAGTAAACAAAACAAATAGGTTTTCACCTTTTTCTTTTGTTTTGACATTTAACTGCCACAAAAGAAAAAGCAACACAATAGGAAGTATTTTTGATACAAGCAACCAAGCAAGCAGGTGATTCGTCCCTTCCTTGGCCGCGGATCAACCGGTTATCACCGTCGTCGTTCGTGATCGTTTCTAGCAACCGTTCGTTGTACCTCGGTGTCTCAAACAGTTATTTATTAACCAAAGGTATAATTTTATCTCATCGGTAGATTACTTATTTATTGACCGTATTTGCATGTCTGTAACCGGATCATGTCGGTTTCACTTTTGGTATAGGTTTTAATATTAAATTTCCGCTGCGTTAATAATTACCGGTTTAATTATTACTATGATCAAACCCGTTTTGATATAATTAAAATCTAAAAATACCACTGAAACCTAACAATTAATGCTACAAAATAATGCAAGTAATGTTGGTCCATTGATAGCATTCTTGTGTTTGTAAAAAATATGAAAGACATATTTCGTTTTTAAGACCCACAAACACACGGCAAGCTTTATCATGAACAATATTCATTTACGTATATACGGATAGCATTTTTAAATTTACATATAAAATTATCATTTTTTCACCAAGATTTAAAGTTAAAAATGAAGGTCATGAAATAAGGAAGATGACACCAACAACTGATCGATGTTTCATAATCCCATCATGGAACTTGTTTGCAACTCCCAGTACTCTTTCGTTTGCTTCAATATTGTCTTTCGTTCTTCGACCACTCTTTCCTTAAACTCTTGTTTGCACCTAATACGTACGCGTTTAATTACCCAAAAAAAAACTAAGCTTATAGGGATGTTTGGGGTGCTTATTTTTTCTCCTTTTGACTTCTGGCAGAAGTTAATAAGTCATCAGGAACTGACTTATTAACTTTTCCCCCTCACAACTTATAGTTTGTCAAACAACTTTTAACCTTCTTTTTAACTTTTCAAAAGTTAATAAGTTATAAGTAATCCCAAACAGCCATTATAATAGGAAAAAAAGTACAAAGCGTAGGTAAAAGCATAGTTCAATTTCTATCGTAGGCTTCAACTAAAAAAACAATGCATGCATTTATGTTTATATCTAGGGGTCATTTGAGAAGAGCAAATATTGCGAGAAGAAGAAGAAATAACTAATTAATTCTTCATTTTTTCAACCAAAAGCATTTTTAGTATAAAAAAAATGATAGAAATACAATATTTATTCATTAAATTTGATATTCAAAAAATAAAATTGAATAAATTTTGTTTATTTGTTAAACCTACACATGTGGAAGTCATGTGTAGGTAAATTTAAAACGCTAAAAATACATACGTAAAAATTATTTAAATGATTTTTTAGTTTATAAGTTACACATTTGTATGTACGAAGTGAATTTATTTAAAAAACTAAACCATTGATAAAAAATTTTGTGATTTAGGTTTCTTCTTTTTTTCTAGCAACATATGAGTCTTCCTCCATGACATTTATACAATTAAAAAAATGGAAGGGTAGATGATATAGTACGTGAAAAATAAAGACGTTTAATACGCAATTTATTTAAGAACTAAACATGCTTTTCGGTTCAAAGGCTAAATAATTCAAAAGAAAACTTAAGTGTGGATGATATGAAAATTCAGAGTGATATGATATGATATTCTATTCTTAATTGATGGAACTATATTCATTTCTCATTTTTATGGTATAGTTTTCGATATCACAAATATAATATCTTGAGAATCGAGTGGCTTAAAAACAATAATTTGTTGTATACGTAGCTTCTTGTAATTTTAGCTACTTACTAGCAAGGTTACAAAAGTCGCTACGCCTTCAGGGAGCTAGTACTTGAACATTGTAAGTTATAATGAAAAGGTTTAAATAATTAAAAGAGTTGCATTAATTACCTAGCTATCATCTATAATAAAATAAGAGCATTCACAGTAGAGAAACCATCCCTATCTCTAAATTTATACTAAAAATCACTACATTTTCTCTTTCCTTCTATTTAAATAATAATACTTTTATACATTTATCATTACAGTTTCTCTCTCCTCCACTCACAACACTTTCAAAAAATATTAAAAAATTATAGAGGGTGAACAGTAGCTTTTCAAATATAGAGTTTCTCTCTCATCCACCATCAAATTTTCTCTTTCCTCCACTCACAATAATTTACAACCACTCATACTCACCCCCTAAAATATAAAAACCCCACTCACATACATTTGATTCTCCGACTGTGAATGCTCTAAGTAGGTATTTTGGTTTTTACTATTTCTAACTATTATATTTTAGATTTCACCAGTCTCAACTATTAAATTGACTGTTAACAGTCATAACTTTTATCACTTTGGCAACCAACGGTCCGTCGTTATTTTCTTTTAACGTCTTTATGTTTTTTCCAAATTCAAGACCGATGTTTTAAGCCTTTTGATCAGAAGGATAATACAAGCCGATTGATGGAAAAGTTACATCGAAACGACGCTCTGAACAACGAAATGATGCTTTAATCGGATGTAAAAAAATTTACCGTTCAAAGAGTCGTTTCGAGCAAACTTTTACATCAATCGACTCGTATTATCCTTCCAATCAAAAAGCCTAATATATCGGTCCTGAATTCGAAAAAAATTTAACAGCGTTAAAAAATTAACGACGGACCATTGGTTGTCAAAGTGATAAAACTTGGGACCGTTGACAGCCAATTCAATAGTTGAGACCAGTAAAAATCAATTATGAGATTAATTACCTTTGTTGTAAGAGGAAACCGAGTTCCGACATACGCACTGATTTATCATACACTCCACTCTACAATAACAAATTAAGAAACAAATCAAGTCGATCAAAAGGATCTTCATTCCTACGTATTTTTCTTATAGGCAATTTAGTCATCTCACACGTATATATATATATATATAAGTGTAGTAAGTACGTACTAAGTACTAACCTCTCTACAAACCGGACATTTGGAGTCTGGGCTTGCGTACTTTAGCCCTTCAATAATTAATACATTAGCTGCTAAACATGCACAAGACTTGCAAAATATATGTCCACACCTCAAAGCATATGGTTGGAAGACAAGTTCCTGATCGAATCAACAACGTACCGTCGAACATTATACATAATTTATATATAGATCGATAACATATATTAATATATCCTCCTGATGATCAATTTTAGACTGTACGTACGTACCAAGCATATAGGACATATGAGATTGCACTCCAGTTTTTCATAACCTAGAAGTATCAAAGTGAGTACAGAACCAGCTGCTTCACTGGTGAGGTTGAGATTAAAAGACAAAGAACCGAATAGCAGCTCATCGAGATCTAAACTGTTTGAATCATTAAGATTGATAAGAAAAGCTACTAGTTCAATCAACCATGGTGATTGAAGGATATCCAAGTGTTTAGCTTGCAATATGGACTTAAAGTTCATACCGCGTCTAGACTGATGCACCTGTACGTACATGGAGATCTATTGTAAGATATATATAATCAAAGGCCGCGCGCGCGCTTTAAGAACAAGCTAGCTAGAAACATGAAAATCATCAAAATGCACACACTGCATTGAATTTTAGCTCCTCACATAAGATATTTTACCACCTACCCCTTAAACATTCAAAAGCACCCAACGGCTAAGACCTAGCTAGCTAGCTTTCAAGCTAATCCTTAGCCGTACGTGAGGTCCATAAACAAATCCTTTGAGGCTAAGGCTAAGCCTTACCCGTCAGGTGTTTTTAGACTTGTTCGTTTTGTGGACTCATTGTAAGACTAAAATGTTTTATTTAGCAATTTCAAGGGATAAAATGACTATATATATATATTAATTAATTAGGTGATTTTCCCATGGGTCACAACATATATATATATTTGTTCTAAAAGAATAGAACTTAAGCCGGCTTACTTTATCATATTTCTTGAGAATCTTCCTAAGGGCGATAGCATTCATAACCACAAACTGGATTAGGCTTAACCCGTTTCGTATGACTTGTTCTCGATCATCTTTGAAACATTGAAATAAGCTCGATAAGAATCTAGGCATACCAGAAGTAAAGTGAAGATGAACAAGCCGCTCGACTTTGAAACTAACATAATCACCCATCTTTGAAGATACCAACATTAATTCAGAGAACATCGAGTCACATCCTATATATAACACACGTACAATAACATTAGGACCCCTTGGTATATATATCATTAGCATCTATTGAAACCATTAACTTAGGCGTTTAAATATTACAAGACAAATTCATTCTAAGATCTGAATTGTTTAATCTTTTGGGGATAATCTAACAAAATGTAAAAATATATCTAAACTTCATGGGTTGTATTTCAATAACATCATTTATAAGTGAGTAAATTTCATTTTTGCTCCTTCTGGTTTTGATGGTTTTAACACTTTCAGTTCAAACTTTTAAAAACTTTATTTTTAGTCATTGTGGTTTACATTCTATAACAATTATGGTTCATATTGCTAACAAAGTTAGTTTTTAACATAATGAACAAAATGCCTTTGAACTGAAAGTGTTAATATTTATAGCTATAGGGATTATAAAGTTTGGACTAAAAGTGTCAAAACTAATAAACCAGAGTGACCAAAAACGAAATTAACTCATTATAAGTTCTGGTGGTAAAATAATTTTAAAACTATTACAAATATATATATATATATATATATATATATATATATATATATATATATATATATATATATATATATATATATACATATAGAGTGAGGTTCACCTACATAGTGTTATAAATCTAAGAAGGCTAAGAAGCAATAAGAGATTGACATGTGGCATTTAGGAAATTTAGGAGAGGGGGTATTTTAGTCATGCCCACTTTTTTAAATATTCTCTCTCCACATGCAAGTCACATGTCAATTCCCCCACTTTTTTAAAATGTTTATAACTTTTACATACGACATTATTTTTTTAAACAAATTACACCATAAAAACGAGAATTTTTTTCTCTTTAAAACGCGTATAATATTGATATATAAAAAACGAACTTTTTTTTTACAATTTTTCAGCTCATTGTGTCTAACGTCAGGTCATTGTGTCTTCCGTCAGGTCATTGTGTCTTTCATCAGGTCATTGTGTGATTGTGTCATCCGTAAGGTTGTTGTGTCATTCATCGGGTCATTGTGTAATCTTATTTGACAAGTATTACACAATGATCTAATAATAATTACACAATAACACAAAAAGTATTTCAAAGATCTTGCTCTCACATCATCCTCCTTAAAAAATAAATAAACAAAACTTAAAAAAACTACTATTTTCTCATTGTGTCTTTTTTTCATTGTGTCTAATTTAAAAAATAAAAAAAACGGTAATTTTTTTAATTTTTTTTAATTTTTCGTTTATTTATTTTCTGAAAGACAAATACATGGGGAACAAGGTCTCCGAACCACTTTTTTCAAATTTGATTTATATTGTGAGTTATAATTTTTTTAAAAGTGTCATTGTGTCTTTGTTTACCATTGTGTCATTCTCACACTTTGTAACAAAAAATGACGTTGTCTTTGAACATTTCTCAAACATATATTAACAATTTGTGACACGGTGATAATTTCTAAACACATAATATGACACAACAAATATTTATAATAAGATAATATTATATAATGACTTAAGAATGAACCGATAAAAGTGATATTTCACTAGTTATAATAAAACACAATCACATGATATTACACAAGGACTAGACAAGTGCCGAATTTTTTTTATTTTTTATATATCAATATTATACGCGTTTTAAAGATAAAAAAACGCTTGTTTTTTTGGTGTAATTTTTTTAAAAAAATAATATCGTATCCAAAAGTTATGAAAGTTTTAAAAAAAATGGGGGAATTGGCATGTGCCTTGCATGTGGAGAGAGAAAGTCAACAAAAGTGGCTATGACTAATGTACCCTTCCACCAATTTCTTTTCCTACAAATTGATCTCAACCATTAAAAAAGAGATCTAAAGGTCATAAATCATTCTTAGCCTTCTTAGATTTTCAACACTATGTAGGATAACTCTCCTCTATACATATATATATATATACATATATATATATATAATGTAAACCACTCCTTAAAATGTAAACCAATGCACCTCGACCTAGATCTTTGATTATTATTGTTTTTATTGATGGATTAACATCATTACACATACACAATGCTAGATATTTTATGTATTTATGCAAATTCACATTCATTTTTAATATGACACATGTGTTACATATATATATGTTAAACATGTGTAGTTACAAAGTACATATGTGCTTGTTTTAAGGGAGGGCGATTTTGCACGTATGATTCAAATATTTACAAAGTACATATGTGATTGTTAAACATGTGTAGTTACAAAGTACATATGTGTAATAATGTTAGCCCAGCAAAAAAATAACATTAATTTTACGTATATATGTATATATACGTAAAAATATCATTATTTTGCATTTTATGCGAATAATTACGAATAACACATGTGTCAGATTAAAAACGAATGTGAATTTGCATAAATGCATGAAATATCTAGCATTGTGTATTTGTAATGATGTTGATCCAACAAAAAAACCAATAATAATCGAAGATCTAGGTCGAGGTGCATTGGTTTACATTTTAAGGAGTGGTTTACATTTTACATTATATATATATATATACATATATATATATATATACGTCCACTTCAAAAGAACTGAGTAAGAACCGCTTTAACTGTTTTATTTTTTATTATCTAAACTAACAAAAATGTTGGTAAACTTATTAAGATTTATTTATAAAAAACATGATTTGTGTCTTATATTTTTGGTATATTGATTTCTATCGATCTCAACTATCACCTTTTGGTTTCAACTGCTCCCAAATATTGAGTTGGCTGTCAACGGTCCCAACTTTTATCACGTTAGCAACCAAGGATGAGTCATGAAATTCTTTTTAACGGCGTTAACTTTTTTAATTCAAGACTGATTTTGATCAAAAGAAGAATACGAGTATATTTATGTAAAATTTACCTTGAAACAACGCTCAAAATGACGAAACGATCTTGAATATCGGTCTTGAATTAAAAATACTTAACGACGTTAATAAAGTTTAATGACGGACCGTTGGTTGCCGAAATGATTAAAGTTGGGACCGTTGATAGTCAATTCAATAGTTGGGATCGGTAGAAATCAAAAGGTAATAGTTAGGACCGATAGAATTGCATATATGCATCCACATTATGCGTGCAAATATGCACACATTTTAATTAATTATACACATATTTTTTATAAAAAACGAGGACAGATGTGATAAAGTTTCAAAAATAATGATACAATAGTAATAAAACATTATCTTTTTTACTTACTTTTGTTATTGAAGCGATAGGTACATGATTTATATGGTTCTCACTAGCTCTTTTAAACATTTGGTTCTTATTTAAAGGTACACTATATATATATATATATATATATATATATATATATATATATATATAGGCTCCCTATATAGGATTAGGTTCATTTGTATGTATATATATATATACATACATATATATAGGCCCACTCTCAAATATAAAGTTACGATCTTTATAGAACAACTTTAGTGATAAAATTACAAAACCATTAATTTACATACATGTAAATTAATGAACCCTTGATGTAAATACATGTAAATTAAGAAATCATTGATGTACATGTATATAAATTAGTGATATTATAATAGTTAATAACTTGATCAAGGGTCATTAATTGTTCTCAACCATACATTTTGCACTATAATAAAACTGACAAAAAATAATTAAATAAAAAATTATAAGTTGAAGAATAACCAAAAAATAAAAAATGCAGTTCGGAGACAATGTGTATCTAGTATCTCTCTTTCATAAAAAATTAAAAAATCACGTTTTTTTAACGAAATTTGTTTTACACATATGTAAAACCTAATCTATATATGTGTAAAACCTAATTTACATATGTTTTATAACTAAATTTAGACATTACCCATGTGGTGAGGATAATCTCACTGTTAAAAATGTGAGATAACTTATTGAGGTGGCCATTTTGATAAAGTGGAGTTTTCGATGTCGAGCTTGTCCCCTAATGGTAAATTTCTTTGTTTGGTTCGCGGGTCTATATAAAATTGCATCAAAGACAAGCCTGGCCAAGAGGGGTGTGTCGATGCCCACTTCATGTGATGTGTGTGAGACTCATGATGAATCAGTGAATCATTTGATTATTCAATGTCGGGTGACGGATTTAAACTAAAACAAAGTGTTTGGTTGATGTAAAGGCCCAGGAGATATATTTCTGACGATGCAAGATGTTCTTGTTATTCATGAATTGTGGCCATAAAGGATGGAAAGAAGATTACATTTACATGTCATATTTCTTACCTTGCTTTGGTGTATTTAGAAATCATGAAACAAGCGGGTTTTTTTATAGTGGATTTTTCCAAAAGACGTGTTAATGACATTAAGTTATATTCTTTTGGATAAAAAATTGGAGGACAACGGTTTCCTTAAATTTGGCCCAATTTGGTAACTAAAAAAACAAAATTTGCCCATGTGTAAATTAAACATTGATATTTATTTTTTAAAATATGCCAATATGGTACGCAGTGGAAAGATAAAAACAAACGATAAATTTTATGGTGAAATTTTTTTTCAAAAAACAATAACGTAAATAAAGTTATGAAGGTTTAAAAAAATTAGAAATGATGTCATTTTAGGTTCTTACATATTTTATGAGTTTATTTTTTATCTTGGCCATATGCCCATATGTATATGTAGATATATACTAATACTAGTTTAGGGGATGGCTAGAATGAAAACCCATGCATATTGAAAAAACCCTAGAAACCCAATTATAACCATTGATCTTGTAAGATCTATGGTTGTGATTGATTATAGCTTTTGATCAAATATTTTAATTATATAAAGTACAAAAAGGGTATTTAGGGAAATTGCTTTTCTTTTTTTCTCTCTCTCAAGTACCACATCACTTCATCACTTTTCATATTCTCTCTCCTACTTTATAATTTGTCTCTCCTACTTTTTTTATTTCAATGACATTAGCTGATACGTTTGTTACACATTGTTACACTGGTTGATAGGTTTGTTACATCTTGTTACATATTAACAAAAATGAATGGACTACGTGTCACTCAAGACATGTTACGTTTGTTACATCATGTTACACATGTTACAACGTGATACATATTATATAAAAACAAAACTCCATGGATTATGTTTGTTACATCATGTAACATATGTTACAACGTGATACATATTTTATTAAAAACTGAAGGATTACATTTGTTACATCGTGTTACATACATTTTAAAAAAACAAAACTGTATGGATTGTGTTTGTTACATAGTGTTACATAGTTTCAATCATGATTCGTTTCTTGATAATCTCTTCATCTTTGATACAAAAGTTCCTTTACCTACAAAAAAGAACTAGATGGATTAAGTGTCAATCCGACAAGTTACATATGTTACATCGTGTTACATATTTTATTACATCGTGTTACATATTTGGATCTTTAAAAAAATCAAAGTTACATATGTTACATCATATAAATATTTGAATAAAAAAACAAAGTTACATATTGTTACATAGTTAACTTAAATTTAAAAAAGCAATAAAGCAAAATCACATAAGTTACATATTGTTACACATTTAACTGAAATTTGAACAACCTGTTGAAAACTAACCAGCACGTATGTCAAGCACTCGAACAGCAAAGACAAAAGTAGCTGGTTAAAAACACTTGAAAAAATAACTATTATATGTGTTACATCGTGTTACATATTTTATAAAAAACAAAACTAGATGGTTAAACTTCAGTCAGACGTGTTACATCGTACGTGTTACATATTTTATTAAAAACAAAACTAACTGGTACTTAAGTTACACCGTGTTACATAACTTATAAGAAATCAAAACTAGTTGGTTTAAGGTGCTAGTCCATAAATGTTGCATATCTTACATCGTGTTACATAACTTTTAAAATATCAAAGTTACATATTGGTACATATTAAAATTTGATTATGTTTTCAAATACTGGATTTGTGAACTTTAAAAATCAGTTAATTATCCAATCACAAGTATTTATGTCAACATACAATTTGTAAAAAATCAAATAATTGGTACATATTAAAATGTTACATGGTGTTACATAGTTAACTGAAATTAAATAAAATCAATAAAACAAAATTATATATGTTACATCGTGTTATATAACAGAAATTTTTAAAAACCAATAAAGCAAACTAACTGTTACATCGTGTTACATATTTTATTAGAACCTGAACGAGTCAAATTTTCAAGGTTTTTTTACATATTTCCCCTTCCTAAGCCCATCAATTACATATTTACCCAAGCCTAAAATTTAATTACACATATCCCCTTTGACATAATAAATTACTCATTTACCCCTTCTTTTACACAAATCATAAGAAAATATAAAATATATTTATCAAGATCATTAAGGGTAAAATAGTAAATCAAAAGGCTATTTTAAAGAAATTGGGTAAATATGTAATATATGTGGTTTAGGAAGGGGAAATATGTAATTGAATTTAAGGAGTGGGTAAATACGTAATAAATGATCTTATGAAGGGGATATATGTAAATGCCCCAATTTTCAAAAAAATAAAAGCTAAACGAGTAACGGGTCAAACGAGTTACAAAGACTTAGACTGAATTGATCGAGCTTCAATAACATCCATACCAAAATCAGCTTTAACTAAATGAAGCTACTATTAACTATAATGCAATAGAAACACCACAAACAAATCACAAAAAATTCAAAGTTACATATATATGCTACGTATTAAACCTAAAAAATGCGTCTTAGCTTGTACTTTAGCAACCATTACTGCACTAAAATCAAGTAACAGAACAATCAATTTTCAAAATAAGCAACTCAATAAAAGTTAAGACCATGTTAAATCATTAGTTGCCGTTCAAAAAAAATAAAAAATAAGCATAACAATCAACAACTAAAACTAAATCCAATTACCGATCTAAACTCCAAATTCAACAAACATTTCATCAAATCGAGATTTCGCAAAACAAATAACATAAATCGGAGTTGAATGAACAATTACCTCATGCCGTTAAGTTTCCGTTGAAACAAACGCTATAATCGTCTTCACATTAAGCTCCCCCTTCAACAATGATCGACAACAATGATTCCGATTTTCGATTGCAAAACGCTTCTTCAAAACGCTTTGTCAGATCCAAAACGCTGCCGTTTCTTCGCCACCACTATCCGACCGTTACACGGCCGTGGCTTGGTGCCGTTATCCTCCTTCCGTCCATCACTTGAATACAAATCTGCTATTGAAAACCCATAATCCTTATACCTAGAAATAAGTCAAGTGGGGATTTGGATTGTTTTCGAGATGAAACACCAGATTTGGAAAGTGAAATTGGAATTAAAAAGTGGTGATTGTGTGTTGTATTCAAATCTTTAAATAAATGGAGATTTGGAGAAGGGAACACCAGATCCATAAACGAAGCAAAAATAATCAATTCATGAAGAGCAATTATGGGAGAAAATTTTTGTAGAGAGAGAGAGGGATTTGAATTTTAAAACAATGTGGGGTGAAATACATCAGGTCTTGAGTTGAAAGTGAAGGTGGGTGAGTATTATTGAAATGTCTTAATTGCCCTCCAAGGCAACAAGACAAAATAGAGAGAAAGTGTGGATGTGTCACAATAGGAACCACACAATGGGTTTTCAAGGTTTTCTCAATAAAACCAAGTTTCCATATGATACATCTCCTACTAGTTTATTCTCTAAATATTTGTGATTTGTAATAAACATGATCTCTCTCGAAATGATAATGGGTGTACGTTTAAAAACAAAAGAACGTACCATAGCATTTTTTATCGTGTTCATCTTCAAAACTGACATTGTCATCAGGACTGTTACGATTACGCTTATGATGCCTGCAAATGTTTAAATCGTTCTTAAACCTCTTGAACTCAAAATCGCACCTCTTTTTCTGATCCCGTCCTTCATTTTCCACCAAATAAGCCACAAACGCCTCTTCGAAACCCATTTGTTTAGCACGTATAAATGCTAAACGAGTACTTTCCAAACCCCGTTTATCGACCAAATATATATATGTACATAAGTGATTACTTCTTTGGGAGCAGGAGATCGATTAACTGATTTCAAAACTATGAACAATTTATACCCTGCTAATCTACGTTTGTTTTATGTTTAGAGCATTAAAATATATACATTCACGTCAGTAAGTGCGTCACGAAAAAAATATTTTTTTTTTCTAATAAAAAATGTATACCTTAATTGTCCTCGTCTCTGGATTTCACACACACCATCTAAAAACTATAATTTGATTAAAATATTATTTCCGATTAAACAATAGGTGGTACTACAATTGTATCTTTTGAATCTTTACATTAACTAAAAATAATAATAACATCCCTTACTTTTTTTTCTCCTTTCTTTTATTTTTTCCTTTTTATTTTCTTTCCTTTTAGTTTCTTTAGATTTGGAACATGTTGGAAAACCTTTTTTCATTTTATGAAAATAAATAAATAATAATGTAATGATTAAATGGTTGTTTCAAAATTCAAGTCAAAAGAGTTTAATATTGAATTCAATACTCTTTTATTGCTTTGAAAGATGTTTCAACTTTGGGTTCACTATAAATACTAGTGAAACTTAGTTGTATGACACACTTGAAACACCATAAATCATATACTTGAAAGCTCTCATTCTCTAATTCTTGCTATCTTTTTTTCTCTACAAAATATTCTTTCGGGTTTTGAGTTCATCCCGGCAGTACATACTGCTTCGGCTGTTGTACCCTGGGAAACAAACGAGTTCTCTTGGGAGACTCGAAATTTGTTTTAAGGGACCCGTGTTGAACACGAATCCTCAGCCCATATTACTATTCTGTTTCTACTCATTTCTTGTATTTTTAATTTTTCAATTGTAATCATATTGTAATTTACTTATGTTCTTTACTTTCATTGTATTATAATTGAATTTATAAAAGTATTTTTAGTTTTTTGTACGAGCGGTTCCTACAATCTTAAAACAAATTTTTTTTAAATCACCGTTCGTATTTAAAAAAAAAAAAGTTATTGTTTGTTTCTCAAAGTTGGACTTAGAGAACTTACACGTGACTTCTTTCTTGAACCGTTTTTTTTTAATCAAAGTAATTCATTTATATTTTACCTCTTAAACCTTTTGTAGGTTTATTGTGTTTACGGTTAGAAGAGTTTGATACTTTGCTAAGCATTTCTAAACTCTTTCATTATCTTGTTTAAGTTTCAAGAATAATGGCAACACCAAAGCGTGAGCGTGCGCATATGGTGAAAGATGAGAGGACTTCAGTGGCCATGATAACTAAAGCTTCGGCTTTCATTGCGGAAGTCAACATTGCGGGTGAGAAACCACAAGGTTGGTATGTAGACACGGGAGCTACCCGTCACGTATGTGGTGACAAAAACCTCTTTAATATGTTTAAAGAGATGAAGGGTGATCAAAAGCTCTACATGGGGAACAAAGCGACCGCCGACATTATGGGAGAAGGTGACGTGATCTTAAAGATGACTTCCGGAAAAGAACTCACCTTGAGCAACACTTTGTATGTTCCCGAGATTCGCAAGAATCTTGTTTCGGGATGGTTGCTCAACAAGTTTGGTTTTAAACTAGTGTTTGAATATGATAAGGTCATTGTGACCAAATGTGGAATACTTGTTGGTAAGGGTTATGCCCTTAATGGAATGTTTAAAATTAATGCAACGGTTGTTAAAAATGATTTGTTTAAAAATATTACAAGTTCTATTTGTATGCTTGAGTTTTCAAATTCAAATGTTTGGCACGGTAGATTAGGACATGTCAATTTTAATTCAATTCGCCGTCTAATAAAATTAAATAGCATTCCAAGTGTTCAAATTAATAAAAATATGAAATGTGAAACATGTGTTGAATCCAAACTTACAAGATCATCTTTTAAGTCGGTTGAACGAATAACCGAACCACTTGATTTAATCCACACGGATGTGTGTGATTTAAAATCGGTACCTACGAGAGGTGGTAATAAATATTTCATCACTTTTATTGATGATAGTACAAAATATTGTTATGTATACTTACTTAAAAGTAAGGATGAAGCAATTGACAAGTTTGTCTTGTATAAAAATGAGGTTGAAAATCAACTCAACAAGAAAATCAAAGTTGTTAGGAGCGATAGGGGAGGTGAATACGTTTCACCATTTGCGGATGTATGTGCACAAAGTGGAATCATCCATGAATGCACCGCGCCTTATTCTCCACAACAAAATGGCACCGCGGAACGAAAAAACCGAACATTGAAAGAAATGATGAATGCCATGCTAATAAGTTCCGGGTTAAGCCAGGACATGTGGGGGGAAGCCGTATTATCGGCTAATTATATTTTGAATAAAATACCCCACAAGAAAAGGGATGAAACCCCGCATGAGCTATGGATGGGAAGAAAACCATCATACAAATACTTGAAAGTATGGGGGTGCCTAGCAAAGGTATTGATACCCGAACCTAAGGTCCAAAAGATAGGACCCAAAACTATTGATTGCATATTTATTGGATATGCACACAATAGTAGTGCATATCGGTTTATGGTTCATGAGTCTAAGAATCCCGGTATACACAAGAACACTATCATGGAATCAATGAATGCGTCGTTCTTTGAAAACATGTTCCCTTGTTTAAAATCAAAACACGTGAGCTCATCAACACGAGTTGATAATGTTGTTCATGATAAGAGACATGCAGAATATGAGCTTGAAGAGGTTGAACCAAGGCGAAGTAAACGACCACGGATAAATAAATCCTTTGGTCCGGACTTCATGACTTACATGGTTGAGGGTGCGCCCAATACCTATTGTGAGGCGATTACTTGTTTAGAATCACCTCAATGGAAAGAGGCCATCAAGAGTGAGATTGATTCTATATTACAGAATCATACATGGGAGCTAGTGGATCTACCTCCTGGTTGTAAACCACTTGGATATCGTTGGATGTTCAAAAAGAAACCAAAACCCGATGGTACTATTGATAAATATAAGGCTAGATTAGTGGTCAAAGGATATAGACAAAAGGAGGGTCTAGATTACTTTGATACCTATTCGCCTGTGACACGAATAACTTCGATTCGTTTGGTTCTTGCTATTGCGGCTTTGAGAAATTTGGAAGTTCACCAAATGGATGTCAAAACTGCATTTCTAAATGGTGATTTAGAAGAAGAGATCTACATGGAGCAACCTGAGGGTTTCTCTGCTCCCGGTCAAGAGGGAAAAGTATGTAGACTTGTCAAGTCTTTGTATGGCTTGAAGCAAGCACCAAAACAGTGGCATCAAAAGTTTGATAATGTCATGCTTGACAACGATTTTAAAATAAATGAGTGCGACAAATGTGTTTATGTGAAAGACACAAGTAGAGGATATGTGATCTTGTGCCTTTATGTAGATGACATGCTTATCATTGGGAGTGATGATAGCATGATTAAATCTACTAAAGACATGTTAAAAGCAAAGTTCGACATGAAAGACATGGGTCTAGCCGATGTAATTCTTGGAGTAAAGATCACTAGAACCCAAGATGGTCTTGTGTTGAGTCAAACTCAATATGTGGACAAGATCCTTGAGAAGTTCAACGCGGGAGACACATGTGTCGCCAAAACTCCAGTTGACACCACCCAACATCTTTCTAAGAATAAGGGTGACGGTGTCGCTCAGTTAGAATACTCAAGGGTCATTGGCAGTCTAATGTATCTCATGACATGTACTAGACCTGACTTAGCGTACGCTGTGAGCAAACTAAGTAGATATACTAGTAACCCCAGTGTTGAACATTGGAAGAGTATAACAAGGTTGCTAAGGTACTTGAGATACACAAGGAATTATGGACTACATTATAATCGAAATCCGGCAGTGATTGAAGGATACACTGATGCAAACTGGATTTCGGACATGAAAGATTCCAAATCAACAAGTGGGTATGTGTTCACACTTGGTGGGGCGGCTATATCTTGGAAATCTTGCAAGCAAACAGTTATAGCTAAATCCACAATGGAATCTGAGTTTATCGCCTTAGAAAAATGTGGAGAAGAGGCGGAATGGCTACGCCAGTTTGTGGAAGACATTCCACGATGGCCTAAGCCATTGACGGCGATTTGCATACATTGTGACAGCCAATCTGCGATTGGTAGAGCTAAAAGTTCAATGTACAATGGAAAATCAAGGCACATTCGTCGTAGATACAACACCGTACGACAACTACTCTCAACGGGGGTTATCACAATTGACTATGTGAAGTCAAAAGAAAATATTGCGGACCCCCTTACGAAAGGCTTAAGCAAAGAGTTAGTACATAAGTCGTCACGTGGAATGGGACTAAAGCCCGTAAATGAAGCTAATACAAAGGAAAACCTAACCTATGAGATTGGAGATCCCAAAATCTAGGTTCAATAGGACAACCTAATTGTATTAACTAAGGTCACTGTGGGGGAGTACCTCAAATAAATAAAAGGGAGTTAAACACTTCCTAGTCCATTCCTTTAACAACAGTGACACGTTGTGAGGATAAGCATAATGTATGGTCAATGATTTATGGTAATCTATGTAACCTTAATGCTTTTAATGATTTAAGGAAAATCACCTATGTGAGAGAGAAGTGGGGTCGCTTCTAATGGATTTGTGGGGAGCGCGAATCCTAGAGCTCTCGCAGAACCAGGCTAGTGATCCATGACCATAACGGACACGACAATGAGGGGTTGACTAGACCAGGAATGATATTGTGTAATGTGTATTGTCGTCTACATCAACGGTGGTTGGTTCAAGGACATCACGTCTATCGAACCACTAGGAGACTAAGTATACATCACAACGGAAGGTTCAAAGTTAACCACTACCTATCCGACAATATTAAACCGTTGAAATTGTATTTTGATATTGATAGAGTATGGATTGAGATCCATACTCATGGGGATTGTTGGAAAATGTGTGAAATTTGTTTTCGCATGACGAAAATGAGATTTTGTTTATTTTCACATGTGGGGGATTGTTGGAAAACCTTTTTTCATTTTGTGAAAATAAATAAATAATAATGTAATGATTAAATGGTTGTTTCAAAATTCAAGTCAAAAGAGTTTAATATTGAATTCAATTTTGAATTCAATACTCTTTTATTGCTTTGAAAGATGTTTCAACTTTGGGTTCACTATAAATACTAGTGAAACTTAGTTGTATGACACACTTGAAACACCATAAATCATATACTTGAAAGCTCTCATTCTCTAATTCTTGCTATCTTCTTTTCTCTACAAAATATTCTTTCGGGTTTTGAGTTCATCCCGGCAGTACATACTGCTTCGGCTGTTGTACCCTGGGAAACAAACGAGTTCTCTTGGGAGACTCGAAATTTGTTTTAAGGGACCCGTGTTGAACACGAATCCTCAGCCCATATTACTATTCTGTTTCTACTCATTTCTTGTATTTTTAATTTTTCAATTGTAATCATATTGTAATTTACTTATGTTCTTTACTTTCATTGTATTATAATTGAATTTATAAAAGTATTTTTAGTTTTTTGTACGAGCGGTTCCTACAGAACAAACTAATTCATTATATTTTTTCTTGAATAAACTGTAGTTTTGGTCCATATGTTTTGATATCATTAACAATTTTAGTCTTATTTTAATGGTTTTGGTCTTCTGTTTTTATTTTCTAACATTCATCCAATTTTCCGTTAAATTTTACTCATGCGCTCGGTATTTTAGGGGTAAAAAATGTCATTTCAACCCCTCTTTTATCTAGGTACGTCATCATGTACGGTAGTATTTTTATTCGGTTGCGTGTCAAAAAGATTGGGAAATTGACAATTTTACTTCGTATGTGAGGAAGACTTAACGGAAAAATTTATGAAGTTAGTGCTCGGGATCATTTCTGTTAGAAAATAAAAACACAAGGACCAAAACTGTTAATGTAGGACAAACTATAAATGTTATCAAAACACATGGACCAAAACTGCAGTTTATTATTTTTTTTTCTTCTTTTTTTCTCTTTTCTTTCCTCTTTTAATGAAACTTGAAAACACAATTTATTTTTATTTGAGTAAACTGTAGTTTTGATCCCTGTGTTTTAGTCTCATTAACAGTTTTAGTCCATGTGTTTTTATTACACTTTTGGTCCTGAACTCTAACACCGTTAACACTTTCGTTAAATCTCCCCCACACGCCCGGCACATGAGAGGCAAAGTTGTCTTTTCCATGTTCAATTTTAAGCAGTTTAATAAAAGAAAACCCCTAACAATCAAAACCTTCATTTCCTTCTACTCATGCCCTAGATGGATTATAGAGCTTCAATAAAATACCTTCAATCTTTTTAATCAAATACCTTCATTCCCTTCAATTTATCGATTAGAAGCCTAAGATGGATTCAACAGGTTCGAATTTGGGCTCCAATCGTGATCATGGACTGAATTGTGAGCCTCTAGTTTGTTCTTGTGGGTCTGATACAACTATTCGAACTTCATGGACTGAACCAAACCCTAGTCGTCGCTTTCACTGTTGTGTAAGAACCCTAAAAGATTTGGTTAATGGGTTGCTGCTAAATGATTCATCCACTTTAATCCTGAAGTTCTTGATTTTGTGAAAGATTCTCTCTTTCGATCATAATCCATAATCTCTGTTTTGTTCTTGGGTTTTAGTATGATTAAAGAAAATGAAACTATTGGTAACATTTCAACTCATTTTTGTTACTTCGCGATTGTTTTTTGCTACTAACGGTGTTAAAAAAATTCCGTTAGTTGATTAGTAATTGACCAAAATACCCCTATAAACCATTTTGGCAATTAACTCTTTAAAACAAAATCAAATCCACCATCACCACCACCATCACCACCACCATCACCACCACCACCACCACCACTTTCTCTCTTTATTTCACTCTACCACCACGACCACCAATACCTCTACCACCTCCTCCACCACACCTCCCCCACCACTTATGCCGTCTCCGTCATCTTCCCCCGCCACCCCACCTCACTAACATGTGCCGCTTGCGGTTGTCACCGGAATTTCCACTGCCGTGAACCTGATGAATCACTTTACCAACCACGAAAAAGATGAACGTATTATATATTATGGTCTAAAATAGTAGTATCATAACGTCTGTGTTTTATTTTGTTTCACAAACGGATTGATATATATATTCCGGTGATGTTACGTGGTTGGTAACCGTATGCTAACTCCATTAACAATGCAAACAAAAATATATAATACGTTCATCTTTTTCATGGTAATATTCCGGTGACAAATTAACATGCTAGTTTCTGTACCAAATTAACAATGGAAATTCCGGTGACAACCGTAAGCGGCACATGTTAGTGAGGTGGGGTGGCGGGGGGAAGATGACGGAGACGGCATAAGTGGTGGGGGAGGTGTGGTGGAGGAGGTGGTAGAGGTATTGGTGGTCGTGGTGGTAGAGTGAAATAAAGAGAGAAAGTGGTGGTGGTGGTGATGGTGGTGGTGGATTTGATTTTGTTTTAAAAGAGTTAATTGCCAAAATGGTTCCTAGGGGTATTTTGGTCAATTACTAATCAACTAACGGAATTTTTTTAACACCGTTAGTGTCGTGGACCGATTTAGCAACAGGTTTTGGCATGTAGAGACTATTTATGCAAAAATTCTTAAAAGTGTCCAAAATTGTAAAATCTTGTAAACCTCAGGGACCATTTTAGCAATTAACTCTAAACTTTTAGTTTTAGTCTATTTCTTTTATAATATTAAAAAGAGTAAACTACTATTTTGGTCCCTGAGGTTTGATAAAAATCACGGTTTTAGTCCAATAGTTTGTATTCTACTCTTTTAGTCCATTAGTTTCATACAAACTTGCTGTTTTAGTCCACATCACTAACGGCCATCCATTTTTCCAGTTAAGTTTGTGTGAAAAGACATTAATACCCTTGGACCAAAATAGCAATTTTAGCCAAACCACAAGAACCAAAACAGTAAGTTACCATTATTATTATTGCTATTATTATTTTTAGAGTAAACTACTATTTTGGTCCCTGAGGTTTGATAAAAATCACGGTTTTAGTCCAATAGTTTGTATTCTACTCTTTTAGTCCATTAGTTTCATACAAACTTGCTGTTTTAGTCCACATCACTAACGGCCATCCATTTTTCCAGTTAAGTTTGTGTGAAAAGACATTAATACCCTTGGACCAAAATAGCAATTTTAGCCAAACCACAAGAACCAAAACAGTAAGTTACCATTATTATTATTGCTATTATTATTTTTAATATCATTGTTATTATTATTATTATTGTTATTATTTATTATTTATATACCTTTTAGTTTTAAAGGTCGGTGGTCACTGTTGACCGGTCACGTGTCACCACTCGACTAACCCATCAATAATTGTTTGACTTAATTATCATTTTAACCTCTAACTTAGATAAATTTATCCAACATATGAATTTGACCCCCTAACTTTGATTTAATTCTAATTTTTACATGTTATATCATGTTCTTTTCTTTGACATATTCATATTTTTACCCTATCTTTTGATATATATACTTTTAACCACCATATGTTAATCGTCGTAATGTAACGCGCATGTCGAAGTCGAAAACACTATTAATACGTGTAACAAAGTGAAAAAACTATATCGGCTCAAATTAATGCAACACACGTGTTGTGTGTTGCGCTGACATAGTTTTTTTCACTTCGTTACACGTATTAACAGTGTTTTCGACTTCGACATGCGCGTTACATTACGACGATTAACATATGGTGGTTAAAAGTATATATATCAAAAGATAGGGTAAAAATATGAATATGTCAAAGAAGATCAACTTAATATAACATGTAAAAACTACAATTAAGTCAAAGTCAGGGGATCAAATTCATAGGTTGAATAAATTTATTTAAGTTAGATGTTAAAATGATAATTAAACAACAACAACAACAACAACGACAACAACGACGACAACGACGACAACGACGACAACGACGACAACGACGACAACGACGACAACAACGGTAACTTACTATTTTGGTCCTTGTAGTTTAGCCAAAATTACTATTTTGGTCTAAGGGTATTAATGTCTTTTCACACAAACTTAACTGGAAAATTGGATGACGGTTAGTGATGTGGACTAAAACAGCAAGTTTGTATGAAACTAATGGACTAAAAGAGTAAAAAACAAACTATTGGACTAAAACCGTAATTTTTATCAAACTTCAGGGACTAAAAAAGTAGTTTACTCTATTAAAAATTTTAGTTCGACTTTAATAAATTGTTTCATGTCATTTTATTTTTTAATAGAAATGATCCCGAACATTATCTATTTCCAATTTTCCATCAAATCTCTTCACCCGTCACCATGTAAGGGGTAAAAAATATCATTTTCCCCCACTTTTATCTAGGTTAACATTTATTAGGTACCCAAATGCCGAATCGGTACCGTATCCGTACCGTACCGATAGATTCGGTACCGGTATCTATTTTTTTATAAATTCGTTACTGGTATTTTCGATATCAGTACTTGTTCCGTACCTATACTGTATCGGTACCGTATCGATAGATTCGGTACCGGTGCTCACTTTTCGATGTTTTTGATATCGATATTTTCGATATCAGTACCGGTTTGATACCGATACGGTACCGATCTTATTCCTAACGAAAACTATTATTAATGATATTAAAGATACGAACTAAAAGTTGTAGTTTATTGATATGAAAATAATGAGTTAGTGTCATGAAGTTGAAACTTGAAAGGTGTGATGCACCCAACAGTAACACACTATTGCATACATTTATTGTGACCCATTTTCGACTGACTTAATATCTCCGGTGACCGTTAATGTCACTTCAATTCTCCGGCACCGTTGAACTCAATGGCACGTTCGTTTATCTTACTCTACTCACTCTCCCGCCGGCGAGTCTCCGATTCACTCAGAAGCTTGTTCTTCATACCCACCGCTTTAGCTCTCACAACTTCCTTTTTCATTCTTTTTTACATTTCATCAACTTCTAATCTCTTCAATCCCCATCCTCACCATCAATCACGTCTTCATTTCCTTCAAAACCCTAATGTTCATAATTTGCAAACCCTAATTGGAAGTCAACCGCAAGCTACTTCTGATTTTGACTCACATGGTGGAGAATTGAAACCTTTACGGAGCTCAATTGGTAACTTTGAATGATAATTTGTTGTATTGTATTGATATATTAGTTTATTGGTGTTGTTAAAATAAGCTAAAAGGATATTTAGTTGAATCTTTGACTTTCAAAGTCAAACAATATGCTTTATTGATTTTGAATTGATTTAGAGTTATGTTGTTAAGTTTAATTTTGGATATATACCTCTACAAGTATGTTTGATCTGTTTGGAGTTTAAGGAGAATATTTGCATGATCATTCAGGTTAATTAAAGCCAAAAAGGAGACATCTAACAATCTGTTTATCCTGTTTGGAATTTAAGGAGAATATATGCATGATCTTACAGCTTAATTAGCTTTAAGTTGTTGGATAATTGATTAGAATGTTATTCCTGGTTATTATTTTAAAGATCGGATTTTGAATTCGAAAACTGTTCCTGTTAAGCGGTTTTGAAAATGCATTGATAAGTTGGTTCATTGTTCAGGAAAAACTGTTGTGAATGAGATTATCTTTCATGATCATGACATCTTTACACAAGACTACATCAAAATGAACAAATCTTTCAAGATTTTCATGTACCCACATAATAAAAATGACCCGTTTGCTAATGTGCTTCTGCCGGTGGATTTTGAACCTGAGGGAAACTATGCTAGTGAAAGTTTCTTCAAGAAAACACTCAACAGTAGTCATTTTTTAACCAAAGATCCCTCCAAAGCAGATCTTTTTTATCTACCCTTTTCGATTGCAAGATTACGGCATGATCCAAGGGTTGGAATTGATGGTATTCAAGATTTCATCAAAGATTATATTTTTAATGTCAGTCATTATTACCCTTACTGGAATCGGACGGGTGGTGCTGACCATTTTTATGTTTCTTGCCATTCAATTGGAAAGGTTGCCATTAATAAAGCGGAAGAAATCAAACTTAATGCCATTCAAGTTGTGTGTTCGTCAAGCTATTTTCAATCTGCTTATATTCCTCATAAAGATGCATCCTTGCCACAAATTTGGCCTCGTGTAGATGCTAATCCGCCAAATATTACATCATCTCAAAGGTAACATAATTTTTTGTATATGTTTTTCACTCATCAGAAAAGGTCTAGAGATTTGACTTTTGTGGCTTAGTAGTATGATCTTCTAAAACCAATAAATTGACCCCTAATGATGACTGATGAGATATATAATATTTTAATCTGTTTATTGTGACTCCAAGTTGAGATAAGCAATGTTAAAACTAAAATCCAAACATCCCCTAATACTCATGAAAATTTACTCTTATCAATTGTTCTGGCTTTCTTTGTATAAATGGCGTCAATTTCTCTACGATACATACACCCTTTTAAATAGACAAAAGATAAAAATCCTATGCGATGAACACAAATGTATGCATACAAATTGTTAAATCAAGTAATTGTGTCTTTGTTTTTCTTGTAACTATTATTGCTTATGTGATATTCTTGATCTTAATAGTCATGAATAAAGATTGACAAGTACCATTTTGGTTTCGATTGTTTGAACCTCAAAAATCAAAATTTTACCATTTTTTCTTAATTGCCCCCTTAAATCACTTTGACCCGATAACACATAGAAGAGTATATTTTCAAGAGACATCTTGAGTTCTTGATTTTTTGTTATCCAAACAAATTTGCAGGAAAAAGTTAGCATTTTTTGCAGGATCTATCAACTCCCCAGTTCGCCAAAAGCTAATTGAAACATGGCAAAATGACACATCGATATCCGTGCATGCGGGTCATCTAAACACATCATATGAACAAGCACTTCAAGACAGCAAGTTTTGTCTTCATGTCAAAGGTTATGAAGTAAACACAGCTCGGATTGGTGATGCATTGCATCATGGTTGTGTTCCTGTGATCATTGCGAACTACTATGATCTCCCATTTGCAGACATATTAAACTGGAAAAGCTTTTCGATAGTCATCCCGACATTAGACATCCCATTGTTACAAAGAATCCTTATGAGTTTAAGCACTGATGAATACGCGAGTATGCACAAAAATGTGCTTGAGGTTAGGAAACATTTTCGTTGGCATGTAAATCCGGTTGATTATGATGCTTTTTACATGGTTATGTATGAATTATGGCTTCGTAGAAGCTCAATTAGGGTTCCATTGAGCTAGTTGTTATATTATTGTGTTTCTTGATTTAATTGTAGATATTTGTAATAACATGACATTTAGGTTATGTGCTTGTAGAGATAGAAGCTCCAATGTTTGCAGGTTTTGAGCCTCATTTTTGGTTCTTTATTTTTTTGGGTCTGCTTTTCTTATGTAATCAATGATTTACATGATTTTACGGTCAAAACGGAATAGTTAAAAGTTGCTAAAATTCGGGGTAATGTCAACGACGCGAGAATAATTCATGTCTGATAGTTGAAGACACAAATAACTCCAAACGGAGCAAAAGTGACGTAAAGTTTTTCTTACTTCAGTTTGTAGCATATGAAAGGCAAGGAATGATATTTACTTTAACAACATTCATAAGTCGGATCATGATCTCTTGAGAGAAATAAATCGTTATCATGAAAAAATGTTGTAATTTTTGCGTTCAGTTGTAATTTATATAATTCTATAATACTAAGCATTAAATTTTTAAAAAAAAATAATATGATTTTATTGCAGGAACAAAATACTCTTCAATTTATATTTATTTTATGACATTTCATAAAATAATATGATTTTATAAAGTCGTTATATTTCTATTTCTATGACATTTCCCCTTTATTTTAACACTAGCAAGCTGCTAGCCAACAACATAATGAACAAACAAACAGAAAATCTAGTGTCATGAAATTTAAAAATTACACGGTTATTCCACCTTAAAGCCAAGATTTTTAACCCGTGCTTCACTCATATGAACCCTATCACTTTGATCCCCTCCAAAACGCCCCGCATGTTCATGTTCGTCTTCTTATTCTCAAAATCCGAGTTGTTGCTTGCCTTTCAAATTGTCCAACAAACTAATTAATCCATGTTTTTAAATTTTTAATAATTTAGTTGTAAGTAATATATTTAGAACAGGTTAACAAATTCCTATATTTTTGTTGAATTTCAATAGAAATAAAATCTGAAAATAAGCAAACAAATGCAATGCAAAAAAAACCTTAATCCAAAAAAAAAAACACATTACATACATATCTTCAAATCGGAAGAAAAAAAATATACTTAAACTCTAACTTGATTTTACCGGTTCAGTAGTAATCCCAAATCCAAACGGGTACAACGGGTCATAATGCGGGTCGCCAACGTTCATCGGGAGCTGATCAACCGTCTTGAACCATGTACGTGCAAGCTTACCCGTAAAACCATAATCACCATACAACACATCAGCCACGCCTTGACCCTCGCTTCCCGGAAGCCAGGCTGCCACTAATGCATCCATGTTTGAAACATAAGGTTCAATAACAACGGGCCTGCCCGTTATGAGCACTACAACACACTTCACGGCCCCACATACGTTCCTGATGGTTGTCGGGCCTGGTTCGGGTATGGTTAGATTCAAGTTGTCCCCAACCGTCTCAGAATACGGGTACTCACCCGTTACAACAATAGCGTAAGAGAAATTGTTGGATTTGATGTATTCGGGTGTCGGATTTTCTTGGTAGACGACTTCTGTTGTCGGGTCAACCGTGTTCTTGATGGCCGATAGAATCGTGGTACCTGAAATAATCCAAAAAGAAAAGTTTATGTAAGGAGAGTTGTGGTGAGCCTCAGCCTTCGCTGTATTTGCAGTAACATGGGAGGCGGGGTTTCAATATCGGTCTTTGCACCTTTGACTGCATCGGTCATAGACAATTGCACCAACCGTTGTTCTAAAAAAATATAAAAATTCTAGGGCGAACTTCTAATAACTGTTTTTGGAAGAAAAAAACACCATGCAGGTTGGTTGGATGGATCAACCTAAACGGATAATTTTGACGGTTTTACGGTTTTAAATTTAAAACAAGTATTTTTTTTAATGCCCTACACTGCCCGTTAGTTAGTTATGACTTATGTAACGTATGATACGTACCGACTGTAATATTTCCGCTTTGTCCGTGCCACTCGATGGTCCAACCACCGCATTGGTTACCAATGTCATCCGCATGCGTTCCCGAAACGAGTATTTTTCTCGACTTTTTGGAGAGTGGAAGAACCGGTTCGGTCCCTGTTTTACCATTTTTCAACAACACTAACGACTTCCTAACCGCTTCCCTAGCCAGCTCGCGATGCTCGTGGCTTCCAAGGTGTTTAACCATGCTCAGATCCGCTAACGGGTTTTCAAACAAACCCATCACGAATTTGACCCGTAAGATCCTCTTAACCGCATCGTCAATTCGGGTCATGGGGATAAAGTTATTCTTCACCAAATAACTTAACCCATCAATAAATTCAGTGTAATTATATGGTACCATCACCTGCAAATCCAAACATGGCAAGTCAGTTGCTAGCTCAAATAGTTTATACATAAGACTATGATACAACTAATTAAATAATATATATTATGTTATATATAAAATAATAAACAAGTTGAGCTCGAGTTTGAACTTTTTTTTTCACAAGAGTTCAAGCTTTAGAAATAAAACTTTAAACGTCACGTAAGTCAAAATGAGCAAAGCTTAAGCTATATAAGCTCGATCTCGACTCATTTAGACCCCTAGTTTTTTTTTCAGGCTAAACGGGTCAAGAACTAACCATGTCTAGACCAGCTTCAACACTCTGCAAGATGGACCAAGTGTAGTTAGCATGTGGCGGGTCAGTTAACCGATCAATACCTTGCCAATCTGAGATCACAAACCCCTGAAAATCAAACAACATGATAAAAAGATTCAATCTTGATCACTTTTAATCCAAAAAAAAAAACTCTTGTAAAAATTTGATTTTTTTTACTCTGAATTTGACAGTGTTCTTCAAGAAATTAGTGACAAGTTGATGATCTCCGTGCATTTTGACCCCATTGACACTCGAGTACGAGATCATAATGGTCGCAACGCCTTTGAGCACCGAGTCATAGTATGCAGGCATATGAATGCTGAACAATCCATGTGGGCTTATGACAGTGTTGTTCTCGTTGATGCCTTTCGTCGTGCCACCGTCTCCAACGAAATGCTTTGCACACGCCACCACTTTTTCTCTGCAAGTAAAATGCCCCCCTCTATAAAACTACATTCTATAAGTTGATGATCATGAAAAAATGACTGAAAATGAATATAGAGTTTACTTTCCACCGACGAAAGGTACGCCTTTCCGGCTATTGGTTGGAATATCACCCTGTAGTCCGGGAATAAGTTCGGTCATTTGACGGACAATCGCAGGATCTTCGCTGTAGCTTTCGAAGCAACGGCCCCATCTTGGATCCCTACAAACCTGTTGATATAAACATTATAAACCATAAGTTTGTTGAGACGATTCGAGGATGCAGACGTGTTTGTGAATTCGTTTACCGCGATACATGGTGCAAATGCGTAGTTGATTCCCGTTGCTCGCACTTCTAAAGCAGTTGCAGCACCTATTTTCTTGATCAGTTCAGGTTCCCTGAACACATGAGTTCAAATATTTGTGTTAAATGACGAAAACACCCTTCCGTTTAATCAAATGTTGTAACAGATAGGTAAATCAGACCGAACTGTTAAACCATCAAACCCAACCGACATGCTTTCGTTTGAACAGTTAAATCAGTTTCAACAGTTAAAAAGGGCAAAAACGTCATTTTAACGAAAAAAATTCTCAAAGTATAATTTAATGACTTGCCTTGTTACTCCAAGACCAACATTGTGAGGAAAAATGGTAGCTTTATAGACATTGTTGTTACCATGAACAGCATCAATGCCATAAATCATGGGTATGCCTAAACGGGACGCCAACGACCCGTTTTGGAACCCATTAACCATATTAATCCACATCTCCGGTGACGCTTGTTTAGCCGGAACACTCCCACCACCACTCAATATACTTCCTACACACAATCCAACACTTTTATAAGTTACAAACAACCACAAAAATAGACTAACACCAGTAAAGTTGTTAATATATCAGTTGATAAAAAACATAAGTAAACTTGTTTTAATTACCAATGAAGTACTTCTGCATTACATCAGCGGACGCTACAGATCTGTCGATTTGTATCATTTGGCCGATTTTCTCCTCCAAAGTCATTCTATTCAGTAAATCTTTTATTCGAACGTTTATCGGTTGTTTTGGGTCTTTGTATTTCAAGGTATCTGATGCAGCAAAGGTAGCCCAATAACAACACATCACAGTGATCACCAGAGCATATGGAGCAAGTTTTGCCATTTTCAGCTCCTAAAAATATATAAAAAATGAATTATAAGCAAGTGATTTTAACTCTTTAAATTTGACTTCACTTGCTGACTATCCATAGACCATAGTTGTTATAACTTATAAACCATGCTAACAGCAGCAAGTTCACTATTTATATTTTTTGTTCTCTAAAGAAAACATGAGGCAAAACTAGGTAAATGACTAAATTCCATTCATAAAAATTTTATTTTTTTAAGAACATTTGGTAGAGAAGGAACAAAATTACAAGAGTATATTTGTCTTTTTACATACCCTAGATTTCGGTGTTCACATGAACCTCAAAAAAAAATTTCCACAAAAGAATCATAATCTTTATATTCCCACCCCCAAAAAAAATCATAATCTTTATTATAAAGAGTTTAACTATTACTTTTTTTACAACGAAATGAATAAAATCTGACTGTTAGTTATTTAAATAAGCTCCAATTTGTTATCGGGTGAGCTTTGATTACACTCGACAATATCGTGTCTTAATGAGAACTTATTACCGAAAAACTTACATTGTTTCTTGAAATTTTCAATAGTGTAAGATCTAGTGAACCCAATCATACTAAGACTAACAATTTATAAAGGTAACAACTTGCAAACACAATATATTAACTTTAAAACATCAATACTATATATTAATTCTAAACAATAAACATATATAACTTTGAGTACATAAACATAAAAGATTTGATTTTTAACAAATGGGTGATCAATAAAATGCTTGATTAATTGAGTGATGAGAGCAACATGCAAACAAACCCACAAATTTGAAACAACATTCAACCTTGAAACTCTTGAAATGTAGGTTACAATATTGCAAAAACAAATGATGAAACTTACAGAGATGAATGAAGGTTGAGAGAGATTTGGAACCTAAAATGGCGTTTATGGGGAACGTTGGGTGGGTTTTATAGGGAAATGTGTGAGTTTAGGGGTTTTTGAAATATTGATTGAGGTTTCAAAGTGTTTAAATTAGCTTTTGACTTGGTGTTTAACGTCTTATTATTGACTTTAAATCCATGATGATTATGAGGAACTTATCAAACAAATTTGATTTCAAAATCTTTAGTTGAAATTATTTCCTTGGCAAGTTATAAAATTTAGTATACATTTTAAAACAAATGGTAGCTATATCCATAAAAGAATGTTATTTATTATTATAAATAAATACAATTAAAAGCTATAAAATGTTTTCTTTTGAGTTGTAAAAAGATTGTGACCATAAGATTGGATCATTTTATGGGGATTTATTGCAAATTTCTCTAAGTGAGCTAACAAAGGCATTTCATGCATTGATATAAGGAAATATTACACTTCCTCTCAAGAAAGATGATCCTCCAAGATGATGAAATTAGTCAAAACATCAATCACATGATTTAATGAAACTAATCGTGACAATTTTCAAATAATTTACAAAATAAAACATAAAAAACATCATTTAATTAATTTCCTTGTTGATGAGTATGAGTGAAACCATACCGCTTTTTTTATCATCTTAATACTCAAGTAACAATGAGACGAACAATACTACTTTTGTATTAATAATATTTTTCATCGAGTTTATTTTATTTTATTATACTTTTATTTTATACTTATACCTAAATAGGTTTATAAAACAAATTATGATTGTTTTCTAATTGGTGTTTGTGTTTACCGATATTTATTTTCACAATCTTAAATTCCAATTTCCAAACATACAATATTGACATTATATGTTTTTACCTATATTTATATTAACATTGTTTACTTTTACCTATACTAATACTCTATAATACATCGCATCTCATACTAAAGCTAGTTTTTGCTTAACTCGGATCGGACTTTTAATAGGTCGATCTAGAATAACTCACGAACAACTCTACTTGTTCTCTAATTTTATTTGTTTAGAAAAGAAGTATCATTCAAAAATTGTTTGTACCTATTTTGGAATTAATCCTTTGTATTTCCCCAAAATCCAACTAAAAACATCCAAGTTTATAGCATATGAAACCAGACGACGAGATCTATGTTTGAGACTTTAATTTTGTTGTTACAAAAACTCTAAACAAAAATGACAATGTTTGTTTTAGATTTCGATGCATCTTATGAAGAGTTAGTCAACAAAATAGGACAATGATGGTGCTAAACATGCATACATCATCATCAATTAATTATGTACCATAAAACTACTCAAAATTTCATATGTTTTCACGAAACTTGTGTTAACTTTCGATCACTTTCAAAAACGTTTTGTTTAAAAGTTTAAACCTGATATTTTAAAGAGTAAATCATACAAACTATATCAATTTTCCTCGTGGCGTAACTTGGGTCATTATCAGTTCGGTTTATCGTACGTAAGTCATAAAAATAAATACCGACATCGGTTTCAAGAATAGCAATATAAAAAACTAATAGAAAACTTTTGTGGCAGAATCGTGAAAAGACAAAGTAAACGGGTGCTAAAATTGTATACTTGTATTATTATATATATATATATATAGAGTATAAAATTATTATTATTATTACTATAGTTTTTTTAATGGCAAGTATTTAAACCAGGACCCTCAACAAACACAAAGCTTTTAAACTCTCGTTGAGATACTACATATGGTTCTTATGATAAGTAAAAATTGTAATTTTGATTCTGATTTTTGAGAGATTATATATTCGAGCTTAACTTTCACTCACTCACAGAGGCGGAGGTATTAGTAACCGAGCCATAGCTTAGGTTACGGCTCAACTTTTTGTGCGTAGTGTAAAATTTCTATTTTTTTTCCCGTTTGATATTAAGAACAACTATGAGCAATTAAAATGATACCCATAAACAATGCTATTCAAGAGTATATTGATCTAATTTCGGATATTGCTAATAGATATGCAAGAAGATAATGATAAAAGTCTCGATATTGCTAATGACATCTAAGAAAATGTTGATTATTATGGTAGAAGACTAGAAGGAGATGTTTTGTTAAAAAGTTGTTTGATAAATTGAAAAAACAGTCATTACATTTTCTTATTTTTATGAAAATCATAAAAAGCTATTTTTGTTTAAAAAACAAATGAGAATAACTTAAAATGGTGGTGGTTGACAATGACAATGAGCGGTGGTTGGTGATGGCGGACAGTGAGTGGTGGTTGGTGATGGTGGACAATAAGTGGTGGTGGGTGGTGTTTAACCATCTACAGACATTAGAAGTAGTTGAACCGAATATGCACAAAAAAAAAGCTCGCGTAGACGTTTTTTAATGAAATGTTTTCAAAAAACAAGCAGTCTGCAAATGAGAGTGCAATGGACGAGTGGTGGGTGTGGTGAGGAAGCATGGAGGCGGTAAAAGGTTATCGCTGCTAGGAGGGTGAGTCGCTTCCATGTCCCACCATGCATCTAGAGAGAGACGGAGAGAAAAGTATGAGAGAGGGGTGGCGGGCACAGTGATATTACGGCAGCTTTTTTACAGTTAAAAAGTCATAAAGAAGTTGCTAATAATATATTTCCTAGAGAAGTAGATAAAACTAAATGAATACTTAGAGATACCGCAAGCAAAGCTCATATAGCCCAATTGACTACAAGTTCAACAAGCACATCCTTGCGAAGATGAAGGGGTGATGACAGAAATGTGTAAGAAAAATATAGGTTAAACTACTAATTACGATATCATTTTTATTCATTTTTGTGTCGAAACCAACAAAATATCATCTTTAGAACTCGATTCATTGGGATAAGCAAAAGCCCACAATAAGATACATAAAAACACAAACAAAAAAAAGCCCCAAAAAAGCAGACCAAGCATAACGTGAATCATCCTCAATATGGGACCAAATTTAAAACCTAATACATGCCATTACCAACCACAGTTATTCCATCACTGTTGTCACATAAACTCTTTCCCACCACATCTTCCCGTCTTCATATTACCATCAATCCCCCTCACTTAGCGCTAGCTAGAGCAGCACGAAGCTTCTTGGCGGCTGCAACCATGTTCTCGAGGGCGGGCTTGACCTCACCATACTTACGGGTCTTGAGCCCACAATCAGGATTCACCCACAAGATGTTGGTCTCCAAAACTGCAAGCATTTTGTTAATTCTGTCATGAATTTCCTCTGTGGATGGTATTCTTGGAGAGTGGATGTCGTAAACACCGGGACCGATTCCAGCACCGTACTTAACTCCCTCACGGAAAACAGACAAAAGCTTCTCATCGGAACGGGAGTTCTCAATGGTGATGACATCAGCATCCATGTTGATGATGGAGTGGATGATGTCATTGAAGTTTGAGTAGCACATGTGGGTGTGGATCTGTGTGGTGTCTTGCACGCCAACATTTGTGATTCTGAAAGAGTGCACCGCCCAGTCTAGGTAGAAAGCATGCTCAGCTTTCCTGAGTGGCAATCCTTCTCTTAATGCAGCCTCATCGATTTGGATGACGGTGATTCCTGCCTTCTCAAGATCCTCAACTTCATCCTTAATAGCCAAAGCAATCTGGTAGCAAGTTTCAAATCTAAAAACAAAAAAAAAGATCAATAATAAGCGCATGTTATGTGGTTTTTAATTTTGTATAAGTGTAACATGTTCATGGTTTATAGTTATACCTGGGCTGGTCGTTACGGACGAAGGACCAGTTGAGAATGGTGACTGGACCAGTGAGCATACCCTTCATGGGGCGTTTGGTCATTTCTTGAGCCATGGTTGACCAGAAGACGGTCATAGCCTTGGGGCGGCTAACATCACCATAGATGATTGGTGGCTTGACACATCGGGATCCATAGGATTGCACCCATCCGTTAGCAGTGAAGGCAAAACCAGATAACTGCTCACCAAAGTACTCAACCATATCGTTCCTCTGCAACAAGCAAGACACTTTTAGTTTTCTGTTTTAATAAAAAAAGAGAATATGAGATGAATATTGTGTACCTCTGGTTCTCCGTGAACAAGAACATCAATGTCAAGATCTTCTTGTAGTTTAACAACTTTGTAGATCTCTTCTTTAATGGCTTTAACATATTCTTCCTCAGAGATCCTATTAAAAACCGATGTATTTGTGAGAACACAAGCCTGTAATTAACCTAATCAAAGAGTGGATTACTTATACGGAGCTACTCACTTTTTGGCCTTGTACTCACGGCGAACCCTTCTAAGCTCAATGGTTTGAGGGAAAGAACCAATGGTAGTTGTGGGGAGAATTGGAAGGTTAAGCTTCTTCTGTTGTGCTTCTAATCTGGCACTCACATTGGTGGCACGGCGGTGGTCAGAACCCCTCAAAGCTGCTGCCTGAAAAACCATTAAGAGAAGATTTTTCGTACATGTCAAGAATCGACTTTTTTGGGACAAAAGATGCTTAAGAATTAAGATTTAATATCACTTACAGCCTTCTGGACAGCTTCATTGGTGACTCTTGGGGAGGACTTCCTTGAGGCCTGAGCAGCAGCATTAGCAGCAAAGAAAGCCTGAAAAAGAAGACCAGTTTTTTTCTAAAATCCAGCCATGTGTCAAAGGTTATTAACAGATAAAAATAATAGAAATTAAATACCTCATCCTTTTGACCGGCCAGAGCCTTGGCCAAAGCACCAACTTCCACCACCTTTTGAGCAGCAAATGCGAGCCAAGATTTGATCTCGTCATCCAACTTGGTCTCGTTCACAAGGTCAACAGCAGTGTGTTGGAGTGATGATGAGGTGGACACAACAAGCTTGTCTGTAAATGTCACATTTCATATAGTAAAAAACTAAAAATAATTAAGCCACATGCAAAAAAACATTGTAGGAATAAACATATACTTGACTGTATAATGTCACATTCCTGTAAGAATACACATATATTCTCTAATAAGTCATGGCTTATTGGGTTGAATCGCTTAAAAGTCGTCTAAACTCTAAAGTATATTTGAATGCGTATGAGTATATACCCCACCTAATACACTCATTTATGCAAAAAAATGTAAGATTAGTTTTTTAATCATATTTATTAAAGTAGTTATAAAAAGGTATAAAGCTGGACAAAAGGACTTTTTGGACAACCCAGTCAACAGGTTCCTGAACCATTTTGACTTGTTACCCAATATGATTAAAAAAATGTCTTTTTGGTGCAACCCAATTGACGCATTTTTACATGTTACCCAACCCACCTGACCAGGACATTTTGCCACCTCTAAACTTTATATATAGTGGAAAGTTAGAGCTACCTTTGCCGACTATGGCCTCAAGAGACTCAAGGACGCTAAGAGATCCAGCAAGATCGTTAGCCCAGATGTTTCTGCCATCAACAACACCAGCAAATAGGTATTTGCCTGATGGGAAGCTGCTCTTGATTAAATCAAGAGTCTTCTCACCTCGGACCAAATCAAAAGTGTAACCAGCAACTCCGGGTAGAGTGGTTAGAGTTTTGAATGCATCAGCAGGAACATCAGCAAAGTAGGTGGCAAGAAGGACATTAAGACCAGAGCAAGCTGATTGTAGATCTGTGTAAGCCTTGGTGAAAGCTTGCAATTGGTGGGCCTCAAGATCCTTCACAAGGGTAGCTTCATCAAACTGAATCCATGTTGCACCAGCTGCCTTCAACTCAGCAATCACTTCCCTGCAAGATTACTTCTTAGTTAATGACTTGTTATACAACCCTCGAGATAAGACACAACTCAGATCAACCCATTCATAAATAATTGAGTTGAAATTCACAGGTCTAGTTACAATCCAATGTAAAATTTTGAAAAATCACAAAGAAAACGTACTTGTAAATTGGAAGGATTTTGTCAAGAAGGGAAAGAAGATCAAAAGTCTTCTCAACACCCTTTGCAGGTTTAGACAACAACAAGTAGCTGACTGGGCCAACGAAAACAGGGACAGTATCAACTCCAAGCTGCATAAAGACAAAATTAACCCAACCAACTTAAGACTTCAAATCACATAAAAATCCAAATCCGGGATGAGATAAAAAAACATACAGCTTTAGCCTCCTTGTATTCATTCACAGCCTTGTGGGAAGCATATGAGAATTTAACTTCAGGGCCCAACTCAGGGACAATGTAATGGCTGTACATCAAGAACACAACTGTTATTATCCATCCATTTTATTACATATTCAACAATTAACAGTTTAACACCATTAATGCAAAAAACAATAAGATTGAAAAACCAACTTACTAGTTGGTGTCGAACCACTTGGTCATTTCCATAGCAGGGACAGAAGCATTTCCTCTGGCCATTGAGAAGTAAGTGTCGAAACCGATTTCACCACCGTTCCAGTTGTACCTTGGTGGGACTGCACCGAGCATGGTGGTGGTGTCAAGAACTTGATCATAGTATGAGAAAGTGTTGCTGGGAATGTATTTGATGCCAGCAGCAGCCATTTGTTTCCAGATGGATGATCTGAGATCAGCAGCAACAGTCTGCAAATCCTCGGCACTGCTCTTGCCATCCCAGAAAGACTCAAGAGCAAACTTGAGCTCTCTCTTGGGACCCATTCGGGGATAACCGACAATGTGAGATGCCATTGATCTGTTCAATCACATCAAAAAAACAGCAGCTCAAATCAAACTCATTGCTAAACTAGATCCTAAACAGCATAAATTCAGAATCAAACAATTTGGATCTAACCACGCAGTTGATAAGGATCATCCCAAAAATCTTGCTTACGTTTAACAAATACAGATTAACTTGCATACAAAATCAAAGATCTTACAACTCTTGCAGTGAACATAAAATTGTTTATTTAAAAACTGATTGTGTTTTTCATAAGCAACAGACATCAACCAACTCACCAACCCTAAAAGTTAGACGCATGTTGCACACATACGACAACACAAACTTTGATTAAAAAACAACACATGACTATATACCAAACTTCAATTCCACTACATCAATCTCAACAACCATTTTCACATATAATAAACCTACCTAACAGATAACTTCACTTTCGAAAACTGAATCAGATTAAAGCTCCTTTCTTTCACAGTGAAGCAAAAGCTCACTGATCCAAACAAAATCATTCAACCAAAAACAGATCTCAATCCTTAATTGTAAATATGTGATCGAAATGTAGATCTACGCTTCGCAAAACCCTAAAAACCCCAGATCTAAACCCTTAATTGTAAAAATGTCGATCACAATTGCAAGATCTAATCTGTTATCTACTGTTTTACATTTTCACTGAGCCATAATTAAAATTAAAACCCTAGCTAAAAATAAAATGAAAATGGTAGGGCCCATATATGGCTAAAATAAGAAAACAAATTAATTAAATCACACACACATTTCAATGAGGCAGCTTAGCTAGTTGAGTGTGATACGTCACTACACTGAAAATGATGATGAAGTGGTACAGTTATAACAGATCACGGACGTTAACGACTAGATCTATAACAACTAACAGTGGATGTAACAGATTGGTAACATTTGTTGACAAACAAACAGCAGAGGACAGTAGAAATGACAAATCTAGTGATGTGGATGAGTTGAAATTGAGTGATGTACCTGTAAAGAGGTGGAAGATACGAATGAAATTATAGAGGAGAGAAGAGAAAAATGGTGGAGACGAATTGGTGAGGCGGGGGATGAGGGGTATTTATACAGGTGTTGAGGGGGAGTGGGTGGGTAGATCTGATGATAATTCATCTTGGTGGGGCTGACTCAATCACGCACCTAACATGCTCGCGTGTTAGTGTCTTAGCTTTCTTATTTTATTATTGTTTCTGTTTTTATCGGGTCGGTTTATTCGGTTTTAAATTCTTTTAAGACATTCTTAGAGATTTATAAGTATTTTGAATTTGAATGAAGCATCTGAATCGGTTAAGCCTTTTGATGGCTAAAACGGTAGATTTTAATTATCACTTAAGCCTGATTTTGTATGTTTGAGGTAACTGAATAAACAAATTTAGAGTAAATTTTAGTTTTGATCCATTTGTTTTGATATAATTAACAGTTTCAGTTCTGTCTTAACAGTTTTGGTCTTTGTGTTTTTATATTCTAACAGAAATTGTCTCAAACACTAACTTCATTCAATTTTCCGTTAAGTCTCTCTCACATTTGGAGTAAAACTGTTAATTGTATCAAAACACATAGACCAAAACTGCAATTTACTCACAAATTTATTTGACTGAAATTGAATATTGGATACGAATAAGCAAGATTTTGTATATTTGATATCTGATGCGAAAACCAAATAAGGATACGGATGAGAAACGAACCGAATATCCAAATAAGATTTTGGGTTAGTTTTCGATTTTGTATGATTCGGATTTCATTTTTTTAACACTTGTGTTTAAGGCAAATTGCTACCTTTTTTTCAATAGGGGTTACTTGTCTACTACTAATCATATTATCGTCTTGTCATATTTGAACCTTTGACTTTTTGGATAATAAAGGTACGTTACCACAAGAATGTTCTCTTAAGAAAGGCAAACTGTTGAGTTAATGGCGGTGGTTTTAATTCGAAAATACAGGGATATTACTTGTAAGAGCATCACCAATAGAATATATAAAAAACATACAAAAACATGCATAGTCAGTTGCCACATCATAACAACAATCATTTTTCAAAAGGGTTATTGGATTTTAATAACCCAAACTTTAATGAATTGGCTGATAGTAATCCCAACTTTAAAAATTCCCTCTAACAGTCCCAACTTGTAATTTATTTTCCTCCATCGAGCCTTTTATAACGGATACTCAAAAAACCAACCAGACCATTTTTGTGTCTTATTAAAACCTTACCCGACCATTTTTGTGTCACACTTATAAAATGTTCGATGGAGGAAAATAATTTACAAGTTTGGACTGCCACAGGGAATTTTTAAAGTTGGGATTAATATCGGCCAATACATTAAAGTTCGGATTATTAAAATCCAATAACCCTTTTCAAAATCTTCAAAAACCTCTCCAATAAAAAAACCCAAAAACACCAAAAACATTACCACATCATCACCTTTTACATTTGTTTTAATTACTAATATTTTTATTTTAATAAACTATAATATTTACAGCGTAATATGTACAAGTAATATATGTAGTTTACATATTATTTTAGTATACCTTTATAATTTATGAAACTATTTTTTATAATTATATATATTCGCTAGTAAGAAATAATAAAACTTGAATTAAATTTTTATATTTATCTGAAATTTGAAAGTTAATCCATATTATTTTAGTATACCTTTATAATAGATGAAGCATTCCTTCATAATACATATACATATATATAAAATACAAATATGTTAGTGTTATATATAAAGATTAGAATTGATTTTTTGTTGTAAAGAAAAAAAAGGAGTAAAATTGATTTTTTTTTTATTTAAATTACCCACCCCCTTCACCCACATGACAAAGGGCCCACTAAAACTCATTTTTTCAGGTTCTTATACAAAAATGCTTCTTCTAAAAACAAAAGTCTACAATAGAAGTCCTTTACAAAGAATTGCCACATAGGCCATAAAAACGATCAAAAACACTTATTGGAGATGCTCTAAGGCGTTAAATGTATCATTTGCACTTATCACATGAGTCTGGAGTGTTTTTCATTTGGCATGATCCGAAATAGAGAGTCTGCATGGTGTTAGGCTTGATTCAGAATTATGATTATTAAATCTTTTTGTTGATCGATTTCGTAACATGTTTTGGAAAACGGTATTAAATCATGTGTACGTGTGATTCCAGTCAGAACGGTCATCTTGGATGTGGATGAAGACATGATTCGGTTCCCCTTTATGGTAAATACCAGGCCTTGTGTAATTCAAAACATGCAATATAATACGTTAATACATTGTGACGTAATATAATGGAATGCAATACAATGTGTTGTAGTCACTACTAGAAAAGTGAGTTTTTTCAACACTTTTTTGCGACAACTTTGTTTTGTCGCAAATCTGGCAAATTTACGACAACTTTGCAACAAGTTAAAAATGCGTCAAGTTTGATAAACTAGTTGACGTGGTGTAATGGAATGTAATATGATAAATTATGACACCACATATGATACAATATGATATCATACATGACGATATGGCATCATATGATACGGCATACGATATAACATAACATAGTTTAATATAATATTGGGGTAAGGTTGTAAAAACATAACCAAATTTCGATTTTATTTCAATTAGGTAATTTATTTTTAAGATTTGTTTACGTTTAGTTATTCAAACTTTATTTTATTTTAATTAAATAACTATTCCAATTAAATCACTTAAACTTTGTTTTGTATCAGTTAGACCTACAACTCAAAAGTATCATGTTAATATGTTATTGTCCCGACTCGAGTACAAATCTAAAATTTGTAGCTTTCTTCTTTTTCATATGAACGATTTTTATGTTTTTTTAATCTTTCTTTACGCTTATAAATACTCAAATGTTAATATCTTTGATTGTTGGATTTTAATCTTTTATAATTTGAACTCTAGTATATTGACTGTTATATTCAAACTTAAGAAATTCTATGTGTCAGTTTAAACATATAAACTATAATCCTCTATCGAACCTTCTAACCGGTCATTTTGTGACAAAAAAACAACCCGGCCATTGTTGTGTCCTTCCGTAAAGCCCGCGGTAAAGCGGAACCAGGGAAAGTATAAAAAACAATTCTTTTTATGTCCGGTTGAGAAAAATAGTTTATAAGTTAAGACGACCATAAAATCTTTTTGAATGGTAATTAATAATGTCAATACACTAATTTCAAATTATTAAACTCCAATAACACTTAAAAAATGATAAAACTGAAAATTCATAAATTGTAATTTTTGAAGAATTAGAGTTAGTGTATGAAAAAAATGTTAATAATAATGGAAATAATAATAGCAATCTATCTAATAAATTAGAGTTTTTAGGGGGTAATTTTTTGGTGGGAAAACATAATTAATTTTATAAAAGGAAGGTTTAGAGGGAAATTGAATAGGAGAGTTAATAAAGACAAAATTTTGTGATTAATAATAATTTACAAAATTATTTATAAATTTTTAAATATAATAGTTATAATTTTTAAAAAATATTTTTATTCAACTCGTATGTAATACACGGGTGTTAAACCTAGTATATGAATAAAGTAGATCAATATGTTAGTTAAAAACAATCTATCTTAATTCTATCATGTGCAACCAAAAATGTTAATATTAATGTAATATTAATTTTAGTGAAAAATACAGTTTGCTGTTGAAAAAATAAATAGTGAAAATGAAAACATACAGAAAAAATGAGATGGAACGTGGTGACGACGCGCCATTGTGAGCGCCGGTGGTTGACATGCTAACAGCCACGGTAACATCCAGTAACTTGAGAAACAAAAGCAGTTCCAAAAAAGAAACATACAAAAACAAACACCCAATTTTGAAGAAAATTATTATATACTCCTTTATCTTTATACAAACATGTAATTTCACTCATTTAAATACAAAGCTTATAATTAATATTTTTTGTTTTTATATTTATTGCACTGTTGGTTCTTTAACACTAATAGTTTTAAATATTTCAGTTAAATACATGGCAATTTAATCTTTTTACCCCTAAAGGATCAGGGGATGCAAATGATTCACTTTACCCAAAATTAATAATTTACGAGATTTAAAAAATATTTAAGGGAGTGGATACGACGCGGACGGATGTCCTACAGTGTCAATGAGTTGTAATTTTCTGCTTTTTATCCTCTCTTGGTATGATTTCTTATTTTTTTAAGCATATCACTCAAAAATAAATATTTTTTAGATCTCATAAATTATTAATTTCTTTCTTTTTTATGTAAATAGTCTATTTTACAGTTAAAAATAACCGTTAACTAACGATCAAACTAACCGAGGAATACAAATGAATCACTTTAAAAAACTTAAGATTACAAAAAGTCAAGATATTCAAATAAGATTGCAAAATGCTATAAAACGTAAAATAAATGGATGTCTTTTGCACTTAACTCAAAAAAATATATTAATAAATTTTCCACCTGGTGTAGATCCATACTAATAAATACCCTTTAACATCTACAATACAACAAGTCAACTCATCCTCCCACCAATGAATATAATCGACACAGTGCTTTTCATTTACTTCCTCTTGATCTCGATCGCAGTTCCAATTATCGATGCTCAGGTCTGTCTTCCTTCTTCAATCTTCCCTGACATCCTCATACACCTCAAAAACTGGTTCATGCTTGAATTTGGAAACTACTTGATATCTGAAAAACCCCATTTCTACGTTGGCATTGCTTGGCTCGAGCTCATCTTAGCCTGGCCCATCTCCTTAGCTTCACTCTATGGCATTGCATTTGCTAAATCTTGGTTGCCCACCACCTGTTTGATCTATGGTCTCTACTTTTTTACTGCTCTGGTTGGTATATATATATATATTTCTACTCTCTCTCTTGTATTTTTTTAGTTTTTTTTATTTTGTAAATAAAGGGAAATTTGATCACTTGAATCTTGTTTTAAGTGTGATCCTAGCAAATTGTTTTGTGATCTTGAAAATGTGGATCAAGTTACATTTTCTTTAAGGGTGTTTAGAACTAACTCAAGGTCATGTCAACCGTTCATGCTGATTTTGGTGTTGTCCTGAACAACGTCAAGAGGGATATGTGGGAAAACCTACTGAGTCAGGTTTGAACCCGAGACCTTAAATATCTCAAGCCCAAGCCATCACTTCCATGCCATTAGTGTTGGATTAAGTTATATACATTTTTTTTATTATTTTAGAATGGATTGAAGTTATATATATGATGTTGAAAGTTAATCCTAATTAGTTCGAATGTGAAACGCCAAGAGAATTCAAGGAGAGTTTTTAGGAAGTAATTTAGGATGTTTATGAGTCTTCTATTTAAGTTGTTTAATTAGTATGTTTATCTTTAGTGTTAGGGGCTGTTTGTTTCAATCTCTTAATGGTTCAGATGTCTGAATAGTTCAGCACTTAATGGTTTAGATTGTTTGTTTCACAAGCAAATGTTTGAATGGTTAAGACATTTGCCTCTGAATGGTTAAGTATTATACTGAGTCTGAATGGTTAAGAGTTCTTATCTGAATTGGTCAGACATTTGTCTTTGAATAGTTAAGCAAAATACCCGCTCCTAATGGTTCAAACTTATTACTAGTTTAGCACTTAATGGTTCGGACTCTTATTGGTTCAGCACTTACCTATTCAGAAGTTGTCAATCGACCCCTAATTTGGTAAGGTGAGAGTGTTTAAGTAGGATTAGGAGTCATATTTTTTTAAATTTTTTTAGTATAAATAGGGACATATGTTTAGTATGAGTAAGTTTTCTAGTGATTGTTTTGTTTATATTTTGTTGTGAACACATGCTTAGTGTTGCAGCAGGTGGAATTTGACCATAAATCTTGATTAAAGTTTATGGAATTTTGATTGTTAGCAAGACACCTTGTTGTTTTCTTTGGTTGTTATTTTGTTCTTTGTATTTTTCTTTCCTTCACTTAATTTACATAAAAGATGAACTATATAAGTGAATCACTAGGGTGGCAAATTTGGTGAGTGAACATGGGTCAAAACATGAGGTTTTCAAGATCAGGATAAGAGATCGATTTTGTCTTAGCAACGTGTAAGCACGAATCTTGATCCAAAGATCCAACTCAATGTCGATCATATCTCTCTCATATGTGTTTTATTCCATATTATAGACCAAGTGTGATATGACTTAATTTAATCTACTCATATTCTTTCTACTGTTGTTTACAGGTTGCGATATTATCAGAACTCATAGGATCCGGAAAAGCATCAAAAAAGCTATTGATTTTTTACTACACATTCATGTGTTTTGCTGTTTTAGCCATCTTACGAGGTCTGTTATCACAATCTCATGAGTCAAATGCAATTGGCACAAAACCTGCACTGCATTACCAATATATGAGTCATCTATCGCTAATTCAGTCACTAAATTTGTGTTATGAACGAGTGCCGACTATATTATACCTCTTTGGATGCATGTAACTCTCTCCATTAGTGTTTGTGTGTGTCTGTATGTATATGAGAATCACGAGAGGCAAATTATTATTACACTTGATTTGGACCATCTTGAATGTAATATCTATACAGTTTTTTAGAGGTAAATGTTGATTTGTGCGGGATTGAATTTAAAGACAATTACTGTATTTAATTTATTATTTATTTGGTTGTGAGTTCGTATTAGACTAGGATTGATTTCGTTCATTTATTTGAGACGACTTTCTCTTAATTCCAGATGTGTAATGTGTTCTTGTGTTGATACATAAACGGTACTAATATAGTAAACAATGAAACAATAGTAGAGATATTATAAAAACATAAAAAGCTATAACAACTGAAAAGAGGGTAAAAGAGCATGCAGCCAACATTTACAACATCATAAACATTAAATAACACATATACAAAGTCCACAAAAAGTTTGTTTAAAAAATGTGTTGAAGGGTTGTTGGGCGCGGTTGGTAAACGTCGTGTCGTGATGAGGTCTAATAAGATATAGATACAAATATACAATACAAGTTGACTTGAATCATTTTACCAACATATTTTGACTTCAATATTGTTCCCATTTTGTAGCATGTTACATAAATTATTATTATTATTATTATTAGAATTATTATTATTATTATTATTTTTTTTTTGATGTCGCATTCTATAACAATTTTTTGTATAATACGAGGTCAACAAAGGAAGGAGCTAACTTTTTATATTTTTTATATTATTTGTTAAACAAATACGAAAAATTAATTTGTGTTGATTGTTTTCACGGCTTTAACTCGTAAACTGTATAAAAATTAAGGTTAACAAATGAATTGATGTTTCGATGTGTGTTTTCATAGATATTATTGTAACTCTAAGATCAAATCAAATAATCGAGTAGGATTGGACTGTTTAGTTATTTACATTTATCTTACTTAATCAATTTAATTTGTTACCGTGACTACTAGTAGGAGTGTTCATTAGTTTGGATATCACGTATCAGTTTTGTTCGGTTATTTTTTTTAACCTATCAAAAACTGAACATATCTGAATAGAAATGTGGCTAATGTTGGAATATATTAATGTGGGCTTGTCCGTTTACCTAATTAACCAATATATGACTTATTTGGTTCTAACTTAATGGGCCCTAATCAACCCTTTAACTAATATGGACCGGTTAATTGATGGGCTTAACTAGTCATAATGCATATTAGGGTTTTCCCCTAGATGTCTAATAATTATATATAGAGAGCTAATTAGAGAGTTAAGGTATGCAATTACAATACACCACTAAACCCTAGCCGTCACTCTCTTCTCTCTATTATCCCATCAAGCCATAGACATCCTTACGGGAAACCACAAGAGATTCAATGGCGTCTTCATCCTCTCAACAGATCGGATTCTCTACCGGTACGTCTCTAACTATCATTATATAAACATGATTTTGGTTTACAATCTGACAGATGTTTTAAGATATAATCAACATCTGGTATCAGAGCGTTTGTTGATCATATCAATTCGAGTCATCATAATTAATCGTCAATTTTCTTTGATGAATTAAACAATCAATATTCTTGAAACTGGATTAAACTAAACTGAGTTCGTTTTGTTTTGACAATTACTCGATCGTATAAATAAACTTGGACAGCTTTCATGAATAAAACTGCCGACTTTGAATTTTGGATCGATGTTTTATTGGATTTGTTTACTGTCATGCATTGCTTTTAATTAATACCTACAATCATTACAAGCCAAAGATTTCATGAATGAGATTTCAATTTTAATTTGGAATATAATATCTTATAATGTAAAGTTAAGTTCGACATTTAGAGAATTAATTTTTTTTTTATTCAATAAATTGTTGAAGGTAACATAGGGTTAATAATTATTAATCATGAAATAAATTATTACTAGCTTGTTTTATTTAATATATATCTGTATGTATTAATTTCGCATGAGATTATACTCTACTTTTATATAGCATTTTTTTTTGTATGACCGTACTTATGATATATTAAGTGAGTAGAATATGTGTGCCAAACTTAGTAACATTCATACATGAAACTTTAGACTTTAGCTTTTAACTCTTGAGCAAACAGAAATAGTCCTACTATTGTATGAACGTTGGTTTTAATCTATATGATTTCTTTAAATCCTTTACGACTTATGCTTATTTGAATGACCTAACCAATGAGAAGTCATCCAACTTATTGTAAGTATTATTATAAGTCGTTTAAGTTGACTTAACTTTATTCATCTTATTTAATTATTATGTGTGTTTTGGCTTAACATGTACAAACACTTCACTTCTGCCCAAAGGTGATGTGTGGTGTTTGCATACGCCCTAAATCATCACTAAACTTTGTTCATAATACTTTTGTGTTGGTCATAGCCAAAGCGAAGCTAACACTTGAGTAGAACCTTAACTAATTGATGATACACACATACTAAAATTTGGCCTTATATGTGTAAGTATTACATTTCTGCCCAAAGGTGATGTGTAGTACTTATATATGCCCTAAGTTACTCTGAATTAGTTCCTTATCTTGAATTTTGGTCATAGCCAAAGCGAAACCAATATTCAAGTAGAACCTTACTTGGTCTAATATTTGGTGTTATATTAGACATTCTTCAATGGTATATTTTGTCCGCATAATTCTACTTTATCCCTAAATCAAGCTTATTATCACTTCTCCTAAATTTCATATCTTATTCGTCTTATGACAGCACCCACTTTTACTCCCAATCTTGGGATTGAGTCTCTGACTGGTGCGAACTTTGCTTCTTGGAGAGATAATCTCAAACTTACTCTTGGCATGTTAGACTTAGATTATGCTCTAAGGTATGACTCTCCTAATGCACTTAATGAAAAAAGCACCACTGAAGAGAAAGAAATCTTCAATAAGTGGGAGAGGTCGAACAGAATGTCTCTAATGGTGATTAAGAACTCCATCTCACCAATCATCAGGGGCGCAATCCCAGATTCCAAAAATGCTAAAACATACTTGGAATCTGTTGAGGCTCAGTTCAAAGGAACCTCAAAGGCGCATGCAAGCACCTTAATTCTCAAAATGTTGACTACTAAGTATGACGGGGTCAGTGGTGTACGTGAACACATAATGATGATGAACGACATGTCCCATAAACTTAAGGGCTTAGACATGGAGATCAGTGACGGTTTTCTAGTGCACTTCATCATGACTTCTCTTCCTACACAATTTGATGCCTTTAAAATCAACTATAACACTCAGAAAGAAAAATGGTCTATGAGTGAGTTGATGGCTATGTGTGTACAAGAGGAAGAGAGACTGAAACTAGAAAAACCTCAAGTTGTTCACGTGGCCACTACAGGCTCGCATAAGAGGAAGGGGAACTTTAATCATGGGGCGAGTTCTAAGGTTCACAACACTAAACAAAGTACTTCTTCCAGCATGACTAACTCCCAGGGAAAGCCTTTCTGCAAATTTTGTCGTACTCATGGGCATAAGCAGAAAGACTGTCCGCAATTCAAGGAGTGGCTGAAAAAGAAAGGTAATCTTCCTATATGTATGGTAATTGAGTCCTTTAATATTAATGTTCCTTCCAACACATGGTGGATTGACTCTGGTTCTATGGTACATATAACTAACTCTTTACAGGGATTCCTTACAATTCAGATGCTGGAAAGAAACCAAAGAACAGTTAGGATGGGAGGTGGTGAGCCCTTAAACGTCAAAGGCATAGGCACTATGCAACTACTCATGAAAACTGGACAATGCCTTGAACTTAAAGATACCTTATATGTACCGAGAATTACTCGGAATTTAGTATCTGTTCCTAAATTAGACATTAATGGTTTTGATGTTGCACATGGACGTGGCAAAGTCACTATTTCCTTTAATTCATTACTTATTGGTTTTGGCTATCTGAATGGTCCCGTAGATGCTTGTTTGTACAAATTAGAACTAGACCATGATTTTTCAAAATCTTTGTTGTCATATAATGTTAATGCTAATTCAACTAAGAGGAAAAGAGACTCAGAAACTTCATCCATGTTGTGGCATCAACGCTTAGGCCACATTTCACGAGACAGAATGTCTAGACTAGTGAAGGATGAAGTTTTACCTAATCTCGATTTCTCAGATTTTGAAACATGTGTTAAATGCCTCAAAGGCAAAATGGCTAAAGGGAATAAGAAAGGGGCCACCAGGAGCTCTAATTTATTAGAGATCATTCATACTGACATCAGTGGTCCCTATCCCGATGGAATATCTGGACATAATTCTTTTATCACTTTCGTAGATGATTATTCTCGTTACATGTACTTGTTTTTAATAAAAGAGAAATCTGAATCGCTTGAAACCTTTAAAGCTTTTAAAGCTGAAGTTGAAAATCAATTGAATTGTAAAATAAAGGTTGTCAGATCAGATCGTGGAGGTGAATATTATGGTAGACATACTGATATTGGTCAGGCTCCTGGTCCATTTTATCAATTTTGTAAGGATCATGGAATCATAAACCAATACACCATGCCTGGTACTCCTTAACAAAATGGTGTTGCTGAAAGGAGGAACAGAACCCTTATGGACATGGTGAGAAGTATGTTGGCCAATTCAGGACTACCTCAATTCTTGTGGACCGAGGCCTTAAAGACAGCAGTTCATATACTTAACAGGGTACCTTCTAAATCTGTCCCTAAAACTCCTTTTGAGTTATGGACTGGAAGGAAACCAAGCCTGAAGTATATGAAAGTATGGGGTTGTCCTGCAGAAGCAAAACTCTACAATCCCCAACAGAAGAAACTAGACATGAAAACGGTTAGTTGTTTCTTCATTGGATATCCCAAACATTCTAAGGGATACATATTTTACTGCCCTTCCTACGTCACACGTATAGTTGAAACAAGTCATGCGGAGTTTCTAGAGAACTCACAAGTCAGTGGGAGTAGTGAAAATCCTGATTATAACCTACAAGAGATGCCAGAGGTGGGGGGATAACCAATTTAGTCATACCTCAAACTACACCTTCTGGAACTCTTTCACAGAACACTACACCACCGATAGTCTCCTTAGAACCTAATGATCCTCATACACTTGATGATAACAATGGGGAACCACCACTTATAGAGCAACTCTCTGAAACTGGCAATGATCTTATTCAATCTAATGAACCCGAAAATCAGCTAAGGAGGTCATCTAGACCTAGACGGTCTACTAACTTTGATGATTATGTAACCTACCTGAACGAAGCTGAAATGGATGTAGGAAACTGTAACGATCCCATCTCTTACAATGAAGCCATTAGTAGTGATCAATCTTCTGAATGGAATAAAGCTATGACTGATGAGCTTAACTCCATGTATCAGAATAACGTTTGGGATCTGGTCGAATTACCCAAGGGTGCTAAACCCGTAGGATGTAAATGGGTTTATAAGATCAAACTAGATCCGAATGAAAACGGCAAACGCTATAGAGCGAGATTGGTTGCAAAAGGTTATGCTCAGAAAGAGGGCATTGACTATCAAGAAACCTTCTCTCCTGTTTCAAGGAAGGATTCCTTACGGATTGTCATGGCTCTTGTAGCTCATTACGATTTAGAGCTACACCAGATGGACGTTAAAACCGCTTTCCTTAATGGTGACTTACAAGAAGATGTGTTCATGACTCAGCCTGAAGGCTTTAAACCTAAAGGTAAGGAACACTTAGTCTGTAAGTTAAAGAAGTCTATATACGGGTTGAAGCAATCATCACGTCAGTGGTACCTAAAGTTTGATGAGGTCATGAAGAAAGAAGGCTTTATCAAAAATCAAGTGGATCAGTGCACCTACCTCAAGATGAGTGGGAGCAACTTTACTATTCTTGTCCTTTATGTGGATGACATCCTTCTGGCAAGTAATAGCTTAGACATGTTGCATGAGTCAAAGCGTTTACTATCGCATAATTTTGACATGAAGGATCTCGGAGAAGCCTCTCACATTATAGGCATCGAAATACACCGAGATAGACCCAAAGGGACCTTAGGTCTGTCCCAAAAGGCTTATATTGAACGGGTCCTTACTCGTTACAACATGCAACATTGTTCCCCCTCAGTAGCTCCTGTGGTTAAAGGTGATGTTTTCGGCTCATTCCAATGTCCAAAGACAGAGGCTGAAAAGGAGCAAATGAGACTGATACCTTATGCTTCAGTTGTTGGAAGCCTTATGTATGCTCAAGTCTGTACTCGCCCTGATATCGCATATATAGCTGGAATGCTAGGCCGTTACCAATCTAATCCTGGCCTAGATCACTGGAAAGCAGCGAAGAAAGTATTGCGATACCTTCAAGGTACAAAAGACTATAAGTTGACATACAAGAGAAGTGATAACTTGGAAGTTGTTGGCTATTCTGACTCTGACTTTGCTAAGTGCAAAGATGATAAACGGTCAACTTCGGGGTACGTATTCATGTTAGCAGGCGGACCTATCTCATGGAAAAGTCATAAGCAACAGTTGACAACGACCTCAACTATGATGGCTGAATATGTAGCAGTGTACAATGCCACATGCCATGGAATGTTGTTGAGAAACCTTATTGCTGGACTTAAAGTTGTCAACTCCATCTCAAAGCCATTGAAGATTTACTGTGACAATTCAGCTGCTGTAAATTTCTCGAACAGTAACAGTTCGACTGGCGCTGGATTATATCTCAATACGAAATTCTTGTTTGTACGTGAACGAGTTGAGGAAAATAATTTATGTATCGAGTATGTCAGTACGAAGGATATGCTAGCGGATCCGATGACTAAAGGTCTCCCGCCTAGAACGTTCGAAGATCTTGTGTCAAGAATGGGCCTTACAAGAGACTCTACTTACTAGCATATTGTACCTTATGGCCTAACTTTATTATTTCCTCTATTTATTGTCTATCTTATTTTATGCGCGCCTTAAGCAAATATAGACAGGAACCTTTGCAAGGATTTATTTCAGTCATTTTGGTCTTATGTTTTGATTTGGAATTATAGTATGATTAGTGGGGGTCCTGAGTTGTGTAATGGCTCTACGGCTGTATTTTTCTGCTATAGTTTCACTTTAAAACGTGATGAGTGTTCTTAACCTGATCAGCTTACTTAACATTCATCGTAAATGGTTTTACGCCCAAGTGGGAGAATGTTGGAATATATTAATGTGGGCTTGTCCGTTTACCTAATTAACCAATATATGACTTATTTGGTTCTAACTTAATGGGCCCTAATCAACCCTTTAACTAATATGGACCGGTTAATTGATGGGCTTAACTAGTCATAATGCATATTAGGGTTTTCCCCTAGATGTCTAATAATTATATATAGAGAGCTAATTAGAGAGTTAAGGTATGCAATTACAATACACCACTAAACCCTAGCCGTCACTCTCTTCTCTCTATTATCCCATCAAGCCATAGACATCCTTACGGGAAACCACAAGAGATTCAATGGCGTCTTCATCCTCTCAACAGATCGGATTCTCTACCGGTACGTCTCTAACTATCATTATATAAACATGATTTTGGTTTACAATCTGACAGATGTTTTAAGATATAATCAACAGCTAACTAAATTCAATTCAGCCGATTAAATAGATTTATTCGGTTTTGTTAACCATATTTAAAAGACTTATATTCTCTCAGAGTTTTACGTTAACCACTGTGTAAGAGTGAATAACTAGTAAACATATAATCAAAACTAGAAGAAACATACAACAGTGTAAACGGCAGGCGTGAGACGTTGTTTCTTGTGAAGGTCTTGAGTTCTAGTTAAGGATGTGCATTTGGTACCAGAGTACTCGTATCGTATGATATATTCGGTAGCATTATTGGTACCCATTTTTCTATAAATTCGGTACCGTATTTTAGGTATCGGTACCGATTCGATACTGATACCTTATATTTGGCAACAAGTACTCCTTTCATACCAATTGATTTGATGCCAGTACAGGTACCGATACCCTCTTTTCTATGAATTTGGTACTGGTTCGATACATACGCTACTGATCCCATCTCTAGTTCTAGCTCATGCAGTGACATTTATTTACTAACTCGGTGTAACTAACTTCTAATAATTTATTTATTTACTAACTTGTTGTAACTAACTTCTAACATATAAATTGTTGTTAAAAAGATGAAACAATAATATCTTCGGTTTGATCCGTGTTGAGCTTGAGTTGTAAACAAACCGAGTTGACGATATTGATCATAATTTTTCAATTTGAAAAAGTATTTTGAGCTAAGTCGAACCAACTCATATTCTTTGAGCTCGAGCCTGAGTTACCGAGCTTCATGATAACCACACTTCACAAGACTAAACAGGTGACATGCAAATAAAAGTCAAAATGACTTTTTGAAATCACGTCCTTTATGTAGAAAAAATAGGGCAAATTATGATTAATTCTCAAATTGTTCGTGCATACATACATGGTTAGTGGTTAGTGGTTAGTTGGTTACTAATGTGACATATGCACTTTTTATTATAATTGTTCATATATGTTTACGTTCTACATTCTCATATCACATGAAAGGATGTCAAAATAATAATTGAACCAATGGAGCAAATCAGTCAAACAAACACAGGACAAAAGTATCATGGCTCATGTCATGATAGGAACGGATCGTGTATCGACCATGCCAAGTATGGTGCAAAGAAACATGGTCAAGTGATTATAGAGAACCCGAGAACAGAAGATCTAGGCCAATGAAACGACTGTACAATGAATCAACAACATTTGAGTTATATAAAAGGCACCGATTCAAGGATAACTGAGGTGTATTTATGTCGAGCTTTATAAAAGAAACTTACTAGTGATGACAATTCAAGCTCAACGACATGTCTCTTCATAGCTAAGGTATGTTCATACCTCAGATGATGGGGTTTCAGATGTCAATTTTTAATTTGACGCTCGAAGATGACACCAACTTGTTTCAAGAGGAAACCGACTAGCTCGTGAAACCACCTGATTTGTATGTTAAGAGAGCTCAATGACATCCAGTATAAATGGCTGCAAAGTGAGATTTGAACATATGACCTTAACCACAGTAGCAAATATGACACTGAACCAAATGGCCACCGACGTTGAACTTTATGAATTAAGACCACTTAAAGGTGACAACATATTTTATAAAGCTCATAAAAATGCCTTTGTTGTAAACTAAAACAATTTTTTTTAGAGTAAACTTCTTTTTGCCTCCCTGAGGTTTATCTAAAATAACGGTTTGCATAAAATAGTTTCAGAATTGCGTTTTGCCTCCCTGAGGTTTACCTAAAATAACGGTTTGCATACAAAAGTTTCAAAATTGCTTTTTGTATCCCTAAACTTACCAATTTGTCACCGTTTGCTACATTCGAAATAATTGTGTCAGAAGCAAACGTTAGTCAGTCCACGTGCCCCTCACGTGAGGGGCATTTTAATCATTTTCAAGCCAAACCCCATTTAAGCAAGAGGAAAAAGAAAAGGTATGTGAGGGGCACATTGGACTGACTAACGTTTGATTTTGATGAAATTAATCCGGATGTAGCAAACAATGACAAATTGGTAAGTTTAGGGAGGCAAAACGCTTTTGAAACTATTGTATGCAAATTGTTATTAGGTAAACCTCAGGGAGGCAAAACGCAATTTTGAAACTATTGTATGCAAATCGCTATTTTAGGTAAACATCAGGGAGGCAAAACGAAGTTTACTCTTTTTTTTAAATAGCTCAGTTCATAAAAACTATTTTGATGGAAATTGGTGCAAAAGTGCAAAGTTAAAACTAACCACTAAAACAAGTTGTATACGAATTCAGAGTTGTATATAAATAGAGTTTTGATAAACACATCAATGATTTTATAGAATTTGTAATTTGTAAATATATTAATAATTTCAGGAGTTTTGTGTAGAAACAAAAGAGACGTAGTATATTTGCTTTAGTAGTTAAACGCCTAAGGGAAGTGAAGAGGAATCAATAAACTCGGTTGTAGACATAATTTCCATATGCGTACACACTAAGATACTCTAATAATTGATTGATTTCATTCAAAAAGTCATAAAAGACGTCAATTTCCATACGTGTAAACAGTAAAATATTGAAATAATTGATTGATTTCATTCAAAAAGTCACAAAGACGCCAATGTATACAACACTGACTAGAAAACTATTCTACACACACATACTAAAAAGATTAATAATCTTTTTTTAGATTACTAGATATGTTTTAGAGCTTGGCAAGTTCAATTGACTTATTATCATCACTCATGCAATATTGATAAAACTATACTACCCATTGGTAGGTTATCTCTTGTAAAATGATTTGTCACAAACTCAAGACATTATTATTCTATTAACCAGTAAGAGAGAAACTTTTTTAGTAACGGGTTGTAGTTTAATGGTTGTTTTTGGCTTATTTAAGTTATTATTTACAACTCAAAACACTAAATTGATCAAATTTTCCATGGATAATTTCTCTCTATAGATATGTTGGAAATTGATTTGTTTTATTATTTAGCATTTTACATGCCAGGCTGCATAGATCTTGTGCAGTTGTGCCATCTCATATGGAAAAACCAGGCATGTAGTAAAATCTTTTAATTTAGGTGGAATATCTTTTCGGTTTTCATTTAACAATGTAACAAAAAACCAAAGATGTCACGAGTTATATGAGGGTATGTTAGCCATTTCACTGGTCAATCGCGAAACATGCTTGCTAAACTATTTGTCCGTTTCTAATCCGTTACATTTATCACCACCCTCTGCATGAAGATTTCATGCCCCGCTCGCTTTAATTATTATGAATATATAACGGCATTCAAAAACATATCTCTACACCCACCATTGAATCATGGCAGATCCAAACACTAAAAATGGTTCAGTGAACGCTCGGCTGAAGGGCACCAGAAAGCGGCCTGGCTGGTCAACTGAACCACCACCATCAGAACCTGGTTTAGGCTCAGGCTCGACTAGTGGGGTCCCTTGTGGAGCCTGCAAGTTCTTAAGGAGAAAGTGTGTCAATGGATGCATCTTTGCACCTCACTTTAGCCCAGAACAAGGAACAACATTGTTTGCTGCAGTGCACAAGATTTTTGGGGCCAGCAATGTGTCAAAGCTTCTGATGCAGCTTCCTATGCACCACCGTCACAATGCGATTGAGACCATATCGTACGAAGCTCAGGCTCGGGTGTCTGACCCTGTTTGCGGATGTGTCTCGGTTATCATTGATTTGCAACAACAGGTACAACCTTTCAATCTAAAATAGTCTGAATCTTCAGGCTTTTGATTCATTCAACAATAAATCTTACAATTTTACATTCAATTTTATGATGTATGTCACGGTAGGTAGCAGATTTGCAGATGGAACTAGCAAAGGTGCAGAACCAGATAACAAACACTAAACTCATGGTGGCAAACACAGTCCAGGGTTCACTTCAGCAACCAGAACAGTTGAACAACCATAAAATGCAACCAGGTCACTACCTTGATTTGCAGCAAGGTCATCACCTTGATATGCAGCCAGTTTATTCTAATGGTTCATCTGTTTCAAATAACAATATAATCAACATGAACATGTATGATCCTGGCATGCATAATCTTGCAAATGACCATCAGAATGCTGCTCATTTACAGCAGATCTTCAATCCTCTGCAATTTACTGGACCTTTTTACAAAAACGGAGATGACGCCGGGGAAGAAACTGGAGGACCCTTTAGTGTTTGTTGATTAAATGATTTGATCTTGATGACTTGCATAGTTGTGTAATAATTAAATAAGTTTGTTCTTCTGGCAAGCAAATCTACCATATGTAAGTGCAAACAAGAATGGTTACAATGCTACATTTTGATGGCCTTCTAAATATGAAACTATATGTGTGATTGTTATTCTGTTTTATATTGTTTCAAAATGTGGTTACTAGACCAATACCCAACTCTTCTGCTAGCTCATCCCATACCGGAAGAAGAATTAAAACAACTAGAAATATTGCCACGGTCACCACCGTTCTCCTCCATGTTCCAACCTCTGTCACGTCATTTAGGCAAGGTTTTTCTGGCGCCCTCTGTAAAATGTAATATGATAATATCAAAAAAATTGATCTGTACTCGAAAAAAGTCATAAGGAAAAACAAAAAAATGTTTAGGATGGAAGGGTAAAATTGTCAAGATACAATTGTGTTGTGTACAAATTTATATTGTGATAAAAGGGTTTAATGGCATTAAAACATGTAATCTGATTTAAGCATCAGAAATATTTGATACAATATAATTACATCTGTCATCTGCGTGATTTTCAAGCATGGGCGGACCTTTATAGGTGCCGCGGGGGGAGTAGTATAAATTTTATATTTGATAGCTTAAAAAATAGGCCCCACCCGTACATTTATACGAAGAAAAAAAAATCGCCCCCTATATAAATTGTCGAAGCTCCGCCCCTGATTTAAATAATATTGTATAGAGTGAGCAGCAGCTGGGTTTTGAATATCAAAACGTATATAAAGGGCAGTTTTCTTTCTAGTTCATTTTAGGACCACAACTTCCAACAGTATATGCTGAATTTAAGAAACGTTACGTTGTTGTGAAAATGAACATTAAGACATACAAAAGTATAGTCTACTTCATTTTAGGATCTCAACTTCCAACGGTATATTTGTAACTGATAAAAAAACGTTAAAGTTGTGAAAACAAGTGTTAAAGAATGCGGAAGCGAATTTAAAAATAAAAGTAAATATATATTATATTTGACCCGGCTCGGTTTAAAATAAAACTTATGTTGAAACCTAAATGAAAATAACCATATCATAATGGTATATTCAAAATTTAAGAAAACATCATATTTTATAAGTTATAAGAGAAACAAAATATGTTTAAAGATTATTATATCGTAACAACTAACAATATTAAAATTAAAAAAGAAACATGCGTTAAGCACTTGTGCTTTAAGTGTTTGAAATGATGTTTTGCCATTGTCAAAGTAACCCATATTGTTTATTACTATAATTCTTAAACAAATTTTAAAAAATCCAAATGGTAAACACCATTAGTTAGAAATTTACAGAAAAAAAAGTTATTTTTAAGTAGTCATCTTTTGTAGACATAAAGCATAACAAAAGTACATATTAGGGTTAGGTTCAAATTCAAAGTCTATTGAATCTAGAAAGTGTAAAAAGTCGGATTGAACGAACTCCGATTGAAATCATTATGATGGCGTTGGAACGGTCTTGTAGTACTCTACTAGTCTACTATCTTAGCTTTTAGCTTTTGGGGGGTAAGGGTGGGGGTTTAGGTCGATAGGAATGAGGTTTTGGGAGGGTTTGACAATCCGGTTCCAAATCCGCCATGATGAGGTCAATCAGAGTTCGTTTGACACTTTGACCCAACTTCTTACCCTTTCTAGATTCAAAAGGCTTTTTACTATAACCTCACCCGATTATATAATAAATGAAGATCTAAGATGCTACATAACACATTTCTAGCCCTTCTTAGACTACTTTTCTCACCTCTCTACTATTATTTATATAGTGTTTAATTATACTAATTAAATTAAGCTAACGATTTTGTATTCAAAGTAATTACAATTTTTATGATGATTTTCTAAATCTTATTTAACCCCATGGGCTTCTAAGTTCTAACATAGTTTATTATTTAAAAAGGGTAAAACAAGAATTTGCTTTCCCAGTAGCTACTAGCTAGAGATTATTTAAAAAGCTTCATTGATTGACTTATTTTCCTTTGGAGTTTCACTTTTTATTTTCAAATTTAAAACTAGCTTTTTCATCTAAACATGATTTTTTCTTCAAATATTGCATTTTCTTTATACAAAAATTTGTTAAAAGCTTTTAATAGCTTCTACATAGCTGTGTGCCAAACATACCCCTGGTTTGGATAGGTGTGACCTTTTAGACTCATACCTGGCAAATCAGCACGTATAACCCCCAAGGAAGTGACAAAGGTCCACCGAGCTGCATTCAGGAAAATATACTAAAAATATTAATACTTTTATAGCATCTTTGTTATGAAATTTTACTGGCTCTAGATATGATATTTCAAAAGATTCAGCTTTTTAAGTTTAAAAGGGAACGTTTAGAGGAATTATAAAGTCGACATACCACTCCAAGCCCAAGTAATAAATAGGTTGTCAAACCAAATCCAACAAGCGCATCCTTCCCAAAAGCACCCTGTGAGCAGCATAATGGTAATAATTTAAGGTTACGAATGTACAGAAAAATGCATGGAAATATGCAGCCAGTAACAGAAATAGGTTTTAAAACAAAAACCTGAACCACTCTTCCACCATCAAGGCATCCAACTGGGAGCATATTGAAAGCCGAAGTAGTCAAACCACACCTGCAAATTCAATTTACAAAATAAAAATTATAACACAACTTTCAAATGATTTTATCCCTGATTACATGCAACATTTCATATTTTCACTATGGATATGAATGGGCTAATTTAAAACTTCAGGTTATGTTTTTCCCTCCAACAAGGCAAACAGTTGAGCTCAAATAGTTAAGCTGAAAAGGAAACGGGTTGAACGGGTCAAAAGTTGCCAAACGTGTATCTTAAATACAATCATCTATATCGCAATATTGAAATGCTATATTACTAAAAAAACCATAACGTATGTAATCATATCTAGCGCACTAATTATTAACGCAAAAAAATGATTTTTTTTACAAACAGTGTTCCCCACCAACCCAGCCCAATTTATTTCTATTTGTGCCAAAACTACAGGTCAAAAACGAACAGAATAGAAGAATATTGAACACCTAACATCAATGCATTCAATGTTTTTTTAATGTGTAAGGAGGTAAACTCTTGGTGATATGATCCAGGGATTGAACTAAAGAGGGTATAGAGTAATTTGTGAAGCTACAAGAGGCTTAGTTAATGTGAACTTAGTTGTCTCTTAATTATCTAATTTCATGATAGAGTAATGTCTTGCTTATAAAGATTACTTGCTGGCAAAGTTAAAGGATTATTGTAACCCTAGGAAGTCTCTTAATATACATTGTGTACCAGGGTCAAGGGTTTTGGATATGTAGAATATCGAATCTTACGACTTTCAGATATCTCCACTTCTTGGATTGTAAAAAACTAGGAACAATCTTCGTATTTAATTTGTGTTTATCTATTTGAAATTAGTTTGATTTGTATCAAAATGTTGCATTGGAAAATAATATATTAACATCCAAGAACAGTACATCACCAGCCAGCAATTACAAGTGGATGGATCGCTACTGTGGTTCCATGCATCGCACTACAAGGACAAAAAAATCAAATAACAATAAAAAAAAACTAACAATATAATCCCATTATATAAATGGTGAATAAAAAAAGTTCTTTTTATCAAAAAAGAGCATCCAACACTGTGAGTGGGAAGACATACGCATAACCTAATGTGGCTCTACTAATAAGCCCGAGAAGTAAAGAGCCCTGAAAAAGCATGCTAGGAACCTGCACCATATCAGCTGCAGCATCTGGTTTTGATGAAAGCAGCAGCCCGACAGCAAACATTGAAAGTGATAATGTGGCCCCTGCAAGTGGGCCAGCTAGAGAAATGTCGACTTTTGTTTTTCTATCTGGGAGAATCGATTTGAACTGCAAGATTCAACATAAGCATATCATTTTTAAGTTCAATATTATTAACGAATGAATCAATTTGCTTCACAGAAATAACTGAATGTGCGCACCTGAGTGATTGCCCCAAAACTTCCAAGAGTGATATTGGGAATGAAGAAGGGAATGCTCAATTTCACTTTCTTTGGGAAGGCAGCAAGAAAATGCCCAACTTCCTGCAGGGGATGAACTCTGTAAGAAAATTCGAAAATACAAACTATAAATCATTATCCATATTAAAAATGAGGATTAAAAAAGAGAACATCATACTTTGCAAGCGCGAATAATTTTTCGACAAAAGTGCAAGTACAATGGTTTTCGTTCTTTCTTTTTTTTTTTGCATTCAAATTTCCACAAGTTGTCAAACGGTGTTCACTCCTACAAAGTGTAGTTTTGTTTTCACATTTTGGAAAGAAATATAGAACTTTTATAACAAAAAATCGAGTATGGGGTACTGGTTAAAAAGGATAATCACTCTTAAATATCTTAGCCAAATTATCAATATTGTGAAGTATTAAAACTGGGTTATCTTACGTGAAATAACTGAACACCCAAAACTCCATACGCCAATGGTAAAGCGGATTCTACAAATGGATAAAGCAGTTGCATATCTGGTGGTTCAATGGCATTTGGATCTGTGAAGTATTTAACTACCTCTGGAGGAAGACGATTGATCTGTTCAACAAAAAACTGCCATTAATGAAATGATATCGGGTTTGATTTATTAGATGATAGAATTAAAGAAACGAGAAATTAGTTGTTCTTTCGTTACAAAGTAATTGTAACAACTTTTTTAGTTGTCCCAATAATGCTAAATTTCCCGTTTGGTAAGATTAAACTCAAGTTTACCTTCTCGCCATTAATGAAATGATGTCGGGTTTGATTTATTACATGATAGAATTAAAGAAACGAGAAATTAATTGTTCTTTCGTTACAAAGTAATTGCAATTTGCAACAACTTTTTTAGTTGTCCCAATAATGCTAAATTTCCTGTTTGGTAAGATTAAACTCAAGTTTAACTTCTCTATCTTTATTAATTGTTAGAACATACTGATGGCATTGATTTAGGTTTTAGTAATTATTAGAACATACTGATGGCATTGATTTAAGTTCAAAAGGTTCCATCTAGTTTTTCTAATTGAGGGAGCAAAATAGATCAACTAAAGTTTAAACGTTGTATGGGTTTTCACTTGGATACCTCAAAGATTTTATGTACCTGTCACATATTTAAATTCTTAAAATCACATCATTTACTAAAAAATCTAAGCACACAATTGACACAAAAAAAACTGCCAACTAAAGTTATGCCCATCAAAGTATGAAATCTATGCTAATTGTGAGGAAGCTTTTGATGCCTTACCAATAGGGAAGCATAGTTGTCTAGAGAAACCAAAACAAATGTATCTTATAATTAAGAATTGAGAAAGACTGAATGTGTGATGCGACTACATGTGTGGGTCGGACGGGTTGGGTTGTACTAAAACACTTTTTGTCCAAAAATATTAGTTCTTTATAAACAATCATTGTAACATGTATGATTACAAAACACATTATTTTAATAATAATCAAGATTATTAAATAAAAAGAACCCATTTGACATATTTCCTTTCAAAATTAACTTTTTGATTTTACTAGCTTTACATGTTAGATATAAAGCATGACCTGAATTGGGACCATTCATAAATCAATAGGTAAAAAATGCCACCTCTAGAAAATACCTGAGATGCAATTCCTAGCTCCACAGAAGAACCAATGGTGAGAACAAACAATAAGAGAGCAATAACATATTGCCAAAGTGTTGTTGGCCCAGGTTCTGAAACCTCTTTCCTCAACATACCAAAGCTAACCCGTGGTCCACCACGTGGGTCTGGATCTTCAGAGTTGGGTTCCTCCACCATGAATAGGTTATACTTATCTCCAATAATTTCAGCCAACTGACTTTGGAGTTTGGCAAAAACATCTTCCCTATTTCCCCTAAGATTTCCAAGAAAAAGAATACCTTCACCAAAATCTCCAAATGGTTCCTCCTTTGTAACCCAAAAGGTCGAATAGCCAAAAAGTTTATCCTTTATGAGCTTTACATCAAGCGGGTCAACTTTTTCTGGTCCAAGAAGCTCCATAAGTTTAAAAGAGTCAACTTGAAAGTTATTATATGATGACCCAAGTGGAGAAAAAGTTGGCTGCTACATAAGGAAAAGATAGTGCATTAGAACATTGTTTTTTTGTAGTTAAATTTCCATATATAATCCAGCAAACTATAGAGTTTTTTTGCTGACATTTTAACAGAAAAGCATTGCAAGGAAAACACACATTAAATGTTTTTGATAAAGTCCAAGCTTCAAATTTCTTCGGCATTTGTATCACACCCAAGGGCAGACCTATGTTGTAAAAAAAATCATATGATATATGTACTAAACATTCATGTGACACCGTGCATTTTTAGACAATGACATCTATAAGAAAGTTGTCTATCATGATGTAACACAACAAGTACCTTTGGTCAAGTGGTTAGTCATGTTACCCAGTTCCCTCTATCCCTTTATTCAGTACTCAGCCAATTTATTAAGATCCAACAACCAATCTTTAAATTCTTATCTTTATGTTATAACTTCTATAAATAATTTTTATATAAATAAATAAGGTTTAATTTCATATATACCCCTACAAAGTTGCATAATATCATATATACCCAAAGTATAAGTTTTTAATGCATAATGTACAACACTTTTTAAGCATAATTTGGGTATATATGATATTATGCAACTTTGTAAGGGTATATATGAAATTGCCCCAATAAATAATATCGATGTTTTATAATTTCATATGTTGTCTTATTAAAGGAATTCTTAAAAGTTAAAAGTAGTAATAACGATCGTAACAGACAATAGAAATAGAACCCCGTGACAATTACAATAAGATAAAACCTCAATAAATAACTAAACGTCAGGAATTAACAATCTCATACAGTTGGACAATTAGTAAGCTAAGCGTATGATGATAAGGATCCATTAAATCAGGAATTCCATAAATCAATTTAACCAACAAAACAAATATCGTCTATATCTTTTTTAACATATATCACCCAGCTTTATTAAATCCAATATATAAAAAAACAACAGGACTCATGATTTTGAAATAGTTGTAGATATTTATCAAGAGTTAAACCATGATACTGTTTAGATGGTTACCATTTTATCTTTTTTAACATGTATGTAACCCCGTAAACAGTTGTCTGATACTCTGATGTCCAAAGAAGACCGAAATGACATCCGTAGAAGAATTTTACAGAACTTCCTAAAAAAGAATGATTTCTTATTTGAATCTGTATTTGCCCAAAAAATACCATACACTGCATATATATATATGAACAATGGTGAAGAAACTGACAAGTGTAGCTTCTACTTTGCTAGTTCTAGTTTCATCATTTTATGCATCAACAAAGGTTTAAACTTTAAACAACTCAATCGCCTAAATAACAAGCTAAAATTAAAGCATGAACAATGTAGTAACAAACAAATATGAATCAGATAAACTGATTACTCAGTTACTCACCCCGGAAGATATAGAAGCAGGAGGCGTCACCGGTTTATCGGAATCAGCCTCACCACCACCACCGGCGGCAGTCTCCTCCGGCGAAAACGTTGCCAGATTTGAATCCTTAGATGTATCAATCTCCTCTGCTGCATCACTATCACTATCACGACCACTAGCACAACACTCAAATCCACCAATAAAACCCTTACTATGACCAGTATCTAAACCTGCAATTCGTCGCGTCTTATTAAATAACAGCTCTCTACTACACAAAACGTAACTGTTGTTCCCGTAATTCCTCTTATTGTAATGTCGAAATCGCTCTGCGAACTCAAATCGATTAGGTTTTGAACGAAACCCTAAATTCAGTGTGCTTGTGAAGCTACAGCTCGTAAGTGTGCCCATTACGAAGCTCGATTTGATTAAATGGTGAATTATGCTACAGTTTTGAGCACATGAAACACTTGTGATGCAATTATGCTTACAAGTAGATGATTGGCGATGAATGAAGACTTGTTATTGTTGGTGTTTTCGAAGCAAAGGTTGTTTTGTTTATCTGAAACGATGGGCAGAAATTTTATATGAGGAGAAGATCATGTTTATATCTTTTTAAGTTTTTTTTACAGGGCTCCTAATTCTCTAATAGCAGTTTTTTTACTGCTAAATACAGTAGTAAATAACAGTTATTGATTTTTAATTTTTGTGATCCAAAAAGATAGGTGATGATGTATATCTGAATATATTTCACGCGTGATGTCTTGTTTGTTTTAATGTTATGAGGATGTAATGATGGTTTTTTGTTATGTTTGTATGATGATGATGGGTGTGAATTTTACCCGTCTGTAAAATGCCCCTTCCATTACATATGGCATATTAAGTTTTTGAAGCCGTATTTTGTGATAGGCACTACCAAAGCCATAGACAATCGGAGGCACTAATGAAACGGATAAGATTGGGAGATGGAAGTGACGAATGGCATAGTTAATGACTTTTATATCAAGGATTTTAGTATTAATAAACATTAACACCATCTCTTTGTGTAATTTTGATAGGATGAAAATTTTGTTAATCATATGAGGTTAGAGTAAGGCGGAAACATGATTTTTATACGAGCTTTGTAAACGTAAGCAAATGGTACTAACACACAAATCTACCGATACACAATCCATTGAACACAAACGGAAGCAACCATCCAACCACGCACATCTACCACCACGCAATCTACTGAGCACCATCCTGTTCAATCGGTTTTTTACAAAAGACTTTATTTAAAGTAATAATAACAGGACAACCTTTTTTACTAATTTTTATGTTTGGAAACCAACGAAATATCATCTTTAGAACTTGATTGGTTGGGGAAAGCAAAAGCCCACAAGGTACATATAATAACAATAACAAAACAAAAAAAAAGCCCCAAAAACAAAATCAAACAGAACACAAATCCTCAACAAAACCTAACACATAGTCACATATCCAACCACAGTTATTGCAACACTGTTTAAACATAAAATCCTTTCCATCTCATCATCCCGTGTTCAGTGTCCTATCAAATCCGCTCACTTAGCGCTAGCTAGAGCAGCACGAAGCTTCTTGGCGGCTGCAACCATGTTCTCGAGAGCGGGCTTGACCTCACCATACTTACGGGTCTTGAGCCCACAATCAGGGTTCACCCACAAGATGTTGGTCTCCAAAACTGCAAGCATTTTATTGATTCTGTCATGAATTTCCTCTGTGGATGGTATTCTTGGAGAGTGGATGTCATAAACACCAGGCCCGATTCCAGCACCGTACTTAACTCCCTCACGGAACACAGACAAAAGCTTCTCATCAGATCGGGAGTTCTCAATGGTGATGACATCAGCATCCATGTTGATGATGGAGTGGATGATGTCATTGAAGTTTGAGTAGCACATGTGGGTGTGGATCTGTGTGGTGTCTTGCACGCCAACGTTTGTGATTCTGAACGAGTGTACCGCCCAGTCAAGGTAGAAAGCATGCTCAGCTTTCCTGAGTGGCAATCCTTCTCTTAATGCAGCCTCATCAATTTGGATGACGGTGATTCCTGCCTTCTCAAGATCCTCAACTTCATCCTTGATGGCCAAAGCAATCTGGTAGCAAGTTTCAAATCTAAAACAAAAAAAAAGATCGTTAATAAGCGCATTTTTGTGGTTTGTAATTTTGTAAAGGCATACATGTTCATGGTTTAAATTTATACCTGGGCTGGTCGTTACGGACAAAGGACCAGTTGAGAATGGTGACTGGACCAGTGAGCATACCCTTCATGGGGCGTTTGGTCATTTCTTGAGCCATGGTTGACCAGAAGACGGTCATGGCCTTGGGTCGGCTAACATCACCATAGATGATTGGTGGCTTGACGCATCGCGATCCATAGGATTGCACCCATCCGTTAGCGGTGAAGGCAAAACCAGATAGTTGCTCACCAAAGTACTCAACCATATCGTTCCTCTGCAACAACCAATACACTTTTAGTTTTCTATTTTTAATTAAAAAAGAGAGTATGAGATGAATATTTTGTACCTCTGGTTCTCCGTGAACAAGAACATCAATGTCAAGATCTTCTTGTAGTTTAACAACTTTGTAGATCTCTTCTTTAATGGCTTTAACATATTCTTCCTCAGAGATCCTATTAAAAACCGATGTATTTGTGAGAACACAAGCCTGTAATTAACCTAATCAAAGAGTGGATTACTTATACGGAGCTACTCACTTTTTGGCCTTGTATTCACGGCGAACCCTTCTAAGCTCAATGGTTTGAGGGAAAGAACCAATGGTAGTTGTGGGGAGAATTGGAAGGTTAAGCTTCTTCTGTTGTGCTTCTAATCTGGCACTCACATTGGTGGCACGGCGGTGGTCAGAACCCCTCAAAGCTGCTGCCTGAAAAACCATTAAGAGAAGATTTTTCGTACATGTCAAGAATCGACTTTTTTGGGGCAAAATATGCTTAAGAATTAAGATTTAATATCACTTACAGCCTTCTGGACAGCTTCATTGGTGACTCTTGGGGAGGACTTCCTTGAGGCCTGAGCAGCAGCATTAGCAGCAAAGAAAGCCTGAAAAAGAAGACCAGTTTTTTTTCTAAAATCCAGCCATGTGTCAAAGGTTATTAACAGATAAAAATAATAGAAATTAAATACCTCATCCTTTTGACCAGCCAGAGCCTTGGCCAAAGCACTAACTTCCACAACCTTTTGAGCAGCAAATGCGAGCCAAGATTTGATCTCGTCATCCAACTTGGTCTCGTTCACAAGATCAACAGCGGTGTGTTGGAGTGATGATGAGGTGGACACAACAAGCTTGTCTGTAAATGTCAAATTTCAAATACAAATGAATAATTGAGCTATTTGCAAAAAACATTATAGCAACACACATATATGTTTGTATAATGTCACATTCCTATAGTAATAAACATGTATTCTCTAATAATTCATATGGGTTATTGGATTGAATCGGTTAAGAGTCATCTAAAGTATATTTGTAATGCATACTAGTATATAACCTCCTAATACACTCATTTATGCAAAACATGAGATTATTATTGTAAGATTATCTTTCTGATCATATTCGACAAAATAAGTATAAAAAAAGTTTAAAGTCGGAAAAGAAGTCCTTTTGGCAACCCAACCGGCCCGTTCCTGAACCATTTTGATTTGTTACCCAATATGATTAAAAAGGAATTTCTATTGATTCAACCCAATTGACGCATTTTGGCATGCTACCCAACCCACTTGACTAGGCCATTTCGTCACCTATAAACGCTATATATGGTGGTAGAAAATTATAACTACCTTTGCCAACGATGGCCTCAAGAGACTCAAGGACACTAAGAGATCCAGCAAGATTGTTAGCCCAGATGTTTCTGCCATCAACAACACCAGCAAAGAGGTACTTGCCGGATGGGAAGCTGGTCTTGATTAAATCAAGAGTCTTCTCACCACGGACCAAATCAAAAGTGTAACCAGCAACTCCGGGTAGAGTGGTTAGAGTTTTGAATGCATCAGCAGGAATATCAGCAAAGTAGGTGGCAATAATGACATTAAGACCAGAGAAAGCTGATTCTAGATCTGTGTAAGCCTTGGTGAACGCTTGCAATTGGTGGGCCTCAAGATCCTTCACAAGGGTAGCTTCATCAAACTGGATCCATGTTGCACCAGCTGCCTTCAACTCAGCAATCACTTCCCTGCAAAATTACTTCTTAGTTATTGGCTTGTTATACAACCCTCAGAGATAAAACACAACTCAAAGCAACCCATTTATCAGAAACTGAGTTGAAATTCACAGGTCTAGTTACAATCCAATGTTAAGCATTTAAAAAATAATAAAGGGAAACATACTTGTAGATCGGAAGGATTTTGTCAAGAAGGGAAAGAAGATCAAAAGTCTTCTCAACACCCTTTGCAGGTTTAGACAACAACAAGTAGCTGACTGGGCCAACGAACACAGGGACGGTATCAACTCCAAGCTGCATAAAGAAAAAATTAATGGCCAAATTAACACTTCAAATCACATAAAAATCCAAATCCTTGAGGATGAGATAAAGAAAACATACAGCTTTAGCCTCCTTGTATTCATTCACAGCCTTGTGGGAAGCGTATGAAAATGTAACTTCAGGGCCCAACTCAGGGACAATGTAATGGCTGTACATCAAGAACACAACATTTACTATTTATCCATTTTATCATTACATATTTGTAACCGTTAGAACACCATTAATGCAAAAAACAATAAGATTGAAAAACCAACTTACTAGTTGGTGTCGAACCACTTGGTCATTTCCATAGCAGGGACAGAAGCATTTCCTCTGGCCATTGAGAAGTAAGTGTCGAAACCTATTTCACCACCGTTCCAGTTGTACCTTGGTGGGACTGCACCGAGCATGGTGGTGGTGTCAAGAACTTGATCATAGTATGAGAAAGTGTTGCTGGGAATGTATTTGATGCCAGCAGCAGCCATTTGTTTCCAGATGGATGATCTGAGATCAGCAGCAACAGTCTGCAAATCCTCAGCACTGCTCTTGCCATCCCAGAAAGACTCAAGAGCAAACTTGAGCTCTCTCTTGGGACCCATACGGGGATAACCGACAATGTGAGATGCCATTGATCTGTTCAATCACAACAATAAACAGCAGCTCAAATCAAACTCATTGCTAAACTAGATCCTAAACAGCATACATTCAAAATCAAACAATTTGGATCTAACTAGTTGATATGCAGAGTTAGTCCCAACATCACAAAGATCTTGCTGACATTTAACAAATAAACATGAATTTGCAAACAAAATCAAAGATTTTACAACTTTCACAGAGAGGACACAATTGTTTATTTAAAAGTGGATTGTGTTTTTCATAAGCAACTGACATCAACAACCTCACCAACCCTAAAAGTTAGATGTTTGCTGTACAAATACAACACAAATTTGACTGCATCATTCTCAACAACCCCTTAATATACATCACGTATACAATACCTAATAGAAAGATTCACTTTACAAATCCTAATCAGACTAAAGTTGTTTCTTTCACAGTGAAGCAGAAGCTCAGTGATCCAAACAAAATCATTAAACCAAAAACAGATTCAGATCCAAAAACAACAGATCGAAAAGCAGATCTTAATCCTTAGTTGTAAACATATCGATCACAATAGCAAGATCTAGTGATCTGATCAAACGATCTATCATTACTGTTTAACATTTTACTGAACCACATACTTAAAACCCTAATAATTCCAAAATCGTAAGGTCCCACAGATGACTACAAATCACACGCATTTCAATGAGCTAGGGGAGTATGACACGTAAGGATACATATAACTCTACACTGAAATTGATAAACTTAAACAGATCACCGACGTTTACGACTAGATCTAACTAATAGTGGTTATAAGTTGTAACAACGTTTCAATAGGAAATGAATCACAGTGTCCACAAACTGATCAGTTAATCAGTACAAATCTACACATGATTGAGCTGACAGGATGATTCAAATTGAATTGAACAGTGGTTGAGTTGAAATTGAGTAACGTACCTGTAAGAGGGTGAGGAAGATACGAAACAAATGAGGTCTCGAAAGAGACTGTTTTGGTTAGTTCTTCCGAGGGAGATAGGGAGAAGAGAAGAATGGTGGACACAAATATGAGAGCAAGGGAAGAGGCTTATTTATAGAGGTTGAGTGGGGTTGGTGAGTAGATCTCATCACAATTTCATCTTGGTGGGCCATATTCACCTAACATCATCGACTGAGCTTACTTTGTTATTTTACTTTTTTTTCTTAATGATTTTATCGCTAAAATTGATTGCTTAAAAGATCTGAATGATAAGTGTTAAATGGTTAATAAAATTTATTTGGTTGAATCTCTCAATGAGATTCAAAGATTAACAAATAAATCCCATAAGTTTTCTTTTATTTACTTTGTCCCACATTGGTGTGTGAACAAAAAAACATAGTTAGCTTATATATGCGACAATTCATGACATGTTAAGTTCTTGTGTTACGTTTTACTATACTATGTACTCGTGCATGAGGGGGTTAGATTTGGTTAAAATTTCTTCACATGAATGCAGTTCGAAAAGCCTGGGTCCATGTGAGGATAATTTTTTAGTCACGGTTCTTTTTTTTCTCTTTGGTCAGCTCACTTCCTTCTTGGTTGCCTTCTTCTTCAGTTCAAAGCTCGCTGACTTTTTAACGGTTGTTAGTCTAAATGACGAGATTAGTATAAACCTCTAAAATAAGGATGTTATTTATAGATTAGTTTGCTAAAGGACCCAAAATGCAACGACAATAAAACATAAGAACGTAATTTATAGTTTACTCTTTGGGTTCTTGCAAAACAAAGTAAGGTTTTGAGAACAATTGGTTAATAGATCAATGTTCTTCTATAATAGAGGTGTGTGAAAATGAAAATATTTCATGGTGTTTGAGTGTATATCTTTTTGTAATAATGTAGCGTGAATTTGTTTTAGTTTTTTAATGCGTTACTTACTCGCATCATACCTTAATACTATTTGACAATGTCAGTCCAATAGTGGGCCGACATGTAGCATCCACTTTCTTTTTTGTTATTTTTTTTATGATTTTTTAATGGTAATATAATTTATGTTTCAATACATATCATAAAAAGTTGGGTTAGTCCAACGTTTTGCGTGTGTTTAGCTGATTACCTCTTCAACAAGAGGTCCCATGTTCGAACTTGAGGCACTTTTTTTTTCTTTTGTCCTACTTTGACATTTTTCACTTTTGACCCCTTAAGTTAACTTTAAAATGAATACTACTTTGACCCATACCATGGCATATTTTCAACTTTGATTTATAGTTCTTTCCTTTTAATTAGTGACGCATTAGGTATGTACTACGTAACGTGCGACACACCAAACTTTTTTTATCAAGGTGTGTGACGAACTCACATACGAAACACCAGGCCACCGCATCGCGTGGCCCGGTAACGTATCTAGTTGTTTATGATTGGGTAAAATATAATTATATAAATTAGTTTTAATTTAGTAAAATAGTTTAAAACGAGAATATTTGCAAATTAAAGAGGTTTATATAGTAAAATATGTAATTAATTTATTATTTTTTTAGAAATGTATATTTAAAGTGTTTGGAGGATAAACAATATGTCATTGTACCTAACCATTAAGAGAACAGCTAAATCATTTTTTTGAGTAAAAAACTATTTCCTATGAACGATTCATAGGTAGCATCTCAGTATTAAGAGACTACCAAAGAACCCCAAAGGGCCAAAGTGTCTTAGTCTAATAGTGACTCCTTTGCTATTTACTTATTTGACAATGACCGATATTACATGTTTAACTAGATACAAATGCACGTCTTTGCTTTAATATACAATATACAATACATAGCAATCACATTAATATTAGTATAATCGGCATAAATTTGCATTAGGTTTACACCTGATTTTCACTTAATTTCATTGTATGTTTCGTCATTTCTTCATAATCATCATTATGAATAATATCAAGTGAATACCAAGTATAAATATGTAAAGATTATGCTATTGGTATTATCCTTACTAAAAAAGTGAAAATTAAAATGTTGATAGACCGTTGTCGAGCCTCTCAGAAACCTAATTAACCTAGGTGGTTATAGTAAGTCGGGTATCGTATCCATGAGAAGTATTTGATCAGTATTAGTTCTTATATAAATTTTATCAACAATATAAACTAATTATAATTGGTTGTTTTATTTTAGAAAACTAAATAAACTAACGTATTCATGAGCAACTTTCTCCAATTTTCACGATATAGGTTTTAATAAAATTCAGTTGAATTAATTATTTGAACACCACATAGACATGATGATGGAAAGTTTGTTAATTGAGATTGATAATTAAAACCATTTATTTGTCATCAGATCATTTAAAGTTTAATTACCTTATTTACTAGTGTAAGTCGGTCTATTTTTTTGTCATCCAAATACCCCATAAGCTATTAAGTTATATTTAACTTAAAAAATATAACTTAGTAGCTTATGGGGTATCGTATCCGACACCCTATGTGCGGCGGATAGGGTATTGAAAAATAAAAAATAATAATAATAACCTATGTGCCGCGGAATGCCCTATTGTGCGGCGGATAGGGTGTCAAAAATTAAAAAAAATAAAATAATAACCTATGTGCCGCGGAATGCCCTATGTTATATTTAACTTTTATTTATTATTAATGTTTGTTGAAGTGTGGAATGTTTATAATGTTTAAGTTGTGATGTTTATAAAGTTTATGTTATATTTCGTTTAATTGTTTGGATGTGAAAATGAAGTCTCAAATATACCGCCGTTTAAAAAAAAATTAATCAACCCAGGCGCCGCGCAAAGGGCTATGTGCGGCGCATAAGGTTGTTGACCTGTATTGACCCAGGCGTCGCGCAAAGGGCTATATGCGGCGCATAGGGGGTTATTTGGCGTCTGTGACTACGTACGATGATGTGTTTTGATGAGAAGTGACCCAGGCGTGGCGCTGAGGTGGGGCGCCGAGGTGTGCGGCACATGGGGGATGCGAAAAACAAATATGACAGATGTGTAAATAGGATGACACATTTCAAATTCTGGGCTTGTTGAGAGATCGGATCCGAAGCAATCCCCAAAATGAAAAAGAAAAAGTTAATAAATGGTTTAATCATATGCATCAATCAATGGATGTATCTATCATGTATGTGGCAAGAACAAAAAAGATAAGATTAGATGAGAGACGCCATACTTGTTTCTTATACGTATTAAACTAGCATACGTCACTACACGATCTCGCATGACCATAACATTCACACTCTTTCACTATCAAAGCTCAACATTGTGCTGCGTAATTTGGGGATTTCAATCTTCCCCCAAAATCAGTTTCAATTGATATGCAAAAGCTTAGTGGAGAATGTTGGGGCGGTTTCATGGGGTGTTTAGTAAGAAGAAAACAGGTTGATCCAACTCTTGCTAAAGCCGACGGTTTTCAGCTGGCAAAACGTTTATCTGTTGTTGATCTCATCGCTATCGGTAAACTTTCAATCAACTTACGTATCGTCACATTTCATCATCATCTTTCACTTATTTCTAGCCTTTTGATTATTCATTATAACTTAACTAGGGTTTGTGTTGACTGATACGTGCTGTAATGAATTAATGATCTCATAGCTTCATGTTTATTGAATCTGTTACTATTTATATGTATGTATATCAGTATATGTGTATTCATCACCGCTGGAACTGGAACGAGTTCGTTTGACCCGGTTTTGGGGCGATTTAAGGCTTTTTTAGGAAAAAAAATAGTATTGCTGATGTGAGGGAACAATGCTTTTGATTGACTTGAAACTGATTTGATTAGGAGTTGGAGCAACAATTGGTGCTGGAGTTTATATTCTTGTTGGAACAGTTGCTAAAGAGCAAACGGGTCCAGCTATCGCGTTATCATTTCTCATTGCTGGAATAGCTGCTGGCCTTTCAGCATTATGTTATGCAGAACTTGCGTGTCGTTGTCCGTCTGCTGGGAGTGCCTATCATTATTCATATTTATGTGTTGGGGAAGGGTAAGCTAAAGTTAATCTATTCTTCAAATTATTTAAAGGTGCTACATGATTTCTTTGTAGAGCATGATGTTTGCTAATTATGTATTTGGTTCTTTTTGCAAATCCACATTTTATTTCATTGACTTTAGTGTTGCTTGGCTGATTGGTTGGTCGCTAATATTGGAATATTCACTTGGTGGAGCAGCTGTGGCTCGTGGCATATCTCCAAATATGGTGAAGTTCATTTGCATTTTCTTTGTGTTTGTGTGTGAGTCATGATGAAATAAGAACTAAAAGATATGTAAGAACCTTTAGATTTAATACGATTTTAAATCTAATCATATAAGTTGACAAGTTCACCAAATTTTCAAAGTTTATATCTCCACTGAACTGTTCGATGACATTTTAGTTGACAATTTCACAATGTTATATGTGTGCATCTAGGTCTCAGTCAAGAATGCGTACATAAAAATGTGAATATATTGACTTTCTTCAATGGAGACTGCTTCAAGATGTTATCAAAAACGTCAATAGAGATACAAATACAATTGTAAATCTGTCAAAAATAATTTCTGACTAATATGATTTGAATTTAAAGTTTAGTTTAGTTCTTATTAATATTTGAGTTGTTACTATTATGTTTGTGTGTGCGCATGAGTGAATGTAAACCTTATATTTTTTTCATGAGGAACAGGCCTTGCTTTTTGGAGGTCAAGAGAGGCTGCCTGCTTTCTTAGCTCGTCCAACCATTCTTGGAATTGTAGTTGATCCATCTGCAGCTATTTTGGTTTTTGTTATAACTGGACTATTGTGCACTGGAATTAAAGAGGTAAACCTTTGACATGCTATACTCTTTGAAAATCACTTTGATCTTACATTCTTACTCTCTTCCATATTGGTTTTTACATTGATTAAAAGATTGTTTTCTAGAGTTCATTGGCACAAGGAGTAATTACAACAATAAATGTTGCAGCCTTGCTTTTCATCATAGTAGCAGGTGGATATCTAGGTTTCAAGACTCAATGGGTTGGATATAATATTCCTGGCGGGTAATATATTTATTTTTAATCCTGTAATTTGATATATTATCTTACTAAATCACACAAAAAAAACCGTTAAAAATATATCTTACTAAATCTCACAAATATTTCTTCAGGTATTTCCCTTTCGGATTTAATGGAGTACTTGCTGGATCAGCGACTTGCTTTTTCTCATATGTCGGTTTTGATGCAGTTACTAGCACTGCCGAGGAGGTAACTAGTGTGTGTGATTCTTTTTTCTGATGTTTTTTAACGGTTTTGACTGGAAATGAATATAAAATTTTACCAAGCATTTGTATTAATAATATTAATTCTATATTTGTTATTACAGGTGGTGAATCCTCAAAGAGATTTACCTATTGGTATTGGGGTATCATTGTTTACATGCTGTGTTTTATATATGCTTGTATCCGCTGTTGTGGTTGGCTTAGTTCCATGTTCTGCATTAGACCCAGACACCCCTATTGCCATGGCTTTTGCTAGTTATGGGATGAATTGGGCGGTGTAAGTATGTAATTTTGAATTTTGTCTTGGTGCATCCGTTTGATTTATTAAAATTGCATTGCATCTTATTTTATTTACATAAATTTTTACAACATTACCCTATTGCAGGTATATTGTTACAACCGGAGCTGTTACAGCTCTTTGTGCTGCTTTAATAGGTGGAATCCTTCCACAGGTATTGTCTGTTGCTTCTTATGCAATTATATACATACACCACACACATTCGCTTTTGTGCTTCGCTTAACTTATGGTTGGTGATCTGTTTGATAATAGTACTAATTAATAATGCAATGAGCTGGTAATTATACTTCTTTGAAATGAGCTAATCTGTGATTTGATAACCTGATGACCGGTTTCTTGCTTATATGGATTTTTTTGTCTTATGAGCTGCCTTATCATTAAAGTACCTAACTAGTTTATTCAAAGAAAGTAATAATTACCAAACTAGCCAATTTTTGGATAGGGTGGCTAGACAGTAGACACGTTATATTTTTACCGTTACCAAAAATGTTTTGTGATCTATAGGCTCGTACCTCTGGATGATGAACAAAGATCATTTATAGCTAGAGTGTGATTTACAAAGCTCATAGTCCTGACCTAGGCCAGGAAAGGATTGTTGCTAGATCAGCTATGCGTCCTAGCATGGTTGTGCTATTGTTGCTAGTACCATATGAGTTCATGGTTATGGTTTCTGACAGATAAAACCCCTACTTTTCTAGGGCAGTGCCCTTTGATCCAAAAAAAGACCAAACTAGCCCATTTCTAGAATGTTTATTACCAGGCCAGACATTATTGAGCATATTACGAAAATAGAAATCATTGCCATTCCATGATTCTATTCATTGTTTGGGGCTTGCATAAATAGCTGACCTACCATTGTCTCATCTCTGCTTTGTATAACTAACCTTGTTTTCACCCGTAAGAAAGTTACCCGACTTTAAAAAATACGGGGAAAAAACTCTCTAACTTTCAAAAATATAAAGTCAAGTCGACCGAGTTACCCATTAAAAAATATGAGGTGGGAATTGACCATTTGGTAACTTTGACCATGTTGATTTTTTCTTGACATGAAGGCTGAAAACTGAATAACTTAGAAGATTATGCCGTGTGTTAGCCAAATACAAATAAGACCAAAGTTGGTTACTTTATATGTAATCCTTGATATAAAAAAACATTTTCTTGTAAGCATTCTCTGGGATTTTTTTACTCATATAATTGACTAATTGTATCTTATTGGATATTGCAGCCACGAATCTTGATGGCAATGGCTAGGGATGGTTTACTACCATCTTTCTTTTCAGATATAAATAAACGAACACATGTTCCGGTCAAAAGCACAATTGCAACCGGGATCTTTATTGCATTGCTGGCATTTTCTATGAATGTTGACCAATTAGCAGGAATGGTAAGTTGGAATTGTTTGTTGACAAAACTATAAAATAATCGTGATAATTATCCTTTGAAAATTCAAGTAACACAGTAATTGCTAAACATTATCACTTGTTTCTGCAGGTTAGTGTGGGTACATTGTTAGCATTTACTGCAGTTGCTGTTTCAATCTTAATACTCAGATATATTCCTCCAGATATCACCATAGTCCAATCAGCAAACCCAGAATCAACTGATTTGGTCTCATCAGAATTCAGTAACGATATTACAGATATTTATACTGAAGATCGTGTATCCCCTTATAATACTCAAAAAGGTGTAGCCAATGTATGCTTCAATTCTTGTATCATCTTTCCTTTTTAGCTACTACCTGAAAACACATTATAGAAAATTTTCTCCCTCCTATCATTACATTTTTCCTTAAATATTATTACTTGTATGCTAATTTCTTCTGTTTTATTGCAAAGATGAAGTGCATGAAGCAAGAAGACGAAAGATGGCTGCTTGGAGCATAGCAGTTGTTTGCGTGGGAGTGCTGGTACTAGCATGCGCTGCTTCAGCTAAAAACATTCCCACGTATGCATGTCATAACCTTGATGTTGACCATGTTATTTTCATGTCTTATAAATTATAACAACTAACATATGTATGTCATAAATCTTGAAGTTTATTTTTTTCATGACATATATAACTGACTTGGATATTATCAGCTTTCCTAGCTTCATGTTATGCGGGCTAGGAGGTGTTGCTATACTGTCAGGTTTGACCGTGTTGACCTGCATAGATCAAGATGATGCTAGGCTAACCTTTGGAGAAACGGGAGGTATACTTTTAATCTTCTAATGTCGGTATACATAGAAAATTATGGTGCTACGCTCAACCATTTCGATGTTACTACTCTTATATGGCTAAATGCGACTATCAATATCTCTACACAAAGAAAATAAATTTAAGTATTTAAAATGAGGTTCATTGCTAAGTGGGTTTGGTTTATAAAATCAAGAAAAAGCGTAAAGCTCCAAGAAGTTTGTTCTTCAAATAACCCACTCAATATTCAAAAGTCAAACAATGGTTGAGCTAGAAGTAGCTCACCTTATATGCTTTCAATTCCATCTCAAGTGGGGAGTCTCTATTCGGTTTTGGATTTGCAGAGTATTTCTGTCCATAGATATCTAATATCCATGTTATAATTTCCTTTTCTTTTCAGGTTTCCTCTGCCCGTTTGTGCCTTTCTTGCCTGTTGCATGTATTCTCGTGAACACCTACCTTCTTATTAATCTTGGGTAAGTGTGTCCCTACATGCTCTGTATAAAGTAAGAGTGACAAACTGACAATCATAAGTCATTCTTTAAAGAATGGGTTGATTTGAGTAAAAGAACTGTGTAAATGTTCCATTTTGGTCGGTTGAAATTGTACAACGGGTCACCTTGGGTCTACTCAGCTTCACAGCCGCTGCCTTGGCCGCCACCTCCACTCGTTGGCACTAGCCAAGTAGCCGCTGCAAAAATGTAGTGAATGAATCGTTTTGATACATTTATATTTCTAAAATGACTTTTATATCCCAAGCCCATTTTGGTCACAACCTGTTTTGACCCATTACATGTCCCAACCAGCTTTTAAGGCTTGATATAAAGAGACATTTTCCTTAAACATTATATAGTCATTTATTCCCTCGAAACACCAGCAACATTCATTCTTATGCATCATGATTCATGATTTAACTAGTACATATCTAAACATGCAGAATTGGTACATGGATCAGAGTGTCGGTGTGGCTGGTGATTGGTGTATTGGTCTACTTATTCTATGGAATGAAACATAGCTTACTAGTAGATGCTGTGTATATGCCATTAGTGCTTGAAAACGAAGCTGAAATTCATGAAATTGTTTCGTAGTGTTCGCATTCTTTGTACAACTTACATTGTACTCGTCTCGTCATGTGTTCTAAGCTATGTTAGTATATATTGTTGTAATTTGCGTGTTAGATAGATATTCTCTGTCAATTGATGGAGGAAAAAACCCTATTGCTTCTTCAGATCTATATCATCTATATTGTGCGTGGGGCTATGGTTCTCCAAAACTTTGTGGCTTTGATCCCCATTTATTTATTTGGGCACCAAACCTGACCAAACAACCACACGCCAAAAATTACAAGAATAATAGAAGGTTTGCTAACCACTCAGTCCAAGTGATTTTAAGCTACATTCTAGAGAAACGAAACGAAAATTGCACTAGCAACTCGAAAATTGTCTATTTCCATGTAAATAAAAAAGACTTTGATCCCATTTATTGATCCAAATCATTACAAAATTCATATAAAGATCTAAGGAAGTACAAAATAAAAAGTCAAATTGACTTAAAATAATCTCAACTAACATCTATTGGTCGAGAATAATCTCAACTCAGCATGATTCCTCCAGTGGTCCCAAATCCAATTTTTTTGGTCTCCAGTGGTCCGTCGTTAAGTGCCCTTAATGAGCGTCAACTTTTTTCAATTTTTTTCGAATTTCAATATAATGTTTTATGGATATTGATGGGAGGAGGATACGGTTCAATTGGTGTAAACCTAACCTCAGACCGGTATTTCAAACGACAAAACGGTCTTCAATCAGGTGTTTAAACCCTAATGGTGCTTCAATCATTGTTAAAATTAAATCATTTGGAGCAACAATTGGAGGTAAGGTTTACATAAGCTGACTCGCATCCTCCTCCCGAACAAAATCCCTACAACATCGGTTTGAATTTAAAAAAAATCAAAAAAAGATTAACGACTGTTAAGTGCACTTAACGGTGAACCACTACAGAAAAAAAGGTTGGATTTGGAACCGTTTGTCCCCCTATGAAGATCCTTAAAATCACTACTTAAGTGTTGTGTTCCCTAACGTAAGACAGATACTAAACTAGTAAAGTCAATAAACAATTTTCAAACTCAATTCAAAAGACGCCGTAAATTATCATCTACAAGTCCAAGGAGTCTTCATGTCATTACTAATATTACAAGGACATAAAATAACAATCCATTTTCGATCACACATATAGTGCCTCTTTTGCAATTTCACATTCTGCAAGGGCGGTTATCATCATCTCTTCGTCTCCGCAAAGCCTTAAACCCTCCATCAACCTCTGCTAAACACGCCGCCACCGTCGTCATCGTCAACCACCGTGTTATCACCGACGAGAAGCATGGAGCGATCTCAGAAGTCTCACAGGTCTCGTCAATCTGGCCCCTCCGCCAAGAAGAAATCCGATACCGATAAGAAGAAACGTGACATCATCGAAGAGAAGAAGCAAAACCCTAAGGTTTCAATTATTCATCAGTTTATTCTAAAGTTCTATTCTGTTGTTGTTTCCGTTGAATTTGGCCCAATGTTAGCAAGTTGTGTGAAAAAAAGTTATGTGTCGTATTGCTGCTGGTGAATTTGTGCTAATTTTGAAGTTAAAACACTTAATAGTAGTTCGGATTATACTATTTAAGCTCGATTTTCTACTATGTTTATGGAATGAAGTGTCATTACGTAGCAAATGTGATCGATTATTGACTCTGTTGAATTTGCCCCCATTGTTAGCAAAAAAAGTTCTGTGTCTTCTGCTTCTGCTGAATATATACTGATTTTAAAGTTGAAAGTAGCTAGGATCACACTACGGAAGTTTGATATCCAGCTGTATTTTTGGAATAGTATGTCATTACTAGCAAGTGTGATTGTAATTTGACACCGATAAGAAGAAACACGAAATCACTGAACAGAAGAAGCAAAACCATAAGGTTTTAGTAGTTGCATCAGATTATTATTATATACTGTTACCGATTCCATTGAATTTGTCTCTAATGTTAGCAGTTTTTGTGAAAAAAGTTCTGTTTAGTACTGCTGTTGGTGAAAGTATACTAATTTCAAAGTAGTAAGTAGCTCTGATTACATTCTTCTGGGTTTGATTTTCTGATTTGTTAATTGAATGGAATGTATTATGTAGCAACTGTGATTGTAGTTAAGTTTTGATATTATTAATTTAAGAACAGTGACAAACAATGTTTTGAATGAAATGCAGGCATTTGCATTCAACTCTACTGTGAAAGCTAAGCGTCTACAGTCACGGGCTGTTGAGAAAGAACAACGCCGCCTACACATCCCGACCATTGATCGTACTACAGGGGAACCTGCTCCTTATGTTGTAGTTGTGCATGGCCCTCCTCAGGTTCTTATTAGACTGAATTTATGATCAGTTGAATCTAATTTAAATTAAATTCTCTAATTTTACTTGCAGTATTGTTTATTAGGTTTTGAAATGCTAATTCAATTTTGTGTTAATATATTGAATTTTGAGTGTGATTAACTGTAGCTTTAATGTATGCTTGATAGGTTGGAAAGTCTCTACTTATAAAGTCTCTTATTAAGCACTACACCAAACATAATATATCAGAAGTAAAAGGTCCAATTACTATCGTTTCAGGTGCGTGCATTAGAAATTGTAACGTGTTAAATATTTTTTTCCCACAGCATTCATGAAGTTTGAGACGAAACTTCTTTGTTTCACTACACAGGCAAGAAAAGGCGAGTACAGTTTGTTGAGTGCCCAAATGATATTAATGGCATGATTGATGCTGCCAAATTTGCTGATCTTGCACTGCTGCTTATTGATGGAAGCTATGGTTTTGAAATGGTGAGTCTTTGTTGTATGTGAAAATTTACTAATTTTATTCTTTGAAATGCGTAGGCATAAGTTGATGTAAAACTCTTTTTTGCAGGAAACATTTGAGTTTCTTAACATAATGCAAGTTCATGGATTTCCTAAGGTTATGGGTGTTCTTACACATCTTGATAAATTCAAGGATGTTAAGAAACTTAAAAAGACAAAGCAGAGACTTAAGCATCGGTTTTGGACTGAAATATACGACGGAGCCAAATTATTTTATTTATCTGGTCTAATCCATGGAAAGTGAGTAGCCAAATGCTTACACATATGCTCTTTTTGTTTATTGAACTTTAGGTGGCGAAATAGATTCATTTGCATTTTAATGGGTCGATTCAGATCATGTTTATCCCTAACTGTCAAACTGAAAAAAAGGTTAGCTACACAAAAAACACGTCAAAGCGGTTGAAGTAGTCTAAACTCACCTGAACTAGGTTTTTTAATGAACCTGAACTAGGTTTTTTAATGAATAGAACTTAAATGTTCCTAAATATTTTTATTTACAAAAATGTGTGGTTTTCTAATTGTATTTAAGCTCCCTATTTATTTAGAAGATTTGGACAGTGTTTTGGGTCAACCTTTACATACCTATCTATTTTTTGTTGACCTGTTTGCAACCTGTCCGATCCACCTGCTTGCCATCTATAGGATTATGAGATGATAAACATTTATGTAACCTTTTTTAAATATGTAAACAGGTACGTCAAACGTGAGATTCTTAATCTTGCAAAGTTCATTTCTGTTATGAAATTTCATCCTCTATCCTGGAGAACATCTCATCCGTACGTTTTAGTAGATCGATTTGAAGATGTCACACCTCCAGATAAAATCTCTACAAATAAAAAGTGTGATAGAAATGTGACATTATATGGTTATTTGCGTGGCTGCAATATGAAGAAAGGAACTAAAGTGCATATTGCTGGTGTTGGAGATTATAGTGTAGCGGGTTTAACAGGCCTAGCTGACCCCTGTCCATTACCGTCAGCCGCAAAAAAGAAGGGTTTACGTGACAAAGAGAAGCTGTTTTATGCACCTATGTCAGGATTAGGGGATTTATTATACGATAAATATGCTGTATACGTGGACATTAATGATCATTTAGTGCAATATTCTAAAGTTGGTGATGATGATACTTCACGAAAAGGTTCTTACCTTTTTACCTTTGTATTTTATTAAAATTAATAACAGTGTTCCATTTGTATCGTGAGCTGATGTCATTGCTTGCAGGAACTGAGAAGGATGTAGGCGTGGATCTTGTGAAATCACTTCATAAGACAAAGTATACAGTTGATGAGAAATTAAATGAAAGTTCTATAAACTTATTCAGTGAAAAAAGTTACAATTTAAAAGAAGTTACGAACGGTGATGATGAAGATCATGGGAAGCATGATAATCTGCTAGAACCTTTAGAGGAACTTGATACTATCGGTTCTGATGATGAAAGTGACGACTCAGCTGAAACAGGAAGCCCTAGATCAAAAGATAATAAGCACCCACTTGCGGAAAAGAAGGTCGAGGAAGAACGTGAATTTCATGAGGGAAGGATTAGGAGAAAAGCAGTTTTTGGGAATGAAAAAGGGCTTGATGACCAAGAGGTAACACTTGTTATTATTGTTTTGATATTTATATAATTTCATTTTGTTTTGACTTCTGATACTAATCATTTCATGATTTTTTTTTCTATTTGCAGGCCAGTGATGAAGATGAGGAAACAGAAAATGATAACCCAGATTATGAATCATCTTCTTCTTTTGAGGAGGAGGAAGATGAAGATGAAGATGAAGAGGAACATGATATAGAAGGTACACTTCAAATCTCAAGTCTTTACTAATCTAAACTTCTAAAGGTGTCATTATTACTGCAATATAAAGCACACGCTCTTACAAAGTTTGTGTGTTTTATTCACTGTAGAGAATATGGGAAATGCTTCGAAATGGAAAGAATCATTGATCGAAAGGACAATATCAAGGCAAACCACTAATCTTATGCAACTTGTGTATGGGAAGTCTGAAACAAAACCGAATGATTCTTTACATGAAGACATTGATGCTGATTTAAGCGATGACGATGATGATTTTTTCAAGCCCAAAAGTGAAGGAAAAAAGGTATGACCTACTCGCATGCTGGTTATTTTTCAGATCTGGTTCTAATATGGACTTGCATGAGACTTTCTGACTTTTGACATGTGATTTCAATGCCCAATATGCTACAGAAGTTAGGTAAAGGATTGGAGGGAGATGAAGTAAACATGGATGATAGTTCAAAGTTTACCAACTATGCTAGCATAAAGGACTGGAAAAATGGAAAAATAATTGAAAGTGTTCGTGATCGTTTTGTAACCGGTGATTGGACAAAGGCTGCTCAAAGAGGGAAAGCTGTCGAGGTGGAGAATGAAAATGACGATGATGATGGTCCTGTTTTTGGTGAGTTTGAAGACTTGGAGACTGGTGAGAAGCATGAAGGTGATAAAACAGGTGATACTAACCAGGATATTGACTCTGCTACTGAAGAACGGAGACTTAAAAAGCTTGCACTCCGTGCAAAATTTGATGCTCAATATCCTTAAAAATGATTCTATTTTCACATATAGGGATGAACAGATCTTCTTTTTATCTGATTATTTAGGGGCCAGATAGTTTTATACCAGCTGCAACATATCTAAAGGCTTCAAATTTTTTTTATTTATTTACTTATTTAAATCTGTCTTTACTTTTTTCACAAGTGTCTTTTAGTCTCATGATTAGACACTGAGAATTACCACACATGAGCATTACCTGTTTTTTTAAACTCGTTTATACTTTTTTCGAAGGTGACCTTTTTATTTATTATATCTTGGAACTTTTTGATATCCTGGATTTGCTGAATGTTGATTATCTGGTTATGACAACTTGAAACCGTTCTAGACTATTTTCTACGGTCTGTTTTGTTACAACTGATTATCTGATTATGATAATTCGGTATCACACAGTCACTTATAAAACACTCAACCAAATATCTGACACACCTGATAGTTTTGTGTTCTTATCTTAAATTTATTCATGAAACAAGTTGGTTTATTCGAGAATATGATGTGTTTGTGTCCTTAATTACTTTATACATTTGATGGATCTGAATCACCTGATGAGGATGATGACAAGAACCACAAACGCAAGGATAATGGCCAAGCCAATGAAGGTGGTTTTCTAGAGAAGGTAACATTTTGTTTAAAAAAAAATTATTTCCACATTATATTTTCTGTTATTCATAGTTGGATCCTGCAGTTGAAGGAGGAAGCTGAACTTCAGAGGCAGAGAAATATAGCTGAGCTTGAAGATCTAGATGAAGTCACACGACTAGACATTGAGGGTTACCGCACAGGAACATACCTTAGATTGGAAATTCATAATGTTCCTTATGAAATGGTTGAACATTTTGACCCCTTTCATCCAATTCTTGTTGGTGGAATCGGCCTCACTGAGGAAAATGTTGGATACATGCAGGTTAGGAATTTTATCATGTCTAGTAAAAAAATCTGTTTGAGGTAATCGTGAAATTCATTTTTACTTCCTCATATTATGATGTATCAATTTCTTGCAGACAAGGTTCAAGCGTCATCGATGGCATAAAAAAGTTCTAAAGACTAAGGATCCTATAATTGTTTCAATTGGTTGGAGGCGTTACCAAACACTACCTGTTTATGCAATTGAAGATGTGAATGGCCGTCACCGCATGCTTAAATATACACCTGAACACATGCATTGTCTTGCCATGTTCTGGGGCCCACTTGCGCCTCCAAACACAGGGGTTGTGGCTGTTCAAAATTTGTCAAACAGTCAGGTTAGTTGGTTTTATGACCTGTATTTGGTGGCAAAACTGCCAGGTTGGGTTATTAGTCGCAACAGGTTTTTTTGCTATGGATTAAAATGGTCCGGCCAAATTACTTTTTATCTGAAGTGTAGATGGGTGGTCACATGAGGAATTAGTGTGTCAAATATGATTATGAAAGTTATACTATTTCAATAATAATGTTGTTGTTTTGAACACAATGATTTAAGGAGTTTTTATACATTAAAAATACACTATTTGGTGACTTACGAGTGGTTTGACTCGTTCCTTTTTAGGATTTTATATTTTAAATATTTGCTTAATTTATTAGAGATAACACGTCACCTGATCACCCATCCTTGCATATTCGGACATAAACTAATATTCCTTTCCTCCTGAAATCTATAACCACACCAGTGCTGTTACAAATTACTTTCTAGAAGTGACTTGTGTGAGACTAATGTTTTTACAGGCATCGTTTAGAATTACAGCAACTGCAGTTGTATTGGAGTTCAATCATGCGGCAAAAATTGTTAAGAAAATAAAGCTGGTTGGTGAACCTTGCAAGATTTACAAAAAAACGGCACTAATTAAAAAAATGTTCACTTCTGACCTTGAAGTAGCCCGGTTTGAAGGTGCATCTATTCGTACGGTTAGTGGAATCCGTGGGCAGGTCAAGAAGGTATATCCTTTTTTCTCATAGTACTTGATTAATCTTCTTCATATGTTAGAAGGTCAAGTGTAAGTTACAAATGCTGAAATTTGTACAGGCTGGAAAGATTGAGCTTGGTAATAAGCCTAAAAAGAAGGGAGGGCAACCTGAAGAAGGAATAGCTCGGTGCACTTTTGAGGATAAAATTTTAATGAGTGACATTGTTTTCCTGCGTGCTTGGACTCAAGTTGAAGTCCCATGTTTCTATAATCCCTTGACAACTGCGTTACAACCACGTGGTGAAACATGGCATGGTGTTAGAACAGTAGCAGAGTTGAGGCGTGATTATAACCTTCCGATTCCCGACAACAAAGATTCACATTACAAGGTAATCAAACACTTATTTTCTCCTTTCTTTCCTATCGTTTATATTAGTTAGCATGTGAAGATGATTATGAAAGTTCTATTAATAATAGGCTCCTTTTGAATATATTAAAAGTACACTTTCGGTGATGTCCAGCTTGTTTGACTCTATCTGACCCGTTCTTTGTTTTGTTACGTTTCTCTTGAAATATTAGCTGTTCCACCTGTTCAAGGTCAAATTATGTTCTTGTTGTGGCTTGAAATGGGTCAGGTTGGGTCAACTGTAACACTTTTTGACTACTTTTTTTTTCTTTTAAAGTTTTTATAAATAGGTATGTCGTATGTGACATATGTGGTTAGCATCATCTTATCAGTAATCTATTTCATTAGTAAAATAAACTTTAGGAGGTTTTACACGTTGAAGGTTACATTCTGCAGTATGCACAAGGTTCAACCCATTTGATCCGTATTGTACGTATTAAGTTTAGAAACTAATGAGCTCTTTTTATGTAATCCTCTTGACAGCCAATAGAAAGGCCATTAAAGAAGTTCAATCCGATCATTGTTCCCAAATCATTGCAAAGTGCCCTTCCGTTCCGGTCTAAGCCCAAGGAAACAAAGTCAAAGAAGGACAAAAGAGCCGTTGTCCCTGAACCACATGAACGAGACGTTCATAAACTTGTTCAACATTTACAACTGATCAGACACAACAAGGTATGGTTTCTGCTCTTCGTGGTCTAACAGTCAATGAAATTATTTCATTTGAAACTGACTATCCCAAACCAATATAAATAAGTAAAGCTTGCTTTTATTGATCAAACGGTTTTTTGGATGATATGCAGTTGAAGCAGCAGAAACTAAAGAAACAGGAGCAGAAGAAAAAACATGATGCTGAGAAAGCAAAGGAAGAAATTGTTACAAAGAAACGTCAGAGAGAAGAAAGACGAGATAGATATCGCACGCAAGACAAACTACAAAAGAAGATGCGCAGAGAATGACTCTCGTGACTCACGTAATATTATTATTATTTTCATCGCAGTTTTGCAGGGTTTATAGCAATTGGATACAATCCAAGGTGAGGTTTTATTTTGTAACTTAGAGCCGTATTAATATTGCCAAGTTTTGGTTCTGCCAAGGGTTTGAATGTGAAATTTGTTTGATAACAATTCCAGTATTACAAGATGTATGGTTATTTAAACACTTGTAAACATTTTTTTGTTATTATTAGTCATTTATTTACCAGCTAGAGGAACTTTCTCATTCATGTAATAAAAGCGACCGTTAGGTGTTCGAGTAAAACCAAAACAACCTGGAAACCGGACCAAAAGCTAACCGAAACCGAGGCTGTTATGTTAAACAGATAGGGAGTATGGGACTTGAGTCCTGATTGGGTTTTGTGTTATTAGAGTCGGGTTAGACGGGTCGGTTTGATGATCAAACTTCAACATAATTTTACATAATCAATTTCTTATTGGCATATGAACGTATATGTAAATACATGTATAAGAAATTAAAAATAGTGTGTAACTTATAATTTAGAAATTGTTTGTTGTTATAGAATGTAAAAGTTAACATTCTTTTGTGAAATAAATGGTGGTAGACTTGACTATGTACAGGGAAAGTAACTAGTATAACTCAAAATGGTCTAAAAACACTTGTCATTCATTATGTACTAACTGGACTTAATCCCAACAATATAAGGATAGGTTAACCACAAGATAATCAAACAAGAATTAAAATGAGTAGCAATAAAACTCAAGGAAAAACCGAAAAACTATTAGTTAAAACATGACATAAATATAACTAGGAATTATTGAATTGTATTAACATTATTCGCGAATCGCGTTAGTTAACCTGAATAAAGTGTTTCCATATTAATTTGACATACTACTTAAGTACTTAATATCTCAAGCGAACTCCACCAAACATATTATCCCATATTATGTGTCATATGCATCAATTCCATATTTAGAAAACCTTAAATAAAAAAAAGTAAAGATATGAACTTACGATCTTGACTGCCACGAACACCACCTCTCTTGCGACGTCCATTCGCTCTGATGAAATCGGCCTTAGGTAGGAAACTTATTTTATTATCAACTATCAAACGATATTTAGTACCCATGTACTATACAGATTTTAGTTTTATAGGTTTTAACTCAATTTACATATCAAATTTATTTTTAACATATCTCTTATTAAATCGATTTGGATATTTACAAATATATTCATATAAAAAATATATGTTACAATAAAAGATATGATTTATAATAGTTGGTAAATTTTTATTGGAAGATATCGGGTTAGGAGATAATTCATGATAATTGTTAATTTTTTTTATTTGAACATATCGAGTTATGAGATAATTAATGATAATTGGTAAAACTTTAATTTAAACATATCGGGTTAGGATAAATCATAATAATTGATAAGTTTTTTATTTGAACATACCAGGTTAGGAGATAATTCATGATACTTGGTACATATCGGGTTAAGATATGGATCATGATAATTGGTAAATTTTGTATTTGAACATATCGGGTTAGGAGATAATTGATGATAATTTGTCAATTTTTAATTTAAACATATCGGGTTATTTCGAATATGGAGCATACCATGACCCGTCTAAAAATTCTCCATCAAATTAATTTACAACATGACACCTAAGCAAAATCCTATGTGAGTGTGTGAATAGATTTAACGGCCTAACAAACCGTTATACTACAAATGCAAAAAAAACATCTAACGGCCGTTAAAGGCTTAATAGGCAGTTAAATAGATTTAACGGCCATTAAGTACTTAACGGGCCGTTAAAAAGGTGGATAGATAGAAAGGTTGAGTGTGTGAATAGATAGAGCCTTAATAAAAGGATTGAGTTGTTAACATGTAACTATAAAAAACACATATAATATTATCATTTAAGTTACCAGTAATAAATATTATAAACAACAAACAACGTAAAAAATGAAGTTTAGTTTTCAAAAGTAAAAAAAAAAATATATATTGAATAGTTTATAAAAAATGCAAATTAGATTATATATTTAACGGCATGCGAGGCTATGTTTGTGTGTTTTTTGTATTTGTAAAATTTTTTTAACACCATGTCTTGTTTTCACACTAGTCGGGAAACACAAGTTATCTCAAACACTTTAAAATATAGCATTATAACTCTAATTTTCAAATTCAGCTGGTATATCCTATTTTAATACATGTATACAACCATATATCATAAAAAACACGATGAAACCAAAAACATATTGTAGACGCATGTATGAGATTATATATTTTTAGGGGATTCGGATGTTAATAACAATTTTTTTATAACATATGATTAAAACTATGTATAATTAAAATTTTAAGTTGTGATAGAATATAAAACAATTAGTACGATGAGTAAAAATCTAACCTGATCATAATGTTACAAAAATAATACTTAAAAATAAGATTGTCTCATGATTCTCTTTTTTATTTACAAATAAAATTTTGTATAGTTTCTAAACCATACAAATCGGAATATAATTAGTGTCGATTTCTTATCAAAATAAGGTAGAACAATTTGGGCGGAAAAACTATACACATCATATCATATCTCAATGAATAACACATGTCATTAAAAACCCTTTTTTATTAATATGTATAGATTTTATAAATAATGTTTTTAAAACCGAACAAACGTCAAACCAGTCTTTTACACCGGTTTCTGGCTTATGTTAGGGTGGTGGGAGTGGAAAATTTTGAACCCCCACTACCCTCACAACCCACCAATAATAATACTCCAACTCACAACTACCCTCACACTACCCTCACTTCTATTTTTTGGTGGGTGTCAATACCCTCATACCCTCACTTTTTTTTTAAATTTTTTATTTTAATAACTTTAAATTAACAATTAAAAATATATAATATAAAACCATTCATTAAATAAAAAAAACTAACAAATTACATAATTAAAGAAGATTTAAATAAATAACTAGTCTTCGTCTTTGTCTTCGTCTTCATCCTCGTCCTCGTCCTCGGTAGTATCCAAGTAGTCAAGATCTAGAGTTGCAAGATGTTCGGTTAGATCATATCGAAGTCGGTGATGTATCTCGGAATCATGCAACTCCTCAAGTGCATCATCATCCTCAACTGGTTGCACCGGAGGATCTCGTATGTACACTGGCGATATAGCATTTCCATCATCTTTTAGTATCATGTTGTGCAATATCATGCACGTGTACACCAACTTTCTAATCTTGTCTATACTCATTGCACGTAGGGGGCGTTTAAGAATACCCCATTTAGACTTCAAAATCCCGAAACCTCGCTCGACGTCTTTTCTGGCCGACTCTTGCACTTTCTTAAATCTTTTATCTTTTGGATCGGTTGGGTATGGAGTCGCTTTCACAAACACGGACCAAGTTGGGTATATACCGTCTGTTAGATAGTACCCGCGTTTGTATAGTCTTCCATGCACATACATCGGACACTTTGGCGCAGTCCCATTTTGCTCCGGGAGAAATAGTGGAGATTGGTTGAGAACGTTAATGTCATTGTTGGACCCGGGGGTACCGCAGTAAGCATGCCACCACCACGTATCTTGTGAAGCCACCGCTTCGCACATGACCGTGGGGTACTGGTGATCACCTCTCATATATTGTCCCCGCAAGCTGGTTGGGCAACTTCTCCAAACAAAATGTGTACAATCGATGCTACCGAGCATCCCGGGGAGGTGGTGTTTTTCTTCGTGGGCTTGGTATAAAAGTGCAATGTCATGGCTAGTGGCACGTCGTAAAAATTCGGTACGATATAAATAAATTATAGAATCACAAAAATATTCTAAACTTTCGCGTGAAACTCTAGCTGACATGCATAAATATTCATCATATTCATCGGGCGCATTACCCGTTGCAAGTTGTTTGATCGCGGACGTGACTTTTTGTAGCGCCGTGAAACTCTTTTTTTTCCTCCCGTCCAAACCTTCTTGAAAATATTCATTTGTTGCTTCAACGTCTTGTACAATTTTTAAAAACAAGCGTTTCGACATACGAAACCTCGTGCGAAACGTGGTCTCCGAGTACTTCGGGTTAGCATTAAAATAGTCCGCCATTAGAGTTCTTTGTCCTTCTTCACGATCTCGTTCAATGTAATTTCGTGAAGAGGTTGCCGTGTCGTCTTCTTCAGCATGATCCAACACCATACGCAAACTACTATCATCGGAGAAAAATAGTTTGTTATCCGACGAGCTGGATGTGTAAACTAATTTCTTTCGATGCATTTTTTTAGAATGAAAAATATATAGTAGAAAGATAGTTGTGTAGAAAGATAGTTGTGTAGAAAGATTATTGTGTAGAAAGATAGTTGTGATTGAGTATGTTAATGTAAATGTATATATATAGTATATATAGGTTTGAAATAAAAAAAAAAAAAAAAAAAAAAAAAAATATGCAAATAGCCGTTTGAGGTGGGCCAGACCAAAGAAAAAGAGACGTTGTGGCAACGGGTACCCATGCCCGTGACCTCCTACCCGCACCGCTACCCGCGGGGGCGGCGGCGGTGTTACCGCGCGGGTACGGGCTACCCGCATGGGTACCCGCACCCCACACCCACCACCCTTATAACTTATAATTTCTCAAATCCAATTACAAAACTTTAAACAATACAATAATAATAGTAGTGAGCTGTTTTTGCAAATTTTCAGACTTTTATCAGAAGTTGAGTCGGTTAGAGCATTCACAGTGGGAGAATCAAATATATGTGAGTGGGGTTTTTATATTTTAGGGGGTGAGTATGAGTGGTTGTAAATTATTGTGAGTGAAGGAAAGAGAAAATTTGATGGTGGATGAGAGAGAAACTCTATATTTGAAAAGCTACTGTTCACCCCCTATAATTTTTTAATATTTTTTGAAAGTGTTGTGAGTGGAGGAGAGAGAAACTGTAATGATAAATGTATAAAAGTATTATTATTTAAATAGAAGGAAAGAGAAAATGTAGTGATTTTTAGTGTAAATTTAGAGATAGGGATGGTTCCTCTACTGTGAATGCTCTTAGGGCAGAGCGTATAAATTCAATTTCTAAACCTCATAGCCGCCATTAATCTGCTAAAAAAACATGGAAAACGGCAATCACAAACAAGTACCTGATGACGCCAACGAACGTATGATCATCATCACTTATTGTTCAATTCATTACTGATCTTTAATTTGATTTGATTTGATTTGTTTATTCAGATTGCCCGGGGACTGAATCGGAAGATGCTGGAAAATCTGATGCTTGTGCTGGTTGCCCTAACCAGGAAGCTTGTGCCTCTGCTCCTAAAGGCCCCGATCCAGGTACATCTCTATGTCTTCGTTTATTTGTTGTCTGTTTGCTTGATTGCTTATTATGTTAATAAGATTGATTATTTCAACATGCTGCTTTTTATATGATTAATTGTTCATGCTTTTTTGGTTTAATTTTCATCACTTTCAAGTTGAAATCAAATCGTTTAATACTTTGCTGTGTAAGTAACTAACTAGCTTAAGTTAGATGACTGGTGCTAACAAAACGCCTCTTGAATTCAACAAGTGCTAACAAAATATGACGCCCAAAATAAACAAAATGTTAAGAGTCTAAGGTGGTATATTATTTGGTTTAACTGTTTGGTTCAAATGAAGGGGTTAAAAAGTACTCAACTAGATTTGTTGTAGCCTGTTCCTAGTCGGGCGGGCTAGTAACTAGTTCAATCAAGTCAGGTTTTGAGAATAACGTTTTTTATTGTAGGTGTTCGGCGAGTTTGAATGATATTCAAATCCACTTATACTATGTATTTAGCCTCAAATGGATATTGAACTTTTTATATAAACTTTGGTTTGTTGGGACAGATTTGGTTGCAATAGCAGAAAGAATGGCTACTGTAAAGCACAAGATACTAGTTTTATCGGGTAAAGGCGGGGTTGGCAAGAGCACATTCTCGGCCCAGCTCTCGTTCGCCCTTGCTGACAAGGACTTTCAAGTAGGATTACTAGACATTGACATTTGTGGGCCCAGCATCCCCAAAATGCTCGGGTTAGAAGGCCAAGAAATTCACCAAAGCAATCTAGGTTGGTCTCCTGTTTATGTCGACTCCATAGGAGTAATGTCAATCGGGTTCATGCTCCCTGACCCGGATGATGCTGTCATATGGCGGGGCCCACGAAAGAACGGGATCATAAAACAGTTTTTAAAAGACGTTTATTGGGGCGAGCTTGATTTTCTAGTGGTCGATGCCCCACCTGGGACCTCAGATGAACACATTTCAATTGTCCAGTTTTTAAAAGAAACAGGTATCGACGGTGCTATAATAGTAACCACCCCACAACAAGTTTCTTTAATTGATGTGAGGAAAGAAGTTAGCTTTTGTAAAAAAGTCGGGATTCCTGTTCTTGGGGTTGTTGAGAATATGAGCGGGTTATCACAACCCCTCTCTGATTTCAAGTTTGTGAAACCGTCCAAGAACGGGGACCAAGAACAGGAGGATGTTACAGAGTCGGTTATAGCAGTTTTGAGAGAAAAAGCACCTGAATTGCTGGATTTGGTTGCGTGTAGTGAGGTGTTTGATAGCAGTGGTGGAGGGGCGGCTAGAATGTGTGTCGAGATGGGTGTCCCATTTCTTGGAAAAGTACCTTTGGATCCTAAGTTATGTAAAGCTGCTGAAGAAGGTAGATCTTGCTTTGCTGGTGATCAGTGCAGGGTAAGCGCTTCCGCACTTTCTGCAATAATCGCTAAACTGTTGAAGAACAATCCGATGGTGTGAGCATAAAACATTGTAAGTTTATATTCTTCTTTTCGAGTTTAGTTTTTTATTTATTTATTGTGAATTTTGTTGTTATTTCAGATCAATTTTAAATCATGATGTTAGTATTGATAAAAGTGTGTAAGTACAATTAAATCATATGTGGTTATGTGAGTGGGAAACTAGTTCATGTTATGCTGAAAATGAACAAATCAATTTGGGAAACAAGGGTACAACATGTATCATCAACTTGAAGTGTTTGGTTAAAGATTTTATGGTCATGAAAGAATGAAAGTTATTTTGTTTCTAATGTCTTATATAGACTTATAGTCGCCCTCATATTACACGGATGACTATAAAGTCGTTTGATTGTAGAGGACCTGATCGACGTAAGCTGTATGCGGTTGTTGACGAAAACAAATGTTTTGAAAACTGGACCGGACACTGAACCGGTATTATAATTGTACTAGTCGGATTGGGGTTGATCCGGGGTCAGATAAATATATATTTATCAAAGTAATAACGTAAGAATTTCAATTTAAACACAACGTAAACTCAATAAGACTACATGTAGTGGTTAATGCCCCTTAGGGGCATTATGTGACAAGTGGATGCCATGTCACTAAGGGGCATTATCGTCAAAATGGGTGTAGTGGTTAATGCCCCACATAATGCCTCACAATCATTACCCCATCATTTAACTAATCATTTAATAAATAATTTATTTAAACATTTATTTATTAATAAAAGTAAAAATACATAAAAGTAAAATACACGAGTACGAAACCGGAAATAAACTAGTCATAACGCGTCACCCTACGATTTAACCAACAATGCTCGACCAAGTCCGCCGTGAGAGCATAATGCGCCTCTTTGTTACGCATGAAGTTGGAGTTCGCTATTCTTTCTTCCATGCTTATTCGTTCGCGTTCCGGTTCGATATATCCCGGTGTATAATCCTGACAATAGGCTTTGCCTTCATCCTCCAAAATCATATTATGTAATATGAGGCAAGCGTACATAACGACATAACGTACATCATTTTTTCCTTTGACCCTAGCCGACACGGGTTGCTCACAAAATGCCAACGTTTCTTGAGAACTCCAAAAAGACGCTCGCGTCGCATCCTTTTGTATAGCCGTAAATCCCATCCTTCCTCTCGCGTCGCATCTTTGTTGAAAATAAGGTTTTTCTCGTTCCAAATCTTGAGCTATACGTAAGAATAGCCTTGAACTCATTCGGAACCGACGCCGAAAACTAGCTTCATTATATCGTGGCTCAACCGGATCGAAATAATCTTTCATCAAACGTTCATTCGCCGCCGCTCGGTCTCTCTCGACGGATACTCTTTGATAAACGGGTCTCGGTGGGTTAGCGACGTGTTGCAAAAACGAAGCCGCGAGTGCAACCGCGCTTGTAACCGCATTATCCATCTCTATTTCGCCCGTTGAAGTGCTATCTCCACTTGACGATGAAGCATATGATTCCATTTTAGATTATTTGGTGTGTGTGGTTTGGGAGAAAATTAGAGTATAGTGTGTGTGTTTTAAAAAAAATTGATGTATTTTGGATATGTATTTATATGGTGTGTTTTAAAAAAAAGTTGGTAATTTTTTTTTAATTTGGTCAAAGTGAGTCAAACTAGCCGTTCACTAGCCGTTGGAATGTATATGCATCGATTTTAGTGGGGGCGCGGGCGTTGTTTATAAAACGCCCAAACGTGTTTTTGCCCGATAACGCCCCTTAGTAATGGTGTTGGGGCGTTAAGGGGCGTGTTTTTGGGTGGGATAACGCCCACTACGGCTGGTCTAATATTAAGTTATATCACATAAGTAATAATCTAAACAAGTTTTAACGCCAAAAATCACCAAAAAATCATAAATTAAACATATTTGAACGCTAAAATAAAACGAGTTTTATCATTTTCATAACTTAAAACATTAACATATTGATTTTCATTAAAAAAAACACAAATATAAATAGATATAAACATAAAATCCAAGAAAATCAAACATAAAAATATATATTTTATCACTTACCCAATTCAATAGCGGGTCGGTTCCGGTCCATACGATTTAAAGCGGTTCAGAAACATCAATCAAACCGTGTCTAATTGAACTGGGATTATTAAAAAAAGTGGTCGAACTACAGTTGGATGGTCGGTTTAACAACATTGACGAAAACCACTTCACAATCTTTGAAAATGTGAGCACTTGTCGGTTTATCGTTTCCAACCCCTTACAAGTGAGGCTTATGACTGCTCTAGAGACATGCTAACATGGTTAACCCGTGACGGGTATCGATTGCTTGTTTGGGCTAATAGGTTTAGCCACAGCTAATTGTTTTCTTACTTTTGTTAATAAACTGTTGCTTGGGATTTGTTATTTAAGCGATCTATATTATTATTTCTGAAGAACACAACACCTTAAAGCTGCTTGGGATTTGTTTATTTCAGTCACTGATAATAATCAGGTTAGCATTGGGTTTTGTATTGCTACATCAAACACAATAAGAAGACACGTTTTTAGTAAAACGATCATGAACATCCTAGTTAAATTTGTTAGGTACACTAAAAACCTTGATGTGTTACTGTTCTATTAATAATTTTAATTCTAAGGGCAATTAAGACGTGGGTGTTGCTATATAAACTCCTATTTTTAAGTTTTTTTACTTGTTACACTACTTACTTAAGGGTTTAGAAAAAAATATAATTTCAACATTTTTTTTACAAATTAATATTTTTTCTCTTAAATTAAGAATTCGTTTTTTATAATGCTGGATTAAACTATTGCATTTGGTTGGTGAGTATCGACTATGAGCGTCCAAACTAACCGAAACTGAAAATACTCGGAATAAATCGTATCCGTAACCGAAAAACGAACCGAATTGCAAATTTGGTTTTCGGTTCGGTTACTAATAGTATCCAAATTATGAATTTGGTTTACGGTAAAAAAACACGATTTATTTGGTTCAGTTATCTGAATAAACCTTATAATAATTGGTTTTATCAGATAACCGGACAGAATAATTCTACTAAAGTGGATGAATTCGGTTTGGTAAGGGAAAAAAACTCCATAACCGGACCGAATAATTCTACTAAAGCGGTTTAATTCGGTTAGGTTAGGCCAAAAAATGATTTCATGACCGAATAAAAAGATTTTACAACCGAACAAATTGGACCAGCCAAAAAGTTAACCGAATCCGTTAAATGCCGACATCAAACATCTTTTTATATACGCATATTGTTAATTTCATTTAGGAACACTATTTTTTTAATGAATAAAGACAATAAAAGTTTGAAGGCATATTTTGACAAGTTTCAAAAGTTTTTTTTAAGTTGGGGGGGAGGGGGGTGTAACATAAAGTATGAAGGGGGGTGTGTATAGAAACACCCTTAAGACGTTACATGAGTTTTTATACACTAAAAACTTGACCCAAGTCACGTGATACTAAGGCCGAGTCTTAATTGGTGCGTGTGTTGTGCAACAACATTTGTGACTTCGATTCACATTGTCAATAATGTGTAGTGTTCCCATGTTATATTATGTCCCATACGTTGCGGCGTAAAGCCACATACATTAATTAGGTTTCGTGAACGTGCGCAACGCGACTTGTTAAAAAGTATATGTCATTTGGTGTTATGTCTCGTACATTTCACGCACTATGTCTGTGACATTAATGTAGTTAGACATAGTTAAAAAGTGTTTAATGTCTCATACGCTAACACAATAACACATAAAGTTGGTAAAATTAGTATTAAAAAAATGCAAAAAATAGTAAAAGACAAAGACAAAAAGGCTATAAAAAGCCCAAAAATAACATTGACAGATTATAGGCGGTGCATTCTAGACAAGCAAACCAGTTTCGGACCCGACCTGACGGGTTTACTAGTAACTTGTTTCGGTTTCCACCCGATGGGGCCCGTACTCGGTGTACCATGTTCAATATACGGAGGTTCCACCTTTTTGACTTTTTTTTGTTGTTTTATCACCATAACACCCCCCTTGAGTTGTATAAATATAAGTTTGATGTTTTTATTGATTATTCCACTCGAAAACGCAAAAACAATAGCGAAAAGCGCAATATATACTCTATTTTTCATCTCTCTCGATATGGCATCTGCACACTCATCCGTCGGTGAAGGTTCTTCCTAAGTTACAACCGTTGTGCAAGTTATTGGGAGCGACTTCAAATTCCACTTTGGACAAGCATATCACAAAGAAGTTTTGCCCGGTTTTGAAACAAGACCTCGGGTCCGAGCAATTCAAAATGGGGGCGGGTGGTGAAATATTTCATTATAGTGTTAATATGGTTCAAGATCATATGTCGAAGTTTGTGACTCAAAATGCTTTGCAATTCATCCAACATCACCATTACAAAGCAATCACCTGTCACCACCATCTTCTTCACCTACGTAACAAATACCATCTCCTCCCCAGCACCGTTTCGATGTAATTTTATATCAATCGACTCGTATTCTTATTCCGATCAAAAACCATAAAACGTCGTCCTGAAATTAAAAAAAAAGAAGTTAACGCCGTTAACTTTTTCTTAACAACGGTCCATTAGTGGCCAAAATGATAAAAGTTAGGACCGCCAGCACATATTTCAGAAGTTGGGACCGGTAGCGGTTAAAAACTAATAGTTAGGCCCGTTAATATCCAATATCCCTATATTCAACTATAAACTTGTTTCTTCTAAAAAGTTATAGGGAAAAAAGTAATTCATAAATTCGCTTGATACCCGCTCGAAAAATACTTGGTTTGAATTTGGCTCATTTACACTAGGATCGAATTTGGTTCAATTTTTAAATGAGCCGATCGGCTCGGTTCGTTTGTTAAGAGAGAACTCATTGTTAAGTTAAGAAATAGAGAACCACTTAATAGGGAAGATGTAACATTTAAAAGAGGAAGAGTGAAGAGTAAAATTTGAGCTTAAAGTATATAAATCTTTAAGCATTTTCCTTTATTGAATATGTTAGTATTGATTTTAAATTGCACGATTAAATAAAAAAAATTTAATCTTTTATTTGAGTATAAATAATGTAAAATAATTTTGAACTTATGTTTTTTATTACCGCATATGTGTTAAAATATGAATGTTTTAAGAAAAAAGAAACAGGAAATGAGTTTTATAGTTTTCAACTTTAAGTTACTTGTCTGTTAGACACCCTCCATGTTTTCATGGGGTGTTTGATAAAGTAGATAAATATGATTTTGTTATTGTGTTCCATATTTAATATCTTATATCATTATATATCGCCTTAAATACTAAATTTAATATTCATCAAATCATTAATGTGATAACCAGTTTTTTTCTAATTAATAATATAAATCTTAGTGGACACATGATATATTGATATGGTATGATTTTAATATATGATTTCAACTATAAAGTTTAAATTTTATAAAAAATTTAAAAAGACATATAGAGTATTAAATTTAATATTGAATGAAGGTTAATTGTCTAAAAACATAATTCAATATATTGGTAATAGTTAGAACTTTAAATGGTAAATTAAAGATATATTAGTGTTTGTCTCTTTTTCAAATTCCAAACTCTTTTTTAAATGTCCATAATTTTTTATTTACGACATTATTTTTTAATAAAAATTACACCGAAAACGAGCGTTTTTATCTTCAAAACGCATATAATATTGATGAATTAAAAACGATTTTTTTTACGTTTCAACTCATTGTGTTATTTCGTCAGGCCATTGTGTTATTTAGTTAGGCCATTGTGTTATTTAGTCGGGTCATTATGTTATTTGTTAAGTCATTATGTTAGATTTTGTCATTGGGTTATATTATAACTTGTTTTTTAATACAAACAAAACATACATAATAACACAATATGTCAAATCTTATAATTTGTTTTTATTGTTGACATAATCATATGCAATAACATAAAATCTCAAATCAGTTACTTGTTTTATTTGTGTAAAATATCAAATATATATAACTTGTTTTTCATGTTTTAGTTCATTATATTATTCGTCAGGTCATTGTATTATTTCTCAGGTTATTGTGTTATTTCATCTTTTAAACATATTTTGATAACTTTATGTGACAACATATTACATTATATTCTATTAGATCATTCACACCTTATTTCTTATTTCTATTAATATAATTACACTAAAAATCAATACATTTACTCTCTTTTATTCAATTAATAATATTTTTTATATCTATATAATTACATTTTCACTCTCCTCAACTCATAACCATTTTAAAAAAATATTAAAAAGTTATGCGGGTTAAAATGAATTCCTCAAATATACCAATGAATACTAGATTTCCCACAAATTTTCTTTTGCGCCACTCACAACCGTTTCCTAAAGATGTAACTTTGTAGAAACATAACCAGGTTTTAATTTTGTTTCAATTAACTTACTCAAACTTGCCGTTAAAAAATGTTACTCAAACTTTATTTTGTTTCAGTTATTTAACTTATCTTTGTTCCAATTAAGTCACTAAAACTTTGTTTTGTTTCAGTTAAGTCACTCAAACTTTATTTTTTTTGTTTCAATTAGATAACTTAAGTTTACTTTAATGTTTCATTCCTATATATGTGATTTAAAAAAACACGTGAAACATTTTTAAAAATTGAAATTTTTTAGAAATTCCAAAAAGTAAAAACTAAATGGCAAAAAATTATAAACTTTTACAAATTAAATATTAAAAAACAAATTTTTACATGTTATACAAGTTAATTATTTAAGATTAGAACACTTTCGTAAAGTTAAGCTACCTAATTGAAAGAGAACAAAGTTTAAGTGATTTAATTGAAACAAAACTTAATGTTAAGTTACTTAATTGAAAAAAAACCCAAGTTTAAGTGACTTAATTGGAACAAAACTTAAAGATAATTTATCTAATTGAAACAAAAAACAAAGTTTGAATGACTTAATTGGAACAAATTAAATCAAAACTTGGTTATGTTTATATGACGTTTTCCTCTTTCGTAAAATATATATAACTTAGAACGGGATGTAGATACTCTTAACTTATGTAACACATTGAGTTTATTCAACCCGTGCGATATAACTTTGTTTATTAAAATATATTAAATAGTATTTATTACACCCCTTGTAATACATATCATTTTAACCTAATAAAAATATAAATATTATTACATACATGCTATATATACATTTATGCGTGTGTGTATATATATATATATAATAAGCCAACCCGAATTTCATTGAAATTCACGCTTAATTACTACAACCAAATCAAGTTTTCTGATGGGAAAACTATTGTCTCTCTTAGTCATAACACTTAACCTTTTTTACACAAATGGTCTAGTGGCAAATAAGGATGTAACGCCATTATGCTTTATGAGTTCTTACATCATTCACATAAAAAGTAATGTAAACAATCTTATGTTACATTGCCAGTCAAAAGATGATGATCTCGGACCCGTTACTCGAAACGCCGGAGAGGAATTCGATATCAGGTTTTGCATAAATGTTTGGAGAACGACTCTCTTCTATTGTCATTTTAATTGGCAATCAAAGCATCAGATGTTTGATGTTTTTGCTTTGAAGAAGAAGAAAGTGCCTGAATATTGTTACGCAAGATCTTTTGGGAAACTTGATTGCTATTGGTGGGTAAAAGATGATGGTTTTTATGTTCCTTTGAGCAATGAACACACACCAAATAATTGGGTCAAAAGATATGATTGGGAATAATATATATATATCTATATATTTTGTTAATTCCGTTATCAACTTAATTAATCTCAGTTACATGCATATTTTATTTTTTAGAACGGTGGTTGGGGGTGGTCAGCCCACGACGTTGAAATGGCTTCCGGATAGGGGTATATTAACATAACATCATTCTAGGGCATAGATATTAGTTCGAATCCCACCTCTTGACTCTGGATCAATCGAGGGAGTTGCGTTGTCTCATGTGTCTTAATTACTCTATGACGGGGTGTCACGGGCTAGTCAATGTGTGCGGCTCATAAGTTTTATTTTTGTTAGAGATATGATGGGGGTTGTGTGTAAAACTGTAAACGTACGGTGTTGGTGCGACACATGTTTATTTTCAATTATTTAGGTGTTGCATATATTCATATATTGTTTGTAATTTAAGTGTAAAAGTTGATAAATATGATTTTCAAACAAAATATTGATGAATATACGTAGTTCTAGAATACTTTTGGATATGCCATAGAAACATAACCAAGTTTCAGTTTTGTTCTAATTAGGTACCTCAAACATATTTTACTTGAATTGAATGACTAAACCTTCAAATCGAGCAATTGTTGGATTTTGTTTGTGTCAAGAAAGGAATTAGGGATAGAATGTGAGGGTCGGAATATTTAATATATGTAATTATATTAAAAAATTTAAATATATGTTAATTATAATAAAAAATAAAAAAATAAATCTACAATTCACATTACCGCTTCACATTAGCATAAAAAAATGTAAAAAATAATTCCTAACTGAAACGTAAAGAAAAACATGTGAAAACAACATGTTAAAACCTCTAATTTGAATAAAATATGAAGGTGAGTGACCTAATTGGAACAATTTTTAAACTTGAGTGACTTAATTAGAACAAAATTGAAACTTGGTTATGTTTTTACAAAGTTACCCCTACTTTTGCAAATGAATACATAGTTGTTTTAATTATGTTACATCTAGAATTTAATAGCAATGGTTTGTTTTAGCTTTTAACTATTTAAATTTCTGAATAATGCAATAATTAATGGTTTAGAGTGTTTCTTTCATCAGAAAATGTCTAATTGGTTCAGACATTTGCTACTGAATGGTTAAACATTATACTGATTCTTAATGGTTAATACATGTTATCTGAATTGGCCAGACATTTGTCTTTGAATATAGTTAAACAATATACTAACTTTTAATGGTTCAGTCATTTTACTAGTCCAACACTTAATGGTTTAAATATCTTACTGGTTTAGCATTTAACAATTCAGAAGTTGCCAAACATCCCCTAAAACTCTTAGTAGTGGATTTTATGCCTAGCCAACACTTAATGGTTTAAATATCCTTGTAATTTCAGGAAGTTAGGGGCCATACATAAAAAGAAAGTTAATTACACGAATGGCCCCTGTGGTTTGATCTTATTTTATATATGGCCCATAACTTCCTGAAATTACAAGGATGTCACTTAATTTTTGGAATTTTGTTGCATATATCGTTGGCCCTTAGAGTGGATGGACGTTAGATTTATCCTTTAAGTGGGTGTGAAAAGACTATTTTACCCTTAGTAACAAACAAAACAAAAGGGGGCGGCGGCACAACTTGTGCCCGTTTACCTGCCACCTTGTTGTAAATTCTTTGATGATTGTTGTTAATGGTTTCACATGATAAATTATTATAAACAAACAAAATATTTTTTATTAACGTTGTTAAATGCTATTATGGTTTAAATACCATCACCACTGGTCACTAGACACCCCACCTCACCACCACCGGCGACTGTGCAATGACACCACCATCGATTGTGCAACGATAACGATAACGACACCGCCACCACCCCACCTTGGTCTTCCATTACCGTCACCGATGATTGTCCAACCAAATCAAGCACCACCACCACTACCACCTAATCCACCCCCACCACCGCGTCTTTTCTCCATCAACAGCCATCCACCTCATGTAAACACCATCACCTAACCATGTTCGATCAAAACAAAATTAGTGTGACACCCTACCCGGTGGCGGAAAACACCGGGTTGTCAAGTGGGTTGGATATCAAAAGTACAAAGCACATGGCATCTAAGAAGTATATTTTAATATTATTAAGCATTCAATGTTGTGACGTAACAGGAAATAAATAGTCTCAAAACAGTAAATAAATCCGGAAACAGAAACGTCATTGTTTTATTATTTTCTAAGTCCATGGCATCCTACGTGTCAAGCAACTGAAACAACTTCAAACGCCACCTGAAATATGATTAAAATAAGTTAGCTACGAGAATAGCTAGTGAGTAAAAACACAGTAAATAATACATAGTATGAAATCCGAGATCATTAGAAATATGTTGCGCAAGCTCATGTGTATAGCAATTTCGTCATATTACACAACCGTGACCATAGAATCACATAAAAACAAGAAACATATACCCCGCAGGGTAACTTTTAGCAACGGGCCATGAGAACCACTCATGTTACAATTAATGATAACTGTCGTCTAACCGTCATTTAACCGTCCTTTAACCGTCAATTAACCGTCTCGATAAATAAGTTATCAATAATTGTTTTAGCATCTAGAGGCATAGCAACATAGTAACAAGTATCATAGGATAGTATCTAGTAACCAACACATAGAATCAACAACAAGAATCGCCGGTATCACATCACCTAACGTGCCATAAAGTGTAGGTGGGTTTGTCAGACCGTTAGCGCTAACATCGTACCGGTGGAAATTACGTAATAATACAACTACTTTTAACTAACACACAATTTTGCATCAAGCGGCCGACAAGATTAACATATTTTATGATCTCATTTGAAAATAGAATCAAAAGGAAAGAAACCGTAGTTTAGTAATAAGAATCATATTTCAGTCCCAAAGCAAAAATAGTAAAATGGGAAGTGAGTTTACTCATCTTGAAACTCGGGCACGAAACAAATAGTAAATAGTCTAAATAGAACCGAGGATCGCCCAAATATTAGAATCACCTAATTAAATGGCAATCCTAACTTAGTAAAGCATATTGTATAGAAAACTATAATAGGAACAATAGGAATTTAAGGAATTTAGGATTCTAGGGTTTTGAATTGAGATTTGGGGTTTTTCGGTAAAAGATTAAAAATATATAGATTGATTGAATCACAACGTCGGAAAATAATAGCAATGGTATTACAATAGGTTTTGATAATAATCAGACAATAGTATTGTCTCAGATATCGCATTTATCCAACTAATTATTTAACGACGAGAAGTATATTTATATAAGCTAATAATACTCTAAAATGTTTACGTCATTTGTGAGATATTTAATAGCCTTATTAACAAGTATATATATTTATAAACTAATATATATATATAAGACTTTGTATGTTTTAGAAGTATTAAATACACATTTTATACTATTTTTAAGGTATTTGAAAGTATTAGTAAAAATAAGTTTATGGAACTATATTTATACCAAATCATGGTTTTAAATATTTGATTAGATTTTAACATGTTATATTTTATATATTACAAAGATTAGTATTTAGATTAAGATTTTTGATAAAAAAAATAGTTAATAAAATGTTTGAGCAAAAAGATAAAAATATGTGGTTCAACCAAGATTCGAACCGGTGACCCTTTGGTTCAAACAACTTCATACAAACCACTGAACAAAATAGATTTAGTTGTAGTTTTTCAAAACATAATTTTTTTCACACGTTTTAAACAAAAATCCCCAAATTCTTATAAACCCTAGAATCTAGAATCATGAATTCGATCACGAAAACGATAAAGATACCACAATTAATCATAAGTATTTTGATCAGTACGTGACAAGGATCATTTTGACATAAACAACTTACTTGATTTGCAACGAATTGGATCAAAGGGATGATGACAAAGAACACGACGGGTTGAATATTGAAATGGCACCTAGCCGTTAAAATTCAATTGCTTTTCCAGATTTAGTCTTGATGATGTGTGGAATTAAAAACTCAACAGAATTAGAGAAGAAGTTGATGAATCAGGGTCCAATTACTGAGTTGCAGGTTTTGAATAAAGTGCGAATCAAATACGATGTTCTTGGTGATTTTGGTTGAAATTAGAGTAACGGAGAGTGAAAATGATATCTTAGGAGTGTTTTTAGTAATTGAATTAGATTAATTTGATCCAGAAAACAGTATTTTGAGGTCGGTTTTGTTTTGGAAATAGTTAAATTGATTCGAGATAATGACAGCAATTACGTTCGAATTGAAGGTGTGGTTACATTCTAAATCACTACTGAAACGATTCCACTCATTCAATTTGATTAATTACAAGTTAATTCTCCGTTTGATTAAGTGGGTTTATGATCAACGGTTTTGATTTCAACAGAAACAAGGAATTGGACGATTGTTTGCTGTTTTGGTAATGGGTGAGGGTTCGAAACTGGGAAATGGTCGAGATATATACGATTAATTGGGTCAGAATGGTTTAAAACGGCATATTGTATGTCGCCGGAAAAGTGATTATGCCGGCCAGATGGCCGGAACTTGTTTCTGCCGGAAAAACGCGACAGCATGGGGGGATTCAGAGACGGGAAATAATTTAGTAGACGTTGGTTAATAACTTGGTCATTAGATATTAGAGACGGGAAATAATGTACACTCAACATATTTATATAGATATCATTAATAACAAAGTGTTACATTAAAGGAGAAATGAATATGAATACATTAAAGATAGATAACTTCGGGTTCGAGTCGGGCATCCGGGTTCGGATTTGGGGCAGATGTCACAATTAGACCCTAAATCGAATCATCATTGACATAAAATCGAACCCTACCAGTTTACAGTGGTGTAATAATGTAGTTATAAAACAGGAGGTGATGATGGTGTTTGTGGAGGTGGAAGTAGACAAAGGGGAAGGTTGCGTTGATGGGAGGTGACCTGAATGCCGAAGAAGGTGATGGTGGTGTTTGCCGGACGAAGATGATGGTTTGAATGTGTGATGGATGAAGATGATGTCAATGGTGGCACCATTTCTACAATCAGAATTGAAATGAAAAGAGAAGATGAGGGTGGATAGATAACTAGGGTGGAGGGTGGGAGTGGGTTTTAGAAGAAATGTTTAATATTTAACATTTGTAAGTCATTTTAATATTATTTTCTATACTTAATATTCTTTTATCTTTTAGTAAAGGTTAGTTTGGTCATTTCACACCTATTTAACGGAGAAGTTTAACGCCAATTCACTCCAAGGGCCAACAGTACAACAAAATTATGAAAAGTGAGGGTCATCCTTGTAATTATAAAAAGTTAGAGGCCATAAATGAAATAAGATCAAACTATATAATTAGACCGAATAAAATAATTTTCTTTTAAACTCTAAACATATAAAACCTTAAAGGACCAAAACATTAAATTAATCTTTAAATAAAGTATTACCAATGATTGAAGAAATAATCTCGCAATATAGTTGGTTATCATTACAACCATCAGTCCATCAAGCTAAAGTAAATAAAGACCTACTTTTACACTTGCTAATTTGTTAATAAACCAAAACCAAATATGTACATAGTGATATTGTTTAAGAGCTTAGTTTAAAATAATGTTTTTTAAAAAATATATTATAGTAAGACTATTTATATTTTGGTCCCATAATATTTAGAAAAATCGTAAATATTTAAGAGTAGTTACATTTTCAATCATGTTCTACTATAGTGTGCATGAGTCAGAATATATTTATTTTAAATTTTTAAGTTTTTACTTATGTATTGGTATAAAAATGTAAAGTTTTCACTCATTTCAAATCACATATATTCCAAATCCAAATACAGAAACACTCTCATTGATATCCAAGTCTGCAAGTGAAGAGCAATTATTTTGTAGGGGAATATATATAATTATTGATTGATGCTAAAGGCAATTCAGCTTTTGTTTCTTTCTAGCTATTTGATCAGCAGCAGCTATATATAACAAAGACAAGCTTCCACACCACAAAGCTTTTGAAAAAAGGGAAAGTGAAGGGTTTGGTTTTGCAAAATAAAGATAGTTAAGGGGGACAAAGTTTCCACAGCTTGTAGCTTTTGCAGACAGTCTTTACAAAAAGAAAGTTACATATTGTACCCTTTTAAATATGATCACTCTCCAGATAAAGCTACTAATTATTTCTTTTTATTTTATTTTATTTATTTGCATGATCTTTTGCTTGAAAGTAGAGGAAGCTATTGCCTTGGATCTGTAACTTCACATTATCAGTCTAAAGCAGTCCAACTTCCATTATTTTCTATGTACTTTCACCTTTTTGGTTTTATGAGAGACATATATAAATAAAATAAAATAAAATAATTGTAAAAAAGCAAAAGACAAAATGATAAACCATTATATATAAAATAATCCAGTTAATTTACAATGATGTTTAAAGGTTTTATTAATTAGTCTTTTTATGGCAGAAAATTGCTTTGCTTCACATGCAAAACTAACAACTACAAGAAAAGCATAAGATCCTCACTTCACACCATATATATAATATACTTGCCAATGCAAACCACACCAATTTCCAAAACCAAACTACATGAAGAACATCACTATATAATATATATATCTTGATCATATCTCTTCAAAAACCTTAATTAGTGAACCATGAGGACTGGAGGCTACACCATCCAACACACACTAACACCAGAAGCCGCAAGCGTTGTGAAACAAGCTCTTGGTCTTGCAAGACGGCGTGGAAATGCCCAAGTTACGCCTCTTCATGTTGCCGGTGCGATGCTGGCATCATCCACAAGCCTTTTCAGGAAGGCTTGTTTCCAACCCAATTCTCACCCTCTACATTGTAAAGCCCTTGAGCTTTGTTTTAATGTGGCCCTAAACCGCCTCCCTACCACACAATCAAACCCAATCATGTTAAACCCTAATCAATCTCACTACCCTTCTCTTTCCAACGCGTTGGTGGCGGCCTTCAAGCGGGCTCAAGCTCACCAACGACGTGGCTCGATTGAAAACCAACATCAACCCATTTTAGCTCTTAAAGTTGAGATAGAACAACTTGTTATATCCATCTTAGATGATCCTAGTGTGAGTAGAGTGATGCGAGAGGCCGGTTTTTCTAGCACCCAAATCAAAAGCAACATTGAACAAATGGAGATATCAGTGTCTTCACCAACTCCCCTTAGTTTTTCTCAATCAAAAGAGAACATCAAGCCCAAATTTTCTTTAGCCAAAGTCCAAGATGAAGATGTTATGAGTGTTATAGAAATGATGATGAGTAGGAAAAGAAAAAATATTGTTGTTATAAGAGAGTGTTTAGCTAGTGCTGATGCTATAGTTAAAGGAGTTATAGAAAAAACTGAGACCAAAAACAACACTACTTTGAGTTTCATGCAGTTTGTAAGCCTTCCTTTACACTCACTAAATCATCTTTCAAGGGAAGAAGTTGAAGATAAAGTTAGGGAACTTAAGTGTCTTGTAAAAAGCTTTGTTGGTAGAAGAGTAGTTTTGTATTTAGGTGATCTTAAATGGGTATCGAATTACTGGTCAGATCATAATGAACGAAAGCTCAACGGAGACTATTACTACTCTCCAATAGAACATATGATCATGGGGCTTAGTGGAATAATGTTTGGTGTTGATATTGATAAGTTGTGGGTGATGGGGATAGCATGTCCTCAAACATACATGATGTGCAAAACAGGTCACCCTTCACTTGAAACACTATGGGATCTTTGTCCTCTTACACTTCCTGTTGCTACTTTGGACCTCACTCTCAATCTCGAAAGGTACGTATAGACTTCAACTTTTGATACTTCAATTTTTTTCCTTAAAAGATTATGTTTTTCATGTTAAAATACTGATATTTGATGTGGGTTTTGTTTCATTAGCAGTAACGAATCAGTAAATGATAAGAAGCGGCTCGCTTGTAATTGTGGGGAGTGTACGGTTAATATAACACGAGAGGCTCGAACCATAACAAGCTATGGTCGAACCAACGAGTCCATTGCTACTCATGGGTCCATTTTGCCTTCATGGCTCCAACAATATAAAGAAGAGAACACAAGACAAACCAACAATAAGGTTAGGCTCTTGTTATATTATATATATATAATTAATTGTTAATTAATAACCCTACTTAATCTTAGCGATAATCTAAAACTATATGATCAGCCAATAATCTCTTAGGCTAGTGGTTAAAAGAAAGAGGACAGGTTTTGCCTCTCTTGGAGGTCATGGATTCTAATCCATTCATTGACATTTTTTATGTAAATAATTATAAACTGCTGCCGTTCTAAAAAACTATACGATCAATGGTTTGCAGGAATGTGAAGAGATTGGAAATATTTGCAAGAACTGGGGCTCAATTTATAGTTCACAACAACCAGTGTCTTGTTCACCAAATTTGCACCAACATCATCTCACCTGGTCAAAAGAACATCAATTTTTCATAGGTGGTGCACTTTATGAAGAGCCCAATCCGAAAACCCTCATGCCAGAACTCTTATCTAATCCGAGTTCAAGCCCGAATTCAGCTTCTTGTAGTGAAACTAGTGATCAAGATAATGATGATGGTGATCATCAATACTACATGCACAAGTTCAAAGAAATGAACTCTGAGAATTTAAACATTCTAAGCAATGCATTGGAGAGAGTTGTACCATGGCAAAGAGAGATCATCCCAGAAATAGTAAGTACAATCCTCCAATGCAGGTCTGGTGGTGCAACATTGGAAAGAAAAGGGAAAGAAGAAACATGGTTGTCTTTCTTGGGTGCTGACAAACATGGTAAAGAAAAGATAGCAAGAGAGTTGGCTAAAGTTGTATTTGGATCAAGAAACAACTTTGTGCATATGGGTATGAGCCGGTTTGAGGCAACACGAGCCCATTCGGATGGTCATGATGATCAAGAATATGTTAGTAACAAAAGGGCTCGACACGAAAATGGCCAAAGTTGTTATCTTGAAAGATTCATTGAAGTTGTTCAAGAAAACACAAACCGAGTGTTCTTCATGGAAGACGTTGATCAAGTTGATTACAATTCCCAAATGGGCATCAAGAAAGCAATCAAGAATGGAAGAATCACACTAAATGATGGCGAATCGGTTCTTCTCAATGATGCCATTATTATTTTCAGCTGTCAAAGTTGCACTTCAGTCTCTAGAGCTTGTTCTCCTCAGGTAAGGTATAGTAGTGAAAATGAAGGAGACGAAACTGTTAAGGATTGTGGAAACGAGGCTACGATCAGTTTGGATTTGAACATTGCTACCGAATATCATAAGACTAGTTCATATAAAGATGAATCAGTTTTTGATGTTGGGATTTTGGATTTAGTTGATAATCAAGTTATTTTCAAACTCCAGATGTTGTAGTAAGTTTTTGCTTTAAAATTAAGGGTGAAGTTTGAATTGTAGGGTTTTAGAGTTTGAGATAGAAATATGAGTTCAATTAGACTATATATAGTAACAACTGTTTTCTTGCTTTGTTTCTTATATCAATATATTTTTTACTATATATTGTTGATCATGTTCATCTTTCAATTTCATGCATGGGTATTGCATGTCTCTCTTCTATATGTTTATGTTAGAAATGTATATGTTTGATGAAGTTGTTTTAAATGAGAAAATGTTAGCTTTTAACTTATAGATCAATTATGACAAGAAATTACCAATAAACAAAAATTCATAAGATTTAATCATAAGAAATAAAATTTTTCAACCACATCATCTTCATTTTGAAATATTTTATTGTGAAGTTATTATGGTGGTATATGTATCAAAGATTTATAAGTAGCTCACTACTTTTCCACTTTGTACCTTAAAATCCGAACAATTATACAACTCCCCACTAACCCTTTAATTAGTTATATATAAACACAAACCAAACACCATGACCACTAAACACGCCTTATAATAAACTACATATTATTTAAGATGTCACTTGCCTATTAAAATCAAGTTTATTAATAAGGATAATCTTAAATAATCACTCAATTCACTTAGGGACCAGGAATTAATTTACTTTTTCCACGACATGTTGTGTCGTCATTTTCATGCCATCTCCGATAACAATATCTTTACATTTTTGTGAGCTTTTTTTTTTTATGTTTTATAAAATAATAGTTTTGGTCGTTATGTTTAGATAGTTTTAACATGTTCAGTCTCACATTAATACACTTTAAGTCCTTGTGGTTTTTATTTTTAACAGAAATAATCACGAATTCTGATTACAAAACAATTAGAGGCACTGACCTAATGTTTTTTTAATAGAGGGTTCACCGACCCTCTATTGGTGACCCTCTATTAAACTTGACCTCCTAGTGTTAGTATTTAGCTAAATACTAACATCTTAACTAACTACTTTAACCTCCTACTCTTCTTTTGCATGTTTAGGACTTCAACTTAGTTATTATTTTAATCTAAGTTGAGATATATTTCCACCTTTAATTCAATATGTGACGGTCCGTCACATATTGTTCTCAACGCATATGACGAAGTCGCATACGTAAGACCTGGCCGTCACATCGCAGCCTGGTGTTAAAACTAGTTAATAATAAATAATAAATATGAAATATAACTGAACTAAAGAATAATTGCTAAAAATATGTAAATTGGAACGTATCATGTGTTAGTATTTAGCTAAATATATAAAATACAGTATCATAGTGTTTAGGTGACTTTTTTTACTTGCTCGCATCGGACATCTAATTCATCAAGACCAACCCTGATAGTACTAAAAGTATGGCAACAGATCGACCTACATTATATTTTGAACATTTCTACAATCGTAAGAAACCACCGGATATATACTTACCTTCGTGCGACGCCTCCTCATTTCCTTGCCTAGCGTGGTCTCCTCGTTTCATTGGCTAACCGATTTCAAAACCAGACTAGATGTGAAACAAGATTTATTGAACATTTCTACAATCGTAAGTACATTCATATTACCACAAGCCCAAGCTAATTAATAAGCGAAATCAAGCCCGAGCAAATAAAAGCTTGGATTCGCTTTCTCATACTTGGGCCTGAGCCTCGGGGACCAAGCTGGGAAGATTCTTGAATTCCCCATGTAATGATGACAAAGGCATAACAAAAATAGGATATGTCAGTCAAACAGCCGGCACCTCGACAAACCCTCCAAAATATTTTATCGCAATAAGGAAATATCAAAGCCTGCCCTAGAGTTTGACAACAATGCAACAGAGATACATTGCATGAAAATATCAACTTATAACACCAATATGTGGATGTTTTCTACAACCAAGACAATACGTAAGGACTAAGCAATATCAGTCCCCTCAAAGAAGAAGGATCCAAATCTTGAAAGATCAACGATACAGAGATCCCCAATTATAAATAGAGAGTTTCCATTCACGTTTGAACACACTCGTTACTCTTCTCTCTTACTACTCCCTCTTCTCACTATTAGCTACTCTCAAAACCCATACTGATTCTCACGTCGGAGGTGGATTGCAAGGGACCCTCCCATGCGGTGAGACTCATGGTTGTTTTATCTTAGCATGTTACTTAATGAAGCAGTCTCAAACTAATTAGCACAAACCTAATCACCCTCTCCTGGAATCGAAGTCCGTTGTTTCAACAATTGCCAATAGTTTTCTAATCTTTTTATTTTTTAGGCCACACAAATAAACCAGTTGTGAAATAATGGGAATACTTTCATTATAGGTGAATACGAGGAGTAGAAATATGGAAACTTTCGCGTTTGGCAATTTTGCTTTTGACCCAGGTTGATGTCTCATCATACGATTTTGTTATTTACTTTTGTGTTTTCATTGTGTTTTAGGGTTTTTAAGTCTTTATTATAATATATCTTATTTGCCGTTTAAAAAATTAAAAATTTTCTCCTCTCTCTCTTTCACTTTTCACTTTTATTTATGTTCATTTTATCTCATTGCTGACAAATAATGACCAAATAATCATTAAAAGCAGCAGCATCATAACATATCCAAGATCAAGATCTGATCAAAACATTCTTGATCTAACTTTTGTCTTTCTTCCCCTTTTTGACTGGTCTCTATACATTCATACATACATATGTTACCCTCCAACATTTCTCTTTAAACCCTTGGATCCCTCAAAATCACACAAACCAACCAAAGATAGATTCATGTTGTCTGCTTTTGTGAGCTTCAAAGGAAAGCAATATTCCATTATATATATATTTAGGGTTGTAGATCCAAGACAAGCTTCCCCTTACTTTCATGCAAAAGAATCATACAAAGAAAGAAAGAAACAAGCTTTATAAATTAATTGGTAAATCTAAAGATATTTCCTTTTGCTAATTCACATCAAATACATTGTGTTTACTTGTGCATTATGCAATGGAAGTAATACATTTCTTTGGAGTTTGATTTTTGGCTTCCATGTTTTAAAAGGTCAGATAACCTTTTGTAGGAGGAAAAGAAAAAGAAAAAGAAAAAGAAAAAAAGAACTTGTAGGAAGCTCAACCTTTGGAAACTTTGCTTGCTTACTATTATTTTGAAAATTTTCAGATTTCTTTTTATGATATGAGTTAATATGGTGTGTAAGGAAGGAAATAAACGATTCGATACTCAATCGAAATTTTTCATAGTGATGGTTACGGTGGGCAGTGGCGAAGTCAACAATTTTATATAAGGGGGGCCGACAGTCACCGACTCACGAGACACAGGAATTTTTTTCCTAACGTTATGTTTCAGGTTATATATTCAGGTCGGCAATTCGGTCCGGATCCGGTTAAATAGTAAAAACTCTTAAGTATATAATTTTTCTTATTTCATTTTAAAGACCGTTTTTTACACAAAAATAAAACTAGGTAGCTTAACAAACAAAAACTTAAAATATTTGTAATAATGCAAGAGGAATGCAAGTACGGAGTATCTGGAAAAAGAATTACAACTCAACCAGAAAACTGAATATTTACAGTTGAAAGAAATAAAACTCTAATTGAACTAAAAACCTACCTGGTGGTGGAGGCAAGGGTGGATACAATCTGGTGGTGGTGGACAGAGTGAATGTGCGGTAGTCTGATGGAAGGCAACAAAATTAGAGTGAGCAGAATTACAAATAGATTGAATATTTGAGTGAGATTATGGCAAGTGTTGGCCGGCTAAATTGAAAAATAAACTCAAGTTGTGGACTTATACATTACGAGTTTAGTCTTGTTGTTTATTTTATGGACTAATATTTAAACAAATAGCCCATTAAATTTAAGTTGGTAATTTTAAAAATTAAGGGGGCTAAACTTAGTATATATAATATTTTCAAGGGGGACCAAATCGTATAGATATATAAAAAAATTAACTACCGACCGAAAAATTAGTGCTTATGACGAAAAAAAAAATGGGAGGGTTTTGACCCCTTTGGTCTTGATAACCCCTCGCCATTGCCAAATGATACCGAATCTAGGGAATATCCAAATTGCTCAAACACAATTGATTATCAAAGACGATAAACTAAACCAAAGATTCCAAGAGCAATATTCTTATTTTTTTATTAATTAATCTAAAAAACCTCTTAAATAAACTATAGATCCATATTTATACTAGACTCAACAACGTTAAAGATAATCATGAATAAACTAAATAAACAAAAGATATAATAATTAAATAAAGACTCGATAATTAAGAAAATAAATATTATTCAAATATTAAATAATCGTCAATCCACCTGCATCATCGTCTATGGAGTTTGATTATTTCATCTTAGGTGACTTGAATTAAACTAGAGGGAGTCGATCCGGGCTACTTGAACTCTATCGACCCCCACCTAACGTGTTTTTAATAGGGGTGTACGCGGTCCGGTTTTTACGGTTTTTGGATAAAACCGTAACCAAACCGTTACTTGCGGTTTTTCACAATTAAAAACCAAAACCGAACCGTTTAAAGTAAAAAACCAAACCTAAACCGAACCATACGAGCGGTTTGGTCCGGTTTGGTTTCGCGGTTTTAGCTTTATAGTCCAAGTTTAAGAGCTCTAAATAACATCCCAAAATCTTATAAAATTTCAAAAGTACAGTTATTGAAAATTGATTGTATATCTGAATATCGCAAGATTACCTGTGTTTTAACAATATAATGATAGATACTTATATTATATATATATATATATTATATTTATTGATAGATATCATATTATATATATATGATCGATATGCTAGTTATGACCTACTTTAGCACCAACAAACTAATACATGTTTTAATATTTTACTTACAAGAACTCATATATGAGATCTAACATATATATATATACACATATACACACACACACGTTCGCATACGGTCCGGTCCGGTTTTTTACAAACGGTTTTTGGTATAAACCGTAAACCAAACCGTTCATAACGGTCCGGTTCGGTTTTTTACGAACGGTTTTTTGGATAAACATAAACCGACCGCGAAACCAAACCGATGAACGGTTTGGGCGGTTTCGCGGTTTAAAACCGAACCGTGTACACCCCTAGTTTTTAACGCGTCCCATATCTCTTTAGCCGAATCTAAGTGAGTGATTTCTGGGGATTGGTTAAGGTTCCTGCAGCCGGTTCGATGGCTTCCCAGATCCCTTGCATCTTGAAAATAGCATTTATCTTCACCATACAAATGATGTAGTTGGTTTCGGTGAGAAACTGGCACTGTGTTGGCAGCATACCCGCTTCTTTGTCGCTGGAGTTGAGGTCGAAGGAGGTTCTTGGTTAACCATCTTTTCTAATTAGTTTAGTAACAAAAAATCCTATCAAATACCAGCTCCTTGTTGTTTTGTTACTGCAACTTGGTGAATGTGAACACTATGTTTTAATATAACCTCCTTGCAAGTACATCATACCTGGCCCTTTTACTTGCAAATATTCAAACTAATTATGGTGTTAGCCAATTCTTGTCTTCACACCAATAAGCAAAATGGGTATGTCGTTGAAAGTAACGTCCCTCGACGATTCTGTCCCCATACTACTCATGTTTCCTGGCTGCCAATGTTTTTCTCGTCTTTATAATCACAAAATAGCTTTTCGGTCAATTTCATGCCTCATTCTTGGCTAAAATCTTCTACATCATATATGACCGCGGATGCCCTGACTTATCAACCAAGCATCTTACATTGTTGGTGATGTTCAACAAACATTCTAGTGAGGAGAGGTGGCTTGTTTCACATTCTATTTTTCTACACACAACATATAATCAATCAATAATAACAGTAACATTTTAACTCATTTGAATACATTCTTATTATGTCATTTTACATTGCAAGGGACATACATTGTAAGAATATCAAAACATACATACACGCATGCATACGTATACATACATATATAAATATAACATAATAACAATCAAAAAGTGTTATTATTATGATAAAGATAACTCACCAACCACAGGCTACAAGCGTTTGGTGTAATGAAATTCTATTTGCAGTTTATGATGAACAATGGGGCTTGATGCTGACACGAACCCTTTCTTCACATCCGCCTGCAATTCTCTTAACGGGATTGCAGCTAAAAAGCTCTTAATATACTCTTTACATGAATCTTTACCTTTGGACACTATTGACTCTTTGTCGTTTGACTTTTGTTGAATTCTAGTATTTTCATCAAACTTCAACACATATGCTTGACTACATCCTTCATATAGCCTCTCCCCCAAAGTGTCAATGATATAATAGGCATCTTTTTCAACTTTCAGTACGAAAAAATGGTCATTCCAACTAACAATATAAACCAATGGCTCGATGTTGTTTGCATGGTTTGACCCGGTTTGACTTATCTCATCCCATATGTTGTCAAATGACATGGCACCATCTAAAAAGTCAAACCCACCATCTTCAAGTTGAAAGAACCCAATGAAAGACTTTTCAGGTATGACTTCAAGATTGCGGGTCTTGGATTCAAGAACGGTTTCTAGATCAAAATGTTTATCTGGGAATCTTTTTTGATAATCTTCATTTTGACATAGGTTCCTCCATTCTAATGAGCCTTTACGAATCAGGGTATCAAATTCTGATTTGATGGGCAACTGATGGCTATTGTTTTGGAACCAATTCGCAATTGTAGCAACTAATGAAGTGCATGCACTTTCACCACCTGCTTTTTCACTTCTTTGATCCATTGAAGCAAAGAAAACTTGGGTTGCAAGCATCATATTCCCATCTCTGTTTATTATTTCCTTGTCTTCCCATTTACCTATAACAAAATTATCATCTCCAAAATCAGAGATTGAAGATCTACTTGTTGTTGAGCCTTCATCACTTCTGTTCCACTGCGATGTAAAAGGACATCCTTTAATAAGGAGAAAACTATGTGGAAATTGGAGGGTTGTGTAACAAGTCAAAACGTTTGGGTCAAATGATAATTATGTTACGGGTCAGGTTGGCCCTAAACATTTTTTTGTCCATAACTCTAACTTTTATAAATAGTTCGCGTTTAAGATGTTATTACAAAGGTTATTTTATTTTAGTTTTGCAAAGATTTTATATATAAAATATGCCCTGTTGGGTGACGTTCTACGTATTTGACTCATTTCCTTTTAAGCTAATTGATTTTAAAAAACCAGAGGACAGGAAAATGGTCTGTTGGGCAAGTCGGTTTTGACTTTTGACAATTATCTTTTTGTATGCTTTTACTCACTTTTCTTTCCTAAAGTTTTATTTGTACTTCATTGTTAAATATGACTACAAAACTGTATCATCATATGTCTAGGTGAGACTATAGTGTTACAATGAAAATCTACTTTTGAAATAAAACAATGTAGAAGGTATTGTGCATTTTGAACTTTGAATAAACTTTGGGTGCTTTTGAGTTTTGACCCATTTGACCTGTTTCCAATACCATTTTAGCTAACTTTTCAAACTTACACCCATTTGACCCGTTATGACAAAATATAGCCTGAACAAGCCCGTTTACTAGTAAAATGAAATGATATTGGAGCGTCTAAATAAAATGAGGAAACATACCCCGTGTGATGACTCATCTGATGAGGTCAGCATTCGACGGTCAAAGTCAATATCATCGCCACCTTCACCAACATCCTTTTTCAATAGCGGTTCTCCTTTAACTCTAGGAGATCTAAAACTCAACTTCCTTTTCCTCCATGGAAATATGCCTCTTTTCAAAATTTGACTTTCAGAGTGGTCATTTATGTTAAGCTCACTTATATCATCTGATTTTTTTGTTTCCTTATGACTCCGGAAACATATCATATCCTTGTCTTCACTACCATTTGGCTTAAAATAGGACAAGTCACCTGCCTGATTTGCATAAGCCAAAGTTCCATACCCGAAAGATGTTTTAATATCAGAATCAGAATAATCAATTTCTTCAGAATCAATTCCATCTGATCCATCATACGAGTCTGTGTCAAACGGATAATCTGAACTGTCAGTTTTGACTGAGCTTTTCCCAACACTGCCCTCTTCTTCATGGCATGCTTTTTTGGCCCGATTTTTAGCCATAATTACTTTGAAGATTTTGACTTTCTTTAAACCAGCTTTAAGCCCCACGGGCTCATCTCCATTCACAGATCTTTGTGTTAGATCTGTAACGTTGTGTGCATTCCTTAGTTCTACGAGGGTGAGAGACACCTGCAGGTCAATCGGGTTGTGTTATGTATCTCTTTTGAGTCAAAGCGGTAAATGCAAAAACAGATTAAAAGTGAGCCAAAGTGTTTTCTTAAAATGCATGAAACGTACTAAATCATTTATGGCTAAAATTAGATTATTACTGAATAACAAACTTCTTGTAATCATATTTGACACACTAGTTTTTACATATAAAATGACAGTAATTTTGGACAAAAGTGCCACGGGTCAAATTAGTCAAATGGGTTAAAAGTCTCCGAAAATGCATTTTAATGCATGAAACCTCCAAAAGAAATTTATTCAAAAATTTTTTTAGTTTCAGTATATCACATTTCACACACTAATTCTTTTCAAAAACTAATAATAAAGTTGGACAAATAAGTAACTTGGTGTACTTTTAATGCATGAAACCTCCCAAATCATATTTTTTTTTAACACATTAGTCTATTATTGAGATAATTGTAATTGTAATCATATTTGACACACTAGTTTTAACATATAAAATGACAGTAATTTTGGACAAAAGTGCCTCGGGTAAAATTAGTCAAATGGGTCAAAAGTCTCCGAAAATGCATTTTAATGCATGAAACCTCCAAAAGAAATTTATTCAAAATTTTTTTTAATTTCAGCAAATCACATTTCACACACTAATTCTTTTCAAAAACTAATAATAAAGTTGGACAATAAGTAACTCGATGTACTTTATATTGAGTCAATACAGTTTTGTAATCATATCTAACACAATAGTTACATACAAAGAAAAAAATTATGCTGGAAAAACAGTATTTCGGTCAACCCAACAAGATCCGACACGTTCCAACAGAGACCAAAATATTATCCTTTAGTCCACCCATTATGCCACCTCTAGGGAGCATACATTGAAAGTTAATAAAAAACTTTAGAAGGTACTTACAGAGAGTATAGGACTACACTCTGTGCTACTAGGCATTGATAGATGAATGTTTATTGGGGTCTTTTCTTGCTCAACAGAAGCAAATTCAGCAAGGTTCAATGATCCAGTTGCAACAACATGATTCCCTCTTTTTGGTCCTTGGTTTAAACCCTAAAAAAACAACATAATCCAAAAATCGGTAAACATTTTTATTTTGGGTTATCACAAGATAATGCATCATATCCTTCTCTGGCTTGTTCTTAGCAGAAATCTTTTGTGAATTAGTAATTATTACCTAATTTTGGTAACATGGAATTAGGTCCTGCTTAGTCAAATATATTCAATAAACTATGCATCAAACAAAACTTTACTTTTTTGGGCCAAAAAATTAAATTTCAAATTTCAAAAGGCCACTTGATTAATCCAAAAACAGGTTCTTGGATTTTAAAACAAATCTCGTCTTTCGCTTAAAATATCTCATAGGAACAAGAGGTTTAAAAGATGAGATGTAGACAAAAATAAAATAAAGACCAGCTGCAGCCTCTAACTAGTGTTTTCACCAGCAGTTATAAGATGTTACTTATTTTTATCAGTTACTGATGAAATTAGCGGTTCATAAGTTTTCTAAATTTTGTCGTACTTAGGATTATTTTTTATATTTGATCATTGGTTAAATGTTTATTTTTTATATTTGATCATTGGTTAAATGTTTTCTCTTTCGGATGGAGCGAGATATTAAGAAGGCAATACTTACTGAAACATATAAGTGTATAACTTAGTGTATAACAGTGTAAGGCCAAGTGGAGAATTTCATAAAGTAAACACCACAAAGGCTATCAGTATCCTATAAGTTATAACCACAATTTTCCCAACAGCCCAAAGCTACCACTAAAAAAAGAATATGCTTTTTGATTAGTCTCCACACTAACAATGGACATCATTATTTAAAAGGCTAAACTCATCCCAAAGTTCACTACTAAATGAACCACTATAAAAAAATGCTTTTCGATCACCCTTCCAGAGTCAAACTTTACCTTTCTTTGATCATTCACAATGAAAGCTTTATAACACCAAAAGAAAAAAGGATCACATTCGGTTTAAAATCAGTCTTTGCATGACGAAAACCAAAGAAAACTGAATCCAAATCCAATCATATGACTTATAACACCAAGATATAGTTTTTAGTTTTGCGAAACACAAAAGAGTAAATGATGATATTTATGGGTACTTAATATAGATTTAGTTAAAGGTAGCTCAAATACCATTGACTTGATGAACTTAATAGGAAGTTAACTATGGGTAGTTATAAACTTATAATTTCTGCTATGCAAGTTGAAATCTTTGGGTACCAATTGTAAGATCCTGCTTCGGGTGTTATCTTAATCGATTATAACCAATTCAATACAAGTTCTCATCATCCAGACTAAATTCTCACATAAACAATCAAATTAAAAACAAATAAGTTGGTTGAGGACTTACATCAAACACCTTGAATGCAATATCCCAGTGATGAAAAGCCCCATCTCCAAAACCCACCAAATCACAAACAGAAACAAACTCTTGGTTCCATTCAACAACCCCATCATCTTTCACCGATTTCGAATTCGTCAAATCCCTCTTCACACTACCCCAATTGAGCAAATTAACAGACCCTTTCCACTTAACTTCAACACCCAATTTTGAAAATCCTCCACGATCCTCACCAGCACCAGCACCGTTACCGCCGGAGGTTGCAGGTTTCTCCGGCAAGCCTTGAAGACGACATACAACAATGGTGACTTGGAATTTGTTTGATGAAAGTGGTGGCCATGGCCTCCACTTCATCATGTTAACCACCATTGTTAAAGGATTTGGATTTGGAGAGGATGAATTGTTAGAAAGGGTGTGGTGTGGTTTATATAAGACTAGTCTTGAAGTATGATCAAGCTTAAGGAAAACAAAACTAACGTCTCTATTTCTTTCTTTCTTTTAATATAAAGTTTATTAGATTATTATTATTTTCTTTTAGTCAATAGAACTACTTAGAAATCCGGTCTACAAAGCACGACCGACTCTTAAAAACGAGTCGTCTTAATCATAAAACTTATAAAAAAATTCAAAAAGATGAGAGAAAAAAACCTCCCCTGATGAGAAATGCGAAAAAAGAAAAGATCCCCCGTTAGTTTAGGAATGATATTCCGCTCCCTGCCCCCCTTTTCACAGAAAATGGAGAAAAAATATCTCAGATCACGGTAACAGAAGACATGTGGTGGTTCGGTGGTCTGATAACAAAAGAAATAAAACGTGGTCTGATAGCAGAAGCCAGTGAAGCAACATCATGTTTTTTTTTTGTTTGTTTGAACCGCTTGGGTCTTGAAAATGTGAGGGAAAAGTTTAATGTTTAAGTCGGCATTATGGGTTTAGTTATTTTATGGATTAGTTAAAAATAAGGCTATTGCATTCAGCTTTAACATTTTAAAAACTGAGGGGCCAAGCTTAGTTTAGTCGACAAACAGATACTTCTAACGAAAAAAATGGGAGGCTATGACCGTCTCCTGCCTCCACTGTTATTCGCCCATGTTTACTTGATAACCAAATGTAAAATCATAATCAAACATCAAAGAAACTGAAAAGTGTAAAGTAAAGTTAATGAAGTATCTATTATGATTTTTATAACATTTTTCATACCAGTTCTTGAGACCTTTTAGTTTTATCCGATTAAGGATTTAAAATAACCCGAAAGTGTTGATACGATACAAAAGGCCATTCGTAAAACTCCAAACATTCACTTCCTACAACTTTTACGATGAAAACATAATGCACACATTTTTTTGGGGGTTATTGGATTTAATCACCTCCAACTATTGGTTATTGGCCGCTGTCACCTTCAAGTATCACTTTGGCCAATATAACTCCCAACTAAACACTTTGGTGTCCATATCACCAAAAGTTAACAAAAAATTAACCAAAAATTAACCAAAAGTGACTTGAATTGGTTAAATTTTGGTGATACGGTATCCGTAACACCAAAAGCTAACAAAAAAATAATCAAAAGTTAACCAAAAGTGACTTGAATTGGTTGACTTTTGGTGATACGGACACCAAAGTGTTTAGTTGGGAGTTATATTGGCCAAAGTGATACTTGAGGGTGACAGCGGCCAATAACCAATAGTTGGAGGTGATTAAATCCAATAACCCTTTTTTTTGTTTAAAGAATAGTACGACACTAATATCAAATATAATGATAAAAAGAAACATAATGAATAAAAGAAACATAATGCTGAATGATTAAGCACTGAACTGAATTATTAAGAGGTAAAACAAACAACCCCTAAGTTAGAAACTCATGTTTTACATGAGATCAAGATCAAGGGTTCGATTATGTGGACTTGTACTTTTTGTATTCTTCATTTGTTTTCTTTATAGCTTTTTTCGGTTACTTTTTTAACGGTTTGATCGGTTCAATATTATGTGATCTTTACACTATAACATGTTAGTTATATACGCATTGGTCCATTGACGTACGTATTGTTAACAACATTAATGTCATGGTTTGGCTTTGCGGCGCCGCGCATGTCATGGTTTTGCTTTTTATTCCTTTTTAAATTTTTTTTACGATTACTTTTTTTCTGATATAGTCAGCTTGGTTTTATGTCATGTTTACACTATAAAGTGCTAGGTATAATACGTGCGGGTTTCGTTTGTTATTCTAAAGTTTTGAATATTTTCAACGTTTTCGCCGTAACATGCATAATACCGACGTACTTTGTAATTATCATCATTTCAACACTAACGTTTTTTAAAAAGGCGATGTTGCTGATGTAATGCATGGGCTCAGGTCTACTAATTCACGTCTCACGTACGCGACAAGCACACCTTAATGTTACGTATAACAATATTAGAAACGCACCACGACATGTGCGAAAGAGTATACCATCTAGTTAGTAAATAATAATCTAGTTAGTAAATAATAATGAAGTAAAGTACAAAAACTAACATTCCAAATGAATAAAATCAAATTTGAAAAGATCTTTTTAATCATCTAAGGATGATAGGCAAATGGACAAACATGTGAAGAAATAGCTAAGTTGACATAATTCTCCTTTTCTGGTGAATCTTTATAAAAAAATATAAATATATTGAGAATCAATATTATTCTACGCACGAACTTGTTGAATGGCTCAAAAGTGATTTAAGATGTTAACCAAAAAATATTAAAGGGTTTTTGAGTGGCCCATATTGTGACTGACCAAAAAATCCACCTCACTGATCACTAGCATGCACAGAGCACAAAAGAGGTGGCACTGGTCAATGTATTCACTATAATTATGCAAATGGGTGATATATAAACCACTCTTTCTTTAAACTTTTTGTGGTCATCATAATTTTCATATTTAAAAAATATGTAATATCAAATGATCTCTTTAAAATGACTAAAAATAATAAACTGTAATATATGTAACTAGAAAAAGATGGTGTTACGAATAACATGTTATATAAGTTAATATAACATATGTAACATTTGTTAAAGTTGTAATTTTCATTCTTAAGAAAAAATGGGTTCTCAATTGAGAGCAGTGACGGATGCTGAACATTTTCAGCACAGGGGCGAGTCGCGAGCTCAATATATATATAACATATGTATTTTTTTCATGAGGGCGAGATCAAATATACATATAAATTTAAGGTATCGGGGTAAAAAACGGTACTTCGGGACAACAAACACGCAGGGGCCGGCGCTTCGGTTCGTCCCTATAAGGGTGCACCCCTGATTGAGAGTGGACCTATATATATGTATATATAGGGCATGAGTATTATATAAACCATGTCTTATAATACTAGCCATTAAACCAATTGTGGACCACAAATTAATTTTTGAGTAGCTAAATATGTGGGTTACATTCCATCTTGTATTTTTTTTACTGTTTTAATAATAAACATGTGACCATGATTAATTAAATGGGCAAAAAGTCATTTTAGTTTTAATTTCTCTCTAACTTTCTATCTTTTTCTTCATTTTCTTTTATTTTTTTATATTAGATATTTCTTTATACATTTTTTTTCAAATTAATTATTACAGCAACAAAAATTCTAATAAACATGTATTTGTACACATATATATGAGAAATCAAATATAAACGTGCTAACTTAGTTTACGTCTCAACAAAACGCTAATGGTTTGTAGCTTCGTGTTTTTGTATATCTTGTCTTGAGTAGCTTCTCTTGATTCCCCATTGTTCGCATCATAGATCTGGATCATTCAATATGTTTTGGAAAAGAAAACAAGATAAACATGAATTAACTACTATATAGCAAGGTTAACACATTTGTGTTATGAGTTTACACATGTGTTTAAACTCAATTTACACCAGGGCCGGCTCAAGGTTTTTTGAGGCCTAAAGCGAAAAACATTTGAATGTCTATCGTTAAAAACCTTCATCTTTTACCCGAGATGATTTTCAATTGCAAACGACTTAAGATGATTTTATATTGTAATCGTCGATTTGAATTCGCAATAGAATATTAAAGTTTTAAAATTTTGGGGCCTATGAAAAAGTGGGGCTTAAAGCAAATGTTTATTTTTTTACTATAACGGGCCGGCCCTGATTTACACATGTGTATACTCAACCACCAATTTAGGTACATTTTATGCATTTGTTACCACCGTTCAAAAGCAAAAACAAAAAGTAACACATGTGTACAACTTAGTTACACATATATACAACTTATTAGTTACATATGTGTTTTTTAGTGGATCGATAAAAGAAGCATCAAAAAAAGGACAAATCACAAACAATCTATGAGAATATTTACGTTTTAACCATTTAGTTATATGTGTTAGTGCAAAATAACATGTTAGTGAATCTAACATATGTGTACAACTCAGTTACACAAGTGTATATCCTGAAACCAGTTTAGGCATAACTTTTATGCACAAGGTACAACTTAGAAGAATTACAACACTAATACATTTGTACGAACTCGGTTACACATGTGTATTCCAAAACTAGTTTATGTATAAATTTTTATGCACTAGGTATAACTCTAAAAACAAAAAAAAACCAATATGAACACATTAATTTGTACTCCATTTACATGTATATTATGAAAAAAACAATTCAAATGGGGTTCTAAATTACGTACACCTGTGTGTGTATACGCTAATTAATTTTGTATATTAGTTATACAAAATTGCATAAACATAATTATAATAAAAGAATTTACCAATGAACCGTATTTAGCAAAACTTCATGCCCAATCTTTGTAGTACTCTATGGCCCACCTTTATGTCACTATTTTGTCTCAAACCCTTAAACATACAAATTATTTCTCACTCCTAACTTTATTGGATGTATAGATTTGCATTAAAAATGTTTAAATAAAAATTATTGAAAAACATGTTTTTAAAAGAATTAAAGTAAAAAATAATTGTACAACTTTTAAAATGTTTTAAATTTGGCCGTTAGTTTAGTTTTGTAAGTAAACGATTCTTTTACAAATACTTTTGTTAATTGTTTTTATAAATTCTTTAAGAATTGTTATCATTGAACTTCTTTAAAATGCTTTCACAAAAGAATATTTTTAGTTATTCAGTTTCTTTTTTTAATTCTTTAAAACTATTTTTCATAAAGAATTAGTTAATAATAATAAGCTCGGCTGGACTTTTACAAGCCAAGTAAAAGCTCAGAGCCAGTTAAGTTAAACTAAATGCACTCTTAATAAGAAAAAGCGAACATAAACTGTGAACTATGTTTCGGTCTATTTCCAGCCAGATCGTTTGTGAGTTCGGTTTCATTTCAGTCGTTATATATATTGTTTAGATCGATTGTGAGTTCGGTTTCGGTTCAGTCATTATATATATTGTTTCGGTTTTGGGTTTTAAAATCAGCTAAAAGGTTATGTGTTTGACTTATTTTTTTTATTATTGCCCAAAAAGCACTGAACCAAAATTAGACAAAAAGAAATGCTATTCGATTATAAATTAAAAACAAAAACTCTCATAAAATATATTTTTGATAAAAGTGCAAAACAAAATTTGAAAGTAAAACTTACCGATCAAAAATAGAATAAATTAATTCAACTGCAAAGTCCTAAATAATAAAAAATAAAAAAAAAACGCTGAAGGTTGTATAAGTAAACACAGTGAAAACAAAAATCTTAAAAAAACACTATTTTAGTAAATAGTTTTACAAGAGCATCATTTTAGTAAATAAGTTTTTCCCCAACATTATTTTGGTAAAAAGCTCGGGAATTAAGACTCTTGTGTTCATGCTTAGAAGTGGTGTTATGTCATGTCATCTGAGCAATACTTGATTAGTTGATTATATGTTCTTTTGTTGAAATCATCATTCGTTGTTAGTTATTTGTAAACATTTATAATGTTTCTTGACATGGTTTATCTTTAGACAAGACCGAGCAGGTCTGACGTAAATATATTCAAACCTAAATGCGAAAATGATAAGTAAGTCAAAATTGGAAATATGTCAAGTAGAGTAGTAATTCAAATTTATAAACATATCAAAGTTGAGATAGCAGGCCAAAAGTAAAAATTATCAAAGTAGAGAGCACAAGAAGAAAAAACCGCCCCTCTTAGGTTTTGAACCCGGGACGCTGGTAGCATTAACACGGAACACAACCAGTAGACCAAAGTCAGTCTTTGTTATTATTATTATTGCATTACATTACAATATATTAAAAGAGAAATTTCATGAAATGTGTTCTTTTAGGCCTTGCATTTAGGCCACCATAATTTTTGCAGGTTTTGCATTTTGGCTATCATAGTTTTTGTAAGTTTTGTATTTTAGCCATCATATTTTTATAATCATTGGATTCTTGAAACAAGGTCTTGAAACAAGGTTGCTGACTCATTCGACTATTGGCGTTCTGCCGCTTCAAGCGTTTTTTTCTGGCCGCTTCGGTTATCTTTTTTGTTTCTTCATTCGTTGATAGGCGGTGGTGGTGGATGACCGATGGATGCAAATTGTGTATGGTTGTGTTCTTTTGTTATGAGATACCGCAGAGAGACAATAATCTGTTGTTGCCAACATTGTATTAGATGTGTTTCACTCTGACGATGTTGTGTACAGTTGTTTCATTATGTTTGTTTGAAGTTGAGTGTCATTTGATTTTCGTTGATTTTAGCATGTGTATAGTGTTAATGGATGTGAAGACGAATATTTAACGGTATACAAATAACTCGTGCAACGCGCAAGCACTGTATAATCCTAGTTTGCATTGAAACTAAATGTATTTAACCAAAGAATATTTCGAAAAAAAAAACATAATTCTAGGTCACCAATCTTACCTTTTAAAAGCATATAAAATAATAGCTTAGTGTATTACACTGGTTGAATAATAAAAACAGAAAATTCATAAAATTGTTTAACCTCTCAAGATAAAAATTAAATATAATTAACAATGGTAAATCTTGTCTGTTAAAACAAATGGTAAATTTTATCGTAGTTATTAATGTTTAACTATTTATAAAATTTTAGAAATAAAAAGACTTAAAAGTAATTATAAAATAAGAATGGTAAATCTTATCATAGTTAGAAGTTTAGCCAGGTTCAAGATCAGCTTTTTAGAAAACTAAGACGATTCAACTCGACTTGTTTACAAACCGAACATTTTTGTTTGACCCCCTAGCCTTACTAATTTTTTGATAGTTTTCATCCAAACTAGTTTGAACTTGTTATTATTCAAATTAAATATCCATCTATTAATTACCAACTTTAATAATAAGAAATGATTGGAACTTTTATATTGTGGAAAATAGCCAATGGCCAAAAGTCACTATAGTAAGGTCCCTACACCATGATTCACTTACAATTGCCTCTCCTAATGCATTCCACATTTGATAAGCAATGCAACATCTATAAGTGATGCTGCTTTATCATGTTATACTTTTCAAGGACCATAATTCTATCGCAAGAGTATGATGTTACTTATTTTGTCGTATGTAGACGTGTATTTAGAGAGTGTTTGGGATTGAGTTTATAAATAACTTATTAACTTATTAGCTTTTTGAAAAAGTTAAATAAGTCGTTTTAAAAAGCCATAAAAACTTGGACTTATTGTTTTTCAAAAAAGATAATAAGTCATTTCAAAAACTCAGTCTCACACCACCTTAAAATGATACGTGATTTGTAGATTTTAACATGATCTGTTAGTTGTGGCTGAAGTTATAAGTGGTAACCATATTTGTTAGTTACATAAAATTATTATTTTTTATCATGATTATAAAAATAAAATTGGAAAACGTTGTCATAGTTATTACTGGATATATAAAGTTATATTGGTTTTAAACAGTCTTAATCATTATTTTTTTGTTTCTGTAGGTTCCAACTATTAAATTGGCTGGTAACGGTCTTAACTTTTATCACTTTAGCAACCAATAGACCATCATTAAATTTTTTTAACGTCGTTAAGTTTTTTTCGAATTCAAAAATCGATGTTTTACGGCTTTTGATCGGAAGTAAAATACGAGTAGATTGATGTAAAAGTTACCTCGAAACGGTGCTTCAATCGGGTGTTTAAACCTAACGGTGTTTTAATCAAAGGTAAGAATTTGTCGTTAAGAGCGCCGTTTTGAGATAACTTTTACATCAATCGACTCGTATTCTCCTTCTGATCAAAAGCCCTAAAACATCGGTCTTAAATTAAAAAAAAAACTTAACAACGTTAAAAAGAATTTGACACCGACCTGTTGATTGCCAAAGTAATAAAATTTGGGACCATTACGAGCCAATTCGATAGTTGACACCGACCTATTTGAAAATTAAAAGTCCAACAAAAATGCTTGATAAAGTATAATTCTTTGCAGGAATGAACTGTTTGAAACAAATTACCAGAACATAAATGCAAAAAAAAGAAAAATCATCATAGTTAACATTTTTTATCCAACATTGTTCATTCTCACATAATATTTAAAAAGAAAAACATGAACAAACATGACGATTCAAAGTTTAAACGCTTCTCTGAACTTGATACTGAAACTATTTTCTAGGCTCTTTTTTGGTGCAGAACCTGTATGTCCTTGCATCATGGCCACAAACTCATTATAATCTATGCGTCCATCCTGACAAAACAAAATTATACACAAGTTAAGGCAAAAATCAAGAACATGAATATGAACATACCTTTAAACTTTGTACGAAAGGGTGTCCAATACATCCTGAATTAATACTTACATTATCTTGGTCAACATCCTGAATTAATTCTTCAAGGGGAACATTTATGCCAAATTCATCACATGCTTGTTGAAGTTCGTCGGCAGTTATATAACCACTTCCATCTTTATCAAAGTATGAAAAAGCCGCAAACAAATGATCTTCTCTCTCAATTTTATTCAAATGCAATGTCGCCGCGACAAATTCCCCATAATCAATTGTTCCACTATTATCTACATCTGCCTGTGTTTGGATAAAAAAAAGGACACGCGTTAAATTTCCGAAGTCAAAAAAATTACTTTTCAACTTCAAAATCCAAACTTTAGGAATTTTATAACAAGCAAGTCAGGAAAACACTATGTTTGTAACGCCTAACCCCTCATGCCACCCGGTATTATAGTTAACGCGCTTAGGTGGGAGTAGGACCATAGTCACATGGATCGCGGTACGATCAGGTACGCGGTACGAATACTGGTACGCGGTTCGGCAATTTCTAAAAATTGGTACGAAGGGGGGTAGGTTCATTCGGAACGCCATTTCGGTACGCGGTACGGTGTACCACTTAGTTTGGTACGCCGTATCATATACAAAACATCCTATAGTATATTTTTTTACACAATTACAAATTAAAATGACACATTTCATAATTATATTAGAAAAATTCATAACTAAAACATAAAGCTATTAAATATAACAAAAGAATCTCATTATCATAAGTTCAAAACTTAAAAGTCTAACCATAATATTACTGTAATTAGCAAAATTGAGGCTGTAAACTTTGACTTTTTATTCTCATTCGCGTACCAATTTGATCAGATTCACGAATCGGTGCCGTATAAATCGCGAATTGCAGTTGCCAAGTTCGTTTATCGGTGAAATCGAATTCGCCAATTTTAACGAACTGGATCGCGAACCACAGGCGAACCATTCGCGACTGTACCCGAATCTGGTTCGCGCGATCTGGTACGAAATACGTGGGGGGAGGAGCGAATCCTGTGACTATGAGTAGGACTAAGTTGGGAGTTACAAAGTTTGGCTAAAGCTAGTCAATGTCCTGTATAAATTCCATGGTTATGGTTTTTGGACGATTTTTCAAAGCTAAAACCACCTATTAGGAACCCTTAAATGATTGACATTTGACAGTTTTGGTCCATGATATTTCCCTATATGATTATTCAAGGTAGACATTTTACAAAGTTGACTAATTGTTGAACACTTTCAATAGATACTGTTTATTTATCCATATCTACACATGCTTTTAACAAAGTTGGAGTGAACTGACTTCCATTATATTATTGTCTTATTGATCAAGAGCTTAACTTCTTTTTGTAACAATTTTTATCTTATTAGAACCTATACAAAATGAATGGACTTACTAGTAAGAAAAAAAATATCTATAGATAAAATAGCAAAACTTAGTTGGTTTAATCCACGATTTACCCATAAAAATGGTAATTATAACTCTTAGATGTGTTCTAACAACATTAATTCTAAAGAATATTACAATTTGCTTCAACTGTTTTCCTAAAGATATATCAATGGAGAAGTATATGGATTTTTGTAAATATTATTATTATCACATCAATATAGATGTAAAATTACTCTTTTTAAGGTTTCATTTTTCAATGGGTCTTTTTTAGTTTTTTTAAATAAGAAAATCACAAAACTATATTAAATATTATTCAGATAATGAAATTTTAATAGTATCAAATCCATAAGATTAAAAAAATGTAGTGTTTGATTTAGGGGCTTACCGCTTGCATGAGATCATAAATTTCTGATTCCTTAAGGTTAGCACCAACTCTTTTTAATCCAACCTTAAGTTCCTCAAAAGTAATTTGACCACTATTGTCGGTATCGATCATTTGAAACATTTGTTTTAGCCCAGCTATTTCTTCTTCAGATAAGCTCTCTGCTATAACCTGCACAAAAAATGAACCTCGACTCAAAATTAAATGTTCGTGTGATGCTATACCCTTTGACCTTTTAGGTCAACCATAGATAATTTGAATTCATAATCGATATGGTTTTTTAGTTGTCAATATAGTGTTAGAGCTTAACTGGTTTGACCTCAAAAAGTCAAACTTACCCTAAGAGCCATTTTCTTTAGCTTGTTCATGGCTGAAAATTGTTTCATTCGACTGAGAACTGCAGAATCAAGAGGCTTGTCAGGGGCCACACCATCAACCTGAACCCAAGGATGGCCTGTAAAAAGGTCAAAAACTTGGTCAATATACTTAGTAGTTTGTTAAATGGGTAAAACCAATGTTTTTAAACCGGCCGGTCCGACCGGTCCAACCGCGGTCGGACCGCGTTTTTGAGGAATCACGGTTCGATAGGTCGCGGTCTGATAGGTGTTTGTGAACCGTTGCGAACCGCTCGAACCGGTCCGGTCGGACCGGAACCGGACCGTAATTGAACCGGGGTTGAACCGGTTTTTATTAAAAAAAATATTTTTTTTTGTTTGATTATATTGGATTTTATGTTTAAATCTACTTATTTTTTTGTTTTCTTGTAATGAAGGGTTAATATATTAATGTTTTAAGTGATAAAGATGATGAGCTCGTTTTATTTTGGAATTAAAACTTATTTAAATTATAATTTTTTGGTGATTGTTGGCGTTAAACTTGTTTAAATTATTAGTTTTTGGTAAAACTTAATATTATTGAACTTAAGTTGTGTTTAAATTAGAATTTTTATGACATTAATTTGATAAGTATATATATTTTACCCTACCCGGTCCAACCCCGGTTCGACCCCGGTCGGACCGGTCCAACCAGTAAAATCATAATACCGGTTCAGTGTCCGGTCCGGTTTTCAAAACATTGGGTAAAACCGAAAGAAAAGGAACTGAAAATGAAACATGACTGATGATTAAAAAAAAGTCACCTAAATCATATCCAAATGCTTAGGACTCCTAAAATGGTTTAATAAAAATTTGGAGTTATTGTTTTACTAATACTTTGTGAAATCATGTTCAATATATTAAACATGACAATTAGAAGTAGAAATTTGAATGGGTCGATTAGGGTTATAGTTTTATCACGCCAAGGTCAAATCAAAATATTTAGCTGAAAAGGAAAGGGGTAAAATGGGTCAAACATGTTAATAGTCACCCAAAATGTATTTTGATGCTTGCAGACCTTCTAAATCGTGATTTTGTGAAACATAGTTTAGTAATCATATTTAATGCTTCACTATTTACTAAAAATGGACAAATTTGTTTGCGGGTAAACCACCCATTTCAACCAATCATATTTTATCCCAAACCCATTCTGACCCATTACCCAAGTCACCCATTTTACCACCCCGTTGTCATGTAAAGTGATATTACAAGCGTATAAAAATAGTTTTCCTTCATATAGAAACTCACATAAAACTTCATGAGCAGTTAATCTTTTTTTCGGGTCTCGCACAAGCATCCTCCTTACAAGATCTTTTGCTCCTTCAGAAATACTTGGCCATGGATCAGATGAGAAATCAAGATCACCTTGAAGGACTTGTTCAAATATTCCTTGCTCCGTTTCTACATACCCGTAAAAAACAAAAATTGGAAAAGAAAACTGAGGATGGGTCCATCAAAAACAAAATTATATATTACAATTAAACAACAACTTCCATATCACTGCAAAGTTTCCCTTAATGCTAAACTTGAAAAATTAAAAAAAACTTAAGTTACCAATTAGTTCATAGTCATTACTAAAGAAAATATTGTTGCCTTTATTTCAGGACCCAAAAGGACGGGAGGGTAAAAATGTAATTTCACATAGTTATATACTGACCAGCCCAGAATGGAGGTACTCCACTTAATAGGATGTAAACAATAACTCCTGCACTCCAAACATCTGCTTCAGGACCATAACGCTTTCTCAAAACTTCTGGTGCAACGTAATACGGGCTGCCAACGACATCATGAAATGATTCACCTACGAAAAAAAATGTTAATTGTAAACATGAAAATAGTGCAGAAAAGGAAACGACACGATAGTTTAGAAGTCATCCAAAGAGTACTTAGGTAGTTAGGTGCTCATAATCCAACTATTACTTCCTACAAAGAAAATGTATCACTATGTTGATGCTCATAACCCAAACTGTTCTCTCTTCGCCATCTATAACCTCGCCAAGCATGCACACAATATATATGTGTATGTGCATAGTTGCATAATTTCTACACTTGCATTAACAAATTTAAACTTTATATGTGAGCCGCTGAGATTTGACAAAAAAAAACATTTCAAAATTATGAAAGCTTATCTTGCAAATAATTATGATAAACCGCACGCGCACATGCACACACACATATTTATATCGTTTCCTTTTGGGTAATATGGATTCCTTACTGAAAAAATTATCATGCATTAAATTCAAGGACTTGTAACTTGATCAAACAACATTTGCGTAATTGGCAAATCTTTTAGTTGCATGCATGCCAGGTTTACTATTCTAATCATGGAAAACTTTAACAAAAGAAAAACTATCGTTAATCAATACTGAACTAATTTTGAAGCATCTATCAAGGAAAGATGAGAAAAGGTATAACGGGCTAGAGAGTGAGAAGCCAACAAATGAGTGAACAGAAAATTTCCCAAATTCAAATAATGTAGAAATGTTAGGATGTGTATTTAAATTGTTTATTGCTATTTCACGTAGTGAATTTAGTGTTTGGATTGACTTAAAGGTGCCAGTTTCAGCCCATTTACTTATAAATGCTTCATTTGGGTTACGCCTTATCCAAAATGTCAAAAGGGTAAAAAGAATTAACTAAACCGGAAACGGGTCAAATTATTCAAAACCTGCCTAAAGTAAAACTTCATCAATTGCTTTACTCAAAAGTTCAGATTAATATTGAAAACAAGGCAACTTTTATAATCATATTTGACACACTTTTTATTAAGCTTAATAAATAAAGTTTGGACGAAATGCATTTTGGATCAATCCAACCCATTTTAACCTATACCAAAAGTGACCCGTCCGACCAGTTAACCAACCTGCCTATTTTGAAACCTCTGGTTTCAAGTGTTTTGGTAAACTCATCATGATCATGAGTGCTGATAATCTAGGATCAAAATAATCAGATTTGGAATTTAGATAATCTAAGGAAAATGATTATTGACAAGACTGATTATAGTTTTTGGAAGTGAGTTTCAACTAACTATAGTGTTTGGAAAACATGATCATGATCATGAGTTTCTGACCGTTTAGGGTCAAAGCTAACATGTTTGGATAAATGTAAAATGATTATAATAAATGCAGGATTAACTACCTACATCAATAAGCAACCTATTATCAAACTATTTGATTCTTCAAGTCTAAATAATTACACACCAAAAATAACTTAAATAATACCTGGCTTAAAGAAAACCGATAACCCGAAATCAATAGTTTTCAAAAGTGCATCTTCTTTCTTATCCACAAGCAAGAAATTTTCAGGCTTTAAATCCCTATGCATAACCCCTAAAGAATGACAAGTTTCCACAACACCGACAATTGTTCTTGTAAGCTCAGATGCCTTCTTCTCAGTATAATGTCCAATTTGAATAATCCTATCAAAAAGCTCGCCACCCGCACATAGTTCCATAACAACATGAACCGCAACTGCATCCTCATAAGCCCCTTTGATTGCTATAACATTTGGGTGTCCTGCCAAATGATGCATTATTTGAATTTCTCTTCTCACATCTTCCACATCTTCTTCGGTTAATAACTTCCTTTTCGCAATCGATTTGCACGCGTACTGTTGGCCCGTGGCTTTTTCTATACAAAGAAAAGTTGTACCAAATTGCCCTTGACCTAATTTCTTCCCCAAAGTGAAATATTCCTTCAAAGTCCCAGTTTTTCTTTGTAACACAGAATCAGTTCGAAGCCCAGCACTCGATACCCGTTTCATTTGGGGACCTTTTTTGGGTTTCACGGGTTGTTCTTGTTTCTTTTCGGGCTTGGGAATCGTTACCTGTTCAGGTGGTTTGCTTTGAACAGGTAATGGTGATTCGGGTGGTTTGGTATGGGTTGAAGATTGTTCTCCATTAGGGGTAGGTGGCTCGGTTGGGGTTCGCCACATTGCAGCTGAAACCGATTGAATAAAACCATTTTTTGAAATACTTGGTCCAACACAAGTATTCCCCATTGAGCTTCAATTGGTCTTCAAGAAACCCTTGTTCCACTTATCAAATAAAAATCCAATTTTCCAATCAAATTTGCTCAATGAAACAAAGATCTAAACTTCATGAAAAACCCATAAAAATAAAGTCAAACCCACTTCAAATGGCTCCAAGATTGTCAACACAAGATCATAATTTCATCTCTCAAGAAAACCCTTTTCTGCTTTTAACATAAAGACCCAATCTTTCACCAAATTTTTAGCTCAATGAAACAAAGATCCAAACTTTATCAAAACCCTACAAAATCAAAGCCAAACCCACTTCATTTGACTCCAAGATTGTCAAAACAGATCAAAATCTCAACTCAAATCACCAAGAATCAAAAGCAAGATTCAACTGAACGATACAAATTAGCTTTATATAAACTAAATTGAACATCAATTAGCAAATAATCACATCAAGAAGTAAACATTTTATATATAAAAGCAAACCTAGAAGAGGAACTTGTAATCAAAAGTCAAAGCAACGAATGTTAAGACCAAAGAAACGGTCAAAGCATGTAAATTGGTAGAAACTAGGAAAGGGATTGAAAGATCTTGATAAGAAGAAGACAAATGATTACGAACCAGATAAGTATGGAGGAGTGGTGTTGAATTAGTCTAACGAATTTTAGTTTAATAATTTTGATTAGTTCAAGAGAATGATGAATGATATTATAATGTTTAGGACAAAATATATATGAATGTAAGATTGAGATGTTTGTTAAGAACATCGAACCTTTCAATAACATGGACAGGACAAACGCGGTTGCTTCTTCAATCACCCGAAATTGGCGTTTGATTTTTTGTTCATTTTTCTACTCAAAACAATTTTTCCTACAAGTTGAGTGATATTTGTGTAAGATGTAAATGGAACCATAAGGTTTTTAACATTTAGTAGAGAGTAAATTTCGGTTTTCGTCCCTGTGGTTTGGGCTTTGTAACGGTTTTCATCCAAAACTTAAAAAATGCTCAATATAACCATTGTGGTTCCAGATTTGTCCCAATTAGATCCAAACCTCTAACACCGTCAAGTTTAAACGTTACTTAGCCCTCACTTGCCCCTCACGTGAGGGCATTTTTGTCATTTAACCCCACCATTTGCATAGGTTTCTTGGTTGATATATGCAAATGATGGAGTTAAATGACAAAAATGCCCATCACGTGAGATGCAAGTGAGGACTGAGTAACGGTTAAACTTAACGGTGTTAGAGGTTTGGATCTAATTGGGACAAATCTGGAACCACAATGGTTAAATTGAGCATTTTTTAAGTTTTGGATGAAAACCGTTACAAAGCCTAAACCACAAGGATGAAAACCGTAATTTACTCTTTAGTAGAATTGTAACTTTGGATTTTTATTGAATTAATAATCGTATGAAAAACGGTGTCTTGAATTTAGAATCTTGACATACTTTTTAATCTATGTAATTTTTGTTTTTCTATTGTTTTTAGAAGTCTTCTAACCACCGGCTAAAAGCTTCCTCTTAATTTGTATTTTAGGTTTTTCATTACATATGTTTGTTGTCCTAGATGAAATGTAAATGGAAGGAGTTTTGGGATGAATGTTAAATATGATTCATGTGTCATGTCATATACTCACCTAAATCCTTATAAGTTGGAATGATTTTCACAACCAGATGTAAGTGTTTTCACAACCAGGTGTAAGTATTTGATTCAAAGAGGTGTTCTAGTTGATTAAAGATAGTTTGGATTATAAATAGGAGATCAGTGTTTCCCTTATGCTTCAGTCCAATATAAAAACCTAGTTTCATTCACTTGGTTCTTTTGATATCAATTATCTTTTAATTGGTATTAGAACTTCTAGGCTAAAAGAAAGTTAACTAACATCAAAGGGAAAGCAAGGAACGTATTCTGATATAAGAAAGTTATGTGCCTTTGGGACAACCTGTGGTGTTAGGAGCGAATCTTTCTATCATTTTTATGATAGGCACTGGGTGTGCCTATGATGCACGACCCATGGCTTCCCGGATTTTGTGAGATTATCTTGATTTATTCGAATTTTTTTGCCTCATTTTGTCTTTTTCCGGCTTGATTATCCTAAAATATCAAACTATAACATTTTTATAAAATATCAAACTAAACATTTTTAAAGATAATTTACCTATATTTTCAAAAACATTATTAAATAAGCTATAATTTTGTGCACAACAGTTGAGGTATCCGATAGTGACTGGTCTCAAATAATATATTATTCCCTAACATTTAAATAAAGTAGTTTCATACTCTCAATCAAAATATAGTTCTATTACTCGTCATGTGACTCCAACAAAACTTCTTCTGCCCGAACTTTTTACGGCATTTGTAGAATAAACATAAGGAGTTTAAAGTAGTGGTGTCGAACCCATGAACTCATAGCACCTCTAATAGGCGATGTTATAATTAGGTGAAACTAGTTATAAGACAAGGTCGCATGATGAGGCAGCCAAGTCTCGAATATGTGTTTTCGTCACATGTGTTGTTAAAAAAATGTTTTATGGCTCGCACGTTATTGTATAAAGTCGTAATACGTCCAAACTTAAATGTCAAAATAATAACGAAGTCAAATTCGGAGATTCAGAGTCGTAAACATGTAAAACCAGAGTAAAGAGTCAAAACTTTAAATTGGTTAAGTTATTAATAGTAAAATGATAATAAGTCAGAGTCATGGATCATAGTTGTAAATACATCATAAAAAAGTTGAGGGGAGAGAAAAGTGTCAAAATGAGAAAGTGAATGACTTATGACTAAAAAATCACCACCGGTCTTTCCTTTTAGTAGTATAAGAAATTTATAGCAATTCATGATATTTACATTGTGGTATATATACAAGTCTTAGTCATAATAAAACGGTGAAGGGTTAACGGTAGTAATAAGCTGGATGAGTAATTGTCTCTCATGAAACATCTTATATAAAAATTTATATATTTACATTTTCAATTTGTGTTAACAGGGCTTTCCCACTTGAGCTGCATAGTATACAAGTCTTTCTCTAAGGAACACATGTGTAACATTCACGTTTTCTTTCTTTCGGGTCTTTGTTTACTCTACACATATCACATATTGTTTCCAGTTGTATTCCTCTGTATCTCTAAAGGGTATGTGTGTTTTTTAACACTTGTATTCTTATATGTCTTTTCTTTCCACCTCCATCTGTTCTTACCACTACAGAAGTCATCGGGCATCCTTGTCAGGTTGGATTCTGGAAGCTAGGTGATTGTGGGGTTGTGAATGGGGTGGTGTTGTGTCGTCGTTGCTAGCGTTGATGTTGGAACCCTTAGTGGTTGTGGTGTGATGGCGACGATGGTGTTTTCGGGTTTATTTTTAAAACGCTAGGTAGTTCCTTGGTAATCATCTAGGTGGTTTCTTGGTCTTGATCTAAGGAGCCATAGGTGGCGGTGTGTTGTGATATGTTGACTGCAAAGTTGGTGTCTCTGAGGTTTATTTACTTCTATATTGTTTGGTGATTTGATGTTGTCGTCCGGGTTAATGGTGGTTACCAAGCCTTGTTTGGGGGCTTCATTTGATTCTAATTAGCATAAACCCTCATTTTAGGGGAATTTGGAGCATGTTGGATTTTTTTTTTCCTTTTAACCATTGATGTGAGGTCAATAATATGTAATCTGATTATCATTGGCATGAAACAAGATGGTTTTGGGTTGTGATGAGTTGCTACCTTTTACAGAATAACAGTGTAGATAGCATGACAGGTGTGAATGACGGGTTTAATCCTTACAACTCACCTAGCAGCTAAAATATTTTGTGTGCTTTAAGCATAAAGAAATGTAGTCTCATTGATTTATTTTCTGTTTTGATATGTGTTTTGAAATCTTCATTAAGTTTTCAAAACTTTAGGTTTATAAAAATCATGTTTGCAACCAGAATTTTGTTGGTTACGTAAATAACTATAATCTATCATTAAAAAAACCCTCTGCTACTTCGCAATGAAGCATGTGTACCGTAACTAGTCATACAAAATTAAATTTTAGGCATTGTATAGTTATGTCAAATAACAATAAAAAAAACAACAAAAAGTCAACCCACCCCTAGTCAATATATGTTCGTTGGGTAGATCATGAACAAAACATACACTTAAACTATCATTCTTATAACGTTTTTCACACATACATAGTTGGCACCAACCAAAACCAATTACTCCAGAAAGATAAAAGAAAATGAAGATCCCGATATTTGAAAACATCATGTTTAATGAACCATCAATTTGGGTGACGGCAACGACGGTGGTAACGTTGATATCGACGATCTACTTGAGTTATGCAGAGTTCATCGGTAACCATCTCCAATATTCAAAATTTGCTTTAACAACCAAACAAGGAAAAAAGCAGCTTTCAAGCAGAACAGGTATGTTGATGCTCTACACGCCCGCCTTCCTCACCGGACTTGTTTCGTTTTTCGTCTTCCCAGCCGGTGATCTAAGGTTTCGTCTACTCAAATTTGCTGTTACATTACACTTCTTCAAAAGGGATTTAGAGGTAATTAATTTATCATATCTAACGTACCCGGATTAATTAACTGCTTCAACTTCAATATATTAGTTTGTTAATTTTGTACCACAATTATTGTTTTTGGGTTTAATCGATCGCTAAGTATGTTAATATATTGTTCAGAAAATGGTCACAAATTAAGTAGATGAGAAATTTAACTACAAGATACGGTCCAATGAGAACATCGATCATGACGATCTACGGTTTATTTTAATATTGCAATATGGGCAGCCCGGTCGGTTTAAATATTCTTATCGATAAGGTCGTAATAATTTATGTTTTTGTATAAAGTATCGTTTAAATCGCCGTTCAAAGAAATTTATTCATTTAAATTATGATCAAGTGATAAAGACGTGTATGTATGTTTGGTTATTTTTTAACAGTTATTTTACTCCAAGCTAGCAAAGAACTAGTATATAGAAAAATAATACAGAGAAGTTAAAATTAAATTAGTTTTCTCACCTTAATCTCAGTATTTTTATCTTTCATTTTTATTTAAAGAAATGAAAGAGATTTTAATCTCTCTCAATATATCACGATAGGACTTTGTTGCATGACTTGCATCATCAAAGATCTTTTGTTAATGAGGTTAGTGGTCTATTGGTAACACATTTTGTGTTGGGAGCAGTATGTCTTGGTTTAAATCCTGCTATGAGTAGGTGCGTTGTGTATGTTTCTCTTTGAAAAATCAATGGGTTAGCTATTAAAAAAAATCAAAGATCTCTTGTTTCTTGTTTTCTAACCACTATAAGGAAGATTGTGTAAATGATACTCTTTTCACTTGATGTCATTGGCAAATGATTAATTTCTGCAAGCAGGTTAATCACAATTGATGTAGTAGGTTGAGGAAGTTTACATCAATAACAAACAAACGGCCACCCAAACTTGACCAGAAACAACAAATTAATCAAAATGTGATATGTAGTTTCATATTGGGAACCACAAGTCAAGCATAAAATGTATGTATTCACACCTTTTTTTCTTTTTTCTTTTTTCTTACACAATCCTCCTAATTCTTATTGATATCCTTCCAAGCCCCGGATAAAATTTTTTACGAGTGAAAGCCGTGAATTGCCGCAATGCATTTAGGTTGTGTTTGTTTTTTCTGAAAACGTCTGTGCGTCCTGTTTTGTCTACGTCGCATAGACGTTTAGGTTTGCAGACTATTTGTTTTTTGAAAGACCTTTCATTAAAAACCCTTTGCCCGTCCTCTTCTTAGTGCAAATCTCATTCCATGTCTTCTGATGTCTTCTAAACTCTTCTCCTCATCCTTAACCTCAAACCCAGCTCCACCCCCACCCTTCCAACCGCAGCTCCACCTCCACCCTTCCGGCCATCGTCGCACCACCTCTCTAGCCGCACACAAGTACACAACACAACAATGGCAACAATCCTTTTCTGCGTAACCACGTTAGCTTCTCACCACTAGTACAAAACACCCTGACCATGGATTTTCTTCACCCAAAAAAGCACACAACACAACAATGGCAACAATCTCTTCATATTTTTCATCTCTCTCAACACACCATATGTTCACAAAACAACCACCAACACAAACTTAACCTGATACTCATCCCAAACTCCTAGAAAACTTTGATGATTTTAACTTAATTTAGTTATATCATATTTGAAGATTTTAACTTGATTGAATTATATCATTTTTTAAAAAATGTTAAGTTTAAAAAATTAGTTAATTTATATTTAAGTTTATTTTAACAGGTCTGCAGACGTTAAAAATCAAACAGTCTTCTACTTACAGACTGTAGAGTTTTAGTCCACCTCTTCTTATACAGATGTCTGCAGATGTGGTCCACAGACTGCACACATTTTCCTTAAAAAAAAACAAACAACACATTAGCCTACAAACAATCTCTCTCCTTGTTAAATCTCCAAAGCCATTTGCGTACACAAGAGAGCTTTGTTGGCAGCCCCAATCGATCCAATTCCTGCACCCCTATATTTCTTGGATGCTAGCTAACATCCTGTTCCAAGCAATCCAACAAATTTTCTGCTTAGAAGCCATCGATCCCCAACAAAAATATATTATGATGCGTTTCATACATGCTGTTCATCACACATACCGGAGCTCAAAACAATGATAAGTAATATATAGGGAGGCTACCTAAAACTGATTTTATAAGTATGATTTGAGCACCACTTGTATTGCATGTTATATACTCAAGAGTATTAAATTGATGTTCAAACAAAGTCCTATCATTTAAGTTTGAAAGTATGTGTTTCTTTTATCGATCGACATTAAGTACTAGTACTAGCTAGTGACCGGTTGGTACACTTACGTGGCTTTATATTGCTAAGCAATGATGTTAGGTAAAATTATGACACTTACCTTGAACTTGTGCAGGTTTTGTTTGTTCACAACTATAGTGGTCACATGATTCTAGGTTCAACCATCCTCATCTCAGTGTTTTATTTATCAGCTACCGCAAGCTTGATCGTCGTCCAATATCTAACTCGAGGGCTTCCTGACCCATCAATCGACACTAAATACATCGGCTTGATTCTTTTTTTATTGGGAATATCTGGAAACTTTTATCACCACAATCTCCTCTCGAAACTAAGGAAAAACAACGACAAAGAGTACAAGATTCCTCGGGGCGGATTGTTTGATCTCGTTATTTGCCCGCATTATCTGTTTGAAATCATTATTTTTGTCGGAATATCGTTTATTAGCCAAACGCCGGTAGCTTTTGCGTGCACTTTTGGCGACTCGTTGTACCTGATTGCAAGGAGTAATGCGACTAGAAAATGGTACGTAAACAAGTTTGAAGATTTTCCTAAAGACGTTAAGTGTCTGATACCGTATGTATTTTGAATAATTCACATGAAAAAATATACATGTTATATTTCTGCCTTATGATGGATTTGAAACGATTACTAATTATTATGAACAAATTGTATTTTTCTTTGAGTAACTCCAATTGTTGGTTATAATTACTTGTGTATTAAGATTTATCAAGATTTTTTGTGCAACGTACCTCGTTTCTTAGGAAACTTTTACAAGGTCCGTGATTTTTTCTTTATTTTTTTTGTCTTTTCCACTAGTAATGTCTTTATCGTAAAATGAGATGCGGAGTATTTTATAGTTAAATTTTATATAAAAACATTTTTTAATAATTAAACCCAATCCATGAATCTCATCCAATAAATTCACTATAAGAGTGCAAAAAGTGATAAAAAGTCATCTCCAAATTGGTGCGACCCATCCCCCCAACCCCTTCCATGTGACCATAACCATCTATGATGGCGGTATACCTACACATGATTAGTCCCCTTCCATACAATCCCCACACTCACCCTCATCACCCGAGCGTAAATAAATAATCAATTTTTAATACATAATTCGGAGAATAGTAAGTATTTGCACGTATTCTTACCTTTATAAAAATATACTAAAATATTTTGACACTTGTCATCCTTTAATAGCGATTGTCACTTGTCGAGTTTTTTATATACAAAACGCAATGAAGATTTTTATTTAGGAAGACCTATGTTCAAATCTGAGGATAAGAGTTTTATATAATATGGTTAAACCGTTGTTAAATATAACTAATTTCACGTGTGTATACATATACACACACTCACTCAATAGAGATATCCTAAAAAATTAAAAAATAAAAAAAAATTATAAAGAGATGTAGAAAGCTCTTGGGTTGTCAGATTTGGGCGTGGATGACCTAGATCACACAGTGACAGTTTTGTAAATAAATGGAACTTTAAGCAACGTGATACTAAACTCCTCTCTATGTAGATATCTTTTCCCCATAGTTCATGTTCTTAGTTCTAACCCATGTTGATCCGTATAAGTTTCTACATATTTACCTAGTTCAAACAATTGTTGGATTCCAGTTGACTGGGTTATAATCAGCACTAGCGTAAATCCGAGCCCAAGGTAAGTCGTGAGTGTGACTTGAAATCAGAAGCGGACATTTTGTGGCATTTGGCCATTTGGGTACTAGATGATTCTTGATTTTTTGTGTTTTTAGGTTCTTGGGTTGTGCGATTGGTATTGGGATTGTTGTGCTTGTGGGTTTTCTGGTGGAGTTTGTTTAGACCATGTGTAGTGGGGAGGTCTCAAGAGCCCCATGGCAGGTCCACATCAGCATGGTAAGGTTTTTGGACGCCTTCTACACAGCGTCAAGAAGGAATTTACCCTTCAAAGCGCCCCAAAGCACCCCTACGTGTGGGAAGGGGGCGTTTTTAGGCGCTTTTGAGCTGTAATGGGGCGTTTTTTAGTGATAAAAAGCCAAAAAACGCTCCACTACACATGGTCTTAGTAGGTGGGTTTTGGTTTTGTGTTGGAGGTAATGGTGAATCTAGATGTATAAAACCAAAATCGTCGTTGATGCTCTTTATGGGAGGTAGAACTTGATTTGGACACATGCGAGCATAAGATAGTTTTACATTAATGACATTGTTAAAAGTTCAAATTGGGTTGACATTTAGTGGTCTTTATTACAAAAGACTTCTGCTATAATTATGATTATTACTTTATGAATGGATAGTTATGATGCAACAGGTCATGCCATGGACTGGGCTCGACAGGGTGCTACAACCTCATATACGTTTCCATTGAACAATTGGTACCAAAGACAGTGAGCTTTTGTTAACTGAGAGCAAAACTCAACCGGTCACCAACGAGGATGGTTCGCACTAATTCACTGAAGCATCTGGTCACATTAACGACATGCATACTTTGCCATGGTGTGGAATATGGCATGGAAAAGCGAATATGGCATTTTTTTAGCTATTGGTGTGGAAAAGAAGGTTCTCAATGGCATTATTATGACGACATGTTGATGCTTGTGGAAGGTAAGATTTTGATGTTTGTGAAAAGTAACAAGGCAATCTTCTCGGATACAACAATCAACGTGTTAGCAAACGAGTCTCTAGTCTATTTCCGGATATAAATAGATAAAAAGTTCACAGTAAAACAAATCAAGGTTGGATAGATTTATTTTAATATTTACAAAGTCTTGAATAAACCTTATAGAGGTTATTTGATAAAAACTAAACCATTATGTGCGAAATTATTAAGATGGGTAATCGTTAAGAGACTCTATCAAGGAAATGGAGACTGAGGTAAAAATACAGATGAAAGTAAAGTTTGTATATGTTCAATTCAATATTGTTATGTCTCTTAACCATATAATACCAAACTAAAATGATTAAAAAGCTATTCTTAATGAAACACACGCTTTTAATTCTGAATGAATCAACATCAAAGTAAACCATACCAATAAAACAAATAGCCCTAAAGTGTGATGACTCGAGCATTAGAATTAATTATATTTTATATAGTGTTAGGTTTGGAATTTTTAAACTTGAAAACAACAAAAGTCAATAGACTTGACTTTCAATTGTTTATATAAATTTGTTTATTTGTTTCCTTCCAACACATGTAAACCTATATTTTTTTTCTTCATTTTAGATTTACTTTCACAGTCGACCATGTAAAAAAGTGTTTCTTCACAAGTAGTTGACGGTTAAATTTATAAAAAGTTTTAGGTTAAAAAGTAGTTTAAAATATAGTGGCAATAAAGATCCTTTAGGATGTTATTCAACATTCAACCTGCTTTTGTTCAATATTAATATTTAACAATATGAATATTATCCTCTATTTAAACCAAACCAAACCCAACCAACACAACACAACACAACACAACACAACAGCATGAAAACTTATTTCTCAAAAATGAAGTTCAGTGATATTATCTTCAGCTTCTTAGTTGTTCTTTTTATTCTTGTCCTCACTTCTTCCCAAGCAAGAAACCTTCAAACCTCTCAACAACTCGGAACTATTGACACGCTGCCCGCTGGTAAGATGATTAATGATTTAATGTATATTCTATATAATGTTTGTAGATCGAATCAGTAGATTTGCTAAAACCATGTGTGAAGATTCATAATTTAATGAATTTTTTTGGCCTTGTAAAAAGGTTGTTGGATTTTAACGATCTGAATTTTTTGTATATTGGCTGATATTAATACCAAATTAAAAAATTAAATGTGTCAATCCCAACTTGTAACTTATTTTTCTATAATGATCCGCCGTTAAAGTTAACTTAACACCGTTAATTTTTTTGAATTTTTGACCGATGCTTTAGGGCTTTTGATCGAGGACGATACGAATCTATTGATGAAAACTTACCTTGAGCCGATGCTCCAAATAGTCTTCAATCAGGTCTTTAAATCTAACGGTGCTTAAATCGGATGTAAAAATTTATTCGTTTGGGGAATCAGCTCAAAATAAGTGTTACATCAGTAGATTCGTATCGTCATTCCGGTTAAAAGCCATAAAACATCGGTCAAAAATTCGAAAAAAATAACGATGTTAATTAAGTTAACTTTAACAACGGATCATTGTAGGAAAATAAGTTATAAGTTGGGAATGCCAAAAAGAATTTTTTAAGTTGGGATTAACATCGGTCAATATACAAAAGCTCGGATTATTAAAATACAATAAAGCTTGTAAAAATGAAGTATTCTCAACTGAATCTAACTTTATACATGGGATCAATTGCATATATACTCTTCCAAACTCCCTAAAATGCATATATATACCCTTATAAAACCCCTTTAGACATACATATGTGAGTTTTGATGTTTACTAATTTCCTTTATGAATTATGATTCGTTTCTGCAGAACCCATGAAAAGAACAGGACTTTTCGATGAAAAGGCGGGCGGCTATGGTTGTTGGAAGTGCTGGCATGGGCATCGCCATCTTCGCCTATAGACCATATATATATATATATATATCATATCGTTTGGTTGATTTGTGTATGTAGATATGCATATGACTGATATGGTTGAACTATGAAGTAATGAAACTATGCAATATATACCATTAAGTTAGAAATAAAGTGCGTGCGTATTGCTTGTGATTTTGCGTGTGTTCGTATATATAATTACAATTTTGATCTTTTGGTAATCATAAGTTAAAGTACTATGTTTTTATTAGACCATATGTAATAGGGCCTTAATTTAACCTCATTCAAAGCGCCCCATGGCGCCCCCCAACCAGTGACGTACCCAGAAATTTTTTTTATGGGGTGCAGATTTGTTTTGGCCATTTAACTAATGCTATATAATAATTTTTTCGGTCCATCAGTTCAGGTTTCGGGTTTGATTTATTGACGAAAACCATGGTGAAAACAGTTATAAACTACTATATTTGAACGTCTTTAATCATATTAATACAATAATGTTCATAATTAGTAAAAAAAATTGTTTATAATAATAGCTTTAAGCCTTTAACTTTCACATCGTATATTTGTAATTGCAGCAAAAGTGCTATAATTTGACATTATATAAAGGGAAAATATCATAAAAATATAATCAAGTTTACTCAATGTTTCAATTAAATACCTTAAACTTTTTTTGTCTCTTTAAAGTCACTGATGTTTCATAAATATTCCAATCCTATATAATATTTTTACAAGTGTTTAAATTTTTTAAAATTGAGTTGGGCATATGAAACATACATGAATTATGATTATAAAAAAGCGAAAGTTTTTTTTTCAATCAATTTGGCTCGGAATCTAAAAGTGAAGACTAATAATTTGCAACTTAATAACAAATTACATTTTTACAAAGTTACCCCTTGTATAATCATATCTATTTCTTGCTATAACAAATTACACAACATCAATTAATCATGATGTTACCAAAAATGAATTTAATAGAAAAGATACTTGTGTGAATGAATAGTATACCTGCCTTAAATATCTAAAAAGTTAAAAAAAAAATCAAATGAGATCGTAATATCGTAACAAATAAAATAGCAAATACATACATTTAAATTTAATTAATATGTTATTATTGCTAAACTTAAATACTTTTATACAATTTCATTACTTTTAAATTTAGAAAATATTTAAGCTCATTTTTCAAAATGTACTATACTGCTATGATGACTTATCCATCATTGAAAGTTGTAATAACAATTAAATATTTATAACTATAATTTTTTATATATAAACATCTCATTCTTTCTTCTTCTTCTTCATTGTTCTTTCAAACACTTGCAGACCACCTTCAAACACTTGCCACCGTACGCCATCATATTGCCTTCGTATACCTGAAAATTTTGCTTTCTTCTTCGTTTTCTAAACTCCAAGGGGGACAGATACAAAAAAATATGGGGGGCGTTCACTACAAGAAAAACCACCTATAGTGACTAAACCTTTGGTGACAACACAATGTTGTCGCAATAGATTGGTCTATGGCGACTACATGTGGTCGTCATAGGGTTTTGATAAAATCTTCTTGAATTTAGATTTATGACGACAACACGTTGTCACCATAGGCCCATCTTTTAGCGACAAAATTTTCAAGTCGTTAAAGAGTTAATTATGTCGTCGCTATATCCTCAAGTAATTTAATTTATTATTTCTTTTAATCGTGATAATATAAATGAATTTTTTTATTTGACCAATCGCGACAACATGTCGTCTCCATAGATCTACATGTTTTTTTCGTGAATTTATTTGGAGGCAAACTTTCCCACCATTATGAAAACCTTATGGCGACAACATGTCGTCACCATATTGTGTATATGTTGTCGCCATAGACTCATCTATAGTGACAAAATTTTCTTGTCGTTGTATATATAGTATGTCGTCGCTATATCCTCAAGTAATTTAATTTATCATTTCTTTTAATCGTGATAATATAAATGAATTTCTTGCTTTGACCAATCGCGACAACATGTCGTCTCCATAGATCTACATGTTTTTTTCGTGAATTTATTTGGAGGCAAACTTTCCCACCATTATGAAAACCTTATGGCGACAACATGTCGTCACCATATTGTGTATATGTTGTCGCCATAGACTCATCTATAGTGACAAAATTTTCTTGTCTTGTATATATAGTTACGTCGTCGCTATATCCTTGAGTAATTTAATATTTCTTTTCTTTAGATCATGATAACTTAAATGAATTTAATTTGGGTTTGACTAATCGCGACAACATTTCGTCTCCATAGATCTATATGTTTTTTTCCCAAAATTATTTGGAGGTAAATTTTCCCACCATTAAGAAAAACCTTATGGAGACAACATGTCATCACCATATTGTGTATATGTTGTCTCCGTATACTCATCTATAGTGAAAAACTTTTCTCGTCGTTATAGATAAAATTATGTTGTCGCGATATCCTCCAGTAATTTAATATATATTTAATAATAATAATAATAATAATAATAATAATAAGGTTCTTGATGGTACACTGGACAATGTTAGGGGCATTTAGAGTTGATTAGAGTGATTAAAGGTTAATCAGGTTCAACCACGTTTGATTATGATAATTAGGGTCGATCAGATAAATTAAAGGTTAGTTATGATGAATTTATAATCTATAATGTTGAACTATAGAAGTGTGTGGTAATATACAGGCTATCAATCTTAATATAATTGAATTACGATTTTTTATGCACAATTATTATCACTAAATGTCATTTACGATCACTAGGGCCAAACAATGATGAACTGACGTTGCAGGCTACCAAAATAGCCCAAATGAAGGAAAGTTCTCATCGATTACTTCTCGTGGCTAGACCTTTTGTTTTTTTATATATTTTAAGAATTTTATAAATATTTGCGTATTTGTATTTTCACATATTTCTATACCAAAATGTAAGTAAAACGAATAGCCAAATGAAAGTATTACGAATAACAAAATGGAGTTCATATAAAACATAGAAATAAAGCTATCAATATTATCGTTTAGTTTGACATAAACCAAATAAAGGCTAGCTATCTAATTGTCTTCATCTCCATCATCTTCATTTGAGCATATTGTTGTTCAATTTTAGCCTGGATGATTAAACAACAAAACAAACGGTTACTAATAATTTTTAGTAAAATTCAGCGGCATAACTGTTATAAAATAAAAAACCAATCTGTTCAATTATACATAAGAAAGGATAACAATATATCTTCAAGTTTCAATAAATAAAAAACAATAGCAATAATATCCGAATTTAATTGACTCGGACAAATGTGTCACACTTATATATCTTAATTATAGTTTAAATGGGTCAAATGACCCGAACTCACTTTAACTGTTCGGTTCATTTTGACCGATTTAAACTAAAATTCGGTGGCTTTAAATCTATTAAAGCATGCTCGAATCATTTTACCCCTTTAAAGTATATTATGAAAGTTCTAACAATTGAACTTCCAATTAAATGCTAACAACATACAAACACATATTAGCTAATCCTACAAATGAAAGTTCTTATCTTTGCAACATTGATACATAAAATTGAAAATTTAGCAACATTGAAAAGATATTTAATTAAATTGTATACTAAAAATGAACAGTACATAACTTACCAGACAAGCAACTCGTGGGGAGATTATGTGAATGGTTATGCAGATCCTCAGCCCCATTATCACCACCGTGTGATCCATCTACACATAATGCTATTGCCTGCAACAAAAACAAAAAAAATTAACATGTAACAAATTCAAATTGGATATAGAATAACGTGTTTTAGATACATACAATCAGTCAGAGTCACCACTAAGGTACACATCTTCATTTACGAGATCATCGTCGCTGTTGTCATTATTATCATTTATTTCATCTTCATCATCTGACATGTATGCATCTTCATCTTCGCCGTCATCATTAATGAAACCTTCATCATCCACAATCGGGTCAATAGGCATACAATCTAAGTCGACAACCAAGTCACAATTATCATGCACATCTATCACATTGTTAAGGCCTTGTTCACTAACATCAACATCATCATCGACAACCAAATTATAATCAGATGATTGATTATCGTGCAGTACATCTATCTCATTAGCAACACTAATACTTGGATGATCCCAAAGCTTCCTATGGTGAACGTCTTCCACGACCCTCCAATTGCTAGTGGATTTAGAAGGATCTTCAAGATAGAACACTTGTTGAGCTTGTGTAGCTAAAATGTAGGGCTGATCAGCAAACCATTCACGACTGACATCAATAACAAAGATATTGTTTTTTTTAGTTCTTATTTTGGTTTGCTCATTAGTTTATTAACAATGTGTTCTGCTACTAATTAATTGAGCATATTCGATTATAAGAGATGAATATATAGAAAAATAATTGCTTAATATAAAGTAACAAAACATCTCCAAATCTTAGACGAAAACAGAATGAGTAAAAAGTGCACACCTATATAAACAGAGCATTGATGAAAACAATTAGAAATCAGCTCCAAACATGAAGAAAAATATGTCGAGGAACTTTGGAGGCGGCGATGAAGGATAGTAGCGGCGAAGTGACGGTGGAAAGAGACGAGCAAAGAAAATGCGTGACCTGGTAGGCCTTCTTTGATGGGAATTCTGTTTTGATTTTATTTTTTTAGCATAATATATGGCTCCGATAATACTAGATAAGGATGACTAATTAACTATTATTATATAATTATAATTCTGTATTTGAATGTAGGTATATTTCATATAATATGGTAACATTTATATTATTAATATAATAAAATGTATTATTATATATATTGTGATCAATCTTGTTATTATTTTGATTATTATTATAAATATTAATACTACATAAATTCAATATTATTATTTTTCTTTGCAACGTCAACATTGTGTTTGTGACTTCATTACATGCGTTACAATGATGACGTAACTTGTGGTGGCTGAACAAGACATTCCATATTTTTTTACCTTACTACACATGTTACATTCATGACATTCAGTGATAATAATTGCGCATCAACATTCGTTAATGAGTCTAATTATCATAATCAAACATCGTTAACCCCGACTAATCTTCAATCATCGAATCAATTTTGAATGACTTTAATGGTCTCCAGATTACCATCAAGAACACTATTATTATTAACAATAGTATTAATCGTATTATTGTAATCAATGTTACTGTAAATATTATTAAGATTAATAGTATAAGTATAAGTGTTATTATTATTGTTTTTACAAAACAAAATTCCATCTCCAACTTCGACTCATTATTATTTTGACTCCTGATGACTTAAACAATTTACAGTTATGACCCTTATTGTACTTTGACTTATTTACAACTTTGACTCGCCGCCTTTTAGTATATGACGCATTACAACCTTACACAGTAACGTTCGAAATATGAAACTTTTTTTTAATCAACGTGTATGATAAAGTCACATACACGAGATCCGACCACTCCATCACACGCCTTGGTCTTATGCCAACTTAGTAAAAGCAATAACAATGATAACATTTACGAAACATAATATTAATATTTTCCATGTCTCACTGGTTAATAAATAGTTATAACTAGACTGAAGACCGGATCGCGCTGACGAGATTTTGTATGTGACTTCGTCAAATGTGTTGATAAAAAATTCATGTTCTGTACGTTACAGTATAAAGTCACATATTAAAATTTGGAGAATTATCCAAAGCTAAGAGGTCAAGATGATGACCAGGTCAAAATTGGGGAGCGAAGTCGTAAACATGTCAAATTAGAGTAAATGGCCAGAGTGGTACATTAGCTAAGTCATCAGGGGATGAAAATGATAATAACTTAAAATTGAAAGTCGTAAGTCAAAATTGTAAATATGTCAAAATCGATGGTTAATAAATATGTAAAAATTTAAAAACAATAAACGGGTTGGTGTCACCAACCATTCAATTTTGGAGTTATATACGATATTGATAACAACATTAAATCACTTTTCCATATCTTGCAACTTGAAAAAATTATACTTATGATAATAATAACACTGATTCATTAAAAAATTGTTAGTAATAATAATAATAAACATTCACTCTTCCCGCCACTTTGTAAATAAATATTAAAAAAATTAAAACACAACCGAATTACCGCCAAATGAATAATATATCCTTCAATTCTTCCCACACGTAAACTCTACCAAAAACCACTTCTCACATCACAACTACTCGATCTCCTTCCACAATCACGCAACCACCATCCTTCCTTCCCATCACCGTATTTTGGTTTGTGTTCGGATCCGATTACTACTTGTCTTCAGCAGCGTTGCTCTGTTTAAGTAGGTATGCTTTTATTTTTGAGTTTTAGATTACTGATAATCTAGAATGATTGACGATTGTGTTCGTCTTTAACAGTTGCTTTGATTGATTCGATATTGAGGTTTTCTTTATCTAAAAACATAAGAAATCAAGTATTATGTTTGGTACCAATTATGAAATCAAGTACGTTTATGAGTCGATTATCTCACTAATTTCTTAAATTTTTGATTTTAAAGGAAGAAGGTTAAAGAACTCATCATCAACACAAGGTTAGTTTTTTTGCATTACCTATGTGTTCAAGGGAGGTTCTGGTTTGTGGTTTGTGCTAAAAAATCTGTTTTGTGAATTGAGATGACAATCTTTTTTGCAAATTGTGATTTGGATCATAGAAGATAGCAATTAGTAATGCATATGTATCCATGCTATATGTTATGATGTTATATAACTTGATTAGCTGGTGTAAAAACTTCATTTTATAAATAACCTACACAAATAAATATATATTTGTCTTATCCTTAATTGTTATCATCTTCTATAAATAAATAACCAAATTAAACGAATAACATTTTCTGATCGTGGGTATTCATTTATATGGTTTTATTACATTACACTTTTTCACCATGTTTGACTTTAATAAGTATGCAACTATGTTATTTCCAACAAGAATTATGTCTGCATTATTGTCTCAATTGTCCATTATAAGTAAAGCATACAATTAGGGATGTGATCAATAATGAATATATATATATATGTGTGTGTGCGCGCACGCGTGCTACTAATGCACCGCATTGTTCACTTAATTATACAGCTTGTTAGGTATGGTCATATTATTCAATATAAATAATAATGTGGGATGTAAAAAAACCAAATATAGACCAAAGTTATACCAACTTACAAGCCAACCTTATATTATTTAATGTAAATAATGACATGGGGATGTAGGCTATGGCATCAGGTGCAGTTGGATCACATGGGGGTGACGGTGGGGGTGAGGATCCGAACAGTCATTCACGTAGAGTCCTCACGAGTTGCCAGTCTTGTAAGTTATATATCTTTCATTTAGTACACAATTTTTTTAATGTTGCTAACTTTTCACTTTCATGTATCAACGTAGCAAAAATTAAGAAAACGAGATCAAAAGGAAGAAATTTGAATTTGCTTGAAAAATATGATGCAAATGATCACCAGCCACTCCCAATTCAGTTTGATGTCTCGAGGAAACAATATAAAGCTGTGGGAGAAAATAATCAACTTTTTATTAGGGGCATATCAAATCATGTTGCCACGGTTCCTTTTCATCATCCCACGTGGGATGACGTTCCAGGGAGTTTTAAGATATCACTCTTCAATTTTCTTGAGGCGAGTATTTTAAGTAATGTTTACTTTGTTTTTTTTTTACTTTTAGATTTTTCTAATTACTCTTTTTTTGCAGGATCATTTTAATTTGGAGCCTCATAAACGTACTGATCACTGGCAGGGAATACAACTAGGAATACATATGGAGTGCCAGAGAAAGTTCAGTACCAGAAGGAATGGCATGAAAAATCATTTTTTGAAAAATGGAGGTTATCAAGATGTTGAGAGGGCTAGGGAAAACCCCCCTGAGGGCCAAAATCGAGTTGCGTGGGGTCATGTAGTTGATTTTTTCTTAAGTGACCAACACCAAAAGTTATCACAAAAAGGCTCAAGGAATAGATCAAAACATCTTTATCCAAGCTTGCATGGGAGTTGTTCCTATGCACAAAGGCGACATCTTCAAGTAAGGAAAAATATACGTAGCATCCAAATATATACATTAGTTCTTTTAAGTCTCATAAATACTATTTTTAATGTTTACAGGAGAAAGCATCTGGGACCTCAAGCCACATTGAAACATGGAGAAAGGCTCATTGCACTAAAGGTGGTGCATGGATCAATCCGAAGGCAAGAGAAGATTGGGTAAGCAAAAAAGTTTCATTTGTATGATTAGTTAGTATGTGTGCATATATTGTTATTACTTTCATGATTTATATTAAGAGTGTCAAAATAATTCAAAAAACACTTTAATAGGTTTGAAGTCATCAAGTGTTAGTTTAAATGGGTCAAAATGACCCGAACATATACTTTAATATACTAAAAGTTGGTTATTTTAGTATATATTAAAGTGAATTTGGGTCGTCTCAACCCATTTAAGGTAAAAGTTGAATATTTTAAGTTTGTGATATTTGTGTAGAGTCTATTAGAAATGAATATTGCTAGTATTGTTGGCTTATCAAAACTTGAGAATATTGTTCTCCTTTATAATGTATGATTTAATAGGTTGGTTTTTTTACTTTACAATAGTCATGTTCTTGAACTATAGCGAAAAGATATTAAAAATAGCTTGTTTTGTTGTTTAATTATGTAGGCTAAAATTGAACAACAATATGCTCAAATGGAATTGGAGGCGGGTGAGACACATGTAGATGAGGCTGAATGTTTGGTGCTCGCCCTTGGAAAAACACGTGGGCACACGAGAGGTGTTGGGCGAATGGTAAAACGCATATCTTGTTCTGGATCATCGGGCTCATCGTCATCAAATCGGGACACAGAAATGGATGCTATGAAGCAACAAATGTTTGAAATGCAAGAACGGATGAAAGAATTAGAAAAAAGGAACAAAAATCCCAATGACAATGAAGGTGGTGAAGATGAGGACAATTAGATGGCTAGTTAGATTCCTTTTGTGTCAAACTAAATGACAATATTGGTAGCTTTGTTTTTATGTTTTGTATGAACTTCGCTTTGTTATTCGTAACACTTTCATTTGGTTATTTGTTTACTTGCATTTTGATATATGCATCTATGAAATGTAAAACTGAAATATATATATATATATATATATATATATAACCCTATTAATATTAAAAAACAGTACGGTTATGGTGACGAGAAGTTGTCGCCATAGGTAAAGAATAAAAAAATTATAAATAAATACATTATTTAATGAAAATATATGGTGACAGTCTTGTGGGGACGACATGTTGTCACAAAAAATAAAAATTTAAAAAAATTTAAATAAATAAATAAATTTATAAAATTCTATAGTGACAACCTTGTGGCGACTACATGTTGTCGTAATAGGTAAATAACAATAACTTATTTAATTTAAATATATATAAATGAAAATATATAACGACGAGCTTGTGGCGACGATTTGTTGTCGCGATAGGTATCTGTGGTGACACGGTCTATCGCGACAGATTTTAAATGCCTATAGAGACAAACCTTTGGCAACTAAAGGCTATGGTGACTATGTGTAGTCGCCATAGCCTGTAGCGACAACATTCACGTCCTATGGTGACAACAAATGTTGTCTCGATAGATACTTTTTCTTGTAGTGGTTAAGGATTCTTAAGTATGTATAACACTACAAGAAATATTTTAGGGGGAGCGGCCGCCCCCCATCGGGTACACATAGGTCCGCCCCTGCCCCCAACCCACCCCTTGGCGCTTTGAATATAAAGGAGGCCTCGAGACTTTATGTTTTTGTAGACAAATTGCTAGCTAGGATCGAATCAAAACCGGCAAATAATTAACACTTGAAGCTAGCTAGGAAGTTTTTGTTCGAAATCTTACCAGCACATGCACTTGCAATGAATTTAGACATTTAGTGGCTGATCGATAGACCATCACAAAAGTTATTTATATTTAACAAAATTATTACCTAGAGAATATTAATTAACTAATTGGTAGGATACCTATATATATATATGATAAAATTAATTAAATAAACGAATAATTAATTGGTTGCAAATCTCTGCCAAAGGATCACGGTTGAATTAATAGTGTCTAACATCAAGGTTGATTTTAGTATTTAAAAAGAGTTAACTCATTAATATATAGCAATAAAATTATTACAAAATAATGGTGTTAGGTTTGAAAATAATGATAAGCTTAGAAAACAACAAAGCTAGATCAAATACACCGATCGAGGCATTCACCATTAATTTCACCTATTAATATAATCACTTTATATCTTGCTGGTTCCTCCTAGAATTTTCGTATCACATTTTTTCAAAGCCTGCTACAGCGTGCGAACCACCAACCGTAAATAAAGTGAACTGTCATTTTTTGACTTCAATAACTAGAATTTCAACTAATAAGTAGAAATTGGCCTCACGTACGTTTAGTGCATCACTTGAGTGCCTTTTAATTTTTTTATGTGTGCCTTATTCATCTTAATGAGAGTTAAGATACATACACTTGTAGTTGAGGTATGGTGGTGGTTGGTGGTTGCGTGACGTCCGGAGGTGGCCCTCAAATTATTCGGCAAAGTTGTATGGTAACTCCAAGATCAAAATCACAACATATAGAATATAGAATGTTTGGATATTATTACTTCAAATAGTTCTAATTATTTCAATGATTTAAATGGAGGATAATCACATAAGTTTTAACGGTTTAATTGCATTCTAAATTTAAGGATATTTGTGTTGATTTTGGGAATAATTTATATGATTTGAGTGAGGATTATATATATGGGAAAATGGTTTACAACTACTCGTAGAAGAACAAAAGAAACACATAAGGGTGGAGATGAAAAGAGGAAGTGTTTTTAAACTACTGGTGGCTTTGATCCGAAAGCAAAATTCGATGGCGAGTTTTTTTTGAAGATGAGAAGTATGATGTAGTAGCATTCATGCATCCATACGATTGATGATTATCTTTATTTAATTTTAAGTGTGAATATTAAATGTTCACTTGTCATTTATCTTTTAATTATTTAGTTTATTATTAATTTTGGAGTTGTTAGTTTTAGTATAGATATTAGATTTCTATGTTTATTGTCATTAGTTTTTTATTACTAAATTAATTATACGAACCTTGGAGGAGTGTGTGTGTTTTTGTGTATTAAAGTTGTAAATTGTAGGTTAAATTGATATAATCTTTTGGCAGGAGTGTGTGTTTCCTGGTGATTTCGCAACCAACAATAAGTTAAGCACATAATACATACAAACTTACATTTTATTACGATTTTAGGAACCGAACTATATTTTATGATCAGTGGTTGCAGCAACGAATGACATTTTCAAGGTGTAGGTCATCGTTTTGTTTAATTTACATCAATTGTTGATCTGATAGATCATATATTAGTTGTCATTTAATATATTTTGTTTGAGTATACTTTGTGTTAAACATTACTACATTAGCAAAGGCATGTGTGGTCATTGTAGAGCTGTTGAGATATATGTTTAATTGATAATCATTTGGTTCGTGCGTGAAGTTCTATTTAGTTAAGAATTTAAATGCATAAAAGACATTATAGTCGCTTTGTGAGACACGAGTACAAATGTTCATCAAGTTATGTTAAAATGAGGGGCAAGTCATTTCTTCATTTCTTGTTGGTGGTATGAAACAACTATAAGCAAAATTTGTTAATCCAAACGTTAAAATTCAGATTTGTTTTATGGACCTTTTTGCACCAGTTTTGCTGGTGTGTGTGGTTTGTCTGTGTGCATGGACATATATATATTTTTCCCTGGTTAGTATTATGCAACTGCTGATGATGATGTGTGTTTGCTGCTGCGGCAGTACTGTTGTGGATGCAATGTGTTTCACAAATCACAATTAAGCTTGTGGATAATTTGAATCTATTTAATTAACAGGATGCTATGTGAATCAATCATTTAATTATCAGGATCCAAATCCAAATGCTAATGCTGCTACTCTTGGATTAAAGTATCTTGACATATATGGATGATGAAATTGATAAGATCTTAAAATTAGGGATGTCAATCGTGTCGTGTTGACGGGTTAGCGGGTTGAAAGACCGCGGGTTGACGGATTGATGGGTTGAATTATGCAACCCTAACCCGACTCATATTCTATTCGTGTCAAAAATGTCAACCCTAACCCGGATAGCATAAATTCGGGTCAACCCAAAAATGACCCGTTTAACCCATTTATCAAAATGAATCTAATAAATTTACGAGTTATAAGTGAGTTGTTGTGTAAGTCGGTTAAGAGTAACATGTTTAATATGTGATTTTGCGTATAACAACTATGTATATTGGGTTTTAATTAAAAGACAAAATTACGCAAATCGTCCTTTATTTATATATCAATTTGCTACTTCTGTCCTTTTTAAAAAAAAGTTGCATTGGCTGTCCTTTTTTTATTGAATTTGTTGCAAATTATGTCCTTTTGGCTAACTTCAGTTAGTTTTTCACGTTAAATAAGGGGCATTTTCATCATTTTAGGTGTGAAAATATAAAGGACGAAATGTGTAATTAGTTAAATAATAAATAAAGGACCAAATGTGTAGTTTTCATTATTATTATTGTTATTATTATTGTAACATTTGCCCAGATTCAATTATGACCCGAACCCGATTCATTTTCTATGTAAACCCGAGCCATTTAATAAAATTGCAATCGCTCGAATTTATATGAAATGAAAAATTTTACGTTGCTATAATCTCTTTATATTAATCATTTAGTTACCAAGTAAAAGTTATAAAATGATTTTATAAGATGTACTTAAATTAATAACAAGAAGCGATTTATATAAAAAAAATTGTTAGCTAGTTAGTTGGTGAGTTAAAGTTAAGGGTTAAAAGTGTAAACAATGAAATTTATATTAAAACTTAATAACCCAAAATAAAACATGTTACAAACAACAGGGATTGAAAATGTAAATGTGAACCATACTTGAAACAAAACCCTGCCCCCCGTGTTTCCGGCGAATTTTTCCGGCCAAACCCCGGCGACTCCGGCAACGACCAAAATTCAACAAATTTACTTTCTTTTAACCGATTAAGTCGTCTCCCCATCTTTACCCACGAGTTTCGAACTCCAAACCCACTTAAAACCGAGATTTTTGCGTTTTTATCATCAATCCAAATCCACACACATCTTGGCAACTTTGAAAATCAATTCCTCTATTAACGGCGATAAGGAACAAATTAAACACAACTGGGACGATAATTGGATCAATATGAACATGATAAACATAGCCAATTAACACAAATCACTCAAACTTCAGTTCGATTATATCAAATTATCTCTGAACCCAACTCGAGTTCGTTACATGCTTTGACCCTGTTTCAATCGACTATAAATCGTCTGAAATAATCACACGACTTCGCTTCATCTATCAACAACTTCAATTTCAATTTCAAAACACCTAAGAACACCCATTAATTTTCGTCTTCATCGACCCCTGTTACTCCATCGAACAGCACCTTCGGTCCATTTCAATCATAAAGTATTTGGGGCTTTTGATCATCATACATCTAAAAGTGAATCTGCAAGTTTAATTCCATTATCATCAACTATTGCGACTTCAATTTGATCCGAAGCAGTGTTCTTTGTTTTTCTTCCATTTTCTTCAATCCTTAATCAGTTCAGGTACTTTAACACCTCTATATGATCGTTATCATGTTCTGATCATCGTGATTATAACTAATTTCATCTACAGATTAGATTTGGGGTTCAATTGGTATGAATCCGATTCAAGGGTTTATATGTTAAAATGGGTTTAAAGAAGAAAAAGCCTTTTAATTTTCAGATTAAATCAACAAAACCACCATTGGTCTGGTGGTTTGGTGGTTATTTAACGTGCAAAAGGTCACCGGTTTGAGTCTGGGCTAGGACTGGTTTGTGTTTATTTTAGTTTTCAAGTTTTACAATTTAATTTCATTATTAACTTCCTATAAATACTTTAATATTGTTATGACATTAATTATAAAACTATTTACCAAAGTTTTACAAGTCAAAGAAAATATATGTATATATTTTTTGTACAAAAGTATATAAATAATATATATTTGTTAGATTAAACGATTAAAATTCTCATACGGGGAGTTTAGGGACGTTTAGATTTTACTTACGGATTTTTGTACTAAGTACTCTGAGATCTATTTAAACCATGATTATTTATGTATGATTAAAGTATTTATATTTTTTATAAGTTAATTAGTCACATTTATCAAAAATGGTCGTGTCAGTTAACGAATCATTTATCTTTAATTGTTTTCGTAAAGGGATAAGATTCGTATACAATTTAATCAAAATCTTACATTTTAAATCAATGTTAAAAATATATCTATTAATATTACGTATTTTCAAATTATAAAAAATTAACTACTTAAACCCAACTTCCAAATTAGAACCCTAGATTCCTAGATTTATTTAGTTACCATTTTAACATAGGCCAACATTCCTTAGGTGATCCTTAAGGAGATTTTCGGTGCCTTTTTCAAGTTTACTTTTATTCATTTCATTCACCAGTTATCAAGTGAGTATTCATAGCCCCTTTTCTTGTTTTCAATTTGGGGTGATATCATGTGACTTATTAAATCAGATTTCAGTTGTTCAGTTATTTCAGTTATTAGATTTCAGTTTATCAGATTTCATGTTATCATTAAACAATTCATGTTATGTCTTTACTTGCAAATTATGTGTTCATAGCTTGATAGCAATTTTTGTGCAAGTGTAATCATTAATTTGTAGAAACCGACAGTTACTAATGGTAGATCTATTGGTCGAAAGGACCCACCTCCCTGATTCTTGGGTGATTATTAACTGAGTATCATTATCATGTGGACCCCCCTTTATCATTGTTCAAGGTTTGATTATGCGTTGTTATCTTGTATGTACATGTTTTGCATTTATAAGTTTAGACATAACAACATGAATTGAAGTTTTCTTTATCAGTGTATCTATATGTATTTCAAACCTATGTTTACTCACCAGCTAATTCGTTAGCTGACCAATTATTTTTCACATGATTTCAGGAAGAGCAAGTTAGGAACTTTGGATGCCAAACGCTTAGGGACATGGACCTAGTTAAATAACATAAAGTAGACTTTTTCATTTGTTCTATTTGGTTTGTTTGTTTGGATTTATCATTTAGTCTTGTTTGAATAACTTGATATTAATAATATTTAAACTATTTATAGTACCATGAGCTATGAACAATCATTCACTTTCGTCCGCCTCGATGATTCCGCCATCGGTTGGGGTGTGACAATTATTAGTAGTATTTATTATTAATACTATTATTATTTACAATTAGTATTATTATTTTATTATTTACTATTATAACTATTACTATTTTTAATTAGTATTAGTTTTATTATATTATTACTATTAATAATATTATTATTGTTAAAAATATTATTTACGATTGTAACTACTAACGTAAAAATATTATCAACGAGGACTTCCTATGGTATCTCGTGGTAAATCTTGGAATAATTTTTTAAGTTTAAACATTATTGTTGTTGTATCTCGTGGTAAATCTTGGAATAATTTTTTAAGTTTAAACATTATTGTTGTTGTAGACATATGAAGTTACCATTCCCCTGAAAGGAAATCTTTTTTATTAAAAAAAGGTGTATGCTTTCTTTTAAAAAATATGCTCGTAGTAATTGTTACACTCTTGGTTGAATGAGAATTGTAACGCTGGTCTCTTTGTGCTGTAGGTTAAAAACGTTTGATTGTTCCATTCCTAATAACATGTCCAAAATACTCTTCATTTATGACAAAATAGAGGAATCTCATTTACCAAATAAAAAAACAGTTTATATATATATATATATATGAAAAATATGGTGACGGGTCAAGACGTAGCTTAAAGATCACCCTCTCCCTTTTATAAATTTCGGATTCACGAAATCTCCCAAATTCAAAACTGCAATATTTTAAAAAAAATCACAAATTGAATGATTTTTAAAATGGATCAAACAAAATTTGTTGATTTAATAATTGATTGTAGCGGGTGGTGGAAGACGTTGGGGAATCCCTGGTGAAAATGAAGGGATGACGGTGCTTATAGTGACTAGGGTTTGGTAAGAGTCATATGATGACAACGATAAAGAAAATAATAATAGTAAATAATAGTAATTACAATCGTAAATAATATTTTTGATAATAACGGTAAACAATAATATTATTATTAATAGTAATAATATAATAAAAATAATACTAATTAAAAATAGTAATAGTTATAATAGTAAATAATAAAATAATAATACTAATTGTAAATAATAATAGTATTAATAATAAATACTACTAATAATAATAACAATAATAATAATAAGACAAACTACACATTTGGTCCTTTATTTATTATTTAACTAATTACACATTTCGTCCTTTATATTTTCACACCTAAAATGACGAAAATGCCCCTTATTTAACGTGAAAAAGTAACTGAAGTTAGCCAAAAGGACATAATTTGCAACAAATTCAATAAAAAAATGACAGTCAATGCAACTTTTTTTCGAAAAGGACAGAAGCAAATTGATATATAAATAAAGGACGATTTGTGTAATTTTGTCTAATTAAAAATATTATAGGTAACCACATATTTATTTAAAATATTATTCAAATCAAATTTATTTATAATAAATAAAAACAAAATAACTACTAAGCTTTGAAAATGTGAAGGTAAAAACCTAAGTGTAATGAATTTTTTTTATTGTGAGTACATATACAAAAGATAAAAGTAACTTAACACTCATTTTTAAAAAAGCAAAAATAGATGAAATAATTTTGAAACCTAAACGGGTTGGCGGGTCAACCCGTTTTCTAAATGTTTCAACCCGAAAACGACCCGTTTTTATACGGGTCAACCCTAACATGACCCGTATTTTTAAACGGGTTATATTTGCCAACTTAAAACCTGATTACTTTCGTGTCGTGTTCGGGTCGTGTCGAGAATTGACACCCCTACTTAAAATCCACTTTTGTGAGAGATTAATTATATGTATATTCTTAAAATTGTACCTATAATCATCTTATTGCACTTCTATATAATTTATTTCTTTATTATATAGTTTTAAACAGTCTCAATGTCACACCCTGTTTTCACGAGGTCAAACGTGACCGATTAGCACATTACCGCAGCAGAAAAACTTATATAATTCTTACAAATAACCATTCTACAATATCAAAAGTAGTTACTAATTGTCTTAATACAAAAACAACTATATAGAAAATTTATACTAGGACTTCCAAGTCTTCACTTTAAACCTTCTTAGTCACTTTTTTGAAGACTTTAAACCTTCTTAGTCACCTTTATATAGTCTTCACCAAAAGTCTTTCTAACCAAAGCCTTCAAAAAGTGTTCTTTATATTTTTGTCAATTCTACCATCCAGTAATATGACTACTTGCACGTCTATGAGTTACCTGAAAGGCTAAAATACATGTTAAAACAAGTTAGCTATAAAGCTGGTGAGTTCATGATACTGACACATAAATCCTTTCGAAAAGTATTATCAAATTAGTTGTACACAAATCAATTCAAATTAAAATGGTTTCACTACCCAATAACAATAACCTTCGCATAATATATATACACATCTGAGTTTCACATGTTACAGCTAGTGAAAATGCTTACAAACAAATATAGACGTTACCGACTATACGTATATATATCCCGAGCCATTGTGCTTAATGATTTGTCATTTGTACATGCAAGTAATAATAATAATACACAAAATCATTTGAACTCAAAACATTCATAAGCATGTATTTCACCTCCAAAACATTTAAAAAGGGGAGTTTGATCATGAAACTCACTTGTTCTTATATGCAAGTTTTTTCGGTCTTTAGGAATCTCGCTTAAGTGATATTCACTTTAACGGGTTGAACCTACATTACAATACATACATGCTCATTCTATTAATCCATAACAGATACTAACCAAGAGTGACCCAAAGCTACAAGTCTTAAATTTGGATTTTTTTAGGTAAGCCTACTATATCCACTAAGCTAATATTAAAACTTCTAAAGAAAATTCACAGCTTTCAAGTTCACAAATATGGATATGTATATATACATCAAATTCTCATTTTGTTTGAAAACCATGTCCAAAACAACCCATTAGCCAACTAAATATTTATACTTAAAAAGCCATCAATTTATGTTCTTGTTTGAAAATTGTACTGTACTAATAGTAACCTATAAATCTTCCAAACAAGAAAAGTTCACTATTTTAGGTCTACAAAAGTACTTATAAAAAGAGTAACTAAAATATGAAGCATACCTATTATTTTAGCTTAGGATGATTTTCAACAAAAGTTCAACACTTATATGCTTATCTTGGTGTTGTTTTCATCGATCATCGCTTCACCAAAACAGTTTGCAAATCGAACCTTTCTAACCCACTCGCCATTGAATTGTGACTAAACTTTTTTTAGCCATGATAGCAGCCTTTGATTTGCAATAGATGAAATGCTTACACCTTCTAAGCCTTCTGCTCTATAGAGGAACAGGAACCACTAAAATCAATTATTCAATCCTAATTTATATAAAGCTTAAGTATTTGAGATGTGTTTGAGCTTACTCAATGATGAACGCTACTATCTATTTCCTTATACTCCCTTGATGAAAGCAATACAACCACCGATTCACACCTTAGATAAAAAACCGAACTAGAATCTGCAGCCTCTTTGTTTGCAATTGAAGCTTTGTGAAGCTTTTTAGAAATCGCAGCAGGACATAGAAGGGTTTCATAGTTTTTAACGGGTCTATGTGTTCAAACTAACTTATTAAGTTATTATATTTACAACCCTTCTAACTTTTGAGGTGTTATACTCAACATCTACTTTTTGGTTTCTATCAGTCTCAATTATTGATTTAGCTGGTAACGATCCTAACTTTTATCAGTTTAACAACCAACAAGCCGTCGTAAAAAATTTATTAACATCGTTAAATTTATTTAGAATTCAAGACCATGTTTTAGGGCTTTTGATCAGAATGAGAATTAATACGAGTCGATTGATGTAAAATTTACCTCGTAAAGGCGTTCCGAACGACGAAACTATGCTTCAATCGTGTGTTTAAACCTAATGGTGCTTTGATCGGATGTAAAAGTTTTGTCGTTCGGAGCATTGTTTTGATATAACTTTTACGTCAATCGACTTGTATTCTCCTTCCGATCAAAAGCCTCAATGCATCGCTCATGAATTCGAAAAAAACTTAACGAGGTTAAAAAAATTAACAACGGACTGTTAGTTGCCAAAGTAATAAAAGTTAAGACCACTACCAACAAATTCGGTAGTTGAAACTGGTAGAAATCAAATGATAAAAGTTTGAGATCGTTTAAAACCAATATACCTATTTTCTAATATTTGTTCGTACTTCTTTTCTTCTAGTGGATGACATTTAAATTTTTTTGCTGTTCGAAAATTTTTAATTCATAATTATATTATTATATTAAAAATAAATATAACTGAACTAAAGAATAATTGCTAAAAAGTATGTAAACTGGAACCCGATCGATTTTTTTTAAGAAAAAACAAAACTAGTACTACAAAATATGTACTAAAAAACTAGTAGTACAATACTAGTACCACAACGTGAGCTTTGAAACATGTAAATAGCATTCTTCAAACTTGTAGTCCCCCAACAAAAACCACTTCATCTAAGTTGATGCTTTTAGGAGGTCAGCGGCGGTCGAGATAGGTTGACGAATTCGAGAATAGAGAGACGTCGCACATTAGCACCGGCAGTGTTTTCAAAATTGGTCAATTGAATCATGAAAAATCGGTGTTTTCAAAAATGAACCAACCACGCCGGACATACGATTGGTCTGGTTAGGCCTATTTCCGCTTTATTTGAACCGGTTAGACCAAGTGGGCTAAAAAGAGGTTTCAACTTTTGTTAGTGTTTTTACTTGCTTTATGATTGATTTAATATTTTATGTTCCATATTGTAGTTATTTAAACTTTTTTATTTTATAAAAGTTACAAATAGACGTTATAATCTATAGTATCATTCATATTTTTTTTTTAACTCACGCATGTGAATAATTTTAATGTTTTTACCATTTATTATGGCATCCAGTTAACACTTCCGGTTCTACCGATCTAACCGGATAGGTACCAGTGAATTGTCCCGTCCTATTCTAAGGGTTTCATAAAAAACGTCTAACCGACCCACACGACGCAAAGTGACCTAGCTAGGTTCCGGTCCAATCATCAACTGTTTTGCCTTTCTTTACTATCTTAATATAGAGCAGGATAAAGATTTAAATTTTGCGATTTTTTTCTTTGTGTAAGAAGACAACTAATTTTGTAGCAAAGCAGTGAAAATCACAATACCAAAATAATCAAACGTATGAAACAAAATGACGTATAAAAAAGTAAAAATATAATACAATCTGTATATATTGGATATCCATATATAGCTTGCACCCTCTAGTTCAATATTTTTATCCAATCAAAGACCTCCACATCAGATATATGGATAGATAACATTATTAACGTGGACATATATTATCAACACAAAAAGATAACTCAATCCTCAACCTTCACTCGAAATTTATTACAAACCACACAAAAAAACCAACCACATCACTTTATAATCCTAACACCCCTCTCCTTCACAAAACCAAATCCTCAAACCAACTTATTTCACAAATGGCTAGTGTAATATCATCCGCAGTTTCAGTCCCATCATTCACCGGCCTCAAGGCCACATCCGTAAAGGCGGCTAACACAGCCGCCACCACTGTTAAGGTGGCGGCTGCTAGCCCAAAGCTTTCAGTGAAAGCTTCACTGAAAGATGCAGCAATTGCAGCAGTCGCTGTTTCCGCCAGCGCGTTGCTTGCAGGTAACGCGCTGGCTTTTGATGTCTTGCTGGGAGACAATGATGGTGCTTTGGCATTTGAGCCAGCAACCTTTAGTGTCCCAGCAGGCGAGAAAATTGTGTTCAAGAACAACCGTGGGTTCCCACACAACGTTGTTTTCGATGAGGACGAGATCCCGGCTGGTGTTGATGCTGCAAAGATTTCAATGGGTGAAGATGATTATTTAAATGCTGGTGGAGAAGAGTACTCAGTGACATTAACTGAAAAAGGGACTTATAGTTTCTATTGTGCACCACACCAAGGTGCTGGTATGGTTGGCAAAGTTACTGTCACATAATTATAATAAGCTTTTAATTTGTGGCTTATTTTCTATCCCTAAATAATTTTAAGAAAATGGTTTTGTAAAGAGTTTATTAGTTCAAGATTTATCCAATCTATGTTACTTTATCACTTATTGGTTTGTGTTGGTGCAACTTTATTTTGCTTGTTATCATGGATCTAAATACCAGTTTGATTATATCCTTCCTTAAACATTAACTGAAAAAGGGACTTATAGTTTCTATTATATCCTTCATTACACAAATTTACTCTAAGGGTTGTGAATTTACTCTAGGTTGAACTTGTGAAGAGATTTAGGTAAACCATTTGTGTTATGGTTAACATAACGGGTTAGTGGGTTAAATCGTTTAGCTCGTTAAAATTTGCAGTTATTTTTATATATTATATACTAGTTTAGGTTACACATTCGACAGAGGAGTCATAAAATATACGTAAGTCTAAAGTTTATATATACTAGCTAGCTCCTCTTCTAATTTAACTTTGATTCAATATATGCACATTTACTTGAAAAATTGAATAGTTTTCATCTTTGGTAGGGAAACATCCTGAATTGTATGATGTATGTATATATATATACCCCGAATTTGATATCGAGTTGGGAGAAGCAAGGAAAAATCTATGTATGGAGACCATAGGGAAAGAAACTAAAGCCGGTACGTGGAAAATAACTTACACAATGGTCATATATATGTGATAATTAAAGTGCTAACTTATTTCTTCATGAAACAAAGTAAAAATGTAGTTGCACCTTAATTTGGTTTGTGTCAAATGGATACTAAGGAGGTATCTCTATGGGACTAGAGATGTTGGTCTTCTTTTTGGTAATTGCGTATTGATCAACATGTAGCTTTACCTATTAGTGAAGCAAGTTCGATCATCATCGCCTAAACTGAAGTTGTGAAAGAGTTTGTGTAGCTAAAAGGATTTATCTCAGAACTTCGATTTGTGATTGATGATGTCGTGGGCGTACAATGTGACAATTTGAGTGCAATTCATTTGTCAAAGCATCGATCAGGTTTTTTATGAGAGCATAGGAAATATCTTGTAAAAAGGGATGTTATATGTGAGCATAGGAACAATGCAGCTAATATACTAATTAAAACATTACCCGGATCAAAGTTTGTGCATATATTGTTTGAAGATTCAACCCATTTCTTAGTTTACTGTTAGAAAAAAAAGTCGGTGGAAAGTCAAAAAAGTTGGGTGTTTTCTTGACTTACACACTAAGGTGGAGATTGTGAAATATCTTGTGAAGTCAAGGAAAGTCAATATCTTGTCGGTAAAAGCTTGAGGACTTAAATCGTAGTTAGTAAAAGTTGAGAGGGTGATTTTGTTAAATAAGAACTTTGTTTGTTAATGGTTGTTAGCGATTTGGATATTTATCAGCAGTTTAGCCGTTTAGGTAATGAGTTAGAGCTAATCTCACTTCAAGTAATTCACTTGTAATTTCTTTCTTGCTGTAAAGCATTGAAAATGTTTCGAATTTAATCTTCTTGTTATTGCAATCGTTCAATTTGATTCTTTGTAACACCCCAAAAGTCGAATCGAGAGTTTAATATAAATGGGCTTTAATTTTGGGTATTTTAAGGAATGAAAAAGATAGATCATGAATTTAAGGAGTCTATGGACTTAAAATTATGATTTTAGAGGCCCATAAACCTCTCTTAAGAAACCCGTAATCAACATCATCATCCTCATTTTATCCATACTATTGGAACCTTAAAGAGAGAAAATAGTGAGAGAAAATGAGGAACTTGAAGATAAGATTTGTGAATTAAAAAATCAAGATTTGCATGTTTATGCCTTCAAACATTAAGAAAATGGCATGAAATTCAGATAAGAATCATTTTCCAAACATCTCTTTAGATCTAAATTGAATTCAAGGGTTTTGAGTTTTTAAAAGTTGCAAAGAATCACAAAAAGATCACATTTTTACGTTGGAAATGGTACAAAAAGCATAGATTTAGTATCACGGGTGATAATCTAAGGTTTTGGACGTAATAAGTATGGATTTTGTTTGAAAAATGAAAATTTTGAGTGAAAAATGAATTGGTTCGTCGTCAAACTTCGTTCAGCGAATTTAATATTCATGTAGCAAATTTAAATCTCCAATGAGCGAATTTAGTTAAATTCGAACCGGCGAAAGTATAAGTTCACTGGCAGTTGATTTTGGGTGTGTGTGTGTGACTCATGAGACCGATCGAATTTAACTAGCAAATTTATCTGAACGAAAGTTCAAAGTTATTAGGCAAAAATGCTGCCAAAATTTCTTGTGAAAATAATCTTTCGCAGCAATGTTATGGGCGAACATATAAATTCGCTCCAACGAATTTATGTGCGAAAATAATAGAAAATGACCAAATTACATGTTAATCATTATGCAGGTCTTATGGTGTGTTCCCAGTCTAAGATACTTAGACTCAAAGTTTATTAGCATAACCATGTAAGTTCTAAATCTCTTATTTTTACCGTCTGATGTGATATGCATACCAAATGTCAAGATTTAAGAAAGATTGATTACGGATTTTGACCCTTGGACCCCACCAGGAGCTGCCTTCCCTTGGACTCCGCTATTTTATAGACTTGAGACGGGTTTTCCTTATTGTAACGTCTGGACTATTTATGTGTGATCCATAAATAGGTATATATATTACAGTTTGCAATGTGTTACCTTATATTATGTATAACTTAAAGATAAAAGTAAAACAAATGAGATGTTAATTAAGTGCAAAACAAGTTCCATTAACAAAGTAAAGTCTAGCAAGCATTGATAAATGAGAGTTGCATTTGTTATACTCCCATCTAACAAAGTGAAGTATAATGTTTATCACAAGTACCTGATAAAGTAATGGTGTGTGTTCATCACAAGCCCCTGATAAAGTACGAATTGACGGATAAAGTATAATCCAAGTAAATATATAACGAATTAATGATAAAGTATTGACAATGTGCTATATTGTGTATATGACAGAGCTAAAGTTTTCGATAAAGATTATGAAAAGTTATCTGTTAAAGTAAACTAGAACTCACTCAGTGAAGCTGAGTTTTGTATGCATATTAGTTTGACAGATAATCAAGATGATGAATCAAGATGCATGACATGGATGTCAGGCTAATCGGGAAATGAAGAGTTACACCCATTTTTAGAAGATGATTAAGAAGATTTTTAAGACTGTTCTATTTTTAAAGACAACGTTAAATGTTTTATGGTCTGTAATGACGTATTTATGCTTTGAGAGAGGTTCATATACAAAGTTATTTTTTGGTACAAAGTGTGAGAATGACACAATAGTAAAAAAAGACACAATAACACATTAAAAAAATTGTTACTCATAATATAAGTCGAATTTTAAAAAAGTGCTTTGGGTACCTTGTTCCCCACTCCGTCCTCCTTTTTAAAAAAAATATAAACGAAAAAATAAAAAAAATTGCGTTTTCATTATCTTTTTTTACTTTCATTTTGTCTTTTATTATGTATAAAATTACAAAAGACACAATGAAAACTTATATTTTTTTTATTTTTTCATTTATTTTTTTATGAAGGAGGACGACATGAGAAACAAGGTCTCCGAATCACTTTTTTTAAATTTGATATAATCTGTGAGTTATGATTTTTTTAATCCTTCATTGTGTCTTTGTTAAACCAGTGTGTCATTCTCACATTTGTGTACCATTTTTACACTTTATAAGATAACTCCACCATTATGTTTTAAGACTAAATCTGCTATAATGATTTAAGTTAATGAATATTTTAATTCTATTTTATGTTGTGTACGTGTGATCAATTGTGAGTATATAAGTTCTTATGAGAATATGACTTAATTTACATGCCTTGTGTTTGGTTGATTTCTGCTTTTAACACCGACAAAAACAAAATCCAAAAAATGTATTATATAATCATGTTACATTTCTTAGTTTAATAGATAAAGGGTTGTTTGCGTTTGTTGAAATACCAGCGAACTTAATTTAGTTGCTCCATCTTAAAGGGACGACCAGAAACGTTTTACTTAATATATTTCCTACTTGCTCCATTACATTAGTTTACATAATGTGCAAAAACGTACATTTTCTTTTAAATTAAGTTCTCTTATATAAAGTGAGTTGCCAACTCATTCTCTAACACATGTCTCTAATATTCAAAGGGTCGTTTTATTCACACACTTTAAAATTATAAATTAATACTCTTAAAAGTTTTGTATATGCTTATACATGGCATATAGGTCTAATATCGTCTAGTCTTTATATAGAGCTATATGATCACCCATATAAAAAACTGGTTGTCCCTAGATTATTTTATCGGATTTAGTGCAGTTATCTCTACACGCCTCGCATAGAACTATATGAGACGTATAAAAAAGTTATACGATCTTATAAAATGCATGGTGTATAAGTTTATTGTTTGGTGGTTGAACTTGAAAAACGATCTTATAAAATGCAATAAATTTTGTAAATATGATTTGAAAATTATATTGGATTTGGTAAACAAGATTCGTATTGGATTTAATTTCTCTATGTTTAAGCAGAAAGAGTATGTATTAATATTGTCATGTTTTTCATAATTTTTTTATAATAACTTCATTTGGTCATAAACTTTTTTATCAAAATGGTGTCACTATAAAAAAATAGCATGTTGCAACTTTTTTGTGATCTTTTTATAACTTTTTTTTTTCAAAACAGATGTATTAGAAGTTGCATTAGATATAATGCAATTTTTTGGTTACCTTCGTAACTCTTTTTCAAATAATTGAATTTAAAAAAAGATTACATTTAAAAAAAAGGTTGCATTATGTAAAACAATGATTTTATTATGGACCAAAAGGTTGCGTCTAATTCAACTTCATCTAATGCAACTAATTTTTATTAAAAAAAATTGCAATAGGCTCTTGGAAAAATTATTTTCCATTATTATGTACGTACTACGTACATTCAAAACTATTTATCAAGATTTTGGTGTTGTTTGAATATTAAAAAATCTAAAATTAAACTATTGGGAAGTGTTATCTCGTGAATTTGTTAAAAATTTCTCGATCGTACGGGTATTTTTCGGTCAAAATATTATCCGAAGCAAAACAAGCCATTTTTGTACTAGGGCTCTAGTCGTTTTCATAATTTCATTTTATCCTATATCTAAACATGTTCATTTCTTTATCAGATTTATGCCTCAACAACTCATTAAGATATACCAAATGAGTTTTGGGTCACCAAATTTGCAAACACAACTATGCAAAAGCTACTTTAAAAATCAATGAACACAACAAAAAGCTCAACTTTGTTCCCTATAAATACTCAAACATTCTCCCAATTCCCTTCACAACAACAAACTTAATTAACTGGTTAATATATTGTCTTTTCATTTTACAAAATGGCATCCTGCAACAACTCTTCACTTATTATAGCGTTTCTTGTGCTTGCATTCATCCATTTTACGAGGTCATGTAACGCACTTAGTTCTAACTACTATGATCAAACATGTCCCATGGTCGAATCAACAGTTACAGCTTCCGTGAAAAAAGCCATGCTGAATGATAAAACAGTTGCTGCTGCACTTCTCAGAATGCATTTCCATGATTGCTTCATTAGGGTACGTAAATCAATTGCATTTCATCTCTTGATCATGATTGTTTTGTTTTTATTAAAATCATTGTTTTTTTCATTGGTTTTGAAGGGATGTGATGGTTCTGTGTTGTTGAACTCAACCGGTGCGAACCAAGCTGAGAAAGATGGGCCTCCGAATATCTCTCTTCATGCATTTTATGTCATCGATAACGCGAAAAAATCATTAGAGGCAGCTTGCCCTGGTACCGTCTCATGTGCTGACATTGTAGCTTTAGCCGCAAGAGACGCGGTTCATCTGGTAATTAAGCATGCTCTTAAAATCTAATTTCTTGACACGTACATTCGGTTATTTTTATTAGTTCTAAAATTAAGTCAATGTTTATGATTAAAAACACTTAATTTGTTCAATGTTTATTTTGTATGTACATGCAGTCTGGAGGTCCCACTTGGGTTGTGCCAAAAGGAAGAAAAGATGGTAGGGTTTCAATAGCAAGTGAAACAAGACAATTGCCAGCTCCCACCTTCAACATATCTCAACTCCAACAAAGCTTTGCACAAAGAGGCCTTTCTATCAATCATTTAGTTGCACTTTCAGGTAACTAATTAATTTCAGTTATATATAATTATAACAAAGAAACTAAATTTCGTGTAAAAATGTATGTAGGTGGGCATACGCTTGGATTTGCTCATTGCTCGTCATTCCAAAACAGGATCCACAACTTTGCAACCACACAAGACGTTGATCCATCGATGCACCCGTCTTTTGCAGCCAGCTTACGCAATGTGTGCCCAATGCATAATAAGGTGAGAGGTGCCGGGGCAAATCTAGATTCAACTCCTACCACGTTTGATAATAGATATTATAAGTTACTTCTTGAAGGCAAGAGTATCTTCACTTCTGATCAAGCTTTACTCACTAACCCAACAACCAAAGCCATCGTTAAAAAGTTTGCGAATTCACGAGAAGAATTCGAGAAAGCGTTTGTGGAATCGATGATCGCGATGAGCAGCATAACTGGTGGTGGGCAAGAAGTTAGGCTGAATTGTAGATTCGTAAACTAATTTCTTGATCAATTTCATTCTTATTTTGGTTTGTTTTGTGTAATGTTTTAATTTCATTTTGGGACCAACTGCAAATTAATGTTGTAAATGTGTGAATGTGTGTTTAAGTTTTTGTATTGTTTGGGATAATGTAAAGTATCATTGAGTTTTAAGATAAATTTCTCATTTATGCTTTAATCATATTAGACGTGAAAGTCTTTTGTGTCATCTCGCAACTCCACAGTCTTTTATCATTATTTTTTCAGTGAACTATCGTTTTTATCATTATTTTAAGATTGTACGTATTGGGTATTATTTGGCCAAAAAACGCCCACATAACGTCTCATAACACCCATCCCCCATTACGTGGGGGCATTATGTTTGAAAAATTGTTCTAGGCGTTTTGTTTATAACGCCTTCGCCCACACTATTAATATTTCTCATACAGTTAACGCATATTTACCTCTCTAATCAATTATTGTGTAATAATAAAGGGGTGTTATAGATTTATAGGGGCTTTAACAACTACATCATTTTTACCCCATAATGTCCCATGTAACATCACTACAAGAAAATGGGTCTATAGGGACGACATTAGTCTCGGCTATAGGGACGACAAGTCGTTTCTATAGAGTATAGCGACGGCAAGTCGTCCCAAAACCGTCGTCTCTGTAGTTTCGTCCCATTTGCAGGAAAAAAGCCGTCACTACAGGTGTCGTTGCTATAGTTCGGGCTATAGAAACGACATGTCGTCCCTATAGTAATTGTCCCTAATTAATTTCAAAAACAAATTTTAATCAAAATTAAAATAAATTTCTACTTATTAAGATGATATGTCGTCGCTATAGGTTGCAGCTGGTCACGTGTGAGATTCACCTATAGCGACGACAAGTCGTCTCTATAGGGTATAGATGGATAAAGAACAAATTCACCTATACAAAGGACAGTTCGTTGCTATATGTTTTAATTTAGTTTTTTTTAACCAGATTTTTTAAGCCAACATCCAAATCCAAACTTGAGAATTTCATGGTACAAGAAAACAATAAAATCTAGCATAAATCAAAATGTCAAACTAAACCAAAGTTCGTTTACTTAACACAAAAGCATCTAACATATAAATCGGTTTATTTAATCATCACTACCACCTTCCACCATCCTCAATGCTCATCATCTGCGCTATCCTCTTCATATTCTTGGTGTTGTTGAGTTGACGATGAGGCGCCAGATTGATTAGCAATGAGTTGATTAATTTGTTGTTGCAATTGTGAAATTGTTTGCTGTTGTTGAAGAAACATTTGGTACAAATTAATTTCTTCCGGTGGCGGCTCGTATAAAGTACGCCTCACATCGGGGGCTATGCTTTTCACTTTTCGGCCTACACCCTTTGTGTGACCATGCCTAAATCCTAAAGACCGTTGAAGAACTTCCACTTGATTAGGTTCTTGTTCTTCACCTGCCAATGCCATGGCTCTGCTTCTCTCCTCTTCAATTTTGTTCTACATTACATAAGAACATGTTGAACTGTATATATTAAAAACCGTAAAAATGCCTATCAATCAAACCATCTTAATAGAAACAATAAGATAGCAATACTAGTAACTCTCTTAGAATAAAGCTTTTTGTTCTAATCTATCATTAACCAGATGCCTAGTTATATTTTGGGATTCTAAACAAAAGACCTTCGATCTCGCTCAGTAATCCATGTTTTATCAATCGTCATAACTGAGTAATAAAAATCATATGGGGAATCATAACTAAAACATGAAGAACAAACATACTGTTTCATAATTTTCCCCACAATCTCTATAGCTTTTAGACACCAAATCATGTATAATCAATTCTAAACACACAATGATACAATAACAATGCAAATCACATCTTCGAGTTCTTAAATCCACAAATATTCCACAAATTCATCTCTGTAACACTAATTAAGTAGAAATAGTTCACAAATAGCACACTGAATCAAGTATAATCAAACCTGAACATCACAAATTCATCTCTGTATACAACTTCGTAAGACTAAGTAACAACAAATTTGAACATTTTAAAACTAAAAGTAAACAAACTACTACAATACCTAAACAAATATTTACAACTGTTGTTATTAGTTGTAAGCTAAATAAAATCACCATCAAATGTGTACAAATCAAAACAAACATCTTACAACATATAGAAACAGGTCTTAAATCATTCGAACAATAATAATGCGGTACAAATTAGCGATGAAAAGGAGATACGATAACATACCTAGAGAAATTGAAGTATGACGCTACTTGATCTTCACTCAGTGTGGCCTGTTCATATCACGATTCGGTGAGGTTTTGCATAAGATCAGGTGTCGTTCAAACAAATTGAGTTGAAATCACACTTACACTCAAGCGATGTCGTCGTTCGCCGTCGTCTTCGTCGTCTAGGACTTGTGAAGTGAGAGAGTTGTGAGTGGGAGTAAACACTGTGAAGTGAACAAGGGTTTTGGGTTTATTTGGGAAAAAAACGATCGGGAGGACTTATCGTCTCCATAGGGCTTCTAAAATGTCAAACAAAAAAGAAAACAAATATTAAAATTATTTTAACCTATAGAGACGACTAGTCGTCTCCATAGAATCCCTAAAACGACATCGTCCACCTTTTACAATTCAGAAGTAAAAAAAAAAATCAAAATTAAAATTATTTTAACCTATTGCAACTACTAATCGTGTCTATAGCGTTTTCACATGGCGGTTTCTTTTATCGTTTCCCGCTAGGTTTCTGGGTTACTCTATAGAGACGAGAAGTCGTCCCTATAGGGCTTGACGGGTCAAAATTTTGGTAAACCTTATAGACACGACTTGTCGTTTCTATATGGGTATCTATTAGGACGATAAGTGTCGTCTCTATAGCTGTCGTCCCTATAAACCTTTTTTCTTGTAGTGCATGGCAAGCAAATTGCATAAATCCTCTTTAGGGACTATAATCACTACAACTAGTCTAATAGAAATAATCTTCAACACTTACTTCATCTAATTTTTCATTAAGTCTTTATTACATGCGAAGTAAAAATGTCATTTCTCCAACTCTTTTTAACATGCGATTAAATAAAAATATTAACCTACATGATGACCTAGATTAAACAGAAAATTAGATGAAGTTATTAATCGGAACCATTTTTGTTAGAAAAATAATATCACAAGGACCAAAACTGTTAAGATGAGACTGAAACTGTTAGTGTCAAAACAAATTGACCAAAAGTGCAGTTACTCTTATTTTTTTTAATGTTATATAATCCAAAACCTTAAGAGAAGCAAAGCCTCTCATCTCCCTTTTAATCACTAGACTAAGAGAACAATTTTTATCATTAAAGTAAGATGCTTTAAAAAAAAGGTTACAAAAAGACACAATAAAAATGTAGATTTGTTTTATTTTTTGTTTATCTTTTTATGAAGGAGGACGACGTGGAGAACAAAATCTCCGAAACACTTTTTTAAATTCGAATAAATTTGTTACTTATGGACTTTCCAATCCTTCATCATGTCTTTTTTTTTACAATTGTGTCATTCTCACATTTTATAAAATAACTCCAATCATTATAAAATGGGTTACAATTAATTTGTAATGGCTCGTATTGGATAGCTAATAAATCCATGAAAGGAACTGTTGTTCTATGGCTGTTGTTTGATGGTAAATAAACTCTCGTGCACATAATATATATCCGAACAAATAATATAAACAATATATTAACGGTTATGTTATGGACTGAAATTATTGTATGGTATGAGACTTGTCTCATATTGATTGTATTGACAATTAATGTGTGATTTATTGTTAAAAATATATAATTCAGTTAGCAAATATATATATTTCTATGTTTAGTTATGTTGTTTTATGAAGGTGCTATTTTGGTCCTTTGTTAAAGTTCAAGGCTGCTGCTGCTTTGCTTGAAGTTGGAGGGTCTTTGATGTCATTCTTTATATTTTGGCATCTATTTATTCATTCATCATGTAGGGTTTTATAGCGCCGCTTTACCGTTGTTGTCTGCGTCTTCTTCATCTTGTCTAATACACTTTCATCATATGGTCTCTTCCACCAGAAATCAAGCCGGCTGGTTACCTTGTTGATCACCATTGATTGTTGTCTTCGTTTTATTCAGTCGTGTCTGTAATTGTCGTGTACGCACGAGATTTTCTCAGTGTTTGTTTATCTTTGTTTAATCCTAGTTTGATATCATGTATTTTTACATTTATAACTAAATGGTCCCGGCCATCTCCCATCAGATTAGTTTTTTGAAATGAGTTCTACCGTTTGGGTTGCAACAATGGTATCAAGGCCAAACTTGAAGTGGTGGCCCACGGAGTGGTGGCTTGGAGGGAGCCAACCGTGACCAACGTGACCGTGACCAACGAAGATGTTGGACCTTAAGGGGGTCGAATGTTATAGACTGAAATTATTGTAAGATATGGCAAGCGGCCGGTTAAGAACATACTTATGATTGTTATTATTTCTTGTAAGACTGAAATTATTGTAAGACTGAAATTATTGTATACTAGCTTCTATATATTTTAATTAGCAACGCCAGGCCACAAATCTTTGCTGGTAAGAACATACTTACGATCATGTGAAAAATGCGAGTTGAATATTAATTAACAAAAGTCATTATTCATTCATACTAAAACACAATACATTCGACCCTTAAAACTCCAATCAAATCCAAATCAACTAGAAAATGCCAAAACAGTTTAATTTTCAGCCAAGAACACATAAAGGCCACACACCTTCCTTCAATTCTCCACCAATTTAGTTAATTAACCACTCTACAATCGAGCCTAACCTCTTGCCCGCCACTGATGCTGCTCATCTTAATCATTGATTTCACAAATGCTTTCTGAAACTCTTGTTGTGAGCTTGCAAACTTTGTGACCAATGCTTTCGTGTTTGCGGATGTCACCAATGATTGATCAGAAGAGAAAATACTCTTTCCTTGAAGAAGTAACTTATAATATCTGTTGTCAAAAGTTGTGGGAGTTGAATCAAGATTCGCACCAGCGTTTTTTGCTGTGTTTTTAGCCGGGCATACGCGCTGTAAACTGGCTGCAAATGATGATTGCAATGTCGGGTCGACGCTTTGCTTTGAGTTAAAGTTGTGTATCCTGTTCTGAAAGGATGAGCAATGAGCGAATCCAAGCGTATGTCCACCTACACGCACATTATATAGTAGTTAGTAACCAACTAACCATTAGAGTCACACACTTTAACCATACTTTTATTATTAGTTGTTATAAAAGTGTGTCAGTGTGTCACTAAGAACCAGATAAACGCGTTAAAGATCGAAGATTTGGTTAATTAATTACCTGAAAGTGCAACTAAATCTTCCATGGAAAGACCTCTTTGAGCAAAACTTTGTTTCAGTTGGGAAATATTGAATGTTGGAGCTGGCAATTGTCGTGTTTCGGATGCTTTGGATACTCTCCCATCTTTTCGCCCTTTTGGCACGTCCCATGTGGGCCCTCCCGACTAGATTCAAACGACATCAAAATCAAATTAAACATGTAAAATTAAATTATAAAACTTGAAGGCATTAGAAGCAGAAGATGGTTTATTTACCAAAGTAACTGCATCCCTTGCTGCTAATGCTAATATATCTGCACAAGAGACAGTTTTTGGACATAAAGCCTCTAGAGCTTTTTTGGCATTATCAATGACATAAAATGCATGCAATGATATGTTTGGAGGTCCATCTTTCTCAGCCTTGTGCTTCACACTTGAATTTAATAACACAGAACCATCACACCCCTACAATAGTCGTTAATATCTAGTCGTTAATTAAACACTAATCATGAAACAATACTATATATATACACTAAAACGAATAAAGAAGAAGAACAGTCACCCTAATGAAGCAATCATGAAAATGCATTCTAAGAAGTGCAGCAGGAACTGTTGGATCGTTTAACATTGCTTTCTTCACAACACTCGTAATGGTTGATTCGGCACTGGGGCATGTTTGATCATAATAATTAGTACTTAGTGCATTAACCAAGTTAAGATTGGTTAATGCTAAGAAAATGAAAGAACTGTAAATAATATGTGGAAACATGTTGGCTGCCATTGTTGGAAGCTAAGTGCATGCAACAAGGGTTAATTTGTTTTTGGGTGATGTTTGAATGTTGATGAGTAAAGGAATTAAGCTGGTATTTGTAGTATGAAGCTGCTGGAGTTAGCAAAATCAGGTGACCTGAAATGTTTATTGTAATAATATTAATGTGTTTGATAGAAAATATATATGGAGTTGTTAATTGTTTATGATGACAAAGGATAATGCTTAAATATTCTTCATTAATTTTGAACCAAGGGTGTTAAATATACGGAACAATATTGAGGATGATTAATACTTAAGAATATATATTTGTTCTGTTGACAAAAAATATTGTACCTGTTAATTGTATAAATATTTAGAGAATGAGCCGTATTTTAAATAATTTATAGAAACAAAACTTTAGTCAAGTAATTAATTGTCTTTGATCAAAAATTAATCTACTACACGAATCCTTAAAGAAACTAGCTAGTAACTTTAAAAAAATATCAAATGTGATTCTGTTAATATATATTAGGATTTGACCCATATAACTAACTATGAAATATAATATATATATTTTAAAACTATGTTCCAGACAAATTAATACTCTTTGTTAGAGTAGTTGAAGTCTTGCACCAATCTTAACTAACTCAGTTTTATTATGTTTGTTTTTGCACACTAAATTTATTCCACCTAATCTATCAAAATTCCTTAAAAAAAGGTAAAGAACAAAAGGCATAAATATAATTTTGTGACCAGCAAAAAAACGTTTTAAGGCCATATTTCGAATGCATAAAGTGTTTGGGTATGAAGTGTAAAAATAATACGAAGTGTGAAAATGATACAAAGTGTGAGAATGACATAATGATAAAAAAATACACAATGGAGGTTTAAGAAATTCATAACTTACAATTTTAATCGAACTTAAAAAAATATTTCGAAGACCTTGTTCTCCCACGTCGTCCTCTTAAAAAAAACCTTTAGGACTACGGTGTCTCCAAAAGGTGAGCTCACAAGGTGAAATAATAAATTAATAATAGTTAATTAATTAATAAATAATATTTTAAACTAAACATTTTCATTAACTAAAAAAGTTACAAATTAAAAATAAAAGAGTAAAATAAAAAACCTAAAACTCCGAATTTTATCGTGCATGGTCTTTTACCACTAGGCATGTCTCCATGTGTGTAAATCGTTTGCCCATGTTGTCATTTTTTAAATCGGACAACGTTATTTCTTGAACTTGAGTGTCCTTCATACCGGCACCCCAACCTTCTTTCTACATTTTTATAAAAACAGATATGTTAAAATAAAATAATAAATATAATATAAAATTTAAAATAAAAAATATAAATAATTTTATACCACATTCCAATAAATCTCGTTGAATTTGTTAACAACTATGCGTGTCGAGTCAGGGAATTTGGTCAAGAAGTATTCATTAGCTTGTCCCTAAACTCTTTCCGAATTTTGTGCGTCTTCAACCAATGTTATGATTCATTATTGAGAATCGATCAATACGAGTTTGTCACTACAAAATATTTGACAAAAATAGGACACGTCTCATCTCGTAAACGTGGTAAGAACGTACATTTTTAGAACTGCTAACTCACAAAAGTTATATATGTTCGTACAGTCATACTTCAAAATCTATATTTTTTCCCACTAGGGGCCTTGAACCGTGTTATTATTATTGTAAACCAAAACGATGTCTTATGTTCTAGTTTAGTATATGTGTAAAGGTTTAGGGGGTCATAGTGTATATATAGTTAGTATAAATCAGTCTCAATGGGTCAATATGGATAAGTGATGTGTATTATAGTTAGATAGATTACACGGTTGTTTGTGATAAGGATGTTTGGTTATCTTAATTGTCGAGTAACAGTTATCATCATAACCAACATTAAGTCATTAACTGTCATCAACCTTTAGTATTTAAGGAGTCGAGCGGGTTTTGTATTATGTATGTTGTTATCAATACAATCTGTTTACATAAGTGTAATATTCTGTGTTCTTGTTTCTTGTTCATAATCTGTCAAACACACACGCACACATCAGAATAACGCACATCATGAAACCATTATCCTGTCGATCTCGTTTTCTTCACCATGTTTCTGATCCAAACAACAAAATGCAAGCTAAAAAAAGAAAGTTTTATGAATACTAATTAAACAATAACCATTATTAGTACCAAATACACCATACAAATAACCCTTCAAACTCCAATGAAATCCAAATCAACCGATAAAGATAAACAAATTAAATTCAAAGAAAAACATATTATGGCCACCCACCTTCTTTTTCCACCAGTTTGGTTTGGTTTAGTTTAGTTTACCACTCTACAATCTATCCTAACCTCTTGCCCACCATTGATGCTGCTCATCTTAATCATGGATTTAACAAATGCTTTCTGAAACTCTTGTTGTGAGGTAGCAAACTTTGAGACCAATGCTTTAGTGTTTGCTGACGTGACCAATGATTGATCAGAAGAGAAAATACTCTTGCCTTGGAGAAGTAACTTATAATATCTATTATCAAATGTTGTGGGAGTCGAATCAAGATTCGCGCCAGCGTTTTTTGCAGTGTTTTTTGCTGGACACACGCTCTGCAAACTTGCTGCAAATGACGATTGCAATGTCGGGTCGACACTTTGCTTTGAGTTAAAGTTGTGTATCCTGTTCTGAAAGGATGAGCAATGAGCGAACCCAAGTGTATGTCCTCCTATACATTGATAATTAGTAACCTTTATATTGTTTGCCTCATGAAAGTATAAACTACAACAAGAAAATGGTCAATAAGAGTGAAACACTAAAAAGTGTTGCTACAAGTTCACACAAGTCCTTAGGGTGTAGGCTGATGATTTTATCCCATAAAATCTAGTTGTAACTTTTAGAAAAACATGTGTATATCTCTTATCTGTATGGCTTAGAATAAACTTTTTATTAATTTTTCTAAAAATGTGTCATTAAGTACCTGAAAGTGCAACTAAATCCTCCATGGAAAGGCCTCTTTGAGTGAAACTTTGTTGCAATTGGGAAATATTGAATGTTGGAGCCGGTAGTTGTCGTGTTTCGGAGGCTTTTGATACTCTTCCATCTTTTCTTCCTTTCGGAACGTCCCATGTGGGTCCTCCCGACTAGATTCAAACGAATTAAACCGATCAAAACACGAATCCAAGTTAATGTCAAACATGTAAAAACCATATGCTTATTAAGGTATTAGAAAAAGAAGATGTTTTAGTTTTACTAACCAAAGAGACTGCATCCCTTGCTGCTAATGCTAATATGTCTGCACAAGAGACAGTTTTCGGACATAAAGCCTCTACTGCTTTCTTTGCATTATCAATAACATAAAATGCATGCAATGATATGTTTGGAGGCCCATCTTTCTCAGCTTTGTTGTTCCCAGTTGAGTTCAACAAAACCGAACCATCACATCCCTACAAAACTCAATGTTTAGTCATCTAACAATCAAACAAAATACAACTACAAGAAGAACAAAGCATTGGGGCATGTCTGGTCACCCTAATGAAGCAATCATGGAAATGCATTCTAAGAAGTGCAGCGGGAACTTTTGGATCGTTTAACATTGCTTTCTTCACAACACTTGTGATGGTTGATTCAGCATTGGGGCATGTCGAATCATAATAGTTAGTACTTAGTCCATTAACCAAGTTCAAATGGACCAATGCTGAGAAAACGAAACAACTGAAAATAATAAGCGGAAACATGTTGGCTGCCATTGTTGGAAGGTAACTGCAACAAGGGTTTGTTTTTGGTTGATGTTTGAATGTTGATGAGTAAGACTGAGAGGAAGCTGGTATTTATATATGTTAGAGGCTGATGCATGAAGTTGGAGTTAGCAAAATCAGGTGACCTGAAATCTTTAATAATTGTTTGTGTTTGATTGAAAAAGTGGAGTTGTTAATTGTTTATGATAAATATTTTCAGTATATAAACTTTTCTATTCTTTTTAGCCAATTCCTATCTAATTTCAATTATTTTTTAACTATCCTAATTTATCAGTCCCCTTTCAAATTTACTACTCGTAACAACACAACGACTGATATTTGACTCATTCGAACCTAATCAGTGTTGACATGTAACATAAGCATATCATATTATCACTGTATAGTTTGATCGAGTCGTTTTTAATAGTATTGATAGGAAGCATAGTTACTAGGGGACATATCTATGATGAATTTGACCTATATAACTAATCAGATTTAGCATTCTATGAAATTATAATATATTAGTAGATCTTGGACTTTTGACCCATTGGCATAAAACTGTGTTTCCAAACAAATACTCTTGATTAGGGTGGTTGAAGCCTTGCACCAATCTTAACTAACTCATTTTATTCCACCTAATCTACCAAAACTCATAATGTTGGTGTTATCTGATATGGATAACGTCTCACTCGTTATCATTGTGCATCTAAAACATTCATTAGTGTGATAAGATCAGCTTCAAGTAATTGAATATGCATGAGTTATCATGTTCATTGACTAGAGAAAAAAGAACACAACGCGTGTCTTAATGAAGGAAAAATATTTATATAGCAAGTGGAAGAAGAGTATAGCTGGTTAATGTTCAAATTACTCATAAATGGTATGAGTGTATTGACATACTTCAGTTAAACACCATCTTTGAAAACCAAATGCCACCAGTTTTGAAAATAAAAGCAACAATAACTCACACAGCATTTAAGCAAATAGTTGGTGACACGATTGTTTGCTAGTTTCTGGCCAGTGTTTTTTATGAAATCTGCAATTCAAAAAAAAACAATGTTACGTTTCATTCATGATGTCACTGAATTGTATGAAGAATTTAAGGTTAACGGTTAATTAAGAGAATTTATTTTTTCTTTATGGTTCATTCATGGTAATTGCCCTCTTATGGACTTATTTCCGGACATGTTCTCCTTGGTTCCGGACATGTTCTCCTTGGAGAGAAAAAAATTTGCAAGGTGACGGATCGGTATGCGAATGATGGGAACGATAGGCAGTCGAGTTGGGATTGGAGATGTAGTGCGAGGAATGTGGAGTTGGCGAAACTTAATAATCTTACATAGCTGGTGAGTTCTTTGCTTGTAGTGTCATTTTTTTGTTTTAAAGGTTAACATTTTGTTCAACCAGGCTCATCTTTGTCATTATCTATAGAAACAACTATAGTCTTAGACTCACTTTGTCCTTATCTATTGAACACAACTATGGTCTTATATTGATTCTGTCCTTATCCATAGTATACATCTATGGCCTCAGACTTATTTTGTCCTTATTCATATAACACAATTATGGCCTTATATAATCACCTCGTCAACCACAGGTCTTCAATTGGGCAGAACCTTAATGCATCAAAGCTATCTTCTCGTGTTAAACGCTTGAAGGAACGTTAAAACACGGGGTACCGCACAACTCTCTTTAAATATACCGACCACTTCAATTGGGCAGAACCTTAATGCATCAAAGCTATCTTCTCGTGTTAAACGCTTGAAGGAACGTTAAAACACGGGGTACCGCACAACTCCCTTTAAATAAAGCTATCTTACACACTACATCCTGAACTTTTGTTCTCCCTGCGAATGTTTTACACATCTTTTTGAGTTCAAATCTCAAAGTATCTTATTTCTATCTTTATCTTTCAAGCATCATCACATTGTTTATGGTCGATGTGTCAAGCATGCAAGAAAAATAAGATGCAAGAAACCCATATAAGTTAATATGAGAAAGCAAGAAGGCCAGTAAGAAAAAATTTGGTTTTTCAGTGTATGGTAATATAGGTACATGATAGGAGGATGACAGATAGAATGAGCTAAATATTTAGGTTGTTTGATTAAATTTTGATAATGGATTAAATATAAAGGATGAGTTAGTACTTAGAAATGCTAATCCATTAGCTATTTATTACTTTTTTGTGATAATTTGAATCATTGACGAGCAAACCATGTATTCATCTTCATTCTATGAATACAATGATACTTTAAATTGACATGTCCTTAAATAAAATCACTTACATCAGTTCATCATCATTAATTCCAAACCAAATATCATTGTTTAAAAAAAATCCACCTTACATAAAAAAAACCTATAACCAACCTAAAATTCATATTTTGTGACAAATACTACCTTTTTTTTTACTGTAAAACGAAAGGCAACCCCAATGGTGAAAGGCAACCTCGGGGTAACCCAATTGTGAAAGGCAACCCCAAACGCTTGCGAACACAGACAGCGTTGGGTAGCCGAAACTCACCTATTAACCCGACTCCAATTCGGAGGAAACCCACTAACCCGTTCGTCCGTAGGCACGACGACAAGCTAGTGGTAAAACCCGTTTGGCTCAGAGATCGAACTTGTGATGTCACAAGTCTCCCTTTATTGTCTCCATTTGCCCCTTTAAGACTAAAACTTGAGTCTCTTTTGAAGAATCCAAACCTCAAACTACTATAGCAGTACTACAAATAAAATAAAAGATGATTAAAAAACGCCACGTCTTTGAGCATATCATCTTGAGAAAGAAAGAGATCAATCACCGTGCAAATGAGCGACGATCAGCACCGTCCGGCGAAACTTCCACCTAGGGTTGATGGTGAGATACACAATCATTTGAAAGCAAATTACCCAAATCCACCGGACATAACCAATCCAGACGCAGCAACCCTAAGGGATCAGTGGAAGTATGCAATCAGACAGTACAGTAAATGGTACTCACATGCTTGGGGCACCGCCATACTCGCCGGTGTTTCCTTCTTTGCTCTCGGTTGGGTTATTAAAGGCGGCAATCCCATACCTTCATTCCGTCAAAACGACATCAATCATTCCTCCTCTTCTGCTTCTGCTTCTGGTTCGTTCTATTTTTCTGCTTTTGTGTTTCATCTGCCTTTTTCTAGGGTTTGAAGATGTGATGATTGATGCCAATGATTTGAATTTGATTTCAAAATAAAAGTGAAAATTGTTTGTGTGAACTTAATTAAGGTTTTTTGTTTGTTTGCTGCAGAGACTGAAGAAATGGTGAAGAAGAAGAAGATAGAAGAAGCATGATGAGGGTAGAGTTAAGGAAGAAAGAAATGGTTTTCATTTCGTTGCAGTTTTTTTAGGCTTTGTAACAATGTGATAAATCGAATACAAGTGTGTTTTTATAAATTTTGCATGTAAACTCAGTTTCGAGCTTCTTTAACACAAGATCAATTCTAGTTCAAACTGAACTTGAGTTTGAGTTCAGGTTACTTTATTAAATCAGCTACAAGTCCAACCATGAATTTGCTCAGATTTAGAGCTGGATTCAAACTCTTAGCAGCTCATTTTGGATACGCTGAGTTTCAGCTTGTTTATGCTAATCTCAAATCAATCCAAAGTTTCACATCCAAATCTTGAAAAGATCAGGATCGGTTCAGTTTGAGCAATGAAAACTCAAAACCAGTTTGAGCTTCAAACTTGTATGGTTTGAAACAAGTTTTTAGTTGGGGAGATTAACCAGTTTAAATCAGGATGATTAAAAATGAGTTACCTGTCTATGGATGTCATTAGTTCTAAAACACAGGTATATCGGTTTGGATCTTGGTTTCAGTTAAAAATAACGAGTTTTTCTCTGCATCTCTAGGTAAAGGGCAACACAACTCATTTACATCCCTAGTTCTAGCAAACACTTGAAACAATAACAACATTGAGCATCTCAAACATCATTAAACATCTCAAACATTACACAAACGCCGAAAGATATGCAAATTATAACATGCTTCCTTTAAGCAGAAGAAAAAAACCTAAAGAATACAAACAACAGTACTTCACTTTAACATGTAGAGACACCAAACAGCCTGCTGCCCTCCTGTCTTTAATCTGTTTGCATTGCTCCAGCATGGTATTTCTCCAGATCTGCATCCAGATCTTCAGCAGACACCTTCACGTCACGTTCTCCCCCTCTGCCTCTTCCCCTGCCCCTGCCGCCTCTCCCACCACCACCACTGCTACTGTTTCCGCCACCGCCGCCACCACCAGTTCTTGGCGCCCTCATTGTTTGACCACCACCTCTGAGTCTACCCATCACTCCACCTCTGTTTGATGGTTATCAGTCAGGACTTAAATTTAGAAAATCAGTTGATAGTGTTTGCTAAGTAGCTCTGACTATGATTGATTGATTATTAAGTGTTTGAATAATAAAATCCAGTGTAACTAACCAGACCTCACAACTGCTCGAACCGAATGATGTCATACATAATGTAAAAAGAAATATGTATCATCTAATTTAAAATAAAGTATGAAGATGTTTTGTTGTAGAATTACCATTCTAGTAATATAACCGGTATGACCATTTGGGTCCAGTTCACCTGTTGACCGGTAGTCAGCCGGTTCAGATGGGAATGGTTCCATGAGGCATAACCAGAGGTTTATGACACTGATCAAATATGTAAAATCAGATTTATTCACGACAACAAAAAACTACCGAAGAATGGGGGCTGGTTCATTTTATACCTGTCATTGCTAATGCTTCAAAAAATCACTGGAATTTCTATTGATATATTTTCTTATACTTAATAACAAAAAATATACAAAATAATATTATCACACTTACTAAAATCTGAACTCCCAGGAAATTTATAGTAAAATCTTGGTCAGTGTTACTAATAAAGTAATAATAAAAACAGTTGTAGATGAGCTCTTTGACAACCCAATATAGAAGTTCAGCACGGTCCTTATGAAACTTTATATATTAGTTAACTCAAGAGATTCAGAAGTATGTGATGAGTATCATAAAATACGCAATCAACAGTTACAAAAAGTAAGTCCCTAAAAATGTAACAGAAAGTATAGGAAGGTTTATGATAATACCTTCTGGGTGCGCCATTTTGGTTTCCGTAAACCGAATTCGCAGGATTTTGGCCGCCATCATTTCCCAAGTTTGTTCCTACCATATCGATCTTCATAGGCTTTCCATCTAACTGAACATTATCATATCTCTTGATTGCCGCCTCTGCATCTCTACGCCTTGAAAACACTACTTCTGCAGTTCCCTATGAAAAATAATTTCTATTTTTATTAAAATTAGTTTCTTGGAAAAATGAGATCTTACTGAGCTCAAATCAGTACCTTTGATCTGCCACTTCTATCGTAGTGTATTGTGGCTCGTTTTAGGTCACCAACCTCAGCAAAAAGCTCCTGCAAATTGTTCACCCCTTTAACCATGAATTGTTGCTATATTATAGGTGTATAAGCAGTTTAAATTTGTCTTTAGTATATTTAAACAGAAACTGTGGAACTGCATTTTTTTATGCTTGTCAAGTCACAATTTTATGAGGGTGCATACTGCAGGGTGTCAATCGTTCCCAGGTTGACAGGTTAAATTTTGAATTCAATACATTTATTCGTGTCAACTGTCAAGGACAAGCCCTACCTGGTCACAATTAAATCGTGTAAGCCAAACACGAGTATACAACCTGTTTAACCCATTTATCTAAACGATTGATGGGTTGTACTCAAGTTGTAAACACTTTGAACAGCTGGCATGTTCCAACAAAGGGGTTCAACAGATTGTGGACAGGTTGGTATGTGATTCTGTTTAGCTAAACAGAGTAAACAAGTCAACCCAAGCACATTCCGTTTGATTAAATGTGCTAAACACGATCTATTAGCTACATGAGTTAGATAGGACAATCTAAAACCCAACTATTTCCGTACCACTTACTACATACAGCAACATATAAAGATTTATACATACAACTCCAAAAGACGGTTTCTACTCAATAAACATCATCAAGACTAATATTCCAACATAGTTACCTTGATATCTTCATTGGAAACACCATAATCCAAGTTAGATATGAGAAGCTTGGTCCCAGTCTCTATTCCCGAAGACACCTGGTTTGATCTCGCAGCGTTTCCTCCAGCATTACCTTCATACATGTCATGTCCCCATGTTGTATCCGGTGCTTCAACCTACAACATTATACCAATAAAAATCACACAAATCAACCTAACGCTCTACAAACTCAAATTCTTGCAACAAATCCTATAACCATTAAACGCAAATCAATCAACTAATCACAACTAAACAATATCTCTAACACTCATCATGCACTGAATTTTAGCTAATGTCATTAAATCAACGAGGATCTAGTTTCTGCGAGCTCTAATAACCAGCGATTTTCCTCATGGAACAGTTGACGCCATCCTCGATTTTCTCCTAGAAAGCAAGTTATGGGTTTTACGAACTAGTGTCCCACAGGTATGCAAATATACCTAGAGGCATGTCACTGAGTCCAATAACACCGTCGTTTAAAAAACCAATCAACTAATCACAGTTAGACCTATCTGTAACATTCATTATGCACTGAATTTTAGCTAAGGTCATTAATTCAACGAGATCTAGTTTCTGTGAGCTCTAAAAATCATCAAAATGAGCATAATTAAGATCAAACTGGTTACCTTTTGGGCGGCATATGGTGTTGAGCGTTTAGATGCACGATTGGGCAAACGGCGAGAGGGACCAGGGCCGGAATTACGAGGTCTGGATCTAGGGTTTTCAGAAGCTCGTGACTTCTTGTTCATCTTTATCATATCGTCGAGTGACATATCCAAATTCGACATGATTGATTTAGAAACCCTAGATAATTTTTAGCAGACTTGTATTGTATTGTGTTGTATTGTAGGGTTCAGTTGAACAAGCCCTCACTCAGCACTCAGCAGCAGCTGCAATCGACTTGCATTATTATGCTACATTTTACACTTTGGTGCCTTTAAATTCTATTATTTCCACTTTTAGCCCATCTAGTTTAAGTTGACCTTTTGTTTGGCCATCCTATGGTTTTTGAAATTAACATAATATAATATAAGTATACTGGTTTCCAATGGTTTCAACTATACTTTTTTGATTTCTATCGGTCCTAATTATTGAAATGGATATCAACGCTTTCAACTTTTATCACTTTGGTAACCAACGGTCTGTTGTTAAATTTTTTAATGTCGTTATGTTTTTTTCGAATTCAAGGCCGATGTGTTAGGCCTTTTGATCGGAGGAGAATACGAGTCGATTGATGTAAAATTATCTCGAACTGGCACTCCGTACGATAATTTTTTACATCCGATAGAAGCACCGTTAGTTTTAAACACACGATTGAAACACCGTTTCGTCGTTCGGAACCTGCTTTGAGGTAACATTTACATAAATAGACTCGTATCATCCTTTCGATCAAAAGTCTTAAAACTCGGTCTTGAATTCGAAAAAAAAAACTTAATGGCGTTAAAAAAATTAACGACCGTTGGTTGCCAAAATGATAAAAATTAGGACTGTTGACAGCCAATTCAAAAGTTTGAACCAATATAAACCAAAAAGTGATTATTAAAACCGATAAAAACCAACATACATATAATATATTAAAAGAAATAGGAACCTCAATATAATAAAGAGAAGAATAATAAAAATAGCCACATCAAAAAATTGATTGAATACTCACACTTGGTTGCCTTCGGATGATCTAACCATGAGGTTTTCCGATGTTACTGTTAAAAAAAGCCACAACAAAAAATTTATAATTAAGATATATATTTTGTTATACTATATATTGCATGCGTGTTATAAAATCGAGAGAGTTTGCAGGTGTGTTGGACCAATTACTATAGTCGTATATAGATTGCATGTATGTTATAAATGGATTTATAAATTATCTTACTTTAATAATTTTTAAATTAAATAATTAGGGGTGAGTATTCGGTCAACTTTTTCCTAAATCGTAAGATTCCTCTTCCCGACTTCATTATCATCATAATTAACCCATGGGTTTTCCAGTATTCTCATATACCACCGTAGATACCAAACTAGCTATCTAAAAACAATATCATGTTCCATATATTTTATGTAAATTTTCTAGGTATTAGGACGAGAATAAACCCATAAATAATGGATCCGGACATAACACATTCCTCAAGTTACCCACTAAACAAAATGAGCCTATCTAATAAATGTAAAAAATGTCGAGGTGAGGCCTAACCTGACAATCCAAACAAACACACTGTGTTTGAATCCCTACAAACATAAGTCGGGGTCATTTTTGCAATCCTCTTTGTTGAAAACCATTCAACTCGAACCACACTTGTTTGAAGTGTAGTTTGAATGTACAAAGAGTCCCGGTTACATAAAAGTGTAACATTTTTAGATATTTGAATCTAGTTTAAAAGTATATATATAATGTTTTGATGAAGTTTGAATGTACCAAATAACTTCTTAAAATGTTGACATGCAATGAAAGATTTTGACTTCTCATTTACATCTCGTATTTATAGTTCAAAGTTGACCAACTTATTATAAATGATCCAAGTCAAATTTGTCAATGACAATATGACATTAATACATTATTGATTAAACACATCTCATCATGGGCTGGACCAAAGTTACTTATAAAAAACATGGGCCCTAAAAGCCCATAACCAAACACTTATAAACCAACCCTAATCACCATTTCACAAACCCTAGCAACACACAATCGTTTCTTCTTCTTCTTCATCATCACCGGAGCAAAACAAACCCGCCGCCGTCAACAACCATGGGTCGCGTCCGCACAAAAACCGTGAAGAAATCATCCAGGCAAGTTATCGAGCGTTACTATTCGAAAATGACACTCGATTTTCACACCAACAAAAAGATCCTGGAAGAAGTTGCAATCATCCCATCAAAGCGTCTTCGCAATAAGATCGCCGGGTTTTCAACCCATTTGATGAAACGGATCCAGAAGGGTCCAGTGAGAGGCATCTCGTTGAAGCTGCAAGAGGAAGAACGTGAGCGTCGTATGGACTTTGTTCCAGATGAATCAGCTATTAAAACTGATAGGATTGAGGTTGATAAGGAGACAATTGATTTGCTTGCTTCGTTGGGGATGAGTGAGCTACCTGGGATTGTGTTGAAGGAGGATACGCCGGTGCTGACGTCAGGGATTCCCGGTGGGTACGGTGGTGGTGGCCGTGGTGGCTATGGTGGTGGAGCTGGAAAGAGGTATTGATTCAAGAATGGTTATGTTTTTCGTGTTTACAATTGTTAGGGTTTTTGTTGAACTTGTTATGATTTCTATGTTTTAAGTTGGATTTTAAGTTCAAGATTGGAAATTTTATGTTTTATGATACTATTATGTGTTTTGATTCAGTTTTTGTTTATGGTAACTGCCATTTTGTTTCAATATTTTAAGTTTCTGTGACTTGATTGTTTAGCAAGTATATAATTTTTTTGCTTCTAGAAGCAAGGGGTTGATGACAACCCATATATGATTATAGAACAGTTAATATTTTGAGGGTGTTTTCTGGGAAGCAATTTGGAGCTAGGTAAGCTTTTACAATATTTATACATCCAGTATAAAATTGTAGTTGAAAAATGTTTCAAGTTTGTTTCTTTTTGATGGGTTATAGCTCAATTTGGTATAGATTTTGTTCTTAGCATCTGCTTCTTGCTATATGCTAAATTTAGTTGTTGTAGTTGCATTTTTTTGCTCATTTTTACTGTTGAGGCATTCAGCTTTGTAGATTGGGTAGCCTTCTTGCTGCTTATGTTTTGAATTATCTGATCAACAAACTCCAGTTTTTTTTACAAACAGTGGAAGCTTTTTTGGCCCATCTTAATGTGAGTATGTGACTCGAGTATCCAATCAACTGTCAAGGAACACATTTCTATGCTGATAAGCTACCATCTCTAATTCTTATGATGATTTGTTTCTACTTAGTTGGTTTTGGCAATTTAAACATCTTTTTTTATCTTTGTTTGTGTCTAAGTTATCTTGTCGTTGACTGTCACATTGGGTCTATCATTGCGCATAGCTGCAAGGGACAAGCTTGATTTTAGCTGATTAGTTTTGTTGAGTTGGTGAGTTAGGGTTCATTGGTTTATGGGATGGATTTTATGGCTTTCCATTACAACATGTAATCAACCAAAGTGTAAAATGCACACTATTTGTTAGGCTTGTAAACCAAATCGTGCCTGAATTTCAAGAGCACAAACCATGTAGACATAAGTAAATAACTAGACCCATAGAACCATTTGTAACGTCGGAAAGTGCCAATTCCACAAATAGACCCGGTCAGCATAGCATGCTTTAAACTCACTTACCATTTAAAAAAAAACTTTTATCTCTTACACCATCCCTCTCATAATAACGTATTAAAAATTTAGTCAAAGTGATCCCCTCACACTTTTTCATGTGCTGCCCGTGTAGACGGGTAGATGGTGATAAAAATGGGAAGCTCAATATTGCCATTGGGAATGGCAGGTGATGAGAAGGGCGTTTGACGGTTAGAGGTGGTGTAAATGTATTCTTTTGACATTGAAAGAGAATCAATACAATCAACCAAGGAAACAAGATCTAGATTTAGAGGATAAGAAATAGCAATCATCTCCAATTCAAAAACAACACTGAAGTAGCTGCCGGAAGAGATGCAATGCAAGGATATGCATTTTGAATTTCAACGTTGTTGCCACTTTTTCATAAACTACTTCAAAACGAAAACGCCATCATACTTTTCAAGAGACCACCTTCAAGAATCTTGAGAAGTGTGATTATGTGTTCCAACATTTGACCCATGAGTAGATTGAATTGAATAACATTTAGCCAGAGGTGTTTGGAGACGAAACAAACTTCATCTCCGTTTGTGAAGAAGTCAGGTCGATGCCTTAAGGGGGCCAATTCTAAACCCACCCTTATCTTTGGAAGCAAGAGCAAGTTTTCCACTGAATTAAGTTTATGGAAAATCAGAGTTCTCTCCCCCAAAATACCTCGCTCATATTAAATCAAGGTTGTTATTAAAGAACACGTACATACTACATAGACCTGGAGTCCTAGTAGCTGCCTTGGACTTAAGTTAACAAACCTTACATGGGACACATAAACGTATAACTCGACAAGGTTCTTTGAAAAAAATATTCAAACCAATGAAGAAAAAACCTGATAATAAATCTGGGTTAATGTCAACTGATCTTGAATGGGAATTGGGATACATACCCTAACTATCATACAGGTAGCAACATTCAAAATGAACAACATTCTCAAAAACAAGACAGGTCATGAAAATAGAAACAAACGCAAAACACCGCCAAAATAATAACATACCAAAATTTTAGTTAACCAAACGGTTTAGGCTAGGCCTTAGCAACAATAAAGCACACAAGAACTTGTGACTGAACCAAGTGAAAAACAATCCCACGATACTCGATTAATGTTATTCACTCAGGAATCATCTGCTCGTTGTCGGCATCTCCTTCAGTTTCAATGGTGGGTTTTGATGACTGGCTAGCTCCAGGAGCTTGTCTCTTTTTTATTCCACTAACGATATCATCGATCCTTAGAAGCATACAAGCAGCCTCAATAGCTGTCTTGAAGGTTTGTGCCTTTACGTTATAAGCATCCCAAATCTACCAAAACATAAAACAAAAAAGAAGATAAGAACATTTCAAGCATACAAGACTAGAACTCTAGAAGTGGGAATATGGACGGATTGGATAACTGAGTTCAGGTTGAAACAAGTAAAGTTAACCTGTAAACATGTTCTATTAACTATATTTTAATACATTAACAATGTGCTAATTATAATTATGAAAACAAAGATGTGTTAAATTAATACTGTAATTCTTTTAAAAGATACATATGTATTAAAAATAAAACTTTAACATGACCTACGTGATATGTTCTCCCCTATTAGATAAACTGTTCTATATGGCGTCTTTTATATTAAACACCAAGGAAATCGATTCATTTAAATGTTGTAACTAAAAAAGAGAGAATGCTGCACCTTTAGTTCTTTCATATCAGCAATTTCACCTGTATTCCCATCTATTGCTGTCCAGGCATTCTCACCATTTGCATGCTGTAAAGAGATAACAGGTAAAATTGTCACTAGCAAACTTCAACAAAGACATAAAAATACGTGAGCACACGAGCGAGTGTGTGTATATAATTCAGGAAAATGTATGCAGATTTATGCAAAACAGGTAGCGTGCCTTCCCCTGAAGAGCAGTCATAGTTCTGATGACATTGACCCCGCAATTTTGAGCCAATGTTCTTGGTATAGCCTCGAATGCTACAGCTGCAGCCTCATAAGGCCACTGTTTCAAGAAATAAACAATATATCAACAACATTCACAATTTCTTATTCCGAGAGAATGACACACACATTACAATATACACTAAAAAGAACCTTTTCAATTCCTTCAATTGAGGAGCTTTTCTGCTTCAGAGTAGCAGAAACAGTCAACTCCGTTGCACCACCACCAGGGACAAGTTTTGGATGCTTTAGGATATTCCTAGCCACTGACATTGCATCCTATACAATAAAAGGGTTTTAGGCTGTATGTTAATTAAACTGTAATAATACATCAAGCATTACTAGAAGTAGGGGTGTTCAAAATACCCGAACCCGATTAACCCGACCCGACCCAAACCCGAATAAGCTAATTAGGGTCGGGTTAAATAGGGTCAAAAATATTAATCGGGTTATTCGGGTTAACCCGAATAACCCGAATTGTTAATAGGGTCGGGTTGCGGGTTTGTTTTTTGAAAAAATAACGGGTTCGGGTTAACCCGAATAACCCGATTAGTGTTCCATGCCTATCATTTCAATTTACATATATTTGCATATGGTTGGATCGTTCACAAACAACCTCTAGTTCTCGGTCCTTTGTTCTCACTAATTTTCACAAACTTAATATTTAATCATTTATAATAATTTGAACGGGAAAAATGAGACATAATTATAACTTATTCACATAAATATAAAGACTAAAGCTTTATAACTTTAGTTGCTCACGTTTTGAAATAATTAAAATTACTATACAGTTGTAAATTAACAATAAAACCAACAAAGGAGATGATCAAACATTTTCCAAATTGTTGTATTTTAAATTGATAGTACATTGACATTTTGATGTGGATTTGAACCTGAGATCTTTAATTAGGTTAGAAAGTGTTCTAGTTACCAAGTAACCCAATTAACCCGGCTAACCCGACCCGACTAACCCGAAACCCGAACCCGAAAAACCCGAACCTTAATAGGGTCGGGTTGCGGGTTAGATTTTATTTTTTAAAAACCCGACTAACCCGACCCAATTAACCCGAAACCCGATCGGGTTAACCCGATTAACACCCCTAACTAGAAGTGGCAATTTCGAACCATTGCCTTGTGAATATGCCAATTTAGGTTATGTTTCATCTCCAAAAGAGCAAACTTTAAAAAGGGTCAAAACTTTTTATACCATTTTATTCAAAAAGCTAATACTGAAATAAGTTTCAAAATATTATTTGACACTCGGTATTAATATAAATAAATAAAACTTCTAATGCATAAAACCTTTGATACCATTTAAATTATTTTGCAGGTAAAATAGAAAGAAACTTAAGAGAAAAGGTCTAAAGTTGGCCATTGTGTGATCCTGTTGCACATATAATTAAAATTGTTTTGTTCAAAGATAGAATATAAATGGGATAATAGAATTTGCGTAATCATATTTGACAATATATACTTACACTCTTATACCACTGCCCTAATTTAACCCATTGCCCGACCTGCCCTTTTTATAGTTACCTGCAAGTTCCGCTCAACTTCATTCAAAAGATCTTTGCTGGCACCTCGGAGAAGAACCGTGCACGCTTTAGGGTCTTTACAATCCACGATATATGCAAAAAACTCATCACCAATTTTTTTAACCTCAAAAAGCCCAGCACCAGTTCCAACATCCGACTCTTGTAGCTCATCAGGCCTATTCACAATAACCGCTCCACATGCCTTGGCAATCCTATTATTATCGGTTTTCCTTAGCCTCCTAATAGCACTTACTCCAGCTTTACTGAAATAATGGCATGCTAGATCACTAAGCCCTTTTTCTGTGATCACCAAATCAGGCTTGAATTTAAGTATTTGGACACACAGGTTTTCTATGTACTCTTCTTCCATTTTCAAGAGTACTGCCCAATCTTCTTCTCTGACTAACTCTGCATTAGTTTGATTCTCACCCTTTTTGTACTCTAGAGGGCAATCTAGTAATATGATACGAGGGTTTATGATCTTTCTTTTCATTTTTCCAGGGACGACAACGTCTTTGTTAAACATAACACCTTTCAGGACTTTAGAATCTTCCAATTGTCCACCAGGAATTTTTTCAACCTTGATATATTTTTTAATATCCACTTCTCTTAAACCTTGGCCGAGATCAACGCCAACTGTTGTTGTTGCATCAAGTGCTAGATCCTGAAAAATGACAGAGATCATGGTCATCAACAAAAACAATTGTATCAGTGATCTACAGAGAAATATAAAAAAGTAAGTATTGAAAAGTTAAGGAAAAACAAAACTAGAGGTGCCAAAATGGATGGGCTGCATAAAAAACTAAAAAGCCAAACCAGGTAATTTAGGTACCCCTCGAGTGCCCCAAAAATGTGCGTCCAAAACTTTTTATTTGTGAACAAAATCATTTAAAATGTTCTATATAGAACTAACATACATTTTGGGCCACTTTCAACCAGTTTACTATTTACCTACCTTTTATCATTTGAAATGTTTGAGCCCTTCGAGGTGTAGAACAACCCCAAAACAAGCCATTAATAAGTAAAGGTGTCGAAATTGTCACCTCTTAACAAAGAAAAAACATTTACCTAATAGGTACTAAAATTCCTGAACTCTCAAGTGTACCTTGTAATAACTAATTCAACTCTAACATGTGGATGGAAATAAGACACTCACCGCAATTAGATCCCCAAACTGACTGGTAAATTTAGTGCCAATACAGCTCTTCACCAATCCCAGCATCATTGAACCTATAATAAACGAATTTAAAAATTATAAGCAAAAAATCAAATATGGTTTGAGGGTTTGGAATGAATGAAAACATTGAAAAGGAGTGAAAGTGATAGAGAGTGCTTGTTTTAAAGGAATAGGTTTTAGTTTTAGTTTTAGTTATGACACCCTCAAATTAAGGTCTCTCAAAATGGCCCCTCTCTCCTCCTTTGCCATACCCATTTCCAAATCAAATGCCAAATAAGTTCAGCTATGTGGAAAGTGTTCAAGCAAAGAGATTACACATAACATGTATGAAGTCTAAGAAAAACAGCAATGAGGGAGCTTACGATCATTCACATCAATAGACATGGAGATTTTGTCCAACACAGCAAGAGCATCTTCAAGAGCTTTGTTGTAAGCTGCAAATGTATAACACTTGACTTGGATATTGTACTTTTACAGTGTCAAGAAAATAGTTTAAACATCAAGAAAAAAATACCTCGGCAAATTACTGTAGGATGATATTTCTTGTCAATGAAAGCTTCCGCAACATGAAGCATCTCACCAGCTACAAATTTTAATTTAACAATACATGAGGTAAGTATAAAAGATGTTAAACAAATTCGTGGCAAGTTTATAAAAACAAAATTAAAAACGATCAAGTGTACCAAGAACAATGACAGATGTCGTTCCATCACCTACTTCCTCATCCTGTGTGCGGCTTAGTTCAATCATGGACTGAAATTATATTGTAAAAAACATGATTAAGATGACAGAAGATCAAGGGTTAATATGACTCAATCGCATTTTAGATAATTCCAGCAACAACAATACCTTTGCAGCAGGGTGAGCAATATCCAACTCCCTTAAAATGGCATTCCCGTCATTAGTAACCACAATACCTGCAAAAAATAATCACCAAAAGTATAAATCTCGTGTTGAGTTGACATGAATAAATACTCAAAAAGGCCAACATAATGAACAATCATAAAAAATAAACACCTCCTGAAGCATCAAGCAACATCTTTAACATGGACCTTGGACCCAATGTGGTGCGAATAATATCAGCCACTGCCTATAAACAGAAAAAAAAATGAATCATATTTCTACACAATGTACTAAAAACTTAAATGATAGGTTTGATCTTAGCTAATTAAAGATAACCAAAAACCAAAAAAATTTACTCCACCAATGCATCGTATCCTTCAAAAGTTTAAACAGTGCAAGGTTCACCAAAAAAAATTAGATGGCCAATGAGGCCATCAGACATCCATTTTGGTGTTTGTGGTAGATATTAATACAAATTTATATAAAATAAAAGATTTGTGTTGCAGATGGTATCAGCCTTCATCGATATCAGATGTATATTATATCATTGATCAACTCAAAAAAATTATAGATGTAATCTCAATAACGTCAACCTATGACATAAACCAAGGGCAAACGACAGTTAATTTGTTGTATATGCTGATCATGTGAAGACAACATAACTAGTAAAACTGATTTATAGAGGTTGTTAAGATGAACGTGCTGGTAAATAGTGAGTTAGTAATATGCACATGATTTAGGAAAAGAGAAGGTCAATGTCAATTTACTTGATAAACCAGACACAGAAATAAGAAAACAATTTGATCAAGAAACTGCAAAAACTATGTTATGCATCCATGATCACCCAACGGATAGAGAATCATAATGTTTTGAATAAAAAGTATGAACCAACAAACAACCAATGCCACAAACAGCCGAAGAAACAGCATGTGAAACTATGAATAACTTACATAGATGTACAAGTACTCAATAGTTTAACACAAACAGCCTTGCTTAAAGAAAATTTGATAACAATTCAGCACAAAGAAAGTTGTGTGCACCTTAGAAGCTTGAATATTTGCATGATGCACCTTGGTTCCAGACTCACGAGTGAGCGAATCCTCTGCACATTTCAAACAGTATACACATGAGCTATCATTTCAAAAGAAACTTCTTATCTCTTTCTCCTTGAATTATAAACATTCCAATGATACATATATGTATGCTTTGATGTTCTAATGTTATGTGACAATAATGTCCACCATACCCTTCCTAAATCACTCTAGTGTTCAAATTCAAAGGCTGTAAGTTGACTAACCAAAGCAAATTCTATCTGCAGTATGCAATATCTGGAACTCACAAACCTCAAAACTGAAACTTAAATCCTTTAAATCCAAAACAAAACAATCTCGTATAAAATACTCAGAGAAAACACATACATAACCTGGTAAATACGGACTATAATTCACGACTAGACATATATACTCTCAAAATCCAGTTGTAAACCATTTTTTCTCTCACTAAACATCAGAAACACCAAATTAAAACTATATATATCTCGATCCGGCTTTCCGGTTCTTAATATGCTAAACCTAATGAACTTATAAGCTCTGAAAAATGCAATACTGATATCAAAACTAGATCAACGTAAGCTAGCATAAACACTATCATTATCAGTAAAAACGTAGCAAATGTTGAGATCACAACATATGATGTTCGAAATATGTGCGTGTGAGTGCGATAACAAAAAGCTTACTGAGAACGAGAACCGGTGACTGCATAGCTGTAGATGTGAGTGTATGAACCCTACGATCAATTGCCGGAGGTGAGTCTAGGGTTTCTGCGTTAGCTTTGTGTTTGAAAATGGAGAAAATACGAGAAGAAGCGGTTGCAGCGGCGTTGTTTTTGGACTGTGAGTGAACACTCAAATGCAAAAATGGGCCATGACGATACATATAATCATGGACTTATTTGTTATTTCAATGGGCCGTTTGTTTTTACCAATAGTTAAAGGCCCGTTGTATAAACACACTTTCAAGTGGTTCGGGGGTAAAGTAGCGTGTTAAACCGTGTTTGAGGCCTTCAGGGGTTGTTTGTTTCAACCTCTTAATGGTTTAGACTGTTTGTTTCACGAGCAAATGTATGAATGGTTCAAATATGTGTCTATAAAATAGTTAAACATTATACTGAGTCTGAATGGTTAATACCTCTTATCTGAATTGGTCAGAAAATTACAAGTAAAACAATATACTAGCTCTTAATGATTAAACCCTATAATGTTAGGTTTTAACATTTAATGGTTTAGACCTCTTACTAATTCAGCACTTACCCATTCAAAAGCTGACAAACTACCCCTAAGCTGTATAAAGATTTAAACAACACTAGCTTAGTTTAGTGACAAAGATGAATAACGACCCTCAAGTAAATGTTTGTGGGAACCAGCCTCACTTGACACATGAGGTGAGAGAAGTTGTGGTTAAAAAAAACATGTTCTAGAGGACTCAAGCGCTTATTTGAAGGTTATTTGATTTGGTAACATGATAGGAATTACTAAAAACCTTGACTATCATATTTGTCGTTTCATTTATGAACTACTAGCAATAATATAGTCATGTACTCAGGTTTTAAAAAATACATCGTCATTAAAAAATAAAAAAACTAATACCTAATGGTTTGATGAAGAATGATGATTCATGGTTTTGATGTTTGTCTTTTTGAAAAACCTCTCAATATTCATAATACCTAATTATGTTTACAAACAAATTATCTAACTAATACCTATAAAGATTGAATCAAACATTCTAACAAATAACCATTAGAGTATAATTTTTACTTAATGCTAAATGGATTGGGATTGATTAAAGAAGGCTAAAAAATCATGAAAAAAATAATATTTACACAAACTACATGGAAGAAGAATCAAAAGACCTTTTGAGCATTAACTCCATGCTATTTCAACTCATCTAGGAGAGTTATATTGCTTTTTTATTCATCCTAATGCTTTATATGGGTTCATTTTAAAATTTTCTATGGGTTTACAACAAAATTTTCTTGATAATTTTTATTAAAATTTTGAGACACAGTGGGTTCCTGTGAACCCGATCGTTACTCTTTGGATCCGTCCATGCACCTGACATGATATTGAAACACCTTTTATACGACTCTTATTGATCAATATGAGTCGTATAGGTTAAGTCAAACTAACAAACTTGAAACGTGTCAAATCAGTCATGAATACGACTCATATTGTTCAACATGGGTCGTATAGGTTAAGTCAAAGTAACAAACTTTAAAAGTGTCAAATCAGCCATGAATACAACTCATATTGGACAAGTCATATAATACGACTCATATTTGATTAATACCAGTCTTATAATTGATCAATACGACACATATTAACCAATACAAGATATGGATACGACCCATATACACATAAACGACTCATTCGCATATACAAGCAGTATAGGTTTTGCAAATTTTTAAACTTTCAAAAAATCATTTTCAAAACATAATGTCATCAGCAACCACACTTTAATCATATATTTTAAAAACTTATGAACGTATACGAGTAATATATGATATGTAATGGTGTTTTTAAACAGCAAATTGGCCTAAAATAATCCCAACTAACACCTATTGGCCGAAAATAATCTCAACTCAGTTTATTCCCTCCAGTGGTCCCAAATCCAACTTTTTTTGCCTACAGTGGTCCGCCGTTAAGTGCACTTAACGGCCGTTAACTTTTTTCTATTTTTTGCGAATTTAAAACCGATATTTTAGGGATTTTGATCGGGAGGAGAATACGAGTTAGTTGATGTAAACCTTACCTCCAATTGTTGCTCCAAATGATTTAATTTTGACATCCGGTTGAAGCACCGTTAGGGTTTAAACACCCGATTGAAGACCGTTTTGTCGTTTGAAATACCCGTTCGAGGTAAGGTTTACAACAATTGAATCGTATCTTTCTCCCGATCAATATCCATAAAACATTGTTTTGAAATTCGAAAAAAATCAAAAAAAAGTTAACGGCCGTTAAGTGCACTTAACGGCGGACCACTGTAGGCCAAAAAAGTTGAATTTGGGACCACCGGAGGGAATAAACTGAGTTGGGATTATTCTCGGCCAATAGCTGTTAGTTGGGATTATTTTAGTCCAATTTGCCTTTTTAACCTCATTTGTGTCATTTTTAAATTCATTTGGTGTTAACATTGGTGTTGATCTAAAACTTTAATAAACTCATTTTCAAAACTCAATGTCGTCTCAAGTATTTAGTGAAAAAATAGTTTTTGGATGTATACTACGAGTATAGACTACTACAAATCATTTAGACCATATAAAAATTTATTTTTTTGGACCTATACTACAAGTCATATAGATGAATTAGTACGACTCATATTTTAATCATAAAGATCATATAAAAAAATTAACTTTTTGACCAATATGACTAGTATAAGTCCAATAAGAGTCATATAATAGATAAATACGATTCATATTTAATTAATATGAGTCATATAGATTAATACGACCCATATTGACCAATACGAGACGTATTAATGTAATGATTAGTGTTTGATTGGCCAAAAACTTTTAAAACAAAGAGTTAATTTGGGTTTTTGTATTTTATTTTTTGGTTTTTTTACATATTTCCCCTTCCTAAGTCCATCAATTACATATTTACCCAAGCCTAAAGTTTAATTACATATATCCCCTTTGACATAATAAATTACTCATTTACCCTTTCTTTTACACAAACCATAAGAAAATATAAAAATATATTTATGAAGATCATTAAGGGTAAAATAGTAAATCAAAAAACTAATTTAAAGAAATTGGGTAAATATGTAATATATATAGTTTAGAAAGGGGAAATATGTAATTGAATTTAAGGAGTAGATAAATACGTAATAAATGATCTTAAGAAGGGGATATATGTAAATGCCCCTTATTTTTTTAATTATATTGATAACGGCTAGTTTTTTTGTCTTTTTCTTAACGGCTAGTTTTTTTGTTTTCTTGTTAACGGCTAGTTTTTTTGGCATTTTCCTAACGATAGTTTTTTTTTATAAATACCACAATTTATACCACCAATCACTACAACACTTCACCCATTTCCAATACAATTAAATACTTCCAATCTAAAGATTTGAAAATGAGCAAGGGCCATGATCAAATACCCATAAATATTCCTCATATGCTCATACAACAATTTCAAAACTTGATTTCTGATGATATTGAAGAGCTCGCTGATTGCCTATTTGAGCTTGACCAACTAGAAGAGGGAAGTTCTTCCCAACAAAATAGAAAACTCAATGACATAGCCAAGAAGATCAAGATGAAAAAAAAAGCCATCCAACATTTCGAACAACAAACTAGTAGATTCCTTGAACATTTCGAACAACAAACTAATAGATTCATTGAGCTGGAAGAAAAGAAACTTCTTTTCATCAACACAAGTTTCATGGATTCATACCAGCGCGCAGAATATGAAGCTTTGTGTAACAAGATTAGAGTGAAATACAACATGCCCCGTCGCAATTAGTTTTTCTTATTAACTTTGATGTTTTAGTTTAATTGGTTGTTTTAATTTAAGTTTGATGTTGTTTTGATTTATCATCCCAGCCTCATATCATCGAAGGATCTCGCTCACAAACAAACAAAACAAGATCAAATAGATGTTAAAAGGATTTCATAAATTTAACAATTTTCATTTAGAAAAAGAGAGGTTCTTCTTCACACCTAGATCCTAACATAAACATAGCAGCATAGTACAATCCTTCAATATCTTACCTAAAAACACCATATGAACATGGGTCATCGATACAAAAGCTAAGCTTTCTTTGGGGATTTAGTTGATTTGGAAGGCGATTTAGGTTCTTTTGCAGCCTTATCATGAGCCTTCTTTGGCAAAAGAACTGGATTGATGTTTGGAAGAACACCACCATGAGCAATTGTCACACCCGAAAGAAGCTTTCCTAGTTCATCGTCATTCCTCACAGCCAACAACACGTGCCTCGGAATGATTCTGTTCTTCTTGTTGTCTCTAGCAGCATTTCCAGCCAATTCCAAAACCTAATCACAATTCCAAAATCATACACAAATTAGCCCCAAAATTCATCTTCTTCTCAAATTTGTTGCACGTGATCAAGTAATTCATTTGAAACTTCCTAAGCACACAATGTCACAAAGGATCAATTACCTAATTCGTTTACACCATTTCAAGTGTTAAACCTAATCTGTGTTCAGTACATCAATGAGACTAAAACTAAATGTTGTCTTCTTTAATAACCTGCGAACAAACATGTAATCCATTTGCAACTTCGCTATTTGCAAAGGATCGTTTACAAAATTCATCTAAACATAGGATCAATTACCTAATTCGTTTACACCATTTCAAGTGTTGAACTTAATCTGCAATCATTACATCAATGAGACTAAAACTAAATGTTATCTTCTTTAATTAGCTGTGCACAAACATGTAATCAGTTTGAAAATTTGCTATTAAGGAATAAGGATCGATTACGAAACTCATCTAAACATATATCAGCCGTTAAACCTAAATCCAGACTCATAACATCCATTAGACTAAAATTAAATGTTGTTTTGATTCATTTGCTGCACACAAACAGGCAATTGATTTGAAACATGATATCTGCAAAATGATCAATTCATTTACACATTAGTTAATTTTGTTAACATGAATGAGACTAAATTATATGTTGCCTTGCTTGCTCACAAGCATGTAACTGATTAGAAACATGTTATCTGCAAAGGATCAATCACTAAATTCGTTTAATCATTGTTAACCTAAACATCAACAACACTAAAATTAAACGTTGTGTTGGTTGATTTGGTGAACACAAACATATAATTCGTTTCAAAACATACATCAGATACGAACCAAACCAAAATATATAAAAAAAAAAACGTAGAAATTGAAATGACCTCAGCAGCAAGGTATTCGAGAACAGCAGCGAGATAGACCGGAGCACCAGTACCGACTCGTTTAGCGTAGCGGCCAAGTTTGAGGTAGCGACCGATTCTACCGACGGGGAACTGAAGACCGGCTTTGATGGAGCGTGTGACTGGTTTCTTCTTTGGACCGCCTGCTTTCCTTCCGGCAGCTCCTTTTTTCAACTTTCCACCGGTTTCCATGGCGACTTGTGAAGAAAATTATTGGTTTTTCCGGCGAGTATTTGTGCGATATCTGAGAGAAAGCGTGAAATTAGGAAAAGGAATGAGGGCTCTTTTATATGGTTTTCATGTTATTCTGTTCAGCCGTTGGATTGGGTTTCATCATCGGTGATGTATGTTGATTCGTGTGACTGGGATTTCGCCAATAGTAGGTTGACATCTGGTGGAGGCTCTTTTTTCTTTTTTATTAAAAAAAAACTTAATAAAGTCACTGATTAAATTAAACGGATGACTTATGTGGTTAGATCTGATTTTGGACTAAAAAGTTTAAGGGGTAAAGGGTTAGAGGTTGATTGTCAAGTGCTGAATGGTTAAAAGGTCTGAATGGTTAAATGTTGAATGATTAAGAGAAGCTGTTTGGTTAGACATCTGAATGAGATTCTAATTTTTTTTTCACATGTCACACATAGGAGTGGAGACAAACCATAGTTGCCTTTATATATGCAAATCTTAATTCACTATTAAGTTCTTATGTTATATTTTACTCTACCACATACCCACGCGCAATGGGTGCAACTTTGGTTCGAGTTCCTTGCCTCAATGCGACACCCGCACGACCTGCGGACACGAATGCAACTCCGAAAACTCGGGTCCGTGCTGAACGGTTCAGAGGTGAACCTGTTTTTATTAGTGAGATTTAACCTTTAGACATGATGCTTCATACACATGATTATTACCAATGGGTTATCAACCTCTTTGGTGCTCCGTAACTCTCTTTTAAACTCCTTTTTGCACACGAGCACCCGTCAAACACACAAAACACAAATACGAAGCTAAAACTAAAATAATAATAATAACTAACTAACTAAAAACATTAAGACGTGTTTTACAACACATCAACAATAAGGAGAAATGATCTCCTTATGAATAATTTCAATATTAAATAGTTTTAAAATTTTAATAGATGCGTCTCTACATGATCCTAAGATCACATAGAGTTTTTAGCCATACTAATTGTAGTAAAGGGCTAAATGTTAGCTCAAATCATACAACTGAGGCAATAAAAGCACAAAATCAAGAAATAATGAAACTGAAAAACAAAAGAATGATGAAAATGATTAGTTTTTATATGTGAAAAAAAAATCTACATATGTAAGCTTAAAATTCTAAAACCTTTCACAACAAGGTCGCACGTTGTCACATTGTAGTCTGAGACCCTCGCACATGAGCCAATCTGTCTCGATGTGCATCAACGAGGAGCGGTTGTTGTGGTCTCCAAAATTATAAAACTTTTTTAGTCAAAGTACAAAATGCAACAACAATATCATTTTAAAAATATTGGAATCTATCCACTAGATAAAATCAGTTAAAAAATCATATCCGGGTTTAAAAGATCGGTTAACAAACCGGTTTGGGTTTTTTACGGGTAAAAAAATGACTTTTTTGCCCATGTGTAGTTACGGATTTTCGATTCAACCCATCAAATTAACCCAGGTATCATTCACATACTTACATTCGCATGTAATGCTACCAACTATTCTCAAGTGTTTAAACAATATATCCTTCAATAAAGATGTGTTGCCACTTATTAACTTGAGGATAGTAAAGGTATTCAATTTGTTGCCGTATGAATGTAAATCCATATGCCACAATTCATATGTAACTTTGAAGGAGAAGGAGAAAAGCACGGTGGTAAGTACACGAACGTGGAAAAACAAATCATAAATAGGCAACTAATGTGAGATTTATAACCCAAATGAATCTCTCTCATTAGATTAATCACTTGGGATGAGTTCTACCGTTTGGATTGTAACAAACATGTCAATTCTTAGACGGTTTGTTTTGTGTGCAATCCAATCTTGTATCTTGATGTTTCTTTTAGAAATCTAACATTGAGTGATTTTCTAGGTGTTTAAGACACTTGGTTAACAAAATCAAACAACTTCACATCCATGAGTAATGATAATCAAACACAAATTCACATCCAAATGAGTTGTGAATTAATTGACAACGGCAGCATCAACTCCATTATGCTTATTATGCTTAATTCTTAAAACCATCAAAACATATAAATATAATCATGGCTTTGACATATTAAAAAGCAGTTAAAACCAACCAACAAACAACCCCTATGAATGCCTCTTTCTATTCTATTGTAACATCTTTTGGCTTTGGCAGATCCATATTCAGGGAAGAAGACCATTTTGCAAAATCATACAACATTACAGAGACTAAAAGAATTATTTAAAAGTTAAAACTCACTTTCTGTTCCTCACCAAAACTAAAACTTGTTTGTATAAAATCATAGAAAATACATTTCAAATTAAAGATAAAATGGTTTAGATTAATAAACATACGCATCTGCAGAAGTGAATCACCACACTACAAGACTTGACTAGTTAGGGACCTGTTATACGCCACTCTAAGCTGTTTGTTATACAACATACGTACGCCCTCCCCTCTCTACAAATAGAGAGTGGAGGGCATATGTATAACAGCTTAGCGTGTCAGTATAAGCTCCCTAAAAATTATATGCAATCAATCATCCTTGATTCTCTTGAGAAGCCTAGCAGCCCATCTACGAAAGCGGCGCTTGAGGGTGAAGCCAACTACAATCCCGGCAACAAAGCACACACCGCAAAGCTTAGAGCATGTCAACAATGACACTGCTCGCCTGCAACAAATAACATTTCATTCGACCAAAGGAATTGGATCTTCATATCTTTAATTAGGTCAAAATACCACATATATGTATAGATAGAATTGAATTGAATTGAGTACCTTGGGGGTCTGGTGAGCAATTGAGAAGAAGAAGAAGATGAGAGGTTAACCGACGGCTCCTTGCTCCTCATTGCTTTCTCAAACCCTTCCATTTCTTTTCAATTCCGAACTTTGTTTCATAAATTTAGCCCCTCAACTTCATTTACTCTTCTTTTTATATACATGTCGAACGGATAAGTTTTATGTTATAAATAGGTATATCTGATTACTCATGGGTAAGCCTAAAACCCGACCGAATAATACCAGATATTTAGCCAACGGGTTTTGTGCTAGGTTTGGGACATCCATTTCGAATTGGTTTGGGGTTGTGATTACTCATGCCTGACTCATAGACACCCCTACTTGTGAATCTTTTTTTAGTGATAAAAAAGGAGTGTTATATGGACGTGACGTGATAGGGGTTTTTATTATGGTGATCACGTTTGAAAAAAGGTGCTGAATGGTTAAAAGCTAGTATCTGAATGGTAAAATATCATCCAATTCATCATATTTTTAAAACTTATCTTATAATGGATTTTTGAACCATTAAGAGGTAGATTCTTACTGGTTATTCAAAGGTCATTCAGATGCTACCAAACAGTTCCTAAATAAATACAACTAAATAAAATACTTTATAATGAAAAAAATAAATATTATTCAAATCTTCATATAATATTCAATCCACTTGTATCATAAAGATCTTCATTTTTTTTTGTTGTTTCGATATTTCAACTGTTTAGGATTTTTAGACCTATGATATGGGTTTTTTTTCTATAGTTTATTATTAGGGTTTACAAGCAAATTGCTGGTTGCTCGACACAGGTTGTGATGTGCTTCGTATTTGGTTTCAATATTAGGTCGATGTCGGCATGCTGCCATAGCATCGTATTTGGTTTCAATACGAGCATCTCCATTGCAGCCATAGTGGCTTCTTGTTTTTGTGGTCTCTGAGTGAGCTTTTATTACTTTCAAATTGATGCTTGCAATTTATGTTGTTGGTTGGAGATTGATATGATGTATGAATTACCATCAACTAAGCGATTGGTATGGTTTCTGGCTTTGGGGTTTATAAACCCAAACACCTTAAATCTATTGTTGGATCTACAAAATAGGCTATGATGTCAAATAAACCGTAACTTTATCATTTTGCTACGGGCTTATACTTCACACTTCGCGAATATAGGGGAGTTCTGATAACTTGTTCATGATCAATGGTAATTCGTATTAACAAGAATTTTGGCTGTGATGATAAAAGTAAACATGAGCGTTCTTTTGGCGTAGCAAATGTCAGAGACGACCTATTATTTGCAGCCACAACTTTTTCTATCATTTAAGCCGTATGAAATAACTGGGAGAAAAATTTTCTAGATTTGTTTGTGTTCATCTCGAAGACAATGGGTGAATTTCATCGTGAAAGATAGACAATATTTAGGCAATCAAGATAAGAAACCTAGCAACCGATAAATAACCCAACACCAAGTTAATTTCAACATCATTTCCAAAGAGCGGTTTGAGTAATGATACAAGGACAAGTATCACATACCTGAAAGCTACAGATTGCTTTGGAATTGAATTTGATATAAAAAATCAGAGCCAACTAAAAGCCAAGTAACATACAGTCATTGATTAATTTCAGCAGGGCATATCACCATAAGCAAAATATATAAAAGAGTAAACAAAAGTATATAAATGTTCCATGGTGGATTAACAAAGCTTCCATTCACAACACCGGTGAAAAGATCATACTTTTGAGCATGTTGAATGCTGCAAAACTAGTTTATGGACATACGAACATTATATTGTCTGGTTTGAAAAGTATCAAAATCTTGATTCTGCACTAAACGTTTAAACCTGATGGTCTCCACAACGACCAGCAAACAGTCATAGAACAGACTTGTAGCTTTTTTATGCGGACATGCTTGTCTACACTCTGTGAAATGTATAAAAAGTTAGGATTCAAGTGATACTGCAGAACATATCATTAGTTATTCCACGAAAGAAAATATAGCATAAATAACTACAAAAAGTGAGGTTGAAATGAATTTTAGATCTAAACTGCATTTAATGTTTAACATATGGAACAATGAAAATACAATTGCAGATGAAGCGTATGCAGACCAAATGATATCCTTTCACAGAAGTTTTTCTTACGAAGAAGAGAAAAAATCCATTTGTCCCATAAAAGTTGCAATCGTCCCTTTTTTCTCTTGAAAAGATTAGACGTAGATGTTGTAAGATGAATTTATATTGCTCAAGGTATTTCACATATTCAACAAACAGTCAAACATTTTACTTGAAGTATGTGACGATTCATATATTGCAATTTCCATGAAATGGAGACCACTAAATATTTGGATCAAGAAATACCATGAGATGAACATACTACAAAAAAGGAAGCACGGCAAAAAATTTGTTTTCTTTTTCTTATAGAAAACAGCATTACAACAATTAAGCATAGAGATACAAAAAAGCATGCAAAACTGCTTAAAATATTGCCAAGATTTCTAACTAATCGGCTAATACACACACATGTATGGTTCTGTAACTCATTAGAGCTACAACATGGAAACAAATTACTATCCTTACATTGAAAATCTTAAAAGATTGCATCACCTCAAAACATGACCATCCCTAATTGTTTTCTTGGCGTATGTTGCTACTTATGAGACTAACATCTATTATAGCAATATATTAACGTATTAAGCAAATGGTTATCACATGTAACAATCACACGCGTATGCAACAAGCATCTTGCATCACCACAACAAATCTTGTTTTAAATTAAAAAAACTTAATACTTATGCATCCTTAGATTGTCGGTCATACAGGACTATCTACTACTTGAATTGGAAACCCAAATAGCAAAGGTAGTTCGCAGTCATGAATATATACACCTAATGATCACGAAGATCATGGTTAAGAGATACCGCAAGCCCGCAACATTGAACACATATTTGAGCACAAGTATCATGAAGTCCTAACAACATTCTCTAACCTGACATCAATAACTATGTTACTTGCAAATATCAATGACTTCAAACAAACTGTGAACTTGTCAAACCTAACAAAAACCAACAGAAATTGACATATTTTACTCATATTGCACTATTGCAGAGTAACTGGCTTATTTGTATCCTCATTTCTTCTAGCAAAACCTAAGATTTATTAGCAATATAAACCCAAACAATAACTAGCATAAAAGATTATGGTTACTAGTAAACCTTGAAGACCCAGCATTCATATTGCGATGAAGTATCCGACTCGACCCCGAATCCTCACTCGACCCGATCAGTTCCTTCAAACCCGAATTCATATTCTTTTCTTCCTTATCATCATCATCATCATCATCATCATCATCCCCATCATCACCACTCTGTGTTGCTACTGTTTCCTGCTTCATCATCCCATTCACAACTCTCAATCTCTCAAAATAATTCCCATAAATATACTCAGGATTATACCCATTCTCATCATCAAACAACATAATATGCCCATGCCATTCCCAGACCCGATACTCCGACCCGGGCTCCATATGATACCCGACACAAATATGATGTTCACCTATCGTAATCGCCTGACCCGAATTAGGTTTCAACGTTTCCTCTGTATTTCCACTGAGGATGATTTTAATCACTTCCTTTTCGAGCTTCGATTCCTCTTTAGCGAGCTGAGACTTGTTGGTCATGATGCTTTGTTCATCATCAGGATCATCTTCTGGATCTGAGAGGTTGTTGATGGTGTCGAAAAGAAGGTCTTCTAGGGTTTGATTGAAAAGAGGTGATGATAGTTGTGGTTGAAGAGGATTTGAAGGGCGAATTTGAAGCCTGTTCATTAGGGTTTGAAGAAGAAGGTTATCGAAATTGGATGAATTGGTGTTGGTGTATGAATTATTCATGTTTTTGAGTGTTGGATTTGTGTTAGGGTTTTTGAGAAGAGGGAAGAATGAAATGTGGGAATGAGAGGGTTTATCAGGTTTATGTAGATTGATAATTGATGATGCTCAAATAGAATCTTTGAAAAAGAAAATTGTGATATGGTCCCTTGATTATTCATTCATGTCAAAATTTTGAAACTAGAAATAGAAACCTGCGTATTACACGGACCGGACTAAAAAATATAAGCGTTATATAATTAAAAGATAACATGAGTTTTTGGCCTGGTAGTTAAAATTTGTGCATTTAATATAGAGGTCGTGAGTTTGAATCTTATCTAACGCATGATTTTCTTTTTTAAGAATAAGTAGTTACTCCTTTAATGGAAATTAAGAAGATTAATAATTGAATGTGAGATTGACACTTAATTTGATCATATGTGACAATGTTGTGTCATGCTTGAAAGAATGACACGTGACAAGGATTTACCATTATATTAGTTTAGGTAGATTTCCCACTGTAAAGTGTGACCTCAGCCTCATAACTCACCTGATATGATGGGGGAAGCATGGAGATAGGGGAGAGAAACCTACGATGTGAAAAAGACATGTGATGGTCACCTGAATTTGCTTAAGGTGGACGTGGGCTGATGATGATGATCGGAAAAGACAAACAGTGTTTAAACAATGCTTAAGGTGAATTACTTCTTGAGAGGGGAAATTTATGTAACTCACAACTTAATTAGTTAAACACCTAATCTTTTTATAAAAGAATATTTTGGTCATTTTATCTTACGCTAGTAGAAAACTTAACACGAATTAGCCTCAATACTTAAACTCGTTACAAGATCAAAAGCACGAGCCTTAAATACGTTACTTTTTAATGTTAATACCCAAATCCGTTACTTTGCCCATATCCATTTGTGAAATTAACTCGCCATTAAATTAACCATTAGTTCTACTTTATCTATGAAGATTTTCTTTAATCTTTCTATGAGTACTATATTATTTATCTTTACTCTTTAGTTACCTATTGAGATATATCACAACAAATGAGACGTAATGTTGCTAATACACACAAATCGTAGACACTTAGCTAATCAGTTTTACAGCATACAAATCATATCTTCATATATAAACATGGCATATATGTGTTCATAAACCATTAATTAAAACTAATTTGAGGTTTAGGACTTGATTTACTGATTGAAAGGTGAGGTTCTATAATCAGATTCGTACTTTATAACTTTAAACAACTCAGTAAACTAGACTCGGGCTGTCCGTTTACTATCTTCCTTGTATGATCAATAATATTATTACTTACTTTTAAAATGACAATTTTCAAAACTTTAATACAAACTAACAATTTTAAAAATAAATAAACAGAACTACTTGTTTTAAACCGGCAAACCAAACCATTTTGCTCCGTTGAACTCCAACTAATCCAACCAGTTTGATTTATCGGTTTTTTGAAACTGTAGGCAACAATCATCAAAACCAGACCAAATCTAGTTTTATAAAATTCCAAAGTGCACAACTTATTTCATTGCACATCACCAATATATATCAGATGAAAAAATATAGCATAAGAAACAATCGAACCAGATTTCTTCAAAACTATGAACACATGTCTGTTGTCGTCGTCGTCATCATCAACAGATAACAAGGAGTAGATTACACCTCACATGATTCCATGAATATGCATGTGAAGGTTTCACCAAAATACAGAATTCACGGAAAAAATATGAAAACATTTCAATTTTAAATGCACCAAACATCCTTCTCTCTCAAGTCTTTATCTCCTCAAGCTCTCCACAATGTAGTCCGCATATAGGTCCCTTCAAGTTACACAAAATGGTCAATAAACTCACCAACTGTTTGAAAAAAAGTTAAAAACTTGATTTTTCACTACATAAATAACTTATTATATATATGAGATAAATACTATGGGTGTAACGAGCGAAGCCGCTCTTAAGCTAATTGACATCAGCTCAATAGAAAAACCAAACAAGCCGAGCTTAAACAAGCATACCTTTGCTGAGCTCAGGTAGGATCTCATTTGACAAACAAGTTTTAGCATGAACTTAATAAACCGAGCTTGACTAGTCTCGCAAACCTAAACGATCGTCTTATTTATATAAATATAAATTTCTTTTAGTTAATATAATAGTATGTTATATAAATATATACAAAATAGTTACGTATGGATATAAATCGAATAATTAAATAATAAATAAAACAAGTCAAACCCAAGAGTTAAACGAGCTAAGATGTGTCTAAAATTAAGCTTAGGTAATTACTGATTACTGGTAGATAAATATGTGATTTGAGATTGGAACTTGCAAAAAGAAATGGTTCATTTTCCATCTATTTTAAGACATCCGTTTAAGAAAGTTTTGTATCTTTTTGGGATGAAGGAAATATTTATTTTCACCATTGATGTTATTCATTTTATGGCTCCCATCTCTAATGCATGAGAAGAATAATTAAAATATTACAGGGAGTGATTAATGCAGAAAAAATTGGTGAATATTAACCAAAGTGAGGTATTTTAAGACTGGACTTACATGGAATGTTTGACCACCTTAATAGCCTCAGCAGCTGGCAAGAATTCATTGACAGCAACCTCCTTGTTTTCATTCTTCTTGTCTAATTAGTTGTTAAGATAAACAAGACCGACTCCATTAGCAGCGTTACCAATCAAAATGGTTACTAATTTTAAAAAAAGAGGTGGCCAAATGGGCGGGGATCAAACGGGTTAAATTTAATATGGGCTGAAAAGGGTAAAAAATAAGTACTGTGTTAAGTATGATTACAGAACCAATAATAAAACAGCAATAATCTAAATCTTCAAAATGTTTTTAGAGAACTTATGCGGTAAAAGTATACTTTAGGCAACTTACAGCCTGTTTGATCCGTTCTCCTTTTTGCTAGGTCCTTTTTGACTCGGTTCAATTAGAACACAAACCAAATCAACCCACTCACAAATGTGTCCAAACAAGCACATCTAAATTATACTACATGTGATAATTTTTTTTAAAAGGCGAGTTTTGAAATATTACAATCTTCAAAGAAGCGGCGGATCTCAGCCAATCGATGCGGTGGCAACTCTTTGATGTCATTGTAGTGTCTGTACTCAGGATCATCAGCACAGACTGCAATTATCTTATCATCCTTTTCTCCCTGATTTGTCAACCATGTCACTAAAAATTAAAGATGAGCAAAAAAAATGACATTTTTTTTTAATTTCCGGATGATATAACTTGATACCTGATCAATCATGGGCATGACACCAATTGCTTTTGCACGAAGAAAACAACCTGGCAGGATTGGTTCCTGCAATGTAAGTGTTTTCAAAACACCAAAATAAGTCAGCGCTTTCCTTTTAATATAAGCATTTCACAAGTTTCAAACCATACAATATAGATGAATTATAAAGAAAATTTGGCATACCTGCATGATAACCAAGACATCAAGTGGGTCATTGTCCTCACAAAGAGTACGCGGTACAAAGCCATAGTTGTGAGGGTACACGACAGATGAATACAGGACACGATCCACCTGATGAAACATATATAAGATTACTAGCTGAACTAATTGAATCTAGCTCATTACACTAATTTACATCATCATATTTACCTTAATAAGTCCTGTTTTTTTGTCAAGCTCATACTTTACCTTGCTTCCCTTGCTAATTTCAATCACCTTCAAAAAACAAATACTGATAAATCATTTGTATAAACACACACACACACACACAATACTATATGAAGTATGGTGACTTGAGTTAATTAGACTTCAATTTCTATTAATTGATTTGATTCCACATCCTTACACAGTTGAAGACTGCTGGTGCTCCTGGTCCTGCATTGGATCATTACAGAAGTCAGAGGTTTGAATCTTATTAGATTATTACAACCAAATCCTAATTTAACGAATCAAAAATAGTAATTATTACTTTATTAGATGAAAATATGATATACCTATTTCAAGATCATGCCAAGGATGGGAAGCAGTTGACCTTCGCCTCATGGATGATAGTATTCTTTCATTAAGAGGAGGATGTGAATGATAATGCGAGTCAGCAGGTTTTTTTGGTGTCTCAATTGATGGTGTCATTGTTGTAATCTGCACACGTAACCATACTTAGAATTTGATAAAGTAACAAGATGCTTGTAACATGTTAAATGTCAGAACAATAAAATATAAATTAACATGGAAAAAAAGATTACTTTAAGATGCTGACAACAGTATGGAATTAAAGTGTACAATAAGTCAATAAGAATATAAACAGTTAAAAGATACTAGAAAACATAGTGACATGATCTGTAGCATGAGAGAAAACTAAAGCAAAATAAAAAAAATTTGGACTTGAATTACAGAATCATAGGACTTGAACCACCACAACTTCGCCATTTGTCATAAGCCGTTTAATCACTCTTTCGAATATCTCCTTGGAAGTGGAAAGTGGAAACTAGTGAAAATTCCTAAAAAGTTCTAGATATCATGAAACTAACAACAAAACTCATACAGAAATCCTAAAACAACACTAAAGTCAAATGAATCATCTACCAAAGTTTCAAAGCTTCAAAAAATCAAACACAAAACGTTAATTAAGCATACACTACACCTCTATGCATCCTCACAAGTCACAAGTATAGAGCCTCAAAAACCACATAACCAAAGGCAATTAAGTGAAATTCATGCTGCATTTGCAATTTTTTTAATACAACTTAAGAACAAGCATCTTCTGCAATACTTGTCGAATCAACACTCAATAGCTCTAGTGATGTAAAGCGCTCTCTCTCTCTCACACACACACATAACCTATAGAAACAGTAACATTTCACATCATAACCAAAACAAATTCATCATTTCTAGAAAACGAAAAACACAAAGCGTATAATATAATAATACGAAGTAAACATGTGAGTAGAAACTGAAAACGAACATCAAATCTACGAAATTCAAAATTGTAAAACAATACGCGAGTTACAGAATCACAAACCTGCATTGATCTATGAACCTGATGCAGAGAAAACGAACAGCAGATCTAGATATTTAACAGAAACGAGATCAAAAAGCGTCAAATTCAAGCAAAATATGTACATACACATTACAAGTTACACATACATCATTCATCATACATACATGATACATGTGTGTATCGTTAGAGAGAGAGAGAGATGTACCTTGTAGAGAGAGAAAGAAGTGGGAACAAAGCGGAAGCTTCACGCAAATGTTGTTCCCGCTATCTACAACTTTCGTCATTTAAAGCAAAGGGAAAAAAGAAAGTTTATGCGTCAAGCGTTTTGTTTCATGATGAACATGTTTGTTTTTCCAGATGAGTGTACAAGTTTTGATGGGTGAGGTACAAGTAATGATGAGGTTGGGGTTGTGGATTTAGATGTTTGTTGTCTGGAAAAAGGTTTTGATTGTTGAAAAGGAGAAAATGCCATACGGAATAAAAGAAGATACTTATTCGGGAGATGAAAATGTATTACGTGTTGACGTTACGCTGAATTTTAGTTGTGGGCCCTTGACGTGGGCCATTGCTAAATGCCCGGCCCAACTAAAATATACTATGACAAATTGACAATTTGACAAGCTTGTTTGACTTTGACATTTGGTGTTAGAGTCTAGAAAGACATGAGAACCGAGATAGAGATAGAGATAATTTAATAAGCAAGAAGGGCGTCTTATACTACAAGGAAAATATGTATATTTCTTACATGGTTACACCATCAAATTTTAAAATGCCACAAAGTTATAAAGATGATTACCCTACATAAAAGGTTATATTAAGTAAAAATTTGATTTATTTTCATCTGTAAATCTTTCCTTACTTGTATTTTTGTTAACACTTTAGCAAATTCCACTCAACAAAATACTAATATTCATAATTTGTTAGTATAATTATACTATTCATCTATTACATAGAGAAAAAACTATCGTGTTATGGATCCTCACAAATAACCATGTAACCGGGGGTTTATAAGAGAAGAACCAGAAATAAAATGAAATAAGTTTGTGTGACCAGAACTCCAAGGAATATAAATATAAAAGAAAGATTTGATGTGTTTATGGGTTGAATGTAAATGAAAAATAAAGTTATATCCAAGAAGTGAGTGGATTTTTTTGCCACATAGGCATCACGTCATTATTGTCACCCGATCACTAAAAGGGTAATGGTATGGCTAATAAATGTAAGTGGTGCTTCGTTTTTTAAATAATCAGTTACTATTTGTATAACTAGCCATCAAATTTTACAATGTATACCCCTCGCAAGCATGCGTCAAGTCATGTGTAACCCACTCACAACTTGCTCACATATGATGGAGCAATGTTTAGCGTGAGCGTAAGTTACAACCACCCACTCATATGCATACAAAATGGCGTGAACGATACAATAGTGACCTCACATAATAAACCATACGTTTATATTATTAGCAAGTAAAGTAGTAAATAATAAGAACCACGCTCTAATCAATTTTTCATAATTTATACTTATATGCCAATGATCATAAGCTCAAGTGTTTATTTTCAAGTCCTCAACCCACAAAAAAATAAGGTTATGAGGTTGGGTACAAGTTTTCTCACATAACGTGAGTTTGCTACTAATAGAAAAATATAGATGATCACATGAGTTAATGATCCGTAAGTAATTCAAATTATCATTAGAACTTTTATAAATACTTAGATACTATTTACAAAGCCTTCAGGGTTTTGACGCTACTAATAAACACCCCACACTTGATTTCTTTGGACCGGTGATGGTGTGGGTTTGAGTCCCACCTCCTGCAGCTCTCCCATGGGAGGTAATCAGCAATCTAAAGGATTTTATTTGGTGTGGGTCTTTGGGTTGTGGTTCTTCTCGAAATGGAGTCCTCGAGTATGAGCTAATGGCTTGATGCATGAGCTTCTCGCTAAGTGGGACGTGCTACTAACGGCTCCTAACTTAAAATATGAAGATGATCGTGTGGTCCGGTACAACACGACTAATAAAAAATTGATAGTTAAGAAAAAATACTCAACGGCCGACCGGTGCTGAATTGGTGATGAATCAGATCAGAGCCGGTTCCCTTATTTCTCTTCTTCTTCTCTTTGTCTCTCTCATCATCTGTTCAGATCTATTTCTCTCTTCTCCCTGATCTGGTTGGTAGATCTTTACATACATACATACATCCAAACATGCACACATACATGCATATATTAATGGTTTTCAATTTTGTTTTTCATTTTCCCCAATTTTCAGAAGCTAGCACCTCTCCTGTTGTTTCCTCTCGCCTAATTTGATCAATTCAAATCGATCGATATGGCTGCTCCACCAGCTAGAGCTCGAGCGGATTACGATTACCTAATCAAGCTCCTTTTAATCGGCGACAGTGGTATGAAATTTTTGTTTAATCGCATGAATCTTAAATTTGTGTTTAACTCCGTTTGTGCGGTTTTCGTTTGCGAGATCTCTTAATTTCTGCCTTTTAATTTGATTGTGATGGTCAATTTGATTCTGGTTTTGTAAATTGGTGATGTGTATTGTGATTAGGGTTAATTTAGGGATAGATTTTTCCAAATTGATTGTGCACTCATGTTGTTCATTGTTGTATGAATTAATTTCTCTGTTGTTCACTTGTGTTAAGGTAGCCTTTGATTCTCATTGACTCATTGTGGTAAGATCACATTATCTGAAGAAAAATTGGGTTTTGAACTTGATGGTGATGTAAAATTTAAAAAAAAAAATTAATGCTGCCGGTCTGGTCGGATTGAAATGTATACAGTCGGGTTATTGGTTGGAACTTAAACTGGATGCCTGTGTAATAAACTGAACCAGTTCAGTAATTTAATATTTGTCATTCATTTATTTTTCATTTTAGTAAAATGAAATTAGGTTTATGAATTATATTCATGATGCAGTGTTGTCAGTTTTAGTAAGTTAATACAAAGTTATGTTCTTGAAAAAACAAAAGAATTGCGTGAAAACTGTAAGAACGTCAAAACTAGCTGGTCCGGCCGACCCAAGTAACCTGGACAGTATGGTTAGTCTTCTTCTGAACTGTTGAAAGCGGAGTTGAATTCGTGGGACTTTGTCTATATATATCCTTATAAATAAACTGGATTAGTTGTGATTACTGAGCACTTTCAGAGCATATTTAAGAAATTGAAGTGTCTGTCTTTTTTTTATGGAAGGAACAGATTTCTTTGTTTCATACTGCTGGTAATATTGAGCTTAGATAATATATATACTTCGGTTACCCTTTAGACGTTTAGTATTTGCATTATTCTGCTAAAATATCACAACTTTCTGATATCTCCTTTTAGATTCAAGAAAAGGTCTGTATTTCATGTCTTTTTTTTTTGTATCTGGTGGTGCTATATTTAGAAATTTGATATAATGTTTTATTTCCCAGATGTTTATTAATGTTTTTTGTTCCCAACTACAGGTGTTGGTAAGAGTTGTCTGCTTTTACGTTTCTCAGATGGCTCCTTCACTACTAGTTTCATTACAACCATAGGGTTTGTATGCTTTATTTTTCAGTTGTCTTTCTACTTGCAAAGAAAATAGTCTATAAATAGTTTGGGAGAATACTGATAATTTATACTTTGGTCTTCACTTATGTAGTATTGATTTTAAGATAAGGACCATTGAGCTTGATGGAAAACGAATCAAACTGCAAATTTGGGATACTGCTGGTCAGGAGCGATTTAGAACAATCACAACTGGTAAGTGTGTAAAATAATTTACTGCTTTGCTCATATAATCTGACTGACGTTCTAACGTCATAAGACATGCATATTTAGTCAGGAACATCATAGGATGTTCGAAGTGCATTGTTTAATATATAATCAGGAACCTGCTTATGAAAATGAGTAGATGAATATGTTATCTTGTGATATTATGATTCATGTCCATTTAAACAGTTGAGTGATTTTTTGGCAATTAACCCTTGGATATGTTGATGAAATGCCCCCCATTTATCAAAGCGACTCATATATTTTTTCAATTTTCATCATATACTTGAAGTTTGATTTGAAGATAAAGATCTCTAATAGAGGGATGCTTACCACTGCGCCATCACCTTAAAGGTTTCGTATCTTCATTTAGTTACTCTTGTATATGGAACTAGGTTGAAAGATCTGCGCTCCCATATTGGACCTTATTTCCTAATCTAGTTATGAACACTTTTACAATGATCTTTTTTAGTATGCACCGCGATAATAATTTTTTACTACAAATATGTTTAGGTTTGTGCATGAAATAACCAGTGTCTACACCTTTGTAACTCTCTTGTAACTGGATCAAGGACCAGCACTTCTAAAAAGCTTGTGTTTATTTACTAACCTTAGTTACTTGCAGCATATTATCGTGGAGCCATGGGGATTCTGCTGGTGTACGATGTAACTGATGAATCATCTTTCAACAGTAATTGCTTATACCTCTTTAGTTGGTTATTTTTCACAATCTTTCTCCTTCATTGGCTAAAAGAAAACATGACACCTTAGTTTATACTTTGCCTCGGTTTATATCTTATCATACCCACAAGGCCACAACATGTTTTTAGAACTTTACTTTCCTTTCAGGTCATTCATTGATTTTTAGGTTTATGTTTTTTTTTTCATTCCTTTAACTGATCTTACTACTATGATCTATATGTTTAGACATACGGAATTGGATTCGTAACATAGAGCAACATGCATCTGATAATGTAAACAAGATACTGGTTGGGAACAAGGCTGACATGGACGAAAGCAAAAGGGTTTGCACTCTCTCAATTTTTTGAATTATGTTACATTTATACAGTATGCACACTTGCTGACTTGGCAAAATGCACTGTCTAGGCTGTTCCTACATCAAAAGGTCAGGCACTTGCTGATGAATATGGAATCAAATTCTTTGAAACTGTAAGTCAAACTTCTATTGCGACTCAACATCAGTAATAAATGCTTAAAAAGTTAAAATTGCTACTCACATTAAAATTTCAAACAGAGTGCGAAAACAAATATGAATGTGGAAGAGGTCTTCTTCTCGATAGGTAGAGATATAAAACAAAGACTTGCTGAAACTGACTCAAAGGCTGAGGTATGCCCATATATCCTTATCTTCATATTTTTATATCTTTATTAATCACTCAAAATTCAAAGTACGAGTTATATGTAAACCGGAAAAACATCTTTTTCGGGTTGTTTTTAATTTCAAATGGGTAACTGTGGCAAATGAAGAAAAAAATGGCAAAAGGAGAACAGGTCGAATGAGTCAAATGCGTTGGAATCAGTCAAAAGTCAACATCTAATGCTTACAACCTTCTAAATCGTTTTTTTCCAGATGATTTAGGTTATTATGTAATAATAATATTGTTTTTGTGATCGTAACTAAGGCAATAATTTTATTAAAAAATGATAAAGTGTTTGTTGGTCAACCAAACCCAACCTAGTAAGTTTCAACATGCACCAAAAATGCATGAACCAGTTTTCACCCATTACCAAATCCAACCACCTTTGCCATCTTGGTACATGTAGTTCTTATTTCAAAAACATTGCTATGTTTCCTTTTGCAGCCTCAGACAATTAAGATTAACCAACCAGACCAGTCAGCAGGAGGTTCACAAGGTGCTCAGAAATCTGCATGCTGTGGATAAAAAAAAACATGAGTAGCATTGAAAGACATCCACATGGTAGTTATGACAACATTAAGATTTTCTTGTACTTTTCTCAATATTTTAAATTTGGTTTACAAAGTTGTGTTTTCAAAGTTGTTTCCATTATGAAAATTCAATCTTTATATCTTTCTCGTTTTGTCATTTCTAGTCACCGCGTTAACATATGGTTTTATAAAGAACCAGAGTCAACAAAGTTTGAGTTACTTAATTTAAACAAAATCAAAACTTTTGATTGTGTTTCTACAAAGTTATTAAAAATGAAAATAAATATGTTGTATATACATACAAAGTGCAATCCTACTTTAACAAGCCTAGCGCCAAGATTTATAAAAAGTCGGTAACAAGCCTAGTGCCAAGATATGCAACGCCATGGTGACTACATATCCCTCATTCCTGTGAGGAACCTTCATCTTCATCGTTGTCGTCATGATTCGTTTGGAGCCAGTAATCGGCTTGACTTTCAACAACACGGCTCGGTTAACGGTTTGATCTGCTATAGTAACCCATACGATGACACTTACATTTACATTTTCAATCCAGTATTGGAAGTATTTATCCCCATCCCACCACTACCACTACGAGCTCATGATTGTTTTGTGAAATTAAACTCAACTTATGGTTTCGGAGTTTCGAGCACTGGGGAATACAAAGTCATACAGATTGACATAAATCAAAAGGATCGTGTTTTTTGAAATCGCGGTTTACACCCTTGGTACGTGCGAATGGCGACTTTTAGGACAATACCAAATGTACAATGTTGCATGGTCACGTCCTATGGCACCTGGTGTGTTTGTTAATAACCATGTGTATTGGATTCTTCTCGAAGACAAAATTTACGATTTTGATTTGACTACAGAGACGTTTGAGTTGTTTCCATCCCCATCGTATGATATTAACGAGCTACGTCTAATGCCAGTGTTAGGAGTTTTGAAAGATAGGTTAACTTTTTTTCGTTGGTGTGTCTCGTAAATGATTTAGAAGGCACTAGTGTTTTGATGATACATAAAAGGGAAACACAAGAAGTGGTGGCGTGTCATCTTAACAGGAATAAAGTTAGGGTTTTTAACCCCTTTTACAACATTTGTGATGGCTATGTGACCAGTCGATCAAGCACTTTTAAGCTTTTAACACAAACAAGTAAAATTTTAAAACGCCCAAAGTTGGGCATTTTGCCTATTGAAGACGCCGAAAATCACCCCAAAGCAAATTTATACTTCAAAATGTGTGTAAGCACTTTGTAAAAAACGCTTTAATTAAGTTATATTACTACCAAATGATAAGGTGAATAAAAAAGTGAGGCTTTTTAAAGCTAACCACTACATATGATCTTTTAAATCAATTGCATTGAATTAGATCAACAGATTTGAGGGAACCATCAAATTGTTCTGATTTTTGTTGGGCATTGTAGGGACGTTTTGAGTTACCAAATCACGAAGTGATAATAACAACAATAGTTTTGATGATTACAGACCATAAATCAACAGTCAAATTCGATCATTCATTCAATATATATTCAAACACCATAAAATCATCAAACAATTAATGATCTAAACACAACCACTACAAATCCAACACAAAACCTAAGCCCTCTCACCACGGATCCTCCTCGCAAGCTGCATATCTTTCGGCATAATCGTAACTCTTTTCGCATGAATCGCACACAAATTCGTGTCCTCAAACAATCCAACAAGGTACGCTTCAGACGCCTCCTGAAGCGCAGCAACAGCAGAGCTTTGAAAACGCAGATCCGTCTTAAAATCCTGAGCAATTTCTCTCACAAGCCTCTGAAACGGAAGCTTCCTGATCAAAAGCTCAGTGCTCTTTTGATACTTTCTAATCTCTCTCAATGCAACAGTTCCTGGCCTGAACCTGTGCGGCTTTTTCACGCCGCCGGTGGCCGGTGCTGATTTCCTTGCGGCTTTGGTGGCTAGTTGCTTCCTTGGAGCTTTTCCTCCGGTTGATTTTCTTGCTGTTTGCTTCGTACGTGCCATGATTCAAATGTTAAGCTGGAGAAGATTGTTATTGTTTTAGATCTGAATGAATTGAATGTCTGAATTGTGATTATAGGTTTTGAGGATGTTTATAAAAGGGAGATTTGGCGGTAAAATTTTGAGATGATTTTGGGGTTTGAGTGAATTTGGATGGTGATCCGTGTGCTGTGTGTGATAACCAATCACGTGACAGAGATTGTTAAAAGAGGGAAAATCTGGGCCGTCGGATGGATGTTTGGCGTTTAGTAACTTGCTTGATCGATATTATCACAAGCAGGTCACGTGATTCGATTAAGCTGCTTGAATGTACATGTTTTTAAAATTTTTCTTGACAAGACCCAAGGGGCAAGGGCGAGTTCTGTAAAAGTTATTCAACCATCAATTTTTGTCCACAACTTTAATAAAGTTTCTGAAAAAGCAAAAGAACTCGCCCATGACAAGGGCGGTTTCTGCTATTATTAACTTCTACCTCCTATCACGGATGGTTGGGGTGCGGATTAATTGTTATAATAAATTAAAAAAATGAAAAAAAATTAACTTTAAACCTTTATATATCATCTATTCATCTCATACAGAACTAAAACAATTTCTCACAATAGTCTCCTAATATCATTTCTCACAATTTCAACATCACTTAACCAACCAAATCTAACAAAAAATGGAAGGTTGGGGAGTTACATCAGGTCCTTTAAACAACGACTTGTTATTTCTGGGTAGTGAGCATAGAGCTGCTCATTATTTTCATAATCCAGGAAGCGATGCTGGTATAATACGTACTAGACGAGGGGACACCAATTTTTGGAGGCTCATTCAGCGAAAACCTATTCCGTATGATGTTAAGAAATACATAAAGAAGGCGGGTTTTGGTGGTATTATCGATTGTGGTAACCGTAAGCTAGATCGTGGTCTTATTACGGCTTTGGTTGAGAGATGGCGGCCAGAGACCCACACGTTTCACCTACCTGTTGGAGAATGCACGGTAACCCTTCAGGATGTTCAAGTTTTATGGGGTTTGAAAGTTGATGGTGATGCGATTTCTGGCACTGATGTAGTGTTAGAAAAACAAGAATTAATTCTCGAGTTTCATCGTTTGACAGGTTGTATACTGCCAGATGAAGCTACAGACGGTCACAGAATAAATTTGGTTGCTATTTACAATCAAATAGAAAAAGAGTTCCCTGAAAATTATACCGATGAGCAATGCCAGAAACGTGCTCGCTTAATAATTTTATACTTGATTGGGGCAACTATATTCCCTGATAGCGCTTCCAATTGGCTTCATGCTAACTTTTTAACACATGTAGAAAATTTAGAAGACTGCGGTCAACTAAGTTGGGGGAGCGCTACTTTAGCATGGTTATATAAACAACTATGCAAGGCAACAAAAATGACAGCTAGGGATGTTGGCGGTCCGTTATTTTTGTTACAGTTATGGGCATGGGAAAGGTTACCTTCCCTTGCTCCCATTAATAACCGTCCTATTAATTTTGATTTACCATACGGTGCAAGGTATGCAAAAATCACATACAATTATTATATTGCATTGTTATACAATTAATTACCATTTAATAGAGATTTTTTTAAAATTTTATACAGATGGCAAGGCGGGGAACTTAGCTATGTTTCAACAACCTCGCATTGCTTGAGCGCGTATAGATCATCATTACATTCGTTAAATAATAACATGGTAGTAATTTGTTAATAATATTATCTATAAAATCTATTATTATGAAAAGTTTAACAATTTGATTTTATGTTTTTGTATTAGTTTAATTGGACACCGTATGCTGATAATCTCCGCAATCTACCGTCAATATGTACAAATGGTCATTCGTGTTGGATTAGTGACACATATCTCATTTGTTGGGAAATTGTTGAGCCTCACTGTGCGAGCAGGGTCTTGAGGCAATTCGGAATGGTTCAACCGATCCCTACAAGTGTATTATTGAGACGAGATGAACATGTTCGACTACATGGTATTACGCGTAAAGGGGGGAGAAATAGAAATTGGATTGATGAACATAGATTCTATAACGAATCATGGAATTCTCGACGTGTGTCTGTTGTAAGGGGAAGCCTCACGAATACGACTAATGCTTCCGAAGAATACATGAGGTGGTACATGGAGCGTACAGTCACATTTGTAACTAACCCGACCCATCAAGTACCAAACCCGCATGGGTTTCAAAATGATGGACAACTTTTAACGATGATGGTATTATTATTATTATAACAATTAAGTATTATTTATATTTTTAATAATTATTATTTTATTTATTTATTATTATCTCTAATTTTATGTTATTATAGAGGCAAGGAATGAGCCAATTTTATCAAATGCCCGGAAATGAAATAGTTAATAACTTGGCGGGGTACTATATGAACTTTTCACATGCTGATCATGGAGCTTATCTACCAGCTCACGTGATTGAAAATCCCGTTCATGTTGAAGTTCCACATGTCCCTGAACGTATAACTAGGAGGGCTAGAGGACGAGGAAGGGGACGAGGAAGAGGAAGGGTTGGTGGCCAGGTTGTTGAAGAATGGCCGTTCGACTTAAATAATTAAGCAACTAAGACACACGAAGATTCTCAAGCTCCTGGTCCTACTCAACATAGTCAAGTCTTTTAGTGAAAAATTAATGTTATGCAGTTTTATCTTTTTTTAATCATGTTTAGGTGTTGTTTGACTGGTAATGGTATGTAGAGACCTGATTGGTTAAGAGATCTAAGCGGTAAGTGTTGAATATTTAAAATGATTTGTTTGATTGAACATTTGAATGAGATTTTAAAATTAACAAACAAATCCCAAAATCTTTTTTTCATTCATTTTGTCTTATATTGGAGTGGAACAAAAACATAGTTAGTTTTTATATGCAAGCATTGATTACATGTTAAGTTCTTGTATTATGTTTTACTCTGACATCTACGCGGGGGAGGGGATGCAAATTTGGTTCAAATTCATTCATACAATGCGACATGTGGACATAAATGCAAGTTCGTAAACTCGTGTCCGTGCAAGGACGGTTTTTGGCTCTCGCTTTTTTAGGGCCTTCAGATGTAAACAAATAGACCATTTAGTTTGTGTTACACGTTATCGAAATTAAAATTCTAACAAGTTGGAATATTTTTTTAATATGTTTTATTTTAGTATATAACACACATTAAAATACATAATAGTCTAAGCGACATCATTAAAAATATAATTTGTTATAAAGTTTCAAAATTAAAGATTACTCTTTGAAAAATACAAGGAGATATGACAGCTAGGGTAAAAAAAAAATACGAAAATACAAAACTAACAAAAATAATTTTTTTAAGATTTAATATTTTAATATAAAAACATTAAATTATCTTTGTCAACTAGCTACTACAAATATCAACATCCACTTCACATTTATCATCATCTATTTATCTCACAACTTCATGTTTTTAATCATACCAACATATGACAAGCAACAACTTCAACTTCCTAGATTTTTGGTATCCTCGTGCAAAATTCCAGCTTATATCCATAAATGAGCACGACCAAGCAGATGTTGAAGAGCTTTATGCGGACATTCCTGAGTATTTTAGCCTCCAAGTTTTACCTTGACGGTTATTTTACCGGGACCCTGCATAGGATTATGGTAGCATAACTTTCGTGGATTTTCTAAAAATCCATGGGTTTATCGTATTTGAAATGTATCTTATTTATCCAGAATTTGGTTATGGGTTTACTCTATAAATTTATGGTTTTATTTCAAAACTCCAACTATGATCTCGATATCGGGTTACTTCCACTAAAAATAAAGATGCAATAATATTAACTTCAAACATCGGAGTTAATAGGGTTTGAGAAATCAAGTTGTATATTATAACAGAAGAGTTAAATGACGATACTAAGAGAGATGTAAAAGTTACACACTTCATCAAACTTATCTATTCCAAAATTCTTATTCTTTTTATGTCAAATTATGTTAATGATTGAAACATCCTAATTAGGGTTCTAAAATTTTCAAATATATTTGATGATATAATCAACATTATAAACTTAAAGAGGGTATGTCATTTGTTGTATCGCCAATGGGGTTGGTGAACGTTTGGTAAACACTAAACAATGAACACTATATTCAATAGTTCAAATCTTACAATTACTTCTCGAAAATTAATTATGTCATATTGGTAAAGCAAACTAGCAAAGGAGATGGATATGTAGGATTGTAGGCCACATTGCTGATAATTTCTAGCACACAAGGTTACTAATAAATAAAATCCAATTTCAAATTTATTTTATCTTTATTAAAGTGGATTCGAATAAGATTTTCCATCGACTTAATAACATGATTATAAGAATGTAATTGGATTCAAGGGACAAAAACTTTGTGGCAATTTAGAGCTCGAGCCGTTGAGGGTGGAAACGAGCTGTAACTCGTGATGAGAGGTGACAAGCACGACTTAGTTGGAGACTTCGGGTACTAAAGGGACAATACGAAGATTCAGTGATGAAACTTGCGATAAAAAAGATTAAGAGTTCAAATCCTACTCTTAATCTGTAGAGATTTTTTTATCCTAGAAAATCTAGGAATCGGCGTCAAAAACAAAGTTAGGTGCTTGTGGCTCCGGAATATGAAGGGTTAGCTTCTAATGGAAAGCCAAACCGTGCTTGATATATTTTAGAATTACAAACATATAATTGGTTCCATTCGAAATTCACAAAGTTGAAATCGACATGAAAATTAAAATCTGAATTCGAATTTCGTTTGGTTCGGTTAAAATTTTGGGTTTTGGAGAGTCCAATTCAAATATTGACACGAGGAGAGCATAAAGACATGACAGTATATGACAATGGCAGAACTATAAAACAAACTAAAAGAAAAATAGCACAAAAATATAGAAAATACATGTCTTGATGCTAGACAACCCAAAGTATAGAGCTTAATATGTATAAATAATTATAATTTCTAGTAGTAAAAGTTTTCACAGAATCAGTCAGAGGCATAAATAGCAGCTATATGTACTTCAATTACGACGTATCTATATCTATACGCACATATAAAAATAATGACTGCTTACGGGCCAGGTGGGCGTGGAACGTCTTGCCATCCTGTACAATGTTGGAGAACATGTTTGAGGTCATTTGTTGCAGGTACAAGAGTCCATATCTGGTAGTGTTGGCTTGGATGAAATGGGCTACTTGCTGCAGTTGGTTCCAATAAACCTGATTGAGTACCATCTACAAACAGATCATCATCGGATATAATGCAGCCCGTGCATGCCTCTTCTTTGTCAGCTGCCTGCACAACATAATACAACCTTGTGGTAATTATTTACAACTGTAAAAGTATGATAAGGCGAATATAAACTTACCTTCTCGGTAAGGTATTTAAACGCCACCTTCTTCTGACCCGCTTCATATATGTTGTGTTGCGAGTATATCTAAATCGAAACAATCAATAAATAAGTTAACAAATGTTGAAAATATAAGTTGACAAATTTTCTGCAGCAATTTGACCTGCGATTCAACACTCGCACACACAGCATAAATGCCCCAATTTCTGGTGTAATTGTTATACAGATGCACTCTACCAAACCTAACACGAGGATGACGTTGTCGAGTTCCATCAAAGAAGCAATGATGAATAGTGACACACATACATCTGTCACCACAATTGGAAGCATCACCTCCAATAAGGATTGTTTTGTCATGGTTTGAAAAGTGACAACTGAACACACAAAGTAAGGTGTTAGATCCTTGTAAACTAAATAGGAGTAGGGGTGTGAATCATGTCATGTTTCAGTTTGAACCGCTGAACCAGGCTGACTTATATATTTATCGTGTCCTCGAGCACACCTAAATCAACATTTTAACCTTTTTAATCAAACAATTCAACCTGCCAATACTTTTATGACCCGTTTAACTCATTTGGTACAATCCTCCAACCTTTAAAACTTAATTACAACCACAACAAGTCAACCTCTTTGACTTGTCTATATAAATGGGTCAAAATGGGTCCTTTGTTTAAATAAATATGCTAAGCATGTAAACCTAAACACAACCCGTTTATTAAAAATGTTAGACATGACAACCTAAAACCTCGTTTTTCTCATGACATGTTTTGGATTATCGGATTATATACCTATTTTTGTCTTCAAACAATTGACCTTATAAAAAAAGTCAAACAACTAATTATGTGACTATCACAACTTCAAACAATAGAAGCATATGCAAACTGTATCTCATGACATTTTGTTACAACTGCTAATTATCTACTATCATAATCTCATATCACATAATCAGTTTCAAAACACAATGCCAAACACCCTAGTACTTACTTACCGGGAAATGGTAACATTCGTGCTTTCACGTGTGATATCAATTAAACCATCCGCATAATCTTTGAGGCTACACCGATCAATCCATATATGTTTCGAATTGGGCTTGATTTGAATTGCATCTACATCATGTCCTCTACCACCTTCAAACTCCAAGTTGCATATAATCACATGTTCACATTCCTTTAACCTAAGTCCTTTCCCCGTCAGCTTAACCCGTTGTCCCCGACCATCAATGGTCTTGTACGACGAAACACTCAAATGAGACGAAAGTTCAATCGTACCCGAAACTTCAAAAACAATCCACAAAGGTTCTTTCTTCCTACATCCAAATCTTAGTGATCCAGGTCCATCATCTGCAACAAATTCAAAGCTTTTCATATATCATATCATTCAAAATTGATCCATAATTTCAGATGAAACAAGATTTTTGCGAACGATTGTCTTAAAATGAATCATATTAATGAATTGAGAAACAGTAAAGTACAAAACCCTAATTAAGTAAGTAAACGATGACGAGAATGAAGTGTGATGATAAATTAAAGTGACCTGATAGCGTTGTAACGTGATAGATTGGTCCGTGATGTCCACCGACGGTGAAGTGACCGAAACCCTCAGCTTGACCGGCGAGAGCTCGCAAGCTACAATCGACGTGAAGGTAAGGAAGTGATGTTGCTGCCATTTTGTTCATCGATGCGATTAGCGAATAGCGATTGGTGATATGATTGATTGGAGTTATGCTTCCCCATTAATGACTTTAGCTCATGCTGGATTTGACACTTGTCGGTTATGTGGCACCGACACAATCAGTCAACTCAGCTGACCGTTATCTCTTGCTACAGCCTCATGTTCTAAATTTTTTTAGGGAGAAGGGAGTGAACGAGACGAGGAGGGACGAGGAAGGAAGAGACGATGCTCGTGAACGAGCATAGAATCTCGCTGGGGACGTCGCTGAGAGAGTGGATGTGAGGGACGAGCTGGAGCGACAACGAGGAGGGTGGTGAGGTCCACACCTGGTGCAAACGAGGTGGTGGCGTGGACGAGCTCGTGTGAACCTCGTTCCAACACTCCTCCCCCCTACTAATTGTTTATACTAACTAGAAATATTTGAAGGCTCGCGCGTTACGCGAACTTTTTTTTCCTCTTTATAATTGGTTGTGTTTATGTTTGTCATCAATTTCGTGTCTGTGTTTCTTATGGGTTCAAATTATAATAATCATAACTGCATTTACACAGTCATGGCTCTAAAGCCAATTCCAATAATAAAACCGAAAAAGAAAACTAAAGACATTAAAAGTATTCAAAAAAGCAAACATAGTTTACATGATCAGATGCAAAATAAGCATCATTGACATTTCTAAACCAAAAATTTAGAGTGCAAATGTTAAAATACTAATGTTAATACCAAAGACAGGATTGAACAACATACTCAAAATCAAACGGATAAACATTAAGCTCAACGGGTGTCATGGCTGCAATAAATGTCGCGCCATGAAGACAATCACACCCAATATCATCATAGACTTAAAGCTGACTAAAATAGTTTCCATCTCAGATGAGTCATCGTCATAGATGAAAGCCCAACATAAACATCACAAATCTAACATCAAGGGGCGATTTAGAAAGAAAAGACATAGGCGCGGAAAACCTAAATACTCCCATGTTAAAAACCCATTGGTTTTTAAAGAAGCTAACAATAACAATGAAGAACCAGATCTAGCATTATCACCATTGTAGCACCATCAACAACCGATCTAGCATTAGTACTATATATCATACATCAAACATCCATCACCAGTTACAAATGGCCCAATAATCAGCCGTAAGTAACAAAGTGAAGAAGCGAGAGAAACCACATTATCACAGAATACAACCAGCAAAAAAAACCAACCACCTGCAACCATCGCCGGCCTCAAGACCCAGAAACAACCACATGCAAAAGCATGTACAATGGTCACACAGTTGGTCAGATAACGACTAAAGCCATACCCACCGTCAACATCGATGGTCACACAGATCCAATTCCAAAAACACGAAGAATAACCACCATCATCTGTAGATAACAGATCCATTGATGGTTACACAAATCAGCCCCCAAACGCCGCACAGATCCATGGATCCGGCAACGAACCGGTTAGACTACAGTGGTCAGCAGCCACCGTACTACACCATCCCAACACCAGATGTAACACCCTCAATTTTACTTTATTATTAAAATGAGATTATTAATTAAAAACGGTCCAACAATTTTATTCAATCATTGTTTTTTGTTTTATTTCAGCGGAAGCATTTTGTAAATACCTTAACAATACTATTAATAAAGTTTATTTTATTCATGATAAGTTGAGTAAGCTTACAACATAACATACATAACCCATAATTAATACATCCAAAACTGGGTTATAACATATCGTTCGATCCAAATTCCACCAAGGCCCAATCCTATCTTCCTACTCTTGCATTGGAGCTTTACCTGGAAAACATTTATTTTAAAACAATTAGCGAATGCTAAGTGAGTTCATATTACAAATAATATGTTTTCCGGATCATACATATATAGATACTTATATATTACCCAATCAAGGTTTTGCCATTTATGACGTAACCTTTTTCACCCAACTGTGTTTTGTCACTTGATAGCGACTTAACATCAGAAGAATAATAATTTCACCCAATCTATAGTTCAGTCACTCTATAGTGGCTTAACAATAGAAGAATAATAATTTCACCCATCTGTGTTTAGTCATTTTCTAATGGCTTAACAACAGAAGAATATTAATTTCACCCAACTGTGTTTGGTCACTCAACGGTGATTAACTACAGAAGAATAATATTTGTAACTCACATTTCAACCACTTAACTCCATTAATACCAACCACCACAAATATAATTATTTCACAGAGAAAGTATACATACAATACTTTACTAATAATCAGTATCATCATAAAATATTTTAAGGAGTTGTATGAACTCACCTAGACGTTTAGGGTATCTCTCTTTTATCTTTGATGCTGAAAACGTTGTTACACGTGATTCGCTTTCGTTATCAAACTATTTATTATGATCAAAATAGTCACTAACCCACCGCTACGACCTTTAGTCACAGTTGCCGCCACTACAAACGTACTTCCTATTTTCTTTTGTCTATTTTCTTGATAACTCTTCAATCTCAACTAAAATGTTTGTTTAATATATATAGTGTATTAGATGATTCGAGAAAGTGATCACCGTGTCAAGATGAGAATAAATAAGGCTACATGTCATACTACAATTTCGTGTACTCATATGCAAAGAAACGTGGCAATCTAAGATCATATATATATCTTTTGTTTAAGAATCCTTATGAATTCAAGTTGCTGTCATTGTTATAAATGGATATATGTTTGTATTTACTTATTTTAAATTCCTTAACTTCTTATAAAAATAATAATTTTCAACGTGTGTTTAAACATCCTATTAGATTCTTTATATGCTTAACAATAGTTGAACCCATATATATTTAATTATTTCACTAATTTTATTTTCTTTTATATCTTAACAATCATTCTTTCCAAAAATTTAGTCTAGTTTTTTTTATGAGACATATCAACGCATCTTGCAAATATTCTCAAATACTATCTTATTTATTTTGATTTACAGTTGTCTATAACTGAAAACAGGATGTTACACCAGACAGAGCCATGGATCCGGCAACGAACTGGTGAGATTTCGATGGTGAGCAACCACAAACCGCTATCAAAGGCGGTGAGAACTACAGAATAACCATCGACGGCCAACAATCAAATACTAAAATGAGATGAGAGAGGCAAAACCTATTATACAGCCATAACAAAAATACCAAAATACCCTCAACAGTCAATTACCGAAAATGTCCTCAGAGTTACTGTTCATTTTCGTTTGAAAATCAATAAAAGGAGAATGTTAAGATTTTATATAGCATAAATTACTTTTAGGATATGCATGTGTGACGGGACTGGATAATTATATGACGTCTTAAGTTAAGCCTCTTTAATGATTTGTTGATTGGATTAGTTGGACCGAATTTAATAATCGAGAGAGACGTTGTAGAAACAATTGTATTGGAAGTTGCCTTTAAGATGCACGTTATATATGTGTGTCATACATATTGAGAGAAACAAGTTCCATCATGTTAATAAAGCTTGTTATTATCATCATTGTACTGTTCTAGTTCATCATGTCTTCAAGCAATCAAACCACAAAAAGACAAACGAAGGGAATCATAACAACATCCGTACGTTAGTATGTTTTTAAATAACATATGACTGGAAACTGGTCTATTTTAAATACCTTTATAGAATCATTTGGTGTGGAAATGCGCCAACGAGTCCGAACTTCTGTTTTTCGGGGTATGGGGGAAATCACGATTTATACCAATGGAATCCAGCGAACAATACTAGCCGTGGCTTACGTACCAAATCTCAACAGAAACGTATTAAGCGTGGACTAGTTATTGCTTCAAGGATTCGAAGTCAAATTAGACGGGGGAAGTTTAACATTAGGGGCATGTTTGATCATCAAAATCAGATACAAACGGAGGCAGACAAGGAAGCCAAAGAAACCTGTGCGGATCAAGACTGTTCGTGTCACAATGATCCATTTCTCACTAGAAAATATGATGAAATCAAACACAACGTACTACATCAACGAATACTCCAGGCAATTTTATCTCTCTTCATCATATGAAATACAACCGAAAAAATGGTAATTGATTTTCCTATTCAAATTAAAACTTCAAAATGTGTTTAATTTCTACAATATTGAGAAAATCCAAAACAAGTCAAAGAACACAAACAATTGCTTAAATATGAGTTTTATGTAACGTTGGAATTGTTCTTAAAAGAAATATGTGGTATAACCACACAAAGGACCATTCCACCATTACATTCAAACGGATATATATAAAATAGATTTCTTTATCCAAAACGATGGTGGATACAAAAAGGCTAATGAAAACAATATGTGGAAATTCATATCTCATTAACACTAAACGAAGGTGTATTTTTTTTAACGACGGGTATTTATTAAAATAAAAGCTAGTAAGAAGCTAGATTATAGAAGAAGAGAAAAACAATTACAATTTATGTAGAAAATTAAATTGTTTCAAAATATCCCATTCCAGCAACTTAGTTTCGCCCGGTTTTTTATCCATAAGAAGCTCAACGCTTTGATCTCCTCCAATGTGTTGACTGGACAATGAACATGATTTACCTTTGAAGATCAATTCATTACTCAATTACCATACGCACCGCAGAGCCACTTTCAAGACACATTCCATCATTTTTTGTTTGTGTGAGTTGTTTTCTCAACTCATATTATTTAAATCCATTAGTACATCCAATGAACATGATGGAATGATTGGTAATTTCATCCACATGCTCATATGAGACCAAATTTGCCTTGCAAATCGACAATAAGCGACAAGATGTTATGTATCTTCATCGTACGTATTGCACACCAGGCAAAGTAGTGAAGCAACTGGTACCCCTCTTTTTGCGAGAGAGACATGGGTTAGGAGGCAATTTAGAATAATCCTTCGTAGAGAGTTGGCTTTGATGGGAAGCCAAGAATTGTTTTCGAAGACACTATCCATAAGAGTGAACATTTTGTCTCCCACCATCTTCCTCATTGTGGCTGAAGTAAACCGTGTGTCGTCGTTAGAGCCCCAACTAAGTCCATCTATCTTCTTCGGATGCAATTACTGCATAATGTAACATGGAAAGACAAGTGTTCCATTGTGCAATCTCTAAATCACTTTCTGGTTCCCTTCTCCAGTTAACTTCCCAATTGAATACTCCATTAATAACATTGTAACTATCCTTGATTTTGCATGAGTATATATGAGGCCACACGTTTTGTTAGAGTCAGAAATTTCTCCACGAGTGAACAATCACAGGTCCAAACATCGTCCACAACATCATTTTATCACCACCCCCAACCTACCTCGAATGCATTTGTGTATGTCAATAGATAAAGAGTGAAAGTCTTTATCAATATATTGACATAATATTCTTCCATGTACCCGTAATAACCGAACGAACTGGAATTGCATTGACGATCTCGAGTTATGTTATGTATATTATGTTATTGGAATTGCATTGAACGATCTTCATTACGAGCAGAACTGGAATTTTTCACTTTGGTAGTGGGATCATCGTGAACAGGTTTTACAAAGAGCGTTAATGTGTTCCAAGTTAGTTATTCGTAAAACATTACAATGGATGCAACGTGTGCAAGCCGGCGCTGGAAGTTAGAGTGTAAACTAGGCATGCTAACTTTAGTGTAATGAAACCGGCATGTGGATATCAATCCAAACGTAAATGTAAGAATTATGCCACTTCAAGGATAGGTTTTCGATTAAGAAATTGCTTCAGTAGTGTACGGTCACAATCTTCACATGTTTCGCTGGGATGGCATTTGTTGGCATATCCCCACAAATTTGTATCCTATATGCTAGATCTTTATGTGAGACAAATCATGTAATGAAGAGGTCATATAAAAAGCATAATGCGATGGACATAAAGAACTTAATACAAGATGAAGGTTATTTGGGATTGAGTTTGCAAATCCACTCTTTGACTTTAATAATAATAATAATAATAATAATAATAATAATAATAATAATAATAATAATAATAATAATAATAATAATAATAATAATAATAATTATTATTATTATTATTATTATTATTATTATTATTATTATTATTATTATTAAATCCGTGTAACACGGTGTTAATACACGATAATACATAAAGTGTTATTAGTAATCTAAGTATTTAAAATGAGGAAGGACTTTAGTTTCTCTTTGTGTTTCTCAATGGCCTTACCCATTTGTCTTTTCTCATCCCAAATCGTTGAAGGAGCGAATCACCGTACCTCGCATATACAAAACTGCCGATAACAACGCCCACTAACAAACCACTTCCGACTCCTAACAATATCACCACCCAATCAATTATGTCACTTGGCATGAGAGACCCATAGTCATTGTTGTTTGTTGATGGAAATACCGTTGATACCTTTGAATTTTCACATTCTATGGACAATGGTATTCCACACAATCCACGATTACCCATGTAGGAATTGTTATCGAATGTATCGAATTGTTTCCCTTGAGGTATTCTCCCATCAAGGTGGTTGAATGACACATTCAAAATAGAAAGGAAGCCAAGTTGCAACAATTGTTGGGGGATTTGACCTGATAGTTCGTTTTTGGAAAGATCCAAAGATTCAAGTTTTTTAAGGTTTCCCAACGATGACAAAATAGGACCCGTAAAATGGTTGTTGGAAAGATTAAGAGATTCAAGTCCATGAAGATCTTGGAGTGATAATGGGATCTGTCCTTCAAAGTTGTTACATGAGAGATCGATGGCTATGAATATGTTTAGAATTTTCACATACTCTCTCTTGACACCTTTGTTTGTTAATGTCATTGAGTATGTAAACTCATAAGGCGTAAGTTTAACATCATCAAAATCAAACTCGGAGCCCATAGAAGACAAGTCACCATTAAAATAGAATTTCATTGCGTTCCATGTTTGGAATGACTTGTTTGGCAACTCGCCACTAAAATTGTTGTTGGAAATATCTATGATTCGTAACTTGTGAAACTGTGAGTTAACAGTTGAGAGACCTTGAATTGCTCCAAAAAATTTGTTGGACCTTAAGATGAGCACTTGTATCATGGGTAGAGTTCCCAACCAAACCGGAAAAACGTCTTTAAAAGAGTTATCAGCAAGAGAGAGAAACTCTAAATTGGTACAACTAGCCAAAGATCTTGACACCTTACCATTAAATCGATTTTCACTCAAATCAAGCTTCTTCAAAAGGCTTCCATGCCTACATGTGTTCATCACTGGCCCATGAAAGATATTTCGTTTCAGATCTAAAACCGACAATACATTAAACAAGTTTTTGAAACACGAAGGAAGCATTCCAATCATGTTGTTAGAAGACAAATCAAGGAGTTGAAGGGATTTCATTTCACATATCAGTGGTGGTATTTTTCCAGTTAGATTATTGTTTGAGACATCATAAAAAACTATGCTTTGTGGAGGAATTGGAGGCGACCCTTGTAGTTGATTATGTGCCATGTCAAAAAGTTTCAAACGAGACAATGAGAGAAAACCATGATGCTGATGAAAGCCAGTGATGAAGTTGTCTCTAAGTTCAAAGATCTCTAATGTTGCTTGGCTATTATTCCAAATCCAATTGGGTACAAGGCCTTCAATTTCATTTCCAGAAAGAAATAAGCCTATCATTTTCATTTGGAACCGTAAGAAAGAAGGAAATTCCTTCAAGTTGCAAAATGACAGGCCTAAATATTTCAATTCGGGTAGGGTGTCATTGGTGTGGTTGTTGGTGGTTACAAATGATAAGCTATTACCATCTAAATTCAAAATTTCAAGCTCGTTGAGTCCTAAAAATGAGTCTAGGCGGACTGTGCCACTGAAATTGTTCCCACCTATGTTAAGATATTTGAGACTTTTGAAGCTTCTAAACAAGCTTGAAATTGGTCCTTGCAATTGGTTTTCACCAACGTCTAATAACGTTAGTTGAGTGAGGTTCATAAACGAAGTTGGGATCTGACCAAAAATAAAATTTTCCCTCATTGAGAGAAAAGTAAGTTTGGTTAGGTTTACAATATAGGGTAGGATTTCTTCATGTATGTTCATACTATCTACCTTCAATGAGTTAAGCTTAGTAAGTTTGTTAATCCATCCGTACGTGCACCCCATCTCTAAATTGTTAAAAGCAAGATTTAAAGCTGTAAGTTCCAAAAGACTCGCCAAGGAAGGGACGAGCCCAGTGAACTCATTATTAGCAAGAGACAAGAAAGTTAGTTGTGTCAAGTTAAGGAGTGAACCTGGAATAGGCCCAGAGAAATGACTTTTCTTAAGGGAGAAAAATTCTAGATGGTTTATGTTGCTTATCGATTTCGGTATAATCCCATTAAAACCTGTTGAAGATACACTTAAATACTTAAGCAAGGTATTGTTATGAAACTCGGGCAAGGAACCCGTGAGGTTGGGATTATTTCCCACATCGATATATTTCAACTTTGGTAAGTGAAATATAGCCGAGGGAAATTCATCTTGAAGGCGACATTCTCGGAGTCTAATATGCATCAAGGAAGAAAAATTCACCAGGAAACGAGGTACGGAAGAATTAAGGTCAACCGATGAGAGATAAAGGCTTTCGAGTCTAGTCATGTTTTGCAACATATGCTCATGGCCATGACTTTGAAGCTTTAGGCCAGGGTTCCCTGATAAATCTAACCATGAGAGTAGTATTAAGCGTGACATTTCATTCGGGATTTGGCCAACAAATCCAGAATAAGAGAGATCGAGGCTTCTTAACTGCTTTAGACAAGCAATCTTAGGGGGGATTTGAGATTCAAAAAAGTTGTTCATTGAGAGGTTAAGCACTTGAAGATGAACAAGTTTAAAAAGGGAACTACTAGAGTTGATAACTCCAGTGAGAGAGCTTTGGCTCAAGTCAAGCCCGATCACATGACCCTTATTGCTACACACGACACCGTCAAACAAACAACAATCAGAAGTATTAGTTTTGATCCTTCTCCAAGAATCAAACTTCAAAAACCCACCGGCTGCATAATAGTTTTGATGAAAATGGGTTTGTTTAAATTTAAACAAAGCTGAGCACTCTTCATCATAAGTTAGTAAAGATGCAGTGCATGCCAGAACAACTAAGAAGTGTACAAGGGAGATGGTCTGGAAGAAGAAGAAGAAGATGGAAGCCATGATCAGGACAAGTTGGCAACATCGTTGTTTACATGAATATATATATATACACACACGTATATGTAAATAAATACTATTTTAGATATTTTATATTAGTTAATCCTTTTGGATTAGTTTTAATTGTTTTTTGGAAAATTAGAGTTTTATAAATCTCAACTTTCACCTGTTGGTCGGAAAAAATTTCACCTGAAATTTTTTTGTTAAAGATCCCAACTTTCAAACATACTATTTTTAAAAAGCATCCGTTAAAAACATTTAATGACGTTAAGTATTTTTCGAATTAGAAACTAATGTTTTAGTGCTTTTGATCTTACTCGATTCTAGTTGAAAAAATTATTATATATCAATAGTCAATTAATCAAACGGCCTCTAAAAAATTATGTCCCCATAAAAAATATTTGTGGGTCCGCTACTATTTGCTGTCCTACTGCACCATAATCTCTCAACCTCGAAATATAGCTTCGGAGCTTTGTTATCTTAAACATTCCTTGATTACTGAACAATGATTTTAATTTGAAAATTAATTTTTTTTGCTATATAAACAGTCCGTGATATTGAAAAACTAAGGGACTTAACTTTTGTTAGTATGAGATTACTAAAGGGAAATACATTCAATGTTAGGAGTGTAAGTAATTATTTCTTGAGTTTCGATTAATTCCGGCTAAGATATCAAAGTTGCAGTTATTAAAATCCAATTTTCATATTTTTTTTAAAACGAATGTTGACACAACAGAAAGTTGTTGTTCTAAAATGAAATGCAATGATTTAGTTAGAAGTCCCGATCTGCCATTTTCTTGTGGGCGGTAATTAATAGTGGTGCTTTTGAGGTTCCCCATAAAGGAGGCTCACCCCAACCCTTCATTTCGGAGTCAAGTTGATCGAAGTATAAGGCTCGCAACCAATCGTTCCAGGGAAAACAATTGTAGAAACCTTTATCCATAAAATGTAAAACTCTTATGCTTGGATTTAAACTCAGGTGTTGTAAGTACAAAGTCCAATTTTACTATTAACAAAGGCAGTGCTGGAGCTAGCCCAAAACCATGAGGTATCTCAAATTTATTTTTTCGTCATACATTCACACACTAATAAATAATTTTTTTTTGTCTACTAACCACAAATATTCATTAAACCGTTTTTAACAAATTTCTCTTTTTACAATAATAATTATCATTTTCTTGTATATCATTAGTAAATCCCGACTTTTATAATCATTTTCTTACTTATCATTAGCAATATCCGAAGTTTGGTCGCCATTTTCCTAAACATATATAATTTCTTAGTGGTATCATTTTAGTTGCTCAGATGTATCTAAATGCAAAACGAAATAATATTTAAAAAAATATACGCAACGTATGAAAATTTAAACCGTATCGGGCATGAATAAATCCGCCCGTGTACAAAGGATAATTTGAATTTATCGTAACTAGTTGGCTTAATATTTGGTCTCTATTGTTTATGCAATAAAAGTTTGATGGCAGGATTAAGGAAAATGGTAACTTGATTGGTGAAAATTGAGGTAGAAAACTTGTAGGTGGAGACGAGGGAGACTTTAGAAGTCAAAAAGTGAGCACTAAACATGTAGGTGGAGTGGTGGTGGTTGGTAAGTCAAGGTGGCGATGATTGTGGATGGAACTGGAAACGAGCTTTGTGTACAGGTTGCGAAAAAACATCAAAGCAAAAAAATCTAATTTTATATCCAACATAAAATTAATGATTTATAATCCATATATGATATTAGTTATTGATAGAAATGAATTGACAAACTATAAAATATAAATTATAATAGGGTTATCACATAATTCGGTTTATTAGTTTCAAACCAAATTCAAAATTTTGAAACCTAAACCAAACCACAAACCAAATTACATATTCGGTTTCCGGTTTGAACCAAACCAAAAACCAAATATATAATTCGATTTGGTTTTAAATGGTTCGGTTTAGGTTCGGTTTTTGATTTAATCGGGTTGAAACCAAATATTGAACACCCCTAGTTCTGGGGAGTTCAACTTGAATCCGGAATCCGTGGTATGCTCATTAATCATTATGCATTGGAGAGGTAGAAACGATGGACCATACTCTCCTTAAGTGCCACTTCACATCTTGGATTGGGCTTTGTGTTTTGGAGTGTGGATGGTCTTGCTTGTCGGTAAATTCAATCATGCAAATAATCGACTTGTCCTCATCAGTGGCGGATCTTGAACATTTTCAGCATAGGGGCGAGCCGCGAGCTCAGTATATATATAACACATGTAATTTTTTTTTCCACAGGGGCGAGATTAAAATATATATAAATTTAAGGTATATGGGTAAAAAATGCTACTTCGGGACAACAAACGCACAGGAGGCGGCGCCCCAGTTCGTCCCTATAAGGGTGCGCCCCTGGTCCTCATCATAGAACGGGTAAGAAGAGAACAACAGAGTTTTACATCGATCTTAATGCCACTTACTTGGTTCTAGGGGTGTTCACGGTCTGATTTTAATAGTTTTAGGTCAAACCATTAGTCAAACCGTTAGTAACAGTTTTTTATTATCTGAAACTAACACCGAACCGATGAAATTTAAAACAAAACCACACCGTTACTAACTTTTTTATTCTGATTTGATTTATGGTTTTAGTTTATTGGACCTTTGTACAAGATGTCATAAATAAGACGCGAAATATATATGTTATATAAGGGGTGTTTGTTTCCGAATTTGATTCGAATTATTAGAAACTAGGTTTAACACCCGTGTGTTACATACGGGTTGAATAAAAATATTTTAAAAAATTATAACTATTATATTTAAAAATTTATAAATAATTTTGTAAATTATTATTAATCACAAAATTTTATCTTTATTAACTTTCCTACTTAATTTTCCCTCTCAACCTTTCTTTTATAAAACAAATTATGTTTCCCCCCAAAAAATTACCCCCTAAAAACTCTAATTTATTAGATGGATTCGAATTTTAGTTTTAATTTTTCCAAGTCGAAACTTATTTGATTCAAATAAATAGTTAGAATCTGAATTTTTGTGACCAAAGTGTTCATTACAACGATATAAAATATCTCTTTGAATTTCTATAAGAAAATATTCACTCGTTAAAAGTTGCTCGAACTAGAAAAAAATAACATTTTGGAATTTTATAACTTCCTAAATTTGAAGGTCGGTTATTCCGACCTTCAAATTACGACTTTGCCATCCAACTAATTTATTAATATAGTCCTTTTACTTTAATAATTTCACACTTTTGGCCCTTCAACTAAACTTTAACATATTTACAACTTAAACCTTCTATTCTACTTCTACATTTATACGTCTTAAACCCCTACTGTACTTTGGCATATTTGTGACTTTAACTTTGTTATCATTTTGATGTATGTCTTCATCACGCATTAAGACTTTACATCGTAACGTGATTTTACACTGTAACGTGCGATGTATAGAAATTTGTCTATCAACACGTCTATATACAAGACTGGACCGGAACCCGGCCGCAGCATCACGCGGCCTGGTCATATAACTAGTTAAAAAGTAAAAATGACTATTGTACACTTTTATAGTTTTATATCATAATGTATAGACATTTTCTGAAGTATTTTCCCTATTTACAAACGGGTGACTATGTACCCACTTTTGCCTTGAAGCTAACAAAAGATGGCCCCATCCACCATATAATAATATAATTGACCATCAAAATCAAATTAAACCCAACTTCACGTCTAGAACCGTTAAATTCCACCGAACGACGACTTATATATTAAGTCACCAAGGCAACCCGTAGAGATCCCGCCAAAGTATAACCGATCACTCGGTCTCTGATCCAATGGTTCATATTATTCTTTTACTAGGTTTAATACCCGTATGTATAATATTATAAATAAATTATAACCCTTATTTTTAACAATTTGTAAATATATAACATTTAAGGAGTTGGCTCCATCAACTTGCATGGTGAAAAATTTAGCTAAATTTTACCTCTCAAACTTCCTATTATAGAAAAAAAAATCCCTCCAAAAATTACCCCCTAAAAGTTTGATTTATTAGATAGATGTCTAATTTAGTCAAAGCCATCTTTCCTTAATTTATTTGAACAAACCAACGTAACGTACGTCTCCAGCCCGTGTCAACCACCGGCGAAGTTAAACATGTCGGTGTGTCACTGCTTTTTTCCTCCTCCTCTTCTTCCTTTTCACTTCTCCGTCCACCGCGAAGATCAAATAGATCAATACGCATCTGTCATAGTCTGGAATCCTTTGAATATCCGCCCGATGATTGGATCAAGACACTTTGATTTTCTTGACACTAAGTCGATCTCTCAAGTCTTCGTAATTCGACGTTCGTACAACCTGCAGACACACGAATATAGTTAAAAAAACCCGTGTCCAACCTTATTTAGCCTATAGGCTTAATTTATATATATAACAACTTTAATTACAGCCACGGTAACAGGAGTTATCTGATGTTGTATTTTATGGAACATATAGAACCCGCCGGCCAAAAGTATTATTGTCTACTCAGTTCTAACCGTTTAATCCAACATTTCAGCTGAGTGGAGTTATACTATAAAGTCCAATTTTCTTAGAAAGTCTAAGAAGCCATGAGATGATGACATGTGGCACTCCCTTAAAATTAGAAGGAAGGGTAAAGATGGTAATGTCTCTATATTTTAAGTTTCACCCCATTTTTTTAAACGTCCATAACTTTTACATACGATATTATTTTTTTTAAAAAAATTGCACCATAAAAACAAGCATTTTCTTTTTTTTTTTTAAACGCGTATAATATTCATATATAAAAAACAAAAAAAAAATTCACGTTTTTCAGCTCATTGTGTTATTTGTCAAGTCATTGTGTTATTTATTCATGTCATTGTGTTATAACACAATAACCTAATGAAATAACACAATGACCTGATGAAAATATAACACAATTACCTGATGAAAATATAACACAATGACCTGATGAAATATAACACAACAACCTGACGAAAATATAACACAACGACCTGACGAAAATATAACACAACGACCTGATGAAAATTTAACACAACGACCTGACGAAAATATAACACAACGACCTGATGAAAATTTAACACAACGACCTGATGAAAATTTAAGACAACGACCTGATGAAAATATAACACAATTACCTTATGAAAATATAACACAATGACCTGATGAAAATATAACACAACGACCTGACGAAAATATAACACAACGACCTGATGAAAATATAACACAACGACCTGATGAAAATATAACACAACGACCTGATGAAAATATAACACAACGACCTGATGAAAATATAACACAACGACCTGATGAAAATATAACACAACGACCTGATGAAAATATAACACAACGACCTGATGAAAATATAACACAATGACATGACGAATATAACACAATGACCTGACGGATATAACACAATCTGAAAAATATAACACAATGTCTTGACTAATATAACACAATGAGCTGAAAAATATAACACAATGACCTAACGAATATAACACAATGAGCTGAAACTTAAAAAAAATTCGTTTTTTTATATATCAATATTATATGCGTTTTGAAGATAAAAAAACGCTCGTTTTTTTGGTGTAATTTTTATTAAAAAGTATTGTCGTATGTAAAAGTTATGGACGTTTAAAAAAGAGGGTTAAATTTGAAAATGAGACAAGACTAATATATCATTGGCCTACCATTTAAAGTTCTAACTATTTACCATTATGCCACCTTGTGTTTATGAGCCATTGATCTTCATTTAATATTAGATCTAATGGTCCAAATTCCTTCTTAGACTTTCTAGGAAATTTAGACTTTGTATTTAATCTAGCTAAGATCGGCAATATCACCCCTTATTTTAAAGGGTTATTGGATTTAATCACCTCCAACTATTGGTTATTGGCCGCTGTCACCCTCAAGTATCACTTTGGCCAATATAACTCTCAACTAAACACTTTTGTGTCCGTATCACCAAAAGTCAACCAATTCAAGTCACTTTTGGTTAATTTATTACTATTTTTGGTTAGCTTTTGGTGTTACGGACACCGTATTACCAAAAGTTAACCAATTCAAGTCACTTTTGGTTAATTTTTTGTTAACTTTTGGTGATACGGACACCAAAGTGTTTAGTTGGGAGTTATATTGGCCAAAGTGATACTTGAGGGTGACAACGGCCAATAACTAATAGTTGAAGGTAATTAAATCCAATAACCCTATTTTAAATAACCTCCGCCGGTGAATTAAAAATAACGAAAACAGTCACCCTTGATCTCTTCATCTTCTTTTTAATGCTCCATCCGCAGCAGAAATCAAATTGATCAATATCCATTCCGATAACTTACCTATGATCCTTATTGAGAAGTTAATTTGGATTGACAAATACCAGTGATATCAGCGTTGGCATCTCAAATGTGTCACACATCTCAACATCAAAAATATTAAGACCATTTTTACCGCTAACTCAATCACACACACATAAGATCTATATATATCAACATCAAACATATTAATATCAAACAACATACTGAATCTTTTACTTCGATAATTAATTAATTAACACCATTTTATTAGTATTAATTTAGTGCTTTCATGATTTCCTTGTTTGCTATAAATTTAAAATTTCTCTGAAATCGTAGCATGCAAATTAATTTATTCTTGCAAAAACATTAAAAAAATGTCAAAAATATTGTATATCGGTAAATTTTAAGATTGTAATTTTAGGACATAACATACACTATTTCATGAACCAGAATTGTGAACCGTGTTGAAACTCAGATGGTGGTAGCATGAGCCTTGTGCTTTTGTGTACAAATAATAAAATAGTTATGCCTTTTTTTTCCTTAAAAAATGTCAAATCTTGGAGGGATGATTTATTTTTGTTGTACGTACGTGTTATTTTGTACGTATAATAAAATAGTTATTTCACATCATTTTAATAGCATTTTTTTAATGACGATTAGTGTGATAGGTGATATAACCAAAGTTATAATATCACATACCGTAAATCCAAATTCGTAACTGACAAAGTAGTTGACCCTCAAAATCAAAAATCAAACATCACCTCTCTAGACCCATTTTAACTTCTAACAAAAGGACAACGTATATATCAACAAGTCACCTAGCTAGGCCAACTCATATAAAACCAACCAAATTATCATCGTACACTCCGTTTAACCATCTGATCCAACGATACATATCCCCCTATACCATTTCTTTTTACGCTTATAAGCTAAACTATAATACATCATATCAGCATCTCGCTATCCCTCCTTATTTCAACCATCACTCGTGCCGGCGACGAAACTAAAAATGACTGTTTTACACAAAATTTTCATCGCGGTTCTCCTGCTGTTCTTCTTTTTCATTTCTCCGTCCACCGCGGAGATCAAATCGATCAACATCCGATCCGATAACCGACCTATGATCCTCTTCGAGAAGTTTGGATTCACACATACAGGTTTCATATCTGTCGCCGTCTCAAATGTGTCAGTCATCTCCGATACTGAATCGACACCCGATCCCTCACGTCTAGGTTTTTTCCTTCTTTCAGAAAAGTTGCTGATAAAAGTCCTGCATGAAGTTCAACAAAATCCTAATTTCTGCGTTGTTGATTCTAGGTACATTTCTCTTCTTTTCACTTTCCGAGATCTCTCAGTTACGTCTCCGTATTCGTTCCGCAAAACGTACCCTGTAACCTACCCCAGTGAATACTCACTCTTCTTTGCCAACTGCAACTTCGAATCATCAGTCACCATGCACGTCCGTACAGAGCTTTACAACAATGTTAACTGGACAACCAAAAACTATTTATCAGACGGGCTAACGCAGCTCCCGTTTCTCTACTTCATTTTCTCCTTAATCTATATGTGTTTTCTAAGGTTTTGGATGTCTATGTGTTTCAAAAACCAGCGATTCTTTCACCGGATTCACGTGTTAATGTCTGCGTTGCTTGTTACGAAGGCGATTAGTTTGATATGTGTCACGATGGATAAACATCATGTGCAGGTTACAGGCACTCATAACGTATGGAATGTTTTGTTTTACACGTTTCGGTTCGTGAATGTTGTAATTTTGTTTGTTGTGATTGTTCTGATCGGTGCGGGTTGGCCGTATTTGAAACCGTTGTTGTTGAAAAAGGAGAAGGCGGTTTTGATGAGTGTGATCCCGCTTCAGATTTTGGCTAATCTAGCTTACATGATGCTTGGTGAAACCGGACCTTATTTTGAAGATTGGGCGATTTGGAATCAAGTGTTTTCGTTGGTGGATTTCATTTGTTGTTGTGCTGTTATCTTCCCGATTATGTGGTCGATCACGTCGTTGTTTGCGAAAACTGATGTGAAATGTGGTATCAGTTTGAGGTTATTTAGCGTGTTTGGGGTGGTGGTTATTGGTTATTTGTTCTCTCTAAGGGTTGGTGTTTTCTCGGTGAAGATTATTGCAGGTTATAAGTATCAATGGGTGTGTAATGCAGTAGATGAAATTGCAAGCCTTGTGTTGTATTTGGTAATGTTTTATATGTTTAGGCCAGTTGAGGAAGATAAATACTCTGCTGTTGTTGTTGATGATAATAAAGGTGTTTATGAAGAAGCATCAGATATGGCTAAGGGATGAAGAATTTGGGATTTGAAGTTGTATTTGAGGTCCTATATATCTTGTGTAATTGGATTTGGTGAAGTTATATCACTAGCTATTATATTTGGTGTATGAAATTATATGTATGTGGGGAGAAAGAGGTCACGCATAATATTATACAATCTTTTGCACCAAATATTGGTGTTTTGATCACTAACTAAGGCTATGTGTAAGTTTTTTTTGTTTGATGGAAGCTCGATCACATCATGTTAGATAGATAACACGTGGAATTTATACGAGTAAAAAAAGTGTTGGGAGACTTGACCAATTTTGTGTGCGGGTGAAAATGAACAATAATGATCTTGAATAATGATAGGAGTATATATTAGTTGAGATTAAATATAAAAAGTCTTTCTCTCTTTGACGCAATGACCATCATCATGCAAAACTCTATCACTTACTAGATTATCACGTCTCATGTGTCGTGAGGAAAAAAGGAGAGGGGGATCGATGTGAGAGAGTATGATTAAATATCTGTCATAACTAATAATATCTCAACTGATAATAAAACTATTTTTTAAGTATTACACTTACTTCAAATGTTAGATTAGATGTTTACATGATAAAACGGTTATTTTTCTAAACGACTACAAACTAATGCATTATGTTGTTAATTTGTTTTCTTAAAGCTCCCTTCAAAGGTCAAACAACGTTATTTTAAATTATATACATTATAAGCTAATTTTACTCTTCTAGCTAATCACATAAGTGGCATAAAAGTTCAATTCAAATATTAATGTTTAAACTTGAACTTTGGTGTGATGTGTTGCGATGACAACAATATTTTTGTGACTTCATTAATATTTAACATGTAATGTCACGGCGTTAATGCCACAAACATAACTTTACGTATGAAACTCAAACGCAACGACCATACATTAATGTTATATATTCTTGTAAAGTTTAAGGTTATATTTATTAAATACGAATGAATTTTGAGTTAATTGTATATATGGTTTGTTAATAATTAAAAAAAATCAATTTCCCAAACTGTTTGGCAAAAATGGCCTGCTTTAAAACCGAACATAGTGGCCCGAAATCCATCATTGGCTAAACAATCATTTGGTTATGTAATTTTGGGCTTTGCTCTAACCGAAGCTATTGCATCTTTTGCCTCAATGATGGCCTTTCTTATCTCATATATCTGTATTCTGAAGATTGAAGTTTCATAAAGCAAGCACCTCTTTCGACTTTCCAGCCTTAGTCAAATAGCCACCGGAGACAAAGGTGTTGGTATGAATATTCCCCATGTCAAGAAACGGTTGGTTTGCAAACCAAACGTACTGGTTCTCACATAAGAAAAAAAAATGATTTTGATTTACAAACAGAACCGGTTTGTAAAATTTTTTTACCTACCTCTATGAATGATCGATATTTCGTGGGCATAGATTTTTTGGCAGGTTTTTGTGTAAAAAAAATAATATTGTTATTTCGTTTTTTTTAATACAAAAATCTCATTTCTTGGAAGGATGATTTCATTTTGTTATGTTTAGGTACACAAAATAAAATAGCGCGCTTTTTCAATAGCCATTTCAATTCACATAATCTTAATAGGATTATTTGTAAGGACGATTGGTGTGATAAACAAGGTTACATAGACACAAACCATACGTAAAAAACAAACATAACAACAGCATATATATCAATAAGTCACCTTGGCCAATCCGTATATATAGATCCCGCCAAAGTATCATCGTCCACTCCGTTTAACTAACCATTTGATCCAACGGTTAATATTCCTTCCCATCTCCATTTAATGATTTGAACAACCACCTGTGAAGTTAAACATGAGGAAAACTTTCACCGCAGTTTTCTTCCTGTTCTTCCTTTTCACTTCTCCGTCCACCGCGGAGATCAAATCGATCAACATCCGATCCGATAACCGACCTTTGATCCTCTTCGAGAAGTTCGGATTCACACATACCGGTTTCATCTCCATCTCAGTCTCCAATGTGTCCGTTACCTCCAACAAATGGATACGAGCTAGCTGATCCATCACGTTTTGGTTTCTTCCTTGTCGCAAAAGAATCACTAAACCAAGTCCTGCATGAACTTCAACAAAATCCTAACTTCTGCAGCGTCGATTCGAAGTTCAATCATCTCCTTTTCACTTTCAGAGATCTTTCTCCTACGTTTTCCTTTGGTAAAACGTACACTGTGACGACCTACCACAGTGATCAGTATTCACTCTTCTTCGCCAACTGCAACCCCGAATCGCCAGTCACCATGCACGTCCGTACCGAGCTTTACAACACTCGTGACGGAACTATAAAAGACTATTTACCAGATGGGCTAAGGCAGCTCCCGTTTCTTTACTTCATTTTCTCCTTACTCTATATGTGTTTTCTAGGGTTTTAGATGTCCACGTGCTTACAAAACCAACGCTACATCCACCGGATTCATTTACTAATGTCTGTGTTGATTGTTACGAAGGTGATTAGCATGATATGTGTCACGATGGATAAGCATCATGTGCAGGTTACAGGTACTCATAACGTATGGAATGTTTTGTTTTACACGTTTCGGTTCATGAATGTTGTAATTTTGTTTGTTGTGATTGTTCTGATCGGTGCGGGTTGGCCGTATTTGAAACCGTTGTTGTTGAAAAAGGAAAAGGTGGTTTTGATGATTGTGGTTCCACTTCAGTATGTGTGAATCAAGTGTTTTCGTTGGTAGATTTCATCTGTTGTTGTGCTGTTATCGTCCTGATTGTGTGGTCGTTGTTTGCGAAAACTGATGTGCAAGTTGGTATAAGTATGAGTTTATTTAGGGTGTTTGGTGTGGTGGTTATTGTTTATTTGTTCTCTCTAAGGATTGGTGTTTTCCCAGTGAAGATTACTGCAGGTTATAAGCACCAATGGGTGTGTAATGCAGTAGATGAAATTGGCAGCCTTGTGTTGTATTTGGTAATGTTTTACATGTTCAGGCCAGTACTTGAGGAAGAAATGTACTCTGTTGTTGTTGACGATGATAAAGGTGTTTATGTAGAAGCACCAGATATGGTCAAGGGGTGAAGAATTTGAGATTTGAAGTTGTATTTGAGGTCCTATCTTGTCTAATTCGATTTGATTTGGTGATGTTAGTTCTCTTTTGTATTTGGTGTATGAAATTGTATGTATATATAGGGAGTGGGGAGAATTGAAAGAGCTCACAAATAATATCATATAGAGTAAATTATGGTTTTCGTTCATGTGGTTTGTTGGTTGTAACAATTTTCATGCGGTTTAAAATTGCTCAACCTTTAAGGTTTAGAATTTGTGACAGTTAAGGCCGAACTTATTAACTGTACAAATTCTTTGTTAAATTAAAAAAAAATACTTTAATACCCTTGGATTTAATTTTGTTAACACCATTTTCTTCTTTGAGCAGATCCCCACCCTCACCGGCATCATCACTGCCTGCGGCAACTTCACACCTTTGTTCAAGAACGGGGAAGACATTCTTCCAACTCATCATCTTCCATTACTTCATAAATATATTCACCCTAACCTCCATTTCTGTTATCATCATCCATAAATATATTGTACGTACTATCGACTAGAGCTGTCAAAATCGCTTGTCGTGCGCTCAAAAATTATTCGAAAAATACTTGCTTGTTTTTTCGCTTGATTGTAAACAAGCCGATCCCCTCGGTTAGGTTCGTTTTTTGCTCGATTGTAGATGAGCCGCTCCCCTCGATTGTAAACGAGCCGCTCCCCTCGTTCGGTTTGCTCGGTTCGGTTTGGTGGAATAATTTTAATTTATTTTATATATAATTATATATGCTCAGTTATATAAAATGTTTTTTTGTTATGTTTTTTAAAATTATTAACTATATTTAAAATATTAAAAAATAATAGTCATTATTCTCTTTTAAAAAATATCTTCAATTATATCAATACTTTAAAATTAATTAATAATTAAAAGAAATTTATTTATAATATTAAATAATTTAGTATTCTAAATAACAATAACAATTTAATATTCTAAATAACAATAAAAGAAAAATATATATTTTTGCATATATAATTATATTTTAGTTGTTAATTGTTATCAACATTAATCTTAAATTCTAAATAAATTACTAGATAATATTAATTTATTAAAAGCTACTTATTTATATTTATGTATTTTATATTTAACGTTAAATTTATTTTAATAAAAAAAGTTTAAAGGAAAAAAATAATTCTCACAAATTCGTTCGACGCTCGCTCGAAAAATACTAAGTTCGATTTTGGTCACTTACGCTCAGTTTGACTTTTGCACAATTTGTAAATGAGCCGATTGACTCAGTTCGAATTGTAAACAAGCCAAACACGAGTAAACCTTCGCTCGATCCGGCTCATTACATGACAGTCCTACTATGGATGGATGTCTAGACTGATAGACGAATGAGCCCCCATGAATCATTCAACATCCACCAAAACGACGACTTATGTGGTTCAACCATGTACCAATAAGTCAAGTCACCTTAGTCAACCCGTATAGTTCCAGCCAAACTATAACCGTCCACTCCAGTCTTAAACATTTTGATCCAACGGTTCCTATTCTTGTTCTATCTCTTTTTTGTCTACTTAAGCTAAACCATATATTAATAGTATCCGTCGGTATCTTCCTTTATTTGAACCCAAGCCTCCCTCCCTCCCGCCGGTGAATTTAACATGGAGGGTTTAACCAAAATTGTCACCTCTATTCTCTTCTTCTTCCTTTTCACTTCTCCGTCCACCGCGGAGATCAAATCCATCAATATCCGATCCGATAACCGACCTATGATCCTCTTCCAGAACTTCGGATTCACACATGCCGGTAACATCACAGTCGCCATCTCCGCCGTGTCCGTCACTTCCTCTCTTTCGCAACCTGATCCCACACGCTTAGGTTTCTTCCTTCTTTCAGAAGATTCACTCCTCCAACTCCTTCTTGAACTTGAACAAAACCCTAACCTCTGCGTCTTAAGTTCCAAGTTCATCTCACTCCTTTTTACTCTCCGTGATCTTTCTCCTCCGCCTCAGTCTTCCTACAGCAAAACGTACCCTGTAACTTACCCCGGTGAGTACTCACTCTTCTTTGCTAACTGCTACCCTCAATCAGTCGTCACCATGCACGTCCATACAGAGCTGTTCAATTCTGATGACGGAGTTACAAAGGATTATTTATCAGTCGGGCTAACACAGCTCCCATCTCTTTATTTCGTTTTCTCCTTAATCTATGTTTGGTTTCTGGCGTTATGGATCTCTTTGTGCTTCAAAAACACGCGACCTGTTAAAAGGATTCACTTACTAATGACCGCGTTGCTTGTTACCAAAACGCTTAGCTTGATATGTGCTACGGTGGATAATCATGAAGTGAAGGTTACAGGTACTCATAATGGGTGGAACGTTTTGTTTAACTCGTTTCAGTTCATGAATGTTTTAATTTCGTTTGTTGTGATTGTTCTGATCGGTGCTGGGTGGCCGTATTTGAAACCGGTTTTGCTGGAAAAGGAGAAGAAGGTTTTGAAGATAGTGATTCCACTTCAGATTTTAGCTAATGTAGCTTCCATAGTGATTGGTGAAACCGGTCCTTATGTTGAATATTGGTTTACTTGGAATCAGGTGTTTTTGTTGGTAGATTTCATCGCTTGTTGTGCTGTTATCTTCCCGATTGTGTGGTCGATCAGGTCGTTTAGAAAAAGTGATGTGAAATCTGGTAGAAATGTGACTGTGTTTAGGATGTTTGGTTTCATGGTGATTTGTTACTTGTTGTTTACAAGGTTTGGTGTTTTTGTAATGAAGACAATTGCAGACTATAAGCAGATGTGGGTGTGTTATGCAGCAGAGGAATTAGGCAGCCTAGTGTTGTATTTGGTGGTGTTTTACATGTTCAGGCCAGTACTTGTGGAAGATGAGTACTCTCTTGTTGTTGTTGCTGATGATAAAGGTGTTTATGAAGAAGCACCAGATATGGCCAAGGGATGAAGATCGAATTTCAGCCTTGAAGTTGTATTTGAGGATCCCATCTTGTGTTCGATTTGGTGATGTTTATTCACTTTTTAATCATGTAAGAATTTGTATGTATGATACTATAATTGAGAGAGTAGGGAGAAACACCTCACAAATAATATTATATAATCTTTTCATCGGTAAATTAGTGTTAATTTTTTTATGCCCATGTCTTATTATTAAGCCCTAAAGATTCATGCCACAACGTGGTGTCATGTTTAACTACAGAATAAATAACATCTTTGAAACCTCGATATTATGAAATAAAGATGTTTATTTATAATATTGGTTTAGCTACACATAATATTTTCAATGTAACAAAAAATAAAGCTTAAACGATAATCCCTTGCGTGTTATCAACTTAATTTAACTAATCTCAAAATAATAAACTGAAAATAATTTATTATGAAAGATAAAAAATTGATTTTACGATAAAAAAAAGTAATTATATAATATCAATTGACAAACTTTTAAGTCTCTTACTTCCTTAGTTGTTCTGAACAACGAATTTATAGCCAAATTTAATTGCTTATCTGCCTATAAATAAATGTTCATACTTTCTTATAATCAGACTTCTGGATTTTTATTATTAATATATCCAATCAAATGTGGTCTAAAATTGAACTATTGGCTAGGAACTTAATGTAATTGATCTTATGAGTAATAGAATCATATTGTTTGAAGTTTGATTGTGTGTTTAGTACGAAGTATTTTATTAAATTTATCTTTCTTAGAATCAAAGTGGTTTGCAAATTATTAAACCAATTGATAATTTGCATGTTTGAATGGATTTGTATTATCAATTCCTGAAATCCGATCTTAAGGACCAACAATAACCTTGACTCATATATGATACACCCGTAAAACAACATTTATAGATGTCACATCAGCCATTCATCTAGCTATAAGCCTTTTAATAACGTCATATATAACGCATGATATTTGGCACAAAATTTTTAGTTTTCATACTATATAAACTTGTATATATAAAAGTTTAGTCACAACAGTTTTTTTACCAAGTCTAAATAACTAGCCCCCACAATTTAAAAAAATACATTATATATTTATAAACGTCAATGACCTCCTGAATGTGCCCATCAACTCTAATCTAATTCGTAATCGACAACAACATAACTTTTTTTTAACAATAAGTCAATGAGACAGAAGCATACCATTACCAAGTACTATCCAAAATATGTAAAAACACCATATACCAATCAACCAAAAAAATATGAAAGAAATAGTAGAAAAGGTTAAAAAATACGGAGTACCATTTAATTGTCACCAAAATTTTTCGATTGATTTATAATCCAAAGAAAAGAGAGCGTTTTTATTTCTTCTATGATACGGTCGACGGTCATGCAATTTCCTTTGAAAAGCAAGTCATTTCGAGGTTTCGATATGCTCTAAATGACTAAATTGATATAGATCGATGATTGCTCGGATAAGCTTAATTTTTATTTGGATATTTTCTTGAGAGGTTTCACCATGTAATTGAAAGGAAGACATGGTCATTGGATTAAATGTAGCCTCCACTACAATGCGGTCATTTGCCAACGACGTTTTATATTATATCAAATTATCAATAACTCACCTACGTCAACCCCTGTAGATCCCGCCACCGTCCACTCACTCTTAAAACATTTGATCCAACGGTTCATATTTCTCTCTCATCTCTATTTTAGTCTAAGCTAAACAATACAAGATTGTATCATTTGAAGTAAGTTTTGAATCAACCAACACCTCCCACTGGCGAAATAAAAACATGTCTGTTTTAGCAAAAAATGTCACCTCTATTCTCTTCTTCTTCCTTTTCACTTCTCCGTCGACCGCGGAGATCAAATCGATCAATATCCGATCTGATAACCGACCTACGATCCTCTTCCAGAAGTTCGGATTCACACATGCTGGTAACATCACAGTCGCCATCTCCGCCGTGTCCGTCACTTCCTCTCTGTCGCAACCTGATCCCACACTTGTAGGTTTCTTTCTTCTCTCTGAACAATTGCTGAGTGGAGTTCTTTTTGAACTTCAACAAAACATTAATTTCTGCGTCTTAAGTTCCAAGTACGTTTCACTTCTATTCACTTTCCGTGATCTTTCTCCTCAGCCTCACTCTTCTATACGCCGATCGTACCCTGTAACTTACCCCGGTGACTACTCGCTCTTCTTTACTAACTGCAACCCTCAATCACTCGTCACCATGCACGTCCATACAGAGCTGTTCAATTCTGACGACGGACTTACAAAGGATTATTTAACTGTCGGGCTAACACAGCTCCCGTCTCTTTATTTCATTTTCTCCTTAATCTATGTGTCGTTTCTTGCGTTTTGGAGCTGTTTGTGCTTCAAAAACACGCGACCTGTTAAAAGGATTCACTTACTAATGGCCGCGTTGCTTGTTACCAAAACGCTTAGCTTGATATGTGCTACGGTGGATAATCATGAAGTGAAGGTTACAGGTACTCATAATGGGTGGAACGTTTTGTTTTACTCGTTTCAGTTCATGAATGTTTTAATTTCGTTTGTGGTGATTGTTCTGATTGGTGCGGGGTGGCCGTATTTGAAACCGGTTTTGCTGGAAAAGGAAAAGACGGTTTTGAAGATTGTGATTCCACTTCAGATTTTGGCTAATGTTGAAATAACACAGTGAATCAAGAACAAAATTGGAACTTGTTATATTGAATTGAAGAAACGATTACAAATGAATTATGAGAGAGTGATCAGTTAGATCAAACTAACTAGTACTTATACTACTAAACAGTTGTTAACGGCTTAATAACAACCTGACAATGAACTTGACAATATCACCCCCTCATCTTATCTCCTATTTACATTTACAACTAAAAACAATATTATACAAACATTACAACCAAAATGTTAACAAGCACCACTGTTGACCATGTTGACTTTCATACACATATAACAAATCTCCACCTTGAAATCAACTTGATCAACTGCTAACCCACCTTCAACCAACTCCCAAAGCTTTGATACAAAAATCAAATTTTGACCCAGGCAGAACTTTTGTTAACATATCAGCAGGATTATCTTCTGTGCTAATCTGCAACACTTCAGCTTCTTTAGAACTCACCACTTCCCTTATAAAATGGTACTTCACTCTTATATGCTTGGTTTGTTCATGGAACATGCTATTCTTCGCCAATTGTACTGCACCTTGATTATCACAGCATACTTGTGACCCATCAAGTCTCAATCCCAACTCAGCAGAAAATCTTTTAAGCCATAGAGCCTCTTTCATAGCATCAGCTAAAGCTATATACTCAGCTTCTGTTGTAGAAAGAGCAACCACTTTCTGCAGTCTAGCTTTCCAACTAACCAAATTCCCCAAAACCATAAAAGTGTATCCAGTTATTGATCTTCCTCTGTCAAGATCTTTAGCATAATCTGAGTCAACAAATCCTTGAACTGCATTCTTTGACATATCAGAGCAACCATAAATCAATCCCACATCCCTTGTACCATTTAGATATCTTAGTATCCACTTAACAGCATTCCAGTGTTGTTTCCCAGGATTGGCTAAGTATCTACTAACCAGACTCACACTATATCCAATATCTGGTCTTGAACAAACCATAAGGTACATCAAACTCCCAACAACATTAGCATATGGGACTGTACTCATGTACTCCTTTTCATCATCAGTTGAAGGAGAACTTTGGTTTGATAACTTGAAATGGGCTGCTAAAGGAGTTTTAACAGACTTACTATTCTCCATAGCATATGTCTTCAAGACTTTAGCAAGATAAGAACTTTGATTTACTTTCAGCAACCTTTTTCCTCTATCTCTTTGTATTTCCATACCAATGATCTTCTTAGCTTCACCCAGTTGCTTCATATCAAACTCTTGCATTAACAATGACTTGGTAGCTTCAATCTGTTCATGTTCTTTGCAGGCTATTAACATATCATCTACATAGAGCAATAGGTATACAAACTTTCCTACTTCATACTCATTCAAATAAACACAACTGTCATAACTGCTTCTTTGAAACCCACTAGAAATCATATAGTCATCAAATCTCTTGTACCACTGTCTAGGAGATTGCTTCAGACCATATAAGGATCTCTTTAGCAAACACACCTTCTCTTCATTACCTTTTACAATGAATCCTTTGGGCTGATTCATGTAAATCTTCTCCTTAAGATAACCATGTAGAAAGGCTGTTTTGACATCCAACTGTTCTAGTTCCAAATCTTGATCAGCAACTATAGACAACATTAATCTGATTGATGTATGTTTGACTACAGGAGAGAATATCTCATTGTAGTCAACACCAGCCTTTTGTTTGAATCCCTTTGCTACTAATCTAGCCTTGTATCTTGAACCCTCCTTCAATTTATACAGCCACTTGCAGGGTACCAATCTTTGACCAACTGGCTTGTCCACTAACTCCCAGGTCTGGTTTTTATACAATGAGTTCATTTCATCATTCATTGCTTCTATCCATCTTTCTTTATCACTACATTTCACTGCTTCTTCATAGCTCAAAGGGTCTATGTTGTCTTCTTGAACTGCAGCATTGAATGCAACTGCATTCATATCATCCCCTTCTCTGAATCTAATTGGCTTTTGAACAGTTCTTTTAGGCTTGTCTTTTGCTACACTTGATTCAGGGATATCTTTTGTACTTGCAGCTTTATTCAACTTCTCCTTTTGTTCACTATCATGCTCCACCTGAATTTGATCACTAGAGATTTCACTCCAATCACTTTCAAAATTAGTCATCAAGTCTTTATATAAAGTGTCTTCTTTAAAAGTAACATTTCTGCTATTAATGACTTTAGATGAGGATATGTTCCACAATCTAAACCCTTTAACCCCCTCAGAATAACCAAGAAACACACACTTTAATGCCCTTGGTTCCAACTTTCCTTGACTAATTTGAGCATATGCTAGTGACCCAAATATTCTTAAATCAGAATAATCTTGCAATTTCCCTGACCATACTTCCATAGGTGTTTTCTTACCCAATGCAGCACTAGGAGATCTATTCACTAGATGAGCAGCTGTTGTGACAGCTTCAGCCCAAAAAGACTTAGGTAGCCCAGCATTGATCAGCATACACCTCACTTTTTCCAGAAGTGTTCTATTCATCCTTTCTACCAGGCCATTTTGTTGGGGTGTGCCTGGTATTGTGAGATGCCTACCTATTCCATGTCTTTTACAATAACTATTGAATTCATTATTGCAAAATTCAAGCCCATTGTCTGTTCTTAGTCTTTTAACCTTCCTTTCAGTTTGATTTTCAACCAATGCCAGCCATTCTTTGAACTTCTGCAGTGCCTGATTCTTCCTTTTCATGATATATACCCACACTCTTCTTGAGTAGTCATCAATGATAGATAAGAAGTAAAAAGCTCCTCCCAAAGAAACATTTTTAGCAGGCCCCCATAAGTCAGCATGAACATAATCCAGGATGCCTTTTGTTGTATGTACTCCCTTGTTGAACTTTACCTTGTGAGCCTTGCCTAAAATGCAATTTTCACAAAATCCAACATCACAGTTTCTTAATTTTCCAAGAACTCCCTGTTTATTTAGTTCAATCAAACCCTGCTGACTAATATGGCCCAGTCTTTGGTGCCATAACATGGCTAGATTTACATTGCTGGCAGCTACTGATGCCTCACTAGACACTACATGACCATCTAGTAGATATATGTTGTTTTTCATTCTTGAACCAGACAACACAACCAAGGCACCTTTACTCACTCTAGCTTTACCATCCTTTAAACTAACATGCATACCAGATTTTTCACATGATCCCAAAGATATCAGACTTCTCTTTAGATCAGGGACATACCTTACATCTTGTAGTCTCATCTCTGAACCATTCCCCAGTTTGAAGAGAACTGTCCCAATTCCTTGAATCTCACAGGCTTTATCATCACCTAATCTCACTGATCCCATCTTGAGCATTTTCAAATCTTGAAAAACTTCTTTCAATGGTGACATATGGAATGAACATCCAGAGTCTAAAACCCAGTCCTCTTCAACTGCACCTTGTGTAACCATAAGCACATCAGAGCTTTCATACCCATCACTATTTTCATCAGATTGTGTGCAATTGCTTGTGAACTTGGAACTCCCTGCATCATTCTTCTTCTTTTTCAACTCAGGGCAATCCCTCTTTAGGTGTTTTTCTGACTGGCATACAAAGCACTTCCTTTTAAACTTGCTTTTCCCTTTAGACTGACTTCTAGTTCTTTGTGACTTATGATCTCTGTGATCATTTCTACCCCTCACAAATAAGCCTTCTCCACCTTCATCTTTAAACTCACCTCTCTTTTGTAATTCTTTAGAGTTCATTGCAGAAATTACATCTTCTAAGGATAAGGTGTCTCTTCCAAACATCAATGTGTCCACAAAGTGTTCATAACTTTGTGGCAATGAGGCCAAGAACAAGATTGCTTGATCCTCATTTTCAATCTTCACATCAATGTTTTCTAAATCCAAAACCAACTTATGAAACTCATCTATATGTTCATTCAGTGGTTTTCCTTGACTCATTTGAAATGTGTACATCCTTTTCTTCAGATATAACCTATTAGCCAGTGATTTTGTAAGGTAAAGAGTTTCAAGTTTCTTCCATATACCTGCAGCAGTCTTTTCTTTTGAGATTTCTCTCAACACCTTGTCACCCAAGCTCAAGATAATTGCACTATGTGCCTTTTCAGTTATGTTCTTCCAGTTTTCTTTTGAATCTGCAACATCTTTCTCAGTTGCTTTTTCACCCAAAACTGGCTCAACCCCATCTAAAGCCTTTATCAGACCTTGATGAACAAGTAGCGCCCTCATCTTCATTCTCCACAGACTAAAATCAGTCTTTCCATCGAATTTTTCAATTTCGAACCTTGCATTCACCATTTTCTCATCAATTGACCTGTTTCGATTCAATTCAACCCTCAATTGATCTTCAATTGACCTGTTGATCGATGAGATAATGTCGATTTCACTTCAATTGCAGTTTTGATTCACTCAAGTCGAGCCCTCACCAAGCTCTGATACCACTTGTTGAAATAACACAGTGAATCAAGAACAAATTGGAACTTGTTATATTGAATTGAAGAAACGATTACAAATGAATTATGAGAGAGTGATCAGTTAGATCAAACTAACTAGTACTTATACTACTAAACAGTTGTTAACGGCTTAATAACAACCTGACAATGAACTTGACAATATCACCCCCTCATCTTATCTCCTATTTACATTTACAACTAAAAACAATATTATACAAACATTACAACCAAAATGTTAACAAGCACCACTGTTGACCATGTTGACTTTCATACACATATAACAGCTAATGTAGCTTCCATAGTGATTGGTGAAACCGGTCCTTATATCGAATATTGGGTGACTTTGAACCAAGTGTTTTTGTTGGTCGATTTCATCACTTGTTGTGCTGTTATCGTCCCAATTGTGTGGTCGATCAGGACGTTTAGACAAAGTGATGTGAAATCTGGTAGAAATCTGACTGTGTTTAGGGTGTTTGGTTTCATGGTGATTTGTTACTTGTTGTTTACAAGGTTTGGTGTTTTTGTAATGAAGACAATTGCAGATTATAAGCGGATGTGGGTGTGTTATGCAGCAGAGGAATTAGGCAGCCTAGTGTTGTATTTGGTGGTGTTTTACATGTTCAGGCCAGTACTTGAGGAAGATAAATACTCTGCTGTTGTTGTTGATGATAAAGGTGTTTATGAAGAAGCACCGGATATGGCTAAGGGATGAAGATCGAATTTGTGCTTTGAAGTTGCATATCTTCTGGTGATATGATGTTACTGTACTTTGATGATGTATAATAACCAAAAGACAGTGTGTATATGTCATGTAAAATTTACCATGTATTTTTAGGAAGATAAAATATATATGGCAAAAGTATAAGTACTTACTAGATTATACTATTTTCCTTTCATTGTGTATATGCCATGTAAAATTTTCTAAGTTTAACCTCAAATAGTGTTTGTGAAGAAAAAAAAAAGCAAGTATAACTTAATTACTAAAAAAATAAGAAGTACAATAATAATCATGACTTTATTTTTACATTGATCAGTTTGGTGATGAGTTTGAGATGTTTGTTTGTGTTGTTGTGATTTGTATTGACAATACACTAAGAATTTTGGTTAGTTGTGTGAGGATCGATTCTGGAAAGACAATGGAATTGGAAGATGAGATGGAGGCTGGTTCTCGATACTCAAACTTTGCGATTAAGGTACCGATTAAATTCTTTATTGATTTATTCTAATCTTTAATAAATGTTGGATCATTCATCCCATGAGAGGTGGCCGCCCATGAAGCTATCATTAGAAACCTAAATCAAACTCTTAAAAATTAAAACGAAATCAAAACAAACCGTTAGTAGGGCATATATCCTCTCTTCTAATAAATTGCTAACCCATCTTTCCACACTGCGCCAAGTGTCACCACCACATTCATCCTCAGTAATTTCGCGGATCTTTGGGTCGACCCGTGAATCTAACCCGTTTTACTTCGGATCCATATATAAACTTTTTGAAACCCTAAAACACCCATACATCTTATTGCCGCTTCCTGCCGCTCCCATTACTCTCTTTACTTCATTCGATCATCTTTTATGTTTGATTTCTTGCACAGGTACACAATCTCACAATCTAATAACAATATTTTCTTCTAATCTTTAACATGTTGCTGATTCGATTTAATGATTAAATTGGATAACGTTTTTTTTATGAATCCTAAGCAGGGGTGATGGTCTCTCTAACGATTGTGATGGTCTCTACTTTTCTTTCCATCAGAGCCGGTTTAGATTTCCACTCTGAAGCTAGGCGAGCACTTATTCTCCGTTTTGATTTCCGTTTTCAACTCTGTTTTAAGTTATAATTTTCGTTGTACGGATTTGATGTAAGGATTTCTGCAGCTATAAATCATGAAACAAGATTATACCAATGTTCATTGATGGGTCAAGCTTTATAGTACTGACGTGAACAGAGGTATGATATTAATTTTATCAATAATCTACACTAATTAAGTCATTGTTTGTTACAGGATTAAACAAATATGATGTTTTGATTTTTAGGGTTTTGATTGATTGAATTGAATTGTTTGTTAAAGGATTAAACACTGGTTCTAAATTCGTTGCTGATTTCTTATGTTTATTTATATTTTTTTTTGTTGCATTTGATGGATGAGTTCGTATGATGATAAAGTAATATAAACTTTAAAATTTTGTAAGCATACAAGATGTTTGATGAAATGCTCCAAAGAATAAATTATTACCAATTCTATTGTTATGAATGTTAGTTTGTGTTGATTTCATTATAGACTCATAAAGACTTTGTTGTTGATTGTTTCACAGTTCTTGTGAATATATTTGTGCCTTTGCATCTATTGGTACAAATATGTTTTTGAGTATCACGGATCTTCATACTAGCTTGATGTGTGTGTGAAAATTATAAAAAAAATTAATAAAGACTTAATTGATGTGGAATTTTCTTTTATTGATAATGACGATTACTCTTTTAGGAATCGTTTTAAGCTTTCAAGATTAGAGTGTAATAAAGTCTACAATCTTAGACTTCATGTGTGTCCCTTTTTTCAAATTTTATAATCTTGCGTTTTGTTTCATAAAGATATGTTAAAATTAATGGACTTACTAGAAGTGTACACTTTTGAAACTGCATCAGCATATTTAATTGTAAGAAACTAATAGGAAGTTGATAAGGTATAGGGGTCAACAGTTGGAGCTGGCCGGCTAATTTGTTGCTACAGGTTCTTACCATTTTTTTATTTTGCAGTGTGGAAATTTCGAATGAGAAAATATATATTTTTGACATAGGACCCGGTATGGATGAAGTGGTAAGATGTTATTTTCTCAAATGTTGCATTTCTATGTTTCTTCTTTCATGATTATATATATTTGTTATATGTATTTTAAAGGGAAGATATGTGCTACTCTTCATAAATCATACAAATCACAAGCCATTGGTGGAAAGCTTCTGTATTTAAAGGTAAATATTGTGGAACCTGCATGAAAAAGTTTAGTGTGTCATCTTTAAGTATCACCCACATCACGATATTTGCCATTTCCTTGGTATAAGGAGAGATGTACAAGTATGCTAATGGACTCTTGAATCGAGCAACTTAGGCTGTGTAGTGTTTCAAAATAAACATCCAAACTTTCCCTTGAACCTAACTAATAAGTATGCTGACCTCTTTTTCTAGCGATCCACCTGCAACTTTGTTGACTTTTTTGTATAAACAATTTGTCTAAATGAGATATATTTAATTGTAGTAAACAATCTGCTAAGTTGATTTATAAGAGTATGCTTATTCTTTCTCATATAATCAATGTGAGATGTCATAAAAAAAACTTTAGCTTTAGGTGACCAAGGCTCTTGTGCGGTGTAGGTTTCAAGTCTTCTAACCTCACTATTGGCATTGTTTGCATTGATTTAATAAGAGCAATGCCCAGCCATTGTCGCCACTCCACATGAACTATTACGTTGTCTAAGGCATGTTTACCATTCCTTTGTCATCCAAGATTTATATCAATCGATTGTTCTTCATTTTATCATCGTTCTTGACATCGCCAAATTCAGTTATTGAAAACCTAATTTTTTGTCAATCAATTACATGAATCGGTTGTTCTTTGTTATAATTTTGTGTCACTTGCCAGTGTTTGTACAAGTGTATACATATCTTTTAGCCTATTGATTTATTAGTTAATAGCAGGATTTGGATGTGCTCTCACAAGGACTAATGTTAGAAAGGAAGGTTCAGTTCGTTGTGATTTTATAATGATTTATGTATAATAATAATAATTATTTTGTGAACTTCATTTGCAGGGATTTAGATTGAATCATTGTATTCAAGGATAACTCTAGAAGATGTAACAGAGTCTTTTATTTTTGCCCATTAAGAAGCAGCCAAAATTTTTTGTTCAGTAACAACGACACATGTTACTAATTGAATGATGATGGTAAGAATTTGTTTACTAAGTTTACTGTTTGCAATTGCCATGTGAAGTAACATGGTTTCAATGTTATGTAATTCTTATATGAAATTCAAAAACCGTTATAAAATTCATCCACTATCTTTTAATACATGAGTTGTCAACAGGTTGATGATAGTAGATGAGTAGGATTACTTGATAATAAGGATGGAGTGGTGCTTTATGACATGTTTATGCATACAACATTGCCATTTTCAGTAGTTTTATTGATAGGTATGCTTCTTCTCATGTCTTTGAGCTTAATACCTTTTGGTGCATAATGGTGGCCTATAAACCGGTTGATAACTTGTGCGAACAAAATAGAGCCCTCTCTGGTAGGGGTGAGCATGAAACCGAAAAAACCGATCCGAAACCGAAAAAACCGAAAATCCAAACCCAAAAAACCGAACCCAAATAGAAACCGTGGGTTTTGGGTTTAATTTATAAAAAAACCGAACTTTTGGGTTGGGTTTGGGTTTTGTTAAAAAACCGATCCGTAAAAACCGAACCGACCCAATAATGTTTATGTATATGCTAAATTTCATATATGTAAGACCCATGATCTATGTTATGTAAAAACCTATATTGTAATACATTATTATATGATCATATTACATTTTATCTATGATTTATTGGTGGTTTTTTGTCGAAACAAAATGACATTCAAAATTTTGTTTATGGTTATTGTTTCCTGAGTAAATTTTCTTTTGAAATGTGGTTGATTTTTAATGTTTAAGCTTATGGAAACATAAATTTAAACTTTAGTATTATAACATGTTTTCTTGAATCATTAAGAGTTATGTTTATAACTTGTATTTAGTACTAAAAACAATAAATTTAAAGCCAAGTTGAAAAAACCGAAAAAACCGAACCCAAACCCAAACCCAGTCCATAAACCCAAAACCCAAAACCGAAAAACCCAAAACCCATGGGTTTTAAAAACACAAAAACCGACTTTTTGGGTTTGGGTTCGGATTTAGTCAAAAACCGACCCAAACCGACCCATGCACACCCCTACTCTCTGGTACACATCTTTTACTTTATGTACTTTAAATGATCTTTTATGGATTTTGGTAATGCAATCGGTACAAATCAAAACAACTTTATAGGCACACCCTTCAGTGTTTGTGGTGTCATGCAAAACTAAACAACTACACTTACTCATTTGATTTCTGTTTTCACTATTAATAAGAAATATATATGTGAGATGTTGGCTTATGAAAGGCTTATTGCATCTCAAACAAATGATATATTTGAAAGTGGACTTTTAGGATATTAATAAAATGTCATTAGAGAAGTTGGTTTATGAAAGGCTTATTTTAGTATGAGATAGTTAAATATTTATTTGTAAAGGGTTTAAAAGAAATTCCACTAATATCTATATGATATCTTATAGCTTTGCTGAAAACATGTATGTTTTTTAAGCATTTCAGGTAAAAAAACGTTTGCTGATGCACCAAGTGTGGAAAGATTCGATTTTACTGCTGGACAGGAGAAATTTGGTGGTCTTCGTGATGGAGTTTAGTAAGTATTCTTAAATTTGGCTAGCTGTGTTTTTTCTTGGATTATGTTATAAATTTGGTTCAAATGATTCAAGTTTTTTTTAATAAGAATATTCAGTACTTGCATATGGTTTCATGGATCTTGTATGTGCATGGATGCTAATCACAATCTAATTTTTATGCAGTATTTATGGTCATTATACCATCATCATGTTTGATGTAACCACAAGACTGACTTACAAGAATGTTTGCACATGGCATCGTGATCTATGCGGTATGTGTATATATTTTTTCTAGGTTTTTTCCAATCGTGTATTGCAGTAATCTTTCTTCTTTTTCATTCTATGTTTGACCCTTTATGATTTAGTGAATGATACGTTTGAAACATTTGCAGACATGAAGCCGAGCTTGTTGCTACCTCAAGCCCAGCCGCTTCCAGATTACGATGACGATGCTTTTGAATAGATCTATTTTCAATAGTTAGTTCTAGGTTAATTATATTTTTAATAATAGAACAAATAATTACATTTTTAATGTAATCATCGTTTTCTATTTTTTTTCATGTTAACATATTTTTGTTAAAAAATTTTTATTCCTATAATTTACGTTCCATTGTGTATCTTTATTCTATTTAATATATTAAACAAATAAATAAATAATTTATCGTAAAACCCCGTGGGTATCCACGGGTTTTAACCTAGTATATATATATAGAACTAATCCAAACTAAATAATCATTATACACTAAATATTTATATATTTTATTTATGATAAAAAGACAAAAAAAAAATTCTATACCATTTTCACTACACCTACCCTTACCCACAAACACATAGGGTGTCGTATTGCTTTTTCCGAACTGAAGTCGAAATGGTTTTCTTGCATCTTGCAACACTTTGTTATATTTGTTCATTTTTTTCTTCAAATTCAGAACGATATTTCTACCCTCGCATTTCATTCGTGTTACACATATCGGCTCCCGCCCCTAACTCATACGAAAACCACTTCACCCACCTTGTGATCCTTCATCATTTTCTTAACAGCAAACTTACACACAAACTTATAGCCCCTACGTCTCATTTTAAGTATCATGGGACACACAACACAAAGTTTAAGAAAAAATGAATTATTATATAATTTCAACATATAAAATAACAATAATGTCATCAAAATTTTTTGTCTTTTTGTCACAAAATAGTTTTAGTATTAAACAACTATGGGTAAAATTAAAAATTATACTTATATTTTTTGAATGAACATTTAAATTAGAACAACCAAAAAATAAGATGGAACTTAAAATGGGACGGAGTGAATAATTATATAATATAGTAAAACAGATTTTGCTTAGTTGGCGTTATTAGAGTTGATATTTTCTTACTTGGCATCATAAGAGTGCTTTTCTCAAATAATATTTTTATATTTGAAATATGTATATATCTATAACAATTATATTATATTATAATAATCTTAATTACATTTTGATCCCTAATATTTAGGTGAATCTTTAGAAACTTAAGAGTATTTACGTTTTAAACCCTCTCTTACTAGGGGTGTGAATAAGTTTTCTTATATTTGATAAGGTATAATAATGAAACATAACGATAAAATTGTTAATAATCTACAATTAAATAACTCAATATTTTTTAAAGATACATAAATTTTATATACGACATTAATTTTTTAAAATCTACACCATAAAACCCTGTATTTTATTATCTTTAATATGAGTATAATATTGTGTACTAAAAAACAAACCCGAACGTAACATGGACTCTAAATCTTCTATATAATATAGCAAAATCATATTTGCTTACTTGGCATCATTTGAGATCCATTTGCTCAGTTGGCATTATTTGAGAGATTATCTCAAAATTAATAATATTTTTATATTTAAAAATTATATATCTATCTATAATAATTTATTATAATAATATTAATTTTCATTTGATCCCCTAATATTTAGCAAAGTATTTAAAAAATTAAGACTATTTACATTTTCAACTCTCTCCTACTAAGGGTGTGTTTAGACAATGTTATATTTATTAGGGTATAAAAATAAAACTTAGAGATAAAATTATTAATAACATACAATTAAATACATAATTATTTTTTAAATATACACAACTTTTTATACGACATGTTTTAACAAAAAGTACACCATAAAACCGAACGTCTAAATCTCTTTAATTTCATTATAATATTGTTATACCAAACAACAAGATTTTAAATAAATTTTATGTTTCAGTTTTACCACAGTTTTATCTCAAAACTGATTAAAACCGTTCATGTTCATGAATATCCTTAACATCATTACATGAGTGTTATGCCCCGAGCGTAGCGCGGGCACTAACCTAGTTAGTAAAATATAAAGAGAACACATTAATACGAATTCTTGATACAATTTGAATGTTTGTTTCTCTACTTCTCTTAAAAATAAATAAATAAATGACTTAGGGCATGTTTGGATAAGCTTATTAACTTCTCCATCTCCTTTTCTTATTTTTTAAGAAGTCACTTCCTCCTAACTTCTCTTTTTCTCCTTTTTTAAGCATCAAAACTCCTTTTCAACTCATTTGTCAAACACTATTTTTTTAACTTATTAACTTTTCAATAAGTTAGAAGTCAAAAGGAGGTGTAAATAAGCAATCCCAAACATCCACTTACATAGTAATAAACGATTCAGATTTAACACCAACTTGATTAACATAGTAATAAACGACTCACATCGCATATTTCCCAAGGTAAAGGTCCTTTTCCTCTCACTTTGTTTGGACAATCGGACCACCGTCACCCTCCGCCGTGAACCACCGGCGACCAAACAATGAAGACCTTCAACGAACTTCTCACCACCATTCTCATCCTCATCTTCCTCTTCACCACCCCCTCCACAGCCGAAATCAAATCTCTCAAGATCCGATCCGATAACCGACCCATGATCCTCTTCGAGAAGTTCGGGTTCACTCACACCGGCAACATCACCATCTCCGTCTCCGGCATCTCTGTCACCTCTTCATTATCTCAACCTGATCCTTCACGCCTAGGCTTTTTTCTTCTCTCAGAAGAATTAATGATCCAAGTTGTCCTTGAACTTCAACAAAACCCTAACATTTGCGTCGTTGATTCAAAGTCCGTTTTACATCTATTCACTTTCCGTGATCTATCTCCACCGCCTCATTCTTCATTTCACAAATCGTTCCCTGTCACTAACCCTAACGAGTACTCACTCTTCTTCGCGAATTGCAATCCTCAATCGCTCGTCACCATGGATGTTCGTACAGAGCTTTATAACATAGACGATGGAGCTACAAAAGACTATCTATCAGCTGGACAAACTCAGCTTCCATCTCTTTATTTCATTTTCTCCTTAATCTATTTGTGCTTTGTAGCGTTTTGGATCTATGTGTGCTTTAAAAACAAGCGATCTGTTCATCGTGTTCATTTGTTAATGGGCGGATTGGTTGCGATGAAAGCGCTTAATTTGATCTGTGCTGCTGAAGATAAACATTATGTGAAGGTTACAGGAACTGCTCATGGATGGGATGTGTTGTTTTACATATTTCAGTTTATTAGAGTTGTGCTTTTGTTTACTGTGATTGTGTTGATTGGGACCGGATGGTCGTTTTTGAAACCGTTTTTGCAAGAGAGGGAGAAGAAGGTTTTGATGATTGTTATTCCGCTTCAAGTTTTGGCTAATGTAGCTTCTATTGTGATTGGGGAAACTGGTCCTTTTATTAGAGATTGGGTGACTTGGAACCAAGTGTTTTTGTTGATAGATATTATATGTTGTTGTGCGATTATCTTTCCGATTGTGTGGTCGATTAGGTCGTTGAGGGAGACTTCTAAGACTGATGGTAAAGCTGCTAGAAATTTGGCGAAATTGACTCTGTTTAGGCAGTTTTATATAGTGGTTATTGGGTATTTGTACTTCACACGGATTGTTGTTTTTGCGTTGAAGACCATTGCGGCTTATAAGTACCAGTGGGTGGCTAATGCTGCGGAGGAAATAGCTAGTCTTGTGTTTTATTTAGTGATGTTTTACATGTTTAGGCCGGTTGAGAAAAATGAGTACTTTGTTCTTGATGAAGAAGATGAGGAAACAGCTGAGTTGGCTCTAAGGGATGAAGAATTTGAGCTTTGAAATTGCATATTGACGATCTTTTCTTTCTTTGTTAATCACATTACTGTCTATCTGATACACTGTGAGTTGCTAACTATTTCTGCAAGTAGTTTTTCTTTGGACAATTTGAAGATAGTTTAAATGTTTATTATGTCATGACAACTATGGACCCTGTTTGAAGTTTTGTATATCTATGTGAACTCATTATCATTCATGTATTTACTTCATTTGTCTTCGGCTCTTCGCTGCTTTACAATTGTTGGACTTGATACGTATAGCTGATTAAACATGTTACTTTGTTTCTGTTCTTGCCCCTTATATGGTTCTGATTTAAGCTTTTATGCCCATCCTGTAACTTGGTTGCCTGTGCCTTAATGCTTCTTTTGTTTTGAATCATTATGGCTACATATATTGTATGCGATATATGTGCAAATTGCTCTTCATCCCACAAAAGTTCCCTAAGCATTTGTAAACAAGTATTACATTTATGCAAACCTTAAAAGGTCCACAAGCTTGAAGTTATAGTTTTATTTTTTGTTTTTGACTTGAAGTGGTAGCTTGATAGGTTCATTCTTTGGGACTTATTAACTAGCTTTGGTTGAGTGAGAAACTCGAACCCATTATGGCATAAAACAAACAAAACAAGTTACACATCCATTTAAGTCGAGTAAGAAACTAATAACATAAACCATTGGACCATACAACAATCAATTTGAAATCGAAGCCCACCACCACCAACTGCCAATTGTGAACCAAAACCCTTTATCGCCACAAAGTGAGTCTTAGTTTCAATTCGAGGGGTTATTAAGGGCTCGCGATTAGATATAGTTTCAGATGAAGATCGATGGTATTGCAATTCCGATTAAGAGACAATGAAGATGAAAAATAAGTTATTGCATGTTATTAACTCAAATAGCTAATTAATGTCTTAATTAGAATATTGATTACATATGACAAGAGAGGTTTATCTGTTGCAACTTAGATTACGCAACCTATGCTTATGACAACCCTTGAACCGGATCAATAAACAATGATAACGCATGGGGCTTGAACATGTCCGGCTTACCATGCTTGTCTCCACCCGTATACATAAAATGCCCCATCCGAGCAAGGTTTATTACGCTTTCGAGGAACTCAGGTGGCAATTCAAAACCAATTGCTAGGCGCTCTTGATTTAGCTTCTTCCATGCCTCCAAAATAAGCTTGTTTATGTATTCTCTTGCTTCAACCTTTGTGGCACCGGTCTCGTGCATATAACACTGGATTGAGTTTGAAACATCACCTCTTTCTAACTCATCCTTATACCAAAACAATAAACATAGAAATGTATTTAACAAAGATTGTACTTAATAACAAAGCCTTAATAGTAAAAGTTACCCCTTAAAAAGCCTTTCACCTAAAAAAAATCACTCATTGACATTTTTATGTAGGTAAAGAAGTTTACCGGCGATGTGCCCATATCATTAATAAGTCGCACGATAACGCATGCATTGCGAATCATGTTTTCCGCTCTTTCTATTTGTTTCAATGTATCTTCGGAAACACTAGGTAAAGTCGAAAGATAGGTATGCTTGATGACCGGAAGGCCTCCTATCGACATGTATGCATTGTTGAGGAACTCACTAAAAGTCGGTGTATGCCCGCTATGGAACCATCTTGCTTCCCTCATGTAAGCGTTGCATAAATCCTGCCACTAGAATGCCATGTTTACAGTTATAGTTGATGTAAGAAACACATATTAGACTTTAATCATTCAAACTATTATCTATTGACTGATAATAACCTATATGAATAATTGGACAAATGACACTTTTAGCTTTCACATTCATTACCAAGAGCAACTAGGTTGCCTCTCGTGCAAACGCGCGAGAGTTGTTTTGGGTAAAGTTATAGATGGTTATTTGCCATATATTTACAATAACGTTAATCTGTCATCGCTTGTAGCCGAGAAGTTCAAACATTGCGTCCAAGCACGGTAGGTAATGGCTTGGCTTGACTTATCAAAAACATTAAAGCTCTTACCGATATTGCGACCATCAATACCAATACCAACGACCACACTATTTACTCAGAATTGTTCCAACTTGTCACACTATCTCAAATGTAGATGCTCTTTAAGAAAAACTAAAACTACAAAAGTCAAAGCTAAAAAAAATGTTTGTGGCGTAAGTGTGAAAACAAAAACCAAAATAACAAAAGTAGTACAACTTTGGGGCCAAAATGCAAGATATTAAAAGCTTGTGGTCAAGGTGGAAAACTAAAAACAAAAAAAGCACCAAAATGATTAAACTTTTGAAGCCAAAATGCAAAAAATAAAAACTTGGTGGCCAAAGTGGAAAGGCCAAAAAGCAAACTAGCTATTTAACTTGTCTGTAAAAAAAAATAGATAGTAATCTGAGTAGCTCTCAGTAGCATAATCATCAAATAATTATCTCTGATTTATGTTTGATTTCTTTCATAATATTGATTATGACAATATCGCAAAACTTACAGGTGAAATCGAGTAGAAATTAAGTGTAAAAATAGAGTACCGTTGGTGAAATTGTCATATAGCTTATGATATCGGCTACTTATCATAGTTTAGATTATTAATTTCCGCTTTGCCTATAAGAAAATATATATGTAGAGTTTTTCGACTAGGGTTTTACGACCGGCATCTTTGATGACCTTAATTTGTGTGAAATTTGTAACATAAATACAATGGCAAATACTTGAAGAAAAATGCATATTAATTAGTTTGGATAGTTACCGTCTGTTTTAAATAAGGAAGGACTAATACTCCATCAGTCGTCAATGAGTTATACGACATCTCATTTATCGTGTTGTAGAGTTGAAGGAAGCAAATTTGCATATAAGCGGGAAGTTTGTTGATCGCGTTGAGATCCCAGCTACGAACAAAGGACAAGTTTGCTCGATCAAAACATGTTATCGATCTAGCTATTAGCAGTAGTTGCTAGATAACACAACAGTACAACAACATAATAGAAACATCAAAACACCAACTAATTAACCTGTTCACAATGTCGGTGAATTGTTCGAGCTCTTGCAAAGTACCATAGACATCATAAACATCATCAATAGTAGTGATCATCGCGTAAACCTTTGTGATATCAACCCGTCCTTTAAAGCCAGGCATGTCATTTTTTGCAACACTCCACATAAAATTCTCCACTAAACGATCACGAGCAAATCCGAACCTTTCCCAACATGTTGCTTTCCACCATCTGTATATCGATCCAAATGTTCCGTTGGCCGGATAGATATATTAGTAGCCCGAATTGTGATCACCGTTAAAAACAAAACTAGTGTAATATCAATATCATAATGTTGAAGATATTGAGTTTTGTTGTAATATATGTACGTAGTTAGAACAATGTTACATCATATATAAATGTTTACATACAGATATATTGTCTACTTAATTATGAATTTCTAAGTTGTGAACTATGTACTTACGTGTTTTTGCTACAATTAATGTGATGATTTGACTGTAGCAAATTAATACTTGCTGCTAGCCTAAGACAGTAATAATAACAAATGAATCATATATATACCGCGATGCGCATTTCAGATCGTCTTGGTAAACTGCTTGCACCATATTGAAGTCCAGTTTGGCAAGCTGAAGCACCATGGGATTCATGTCACTTCGTCTCTCGTACACTTGAATGAACCACTTTGTTTCCGCTCGTGGAACCATCCATTGAAGTGGGAAATCTAAGGCGCGACTTATTAACGACACATTAATACTTTTATCAGCAATGTTGTGTAGGCTTTCTTTAAGATATTTTTGTGTGAAAATTCTAGCATGATCCAAAATACTTTCATTCTCTATTGAATGGTAAGAAGCTTCATACAAGTTTAGCATAGTAATGATATCTTCATCAAGGTGTACCTTCACAATTCCATTCTCATCAATGTTGTCCTTGAATATCTCTACTCATCACAAGTAAATTAAGCAGCATTAATAATCATACTAAAGGGATGATGGAGAACTAGTGAACATTTCTATTTATACCGATCGGACCACCCAGTGAACATGACCGGGTGGTCGTACCAGATTTTTTTCTTTATTGTGAAAATTTCAAAAATGTTCTTTTGACCATTGACTTCTTAAAATGTTCCAATTGACTTGAAAAAAGATGTCTAGGCGTCCATTTTCAAAAAGGGGGTCGACTATTAATATTAACCAATCAAATTTGACCACGTGTACAAAATAGGTCGGCTCCCCTTTTTGTATACGCAATCAAATCTGATTGGTTAAAATTAATAGTAGGCTCCCCTTTAGAAAATGGTCACCGCAACAATGTCGTTCAAACATCAATGCTATCGAAAATGGTCGGCTCCGGCCCCTTTTTGTATACTTGCTCAAATCTGATTGGTTAAAATTAATAGTAGACTCCCCTTTTAAAAATGATCACCTAAACATCATTTAACAAGTTAATATGAATATTTTAGGAAGTCAATCATCAAAATGAACATTTTAGAAATTTCCCTTCTATATTTGTTATTTTACATCAAAATCCAATCATACTTTCTGATATATGATTCATATTTTAGTTTGCATAACTTATTATGTTTAAAAATTAATTCAAATCACAATATATAGTATTTTAATATTTTTGTTTTAATTAGAAAATATTCCTATTTATTCCATTGTTTATTTATCATATATTCATCGACTGGTTCGACAAGGGAACTAATACGACAAACGGTTCACTGTGTGGTTAACTTGTTCTGAAAACACACATTATTTAATCACTAACATCCTAATCTTCCTTAATTATAACTTTATACCTTGAGGGATATGATATCCATGTTGTCGCAAGAGCCGAAAGCCTAGGGATTTAAGATTTAAATCCATGTTAGTCCATTGTTCATGACTTTTGTAGAAGTTGCCGTATATGTTGTCAAAGACATTGCTAATCTCATTCACAAAGTGATATGAAATGCCGAGTCTTTGCAAATCATCTATCAAGTTGAGCATACTTAATGGATTTTCCACCATTTCTTTTCCTTTGCAAATCATAGTGCTCACCAATTCTTTTAGAGTTTGTGATCTCGTCACATACTTTTGTCCCTACATACAGAAAAAAGATCGTTAATTAGATATTCCCTTTAATTATATTATAATATATATATATATATATGACCTCTCTCGTCTCACCACGTCGTGTTTTTTAGTCTTCGACTTTTAACGCATTGACGGTTTTAGTCCGGACTTTTATTAATTGTCATTTGAGCTCTTAATGAGTTTTTTGACTTTAATCTCTTACCCCATTTTGATACATAGTACGACTTTTACTAATTGTCATTTAGTCCCTGATAAATTTTCGACTTTGCTCTTTTACTATACTTTGACATATAGTACGACTTTAATATTGTTATCGTGTTGATCTCTAACTTTGATATTTCACCGTTTTTTAACATGAGACACATTACGTTTTTACGTCGTGACGTACGGAGCATGAGACTTTTTTTCAACATATATGACGACGTCAAATACGCAAGATCCGACTGTATGACCCGGCTACTGCAGAGCGCGACCTGGTCTTAAATCTTATTAATAGTATAATCCATTGTCGGTGACTTTTTTGTGGGATTTTAATAGCCTCTAGACACTTGGCCAACTCTCATACGTCCAAGTTCTTTGATTTGTTTACTTTTCATCGAACTGAATTTACTGGTTTTAAATTATTTTTTCATCGAACCGGACATACCACATCTGGTTATGTATTACTTCGTATTAGTCAAATACATATGTATCGTATAAATATACAAGGAAAACATGATAATCTAACTATAACTCACAATGCTAAGGTTCAAAAGAAAATTTTATGAGTAAATTACAATTTTGGGCCTTTATAATAACGTAAATTACGGATCGTGGCCTTTATTATAAATTTTTGCATTGGTTGGCCTTTATATAAATTTTTGTCACGGTTTTAGGCCTTTAAGTTAACGGAAGCTAAGTTTTATGGTTAAGTCCCCTCATGTGCAATGCACATGAGGGTATTTTAGTCATTTTACCTTTCTTTTCAAAAATAATTTTCATTAAAAAAAGAAAAAGAAATTGTAAGAAAATTAGGATGATATGATATATGTATGTATATATGTTCTGTGTTAGCATCCTCACTGTCCCCTTTCCCCAACCACCCAACCCCTCTGATTAGATCCATCATCACCTACTCAAGCTACCTCTTCAATTTCAAACAATCAATTCTTCTTCATTCAACCTTATTCACATCTTATGTTCTCTTCATCTTATGTTATCTTCATCATGACATCCCCTCTTTTCATCTTCCTTTCATCATTCTTTCTACTCTCTGTTCTTTCCCAACAAGATTCACCTTTCCCAACTGAAGTCTCAGTTGCCGGCGTGTACGATTCACGATGATCGTTCATAGCGTTCATCGGAGTACGATCTTCGGTCAGATTTACAGCTACCGAACTCGAATTAATCGCATCTCTCAGAGATCTAAAATCCATATATAACACCTTCCAAACCATGAACAGCGATATGTACACCGTAAAACAAACCAGGAAACGCGCTATCAACACCTTCAACCATAATCGGTGAGCGTAACGTCAACGGATTCACGACGTGAATCTCATGACCAGGGACGAGTGTCGGAACAGAATTGGATCCAAAAACCAGTGATCGGAGATCTGTAAGAGAGAGACGATGAGGAACGCAGTGGAAACGTAGAACGATGGTGTAATCAGCGGCTGAAAGGCTCATGTCAAGAGCGTATAGTGAAGAATCGGTTGGTGTGAAGAAAGTGAAGTTATCGCCGTTGATGATGTCGTAGTGAAGATCTAATTTCAAACCTCAAACATTTATCATCATTCACCATCAAAATCCCCTGTTTTCATTTCCCCCTTTTCCATTATCTTAACCACACTCATGTTCAATTCATTTTTTTTCTTAACGCTCGAAATCATTATCATCGATGTATCTAATTCTCAGTGAAGTATTTGTTTCCGGGTGTATGATCAATTCACTTTTTTTCTTAACGCTCGAAGATCGGTTGTTGTTATGGCGTTAGTGAAGAGATTATAGCATTTAATCTGAGAGGTAAAATGACTAAAATACCCTCATGTGCATTGCACATGAGGGGACTTAACCAGAAAACTTAACTTCCGTTAACTTAAAGGCCTAAAACCGTGACAAAAATTTATATAAAGGCCAACCAGTGCAAAAATTTAAAATAAATGCCACGATCCGTAATTTGTGTTGTTATAAAGGCCCAAAATTGTAATTTACTCAAATTTTATTTTAAATTGAGAATTTATTCTCATTTCTTTAAACGTTAGTAATTTTTTATACGTCACTATTTTTTAAAACAATTGTACCAAAAATTAAAGAGATTTAATGTCTTTAACTAAAGTCTATGTATTGATATATTAAAAATAAAAAAACATTTTGTGATAAACTAATAAGCAAAAAATAATTATCATAACAAAATAAAATAAACTTCAAATTTAAACTAGTGTAAATGAGGACTTTAAGTATTGCATTATTGCATGCAATAATATATATATATATATATATATATATATATATATATATATATATATATATATATATATATACACACTGCAGATATGTAGAACTATAAAATATTATAAATATAAAGTATCGTAATACTACATATATGCCGTATTGAAAATTAAAAAACTAGGAAAGTTTTATTTTTTTATAGCGTTATTTAAACTCAACTGAAAATAAAGAAACTCTTGAAAAGGTAATGCAACTTTTGTTCAAATCTTCGATCATGGATCAACATAACAACAAATTTTAAAATTCAACATAATAAATCTAACCGTATTCAAATTATGAAATTCGGTTTTTGATTACACAAACTACAGTTCATTTGATCCAGTTATTTAAATAAACTATATAATAATCGGTTTAACTGGATAACCAAACCGACTAGCGGTTGAATACAGTTCAGCTAGAAATATTTCTATTTTAGTCTGATTAACGGTTAGGCAAAATAAATCGCATATTTCCATAACTATTGGTACCCACACCAATCACTTTTGATGTACCTATTTATTAATTTATTTAGAAACACAATTTCTTTAACACAATGATTATACTAGGTTTTACGAAATACTTAATATTGCGTTGTTGTGTAATTTTTTTAGTATGTATAATTGAAAACAAGTTATAATAATATTATCATCTGACATATTACACAATGCGTTGAAAAAACGTAAAAAAAATCTTTTTTACGTATCAACATTATACGCGTTTTATACATAAAAAAACACCCGTTTTAAATTGTAATATATTTTAAAAAATAATGTCGTATATAAAAGTTATTAACGTTTAAAAAAGTAAAGAAATTAATATATGCTTCGCACTTCATAGAAAAAGTCAACCAAACTGATTAAGACTAAAATACCATTTGTCCATCATTTAAAATTTCAACTATTTACGATTATGTTACCGAATTTTAATAAAGCTTGGATCCATGATCTAATGACCCAAATTAGGTCTAACACTTAAAAGAAAATTTAAATTTATAGAATAACCCCGCTCGGAGATAATCTTCTATACCTTCTAATAAAAAAAGGGTTTTGAAGAACACATGTCATGCATTGGAGAAGATTTTGGAGCATTTTCCCGTTCAAAACTAAGAATATTCTTTTTTAAGCAATTTATGGAAACAAATCGATAACATTAAATCATCCATAATTTCCATTTCAAAGTTTAAATCTACTTTATTTTCATCCCTGAAATCACTATGAAAACGCAAAACAAACAACGTACACAAATAACTCATCGTAAAATACGACCCAGTTTCATGCATGTTGACCCATGCGCCCGACCCGGTACATATGGGTGTCACCATGAATTATGTCCGATATCAATCAACTATATTAATTATGTGTATATATGTTTCCTTAATTATTTTAGATGATTTATAAGACAGTCAGTTTAAATGCGTCGAAATCTAATTTGCTTCTAATAGTGTGCTTATAATTTAAATTTATTAGTTCAATGCTCAACTTAGAGCTAGTATATGCAATTTGTCCTTCTATTTTCATAGATTTTTCGTGTAATGTGTATTATTTTCAAATGTTACTTTTTTGGTAAAATTTTAAAACTGTGTGTTTTTTTATATTTTTATCCGTGTAACACACGAGGTTCAATTTAGTAATGTTATAAGTCAAACATCAAATGCTATATTTGAAGAAGTGTTTAGAGATCGTTTAATTATGAATATTTTTATTCATTTCACATCTTATTATTAATTTATTAAACTTCTAAACTAGTTGAATGAATATAAACTTACTTAAACACAAGTTTAGCACACTACGTACGTACGTACCGTATATTCGCTAGAAAGTGACTGAATAAAATCGTAGGACCATAACGAGGGTGCATAGTTTGCTGTTCTTCTCACGGTGATATCACCGTTAAGATTGGATCGTGCAGGTGAATATCGTTTCTTTTTACTGGCACCCATATTTCTTTTACAACTATTGGGGAAGAGAAATATTGGAGAAGGAAGTGTATATATTGATGCCATTACTACAAATGATATATTGTATGTTTGTGTAGTGATCGATGGTTTTATAACGTTGTAGATGCATGGGAATATATATACACGTACACACTTACTCATTGTCATCCATCTTCTAGTCTTTGATACTATAGGAAATTAGTCAAATTATATGGCCTATATTTTTTACGGTTTAAACTTTTTTTTTGGCATATATAAATACGATCTCGTCAGGGCCGGTCCTGAGGATTTAAGTGCCCTGTGCGAGACGAGAAAAAATGCCCCCGTCCTCTCAATCCGAAGCACCAACGCAGTAAATTATATAAACTAAATTTTTAACAAAAAACAAACGTTTGATAAATAAACATAAGAAAATCAAAGTATTCAAATTAGTGAATTACGTTTTTAGTAGCAGTGGGCTTCCAGCCTTTAATAATTCATAATCAATTTGATTGTGTGGGCTTTTAGATGTTTAGTTAATTAGTTTTAGTGGGCTTAGCCTTTAGGTGTGTGCTTTAAATCTTTGCTTATTTGTTACATGACTATTGACCAAATATAAGTTTTATAAAAAAACCATTTATATAATAATTTTTTTTAAATTTGATGCCTTCGTTAAACAAGTTATGAAAGGGTGATTGTTGTGTGAGTGATGAGGCTTTTATGCAAGACAATTTGTTGTCCGAGTGATGACGGCGACGATTTGAAAAGACAAAAACTAAAAAAAGTATAGTTAAAAAAAATTCGAAGGAGATATATTGACGGTGGATTGAAATGAGTGAACTCAATTTATTTGGCCCCCTCAATCAATTAATAATTAATGTGTTTTCATAGATTTGGCCCGCCTCATCCAAATAAACTGTTTGGTCCCATATGGAGTTACGATGTAAGTAAGTTCATTAAAAAAATTCCATGTGGGACATACATCAACTATTTACCCTAGGCTAGGTGGTACGAAAAGTCGTTACATTGATTAAAATATTTTTGTCATTGGTCATGCTTCTAACTTGGAGAGGATATGAACGAAACACTATTATTTCTGATCCATTTTGTGGTATACTAGCTTGTTCATAAACCTTTTTTTTTTCTGGAATATTAAAGATGGGTTTTTAGACCATGTGTAGTAGGGCGTTTTACTCCTTTATAACGCCCGATAGTGCCCCAAAGCGTCCCCTCTCCTATTACACAGGGGCGCTTTAGACTAAATTTTTGGTTGGAGCTTTGCCTACAAAACGCCTAATTTTTTGCAAAATCAATGTTTTGGTCAATTATGACCGTTGTTTAAAGGGAAAAAAGAAAAAAAACTGTCATTTTTTTAAAAAAAATTAACATTTAATTAATTATTTACTTTTGTTTTATAAATACCAACACAATTTATTTTAAAACCACACACACAATCTACAACACTATTTTTTCTACACCACAATTTCTTTTACAAATCCTCTCAAGAAACATGTTTCATAACGGCTCCGGGTTCTGTGACATCTGCCCCAAACCCGAACCCGAATGCCCGACTCGAACCCGAGATCTTATACTTTCATTTGTATTTGTATCTATTTCTCTAAAATGTAACGTTATTATTATTATTGTTAATAAATACATTGGATTGTACGTTATTCCTATCTTAATTAACCGACCGTATTTAGGTCGCGAAATAACTACGTTAAACTAAATAATTACTATTTGCAATAATAAATCTCCAAAATATACATATGTGTAATGTATAAAAAAGTAATCTTATAAAAGAGTGTTTATAAAGATTATTAAAAATAGAACTATCAAAGTCTCGAAATAGTCTCGTAATGGCTTAAACGAGCTAAAACTATAAAAACGTCACGTATATAATGGTTACGTTTCAATTTAGTTAAGTTAGTTAGTTAAAATATTTATATACTTAACTTTGGGCTAAACCTGTCAATTTACAAACTATACTTAAACTTATAATAACTAACTTAAAACAACCTTTAAGTTAAAGGACCACTTATGTAAATATATGATTGACCCAGCCCCACCCCATCAAGCCCGTATTTCCGGTCCCAAACTTTCCGGCCACCTTGGCCGGAGCTCCATTATTTCCGGCGAAGGCTTTTCTAGCCGATTCTAACACTAAAAACTAAATTAAAATCACATAAATCTGCGTGGACAAGATTCGAACTCCATGCCGGGTGCAATTCGTCCTTTAATGGTCTAAATCCATGTTCAATTTGGCGATTTACAATCGTTTTCAACACCCACCACCCAAACCGTCTCATAACGTACCAAATCACTGAATTGCATTAACTAAAACCGATCATTTCTGCGTTTTGAATTCATTGGTAACAACCAATTGTATTAAACATATCAATTTAACATCCAATTAATCAATTTGCATTCGAAACCAACTCATGACCCGTTCGACAAGCTACGGATTGAAACAACACAATTAAATCAACCAGAACACTCCTACGACATCTAGTTAACTTCCTGTTCAACAAATTTCACGCAAAAACACCAACAAATTCGTATTTGATTCTCAAAACCGTCGCGTATTGTTCTTCCTTTCATCAGCTCGTTTCTTCACCAATCAAGTAAGTATTTTATATCAAAATGATCAGGATTCAACGTAGATTAAAAGCCCTATACTTGTTCTTGATGAGATCAACAGAATAAAACGAATTGGATCGATCTTCATTCTAGGGTTTTATTTGGAAATGGGTTTTGATAACTATAATTGGTTAAAATAATTTAAAAACGAGTTTAGGTAACAAAAATGAATCTGGTCTGGTGGTTAAGGTGTTGGTGTTGTGAGGCAAGGTCACAGGTTCTACCCTCTTTGCCTTCTTTTCTTTAAATTTTAATGTTTTGTATATTAAACATTAAACCTATACCTTTCTAAATAAATTAAATGATTTCTTTTATACTAAGTATACTTGCAATATTTAAAAACATACAAATGTACTACAAAAGGAGAAATACTTATAATATATATATATATATATATATATATATATTCAACAACGAAAAATACTACAACGTTTCGTATAAAACCCTAAATCCCCAAATTGGATTTTAAAACCCTAAATTTGATTTAAAACCCTAAATCCCCAAATTGGATTTTAAAACCCTAAATTGGATTTGAAACCCTAAATTCCCAAATTGTATTTTAAAGCCCTAACTCCCAATTGGTACTTTAAAACCCTAAAGAAAATCCCAAATTATACTTTGAAAATTTATAATTTTAAACCCTAAAACCCCAAATCCAAAACCCTAGAAGTTCTATTTTCTTGATTTTAGTTATTACGTTACTTGTTTCGTTTCTAAATTAGGTTCTCCCGGTTAATTAGGTGATTCTAATATCTGGGCGATCCTCGGTTCTTTCTAGTTGCGATTCTAGTGTTACTATTATCTTTGGATTTTAAGGTGAGTAAACTCACTCCCCTTTTTACTGTTTACGTTTTTGGGGCTGAAATACGTGTTTCTATAGTACAACGGTTTCTTTTGATGTTTCTATTTTCGAAAATGAGATCATTAGATGTGTTAATCATGTTTGGCCGCATGTAGCAAAATTGTGTGATAGTCAATATTAGTTATATTATCTTGTAATTTCCACCGGACAATGTTTAGCGCTAATGGCTTGACAAGCCCACCTACATTGATGGCCTGATAGGTGATTTGACCCGGCGATTCTTTGGTTGATTCTATGTTACTAGTTACTACATGTGATGCTTGATGCTACGATGCTATGTCCCTTAGATGCTTAAACATTTTGATAACTTGCATATCGAGACGGTTAAATGACGGTCAAACGATGGTTATCAATAAATGTAACATGAGTTGGTTCCTCATGACTTGTTGCTAAAGGTAACCCTGCGGGGTCTATGATACTTGTTTCTATGTGTTTCTATGGTCACGGTTGAGATATATATGATGAAATTGCTATGCACATGAGATTGCGAAACACAATCTATAATGATCTCGGATTTTATACTATGTACTATTAATTGTGTTTTACTCACTAGCTAATTCTTTAGCTAACTTATTTTACACGTTTTTCAGGTGGAGTTTGATTCGGTTTTGTTTCAAGACACGTAGGATGCTTCGGACCTAGAATAAAAAGGACAATAAATAATATTTATTTGTCGTTTCTGTTACGATTTTAAGACTGTTTGAATGCCTATTTATGTCACGACATTATTGCTTAATTAATATTAAAATATGCTTTTAGTGTACCATGTGCTTTGTACTTTGATATCCGATCCACTTGACGCGCCCGGTGTTTTCCGCCGCCGGGCGGGGTGTCACAGGTTCGGCAACAGTTATTTTCTCAATCAACAACCGAACCCAAACCAAAACGACCCGTTGTTTAACTATATTGCAAATTTGTCTCCGGTCAACAATCCTTATGGCTTTCAACCCAACCCTTTTGCCATTTACCCTAGCCAATATGGCATTCAACAAAATTTATTTGGCATTCAACAATCCTCTGCACCACCGGAAACCGTTCCGAAGACACCACCCGAACAACAACCATCAAATGTACCCGAGCAACAACCATCAAATATATCCAAGTCATCGCAACCATCAAATGTATTGTTTTTTATGTTTAATGAAATTTTAGGTTTTTAATTATTAATATTTATAATTTTTATTTAATGAAGCAAATGATGAGATAATGATTGTTAGAGACTCTTTCCATTACACCTTATTTGGGCAAAAAGCCCCTTGATGACATGTACTCCGCATGTCACATAAAACACCTCAAGGGGCTCCTTCCACTACCATGGTCTTATGGGTTTGTTGATCAGTTGTCAAGTTATATGATGATATTATTGGTATCGAATCTCGTAAGGATGAAATTGATTGGGATCCGTAGTCTATCAATCTTTTAGTTTTTTATAGTAAGCAAACACTTTAAAAAAATCAGAGAAGAGATAGTTAAACTTCAACCAAGTTTCTTAATATTTAAGAGTTTTTATATAACCTTTTTTTATTTTTTATAAAGTTATATAATAATGTTAGTCCTTATTACTCAGTTTTTTTTACTTTTTACAAAACACACTTTTTTATACAAGTAAAAGTGTAAAACTAATTAACATTTTAATCTCACTTTCATCGTCGAACTCAAATCTCAATCTCAATGTCACTTTTATCATCGAACTCAAATCTGAATCACTCATCAAGCCCACGCTGTGACGCTACTCACCATCAATTCATCAACTTCACAGCCTCACGCTGCTCACCATCGATTCGAACTTATATTTGACTTTTTGTGAAATTTTAGGTTGTTTAAACAAAAATTATTATTGTTAGCAAAAAAACAATTTTTTTAGCTACTTCGGTTTATTTGGTTCAACCGGCAAACCAAACCGAATTGAATTCGTTTTATTCGTTTCGGTTTGGGGTTGTATAAATTTGGTTCGGTTGGGTTTGTGATTTTACCATAAAAAAACCGAATAACCCGAACCCAGGAAACTGAGTAACCCGTAATCTGAACCGATGAACACTCCTACTTCAGATGGAGGTAAAGTTGATATATATCCATTCAGTTCATTCAGCATCTCTCTGTCTCTTAACCATTCAACACTTAACTGAATCATTCAGAGACTTTTTTTTATGAAACAAACGCTCTGAATGCTGAATGATTAAAAGTGAACTGAATCATTAAAAGTTGAAACAAACAACCCAAGTGTTCAAGCAAATGGTATTTTTTTCCCTATTCGACAGTTATGTCCAACAAGGTGGCAAGTTCGTTTACATAAAGAACTTAATGTGATGTTTGATTGGACGTTAATAGCTTGGAGTGAAAATTAGGTGGTACGAAAATTTCACTTTTACAGTTTACACAAGCTAGGTTTTACATGGACAAAAACGTTTTTTTTTTCATTTGTTATGCTTCGAAGCCCATACGAAAGTTATTTTAAATAACTCATGTGATCGAGGTTGGCTTGGAGTGAAATTAGGTCGTACGAAAAGTTCACTTTTACACAATGCTTTACATGTATTAAAACGTTTTTTTCATCTGTCATGCTTCGAAGCCTACACGAAAATGATGGATGTGATCCTGTTGGCTTGGTATTGACGTTTTAGTCATGCTGAAAATTTGGTCGATATGCTTTAGAACTTACACTGAAGATCCATACTGTTCACTTACAAGTTGTAAGTTACAACTAACAAAAGTACTCATAATGTGAATTGTGTTAGAGAAGAACAATAGGGAGAGAACACAAGCTAAACAACATACAATAAATATTTTTTCAAATGTAACTATAATGACAATAAAAATGGTCGCGGTCACTAGCAGTGGTCTAACTCGTGGAATAACACTTCATGGAATAATAACTAGGCACCTCCGCCATCGCCCTACCTTACTACTAATTAGGGGTGTTCAGAAAGCTCGCGGCTTGAGCCTTGCTCGAAGCTCGCTCGAAATAAGCTCGAGAAAAGCTCGGCTCGAAAAAAGCTCGATTGTAAACAAGCCGAGCTCGAGCTAGGCTTGGCTCGGCTCCAGCCTCCAGCTCGAAATATACTTTATATATATATATATATATATTAGTTTTTGTAAAATGTATTAAGTTTAAAAAATAGATGGTATGCAGTTAAAATGTTAAAACTTTTAGTTTAATTAATTCACAACATATAGCAATATGAAACAAAAACATAAATAATATATATAAATATGTTAGTTCTTTATGATTTTTTATTATTAAAAAATTTAAAAATTTAAAAAAAAATTAACGAGATGGCTCGATTGGGCTCGAGCTGGCTCGAGCTTTTAACGAGCCAAGCTCGATTTTTCAGCTTGATAAGAAAAACGAGCCGAGCCGAGTTGGCTCGTTTAAGATCTAGCTCGAGCCCAACCTAGCTCGGCTCAGCTCGATAACAACTCTACTACCAATACCAATCAACAACACTTCGCCACTCCAGGCTAGAGGTGCACAAATCGGTTAACCAGTTATTTAATACCCTAACCGGTTATTTTTGGTTATTGAGAAAATCGGTTATTCGCTTTAACCAATTCGGTTAATAACCTTTTTTTTCAAAATTTTCAGTTATTTTACTTTAACCGGTTCGGTTAATTAACCGGTTCGGTTAATTAACCGGTTTTTCTAATATTTTATTATTTTTCGGGTTTTTTCCCTGTTAACCTGTGGATCGGTTAAAATTCGGTTTTAAAAAAACCGGTTAATAACCAGTTATTCATAAAAAATCCATAATCGGTTACGAACCTGCAGTTAAAAAAATACCCTAACCAGTTATTCCTCAATCGGTTAATAACCAGTTTCGATTACGGTTAATAACTGGTTTCAGTTATTAAACTGATTATTTTGTGCACCTCTACTCAGGCCATCATGCTGGCCTTACTGCACCACCATGGACCGGCCCATTAAATGTGCATCAAACAACAAAACCCACAAGCCCACTACGTTGCTTCACAAACTCAATCAAGCCCACCTCCTTAGCATTTTTACAATCAGAATGGGGTCAAACAACAATGCGACAGGTGCACCTAACATCAGCAGATACAAACTGATATATGGACACATGAGCATCATCTCATCTATTTCAGACCCAGGTAAAAGTTTCACCGTTTTCATCTAGTCCTATAAGTTTATTTACGTTGGGAATGGGCATTCAAAATACCACAATTCATGGATCCGGCCATCATATTCAACCCACAACCAACCGCACATACACCTTAAACAATATTTTTATTCACACCAGATATCATCAAAAACTTATTGTCCGTTCGAATATTTAATATTGATAACCATACATCCGTTTAGTTAAGTGGTAGAAATCATCATGAAGTTCTACGTCTAAGTTTCGAAGTCGAATTTTGGGCAGAAACAGTTGTCAACTTGAGTTTAAGATTCGTACAAAACTCTATTTATGTGAAACTCTGTGTACGAAACCTTGTCTAAAACCTATCGAAGGTTGTAAGTTTGTTTGTGCGACACCCTGATCTGAAACATCATCATAAACTTTGATCCAAAAGTGGTTGTCTTTGGCGAAACCTATGCTCAGCATAATCTTGTGAAGTTCCGCACTCATCTGAACCTCAATTTAGATCCGAAACCTATTATGTTATAATATAAGTGTTTGAAAATTGTCATCATAATCTTAATGAAATGGCAAAGATGATTAACTATGATAATGAAGCTGGGACTCAGTCGAAACCCCCCAAAGCTTGTGAAAGGAACCGATTTTACTAACTGGAAGGGTCATTTTCAAGCTTTCATTCTCTACAATGATACTTCTGTACTCAAACCTACTTAGGTAGGATATGTTGAACCAAAAACCATTGCAGGTAGGACAAGCAATGGGCGCTAGCCGCAAAATTAACTTAAACGCAACCTCAACTTTTGATACATTATGGTTTGATTTTGAAAGTCATTCACTGATCCAATCCAAGGTGAAGCAAAAATATGGTAATTTTGATTTAAAAATTTACATGGAGTTGATGATTTAAGAGAACAAGAAGAGATGCATTATGATTGTGTTTTCATCTATTACTTGACACCATGTGTAAATTCATAGCTATGACAACGGTTTTGTTTCTTAATATATTACGCATACATACATTATGTATATATGTTGTGACATTGTTCGGTTTTAAAATTCAACCTGACTGATACGACCGATCCGTCCAGTCAATTAATTAAATGAACGATACGTTGTCTGATCCGGTTTTAAAATTATTAGGAATTAAATGTGATGGTCCCATTTCTTTTTGTTGTAAGTTGTAAGTGGTCACAAATTAGAGAGATGTCCAAGTCATAGATGATGATGGGTCGTTAGGTTTGTAGGCCCGAGTGTTTAAAGAACGGTTATGCCCATAGTCGTGGCATTCGGATCTTTTTAACATGGTCATGAATGGATCATAAAAACGTAGAAAACATGTTTAATTAATTTAGATTAACAAGGGTTAGTCTAACACATTAAGAAGTATATAGTACGCATTATTAGTCATTAATAGAAGATGAATATTCTAAGAAGATACAAAACTCTAAAATGTCTAAAAATAATTTCGAAACACTCATAAACCGACTCAAACTAACTTCAATTACTTCATTTTGATGACGTTAAAACCTACTTAAATAGAAAATCAAAAGCGCATGTTTTCTTCCTGTGAGATAAAGATACATTTGCTTGCCATTGACCACGCAAATTGTGTTCTTATATAATAATGATTTTTTTCATAAAAGAAAGTAATAAGGATTTTACGGTTTTATATATTAGTGGTTTGGTAGTAATAAGGATGAGTTGATTCAATCTTGTGTCTTACTCTTGTGATGTAGGTGTCACATGACAATCATCGAGTCCGATAAACTCGTATTTTTCTTTTAAACGACCCCAATTTTGGGTCTCCTAAACAGGGGTGAAGGATCAAAGTGACGGGGGAGGGTCACCGCCCCCCACTTTTTTCTGGCCGAAGCGTTGGTTTGTTGTACGGTAGTTGATTATATATATATATATATATATATATATATATATATATATATATATATATATATATATATATATATATATATATATATATATATATATATAGTGTTACCTTCAAATGAGAACCAAATATTTGGAAAGAACTAGTGAGAACCATATAAGCCATATACTTTTTGCTTCAATAACAATGGTAAAGTAAAAAGGTATTGTTTTATTACCATTGTTCATTATTTCTTGAATTTTATCACCTCTCTCCTTGGTTTTTTTTAGAAACTAAAACGTGTGCATATTTGCATATATAATGTGGGTGCATATATGCATTTCAACAAAAAACGATGCAAATCATTTTTTTTCTAAATGCATCTTATAATTGGTAAGTTTACAAGCATTTTTGTCAATTTAGATAATAAAAAATATAACAATTAAATCGGTTCTCACTCAGTTTATATATATATATATATATATATATATATATATATATATATATATATATATATATATATATATATATAGGGTTTGGCCCCCTGAAACAAAACGTTTTAAGATTTGACCCCTCAAAACAAAACGTTAATAAGATTTAGCCCTCCTTAACTGCAAATCCTGGCTTCGCCACTGCTCCTAAATTACTTTTAAACAAATTTGAATTTGAATATCCTTTAAAAGTATTTGCCAAGTTATTAAGTGGTCGTATTCATGATTAGAGGTGTACGAAACAGGTTTAAACCTAACCAGTTTTTTACCAAACAAGGACGGTTCGGGTTTAGTTGAAGAGGGGTGAAAACTCTACCTGATAGAACTCGAGTAGAGTTGGGTTGGAACCGAATTTTATGGTGTCTAAAAAATAAAGTTTTTTTCCAAACAAATCCGAAACCATTTCTTAAATTCAACACATTATTTTTTGGAACATTAAAATTGTTCTTCCTTTAAAAAAAGACAGACTCTAGGAAATAGATACTAAAACATTCAACTTATTATTTTAGTCTTTGTAGTCTTCAATCTTCCTAGTCTCATATCCGCAATAGTCTTCGTTTAGTCTTTGCTTGAATTGTAGTTCACAATGTGCGAAGAGAAATCGTAGGCGAGTTCTTTGTCGGAGTTGGAGACAATTGTTCCGGATTGTACCTTTTGATCGTGTATTAATGGTTCAATTGCTATTCCATCTTCGAGGTGAGTCTTATATTGTATCTGTTTCGTCATATCACATGGTCTTTTAGAACAAATACATATCTCTAACGTCGTTGGAGCTAGTCTTGTATTATTTAGGAAAAACAAATTCCATAACATCTAATAGGTATAGGTATTTGATAACTCTATTTATTTAGGAAAAATGAATTTTAAAAATCAAAACTTTAACCTTTTGGCCGACTTAGAGGTGGGCAAATCGGGTTTTTAAAAAACCGAAGCTGTTTTCCTAAACCGGTTTTTTTCAAACCTATTAAACCAGTTTTTTTAAACCGGGATGGTTTTTAACCGGCTTTTTCAAGTGAAAGCTCAACCCTATCAACCGATTCGGGTCGGTTTTAACCGGAGTTGTTTAGAAATAATCGGTTTTTCCTCCGTTAAACCGGTTTTTTAAATAAAACAGTTTTCTTGCTCCAAACCAAAACAAATCTTTAACCACCGGTTCAGTTTTAACCTAATTGGTTTTTTTCTTAAAATTGGTTTGGGTTTTTTTTCAGTTCTTTGTTTTCAAACCGTTTTTTTCCCACCTCTAGGCCCACAGAGGTCCTAGCTGAGGAATTCGTCGATAGAAGTCACAACATACTAAATTTTTTAATAGAAGTCCCCCCATTAAAAACATTTAACAACATGAAGTTTTTTACAAATTTCAAACTTTTTTTTAAGGCTTGAAGAGAATATGAGCCAATTAATGTAAAGATTACCTTGAACCGGTGCTTTAAATGACAAAACAGTACTTCAATCGCTGTAAGTTTTACCGTTTTGTAAACTGTTTCATCGTTTGGAGCACCATTTCGAGGTAAATGTTAAATCATATGATTCGTATCCTCCACTAGATTAAAATTCTTAAAATATTAGTTTAAAATTTGAAAAAATTTTAACGGCGTTACGTGTTTTTTTAACGGGAGTCCTCTATTTAAAAAATTGAAAAATTATAGAAAATTTCCTTAGTTGGGACTTCAGCCAACCAATAGGTCAAATTTCATATTTTCATATTCCAAATTTCCTTTTATTTATTAGCTATTTAACAACTCTCATTAAGCGGTAGATCAAAGACACTAATTAATTTGTTTTATATTCGTGTTAGTTTTTTTTCATGTGTGAGATATGATAATCATATGAACCAAAAGTGAAGTTATACTATAAAATGGCAAATTTTCTAGAAAGCCTAAGTATGCATTGGGGCCGTTATATATAAGATTAAATGAAAATCAATAGGCTATAAACACAATGTGACATAACGGTAGATAGTTATAACTTTAAATGTTAGACCAAGAGTATTTTAGTCTTTACCCTTATTTTCAAGTTTTATAATCTTCTTTAAACATTAATAACTTTTACATATGATATATTATTTTTAATAAAAATTACTCCAAAAAACGGGTGTTTTTTTATCTTCAAAACGTGTATAGTGTTAATGTATAAAAAAATGAACCTTTTTTTTCCATCGCGTTTCAGTTTTTTTGTTATTTCGTCAAGTCATTATTTGTATTATATTATGTCATTGTGTTATGTTATAAAATGTTTTTGAATACAAACTAAAACATACATAATAACACAATATGTCAAATCTTATAACTTGTTTTCATTGTTAACATAATTATACGTCATAACATAACATATCAAATTACTTGTTTTATTTGTGTAATCCTTATCAAGTCATTGTGTAAAATCCTCATCAGTTCCCAAGATAACACAATGACCTAATAAAATAATACAATGGTCTAACGAAATAACATAATGAACTAAGAAACATGAAAAGGAAAAGATTGTTTTTATATATAAAAATTATACGCATTTTAAAGCATAAAAAATTCTCATTTTTATGGTGCAACTTTTAAAAAAAATGTCGTTTGTAAAAGTTATGAACTTTTAAAAAAAATGTGGAACTTGAAATAGACAAACATTACAAAAGAATATTACAAATAAATTTTTATTTATTTTTCTTTCGTTTTTAACTCAGTTTTCCTTTTTCGTTAGATCATTTTTGACTCAGTTTTTTAACTTTTTGGTATAAAAAATTGATTTCTGTTTTTTATCAATTTCTCTTTTCATACATTGTTATTTTGTGCATTGATTTTGACTTCTTTTTTATAAAAAAAATTTAGATCTCTTTTTTTTTAAAGAAAATGAAAGAATACAAAGCCATGATTGAAATCCCAAATTACTGCATTTTAATATAAAGATTAGGTTATTGAAACCTAATAATATAAGATAAAGATTAAAAAATACTATGAACTTCATTTGTACCTCTACAAACTTAAAAAATATCATATATACCTAAGCAAAACAAAAAATATCATATACTAGGTTTAACACCCGTGTGTTACACACGGGTTAAATAATAATATTTATAAAGAAATTAGAATTATTATGTTTAAAAATTTGTAATTTGTAAATAGAGTAAATTACAAATTTTGGCCTTTATAATGAGGCAAATTACGGATCGTGGCCTTTATTTTAAATTTTTGCATTGATTGGCCTTTATATAAAATTTTGTAACGATTTTGGGCCTTTAACTTAACGACAGTTAAGTTTTTCCGTTAAATCCCCTCATGTGCAATGCACATGAGGGCATTTTGGTAATTTCATTCCTAAAGGACGATTATTGTAACGTTATTATTATTATTATTAAATATACATACAAATATACAATACATACACATCCATATATAGATCTTGAACAAAACAAGAAGAAAATGATAACAGTAAATCAATTCCCACATTCAAATCAGTGCTCGATCTTGAACAAAAACAAGAAGAAAATGATAACAGCAACTGGTTCTTGCAATCATCATGTTCACCAAGCTCTGCTTTTCAATTCATTGACCGAAGATCATACTCCGATGAACGCTATGAACGATCACCGTGAATCGTACGCGCCGGAAACTGAGACTTCAGTTCCGGTGTCTGTAACTAAAAGCGGTGCATCTCCAGATGTTTCTATCATCTATGGCGAATCGAATCTATGTTACCGGAGCACAGAAGTATCATCAATCCGAGACTGCAAAACCAATTGATCCCTCAACAGCGTACAACATTTTTCCAATAGTATCATCAATTGAACAATTGATTCCAATAGTTCAATTGAACAAAGTTCAATCTAGTAGTATCATCAATTTTTCGGAATCAATTTTTCCAATAGTATCATCAATTTTAGACTGCACTCAAATCTAAAGGTATGTTACTTTTAGACTGCACTCAAATCGGTTTAGACTGCACTCAAATCGATCCTTCAACAGCGTTCGCCGGTGGCTAAATCGGAATCAATTGTTCAACCGCGGTTGCCGGAGACTAGATCGGAATCGTTTATGTTCACCTTTGTATTCGGACGATGTGTGTTCACCTTCGTACTTCTTCTCTTCGTCTTTTTTGCCGCCGATGTGAAGTGCATCTCCGATTTTGTTAATGATTCCGGCCATTTTGATAACTGTTGATTTGATTTGTGATGAGAAAATGAGAGATTAGGTTTTGATTTGTGATGAAATATTAGGACAAGTGAATGGGGTTTATAAAGGTAAAATATATGCAGGGTTTTTGTTTTATAAATAGTTTGAAGAAATTACAAAAATGGTCCTCAAATAATAAACACATTATCAATTTCTGATATCAAGGTAAAATGACCAAAATACCCTCATGTGCATTGCACATGAGGGGAGTTAACCGAAAAAGTTAACGGCAGTTAGATTAAAGGCCTAAAATCGTGAGAAAAATTTATATAAAGGCCAATCAGTGCAAAAATTTAAAATAAAGGCCACGATCCGTAATTTGGCTTATTATAAAGGCCAAAATTTGTAATTTACTCTTGTAAATATTTAATATTTAAGGAGCTCTATCAACTCATTGCATGAAACTTAATATTTTCCCTCTAAAACTTCCTATTATAGATTAAAAAAATTTACCTCTAAAAATTGCCCCTAAAAGTTTGATTTATTAGATAGATTAATAACCTGATTCAATGAATTTGTTATAGCAGCCAATTGTCAAATGTCAACATGCCTAAAAGGTATCAACTATCAAGTCACAAAAGTTGGTTTTATCAAACCATTTTCAAGTGAAGTGTTAATTGAAACCTCACCATGTCATAAAGCATTTGCGTTATACAATAATATCACGTGCTTGAATGTTTCTTTTATAATAATAGCATCTCCTTTTTGTAACATGAACGTGATTTAAAAATTCCCATGATTGTGCAATATTTCTGATTTAATATAAAATTGGTCTGTAAAATCATGTATGATCATAAACTCTATTAAAGGATATTACATAAACATGTTGCATCAAACATATTAATTCACATAACGCTATAGGGAATGGAAAATGAAAGCGTTATGAGATTTTATGTGAGGGACATAATGTCTCACAACACATAATATTATGATGATTAAATAGTATACACTAAAATGAAAAGGTTATGAATCAAATATGTAGAGAGAGAGAAGCGATAAAGCCACGAATTGACTTCATCACAAATCGACATGTGACGAATACAGTTATTCGTTTATTACAATAAAGATGAAAAGAATAGTCCATAGTACATTTGTATCGGTATGTACTTTCTGATATAACATAGACATTATATTATATATCTAGCTACTAGGTTTAATACTCATGTGTGAGACACGGGTTAAATAATAATGTTTATAAACAAATTATAATCATTATGTTTAAGGATTTGTAAATAATTAATATTTAATAATTTTGCTTCATAAACTCATGCATTCTGAAAATTTTCACTTAATTTTTCCTTCTCAAGCTTCATATTATAAAACAAATATTTTCCCCCTCAAAAAATAATTTCTAAAACCTTGATTTATTAAATAGATTAAAAGGAAAGGCCATGTGCCTCAAAGTGAGCTTCTAGCATGACCAACGTCGCCCTTTCAACTTTTAAACTTTGTAACTTTCACCCTCTTCAACTTTTAGCCCCTTCAATTTGCAATTTGTCATAATTCATTCCTCGACTTCTAAGTTTCTAGAGTACTGACTTTTAATCTCTAAACTTTGTAAATTTATTCTTTGACGTCATATACATTAGCTCTCATGTTTGTGAAATGTCAAAACTTACCCCTTAACTTCTCTGGTTTCTAAAGTTTTGACTCAACCCCTCAACTTTGTAAAACTGACTTTTGCTATTATCCTTTAGGTGTCTAACCAAACTGATTAATTTGTCGTATATAAAAGGTACCCCTCGCAACGCGCATGATACTTTTTTGGTTATTATACAAATTTTATCGTTTACATTCTATTTTATTATATATTGTATCGTATTTTTTATGGAGCCAATACTAGTGAGTTTTATGATGGTGACCGAACCTGCTATTGAAACATAATGGGTTAGAAGTTGTCACCAAATATTATATGATCGTATCAAACTAAAAAAACCATATTGATAGCGAATATGCTAATGTGATTTTCATAAAATTTAACTATAATAGACACATATATACAAGCAGCTAAACTATGAATCATATAAAAATACTATTTATTTTGTCAGGTTGTCTATCGAATGTCAAAAACAAAGGCATTGTCGCGCATCTAGCTAGATGTGTGTACAACAATCACAATTCACACATTAAATATTTTTAAATAATATATTTTTTCTTATAGCGATCATAATAATGACTAGTTTTTATAGATTTTTATTCATGTAATATACATATTTTGTTAGAAATAAGTTCACTTTTATTAAAATAATCAACTGTGTATTATAACGACCGATACTTTCGTTATACATGGAAAATTTACAAGCACAATATCGTGTACAATAAAGAACAATTTAAACAATTATACAAACGTTGTGGTTAGTAAAGCTTTAATGAATTAGCAACATATCCATAATAGTAACAACAATGAAATCGATACTACAAAATAAATAATAAGAAAGGAAGATCCGGGCTTGTGTTTGACACAATTCCCTTAAACAGATTCATCGTCTATTCCCAGGGTACACCGGACGAAAGCAGTGTATTGTCGGATGTTGAATAATTGCCTGAAAAGAAACCAGAATGAGATGTTGCAAGTGAGATGATCGATTGTTTGAGTGTTTCTCAACTATATCTTGCTGTTGCATTTTGGGTGTTGTTACGAACTCAACTTGCTGCTGCGTTTTTGGGTGCTATATTTGTAGCAAGCGTCTTGAAATTCAACTGTCATAAAACCCAACAGCAACCCAAAAGTTGGAAATTCTAACAGTCTCTTCTAGATGTTAGTAAAAAATGGGTCGGGTTACAGCAATGTCAGCCTCGGGTTTTCGGAGCTACATTCGTGTCCGCGAGTTACAACAATGTCAACCGCGGGTTTTCGGAAATGTTAAGTTGTGAGTGGTTACAGTAAATGTGTTAGTTAGGAATGACAGTAACCAATACCCCATAGTTGAAAGTATTAAATACTAATAACTTTTTTTATAAAGGAAAAAAAGTTAAATCAATTTTCACTCCATTTGTTTTGGATCTATTAAAGGATTAAAATAAAATAATTCTTTACAAAAGTTTAACTGGCCGTTAAGTCTTTAACAGATGTTAAATGAGTGTTTTGTTAGAGGGTCGATGTGGGAATAGGACATCTCTAAAATAATTTACAAATTCCAAAAAATTTAATGGATGCATCATACCATGTTTTAATTGTACGTTTTCCTTTTTAATTAATATTTAATAATTTAAGATAAATTTAGCAAGATACGCATGCTTCAAAAGTTGATCAAATACCTCGTTGTAACCTCTGGTAGGGAGTACCGGGGCACATGTTCTTTCAATTGTTAGGAGTACCAGTGATCTATAAAGAAAGTACTTTAGCTCCTTCTCAAAAGTGATATAGATTAGCAACATTGAGAATGTATCCCTCCCCTGGATCAGACCAGCAAGTCACTTAATTCATTGCTTTGATTCGTTATGACATATTATACATCAGTTTGCTAGGGTAAGCCTCACTTCTTCCATCGAATAGTACCTTTTAGCCTGTGGAAGACAAGACTAACTCGATCTCATCTAACTACAGAGGAGAAAGAAGCTTCCAGCCTTTCATGGAGTCAACTAATTTCAATTCACAACACTTGAACAATTCCTTTTCAACGGCAACAGTAGACCCTTTCAAACCCAGTTTTGCTACCCTCATGAGTTCTATCATTAAAAAAACGTGAGTTTATCTGTACTGCACTTGTTTCACAACCCTGAGAGCACTAACAGAAATACAAACAAACTCAAATGCATCTCTCATTGTTTAAGAACAACCCCATCCTAGTTGTTGATTGAATCGATCAGGTACCCACTTCGGGGCACCCCTCTCTAGCTGAGAGCATCACTTGACCTCCAGGTTAAGGGTACGTCTCCCGTCCACGGGTATTATCCTTCAGCCTGTTAGGATCGGTCAGAACAGCTACGGGTTCCGGTTAAGCCCTCTATCAGTCTAACCCAAGGATTTTTATATTTACACTTTAACAAAAGCTAAAATTAAACATGGTTGTTATCATAACAATTGCAAAGGTTACTTCACCTGGTCACTACAATTCTCAAGCATTGTAATAACATTTTTTTTGTCCTATTTACTAACATGAAAAATATCAAAATGAGAAATATACAGAGCTCTGAAACCAATAAAAAAAAGGAACAAAAATTTTGATAATCAACATTTGATTTAAGACAAAGTTATAAATTTATAATGGCACATTGATCAATAATGACTAGACACATTGATCATTAATGACTAGCCATATAAAGAAGACGGATACATTACCATCACAATACAAATTTCTTAGGCATCATTTACCCATGATCCGTATAGGAGTGCATAATTTCATGGAATGCTGGTAGTGGTTATGAACGATATGATATAAAAGATGGAATAGTGTGTATTTTTTGTTGGGTATTTCCTGGAAAGAAATCATCGGGTCTTCCTTTGATTTCTTAGAAAAAGTCATTCAATACATCAAAATAGAAATTAAAGAGGGTATTTGTATTCGTCGTGTCTTTTATATGGATATCAAATGCCAATAAATCATTCAATTGACTCGTACTTATAAGAATTTTACTCCACTAGAAATGAAACAAAAAGCTAATGAATTGTCGTATTTCTTTTTGCTGCAAATAATTGTACTCATGGATACTTTTCAAGCTTAGATTTTCTGTTGCGTTAAATAGAAAGTAATGGGTCAATTTTTAACTACATCCATATTTGCGTTGGCATGTCTCTTTTCCACCATCAAGTCCCGGTTTTTAACTACATTCATATTTGCACCGAAAAGTATAAAAAATATTATATTTGTGGTACATAAGTTGTATTTTTTGTTTTATAAAAAAGGTTCTCAATTGAAAATGCATCTATATATACGCATATATGCCGAGTGAGGGTTGAGTAGTGGTAAATGGTGTTCTCATTTCAAATAAGAATACTCGATGCCTAGCGGGTTCAAGCGAACGTCATTTCTAGTGTAAGGGTGAGGATGGCAAGTTGAGGGATGGATTAGGCACCCCTCATCCTAAATCTAGTGGGTTCAAACAATGAACTGACATTTTATATGAATTATCTTTCTTTTTACTGTAAAATAAATAAAGCTTGACTATCCGGAGTAACCTAATAACGAAAGGCGACCTCATGCGTTCTGTGAGTCGAATTTTATATGAATTAGCTATAGTTTAGAAAAGAGTAAATTACAATTTTGGGCCTTTATAATAACGCAAATTACGGATCGTGGCCTTTATTTTAAATTTTTGCACTGGTTGGCCTTTATATAAATTTTTGTCACGGTTTTGGGCCTTTAAGTTAACGGAAGTTAAGTTTTATGGTTAAGTCCCCTCATGTGCAATGCACATGAGGGTATTTTAGTAATTTTACCTCTCAGATTAAAGGCTATAATCTCCTCACTAACGCCATAACAACAACCGATCTTCACTACGACATCATCAACGGCGATAACTTCACTTTCTTCACACCAACCGATTCTTCACTATACGCTCTTGACATGAACCTTTCAGCCGCTGATTACACCAATTATGTTCCGACACTCGTCCCTGTTCATGGTTTGGAAGGTGTTATGGATTTTAGATCTCTGAGAGATGCGATTAATTTGAGTTCGGTAGCTGTAAATCTGACCGAAGATCATACTCCAATGAACGCTATGAACGATCACCGTGAATCGTACGCGCCGGCAACTGAGACTTCAGTTCCGGTGTCTGTAACTGAAAGCGGGTGCATCTCCACATGTTTCTATGGCGCATCGAATCTATGTTACTGGAGCACAAAAGTATCATCAATCCGAGACTGCACTCAAATCGATCCCTCAACAGCGTTCGTTGGTGGCTAAATCGGAATGAATTGTTCAACTGCGGTTGCCGGAGACTAGATCGGAGTCGATTACACAACCGCGTCCGGTGACGTATTCTGAATCAATTGATGATGGTGGTGGTGGTGGTGGCATTTGGAACCTTTGGAAGAGAAGGTTTCTGCTTTAAGCTATTTATTTTGCTTTTGTTTAGTGATTCCGACTTTGCTATTTGAACTACATGTTCTGTTTTTGCTATGGAATAGGGTTATAGTTACAAGTTGTTAGCTATGGAATTGTGCATTTGAGGAAACATTAATAAGTTTTTTTTTCAGGGAATGGAGAAAATTCGAACAACAGGACTGTTCAACCTAGGTCCCAAAGTGATGATTTCACAGAGCAAAAAATGGTGAGTTATAAAGCTTTATAACTTTATGGTGTTGAGTTCTATTACACAGTCACTAAATTTAATTATGAATGTTATCATATTCTACTTTCTATCCATCTTTTATGTTTGACATAAGTTAACAAGTTTGACTAAATCAATTTGGTGATGGCGTGGTGATTTTGAATGATGGTGGTGGTGGTGTGATTTTATAATATTCTGAATAAATTACATAAATGGTCCCTCAAGTTATAGAAAGGATTCTTTAGGAGGTAAAATGACTAAAATACCCTCATGTGCATTGCACATGAGAGGACTTAACCATAAAACTTAACTTCCGTTAACTTAAAGGCCTAAAACCGTGACAAAAATTTATATAAAGGCCAACCAGTGCAAAAATTTAAAATAAAGGCCACGATCCGTAATTTGCGTTATTATAAAGGCCCAAAATTGTAATTTACTCTTTAGAAAATAAGAGTAAGAGTAAACTACAAATTACGTCCTTTATGTTTTATGTTAACTGCAAGTTGGGTCATTTAGCTAAAATATCTACAAATAACGTCCTTATTTTTGTAGTTTTTTTACCAATCTCGTCCTTTAAACTAATTGTCTTAGAAAAGTCAGTTAACTAAGACCATGTGTCACTCACAAAAGGGTATAATAGTCTTTTTATACATAAAGGACTATTTGTGTAATTTTGTTTTTGATACACTTCATCTTCAACCTCCAATTATAAACCTAAACAATCACAACACACTTTACTATTTCACTTTAACTCCAAAACAACCATAGTCACCACCACTTACCCCCTCCTACACCATCATCGTTAGAGACCACCACCATCATCATCAATGACCATTGTCAGATCCACCATACGAACCATCGTCATCATCGCCATAGCCAGGTCCACAATTTAGAACCACCGTCATCATCTCCATAGCCATAGCCACTGTACGGTCCACCGCCGTCACTACCGTTGCCATTTCCACCATACAAACCACCGGCTGTTACTGAAAATGGTTTATCAGTCATCCTTTTTCTTTTCTTCTGTACACATCTACAAACAACACAACACAAATGACTCCGATCTACAGTTGTTTGAGCTTAACAGCCTCTTTATTTTGTTGTTGCTTCTTGTTCAGTTCAGTTTACCAAAGACAACACACAACCTCACTACAACTATTGCTTCATATCTTACTGTTTTAATCCAATCGGAGATAACAACCACCAGAATTGAACACCACCACCACAGAACTCCAATCGAACACCGCAGGCCACCTGCATCTTTGATTTAATTGGGGAGGGCAAGTGAGTTGTTGGGTTGGATTTTCTTTATTATTAGTATATATATATATAGATATTAAAAATAGATGAGAATATTATTATTACTAAATAGATGGGTAAAATGACATTATTGCCCTCATGTGAAAGGCATGTGATATGATTTAATAGACTTTCTAACGACCGTTAGTTTAAAGAACGAGATTAGTAAAAAACTACAAAATAAGAATGTTATTTATAGATATTTTAGCTAAAGACTTAACCTATAGATACCAAAAAAACATAAAGAACGTGATTTGTAGTTTTTTCAAAGAGCAAATATGGTTATAAAGATTTCAAATCTCATCAAATAAAAAAATAATTTATTTGTTTGTATAATTGTATCTCCTACCAAATCTTGTTTTGAAGTCCCACCAAATTAAAGATCTCCTTCCCTAAACATTCCAAAACCTTATTTTTTTCTAATTTCTGCCCAATTATTATCTCATTATCCATTGTATCTTCCTCTGATCTATGAACAAATTCTGTCACAATCAAATCTCCATGGACTTTTACAGCTAAGGCTGTTCTTGGATGGTGACACAAAAGGAAGGTCCACATGAATTGGTTCAAGGTATGCACACCTCAACAATATTCTCCCAATCCATTATTTAAAAATAAAAAACCAATCTTTATTTTCTCTTCACTGCAGTTATTAGTTTTTCATTAATCTTGACCCATACCCACTTGATTTTAATGATGTTCAGGGCTTCTTTTTTGTTGGGCATTATATAATTTCAACAATCTTGGATACCCTTTCAAACAAATTTCAAGATTTGGATTAAGGGTTTTGTTAGGTTTTGATTGTTGATGAATATTGTGGTTGATTTGATTTGATTTGATTTGTAAAAGTGATGCTATCTGGGAATTATAATTACTTAAACATGGTGAAACCATGTTGGAAGCCTTTGATGGAAGATGATCAAATCGGAAGAACAGATGGGTTATTATGGTATAAAGATTTAGGGTTTCATGTAAATGGTGAGTTTTCAATGGCAGTGATTCAAGCTAACAATTTGTTAGAAGATCAGACCCAAATTGAATCAGGACAGTTGAGTTCATCAAATTCAGGGCCATATGGAACATTCATAGGTGTCTTTGATGGTCATGGTGGACCTGAGACATCAAGATTTGTCAATGAACATCTCTTTGCTCATCTAAAGAGTAAGTTCTGTTAATGATTATCAAATTTTGTAAATTTGACAATTTGTTTAAGTTGTTTTGTTAATGATTTCAAGAATTTATCAATTTTATAAATTTGATGGTTTGTTTTAAACATGTTCTGTTAATGATTTGACAATTTGTTGTTTATTTTGGTTTAGAATTTGCATCTGAGGATCAAGAAATGTCTGCAGATGTGATAAAGAAAGCATTTTTAGCAACAGAGGACGCATTTCTTTCGCTTGTAAAGGAACAATGGCGCGTTTGCCCACAAATAGCATCTGTAGGAACATGTTGTTTGGTGGGTGTTATTTGTGACGGATTAGTATACATAGCTAATGCTGGAGATTCGAGGGCGGTGTTAGGGAGAGCTGATAGGGGTGTTAGAGGTGTTTCTTCTATGCAGTTATCAACCGAGCATAATGCAAACTTGGCTTCTGTAAGAAATGAGCTTCAATCTTTGCATCCTGATGATCCAAAGATTGTTGTTTTGAAACACAATGTTTGGCGTGTTAAAGGGATTATTCAGGTTAGTTTGATGCTAGAAAGTCAAACCTGGTGTCATTCGAATTCGAATCTTGTTGATATATTTGTTGTTTAGGGTTCAATTCTGTCTTTGCTGTATTACTTTTGTGCTGAGATCAATACATGTTTGTTGTTTTCTCTATGATAGTGGTTTCTTGTTGATTTTGAAGGTAAATTGCAACTTGTTTGACTCCTTAAAGTCAACTGTCAGTTTTTGTTTGCTTTATTGTTCTTTGAAAAGTTGCAGTTTTAACCTTCTTACATAGTGTAGTACAACTGTTACTCCTGGTCAAATGTTTTCATGTGATTTACAGGAACTGTTTTCTTAGAAAGTCAAACCTGGTATCATTCAAATTAAAATCCTGTTGATTTATTTGTTCATTAGGCTCAATTCTTTATTTGTTTTGTTGCTGAACTCAGTATATGTTTGTTATTTTCTCTGTGATCATAGTGGTTTGTGTCGATTTTAAAGATTAATTGTAATTCATTTGACTCCTTAAAGTCAACTGCCAGCTTTTTCTTTGCTATATTGTGCTATGAAAAGTTGCAGTCTTAACTGCCATATGATGGTGTGGCCGTGTGGTACAAGTCTTACTTCTGGTCAAGTGTCTTCAAATGACTTAAAGGAACTGTTGATTTTGTTTTCATTACTTTTTCTTAATTTTTCCAGCTGTTCGATAACTATCTATTGTTTTCCCTTAGATCATAGCATTTCTTGTTGTTTTCAAAGTTATTATGTAACTTGTTTGACTGCTAAAAGTCAACCACCATGAAACCTATGTCAATTTCATTTCTTCCATGAGAATCGCAATCACAGTGCAAATACGCAAATATTTAACCTTAAATATCTCCAAACAAGATGAATTAATCAAGTTAATGATATAGTTATGTTTTTCAGGTTTCAAGATCCATTGGCGACGCGTATCTAAAGAAGGCAGAGTTCAATAGAGAACCTTTATTAGCAAAGTTCAGGCTGCCCGAGCCCTTTTCAAAGCCTATTCTTAATCCAGAACCATCGATATACGTACATAAACTAAACCCTAAGGATCGGTTTCTCATATTTGCATCCGATGGTCTATGGGAGCATCTTAGCAACGAGGAAGCAGTTGGTATCGTTCATAATTATCCACGCAACGTAAGTTTTATGATCTTTTTTTTCTTCTCTATTCTCAATATTTCCTGCCCTCACAAGCTATGATCTAATGAAGAACATAGAAATTAAGCTAACAATTTGTTAGAAGATCAGACTCATTTAGATTTGAGATTTGTACTTTTCTTGTCTTTTCATCCTTTCTTTTGTAACCATGAGTACCCGTTATTGAAAAACTCACAAGACCTGTCAATACCATACTAACCAACGAGATCAGGAAAATTCGTGCATTTGTTTGTTGTCTTTTCATCCTACATTGGTGTCTAATGCCTATGAGACCCAAATTGAACCGAATCTTGTTTTTTCGTTTGTAGGGAATTGCAAGAAGACTAGTGAAGGCTGCACTTCAAATAGCAGCCAAGAAAAGAGAAATGAGATATTCAGATTTGAAGAAAATTGATAGAGGGGTAAGAAGACATTTTCATGATGACATCACAGTAATTGTCGTGTTTTTAGACCCGCCATCGACAAACCGAGCTTCTGCCCGTGCTTCGGTCCTATCTATAAAAGGAACCCAAGGATTGCCACGCACCAACAAGTTGTAGCATCAAGGATCTAGTTTGTGTGTAAACTAAGAGCGTATATTATTTTTTTAACACGTGCAAAACGATGTTGTTAGCCATAGTTGGAACACGAAATCTTACAATCTTTTTATTATTTTTATATAAGTTGTAAGATACGGTTCAAAAGAGACATGAATATATGATACAAGATTTGATGATGAAGATGTAATTTATTGTGTATGTTGCATATGTGTTTGTGAGCATATAAGCAGTGAAATGTCAGTTTGAAAGTTGACCGCTGTGCTGTTCAACTCAGATAAGTTCTGTATATAAGCTTACGTTTTTCTTTTTCTATCTTTGAGGTTGTCATAATATGTCAGAGTTCTCTAGCCATATACAAGGATTAGGTTTTATGAGCTAGTCGGTTTTTCATGATACAGACTAGCATTATCTTTGAATGTCAAGCTAGCGATTTACGGTTGAAAATTCGTCTGATGTATGTGCATATGCCTATGCTATTAAAAAGCTCGCCGTTAAACCCGAATTACAACATTTGAAAAATACTTAAATTTCAGTTCATCCTTATAAAAAAAACAAAAAAAAATGTTTCTTGAGTTTCTATTCTCGTCACAAATTTCAATTACTCTTAAACTAAAAATTACAAAAAAAATGTTTTTTTTATGTATGTACTTTATCACAGTTCACGTTCTTTTCATTAAAATAAAAGTTTTTTTTTCGATTCATCACATGTTAATTAGGCTCATGATTAGCCAAATATAGTTTTTATTAAAAACTATCTTTAAAGTGTGAAATAGGCTGACCCCGTTTAATTTAATTTAAACTTTTAAACTAAAAGTATCAATTAAATTTATTAATCCTACTTTATTTAATTTCACAAATCTCCTTATCTGGCAAATTACTAAATGGTTTGTCATATGCAAGATAATTCACTTTACCGTCTATGTTTAAGTAACATAATTTCTTATTTTATGATGAAATTTGTATAAATCAAGTTAATAAAGATTACTTGAAAGTTATGTAAATATAAAAACAAAACTTGAAACTTACATTTATATTTTAAAAATCAATTAGTTGTTTGCAACTCTTAAATCTCAAATCTTGACGGTGGGTTTGGGTGCACATCTGGTGCAGAGTCTCATGCGGGTCAAATTTTTGGTTGCATAGGCACGCTTGCAATAACAGGCGGTTTACATTATGTTGTTACTCGTGGTGGGTTTTGTCTAGTTTGATAATGATCAATCGGGTTCATTGGATTGATAAAGGAAAGCTTATTAAGTTTATATTGGACCAGATGATGCTGTTGATGTTATTCATACTTACTTTGGAGTTGCCGGTCTTCGCTCCTTAAACACCCAGGATTGAAGGCTATCGATCCGGCTTACTCACTGCCTGTTGATGTCATAAAAACTTTCATTGTTTAGAAATGAGAGTAGTATATGTATATTCATTCATTCATAATAAAGTTACAACAAATACTCAAAGGGAGCAGCCATCATAACTTGACAGATTGCAGTACTCCCTTACGTTTGATTATTTAACGAATAAAAAAAACAATATAAAGGTGTCTTTTCGTTGTTCTTTCGTCCAAAATTCACTCTGCAAGCCCGATTATGCATGCAGATAATATTAGTTATAACGGAAAACTGCTAATCTACGCAACTGCTGATCTTTTGACCTCAAAGTCATCAAGGTTAAGTGCTTCCAGCAACTTTGGCCATGATTCTGGGATCCCACCGGGAAGATCAAACTCCATTAACTTGCCTTGAGTTTTGTAGAAATCTTCTACAGGTTGACTCTGCACAAACAGACAAGAAAACATTCATCATCGTTCATTCATTCTAGCAACTTCAAAGTAAACTACAATTTCCCTGACACCTCAATTTATCATTTTTCAAGGTCCTAAAGGGCTAAAGGTATTTTACACACATTTGAAAGTACCTAAAATGTGTTCTTGAAACCATGGGCTTAGTGCAGTTGCAAACAACAATTGTATGTGTTAGGGTGTGAATTTCTGACATGAAATGAAAACAAACAATTGAGCTTATTGCAGTTGCAAAAATCAACTGTGTATATGTATGTGATCATAACAACTTAAAACAGAAGAGCATTATCCAATAACTAGCTTTTATCACCAGTTTTATTGCAGCCGCAGTTATCTGATTCTGATAATTCAATATCACATAACCACTTCTAAAACGAACATCCAAACACCCCTTCGAACTACTATGTTATAAGAATTTCAAAAAATCAGAGAGTAATAATACTTTTTGCTTCTAAAAAGTAAACATATTTAAATAAAAATTAGACGGTAATAATAATACCTTTTCATGGTACACACGAAGTCGTTCTTTGACAATTTGTTCGGTGTCATCAGCACGAGTAATGAGCTTTGACGCACAATGCTGAGGTGGAAGAAGTGGGGCCATGCTCATTCCCGGTCTCCCATTTTCGGCTTTTGCATTAATGGATGCCACATTGAAACCTTTTCCGCATTGGCTGCATATTCTTCTTCCCAAACATTTCTCAACTATTACGTCTTCCCTTAGCTTCAGATTCACCACCAAATCAATTTCTGTTACCTGATCTAAAATTTCCTGGACATATAGCATAGAAATTAGAATATTAAAATCCATGACACCACATATTAATAAGCTAAAAACATAAACAAAAAACAAAATGAGTTGTTTTCAGCTTTAAAGCTACCATAAAACCGTGTAAAGAGATAATACATAACTTTAGTTATGGTATGGTTCACCTTGGTTTAAAAAGACACTTACAGCTTGTCTTATGGTTCGGGGAAAACCATCCAGAATAAATCCTGATTCACCTTTTGATTCTCCAGCTTCGATTCTTTTTGATAATAAGTTGAATATAATTTCATCAGAAACTAACTTCCCTTGATTCACTATCTCAGCGAGCTAAATAACATACAAAGATTAGTACACCGAAAGTGAAGAACAAATCAGGAACTTTTTATTTTTTTAAACAGAGAAATCAAAAAGTTAACATTATTTACTTGTGACAAGCTTCCCTCCGTCTCAAAATAAATGCAAATTCTGACTTGTCACATAGTTTAACAAGACTTCTAACTTGAGAAAAACAACTAAAGTGTTCCTCAATGATAATGAAACATAAGAAAAAACCAAAACAACTGCAGAGTAATGATTAATGACACCAGTGTCTTGTAAGGATTAGATCAACTTGGATTTAATTCTTACATATAAACCCAAAAAACGATATAATGCAGTTGTTTTGGCCTTCGGGAAGAAGGGGGCAGTTTTTAGCATTATGTCATAAGATCAATAGGCACACAATTAAACTTCTTAATCAATATCTTCAAAGCCCGATAAAACACTTTACTTTGAGTGGTATATGTCCAGGAAATTTTAGATCAGTTAACAGAAATTGATGTACAATCATAGATATTAGTGCACAACCATAAATCAAACAACTTTCATTTCTGGCCCATATGAAATTGACAATTAAGTTCAAAAAAATGCTATCTTTGTGAGCTATGCAAACCTTGTTTCTATAACTATAGTGGTGACAAACGATCAAAGTCACTATTATGTTTACAAGTTTGTTTCTATAACTACGTATACCTTATTACTTTATTTACAAATAGAAATGTAATATTGTAATGACATATATCAAGTGAAGATAATAATAATGATATAAAAAGAAGATGTGCCTGAGAAGAAAGAGGGCCAGAAGAAGATAATTCATGACGAACGAGATCACCGGTGGCGATGTGAGGGACGCCGAGGAGATTGGACAGGCGACTAGCATAGGTTCCTTTTCCGACGCCGGGACAGCCTAGAAACACCCACTGGAAGTTTCTGGAAGGTTTGGGTTGTGCGAAATTAGGGTTGTTGTGGTGATGAGATTGAGAATCGGAAACAATGGCGGTGGTGGAAAACGATCGTTTGAATAGGAGGGAGATTGAAGATGATGGGGAGGGTTTGAGAAGGCGGTTGAGGGCCGCCATTGGTGAGTTTGACTGTGGAAATGCAGAGATGTGGTGAAGAAGAAGAAGAAGTCAGCAGGTATATGTATGTATATTATGTATGATCTATGCAAGGAATGAATGAAGAGAAGGAAATGAAGATCCCCAATTCTAGAGAATATGCCTCCCTCAGTTTCCTCAAAAGGATAAAAGAGTAAATTTTAGGTAATGTTATAGAATTGTGTAATAGATGATGTTTATGTAGTTTTAGCCGTTTACTGCTCGAAATTCTATATACATGTATATATGTATATGGTAAGACATGAACATAGAATTTGTATTTACAAACATGATATGATAATTTGTTTTATATGTTTTTCAAACATAGACCTGTTAATACATGTTAAACATGATAAGATGAACTTTTTAAGAAATGTTTATATCTGGATTACATAAACCTATTAAGTAGCATACAATTGATAAGATGGTTGTAGACGACTAAATGATGGTGGTTGATGGTAGCAATAGGTGGAAGCATGTAGGTAGCAGTAGGAGGTGGGTGGACGGCGATGGAGAGCCAGATAGAGGTGGATTCAGAGTTGGGTTTTTTTAGAAAAGTGAAAAGGTGTATTCGTGATATTTTGGTTTTAGGGGAATTTAAATAGGCAAATATTGTAATATTTATTTAAAAGAAATTCTTAACATGTACTAGCAAATACTAAATAGGTAAACGTGTATTCGTGTCTATATGTTTAGAACACGAAACATGTTAAGGCCATACTTGATACTTGTTAAAGTCGTGTAAGTTCGTGTCGTGTATTTGTATGCGTGTTTAAAATTTCCAACCCTAGTATTTGTTAGAAAATAACCAACTATGTGAACAAGTCGTGTGTATGTTCTAGCAGGCTTCAATATCGTCAAAAATCTTCATAAACAATTTCTTTAGGTCTTTCAGGCAATTTCAAAAATAATCATCTAGTGAGTTATTGTGCGTCTGTATACGATCACGTTACACATATCCTTTTATTTTTAGGCGGCTGTATCTGTTTGTTCTTTAGATACAACATCAGAAATTAAAACTTTTTATCATTGTCGTCTAAAGACGAGAAGTAATTTTCGGTGCTCGAGGCATGAAGCCACTTACGAGTTGAACGCGTTCACAATCCCATAAGTGGTAGAGTGTAGACTCACTTGAAAGTGAAACACAAGAGTCAAGACAGACGAAGACGCATTGACCAAAAACCCCTTTCCCGCCTCTCACTCGAAAATGGCGGACAAGAGAAAACGCCGGCGAGCTGACTCCGATTCCGACGACGAGTCCATTCGTCTCCCTTTCAAAAACCGCCTGAAACCTGACTCCGTCATCTTAGACACACTCAAAACCCTAACCGAGTTAACCAAATCATCTTCATCTTCCAAAACCCTAACCCTAGCAGACCTTTCCCTCTCTTCCACCTGCCGTGAAGTCACCGATCTACCTTTATCTTCCGTTCAAAACAAAATCCTAACCCTAGCTCTCTCCCTCACCAAATCAATCCTCGCCGGAAACGGTTTTTCATTCTCCGTCCCCTCACGCGCCGCCACCAACCAACTCTACGTTCCTGAACTCGATCGCATTGTTCTCAAGGACAAATCATCAGTTCGACCTTACGCTTCTGTTTCCACTGTTCGAAAAACCACAATCACAACGCGTATTTTATCGCTAATTCATCAACTGTCGTTGAAAAACATTCATGTTACCAAACGTGACTTGTTTTACACTGATGTGAAGCTGTTTCAGGATCAGACGCAATCTGATGCGGTTTTGGATGATGTATCGTGTATTTTGGGATGCACTAGGTCTTCGTTAAACGTTGTTGCAGCTGAAAAAGGAGTGGTTGTAGGTAGACTTATGTTTAGTGATAATGGTGATATGATTGATTGCACGAAAATGGGGATTGGAGGTAAGGCGATTCCACCGAATATTGATAGAGTAGGTGATATGTCTAGTGATGCATTGTTTATATTGTTGGTTGAAAAAGATGCTGCTTATATGAGATTAGCTGAGGATCGGTTTTATAATCGATTTCCGTGTATTATTGTGACTGCGAAAGGCCAACCTGATGTTGCTACTAGGTTGTTCTTGAGGAAGATGAAGATGGAGTTGAAGTTACCTGTGTTGGCTCTTGTGGATAGTGATCCTTATGGTTTGAAGATATTGTCGGTTTATGGGTGTGGATCGAAGAACATGTCGTATGATAGTGCGAATTTGACTACACCGGATATAAAGTGGTTGGGAGTTAGGCCTAGTGATTTGGATAAGTATAAGATACCTGAACAGTGTAGGTTGCCGATGTCGGAACAGGATATTAAGACTGGTAAGGATTTGTTGGAGGAGGATTTTGTGAAGAAGAATCCTGGTTGGGTTGAGGAGTTGACTTTGATGGTGAAGTCGAAGCAGAAGGCGGAAATTCAGGCGTTGAGTACTTTTGGTTTTCAGTATCTTTCTGAGGTCTATCTGCCGTTGAAGTTGCAGCAGCAAGATTGGCTCTAGTGATGGTTTGTAATCTTCTTATTTTTCATTGTAGCAAGTTTATTGTTTCTAAAGTTTAAATACCTTTTGTTGAATCTTTGAGTACTGACAAGTTTTACTTGTTTTCTGTGTTTTGAGATGATAATTTTTTTTATCTTTAATGTATTTACTTATTCCCCGGCATTTGTAAGATAGATCCACAAGTAGTCATCCATTAGTTACCGCTGTATTGGGTCAAGTTAAGATGATTGCTAATAAGACTTTCATATTGTACTGCCAGTAAGTTGTCTTTGGTTTTATAGGATGTCAGAATTAGGTACAAACTAGACAGTTTTTGTGATTCTGAAGAATGGAGGAAACAGTCTTAACAATATTATACTCAATATGAATGTTGAACAATAATATGACAATTCTCTAGTCTGTCATGGAATATTGTCTGAGCATAGATTCATGGTGCTCACACCATTTCTTGTATGGGTGACAGTCTCGGCAACAATCATGTACTTTGGCAGCAGGCTGTTTATTTTAGTACTAGGACGTGACTTCGGTAGAATGATGTGTTCTGTAGCTAACTCGTATATCAGTAGCAAGTGTACATAGGCAGCAATGCAAATCGGTAGAAACAATACTTCAGCGGTAATCTTGATTAGCTGCTTGAGTTTTGGTGAACCTCAATCTCAAATACCCAAACATAGGGCGACTGTAGTAAGTTAGTAACATACTCACATGGATCGCAATGTGTCTTGTATGTTGTGCTTATGAGTACACTGTACACATGATTCTCTTGTGGACTCTTCAAATCAGTTTTTGTTCTCAGTTGGGGTTCCTTGGATATCTATATATTTGTCCTTGTAACCAGGTAGTTTACCATCAATATATTAAGTATAGCATCATAGCCCCTTTGCTATTTTCTTTGCAATTGATAATAGAATTGTTAAACATTTGCTTTAAACTTGATGGGTGATGCGTTTGATCTTTCATACTGATCGGATGACGAGCCATTTGTTAGTTTGTAGTTTGTACGTGATCAAGTCTGAAGTTTTTCAAAGTTTTTGAGGATCCTGGTAGATTCTTGATCAAGTAGTCAGCCATTGTTTGAATGAAACACATTATAAGTTTATGACCTGTTACTTATTTGTTTCTAAGTTTTTAGGTGTATATATGAAACAGTCTTCACGAAAATGATGTCATAGACTCGGAGTGGGATTCGGGTGTAGAATCTAAGGCACATATGAGATTATTTGAAGCATCATTCATGCAGTATTTGTTTTTAGTTTTTTTTTTATATTTATTTTTTCTATTTTAGAGATTTTTTAAAAACATAACATTTTCAGTACCAAGTATAAAACATAAACCCCTAAAAGATATTTTAAACTCGAAGTTTCCTTCTCATCTCAAATGCACGAACAGAACACTCACTGGTCTTTAGATCTTATATATGATCTATTTTATGATTTTCTGGTTTACCGATTTCTGAGATTTTGGGTTTATTTGCAACTGTCTGAGTTACTGGGATTATAACACCTAGATTTTATATTTTCTGAGATTGTTGATTTGTGATGCTTTTTTGAAGTTCTTTGTTTGTACCTGCTGGTTCACCCGCTTACTGGTTTCTGTGGGTTTGTATGTTTGTTCTTTGTGAAGGGGCGGCCTGGAAACAATCGAAGGATTATGAACACTATGAATTGAATGAGTATGTATTAAGTGTATTTTTTTCATTCTTGAACTTAGCCATGCGCAGCTTTGTTGTTTTATTTTTACATTCTCTGTACTCATTCTCAAACAAAGAGTTTTGATGTTTTTTTAATAACTTTGTCAGATATTTATGGATGATTTTTTTTTTATGATAGTTGATGTATTTATATCTGTGGTTTTTTTTACATTGTCAAATGTTTATCTTAGGATGGTTGTGAGAAACTTCTGCTTGCAATGTTGTGATTTTACTTTTACCCTAGATATATTGCTATGGCTGTTTTTATCTTCCTGTTTGTTATTCAGTGTTAAACTGCGTCTTAGTTGAAAACGTACATGTTTAGATACATAACTCTACTATCGCTCCTCTACACCCATCTTGGAGTGTTAATTGATCAGTTCTTCTATGGAGCTCTATGTTCACGTCCCTCACTTTTAAAGTTGTGACTTCATTTAGTTATCAGTGGTGTCGCATTTGCAATTGTTAGAGCCATAGCTAAATATTTGACATTTCAAAGTGTTTTATAAGATGAGAATGAGACTAAGTATTTAGTTATAATAACCACCTAGGACGGTAATAAGTACCCAAATACGACCGAGTATGAAGTGAATATGGATTAAATGATTTTAGTCCAACACTCTGACACTACATAGTGCCCAATAAATCCAAGTAGCAGAGTTTAAAACTCCTGAAATATATACCTCAATTTAAAATGTAGAATAGAATATGTGCTAATAATTGATTAAAAAAGGTAAATAAATATTAAAGGCCATTACATGATATTTTCTTATGTTTGATCCACATGTAACATGCATTTTAAGTAGTCGTTCATTTTAAGTTGCAATAAAATAAAATAGATCTAAAACATGATCGTACCGACAATGGACGATATTTATGGTTAAATGATTGTTGTTAATTTGCAAAACCGAATGTGAAGAAATTGAGTGGCCCCACCGTATCCGGGGGTCCAACTCATCCAACGGCTTTATCGAACCAAAACCCATCTGTCATTCATTTTCATATCATATCATTCATACTACTCTTTCTTTCTTTCTTTCTTTAATTCACATTTTCATTTTACCCACAACACAACACAACACAAGATCTGCTTCTCTTCCTCAAACATTGCAATAACTACCAATTTCAACAAACTCTCTCACATTCATCGGTAATTTCACTTTCTTTTATGTTTCTTCAACTTCAAAAACACAATGTTTTAGTAAAAAAATTATATTGATTTTGAGTCAATCTGTTTAAGTTGTCATCTGGGTGCATCAAGAATCACTTTGATCTTGTTAATTTCTTGTATTTCAAAGGGGGCATAATCGGTTACTGTTTAAATTTACAAACTTTTATCTGAATTTTTAATGTTATCTGCTGAATTTTTTCATGTTCATCATCACTAGGCTTCTGGGTATGAATTTTATTATCTATCTACTTGAGTTTTGATGATTTTGTTTCTGTAATTGATTTATGGATTCATTGGCATCTTAGTTTTTCTTGATGAATTTTGGGTTTTAAGTAGTAATTCAACAGTTAGTGTGGGAGAGTGGTTTCTTACATTGAATTTCATACCAAATTCTACAATGTAGGAACAATATTGGTCTAAGTTTCTACCATGTATGTCAAAATTTTGAATGTAAACTGTGTATGTGTTTGACTTTTGACTGTCAAAGTGCGCGTTTTGTTATAAACCAAGAAATGGTGAAATTATGTTGAAAACAGGCTAATTAGGGAATGATTAGTAATGGGAAAGAAAGGAGGATGGTTTTCGTCGATTAAGAAGACTTTTAGTCCCAGCTCCAAAGAAAAGAAAATCCAGGTTCTTTACAATTCATTCAAGTTTCTTGATTTACAAAATATATTACCTTTAAGTAACGATTTTTATGTTCATTAAACACCAGAAGTTAGAACAAAAAGAGTTTTTGGAGGATCATCCTTCAGTATCAAATACATCAATTGTAGAAAATGCGAGCAGTTCTTGTGACTCTCATCCATTTCCTCCACAAGAAGAGGTGAAACCACTTGAGGTGCAGGATGAGCCACAACAAGCCGTCGTCACTGTTGCAGCAACAACAGTGGCACCTGTCACAGCTCAGCATGCAGGAGAATCAGAGGAAGTAGCAGCCATCAAAATCCAAACCATTTTTCGCGGTTACATGGTATTTAATTACTGAAGCAAATCAAGAATATTTACAAGTTTAAAACATATGATGCGTGTTTGATGATTTTTTTTTGTTGTTTATAGGCAAGAAGGGCGTTATGGGGTCTGCGAGGGCTTGTTAGGTTGAAAACGGTGGTTGAAGGGCCTTGTGTCAAGCGGCAAACGCTTAACACCCTCAAAAGCATACAAAGTTTAGCTTATTTGCAATCCCAAATCAATTCTAGAAGGATCCGGATGTTAGAGGAGAATCAAGCACTTCAGAAACGACTCCTAAGGGCTAAGGAAATCGCCAGCATGCAGGTTAGTTTTTGTTACAACTCATCTCACATGACTACACAATATGATCCCACCCATGACACAACTACTGAGGATATCTAACAATAATCTTTTTTTTTTTCTTTTCTTGATATTTTTGCTATAGAATGGAGATGAATGGGACGATAGCGTGCAGTCTAAAGAAGAGATGGAAGCAAAGCTTTTGAGTAAGTATGATGCTACTATGAGAAGAGAAAGAGCCATGGCTTATTCGTTTTCTCATCAGGTAAAATTTAAGCGTGTTTGGATTTGTGTTTTATATAACTAGTTACCCGTAACCATCAAGGGGTGGCGTGATAGTAAGAACATAAATTCATCTACTAGAGTTGAGAGGCCATATGGCTATGGCTTAAGGACACACAGTTTGAGATGTTTGGTGATTTTATTGAAACAGCAATCTTGGAAAAAATCAGGAGGGACGCCGACGGCAACAAGCATGCTTTTCATGGACCCCGCAAATCCACAATGGGGTTGGAGCTGGTCAGAGAGATATAAAGACCATGGAGACGATCATATTTCAGTTAGAACCTGTATCGACGGTAAAAGTGAAATAGCAAAATCTTATGCTCGTCACCAACTTAAATCCGCTCCTTCAACTCCTCGATCGAAAGGAGGCAGTGGTCTGGTGGCATCACGTAAACCCAAGCCTGGTATTAGCCCACGGGCCCATGCTTTGGGTCTCGAGGCTAACTTGGATGATGACTCAAAAAGTGTGTCAAGTGTTAAGTCTGAGAGGAATAGAAGGCATAGTGTTGCAGGGTCTGTGGTGGCTGCTAAATCAGCAAAACTGAAACCACAGGGACGACAGGGCGTGGTGGAAAATGGGGGCGGGAGGACTACGGTGGGGGTTGGTGCGAAGAAACATCTTTCGTTCCAGGCTAAACCGAGGCGGCATTCTGGACCACCAAAGGTTGAAACCACCATTTGTGATGGATTGGAGCAGGGAGATGGTTGATGCTTTTGTGCAATTTGGATCTATATGTGTATTATGAAACATTATTTATTTACTTATTGTATGAAAGTTTTATGAAATTATGGCTCATATGCTGCATTACTTTATGATAATTCTTGGTGTAACAAAAGTCGAATAAAGACCTGTTGCCGTGTGAGATTGATTGTTTCTAGCAATTCGAAATTCGTATGATAGTGTTTAATACGAGGGTATCGCTAAACTTATAAAACTACATATTTTTCAAATCATACTTCTAATGCATTGTGTATTATACAAAGAATTAGATATTGTGTATCACGGATAGAACTCTTTCTAATTGGTCAACAATCGAGGGGGTTTGTAGGCGTGGATAGGTTAAGAGGTTTGACAATTGAAATATTTCAGATGTCTTTTTGATATATTTCAGATTTATTAGGTGAAAGTTCAGAAGTCAATCTCAAATTTGAGTATTTAAAATCACTTCAAAATATAATTGTAATAAAAATACATGTTTTGAAAATTGGTCGTTGTATAGCTATTTAATTACTTAAATTTTATAACTTATTTTATTTTAAAGTCTTAAAAATTTTAGTTGAGATATAATAGATAATTTTTCTACAACTAAAAACTCTAATATTTATTGGAGTGCATCTTTTGAGTGCAATGGTTTTATCGTTGTGCCAACCAACTGTTGTTCTAAAAATATATATTTTATAATTTTAGAAATTTTATATCGATATTTTTCTTTTAACGATGTTTGTTTTCAGAAAGTTGAAAAGTTTTAACTTTTTAAAAACTTCTTAGTACGTAAAATTTTATTAAGTCTTAATATATTAACAACTAGGTTATTACCCATGTATTACACGGATAAATTAATATGTTATGTAATTAAAAAAATAATAATATGATATTTTGATTATATTCAAAATTGGTATATTAGTTTTAAATTGTTTCAACTATCACATTTTGATTTCTACCAGTCCCTACTATAAAATTGGCTAGTAACGGTCCCAATTTTTATCACTTAGGCAACCAATATGTCGTCCCTAAAATTTATTTTATTTAACGGTGTTAAGTTTTTTTCCCGAATTCAATACCGATGTGTTTAGGCTTTTGATTGGAAGAAGAATACGAGTCAATTAGATGAACTATCATATACCTAATATAAATAAGAAATCCTAATTTTTAACAGCGGTCAGTTGGTTGTCAAAATGATAAAAATTTGAACAGTTACTAGTCAATTCGATAGTTGGGGCCGGTAGAAGCCACAATGTGATAAATGTGACTGTTTAAAACCATATATACCTTTAAAATTTGATTGATGTTGCACTGCAATCGAAAAGTAATAACGTATGTTGAAACCATTTTATAAAATAATTGTTTTAGTGTTTATATAAGGATTAATATATTAAAAGTCAATTAGAATATAATTTCAATCATTCATAAATGAAGAAAACAAACCAAAAAAAATGAAAAAATAATTATAAATATCTAATTCAATTACATTATTTAGTTGAAATCTTAAAAAAAGAACATTATTATGATTTATTATGTATAAAAATATTTTTCATAATTTATGACGTTTAGGTGGATATGCAAGTTGAATGTCAAGTGACAAATTATTTACTAATTTATCAGTATAGGGAGATAAGTTACATTTTCAATTGATTTCTTCATTTATGCGACGAAAAATAAACAACTTATTATTTAATACAAACGGTGAGAAGTATACATAATTTATCGTTAAGTCGACAAGATTTGGTTTATAATTGTTTTAGTTTTAGGTTTCAATACAAAATGTAAGAAGTCGGGTCAAACCAACTCCAATTAATCTCATTCTGACAGCATTGGAACTTTCTTGTCGAACCTTCTAAATCTTAGCTTTTATGTTTTAGGTTATAATGTTTAGTTTAGCCTTAGGGTTTAGTTTTTTTTTTGTATCGAATGGTTTAGGTTTTTGAGGGTGGATGGGCTTTTAGGTTTTTAGGAGTGAGAGATAGTTTTAGTTTTTTAGAGGGAAGAGGGTTAGGCCAGCTGGTTCAAACATCATCAAAATAAGATCAGTCGAAGCTGGTTTAATATGACTTCTTACCCTTTGTAGATTCAAAGTGTTTGTTACTATAACCATTGTTTTCTAGTTAAAGTTGAAAAGAAAATTACGAGGCTTCCTTGTTGGCTAATCGAGATTTGAACATAGAACACATGCATATATGAAGTTTCATGTTTCGTCCTTAAAATAACGTAACAACAGAAAACGACTTCTATATCTACAGTTGGTTGCACATTACGTCTTTATTGCTAACAGACGTTATTTTTTCTTGTTAAATCAGGGCATGTGCCTGTCACATGAGGATAAGAATGTGTTTTCCTACTTTCTTACACTTTACACCCTTTTAACACCTATATTTATTAGCCAATTTTAAGGCCTGATTCGAAATCCTAATTTATGTGGGTGGGTGTAAAGAGTAGGAAAATTAACCTTTATGAAAATGTAACTTCTCTCATTATTTTTATCAATAACCGAATGAAAATATTGACCTATATTAAAGAGCGGGAAAATTAACATTTTCACCCCTCATGTACAATGAGAGTTCACGAAAAATTAGATTAATAAATAAAAATCGGAAGAACCTAGATTGTTAAATAAGACTAAACTGTTAAAATAATTAAAACAGAAATAATAAACCCGTAATTTATTTACATTTGATAATATTTATTTATGATTAATATAGGTATATTGGTTTTCACTGGTCCCAACTATTACCTTTTGTCTTCTACTGGTCCCAACTATTAAATTGGTTGTCAACGGTCCCAACTTTTATCACTTTGGTAACCACTGGTCCCGTCGTTAAATTTTTTTAACGCCGTTAAGTTTTTTCCAAATTCAAGACCGATGTTTTAGACCTTTTGATCGGAAGGATAATACTTGTCGATTGATGTAAAAGTTTTCTCAAAAAAGCTCTCTGAACGATAAAATTTTTACATTTGATTGATGCACAGTTAGGTTTAAACACCCGATTAAAGCACTATTTTGTTGTTCGGAGCACCGTTTCGAGGTAATTTTTCTATCAATCGACTTATATTATCGTTCCGATCAAAATGCTTATAACATCGGTATTGAATTTGGAAAAAAACTTAACGCCGTTAAAAAAAGTTAACGACGGGACCAGTGGTTACCAAAGTGATAAAAGTTGGGACCGTAGACAACCAATTCAATAGTTGGGACCGGTAGAAGACAACATATGATAGTTGGGACCAGTAAAAACCAATATACCATTAATATATGATGTGTAATTGTTTCCAACTTGGAAAATACGAAAGAGAGTCGGCGTCCCCAAATTTAAAACCCCAAACGCAATCAAGACAAAACCTAACTTACAAAACCAGGTTTTGAACATACCTTTATTATATTACAAGCTTTTCGTTCCTGATTAAATGGTTAGTCATTCATCCCTCTCATCTCCATCTTTAATGTCATAATTACTTCTAATTTTACTTCTGTTGGTTCGTAAACAATCATATATTAATCATGGTGATTAGATTTTGTTGAGTATATATATATCCTAGGGAATTTTAACTTAAGCATCATGCAACTAGGGGTGTTTGTAGACATACCAATTGAACCCTTCAAACCTAAACAAGTCAGTTGGTTTGAGATTTATGCAGTTCAGTTTTGTAGGTATGTTTGGAACTTGGAACAAATTGTTTAGCCTTTTAATTAACTAATAGATTAAAAAACAAAAAAAAACCAAATTTGTGTTATCTGTTTGATGATGCTACTTTTAGTAGTAATAAAGAAACTTATAAAGATTGTGTTTGGCACTAAAACCATAACCATCATCAGGCAACTCCATTAGTGGTAGGACTTGCAGTTGCTGGCGCAGCGTATGCAGGTAGAGCTGGCATTCAAGCTTGGAATGCATTCAAGGCTAGACCAGTTGTACCCACCCTTCGCAAATTTTATCAAGGCGGTTTTCAACCTCAAATGACTAGAAGAGAAGCTGCCCTTATTCTTGGAGTCAGGTATACTACAAAAATCTCATGAGTTTGGGGTGTTTGGATTAGCGAATAAAGTTTTATCATGACTTGTAAGAGTATTAACTTCTTGTTACGACTATAGTCATGTTGAAAACATAGCCAAACACCCGATTTAGAGTTAACTACTTGTTTTCTATCCATTTAAAAAAAATCTTCTGTGCACATTGTGTTTATCAGAACTTGCCGTTTCTCGGTCTATCAGACTAACACTATTAAAATGGCTTTTCAATTCATATGTCGTGGATGAAAATTGTAATTTGGACCAAATGACGGGAACGAAAATGGTAGTTTACTCTAGAATATATTATTAATCAGTCATGTATATGATAAAATGGTGTTTTGTTTTTGTTTAGGGAAAGCAGTGCAATTGACAAGATAAAGGAGGCACATAGAAGGGTGATGCTTGCAAACCACCCGGACGCTGGTGGCAGTCACTATCTCGCTTCCAAAATCAGTGAAGCAAAAGAGATGATGTTGAGGAAGACGAATAACAATGGATCGGCTTTCTAATCATCTCCAATGAGGAGGCCATTTTTTACCCAAAAAGAAAACAAGTAACATATAGCTTTAATCTGTTCTTGACCTGTGTACGAAGTACGATCCTTTAGATGTTTATTGGAATGATTCATGGAATCGAAACAACTGCCCCCTAATGCAAGTTAGTTACTTATGACATATCCTTGTAAACTTAACCATAAAAGTCTTTCAGATAGACGCTTGACCTAGCATTCGGTAATCATGACCCATTCTTTAGTTTTGAGTAATTTTGTTTGCTAACTATGATTTGGTGTATTTAAATTATGGAAAGATTTTTCACTTAGAATTGGTCCATATGAGCAAACCACTCTATATAGTGTTGTGATCAGCCTAGTAAATCTACTCGTCACCAGTCACCACTAACCGTAACAAAAACAACACAACATCTGCTCATCACCACTAATCCTGACAAAAACAACACCACATCTTCTCGTCACCACTAATCATAACAAAAACAACAGGCAAAGTTGTCTTGGTTATTTTTTTCCCCTAAAACGACCTGTTTTCGCTCTTCTTTACTTTGATCATGCATGTTTATTGATATACTTTTTTCAGAAAGAACTGCTATGGTGGGAACCACTCTTACATAAACACCTTTTTGAACCCAGACAAACAAAGATGACCCTAGTAAAAACATAATTTCAACCTTCAAGTTAAGTGTTATAACAACAAAACTATAAATGAAAGAACTTTCCTTGCACTAACAAGAAACAACTTCATGAGAACAAGGACTAAGCTGTTAAGTCAACAGACACTAAACCTGTGAGGTATATATACTTTGAAATCAAAACTTTCTTTATAAGAAAAAGTCAACGTAAAAGTCAATGTCAGTTTTGGTGAGTCTAGCTGGGATGTGGGAAGATTTGACTTTGACCATCATCTTCTTCCTTTATAGGATCTTGATCAAGGATTTCAACAGGACCTTGTGGTTCTCCAAAAAGGGTTGACAGAATCTCTCTATGACATTCATCACAGAAGTAGAAGTATGAAAAGTGACCATGGTTTTGTAGTTTATGCACAATAGCATTCGGTAGAACACGCGCTACATAATCGGTCATTGCAGGTGGCACAACCGAATCCTCCATTCCCTGTTCATGGATCAAATTTCATGACGATAATCGTTAGCGACTCTTCAAAACCACAATGAAGTAATCAACATAAGTTGTGAGAAAATTACAAACCTGCCATATATGGACTGGTTCCAGAAATCCGATCAATTCGCATTCTGCTTCATCAGACATGAAGTTGAACCAGTGAAATAAGCCTTTTTCTGGGCATTTCTTTTGCACTTGTAGATCTGTTATACTAAATGGCCAATTCGACACTTGTAAAACGGTTTCCTCTACAAATGGTTTCATATTTCCTTGTCGGATTGATTCCTCCACGTCCCTTCGCCAGAATTTTTTAAATAATGGATCCTCTGTCATAACTTTATCCTGCACCCATCAAGATTGTCAATATATAACAAGTGAATCTATCGCATGTGATGACTTCTGACCCCTTTACTGTAATTCGTGTAAGATTTCATCTCCCACATATCAAACAAGCTACTAAAGTAACAAAACAGATCTAGTTTTCTAGAGTAAAATGATTTAGGAGTGACTTTCGACCTGCAATCTAGTTTTTAAAGTAAAATGACCACAAGATTGTCACCTCAACCTGACACGTGGAAGATCGAATTTTCAAAAATGAAATATGATCCAAAGTCAAAATAAAACTTGCCTGCTCTGCAAGAGATAAGGACAACCACTTATCAATAGGCCCATGTTTCCCCGAAAGGAAAGTTCTACGATAAAAGAACCTTAAAACTCTAGGAAATCGTCGAGCTAAAAAGTAATTAAATTTCCTTTTTCTTGTCCATTTCTCCCAGATTCCTAACTTTTCTTCTCTTGTCAAGCCCGGGTCATATGGATTAACCATTGGAGCAAACATCACTGCACCTGCACATTATCACCAAGTTTTAGGCTCAATTGATAACTCTTAGTTATACCATTTGTTACATGCCAATATTGATAACCTTGCTTGGTTATTGTAAAATAAACTAGACTGAATATTATTACTGAATGTTGAAAATTACAGTAGAGGGCAACCTCAATATATAGGAAATAAACTAGAAACCATAGATAAAACCTAACGCGGGCTAAATACAAATAAACCTTGATAATAAATTAACTAAGAGTAACCAAATCACTTTGTTGCCCAGTGGGCTAAACCGCTAACCATTTTCTTTTCTGACGTATGTCACTAAACTATCATAAATAAAAGTGATAATCTAATTATCTAACCTGCAATTTTATGTGGTATGTACTTTAAGGCAGCCCAAGCATGCATAGCACCACTTGAATATCCAAGCATCCAGAATTTATCAATTTTAAGGGCATCTGCTAAGCATAAAAGGTCCATAGCTGATGATTGAAGAGTCCTGTTAGGGTGTGGATCACTTTCCCCAAACCCCGGAAGATCATAAGTTACCAATCGGACACCGAATTCTTCCAACAGTGACAATTTGATCCCTGGAATTCCTGTCAAACAAACGTCAACTTACAAGTTACAACCTTCGTAACAATTCTGCTATTTTTGTGACTATTTGTAGTAACTAGTAAGTGTTTGAACCTGCAAGCCGAGAAGACAGAAAGCTATGAGCAGCAACTAATGAGTATCTAGCTTTGTCTGCAGAGACACCTTGTTCATGGTATGACATGTTTCTACCATCCGGAAGTGATATACGCGTGGCACTAGGAGCATGTACTTGGACAAGTGGAACGGGTATGTTTTCATATTTCATATTCACAAATAAAACTGCAACATGTAACAATGTTGTTACCGTATCAATAAATCTTCATAACCATTTTGACAACTATCAAACAATACAAACAAGAGTGACTATACTGATATTGCCTTTTGATAACTCTTAAACCGTATGACATAAAAGACAATCTTAATTGACCTGTTTGAGTTAAATGACGATCTAACTTGATCCACTAGTCAAACCGATATAGGTGATCTGCTCTTTTAACTATCCAACTAGTAGATGTGAACAATGCAGACCGTCTAGTTGACTAGGATGTAGACCTCGTAGTCGTCCATTTTTAGAAATAAAATCTGCACTGTTCACATCCGCTAGTCAAACTGATATCCAAAAGTTGAAAGAGCAGATAATCTAAATATCAAAAGCAGTTTCAAAAACCACCTAAAAACTCATGATTAACATAAAAAAAACTCTGAACATGAGCTAAATAAGTTACCTGACAGAGTGATGAGGAAGACAGAAAATATGACCGGCCAAGCCATCACCGGATCACGATCCTCCGGCAAAAACTCATTCAAAACACTCAATTTTCCGGCCACAACTCTACAAGGTCCTCTCACTTTCTTGACTACATAACAATCATCCGTCAAAACACTCTGTAAAACAACATCCTTACATCCTTTCCCTAATTCAATCCCTATCTCCCCCCAAGCTTTCGCAAATCCTTTCATCTGATCCTTCAAACTCTCCGATTCAACTTTTTCCCCTTCCAACACCGACTTCAAATCAAACGACCTCCTCGTCATCGATACAGTCTCATCGTCGCCGGTGTATCGGATGCCGGTATCCTCCACTAAACTCGCTAACTCCTCCGTCCATGATTTTGATCTACCGACATCCTCTGTCCATGATTTTGACCTTCCTACATCCTCCGCCCATGATTTGGACCTCTCAACCTCCATTTTAGCTTAATAATCTCAACAGTTTTTAGTTTGTTATTCAAGCTAACTTACTGTATCAGTATCATACTAACATCTTCAGTTTCAGATTGTGAAATATATGAACAAAAAGTGTATAATCTAAAAGGATGTGTAAACTTTTACTTTGTAGTGCAAATTTGCTTGAATGAGAAGATAAGGATCAAAATCTGAGTAAGAGTGATGGCTTTACAAGCGTGAAATTGAATCTAGGAATAAATTAAACGGAAAATGCATAAACCCTACGCATAAAGGGATTATTCTTCACTTTTTGCTTTACGACAAAAACAGTAGTATGTATGTATATAATATATGAGAGAAACTGTCATTTCAGAAGTGGTCGGTGAGATGAAAATAAAAACAAAAATCAAATAAGATATGATTATCGGAAGCAGCCATTAATGGCGATTGAGCTCCGGTACTGATGTAGACTCGATTGAGGTAGAGTGTGTGTGAGTGTGATGATGCTATTTTTTCTTTTATTTTTGGGATGGGGTAAAAGGTAGACGGTGGGGTCGGTTTGCAGGATCTGATGTATGCTCACGTGTCAACTGCGTGCCTTGGTTATCCCTTATATTTGATTTTTACTTTTCTTTTTCAAAACTTGGATTTAAATAGTGTACTAAGTTCATATGACACTCAAAAATTCAAATCCTTGTATATTTATAAGTTTAGGAATATGAAAATAATTTCCAAAGAAAAAACTAATTCTTCATTCACTTAAAGATTCACAAGTCTACCCAAACCGACTGGATTTTTTTAATATATAGTTATAGTCAACCAACCTTAAATAACGTACTTAGATCCCATAAGAAAAATTCTTGGGTTCGTTACTATATGTGACACGTATTCTACTAAATGTTATTGTCTATAATTATAAACTTTCAATCAAGATCTTATAAAAGAAGATAAGGGAGAAGGGAGTGGTGAGCGAGGAAGGAGACAAGGAACCACCTCGCCACCACCTCTCCGGAGGAGGAGTGGTCCTCGTCTCCTCCTCACCTCTCCCTCTTACACCACAAGCTCTTCCACAAGCTCTCAACCTCGCCCACAAGCTCTTAACTTCGACCCTCGTCTCCTCCTCGCCACCACCACTCCCTCCTCCCTAATAATGATGAAAGTCAAACCTTTCTTATACTTCTAAGCTAAACTTATCAAAGAATTGCTTACAACCACTCTATTGACCCATCCTATGTACCACTCAAATTCTTTATAGATTCCCCCTTTTGTTTTGAAAATTAACCGTAAAAAAACCTTTAGTTTAGTCTAGTTCTTCTATTTTTTCTTTTCAAGTATGACTAGTTTAGTTTAAACTGACTTAGACAAGACAAGTTATAAATAGGTCATCAGGGTTCAACCCTAACTGGTTCTCGCCAACCTGTCAGTCAATTTCGGTTTCGGACTTTCGGTTAATGATCCTTTTTTTTTCTCCTTCGAAGCAAGTATGTATAGACTATAGTCTCTTGTAGTTTTTCACTAGTTTGTACATTAACCGTTTTAAAGTAATTGTGGTCCAACTGAGGTGAGGCCCAAAGCAAAAAAAAATAGTATGAGTTGGCCCATTTTGCTAACGAAAAACCCAGCCGTACAAAACAAGTATCTATCCCCCATCACTAACAAGCATCAGTAGGGTTTTGCATCTCCCAAACAAACCCTAATATCTCGAATTGAATTGTTGCCAAACTCTCAAAGCTGTAACTCAAACTCGTACGCCTTCACGTTTCACCAAAGGTATTTCGAACTTCTCGTTACTTATTTCGATTACCTGAAGTTTCTGTAGAAAACTAGGTGTGTTTTCATTGTTTATTCTCGGAATTTTAGGTTTATTTTGCACACATATGCTTGCTCGTTAGACTTTCGTATGGTTTGTAGCTCAACTTTATCAAGTATATGTATTGTGTTGTTTTGTTGAATTTGATTTGTTTTTGACTGTTTCTAATGTATGAAAATGAAGTCAGGTTCAATTGATTTAGAGAAGGAAACACTTTTTAGATGGCAAAATTTTCATTTTTATATGATGAGTGTTAAAAGTTGTTAAATCCAAAGGTTTTTTTGGGTAAAATTATTTTAGAGCTGTGAACTAGTATGCATGTCTTGATATAGAGAGCAGCTGGTTAACTTTTATCTGGCTATTGTTTGTTAATGCGGTTTATTTTCGGAGCCTAGTAATCGAAAACTAAACAGATGAAGCGTTTACAAGAATGCCTTTTTATGGCTTCTTGTTATAGGCATGCTGTTTTGATCCAAACTATTGCTGCCTTTCTTACTTTAACAGCAACAACAAAGTTTTTGACTAAAATCGTAAATCTTAAGTCACTTTTGTGTTTTTATACATCCTTTTCATTTTGTATTTTCTATTCTTCAAGTGCCAAAGCTCTAATAACTTCCTTATTTGACCATGATCTCTTTTGTTCTTCTGTATTCTGGTTATGTTTTTTATGAAACTATTTGATAGAAGTATGTGTAGTAGAATGATATTTGGCCATACTTATTACAGTATTTTGATGTTTTGTTTTGTTGCAGCCATATCATGTTGCGTATAAAAACCCCTAAAACACTTAGAGCCAGGAGGGAGCTCGAGAAACATGCACCAAAACTGGTGATTTTCCAGATTGTTTATGGCAAAAAACCAGATAGTTTGTCTTATTTTTTTTCTTTCAAATTTTGTGCATGGTTATGAAAGCTCATGTGTAATAGTGTATATTTGCAGGTGGAAAATGCGAAAAAGACGCTTATATTGCACGGGACAAAGACCAGCAATGTCTTAAATGAAGTATTGACAGAAATATATCATCTTAAGAAGGATAATGCAGTGAAATATACCAAGCGAAATGATAACATTAGACCTTTTGAGAGTGGAGGTGAAACTTCACTAGAGTTTTTCTCACTCAAAAGTGATTGCAGCTTGTTTGTGGTAAGCTAAATGCTGCTGTTCTTGTTTATCGTTTAATTTTGATATATTTTTTCAATGACTTTTTATATTTAATGTTTTTGAGATGATACATGATTCGTTGATTACAACCCCTTCCAGAAAAAGTAACTAGATTTGTTGTGTTTTTACATATGGGTTGATTTGCTCAACACATTTTTGGCCCCTTGCAGTTTGGCTCACACTCAAAGAAACGGCCTGACAATCTTGTGATAGGGAGAACATATGATCATCACATTTATGACCTTGTGGAGGTTGGGGTTGAAAATTTCAAAAGCATGGCTTCATGTTCGTATGATAAGAAGCTAGCTCCTTTAATTGGATCAAAACCTTTTTTTGCTTTTATTGGAGAAGGATTTGAGAATGTTGACGAGTTAAAACATCTAAAGGAAATTTTGCTTGATTTGTTTAGAGGACAGGTGTGTATTACTTTTGTGTTTTCTCAATTGTTCTTTATGAGTGGTGTTTTGAAGGATGGGACCGGTAATCTGTATTGCAGGTTGTGAGTAATTTAAATCTTGCCGGATTAGATCGCGTGTATATTTGTACAGCCGTGTCTGCTAACAAAGTTAACTTCACACATTGTGCTTTGAGGCTTAAAAAATCTGGCACGATTGTTCCAAGGGTTGAGTTGGTGGAGGTGGGCCCTACAATGGATCTGGTAGTTAGAAGACATCGGCGTCCTGATGAAAGCCTAAAGAAAGAAGCTATGAAAGTTGCCCCTGAGTTAGTTAAGAAGAAGGTTGAACTTCTGCTTATTTGCACAAAACAAAAAGAAAGTTGTTTTCTTTCAAAAGTGCATTTTTTTCCTATGAAAATCATGATACGTTTTCGTTTATTATTGTTATAAATAGCTTTATTCCGTACAAGTGTACACCTTCATCTCTTATTGCTTTTCCTTATGTCATACTTTCAGGAGAAAAATGTCAGCAAAGACGCAATTGCAGGGAAAATTGGGAAGATTTATGTTCCAGATCAACAGGTGAGCAAATACGACTTATACTCCCTTTTTAACAGCATTTTCTAGATTTTTCTACAATAAATAAAACACAACCTGAAGGATTTGAATCCCAAATTTTTATTAGTTGTGAGGCACATCATTTAATCACACTAGAATATGACTTCTGTACACGATTCTGCTAAAAAGCTAACGTGAACATCTTAAAAACTAATTTGAACAAATCAAAGTACTATCGTACTTGAAACAAATTGATCGTTTCATAGTCATCTCGACACATTAAAGATTCAACTATTAAAGGAAATGGAAGTCTGTTATTATAACCACTGGTTAGTTCTTTTTCTTTCCTGTAGAACGAGTTCATGTAACTATGGGACTTTTTTTTATAGGATTTCCTTCAGTTTGATGGTAAACTAAGTAGATCTGTCTGAGTGTGACAAGGGTTTGCTGTTTTTTCTTCTGATTAGATTTTACAATTGTAAAGATACTTGTCTATCCATAGTAAACGCTAAATGAAGATGATTGTTTCTCTAGTGTGCTAGAATAGTAGAATGAATGCTCATCCCTATACATGTAAATGCCTGTTTTACCCCTCTGACTGGAGCATTGTTCGTATGATTAATTATTGTGTTTTTGCAGGTTGGTAGTGCATCTTTACCCTTTACACCAAAGGGGGTGAAAAGAGAGCGTCGTGAAGCTAAGGCGGCCAAAGGTGAAGACAACAAGCACGCAGACAAGAAGCAGAAGCAACAAGATGATGCTTCTGCTTGATAATGGTGTCAAAGTGCTGCATCTTTATCTTTTAAAAATGTTTTATTTGTCTTCTTGGCTTGATATTATGTTACAAGTTATATACTTGCTAGCCTTTTTTTGGTTTCAATTTTGGTACTGTGAGATGGGGGGAGTTAGCATTATTGGTAAGTAGTCATGTTGTTCAATTTGGTTTGGTTATTTTTTAGTTATGTGCTTTTGTGCTTGTTAGTTTATAGTCAAATTGACCATCTTTTTTGTATTAGTTAATATGGATAATCGGTTTTGAATTATAATGAGAATAAGCAAAATTTTGTTTTTTTAATTAGGGGTAACTTTGTAAAAACATAACTAAGTTTCAATTTTGTTCTAATTAAGTCACTCAAGTTTAAAAATTGTTCCAATTAGGTCACTCACCTTTATATTTTATTTAAATTAGAGGTTTTAACATGTTGTTTTCACATGTTTTTCTTTATGTTTCAGTTAGGAATTATTTTTTACATTTTTTTATGCTAATATGAAGCGGTATTGTGAATTGTAGATTTATTTTTTTATTTTTTATTATAATTAACATATTTTTAAATTTTTTAATATAATTACATATATTAAATATTCCGACCCTCACATTCTATCCCTAATTCCTTTCTTGACACAAACAAAATCCAACAATTGCTCGATTTGAAGGTTTAGTCATCTAATTCAAGTAAAATATGCTTGAGTGACCTAATTAGAACAAAACTGAAACTTGGTTATGTTTCTATGACATTTTCCCTTTTAATTAACTCGAACTAGTCAACATATTTTCATAATAAGTTGTAGTGTAATGGTAAAAAGTCAGGTTTTGATAAAAAAAAGACCCATGTTTAAATCTTACTAGCAACGTTTTAGGAGAGAAAAAAAAGGATAGCAACATTTTGGAAAAGACAGAAAAAATACTTGTGATAAAGCAAGTTTGATCTAAGGTAAGCTTGTTTTACCTCTAGCTTTTTATCGTGTTTAAGGTGCGGACGAGTTAATAGGTTTTCTTTAAATTAGTGTTAGTTTTTTTTTTATGAAATATGTGAGTTTGCGCTACTTTTTTTTTTGAACTGTGAGTTTGGGCTACTTAATGCTATCTGTGTTTGTATATCGTACAAGATCATGTTGGTTTTATTCGTCTTGTGTTGACTTTATTTGTGTCGCTGTAAAAGAAACAAAACCAATTTCTAGTAAAAAAGTTTGTGTAGTTACGTAATTAATTTTTAAGATTAATAATGATGATTAAGTGCTATGTTTTACAATTAAATGGTTGGTAGTTCAAATTGTAAATAAATAGTGTGATGTATATAGTTGCAACTTCTAAAAATAAATGTAATATTCTATTAAGAAAGAACTACACTTTCAGGTCTTCCTTTTATGTGGCACTTAATTACAACTTTTTCGTTTCACATGGTTAATATTTAAGTAAATTATATCTTTAAACCAAAGCATATAGCAAATCAAGAGTAATACGGAAGTTAAAATAATATATTCATATATGTATAATTATTGTTATCTTTCTTCTTCCTTTGGCCAATTTAAGCCATTTATTAATTTCCCTTTGGTTGTTGGGAGTGGGGTTAGTTCCAAACTTCCAATTAGGTATGGAGTTCATTTCAAGTGTTATCTTGTTTCTTGCCATAAAACCATATTCTAGCAATAATAGCTTGTAAGTTGTGATTTAAAAGTTGTAATTTTGTCTTGATTTGTCAATTTCAACTAGATGTAAAGTGGTAGACTTAGACTTTTTGTTTGTTTTCTTTTAATGGGTATTGATTAAATTGAGGATTTCATGATGACATCATTCATTAGTATCCCTTTACATATGCATACTTTACATATATATGTGACAAAATTGTTCTTCCTCTACATAAAACCATTGTTGTACTTAACCCAAAGGGTAATTTAGACAATGCAGCATCCCAAGACAAGGTATGTCCTCCCCTCTTCTTTCATTTTATTAAAAATACAAGGTTATAATAGTCATTTTACAAACTAAAACACAATGTCAACAATCACCATGGTCATTTTTCATTGAGAAAGTGTTCTCTTGGACAGTCTTTCCAAGTTTAATGTATCATGTTTTATATCTATGAGGGAAACTATGGTCAAAGTGTTTAAACCAAAAAGATCATTTGACGTATGATTTATATGGTTTGATTTACAGTTTATTTTTGACGGTTTACTGGTTCTGTAAACGATTTAAAAAAAAATGTGATAGTTCAAACCAAACTGCAGTTTGTTTAGAATTGTCGGACCGTGAATTTGTTAAAAAATCATAATATATGTTGTTTCTAAAGTAACTTTCTTTCCAGAGTTGGAACTACAGGACCAGGGACCAAACCCAAGAATTCCGGACCAAAAACCACCGACCACCGGTGGCAGCGTGGTCCGACAACCGAGAAAAAACGTGCTACCAAAACACCTGATTTGGAAACTCAGCTGGCTCGGCTCCAAGAAGAGCTTAAGAACACAAAGAACCAGTTGAGTCAATCAGAGTCATGCACAAAACAAGCTCAAAACGAAGCCGAACAAGCCAAGAAAGAACTAGCGGCTATGAAAGCCAAGCTCAATGATCTCTGGGCTTGTGAAGAATCAAAAATCCAAGAACTTAGGCAAATTTCTCAGGATCGAGACCGAGCCTGGGAGTCTGAGCTGCAAGCCGTGCAAAAACACTTAGCCACGGCTATAGCTGAGAATCAGAAGCTCAACATTCGGCTGCAAAAAGCAGCCGAATGGGAACCAGCTCATACTAAGCAAGCAGAGCTGGTTCAAGAAAATGAACAACTCAAGATACAAATAAACGAACTGAAAGAATCAGAATCAGGAGCTTTGGAACAAGTGGCGGAGACGGAGGGTGAGTTACGACGGTTGAAAGTGCAAATGGAGCAGTGGCGGAAGGCGGCCGAGGTGGCGGCCGCGATGGTTTTGGACGATGATGGTGGTGGGAAGTTTGTGGAAACGGTTGATATTAGTGTTGTGGGTGAAAAGTTGAATTCGAGTTGCTTGGATGATACGGAAGATGAATCATCGGTTAAGAAAATGAACATGTTGCAAAAAATTGGAGTGTTGCTAAAGAAAGGCCAAAAGTAGTTTTGAAACCGTTTGATAAATGTATAAATTGTTAATTTACAAGTTCTTAGAGGAGATTGCATATAACGTAATGTTATGAATTTTATTTTAATGATGAAGACACTTTCTTTTACAATTTTAATATCAAATTCGTAAGCATGTGATATTTTAAGATCCATACAGGTGGTTGTTTATAAGATATGCGAAGGAAACACCCTCATTTCATAGCGCTTGGGGAACGCAAGTTTGATCGAGGCTTGGAGAGGAGAGGTGAAAGAAAAGGCTCGGGGTGAATTTAGGAATCTTTTGTGAGCCGTATGCGGTGAGAGTTGCACATAAAAAGTATTGTGGCTCGTTTGAAGTTAAGTCGTTTGTAAATGAGCGATTTGTTAACGAGCCGAGCCCAAGCCAAAGGCAGCTCGGCTCTAAGTGTCTCTTGCTAGCTATTTTTTAGCTGATTTGTTGACTTGATCCTTGGTGCATGTGAAAGCCTAAACTATAGGTTATATAAATTGTAAAAAAAAGAATGCTATAATATTTATAGATAGCAAAGAGATACGGTCATTTTGACATTTTTTAAATAAAAAATTAAGTACCTTACCGAGGATAATCATAGTATTTAAAATACCAATCTCTTATCATTGTTACATCAAACTAAGCTATACAATGCAAAAAAAATCGTTTTATAGATATAAATATGCGTAAAATGTCTTATTTTTTAATAATTAAACAAACTGACTAGCAAGCCAACCCATACTCACAATTTATATCTTTAAAATAAACAAGACGTCAATTCGGATTGTCTCGAATTTATAGGAGTCGAGCCAGAGCTCACATTAATTTTGCACATCCTGGCTTGTTTAAAGTCTAAAGTGTTGATGGTTCAATACAAAATCATGAATCATCTGAAATGTTAATTTATTTGATTTCATGGCTTCTTTTATAAAAGATTTGGGATTTGAGTTTAGAATCAAATGATTTGATTTATGATTCATAGTCCAAACTACTTAGAAAATGATTTGCATTAGTTGCCATGATTGTGACGGTGGATTTTGTGGGTACTAAATTTTTGAGTTGGTGAAGTTTTGAATTTTGATGGTGGTTGACTTATCATTGTCATCACAACGATTTTTGTTAATTTAAAATTACAAATTTGACATCTACATATCGACACAATTTCATTAGTAGGTTTGAACGACTTTGAAAAGCAAGTATCTTGGATAACAAGCATTGTTTGAAAGTGAATTGCGATGATTTTTGAGTTGGCATATTTTCTTGAACTTTTATACGTGCTCTTTTTTTTATACGAGTGTTTGAACGAGAACGAGTTATTTTAAAAGCAAAGAGTCTAACACTATTTAAAATCACCCTGAACCGAAAAAAACTCAGTTAAACCTGTCAAATACCCAATCATATCCGGAACCAAACCCGACCATACCCGGTTCTTGGCTTTGTTAACCAAAATCAGACCCGATTCCTACCCGGAATCGATTCCTAAAAAACCCGATTTGTGCACGGCTACTTCTTTTTATGTGACTTAGCCGAGTAAAATAATTAAATTTGTTCGGCCCATATGATCTGACTAGTAAGTTAAGTATCTGTCGGCCCATTTTGCTACACAAACCACCCATATAAACACAAACATTGCAAACGCATCCATCATAGAATTAGGGTTTTTATCATCATCAGCAGCCGCTTGTTCAAGGTCTCACCGGCGGATCACTCAACCTTGCAAACATGGGGTGTGTTTCATCTTCTTCTCTACCTCAAAATTGTTCTTTTACGTCTTTTTAGATTCGAAGGTCATAAACTGTTACTCAGTCTGTGGCTATTTAGGATTAGTTTTTGGAATTTATGCATGTTTTGATGGTTTATTTGTTGCTTCTGAAATGCACATTGCAAATATTATGCTTCAAATGTTTTTGTTAAGTTAATTGTCAATCTATGTGGTGGATATTTTCTCAATTAGGCACTGTGATTATCTATTTTTGTGTCTTCATGCTGTTGATAAGTAGTTTTGTACAGTGAAATGGTTCATTAGCTGTTTGTTTCTAATGTAAATATGTAATGTCATTTGTCATGGTAATATTATTTGAAGATACTTTTGGCTCATGAAACATTGTAGGGAAACATTTTGTAATGAACTTGTGGCAAGTGAGAAAATTTGAATAAAATAAACACTAGCAGTTACGGTAGACTTTTATTGTAGAAAACAATCAAGTTGTAAGCTTCATATATGGGAAATGCAGTTAATTTATATTAGTTAAGAACTGAGTTGATAAGAGCTTATGAAACTATCATGTTAGTTTAATGTAAAAGAATGAGATTGTTTTTGTAGAACTAAAAGAAGGTAAATTTGTAATGAATATTATTAGTGCATATTCTTATGTTGCTTAAATTTGAAAGCTGTTAAGCATGTCTATGGTTTATAACACAAAAACATGTTGAATATGCTACATTATTTAAAAATGCAGTATTTTTTTGCGACATGATTCATTTTTTACGTTCGAATGATTGTGTTTTAGGAAGACACATGGAATGGGAGCTGGTCGTAAGTTGAAGTCCCACCGCAGGAGGCAAAGGTGGGCGGACAAATCATACAAGAAGTCTCATCTTGGTAACGAATGGAAGAAACCCTTTGCTGGTTCTTCTCACGCCAAAGGCATTGTCCTCGAGAAAATGTATGTCTATTACTTTACCTTTTTTTCGCCTTTTTATACATGTCATCTTTAGTATAATGTTGACAAATTGTTGTATTACATATGCAGTGGTATTGAAGCTAAGCAACCTAACTCTGCTATTAGAAAGTGTGCCAGAGTTCAACTCATTAAGAACGGCAAGAAGATTGCCGCCTTTGTTCCCAACGATGGTTGCTTGAACTACATCGAGGAAAACGTTAGATTTTAATTTTGCTATCTTTTAAAAAGTGTCTCTGTTTTGTTTCAAATTTGTAACCTTGATTTGTTTTTTGTGTCAGGATGAAGTTTTGATTGCTGGGTTCGGACGAAAGGGCCATGCTGTTGGTGATATTCCTGGAGTTCGGTTTAAGGTGGTTAAGGTGTCTGGTGTGTCACTTTTGGCTCTCTTCAAGGAGAAGAAGGAAAAGCCAAGATCTTAAATTTTAGAGGTTTTGTTTGAGATAATTATCTTGATTTTGTTCTGTTTGTCAAAGAGCTTAAATTTATATGTTGCTTTTATTTTGGTAATTGAAACATGTAGGTTGTTGAAAGCTATTTTGTCAACATTATTTACTATATCAACCTCCATTGTTTTACAATAAGTTTGTGTTAAGCTTGATTTTATTTATCTAGATGACCAGAAATCGGTGACAGGTGAACTTTACTGAAGATGGTTTAAGAATAAAGTAGTTTTCCTATATAGTTAAGTTAGTTTTTGTTTGCAATTTGTGAAAATTGAAATAAAAGCATTAATTTTTTTTTTTTATCGTAGTTAATAAATTTAAAATTGTTAAATAACCAAAAAATTTCTAGATTGTTGGTATCAAGCCATCAAGGTATTGATACTAAAATGATTATTTGTATCATTGTCTATGTTCTTGTTTTCACAAATGGTTATAGTTCAATTATTTCTCACAAATAGTCATGCTTCAAGTCTTAAAAAGTTTTATTGCATGTATGTAATGTAAATTTAGTTTTAGTATCGCCGTTGTAGTTTCGTGTTAATTCTAACATCTTGCTAGTGGTTTCGTGTTAATTCTAACATCTTGCTAGTGGTCTTTTAGTTTAATAAAATCACCGTAAAAAAAAAAAGTAGTCTTAATATTATGTGATAAATATTTTTCTTAAGTTAACTTATTGCATCTACTTATTTTCTTAAAGATGCCAATCTTTCAACTTGTACTATACACCACCTATCTTCTTTCTATTCAATAGCCCGCTGAAGAAAACCACTCTGATAGAAAGACAGACAGAGTGAGATAGTATATCAGTAAGCCGAATGTCACGGTTAACATGCTCATAACTTTAATACTATCGTATAATCCATTTGGCATGTTAAAATAAGTATATTAAAGACAATATGTTTTGGCCTAAAATAATCTCAACTAACATCTATTAGTTGAGAAAAATTCCAACTGAGTTTATTCTCTCAAATGATCCTAAAATCAACTTTTGCCTGTAGTGATCCCTCACTAAAATCCTCTAACGGTGTTATATTTTGGGTGACGTGAACTGTTGAGTTGAACGCTTTTAATTGACATGTATTAAAAATCAATTGGCCTAAAATAATTTAACTAACAGTTTATTCCCCACTGGTTCTAAATCCAATTGAGTTGAGATTTTTCTCGGCCAATAGGTGTTAGTTATGATTATTTTAAGTCAATTTGCCAACATTTTTAATACATGTAAGCTAAAATCGACCAACGAGGGATCACTACAGGTAAATGAAGTTGATTTTGAGACCATTGGATGAAGTAAACTCAGCTGAGATTATTATCGGACAATGTGTATTAGTTGGGATTATTTTACGACAATTTGCCTTAAAAAATTCACACCCACCAACATGTCAATTCGAATGAAATATGAATTTTATTCATGAAGAACACTCTAACATGAAAATTCGTCGACTCAACACATTTACTACCCTAAAAAAAGAACATTTACACATCTAATTCCTAAGTTTCTTTATTACATATTATCTAACCCTTATAATCAATTTTATATTACGAAGGAAATATATGTAAGAATGAGTGTTCGTTTTGTTATCGAGCTCGAGCTTTGCATACAAAACTCTACTAGGTTCGTGATTTTATTTAAAATATTTAATAACTATTTCACACTTTTAACAAATAATTAGTAGGCCCTTATTATCGAGCTTGAGCCAAATATTGATTTGTTTATTTATAAAACGAGTTTTTTGACCCAAGCTTAAGCTTTTTGTTCCTTTCACAAGCCGAGCTCGAACTTAGGGTGTAAGCTCAACTCGTTTACATCCTTATTCACAAGTCAATTAGCAAGTCCTATAAACCCGTTTTTATGTAAAATTCCAAAAAAAGTTTTATTTTTTTGGATTAGAAAGTAGTGAAACCTTCAAAGTCCCTCCAAAAGTTGAACATTTTCCCATTTTCAAAGCAGAAAGCACGTGACTATCAGCCTTTTTCATCTTCAACACTCTCATTTAATCAATCTCTATTCACTACAGCTCTTCAACTTCAAGTTACATCATCATAATAATAATGTGGCAAGTTTTGGTAGCAGCAACAATAGCAGGATCTGGTTACATCGCCAAAAACCTCATATACAAACATTCATCAATCAAAAACACCCAAGCAGCAGATACAGATACTTCAACAATTGATGAAAACACATCATCCATTTTTAGGTTTTCTAGTCCTTGTAACGGATCAAAGATCGTTCCGAATAAATTAGGGCGTAATGGTGGAGTCAAATACAATCGAGTAACAAGAGTTGGATCCGAGAAGAAAATTGGTGATGTTTTAGCTGAAGATCATCATAAGAAGAACAAGAAGAAATTTGGTGTTTGTTTGAAGAAGAGGCGTACGGGAAGAAATACGTCTGCAAAATGTAATTCGTTTGATGTTAAAGGTAATATCTTAATCATTCATCTCTTGATTTGAAGTTTGTTCAATGTAACAAGTTTAATTAATTTCATCATAGGTTTGTAAAACCCTAGGGTAGTTACAGGACATCTTCAATGCTTGTTGAAACTAAAAGCTATCAATCTGCAAGTTTTGTTTTATGGCATTTTGAGCTAGTTTAAGTAAACTGAAGTAGATTATAGCTTTAAGTTAATTTCACAACACCAAATTATTACCAGAACAAATCTATAGTGTTTAACTTTTTTTGTTTATGGGCCTATGTTTGAAAAAATCATTTCTTGCATATAAATATGTATTTTATGCTTAAAAACCATTAAAATAATCTGTTCGTATGTTTTTTTAATTTTAAACGTTTACTTAAACATGTGCAGGTTATGTGTGGATAATATAATCTACACATGACTTGCATATGTGTAAGTTCTCTAAATATTTTGTTCGTATTTTTTATTGAATTTCAAGATAGATGAATAAGTATTGGATTTCCACCATTTCTTTATATTATAAAATATAAAGTTAGCTTGAAAATATGAATGATTTATGTTGTTCACACAAAAAAACTATATACTGCCTAGAACTTATATTGTTGTTTGTCATCTCTTTACTTTTTAGTGACATCAAATTGATGGGAAATCAGTAACAATTATGTCATTTATAATTTGGAAATTTGTTGCTTTTGATTTGTTATAATGGATTCAGACAAATCGTCTTTCGGTTATGGAGTTGGAGTTGGCATAATGTACATGATGTCAGCTGGGAAAGCCGAAATAGAGAGGCTAAATGCAGCAGTTGATGAGACTGCTAAAGTTGTACAAGAGTTAAAAGCTGAGGTTTCCAAAAGAAAATCGTCGTGTGATTCGAAGGTTGAGAGTAGCATGAGTCGATCTGTTTTTGAGAAATCTGTTGTGGCGAATGATGATGATGACGTTGGAGGTTATGGTTTTCCCGTGACTGATGAAGGTGAATATGCAAGTAGCATTTTGACAGAAGAACCTCATAGAGATGTGGTGGAGATGGAGCAATTAGAAGCTGAACTTGAATCTGAACTTCTGAAGCTTCAAGTGTCCAACATGTCATTTTCTTCTCAGGTAACTCTTTATTATAAGAAATAGGTGTTTGTATAAGTGTCCAACGCCCTAAACAAATCCCACATCGGCTATGCTCAGAAAATATCTCTGTTTTATATAATTTAATATAATCTAGTCTAATATTTTTTATAAGAAATGTCCAACTTCAAATACTATTAATGAGTTAGAGAAATCTTGTGTGACTTTCTGGGAAGTTTTTGTTCAAGCAACTAGTAACAATGATCCCACATTACTATTCAAAGTGGCAAGATGTGTTGGATTATGTAACTTTTGGATTCATTTTGTAATTGTTTATCTAGTTAATGCATTAATTATAAATGTATGAACAATATCATTACAACCTTAGTTAAAAAAGTTAAATACAAAAATTTTGGGGGTGTATTCACTAAAATAGACATTGAGCGATTTTTGACCCATTAGACTTGTTCTTTGATGGGTTTGAGTAAAAACAAAGCCCTAAAATAGCAGGTGTTTATTCCTAGAAATGCTAACATTTTTTTTGACTTTCTCAACTCAAACTACCAATTTAAAAACGTGTAGGGAGAAGTAAAAATGTGATATTGACTGGGAGTCATATAAAAATTAAGCAAGCACAAAATTTGCTTAAGAAGCTTTAAGAAAACAACTTTATGGGTTTCTTGAGTTAAATACTTCAATCCACATACCATTTTTTCAGCATGTAATTATAAGTCATAGTCATGTTTTCTTGACTTAAATCCAAATATCATGTTTTGTTGGTGCTCTACAGAACAAAGCTTCTTCTGAAGATCTCCCCAAGCCACAAGATCTTGATTTGGAACTTAATCAATGTAATGGTGTAATTCCCTATGAACTTGACAAGAAACTAAGCCATTTACTAATCCAACAACAGGAAAGTCAAATTGTTGACTTGGAGTCTGAACTGCAACACACTAATTCCAAGCTCTTGGAGAAAGAATCTGAGCTCCAAGCATTGAAGGATTGCGTTAAACGCCTCAGTGACTTCTCTGTGACATGTCCCTCAGGTACACCTTTGACCCCTTTGGAGTCAAACTTTTGTGTAGCCGTTGTAATGTTTGTTTCGCGATACAATTCAAGGTTATAATATTTATGTTTTTCAATACTTTGACACCTTAAATTCCTTTGATTAGCATCATGTAATTCGAGGTTTGGAATGGGGAATAAAAGATCTTTTATACCGAATTTGGTATCTTGGTTGGACTATGAAGTTTTATACCAAAATACATTAAACACCATTTTGTAAAGTTGAAATGGCTGACTTTTAAAGATAGGCCAGTATTTATAAAATAGTGTTTCTGAGAATGAAACGTTATCTTTTTCAGATGAAGAAACAGAAGGCCAGTTTGATGAAGCTCATAGCAAGATGATAAGTTATAACAGAAGATCAATGGCTGGGATCAAAAGGGCAATTGACTTTGATTGAAATGTTTTTGTGCATATGCTAACCTAGCTACATTGTGTTCTACGATGAAATTGTATATTTTTTAGAAATTTAAATCTTTATCTTAGGTGTTTGACAGTTTTCTTGATAAGATTTCGTTGCAAGTAAGAGGCATTCTTGTTTTCTTACGGTTTATGGAATATTTCATCATTTAAAAACAGTCTTTTTGTTCTACGATGAAATTGATCCAACCTTCTTTAGTTGTAGATATGCACAAAATTACATTAGAGGGTTGTTTAATATAGAATTTTTGTGGGCTTGGCGCCGGAAACAGGAGCCAAACTTCGACCAAGACATCAATGAGCTGACCCATTTTAACAGATTGCTGGATTCTTATAGACTGGTTCCCCCATTGAGCTGAGCCAAACTTTCTCTATCAAGTATCGGCTGCAAATGGTCCTCTCCCTCCATTTTGGGCCATTCCATGGAATAACTGTGTTCCCTCATCAGGCAATTACGTCGTGTGGAGGGCTCAAATGAACTGTACTCTGTCTAAAGAGGCCCTTTTGTGACGTTGGGTGAACATTATAAATCCTATGATACATACCATAACTCCCATCCCACGTTTCATATGCAATCTGATAACTACACCAACTTCTCAATTATTTTTCATTATTTATGTTTAGTATTATTTGGTTAGTGGGTAGTTAATTACTTTAGATCATGTTTAGACCATGTGTAATGGGGCATTTTACCCAACCCAAAACGCCCCTAAAGCGCCCCAAACCATTACATAGGGGCGCTTTGGAGCCAAATTTTGTCTTTGGCGCTTTGTACAAAACGCCCAAATACCTCGATTGTGGTAAAAATCTGATGTGGAGGAAATAATGGGGCGTTTTGGGGCTTTTTATCCCTTACCACTACACATGGTCTTAGTTAGTTTTTATTTTAGTTCTTTGTAAGTCTATAAATGGCACTAGTCAATTAGAAGTAAGTAAGGAATGAATTAAGAAAAGTTGTTTCAAGTCTTGTGTTCTCATCTTATTTCTTGAAAGTGTTTGCCTACTACAAAAGGCTAGAAGTCTAACCCGCTCAAAGGGTCCCTATCATCCTACCTGTGGTAACTGTGGGCTGAATCTTGAAAACTCCAATTGTCTTTTGGTCCTTTACAACCATTTTGCATGTTACCACACTCTATGCAATATCCTTAGAGAGGAAGGATCAAATAAATCACACCAAACTGGGTCAAACGAACTCCGATTGAGCTCATTCAAGCGGAAACCGTCTCGTCGAACTTTACCATCTTAGCTTCTAGGGTTTAGTTTTTATAGTGTAGATTTTAGTTTTTTTTCTAAGGTGGGGGTTTAGGTTTATGGGGTGGGAGTGGAGGGTTTGACGACACAGTTCTAATGCTGCAAAAACGTGTTTAATCGGAGTCCGTTTGAACCGGTTTTGGTGTAGCTAAGTATCACTTCTCAGTTCTCATACTTTTAGACAAAATCTATTTTATAGGGGAATCATCCTCTATCCTTAGATGCTATTTCACCATGTGTTATTTAGATCGGTGTGTTCAAAAATTAATTTAGTTAATGAAAAAACTTTTAAGCGAATCGAATGAGATTTAAATAGTGTAAAGTTAGATACAACCTACCCGGAAATGTCCCAAACTTGTTTTCAAAATCCTTATATGTTTTAGCCATTTCATAATAACCACGAATCAGTGACTTAGTGGTTTAAACAGGAGAATCTTTACCGCTATAAGCATCATTTAAAAGAGGTTTCTTTGATTATGGGGTCAAAAGACAAGTTCTTGATTGTGAAATAATTGATGGTGTTGGGTTTGATAGGGGCCTGTTTTATTGTGGGGTCAAAAGACAAGTTCTTGATTGAGTGCAAGAAAGGAAATAATTTCTGAAACCCATGGTGACATTTTGTTCTTTGAGTGTTGGGTAAACTCACTCCTACATGATGTGTCAGTTCATAGTTTCTGAATTTTCCTAAAATATACCAGTTTTGGGGTTCCTCAAGGTTATCAGCCAAAATAGTGACAGGGGTAGTTTTGTAAAATTAACAATAGTGAACAAACCGGATTGTATAGGAACATAGACACTACAAAGTAACAATAATGGGGTTGTTCGCTGTGTTCTTTTTTTTTTTTTAAAAATTTTTTTTTTTTACTTTTTTACCCTTTCCCAAAGGGTTACGCGCTTTGTAGAGTTCAACGATAGCCAAATCTCAATTGACATCATTGGAACCCAATGGAGCTTCAACAATGTTCCGGACCTACTTTTGGAGATGAGAAGATGTTCTTCCCTATAGGAGGTAGTGTAACTTTCATTCCTTTCAAGTACCTTTATAAAAAAACCAATTGGACGTTATCACCTCGCAAGTACACACGTTATCACCTCGCAAGTATATCACTGATTCACTGCCCTTATAAACCCTCATGCCCTCCAATACCATTAAATATTACATTATAAGATTTTTTTGTCAAAAGAACAAGATAGAGTGTTATTGTTGCAAGTTGTAGCGCAGGTACAAGAACCAGTGGCCTTAAACCCGCACCTTTACCCGAAGACGGTGCCACCTACTCGCTCTTAAACCCGCGTACACTCCTTTCTCCCTTATTATAATATCAATATGTGGTGATATCATTTTAAAGGTATTAGTAAAAGAATTTTGTTGGTGTTGTCATATCAAGAAGACCATACATAGTCCCATGAAAGATTGAAAGTAACGAAGTATATGCAGGAAAAGTGAGTCCAAACATAACCTTACAATAACTTTTTCTAGTTTTCTATATTACATTGCTTGTAATCCTTGTATGATAGAAACTAACTAGATTTAAGATTAGGCCGTACATTACAGCGGTCGGGGCAGGCAGTTGAGTCTTGCGTATTTGACTTCGTCACATGTGTTAATAAAAAAAAGTCTCATGTCTCGTACGTCACAGCGCAAGAACGTAACGTGTCACATATTAAAAAAATGATGAAATATCAAAAGTTAAAGGTCAGAAAGATAACAGTATTAAAGTCGTACTATATGACAAAGTAGAGTAAGAGATCAAAGTAAAAAAATCAACAAGGGCTAAAATTACAATTAGTAAAGTCGTAATATGTGTCAAAGTAGAGTAAGAGATCAAAGTCAAAAACTCATCAGAGGCTAAAATGACAATTAGTAATAATCGAGGACTAAAACCGTAAATGCGTTAAAAGTCAGGGATTAAAACCGTTAATACGTTAAAGTAATGAAAAGTTGAAACGCGACGTGGCGGGACGGGAGAGGCCGGTGCAAAGAACCGAGCTTCCCTTTTAGTAGGTATATAAATTTTTTCAATCAAATAAAAAAAAGTTTTTGAATCTCAAGTTTTTTATTAGGACTAGAACTCACGACATTAAAAAAAAGATAAATTCTCCTCTTCCCTTAGACCGCTAGACCAATAAATTAATTTTTAATCTCAAGTCAGGATGATATAATTAAAAATGTAAAAAAAACATGTCTATTTAAGCTCATATATATAAATATAGTTTTAACTTTTTCAGAACATCAGTTGGTCCAATAACTTATGGTCGATGCACTCAGAGGTGTAAGAACCTAGATTAAAACCCGACATCTAACACCAACAAGTGTTTTTTGTCGGCATTGAGGCTCCCCTATTACTACGAACACAATAGAGGCTCACCACAACCCTTCTTATGGGCCAAGTTGATTAGAGTCGAAACTCGTCAACCAACTATTTCAAGGACAAACCGAGTAGGAACCTTTAACCATGCCCCTTAAAACCCTTAGACTCAGACACAAAGACGAGCGTTACCAGGAACAAGTTTTATTGCCATAATCCACCAAAAGTGACACAAGAAAGTATTGAACTTGAGTCTCCTGTAGAGAACCCAAGTCGTTTTATACTAAGCCACAAGTGAGAATCTCAATGAGATTAGTCTCTTGATCCATTAGGACTGATGAAAGATTTGCTCCAATCTCACTTTCCTTGTATTTTAACTATAATTTTAGTATGAACTAGGTTTAACTTTCGGGCCGCACGTTGAGGCTGCCAGGTCTTAATTAATATACGTATCACGAGGTTTAGTATTATGTCACGCTTACAGTCTAAAATCGTCAAAGTAGTTTAGAAATAAGCGTTAACCTCAACCCAAAGAAACCAAACCTCTAATTAATGATCTCCAATACCTTGATGAACACATTGGGTTTAATTACTGTATAGAACAAAAACAAAAAGATAAAGACATACAAGTCAGGGGACTCAAACCGTTGACCACAAACACAAGATGGGCGCCTGTTACCTGTAGACCAAACTCATACTTTGTGCAAGTGTTTTAAAAGAAAATTTATTTATAAAAACCGGACGTCGTAAAAAAAGAAAAAGAAAACTTTTTTATCTAGTTAGATTGTGGCACGTGACATGTCTGGCGGATCTAGGGGCGTTCAATATTTGGTTCCAAACCGTTTAAACCAAAAACCGAACCTAAACCCAACCATTTAAAACCAAATCGAAATATATATTTGGTTCTTGGTTTGGTTCAAACCCAAAACCGAATACATAATTTAGTTTGTGGTTTGGTTTATGTTTCAAGATTTTGAATTTGGTTTGAACCGAATAAACCGAATTAGGTGATGACACTATTATAATTTATATTTTACAGTTTGTCAATTCATTTATATTAATAACTAATGTCATATATAGATTATAAATCATTAATTTTACCTTAAATCAGTGGCGGATCCTGAACATTTTCAGCACGGGGGCTGAAAATTACAGGACCCGAATTTTTTTTCTTATCACTATGTTTCAGGTTATATTTTTCGGATTGAAGATTTGATTCGGGTCGGGTCAAACAATAACAACACTAGATGTCTAACAACACATATAAAAACTAGATAAGTGTTAACAAAACAAAGATCTAAAATATATGATAATACGAGAGAAATTGTGGGTATCTTAAAAAGAATTACAACGCTGCCCGACGACCTTTAAGATCTTTGAATTCATCGATTATGGAGTCATAATCAAACTTTTCAGCAATTTCTTTTTCCACGTAAATCACCAAGCTATCCGCCAGATACTCATTGACATCTTATTGCGAAAACGAGTCTAAAAAAACTTAAAAATATAAAACCCTAGATCCTAAACTCAAATTAAACCAACAAAAGTGAAAGAAAACGAACCTTAGGAGTTAGGTCGTTCGTTGTTGCTGGAGACCTGGAGTGTTGCTCGTTGAGTCGTTGCTGCTGGTCGTTCACTCGTTCGTTGCCTGCGTCTTCAATTTTCTTCTGTTGAATACTCCTGTTCAATTTTCTTCTGTTGAAAACAAAGAATCAATGGCTGTGTTTTTTTTTTGTTTCATGTTAATGGGTGGGTCATGGGATATGAGTAATGTGTAGTTGGTTTTTGTGGACCACTACCCAATTAAATTAATGGGCTAATGTGTAGTTTAGGCTAACAATTTGTTACTTGGTTTAAATTGTAATGGACTAATGACCCGAGTACCCGACTACCCAACTAGTATACGTGTCGTTTATTATTGACGGGGGCGAGCCCGAGCTCAATATATATATATATATAACACATGTAACTTTTTTTACACGGGGGCGAGATCAATATATATATAAACATTTAAAGTATCGGGATAAAAATTAGTACTTGGGATAAAAAACGCGCAGGGGCCGGAGCCCCCGTTTGTCCCTCTTACCATGCGCCCCTGCCTTAAATATAATTTTATGATGTTGATATCGTAAACTGATTCTTTTTATTTTTGAAATAGAACGTGGTTTATATATAAAAAAGGAAATATATATATATATATATATATATATTTTGCTAATTTGGTTTGTTAGGTTCAATCCGAAAACTAATCCGAATTAGAAAGTGGTTTATGGTTTGGATTAGGTTTCTACAAATTAAGTTTGGTTCGGATTGTGATTTCAACAAAAGAAAATGTCAATCCGAAAAACCCAAACCGAAAAAACCACAATCCGAACCAATTAAAACTTCTAGACGGATCCACATGACCACCGACCATAAAATTTAGTAGTTTAGGATAGTTATATTTATTAGATATGTTTATTTGTTCGTTTATTAATAAAAGAATTATGAGAAAAAAAACTAAATATCTAACTCAAGTGACGTGATGGAGTTGCAGGTTGCAATGGAGTTGCAGGAGTTGCTATTGCGCCTACAAGATTTTAATTTGAGTGTTGAAGAGGATAAATGGCAATGGATTGAAGAGGCGGATGGGGTGTTCTCGTCTAGATCAATGCGGTCTATACTGGAACATAATAGATTGCCAGTTGATTTGAGTCCTATGGAATGGTTAAAGTGGATTCCTCTAAATATTCAATGTTTTAACTGGAGGGCCAGATTAAATAGGATCCCTAACAAAGTGCTTTTACTGTCTAGAGGAGTTGTTATTGACTCAACGGAATGTTCGTTGTGTTTTGGAGCCGAAGAGAATACCGATCATGTCTTAGTGGAGTGCCCGTTTGCTAGCAAAGTGTGGAAGGAGATCGGTGCGTGGTGTGGGGTCAGTATACATGACAACCGATCGTTTAGGGAGATGATGGACATTACTTTGTCGGCTAGTCAGGTGAGTCATAAAAGTCGAACTATTTATGCTATTTTTATGGCCACGACATGGATGATATGGAAAGCCAGAAATGAATTCATCTTTAACTCTACTCGGTTGTCGATCTCGAGTGTGGTAGAGAGAGTGGTGGTATCTACTTTTGCATGGATGAAACATAGAGTTAGGAGTCATGATTGTGTTTGGCAAAATTGGTGTAATTGTCCTGTTTAGTAGGGTCTTTGTCGGTGCGGGTGGTGAGGTGCCTAGCGTCTTGCTAGTGCCTTTATATTTTTTTTTCTAATAAAATTGCCGTTCAAAAAAAAGTGACGTGATAACCCGTTCCAAAATAAAGTGACGTGATAACGACCATCATTTACTCAAGTAGTCAATAAACTAGTTATTTCAAATTTTCAAATTAAGTAAAAAAGTAAGGGTGGATTTATCCACACATCCCAAATTCACTATATACACATCCTATAACCCTATAGGAAGTGTATTGGTCAATATGACCATATTGCATGCATTTTGGGTGTATTGGCCAATATGACCATATTGCACACATTTGGGGTGTATTGGTCAATATGACCAGTATTACACGTTTTTAAAAGTTTTTTTAAATTAAGTTTTATTTTTAAAAAAAAAAAGTTGTTTATATTAAAATGATCTTGGTTTTTTTTAAATAAGTTGGTTTTTTTTGTTATAAAATGATTTTGGTTAGGCTGCTGTGACGAGGAATCAAGGATGGCATAGAAGGGTCGGGTTGATGCGTATAAAACTGGACCTGGTTCAGAAAACTCGTGGGTTTGACTGGCTTGAATAATCACCAAAACTATAATTTATGTCAAAAAAACGACATCATGATACGATTTAAAAAAAATTTGGTGGTTTTGTTTTTTTTAAAACCCGTCCAAAAAGTGTTGGATATATAGGAGACATCCGGGTAATCTGGAACCGTATTGTCCAATAGGATTGTATTTGGTTAATGTCTCACCAACCAAGTAGGGCCTTGAACATTAACTTGGGGTGTATTGGCCAATACACTCCATATTGGGAGCAGGGGAACCGTATTGATCTATACGGTTCCTATTGAAGTTTACATTTAATGTTTTTAACCCTATAGGAACCGTATTGCCCTATACGATTCCTATTGAAGATGTGTGAATTAATTTAGGGATGTACAGATAGTATCACCCAAAAGTAAACTTTAAAAATTCGAACATTTAATGTAAAATTAAAAAACAGCCAATATTATAATATTGTAGGTACAAACTTTCATGGGAAAAAAGTAATAAAAATAAAATATATTCTTGACACCCAAATTTGCTACCTGTTCAAGTAAAAAGTTGTCTGGTTACATCTAGCCGTGCAAATTCACCAAAAAAGATAACGTAAGAGTTACCTGTTCAAGTAAAAATATTGTAAAAACATAAATTTTTGCCTTAGTGAATTATTTTTCTTTCACTATTAACTCTTCATGCAAGTTAAGTGAGAAAAAAAATCACTTATTAGTAACAAAGGTTCATATATATTTATTTGTCTAATTTAATTTAAAATAAAACTAAACATTTATAAAAATATCACATAAGGTTGTAACATGCACACAGTAAGTATATAAATGTATATTAGTGAAACACTTACGAAACTTTATTTCTATTGTCTGAACTTTTCGCTAGAAAAATAAAAAAACTTATGTGGCTCATCATGCCTCCAAAACCATGCGGGTCGTAATGATGTAAGGACATGAATGGGTTGATTAGATATTTTGTAGATGTATACCGTAAAAAAGTTATTTAATATTCACATGTATTTTTTTAATTTAAGGATGTTCATTTAACTCGCATGAGTGTACCAATATCCCGCCCAATAAATAAAAATAAAGTAAGATCTATGTTAACATTATAGTAACTAACCAATTTAATAAAAAGTTTTACTTTTTAGTTGGATTGTAACTTCAAATATGAACATAAGATAATTTAATTTAAAATTTAAGGAAATTAAAAAAATATGTAACACAAATAATTTACAAACCAAAGCAAGTGTGCTATATTAACCAAACCAGCATCAAAGTATCATCCTCCCTCTGGCCTCTTCCTACCTACACTCACTCTCTCTTTAAAACCTCCATTGATGAGCTGAGGCAACATAATCATCAACACTCACACTCTATGCACTTGTTCAATTAAACACCCACCAACTCTCTTCTTGTTTCAATTCCAACACATACACATTGTGTGACTGAAAAGCCTTAGGTTTTGTTTTGGGTTTGAAGTAAAAAAAATGAATAAAAAAACAAAAGCCATAACAAGTCCAGGAAGAACAGACAAGTTGTTCCCACCGCCATTGATGAGGTTTTTAAAAAGCAACGTGGGAAGCAAGAGCAGAAGATCAAGGTCACGTGCCAGCCCTATGTTCCTTAGGAAGAAAAACACTATAACCGAGGCCACACAAGACCCATCTTCACCTAAAGTCACGTGCATCGGCCAAGTCCGTGTCACCTGCTCCAAAAAAAACAAAAAAACCACCGCCGCTTCATCCCACCATCGTCGCCACCGTCACTGCCACCACAACCATCTCTGCCGGTGTCTCAGAAAACTTAAGCCCACGTTTTGTGGAACTGTTTGGAGCAAATGTGTCTCGTTTTTTCGATGCTGCAAAAACTCTGATGATCCTCCGGTCATTAAACGAACAGTGACGGACTCGTCAATACTAAAGCTGGTAATTTCTGACACAGATATATAAGCAAGGCGCCGTTAAAAAAAAAATATATATATATAAGCAATGGTCAAACCTGGCTCGGTTTGAAATAGAACCGATGACCGGACCGGACCATACCATACGTATATAGAATGGGTTGGGTCAGTTGGTTTTTGGGTGGACCAAAATTATGCTGGGACACGTAGCTATGAAGAGTCCAATGGTATCATTGGATACCTCTTAGATTTCGTTACAAAGTTTAATTTTTACTGGTTTAAATATCATGATATATTTTTTTCTTTCAGTTTTAAGTATTGCGATAACCCTGAACAAAAGTTATGATACTCTTAAGCAAAAATTTTATTACTGACACTGAAATTATGTTTACCTATAGGCCAAACACAACCAACCGAAGTTGATACAGAAATAGCTTTAAAGCTATGATTGACCACACGTATGTAAAATGAGTCGACTCAATTTAGTCTTGCGTTTTAGGGTCGGTTTTTTATTGCCTCGTATAATGTTGACCCCTACAAGTTAAATATGTTTGATTTGAGCTATAAACTGACCTCGTTGCACCTAAATACATTGACACGTTTATATGACACAATTAAACTTGTTTACGGAGTATTTTTTAATATAATATAAAATTATATTTTTATAAATTACATTACATTAAACCTGTTATATGGGTTTTTGTTCTAAATTTAAAAAAAAAACTAATATTATTGCTGGAGATTATAATATTGATGATCTGTTAATCGTGTTAAATCGATTGGGTGTGGTTGTCATGTGTAACGACTAACGAGCGTTGTTGTAGAAATCACGTCTAGACGTCGAGTACTCGACGAGTTATTCTTGATTATAGCCGAGTGCTTGCAACTCCCTAGTCAATCGAGTCGGTAGCGGCTAACGACTTCTTGTGCAACCATGGTCACAAGTTAATAATTAAGGAGGTCTATGTTCATGTGTTGTGTGATAAGTGTATTTATTCACCTGTTTAACATGTTTAGACGTGGTTTGCAGCCCTATCCATCTCCAAACGACATCAGCAACCATGGTGAACAAGAACAAGAAGAGGAAGGTGATAGCATTAATCAGGGATTGATATCGCGATCATCATCGCCGTCGAAGAATGTATTTTTGTTAACGAGATGCAGATCGGCTCCGTACAGATCGTCTTCATTAGCAAGTGTGTTTAAAGAATCAAGAGGGGAAGATGAAGTTGCAGAGGATTTAAAGGTTGAATCAGAAGATGGTAGATGCACTGAAAGCATTAATGGAGATGAAGAGTTAAAAGCATCGCCATTGATTTTGAGCAGGTGTAAATCAGAACCTGCAAGAAGATGGGATCAACTTATTGTATGAGTTTAAATTCTTAATTAACTGTACTTAACCACTCATTATTATTATTATTATTATTATTTTGTTATTAACTTTACTTTTAGTTTTTCTTTTGCTCTAAGAATAGTATGTACTTTTAACCTTTCTAAAAAACAACGTACTTTTATGTAAGTGTGTTTGTAAGTAGATGAGTAAATTACATTTTTTTGGCCTTTATAATAACTAAAATTACGGATCGTGTCATTTATTTTAAATTTTTGCACTGGTTGGCCTTTATATAAATTTTTCTCATGGTTTTGGGCCTTTAAGTTAACGAAAGTTAAGTTTTTCCGTTAAATTAAGGGTATTTTGGTCATTTTATTATAAATGACAAAATAAGTTTTAATATGGGCCAATTCTGTCAATATTTAAACTCTTTTTAATTGCTTTCAGTTAAAATGTCAAACATATAAACTTCAGGGATTGAAATGTAAAGAAAATAAAACCCATCTTCTTCCTATCCTTCATCTTCCTCCATAACCACCACCATCACTACCACCACCAATACCATCTTCATTGCTGGCAACCACCACCACCACCACCACTACCACCTCCACTTATATAAATCGATTTATACATCATCAATTCATCACATATCATGATTTCCACCTAAACCATGCCGGTTCCATCCATGATCAACCGGAGCAATATTACCGGCAAAAACTAACAAAAACGGAGGTAACGAACCGAGCTCATAAATCCGACCAGATTTCTGAATCTCCATCCATTTTTCGATCCGTTTCGTGTATCCAAACAATCTCCATTTCGTGTATAAACCCCAACTAACCCAGATTTGAAAAATAGAAATCAAGCAAATCAAGTAGCTTATGTTTTAAACGTTGTTGTTCCAGATCTGTTTGCTCAAACGAGTGAGGCTCCGGTAACTGATGAAACGACGTCGTCGGAGCAAAGTTAAACAACAACGACGACGATGATGATTCAGTTGGCGTAACATCTTAAGCTTCTTCTCCATCTCAACACACTTCCAGTTGTTGTATTCAGATCTATTTACAATATGCTTACCATTTTCATCAAATGCTTCAAACGATGAAGCATACGGATAAATCAGTAATGATAGAACAGATCTGTCGTAGTATTGTGTTAGGTAGGTCATTTCACGGTGGAGATATGATTCGTCGAAAGTTTGAAACGGTGAGAAGTTACCATCACCGGCCGCATATTTTCGGGTGAGAAGTATTTGGAAACTTTGGTTCATGGTATATATATGGTTTTTATTTTTATTACTAGTTTGAATAAGTTACATAAATATTCCCTCAATTATAAACTACATTATTCCACATGAGGGGATTTAACGGAAAAATTTAACGACAGTTAACTTAAAGGCCCAAAACCATGAGAAAAATTTATATAAAGGCCAACCAGTGCAAAAATTTAAAATAAAGGCCACGATCCGTAATTTGACTTTTTATAAAGGCCCAAATTTGTAATTTACTCTAAGTAGATGGAAGAAAAAAGATACAAAATTCAATATACATATATTTAAGGAAAAAAGTGAAATATGAAGAGAAAATGTAATAATAAATGTATAAAATATATTATTTAATTGAAAAAAGAAAGTAAAATTAATTTTTAGTGTAATTATATGGATATGAATAAGGAATTCACTTCTATTATTAATAGAAACTTAAGCACATTCTCTCTCGCCATTATTCTTCCCGGTTAACATAATTAAAGTCAATCAAGTTACACAAATGTAAAGTAAACACAGATTTGTGAGTTTGTTGGAACAATTGATATCACGTAAACGAAAAAAACAATCAGGAATGAATAAAATGATTTACTATTTTTGTGAGGGCACTCTCGTGTGACTCTTTTTATAAATATACTCAACTCAAAGTAAAGCTAATCAATTTGCTTTTGATACACCACTTCTTCTCAAACACGAATAGTTTTATTATGAGGTCCTCCATTAAGCAGGAGTAGAGGTGTTTATTATTCAAAATTTGATTCGCATCATATTTGATTAAGCTCATTTGAAATTGGCATTCGGTCATTCGAATTCGCATTCAATTAGAATAATTTTGTCGAATGTGAATTGAATAAGAATATGATGTTTATTATTCGTGCTCGACTCGGATAATTCGAATAAAAATAATATATCTACTTATCTAGATATGGATATGAGCTTTAGTCTAATCCAAAACATTGGTTTTCAATATATATATTTTTAATATATCTATGTATTAATATATATTTTAATATATCTACTTATTTATGTAGTTTTGAACATATTTTGGTTCTATTTTGTTGTTGATTATGCAATTTTTGACGTTTTTGAACTTGTTTTTTTTGTTATGTTTTAGATTTTTAGATGAGCTGATGTATTGCATATTAGTTTGTGATATTTTAGACTTTATATTGGTGTTATAGTTATGTTAATTGGTGCGATGTTTATGTGGGATGTTACACTTATATTGTTGTTTGATATGGTATTGTTTATTTATAACTTTTTTTTAAATCAAATATTCGAATATATTTGAATTCAAATTACTTAATCGAATCGAATAAACAATATTTTATTCGAATGTGGATCGACTTCGAATACATTTATTAAAAGTCCAATTCGACAAATTTAATTAGTCCAATTAAACGAATTGAATAAACATCATTACCTTTGAGTTTGGGTTTAATTAGATGAATCTGTCGAGTCAAGGACAACGTACGTAGTAGTAAGGATGGCGCATCGCCACTTTCTCATTCTTTCTCTAAATTTAAAAGATTAAATTTATATAACTACTATTATGTAAGGTCGGCGGTGACACCGAACAATCATCGTTGGCCACGTGCCACCACCCCTATTGGCCCGCCACTAACTTTTTGTTTACTTTGACATATCTACGCTTTTGACCACCGACTGTAACTTAATTATCATTTTGACCTCTAAGTTATTAACATTGCTTATTAGTCCACAAACTTTGCTCAATCTATGGCTTTGACTTAATTATCATATTTATATGTTATACCAATACGGGCTTCTTTGTCATATTTACATTTTGACCTTAACTTTGAATAATCTATCACTGCAATGCACCTTACAAGTCGAATTCGAAAACGTTCTTAATGTGTATAATGAAGTGAAAAAACTATGTCATCGCAGTGCATGGCACATGTCAAACTAACACCATACATGTTAAATTTGAAGACATTACCACCACAACAGGTGACAATTGTCAAAATCTTAATAGACGAGGTCATAAACACAAGATCCAATCACGAGAACGGTCACAGTAGTTTAATGTGAAAATGTAACTTAGTATTCTATTTATAATATTAAACATCAATTAGTTTAATGTTTTCTCAAGTGGGACAAAAGAAAAGTTGAGTATACGAGTGGGATTAAAAAAGGTTGACAAGAATTAAATAGGAAAAAAAGTGAAGTAGTTGGAAAATACGACCCAGTGATGCACAGAGTATATATTTCTGGATATTAAATTTTATGTAATAAAACTTTTTATGTTAAAATAAAATATTGTTGTAACTAGGAACCAGGATGCACATAATCTCACCGTCTGTCACAACCCAATATCGATGAGCAAACATAAATTTTATACTATATATGTGTGTTTGTTATTTGTGAGACGTAGATGGAGACCAACACTTAACACTTAGATGTATGTGTAGTTAATTAATTACAGCGTATATCTTATCGCTGCAAATTAAGCGGATGGAGAACGATTGAGGACGTGGCAAACAAGAACCACACATCACGATTTAAAAACTAACCTAGTTACTTATATTACTTCTAATACTACGTACATCATTGTCTATTACGGCTTAATACTGTTAATCTAGCTTATAGGAATAAACACCATTTTAAAAGTCATTGGATACCACATGTCAAGTAGGCAAGTAGCTCTTCATCCAAAATTTCTAACAATTTTTAAGTGTAACACATGAGTTAAATAAAAATATATATATATATATTAAAATAAATATATACTTAACCTTGTAGTTTGCGGAAAATTGCTCACATAAACAAAAACACCAATGGTCATTAAGTTATAATCTTTAGTTTTATTTTGTTTTTTATATAAAGTTATGTAATGTATGTAATTTTTAATTGTTAGTTTATGTACCTTTTAACTTAATTTAGTATTTAAATTTGCTATATAGAAAATAAATGTAAATTCAGGTGATGATGTGGAAAATATTTGGGTGTATGGAAAAAGATACACTGTTATAAGAAAATAAGTTTTTTTTAATGGCATTATAAGAAAATAAATGGTTTATGAATGAGTGCAAATCTGATATGACAATTTACTTGCGATATGTGTTTGTGGGGTTTAAAATGTTTAGCCATGGGGCTTGCTCATTGACAACCAAATACGTTTTCTTTACATTCAAAATCACATTCTTCTCATTTCATATTTAGATAAGCCTTTTTGTTTTGAAGACTGATGTCCATCTAAAATGTTTACATGAATGTTTAAACATGAGTTTTTTCTTACATCTTTTGGTTGCCATAACCCTTTTTATAAATTATTAAAAATCTCTTCGCCCCTTTGGTTTAATTTATATAGCAGCCTCATATAGACCTTAATGTTAACACAATTGTTCATGAAGCGCTAGCTCAACACAGTAGGCGCTCTCCCGATCACCGTGCGGCAGAAGCTTACTTTTAAAACCAAAGAGCGGTTCTTTGATTAATTTGGACCGCAACATATTTAACAAGTAAGCTTACTTTTACGCCACCCTTTAAATGGTTCGGTTAGAGTGACATTTTAGTACCTGTTGCTTGAACTAGAGGAGCCATTAAGAATTTTGTGGTTTCGACTTTTTAAGGGCTTTCAATGATGTGCTTTTAATCTGTTTTATAAACAAATTGTCAAAAGTTTGAGGGCACTGATGACTAGTTGAAAGATGAAATATAATACAACCACATGGATGCAAGTTTTGTTTGGTCCTGGTGTTGACGGTGGGGGATCCCAACACGACATGTTCCCAACAACAAAATAAACAGATTACTTTTAGGTCAAGGCAGTGTAACCGTCTAACCAATTTCATGAACATATCATGTCGCGTTTAGGTTGTTGATAAGCAATTCAACCCGTCAATCTGTTTAAATTCAGAATAAAAAAAGTACCAACTAACCAACTAGTTTTAGATAATACGGGTCAAGCAAATGTTATATGGGTTGTCGAGGTAGACTTTTGATAGATTAACTAAACGGAATTTGTTCGCATGAGGTGACACCAACCCGACATGAATTATCATCCCTAACCAAAATGCACTTCACGTTCTTAAAAACAAACCATAACTAATTCAGTAAAACAATTTCTTAAAAATACCTGCCTATGCTACATCATCTTTTCAAGTGTCAAGATGATAAAACAAATTCCAAAACACTAAACCAGCTCTCGATATTTTTGCTTACGAGTCACCTATCAGTTTTGGAACAAGTCAATCATTTTCATAAGAACAAGTGTCGGATGAAACACAAACAAAGATTATTATTACCATGGTTCACGAGCCCTAAGGTGGCCAGGACGAGCCTACAAGAACATACTGATAGGTACTGTTCAGTCTAAACTAACAAAACTAAACCACTCATGACTAGATAATTAAACATAAACCAAAACTAGCAATAATGCAAGCATCTCACAACAAGATTTTAGGTACTGAAACACTGACTGATTTATGCACGCTTTTGTAGTTTTGTTTCTGGGTTGATGTCTATTCCCCAGGTACTGCAACACCCTGCTTCAGTTTCTCCCTCTTCAACTTCTTCTTGGAAACTGGCTTCTTTTTTCTTGGTGGCAGGGTCTTCTGGGCATACATGTAGAGTACATAGTTGCCAACTAGAAATGTTATTAGCAGCCCACCCACAACTAGCAAAACAATCAATCCTGGGTTCAAACCGGTGGCTTCAACATTCTTGTCCACAAATTGCTGGTCAAATTGGTAAGAACAGTAAATCATGAGTTTACATAATGCATTTGAAAATGAGATAGAGCACCTAAAAACATAGTTTCAGAAATTCGATCATAATAAGGAGTGAGCATGAAACCAAAATAACCCAACCTTAATAACCAAAACCAACAGTTCAGTTCAGTTTAGTATTTTTCTAAAAACCAATTTTTACAGTTCGGTTGAGGTTTTGCTTGCACCCAAAACCAGAAAAAGCAGAACCGAATCGAAAAAACAAAAGAGGGAAACAAAAAAATGATGCATCATTTAAACACATATGTATGTATAGTATTTATAACAAGTTTATGATTTTGAATCATTTTTTTTTATAGATTTTGAGTAACATTAATGCATATATCTTGTTTTTAAACACATGTGTGTATAGATTTAATCCCTATAATATTTTTCATAGATTTTGGGCAATTTTTTTAGCCCAAATGGCAAAACAAAAACCCAAAACCATTATTAAAAACTGAAAAAACCAAAACTTAACAGTTTGCAAAACCAAAAAGGCGATTTTTCGGTCTACTTTGAGCTCAAGACTGACCCATGCACACTCTTAAGTGAAATCCTTTGGTTAGAAAGAAAAAAGAAAAAAGCAATTAGAATATGAGCAGAAACTTGAGACCTGTACTGAAACTTTCTAAAACTTATCACAAACATTATTTCTATGCTTGAAACCGGACTGATTATATAGTAAACTATACTAAATCAACACGTTCAAGTTGATTCTGGATTCATATCTACCATTGATAAACTCAATTGAGCACGAACAGTTTGACGATTCAAGCAAAATAACAAACACATCTATCAGTTACCAGCTATAATGTGGATCAAGTAAATTAACGATCTTCAATTGCTTACAATCATAAAATACCCAAAATTAACTTGCTTTTAACCTAGAACTCACGATCTGGACATGTTTCACAACCTAAATCACACTTCCAGATATAAATCGGCTTCAATCGCAATCAATTAGACGATTTAACAACACATAAAAACGATTAAGTAATGAAATCAAACAAAGTGAAGATGAATTGTTGAATGTAAATATCGATCAAAATCTAGAGATCAAGTGAAACATATACAGATCTTAGAAAAATAAGAAATATCGATTCGGATCGTTGAAATAGACAGAAGATCTGTAAAGAACTAACCGATTCATCAAAGGATGGATCCATGAAACAAATTGGATTTGAGAGGAGAGTAGAAATGAAATCGCGTAACGGAGACTCCTAGATGCGCTAGTATATGTTTCTGTGAGTTGATACTATTTTCTGTTTCAACCCTAGGATTTTATGTTTTTCTAAAACACACCAAATTTTACTTATATTTACACTTCTTTGTGTGTTTTGATTTTAACTGTCAATAGTTATCTAAGATGTTTAACTATAGAACCTTTAGGGTTGTTTGTCAATATTTAAATCATTAAGTGCTAAATAATTAAGAGGTCTCAACTATTAAAATGATCTATTAATGAGAGAGATGTTGAGGTAGAAATGCAGATGAGAGTAAAGTTGGTATATCTCCATTCAGCATCTTTCTGTCACTTAACCATTCACCACTTAATTGAACCATCCAGAAGCTCTTTTTTATGAAACAAACGCTCTGAATGCTGAATCTGAATGATTAAGCACTGAACTGAACCATTAAGAGGTGAAACAAACAGCCCCTTAGTTCAAGTAGTGAATAGTAAACTATATTTACTTATATCAGATTCAAATTATAAAATAAATTAAACCGTTAAAAAGTGAAACAAATACCTCTTTATGCTCCTTATGCGATTCCCCTATTTTTATTTTGTCCTCTCAATTATCTCATTCTCTACTTTAAGTTTTCATCCTCTAACTTATTTCTTGATTCTTATACTCATCCTATTTGTTGACTTAAGAAATTATTATTAGATTAAATTTGTCACAACTTGATAAACAACATTATAATTTACGTATGATTAGTTTTATCATGTACGGATAGTTAATACAAAAAAGAATGGTAACCAAAATCTTAAACTATTGGATTGAATAATAATAATAATCAATATGAGAAAAAGCCAAACAATATAACACGGATCTTTAAATAATTAAAAAGAATTACAAGTTGTTATAGTTTACAAATATTAGTTAATCTATCTAATAAATTAACATTTTTGGAGGGCAAATTTAGGTGGAAAAAATGAGGGGAAGATTTTAGGAGGCAAACATTTTAAAAACAAAATTAATTTTAGAAAAAATGCAAAATCAATTTCTTTGCGTTTTAAAATAGAGGATATTTTGGTTAAAAAATTAACGCAATATTAAATAACTGAACGTCGACGAGTGATTTTGAATTTCAACAGTTTCCAATATTGATTTTTATTATATTAGTTTAGAATTTTACATTTCATTTTCAATCGTAATTTCTCTGGATCATTTGTTTTATTCAACCCGTGTATTTACACGGGCATTAATAAACCTAGTAACTAATAATTGAAACTTTTATGATGCATTAAAATATTTGAAGGAAAAAAATATATCAAGATGCGTTCCGTTGAAGATACACATGATCTTAGTGAAATGTATTATAAAAAAAAAGTGGTTAAACAAGAAAATAATCACAATTATACAATGTTTATTCATATAGGTTAGTGACCAACCTTACATGATCACATACAAAGATCACAATTGCACAAAACATCATAAATTACATAGTGTGATTTTAGTCCTTGTTTACAAAACGACAATCGCTTCGAACCTCACCCTCGTCCTCACTTAACGGGTTGTTCTCGGACAAAATGACAAGAGCCCTAGCAAACTGTTCGTGAAAGTAATTGTTATCGGCTGCCATTTTCTCAACAAATGGAGATGTGATCGGGTTTGATATAAGTTCTTGGTCAACCGAAAGTAGTCCCTTGTTGTCCTTAAGGTTCTTGTAGTAACTATTGTCTAAGATCATTGGTGTATCTCGATCATTCCTTGCGTATTCAACAGCAACCGGGTCTGGGACTGGATGAGGGCAACGTCCCTTGAGATACTCAGCATAGTTCGGGTTCAAAGTTGGGTCAACTGTTGGATAGAGTCGATCAACAATGTTAAGACAATGGACCCGACCTACTGAGTGAGCACCTAAAACAAAACAAAAAATAAAACTATTATTAATTAAATACATTTTTTTATAAAAAAAGACAAAAGTAGCTAGACCAACCAGAACACACCATCTGACATGGCGGTGGTAAACCACCGTCCATGCTATTTATGTATATATATTATATAATGACTAATATCAAATGGTTAGTTATTTTAATTAGAAAACATATTATAATGACTAAAAGTGATGTACTAAGTACAAATAATGTTACCTAACAAAGCCACTGTTCCTTCAGCATCAATTCCAATTGATTGAAACCTAGAAAGAACATACATGATGGAATCATTATGATTCGGAAGCGACGCGTCAATCTCTGCAAGATGGCTTTGCTTGCTATCTCTTCTCCCCGTTTTCATCTCAATATGCGGTCCTCCCAACTACAATATCACACACCAAACTAATTAATCAAATGGTTGTGTTCGCTTTATGCATGTATATATAAACAAAGAAAATGCATAACAAACATATATACCATAACGGCACCGTCTCTAGCTGAAAGAGCAACAATGTCTGCACAAGAAACAGTCATGGGGCATGCACTCTCAAGTGCATCTTTGATTGTGTTTATGTACTTGTAGTTTCTCATTCCCATGTTTCTTGATGATATTTTTTCTGACTCAATCCCATTTATACTCTCCAATAGTAATGAGGCATCACATGACTATATATATATCAAAGCAAGACATAAATTAAATCAAGAAAATAAATAAATAAATTAATTAATTAATATATGCAATTATGCATCATATTTTGTATATTGTTTTTTTCATGAAAATTAAGTTTAAATTTTTACGTAAATAAGTAGTACGTACCTTAACCATGCAATCATGGAAGAGGGTTCTTAACCAAGACACAGCAGTGTTTCCATGCTTGTTATACAAACTTATGACTTGTTCTTTTACTATTTCTTCGGCATTTGGACATGTTTCTGAATAGTAATTAAATCGTATCTCGCTTGCACCTTCAAAAATATATAGTATATAACACATAAACATGAATAATACACGGTATAAGTATTAAGGTATATGTAAGCAACGCACAATGCTAAAAAAACAATTGTGACGGATAATTATTTCTAATTAATCTTTCATAAGTAAACACTTTGTGGGAGTGTTAAACTCGTAATTGAGCATGTTGACTTTACACCTAGGGTAACTATCAAGGAATGTTTCTAGAACGGGACTAATTTATAAACATGTTGAAGTGGTTTTAAAAACCGGATAATATCATAAATAACATAATATGTTATGTATACAACTATTTAAAACAAAATGTGAATCTTCTTTTATCTCTTAGTGAGTGATATGGAATGAAAAAAACGTGTAAAAGAAGTAGTTTAATTTTCTGAATATCAAGTCAAACCACCGATTTGTTTTGCTTTTCCAACCTAGCTACATGCAGTTCGTTTATAAGTAATCAACCAGACCAGTTATGTAACAGGTCATCTGGAATTCTTAGAATTGTGCTACAAATTAAAGTAATAAAAGTGTGTATAGAAATTAGAAATACCAAAATGAAAATGGAAGAATAAGAGGACGATGAAGCTTAGATTGGAAAATAGGTTGTGGGTTGGCATGATGTGTAATTGTATGCTTATAAGCGTGTACTTTTGAGCAAGAATCACAACCATCTAACCTTCTTTATATAGAGGACTCTTTGCTAATGCAAATGAAAATTACAAGCATGCAAAGCTTCTCCACTTGGCCTATTTTTTTGACTTTATGTCCTACATCCACTATTATTGCCAAATTATTTTAAAGGGGAATATTGTTAAAATGCCACAAAACAATATAATGGGTTAAGTTGAAATTTGTTTGGTTTATGTGGAAGGAATAAGTTGTATGAGCTAGTTACAAAAGTTGTTTTTTTAGTTGACAAAAGGCTTCATTTGTAATAATCTATTGCTTAATTTTGAAAAAATAAATGGTGAGTTTACGTTAAAAGAGATATTATTAGTATATACATGAATTTTACGCCTTCATAATGAAAATATTGATATGACTAAATAAATATGATATTCATGAGTAGATAAAGCTTAAAATACAAATTGACTTTTCCGTGTGAAGTGAGATGTAATTTTCACGCAAATAATAGGCAACGAGATAAAATTCTCATACAACTAGAAGTAAAACTTGAATGGCTTAAAGCAAGACTTAAAATCTTAGGGAAACGCTTGCAAAAAAACATTAATTTCAACCAAAAAAATTAATTTCAACATGAACTAATGAATTAATGGCTTAATTCGATTGGTTTTGAATGGCTTGAGATTAGTTTTGAATTGCTTGCATGTATTTTGTTAAGAAGATTGTGTATATGTTAGTATAAGTTGCATTGCATAGCTTGTGTAAGAACAACTTTAAGCCATGAATGATCTTAGGGCGGAGGGAGTGGGGCAACGAGATCCCCACGAGATCTCATCGCATCACCACATCGTTGCATCCGGAACAACACCTCGCCACCACCTTGTTTCCCCTCCACCTCATCCCTCACAACCACCACATCAACGAGCTCCTCAGCGAGGAGCAGAGCTCGTCCACGACCTCCCCACTACCTTCCTCGTCACCTCCTCGTGCCACACCCACTCCCTCCGCCCTTAGCTACTTTTGAATGGCTTATGTGTGGTTCTGAATGGCTCGTGCACATGGCTAAAATTCTCACGCACGTGTTGTCTTTTTAGCAACAAATAGAATTATTATGCAAAGAGTAAATTACGGTTTTCGTTCTTGTGGTTTGGGCTTTGTAACGGTTTTCATCCGAAACTTAAAAAATGCTCAATATAACCACTGTGGTTTTAGATTTGTCCCAATTAGATCCAAACCTCTAACACCGTCAAGTTTAACTAGTTACTCAGCCCTCACTTGCATCTTACGTGAGGGGCATTTTTGTCATTTAACTCCACCATTTGCATATATCAACCAAGAAACCTAACAAATAGTGGGGTTAAGTGACAAAAATGCCCCTCACGTGAGGGGCAAGTGAGGGCTGACTAACGGTTAAACTTGACGGTGTTAGAGGTTTGGATTTAATTGGGACAAATCTAGAACCACAATGGTTATATTGAACATTTTTTAAGTTTTGGATGAAAACCGTTACAAAGCTCAAACCACAGGGACGAAAACCGAAATTTACTCTTATGCAAATGTTTTTAACAAGAGGTGAAATTCTTATGCAAGTGTTTTAGGCGCCATTGCTTTAATGATAGACCACTCTAATCACTTTGTAGGTATCGCACAAAAACAAAAGTTTGTATTATAATCTCTCTTCATAAGTACATATATGACACAACTTTTTAGCCGTTTACCTGTCACTCTATTAAAAATAATGTTCAATGAAAAAATGTTTTATACAAAACAACATTAATAAAATTTTAGATGATTAATTAATTGTGCAAACCAAATATACACAATAGAAATCGAGTTGACACGTTATATATGTAGTCGAGGGTATTCAATTGAATTAATAAAGAAAAAATGCAGCCTGAAGTTTATAAATACGAAAGTGTAAGTGCAATATGACATGAGAATCAAACTACAAGGCTTATTTTTGAAGTGGATGCATTTTTAGTTGTATAGATTTAAAAGTTGTATCACATAATCATAAGTTTGTATAGATCTTAAGGTATCAATTCTAATCACATCTATTCTTACTATGGTCTGGTGATACTACATTAATTAAACTAGTAATAACGTACACTACAAATTTTTTTTTAAATGCATGTTTTTTTAACGACAAATTTTATTTTTGTGTTATGGGTGAGGTTTGAATCCACAATCTTTTGATTGTGGGTCTCCCCTCTTTACCACTACACCCCAACCCCTTTTTTTAAATGCATGTGTTACTTATTTTTTATTTTGCATATATACAACCTAATCGATTGCATATATTTATGTCTCTTTGAATAAGAACGTTGAATTTGATTGATAGATTTAAATGTCTAATTGACTCCATAAAGATTAATAATTGAAGTGAGTGGATAATTATACGGAAATTGAAAAAAAAATGTAGTAGTTGATTTGAGAGGTTCTTGAAATGATTAGAAAGACGAGTAGACAGCCGCCCACCAATCTTTAAAATTAAAATATATACTTGTTGTATTAAACTCCGTTAAAAATAATTTAATTTAGATAAGTTTTATTTGAATTTCAAACTAATGTTTTAAAGTTTTTATTGGAAAGAGAATACAGGTTAATATATTAATATAAAACTTACCTTAAATCAGTATTTTAAACGACGAGTGGTGCTTTAATCATATGTTTAAACTTCCAGTTAATCAAGTCAATCGCTTTCGATGACGTAAGTTTTACGTACATCAATCGACTCGTATCTCATTTCCAATCAAAAGTCCTAAACTATCAATTTAAAATCCAAATAAAGTTTAATGGAATTAAGTTTTTTTTAAGGGTTATTGGATTTTAATAATCCGAACTTCAATGAATTAACAGATATTAATCCCAAATTTAAAAATTCCTTGTGGCAGTCCCAACTTGTAAATTATTTTCCTCCATCGAACATTTTATAAGTGTGACACAAAAATGGTCGGGTAAGGTTTTAATGAGACACAAAAATGGTCTGGTAAGTTTTTTGAGTATCCGTTATAAAAGGCTCGATGGAGGAAAATAAATTACAAGTTGGGACTGTCAGAGGGAATTTTTAAAATTGGGATTAATATCGACTAATTCATTGAAGTTCTAATTATTAAAATCCAATAACTTTTTTTTAACAAAGGTTCAGTTGGAGAACTAAATTGAAATGTGAAATTTTGATTAATTCTAATTTAGTCATAATAAGTTTAAGTATTTTTTTTTCTTTTAACTTTGTCACATATTCATTAATTTTAATTTTTTTAAATAATATAAATTTAAAAGTAAAACGTATCATAATTTAGCTAGGTTAATTAGAATAATTTGTAACTAAATAAACACAAGATGAGTTTAACCCTTAAACAATATATATACGAAGAGTATGTATTGTCATATTGATTCAAACTAAAAACGATTAAAGATTACACACTAAGTACTCATATTCGTCAAAATAACGAACATACAAATTCTTGGTGGAAAAACCAAAACTTTAACAAAGCTCAAAAACAATTAAGTGACAATACAATAAAAGTCGATTGGAAAATTTATAGAATCGTTCGACTTCTAATATAAAGTTTGGATACCTGTTTCAGTATAATCAGAGACGTCTCATAGTGTAACGAAAATAGACACTTGTATTAGACCATCAAATTTTAATATGCCACAAAATTCTGTTTATAGTTGATCAAAGTATAAACAATTTAGAAAACAAGTAGTTTGGACAAATGAGAAATAAAAAAAATAAACACGAAACATTAACTAAATCTCAAAATAAGTCTATGTTAATGTACCTAAATTTTTTTTTTCTTTTATGAAAAACACGAAATTTAGAACTAAACAACGACAAAATAAAGATCTCTTGTTTTATTTTCATCTTATGCCTTCGAAATCCTTGTGCCGGCCGTATCAATATTGAACACTGACATGTGTATTAAACGTATACGTGGTGTAAAGATGATTAACAATTTCAGTGTTTAGTCATGTTATGAAAAAGAGACATTTAAAACCACTTCAAATCTAACTTTGACTTATTGTATATGGTAATTTTCCAAAAACCATATTTTAATTTAAGAGTATAGTTGGCTTTTCACTTTATTGTTTAACGTCACCTAAGTATAGAGATGATTCTCCTGTAAAATAGATTTTACTTAATAAATATGACAATTGATATTTAATTACATTAAAATTGGGTTAAACGAACTTTGATCGAACATATTTTTATGACTTAGAGCATTCACAGCTGGATCCTTTTCCATATCTTTAAAATTACATTAAAAAACACTACATTTACACTAAATTTCCCTCTTCCTTTCAATTAAATAATACTTTTTACACATTAATCATTACATTTTACCGTTTCTCTCTCTTTCATCCATATATTTTTCCTTAAATTTACAGTTTCTCTCTCCTCCATCCATATATTTTCTCTCTCCTCCACTCACAACCACTTAAAACCATTCCATAAAATTTTACCAAACTCACTCACATAATTTTAACAACTCCACTGTGAATGCTCTTAGAAACGTGTCGTTAAACTCTCTGTCCCCATTCCATCCCAAACACCTAACACCCCCCCCCCCCTAAAAAAAATAGCCTAGAATCTAAAAGCTAACCCTTAAGAAAAATCTAAATTTTAAAACGAAACCCTAAAAGCTAAGATGATAAAGTTTAACGAGACGGTTTCAACAACGTTTGAATGAGCTCAATTAAAGTTCGTTTGACTCGGTTTTAATGTTATTTAACATACTTATCACATTTTTTAAGAAAAATATGTTGATTAATTGGGTGTAGTCAATTTCATCGCTTTTAATGCTATTTACAAATCGCTAAGACACAAAATTATTATGGTGGTGTTTGTGTTAAGGACGCAACAATATTATTGTACCTTCTCGAAGATAGGTTCTCAAGGATGCTAAAAACAAAAGAGGCGAGTCCATTCACTCACAATCAATCTTATTAATTAAATATAATTTTGGTAAAATATGCGTATATTTTAACTTAAAGATTGTGACACAACGTTGTGACAATGCTAAAGACAAAGTTGAAAAGGTGTAATGCTTGAGTTAATCCCCACACGTATTCATCCTTTTATTTTTTCACCACTAGGACTGTTTGACACAACCTTTTAATGATTAAAAGAGATTTTAGTGTATGATTATCGAAATGTAGATGGAGGTAAAGTTGGTATATCGAAGAGAACATCGAAGACACAAAAGGTAGATCAGGCCAAACCAGATGCACCATCACCACCTCGTCGCCATCCACCGCAACCATGGTGGGGTACGGCGGCTATAAACAGAACACTGGCGAAAGACAACAAATCGAGGCACCCGGTATTCAACCTGGTTTTCTTCCATAGCTTCATCTTGAAAAAATTGCTTGTTGTAACTACTCAGGTAGTTCATAACCTTTTGCCCAAACTTTCATGCAGTGAGTGATTTTTGAGATTTAGTTGTGGGCAGTAACAAACATTTGAATCGAATAGATTGTAATTGTACAAAATTTCCTAAACTACTAAAAAAGGGGCTTAGTGGTTTCATTACTAAAGTCTTAAGTTTTTCTTTCAGTATTGAAGCCAAGTTTTAAAGTTGGTTGCATTGGTTGAAAACTAGGGCTGGCATATCGTGTCAGACACGACACGATAAGACACGAACACGATAAGAAACGAACACGATAAGGTCAAACACGAACACGACACGATAACTTATCGTGTCATTTTTTTCAAACACGAACACGAACACGATAATAAGCAGGTTACACGATAAGACACGATTTGACACGATAAAAACCCATTTTTAAAAAAATTAAAATTTTCAAAAAAATTCATAAGTCTTAAATAATAAATATGACTTAATATGATAATTTTTAAGACATAAAACAACAAAATTACATAAAAATACTATTTAACCATAATAATACTTGATAAACGAATATGAAAAAAAGATTAAAAGTCTATTAAAGTCCATCTCCACCTCCATTCTCTACTAACATTTCATATAAATAAATATTAACAGGTGACCTATCGTGTTAACAGATCTTTAACCTGTTAAGACACGATAATTAACGTGTCTTTATCGTGTTAACCTGTTAATGACACGGCACCTGTTAAGGTCAAACACGAAAGCTGTTAATTCCGTGTCGTTTCGTGTCGTGTTATCGTGTCCGTGTCAGAAATTGCCAGCCCTATTGAAAACTGATCGAGTGTAGTACACTAATTGTCATGAAGGTAACGCGTGTAATGAAGTTACAAATATGTCGTACGAGCATCACATAATGTGTATAACAAAGTAAAAAAACTTTACGCTGTCATCGTAACACATGACATATGTCGAAGTCGAAACGTGACAAGTAAGACTCGAACGTCACATCCACTAAAATGACAAGTTGACAACCACCTTTTCGCGGTTAAACGTGCTCACATTTCCAAATTTATTATCTTGATTTTGGTATATTCTTTTCAATTTAACTATTTTAGTTGCAATAGTTTTCAATTTATTTTAGTCTCTTCCGGACTACTAAAACCATTCAGTATTACTGTTAACCACTCTTTATGTCCCCTCACACGAGTGACATTTTTTTCATCTTATATCACAAACCTCATACAAAACCCACTTTATTCCTCTAATTACCACATCAATCAATTTCTAGTTGCATTACTAGTATCATTCGAACCCCCCATTAAACTAGTAGCACTACGATTTTTACTAAAAAAACTCAATAATGCAACATTACATGATTCATTAAAACTTAAATGTGGAGTTTGAATTATAGAAGCAACAACTATTTATAGTTGCATTACTAGTTGTTTGTTTGAATTTTAGATGTTATAGAAGATGATCGTGTACCAAAAGGAATTAAGTAATAAATTATACACAAACATACCATGGCCGGGTTAATGATGATCACATGTAGGATGGTACTTCACCTTATCGTTATTGTATTTTGTTTTATTGTAATAGATTAGTCGTATTTTGGTTTCGATGTAATAGTTAGTTTAAATATTAGCTTTTGTAGTATTTGGTTATGCGTCACTACATGCGACACTATAGTGTCGCATGTAGCCTGTCCTAACCTAGCGACCAGGCAGTTTCGCAATTGCGAAACTGCTTGCAACACTAGGTGCTGTATAAATAGTTGATTAGGGCTATTTTGTTCACAACTCTTGGAACTTTTATTGAATACAATTGCACTTTGATCTTGAGTTTGATTCTGACTAGTATTTGCAACGAATTGTGTTGATTATATCTTTGTTGCATCAATTCTATTCTACTTCATATAATCATCTTCTTAATTAACTTGTTTAAATGGGTCTTTGTGGTTTAATATGTTTTTTGATCAAATTCATGATCATTTGTTGTTAGATCTAGTGATAACAAGTGGTTTTGATCATATCTAAATCATAATAGCACGGATTTACGATTATCTGGACCAACAGTTAAGTTTTGTATAAGGTTTGTGGAGATCGAATTGATGTGGTGGTTCGAATGATACTAGTAATGCAACTAGAAATCGATTTGTGTGGGAATTAAAGGATAATTAAACTGGGTTTTTATAAGGTTTGTAGAAAACGACTAACATGTCTCTCACGTGAGGGGTACATGATGAATGGTTAACGGGTAATATTGAATTGTATTAGTGGTTGGGAAGAAATTGAAACAAATTGAAAACTAAAGTGACCAAAATAGTTAAATTGAAAAAAAAATGGACCAAAATCAAGATAACATATAAATCATATGAACGAAATCAGAAATTTTCTCTTTTTATAATTTTCCGTCATGAATTCCATCTTCCATCATTCTTCATTAGCTTTGAGGGTGTTGAAGAATGAAGATGAAGGTAAAGATGATGGAGGATATGGTGAATTGTTTGACGATAAAAACATGAAAAATGGTGAAAGAATAGTAGTGATCAATCTTGTGAAATGATGAAAAAAGTTATGAAACCTTGAAAGTAAGGATGATGCTAAACTTTTTTAGGTTTAAATATAAATTTTCACACTTACATTCATAATCTAGTCCAATATTAGGAGCATTCATGACCACTACTTACTAAGATGATAATTGGATTAGATTAGAACAAACACCCACCATTGAATGTGGAATCCATAATTAGGCCACAAGGTATGCTTGTTTTAATGAGAAACACACACCTCCACACATACACACACCTACACATGTACGGGTGTGTCCGCCCATCCATTATCGATACAGAGATAATTCTGTATCACGTGGCATGACACATTCTAATGTTAATCTCACAATAATGTTCATAATCGTTTCGGTTTCTTATTAAAATATCAACTTCTTGTAACTAAAAAAATGGTATTATACTGTCATATTGGTTTTAAACGATCCAACTATCACATTTTGGTTTCTAACAGTCTTAACTATTAAATTGGCTGGTAACGATCCCAACTTTTATTACTTTGACAACCAACAGGCCGTCGTTAAAAAAATTTAACGACATTAAGTTTTTTTTTTGAATTTAAGACGGATGTGTTAGGGCTTTTGATCGGAAGGAGAATATGAGTCGATTGATGTAGAAGCTATCTCGAAATGGCGCACTGAACGACAAATTTTTTACATTTGATTGAAGCACTGCTAGGTTTAAACACCCGATTAAAACATTATTTTATTGTTTAAAACACCGGTTTAAAATAACTTTTAAAACAATCTACCCGTACAAAGTCCATTTGTATAATACTCAAGCATAAAATTTAAGGCCTCTCCCAATTATTCATTTGCATAATGTTTGTTATCTCCACATCACTTCGGATAACACCACATTAAATATATGTGGTTCCTACTCTAACCACAATTATATTATTTTTGCTTATGTTATAGTGTTATTAGAAAATTATGTATGTTGACTTCTATTCCGTAAAAGAATGAGTAATTTAAGTCTTGTTTTCTGTTTTATACATAAATTATTAAATACTATACTTTATATAGTCACGGGTGAACCTAACATTTTCTAATTATGTCAATTTTTATTTTTAAAAAGTGGTCAATGATATGGCTCTTTTGTCTGTATGTAAGGGGTGTAAATGAGCCGAGCTACTCGCAAGCTACTCGGGATCGGATCAATAAAATGTTCGAACGAGCCGAGCTTTTTCGAGCTCGAGCTCGAGCCCGAGCCTAAGAAAAAGCTCATTAAGTTATCGAGCCCGAGCTCGAGCTTTACACTTCGAGCTCGAGCCGGCTCGCGAGCCTTATCGAGCTTTTCATTTATATGTTTTTTTATTTATTTTATAAATATATGTTATTATTAGTTAAAATATATATATATAAGTTATGATTAAAAATATATAATATGTATTTTGTTATATGTAAAATACATATAATTAAAAGTTTATATAAAATTAACTATAAATAATTAAAGATATATATATAATTAAATATAAATAATTAAAAATAAAATAATAAAACATCAGACGATCCGAGCTCGAGCCGAGCTCGAGCTTGAGAAGTTTGTGACGAACTCGAGCTCGAACTTTGAAATTAAAACTTGAAACGAGCCAAGCTCGAGCTCGAGCCAGTTTAAACTTAAACGAGCCGAGCTCGAGCCTAGACGAGCTCAGGCTCGGCTCGGCTCGTTTACACCCCTATCTATATGTACATAGTACACGCCACCATTAGGTGTTCTTCATTGGCCGGACCAACCACCACCATGAGAGGTAAATCACGCATTCTGAGTAAACCGGGTGGTGTCAAAGTTTAAATCCTAGATCTTCACAATAGATTCTCATCTCTTTATCACCGGAAGACTATCTTACAGAGTGACGATATGTACAACATTATGAATAACTAAAAACTATTATAACATACATTTTGACCAATTTTTTTTATATTGGATTGACATTAATTCTTTTCTTAGCTTAGTTAAAAAAAGACGTATTATAAGCAACCACTCATAAACATCACATAAGTCGAATAAAATGATTAAAATAATTATTTAGCCACACAGAAACTTTGGAAAGTATTATCGGTCCATAAAACAAACCAATCATATCAATACACATGCATGTAAAATGTTGTCAAAAGTTAAGTCTTTGAATTTCAGAAATGACTAGACAATATTAGCCGATGCTTTACAAATGTATTGATTTTATTGTTGTTTTCGTGAATCTTGTAGTACTATTCAAGATTTTTTTGTGTCGGTTAAACCGAAGCCTTCTTAACCAACATTCATAGTTGTTTTTTTAATCAAATCGCCGTAGGCTATTTGATTTATGTTTATTATTATCGTACTTAAAGTCAATGTGTTTTTTTAGCATAAAAGATGATTCACAATTTGTTTTAATGCTTATCTATGTAAAAAACAAATATCAAATACTATTTGACACATAATATATTTTCTCAGCTGATAAGAGAATCGGAATCACAATTTGTTTTAGAGATTATCCCTATAAAAAATAAATATTAGCTATTTGGCACATAAATTATTTCCTTAGCCGATAGAAGAATATGTCTATGCCCTTGAAAAAGAGAAAATGTGTAATCATGTGCCTGAAAAACATAACATCATTTTCAAAATCAGTTAGAGAAAACATAAAATCATTTTGTATGAGTGAGTTACGATTTAGGGTCTGTTTAGAATGGGATAATAGAATGTACAAGGTAATGTAATGAATTATGAAAAGGAATAGACAAAGGAATAAAATGGATTATTCCATTCCATTATCATGTTTAGTTACTTTACATAAATGAAATGATTGTTGTTTGGTAGGCAGGAAAATACATATGAAAGAAAAGCAAATCTCTAAAAATAACAAAAATACCTAGTCATGCATATAGGTTGGGTCTTGGTTCGGGCCATGGATCGGCTCATGGTTCGATACATAGGTCAATACATGAATCAGAACATGGATAAAGACATGGGTCGGGCCATGGATCGGCTCATGGTTCGATACATAGGTCAATACATGAATCAGAACATGGATAAAGACATGGGTCGGGCCATGGATCGGGTCATGTTCGAGGAAGTGGTAACGACATTGCTCGGTTCATGGTCGGGTGATGAGTCAGTTCATGGACCAGGTCATTAGTAGGTTCATGGATCGAATCATGGATCAGTTCATGTGTTGGTTCTTGGATCGGGACATGGGTCGGTCCCCATGGTAGAAGACACGGGTCAGGTCATGAGTCGGATTATGGTACATGACACGGTTCAGGGCATGGATCGACATGGGTCGGGTCAAGGGTCAATTGATGGCTCGGGTCATGAGTTGGTTCATGGGTTGGGTCCTGGTTCGGTTCATGGGTTGGGACATGGTTCGAGTCGTTGGTTAGGAGATGGGCCGGTTCAAGGTTTGGGTCATAGGTTGGGTCATGGTTCTTGTCATGAATTAAAAAATTATTCCATTCCTTAAAGGAATGAATAAAAACATGAGGATGGATGGAATGAAAATGAGGGTTTTTTGATTCCTTCGTAATGATCCATTTCATTCCATTGAGCAACGAAACACGTTTTTTTTCCATTTACTCGTAATGGTTCATTCTATTCCACATCTTATTCTTGCATATCAAACACCACCTAAGTTTCAACTATTGCAAAATGAGAAAATAGAAAAAGGAATCATGATACTATCATTACTCGAAGCCTCAAATGGCATGGAAACTCAATAACGTGATCTCATTTAATTAGGTTAGTAACTTTTATACCACACGAGTTGAAAAACGTTTCCGGTATGTAATAAAAAGGATGATCATATTATTTTTTTATTTTAAGTTGCAGGTGATGTGATGTTGCCAAGTAAAATTTTACATATGTGAATAACCTACAATTATGACATGTGAAAAAAATTTACTATTTTATTAGTTTAGTTTTTATACAAGGCCCTGATCCCAATAACCCCTAACCCGCTTACTCAAAAGCAGGGGTAACTCCATCAACGGTGGGGGTCTTTTCAAGAGGCTAAACCTGAGTCGGACCCTGTCTACCCGCGCACGATAAAGCCGCACCCAAAAGCCCATGATGCGTAAAACCCCACGGGGATCCAGGTTAGAATTTGATATGTTTATGTGAGCCCGTTAAGGCCCAATGTCGAGATTGATATTTGTATTCAAATTGTGGTCGTTAATTTATTTGGTGTTAAAAAAAATCCTATACAAAAACTTGTAAGAATAAATGATATTACACAAATTATGTCTAACATGGATTAAACATTACATTTCACACTAATAATTCAAGGATGTGATCTATCTTAATTTTATTTCTCCAATGAATTTATAATAAGGTGGGGGGTGGGGGTGGGGGTTGTGCCGCATATTTGTTGCGGGTACTGACTATTGTCCGTAATGATTTACTACGGTCGAATATGAGATCACATGATACACATATTTAGGTAGATATTTTATTTATAAAATAAAATAAAGTGATTAAAGGAGTTAAATTTGACTGTCATAGCAAGTACGGAGTATTAATTATTAAGTATTAGCATCACAATTACACATAATGGAAAGAATCATGAAAAGGTTAATTAAACAGTAAATGTTGCTGATCGAAAGCATCAATTACTACAAGTTAATTTAAGGAATCAAGTGTGGATCCCATCAACTAAAAGTATTTTTGCATGTTTCATTGTCATCTGACTGACTAGTCAAACTCAAAACTTCATGTATGGAACATAAAGTCAAATCATATTACAAATATGAGTATATATATACCCACATTTATGATTTAACCATGCATATATATCAAAATTGTCATTGTTGCATCAAAGATCAAGAAAACATATATCAATGACAGAAGGGATTTTAACATTGGAAAAGACACCAACATGGGCTGTGGCTTCTGTTTGTTTAGTACTTCTTACCATATCAATTCTCATAGAACATATTATTCACTTAACTGGAAAGGTAATTAATATCGTCGATTCGCGACCAACATTTTACAGTCTGAATCCCAAAGTGGTCGTCACGAACAATCAACGAAAAATTTGCAATGGAGAAATATTTGCAACCACTTTTATCGACTAATATATAGGTCTCAAGATTTTGCTGACACTTTTTCGACTGGAATTAAATTTTTAGTTTTTTTTTTCCAAGTTTGTGACCGACATTCAACTTTACTTTATTTTTTTAGTTTTTTTCCTACGAGTAGTATTTTCTTAAAAACATTTTTTTTATTGCTAAATACCCGTTATTAACTTGTACTCGTAAGGATTTGAATCCTGACCACCTTTGTGGGGAACAAACATCAATGTCACTAGGATACAAGACCATGTGCAAGTTGGTATTTAAGTATTTGTGTCTTGTGAACAAGTGATTTTGGTTTCTGGTATATCTGAAAAAGGAAAGAATTAATAAACCATGATGTTTGATTTGCAGTGGTTGAAAAACAAGAACAAAAAGACATTATATGAAGCACTTGAGAAGATCAAATCAGAGCTTATGCTACTTGGCTTCATCTCACTGCTGCTAACAGTTGGGAAAGCCACCATAACTGATATCTGCATATCGAAATCTCTTGCAGATAGTTGGCTTCCATGCAGTAAAAAAGACATTCAAGAAATGGATGCTCACCATGATCATAAGAAACTTGTGTCGTTCATCGCGTCTAACATGACAACAACGTCTAGACGCGTTCTTTCTGCTGCTACTTCCAGTGATAAATGCCTAGCACAGGTGAATACATATGATTTGTTGGAAATAACCAAAATCACACGATGTAAGCACAAACTTGTTCAACTCTTTTTCTTTGTAGGGAAAGGTTCCATTTTTATCGAGTGACGCGCTCCACGAGCTCCATGTGTTCATTTTTTCATTGGCTGTGTTTCATGTGATTTGTTCTATAATTACACTGGCATTTGGTAGGGCTAAGGTATGTTTCTTGGGCTCTTTTTGCGCAGTACTGGCGTGTACTTGTTACAATCAACTTCTTTTTTGTGTAGATGAAAGAATGGAAGGCTTGGGAGACAGAAACACAGACACTTGAGTACCAATACACACATGGTATGATTTAGGGGTGGCTAATTAAGATGAGCGGGTTGTGTTCGGGTTGAAACAGGTCAATGTTTTATATGGGTCAGGCTGGGTTGTGTTAGGCTGCTAATCCTAACACATGCATCAAGCTATAGAACTTTTCATAAAATGATTACAATTTCAAAAATAATGTCATTACAACAATAAAGGTTTATGATGTTAAAAGCATAAAGAATATACTTTGGGGAACAACTAACATCTTTTAACATGTTTTTCGTTCTTGAAGATCCGGAAAGGTTTAGGCTCGCGAGAGACACGACCTTCGGTCAAAGACACCTGAACTTATGGAGCCAGTCAACCATTCTTGTTTGGATGGTTTGTATATCCAAAACAAGTTTATGATAAGTTCCTTTCTTAACCATGGTTAATCTTTCCATGTTTTTTTGCAGGTGGGATTTATGAGACAATTTGTAATGTCAGTTCCAAAGGTTGATTACATGACTCTTCGCCATGGATTTATCATGGTAATTACAAATCATTGCATTATCTGTTATTTAAGGTTTACGGTTTAGGGATTAGGACTAGTACTGACCCAAAAATGGTTGAGTTCATCTTTTGTTCAGGCACATTTGTCAGCAAATAGCCGAACAAATTTTGATTTCCATAAGTATATAAATCGGTCACTTGAAGACGACTTCAAACTTGTCGTGGGAATCAGGTGAAATTATCGAGTTTTTTTCAATACAAACCTCATTTGTTGTTCTTTAAGCTGGTTAGTAAGTTTTGAGTTCATCTTTTACACAGCCCACCAATCTGGTTCCTTGCAGTCTTGTTTCTACTCTTCAGCACCAATAGTAACTAATCCTTAACCTTTTATATCCTTCAAATTTCGTCAAAATATAAGTTAAATATTGAATCTTTTGTTGTTTGTAGGTTGGAAATCTTACCTATGGCTACCTTTTATCCCTTTGATTGTAAGCATATGTTTGCTTTCATTTAGTTGCACTCATGTTCTTCATTAATCATTCAAAATGACTAACCCCACACTTGGTTTCATTTGGTGTAGATTGTCCTCTTAGTTGGAACAAAACTGCAAGTGATCATAACGAAAATGGGCTTGAGGATTCAAGAAAGAGGTGAGGTGGTTAAGGGAACACCCTTGGTTCGGCCCGGCAACGATCTGTTCTGGTTCAACCGCCCTCACCTCCTGCTCTATCTCATTCACTTTGTCCTCTTTCAGGTTCATATTGAATACTTGGAGAAATGGGTTGAAACGAGCGGGTACTTGGGTAGGGTTGAGCAATTTAACCTGTTTGAAATAAAGCATAGCGCAGATCAATTTTTTCTTGTTCTAGGTGGTTTAGCTTTTAGAATAATAAACATAGTTTCTAACTAGTTTTTCAAATTACTTTTGTTTCTCGTGATCAACTCTTGCAATTAGCGGATGTGGACAATGCATATTTCTATGGGTTTATGGGATCCGCCAGTCAAACTAGCGGATGTGAACGGTCATACTAGATTTTCAAATGAAGACTTACTGCATGTTACACAATTTGCAATGTTCATGTATACTAACGGATCCCATAAAGGTCTGCATTGTTCATATTCGCTAGTTGAACGAGTGGACCCCGAAACAAAAGTGGTTTAAAAAACCACCTGAAAATCATATTTTTACTCTAAACTACAAAAAGCAAAAAAAATCAACCCAAATTGGCCCACTAATAAGCAAATGGGTTCAGATTGCCAGCTCTAGTACTGTTTCTGATCTTTTTTTTTCAAGTTATGAACTTTTTTAGGTTCTTATAATATATTTTCTTTGTTCCTGTGCAGAATGCATTTCAGTTGGCTTTTTTCGCATGGTCGAGGGTAAAACCACAAATCTTTATCAACTATTACAGTTTTACCTCGTAAAGATCTCATTTCTACTTTACTTTTGGGTGTTTTTCAGTATGAATACGGGTCGGAATCATGCTTCCATAAAAACAAAGCCGACTTCGGGATCAAAATTTCAATGGGGCAAGTAGTGATACAATATATATACAAAGTATACAACTTTCTTGATGAATTCAGTTTAAAAAAACTAAGTCTTGATTTATTGAATTTGCAGGGTGTTTGTACTAATACTATGCAGCTATGTGACTTTACCTCTCTATGCTCTAGTGACACAAATGGGTTCAACCATGAAGCCCGCTGTGTTCAATGATCAAGTGGTTAAGGCTCTACATAGATGGCACCAAAACGCTAAAAAACAAGTGAAACTCAACCGTAATTCCAACTTTACAACACCAGGGTCCACTAGGCCTAGCACACCGCCTCGCTCAACATCTAGTAGCATAAGCAACCATCCAGATCAACTGATGTCCAAGTACCATGACACGATCATTGAGCTAGGGAGTCCAGTTCCTTCACTTCCCAATGCCGCGAGTGCAACCGTGGATGATGATGTGGTGATTGACCAGCATAAAGATGATGAAGACTCAATGGAGTTCTCTTTTCAACATTACATAGAGTTTCAAATTTGAAAATTGAAGAAGGCTCAAAAAGTAGAGAAATTTGTGTGTACAGTATGTGGGTTTTGTGAGCAAGTAGATAGTTGGAGGGGCATATGTAAATTCTTTGGTGGATGTTTCATTGTGGCAATTGCACATAGATTAGGTCCACACGTGTGAATTAAATTTATTTTTTGGTCCTCTTAGTTTCACTTTTATTTCGCTTTGTTCTTTACTTTTCTTGGTTACCATACATTGAACCGAATTTATTCACAAGTCATCTAAAGTGTGGTCACCACATGGTGTAAACAAGATTTTGACTTTGCAATTGCAACCATCAAACGAGCCTCTAGTTGGATCATACCTAATTTTCATGAGACTCAACTCACATTTTCATAAAAGGTAGAATTTGCGTACTTTTTAAGTATAACTTTTTTAATAGAAAACACGAAAATCATTAGTGTTTGTATGTGAACTTTTTTATTTGATTTCTTATTGAGGTTGTTAACATGAAGTGTTATCATATTTTATTTTCTTATCATAGTTGAGTTGGTACAAACACCCTGAAAATTCAAAAAGTAGTTCAAATTCTATAGTTGAGTTGGTAAAGAAGTTGCTTCGAACTAAAAAAACAAACTTTATAGTTGGGTTATTAAAGAAAATATGTTTCTTACAAGCCCATGATATGATACTCTTCCTTGCAAGAATATCCAACCACTTGTAGAATAATTATTTGTTGACAAAACTCTTTTTCTTTTTTCAACTTTGATGCTAACAGTTGCCAAAGTTATCAAGTCATCAACATATAGACAAATGATTACTCCTTTACCAGACTTTTAAGTTGGTTGTATTACTGTATATACAATTGTCTAATTGGTTCAACTAAAGCCACTAGACAAAGACAACTTCATCAAGCTTCTGATGCCATTATTTGGTGTTGTATCAACTCATATATTAACTTGAGTTATCCGGAACCTACCCTCGGATATACAAACTTCATCCTTAACCACTTAAGCATAGTCATTGGGTCTAAAACTAGATTAACTTAAGAGTGCACTATACAGGCATACAGCACCTATATTAGAGCTTGACCTAAAGTCCCTTTGGTCCCTTATAAATCTCAGTTACATAAACGATTCTACACAATTTTTACTATATTATTCAAGCTTATGTTTCTTAAATTGTACCATGTATAACTAGATAAATGGAGATAGGAGTCAAGGACTTATGCATAACAATTAACAAACCTTTTGAATTCCATATAACTTTCATAAGCATTTTGACATAAATAAATATGTACATACATAGCCCCAATAATTTAGCATCATGACTGTCATGGATGAACAATGTTTATAAAATTATTCATATTCTCCAATTTTTACACATGTATTTACAAAGACAAATGAAGTCTTACAGGTTACTTCTGTTTCATGGGTTCTGCTTTGCAGATGGGACACAAGTTCTTCATTGACAACCATTTTCTGATGCACCTAACATGAAAATCGTGCCCGCAAACTCTTAGTACCCCTACATCATCCATGTTCGCATACTCTTCCTGCAAATAAACCCGTATCGAGTCAAAATAAGTCAAAATACGCGAATAAATTTGAATTGAATGTGGTCTCACCAGGCAGATGACACAGTTTCCTTCCTCTTGTATTTGGTCTGATGAACAATAAATTGATTCTTGAATACACATTGAGATAAGATGATCCGACAGGCCAGTGCCAACACTTCCAATTCTTTCCCCAAGTGCAAGGAGCTCCTGTTTTTTCATTAGTCCGATAATGAACTAGAAACATAAATTTCAACAAAAATTCCTAGATTTTCTAGAATAAATACGCCACTACCTACACCTAGCAGAACTTGAACCCCTAGCCTTTTGGTTGTGGGGTACACGACTTGACCACCATGATAGAAAAAGAAATAATAAATGATATGAAAAACTCGCCTACCTCGTAGCTCATGTCATCTATGTCGAGTCTCATGTCTCGATGTTGATCAAACGGACTTCTAGATCCATGGGGAGCTGACCGATCCACAATCATAAGACCCTACATATTCAAGATAAAAGGCAACATGGGTCAAATTAAAAATACAGCAACTAGCACATCATCATTTTGACTAGGTAACGGGTTAAATCACACTATAAAAAGTGTCTTCAGTGGATGTACCTCGGGGGATGGTCGATCATGAAAACTCACCCTAGATAAAGATCGGTATCTCCTGTCACTAGTGGGCCAGCCTAGCGTGGATGAAGAAGGCCTAAACGGGTGGGATGGATAAATATTGGTGGCTAACTGCAACCTGTCATCTGTCAAGTTGGTTGAAGACACCCTGAAAGTTGAGGCAGCCCGTTGACTTTGACTATATCCACTTCGAATTGCTCTCACAGATTGTACAGAAGAACTCGGAAAATTTCTGAGGGCATGATTGTTGTTTTGTTGCCCAATCATTACAGAACCACGGTTACTGCTTCCTTGGAGAAACGGATTTAAATCATAACTAATAGAACTGGTATCTGCAATTTGAATAATTAATAATTCCTTTAAATTATGTTAAGACTTAAGAAACTTCATGATATGTGCATGAGACCTTACCATGAACAGCAGGGGATGTATGATTTGGATTCAAGTTTATCGAGGGCGTAATGTCCATGGGTTGACTATTTGTGTAAAAGTCACTTGGCAAATGATTTCTTGCAGTGTTTGTTTCCAATTCAAACGTTGACCGGCTTCTCACATTCCTAAGAGAGTTCTCCCCGCCAATCGAAAGGCCATTGAGGTTTGCTGGATGGTAATCCCAAGGTACGTGAAGAAGATTAGTGGGTTGACTTTCTTGCCAAGGTTCATTGACCATTACAACATCAGAAGAATTTTGACCATCTGGTACACCAGGGCTTTTGCGTTTATATTGAACTCTTGCATTACCGAGCCTAATATCAAATAAATCTTCTTCATTAAAAGGATTTGCACTGTAACTAGATGAAGATGCTTGGTTTCTATAATCTGCAGAAGCAATGTAAGCAGAGGGTGTGTGTGTATGCATAGAAATATTTGACGGACCAGCAACATCTTGTTGATAATTTGGGATTTGTAAATTGTGAGGTAATGAAGAATATCCATTCATCGTTGGTGTGTGATTACAGTGTGTGTATTGTGCACCATCAATCATCATACTATCTGCTGCATATATAAGAGTAAAAGGTTAGTTTTTTGTTCATTTCATTGATGATATGAAAGAAACAAAGCTTAATCTCCTACATGAAGTAATATAACTAAAGCCATAACTCATTTAAACTTTACCAGTATGCGCATAGGTATTTTCTGCAAAGTTCCAGCTCTGCTCATTCTCAGTCTCTAGCATAAAGGATGGGCTGAAATGATGCTGATGCCCCATTTTGATCTGAATCTACGTGAGTTGCCAATATCACAATGATTAATTCTCACCTATGATCAACAAGTTTTTCAAAGTGTCAGATGCTACTAATACTTCAAAAAAATAGATACGTAAGAAAAACAGAAAGAAATCAGTGTCATCTCACCTCTACGAAATATACTAAAAGAACCATGAAGAAAACTGGAAGAAATTGTATAACAAGTTAACAACTATGCCCCATTATTATGCTCAATAATCAAAATATTAGAACTAAAGTGTTCTACTTTAAGAGAAAAAATGTGGTTTTGCTACTTTTCCTTTAAAAAAATTGAAGAACAATATCGAAAGTTTGGAACTACATAAAACCTGAGGCGTAGAATAATTCAACTTTAATCAGCAACAGAATGACCACAAGTATAAGACAACTTTGCAACATCAAAATACACAAACAGAATATAAAAACAAAACTAATCAAATTCACTAACTCTCGATCTGTATCGATGAACATCTACCTCACTGCAATCTATATCTCAGGCTCATAACCTGTTCTAAACATTTCCAAAACATCATCATCTGCTATTGACCTCTTAATTCCATAAACTACAAAATCATCAACGATCGCTGTATCTTAACTCGAGGTTCGTTTTCAATATCCAGGATCAAATTACACAACCGATCGAACAAACTGTTATGTCTAAGCTAAGGAAAACATGAACTCAAGAACGAATTATTAATGAACACAGGAGATATGAAACTTAGCAGTGATCGATGAGTAAAAAAGTGAAAGGGAGAAATTGTACCTGTAATTTGACGGTGATGAAATTGCGATTGAATGTGTAAAGGATTTGTGTGTGTGAGAGAGAGAGAGAGAGAGAGGTGGATGATTCGGTGAATGGCCCATGGAAGAAAGAAGGCTTTAAAGAAAGAGTGTGTGTATGTGTGAGTTTGGCTTCTGACTCACTGAGTTGTTTGACTACAAAGACATAACAACTCATTTTCTAAATGACCCGCACCGCACAACCAGGTCTCAAGATTAAAAGTGGGTAAGGACTGAATTGAGGTTTTTTTAGGAGCTGTTTGTTAGTTAGTGTAGCGTAGAGTCTTAAGATTTCGTATTTAAAGAATTATAAAATTTTATTTAACATCATGTATGGATTTTTATCTCTATTTTGGTATCTTGTAAACTTGTGTACAACTAGCTTTTTCTAAATTGTGTTGTGTTTGTGATTTCATGACCCACACGTGTTTGTGATTTCATGACGCATGTTATGTTATGACATTCGCATATAATATTCGTGAACGACGTGGCCTTCATTACACGCGTTATGATAGTGATATTAGTATTGTTAGGCTTTGATAGCAAAGAATACCATGTCTAGCATGTCATGATGTGAACATGTCATATAATACTATAATGACAAATATTTCAGTCAAACATAATTTATTTAGGCTTAAAAAACCTAAGAATAGAATAAAAGAAGTTGTTGGACCATGGACTCAAACCAGGAACCTTAGACACATTGAAATCCTGCAGAAGCATGCAAACCAACTCAATTACAACATGAGATGCATTGAAGAAATGATTTAATAACGGTTAGAAGAGAAAAAAAAAAGTCATTAAGGTTGGACCAATAAATAGGTGACACATGGTAGGGCCACCAACCTTTCTTTTTAGTATTATCAGTTATTGAATTTTAATAATCCGTTTTTTTTTAATTTCTTACCGATATTTTAGGCTTTTAATCGGAAGAACAATATAAGTTTATTGATGTAAAACTAGCATTGAGGCGATGTTCCAAACGATGGTTTATCTTCCTTTATACAATGACCGGTTGATATTATGAATCGGGACAATAATATTGTGGATGTGGTTTCGAATGTGAAGAAGGGGATGATAGAGGCTATTGCAACGACAAATTGGTGGGTCATTTGGCAGTTCCAGAAAGACATCATATTCAGTTCACTAATGTTGTCAAGCCTAAGGAACATATGTTTGCTTCTATTGTAGATTGGTTACAAAATCCGAGCAGCTCTTGTAATGTATGTTTTCTTACTTGTTTAGTGCTTGCTAGTCCATGCTTATAAACTTTTATGCAATTAAATAAATGAAAGTAAGAGTTTTAAGTGACTTTTTTAATGGAACAAATGAAAAACTTGGTATTATTATGAAATAGTTAAATGCAAAATGCATCTTTGTGATTTACAAACACTCTAGAATCTCTATTGATTATTTAGACCTTTTGCAACCTTAGGCTTTCTAAAGTGAGTCATTTACACTCTACGGTTAGTTTGACAGTTAGTTGTCCATTAAGGACTCAATAGTGATTCGACAAGACTATTCACGCACATTTTGATTCAACAAGACATTAATATTAACAAGTTTTTTTATGAACTTAAGTTTTTTTATTAACAAGACTGATTTACGCAAATTTTTTACTCATGAAAACACTGATTAAAGTCTAAAATGTGAAAGATTCGTAAAAAGGATCAAAGTTTTGACTATTTGAAAACAAATGAAACGCGAATTGCCGAATTTTAGTTAAATTTCCAATCAGTGTTAAGATTTTAGATTGATTGTGAAACTTTTTTGATTTAGATTAATGCATACAATACACGTTCATACATATATGGGTAAGCATGACAACAATAGATTTTAGATTAATGATTGATGTAGATTAATGAAAAAGTTATTTTGTTTGTTTTCTACTTAAAAGACAACTTTCGTGATTTAGATTAATAATTCATAACTAGTTAAATTCTCTAGCGTTTTATATAACAACTTCAGTTGCAAATAAATGGCTCAGAATCAACGACTGCACCGAAGGCAACTCGAAGTTACCCCTCATAGCCAAATAACAAATAAACCAAAAAAATTAAAATAAAGTAAAACAATAAGTTTTTCTAAAGGGCTCAGAGTATTCGACGACTACATTGTGACTGTACTATGGCTACAGTGTGGTTGCAAGTATAAACCGACAAACCACTAAATTTGTCACGCCAATGAAACATCACCATTAGCCAAACATGACATCATCACAGCCCATAACCAAATCAAATATATGGTATTCAAATGCAAAAAAATAATAGCGTTGTCATCATCATTTCCCAACACAACATTAATATCAAAACCAGGAAAAAACACAGCTGGAAACCAAGAGTCACGCACCACCCCACCTCCATCAATACCACCACCATCATAAACGTCGGCATAATTGCCAAAAACTCGAACTAATCGTCAGCCGTAATCATCGGCATAAACAATTTTACTGATTCACCAACAACACGCATAAGCGTTTGTACCATCATGCGTAAAGCAGTTGTAAACTCATGTGCAACGGTTTTCAATATCTACCGTTTACCACCATCACACCATCGCCGCCTAGGGTTTCAGAAACCCGACAACAGAGATGATCTTAATAACAGGTATACCAACAGAACTACTTTCACCCAATCGTCACCGCCAACATAAAACCAAATAACCAGGGGCGAGGCATATAAGGGACCAAAGAGGGTTCGGGCCACCCCAATTTTTTCCGTCCGAAGTGTTGTTTTGTTGGTCGGTTGTTGATTTTTTATATATATATTGAGTTTGGCCTCCCGAAACATGAGCATTATAAAAAAATTTATGGGTTTTTTAACTTTGGCCTCCCCGGGCCAAAAATCCTGGCTTCGCCACTGCAAATAACAACATCAAAACATATGTAGTAAGTAACCATCACCATCGCATGCCCAAAAGCCGATAACGGCTACATGCAAAAGCAAAACAACATAGATCCAGCGATCTACAAACCATCGCAACCCTAGGTCGCACAGATCCGAAGATCGGCAACCATCATTAGGCAAAACGAAGAAAAAGCTACCATCTCTACCATCACATACAACCAACAGAGACACAAACCATGGCAACCCTAGGTCGCACAGATCCGAAGACCAGCAACCATCATCGGTACCATCGCCACCATAACATACCACCAACAGATCAAGGTGGTGAGTTGCAGAGAAGAGAGAGATGGTTGCAAAAGTGTGACCGTTCAAATGAGAAGGCAAAGAAAGAAATTGCAATTTATAACCTAATGTGAAATACCTAAAATACCCATTTGTTACTGTTCAATTTCACCAAAATCCTTTGGTCTATCAATAAAAAAGATAATAACAATAGAATTTAATAACCCAACAAGAGGGCACTTACTAACAGTCAACCAGGGGTTTTAACGTGAGTTTAGGAGTTTTAACGTGATTTTTTTAAATAATAACTTAAATAAATAAGAAGGGTAATTAAGTAGCTTAACTAATTTTTGAACGGTTAACTAATAGTTAAACTAATCGAGGGGTGTAAATAACCAATTTTAGAAATTATGGGTTGTAAATGTCTAAATATTCAAGTAGAGTTACAGAGTGATATTCAATATAAATCACATAATTGCATTTTTCTGATATTATCATAAGTTCTTGAATTGATCAATGTATGACACCGTAAACGAGTGGTAGGGATGTAGCACAAAGAAAAAGTGTCTAGTTTTGAGGATCAAAACCATGCAACTAGAATGTTTGTAAATCCCTAATGTAAGTAGGTAACCACTTTCATTTATTTTAAGTTTGGAAGAAAATGCTATTATTAATTTGTTTGTATAATGTTACAAACCTTTGCATCTTCATGAACTTGGATACTTAAGTTTGAAATTTAAAATCAAGCTGTTTAAGCAATACAATAATTATGATATGTGTTGTATTCGTACTTAACCTAGCTTTCAATGTTTTGTTTTACTTTTTTGTGTATATCTAGTTATCGACGACTAGATTCACATTACACAAAAGTAATGAACATATGCGCGCAAGTGGGTACACAATATGCATATGTTCATCAAATAATATTTATACAAGTTTCTTTTGCCTTTTAAAAAGACAAGTTTGAAATGTCATATATGGTTTAAAGCAACCTAGTAAAAGAATAATTAAAAGACAACGTAAATGCCAACTTCTGGCTTTTGCATTACGTGTAGGCAATGACACAGAAACAAAGAATATATAATTAATGATAGCAAAATATAACCATATCAATAATTAGTAGCATAAAACAAACAGATATAGTTTTAAACCTGATTTAAGCATAAAGGACTTAAACTATTTTGGATTAAGACTAGGGCTAAAACTATTGTTATAGATTGAAATAAATGGACTAGACTCGACTTGTAAAATGATTGTTTTGTTGCCTGCTTTCTGGTTGATACTATGAAGTTAGTTTTGGCTTTTTTTAATGAAGTTTGCCGTTAAAAAAAAGCATAATGGACTTAAGAGTAATTACAAGTTTACAACAACTCATTAAAACCCTAAACAAATAACGTGGTTTCCTTACAACATAAGTTGTTAATGTTTGGATCCGTCACCAAATTGTGTCTTACATGTTATTGATGACCTCTTGATAATACTTTTGTGTTTAAAGCAATAGCTCTTTAGTTCAAATCATGTAACAGACTTGTGTTTAGAGTGTTGGGTCGTAGGTTCAAATATATCCTGTAATGAACAGTTTGTGATGTCATTTATCTTAGCAAATCTAAGAGTTGTTAAAAAAACGTCATTGATTGAAGCAATGACCAATGACGTCATAAATAATCTTAATTTCTAACTAAACGATATAAAATAAGATATAATTTTAACTTACATAAAAAAAGTAATTTAAATACTAATTTGACCCAGGTGGTTTGATCATTATAATGTTTTTGCCCACAAAATGTATCTTCATATTTTTGACTAATTATATTAGTTTTTTTTTTTTTTGCCAATAGGGTTAGTGGCCCATTGGTAACACAATTGTGTTAGGAGCACTAAGTCAGGGGTTCTAGTCCTGCTAAAAAAAACTATATTAGTTTTTTCTATTAAGTGCAAGTGTATTTTGATTATTTCATATTTGACTATTTGAGGGACTACCTAATTTAGGAGTGTTAAGTTGATCGTTTTTTATTAGGATTAATAGGTTCGAGTTAATCGATTTTATATTGAAAATACATATTTCAAATAGACAAATTGATGGTCAGTTCATACGACCAATAATAAGTAATAATAAGTTTCTAACGCTCAGATTAGTGGTTCTTAAGAAAATCAAGTAATATACATAGAGCAAAAGCAAACATAGCATTCAAATTTCTATCTAAAATTTGGCTACCAGCACTTGGAACAAAAGTAGTAAATCATGTTTCCATGTAACTAACAAAAACAAACACTTGAGCATGAGGTTAGCATCAACTAACCTAAACATTCAAAGCTTTGGTCTATAACAATTCAAATGCATATATGGTTTCAAGCATGAGTGTCTCTCGTCATGATTTTCCTTTAAAATTTTTTAAAATAAAATCGTTGCAGTTCTGACATGACACTCATATCCATCATCATATATAATTCGTTGATCCGATTCCTTCCTTACAAGCTCTATTTTCCTTGTCTCAAGCCTCAATCTTTCGTCCTCTTGACAAATTTTACTTTGATCTTTCTCCTTGTCAACTCCATCTTCTTGGCCTTAAGTCGATAAAACTCTCTCTTAAGTACATGATTCCTCTAAAAAGGTATACCTCAACTTTTTATATTCAACAATTTCCTTGGCTTGCCTGCCGGCGTTTCGTTTTGCCTTTACAGCTTTCTTACCCATTGGTTGGTCTAACTTAGTAACTTCATTCCCAATCATAGATGATGGGATTGTGGTTAGGGTAGGGCTCGTGTATGGGACAATCTTCATCTTTTGCTTTGAGACATCCTTTATGACGCGAAAATCCATTTATGTTGGTCTTTTAATAAGGGTCAACAATGCTTGAACAAAAAGTCGCCCTTTTTGTCATTTTCAAGTGACTTGTACAAAATCTTCACTTTCTCAATCTTTCATTTTAAGAAATAACATACATGTTAGAAAAATAAGATGAAAAATATAAACTATGCTCACAATAAAAAGGGGTGAAATTTCTACCTTATCATACTTGGTTAAGCAACTTTGATTTAACCCTTCGACTTAGGAGCTAAATTTGCACAAAATTTGTTTGTGGCCTTTTGAATACATGATCTATTAAAGACTTCATTCTTTGCTCAGTTGTTGTTTCTTTATGTTACTAAAGTAGTTAAGAATTTTTTTCTCAAAGTTGAGAGTGTTTTTGATCCGTTCAACGGCATCAAGACTACAATTTAGCCACAAAGAGACAACTAATTTGCCTTCTTCTTTACTAAAGTTTGCGCTCCTTGCTCTTACACATTTATTAACGTTGGTTGGACTTTTGGATGATAATGATAGAGAATCATCAAGACTTACATGATATTCTTCTTGACTAACAAGGTTGTTGTAATACATTTCTAGATCATGTGAATCCATATCTTGTGATTACTAAAGAGACAAATTAAGAAGATAGAGATCCAACATGCACAGTTCATAAATATTGGATGTTTTAAGGGGGGAAGGAGTGGTAGACGAGATATGTAACAAGGAAGACAAGCTCGCGAGGTCACCACTCCTTGTCAAACAAGAAAGGGAAACGAGGTATGTAACGAGCTCACTGTCTCGTTCACGAGCTGCTTGATTTGAAGTTTGAACATTGAACAATCATATGACCGTTTGAATTTTGTGTTTCTTGTTGACAGCCTTGGATGACTACTCCCACTTCAAAGATACGCAAAAATGAAACTTTTGTTTCATATTTGATTGGTTAACAAAGTTCCTTGTGAGAACCACTCCCTCCTCCCTAAATAGTAAATTTATATGGCATCAAAGCCTTATCAAACCTTTATGTTTCTTAACTTATTTTGTCTTCACATCCTCCCTTTCTTTTATCACTTTTATCGCTAGATTGTGGTTGGCTGATAACTCTCTCCCACATTGTCACACAGTGTACTAACATTCTTTCTACTCTTCTGCATCTCGTTATATTAGGTTTTATTTATTTTTTACTTGTGTCATGATGTCATCATAAATTAGTTTTTTTTTGTCATCATACACGTATCATGTTTTTGACATATCTAATGAAAAACCAACCGGTTCTTAAAATATGTAACGACACAGTGATGGTAACGCGTCTTCATCTTGTTTTTACTAGAAAAACATAATAGGTGACATCTGAACCATTTACGACAACCTAAAATGAACCAAATAAAATAAAACTTGTTATATGACAGGCTGGTCCAGTTCTTCAATAAACAAGAAGATACAATCATTATCATTCTTTCTTCCCCAATTCAAACAATCTTCTCGTGAAACTTGAATCGAAGTAACAATCAATCACAGCAACAATGAGCGTGATCGAAATTTTGACTCGAGTTGATGCAATTTGCAAAAAGTACGACAAGTACGACACCGAAAAGCTGAGAGATCTCAACGTCTCCGGCGAAGACGCTTTTGCTAGGCTATACGCTGCTGTTGAATCGGACATTGAAACAGCTCTTGAGGTGATTATTGTTTAGATCTGTATCAATCATTCAATCGGATTTGATATCTAGGGTATTTAGTTTTTGTTTCGATTCAAACTATTGATTTGTTAATGTTATTGTGTTTAGAAAGCGGAGACAGCTAGAAATGAGAAAAATAGAGCTTCGGTTGTGGCGATTAATGCTGAGATTCGACGAACTAAAGCGAAGTTACTGGAAGAAGTACCTAAGTTGCAGCGATTGGCTATGAAGAAGGTTTGTGTACATATTTAAGTTCTGTTTTTGGTTTCTAATTTCTATAGTTTAGGGCTGTCGCTGTGTTTGTTCATGTTGAGGTTGCTTAGTTCAGTCTTAGTTGTTGTCCTGTAGCTAGAGATTAAGATGATTTGAAATCTATGTTATCAAAAGCCCCATTTTCAGTCAATAAGGTGCATTTTCATGCCAAGTTCATGTCAAATTTTGGCCAAAAAATGTATGAAAAGATCTGAAACAACTACACTAGCACTAAACAAGCATGTCTAAAACCCCTAAATATGGTATTTGTATGTTATGCATCTTGTTTAGAAAACCTCCTTCCTTATTAGGCCCAAGGCTCGCCCTCTTTGCGCTTGAGTGCATCTTGCACCTTTGACAACTATGTTTGAAAGGATTTCAATTAAAAAGATTAAAAGGCAGATGCAAATGGATGCTATTTTTTTTAGTTTCATGAGAGTGGCGTGGTGGTAAGTGTTTTAGTCCCTATAACAGAGGTCTCGAGTTCAAATGTAATTCCACTAGTTTTGTGCCTTTAACCCCCCTGAAGACATTTGCCCAGTGCTCTAGTAACGGGCTTGCATGACAGTTACAAAAAAAATCGTTTTATTTGGTAGATATCTTTGGTGAATCACTCATGACACATCAAGTAGGCCTGTTGCCTAAAGTAAGATGGTGTGTTTGTGGCTTTGTGCCAATATTTGTGGGATTTTAACTGTGTTTAATACTTTACTTAAGTTTTAGACATTAATTCCATAACAGGTAAAAGGACTTTCTCCAGAAGAGTTTGCAGCTCGTAATGATCTGGTTCAGGCACTTCCTGATAGGATTCAAGCAATACCTGATGGGGGTGCTCCTGCACCCAAACAGACTGGAGGCTGGGCCGCTTCAGCTTCCCGTACAAATAACATCAAATTTGATTCAGGTGATAAATTGGCTTTGTTTGGATTAGTGAATATTGCATTTTCTCAGGCTCAATGATAGTTGGTTTCTTGCCACTTATATGTTAGACTTCTTGTGATACATGAACTTCATAGATGGACGATTTGATGATGAATACTTCCAGCAAACTGAAGAGTCAAGCCAATTCAGGAATGAGTTTGAAATGAGAAAAATAAAGCAGGCATGTACTTGTTATTCTATTTTCTGTGTTATATTATACTAAAGGCGGAAAATGTGCAGGATGGGTAATGGATCTAAATGGCTACTTTTTTGTGGTTTGAAATATGTCAGATTGGATGAACCAATCATCCGGGAATATTAATTTTTTTCAGATAATAACTTAGTGTCAAATATGATTACAAAAGTTATATTAACCAAACAATAGTCTAGTTCTGTTCTTTCTCAAGAACTCACTCCAGCATCTGAAAAATCTAAATGAAAAGTCTTCCCTACTCCGTGCCGCAACTTGGAAGTCTAGCTACCTATCCGTCTCCATCTCTGGCAATAGATCTATCCCACTCTGTCCAAGCAGTCGAGTTTCGCTTCTTTCCTGATATAAGTTTTTTTTAAATACCTGTCAACTGCCTTTCAAACTGTTTGAATTATTTTCTTTTAAGCTATTATTTTGTACATTACCCATTTGACCTGTTATAGATAAAACATACCCTGAATCTGACCCATTCTTAACTCTGTGTTTTGAAATAGGCATCAATACCAATTACCAAATACTTCCATTGAGTTTCATGTATCACCTTTTCTATTTGTTTCTTTTTTATATAGGATCAAGGCTTGGATGTGATAGCAGAAGGTCTAGATACTTTGAAAAACATGGCGCAAGATATGAATGAGGTTTGTTATCACGTAGTTAGCCTACATCTTCATCGAAGCAGTTACATAACTGTCAAAAATAATTAATTTTTGCATTATAAATTTTCACAGGAAGTAGACAGACAAGTTCCATTGATGGATGAAATAGATGACAAGGTTAGAAAGTTTCCCTCATTTATATTCTTAACTGCTGTAAATATTTGGTTACTTAATGTATCTTGAACTTTGGTTTTTCAGGTGGGTAAGGCGACTGCAGACCTTAGGAATACCAATGTCAGACTTAAGCACACTGTTAATCAGGTGATTAAGTGGCAAATTAAGATGTTCTTTTTGTTATTATTCGGTTCCCATGATCAGATCTAACATGCATTTTCCTTTTACGTTTCTTTTTGGCTGACAGCTGAGGTCGAGCAGGAACTTCTGTATTGATATTATACTACTGTGTGTAATTCTTGGAATTGCAGCCTACTTATACAAGTAAGCTCAATCCATGTATTCATATGCACCCTACTTCATTTAAAAAGTAGAAAACGCACATTGTAAGTTTAGTAGGGGTCTTAGGTTTGAATCCACCTTCCACCGGTTTTCTGCTTTTACTCCTTGAAGGCCGGTTTTCAACTTACCTGGTCCTGCACCTTAGCATTTATTAAAGGGGTCTTGTGAGTTTGTCCTGGCGGGTTCTCATGTTTAGCTGTAAACGTTAAGTTTTTTCAGTTATTGATTCTAATACATTCAAACTGACTTTGGTTTGACCTTTTCAACTTGCAGTGTTTTGAAGTGAAGATTTGTGAACATAAGAAATCCACATTTGGTTTGCTCTTGTGACGATTGATGAATCCTGGTGTTTTCGGTAGTTATGTATGTTCACCTAAGACTTGAATCGCATTATGTTTATATTTCATTTTCACTTTCACTTTCTTATTGTGTGTCTAGCCTGTAACATTCTTGAGTGCAATAGAAGTATGAAAGTGCTTTGTTATATTTTTTTGCTTTTAACTATGATACATAAGGTGGTTATGCAAATGATTCCGCTAGTTCCTTCCAACTCTTATTATCTACCAAACACTATACATGTGTTTATGCGGATCCTGTAGTTATCTATACATTGCTCAACACTTTTGAGTTTGTGATCATATTATTACCTTTTCGGCTTTTCTTACTATTCTAACACCTGTTATGCTATATTTACAATACATATTTTACAAGTATAATTGCAATTTATAAATTTGACCAAACTACATTCATATCTAATTTTGATAAAAACTAAAAAGCCAGTAAATGAGTGGAGTCATGCTCAAGAATTGAGTCTGGTTATGCTTGAAATATGACTTGTTTCGGGTTACATGCTTCTATAAATAGCTTGAATTTGGGGTAAGAAATCGGTGAAATGTGATGTTTTTGAATGGAAAGTTTGATGCCATTTTGAATACATTGTTTTCCAACAGGTGTTTGGTCAGTCTCATGATATATATGTTTAGCTTTATTGTTAGCGTCTTTTTGAATGAAGTTGCACATTCTCGGTTTGATAGGCTTTATACATTTGATATATCAGAGGCATAAGGTTGGCCTAGATGTGTATTCAAATGATTGTAATGATTAGAAAAACAAACTTGTGGTGTGCATATGAACTTCAAGTCTTCAACTACATTTATTTATCTACTTATTTATAGCCTACTAAAAATACAAGGTCTCCGGTCGGTCGAGACCTTGTGTTTTAGTCCCTCAAGATAAATTTACGCATTTGACATTTTAATTTAAATTTAACATATTTAAGTCTTTGGCATCCCTAACTTTGATTCATTACAACTTTGACCTCATACTTAAGTTTGACATATTTACAGCTTTCATCTCTGATTTTGATTAAATTGTCATTTTTACATGTTGTGACATAACCCTTTTCTTTGAAATGTTTACGTTTTTACTCCAACTTTGGATATACACACTTTTAGCCTCCACTTCTCAACCACCGTAATACGTCGCACCGGCTGAAGTCAAAAACATTGTTAATGCATGTTACGATATAAAAAAACTAGGCCGCCGCAACGTGCGGCTCGTGCCAAACTAACACACCGCACAGTGTAACACGTGTCAAAAAACTATCCCCTCGTAACGTGTGGCAAATGTTAAAATCCTAACGTCACCATTATAACACGTGTGACAAAACCCAAACACGAAACCTAGCCTCTGCATCACACGACATGACACTAAATCATAATATGAAACAAGATGAGAGATTTGCCAACTTCAATTATACATCCATTCTTACAAGATTGATAGTGAAAACATTTTTTCAATTGTAATGTACTTGCATTTTTATTTGTCTATATTGTACATCACTTCAATTTTTGACCCCAAACTGACCTGAAACCCAAAAAATCTTACATTAAAATGATAGGCATCCGAATACTGGCTAATGATGACACATGTGTACAAGTAACTCTAGAGTTCGTCACTTCATCGTTAACGGTGTGTAATGTGGTGATGATTGCGGTACAACGTCAAATGCGCTCGTAAAATGTGTTCGTAGTAATATTCTGCTCCGACTGCCCCGGCCAAAGGTCCAACCCAAAAGATCCACTGAAACATTAAAGTTAGAACTATACACATGTTATAACACGTATATATGTTACACTAGAACAAATCATATAATATGAGTATGCTATGCGTACATGATCATCCCAAATTTTCTTGTTATTGTATATCACTGCTGCCCCAAAGCTACGAGCTGGGTTGATCCCAGCTCCGGTTATCGGGATCGTGGCTAAGTGAACCATGAAAACTGCAAATCCAATAGGAAGTGGTGCCAATACCTACATAAAACCTACACAAGTTAATTAACCACATTGTGTAACACGCTAACAACAAGTGATTATACTCACGGGAACATGGGAATCGCGTGCGTTTCTCTTTGGGTCTGTGGTGGAGAGTACAGTGTATACTAGGATAAAAGTGCCGATAATCTCGGCCCCTAGCCCCGTTAGTCGACTATAACCAGGAGTTAGCTCGTTAGCACCGCCACCATGGTCCATGTAATAAGTCTTTTGCAAAGCTTTAACCATGATACATCCACAAATCGCACCTCCACATTGAGCCAGGATGTACATTATCGCCCTTGGCACGGTCACTTTCCTGGCCAATAACAAGGCAAGCGTCACAGCTGGGTTTAGATGACCACCTGAAAACCGTCAAATATTCATTAAACTAAATCATATATATTTCAACTTGTTAAAATATTCCTCTAATAATAACTTTTTGTTACTTGAAAATATACGGGCCCCACTAATACCCTCTTGAAAGTTCAAATCGTACAAAGTGTAAGTTATGGTGTATTAATCCTAAAAAGAATTGTTGAAAACAACTAACCAGATATGCCAGAAGTATTGTAAACAAGGACAAAGATCATTCCACCAAAAGCCCATGCGATGCCTAGGAGGCCAACGCCACCACATTGGTCCGAGTCATTATGGCTCTTGTGCCCGATGATGGTTAGAACAGTAATGTAAAGAAACAAAAAAGTAGCCACAAACTCGGCAATGATGGCTCGGTAAAATGACCACTTGGTTAGTTCCGTGGCGACGATTAATGGCGCAGCTAGTGGCTGTTTGTAGTCTTGGTTGTCCCTAGTGCCTGAGTGTCCTCCCTCTTCTATGTCACTATCAGTATCCATTGATTTTATATTTTGATCTCTATTTTTTTTAAAAATAGTTTGACAGATTATGAAAGGAAAAAGAGTTGAATTTGTTTATTGAATTGAAAGAGAAGAAAATGTTAAGGTTTTGACTAATGGAATTAGTTTCCTAGAAGGTCAAAGTGTTTATGAGAGACAGTTTGTGTGTTTATGGAAGAGATGAATTAATGGAGAAATGTTTGGATCTTAAAAGACTTGTTCAAAATTAAAACAAGAAAGATGACATTTTGACATGTGTTTCCTAATTTTTTTACTAACTTTTTCAAAGTTATAAAGATCCCAAGTTTTTTTGTTCTTTCTAGTTACAATTTTCTATAATCTTAATGTATAAATAGATGCTCATATGGTTTACGATAAAAAAACACATAAGTACACTTGTTAATGCTGTTTATTCCCTTGCATCTTTGAATCTAATGTAGATATTAAAGATCAATTTTAGGGGAAAATAATTAGTTTATGGAGAAAGTGTTGATCTTGAAATGACAAATTGTTGCACTAATAAGAAATAAGAAAACAAGCACACGAAATATCATCTACTGTAGCATGGTTTGTTCATAGTCTGACCATGCTTCTATAGACTTCCATTTTTATTGTTTTGTGTTGCATACCTTGTAGATAGATGTCTCTTTTTGGTTTTAACGGCAACAAGAAAATTTATTAAGCACCGATGACATCAAAACATGCATGCTTATTCTGTAATATTTTTCTGTCATTTTTACAACTTTGACCTGATATTATCCTAATTATTATTTTAACTACTAACTTTTGATATATATATTTTTAAGGGGAAATTTCACAGAATAATAACCATGTTTTTCAATATACGTAATTATAATTTAAAAATTTTAAAAATTTGTTAATTACTTTAAAAAATAAAATAATATAAGCAAAAAAGTTTTTAAATAGAAACATGAAAAAATATGCTTAAAAAGCATGTTAAACCCTTTAATTTAAATAAAATATAAAAGTCGAGTGACTTAATTAAAACATTTTTTAAATTTAAGTGATTTAATTGAAATATTTTTAAAAAACATGTTAAACACTTTCTAACTAAATGTATCGGAATTCGGAACTACTAGGCCAAATTTCTAAATTCCATTTAATAAATCAGCCCATTAATACATCCAGCCCAAATCACACACAAATCCATTATTAATAACCGAGCCCATACTCCTACATCTCCTAACGCGTGATTAATTACTAACGAGATCAACACGTTTGACAAGTTAATCCAATATCACTATTCATGTCGATAATACGAAAATTACGTAACAACATATATCTATTTTTGTCAAAACTCATTCGAACCTAAATCAAAATTGTCAAACTTTAAAGGCTTCTAATCTTGAAAGAAGCCTATTTAGACTCATTCTAAACTAACCCGTTTGTTTTATCGTATGTTAGTATTATATTTATTACTCTATTAAAAAAATATAATATTTATTGGAGTATTAGAGAAATACAATAAAATAATAATTTAAGGATATTTTAAACGGTTGAAATAGGCGTTGGGTTGGCCCACATAGAATCGACTCGTGTGTGGCCGTCACATCGTATCTCTGTCGTTGTGAACCCAATAATGAATACCTAACAATCTACTTCCATTACCATTTTATGAAACCACCCCTTGAGTTTCAGTTTTACTTGGAAATCATTTAAACTTATTTCAAACATTATGAATTGTTTTGGCAGAATGTTCGTTAAAGTTTAATCATTTGGAGCATGTTTGACAGTATCTGAATTGATAAGGGCTAAACTAATAAGAGGTTGAACCATTAAGTGTTGAATCAGTAAAATGTTTGAATCATTAAGAGCTACTATATTACTTAACTATTTGAATGCAAATGTTTGACCAATTCAGATAATAGCTCTTAACCATTCAGACTTTGTATAAGGCTTAACCATTCAAAGGCAAATATCCTAACCATTCAGACCTGCTCGCAAAACAAACAGTCTGAACCATTAATTGCTGAACCATTCAAACATCTGAACCATTAAGAAGATGAAACAAACGACCCATTGGTTAAACGAACAGATATGCACATAAAATTGTGTTCGTTTAGTTCAACGAACGGACATGAATACAAGTTATGTTTGTTAATTTATGTTTATGAATGTTTGTTTATATATGTTCGTTTAGGTTAGTTTTTTTATATATACATTTTGTTTGTTAGTATTGGTATAGTACTAAACTACTAATGGATACTTTTATTGTTAATTGTAGGAAAACGTAGATATTACATACATGGATGCTGAATGGATTTTTTATCATCATTATGGAACTTTATATCATGAACATTAGGGATCTTTTTGTTTAATTAAAATTTTGGATGAATCATATGCACATTTGATTAACTTAATGACATGTGCTTTTAAATTAACTATGATCTATTGAACTAGTTTGTTGTGTTCATTAATGAATATTTATTTGCGTTTATTATCAACTGTTCATTTAACATTTTAATAAACGAACATGAACATTTTGGTTTTCTTAATGAACGCACACAAACACATAATTGTGTTTGATTATTCGTTCGTGTTCGTATTTGATTAAAGTTAAATGAACAATCACGAATATGTTGATGTTCGTGTTTGTTTACATGCCTAGATGCCGGTAGCCTTTTAAAGAATTATTCGTTCGTGTTCGTATATGTTTGTATGTGGAACCACTAGGCCTTCAATATTGATTTGGGTGTCTTAATTTGTTATCGATTGCACCACTAAAGTTACAGTATATTTAAGGTGCACACAAAAATTATCTTCAAACTTTAGTGTTGAGGTGACTTACATTTACTCCTCACACTTTTTCTTAAAGTTTTAAGAATTTGAGTTAATTTTTTTTTGAATTTACCATATATGTATTTTCTATACCTAATAAATCAGTAAGGGGCTGTTTGTTATCACTGAATGGCCTCTGAATCTGAGCGATTCAGAGGTCCATTCAGATTCAGATCGTTTGGTGTTGCAACTACGTCTGACCGAGTCAGATGTTTCACGTCTGAACGATTCAGACTTCAGATTGTGTCTGAGCGATTCAGACCTGCGTCTTGCGACGAATAAGCTACGAAAAGCGACGAAGGTGAAGAAAGGAGATGAAGACTGGTGAAGCGGGCGCTAAAGACTTGTGAAATGCGAGATGGTGGTGGTCGATCTAGTGAAGTAGGTGGTGGAGTGAAAGAAAAAGGGAGGCGGTTATGAAGACTGGTAGGTGAAATGTGAGATGGTGTTGTGTTAGGGTTAATTTATATATTAGTCCAAAATTAAATGGTAGGTAAAATGTGAATGTATTAGTTTTGTTTAATAACCATCACAAGATGGCCTACTGGTAAAAGGAGTTGGTGTAAGAGCTTGATGTCCAAAGTGACCCAAGTTCTAGTCTCACTGGAGACATTAAGGGGGAAAACTAGGTTATCTTGTGGTGGCCAGTCACCAGCAATGAATGGAGAGACCACACCAGGGTTTGAGTATAATGCGAACGGTGGGTTAATTCTCGCTCCCTTGGTTGTGGGTGACCTATGAGCTGATTGCTTCATGTGTCTTGCTCTTGTGACGTGGGTGTCACAGGCCGGTTAGCGAGTCCGGTATACTCGTTTTTTATTAGTTTTGTTTAATAATATGGCTGTTAAAAAAAAGGTAAACTGTGAATATATTAGTCTAAAATAAAAAAAAAACAACCATCGCACGAACACGGGTTTTCAGAGCTGCATTCGTGTCCGCATGTCGTGCGGGCATCGCATTGTGACAAGGATTTCGAACCAAATTGCACCCCATGCGCGCAAGTAGGTGCTAAAGTAAAACATGACACAACAACTTAACATGCTATGAATGCTTCCATATATAAACTAAGAATGTTTTTGTTTTCACTCCAATATGGGACAAAATGAATAAAAAAAATTAGAATTTCATTCAGATGTTCAATCAAACAGCTTCTCTTAATCATTCAACACTTAACCATTCAGACCTCTTAACCATTCAGACATCTTAACCATTCAGCACTTATTCATTCAGCACTTGCCAAACAGCCCCTAATGTTTGCGTCACAAGCTACTATTGAGTGAGCCGAAGATTCTTTTCGTGGTTCAACTTTCAAAAAGAAAATCAGTTGACTAAAATTTCTTTTAACATCGTTTCATATTTCGCTACAAATAAACAATGTTACTACTATGTGGTTGGTTACATGTGATTTCAATTAGACAACCCTCATTCATAACCCAATCAATTATATAGGATTTCAATTAGACCATCAAACATACTTAATAAAATAGATAAACTAACAATCATATTATGCATGATAATACATAAAATAGTTAAGGTGCAAGTATCGTTCATCCTCGACGATAATATTATGCATGATAATATATGCAATCATAATTTTCTACGTCATGTCTCTGTCTCACGCATGACATGAGTAATGCATAAAGGCATAACAAACTCTTTTTTTAAAAAATTATACAAATAAATCAGCCAAGTGTAACATAAGATAGTATTTATTTATATTAAAAATAGATTTTTTTAAAATGAAGTTTGTTTTTAATAAAATTTATAACGATGTATTCACAAGAAAAAACTGAACAAGAGTGGTTTTAGATTTTTATAAAAAATTATTTTAAAAATTCAAAATTACAGCTAAAACTAATTATTATGAAGAGAAAAAAAGGGAAAAAAAATCATATTCACTCATTGGTTGACATATGACAAGAAAAGGAAAGAAAAAAGGGTGCAAGCTAGGTTGAGATTGTGACACAAAAGAAGGAAATACGTATTTTATTTTTATTTTACTTAAATAGCTAGTGCCACAACCACGGCGGACATATATATTTCACATTAGGTTTAATACTCGTGTACATACGGGTTGATATAATATAATAAATATTTTAATAATGAGATAATATTTAAATAATTATGAATGAATTTCTAAATTTCACATCAATAAGTAAGTAACAATAATTTTATAATAATTAAAATATATATTCATTTTCTATGCTTTTTAAGTAAACAAACTTTTTTTAATATTTTAATTTTATAAATTGAATATGAAATCAAAACAATAAAATTAATTACTAATAAAACTGAAAAAATTAAAATACATCAAAACATGGCCCCTTTATTTTTTTACCCCTTATTTTCCTTTTCATAATATTTCCTCCTTATTTTTCCTCCCAAAAAAGACCTTGGTACCCCCCTTAAAACCTTAATTTATTAGGTAGATTCGTGTCGGCTGACACTAGATTTTTTGCGCGTAATGTAAATTTATATATCGAGATTCTGTTTGAAACCATATTTTTTTATTATCGACATCGTTGTTATTTAAAGAAAAAGCATATATGACACTACTGTCCAATTAGTTTAAAAAAAATGCTTCAGTTTTATATAAAATAATCTATTACGTTTTATATAAAATAATCTATTAAAAGTAACTAGTTTTATTTATTTAAATTTTTATATTTGATAACATTTGAGCTAAACTTTGTATTACACCATGTCATGTAGTAGTTTCAAGAAATGAAGAAACGTAGATAACAACTTAAATATGTTTGTTTTTATATTTTTATTGACATTAATGTTTATCATGTGTGTTTTTTAATGCTAATGTATTTAATTTCTTGACCCGACCCGACATTTAGACGACCCAACATTTGAGTATTTGACCGACATTTGCATCAACATTTAGTCAAATTAAACCAAAATATATCCCGACACCATAGAAAAAATATTCCAAGTCTGTCACTGGCCACAACCTTAGATAAATGTAACTCATGGCCGGATGGGGATAGTCTCATGGCCGGATGGGATGGTCTTATTCTCATATCATTTGAACTAGATAAGAGATCGGGTTGCGTGTTGCGCTCAACGGTTGGATCACTTGGTCGGATTTTGCCTATGTGCGTTGATAAAAAAAAATTCATGTCTCGTAGACTCGTACATCATGAGGGAAAACCGTAATGTGTCACAGTCAAAACGATAACACAGTCAAATCCGAATCTTGAAGTCGTACCACATGTCAAAATAGAGTAAGATACCAAAGTCGAAAAGTCATCAAGGGCTAAAATAGCAATTAGTAAAAATCAGGGATTAAAGCCATAAATATATTAAACTTGAAAAACACATGACGTGTGGCAACACATGAGTGTGAGACCTATCATCACATGAAAGGCCGATGATAACTGACCTTTCTTATTAGGAAGTATACAAATATGGTTTTATAATTTGTAAATCTTCACTACAACTACTAAAATTAGAATATTTCTTAATTCGGTGTATGCAACACATGACATTCCAACATAGTGTTATGTACACACATTTAACAATAGAATTAAATTTGATTTGAGTGTAATTAAGATGAGAAAAAATGAATGATATATTTCATTTACTTACCAACTTTGTTTGTGTCCTTTCTCGTACGTGTAGCTTTTGTGTGTCCTTTGTTAATTTCGAACTAGTTACGTGCTTCAAACGTAAGTAATGACCTTTTTCCTCTTGTCGTAATAAGCAACCTAATAGAGAACAAACAAATGAAAGTTGGAAGAAATTAAGATCTAGAAAAGAGCATGTTAAAACAAACAAATCAAATTCTTGGGTATGACTAAAAATTTAGGAATTTTGTTAAATTTTGTGAGTAAATACTAGAAACGTGTTAAATTTAGTTAAATAACAAAAAGTTTTTACTTTATTCTCAAGGGAATACATGGTAATAGAGTTTTACATTTTATTCTAACACGCGTACGGTACGTGTCATTTTAATTTTACATTAAATTTCATAATTCTTCCAGTACACACTCTAGATTTTTTTAAAAAAACGGTTAGTGGAACGGTGTATGACCAACGCACTCAAAGGTAAAAAGACCGAGAACAAAACTTCATCTTTAAAACTAATATTTGTTTTTCGTCTGCATTGGGGCTCCCCCATTACTGTGAACGTACGCATGGATGCTCGATCCCCACAATCCTCCTTACGGGTCAAGTTAATCGGAGTCAAAACTCGTTAACCAACTGTTTCAGGAAAAACTGGGCCAGAATCTTTAATCATGCAACATAAAATCCTTAGACTCACACACGAAGTCTAGTGGTAACCCGGGACGAGTCTAGATAATATCATATTTCTTATAGAAATCGATTATAAAGATTTTCACAATTGTATATGTGTTGATACATTGCCAATAGCAAGAGTATGTATGAGCTTTGAACCACATGCTTGAACATATGACATGTCTATGGGAGACCATTATAGAAGTAATTAGATTTTCTTTTCAGCATAAAATTTTAAATATTTGAGAGTGACATTGTCTCAAATAAAATCTGAATGGAGTGCCTCATGATTAGTGATACAAATTCAAATTGATATTTTTTAGAGATATTTTTATAAACATTTGAGATATAATAACATGTATAATTAAGTAATATTTTTGGGGTGATATTAGAAAAAGTTAAAGGTGGAGGATGAAGGACAAAGGAACCATACCGTGAATTTATTGTCCCAAAGGAAAGAGTGCCCACTTTTAGTGTTGGAGATGAGACACTACTTTGGATCTTTCGAAAATGGCCACTCACTTTTATGGCAATCAATTTCTTGGCCATGTTTTCTTCCTCACATCCTTCATTCGTAATTTTCAAACCACCTCAATCCCTAGGCTACCTTTTTGATCCCAATTTTCTTTATTAACGTACGTACTCTTAATATAATATGTATGAACTGTAATTTAGGTTTTGATAACGGAACGAACACAAAAGAAATGATAAATAAGATTCGTGAAGTGCGAAAGTCAAAATTGTATTTATTTATCCGTTAAAAATGATATGTGTGTATGTTATATACATGTCGTGTGTGTGTGTGTGTATGTATGTGTATGGTTGTAATGAGTGAACATGGGTAGAAACTATGGCATACATTGTGGGATGTATTGTTTGATGGTGGTGAAAACAAGGGGTGGCCGGTATTTGTTTCAACAACATTAATATTGATTAATTAATATATTTATGGTGAAACAAATCAAGAGGCTTTGGAAAATGTATATTGATTCTTTCCTTAGTCTATAACCCATCGCATTATTTAAAATTTGGAGAAAATTTCCTCAATGGTTTTGTTGTATTATTTTAAAAGTATTGTTGTTTAACTTGATTAATTATATCACTAATTGTTAATATTAATCCTTAAATTGTGAAAAAAATTGAAAAAAATAGTGTCTCGTAGGCTATAACTAACGTCACATAGGATGAGTTGTGAAATGGGTGGTAGAGATTAGATTTTTTTAAATGCAATTTAGATCACTCACGGGTCAATGGTTTTCATGATCATCTTTATTCCTCATCAGAAGGAAACTTATCTTACATGAGAAAAAAAAAATCTTTTAACCCAACTTGGCAATTTTATTTTATTTTATTACATGTGAGACTTTTACTTAAGACCTTCATATTTTATAAATTCTTAGGTACCAAACCTCAACCTCTTGCCGAAGGATCGTCGTTTAGTAATGATTAGATGGTTTGTTATGGTGTATGGGCTGATAGTGATAACAAAATAAATGTGTTGTTATTGGTTGAAACGTTTATAAAAGCAAAAAAATAATGTGCAACCCCAATCGTGACCACTAGCTAGCTAGCTAGCTATATAGGAAACACCCCCTCCTCCGCACCCATCACGCCACACACGTTGTGGTGTTCCTCTTCACGCCTTGAAGCTGATGTGGCAGGAGCATGACCTCCCGTAATAGATAGTCTTATATATAGAAATTTGTTGAACAATCTATCTAATAATTCAAGGTTTTAGGGGTCCATTTTTAGGGGGAAATGTATGTTCTATAATAGGAAGTTTGAAATGTAAATTTTTATGTAATTTTTCATAATACATAAGTTGATGGAGTCAAATTAATTATTAAATATTAAATATTTACAAATACTTAAAACAATGTTACAATTTTTTATAATTTTATTATTTAACCGTGTGTAACATACGGGTATTAAACCTAGTTTTATTAATAATCCAATTAAAACTAGTGAAATATGCATATAATTTTTCTTTAAAAAATTTATTCGTTACATTGAACCCTAGTTTTTTTAAGCAAAATAATATTAATAATATCGATTAATTATGATCCACTAACATGCATACACACATCCTAAATCCATCGATCTAGAAAGATGTTGGCACAACTAGTCCTTCAACACGTACCAACTCCTAAAAAAAGACGTCGATAGAATGGTCCATAATGCTCTCATTGATCTTGATAACAACAATAGTACGTTTAATCGATATGGTAATATATGTAGTTCAAAACCTTCTAGATATATACTAACATTTCCCTCATGTCAATAATATCACCAATATAGCTTTACAATCTCTCTCACCATTAGTGAAACGATAACAAGGTAATAAGCTAATTTGACATACATACATATATATATAATATATATATATATATACTTGTACATTTTTATAGGTAATGAAAACTTAAGCAGATACGTCCCGTGGAAAAAAGTGGTCGTATAAATATTTTATGGTATCTATCAAAATTCAATCGTATAAAACATATAGAGTAGAAGGATATGATAAATATGCACAATCTTTATCATGAAAATGTGTGTATCACAATATAGACAACGACCTTCCTTATATATGGGAAATGTCTATTAGAACAAAAGGCGAAAAATATCACAACATATAAACATAACTCATCTAACTTTTAAAATTGAAGTGTACAAGTTGTCATAAACCTAAAAGACAAAACTCCAACTTACTCTAAACAAAGTAAAATTAACTTAGTAGTTGATTATTTTTTTAAAGAACAACTATTAGATTTTCTAAGATAAATACATCACAACATTCTCGTACATATAGTATCATGTATGATATAAACCCTTAATCTTTGAGTGTTGAAGTACGGATTAAACCACTAGGATCCAATAGAATAAATCCTTATGGCTAGTTCAATAGCTAATCTAACTCAAAGAGACAAGGCATATCGGAAAACTACAATAAATATTTGTTTGGAGAATAAAAATGTAATTTAAAGAGCCGAACACACTTGAATCAAAGTGTTGCTGTTAAAAAAAAGAGCCGAGACTTTGTGGAAAGCTAAAATAAATATATGTTTATTGATTTAACTGGAGTCGAGAATAAAATGTACAAATCCTACATAATAGATTAACACGATATACTATTTTAATAAACCTTTTGAGCATTCTACAATTTGGTTTTCACAATATGGCATCATAAGTTTACACTCGACGTCCTACTTTGGATTCCACTTACCAATCATGATTGTTCTTGTAAGCAAAAACAAATTAAAATAAAGTATAATTCCATAGTGATCGATCAAACGAATGAATTTATCGTTAACAACGAAAGTAAGAGTTATAAGTATTATATATTAAACAAAATAATTTTTTTGTATGAGTTATTTTCGAGCAACATATTATAATTAATTTGTATTATTAATTAATATACGTACATACAAGGAATTAATCATCCTAGCTACGCTAAAGAAGAAATCCAAGATTCTTTGGTTAAGTTGTTAACTAGAGGTGATTCGAATGTGTGTAAAACAAAGATGGCGTAAATTGAAGGAACATATTAGTTGATCTTCAGAGGTACGTTGTTTGGAGGAACTTCACGTGATCCAACTCATTGTCTTGTCACCACCTTATTTAACTACCTCTACTCCTACTTTTTGTCCCCTATTTTTTATAACCTAAAATTCTACATTATTTACAAAAATTAAAAATTAAACACAATATAAACGTATCTAATGAATAATATGTACGAGCGTTTTCAGAAAAGAGTTTAAAATATATAACAATATTTTCTTATTATTCTAGTTCTTGCAAAATATTATAGATTTATTTGATTTCTTTCACTTTTTTTTAACGGTGACTTTCATATATTATGACGGACGTCACCCTGTCACCTGATGAGTCGCTAAACCAAGTTAGGCAATCACATACGTTGTCTTAACTTAACATGATGGGTTGTGAAGGCTTTGGTCGGATCGAGATCGGACTTGGGATCATCGGTGGTTGCAAACTTGCAATAGGGACGACTAGAACAATTGGGTAGTCGACCCTAGGCTATTTCTAATGTTTGGAGCCAAAGAAGTTACCTTAATTACTAACTCTAATCTCCCTATACAATTGGTTAGTCACTTGACATTCAGCTATGCTATCCACCTAAGAATCATATTGTGTGGATAATAAATCATACTAATGTCTTTTTTAGATTTCTACTAAATAACTAAACTGAATTAGATATTTATATTTTTTTTTCCTTTTTTGTTTTTGTTTCTTTTTGAATGATTGAAATTATATTCTCATTGACTTTTAATATATTAACTCCTTATACATACATTAAACCAATTATTTTATAATATGGTTTAGAAAACATTATTACTCTTCGATTTCAATGCAACATCAATCAAATTTTAAAAACAAATCGAACCATAGTCAAAAATCATATTATCATTTTTTTATTAAATAACATGCCAAGTTTTATACTTGTGTAATACACGGCTAATAGCATAGTCTTGCATTATAAATAGAACCCTTGATGTAATTGTATTCTTGAGCACCTAATAATACAAACCCTACTTGTAAAATGGACGTAATCAATAAGGACCGAACAACTATAATTCTCGTGTCTTTTACTTTTTGAGTGATATTCATTTGTGATCGTATGTATTGTTTCGCTTCTGTGTACTACTTTATTTCTAACAACTGGTATCAGAGCTTTGATTCGTTGTACACACGATTTTCATTGAGACGATTTGTAGATATTCGTTCATTTTGGTTTGGACTGAGATGCACTCAAGTTTAGTCTACACTCTGTGTAATAGGTTGTTTAACGACTTAAACTCATTACCTCAATGTCATAAAACAACGCTATCATACAATTTACTCGATTTTGTTAAAGAAGGAAGTCATGTGAAAAATATACAAATGATTTTAGAAAAATCTATAAAACGGTCCTTTATGTTTATTCAAAGCTGTTTTTTGTCATTTAGGTATAAATGTTGTAGCAAACATCTTTTGTATTTAAATGTGTTGCATTAAGAGTCTTTTATCACTATCACCGTTAATTATTAAATGATGGGCATTTTTGTAATTTAACCCCTGATTTCACACTTTCACCCTTTATCGCTCCTTTAGCAAAAAAAATTATCTTACTTAATATCACCATCACCACCACCACCACCGATCATTCAAGTTTCCAATCGTTTCTAGTAAACAAAGCTTACATATTTTGGAAATAAAATGTTGGATAATCCAGACATGTTTTAATCGATCACCAAAACCACCAACATATCCCCACCATAGAACCACCACCTGCAAATCACCTTCATCACTAAAATCCATCAACATTGAATTCGACCACGAACACCACCAACAAGTCAACTAGAAGTACAATCTCCATGATCAACTTCTCATCTAAAACAACGAAACCCACTCTTTACCTAATCAAACACCCTCATATCTTTTTAGTCTCTTCAAATTACCCAAATGTTTACCAACACTTTAGTTTTTCCAGCCTGACCCATATCGATCAAGTTTCGGGTCATGTATTTTTTTTCCCGTTGTTGCAGAAAACATCACCCCACAACCTCCGCTTTTCATGGAATTGTTGATTTTGATACTAAATGAGTTCAATGTGGCGATTTCAGGGAAACATACGTGGAAAGAGTATTTGGTGTGATTACCATGAGGAATTGCAGGTTTGTATACAATGCGGAAGAAATGTGAAACGTGAAGGGTTTTGGTGATAAAGCGTGAAACCAGGTGTTAAATTATGAAAAGGCCCATCAGTTAACATAAAAAACTAACGGTGTTACTGCCAAGGGACTTTCAATACAACAAATTTAAACACAAATGGTGTTTTTACAGTTTTGTAATGATTTTAGTAACTTTATTTTAATAAGAGTGTCATTTCTAAAAGTAATGGAATCAAATAGGTAAATTGTTTCATTAAAATTAATGTGAGACTAGCTCACTTGCTTGAGGCTTTACTTCTTAGATATGAAAGTTATAAGTTCAATCTCTAACAATGTTGTAACCTAGTTTAATGTAATATTATAAATTGCGTCAATAGGGTTAGTAACTCATTGATAACACACTTGTGTTAGGAGCACTAGATCTTATGTTCACATCGTGTATTTCTCCTTAAAAATCAAGGTGTTGCTTTTTAGAAAAAATAATATTATAAATTGCTATTGTTATTGGATTTTAATAATCCGAACTTTAATGTATTGACCGATATTAATCTCAACTTTAAAAATTCCTTGTGGCGATCTCAATTTGTAAATTATTTTACTTCATCGAACCTTTTATAAGTGTGACACAAAAATGATCGGGTAACGTTTTAATGAGACACAAAAATGGTCTGGTAGATTTTTTAAATATCCGTTATAGAAGGCTCGATGGTAGAAAATAAATTACAAGTTGGGACCGTTAGAGATAATTTTTAAAATTGAGATTAATATCAACCAATTCATTAAAATTCGAATTATTAAAATCTAATAACCCTTTAATAAACTTAAAGATGATTATTTATACATTGGAAAAGCATTTTGAGAAAATAAAAATAAAAATGAGGATGGTCAAAAGGAAAAAAAACAGCCCGATCATCAAAACGGCGCAACACACTCCTTTGCTACTTGGATGACGTAAGCTGACGCATCCCACACGTGAACATATTATTGTTCTTGTCGTTTGTTTCATCTTCACGTGTGACTATATATTTATATTACTCCTAAATTAATAAATTTAACTAATAATAATGCCATTACTAAATCTTTTTAAACGCGGTTAAAAAAAATTCATATGAAGTATATAGGTATTGTAGTTAAAAAAGAAAAAGAAAAAGAAAATAATGCCATTAAACAATTCATATGATAAAGAAATAATAATAATATAGATAAATAAAGCACATAAATTTTGGTGACATAAAGTCCTTCTCGGTTCTTTTGGGCTAAAAATAAAGAAAAAATGTTGATTTAAATTGGCAACTATAATATAATTCTCCATTGTAATTTGTGTCTAGTTACTTATCGGTCTCTTTCTTAATAAAAAGTTGTGGTTTTTAATAAAAAAAGATAAATAAAACTCATACATTATAAGTTATTACTGAAGTTATTATACTTATTTAAACAAAATGACAATGATTTACCAGGACGATAATGTGTAATTAACATACTATGTTTTCCAAAAATGAAAGGTAAAACGTACGTTTAGTGTTATATAATGTTTACACCAATTGACAATTTAGTATTTGAAAATTTATATTCATATTCATTTAACTTTTTTAAAAACAATTAACTTGATAAACAAAACATTTTTATATAGAAAATTTTCATCATTTAATGAAATGTTGAAATAAAAATTGAATTGTGCTTGATTTCCAGCTTTCTGTTGACTTTGTGTTTTGTGAAATTCGGAAATTGAGGAAAAAATTAAATATTTGTGTTGTAATCCCCATACTATTTAAAATTAATATAATTAACTATTTGATTAAGAAGGGGTTAATAGTGAATTAAAACAATGCCAACTCTTGCGGCACTTGAATGGGACATTCATTCAATGTTTGGAACAATATTCGGTCTACCATGTGACCTTTGCCTCTTTTATTTTTCAACACACCCCACTATTTCTCTTTTATTTACATATTTTACCTTCTACTTTCATATTCTTCACTTTTAACCCTTTCCCTTATAATTTTTATGTACTATATTTTTTTGTTTTTCTTTCTTCACATGCATGCTTAGGGTTTCGCTACTTTTATGACCATACTTTCTAAGGGTTGAGAAGCTTACCATATAGTTCAGGTTAACTGATACGTATGTATTTGGTTTACTATTAGGTTAGACTTACTGTTTTTCTTACTTATAGCACAAGACTTAGCATTGGCGAAGCATAGTATAGACGGGGGAGGATCACGGCCCCCTCACTTTTTTCCATCCGAAGTGTTAGTTTGTTGGTCGGTAGTTGATTTTTTATATATATATATTTGGTTTTGCCCTCCCGAAACAAAGCGTTTTAAGATTTAGCCCCCCGAAACAAATCGTTTTAAGATTTGGCCCCCCTTGACTCCAAATCCTAGCTTCGCCACTGAGACTTAGGCAGCTAACCTCATGCCTTTTGAGGATGGCATACTTTAATAAAAAATCTTAATAATCAAAAATCTGATGATTATGCTGATTATGATGATTGAATTTATTCAATATCTAATTTTAATTTTGGTTCTTTTGCCAAAAGAAATATTTTAGTTTGAAGATATTATTGGTCAATTTTCTAAATTATATTATAAGTTGAAGATTTGAAACTTGATAATAACATTTATATTATTATTATGTGAAGTAAATATATTCATAGCTACAACCTAATCCATGATTAGTGGTCAATTTATCTGACCATTTATATATTACTATGAAATTCCTTTTTTGGCTTTTTCCTGCTTTCCCCATGCGTGCACGAAATATCCACTTTAATATTTTTATTTGTATTTTTATTTATTTTCTTCAACAACCTTTGCTGTTTCTAATACTGACTTTTTAACAGAAACCCTATAAAAAATTAATTAATTAATATATTTGTTTCACTTTATTTATATAAACAACAAAATCCTGTTTTTTTCTCAACAACCCGTATCAATACATACATTCATTAAACATCTGAATACACTATTTGTTTGCAACAGAATCAAACATCATTTGACAGTAGAACAATAAAAATAGAATCAAACCATTTAAACTATAACAGGCCACTTCACATAAAAATAATCTACTTTTTATTAAACTGAAGTGAATTACATAGCCACAAATCCAAACAAACACAAAAATAGATTCACGATTTACACTTCAAAAAGTAAAAATCAAGAACCGAAATCCCGAACGCTGCTTAAATGCAACGATATCGTCAACCTTCTTGCCGTCTTCGTGAACTCACTGCACATAAAAACACAAGACAAATGAGTTTACGGTTACTAGTACTAGAAAACTGGACATTTACGACTAAAATAAAGACAGTAACAGAAATGAGAATCGTGATCTCACTTGAATGGTTCGTCCCCAATTTGCTTTACGCTTCCTGTTGAATCCCAATAATGTACGTTGTTCGGTGTTATAGATCTTTCAATTTCAAACATGTTACCTAATTTCTTGCATAATTCATCATAGGAATTGAGCAACGAGAGATCAAGGGTACGGCCTACGTCTTCTGATTCCATAAAAACCTTACATTGGCCCGTCTCTAGGTTCAGGTCCATTGTCGTGCCTGACCCAGAGACGTTACGGCTTTGAGATATTTGTTGCTCGGTAAGAATTGGCTGACCAAAGAGTAAAAACTGAGATGTTTTCGGGGTTTTAGACTCTAAAGTTTCTTTAGGGCTCGTGGTTGAGTTCCCGATTGTTAACAGACAAGAAACAGGTTCCGATTGGGCCGGTTTGTTGAACGACGGGCTGGAATGCGATGGTTTCATGCCGGTCGAGTAGAAACCCGAATTGGGTTTGTTATTGAGTTGGATATCTGAAAGAGATAAACCATAATGTGTGTGCCTGGCTCCCTGCATGCTAGCAGGATGATGAAGGTTCAAATTCTCTGGTAGTTGGTATCCGAAAAGCCCCGTTGCAGACCCGCTAAAAAGATGCGAATGCGGTCTACACAACCCAGGAATCGGGATGGGGATTTGCTGTTCCAAGTAATCCGGGTGTTGTGTCGGTCTACATTTCTTTCGGGGCGGTGAGAATGGAGACATATGGATCGCGGGCATTGTCGACACTAGTTCCACAAGCCACGGGTTGACCCGTTTCACGTTTTGTAGCAAATCCGGCTCGTCCCATGTCACCTGTTTTTCGAATAAGCTAGTTGTAATCATCATAATGCAACTAAAAAAATACGGGTCGTGTTCGAGTTATACCTGTAGGAGTCTCCATGGCGAATCGGGCCAACGGATCGGGTCAGCAACTTGTACAGAAGAAATAGTACCCATAAACCAACTAATTCTCGATGAATCTTCAGTTTCAAACGGCATTTTAAATCTCATCCCCGGTGACCACCGTATCTGCATCGCGTTCTTTACAAGCGCCGCCTTGACACAAAACTCCGGCGTACTAGCTCTAGGATAAAACTCAACTTCAAACGCCTGTCCACGTGTCGCTTGATTAACAGCTTGAATCACTGATTCAGATTCGACTTTCACTTTGCCAGCATCACCACCGCCGCCGTTTCTGATCACCGGCGAATATCCCCCATACGGAATTACACAATTACCCCCCACCGGGTTCCAACCGGAAGACGTTTCCGGCGAACCTCCGATTCCTCTTTTAGCTCGCCGGATCCCGACACAAAGCTCTCCGGACTCTGCTCGTAAAAACACAATCGAATCTCCGGCGACGAGTTTTTTGTGGTTAACAAATGTGCTCCAACCGGTGGTGAGTAAATGTCGCCGGGGAGTTCCTCTGTAAATATGCCGGAACTTCCACGTGTCACCATGAACATCTTTTGCTATAATCGTTTGCACCGGCGGGTCCGATGAATAATCAAGTCGAGGAAATATTGTCTCTGCGCAATATCTCGGAACTGAAAACCCACCGCCGTTGTTCGCATCAGATTGTGTTAATGTTTTCGCAAACGACGTCGGTTTAGCATTTCCGTCACTTGTTGTTGTTCCTCCGGTTGGACACGTGGCATCATCTTCATCAAAGGAATTAAAGTCGCCGGAATTAGTTACCGGAACTAACCTGATTTTGGCGTATACTTCATCGGTGTCTGCATCCGCCATGAACTTAGTTGCAGCAACTCGACACGGTATCCACGCCGGAACTCGTGAGTTCCGGTCACGAAACTCGACGTTTCCGGCGGAGTGTTCGGCGTGTCCTTGAGGAAAATAGTATACTTTTGAGTTCACCGGCGGCATTTGAATCATGCTTCCGGCACACGCATGCCATAACTGTGAGTCTAAACATTTATCCGTTTCTTTTGATTTTTCTTTCGCATCCATAAACGTAATCATCGTTTTTTTTTCTCAACACAACTCTTCAGTTCATACGGTTTTATAACCCCTCCAAATGCTGTAATCAATCAAACAGTTGTAACATTAATAAAGGTTAATCAAACACCAAATTCAGTTGAAATTAAAAGTGATTTTGTATCTTACCTTCAAAAACTGCAGATAAATCGTACCAATTTGACGAATTTGTGGATAAATCCTAGAAATTTGCAGAAACAGAGTATGAATATTCAAAGCAGACTCTCATTGTCTTCTTGAAATCACATCTTTCATCTCCAAAATCCCAAAAATTAGCGAGCAAAATCTTGAATTTACACAAAAAACGGAAAGAATTGGGAGCTTATTGAGAGATTAACAAAATTTATTGATGGAATATTCAGCTGTCAAGAACAAGAAGAACATCATCAATATTTATCATCATCTATACCTACACCTATAACTACAACCACACACACACACTCATGCATTCAAACTCACAACAAAGATTTGCACAAGAAAAAGATTCATTCAATGCTTTTTAGTTTTTTTTTTTCTTTCTCTCTCTATGACTCTGTTTTGGATCACTACAAAAAGTCCAAACTTTATACACAAATATATCTCTAGAAATATATATAAAATATATTGAATTACAGTACAAGTCTAACACAGAGTGGGGTATGTGTTTGTATGGGTGTTTTAACTTTATCTTTGGTTAAAAAAGGATTTAAATTTGCATTTCATTTCTTACCTTTTTCTTCGGATCTGAAAAAACTCTGTTGTATCTTCAGAAGCCAGCATAACAACAAAGATCTAAAAGGAAGTAACCCATTCCCCCCTTTTAAACTCATTATTTTAACAACCCATTAAAATATCATTTTATTTATTCTCTGTCATTAGCTGAGCACATTTCATTTTCTCCTCATTATATCGTCAGATTTTGAATATATCGCGAGAAACTGAACATATTGTTATGGTACCTATGACTTGTTAACACTCAACTAATCAATGAATATCATATCGTTATGGTACCTATGACTACAATATCACGAATTTTATTTAACAGCTACTCTGAATGGGGAGTTTGAATCGAGAAAAATCAAGACGATGGTAGATGGTGTCACCAAGCGTAACAAAATGAAGTCTTGTTTTTTTAGGAATAATTAGGTATAAAAAAAGGTGAACATGATGAACTGGAGGGCAAGTCTTGATCGATAACAAACTTGCAGTGCATTACAAATCCAGGGCGTCAATATACCGTCATCAGACTGCCAATTATGCAAGGAAGTTACTGAAACAACAGATCACTTTCTCAATATCGGAACTTGATTGGAACATGGTGTAAAATTTGTCCTATCTATGCATTTTTCATTAAATATATTATTCAACTGTAACTTTGGTGGATGGAAGAAAATAGTGAATGCAATTGTTGTAATCCTGTGTTATGCTTTTGGCGTGCTAGAAATGACTGTGTTTTTAGCAATGAAGATATTGGACGAGGTAAAAAATGTTATCGAACTTATCGTATACCAAGATCACAAACCGAGCGTCCAACTTAAATGTTGATTTGTTTGACTAAATCGGACCAAAATTAAAAAGGAGGTTTAGTTTTTTACATTATCTTAATTATATTTTTAGAACAAATACATACAATTTGTGAGATTTAACTCTTGGTTAAAAGTACATTACTTAACCATCCTCCAATGAGTAATGACCGTGATGGACTTAATTGAAACTAAGGGGCTGTTTGGTAGCATCTGAATAACATCTGAATAACCAGTAATAATCTACCTCTTAATGGTTTAAAAATCCATTATAAGGTAAGTTTTAAAAATATGATGAATTGGGTGAGGTTTTACCATTCAGATGCTACCTCTTAACCATTCAGCATCTTTTTATCACTTAATGGTTCAGAGGTTTTGAATCATAAAGAGGTAAGCATCTGAATGACCATTAAGAGGCTATCAAACACCCCCTAACACTTATATAGGGTTTTGATTGTCATTTTCTTGTAAGTGTAGGGGTGTATTTTGTAAGTGAGTCGTTCTTAAAACTAGAAGAAGAAAAAGGGTTTGTTTGACAACTGCAACTGTTTTTCCTTCTTGTCTGCAGGAAAGAAAGGGATGTACCATGCCCACTCTCCTATTGAAGCATGTTGAAACCACGTCACTATCTACCATCTCTTTTTATTGTTTTTCTTGATTTAACTAAAAAAACTAATAGGGTTAAGTTTATATGTTAAAATCGTTACCAAATGCAACATTAGTTGAAAGGGTTAATCTTGCTCAAACATAAGGACCAAAAATAGTGATTTACTCATATTCAAAAGATAAACATTTTTTATTTTTCAGATGACAATATTAATTTAATCGTCAGATGAGATTTCAACTTTCAACCTGTTAAAAAAAATATCTAAATTACCATTATGTGCGAACCTAATATTGCGCGTGACATTTTCTTTACGTATTATCAATAAAATGCATGTTATCTAGATAAATTCAAATGGTAGGCAAAATAAGTTTTTGACATGTCTCTAAACCATCATTTCATAATTTTTTTTAAATAATACAGACATAAATATGAGCTCTTTGTGTAGCAAGAATAATCAGAGATTCCCGTTAGTCTGTAAGGCTAATTAATTAGCTGAGTGATGTTTTGCCACTTTATACATATTATAGCGATAACAACATGCGTGATTGCGAAACACCACAACAGGTTGGGCGCCATGGGCGTTGCCTGCCGTCCCTTTGGAAGTGATAGGGATAATGCTCACAATGATGATGTTCATCAAAACACACATTATAACTATTATCACCATTTCACAACACTTACTGGTGACTGACAACGTAACAACACTTTTTATAATCACTATCACTCTTCCACAACGCGTAGCCTTATATGTGTATTTGTATCTCTGATCAACAATAACATAATGATAAGAACGTTATCACTATCATAGTTAGTGAGAACTGAAAGAGGTTATTATTTTCGCGAAAATGAGAAGCTAACGTTGATCCTTTTGATACTGCAAGGGAAAAGTTATGATAATCTTTTATCATACTAAAAAAAAGATATATACTATTCGATTGCGTTTGTAAGCTAGTTTACTAACCTTTCAGTACATCCATTTGTTGCTCTGATTAATTTTTTTACGCCAACGTGATCGATTTCTAAATAATGAACAGCCACCTATACACAATAAATATAAAATTTTAATGCAATCAACCAAACCTAACCTTTGAAAAACACTTTTGGTCCACTCTATGATGTAAGATTAGAAATGTGAAATGTTAGTTTTGATGTACATATGTAACCTTCTGTTATTTATTTTGTACAAATTGTCTTTACACATAAATAACCTTCTGTTGTTCGGTAGAAGTTATTAATACATGCAACTTATATATCCTCCAACTTTATCTTTGTAAATATCACCTACCTTAATATTACTTAATTGTTTCACATTTAACCATTACTTGAACTTTATTAAGAATTAATGAAGAAACGAGAAATATAATTATGAGAGAATGAGTTGGATGGCTTAATTAAGATGTTAATCGATGACACAATCAAGCATAACCTAGTTAGCTTCAGTTCCCTCTTCCAGAGTTGGTAACTTCTCACTTGGCATCCATTGTTGTGTCACCTCGGTGACGTTTTACCCTTATTAGTATCTAATGTTGTGTAATATCACGCCGAACTAGATTTTTTTAGGTTAATGAGTTTATCGGGCTCAAAAGGCTATTTGATTGAGTTAACTGGCCAGCCGAGCCACAAAATGGTTTAACTATCTTGTTTCAAAATAAGTTAATCAGGGAAGATCAACTAGGTCACGTGGTCGGATCTTGTGTATGTACGTTGATAAAAAAGTTTCATGTCATGTACGTCACCAGACAAATCCGTAATGTGTCACAGTTAAAACGATAACTCAGTCAAATCCGAAGTTGAAGTCGTACTACATGTCAAAGTAGAATAAGAGACCAAAATCAAAAAGTCATTAGGAATAAAATGACAATTAATAAAAATCAGGGACTAAAACCATAAAGGCATTAAAGTAAAAAATTTAATGCGACACATGGGTGTACCACGTGTCACCACATGAAAGATTGGAGATAACCGACCTTCCATATTAAGAGGTATAGAAAGATAATATTTTAGATATACATTAAAAATATAATATAAATCTTGTTTCTAATACACGTTTTTTCAATTAGATAAATTCGGCATCAGATTGATTTTGAGCCAAACAATCACTTTATTTGTATCAATAACAATATGTTAAATTTAATGTGGGACTTTTTAGTTAATAATAATACGAAATGGCCGATTATGTTATTAGTGATCTAAGATTATAAATATCATTGATTCCTTTAAAACTAAATTACTTCTTTTTGGCTTAAAACCACCGTAAATCATGTTGAAAATGGATGGAATAAAGTATTTGGTTATCATGAGATTCAATCTAGTTTAATCAACATGTTTAAGGTGAGAACACTCTATACTATTACTTATTGTACGGTCTTTGTTAACTTATGTGTATGGATTTTGGTTTCCTATTACTTTGTAGTTGAAAATCTAATTTTTTTAAATGCTTACGTGTACAATGTGTAATTATTATATAGTTAGATATATAAATCTAATGAATAATTGATGCACCAAGCGGTGTCTAGTGAACAATTGAATGTGATTATGTGATGCACCGAATGATGTCTAATGAATGTGATGAATTGATCAATTGAATGTGACGAATTGACCAAGTGAATGTGAATGCACCTAACGGTGTCTAGCTAGTGAATGTGCTTTATTTAACGTGTACGTATTTATTGATTGATAGTTATTGATAGGAATTGCATTGTTTTATAGTTTAACCCACTGAGCAAAAACCAATTTTACTCAGACGTGGATATTACCCTTTATGTACATTAGGTTACAGGTTCATCCAGGAAGATTTGATCGATGGCTCGGGAATGTTAAAGACCAAGATTTTCATAAAAGAAAGTAACGTTTTTTTAAATGAAACGTAACTTTTCTTAAATAAATGTAATGCTTTATGTTGATTGATGGAACTATATTTTGATTCTGATTACTATTAAGTGATATGTCAGCTATATCCGGGTTGTGGTGTTACAAGTACACTCTCACAAAGCTATAGTACTCTACTAGTTACTAATTGTGTGTTCCGCCACTGAAGTAAAAGTACAAAAAAGTGGCCGGGCTCCACTTTACCATTTCCCCATCACTGAATCGGTGACCCAACCTCTATTCCCCTTTCCTTGCAACCCTAACCATCCATCATAACAGTATGTCTGCTGATGGTTGGTCCCTTTTCATCCTATCCTCACTCCCACCCTCATCGCCCTAACTATAAAACCTTTACCGACACGGTACACGTTGCTAGGAAAGATATGTAATAAAATTAGTAGCCGAAGTACTAAAGTTACAAATGGAGGACTGAATGTGTCATTTGATCATACAAAGAGACTATTATTGTAACTTTATTGTTTAAAGTGTGAGTGGAGATGGGACAACCGACGAGACCGTCTTTGGTTCTTTTAGGTTTCTAAAGTGGTGAAAAAGTATTTGTTGGTTTATGCCAGAAAAGATATGTAATAAATTCAAATGTACAACAAATATTTGTGTCCTATTTATTAAAATATATACATCAATTATTTTCACACTAATAAGTAAAAACTATTTAAAAGATTAACGATTTAGAGCATGGAGAATTTTTTTGGTTAAGGACACAAATTTTAGGTGTTGTTTGGCAAAATCTGAATCATTAAATGCTGAATTGTTAAGAGGTCTGGATCGTTAATAGACTCTATCAATGGAAGATCTATTGAGGTAGAACTTCAGGTGATGGTAAGTTTGCTATATGCTCAATTCAGCTCAATTCAGTTCCATTCAGCATCTTTCAATCATTTAACCATTCAGCACTTAACTAAATCATTTAAAGGCTATTTTTTTATGAAACAAACACTCTAAATGCTGAAAGCTGAATGATTAAGCACTGAATTGAACAATTATGAGATGAAACAAACAGTCCCTTAGAAGTAAAACCCATTATTCAATCTCTTAGGTAAACAAACAATGGAATTTAACATAAGACATGTGTTATGATTAAGTGAAAAAAAATTCATACATAGGGTAAAGAATCTAGGCGTTTGGATAAACATATAAACTATTACCTACGACATATTGATGGATACTAGTCATATTATAATTTTTTTTTTAGTTTAAACTACTTCTATCTTTATTTACTTTATATAAAGGTGGTGTTGTTCCCTACATTTAAAGTCCAGTGAGTATGGAGTTAAAGGTACATACTTGTCACGTTTAGGTGTGAGGGTGAGTTGAGTTGGGTAGGAAACGAGTTTTGGTAATCATAGTCTTATATGTGATTATAAATTGAGTCATATAACATTTTGGGTCTAATCTTTCATTGAAAACTAGTATTTTGAAAAGAAAAATTACATTAACCGTTGTATTTTTTATTATACAAATTTTCTAAAATGCTTGTAACTTTATTACATTTAGGATTTATTTATAAATATACGATTTGGGGAGTGTTTTGTTTAAATGCATGTATGCACGTACCCACGTTATATTCTATATACATGCACATCTTATAATTTTCAAAAAGCTAAGGATATAGCGATGATAAAATCAAACAAATAAGACAGACTGCACTTTTAATCCTTTATGTTTAGACACATACACTTTCGATCCTTTATGTACAAAACTATAACTAACATAATTTATCTTTACATTTGGTGCATTAGTAGTCCTCTAACACTAACGGTGTTAAAAATTCCTGTTAAGTCAAGGCGGTTTAATCTGTTTTCTCCTAAAAGTGTTTGAGTAAGTTTAAATAAACTTAAATGATATCTCCTGTAGCTTTGATATCTTTTAATTAAAAATTTAGTTTATTTATGTCTTTTTAAAACTTTTATGAATTTTATTTAACAAAAATATCGACATTTTCTTATAAATACATTTAATGTATTCATTATCATAAACTAGATAATTTGTCATTATTTTTTGTATTTACTTAAAATTAGTTGATGTTGCCGTGAGTTGCCAAGTGTTTAAAATTCTTCATTAAGAAAAATAACTATTGGTCCCGACAGACATAAAGTTAACTAGAAATCAATTTAGGCATTCAAGAAACATGTTGATAACCAAATAGTGACATTTTGTTTAAACAAATTAACAAAAGTAATTCACTATAAATGTAAAATATAACTTTATAAGGTATATAATTCGAATAATCTAAGTTAAGTGAAAAGAGATCTACTTTTATGATAGCAAAACTACAAAAGTAAAAAAATAAAATTTAAAATGAAGTTAAAAAAATGCATGGCAGAGGACATTTATGGACGCCAATTACCTATTTAAATCTTTCCACGTGTATAACCACATCAGTAACTTTGAACAACGTTAATCAAAAATAACAAAATGCTCAATTGTGACAAATTAAATGAAAGTTGTTATTAATAATGGCCAATAGTAAAGTTGAGATTAATAAAGGTAATATGTGAAAGTCAAGATTAATAAAATCCAATAACCCTTTAATTTATGAATTGAATTTATTAAAATACTTACTTAAATAAATTGATGATGTGAGGTGATGGCTAAACTATTTTCCTTCATAAAGTAAAATAAAAGAAAAAAGTATAGGGTGTGAAGTTAATGCGAGCATATATGTTAGACTACATGTAATGATTTATGCCCCTTAGGTGCATTATGTGTCAAGTTGATGTCATGTCACTATGGGGCATTATTACAAAAATGAGTGTAGTGGTTAATGCTCATAAAATACCCAACAATCATTACCCCATCATTTAACTAGTTATTTAATTTATCATTTATTTATTAATAAAAGTAAAAAATACAAATAAAAAAATACACAAGTACGAAACCAAAAATAAACTAGTCATCACGCGTTATCCTACGATTTAACCAACAATGCTCGACCAATCCGCCGTAAGAGCATAATGCGCCTCTTTGTTGCACATGAAGTTGGAGTTCGCTATTCTTTCTTCCATGCTTATTCATTCACGTTCCGGTTCAACATATCCCGGGGTGTAATCCTGACAATAGGCTTTGCCATCATCCTCCAAAATCATATTATGTAATATGAGGCAAGCGTACATAACGTACGTCATTTTTTCCATTGACCCTAGCCGACACGGGTTGCTCAAAAAATGCCAACGTTTCTTGAGAACTCCAAAAAGACGTTCGATATCTTTCCTTGATGATTATTGAACTTTTTTAAAGTAAACTCTATTTTCGTCAATTGGGTCTCTAAACGTTTTTATTATCATCGGGAGCTCCGAATATATACCATCACCCAAATAATATCCAAACGGGTAATAACTTCCATTAACAAAAAAAGATGTCTCAGGTGCATTACCGGCTACGCGATCCTCTATGATTTGTGACGCCTCAAGAACATTGATGTCGTTGTTTTATCCGGCAGAATCACAATAACATTTCAAATCCAAAGGTCATACGAAGCAACCGCTTGAAGAATCACCGACGACCCTTTTTGGTCACCTCATGTAAATCGTCCACGCCAAACGTTTGGACAGTTGGCTCATTGCTAATGCATGCAATCTATGCTACCAATCATACCGGGTAAACCATGCACTTCTTCGTGTACGTCGTATATTTTTTGTAGATCTAACCATGTTGGCTTTCACAAATAACGCTTCCGGTAAAGGTCAGTAATACCTTTACAATAGTTTTCCATGCTATCTCTTGTTGTTTTCTCCCCCATTTTAGATATTCGTCGTTTATGTCAGTTACGTTGCCGTATCCAAGGATGTGTAAAGCTGAAGTCCACTTTTGTATAGCCGTAAATCTCATCCTTCCTCTTGCGTCGCATCTTTGTTGAAAATAAGGTTTTTCTCGTTTCAAATCTTGACCTCTAGGTAAGAATAACCTTGAACTCGTTTGGAACCGACGCCTAAAACTAGCTTCATTATATCGTGGCTCAACCGGATCAAAATAACCTTTCATCAAGCATTCATTCGTAGCCGCTTGGTCTCTTTCGACGGATACTCTTTGGTAAATGGGTCTCGGTGGGTTAGCGGCATGTTGCAAAAACGAATCCGCGAGTACAATCGCGCTTGTAACCATCTCATCCACCTCCATTTCGCCCGTTGAAGTGCTATCACTGTTTGACGATAAAGCGTAGGATTTTATTTTAGATAATTTGGTGTGTGTGATTTGAAGGAAAGTTAGAGTAGAGTGTGTTTTTATGAGAGAATTTTATGTATTTTTTATGTGTATTTACGGCCTACTATCAAAGTAGCTTCCATATAAAAGCAATGTTTTCAGGATCGGATCGGACAGTGAATCGGTCGCCTTACTGGTTCACTGGTTGAACCGGTCGGAGCGGTCGAACCGATTGGATCGGTTTTGAACCATATAAATAATAAATAATTATATATGTTTTTCTAAAGTATTAATATAACTTAAAATATAAGTCAGATACTCATAAACAACTTTTTAAGTTCTAAACTTCAACACAGAGACAATATTATCCAAAGTTTAAAGATTAAACCTTAACCAAACTTTTTAAGTCCAAACCGGTCCGAACTGGCCGAATCCCGATTCAACCGGTTGACAGGTTCGAACCGGCTGATCCTTTGTACTAAAAACAAACCTATACGGTTTGGCCCGGTTCACCTCCTGAATCCCGGTCCGACCGTTTTAACCGGCCGAACTGATCCGAACCTGAAAACATCGTATAAAAGTAGCTTCCATATAAAACATGTGACAAAGACCATGCCACGTCATCACATTTAAATGCTATTAGCCTGTCACATCCTTGTTCCAATGATTGATACATAAAATGAATTTTATAATATATAAATGTTAATAAAATAAAAAAAATATGTGTTGTTTTCACGGTTGTAAAATAAATAACTAGTTTTTTATAACAAACTAGATGAAATCCCGTGTGTTACACGGGTAAAAATATAGAAAACATAATTCTAAAACTTTATAAAAATGTAACATCTATCTAATAAATCAAGGTTTTAGGGAGCATTTTTAGGGGGAAAATGTTTGTTCTATAATAAGAAGTTTTGGAGGGAAATTAAGTAGAATATTTCACATGCATGAGTTGATGGAGACATGGAGCCAAATCCTTAATATTAAATATTACGAATGCTTAAATAAATATAATGATTATAATATTTTTATAAATATTATTATCTATCCGTGTGTAACACGGGTATTAAACTTAGTTTGAAAATAAATTACATATTACATGAAAGATATATGAAAATACAAACACAAATTGCATTTAAAATCTAATATGAGGTTTGAATAAATATATTTGGACTTTTTGCATATATCCCCCTACAAACCAATGTATTTGCGTATTTACCCAACTCAAATTTAATATTGCGTATATACCCATCCTTTATGATAATTATTATGTTGACCAAACTAACCTTTCAAATACTAAAAACCCTACTACTAATCATCTAAAAAACACCATATAACCAAATGTCGAAGTCTCCTCCATCTATATCGTCTTCTATGTATCACGCATACGTATCCATCGTTTAATTACTATTAGTGTGTACTTGAGATTAATATTTTGGATGCTTTTGTTGTATGGTGGTTTTCAATATCCAATTATGATTGAATATGCAATATTTTTATAAACTAATTAAGTAAGGGTAAAATAGGTAATGTATAATTTAGTTTTTTCTAAAATATATCAAAAAGGGTAAATATGCAATATTATTTCCTAATAAGGGGAAATTTGCAATAAAATTTTTTTGTTGGGTAAATATGCAATTAATAAGATTTAGAGGAGGATATATGCAAATGCCCCAATATATTTAACTACAAATATACTATTCGTACCAAATTAGATACCGACGTTTTTAAACTGGGTGTCTTATAAATCATACCAATTAATTTAAAAAAAAGATTAATAAAAACAGACATACAAATAATCCAAATAATAGATATCCGGCAAAATTCACGGTGACATTCATATGTACCGGGTCGAGCGTATGGGTCGGCATGCATTGGTATAAGTCGTAAACTGAGATGAGTTATTTGCTTAAGTTGTTGGTTTTCCATTTTCATTGTGATTTCAGGGATGTAATGAAGGTAGACTGAAACTTTAGAATTGAAAATTAAGGGTGATTTAATATTATCGATTTCTTTTCAAACATAGCTTAGAAGAACAGCTACAAGTATTAATTATTTCATTTTTCATACTATAAGTTAAGTGTTCCCAAAAAAAGATTTAAAGACCGAAAAACACGTACCAATAATTATACAATATGATACTTATTTCAAATAAGTTTACCAAAAATATGTTCCGAAAGACTAATTTCAATGTATAACTTATGCAAAATAATTTTTTTACACAAATTAGTAAATCTTGAAATTTTGGTATGTATCTAATTAATAAACAATCAAATAAATCTACAATACAAATAAATAAAATTAGAACAACAAATATTGTGTAATTAATGATTCACGATACTTTCCATTTATATTAACTAATGGTGAATTTAGCGGGAAACTTAGGTCAAAACATCCTCTAATGAATGACATGTGGCATAAAAAACCTTCATTTATTAGTATGTATAGATATAGATATAGATATAGAAGATTAATCGATAAAATTTGATAACTCAATATTTCTAAAAAGTTTATTAGATTCTTTTAACAACTAATAAAAACAAACATTCCTATATTATCCCATGATTTTTTCAAGAAAACGATTACACTTTATCAACATTTTGTCACAAACCTAAAAGTTTAGCCAAATTATAAAAAGAGTAAATTTTATTTGTATTTAGAGTGGGTGGAGTGGACTCGGGGTGGGTGCGGCCCCGATGCGGCCCCGAGCGGGAACACCGCCCCACCCCCTTGCGGCCCCGAGTTTCGGTGTGTGTTTTGGGGTAACTTCCCCGTGTGATTCCCCGATAAAAGTGACCGTTTGGCCGTGGGTCCCCCCCCCCCCCCAACGGCTAGGTAACGGCTATATATAAAAAAAAAAATTTATTAAACAATATACTATATATATATATATACTAAACCAAATCAAATAACATCACTCTCATCTATATTTTTACAACTACAAACATCTCTCTATATTTTTACTCCACAAAATGTTGCATCCTTTATTACTTGAAGATTCAACTACGGGTTCGTCTTCATCATCTTCCGGAGACTCGAATGAAACCCGTGAAAGAAACATTGGATATATCCTTTCGGTCTCCAACTTTTTGTTATCTACCGATGTTCGCGACACTGCAAGCTCATCAAGAACCTACATTAGAAGAGACGATCGTGCTGAATCCCATGATCGTCTTGTTGCTGATTATTTTTCTGAGAATCCGAAATATAACGCAAGGATGTTTAGAGAGCGTTTTCGGATGAACAGAGAACTTTTTTTAAAAATAGTTAGGGATATGGAAAACGATAATGATTATTTTCGCACCCGGTTCGACGCAAGACATAAGACAAGCTTCTCGAGTTTGCAAAAATGCACATCCGCAATCCGTCAGTTAGGTTATGGAAATGTTCCCGACTCCTTAGATGAATACTTAAATATGTCGGATCGAACGTCACGTGAAAGCCTTCAAGAATTTTGTGAGGGTGTTATTAGATTATACGGTAAAGAATATTTGCGTCGACCAACCGCTCATGACATAACAATTTTATACAATCATCATGCGACCCGTCATGGTTTTCCCGGCATGTTAGGTATTTTATTAAAAACTCTTCGTTATTTTAATATTTGTTGGTAAATATATGATTTTTTTATTATTTTTAAAATATATAGGAAGTGTGGATTGTACGCATTGGGCGTGGAGGAATTGTCCAATGGCTTGGCGTGGACAATTCATGAGGGGTGATCACAATTGCCCAACTCTCATTCTTGAGGCGGCGACGTCACAAGATACTTGGTTTTGGCATGCATACTTTGGTATGTCCGGTTCAAACAACGACCTAAACGTGTTGAACCAGTCGCCGTTATTCAATAATCTTTCTAATGGAACGGCACCAATTGTTCCATTTACAATAAATGGAAACGAGTACAAGTATGGATACTATCTCGTGGATGGAATATACCCTAGATGGTCGGTTTTCGTCAAAACTATTCCTCATGCCACAGGTGATAAACGAAAACGTTTCAGCGGGGCACAAGAGGCTGCTAGGAAGAATGTGGAACGAGCTTTTGGAATCCTTAAAAGTCGTTGGGGTATAGTTCGTTTACCGGCCCGTGCATGGGAGGAAAATAAAATTAGAAAAGTCATGTATGCGTGTATTATATTGCACAACATGATTCTAAAAGACGACAGGTTAGCTTTATGCCCCGACTATGTTCCAGACCCTCCCGCAGTTGTACAAGATTTGGAGGACGTAAGGATGGAGATACGAGATAGCGGTGTTCACGAAAACCTACAAATGGATCTTGTCGACTATATCGAGCAAGCTTACATTCCAAGACTTGATGATTAGCTATATTTAATCGTTTTTTTTATTTTGTTGTTTACTTTTATTTATTATTTATATTTGTGTTTTATTAATGAAATATTAAAAGTTTTAAATAAATGAGAAATAAAAATTAAAAAATGATGTGGGGTGGTGTGGGGTGGATACCGGGTGATTTGGGGTGAATGTGGGGTGAATGTGGGGTGGAGTAAAAAATGTGGGATGGTGTGGGGTGGTGAGGGGTGGACTCCCCTCACCCTTATGTTGTTTGTCAATTTTGATCATTTACATTCCTACGGCTTTAAAATATCATAACCACTAACATTTGCATTTAAAAAATTAACTCTGTTAAATTTTTCAGTTAGTTTTTCATTAATGATCAAAATGTTTCAGAGATGCAAGTGATAAAAAAACTTAGGGATTAAAATGGTTAAAGATACTTTAGTTTTGTAATATATATTTATATATTGTGTATTATTTGTATCCGTAAAAATGTTGTTAGTTTTATATATTTTGTTTTGTAATATATATTTATATATGTGTATTATTTGTATCCGTAAAAATATTGTTAGTTTTATATATTTCATAAATTTTTTTATTTTTAGAAATATTTATTACTGTTTTTTATTATTATTTTATTGTTCTCGTTTTCTAAAACATGTTTTTATTATACAAATAAATACTTATCCTTAAAACCTTTAAAAACCTTTTTTTTACATTTTTGATCTTTTAAGGCTTTTTTACTATCATTCTTTAAACCATTATGTTTTTTAAAACCATTCGTTTTCTAATTTTTAGTTTTCTGAAAAAAATTACTTTGTTTTTATAAACATGTTTTCTGGATACAAATTAGTATGCATTTTCTAAAACGTTCATTTTTATAAATGTCGCTTTTAAAATCGTTTATTTTTCAAACCATGATAGTAAACTTTGAGGCTAAAATATTACGGCATATCCTCATAAATTTGTTTGATAGTCTCTTTAAAAAATTCTTTTAAAAAACCAACGATTTAAATTTGTAAAAGAAAGTTTCCATGTCTCGCACGACTTACTGTGTAAATTTATAATACGTCACATAAAGACGGAGATATATATATTCAAACTTAGAAGTCAAAATGATAAAGTCAAAGTCAAGGGGTCAAAGTCGTATACATGTCAAAGTATAGTAAGGTCAAAGTTGTTAATGTCAAAGATTTTAATTGGCTAAGTCTCAGGAGTCAAAATATTAATAAGACAAAATTAAGGGTTAAAATCATAAATATTTCAAAGTTAGATTAGGGGTCAAACTTATAATTGTGACAAAGTAGGATGGCTAAAGTGACATAAAACCAAAACATTTTTAGTCAATTTGGAAGAGAACACGTGAACAGTTGGGGAGAAACCCACCGACCTTCTTTATTAGAATGTTATTAAAAAAAATCATTATATGCTTTATAGTATACCCTTCCAAATGAGTAGAACATATCCACACGTTTACTTTCGGTTGGAAAGTAAAGAGCAACGTTTAAAATTGACTCATCACTTGATAAACAATTTTTCAAATCTTTTATATTTGAGTTGATATGATGTGTGTATCTTCTACATTTGATTCTTCATTTTACAAATTTATAATGTTAAATGCTTTGTAACAATTTTTGTAATGCAAACATTCACTAACACTAGCAAAAAGCTAGCAACGAAGGAACACGAACAACATGAGAAAGATAATTACATTTGGAAGTTACACCATTTTAGCCAATCTATGAAATTCATTTTGGCAATGTTTATTATCCAAAGAAGCCGAGGACTTTAATTTCTACCATATTTCTTCAATGATGTTCTTGATGGAGAGATACTTGATTTTGGTATGATGTACGTATGGAGTATATATATTTTATTAATTGACAGTTTATCTAGTTTTATTAATTGACGGTTTATATGGTTTATCTAGGTTGATTAAAGCTGTAAAATATTTGTGTCTTAAATATTGAATGACATGCTAAAACAAATGTATTTCGAAATGAGTAAGGTATACTACTATCGAATTTAATTATAAATTCTTAGGGAACAAAGATGGTAGGTAAACACTTAAAACGTTTCGAATTCGTAATAAGGTATTAGATATATCAATCATCAAATCTTATTGAGTTTGTAGACAAAATTTTAACCGTTAGTTATTAATTTGACGCTTTAAAAACTCAAAATCAGGACAACCTTATGAGGAAATGCCTAAAGGAAATCCTTGACCACAACACCATAGGCATACGATGACTAGCTAGGAAATGCACAGCTGTACACTTCTAGATGAAAATTTTGACTCCCTTAGTTTTTTTAACAACCATTCTCATTAGTGCAACCGGAGTGGACTCGGGGTGGGCGCGGCCCCGAGCGGGAACACCGCCCCACCCCCCCCTTGGCCCCGAACTTTGTGGTGCCTTCCCCGTCCGTTTCCCCGAGTTTTTCGACCGTTTAAATGGGGGTCCCACCCTTAATGGCTATTTTTGTTTTTTTTTTAAATACAACCCTTCTTTCAACCTCACAAATCACAATTTTATTTACACATCACTCTCAAACCACACTCTCTTCATCAATCTCTCAATGACATCTAATCGTCAACCATGGACGAGTGCTCAAGAAGTGAACTTGTCAAAAGCATGGTTATATGCTTCGTTTGACGATAACGAAAGTAGAGGTGATTTTTGGAATCGAGTTCTTGAACATTACAATCAACTAGAGCATGCCAACCGAACGATTGACCAACTTCATTCAAAGTGGAGGCATGATTTCAATCTAATCACCAACTTCAATCGTCTTTATCTTCATGAGCATGTTGAAGGAGTCGCCGAAGCCGATGCCATAAATAAAGCCTTGAATGAATACCAAGAGATATATAAACGTCCTTTTACCAAAATTGAATCGTGGCAACTTGTTAGGGCACGTGGGGTGTTACCTAATTGATTTATGTTAAGTTATTTAATTATGTACGTCATTTATGTTTTTTTATTTAAGTTGTTGTGTTTTTATTAATTATAATTTGTGTTTTATATTTAATGAAATATTAAAAGTTTTAAATATTTAAAAAATTAAAAATTAAAAAAGGATGTGGGGTGGTGTGGGGTGGATACCGGGTGATTTGGGGTGAATATGAGGTAAAGTAAAAAGTGTGGGGTGATGTGGGGTGGTGAGGGTGGACTCTCCTCACCCTTAGAAAAACTAGCAAAACGAGGCGATACAAAACTAGAACTATCATGCTATGATGTTTAGAGATGTAGAAAGGGCCGTGAATGCTCTAAAACCTTACAGAACGTTGTAAGTCATGATGATACACACGAAAATCAATAAACTAGTATGTTGTTTTGAAACATTAAAGCTATTATGTCACTAATACAATGTCATGTATTTAAATTATCTATAAGAGTCGGCAATAATATATATGAAAGCATATTAACGTTGAAATATAGACCGATCAAATTTTAAGTAAAAGTTATGCCAAAACATAGCCAACCTACGTTCTAACGCTTGCCTCTAGTGGCTAACCTAGGTTGGAGAAAGTAGCATGCTACAATAGTATATTTAGAGTGTGCGAAAACCTTATATTTGAAAAGCTATGAAAAACATTAAATATATGTAAAATTAATGTAAATAAGCAGACAATTAAAAGATTAAATTAATTAAAAAAGTGTGTGTAAAGATAAAATCATAATAATAATAATATATTATTTTTATTATTATTATTATTATTATTATTATTATTATTATTATTATTATTATTAGTATTATTATTAAAATGAATAATAGGAAGACATTTTGGAGAAACATAATAAATGTGAAGGCATGGATGTGTAAATTTCCCCTAACCACTTTACAAGAAAAGACCCAATGTAGAAGAAATACATTTCCATACATATGTGACATCTACAACCCCCACTTAACTTATTTCCCTTTGCCCCCGCCCCACATATGTTTGTTTGGTGCTTATTTATGCTCTTCATCACACATGGCCACTGTCACACTTCTTAAATATTTTCATTTATTTTATTTTCAAACACGTAGTATACTCTTTATAAATCCTATAATTTATCATGATACATTACATTTCGTGTCTATTTTTCATAAAGCCTACTCTTATTTTCTATATAGAACAACGAGTAAGTATTGTATAAAAACATATTTTTACAAAAACTAGCCAGAAGATATTTTTCTTTTTCTATTTAATGTGTAAAACCAATGATTAAGAGTGAGACGGTGACAATATTGTAATTAGTATGAACCTTTACATTTTCAAGTGTCAAACAAAACTAATGGAAATAACCAATAATACCAAAAATATGATCAAATTTAGTTATCATCGAGAGAGTCCTTAATTCCTATGCTTCGTCAAAGAAGTTACAATGTCGTTTGAGTATAACGTTGATTTCACGTGAGAACGGATGCGTATTTAAAAACTATTTCTTTCCTGGTAAATATTTATATGCATAGTGAATAAAATGCTAAGTTTTTATTAGAATAAATACATTATAATGTATATCATGTAGAATTTAAGTGTTAGCCTTTGCTAACGTAAGGTAGGATGGATGTAATTTAAGAAAACAATATAACTTATTAATTATTATCTCACATTTGATTGATATACCCCTTGGTTACTTTTGTTTGTCATGTCAAACCATTAAATTTCAAACATTCATTGTTGGATTGAAACACTACAAATTGCTTCGTCAAACACCAAAATGCTCGCTTGTGGCCGGGTTTAGTATCTACATCAATTGATTACCTAATTTGCATGCGTATGTTTTCAAATTTATAGTATTATATTTTATTAAGAAAATTAGAAATAAAATTAATTGTTTTATTTATATATTAGGTATGTTTTTAAGTTTGTTTATCATCATGTTTTTTTATTATCGTATGAATGTGTGAAATTTATTTAGAATGCCCCTCCACTCTTGGCTAGCTCTGTCACTGCTTTTGCTCGTGCAATGCAAATTTTGTGGATCATTAAATGAAACAGTTGATTACTTTCACATCTGATTTTGTGGCTCAAGTATGATGCAATATTAACTCTTGATAGTGTATGTTTTCTCCTTCAAAGATCTTATGGAGACTCCATGTCTTCTTACAAAAGATGATGAATTCAAGAAGATGGAACATATGGTCTTTATGACAACAACATTAATCTTCTAGAGACACACCAATGAGATTCTCTTTGAGAATTCTAAACCCTTTGTAAACAAGGTTATTTGTGGAATAATGATAAGACAATTTCACTATGGTTAAAACACAAGGTGAGCATGGGAATAACTACTTTCACCGCAACTTTCTTTTCGAGTCGGGTTAATATAGGTTGGTTATTTTGTCTAGATTGCTGACTTGGTAGCATTTCTTTTATGTTGTATTACTTTCTAGATACTTTTAAGATTTTCAACTTCTTATTAGCACCTTTATAATATATAATTTTTATTTGTCGTCCAAAACCATATGATGATTAAAGGGGCTATTACATATATCCCCGGTGTGTGATGCATGTATATAAAAGTTAGTTATTCTAGTGAAATACACATTGTTTCAAGTTTTAAGTTTTTAAACCATGTAAGATACGACCACTAAAAACGACATGTTATGGCAAGTGCACCCACCATTGGCGTAGTATAGTACTGATAAGATACCGAGATTTTCCAAGGGCACAAAAGCTTTTAGTACCGGAATATTATCAAGCAGTGATCACTTGGATACAACTCTCTCTTTGTGATTTTGGTGATTAATTGGTAGCTTAAAATGGCTTCTAACGCGTCCTAAACGACTCTATGGCGAGCCACCGGGTTAGGATGACAAAGGTAGTAAGAGGATCCATGAATAAAAGCACTCCCAAATGATACTTTATGAAAATAGAAAGAGCTCATGGTTAGGGTCTTTCAATCATACGCCTTTCTAAATCTATTTCAAGCACTATGCGGAAATAGCCACCTCTAGACATTGCCATGAAGAAAGTAAACTTGTGTATAATAAATGTCATGTGACTGTTTGGTTTTCTACAGGTCGTGTATCCCAAAACCCACAGGAAAGTGGACTAAATCAACAGGGAAACAATACTCACAACATCGAATTATTATATTAAAAATAACACTAATTATAAGGTATCATAACCCACTAACCATTATGAAGCTCTTGCATCGATCCTATACCGACAAGAGTAATGACAATGAATTAGACCAGGTTCTCGTTCTTCGATCGTAACCTCCTTCTACACGTGGCAAGAACTTACCAAAACCATAACCTCTAACTCTCTTTCAAGCGATTAACATACAAAACACATGAATGTTTGAACCTCCATAACACAAGATTAATGGTATGTTTTTAGGATTTTAAAAACTTCTCTTTTAACATTTATTAGTTATTTTTTAAAGTCATTTACACACATCATCTGAGTTTACCATTACCTTTTAATCACCTTAACAGTAAAAGTTTGCCTTACCCAGGTGACCCTTAGGAACCTTAGCAAATCATGATTATATGCACCATCAAACTTGCAAAGTTTAGGTTAAAATAAAAATATTTATGATATATTTAGAAGTTCTCACACCTTGAAAATATTATAAAATAAAGAAAAGGATATCGAAACTACAACCAAGGACATGATAAAGAATTGAGCAAGTTGAAATGGTGAAAATGAGCTCCTAGGAAATGTCAGAATCCAGATAGACATGAGGCCGTGTCTAGCAAGGCACGGCCTGTGTCTTGTACTATCGGATCCAACCATTTCGAGTTATTTTTTTGTCGTTTTGCATTGGACGGGTGGCAAGGCACAACCCGTGTCTAGACAAATCGTGTGTTTAGAAGCTTCTACAAATATGGGGAGATCTTTTTCTTTTCTGAGGTAGACACATGTTGTTTCTTCAAGACACATTTCATGTTTTGCTAGACTTTTGACCTTTTCTTAGTTTCTTCTTATTTTTGTGTCATTTTGTCTTTTTATAGGTATTTCATATTTATTATTTCACTATGAATAAGAACTTAAATATTATATGAAAATATGTATATATTTACGCACATCAACCCCGTACAAACTTTCAAAATTATATATTTCCATAAATTATACTTAAAGATGTTATATATCATGAATGAAAACTCATGTATTATGAAAATATGTATTTATTCAAGTGTGTAACAAGATTTATGTGTATATTATGCTAGTTATTATGTGTTTAGTGATATTGCACTTAGTTAAACTTAAAGTTACGTGGCTTAACCCCATGGCTTGGTCACTATAGGCCTACATTAGGAGGTTAATGCAATGATTACTCCTCCTAATCTTTTATGATTATTTTAATTCAAAATAGTTTTGTTTCATTATTTCTTTTATCTAAATAAAAATTTCAAAAGTACATGAAACTATAACATAAGTTTATTTGAAGTATTAACGGGTCCTAAAATTATTGACCAAGAACAAATGCATTACATCACAATACACTGAAAAATTATAAAAAATTTGAACTATCTAAATACTAATTTTTTTTTTACATTCAACTACACTGAAAACAATTTCTAAGTCAAACTATAAGAAAACAACACAGTTGCATAATCCTATTAAAAGAAGATTTTACCAGTTAGAAGATCAAAAATAAGATAAACAAACTCGTAAATTAAATAATAAGATCAGTTTTATCTTTCAAGCTCTTATTCCGAAGTTGATCCTTGAAAAGTATCCGACCAAAGATGTTTGGTTAGGTTAGATCAATCCAGAATCTTGTCGACAAATCTTTAAAAAGAGATTTCGTAAGGCATAAAAAAACATATGTAATTTAGTCTTCGTTTTACTTATTCCAGTGTGACAAATAAACTTGTGGTGTCACATAAATGGCATTTTCATCAACAAACATTTTAAAATGAAATGACTAATAATAATCATCATGTCTTGCTACGTTTGTATTTTTCTCAAACTAGCATTTAAATTCCAAGACAAATGAATTGCACCAAATGAACCTTTCAACTACCAATATGGCTGTGTTTCTTGGCCTAAATAGCTTTATAACAACAATATAAATCCAAGAAACAATAAAAACCAAGATGAAAAAAGAACAATAATGGGCCCACTATAGCCACTCTTGCCATATATCATTGCTTTTATTTTAATTATAATAAAATTATTAAACTTGTTGAAGATAATAAGTATTTTTTTTGTCTTCGGTTTGGGAACAGATTAAAAACTGTCACTGTCATGTACTCCGTAGGTTTTAATTAGTAAATTAGATTTTAAAATCAAAACTTTCATCGATTTACCGGCATAAATTCCAAATGAGAAAAATCTCATTGAAAATTCTAACTTTCAAATAAATTTTCAAAAAGCTCATGTTAAAAAACATTTAATGTCGTTGAGTTATTTTTCGAATTTCAAACTAATGTTTTAGAGCTTTTGATCGGAAGGAGGGTACGATTAGACTGATGTAAAATTTAATTTGAACCGGTGCTCCAAACAATGAAACGGTTTTACGATACGGTAAAACTTACATCAATTGAAGCATTGTTTCGTCATTTGGATCACCGTTCGAGGTAACGTTTACATCAATCGATTCGTAACCGTCTCTCAATCAAAAGCCCTACAACATTAGTTTCAAATTCGAAAAAACTTAACAACGTAGATGTTTTTTTAACGGGAGCTCTTTAAAAAAATTTGTTTGAAAGTATAGATCTCCACCGAGGATTTTCTCAATAGACATTTATGTAGTCTAATAGTTGAAAGTTTAGATTTTTAAAAACCAATTTACCGTTTTTATTGGGTGATGCTAATTGCTATATAGGGGATGGCTAGAATGAAAACCTTACTATAATGGGAAAACCCTAGAAACTCTACTATAGCCATTGATCATCATAGATCAATGGTTGAGATTAAAACTACCAACTTTCTTCTTTACATTTGTACCTTATCTATTACTTTATAATAAAAAAATACTTACAGGGCTATTTGGTAATTTTACACACTAATATAATTTTCTTATTCTCTATCTAGTACAATACACATCTCTTACCATCTTTTCTTTCTACTTTCTTGTACTTTCCATGACCTTCTTTTCCAACCTTCAGAAGACTAGTTGTGTTCCGATCTAAAACTGTCATCACCACCATCGGTGTCTAGTGATGCATACGAAGATGTTCTGACCTGTAGAAGACGAAGCCATGGATCTGGTACGCAATTGTGGTCAAACAAATCCATAGATTCGCTGTCATTTGTAGATCTGTTTCATTTGGTCATCAAAATCGGATCTGAGGTTTTTTTTATGGAATAAGAGATAGCTGGTCTGTGTTTAGAAGTTATCTGGTGTGGCCAAACAAATCCATAGATTTGCGTTATCTGGTGTGGCGGTCAGCGATGGGAATAAGCATGGTGATGGCGTGTTTTTAGGAAGAAGGAATTTAGGTTTAGTCAAGTTTTACTATTGCCCCTTCAGCTCAGCTTTAAACACTGCTCTCTATTTTAAGAAGGTTTGTTTATTATTTTGCTGTTTCAAAGAGTTTGTTTTGGAATGGAGCCCAATTAAGTTATTTTAGGTAGTTAGAATATTTTTTTAATTATTTCCACCTTAATTTGTTAAAGCTTGTGCGGGCATGGAAAGTATTTAATTATTTTTTGGGTTGGTTTTAATGTTAATATAATCTATTTATTTGTATGTTTTGTACGTCTTTTACAATATTAGATAGTAACAGAAATTTTGTATGTAAAACAATATTTGGCCATGTTTTTAAGTAGCTTATCCAATCTATAACATGGTTTACATTTGTATAGTATTGAAACATAAATTTACATCATTTATCGATAGCAACGAAAAAAAAGTTACATTTGTAGAGCACATTATGTTACAGTTTTTAATAAAATATGAAACATAATGTAACATATGTAACATGTTTGGACTGAAACTTAATCCATCCAGTTTTGTTTTTAATAAAATATGTAACACAATGTAACTCAGTGTTTGAACTGACATGTGTTTTTTTTTGTTTTTATTAAAATATGTAACATAATGTAACATATTAATCTCCATCACATACGAAAATTTAGTAAATGTTACATTGAAATACTAGTTAAAGCTATTAATCCCCATCTCATTGTAAGTATTTTGTTCGAAATCATCAGTTTGTTAAAGCTATTAATCCCCGTCTCATTGTAACATGTCACATAATGACATGTTACATCTTGTTACATAGTTTATTAAAAACAAAGTTACATATTACAACGTTTAAGAGAAGACATATGTCAGTTTTTACTAAAATATGTAACATATGTAACATGGTCCAAACGTTTAAGAGAAGACATATGTCATACTTGTAATGTTTAAAAATGTAACTAAGTGTAACGTAACACAATTCAATAGTCTCGTTAAAGAGAAGACCCGCTCCAAACGTAACACAATTCTTGTGATTATCGACTCCCATAAAGGGAACAAAGAATCATGTTATACCCAAAAAACGACAACAAATGTCATACTTGTAATGTTTAAAAAAATGTAACTAAGTGTAACAATATGTAACAAGTTGTTAAAAGTTAACACATATTAGGGCTGATAAAAATGTAACAAAGTGTAACAAGTTTAAAAGGTAACACATATGAAGGGTTGAAAGAGTTTAATAAGAATGTAACATGATGTAACAAGTTTAACTACGTTATGAGACAAAAATTCAGTTGGTTATAAAAACATGTACAACTTTGATGAATTAGTTTATTGTTATGAGAGAGTATATAATTTTGAGCTTTGACTCTTAAATATAGTTTTGATTTTTTAATGTGATGATTGTATTGGTGTAATGGTGTTGAATTATAAATTATTTTAAACTTTTTCTACCTTAGTTTTTGCTTATAAAAGTTTTGATTAGTTAGGTGGTATGTTTTTTTGTTCCTGGAGTGATAGTGTTGTTTTGCTGACTTGTTTATGAAGACAAGTTGTTTATTAAAATAACTAGGTTAGACCCTGTGGGTACCCACAGGGGTTGCTCGGTAAAAAAATATTTATATTGTTTTATAATGAAAAAATTAGTAATCGCAAAACATCAAATAAAATATGCTAAATAAGAAGAAAAAAAAAATGAGGATGAATATGGTGGTGACAAGTGGCATTGTGTGGAGGCAAAGCTTAGCAAATTATTAAAAGAGGAGATTTGATCACAATAGGAAGATCGCATGCTGCTATCCTTTCGTTGTATTGTATATCTATTAAAATAATAACTGGAACAATTGGAATATGAAGAATTCGTTCTTTCTTCTTTTGGATAACTTTTTTAAATAAACAATTGGTTATATTAACAAATGCTAATTTTTTTTGCTTTGGTTGAAAAATCTCGTTCCAAAAAAAATGTGTAACAAGTATGTAAAATATATAAGTAACAAAGGAAAAAATGAGTATATGTCACAAAGGTAGATCTTAGTATATATAACATGTGTAACATATGTTTTTTCTTTTTTTCTCAGTTGATATATCAATTAACTTTCTTGCATCGGGTACATTTGTTGCCCACCAACTTTATCCAACCTTACCATGTAACAAGTTTACACTAAGTATATATTTTTTTACAAGGTGTTGCAAATTCTGATTTACCAAGTTACACTTTCTTGCATCGGGTTCTCTTTCCTACTTTATATTATTATATTATTTAATTTAACTATTGAAAATAAGTGTTACGTTTGTTATATCATGTTACATGTTTTTTTTAATTAAAACTGAATGGATTGTGTTCACTCCAAACATGCTGAAAACTAACAAGTACGTATGTTACAACGTGTTACATATTTTATTAAAATCAAAACTTGAATGATTAATTGTCAGTCCAGACATGTTACATATGTTACATACTTGGATCTTTAAAAAATCAAAGTTATATATGTTAAATCGTGTTAAATATTTTATTAAAAGGAAAGTTACATATGTTAAATAGTTTCAATCAAGCTTTGTTTCTTGATAATATCTTCGTCTTTGACACAAATGTTCTTTTACCTACATAGAAAACAACATGTGACATAAGTTACATATACAAGTGTAAGATTAAAAAATATTAAACAACATGCTGAAAACTAATTAGCACGTATGTTACATCGTGTTACATATGTTACATAATGTTACATCATATCAATTCAGACGTAGTTTTATTAAAAAAATTGAAAAACAGATCAAATGTAATTTGGTATATGTTACACCGTGTTACATATTTTATTAACAATCAAAACTACATTATTAAGTGTCAGTTCAGACATAGTTACATATTGTTACAGAGAAATAGAAAAGCCATTTCAACAAAACCGATCGAATGAGAATAAAATTGTTATCAAGTTAATATAAAAAACCATAAAATTTACTTGACAGTTCATGAAATGAGAATGAAATTATTACCAAGTTGATATAAAAAAATGATAAAATTTTCATGCCAGCTATGTATATTTAATCATTTAAAATTTACAATATAAAAATAAATATAAAATTTACAATATATTTTAAAAAACAAAACTGTATGGATTATGTTTGTTACATAGTTTCAATCATGCTTTATACATGCTTCGTTTCTTGATAATCTCTTTATCTTTGATACAAAAGTTCATTTACCTATAAAAAAGAACTAGATGGATTAAGTGTCAATCCGGCAAGTTACATATGTTACATCGTGTTACATATTTTATTACATCGTGTTACATATTTGGATCTTTAAAAAAATCAATGTTACATATGTTACATCGTATACATATTTGAATAAAAAAATAAAGTTACATATTGTTACATATTTAACTTAAATTTAAAAAAACAATAAAGCAAAATCACATAAGTTACATATTATTACACGTTTAACTGAAATTTGAACAACCTGTTGAAAACTAACCAGCACGTATGTCAAGCACTCGAATAGCAAAGACAAAACTAGATGCTTAAAAACACTTGAAAAAATAACTAGTACATGTGTTACATTGTATTACATATTTTATTAAAAACAAAACTAGGCGGTTAAGCTTCCGTCAGACATGTTACATCGTGTTACATATTTTATAAATACAAAACTGAATGGATTGCGTTTGTTACAATATGTTACATATATGTTTTGATAATCTCTTCGTCTTTGACAGAAAAGTTCCTTTACCTACAAAAAAAAACATGTTACATAAGTCACATATAAATTAAACAACATGTTAAAACTAACTAGTAGGTATGTTACATCGTGTTACATATTTTATTAAAATCAAAACTAGATGGATTAACTGTTAGTCCAGACATGTTACATATGTTGCATCGTGTTACATATATTATTACATCATGTTATATATTTGGATCTAAAAAACACCAGAGTTACATATGTTACATCGTGTTATATATTTTATTAATATCAATACAAGATGGATAAAATGTCAGTCTAGACATGTTACATATGTTACATTGAGTTACATATTTTATTAAAATCAAATTTACATATGTTACATCGTGTTACATATTTGGATCTGAAAAAACAGATAATAAAAACTATTACATATTATTACATCATATTACATATTTAGGATAATATAAAGTTGGTTGCTAAATTTGGCTCAAAAGTAAAATTATACATATTTGAATAACAAAAATCAAAGTCACACATTGTTACATATTTAACTTTAATTTTAAAAAATAATAAAGTAAAATTACATAAGTTACATATTTTTACATCGTGTTACATGTAATCTGAAAAAACAAAAATGAATGGATCACGTTTGTTACATAATGTTACAATTTTTTAAACAAAACTGAATGGATAACGTTCACTCCAAACATGTTACATCATGTTACATATTTTTTCAAAAAACAAAACTGAATAGATTATGTTTGTTACATCATGTTACATATTAAAAAACAAAAACTGAATGGATTACGTGTCACTCCAGACATGATACATTTGTTACATACATATGTTACATCGTGATACATATTTTATTAAAAACTGAATGGATTAAATTTGTTACATCGATCGTGTTACAGATTTTGTTACAAGTGTTACTGAATGGATTACGTGTCACCCCAGGCATGTTACAAGTGTTACATCGTGTTACATATTTTGTTAAAACTGAAAAATAAAAATACATAAGAACCTATTGTTACATATATTGTTACATCGTGCTACATAAGTTACATATTGTTACATATTTAACTAAAATTTGAACAACCTGTTGAAAACTAACCGGTATGTATGTCAAGCACTCGAACAGTAAAAAAATTAAATAAGAACCTATTGTTACATATGTTACATCGTGTTACATCTTGGAATACAAAGAGTGTCAATTTCATTTTAAAAAAATCAAAAAACATGATATATAACTGATTGTGTAACATTATGTAACATTGTGTGGAGACATACTAAGACTAACAAAAAGAATTATATGTAACACCCCACACAACCTATGTAACATTTTTTGTAACAGATTAAAAAATGGATAAAACACAACGCATGATATTTAACCTCCAATCAACACCACCACACTGCCGTTTCTTCGCCTCCACTCTCCGACCGTTACACGACCGTGGACTCGCCGTTATCCTCCTTCCGTCCATCACTTGAATACAAATCTGCAATTGATCGAGTCAACTTATTTCAAGTCAACTTATTTCAAGTCTAAATCAAACAAATGACTTTATCACTTGCAATTACAACAAATCATAAAAAAAACTATTATTAGTGATGTAAACATCAAAACCCAAGTTCTAAGAGGCATTTTATCAAACAATGGTGTGCCAACAAAAAACATCATCAAATAAGATCGTTTTTATTGAGAAGAAATAAGATCGTTGCCTATATAAACCCCGTGTTCTCACACGGGTATACACCTAGTGGACTTAAATAAGTCAGTCACAAGCATACATTTCCTTGATATCCATAATCAAATTAAACGCTGCAAGCGAAATGCCTATCTAACAAAGTAGCAACCAACACACAATATAACCCATGTATAAGAATGGTTACAAAGAGTTGAGGCACCAAAATTGACATAATCTTATACTGAAAATGTGATAATAATTTCAACATTACTTCATGCAAATGTACAGAGATTAAAACGAAGTGCATATCTACTTCAGTCATTAACCAAGTGTATGAAAGCAACTAAAGTAGATGAATCTAGAAACCTAAAAATCACATAGAGGAACATGAATTAAAACCCGTGCAGACATGAACCTAATTAGTGGCAAATAACGAAAGACCTGAACGACGCTGTGAAAAAACCCGCCGATACCGACGCCATCTTTGAAAATCTTGTTGATCTGAAGGATTATATTGTTAGATCTGGATCTGGCCATCGAAGCTTTTCGGCAACGTTCATAGATCTGGATGAAGATCGTTGTTGCATTTCGTCACAGATTGCAGGTTTGGATTCAAATCACAGATCATACTCACCATCGTTGTTTCCCGGCACCGGAATTTTCTGAATCACCACAGGAGCAACGTTACCTTCAATCAAACCACCATTCACCGGCGATCAATCAAACCACCATTCACAGTCGATGTTAAAACTGAATCAGAATTTTTCACCGTCGATTACTCCTTATCAAAACCGAACAAAAAAATTGCGATTGAAATTGAAATTGGTTTGAAAAATGGAGAGAGAATGGTGGAGATTATGGTGGTATATATTGGAAGTTGTAGTTGATAATGTGGACAATTAATGTCAGAGATTTGGGTCATGGTGAAATGGTAAAAGGACATTAATACCCCTCTAAAGAAAAGACAAAAAATTGATAGAAATGACCATGTGGACAATTCATAGCCACAAAAAGAGTTTCTACGGTTTTCTCAATAAAATAAGGTTTCTAACCTATACATCTCCTTGCTATATATACCCTTCTCTAAACTATTTTTTACTTGCTGTACCCCCTCTTCTAACTTTTAAAAAATTAGTTTTTTTTGCTAACTTTTTTATTTGAATTATCACCCTTATTACACTAAAACAAGATTTTTTAAGCTAATTAATAGGTAAACAAACAAATGTAAAGTAGTGGAGTTATAAATGAATCAAGCTGGCTCGTAAGTCACCTGAGACCAGCTAGCAAAATGCTTAAATCATGCTAAGTGTAACACGCCCAAGCCTTAGCTCAAGCTAGTATTATAACTCACTTATCATACGAGTTGTAACCAAGCTTCACATACCAAGATCGAGCTAAATCTCGAGTCTAAACGGACTTTTTTTGAAACAGAGGGGGATATGTGACTAACCCTTTTATTTTGATAACTAGAATGATTATGGGTCAATAGGGTTGATGGTCAATATTTTTTTAATGACACTTAGTACTACAAACTAAAGTGTTACAAAACTGAAAGTAAAAAATAACAAACCCATTTTTTTTAAGTTATACGCCAAACTTGTATATGTTGCCAAAAAAAATTGTCATCAAATTAAAATATATATATATTTTTTGTATACATTTAACATCATCTGGATTTTTAAACCAGTATGATGACTTTGATTTTTAAAACATATTAGGGAGTATTAAATTTGATTGATTGGTTATATGCTATGATGGGATACAATTAATTAGTATACAAGTATTGAAATTGAAATAATAATTGAAGAGTGGTTTGTATGATATGGACAAGAATGTGGGTTGGACAGCTTTTGGTTGGATTGTTGTTGGTTAACTTAATTAGTTGTTTGTTGGGAAAACCTTAATAACAAACTTTTAAGGAACCATATGATATGGTTAAAACATGTCTGCTACATATTTGGGCCATGTCTCATCTATCATTTAGTGCACATAGCCCACACTTCTCTTATAAACTGCAAGCTACTGTATATAGGATTATATATTTATTTATAGAATTATAGGTAAGTCAATACACACTAAGATTTAATAAAAATAGAGAGATAAAGTCATAAAATTGTCTCCAAAAATAAATACATCATAAAAGAATTAATTATAAAAAAACTAGCCCTAAGAACCCAGCCTCTTTTCGCCTTCGGTACGGTTTCAAAGTAGGTTTTACGAAACAAACAGCCCAAGTTCACTATTGATACAAGTGAACCCCGGCATGCTAGTTTCTTGACATGAAGCTTTTAAAATTGTATGGCTACAAATCTTAAGTCTTATTCTGAATTGAGACCAAAAAGTTTCAACTCGTAAATGACAGTGGTTGTACATGTGAATGATGGAACGGTGACACTTGAACATGGGTCTCGTGCCCACGTTAACAGTTTCTCACCACAAAAGTCATCTAGGCCGATCTCACATTGGTAGTTGAAACAAGATTGGCCCTCACCGGTAGTATGAGAAACTAGGAACATGTTTGAATTCATGTAACTGTGTTATGGAAAAAGTCGAGCAGAGTGAAATTAAATAATATAACTCACTTCTAACGAGCTCAACGCATACATAACGTTTTATATCTCATCTAATATAGAGCGGAAGGGTTTGAAAAATTTCTTCTTCAGTATCAACATATGAAGTAATAATCCATTTGTAAAGATTGTGTTTGCATACACCAGTGCTTCTGGATCCATGACTTTTTGTCGGTGAAGGCCAGAAACGGGTCAAGTCGAGCCAGTCAATACAAAATGGGTCAGGCCAAAACCGCATCGGATGGAAAGTTTTCATACAGCGAAAAGAAGCATGCATTTGTGCAAGAATGATAACGAAATGATGTAAGTTTTAAGACAATTAGTAGTAAAACACCAATACATAATGTTAAAGTTTTGTTATGAAATTAACTTAACCAGTGGTTGGTTCAACACAAAGAAACGATGAAACTCACCATGCATCAACCATTTCTGATAACTCCAAAATGCCACATATGATTGTTCTTATATATATCCCCAAATGCCCACATATTTCATTGATAACGCAAAATTTGCCAAATATTTTAACCAATATTAAACGTAATATTCATAAAAAAAATCTTGCAGACCAAAGATGTTTGCCAAAGAGAAAATGCCAAGATACAAATTTTGAGGTTACAAACTAAATTACCACTTTTTCTTATTTGAATGCTAATAAAATGTTTAAATATTTGTTTTCATCCATTTGCAGAACAGAGGTAACAAATGCATTTTTAACCAACTTGAGATTCTTGATTTGAATAACAAAGACACCATATGCAATCATCATACACCAAATCATCGATTACAAATCAGTTTTTAGTTTGAAAGCATACGGTTACAAAACTTAACGACACTTACGAAACCTGTTAATACTTTCTGCAAAGTCACAGCTTCATAATAAGCATCAATATCCTCTTTAAATATGGTCTAATTGGCTCCCCCTGTTTCATAACTAGTATATAATGAACCAATTAACAAAATAATCAAAAAGATTGTTTGAAACACATGTAAGTTCATGACCATACCTATCGCTCGTTTAAAACTGACGCCTTTGTGGAGCTTCAGCAGCGCTAACTCGGATATTTCTGCCATCAAGATCCTGCACAACACATTTTAGTAATATTCATGAATCATGTACTACAATAATTCTTCGTTTTAAAAAGCAAGTGCCATTTAACCAAAAGACCCTTGAAAAACGAACTATTTACTTACAACGCCATTTAACGAGTCGATTGCACTGTTGACCTCATCAGCAGAACTGTAAGTCACAAACCCGAATCCCCTCGACCTACCCGTCTCCCTATCATAAACCACTTTGGCTTCCACAACATTTCCTTGCTCTCTAAATAAAGTTTCAAGAGCAAGATTATCAACACTCCAAGAAAGATTCCCAACATAAACCCTGTTTGTGTTGTCGAAACTTCTCCCACCGCCACGGCCGCCTTCTCTCGGCCCGCCAAATGATGATTCCTCCCTCCGGGGTGGTGGAGGACCCGAGTTCACCCTCAATGCCCTCCCATCAAGCTCCTGTTAATCTTTATAAGTTTAAAACAGTTCTTGAAAGAAATAAAGGTTTCGACTTTACGCGTATTTTATGATTACTTACATAACCATTGAACTTCTGGACAGCTTCCTCAACTTCTTCAACTGATGACATTGTAACAAAACCAAAACCTCTGCTTCTTCCACTAACTTTGTCATATATAACCTGGATAAGTAAACATACTAATTGTCACATTCTTCATTATATATATGAAACCTTTCTCTATCCAAAGATTCCAAACTAGCAAAACCTACGCGTCTGAATGTATGACACAATCACATTGGGGTCGGACGCACAAACATGTTTAGCTACACAAGTTGGGTTCGTGTTGAACAGACTGGTTCACTGTTGTTGGGTATTATTTCATACCCAAGATCTATGAATGTATTTTGAACAGGTTTGTTATTAAAAAGGACTAGCAACGCAACTTGTCAGTGTTTGTCTTTCATTTCTAGGTAAATGAAATGAAATATATGTCCTGATGAAATTAAATATATAAATTATGTTTAGATCAAGAAAATATATATAATAATATAAAAGCTAATGTAAATTTGTAATTTTAAAGTACTAATATAAGAAAATTAAAAAATTCAGGCTGTAAGTATTATTATAAATAATAATATAAACAATTCTTGTCGTGTTATCATGTTCGTATCAGTTAAATGTTATGTTAAACACGTCAACCTACTAACACGACCAAATGAACACACTTAAGCATAGAAACATCTACTAGAAACAGGGGCCTAATTTTCACCTAATATCAAAATGAAATTCAGACAATGAACAACAGATTAATTCACAACCCACAAAAATTAGTTCCAAAACAGGTACAATTCATCAAACTAACACAAAAACCACATCGAATTAAGGTTAAAAAAGAGCAATTGTACCTCAACCATCTCAACATTTCCAGCACCTTCAAACAAGCCAGCAAGCGCAGCACTATCAACACTAAACGGCAAATTCCCAACAAAAATTTTAAGGTCAGGGGAGAAATTCTCCGGCTGTTGGTCATCACCGTCGCTCGATAGTTCTTCATCAAGCTCTAAACCAGAGGATACAGCTACATTGCGGATGATTCGAGACGATGGTGTGGGTTCAAAGAGCTTGATTGAAGAACAGAGGTTTGGAAATGGGTTTAGGGATGAAGAGAAGAAATGAAGGGATGATGGTGATTGGGTTTTGGAAATGGGGGATAGGGTTTTGGAGGAGATTAGGGTTAGAAATTGAAGGGAAGTTGCAGAGGAAGCCATGGATGAATGGATAAATTAGCTTAGCAATAGAGCAGAGGATAAGGTTTTTGCTAAGGGGATGAGGAGTTGTTTTGAGGTTTAGGAAATGGTGATATATAGGGTAAAGGGTGGTGAGATGTGAATCAACCCGACTCGATCTAACTCGGTCATGTTCTGTTACGCTTATCTTATATCCCGATCTAATCTCGCGCCATACGTATATGTTTATTCCGAAACATTTAACGGTTATTTGCGAGTTATGTCGAATTGCATGGTCTTCTGATTTGTAAATGGTTTTTTTTAGTTTGTAGTCGAAAGTCGTTTGAGGTGTTGTAATTTTATGCTTGGAAACGATGTAGCTATAGGTTTAAGACCGAGCATTTTGTGGTTAAAAATGCATGAGTCACGTTTCAATCATTATTAGCGTAAGTTCTTATGGCTTGAACGTAGAATTTAATCCATATCTACTTTCTTGCATAAAGATGATTTAGAGTACCCAAACATTCTCTAATTTAAAGTAAAAAACTATACTCTTTAGTAAAAATTTGTTAGAAAAAAAAAAATAATAGTTTATATATTTCATTATATGCATCTTCACTTCTACGGTCCCTTTTGTAAATTCAAATTTAAATACACTTCTTAATTGTTACATAAATAACATGCATAACTAGGTTTAAGCTCAGACCGCACGTTACAGTGGTTAGGTCATAGTCAAGTCTTGCATATATAACTTCATCATACGCGTTGATAAAAAAAATTTCATGTCCCGTAAGTCACGGTGCAAAGATGTAATTTGTCACATATTAAAAGGCGATGAAATATCAAATGTTGGAGGGACAAAACCTTAGCCAACTCAAATGCAGAATGTTAAAGCCGTATTATATGTCAAAATAGATAAGAGGATCAAAGTCAAAAGGGTTATAATGACAATTATTAAGTCACGGATTAAATCCGTAAATATACAAAATTAAAAAAGCTAAAATAACATGTGACGAGGTGTGATTAGCCGGTGCAAAGCAACAAGTGGTGAAAGGTGATAAGCCGATGCTTTACACAGAACTTCATCTTTATTAGGAAGTACTCCCTCTGTCCCATTACCCTACGTCCCGTTATAAGTGTAAAAATATTAGCTTAATTGAAGATATTTTTCGAAAATAAAATCCTAGAACCAAGTTTGGGCTGTCTAAAAGCCACATCCAATCGTTTAAAATCAATCCATAAAAAAGGAGAGAAACAATGTGGCATATGAGCCCATAACTGTTCAAAGAAAAGAAAATAAAAAAAAAAATACCTAACTAACTCCCACCTAATTTCTAATTTTCAATGCCGGATAACCCAATCATTCTATTTTGAGAATTTTACATTTTTCGCATTCAACACACACGTAAATGTCAAAATCAAAAATCATAACGTATATAATAAAGTTACTAATACGACGTTATCGCTGCAACACAAGATAATCAAAACGTGTTAAAGTAAAATTGCACGACAATTAAAACCCAATCGTCGCATCGTGCGGTCCGGTCTCAATCCTAGTTATAGTTTATGAGTAATGAGTTATAGGTTTGTCAGTCGGTTTATTCGATTTACTCAGCTTGGTTATATAGTTTGAAACAAATTCAGTCAAAATTAAAAAACCAGACTGAACCAAATTCAGACAGGTTTAGTACCGAACCAAAAGTCGTATCATAAACAATTTGGATTTCGGTTTCATCTAAATACCGAATAACCATAATTTGTTATTGGGACCAGTTCGGCTATCTATGATTGAGCTAAAACTATAACGGAGTGAAGGTTATATAACTATCTAGAAACATAGATCTAAGACTACAAGTTTATGTAAGAGTGATAATGATAGAAAAAGTATTACTATGTAGACATTGAGTAAGATGTGTTGTCGGGGTGATAGTGATGGGAATATGTGTTGTGAAAGTATGATAGAGTAAAATGATTTAAAGACAAAATTACAGTTTTCTTTCTTTATATTTATACCAAATTTCAGGTTACTACCTATATAAGAAAATATATCATAAATCATTCTTTATGTTTGCTTTAGTTTATATCTTTTCAATTAACGAGTGTAAGAGTTTTGGGTTAAATCCAGTCATGTGTTTTGCGCATTAGGCAATATTATCATTTTATATATTTTATTAGGGTTATTGGATTTAATCACCTTCAACTATTGATTATTGGCCGCTGTCACCCTCAAGTATCACTTTGGCCAATATAACTCTCAACTAAACACTTTGGTGTCTGTATCACCAAAATTTAACAAAAATTAACCAAAAATTGACCAAAAGTGACTTGAATTGGTTAACTTTTGGTGATACGGTGTCCGTAACACCAGAAGCTAACCAAAAAATAATCAAAAGTTAACCAAAAATGACTTGAATTGGTTGACTTTTGGTGATACGGACACCAAAGTGTTTAGTTGAGAGTTATATTGGCCAAAGTGATACTTGAGGGTGACAACGGCCAATAACCAATAGTTGGATTGGGTTATTGGATTTAATCACCTCCAACTATTGGTTATTGGCCGTTGTCACTCTCAAGTATCACTTTGGCCAATATAACTCCCAACTAAACACTTTGGTGTCCGTATCACCAAAAGTCAACCAATTCAAGTCACTTTTGGTTAACTTTTGATTATTTTTTGGTTAGTTTTTGGTGTTACGGACACCGTATCACCAAAAGTTAACCAATTCAAGTCACTTTTGGTTAATTTTTGGTTAATTTTTGTTAAATTTTGGTGATACAGACACCAAAGTGTTTAGTTGGGAGTTATATTGGCCAAAGTGATACTTGAGGGTGACAGCGGCTAATAACCAATAGTTGAAGGTGATTAAATCCAATAACCCTTATATTTTTAATGCGTGTTTTATAAAGTAAAATATGTCATTAAAATCCATTTGTTTGTTAATTAAAAGGTTATTTGTTTGTTAACTTAAGAAATTCCATATGTTAGTTTCAAATAGTAACTATTTCTTCATCGCTCTTTTTCTGACCGGCCATTTGTCTGTATAAGCACAATTTTTAGAAAATTTTTAATGAAGGAAAATAATTTAAAAGTTGAAACTATTATAGAGAATTTCTTAAGTTGTAGTTAATATTTGCCAATACATTAACGTTTAGATAATAAAATTCAATAACCCTTAACTAAAACCCAACCCTTCTCATCCCCTTCAATCTAGTGAACCTTCATTTATATTCGCTTATGTATGTTCATTTGTTATCGAGTTTCCATGCTTATGGTGGGTTTGATGTAAACATGTTCATTTCAGCGGGAAGCTTCATTTGAACATATTCTAAGGGCTTGCGAATGTGTTAAAAGCTAGGAGTTAAAAATGTGTCCAAACGAGGTTTTTGGACATGAGGGCAGGATAAGGTGGGGTTGGGTCTTTAATAAACTTTCAGTATTGGTCCTTGAGTTATTGAAATGTTATTATTGAGTTAAAAAGGTTTTAGTTTCTAGTTTTATTAATTACAAAAACAATCCCTTAAAGTTTGTTTTACTAGCAAAAAATAAAACACTAGCTTAACTTAACTACATTTTATAAAACTTTATGAATTTAGTTTTTATATGATTATTCGGATTTCTTTATAAATCACTTACTTTAGAGAATGAATATCATTTTTTTAAATGAAACTTATAAGTTATAGGTTTATTAATCATTGATGAAATGGCATAACTAATTATAAAGTTGCTAGAAACTAGGGTTAACATCTTTGACCCTCTAACTATTATATCTTACGTATTTGACACTAAATATAATTATAACTATTTACTCGGTAACAAGTAAGATGAGAGTGATTATTTCACAGTGCAACATGCATGCTAATTTCAAATAATAATCATTACTTGTACATAGATATATATATGCCAGAAATAAAAAGAACTATGATATACATTTACTAAGTTCATTAATTTCCTAGAGAATATATATGAGGATGTACATAGTGTTTGCAAGTTGTAAGCATGATTGAAACTTACATATTTACTATTTAGTGCACATCACCAAACTCACGTACATATTTAGTGCAGATCACCACATATGAGTTGATTTATTCCACTAAATAAAACAGAAAATACCCACTTAATTACTATAAAGTCAAAAACTAATATTTTTGGTAGAAAACCTCACTCTGATCCCATAGATGGAACCACAATTAAATAGTGTTTTAACATATCCTAATAAACATGAGGAATAGAACTATAGAGGTACGTAATACCTTTAAGAACTTCCGTGATATGCTTAATATATATCTAAAACGTCTTATAAAACTTTGTAGATAATTTTAATGTCTTTATAACAATCCAAAACCATGTCAATGCATAGACAAATGCTTGCAACGCTCTTGGTTGTTTAAAAATAAGACAAATGCATAATCACTTATTAAGATCACCTGCATGTTTCATACGTACGTTGATCATATTTTTATAAAAAGCATGATATTGATTAAATTAGTAACACACTCAACCAAACTTTGCCCTGAATAAGGCCTATGAAAACATGTCAAGTGTGCAAATGCTCTTAAAACACAATAGGTAGCAAAATGATTTTTGTTTATTAGAGTGGAGATTTATTAATTTTTGAGGGATTTATATTAAATTAATTTTTGTTTATACACCATGTAGAGTTCTATTAGTTACTTACATACTTATGACTTTTTATTCTTAATTTCTTATCGTACAAATTTTAGAAAAAATTACATTTCAGTAAATTTTATTTTAAATCCACGTTTCGCACAACATCAGTAACTGCATTCTAGTTTAACTAAATTTGCTCTATATATATCTATATATAAGCAATAAAAGCGTAATAGTTTGTTCATTTTGGCATGTAAGGAGAATTGTGATGAGTTACCGTTGCGTTCGCAGTAATGAATGAGCCCAATGCCGATGAAAAACAGCTATTGGTGTTAGATATATGAGGTTTTTGATCTCGGTCTCTAAACCTTTGAGTGAATCGATCATAAGTCGTTGTACCAATTGATGTTATAAAAAGTTCATGTTAATTTCAGGAAAGTTTAATAAACAAAAGATTTCTATAAATGAATAATTACATGAAAGTCCACTTATGAACACAAATGACTTTTCTTAGTCAAACACCGTACTAGTTTGACTTTAAGTGACACATTATCAAAATTCAAAAGTTGGCCACTCTAGTAATGGATAAATAACAATATAACTACAAAGTTGGGGTCATTAGTGGCTATATCTTTAATTTTTTAAGTAATGGCTGCTTAGTTGAATCGACTATATTGGCTGTGTTAGGTTATTTAAAAATAATAATCATTTTTACATGATGTTTGGGTGGGTTTTTAAGAATTTTATATATACTTCTAATCATTTAATTTGGAAAAATTACTTTGCAAATGCTACTTAATATTTAACATGCGTTAGTGAAAAACACAAAAAGTTACTATTGAATCAATTAAAATTAATATAGTTAGAGTAATATTTATTAAGTTAAGATAAAATCTATGGTATACACATATATATGGGCTTGAAAAGGGGTGTTCAAATCGAATTATCCGAACTTCGGATATTCAAATTTCGATCCCTTCTATCGGAGAAGAGAAAAGTTATTCACCTTATATTCCTAATATATATAGTTTTAGTGTCTTTGAAAAACAAGAAACGATGAGAATTTCAGCAATCTTGTCAAGACCGATTGTGATATCTTTGGTGATATCAAATCTCTTTCGTTTCTATGGAACAAAACTAGAGCGATATTTTTAATCAAATCGTAATTTTCATTAAACATAAACACTGACGAAGCATTATAGAGATAGGGGAGGTCACAACCCTCTCATTTTTTTCCGTCCGAAGTGTTGGTGTGATGATCGGTAGTTGATTTAAAAAAAAATGCGTTTGGCCCTCTAGCCTCCGAATCCTGGCTTTGCCACTGAACATAAAAGTTATTTACATAGAAGTAGAATGAAAATGAGCAACAAACTGCACCGCTAACTCTTTTTAAATAGCAAACCGAAGTCGTTAAAACACTACATTCATAGATCTTGAGGTCATAACAAAGTTATGGTTATCTTAATAACTTTCATTCCTTGATTCTATTTGGCTTTTCAGATCTACATTTGTGGGGGGTTTTATTTCATCATGCATGTTTGCCGAAGGATGACTTGGAAGGACCTTCATTGCGTTATGTCAGTTATTTAGTGGGTTATTGGATTTAATCACCTTCAACTATTGGTTATTGGCCGCTGTCACCCTCAAGTATCACTTTGGCCAATATAACTCCCAACTAAACACTTTGGTGTCTGTATCACCAAAATTTAACAAAAATTAACCAAAAATTAACCAAAAGTGACTTGAATTGGTTAACTTTTGGTGATACGGTGTTCGTAACACCAAAAGCTAACCAAAAAATAATCAAAAGTTAACCAAAAGTGACTTGAATTGGTTGACTTTTGGTGATACGGACACCAAAGTGTTTAGTTGGGAGTTATATTGGCCAAAGTGATACTTGAGGGTGACAACGGCCAATAACCAATAGTTAAAGGTGATTAAATCCAATAACCCTTATTTAGTTAGGGTTCACAACTAAAGTATTGTTTGCAACTCGACATACTATGACGAGCATATTGGATCTCAAAATTGATAAATCATAAATGTCGCCATAGCGTGGAATATTAGAAGTTGGTACTGGCAGACAATGAACTGTTGACTCCATTGCAATCATGGTTGCATTTGTAATTTGGCTTTAAGTGATTGCGCATAAAGAACGAAAGAAAGACAAGAGGCATTTAGGTATATTAATGGCTTATGCATTTATGGTATTATAAATTCTGATATGACTATATCGTTTGCCATTGATATATCATGATAAATAGAAAAATGAATCATTGGTTGTTTACTTGAATTATGGTAATTTGGTCATTTTCAGAGGTCATTCGTATTGACGGGATTTTTGGCTATGAGATAAATAAATATCGTTGTTTTGGCGTGACAGACTTAGATTTTAACCTATATTTGCAGTCATGACGTTTTTTGCTACTATGAATCCTAAAAATAAATATTTGATTGGGCACTCCCCAACTATTTATCATTAGCCGTTACTAGTTCAACTATCAAAATATGTACCGGTATTCCTAATTAACGTGTTTTTGCCACCAATGGGGCAACTAAATTAAAATAACGGTTATATAAAAACTACTTTGAAATGGTGCTCCAAATAACGAAATGCTCCTTCAACTGAGTGTCTAAATCTAACGGTGTTTCAATCAAATGTAAAAAATTCGTCGTTTAGAGCACTGTTTCAAGGTAAATTTTACATCAGTCAATTCGTATTCCCTTCTGATCAAAAACCCTAACAGGTCGGTCTGCAATTCCAAAAAATTTAACGCCGTTAAACTTTTTAACGACGGTCCATTGGTGGTGAAAATAATAAAAGTTGGTAACGCTAGCAATATTTCGGTAGTTAGAACCGATAGCAACCAATAACAAATAACTAATTAAGACTATTAAAATCCAATACTAAAAAAAACCACACCAACATTAATGGGTCTTTTAAAACATATAACCGTACTTTGTAAAATGTAAACAATATGAATTACCGAGAGTTTAAACGAATGAACATGATCACATAAGACAACAAACATTTCTAAAATCTAAGAAAACCGTAAATTCCACTCTTTGTATAATGTGACAAAATTAACTAGCCCGTGCAAAGCGCGGGTGAACTAACCTAGTTCTATATTATTCTTCATATTAGTTAAATGGAGAAATGTCATAAAATATAACTAAATTTCAATTTTTAAATTTAAGTGACTTAATGAGAACAAATTGAAACTTGATTATTATCTATAAAGTTGCCCTTAATTAAATCGACTTTCATTTTTAAGTTGTCCATCACAACCATCAACCACAAACCGAAAACGAGCAATAGTATAAACTATATATTGTACCAATATTGCCGGTTTGATATCTGTGCATTAAAGGTACCAAGATTAATGAAAACATAAGAAATGAGTTTTATTAAGACATCAATGGTGTTCTGTCAGTATCGTTTAAATACCGGTACTCAATACAAAATGCTCATCCTTTACAAAATGCCCATATATCCTTAGTCCATTGCCACCACTAACAAGCAATGTCGTATACATCCACCATCCGTCGCCATCAGAGTACACACTAATTAGTTCGTTTTACTTGCAATAAGATATAATAGTTTCCAATAATCTTACGACAATTCAATATTTGCAATAAGTTTACCACCGTTTTTTAATCAAATAATAACAACCAAAAACACATAATTTATCCCACAATTTCCCAATAAAACAACCACAATTTATCGTTATTTTGTCGTGAACCAAAAAGTATAACTTAGTTACAAAGAAACTAATTTTGTAGCTAAGCTGTTACAAATGTTGCGACAACTCAGTATTGTCGTAAGTTTGTAGTTAAAGTTTTAATATTGTCAAAAATAAATTTGTTACAAACTTTCATAATTTAGCGACAATATTACGACAAGTATTCTTGTCTCAAAAGTGTTATTTTTTAGCATTTGAATGTTCAAATCTATGTTAGTGTACCTAATGTGTGACAATTAGATAACTAAGGGACTGTTTGATAACTTCTAAATATGTAAGTGCTGAACTAGTTAGAGGTCCGAACTATTAACAGTTGTATCAATAAGATGTATGAATCATTAAGAACTAGTATATTGCTTAACTATTCTCAAAGGTAAATGTCTGACTAATTCAGATAAGAGGTCTTAACCATTCAGATTCAGTATAATGTTTAACCATTCAGACTCAGTATAATGCTTAAACAATCTGAACCATTAAGTGTTGAACTATTGAAACACCTAAATCATTTAAAGACCGAAACAAATGAGACCTACGGTCTTTAAACACATAATTCACAACACTATGAAGATGACTTATCTTGAAAATATTCTAGGACCATTTGGCATTCAAAATGCTTTTCCAATATTCAACATTTAACAATATTAACTTTTTATTATGACGCACTTGCTTACGTGCATTTTTCCTATTAAGACACTTAGACTATATGTAGTGTTTTTAGCCATAAAAACACCCAAAAAAATGCCAACCCTCTCACCCCCATGGCGTTTTTGAACTCCAAATCCTTCTAGGCATTTCCTACACAACCCTGGATTTTTTTTATGAAATCCAAGTACTAGCCATTGCAAACGGTTACTTTGATCACAATATTAAGCCTTCCAACTTTTAATTCTTTATATGAACTTTTAATTCTTTGTCGTCATGCTATTTATATTTTATAATTGTACGGATATTTAAAGTAGACGACCAAAGTTACTTAATAAAGCCAACGTGGAACGATCTGAAATGTATTTATGAAGTGCATCAAGAAGTACACAGTTTACCCGACATCATTGGCAACATAGATTGCATCCACTAGTATTGGTTTAACTATCCAACTACTTGGCGAGGTGAACACACACGGGGTGACCAAAAGATACTAACCCCTCATGCTTCAAGCCGTAGAGCCATATGATTTTTGGATATGGTATGCCCACATTGGTACAGGTAGATCCAACTATGACCTTAATGCTTTAGAGAAGTCTAGTATCATCGAGGATGTTGTATCAGCAGACGCACTGGTCTCTTCGTTTTAGGCAAATGGGAACTACCACCCGCATGAATATTATTTGGATAATAAGATATATCTGGAGTATTCGATATTTGTGACAACATTTAGAGAACCAATTGATGAAAAAAGAGCATAATTTAAGAAGTTCAGTAATCATCAAGAAAATATATACAGAGTTGTTTTGGTGTGCTTCAGCAACATTGGCATTTTGTGAGAAATCGTTGTCGATTATGAACAAAGCATAAAACTAGATATTTAATGTACGCTTGTATCATTCTACACTACATGATTTTGGAGGACGACGACAATTCTATTTGTCAAAATTATATACGAGACTAAGTAGAAGAATAAATAACTCAAGCAACGCTCAATGAAAATGGTGAAAATGATGCATGCTTGCATAAGAAACACAAACATAACGATTTAATGGCAGATTTAATCAAACATGTTTGGTCATTCGAACCATTCGAGACGCTGGTACGTCATAAATGTATTTTCTTTTTATTTATGTTTTTGTTATTAATATATACATAACAATAAGTGTATAGTTTTTTTTATGTTTTAATGAAATTTTGTTTTTCACTACACCATATTAACTCTATCAGACCAAAAAACTTTTGCTGACATGGCTGTTAAACTAGCCGCGTCATATATGAAAAATTACAAATATAAATAAGGGTCTGTTTGCCTTAAGGGCACATAAAGTTCATTTAATGCACTTTGGAAATTAAAAAAAGCTAATAAGATTATTATCGTGGATTGACATTTTTTAAGAAAAATCTTGATCGGGTCACGGTTCGGTTCATGGGTCGGACACGGGTGAATTCAATTGTGGGTTCATGGGTTGGGTCCTGGATTTTGTCATGAGTAGATTCATGGTTAAAGACATGAGTTAGGTCATTAATCAGATCATGCTTTGGGCCATGGATCGGCGTAGGTCGGGATATGGGTTAGGCCATGGCTATAGGTATGGTTCAAGGAATGGGTCAGGACATGGGTATGGTCATGAGTCGAAACATAGTTCAGGTCATTGGTGTGGTCATGAATAAGTTTATGGTTCAGGTCGTGAATCAGTTCATGGGTTGGCTGCTGGTTTGGTTCATGTGATATTCGGTCAGATCAAAGTTTGATGCATGGGTAGGTCCTGGTTCTACTCATGAATAAAAAAATTATTTCATTCCTTAAAGTAATATGAAAAAGCCTACGGGTGAAAATAAAATTGACATATAGATAAAATATGATTCATTAAGGTTGGAATTTATTCCATTTCATTTCAGTAACCAACAAAACAAAAAAAATTCAATTCTCTCGCAGTTCTCATTTCATTAAGCTACTCATTCTAAAATACTAAAGTGTTGTTTGACAAAATCTGAATCATTAAGTGTTGAATGGTTAAGAGATATGAACTATTAAGAAGCTATATCAATGAGATGGATATTGTGATAGAACTTCAGATGATGCTAAATTAGTATATATGTTTCATTCAGTTCCATTCAGTATCTCTCTGTCTCTTAACCATTCAACACTAAAGTAAACAATTCAAATGTTCTTTTTTATAAAACAAACACTCTTAGTACTGAATAATTAATCATTAAATAAAACTATTAAAAATTAAAATAAACAACCCCTAAATAGTACCTTATTGCTCTCATCTTTTGTTTCAAGCCAACTAGATTTATACAGGGGTCGGCACGTTGCGCCGACCTATTTTATGTTATGTTTAATACTTTTTTCTCATAAAATTGAGGCTTTAACGTCGCATGCGTTGTAAACACCATCGGTCGTCATTACCACCAGCCTCCCCAAGTCTCTAATAGAGGCCGTTGAGTAATTAGTCGACAACCAAATCAAAGATAACAAAGATTCTTAAATTTATGTGTATCTCGTATGCGAGAAATTTTTTTCTTTTTTTTTTGTGTTTATTGGTCATTGTATTTCATGATTAATGTTGAGAACATATTAACTTTGATGAATATGACATTTACTCATATAAGCTACTTAAATACCAATCAAAACACCGTTTATCAATATAAATCAAACAGGAAAAGGACCAAATAAATTAACTTGTTTCAATACTCAATTTTCACTTTAGTGAATACAATCCACAACTAACCAAGTGAAACATGTAAAATCTTAACAATCAATCCCGGTTTCCCAACCACTTCAACTAATGTAGAATTTTATTCAATCGATTCTCATAGGCTCGGAGATGTTGATACATATGGTTGTAGATCACATGATTACCATGCCATCATAACGAATCAAAGTTTATTTTTTCATCATCACCTACAAATTTTCCAATATCAAGGGGCCGTACTTCCAAAATCATGAACATGGTTTTCAAAACCATGAACATGTTAAAACTCACAAATATCAAAAATCCAAGCCTCAATGCCAATAGTTCAGAAATAATTCTCAAACTTACCTATAATATAAATACATGGCCAAGATTAGAAAACATGACCCAGATCATGTCAATATAATATGGCAAGTTTATATATACATCAATGTAGTATGAGCTTTTGTCGAATCTACAAAAAAAAAAAAAAACACAGTGTCTAGTGTTTGCACAGTACCCCACATCAAGAGAAGGCCCCTATATCAAACGATTTTACAACATGCAACAATAATCATTCTCGGCATCCCAGCCAGTTTAACTAATGTTTAATTGTTTCTCGTAAGCTCAAAGATGTTGATACGTGTGGCTACAGATCATAGGATTACCACACCATGATACCGAATCTAACATTCGTTTTCATCATCGCTTACAAATTTCTAAATATCAAGGGAATTCGAAAATCATGAACATGTTAAGTCTCAAAACCTTGAAAATACCCAAGCCTTAGTACTAACAATCAGAAACAGTTATCAAATTTATTAATAAGAGTAAAAATATCTTGGCCAAGATCTGAAAACATAAATGTCAATCGTGAAAAGATCAACCATAAACATGGCCAAGAACATCTCTTATAAAAATAGGGTTTTTTTACCCAAGATTATAAAGCAGAAGCACGTCCAGGATCGAAAAAACCCTTGGGGGTTCAATCAAAAAGTGGCATAATCATTTGTAAAAAAGGGGCATAAAAATTAGCTAGGGTTTTTACCCACCAAGATTCGACCATAACGCCGTTACCACCCCCGGCTCCGAGGGGATACTTGACAGCAACAATCAGACGGAGATGCGGCAAAACCCATATTAACCACCCTCAACGCAATGACTACCATCAAATTAACACCAGTTGCGACATGCATTAACCCCAAACAAAACATCAAATAGCGACCAAACACACCATCACCATTGTCTGCCAGACGGGCATAACAATCGCGAAGCCGGTGGGTGGAAGCAACGATGGTTCTGCGTGGGATTTTATTGGCAACCTTTTTTTTTGTGGGTGAGGTTGGTAGTATGGCATATTTGTAACAAAAGTAAATTGAAAACAGCTCACTCCACCACACAACACACGTGTATCCAAAGCAAAACTCAATTCCCCAACAGCTCACACGTATTAAAAGCACACTGCAACTACTCAACACACAGCACATCACAACATCTACCACACAAAACATGCCACATCACCACAATCTAAAAACACTATTCATTCAGTTTTACATTCAATATAGTTTAATTTACATATAATTAAAAAAAAACAAAATAGTTTTGTAAACTCACCTACTACCATTAGTGCTTTACGTTGAGTGCATTGAATAAAAACACCCACTTGTTCCACATCAGCCATTAATCTCCACCGTTCATAAACCTTCACTAAATCACACGGCTAAGATTAAATCATGTATCCAACCTACCACCTTCCATCTTTTTTTCAATTTTTCTTAATTTTCTCCCTATCCTTTTTCTCTACCTACCACCCCCACCCTCAACACCCCTTCCTCTTATTACTTATTTCACACCCACCACCTCAATTTCTATATAAACTCTTTTCTCACCACCTAACAACTCAACAATCTCACATTCAATAAACACAAACACACATATCAAAACAGATTGTTCATTTCTCTCTTTGTGAGTTTGTTATCATCATCTTTTGTTCATCAAATACCATAATGGAAAACGGTAATGATCATGTTAACGGTTTCGCTAACGGCTTTTGCATCAAGGATCCATTGAACTGGGGCGTTGCGGCGGAGGCGATGACTGGGAGCCACCTTGACGAGGTCAAAAAAATGGTTGCTGAATTCAGGAAGCCAGTGGTGAAACTTGGTGGCGAGACACTTACAGTGTCTCAAGTCGCTGGCATCGCTGCTGCAGACAGCAACACGGTTAAAGTTGAGCTGTCTGAAGCAGCGAGGCCTGGCGTTAAAGCAAGTAGTGATTGGGTGATGGAGAGTATGAATAAAGGGACGGATAGTTATGGTGTCACGACTGGGTTTGGTGCTACGTCTCATAGGAGAACGAAGCAAGGTGGTGCTTTGCAAAAGGAGCTTATTAGGTACGTACGTATATATGTTTATTTTTTTTATTTTTAGTTTGTTATAAAATTCGTTTTATATGAGAAATTGTGAGATATATTTTTTTTAACGGTAAACTACATCTATCTACTGTTACATTACACATTTCTAAATTAAAGGGATGTGAGATATAATATTGATAAATGGTTTATTATATTACTCGTTAGACACATTACACGTATTATAAATATTGTTTAAAGTTGATGTATGATATTTGAAGTTTGAACAAATCAATTGATAAAAAATACAACTCAAAATAGATATTTTGCATTTTTTTTTCTTTTAAAAAATGATATATAATAAACATCGATGTTTTAAATAGATCTAAGTTAAGAAAAAACTAAACAAAGTTGACTTGATTCAAATCTTAGGTGATCGAGTAACATGTCCGGCCATGTGAATATATATATATATATATGTGTGTGTGATTAACTGATTATATTTACATGTTATCATAGTTTCTGTAAAAAATTATAAAATTCTCGTGGTAGATAAAGACCTAAACTTATAGATATTATTTTAGTTATTTCAATTTATTATATTTTAAAGTAAATAAAAGTAGTTTTATTTAAGGTTGTCAATTAAACAAGGGTTTTTTTCTCTTATCTTATATTTTGTCAAACAAGTATTACATGGCATTAATAAAATTTGAATTTACCATATAGATTATATTTATTTTGTTATGACTTATGATAAAATATATTAATTTACGGTTTTATATAATTGATAAATTTTTTTTACATGTACCGGTACAGTTAAATTCTTTTACTTCTATCATTTTATATACATTTAAAAAATCAACTAAATATTATTCTATTTTTGAATTACAGATTTTTGAACGCCGGAATATTTGGCAACGGGACCGAATCAAGTCACACACTGCCACATTCGGCCACAAGAGCCGCTATGCTCGTGAGAATCAACACTCTCCTCCAGGGTTATTCCGGCATCCGATTCGAGATCTTGGAAGCTATCACCAAATTCCTTAACAACAACGTCACCCCTTGTTTACCTCTTCGTGGCACCATTACCGCCTCTGGGGACCTGGTCCCCTTATCCTATATTGCTGGGCTACTCACCGGGCGGCCCAACTCTAAAGCAGTTGGGCCGACCGGTGAAATCCTTAATGCTGAAAAAGCATTTGCAGAAGCTGGCGTTGAAGGTGGATTTTTTGAATTACAACCGAAAGAAGGGTTGGCATTGGTTAACGGCACCGCTGTTGGCTCTGGGATGGCGTCTATGGTGTTGTTTGAAGCTAATGTACTTGCATTGTTGTCGGAAGTGTTATCGGCTATTTTTGCTGAAGTTATGCAAGGGAAACCCGAGTTTACGGATCACTTGACACACAAATTGAAGCATCATCCGGGTCAAATTGAGGCTGCAGCCATTATGGAATATATTTTAGACGGAAGTGATTACGTTAAAGCCGCTCAAAAGGTTCATGAAATGGACCCGTTACAAAAGCCTAAACAAGACCGTTATGCACTTCGTACCTCGCCTCAATGGCTCGGACCACAAATTGAAGTCATCCGGTCCGCCACTAAAATGATTGAGCGTGAGATCAACTCGGTTAACGACAACCCGTTGATTGACGTTTCGAGAAACAAAGCGTTACATGGTGGCAACTTTCAAGGGACCCCGATTGGTGTTTCGATGGACAATACTCGTTTGGCTATTGCGGCGATTGGGAAGTTAATGTTCGCACAATTTTCCGAGCTTGTGAATGATTTTTACAATAACGGGCTGCCTTCGAATTTGTCGGGTGGAAGGAACCCGAGTTTGGATTACGGTTTTAAAGGTGGGGAGATCGCAATGGCTTCGTATTGTTCCGAGCTTCAATTCCTTGCGAATCCAGTTACTAACCATGTTCAAAGTGCGGAACAACATAACCAAGATGTTAACTCTTTGGGATTGATTTCAGCACGTAAAACAGCTGAAGCGGTTGAGATTTTGAAGCTCATGTCGTCGACGTACTTAGTGGCTTTATGCCAGTCGATCGACTTAAGGCATTTGGAAGAGAACATGAAATCAACCGTTAAGAACACCGTGAGCCAAGTAGCGAAAAAGGTTCTAACCATGGGCGTTAATGGCGAGCTCCACCCCTCAAGATTCTGCGAAAAAGACTTGCTTCGTGTGGTCGATCGTGAGTACGTTTTCGCCTACATTGATGATGCATGTCTCGCCACCTACCCATTAATGCAAAAACTCCGACAAGTGCTCGTTGATCACGCATTAAACAACGCAGAAACCGAGAAGAATGCTAACACTTCAATCTTCCAAAAGATTGCTACTTTTGAGGACGAATTGAAGGCCATTTTGCCTAAGGAAGTTGAAGCTGTTAGAGTTGCATTCGAGAACGGTACAATGTCGATCCCAAACCGGATCAAAGCATGTCGATCGTACCCGTTGTACCGGTTTGTGAGAGAGGAGCTTGATGGAGTTTACTTGACCGGAGAGAAGGTGACATCTCCGGGGGAGGAGTTTGATAAGGTGTTCACAGCCGTGTCAAATGGTCTTATTATTGATCCATTGTTAGAGTGTGTTCAAGGCTGGAATGGTGCACCACTTCCAATCTGTTAAGTGTGAATTGAATTAATTTGGGGATGTACTAAGTGTTTGATTCATATTTTGTTTTTTATTGCATTTAGTCTTATAAATTTGTATCCATCTTGTTAATGTGTCAACAACGACCCAAGTGGTCATGTTCCCCGGTATATGGTTGTAAATCATATATATGTTAAACTACTTCTGTCTCTTTGGTTTCATTAGCTATACGTACAAATTAATATTATTGTTTCTTTTACAAGTTTTGGTTTTAAATAGAAAAAAATAATCACGTATAGTTGTTCTCAACCAAGCATTGAGTAGGTTTATGAACTTATGGACCCCTAACATTATATATATTTCACTGACTTTAAAATGTCTTTAATGCAAAATATTAAACTAGGGTCTTATGCATATGATGTTATTTATCTTAGCTTTTTACAAACAACTTCATATACAAATCATTGTCAAGTTTCAACTTTAACATCCATATTAGGTGGTCCTAACAATCTCAACTTGCTTCTTAAAAATATGATGATAATTTAAGTAAATATTATGCATATAACAACTCTTGTTTTTCAAACTGTTGTGGTCCTGCAGACATACATATTCTCTTTGCTTTTATAACTTTTTTTGTTAACTAATATATTTTCTTACTAGGTTTAATATCCATGTAAACATACGTGTTGAATAAACAAATGATTCATTGGATGGAAAAATCATGATTGAAAATGTAAATATTCCCCTTCTTAAACCAAAATGATTCCTTAAATTCAATTACATATTCCCCTTTTTAAACCACATGTATTACATATTTACCCATTTTCTTTAAAATAACTTATTAAATTACTATTTTACCCTTAATGATCTTGATAAATGTATTTTTATATTTTTTAATCTAAGACTAACTTAATGAATTACTATTTTACCGCTTTTTAATTTATAGTTACCGTTTTTATGTTGTTTTATTTTTTTCATTCGCTACTTTATATGCATTCGTTTGGAGAAATTCAAAACCGAACAACAAAAAGAATATGACTTTTAATTCTCAATGCGGAGTTAGTTTTATGGTTTGTGTAAAAACAGAGGTAAATGGGTAATCTAATATGCAAAGGGGATATTTATAAGTAAACTTTAGTCTTGAATAAATATGTAATTGATGAGTTTAATTAAGAATCTTTACACATGTGGATGGGGCATTTGAAAACAACTAGTGCTAACAATTAAAGCTAATTTCTTAATTTGGAAAATCCTCTTAAATTGTGTCTCAACCCGTGTCTTTCTTGCCAAAAAGAGGAGTGCCAATCGGTTCACTACTTTGCGCGATGTGTGACACTTTTGATGAAGACATACAACATCTATTTGCATACTGTCAAATCTCAAGGCAAATTTGAGCACAACTAAACATGTGGATGAAAAGACCAATCATTCCATCAAATAAGTTGGATCTACTAATGGGTATAAACCAGTATGGTCTCAAGAGTGACTCGAAAAAAAATATGATTATCGGTCTTTAAAGTGGCTTTATGGCGCATATGGAAGTCGATAGATAAACGAAAAGATCTTCAAGGGTACATACCCATGCCCCATAAACATGGTGGAGGAGATCAAATTGATGAGCTTTATATGAATAAAAAAATGGAGCCAAATTCGAATGGCTTGAATGGGACAGTTGAAAAAAAAATAACTTTATGCGTAAATTGTAATTTTCTTTCTTGTATGTAGCTTATTGCTAGTTTTCTAATAAAATCAACTGCCGTTAAAAAATTTGAAAATAATGATTGGTGTTTCATTTAACTAGAGTTGCAATTTGTCAATTACCTTTACTTTCATATGAAATAAGGTATGGTTAGTTGTCTTCAAATTCATTAATTTATTTATTAAGTTTATAGATATATGAACTGCTCGAGTAGTTAATTTATGTGCATTGAGTAAAACTTGAAAGATCAATTTTTTTAGTTTGAGTTATATTTATTAAATTCCACTTGTACGATATGTACGCGTAAATATAGGTTTGTGTGTGTATATGCCTCTATATGTGTATGCGAGTACTATGTAGAGGATTCATACTTCAGTAACACGAATTTGAGTATCGTAATGACAGCTCGAACGAGATCGAGAATGAAATATGTGTGTTTGTATGACATTTCGTGAGTTACGGAATGGGATGCTAATGCTAATACCATTCAATCATAATAAACACAAACACACATGCACTCCACATCTTGTGACTTGTCTCATAAACATTTTGATTATATTGGTCAACTACTTAACCTAAACTATCTAATATATTAAACATATTCGATTAATTGATTGGGTTTTTTTTTATAGTTTTTTAATCTTTATCAATCAAATGGTTAGGAAACTATCAAGTCAAGTGATACTTATTGCTAGGGCTTGTTTACATAATTTGCACAATACAAATACCAACACTATTTTTGTCTCGTGGTTTTATTGGGTACGCATTTTTTAATTTCCTGTTCAATTTAAAACATATATATATTTGTTCTATTATTATGGACCAGTGGTTTTCGGGCAATGTTTCCTCAAAAAAGTTTTGTGCTCAGATTAAAAGTGACACGTGTAGTTGTTTTCACCCAAGTATTAGTGGGTCTTATTTCGTTCTCACATTTATTTGGGAATCACAATCACAAGCATGTGATGTTTATGAACTTCCTCAGACTGACCCATATACAGACACCAAACATTTATTACGTATTATATATATATGAGTTTAGAATGTTTTATGCAAATTGTTAAATTTGATTATTAAATATATTCTGTTAGCTTGTTAATGATTATTTAGAGGTTTGGATTTTAATGGTTTAAACTTCTGAATCGTTAAGAGATAAAAGATGCTAAATGCTTAGGAGATAGCCTTTGAATGATAAGACCTCATATCATTCATTATACTAGACTTAACCCCGTGTGTTACATGGATAAAAATATAAAAAACACATAGTTTTAAAATTTTCCCAAATAAGTAACATTTAAAAATAATACTCATTACATGAAAGAACTATAAAAATAGAAGGACAAATTGCATACTAACTCTAAGTTGAGCCTTGAACTAATAAATTTAAACTATAAGCACACTATTAGGAGCAAATTAAACTTTGACGCTTTTAAACTGAATGTCTTATAAATCTTACCAAATAATTAAAACAAACTAAGGAAACATATATACACATAATATAGTTGATTGATATCGGACATAATTTATGATGACACCCATATGTGGTTCGGGCGTACGGGTCGACATACACTGTATATATATATTGTATATATATATTTATAATATATATAATTTTTAGGGTTACTTTTCTCTTTTATCTTGTATATATATATTTATAATATATATAATTTTTAAAAATAAAATGTAAAAAATTCGGGTTTTCGGATATCCGAAAATTCTGAAAAACACTATCCGAATCCGAAAATTCGGATATCCGAAGTTCAGATATCCAAAATTTCGGATACTTCGGGTTCGGTTTCGAATACAGATATTTTTGCACACCCCTGTCATACATGAGACTGGGTCGTAACTTACGATGAGTTATTTGTGTACGTACGTTGTTTGTTTTGCGTTTTCACAATAATCTCAAGGATTAAAATAAGGTAGATTTAAACTTTGAAAGGGAAATTATAGATGATTTAATGTTATCGATTTATTTCCATAAATTGCTTAGAAAAGAAGATTCTTAGTTTTGAGCGGGGAAAGGCTCCAAAACCTTTTCTAATGAATGACACGTGTCCTTCAAAACCCTCTTTTATTAGAAGATATAGATTTTTAAAACTTACCTTATAATGAATTTTTGAACCATTTATTACTTATTTAGAGGCAACCAAACAACCCTTAAGATATTTAGAAACAATTTTAACTAAAATAGATATTTTTAGTTTTGCAAAACCACATTTAACTACAATAGATAGTTTCGTGCTTCGATTTCGTGTATAGTTTTGTTTCGTGTCTCGTTTTCGATCCGTTCGACTTCGTTTCTTCATTCTTTCAATATTATTTAGCTCCGAGACCTACGAAACACCACATATATTAACAGTAAATAAAACTTAGATAAAAACTAATAAAACTAACTAAAAACGTATACAAACCATACACGAGATAATCGTATAATTTACAGTATATCAATAGTCATGACAACCGACACTTAAGCTTTTTTTTAAACCTTCTATTCTACACTATTTTGTCCTACATGGACTTCAACTAGCCTCATGGGTTGAGGTGTACAAACCGTTTTTAGGAATTGGTCTTGGGTAAGGAATTATGTCCGGTTTTGATTAATCAGTGGTTCATTTATACATGTATGCTCTTGTGGATCAAACAACATGAATTTTTACTAAAGAAAGTATTATGAAAATCTATAAAGAATATAATCATTAAAAGTGTTATGAAAATCTAAAACAAATACAACTCCTAAACAAAACAATGCTTTTGATATTAAAAGCACTTATTAATGAGTCAAATGAACACAACTTTTTTTTTTTGAACGGCGACTTTCAATTTTTGCAACCATTTGGTCGCATCCCCCGCAATGAGGAACCCACCATCCCACTCCGGTCAATATGTTGTCTTAACCGGGCCCACTTGACATCGGAATTTGGCTAGGCGTTCAACCGGGAAAACCAATGGGGTTTTTCCTGGAAAATCTCACAGGCAGGGAGATTAGAACCCTGGACCACCACTGTAAAATGAACACAACTAACTACATATATTTCATATAACATTCAATCAGAAAATGTCTTTATAAACATCCAATTTCTATATATAGATAACATAATCATGAATTCATGATCAAACAAATCCAATCCGGAAAAAATACAATCTTTAAAATAAAAATAAATAAATATACAAAACATCTGCAGCATACATACACAGTCTTTAAATCCGATCACCACCGTTGAAAGGTTGCGGATTTTCTGATGCTACAACATCTCTCACCATTTGCAGCACCTCACTCATCTTTGGCCTCTTCTTTGGGTCTTTGGCCAAACACTTTTTGACAATTAAACATATCATTTGCAATGATTTCTCAGAATAATTGGTTCCAAGCCTCGGGTCAACGGTTAGGTTTGACTTTCCTGCACCAGTGTAGCAGAATCCCCACCCCATGCATTCGGGAGTTTTCTCTGAGCTTTTTTGGGTATTTGGACGTCGACCCGTGATCAGTTCCTTAAGAAAGACGCCATAGCTCCATACGTCCATCTTGAATGTTAGATGCCCGGTTTGAACGTATTCTGGAGCTGCGTATCCCTTTGTTCCTCCTACCACCTGAACATATGATTCATGATATTAGAAAAACTGTTAAAGGAGCAGGAAATTGGTTTAGACGAGTCAATAAATCACATATTATATTCTAGGGTGTAGGGTGTGCATCGATTCAATGGACTGCACCAAACTGTACGTCCCAGCGAAGTTGATTCAGGACCAGTGTTGATATGGCGCAGGTTTGAAACTAGTTCAGTCCCGAACCAAACCAAACCAAACCAAACCAAGAACCAAGCTTAAAACTTTTGGGCTAGTGATTCAATCCATATGTGGAACTAGAGAAGAGCTCATGGGTCTGTAGACCCGTCAATCGCCACCAATAAAATTATCTATTAATAGGGTATCTAATGGCGTCATTTTCTTGAAGTCCGACCCGCCAAATTGTCACCGATAGAGTAGTTAAAAAGTGGGAAAAGAGTCCATTATCACTCCTATTTGAAAAGTTCTGGTTCCATCCCTGCTTCAAGCCCATTTTCTATCCTAAAGATATTGCTCGAAGGAAATAATTGCATTATGCCGGGACCAAACTCAACCGGCACTGTACTAAGAATCTATTTTTTCACATCACAGACCAAAATCCGGATCATACATACCCGTTCAATATGTTTTCGAGTTTCATACCCCTTAAGTCTTTCCTAAAACTTTTATTCTGGGTTAATCTATGGTATATTCTCTCTTCTAAAAAAATGCAAACTTTAGAAAGTTTTTAAAGAAGGTAAGGAAGATAAATCTTTTTCATTTTGAGTATACAGTAGCCAATGAGCTTAAATTGGTAAGAAATAACCATCAAAGTCATTACAAATTCATGTATGTAGAAAAACAAGCGATCTTATAGCATTCTCTTCCGTCATATATATACAATCTCTCGTTGAAAAAGAAGTGGTAAGTTTGATGCCCTTTTAACTCAAAACATATTAGCAAATAGACAAAAAAAATATATACCATTGTTGAGACGTGGGTCCGTCCATCTTCAGGACCTTCCCTAGCGAATCCAAAATCCGAAAGCTTTGCATTCCAGTTCTCGTCCAAAAGAACATTAGAGGGTTTAAAATCTCTAAAGATTATCTGCAATGAATCATGCAGGCAACATTCACTCAGATTATGTTATTCTAAGAAAATATTAGACAAAAAAAAACCTCAATAATGGTAGTATCTAAGCACCTTTCGGCCCCCTCCCATTCCCTCGTGAAGGTATGTCAAACCAATAGCAGCATCCAGGGCTATCTTTAGTCTCCTGTCCCATGGGAGAGGTGCGGGTGAGTCAGCTGATAAATGATCGTCTACGCTTCCATTGGGCATGTATTCATACACCAAAAGCCAGTTGCTTTCATCACCATTTTGATCATTGCAATAGCCGATTAACTTCACAAGGTTTTGATGCATAATCTCTCCAAGAATTTTTACTTCCGTCTCCCACTGCTTGTATCCCTGTCACCCAAAACACAAGACCACAATCTTCAAATGCACATTCTTTTGCAAATGTTTATATCATTTAGTCATTTGTCTTTCTATTTAAAGTTATTTTAAGCGATAGATACTAACCCTTTGTCCTCTGTTACCCTTCTTCACAGCCACAAGAATTTTACCACTCGAAGGCTCTAACCCCTTAACGGTGCCCTTATGTACACTTCCAAAACCACCCTGACCAATCTTGGAAAGGTCATCAAAGCTATTAGTAGCTTCATTAAGGTCAGCAAGAGAGAAAACCCTAAGGTTGCTTGATCTCACATTATGATTTTGGATATGAGTTATTTGAGGAGTGGCTGCAGATCCAGATTTTCTGAGATCGAAATCCGATTGTGCAGTATAAAAGTTCTCAATTGATAGAGGAGGCCCTCTATCTTGCGTATCTCCAAAAGACGAAATTCGGAAACAGAAAACCATTATTTAACCCTTGATCAGCAAGAGACAAAGATGCATAACCTTCCTTGTTCACAATCTATTAATTCAAATTTAAACAAAAAATATTAACATGTTATTTTTCACATCTTCAAAGACAATGTTAGAAGTAACATACGGGTAAATTGTCAAAACTTTCATGGTCCACAACTCTTTTAGCAAACAAATTGGGATTGCATATGTATTTATTATGAAAATACAGAAAAAAACTAAAGTAGCTATTTTTCTTAGTGTGTCATATATATGCATTCAAGAAACGAAAAATTGAGTTAGCTTTTGATAAATCACTTCAAAAACTTGCTTTCATTTCCCAAAAACAATAAAAACTTAACAAATCAAGCAACATACATTTTCCCTGTTGGGAAACACTTTTCACCTATCAAAACAGTTACTAAACTTGCCATCAATAAAAGATCCATTAATAGGAAATTAGCAATAAGTGTTCACAAATCCAATTAGTCAAACATATATACCCAAAAGAAGAATCAACCAATCAATTAATCAATTAATTAATGAAACAAGATGTATGTATACACATGAAGTGATAAGGATCTAAAGAAACAATCAAACAACAGAAGCTCAAAATTGGGGGAAAAAATTACCTTTGAGGCCAGTAAACGACGATCTTCAGAGCAGCCACTCAATTCCAAGAATGGGACTTCAATTTTCTTTTTTTCTGTCGAAAACACACAGCTTGTAAACGAAATTGTTAAATATTATATTATATTATAGTTTATTTGTTTTAAAATTCGTTTGATTCAAAGTTTATGTTTGATGGTGTGAATGAAATATATGAATTATTATTGTTGGGAAAGTTCTTGTCTCCTTCTTAGGTGTGGGTATGTAAAATTTGGAAACACTCATTCATAAAAAATATAAAATGTTACAACTTATTGTTAAAATTATCATTTGCAACAAAATCACAAAATAGCATTACATGAAAAAAGAGTAAGATTATCTCTAATCACACCGAGTTATAAGAAGTTTGATAAAAAGTATTTCACATAGGATGTTTAGTCAACAGAATTAGTATGTAACTAGATGTAAGACATGTGTCGCTCGATGTGACAGGCCGGTCTTTGGATGTGTGTTCATCAACTGTGTTGATATAAAAAACTTAATGTGATGCGATTCCTGGATGTAGTTGGATGTGATTATCGGTGAAAGCATAGAAGGATCTCCTGCCAATATGTTATGGTGTAAAAACTTAGTATATTGTAAAATGCGGAGACATATTCAACTTAAATGTAAAAAAAATAGTAAGTCAAGGTTGGAAATATGTCAACTTAGAGCAGAAAAATTTAAGTAATAAACATGTTAAAGTTTAGTTGGAGAGCCAAATGTAAAAAAGAGTTCAAATCCAGATATATTCAACTTGTATCTAATAAAAAGAAAAAAAATCTAATAATAATTTTTAGTTCACGTGAAATATTCAATTTCTAATGATCAAAATAAAGAAAGAAGTGTATAATAAAGTGTACCCACGGCAAAATATTTCAAATGTCAAATGCGTATATTCAACAAGTATGGTGAACAAGTATGGTGAAAGTATATCAAATTAATAATCAAAGTGATAACTAATGTGCTTAATTTCATATATTTTGTAATCCTAACTTTATATATATAATAAACTAGATTAAAAACGCATAATGTAAAAACTTTATGAAAAATATCAAAATAAACTGCACATTACATGAAAGATATACGAAAATAGAAAGACAAATATTTATATTCTAACTTTATATATATAATAAAATTTTAAGTTCAACACACTAACAGCATTAGTTTATTTCGTTAAGTAGAACTGTAGAAGAGTATATTAGTCTTTTTACACACAAAGGTTACTTATACACTTTATTAAAGTTTTCCCCACCCTTCCTAACCAAACCACCACAACTACACTCACTACCATGACAACCACCATCAGACTTTTGTTAGACCTTAGATACCCACCATCACCATTGCTACACTACCATCACACCATCGCCATCATACCTCCACCTCACGCAAACATCATCGCACAATCACTATCGCACCACCACCACCCTTTAAAGGTTTGATTTTTGTGTTTGTTTCTTCAATATCTTTTGATATTAGTTGAATTTTTATAGTGAAGTTCTTCAATTTTGACAATTAGCCTTGTATACTTGCTAGTGATTTGGTGAATCTATTACAAAGTAGTCCTAACAACTTTAATAAAGTGCATAAGGTTGTGTGTAAAAGGACTAATATACTCTTCTACTTAACCACGAAAAAATTAACGACGTTAGTGTATAGGACTTAAATTCAACGAATTTGAAACTACAGTGACTAAATAAGTGAAATTAAAACAAATGGACTAGAACTGTTATAAAGACCAAACCTCATGGATTAAAACCGAAGTTTACGCTAGTAATTATATCATCTTTTAGTGAAAAATTATGTGTATGCCCCTAGTCTTTAGTTAACTTATCATATAACCCTCCATTATTTATAAATAATACAACACGTGCTCTAACCAAATGGCGAGGCTCTAGTGTTCATGTATGGAAAATTTCGTTTAGATACAAATAAATCTCATAAGAAACGCCGCAACACGTGAACGATGTCTTACAAATAAGATACATAAGTTTTAAGTTTGCACAACAAAAAAGAGAACATAAATTATTATTTTTCACTAATACTCCGGATATGTTCCACCAAATCGCCTCTAAGATTTGTATGAGTTTTCTCATCAAGCAACTTAGCTTTATTGGCTAGTCTTTGTTCCACCAAATCGTACATTGCATGTTTATGTCCTCCTTATGGCAAATACGTGCGGGGCTGGCAATAATGTGCCACTTCCTTTTCATTTTCTCAAACGCTCACTCTACATGCCGAGTAGAATCCGGTTGGAAAGAAAGAAAGAAACCGCCGGAGTGAGGATTGTACTGTCCTCCTAACGGACTCCAAAGAAGGTGGCTCTGCCACTAAGCAGGCCGGCAGAGAGGGCACCAATTGCCTAAACTTGCTGATTCTTGAGCTTTTTTAAAGTATCATCTGGATGTGGAGTAGAAAATGACTTAACGAATGTCGAATACGCCGGATAAATCCCATCGATAAAATAATAAACATGATCATACTCGAAATCGTTTGCATAGAACGAAGACCCGATGCTTCCACCACTTATGATTTATGAAGTTCTTAAAAAAGGCGATTTTTCCATAACTTTTATATCAATATTCGATACATGTTCCCCCGAACTAGGCATGAAAAATCCATCGATCATGTGAAGACAAAACCTCGAGCATAAGGGTCGGGTGCGAATGGTCACCTAGTTGGTGTTGACCCATTTAGTGTACCACCAAAAGTTTATATAGACCACGTGATCAGTGTGAGAATAACCATCACACGAAGTCTTAGAAGTAGGTTACTAGTTAACGACAATTCACTTTAATGAGAAAACATAACTTGAACTATTACACACACCAAAAGTAGAACTTCAACAAAAATCATAACAAGATAAAACATAAACAAATCATCTCATCCGAGTAGTTCAAAGAGTCTAACCAAGCATGACGATGAAAACAATAAAGACCAAATTTGCATTAACGTAAGTACATATGTTTAAGAAGTATGATTACTTTAAAAAAAATAGAACTGGTATGTCTTTTTGTTTCCTTCTTAACAAATTAAACTTTATTTATCATGAATGGTTCAATTCAAGCACAAACTGAAACACATAACTGGTATGTCTTTTTGTTTCCTTTATTGTATCAAGTCTTTAGCATCTTGTCTAAGTCTAAACAACATTTGGAAGTTGGGATTATCGACGTCTCCAATTGTATCGCCTCATTCACCAGTTTTAGGACAACACTCATTTTTGGCCTATGCTTTGGTTCCAAGACCAGACACTTGTTGGCTACGTAAACTATCTTTTGCATTGATTTATCAGAATACTTGCCTTCAAGCATCGGGTCGACTATTAGCTCTGTCATTCCGGCACTTGCATTGCAGCAAACCCACCTCATGCATTCCGGATTGCTCTCGAGGTTTTCTTTAGCACATGCAGGCAATCCACCGGTAATTAAGTCCTGTAAAAATATGCCATAACTCCATACGTCCATTTTGGTTGTTAAACGCCCTTTTTTGACATATTCTGGTGCTGAATATGAATATTCCTGTGTTCCTGCTACCTACATTGTAATATTTAACCACTAGATTAAGAGATCATTGGCACCAAAAACTTGTAATATTTAATTTCTTCGAAAATCTAAAGACATTGTTTTGTTTAATTTTGTTTCCAACATTCCAATTTAAGTTTATTAATTAAAAACCTGAGTTTTCAAAATAAAGTACTTTTTTTACATTTACAAGACTAGAATATATATTTTTTTTAGAATACCTAGACTTGCTTTTTCAACAAGGTTTATATGTTAATGTTGACAAAAGAAACAAAACGATGTAACTAGATGCTTAAATAAGTTACATGTTACATGATATTAGAAAAAGTCAACTTATTTGTAAAACAATTTGTTATAATAAAAAAAATGAGATTCAAATGTTTTGCTCCTTAACCAGCGAACTTGGTCATGAGTTCGCTTTAATAATAGCTAAGTACCTACTATCTACTACCAACAAACCAAATCAATTTTAAAATCCACTGTAAACAAATATGATTTTCCCGGTCCATCTAAAACTCTGAAAATAATATTTGTAGGGGTATATATAAAATTGTCAATATTATTATAAATTAATTTTATACATACAGTACCAAAATGTATTAGCAATTAATCAAAATAAAATAGGAGTAGAAAGAATTGATTTAAACCGTTCAAAAAAATAATAATAATCATACCGATGTTGCGACTTCAGTTTGACCGCGTTGTGGAGCTTCTCTAACAAATCCGAAGTACGAAAGCTTGGCTTTCATTAGGTTATCTAGAAGAACGTTGGAGAGTTTGAAGTCTTTAAAGATAACCTATAAGTCAGAAAATGTCACTTTTTATAGTTTCAAATAAAAAACGTACAACAAGTATACCCAATAAAGTGTCACTCATATACAGTTTACTCTACGTACCGGTTGCTCGTGTAGATATGCCAAACCAGCAGCGGCATCTTTGGCTATTCTTAGTCTCATTCTCCAAGGAAGAGAAGATAAATGATGATCTAAGCTTCTATTAGGCACATATTCATACACTAGAATCATTTCATGATTTTTATACTCTTCAATACAATAACCAATTAGCTTAACAAGGTTTTGGTGCTTAATATCCCCGAGTGACCTCACTTTTGATTCCAATTGCATCTTTCCCTGACAACAAAACATAAGACCATAGCAAATTAATTAGCAACTTCAAATGTTTCTTTTCTAGGAAAGTTTAAGTAAAACTTGCCATTTGTGTCATTTGTTCTATTTTAACCGGCTTCATAACCACATTAATATTATTGTATGGAAATGTTAAGCTCACGACGATGCCCATGTGTACACTCCCAGAGCGACTCTCTTGGGTATCTGATGATTGTTCAAACCTTTTAGTGGCCTCTTGAAGCTCATGAAATGTGAAAACTCGAAGAGCGTTTTCTTGCGCAGCGGTTCCATGTTGCAATTCGGGCCAACATTGGCAACAGAAGACCATTGATCAACCCGGCCTTTACGTGGCACAAACATTGTTAATTACAAAATTAAGCTTTTGATAACATGAACTGTTAAACCAATCAAACCAACTAACATGGACATAATAGTACCATTCCCTATATATTAAGCTCTTTACTAATTATTTTAAACTTATGGATGGTTTTAATAAAAAAAAAAATAGAATAATTGTATCAACATATATGATCCCTAGCTAACAACATTCTTTAATCAATCAAACAAATAAAAACAAAAAGTATCACCCCATATATAAGAGATCAATTAAGCACAATAAAGACAATAAATTTATTTACTACAACACAAACTATATATAATGGAACAAAAGACATAAATCAAGATCAATTTCAATTCATACTTGATGTTTTGACTCTGTCCAAAATGTCAAGGTACAAAAATATATGTTTTATAAATGTATATTAGCAGTCTTTAAAAAGAACTTGAAATAAAAATTTTTTTGAAACAAACTTGAAAAGAATTAAAAAGCGTGAAGTGATACATGATCAACACATCTAAAGCTTAAAATCATGAGCGAAAAACGCACCTTTCAACCGTGAATAATAGTGGTCTTTAGAGCGAGTTTTGATCAACCCTGCGAGAGATCAAAGAAGGGCAAAGGAAAGAATGAAAAGTCAATGGATACAAATTTACAAATGTAAACGAAATGCATGAAATTAAAGATATATTATGAATATAAAAGTCAACTGTTCTCGATGATCTCTTAATACTTATTATATCATTAGGTAACATACACATATATATATTTAATTGATTTGGAGGCAAACCAATATTTATGTGATCGAATGGATGGTATAAAGTATAAACTATTGACGGAAGTTAATTAATTTCTTTGTTCTCTAGCTACAATATAGCAAATTAAGTCTATATATAATCTAAAACACATGAATCAACCTATTCTAGTAATTAAGTACTGGCCTCATGCATGGATGTATTATTATTTTAGCATGTCAACATAGAATTTTTCCTATTATTTGGGGTCCTATTTCATCTACTTTTGCCCGAATTGAGAAATCTCAAGCAAACTCTCACAATCGCTGGCCGTCTTCCTAAAATTAACCCACAAATCTCAAACTTTTGACATGGCTTGCTCGATTTCTAGCCTAAATTTTGGAACGGATATCATCGCCTCTATATTTTTCATCTTGAGGATCGGATCTATCTTCTACCAGTGTGTTCTTCATCATCTGAATTTGGTTTTTGATAGCTAAAGTGGCTTTCAAAGTTGGGTTTTTATTGGATCGATTCAAATTCATCCAAAAGTGAGAGCCAAGCTTGATCAAGTGCAGGCCTAATTGGTTGATGAATGTCGAGCCGAATGACTTTAGATTCCTGGGCATGTTTTGATTCCATCAAATTGATGTGGCCGGGTTGATCTTTCCAGGTTTTCACTTGAATTTATGGTATTTTCATTGTCCGCTTAACCTCATGTGCGGACTGCTAAAACGAAACCTAAGCAATGGCACAGTAGCAAAACAAGCTAGGCTTAAGAAATATTATATTGGTGTTCACAGTATTGTACTTAGCTCGATCAGTTAATGGAAGTTTTGCAGTGTCAGTAAGTGGTAATGTTCCTAACTCACAACTAAAGTTAGAAACTGTCCTTTGTTTTCTTTATAACTCAGCTAAAGTTTTTTTATTTTTTATTTTTTTGTTTTGTAAATGCTTTTTGACCGGAAGGCATAATGCGAAATAAATAGAATATGGTCGGTCTTTGCATGAAAAGGTACATTTGGCTAGCTACTAAAAAGTATAAAATCATTGGTTTCATTCAATTAATGGATTTTTCTTGATGCAGCCAAACTGCATTATTTTGGCAATTTCGTGTGTTTGTTGGTAACCTAAGAAAAGAAGATTGATAGAAGAAGCATAAGTTATAGGCTCCATGTAACGTTTTCTTCAAAGTTGTTCAAAGCCTTCACTGGTCTATAGATTGGAGTGTTAGCTACGAGTAAAGCAATTCGGCTTTAGTAATTCAGAATGTAAGTATGGTTTCTTACCTTTCTGAAAGTTTGTTGTAACTTCTCATTTTGCATAACTATATGTAAAAATATGTAATTATAGTCATAAGAAGCTTTTACAGTTTTATGAATTTTATCATTTTTATTGTTTAATTTCGTGTATTACACGCGATCTAATCTAGTTAAGGAAATAAAGCAGTAAAGCTTGATGTTGTTAATGCAAGCAAGCATGTATCACCATACTTCAATTTTTGTTTTGTTAGAATTTTAATTTGTTTTATGTGTAAACATAATTCATGTTTTATATATGTACGCACAAATGTACATGTCATGATTTGAAACGCTATCAAGATTTTCTTACACTTTATAATTTACTTTTATGCCTCCAACTTTTAACACATAATTCTTATAAAATCTAGATATATATTTACATGTTTATAACTGATCTTTTAAGTTTTAACCGTTTGATTTTCCTGTGCGACATGGTTGTTTTTATCAACGTTTTGATGTTTACTTTTTTAACAATTTCATTGAAAATAAAAATAAAATACACAAAAACTTAAAAAAGGTAAATTTTATATTTTTTGTGTAAAATGGGGTATTTAATTTGTATTTTTGAAAATAAAAATAAAATACACAAAAATATATTATAAAAATAAATTTTTTATTTGTGTGTAAAATAGAGTATTTTATAGGTAAATTTTATATAAAAAAACATCTTGTTTTGATGTCATTGTGAGGAAGGAATGAGAGAATAAATTTTTTTGGTTAAAGAATAGAGAAAATGAGAGAAGTGTAGTTATTTTGTAGCTAAAATATGGTACTTTATAAGTAAATTTAATATAAATAATTTTTTTTAATATTTATACCCAACCCTCCAAAAAAGTCAAGCATCAAGTATAAAAAAATGGTGCCCACACCACCATTTCTCCATCACCGAATCGGTGACCCAACCCCTACCCCGTCCCCACAACCAGGCCCGGCTCATCTCTTATATGACTTAGATTGTTGTCTAAGGCCTCCAAAATATGAGGGCCCCAAATTCTTAAATTTTGTTTTGTAGATGTTAATATTTAAAGTTTTAAACTATCCTAACCCAAATAAAACTCCAACCCAGAGGCCACATAACTTGGACCGTACAAATAGTCTTAAGCTAATGTCAAGTCGTTTTGGGTTTAGGTTTAGGTGTCTATGGAATTTGTCCAACTGATCCATAAATATGGTGTGTTGATTTTAGAAATCTACAAAAACAAAATTCTAAAATTCTGAAACATCATACAAAAACATAACCAAACGGCTAAAGAAATAAACTGAAAGTAATTATTGATTTACTAATTTGATTACATATCAAACTGAAAATGCTAAGTAGGTTATTGAAAAGGCTAATGAAAAAAATATTTTGAAAAAGTATAAAAACTTCATTTCAAAATATGTAATAATAATAAGAAGAAATTATAATTACAAGTATAAAAGTATTAGTTTAATAGTGTCGGTCTCTGCTCGTTTCCATTTCGATAAAGTCCCGATAGAGGAAAGGGGCGCTAAGTTCGGATAACGCAGAACAATTTATAATAATGACATTTGAACAAACTAAGGCCCCAAACTTATGACACAAAAACAAAAAGGCCTCGAGCTTTTACTTCGTCTAAGGCCCTTAAAAGGGTTGAGCCGCCCCTGCCCACAACCCCAACCATCTTTATATAACGGCGATGTTTTGATAGATGATTGGTCCCATACCATCTCATCCCTACTCCAACCACATCACCCTAACATAAAAGTGGCAGCAGTTTTGTTATTTGAGTTCTTTTTAATATTCCATATCCATCCTTAAATCTAACAATCAAACTCATTAGATCCATCAAGTTCATTCTCTACCATATCTGTGAGAAGGATCGTTGACAACAGTAGATTATTGCATGGATTAGGCGATTTTGATGTTAAGTAAGCAAAAACTACCTCTAATGTTGACAACTAATCAAAATAAAGTATCTTATATTATATAAGGATACACCATTGTTTTCGTTTATAACATTACTAGATTAACACCTGTGGGTACCCACGATGTTGAAGGGTATATTTATATAATTTTATGTTGAAATGGGTAATAGCAAACCATCAAAAACAAAGTATGATAATGCGGATGAATGTGAGATTGACAAGTGGTGCAACATGAAGCAACAGCTTAGTGATTTATTTTAAGAGAATATATTTTTATAAAATTCTGAATATTGCATTGCATTGCGATGTTATAGTTTATATTTATGTTGTGATATAAGTTTTATTAAGTTCGTTTGTTTCCTCACACTTTTAAAGGAGACATCATAGACTCACAGCTTCAAGTATATCCCCGAGCACTTTCGCTCCTCTTTAGTAAATTAATGAAAGTCAGTTTACGCAAGTTTAATGTTTATATATTTCATGAACACTAGCTTATGATAATTTCACGAAACTTTGACACTCTAGCTGCTATGAAAAGAATAAGGATAATTACATAATGAATAATGTCACAAAGCAACATGTCATTTCAAAGAAAACAATTGGGTGTCGGTGAAACGAGTGGTCAAACAAATTGTTCTTGATTTTGACTTTCTTATGCTCCCTCAATTAAATGCCTCAATTCAAACTTGTCCTTGTTAAGTTTTGGATCTCAATCCCGTCGGTGCTTTAAGAAATTTTAGAATTGAAGAAAATGGGTAGCAGATCCGGCCTTGAGGTGTTGAGCCAATGTTTCATATACCGAGTCATACGACTTTAAACAAGTCTATTATTTATACAAATGTAACAATTGTCGGATATAATACTTATGTTTAGTTTATTTAAATAGTTAGGAGTGGCCTTAGAGGGGTAACGATGAGGTAATAATTATCTAGATTCGCCTAGAGCCCAGTCTTTCAAGAGCCAAGAATTTTTTTATAATTTTTGATATATGTTATGTGTATTTAAAAATCTTATTTAAATAACAATGTTTTAAAGAGTTAACCCGTTTTATTACAAATACAGTTAGTGATTTGTTAGTAACAATTAATCAAGTGTTTAGAGAATCTGATCTTCGGGTTAAATTCTATAGTGAACAAGTTGTGTATTTATCATATAAAATATATGAGTTGTTATGAAAAAAATGTTAATAAATTTATTGGCCTAATAATTGAATCATTTAATCAGTATAATGCCTCAACTAAACTATTAAACCCTAGAACTCATCTAACTTTTACCATAGTTAACCCATTATGTAAGGGCAAATTTTTTACATCAATTAGAAGGGCTAAACTTATAAGAGTTATTGGGTTTACATACTATGAGTCACTTTTTAATCTCGCCCGTTTAGGAATTTCCAAAGATTCTCGAGGCCGCCCTAATAATAGGTACATTTGTAAGGGGCAATTTCATATATACCCCTACAAAGTTGCATAATATCATATATACCCAAATCATGCTTAAAAAGTGTTGTACATTATACATTAAAAACTTGTACTTTGTGTATATATGATATTATGCAACTTTGTAGGTGTATATATGAAATTAAACCCATTTGTGTAATCATGATAATCTACCTAAAGTGTTATATATTTTTACTAAGTTAGTGACCCGTGAACTGCACAAGTTTAAAAATATCTAGGTTGTATATTAAAAAGTTGATATTAAATTGATGTGGAACATAGATTTTTCTAAGACGACATGAAAACGAAAAGTAATGTGACCATAACTGTTTTGTACCATCATAGATGTAGAGATGAATGTGTGAAAATCCTAAACAACATAATGCAATTCATTTAGTACCAAAACAAGCATACTTAGTTTTTACCATAATATGGCTACCAAAAACATACATAGTGCCTACTTAAGATATGTTAAAATTGGTATGCGATTAACTTTTTTAAACCGTGTATTAAGATGTGTTAAAACTGGTATGCAAATTCTTTTATGTTTATTGTTTGCACAAGTTTAGTGAGGTAATATATTTTTATTATTGGTTTAGTAGATTATTTTCAAAAAGTTAACGGATTAAAAAATAATACAGTAAATTACATATTTTTTTTTCTTTGAATGATTTACCTTAATGTCAAATTTTTTGAATGAATTGCTATTTTTTAGTGTATAAACGATCCAACGAATCACGAAGTAAAATAGTGGTTGTGACAATGCTAAACATGGTGAAATGTTTCTATTCCTATTTTATGGGTCTTAATGTCTTCTAAATAAGCCTCCTAAATGGAGTTTTGGACACTTTCATGTTTTCGTCATGTTTTCTGGACTTTTGTTTTGGGCTTTTGTTTTGACCCATGGTTGTTTTTGACCTGTTAGGGTTTTGAATCTATTAATTATGAAGTTCTGATGGAGATTGAATGATCACTAATCATTCTTACAAAAATATCATTTCCTTTATGAATTTTCCACGTTTTTGTTTTTGGGTGAATTTAGGGGGTTTGGGTTTTGAATCATCACGCGTATTCGAAGAATCAATGTGCTTTAACCAGTCTTAATCATTTACGCTACATCAGATATTTTATTAACATAACCTCTATTTAGAATACGACCACCTTTGATTGATAGGAAATGAATCTAAAAAAGCAAAATTCCTAGACAAAATAACACTTGATGTAACAAATTCATTTAAAAAAACCTTAACAATAGCCAATACCCACTCCACACAATATAAGGATTCACATGCCGAAGTTAGATGGATCAATACTTAACCAAAGTGCTCAATCGTTTCAAATCTTTTTGTCACATCTTATACTCTCCATCATTCAATTTCATATCTTATTCGATCATGCGCTCTTTCCCCCACAATACTTAAACCCCATGTGGCGCACTTTGCGCGTTAGCTAATAGCAATTAGCAGGGCCGTCTCAAGGTTTTTGGGGTCCTCAATCGAACCACTAAAAATGGGGCCCTTTTTAAAAAAAAAATTAAAACCCTCATTTTTTCCATGTTTCGGACCGGTACTATATGGTTTATAATAAATCACGATTAAGTCTCTTAAACTATTTGTAATTTTATTCCTTTTACTTGGATCAACAAGACTTCAAGGTTCGTGTAGTTTCATGTACATTGATAGCTTTACTTTCATCTTCATCTGAATTGGTAGTTTTATATTCATCTACATTTATAGTTTCATAAAATTATATGTCCGTCTTCATCAAGGTTTTTGATATTTATAGGTGTTACAAATTTTAATAGTGAGCATTTTACTGATTCCTCTAAAATTACTCGTCTTGCCTTTTTTTATTTATATTTTTTATGAACCAAAAACGCATATTCAAATACGGTTTGACATGGCCAAAGATAAATCACAAAAACACTATTCAATAGAAACACTAATGAGTACCTAATCTGGCTAAGTAAAACATCACTACCTACATATCCTCTACTTCAAAGATACTTTTAAGAAATAAGCAATTCAGAGCCCTAAAACTCAAAATAGATCACAAATAAACAAATTGCTATATGCTAACAAGAAAGAAAATAGAGAAGCTAACCTCCAACCACGTATAGGCGCTGAAACAGCTCCGTAAAAGGTTCTATTTCAATTTCAACAAAGCAGCAAACTTGCGTTTCAATTTTAGCAGCAAAAATTTAGTGAAACAGCAACAACAGTATCGGGGAAATCAACACAATATTATTGCAATAGTTCCAAACTTCCGATTTCAATAGACAAATACGACACTGGTTCAATTCCGATTATACCTTTAATTTCTTATTTTAAGAGACAGCACAACAACTTGTGTTAAAATGCAGGTTTTAGGTTTACTACTCAATCTACCTTCAATTTATTGTTGTGTCGTGTGGATTTAGGGTGATCTGTTGACGTTATCGCCGATCAAGATTTGGGAATTACAAATCGTCCCTTAGATTTCATGGTTTACGGCTCTTTAGTCTCTCACAATCTCACGCTCTCAGCCTCCCACAATCTCACGCTCCTTTAGTTCTTCCCCAGTTAGTGGATTTGTGAATAAAACACAACTAAAAGCCCATGTATTGAAAAGCCTATATTAATAGACCTAAAAATTGGGGGCCCTTTAAACTTGGGGGCCTAAAACCCTAAAATGACCTAGATAGCCCATTGAGCCGGCCCTGGCAATTAATAAATATTGAGACAACAATATGGTACAGTGGTAGGAGGTATGATTTATAAAAAAAAAGTTCTATTTTCACTATTAACTGTGACACTGAAATGCGAATTGGAAGAAAAGAATGGAGACTTGTGATAATACATGGTCGACCCTTCAGTCAAATGGGATTTACTGCTAGCTTGGTGTTGTGTATACGAGCGAGTTAGTGGATTTTTTCCCGAATTGGAGTTGGGTTTTTCTCCAAATAGACGAGCTTGAGTTATCCAACGCAGTCTGTGCTCGCAGATCGTATGAAATCACCTTTCACCATTTAGTTGTCCCGGTGAGTCGGACTTTAATTCGTCTCATGCCTTGTACTTTTTATTATATAAATCGACTAGAATGCATGTGAATTTTAATATATTTAGGATATATTTTTTTTAAAGATATGATGCTCAGTGTGTGAATCATGTAGTTTCAGTATTAGCCAATTAAATAATGTCAAAACACAAGTGATAGGGGTGGATGTTTCATAATTCATATAATGTGGTTTTAATTAACTAAAAATTTAATGTTTCAATATTTAAAATGTAAAATTGTATTTGGTAACCAAATGTAGTGTTAAAGAAAGTTTTAAGTTTGCCTAGTTAGTAGGGGCGTAAATACCACACGACATTCTTAAAGTTTAAGAAAAAGTTTCAAGCACCCTTACACCCCTTATAACCTTTTGTCTAAAGGCATATATAAATTTTTATCAATTTCTAAAAAAATCAAGAGGGAGGAAATAAAATCAAAGAAAAATAGAAAAGAGATAAATAACACTACGTTTTTCATTTTTATCCCTTTCATTGAATCTTGTGCGTGTATATATATATAATGTAAGTATATGTATGGATACATATACTTCACCTACTAGAAGCTATGTATGTATAAAGATATAAGCTCTTTCAACATGTACACACTACACTATGTATAAATATATATTGATCGATCTCCTACTTGCCAATATGCCATGGTACCATTAACACGTTTTCTCTCTACCTCACTCCATATCTCTCTCACACACACTTGATCTGCTAGAAGCACATCTACATATATATACAAGCAGATCGATGACGCAAATTAAAATTGTGAAAGCATGGCTTAAGAAAAGAAGATACACAAATGTTGCAAAATGGTTTACCTGTGAAAAATGGTGCCTATGGACATCATCAACCATGCATGATGACGACGACGACTACATTCCAAGGGATGTCCCAAAGGGTCACTTAGCAGTCTATGTAGGTGAAAACCAAAAGAGGTTCGTTATTAATGTAAAATTACTAAAATACCCTTTATTCAACGAGATGTTGGATCAGGCTGGAGAAGAATACAACTTCACTACTAGTTGCAGACTTTATATACCCTGTGATGAGGATGTTTTCCGCAGCGTTGTTCGCTGTGCTGCAGCACCACAAGGTCGAAGATTCACTTTCTGTCTTTGAAGTTTTGATGGATATGTTTTTTTTTCAATTTTACTTCAAGACTTAATTTATATATGAATTAGTGTAAATAATGCAGCTTAATTTATTTCAAGATATAGAGCCCCGGTCATTTTTCATGGGCTTCTTATGTCAAGATTGAGTTATTGATTATTTCCAATGAAGAATATTAGATATAAATGTAACGAATAAACTTTATGTTGAAACTAGCTAGTATATAGTACTATGATGAAATTTTGTGAACTGTGATAATAATTTCTTTTATTGTGGACTTGTGGTACCATCTCCAACTTCGGATACATTAATAACTTTGACAAGAAATTTAAAGTTATGTCCGTATATATCACCGGATCGGATGAATAATGAGAGGTAGATGATGAAGGAAATGGTTTAATCCTTAGACTACGCTTCATTGTGTCGAGTAGAAGAAGATATTTTATGTAATATTTGATTTGTGTAAAAACGAGTAGGTTGTAATTTAGGGGTGTTCATTCGAATCGAATGCGAATTGGGCGAATTAGACGAATCGAATTGGTCGAATTGAGACTTTTAAAAACTGTCTTCGTATTCGATTCACATTCGTATGAAAATCTATGTATTCAATTCGATTAAATTATTCGAATTCGAATAGATTCGAATGTATTCACTTTAAAAAAATATAAATAAACAAACACATCAAGTAACAATACAAATGTAGCACCAACATAACATAAGTATACAACATCACCCAAACAATGTGCAAAACATCACCCAAACAATATGTAAAATACTAGCACATCAACAAGTTTAAAACATGTTAATAAAAGTTCTAAAACTGCATAATCAAACACAAAAAAGACTATAAACAAGTTCAAAACTTATAGAAACAACAATTAAATAGTTGTCACAACACCAAATCATGTTCATATGCAAAAACAACAATTAAGATTGGGTAATGGGTTGGATTTGCGTATTTTTAACTTTACTTCAAGCCCATTAAATCAAGCCCATTTGTCTGTGTTCGCAGAGCGTTTGGGGTCGCCTTTCGCCATTGGGTTACCCCGGGTAGCCGGGCTTTATTCGTTTCGCTGTCAAAAAAAAAAAGATAATTAATTAGATATTTAAAAAATATATAAATTTCTTATTCGAATTGGGTGAATCGAATCCGAATACAGAAAATCATATTCGTATTCGATCCACATTCGACAAAATTATTCGAATCGAATTCGAATACCGAAAGTCGATTTCGAATGGCCTTAATCGAATTCGATTTGAATCGAATTTCAAATAATTCGAATGATATTCGAATAATGAACACCCCGTTGTATGCTAATTCAAACGATTAAAATACTTTTTTTTTAATTTGTAATGCTCATTTGACCGTTCAAGGTCAATAACTTGATCTAAAATTCTTCATCGTGTTTTCCTACTCGAGTTCTAATACCCACTCATTAACCACAAGGGACTCCAATTATTAACTTTAAATTATAATTTCAACATAAAAAGAAGTTATAAAAAGATGTAAAATATATAGCCCATATTTAACCTTAAACACGTGTTTTATGTACGTGTTTTTCGTAAAGACGTACAAACAAGTTATTCTCCCCAAACTAGTCCCGACTTTAAACAAGTTCTAGTTGAGCCAACGAAAGTTAGAATCGGTTTGTAATGAAACCGGTGTTGGTCACGAACTGTTTTTAAAAAATGAAGTGATCGATTTAGTTCAATTCCGTTTTTCAAACCATTCCATTGATTTAAACATTTAAACATAAACATGTTTAGACAATATGCATTATACGTTAATTACAGCCAATTACAACCGACAATTAAAGTTAACCCTAATCATTCTCAATTAACGCTTCTAGTTCAAATAAACATCATGATGAACTACGATTTTTTTTCCTAGGATGTCATTATTTTCGATGATTTAAATTGTAAATCGCAACTTTCAATGTGGTGTAGTGGTAAGAGGCTTGGATTCTCCAAAAGAGACCCAAGTTCTAGTCCCACTACCACCACTTGGAAGGGGCAAATGGGGGCAATGAAGGGAGACTTGTGGCCAACATAAGTTCGATCTCTGAGCCAAACGGGTTTTACCGCTAGCTTGTTGTCGTGCCTACGGGCGGACGGGCTAGTGGGTTTCCCCCGAATTGGAGTTGGTTTAATAGGTGGGCTTCGGCTATCCAGCGCTGTCTGTGTTCGCAGAGCGTTTGGGGTCGCCTTTCGCCATTGGGTTACCCCGGGTAGCCGGGCTTTATTCGTTTCGCTGTCCAAAAAAAAAAAATTTAAATTGTAAATCGTAACGTCTATGCCGCATCAAAATTTTCGGGTCGGGTCGTGACCCTTTACACTAGTTGTAGGGTTTTAGCATCTTTTCGTCCAAAACCCTTCATACCAACAGGATCATAAAACGACCTTGAAAATGGCGACAACAGCGGCTGCCGTTCGATCAGTTTTCCGGTCATCCTCCATCCGTAGCGCGGCGGCACGAGCATCTTCTCAGGCCAAATCTGCTCCTTCACCCTTCCGCCCCAGTAGCCGAAATTCCCTCTCTAATCGCATCTTCAGGTACCAGATCTACAAGTTTTTCAATTTTTTTTAGGGCAGAAGATGAAAGTTTAGGGTTTGTATAGTTTCCTAAGCTGTGAAATTGAATTGATGTGAGTTTTTGTCTGTGTTTGTGTGTGCAGTTGTCCAGTTGAAATGAGTGCTTGTTTGGAGTCATTGCAACCATTTCACACTGCTACTGCTTCAGCTTTGATGACTTCCATGCTAACCCTTTCTCAACGTGGCTACGGTTGGCTTCCGGAAGGTAAATTACAGCTCCCTTGAGTTTGTCATAGTTTCTATTCAATTTGTGTAATTTGCAGATGCTTTGATTGCTATAGAATTGGGTGTTTGTTTACATGATGATGATATTGGATCTCATTGTATGCATTCATTTCTAAATCTAGACGCTGTTTGTGTTAGTAGGCCATTGTAACTTTTTTTAGAACGGCTAACTCACACCCTTTAAACCTACTCTTAAATCTACACAAATGTCTGTCGTGAGACTAGGATTCTCAACTGCTTAGGAACGAACACATTTACTACACACTATGATACTGCGAGACTAAAAGCGGTTTGGTGGTTAGACCATTACCTAGGGCATAATACTTCAAAGGTGAAGTGAAATCTTTTGTTTGCTTTTGGTGATTTTTAGGTTGCTTCGTGCTTCAGTAGTGGTATCTTTATTTTTATCCTACGATCATTGTTTTGTGAGCTTTAAGTTATATGGAGCCTAAGTTAGGTTGTGTATGTTGAGGCAAGTGTTAACTTAGTCTTTCTTTGTGCAAGTTCTTTAATCGTTTCTAAAAGTCAGTGTTTTTCACCGCCGCATCTAATTTGTGCCGGAGTGATTAAAGTTTCAGTATTTTTCTATCATTTCAATCTTGTTCACAAGAGTTCTTCCAATGACGTTGCTAGAGTCAAGAACCATTTTTCTTGGATTTACGTTGCTAGAGTCACTAACATACCTGCTGGATTTACGCCTGCTAGATTATCTTGGATTTACGCCTACTCATTCTTTTACACATAGTATTTTTTTTCTTAGAACTTACACTATTTCACTTTAGCCTCTCCATGGGTCTTGATCGGTTTCTAATTGTTGGTTTTTTTATTGATTAGGTATCTAGCAGCGGGTTGTAGGTTTCTCCTTGATCTTCTTTCAATCACTTTGAGGTATGTTAGTGCTCGTGAAATCCTGTCACTAGATCATGTGAGTTGTTGCACTAGATGAATGTCCTAGGTCTTTTTAGTCAATGAAGCAACCTCGTAGACTCGATTTTTTCTAATCGTGTTTTTTAGTACTTTTTAAATGTTGCTATCCTTCCCAGTCTCCCTTATTCTGCCCCACCATTATGTGTAAAAGCACAAGGATTTATTTATTTATTTTTTTTGTTACCTACCATCTTTTTTGATAAAGCGGTACATGCTTAATTTGTAGGCGTTGACAAGACTAGATGAAGATCAAGAAGCAATGACGGAATCATCTGGATTTGTCTTATTTTGAGTGTTTGTTTGAATAGGAAACATATAGGTCGGTTTACCCGTTACCATTATTAAGATCAATAATCAATCACAAAGTTTTGATATGAGCACAATCCATGCTTATAAATGTCGGGAGGATTTAGTTTGACAGCATGCTGCACCATTTATCTGTTTATCATCATTGAATGAACGATATTTTTACTTATCTTTTTTTAATCAAAAGTACCATACGTGCAGTGAGCTGATGGTCTATTTATCAAACGTATCCTTGTTTTGATCAGCTTGCAATGATGGTGTGTGATGAGTAGTAGCAGTTAGATCTGGTCTCAAAGAATTGCAGTAGCAGTTGATTGTTCAGTGACTTCAGTCTCATCATCGTGTTATTGGAGCAGCTTAACTTTTTCAACAAATTTCGATAACACTTTTTATACCATGTCGAATGTGTTTTCTCATCACAAACTTGAGAAGATTTTTGTTGACTAGATTAACTTTTTGCTTAAAAGGTCTGTAACTAAGCCTGATCTGATCAGGTTACCTAATGAGCTACATTGTATCATAAGAGTGGGAGTGGTGAGACAGGGTTGTAGGCCAATTTGAAAGCGCTACGCCTCTGATCAACTCACTGTAGTTACTCAAGTCAACATATATCTTCCAAGATTTGAACCCTAGACATTTTGAATGAAGGTAAGACGCCTTAGCATCAAAACGCTCTTTGGGACAATCTTTTTTAGGTGAATCCTAAACATACGATTAAATACCACTCCCTTGGGTGTTGTTGGAGTTAGGACAACCGTCTTTAAGTGAAGCTTGAACTTATGATTAAATACCAGACAAACAAATCAAAACATGGTTTTGCTTATTTCGTTGGGCATACGAGATAACCGCATCAAAAGATTTTCTCTCATCACCGATATGGTGGGTTAGTAACGGAACAACTTGTGGTTTTAACCTCAAAGTAAAAGGGGGTAAAACAAATGAAATATATATGCACAAGGAGTAGCATTTATTCCTCAAAGATGGTCAATGATTGCCTTAGTGAAATCAGAAGTTTTTGATGAACCACCAAGATCAGCAGTTCGGTACTTTCCTTCTGCAATCGTTTTCAGAACTGCATCTTGTATCCTCTCGGCTTTGTCATCAAGTCCCAAGTGGCGAAGCATAGACACTGCACTTAGTAACAACGCAGTCGGGTTTGCCAAGTTCTACGCAAGTGAAGTCAACCACATGTGTCATTAATTTGAACCAGCAAGTCAGATATACTTTTAACAAAGTAAAACTTGAACTCTAACCTTTCCAGCAATATCAGGAGCTGAACCATGGACAGCCTCAGCAAGAGCAATTCCTCCCTCCCCAATATTTAAGCTGTAACAAAATGTCAATTAATATGTGAAGATCTACTTGACAATAGTGTTGTAGACTAACAGATCAGACACAACCGGTAGCTTGTTCTTGTTTGTTCGTTTATTTGATAGATAAACGAACAAACATAACATGAAAAAAAATATAAATTATTTTAACCTATGTAAGAATAATTAAAGTTCAAATATACATGATGTTCATTTTCTTTTCATGTTGTTTATTTTAATATAAAGAATAGTTAAAGTTCAAATATACATGATGTTCATTTTCTTTTCATGTTGTTTATTTTAATATAAATGTTTATCTTGAGAGTTGAGAGTTGAGAGTTCTAACAAGAAATAAACGATAACTTTTAAATTTATTAGAACTTGTTTTTAACACATGTGTATAATAGTTCCTACTTTTTTTACACACGTGTAAAGTAAATTAATTTTATTTTTTACCACATGTGTAAAATTTAACCAAATGAACATAAAATATTGTTCATGTTTGTTCGTTCAATAAACAAATGAATACAAATGAACTTCATGGTGACAGGCCATCGGATGTTCGGTTCGCTTACAACTATAATTGACATACAACAGTGAAGAAAAGAAATATACCTTGGTGTCAAACCCAATCCTCCAATTAATCCAGCACAAAGGTCACTTATAATGTCACCATAAAGGTTAGGCATCACTAACACATCAAATAGTGATGGATTCTTTACCAGCTGCATACACAACAGAAAGATCACAAAAAGATCATGAGCCGTAATCTTCTTATTTACATTAAGAGATAAAGAGTGTTTACCATCATACAACAATTGTCAATGACAACTTCCTCATACTTTATCTCCGGGTACTTCTCAGCAACCTCCCGACAACACTGTTAGAAAGAAGCAATTCAGCATAATGTAACATAATAGGAGCAACATCGATCTTTAACATATCAAAACAATAAATTAAAACCTTCAAAAATAGACCATCAGTTTTCTGCATGATGTTAGCTTTGTGTATAGCAGATACTCTCTCTCTACCCTGAGCTTTAGCATAGTGAAAAGCATATTCAGCAACCCTCAAACTCGCCTGTCGGGTAATGATCTTAAGACTTTCAACAACTCCCCTCACCACCTAATGTCATCAAATGCAAGAAACATCAGATTTCAAAGAACATAAAAAAACGCAGCTTTATGATTATTAACTAAACTTACTTGATGTTCAAGACCGCTATACTCTCCTTCAGTGTTTTCACGGATGGTAATGAGATTTACATCATCATACCGAGTCTTGTAACCAGGTAGACTATAGCACGGTCTGACATTCGCATAAAGATTCAGTTCTTTCCTCAATGTAAGATTTAAAGAACGGTGACCTTTTCCAATTGGCGTGGCCATCGGGCCTTTTAAGCCAACTTTATTTCTTCTTACCGATTCTAGACTTTCCCAAGTAACAAAACTTTGTGTTCTAGGATCTACTTCCGTTCCTACGTAATGTTCCTCCCATTCGATTGGAACGTTTGCAGCATTAAATATCTACAAAACAGGACAGGCCAAGCCAATGCTTGACGTTTAAGGTACATGCTTAATTAACAAACTACATACAAATTCATCTATTCAGATTTCAGATAGAGTTAAAACATAAGATAAACAATTCCCCTTCACATTTTGCCTACATACATGTTCCTATTTGTAATTCAGTTATGATCAAATTCACAGACATCAAACTGTGCAGCAAAAATCAACAAATACCTAAAATGCTAAAATCAAAAGCCACATAACAAGAACAAAACTGTATCAAACACACAATCAGATTAACGTTAAAGCAGTGATACAGCTTAATAATAAGAGGAAACTACACCTCTTTGACGGAGGCTGCGATCTCCGGACCAATACCGTCGCCGGGGAACAGAGTGGCGCGAATGAGATCAGAGGAACCGGAAGAATAACTTCGGCCGATCGGCGTCGTGGCGGCGGTGGTGGTGGTGAAGATCGACTTCGTTAAGCGGTTGGGGAAGAAACGTTTGGCAATTTGTGACGCCATTGTTTACGAGTCGCTGAAAGAAAACGCAATAAGTGAAATGAACCGAGAAGAAGATGGGATGTGAATGATCAAGTAATAATAAACAATACAATAATTGTTACTCGTGCTAGTTCAAAGTTACATATAAACGTTTAATGTTATTATTAATATTCTATGTTTTAAGGGCCGGTTTATGACCTAAACATGACTTAACATATTGGAAACCGAAAACCATTCCACCCTTCCAAACGCTCCAACAATGGATCAATAATCCGATAATCACATATGGCCAAGAACACCTTATCAAATTCTTTTTATGACGAACTCACCTTCTTACCGGTCAAATACACTCCACCAAGCTCCTCCCTCACGAACCTATACACTGGGTACGACCTACACAGCTAGATCTGATTTGGAACAACAACGAAAATGATCCTTTGACTAATAAATCAATTGTGAACTTTTAGATTTATTTTTATTTTTTCCTTGACAAGATAAATCATTTCGTTAAGGAAAAAGTTTACTCAACTTCATAACTACCCTAGTGAAGGAAATGGTTCACTCAAAGGAAAGAAAACACATAGAGCATACGTCACGAGTGTCAACACCACATTGCCAAAACAAATTTTTCTTTCGGATAGTCTGATATGAGATAGTCAAGACTTCAACAAAATGATTGCAGGATGGGCTAGCCGGCTATGATTTTTTTTTTCAAATAAGATAAGTTTCATTCTGATGATGATCTCTGGTTCAAAAATAACAAGGACAAAGTGATATACAGGCTTCCATTTGGGGGCGTATCGGTCTAGAGCCCAAGGTTCCATGCTTGGAATACGAAGATGATCGGAAGGCTAGTGCCATATTGATGATCCAAATTGTCGTTCAAAACAACCACGGCAAAGACAGCTCAACCGTTTTGAGAGGTTCAAGGAAAGTTCAAATTTAGAGCTTCGTTTTTTTTTTCAAAATGTTATTAATATAAATCATCGTCGAGACATTAAAACCAACAATGATATATAAAACACAATCAAATTTTTTTAGGTTATTGGCTTGTGTTAATACACGAATAGTGAAGCGTAAAATAAACAATAAGAAAGTGGCATATTAATTGTTGTACGGTAAAAGTGTTAATCCAAAACATTAAAAATGCATACAAATAAATATAAAGAGTTACACACAACAATAATAAATACAACAATAATAAATGAGAATGGTAAAAACACTTTATAAAATAGAGAATAATTCCTTACATACGTACGTAATTTTTTATTAGGTTTGTAAACTAGTCATCTTCATCTAAAATTAGGATCTTTAAAAATTCCCTACTTTAATTAATCCTTTGGGAGTGCAATATATAGCCGATCATGGAAAAAATAGGATGCTTCATGTATAAACCATAGGCACTTTGTAAAGTTACAAGAATTAAATTACAAATTACATTGGTCAAACTACTAACATATAAAATTTATAAAGAATATAATAATCAATACACGAATATTATATGAGTCAAAAGAAACACTACAAACTGTAGTTTTTATATCTTGATATAAAAATTTATAAGTAAATTATAATCATTATGTTTAAGAATTTATGAATTTATCTAATAAATTAAGTTTTTAGGAGATGTAATTAATTTTTGAGGGAAAAATATTTGTTATATAATAATAAGTTTGGATGGGAAAATTAAGTGTATTTTTTCACCATGCATAAGTTGATTAATACAAATTCTAAAAAAAATTATGAGTATTTAATATTTAAAAATTTGATTTCATCAACTTATTCATGTTGAAAAATTACAGTTAATTTTTTCTTCAAAAGTTACATCCCCTAACCTTGATTATTACCTAACCTTGATTATTAAATAGATATGTTTACTTTTTAAACTTCACAAATAAATACTGTAGTCTTTTAATAAACCAGAATAAATTTTCACCCAAAAAGACTCAAACTAATACCAATTAATTAATGTTATTGAAAACATCATTTAACATTACAACCATAACCATAGAGTAGCAAATTGCTACACGTCTATATATACTGTTCAGACACGTTGGAAATAAAATAGCACAGGCTCCAATAAATTTTGGACGCGTGGATTACTTCTTGCACACGTATGTGTTACTTCCATATATATATTTTTAGAATATAACCACCATGTTAAGTAATTGACGTGCGTCACACACAATTCACAATTATAAATTATCACCTTTGTACAATCTAAACATATATCGATCCAACATATATTAGAAGATCAAGACATCAGAGATAATTAAAATGCATCGACCGGTTCACCTACCACCACCACATCACCACCATCATCATCCACCTCCTCCTCCTCATCCCCACCACCACCATCACCCACCACCTCCACCTCCTCCTCCCCCTCATCATCTTCACCATCACCATCCACCACCACCTCCTTTCCATCATCGCCACCACCATCACCCACCACCTCCTCCTCTGATCCCTCATCATCTTCATCATCACCATCCACCACCACCTCCTACCCATCACCACCATGCACCACCGGTATGCCACCACCACCCTCCACCACCACCACCACATCCGCATCCCCATCATCACCACCACTAGCTTTTGATCAAAGAAGTCAAGATCTTGGATACCTTACTCACTATGCGCGCATGTTGTTTTATTTCCATATAGCAGCTTGTAACTTGTAACATTTTTTTCTCTTTTCATTTTGTGAGATTTTATAAATATATATTAATGTTGATGTGTAGTTCGTGATCATATATTTATATGTACCCAATTCTAAAACCTAAGCTTTGTGGTCGATCATGAACCACCGATCTTGGGTTCTTGATTTGTCGTACGTGTTATACACTAATTTGTTTGGTACTTGCTACAAATTGAAGTTGGCTCGGCTATTGATATTTACGATTTGGTTTTAACTCTAAAGCTTAAATATATTTTTTAAATTCTTTTGTAATTAATACAACTTCTTCACGAAGCGCGAAGTGCAAGACATAATACTTGCTAGTATATGTAGCATTTTTTACATTTCAACGACAAAGCTGCATCGAGCCGGTTCGTTACGGCACAATTCAATATATTTTTTAAATTAGGTTTACGATTTTATGCCGCAGCGTACGAGATAATTTTTTTCTCTACATAACTATGTTTTATTTCTCTCCAACGTGCATGCGAGATAATTCTATTGTTATGTGTTTAACGAAGCGTGAAGTCGCAACCACACGCTACACTTGTCAAAATCTTAATTTTACCTAACAACGCGTGCAACAAAGTTACAAATACAAGAACAACCGCTACATCACTTAGCCAACCAGATATCTAGTTAATGCGTACAGTTCTTACTTTTATATTATAACGTGTGTAACGAAGTCACATGCCACAAATCCAGTTAATGCGTACAAGTCTTAATTTTATTATTATAACGCGTATAACGAAGTTATAAATACAAGATTCTACCATTGAGTCGCGTGACCAACCAATTAAATCTAGTTAATACTGTTTGACTCTGAAATTATAAATTTGATCGATCACCATTTAGTGTTTTAAATTAAGCTATTGCTAATAGCTTATTAAACTAATTACTGAGATTATGAGATAATGACTGCATATTTTATTTTGTTCCGGTGTTACATAATACTATAGCTTGTTTTCATACAAAGATCAATTCGTGTACTTTATAGATTGTGTTCAATTAAATCAAACCGCCAACTTGTGTGTCGTACGATGACCTCCAATGTATTATATGCTTATCACCTTTAAGATACGTACATGCATCGATCAAACCTGCTAGAGTTTGTGACATAAAGGGTCAATAAACGCCCATGGATCATATGCCGCAACGGCATACTCTACGCGCATACCGGTACCCCGGCCGCTATCTTCTCTCTTAATTTCCAACGTTTTCTTATATAGTTTATAGAGAACGTTGACTGGTTATGGGTCTCCTAATTACGTTTCTAGCTCGAATTATGCTCATTTGAAGCTTATAAGGTCCTGTAATATCTTCACAATCTTAATAATCTATGCACATGTGTTTAGCCCTCCAACTTTCGTCTAAAGACTTTAATTAGCTTCGATCAAAAGATACTAAACCATAACATACCCCAAGTCAACTCATTCAACAGTATAAACACAAACGACAACATAAACACTAACAAAGCACTACGTGATCAATTGTGAAATAGAAAACAATATGTACAATACGCACCATATATTTTTCCTAAACATTTTAGTGAAGTCAATCAAATCGGTTTTCAAAGAATTCGCTAAATTATACATTTAGAAGAAACTAAACATATGATATTTTATATATGTTTGGCATGTAACTTGTATGTGAAACCAATTTAAACTAATACTTTGCTTATTATTAGTTTTTTTTTATCATATATATATGTTGTTCCTTGATCTTGTTTCCATACGACATTTCAATACCAACACCATTTCACATTATAAATTCCAAGGTTTACTCCGATCTCACTTACTATCTCAACCAAATCAAAATGACTAATTATATAAGAGTTGGTGGTGAATATATATATATAGCTCATTCGTATTTTGTATAACACAGTACGTGGTTCGTGACCCTAGCGAGCTAGCAGCTAGCTCATTTGTACCGCTCATTCATATCCATAGATTAAAGTATAAACTCGTATCCCAAATCACTAGCTACAAATCTTTATGTTTAAAGCTTTGAGGAGTAGCATGCATGGCGATTAATCTAATTTTTAATGATCAATCTCGATCATATTCGTATTAATTTCATATGCATCCACAACATTAACACTATCATACTTTTGTAGATCTTTTATTTTTTTATTTTTATTTTGATGAGACTTGAACCCAAGATCTCTTCATTTCTATGATCGAGTCTTGATTACCTTACCTTAACCAATTTTGTTAACGATCATTATTGGTAAGCAAACTGCTGATTTGAATGATAGTTTATAGCCATTTACAACCATCACTCGTTATAGCCTTTTACGTTTATTTTTTTTTAGAACGGAAATTGGTGCAACGGCTTATAGTCGATGCACGAAGAGGCGCAATGACCGAAATTGAAACCCTGTCTCTAACACCAGTATGTATTTTTCATCGGCATTAGGGCTCCCCTATTACTGCGAACGAAGCGGAGACTCACCACAACCCTTCATACGAGCCAAATTGATTGGAATCAAAACTCGCCAACCAATTATTCAGAGAATTGAAACACTAGACGTACTGTTGTCTCACACACAACTTGTGGTGGCTGATTTGTGTTATTTTCGCTTGAATGCATTTGCCTGGTTGGTTTAGTTTTCTCCGGTCATAATAAACAGCCCACGTACCCCCAACGTGCGTGGGTAAATAAACGTGTTTAATGATAAAACATAAGCCAGACTTATAAACTTTATTTTTTATTATTACTTATAACAGCTTAAATTACATAATATATTTTCTTACCAACGGAACTTGAACCCGTATCATAAAAAAGAAAACACCTTATTAAACATCTTGATACCGTTAGATCAAAAGCCCATAGATACTTATTACTAATATTATTATTATTATTATAGTATTTTATATTTTAACCACATACAGTTGGTGAGTACTAAACAATACTTAACATATTGGAAGGGGAACACCATTCCAGCCTTGAACACACTCTAGCAATGGATCAATAATTTGGCCCGTGCACACTGCCATGAACACCTTCTCAAACTCTTCCCCCGGTGACGTCACCTTCTCGCCGGTTAAGTAAACTCCACCAAGCTCTTCCCTAACAAACCGGTACAACGGGTATGATCGACACGCTTTGATCCGGTTTGGAATCGACATTGTACCATTCTCAAATGCAATCCTAACACCTTCAACTTCCTTAGGCAAAATAGCCTTCAATTCTTCCTCAAAACTAGCAATCCTCTTGAGATAATGTATGTTAGTGTTCTTCTCCATTTCCGTGTTGTTTAGTGCGTGATCAACGAGAACTTGCCTGAGCTTTTGCATCAACGGGTATGTTGCGAGACATGGGTCATCGACGTAGGAGAAAACATACTCACGATCAACCACACGAAGCAAGTCTTTTTCACATAGTTCAAATGGGTGGAGCTCGTCAACACCAATGGCTAAAACCTTGTTGGCTACTTCTCTTACGGTGTTCTTAACGGTTGATTTCATGTTCTCTTCCAAATGCCTCAAGTCGATCGATTGGCATAATGCGACTAAATACGTCGACGACATGAGCTTTAAAATCTCAACCGCTTCGGCTGTTTTTCGGGCTGAAATCAACCCTAAAGAGTTAACATCTTGGTTATGTTGTTCCGCGCTTTGAACATGGTTAGTAACCGGATTTGCGAGAAACTGAAGCTCCGAACAATACGAAGCCATCGCGATCTCCCCACCTTTAAACCCGTAATCTAAACTCGGATTCCGTCCACCTGACAAATTCGAAGGTAATCCATTGTTGTAAAAATCATTTACAAGCTCGGAAAATTGGGCGAACATTAGTTTCCCAATTGCCGCAATAGCCAAACGTGTGTTATCCATCGAAACCCCGATTGGGGTCCCTTGAAAGTTGCCTCCATGTAACGCTTTATTTCTCGAAATGTCAATTAAAGGGTTGTCGTTGACTGAGTTGATCTCGCGCTCGATCATTTTGGTGGCAAACCGGATGACTTCAATTTGTGGTCCGAGCCATTGGGGCGAGGTGCGGAGGGCGTAACGATCTTGTTTCGGTTTTTGTAATGGGTCCATTTCATGGACCTTTTGTGCGGCTTTAACATAATCACTTCCATCTAAAATGTACTCCATGATGGCTGCAGCCTCAATTTGACCTGGATGATGCTTCAATTTGTGCGTTAAGTGGTCCGTGAACTCTGGCTTCCCTTGCATAACTTCGGAAAATATGGCCGATAACACTTCCGACAATAATACAAGTACGTTAGCTTCAAATAGCACGATGGACGCCATCCCCGATCCAACGGTAGTGCCATTGACGAGTGCTACGCCTTCTTTTGGTTGTAATTCAAAGAACCCGCCTTTGATGCCAGCATGAGCGAAGGCTTTTTTAGCATCAAGGATTTCTCCAGTAGGGCCTATAGCTTTGGAGTTGGGGCGGCCGATGAGGAGACCGGCAATGTAGGACAAGGGGACAAGGTCTCCGGAGGCGGTGATGGTGCCACGAAGGGGTAAACAAGGGGTGATGTTATGGTTTAATAGTTGGGTTATGGCTTCCAAGATCTCGAAACGAATGCCGGAATAACCCTGTAGCAAGGTGTTGATTCTCACAAGCATTGCAGCCCTTGTTGCTGAATGCGGCAGCGTGTGGGTTGACTCACTGAAGTTGCCAAATATTCCAGCGTTCAAAAATCTGCCAAAACATCAAAATGAGCTTACTATATATATATTAAATGTTATACAAGAATTGTATCATAAAATGTTATACACAACACATACCTTTCTGAGTGACTATAAAACTACACTGCTTTTATGTCATTCAACATGTTTATAAATAAACCAACTGAGATGCTCCATGACAAATTCAAAGGTTTTTTTTTCAAAAAGAAACAAACCTGACCGATTTAAATGCGGTCTATAAACAGAATCATTAATAGGCTACCAAACAACCTGTTACATACACTTTTTCTCCCCTACTATAGTAATGATTAATTACCTGATGAGTTCCTTCTGAAGAGCTCCACCTTTTGTTGTTCTACGGTTGGAGTTAGCCCCAAACCCGGTGCTGACACTATAACTATCCGTCCCTTTATTCGCACTCTCCATCACCCAATCACTACTTGCTTTCACCCCCGCCCTCGCAGACTCCGACAACTCCACCTTGATAGCAGCAATATTATGACTAACGGCTATTGCAGCCACATGTGATACCGTCAATGCTAATTCTCCACCTAGCTTCACAACAGGCTTCCTAAACTCCGCCACCATCCGCTTCACCTCATCTAAGTGGCTCCCCTTCAACGACTCCGCTACCACACCCCAGTTTAACGGATCACCGTTTTCGTGTTCACTGATCATTTCAACACCATTCTTATAATTAATACCGGCCATATATTTTTAATTAAGAGCTATGATCGAGAGAATATATTGAAGGTGAAGGGTTAAGTAGAAGGATGAAGAAATTAGATGGTATATATAGGTGAAGGGTTTGCATTGTTCAAATTTTATACAATTGTTGAAGGTGTTTGATATTGATATTTGAGTACGGAGGTTGGTAAGTAGTTAGACACTGGTCGTTAAAGCATCATCATGCATATATAGTGTCCATGTTCAGAGTTAGACTTTTCAAACAATGGTAGCTATATAGTGTGCAACTCTACTTTGGTTTTGTAAGTCTAAATTATTGACCAATTAAATAATAACATATGCTATTGGCTATTGCTAATCAGTTGTTGTGCATAGAAACAAAACTTGTATTTTTACCTACAAATTAAATTTGTTTACTTCCACTTATCAAATGTGTATATAGCGTGGGTGTTTATGGCTAGGTCGGTTTAATCGGTATTGGACGAAAGAGTCATTTACTATGGCTTTAAAAATGACGAATCAAACATGAGAATCTAGATAAGTAGTCATGGTATTGTCGTCAAACGAAAATATGTATGACAAACTTTCAAAAAAAATCTTATTAATTAAGAAAAAATCTTGTAGCGAATTTCTTTTTGATAATATTGCGACAGCTTTAACTACAAAATTGTGATAATACTAGGTTGTTGCAACATCTGCGACATCTTAGCCACAAAACTAGTTTTTTATAAGTTAATTATACTTTTTAGTTTGCTACAAAAATAGTATGCAAACTATGGGGTGATTTAAGGTCTTTTTTGTTTTTATTATTTCTCAATAAAACTGTCATAAAATTTATCGTAAATATTGAGTTGTCGGAAGTTTGTTGGAAATTGTTGTACCAAAATACACCACATTTTAGTAGTACATGTTTCATGGTTTAATTTACTTTTTCTATTTTTCTAAAAACTTCTTGATTTTGTAGTAAAATTTTAAATACAACACATAGTCGATAGTCGTAATACATAATTACATATACTTAGTCATATGTTTCAAAATCGAAAAAGGTGATAAGACATGACTATCATTAGCTGTTCCTTTACCTACTATTGAAAATGTTACGGTTAGGTGAAAAAATATGTGGATATAATGTCAAATACTATTTTTGTAAGTAAACTTTAAGTCACACATATAGTTTGATAATTAACAATTAATTTACAGAATTTATTTCAAAAGAAATTAATAAATATTTTAATAGAGATGTAAGCAATTAACATTTTTTTAAACGACAGTAAAAAGACTTTCATTATACCGTCGAGGAATTAACAAAAGTTTAAAAAGAATAAAAAAAACCCGAATAACAAAGCATACCAAAACACTAGAAATATATATACAGAGAAGTGAACTATTAATTGTCATTACAAATATAGTAATAAAATTCATATCGAAATGGGCCATTGTATATTTGTACACACCTTTTTTTATTTCTTCCCATTTCTTGCTTGACAAGATAAACATAAACCACCTTGATAACGAAATATTGGTGCTCAATTTCATACCTACCCCAATTAGGCTGGAGGGAACATTTTTCGTGAGTTGTTAACTTGTTATTATCAATTTTTTCAGATGTTAACTATTTTCTTGAATACAATATAGTCTAGTTAGAGCCGGATAACAAGACCTTTTATTTGAAAAAATATCATGGTCTAACATCAAGAAATTCGAAGTTTTAAAAAAATACTCTATTACTTTTGAGAGGAGATTAACAAAGATGTTACTAAACGCATCTTATATTTTAAGTACGTTTAGACCCCTCTTTCAACTTATCAAATTAGTTTATACTTTGTTTTATTTATCTATTTAACATATCAACTCTTAATATGTTAAATCAAAGACTTTCATCGTTTTGTAAAAAGTCGGTTACCTTCTCTTTTCCAGTTTTTCTTGCTACATCTAAAGCACAACTTTAACATTATGCTAAACTAACCCACAACTTTAACAATACTACAATTTTAACTTCAAGCTTTAACATATCACAATTCATCCCCAACTTTAAAAATATTATCATTTTTTTACTACAATTGTCCCCCACTTTGACAATATACCATTTTAACCTAAATTTTGACTTATCACAATTGACACCAACTTTAACGATGTTATCATTTAAACCCTTAACTTAGACATATTTACCATTTAACCTCAACTTTGTATATATACATTTTAGCCTTCATCTTTTATTTACCTTTACAACATTACACCACAACTACGTTACTTTCACATTTAACGTGCTAGACAATACTAAATGAGTTTGAATAAAACACGACCGTCGCATTACGTGACGTTATATCATAATCCTAGTTAAATTACAAAACTGAATAGGAATGGCTATATCTTCCTAAGTCTTTCTTTAAACTTATATCCTCTATTGAAAGATGATGTATTCTTATGGATAATGGTCAGAGTTATGCGAATTACATTAATGAATTATTTTTAGTTTATATTTTTTTATTAATAACCATCAATCACTTATTTTTAAATCATATTACAACAATCTTATAATATTCCTAATTATAACAAGTCGTGTACAGAATTCTATTACGATCATCTTTTTTACAACGTATTGTATAAGTATTTCAGTACGTGTAGTATATGGGTTAATAACCTAGTAGTGTATAAGCATCAACAAAACAGTATCATATATTTAAAAATTATTTTTGAACATATTAAAATCTACGTACATTTTAGCCAAATTGTTATATATAATAAAATATGAGGCTTATAATAGTAACTATTTCGTCTTTTGGTGAAAAAATCCATTTACACCATTTATTTTTAATAAACTTATCATATGGTCCTCGGTTTTCTTATAATTTAATCGAATATCGAGGCTTTGCTAGCATATGAAAACTTCCGTTTAGATAAAAAAACTCATGATAACTATCACAACACATGATTGTTATCTAGTTATATAACAAGTAAAACAATGCTTAGTACTATTCTCATAACTTTTGACGAACTATAAGTAAAACAATGGTTAGTACCATTCATAACTCTTGACGAACTATAAGTAAAACAATGGTTAGTGCCATTCTCATAGCTCTTAATAACATTTTGGATCACTAATCTATGCGATCACTTCATATACTCATCAAGATAAAACACACCTTAGCTAGGTGATCACCCCCCCCCCCCCACCCCCAAACCTAAAACTCTATTTTTTTGTATTAGGACTAAAACTCAAGACCTCAGTACTTTATAAAGTCTAATTGCATCACCTTAACACTTGGGCCAATGATCATTGGCCTTGATTCCATATATAACGCGCTTCTATACACATTTTTGTTAGAACACTTAAAGTTGAAAGCTAATAGAATCGTGTAAACACATTTACTGCTACTTTATGTAACTAGCTTAGCGGCCACGTGTAACACATTTACGTAAAAAAAACGATATTAAGTTACATTTTTTTATTAAAAAAATACGTGTAATATAGATGTAATATAAAATTTGAATCACATAAGAACTATAATTATTATATAATCTACCGGTTAACATGGATACGAGAATATTTTAAAATTCAAACTAAATAGATAGATACAGAAGAAGATAAACTTAACTATTAGGAAAATATATGCATGTAGTATTTGACCCGAATAGGATCCGTGCGCTAAATGAAAGGAGTGTTTGCCATATAGGATATTTCCTATGTAGTATATGAGCATATCTAAAATATCGACAAGTCAATGGATTTTTCCAAGTATATATTGGCCATGACAGTGATGTAAATGCATAACCACATCTTTCTGTCACTAATAATCTAAACAACACTACATACTACTTAGTTATTGTAGTTCTGATCAGCAATTTGTATGCCAACAATGACTATCAAAACAAGCAGCTTCAATTCAAGCTGTTCATAGCATGCAAGATGCACAGGCAATATATATATTCATATATATATGGCCCTAGCTAGTTAACCATCTTTACAACTCCATGTCCATCCCCAATATATACAAAAAACATGAACATTCCCCCGGCCACCCTTCTATCCTAATTCACAAATAGTATATCTTTTGTTTGTGTGTAAACAATTAACGGTCTTAACGACCCCCGCCCACTACTTCTAACGAACCATCCTTCATCAACTTCAAACTAAGATTGTTGAATCTTTCCCGGGAATATTGTCTTGATGCTTTTCTCCAGTCTGTGCCCGCCTTCATCATTGCAGCAAATTCCTCATAACTAATACGTCCATCCTAATAAAATTAAAATGAGACTCGTTAGAGAAGCGAACAAACAAAATAACAGGTGCATGCAAACAAGACCCGTCGAACACGCCCAAATTGCAATGTGGGAATTCCAAAAGAGAGTTTAACCTTATCCATGTCAACTTCATGCATAATGGCATTGATTACTTCTTCATTGGTGTTTTCACCTTCTTCGCTTAACGCTTGACGAAGCTCTCCCACCTCTATATAACCCGTTCGATTTTTATCAAAGAATTCAAAGGCTTTATGTAGGTGCTCATCATTCGCCATTTTTTTAAAATGCAGCGCGACAGCCACAAACTCCCCTAAGTTCAGTGTCCCATCTCTATCAGCATCAGCCTGCAAAATCATGTTTCCAGTTAAAAATAATAATAATAATAATAATAATAATAATAATAATAATAATAATAATAAAATTCTTGGTTTAACTTTTTTTTAGAACAGCGGTTGTTACAACAGTCTATGACCGATGCACTCAGAGGTGTAGGGTTGTTGCTTACAGATTCAATTAAGTTTTGAAGATCTGCATCATTTACTTGATGACCAAGTTTCGGTAACCCGATTCTCAGATCTTCAAGATTAATCTTTCCTTTGTTGTCTGTGTCTATCATATGAAAAACATCCTTTATTCCCGCCACTTCCTCTACTGATAAATGTTCAGCCACCACCTGTGTATATCACCATTGATAGCTTAACCAACAAAAACAAATATCGTAGCCTGGATTCAACAAATCTAAGGTAAAATTAGCATGATTTGTAGGATATTGAAGTTGTTTTAGACTTTTAACACGAGCTGAATCGGAACATAGTTTTTGCGATTACCATTGTATGTGCTTCTCTAGTTGCAGTAACAAACTAATTCTGTACAAATACGAATAATAAAACATACCCTTAAAGCTTGTTTCTTTAGCTTGTTCATCATTAAGAACTGTTTAAGCCTTGACTTAACAACGTCACCCAATGGAACATTGGAGGCCTTCTTTAAGTTAAATAACCACGGATGTTCTGCAGTCGTGATACGCAAGTAAATTAGCCAGCACATTATTAAAGAAGCGTACTTGCAACCAAAGCAGTACCTATACAATGTTATATTACCAAGAGCTTGTTGAGCTGTAAGCCGAGACTTAGGATCTGGGTCAAGCATTTTCTTCACAAGATCCTTCACATTATCAGATACTTTAGGCCATGGATCTCTTTTGAAATTTATAACGGAGCGAATGATTGCTTGCGCCACTCCTTGTTCAGTTTCTATTAAAAAACATTATACATTAAAGATCATTACTGTTTCTTGCAGTCAAAATAATCAGTTTCAAAACACAAATCCAAGCATCCCTTAAGGAAGTAAATCGACGGGGACAATTGGAATAGAGAAACATACCTGCCCAAAAAGGAGGAACACCACAGATCAAAATGTACAAAATAACTCCGGCACTCCATACATCAACCTCGGGACCATAGTTGCGTTTAAGAACTTCGGGAGCCATATAATAAGGGCTTCCCACTATCTCGTTAAAGATTTCCCCTAGATAACAAAATTTTATTTGTAACTTTGTAGTTACATGAATCAAGAAAAGTTTTAAGATTATGATTATATACCTGGCTTAAAGAAAACCGAGAGCCCGAAATCAATGGCCTTTAAAGGAGCCGTTTCCTTCTTGTTTCCAAAAAGAAAATTCTCCGGTTTGAGGTCACGATGCATAACTCCATGACTATGACACATCTGTAATCAACAGAAACTAAAATTCAAAAAAGAAAGAACTAGAAAACAAACAAGCAAACGTGTCGTGCATAATCTCACTCATATCAGAGCTATTAGTAGGGTCTGGGGAGGGTGTGAGAGGCCGAGATTTTCCACCCCCGGCTCCAAAACCCACTTTCGTTTAATACAGATAGTATAAAATACAGCTAAGGAAAAAAAAATAGAAATTAAACACGCAGACCTGCACGATTTCCACAATGGTCCTCATAATAGAAGCTGCAGCTCGTTCGGTGTAATGTCCTCTAGCCACAATCCTATCAAACAACTCTCCGCCTTCACATAACTCCATCACGATATGCACAGCATCATCATCCTCGTACGTGTCTTTTAATGTCACGATATTTGGATGTTTAGGTAAATGTCTCATAATCTCAACTTCTCTTCTAACATCCTCAATATCCACTACAGTTCGAAGTTTCTTTTTTGATATTGATTTGCACCCAAATTTTTCGCCTGTTTTTATATCCGTACACAAATAAGTTATTCCAAATTCACCCCTACCCAACTCTTGACCAAGACTGTAGCCCTGTGTGATATCATTGCCTGTAGGATCTTGTAAAACGGGGAAATTTTGCTCGGTTAAAAGGGTGTTATACTCAACTGTGTAAACATTTTGTTTGCGGTTTCTTCTTTTCTTCTTCTCCTTCCTCTTAGCAGCATTACCAGGGGTAACACAGCAATTTCCCATGATTCAAGATAACTAAATCTTTTTCAATGATTCAAAGAAACAAAAACATTCTGAGGAAAAAAAATCAAGGAAAATGCTTTAGAAAGAACCAATAATCTTGAAACTACAGAAAACAATCTAGAGGATAAAAAAAAGACGAAAATTGAGTTCAAGACGTCGCATATGATCATTTTATATAACCAATAGAGCTCGTTGCAAGAAAACTTATGGACCTGTCAATACAATGCTAACCAACAGGATAAAAAAATGGGTGCAGCTTGCACTGGTTATGTCATGAAACCGGTGGAAGCAAGATTCGACCTTAGACCTCTACTAAAATGTAGGTTGCCAACATATGATCATATTACAGAAGAAATGAAACCCACAATTAAAGGCCATTATTTTCCTTATCCCAATAAATTCAAGAAAAATTGAAATTTTAGGAGCCCTAATCAAACCTGGTAAGACATGATTCATATCACAGAAACATAATCAAATCCTAAATACATGATCTTATAACAGAAAGCTGTAAACTTTTCAATATGTTAAAAAAGGGCATACAACTACTTGCAGAAATGAATCCCATTATTGCATAACAGAGGCAATGCAAAATCATAAAAAAAATCAACAAAATTGTAAAAATTATGATTGAATTGAATTGAAGAGGCCAATTTCGTTACCAGAAAAGGGTGAAAATTGAAGGGTGTTTGAAAGTGAGAAGCTTTCATCAATGGTGACCAATGAAGGGTTTGTTTGAAGAAGAATGAGATGATGATGATATGAGAAAGATGGAGAGACAAAAAGCTCTGTTTTCAGACTTTTTTTCCCTCCAAATTCTCCTCCTCTTCTATCTTTGTGTTTTTCTCCTGTTGTTTGTCCTTTGGTTATATAAAATTCAACCTTCTAAACAATGGTGTTAGGCTTTTATACTCCTTATACAAACCCACAATTTATTACGAGGTTTATTTTAGCATGAAACAATTTTATTGTTATTGTGTTTTGTCACCATATACTTATTACTAACCCCTAAACATATCTCCTATTGTTTTCTGGCCCTTTAAAACATAACGTGACCTTTCACACATGTCGCTTTTAGCTTCTATTCGTCTATATAAGGGCTTGTATACCACTTACATACTCTCGTATACAACCTTTTAAGAGCTGGATAATAATACATTGCGTAAAAACTTAAGTGGAAGATATGTTAAGGCGTTAAGCACACCCCTTAAACATTACGTGATCATGCTATTAAGTATTAACGGCCTCATAATTCCTTCAGAAAAATTCTACAAACCAAACACGCCCTTTACATTGAAGAACAAGTATTTCTAAAAGCAAAAGGTCGCACCCGGCACCCGCTTTAACCACGTGACGACAACAATTTGAGAGGGCATACCACATGAAAGTGTACCGTTGAACACCCTGGTAATTGGAAATTTTGGTCGTACCACCAGATATCCTCTAGTTACGCCATGAGTACCAAGATCATTTCATACAAATGCAAACCAATATCCACAGATGCCCAGAAGTTCTCTAACTGTATCCCAAGTACCAAACGACATTCATAGTTGTATGGTTAATATTCTATAGAGAAGTCAAAAACATTGCGAGATCATTATCGAATCTTTTCTTCTAATTAAGTCGACCAAAAAAAACACTAGACTTTAAAACATACAAAACAACCATCGCCAGCAGCATTTGCGCATCGGCGTTTGACGAAATTGAAAAATGAACCCGGTTTTTCTCTTTCAGCTTCACCCTATTCCTGCAAAAACAGACTCAAAATAAATCTTTCTGAAACTACATATCCAATAAACAATTATTATCCAGGGTTAATGAGTTTTAACACCACTTACCACTTTGACATTATTGACCAGGCCCAGATCAGTAAGCGAATGTTCTGATATACAATTTACATGCACTATGACACCATTCTTGGCGCTTCCAACTTTACCATTTGTAATGTCTAAATACGCAGCTCCTTTAAACATCCATTTACCCCTTTCTAAACTGTAAAAATCATCAAACATTTCGCCACATAAAACGCATACGGCTTGACTTTCATCTGCATTGACCATCATCACACCATCAATCTCCAATGTGCCCTCACTGCTTGACCCGTTAACCCAATCATCACAGTTCAAGAACCACCTCCTTGATGGGTCAGAATCAGAATTTCTCAACGTATGCCATTCCATATGTTTATCAAACCGTTGTTGAAGTTTAAACCTTAATCCACATATACTGCATTGGTGTGGAAGCTCATCGATGAGGTCACTAATCACAGCAGGATGGAATTCCCTGATGACATCAGCCCTAAATTTATATCCGATGGGACACTTGATTTCATCATTGGTAGACTGAACTGTCTTGATTTCTTCATTGGTAGACTGAATTGGCTTGATTTCTTTATTGGTAGACTGAACTGTGGTGGTGGTAATTTTAGATGCAGGTTTGGAGGCAGATAGCTCACTGCTTGTAGATGAAGTAGAAATCACAGAGGGATCTACAATTGGGGAAATTGTATCATCACTTGGGATCTGGTTCTTTGATTCATCTTTTGATGTAGAAATTAAGCCTTTAGCAACCAAAGTACTTAAAAGGCTTGACACGTTACTTGATGCGTTATTTGATGCAGTATTAGCGACACTTGAACTAACTGTTGATGAAATAGGTTTGTTACCAAATATGCTGCTAACAGCAGCTAACAAACTATTGGAACTTATTGGGTGAGCCGGTGAGGAACCAGTTGCAGAAACAGGATCACATACGGGTTCGGATTGATATGGTGGCAGAAAAGGAGGATGCTTTATTGGTAACTGAGGCGAGGGTGGGCGTAAATTGTGAATCTTTGATTTTTGGGAGTTGATCACTTGTGAAATCTGAGGATTTATTTGGAAAGAATCTTGATGAGATTGACTAGAAATCCCTGTGCTTTTTTGACGTGTTTTACCATTTGAATCTAATAGATCTTGATCACCTAAGTCATATGACAACCTGTTCGATTGGAACTGTGAGTGAGGACGCTGACGTGGCGGTTGTTGACCAGATGGCGTTGCAATTTTACTCACTGGTTTCTCAGGGTCAAAATACAAGCGTGGGTCTCTCTTTGAGCTATTAGATGAGGCGGGCTTCAGGGCAACCGAGCTCACATCATCCCACAAGTACTCCTCTTCGTCTGAGTTCTTCCAGTTTCTAGTTATTTCCCCACTTCCTTTATTCAAAGACTGCAACTTCACATCAGCAATTGCAGATCTTGGGATTGAATTATTGTGCAATCCATGTCGTGTGTCATAAGAATTTCTTGCCATCCTGGATATTATCTCTGTACTATGCTCTGCAACTCTTTCACTTGACAAATCAGAACCAAAATCAAAATTGTTATATGATGCACCACTGTTCTCATGAGTAGCATCACTATCTGCCTCTCTTTGTGCCTGTTGAATATTCTGCAAAATTTATAATGCTTCTGAAAAATCATAATAATCAATATTATTATTTAAAAAAAAAGAGGTTAGATGCTCAGTATCCTACGTGCAACTTTAGCCGTGGATCAGCACGTGCTCTCTGAAGATTGGTATTAGCAGCTGGTCGGTCTTGTCTCCCCGTATCTTCAGGTGAATTATTAATCAAGTTTCTAGTTATGTCACCTGTTGTATCTTTTGCCTTCATGACGATTAAAAAATTAATATAAAAATGGAAACTGTGTTACAAAAGGCATAGATTTTGTCAGCTTACCCTGTTTGAATGTTGTAGTTTCTGTCTAGCCTCCAAATACTTTGGATTTACATGAATACTGCGTGCAGGAGGACGTTGAGGCTGAGGTTCAGGTCTAGATGTGGTCAACCCTGAAGTTGACCCGTTCCCGACTGATTGAAACCCGAGTTCTTTCTCTATTGATTGAAGTGTTTGAGGAGGAAACACTCCTTTCCAGGTCCCGAAAAGATGTCGCATACCAGAATGTGCTGCAGGATCAACCTGCCTATACGCCTTGCAGAAAACCTATACAATCAAAAAAACAAAAATATCTAAACTAATTCAATAACTGTCACAGGAAAACAGTCAAAAGCGATTAAATAACTTAAGATCTAACCTCAGGGAGTTTGGTGGAAAAATGTTTGATGTAATCTCGTCCAATATTCTTCACAATACTGTCAAGAAGATATAGCGAAAACAACTTTTGATCACTCGGAACCTAAAAATAAAATTCTGTGTTAATATAAACCTCTTCAAGTGTATACGCGACAATTCAAATAATCAAATATCATCTACAACTTAACATACCATTTCAACCACACATCAATTCAGTCAAATAAAAAAGTAAAATCCGTTGAGCAAAATAACCATTCAAACATACAGAAGACAGAAAATAACAAAACTAACATATAATCAGTTTAAACATTGAATTAAACCCGTAAACGAATCCAGAACAAACAAACCATCAGTATTACCCAAAATGAATGCAATTGCAGAACATGAAATACAAACAGATACACAACAAAACAGCTAAATCTACACATTGATAGTAACTAGAATGATTTCAATATTTCATCACCTCAATAATATTATTGCATATAGTTGCAGCAATAGCTTTAGCAGCCTGCTGATTCTCTCCAGCAATGATAGTCAAGTTTGTAATTATCGGTTTCGAGTTAAACGTCAGCTCAGCTAAAGCTGTCCTGTACTGACTCAACAGCTCCTGATGCTGTTGCTGTTTAATCTGAGACAACGACTGTGGCTGATAACCATCTCCATCTCCATCTCTCTCGACAGCAACAGCAGGTCGAAACCCTAACGGTTGCCTCTGAACACCGGACCTATTATCACCGTTCGGATTAATGTTATAACCACTCCGAATAATCGCCGGCGACTCGTCAGTAATTAACCGAGGCTTCTTCACCGTGGCAGCGTTTCTCGACGATCTATCAAACGATCTACCACGCGAATTACCGTTCATCTCCATCTGAAGCTGAAGCTCTGAATCTCAATCTCAACACGGCGCGAAATGAAGTTTACAAAATCAAAAACGTATAATATGTGTTTACAATTAACAATTGACATACGCAGTTTAAGTGATGGTTACAACAGACATTGATTGATTGAAAGGTAATCAAATCGGAAAACTTAAACTTAAACCTAAACCTAACCCTAACCCTAGCTACTAGAACAATTACAGAAAAAATACAGATCGAAAAGAAGAAAAAATGAAGAATGAAAGACGAGCAATCGATTGCAGAGTGTTGGATTGAAATTGATGGATTTGATGATGATGATGATGAGATTAGAGGAGAGTCGTTGTGTTGAGGTGGTAAGATTTAGAGGTGCTTTTTTTTGCTTGTGTTTATTGTTGTTGTTCAGTGTGCTGAATATATATGTAATGTAATGTAATGTAAGTAATGATTCGTGTGTGTGTGACTGTATGTATTGTGTAAGTTTAGACCGTTAGAAACAGGTTGAAGATTAAGCCCAGTTTGAGTGGGCTTTGAGTCTGTTCCAAACTGGACCATTATTATGTTCGTTTTCCTTTAGTCCTCCAAGGTAGAGGTCCACAAATCGGTTTTTCTAAGAATCAGTTCCAGTTTTAAAATCGATTCTAATTCTTGCTGGCGATAAAGAAACCGGTTCTTATAAGAACTGGTTCGGTTCTAGATACTGTTTTTGGTGAAAAACTAGAACCTAGTAACCGGTTCAGGTTCTTAAAAAAACGGATTTTTTTATGAGATGGGCCGGAACGCTATGCTACTGCAAATCTTCGCCCTCCATTGGGCTTTTATTTAAAGTTTATGGTCATAAATTTGTTATATTATTTTTGACTAAATAAGTAGTAACATTAAAAACTTTAAATATTACAAGATATATAGCTTTTAAAACATTAAATAAATAACAACACTAAAAATACACCGGTTTTTTCAGGAACCGATTCTTCCAGGAACGGTTTTTTGTAGGAACCAGTTCCGGTTCTTTTGAAACCATAGAATCTGATGTTCGAATCATTTGGAACATAGATTTAGGGTTTAAAAAATGTTGCTATATTTGTTTATTGTTAGTGAAGCTTTTAAGACTAAAACTACTAATTTAAACGTAACATTAAATAGGAAATGATCACAGAGCCCTTTGAGTTAACAGCTGACTAACATCTGTTAGTCTCAGGTACTCAAATTGTGAAAATTAAAAAGCTTACGTATTCAAATGGCTAAAGTAAAAATATAGGTACTCATAGTATAAATTGGAGTATATCTTAAATACTTAAATTACACTTTATTAAAAACGATTTAGCATTAGTTTTCTTGTTGTTGCTTAAGCTATCTAGTAAGTAGTAAATATGTTACCATGCATTAAAATAAGCAAGATCAATTCAATAAATAACAACTATCAAATCAAACATGAATTCATAAGATGTGGTTGGTAAGTTGAACACTATAAATCATATTAAACTTTCATCATTTATTATATTCTGAAATCCAACTTTTACAACTAGAGAAATTCTCTTGAGAGAATGCTAAGTCTATGACAAATATATAAACAAAAAGTTATCTAAACTCTCGAGTTTCAACCATCTTAAACTTAATGTTTTGTTCTTTGAGGAGTGATGACATTAATTTTCAAACAAAAGAAGGAATATAAAGAAAAAATTAAGAATCATCTGATTATGAGACGACATAACTAACTAGATGAAGTAGTTACATAAATTTTCAACAGAAAACTTTAACTTACATAGATGTCATATATTCTTCAAAAAAGAAGTAATCCATAATGTATTTTACATGGCACACATAAAAGGTGGTTAAACATGTGATCCCATGGGCTTGGTAACAACTCAAAATGAGATCGTGTCAAATTAAGTAATTCTTAACATTTGTTGGGTAGACGTGAAATACTTTTTGCTCACTCTTTATAAATCATTAATATGCTAAAATAGTTATAAAAAGGTATATTCTTACAACAATAAACTAATTTCTTGAAAGATAATTTAGGAGATTTTATGCATAATTTTCGCTTCATTTGCGATTTCATCATTTTGACATGTTAGAGACAAAACTTAACATGATCAACCTAGATAACATCATAACAACGATAATGACATTTGATTACTACACAAAATAGCTGATAAAGGATCACTGATTGACTAAAGTTAGCATCTTGGATAGATTTTGCAACTATTGCATACCAAACAATGACTTTGAATATTTCAGTCATTGGAGGTTAAAAACAATATACGACTGAAACTAAAACTTACAAATTTACAATAACACTGAAGATAAAGGTTGTGTATAAAAGCTCAAGCATTGCCTGTAAAAACTCATATGTAAAATATAATTGTGAAATATGAATGTACAATATTATTCCAACGCAACCAAAAGGAGAAAATTAACTACCACGCTCGCTCGAAATTCTTTAAAAAACAAGATATATAGCAGATTTGTAGTGCTCATATTCCATACAAGCATTTCTTATGCGCACGCTTTCAGGGTACATACATTACGTAAGCGAAACATAATCTACCAAGCTCCAATCAAAAGTAGTTCAATCAGCCAAATAAGTGATAGCAGTCTGATTCCTGAAAAATAGAAAACCCATTGGAGCATCAGATCTTTACCAGAAACATAATAACTAACTGCATAATGTACTTCCAAGCATTAATCAACCATACCCACATGATGAGCTTTTAAGATATAACTTTAAGCATAAATCATCCATACTCATATGGTACATGGATAATGGATATTGGGGCATCCTCTGACCTAACCTGCGATCCATGTAAAGTTTTCGCACCATTACCATTTATTCATGGATTCGACCACAAAAACCAAAACACACCTAACCCATCGTATACCTCAATAAAATTCTTTATACCCCGGATATCATTAAAAACTTGTTGTCCGTCTGTAAATTTACAATTGATAATCTCACTAGAGTTGAATTTTATCATTTTGGTTTTACTATGAAGGATCTCAAGACTAGTGTTCCTCTCTCCCGCCACAATAGTTCGGGAGAACTCTACCCGTGCACTCTGTCAACGACTTCGTCTTCTTTTGTTACTTCAACTTTTTGATCCATGACATAATCGTCTCGGGCATCCCAGGGAATCTGTTTTGTAATTATTACGTACTATATTTTATGATTCCAGTTCGATTACATTGACCGTTTGATATAATTCATTTTGAATTGTGGACTTACCAACTAAAAGCAAATAAGGGTGCAAAATTTACGTGGTTCTCATTGACCACGTCGCTATGTTTAATATTTTCATAAATATGTTCATACTCAATTTAATAGCAAAATAAAAAAAATTAATGTGACATGGGTGGGGAATTTGATCGTCACACTTTTGATCATTCGCCTCCACTCATGGGTTCACATTTTGTTTCTCGTGTCCCCAAACATCTCAATAAAACGGGATAGCGGAACGTATGATTCACCACCTTAATGACATCACATGTACCTTTCTCTTTCACGCTCACTTTCCATCCTCCTTTTGGGTTGGAGCTCTTCATACCACTACTTATCTCCATAAGTTCCTACCTACAAAATGACTCAACCTCTCCACCCCACACTTTACCCTTTTCCAACGTCACCTTACATATGACCACTTACGCATCTTTGGTTGTGTGTGTTACCCCAACACCTCAGCCACTAGTCCATACAAACTTCACCCTTTGCTCTATGCGACACATCTTCCTTGGTTATCCACTCGACCATTGAGGATATCAATGTTACGATCCATCCGTCGGTACCGTCAACATCCCGCGACATGCTTTTTTTATGAAACTTCCTTCCCATACAACTTTAACTCCACCAATTCCACCCACCCACACCGCCCGCCATGACTCAACCAAATCCTCATCCCATGACCAGTCGGTCACGAGCCAGAATCTCTAAACTCACTACTTGCATTAGTATTTACACCTCCATTGTCTCTCCAATTCCAACCACCTATACTAAAGCCCGATCATATGCAAATTGGTTATAAGCTATGACTATTTAATTTACAACATTGTAGGTAAATGATACGAGGGAATTAGTCTCGCGACCGAATAGCCACCCGATTAATAGACGTATGTGGTTATTCAAACATAAATCCAAATCTTGGGGTCTCTTGAATAGTACACAATACTATTAGTTATGAATGGAAAGTCTCAGATAATATGAGTTGGTTGAGAAAACACTGTTAGTCATGTTGTTAAACCGTCCACGATTAATTTGTTGAATGGACAAGACAGGGTCACCCTAAAAAGAGCTAAACTTGCCCACCCCCACCCCTATACCTAAAAGCTAAACCAAAAAATCTAAAAATTTAACCTAAAAAACTAAATAAAAAAACTAAACTCAAAAAATCAAATTGAAAAACTATACCTAAAATCTAAGCCCTAAAACTAACTTCTAAATGCTAAATCCTAAAAAGAAATTAAGTAAAATAAAATAAAAGAAAAGAAATGAAGGAAGAAAAAATCCATAGAAATACATGTTACGTATTTACCAAACTGAAATGAAACGTAAAGAAGTTGTAGCTTAGGTGATTAGAGTGCTTATATATATAGGGTAAGGATCATTACAGAACACCCTGTATATATATAGGGTTATGATCCTTACAGAACAACTTTAATTACAGAACTGCAGAATCATTGATTTACATACATATAAATTAAGGAGCCATTGATTCACATACCTGTAAATTAGGGAACCATTGATTTACATATATGTAAATTAGTGATATTAGAATAGTCAATAACTTGATCAAAGGCTAGGAATTGTTCTTGATGTTCTCGTGATAAATGGGTGTTCTATAATGATCCCCACCATATATATACATATATATATATATATATAATTTTTTATATTTCAAGCCCTTCGAGAGACGGGATCTGAGTGGTCGCTCATCTCGCCCCTGTGATTAGGGTGGGTATCTAGATTCTCAACATTCACGGGATAAAAAGATTAGTACCTTTGTTTTAAGTTTACTTATCTAATTACTACTAAATATTAACAACTTTGATGAGAATTATATTGGTTTACTCTTATGAACAAAATTTTTACTAACTATTTAAAAGATAATAACTTTATGGTGGAGTTATCCTATAAAGTGTAAAAATGGTATATAAGTGTGAGAATGACACAATGGTTCAATAAAGACATAATGTAGGATTAAAAAATTCATAACTCACAAATTAAATTGAATTTGAAAAAAGTGATTCGGAGACTTTGTTCCCCATATCCTCCTCCTCCTTCATAAAAAAAATAAACGAAAAAAGAAAGTTTTCATTGTGTCTTTTCTTTTTTTACTTTCATTGTATCTTTTGTAAATTTTTTACATAACAAAAGACACAATGAACGTAAAAAAAAGACACAATGAAAACACAAATTTTTTTATTTTTTAGTTAATTTTTTTAGATGGAGGACGGAGTGGGGAACAAGGTCTTCGAAACATTTTTTTAAAATTTAACTTATATTGTGAGTTATAATTTTTTTAATGTTCATTGTGTCTTTTTTTTACTATTATGTCATTCTCACACTTTATAATAAAAAATAACTTTATATATGAACCTCTCTCGTAACTTTAACAATTTATACTTAACATGAAAATAAATAATATATATGAATATTTTTTTGTTAGTAATGTTTTTGGGCGTACCCATTTTAAAGGTAACAATAATCGTCTAATATATATTAACTAGGTAGATACGCTTCTCGCGCGTTGCGCGAGTAAATATGAGTTACGTATGTCTACAGACTTTATATATATAATACCGCCGTGTAGGCTATGAACGGATGGTGTCGGTGGTGAACCCGGTGCAATACGTGTAGGCATTCGCTAAACAAATGTCGACGCGCAAGTGTACACAAAGCGTATAGGCGCGTTCGGTGGTGAACCTGGTTCTCCGGTATATGTTTTGATATCGATGTACAAAGGGTACACAAAGAGATAGACACCGGCTTAAAAACTACCCCTTACTCTCAAAAAAATTTACAAAATTGTTTGATGATCTACTTAAGGTTACTGGTGTTGCATGACCACCGTCAGCTTCATCTCTATTGCTCTTGCTCCTCCTCTTTCTCTCGCTGCTTTTGAGTTTTAACAAAGAATAAATTCAGGCTTTATACATGCTATGCACATGCAAAAGATGGGTTGTACGTGATGCAAGAATTGATGTAAATTAGAATGCTATGCACATGCAAAAGATGGGTTGTACGTGATGCAAGAATTGATGTAAATTAGAATTACTATTCATTTACACTTCTCTTTCAATAAGAAGGAGAATTTCATGCAGAAAGAAGAACAACATAAATACTAGCATTTAGGGCTATAAATGAACTAAATAAATACGAACAAGGTATTGTCCGTGTTTGTTTGTTAGGGAAATAATGTGTTCATGAACTGTTCACGAACGATGATCGAACAAAATTTTCTTGTTCGTGTGCGTTCATTAAGGAAATGAACATATTCATGAACTGTTTACGAACACATACCAAGCATAAACGAATGCCAACAAACACAAACAAATGTTCATGAACATGATTGTACAAAATTTTTTAAAAACAAACCAATTTTAAAAAATATAACACATAAAAACCTCTAAATGAACGAACGCCATTGAACATAAACGAACGCACATAAACAAACGAACATAAATGAACACATTACCAAACGTTCACGAAAATAAACAAACGAACAAGACATTGTTCATGTTTGTTTGTTTAACTTAACAAACATAATTTCTTGTCCGTGCTTGTTTGTTTACTAAATAAACAAAAACAAACGAACTTCCTAGTTCCTACTAACATCATTTGTTTTAATTATTATACGTAAAACAACTATGTAATTTCACAACTGCTCACTTCATCTCACAAACACTACGTACGAGTTGCTTATAAAGCTCTTGCAATTTTTATTTATAGATACTTTCGTACTTAACACACATGTATCGCTAAGCTGTAAGTTATTATCCGTTTAGAATAAAGAAAGTATGATTTATATGAAAACTCTCAATACAATATTGTAACAAAAACATATCTTTATATAATATAGCAAAACCAAAAAAGCTTATGTGGCATAATTTTAAAGCTTTTAGCTTATGTGGCATCATTTGAGAGTTTATCTCATAATAATGATTTTTTTATTTAAAATATATATAAAAAATATATTATAATAAAACTAATTACATTTTTGATCCCCTAATATTTTGGAGAATTCTGAAAAATTTAAAAGTATTTATACTTTTAACCCTCTACTACAAGGGGTGTACATGAGTCGGTTTATATTTGATAGGGTGTGAAAATGAAACTTATGGATAAAATTAATAATAATATACAATTAAAGACCTCAGTGTTTTATAAATATACATAACTTTTTTATTTGGATTTTAAAAAAAAATAAACTACACCATAAAACTGAGTATTTTATTCTCTTTAATTTAAGTATAATATTGCTATACTAAAAATTTAATTTTTAAAAATATATTTCGTGTTTCGGTTTACCACGGTTTTGTTTCAAAACTTATTGGAACGTTCATGAATATCCTTAAAAGCATCACTTGAATGTTGTGTCCCGAGCGTAGCGCGGGCACTAAACTAGTATTAATAAAGAAGTGGAAACATATAAACAAAGTGGAAGTAGTTGTAACTTGTAACTTCTAAAAGATAACGAAATCGTCCCAAACTAGACTACATATATAAAATCAACAAGCTTGAAATTTTTTTATTATCATTTATGAAGCAAGTGACAAAAGTGATAGTTTTTCTTTGTGTGTTTTGGGATGCCAAAGTATATCTCCTTTGAACAATCCAAAAAATGTTAAAACCTAAGAGGGATTGTGTATCCATCCATCCCTAGTTTTCACATACAATGATCCTAACCATATATCATCATCAACTTTCGCTTCGTTTCGAACGAACTATATGCATCGAAATCCCCGATTTTTACCCAACAAAATATCAATAAAAATCAATCCCAATTCATACACGCCAATCTTGTTCCATCTGCTCTGCTCTGCTCTGCTCTGCTCTGCTCTGCACATTCTTGGTGAGTTTTTGTGTTTCAGATGCTGTAATTTCATGTTACTTTGCTGCATTGTTGAGTTTGATTGAATTTTGATTGGGGTATAAGGTTATGCACACCAAGTGTTCGACCATTTGTCACTTCAATTTGAACATTGTTGTGGGTGTTATCCTAATTGATGATATTGGTTCATTTTGAAATGTTAAATTATGCGGGAATAATAATAATAAAATAAAGGTTTATGAATTGGATTGAGTGAGACATGTCTTCTTTCATTCCCAGTGCCTCAGTTGCATCGATTTGTATTTCGAGATGCCATGTTTTAACCTATTTTAGCAAGCTTTTATGCTAAAGGTTACATATTTACCCACAATCTTTGTTACAAATCATTGATGTTTCAGATTTTTCTTTTTAGTTCACAATGTTGCTTTATTTTTTATTGGTTATGAAGTTCTTGATGGTGTGTTAACCTCTGTTGTCAAAGTTCCACAAGGCGCGCCTAGGTCCCCTAGGCGCAGCTCAACACAGCCTTGTCGCTCAGACGCATTTTCAGGCCAAGTGCCAGCCAAACTAAACAGGTTTGAAACAATTACACTGGCCATAAACAAGCATGAATTTAACCTAAATCAGTCAAAACTAGCCTAGAACATGTCTAATTCCCCTAAAAGTGGTATTTTATACTACGCCCCTCGTTTTTAAGCGCTTTGTGCCACCTATGGTTTTAACAGTTGTTATTTGTACTTATTTTGGGATTTTGGTGTTTATGTAACAGGTATATTTGTAAGTTCATCTACATAACGTAATTATTTCAAGAGAATAGTGATCAAGAAGATGAAAGATTCAACCTGGTTTCCTAACAAGTCAAAGACTCCAAACAAAAACAAAGGTGTGAATCCTGAAAGTGCCATGATTGGGATATTATCGTTTGAAGTCTCAAGATTAATGTCAAGGGTAGCCAATTTATGGCATTGTTTAAGTGATAGACAGATGTCAAGACTAAAAGAAGAAGTCAGATATTCACTTGGCATTCGCAGACTTATTTCAGACAATTTATCTTATCTCATTGATCTTGCCTTAGAGGAGATCATTGATACCTTAAAAGGGGTGGCTGTATCAGTAGCTAGGCTCGGGAAAAAGTGTGCGGACCCCATATATCATAATCTTGATCATGTGTTTGACAGCCCATTTCAGATGGATGTCAAATGGTGTGGATGGGAATACAGGTTGAAGAAAATGGAGAAACGGGTTAAGAAATTGAAGAAATTTGCTTCTGTTATGTCACAATTGCATGAAGAACTTGGAGTGTTGTCTGATCTAAATACCAGATTAACAAAAATGGAATCTAACGGTGTAAATCAAGGGCAGTTGCAAGAGTTTCGTCAGAAAGTGACATGGCAACGTGAGGAGGTAAGTCGTCTACGTGGCATGTCTCCATGGGTTCGGTCTTATGATTATATAGTCAGATTACTGCTTAGATCTCTTTTAACAATCGTTGAAAGAATCAGGGTTGTTTTTGGAATAAAAACCGAATATAGATCTTCTAACGTTAAAGATTTGCCTCATGGTGGTTGTTTTGTTCCCAAGAATTCAATTTCAGTCTACCCGTCTGAAGGTTCCTTTAAAAGATCCATTTCAAATCTTGGACATAAACCCGTCCTTTGTGGGAGATATCCATCATACAAACCTGTCTCGTGTTCTCCCAGGGTGAACGGTATCTTTCAAAATGACATTTTTGACCCTGTCAAGAAAAGTTCTTTTTCATTCAATTCCAAGCAAAGATTGGTGAAAGGTCAAGAACCAACCCTTGGGAAAGCTGCTTTAGCTTTACGGTATGCAAATATCATCATATTCATTGAGACATTAGCAATGTCACCTCAGGTCATTACTTCTGAGGCAAGAGAAGACTTGTATGATATGTTAACAACAAACATTAAACAATCATTAAGGCAAAAACTGTTTCTATCAAAGAAAGAATCTTTATTAGCGTATGATGAACGCATTGCATCAGGTCGAAGATCTTCAGTACAACGGATTCTAGATTGGTTATCGCCGCTCGCTCATAACATGATAAAATGGTATTCTGAGAGAAATTTTGAAAAGCAGCCTATGGGTTCAGGAGGAAATGTTCTGCTGGTGCAGACATTGTACTATGCAGATCAAGCAACCTGTGAAATTGCAATCACCGAACTCATTGTGGGACTTCATTATGTTTCCAGGTTTAGTATAGAAATCATTGACAGATCTTTGATGGGATCTGTATGATGTTTCAGCTGTTTTGTGGTTTTGTTGTTTTAATACATATGGTTTTTTTTTCTGATGTTTCCACTGGTATTGTAGATAATGTTCATATTGTAAGATAATTATGATTTCTTGAAAACTTAGGAGATGCATTGTGAATGGAAATCAATATTTTAGGGTGTTTGGTAGGGATGAGCGTTTGGTACCGAAATACCGAACCGATACCTGTACCGTACCGGTACCATACCGAACCAGTACCGTACCGATAGATTCGGTACCGGTATCGGTACCCACTTTTACATGTTTTCGGTATCGGTATTTTCGGTATCGGTACCGGTTCGGTACCAATACCTTAAATTTACCTAAAAGTACTTGTTCCGTACCTATACCGTACCGGTACCCACTTTTCCATGTTTTCGGTATCGGTATTTTCGGTATCGGTACCGGTTCGGTACCGGTACAGTACCAATCTCATCCCTAGTGTTTGGTATGTTTTTTTAGATGTTTTTATATTCTTTGGACATGTTTTATTTTAAAAGTTTGCCGTATCAATAATTATGATTCTATGTATGGACTTCAGGGTGATCATAGGTCAAGGAACAGAAGGACCCAGATTGGAATGAGGACCGAGGAACGTATTAGTTTCGTGTGTTGCCTCTGGGTGGTGCATCAGTTTTATCTGGTCGGCCCGTGAGGCGCTCACTTATAGCTAGGGTAGTAGGGTGATATGGCTCAAGGACCAAGCTCAAACCCTGTAAGGTGAAGAACAGGGACCGATAATTGGACCAAATTTGTGTGTTGTGGGTTAGTCTTGCGCTGGGTGTTTTTTAGGGTCAACACATGAGTTGCCATTGGCTCCACCTATTATGTCCTATTTTCTTCACATTTTCTTGTGAATTTTAGGGGTTTGTCTGAAACCATACCGGTATAAATATTCGTATCTTCTGTTGCAATAGTGACATACAAAAGCAACCTAATATCGTAAACGACATTGAGACTACATCTCATATGTCGACCTAGTTAGCATGCCACGTTAAATTCACACCCAATTTTTCCATGAAACATGTTTTACACTTTTACTCTCAATACTATCATACTCATCATTCCTACATGCAACTACTTTTTAATATTAAACTATTTGATATAAGAAACAAAAAAGAAGAAAGAAATTGTAGGAGCGTCATCCGTTGTGGCTAGTGAACGGTGAAAGACACCACTACCTCAATGGAGCATGTGCAGTGGCGGATCCTGAACATTTTCAGCACGGGGGCTAAAAATCATAGGACACGTAATTTTTTTTCTTATCACTATGTTTCGGGTTATATTTTCGGGTCGAAGATTTTATTCGGGTCGGGTCAAACAATAACAACACTAAATTTCTTCATTCAAACAAATGATTCAACTAAAATATATAAAAACTAGATAAGTTTTAACAAAACAAATACCTAAAATTAGGGGTGCTCAATGGGTCAGGTTATCGGGTTGGTGGGTTGAACCCGACCCGAACCTGAAAAATTTATACAAACCCAAACCCGACCCGAACCTGAAAAATTAGACATTACGTAAACCCGAACCCGACCTGATTTTTAGCAGGTTGACCCGAACCCGACCCATTTGACCTGAATATCACAAAATACATTCTCCAAGAGTTAAAAAAAATCAAAATTACCAAGAAATGCATTCTTTAAACGAGAGCGAGCTTATGGAAAATCAGGAAATGCCACCCAAATGTACGCACAACCATATAAGACATTCGATATTGTTATAGTTTTAACGTAAAACACCCTAAACTACATGTATATTTACAAAATATACCCTAAATTTTATATTTATATAAAAAATCAGGTCAACCCGTGAACCCGATGGGTTGACCCGAACCTGACCTGTTTTTGAAATCAGGTCAGCAGGTTCAACCCGAAACTGACCCACACCCATTCAATGTAAACCCAAACCCACGATTTTCAGGTTAGGTTCAGGTCGGGTTTTCAGGTCGGGTCAGAAATTCTCAGCCCTACCTAAAATATATATGATAATGCGAGAAAAATGGTGAGTACTTTAAAGAAGAATTACAACGCTACCCGACGACATTAAGATCTTTGAATTCATCGATTATAGAGTCGGAAACAAACTTTTCAGCAACTTCTTTTTCCAGGTAAATCACCAAGCTATCCGCAAAATACTCATTTGACATCTTATTGCGAAGACTAGTCTTAAATATTCATTGCTGAATAATGTTCAAATGTAACATGCCCATCTTTTTTACGAGGCCAATAGTTAGTAGACTTGTACGAGCACTCAAATCCGGCATTACTATTTGATGCATGACACACAAAAAAGGATATATGTGTTTTTAGTTGGTTTTTTTAGCCCAACCCAATTGATTACCCATGTGGGAAGGATGATGGCCAGTTGGCCATATAGGTTGCGATTGGCTTAGTGGAAAACGTTATGGAAAGTCTAAGCAATACAAATCTCAAACTTATCAAACTAAACAAGTAGACTAGCGAGTAAAAATGAAAAATCATGCAAGTGTTTTGGTTGAAATGACATATTATTATTAATTTAATAAACTTATGAGAGCAATGTAAACAAAAAGCGCCCATGGCCTAATGGATAAGGCGTCTGACTTCTAATCAGGCGATTGTGGGTTCGAGTCCCACTGGGCGTGTGTAATTCAAATATTTTTGTTAACAAATCTACAACAATAATTTAAATGTTTTTGTTAACAAATCTTCAACAACGTGTTTTCATACTTGAATCGTGAGTTTTTAACATATGATATACAAAATTATATTAATTAACTAGATTATACCCCGTGTAGTACACGAGTTGATTAACTAAAAATATTTAACTATTACTGAGCATAATAAACAAAAAATCATATGACGAGTAAGCATTACAATGTAAATCGTTACCATCTTTGGTACGTTCTCTAACACCTACAAAAACAAAACCTGCGTAAGAAAATTTAGAAGACAAAAGGGTTCATAAGCATAAATCAAGCATAATAAACAAAGAATCATACGACGAGTAAGTATTACACCTTAAATCATTAATATCTTGTATACATTCTTTAACACCAACTAAAGACAAAACCCACATAAAAAAATAGAAGACAAATGATTCACAAGCATAAATAGTAATTTAACTTGTAATCTATAAAAAAACAACGTTTAAATAGTATTTAATAGAAAAACCAATGCTTCGGAAGTTTATTGATACATATTTTGGTAATTGACATGTTTACTTTTGTAACAATACTTTAATTATTTTTGTAATTGATAGAAAAATATATTAATTGAATATGGTAATTAAATATATTAATTGAATATGGTAATTAAATATATTATTTTGAATATGATAATTATTTTTGTAATTGATAGGGAAATATATTTTAATAACGAATATTGTGTAATAGTAAGAGGATTAAATACGTAATATTAAAGAGCGGGAAAATTATGTCAATAATGACTTCATTGAATGCCATGTGGCATCAAAACCCTCTTTTATTAGAAGGTATAGATTTCCAGTCAAACGCATACATGAAATTTCATACCCGGCATATATATATATTCATTATAGCTATTAAGCTAATCAAACACTTCATTAGGTCAGCTAAGACGAGGGTCCAAAGGACTGGTTGACAGGCCAGCAAAATTTGTCAGGTTTTTTTTCTTATTTTACAAAAAGCTATTTTTTTAAGAAATTTAGTTAAGACGAAATATACGAATTTTATGAGATGCAAAAAACACGAGATTAGAGACCATGAATTAGGTTCAAATACAAAGTCTAAATTTTCTAGAAAGTCTAAGAAGGAATTTGGACCATTAGATCTAATATTAAATGAAGATCAATGGCTCATAAATACAAGGTGGCATAATGGTAAATAGTTAGAACTTTAAATGGTAGGCCAAGGGTATACTATTCTTTTCTCATTTTCAAATTCCACCCTTTTTTTTAAACGTCCATAACTTTTACATACGATAATATTTTTTAATAAAAATTACACCAAAAAAACGAGCGTTTTTTTATCTTCAATACGCATATAATATTGATATATAAAAAACTAATTTTTTTTTTGAAGTTTCAGCTCATTGTGTTATATTCGTTAGGTCATTGTGTTATATTTTTCAGCTCATTGTGTTATATTCGTTAGGTCATTGTGTTATATTTTTCAGCTCATTGTGTTATATTTTTCAGCTCATTGTGTTATATTCGTTAGGTCATTGTGTTATATTTTTCAGCTCATTGTGTTATATTAGTCAAGACATTGTGTTATATTTTTCAGATTGTGTTATATCCGTCAGGTCATTGTGTTATATTCGTCAGGTCATTGTGTTATATTTTCTTCAGGTCGTTGTGTTATATTTTTATCAGGTCGTTGTGTTATATTTTTATCAGGTCGTTGTGTTAAATTTTCATCAGGTCGTTGTGTTATATTTTAATCAGGTCGTTGTGTTATATTTTCATAGGTCGTTGTGTTATATTTTCATCAGGTCGTTGTGTTATATTTTCATCAGATCGTTGTCTTATATTTTCATCAGGTCGCTGTCTTATATTTTCATCAGGTCGCTGTGTTATATTTTTATCAGGTCATTGTGTTATATTTTCATCAGGTCGTTGTGTTAAATTTTCATCAGGTCGTTATGTTATATTTTCATCAGGTCGTTGTGTTATATTTTCATCAAGTCGTTGTGTTATATTTTCGTCAGGTCGTTGTGTTATATTTCATCAGGTCATTGTGTTATATTTTCATCAGGTAATTGTGTTATATTTTCATCAGGTCATTGTGTTATTTCAGATCATTGTGTTATTTCATTAGGTTATTGTGTTATAACATAATGACATGAATAAATAACGCAATGACTTGACAAAAGAGATGTAAGGATTTGATTATTATTTTCTTTTTCAACTAACACCTAGAATTTTTTAAAAAGAAAATATGTCCGATACTAACATTAAAACTCACAACCTTATTAAAAAAAATTACTACTTATATATAGAATAAAAATACTATTTTTACCGCTCTAGCTAGCTTGAAGAAATTGCCAGTAGAGGGAAAACATCTGTTTCTATTATTCCATTGGCTTTCTCGGTTTCTTTTTTTAGAAACAAATAACTATTTATTTTGTAGGTTTTCTTTTTTTATAAAGGGTTACCCATTGATTCTATATACTAATAATCAGCCAAAAAGAAACAAGCTAGTAATGTTTATGCTACTTCTTTCTTCTTCTGTGTCCGTATGTTAATATAATTTGTTTTTTAGTTTAATTTGACCAATTATTTTACCAGCCCATATATATTTTGCCCCCTTGCTAAAAAAAATCGTGTATCGATCTGTCACCGCATACAATTTGTATAATGTGTCAATGATGTGTGGTTAATAGGTTGTTGATGTCCATATATATAGCTTGACCCTTGTATATATATTCTTTCTGTAGGCTGCATTTGCTATATATGGCTCCTCTAGGGGTGGAACATAGACAAGAAAAAAAAGTATATGAAAAAATTTAAAAGCCTCTTCGATCATAACTTTCAGTACGTGTCTTTATGTCTTTGTCTTGGGTAACTTTAAGTATCAATATCATCATTACAGCTTTGCATGAGAGAGATTGTTTCTAAGGTTTGAATATTAATTGAATGTTGACAATCAGGGATGCAAAAACTTCATGCATGCAGTTGGATCTTTAGTTTAAGATGATCAATGATATTTAAAATCTAGTACTTTTGCCTATTTGGTGATGTTGAGTAAATTCTGCACTGCAAAACTAGGCATTAGTCTGCGCAGACTGCGCGCATCATCATCATCATCATCATCATCATAATCATAATATTACAATTATTATGAACCCTATATATATATATTTACATGTGTATGAAGAAGTTGTATCTACCAGTAAGTAAATAGCCCCACTAGTACAATGCTCTCAATGTGGCCTGCATGCTGACATAATTTATGATCAAAGCTACTTGTTTGTTGTTATGGACCACTTGTGTCTCTTCACAGAAAAAATGTGTTTTATTTGTAGCAGAATTAATATTGCTGTTTTTTTCATAAATTACAAATGATTATGTCTCAAGGTTATGCATTTAATTAATTTGTGGCAAAGTTTTGAGGCGCGCGATGGATACACACTACAGCCAATTAGAAAGTGACAAGTCAGCATATGACGTAAAAGTTTTCAAGTATTGCACCAACGTACACATGTCAAGTATGAATGGTTCGGGTCGGGCCGACCCACATACATGCACATTTTAATTTTTTGTTCTTCTTTTGAACTTTATAAAAAATAAATTTGTCAAAATACGATTCCAAAACTAAATCAAAACAGTATTTGCCCGAGATTATATGCTTTTAATAAAGTTGCTTGAAAGTTTTATGCATAGTACTACTCGTTGTCGTTCACCCCGTTTGACCTATTTTAATTATTAAAAAAATTAACTCATTTATAAATAAAAAAGTGAAATTTGCCATCTCTTTTAATTTTAATTACTTGGCCGGGTTAAAAATGTAATATAGCATATTACTCAAGACAAAACTACCAGCTTTTGCTATTGAAAGTCATATATATATGCTTAATATTTTTAAAACAAAACATATCTATTAAAACTAATCTCATTCATAGCATATATAGCAGCTGGAGCTATTTTACGTTATCTTATTTGGAATAAATTCGCGAGAAAATTTGATCGAACTTCAATTCATCAATAATGTTTGGTCTATAGATAAATATTAATTAGGAGTAGTTTGTGTATTATATATATATGTTTTGTGGGTGCATTACTAGATTCAGCTATAACTATTAATTGCATAATTGATGACCAACTTTGCATGCTTTTATGAGTTGCATATATAAGACAACAAATTATACACTTTGTTTAATTATATATTTATTGCCATCGATCGATCTTCATGAGTTTTTGAATTTGAGATATATATTGTTTTGGATAGTCAAATGATACTACAAATAAGTATCCAAAAGTAAATATATATATATATATATATAAAAGCATTATATGCATGTAACAACTTTAGTAAGTCTAGCTGTAACAAAAGTTGTCCGTATAATATTGCATGCCTTAATTTAAGCCGGCCATTGAAATTAAATCTTGTCTCGAAAGGTCTATTTGTGCTGCTGTTAAATCAAACCGGCCATATATGCATACGTACAGTTGATGTTTTTCAACCCGCCCACTAAACAAAGTAACAAACTATATATAAGAAGCTAGAACGATATATAATCATTGGCAGACAACTTACTTATCATCCACTTATGGATTTGCCACATATCGTAACAAAAAAATAAAATATTGAAAAAATCATTAGTAAATAATCCGTTAAGATAATTAATATATTTCGTATATTACCGACACACACTATTTACAACCCATGAATTAAAATACTTTACTGATGAACACGTACTCAACAAGCTAGGGTAATTAAGTCCAATTAACTTAATTAATTTGGTCGTTTACATATATAATATGCCTTTGTGGGAACCGTTTGCCAACGAACAGCAAGTTGTCGATGTTATCGATCATGTGTATATACAGAAAAAGTCGTCGCAAATGCTTTTATTGACTTTAAAAGTCAAATCTCGAATATTGTTTGATAAAGAAAATGAAAAATAAATTATATATAATTTTTGCGACGAAATAGTCGTCGCAAATGCTTTTATTGACTTTAAAAGTCAACTAAAGCAACATTTTTGTCGTTTACTGGTTTTTTGCGATGATTTTATTGCGTCGCAAAAAATTTGGTCGCAAAAAATGAAATTTCTTGTAGTATTGATGATTCTCTCATGTGCACACGTTTTACTATTTTAGTTAGCTAGCATATATATAATATATATTTCATCTTAATTAATTTGCTAGATTTGGAAATGTAATACTATAATTTAATTAACTGCATGTAAGCTCCAGAATTGTAATATATATATGTAGGTTATATTTAAGATCGATCTGCAAATTATGTAATGTAATTTGTATGTAAACTCTGGAAATGCATGTAATGTAATTTATCAATATGATTCGAACATGTAATATATAATGTGGTGTATTTTTAAGATCCAAAAATGTAAAGATGCAACATATATATTAGCTATAACATTTTTTTATTACAAATTTAATTTACAACTAAATGGCCGGCTTTAACACGTAGCAATGCCCATTAAGGCCCAAAAAGGGTACGTATAACTGCATGTTGATCATGAACATATCTTTTAACACCAAAATGACGTACTTTTTATCATCCAATGTATCTATATGTAACCTAAACTAACCTACTAACACATGCAAGACCAGGTAAATTAAGCCCAAAAGTGTACGTATCCTTAATCACACTCATGTATTTAACACCTAAAAGATTTATTATAAATATTATGTGTCTCTGTGTAACCTAAAACAATACGTTAACACAAGTCAAAGCAAACCGGAAAATATACCATTAACAAATACTTTTTTAGTGTTTTCTTAATAGGAAAATCCCAGCGAAACCACACCATGATATTGTCCGCTTTAACAACGACACGCCCTCAGGCGCCCGCCCTCACGCTTTTAACCCGAGCATCAATTAGGAAATTAACCTTTAGAAAAAGATTCTTAGCTAGTTTCCTTTTGGTAGAAAATAGAGCTAACTAATATTGTAGTATGTGGAGTAGTCATGCATAAGTTATAATTTCCTTTGTTCATTTCTTTTTACGGTCTTTTTCATTTCAAACATACAACTATAAGCATTGATATTATATTTATCTTATATATCTTTATTTCTATATATACACATTAGTTTGTTTTGAAACTCTCATAAATTAGAGATCACAAGTACATTAAGTAAATTATTAATTATATAAGTATAGTTACATATATATATATATAATTATCTTTTTTGCTGAAACTAATATATATGTGATAATTTAATGAGTACGTACTCATTAATTTCTTGTTATCCTCTTATGAAGCAAACTCTACCCCACCACCCTTCCTATATATCCTTCCTCACAAATATATATTATTATTAGTTATCATATATGAATCAAACAAATTTTAAATCATCTTAATTAAATAATTTGAAAAGAAAAAAAAAAACAATAGCTAACATGAGATGCAGTGAGCTAGCTAGCAGAAGTGAGATGAATTAAGCATGAAAAAGATAAAGCATTTAAGGACCAGATTGTGACCTACCTTCTAACATATCACTTAACACTAGTACAAGTGTTTACTTGTCCCACCCTTCATCAACTCAAACATACCTTTCCTACATATAAATATCACACCTTTCTTCCACAAAAAACACACACATACAAATAACATGCTACACTTTACTTGTTAAGTTAATCTTTAAGTAAACTCCCGGTCCGGCCATACAACAACTATATATAACAATAACAAAGAAGCTAGCTAGGTAGGTGGTGATATATATATAGCATATATATATATGGATTGGAATAGGTCGAATCCCCGGCCATTTCTTCCTCGACCCACTGCGCAAAGTTCATTCGCCTTTCTTTACAACTACAACAATGAACACTTTGCATACCCACCTGGTACGTAATATACTCTCCCTTACTCGATCTCTTTGCTTTATAATTAAATTTTGTTTAAATTAATCATATGTTGGCATTTTGCTCACTAATGGAACAAGAACTTCCTAGTCAAAGTATTATTGTCAGCTTATCTTCTAGCTTTACCAACTACAATATATTAACAGTCCAACTCGTGTTTAATTTTCTGAAGAAAAACGCAATGTAATTTATATATAAGGTGATCAATAAACCCTCACTACTCGATCTTCCTTAGTTAGGGGCTGTTTGGCAACTTCTGAATGGATAAGTGCTGAAGCAATAAGATGTCTTAATCATTAAGTGTTGAACCAGTAAAAGGTCTGAACCATTAAGAGCAGGGCCGGTCCTGAGGATTTGAGTGCCCTGTGCGAGACGAGAAAAAAGGCCACTCGCCCCCTCAACCCGAAGCACCAACGTTAATATTTATATAAACTAAATTTTTAACCAAAAAACAAACATTTGATACATAAACATAAGAAAATCAAAGTATTCAAATTAGTGAATTACGTTTTTGGCGGCAGTGAGCTTCCAGCCTTCATTAATCCATAATTCATTTGGTTGTGTGGACTTTTAGATGTTTAGTTAATTAGTTGTAGGAGACTTTAGCCTTTAGGTGTGGGCTTTAAATCTTTACTTATTTGTTACATGACTATTGACTAAATATATATTTTATAAAAAAAATTATATAATAATTTTTTTAAAAAAAATTTAGTGCCCCCGTCAAATGAGTGTCCTGTGCGGTCGCCCATGCTTCACACCCCTCTAAGCCCCCTATGATTAAGAGCTAAGATATTTTTTAACCATTCAAAGGCAAATGTCTGACCAATTCAAACGAGACCTCTTAATCATTCAGACTCGGTATAATATTGCTTAACAATTCAAAGACAAATCTAAATCATTCAGATATCTGAACCATTAAGAGGCTGAAACAAACGATTCCTTAGTCCCTTTTAAATTTACCATGACAAATATATCATGAAAAATATATTTTGTTAGGGTTTCAAGGATCAAACACAAATTAATAAAATATTTTTAAAACTAAATCTTATAGATCAACTCTCTTTCTCTCTATTTCACACACACACATATATATATATATGTATATATATATATATATATTATATGACAACGAAAAGACTAACTGTACTGATATAAAGCATCATGCGTAAAGTTTGTCTTATGAAGGACAAAGTATATATCATAATCCTCGTATTATATATAAACAATACTTGTTTAATTGTATGCATGGTTATATATATATATGTGTTTAATATTAGGTATAATAAAATTCATATACCATCATTGACATATGATAATCGATCATGTGTACTAAAAAAGCACTGGCTTTTAACATTATAGTTATTTATAAATTTTGGTACTTTAACTCAGTTCTACACAATCAATTGCATTCTTTTAATTCACTTGATTATTGATTACATAAAAAAACTTAACATTATTGATTTAATTTTAGTAAAAATTAACTTGAGGAATATTAATGTACATACATAGTACATATATAGTACATGCATGATATACATGCATGCATACATACCGGCCTGGATATTAAAAATATAAAAGCTTGTCCATCATGTTTATTATACATGTATTATGTATTATAGTTATTAATAGTACGTTGTTGATTCATCATCATTAATTATCTTTAGTCATTAATAACTAAAATTAAGTGTTGAATGTTATGGAAAATGTAAAATACAGGAATAGGGGAAATGAAGCATCAAATGATGCAAGCACCATTAGCAGCAATGATGGAACTGAACCAACATGATCAGTATGACTATAACACGAATCAAGATAAGAAGAAACGATTAACAAGCGAACAATTAGAGACGCTTGAAAATGCTTTCGAAGAAGAGAAGAAACTTGACCCTGACACAAAGATGAAGCTAGCACATGACCTCGGTTTGCAGCCCAGACAAGTCGCGGTGTGGTTCCAAAACCGAAGGGCTCGATGGAAAAATAAGCAACTCGAGTGCATGTATGATACCCTTAAACATGAGTTTGACGTTGTCTGTAGGGAGAAACAAAAGCTTCAAGAAGAGGTATGAAACTGTTCAAAATTATAAAATAATATTGTTAACTTATTACAAATGTTTGATAATTTGTTTCTCAATTTGCTGTTTTTGATCTCTTAAAGGTGTTAGCATTGAGGACAATACTAAAAGAACAAGTTAGCAAGAGACAAGGGGCAGGCTCAAGCACAGGTTACACTTACATGTCTGGTGAAGAGACGGTTGAGAGCACATCAGTAGCCACCATGAACCACTCTCATCAGTTGAAACTCAGTCAACGTCACGCGGCTGTTGCTACAACAACCGCGGCCAACGAGAGTAACTATATGATTAAGTATGATCCAGCTTCATCAGTACCTACTACTCCTTCTTACTCTAATTGGGCTGTTCTTCCATCTTATCCTAGCTTAGATTGTTGAGCTACCTAGCTAGTTGCTACCTGTTTAATTTGTTTACTGGTTTGAATATCGATCAAATAATTTTTATTTATTTTTTGTTACGAATGAAAGTTAAGAAAATGTGACTTAGATTAGTGTTATTAGTGTTTCGTTATTCTGAAGTTCGTACAACTTATTCGTGTGGGTTGTAGCACCAACTGCTGACCCATTTGGATAACAAGCTTCATAAGAGCACACATTTTTATCTATGGTATAATTTTGAGTAAATCCAAGTGAAGTTATGAAACAAACAGCACATCTCATTATAATGCCCCTACGGTAACGTTACTATATACATTTTTGAACGACAATGGCTACCCAAAAATGTTTTAAGTATAGAAATTGAACCTTATTGCTCCAACCTCCCTTGATAAATGTTACGGTCCAGCTTCAGGGTTGTTAATTAACGCATTAAAAGCTGGAATGCTTTGTTATCAGTCTCGACTTCATACTCATATCCTTATAATTATAGAACTTGCAGTATGCTTCTGCACCAGCAGGTAAGCGCAAGGGCACCTGCTGGTTCTAGAATTAATGTTCCTTTTCTCCTCAAACATGTCCTACAACAAAAACAACTTTACTAATCACCCTGACCCGCTAGGGTGATCAAAAGGAGGAATGAAAGTTCTGCTCTCACTTTCACCTCTTGTTTTAGCATATATATGCCTGTGCTTCATCATACGAATCGCCTTCAAGGACAACTGTTGCACCTAATCTCTTAACCGATTCCCACTAAATGCATCATTCGACAACGAATGTAACCATAAGGTTAGCTAACAAACAAAAACTACACGATTTCTAAACAAGTTACATCTATTCATGATTCATCAAGCAAACCTTGATCCGAGGCGTGGTAAATGGCATGACAATCACAGCATCACATCCCAGCGTCTTGGATGCTAATGCAACCCCTTGTGCATGATTGCCAGCAGATGAGCATATGATACCGCGCGCTAGTTGATCTTTCAGAAGTTTTGCCATCATATTATACGCCCCACGAAGCTTAAATGAAAATACCTGCAAACTCAATAATCATGTAGTATGTTTTTAAAACATGCTAGATTTTAAACAATAAGGTTACAACTCAATAGCATCAAGTCTGAAACAAAATACATTGAAATGCAAGTTTACTGACAGGCTGAAGATCTTATCGTTTAAGCCAAACATTAACTCCAAACTGTTCCGAAAGCTTAGGAACAAGCGACAATGGCGATTCAGTGTAACCAGATCCGGATTTTGTCTTATTCTGTCTTATGAACTGATCATGAGGAATTGATACATATGTATAAGTATGGATGACTGGAGACGTACGTGTGGATCGATCCTAGGAGAACAAATATCGTCTCAACCACGTAAAAAATGAGTTTACCAGATTTGATAGTCTTCCTGTGACATCCACGCCACAAGATCAAGGCATTAGAAGCTTAATGTCTACTGAGACTAGAACCTTACGTCACCAGGACTTTAAACCAATTTTAATATCCACTAAGTCATCTTGTGATGATTTGCAAGAAGTACAAGTAACCCACAAAATATCACTTAGCATATCAATTTAAAATTTGAACTCTTTGATGGAGAATGCAGCTTCAATTTAGTACAACACAACGTACATTAGATAATGACATGTCATCGTCTTTAACAATTAAATCACAAATTTTATCTTATTAATGCACGATCTTTTCCACTATATATATGTAGACCGACCTTGTTTCACAAAGGAGTGGTGTGCTCCCTCTATACGGGTCACCACTAACTCCTTTCACCCTAACAAATTATGCATTTTGACTTTTTTAGTCGAACAATATCTTCCAAATATTCACTCAATTATGTAACTTATTATGTAGGAAGGAAAATTAACAGTCATATTCATGTTTATAACTAGCGGCACAAATTGAAACATGTAAGCAATAAATCGTCAACAAAACTAAAAGAAATTTTGTTGCTGGAGACTAATAGATTTGAAATCAAAAGGTCAAAACTCACCCATTTAAGTATTTTTTTTTGAACGGCAACTTTCATGAATTGTGACGGACGCAACCCCCGTCACATGGGGGTCCCTAAACCAAGTCAGGCAACCACATACGTTGTCCTAACCGGGCCCGCATGGTGCATCTAACTTGGCAGGGCGCTCACAGGAAAAACCCCACAGAGGCCGGCGTAGCAACCGTTATCGAGGATCGAACCCTCGCCCATGGGTAAAATCTGTTTGTCTCATCAGCATTAACTGGTATCGCTAGAAAATGAGGCATGTGAGAGTAGAACTTGGGACCTTTTGGCACACAAGAAACCACTTTACCACTCCACCCAAATTCATTTGATACCCATTTAAGTATTTATGTTCGTTTGTTTGTTCGATTAGCAATAAAGTAAGGAACACATATTATGAACTGTAACATAAATAAAAAAAATTTCTTTTTCAGCACAGAAAGATGTTTGAAAGTTATTCATTTGTTACGGTTTAAAAGCTAAGGGTTACTATATATAGGGATGGCAACGGGGCGGGTATGGGACGGGTATAGGTAATCCCATACCCGTATCCGTTTAGAAATGGGTGTCCCATACCCGCCTCCATACCCGTCGGGTATCGGGCATACCCGCGGGTAATCGGGTATACCCATTAATAACATTAAACTTACCCGTCTGGTATATATATTACATCATATTTAATAATACCATAGTTTATAAAATTTTAGAATTATAAAACGTTATATATAATATATATTTTAGTTAACAATATATTTAACTAACATAAGATAAAAAATAATTAAGAAAACATAATATATATAAGTAAAAAATATTAAGTTATTTTCGGGTATGTTAACGGGTAAACGGGTATGGTTAATCGGGTAATCGGGTCGGGTAAACGGGTATATCATGCAATCCCATACCCGCAAAATTTTTATTTTTTAATCCCATACCCGACCCCATACCCGTTTACCCGTCCCCATACCCGTCCCAAATGTCTCGGGTTTCGGGTTTCCCCATCGGGTTCGGGTTCGATTGTCATCCCTAACTATATATCGAATTGTTTTAATATAAAAGTGAAACTAGAATAATCATAAAAAGTGTCCAACTTAAAATTAACGCATGCATTTAAGGTACATACTTCAAATAAATACATGGTACAATATCCACTGTGTAACTTCAACGAGGAAGATATGGAACACCTACTTACGACGTGTGAACCCACCAATTAGATTTGGAACAGAGTCGCTGAATGGTTAAAGGCCCCTCCCATCTTTGCTTTCTCTATTAGTGATCTTTTCAATTATCACAAGATATGCAACCTCCCTAAGAAAACAAAGAAGATCATCCATGCTATTATCTTAACTACCATGTGGTGCATTTGGAATTCAAGAAACAAACTCATCTTCAATGACAGTTCAATCAACATTCAAAAACTCTTTATGGAGATTAGATCTTCTACATATTTATGGATTAAGAATAGGTCTTCTTTTAGATCTATAAACTGGACAGATTGGTGTAATTTTAATTTGTAATCTTGTTTGTTTGTTGCTAGTTGTTTGCTAGCCGTTTTATTGAAGTTTGCCGTTCAAAAAAATATATATATATATATATATCCACTGCATCTTGTACAATAAGCATAGCATAACATGAGAGTCTAACCACAAGCACTCATAAGGTCATAATTACATTCATATGTTAACTTACAAGCATCATCTTCATCATGATTTATGTTCCCTACCTTTGTGGTATCTACCATGTGTAAAGTGCTTTAGGTTAAGGTGGTCACAAAATGTTGTAACCCCCGGTTAACTTGTATATTTTAATCTTTTATTCAAAATAAACTAACAAAAAAATTATATGTAGGTAAAGCCGTAAAGGGTAAAATATATATATTTTTAACTGCAAAGTGAATTCCATTAATCGAAAGCCGTAGCAAGATACTAAGCCAAACACAAACATCAAACAAAAAGAAAGAACATTACACCAGTTAGCAAAATGAAAAGCACACCTTTTTAACAAAGCGGATATGAACGGCTTATACTAAACAATAAATGGTATCTGAACATCGAACGACTGCACTCAAAATGTGAATGACTTAAGCTAACCAGCAAGTTTTGAATAGTATCTAATTACATAACTATACACGTGATTTTTTACAAGTCATTTAAAACTAGTTATAAGTCATTCAAAATGAATTTTTTTATAGCACCTATTAAAATGAAGTTCAAGGGAAAATTTGTCAATTACTGAACTACAGGGGGTAAATTTGTTGCTTCTAACTTGATCACCATATTTAAACAAACCAACATCACAGGTGCCGGATGGATATTCATCATCCATGAAAATGGTTTTGCTACTGCAAGAGTTCACAATTGCATACAACACCATTAATTAATTAATTGGTGAGCAAATTGCATGATAAAAATGTTTAGAACACAAAGAAATGGGAAGTCACCCAATTCAGGGGAGAAGATTGATTTCAAGTTTTCGAATTTTCAGGCTCTTCAGGTGATCAATCATAATCCGTCTAATGATTTCTTGATTCAATCGTCTCGATTTTAAACTATTGCTATGATGTTTGATGAAATCTTTACTTCTGATGTTCTTCTGCTCGTACCTGCGATCAGTATTCATTTCATATTAATATTATGGTGATTAGATTAGTTACTTTTTACTGATGCATTTTATTGTCATAGGTACCAAAGGTGTGGGACAAACTTTTAGTGTCAATAATCTATGTAGAAACAGGAAAAACAATTGCAAGATCAAATAAAGCTTTGGTGAAAAATGGGACTTGTCAATGGACTGAAACTGTATCAGAGTCTATCTGGATTTCACACAATGATTCTTCAAATGATCTTGAAGAACATCTACTCAAATTCGTTGTTTCGATGGTATGAATGACCTTGATCCTAATTTTTTTAATGTCACTTGATCTCAATCTTTCATTTCATTACTGTGGCTTTGAATTTGAGGTTGGCAAAAAGGAAAATAAAAAAATTTAACTTTGTTGTAGGGGTCTGCTAGATCTGGGATTCTTGGAGAGGCAACTGTCGATATTGCGCGCTACTGTACTAGTTCAAGATCATCTTCCACAGTTTTGTTGCCATTGAAGAAATGCAACTATGGCACAATTTTGCAGGTGACTCTTATGTTGCAAATGAAAAATTGTTCGTAAGATCACTTTTTTAAATTTGAAACATTTTAGACCAAATTGCCACTAACCAACACCCTAGTCTCAAAGAGTGAAGACAACTTGGTCTGCATGAATGTTATTAACTTATGAATTTCTCATATGCTAAAAAAAACATTCTAAGCAATGTACAACCAGAAAAGTGATCCTTTATGCTGCCATTTCCAGGTCAAAATCCAGTGCCTCACACCCACAACAAAACATAGGTAGATGTTTGTGATCAAATTTGTAGCCATGTGTGTGAGCCTTTTGTGTTTCACTTGATGTTGAATGTTTTCAAAACATATTTAAGGGTTGAAGGATCAAACTACACAAGATCCAATACAGAACCTGTGGACAAAGATAGCGATGTTGCAGGCAGCAGCAGATCAAATGGGTCAGCTGCCACACTTAATCTCAGTGCTAAGTTTCCTTCAAGTCATGATCTGGCTCCCACTTCACTTCTTGAAAAAATCAAAATGGTACGTTTGAAATGATCTAGATTCTATTGACCTTGACATTTTTGGTCAAAAACATAAATGTTAACTTCAAAAATTAACATGGCTAACTTCAACTGTTCAACTAACATTTAATGATTATGTAAGAAGTTAACAATGAACAGTAAAATATATAACACTTTTGATACAAGATTTCTGGAAGAATTCATATAAAGTTGAACCCGAAATCAATTTAGTTTGACTGTGACCTAAAAAGTCAGCGAATAAAGATTTTGATGTGATTCCATTTTCTTGTTTCCCTCAATGCAGGAAACGAGTTATGGTTTGAATCAGAACAATGCTTCAGCTGAATATTCTTCAAAGAACCTTCTAGAAGCAGCTGAAGGCACCATTGAAGAGCTTCTTGAACAAGCTTTTGAAAACAAAACCAGTGACCTAAAAAACAAGCGAATTTCAAATGGTCAAAGGCACCCAGATCTGGTGAAGGAATACAAAACTAACTTATCGTTAAAAGAAGAAAATATTAACAATTTACAGTCGAAACTATCAGAAAGAAAAGATATTGAAAAGGATCAAAAGAAAGAAATCCAATGGTTGAAAATGAAAGTTAGTGAGGTGGAAAAAGAATGTAGTGAGCTAACAAAAGTAAACTTGGAGCTTGACTGTGAGCTTAAAGAAACAAAGAAAGTGATTCAAGAGAGAAATGAGACCGCAGAAGAAAATCATAAGCTTCTAGAAGACCGTAGTTTGAAAATTCGAGAGCTCGAAGGTCTAAAAGTTGAACATGAAGTTCAAATTTCTGATCTTATAAAGGAGAAAGAGGAACTACAAGAAAACATGGAAATTTCAATGAATGAGACCACTATAACCACTAAGTGTTTAGATAATGCAAGAAACGATCTAATGGCTCTTAGCAGCAGTCTTGATTCACAAGTTTCTGCAAACAAGTTGCTTGAACAGAAAGCAACGAAGCTTGAGAAAGTGAAGAGTGAAATGGAGCTTTGCTTGTTTGAAATGGAAGAAGAAAAAATCAAACTACTGGAACGAGTGTCTGAATTAGAAACTCAACTACGGTGGATCAGAGATGAGCATGAAATGACTAAAATCGAGTTGGAGAAATCTGAGTCTGAAAAATCAGATCTACAAGAGGAGTGTGAATATGTGAAATCTGAAAAGCAAAAATTGCAAGAATCAGCTGAAAATCTCATTGAGGAATGCAATATTCTTCAGAAGTCATATGAAGATATGACAAAGGGAAATGCAGAATTGTATGATCAGTATTCACGTATGGTGATTGAACTAACATCCGAGACTAAAAAATTCCAGAAGGAGGTAGAACATCTCAAAGAGGAAATTTCTCGGCTTGATGAACAAAAGTCAAAGTTGAGTTCAGAAAAATCTAATTTGGAATCTTCTCTCAAAGAAGTTCATTCAAGAACAGAAATGACTGAAAACGAGTTTCAGACTGTTCGTGAAAAATCTGAATCTAAGATTCAAGATCTAACAACCGAGCTTGCAGCCATCAAACGAAACCATAAAGAACTGATAACAGATAACGAAATAAAGTCAAAATTGTTGACTAGTTACAGAATGAGAGAAGAACAAAAGAGGACAAAGGCAAACAATCTTGGGCGTAAGCTTACTGTTTCAGAATATGAGCGTCAACAACTTATTGAAGAAGCTGCAACTTTAAAAGATGAAGTGTTGGATTATAAGAAAAAGCTTGAAAAGTTGCAGAACGAAAAAAGTAATCTAGAAGCTTCTCTTCATTCAGTTTCTAATAGTTTTGAAGAGCTTAAAGCTGAGAAGATGGCTTTCTTCAACAAGATGGCTGAGTTTGAGGATTGCAAAATCCAGAGAGATGCCTTAGAAGAAAAGCTTTTGAGACTGGAGAGCGATCTAACAGCTAAAAATGCATCAAGTTTGCAGGATGCTGATATGAAAAACGAGATTAGCAGGATCAAGAGTGCAAATTTGCAGTATCAGCTGAAAATTCAACAACTTGAAGCCGAAAAGAACGAATGCTTGAGAAAAATGGAAGATCTACAGCTGCTATTAGCAAACACTAAAACGGTTTGTGTTATCTAATCTCCATATTTTGAATGTATACTGATAATAAGTTCATATTTTTACCGCAAAAAAATCTTTTTGTTGAAACTTTATCCTTTCTGTAGCAGGGTGTTCATGAGATTCGTTGTCAAGAAGATACTGACTATGCTGCAAAGATAGAGATGCTTGAAGCGGAGCTTAATGAGGCTCTCGATGCGAAAAACAAATACAAACTTCAACTTCAAAAGTGAGTCAACTTATGGACTTTTAAAAGTCAAACGCGTTAATATGAATTTTCACGATTATAATTGCTGCCATGGTAAAATCTTAAGCTAAAAACTAAAAGCATAACTGGTACGCTTCTAAGTTACGATTTCTAAGTTATGACTTCTAAGTTCTAACTTCTAACTGGTCTGCATATGTGTTCAGACTAAAGTCTAAGGGGCGTAATAGTCCTTCATCAGTTCAAGTGAAATCAAAGGTTGAAGGTGAAGTGGTCACCAAAGAAAAGTTTGAAAAGACAAAATCGTCTTTAGAGACAGAGCTAAAAGACCTTCGTGACCGTTACCTGGAAATGAGCCTCAAGTATGCTGAAGTAGAGGCTGAAAGAGGAGATCTTGTAATGCAGTTAAAAACAAACAGTGATCGGAAGCGGTTTCAATTCCTTGAAAAATCATGATAAGTACAAGACATTCGTTCTAGAAAGATAAACAGTTCAAATTCCTACTTACACGCGTACACTAAATAATCATCATGCCATGAGCTGACATGCCTCGTGAGAGCATGATACTACTTAAAACAAAATAAGATGGTCTTATTTAAGATCTGGCTCATGTACTTTGGTTCTAATTTGCTACTTTTAGAGTAACAGTATAAAAACAATTCATCTCGAAGAGAAGATGCATGTGAACTAAATGCTAATAATGTATACCATTCATTCATCGTTGTAAGATGCAAATTTCACCAAGAATGCAATTTTTTGGTGCTCCTGTGTGAAGATAATGAAATAAACTAGGGAATATATTATCTTGCTATTATAACTTATTATTAGTTTCTGATAGGCTAATATTACTAATAAAAAATGCTGATACACAAAAAGATGAAAACAGCTATTATGTCAATTTATTAGACAGAGTGTCGGCTAAATGAATCCATCTCATAAAAATGCTCTAGCCTTAAACTCAAACCGGCCAAGTAGAGGTTTTATTGGTCAAGAGCCAAAAAAATAAGCTTAAAACACAAACTCAAGCTTATAAGGGCTCAAAGTGAATTCTTCTAAAGCTTGTTCAACTCGTATGTAATACGTAAATATAATATATATTCAATGTATATAAGCCGAAGTCAGACTTACAAATATACTTGAACTGCCTTTCATATTCAATATAGATACTATATATACATTTCCAAACTATTCAAACCGAGGCAGACCGAGCTCAAACTTGTCTTGAATCTTCTAGAGCCTAACCTGAGACTGCATCATGAATGCAAGCCAGGCTATGAAGTCTATTTTGAGCTTAGCCTCTTGTAGCCATAGCATCACCAATTTATCAGCTTGCATTAAGACGACTGAGTAAATGTATATCAGTTTCTTACTTTCTTAAGTTTTGTGAGTCTAACATACAGAATTCAAAGAAGATTTATCAACATATGTCCTGTATCAGGGTAAACACTATGTATCATAATCGAAGTTTAGTTCTCTATGTCAACATAATCAGGAGATTCGTTCACAGCGTAGTTCTTTTTCACTAACTACCGACTAGTAAATAGCAAGAAACTACCAAACAGAACTATGTAGAAAAACATAAGTTTTGAAAAATATTGTGACAAACTAATAGCATATAAGGTTATGTAAATTAGAACTCATACTTGGAAAACGATCAAAACATCTGCGAATCCTTCTTCCCAAAGATTGCTTCCCAAACCATAGGCAAGAATGGACCTTTCTTCTCCATAAAATCCCTAAGGACTTTCTCATCAAACCCAAACCCTTTATCTTTCAACTTACTGATCACAATTTGAGCAGATTCCAAACCCCTTTCCCTACAAAAACAGTTAACTAAACCCGTAAACGTGGCCAAATTAGGCGAATGGCCAGCTTCCACCATCTCCAAACAAAATTCAAAACCATCATCCAATCTTCCCACTTTAATCAAACCCTGAACAAGAACCCCATAACTAAATGCATTCGGTACAATACCATTGTTCTGCATTTTCCTAAAGATTCTTATCGCTTCATCAGGATTCTGAGCTTTGCAAAAGCCTTCAACTACTGCCGTGTATACAACCACTTCAGGTATAGATCCTCTCTCACGCATTACACCAAACAGCTTCAGTGCATCTTGAACCAACCCATCACTACACAAACCATGTAGCATTGCAACCGCATTCGGAATCAAACCAGTTTCTTTCATCTTCCTGAATATCTCATCCGCATCTTCCGGTGGTGGCGGTTGTGGCAGCGCCACATCCTCCGCCGCCATTTCTCCCTCTCCTGTACCCCCACTGCTATTCAACTTCTCAGACTTAATCTTATTTTGTTCTTCATCAAACCCTAGCTTAAACTTATCAAGAAATCCATCAACATCCAGAACTTTGTTATCCGTAACTCGTCGATTACGGTTTGCAAGACTAAATTGGGGATTTTCATCATCATCATCATCACCATCATCAAATGGAACATAAGAGCTATTACCTTCAGGTTTCTTATTAACTATTCTATCTGTTCTGTTCACTTCCGGTGAAGCTCTGTTACTGTGTCTATACCTACTATCATTACCATAATTAGGTTTTCGATTGGTGTCAAAATCTCTTCTTCCTCCTCCGTGTCCTCGACCTCTATACTCATCGTTATCGTCGATGTATCCAGATAGTCGAGATGAAGATGCGGTGCGATTTGACGAGTTGTGAGCGTCTCCGGAGCGTCGTCTTGGTGGCGGTCGACCACCAGCGTAACCATCATTGGACCTGTTGTTGTATGATGAGGAGGAGAACAATCTCAATAGCAATGGCGGATCTGCATGATGAATGTTTTGATGATGAAAATGAGTAGAAATGTTGAAAGATATTAGCTTTGATATCCTAAACCCTTTCTTCATCGTCTCTGTTTCGCACCTCAGCTCAGATAAACCCTAACGAACCAAAATAATTGTATTCATCCGCTTACAAAAAATATAATCAGAAATAAAAAAAATTAAAAAAAGAAATATATATACAATGAGACTCTTTGGTAACGTCTGAATGGTTAGGTGTTGAATTTGTAAGAGGTCTGAACAAGTAAGAGTTGAATCAATAAGATGTCTGAACAATTAAGAGCTAGTATATTGCTTAACTCTTCAAAGAAAAATATATGACCAATTCAGATAAGAGGTTTTAATCATTCAGACTCTGTATAATGCTTAACCATTCAGATGCAAATATCTGAACCATTTAAACATCTATTTGTGAAACAAACAGTCTGAATCATTAAGGGGTTGTTTCGCAGCATCTGAATTGATAAGTCGATGAACCAATAAGAGGTCTGAATCATTAAATGCTGAATCAGTATGAGGTCTAACCCATTAAGAGGTAGTATATTACTTAACTATTTAAAGGCTCCCCTACTTATTTTATTTCTTATATAAATGAAGTGTGTTGATCTACCATGCTGCATTGAATGAGGAGATGAAGCCTGTCAATTCATTGTGTTATATTTATTTAAGTATCACTGTGTTAAAGTTGTATTGTGTATTTGAGTCAGGGGCGTCTTAACAGTTTTAGGGGCCTAAGGCAAATTATAAACTTGAGGCCTTTTTTTCAACTTTTTTAGTTCGGTTGTTTTTTATCTATACATTAATAAATACAAACGTAAAAACCATTAAAATTAACTACTAAAAAGTTTTCATTAAGCTTATAAACAAAATAACTTTATATGTTTTATTTTAGTAATTAAAATGAGTGAAACATATTTAAAAAAAATATGTTTGATTAGAAATAATACACGAAACAGGTGAGCCATGATATCATCCTCTTTGATTTAGGAAAGAAATTATTAGCTTTTCTAGCTTGCATATAATTGAAGAAATAAAAAAAAATAAATCACCATGGATGTGAGTTTAAAAGATAAGTCGGTGTGTTGGATTTGACTATTTGAGGAACCCTTCCTACAAAGAAATTTTCCTCCACTCTTTTTCTCTTATAAAGATATTAAAAACAGTTAATATGCTCAAACGGAGATTCGACCGCGGAACTCTATGAATTGCAAGCGGAGCTTTACCAACAAACCAACTACACATTGTTGTTTAAAATTAGAGAGTAACTAATAAATATGTTTACTACTAACAAAATTTATTCCAAAATGTGGCCTATGAAAATTTGTGGCCTAAGGCGATTGCCTATTTTTTTATATGATAGGGCCGCCCCTGTATTTGACTAGTAAATGTAAATACAAAATGTTAATGTGCAAAATATTTAGAACGCGCGTAACTTGGTGTTAAGTTGTATGGTTTTTCGAATTTAATTTAAACTTTAAGTTTAATAGAACGTAACAACATTTAAATTTATTAGTATGATAACGAAATTGTAGGAATTCTTCGTTTTAAATTTACTATTATGATAGCAAAATTGTAGTAATTCTTCGTTAAACCATTCAATTTATATTGTACAAAGTATTAAATATTTTAAGATTGTTTAAAATAAGTAATAAAATTGTACTTACAATTTAAACTACATGATATTAAAGGAAAGAATCTTAATAATAATTATACAAAATGATTCAATCAATAACTAAGTTTTTTAATTTAATTGAGATGATTAATGTGTGAGTGATACATTTCATAACATGATGTGGTAATGATGTGTCATGTTTGAGAAAAATGACATGTGACAAAAAGTTAGTCTTTTATTAATATAGGAAGATTGTTTATGTCTTGTAAGCGGTTTACCTTTTGGTTTTTAGTTTGTATATTTTATAATTTTTGTGATTCCAGTTCATTGTGTTATTATTATTTGTCTTAATGCTCGAAATTACTTTTTATTGTATCTTTCTAATGCACACCGTTATGTTTTTTTATCCTTTTAAAATAAGATAAATTTTTGTGGTACTCAACCCCTTAATTTGTCACCCTTCCAACTTCCATTCTATTATTTTAGTTAAAAACTATTCAATGCATTAATATATATTCGGTTTCAAAAATAAAAATGCATGATCATAAGAGATAAATTTGAAATAACCGAATGAGTATCATGTCCGATATCCCAAACCCATCCTAATATTGGAAACTAGCATATTGAGTGTGCTTAATTTTAAACAAACCAAGACACCTTTTTTCTACGTACCTATACCATTTTAAATTATATTTACCCATCCATTGTTAACAAAAACTTTATATATAACCCACTTGCAGAATTTTAAAATGTTCATAGAAATATATGCATTAGTTTTATAATATTTGGCTATTGAAATAACGAAGCTTATATAAATTAACTAAGTTAGTGACCCGTTAAAAAAAAAGATATTTTATATATTAAAAAATATATAATGCTAAGATGAAAGGAGAGAGTAACAAGTATGATGTAGCAGTAATGTAAAAGAGCTTAGAAGCTGTCATGTGACAGTAAGTTAGCAACTTATTATTATAGATAGATTTAATTAATTCACTAAATAGGTTGCTGAGATAAAAAAAATAGTACATCTATAAATTAAATAAATAATATGTATCATAAAGTAAACAAAGATAAGGTTACGCAATTATTTAATTGATAATTACTTATTAACTAGATTTAACACCTGTGTATTACACACGGGTTGAATAAAAATATTTTTAAAAAATTATAACTATTATATTTAAAAATATATAAATAATTTTATAAATTATTAATAATCACAAAATTTTGTTTTTATTAACTTCTCCTACTCAATTTTCCCTCTCAACATTCCTTTTATAAAATAGATTATGTTTTCCCTCCTAAAAATTGCCCCCTAAAAATTCTAATTTATTAGATAGAATACATTCAAGCTATTATCAGCTACCTTATGTCCTATGTACATTATGAATACATGAGGAGGCGACCATGGTTGACAATTGTTTACAACCCTATGTCATATTGTATGAGAAAAAATACCATAATTTTACTATTTTCTTAAAATTCTTAGAGTTTATATATATATATTTCTATTGTTAATTTAACATATTGTAGAGATTAACTAAATTAAAATGGAAGATGAGTGAAATTTGTTGTACTTAAAAAGAAAAGGGGACTTGTATGGACACACCGCTCTCATTTGTATGTCAACGCCTACACGAGTTGTACGCATACGGTTAGACGACTCACATAATCATACCAGCGTAGACAAAAGTTGCACCCAGTTTCATTAGTCATTTCCTGTACTACACGTATCGAAAGGGCTCTAAGAACTACATTAACTTATACAACTCGTATTGACGGCGGCCAATGAGATGAAAGGTTCCTTGTTATAGCTTTTTCCAAAGTGTTTAAATGACAGTCCATTGATACGTTTGATTGATTAATATGTTTGCATCGTTCCTTTTATCTTTTAATCGTTTTTAAATGTGGTTTGTATAAAAGTTTTTTTTAGTATTGTCGTGGTTGCTTGAGGCGCTTTCATAGTCACTTCTAATCTTTTATTTCTTACTAGTTTAGTAACATGATATTACACGAGTATAAAAATGTAAACAGCGTTGACAAAAACATAATTAAAAAAAACTAAACGTTGAGCTGAAAAGGCTAAAAAAACTCACCTAGAAATCTAACCTTTAAAGTTGAACCATAAAATTAAACATTAAAGTTAAAAAAAAGCAAAAAATAAATAAAAATTAAAATAAGAAAAAAACCAGTAAATATACGAATTCATATCATGTGTTTTGGATGTTTAACAAAAAAATGTTGAGGTCGAATCGTTAAGCTTGAGCATTTAACATGTAGGTCTTGGATTTGATTCACAAATGGAGCGTGACTTTCTTGTTTAGTTATAAGAAGTTAATATTAAATAGAAAACTAAGATGATTATAAGGATTATTGTAATATTGACACCTAAGCATATATATGTGACAACGATGAGTCATGTTTAAGAAAAATGACGTGACAGATATTTACCTTTATATTAATAGCTAGAGGTAGATTAATTATTTTATATTTTCATTTGTACAAATGATTATCGTCAAACATAAATTTGGTCACCTTTTAAAAACAAATAAATGATATACGAGTCGTATATAGGGGTGGAACCACCTTTGTGGGGGCGCCCGCTACGCCTAATTTTTTTAATATATATATATGTTAAACTTCTGAGTGACTCTCGTAATATTTAATCCTCGATCTCCCATCTAGTTTTAAAAAATCAGTTTGATTATTGTTAGGAGATTGTATTATATATATTTATATATATTGTTGAATATAATCATGCATAATCAATCAGGGGCGGAGGGAAGTGTAAGTCAATGGTAGCCCGGGCTACGACTGAAATTTAGTTGCGAGGTGTAAAATATATATATTCTCTGGTTTTATTTATAAGGATACCCCTAAACAATTAAAAGGATACCCCTGAATCATTGATTTTAAGCTATGAAAGAATAGAGGAGATTAATTTATTAGGTACTTTTATAATTTTGTGGTGTTATTTTTATTACTGTGTGAACGTCCGGGGAATTTTTTTTAGGCTACCCCTGAATTTTCGGGCTGGCTCCGCCACTGTAATCAATCATAGAGGTATTATACATTCAAGTGTTTCACCGTTGCTTAAAACCATCAACATAGTTGATGATTCAGATGGTCATGAGTTTAAGAAATGTAATACATTTAAACTAACTACTTTGCTAAGTAATCAAGTGAGCAATGATAGAAATTTTAGTTGTAGAACCATGGTTCTTAACATCATCATTTTTATACCATAACACAACTCATCTAACATAGTCTTGTTTGGATTCATGGTTTCATTTCATTCTTACTTATAGATTACTTAGTGGCTTAAGAAAAAAATGTATAATGGATGCATATGAGATTTAAGAAAAAAAATTACTTATAAACTCGTTTTATAAGGGTTAAGAAAATTCTAACTCGAACTCCAAATAATGATTTACCAATTTTTATTTACCCTGGTAAATATATGGTAAATTTCTAGAGGATGTTTCAAGTATTTAACAGAATAAATAATATAAAAAAAGGAAAAGAAGAAAGAAAAAAGAATGAAAGAAGAAAAAAAATTAAAAAAGAAAATAAAAGAGGAAAGAAAAAACTAAAAGAAAGAATAAAAAAAAACCTCACAATTTGTTCTTGAATATTTGTTGCAAAAAGATGGAGATTTAAATAGATTGAGAAAGTTTGAGAGAGTTTAAAATAATAAAAGTGATCAGGAGTGATTTGAGTTAATACTTATAGATAGAAAATATGGTTTGACATTAAATTAAAACGGTAGGTAAGGGATAAATGCAGGGAAATACAAAATTTCAATTTTGGCCTTTCAAATTGTTTTATTGATTGTTTTGCCTCATAAAGTCATAAACTCATGTTTAAGCATCGCTTTTGTCTTTTTGGTACTTTAACTTATGAACCATAAAACACTTATAAAATAATTTCTGAAAAATACAAGTCTTCATAAATTGCTCACTTTTGCGTTAAAATGTGTATTCGTAATTGTTTAAATGTTGTACAAGTATATAATCAACAATATTGATATAAAAATAGTATTTCTACTATGATCAAGTTTTAACATTAGAAATAATGAGTAAATATATATTACGATTACATTTAAAATAAAAATACATGAAAAATACGGGACGTCACATTTTTTATTATTTTTTTACGAATTGTAATGATATTTAATGCATTTAGGTGATTTTATGTATGAAATTAGTTTCTTTGTCATATTATAACTTGACCCGACCCAAACCAAGTCGAACCGGGTAAGAAAAAATATTAAACGACTTTTATTAAATTTCGGACCTCCATTAAAAAGTTTTTGAATCCGTCACTTGTCATAATGCATGACGTTTTTACATAAAAGATGCACGTTTTATACTTAAGCCACTAGATAAAAAAAATCTGAAATACCTTATATATACACGTAAAATTATACGACTTGTACAAATTAATAGTAGATTTATCAATAACAAGGTGGTGTACCATTAAACACACCGAAACAAATTTTCACAACAAACAATTGACGTACGAGGAGGCATGATTGACACCTGAATAGAACCAACGGTTCATAATTTTTCGACCTTTTGTGTCATGTTCCTTCATTTCGACACGTGTATGTTTGTGTGTTTTATACTATAAACTTTTGCAACAAATTTTATGACACTTTCTTCTAGTTCATGATTGCATATGTGTCTAATATTGTAGCGTAAAAAGTTATTTTGTAACTAAAAAATATTAATACTTTTGTTTAATCAAACTATTAAAACTTAATCCTTTTTTAAGGCAATTATTATTATAAAAAAATACCACTAACAAGGCACTATGACCAAATATAGAGTGTCAATCTATGACACCCAACAAATTACAAACAAAACCTTTAAAAAGCGAAGTTATATCAAGAGTCTCAATCTAGGTTAATTAGTTTCGTTTTGTTCTTCAACCAAGTAAAAGTATGAAATTTAATGTCATCCACCACTTTGTCTACTGCCGATCTAATAGAGCTAAAAATAATTTATTTCAAGACTTCCATATGAACAAAAAAAGTTGTAAAAAAATGAAATACATAGCATTCTTAATTAAGGTCCTTTTTCCCATTAAAATTTGCACTAGTATGGAATTTTTTGAACGGCAATCCAATTAAAACTTATTCAATTCAATTTTAAAGAGTTATCATTCTCAAAAAACACATAAAATATATCTCAATTAATATAAGCAAATCTTTGTTAAATCTCATACTTAGGTTTTAACTATTTATGTGTCAGGCCGCGCGTTGCTGCGGCCGGGTCTCGTGTATCACACGTACGTTACGGTAATATTAAAAGATAGAGATACATCCATACTTAAATGTCAAAATGCAGATGATTAAAGTCACAAATATGTCAAAATTGAGTAGGAGATCAGAATCGTAAAAATACCAAAGTTGAGTTGGAGGCTAAAAGTGTGAAAATGTAAAAAAAATGAAAGAAAATAGAAGGTAGAAAAACAAAACAAAAACATTGATATAGGGACTCGAACCCCTAAAAACATGCCACTGTAGTACAAAATGGAGAGGTGAAGCCATCTGATCTACTTGATCCAATAATGTAAACATTGAAAACTAACTTATATTTACGTTTGAGAAAATAAATAAAGTCCAAAAATAAATTTGAGAGACAGAATCGAACACAGATCATCTAACTTAAAAAACACGCGTTGAAGCCAACTGATCTAGACGCACTACAGATATTTACTGTCGAAAAATAACAGATATATTAACACTTAATTTCGTAAAGTTAAAAAAAAGAAGAAAAACCAAAAAAGTTAGTCCGTCAAATAGGAACGCGACACGTGGTCGGTGGTGGTTGGCCGGTGCCACCACCGACCTTATACATTAGGAAGTATATAAATTAAGAAAACGATTGATGTTTATATATCTGACATTTTATTAGGAGCTAAAATTAGATCTAACAAGATGAGCGTGGGTTCAAAATATGTCGACATGTTCCTTCCAATTGACATATATTCATATAAATATTTCAATACGTATAAAACAAACACAATTTCTTCATTTTTAGAGACGGCTATGACATATTCATATAATAAATAAAATTAGGGGCATAAATAGGGTTTAATCGAGCTTAACTCGGCTTGTTTAATTTAAAAGAGCTCAAATTCACCTTGTGTATAGTTTTCGAGCTCGAATGGGCTTGACTAGCTTAGTATTTATTTACTATTTGATATACTTATAATTGTTTATATATAATATTCATTAAATACTTTTACCACAAATTTATATAATAATAGTTACTATTATGTGTGCGTATTAAATAAAAGTTACATAAATAATAGGCTCATTTACACTCACGAGCTTAGCCAAGTTTGATTGATTTTCTATTAAACAACTAATAAATTGTCTATGATAAATACACCACAGTACTTAACGGGATTTGAACCTCCAACTTTTTTTGTTGTGAGACACTATTTAATCAACTTCGATTTGTAAGGCATTGATTTGAACGCGTCTATTAAATGTGATCCAATATATGCGCTAGCTCGTTTTCAGATGAGTTCCATTAGTATACTAGAGCTAGGATTTGAGTTCATCTAACTTGTCAACATTAAAAAGCTTACAAAATGGCTAGACTTGTTTATACTGATTAGAAAAGGAAAGATCGATCTCCATACATTAAATATATTAGGCGTAAGGCATAAAACCTAATTATTGTGCTATATAAAAGGTCACTTGAATTTTATGATGTTATCCATTTGTGGTGGTGGCCGGTGGGTTGCTACCATGTTAAAAATGGCACATGGAATGCACCAAGAAAAGCAAATACATACTTATTTTGAAGGTGATTTTTTACTAACCAAATGATGTTGACAAATCAAATCATATAATTTAAAGCTTCACATTTTTTTCCTTTAAAGCTTACTAGTTTAGTGCCCGCGCTATGCTCGGGAACACAAACTTAAAAGGTGATTTTAAGGATATTTATTATAATTCCAATCAGTTTTAAGACAAAACTGTGGTAAACTAGAACAAAAGATTTATTTTTTTTAAATTATTAATTAGTATAACAATATTATACTCAAATTAAAAAGACTTAAATGTTTAGTTTTATAGTGTAGTTTATTTTAAAAAAATTTGAATATAAAGTTTATGGATTTTTATAAAACACTTAGGTCTTTAATTATATATTATTACCAACTTTATTTTTAACTTTCATTTTCATACCCTATCAAATAAAAACAGACTCATGTATATCCTTAGTAACAGAGGGTTGAAAATGTAATTAATTTTAAATTTTGTAAAATTCTTCTAGATATTAGAGGAACAAAATGTAATTAGTGTTGTTATTATAATATATTTTATATACATGTTATAAATAAAAATTCATTATTGTGAGAATTTTTATACCCTATCAAATAAAAACAAACTCATGTATATATATCCCTAGTAGTAGAGGGTTGAAAATATAATTACTTTAAAATTTTCAAAATTCTCCTAGATATTAGGGGCCCAAATTTTAATTAGTGTTATTATAATATATTTTATATATATATTTTAAATAAAAATTCATTATTATGAAAAAAATCCTCAAATGATGTCACATAAGCTATAAGCTTTAAAAAGATGACATCTAAGTTTTTTTTGTTTTCCTATATTATATTAGAGATATTAGAGTAAATTGCAAAAATATCCTTATGCTTTTGCTAGTTTTATAATAATCTACACTTTTTAGTTTTTTGCTATATTCATCCAATATTATCAAACTTGTTATCATTTTAGTCTCTAGCAAACTAGTGGTAACGCCGTTAGAAAAACTCTATTAGTTTACAATGAAATAACTAAAATAATTTTGGCTACTAAAAAATATACTCAATAAATAAAAAAGTCAAATCTTTTTCGACTTTCTGGTCTAAAACTCCCTATACTCCTGACCACCTTTCTACATCCCTAAGCCACCACCACAACATCCCCCAACTCTACGATAGGCTTATGGGATGACGTTTGTGGTGGTATGACGATGGTTGTTGGTGGCAGTATGATGGTAGTGGCCAACACAGATGATGATGGTGGTATGGTAATGAATCCATTGATGATAAACAAGTTTTCGGATTTTTTCTTCTTAAACTACTTTAATATATTTTTTTCATTTTGTACTTATTAATTATAAATTTAATAAAAACGGCATTTTAGTCACTTTATTGGAACTTAACAGAACTTTTCTAACGATGTTATTGTTAGGGACTAAAATAAAAACAAATTTACTAATATTGGATGTATATAACAAAAATAATATACATATATATATAGGATTAGGATCAAATGAGAAGACTTATATATTGCAAGAAAAAAAAGAAGAAACCTAAATCACTAAAAAACCTTATCAATGGTTTAGTTTTTTTAAATAAATTCACTTCGTACATACAAATGTGTAATGTATAAACAAAAAAAATCATTAAAATATTTTTTACGTATGTATTTTTTACGTATGTATATTTAGCGTTTTAAGTAACCTAACTTACACATGACTTCCACATGTGTAGGTTTAACAAATAAATGAAATTTATTTAATTTTATTTTTTGTATGTCAAAGTTAATGAATAAATATTGCATTTCTATCATTATTTTGTATGTTAAAAACATTTTTGGTTGGAAAAATGAATAATTTAGCTATTTCTTTCACTTCTCCCAATATTTGCTCTTCTCAAATGAATCATCCCATATATATATATATATATATATATATATATATATATATATATATATATATATATATATATATATATATATATATATATATATATATAATAAGTCGTTACATGATGCATGATCACACCATAAGACTCCAAACGTATAAATGATCGGTAAATCATATATATATATAACTAGTTTAGTGCCCGCGCTACGCTCGGGACACAATTCAAGTGATGCTTTTAAGGATGTTCATGAATGTTCTATTCAGTTTTGAGACAAAATCATGGTAAAACGGAACACATTATATATTTTTAAAAATTAGATTTTTATAGCAATATTATACTCAAATTAAAGAGAATAAAGTGCTTAGGTTTATGCTGTAGTTTATATTTTTTTAAAAAAATCATATAAAAATGTTATGTATATTTATAAAACACCGAGGTCTTTAATTGTATGTTATTATTAACTTTATCCATAAGTTTCAATTTTAAACCCTATCAACTATAAAACGACTCACGTACACCCCTTGTAGTAAAAGGTTAAAATTATAAATACTCTTAAATTTTTCAGAATTCTCCAAAATATTAGGGGACAAAAAATGTAATTAGTTTTATTATAATAAATTTTATATACATATTTTAAATAAAAAAATCATTATTGTGAGATAATCTCTCAAATAATGTCACATAAGCTAAAAGCTATGAAAAGATGCCACATAGGATTTTTTTGTTTTGCTATAGGCATTGTCTATTCACACACTTACCAAATCTATCCACACACTTTTTTTAAACCCAGGCGCCGCGGATAGGGCTATGTGCAGCCCCTGGGTCACTTTTTCAGGTACCAGGCGCTGCGGATAGGGCTATGTGCGGCGCCTGGGTTGTTTTCAGCCGAGATAGGATCATCGAGTATGAAAATTTGAGACGTCCCGACCTCAATATAGATCCAGAAGTGTATTATGTAGGTTGAAAAAAAATAATATTATTCGGATAGTTAAAAAATATTATGTTAGATTTTTGATACTTTCTAAAACTATTATGTTAGACTTTTTGTTATATAAATAGGGCCGAAAGTAAAAATATATATTATCCCTACAACAAAAAACCATTACTTGTATACTACTATAGGTAAAAAAAACATACAATTTTTAAAAAACATATTATTTGGTTGAAAAGATATATTATTATGTTAAAAAATGTCGATGACATTGCTATTTATAGTCCCCGAAAATAAAAAATAAAATAAAATTATATGACAGGCGCGGCACATAGGGTCATCCGCGGCACATAGGGTCATCCGCGGCACATAGGGTCATCCGCGGCACATAGGGCCATCCGCGGCGCATAAGGGAGGTTGATTGGCCAACGGACTACATACGATGATGTGTTCCGATGAGATGTGACCCAGGCGCGGCGCCGAGGTCTATGTGCGGCGTCTGGGGGGTGCGAAAATAAATATAGAAGGTGTGAGAATAGGACGACCCTTGCTATATTATATAAGGATATATAAGTCGTCATATATACGTACTAAACAAGTAAACATTCATAATCTTCAACAACAAATTAAATGATATGTTCGTAGAAATCTAGTCAGCTCCAAACAAGCTAGCCGATGACAAAACACTACCGGTGGATGCGCGCCTAGTTTGATGTGAACGAACGAACATGATTATTTGTTTAGATTTTTTATTTTATATTTAATACTAGTTTAGTGCCCGCGCTACGCTTGGGAACACAACATTCAAGTGATGCTTTTAAGGATATTCATGAACGTTCCAATAAGTTTTGAAACAAAACCGTGGTAAACCGGAACACGAAATATATTTTTAAAAATTAAATTTTAGTATAGCAATATTATACTCAAATTAAAGAGAATAAAATGCTCAGTTTTATGGTGTAATTTATTTTTTTTAATCCATATAAAAAAGTTATGTATATTTATAAAACACTGAGGTCTTTAATTGTATATTATTATTAATTTTATCCATAACTTTCATTTTCACACCCTATCAAATATAAAGCGACTCATGTACACCCTTGTAGTAGAGGGTTAAATGTATAAATACTTTTAAATTTTTCAGAATTCTCTAAAATATTAGGGGACCAAAAATGTAATTAGTTTTATTATAATATATTTTATATACATATTTTAAATAAAGAAATCATTATTATGAGATAAACTCTTAGATAATGCCACATAAGCCAGAAGCTTTAAAATTGTGCCACATAAACTTTTTTGGTTTTGTTATATTATATAAAGATTAAGAGCAACGCCCGAACACTTTATTAAAAGGAATCACCAAACACTAATACAAACATCAACTATATATCATCAAGAAAGGAACAACCTTACTAGCATTAGCCGGCTCAAAGCTAGCATTTTAGGGCTTTGGACTAGTGTCGGTCGATATCAAGTTCGATGACGAAGTTGAAGCTCTACGTCTATTATCCTCATTGCCATAAAGCTGATACGAAATTGTAACACAGCTAGTAACTCATCGGATACTAGATGTTTATGTTCGAGAAAATACGGATCTTATTCTGGGAGAGGATGTACGACGCAGGGTGAACCCTTAAATGGTTTGTTGAGTACCGAAAGAGAGAGTTGAAAATATAATTAATAATATTATATATATATATATATTAAATATAATTTTCCTTAACTTTTATTTTATACACTATTAAATATAAACTGACTCATACACACACCTAATATAAGAGGGTTGAAAAGACAAAAGGTACAAAATCTAACGATATTAAAAACATATAAATATCAAGCATTATTCAAACGAACGATATAAAAAACACAATAAAAAGTACGATATTATAACGAACGATATTAGAAAAATAATTTTAGATAAACGATCAATTTAAAAAATCAAAACATTTGATGTTTTAAAATATGTATTTGACATATATACATACACACCCAAACACATAAAATCATTATTTAAATGTAAACATGTTTATAATATCTATTTCAGTACCAATGGTATTTTAGTATTTTCAATTAAACTTAACAAAAAAGTTAATTTGTTAGTTAAATGTATCGAAATAGAGATGATTGTAAAACTCAGGCCAATAATCGACAAAAAATAAAAGTTGGTACTAAAATAGAGAAAATATGCAAAACTCAGGTACCAAAATATAGATTTATTCTAAACAAAATTAATTTTGTTACATTTAGATCATTGATCATTTGATCATACAATTTTTTATGAGAGGCGCAAAATTGATATGTCACCTCAAGCGTGAGCATTACCAAATACCAACTGTCATATAATTACAATTAAATTTCTTATAAGTTATGTCAAGATGGTAATTATTGGGTATTTGGGTCGAGTCGACAATCACTAAAACATCTTTCAAATACAAATAATCACTTCCAAATTAAAAGAAATCAAAAGTAAAAAAAAAATGGTTCTTTATTTTAGTTACGTATTAAGATTTTGATTCACGCCCAATCAGAATTGTTTCTTTTTTAATATAAGTGATTTGATCGTTTTTATAATACCATTTCGAATAGTTCAGGAAAATGACACTAAAATTGAATACAAATTAAGGTTACAAAATACACAAAATTTGATGTGAAAGTAGCACGCGTCTGTGCTTGTTGCGACGTGTTGCAATTGTTTACCTATTTGATTAGAAAGCAATCAACTTTTAATTCTTTTAACAAAGTCACTTATAAAGTTTGTTTATCTTGCTAAGATCAATGTTATATTACTTGGGTTCTTTATAGGAGATTTAAATTCTATCTCTATTAGTGTCACTTTCGATGGATATTAGCAATGAAGCTCGTCCCAGGTTTTATGTGGCATGGTTAAAAGTTCCTGCCCGGTTTTTCCTCGGAATAGTTGGTTTGACGAGTTTTGACTCCGATCAACTTGGGTCCGTAAGGAGGGTTGTGGTGGCCTCCGCTGCATTCGCAGTAATGGGGGAGCCCCAATGCCGACGAAAAACACCTATTGGTGTTAGAAGCGGGGTTTCGATCACGGTCCTTGCACATCTGAGTGCTTCGGTCATAGGCCGTTGCATCAACCGTCATTCTAAAAAAAAGATCTGTGTTATATATCAACTTATCATCAAGCACCAACATGACTTTTTTTTTAACGGCACACGTCCTACTCCTAAGTTACACCTAAATATATACATGTTCAGGTTTGAACCTAAGATCTCTTCAAAATGATGCTTCTAAAAAAAAGTTAATCCCACTAAACCACCAACCTCAATGGGTTTAACCACCAAAAAAGTGTTAACACGTAAATTCATCTAACCCCTATCAAAACAAGTGGTATCTTCAAGTCCCATGGATCAAGCCCCCATTCACAAATTCTCCTTCCTCACACCCAATAGCTACATTACCAGGGTTACTTTCAAATTTTCGGGGGGTCACACTATGGTCACTTGGGGACCGTTATGGTGGTGAGGGTATGACAGGACGTGATGGAGAGTGGCCAAGCCCCATAACACATGGAGACCCTAGGGTCGGATAATCTGGACATCCGTCTAGGCTCGATGATCCTGGGGTCCGAAATATAAATTATATATATTTATTTATTTAAATATACATTGAACCGTGTATTCAAGTGATTTTATTTAACCTAACAAACTCATTTTGATAAAACATGTCTTAACTTTTTAACAATATACCATCAATGGTCTAAGTACACTAAATTTAGGCAACTTGGTAAAATTTTGTTACATGACGTGACAATAAACAGATTTCAAAACTAGATTCAAACAGTGACGGATCCAGAAATTTTAATTACTGGGTTCACTATTTTTAGATGCTTCGATTTTAATGAAATCGGACATTAAAAAATCCGGGTCGGTTCAACGGTTCGTATCGGGTTAGTGGTTATGTTCATCACATTATAACAATGTGATATGATAAGTCAATATTACACTTTAGAAATTGAAATGAAATGAGAAGGATTTCATGATTTTGAGTCCTAAAAGGTTAAAAATCCATAAAAAAAAAAGAATTCTAATGAAATGTTTGTAAGAAGAATAGAACCCAAGACCTTTTGTAAGCAAAATCTACTCCATTCCAACTCAACTAGGAGAACTTTGTTACCTCAATCCTCTTCCAATTATCTATATGGATTCACTTAAAAAATTTCTATGGGTTCACTCCGAAAATTTCTATATAATTTATATTAAAATTTTAAGACGCGTTGGGTTCCCGTGAACCCGTTCTCAACACATTGGATCCGTCCATGGATTCAAAGAGGACTTAGTTTTTCTATTACAATGATTGAATTGCCTGAGATTAGTTTTTATGTAGAGGATAAAACTAGTTTAGTGCTCACGTTACGATCGGGAACATAACACTTAAATGATGATTTAAAGGATATTTACGACGGCTCCAATTAGTTTTGAGACAAACCCGTGATAAACTGAACATAAGATTTGTTTGTGTAACAATATTATACTCAAACTAAAGATAATTAAATGCTCAGATTTTTTTGTGTAGCTTTTTTATAAAAATAAATTGTAAAACACTTAGGTCTTTAATTGTATCTTATTACCAACTTTATTCATAAGTTTCATTTTTATACCCTATCAAATTCAAACCGACCCATGTACACCTCTAGTAGTAGAGGGTTGAAATGTAACTAATTTTAATTTTTCAAAATTCTTCTATATATTAGGGAATCAAAATGTAATTAGTGTTATTAAATTCAATCAGATGATGCCACATAAGCCAAAAGTTTAAAAGAATATAACATAAACTTTTTCTGTTTTTCTTTTTATTATATAAGGGGCTGTTTGGTAAAATATGAATCATTAAGTGCTGAATGGTTAAGAGGTCTGAACCATTAAGAGGTTCTATCAATTAGAGGGATGTTGGGGTAGAATTTCAGATGAGTATAAAGTTAGTATATCCTCCATTCAGTTTCATTCAGCATCTCTCAGTCTCTTAATCATTCAGCACCTAACTGAACCATTTAGATGCTCTTTTTTTCTTAAACAAACGCACTGAATGCTGAATGGTTAAGTACTGAACTGAACCATTAAGAGGTAAACAAATAGCCTCTTAGAGATATGTTGTAGCTAACTAGGGTTGTGCAAAAGAAAGAGATGTGCGTGTGTAAGAAGTGTAAACGTGTGGGAATAGTATAGTAGGAAATTAAGCTTACGTAGACCATGTTTGTTAGGAAAGTGTAAATATCTAATTAAGTTGCCATGGTACATATGAGAAGATATCGCCTCATGGTGCAGTTGGAGAATTTTCATTCCAATAAATCATCTACGTACATATATGCAATGGAAAACTTACATCACCAACTCAACATCAAGGTTAATATATATGAAACTTGCTCTTGCAATCGCATACTCCTCCGTCTTGCTAATATCGAAGGCAAGGAACAAAGCTTATTCAACATTATTTGGACACTCTTTTCTCTCCGTCTTTATTTATATGTATATGGGCACGTATATAACGAGAGAAAGAAAATGTGTCCATATAATTCACTAGTTTAGTGCCCGCGCTACGCTCGTGAACACAAAATTCAAGCGATGCTTTTAAGGATATTCATTAATGTTACAATCAGTTTTGAGACAAAATCGTGGTAAACCGGAACATAGGATATACTTTTAAAAATTAGACTTTTAGTATAACAATATTATACTTAAATTTTACTACACCATAAAGTGCTCAGTTTTATGGTGTAGTTTATTTTTAAAAAAAATCGTATAAAAATGTTATGTATATTTATATAACACTGAGGTCTTTAATTGTATGTTATTATTAACTTTATCCATAAGTTTTATTTTTAAACCCTATTAAATATAAACCGACTCATATACACCCCTTGTAGTAGAGGGTTAAAAATATAAATACTCTTAAATTTTTCAGAGTTCTCCAAAATATTAGGGGACCAAAAATGTAATTAGTTTTATTATAATAAATTTTATATACATATTTTAAATAAAAAAATCATTATTGTGAGATAATCTCTCAAATAATTCCACATAAATTAAAAGCTATGAAAAGATGACACATATGATTTTTTTGTTTTGGTATATTTTATAAGGATATATATATATATATATATATATATATATATATATATATATATATATATATATATATATATATATATATATATATATATAAACCGACTCATGTACACCCCTTGTAGTAGAGGGTTAAAAGTATAAATACTTTTAAATTTTTCAGAATTTTCCAAAATATTAGAGGACCAAAAATGTAATTAGTTTTATTATAATATATTTTATATACATATTTTAAATAAAAAAAATTATTATTATGAGATAAACTCTCAAATGATGTCACATAAGTCAAAAGCTTTAAAATGGTGTCACATAAGCTTTTTTGGTTTTGCTATATTATATAAAGATATCCAAATCGATTTAATAAGAGATATGCTAAAAATAAATTTGATATCTAAATTGAGTTAAAACCTATAAAACTAAAATCTATATAGTACACGGGTACTAATCTAGTAATAATAATAATATATTAATAGTTTGTTACGTTTATAGACTAAACAAAAACAAATCAAAGGTAAGACATTAAAAAGACTTAGGGGCTGTTTGGCAATGCTGAATGGTTAAGTGCTGAATGGTTAAGATGTCTGAATGATTAAGATGTCTGAATGGTTAAGTGCTGAATGGTTAATATGTTCTGTTTGGTTGGACATCTGAATGAGATTCTAAAAATTTGGTTCAAATTCTTTCGCACAATACGACATACGGACACAAATGCAGCTTCAAAAACCCGGGTCTGTGCAAAAGCCATTTATGCTTTTTGAACTAATATAAATATGTGAGCCATTAAACTAATCCTATTTTTCACTTCTTTTTTAAACTAATATAAATTTGTGACCTTATCTAATCCATTTCATAACTAAAGCCCAACCCAACCCTAACCCTATTTTTCACTTCTTCTACAATGGTCGCCTCCTTCACTTCACCACCAAGTTGCCTGCTTCACTTCACCACCAACAACCTCCTGCTTCACTTCCCAAACAGCAGTCTTCATCATACACCACCATCGCTGCTTCACTTCACCACCAAGAATCGCCTCCTTCACTTCACCACCAAAACAGTCTTCATTGCCCACCACCATCATCGCTTCTTCACTTCATCAGCAGTCTTCTTCTTCTTCATGTCGTTGTTTCGTCTCATCTTGGTCGCTCTCTGATTCAGACCATCGTTCAGACTCATCAATGTGTCTGATTCGGTCAGACGATCATTCAGACGGCTTCATCTGATTCGGTCAGACATCCGCACCACACAAACGCTCTTAATTGAACCATCCTCTGAATCGGTCAGATTCAGAGGTGGTTCAGACCCATCCAAACAGCCCCTTAGTCTAGATTGTAACATGTTAAAAAATAGTAAATCATTATTGAAACAGTCCAGATTGTAACCTCTAAAAAAATAGTAAATCCTTATTGAAACACTTTAAATGTTATAATACAACAAACAAATTAAAGTTTAATTAATAATGTGATAACATTAAAAAAAGTTAAACGTAATAACATTAAAAAACTATAGTTAAACTAGATATTTAATAAAGGGTTATTGGATTTAAACACCCCCAACTATTGGTCATTGGCCGTTGTCACCTCCAAGTATCACTTTGGCCAATAACACTCCCAACTAAATACTTTGTTGTCCGTATCACCAAAAGTTAACCCAATCACTAACGCCGTTAAGTTTTGCTGACGTGGCACGGTGACGTGTCCTATCTCTGCTTACGTGGCACGGTGATATCGGCCAATGATCAATAGTTAAGGGTGTTTAAATCCAATAAGGCAATAACCCAGCATTTATCTATATTTAACTAGGAATTGACCTGTGTCACGTGATGCGACGACCGGGTTTTAGTTGGTGCATATGTCATGTAATATTTATGACTTCGTTACATGCGTTATGTTATTGATTATCTCTTGCACGTTATGGTGTAATGTTTTGTTTTGTACCTTGCAACGTAATGCCGTCAAAGTAATTAAAAAACTAACTAAAACAAAAGAATATACAAAGAAAAAAATGTTTAAAAAGAAGAAAAAAAACAAAAATATCCAGCCCTCGTGTAGATGTTCAATGCACATCATGACCACTTGATCCAATATGACACTGTTAACTAGGATTTTTTTGTACAATATAACGGTATAAATAAATTTCCGCTTTTATGGTGTTTATGGATTAAATGTTGTCTTAATTCTGCCCAGTCATCAATTTTATTAAATAGGTCGCTTACTCGGAAGTTCACTTGAAAAGAGGATTGAGACAGGGCGACCCCCTTTCTCGCTTTTTGTTCTTGCTGGTGATGGAAGCATTTAATTACTTTGACATGTTACATTGCAAGGTACGAGGCATTATACTACACCAGAACGTGCATGAGATAATCAATAACGTAACTCATGTAACGAAGTCACAAATATGACACGACATATGCACCAACTAAAACCCGGTCGTCGCATCACGTGACACAGGTCAATTCTTAGTTAAATATAGATAAATAATGGGTTATTGCCTTATTGGATTTAAACACCCTTAACTATTGATCATTGGCCGCCATCACCGTGCCACGTAAGCAGAGATAGGACACGTCACCGTGCCACGTCAGCAAAACTTAACGGCGTTAGTGATTTGGTTAACTTTTGGTGATACGGACACCAAAGTATTTAGTTGGGAGTGTTATTGGCCAAAGTGATACTTGGAGGTGACAACGGCCAATAACCAATAGTTGGGGGTACGTGTTTAAATCCAATAACCCTTTAATAAATAAGTATAAATTAAAACAAAGTCACGTCGATCATAATACCATATTTGGGTGTTGCGACCCAGAAAATCAATGTCGATGTCACATAGTCACATATAACAACATATTGGCCCTAAATTGATCATGACTCAACGTTTGTCTTAGCTCGGTCGAAGCATCAGTTTATGATTAGACATATTATATTTAAAAAGTTTTACTACTCATCTTTGACATTAATTAATGCAAAATGTTTAGAAACATATAATTCAAACTAGTTTAGTGCCCGTGCTACGCTCGGAAACACAATTCAAGTGATGCTTTTAAGGATGTTCATAAATGTTTCATTTAGTTTTGAGACAAAACCGTGATAAAACGGAACACATGATATATTTTTAAAAATTAGATTTTTAGTATACCAATATTATACTCAAATTAAAGAGAATAAAGTGCTTAGTTTTATGGTGTAGTTTATTTTTTAAAAAAATCATATAAAAATGTTATGTATATTTATAAAACACTAAGGTCTTTAATTGTATGTTATTATTAACTTTATCCATAAGTTTCATTTTTAGACCCTATCAAATATAAACCGACTCACTTACACCCCTTGTAGTAAATGGTTAAAAATATAAATACTCTTAAATTTTTCAGAAGTCTCCAAAATATTAGGGGACCAAAAATGTAATTAGTTTTATTATAATAAATTTTAATACATATTTTAATTAAAAAAATCATTATTGTGAGATAATCTCTCAAATAATGCCACATAAGCTAAAAGCTATGAAAAGATGCCACATAAAATCTTTTTTGTTTTGATATATTATATAAGGATTTTAAATACAAATTGAGTTTAGTCAAAATATCATATTATAAATTATAATGATCTTTTTTATTAAAAATTATATCAAGTTTTTAGCCCATGTAATATACATATAACTAACCTATTTTATAATATATATACACACATAGGCAAACATTTATTTTAAATCATAATAGTATCTTAAAAACTAAAAAGAGCAAGAAGTACTTCAACATGTTGAGATATATATATATATATATACATACATATATAGGGGAGGGATCAAGAGAGAACTCCATATTAAGTTGAGAACTAGAGAACTAAAAAAAAGGTATGGATGGAATTTTTAAAGGAAGGGTAAAATTGGACTTTAAATATGTAAATCTTTAAACATTTCTATCTTTTGCATACGTTAAGTTTTTAATTTTTTTTTGCACCATTAGATCAAGAATTTCATTATCTTTCATTTGAGTATAAAAAACGTTATAAAAAAATAAATTTTTCTCGTTTTTTTACTTTCAATACTGCATATATGTAATATAAGATACCGTATGTTTTTAAATTGGGGAAATGAATACTGTGTTGTTATGAACCTAAATTACCTAAGAAACCATCAAAACTACATATTTTGACAAAATATCAAAAGTTCAAGGGCATTGATTTCGATGACGTTATCAAAATAAAACAACATCATCATGCCTCAATTCCAAATTTGGATTTTCTCATATGATCGTATTGACATTGCTAACAATAACTTGGTTCAGGTTATGTGATGTGGTATGAATATGTGCAGCATGCGCCTATCATAATACCAATTATATGAGTCATCTTATATTAATCTGTTAGTTGGAATTGAGAAGCCAAATTGAGTTACGATCGATATTTAAAGGGCGGGTAATAGTTTACTAAAATGAATGACGATTATTGAGTAAATGAGAAAGAAAAAAAATTATGATCTAAGAGGAGAAGACTGATTCATCCATTAACATTGAATAAAGATCAATGAGTTAAGTTTTCTAATAAAAAATTTAAAGTTAATTTATCAAAGCTACGTAATTTTAATGGTTTTACGTGTAACTTAGGTGTATAACATCACCATATTCACTATCCCTTTTTAAATTTTATAGTATTGCATATATGCAGTATCGTATACTACATATATGTAGTATCAAAGTACTACATATATGCAGTATATGCAATATTGATGCATTGTTATCTTATAGTTTGAATTTCAAGTTTTTTTTTTTTTACTTTTTTATGATATTTATCATTGGTTTATTAGTTTATTATTATTATTATCTTTATATTTAGACATAGTATAAGTATTGGTTTTGTTTTCATTTGCCATAAGTTTTTTAATATGAAATCTTATGAACTTTGTTATTGGTTATTTGAGATCATATGTACACTTTAAATAATTATTAGACTCTTGAGTCATTTGGCCACTTAATAAATGCATCAAGTACATTGATACTACATATATGTAGTATAAAAAAAACCAGAATGTGATTTTTAAAATTGTTTAATGTAAATAACGTATGAAGAAGTTAGTAACGTTAAAGAAAAATATAATCAAATACAATATCGCAATACTACATATATGTAGTATGGAATTTAAAAAAACGAGAAAAAAAATATTTTTTATGACGTTATTTATACTCAAATGAAAGATAATGAAATTCTTGATCTAATGGTGTAATTTTTTTAAAATAATATTAACGTATGCAAAAGATAGAAATGTTTAAAGATTTATATCTTTAAAGTTCCAATTTTACCCTTCCTCTTTAAAATTCCATCCCTTGTATTTTTGGTAGTTCTCTAGTTCTCAACTTAAAATGAGTTCTCTCTTGAACCCTACCCTACATATATATATATATATACATACATATATAGAAGGTAGTTCATATGAGACGACTCATATCTATATAATAAATCAAGGTTTTAGGGGGCAACTTTTGATAGGAATTTTTTTAATCTATATTAGGAAGTTTGAAAGTGAAAATATTAAATGTCATGCATGAGTTGGTGGAGCAACATTATTAAATATTAAATATTTACAAATTACAAATCTCTAAACATAATGATAATGGTTTTTTTATAAATATTATTATTTAACCCATGTGTAACACACGGGTGTTAAACCTAGTATTGGGAGAAGAAAAAAAGAAATCTAAATTAATGATTTATTTCTCTTTTCACTCATAATTTAATTTTATCTTTTCACTCGTAATTTGATTTTATATCTTCTAAATTCTTTTAAAAATATATACCAATATGCATATATCCATCTAGAAAATAAACTAGAAGAATCGTTTTTTTAAACAAATCTTAATACATATTGAAATGTTCGTGACTTTTAGCCAATTTATATAATAAAATGTATAAGCTATAAGAGGCGGGTTCATACATTTCTCGGCATATTATTAACTAGTTTAATGTCCGCGCTACGTTTGGGAACACAACATTCAAGTAATGCTTTTAAGAGTATTCGTGAATGTTCCATTTTTTTTAGACAAAACCGTGGTAAACCGGAACACATAATATATTTTTAAAAATTAGATTTTTAGTATAGCAATATTATATTCAAATTAAAGAGAATAAAGTGCCCAGTTTTATGGTGTAGCTTATTTTTTTTTAAAAAAATTGTATAAAAATGTTATGTATATTTATAAAACACTGAGGTTTTTAATTGTATGTTATTATTAACTTTATCCTAAAGTGTCAATTTTAAACCCTATCAAATATAAACCGACTCATGTACACCATTTGTAGTAAAGAGTTAAAAATATAAATACTTTTAAATGTTTCAGAAGTCTCCAAAATATTAGGGGACAAAAAATGTAATTAGTTTTATTATAATATATTTTATATACATATTTTAAATAAAAAATCATTATTGTGAGATAAACTCTCAAATAATGTCACATAAACTAAAAGCTTTAAAAAAATGCCATATAAGTTTTTTTTGTTTTGATATATTATATAAGGATTGATTCAATTCTGAAATAAAATAATCCATATGTAGTATCAACTTTTAATCTCACTCCTTATATATATTATTTAAAACACTATATATAAATGTTTATTTGCTGTTAAAAATGTTTATATGGTTACTACATCTATATTTATACCTTCTAATAAAAGAGGGTTTTTAATGTCACTTGTCAATCATTAAAGCCTACTTTTCCCGCCAAAACTTTATTCTTAATACATTTACACGCGGATGTATCAAATGGTTAACACACAGGTACCAAACCCGGTATATTGACCCGGGTATAAATGCCATATTTTAACTTTCAGATTCATGTTTCCATCAGTTGAACAATGAGCAAACCCTAATTGAAGTTCTATCGCTGCTTTTCGCTTCCGTAGCGACCACCATCGCTGACCACCCCTATCATATTTTGCTCTGTTGATTTGTTCTTTAAGCAATTGTGCTGGTGAGTTTTTTTGTTTTCCAATTTTTTTAAGTTTATGCTTTCTTATGCAGTTATACTCAAATCTTTCATGGATATCAAAGCGATTTAGGGAACTAAATTGGTGATGTTTCGTCTACTGTTTCTTATACTCAAATCTTGGATTGATGACACAAACTATTGCATACACACTAAATTGGAAAAAGTTTCAACGATTTACCACATTTTAATCCTTGATTTAAATTTCTTCCTTCTATGAAATCTTTCAAAATCAGGGCACTTATTAGTTATTAATTACTGCATTTTGAGGTATACATTTTGCACATTAGATGAATAATTGATTCGTGTTGTGTGTGGTGTGATTGTTCGTGAGATTACAGAGATTTGTATGTCATCATTGTATCCTTCATAAACTTATGATGAAATCGATATTGTTTTATGATGTAATTTTTGTTAACAGAATGGTGAATGCGATTTTATTTGTCTTTAACTTGATGGTTAATTAAAATAAATGATTTGATGAAGAATCTATAATAAGATAAAGGATAAAGGTTTCGCGTTCCCTGATCGGGATGGATTGTGACATCTGCCCCGAACCCGAATCCGGATGCCCGATTCAAACCCGAGGTTGTTTATCTTTTAATTGTAATCGTATTTATTTCCTCAAAATGCAACGTTCATTTTAATTATGAATAAATATATCGAATCTTTACGTTATTCTCATCGTATTTAATGAATCGTTTTATATCTCAAAATATTCAAAGTATACTAAATAATCACTATTTATATTATCTAAATCCAAAAATATATATATAGTGCTTCGTAAAAGAAAACTATTAACAATATAAAACAAATACTATAAACGTCTCGTAATAACCTCCTAACGTCATCAACGAACTAATGATGCTACAACGTCTCCTATAAAAACGTTACGTCTCAACTCGGTTAAATTAATTAGTCAATTTATGTAAAAACTAACCTTTGGGCCAAATATGTAAATTCTAAAACTTGAGTTAAAAGCTTAATAAGTAAAGTGAAACAAACATTAAAGGCCAGGGACCATAAGTGTAAAATTACCCAAACCAAGCCCCCCCCCTGACGCGTCTGCGTCCCCTGCACCCGACCACCATGTTCCGGCCGACCACCTTGTCCTCCGGCGTACTGTTTCAGCGTCCTTTTCTCCCTCGTTACCTGCACCGCGCAAGGTTTAATCCATTCGCAATTAATGCCACTCGAGCAACTAGTCTATAACACCCAAACCACCCCACAACCCATCGACCAAAAAACCTCCACTCCCCTTGCTCCGGCGACTCCGAATACCACAAAATCCGGCACCATTTCAGGTAATTTTGGTTCCATTTTAATCCTCTCAACATTCTACAACACCCTAATCCACCAATTTAATCTCATTTCAGTCCAGAACCCATCAATTGATCCAAGAACAGCCGCACCCTGTTCCTCGTCCAAAACCATACCAAAACTCCACCAAATCGTAAGTTTTATATACCAAAAGAAACTAAAATCCATGGGGATTGAAAGCCCCATGGTTAATTTGTCTGGGATTATCAAATTCAAACGAATTTGATGGATTTGTAATCTAGGGCTCAAATGGGAAATTGGGTATAGTTCAGGTAAAAGGTTAAATCAATTAATGTTTCAGTTAATACACAAAAGCGCGCCTGGTTCAAATGGTTAGTGCGTGTGTTTGTGATCGAAGAGGTCACGGGTTCGATCCTCCTCTCCCCCATTCTTTTTAATTAATTCCATTAACCACTTAAACCAACACTTTAACAATCTAATAACCTATTATTTCCGAAGCCAAATGTTTCGGACTTAACTCCGGTTACCACGGTTCCATTTAGTTAAAATCTTTATACTTTTATTTATTTATACATTAAATAACTTTTATTAAACAAGTGATTAAGTTAATAATATGTATTAAAGACTAAGGGGCTGTTTGTTTACCTCTTAATGGTTCAGTTCAGTGCTTAACCATTCAGCATTCAGCATTCAGAGCGTTTGTTTCAGAAAAAAATAGCCTCTGAATGGTTCAGTTAGGTGCTGAATGGTTAAGAGATTGAGAGATGCTGAATGAAACTGAATGGAGCATATACTAACTTTATACTCATCTGAAGTTGTACCCCAACATCCATCTTATTGATGGAACCTCTTAATGGTTCAGACCTCTTAACCATTCAGCACTTAATGATTCAGATTTTGCCAAACAGCCCCTAAAATGTATAAATTTAAAGAAAGATTCTAAGTATTAATACCAATATATTACTAATGTTTTCTAAAATGGTTTTTGTAAAATAATAAGCCTTAAAGTCTAATAAATCGGTTTCGTACAAAAATACTCGGTTACGGTTCGTACCAAAAATCCCAAATCTCCGTAAATTCCTATTATTTCTATTCTAGTTTCTATACTATATGTTTTTCTAAGTTAGGATTCTCATTATTTAGGTGATACTAATATTTGGGAAATCCTCGGTTCCAGTTGATTTATTTCTATACCATTTCTGTTTCGTATTCAAGGTGAGTAAATTCACTCCCCTTTTTACTATCACGTTTTGGGGCTGAAATATGTTTCTAGTTACTATACAATGTTTTCAATTTTCTATTTGTTTTCCAAAAGAGATCATAAAATGTGTTAGTCTTGACTCGCGACAAGATGCAATCCTTATGTGGTAGTTTAAAGTAGTATATTACTTGTAATTTCCACCGGTACAATGTTAGCGCTAATGGTCTGACAAAACCACCTACACTTTACAACATCGATAGGTGATTTAAACCCGGCGATTCTATACTATGGTTACTAGTTACTATACTATGATACTTGTTGCTATGCTACTATGTCCCTTCGATGCTAAAACAATTTTTGATAACTTACACATCGAGACGGTTGACGGTTAAATGACAGTTATCACTAATTGCAACATGAGTTGGTTCCTCATGACAAATGATTACAAGTTGCTATATACAATGATGGTGTTCAATGTGTGTTCATGTGTTCTATGTGTTCTATGGTCAAAGGTTGAGTAATATGACGAAATAGCTATGCATGTAAGATTGCGCAGCATATTATGATGATCTCGGATTTTCTATACTATTATTTATCAACTGTGGTTTACTCACTAGCTTTAAATAGCTAACTTTATTTTCACATATTTCAGGTGATGCTTTGATATTGTTTTGCTGCTTTTGCCAAAACATAGGATTGCCTTGGACCTAGTTAAATAATAAAGACGATTGCAATTATTGTTTCTGTTTTATTTCTTTTACCGTTTCTATTTAAGACTCATGTTCCAAATGTATTAATCATTATTAGACTTTAATAAATAAATACCATATGCTTTGTTTACTATGGATATCCAATTCCAATGATAGCCCGGTGTTTCCACCACCGGGCGGGGTGTCACATGGATTACATTAATGCATAGACGCAATAGTTTCCTTTTTATGTTAGAACTTTGTATCCAAATTTTAGGTGTTAAACGGAACTAACCATAAATCAAGTTATAGATATCAATAAGTCATGAAGACGTTAGAAAAATTTGCGATACGGTTTAGCGATTAGCATATATTTCAGGTACAAGACATGTATGTACTTTGATAGCTATTGTGTACTGGATATTGGGGTTCATCAAGCTCTTAGTTAACTAAGGTTTATGCTTCGTCACTCCATCAAGGTTAACTTGTCGGCCATGTTATAAAATATGACTATACAGAAAAAGGGTCTTTAAGTTTAAAATATAAAAAAATATAATATGATGAAAATTTACACTCTAGATAAAGGTATAACAAGATTTTGGTTTGGATTTGCTTAATTAATTATGCTACTCGAATTAGGTGTAATCATTTTTGTTTATGTTCTTTTAAAGAGTTTTAAGATATGATGTAGGATTCAGGCAGGGCCGGCCCCGAGGCAGGGCAAGGTGGGCGATCGCCCCGGGGCCAGATGTCTCGAGGGCCCGAAATTTTTAAAAAATTTAGGTATATATATTATCATAAGTGGAACCGGAGTAGAAACCAAGAGTAGAAAACAATTAAGAAGAAGTGAAATCAAGAAAATAAAACAACCAATTTTTTCTGAAAAAGAACGGCTGAAACCTGCAACATAATATTAGGTTAAAACAATGAAGATGATGATGTTATATATTAAAACTATTGAAGTATTATGGGCCTTATTAAATTGATGTCTTGGGCCTACCATATTAAACCAAATGGGTTTATTAATTTTTTTAGGTTTGTTGTTTTTTATTGGTTTATTAATAGATTATATATATTATGTATTATTTTGTTATACGGTGGTTTTTTTTTACAAAAGTTTAAGAACACACAAATAAAAGTTTATTTATCAAATTCAAATACAAGTGAAAGTATATCATTCTTTTACAATTGTTGTTATGTTTGATTTGTACTAGAGTGATTATTGAATATTTAGCCAACATACTTCGATGAGTTTAGAAAAATAAGTCTTATTCGGAATCTTCTTATAATATGTCACTGTATATTGTATATAGTAACTTAATCCATTTTGAAATTATATTGTTAGAATGATAGCTTAATTAAACTAGTTATAATTACGTTATTTAGTGGCTCAATTAACACATTAAAATAACTCGTTAAAAAACCCAACTATAAGGGCCCGTTTTTTAGACTCGCCCCGGGCCCATATATCTCTCGAGAGACTTAGGACCGGCCCTGGATTCAGGCTACCTGTTTAATTACCGGACAAAAGAACCATACAACCTTACATATGTCTATGTGAAGGGTTAGAAAGTTTTGGAGGTTTGCATACTGATGCCATTTATCTACTCTACTAATCTTTTGTGCCGGATTAGTGTTCTAGGTTGGACCATGATAGAAATAATTTTGGAGGAATTGAAGAAAAAGTTAGGTGGATTTTTGCTGAATGAGGATGTTGGCAATTTCATGCAAGGGCAATTCATGAAGTGAATGGGGAAAGAAGCTATTGAATGTTATGATGAAGCTATTCAAAGATTAAAATGAGTGGCATGACTTATATTTTGATTTTGGATGCACAAACTAAACATGGGAAGTATGATGATGTAGTGATGCTACTCAATAACCATAAACTCATGGTGGATGGGTATTCTACACAAAATTTAAATTTTGAGAAAAAAATTCATTTTTTTTAGCTTCGTAGTCAAAGGAGTGGTATAAGTTTGTTTTGTGTTATATTTATAAATAAACTTGTAATTTGTTTTAGCACTTATCTTATAGCTTTGTATGCAATTCTTCTTTCCACTTTTAAAAGCTATTATATCTTTGTATATATTTTAATAATTAAGTAACTCGTTTACATGTCATTTTAACTACTGCACATAAGATTTTATTTAGGTGTTAGCCTCTAATTTAATTTTATAGAGAATTTCAAGGCGGGTCATGGTATGCTTCATATTCGAAATAACCCGATATATTCAAATAAATTTACCAACTATCATGAATTATAAAACCAAAATTCCGTGTGCTACACGGGTACTAATCTAGTCTATATAATAAATCAAGGTTTTAAGGGGTTATATTTGGGGGGAATTTTTTGTTTTATAATAATAAACTTTGGAGGGAAATTAAGTGAAATTGTAACCATGCATGAGTTGATCAGCTAACTTAAATATTAATATTTATAAATCCATAAACATAATTGTTATAATTTCTTTAAAAATATTAATAATTGGATTAATTTCATATATACCCCTACAAAGTTGCATAATATCATATTTACCCAAAGTACAAGTTTTTAATGCATATTGTATAACACTTTTTAAGCATGATAAGGGTAAATATGATATTATGCAACTTTGTAGGGGTATATATGAAATTGCCCCTTATAATTAACCCGTATGTAACACACGAGTATTAGACCTAGTAAATAATAAAGACTAATTTATTGACTAGGGTCCAAAGACATGGTCCCGAAAAGATATATATGAGTCGATCATGTCCCCTACTCATCAATAATCTTGAGCCTTCAATGCCCATCTCAAGGAAAACGAATATATATCAAGATTAGGCATACCGCATGCATGAGGATGATATATGTACGGTGTATTATTTAAGTATTTAAGTACGACACAAGTTGTCTTCTTGTCATGGAGTGGCAAACATGGATTTGATCACGATGCCATCATTTCTATATGATGGTATCTTATGTTTGTTCTAGTAAGTTATTTACGTACGTAACACTTAAATGACACTAGCTAGTCATGATCGACTATATTGAAAAGACAATGTCATTGTCATTCTGTTAGTGAGTTTTTATATTAAACATCAAAGAATTTACAATAAGATGATAGATAAACAGACAACAAAAAGATAACTTTTCTCAGCATATTTGAAGAGTGACAAATGATTAAAGAAAAAAATCTAAAATCCATCAAATCTTGCTTAAACTTCTCGAAGTTATTTTCATATTTGATTTAAAATTTGTGTATACACACGGATTTTAAATTAAAGTGTATAAATAAAAAAATAGAATGTAATATTTAAGAAATTGTAAAGTAACTTTTTATATATAAATAAATAATATTAGTAAAAAATGAGTATATATTTTAATTTAACAATTGCATAAACATTATTATTCATAAATATCCAAAACTTCTTTTTATACAACATTTAATCTTCTACTGATTATTATATGATATTAAAATTTGTAGACATTCTTCACTCTTCACTATTGATAATGCAACAAGCCAACTGTTGGGTTTCAGTGGTATCTTTTAGATTTTAATTGTATCAAAACGGGTTTGACAATTGTAATAATTAAACCGGTAATTATTAACGCAGCGGAAAGTTAACATTAAAACCTATACCAAAAGTGAAACCGACAGGATCCGGTTACAGACATGCAAATACGGTCAAAACAATTTATTCTACCGATGAGATAAAATATACCTTTGGTTAATAAATAACCGTTTGAGACACCGAGGTACAACGAACGGTTGCTAGAAACGATTACGAACGACAACGGTGATGACCGGTTGAATCGCGACCAAGGAAGAGACGAGTCACCTGCTTGCTTGGTTGCTTGACTCAAAATTAATTCACTTGAATTCACAAAAGTGAATTGTTGTTGTGTGCGGCAAGAAGAAAAGAAAAAGAAAAGTGTTTCTTTTCTTTTGTTTTCATGTGACGGCAATAATAATTAGGGTGAAGGGTTTAAACCCTAATGATCCCTTTAATATAAAGTAATCTAATTAGCGAGCCCTAAGCCCGGTTAGATTAGTTTGAGCCCAACACAACAATAAACCCGTTACTCATTTAATTAAGTTAAATGAATAATATAATTTATAAACGGTATAAATTATAACCGCGTCTTTCGTTCGTAATTACCAATTAAACGAGTTAAGTGGATTTTATGTTCGTTGCCCTTGGTGTAACTCTTACGGGTCATAACTCGGTTAGCCACGTTAATTTATCGGGTCCGGACATATAAAATCCAACAGTCTACCACTTGGTTGGACCACGATAAAATCTCAACGCAAACAGTCAGCGGCGCTCTAGCTACACATGACTGTCCCTAACAAGTTATGATACTTTAAAGTCATTAACCAAGCAATATGTTAATAGTAACAACTTACTATGACAATACAAAGACTTATGGTAATCGTCGTCATTTATCCTTTCTGTAAAAGACATCAATTGAAACAATGAGACATGGATTAAGTTCATTCTCATATGGGTTCAATCATTATAGTTCTCGATCAAGATTCAAAATGGTCCATTCAAACACACAGTCTGTTTGGGTAAGGCCTTACACTTCTCCAGTTTGAATCAACGAGGGCGCCAAGATGTCTATCTGTTACATAGAATGTAAGAGTACAGAATCCCTTATTGACTACATACAGCTCCCACTGAACTTCAGAATTATTCCTAATTAAAGCCTTTATGACTGGCAGTTACGCGACAGCGGTTGACATTAATTAAAGAATATTTCTTTGGTAAATAGGAGTTCCAGTATATATCTCAGGTCAGAGGATACTAAATGAGTATACCAATATATCAAAAACATCTTATGACTACAATCCATGAAGATGATTTGAAACGAGTTACTTCCAACGTCATTCACAATGAGGTCTGTGAATTTGGATGTCAACTACTTGAGCCCAAATTCAGAATAGTCTTAATTCAGAATCATTCCCATGAGTCTGATCGACTACGGATAATTTAGAATACAATATTCATGGATTAAACGTATTAAAATCGAACACAGTTATAAACTTCAGAATTCAAATAAATAAATTCAAACGAATTCAGAAACTGTTAAATGTTCGTACATCCAAATACTAAATCAAAACTAAAAGTTAGCTACTCTAAGCCCGATGGCATTCCTATGCTCATCATGTTTGTCCTGAGTCATGGGCTTAGTAAACGGGTCTGCTAAGTTTTGATCTGTGTTTACTTTGCTTATTATGATGTCTCCACGTTCCACAATTTCCCGTATCAAGTGGAACTTCCTATGAATGTGCCTTGCCTTTTGATGAGATCTGGGCTCTTTGGCTTGGGCAATAGCACCAGTATTATCACAAAATATCTCGATTGGTTTTTGTATACTTGGAACCACATCGAGATCGGTTATGAATTTCTTCATCCAAACTGCTTCCTTAGCAGCATCTGAGGCAGCAATATATTCGGATTCGGTGGTTGAATCTGCCACTACACTCTGCTTGGAGCTTTTCCATGAAACAGCTCCTCCATTTAGAGTGAACACGAACCCTGATTGAGAGCGAGAATCATCTCGGTCAGTTTGAAAACTAGCATCAGTGTAACATCTTACAGTGAGCTCCTCTTTCACTCCTCCAAAGATTAAGGACATATCTTTAGTTCTTCTCAAGTACTTAAGAATGTTCTTGACAGCAGTCCAATGGGCCATGCCAGGACTTTGCTGGTAACGACTAGTCATGCTTAATGCACACGAGACGTCAGGTCTTGTACATAACATTGCATACATGATGGAACCAATCGCCGAAGCGTATGGAACTGCTTCCATTCGCTTAATTTCAATGTCCGTAGAAGGAGATTGCGATTTGTTCAACACAGTTCCTTTAGTCATAGGAACACCTCCTTTCTTGGAGTTTTCCATCTTAAAGCGTGTCATCATTTTGTCAATGTATGTGCTTTGATTTAGCCATAGAAGCCGCTTGGATCTATTTCTGTAGATCCTGATTCCTAGAATGTAAGCTGCTTCTCCAAGATCTTTCATTGCAAAACAAGATCCCAACCATTGTTTAACTTCATTAAGCATAGGGATGTTGTTTCCAATGATCAGTATATCATCTACATACAAGATGAGGAATGATATAGAGCTCCCACTAGCTTTCCTGTAAACACAAGGCTCATCTTCATTTTTGACAAAACCAAACTCTTTGATTTTTTTTGTCAAAATGAAGATTCCAGCTACGAGATGCCTGTTTAAGTCCATAAATGGACTTATTCAGTTTGCACACCCTATTAGGATATTTTGGATCGACAAAACCTTCAGGCTGAACCATATAGACATCTTCAGAAAGATGTCCATTAAGAAAAGCGGTTTTGACATCCATTTGCCATATCTCATAGTCATAGTATGCAGCGATGGCAAGTAATATCCTGATTGACTTGATCATAGCAACGGGCGAAAAGGTTTCTTCATAATCAATACCCTCAATCTGAGTGTAACCTTTCGCAACTAGCCGTGCTTTATAAGTGTGTACCTTTCCATGCATGTCGGGTTTTCTTTTGAAAAGCCATTTGCTTCCTATTGCCCGAGATTCGGGAGGTAACTCAACCAAGTCCCAAACTTGATTTTCACGCATGGATTGCATCTCAGCATTCATGGCTTCTAGCCATTTCGCAGATTCTAGATCTGAGATAGCAGATTTATAGTTAGCAGGTGCGTCATCAGAGTCAGCTACTACCAGGACTTCAGCACCCTCAAGATTCCAAAGATATCTTTCAGGTTCCTTACGAGTCCTGCTACTTCTGCGAATGCTAGTGTTCTCGTCTGATTCATTTGCAACGACTTCTGGTGCATCAGACTTTCCGACTTCATCAGCGGTAGTTTGTGATTCTCGAACTTCTTCGAGATCCACAACATTGTTTCCTATTCCTCGATCAAGAGCTTCTTTCTCGAGGAAGTGTCCCCTCCTTTTGATGGAAATAATGTTTGCATCAGGATGGTAGAAATATAGTCCGCTTTTGTTACAGTATCCGACGAAAACAACTTTTTCGCCTCGAGGATCGAGCTTGTCATCAGAATCGCTGGTGACGTAAGCATCACATCCCCATACTCTAAGGTAAGACAAATTGGGTTTATGCCCATGCCATATCTCATATGGGGTTTTGTCTACCTTTTTAGTCGGTACTAGATTGATAATGCGAGCGGCGGTCATAAGAGCATAACTCCATAAGGAGTGAGGCAAGTTTGTCCTACACATCATCGATCGGACCATGTTTAGCAGGGTTCGATTTCTCCTCTCGCACACGCCATTGAGCTGGGGTGTGCCAGGTGGAGTGGGCTGTGAAATTATTCCACGTTCTTTTAGATGATTGAGGAATTCTGAACTGAGATATTCACCACCTCGATCTGATCGAAGTGTTTTTATCGTTTTGCCGAGTTGGTTTTCTACTTCGTTTTGAAACTCTTTGAACTTTTCAAAAGTTTCATGCTTGTGTTTCATCAAATAGACATAAGCATATCGACTGTAATCGTCGATGAATGTAACAAAGTATCTTTCATGATTTCTAGACATTGTTCTGAAGGGACCACATACATCAGTATGTATGAGTGCTAGCAGATCGTTAGCCCGTTCACCTACATGGGTGAAGGGGTGTTTAGTGAGTTTGCCAGCTAAGCAAGACTCGCAGTCATCAAAGGAGTCAGGTCCAGTGGATTCAAGAATTCCATCAGATTGAAGCCTTTTCAAACGTGCCTTGCTTATATGGCCAAGTCTACAATGCCATAGATAAGTATCATTCGTACCAGATTTGGCACGTTTAGAAAGATTATAAATGTTATTGTTTGTGTGAACATCTACCTCGTAGATACCATTTCGAGGATTAGCCTCAAAATAAAAAACATCATTCAAGTAAGCAGAAATGGAAATCCCATTAAAAACGTACTTGAAACCTTGTTCAAACAATAAAGAAACTGAAATAATGTTTCTGGTTAAACCAGGTGCAAACAAACAATTATTCAAAATAACTACAAGGCCAGAAGGACATGAAAGATGATATGTTCCAGTTGCAAGAACTGGTACTCTCTTCCCATCACCAACGATGAGCTCCATGTCGCCTTGTTTCAGCTTCTTCCACTTTTCAGGCTCCTACAAGACATTAACGATGTGGTAACCACATCCGGTATCAAATACCCATGTGTTGCTAGAGACAGTAAAAAGTTCAATAACATAAATAGAAGTACCTGAAGCGCCTTCTCCGGAGGCCTTCATTTTTCTCAGCTTAGCCAGATATTCAGGGCAGTTTCTTTTCCAGTGCCCCGACTTGTTGCATTCAAAACACTGACGCTCTTCAGGAGGGGGTGGTTTTGGTTTTGCAACGACCTTGTTATTGTTGGTGGCTCGATTGACAGCAACATTAACTTTATTCTTGCCTTTGCTGTTATAACCCCTTTTCTTGGGGTTGGGCTTCTTAACACCACCAGATTTGACCATCAAAACTTGGTTCTGCTTTGGGATATTCATCTCGGCTGTTTTGAGCATACCATGTAGCTCGGCAACAGGCTTTATCCATGCATTCATGTTGTAGTTCATTACGAACTGGTCGTAAGAGCTAGGGAGGGAGTTCAAGATGAAGTCACCTGCCATTTCATCTTGCATAGGGTTACCAAGTTTGGTCATCTGGTCAGTATAACCTTTCATCTTAAGCACATGAGCGCTAACTGATGAGCCCTCTTGCATTTTACAGCTAATGAGCTGTTTCATGGTGTCATGGCGTTCTTGTCGGGCCTGTTTCTGAAACATGCCTTTAAGTTGCTCAATCATATCTAATGCAGCCATGTCTTCCATGTTCTTCTGAAGATCAGGAGACATGGTGGCTTGCATAAGGCAGGCTACCTCAACGGCATCCTCGTTATGCTTATCCCACGCCTTACGCGCAGCAGCGGTATTAGCCTCGGGCTGATCAGGAACTGGGGCTTCCAGAATATAGAGCTTTTTCGCAAACTTGAGAACTATTTTCAAGTTGCGGTGCCACTCGATGAAATTGGTGTTATCGAGTTTTTCTTTCTCAAGTATAGACTTGAGAGCGAAGGAGTGATTGTTTTCAGAAGACATCTGACAAATAAGCAAAATAATATAGTTAGTATTATCGATGTATTATTCCTTATTTAATTAATGACCCATTAACAGTAATAAGAATAAGGAATGAGAATCTAGCTATGTCAATTGCTAATGGCAGCTGGGGCATACAACATTAGCAAGTGGGTAGGTAGACTGACAACGATTGTCAATTGTGAGAAATGCACAACTCTCCAATATGAGGCCGCTATGACAACTTTTGTCAATGCATTGATACGTTTAGCCTCATCTATGCTCACTTTTACTCTCTAGACAGCTGGGGCATGTAGCAAGAGAGGAAAAGTAATAGTCGTCCTAGAACTAGGTACGTGTGGAAGGGTCCGGATGTGTCAACGAAACCCTTGCACCTTGAAAGGATACAACTACACATCAAATGCGGTGCTGTGGCTCCAAACATTGATGTTTCGCTTTATGCTCCAAGTGTTCCTTATAATAGGATAGCATAGACTATTGATTTTAAATATGGGTTTCAATTTTAGTAATTACCGAATAGGGTCAAGATCCAGTTTTACTAAATTAATTTGTGACAATTAGATGAACCCTTTCATCTCTCAGGACACTTAGTTTAAATAACCTATTAAAACTAAGTCTTGTCGCGACATAAATAACCGATTAAAAGTTAATAGTTAAACTATTAAGTTACAAGTTTTAGAAAGTCAAAATTAGTTTAAGTTTCCAAAACGTGGTGGTTATTTTAATTATAAAACAAACTAGTCGTTTTATAAAAATTTTCACAAGTTGTAAAAATATGTTTAGAACTTGTTTTTATCTGATTGTGAAATTGTTTTAAAACTCTTTTAAAAAAATGGTTTGGTATTAGGTTGGTATGTTACAACACTTATAAAATAAAGCAACCACAATAGCAAAGCAAATAAATATGTAAATCTTTATGGCCAAAAATTTGTTTGGTCTTGCCAGAGCCTTTTAGCAAGACCAAACTAGGTCACGGGGTCACAACACATAAACAACCACAATGATGGACTTGAGTGCATCTTGTTGTCTTATGTATCTCCCACTGACTCCTAGATCCGTGTTGTCTTCAGTCTTTCCTCCGGGTCTTTAATGTTACAATTTTACACAAAAAATATATAAAATAAAAGAACCCTAATCTATTACAACTTTGAACCATCAAAGTGGCCAAAACCATAAAACCAAAAACTGAATTAAAGTACAACACAACCACAAGGTCTGGCCAGATTTACATATATTTTATAATCACAATAATCAATCGGGCAAACTATTGGTCAAGAATAATAAAATTGTTGACCACAATTTTGTTGCCCAATATTATACATATATCAGAAACTAAAAAAAAAACTTTAAGTTTGTGATCTATAACCGGTTAAAAGGAGACCGGTACCGATTTGCATGTTGTAAGCAAGTCTCTGATACCACTGTTGGGTTTCAGTGGTATCTTTTAGATTTTAATTGTATCAAAACGGGTTTGACAATTGTAATAATTAAACCGGTAATTATTAACGCAGCGGAAAGTTAACATTAAAACCTATACCAAAAGTGAAACCGACAGGATCCGGTTACAGACATGCAAATACGGTCAAAACAATTTATTCTACCGATGAGATAAAATATACCTTTGGTTAATAAATAACCGTTTGAGACACCGAGGTACAACGAACGGTTGCTAGAAACGATTACGAACGACAACGGTGATGACCGGTTGAATCGCGACCAAGGAAGAGACGAGTCACCTGCTTGCTTGGTTGCTTGACTCAAAATTAATTCACTTGAATTCACAAAAGTGAATTGTTGTTGTGTGCGGCAAGAAGAAAAGAAAAAGAAAAGTGTTTCTTTTCTTTTGTTTTCATGTGACGGCAATAATAATTAGGGTGAAGGGTTTAAACCCTAATGATCCCTTTAATATAAAGTAATCTAATTAGCGAGCCCTAAGCCCGGTTAGATTAGTTTGAGCCCAACACAACAATAAACCCGTTACTCATTTAATTAAGTTAAATGAATAATATAATTTATAAACGGTATAAATTATAACCGCGTCTTTCGTTCGTAATTACCAATTAAACGAGTTAAGTGGATTTTATGTTCGTTGCCCTTGGTGTAACTCTTACGGGTCATAACTCGGTTAGCCACGTTAATTTATCGGGTCCGGACATATAAAATCCAACACCAACAACCAAAGGAACATCTAAGAACTAATCCATCAAAACCACTATATAGAACACGATTTATTAACACTAATGACCACAATGATGTGTTTTGATCATTTAATCTCACAATCATCATCCTAAAATCACTATAAAGAACATGATTGATTAATACCAAAATTTCCCGACTCATTATAAAGCGCGTAGATTATGTATTAAGGAAATAATAAATATTGTTTTCATTTTTAGGGAAATCAATATGCGAAGTAAAACAGTGACCTGAATTATGGATCACGAATTATGAAAAAGGATTACAAAATCAAATTGTTTCCAGGTTAAGGATTAACGAAATGAGCTTCAAAGATGATCAATAGATTGCATTACTCTTAATTTAAAATAAATTGATTGAGTTAATTTTGAAAAATAAAAATTGATTCTCAGAGATCCACTTCCTGCTCAAAACTTCCCTCTAAAGTTAGAGCCTAAAAAATTTTGTTCCTAAAGTTGAGGTGAATGAAATTTTGGATGGAATTTTGACGGAGAGATGTAAAATATTAATAAAAATAAACCCGATGATGTAAATTATTAGACTTTGACTGAAACTGTTAAAACCCAAAAAATACAACGACAAAATTTGCAATTCATTTTTTTTAAACTTAAATAACATAATAGGCTGTAACTTCACGTTAATCATGTCATCATCACACGTCATGTCATGTTTGAACCGCAATATGTGAGACATAATAGTTCTTCTGATTTTTTTCTCAATAACGTTAATGTCACCGGGGTTATGATGAGGTTATAAACGTGATACATCGTATGTGTGTAACAATGTTACGAACATGTCACATCATGGATGGAAAAATTTAAGTTCCGGTTCAAAACAATTGTATAGATATTTACTTACAAAAAGAAAAGTTAATATTGCGTACCTTTCATACTTGCTAACTTGTGTTTAAAATAATTTTTGATGATGTATAATAAAATACTAGGAAGATACTTGATATACACATTGATTAAGCATAAAGATGTCAGTGTATATGAACAAGATGTAAGGGGAGTCACATGTGAAAGACATGTTTGTTGAGATTTAAAGTTAAAGGCATACACCGAATTTTAAATCCTTTTAAAATCTCCCACCACAAATTCATATGCAAGTATTCATCTCTCTTAAAAATAGAAAATAGGAAGAATTGCAAATATGCGCACCTATAAACTTGTAAAAATTGTATATTTATCAAAAGTATAAGTTTTTAGGGTTATTGGATTTAAACACCCCCAACTATTGGTCATTGGCCGTTGTCACCTCCAAGTATCACTTTGGCCAATAACACCCCCAACTAAATACTTTGGTGTCCGTATCACCAAAAGTTAACCAAATCACTAACGCCGTTAAGTTTTGCTGACGTGGCACGGTGACGTGTCCTATCTCTGCTTATGTGGCAAGGTGATGGCGGCCAATGATCAATAGTTAAGGGTGTTTAAATCCAATAAGGCAATAACCCATTATTTATCTATATTTAACTAAGAATTGACCTGTGTCACGTGATGCGACGACTGGGTTTTAGTTGGTGCATATATCGTGTCATATTTGTGACTTCGTTACATGCGTTACATTATTGATTATCTCATGCACATTCTGGTGTAGTATAATGCCTCGTACCTTGCAATGTAACATGTCAAAGTAATTAAATGCTTCCATCACCAGCAAGAACAAAAAGGGAGAAAGGGGGTCGCTCTGTCTCGATCCTCTTTTCAAGTGAACTTCCGAGTAAGCGACCTATTTAATAAAATTGATGACTGGGCAGAATTAAGACAACATTTAATCCATAAACACCATAAAAGCGGAAATTTATTTATACCATTATATTGTACAAAAAAATCCTACTTAACAGTGTCATATTGGATCAAGTGGTCATGATGTGCATTGAACATCTACACGAGGGCTGGATATTTTTGTTTTTTTCTTCTTTTTAAACTTTTCTTTCTTTGTATATTCTTTTGTTTTAGTTAGTTTTTTTAATTACTTTGATGGCATTACGTTGCAAGGTACAAAACATAATATTACACCAGAACGTGCATGAGATAATCAATAACATAACGCATGTAACAAAGTCACAAATATGACACGACATATGCACCAACTAAAACCCGGTCGTCGCATCACGTGACACAGGTCAATTCTTAGTTAAATATAGATAAATAATGGGTTACTGCCTTATTGGATTTAAACACCCTTAACTATTGATCATTGGCCGCCATCACCGTGCCACCTAAGCAGAGATAGGACACGTCACCTTGCCACGTCAGCAAAACTTAACGGCGTTAGTGATTTGGTTAACTTTTGGTGATACGGACACCAAAGTATTTAGTTGGGGGTGTTATTGGCCAAAGTGATACTTGGAGGTGACAACGGCCAATGACCAATAGTTGGGGGTGTTTAAATCCAATAACCCAAGTTTTTATTGTAAAATGTATAATGTTTTTTAAATATGATTTTAATAAATATGAAATTTTACAAGTTTATAGGGTATATATGAAAATAACTCTAAAAATATTTTACAAGTTTGATTAATTATGTTAATTTCATTGTGTTATATATGTTTAGTTTTGTTCTATCTATTGTGTCAACCTTGTGCATTTGTCACTGTACAATGACTACATGATTGTGTATACCTGCTTAATTTTGAAACTATCATTAAATTGTGTAATTCTTATCATATCATTATATAATATTTTATCAGTTCATTGTGTAATACTTGTCAGTTCAGAAGATTACACATTGAGAATTGAAAGATGTGAAAGAAAGTTTGTTTCTTATGTATTAACACCACACATATTTTAAAGATAAGAAAATATTCATTTTTATGAAGCAACTGTTTTAGAAAATAATTTCTAGGGGTGTGCGCGGTGCGGTTAGGTTCGGTTTTTATCCTTAACCGCAACCACAACCGCAATATGCGGTTAGTGGTTTTCATAAACCGTTCGGTGATCGGTTTTTTCGGTTTGTGGGTTTCGGTTTATTCGCGGTTTCGGTGCGGTTACGGTGCGGTGCGGTATTTATTTATTTATTTTGTTTTACTAACCGAAGTTTGAAAGAGTAAATAATAAGTATATTGATAGATACAACATAAATTCATTAGTGGGATAAAATGCATTACATCAATAGTAAACCACGATGTGTTACGTTCATAAAGAAACAAAGTTCATTAAAGTAAAAAAAAAAGACAATCAATAAAGTTCAAAAGATTGTTTTGTAGTCTTCATCAGAAAGATCCACTGCACTTTTACATGTAAATATAAACAAAACCACACCACTTTAGTTCAATAAATAAGATCCACAATCTACATGCCATATTTATACATATATTAAAACGAAGTACTTAGGTAAAGCTATATTATAATTAAAAGAGTTAATTATAATTCGGTGCGGTTCGGTTATTTCGGTGGTTAGAAAAAGGAATAACCAAACCGCAACCGCAAATGTCGGTTTCGGTTAATTTCGGTTCGGTTAATTGCGGTTACCTTTTCGGTTTGGTTATTTCGGTTCGGTTTAATCGGTTATTTCGGTTTTGATTCGGTTAATTCGGTTTTTTACACACCCCTAATAATTTCGTGTGTAAAAGTTATTAACATTTAAAAATAGTATGGAACTTGAAATTGTAGGAACCATTCGTAAAAATAATAAAATTATTTGTAAATTTCCAAATTACACTAAAATAATCAAATAAAAAGTAAATTACAATACCCTATTATGACTAAATAAAACAAAATGAGTATCACAGAAGAAGATGGTGGTCGAGGCTTCGTGTATTGACACATGCCCCTTAAAATAAATTTCGAGTTTCACAAGAAAACTCGAATGTGTCCTAGGGTAAAATGTCTGAAGCTGTATATACAGACGGGGTTGAATTTAGCACCCGAAAAGCAAATTGAGAAGAAGAAAGTTGTTAGAACTTTAGAAGAATGAGAAGATAAAACAAAGGTTTTTGGTGAGTTCAAGTCTCCCACAATTAAGTTACCCTAATATTTATAATGAGCTAATAAGATAAAGACTATTCAAATCATTACTAATAAATTGAATTCAAAGTTGAATTTCTTCACAAACTAGGTTTAATACCCGTGTGTTACACACGGGTTAAATAGTAATATTTATGAAGAAATTATAATCATTATGTTTAACGATTTGTAAATATGTAACATTTAAGGATTTGGCTCTATCAGCTTGCATGGTAAAAAATATAACTAAATTTTACCTCCCAAACTTCATATTATAGAAAAAAAAAGTTTCCCCCCAAAACATTCCCCCTAAAACTTTGATTTATTAGGTAGATGAATTTAAGATGAAACACCTAAAGTTATAACATCGACATTTGAGTTCACTATTTTGAAGTTTATTCAAAATGAATTCAAACTTGAAACAGCTAACTCACAATACTTTATTATTACATAAATTTAAAAAAGAATTCCAACAAAAATATGAAAAAATTATAAATACTACTACTTATTTTAGCTTTAAAAAAATTATCACATGTCATCATCTCATATATTCTTACGCTTTCTATAAAATTTAAAATTTTTAATTATACTCAATTAAGTTTTCATATGTATAATAATGTAGAAAACTAAAGATCCCATATATAGGTATAAGGACAATAAAAATTGTCCAAAACATGTGACGGTTGGAAAACAACACTATTTTTAAAATGACATCAAAACCAACCCTAAAAAGTTGGTAAAAGGTCACACTTTTTTATGTTAGAAAAGAAATGATGCAATAATTTCTGGTTAAATGATTATTATTAAATTTCACACCTTATGAAACAATGATTTCATAGTCAAAATTATATACCACTTGGAAAGTGCATAATACATATTTTAACGTGCAACATTTTTCACCATTCTAAATTGGTGTAAGAAGTTTATTTGTAGGACGTGGTCTGTTCTAGAATCTTATTAGTTTTGGATGTTTGAATAAAATTATTGTTAAAAAAACTGAGTTTATAATTTGATCACATTATAAGTAATACATATTCTGAATTGTAGTTTTATATATTTGTTTAGAGTAGAAGTAGGATATAATGCCTTATATAAAAAAAATCGAACTATAAGAGCATACGGTATCTTGTTTACTACAATTTCTTTTAAAGCGAAGTATTTTATGAAAGACGTTCTTTTTTAAATTGACTTCAAACTTTTCACACATGTAAGTCTAACTTAATTAACTTGATTGAATAATCATAAGACATCATAATGTAATCAGTATCATTGACTTATTTTGTGATATTGTGAGGTTTAATTTAAGGGCGAACGGAGTGGTTGCCGGCGAGGAGAAGACGAGAAGGTGAGAAGGGAGCTCGTGGACGAGGACGCAGACTCGTCCGGGAGGTGGCGAGAGGAAATCGAGAAGGGGACGAGACGACGAGGACGTCTCCTCCTCCGACGAGGTGCTTCCTCGTTCTCTACCTCGTTCACCACTCCGCCAGCTCTAAGCAAGAAATAACACCATTAAATAATATATTTTAAAAAACCGGACGAACATGACAAAATAACCCATTCAACAAGACTTACGTGATATTGTGGGGTTTAATTTAAACAAGAAATAACACCATTAAGTAATATATTATAAAAAACTGAGCGAAAATCGACAAAACAACATCAATATACGAGTTGGAAATAATATATATTTTGGTAACTATTATAATTAATAATTACATTACTATATAATATGTTTTTTAAAGCTAAATGCAAACCGACATTTATTAGATTAATTCAACTTGTCTTTTATGAGGAAATCAATAGAAATGACAACAATTTGATTACGACTTCATGTTTTTTAACCTTTCTCTAATCTCTAGATAAAAAAAATTAAAAAATGTGTCAACATAAGGTCTCTAACTTAAAACTAATACGTTATACGTACAAAGATCAAAATAAATAATGGTGAGTAACAAGAGTTTGACACCAACATTTACGATGTTCAGTTCACCTCCTAGCTTGATTCAACGTAACTTCATGTGTCTACATAGTACGTTTAATGCATTTGTATTTGTATATATACTAATACTAGTTTAGTGCTCGCGCTAGGCTTGGGAACATAACATTCAAGTGATGCTTTTAAGGATGTTTATGAGCGTTCCATTCACTTTTAAAACAAAACCGTGGTAAACCGGAACATATGATATATTTTTAAAAATTAGATTTTTAGTATAGCAATATTATACTCAAATTAAAAAGAATAAAATGCTTAGTTTTATGGTATTGCTTATTTTTTTAAAAAAAATCATATAAAAATGTTATGTGTATTTATAAAACACTGAGGTCTTTAATTGTATGTTATATTAACTTTATCCATAAGTTTCATTTTTAAACCCTATCAAATATAAACCGACTCATGTACACCCTTTGCAATAAAGGGTTAAAAATATAAATACTCTTAAATGTTTCAGAATTCTCCAATATATTAGGGGACCAAAAATGTAATTAGTTTTATTATATTATAATTTATATATATTCTAAATACAAAATCATTATTTTGAGATAAACTCTCAAATAATGCCACATAAGCTAAAAACTTTAAAAAGATGTCACATAAGTTTTTTTTGTTTTGCTATATTATATAAGGATGCAAGGTCTGTTAAATCTTGCATATTAGTCCTCAAGTTTGTCAAATTTACAATTTTACCCTCCCACTTTGACTTATTACAGTTTTGACCTCTATTGGCTTTACCGATTTACAACTTTGACCCGCTACTTTAATTTGACATATTTACGACTTGAATACCCTGGTTTTAACTAAGTTATCGTTTTGACCTCTAATTTTTTATATTTCTTCATCTTTTAATACATGACACACATTACGACTTTATACCGCGACGTACGAGACATTAAAACTTGTAAGACCTAACCATATGACCCGATCGCTACATCGTGCAACCCCGATCTTAAATCTAGTTATTAGTTATAAATGATTAGAAAATCATTTAAGATTTGTAGGTAGCGTCAAGTAGTCAAGTAGATACAACAGAAACAGAAGACAGAATAGTTTTCTTAACGGCTAATATTTATGTGTGTTGTGGGTAAAGTTTAAACCCATTTGATTGTGAGTCTCCTAACAAAACTAAATTGTTTAAAAGTTAATATCATTAGCAACCAAGACATCTTCAATATTCATATCACAAGCCATATATATATATCCTCTAGATTAGAAAATTCTCCATATTAACACTTTCACTTCACCGCTCTTAGTTTAACACTTCATTTGTTGTATTACCAAGCTTTTATGTTACGCATAGTAAAAAAAACCACGTAGATAAAAACAGAGTGACAAAATTTATTGGGACTTTTTTGCCCACATAATACTCATTACACACATCCTAATAGCTGGGAGTTGCAACAAATAATACCTAATAGTTTGAATTAATATAATCCAATAATCCTTAAAAACACACCTCACAGTCGTGAAAGGTTCCCATTCTCTGCAAAAGGTTCTCATTCTCTATGTGTACACACGCAACGCCGAATAACCCAAGCTCATCTATTTCTAGGAAACCCAATAACCCGTCCGTCGTAACCATGCCAATAAGTTAGCGATAAAACCCACTTGGTTTAAAGATAGAATTTATGTTGTCATAAGTCTCCCTCCATTATCTTTAAATCTCTTTTAAAAAATCTAGAAGTTCACCTTAAAAGTTTACCAAACTCTAAATTTTTTAATAAAAAAACCACACATAATTGACCAATAATCAGAGTAATGGCGGAGAATAGAATAGAAAAAAGGAGGTAAAATGTAATAGAAAGGAACATTTAAAGGTAGTATTATTATTATTAGGTAAATTGGCCTAAAATAATCCCAACTAACACTTATTGGCCGAAAATAATCCCAACTCAATTTTAAACACCCGATTGAAGACCGTTTTGTCGTTTGGAACACCAGTTCGAAGTAAGGTTTACGTCAATTGAATCGTATACTCCTCCCGATCAATATCCATAAAACCTTGTTTTGAAACTCGAAAAAAATATAAAAAAAAGTTAACGGACCACTGGAGGCCAAAAAAGTTGGATTTGGGACCACTGGAGGAAATAAACTGAGTTGGGATTATTCTTGGCCAATAAGTGTTAGTTGGGATTATTTTTAGCCAATTTGCCTTATTATTATTATTATTATTTTAGTTGAACAACTTAACTGGTTGCTTTGTATGTATGTATGTATGTATATATAAGTCAACCGCACTACATTTCAACTAAAGAATCTATCTATCTATGAAACAACCTCCCTCTTTCTCTTTCTCTTTCTCTTTCTCTTTCTATAGTTTCTTTCTGGTAAACTTTCTCTCTCTAAAACTATAAATTTTTCTCTTTATGATTTTTCAACAATTTATATAAATGAAGTGAAGGGCTCATTAGTTTATTTTTCATGAATTACTTAATACTTACCCAATGTTTCGTAGCCTGGATTTTTATGTTTCAATTGCAATTGAAGTTGGAGCAGGTTTCTTTTGTTGATGATTCAAATTGTATTTGTATTTGTATTTGAGTTTCAACTTTGAGGTTTCTTTCCCACTCTATGTAGACTTGTCTTTTTGTGTTGGTTTTCTTTTGTCTCTAAAACGATGGTATCAGAGCTAAACTCGTAACGATGGTATCAGAGCTAAACTCAGAGTGTTGTGTTGGCAGTTATCGAAAGAAAACAAAAGAAAGGAAATGAAATGAAAGGAAAGAAAACACTTGTTTGTGTTCTCGGGTTTCATTAAATGATGAGGAAATGGTTTCCTTTCAAATCCGAAAGAAATAAAAGGAAATGAAATGAAGGAAGAGAAAAGAAAGGAAGAAATTTCATTACTTCCTTTTCTTTTTCTTCGTTAGGTGAACTCGAGAACACAAGGAGGGTCCATTGGTAGCTGGAATAATCTCCTTTTGGGTTGAGTTTTTGTGTTTGGTCCGTGACAGTGGTGTTAAGAGCTAAACTCGGAGTGGTGGCCTAGAGAGAGACGAGTGTCGATTGTTAATAGCATCTTAGAATTAATTTGAACAGAATTTTGCTTACAATTTGTGCTGTATGCTTATATGGTTGTACTTCATTGATTGGTTAGCCTAGATAGCTCTGTTATATGGATTTCAATTTCTTTAGTTAGAGCAGTTGCTGTTTAATGTCATTTACTTGATTTTGTTTTTCATATTGTAAGTTTTTTTTTTATTGTTGTTTTGTGCCATTGATATATAGGTGACAGGGGTACACACCAGATATTGAAGGTGCTGAATAACCTTTAGACATTATGCATGTCTGGCCCTGTGGCCATAGCGGACATTGTCGAGCCAACGCTATCGTTTTCAAGTAGAACAAGATCCTTCGGTTCAGTATCATTTCACAACAATGACATTAACATTTCTCTAGCTAATGGAGAATCGTCTCGTTTTTCGATTGAAGCAGTCACTAGATTTGGAGAGCTTAAACTCCCAAATGGTGAATTTTACTCTGGTTCCCTGCTTGGAAATGTACCCCATGGTTCAGGAACGTATGTTTGGTCAAACGATTGCAAGTATGAAGGGGAATGGGGACGGGGGATTTGGCACGGTTATGGAAAACTTCATTGGCCATCAGGGGCTAATTATGAGGGAGAGTTTCTGGGTGGGTATATGCATGGAACGGGAACATATATACGGGCGGATAAACTAGTTTATAAAGGTCGTTGGCGGTTGAGCCGTAAACATGGATTGGGTTATCAAACTTTTCCTAATGGAGATGTGTTTGAAGGGTCTTGGATTCAGGGATCACCTGATGGACCGGGTAAGTATTCATGGGCTAACGGAAATGAGTATGTGGGGAACATGAAAGCAGGAAAAATGTCGGGCAAAGGTGTTTTTACTTGGACGAATGGCGATTCTTATGAAGGTAGTTGGTCAAACGGGGTTATGCATGGTTTTGGAGCTTATACATGGAGTGATGGTGGTCGTTACGTCGGCACATGGACATCAGGGTTAAAAGATGGGAAAGGAGCGTTTTATCCAAACGGGTGTAAACTGCCGGCTAGACAAGAACTATACCTTCAAGCTTTGAGAAAACGAGGATTGTTATCCGACTTACAAAAATTCAAACAAGTTTCACGCATTCAGCATGCTTCTTCTATCGATATGGGGCTGTTTAAGATCAGTGGTAACCGATCATCTGATACTAATTCATCTGATAAGCTTTCGAAAGATAACCTTTTGAATACGGATGAATCTCGTAACAAGAATGTTTCTCTAGAAAGAAGATGGAGTCTAGAGGTTGCTATTGAAAAAGTTATGGGACATGATTTGGCGTCTATAATGTCTGATCCTGGCGGAGACGATGATACCAAGACTCCAATTCTTGAAAGGGAATATATGCAAGGGATTTTAATCAGCGAGGTTGTGGTTGACAGTAGCTTTTCAGCAGGTTCCAAAAGAGAAATGAGACGACAAAGGAAATTAGTGAAAGAGGTTAAGAGGCCCGGGGAGGCGATTATCAAGGGTCACAGAAGTTATGATTTAATGCTCAGTTTACAACTTGGGATCAGGTACATATCAGCTCAGCTCACATATATTATGGTATTTTAATTTTTACATCTGTTATATACTGAACTTATGAGCTTTTAAATATATGAATAGGTATACGGTTGGGAAAATAACACCAGTTCAAAAGCGAGAAGTACGAGCATCAGATTTTGGTCCTAGAGCTAGCTTCTGGATGCAATTCCCTAAAGAAGGGTCTCAACTAACACCGACTCATCAGTCAGACGATTTTAAGTGGAAGGATTATTGTCCAATGGTTTTCAGGTTGGTTGTTTGGTATTATTTTATGATAACATGAGGCCGAGAGCAATATCTAGTTGCGTTAAGTTTTTTTAGAATGCACAAGTCAATGGTCATTTGCCAATTCTGAAATGATTTTTTTTTGTGATTATACCAGGAACTTGAGAGAGATGTTTAAGATTGATGCTGCTGACTACATGATGTCTATTTGTGGCAATGATGCTCTTAGAGAACTTTCTTCTCCTGGGAAAAGTGGCAGCGTTTTTTTCCTGTCTCAAGATGATCGTTTCATGATCAAGACTTTGAGAAAATCTGAAGTACAGGTATCCACATTATATGAACCAGTTGGTTCAGTGTATGTTTAAGTCAGCTGTATATAGGGCTTCACTAACTTGTGTTAAGTTTTAGGTCCTTCTGCGGATGCTTCCAGACTATCATCGTCATGTGCGGACTTACGAAAACACACTGATTACTAAATTTTTTGGTCTCCACAGGATAAAACCATCAAGTGGTCAAAAGGTATAACATTATGTTTTAGTTTCATCAATGAGGAGCCTTTTGTACTAAATGATGGTCCTAATATTGGTTATATGAATATTTCAGTTTCGGTTTGTAGTTATGGGGAATATGTTCTGCACAGAAGTAAGGATTCATAGACGATTTGATTTAAAAGGTTCATCCCTTGGACGGTCTGCTGACAAGGTTGAAATAGATGAAAACACAATACTCAAAGATCTTGATTTAAACTACTGTTTTTATCTCGAACCTTCTTGGCGTGGCGCTCTGCTAAAGTAAGCATTGCAAACTTTCTATAACCAATTTTGTAGTTGAATATTACAGTTTAAACGTAAGGTTACATGACCGTATTTGTGACTATATATGCAGGCAAATTGAAATTGATAGTAACTTTCTAGAAGCTCAGAATATTATGGATTACAGCCTTTTGCTTGGTGTACACTATCGAGCCCCTCAGCACCTGAAATCGTTGTTGTCTTACAATCGAGGTGTAACAGCAGACGGACTGGGGATAGTTGCAGAAGAAGGTTGTTGTCTTGCAAATCTTTTAATTTGACATTTGTCACTTGTGCAGTTAAAACATAAGTTTTTTATTGGATCAAATTGCAGAAACTATGGAGGATGAGATATCACCCCAAGGTCTTGTTTTGGTGCCACGTGGATCTGAAGATGGCAGTGTTGTTGTGGGCTCACATATACGAGGAAGCCGTCTACGATCATCAGCTACTGGTGACGTGGAAGTGGATCTCCTTCTCCCTGGCACAGCAAGGTATCATAAATTAGTAGAGTTGACGCTTTTTGATAATCTTATATGCACGATCATCTTTACATGTCTCGTATTATACGACTATGTTATTTAATTTATAAATTTCTTTGCAGGTTACAAATACAGCTAGGAGTGAACATGCCGGCAAGAGCAGAGCTTCTTCCAGGCGAAGAAGAAAAACAAATGTTTCATGAGGTATATGATGTCGTATTATACCTTGGTATCATCGACATATTGCAAGAATACAACATAACAAAGAAGATTGAACATAAATATAAATCATTTCAATTCGATTCGCTTTCCATATCGGCTGTGGATCCCACGTTTTACTCGCAACGCTTTCTCAAGTTTATCCAGAAAGTATTCCCTCAAAATGGTGCAGCAAACTAAACCATTCTACGTTGAACAACATTCTCATATGCGGACTGCTTGTTTACCTTTCTCGAATGTTCAATAACATGATCGCGATATCAAAGCTCGGGGATGGAAATATAAATAGATAGCTAAATGCATTGCAAGGTACAGAAAGTGAACACTATGAATTTTTGTAACATGTCCTGTCTTGAATTCACTTCTTAAACCTTTTTTTTTGTTGCAGACAGATTGTTATTTCTTCTTTCATGTTTGAACTTGTTTATAATATCTTATGAAACTGGGAAACAAAAACAAAACAAATTAACCAGGTTTTATCATTTTGAGTTGTCAACTTGTCATGTCTAACCCATTTAATAAATAGGTCATGTGGGGTGACATGTTTATTTAGACTTGTCGAACCGCTAGCCATTTATGACTTGTTAGCCATTTATTACAACCCAGTAACCCTTTTATGACTAATCTTAACATGTCACAATCCGTTCTATCACTTGTTTGACCTCTTTAGATATACGAGTTGGTGTCTATGGCATGAATATATAACGTATTGTTGCGACATGTTTACTGGCCTAATCAAAAGAAAGAGATATCCAAATTAGAGTGGTGGATGACCCACTTGGAAATAAGTTTAAAAATGAAGCCCCATTTCAGTCAACAGCAATTAATTTGGTTAGGCCTACATGACATTTTATCATTGCATCGTAACTCTTCTTTCTGTCTGAACTTGTGGGGATTGCCCCTTTATGGCTATCATAACGTACCCATGCTCACTTTCTCTTAGCTTTTTGATTTTTACATGTTATGATTTTTATTTATTTAGAAATGGAACACTTTTTTTGCTTGTAGTAGATTAAATGACACTCTTTCATACGATTGATATGTTGTAATCATGAGTAAGAGTTTTGTTTATGTTTAGGACATTTTATATCCAGCAAAGCGAGGAGACAACAACCAAACCGATAACCCAAGTGGTTCACTAGGAGGAATCAATCATCAAATGATTTTCATTCTTTTTATTCTGAATTCTTATATTTATCTTGCTAACAACGAATCTATGAATCTGTATCTAATTTCTTATCAACATCATCACATATTATTTTATTAAAAATTAATAATATTAATACGCCATCCTAAAAAAAATTAATATTTTATCATGACAACCCAATTTATTAAAACAGAACATATACATAATTAGATTTTTTTTCTGAAATAAACATGTTTATATGTTAGAAGTTAGTTATGTTAATAAATAAACGTTAGTGTTTGATTTAAAAGTCAGACATCTGAGAGAGGACCGATAGACGATGAGATAACGGACAAATGCCACAATTACATAATTAGATGAACTACCATTATAAATAAATAAATAAAACTTGTAAACCAGTTTTAAAATAAATAAAATAAAACAAAACAAAAACCTGCAACCGAAACGTGCACTTTGATTCACATCTCACTTCCAGACAGCAACAATTCATCCATCAGCTACCAATAATGTTATTTTTTTCTCTCTCTACATTTTGCTCTTGAATTTCACTAATTTTATGTCATTTCTGTACATTCAGTTCCATAACTAATCACAGTTTATGCAACACATTGTTGTTGATTGAAAATGAGCTGTTATGCTTTGTCATTTAAGATCTTATTGATCGGAGATTCAGGCGTCGGTAAAAGCAGTCTTCTCGTCAGCTTCATTTCAAACACCGTCCATGATCTACCTCCTACTATTGGTAATTAATTCATTATTTTACTTCAAATTATTTGATTCGACACTTTTTCGTCCACTGAATTGATGTAGGTTAAATATGTGTGATCAGAATTTTGTTTATCACCTTCATATGCTCAATTTTGATTTCATAACGAAAATGTAAAATAGAACAACACTTTTTTGACATGTTATGTGTGTGTATGTGTGTGTTCATATAATATTCTGATGTGCTTCAATATTTTCTAATGCGATTGACTACATGTTTTGAACAGGTGTTGACTTCAAAATCAAACAGTTAACAGTTGCTGGCAAAAATATAAAACTTACAATTTGGGACACAGGTGTGCATTAGCAATAATACTAAAGATAATTCTCATTTGTCCAAAAGCTTATATCTAGATAATTGTTGCAGTATATTGGTAACTCATTTATGGTTGTCTACATTTTATCTTTTATCGCCAAGACAATATCAAAGCATGTAGTGTTTAAACGACTTGGTGTTGTTATCTAAAAAGGGTTAGCGACGCAGCTTGTTGCCCGTTTGCCTTCTATTTCTATGTAGATAACTTTTATGTTTAATGATATGAAAATATCAAATTTATTAGGTTTCTGATCTGTGATTTGATAATGTTTGTTGCAGCTGGACAAGAGAGATTCAGGACACTGACAAGCTCTTACTATAGAGGTGCCCAAGGGATTATTCTTGGTACACGATCGCTAACTTTATATCCGAAAATTGTAAAATATGCGTGTACAACTAACATATCAAAGAACCATTTAATTTACCATGGATGTTGATGTATACTTTGATTGTGTGTTCTAAGCTGATTACTGATATATTAGTTGTTGGAAGTTAATCCTAAATTGGTTCATACGTGAAGTGGGTCGATTTTTTTAGTGTCGAAAATTGGTAATTAAGTTTAGGTTCTTTTATTGTGTATCTGTTTGGTATGTTTCTAGTATGTTAAGGATCATTGAGTCATAATTTAAAGTTGATTTAGGTTGCAAGTTTTCTTTAGTCTAAATAGGGGCGTTAGGGTTATTGCTTTATGTGCGGCGAGTTTTAAAGTACAAGAAAAGAGGAGTCAATCATTGTTGTCAATATCGTGTTTGTGTGTTTGATTTTGGGTCGGATTTCCAACATTAATAATTGACTGCATGTGTAACAGTGTATGATGTTACATGGAGAGAAACATTCACAAACTTGTCTGAAATATGGGCTAAAGAAGTAGATCTTTATTCCACTAATCAAGATTGCATCAAGATGCTTGTTGGAAATAAAGTTGACAAAGTAAGCTCCACATTTTCTTTCAATGTTTGACATGCTTGTGTCCGTATTTCCAATCTTTTCTAGTATAGGCGTATTAGCGTATACCTGTATGTACGCAATACATATATAGCTTAGCTAAGTATCAAGTTCTATTTCAGGATTCAGAAAGATTTGTGAGCAAGGAAGAAGGTGCTGCTCTTGCAAAAGAGCTTGGTTGTTTTTATCTTGAATGTAGTGCTACAACTCAAAAAAATGTACACCAATGTTTTGAAGAGCTTGCATTAAAGGTAATGTTAGCACTACTAATCCATTCAAATTTATCACCTGTCTAAATACAATCACTTAACTTTTTGCACGAACTAAACACTCATTTAGTTACGAAAGAGTCAATTTTGGCTGTATTTTATTTCAAACGGGTCAAATAGAAAAACTACGAACCTAACGTGTTGTAGAGGTTGAAAGTTAGTAGAAACAAACTATAAATCCATTCAACCTCATACAAGAGTATTTGCCAGTTGACCCAACATGACCGGACTAATTTTGACACGTCACCTGGATCGACCATATTGTTATCTCTGGCCTATAATAATGAGGTCTTAATATTGCAGATAATGGAGGTTCCAAGTCTTCTAGAAGAAGGTTCTACGGTAATGAAGAGAAACATAATGAAGCAGAAACCAGAGCCTAATGGTGGCTGTTGCTCTTAGAAATGCACCAAAATGCATGTAAATCTGTAACTACTGTATTATATTGGGATGGATTATTATTAGAACAAAAACAGCAAAAATTACTGCTATCTCACACGTGTAAGGTGTTTTTTTTTATCTATGAATCTCCACGTGAACATGATGTTTTGAGATGTAGTTATGATTTGTAAATAACTTGGCACTGGCACTTTTAGTGGTTAATTGTTGTGAATTAATGCAAGTGATTTGAAGTATGTGAAATTAGTCTTTTTTTCACAAGAACTATCCAATGATTTTACAACTATTCACGATCACTAACTACAAAATACCACAAATTCATTGAATCTAATATTCCACTCTTTTCATTCTAGTTGCAAAAAAAACAAAGCTTCATAACAACATTCGTCGTGTCAACCTGTTATATCACTAGATAAAGGTGTCGTAGAATCTACCCTGACTCCTTCATGGCCACGATTCTCAAACTCCTTAATCAACTCAGGATCAACATTCTCTACAGGTTCCCATGTCGCTTCTTCTATATCCGTCCACTTTACTAAATACTCAGGCTTTCCTTCCTCTCCATCCCGTTTACCCATCACACTTTCAGCCACTGCATACTCCAACCCGTCTTCAAAATCCTTAACCAAGTCTTCCGCAATCAACGATGCTTTAATCCACTCATTATCTTCACCGTCCTTCCACTTGATCAAATACTCCACATTCTTCCCTTTTCCTCTCTTCTCCAAAATCTCCTCCACCTCGGCATACTCGAATATCGCACCCTCTAAAGCTTTAATTACACTTTCTAACCCTAATCTTCTAGCAAATTGCACCGGGTTCCCCTTAGGCGTCGCATTCAAAACCTCACGCGCCAAATCCAACGGCGTCCGTCCCCTATCATCCCCCGTCTCGGGATCCGCCCCATACTCAACCAATAGCTTAACCACTCCGGGTCTAACATACCCAGCCGCCATATGTAAAGCCGTCAGACCGCCAACATTATCCTTATGGTCCACGTCAGCACCAGCCTCCACTAACATCCTAACACATGACTCCGACCCAAGTCCGGCGACAAAAAGCAGAGCCGTCCGGCCGTCACCATCGACGGCATCCACGTCTCTGCCGTCGGCGGACTCAATAATTTCCTTCAATGCACGGTCGTCGGCTTTCTTAGCGGCGATCCACCACGGGTTTTCATATTCGGCGATGACGTCAGCTGCGATTAAATTCCCGGGAACCCACGTCGGCGCGTGATCATCCTCCCATTGGATTAAATACTCCATTCCGGCACCGGAATCAAGTGCTCTGCTTCCGATGATTGATTTAACTTCTCCGTAGGTTTCATCTTCGTCGTAATTGGAGAATTGAAGTGGGTTTGATTCAGATTCAGATTGGGGTTGGGGTTGGGGTTGGTTTTGGACGGTGGTGGCAGTAACGGAGAGATGAGGGTGGCGATGTGGTGGTCGGAAACGGTGGTAGGAAGAGAGGGTAAGTGGTGGGGGAGTGGTGGGGTGGAGTTTAGACCGGAGTTTGATGCCGGAGAGTGATGGGTTTATGAACAGAGTTTCCATTTGGTGGTGGTGCCGGAAATTAATTGGAGGTGAAGGATGTCATATGAGAAATGTTTTAGGATAAGAAATCCAATCCAAATTTCCGATGGGTGGGCTTTTTCGTCTTTTTAGACTATGTGGGCCGTACGGTTCATATTGGTTTGGTTCTTCGGTTTGGCCGTTTGGGTTTCGAAAGCATAAAACCGAACCGGTGAAATTAGTTAAAGTCCGACCTTCGTGTCAGCAAAACTGGTTTTAGGGCTATTTGTTTTAATCTCTTAATGAGTCAAATGTCTGAATTGTTCAACACTTAATGGTTCAATGGTTTAGACTGTTTGTTTCGCGAACATATGTTTGAATGATTTGCGCATTTGACTCTGAGTGGTTCAGACATTATACTAAGTCTGAATGATTAAGAGGTCTTGTCTGAATTGGTCAGACATTTGTCTTTGAATAGTTAAAAAATATCTTAGTTTTTAATTGTTCAGATCTCTTGCTGATTCAGCCTTTTTATGGATTCAGCACTTATCGATTCAGAAGTTTTCAAACAGCCCCTTATTTTTATTTAATATACATAAATATTTTAAGAGTTATTGTATTATAAGAAATTAAACAAAAAGATAAAGTGGGTTATAAACGGCATTAATTGTTTTTTATTTAAATACCTTATTTTTTTTAAACATAATAATTTTTTTATACAACATTGTTTATGAAAGAAAAAACTTAATCATAAAATCGAGCGTATCATCTTTGATTTAAGTAAAGTATTATTGTACTTAAAAATAGTTTTTTTTTTTAATTTCATTGTGCATTAGCATACGTAGTTAGCATGTAATAACTTGTGTAATTGTCTTAAAACATGTTATAAGTAATTATTTACCTTACATACGAAATTCTGGCTCGGATATCTTTCCCTCATGACACATGACACCCGCTGGTTACTTTATGCGATCTTCATATGGAGTCAGTTTGTATAATATGTAAGACTAGATTAATATTGTCCGCTCTATGCTCGAAGACATAACACTCATGCAATGATTTTTAGGGTTTTTATGGACATGAACGATTACAATCAGTTTTGAGATAAAACCGTGGTAAAAATGGAACACTAAATTTATTTAAAATATTATAATCAAATTAAAAAGAATTAGACGTTTGGTTTTATGGTGTACTTTATTGTTAAAGTAGTGTCGTATAAAAAGCTTTGTGTGTTTAAAAAATATTTATGTATTTAATTGTATGTTATTAATAATTTTATCTCTAAGTTTTATTTTTATGCCCAATAAATATAACCTGACTCATACACACCCTTAGTAGGAGAGGGTTGAAAATGTAAATAGTATTAATTTTTTAAATACTTTGCTAAACATTTAGGGATCAAATGAAAATTAATATTATTATAAAAAATTATTATATATATATATACATATTAAATATAAAATTATTATTAATTTTAAGATAATCTCTCAAATAAAAGCAAATGAATATCAAATGATGCCAAGTAAGCAAATATGATTTTGCTATATAATATAGAACTAGATTAAACCCCGTGTATGTTACACGGATGGAAACATAAAAAAACACAAATCTAAAACTTTACGAAAAAGTAACATTTAAAAATAAACTATACATTTCATGATATATATATGAATAGAAACACAAATTACATTCAAACTTTAATTTGAGGCTTAAGCAAACATATTTAAAATACAAATACACTATTAGTACCAATTTAGATATCGATGTTTTTATATTGGGTGTCTTATAAATCCTACTAATTAATTTAAAAAAAAGATTAAGAAAAAACACACATATAAATAATCCAGATGATAGATATCCAGCATAATTCACAGTGACACTCATAAGTACCGTGTCGAGCATACGGACTGCATACATGGGTCTAGGTCGTAAATTGCAATGTGTTATTTGTTTTCCGTTTACACAGTGATTTTAGAGATGTAAATAAGGTAGGTTGAAATTTTGGATGAAAAAATTATGAGTGATATATTTAATGTTATTGATTTCTTTTCATACATAGCTTATAAAAGAAGATTCTTAGTTTTGAGCAGAAAAATGTTTCAACGTCCTCTTCAATGAATGACACATGTCTCATAAAACCCTCTTTTATTAGAAGGTATATATATATATATATATATATTTCATAATTAAATTTAGGTCCATGTTCTTTCTTCTATAAAATAAAGATATAATATGTTATGATACTTGTCAAACATCGGATGACCTCGATATACAGATTATCTATCTTGTTAAATATCGTTGAGTTATATATATGTGTTGTTTTCAAGGAACAATTAACTTCGACATGTGAATAATTTACCAAATTTGTAAACTTCACGAATAGAATTATATATCATTATTATTGTTATTAAAATAGTCAATATCGACCAGTAACATATAAGATAATCTTGATAGTTCCTAGATCTAATTCAAGCACAAAAACCTAGCTAGCTTGTTATATCTCATCAAATAAGCTAGTTAGGATTATGTTACAAAAATAGATTATCCTAGAAAAAAAATATTCTTATCACTTTGTAAACGATTTCTTTACATTGTGACTAATATTGTTCTAGGTAACTGTTTTTCTATTTATTTGTATTAGTTTAGTGCCCGCGCTACGCTCGGGAACACAACATTCAAGTGATGTTTTTAAGGATATTCATGAACGTTCCAATAAGTTTTAAAACAAAACCGTGGTAAACCGAAACACAAAATATATTTTTAAAAATTAAATTTTTAGTATAGCAATATTATACTCAAATTAAAGAGAATAAAATGTTCAGTTCTATGGTGTAGTTTATTTTTTTTTTAAATCCATATAAAAAAGTTATGTATATTTATAAAACACTGAGGTCTTTAATTGTATATTATTATTAATTTTATCAATAAGTTTCATTTTCACACCCTATCAAATATAAACGGACTCATGTACACCCTTTGTAATAGAGGGTTAAAAGTATAAATACTTTTAAATTTTTCAGAATTCTCCAAAATATTAGGGGACCAAAAATGTAATTAGTTTTATTATAATATATTTTATATACATATTTTAAATAAAAAAATCATTATTATGAGATAAACTCTCAAATAATGCCACATAAGCCAGAAACTCTAAAATAGTGCCACATAAGCTTTTTTGGTTTTGCTATATTATATAAAGATATTATTTAAAAAAAACGGTTGATTAAAATAACATTCTTCATTTGGATAATTTTTTTATGGGCATTTATAAAAAAACAACATAGTTTCTGTTTTTCTCACAAAAGTCCCTAAATATTTTTTTGCACGTAAAATACCAATATACGTTATATTTTATCACACAAAAATCCCTCAACAATTTTTTAAACATTAAATTCCCTTAACATGTTAGATTTGAACAAAATTATGAAATATATATTTTTAAAAAAAGTTGAAAACGACTCATTCGGTTGTTTTACTTACATATATATTTTTTTTCAAATGAACCAGTTCTCTTTTTTTAAATGAGCCACTTCTCTGTTTTTTTTTCAAATCTGACATATTAAGGGTCTTTATTGTTTAAAAAATTGTTGAGGGACTTTTGTGAGACAAAACAGAAAATATGTTGGTTTTTTACGTGTAAAAAAATATACAAGGACTTTTATAAGAAAAAAACAAAAACTATGTTGGCTTTTTTTTGTATTTACCATTTTTGTATTGAATAATCAAACCCAAAACCACTGATTGCTGTATAGAAAATTTAAAAGTTACATCTAACTATACAAATATAAACCAAAGCTTAAAACAAGAATAATCAATTTATTTTACCGTGAATTAGGCCAGTCAAATGTAGCCATTCTACATTTGAATAATCTTTTTCATTGGTTTAAACTATTTGCAACAACCGCTCATTATAAGAATATGTCATCTAAATCAATTTACTACAATCAACAACCTCATTTCCAGTAAGGGCCCTAGCGAGTGTAAGGTGGATGACCGTCGAGAGTCTAGTTGCTCCAGAGGTTTGAAATTTTGAAAAAAAAAGATTTACTTTTAGAGGCGATGAAATAGACCTTTAGTGGCGACTCGCCGCTAAAAGTCGTTTTTTTATTTTTTTCTTTGATTGTATACTTTTTGGGATTGAAGTTAACTTTTAATCTTACCTAAAGCCCAAAGATTTTTAAGCGTACATAGGGACTGGTCATGTTTCCATTTTATCCAATTTCTTATACTTGTTCTACACCTTGCATCATGAATAGCTTCATTGGCTTCTTCGTAAATAATAAAAACATTTGGATTACTATCCATCGTAGGAGTGTCAGCACTTGATTGAAATTCAGCTTGTGAATTTGAATCTAGCTGTCGATCTTCATTTGAGATGAGTTGTCCACTACGAGAAACATAAGATATCTGCAAATTTATCAGAAATAATAAATTAATCTTACACTGATCTTACAAAACAACTAACAAATAACAAATAAGAACCTAAGAATCTAACAAAAAGTCCAAAAATAATGCTTAAAACACATGTGTAAACTATTTATTAAAAGGGTAAACTGCAATAAGAAGCACAAGAATACAAATGAACTAAACATTTTGTGGTATTTATTAAAATGAAGAGCAATTGATTCTTTCATATCATCATATGGTATTTCACTATTTCATCTTACATAGATTCTTTCATATGGTATTTATTTATATTGATCAACTGAAATTAAACCACATGAACATAAACGATGATGGACTTTCGTTAGAAGAAGATTGATGAAGAGAAGTTGAAACCCGAGTAGGACGTGAGAAAGGAGAAGCTCCAGTGAGGTGAACGGCAGATTGGAATTTTGCCAGGAAATGAGAAGTTGAAACCATAATATGTCAAGTGAAGTGTTATATATTTCTTATTTATTAAAAACATTGTATTTATTGAATTTTTACTTATAGTTTAATAGTTATAAATATAAAACCTAATACACGAACGAACACAAACGGACGCTAACGGACGAACATAAACGAATACCTTACCGAACATTCACGAACATAAACGAACGAACGATGCCTTCGTTCATGTCCGTTCGTTTAGCTTAACGAACATAATTTTTTATCCGTGTTTGTTTGTTTACTAAACGAACGAACACAAACAAACCTCCCGCCGAACGGTACGCGTTCACGACTGTTCGCTGAAAGTTTGTTTCGTTTACAGGCCTATTATTCACTTTAGAATGATCACACATAACAAGATAATCAAAATCATTAATGAAATATCAATCTGCTTATAAATTCATATGTTTGGTAAGTACGTATTATTAACGTACGTGGTTTATTCAATAAAAATTAATGAATAATCACGATAAGAAAATCACAAGCTTCCTTTGATATGTTCCAATGATAAAAGCTGTAATTATCATAAGATTTAACAAAATGAAACACAAACGCCTTAACAAAATACGGAGTAACTTTTAACTAATTAAATGAAGGGCATTTCAAAACGTCCAAAGTGGACTATCATACATCTAAGTAAGGGTCATAAAAAATGACATGAATGGGTACGTGCAAGTTTAAAACTTGATACTTCAAAAAAAATCATAACTTTTAGTTATTATATATGTTAAAACTTATAATAACGTCTCTTTTAGTAAAAAGATGACACACAAGTAGTGTTTGATTGGAAAAGTTTTATGGATAACATCCAAAGTCTTAAAGTGAGTATAGGTTTTTCTTCTCAATGCTAACAATAGTTTTATCTTTTAAATTATTTTTCTAATAGGAATATTTGATTCTTATATATAACTAGATATAAGACTAGGGCGCACGTTAAAGTGATCGGGTCACGTGGTCGGATCTTGCGTATGTGTGTTGATAAAAAAAAGTTCTATGTCTTGTACGTCACTAGACAAAGCCGTAATGTGTCACAATCAAAACGATAACCCAGTCAAATCTGAACCTTGAAGTCGTATTAAACGTCAACGTAAAGTAAGAGACCAAAGTTGAAAAGTCATTATGGGCCAAAATGAAAATTAGTAAAAATTAAGGACTAAAACTATAAACATATCAAAATAAAACAAAAATTAACGCAATACGTGACAACACGTATGTGTGTTACGCGACACCACATGAAAGACCGTTAATAATCGACCTTCTATGTTTAAAGGTATATAAATTATTATTATATTTTAACAAACTTTTACATTCTAGATGTTAGATTTGGTATTTGTATTTTGCTTTTAAATAAATTATTATTATATTTTAACAAACTTTTACATTCTAGATGTTAGATTTGGTATTTGTATTTTGCTTTTAAAATACCTTTTTCTAACGTTGTTTTTCATCCGCACCTTCTCAAGCATATATCTATTTTATCCGATGAACATGTGTATATTAAATAACTTATTAAAGACTTTATTCTATCCTATTTTTATTAATTTATTTACTAGGTTAATACCCATAGGTACTTACGGGTTGAATGGTAAAAAATTACTTTGATATAATTTTATATTGAAATGAGTAATGAAAAAGTTGACAAATATAAAAGATATAACATGAATTTATTTGAAAGTGATTGTGATAATGACAAATGACATGGTGTTGTGTCATTGCTTAACAATTTATTAGAAAAAAAAGTCATTTAGAAAGTGTATATCCAATTAACTTAACTCGATTAGTCATTTGTTACCATCGCCCCATATATAAGAGGCTTAAAGATTTAACACTGACCTAAACAACTCTACTTTTACTATATTTTTACTTGTTTAAGTTGTAACTCATATTATATTTTCCATATTTTCCTTAACGTAAACTATTTTTTTCCCTTTAGATTGTAAGGTTTTTAGTTATGAACCGTAACTTCCTACAATAATGATCTTTCTTAGTATTTTTATCACGACTAAAAGAATATAGCTCACTAAAAAAACATTAAAACAATAAAATATCACTAAGAGTAGGTTAGACGAGTGTATAATTAAAAAAACTTTTTCATCATGATTGATAATTTTTTTAAAATATCTGTTGGTGTAACGGCTTATGAGCGACACACTTAAATGTGTAAGAACCGAGATAAAACCACGTCTGTAACACAACTCTCCTTACAAGTCAGGTAATCAGATTCAAAACTCGTTAACCATGCTATTTAGAGAAAAACCAAACATACACCTTTAAACATGTCACGAAAAACCTTTTTTGCTCGAATCCTTATTATACTATAGCAAAACAAAAAAAAAGATTATGCGTCATCTTTTTAAAGCTTTTAGCTTATGTGACATTATTTGAGAGTTTATCTTACAATAATGATTTTTTATTTAAAATATATATCCTCTAATATTTTGGAGAATTCTGAAACATTTAAGAGTATTTATATTTTTAACCCTTTACTACAAAGGATGTACATGAGTCGGTTTATATTTGATAGAGTTTAAAAATAAAACTTATGGATAAAGTTAATAATACCATACAATTAAAAACCTCAGTGTTTTATAAATATACATAACATTTTTATACATAACATCATAAAACTGAGTACTTTATTCTTTTTAATTTAAGTATAATATTATTATACTAAAAATCTAATTTTTAAAAATATGTCATGTGTTTCGGTTTACCACAGTTTTTATCTCAAAACTGAATGGAACTTTCATAAACATCCTTAAAAACATCACTTAAATGTTGTATTCCCAAGCGTTACACGTGCACTAAACTAGTGTCTATATAATTCTATATCGTTAACATGATTCTTTTTTCATTTGGCTTTTTATAGGCATTTGTTCTTATGTAAGAGGCGGTTGTTTATTGCATAATATTATATCATATGGTATAAAGTTAAGTTTTAGGAGGACAAGATTCGCAAAAGTGGACGACTTTTGTTAGATCAGCATCACTGACTCTCACACCCACTCCTCGCCTCAGTTTCCGTACCCAGATTTGCTTCACTGCAACAACCGACTCCTCAACAATGGAAGATACTCAACTTACTTCTACACAACACAATCAAAGTTTAGTTTTTGCTGTCAATGGGGAGCGCTTTGAGCTATCTAACGTCGACCCATCAACCACTCTGCTTCACTTCTTGCGATCTCATACTCGTTTTAAAAGTGTTAAGCTTGGTTGCGGCGAAGGTTTGATTTCATTTGCCTTTTCTTCTTAGTTTTGATGGCTTGTTGCTTACTTGTTTGTTTGTTTATGTGATTTTGGTGAGAATTGAGATAGTTTTAGTTGAATTGGTGATATGATCACCACCTGTTTGATGAAATGTCTAAGTGAATTTGCTATATCAGTTTTACCTTTTTGTGGCTACAATATGTTCAATTGTAGAGACAAGTTAATATTTTTAATATCTATATATCTTTAACTCACAAAAACAATAAAACGAGAAAATGATCATCTTCTTTATTTTTATAATTATTTTCTTCTGTTAGAAAATGGCATAACGATGTATGGCTATGGCCTATTTATACTTAAATAGTTTTTGTAAGTTATTATTTAGGCTTAAATTTCAACGAGCCATCTCGCAAGCTGACGAGTGAGCCAACTAACAAACGAGTCATGGGCTAGGCTTACCTTGGATTAGGCTTGGCTTGTTTACAGCCCGTCCGGAGCTATCATTTACAAACAAGCTGATTTCAAGCGAGCCAAGAGCATTTGTAATAATGTGTTCACTTAGTTTTTGTTTGGAGTGGATTTGTATCTTTTGCATATTATGAGTTTCACAATTGTAGGTGGTTGTGGTGCTTGTAATGTTCTACTGTCCAAGTATGATTCCAAGCTCAAACAAGTTGAAGATTACACAGTGAGTTCATGTCTTACACTTCTTTGCAGTGTAAATGCGTGTGCAATCACTACAACTGAAGGCCTTGGCAACATCAAAGACGGGTTTCATTCCATTCACCAACGGTTTGCTGGTTTTCATGCATCTCAATGTGGTTTTTGCACCCCCGGGATGTGCGTTTCACTCTTTTCAGCACTTGTTAATTCAGAGAAAACACATCGACACGAACCCGCTCTTGGTTTCTCCAAACTCACTGCTTCAGAGGCTGAAAAGTCGATTTCTGGTAATCTATGTCGATGCACTGGTTACCGACCTATTGCTGATGTGTGCAAAAGCTTTGCAGCTGATGTTGATATGGAAGATTTGGGGCTTAATTCATTTTGGAAAAAGGGTGCTAAACTTGATAAACTGCCTTTTTATGATTCGAAACAGATAACTACATATCCCGAGTTCTTGAAAAACGAATACAAAACCACAGGAGTTTTGAGTCATCAAAATAATTCTTGGTATAGTCCACTTTCTATAGAGGAACTCATGAGTTTGGTGGAATATAGCTCAACTGACAACGGTGTGATGGTAAAATTGGTAGCTGGTAACACAGGAATTGGTTATTATAAGGAAACGGAGCAATATGACAAGTACATTGACCTTAGGTTCATCCCTGAACTTTCCACAATTAAGAAAGATGGCTCACATATTGAAGTTGGAGCAACTGTTTCCATCTCTAAATTAATTTTGGCTTTAAAAGAAGAAAAAAATGATGATGGTTTATGTTTGGAAACTAATATGGTGTTCAAGAGAATTGCTTCCCATTTGGAGAAAATTGGTACTGAATCCATTCGAAATGTAGCGAGTATAGGTGGAAATTTGGTAATGGCACAAAGAAAGAATTTTCCTTCGGATATCGCTACGGTACTTCTTGCAGTGAAAGCAAAAGTTAGTATCTTGACAGGGGTAAAAAGGGAAATTCTTACACTGGAGGAGTTTCTTGAAAATCCTGCTTTGGATTCAAGAAGTGTGCTTTTGAGTGTATTCATTCCATGGTTGAAACCAACAAAAAACGGGTACTCGGAAAAATCGAACACTGAAATTATATTTCAAACTTATCGTGCTTCTCCACGTCCTCTTGGCAATGCATTAGCTTATTTGAATGCTGCTTTTTTGGCTGAAATTTCAGTCTGTGATAGTGGTGTTGGAATTAATAGTATCCGGCTGGCTTTTGGTTCTTTTGGGGTTAAACATGCAATAAGTGCGAGTACAGTTGAAAATTTTCTTGTTGGAAAAACATTAAGTGTTGATTTGATATATGAAGCTGTTAAATTAATAAGGGTTTCTGTCTCTCCTGAAAGTGGGACAACACATCCGGCTTATCGGTCAAGCTTGGCTGTTAGTTTTTTGTTTGACTTTCTTTGGCCACTAGTTAAAGCTGATGGCACCTGTAATTCTCCTGGAATTAGGTCAAGAATGACATTTGATCACACTGAAACAACAACATTGTTGTCATCTGCTAAGCAGGTGATAGAATCAAGCCATGAACATTACCCTGTTGGTGAACCAATTGTAAAGTCTAGTGCTGCAATCCAAGCTTCGGGTTTGTATTACTCGACACAAACAATAATTTATTCTTACTTCAAGACATGGTCTAGAAGTGGCAAAACTGACCGGTTAAGCAGGTTGGGTAACGGGTCAAAATGGGTTCCTTTGCTTGTAGTAATGATGTTTTGTTTAATATTATGTTCAGACTATATCGAAAGTTTTAAGGACTTTTTTTAACTAGTTTTTTTATTTGACCTAGTAGAGGTAAACCATAGCCACAGCTAATCGGATAGAAATTGCCACCTGGAACTATCTCTTATCCCCCTCATAGCTGAAGTGGCTTTTATCTTACAGGTGAAGCGGTTTTTGTAGATGACATTCCTTCACCACTGAACTGCCTTCATGGAGCATTTATTTACAGCACCAAGCCATTGGCACGGGTAAAAGGTGTCAAACTAAAATCTGAAAAAGATGTAAATTCTGTTATTACATTTCAAGATATTCCAAAAGGAGGTGATAATATAGGAGCTAAGACCCTTTTTGGTCCTGAACCTTTATTTGCTGATGAACTTACTCAGTGTGCTGGCCAGCTTATAGCGTTCACGGTATTTTAGTTCTCTCAAAAGATCTTATTTTGTGTAAATATATAGAAATTATGCTTATAGGAATGAATTGTTAGGTTGCAGATACACAGAAGAATGCTGATGTGGCAGCTGATACAGCTATGGTCGATTATGATATTGAAGACTTAGATCCACCTATATTAACCGTTGAACAGGCAGTCAAGAAATCCAGCTTTTTTGAAGTCCCGTCAATCGTATCTCCATCACAAGTTGGTGATTTTTCTAAGGGAATGGCTGAATCTGATCACCAAATCCATTCTGCTGAGGTATTTTACTAAAAGTTGTAAACTTTTTTTGTGATTTCTTTTTATAAGTTTGTTGTTTTCTACTTGCTATCAAGATTCAACTTCCATCACAATACTATTTCTATATGGAAACACAAACCGCATTAGCTGTCCCAGATGAAGACAACTGCATAGTGGTGTATAGTTCCATTCAGGTCCCTGAGTATGCACAAAGTGTCATAGCAAGGTGTCTTAACATTCCTGAGCATAATGTTCGTGTGATTACAAGAAGAGTTGGTGGTGGTTTTGGTGGGAAGGCTCTTAAAGCTATGCCTGTGAGTATCAATAAATTTAATACCAATTTTCGTTATAGCTTTGTATTGTGGGCCCGGGCTTTGATCGTTAATAAACAAACTGAGCCGAGCCGAGCTGAGTCAGCTCGCGAGCCAACTTGTTTATTAAAATTTTTTTTAACACACATACATATATATACACACAAAAAGTAATATCGTTTATGTTTGTTATCTTAACTTGTTGAATCAATAATACGAGATTGGTATTTCAAGGACTATGAGCATCTTCTATAATTTTATACTTGGTTTTTCTCATTAGAAAATTTCAAAAGGACCATATGTCTATGATCTATTAAAATAATACATTATAATTCTGACTTTAACTTAAACGAGCCAGCTAGCAAGCAGGCCACAAACCGAGCTGACTTTAGCTCGGGCTTAGCTTGTTTATAAAATAGTGGATTTTAAGCGAGCTATTTTCAAGCAAAGCACGAACCACGAGCTTTTTAAACAGCCCTAATTGTGTTACTGATATATATTATATAGGTTGCAACAGCATGTGCACTTGCAGCATACAGATTAGGCCGTCCTGTAAGAACATACATGAACAGGAAAACCGATATGATAATGGCAGGAGGAAGACATCCCATGAAGATAAATTACACAATTGGATTCAAATCAAATGGGAAGATCACAGCCCTACATCTTGACATTTTAATAAACGCCGGTATGTCAACTGATGTTAGCCCCATGTTGCCATGGAACGTGATGGCTGCACTCAAGAAATACAATTTTGGTGCATTATCATTCGATTTTAAAGTATGTAAAACGAACCATTCTAGTAAATCTGCAATGCGGGCCCCAGGAGAGGTGCAAGGATCTTTTATAGCCGAAGCGGTTATAGAACATGTTGCAAGTCATCTTTCTTTAGATCCCGGTTTTGTTAGGGAAGTGAATTTTCATAGTTTTAATAGTCTAAAGTTATTTTATGGAGTTGGTGCTGGTGAGCCTTTAGAGTATACTTTACCAACTTTATGGGACAAGTTAATGAAATCTTCGAACTTTGACAATAGAGTTGAAAAAGTCAACAAATTCAATAAAAATAATATATGGCGAAAAAAGGGTGTTTCTCGGATTCCCATTTTGCACGAGGTGTTATTGAGGTCGACACCTGGCAAAGTGAGTATTTTAAGAGATGGTTCGGTTGTGGTGGAAGTTGGTGGCATTGAGTTGGGTCAAGGGCTATGGACCAAGGTTAAACAAATGACTGCTTATTGTCTAAAAGCCGTTCAGTGTGATGGAACTGACGGGCTCTTGGAGAAGGTTCGAGTCATACAAGCAGACACTCTGAGTATGGTTCAAGGTGGGTTTACTTCTGGAAGTACAACTTCTGAAGCAAGCTGTGAAGCGGTTAGACTTTGCTGCAATGTTTTGGTTGAAAGACTTGTGTCATTGAAGGAAAAGCTAAAAGAACAAATGGATTCGGTTACATGGGAATTACTTATTACACAGGCAAATATCCACGCGGTGAATTTGTCAGCTAGTTCATTTTTTGTACCAGAGTTCACATCTATGAGATACATTAATTATGGTGCTGCAGTTAGTGAGGTAAGTTTCATGGTCAATATAGTTACTTTTGGTATAAGTTGTTTTGGGTTCGCTAAAAAGGAGATTTTACCGAAACAGTACACGGGGTCTTAAATTATTAGGCATGGTGTTTTTGTTTTTGAAACATTGTATTTTTAGGTATGGTGTTTTTGTTTTTGAAACGTTGTCGTAAATTTTTAGATCTGACATCGTGTTAACAAAAAAGAACAAAAAAACGCCATGTACTTTTTACACTTTTAGGCAGAATCTCCTTTTTATATAACCCAACACTACACAAGTTTAAACTATAGACGCATGATTTTTGTATTCTAATCGTGTTGTGGGAAAAACAGGTGGAAGTAAATCTTTTAACCGGAGAAACCAAAATCTTGCAAACAGACATCATATATGATTGTGGACAGAGCTTGAATCCTGCTGTGGATTTGGGGCAGGTTTGTGTTTATGATAATCAAATAATCAATTACTTTATAATGATTCATGTTAATCTGATTATCCTAGATGTCACTCAAGTCCATCAGGTTCCCGTACCAAGGGGTTTTTAGTAATTTATAACTGAAACACGACTTGATTTCTTGCAGATTGAAGGGGCTTTTGTGCAAGGAATTGGTTTTTTCATGCTTGAAGAATATCTTACAAACTCTGATGGCTTGGTAATTGCGGATGGTACATGGACATACAAGATACCCACAATTGACACCATACCCAAACAACTAAATGTGCAAATACTAAACAGTGGATACCATAAAAACCGCGTTCTATCTTCAAAAGGTATGATCAAAAGAAATCGCCTTAGTTAAACAAACCAATCAACTTCCACATTTTATGTTATTGTTCTTGTGACACGCAGCTTCTGGGGAGCCACCGTTGCTTCTTGCAGCTTCTGTTCATTGTGCAACTAGATCCGCCATTAAAGAAGCAAGAAACCAACTGTGTTCTTGGAAGGGGTTAGATGGTTCTGATTCAATGTTTCAGTTAGATGTTCCTGCTACCATGCCAGTGGTGAAAACGCTCTGTGGGCTTGATAATGTCGAGACCTACCTTCGGAGTTTGTTGTCTAGTTCATGAAAATGGTATGATTGTGTTGCTTCTAGCACAGGATACTAAAGGGACATTCGGGTGGTAATGTGTCACGTCTCTATTCAAGAGGTCAATGGTTCAAATACTACAAAGGTACATGTATAAATAGTTTATAGGAATATATTAGTAGCTGTTAAGAAAAAAACAGTCATCAATGGGTTCCAAAAGAATGATGGCAGAGTGGTCAGGATAAAAGTGGCAAATTTATTTCCGGTGATAGCCATGCCTAATTTGGTTGAAGTAATTTATGTAAATGTTACATGTACACACCTTGTGTTATTGTGTAATAAGTGTGAACCTACAGCCAATTAACTGTAGGGAACATTTGTAAAATAATATTAAGAATAATCAAATGTGTATTTTTTGGGTTGAGTTTCTGAGAAAATGAATTATGTTTGGGCTGACTGAGAACTTTTTTATTTAGGGTTATTAGTTCTCAGTTAATTATGGTGGTGAACATTTGTAAATGAATTATGTTTAGATACACTTGTTATTATTGTTTTATAAACATTTCACATTATATAAGAAGAGTAACAGAAAAAACTATCAAGAGTAAAGAATGTTTTATTAAGAATTTTTTTAGAATAAGTCTATTTATCAATCTGGCCTTTTACCTTTTAAACCATACCCCACCTCAATTAAACCCTGCTTTTACTTGAGCTATAGCCTATAAATCATCATTCTTTGTCACCACTATCAGTGGAGGCTGACTGAGAACTAACCACTCAACTCTTCATCACCACCACCACCATCACATTTTCTTTTATTTACCATTATACCCTTCTTCCATCAACACACATTCTAATGGAGCATACAAGAACCTGCATTGTGGTGTTGTACACTATGTTACTAGTGAACATAGCTCAAGAAACTGGTGCATCAATGGAGTTCAAGAATCTAACCTTACCTGGTCAACACCCTTTCCCTGAATTTGTTTCTCAAGATCTTCAAAGGTACATAAATCATTTTCTTCACAATGCAGTACCCTACTTTACTCTCTTTTTATTTTAATAAATAATTTGACATCCTTTTTATGTGCCTTGTTGAATGTTGATGATATGTTGTTATACATGGAGCTATAAATCGTTAAACTTGGAATAAGTTATGGATCGAATTGCAAGAAAATTACATAATTTGTTGAAGAAAGTTAGATGTATAATGTACTAATGCTAAAAGATGATATATTTTGTTAAAAAAATGTTTATAATTGGAATAGTTAAAGGAGTAAATTGCAAGAAAAATACATATATAGCTTGTTTAAAAAAATATGTAGGTATGTTGTACTACATACCGGTAAAAGATTATATAATTTGTTTAAGAAATATTTAGAACCATACATATATATGAGCTAATTTTTATAAACAGGAATTTTTTTAAGGGCATAAATTGTAATAGTTAAAGAAGCAAATTGCAAGCAAATGACATATTTTGGTAAAAAAACTGATAAGTATGTTGTATTACATACCGGTAAAATAAATTATATATTTTGGCAAGAAAATGTTAAGCACAAAGCCATAAATCTTTAGGTGCCCACTAAAGGAACAAATTACATATATTGGTATAAGAAAAGTGACAAATTGTATTGTAACAAAAGTTAAGTGTGGTATGTAAATTTGTTAGCAAACCATGTATATTTGTAAATCTTCTTAGGAGAATATAATATGTTTCTAGAAAGCAGGTTTATCCTCTAATTAGTTATTAGTCTTTGTAGATCAGTATAACAATTGGATTAAACTTTTAATGATTAAAGTGTTTACTGTAATAAGAAGATTGAAGAAATTTTGTAGACAAAAATTAGTAATTTCTAAAGAGGATTAATGGATGTTTTTCCTTTAAGTCTCTACTTGAGCCCAGTGTTAATATAATAACATATTTGCTCTACTTTTTACTTTTTCTTTGTTCAAGATATTATATGGGGTTGGTCCCTTTGTCTATATAATTTCAAATTTTGCACTTTTTCTTTTTTATTTTATTTTATTTTTTTTTTATTTTCAACCCACCAAATTAATCTAACCTTTTTAGTTAAGATTACAAATGTCTGTTATGACTTTAATTTATATTAACAGATAATATATTTAACATATACCATCTAATATCTTATATTTGTCACTTAGCAAAAACATTAATTCTCAACTTAAAATCATCAATGAGATAGTTAAAAAAAGCTTTAAGAAAGATAACGAATGAAAACAAATGCGTTACAATAACGTAAAATAGTTGTCTGAATAACCATGACATATTTTTTTCTAACGCAGGAGAGTAAATGTATCAATTACAAGAAGAGAAATGCTAACATACACAAACGATGACTCCTCCACCTCGTGTTTGGTCGGCAACCCTATCGACGACTGTTGGCGTTGCGACCCCAACTGGCATCTCAACCGCCAACGCCTCGCTGATTGCGGCATCGGCTTCGGCCAATACGCCTTAGGAGGAAAAGGCGGACGCTATTACGTCGTCACTGACTCCTCCGACAACGACGTCATAAACCCCCATCCAGGAACCCTTCGATGGGCGGTCATCCAGACCGAACCACTATGGATCGTGTTTCCAACCAACATGCACATCCTACTCTCACAAGAACTAATCTTTAACAGTTTCAAAACCTTAGATGGTCGTGGAGCCAATGTCCATATCACAGGTGGTGGCTGCATCACTTTGCAATACATTACTAACGTAATTATTCACAATATTCACATCCACCATTGTTATCAGTCCGGAAACACCATGATCCGATCCACTCCGACTCATTTCGGGTACCGAACAAAGTCCGACGGTGACGGGATATCCATATTTGGATCACGTGATATTTGGATAGATCATTGCTCATTGTCACATTGCAAAGATGGGTTGATTGATGCTGTGATGGGATCTACTGGAATCACGATTTCGAATAACTTTTTCTCGCATCATAACGAAGTGATGCTGCTCGGTCACAGTGACGATTACTTGCCCGATTCCGGTATGCAAGTGAGTATATATAATTTTTTTTGTCGCAAACGAGATTTGAACCCTCACCACATGCAAATGCTCTCATTTTTTTTAAAAAGATTTTTTTTTCTTTTTTTTTCCGTCTATTTCACCCCATATCTCAAGTGAGACTGAATCTGATAACCCGCCCATCTAATGTTACAAAAAATTGTGCAGGTGACCATAGCGTTTAACCATTTCGGAAAAGACTTGGTGCAGAGAATGCCACGGTGCCGGAGAGGCTATATACATGTGGTTAACAATGTGTATTCCAGGTGGGAAATGTATGCTATCGGAGGAAGTGGAAATCCGACGATAAATAGTCAGGGAAACCGGTATACTGCACCGGTTGATCATAATGCTAAGGAGGTATATATGCAATTTTCTTGAAATTTTGATAAGAACATGTTGAATTTAGATGAATTTATTTTTGGTAATTTGATGGGAAGGTGACAAAGAGGGTGGAGACATCACATGAACATTGGAAGGGGTGGAATTGGAGGAGTGAAGGGGATATTTTGATGAATGGGGCTTTCTTTGTCGCCTCCGGTGAAGGGTTAGAGCTCAAGTATGAGAAAGCGTACAGTGTAGAGCCTAAATCCGCGGCCTTGATCGACCAACTCACCATGAATGCTGGTGTGCTCGGTAGCAGGTTCGATCTAATTAACTTTTTGTTATAACTTATTCAACAACATATATTTTTTTAACATCAGCAACAGTTTATATATTAAACAAATAAATTACATCACACATTATTTGTGAGGTTTGAACAACCCAAGACTTAGGGTCACATCCTTTTTTGTTACCGTTCAGTGTCCCTCTATCTAAAGTAAACTAAGTGAAACAAGATAAAAACAACCACCATATGGCAGCTTGACTGACGCTTGTTACCGTTCTACCTTAAATTAATCTAGCGATTAATGCATTCGGATTTTGATTATTCACAGGAGCAATAAGCTTGGGAAATGGACAGGTAGTGATGGTAATGGTGATGAAGGTGTATATGATGATGAAAACGACTATGGTGAAGACAGCGATGGATCTTCTACGCTAAATAGAATGACTTTGATCTCATATTTCTTAGTCGCATTGTTATTGTTTATGTTTTTGTGACATCAAGACATGTTAGAAAAAGTTCATCTAATTGATTTTGAATTGACAAGGGATTGGTGTTTCTGTTTCTCTTTAGATCTGCTTTTTTCTAACTTGTTAACTTTTTCTAGTGTAACATTAACATGAAATTAATTTCGTAAGCATTTGATTCTCCGTTTGTCACGTGTTTTAAAAAGTGAGTAAAAATGAATGTTTATGTCAATAACTAAATTAAAATGACGTTTTCATAAAACATAATTTCATAAATTTATCGTATTATAACATGGCATGATAAATTTAAATCGTTTTTTTCGTGCTTTTCATTAACAAAATGGATTTTTTTTCAACTCAAGTACCCAATCTCGTAACACGATTTTTGCTTCATACTTTTTGTAAATGATTGGACCAATACAAGCCCATATATTTGACTTCTGTGCAGAGCTCTAAGACTATATACACAGCTCGTCAACATGGTGAAGTATTCACATTTTAAGTTAAATAATGTTTTTTTTACATTTATAATTACAGGTTTTATCTTTTTCACTTACAACCACTTTATAAAAATATTAAAATGTTATAGAGGTGAACAATAGTTTTTTTCAAATACAAATTTTCTCCCTCACCACCATCAAATTTTCTTTCTGTTTCACTTACAACAACTCACAACCACCGTGGAAATATAACAACTCCACCAAAGTATGTATAGGAAACCCATTGTGGGCTCCAAACCACCTTCTTGAGTTGCCCATTCTTTCCACATTCATATTTAGGGGTTGTTTGGTAAAATCATCATTAAGTGCTGAATGATTAATAGGTTTGAATTATTAAGAGACTTTATCAATAAGAGGGATGTTGGAGTAAAACTACATATGAGAGTAAAGTTGGTATATGCTTCATTCAGTTTCATTCAACATCTCTCTATCCCTTAACCATTCAGCACTTAACTGAACCATTCATAAGCTCTTTTTTTTTATGAAACAAACGTTTTGAATGCTAGATGCTGAATGATTAAGCACCGAACTGAACCATTAAAAAGTGAAACAAACAAGTAAACAACCCCTTACTAATTTACCCAAACACCATCAATCTCACAAGTCACAACCACCTATTAAAAGTAAATAAAAGAGTAATTTACAGATTTGGTCCTTTATGTATATTATAAATTTCATATTTTGGTCAATAAACTTCAATAGTTACACAAAACATCCATTATGTTTATGGTTTGTCATGCACTTCGTCCTTTAATAATTACACAAAACATCATTTATGTAATCCTCACTTGTAATCTAGTGGTAGGAGACTTGAGCTCTTCAAAGGAAACTTAGTTTGATATCTACTTGTGTCACTTTTAATGAATTTAGGTAATGAAGGATTTGAGCTAGGCGCGCCTTGTATGAGGTTGTTAGTTTGAATCCCAAGCCCACCCGGGTTTTCGTCCCACCGTGTGTTACACTAGAAAGTTCTGCTCTTGTAGTGCCACAACGGCTATGGTTTCCTAGGGAAACACTCAAGCCAAACTCTGAAGCCAGCGTGAGCCCTGTTAAGACAACATTGTCTAATCAAAGTGGGGCAACGGAGCTCTTTAAATTGGGAGAGTGCGATGTCCTAACATAAAAGAAAGTCGTTCTTCTAAATTTTTCCCCTAACTACTAAAATAGGGGGATCAATGACCCTTTAAATTTTGCCATTTAGTGAATTTTGGTGTTTGTCACTTTTAGTCCTTAGATTTCAACTTTAGCCCCCCTAATTTGATTTTCAAATGTTTGTAACTTTATATTTGGTCATTCTACTCAACATAAATACAACTTTCATTCCCGACTTTGACCAATTTATCATTTTGAACCCTAATTTCCGATGTTTACTCTTTAAACAAATATACATTTTTACTAATGCGTTTGGCTACGTCGCAAACATAAGACTCCACTGTCTCTGCCATCGTAAAGCATGACACGCGAAGCCCGGCTACGCAGTCGGTTAATATGGTAGATGTGAAGTTTACAACTTGGTCACTTATCCAATTAAACTGAAACTCTCCTATCTTTATGTTATCTTAAGTGCAATAATTGGAAGTGTATGACTTGAATTAAGAAACATGCATAATATCTTTTTACTAATTTGTAATTAATGTTCCCAAATCATGTCTTAATTTAACAAACATTTCTAGCGATCGAGTCATTGGACAAAAACCCTTTTATATAAAATTTCCTGATCAAAGTGAACTTTATGCTTTGTGTTGAAGCAAAAGGATTATGTTTAGAGGTACATGATGAAACTATATATAGAGCCATCATTTTGTTATGCAGCTTAACTATTATGTGCTATACGTACATTTGAACTTGAACATGGCATGCATGTGTATTTGTAGGTTGATACATAAACAATTCATATATAAGTAATCACAAAAAGCTTGTTGTTTTGCATATATAAAGTTACACATATATAGCAAAAAGAATGCAACAAAAATAGTTTTTTAACGGCAGATTAACAGTAAACTAGTTAGTACATATGTGTAATGCATTATCATATATAGTGTTGAGCTATGACACGATGCATGTTATTTATGGCAACTGACCTTTTCGTGTACAAGTCCATTGGACGCGGATCATTTACAAAACCAAAAACCTAGGACAACATAAAAAAACTATTAATTTCCTTCTATAGTGTTTGTCACTTCACAATATCTTCAAGACTAGTTTATCACAAAAAAGGTAGATCTAAAGTTTTGTTTTTATAAGCTTTATATCCATATAAGTATATCTTTGATTTCCTGTTGGACAAGAAGTGGTGTTGTTATAAAGTTAGAGATACCTTTCATATTTTATATATGTTAGTGCATGTTAAGTGTTGTGACATGAGTTATGCATGGAGACACATGTTACAATAGTGATTTCATCTCTATTTTTTATTCCTCACCTTTAAGCAAAGTTGTTTCCTGAAAATATATTGTTTTTATGTTATCAACTAATTTACTTGACCAAACTATGTGACATACTTTAAGATACAAAAGCACTTGACACTTGGAACTCCTCTTTCACACACGAGTAGGAAGAGGTTCAAGTGATCGAATCAACGCAAGCTAGTTTTTGCTCTGACCAGACTTAAGCTCGAAGTTAAACGAGTCAGCTAGACCCTGGGCGGCCACTTGTTTATTATTAATGAGACGTTGAAGCTAATTTGAGCCTTAGGTCGAATCATTTCATGGCTCAACGAGCTGAGGCAACTCTCTTTCTTTTTAATTATTTTATAGTAAAAATAATATTTTTTTATAAATACATACGCAATTTGTAAATAGATTCAATACGAGCAACACGAGCAACCAAATTACGAGGATTGATTGACATTAAACTTGGGCTTAGAAAGATTAATATCCTACTGTTATGTTTTCGAACTATAACAAATAAAAACGTGAAGCTAGAGTTTTAGAAGTGATCATAATGGATGTAAATATATTTGTCATTTTGTCACGTACGTATCAATCTCCAGCCTCTAACACTATATCTAATGATGGTTGCACATTTTCCGTTTAGTTTCAATTCGGTGAGTATGAATGTAGGATTCATGAATTCATATATTGATTATGATTTTTATGTAAATTTGTCGATTATTTATACCTATGACTTGACGATTGGTATTCATAAGTTTTACTTTTGTTACCAAGAACAATCAAACTCGCATTCCCTCTTAATTTAGCTCGATCACATAGTAAGCGAAATAGTGAAATAGGGAACACATTTTCTTCATACACAAAATGCGAAATCAAGTGAAAGTCACAATTAGTAAATATACAATAATGTTATGTGACATGATTGTTGTTGACAAAACAAAGTTAGACTGCAGAAGCTAATCAAATTGCCGGTATATATATATGAATTGTTATTAGCAAATATATATGTCATTGTTTGGATTATTATCCAAATTAAATCCATATTATATTTTATCCCGGAAATGTGAGAATAATAGCTAACTAATAAGAGCTAACTAAATGTCTAAAACCTTGCACTTATGGAAGAAGTTACAAAGTACACACAAATCATGCATGAAAGATCATCATATATTATTTATATACTCTTGCTCAACCTACAACATATAAACACATGCAAGAACACTCTTTTAACTCATTTCCCAAATTGGGTTCCAAAGATCCCAAACACCATGATTTTTGCTTTCTTCACAACTCGATCCAAGTTGACTGAAACATGGGTACGTATACGTCCCCATGCAATCTTCATCATCTATCACTTGATCACTAGGCCAGCTGCAGCATGATGATATCCATTCTGATATCCTGCTTTCATATGGTGAATCATTCCCCAATGCATTCATATCACACATCTCCGGCGTTTCAGATATTGACGAAGTTCCAAAAATACCCTCGTTCCCGCTCATGCTGCTCTTGGTACTAATGCATTGGATGCTTCTGTCACGTATTGGGATCGCAGTATCTTGTTTTGTGTTGCTTTTGGTGCCTTCATAAAGTTTCATATGTGAACATGAAATCTTGATGAATTAATCAAAGTATGCATGTAAAGAGTGGAAATTAACTAACTAACTAACTAACCTGCCTGTTGGGCTTCTAATTTCTTCTTTAAATGACTTCTCCAATAATTCTTGATCTCATTATCCGTTCGTCCCGGCAATCTTTTAGCAATTTTTGACCACCTGTTTAACAAAATATAAAGTGTATACCCATACTGAATTATTTTGGGGGATACATTTAATGACCAAAATGCTTAACATCTGCATATATAAAAGGAAACATATATATTGAGTAAAAATATAAACTTGATATCTTTTTTCTTTGTAAATGATATGATCATTATACACTTACTTGCTACCCCAATGTTTATGAAGATCAAGAATAATGGCTTCTTCTTCTTGAGTGATCTCACCATGCTTTAAATTTGGTCGTAGATAGTTCATCCATCTCAGCCTACAACTCTTCCCACTCCTCCTTAACCCTTAAACCATACGCTTGAACTCGTTAAAATCATAACATACTAAAAAGTTCATCATAAGCTAGTATATAACCCGATGATTAGCATCTAAACTCTAACTTAATTACCTGACTGTTTAGCTAAAGCATCCCAATGTTTTTCTCCTAAAGCTCCAACAATAGTGGTCAGTATCTCATCTTCTCCCTCGAGCCAAGGCCCTCTACGTAGATCGCGATTAGCCATTAGATGGTGTCAAATGACTGTTTTATGATAATGAAGTTTGTTGTTTGTTGTTTGTGTTTATATATAGGAGATTTTAAGGGATGGTAGTTTACTGTTTTAGATGCAAGTGGAAAGCAATAGTGGAACCTCCACCATGTTTTTTTCTGATTATTTTGAGAGTTTTTCTATTGGTTTTGATGAGAGTTTGCATCACAATGTAGGTTTATGCTTCTTCTTTTTAGTGGTGATAACTTTTCTAACTCTTTTTGTAACTAAAGATAAGTACTAAAGGTACATTAGTCATTTTACAAGACTTGTCTAATTTATCGTGTTTATGTTTCCATGCGGTATCTTCTATATAATATACAAAAATTAGATTTGCTTACTTGGTATTATTTGAGATCAATCTGCTTAGTTGACATTATTTAAGAGATTCTCTCAAAATTAATAATATTATTATATTTAAAAAATATATATCTCTATAATAATTTATTATAATAATATTAATTTTCATTTGATCCCCTAATAATTTATTATAATATAGTTAAAAAGTATTTAAAAAATTAAGACTATTTACATTTTCAACCCTCTCCTACACCAAGGGTGTGTTTGGGTTAGATTATATTTATTAGGGTATAAAAATAAAACTTAGAGTTAAAATTATTAATAACAAACAATTAATTACATAATTATTATTTAAATATACACAACTTTTTATACGACATTTTTTAACAAAAAACTACACCATAAAACCGAACGTCTAATTCTCTTTAATTTGATTATAATATTGTTATACCAAACAACAAGATTTTAAATAAATTTTGTGTTTCAGCTTTACCACAGTTTTATCTCAAAACTGATTGAAACCGTTCATGTCCATGAATATCCTTAAAATCATCACATGAGTGTTATATCCCCGAACGTAGCGCGCTAGTTTTCTAGTTTTCTTTATATACATACAAAATATATCCACATATGCATACATCCAAAACGTTGCAAACAAACTCACCATCAACCAAAGAGAGGGAAATGACTAGAATTCAAAATGATGATTATTGAACTAAATTCTATATGTATATAAATAGAATAATCAATAACTAAATTCGTGTCCTAAAAGAGGATAAACTGGTAATAAAGTGGTATATTTCTTAGCAAATGATTGTAAGTTCAAATCTTGTAAATAACGATGATTTTAGTTGTTCATAATTCTAATTAATGCCGATGAACAGGCGGCTTGTAGTCCTAACAGTCATCAAATGATTTGTTCATGAGGTCGGCCGCTGAATCCATAAACTGCACCACGTACAACGAAGAAAAGAAACTTTATATGAGCATGCATATATTTTTATAGGTAGGTAGACATAAGAAGATGAAGAACACATAGACATGCACAATTACCACAATGCGCGAATGAAGTCTGCTACTTTTTTTCATAGCTAGCTTTACAATAAAATCTTGAATGGTATTATTATATATGAATATAGACATGTGTTTTTTGGGGAAAAACAATCAACTATATGTTGAAATCTAAAGAAAGAACATAGTTGGAATCTACTATTTATCTCTGCCTAAAGAGTTAAACTGGACATCATGATTACTTTCTCTTATATGCACTAGCTTTTTTCTGGACCAGACCATATTGGACGGTCGATCGAAGCAAGAACAAGCTACATAATCGGTCCAATTGGATATTATGTGTAAATGAGATGTCAACTCTCAATTAGTTGGTTGGTAAGGATGATTTGCATATTGGCATATTGGCATATTGCATAATACTAAATCTGCATATTGGTGAATAACTTACATGTTGTTCAGATTGCCAAACCACTAAAACGAATCGTCAAACATGCCAGTCGAGCAGAGACAAAACCTGATTCAGATCGCCAACCCACTAAAACAATTTTAATACAATCCATCATCTTGCCATTTTAAAGATTTTAATACGATCTAATGATTTGGAATAAATAAGAATAATATTGATTCGGATCGCCAAAACACTAAAACGAACCGTCAAACATGCTAGTCTAGAAGACCCAAGCAACCCATCCAGTTTGGTTTGTAGTTTACTGAAATCATAGGTAGTGGTTCAACACAGAATATTTCATCAAAACCAACCGAACCAAACCGTAAACAACCCCACTAGCATTGGATCATCAGGTCTATTTAGACTTAAAAATAACATCATGAATATTTCTAGGTTAGAGTATATTTTCCAATTGGGTACAATAAGGTAAAGAAAACACGAGAATAGAACCATTATGTCTCGCCCTATTAGCATCTTGGTTAGAACCTGTTTTGACCCGAACTTAAATACCTAACTAATACTAACCCAACCCACCGGCATACATGTAGTCATAATAATCATCTAGACTTTGATCTCAAGACTAAGATATTGACTTCCAAACCATTTATATTCGATTCCATCGAAATGGTATATAATCAGTTTATATGTAGGATTATACAAAGGAATGTAGCCAAGTAACTAACTTGACACTGGCCTGTTGCATTTTATCAAATGATGTAAAATAAACAATACATGTTTCATATAATATATAATCAAGGCTCTGGATTTAGCATCCACCTTTGCAGGTCGTTCCACTGCAACGGCAAACAGGTTTACCAGATGCTTCCCAGCCATTATAACCACGTTCCAGCACCATTATACTCTTAATCCCTGCATCCTCCTTTCCTTCTGCAAGATAGTCTGCAAATCTGCGTGCACATTTCGGGCCACGAACCTGAAACAAAGAACTTAATTATAATGTTTAACACTGTAGTAATCATCGAGTAAGGATATTCAGTTATTCAGTTTCATTGTTGCTTTTCTATTAACTTTAGTATAAACAAAATGTAATTTAAACTAAGCTAATCCAGAGAAGGAGAGAAAATATGTAAAATGTGATATTGTGTTTATAAGTTACAATTGTTGATCAGAACTCATCACCTATTTATATTAGTTTATATAAGAGAAACATGTAACTAATCACCTAATTGTAACTAACTTGTGTAACCAATTCTAACTATACTCTTAACAATTTTTTAGTAGCATCAAATATATTGCCATTTTGGTTTTATAATAGTCATGCTTGAACGCCAACTAAGCAGAGATCTTTAAACAAAATATGAGGTTTCCAAAGCATAAACAAGTACAACATTCTTTTCTGCATATTGAATGTTCTGATGTGAACAAAAATATATAACACGCTTGGGCCAGAAGCACGAGGAGACCGGAAAAATGGTGAGGACCTTGAAGAAAAGCTTTCTGCACATGTGAAATTGGGGATGGAGGAGGCTGAAGTGTAAAAACGACCAAAAGGACAAAAAGATTGCGAATGGTGTATTTGATAAAGAAGGTTAGTATGTTAAAGAAATGAGAGAGGCATCTTTTGGTTGTACATAAATCTAATCTGGCTTACACAGAGCAACAACTTGCATACATGAAGCTCTCGCCTCAGCATTCGGATGTAAAAGCCTAGTGCTTTCTAAAACGATGCAAAAAGGCTACAATTGTTGAAATCATAAATCATCAAGTATAACTGCTTAACGAGTAAGAGATACAATTATGTATGTCACATTATAGTAGTTAAAGGCAAGCCAGGCATCACAAAGCACCTTGCGTCTATCAAGACTGACAAATGCACATTCCGGCTAAGTTCCGACTAAAACTGGTTGGAAATGCCTAAAATGGCCTCGAACACGTTAAAAGAAGCCCAAAATATGTCTAACCACACCCACCCCTCAAATGGCATGTTTATATGGTGTGCCTTGATTAAAAAAGGTCTCGCCTTTTAAGCACCTAACAACTTTTATAAGTCACATAACAAAACCTTAAAACTGATTTGTTTAGTTTGACTTCATAGATGGAAGAACTAGAACTGGACTATCCTTTTGTTTTAAATCAAGCAATTTAATTGTCAAAACTATAAGTGACAGTTCTAAACTTGTAATTCACCATGTGTCAAAACCCCTAAATCAAATCACTGTATCAACAAGCATAGAAACAAAACCTAAAACACCAAATCAGATGAATAAAAAACACACCTGGCTGAGGGCACAGTGAAAAACTAGGGTATCTTTCCCTTTAGCTTTAGCGGTTTGAACGAGATTAGGGATCCGATCCAGAAACGTATCGCTAGCAAAGTGAAGTGAACCAGCTATATGACCGTCGTAAATTCTCTCATCGTCCCTGTAAATTGGATCAATTATATCCATCGATGGAAGTGTTTAAACGATGAATTGGAAATAGAGTTACCTGACGTCAACAATGGCTACGTTAGCACGTTCTTTGAGAGATAGAAGGTCAGATCCAGTGATGTAAGATATGGATTTGGCCATTGTTGCTGCTGCTATCACTGGAGCGATGATCGAGTTTCTGGTCGTTGTGGTGAACATATATAAGGTTGAATGAATCTGATTCTAGTTTGCATAAACAACCCTTTGTTTATTGTACTCGTACATATTCCATCCTCTTCTTCGGCTTCGGGTCCGGTTGACCTGCTAACCCGTAAACACACCCCATTTTATGTAGGGATGAGCATTTAGTATACGAATATCATACCGGTACTGGTACTGTACCCGTACCGTATCGAACCGTCTACCAAATTTATCTGGTTTAGTATAATTTTTATTAAAAAAAACAAAGATAATTTATAAATAAAAAAACCAACTTAATTTTAAAAAAACCAAAATCATTTTATAACAAAAAACAAACTTATTTAAAAAAACCAAGATCATTTTAATATAAAATACTTTTTAAAAAAATATATAACTTAATTTAAAAAAAACTTTTAAAAAACATGTAATATCGGTCATATTGACCAATACACCCTAAATGTGCGTAAATGGTTATATTGGCTGATACACCTAAATGTGTGCAATATGGTTATATTGGCCAATACATTTATACACCCCAATGTCTACAATATAATCATACTAGGTTTAATACTCGTGTGTTACACACGGGTTAAATAGTAATATTTATAAATAAATTATAATCATTATCTATCTAATAAATCAAACTTTTAGGGGGCAATTTTTGGAGGGATTTTTTTTCTATAATAGGAAGTTTGGGAGGTAAAATTTAGCTAAATTTTTCACCATGCAAGTTGATGGAGCCAATCCTTATCTATCTAATAAATCAAACTTTTAGGGGGCAATTTTTGGAGGGATTTTTTTTCTATAATAGGAAGTTTGGGAGGTAAAATTTAGCTAAATTTTTCACCATGCAAGTTGATGGAGCCAATCCTTAAATGTTATATATTTACAAATTGTTAAATATAATGGTTATAATTTCTTTATAAATATTACTATTTAACCCGTGTGTAACACACGGGTATTAAACCTAGTATTTAATAATTTGTAAATATATAACATTTAAGGAGTTGGCTCCATCAACTTGCATGGTGAAAAATTTAACTAAATTTTACCTCCCAAACTTCCTATTATAAAAAAAATCCCTCCAAAACATTGTCCCCTAAAACCTTGATTTATTAGATAGATTGGTCATTACACTTCTTATAAGGTTATGGGATGTGTTGTAATGATGTTGAGATGTGTGGATAAATCTACTCTTATGTAATTATTCAAGTTTAGAGTGGGTACATGCCATTGATTCAATAATTTAACTATAACTTATAATAATAATAATAATAATAATAATATTTTAAAAGACTGGTTAGACATATTGAATACTCATAGTCCTTTAAGTTTTTTTATTTTTTTAGACCCTATTTAAGTTTAACATATTTACAACTTTGATTTTTTAAAATTATGTCTCCGGATAATTTAGCTTACAACTTTAAGTTTTTAAATTAATATTATAAAAATATGTTAAATTGAGTAATACAGATGATTTAGCCTACTCAGTTTGGCATATTTACAACTTTAACATCTTGACTTTTAGTTAGTTAATAGTTTGATCTCTATGTTTGGATGTATCTTCAGTTTTTAATACATGACGCATTACGAGTTTTTACTATAGCGTTTGAGACATGACACTTTGTTTGTATCAACGCGTGTGATGAAGTCACATACGCAAGACCCGAGATGATGACCCAGTCACATACGCTTTATATTGTAACGTTACGAGACATGAAACTTTTTCTAATCAACACTCATTTCAAAATCAAATACGCGAGATTGTCAGCCGCATCACAGTATTGTACATCTTAGTTTAAAAAGTAAGTTATCAAATAAAAAAGAAATTACATTACACCTGTGGTAAGAAAGAGGTAATTTTGATTCTCTCATTTGTAAACCCTAACCCCTGCCACTCAATGGACGATTATAGATCGATCGAAGTGGAACAAGTCCAACCGGCTGATGTCGAATACGAAGAAGACGACGACACTGATGATGAAGAAGAAGAAGACGACACTGGTGAAGAAATGGAAGAAGAAGGTTTAGATTGGAGTAAGAAGGAGATTGATGTTTGTCCTATTTGCTTTGAAGCTTGGACCGGTGATGGTCAACATCGAATCTGGTATATTAATTTATTTGCATATTCAACCACATCACACATTTTCTTTTCATTTTTTAAATCACTTCAACTTGATGCTGCTTTACACCAAGCTTTAGTTATGCTAGCTGTAATAAAATCACACCTGTGTAAAATTGAGGTTTACAGACATAGGTTTTTTGGATGAGCAAAAAATTTGATTAGAAACCGCGGTTTTCGAATTCATTGAACTTGTGGATAGGATACAACAATGATTTGTGCTTTGTGCAGTAAAATTGCATATTAGTTCGGCTTCATTTGACCATCTTTTAGTGCTCTGTTTACATTTGGGTCAGATGGTCAATGTGCTATTAATTGCATATATATACGGCCATACCGTCTATTATTAACCTGTTGTTGGAATTGGCAAGGGATCTTGCATAATACTTGCTGATAATCATCGTCGTTTATGTGATAACTGCAGCTGTCTTCCTTGTGGCCATGTGTACGGTATGTCGTGCATACAAAAGTGGCTCTTAAGGTGTCAAAGTTCTGGGAAGGTTTGTTCACTGTCATGTATAAAGTTTTCAAGAAATAAAATCTTCAATTTTTTCTGTCAAACATGTGATTTTATACTTTTTATCTTGATTTTTACCAGTGCCCTCAGTGCAAAAGCGTGTGCACAATGAAGGACATTAGAGTGTTGTATGCAACTCAGCTTTGGGTTTCGAGTAAAAGGAAGAACTCTAAGGAAGTTGCCAACAGTCGTTCAACCAAGCGTAAAACTTTACCTCTTGAGGAAAAACTAGATGTTATATTGGATGTCTTGTTAACAAAAGGCAAAAAAACTTTTTTACCAAATGATCCCTCTCCAACAATATCAGATTGCATGAATATTGCCGTCACTTTTCCCGGTTTCATTGAATGTTCTAAAAAGTATACACAAGCATTGCTAGTCTTCATCAAAAAGCGAAATCGTGAAGCTTTTATGTATCCAACAACTCACGAAGCAAAGATGAGGTTCCTCGAGTTAGTTATGGAAGAATGATTTGTCGTTTGACATTGTGTGTTATCGTTTGACATTATGTGTTATTGTTTGACATTTTATATTTTTATGACATTGTGTATTATCGTTTGACATTATGTTCTATCATTTTGCATCACCTGGCTACTATCATTATGTTCTATCATTTTACATCACCTACTATCATTTTAATACGAGAGGTGTGGTGGATTTTTTTCCGGATAGATAAATTATGTAATTCACAATCCTTCGATACGGACCTTAACTCCTGATTTTTCTATCAGATCATGATGTAAACCCTAAATGCTTCAAAGGTCGCCATTTGCAGTTGCTATGCGTATATTGTGCTATTGAGTAATTAATTAGTTATATTTATTACGTGATCCCTTGTATAGGATATATCTGTATTAGTTTAGTGTCCGTGTTACACTCAGGAACATAACACAAAATATTGAGCTATTTAATCGTAGGTTATTAACAACTTTATTCCTAAGTTTTATTATTATATCCTATTAAATAGGCTCTATCTATTCACACACTCAACCTTTCTATCCATCCACCCTTTTAACGGTCCGTTAAGTACTTAACGGCCGTTAAATATATTTAACTGCCCGTTAAGCCTTTAACGGCCGTTAGATTTTTTTTTTTTTTTTGCATTTCTACTATAACGGTTTGTTAGGCCTTTAACGAAATTTGCAATAATTATTATGACAATTAAGTCATATTATTATAATATCAAATAGTTCAAAAGTTCCTAACATGTTATAGTGTGAAATTTGCTATAATTATAAATTTTATGTGACGATTACTTGGTGTTTCAAAACTAAAAACAACAAGGTTATGATAACCATATGCAATTATAAGGTTATAAAAATAAATTAAAAGTAACTCTATGAGACATGTATGACGATAATATATAAGTTTGAGTTTCTTTATGCTTATCTTTTCTTTTCTCTTGTTCAAAAAGAGGGTAAAGAAGATATGTTGAATGAGAATATCCACGATTTAGGTCGTATATTTTGCAGTATTTATTTTATCTTTTCAATAAAAAGAAATAATAAAGTACGTTTCTCACATATATATAAGGATACATTTGAGTTTCTCATATATTTCAAGTAAATAATCTAAGTGATACATATAATTGTTTTACAAAATAGTCATTTTTGAAATTAAAAAAAAATTACCAATAATTTTAACGGCTCGTTAAGCATCTAACGGCCGTTAGAATTTTTAAAATTTTTTTTTTTATTATTTTTTTTAATTTTATAATTACGTCTGTAGTATAACGGCCCGTTAAAGACTTAACGGGCGTTAAATGAGTGTTTGGTTAGATTGTTAGGTGTGTGAATAGGGCATCCCATTAAATATAAGATGACCTATGAACACACATGGTAGGAGATGGTACAAAATGTAAATATTTTAAAATTTCTAAAGATTTTCCTAAAGATTAGGGGACCAACGTGTAATTAAAGTTATTATAACATGTTATTATTATTATAGATATATACATATTTCAAATATAAAAATGTTATAGTTAGAAAAAGTCTCTTATAATGCCAAGTAAGCAAAATCACATCTAATTAATGTTGACAACTAAGCAAAACAAATTTTGCTATATTATATAAGGATAAGATTACAAGATGATGTTGGTATATGTGAGGTTGTCATACTATTTTATAATATTTGTTTTAAACGATTTTAACTACCCGTCTGTCTCTCTTCCTCTATTATTTTGTTAACCTTTAGAGTGAGGGGAGTCCACCCCTCACCACCCCACACCACCCCACACTTTTTACTCCATCCCACATCCATCTCACATCCACCCCAAATTACCTGGTATCCACCCCACACCACCCACATCATTTATTTATTTATTTCTCATATATTTAAAAATTTTAATAAAATAAAACTAATTGTGTAATTATTAAAAACGACTAAAAAGAAGAAAAAAAAACCTATACTCATGAAACTAAAATTTTAAAAATTTAAATAAAATAAAATTGATAGTGTAATTAGATTTTATTTGTTTATTATTTTAAAACTATAAACAAAAAATAATTATAAAACTCACCCACCATTCCACCAAATACCAACCCTTCTTTTCTTCTTTTTCTTTGAACACAGCAGCAGCAGCAACCAACAGACCTTCACCCATCTTCTTCAACCCACCACCCATGTCTTCATTATCTTTAAATCCGGCCAAATTTCAGCAAAATCCGGCCACCACCCTCGTTTTCCTTCGCCAATCTCCATCTCCATCTAGTGGCCCCCACCATTTCAACGTTTAAATCTTCGGGGAAGAGCACGGGGAAAAGACCCCAAATCACACCCCAAAGTTCGGGGCCGATAGGGGGTGGGGCGGTGTGCCCGTGCGGGACCGACTCGGGGCCGCATCCACCCCACATCCACTCCGTCTACTCTTATAAGATTGAATTATATTTATAACACTAGATTTATATGTTGGGGTTGCGTGTTGTGGTAATCAGGTCTTACGTTTGCGACCTTGACCTCTACAAGGTGAAAGTAGAAGAAGAAAAAGATTGTCAAAGTAGACCTCTAGATTTATATGTGAGGTCTTACGTTTGTGGTAATCAAAGTAGAAAAAGAGTGTCAAGTCGTAAATATATCAAAGTTGAATTGAAAGACAAAAATATAAAACTGTCAAAGTAGAAGAAATTAAATAAACAACCAAAAAAAGCATCGCAAAGCCGGTATTCAAACCCGTGAGCTCTACAAGGTGAAGGACTTATAGAACGCAGCCAATGCTACATTCACTTTTGCTAAGTATTTTTTTTACACAATTTATACATATTCTTATCTAGCTGTGGAAAAAGAAAAAAAATAATTATAAAAGTGGACCAATTACCACGTGACACGTGACGTGACCCCTCTAAAATCGCCGACCTTTTATATTAGGTGGTTATACAATTCTAGCTGTTTTTTAACCAAAACTTGTATATTTTCTAAGATAAATATACTCCAACTTACACACATGATTTGAACCTAAAACCTAGTACTCAAAACATATGGGTGTTATCAATGAGCCATCAACTTCGTTCACATACAATTATATGGCTTGTAAACCTAAGTTTTTACTTGACGTTTATAAAAAAGAAACTTAAAAAATATTATTAAATAAGTCACGTTTATTAAATAAGTCATGTTTTTCTGTCATGGGCTATTTTAACACGTGGGGCTTGTAAATAAAGATAGAAGTCAAACGGGTAATTAAAGATATAGCTTACTAAATTTGTCAATAAATTATAATTTAATAACTAAAGTCGGCTTAATTAAATATATTAATGACAATCACATTCCTAGACGAACTCATCTTGTTATCCGGCCACACGCATTATTATTATTATATAAACGCCTAGCTAGCTTTCATTAGAGAAATTAATTATCTAAATACATACGATGGATGCAGTTTATCTTTCTTATTTTATTGATGTGTTTGTTTTGCTTGTTTCTTTGGTGGCTATTAAGATGACAATGAAGATGATGATGAGCAACACGAAGTTGATGTTAATGGTGCTGGTCATGATCCACGTGATCATGTGGATATTGCAGTGACATATACACGGCGGTTATGTTGATGAAGAACAAGACATCGAAGATGATTTATTTTTAATAAGCATATCACCATTGATGTACTTATAAAAGGTTTTAGAACATATATATATAGTCTAAGAATTATATGGGCGATTTATATTCAACTTTTCAAGGGGTATATATGAATAAATTGGACAGGTTCAACGAAAATCAGTTTTATATATCAGATTTTGAATATACATAGTACATGTATATAAGTATTTAATTATGTAGTTTTTATATAGTTATCTATATATACTTCAATTATTTCAGTTTCAATTCAATCCATTTATAAACAATATTATATATATAGGATTTTTGTTATACCATCTCAAACAAGAATTAAACTTATGATTCTTTGCTTGCAAAAGAAAGAACTTAAAAGAGCCATCTTACCGAGAAAAAATTTATACAAAGAATAAGAGAGAGCGCAAGTGATATCGTTAATGCTTGCTATCTTAGAGGTCTTGTGTTTGATTCTTACTTCTTAACATGCTACCCAAATACCTCACACCCAACCTCGGCTATGTTTTACCTGACCTCGTGTTTTGTGTTGCCCTAAAGTGGTACGGACATTGCTTCTAGTGACATAAGGTGACAAGTTTACATAAGGATAAGTCCATAAAATTTAAAGTTTTGAGTTTCAATCCAAAATTTAACCCAAAGTTTTCACATGTAATTTACTCTAAAATGTATATGTTAAGTCTGATAACCTAGCTTTACACATGATTGTAATTAAATTTGTAATATTATCACTAATTCCTTGTAAGCTAAGTTTTACAAATTGTTTTTATAAATTTAAATTTTTATTTATTTTAAGATATTTGGTACGTACGTGTTGCAGTCTCGGGCTGTTGTATGATCGAAATTTACTGATCGACGTGGGTTAAGTTGTAAATAAAGATTAAATCCAATAAACTTAAAAGTTATATTAATTTGAGTAAAACATATCTATATCTAAAGATTAAAATATTAAATAATAATAATACTTAAAAACTAACTGGCTAGCTATTCGCTAAGTTAGGTCACAACACAATCACATCCCAAAATTAACCAACTGTTCATCTTGTTAACCGCATGCATTATTATATATATAAACCCTATAATCAGAGCTCTAATGCCACAAAGCTAAATACAATGAATCCGATTAATTTTTATATTTTTGTTGATTTGCCTTCTTTTCTTATTGTTTCCGTGATTTTTGTGATCGCAATGAAGACGGTGATGATGATGATAACGATGGAGAAGAACATATTGATGTTGAAGTTTATGTTTATGGTTTTGATGATCCATATGATCTCGGGGATGATGACGGTGGTTATGACGATGAAGAACACCACAAAGAAGATGATTGATGAAGTTTTTTTGCAATAATATCTTATATATAGTCTAAGAACTGTATGATCATAGATCGATTTTTAATTTATATATGCATGATGGCTCAAGTCAATTTTTTAATATTTCAATTTTAGATTCTCCATACCAGTTGTTTACTTATTTATGTTTTGAGTTTAATTTTGGTGCATGATGATGATATATAGAAGAAACCTACTTAAGAAAATATTATATAAACTAGGTTAACACCCGTGTGTTCACACGGGGTTGAACGGTAAAAAGTATATCTCCTCTTCTAATAAATTGCTAACTCATCTCACCACACTGTGCCACGTGTCACCACCACATTCATCCTCATTTTAATGGCTAAAGATTTGATATCCATCCATAATTACTAAACAATGAGAAACATTATTTTCATGCATGCAAATGGGTGTTAACCAAGTATATTGATATATGGTTAACACCCATTTGCATGCATGAAAATAATGTTTCCCATTGTTTAGTAATTTTGGATGGATATCAAATCTTTAGCCATTAAAATGAGGATGAATGTGGTGGTGACACGTGGCACAGTGTGGTGAGATGAGTTAGCAATTTATTAGAAGAGGAGATTAAAATCACACCACTTGTATTACTATCCGGGATGGATTTAGCCTTAGGATAGGGGTAACATCTGTTAGAAAAATGTAAAATTAGTGTAAAAATTCAATTTTTCTTCTTCGCCTAACAGGTCAAAGAGGTGAAATTAGGGTTTTAGGCCCCCAAAATTTAGGGCCTCAATTTTTTTTATGATTTTCATGTTGGGCTAATGCTGATCACTTGATTCATAATGGTCTCTGTAGAAAAGATCATGGAGGCGGTAATTGATGTTGGGCGCTTCGCTATTTCTAGATTCAAAGTTTTCAATTTTGATTGATCCGTCATGGTAGAAGTGAATCAAAGATTGATCAATATATGGAAGCCTCTAAAGCGATGTGCAAACAAGCTAGTCAAAGAGTACTGCTTGGACGACATGCCTTTGATTCTTCATTCTTGATTTCTCAATTGTTTTTGTTTTGGTTAATTAGTGTTTCTATTCGACTGATATTTGATTCTTAGGTTCTTCTATCCTGATCAATTTTTAAACTTGTGATTTTGAGTATATATGATTTATGGTATTTAGCATTTTTTATCTTAAGGCTTTTTGATTTTTAGGATATTTAGAATTTGTCATTAAAGTTGAACTCACTATCAATTTGTTCAGTTTTTTATGTTAGCGAGTCTACTTAGATTAAGATTTGTGTTCATCTAGGTTATATATTATAACTTAATAAAGGCTATTAAGTTTCTAGCTTATACAATTAACAAAATAGTTTAGACACCAAATTAAGTAATGACTGTACGTTGATACACTATAACTTACCCGGCCATCACATGATTTAAACCCAAAACCTAGCTAGGAATCAAAACACATATATGTGTCTTATCAATGAATTAAGGAATATTGGATATTAACGGACCTAACTATTAGTTTTTGGTCGTTACCGGTCCCAACTTCTGAAATATGTGCTGGCGGTCCCAACTTTTATCATTTTGACTTAACTTTTTTTTTTTTGAATTTCAGAGGTCTTATGGTTTTTTATCGGAATAAGAATACGAGTCGATTGATATAAAAAATATATCGAAACGGTGTTCCAAATGACAAAACGATGCTTTATCAGGGTGTTTAAACCTAGCGGTTCTTTAACTAGATGTACGAATTTCGTCGTTTGGATCATCGTTTCGATGTAATTTTTATATCAATAGACTCGTATTCTTATTCCGATCAAAAGCCATAAGACGTCGAACTGAAATTAAAAAAAAAGCGGTCAACTAATGGCCAAAATGATAAAAGTTGGGACCGACAGCACATATTTCAAAAGTTGAGACTGGTAGCGGTCAAAAACTAATAATTAGGTCTGTTAATATCTAATAGTCCATGAATAAATAACCCAATGCACATGCAATCTAACTTGTAAATTAATTGTGAACCTAACTTTTTACATAACGTTTATAAAAAAAAACTTAAAAAACGTTATTTATTAAAGGGTTATTGGATTTAATCACCTTCAACTATTGGTTATTGGCCGCTGTCACCCTCAAGTATCACTTTGGCCAATATAACTTCCAACTAAACACTTTGGTGTCTGTATCACCAAAATTTAACAAAAAATTAACCAAAAATTAACCAAAAGTGACTTGAATTGGTTAAGTTTTGGTGATACGGTGTCCGTAACACCAAAAGCTAACCAAAAAATAATCAAAAGTTAACCAAAAGTGACTTGAATTGGTTGACTTTTGGTGATACGGACACCAAAGTGTTTAGTTGGGAGTTATATTGGCCAAAGTGATACTTGAAGGTGACAACGGCCAATAACCAATAGTTGGAGGTGATTAAATCTAATAACTCTTTATTAAATAAGTCATGTTTTTTCTGTCGTGGGCAATTTTACACACCCCATGCTTTATTTCCCGCACCCCTAGGCGTCGCACATAGACCTCGGCGTCACGCCTGGGTCACTTTTTATCCCAAACACATCCTCGGATGTGAATCACGCGTCAACACCCTTATGCGCCGCGCATGGCCCTCGGCGCGACGCCTGGGTCATATATGCGGCCAACAACATCATCGGCGCCTGGGTCATATATGCGACGCATATGTCCAAGTTTCTGGCCACAAGCATATATTATTATATAAACGCCTAGCTAGCTAGCTTTCATCAGAGAAATTAATTATCTAAATACATATATACAATGGATGCAGTTTATCTTTCTTATTTTATTGATGTGTTTTTTTTGCTTGTTCCTTTGGTGGCTATTAAGATGACAATGAAGATGATGGGGAGCAACACGAAGTTGATGTTAATGGTGCTGGTCAAGATCCACGTGATCACGTGGATATTGCAGTGACATATACACGGCGGTTATGTTGATGAAGAACAAGACATCGAAGATGATTTATTTTTAATAAGCATATATGAGCGATCTATATTCAACTTTTCAAGGGGTATGAAACTATGAATAATTAAATAAGACATGTTCAACGAAAATCAGTTTTATATATCAGATTTAGAATATTGTACGTACAGAGTACATGCGTATAAGTATTTATGTAGTTAATTTTTATATAATATATCTACATACTTTAATTGTTTCGATCAGTTTCAATCCATCTATAAACAAATATTAGGATTTTTGTAATACCAATTACTCAAACAAGAATTAAACTTATGATTCTTTGCATACAAAAGAAAGAACTTAAACGATCCATCTACAGAGATAAAATTATACAAAGAACCGAAGAAGAGAATTAAACCCTTTAGGGGTATTGCGCAAGTGATCGATATCGTATGGTTATGCCTCCTATCTTAGAAATCATATGTTCAATTCTTACTTCTTAATTAACATGTACCTAACACCTGGCCTCGACTGTGTTTTACTCGATCTCGTGTTTAGGAGCGCCTTAAAGTGACAGGGACAATGCTTCTAGTGACATGAGGTGGTGACAAGCTTACATGAGGCACATGTTAAAATTGCTTTAGCCACATCTCTTGTATTAAAAGATTATTTATAAAGGCATTTTTTTAATACAATAGAAATTAAGGGTAAATCAAAGATGGCATATTGTCATAGAGTATCCTTGACGGTTTGACTAGCTCATGGCCTCAACTAAAATACTTGTGGGCTTTTATTCAAAAAAGCCACAACTTTAATCTGGGCCTTACCAAATTAATCCATGCAAGCCCAACAAATAGCCGTATCACTATTTGTACTAGACGCATGAGCAAAATGTACTTTTGGGTTTACATTCAATACTACTTTGTAATCACATTTGAACATTTACAACTTTTAGCAACCCTAGGCTTTAAGTGAGTAATTTGCACTCTCGGTTAGTTTGACTGTCAATTAACCGTTATTTGTAACGGTAAAATAGACTATTTACATTTAAAAAAAGAAAGAAAAAACCATCCATTTGCAACAATAGGTTTTGTTTTATTCTAGTAACCCCATTACATCTCCGTCGACATTATTTTGTTTTGTGCTAATTCGTGAATTATGTGTACGGATATGTGTGTTGACGAACATGTAAGTGATCGGAGTAGTTTTGCATGAACATTGATTAATTTTATAGATTATTGATCGATACCTAGGTTTGATTGAATTCAGATGAGAATAACTTGTGTTTCTGATGATCGAAATCACACTGTGTGAGTCTGTAATCTATACAATTTGATCAAATTTGATCCAGATGTTGTTTTGTATTATTTTGTTTTTGGTGCGATTCGTGAATTGCGTGTATGAATATGTATATTGAGAAAGGAATAACTGCTCGGAGTAGTTTAAACGTATAATTGGTTGAGTTATTTTTGAAGATTAAGTTAAATGAACAAGATACGCGTAATTAGGTAATTTAAACATTTTTGGATGGTTAATTTATAGTCAAATTAACCGGGGTGCAAATGACTTATTTTAGAAGGCCCAAATTTGTAATTTAAACAGAGTTGCAGAGTGCTAGTGATGTAAACTAGAGAGACGCATGTGTTCCACTTAACTCATTTGTCTATTAGTAACTACTTCCTTACAAGCCCAAATCTTAACATTAAGCTAGGTGTACACATCGGTTCAATTTCAGTTAACCAGTTAGTAAATAACATAATTGGTTATTTTCAATAAGTGTTTTGGTTAATAACCAGTTCTTTTCACACGTATTTTGGTTATTCACTTTGAGAAAGGTTCATACAAAGTCGTTTTTGGTACACAGTTTGAGAATGACACAATGATAAAAAAAAACACAATGATACATTAAAAAAATTATAACTCACAATATACATCGAATTCTAATGTGTCACCCATTGTGTTTTTTAACCATTGTGTCATTCTCACACTTTGTACCATTTTTACACTTTGTAGAATAACTATACTCATTCACTTTAGCCGGATTGTTTCTAATATTTATTATTTTTCCGGTGAGTCGGTTAAAAAACCGACTATTCCTAAAAAGTCACTAAGTGGTTATGAATTTATGGTAAACAAAATTAGTAATTGGTTATTCGTTGATTGGTTATGAACTAGTTTCGGTTATGTTATAATTTACACATTCTAAAAACTCGTGGCTCACTCGAAAAAAGCTTGAGACAAGCCCGGGTAAAAAAAAGCTCAGTTTTAAACGAGCCGGCTCGGCTCTTGAGGCAACTCGAATATACCATATGTTATATTATAAAACAAAAACACAAATAATACATATAAATATGTTAGTTCTGTTTGTTTTTTATATTATTAAAAATTTTATAAAAATAAGCCAGCTTGAACTTTTTACGAGCCAAGCTCAAGCTCAATCTTTTAGCTCAATAAGTAAAAACGAGCTGGATCAAGCCAGCTCGTTTAAGATCAAGCTTAAGCCCAGCCTAGTTCAACTCGATTACAACCCTAACGATGTATTTCATCAAAAAACCTAATATTAAGTATGTAACGATGTGTTTCTTGTAAAACCTAATATTCTAGTATAAAATAATCTCATCACGTATGTAAACAAAAGAAAATATATGATACTTTAAAGCTATTTTCCATCATTTATCCCAAAATATGTTACTTAAAAGGCGATTGCTATACAACAATTTTTATAATGGTTGATATTTATATAAGTAGCTGAAAAGGCATGTTGACCCTTTAGAATAATATATTGTTGGGGTGAAACAATATGATCCTAATTAAAAAATACTTCGTAATATAATTAACTAAAAAGGCATGTTCACCCACTAAAAAAATATAAATAATATATTTGTTGGAAACCAATCTTGAAACAAGAGCAATGATGAATAATAAATAAATGGAGTCACATGCAAGTATGCAACTAAGTATGCAAATTCACATTGTATGAAACATACACCCATGAGTCATGACGATATCTCAATCCCACCCACTAGACACATGATCTCTAAAAGACTAAAACAACCCCTCAACTAAGATGTACAACTCATTTTTAACTAGATGATGGTAATAATAATTTTATGTGTGTATAAAAGGAGGTTTAATCAACAAGTTATATAACTATGAATCATGTATTAACTCTTTGATTTTTCTAATGCATAATTGATATTCATATGAATCACTCTTTACCTTGTAGATTTGTTCTCTTAGGTGATGTTTGGTTTTTTTGCATGAAGATATTTTACAGTCTGCGGACCGTATATGCAAACATCTACATAAAAAGAGGTGGACCAAACCTCTGCAGTTTGCAAGAAGAAATCTATTTTTTGTTCTTTAACTTCTGTAGTCTCCTGAAAATAAACTGGTGGTGGGTGGTGTTGGTGGGGGAAAGTGATGATGGTACTGGACGATGATTGGTGGTGGACGGCGGTGGCCATTGGGTGGTGGTGGTGGACGGTGGTGGGCAGTGAGTGGTGGTGGTGGATGGTGGTGGTGGACAGTGGGTGGTAGTACTAGGTGATGGTGTTTAACCTTCTGCAGATCTCAGAACTGTTTAATGTTTGTAATAATCTTACCTGAAGGGGTGACACACTGACTACAAACACTTGTAATAAGTCTTAGTTTAAGAAAAATAATCGTTGATGACCAAGCACAACCTAAAAGGCTGAAACACAAGCTCTAGTAACGAAACACATGTTCCTTGTTGAAACACATGTTCCACTAGAGTTCTAACCAGTGGCGAAGCCAAGATTTATAACCCGGGGGGCAAAGTAAAAAAAACTCATACATGTTTTTAGAATGCATTGTTTCGAGGGGCCAAACCTAATATATTTATAAAAAGTCAACTAGCGACCAACAAAACAACAATTCGAACGGCAAAAAGTTGAATGACGGTGACCCTCCCTCATATCTTATATACTTCGGCCCTGGTTCATTCGACCAACAAAATAACTCATACTTATCATCAAGCTGGAGGCTAGTCACATAAAAAACTCTTTCGGATCCATAACAAGACTAACAATGTTTTGTTTTGTATGCAAAACCTCTCTTCTAACCATGATCTTAGTCAGATCTCAAATCTATCGACACCTAGAGGTGGAAAAGATAGAAATTGAAATAACATACACAATTTGTTTAAAAAACCTAAACTAAATACAATAACAATAAAATGATGATTATAATTTTATAAGAAATAGAATGAAAGAGAGAAGTAAGTTTCGTCGGTGGGTAGAAAAGTGTTACAAGTTGGGTTGGCAATTGGTCCACATCAAGTGGGCTCATAGTTGTACAATTACAATTTACAATTTACAATCTCAGTCAGTGTGTCGGCAATGAGTGACTCAGTGAGCGAGTCAAACTCGCATCCCTAATCATCCGCACCTATAAATTCCCACCTTCATCTTTGCCCTATTCGCTCGTCTCTCTTCCCCTCAAATCTCTGCATCACTTCTTCTTCTTCTTCTTCTTCAGGTACCTTACTCCTACATTTTGCTCATTCATTTTCATTTTAAGTTTCTCATCAATCACACATTGTTTTTGTTTATACTATTCGAATGCTTCAATTTTTATCCACTATCCTTGTTTTGAGACACACAGATCTGTATAATCATTGTTGTTGATTCGTGATTTCAACTATAGTAGTTATGAATTCGTGTTATTTAGTTTAGATCTGCATAAAGTTAAAAGTTCTGCTGTTTCGTCATGATTAGCATCGTGTTGACTGTTAAAATCAAGTAGATTTTGCTCTTAAGCTGTTTCTTATGACTAGATTGTTGATGCTCTGCTAATGCCTGAATTGTGATTCATTTTGTTGTTTTTAGACTGATCTATACGTTTTAGTTATTCTCTGTTGGTGTTGATGCATCGTTTGAATCCTGATTTGAAGTATAGTATTGATGAATTTGTGTTGATACGTATATAGTTAACAGTATGCTGTTATGTTCACTTATAAATCAAGTAGATTCATTCGTGAATATTTTAAGTGTTGTGCAGTCAGTTTGTTCACCTGAGAAACATTTTTGTATCTGATGATACAAAGTTGTTGATTGTTTATGTCTCTATATATGTAACGAATTGAGCATCTTTCAGCTGAGATCAGTGGAAATATAATGAGCTGATTAAGTTATGTTTTTTGGTCATGTAATGTAAGTATGATGTATTACGCTAACACGTTTTTCTTCCATTCTGTGCAGTCCAGTTGAGAGATGGAGACCTTCCTATTCACATCCGAGTCTGTCAATGAGGGACACCCGGACAAACTTTGTGACCAAGTCTCAGATGCCATCCTTGATGCGTGTCTAGAACAAGATCCCGAAAGCAAAGTCGCGTGTGAAACATGCACTAAAACCAACATGGTCATGGTCTTTGGTGAGATCACCACCAAGGCTACTATAGATTATGAAAAAATAGTCCGTGAAACTTGCAGAAACATTGGGTTTACATCTGCTGATGTTGGTCTTGATGCTGATAAATGCAATGTGTTAGTCAATATTGAGCAACAAAGTCCAGATATAGCCCAGGGTGTTCACGGTCACCTGACCAAGAAACCTGAGGAAATCGGTGCTGGTGACCAAGGTCACATGTTTGGGTATGCAACTGATGAAACCCCTGAGCTTATGCCCTTAACCCATGTCCTTGCAACCAAGCTTGGTGCTAAGCTAACCGAAGTCAGAAAAAACAAGACTTGCGCATGGCTCAGACCCGATGGCAAGACCCAAGTGACAGTCGAGTATAGAAACGATAATGGTGCCATGGTTCCCATTCGGGTCCACACTGTTCTCATTTCCACCCAACATGATGAAACCGTGACTAACGAAGAGATAGCAGCTGATCTTAAGGAACATGTGATTAAGCCGGTTATCCCATCACAATACCTTGATGATAACACCATCTTCCACTTGAACCCATCAGGTCGTTTCGTGATTGGTGGTCCCCATGGAGACGCGGGTTTGACTGGTAGAAAGATCATCATTGACACCTATGGCGGTTGGGGTGCACATGGTGGTGGTGCTTTCTCCGGGAAAGACCCAACCAAAGTGGACAGAAGCGGTGCTTATATTGTTAGGCAAGCTGCTAAGAGTGTTGTAGCTTCTGGGCTCGCACGCAGGTGCATTGTTCAGGTTTCTTACGCCATTGGTGTTGCTGAACCATTATCCGTGTTTGTTGATACTTACAAAACCGGAACTATTCCGGATAGTGATATCCTTGCTCTGATCAAAGAAAATTTCGACTTCAGGCCTGGAATGATGGCTATCAATCTTGACCTTAAACGGGGTGGGAACTATAGGTACCAGAAAACTGCTGCTTACGGGCATTTTGGTCGGGAAGATCCAGATTTCACCTGGGAGACACCAAAGATTTTGAAACAAAAAGCTTGAAGTTGAATCTTGAAGAATGGAGAATAAAGGAAGAATATGTCTGGTAAACATGTGTAGGAAGTAATGAATGTTTGGTTTAATGTTGTGGTCTACAGTTTTTTGTGTTTGTTTTAGGTTGTTGGGAAGCATTTAGGATTGTATAATTCTTTTTGCATCATCAACTGAGAAGCCTATGTCTAATGTATTCTTTGAAGAACAAGTTTGATTACTAAACGATTCAATTTAATTACTAAACAAGTTTAATCACTAGCTTGCATACGCGTCGTGTTCGCCTGGTTCGGTTGCCCGACCTGCTCGTCGTTTAATTGTTGACTAGCTAATAAATATTGTGATTTTTTTGACCTGGTTCCATTTTTTTAAAGTTTCTAAAGAAACAAAAGCTTATAGATCGATATAATAACAAAAACAAATGACATAAAGATGTCTATGTTATCTTACCTTTAGTCGTTTACCAAGGTCGTCAAAGTCTGTCAAATCTTTGGCATCTCCTTGACTTGTGAATCCAATCTCGTGTGCCTATTAGTGTTTCGAAAACCGTAAAGGACTCTATCTTGAACCCATATATTGAAACTCATATTTTTTTTTATTTTAAGTCATACTTGCCTGCTGCCTGTTTAGCAAGATTATACTGTTTGATAGTCATTGGTTAGTATTTGTTCACTATTGATTGTTACTTTACTTAAGCCATTCAAAATGGAAAATCTTGCCCCTTGGTTAAGCTTGGGAGACTCTTGCTTGTTTATTGCCAAAAAAAAACTACTAATAAATATTTTGAACTTGTCTACAACTTCTGCAACATTATTAAGCAACACTGTTTTGAGCCCATTGAATGGATCCTGAAACCATTTGAATCAAGCCCGTGTTTTCAAAAGATTGGAAAGTTGTGGATAGGTGTGCATGACTTGGTTTGGGTCGGTTTGGAAAACTGTTTCCAAAAACATAAACATATCATGAATATATAAAATGTATACAGACGTATGTGTTTATATAATGTATTTGTTTCTTTGGTTTGATTTTTTTTCCCGATTCGTTCAGTTTTGGATACAAGAAAAACCAAAACTGAATGAAAAATCAGTTTTTAGAAAAATAAGTAAACCGGGTTATTTTCAGTTTTGGGTTGGTTATTTCAGTTTTATGCTCACCCCAAGTTGTGGATGCAAAGAAGGTTCTCAGACTCAGAGAGATGTATACCAGAAAATAACTCCTGATAGGGTAGTGTATAATGCCACTGCTGCTACAGGCTATTTAAGGAGATGCATAGCAGAAATATTTTTCCTGAACTTCAACTGCTCTTATGTTTATTAGTTTGTAATGATTAACATGAAATGCGTATTAGTTTGAGCTATGGATGCGAGTTTAGGCTGATCTATCTCTAAATCATTACAGATAAAGACGGATGTAGAAACGCACAAGAATGCATTATTTGCCAACATCGAGGATGTTGTACCCTTTGGAAATAGCTAGATGATGATGAACTCTCTTACCTGGTTGATGAGGGCAGTTCAAAAAAACTTTGAATGGCCAGAACACAAAGCAGATGCATTAAAAGAAGATGCGTTCGGATATTGTGATCTAAAGAAACTTGAACCTGAGACATCGTGTTTCGTGATGATCCTCTACCTCCTTGTGGTCCTGATCTCAAGAAAATGCAAGGATTGTATAACTGTCAAGAATGAGAATATGCTCCAACAAGATGCAAAGTGTTTCGAATCACAATGTGTTGGATGCAAGAAACAGAAACTGTAGCTCAGGTACTTGTTTCTTGTTTCTGAACTTCCTTTCATAGTAAGTAGATATTAATCACGTCATTACATAGGTCGAACGGGTTGTTCTAAACTAAAATATATGTTAACCCGTCATCCAACCTGTTCGACCTTGTTTCTGTTTTCGACATTTATGTCAAGGGTGGATCATCTTTTAACATAATACAGAGGCTTTGAACTTGAATTATAACGTATATTTACTGGCTAATAATGTTCTCATAGGACCAGTAGCCATATTGATAAACTCTTACTCTTCATTTTACTCTCATCGTTTAACCAAACATTATGCATATAGTACGTTGTGGCAAAACACTTGCTAAGATACGATAAAAGTCTGAATTGTTGTAAAAAAGAAGTTATTTCCTAATACCAACCAGGCAACCACAGTTTTCAAAAGTGAGTAAGGCACGTGCCTAGGTTCTCAAGCGAGACGACTGATGAGGCGAGGCCAAACAGCATTGCGGCCATTTGGGCACTCAGCCAAAGTTCCGGTTACCATTAATGCTATGATGGAATGACCCACTAGGGTTCGAGTCCTGAGCAAACCGGTTTTACCTTATCCTTGTCGCTTCGCGTCAAACTGGGTCAATGGCCCAGGAGGTGGGGGTTTTCTCCGGGGGTGGAAAATTATATGGTTGAAGTACCGAGCCCAACACGTCCAGCCCAGCTGCGTGGGGTGGGGTTTCGCAATTGCCCCATCTGGGCTGTTCTTCGCCCTATTATTCGACGTAAAAAAAAAAGTAGGTTACCATCTTTTTTTTCCTAAGCTTATTACATATCTTTTGATCGTTTTCTAAAAGTGCCACCTTTCTTGTGCCTAGGCGATTGGCGAGGCCATTGTGCATTGAGTGCGCCTATGACAACTATGATACTACCATAATAAGAATCGTTGATTACTTGTGAGTAGTAATTAAGTATCAATTATCGTGAGTGTAGACGTTGCCATATATATACAAAATATGTTTACAACATATACACAAAAGACACATTTTTCTATATTAATAAATGAGTAATAATTTGACACTTTATAAGGGAGGAGGGAGTGGTGAGATGAGGTGGTAGCGAGATGAAGGAGGAGGAGCTCATGGACGAGGGTAGGCGCTCATTGTGGATCTTGTGAAGGTGGTTATGTGAGGAGACGAGGTGAGGTGACGGGATGAGGAAGACGATGACCACTCCTCCTTCGACGAGGTGATGGCGAGTATGTTTCTCTCGTTGATGGTTTGCCGGACCACTCCCCTCCATAAGGCTATTAACTATTTAACTATCTCTTGCCATTTTCACATTCATAGACCCCTATTGTTTTTTTTTATAAATTCAACAATTATTTAATAATTATTCATAATTTCTTTTCTTTGTTAAATTTAATTATCCATTATATAATGAATGCTACAAATATTTTTGACTTATAAGAACCAAAATTTAATAACTTTCTTTATTTTATTGTTCAACCTGCGTGCGTATTACACGGGTTCTAACCCAGTCTAGATAAATAAAAACCCTACTAACCAACTAACTCGATTACGATTGTAACATAACCTAAATCACCCATTGTCTCGTTTCTAAGGTTTAACTATATATCGTATAGTGCGGGCTCGGTTGTCACTAATGGGATGTGTGTTATTTAGGCCCAATGGATTAATAGGCTAACTGGATCTTAATTTACTAATGGCTATTTAAATAAATGGTCATTAGGAGTTGGGCCTTATTAGTTCTCAGTTATGCTAGAGGTGCACAAATCGGTTTTTTTGAAGAACCGGTTCCGGTTCTTGTTGGCGTTAAAAGAACCGGTTCTTACAAGAACCGGTTTTTGTGAAAAAACTAGAACCTAGTAACCGGTTTCGGTTCCTAAAGAACCAGTTTTGGTTCTAACCGGTTCCGGTTCCTAAAAAACCGGTTCAGGTTCTTAAAAAATACCTTTTTTTTCTATGATATGGGCCGGAAGTAACATTAAAAATTTTAAATATTACAAGATATATAGCTTTTAAAACATTAAATAAATAACAACACTAAAACATGCCGGTTATTCAAGAACCGGTTCTTTCAGGAACCGGTTTTTTTAGGAACCGGTTCCGGTTCTTTTGGAACCTATAATTTGGAAAAAAATAGTAGAACATATTCAGAACCTACGGTTCAATTCCGGTTCCGGTTCGGTTCTTGTAGAACCGGTTCTTCGAAGAACCGGTTTTCGGTTATTTGATCGGTTCTGGTTCCGATTTTTTTGTGCATCTCTAGTTATGGCCATATACTGACTTATGGGATTTTGTATTATATATTTATATATTAATTAATCTAAGATAAAATAGATGGTTGCATCCTGACTAATAAGTTAGAGATAATTGTTCATGCTTTGAGAATTTATTCTCTAGAACAAGATGAATAAATATACACATAGAAATCTATTCTTTTATGTTGCACTCGGTACACAGGTCCTCAAAGAAATCTAAATCCAATTCTTGAAAACTAAGTTTAATCCGTTCAAATATTTTATTGTACCGATCAAATAGTTTGTTCTGATAGTGATTACACGACTCTTAGTTTATCTTATAAAATATATTTCTCGTGTAATTTAAATGTGCTTGTTAGTCAACAGGTTCAATCAAAACGGTTAGACAACATTTTTTCTGACGACGACTTAGTAGTTAGTATCATCGAGTTGGTTATATTAAACGATTATATCTGGATTTGAACTTGAAACCTTCCCTCCCAATAGGTCCATCAAAACACAATCAATGTACTTTAACGAGTTAGCTAGAGATCTAAGCACATATCCATACAAAATTTTAATTACACTAAAAATACTCTTTTTTTTTTGTCTTCTTTTCAATTAAATAATATATTTTTTTTTACCTTTAACACTAATTTTTCTATCTTCTCCACTCATAAGTGCTTTAAAAAAGTATTAAAAAGTTTTCGGGTGAACATTATATTTCATATATTTTTCTCTTTTCCTATATATATGGATGTATAGTGAATTTCCCATATATTTTCTCTATTCTCAATCAACTCAGAACCACTAACAATCATTCCATAAAATTTACAAAATATGCTCACATGCTTCACAAAATCCACTATGAATGCTCTAGTTTATAAACGAGTAAAAAATAACTATCCAAAACCAAATGTTGATACTTGATATGTTATTTTACTTTGGTGTATGTAAGTATTAACCCAGTGTAAAATGTAATGATTTAGTGAAGGTACGAATGAAATGTACAACCGAATTGCATCAAGGTACGAGTGTGTAGTCGGTGATTTATTGCATTGTCGTTTGATGTCGATGGCCGACACAACAATAGTTCATCCCTTCAACACATGAACTATACCAAAGGGCATCTTTTGTTCTAATTAACTTGTTTTAATCATTTTATTTTACTTAATCAAATACTTTACTTGTTATGTTCTCGAGTTTACTAAAGAAAAAACAATTCTCAGAAAAAAGAAAGGGAACGATACAATTTTATTTTGCATTTTAGAGTTCGAAAGAAAAAAAAACATTGGCATCAGTCTGTTGCTTTTGCTTATTCAACGACCTCTTCCCCGGAGTTAATTTTAACTCTGACAAACATCCCTGATAGCTAAATCTTCTAATACAGGTTCTAGGTTGAAAGTTTTATATGTGTTAACAGGTTGAGAGTAATGGAAAATTTTACAAATTTATTTTTATATCCTTATAGTAGCCTAATTAAACTAGCCTTTTATAATAGCCTATTATTAAAAATCTTCCTTCCATTTTCTTTAGAGGAAAGTAAAGAAGCAAATTTTTATTTGAAGACGTGTGTCGTTCAAAATTCTTTTTATTAGAAGGTATAGATATATAATATTATTCTCAAATGAAAATTTATACGATTTGATATGTATACACATCTAAAGGCCATGCAACACAGCCTGTAAATGTAAACCATATATTGAGATCTAAATATGAGAATTTTTTTTATAAGTTATACATATTACTATATTAGACCCTTTACAGTTCACGTGAGGGCCGGGGTTGATCATTAAATTTGGTTTACAAGGGGATCACTCGCATTCCCATTACCATTTGGCATGGAATTTGAGAAAAAAAATGGGTATTGAGTATCGTACTGAATTTATTGGTATGGTACCGGTATTTTGGTATTCTACCACATTGGACTGTTTTCGTGGGTTAACTTTTTTTTTAAGTTTCTTGTTCATTTTTAATTTTCTACTTATCAAGGATTCTATAGATTAATATATATACTTGAAAATAAGAAAGAACACAAAGGATTGTAAATTAATTGAAAATCAAAAAAAATATTATAAAATGACACAAAGTTGTAGAGAAATCCATTTTTAACATTAAACATCTATCACACAATACTCAAACATCTTAAACTTTATTTCAAATAGATTAAAAAAATATTTTTTGAGTAATTAGCACTAAAAAGACACTTTTCGGTACACGTACCGCCTAATACCGATCCTAAATTTTGACAATATTAAATATTGATATTTCTATTGGTATGGTACCAAAAAAAATACTAGTCTTCGGTATCAAAAGTTGATCCCTACCAATGACTAGAATTGTCATATACCAATACTAGCAATATGAGTTTTTATTGATAGTGCGCTAGTAGTCATCACGCCATTATGAGTTATGACACCCTTGTAAAACAAACTGAAAATCAACCTTTTATACGAAGTATTGTGTTAGTAAAAATAACATTATTTATAAGGGTGTAAATGAGTCAAGCTGGCTCGCATGCTACTCGAGATCGACTCGGTAAAAAGCTCGTTCGAGTCGAGTCTTATCGAGCTCGAGCCCGATCTCGAGCCTAAAATAATGTTCGTTTTGTTATCTAGCTCGAGCTTTGCATTCAAAACTCGTCGAGCTTTATCGAGCCTTAACGAGCTTTTTGCTTATATGGTTTTTATTTAGTTTTATAAATATATATTCATATATAGAACAAAAATATTTATAAAGTTATGATAAAACGATTAATTAATGTATTTCTTATATATAATATGTATTATTAAAAATATATATAAATTTAAATACAATAAATTATATATAAAATAATTTAATACTAAACGAGCCAAGCCCGAGCCAAGCTCGAGCTTAAAAATTTTTCTGATGAGCCCAGCTCGAGCCCTAACAAGCTCGGGCTCGACACGGCTATTTATACCCCCTAGTTACTTATAAAAAATGTAATGTTAAAATGAATGTTACCTTGTCACTAAGAATATAGAGAACAACTTGTTAAAAAATCTAATGTTAAAAAAATGAATGTTGAATAATTTGTAATCACACAAATCTATAGTAAGGGGATGTTTGGCAAGTGGTGAATGGTTAAGTGATGAATAATTAAAATGAGCTGCTTAGTTAGACATCTGAAGGAGATTTTAATTTTTTTTCACTTTATCCCACATTAGAGTGGAGACAAAATCATAGTTGGCTTTATACATGCAAGCCTTTATGATATATTAAGTTCTTATATCCAAAACTTGTTTTATTATACATACACTATTTAGATCTATGAGTTTTTTTATAGATGTGTTTTGATCTAACCTTTTAGATGTACAATAATAATGCCTAATTTACTTCTGCAAGTTAGCTTTATAAACATCAAAATTGCACACAAGAGGATTCGAATTGTCGGTAGTAAATGAGTTAAATACTTAAATGTACATGTAAGAACATTAAATAAGTCATAAGTGTACATTAGCACCACCCTGACGTACATATATACTGTCATCCCGGCCACCTACACACCCTCACCATCGCCATCAGGAAAAATCTCTCTATTTATATATAGGCCTTTCGTATGACTTATTTTCTCATTTCTACATCTCCATTTTTGTCTCTCTCTACTTTAGCTAGCTTAATTATGGCTTTTGCGTTCTTGTTTTCACTTATTTTCATCCTCACTGGACTGTCATTGACCACTAGTGGCTACGGGCCACCTTCACCAGGGTTCTACCCAAGCTCAAAGTTCAGGTCCTTAACCTTTAACCAGTGCTTCAGAACCCTTTGGGGCCCTAGCCACCAGAGTGTCGATAACAATGCTCTAGCCATCTGGCTTGATAGTTCGTCAGGTCACATTAATTCATTGTCCTTTCTCTAAAGACTTTACATTAGTTTTATAAACTTCATCTTAATGCATGTGTTTGTTATATATAACGTTTACGTACTAGAGAATTTTGCTAAATCTTGAAAAAAAAATTGTTGATCGTAGGAAGTGGGTTCAAGTCGACTAGACCGTTCAGATCCGGTTACTTCGGAGCATCCATCAAACTTCAACCGGGTTACACTGCTGGAGTCATCACAGCATTCTATGTGAGCATTGAGCATATTATATATGAATGATTGATAATGTTACTATTTTAATAAAAACTTTTAAGCTAAGTACCACATGTTTTGTTTCATGTCAATACCTAATTAACGTCATTTCAACTCCACCAATATTTTACATCTTAATGATCTACAATGTCACATCCAAAACATTTTCCTTTCTTAAATACACCAGAACTAATATGCATGCTTTGATAGTAAAACAATAGTCGTCTCTATGTTGCTCGTATGCCGAGCTTTTTTCTCATAACTAAGGTCTTCTGTAGTGAAGTGGTGTGATAAATAGTGAAAAAGTGTTGCCACGTAGGCCAGGGTGTGCGATAGTGGAAAATGATGGGTGTGTGATAGTGATGAAGTTAGTAATTATTGATATTTATGAGATGTATTAATGTGGTAGCTAAAAAACCAAACCTTGCCTCTTTGCCCGTGACAAGAATCAAGATTTGGACTATAACACCCCTTATAGTGAAGGGAGCGGTGTGCTAGGCGTGATAGCCCCATTGCGAGCCATCACGTCCCATACAAATGGCCTAATAGCTTAAAATAATGTAATATGTACCATTGTTCTTGAGCTATGGTCTCTCTTGGAAGCAACCACCCTATCTCTTGGAATAGGGCAAGCTTTGCTTACATTCTACCATCCCCGGACCCTACTAATAGTTTTATTGTGTGTGGAATTTACAGAGTATGGTTGTTATTAAGTATATGCTATAAACACAACTTTTAAAATCAAAGAAAAATTTAATAATACTAACATTTAGATTGTTTTAAACACTTAAAGCCCATCACAAGTATAAAGAAAGTTTGCTTAAAAATCAACAACCGTAAAAATAGTTCAATATTCTCTTGCGTACATACCATACAAACTCCTTAAAGCCCTCATCTTCAATGATTTGACAAAAGCAGATAGTATACATTGATACATGGTATAGCATATATGAGCCTTATACTTATATAACATACACATAAAGTTATAAATTTGTTATATCATGACTATACTAAGGGTTCGGTTCAATTTTTCACGGGTCGGTTTTCAACAAAAACCAAAACAGAACTGAAATTTCGGTTTATAAAAAGATTAAAACCAAACCCACGGATTCTGTTAGGGTTTAGTTTTTTCAGTTTGGTTTTTCGGTTTTACATAAGTTTTTTCAATTTCATGCACACTCCTACATAGTACATACAAATTTTTAGTGTCTAGACAAGTAAAAGAGGATAGGCAACCAAGTTTGACATAATTCATGGTTATATATATGGCTATATGCGTGAAATATTTTTATAACTTTTGCTAAGTTTAAATATATAAATATCATGTAGCTTTCAAACAATGAAGCTCATCCAGGGTTTCATGATGAGGTTGACATAGAATTTCTTGGAACAACATTTGGGAAGCCATACACATTACAAACAAATGTGTACATAAGAGGAAGTGGTGATGGCACCATTATTGGGAGAGAAATGAAGTTTCATTTATGGTTTGATCCCACCCAAAATTTTCATCACTATGCAATCTTATGGAGCCCACGTGACATAATGTAAGATTTAAATGTTTTCTGTATTTTTGTTAGATTGTGTTTCAAATCCATAGCTATTAATTACTTGATGTTGGCTTTCGCAGACAGTAAAATTATCATATAAAATGTAAAAATGATATAAATACAAAGTTTCACTTATAACTCTATTTTAAAACCTAGCTAGTCTTAATCTTAAGACTTTAATTAAAACCTGGTCTTGATCCTAAAACTTTGTTTTAACAAACTTAAGTTATTATTTTAGATTTTTCGTGGACGATGTACCCATAAGAAGGTATCCGAGAAAAAGTGCCACAACTTTTCCATTAAGGCCAATGTGGTTATACGGATCAATATGGGACGCTTCTTCTTGGGCCACTGAAGATGGTAAATACAAAGCCGATTACAGATACCAACCCTTTGTTGGAAGGTTCACGAACTTTAGAGCAGGAGGTTGCTCAGCCTATTCACCACCACGGTGCCGTCCTGTCACAGCTTCTCCAGGACGGTCCGGTGGCCTTAGTAAGAGGCAGTACATGGCCATGAAATGGGTGCAAAGCCACTACATGGTTTATCACTATTGCATGGACTACAAAAGGGACCATTCCTTGACACCAGAATGTGGGAAATAATAAGAGTGGGCTATATATATTTACCCTACACATTTATATATGCATGGTCAGATGCTACTATGAACCCGGCCTTTAACTTAAGGGGACCCTTTTTTCACCCTTTTAACTTAAGGGTTCCTTTTTGTTTCATGTTGGATTTATTTTTCTCATTAATTAATGGGACCTAGCTAGGTTTTATGCACCAGCTCCAACCTAAGAGGTCGTAAATGCTCGTTTAACGTGTATAAATCCATATCCCCTTAATTAATTAATAGATATATTATCATGATGTACTCTATTTTTATTTGCAATTTAGTGATGGTTCTTGTTTCATTTTTGTAAGTGTATTTATGTATAATATTTTCATGCGTGAATATTAATAAATGATTGCGCCCTTGTGCAATCGCATATTTTACTACTTTTGTCTATTTTGCCTCGGGATAGAGATGTTTATTCGATTCGAATACAAATTGAACGAATTAAATTAGTCGAATTGTGACTTTTAAAAACTATATTCGAATTTGATTCACATTTATATGTGTATTCGATTCAACTAAGTAATTCGAATACTCGAAATTGAATAGATTCGAATATATTCGATTAAAAAAAATATAAACAAACAATAGGAAATCAAACAACTATATAAGTGCAACATCCCAAATAAATATAGCACAGACATAACTACATAAGTCAAAACATCACCAAATAATATGCAAAGCATCAGCACATTAACAAATGTAAAACATGACAAAAACATGTTAAAGAAAATGTCTAAAACTGCAGAATCAAGAACAAAATGGAACCAAAACATGTTTAAAACAACAAAAATAAGTAGACATATTAAAAATATATATTGAAAACATGTGTTTGGATTGGATTAAAGCTCATATCCATATCTAAATAAGTTGATGAGTTATTTGTCAAAATGGTCCATAAGTTTTGTATGTTTTTGTCAAAAATTACACTGAATTTTTGCCTAATCAATCCTTACATGTCAAAACATATATTGTTAAATTAGTGTTCGACAGTAACACCGTTAAAAAAATTCATTAATTGATTAAGAATTGTCCAAATTGCCCTTAATGACTATTTTGTCGATTAACTAAACTAAAAAAAATAAAAAACATCGCCACCAGTTACTCTCACCCACCACCACACATCCACCGGACCACAACCATCTTTAAGAAATAACCCACTGTCACCTCCAGGAAGATCTTCACCATCTCGCCGGCGCCTGGAGGGACTATTAACGATTTTTGGCGAGGTCGTTAGAATATATAGGATAATTTCTCCGGAATTTCAACTTGGGTGGTTGTTGGGATTGCAATTAATTGGTTGGGTCTTAGATTCGGGTTGTGTTAAGCATCTTGTTTGTTTGTTGTAAAAATATATAGAAGAAAAAAACTCAAGCTCCGGCCGGTGGGTTACATGTTCCACCACCGCCACCGTTGCTGCTGTGTGTGCAAAATGTTTTTGAACGGCTCTACATATTTACGCATATTGCATGCTTGATATTAATATATAACGAAGACAAGTCGTTGTTTCTTTTGACACAAATAAATTCCGTGCTTTTAACCACTCAAGTTGAAGAAAGTTAGTTATATTTCTTTATTCAATGGTCACTATTAATCGCTTTTGGTCTCAAATTCATAGGGTTGTTTTTCGATAAAGGTTAATTACATTTCTTTATATATATAGAGTTTAATTTAGGAGTATAATAATTTGTTGTTTAAAAAAACAAGAAAACCGGTCATGTTTTGGATATGACGAAGAAATCAACATGGTTAGATACCTAAAGATAATGGTACAATTCGAGTTCATTAACTTATGTCATTCAAAGTGTGTGTTTTGAGTTGGTGTTGATCGGTGTAAGAATAATAAAAAAGTTATCTAGTATAAGAAATTGTAATTGGGAAAAAATGAAAGAAAAAACATAAGAAAATAAAAAAAAAATAGTTCTAGGACATAGACAAGCTCTAATCCTGACGTGTAATTAGACAAATTAAAAAGTAGGAGAAAGATGAGTCGTTGGAGAGAAAAATATATAGCTCTAATCCTATTGCCGTGTATTTTTCTTTCGTGACATGTATACAAACTTCGTTACACACAACTTGTTAATATAAATATTCTTTCTTAAGAGGAAAAAAATAGAAGAAATCTAAAAAATAGTTAATTATCAAAATGTTCCTTATGGTTTCACTTGCCAAAAACTATACTTTTTTATTTTTCCTTGTCAGTCCCTACATGCCAAAACATATTGCTAAATCAATCCTCGACGCTAACACCATTGAAAAAAATTCATTATTTGATTGAGAATTGACCAAAATGCCCTTATGGACCATGTTGACAATTACCTCATTTAAAAAAAACAAAAACCTCCACCACCACCACCATCTTCAACCACTACCACCGGCACACTTCCATTGTCACTATTCCCCCTTGCCCATATACAACACATTCACCTCCACCACCACCACAATCTACAGAGGAATTTTTTTAACTGCACATATTGTGTGGCTTTATCCGATAAGGTGGTCACAATGTAAGAATTGTAAGTAAGGCCGAGAAATTTTTTAGCTGTGTATGAAAAGACTATTCTTGAACAAGTAAAAAATAAGAATAAAATATTAGGTTTTCAGTATTATAGTTTGGCTAGAGTTTTAAAAGCCATAATGAACTTTTTGGTATTTAATCCAAACACAAAATCCAAATTTATATGTCATCTTTAATTTCACAAACTTTAAATGAAAAACAGCTCGACGAACGCTCATCTAAGGAAACAACTAAAAAGCAGCTTGAGGACGGTCATTAAACGGAAAACTGCAATTTTTTTAAGAATATTTGTGCCCCTCAATAGCGAATGTTCTGTGTGAATAGGAGTGGGCATAATTCAGGTTAAACCCGGAAAACCTCAATAGCGAGTATTAATAGATTACATGATGTATTAAATGAGCATAACTATTTGGTATTGTAGTTGTGGCATAAAAATTTAATTGAAGGAAAATGTATTGAATGAAATTACACATTTGGAATATTAGTAATCACTTTATGAGAATGAGGACTCTAAGGGCTAAGACTAGAACAAATGACTTAATAATTTTTACAAGGAAAGAAAAGTATAATGCGTACTTCGGTCTATGATTAGTATGAATGAAATGGATTGATGACCAAAGATGATAATTTAGTAATTGTGGCAGTTTGAATTTGAAAAGTCAAACTGTAGGAAATTTTGCAATATAATAAATGAAATGTGTGATATGGTTTGACATGTAACCAAGAATTATATGAAAGAATGGAAGATAGTTAGACACGAACCATGGGTGGACTTTTGAATGTCTAACATTATGGATTGCAAGTATATGTTTAACTTTTGGTTTTGTAGATACAAATAGTTGAATCCCCGATGTGATGGAAACAATGAAATTGGTGAAAGGATGACTATGAGTTGGAACTAGTCACGTGGACAACTATAACTAAGTTAGGTATGGCATGGATTCGAAGTGAAACGGACCAATTCGGTGCATGGATTGTTGGTTAAGGCCATGAGAGTAAGGTTAGTATAATCGCTTTGTATATAATTGTTAACTAGGAATTGGTAGATGGAGTAGTGTCCTCCATATGAGTGAATAGTGGCTTACGTATGACCTAATATAGCATGTTTGACTTCTAAAATCATTTGAAAAAAAAAATTGCTTAAAATTGTTATCATGGAAAGTAATCTTACTCTCTGATAGAAAACTCGAGATATGAAATGGTAGACGCTTGAGAAACTGAGGAATTATATCGGTATGCATGTACTATAAGTAAGGAATGATATGAACTAACAAGTGACTGGTATGGATGCAATGTCTTAAAATTTTACCCTGAGAAGGTGCACCTAGGAGATGAAAAGGTTAGTGACTATAAATGGACATATAACTTTCGAGTTAAATTGAATGTATGGGAATAAGGAAGTGACTTTGTTATGATAATAATGCCCACAAATAAATTCTTGTGATATGCAGACGATCATAGTCTAACGGATATGTGCTAAGAAAGTAATTAGAAAGAATGTGTAATAATGGATCTAAGTGGTAGGCTCATGACGAGCATTATAGTGGCTTATGCAAGATGAGAGAATCAAGTGTTGGTTATAATGTGAAAGGTGATATCGGTTAGTGCGTCATGTTTGATAACCTCTTAAAGTCTTATATTATTATAAGAACATTAGAACAAATATATAATTATGTTTTACCATGAATAAAGTCGCGCATATGTTGTTAAGTGGGATCGTGTTGTGCCATGAAATATTGAAAGAAAAGATTGAATTAATAAATAATGACAATGTTTTCAAGGGATTAGCATTATCCAAGTACTTGAGATTTGATAGGTGAGAATGATTGCCCGGCGAACAATACTGTCCATGGGCTCGAGATGTGTAACGTATACTTATGGTAAGCAGTGGCACACGACATAACTAGGTATGTGTTTTCATATATCGATAGCATGAAAAAAAATGGAGGTTTATAATAGACTTGGTTTGTCAAGAATCAAAGAGGTTTCAGGGACGAAACCTTCTTTAAGGAGGGTAGACTTGTAACGCCCAAAAACATGAATTTTTAAATTTTTAGCATGTTTGGTTGTGTTATGACATGAGATTATAAAATAACTAAGTTATATAGCAAAGTTATCTAACTTAGTTAGAATATAAGTTAATAGTAACGAAATTAGTTTATTTAAACCAAAAGAGGTAAATAAGAAACTTGAAGGGCTGAATGTGACAAAATAAAAGAAAGATTAAATATCTAGTTGTGGGGAGGGCTGAAAATGGAGTTGTGTGTGTGTGTGTGTCGACATTCTGGAGAGGAAAACCCTCTCAAGAACAAAATGTGCAATTCAGCCAAATCAAGATCAAATTGGGTGTTGAAACCTTGCATGATTAAGGAATTCTCATGATCTAATCATAATCAACCTAAGGTAAGTTGTAGCATGTCATTTGGTGGTGGTTTTTATGCTAGAGAATTGTTGAATAATGAAAGTATTGTATGAGTTTTAACAATTCAACATGAATTGATGTGGTATGTGTTTATGTAATCACTAGATTAGCAAGTATGTGTGTGTGATTTGAGTAATCGATACGTTTGAATGAATGTTCAAGTATGGTGTGAAATGGGTTTCCAACATGGGGATGAACCTATGATTAACTTTAGTTAACTTGGTGTATTAGCTTAAATATTTTGAATTTATGCTAACTAGATGTTAATGGCTCCATTGGTTAGTAAGAAAAATGGTGATTGATGTTATGAGCTAGAAAGGTAAGCATGAATTACTTGTATATTGTGCCTTAAATATTGTATGCACACCAAGTGTTTGATGAAATGTCTAGATGACAATAATAGGTGAAATTGTACGCAAGTAATGGATGAACATGAATGGAATATGATAATAAATGTAATTGATTGTGTGCACCTATACGGATGTGTTAGAAGTGTCTAAGATACTTGCAAATGGCTTGTACAAGTATTTACATAAACGGGTCAAACGAGTTGGAATGTGATTATGTGAATGATTATTTATATTGAATCTCGAACGTTGCACCATGAAGTGTGGGATTAAATGTGTGTTTGTATGTACCTAGGTGGACATAAGGTTGTATGTGTACTACAACATGTAAATGTAATACATATAGTGTAACAATATACTAGTGTATTGGACATATTTTCCTAAGTTGTAGTTTTTATACTTGACAACGGAGGTGAGAATAACATGGTTAGATTTCCTAACATGATAGTATTATTAGAGAGATCATGTGATATATGTTAGATTGTTTATGTCGCATCATATATATGTGATGACAAGTTGAATGGCTTGAATTATAAACAAGTGATTGTAAGTTTATGTCTTATGCATGTTAGTGATTAAACAATGAAAGTCAACATGACATAGAAGTTGGAAATAATTGTTATGAAGGGGCATGCATGCTAATAATCTTGTGAATTAGATGGCATGAAAGGATAGGAGTCATGTCAACATGAACTCAAGCTTGAAATGGGCTATCGGGTCAAAGATGTGGCAAGTAAACAAGCAAGAACATGGAGAACTCAAGGTAAGTGACTCATGAACTAAACTCTTGGTTTGTTAATGCTATGTTTATGTATAAATGTAGAATGAGAACTAGACAAATGTATAATGATGGAAACTAAGGTACAACCTTGAGTTGTTCATTGTGAGGCATGAGGTGATCCTTATGCATTTATGATATGTGAAATTAGTATGGAATGGATAAAATTGTATGAAAATGAAGAAGGAAATACTAATATGTAAGGGTTAGAAGTATGAAGGATACGGATAAAGTTGTATGAAAACGAATAAGATAATACTACTATGTAAGGATTAGAAGTAGGATTGATTTGGATAAACTTGTATGAAAATGAAGAAGGAATTAGTAATATGTAAATATTAGAAGTATGAATGATATGAAGTTAGATAGAGATCCAATTCTTCATGTGTATTATAATATTGTATAGTTTATATGTAAATAAGTATACATATATATTAATAATATGTATTATTCGGATCGTAACTTAATTGCGATTTATTTGGGTTTTTATAGTTTCGGTTGGTCACTAGATGACTTTGTTGAAAAACATAAGAATTAAGTAAAGTTTCATGATGTTTTGCCTCTGACATGGCCATGTCGGGTAGCAACATGGCCATGTAACACCTGATGAATAATATGGGGGTAGCATTGCCATGTCTGATAGTAACATGGCCATGTAGTACCTGATAAGCAATTTGATGGTAACATGGCCATGTACATGACTATGTTTTGCACTATATATATTAGCATTTTCTTTATAACTCATTGTTTGAAACTTGTCATTGGAACCTTTAATTGCAAGTATGATACGAGAAAGAACGTATAGACATTTATAAGTGTGTATGCATGAAATGGTTGAGTATGTGATGGCTGGGTCATAATAATAATACAATCATGGGAATGGTATGAACGCATGTACTAGAATGTTGTTAATAGTATCGTCATGTCATGGGCAATGAAAGTGCAGGTATGTTAAGGATGAATGCATGCGGGTTAAAAGTTAAGATCCGGAGCTCGGGTTCAAGTTAGTAACCAGAATGGATCTGAACTTGCAGAGACAAGATTGACACGATTATGGAGTTTTCTTTAGATACTATTTCTTTATTGTTCATGTATCGTATGAAGCCACATGTTTAACTAATGATATGACTATGTGGTGGTCGCAGGTTTTAAGGGCCTCTCTCTTACGAAATGAGAAATATTTGAAGATCGAGTCAAGACATGGATTGTACGGGGGTGTGGTCACATAGTCTTGAACATTGTGTTCTTAATGTATGTAATAAAAATGAAAGAAGTAATGATTGAAATGCAATATCAAATGTTTAAGAATGTTTAAGCAAAAAAAAAAAAAATTATAGTTCCTATGTTTCCGCTGCATGAGTTTGTTAAAACGAATGAGGGTCTTACAAGTTGGTATCAGAGCCCTGGTTTGAGTGAACTCAAGTACAATAAGGGTAGTACTTGAACTCAAACTTGTGTGCTCTTGAGATTAGTGACCCGTACAATCCTAGTCTCGATTAAGATCCGAAGGTAGAAGTGAATGTGAGCTTGCAAGTGTGTTGAAACTAACTTTGATGCTTATATCAGCGTAACCTTCAATGGATGATGAGGATGTCTTGAGAACGAAATCAATGGCATATTTTAAAATGTGTGGATAAGACAGACTAATCACAGGTACACGATTTTATCATATATTGGTACCGGTGGGAGAAACCTCTTGAAGAACCGTAAATTTTAAAGGGAAGTCAACAACGTTGTCTAGAGAATGGATTTGAAAGAATTACATGAAACTGAAACCTGCTCTCTAGGCGTAAGATAATGATTACATGAAAGCACATGGCTAGTATGTGGAATGCGCACCTGGCCAGTGCACAAGAAACATATAATACATGTGAGGTCATGAGAATCATTATAGGTATGCCTGGTATATTGGGAAGTAAGTGGTCATGTGGGTAAAAGGGTGAAACAAACCTGAAAGAGTTAGATGTGAAGCGGTTTAATAAGAATGTTTAAGAAAAAAAACAATTAAATAAATTTGAAAGCGTCTAAACATGCTTTTGTAGAAAGCCTCATAGTTTTTATAAAGTAACCGTGATAATATATAAGAAAGTAATTTAATGATGTTTTTGGATTAAATGCAAGGCTCTCAAATAATTGGGAGCATTCTATATTGGATGAAAGCTTTGAGTCCATAAGTAAGTATGGATCAAACATGTATGGAATGAAAAGTTTTGTTTCCGTAGGTAAGTACGGATAGACATGTATGAATGAAAGTTCGAATCCATAAGTAAGTATGGATCAAACATGTATGGAATAGAAAGTTTTGTTTTCGTAGGTAAGTACGGATAGACATGTATGAGTGAAAGTTCGAATCCATAAGTAAGTATGGATAAAAAATGTATGGAATAGAAAGTTTTGTTTCCATAGGTAAGTACGGATAGACATGTATGAATGAAAGTTCGAGTCCATAAACTTGTATAGAATGGAAAGTTTCAAGCGTGTAGAGTATATAAGTAGGAATGAACATATAGGAATGAATGTGTATGAATGAAAGTACGTGTCCATATACAATTATAGATTGGGCGGGATGAAGGAGAAAGACGTTTCCTCTTCACCTAAGATAAGTATGGATGTTATAAGTACATGGTGTTAACAAATTAGTTAGGATACACATGTTGTATCACTAACAAAATGCTTATATACATATCATATGAATGAATACGGATAAAGTTAGGGTGTAGCTGGTTGTGGAAGATATTTATGGAAAATCTACTCAAGAATATGTTGATGGTTTGACCTCTCCAAAAGGTCAAAGGGATAAATTGGTAGGTATAAGGCGAGTATTAATAGATTACATGATGTATTAAATGAGCATAACTATTTGGTATTGTAGTTGTGGCATAAAAATTTAATTGAAGGAAAATGTATTGAATGAAATTACACATTTGGAATATTAGTAATCACTTTATGAGAATGAGGACTCTAAGGGCTAAGACTAGAACAAATGACTTAATAATTTTTACAAGGAAAGAAAAGTATAATGCGTACTTCGGTCTATGATTAGTATGAATGAAATGGATTGATGACCAAAGATGATAATTTAGTAATTGTGGCAGTTTGAATTTGAAAAGTCAAACTGTAGGAAATTTTGCAATATAATAAATGAAATGTGTGATATGGTTTGACATGTAACCAAGAATTATATGAAAGAATGGAAGATAGTTAGACACGAACCATGGGTGGACTTTTGAATGTCTAACATTATGGATTGCAAGTATATGTTTAACTTTTGGTTTTGTAGATACAAATAGTTGAATCCCCGATGTGATGGAAACAATGAAATTGGTGAAAGGATGACTATGAGTTGGAACTAGTCACGTGGACAACTATAACTAAGTTAGGTATGGCATGGATTCGAAGTGAAACGGACCAATTCGGTGCATGGATTGTTGGTTAAGGCCATGAGAGTAAGGTTAGTATAATCGCTTTGTATATAATTGTTAACTAGGAATTGGTAGATGGAGTAGTGTCCTCCATATGAGTGAATAGTGGCTTACGTATGACCTAATATAGCATGTTTGACTTCTAAAATCATTTGAAAAAAAAAATTGCTTAAAATTGTTATCATGGAAAGTAATCTTACTCTCTGATAGAAAACTCGAGATATGAAATGGTAGACGCTTGAGAAACTGAGGAATTATATCGGTATGCATGTACTATAAGTAAGGAATGATATGAACTAACAAGTGACTGGTATGGATGCAATGTCTTAAAATTTTACCCTGAGAAGGTGCACCTAGGAGATGAAAAGGTTAGTGACTATAAATGGACATATAACTTTCGAGTTAAATTGAATGTATGGGAATAAGGAAGTGACTTTGTTATGATAATAATGCCCACAAATAAATTCTTGTGATATGCAGACGATCATAGTCTAACGGATATGTGCTAAGAAAGTAATTAGAAAGAATGTGTAATAATGGATCTAAGTGGTAGGCTCATGACGAGCATTATAGTGGCTTATGCAAGATGAGAGAATCAAGTGTTGGTTATAATGTGAAAGGTGATATCGGTTAGTGCGTCATGTTTGATAACCTCTTAAAGTCTTATATTATTATAAGAACATTAGAACAAATATATAATTATGTTTTACCATGAATAAAGTCGCGCATATGTTGTTAAGTGGGATCGTGTTGTGCCATGAAATATTGAAAGAAAAGATTGAATTAATAAATAATGACAATGTTTTCAAGGGATTAGCATTATCCAAGTACTTGAGATTTGATAGGTGAGAATGATTGCCCGGCGAACAATACTGTCCATGGGCTCGAGATGTGTAACGTATACTTATGGTAAGCAGTGGCACACGACATAACTAGGTATGTGTTTTCATATATCGATAGCATGAAAAAAAATGGAGGTTTATAATAGACTTGGTTTGTCAAGAATCAAAGAGGTTTCAGGGACGAAACCTTCTTTAAGGAGGGTAGACTTGTAACGCCCAAAAACATGAATTTTTAAATTTTTAGCATGTTTGGTTGTGTTATGACATGAGATTATAAAATAACTAAGTTATATAGCAAAGTTATCTAACTTAGTTAGAATATAAGTTAATAGTAACGAAATTAGTTTATTTAAACCAAAAGAGGTAAATAAGAAACTTGAAGGGCTGAATGTGACAAAATAAAAGAAAGATTAAATATCTAGTTGTGGGGAGGGCTGAAAATGGAGTTGTGTGTGTGTGTGTGTCGACATTCTGGAGAGGAAAACCCTCTCAAGAACAAAATGTGCAATTCAGCCAAATCAAGATCAAATTGGGTGTTGAAACCTTGCATGATTAAGGAATTCTCATGATCTAATCATAATCAACCTAAGGTAAGTTGTAGCATGTCATTTGGTGGTGGTTTTTATGCTAGAGAATTGTTGAATAATGAAAGTATTGTATGAGTTTTAACAATTCAACATGAATTGATGTGGTATGTGTTTATGTAATCACTAGATTAGCAAGTATGTGTGTGTGATTTGAGTAATCGATACGTTTGAATGAATGTTCAAGTATGGTGTGAAATGGGTTTCCAACATGGGGATGAACCTATGATTAACTTTAGTTAACTTGGTGTATTAGCTTAAATATTTTGAATTTATGCTAACTAGATGTTAATGGCTCCATTGGTTAGTAAGAAAAATGGTGATTGATGTTATGAGCTAGAAAGGTAAGCATGAATTACTTGTATATTGTGCCTTAAATATTGTATGCACACCAAGTGTTTGATGAAATGTCTAGATGACAATAATAGGTGAAATTGTACGCAAGTAATGGATGAACATGAATGGAATATGATAATAAATGTAATTGATTGTGTGCACCTATACGGATGTGTTAGAAGTGTCTAAGATACTTGCAAATGGCTTGTACAAGTATTTACATAAACGGGTCAAACGAGTTGGAATGTGATTATGTGAATGATTATTTATATTGAATCTCGAACGTTGCACCATGAAGTGTGGGATTAAATGTGTGTTTGTATGTACCTAGGTGGACATAAGGTTGTATGTGTACTACAACATGTAAATGTAATACATATAGTGTAACAATATACTAGTGTATTGGACATATTTTCCTAAGTTGTAGTTTTTATACTTGACAACGGAGGTGAGAATAACATGGTTAGATTTCCTAACATGATAGTATTATTAGAGAGATCATGTGATATATGTTAGATTGTTTATGTCGCATCATATATATGTGATGACAAGTTGAATGGCTTGAATTATAAACAAGTGATTGTAAGTTTATGTCTTATGCATGTTAGTGATTAAACAATGAAAGTCAACATGACATAGAAGTTGGAAATAATTGTTATGAAGGGGCATGCATGCTAATAATCTTGTGAATTAGATGGCATGAAAGGATAGGAGTCATGTCAACATGAACTCAAGCTTGAAATGGGCTATCGGGTCAAAGATGTGGCAAGTAAACAAGCAAGAACATGGAGAACTCAAGGTAAGTGACTCATGAACTAAACTCTTGGTTTGTTAATGCTATGTTTATGTATAAATGTAGAATGAGAACTAGACAAATGTATAATGATGGAAACTAAGGTACAACCTTGAGTTGTTCATTGTGAGGCATGAGGTGATCCTTATGCATTTATGATATGTGAAATTAGTATGGAATGGATAAAATTGTATGAAAATGAAGAAGGAAATACTAATATGTAAGGGTTAGAAGTATGAAGGATACGGATAAAGTTGTATGAAAACGAATAAGATAATACTACTATGTAAGGATTAGAAGTAGGATTGATTTGGATAAACTTGTATGAAAATGAAGAAGGAATTAGTAATATGTAAATATTAGAAGTATGAATGATATGAAGTTAGATAGAGATCCAATTCTTCATGTGTATTATAATATTGTATAGTTTATATGTAAATAAGTATACATATATATTAATAATATGTATTATTCGGATGGTAACTTAATTGCGATTTATTTGGGTTTTTATAGTTTCGGTTGGTCACTAGATGACTTTGTTGAAAAACATAAGAATTAAGTAAAGTTTCATGATGTTTTGCCTCTGACATGGCCATGTCGGGTAGCAACATGGCCATGTAACACCTGATGAATAATATGGGGGTAGCATTGCCATGTCTGATAGTAACATGGCCATGTAGTACCTGATAAGCAATTTGATGGTAACATGGCCATGTACATGACTATGTTTTGCACTATATATATTAGCATTTTCTTTATAACTCATTGTTTGAAACTTGTCATTGGAACCTTTAATTGCAAGTATGATACGAGAAAGAACGTATAGACATTTATAAGTGTGTATGCATGAAATGGTTGAGTATGTGATGGCTGGGTCATAATAATAATACAATCATGGGAATGGTATGAACGCATGTACTAGAATGTTGTTAATAGTATCGTCATGTCATGGGCAATGAAAGTGCAGGTATGTTAAGGATGAATGCATGCGGGTTAAAAGTTAAGATCCGGAGCTCGGGTTCAAGTTAGTAACCAGAATGGATCTGAACTTGCAGAGACAAGATTGACACGATTATGGAGTTTTCTTTAGATACTATTTCTTTATTGTTCATGTATCGTATGAAGCCACATGTTTAACTAATGATATGACTATGTGGTGGTCGCAGGTTTTAAGGGCCTCTCTCTTACGAAATGAGAAATATTTGAAGATCGAGTCAAGACATGGATTGTACGGGGGTGTGGTCACATAGTCTTGAACATTGTGTTCTTAATGTATGTAATAAAAATGAAAGAAGTAATGATTGAAATGCAATATCAAATGTTTAAGAATGTTTAAGCAAAAAAAAAAAAAATTATAGTTCCTATGTTTCCGCTGCATGAGTTTGTTAAAACGAATGAGGGTCTTACAAGTTGGTATCAGAGCCCTGGTTTGAGTGAACTCAAGTACAATAAGGGTAGTACTTGAACTCAAACTTGTGTGCTCTTGAGATTAGTGACCCGTACAATCCTAGTCTCGATTAAGATCCGAAGGTAGAAGTGAATGTGAGCTTGCAAGTGTGTTGAAACTAACTTTGATGCTTATATCAGCGTAACCTTCAATGGATGATGAGGATGTCTTGAGAACGAAATCAATGGCATATTTTAAAATGTGTGGATAAGACAGACTAATCACAGGTACACGATTTTATCATATATTGGTACCGGTGGGAGAAACCTCTTGAAGAACCGTAAATTTTAAAGGGAAGTCAACAACGTTGTCTAGAGAATGGATTTGAAAGAATTACATGAAACTGAAACCTGCTCTCTAGGCGTAAGATAATGATTACATGAAAGCACATGGCTAGTATGTGGAATGCGCACCTGGCCAGTGCACAAGAAACATATAATACATGTGAGGTCATGAGAATCATTATAGGTATGCCTGGTATATTGGGAAGTAAGTGGTCATGTGGGTAAAAGGGTGAAACAAACCTGAAAGAGTTAGATGTGAAGCGGTTTAATAAGAATGTTTAAGAAAAAAAACAATTAAATAAATTTGAAAGCGTCTAAACATGCTTTTGTAGAAAGCCTCATAGTTTTTATAAAGTAACCGTGATAATATATAAGAAAGTAATTTAATGATGTTTTTGGATTAAATGCAAGGCTCTCAAATAATTGGGAGCATTCTATATTGGATGAAAGCTTTGAGTCCATAAGTAAGTATGGATCAAACATGTATGGAATGAAAAGTTTTGTTTCCGTAGGTAAGTACGGATAGACATGTATGAATGAAAGTTCGAATCCATAAGTAAGTATGGATCAAACATGTATGGAATAGAAAGTTTTGTTTTCGTAGGTAAGTACGGATAGACATGTATGAGTGAAAGTTCGAATCCATAAGTAAGTATGGATAAAAAATGTATGGAATAGAAAGTTTTGTTTCCATAGGTAAGTACGGATAGACATGTATGAATGAAAGTTCGAGTCCATAAACTTGTATAGAATGGAAAGTTTCAAGCGTGTAGAGTATATAAGTAGGAATGAACATATAGGAATGAATGTGTATGAATGAAAGTACGTGTCCATATACAATTATAGATTGGGCGGGATGAAGGAGAAAGACGTTTCCTCTTCACCTAAGATAAGTATGGATGTTATAAGTACATGGTGTTAACAAATTAGTTAGGATACACATGTTGTATCACTAACAAAATGCTTATATACATATCATATGAATGAATACGGATAAAGTTAGGGTGTAGCTGGTTGTGGAAGATATTTATGGAAAATCTACTCAAGAATATGTTGATGGTTTGACCTCTCCAAAAGGTCAAAGGGATAAATTGGTAGGTATAAGGCGAGTATTAATAGATTACATGATGTATTAAATGAGCATAACTATTTGGTATTGTAGTTGTGGCATAAAAATTTAATTGAAGGAAAATGTATTGAATGAAATTACACATTTGGAATATTAGTAATCACTTTATGAGAATGAGGACTCTAAGGGCTAAGACTAGAACAAATGACTTAATAATTTTTACAAGGAAAGAAAAGTATAATGCGTACTTCGGTCTATGATTAGTATGAATGAAATGGATTGATGACCAAAGATGATAATTTAGTAATTGTGGCAGTTTGAATTTGAAAAGTCAAACTGTAGGAAATTTTGCAATATAATAAATGAAATGTGTGATATGGTTTGACATGTAACCAAGAATTATATGAAAGAATGGAAGATAGTTAGACACGAACCATGGGTGGACTTTTGAATGTCTAACATTATGGATTGCAAGTATATGTTTAACTTTTGGTTTTGTAGATACAAATAGTTGAATCCCCGATGTGATGGAAACAATGAAATTGGTGAAAGGATGACTATGAGTTGGAACTAGTCACGTGGACAACTATAACTAAGTTAGGTATGGCATGGATTCGAAGTGAAACGGACCAATTCGGTGCATGGATTGTTGGTTAAGGCCATGAGAGTAAGGTTAGTATAATCGCTTTGTATATAATTGTTAACTAGGAATTGGTAGATGGAGTAGTGTCCTCCATATGAGTGAATAGTGGCTTACGTATGACCTAATATAGCATGTTTGACTTCTAAAATCATTTGAAAAAAAAAATTGCTTAAAATTGTTATCATGGAAAGTAATCTTACTCTCTGATAGAAAACTCGAGATATGAAATGGTAGACGCTTGAGAAACTGAGGAATTATATCGGTATGCATGTACTATAAGTAAGGAATGATATGAACTAACAAGTGACTGGTATGGATGCAATGTCTTAAAATTTTACCCTGAGAAGGTGCACCTAGGAGATGAAAAGGTTAGTGACTATAAATGGACATATAACTTTCGAGTTAAATTGAATGTATGGGAATAAGGAAGTGACTTTGTTATGATAATAATGCCCACAAATAAATTCTTGTGATATGCAGACGATCATAGTCTAACGGATATGTGCTAAGAAAGTAATTAGAAAGAATGTGTAATAATGGATCTAAGTGGTAGGCTCATGACGAGCATTATAGTGGCTTATGCAAGATGAGAGAATCAAGTGTTGGTTATAATGTGAAAGGTGATATCGGTTAGTGCGTCATGTTTGATAACCTCTTAAAGTCTTATATTATTATAAGAACATTAGAACAAATATATAATTATGTTTTACCATGAATAAAGTCGCGCATATGTTGTTAAGTGGGATCGTGTTGTGCCATGAAATATTGAAAGAAAAGATTGAATTAATAAATAATGACAATGTTTTCAAGGGATTAGCATTATCCAAGTACTTGAGATTTGATAGGTGAGAATGATTGCCCGGCGAACAATACTGTCCATGGGCTCGAGATGTGTAACGTATACTTATGGTAAGCAGTGGCACACGACATAACTAGGTATGTGTTTTCATATATCGATAGCATGAAAAAAAATGGAGGTTTATAATAGACTTGGTTTGTCAAGAATCAAAGAGGTTTCAGGGACGAAACCTTCTTTAAGGAGGGTAGACTTGTAACGCCCAAAAACATGAATTTTTAAATTTTTAGCATGTTTGGTTGTGTTATGACATGAGATTATAAAATAACTAAGTTATATAGCAAAGTTATCTAACTTAGTTAGAATATAAGTTAATAGTAACGAAATTAGTTTATTTAAACCAAAAGAGGTAAATAAGAAACTTGAAGGGCTGAATGTGACAAAATAAAAGAAAGATTAAATATCTAGTTGTGGGGAGGGCTGAAAATGGAGTTGTGTGTGTGTGTGTGTCGACATTCTGGAGAGGAAAACCCTCTCAAGAACAAAATGTGCAATTCAGCCAAATCAAGATCAAATTGGGTGTTGAAACCTTGCATGATTAAGGAATTCTCATGATCTAATCATAATCAACCTAAGGTAAGTTGTAGCATGTCATTTGGTGGTGGTTTTTATGCTAGAGAATTGTTGAATAATGAAAGTATTGTATGAGTTTTAACAATTCAACATGAATTGATGTGGTATGTGTTTATGTAATCACTAGATTAGCAAGTATGTGTGTGTGATTTGAGTAATCGATACGTTTGAATGAATGTTCAAGTATGGTGTGAAATGGGTTTCCAACATGGGGATGAACCTATGATTAACTTTAGTTAACTTGGTGTATTAGCTTAAATATTTTGAATTTATGCTAACTAGATGTTAATGGCTCCATTGGTTAGTAAGAAAAATGGTGATTGATGTTATGAGCTAGAAAGGTAAGCATGAATTACTTGTATATTGTGCCTTAAATATTGTATGCACACCAAGTGTTTGATGAAATGTCTAAATGACAATAATAGGTGAAATTGTACGCAAGTAATGGATGAACATGAATGGAATATGATAATAAATGTAATTGATTGTGTGCACCTATACGGATGTGTTAGAAGTGTCTAAGATACTTGCAAATGGCTTGTACAAGTATTTACATAAACGGGTCAAACGAGTTGGAATGTGATTATGTGAATGATTATTTATATTGAATCTCGAACGTTGCACCATGAAGTGTGGGATTAAATGTGTGTTTGTATGTACCTAGGTGGACATAAGGTTGTATGTGTACTACAACATGTAAATGTAATACATATAGTGTAACAATATACTAGTGTATTGGACATATTTTCCTAAGTTGTAGTTTTTATACTTGACAACGGAGGTGAGAATAACATGGTTAGATTTCCTAACATGATAGTATTATTAGAGAGATCATGTGATATATGTTAGATTGTTTATGTCGCATCATATATATGTGATGACAAGTTGAATGGCTTGAATTATAAACAAGTGATTGTAAGTTTATGTCTTATGCATGTTAGTGATTAAACAATGAAAGTCAACATGACATAGAAGTTGGAAATAATTGTTATGAAGGGGCATGCATGCTAATAATCTTGTGAATTAGATGGCATGAAAGGATAGGAGTCATGTCAACATGAACTCAAGCTTGAAATGGGCTATCGGGTCAAAGATGTGGCAAGTAAACAAGCAAGAACATGGAGAACTCAAGGTAAGTGACTCATGAACTAAACTCTTGGTTTGTTAATGCTATGTTTATGTATAAATGTAGAATGAGAACTAGACAAATGTATAATGATGGAAACTAAGGTACAACCTTGAGTTGTTCATTGTGAGGCATGAGGTGATCCTTATGCATTTATGATATGTGAAATTAGTATGGAATGGATAAAATTGTATGAAAATGAAGAAGGAAATACTAATATGTAAGGGTTAGAAGTATGAAGGATACGGATAAAGTTGTATGAAAACGAATAAGATAATACTACTATGTAAGGATTAGAAGTAGGATTGATTTGGATAAACTTGTATGAAAATGAAGAAGGAATTAGTAATATGTAAATATTAGAAGTATGAATGATATGAAGTTAGATAGAGATCCAATTCTTCATGTGTATTATAATATTGTATAGTTTATATGTAAATAAGTATACATATATATTAATAATATGTATTATTCGGATGGTAACTTAATTGCGATTTATTTGGGTTTTTATAGTTTCGGTTGGTCACTAGATGACTTTGTTGAAAAACATAAGAATTAAGTAAAGTTTCATGATGTTTTGCCTCTGACATGGCCATGTCGGGTAGCAACATGGCCATGTAACACCTGATGAATAATATGGGGGTAGCATTGCCATGTCTGATAGTAACATGGCCATGTAGTACCTGATAAGCAATTTGATGGTAACATGGCCATGTACATGACTATGTTTTGCACTATATATATTAGCATTTTCTTTACAACTCATTGTTTGAAACTTGTCATTGGAACCTTTAATTGCAAGTATGATACGAGAAAGAACGTATAGACATTTATAAGTGTGTATGCATGAAATGGTTGAGTATGTGATGGCTGGGTCATAATAATAATACAATCATGGGAAAGGTATGAACGCATGTACTAGAATGTTGTTAATAGTATCGTCATGTCATGGGCAATGAAAGTGCAGGTATGTTAAGGATGAATGCATGCGGGTTAAAAGTTAAGATCCGGAGCTCGGGTTCAAGTTAGTAACCAGAATGGATCTGAACTTGCAGAGACAAGATTGACACGATTATGGAGTTTTCTTTAGATACTATTTCTTTATTGTTCATGTATCGTATGAAGCCACATGTTTAACTAATGATATGACTATGTGGTGGTCGCAGGTTTTAAGGGCCTCTCTCTTACGAAATGAGAAATATTTGAAGATCGAGTCAAGACATGGATTGTACGGGGGTGTGGTCACATAGTCTTGAACATTGTGTTCTTAATGTATGTAATAAAAATGAAAGAAGTAATGATTGAAATGCAATATCAAATGTTTAAGAATGTTTAAGCAAAAAAAAAAAATTATAGTTCCTATTTTTCCGCTGCATGAGTTTGTTAAAACGAATGAGGGTCTTACAGGTAATGAATCTCATAGGATCGGACGTCCTCTGCCCTAGGGTATGGACCGTCATTGATGGTGGGCCACTAGGCAATCAATTGATCATCAGGCACACGATCGATAGCCGTGGTAAAAAAAATCCTGAACTAACTCCTCCTCTTTGTAAATACCGGTTGCAACAGCAAATTGACAAAGCGACATCTGAAACTCCTTGCTAAACAGACAGAAATGTATCTCCTCGGCAAGTTCTGATCATCCAAATCTGAGTATGGCCAACCGGTCGAGGGGTATAACAAAATGTGGATAGAAACTTCACCATCAACTGCCGATAATATGACCCAGCCCCAACCCGAAACAAACGATCCCACACAGTATCCTCTCTGATTACCTGTCTCACATGATCCGTCACCCTACATGTCTCTAATGCTCCCTAATGTATCCCCCTCATGCACTCCACCTTCATCTCCCTAATTTGACGGAACCGTCTCCATTCATACGATTGGGCAGGGTATGTGATATACGAATACTCTGAACAATCGCCACCAGCATATTGATCGTAATCCCCACAGATAGCTTTCAGGTTCATCTACATACTCTTGGTTCAGATTCGGCAACTGAAACCCGTCACTAAAACGAACAACTGATGCAGCATCTTCCTCCCCTCGTTCAACAACGATTTCGATTTTACTTTTCGAAACGTATGATTCTTTCGGGTTTGACTGGTTTGAATAATCGCCAATAAATAATTGATGTCAAAAAACGACATCGAGATACGAATATTTTTTAGCAAACCCGTTTGTGATTTTTTGTTTGAAAAAAACCCGGCACTTCAATGTTGGGTTTATAGGTGACAACTGGATGAATGAGAATCGTATTGGGCAGTAGGAAACGTATGGGATTAATGTTTCACCAACTTAATCACTTCATCGGACTAATGAAAATCGTATTGGACAATATGATCCCAATTGGTGTCAATGAAAATCATATTGCCCTATATGATTCCCCTGCTGCTTTGGTTCAACTAATTATTAGTTGACCGAATTTATTATTTGTAGAGTAAAGGAGATCGTATTGGGCAATATGATCCCAATTAGTATCAATGGGAACCATATTGCCCAATATGGTTCCCTTGCTGTTTTGGTTGGAATTATTGGTGGCTGATCGCATTTATTATAGGTAAAGTAAAGGGAATCATATTGGGCTGTATGATCCCAATTCATATTAATAGGAACCATATAGCTCAATATGGTTCCTCTGTTTGGGATGTATACTTTTTTAAGGGGATGTATAAATAGTATCACCCAAAAATTCTCGTATGAAATTTGGGTCAAGAATTTTTCTCATCGTATTAATCACTTTCATAGTCAATATATGCTTATATGGTGCTTTCATTAAATACTTAAGGCAATGCTACCATCATGCTCAAATTATTTCTAACTAAACTTGTTTTTTAACTGCACACCCATAAAATCAAAACATCGTCTCTTTAGCCAAGGGTAACTTCTTTCACAACTAGAACACCCTTTTTGGCCATGTTGTTTTAACCACGCATTGTTTGCATTTGAACCAGCCGGTCATGGTAAAATATCATATCATTGTGCTTTATTTTTTCTTTTAAAAAATTATTTTTCTAATTAACTTAGATTATACAGAGTATTTTAGTTACCTAGTCGTGTTAAAAGTGTAATTACATTAAAAAAAAAATGTAGCATTTCATCGTTTTAAACCAGATAGATATGTATAAATGATTTATAATTTGTTTTTCTTACATATAACATCATCCGATTTTTATTACCAGCCAGTGAACCGCTAAGATGATTGGTTTGTTGTCCCGGTCTAGTTTTAAAAACCTTACTTTTGGGGCATTCAATCTAAATCTAATAGTGTTCATGGGTACTTAAATTACATAATTCTTATAAGAAAAAAATTTGAAACACTTGCATTTAAATTTCTGTATCAAGTTAGCCATGTAAGTAGGATATGACAACATTCATTCAATGTGCATCAGCTTTTATATCCAACAAGCTTTACACCTTCCTGTTCCAAAAATGTTAGTCTATGAAAGAGCCTCAATTGCTTCCTTTTATTTTTCCTGATCCCAAAAACACATAATTTGATGCACAAGCTCGTTCGGTATCTAACTGCAAAAAAGACCTGATAATCGATCCATAACGTAAAGCGGCAAGTTTCTTTGGTTGCCAGGAAATGGCACTAATGGCAGAGGTCTATCGTGTGGTACGGTGGACCTTGGCAGCAAAGATTCACCTCCCTCTGCACGTACAGGTTTGATCCACCAACTAACTTCATGGCCTTGATGACATAATTTTCATCATGTAGCTCAAAGGGTGGGCTGAAATTATGTCACAAGTCAAAATAAATACTTATTTAAATACAAATTATAAAAAATAAGAAAAAACCGCATGCAAGATACCATAGTATCCCAAAAGAAATAAAACTGTTAGTAAGAATTATTGGCCAATAAGCCATAGTTTGCATGATCAAAATCCAATTTACCTCAAAAATAATACAAAAATAAAAGGGTTAAACAGGTCAACCTGTGAACTAATTGGGTTGGCATTAACACGACCCGTTTACCACGGGTTGGAAGGTTCAACCTGAAATGACCCAAACCCGTTTATACTAAACACAAACTTGCAAATCATACCTGGACCAGTATAACGGCACTTGGTGCATTTCCTAAGCAATATAACTGCTTGTTTCGTTTAATGAGATTATGAAGACCTACGTGCTTTTTAATGGTAAAAAAACCAAACAAATAAGCAAAATATGGATTAAAAGGTGACTGAACATAAATCCCATAAAATAGTGTCACTTGATCTTCAAGTTTTCTCAAATTTAATCTTGAGAGCAAGTTGCCCACTTTGACGGCGTGGCATATAAATACAAAAGAGAAACTAATTAAACTACAGCAGATTCATATCACATGTCTTGATAATTTGAATACATTAACCTAAATCTATGTTTTATTTCAAACGGAACGAAAAATACCCAAAAAAAAGAAGCTAAGAAAAGGTCAAAGGGGTCAAAATCACCTAAAGTCAACTTTAAATGCTTGAATCCTTTTAATCACTTTATTCAAAAGACTAAACTATTGTTTATACGTTATACCTTCCATTATCATATTTGACAAGCTAATTCTCCTGATTGAAGAAGCAACGCAGTTGAACAGTAATTGTTGGTGCCTTCTACGTGGCATTCGGTGATTTTTTTTTCTGGTGGGTTACTAAGTGTTTGTTTTGGATGTTGTTGCATTGTGATTGAGTGTTTTTTTTGCTTGTTTGTTTATAACAGCAGTAGACAAGCAAGCTGGTGCATCTTGATACAAAGAGACAAAGGGAAGGAGAGTGAAAGGTGTGTATTAGAACCCAACAAAAGTAGGCTGCTTGATTTAACAATAAACAGATTACAGAAGTGATAGACCCGATCCGAGATGGGGAATCTCCTAGACCCAATTCGAGATGGGGAATCTCCTAAACCTTGACTAAACAAGATGTCATATAAACCAAGACAAAGTGACCAATACATGAAGCATCCTATTTATACTAAGAACTTGTAACCGCTTGCGACTCCTCACTACCCCTCATTTATTTAATAAACTTTATACTAAGGACTGATAACCCATTGGAGCTGACCCATTGATCCAACTAGAATAGGAATAGACTTTGAGAGGGATCATATAAATTCGAAACTGCTCCATAATTGTATAAGGTTTGACCCGTTTAATTATGCGGGTTAACTAGGATTGTATCAGTGTGCCAGCCCAGTCGCCCAGATATACAGGAGCAGAAGACAAGAAAGAGAGAGATAAAAACTGGAGGTTTTAGCCCCGCTTGTCCCTTCCCCTTCTTTCATGTAGACCGTTTCTTTTTCTCTGATTTCATCGCAACAAAGATACAGGAGGCCAGACCGATGAGATGAGACAGAGGTGGCGTCTACGCCTACCACACCCCATCAAACAACCAAAGCCATACGACATCTCTTTCAGGTACGTTTGCATTTGACCTGGACATCGGCCTCCTTTTTGCCTTCCATCTCCAGACGATTTGTTGATTGCCATCGTCGCGTGTAATCTCTTATGCTTTCTGGATTCAACTACACTCCCTATTCCTACGCAGTGTCTCTCAAACATTTATTCTTATCCTCAACTAGATTTTTATGTAGTAGTTAATTTGCACAAGCAAATGTAAATTGTTGTGTGATTTTAACACCTCTTCCATTGACTATTAATTATTAGTTCTTGATGATTTGTTGGGAGGATGATTGCTTTAGGGTTCAAGTTAGCCAGATAACAGATTTGACTACAAACCAAGAAGATGATAAGATTTACAAAATTGCTGATAAATGTATTTAAAATCATATGAGAGCTGAAAAGGGGCATTTCAATCTTCGAGGAGTTAACTTTCTCGATGATAAGAAACGTTGCGTTGTCATTAACTATAATTCTTGCATACAACTTTTAGTTATTGATTATGCCATTTCTTTTGATTATCTTTTGTTCTAATTTGGATATTTGATATACTAAAGTTTTATTTTTATGCTTTTTGAAGTGTCGATTTGTAGAGATGTTTGAACAGGAGAGCTCATCAACCTTTGTAGAGAGTTATTCAACCATATTTTCTTTAATTATAATTCTTAGCCTATCAAGGATTGAAATTAATTAGATTGTCGCAATATTAGGTTGAATCGATTATTCACATTTTATTTGAATGCAAATATACAACTTTGAAATAACTTTGAAACACATCTACCTGAACCAACTTCTACTCAGAAGGTAGTATGTTATCTGGAAGGTAATATGTTATCCAGGCAAAGCCATGGGGGTGGGCGAAAAAAAATTGTGGAAAAAATTTAGTTTATGTTTGCGTATCATCATCTATAATAAGTTGATAGGAGGTATATAATAACTTTAAACTAAAAGTTGTCAGTTGTCACTTTGACACATTTATTTATTCAACAATTTAGCTATAGGGAAACAGATCAAAGTATCAAACCAGTTGAAAGGTGTCCAACATTTATTTTAATGTACACATATATTAAATACAATTATCACATGTGTTGATTTAGATTATCATCATAATACTGCTTTTTTGGACTTGATCGACAGCCTGGTTATAATAAAAAAAATGTACAAACAGAAAAACTATGTACCTGGTTAAGAGCTTGATCACCATTGCCAGGAGCAACAAATACAGCTACAAGTTCATCTGCAACCTGAAAATCAAACTCTTAAAAAGTTCCTTTTCCAAGGTTCTTTCAAAACAAATGTAAAATAGTAGTTCAACTGTAGGAAGCATATGAATAAATTATGCAGATTCATGCTTATATGTCTATATGTAAAAGCTGACGCATAATGTAGCAATTATTTTGCTATTAAGCCACCATTACAACAAACTGATAAAAAAATATTAATACTGAATTACTACCATAAGTTCTAAAAGTTTAAAATCATCATAGATGTCAAACCTAGACACGTACAATATATATTAGAATTCTTTGCTCCAGAATATAAAGCAGATACATTTATTAGTGAGACGGGAAAAGGTGATCACTACCTGTCCACCTTATTAGTGAGAACGCAGAAGTGAAACAGTAATCAATGGTCGCATTTTTTTATGGTAAGCTTGCATTGTGTTTATCGCTAGTGTTTAGAGAGAAGTGTAATGGAGAATGACTATAAGTTGAAGGCTAAGGATTAGATGTAAGGTGGATTTGTTAAAATCCACTCTAGCCATTACATATCCTTTTTACATGTGGTGACTAACATCAAACATTAAGTAGTCAAGCAAAATCGTAACTACAAGTTCACATAAACTTAAAATAAATTCAGATAGGAACCTATTAACCCCTTTAGATTCCTACAAGTTAGAAATGCTTTTTTTTGGTTGGTAACACTTCAAGCTAATGTTACTAATAGCGTCGTTATTTCGACGTGTAACCATACACATATAAGCAGTTATTAATTCAATTTGATGTTCTTTTGTTGAGTTTATCAAGCTTATGTTACCTATTTCCTTGTTGGATTGATTTGGGTCCACAAAATTACAGTTGAGATGTTTTTTAAACATATAATTTGAATCAAGGTAAGTTATTATACTATGTGTAAAGTCATACATTATAATCTCCATGGAATGAAGTGCAAATAGAAGGAGCCCAAACCGGTATTAAAAAGGGGGAAAAGAGATAAGGGAAACAAAAATATGAAATTAACCAAAAAGATTGAAGTCCAACATGAATTATATTAATATGGTCAGACGATTAGAAAGTAAATGGAAACATAGATGAGTAAATATGCAATTATAGCAAATCTGACTATCTGGAATGCAAAGAAACTAAATCTACACCGAAAAACAATAGTTACTATAGAAATATTTTAAAGGAATTTTTGCATATATCCCCTTACTGAGAAGCTTAATTACATATATACCCAAACCTTAAAATCAATTACATATTTCCCCCTATCTTATAAATTACCCATTTAGCCTTTTGTGATTTCCTCAATTAAAACTAATTACATAACTAAAATCAATTCTGTTAAAAAAAGAAGCTAAAATCAATTACATTATCAACTACAAATGATCTCTTAAGCACCACATTGCAGTTTGCAACCCTTAAAATAGGGTGTTCAACACCAACAGCTTCACCATGCATGTGACCATTTCGTAAGAGCAAATACCAAAAAGGTTTTTCATATCAACTAAAACATGGTAAAGTAAATTTGAAAATAATGTTCCAAACTAGTTGATTATATAATTATATAATATCTAGTATGATCGAAACTTCTTTCCATCCCTCATTTGTTGAATCTGTTGCTCGAATGTGCTTTGCAGCATCAAATGCCAAAGAAACATTATAATATAAACTTGATTTAACTCTTTTTTTAACCAAATATTTAAATGAGGAGGATGATTAATTTGATTTATAGGAAACAAAAGGAGGTTATCGACGAGCCACAGAAATTCAAATCGCACATCATGACTTGTTCAACTCAATAGAGGACTAGCTAGGGGAAATATGTAATTAATTGTGTTAGAAATATATAAATAGACATTAAATAAGTTTATTAAGGGTAAAATAGTAATTCAATAGGTTAATTTTAATGAATTGGATATATATGTAATATATGTAGTTTAAGAAGAGGAAATATGTAATCAATTTTTAAGGTTGGGTAAATATGTAATAAATGATCTTAAGAAGGGGATATATGTAAATGCCCCTATTTTAAACGCCATAACTCTGCACTTCATTAGAGCATAGTAAACTCAAATGTCAATAATTAAATTCGACGTAAAATTCAAATATAATTTGGCTTTACAATCTATCTAGTAGGAATCTATTTGTCTATTATCAATCATGAACAGTATCTCAGTTATGAACATATTTATTTTTTTAAATTGTTCACTTCCAATATCAAACATACCCATAATTACATATTAGTATCATATAATACACTTCAACATTAAAGACTTGAGAAAGATACATGCAATAACCCTTATCACCTAGCTACGTGTCTAGGATGTTGATGATCAAATTAATCGATGAGACAGTTGGCAAACGAGATGAATATCAACTAAAAATAAACCTTTGACGGTGTTATAGACTTTAAAAGTAAAAATAAGCATGCAATACTTATTAATATCAACTAAATATAGATGTATTCTGCTCACCGCCTTACGTTAGCATTGCGAAAAAGCAATGACTTTCGCAATTACGACAAAATTCCAGCTAGTCATATTAAACTTTTCTATTTATAATTTCACTCTCTGATTCACCACCTTATCCCTCTACCCTTTCAAGATTTTCCACTTCATTAACATTAAACTAAATAAAATCTAGATGTGACTAACATGCATAAAGAATCCATATACATAATGTATTAACAAAGATATGAAATTAGAAAATCAATTAAGAAAGAGATTCAAGATTTATTACCTTAATCAGAAATAGGTGATTTGAATAGTGTCAACGTCATTGTCGGTCAGTTTGCCAGAGGCCTGTTTTAGCGGTTCACTCAATGCACCACAATCTTCCACCTAAGCCCAGAGCCATGTCAGCCACTTCAGCAATCTCAAGCATTTTGCCTATTTAAGGCACAGCTTCAATGTTTCTGAGTATCCAGTTCAGAACAGTTTCTGTACATTTCACCATGAGAAATTTCTTTCTGACCGAGCCTGAGGTGAAATCACCCAATGATTTCACAGGAAGTTTCATTGATATGTGGCGAGATATAAGGGTTTCAATGGTGATTCCACCATTGACAATTGCCATTTGCATATGTGTGGTGATGTCTGTCATGATGTTCATTGAACGCGTGTACATGACCGTTGTGATTATTTTGGTGAAGATCATGGGCAAAAAAAAATATACACAGTACAAACTGGAAACCATGCAACAAGACATAGAGCAGAACAGAAGTTACCCCATGGTATTGGTTCAAATACCGATGTTTAATGAGAAAGAGGTACACTTGTTTTATTCAATATACATATTATGTTTGTACGGTGCATAAATATATAGCTTAAGAGAAACCAAATTTTTACATTCTTATCAGGTCTACAAACTCTCCATTGGATCTGTGTGTTCACTTAGATGGCCATCCGATCGTCTCATTGTTCAAGTTCTTGATGACTCCACTAATGAAGCTCTAAGGGTACCCACCCACCCCACCCTCTCTTCTCTCTTTCTACACTTAAAATCTCAAATAATAAAAAGATAAATTATGTATGTAGTTATGTACTAATTAAATCACTAAATGCAGAGGCTGGTAGAAGGTGAGTGCAAAAAGTGGATACAGAGAGGAGTGAATGTCAAATATGAAACCAGAAACAACAGAAATGGATACAAAGCCGGTGCTCTACGTGAAGGTTTAAAGAAAGATTATGTGCATGATTGCGAATTTGTAGTCATTTTTGATGCAGATTTTCAACCAGATGAAGAATTTCTTTGGAGATCTGTACCTTATCTTCTTGAAAATCCAGAACTGGCTTTGGTACAGGCAAGATGGAAATTCGGTAAAGCTTACTCAATTCTCTCATATTCCCTATTTTGCCCCTATCCAATAAAGATATACACTCGCTTATCACAGTTTGATTTCAGATTATACCATCACTAACACATGTTTTTCTTAGTAAATGCTGATGAATGCATCATGACCCGGCTCCAAGAGATGTCACTTGCCTATCATTTCGCTGTTGAACAAGAAGTCGGATCTTCAACTTGTCAATTTTTCGGATTCAACGGTAAGTCAGAGATCAAATTGTTCGCTCAAATAGCTTTTAAAAAAATTCTCATGAAATTTTTATGTCATTAGGAACTGCTGGTGTATGGCGTATAAAAGCAATTGAAGATGCTGGTGGCTGGAAAGATAGAACCACTGTGGAGGACATGGATCTTGCAGTTCGGGCCAGTCTCAAGGGGTGGAAATTCGTCTTTGTGGGAGACTTGGAGGTGAGTTGTGATATGTAATAATATATTTTATTTTTATTAAAGTAACATATCCAATAATACTACACACCAAAATATTCTCTCACATAGGTAAAAAACGAACTCCCGAGTACCTTCAAAGCTTACCGCTATCAACAGCACCGATGGTCATGTGGTCCAGCAAATCTGTTCAGAAAAATGACCAAGGAAATCATCTTATGTGAGGTATAACTATTAACTACTGTGACTGTCATGAACCTTTTTTTACCTAATAACATTTGGAATTGATTAACATGCATCCTACGTTATTATGCAGAGAGTATCCATTTGGAAGAAATTCCATGTCATCTATGCATTCTTCTTTGTAAGGAAGATAATAGCACACTGGGTCACCTTTTTCTTTTATTGTATAGTCATCCCAATAAGCATCATGGTCCCAGAAGTCAAGCTTCCGAAACCAATTGCCATATATATCCCCGCAACAACTACCATTCTGAACTCGTCATGCACCCTAAGGTAACTTACCTCAAAATAAACTAACCTAAAAAAAAGAAACTAACAGCTAAAAGTCACATCTTGCTTCACACAGGTCGCTACATCTCCTTGTGTTATGGATCCTGTTTGAAAACGTCATGTCTTTTCATCGGTCCAAAGCAGCAATCATAGGACTCCTAGGAGCCAACCGTGTCAACGAATGGGTGGTGACTGAAAAACTCGGGAATGCATCAAAACCAAACACCAATATCAGGCCACCGCCACCACCACCTACTACAAGACGTCGGTCACGCTTTAGAGACGGGTAACTTAGTCAACAAATATTAATAATGCTTCAGCACGTGCAAATGCTAATAATTTCAAATGACAAACAGGATTCGCAACTTTCATTTCTCGGAGTTGATAATGGGACTGTTCCTGCTATATGTAGCTTGCTATGACATTATCTTCGGGAAAGATCACATGTTTGTTTATCTGTTGCTGCAATCGGGTGCTTTCTTCGCTGTAGGACTTGGGCGTGTTGGTATAAACGTCCCGTAAAGCGGCACGCTGCTTGTTCGAGTGCTATCGTTTCGTCAGCAATCTCAAATAAAGCTCTTAGCTATCTATCTATCTATCTATAAAGCTCTTAGCTATCTATCTATCTATCTATACTAGTACAATAATAAAGTGTAATCAAGAGTATAATGTGATGAGAATAAAGTGTGTTATGATATTATGGTTTAATTAATAAAATGAATAATTCGTGTGTTTTTGTTTAGAGTGAACATACATACAATGTTTGAAGTTGAAAGGGGGAAATCAAAACAGATATGATATGAAGATGATAGCCCTAAAAGTTGATTAATTGAAACAAATAGAACCAAAACGTGAATGAAAGGGACATCGATCCTTACCAGGAATGGGTCATTTGTGTCCAACTGATTTATCATCAAGTGAATAGGGCACCAAACTCGATCCTCCCGACTAAAGCAATGGAGCGATTGAACACCAACATATAATTATTTGATTTTGCAGGGACGGTGACAGTGGTCGGAAGGAACAAACAATCCATGTCACAGTAAGATTTTAAGGTTCTAGTTACACGGGAGACATTAACATTTTGATATTCAGCACGCGTTATGATATAAGTTTCTTATGTATCAAACTATTACTAGATCCATAGCTTCAATTAAGACTCAACCTATGATCATGACATATATTTTGTCATTTTAGTAATTTGTAACAGGGGTGTCAATTCTTGACACGACACGAAACACGACCCGAACACGACACGAAATTAATCAGGTTTTGGGTTGGCAAATATAAACCGTTTAAAAATATGGGTCATGTTAGGGTTGACCCGTATAAAAACGGGTCGTTTTCGGGTTGAAACATTTAAAAACGGGTTGACCCGCCAACCCGTTTAGATTTCAAAATTAGTTCATCTATTTTTTTCTTTTCTATAAATGAGTGTTAAGTTACTTTTATCTTTAGTATTTATACTCACAATTAAAAAAATTCATTACCACTTAAGTTTTTACCTTTACATTTTCAAAGCTAAGTATTTATTATTGCTTTTGTTTATTATAAATAAATATGATTTGAATAAGATTTTAAGTAAATATATGATTACTTATAATATATTTCTAATTAAAACCCAATATACATAGTTGTTATATGCAAAATCACATATTAAACATGTTACTCTTAACCGACTTACACAATAACTCACTTATAACTCGTAAATTTATTAGGTTCATTTTGATAAATGGGTTAAACGGGTCATATTTCGGTTGACCCGAATTTATGTTATCCGGGTTAGGGTTGACATTTTTGACACGAATAGGAATATGGGTTGGGTTAGGGTTGCATATTTCAACCTGTCAACCCGCCAACCCGCGGTCCTTCAACCCGCCAACCCGACACGATTGACACCCCTAATTTGTAATTCATTAATTTATCTCATATCAGTGACTTAATCAAGCTTCTCCCCTCTAGGCTTCTCTTATCATGTGGTAAAAGTTTGAACACGGTCATTTTTTAATGATTTGTAATTCATTGATTTATCTCATATAATTGATTTAATCAAGCTTTCCGCCTCCAGGCTTCTCTCATATAGAAAATTTTTTATCACGGCCATCTTTCTCACGATGTAACAACAAAACTTTCAACAATCTCAACAAAAATAAGCGAGTCTAGGTGATATAAAATCACTTGTTTTTATGATTGAAAACAAAAGGAAAGATGAGTGATTTAAAGTGGAAATATTTGTGTAGTTTAGTGTTTTAATTTTTCTCTTATACTCTAACTACTTCCTAGTGTTTTCTTTAATAAAATTGTGGGCAGTTAAAGAAAAAAGACAGGATGCGAATAAAAATGTAGACACCTAAACTTAGTCCTCAACCAAGTTTGAATTCATTCCTCACATGTTCAAACAAACTCCTATTTTGTCATTTTTTTTTCATCTTCATTCTTCATTTAATTTAAAAATAACCTTCCCTCTACCTAAACCACTAATCCTCTCACATACATCACAATCAAGTCTAACTCAAAGTCAAACTTACTTTTCCTAGCAAAGACTAAAACCATCCCCTCAAATCTCACCTTATTAACATTAAAAACTCAAACTTTTCAAGAAAGATGAAAGCTTCTTGATTTTGTGACACCCATTAATGAAGCTTCTGAAACCATCCCACCCTTGTGTCACCATGGCCACCGATGGCCGTTCTGGGTTTTCTCCTCCGGCCAGTTTCCGAGATGGGTTTGACCGGAATTGTGTTCCGGTGCCGGAAATTGGTGGTGGAGATAAGGTTTATGTGGCTGTTGGAAAAACAGTTGAAAAGGCAGTGCCTTTGTTTCATTGGGCTTTTAGGAGGTTTAGAAATCGAGAGATTTGCATACTTCACGTTCATCAACCTTCTCCATTGATACCAACACTTTGTGAGTTCATCTTCATCCCTTTGCTCTAGATTCAAATTTTTATATAAGTTGACCGGTTTTCATGTTTGTGGTTGACTTTTTTGGATTTGAATTAATGGAGGCTTTTCTGTTTTTGAGCTTGTTTGATATTGCAGAATTTGAAATTTTCTTTTGTGATAGACCTCAGCCCAAGCAACAAATGCATAGATTGATTAAGAACAGTAGTTTGACTATTAGGTCAAAGGCTATATTTCCTCACATAGAATTGACACCATTTGTCGAAAATTCTATAACAATTTTCCTACGTGTTGGTATGTGTTATAACATTTCACAAATTATGTCATTAGTTTTACTAAAAAAAGTACAGAAATTAGAGTTGATTTTGAAGTTGAAAATAGTATCTTTGACTTTGAAAGTCAAACTGCAGTTTTACATTGGAAGGGCTGTTCTTGATGATTAATAAAATTTATGCTTCATACTCTAATCAGGTTTAGAATGGATTGATTTGACTAGCTACTGCTTCTTAAGTAAAGCTTTTACCTCTAAACAAGACCTTACAAATGATTAGAACTGAGCTCAACTAGCCAAACACAACTTTCGTATCCAAAAAAATATTTTACACTATACTTCATGGGTCAAAGAAATATTTTATCAGCTCAATTCTTTAACCTTAACAGAAACAGGTTTGACCAAGTGTAATCAGCCTTTTAATAACATAATCCTGAAGAGTAGTTAGATTTTTTAATCATTATTAAAGATCAACCTATTACCTTGTCTCTAAACAATCAACATATTTAACATGCAAGAAAGGAAGAAAAAGCAAGAATAGTTGGTTTAAAATAACATATAGTAAGGTGTCTTATGATATTTCAGCAAATCAAGAAAATAAACTTCATCTTTTTAAATGAAACATAGTGAGGTCATAGAGAGGGGGTATTTCTACGTTTTATATCGAATAATTAAGTTGGTATATTATATGCCAGAGCACACTAGCTATCACAACATGGCATCTATATACGTGACAATCATCTTCAACGTGTTTGGTTATCTGATGAAAGACTTGATTCTTGGCTATAGACCACAGTCAACAATCATATCAAGGACCAACTTTCCTTGAGGTTGAAGATTTCCTTGTGGAGATTGAGATAGTGCTGTCCCAAGAAAGTAATGAAGACGTCGTATATCCATAACGTGAAATTGAGACTAGGTTATGCTCTGATTATGAATACCTTAGGTTATCATCTCCTGTGAGGCAGTGATAGTAATGTCGTCCCCATAGACTACAAGAATGATTTGTCAGCCTCAGGTGATGTCTTAAAAACACAAAATTATCCTGGGAGCTACAAGCCATGCAAAAATATTTAAGAATATTAGGAAGTCATCCAAACTATGCTCTAGGAGACCGCTTGAGACCACATAATGAGAGTCTAAGCCAACGTACTTTAATGGTCTCCTCCAGGATCATAAACCCATGTAGCTGCTTTGTACATACCCCGTCCTCAAGGATGGTATCAAGTTAGACATTCGTGACATCCCAACAAATGGATCTTGACAGGAGCAAGGGTGGATCGGAGCTGGCATAGGGTAGCTTCCCGCCATCCTGTGCTGGCTCTGATACCATGAAGTCAGAGAAAGATGGAATATTATTGTGTCCTCAATTCAATAAATAACTCAATAGAAAAGCAAGATAGTTATAATGATATCTACAAATTTATATCACAGCTAAATGGCACCTACATAATTCTCTGGTACAATATGTGATTTGTTGTTTCTACATGCAGTGGGTAAGCTACCAGCAACTCAAGCAAACCCTGATGTTGTATGTGCATATAGAAGAAAGGAAAGAGATGAGATGCAGAAGCTTCTACTTGATTACGTGAGCCTTTGCTCTCGTTCAAAGGTATTGTTTTCTCCGTGCAATATCCAATATTACTAATGTACTACTTTTCCATGGATTGTTTGTTTTCGACTTCCTAAAAGCAAGATATCTTTTGTACTTATCATAAATTTTGGTACCGTAATCATTGACCTACTTTTGTGTAGGTGAAAGCATGCGTTGTGACTACCGATAATGACCACATCCGTAAAGGAATTGTGGATTTGGTTAACGAATATGGCGTGCGGAAGCTTGTTATGGGAGCTTCCCCCGAAAAGTAAGTGTTTTGTTATTTCTTGAAGTATAACAAATTTAATCTCACTATAAAAGTTATTGTATAATGCATACAGTTGGATGAAGGTGAAGAAAAACTCAAGCAAATCTAGTTATGCTGCTAAAAATGCTCCTCCGTTTTGTCAAATATGGTTTGTCAATAAAGGTCAACTTCTTTACACCCGAGAACCTGCTGAGGACTATGATCTTCTGCCATCACTAAACAATCAAGATTCCAGTGCTTTTAGGTCACAATCGGCACATTACCCCAACACTGAAAGGGAATCACAGCAAATTTACCGCCGATCCTGCTCAAGTACAAGTTTTATGCCTGGAAGTACAAGCATGACGAGGAGTTTACAGTCGAACAGTTCTACAGAGTCGGGATATTCATCCGAACATGATCTGAGGGTTGATGAAAATAGTTTATGCAAACATCTTGAAGAAGTCAACTTGGAAGCTGAAGCTTCCAGGAATGAAGCGTTTCAAGAGATTTTAAAGCGGAAAAGATTAGAAGCACAAGCTTTGGAAGCGAATGATAAGGTGGGATTTCATTCATACAGTTTGACTTCTGAGGTCAAATAAACTTCTGTTATAATTCGAACATGAAACTAGTTAGTCAAGATTTTTTTTTAAATAATCGACGAGTGTAAACGTTACAAAATATTACAGATAGAAAATGTTGGATAAAGTTTACAGAAGTGTAGACAAGATCTTGGATTAGAAATATAACAGATTTTACGTCAAAAGTCTTGTTTCGACTTTTTTAGGTGAAGGCATATGAATCTGCTCATGCTCAAGAAGTTGAATCAAGAAAAGTAGCCGAGGATAAGCTAAATGCTGCAAGACGCGAAAATGAGCAACTCATGGAACAAAAAGAGTTAACATCGAAAGAATTGCATAAGGTGATGAGGAACATAGCAATATTAGAGAATCAACTACAAGAAGCAAACCGTAGACGAGAAGAGTCAACTGAAGAACTAAAACTTATCCAAGCATCCATTGCAACTCTAAAGATCGAAAAACTAACAGTTCAAAGACAACAATTCGAAGCAGCAAATTGGCTTGACAGGTGGAAAGTTCGTGGACAAGATGGAGGCATATCTTGTACAACTTCGAGATTAACCTTAACAGAGTTTTCATTGGTGGATTTGGAAACTGCAACTTGTGGCTTCTCAGAGAGCTTCAAGATCAGGTATGAAAACTATGGTTGCTCCTTTTATAAAGGCGAAATGCTGAATAGAACCGTTATGATAAAGAAACTGCATTGGAACAATTTGCAAGCACAACAGGAGTTTCAAGAAGAGGTTAGTAGCTCTCTCTATAGATACATACAGCGGCGCGTTCAATACAAAACACACTTTTACATAGTATATTGAAGATTTACATTTTTGTTTTCATAATGCAGGTTCAAGTGGTTGGGAGACTGCAGCATAAGCATATACTGAGTTTAATTGGCATATGTCATGACGCACTCGCCCTTGTTTATGAGTACACACCAACGAGCCTCGAGAGCCACTTTTCTAACAAAACCAACTCGTCTTCCGTGTCGTGGAAAACCCGAACCCGAATTATTTCCGAAATTGCAAATGCCCTTCTGTTTTTGCACACTTCTAGACCCGAAAAGATACTACATGGGAATTTAAACCCCGAAAACATTGTTCTTGATTCTGAACTCTGCTGTAAACTATGCAACTTCAGATTCTCTAAATTGGTCAACGAGGAAACGTTCCGGTGTCGTAGCTTTCGCCAATATCCTGAACCGTGTTCGAATAGACTGTTTTTGTTTACTGATCCAGATTTTCTTCAGACAGGAGATTTGACAGCAAAATCTGATATTTATTCTTTTGGAATGATCATCTTATGGCTGATGACGGGCAGTCGGTCAGCCGGGTTAGTTAGTGAAGTGAGAAAAGCAGTTTCAGGCTCTAACTTGGTCTCGGTTTTGGATGCATCAGCTGGTGAGTGGTCCGGTTTTGTGGCTAAACGATTGGCTGATTTGGGTTTGCGATGTTGTGAATCAAACTCTGCAGATCGGCCTGCGGTCTCCCTGGTTATGGTTAAAGAACTTGAGCAGTTGTCGGTTCTTGACGACCGCCGAGTGCCATCTTCTTTCATGTGTCCCATTCTAAAGGTGATCATTTTGGATTCAGTTTTTATTTTTTATCATATGGTACAACTGAAGCAGTATGGCAATATTAACAGTAACATTGTTTTTACAGGATATTATGCATGATCCTCAGTTGGCGGCTGATGGGTTCACATACGAAGGTGAAGCGTTGCGTGGATGGTTGAAAAACGGGCGTGAAACATCTCCGATGACAAACTTAAAACTTGACCATTTGAATCTTACTCCGAATCATTCTATTCGGGTTGCGATTCAAGACTGGTTGTGTAATCCTTGAATGTGTAGTACTTTGCGCGCTGTCAGTTGTACCATGGTAGAACATTGAGCATAGTATGTACATAAAAGATGAAGAACTGATTCATTTGTTGGGTGATGACAATGTATCAGTGAGTTCAAACACCTTTGTACATGGTAAGATATAAATAGATTATACATTTTTTTCAAATTGTTGTTATAGAAGGGGTGAAAATGATAGTTAATTTGATGAGAAAATCATGATATGATTGATCTATGGATGTGTGTATAATCATGAAAGTAATTATTTTCAGTCAATTTAAGTTAATATCTAATTATTTGTGTCGTGGTTATTGCTGGTTATTTCTAGTTTGTTTAGACTTTATATAATCGGCATTATGTTTCATGGATAATGCTCAAAAACATCCATAACGTCTCGTACAACACTATGCGGGGGTGTTATGCCCTCTTGTGCGTTTTTACAATAACGATGGTGCCTCAAGGTGTTCTTCAATGATTGAACTGATTTTGTTAATTGATTAATAATAACTATCTAATCTAATGATTATGATGCATTATAGGGGCATTAATCAGTTGATTACTTTTTAATATAATGCCCCTTGCCTAGTAATCGTTCACATGACGAAAAACGCCCTCAAAAAACATTAATCATTATACATAGCCTTGTAAGGAGAAAACAATAATGTTATTTTAAGTAGAGTAAAGTGCAGTTTTTGTCCCTGTGTTTTGATACCATTAACAGTTTTGATACCATTAACAGTTTTGGTCCGTGTGTTTTTATTTTCTAACAGAATTGGTCCCGAACACTAACTCCATTCAATTTTCCGTTAAGTCTCTCACACGCGCCCCACATCTGAAGGGTAAAAATGTCATTTCTCCCTCTCTTTTATCTAAGTCATCATGCAAGTTAATATTCTTATTCAGTCGTTTGTCAAAAAACAGTGAGAAAAATGACTTTTTTACTCCGTATGTGAGAGAGACTTAACGGAAAATTAGATGTAGTTAGTGTTCGGGACCAAAACTGTTAGAAAATAAAAACACATGGACCAAAACTATTAAGGTAGGATTAAAATTGTTAATGGTATCAAAACACATGGACCAAAACTGCAGTTTGCTCTTTTAAGTATCTTTAGTTGAAATAAAATGATTTGTATTACAGTCATTGACCTCAAGATTTCGGTTTTCATATGAAAATAAAATTTAGATCTTGAAACCAACTAAATCAAACAAAAAATGATTGCTTTAATATTCTGATTTGGTTCCAACTCTTTTGCATGTTGGAGAAACTAGAGGATAGTATCTAATAACACTTCTATATAGTTAGAGTAAACAATTAAAGGTTAAGATGAATTTGATTTATATGTGAATAAATGTTAGATATGTGATATTAGAAAAGTTATTTTTTTCAATTAACATTCCTACCAAAATGCTTCATTCTGAGTATGAAGGTGACCAAACATGTTCTAGTTGAGCATGTATCATATGATTTATCAAAGGAATTTAGATGGAGTGGTAAAGTGGTTTTTTATGTACCAAAAGGTCTCAAATTCTACTCCCACAAGCCTTATTTTCTAGCGATATCAGTCCAGTGATTCAGTTAATGCTGATGAGACAAACAGGTTTTACCCACGGGCGAGTGTTCGATCCTTGATAACGGTTACTACGTCGGCCTCTGTGGGGTTTTTCCTGTAAGCGCTCTGTCAAGTTAGATGCACCATGTGGGCCCGATTAAAACAACATATGTGGTTGTCTGACTTGGTTTAGAGACCTCCTATGTGATGGGGGGTTACGTCCGTCATAATTCATGAAAGTCGCTGTTAAAAAAATTGTATCATATGATTTAACTTCTTGTACGTATTTTCATATTTTTGTTCATGTGCAAGTTGCACAAGATAGTGCATCATATCTTGTCACCAAAACTTTGTGCATTATCGTCTTTTGCATTATCTTCTTCAGCATCATATTCATTTTCATAGTATTTTGGTGCATCCAATGTACCGACATCCTCATTAATTGTTGGAAATCATGTCTAAAAACACGAAATTTGATCTCAATCATTATTGATTTTTTTTATTACTGTAATACGTGACATCCAAATTACACAAGCTCTAACTATCTACTTAAAAAATGACCCCGTCTTATACAGTTGGTCCGACTACACATGACACTCGCTCTCGAAAAACACTAAAAGACACCAAAATTTTAAAAAAATGTCTATTATAATATACAAAAATAACGTTCCCATTTGTCATTATATATATTACTACAAATAATATCAATTATCATATACACATGTTGAAAGAAACTTGAATTTCTAATAGTAAATAAATTTGATGGAATTCCAATTCCATGTGTTTTCTTAACCAAACATATCATTAATAAATTCAATTTCAATCCGACATGCAAACTAAATATCGAAAAGAATTTTTTTAATAACATTTTAATTTTCAAAAAAAAAAAAAATACAACACAACATGCTCATAACAAGATTTAAATCCAAGCTAAGCCTAATATTCATAACACAACTATATAACCCACTAATCACATTAGCAAATATCCTAAAAAACAGAATTTAAATTCAAATCTTCTATATAATATAGGAAAATGAATTTTGCTTATGTGTCAACCATTTAGGATTGGTTTGCTTACTTGGCATTATTTGAGAGTTTCTCTCATAATAATAATTTTATAATTAAAATATGTATGCATAATCTATAATAATATATTATAATAAAACGAATTACATTTTGAACCCCTAAAATCGAGCATTTAATTCTCTTTAATTTGAGTATAATATATTAATATTGCTATATTAAAAAAAGGTTTTAAATAATTCTTGTGTTCCAGTTTTATAACGGTTTTGTTTAAAAATTGATTAGAACCATCAATGCCCCATGAATATCATTAAAATTATCTAGATATTATGTTCCCGAGCATTACGCGGATACTAAACTAGTTCCATTATATTTTATTTTATTTCTGGAAACCAAACACTATATTCATTCATAATGTCCTAATGAGCGAGAATTATCATAGCTTATTATTAAGATTGACACAATCTTATTTCAACAAGTTAACTCTCTAAGGTAAATCAATAGTTAAATTACCATGAAAATATCTAAGTTGATCGATGTTAAAGGATCCATTTTATTTTCACCGACCGAACTTCGGTGAATACGATAATCGAACATCTAAATCGGTGGTTTTATAAAAGAAACTAAAAGGTCATTAAGCCTTTGGTTGGTGTTATGAGAGTTTCGTTTAAAGGTTTCATGTTTGGGTAAGCATGACAGAGTTTAAGTCTTTAGTTTCTGAGTGTTAAATAAATAAAGATCCGTTGAAATTTGGTTTCAGATTTCCAACTCTAACAAGTTTAATCTCATCTTAATAATTTAGGTCTTTGTGATTTTATTTTATAACAAAAACGATTTTGAACACTAACTCCGTATAATTTTTCGTTAAGTCTCTCTTACGTGCAGAGTAAAATTGTCATTTCCACCGTTCTTTTTGACATGCGACTTAATAAAAATGTTAATAACATTTGGTATATTGGTTTTTATTGGTCCTAACTATCACTTGTTGTCTTCTACTGGTCCCAACTATTGAATTGGCTGTCAACGGTCCCAACTTTTATCACCTTGGTAACCACTGGTCCCGTCGTTAAATTTTTTTAACGCCGTTAAGTTTTTTCCAAATTCAATACCGATGTTATAAGCCTTTTGATCGGAACGATAATATAAGTTGATTGATGTAAAAATTACCTCAAAACGGCGCTCCGAACAACGAAATAGTGCTTCAATCGGGTTTTTAAACCTAAGGGTGCTTCAATCGGATGTAAAAATTTTATCGTTCAGAGAGCCTTTTCGAGAAAACTTTTACATCAATCGACACGTATTATCCTTCCGATCAAAAGGTCTAAAACATCGGTCTTGAATTTGGAAAAAACGTAACGGCGTTAAAAAAATTTAACGACGGGACCAGTGGTTACCAAAGGGATAAAAATTGGGACCGTTGACAACCAATTTAATAGTTGGGACTGATAATAGACAAAAGGTGATAGTTGGGACCAGTAAAAACCAATATACCATAACATTTTGACATAGATAAAAGAGTGGGTTAAATGACCTTTTATACCTCTAACATGCGGGACAAGTGGAGAAAATTTAACGAAAAATTGGATGAAGTAAAAAACATTAAAACATAAAAACCAAAACTCTAGTATACGAAACATAAATACTTAAAAAATAAAAACAAAAACTTTTCTTTGAACGTACCTCAACCTTTCGTCACCGCATTTTACAGCCACGCGTTGTTGACCAAAATGTGTACCAAATCAAAGTCATTACTCATCATTGCGCCTAAGTGGGGTTTAAATTTATTTCATCACACGTTTTCAAAATCTTGACAATTGATAACAACAGTTTTAATTTATTTCATACATACATGATATCATTTTATCCAAACATATCCTAGGATTTTGTCTGAAACCTGCGTGTTGTTTTAAAATTTGAAGACTTAAGTACTGTTTAAGCTACTATTATTTATTTTGCCAGGTAGACCCTTGTTAAACTACTAGACCGTAGACCATTCGACCAACATATTGTAATTCGTAGAACGTTGTTAGACTAGAAGGTGTTTCTAACGGTACTTTTAAAAAATTATTATGTTCATAGTATTTTAAAAAGTCTTTAAAGTTAACATGGGCGTAAAAATAGTTACAATTTAGGTTAAAACTAGATATAAGACCGAGTCACGCATTGCAGCAGCCGGGTTACGCGTTCGAGGCTTGCTTATGTGACTTTGTCAATGTGTTGATAAGAAAAAGTATCAGGTCTCGTACGTCAAGACAAGATGTCGTAATATGTTACATATTAGAAGATGGCAGAATATGAAATTAGAAGTCAAAACAATAACACAGTCAAATTCGAAATGTTAAAGTAGTATTATATAGTATGGGCTAATATGACAATTAGTAAAAATCGATGACTAAAAGTGTAAATATATAAAACTAAAAAAAACCGGCATTCCACGTGTTACCACGTGGTTGACACACAACAACCGACTTTGCAAAACAGAAAGGTTATAAATGAATTAGCTCTAGTTTAGTTTGAGAAGTGTGAACTTTTTTTTAGCCATGTGAGAGGAGAATAATGCTATATAAAGAAATATTTTCGTTATCATCAATTTAATCATCATGAGATGTAATTTTTGTGTTGAAGTTTTTGTAGTTTACATGTCCTTATTTACAAATTAGAAATATCAAGTATGACATGAAAAGGATTTAAAAGGTAGTGAAAATAAAAGGGAGATTTTTCAATAATGTAGCATGATCAATCATTTTAGTTGAATAAAATGATTGTGCGAAACAAGTATATTGATGTGGTAAGAACTAAGAAATGTCATTTATTAGAGTATTTGCAATTCTAGTAAAGGTTTCGTAGTAATTTACATGAAACATGTATACAAATTCTTGCCAACAAAAAAAAACATATTGGAAAATTCAAGGCAAGTGAGTTGGTGTAGTTTTTATGTAACAAAATCGTATGTGTCTTGGAATTTCTATGTTTATTATACTTTATACATGTCGATTACACGCACGATCTCCATATCCTTCCTTCGAGTGAAATTACAATGATCGAAACATCATCATGGTAACGCCTTCGATCTCCTTGTGGTATTTCCAACAATTCATGAAAATCCATGCCTGTAAATAAGAAAACTAAGATATGTAAACATGTTTAAACTTTAAACCATCCTAATTCACTTTTCGCTCGTTGAATGCCTATATATATACTTTTGCAATCATGAGAACCCCCCGTCATTGAAACTCACAGGCCCCACTAATACCTTGCTAGCCAATGTGCGAGGTAAAACACAATGACAACGTTTAAGTGTCTATATAAATTGTAAAAATTGAATTCTAAAAACCAATTGCCTTTTCAGTTACAAACTGATCACTTGTTGCATGATGTGATATAGTTTGTGACAGGAAAAGGCAAGTACGATGGTTTAAATGTTTTTAAATCCATAAAGTTAACGTTGTTAATAACATTGAGATTATTACCGGCTTTCTTGGCTGCACGAAGCAAAACTTCTTCTACTAAATGTTGAGCAGGATCACCTTCCGGTGACCATTGAATAAAAAGCTCGACTTCAGAAACAACCTCCTCGTTAGTGAAGTATTGATAAAGACCGTCCGATGACAATATCAAGAACCGATCTCTTGAGCACAGTCTATGATGGCGAAGATAAGGTAGACAGTTTATGTATGGAGCGTTTCCGACATAATCAATCCTAAACATTTCTAGTAATGCATTGTTCCATTTTGGCTGCAACATGTAAAAAGATGCATGATTTTAGGATCAAATATCAGACTTATGCAGAACCATTTGTATGCATATGTTTGAACTTAGGTTATAGTCTCTAACTAAAACAAAAACAGATTTGATGCATTTTCTAATTACCTTCTTAAGAAAACCAGCCCCGAAAGCTCGAGTAACTTTCAACGAGCCTTTGACACGGTCATTCGTCACTGCGCATGGGTCATCAGGGTGTTCACTCTTTATTCTTTGAACTTCCTGCAAGCATTTGATGAGATTAAGTTAGAGATGAGATTTTTTGACTTTATAGTAGATTTAGACATTTGTTAGTGGTTTTAGATACGAAATGAGATTTTAGTGGTTTTTAGATAATCCTCTACTAGAATATCAGACCCCCCCGCCCGGTCCAACTAAACACTAGAATATCAGTCGACCTTAAAGTAGATCTCCTCTCTAACGGATTTATAGCAACTGGATTACCTAAAAACCACTACGCTTTCATTTCAGACCTAAAAACCACCGACATTTAGAAGACCGAAAAAGAAAAACAACCCGTATCATTTGATTTACTACCTCTTCAATGGAGGTACTATGATCCATACTAAGTTGAGAAGCAAATAAACTTGGATTTGTATCCAAAATATCAGCATCAAAAACCTCAAGATCATACCATGTTTCCTCATTAATCTTCTCTAAATCTTGTCTCCAAATATCAGGCTCAGATTTTTGGCCCAAAACCGCTCGACTATCGCCAACATTCATCACATAAACATCCTCCCCTTTCATTAACATAACAAGAACACAAGAACCCATCAAAGCTAGTTCAGGATTTTCATCAACCATCTGGTCTGCAATATCCAAATAAGCCTCCTCACTTTTCCTTAAACCTTCTGATAAAGCTTTCAATACATCTGAATGATTAATCGTCTTCGACCCATTCGAATTCACATCTTCTCTTAACCTCCTATCAAGTTCTAACCTCTCCCGATCAAATTCACACTTCCATCTCCTATGATTTCGACTCTTGCACCTCTTCGTCCCTTCGATATCGAACTCACACCGATTCTTTTCAGTTTGATCATCAACTTTCGACTCTATAACATCAATAACATCGGTAACATTGATAACATTTGAATTTGATGAATCGATTTGATCATGCGATAATAATTCTTTAAGTTCCTTATGAACAGCTGCATACAGATTGGTTAATAGAAAATCAGGAGCATCTGGACCATTAAATCCATCATAAATCCCAACAAAAACCCACCCATTTTCCTCACAAACAACAACATGAACACGATCTTCCCCTGCTTTACCTTGAGCCCATTCAACATTTCTACTCTGTTTCAAACAACAATCATCATTATCATCATCCAATATACTACCATTACAACTCAAGTCAACACTACTAATCGTCAATTCATTTTGTTTCTCCATACTTCCATCAACCCAATTACCAACATTTTTCATCGGAGCAACGCTCGATTTCGACACACGCGTTGTAAACGTCCTCGAAATCGCCCGTCGAATAACCCGAATCAAATTCCGCTTTCTTGATCGTCGTTTAAAAGCTAATCCACCATGAGAGTAGCTTCTTTGAAAATGATCAAGAGGACCCGAAAACAGAGGACCTGAAAACAGAGGACCCGATTGAAATTCTCTGTCAATCGGTCCTGAACAAAACCCACGTTCAATCGGGCCCGAATACACACCCGGACATGTCCCCGGATGCAACGGGCCCGAATGGATGGTGGTGTTTTTAGGCAACGGTTGAAGAGGAACTGAAGCAAAAGAAGTGGAGCTTTCAAAAGCAGAAGCTTTATCATTAACGTTGTAAGAGTAAACATCAAGGAAAGATGTTGATAAGGGTGTTGATGTGTTGGCGGAGACGGAGGCGCCGGAGATTGACCGGAAAATCGTCGGTTCTTCAGAGTGGACTTTGGAAGATGAAATTTGAGATGGGTCTGGTCTAACATAGCAGAAAGAGTGACCAAGATCGTTAGAGATGACACCGGAGATTTGTTTCCGGCGATGGACGATGTCAGTTCCGGTGAAACAGATTGTGAGCTTACCGACTTCGTTTCCCATAATTGAATTGCTGGAGATGATGATAAAGTTTGGATTTTTAGGTGTTTAATGTGTGATCTTGATCTTCATGGATGTAAGAAGATATGGGTTTTAGTTGGAAGAGAAGAGTTTTGTGTTAAAGATGTTTGGTGGGGGTGGGGGGTGGTGTGTGGGGTGGGGGGGGGGGGGGTGTTAAGGGGTTGACTTGTAGGTTGAAGGTTTATACAATTCAATGGACGATATTCAACAATTTAAGTTTTGTGTTGAATAATGATGATGGCAATATATACATTCAAACTACTACCAATGAAATGATCAACTAATCCAATGTGTGTTATTAGTTAATACTTTATTAAGAGTAGATTAAGATAAGATGTCACGAGCTAGATATTCTTTTAATTTGACTAGCTAACTTATTTGCTACTCTAATCTATTTTAATATGATATATGGTAGTGGGAAATTGAGAAAATAAACTCATTTTAGTTATTTATGTATCTTCCTACTCTAGTGGAGGACTACTTATTTTACCAAATATTAAAATAATATACAATTTATGTCATTTACATTTTATTATTCACTTTACTTCAATAATAATATTACAAATGAAACAAAAAATGCGTTATATACATATAAATATTGACAAATCTATAAAACTAGGTATGCGACTCGGCCGCACGTTACATCGGTCAGGTTCTGTGAATGTGATCTCGTAACATTTGATGATAAAAAAATTTCATGTCACGCATGTCACGGCATAAAGTTGTAATGTGTCGAATATCAAAAGGCAATGAAATACTAAAAGTTATAAGTCTAAACGATAACCAAGTCAAATTCAAAAATATATAAAAGTTAAAGTAATACCTTCACACGTGACAATACGTGATTGAAACATGTGTCACCACGTGAATGGCTGATTGAGAATCAACCTTAACAATTAATATATATATATATATATATATATATATATAATCGTAAGTTTTCTTTTCACATTATATATGGTTTCGATCAGAGCATCCAGCAGCGCAACGCGGTTCTACTTGACTAAGCCCGTGCTCGTCCAAGGAGGGATTAATATTTTATTTTAATCATACTAAATTCTTATAAATATAGAATTTTTATTATTTAATCCGTGTAAAATCATGTAGTACACGTATGTTAACCTATTATATTATAAATATTAAAAATGACAAATATGACAAAACTAGGTTTAATACCCGTGCATACACACGAATTGATATAATATAATAAATATTTTAATAATCAAATAATATATAGGTAATTATAAATGATTTTTAAATTACACATTAATAGCTAAATAACAATAGTTTGATAATAAAAAAATAGGTTCATCGGTATACTTTTTAAGTAAACAAAAATTTTTAAATATTTAATTTAAAAGAATGAAAAACCAAAATAAGAAAACTTGTTATTAATGAAATTAAGGAAATTTAAATAGAACAATGATGACCTCATCTACTACCTTAATTTATTAAATAGATGAGGATACCTTTTTCATGTATTTTTGTAAAACTGTCAATCATATTTTACAAATAAAACACAAAGATACCTTTTGTGTTGTCTCATAAAAGCCACGAAAAAAAATATAAAACAACTTGAAATCAGTATAAGTGTCCATAAGTTTTTTCAGTTTATTCGGTTATTTTATTCAATTTGAAAATTTTCGGGTAAAACCAAAAGTTGAACCAAGCCCGCAAGCCGAATGGATTATAAAAAATGATTTGATTATTTTGGTTAATCTTTATGCATATGACATTACTATTATTTTGTTTTGTGTGTTTATAATTGTAGGTTAATATTTTTTTTAATGGAAAAATAGTTTATTAAAACTAGAATTAACAAAAGGCTAAAACACAAAAAAAAAGTAAACACCGAAAGATATAAAACTAATCAAGCAACCAATCAACTTATCAACTAACAAACTAAGGTTATCAACCCGGAACAAACGTGACGCAACAAAGACTAGTCGGGGCCTTGCCCTTCCTCTAGCCGCCAACCACATTGAATATGTAGCCACAACATCAGCAACCATTTTGTCCACTGAATGCCTTATCCGATTAAAGAGGATGTCGTTTCTATGTTTCCAACTACTCCATGGTGGCCATAAAGATCACAAGAATTGTCTATATAAAATTCGCATCATCTGCTAAATGCTAAAGAATAGGGATAATCAAAAGGTTCTTAAAAATAGCGACCGAACTTACACTACAATATTAAACCATACTTTCACCAGAAGTTCTTTCTCGAAACTCTGACCCTTCATCATACTGTTAGTCAAGCTCAACCTATCGTAATTAAAAACTTAGGACCAAACATTCACTGCAAACTCGCCATCGTGGACCAAACATTCACCTAAAACTAATTTTAGTTTAATAATTAAGAAAAACTAAGAGATTAGATTTAGGCGAGGCAGGGGTGGTTGGATCGGGGACAAGTTGGGAACATGAAGACAAAGAAGTACAGCTTGAGTGCTTTAGGTGGCTTGACCCTTGTGTTGTGTAAGTCAGAATTATTTATGTTTTTGTATTTTTCCTTTATTATATAAAATAGAATTTCATAAAACGAAGTATAATTGCAATCTTTCATGATAAAAGTTGTTCTCAAATTTCAATATCATTTCTTATAATAAAATTCATGAACTATTATTATAGATTTAAAATTCATGCACACATATGGATTAAATAAAATAAATGATATATTGAATGGATAAATTATAATTAAAAATAGCATGTAACAATATAAGTCTAATGATAAAAATCAATCTTAAAACTATTGAGATTTAAAATTACTCATTCACGTTTAGTTATTCAGTTTTACGTTGAGTCGTTGACTTTACAACCCAAAATCTATCTAATAAATTAGAGTTTTAGGGGGTTATATTATGGGGGGAATTTTTTTATAAAAGGAAATTTCGGAGGGAAAACTAAGTAGAGATTTCACCATGCATAAGTTGATGGAGATAAATTCTTAAATATTAAATATTTATAAATCGTTAAACATAATGGTTATAATTTTTTATAAATATTACTACTTAACCCGTGTGTAACACGGGTGTTAAACCTAGTATCCTATATTTCTAAACTGATGAGAAAATTGATTTTGCATTATACTGAAATTTAAGAAATTTGGCTCTCAAAATTTTCCCACTCAAAAAAATGTTTCCCCCTTAGTTTTGCCTCAAAAAACTCTAATTTGTTATATTAGTTAGATATTAAAATGAAAACTTCATGAATAATGTCGTTTTATGTTTGACATTTTGGCCATCATATTTTTATTGGTTTTGCATTTAAATCATCGAAGTATAATAACTTTTTTGTAGATAAGTTGACTTTGAGGGAGTGTTATTTTATGTTTTGTAATTTGGCCACGATAATTTTTATGGATTTTGCATTTTGGTCACCAAAGTAGAATGACTCTTATGTAAATAAGTTGAATTTGAGGACAAAAAGTTTTGTGGTTGTTTTACAGTCTTTAGATTCTTGGAACAATGCATGCTCTATTTTTGTTTTTCTCTCTAGCTGACTCATTCAACTATTGTCGTTCTGCCATTTCTAGTGTCTTTTCTGGTTCGCCTCTGTCATCTTTTTTGTTTATTCAATCGATGATGGATAATGGCGGTGGATGGCGGATGCTCTATGGTGGTGTCCTTATATTATAGGATTCTATAAAGAGAAATGGTGATCCGCCTTCCTAACATCGGATTAGATGTGTTTCATTTATGTTGGTGTTGTGTAAAACTATTTCATTCATTATGTGTTTCAACGTCCAAACCTTTTACCATAACTAGAGGTGCGCAAAAGAACCGGAACGAATCTAATAACCGAAAACCGATTCTTAGAAGAACCAAACCGTAGGTTATGAATATGTTATAATTTTTGTTTTCAAATTTCAGGTTCCAAATGAACCGGTTCTTGAAAAAAACCGGTATTTTTAATATTATTACTTTTTTAATGTTTTAAAAACTATCTATCTTGGAATATTTTACATTTTAAATGTACCACTTATTTAGTATAAAAAAAATTTATGACCATAGACTCCAAAGTGTTATACGGGGGCATATGCATAGACATGTGATAGTGTGATACAAATTAAAAAAACTATACAGTCTACTAAACTGCCGTACTGCTGTGCAAAAAAATACAATTCAGTGAGTCTGAGAGTTATATTTTCGTGTAAGTGCAAGCCGAATATAAAATATCACTTTTTACTTCTTTGTGTAAATGAAGCAATGAGTTTTGTGTTTTTTTACTTTAAATAAAAACCGAATTGTAGATTACAACATTCTAGTGTTTCAACCCAGTGAATGAAAAAACACCATTTTTTAAGAATTGGATCGGTTCAACAAGAACTGATTACCACAACTTGTTTTTATACTAGGATCAGTTTTAAAACCGAAACGAATTTTTCAAAATAGCCCAAATCTACACCGACCTCTGACCACAAATCCACAATGGCTATGAAACTTGGGCCTAGCCTAAAGGTTAAAAGTGGCGGGCGCCATAGCAAAAAGTACTGTAAGGAAAAAAGTAGGTCTTATTAAAAAAAAACAATGGGCCGGGTTATAAGGTATCGTAATGAAAGTATGGAGGAGTAAAAAATGGGTGAATGTGAATCTGTGCTGCAGCTTCCCGTCATCGATCTTTCATCATCGGATAAAATCTCCACTGCTAATTGTATACGCCAGGTCAATTATTTTGTTTCCATTATTAATCTCTACTTGAACAACTCAATTTGATTTGTCTGTTTCCACACACTAACACACAGGCTTGCACAGACTATGGCTTCTTTTACCTCATCAATCATGGGATACAAGAACAACTTTTACAAACTGTTTTCCATGAAAGCAAAAACTTTTTTTCACTTCCACTTGAACACAAGATGAAACTTGCTCGCAAAGGAAACTTCGGTTTTTCTCCAATCTATGCTGAGACCCTTGATTCTTCTTCTAAAGGTAACTCACTCACTAACTAACCTACCTACCTACAAAATTATATTTAGTTTTAGTTTTAGTTTGTTAGCAACTTAGTCTGATTTGAATTATTGAACCAACAACAGGGGATTGTAAAGAAACATTTCATATTGGCCCTTTAGAGAGTCACCTAAATCAATGGCCTTCTAAAGGTACCCTATTAGCCTATTACTAATACTGTTTATTCTTCATTATCTATGCCTTTTTTTATTTATTTATTCTTGATGGGGTTGTAGAAATGTTACCTTCTTGGAGACTCATAATGGAGGAGTACTATCAAAAAGTGTTGTAAGTTTTACTTAGTAACTTCGTCTTAACGATCGCTATATACATGGCAAGCAATAAGACTATAATTTTGTATTTATGGTTATTTAGTTTGTGTTAAACTTCTTAAATGTATTTCTTTGGAGTTGTGACGGACGGGAACTAACAGGTCTGTTGGGAAGCGGTTAGTTACTTTGATTGCAATGGCTTTGAATTTGGAGGATGACTTCTTTGAAAAAATAGGGGCTTTAGATAACCCATACGCTTTTCTACGCCTGTTGCACTATCCGGGTAATTTAACTTAAACTCTCTATCATTTTTAATGTTCATACTAGTCGAAACTGTTTAAACATACGAACAGGATTTAAATCCAGGTGAAATGGAGACTTCTGATGAGGAGGTTGTATACGGCGCTTCTGCACATTCTGATTATGGAATGCTCACTCTTCTCGCAACAGATGCTGTTCCTGGCCTTCAGGCAATTTAACCTTATAGCCTTATAATTAAGCTTTGTTGTTGTTTGGACTTCTGACGTATATATATTCTTTTTTTCGTTTCACAGGTATGCAGGGAAAAAGATAAGCAGCCACGGATTTGGGAGGATGTTAAACATGTCAATGGGTTAGTGACTTTATAAATCTTCACTGCATTGTAACAATCTTGAATTTCAATCCTGCGTGTGGTTATTGTATTTTATGGTTGTGCAGAGCCTTAATTATTAATATTGGGGACATGCTGGAGCGATGGACTAATTGTCTGTTCAGGTAAAATACGCTCTTTATGGTTGAGATTTTGTTCTTATATAACAGAAAGTGAAGCTTGTTTCTCTATCTATTGCAGATCAACACTACACCGAGTTATGCCAACTGGGAAAGAGCGATATTCTGTAATTTGTTTACATTTTGCCGCGATACAACATTTACATTCTATTGCCTAAAACAAACATGAACCAGGCTTTTCTTTTTGCAGCTAATTAATGGCTCAAAATTTTATATGCAGTTTGCTTTCTTTTTGGATCCTAACGAGAATTGTATGGTGGAGTGCTTGAAAAGTTGCTGCAGCGACGTGTCTCCTCCACTGTATGTATGCTTGCGTACTTGCTTGCTGCATGTGTTAGTCCTACGTTACTACTATCAGTTCCTTAGAACATAAAGATTTGGTTTGGTTTGTAGGTTTCCTCCTATCCGCAGTGGAGACTACCTGAGGGAGCGTATTGAAGCTACATATTCCTCGTAGGATGTATTTGCAGTTTATATGTTAAAAAGTATGAACTTCAGGTATAATTAAGATAATTTTAATCTTTTATTAATAAATTAGTTGGTACTTATGAACTTAAACTGAACTATCTTTATATGTGCATTATCATCCAAAAGTCAGTTTATATCCTGCTTATAAATTACGAAAATTCTTAATATAAAGATTATAGTTGTTTCAAGAAAGTTTTATATATAATCGTCTCTCAAATATGTTGTAAGAATGGGTAAAAATATACCCATCAATTTGATAAGTAAAATGTGCCATAGACAGACTTATACCATACTTATTAGGGTAAAAATACACCACCGCCGTTAGTGGTTGGGTAAGGATGGAGGGGTTCAAAATGGTTCGGTAGCCGCGTGTGGAACAGGAGATTTGGACCAGTTTTTTTACTTTTGGGATGTGTTTAAGGATTGGATGGCATAGTTGTATGTTTTGTTGCGCAAATGGTTTCATGTTGGTTTTTTAGTCTAAACCCCAGTCCATTGTACCTGCATTTCATGGTATTAGTCTATATCAATTCAACTAGGTTTTTTCCGCGTGTTGTGCTGAGCGAGATTTTGGGAACTATTATATATACAACCTAAAAGTAACATATCCATATATAACACTTTATATAACATTCTTTATCAACTTTGTGTATAGCGCGCCTACAGTATACAACATTCAACTTCGCGTTAAACACTAAAATGATTGTGTTTACAGGTGGCTTTCATTGATGGTTTTCAAGGACTCTACAGTGATAATATGTAATGTATAAACTGTATAGGTTGATTTAGAAGTCTGATGTGCTAAATGGGGATGTAGTGTAAGCTGCTAAATTTTTCCCATAAACTGCTCCATGACGTCTACCCCGTTGATCTTATGACGTCTACGGTATAAACTGCGCCAGCAACTTATATACGTTGCACTGTAGTTTCTAAACGATGCACTACAACTTCTAAATGCAACATATACATCCTTTGTAAAATTTTGTTGCTGATATTGGTGTTTTATTTAAACAAGGTGGGGGCAATATTGCTATAAATTGAAGCAACGTACTTTTGTTAGATATGCATCAATTCAATTATGATCGCTTACAAATAATTAAATAATCATGTATTCGATGGGATTCTAGCATTATCTTGAAACCTCTATTATGGTATGGTTTGAGATGACCATGTGAAGATGTGACAGATGATATGATAAGATTTTATTTATCTTCTTCGACTCAACTTTAAACAGAAACATATGTTTTGAAAAAAAAGCGTCTACAACTCTTTTAAGCACGCTATATAGAATGGAGTAGATCAAGGCTTCGAATTCGATCATTACACTTGAAAACTATCAAATACCAATTCCGTATTTAGTGAATGATCAAAAGATAACTCAATTTAAGTTAAAAACTTGAGAACTACTAAAAATATAAGGGATAAAATTTTAAAAAAGAGATGTAAATTGTAACTCTAAATATATAAATCTTTAAATATTTATATACTAGATTAGTACACGTGTACTACATGGATTTTAGTTTTATAGGTTTTAACTCAATTTAGATATCAAATTTATTTTTAGCATATCTTTTATTAAATCGATTTGGATATTTACAATTATATTCATATAAAAAATCATATGTTATAATAAAGGATATGATTTATAATAGTTGGTAAATTTTTATTTGAACATATCGGGTTAGGAGATAATTCATGATAATTGTTAATTTTTTATTTGAACATATCAAGTTAAAAGATAATTAATGATTATTGGTAAAACTTTAATTTGAACATATCAGGTTAGGATAGATCATAATAATTGATAAGTTTTTTATTTGAACATATCAAGTTAGGAGATAATTCATGATAATTGGTATATATCGAGTTAAGATATAGATGATGATAATTGGTAAATTTGTATTTGAACATATCGGGTTAGGAGATAATTGATAATAATTTGTGAATTTTTAATTTAAACATATCGGGTTATTTCGAATATGGAGCATACCATGACCCATCTAAAAATTCTCCATCAAATTAATTAGAACATGACACCTAAGCAAAATCCTATGTGGAGTAGTTAAAATGATGACATGTGGATGCGTTACTCAATTATTAGAATAGGTAGATTTTTCAAACGTTATCATTTAAAAAAAAATACACCATTAGATTAACAATTTTCTTATCTTTTATTTTAGTATAAATAACGTTATAAAAAAATATAATTTTCTCGTTTTTTTAATTTTCAATACTGTATATATGTAGTATTATGATACTATATTTTATTATATTTTTCTTAAATGTCCATAACTTTCTCATACTTTATGTATATATTAAAAATTCACGTTTTAATTTTTTCGATAACACACACACACACACACACACACATATATATATATCATGCTACTTGATGTAGTTTTGGAGTGATCAAATGACTCAAAAATCCAATGATTATTCAAATTTATATACGATCTCATAGGTCCAATAACAAAGTGATTTATATTCCATATTCAATAAAAATTTATTACAAATGACAACATAACCATTATCTATACAAGATTTAAACTTAAACATAATAATAAACATATGATAAATATCATAACATAATAAAATAAACCTGAAATTCAAACTAGCGGATAACTCTGAATCAATACTACATATATGCAGTAGTATGATACTACATAATACATACATTTAGTATACGATACTTCATATATGCAACAATATAAAATTTAAAACGGATGGTGAATACGGTATTATTATGCATCTAAGTTACACGCGAACCATGTAATGTATGAAAAAAATAGCTTCAACATGCAAAACCATTAATAGTGAACTGATTACATGAAGTTAAATGATAGCTTCCAGAAGGAGGCTAATGGCTATGGCATTGGAACAATATTGGGCCAAGACATCCATAACAGTTAGTGACTTAATTAATGGATAAGATTAAATATTAGGGAAAAAGGAGGTTCCTTTTAAAAAAAGTTCCTTACTTTTTAATACTTAAATGAAAAGGTACAAATTGGATGTGACCAAAGAATCCCCAGTCTTATCTGTTTTTACTTTTACCGTTCACTTACCTATATCTCATTTTACTTGCGGGTAAAAATTTTCCAACTCTTTTGAGTTTTGATGATGCTCATCATATATAGGGTACAAATACAATTAGTGTATCGTATGCATTAGGAGTATGTAAAATGCGTTTTAAAAAAACACAGTTAACAAATAAACCGCATACTGAACAAATAAAGTTGATGATTTATCGGTAACATTTTTACGTTTGGAAAAAAGACCATAGGCTTTAATAAGTCCATTAGATTCACACACAAACGTTAAATAACAAAACACTGAAGATATAATTTGTTTCTATATATTTTTTTGTAATAGAAATAATAAAACTTCACTAGGACATGATAGCAACAACAAGTTTTGTAATTTTCCCACAACTTCAACAATAATTATGACTTTATAGATGAAATATCTCATGCAACATGATCACGGAACTAAAGGTGACAGGAGAATGACATCCATACACGTGGACGGTGAACAACATCTCTCTTGTTTTATAAATAGAAATCAATGATCACACCATCAAACCACCAAAGACTAACAATTCGAGTCTATCACCTAATCTTCAAATCGAGTCATGTCTTGTTGTAACGGAAAGTGTGGGTGCGGTTCAAGCTGCTCTTGCGGTAGCGGTTGCAAAGGGTAAGTTTTCATCTAATTTTAAATAATTTTGCAGTACGTTTGTATTTATTAATGTTTTTATAACTCGATCTAACATCACCAACAGTTTCGTATATGCCTGTTAGTTAATCAATAAGCTGCTATGATTTAAGAATTAGATGACGTAAAAAAAAACTTAAAACGTAAACATATATATTATGTTTAATAAAATTGAAATATGTGCGTATATGTGTTTTGGTATAAATTTAGAATTTTTAAGATTGTTGGGGAGATCTTGTCGGTTAAATGGTGTATCTTAAAATTAAAATGTTTAGGATTCAAGTCTTACGGGATGAAAATTAAAGTGTATTTACCATACAAACTCTTTAATAGATTTTAAAAAAATATAAAAAATCAATAAATAAGGTTATAAAGAGTAAACTTCAGTTTTGATCTTTGTGTTGTGACATCATTAACAGTTTTAGTCTAACCTTAACAATTTTGATCCATGTGTTTTTATTTTCTAACAGAACTGGTCCCGAACACTAACTTCATCCAATTTTTCTTTAAGTCTCTATCACATATGGAGTAAAAATGTTATTTCAACAACTCTTTTTGACATACAACTAAATAAAAATGTTAACTGCATGATGATTTAGATAAATGAGGGAGGGAAATAATATTTTTACCCCTCAAATACAGGGTGTGTGTGAGAGACTTAACGAAAAACTGGATGGAGTTAGTTTTCGTGACCATTTTTGTTAGAAAATAAAAACACAGGGACCAAAACCGTTAATAAGGGACTGAAACTGTTAATGGTATCAAAACAGAAGGACCAAAACTGCAGTTTACTCATGTACGAAATAAAAAAAATGTTAAAATTACTTTGGCACGTCATCGTAACTGGACCAATAAGTACCCGCTTTCTGGTTTTATTGGTCGGGAGCGGGTCTAGTCCGGTTATGAAAATATTGTATTAGTCATTCAATCGTTTCCTTTTTCGAGTAAATCTTAATTTTCTTGAAATATTGAAATAAATTTTAAAATTTTGTTGGCAGATGCGGGATGTATCCTGATATTGAAACCTCCACCACTGCCACCATGATCGTCGACGGCGTTGCGCCAAAGAAGATGTAAGTAAAACCATCTTGTATGGTAAATATTGCATCATTAAACATGCAGTTCTTGTCAAAATGACAAGAAATTGGTATGTTAAATTAACGGCTAAATACATATAAACTTACTGTCTGTAGGTATGATGATGGAAGTGATGCGAGCTTTGTTACCGAAGGTGGAAACACCTGCAAATGTGGAGCAAACTGCAAGTGTGATCCTTGTAACTGTTAAAGGGATGATGATTCAAATAAACATCAATCTTTCGATTGTGTTTTATGTTTCTAGTGTCTGAAAAATAAGAACCGGAACCCCGTTCGTCTGATTGTACCTCAACCCAATTGAGTGGGTTGGGGTTCAGGCTGGGGTTCGGGTTTGGTTTATGTTTGTATCATTTGCCACTATAAACGGTGGTTATGTGTTGAGTTAGTTATATATATATATATATATATATTTATAAGTGGTATGATTATGAAGTGTTTGAATGCTTTGTTGTGTATTTATGGAGTTAATTGGTGTGTATGAAACAAGCTTTAAAAAATGGTAGAAGATCTTGTCAAGGTGATTGCGATTTGCGTGTATTGTTTGTTGAAATGGTTTGATTTGGTTGGGTTATAAACTACGTTTTATATACCTTTGAGTTGTTTGTTCTTGAATATGTTGGTTCCGTACAATTTTCTAGTTACATTTAAAACCCACAGAGCAAGTTTCAAAACAAACAAAACAAACAATGGCTCGAAACTCTGCAAACATAACATATGATTCGGTGAATCAACTATATGTTAAGACTGCTCACTCATTCAAAAGTTAACAAACTCATACAAAACAAACATATCTTATCCGTTTGACGCTATAGGAAAAAAGGTCGTCTCAGGTTGAATTTTTTGTCAACCCGTGAAAGACTTAATTTCCTACTTAATTTCCTTCTTTGGAGCTTTAAATTTGACTTGAGAGTGTCATCCCAGGTTGAATTTTTTGCCAACCCGTGACAAGACCTAATTTCCTTATTTGGAGCTTTAAATTTGACTCGAGTGTGTCCCTAATTCTGTCGGATCTATCTAATATTTCAAGGTTTTAGGGGGTAATTTTTTGGGGAAAATTTTCTTTGTTTTGTTTTATAATAGGAAGTTTTGGAGGTAAAAAATTAAGTAGAATTTTATATCATGCATAAGTTGATAGGAGCCAAATTTTTAAGTATTAAATTGTTACAAATCTTTAAAAATAATAAAAATCTTTAAAATAATAATTATGATTTTTATAAATATTATTATTTAACCCGTGTGTATCACACGGGTAATAAACCTAGTTAATTTATAAAATACATGACTCGTTTTAGTCAAATATATTTCCTCTATGTCAAATTTAGTATCATTTCTCTCAATTTTAAAGACTTAGAATCTCTCCTTAAAAAAGAACGTGATGTAGAACTAAATATTCATAATCTAAGATTGTTTTTTTTCTTAAAGCATCTGTGATAGTGCTAAAACATTTATAAAACTTGAATTAAGCTAAAACATGGCTACCAATATAGATGCTAGCGGTGATATTAAGCAGGTGTTTAAGTTTGGATGGATGTAAACAAATCCACCTGAATGAGACTCAACTCATCATTCTTCAACTGAGAGTTTTGTCTACAGTAAAAATGTCTTTTTACGTCAGTAGAACTTGTCATTACATCTCACAAATAAGGCGTGACAACTCTTCTCATCTCTCTACGTTCAGTACTTATAATCAGTCTCGTCTCACTAACATTAGCAGTGACGACCACTTTATTTTCTCAAATAAGGTGTCATGTTGGGACTTATGTCTAGCCGGTTCGTTTCAACCTTTTGGGTCTGTGACAGGTCTGATCCACATATACCACCCATTTAACACCCTTTCATTATATACATTTTCAATGATAATTTTCATCTTAATATCTATCATCACTCGACTCGAATACAAATTTAACAACTCTAGTAAACCGCATTTTCAATTTTCAATTAAATATCAAAATATTATCATCTAGTAAGGTAACACAAGTAAACTTATGAACATTAACTACTTTTACAGCACCTAACAATATCACATATTTGTTATTTAAGATCCTTCTTTAGAAAGTTCACCTGGAGAATCTTGTAATACGAAACCATGCAGATATATAAATGTTCATGTAAGATAACTGATGAACTCAGCAGCAGTTGCAACCGCGCCTCCTGTGATAGCATCCATTATGATTTTGTCTCTTTTATTGCTGCTGGCTGCTGATACAAGTGCCCCAGTCACTGCACCACCGATCATTGCGTTCTTCTGTACCAATGGAAACGACACTTTAGATAGATCCCAATAATATGATTTATAGGGAACATAACACATAGGGAAGCATTATAAAATGGGTCATAAAAATGTTAACTTTACCCAATCCCTGGTGCCACGAACTCTCTCAACGCCATACTCCATTCCAACATATACTCCAGCTATAGTTCCTGTTAAGGCGGGATCAAATCAAGTTGCAGTATCAAATAATCAAGATTAATATCGTTTCAGTACGAAGAACTAAAATAACTCAAGTTTTAATGCTGTTCCACTTTGTGAAATTACTCAGATTAGAGTAGGAGAGTGATGTAAACCAACTTACCCCAGTATGCACCTTCTTTACACATCTTTTTTAACTGCAATAATAAGAGTCGTTAGAGTTTTGGTTTCCATAAAACTTCCGCATCTATAACGCAACAACATAAGCATTTATCCAATCTAGATCCGTATACAACTACACATATAACAAAGAAGATGTACAAAGACCTCCGTATCTTACCGAGTTCTGAAAGTTATGTTTTGATACACTCCCTGCAAAATCAAGATTATTAAACGCAATCAAAATTCGGTTTTTGTTAAAGCAAATAGCTAAAACTCCAAACAAAGTATAAAACTAAACATCAACAGCCATCAATTAACAACCTAAATTCCTGCAACAAAACACTTCAGTTACCAATAACAACTAATCACAAAAATACATCATTTAACTTTACACAAAACACTAATCACAAAAAGTGAATTAAAATGAAAGTGAATTAAACCTCGTTTGACAATGTGGTACGTTTCCTCGGCAGCAACTTTAGCAGCCGAAACCTGAAACATAAAAAATCAAAATCAAAATCAAAATCAGACATTCGAAGACGTAATTGAGAAATGCAAAGCATGAAATTAAGAGTGAAGGATACAGTTCCGATCTTCAAGAAGCCATCGACAGTGTGATTGAGAAGGGGGTTTCCCATATCAACGATAACTTCAACTTTGGGAGATGAAATTGAACCCATCAAACTCTTCCTTGGCATCTTCAGTGTTATCTTCTACGCCTTTGATTGTTTTTGCAGTTTCGACACTTATTTAATTCGTTCATCGCAATTTGTCATCTACCCACGTGATCTGTGCGCCACAAGACCGGTTTATTAGATGGCAAAATAATACTAAATTATTATCGCACACTTTACGTACGAGGCTTGTAAACCCTTTTTTTTATGGATAACAACTAAATTTTTAATTTAAAAGAATTTTTATATTTAATAAGGTTAGAACTCGTAATCGACTCTGTTTTATCACTATGTCAACTTGGAGGTGCTAAGTATGAAAAACACACAAAAAAAAGTGGTAACGGAAGTCGTTGTTTTATGAAAGTGCTAGTGTAGATGTATGTTTTTTTTTTGAGATTCAACGATGAACACACCAATATAGGTGGTGTCATTTTGAATACGTTTAGAGTTGATTTTATTCAAACTAGGTATATTCAAGCTGTTGAACGTTGCGTGACAGTTGTTAAGAGGGTTATTACTTCTTGCATATTCTACGGGCAACCCATAAATAAAAATGTAACACAACACAAATGCACATATGACATCACCCAACAGCAACACAACACCTTAAACCACACCCAAAACTGTATTTCATGACGTCAACCAATAACAACACAACAACTTAAATCATCAATTAATAGCAACACAATACATCAAAACATCAACAATAGCAACACAACACTTCAAATCATCAATCAATAGCAACACAATACCTCAAAATATCAATCAATAGGAACGCAACACCTCAATCCATTAACCAATAGCAACACAACACCTCAAGCCACACACAAAACACTATTTCATGACATCAACCAATAACAACACTACACCTCAAGCCATCAACCAATAGTAACACAACACCTCAACCAAACACAAAACACTATTTATGAAGTTTGTGTTTCAATATAGTTAAATTTTCATGAATGGCGTATTGATACGCGATTCGTTCTCGGATATGCTAGCACCAATTGGCTCTTATTTGATGGAAGCTTTGAATAGCTCGCATAGCATATTGGAATGTAAAGTCTTTTTTTTATATAAGGCAGAGTTGTAGACGACGAAGGGTATAGTTCTCTACCATTCATTAGTATTCCCCATTGTATCATCAACACATCAACTTTTTTTCCATCAATTTCCTCCGTTCCCTTAACCATTGATATCTATTTTCTTTCATCTATGGTTGTAACCGAACTGAACAAACACAGGGCTTGTTCATGTACGTCTGTTAAAGAAATAATGTGTTCATGCGGACAAGATTTCTTTTTCGTGTTCATTCATTAAGGAAAAGAACATGTTTATGAACCGTTCACGAACATATACTAAAGATATACGAAGGCAAACAAGCATAAATGAATGGTCATTAACATAAAAGAAAATTTGAAATCTGATTATTAACCACTAAAACAAAAATATAACATATAAAAATTACTAGATGAATGAACATAAATGAATATAAACGAACGAACATAAATGAACACGCTAGAACGTTCACGAACATAGACAAAGGAATGAGACATCCATTCATGCTAATTTGTTTTTTTTAACTTAACGAACAAAACTTCTTCTGCGTGGCCGTTTGTGTATTAAATGAATGAACACAAACAAACTTCCAGCCGAACGATTCACGAATCTTTTGCGCTGAAAGTTCAGTTCGTTTACGAGGTATTACTTCAATCCACAGACTAATTTTCCAATTAACTAAAGAAGAAGAATAAGAGCGGGTAAAGGGCAAAACCCGACCCGTGAAAAACTCACCTGACTCGTAACCCTATTATATCTCAAGATGCCGCCCTAGAACCGGTCCATTATATAATAACGGGCTTTGGGCTTTTAACAATAAGAGGGGCTTAGGTAAAAGAAAACCATAGCCTAGTTTTACCTTCACTTTTAATACAAAAAGATGATTTGTATAGTATCACCTCCTTCTGTCATAAATTCAAGCAGACATCATAAATTCAAGCTAACAAGTTTCCTCCTCAAATTTGGCCAGCAAATTTTGCTAATGTAACTCCATTTCTCTTATGTTGGTTCTAAATGTTATTTTTATTGGTTTTATCAAGTTTTTAATTATTTTTTTTTCTGTAAAATCCTCATTTCAGGCTTTTTAAAGATTAAGGTTTATTTTGGTTTGAGCCCAAGCCCGGCTCAAAATTCAAAACCGAATTTAGGAGACAAGTAAGGACCGAAGCCCAATACAATACATAAAAAAACATTATAGGTTTTTTACAACTTGATTAATATGAATTAGCTAAACTAAAAAATTAATATTAGTTAAATTATATTTATACATATTAATAAAAAAAAATTTAAGTGCCACATTGATTGAAGCCTGCACAAATGAAAAGCCTCCAAATATATATACACGGATCTATTTTAATCCGGCTCAAAGTTACATGCAGAGCAATATAACCGTAGTAGCTAATTCATTCGACAATTTCATTTTTCAAATCCAAATGTGAAGGTGTATTATTAAGCTTAATTAATATCAACTCTTTCTTTCTAGTCACGTGATTACATTGTAAACGTATTATCAATGTGTTGATTACCGCAGTAAAGTGGCTGTTAACATAAAGACAAAAAAAGAATTCCACGTCAGCAGCAGTGTCAGAAAATGGAAATTGCATTCAGGTGCATGTTTCTTATTATGGGAGAAATAAACATCCACCACCATTACCGTCCTTCTTTCTCTTCTGTGTATATATTCTTCTTCTTCTTCACAAATCACTCATTACAATCATCATCATACACACACACACACACTCTCTCTCACTCATCAATATCCACATTCCAGAATATTATTCCATTTAACTTTGTTCTCTAGCTGCTCACTCCATCACATTCACCATTTCCGGCTCCAAACTAGGGTTTTATACCTTTATTCAAGCTTCTACATACATATTATACTCTCAGGTATTGTATACTACCATACATAATCACTGTTTCCGCTTGACCTGTTTGCTATAGAAGATGAATCACATATATAAACATCATCTATGATACACATACACACTATACACTATACACCCTGTTTTTAGTGAAACAGAGTTACCTTTCACTGATTGTGCTAGATCTTCCTCCACGAGCTGTAATATAGGTCAAAATACGAACAGTGTTTTTGTAATGTTTGTAGTTGATGATAAATGATGCTCGTTTGAGCTTGATGGCGATGTTGTTGATACATTTGATTTCTAATGTGTTGAATTAGTTTGTAGAATCGAATGTAGTTGTTTCATCTTAATAAATGTTTGATTTCGGATGTTAAGTTCCTTATCTCTCGTGTTTATCTGCAATGTTTGTAGTTGATGATGAATAGTTTTCGTTTGAGCTTGATATGTTAGGTTTTGTTGATTTCATGGCTTATTTTCCCTAATTTTTTGCTAAAATAACTGGTTTGTTTAAGTTAATGTAGCTTCATGATCTTATATACGCAGGTTAGTAATATTATTAAGCAGATCTAGTTGTTATCCTTGTTGGTTCGTTGTATATTTGTGTTGGCTTGAATGCTACAGATCTGTTTTGTTGAATAGGAAATGATAACTCCAATTTGATTAATACATGATTATAAATGCTTGTAGATCTTCCTGTATCTGCATATATGCATTTTTCCCTTTGCTTGACAGTTATTTTCACCTACTTTAAGCTTACTTATTTGTCATTTTTGATGGTACTATAAATAATGATTTCATGCTGGTGATGTTCTTGTAATGAGTCTCGAGTTTAAGCATGGTTGAGAGCTCGTGGTAGATGGTGGGTTTTGAGAAGTGATTTCATGTTTCTCAACAGTTTTGTTTGACATATTTGCAAGATAGGTTTAAGATGAGTCAGATAAGAGATGAGACAAGTAAAATTGATCCTGAATTTGAGGAATATATGCACAAGTATTACAAGGAACTACAAGACAGCTTGTTCAAAGATAAGATTTCCAAGAAGATTGTGAAATGTCCCTTTTGTCCTGATAGTAGAGACTATGATTATGATGACATCCTCAGGCATGCAAATTGGATTGTAAAAGAATCAAAAAGTGCTACTTTTAAAGAAAAAGTCAGGCATATGGGATTAATTGACTACTTAGAAAGGGACTTTCATGCTAAAAGCAAGTGCTCTGAATCACCTAGTGCAATCACTCCAAATCAAAAAGTTAATGATGAATTAATTGTTTGGCCTTGGATGGCTGTGGTGGCTAACATTCCTGTTGAGCTTAAGAACGGTAGATATGTAGGTGAAAGTGGTAAAAAGATAAAAGATAAGTGGATAACAGAAGGTTACAACCCAGTCAAAGTTCATCCTCTATGGAACTGGCAGGGTCACTCAGGACTTGCTGTGGTTGAATTTGGTAAAACCTGGGATGGTTTTAGTCATGCAATGAGGTTTGTGAAGGCTTTTGAGGTTAACAAACATGGGAGGAAAGATTGGTTTAATAGGGATAGGTGCAAAGATGATAAACTGTATGCTTGGATTGGAACGGATGAAGATTATAACTCTTATGGTCTTGTTGGTGATTATCTAAGAAAACATGGTGATTTGAAGACTGTTTCTGATATTCAGAAAGAAGATGAAACAAAAAATTCAAAGCTAATTATGGGATTGAAAACCATGATAGATGAAAAGAGTAAAAGAAGTGAAGAAATCAAAAGTGAAATAAGCAAAACAGATTTGCATATGGCGGATGTTATTAAACAGAAAGAAGTGATGACTGAGGACTTCAATAGAGGTATTAGTTTCTATATTGTTTCTTGAAGTTACAATTATAGGTAGTCATTTGTCTATAGTTTTAATCTCTTATTCTTGATTTAGATATGAAGGTAATGCAAGAGAAGGCCAATGAGCAGCTTAAAAGGATTACACTTGAGCATGAACAAATCAAGTTGTTGTTGGAAGATCGTGAAAAGGAACTAAGAGACCGTGAAGCTTTCAATGAAACTGAGAAAAAGAAGCTTGACAGTGAGAAGAGAATGGTACTTGATTAGGACATTATGCTTATTATGTTTTCTGTTCTTATTTTTAAAATGTTGTTTTTTTTCTTTTTTGCAGAATGAATTGGCAATTCAGGAGCAGAAGAAGGCAGATGAGAGAATGTTGGGGTTAGCTGAGGATCAGAAGGTTTGTTAAAGACTTTTATCCTTAACTCATGTGTTGGATCATCCTATATTTAATTTAATAACACTTAACAGAGGGAAAAAGAAAAGGTTCACCAGAAAATCATCGAGCTTCAGAAAAAGCTTGATGAAAAGCAAAAGTTGGAGCTGCAAATCAAACAAATGAAGGGAGCATTAGAAGTGATGAAACACATGAGTAATGAAGATATTGAGGCAAAGAAGAAAGTGGATTCAATTCAAGAAAATCTGAAAGAAAAAGAAGAGGAACTTGCAGGTTTGGAAGCACTTAATCAAGCCTTAATAATCAAAGAGCGGAAAAGTAATGATGAATTGGTGGAAGCGCGTAAAGAGCTCATTGCTGTGAGTTTGTTTCCTTTCTTTCTTATGTTTATAAAACTAGTCATTCTTACAGTTTTATCCCCCAAATACCCATTGTTTGAACAGGGCTTGAGGGGTAATTCTGCTCGTGCACTTATTGGTGTAAAGAGAATGGGTGATCTTGATGAAAAACCTTTCATCGCTGCTGCAAAGAGACGTTTTTCTGGCAGAGACGGAGCAGAAGAGGCCATAAAATTGGCATCTCTGTGGGAGGATCATCTCAGGGATCCAAGCTGGCATCCCTTTAAGGTTGTCACAGTTGGCGGGAACATTAAGGTATTGTATTACATTACATTACATTTCTGTGTAAATTGTAACTATATAGATGGAAATTGCATTAACTTGGTAAATACTGTAAGGTCAGTTGACTTAATTTGACCCATTTCCAGTTTAGGTATCAAACTTTATGTGGCATATAATTGAGTCATTTATAAATTATAACTATATAGGTGGCACTGATTGCCTTAATTTCTGAAGGTAACTGTTTCAACTTTCAACTGTCATTTCTCATTCCATTTTGAATCATATATTAATATAAACAAACACAAATTTGAAGAGAGAAAATATATTAATACTAGTAGAAAGATATTTAAGCAATGTATTAATGTATGAGTGATTGATTGATAATACAGGAGATAATTGATCAAGAAGATGAGAAGATTGCAAGTCTGAAGAGTGAGTTTGACAATGATGTATTCAATGCGGTCGTGACAGCTTTGAATGAACTGAATGAATACAACCCAAGTGGTAGATATCCAGTGGACGAGCTTTGGAACAAGAAGGAGAACAAAAAAGCAACCTTGAAAGAGGGTGTTCAGTTTCTTATCAAGACATGGAGATCAGTCAAACGCTAATCACGTTGACTTATTTTGACCATAGTTGTGCTAACGTAGGAGTTATCTTAGCATTCTCTATATTCAGAACAAACGTACTCTCGATCAAATATAGACCTTGTAAGGTCATAGCACCACAAAACTGCTATTAAGTGACTGAATTTAACTTGGTAAAATTGCTATGTATTTGGTGATGACCATATAGTCAACATTGCAAATTATGTCATTAAATCCTTACATATATCTCAAATGATACTAATTTCACAATGTTCCACATTGCTCTAACTTCAACACTATTCCCTTAAACGTGTTGCTTTGTATTGATAGACCTAACACTAATGTTCATAAACTACTCAAGATTTGTTTGTCAAAATCTTGAATCGAGTTGAGATTTAACAAGCCAAGCTCGAATGCTAAAAACTCAGAGTTTAGAGGTCGAGCTCTTTCAAGTTTAATGAGTAAACCTTAAGTTTTAAAAACATAATATATTACTAGATGTTTGGTAGTTGTGAAAAGCATTTGATTGAATGCAATTTAGGCCTATAAAAAGATGAACATGGTGAACGAGCATCCCCACCTCTTGTTATTTTGATTGCTCTTTTTGGGTTTTTGGAGAATCCAAAGTTTTCTTGTCTATTCTACAAATATAACTTATGAAAAGCTTCTTTTTCTTTCTAATGACTTGTTTTTGTCATCAATTTTAAAATTAAATAAAGAGATGTAGATTAATTACACAGGAGAGGTATGTGTTGAATTAATGTGAAAAGAAAACATTTGATTGGTTGAAAAAAAAACTCACTAGATGATACATATATGATATAACTTCTAGAGATAGCATATTATCAATCTAGGATGCTTTTTTACTTTGCAAAATAATTCTACTTCACCTTTTCAAAATTTCCCACACCCATGATTTTGCTCCCCCACAAGGTCACAACTTCCCTTATGATTGACATTATCATTTGTTGTTTAAGATGTGTGTATGTGTGTATATATATATATTATAGATTTTGTGATTTTATTTTATAAAAGTATTCACATTGATAGATAGGATTTATACAAGTGTGAAATCTTGATTTGCCAATTATCCTTAACCATTTACCTTAATTCTCCTTAACATGATTGGTTAAGGTGATGTATGCTACCTAAGACTTCGTAAAATAGTCTCATCTAGATAAAACAAATAGGGTTTCAAACAAGTTTTCTCACTTAATGTGTATTTTTTTACTGATAGAAAATAAAAATGATCGTGTGGATCAACTGCGATCAAAATGCAAATTGATCTTAGATCTTGCAAACATTATTATAAGAAATCTTAATTTTTTAAGCCTAATTGTTAAAGATTTGAAGTAAACTAAAAATGCAAATTGACAAATCGATTGAGTGGCTTTTTTTGAACAGCAGATGCACCACCAGCTAACCGGTGGCTTAAGGGAGTGCAATGACTGAGCCTAGAAGCCCGCGGCCTATCCCCTGTAAGAGGGATTATTTGCGGCAGAGTGTGGCAGCTCACCTAAGAGAAGAATACTTTTCTTGGGGCCCCGACCAACCCTTCCGAAGAGCAAGAAAGTCGGAGTCTAAGACTCGTCAACTAACCGCCCCGGGAGAAAACCACAGCAGGAACCTTTAACCTTTTCTGTGTAAAACCTCTCTCCTCAAGACTAGAACCCATGACCTCTAGGAAGTCAAGTGTTTTAGTCGATCATTATAATGTATTTAGACCAAATGGCCAGTAAATTTCATACAATCGTCCACTTTAATGCATAAAATAAATAACTATAACCTAATTTGTTGTGTCTAATAAATAACTATAACCTAATTGAGTGTGTCTATACACTTTCTATACTTGTTACACACTTGGCTCTCCTCTTTAAAAAGATATCAAACTTGTCAATATCACCTTATAATTTTGTTGATGCACTTATTCATAAACAAAGTTGTATTATTTATTGAATACTAATATGCGTCCATGTAAAATATTTGATGTGAGTGTTCAACAGTTTGATTAATGGTTATTTAGTTTGGTTATAAAATTTATTTGGTCTAAATGAATAATTCAAGCGCTTTAGTCAAGAATTTTTGTTGGCCTAACCAAACCAAATTCTACTATTTTGATAGGTTTATTCAGTTTGGTTATCCGATTAAACTGTTTAATCTACGGTTTATTTATATAACCATACCATACAAACCGTATTTTGTGTAACCAAAAATTGAAATTACAAGTCGGATATGGTTAGTAATTACCGAACCAAAAACCAAAATTGCAGTTCGGTTTAGTTTCTTCGGTTACAGATACGATTTGTTTCCGTGTATTTTTTGTTTTCGGTTTGTTTGAACACCCTAGTCGATACCCGCCAATTAAATGCAGTTATTTAATGTCATCGTTATAAGAATTGAAAAACAAATAGAAAATAAAATCTAAATTTAAATTTAAAGAAAAATACACTTTTATAACAGAAAATTTTTAAAATTATATTTTGTAAAATCTCAAGGAGAGATGTAACAACTAACACCTAGATTTTGTAAAATCATTATAAGGTTTTCAGTCTAAACTAACCGATTTTTAAGTTAGCTAAATCAGTCTTACCAATTAGTAAGTCCTGAAGTGGTAGAAGGTTTTAGTTCCGTGGCAATGCCCAATAAGACAATAATCTATATAATAATTAGATTAGTACCCGTGTATTACACGGATTTTAATTTTATAGGTTTTAACTCAATTTACATATCAATTTTATTTTTAACATATCTCTTATTAAATCGATTTAGATATTTACAAATATATTCATATAAAAAATCATATGTTACAATAAAGGATATGATTTATAATAGTTGGTAATTTTTATTGGAACATATCGGGTTAGGAGATAATTCATGATAATTGTTAATTTTTTTATTTGAACATATCGAGTTATGAGATAATTAATGATAATTGGTAAAACTTTAATTTGAACATATCGGGTTAGGATAAATCATAAAATTGATAAGTTTTTTATTTGAACATATCAGATTAGGAGATAATTCATGATACTTGGTACATATCGGGTTAAGATATAGATCATGATAATTGATAAATTTTGTATTTGAATATATCGGGTTAGGAGATAATTGATGATAATTTGTGAATTTTTAATTTAAACATATCGGGTTATTTCGAATATGGAGCATACCATGACCCGTCTAAAAATTCTCCATCAAATTAATTAAGAACATGACACCTAAGCAAAATCCTATGTGAAGTAGTTAAAATGATGACATGTGGATGTGTTACTCAATTATTAGAATAGGTAGATTCAAGGTTTTAGGAAGACAACTTTTGGGGGGAATTTTTTATAAAAAGAAGTTTTAGAGAGAAGATATAAAATACCATGTATGAGTTGATGAAACAAAATATCTTTAAATATTAAATATTTATAAATTTTTAAACAAAATGATTATGATTTTATAAATATTGTTATTTAACCCGTGTGTAACACACGAGTGTTAAACCTAGTAGTATAATATTTCTGGTTTACATTTTTGTCTTAACAAAGACTTAAATACTTGTTCAAGGAAGTAGGAACATGCTAATTATTTTGTTTAAAAAAAAATTAGTAGCAAGACATCTTCACTATATGAAGTAAAAGAAATCATTTAGAAGTCTTTTCTAATCGGCTCAACATGACATTTTAAAAAGTGAGAGAATCGTAATATTAATTAAATCACAAGATGTAATAAGTATTTAAATTATAAAGTACAAATACACCTTAATTTGTCATATATGTTATAATTCAACCAAAGTTCCATACAAACTAGCTAACCTTAATCTTTCACATATTATACACTCACACTTCCCTATTATATATAAACTCAATAACTAATGTAACCGAACTTCCTAAGTATTGCAATATCGTTGTCTAAGATTGACAACTTTTACAAAAGCTTACTATTTTACAACAAACAATGATTTGAACCAAATGCGTTGGTTTCGAAAGTCAATAGCTCATAGAAAACAAATCCGAATAGATTAGATTGCTTATGTTCTTCACACCCGAAAGTTTTTCCCTGTGAATGTTTGACCAAATTGCCAATTGGATGGTGCAATGTTCCATGAGGTGGATGTGCGTCTATCACTGCCTGTAACCCTGAATGAAAGTGATTGACCGGTAAGAACAGCGTTAGATTGCCAGTTTTGACCCCAGTTACGACTCATGCTCATCCAGTTCGTCTTCGTGCCTTTGACCCACACTTTTTGAATATCACCCGAGCCTGCAACGTTGCTGATCAACACCAAATTAAAGTAACGGAAACCGTTAACTGTAAACCTAATCCCTCCTGCCTTTCTACAAGGGACCCTGAGGTAACAAATCACAAACAAAAAGGTCAAATTCATCAAACTTGTATATATTCTTTAGCGCAACTAACGGCATTGATTTTATCCATCAAGGCGCATTAAGTTGTTGACATGGTACCACAAAAGTGCAATGGGACCTTTTAACTTTACTTTATAGGCAATATTTAATTATAATTTTAACTAGAGAATAACGTAGCAATAATTGGTAAACAATTTCACATGCCTATTCATTACAAATGTAGTGAAAAGCACAAACGAAAATTTCATCTAAAAACATAAAATTTGTCATATTTTAATATTTAAAGATACTTCTTATCTAATGTATTAATGTAAATTACATACACAAATTAATATAACATTTTTGTAACTACATGGATAAATGTTAATGTGACAATCTATCAATTATACAGAGATAAAATATGCTAAAAATTATTATTGTATGTATTAAACGTTGACTGTTGTATAAATTTACCCATGATTTAATCTATCATAATTTAAGGGGGGCACGTACATATTTCTCTTTTTTAAAATCCTTTATTACATCATTTTTCTTCTTAAAAATATAAATCAAACATCAATTATATGTAATTGATTTGAAGATTTGTAAATATGTGATTCGTAATATACGTAAAGAGATATACGTAAAAATCCATAGAAACAAAAAGATAACATATAAAAATGCAAGTCAAAATAAGTTGCAACATTTTTTATATAATAATAAAAAATTATATTACATGTCTCACCATGTGTGTTTCTGTTAATATATATTTCATGGCATTTCACATAATAAGTCCAACATTTTAGGGGTTATGTCATTATGTCAATTCATTTCAAAACTAATGATACAATTAAGGGGTATTTTAGTCTAATCCCGTAAACAAAACTAAACATTCTTTTTCCAGAGCTAAAATCCTAACTCCAAGTTAATACTACCTTTTTAACTTCAATATCACGCATAAAACATTGTTCGTTTCTCTGAAACTATATATTTCACCTCTGGAAATTAAAACCAGCTAAAAAAACCATAAAAGTAACCGAAAAAAAGGCGGGAAATAGTTAGTTACCGGCGGTAAGAAACGGGTACAATTCCGGCACGATACTCAGCGATTTTAAGAAACATAGGCATGGCAAGATCAAAGTGAGTACGAGGGGGATTACACCAACCGCCATTATCGTTGGGTAACGCGTAATTCGGCGGACAGAAATTGGTTGCAGTGATGAGAATTGAGGGGCTTCCGGGATGACACCATTGAGGGGTATTAGCACACTTTATTTCAAAGCAAGCACCGCAGCTAAACCCGTTGTTAAACAACGCGGTGCTTAGAGCCGCGGTGTTTACACCGTAGCCTTGGCTATATAAGTTTCCGTAACCACAAGCACCTCCTGAAATATAAAATGAAAATAGTTGCAACAATGTGTAATGGAAATTTTGCATGTAGACATATAGTAAGTGTTGATTAGGTAGGAGATACGTACCCATTGTACCCGAGGCGTCACTACCGCCGTAAAACGTTGCGTGAGCACTTTGCCAGGCTCCACCGGCGTAGTTTCCGGGGATTCTGGCATGTGCAATGGAAAACACAAAGACGAGCAGAAAGACAATGACGCCGATTATCTTCATCATGTTGTAAGTAAAGAGTGAAGATTGAAGAGAAAGGGGAGGAATGTTGGGTACTTATGGTGAGAAGCAATGTGTGTTACGAGGGTAATTGTGTAATTTCCATTTATTGAATATATATTTTTTATTTTAAACAATAATTTAAATTACTCACAAATTAGTGACTTATCTGATATTTTTATTACTTCTTTTACTAAGAAATTCATTTTAGGTGAGAGAAACTCTGATCCAACCTAAAATCATGTTTAAGAAATACTCTACCCTCGTCTAAGTACTACGTAATTAGTATGATTGTCGTGTAAATACGTTTTATCAATTCGAGCATATGGATATATAAATGGGTTTCTTGGTATGTAATTCCTGAATACCAACTTTTTTCATATGTTGCCACTTGACAGTCGTTGTGTCATCACAAGATTGATTTATCTGACTTAACACACGGTGGGACGATAACCCGTGTGGGTTCAGAATTCGAATTGACAACCTTACACAAGGCCTAGTTTAAATCCTTTATTGTCTAAATTCACAAGTCATCTTACCACTACGACACAACCATGGATTTACGAATACGTGGAGCTAGTTGGGTTTGTGAGTACCAGCTACATGATATTGTAGGTAACCAGATCCGACGGTTATTACATCTGCATCTTAATTAAAATTTAGTTGCATTCATTTCGATTAGATGCAACAGATTCATTCTTGCATAAATATTTGGTCGGATTTTATATACATTTTTAATGATTTTGTTTTCAAATGTATAAAAAAACAGGAAAAATCGTTTCCATACATTAATAACATCACCTTCAGATATCAATAAGATGAATAAATATTCATATTTGACATATGGTACAAAGTACATACAAAAAGACGGAAACCTTCATATTATAGCATTAAATATACAACCTATACATACGGCCTGAACGTACTATTATGAAGAGCATGAGTAGTTTTAGTTTTTCAAATACTAAATGAACAGTCAAGGAAATGTTGCCACCTCAGGCGAACCGTTGAATCTCGTCGGCTTCTTTGTCACATAGAGTCTCACTAGTCTGTTTGTGTTCTTCGACCGATTGATTTCTTTAATATTGGCTTCTTAATATCGATCAATTTATTTTGTTGTCGTTTCTTCTTTAGTTTCTCGCTAACAGATTGCGATTTCTCACCCACTTTCTTTCAAACAACTATTTGTATTGACACTACTAAAAAATTTCAATTTTTAAGACAAACATAGTTGTCATAATATTGTCAACAAACGAATGTACTGTTAAACTTTATAAAAAAATCTATTGTAGGAAAAAGCCCAGTAGCAAATATACTTTTGATAATATTGCGAAAACTTCAGCTACGAAATTGTGACAGTTTAGCCACAAAACTAGTGTTTTTATAACTTGGTTTTATTTTTTGGTTTGCAACAAAATAACGACAAATTGTTGATGTTTTACCGGGAAATTATGCGATAAATTAGGGAATTGTTTTTTTATTATGTGTCAAAAAATTATCATAAACTTGTCCTAAACATTGAGATATGTAAAAAAGCTAAATTGGCTCGTTAATGCATTATTACCCTAGAAAAACTAAGGGAGCCCATGAACTAGTTTCATGCAAATGAATTATATATGCTTTGAAAGGTTATATATGATATGTTATAAGGGGCTATACTTAATGTAGACGAAATATAAAAAAGATTAGAATTAGGAATTAATGTATGTTTTAGGGCACACAAAAAAAGTTTTGATGAATCATAAAAACACGTCCCGGGTGGTACAAAATATGGTTGTCGGTTCAAAAGTTGGGTTATTTATTAGGGGTGTTTTGTTAGGAGAAATGCACCGCTTTTTTACTTTTGTTAAGTGTACCTTTTATTTTTTTTAGAGTTGTACATTTGTTTGTTTATTTTTACAACTTAATTTACCGCATTTATTTCCCAAAGGATAAAACACCTATTAGGCTAGTACGTAAATCTTATATAATATAATTTGTTAGTTGGATTACACTTCCCAAAGAAAAGTGATACACTATTATTGAGAGTACAAATTATGAAATTTGGTTATAGTATATTTGGGCTAGCTAGTAAATATGTTCCGCTTAAGATTCATGGTTTGCTGTTATGTTCTTGTTATGGGAGCAACACGGCTATCAAGCAATGTTTCGTAGGAAGTGCAAATATTTTGTTCTAAGATTAATTCAAAGTTTGAGAATCTCCTTAATTAAGAGCTTTCGAAGCGGACATGGAGTGGGTGCGGCGCTGAATAGAGGCCGCTGGACACTCCAAGTTTGGCCATGATGGAGGAATGGGGTTGACGAAGGACGTGGGTGAGATTCGGGTTGGGTTTTAAAATTGTTATATTAATATTTTATTTTTTACTTTAATAATTTTATTGTTTTATTTAATCACTTATTGTTTTTTGTTATTTTAACAATTTAGCTATTGTTTTTATTCTTTTAAGTATTTTATTTTATTTTATTATTAGATACTTGTATTGTTTTAGTTTTCTTAATAAACTATTTTAGTATTAAAGTTATATAGAACATAAAATTAAAAATGAAGTGGGATGGACTCTTAATAATTTGAGGTGAAGTGAAATAGTGAAAATATGGGAGAGATGATTAAGTTGAACTTCCCTCACTCTAATACTCTAATAGACATCGTAGAATGACTAATGAACCTAAATTGTTCGGTACAACTTGAGAGTAAGTATGATATTCAAACATTTGATAAGTTCTTTTGGTAGACTTTTAGTCAAAGTAAAAAGACAAGAGCTAAAGTCAAAATGAAATGTTCAATACGTGATCCGCGGCCGTGATTAAAGGGTTATGGGATATGAGAGGGATACAACAATAACACAATTATCATCTCACTCTACTTTTCACAAAAGTCATATTTAAAGCCCCTCGCTTAATTAAAATAAAAAAAGACATTATAATATATTACGGAGTATAATGGAAAATTTATAATCATACCCGAAAATGTAATTTCAATATTAATGGTTATAATATTTATAAAGTTGGTCATTACTCATTACTCAAAACTATGTTTGTTTTTTCAATAATTAATAAATAAATAAATTTTAATTCAAAATTTATATCCTTCTAGCTTGCAAAATCGATGACCCAACCTTGCCAAGCATTAAAATGCATTTCTAAGCCAATTACTAAACTAGTCCTGCTTTGATATTTTTACATTTTTAACTCTCAATTTAACTTTAACATATTTAAGACTTTAACATTCATACTCTACTTTGATATGTTTACGATTTTGGCTCTCTGGTTTCGGCTTGATTATCATTTTGACATTTCAGTTTGGATATATCTCTATCTTTTAATGTGTGACGCTTACAACTTTACACCATAACGTGCGAGAGATGATTTTTTTATCGACGTGTGTGACGAAGTAACATACGCGAGACCCAGCAACTGCACGACCCGATCTTATTGCTAGTTATGTGTTATCATAACTTTCATTTTTTGAAAGGCTAACGAATCCTCCAAACATGTTACTTGCAATTCACCACATCAGAATACACTTGTCTCTAGAGGTGTTCAAAGTCGGATATCCCAAATTTTCGAATAGTGGATTTCACTATCTGAATCCATATCTGAAATTTAGGATATGGATTCGTGTAGTTAAATAGTATCCGAAATTTAAACCAATTGCTAAAAGTTCCAAATTTGGATGTAAATCAACAACAAAGACTACATACAATATTCAATTATATAGATTCAAGAAGAGTTAATTACATTTTTATCACATGGGGTTTGTTGGTTTTAATACTTCTAGTTCAAACATTCAAATGAAATATTGTATTTCAAAATCAAGAAAACTTGAGTGTAAAACAAAGATCAAATCGTGTTAATAATCTGAAAATGCATACATCATAATTTAGAATAGTTTTTGCACACCCCTACAGAGTTGCCTCTGAAGTCTGAACCGAGGAAAACCAGCACCTAGGACCAGAGCCCGTGAACGTACATTCATCCGAAGACACAACAGTGTGGTGAGAAAAATCTTACTATGTTCAAGGATCAAACTAACGATTATTGCTAGTCACTTATCATCACCATGCATCATGTAACGCATAAACTAACGAGAAGGATATGAAACATAACTTTCTAAACAACAACATACCAAAAAAAAGTAATTTTTCAAACTCAAATTTGATTCGCCTTATGATCCACAAACTCTTAAAACCCGACATTTTATCAATATCACTTAACGAAATTGCACTTGGAATGTCCGCCGGTTATAACATTTATTTCAAGATGAAACTAAGGATGCACTTGAAGCAAGATTTTAATTCCAAATTTACCCCTCTTATGATGAATTTTTATAATGCAATATTAAATGATGCCATTGCACCCATCTATTACAGTAGAAAAGGGTAAAAAAAAGATTGTGTGGTTATTTTGTCACATCAATATATGTAAGTAACATTGCTTTGTTATTCAATATAAAATACTCTCCCCATGTGCACTTGGGCAAGGTTTATAACAAGAAAAGACCCCCCCCCCACTTCTTGCTTCAAAATAAAGTCATAGCCCCACATGAAGAAATGCAATGGTAAACAAAGGTAACTTGCAATCATAACAAGTTGAATTTTATATTAAACAGTATCAAGTCTCTCAATAGATTTAACATTTTGAATATTGAAATATGATCTTATTTAAACAGTTACAACCATAAGGAAAACAAACTATACTTTTATAAAGCTATAGCTATTTTCTTGTATAAAATATAACATGCATACTAGTTTTTTTTTAATCTATAACGTACTTATGTATAAAATTGCAAATATTCATGTTCTGCAACTTTAACTTTTGTTTATAAGTGGAAGTAAAAATTAAATGATAAAGAATTCATGACATCATATTATTCTTTCTGTAATTGAAGTCTAAAATGTGATTATTTTTTTTTGAACAGCTAAAATGTGATTCATTTAGTTTAACAATTTAATGGTATTTGTTTGGTTTGTTTGTTTCTATCACATGCACGTGTGTATATCATTTTGAAGGGATGATATTGTTTTCACGATCTAATCAGACAGTCGGGCCAAAGTTTGGAAGTTTAACCGATTCAGTTTGAGGTCTTTGAACCCTTTTTAGCCTAAACTGACCAATCGGACCGGATGGTCGAACCGAAAAATCTAGAGTTTGAAATGGAACTCTTTTAGTATTTTTATATATTTACTTTTACAATATTTATGACTTCATTCGGTTATTGAATAAAATCTGACCAGTAAACAGGTAAGTAGCACGAGTCAACGTCCGGTCCAATTTTAAAAAACCTAATTCATTTATAAAATAAAAATATAGTCCCTTGAATATCACCATGTTTTCTATTATTGAAATGTCAAGTATTTGTACTCCATCTTAAAAAGATAAAAGCGTTTGTAGTCCAACGGTTAGGATAATTGCCTTCCAAGCAATAGACCCGGGTTCGACTCCCGGCAAACGCAACTTTAGCCTATTGTATTTTTTGCAATTTAAGTAGATTATAAATTTTTGACACACCCTTAACATTTGATTTGCATACTATTAGACATGTGATGGGCTAATAGTTAAAAACAATCTATATTTTATCATGATTATTTGGCCCGTTATATGAAATCAACCTCTAAACTATTACCATATCATTTGCAATAATTAGTATTAGTGGCCCTATATTCTAGATTTTTATCATTTACATACTATTGTTTATAATAAACGAAACAATACACAATAAATAATTTTTGACACAGTACTCGATTTTGATAGCATGTTCAATTAATCTAGTTGTTGAAGCTTTATTTATTGTGTTTTATATTCTCGATTTTTATTATTTTTATTTATATATTTTAGATTTATCCGTGTGTATATACGGGTTTTAAACCTAGTTTCTCTATATTTCTACCTTTAGGGTGCATTTTCACCTCAAATTAACACTTGAAACAAAGCTAAACATACTTGATCCAAAAATCCATAATAACTCATCTAACGGCTTATATCTAAATTATTAAAATAAAATGATACAAATTGGAAGATTTGTAGCCGAAAATGTGGTTGATTATTAGGTTGATAGCACAAGAGGAAGATTTGTAGCCGAAAATCAAGTTGTTCCTTGCTCTTTGAATTGACCAACACGACGTTAACATGATTGCTTGCACCGACTTCTTTTGGACACCAGACACGACTTCATGCCCGTCTCAAATAGATCCTTGACGTCAAAATGTGGTTGATTATTAGGTTGATTATTAGGTTGATAGCACAAGAACAATATTAAAATATTCATTAAGAAGGAAAGATCTAGTTCTAATTATGGTTGACGAAACAACCTTTAACATTTCATGCCATCAAAGTTATGTCTTGTTAGTTGTTACTAATTGCTATCTAATTATGCTTTAGAGCATTTATAGTTCATTCCTCATCCCTATCAATAAACACAAGCACATTGTTTTCTAAATATATCTATCATTTTCTAAAACCTTTCATCTTATTCCTCACATATATCTATATTCAGTTAAACAATACCCTTTTATTTCTTTTTAAGTAATTTTGAGTTTTTGGCAAAATATGAAAGATGGGATTAGCCGGTTAGGCGTGAATTGAAATGCTCTAGTCTTAGCCCAAGTTCAAGAAAAATAAACAAGCCCAACTAATGACAAGGCTATTGTTTAATGAATAATATAAGTCCAGTTTTGAAAGTTTTTCTATCGTTTGAGTTTTAAGAAAAAATACCAAGTATTTCTACACTTTAAAAGTTTTAAGAGTAAATTAACATTTCCAAATACCAGGGGTTTTATGATTTTGATCATTTGTACCTTTAGAATTTTAAAACCTCATATTTGTTATTGACCTTTTATGTTATCTCATTTGTTAATGTCAGAGATACAAATGATTAAAATAAACTTCAGCATGCACTTGATCAAAAATACTATAATTTTTAATATATATGTGTGTGTATGTATGTGTTTATACATATTATTTTTGTTTTGTATATTATAGAAAAAGTTTTTATTTTTAAAGATTATTATTATTATTGTTGTTGTTATTTTTGTTATTATTATTATTATTATGTTATTGTTCCCATTTATCATTTAATAGAACATGTTTTAAATACACAAATAAATACCTATTTATAAACATTTTTTTAATTTATTAGTATTTAAAACTTCTTTTATAAGATCGTTCGTTATTTTAGAGCATTATGTTTTTAAAACATGCGTTTTTAAAAGTTCATTGTTTAAAAATTGTTCGTATTTACAAACATGATTTATGTATACAAATAAGTACATATTTTCTGAAACCATTAATTTTTAGAGTATATTTTAAAATCGTGCTCCTTTTAACATAAATAGTAAAAATGAGGTTAATTAGTATATTAATGCATATCCTCATAAAGTTATTTGATAGTCTTCTTTAAAAAATAATTTTTAAAAGCAAACTGTTTAGAAAAAACAAAATAGTCTAAAAAAAGTTTAAAAGACAAGTAGGTATTAAATTGAACTAGATTTAACACTAGGCCGAAAACTTATGTCAAAGTTGAGTAAGAGAGCAAAGTCGAAAACTTATCGAAAACTTATCAGGAGGTAAAATGACAATTAGTAAAAGTCGTACTATGTGTCAAAGTGGAGTAAGAGATCAAAGTCAAAAACTCATCAGGAGCTCAAATGACAATTAGAAAAAGACGGGGACTAAAACCGACAATACGTTAAAAGTCGGTGATTAAAACCGTTAATACGTAAAAGTACGAAAAGGTTGAAATGCGGCGTGGCGGGACGGGAGAGGCCGGTGCAAAGCACCGACCTTCCCTATTAGTAGTATATAAATAAATATTTAATACATGTTTTATATAATAATAAACAAGAAAAATAATTGAATAATAAAATTAAATTATAATAAAAAGTTTTAAAAGTAAAAGCAAAACTAATTTTCTAAAATATACAAACTAATAACATTTTAACCATAAAAATAATACACACTCATATGTATATTAAAAATTATAGTTTTTTACCATTTAGATCACTTATCTTTTTTTTAATAAATTGCACTCTTAGGGGTATTATGGTTATTTATGAAAAACTTAACCAAAAATTCTATTAGAGTTATTTTTTGTATGCAAATAGAGATAAAATGAAAAAGTTAAGGATAGTATGAGATTATAATGCTATAAGAATGAAAATGATAAAAAAAAATAGCAAACCTTAGGATAAAAATAAGAATTTAATCAAAGTTTAACATAACATGCTATTAGTTTTCTAGTGGATTTTTCCCTCTCTTTATTCTAGTAGACTACTAATTTATACACTTTTATCCCCTCATGACTTATTGACTTAACACTCGACAACTAATGTAACATCTGCCCCGATTCGTATTCAAACCCGAACTCGGTTGGATAGTCCAAAAATTTCCCTAAATTATTTGGGAGAAAGACGACTCATTATTTGATTACGTTGATATAAATTATTTCAACAAATTATTAGTTAATGTACTTATTATTATAGAAATAATAAGTGACTTAACAAAAGAAACTAAAGTAATTGTATAAACGAATTTTATATAATTAATAAAGTTTTACGAAGGTTATCATTTAAATTGCAGAAATTTATAAAGGTAATTAGATCAAGCATAAGAAAACTAATTTTATAAAAGTTATGGAGTTTTATAAAGTTAGTTAAGTTAGTTTGATTAGTCAAGTTAACTAGTTAAATAACAAAAACTAACGTATAGGGGTTGGTTATGTAATTAGTGAAACTTGAACCAAAACCTTTATTAACAAAATAACAACTTAACCAAATTACAGGGGTGTAAACTGTAAAACTGTTTCAAAACCCAGCCCACCCCTCGTTTCCGGCGAATGCTCCGGCAAACTCCGGCCAACTCCGGTAAAGCCCAAAACAACCAAAACTTATCCCTTTTAATCCGTTTAACCTTTTCTACATATGTAACTAACAGATTTGAAACTGAAATCAGTGTAAAAATCGGGTTCGACGGTTCTTCATCCAACCCAACCCATTCCATTATAATCGGCAACTTGAAAATTCAAATTTCCTTTCAATCTGCAACTTAAACCAGATCATACTAATAATAAATCCCCTTTTAATATGTTTGAATCTAATTATCAATTCAATTTCAAAAATAAATCACGAAACCACAGTTGAACCATGCGATTTCACCTCCGCAAACGACTCGAAATCGTTTACAACCTTTGACTCAACTTCAAACTGTTATAAAACAACAAATTCGTTCGATCGACTTCACTAATTACTCCTGCAACATCAATTAAACTTTATCAACACAAATACAAACCAATCGATCCTCCGTTCTTTATCAAGTTGCTTATTACTCGATGGCTAAGTCCAAGCCATTTTCATCTTAAATTGATTTAAGGTTTTCATTCTTTGATCAACGTTGAAGGTTCCTGAGTTAATTAATTCCACCATATCAACCAATTGAATCAGATCAATTCAAGAATAGCAGCGTTTATATTTTCTTTTTTCCTAAATTCATCATCAATTGAGGTAATTAAATCGTTCCCTGTATTTTCTGTGATGTATAAATCATTCGTGGTGTGTTCGATTTCGATTTCAGAAGTGGATTCATATTCAGTTCTGGAGATTTCGATGTAGGGTTCATATAAGAATGTGGGTTTAAGTAAACAGTAATGGATAACAAATTTCGTTTTCGATCATAATAGCAAAAGTTGTGATGGCCTGGTGGTTTATTAATCTTTCTAATTGCAGGTGGTCGAAGGCTCGATCCTTGCATGTGTTTTTCATATTTGTTTTCTTTTAGTTTTCATTAAATTTTGATTACTAACTAACGTTAAATCATTTTGTTAAGAAAGCATTAAATTATTTTATTTATAGAATTCTTTACAAAAAGACTAGATATATAAAAATTAGTGCATATGAGAGTATTTATGTAAAAATCAAGATTTTAAATTTCTTTTGTGACGGGTTCTTGAGTTTAAGCGTTAGTCACATAAATACGTTTGGATTTTTATAAAAGTCTAGGTATACGAATTTAATCATGGAATTTGGTATTTGAAAGTCTTGAGTTTTTAAAAGTTAAATCTTATAACATTTGAGTATAAAAATATAAAACCTACGTAAACTAATTTACTTATACATTATCGTATCTAATATTCTCAAGGTTCACAGTTTAATCATTTTCTTACCACTATTTACGTTTGACTATGGAAATTGTGTTATTTGTGATTAGTTTTTGTAAAATAATTTTTATCAATAAATTATTTTATAGTCATATTGGTCAGGTCGTTTAATGACCTATAGATTTTCACTAATTCGTAAAGTGTTAAACTATATACATAAATTAATCAGTATATTGTGTATTAAATCATCATTATAAAACCTATTACAATTACATTATTATTTTCTTTTATTATTACCATTTAATTCACTTAAACCCAAATTCCGATTAGAACCCTAGATTTCCTAGATTCATTTTAGTTATCATTTTAACATAGGCCGACATTCCTTAGGTGATCCTTAAGGGGAGTCTCGGTGCCTTTGTTTCAAGTTTACTTTTATTCATTTCATCGACCAGTTATCAAGTGAGTATTCATAGCCCCTTTTCTGGTTTTCAATTTGGGGTGATATCATGTGACCTATTTAAAACAGATTTCAGATTTCAGTTATCAGATTTCATTGTTCAGTTATTCACTTTGATCAGTTATTTCATTTAAACAATTCATGTTATGTCTTTACTTGCAAATTATGTGTTCATAGCTTGATAGCAATTTTTGTGCAAGTGTAATCATTAATTTGTAGAAACCGACAGTTACTAATGGTAGATCTATTGGTCGAAAGGACCCACCCCCCTGATTCTTGGGTGATTTTAACTGAGTATCATTATCATGTGGACCCCCCTTTATCATTGTTCAAGGTTTGATTATGCGTTGTTATCTTGTATGTACATGTTTTGCATTTATAAGTTTTGGCATAACAACATGAATTGACTTTTTATCAGTGTATCTATATGTATTTCAAACCTATGTTTACTCACCAGCTAATTCGTTAGCTGACCAGTTATTTTTCACATGATTTCAGGAGTTGCAGTTAGTTGGATATTCAGGATGCGTCACATTTAAGGACTTGGACCTAGTTAAATAAATTGAATATAGTAGATTTGTCAATTGTTTTTATTTTGATTGTTGTTTGGATATTCATTTAGTCTTGCTTGGATAATTGGATTTTAATAATATTTAAACTATTTTGAGTACCATGAGCTATGAACAATCATCCACTTACGTCCGCCTCGATGATTCCGCCATCGGTCGGGGTGTGACAGATTGGTATCAGAGCCATGGTTATAGGGAATTAGGTTATTAGAAATGGATGACCTAGTCTATAACTAAGCACCTTAAACATGAGTCATCTCATGTTACTATTCAGTCTCGTTTAGCATTTCATAATATAAACATGAGTCCTCTCATGTTAGTATTCATCAACTGTTAGCACATCATAATACAAACATGAGTCCTCTCATGTTATCATTAATCTTTTAAGCACTTCATAATATAAACATGAGCCCTCTCATGTTATTATTCAATATCTTTTAGCACTTCATAAAATGCTGCATGATTACTTAAGTGTTAACTTTATCTTCTTGATTTTTGTACTCGTATACTTCAATGAAAAAAAAAAATCAAATTTCTAAATTCAATTTCTAAGGCATAATGCTTAATCTCAATTGAATAATCAAATTCAAAATCAAAGATTTCTGCTTGGTTTTCAAATTCTCGTCAAAGTCTAAGTCCCAAAACTGAACACGTGCAATACTGGAAGGGTGGATACCTGTACTTTTGAGATGTTCTGGCTAAGGCAAGTATTCGTATAAATCCAAACCTACCGCTGGATCTGTTACTTACCTGGGAACTCTCAAAAGTGAGTGTCGACTTATAGGTAGTCACGTCTTCATAAAAGTTAACGGGCTTACTACTTTGATAAGTCAAGGTAACCGTTTGATTAGCCAATCGAACGTTTACACTCAAAGTATCTCTACACGATCTCATTACCTCAAATGTTTTCAAAATGTTCATAAAAATGTGATGTTATTATTAAATCGTATCAACAAATCATAAACTTGTTATCAAATCAAGAAAGTCTTCATCATAACATCAACTTAATAATGAATTTCAGATTCATAATCGTATCAAAAGTTTACCATCAAATCATGAACTCATTAAGCAACTTCGATGTGTTTAACACCTAGTAATCTAAAATTGATTTATACATACAATTGATATTTAAATTACAGTGTGATCTCGTTTTAGAAGCCCATCGTACTATGTTCTACTTATACATTCACTAATCGAACTGAATACACTTAGTTTTTCATAAACATATTCAAACCCGTTGCAATTATTTATAAACTTTCTCATCACGTAATGTTTTATCAACCTAGGATTTTTGAGAAATTTTTTTTAATTAAATAAAAAAAAAAAGAAAAAAAAAGAAGTAAAGAAAATTTACAGACCAATAACTAATTCCATTGAGGATGATTTCCTTAATTGGTCAAACCATACCTTTAAGTTTTGATAATTTTCAAAATTTACTAAGCCTCCTAACAAAGGATTTCGTAAAATAAGTATTCTTTACAAATATTGGTCACATGTCATACGTATAATATTCTCAAACACTATCTAAGAAGTTCTAACATGAACCATACTTGGATTTTCTTAAAATACAAAGATCAAACTGAATCACGTTAACTATTTTCAAGAAAACAACCCTATGGTAAGATTAAAATTCTCAAACTTGTTACCATTTTAAAACCTCATCATATACAAAAAACATCTTACCATGTAACATTGATTACCTCTATTATCTATACATCTATTGTCTTAAAATATGTTTTCACATAAACTCTAATGTCTCAAACTGAATCGATTAAGAATTTGGTAACCCTTGTAATTGATATGTTAATTGGATCATCCATACCTATAAATATTCATGAAGTTATTTTTCCATCATCTTAAGAAACTAAACTTTTACATACACGCCACCATACTCTAATGCTAATAAACGTGACTTATCACAAACATGGTTTTCACACGCATATTTTGTTATAAAATTTGATCCATGAACTTGGTTTTCTATAAATACGATTTATGAACCTAAATATCTACAAACTTGATTTCCCGCACCTATGATCAAGAAAATCAATTTATATGAACAAAAAGACTATGTAACGAACTCAACTCTTCATAATTATCAAATTCTATATCATCTTGAACAAGATTTCACGAAACAGTTGAACATGAAATCAGATTCTATGTGTATCATCATATTAGTTTAGAAGTTTTAGGCACCCTTGACCCGCACGTGATCGGGTGAACTATGTGGTTCATGCAAAAGCTGAAGTAATTACGGGTGCACACGGAATTATGAAAGCTGGTGCATGGAAACCATAGTAAATTCTGTCATGTGTCTGAGCACAATGTGACAAATGTGGTATGATAAGGGCATGGTGGATATGCCGCTGGCACATCCTATATATAAGTGTACTTATCATACTATCAGCTGAAGCGTTGTTTGTGACCTGAGATGCTTTTGTTATTCTTTCACATTTTTCATATAGTGAAACCTGTTGTTCGTCAGTATAAGCTAGTATCATATAATAGTTAATCATTATCTCAACCTGTGCTCTGGAATCAAGAATCGTTCACATCATATGCAATTCAGAACTAAAAAAAAAAATTGTTTTTGCATGTTATCATTTTTTTTCTTCATCGTCATCTAGTGCTCAAGTTGATGTATTTCTAATCAACTTTTCGAAGTTGACGTATTCTTATTCAACTCGAGAGAGCTGGATAACGTTAGTAAATTTAAAATGGAAAGCGAATCATCATGGACAACTTTTAGTGTTGTGCCACATTTATTCATTTTATTAATCCCGTTGTATCATTTGTTTACTCGTTTTATTAAACGTATTTATTCACTTGATTCTTTCAACCGTTTTATTATTAACGTTCATTCATTGGGTTTGTTTTATTTCATTTCACTTTATTTATCAATTCATTTTATTGACCTCCTTTATTAATTTTTATCATTATTCATCGCGATCATGAAATTTACTCATTTAAAACATTTCTATCTTAATCGAGTCATTTAAACTCATTTTATTCACAAGATCGAACACTCGTACTATCCATTGATCAAGTTAAACACTACTCTATTCTAATTAGAAGTAGCAATCAATTCGTATTTGAATCTCTATTCAATTAAATCACCATAATCCCTCATAACTCGAACCATGTTATATACGTCACTACCAATGAATATAAGCAAATTAAAGGAAAATTAATCCTTAATGGCTTACCTCGCTAAATCTTAAATCAAGGAGATTACTAAATATACACTCAAGGCATCAATTCTTTTATCAATGGTAACGTAAATAAAATTTCGGGACGAAATTTCCTAAAGGAGGGAAGACTGTAACATCTGCCCCGATTCGTATTCAAACCCGAACTCGGTTGGATAGTCCAAAAATTTCCCTAAATTATTTGGGAGAAAGACGACTCATTATTTGATTACGTTGATATAAATTATTTCAACAAATTATTAGTTAATGTACTTATTATTATAGAAATAATAAGTGACTTAACAAAAGAAACTAAAGTAATTGTATAAACGAATTTTATATAATTAATAAAGTTTTACGAAGGTTATCATTTAAATTGCAGAAATTTATAAAGGTAATTAGATCAAGCATAAGAAAACTAATTTTATAAAAGTTATGGAGTTTTATAAAGTTAGTTAAGTTAGTTTGATTAGTCAAGTTAACTAGTTAAATAACAAAAACTAACGTATAGGGGTTGGTTATGTAATTAGTGAAACTTGAACCAAAACCTTTATTAACAAAATAACAACTTAACCAAATTACAGGGGTGTAAACTGTAAAACTGTTTCAAAACCCAGCCCACCCCTCGTTTCCGGCGAATGCTCCGGCAAACTCCGGCCAACTCCGGTAAAGCCCAAAACAACCAAAACTTATCCCTTTTAATCCGTTTAACCTTTTCTACATATGTAACTAACAGATTTGAAACTGAAATCAGTGTAAAAATCGGGTTCGACGGTTCTTCATCCAACCCAACCCATTCCATTATAATCGGCAACTTGAAAATTCAAATTTCCTTTCAATCTGCAACTTAAACCAGATCATACTAATAATAAATCCCCTTTTAATATGTTTGAATCTAATTATCAATTCAATTTCAAAAATAAATCACGAAACCACAGTTGAACCATGCGATTTCACCTCCGCAAACGACTCGAAATCGTTTACAACCTTTGACTCAACTTCAAACTGTTATAAAACAACAAATTCGTTCGATCGACTTCACTAATTACTCCTGCAACATCAATTAAACTTTATCAACACAAATACAAACCAATCGATCCTCCGTTCTTTATCAAGTTGCTTATTACTCGATGGCTAAGTCCAAGCCATTTTCATCTTAAATTGATTTAAGGTTTTCATTCTTTGATCAACGTTGAAGGTTCCTGAGTTAATTAATTCCACCATATCAACCAATTGAATCAGATCAATTCAAGAATAGCAGCGTTTATATTTTCTTTTTTCCTAAATTCATCATCAATTGAGGTAATTAAATCGTTCCCTGTATTTTCTGTGATGTATAAATCATTCGTGGTGTGTTCGATTTCGATTTCAGAAGTGGATTCATATTCAGTTCTGGAGATTTCGATGTAGGGTTCATATAAGAATGTGGGTTTAAGTAAACAGTAATGGATAACAAATTTCGTTTTCGATCATAATAGCAAAAGTTGTGATGGCCTGGTGGTTTATTAATCTTTCTAATTGCAGGTGGTCGAAGGCTCGATCCTTGCATGTGTTTTTCATATTTGTTTTCTTTTAGTTTTCATTAAATTTTGATTACTAACTAACGTTAAATCATTTTGTTAAGAAAGCATTAAATTATTTTATTTATAGAATTCTTTACAAAAAGACTAGATATATAAAAATTAGTGCATATGAGAGTATTTATGTAAAAATCAAGATTTTAAATTTCTTTTGTGACGGGTTCTTGAGTTTAAGCGTTAGTCACATAAATACGTTTGGATTTTTATAAAAGTCTAGGTATACGAATTTAATCATGGAATTTGGTATTTGAAAGTCTTGAGTTTTTAAAAGTTAAATCTTATAACATTTGAGTATAAAAATATAAAACCTACGTAAACTAATTTACTTATACATTATCGTATCTAATATTCTCAAGGTTCACAGTTTAATCATTTTCTTACCACTATTTACGTTTGACTATGGAAATTGTGTTATTTGTGATTAGTTTTTGTAAAATAATTTTTATCAATAAATTATTTTATAGTCATATTGGTCAGGTCGTTTAATGACCTATAGATTTTCACTAATTCGTAAAGTGTTAAACTATATACATAAATTAATCAGTATATTGTGTATTAAATCATCATTATAAAACCTATTACAATTACATTATTATTTTCTTTTATTATTACCATTTAATTCACTTAAACCCAAATTCCGATTAGAACCCTAGATTTCCTAGATTCATTTTAGTTATCATTTTAACATAGGCCGACATTCCTTAGGTGATCCTTAAGGGGAGTCTCGGTGCCTTTGTTTCAAGTTTACTTTTATTCATTTCATCGACCAGTTATCAAGTGAGTATTCATAGCCCCTTTTCTGGTTTTCAATTTGGGGTGATATCATGTGACCTATTTAAAACAGATTTCAGATTTCAGTTATCAGATTTCATTGTTCAGTTATTCACTTTGATCAGTTATTTCATTTAAACAATTCATGTTATGTCTTTACTTGCAAATTATGTGTTCATAGCTTGATAGCAATTTTTGTGCAAGTGTAATCATTAATTTGTAGAAACCGACAGTTACTAATGGTAGATCTATTGGTCGAAAGGACCCACCCCCCTGATTCTTGGGTGATTTTAACTGAGTATCATTATCATGTGGACCCCCCTTTATCATTGTTCAAGGTTTGATTATGCGTTGTTATCTTGTATGTACATGTTTTGCATTTATAAGTTTTGGCATAACAACATGAATTGACTTTTTATCAGTGTATCTATATGTATTTCAAACCTATGTTTACTCACCAGCTAATTCGTTAGCTGACCAGTTATTTTTCACATGATTTCAGGAGTTGCAGTTAGTTGGATATTCAGGATGCGTCACATTTAAGGACTTGGACCTAGTTAAATAAATTGAATATAGTAGATTTGTCAATTGTTTTTATTTTGATTGTTGTTTGGATATTCATTTAGTCTTGCTTGGATAATTGGATTTTAATAATATTTAAACTATTTTGAGTACCATGAGCTATGAACAATCATCCACTTACGTCCGCCTCGATGATTCCGCCATCGGTCGGGGTGTGACAACTAACATTTTTATACACACTTTGATAATGATAGTGTAGAGACCCTTTGGTAATTCGTTTATTCATGTCCTCCCTTTGACATTAAAGCCTTAAACCATATATATTCCTATACATTTCAGTTTTAGTTTGAACATCATCATAATTGTTTAACTTGTGTATAAATTTATCGTTTTACCTCTGTCTCTAGCTTGAAACATATCAAATGCACATATAAACAACTCGATATAATCTATCATTTAATAAAATCATTGCATTTAGCAAACAATGATCATGCAAACAAGAGTTTATAAAATAAACCAATCAGGTAACGTCGTAGGGTATAAAACTATAAACTATTTTTTGTATTGATCCACTAACTAAACACAAAAGAGATAATCCATATTGTGATATTGATAGAAGTGGTTTTGACTTTTGCACCTTTGTGCTTGTTGATGTTGGTGACATGTTAAAGAAGAAGTGCATGGACGTATGAAGTCAGCAATCAGGTTAATTAACATATCTGATTAATTGTTATTGTTATAAAGAGAAATTGCATGACAGGTTAGCAAAGGTTTGGTGGTGTTGTACTTGACTACTCATGAAGTCATGATTAGAAGGTTGGCTAGGTCAAAATTAAAAGACTAAATTGCAATTATGGATCATGGCAAAAAAAAAAATTTCAAAATTGGCCAGGTTAACTTTTTATGAAATTAAAGTGTTCATTTTTTAATTTTAATCTATAACTGTTAAGTTTTTTAGTTAAATCTTATCATGTGTAATACATATGTGGACATTTTGGTCATTTTATATTTTAATGGCCATATGATATTACTATTGTTTAAACTTCATGATCATCATCATCATCATCATCAAACCTCATCCACCTTGATTTAGGCCTCTCTTATTTAAATGTTCAAGATCTGCTACTGATCACCACCAAAATGATATTACTATTGTTTAACTTTGGTCCTTATGTTTTATTTTATTGCCATTTTGGTGCCCGATTTTTACGGAAACTTACCATTTTAGTCATTTGACCGACTTTTGTTAGCTTTGACTCTTAACACTTGGGATAATATAGTCACTTTACATTTTAGGGATTAAAATGACAAATACTTTACATTTTAGGTGACCAAAATTACAATCATCGTATATTTTAGGGACCGAAATGACAATTTGTTATTATTACCATTATTATTAGTATTATAAAATCCACCATCATCGAGCAACCGTTTTCTATAACACTGACGCCACCTCCATTGATCATTCTTTTCGTCTTCTTTGTTGGTGTACATGCAAAAAACCTTATCGAATACAAAATCTATTTGAAAATGTTCATACACATTGTTTAACCATGATCTTCAATTCTCCATATTGATGTTTGGTTAATGGTAGCAGGCAACAACACTAGTAGTAATAATAATAGTCCAATTTTTTTCCTAAAATTATCAATATGCTCTCATGTAGTTATGTACACTATACGTGAGGGGATTTAACTAGAAATTTAACATAATTTAAACTAAATGTTAAAAACCAACACTTTATTTTCATGAATGATGAATCAATGTAAGTTTGCAAAACAAAAAAATAAACACTACGATCTATAACTCCCTATTACAAATTTACAACTGCCAAAAAATGTAATTTACTAAAATGAAAATGACTAACATACAAATATAACGTTATAACGTTTGGCTAACACCGTTTTGGTCTATCCTATCCGCAAGCGTGACTATTTTCCATCCGCTAAACTCTTATCGCATGTCCTATTCAATCCATTTTATGAAAAAAGGGATAATACTAAAGTATAAAGCATCCAATAGTAAGTCGTTTTCATGCCACGTTGGATGTCATTCCTTGTATTTTTGGCCCATAAATTTTTGTTCTTCTGACCTTTAACAATAACTAATTATACTGTAAGCATTTTATCAGAAAAAAACTAATGATTATTAACGATTAGAAAAAAAATATATTTTTGGTTCTTGACCATAAAATATATATTGCCGTGATTTTCGTGATACCATTTGTTCAAATACCAACTGAGAGCTAAAATATATTTACAGTGTACAATTCTTAAATAGTTAGTTAATCCGTTTATGACTCGTTTAAATAAATAAGTTAAATAAAGTCTAAAAACCATTATGACTTTTTTTTAGTGGGTATGAATACCCTCAATTATCGTCACGTACTCTCACCTATATTAATACACTCAAAGAGAAAAACACTTTGAAAATATAGAAAACTAGTTTAGTGCCCGCGCTACGCTCGGGAACACAACATTCAAGTTATGCTTTTAAGGATGTTTATCAATGTTCCATTCAGTTTTGAGACATGGTAAACCGTAACACATGATATATTTCTAAAAATTAGATTTTTAGTATAGCAATATTATACTCAAATTAAAGAGAATAAAATGCTCAGTTTTATGGTGTAGTTTATTTTTAACAAAAAATTGTATAAACATGTTATGTATATTTATAAAACACTGAGGTCTTAGTTGTATGTTATTATTAATTTTATTCATAAGTTTCGTTTTTACACCATATCAAATATAAACCAACTCATGTACATCCCTTGTAGTAAAGGGTTAAAAATATAAATACTCTTAAATTTTTTATAATTCTCCAAAATATTAGGGGATAAAAAATGTAATTAGTTTTATTATAATAAATTTTATATACATCTTTTTAAATAAAAAATCATTATTATGAGATAATCTCTCAAATAATGCCACATAAGCTAAATACTATAAAAAGATGCCACATATGATTTTTTTATTTTCCTATATTATATAAGGATTTCGTGGGGGTTCTCATGTTTGCAACCATGTACACTCACCCATATTCGCATAAGCAGAAGCGATGTTACTACGCAAATAGGGATACCCTCACCTAATACCCGCATCTAAATCCAACACCCTTAGAATTTATGTATTTTATTTGTTTAAAATTCATGTATTTTAATAGTTTGAAAAACAAATTTTAATTAAAATCTAATGATACCGAGCTATTAGAGTTTGATCCAACGATAAAAAGCAATGAAGATTTCAACTCAAGGAGACATTTGTTTAAGTTCGAGTATAAGAGTTATACACAATATGATTAAAGGTTCTTATTATGGCTTTCATTGGACTGGTTGGTTGACGATCTTTTCGTTGTGCCAACAACTGTTTTAAAAAAACTAGAGATTGAGTATTTTGATTATTAATTACAAAATTGAGTTATTCTATCACACCACTACTTTCTTTTTTTCCTATCACATTATTCTGACTCTACATATTACGTGTCGAACATTTTTGCTATCACAGTCTCTAACACTTACGACCAGTGGCGGAGCCAGCCAAACAATTCAGGGGTATCCTTAAAAAAATTTCCACGGACGTTCATACAGTAATAAAAATAACACCACAAATTTTAAAAAATACCTAATGGATCTATCCTCTATGTTCTTTCATAACTTATAATCAAGGATTCATATGAATCATTTTAATTGTTTAGGGGTATCCTTATACATAAAATCAGGAAATACATATATTTTTTACACCTCGTAACGAAATTTCAGCCGTAGCCCGGACCACCCCTGCCCTCCTCTTACCTCCGCCCCTGCTACTATACCGGTTAAACTCCTCGTGATGACCCAAGGTTTTTTTTAACGCCGACTTTCATGAATTGTGACGTACGCAATCACCGTAACCAAGTCAGACAACAACATACGTTGTCTTAACCGGGCTCGCATGGTGCATCTAACTTGACAGAGTGCTCACAGGAAAAACCCCACATAGGCTAACGTAGCAACCATTATCAAGGATCGAACTCTCATTTGTGGATAAAATATATTTATCTCACTAACATTAACTGAATAATTAACCGTTAATAGTTCACTTAAATTTCTTTCAAAGTTTCAAGGTTTCTTCTTGATCCGGCTAATAGTGTAACCGCCACTGGATTCCACACAGCTTTCCACGTGGCAGCATCTAGGAGCATGTAAAGTGTGTGGGTCACCTTGTTGCGTAGAACCGGTCTTATAGGTGTATGTAACCTGCTACAGCCGGTAATATTGAAGTCCTTTACCGAGACATCCGGTAACAATAGTCAAACAGTTGTTGGGGGTTTAAGGCCATTGGTTTTGAGAGGGTTTTTGTGTTTTCAATTTTCATCCTCATCTCATCTCATTCTCAACTCTCATTCTTCATCTTTTCAACAACAAATTTATTTTTTCTAGAGAGAGAAACTGTACCAAACCAAATCAACAACCGATTGCGTCTCACACAAATCAAACAACATTTTCTCTGTAAATCATAAATCAACGTCATGGGTTTTGCTTGACCGATCAGAATTTTCTGATTTGGGTTTCTGGGGTTTTAATTTTTCACCATCCAATCGTACATTTTGTAAAACAGAGGCCAAATTCACTCAACAAATCGCGATTGTGAAGAATTTGTTAGATAAATCTCGGGTTTATCAAATCAAAGGTGAGAATTGATTTTTTAATTTGAATTGGACCAATTGGTTGCTAAATTTCGGTTTTTGATTCGAGTTTCATGATAATCAACATAAGCATTACATTAACATTGGCTTTGTTTGGCTCGATCTGATCTCTTTTACGTCTACCATTTTGCAGTTATTTTGTAAGATTGTTTCTAAAAATTGATCTACGGTTGGGTTTTAATCGTTTTATATCTCTTGGTTTTCAAGGTTTTAATGGATATAAAGTGATATCAAATCTTGCAAGTGCTTGTTTCTTTACAGATCGGTTGTGAGCCCTACCTTTCATGTGTGTCAGATCCATATTTTCTGTTTCTAGTTATTATTATTGATCTGAATTTTAAAAAAAATATATGTATTATGCGTTTATGTTAGGATGCCCAATTATATGGTAACTTATTATCATTGCCCACAATGTGTTTGATGAAATGCTTCAGAGAGTATCCCTAACCAAAATACATAAAATTTAAGGTTTTTTTTATCACACACTGCAGTTTTTATAAACTCTAGTTTTATTGGTTTAAACTTTTGTGAATCATGTTGTAGATCTAGAGAAGATGGTGTGAAGTGTTTGTTAAGTTTCTTGATACCAAGATATGGTGCTGCAAAATAGGTTAGAGTATGGATTCGATGGTTATCACGTCCCGCCAACGCCTCGGGCTCCCAGATCAGCTAGGGTAGATAATAAATGCCTCTGATTTGATTTCTCTAAATTATCCAAAAGTAGCATTTTTTTAATCTAAAGTTTTGTTCTTTATGCAATATGGTTTAGAAGAGGGTTTCATCTTGGAAGAAGAACATGGATCATGATCGAATGGGTGCTTTTGAGTTACTAGCTACTGTTGCTGGCAAGTTACTATTGGAGGGTGATGATTCTGTTAATAAGATAAACAATGAGGAAGTTAAAGTCGTTAACGACTCTGTTGTGAAGACTGAAACCGATTCTTCAAAAGCAAATGTATGTGATCAAGAAAGCTACAATAAGAGTTTTTTTGTGTCTGAGATAATAAAAGCTACTGGTATTACAGTTTCTGATTGTAAAATAGAAGATGTTAACTGTAAGCAAACGGAAACGGAGGTACTAAAAAATGAGAAACCTCCAGTTGTTAATAATCTAGATTGTGATCTTAAGTTAGTTATTAGAGATGATGATGAAAACTCATGTGGGCACATTCAGCCCGATACCATAGATAACAAAACCGTTAGGGGACCAACCCGTATTGGTGACAGAAGAATTAGGAGGTTATCTGCATCCAAACAATGGAAGGTTGCTCCAAATACTGGTGAGTGGTTATGATTAATATATGATCTGATTGTGTTTTATAATTTCTTGAATTAAAATGTTTTAATGTCCTTTTAGAAGTGTACCGAAACAAGAAAAGTTGCTTTAGTTATCAAAGATTGATAAGGGAATATCCGTTCAAGAAACAAAGACTTTATCAAACGGATAAATCTTCAATTTCCAACAATAAATGTGATTCCATTGAAGATGGATCAAGTTTGGGTGCAAACGATCAAGATTCGCATGGTACTAAGATTTAAAACCTTAAATGGATATATTTGTATCTAATCTTGTGAATCAAATCTGAAAGATGTTTTGGTTTTATTTTTTTTTTATTAGTGAAGCTGAAGATCAAGTCTTTCAGGGTGCCTGAGTTTTTCATTGAAATACCAGAAACAGCAACTGTTAGTTCTTTAAAGGTATATACTTTTTGGTCTATCCAAATATTTGTATTTGTATTTAGTTATATATACTTAAAACAGATGACTTATATTGGATTTTTTATAGAGGACCGTTATGGAAGCTGTGACTGCTATATTTAGTGGTGAGTTACATGTAGGACTTATGCTTCAGGGGAAGAGAATTAGAGACGATGATAAAACACTGTTACAGACTGGTATATGCCATGATAATAAACTAGATGGTCTTCGTTTCACTTTGGAGCCTAATGAGTATCAAGTTTCACCGTTTTTATGCCCTGAAGATCAGCCATTAACAATGGGGAGTGAACATGAGATATTAGAAGATGATAAAAGTGGCTCAGATTCAAGGGCATTAGTGACGGTTCCAGCCAAGGACATGGGTGCACTGGCGGTGGTCCCCGTGAGTAGATCGAAAGGAGCTGATGTGGCACAACGAAGAATTCGTCGTCCGTTTTCTGTTTCTGAAGTTGAAGCACTTGTTGAAGCTGTTGAGAAGCTTGGAACTGGAAGGTAATGTTATCAAGTTGTTAACTGATAAAAAGTAAAAACATATTCTTTTTCTGTTGAATTGGCGTTTGAATGTTGTGATGACTAATCTTCCAGATGGCGTGATGTGAAATTACGCGCTTTTGATGATGCAAATCACCGAACTTACGTGGATTTGAAGGTATATAGGATTCAGATTTAACATTGTCTGTGTGCGTAAATATGAATCTTGCTGACGTGGATGGTTGGGACGATGCAGGACAAATGGAAAACATTGGTCCACACAGCAAGGATATTACCACATCAGAGGAGAGGTGAGCCGGTGCCTCAGATACTTTTGGACCGGGTGTTAGCGGCTCATGGTTACTGGTCCCATCACCAAGCCAAGAACCAGTTCAAGCACCAACTGGAAGCACAAACTTGTCGACAACTCTAAAAGTATACAACCGCATGTACAGTATCTTTCCTTTCATCATTTTGAGTTCATGTGAATCCTTACTAAACTCTAGTTCAGTTTTCTGTTGTTATCTTTCATGTAAAAAGTGACAAAGAAGTTGGTTAGGTTGTTGTGTAGTTATTTTTTTTAAACGGCTCGTGGTGGTTCTTTGCCAACACAGAGAGACGTTATGACGCTTGTAAAAACGTGTCTTCGATGGAATGAAGATGCATTTGAAAATGCATGGTTAGTATAGTTTTTGAAAATCAAATGGTTGCTTCATTGATTGAAGGGGTGTTGAGATCTAACGTGAAAACTTAAACCTTGTAACCTTAGTTAGTTGTATGCATAGGTTTAAAAGTACAGGTACCACAGACTTTGATGTTAAATGTGCTAAACATACGGGACTTGAACTATTGCATAGTTGTGTCCTATCAGATAGTTTAGGTTTCGCCGGCTCTCTCTTAATTACTCTCACAGTCTCACTAAACGGCTAACGACACCGTTACAATGGGTTTTGACTTCGTCGTGTGTTATTTCATTACACGTGTGGTGTCCCAGTCATGATATCTACTTAGTGCATTCGCTAACAGACCGATAATGATTTTAAGGATATTTATGAGAACATAGATGGTTTCAATCAGTTTTTAGACAAAACCGTGGTAAAACAAAAATGCAATATTTATATAAAAAATATTATTTTTTAGTATAACAACATTATACTAAAAAAAAATTTGATTGGTTTATGGTATACTTTTTTTAAAAATTTATGTTGTATTTATTTGTATAAAAATATAATGTCAAATTTACATTTTCATACTTTATCAAACATAAATCAACCCTTACACAACCTATTATGTTGATAGTGTAACTATTATTACATTTACAAGATTTTACTAAATATTAAAATATAAAAATGTAATTAGTATTATTAAAATATATATTTGTGATTATGAATACAAAATCTCTAAAATCATTCCAAATACTTACAATTGAATTTGGTTTATTTAAACATTTGTGATTATGAATACAAAAGCAATCAATCACAAGGTAGATAATATCATGATTATCTCGCCTGCAATTGTTCATCATATATATCTAGCAACGAAACTGTTTCATTCCTTAATATCAAAATTATTTTTAACACACGAACCTCTATTAAATCGGTTTGAATATTTACAACTATTTTTCTAATAAAATCATATACTAAAACAAAGGATATGATCTATTATAATAATTGATAAATTTTTGTTTAAAATAATTAATGATAATTAATGAATTTTTATTTAAACATATCATGTGTTTTGCATGTTCCCAACTGTTACACATAAACATACTAGGCCTCAACTATGAACATTCATGACTTCAATTTATTGTGAAGTTCACCCACTTAAGTGGTGATCAATGCTTTCAACTTTCAATGTCTTTCAGTTAAGAATTCAATTACATAATTCAAATTAGATTTTTTAGCGCTATATCGTCACATCTGTTGTTTGTAAGATTTAAACCCATAACCGATTTTGAGAATACATCATTTTATCACGAGGTTATCCTATTAAGAACACATGCATAGTTCAACTTAAAAAGCATAATAAATCACTGTAAAGTCAAACCATAATAGCTACTCGTGTATATAATTACATCATTAGGCAAATCATTTTCACTATGTTTGTCCTTAAATGAACATTTAGTGTGCACATGTTCTAGTTTAGGAAGTATTAGGCAAATCATTTTTGTGTTTCAAGCCCACTGATTGCACATTTCTATCCAAGTTCTGTTGACATTCTAAAATTCTCATTAGTGTGAGCACATAACTATAATAAATTAGTTCATGTATTGGTGAATTTAACAAATTTATAGACAACCACGGATAACGCTCAAACATCGACAAACGAATTTGCACATCACAAAATTCAAGTTTAACAATTAAACCCAACTCATTTGTAGCTACTAGTAAAGTGCTCTATTAACCAGGAGCGGATCTACGTTGAGTGTAGTGGGTGTCCGGGCTACAGCTCAAATTTTAGTGCGCGCGTAATGCAATCGTTTTTATTATTTTCTCATTTTGTGTTTAGGAATACCCATGAACAATAAAAAGAATACCCTAGATCCACATATCTCGTGTATTGAATAGTTGATTTCAAAAGTAACTGTTGTTAAAATATAATATTTACTGTTTTAGTGGAAAATTGTACATATATTGAAAAACATAATTTACTTTTCTCTTTAAATTATTTTAAAATAATCAAATATGCTAAGTTTAGTTTTATTTTTAATTTTGTTATTGTGGATCTCAAGAGTCGTGTGGGTTAACTTATTGAAAGGGAATAAATAAGCACTAATTAATTTTTGATATCCAAGTTTCTTCATTATATAGAAACCGATAACAATCTAAAACTTGTTTAAAAGTTCAGCAACTTTTTTTGTAGCATACAAGATACAAATATTACAATATCCTAATAGATAAGCTTTGATAATTTATTCTAAAAACTTAAAAGGGTCCTAGTAGTATTCAGTTTCATTGGCATCTAGACTCCCATGTGATGCAAAACACTACTTTATCAATTCTAGCTTGTGTCATATAATGTCTATAAAAATTCCAAACATTTATGCTAACCAATCAGAACATATACACTAATATGAATATACTTATAGTTTTTTATTATGTTTATTAAATCAACCAAGTGTCTCTTGCAACAATATAAACACACAAATGCATAACATTGTTATTTGACATGTTACATGAGATGTACATATTTTGACAATGCACTTAGTTTTAAAAAATTTTAAAACACAGTTTTGAAGCTGCCATATACAAAGCATTAATTAAGCATCAAAGTTCATGTCAAATATAATTACTCGATTTCAAGCTATAAAAAAACGAACATGACAAATCTATCATGTATTTTTTTTACTCTATTTAATATCGTGTTTATTTCATTGTTGTATGAATGTACGCTAATAATTTTTTTAGGATGCCCCTAAAATATTGGGCTAGATCCGCCACTTTTATTAATTAAATATTTAACGTACAGCTGGTTAAATAGTAATGACGTTAAGTTAAAGGCTCAAAAGTGATACATGGGCGATGTATACGGCTCAATTTTTCATACGTAAGGTAAAATTTGATGTTTTTTTCGAGTTTTATGTTTAGGATACCCTTGAGCAATCAAAACCAATTTTTATTGGCAATTTTTTTTAAAGTGTCAAGAATATTATTATATCGGTTAAAATGATCCAAATATCGTTAAATATTTTCAAGAAAATGATGATAAAACTTCAGATAGTACTAATGATATGCAGAGAAAATGATATTTTATACGAGTGTCACAAAATTTTTTTGTGCGAGTGCACGGCAAATTTTTTTAGAGATACCTATAATATTTTAGCTTAGCTCCGACATTAAAACGATATAAAATTTTAATAAACACCAACCAATATAACAATTTAAAATAAAAACCTTGATATGTAGTTTCTTCAATTCTGTAATAAATGCCAAAAAAATGTAATTTACTCTTGTTTGAAACATCACAGCTTAGCTACATACTTTACTATCTTTACTATTTAACCAGTTGTACTTTAATTAATCATCATCATGTCCCAATAGAACAGTCCTATATAATAATATAAGTTTTCTCCGGCAAAGAAAGAATATGAAATTACCAAAGAAAAAAAGGTTCAATTCTAGTTTATAGATGCTCAAGACCAGAAAGTCATTTGACTTTTCAAAATTATTATACGTGTCGTGACAAGTTTTCTATAATAGATTTTTAATTTAAATAATTACATTTTAAATTGACGTTAACAAGGATTTATAAATTAATTAATATGAACATGATAATTTTTTATTGCTGCATTTACAACTTCATATGAATATAGTACCGTTTTTATTATTGAGCACTTGAGCCCACGCGTGGCTCTCCTTTTCTTGCGAGCTTTCATGTCTATCTTCCTAGTATTGAGCTCCTCTCTGTTTCTTCTTGGCAGCTTTCTTAACCACCACATATTATGAAAAAGTGAAAAACAATATTGTATGTTCTATTTCGATATTTTGTTGTGGTTTTATAACTTTGTTGCATGTCGTGTGTATTTAAACCTAATGGATGTGTTTAGAAAATTATCTTTGTTCACTTAAACTCAAATATATTAACAAAGTGAGTGATTATCCCATGTGTGTGTGAACCTAATGGATGTGTTAGAAAATTATCTTTGTTCACTTAACTCATATATATGAACAAATTGAGTGATTATCCCATATGTGTGTGGCTACTTATGGAAATCCATCAAATACAATTAGTTGGTTGTAGCATACGAATGGGAAAAGGTCCTTCACATTTCCTCTTTATGAAACTTAGCATTGATGCTTTGGAGATTGATCCCCTCACTAGCCCTAAGATTGTTGTTGATTTAGTGACAAAGTTTAATCAAGATATTGTCTTTTGCCATACCCTTGATGATAATGGTTTGACAAAAGGTGTCCATGGTATGCAATGGACCAAGATATTATGTGAAAAATTTAGGATCTGAGTTTTGGGTGGTAGGTTTGTTAAAGGGCAAAAACCCACTTCCAACCTCTCATGAGGCCACGTCAGTTTATTTATTTTATATTTTTTTTTTCACACATCTTGAAATGATCGAATTAGAGCGTCACGTCTTCATTAGAAGAATTTGTAGTCAAGGCGGGAATTATTTGTTTTAGTTTTTTTATTTGTTATATTATGTTTCTGAACCTCTTATCTATGTAGGAGACGTATCTTTATAAGATTAAACTTGGTATTCCGATCACAAGTTCGATGACTTCAATGTCTTGGTGTATCATTCTCTTATATTTTTTTGCTCCATGATTTCTATTGCTCAAAACATTTATTGCTTTATGATCCGGCCTACTTCCACATTTATTTTATCTAACTTGAACAACACTTCAATTTCAGACCCCAGATAAATATTTTGTACCGTTATTTTTCTAACAGCTAAGATCAGCACACCCACACATTATGAGATCTAAATTCACTCAAATATTTGATTGGTGGGTTGTGAATCCTCTAAAGTCGTCAAGATGAGAAAGTCGGTAGATGGTCAAAGTTGTATGTTAACTAGCTCATCAAGAGTTAAAATGACAAAAAAAAAATCAAACTTTTGGGTGAAAGTAGTAAATATTTCAAAGTTTAATAGAGAGGCCAAAGTCACCAAAATAAAAATGTTAGTGACACTGTAGCCACCGACTTTCTAACATAGTATTTTAGGAAATTTAGTTTAATTGCATATTATTATTTCAAATGAATTATATATGACTTTAGAAACATTTTATATTTTTAACATAAAAAAACACACCAAAGGAGTACTAGTACCGAAAAATCCATACTTAACCGATACATTCATTTTATATGACTTTAGACTGTTAATGTGCTTTTTTAATATTAGTAATAATAATGATAATGTGTTGCCCTAACTTTGGTACTAACCTTATGTCTGTTTGTTAATTGCAAAGGATGTAATGAGTTGACATAACCTAAAGAATGGAGATCCCTGCATCTTGGCGTGGCATAAAAGGAAGACCCCCGTTGTAGTCGAGGTTTGACCTTTGCTTTTATGTCATTGCTTTATGCTAAGAAGCGAAAGGTGTGATTTGTGTTGGATATTTTGTATAAATGAGAGGTCAACTCTCAAGTAGTCGGTTGGTAACCGAATGCAGCTCCGAAACTCGAGGCTGACGTTGTTGTAACCCGACTCGGTTGAAACATCTAGAAGAGACTTTGGGTTTTCCAACCCTTAAGTTAATTGGTTTTATAACAATTCAATTGTCATTAGTTGCTAAGTTTTATGATAATTCAATTGTCAATATTAGTTGCAAGACTCTTGCATTTTCTTATCTATAAAGATAACAACAAAAACCATGGCAACTAGTTGAGTTTGAATCAACACTAAAAACCAAAGCAACATATAGTTCAACAACCTACAAATAATCTCGATCATCTCATGTACCTCATCTTCTCCGGTTTCTTTTCAGGCAAGTGTTCAAGTCCGGCAGTACGCTGCTTTCGTCCGGTGTACCCTGAGAACAAACGACGAATCTGTTTAAGGGAATTGTATCAAACACAAGCCCGGATCTTTCTTTCTAATATCTGTTTTGCAGGATCATCAATCTCGTTGTTGTTGTTGTCGTTTACATTGCTGTTCAATTGAAGTTTACTAACTACAATGGTTTTGTATCATTTGTAACTTGTTCTCTACATATATTTCTGATTTGATTTTGTACACGGTAATGTACTAGTGAATTTACCATGTATAACGAGAGCATCGTTATAATATTAAGTTGATTATTTTAATAAAAGTGAACTTATTTCCAATAATTTGTAAAGTGGTTGTTTGTTTGATGGGAACTAAAACATTATGCTGGTCATGGGCAACTAAAACATTATGCTAATGTAAGACTTCCTCTAATGTTGCTTCTTTTGTTTTTTTTATTTGTTGTTCCTTTGATATTTTATTTTGTGATAGAATTACTAGCTAGACATTTGGTTAATATACAAAGTAGAGATTGCTTAGGATTGATTCTTGAATGGAATATGATTAGTATTAAATGTTTTGAACGACAAAACTACTAGTGTAAACCTCTAAATCAATTTGAAGAGAAAAGAGTGTAGTATTTTAATAAAATTGAAAAATTGTTGTTGGATTATCTTAGGGTGGTGGGAGTGGGTTAATCCTTACTCGGACTACCCTCACAACTTACCAATCACAACACTCCACCTCACAACTACTTTCACACTACCCCCACTTCATATACTAGGTGGGTGTCAACTACCCTCATACCCTCATTATTTTTTTCAAATTTTAATTTTAATGACTTTAAATTAAGAATTAAAAAAATAAAACATAAATTAAAAAACGTACAATTAAAATAATAACTAAATTACATTGAAATTTAAAAAACGTACGTTTAAACTAATAACTATTCTTCGTCTTCATCCTCGTCCTCGGTAGTATCCAAGTAGTCAAGATCTAGAGCTGCAAGATGTTCGGTAATATCATATCAAAGTCGGTGGTGTATCTCGGGATCATGCAACTCCTCAAGTGCATCATCATCCTCAACTGGTTGCACCGGAGGATCTCGTATGTACACTGGTGATATAGCGTTTCCATCATCTTTTAGTATCATATTGTGCAATATCATGCACGTGTACACCAACTTTCTAATCTTGTCTACACTCATCGCACGTAAGGGGCGTCTAAGTATACCCCATTTAGCCTTCAAAATCCCGAAACCTCGCTCAACGTCTTTTCTGGTCAACTCTTGCACTTTCTTAAATCTTTAATCTTTTGAATCGGTTGGGTATGGAGTCGCTTTGACAAACACGGACCAAGTTGGGTATATACCGTCTGTTAGATAGTACTCGCGTTTGTATAATCTTTCATTCACATACATCGGACACTTAGGCGCAGTCTCATTTTGCTCCGGGAGAAATAGTGGAGATTGGTTGAGAACGTTAATGTCATTGTTGGACCCGGGGGTACCGCAGTAAGCATGCCACCACCACGTATCTTGTGAAGCCACCGCTTCGCACATGACCGTGGGGTATTGATGATCACCTCTCATATATTGTCCCCGCAAGCTGGTTGGGCAACTTCTCCAAACAAAATGTGTACAATCGATGCTACCGAGCATCCCGGGAAGGTGGTGTTTTTCTTCGTGGGCTTGGTATAAAAGTGCAATGTCATGGCTAGTGGGACGTCGTAAAAATTCAGTACAATATAAATAAATTATAGAATCACAAAAATATTCTAAGCTTTCTCGTGAAACTCTAGCTGACATGCTTAAATATTCATCATATTCATCGGGAGCATTACCAGTTACAAGTTGTTTGACCGCGGACGTGACTTTTTTTTAGTGCCGTGAAACTCTTTTTTTTCCTCTCGTCCCAACCTTCTTGAAAATATTCATTTGTTGCTTCAACGTCTTGTACAATTTTTAAAAACAAGCGTTTCGACATACGATACCTAGTGCGAAACGTCTTCTTCGAGTACTTCGGGTTAACATTAAAATAGATCCTGAGATTGTTATCATCCGAGCACGTTTAACTGTGGAGTTCTCCTCTCATCCACTAACATTAAGCCCCAAAACACGTTGTTGGTATTTGAGGTCGGACATCCCTTATAAACCCCAGATCTCTCCTGCCCACGGCCGATGTGGGATTTGCCCTGGGTGTTACATTCACGATCTCGTTCAATGTAATTTATTGTAGAGGTTGATGTGTCGTCTTGTTCAGCATGATCCAACACCATACGCAAACTACTATCATCGGAGAAAAGCAGTTTGTTATCCGATGAACTGGATGTATAAACTAATTTCTTTCGATGCATCTTTTTAGAATGAAAAAAATTATAAGATTGTGATTGAGAAGGGTTTATAGTAAGAGAGTTGTGATTTAGTATGTTTAATGTAAATGTATATATAGTATATATAGGTTTTAAATTTATTAAAAAAAACCTAATACTAGCCGTTATTATGGGCCCACCATAATTGGACCTTTAAAAACGTTCAAAACAAAGAAACTTGCATCGGGTTCTCATACCCGTAACAGCCTACCCATACCCGAACCCGTGGGACCAGTGGCGGTGTTACCGTGCGGGTACGGGCTACCCGCACCCATACCCACCACCCTTATCATGGCGTTTTGTCATGATAACATAAAACATCAAAGCTCCATCCCCACATACTGTGATGGATTGTACATTTTGGATGATCTGGTGTATGTTTGTTTTTAATGCACGTGCATGAGGTTTGATATATAAATGACTTCACATGTCTTTTTTGTATTGGATCAACACATTTCTTTTGTATTTACTTGAATAGTGTCACTTAAAGTATGAGTTGTAACTTTCAGGTTATGTATTTTACTAGAAGTGGTTATGAAAACATGAAATTGTTATAGGCTTTTCATGTAGAAAGCCATAAAAGCGTTGGAAACATTTCTTTATGCAACAGTTTATTGTGTGTTACTGTGTTGTAAGGTTTGTACACAATGTGTGTAGGGATGAGATTTTGGTACCTCATTATCGGTACCGGCACCGTCCCGGTATCATACCGACTTAATAATATCGGTACCGGTACCCATTTTTCTTGAAATTCGGCACCGGTACTAGGCGGTACCGGTACTTTACCGGTTAGTACCACGTTGGTACCGGTTAAGTAAAAACTAATTTTTTAGTATATTTTAAATAATTTGAGATGTTATGAATGTTGTGTATTACATGCTTAATGTTATAAAGTGTTTTATTTACAACTTTGAGTCATTTTATATATTTTTTAGATTATCAACTTTTAAATTTAACGAAGTTGATATGATTTTTAATTAATTTATACCATATTTCATTTTTTTTCTTCTTATATTCAAGTACTAGATTAGTACCCGTATATTACACGGATTTTAGTTTTATAGGTTTTAACTCAATTTACATATCAAATTTCTTTTTAACATATTTCTTATTAAATCAATTTGGATATTATAAATATATACATATAAAAAATCATATGTTACAATAAAGGATATGATTTATAATAGTTGGTAAATTTTTATTGGAACATATCGGGTTATGAGATAATTCATGATAATTGTTAATTTTTTTATTTGAACATATCGAGTTATGAGATAAATAATGATAATTGGTAAAACTTTAATTTGAACATATCGGGTTAGGATAAATCATAATAATTGATAAGTTTTTTATTTGAACATATCAGGTTAGGAGATAATTCATGATACTTGATACATATCGGGTTAAGATATAGATCATGATAATTGGTAAATTTTGTATTTGAACATATCGGGTTATGAGATAATTGATGATAATTTGTGAATTTTTAACTTAAACATCTCGGGTTATTTCAAATATGGAGCATACCATGACCCATCTAAAAATTCTCCATCAAATTAATTTAGAACATGACACCTAAGCAAAATCCTATGTGGAATAGTTAAAATGGTGACATGTGGATGTGGTACTCAATTATTAAAATAGGTAGATATTATAGTATAGTTATATTAAAAAGCATAAAATTAAACCGAAATAAACGAATAAATTTTATTAAAAAAAATAAAACATGAAACCGGTACCAACGTGGTACCAGTACCGAAATACCGGTACCGGTACCGTCCCGCTAAATTCGGTACCGGTACCCATTTTTCTTAAAACTCGGTATCGGTACTAGGCGGTACCGGTACCGATACCGATACCGGGCGGTACCGGTACCTATCCCGATCTCATCTCTAAATGTGTGTATCTATTTGGGTAACAGTTTATTGTATGTTCACGGGTACAACCTCGAAGACAATTTTCTTTTGGCGTACGTATAAGTTAGGTCAAAGTTAGCGCAATCTCCAAAATCACGCCTGCAATCTCGAAGGTTGCTTTGGTACTATTTAGAAATGGTTTTATTTGGGTAAGCGCATATTCTTTTCTAGTTTTGACGATAACAAAATCAAAAACATTTTAAAAAATAAATTCAAATAAAAAAATAGTTTTAGGATTCTCACTAATATTATACCCAACTAGTGAAGTGATAAAAGCAGGATGTGAACAAACTGAACCAAACTTTCAGCGAATCGTTTGTTGGAAAGTTTGTTTAATAAACAAACAAACACATAAAGAAATTATGTTCGTTAAGTTCAAAGAAAAAACATATACAGAGGCCACATTCATTCGTTTATATTAGTAAATGTTCGGTAATATGTTCACGAATGTTTAGTAATGTGTTCATTTATGTTCATGAATATATGTTTGTGTTCGTTTGCACCGGTTTATATTTTTATATTTTTCGTAAATAGCTCATGAATACGTTTCTTCCTTAATCGAACAAAATTAAAGCATTATTCGTGTTTGGTTTGTTTACGACCCGATATAAAGTAAAAGAAAAAAAGAAATGAAAAAAGTAAAATGTAAGTACATATAATTGACTGAATTTTGTTTTCATCTTCTAACATAATAATAATGAGATAACCATCAACGTGGAGGGTTTTGAGAGTAGACATATTTGTCGTTATAAATTGACCGCGTGTTACAGCGCCATACTCTATCTATCTATCTATATCTGAGTCAACTCGGTCACCATCCATTTCAGAAACTTCTTCTTCTTCTTTAGCAAACTCGTACGTTCCGTTCGTTTCAATAATAAGGCCCCTCCACTTTCTGATCCATTATCGACACTTTCACATCAGCTTTAAACTCACTCTACTGTACCTTTCTTCTTCTTAACGCAACTGTCTCAAGGTATGATTATTGCTGGATTTGAACTCTAACTGATCGATTCGAAGAATTGAATCTGAAATTTTGATATACGGATACGAGATTATTTTACTTTTTAGCATCTAGGGTTTCTTCGAGTGTTTTTTCCGAGATTTTGTAGTTTTCGCTGCTTGTTCTGTGTACCTTTTGCTGTTGTTATGATTTACTACATGTTTCAGCTTTTTTTGTTATGATTGTTACTGGATTTGAACTCAAACTGATCGATTCGGAGAATTTAATCTGAAATTTTGATTGTTCTTATGATTGATCTGTGTAATGATCGTATTTCGGATGACAGTAAATATCTAGATCTGTATGATTTGAACTCAATCGGATCGATTCTTAGAATTGAATCTGAAATTATGATATACTAATTCGTGCGTTGAGTTTACAATTCTATGCTTTCGTGTTGTTCTTGTGATTGATTGTGTAAAATTCATACTTCGATGATAGAAAATATCTAGATTTGTAAAATATTATCTCTAGCTGACACGCTATTATTTTATTTTATTGAATATTTTAATCGGAAAACTTGAGAGAGAGGATTTGTTCTCGCTGGTTGTTTTTGTTTATATTTTTTGTTTTTAGTTTTTTAACTTATCTGCTTATCTTTTCGTTGAATTTTAGGGCTTTAGGTACTTGATGATGGAGGCTTTGTGTAATACAAGCTATGATACCTTTTTGGGGCTATTGATTCGAGATTAGAGTTGAATATTTTTACCTAATCACTTTGTTTGTTTCTGATCTCGGTGTAGTTGGTGAGAAAAGCTCTGTTTACAAATAGCTTAACTTCTAATTTTGAGTTTAGTGCTTTGTGTGGCTTTTGGTGAAGGGTAGATGGTTATGGAGTCAAGTTTTCATGAATACATCAATGATTTCCCGTTGGATGATGAGAATAGTGTACCTTTATATGATCAGTTTGCGCGTCATGCCAATGGATACAGATTCAGAGATGAACCTTTGGATCTCAGTTTCTTAGATCCTCCTTTGTCTGCTACACCCGCCCCTGACCCTGGTAGCATGAATTCACACCCGGCTGCCGCGTCTCAAGTGGATTCTCCTGATGAATATACAGATTACGTTTCTAAATTTCTTAACCAGATTCTTGTTGAAGAGAACATGGAGAGTAAGCAGAGTATGTTCCATGACCCCTTTGCTTTACAATCCACCGAAGAATCTTTCTTCGAAGCTCTTGGTAGTGACCACGTACTTTTGGAACCGTCTGTTAGCTTTCCATTGGGTGTTGAAAGTCCAGAAGAGATTCCTAATGGAAGTTTCAATGACTATAGTACATACAGCAGCACAAGTGGTAATAACTCAGTTGAACCTCATTGTGTTCGTAGTGATTCGTTCGAGACAAAATCCTCGGTTACACAAACTCGTTCACTTGAGTATCCTGCTTTTGGGTCTAAAAGTAGTGTTGCTAATGATGTTAATGATACAATGGATTCCATGATAAACGCACAAGTTTTCAAAAACATATTCACCGATAGCGAGTCGATCTTGCAGTTCAAGCGAGGTATGGAGGAAGCAAAAAAATTCCTTCCTCCTAATAAACCTATAGTTATTGATTTGGATAAATATAACTTGCCATCAGATTCAACCAATTCGTCTCCAGAGGTCGTTGTGAAAGTGGAGAAAGTTGAAATTGGTAATGATAACTCGCTGAATGGGTTCAAAGGAAGAAAACATTCTCAGTTGGAGGATAATAGTTATGAAGATGAAAGAATAAGCAAACAGTCGGCAGTTTATGAGGATGACGAAGTTGAGTTGTCTGAGATGTTGGATAAAATGCTTCTTAGCTGTACTAATGCTAAAGGCGAGCCTATGCCCGGTTGTGGAGGACTTCCAAAGCCGGCAAATTTACAATACATGTATAGTGGTTGGAATGCTCCTGTCTGGGGAGCAGGGAATACAAATGACCACGTCGATGTTAGAACTTTATTAATCAACTGTGCACAATCGGTTGCTGCTGATGATTATAAGACTGCAAGTCAACAATTGAAGCAGATAAGAGAACATGCATCTCCATCTGGTAATGCTTCACAGAGGTTAGCTCATATTTTTGCCCTAGCTTTAGAGGCACGCATATCTGGCACTGGTTCACAGATCTACGAATCTCAAAAGGCTGCAAGAATCCCATCTGCTGATAAATTGAAAGCATTTCAATCTTACATGATATATTGCCCTTTTAAAAAGAACGAGATCTACTTTGCAAACAAAACAATTTATGAAGCGTCTTTATCCTCTTCAACACTTCATATTGTCGACTTTGGTATTGCTTATGGTTTTCAGTGGCCAATTCTTATCAAACACCTGGGGGATAGACCTGGTGGACCACCTAAGTTGAGGATCACAGGAATAGAGCTTCCACAACCTGGTTTTAGGCCAGCTGAGAGGGTAGAGGAGACAGGGCGGCGATTGGCTGTTTATTGTGAACGGTTTAAAGTCCCATTTGAGTACAATGCTATTGCGATTCAGAATTGGGAAATGATCAATATTGATGATTTTAAGCTTCAGAGAAATGAATTTGTTGCTGTGAATGCTCTTGCTAGACTTGAAAACTTGCTTGATGAAACGATTGTTACAGGCAGTAGTCCAAGAGATGCGGTTTTGAAGCTGATTAGGGATATGAAACCAGATATTTTTGTTCATTCAATCGTTAATGGATCCTATAGTGCACCATTCTTTGTTACTCGTTTCCGGGAGGCACTTTTTCACTACTCTGCTCTGTTTGATATGCTTGATGCAAACATAGACCGCGATAATGATGAAAGACAGAATTTTGAGAAAGAATTTTATGGGCGTCAAGTTATGAATGTTGTTGCATGTGAAGGTCCACAGAGGGTGGAGCGGCCTGAAACCTACAAGCAGTGGCAAGTACGAACCGCAAGGGTAGGATTCAAACCTAGACGCATTGACCGTGAGATAATTTCACAAGTGAAAAGCAAAGTAAAGGGCACGTACCACAAAGATTTTTTGTTTGATGAAGATGGCAAATGGATGCTACAGGGATGGAAAGGCAGGATTTTATTTGCCATTACATGTTGGGAGCCAGCCTAGGAGTTCTTTTTCGCTTGTGTATTTCTTGTTAATATTCTTAGCCAGGGCTCTCGGATTAGCTTGGATGTCTTTATAACTCAATTAAGGTATGGCTTCCTGAACTTATCTTTTTTCCTCACAATTGTTAATCATAAATGATTATTTGTTTGTTTTCCACTTCATTCTAAAACTGCAAATTTGATCCGAGTGTAATGCTGCTCAAGAAGTTAGCAATCATATTATTCTTTTGTATGATCCGAGTGTAATATGCGATCCAGTGAACCACCATTTCGTGTAATATGTTCTATGGCGTGTCACAGATCATAGATCATAAACGAGAAGGTAAAGGGTTTATACATAATCTAATATGCGATCTAGTGAACCACCATTTCGTATGGGAGATACTTGTAAAGGGTTTATACATGTTTTTACTGTTATTGCTTTGCAAGCATACCTTGGTTTAAAGTTTGAAACACTTATCTGTTTTTAAGTTATGTTTGGGATATAAAAAGGTAATTTAACGTGAGGTGAGGTCGTTGAAAACTTGAAATACTATCTGTTTATTTACTGTTAAATGACTTGAATCTGTGCAGATATTACTCTCATGGTTTTTACTTTTTACTGTTAGGTTAAGTAATTAACCATTTTATTGACTGGTTAACTTATTTTTTGTATGTTAGGTTATCAATTGGGAGGTGTCTAACCTATTTGGATGATACATAATTTCAAGCAAGCACTGATATTCTAATTTCGGAAAAGGTGGCCAATAGCGACGGAGTTTACAAAAATCAAAGATGGTAGATGTGCTTGCTTTTGTTGAGCTATTGATTGGTATCCGTCGTTACTATGGATTAATTAGAAAGAAAATTAAGGTAATTTGCTTGTTCTTATAACCATAATACACCTATTTGTTATAATTAGTCTATTACTAATATATATGATTGAATATGATGATACTGCGTCCATTGGGTTGAATGATAAATTCCATTGGGTTTGTTGAAGTATCGCTTTTGTAAATATTATGTAAAATTTAAATAATGTAGCTAATAATATCTTCCTTTAGTAGTCGAAGAGGAATGTGAGAGTTTAAATCTTAACAGTAACGTTTAAATAATAACTTTTAAATAATAATATTAACTACTTACATGCGCCTACATGTCATCATGTCGTTAAAAAAGTGTGTAAACACGGCATGTACATTTGAAACCAATGTTATGACTTATAGCGTATGCACTTAATTTACTTTTTTAGTTATAGGCTTAAACATTGTCACATAGATGATTGGACCTTCTGATGAAAATGTGGGTGGTGGAAAGACCATTCATTTTCTAATGAATCATGTAAATTTATTTGTATTCTTATGCATATTTTGGATGGATCATATAAGTTTTGTTCGTTTGCTTGTTTTTACGTTTCTTTAAATGAAGTAATTAACAACTTATACTCGTTTATGTTTGTTTCCGCATGTTCAAATATGTTTATATAATTTATTTACTTTTTGTGTTCATGATTTGTTTCGTTTATATAACAATGACAAATTCTCATTAATCTAATCTTGTTTTGATAGTGACAACTTTTGAATGTGTAACTGTGCAAGTGTTGAATCAATAAGAGGTCTGAATCAGTAAGTGCTGAATCAATAAGAGGTCTGAACCATTAAGAGCTAAGATATTTTTTAACTATTCAAAGGCAAATGACTGACCAATTCAGACGAGACCTCTTAATCATTCAGACTCACGGTGTGTTTGGTTGCATCGTTGAATGGTTCGAAGATCCGAACGGTTCAGAGGGGAGCCTCTGACCGATTCAGAGTCTGGGTGATGCTGAACGGCTCAGAGGCTGGGTGTTGCTGAAGCAACCAGATGAAGAAGACGCGATGCTGAACGCGGCGACCAGTTTCGGTGGTTTCAGGGAGGAGTAATGGCCGTTGTGAAGAAGAAGTGAAGATGAAGATGATGTTGCTGCTGCGCTGCTTTGGAAGATAAGGGTGGGCCAAGAAAAAAATTAGGTTGTGAAGAAGAAGAAGATGAAGTGAAGATGGTGATGATGATGCTGCGTTGCTTTTGGAAGAGAAGTGTGGATAAGGAAAAAAAATTAGGCCACAAAAAGGGTAAAAAGGGCAATCAAAAGTACAATCATTTAAACCTCTTAACCATTCAGATCTCTTAACCATTCAGAAATTGCCAAACAACCCCTCAGTATAATGTCTAAACCATTCAGAGGCAAATGTCTGAACTATTCAGACATCTGTTCGTGAAACGAACAGTCTGAATCATTCATACATCTGAACCATTAAAAGGCTGAAACAAACAGCCCATTGCTTGAAACCTTTTAGTCATGCAATGTCATTGAGATTTTTTATTTTTTATTTTAACGCGGAGGAATTTATTAAGCAAGCAACCAATGGAAAGACGCTAGGGAGCAGAGAGAGAGCAAACAACAAATGGAAACAACACCAAATCACCTAGAATAAAAATGAACACCAATCATAAAACGCAATCCGATATTTTTGTTTTATGTTTTAACCAAGAGAAACCATAATATGTCATTTAGTACATCAAAGAATGACTTGAGACTTGGAATAAATAACATTAGTATATCGTGAATAAAGAGTATAAAAAGCGGTGCATAAACAAAGTTGAATGGAGTATTCGACCTTAACCGTTTCAACTATTAGTTTTTGGCCGCTACCGGTCCAACTTTTGAAATATGTGTTGCCGGTTCTAACTTTTATCATTTTGGTCACATTAAAAAAGTTAACGGTTATCTTTTATTTTTGAAATTCAGGTCGACGTTTTATGGTTTTTGATCAGAACAAGAATACGAGTCGATTAATATAAAAATTACATCGAAACGGTGCTCCAAATGACAAAATGATGCTTCATCGGGTTGTTTAAACCTAAGGGTTCTTTAATCGGATGTACAAATTTCGTCGTTTGAATCATCGTTTCGATTTAATTTTTATATCAATCGACTCGTATTCTTATTCCGATCAAAAACCATAAAACGTTGACTTGAAATTAAAAAAAATAACGCCGTTAACTTTTTTAACGACGGTCCATTAATGGTCAAAATGATAAAAGTTGGGATCGCCAGCACATATTTCAGAAGTTGAGACCGATAAAGGCCAAAAACTAATAGTTAGGACTGTTAAGGTCCAATATCCCAAGTTGAAAAGATTTTTGAACATTTGAAATCATTATACAAAATCTTGCAACAAATTTGGTTTTAGAAAAATGTATTCTCGTACACGCGAAATGTATTTAGAAGCGAGTTCATGCGTTTGTTGCCTGTGAGGGTTGTCCAACAAACGGCTGGTGGTAAGTGCCTTGCCGGAGCAACACGTCACTAGAGGCAAGCTAAAACGTTTTTTTTATTTTTTTCGTTTGAGAAATTTGTAGTCTGTTTTATATTGCATATCCAATAGTCATTATTTCATATTGTAGTCATGAGAATCGATGGTGGAGTTTATGAAAGGCAGAAAAAGGAAAAGAGAAGAAATAATGAGTGGAAGAAAGAATATTTGTTGAGGGTAACTTTTCTGATAACTTGTAATTTATTTTTTTTTTATTAGATTTCAATAATCTTTAACTTTTACTTATTTGTCAATATTAATCCCAAGTTAACTATTGGACATGAATAATCTCAACTTTCTATGTATTAGCCACGAACAAGTCTTTCGTTATAATAAAAGTTTATTATTCATAGGCAGGGCCGGTTCAAAGTTTTTTGAGATCTAAAGCGAAAAACATTTGAGGGTTTATCGTTAAAAACCTTCCTCTTTTACCCGAGATGATTTTTTATTGCAAACGGCCTGAGATGATTTTAGATTGTAATCGTCGATTTGAATTCGCAACAGAATATTGAAGTTTTAAAAATTTTGGGCTTACGAAAAAGTGGGGCCTAAAGCAATGGTTTATTTTTTTACTATAACGGGCCGGTCTTGTTCATAGGCAATAGTTCAGCCGTTCAGGTAATTGAAAGGCTTGTTGGTGGCTAACAGAATGAAAGTTATGATTATTAATAGCCGATAATTAAGTTTGATTAATATTGGCTATTAGGTAAAAGTTTGAATTATTTAAATCCCAGATAACATTTTTTTTAACTTCATTGGATTAAAAGTATATTTAAATAGTTCTTTCTTATGTGTGTTTATTAATAGTAGCATTTTTGTGTGTTTTAGCTAAATTATTGATATTTTTCTATACAACACATACTTAAGGCGTTGTGCTTTGCGTCTCGGTTTGGAAGCCTTAGTTTTGTGCATTTCACGCTTTTGAAACCAAGGCGTAAAAATGTTTTTTTCATAGAACAAAATGTCGTGACTTGCAAAAGATTTTTTGTAATTATTAATTACATCTCTTGCAACCCGTGTTTGTAATTCAAATGGTTTTGCTAGTATCTTTCCGTAAGTGGTAAGTCTTGCATAAAATTAATATTTGAAACATAACACAACTAAAGTAGAGAAAACTAACCCAATTACCCAATGTGGAATTAAAGCATTCAATCTAGTCTATTGGTGGCCTCTAAACTTGGTTAAAACATGTGGAAACAAAATGTGAAAAGTAGGCTTCTTTTCGCATGTATATATATATATTCAAAACGTATGACGGTGAAAGTGACCGTGGAAACTTCATAAACTTTTGCTTGCTTTTGAATCTTAGTCTACAAATAGAAGTCTTCTTGTACGTCGTTTACCTTCATCACTTTTGCTCTACACATTTAGATATTTTTTGATTCCTTCATATTTTAAACATTGTTTGAAAAATAGATCATAAAATTAAACAAAGATCAAAGCTAGAGCGAGAATAAGAAGTTGCTCTATGTTGATCAGATCTGTTAGGATATTACCGAAAAACATGATTAAAGTAATGTGTATCTGGTAATCCGGTCATGATAGTTGAAGACTTAGACGATGACATGATCGGTTGAGGCAGGTTGATCCATAAGTGATGTTAGGTAAAAATGAGTTATATGTATTAAACTCCATAGGTTTATATTTATAGCAAATTCAATGGAAAACCTTATGAACAGTAATTACGCATTACTCCCATCAAGTAATTGTATGCTAACATTTATAGATTTATTATTCTTTGATCAACTATTTAGTTAGTTAGCAAGTTAGTTAAATGATAATGAGGGCCATATTTGTAAATTCATTCCAACATTCTTCACTTGTCAAAGTTATCATTTAATATGAATATATTAGATTAGTTTGATCAGATATTAATATTCATTTTAGTCTTAGATCAGAAAAACAGTAGAGAAATACACTCATTGAACCAATAGTCAGATTCATAACCCCTATTAATCATACTACATTCCCAATTTAAGACTTAACTAGACATTAGGATCAAAGTGATGAATTAGCCATTGTCGTTCGTTTGCATAGTTATTTGTTTATACGTCCTTTAGGCATGCATGCGTATTCAAAGACAAACAAATTTTAAACAAATGAGGAAAGTTATAAATTAATAGTTAATCATTCATAGTACGATATCCATTTGTACATGATCATTAATTAACCCATCTTTATTATGGGCCCTTAGAAAATATTTATGGGTGACAAACCTTTAGTTATTGTATCCACAAGCATATCATGAATGTATTCGATACAAAGATTTAGTTTCATCTACTTGTTCATGAATGAACAATAATAATTCCGTACAGAACATTAATGCAACACCTCTCAAACTGTTAATGATCAAGAAAACAAGGTGGCTGACATTTTTCACAATGTGTCTTTATTATGATTTTCAAATGGAATTATAAAACCGTGAGTCCAATAAATTTTCCAACAACATTTAATGACAATTACGTTGTAGTTAGCAACATATTATGTCACTATAACTTAGGTCGTTGGCCCTTGGCACCGTAAAAGTTAAAGAAACAAACAGTCACAGTCTTTTTTCTTACAGATTACAAAGGTTTGATCCATCTTTTTCAGTAAACCACAAATATTTAACATAAACAAACAACCAGCACCTTAGCTTTTTTGGCACTTGCTAGAAGACTTGTGAAAGAATAAAATTGTTTGCTGCCTTAAGAACAAAAGTTGTTTGTCTTAATTTTGTTGTGACACCCTCAACCGCGTACCTGCCTCCCTCTTTCTAACCCATTATCGATACTTTGTTCTTCATTTCAACGCAACTCTTTCAATCTACGCCTCTTCTTGCTTTTAATTTTCTTTATCTGCTATCATAACTGCTGGTATGTATTTCACCTCAAGCTGATTGATTCAAAGAATTTAATTTTCGTATATTTTCTAGCATCTAGGGTTTCTTCGTATGTTCATAACTTGTTTTTTTTTAGCTTTTGGTTCTCTTGTTACTTGTATTAGTGTTTCTAGTTATCATTTTGCTGGTATTTAAGCTGAAATGGTTCGATTTCAATGAATTGAATCACCAATTTTGATATACGAATTTGGGATCTTTTGTAGAATTTAGGGTTTGTTCCTTTGATTGTATAGGTCTCTCTCTATGTTTGTTCTTATGATTGATCTGTGTAAAATTCATATTTCAAATGATAAGGAATATCTTATTATCTTATTTATCTGACATGCCATTATTTTATTGAATAATTTAACTTATTTGCTTCTCTTTTTATTAAGTTAGGGCCTTATATTCTTAATGTTGCAGCCTTTGTGTGATACCTTTTTGGGGATATTGATTCGAGTTTACAGCTGAATACGTTTACCTAATCATTTGTCTTTTCGTGATCTCGGCGCAGTTGGTAAGGAAAATTGTGGTTATCTACTCAGAGTGCCTTTTTGGGGCTATTAATTCGAGATTAGAGCTGAATACGTATACCTTATCGTTTGTCTTCGCTTTGAATCTAAGTGAAGGGTAGATGGTTATGGAGTCGAGTTTTAATGAATTCCCTGTTCACATCAATGGTTTCGCTTTAGATGATGAGAAGAATAGTGTACCTTTCTTTGATCAGTTTGCTGGTCTTGGATACACATTCGGAGATGAACCTTTGGATCTCAGCTTCTTAGATGTTCCTTCTCCAGCAACGACACATGACCATGCTAGCGTGCATTCGTTCCCAGTCGCTGCGTCTCAAGTGGATTCTCCTGATGAATATACGGATTATGTTTCTAAGTTTCTTAACCAGATTCTTGTTGAAGAGAACATGGAGAGCAAGCAGAGTATGTTCCATGACCCATTTGCTTTACAATCCACCGAAGAATCTTTTTTCGAAGCTCTTAATTTTCCCCCGGGTGTTGAAAGCCCAGAAGAGATTCCTAATGGAAGTTTCAGTGAGTACAGTACATACAGCAACACAAGTGGTAGCAACTCGGTTGAACCTTATTGTGTTCGTAATGATTCATTCGAGACAAAATCTTCAATCTCCCAAACTCATTCACTTGAGTACCCTCTTTTTGGGTCTACACTTGGTGTTGCTAATGATGTTAATGACACAATGGATTCCATGATAAAAACACAAGTTTTCCAAAACATTTTTACCGATAGCGAGTCTATCTTGCAGTTTAAGCGAGGCATGGAGGAAGCAAGAAAATTCCTTCCTCCTAATAAACCTCTGGTGATTGATTTGGATAAATATAACTTGCCATCAGATCCAACCACAGAGGTCGTTGTGAAAGTGGAGAAAGTTGAAATTGACAAATCGTTAAACGGATTCAGAGGAAGAAAACATTTTCAGTTGGAGGATGATAGTTATGAAGAGGAAAGAATAAGCAAGCAGTCTGCAGTTTATGAGGATGCTGAAGATGAGTTGTCTGAGATGTTGGATAAAATTCTTCTTTGTACTAATGCTAAAGGCGAGCCTGTGCCCGGTTGCGGATTTCTTCCAAGTCATGCCAATGTACCATATGTGTATAGTGGTTGGAATGCTCCTGTCTGGAGAGCAGGGAATATAAACGAGCATGTCGATGTTAGAACTTTATTAATCAACTGTGCACAATCGGTTGCTGCTGATGATTATAAGGTTGCAAGTGAACAATTGAAGCAAATAAGAGAACATGCATCTCCAACTGGCAATGCTTCACAGAGGTTAGCTCATATCTTTGCCCTTGCTCTAGAGGCACGCATATCCGGCACTGGTTCACATATTTATGAATCTCAAATGGCTGCAAGAATATCATCTGCTGATAAGTTAAAAGCATTTCAGTCTTACATGATATCTTGCCCTTTTAAACAGAATGAGATTTATTTTGCTAACAGAACAATTTACGAAGCATCCGGATCTTCTTCAACACTTCATATAGTCGACTTCGGTATTGCTTATGGTTTTCAGTGGCCAATTCTTATCAAACACCTTGGGGACAGACCCGGTGGGCCCCCTAAGTTGAGAATTACAGGAATAGAGCTTCCACAACCTGGTTTTAGGCCAGCTGAGAGGGTGGAGGAGACAGGGCGGCGACTGGCCTCTTATTGCAAGCGGTTTAAAGTACCGTTTGAGTACAATGCTATAGCGATTAAAAATTGGGAAATGATTAACATTGACGATCTTAAGCTTCAGAGAAATGAATTTCTTGCTGTGAATGCTCTAGCTCGATTTGAGAACTTGCTTGATGAAACAATTGTTACAGGCAGCAGTCCAAGGGATGAGGTTATAAAGCTGATTAGGGATATGAAACCAGATATTTTTGTTCATTCGGTTGTTAATGGATCTTACAGTGCACCATTCTTTGTTACTCGTTTCAAGGAGGCACTTTTTCACTACTCTTCTTTGTTTGATATGCTTGATGCAAATATAGAGCGCGGGAACGAAGAAAGACAGAACTATGAGAAAGAATTTTATGGGCGCCAAGTTATGAATATTGTTGCGTGTGAAGGTCCACAGAGGGTGGAACGGCCTGAAACTTACAAGCAGTGGCAAGCCCGTATCACAAAGGCTGGGTTCAAACATAGACGCATTTACGGTGAGATTATGTCACAGGTGAAAAGTAAGGTGAAGGTCGCGTTCCATAAAGATTTTGTGTTTGATGAAGATGGCAAATGGATGCTGCAGGGATGGAAAGGCAGGATCCTATTTGCCATTACGTGTTGGGTACCAGCCTAAGAGTCCTCTTTCACTTGTATGGATGTCTATAACTTGATCTAAGGTACGACTTCCTGAAATTTTCTTTTCCCAACACTCTTAATGATTATTTGTTTTACATCTTATTTTCATTACTTTAAGACTTCAAGATGTCTTTGCTGGCTGTTAAAAAAGTTGGCAGTTACTATGATCTTAGTGTAATTTTTTTTTATGAAATGTGACAGATAACAAACGGTTTAATGAAGAAACTCACGGTAGAGAGTATTGTTACATACTGGATAGTGTAATTAGGTGGGACAGTCTCTTGATTAGAAGTAGAAGGATGATGTTTGGTTTGTTAGTTACGATCACTTTTTTTCAGATGGAAGATATGTTTTACCAGAGTTAATAATCATTAATTTTATAGTATAGATAAATCACAGTAGTATGGTAATGTGCTGGATTTAGATGCTGTTGCATTATAGATACTTGTTTGGCTGTTGTCTAACCTCTTCTGGATATTGGTTTGTTTTTGGTTAACGGCATTATATATATAATATTTATTCTTATAAGATTTATAACACAATGGTTCTGTCTTGGTCATTAAAGAATAGTTGAGATTGATGGAAATATTTGTATAGTAAGTTTAGCAGTAAACCCCCTTGAATGGTTTGTTGTTTTTTCTTTTTACTAAAAACAGGTACTAAGATAGAAGCATTTATTGGATGAATGGTTCACAATTAACGTGATTTAACATTAGAAAGCAGTATTAGCCAATGGCTTCTTGGCCAGGTCCTATCTTTACCAAAGTGATAAGGATTTAAGTCTAAACAAATTTGACAATAGGTAGATTTCAGGAATCGATTTTAGGAGTGAATATTTTCGCCCAGGGATAAATCATCGATAGACCAAAATGGCATTTCTGTAGTCATAGTTTTTTTCTAGCCTTTCATATCGTCCAACAAGTCTGGTCGTAATAATGATAGAAAATAGAAAGGAAGACTCCAAAAGGTCAACTAGAGTAATACAGTTCTTCCTTAAAACAAAAGCAACTTAGTTTTCCAAGATGGAAGTTTCTATTCAAATTCTCAATTCCAATTTTTTGGGAATTTTTTTTTTCTTTTTTTTAAACGCAACTCCTAATCTAATCTTGTCATATTATGGTACTTAATACTTCAATCAAACTGGGTACAACCTGTCAGGTAGGATCTGTTACTAACCATTTACTAGATTGAGTTAATAACAGTTATTATAACATTTTGTACCTCTACTTAGTACAATCCATTCTACATTTTAGGCGTTAGTCGGCCTCTTGTTGATGCAAGTTTGGTTGACGACACCTTGAAAACTTGAAGATGTGTTTTGTGTGTCTTTCTCGTATGTAATTCGTGCTGATGGTTTTTGTTTGAATTTCTTGTAAGTATTAATCGTGCGAAACCTAGGTGTCTTACGACTATGACACCTTAGATCTGGAACCTAGGGTAATTAGGTTTTGTTTCTTTAGAACATATAAATAGATAATGTGGCTGTTTAACTCGGATACTATAGATTTGTTTGTAGCACTAGATGGCCATATATATAAATTTGTTTAATTTTTTTTAAGAACGGGGGTGATATTATAAAAAAAGAAAACTAGCGAGAGGCTAGACAACAAAAGAAAAGTAGATTACGAATCATTGACTATACTAAATGATGACCACTTCATCCAATCAAGTCCATGTAACTTGGTCTGATTCGTCACCAATTGAAAACAAAGAATCTTGATATCTTCCAAAATTTTTATCGGTAGGGGAATAGTACCCCTAAAGATGCACTCGTTTCTCCCCATCCAAATGCACCAAAGGGTAGTTTTGAAAATGGATTCTACAATCTTTTGAAGATGGAACCGTTTGCCAAACCGTAAGCATTCATATCCATGATGTTGTCAATGGGTGGAGAATGAGCAATAGGGAGCCTAGTCCATCTGCCCACTTGGGTCCACAACTGCCGCGCAATACAACAATATGCAAAAAGATGATCAACATCTTCCACAAAACCATTACACATAGGGCACATCATGTTGATTTGAAGGCCCCTATGCGCAAGAGATTAACGGGTCGGAAGACGGTTTAAGACGAGCCTCCAATGAAGAAAGTTGACTAAATGACTTTGATAGGAAGCTACTTATTGTCCTCGAATTTTCCATCATAAACGGTGATACTTTTCTGCTCAATGAGACTCCGAAGTGAACCTGAAGTGAACGAGAGATCGCAGTCGTTGTCCCATCTCCATTCATCCGAGACATTTGTGGTGCTCATGGAGTCCAACAGTAACTTGCAAGTGTTTCATTAATTTAGTTAATCCTATGATTGAGGGTTTCTCTTCCATGGAATATTTCAAATCAGGGTTCCATTCACTATGGTATAGCACTCCTCGACGGTGATATCCGAGGAGCTAGAAATTTTAGCTATAGCTTGAAATTGATCTCCAAGGGGCGCATTACCAATCCAAATATCACTCCAAAGCATTAGCTTGTTACCCTTTCCTACAACACCACATATACTAGAGTAAAGATCAATAGAAAAAGTTAGTAACTCCTTGTTAATTAATAACAATGATATTTTTCCACGTACCTGAGATGGAAGGTTTGAAAGGATGAGGAACCACGTATACTAGAGCAAAGATCAATAGAAAAAGTTAGTAACTCCTTGTTAATTAATAGCAATGATATTTTTTCCACGTACCTGAAATGGAAGGTTTGAAAGGAAGAGGAAAAAACATCCTATTGTTGTAATGTATGGCTTTGATGGCCCTGGACCATAGAGAGTTTGATTTAGATTTTGCTCTCCATCACCATTTGCCTAAAAGAGCTAGATTCATAGCTCTTAGAGAACCAATTCCACGACCCCCAAGGTTTTTGGAGACATAATTCTATCCCATTTTAGCCAATGTATTTTGCGGATGGATTGCTACACAACCACAAAAATTTCTTTCTGAGTTTCTCTAAGGATTCAATAACATGTATGGGAGCCTTAAATAGAGAAAATTAATAAATGGAAAGACTTTCAAGAACTAATTTTATTAACATGATCATGCCTCCAAAAGATAATGCATTAGCTTTCCGAAATGAAAGTCTAGACTCAAAATATCTATGACATCCTTTTAATTCTTTATGTTTGCCTCATAGAAATATCTAAATATTTAAAAGGAAGTTTTTCAACTTGACAATTAAGAACAGTAACCATGTTATTTACTCTGGTTTAAGTCTCGTCATTTGCTAATTAAACTATCAATCATTTGAAAATAACCATCCTTTAATATTCCGAACAAGAACCTCAACAAAAGATGCCTTTAAGTAATAGAGTAAACTGCAGTTTTGGTCCCTGTGTTTTGATGTCATTAACAGTTTTAGTCCCACCTTAACAGTTTTGGTCCCTGTGTTTTTATTTTCTAACAGTTTTGGTCCCGAACACTAACTCCATCCAATTTTCCGTTAAGTCTTTCACACATGTGAAGTAAAAATGTCATTTCTCTCACTATTTTTGACAAACGACTTAATAAAAATGTTAACCTACATGATGACTTAGATAAAAGAGATGGAGAATTGACATTTTTACCCTTTAGATGTGGGGCGCGTGTGAGAGACTTAACGGAAAATTGGATGGAGTTAGTGTTCGGGACCAAAACTGTTAGAAAATAAAAACACAGGGACCAAAACTGTTAAGGTGGGACTAAAACTGTTAATGGTATCAAAACACAGGGACCAAAACTGCAGTTTACTCTAAGTAATAAATAATTTTGCTGTTCGAATAAAAAAACAGAACAAAAGATGCCTCTGGTCAAAAGCAGGTGTCGACACATGTTTCTTTATGCATGCTTTTTAATTGACCATATTGTCACTTTTAAGTTAAAATTGAAATTACTTTGTCATTAAGTTATCTTGCACGTGATTCGAAATGAAATCGTATTAAAGGTGCTTTCATTTAGACTTTTTTACCAAAATGTGTGGTTGTAAAAGTTATTTACCAATATGGTGTAGTTAGAAAACTATTTACCATAATGATGTAGTTTTTAATTCTCACTCATATCTTCATTGGTTAGTTAATAAATATATTTTTAAATAGACTTTAAGTAACAAAAAGCTTTTAGATTAGAAATTCTTTACGTAACTTTTGGAAATGTATTTTAAAAAGATTTTTCTAATTTTCGGCAATACCTTTTTTTTATTTTTCAAAATGTTGTATATAAACAATTTTTCAAACTTTTTTATTCGTAATATTTCAACAGAATTTTTGTTAATATCTTTAAAACTTATTAAATACACATGTTTTGTATTTAACTTCTTTAATTTGGTTTAGCATGTTTTAAAATTTTAATCGAGCTATGTAAGATATTTTAATAATAAGAATTTTCCAAAAAAAAAATTATTTATATTCCCACGAAAAAAAATTACGTGTATAAACCTACTAAAAACACGTGGCCGGTTCAAAACTTAAGGTTCGGTTTACGGTTTGTGTTTTGATTAACTAGTGGGTTTGATTCACAATTTTAGTATACGTTTTGGACGTCAACTTTTTCCACGATTCAAACAACACTTCTGTCGTGTCTCTATTAATGCTTCCTTTTTCGTGGTGTATTTAAATAAAAAATTAATGAAAAATTCTTTTATTAAACATATTACAAATTACTCGATTAGAGAAATAAAAAAAGTTACAGAAATTAAAATAAAATATATATTCCAAAACGTTTTAATGATATTAAAAAAGTTGAATTGTAATACCATGACTAGACATTATCCTTTTGAAAAGGTAAAAAAATATTACTGGAAATTAAAAAACTCCAATTAATATACATTTCAAAATTTTAAGTAAAATCATTTCTAAAAGAATTAAAAGCATTTGTATTTGAAAAAAATCTATTTAGAAACACATTTGTAAACTAACCAATAAAGATATGAGTGAGAAAAAACTAAATTTTAAAAACTACACCATTATGGTAAATAGTTTTAAAAACTACACCATTATAGTAAATAGTTTTCAAACTACACCATATTAGTAAATAATTTTCTTAACTACACCATTTTAGTAAAAAAGTCCTTTCATTTATACATTAATTTTATATATTAATAGTAATTTTTTTTAAGTTTTGAATATCTATTAGCATGTATTTGCATGACTTTGAATCCTTGCATGACATTGAACCCTTGGCATGAAGATAATTATCAATGTCACTAAACGATAGGCTGCTTTTGTTATTATTACTGTTAGAAAGGATATTGAACGGACATTTGGTGGTGCTCATATATATAAAAATGACATGGTGACAAACAAGGCACGTATATGAAAGCTCAATACTATACGTCGTGCATGTATGAGTTGCTAATTAGAAAGGTCATAACCGACCTTGCCAGTTAGTAAGTACTAAATTTAAGACCGGGTCTTGTGATGCATCGGTTGAGTCACGTGGTCGTTTCTCACATATTTGACTAAGTCACATATTAAAAGATGAAGAAATATCAAAGTTAGAAGTTAAAATAATAATTAAGTCAAAACCGAATGATACAAGTCGTAATATGTCAAAGTGAAATAAGAGGTCAAGGCAAAAAACTGATGAGGTTATCAAAGACCAAAATGATAATTAGTCAAAGTTAGAAATTAAAACCATAAATAACAAAGACAAATGTTGAAAACCTAATATGTGAGAAACTTATAATAATCACTGATATCAATACTAATTTGCAAATTAATAAGATAATAATCTAAATATAAATGAGTCACATGCATTTGTTTATTAAAGTAGTTGAAAGTAATGAATTGTCTCAATATGAAACGTCCACGTCTCTACATCCAACCAATAAGAAAAAGCAATTAGATATAAATTTCACTAAAAAAATTAAAATAAGTCATGGTTCACGAATGGTTGATAACTTGATAGTTGATACTTAGTCATTTAAATATTAAATAATAAAAAAAAACAAAACTATTACATCGTTAAGACCATAGTTTATGTAATTCTCCTAAATTCTTATTGAATTTAAATAATCCTAATTTTTACCTATCAACCAATAGTAATCACATATTAACTATTGATCATGATTTATGAATAATGTTAACTTTCGTTCTATTATTCACAAACGAGTCTTCAGTTAGAATGAAAGTTAGCATTTTTCATGATCAATAGTATCAGGTAATGAAAAAACTTACTAGTGGCTAATAGAATGAAAGTTAGATTTTATATATATTTTTTCGTTTTAACAAGTTAATTAAAATTCTTAAAAAGTTATAAAAATACATTGATCCTATGTAGAAAAAAAACCATCACTAGTAATTTTGATTATTTGGTATATTACATCACCTTTAAATGATGTAATCGATGAACATAGATTGATAGGAATAATATTTTACTTTTACTTTCCTTATTTAGATTCGAAACTCTCCATTAACACCAACCGCGGTTTAAGTGTTTAACAAGCTAGCTGCGAAAATCAAACGTTGTTTACAAATCCGATGCTGCAAAGATCAACCGTTGTTTACAAATCCGATGGAGAGATTATAACATTATGAAGAACCAAACATGGAAGTTGAAGAAATTGATATTAAAATTAGTCCTTAACGCCGACCAACTTGATCCAAAAGCAATATTAGACTTAATATCCGTTATGATTGCAACTTTATGGGAGTCTCACTAAGCGTCTAGGCTGCTTATAAGCGTCTATTACAAGAGCACGTTGGAACTTCAAACTTAATTAGTACACTACATCTTTTAAGTACAATAATCTTAGAGAATAATCTTAGAGTTACGTCAAACGTTTATTTTAAAAATGTGAATAGTATTCTAGAGGGTATGTGTCATAACTCATAAATAAAATAATGACTAAACAACAGTTTTGGTCCATGTTTTTTTATACTATTAATAGTTTTAGTTACACTTTAACAGTTTTGGTCCATGTATTTTTATTTTATAACAGAATTGGTCCCGCACACTAACTTCATCAAATTTTCCTTTAAGTGCTGAGGGGTAAAAATATCATTTATCCTCCTCATCTTTTATCTAGGTCATCATGTAATGTAATATTTTTATGCAAGCGCATTAAAAATAGATGAATAAATGACTTTTTTACTTCGTATGTAAAAAAGATTTAACTGTTAAAGATGGGTCAATTCTGTTAAAAAATAAAAACATAAAAATTAAAACTGCTAAAATAAAACGGAAACTATTTACGACACAAGGACTAAATTGCACTTACTTCCAAATAATATCTAGAAAGAAAGCAAACAAATATCGTATGATGTAGTCAAACAAAACAATTACACGCGGCGTCAAGAATGAAGTTCCAGAAAATTCGGCACGTTACGCTTCTTCTTGACTTGCATTTATTCATGTTCAAATTATTCATCCCCCTTTTCTTTCGCCCCTATAAATTCACTCTCAATTTCCCTCATTCTCATTTCTCAATCCCAAAACACTCCCTCATTCACATTGCCCTTATTCAATCTCCGGTAAGTAAGTTGTATTTTTTTCAGATTCATCTAATTGACTTCTTTTTGCCTATTTGATTTTGTTTCTCTATCCCCATTTTATTTTTAGGGTTTGACAACTGTTTTCAACATCACAAGTTTTGATTTTTATTCAATTGTTTCAGGTTAGTAAGAAATGGAATATGAAAATGGATACCAGCAGCAACAGCTTCAACAGTCAAGATATGATTGTCTTCTTTTTGGTAACCCAACCCCCTAATTTCATAGTTTTAATTTTATGTTTATCATTGAATGAGATTTTGAAACTTTTTTATGTTGGACATTTAGATGTTGATGACACCCTTTATCCTTTTAGCTCTGGGTTGTCAACAGAGTGCACCAAAAACATCAAAGGTATGACTGCCCCATATACAATTATAAACGCGTTGTTAGATCATCATCGCGTATTTGTTAAGTTGTGTAATGTGTATTAATCAACTTAACTTTTGTTCTCTGTTATGCATTGCAGAGTATATGGTGAATAAGCTCAATATAGAGGAAAACAAAGTACTTGAAATGTGTGTCCAGCTCTATAAGGATTATGGCACAACAATGGCTGGCCTTCGGGTATGATCCTTGTTCTAAACTATGTTTTCATTGTATGTTTGATATCAATTGTCTAATTGTTTGATTGTGCAGGCTCTTGGCTATGATTTTGATCATGATGACTATCATAGGTACCTAATCTACCCGTTCGTTTACGTCTATGTAGAAACCTTTATACAAACCTCAATAATCTAATGTTATGAAATTATTTGATTAACAGTTTTGTTCATGGGAGATTACCTTATGAATATTTGAAACCGGATCCGGTTCTTAGAAGTCTTTTAAACAGCTTGCCCATTAGGAAAGTGGTATGTTTTCAAGCCTCGTTCTTTATTGGATACGCGTTTTTGATTGTTTTTGTAAAGATTTGTTTATGTTGTGGTTGCATTGTTTATTTTATAGATCTTTTCAAATGCAAACGAGGCGCATGTTTCTGAAGTTCTTAGCCGACTTGGATTGGAGGACTGTTTTGACGATGTCATTTGTTTCGAGTCCTTGAATCCTAAAACGCAAACCACTGATGCTCCTAAGAGTGACGATGAACCCGTTGGTTCACTACCCACGAGTCCCATTGTTTGCAAACCCTCTGAAAACGCTTTTCAACAGGCTTTCAAGATGGCGAATATCAACCCTCATACCACTGTAAGTTATCTTGAAAGAAATTATAAATTGACCATAAGAAATAGATGTAACTTGATAAATTTTGTGTTTTCAGTTGTTCTTTGATGACAGTATACGCAATATACAAACCGCAAAACTCACTGGCCTTGGCACTGTGTTAGTAAGTTGACGTTGTATGGTGTTCAATCAAGTAAAAAAATGGAATGAAAGCTTTTTTATGGTGTTTGATATTTTTTTGTTGTTGGTGCTGGTGCAAACAGGTCGGGTCATCACAGCGTAAGAAAGGTGTGGACTATGCGTTAGAGAGTATACACAACATTAGGGAAGCTGTTCCAGAGCTATGGGAATTGGTCAACAAGTCAAACAATGTTCAGAGGTCTCGAAAGATTGCTATCGAAACTCCTGTGGAAGCATAGATCCATAACTGTGTTATACTTCTAACCTCTAATCTTGATGTGTAATTGTTATGTAATGATCTAGATCCTGTTGCTACTGTCTTTGTACTGATCCATCTTGTGAAAATGGAAATTTAGACTTACAATAAATCAAACTCTATTTGTTTTATTGTCTAGCAAATTAAGTCTCTACAATATCTAAATAAATTCAGCAAAATGAGTAAGGTTAGTCTAGTCTAGTCGCGGGATTGTTGGTGATCATGACGGAAACATCTCTTCCAAAGCCAATGCTTCTTCCATACCTTGTCATTCATTTGATCAATGGAAACGCCTTTGGTCTCCGGCAGAATAGCGATTGCATAAACACCCATCATCACAATACACCCAGAAAAGAAGAAGAAGATCATTGCCCGCATATGACAAAGCATTGTGAGAAAAGATTGCGCGGTGATGAAAGTAAATAACATGTTCATGCTAACTGCACAGAAGAGACCCGCTGTTCGAGTCTCTAATGGGAATATTTCACTAGGAATTAGCCACCCTAATGGTCCCAAAGACCATGCAAAACCTGACACGAAAACGCATATCGCAATGAGCACCACATGCGAGTATGTTTTTGGTAAAACGTTTGTAGATTTCAAAAACGCCGCAAGTATCCCTCCTGTAACGACCTATATGCAAATCAAATCAATCTTGTAACAACCTAAAATACATATATGCAGCATAAAATAAAGTAGTGGTGAATTAAGTTTATGAAAACATACTGAAAAATGTGTGCATGTACCTGAGCAATAAACATTTGGATGGCAGCTTCAATGAGCAAAAACCTTCTACCAAGTCTATCGACACAAAACACGGCCACCAACGTAGCAACAGTGTTAATGGTCCCGGTCATAACAGCCGACAACAGAGATGCATCACTGTGGAACCCCATCGTCTGAAACAAAATGGGTGCGTAAAACATGATCATATTGATGCCCGAAAACTCTAGAAAAAATTGAAGGAGTGCTGAGGTGACGAGCTGAGGCCAGCTTGATCGCTTCATTAGGTTTTTGAACGGGTGTTTGATCTGTTTAGCTAACTTGGTTGTGTTTAGTATTTCATCATATTCTTTTTGCACGTCTTCAAGCCCTCGGATCTTTTGGAGAGTGGCTAAGCCGCGGTCATTGTATCCACGCTCGATTAGGCTTGTGGGAGTCTCGACGATTAGTAACGAGCCGAGTGCAAGAAAAAGAGCTGGGATGGCTTCACCAGCTAAGGATATTCTCCAACCATATGGGTGAGTGGCAGTGAAATAATTAACTATATTTGCAAATAGGATACCAACAGTGAGTAACAGTTGAAAGCAGACGTTCAAGCCACCTCGGTACTTGTTTGGAGCAATCTCTGATATGAATAGCGGCACAGCCTGCACATTCTTAATATAGTGTTGTAATATATTTACCTAAAATTAAAAGTAAGTTACAATTCAACGATGCTCATATGCACTAAACTAGTATTATTTTATGTATCAATGAAAAATTAAAAAATGATTTAATAGTTGTTTATTAGAAATACACAAAGCACTCTGTTTAAAAAAGAAGTTACTGTATTAAACTATAGTTGTAGTCTTTGAAAAATTTAATTAACAAACTGGTTAGATTTTGTCGAAATTGAATGTAGGTGTGTTAACAAAAAAAAATTTTATATGGATAGACTAAATATGTGACAAGTGGCATGAGATTTATGTAGATTTTCACTTAAATGGTAACTAGATATATGCGGCATCTCGCGCGTTGCGCAAGAGTGTTGAACAACAGCTGCAGCAGCCCTCCTAGCTGCCGAAGCCAACATCGACGCGCTACGGGAGGTTTGGCCTGCAGACGAAGAAGACGCCTCAAAAACCCCACCCAAAACCCTCTTACGCTTAGGCTAAAACTCACCATACGAATTAAAATCAGGAAAAAAACCTAATCGAACAAACAAATTAATAGCAGAAAAACATACCACCATTTAAAAAAACAGTAAACAATTAAAAGAAACCTTCAACAAAAAAGAACAAAGAATGAGGTTACAAAATTAGCATACAACAACAACGAAACAAATGTAGAGCAACAATTAAACTTACCACAATAACATGCAAACAACATAAAAACAACAATTGAAAGTAAATGATGAAGACAAGAAAGAACCTTTTAACTCAATGAAAGAAACTATAAAAGGAAAAATGAGACAAATCAATAATATAAATAAAAACCCTTCACAAAAATTGAAACCAAAACATGTGTCTTACATGATGACACAAATATACAAACACGTGTACTTTTATTAAAAAAATTACGAAGAGTCAAACCTAAAACCACCCAGAAAAACAAAAACCCACAAACCACCGCACCAACAACAAATAACACAACAAATCTTAAAAAAAACAACCAAATAATGAACTTGCCAAGCAAAAAAAACTCAAAATTAAAATCACTATTCATAAACTTCTAAAATTATAAATAAACTAGGATTATACTGGCTCGTGCGTTGCCCGAGCCTTTTGCATACGGTTAAATTTTTGTCATCATAACAATTAAAACCATACACGTGTTAAAACCAACGAAAACAAAAAGGTCTTTCAACTTCAAACAAACATAACAAAATAATTTTACACAACACCATCATAATGAAAAACATCTAATCTAGTGCTAACAACAGCAGATCAAGGTCTCTCTCAATAGAATCTCAGAACAAAAGGAAACCACCATACTATCTGTCATCCACCGCCACCATCCATTGTCGATTGAAGAAAGAAAGAAGACAACGAAGGCGACCGAAAGCAACAGAACGACAGTAGTCAAATGAGCCAGCAAGAGAGATAAACAAAAATGAGCATGACTTGTTTTAAGAATCCAAGGGCAAACAACCACAAAACTAATTGTCTCTCATAGTCAACTTATTTACAAAAGAATTATTTTACTTTGGTGGTCAAAATACAAAACCTACTAAAAATATGGTGGCTAAAATGCAAAACATAAAACAACATAACCTCAAACTCATGATGGCTAAAATACAAAACATATAAAACTATATGGTGGTCAAAATGCAAAATAAAAAGTAAACTATTCATGAAGTTTGTCTATATATTTAATATATAATGTTATAATACGATAAATGAATGTTGCACAAAAATAATTAAATACTTAGAAAATTGTAAAACATTGTAAATTTTGTGTTTGTATTGTTATATATAATAATATTTTATTTTACTCGTAATAAATTATTATAGTTATATAAATTTTATTGTTATAGCATATTGTAGCATACGTGTTGTCACATATATTTATATAAAGTTTATTACATAGTACATAACTGTTAAAAGAGGAGGCTGGTCCCCTTATTTTGTCATTTAGTGATTTTTTAGTTTTTCAACTTTAGTCGTTAATTTTAATTTTTTTTAACTTTAATCCTCAAACTTGATTTTTAATTATTTATTATAGCTTTGGTCCTCTACTTGATATTTTACGGTTTTTATGTTTGACTTTGATCTAATTATCATTTTGAGTTATAACTTTAAAAATTTACTTCATTAACAAAAAACTTTACTTTTATCAACATATGTGTCTAAGTCGCACACATGAGACTCCGCCGTCTCTATCGTCGCAACACATGACACGTGTCATGGTCGAAACGTGAAAACTAAGACCCAGTTGCCACATGCATCCTGCAGCCCGGTTACATAACTAGTTAACAACTTAAATCCGGTTTAGTATTAGTTTAATTAATTAAGTACCTGGTTAGCGAATCCCACTCCAGCACCAAGTAAAATCCTGCCAAAGATAAGCATCATGAGGTTCATGGCCGCAGCATTGAGAATTACACCAAACAAAAAGAACAAAGATGCCAATTGTATCGTGATTTTGCGCCCATATCTCTTGCAACACATGGATGCAAACAGACAGCAAACCACCGCGGCAAGGTAAAGCGAAGATGTGAACAATTGAAGCAACTGATCATCGAACTTGCAGTAGTTATCTTCCCTCGCATGGTGTTTTTTCACGTATACACTTGGAAAAAACTTCTTTAAGAACACATCCATTGATGTCACACCTCCTACATACATATGGATGGATCCAGTGGTACATTAATCCATATAAAATTTATTAGTCAGAGAGTCATTATAACATACAACTAACAAGTCCAGTAGACTTTTTCTTAGAAAAAAACTCGGCTTTTATGTACAAAAAACCAATAAGTTCGATCTCACATGATTTATTTAACAGTAAAGGTCGAATACGATAGTAAAAAGTTCATGGTGCGACAAAAATCTAAAAAAATAGCCACTTAATTCATGTACATATGGATCCAGATTTTGGGATTTTGTAATGGAAAGGATAACAACGTACGTACCTGTTATACCAATGTCGTAGCCAAACATGAGGCCGCCGAAGGCAGCGATGATGGAGCAAACAGCAACTTGTGTGGTGAGTTTCGCTGGCAAGTCCTCGGCAGCACTGTTGCTGATGGCCATTACCAGCTGGGCAGTTGGCTTAATTAGGGGTACGTGTGTGAGTGTGAGAGTATGTTGTCTGTTAAAATTAAGTAAATAGATCTACAGCAGGTACTACGTGAACTTGAGAAATATGATCAACTAGATTGTTGAAATGCATGTGAGTAGGGCTGTTCAAATCGCTCGCCGATCGGCGCTCGCTCGGAAACTGCTCGGAAAATGCTCGCTTGCTTTTCGCTCGATTGTAAACGAGCCGCTCCGCTCGGTTCGTTTTGTAAACGAGCCAAGCAACGAGCAAAGGTCCGCTCGGTTCGGTTCGGCTCGAATATTTTTAGTTTATTTTTTATATAATTATATATGCATAAGTAGCTAATATGTTGTTATAATTATGTTGATATTAGATATATTTTTTCAAAATTATTAGTTATATTTGATATATTTGAAAATAATAGTCATTTATCTCTTTTATTAATTGTTGTATATACATTATACAAACATCAACCTTAATTTCTAGAATAAATTGCAAGTTAATACTAGTTTTTCTTAAAGCTATAAATTTGTATTTATGTATATCATATTCAACTTTAAACTTGTTTCTTATAAACTAATTTTAAGGAAAAAAATACAAAAAGTAATCCTCATAAATTCGCTCGGCGCTCGCTCGAAAAATACTCGGTTCGATTTTGGCTCATTTACGTTCGGTTCGAATTTGGCTCGATTTGTAAATGAGCCGCTCGGCTCGGTTCGATTTGTAAACGAGCCAAGCAACGAGCAAGCCCTCGCTCGGTTCGGTTCGGCTCGTGAACAGCCCTACATGTGAGAAGGTATAAATTAATTTGGTGTGAAGAAATTAAAATACGGGAAAATGAAAGAACTTTATAATACAATCAAATAAAGATATTTAATATACATAGAGGAAGCATCGAATACAAAATAGATTGGGTGGAGTTATCACGTAAAGTGTAAAAATATACAAAGTTTGAAAAGGACACAATTATTCAATAAAGACATGATAGAGAATTTACAAATTCATAACTCATAAATTAAATCAAATTTCAAAAAAATGCTTCGGAGACCTTGTTCCCCATATCGTCCTCCTTCATAAAAAAATAAACGAAAAATTTAAAAAATTAAAAAAGTCCGAGTTTTCATTGTCTTTTTTTTAAACTTTTCTTGTGTCTTTTGTAAATTTTTGACACAATATTATTAGTGACTTAGTGTTAACTAGATATAAAGACCGGGCTGCGATGCACCGCCTGGGCTTCATGTATGTGACGATTGATAAAAAAAAGTTTCATATCTCTCATGTTACGATTTAAGCTCATAACGCATCACATATAAAAGATGGAGATAACTGACTAAGTATAATGACTAAATTGTAAAACATGGTTGAGGGACCAATAGGGAATATTGGTGTTACCTAGTTAAAACTTATTCATTTAACATAGAGGTTATGGGTTCGATTCCCAAATGGATCGTGATTTTCTTTTATCAATAATTTTTTAGTCTAGTGGTTAAGGATGAGGTGAGAGACTTTGCTGTCTTTCTGAAGGTCCTATGATCAAATCCAGACAATGACATTTATTGATATTAACTTTGGTTCTATTGACTTCTAACAACCAACCCCTTGTTTGAAAAAAAAAAGAGATTATAAATAAACAATTAAAAGTCAAAATAATTTAAATTTATTTTTTTAATAATAATTTCTTTTCCTAAAGGACCCGGTGGCCGGTACCTACTTGTATTTAGGCAGAATTTGATGTTGACATTTTTTTCATCGGCTTAGTAACCGGGAACCAGAACTTTACGAGGGGAGGGGGGAGGGACCAAAACTTTGTAACAAGTTTGCGGAAAAACGTAGAATGGTTAATTGTAACTTTTTAGATACTTCAATTTATATTTTAGTTGATTATCATGCATATCTAACACAATCACTTTTTATATGTTTGGAATGCTGGTCACTGGAGCTTAAACGACATTCAAAATATATTAATAGTGTGAAGATGTTATGAGACCTTGTAATTAAGCTTGAAATAATCATAATTTGGGCTACAAATGAAGTTACGGGACCCATAATGAATCAAAGGAAAACTCTCAAGAAGCTGCATAGGAAGAAATAAAAAATATACATGGAGGATGTACCTTATGTCCGTAGGGATGTAACTATGTAAGCGACGCCGTATGGTTGCAAGATCGTTTTTTAGGACATGAGACAGTAAGTATGTTTTTCAGGTTAAGGATGTAAGCTTACATCCTAGGGACATAGCTTACGTCATATTCGCATCTCCTAACTTGTTAGGCTGGATTTTCACCCATATTTTAAGGGATTTAATATTATTTTCAAATCCTAACTTGCATAACAGAGCAAATGACGAATTTTGGGCGATTTCTCCATCATTCTTCCCTCTCCTAAGCCATTCCACTCCAAATCATGAAGTTCCTACGCAATTTCATTGCTACCCTTATGAAGATGCAAGGCTAAACCACTCGCAATCATATCCAGTGGACCGTTAGTGAACATTATGTGCCCACTTAGGGTTTTTACTTTGTTAGACTTAAAACAATGAGTATTTTGGATTCATAATTGTTTTCGTTTTTGTCTTTCTCATTGATTCAAACAATCTATTATTAAGTTGGTAATCATGTTCCAACATGTATAATAAATGTATTATGTGTATGTGATTTTTAACTTGATAACTTAAGTGCACAACCAATTCATCTACCTGAACCCGAATTTGATCTATATTCTAATCATTAATTACAACTTTATTAACTTTTTAATCTGTTTCTATAATTAGTAGTTCAATGAATCAAGTCAATCTTTCAACATACAACTTTATTAACTTTTTAATTTGTTTCTATAATTAGTAGTTCAATGAATCAAGTCAATCTTTCAACAATCAAGTGACAACAGCCTAAGTAATTTGTTTTCTCGAATCAATTTGCTTATCACGCCACCCATTAATTTCATGTGGATCGACAACTCTATTTACCCTAGCTAGCTGTCTAAGGTGGATAGGAACTTCATACATCTTATTTGATCATTAGTTTGATGACATCTCTCGCTATTGCATTTTGAAATCGTTGTAAATACACATAATTACTATTAATAAAACACAAATCTCTTAGGAACAATGACGTAGCGAGTTTTTTCTATTGATAACTCTTGATTTGGATCGAATATGCTCTTGTATGGTTTGATGCTACATATTAGAAATGTGGAATTTCACTAATTTATCATTGATGATGATTTCATACAATTAAGGAAGTAAAATATAATCTCAAATGTGTATTGATTTTGTGTAGTTAGTTAAGAGGAATATGAAAGTTACAAAGTTGTCACTGTTACAAAATTATAAGTATGAGTAGTTATGTATACTCATACACAATCCTAAGAAACAAAGCAATTAAGCACATATGATTACACATTAATTCTCTGAGTGAAAGCAATAAAATGTCTTCATCTATGCATTCTTGTCTTTACCTGAACGTTACTTGGTTCATTCGTTATTGTTCGATGTTTACTCGTTTTTTATCATGTAAACTCGTGAATGATTCATATTTGGACATATACAATCAGACCAATTGTTGCCAACAACGTTTTTTTGTCAGAACAAAAAGTATTATGACTCAATACTAACATTGTAAGTTTTAAAAAGTTTGAGAACAAAACCATGATACACATGTACCATAAAGTTCCAAAGAACATGAGTGTAATAAAGTTTAATAATAACAATAATGGCAAAGACTAAGGAGACACCTTCTTACAATTGGTACCACATTTTATGGTACAGTTTTGGCCCCCTTTGCAACTTGATGCTCTAGTATAGTACAATCATCAAAACTAAACCTAGTTGGCCTATAAGTCACACCCCTTTTAAGTTTTAACACCACATCACCTATTCATTTAATCAAATACTTAAATAAATATTTAAAATAAATAGTATTAAAATATCATTAATAACATAAACTAATAAATATTTAGTTAAAAATTTAAATAAATATTAAAATTTCATTAATAACCTAAAATGAACAAATACAAAAACAGACACAGAAAGATAAACACGTACATATATACAATACAACACATACATTATCTTCTTTCCTTTGTATTCAGCGGCAAACAACATCTCAACCACGAATGTACCTTCTTTCCTTGATCTACCTAGCTATGAATCAAGATGAATTGGCCTGTGGAGTGGACCGATGAACAAGCTATGAATTGGCCTGTGTAGTCCCTTTCTTTGATGAATTATCGTTTTAGCCCCTGATGACTTAGTCAATTTTCAACTTTGACCACTTTATTGTACTTTGACATATTTTCTACTTGAACCATTCGGTTTTGCCTAGGTTATCTTTTTGATCTTTAACTTTTAATATTTCTTCGTCTTTTAATATTTCTTCGTCTTTTAATATATGACACATTACGGCTTTGATGTATGAGACATGAAACTAATTTTTATCAATGTACGTGACAAAGTTACATACGTGAGATTCGACCGTGGGATCCGACCGATACATCACGTGGCCCGGTTTTAAATCTAGTTTATAAGAAAGATATAATTTGTGTGATTTCATAAATGTTGACTACCATATTAGATACTTAATTTGTTAGTTTGTTAAACGTTAAATTATTTCAAGCAAATGAAACTGAATTTACAAACATAATAAAAGACCATAGATAGCTACACTTAAGCAACTTGGTATAGTGGTAAGAGGCTTAAATTTTCAAAAGAGACCAAATTCAATTTCCACTGGCATCATTTTGGATGGGACAAATGGGGCAATGAAGGGAGACTTGTGGCAACACAAGTTCGATTTTTGAGCCAAAAAGGTTTTACCGCTAGCTTGTTGTCATGACTACTGACGGACGGATTAGTGGGTTTCTCCCAAATTGGAGTCAGGTTTTCCCTGAAATAGATGGGCTTAGGCTACCTAGTAATTGAATACGTCATTTGAAATCCTAAGTGCCCCCCTACAAAAATTTGCAATCGTTCCACTTAAATGAGATTCATTAGATCGAGTTGAGTGAGCGTTTAATGAGAGTATTGTGATATAGAAGGCAAGGTGGGCGTTTGCCCTATGCCTGGTCTTTAGAGGGGTTTAAAATTATTTTTTTATTGACATATTATACATGTAATTAATCATTTAAAAATAATGTTATAGTTCAAAATAAACATTTAAATTAAAGCTCAAGTTACAACCCATTAACATGACCCTTTAATTAACCCAATAATTTTTAAAAAAAACTTGTGATATATTAGAGAATATGAATTATAAAAATTTTGTCTCCAAAACGCTAAAAGGAGCTGTCCGTTTCGGTTTAATAAGTAAACTAGAACATTTTGTTATTATACTTTTGTTTTATTTATTGTTATAACAATTATCATCGTCTTATATATTTTTTGGTCAATAATCATCTATTGTTAGGACTTACAAGTTATTAGTTTAGACCAGCTTATAACTTTTACTCGCTCGGGACCCAACGAATTTTAACAACACGAGAACCAGCCTTGACATGCATGCACCGGCCTAATTCAAATGAGTGGGGTCACTGTAGTGACAACTCCCTCACTTGTGAGATAGCCATCGTGTGGGATCGTGTTGTGGTACCTTTAAAGACACAAACTTGCTCGCCCAGTCTACCATTAATCAGCTTGCAGAAAGAAAAGAGTGTTTCACTGCAACCAGGTACAACACCTAATTCTCCCATCTCTTGTTGAAGGTTATTAGCAAATGCACCACCTACATTATATATTTATTGATTTAATATACACACATACGTATATTAGGTACTTGATTAGTTATCCGGAGATCAATCCTCACTCGATCAGGCAAGCTTTTGTTTTTTTATCTCCGACTGTTTATAGGCCACATGTCTTCTTTTCCGGCGGACTAAGTCCACTAGGCTTAGCCTTAACAAATTAGAGTTATACACCCATTGTTGTAACTTCCTTTTAACGGTAATCATCACCGAGGAATCGAGCCACCAAAAAATTTAGTTATCTCAAATGGTGCAAGACTGGTTATAGGAAGCGGGTTGCCTAGCGATTAAATCCATGAGAAACCTACAAGGGGCAGAAAAACCATATATCAGGATTATTCTATCTAATAAATCAAACTTTTAGGGAGCAATTTTTGGAGGGATATTTTTTTCTATAATAGGAAATTTGGGAGGTAAAATTTAGCTAAATTTTTCACCATGCAAGTTGATGGAGCCAACTCCTTAAATCTATCTAATAAATTAGAGTTTTTAGGGGGTAATTTTTTGGGGGGAAAACATAATTTGTTTTATAAAAGGAAGGTTGAGAGAGAAAATTGAGCATAAGAGTTAATAAAGACAAAATTTTATGATTAATAATTTATAAAATTATTTATAAATTTTTAAATATAATAGTTTTAATTTTTTAAAAATATTTTTATTCAACCCGTGTGTAACACACGGGTGTTAAACCTAGGGATGAGCTTTTGGTACCGAGTACCGGTACCGGTACCGTCCCGGTACCGTACCGTCCCGCTAAATTCGGTACCGGTACCGGTACCCACTTTTCCTAAAACTCGGTACCGGTACCAGGCGGTACCGGTACCGGTACTTTCCCGGTTAGTACCACGTTGGTACCGATTAAGAAAAAACTAGTTTTTTTTAGTATATTTTATATAATTTGAGATGTTATGAATGTTGTGTATTACTTGTTTAATGTTATAAAGTGTTTTCTTTACGATTTTGAGTCATTTTATAATATTTTTTAGATTATTAACTTTTAAATTTAATTAAGTTAATATGATTTTTAATTAATTTATACCATATTTCATTTCTTTTTCTTATATTCAAGTATATTATAGTATAGTTATATAAAAAAGTATAAATTAAACCGAAATAAGCGAATAAATTTTATAAAAAAAATAAAATATGAAACTGGTACCAACGTGGTACCAGTACTGAAATACCGGTACCGTCCCGATACCGTCCCGCTAAATTCGGTACCGGTACCGGTACCCACTTTTCTTAAAACTCGGTACCGGTACTAGGCGGTACCGGTACCGGTACCGGTACCCGTCCCGATCTCATCCCTAGTTAAACCTAGTAAACTTATAAAGACCTCAAGCTTTATCTCTTATGTTTGTGCCGTTTATTTAGAACACCAACAAGTGCATGATTATTAACTAATTCATGATCATATGTTTGACTATTTCTGGGGTCAATGGACTCTTAATTTGATTGTTTACATTTACCATAAAAATAGTCAATATTTTTTTGTTGCCTTAAGAACTAAATTTAACTTTTGGATTTGGAGTGCTGGCTAAATGTCACGACAATTATATGATGACGCAGGTTAGTACAAAATGCAATACACGAATGGATACCCGCGACACATCGAACAGTCAAGATATGAATGTCTTCTATTCGGCAAGTCCTAAATTTCTCATTTTGCCAGTTCTTTTCTGTAGATTTTTCGGTTTAACACATTTTATGTTGAACTTTTAGATGTTGATGACACTCTTTATCCTCTAAGCTCCGGGTTGTCAGCAAAGTGCACTAAAAACATTCAAGGTATGTATGTACCTACACATTTTGTTGGATCTAGTTTCATGTGAGCCCATTACAGTTGACCCAACCCCATGATCAACGAAGGACAAAGGCCCAAAGGGTTTAAACTTCAAAGGGTGGATATATTATATATATAGGCATGTAGCCAGTAGCCCCATGCAAAAAACGGGTTTTTTTTAGAGCCGTCGAACCGGGTCCGGTTTTGGTTAACAAGGTCAAGAATCGGGTATGGTCGGGTCTGGTTCCGGATATGATTGGGTATTTGACCGGTTTAACCAGGTTTTTTTGGTTCCGGGTCGGGTCCGGGTTTTGACCGGGTTGAGGTGGAACCGGTTACGGCGGTTTCGGTTCGATTCCAGGTACGGTTTCATTTTCTTGGAGGAACCGGAACCCATGTGTACCCTAGGTTAGGGTACGATCAGTTCCGGTTCCGGGTCGGTTTCGAAACCGGTTTTTTGTGCATGTCTATATATGGGTAATTTAATCACTAAGTTGTATCAATAGAAATTTAGAATAACGAATAAGGGTCAGATATCTGAATCGGTTAGATATATTTTATTCGTATTTTTTGTTTCGTAAGCAAATGTCTGAATGGGCCAAGCATTTATTTTTGAATGGGTACACATTATATTGACTATCGAGTATGAATTCTTCAAACTTCTTGCTCATTTAAAATTTGATAAACAGCCCATAACTTGTGAATTTAAAATATGTGTAAATAATAAAATATCTATTTTGGTACATGTGCGTTGCATATCCTTTTCATTTAATACAAACTTTTTTTGTTGTTGATTATTGCCATGAGTTTTACGATTCTTATCCATTTCAATATATTGACTAATTAATTTAACTTTTTTTTAAAAACGAAAATATTATTGGTATTGAAATGGATATGATAAACATATTTACATATCGATAATGAATATATATGTGTGTATGTATATATAAAAGAAAAAAGTAAGTTGTTATTCTTAAATAGATCGTTTTTCTAAAACTATATTTCTAATATCATTCTGTATATTACATTTTATTTTCTGACTTTTTTAATATCATTCGCTGGTAGTAGTGTTTGGTATTTAGACGAATATTAATATCGTTTTATTTGGTTCCTTACGCTTTTTTAAACATCTTGTTTCTAAACGTTTTTAGTATTTTTTGGTTTAATTTCATTGGGACTTTAAACGTTTTTTTAATATCGTTTAACTTTGTTCGCATTTTAAACGTCTTTTCTGAATATCGTGAAGTATAACACTGTTCCCATGTTTAAACGTATTTTCTAATATCGTTTGGTTTAATATTTTATGTTCTTTTAAACGTCTTTTTAATATCGTTCGGTTTATTACCATTCATTTTTTAGATGTCCTTTCTAAAACTGGTCTCCGATCTTTTAAATGCCTTTTGAATATCGATATTAGAAACCGTTTAAAATATTAACGATATTATACCTAACGATATTAGAAAAATAAGTTTAGATAGAAGTGAATAATTAAAAAAAACTTTTATTTTCTATTTTAAAATAAGGTTTTTGGATTTTATTACTCCCAACCATTAGATATTGGTTGTTATTACTTTCAACTAATACATTCACTCTCACAACTCCTAACTTAACACCAACTTGCTGTGTCACTTTGCTTTTATGTCACAAGCATTTGACATATGATTAAAAAAAACCACGTGGATAAAATAGTAACACAATAAGTGAAGTACTAAGTCAGAAGTGATAAGAATGAAAATGTTAGTAGGGAGTTGGGACTTAGACAATTGTCATGGTGTGTATCTTTAAATATTGTATCTAAAAATAACTTTTGATCTTTGTTACATGAATGCAATTTATAGAGTACATGGTGAATAAGCTTGGTATAAAGGAAAGCAAAGTCCAAAAAATGTGTAGCCAACTTTACAAGGATTATGGGACAACAATGGCCGGTCTTCACGTATGTATCATCATTTCACTTCCAAATTAATTATAATCTTTGTAAGATTAAGATTGAAACCCAAATCATCTTATTAATTAATTTTTTCTTTCTGCAGGCTCTTGGCTATGAATTTGACGATGATGACTACCACAGGTTCCAAATACCGCTATTACGTACGTACATTTGTATCGATATAGACGCCTCGAAAATCTAATGTTGTGAACTTGGTGATTAACAGTTTTGTCCATGGAACATTACCCTATGAGTATTTGAAACCTGACCTTGTTCTTAGAAGTCTTTTACATGGTTTGCCGATATCAAAAGTGGTATGTTTTCAAACTAGCTACATACATGTGTAGACATGTGGTTTATGTAAGGATTTTATGTATCTTACATTTATTGTTGATACATAGATTTTCTCAAACGCAAATGAGGCACATGTGGCCGAAGTCGTTGGTCGACTTGGATTGGAGGACTGTTTTGATGATGTCATATGTTTCGAGTCCCTAAACCCTAAAACTCAAACCAGTACTGATACTCATCCTGAGAGTCACAATGGGTCCATTGGTTCTTCGTCACGCAAGAGTCCTATTGTTTGCAAACCATTTGAAAACGCCTTCCAACAAGCTTTCAAGATGGCCAACATAAACCCTCATAAAACTGTAAGTTAACGTAGACGAAACTTTGAAACGGCCATTATAAGAAATAATCATGTGAAATATGACTATGATATATTTGACATTTCAGTTGTTCTTTGATGACAATATACGTAACATACAAACTGCAAAAGACATGGGCCTCAGCACAGTGTTGGTAAGTTAGTTTGTTAATTATGTTGTTTACTTTCCGTTGTTCAATTAAAAATTATAGCAAAATAATAAAAAAAAAAAAAAAAAAAAAAAATCTTGTGTGATTTTTATTTTGTTGTTGTTGGTGCAAACAGGTTGGGTCATCACAACGTAAGAGAGGTGTGGACTATGCTTTAGAGAGTATACACCACATTAAGGAAGTAGTGCCAGAGCTACGACAAATCATAGTTTCGACTTCGAAATATTAAAGTACGTGTCAACCACCAAGACAATATACTAGTAGCTTACGATTCAGATTAAATGAAAGAACTTATGTTCTTGAACCTATGATCTGTTTGTAGTCTTCAATTAAACTATTTGCTCTCGAGTCATTTGATTGCGTAGAAAACCACTCGGTTTTATGACTGACTACCCGAGGATTTCCATTGGTATTAAACAGTTGGCACCATGTCGGTTAAATGAATATCGAAGATCCGTAAGTGCACACTGTCATTTGTTTTCACAAGCAAGGCTCACAATCAACATTTCTGCTTGTTAAGATAAACCAGAAGAACCAAACGAAGCCAGCTTTATTAAGATCAAGCCTAAGCTAAACCTGACTTAGCTTGTTTACAATCGTACAAAACTACACTGCCATAACAAAGCATTTAATAACATAGCAAAAGCGTTTAAATAACATAGCATAGCATAGCATAGCATACGTGAAGGCTCTGAAAAAGAGCTACATTTTTGTACAGTCACGAAACTACAACCTCCTCCTCGGCTTTTTTTCCTTTACATCCTTCCTTGAGGAACCACAATAACTCTCATAATAATTACTCTCATATCTTATAACAAAGGTAACTCAACTCTATGTATATAATAATGATAATAAACCTTTAAACGCTACACAATGTACAGTTTTCAAGTACAACCAACCAACCAACCCAACTTTATTTGCAACCGACAGACACAGAGAGCGAGGATAAAGGGCAACTCAAACTAGCCTTCTTTTGTTAGCTGTACAACTTCATTTCCTATGCCATCTCATCCTCCTATGCAGCATGCGTCGACTGTGCAGCAATTCTCCTTTCTGCACCCAATCATTACAAAACCAAAAACAAGTCAAATCCTATGAAATCTCCAAAAACACACTTGGCTTTTAGAACATACAACGTATCTAAGCCTAGGTTCACATAAATGGATCAGTATAACTGTAAGTGGATAGATGAACTTATATGACCATGTCCATGCAAGTTAATTCAGCCCAGTATGTGCTCAAATGAACCTTAATTCGGCCCAGTATAAAGATGCAAGGGTAAGTAGAAAAGAAAAGGTGAATACGTATGTACCTCCAGCAGCAACAAGTTTCTCTACACGAGTGACAATATGCTTTCCGTAAGTGTATTTCTTAAGTGCATTCAAATGAACCTTAACTCGGCCCAGTATGTGCTCACGTTCTTGATCACTACAAGTTTCAAGTACTTTTTGCACCACATAGTTTGCAAACTGATCTTTCATCATTGCCTAAATACAGACACAATCCAATCAAGTATTAAGCATTAATCATAAAAATAAAAAATTTTAAAAAAAAATTTAAAAAAAAGTTAAAAAAAAAACAAAAAAAAAACAGCAGGATCTAATTTGGTGTTTATGGGAATGGAGTAACGAAACCTGAAGGGGCTCATTTTCATCAGTAGTACCAAGCATCTCGTTCAAAAGAAGTTTGCGTTCACTAGCATCACCAAAAGTCAAACATTTTTCAACCACATTTGATGCAAACTTTTGTTGACTCATTTGAACAATCTTCCCAGCCAACTCTTGAATTATTATTGAACGTTCATGTGGCTTTCCATGTTCCAATACATGCTGCACCAAGAACATACGCCAAAAATAAGCATTTAAGGTTTGCCCAAAACAAACTAAGATAAAATCATTGGTTACAAACCTGAACCACATAATTTCCATACTGATCTTGCGCTAGCATACTAACACAAGCAAGTATTTCATCCATCACCTTGCTTTGAGTTTTAGCATCCTTACAATGCTCGAGCACCCTCTGAAATACGACAAAATGCCAGCATGGAAAACTTTTCAGTACAATTTATGTTCATTGCAAATATTATTATTTTTAACTTAGGTAAGTCTTTGATTACCTGTATAACACGACAGCCATACGGATGGGTTGAAAGGGTCACAACTTGATCAAAGAAAGTTGTGATGATAAACTGAATATGTTCTTCAGGAACACATTCAATACACTTTTGAATAACATGGTTACCGTTTTGATCGCGTACACAACGCATGATATGGCCATCAAGCTCTTCCACCATCTTGATTTTCTGGTCCAAGTCAACAACCTCAATCGCCTAATACATAATATAAGTCAACTGAGATCCGCCTCAAGCAATAAAGTATAGAAACGTTATCGGGGAACTGGTATTATTACCTTCTGGATAACTCGGCAGCCATACATTTGAAGACTAAGTGTAAGAACATTGCCCAACAACTTCCCTGCCAATTCTCTTCGCTGAGCTGGCATTCCATGCTCAAAGAACTGGAAAACAAAAATTCAATTATAAAGTATAAACCCACTGAAATCGCAAAAAAAAAAAAAGACTGATAATTTTTATGTCACGGTTGAACAATAAAAGATAAACTGTTAACAATACCTTCTGAATCACATAATTTCCAAAGACATCAGTCATCAAAGTAAGAGCCTGAGGAAAAATCTCCTGAAACACCATATTTTTATCCTCTGTAGTTGCAGTTTCTAGTTTCTGTTGAATGAAGCGGCTACCATACTGGTCCGCACTGATGCTCAAAAATAAAAATAATTATTAAGTAAACAACTAAAAGGGGAACACGTCAAACAGAATGAAAGTCTCAAAAAACATATTTTTGTTGCAATTTTCTGAAATCCACTTACCTAAACTCGACAACGTGTCCATTGATTTCAGAGAGCTCAAAACTTTTGGTTTTATTGCTCTTAAAATCTTCTAGCAAAGAGGATGCAAAGCTATTATCACCACCATCTAAATGCCAGTGTCCCATCACACCACTGCCACTGCCTAAATTTCTCATTTGAGGAGAAAATCGAGTGTTAAGTTCACCGAGCCTAATTGGGCTACCTGGGCCTCTGGGAGAGTTGGGAATTGGGCTTGCTAACGGGCTTCCCGGATACGACAACCCAACTCCAAATGCAGGGTTCCCATAATAACCATGGTGATGAGGACTACCAGATGCACCTACATATTGAACGCTGCCATATTGTGATTTTTGTGGTGACAGTAAAGTCCCAAGATATGCTTTTTGAAGTAAGTCATTGTATGAATTCCCCAAATAGTTGCTCCGGTCAATAGTAGGATCACTTAGGGCGGCGATTTGGGCAGCGGCTGCAGCGTACTCGGTTGACCTTAAATATTGGAGATACATCGGGTCCAAAAAAGATGCTTGTAGTGCATTTCCGGCCATTTGGTTTCCAATTCTGCTCATATTCGGTGATTCCAACCCGAATCTTGATTCCATTCCAGGGTAAGCCATGGCAGAAGCAGCAGCAGCAGCTGTTTCAAAAAGTGGTGGCAGATTCACATTTCCATGTTGGCCCGACATCATTTGTGGTGAATTAACAGAATACGCACTTGACCCGTTGTTCAAATAAGAACTTCCACCGCCATCAAAGTACATATTATTCTTGCTACTTTTCTGATTTCGGGGCATGTTCAGAAGATAAGCATTCTGTTCATCAGCATTTTGGTCAAACTGATTAAGATTTGACTCTTCCCCCATGATCCCATTTGATAAATTTATACCGGAAAGCGCGGTCACCAGATCAGCAGGATCTCTTGGGTGAGAAGAGGCTCCGTTAAATAAACTTGAACCGTTGGGATTTCTCCTATCCGATTGGCTGGCCCGTCCACCACCTATAGGAGTAGGAATAGGGCTTGGGACCCTTGCAATGTGTTGTGGGTCAGGGGTTGTACTTCTTGATAAAGAAGCACCTAAGGCTGCAGCATAAGAATATGATGATGGAGGACCCTTCGCACCATGTGATTGTTGCAGGTCAGCCTCAGGGGGGCCTACAGTTTCTTCATTGATTTCAAAAGCAGTACGGCTAGCTGGACGAGAAGGGTGTCCCGAAGGTGGTGTCGGTCGGCTCAAATCATCCTGCAAAAAGGTAACGTTTTTAGTCACCCCATTTGATTATTTAACAGGAATAACAAATTTGAATACAAAAATATGAATTCTTAGGCCAAACGTCCTAAAAGACTACCCTCAAGTCAAAGCTTAACTTTTTATTAAAAAAAACATTCGTAAGAACCTTAATATAGTGCAACATAACAATAGAATGTTGACTTTTGTCAAGAAAATAGCCAATGAGACGACAAAACTAATCTTTTCAATGTTAATTCAACAGACTCAACTTAGAAACTGTGAATTAGCTACATCCTAAATTAATTGCATTGATAATCACACACGTTAAAAAAACACCATGATCATATTACATGATATTTGAATATCATCAACACATAGAATTAAACTTCAAGTCATTAATACACAAATAAAAGTTCACCTGGAAAATTTCAGCAAGGCTCTTCTGTTTGCTACCTAATCCTAAACCAGGCAAACCTATCAATCCGTCACCACCCCACTCGGCAGACGCCTTAACCTTCTCAGCCTCAGAAGTCTCATTCTCCTGTTTCTTGGCGTTAAAACCAGGCGGCATAGAGAAAAGAGATACACCACCACTACCACCAGCACTAGCAGAACCACTGCCACCATCAGTCCTATTCGATTTTCTCCTATCTCCAATCCCTCCCAACCCCGACCCTCCACCACCCTGCAACCTCTGCGTAAACCGCCAATCCTCTTTCGACAGCAGTGGCGGTGGCAGCCTAGGGTTGAGGTTCACATTTGAATAATAGTATGATACATAAGCAGGGTCAGACCTAAGTTCATCCTCAGACATAAATCCATTGCCACCAGCAAATTCAGAAAAAGCTAACCCATTGGTTTGACCTTGGTTACTGTTAAATAAACCACCAACTGCACTCAAAGAACCCTCTACTGTAGGTGGTGCTGAACCACTTCTATACATATTTAGCTCCTTTTCGCGATCATCGGCCTCGCGCCGTTGTTCACGGAGCAACAATCCTATCTCCTCTTCCAATTCATCCCCAAATGAACCCTCCCCACCACTACTGATCACTGGTCTTCTATCCAATTCAGATAACATCTTGGATTAAATTATGCAAAATTATATCAAACTAACAAAACCATAACCAAAAACACTCAGTATGATTGATTACACGATGAAATGATAAACCCTAATCTTGATCACTCACACACCTCAAACCCTATATATAAAAATCAAAATTAACAAACTTTAATATAAATTAAACACCATATAAGTTAAAAATCAGCTCTTAAAACCCATAAAGATCGAAACCCCCAAATCAAGCTCACACCTTTAATGACCAAATTTCTTGATGATCAAACAAGAAAGAGAAAATGAAACACAAAAAGGAAGGATCTTTGGCAACAAATTTCAAGTGGTTTCACATTGGATTGCAAAATCAGCATGTTTTAACAAAAGGGTTGCAAGAAACATGAGGTGAGTGATGATGGATGATCAGTTTAAGTTACAGTATCAAGAAAACAGAGATGAAGATGAAAACAAGATCAATCTGGCGGCGAATTGGTCCATGAAAGAACCCTTCTAGGGTTTTGATTTCAACTACTTTCTGCTATGAAGAGATTATATACAGTAGAAGTAACATGGGTTTTATATCTTTTCTTTTCTTGTTTATTATTTATAAAACTTTCTATATAAAAGATTTTTGTCTGGGCTATAATTTATTTAAAGAAAGTGATAAGTGATACAAGGAATATAATTTTGGCAGCTTTGATTCATCAATCGAAGATGATTATATATATGTTTTAATAAATTGAAGATGCTTGTAATTTCTGTTTTATAATTTAAGATGTCAAATAGTTTATTATTTTTGTAATTGAGTTTTTATACACTTATATATAGTAAAAAAATAAGGCATTGACATAATCAACCAAAAATATTACGTGTGATAAAAAAGATTTTCGGGATCGTGAAATATGATAATGTAAATATTCTCTAATTATCATAAAACAATTTACTCCCCCCCCCCCCAAAAAAAATGTGATCCCAAACCGCTATCGCTACATATCAAGTTATGAAAATACGATCCACCAATTCGCTTGTTGTTACGCACAAACAACACTAATTAGGACCCAATGTAATTCTTCTTTTCATTAGTTCATCATACTTTGGAAATCTTATACAATAACATCCTCCAAGCGAATACGTTGGAAATCTTATAAAACCCATTCCAGCTTCAAAATCTTTTACTCTGGATCTGGGTCCGAACTTTGAAATATCTTTTTACATGACACCACCGAAAATTTTCCTGAGTCATCGGGCACCCAAATCCAACCATCCTTGTTCGCATTGAGAGCCACCGAATGTAGTTTCAAAATAGAACAATTCCTTGTTCGGACTTTGTTACATGCGTTGATAAAAAAAATTCATGTCTCGTACGTTACGATGTAAAGCCTTAATATGTCACATATTAAAGCATGAAGAAATATCAAAAGTTAGCGTCAAAACGATAACCAAGTCAAAAGTAGATGGTTCAAGTTGTAAATATGTCAAAGTAAAGTAAGTGATCAAAAGCCAAAATGATAATCAGTCAAAGTTGGGGATTAAGATCGTAAATATGTTAAAGTTAATAAAAAAACAAATGTTGAAAATTAGTAAATGGATACTTGTAATTAACCCAAACTTTAACACTAACTTTCAAGGTCATAATCGTCCTTGCAAATTAATAAGTATATAAATATGCTTCATCCTTGAAACAATTGCATATTTACCTTAGAACGCTGTGTTCCCGAGATTCATTAAAAGAAAGAAGTGAAGAGAAGTCATTCACTTCTTTTCTTTTCCTTTCTTTTTTCTTCCCTTCTTCCCCTTCCCTTCCATTCCTTCCACTTCTTTCCAATTTGAAAAGATTGATTTTAGCCTTAAATTCCCTTTCACTTCCTTCCACTTCCCTTCTTAAGTAAACTCGAGAACACATTTTTTTATTTTCCTTTCACTTCCATCCTTTAAAAAAAACTCTGGAACACAACTACTTTTTTGTTTCCTTTCACTTCCCTTCTCTTTTCTTAAAAAATAAACTCAGGAACAAAGTGAAATGTTTTTTATTGCATATTTTCCTAACTAAAAAAATCAATTGCATATATAACCAATGTTAACTAAATGACCTTATTAAAAATGGGTATATTTACAAATTAAAGTTGTTTGTAAGGTAAAATATGCAATTGATTTTTTTGGTTGGGTAAATACGCATTTAAAGTGTTTTGAAAGGGGGAAATATACATTTAGTCTTGAATCCTTATACAAACATTAACAGCATTATTTTAAAATATGGTTTAAAAAAACGTTGTTACTATTCGATTTCAATGGAAACTGTTTAAAAAACACATCAATCAAATTTTAAACACTAAGCGAATAAAGTCAAAATACATATTATCTTATTTTATTGCTATACTAGGTTATTACCCGCGTGTCACGCAGATGAAACAATAACAACAAAAATATTAATTTAAATTTAACTTTTAAATATTTAAAATTAAAATATACAAGTTCTTGTGACTTTTATTTTTAAATTAAACTATGTAATTTTAATTTTAAAATAGTTAAAATTAAAAAGTTACAAGTTTTAGACTTTTATTTATTAGAATAGATAGAGATATAAGATGTTCAAAAAACATTTCTCTCTCCCAGTACCATTTATAATATGAAACATGATGGAATTGTTGTTCTATTTGTAATCTTATCATCTTTATCTAAGATTATTAGTTTCATCCACCAACGACCCATCTTCTTCATAATCAGGTGGCGGAGAGGTGACAAAATTCAAGCAGAGCACTCCTACAACTGATTTCCCCTCAACTACTTGCCTCAAGCAATTACGTCCTAGGTTGCCCTGCTAGTTAACCCAGTTGAAATCCGCTTAGTAGTTCCTGAAATCAATATCCATCCATATTTAGTTTTGTACAATTATCACTTTCTGCAACGATCATAAACACACATAAAACAACAAAAGATCGGTGAGAACCGAAAGGAATAATCGGCTTCCTACTTGTTTGCAACACAACCTTCAAGTAAGCATGGCATGCGTTTATAAAGAAACCAAACAAAAACATACTAAAATTACAATCGTTTGAAAAGTTGTCCAAGTTGACACCATGAAATCAAAACCAGAATATATATAGGAGCATGTATTGTTTGTCTGTTTGGATGATAACCAACCATATTATGTTTGAAAAGTTGTCCAATTTAAACAAATGTTTCGTTTCGCTTTAAAAGTAAAACCACCATTTTTAGTTTGAAGAGCATTGTCCTGATGATTAACTGAAGATTGTGTTCAAAATGTTGATAAGACCATGGAAAAAGATGATTCAAACCAATTAATATTAGTAAAGCAACAAACAAAATCCATGGAATCAGTTGCAGTGCAAGTATTTTCTCAAAAAACAAACAGAACATTTTACAAAGCAACAAACAAAATCCATCGATTTGAAAAATAAGTCCAACAGCAAGGCGACATTTTTTATGATTGTAAAATTAAGCTCAACAGGATTGAAGTTAAGTTTTACACCCATTTTGGGATCTCGTTAATGAGCAAAAGATCAAAAAACAAAATAATGCCATAATTGAAACCTTTCATTGAAATGAGTGTAATGCAAGCACTGAAAAATGATGCGTATAAAATTAATCATGAGCCCTTGTGTGTTCTCACTGCAACCTATTTTAGTAAAGTTTGTTCCACATATTCTAATCATGTATGAAAAAACTTTTATCCTAACTCCAGCCTATTATAGTAAATTTCGTCTAATTGAACATTATTGTACTTCTTCTGCATATCATCTTTAGAAACTGAAAGATAAATTAGACACAATTGATATAATTAAAGACAAAACATTTGATATTGTCTTTTTTCGCTTTCATCTCGACTTAATCTTTGAAGATAATTTTACCAAAGAACCTGTCATAGGCCTACCCATATTTGAATATACTTATGACTGAAAAACATACACTTTTTTCAAATTGACACATGACAACCAAATGTTTTATATTAGTACAACTTAATATTGCAAATCTTTCCTAGCATTTGAATGGAGAAAACATGTTTGCTACTTTTGGGATACTATTAGCAGTTTTTCTTTTCAAGCGTTGTAGAAAAAATAAGAAAGTAAATCTTTAATTAAACTGTAGCTAAACAAATGAATATAAATTTGAGGAACATACTCAATTTCTAAAGATTGGCAACAACCTTCATGGCGCATGACAGTGCATTCCACATGAACACCAAGAGTTTAAGAGGCTTATTTTCCAGTTTTAAACATATTGGTCAAATGACAACAGTTTAATAAACACACATATAATAAAATAATGTTGAAAGACACAAGAATTTGCATAAATTGGTTTACCTTCTTCTCTTCAAACTTCTTTGGCCCAAATATGTTAAGCCTACCATTCCATTCATGATTCATCACTTGTCAATTCCTCTCATATACATTTTAACATTACAACGACCTCATTAAGTGGCGCAAACTTGTTCCTTCTACTCACTTTGTAAATATGATCACTTCCAAGTTCTGTCCATGATTATAGATCTAAAACACGTAAGAAAGCAAGTTCTTAGAATAGTTTCACACTTTCACATTAAATACAAGAAAAAATGATAAAAGCTCTCCTTTGTGTGGTAATCCAACTGTAATTTTTTTTAACTGAGTCAAAATGTCTGCAAAACTCAAAGAGAGAAAATACTTTTTGTTCAATAAAATTCAGGTTTAGCTACAAATATTTCACACATTTTCAACACATCAACAAACGTGGAATGCATACATTCATATATAAAAACAAAAAAAATAGTTTAAATAACAATCTTAAGTAAAAAAATGGAAAATAGACAGCATATGTTCAACATTCAGAGCTTCAACATCTAGACCCTAGATTTTTCACTAAAACATATTTGTTGGAACCCCTTCATCCAAAAGGAATACATGTGAGTAACTTTAACCCTAAAAATAACTTAATAGCAGATATATTTGAGATTGTTAAAAAACCATGAGGATCAACGATCCAAGGATTTTCAATCATGAATTAAAATATACCTTGAGAACTTTGAGTAAGAAAACTTTTAGGTTGTTCCCCTTATCTGCAAAGAATGCAACAATCGGCGAAGATCGAGACGAAGAAGACGAGTGAAGTAAGAGTCAGGAAAGATGGAGACGATTAGCTAATAGGTGAAGTATAAGACGACGGTTGAAGAAGGAAGGGTGAGAAGAAGGTGGAAGTGTGGTTAGGGTTTCAGATCTGAAAACTGATGAAGTTTGGTTTTGCGGCATTAGGCGGGTCACAAATACGGATACCCAAAAAATGGATCCGTGAGAAATGGAGCCTAATTGAGTCAGGCGGGAAATTGATAAAATGGAGAGGTGTGATACTGCCACGTGGCAATTGAGATACCTTTTTATTATAGTAGATATCGTGTTAAGTTCTTAGCCCGTGTAATCACGTACAGGATTTTAAATAAATAAACGTTGTAGCAATTAATTAATTGCGTACGGGGCTTATGCCAATTAGAGTATTAGAACAATTGACCAAACAACAAAGGACACTCCACTAATTCAAAACAAAGGAACTATTGTTCAAACCATAATTGATAATTCTTTTGGTCGATGCATGCATGGTACATTCGTGTATTGATCATCAAGTATTAAATCTATTACTCGAAAATGTGTGGTTGATACATGAAAATGTGTGGTTACAGACTTGATAAAAACTCAAGCATCAAATTAAGGAGATCAATGGCTCGACAGCAAAACACTAATTTCATTTTAACTTTTAATAAAACAGCAATACGAAAGATGTGACTAAAACAATACAAAAAAAAATGACAATACGAATTTCAATAAAAGGTTTTTTGGCTTTAACGGTCTCAACTAATACATTTTGGTCGTTGGCGGTCCCAACTCTCAACTAATGAAATAACTAGTAGCGGTCCAAACTTTTATAATTTTGGCCACTATCGGTCCGTTGTTCAAAATAATTAATGGCTACGAATTCCTAACCAGCATTTTAGAGCTTTTGATCGGAATGATAATAAAAGTCGAATGATGTAATAATTACCTCGAAACGGTGCTCCGATGGACAAAAAATGTACATTCGATTCGAGGTAATTTTTATATCAATCGATTTGTATTCTTGTTCCGATCAAAAGCTGTAAAACATCGGTAAAAAATTCAAAAAAAACCTTAACTCTGTTAACTTTAATTAACGATGACCCGTTGGTGGCCAAAATAATACAAGTTGAGACCGGTACCAGTTATTTCATTAGTTGGAACCGCCAACGACCAACATGCGATAGTTGGAAAGGTTAAAACCCAATAACTTTCAATAGAAACACAATCGCCCCACTAGAAATTCTAGAAACATTCCACACCAGCTTGATTTTTTAATAATACTTCATGTCAAAACAGAAGCGAAAGGGTGACAAATAGTTTGCTGAAAATCAACCAAAGCCTCGTTCATGATTTCCTCACGGGTCCAATTGAACGGTTGGTTGTGGAGGACTCTGTGATAGTAGATGTTAAAAGTTGTTGCTTTAATATGGATACCACAAGATTTGGATGCACATAGGTCGATTGTATGGCTCCTTTCGGGAGTGCTTACACGATTGTTATGGAATCGAATATTATTTCATAAATCTGCTCAGTTGCCTAAACTTGAAAAATTCTTACTAGGATCCAATAAATTGTCAACTCTTCTTCATTTTCAGACGTCCAAAATACAGGTGCAGAATTGCGTTTGCGACAGAGATGTGTCGCGGGAAATCAAACCTATCACTTTTGAATGTTTTAAAAATATGAAATTGTTTGAAAGCTTTTTTTGGAGGTTTACAATATGAAATTAGGAGGTTTAAAATATGAAATTGTGAGTGCTTTTTTTGTGAAATATGTTTAAATAGGTAAAATGAATTTGAAAAGAGTGATTTTAATTTTTAATGTGGTTACAAGTTCATTGCTCCACTTGTCTCCACTTTACAAATTTACGCGCATGTCGTGCATAACGTGACACACGATTTTAAAGCTTATAACGCCCTTGAGCGGTGTGGGTAAATTATAAGGCTTTAAAACGTCCACCACACACGGTGTAACACATGTAAATATCACATTCGAAAGCATAATTATATATGAATTATGTCTTGTTGATTGTGACTCACGTCTAAAAAATCCAACCCAACAAAGTTTTATGTGCATGTATACCTGTGTCTACAAGAATTTTGACTTATGTGATGGACATGATATTCTTATTTTACTTTGTGTCTTAACACTTACCGGGATTATTTTTTAACACCACTATATCTTCAGTTCCAACTCATCATAATAATTATGTGTAGCAAGCTTAGAAAATACAACCACTAACAGACATGCAACAATAACAACTATTTTTTCATGGTCAAATCTGCATCATCGCATCAATGGCTGTTATTATCAGACATCTCATTGCATATGAACACAACAATCGGCTCTAGAGTGACATTTAGAAAACAAAAAAGCCTCAGCATTAATCTTAAAACTTATAGAGGCCCCTAATTTTGTTTTGTGTATTGAGTTTCTCATCTTTGTAAAGATCGTGAATGATGATAAAATTTGGCTTCAATTTGTGAATCAGAACTTTCCATGTCACTCATTTGTAAGTTGAAATGTTTCTTTTCGAAATTTTATGGTTTTGCTCTTCATACAATCACCTCCTTTTGTGGATCAGGTTCGCGAAGCCAAGAAAAGCACCTCGAGCTGTTATCAGAGTAGGACGCGGAATGTTTCTGAATACCCAATCAAACCCAAGGGAAAGCCAAGTCGACCCCGCTCCACCCTTAGGTTGACATACCAGAAACTGACTTCGAGTATTGTACTAAGAATTTATACGGAGTATTTTACTAATTGCATTCATTTTTTAACAAAATTTTACTCCAGCAATACCACCTAATCTATCTGCACCTCTAAGAGTGAGACAGCGAGAGGCAATCACCAATACCACCGGTCCGCTAATGTTACAAATGACAATGTTATCTCAATCTCATCAATAAACTCAATTAATGCTTCTATGGACCTCGCAAGTCTTTCAGTGAATTCAACTTTAGGATTTAAAGTACCATAACAACATGATATGGTCCTTTTTTTGGAGAAGAAGAGTCATGAGAGAAGCCTCAGAACATGAAAGTCTAGGGGAAATTCAATTCAAATTCATGCATATCTGAACTCAAACGATCGGTGCCATTTTAAAAATTTACAAAGAAAATAAGCAGCTACCACTAACTTGTTTCACTCTGTTAAGAAAATACAAACTCATTCCACTTAAACAGGTACCCATAATCACTTTCATAGGTCCGTTCCTTCACTCCAAACTTGTAGACCAAACACACCCTTAAAGCTATGCTATTAAATCTAACGACCCAAAGACGATGAATGTTTCAAGTTTAAATTTCAGGGACAAGCAGATCTGTCTGTCGAGGAGGGGAGCAATCCACATGGCTGACTTTTGTAATTCTAAAAGAAACTGCCAAAAAATTCCAATTAAAATTGACCCATTCCAAACACTCTTATCCGACCCGTCCGTATATCTACTACCACTCATCCTACAAATGGGATAACTTAAGCTTCAAAAGTGAATACCAAAGAAGTCAATGAACACATTGACAATGACAATTCGACTCCTAAAGAAAAAGATTCTCTTAGATATCTAGAGAACATGAGGTTCAATTAGAGTAGTTTTTAGCAACACATGAAAGTAACATTTATGAATATAAATGGGTTAGGAATGTACCTAACAATCCTTGACAATCATGTGACAACAACTTTCTTCTGCTTCAAATGCAGCCAGAGTTAAGATAATGTTCACTTGATCATCAGATTGACCCCAAACTACATTGCACTTTACCTCTCTTCCTCTTTTAAAATTTTCATTGCAGATCTTCCATCCAACAACCTTTCACAAACTTACAGTTTGAAAGCAGAATCATGCAGCACCTAACAACAATTACAGGAAATGAAAGAGGCTCAATAGATTGCCCACACCCACATATGTTGTTAGGATCAAAATATGCAATTTGAGCCACGTTTAACACAATGCATAAAGAAGGACGTGTGAATCACCAACTACAAAAGAATAAGATCAAGAAACTTTTGGACCACAAACATTTAAGACTGCAGATGGGCATACTTAAGCTGTTGGTACCTGCTAAGGTTATTATGGTGTTGTTAAGAAACTAACACATGACTCAACAAAGAAAATTTGACTAACAAAACAAGCACATATACTCTATACAGTAAATTACTTGCAAAAGTGATGATTATACAAAAATCACACAATGTGTTCTTGAAGGATGAAGATGAAATAAACTAACGCATACTACATTACTACACACCTCAATGCTCAATAGAAAATGTAATACGTTCCAAAAGAAAACAGACAGGTTTCTTCTGAAGCTTTTATAACACTTGAATCTAGACAAACTATGCTCAAAACATTGGCATCATTCGCTAGACAAACTATGCTCAAAACATTGGCATCATTCGCTAATGTTATTGACAAATCAAAACTAAATATTTTTGTCTAAACATCATGCCAAAATATTAATAATCTTGTGTAACCAACTTTAACTAATTTCCCAACTAATTTCCCAAAATGTGTATGCAAATCCCATCCAAACACATGACCTAAAAGCAAATTTTGGTGAAAAACAGCAGCTCTCTACAAACCTTATCTGTAGATATTAATTATCAACCAGTAAACATAATCAAGGGTAACTAAGCAGGTAAATTAACATAATCTCCATTCAAGCATACAAAAACAGCCATAATCTCATTCTCACCTCTGAGTAGTTGATAATCATTCCAGATAAATACAAACTTGCTATTTTTGGTTTGGAGACATACTATTGTGTTGATAAGCTGAAACTGATCCAATATTGTTTCCAGACCAGTCTTTTGGTTGCATCATCATATTATATGGATGTGAATGATACTCAAAACCCTGATGATGATAACCACCACCACCACCACCACCACCACTGCCACTGCCACTGCCACTGCCACTGCCACTAGGCACTATCTGTGGTGTTGGTGGTGGTGGATATGGCATAGGCACCATATGTGGTGCGTAAGGTATCCGAATGGAAGCTGCAGGACCGGAATCGTGATCTGAACAAGACGCTTCCTCATTCGATAATCCTTGCATCCGTTTTAGATACAATCTATACTTCTGAAGATGACTGGCCACGTTTTCTCTTGTCAAACCTTCAACGTTCATCAACTGCATAATCGTTTTAGGAACCACGTTCTTCACGCCTAAATGCGCAACAACTTCAACAAATCGTTTATGCAGCTGCGGTGTCCAAACCAATCGAATCCGTTTATCAACTCTCTGCGATTTTCTCACCGGCGAACCTTCTCGAACCAGATCTACAACCTCCTCACCTTCCACAACCATCTCCTCTTCTCTATCATCACTAACTGATTTGACATCGTTGTTATTTTTATCAATATTTAACATATGATGTTGCGAATGTTGTTGGAGAGTTGAAAGCGTGTTACGAGAAGCGAGATCGACGTCAGCCATACTCCGGTGAGTCTCCGGCGTGATGCTGAAAGCTGAGGCTAGCTCCGGCGATATTAGAAGGTGTGAAAGTGGTGGCAAATCAGTGAGTTCAGGTAAGCCGGTCTCCCAGTCTGTAACTCGATTGCAGTCGGTGATTCTGACTTCTTCTGCCATGAAAATCAACCGGAAAATTGTTGGTTGAAACGTGTGAATGATGAAAGGTAGAAGAAGATATTATTGGGGGAAAAAGGGTAAAGTGCAAGGGGGAGAGTACATCTGGCTTCCAGGCAGGAACTATCCAGATGCCACCGTGGATGGATGTCTTTAAGATATTTTCATCTTAGAGTAAATTGCCAAAATAGTCTCTGGGTTTGTACCGTTTCGACCAGTTTGGTCCTTATATTTTTTTCTTGTCATTTTGGTGTTTTGTTTTATAAAAAAACGGCCGCTTTCATCCTTCCGTCAAATTCTGTTAAAAACATCTTTTAGCTACGGGGGTAGTTTAGTCATTTACTTTCAAAAGACAAAAATACCAATTATTATTATTATTGTTATTATTATTATTATTATTATTTATTAAAACCTGCTACTTGTCTACTCCACCACTCATTCCTAAAACAAACCCACCCACACTTAAAACTTATTTTTTCTTCATTTTCATTTCTTTTTCTTCTTCATCCAAATACCTGCTACGCCTCCTCCACCTGAAGCTACTCCTCCACCACCTGAAGCTTAACCACCATCACAACCACTACTACATCCCCTTATAACTAACCCATCAGCACAACCACAACTACACCCCTAACTATACAAAACCTAATTTCGATCAAGATACTAAATCAAGTGATGGCAGCAGCAAGTGTGGTCGGAGCTCCGAATGACAATGCATCGATGGTTTATTGGATCGTCTTTATTGTTGGTCGGAGCTCCGAACAACGGTGCATATACGGTGAAAAGGTTTGGGGTTTCAATTGGTGAATTAGGGGTTTTGATTGTTGAATTGTAGATGAAAAGGTTTGGGGTTTCAATTGGTGAATTAGGGCAAACGTTAGGTGATTAAGGGTTTGGGGTTTCTATTAGATGAACTGGTGAACGGGGGTGGATTCAGCCGGTGGATTGTGGTTGAATCAGGTGGTGGTGGTGGTGGGGATGGAGATAAAGAATACGACGGCGGTGATGGAGGTGAATAGAACTGTGCTGGTGGAGACGAAGGTTAATGATAGGGTGGTGGCGGTGATGAAGGTGAATGGTAGGGTGGGGTGGAGCAGTATGGTGATGGAGCGATGGTGGTTGCCGGTCGTTTTCTATCGAAGATCTGGTCTTTGATTTTGATGAAGATGATGCTTTTGGATGAAGATGGGGATGAATGAATGAAGTGGATGAATGGATGAAGAGGGTGATGGGTGTCTGTAATGTTAGACATTTTGTAGTGGTGATGGTACTGGTGATGTAAGTGGTGGTGGTGGAGGAAGAAAATGAAGAAGTAGAAGAAGAATGAAGAAGCTATGGAAGAAGAAAATGAAGTTGCCTGCAACTTCAATTTTTTTATTAATTAAGTTAATAAAGGAGGGTATTGTGGTCTTTTAACACAAAGTTAACGGTAAACGTTGACGGAAGGACGAAAGCGGCAGTTTTTTTACAAAACTAAACACCAAAATGGCAAGAAAAAAAATATAAGGACCAAAGTGGTCGAAACGGTACAAACCCAGGGACTATTTTGGCAATTTACTCTTCATCTTATATTCAACCTTTTGTTTTTAGAAAAATAAATAAAACCCCGTTACATTGGATAACCCACTAATAAAAGACAATTCTAAACGTTTTGTGAACACGGTTAACGACACGTGTGGTGGTGGTGGTTATCTTAATACGGTTACCTTCGTCGTTGAAGTTATGTTCTATCACCTTTTTGAGACCGTGTTTGTTGGGTCTGGTGACATGTTTGGGCGGCAACAAGAAATTGTAATTGCTTACGTAGTCATCTTCTTCGAGCTCGCCCTATCTAGGTTTTTGAGCAGCTCCTATGGCTACGATTGAGACAAAGTGCAGGTGAATTGCTGTGAATCAGATAAACTAGGGCGTAAATAAGTAAATAACATCAGGATTTTTGTATAACCCGACTTTATATTATTGTTAGTTTGTTACTCGACCACGTATGCGTAATATGAATGATTTTCAAACTGTCTCATTTTTTTATTTTTTACTTTGTGTTTCTAGTTCATCTAACTAAAGAAAAGAAAGAAAAACATTATTTTTTTTATTCTACTTCCTCTTTCTTTTCTTTATTTCCTATTAATTTAAAAGAAAATATTTTTTTATTTTCTTTACTGAAATTCGGAAACACAACCTTCGACATCATTTTTTGTGTTTTTAAAACCCAGGTTTCCGGACTAGGTTTGGGTTTGGGTTGGATTTGAGTTCGTGTTCTATGTTCCCAACTTGGGCTTTAAATTTATCATTCAGTACTAAGTACAAGCTAAAAACACAAACTTGACTATTCAAGAAACATGTTATAATACTAAAGTTTAAAGTTATGTTTCCATAAGTTTAAACATTAAAAATCAATCACATTTCTAGAGAAAATTTGCTAAAAAAACAAAAACCATAAACAAAATTTTGAATATTCTCTTGCTTCAACAAAAAACACCAATAAATCATATATAAATTGCAGTATGTGTCATATATTAATGTATTACAATATAGGCTTTAGCATAACATGGGTCATGGGCCTTACATATATGATATATAACATACACATAACATTATTGGGTCGGTTCGGTTTTTACGGATCGGTTTTTTACAAAACCCAACCCCAACCTAAAAGTTTGGTTTTTTTATAAATTAAACCCAAAACCCACAATTTCTGTTTGGGTTCAGATTTTTGGTTTTTTCGATTTGGGATCGGTTTTTCGGGTTTCTCCTACATGTCATTACTTCAAATTTCACATCTTCTCATATCTTTTACATCTCTTGTGAGTGGAAGTGATCATCCATTGACCTCTCCACCTCTTCAACCACAAAACACATTAGAAACGACGATTTCAGTTGTTCTCGTTTTCCTTCCTCGTAGGTTTGGGAATAATATGCTCGTCACCACTCCGTGCACCCTAAGCATTGGGCTAGAAATCCAATGACACATATTGATCTAGTTAAATGTGAAAATATTTACGCGTGTAATTAAATCGTGTTATACAGTAATAATAACAATTATCGTTCATTTATCATCTTTCATTCTTTTGTTCACACCTTCATGTATAACCAAGACATGCTTTTGTTAGGAACAAAAATTTAAAAGTTAGGCTGCTATTTTTTTATTGAAAACCCAAAGAACACAAATACTAACACACCCACATCATTCTGATTCTGATGACATGCTGACATTAGCAATTCCTTTTATCTGCTTGAAGTTTGGCCAATAAAGTACAGTATTTAGAGTTTGTTCACCAAGCTTCGCTTTTTATGGTTTCTGATAAACCGGTACGATAACCAAAGTAAATTTAGTATTTTAGAGTTGTCAACCAAACCTCACTTTTATGGTTTTTGAGGTGCTAAAATGATAACAATCAAAGTAAGTTTAGTATTTTAGAGTTGCCAACCAAACCTTACTTTTATGGTTTTCGAGAGCGACCAAAGTAATACAATGTTGCACATGAGAAAAATGTCGTTTTAACTTGAAGTTGAATGTTGTATAGTTATATTACGTAACAGTTTCACTAAATCCCAATGTAACCTAAAAAACTAGTTTGGTTTATTTGTAATGTAATTCTCTTACACAACCCATAAGATTGAGTCTTACCACTTTTACAATTTAACACCAACTTATTTATGTAAAACTAGATTTAATCCAAACATGCGTTGCTCGGGGGACCAATAGGTTAAACCGAGGCTCGAATGAACGTAGTTTCGCGATTATGGCATTTTAGGTTTAAAGATGTTTTCATCATCATAGCCAATGGCATTTCAAACCTACGAAAGCATACTTTTTAGGAGGTACCAAATTAATTAAGCAACTAAATCGACATTAACCTCACGTACTATCAGGCTCAGATTTACGAAATTGACTATGCCATGGCTAGAGGGGGTTGCGGCCTTGTGACATCCAACCAAGGCAAGGTTGCATCAGCCTCCAATTTTTTCTCTGAAAACCAATCATAACCCAAAAAAAATATACAACCAACCAGATTTATAGGCCTAAAGCATGTGAACATACGGATGATTTAAAACCAAAAACACCAGCATCAATTAAACACCAACTTTGTCTTGGTTAAATCATTCACTATATTTTTACTTCATGTTCATGAATTGCTTCTATGAGATTTGCATATAACCATATTATTATGACATACCCTTCACCCCCATTTCACAACATCACAAATTGTTACATAACATCCGTACCCCCATCTCACCTGCATTTTCATGCCCGTCACCCCCATCTCACCATTGGCAATATTTTTACTTCATTTCCTTTGCCGCCATCACCAACGGCTTCTATGCATATCAACATTGTAGATTTAAAAGTAGGTTTAAACAATGCTACAGGATTTAATATCCAACTTCAGCATGATATATAATTATATATGCCCCCATCTTTATAAAGGTTTGCCCATGACCAGAAACAAACACACATACACAAAGAAAAGAATCAACAAATTAAGAACAGTACAAGAAAAAATAAAGCCCAAAACAAAAATATCACCCAACAGTAGTATGAGATTTACAAAGCCAAATGTATTTACATTGTCTTCATAAATCAAATGCCAAAATATTAGAAAAAAGAATTTTTTTCAACAATGAAAACAGAATTACCTAGCAGGCTCCAAGGCAGCCTTCAAAATAACAAAACATCAACAAACTCTTATCTTCTTAAATGATATCCAATCCTCATGGATGTTTTCCTGCCTCTCTCATAGCCAGCCAATACATTCTGCAAACTTGTAAGTTAAATTCAGATTTAGGGAACCAAAAATATGACAGATGCATATATACATCAGCATTTCAGGTTGGCATGTTTAATTAATTAACCCAACCATATATTTGTTAATTTGTTTGTCAACTGTCAAATGGATCATCCTAACTTGGACACACTAAACTTTATGTTAACATGATTTCTATAAACCGTTTATCTAAGCAAGTCAAGCATGTAGACGGGTCGTAATCAAGTTGAAAGCGGGTCATATATGGGTTTGTGGGTTATAATTAGTTTCATAATGTTGATAATCATATATGATTATATGATCAAACTAACAACAAAAACACATCCTACACATACACATTTAATGGTGGTTACAACTTACAACTCCCAACAAAAACATATATGATATAACCTAAGTACCTACCCATTCACCAGGGTCCAAGGTATATATATATATCATCATTCATCAAGGGATAAAAGATTATTGATACTGACCTTAAATTTGTAGGGTCACTGCAAGTAGTAATCAAACTTGATAGTGTCATAAAAATCTAGGTTTTTTATCAGCTGGCTTCAAAATTTGGAAAGAACACATTAAGCTTTCATCAACACTCATCATTGTACCCGCATTATCAAATTCACCGCAATAATTTGGAGCAGAGAATATGGTAACAAGTTGCCTATCGGCAAAGAACTCATAGCCATCCTCAACAACCTGACAAAATAACATTTAAGATTACATAAGCATTTTTAGATAGACCAATTATAAGAAGCAGCTTCGACTTGTTTCTTTATGTAAAGGTCAATTCGGCAGTGTTTAGTGTTTACTAACTATCGAGTCAAACACTTCAAATAGAAAAGTAAGCATAAAAGAAAACAGGTCAAAATCTAACCAAATTGTAAGTTTAGTGCCAAAAAGCCACCCTTCATTTTATTAAAAAATAATCAGATTATTATTAAAATGATGGGAAAATGTCACAGAAACGATAAAGGTTGGTCAGTTTAACCTTAATCACTTTAAGAGTTAAACCATAAAAATGATAAAGGTTGGTTGGTTTTCATGTTAACAACCATAACTTTGTGTAACAATTATAATATGTTGGACAAAACGAGCTTCGGGTCAATCCAGACCAACCTGAAAATCATCCATTGACCCAATACTTGCCTGGCCCGCCTGACTTTTCCACTTTTAAAGGACTGTAAAAATGTAAAATAACCTGGTGAGCACGACAAATAAGGTCCATGTCATGCTGCATTAAGAACTCAGCCACCTTATCAGCGCCAAAAGTGTAGGAAACTCCCCTATCATTCATCCCCCAGCCCTTAACATCCCTACTTGGATCTGACCAAAGTAAATCACAAAGCAAACCAGAATCTGGAACATCAGTAGGGCGGGTCAGGTTCCTTATCTGATCCAAGTTAGTTAGATCAGGAGAAAGACCGCCATGCATGCACAGTATTTTGTCATCAATAAGAGCAGCCACAGGAAGACAATTGAAACAATCAGTAAAAGTTTTCCAAAGTCGAACATTGAAACGGCGTTTACATTCATCATAAAATCCATATATCCTGTTGATGGAAGCACATTCATGGTTCCCTCTTAAAAGGAAGAAATTCTCGGGGTATTTGATTTTGTAAGCAAGTAAGAGGCAAATGGTTTCCAGACTCTGCTTACCACGGTCCACATAATCACCTAAGAATAAATAATTTGATTCGGGAGGAAACCCGCCGTATTCAAATAACCTCAGAAGATCACCATATTGGCCATGAATGTCACCTGGAATAGAAAATAGACAAACTTTTTATCACTCAACTTCTACCATGTTGGATGTAGAACTAGCATTGCATGGAACTTAAAGGCGTGCAGGATTAGAAGAAAGGACAATAGATAAACCACATTACAATTTAAACCATAAGGGGCCACCTAGCAGAATCGACGAACGTGGTCATTAATCAAATTCATATTACCAATTGGACTAATATAGTAATATGTACTAAGTGGACAGGTATAGTTAAAACTTTGAAGCCTAAATCGAATTAAGTTGAGTTTCTTTCTACCCAAATGCGAATAATCCAACCTAATCCAATCTGCATCTTCAACCACGCCAAAGGAATTAAATCCCTATATTGTTGATAGTGTGTTATATAACCTTCATTTTACTATTCATTGCTAGAGTACATTATACACACAGTTGCATTCACACAGACAAATATAGACACGGTTACACAATACACACACAAAGAATATGATTGTTGGTGACCACTTAAGAGGCATTGTAACCATATAAGTTCTAAAAGGTGCCTCAACCACTTAAAAACACCGCCTAACAAACAAAGTCATGGTGAAATATTTTTTCTCTTCTAACCAGTGCATAACACATTCAAAGTAGAGGTGGCCGCATAATGGGTGGGTCAGGTAATTAGTCAAAACGGTTACCTTTTGATACAGTCATACAGGTTGGAGTAGGATCGATTTGCCAACACTTGCGATATTTAGTAATTCTTATTGAAATTTAAAATGAACAACGGGGACACGAAAGTATGAAACCTCTTCGTTTCACACGCCTCTAATAAAACTATAAAACAATATCAAGCTAGTAAACTTTCACAGATTTTTAGTACGACAAATCTAGTAAATAATGTGCAAAATACAAGTAAACTGAAAGATAACCCAAATTGAATTAGCCTAATCAGGTCTCACTCACAATTACACAATCAAATACAAACAAAGGTGTTGTCAATTTGATGAATATGACATAACAAAAAGCTAAATACACAGAAATTTAGTTTCCAAATCATAAGAACAATAAAATCCTGCAGAAGTAAAAGAAAAGGGAATATATTTACCGCAGATCTTAATGGGAGCTTCAAGCTCTAAGAGATTAGGTTGTTGAAGAAAAATTTCACGAGAAGTGGTACAAAGCAAACGGATCTCTGCTTCTGAGAGTTGAACCTGTCTTGTTGTTCTAGCTTGACGAAACTCTAACAATCGATTGATTATATCATCCAATAAAGCAGGGTTCAACACCGGTCCATTTTGAGCCATTGATGCCTTCAGAAACCCTAGATCTCACCCCCAAATTTCTTCCGTAATTCACAATAAATGGCTTTTTGTTTGGTTTGGTTTGTTTTTGTTTCTTGGAATAAACAATCAGGAAAAGTTGCTGTTATTATTATTTAATATAGATGTGCGCATGCACAAGTGGTGATAGCGATGAAATGTTTAAAAATTTATTGGATTAAATTACAGAGAGAAATTGGTGATTTCCGGGCGGCAGCTCCGGTGGGGCTGCAACTCCGGCGACTTGTAGGATTGGATTGAATTGAATTTACGGAGGATGATGATATACCAATTGTGTTTCCTTCTTTTCCAAATTAGGATTGTTTTTAAGGACTACATATGAGCCGAACCGAGTCGAGTCGAGTCAAGCCTGAATTTGTTTGGCTCGTTTTAGTTTTACTAGACAGCTAGAGCTCGGCTTGTTTCAAGTTTTACTTTTAAAACTTGAGCTCGATCTCATCATAATATTTCAAACTCGAGTTCTAGTTTTTTAATATTTTATTTTTAATTATTTATATTTATTTATATATTAAATTTTAATTATTTTTATCTAATTTTACATAAACTTTTAATTATATGTATTTTATATTTAACAAAATATGTATTATATTTTAATCTTACTTTATTTATATTTTAACTATTAATAATAGTTATATTTAACAAATAAATAAATAAACATATAAATGAAAACCTCGATAAGGCTCGCGAGCCGGCTCGAGCTCAATATGTAAAACGTGAGCTCGGGCTCGATAACTTAATAAGTTTTTTTTAAGCTTGGCTCGTTTGAGGTTTTTATCGATCCGATCTTAAAGTTTTCAATATCTAGTGGACAAAATGCAAAAACTAAAAACAACTGAAGCCCAAAAAACATATATTTTTGTGGGTAAAAATGTATAATAATCACGAAAAAGCATATATTCTTGAAGTTTTAAATTCTAGTGGTCAAAATGTAAAAATCAAAAAATAACTATTCTTGAAGTTTTCAAATTCTAGTGGCAAAAATGCAAAAACAAAAAACACAAAAAATTTCTAACTTTTCAAATTCATATATTATATACTAGTTTAGTGCTCGCGCTACGCTCGGGAACACAACATTCAAATTATGCTTTTAAGGATGTTCATCAATGTTCCATTAAGTTTTGAGACAAAATCGTGGTAAACCGGAACACGTGATATATTTCTAAAAATTAGGTTTTTAGTATAGCAATATTATACTCAAATTAAAAAGAATAAAGTGCTCAGTTTTATGGTGTAGCTTATTTTTAACAAAAAATTGTATAAAAATGTTATGTATATTAATAAAACACCGAGGTCTTTAATTGTATGTTATTATTAACTTTATCCATAAGTTTTGTTTTTACACCCTATCAAATATAAACCAACTCATGTACACCCCTTGTAGTAAAGGGTTAAAAATATAAATACTCTTAAATTTTTTATAATTCTCTAAAATATTAGGAGATAAAAAATGTAATTAGTTTTATTATAATAAATTTTATATACATCTTTTTAAATAAAAAAATCATTATTATAAGATAATCTCTCAAATAATGTCACATAAGCTAAAAGCTATAAAAAGATGTCACATAGGATTTTTTGTTTTGCTATATTATATAAGGATAATAAAATAATTCATCCGTCTTATTTTAAATGTCCATCTTTGTATTTTTTTATTGTCACATTTTAAATGTCTATTTCCTAAAATATAAGTGAAATTTACAATTTTGCTCATAATTATTTGACACAAAAGTTGGCATTAAATTTAATTTAAGGTTATTAATGTCATTTTATGCTAAAAAGGTATAACAATCTAATTTTTTCTTAAACTATGTGCTTTGAGTTTCATGACAACTAATATAGACGGATGAAGTATCTACTTAATCTAATAATTGAGTAACCCATCCACATGTCAACATTCTAAGTACTCCACATAGGATTTTGCTTAGGTGTCATCATCTAATTCAATTTGAGGATGATTTCAATGCGGGTCATGGTATGCTCCATATTCGAAATAACCCGATATGTACAAATACAAAATTCACAAATTATCATCAATTATCACCTAATATGATATGTTCAAATAAAAATTTACCGATTATCATCATCTATCTCCTAACCCGATATGTTCAAGTTAAAACTTTACCACTTATCATGAATTATCTTCTAACCCAATATGTTCAAATTAAAATTTTACCACTTATCATGAATTATCTTCTAACCCGATAAATTAAAAAAATTAACCAATTATTATAGATAATTTTCTTTATTTTAACATATAGTTTTTTATAGGAAAATATTTGTAAATATCAAACCGATTTAATATGGATATGTTAAAAATAAATTTAATAACTAAATTTAAATAAAACATATAAAACCGAAATCACGTGTAATACACGGGTAATAATCTAGTAATTATAATATAATGAGTACACCCGATTGTCTGACGGGTAAATACTTGCTACATACCCGACTCTTTTTGAGATGTGTACGAGACACTTTTTATAACTGAGTATGAGGTTGGGATTAACCATACCCATTTCAAATTCGTTGTTACCATCCTTAATTAAAAGTTAGACCTCCTAACACTAGGCCACCTTGTTAGAGGTTCGTCCAACCACTCTTAAAATTGTACTTTCTAATCTTCTTATTAAAGTGTAGGTAGAGTGGTAACGTGGTTTTCGATAGAACGCACACTAAACTTTGGTGGGGCTCACACACGTACTTTTTAATCTTTTTTAATGGCAGGCTCACACTAAGCCTCGACAGGAACATCTTCCCACCTAAGGATGTCAATGAGTGGGTTCGGGCCGGACATTGGAAATAATAGCCCCATGCTTGATTGTAAATCATGTCTCATACCCAACCCAATACTCGTCGGCTATATGATTACAATATACAACTTTGAATTCAAATACATTATACCAGTGTATATGTTATTGAATTAAATAAAACTGAAACTCATGAATCATGATAAAGTTTCTTAAGGTCTGTTGTGCATGAAAACAAATATCCTCATGAAGTCATTTGTTTTTATTCTTCGAGAGCAAAAGCTTTAAGACGAATTATAGGTTTAACAAAAGTTATTTGAATTTAACAACCGAACTTGGAGAGTTTGAAGTGTTATTGCAGTGTATTTGAAGCATCATTATAAACTAGTGATCATCACAGCAATGAATAAAACTTTTAAAAGTTTGACACATAGGTGTAAGGAGTTGATACGTATTGGTAATAAAACTCATTACAAGAGCATAAACAAACACGTGAAGTTGGATGAACCGTTGTACTGAGGTAGACACACAAATCACAATCACAAATTGTTCCTAAAACTAACCAGAACAGTGAAGCCAACCCAATCAGTGGATACATTGTTGTAACGGGTTAGACGCATCGTCGTAAATTTTAAACTTACTAAAGCCAACCCAATCAGTGGATACATTGTTGTAACGGGTTAGACGCATCGTCGTAAATTTTAAACTTACTATTTTTGTTAGTCAGTTTATACCAATCTTAACAGATTTTTGTAATAAATATGACATGACCGTATAAAACTTGTGCGTTTTGACACATAACAAAAATTGCATCAAACATGAAAAGCTTAGACGAATTATCAGAGTTCAAAGGTGCCTGTTAGCAAGGAGCACTGCGCCTTGACCCTGCCTTTTATTCTGAGACATTGTCTATAGAGTGTACGCGAGTAGACCTACATACGTAAAAAGAATCGTGATGTAGTATTTGATACTCAAAAGTCATTACTTAACCGAGTATATGTCTATATCAACTCCAACTCACTTAACCTTATGTAATACAACCTCAAAAAGTAAATTTTTTTATAGTAAAAAAGCATAAAAGATCAAATGACCAAAACAAACAAGACCTAAACACATGTGATTGCCAACTTTAATTTGAACAGCAACTCTGTGTGTTCCCAGATGAATCACCGACATTAATGGTGGTTCCCTTCCCAGGTAACGCAACATCTTGAGCAGCCAACGCTTTCTTGCTAATAATGTGATAGATCTCGGTCAAAATAGTCTGAAACGCTTTCTCAACATTATGTGCTTCAAGTGCTGATGTTTCAAGAAACGAAAGCCCTTCTTTTTCAGCTAAAGATTGACCATCTTGCTCATCCACGGCTCTGAGATCACTCAGATCGGACTTGTTGCCAGCCATCAGAACAACAATGTTGGAGTCAGCATTAGCTCTAAGCTCACGCAACCATCGTTGGACATTATCAAAAGTTGGTCTTTTGGTTATGTCATATACAAGCAATGCTCCAACCGCGCCTCGATAATAGGCACTCGTTATAGCTCTATACCTTTCCTGCCCTGCAGTGTCCCAAATTTGAGCTTTTATCATTTTTCCCTCAACCTGTGTTCAAATCATTTGCCAAATGGTAGTGTTATTTCATCATGTTACAGTTTACACGCTGCAAAGTAACATGTATAGATCATATCAGTCTAACTATGCAATTTAATTCTGTGAGTTATAAAGATGCAAAAAAAACTGATTTCACTGACTTGTGTTGACTGTACAGAGGGTTATAATGTATATGTTGGTGTTGAAACTTATTCGTACGAAACAATTGTCATGTGCTCAACCTCAAAACTAATTCTAACAAAACCTCAGTCGAAAAACATAAGTAGATACCGCGCGGTAAACGCCTGATTTACTTATAGCATAGGTCTCATATTCGAATCATGGTTCCACTAGTCTCTAACATCAAATTACACAAATAGGTAGGGATTTTCATGTGATTGTAGATCTGCAATACACATAACTAGTAGCAAACTAAACCTTACACAAAAACCTAAAACAATCAGCTAAATGATGAATCATCTCACAACCAAAGCATAATCAACAAAAAAATTAGGGAAAAAATCAAACCTGAAGTGTTCTAGTTGCAAATTCAACACCAATAGTAGCTTTTGATTCTAAATAAAACTCATTCCTTGTAAACCTAGACAAGATGTTTGATTTGCCAACACCAGAGTCACCGATCAAAACAATCTTAAGCAAATAATCATACTCATGATCTACTTTACTAGCCATTCTTCTTCTTCTTCTTCTCTCTTAACTTCACAAACCTAAACACAAACACAAAGGTATGTGAAATTGTATGAGATAAATCGATACTAGATCCAGGTAGATCTAGAAGAAGCACAAGTTGTTATTCGATTTGGAACAAAATGTAAGAAATTGATATCTGTGATTGATTAAACATGCAAATGTTACCGTAGCGATGAATCGGTGAGCAAAAAAAATGTTGAAGGATGAATGATCTAGAGGAGTTGGAAACTGCCGACATTAATTTAATATCTGGAGTAGTGTGTATGAAAACGATGCAAGTCCACTATGTTTCAATGCCATCTACAACGTACTTTATTAATTTCTTCTTTTAATTTTTTTAACATTTCCATGTAAAAAATTTATTTTTATAGACACTCTCCGTATACATATACACGAGTTAAAAAGGGCATTAATAATTTATCCGGTTCTTTCTAGAAAAGTTGGTTGACGAGTTTTTTCTCTGATCAATTTGGCCCGTAAGGAGGTTGTGGTAGCCTCCGCTACGTACGCAGTACTGGGGGAGCTGCAGTGCCGATGAAAAACACATATTGATGTTAGAGGTGGGGTTTCGACATCGGTCATTGCACCTTTGAATATTTCGGTCATAGGCTGTTGCACCAACCTTCGTTCTAAAAAAGATAAGCGACATTACATAACAATGACGAACATAACGATGATAATTACATATAAATTCTAAAGCATGAGAGCATTCATGTATAATAGAAACCTCATACTCTTCTCGTCTTTGAAGAAAATTCGTGTTACTTGGCCCTTACATTAGATAATCTAACTTCGTCCCATAAATTTTCATTAGAAAACACAATATTCCAAGTATAAAAAAGATATGGGGTGAATATGATACATGTAAGAATATGATCTGATGTGTGATGTGTCTTTATAAAATAAGATATAACTTGATGATAAAGTTAAGATTTTTAGTACCTAAAAATTGTTGTTGAGATACTATTGGGGTAGATCTAGGAACAATATGCATAAGATGGTTTAGGATAGATAATGGTCGGATGAGGGTACTTGTGTGTTGACTTATTGTGATTGGTTGATAGAGAAAAATAATGAAACTAATTGAGGCTTATAGACAGAAAAGTTGGATTTACAAGTAAAATTTAACATTTGTTTGTTTTCTACTAATTGGGTTTCATATGAATTTTGGGTGGATGTTAAATATACGTTTACTCAACATAATTAATTATATATGATGAATAAGGGGTGTCTAAAAATATCCGTATTTGAAACCGAATATGAATTATTTAAAATACCATATCCAATTTATCCGAAAATTCATATACCCAAAAGTTCGGATATCTTAATTTCGGGTATATGGAGTTTTTGATTCAGATTATGATTTTTAAAAGTTTCATATACTTCGGATATCTGAAACTTTAACTTTATATTTAACTTTTATATATTAAAAATAAAAGGTTAATAAGCAATCGTAATCCTAGTATCCCCCGATTTCATATCATTTCTCAACTAACACCCATTTTCGACGACCACCACACCACCATTGTTGTGCACCACACACCTAATCGGTCACCATCGCTACTGAAGAACCCTAAGGACGGATAGACAAAGAAGAGGTATTTTGTTACAACAATAAATCTCTAATCGCGAAGGTGGAATCGATAGACAAAATTGTATTTAAAGTAATCGAAGGTGGAATCGATAGATAAACTATATTTAAAGTATTTCGTTTTGATTTTGTATATTAGATAGGTAGAAGTCAAGAAGCCAAACAAGTTTTGATTTTGTATACTCTGTTCGAAGAATGCAGTAAGCACAAATAAGTTTTGATGTTATATATAGGGGCATTTGCATATATTCCCCTTCAAACATTATAAATTGCATATTTACCCAATTCAAAATTTTTAGTTTATTGCATATTTCCCCTTTATTATTAGATAATATTGCATATTTATCCATTTTAATTATTTTTATCAAAATTAAATAATAAATTGACAGATTTACCCTTATTTCAACCATAAAATTACATATATCCTTATCTCTTTTTTTTTCGGAACTCCATACTCTAAAATCACTCAAATCCTAATCTTTGTTATAGAAGGATGAAGCATTAGTAAAATGAAGAAATGTTTTGTTATCCAATTATGAATTTAAGTTTTGGCTCTTTTTCATTTTCGATTGGGTAATTGGTTAGATTTACAAAATCCATGAAATCAGATATTGTCATTTACCTAAAATTGGAGCACGTATGGAACAAAAAAGGTTTAAATGGTTAGGTTGAAGATCCAAGAGGTTTGATAGATGAAGGTTTGAATGGTTGGATTGCAAGTGTGGAATTGAAGGATGGAGAAGATACTTGTGTACTCATGCTTTTGAAGTGAACTGGTAAAGAGTAATAGGGGTTTTAATATGTGAAAGGGTAATTTTGTCAATATTGGATTATTATTAAAGTTGGGGATATATGCAATATTAAATTTGGACTGGGTAAATACGCAAATAAGTAGGTTTATAGGGGGATATATGAAAAATGCCTATATATAATTTTTGATGAATTCTTCCAAGTAACAAATAAGTTGACTTCCTTTTTAGTCAATATTGTTTGTGTTAGACTTGCTTTTTAAATATTGGATGAAGATAAGGTTGCATTTTACTTTTTAAACTAGATTTAAGAGTAGGTCACGCGATGCAACCGTCGGGTCGGGTCTTACATATGTGACTTTGTCAAATACGTTGATAAAAAAACGTTTCATGTCTCATACGTCACGATACAAAGTCATAATGTGTGTCACATAATAAAAGATGAAGAAATATAAAAAAAATCGAGGTTAAAACGATAACCAAGTCAAAGTTGGAGAATTCAAGTCGTAAATATGTCAAATTAAAATAGTGAGTCAAAGTTGTAAATCAGTTAAGTCAAGAGGGGTCACATTGTACTTATATCAAAATCAGGAACTATTTTTGTCTTTTCTGAATGATAAAAAAAATAGGGTCAAAAGAAAATGCTATTTTGGAATTTTATCAACAATTTGCTTGTGTAGAGGGAGATCCGGTATTTTCTGAATCCTTATCTAAGGATTTACAAAAAAAAATTCTTTCAACAAAGATGTGAATTGGGAGGGATTGGTCGACGAAATATGAATCGGAAACTCAACCTTGATATACCCCAGAACAATACATTTTTGTTACCGCGAGATATATTGGCAGCCGCGGATCGTTTGACGAATTGTAAAATTGACAAACTTGAGGGACTAATACGCAAGGTCTAACCGACCTTTATTAATATTTAGTACTGGCCTTGCATATTAGTATATATACAAATACAAATTTTGAGCTTATAACAATTTTGGAAATTTCCTGATACCCTTTTCACTATTTAAATCCGCATCCGAAATTTAGGCACCCAATATTTCGGATGCGGATTTGGATAGTGAAATCTATTATCTAATATTTCGAATATCCGATTTTGGACACCCTTAAATTAAATATCAATATCCTTATTTAGTTAATAAAAATAATATTTAGTTTTGTCCGTGTATCACACGGGATTCTAACGCTAGTATGCTCATATTAATGAAAAAGGAAATCATCTTTGGAATTATTGACTTCTATTACATACCATGACAAGCAAGTAAATAACGGTCGATTAAGGAATAAAAGACATATAATAAATAAATTATGAACAAGTGACATAGATGATAGAACCCAAAGGTGGCTGGTTCAATGATAGTGACATGACAAGAGATTAAAGAGAAAAATGGGTGTTTGAAAAATTCAAAGATAGATTGAAGTTTTTAATAAATTTCGTCAAGCTTTCCGATGGTGGTGTACTGGTGTATCTCTTAAAAGCAAAGAATATAATAAAGGTTTCATTCTACATTAAATTAGAATGTCATGCGAAAAAAACGACCTATTATAATTAGCATTATTCTTAACAATATCTGAAACACACAAAAAATTAAAAGTTTTAGGTTGTTATTTGTAACTCGTTCAACAAACAAGTAGAGCTTAGAAAACCATAACTTTGTGTAATTAACGTCTTTATAGCATTCTCTTACTTCACATTGCCGTTAATAAGTCTACTAAATTGATGCTTTTTGATCCTTAGTTTCTACCCGAAACAAAATATGAAATACAAACATGTTTCTCTAATCAAGGACTCCTATTTCTCGTTGATCCTCTTCGTAATTCCCTCCAAGCAGTAAAATGATAAATAAAAACTATAAGATTATTCGGCCAATTATCTTTCAATATAATGATGGTCCAAGGAGGAGGTCGGTGAAAGGCTTTGTCTATAATGCATAATGAGGTATTAAAGTTCTATAATGCATCACATTCTGTGTCCTCTTTGATATAGTGTTTTGTTTGTTTATGTTCAGAGTTCTTCATTCATTGAGAACTAGTTATAAGACCGAGTCATGCAATGCAACGCCCGGGTTTTACGTATGTAACTTCGTCACATGCGTTGATAAAAAAAGTTTCATGTCTCGTAAATTACTGTGTAAGTCTTAATGCACCACATGTTAAAAAACGAAGATATATCCAAACTTAAAGTTCAAAATAATAAACAAGTCAAAGCCGAAGTCAAAGTCATAAATATATAGCAAAGTAGACTAAGGAGTCAATATGATAACAAGTCAAAGTCGTAAATATATATCAAAGTTGAGTTATGAGTCAAATATGTAAATTTGACAAAGTATGATGAGGACTAATACACAAGGTCGGTAGACGGCTGTGTAATAGCATGTATATATAATATAATAAATATAATTTTAAATAGTAAGTTTGTGTGTTGAGTATCCAACACTCAGCTTCAGAAGGTGCTCAAATTCATTCATCGTAGACCAACACTCTTCCTTGGTAGGAGGGACCATCAACATAATCACGTAAACAGGACGTTTTACGACTTCTTCTAAACATCTTTCTTTCGTCCAAGAATTGAATATATACATCATGTCAATAATTAATCTTATTATTAGATGTAACGAAATCCAATATTTCATTAAACCATCATCCTTATATATAAAAAAGTTACTTATTCATAACGATTTCAACCCACTTGCCTCTCTCTTTCTCTGTGTGCATTGCTAACTAACTATGAGTTAACTTAACGATAGTTGTTTTAGAATCAACTCTTGGTATATACACAAAAATATATTTGAATACTTTATTCACGGTTAAATCAATTAAATAATTATTATGGGGTTTTCTAATATGTGTCTTAACACATATATAACAAACACTAATTATGGTACATATTTTTCTTAAAATTAACACATCTCATTATTTGTATTAATTAATCTTTTATTTTACCATATTTACACCATTACTATTCCCACTAAATTTTTCCTTCTACTAATTAAATATATTTTATATAATTATAAAACATATTATTATTTGCTTCAATTGCTAATTAAAACCCCTTATATAAAATTAAATAAATTCCAACTGCTAAATATTTTTAAATTTGCAACTAACAATTAGTGGACTTGATCTCTATATCTTTGTACGTATACGATACAATAAATGATATCTCAAATACAAAATATTACAATTTATAAGGCTGACAATTTTGTACACGAACACGTACAAAGATAGAGAGATCAATGCCACTAATTGTTAGTTGCAAATTTAAAAATATTTAGCAGTTGGACTTTATTTAGGTTCAAGGTAATCGCAATGAATAGTCATCAACTTCGGTAAAAGGCTAGAAGAATGGGACATATAAGGGGTTTTAATTAGCAATTGGAAAAAATAATAATATGCTTTATAATTAAATAAAATATATTTAATTAGTAGAAAGAAATTTTAGAGGGAATAGTAATAGATTAAAGGGATTTTTGCATATATCCCCCTATAAACCTACTTATTTGCGTATTTACCCAGTCCAAATTTAATATTGCATATATCTCCAACTTTAATAATAATCCAATATTGACAAAATTACCCTTTCACATATTAAAACCCCTATTACTCTTTACCAGTTCACTTCAAAAGCATGAGTACACTAAGTATCTTCTCCATCCTTCAATTCCACACTTGCAATCCAACCATTCAAACCTTCATCTATCAAACCTCTTGGATCTTCAACCTAACCATTTAAGCCTTCTTTGTTCCATACGTGCTCCAATTTTTAGGTAAATGACAATATCTGATTTCATGGATTTCGTAAATCTAACCAATTACCCAATCGAAAATGGAAAAGAGCCAAAACTTAAATTCATAATTGGATAACAAAACATTTCTTCACTTTACTAATGCTTCATCCTTCTATAACAAAGATTAGGATTTAAGTGATTTTAGAGTATGGAGTTCTGGAAAAAAAAAAAAAAAAAAAAAAGAGATAAGGATATATGTAATTTTATGGTTGAAATAAGGGTAAATCTGTCAATTTATTATTTAATTTTGATAAAAATAATTAAAATGGGTAAATATGCAATATTATCTAATAATGAAGGGGAAATATGCAATAAAAGTTTTAAATTGGGTAAATATGCAATTTATAATGTTTGAAGGGTGATATATGCAAATGCCCCTAGATTAAATATGGTAAAATAGAGATTAATTAATACAATTAATGAGATGTGTTACTTTTAAGAAGAATATTTACCATAATTAATGTTAGTTATATATGCCCTAGAGCACATATTAGAAAACCCCATCATTATAAGAATAAAGAATCTACCTTACAAGTAATAAATTAAAAAAATTAATTTTAGTAATCCAAACTATTACTCAACAGCTCATATTAATAATACTAATTTATAAGAGTAAATTATCTTTTGAGTATATGTGGTTTGAGGGTTTTAACTCTTAGAGTCACAAATTCAAACCTTTAACAAATGGAACACCATGATATTATATTTTTAACAATTTGAGTCACAAGTGACAAGACCCTTACGCCGTTAATATATGTTAGTTCTGCCGTTAAAATCAAACATGTACATGGCACATGATGAGTACTTTTGTAAATTTAATCAAACCCATTGTTAAATCTAAAAAACATTAAACTCATTATCTTCTTACAATCTCATTCAGTATCCGCTCATACTACCATGTTAAAGAAGTTGCCCGCATAAGGGAGTGATACATCCAGGTAAAAGAACTAGTTTCTTAGTGGGCGTAGCAATCTTGGTTATTTTGATGAAGTAGTAGATTTATGTCTTGTTTTCATAAAACAGTAGATTTAATAACTAATAACCATATTTATAACCATATATATAGCTAATTATGAAATCAAATATAACCATACAGTAGAGTTATAACCATATATATGAAAGCACATGGACGAATAGTGTAGGTAGACATTTTTACATGGTAGTTTGAGTGGATACCAAATGCGTAAGATTGTGAGAAGGTAATGAGTTTATACGTTTTTTTATTAATAGATTGAGTTAAATTTACAAAAGTATCCATCATGTGCCTTGCACATGCTTTGTTTTAACAACAAATTTAACAAATATAGGGTTTTGTTACTCAAATTGTTAAAAAAATATTTTTATGAGGTTCCATTTGTTAAAAGTTTAGATTTATGATTCAAAAAGTTAAAACCTCCAAACCTCATGTACTAAAATATATTTTACTCTACTAATAATTTAGCAAATAGTAATTATATTTTTTGTTTTTTACCAATAATAGTCTTAGTCTAAATAGTATAATTAATATAAAGTTACATTTCAATCCTATTCGGTTTCACTCATACAATGACTTTTGTTGCTTTATTATTAGCTGCTAATAAATATTGGATTATTATTTTTAGAATCTAACTTGGAATAATAAATAGTGTTTTATCTTATAATAAGTAGTATTTATTTTGGTTGTAAACATGAACTACGAATTAACCTAAAATACAATGAATACTAAATAAGCGATAAAGATCGGTTTGTGTTTGTCCACAGCCAACAAATGGCAGTTGAGTCTCGTGGCGGGTCAGTTGAGCTTTTGTCTGCACATGGTACAACTCTTAATGCACATCTTACAATTTTTCACCCTATTTCTTTCACTCCCTTTTCACATACTGACCCACCCCCACCCACCATCTTACAACACCACCTTCTTCCTCTTCATTTTGCTTCACACACACTCTCTCTAAGTCCTAAATCATACTTCTATTGATTTTACAGATTCAACTGTTTATTTGATTCATTTCTGTATATATTCAATTCAAATTCAAAAATTGAATCAAAATCAGGTTAAGGTTCATAATCAAGCCATGGATTCAGGTTCTGAATCGGCGTTTATCGGCTCATGGAGCTCATCTTCTTCATCTTCATTTCTCAATACCTCATTTGAATCAGAACTTGATTCAAACGATGCAGATCTAGAAACTGACGACTTCATTGCTCAGTTAACTCGCCAAATGGCGGATTATATGCTTCAAGACAACGATGACGATACAACAGGAGATGAAAATCAATCTACGAAACACTCCAGTTTGCACAATCGCAACTTCCAGGTTTTTCGGAAAACCTAATTTCATTCACTTGCTACAGTTTTCTAATTGTTAATCGAAATGAATCGTTGAACTTTAGTCGTTTAGTTGTTAATTTACTGGTTGTGGTTTTGTGATAGGAACCTGTTTTGAATAACAATCACGAACAGACTCGTCGGAGCTACGCTGATACAGTGAAGAAATCACTCGCAGGTGTTCAATCGGAGCAAAAAGTTACCGGAAACGAACAAACACAAATACAATTACAATCACAATTACAACCTCCGATTCAAGTATGAATAAACTCATGTACCAAATCTGATGATGAAATTGAGTTACGATTTGATTTGTGTGTTGTCGTGTAGATGTATCAGGTGGAAAATCAACCTCGAGTTGGTGGAAGGGGAAGAAAGGGGAAGATGAATGAGTCGACTCAGCAGCAGGTGAAAACTCACCGTCATGAGCAGATGCAGAGTAACAGAAGTTTCAGAGGTAGTAAGGAGTTTGTTAATGGCGGAATTGGGTACGGGTCATTACCGGTGGTCGGGTCGGGTATGAGGGCGATATTTCTAGGCGGGTCGGGTTCACGAAACGTGATGAGTGGGACCGGTGTTTTCTTGCCTCGTTCATCCACAGACGCAACTGATCATAGCCGCAAAAAGCCAGGTACGTCATTGGATTGTTTTTTTTTCTTTTCTTTGTAAATTCATAATTACAAAATACTTTATTTGTAATTTGTGATAGTTTGTTACGACCCGGCCCGACTCGACTCTCGTCAATTTTTGAGTCTTTGTTATCAGGAGTTGGTAACGGTATGTGTTTGTAGCACATAAGTTGTTGGGTTCTCACGACTCATACGGGCTATAAAGATACATGTAACCGAGTTAAATATGCCATTACTTTAATTTCAAGTACAAAATAGTAAATTTTATCTCTGACAAGAGGAAGTGGTCATCATGTTTAGAAAAATAAATTTCTATCAGTACAACGTAGAAAAAAAGGTCTCATCATTTATTGCATGTTTGCATGACAACTTAAAACCATAATTTTATCCATTTAAACTAACAATGCTTATTATCATAAGCCGTAAGAGAAAAAGAATCATTTAATTTGTAACTTTTAAAATGACATGTATAAATATCTATGTGTTTTTTTGGCTTAAATATGATTATGAATATAACATGTTTGTATGTATTAAAATTGACTAAACAACCTTCTTTAATTATCTATTAAGCCTCTAAACTTGTTTACTTTTACTCAAGTGATGTAATTTCAAATGTTATTTAAGTTATGACTTCAAACATATGTGGAGTATTTATATCTTGTCATATGCAATAACTTTTTTCAATTAAAGGTAAATTTGAAGACAAGTTGGTAAAATAAAAGTGAAAAGTTAATTGATTAGTGCATAATAAAAAATAAAAATAAACAAAAAGAGTATTAGAACAGAATATATGTGAGTTGTGTTGTGTGTCCTTTGGATTCCATGTGCGGGTAGGATACTAAGCATTGACTTTGATTGAATGAATGAATATGGATGTATATTCTGAAATATTCAAGATTCTACTATTTCAAGATTCTTTTCTTATTTGCTTTGTTGCCACCCTCTCTCTCTATATATATATATCTAGTGGGCTCTACCCACACTCCATCTCATTAATTTATATATTTTATCATTATCTATCTGGCTTCTCTTTTTTTCTTATTAGTAGTTGTATTATTTGCAACTTTCAATGTGGTGTAGTGATAAGAGGTTTGGATTCTTCAAAAGAGACTCAAATTCTAGTCTCACTACCACCACTTTGGAAGGGGCAAATGGGGGCAATAAAGGGAGACTTGTGGCCAACATAAGTTCGATCTCTGAGCCAAACAGGTTTTACCGCTAGCTTGTTGTCGTGCCTACGGGCGGACGGGCTAGTGGGTTTCCCCCGAATTGGAGTTGGTTTAATAGGTGGGCTTCGGCTACCCAGCGCTGTCTGTGTTCGCAGAGCGTTTGGGGTCGCCTTTCGCCATTGGGTTACCCCGGGTAGCCGGGCTTTATTCGTTTCGCTGTCAAAAAAAAAAAAAAGTAGTTGTATTATTTTCTTAATTAAATGCTCACGTCATATTATCTTTTCTTAAATATTTAACGTTTATTCCTATTGAAACTCAAAATCCTAACACGATGAGTGTTACACCATCTCAACATCTTCATTTTTATTGGATTACATATCCTTTTAACATATACCTTTTTTATGCATGTATCTTAATTAGGTTCTATTATATTTTAGTTGAAGTTAATTAAGTTGAGTTGTTGGTTATGGTTTTCATCTTTTTAAGCTAAAACAACTCTTGACCCGTAACTATTACGGGTTGGTTTTACTATTTTGATTCACTAGGCTTTTATTAAAACACGTGAGTTTAGAAATGTGTTGGGTTGATCCAAAACTTATAGCTTGTGTGGCATTGTAATATATTAGTGAGAAAATTTATTAAACAATGTAAGCATCGTAGCATCATGTGTTAATTCTGTTATATTCTTAAGATTAAATGAACGATCTAGTTTGGTCTTGTATACATGCCAAAACTCTTTAGTCGTGTTTTAAGAAATGAGACCGGTAAGACGTATAAAGACCGTCAAGGAAACCAATTACTGCCTAGTGACCGGTTCAACTGATAACGAGTGATTATAGTATACGAACTTTCAATGAGAGAGCTAGCTAGCTATATATATAGTTTGTTTAATATTGGGAAAGAAAACAAAAGGATAGGGTTAACATATATGTCAAAGACATGCAGTTGGTGTTATTTGGTTGTGTTGTCAAAATCAAACAAGCTGGAATTTTATCTCTACTCAAAGTATTTGTACGTGCAAATATGTCGATTTGTATCTTAGTATGAATACCAATAACATGTTAAACAATTGTATAGGTTGTTCGACTGTACTTGTTCCAACTAGAGTATTGCAAGCACTAGAGCAACACTTCAACAACATAGACTCCCTTTCACCGACGAAGAACTTAGCTCCGACTCATAATATTGGTATTACCCTTTTTTACTTTGTATATACGTTTGTTTTTGTTTCACGTTCGGCCCACCATGAACACGGACGTTTCATTAACATTATGGTTTTCGATCTAAACAATTTCAACATTACTTTTATATATGTTTTTGTTACAGTTAACAAGGAGAAAACGAAAATGACGCAAGATCAGTTGGAATCAGTGGACCATCAAGACTCGAAACTTCCTCAAGATTGGATTTATTGATAAACAAAATAAAATAAATAGAAACAGTACGTACGTAATAATAAATGGGTTGGCCGGTTTTTAATAAAGTGAAGGGGGTATGGTATCGTACGTGGTTAAAGATTAACAATAATATTGATATTGTGAAGGAAAGTGTCGGTTGCTTTGATTCAAGGGGGGTCACTGTTGTAAATTATATTCTTCTGGTGGTCTACTTGTAAAATAATAATAAATAACATGATATGATAATAATGTTGCATGTAATAATTCAAGGATGGGATGAATAAGTCGGGGATTCTAATATACAACCAACTATAATAAATAAAAATAATAATTTTTGTCCTTTTTTTGATTGTTTGTCCTTAATTAGTTCTTTTAATTATACACAACTGTCTATTTTGATTACTGTGTTCATTATGTTTTCTAGCTAATTTGAGTATGCACAATTCATATGAAACAAGTCACAAGTATGTCTTGATTAAGTAATTACAGATCGGTTTTGCTACTTTATATTAAGTTGCAATTAAATGAACTTTAGTCAAACTTAATTAAGGAATTAATCATAGAAGCAATGTCAAAGCTATTTGATATTACTTTAATTTAAACTCAAATTGAAGGAGCTTTAGTCAAAGTATACCATGACTTTTTAATAAATCTAATTTACTGATATTTAGTTAATTTTAATTTTTTATGGCATATGTTGAAAGTAAGAGTTTGATGATATCTTTTAAGTTTTATTATTTAATCATGACTTAACCATGGGTTTTATAGTGGTAGGTTTCCATCATAACGATGTTCCTAAGTAAATTGGATCATAAGTATTAACATTACTACATGTATGGACAATTGACATCCCATCTTAAAAAACTTATTTAGGTATTAATGTGGTTTTAAACGTTATTAAAAAGAAAGTTATGTTTAACTCTCTCATCTCTGGTTAATCAAAACGCATCAAAATGAGAATCGAAAATGCTTTTACATTGAAATTTAAAAATATCATATTCATGATTATTGTTGACAAGTCACTAAAATTTAAGTATATTGAACTCAAGTTGCAATAATTATGTTTATGACTTATGAGTTAGTCAACACGTTAAACTTATCGTGACGTGTGAGATTTTGTTTAATTGCAATGGTTTCGTTATTGCAAAGCCTAAAATAGAAAGCAAATATCCTCCATGTATTTATATCTTTTAAATTAGCCATATATCTAAATCAAGTTGTGGGTAATAAATTAGAGTTCATGAAACCGTATCCTTTAAAGTTGCTTCAAAGTTTTGTTTATAATTTTATATAAAAAAAGTTTTTTTTTAATCTTCCAAATTTACCGTTTCGACTTTCTTCGGTATTTCGACGTTTATTTTTCCACAGATAAACTTTAGGGTGCTGCTATTTACACTCTCATCTACCCTATAAGCATTAAATGTAAAGTTTAATTAACCATTAGTTAATTTATTAATTATCTACTTATTAATACTAATCATTAATCATAATTGCTAACTAATAAAACTATACATGATTTTATAAGAATGAGTTAAGTGCAATTTGCACCCCTGTGGTTTACATCCAAAAGCGTTTTGCAACCCCATTAAAAAACTTAGACTGTTTGCAACCCTATGCTTCTTAAAATAAGTCATTTGCATTCATCCGTTAAATTCAATGTTAGTTAACCGTTAGTTTAAAGGGTCAAAGAGACATTTTAGCATCATATATATTTTATCCTTTTCAATTGCATCTATAAGGTACTGGGTTTCTTGAAAAAAAAAACCAACTCAAGTTATGTTTTACTTTATTTCTTCGATCAACAACGCCAACGCCATATACATTTACTAGGTTTAATACCCGTGTGTTACACACGGGTTAAATAGTAATATTTATAAAAAAATTATAACCATTATATTTAACAATTGTAAATATATAACATTTAAGGAGTTGGCTCCATCAACTTGCATGGTGAAAATTTTAGCTAAATTTTACCTCCCAAACTTCTTATTATAGAAAAAAAATCCCTTCAAAAGTTGCCCCCTAAAAGTTTGATTTATTAGATAGATTCTTTTTCAATTGCATGCAATTCTTCAACATATTATCATCTCCTCCACTTCTATTTACCAAACCTTGACATATATCACGTTTATTACCAGAAAACTGATTCCCATTTAAACCTTAAATCCGACCATTAAATTTCCGAATTTGGTCGCGATCCATAGCTAACTTCCTTCGAAGCTTAATTATCTCTGGCCTCTAGAACACGAACCGAAGTTATACGCCATATACGCCCCAAACCTGAAACCATTTCCAAATCCACCGGTTTCAGTATGTCTTTGATTGTGAATAACCGTCATTAGACGCCGCTTGACTGAAAACACCACCACAAGAATCAACAGGGAGGTCGAAAATGCAACAACGGAAAATACACGGTAGCCGGTAGGCCACATTGACGTTGAGTGAAAGAATGAGTTGTTAATCGGAACGTGTTCGAACCAGTTTGATTTGTGATCCATTGTTGTAAGAAAACGAAATAGATTCGAAGCCACTTGAATTCTGATAGGAATCGACATGATTTTGGGAGATTCTTATGGTTGTGGTTTTCTCAAACTTTAAACTAACGGTCAACTAACGATTAACTTAACGGAGAGGTGCAAACGACTCACTTTAGAAAGCACAGGGTTGCAAACTGTCTAAATTTTTTAGTGGGGTTGCAAAGCGCTTTTGAATGTAAACCACAGGGATGCAAATTGCACTTAACTCTATAAGAATGATAATACGATAATTAAAAAAAATAGTCCATTACTTTGATAAAAACCAAGAAACGTGTCACTTTTTGTACACAAGTCATTAGATTTTCACAAGATCTAAACACCTAAAATTAAAAAAATAATTCATAAAAGTAGAATAAAATAACTAACATTACATATATAAGAATGAAATTAAAAATAATACCTGGTTAGTGTAAAAACTTGATGTACTACTCATTTTGATGCTTGACGTTCGGAATTAATTATAAAAGAATATGTCAAACGATTTATAACTATAAAAATACATTTTTTATAACCCTCTCAACCATATGCAAAATACTCAATTCACCAACTAGTTAATTACAAATGAAAAATTATACGAGATAGAAAAAAAAAATCATGCGTATTTAATGATAATTTATTACCATATTTAATGCTAATTAAATGGATGATAAAAAAAATAATCGAATTGCATGTGTGCAAATTAGACCATTCACTTTTCGATCCTCACACTTTAGATTATTTATAAATTTTAATTGGATTTAACAAACATCAACATTAATAAATGTATTAAATAAAATAGACTAGAGTGTAATTGGAAAATAGATTAAGGTGCATTTAGAAAAACCCTAAACTTTAATGTACAAGTCGACGTAATTAAGACTTATAGATTTTAAGTTTTAACACATCTACCCTAATGCACGAGTAATATATTTTAATAGTTCTACCAGTTTAGCATTGTAATGTTTGGTTCTTTATACCAATGAATAAAGGTTATTTTATATTTTTATTTATAAGTAGATAAAAAATATGTTGTTATTTACTGGACGGAAACTTAGCAAGGGTTATGAAGTGTTATTTTTAAAGCACGTTTTAGTCTGAAATTATATTTTCATACAATCATACGTAGACCGTTTATCTAATATGTGTTTGGTGATATTTCAACTTAGATATTCGTTATATCTTGTATCTGTGTTGTAAATGATATATGAGACAATGATAGAGCTAATTTAAAAATTGAGGAGTATAGCTAAAAAAACTCACGTATGAACGACCAAAACAGTAGAAGACGAGTTCTTACGCGAGTTATGTCGTTGTTGTTACATATGTATCAGGTTTTGTGCTTCATCCCATATGGGGTCTCCATGATTGATTAGGGCACCCACCACATCAAATTCCTTTGGAATCCTGCAAACGAGTTGTAGTACGAGGCTTGCTTCATTAACTGGATGATCTATTGATCTACATCTCCTAATTCGGGTCAAACAAACTCCAGTTAAACATATTTTTACGACTTTAGAACCGTGTTGTGACTGCTGTTAAACCCTCCGCCCCCACCCCACCTTTCAAAAACGTAAAAGAAAACATTTCTCATTTTTAGACAAAATCTACTTCTTATTTGATTTAACCTCTATCACGTACATATTCAAAATATACTCTATATTTATCTTTAATAGTAATAGTAAGATGTGGTGTAGCTTATTTTATGTAGCGTACTGCTGTTGTTAAAAAAGTATTTTTCTAATCTCGATAGGTGGCACTGAAGATGGTGACCGACGGTTTTTTAATTTATTAAAAAAATAAATAAAATAATTTAAAGGAAAAATAATAAAGATGTATGCAAATTGCAAGGAGTTGCCATCCACTTGTTACTTGTATCCTCGAAGAAAACAAAAACGAAGGCTGCAGGGTGACATCATGGAATATCAACTTATATTTTATTTTGTTTTTTTTGTACTTGTGGTGTTGTATAATAGTGTTGTCAAATATTCTAAACTTATATTCTAAATTAAAATTAAAATGTTTCTTAAGATTGTAACATTTTTTTATATTAATTGATATCATTTACTCTTGTATTTATGTTTAAAATTAAAATAAAAAAGAAGGGTAGTGTGGAGTTAAGGGCATTAAGAGAAAAAGAGGATGATGTGGAATTAAGATGACGCATAAGTGAAGTTAAATGGGGTTAGAGGACACCGCATAACCTTATGAATGGTTTTGTAGTCATCCGCGGATAATTAATTGCCCGACTTTAAACAAGCTACACTGCTACGAAGTTGGATTAATTTGACTTTAAACAAGTTACTATGTTGGATTAATTTTAACAATGAATTGAACAATAAAAAGATTTCCACACGTTACCCCGGTTACAATAGTTAAAGTGACGTAGTTAAATACGATAAGAGTATGGAGTGTAGATTAGGTAGAAATATATGAGCTTGTGTCACATTGGTTAGGTGATTGAAACCCGATATTTGTGGTATATAAATAAAAATAAAACAATAAAAAGCCAAAGAAATAATATGCCTAGCCGCCTAGGGATCAAAACCGTAATCTCCTAAACCAAAGCGAAGCGACAGTGAAATCGGTGATATGTTCGACTGTGGAAATCGAACATGTGATGAACAATACAGCAAAAGTCAAAGTTTTGGAGTTAAAAAACAATTGTTACGAAACACGAAGTACCGATTATTTGTACCCACACGTTCATGAATGTTATGGTCTAAAGTTGCATGTACATAAGTAAAATGGAGAGAAAAGAACATATTTAGAAGTATAAATACTCAAAATTAATGACTAGAAAAAATTGAAGAAAGGAGGAAGAAAAAAAAGTTGGAAGCCCTTAATTTTTTATTTTTTATTTTGGCAAATTAGCACTAAGTAATCCCGACTAACATCTATTAGCTGGAAATAATTTTAACTCGGTTTATTTTCTCCAGTGGTCTCAAATCTAACTTTTTTGGTCTTTAGTGATCCGCTGTTAAGTGTACTTAATGTCCATTAACTTTTTTTTTTTTTTCGATTTCAAAATGATGTTTTATGAATATTGATCGGAAGGAGGATACGAGTCAATTGATGTAAACTTTACCTCGAACCAGTATTTCAAACGATGAAATGGTGTTCAATAAGGTGTTCAAATTAAATCATTTGGAGCACCAATTGAAGGTAAGGTTTACATCAACGAACCCATATTCACCTTCCATTTTGACTTGTTTATTCTTATCGTGCTTTGACGTAATATTTTTCATAAACTGAATACAAACGTATAAATCGTTAAAACCGAGCCTTACAAATGTTACACTATACCAACATCGTGTAGGCTTCGTCCAAATATTTTGCTACACAACTACACAAGTATGCTGTACGCAACACCAATTGTTTATTGGGATGAAAATTTTTAAGTGATCATGGGCCTCATATGTTTAAGTTTTTTAAGTCTTAATCTATTGAACCTTAGTTAGGCCCAAGCCTGGTTAACCACTAAGTTAGTATTGAGTTTATTTAATATTTTCAAACAAATGAGATATACCCAATTGTAAATGATGTTCGAGTTATGTCATGTCCTAAGTGCTAAGGGTTAAAGGTTTATTGTGAATAAATATAAAATATGGGTGGATAAGTAAAAAAAGAGAAGAATATTTATATGGGTTGAAATGTTGTTTGATTAACCGAAACATTAAAAGTATTTAATTCAGTCAAAACTGATGAAAAAATAAAATGGTGACATTTTTGTAAATAATGTGACTTATTTATGGTGTGTAATTACGGAGGTGGTAAGTGGTGCATAATTACCTAAACCCACACAATGAACATAAAAACTTGTTTAATGGCCTTGAATTGCTTACACCAAACAATAAATGACTTATAGTTAAATGATGAATTGCTTAAACTTCATTTTGAATAACATGCATTACGAACGTGCACTATGTTTAGTAGTGAGTAAGTATAAATTTAGTAACATTGATACATATTTACATAGGATTGTGTGTAAGCCATTGGATGCTAGTTATAAGTAATTCAAAATGAGTGTTTAGCCGTTCAAAAGTAGTCTCAAATCATTCTTGGCTTAGATAACTTATATCAAACAATGAATGGTACATGGTACTTGATTACACACTAACCTTAAATGACTTTATACAAAACAAATGTATGATTTGTGATTTTGAATGATTTACAATAAACAATGAACAACTAGCTTGCACTAAAATGCTCTGACAAGCATACATACATTGACGCCATCTATTGTTTTGACTGGGCACCTGATCTAACTGTTACGTATAGACCTATACGTGCCCACTAGGTCCTAGATTTTGGATATATCATGCAAGATGTCGTTGAATCACAAATCACAACAAATTTTTATTTCAATAACAACAAGAAGTTTCAATTCACACAATGAGGCCTAACCGTCACAATTAGGACACGACTTAACCTCGTACATGTTTTAGTAAACGTCATCATGAGGCCTAACCGTCATAATTAGGCCACAACTTGACCTAGATTCACACCTTGGGACCATAATTAAAAACGATAATATTGTATGTATGTATGTATGTATGTATGTATGTATGTATGTATGTATGTATGTATGTATGTATGTATGTATGTATGTAGCGTGCGGATGTATTATAATATTGTCCTTAAATCCAAAAATTAATATTTTATATATAACAGGTTTCTCAAAGTAATCAAACCATTTAAAATCACTTAAATTCATAGCTTTTTTTTCGGTAAAAATCCATTTTGATATAGAGAATAGATGGATGTGACACAAATACACAATGTTAGACATATGTTAAGTTTCTATGATTTAACCACCTTAAGTGGATTTTTTCATGGTATACCAATAAATGGTACCTACACATAAATAATGTATAGTAACATCTCCCATAAAGAAAACATAAAAGCATCTTTTTTTTTTCTCCATTACCAAAACTTTATTTATAAAGATAAAAATTAAAAAGCATACCTTTATACTAAAAACAAATGTTATTGTTTCCTAAGTTGTGGATCCATCTTATCTATCGTTTCCTATGACATGACAAGACAACCCGCCATTATATCCTCTTCCGTCGGCCGTCCGATCGAAAACGACCCCTCTCTCTTTCTATCCCAACCCAAATCCTAATTTCACTTCTTGGCTTTTGGTGAACAAGAACAAGTTGAAATCTTGGTTTAAGTTTGATTTTCGTTGGTTGATGTGACTAAGAGTTGTTTAATTTCTCACCGCCCATCAAAGATTGTTGCTTTTTCAAGAACCCTTTATGCCTGGTAAGTGTTCGACGAAATGCCTCAGTGACTAATTTCTTGAATCAATGTAGAAATTGCTGGTGTATTCATAAGCTGTTGTTAGTTTATGCTTTATCAAGTTTTAGCCCTTCTTTACTGTTTTTTGATAGTTCTGATAGAAAACAAAGGGGAAAAGAAAAATCTTTTTATTTTTTTAATTTTTTTTATAGTTTATGGCCAAGATAGCATTTTTAACTAGTATATCTTGCTTTTGAAGGTGGATCACATCTTGAATATGGGTCGACTTTTAGTGTGTATACTTACTTGTAGACTGTTGTTGATTCAGTCAGGGAACTTTTTAAATCTTTATCATGATGTAAGTGGAGCAAAAAAGGAGAACTGAAGCAAGCATGTGCACAAAGCTTTTAATTTATTTATCTCTTAATTACTTTTGCTCCTTGTTTTGTTGTTGTTGTTGGTGTTTCCCCTGTCCTAATCAGAGGTTTAATATGCAAGAATTATTTATTTTTCATCACCAGGGAATCTAATTTATGTGTTTCATGTGTTGCATAATATTTTATCATCTTATCTTCAAACTCATAATAATCATTTATTAGGACCACTAGAATCATTTTCAGTTACTTGTAATTCAGCATCTTGACAATCAGGATTAGCCTATAGATACAGCTTATTGAAACTCTTTTGCCTGTCGAATACTAGATCGCTTCTTCACTTTGTCTAATGCATATGAGGTACTCGACGTTATATAGCAGTTCGTTTAACTTTTGAACCATTTGGATATACTTTTTTTGTCCGGTGCTTATTGAAACATCACCTTCAATAGTGATGATGCCAAAGAATCTCTGGGATTAAGGTAATTTGATAAATTTTGTTACGCGTTTTATTGAAAGAATGTTGTTTTGTTTTTTTATAGAAAAATTCACAAGATGATGGGAGGATTTTGTAGTTGTGAAACTAGAATTTTTGTACTGTAAGTAGGTAAAAATGGGGACCATAAGGAGAATCTAGATCATTAGTTTATTTTGGTAGTTTTAATGTAAAAAGTATCTGTTGAGCTGTTCTAACAACATATTCTCTTGAAGATTTTGGCTTTTTTAGGAAGTAAATCGTATGATCCGAATCAAATCATAGTTGTTATGATTCTTATGAAACGAAAAAAAAATACTTTTGCTCTTTGATTTTATAGCAATATTCAGTTATGGATGATGATACTTTTTCGTGTTTTGTTCCTTTCCTATCTGGTTTTCTTTGATGCATCTCATATTCTATGAAAATTCATGATATTATCTTCAATTTTTGCATTAGTTGTTGTGTGCTAGAGACTGTTGATTTCAATATAGACTGTTTGACTGATTTCAAATCATGATTGCTATTTTCAGGAGACATATCTCTCTTGTCATCAAAATCTTTAGTGGACAGAATCCTGCCACAAATGTAGGGTCAGTTTCAGTGGTTTCGCCTGTGAAATTTTGTTGAAATTTACTAAAAGGCGTAAAATGGGTGACTGTAATTCAAATCGTGCTACATTACGAGACAAATTTGAACTGGAGAAATTCCGTTCCAAAGTTGTAAAGAGCGTACCCAAGATGGAACCATTACCTTCAAACTTTGACCAAAAGAAAAAGTCAACGGAGATTGAAGAAATCGTCAAATACATGAAACATTTACCAAGTTATCTCGAAAGGGGAAAAGTGTTTCAAGATCAAGCTTTAAGTTTTGGAGTCATGGATTGGGCCCGCTTAGAGAAATGGCAAACTCGACAGTATAAACAAGGTGTTGTTAAAAGTAACAAATGCTCACCATCTAGCAGCTATTCTTCATTGTTTTCAGCAGATGGATCATCTCCTAGATCTAGCAGAGATCAAAGCTGCTCACCTGCTCGTCAAAAAGCTCATCGGGTAACTCTCCAATCTCATTTTAAAGCTTCCCCTATAAAAGATTGTACTCCAAATAGCAAATCTTGTGCAGAAAGTGTTGAAAATTTTCAATATTTTAAAGATCCTTCGAAACAATCATGCTTGAAGGGGAAGTTGAAGATCCAAGACGAGTCTGTAAATGCTAATAACAATCCAAATACATCTACATTTCAATGTGAAGCTATAAACGTTAAATACTCACAAAAGGAACTCGATTTTTCAAGAAATGAAAGAAAAAGTTCAACCGATTCTTCTAAGAACCATGACTTAAAATCAAGAAGTGTGTCCCCGCTTCGTCGTTTTAGCTTTAGTCTTAAATCTGCTACAGAAAGACCAGATTCTCCAATCTCTCAAAATTCGAATAAAGATAGTAACCGGTCTCAATCAAGCCCATTAAGGAGGTTATTAGACCCAATATTTCCTTCAAAGGAGACGTGTCGTGAAGATTCAAGAACAAGGGCTAAAGTGAAACTTGATTTCAAGAAGGAAACTAGGGTTGATGATGCTTCATCATCATCCTCATGGAAGCAAGCTCTTTTTCAAATAACAGTTAAGAACGAGCGTCTTTTGTTCACGTTTGCAGTTGAAAACAACAAGGAAATACTTGCAGCCACAGTGACAAGTTTAACTTCTTCAGTGAAAGATAATAACAAAAACCTGCTTTATACGTTTTTCACTGTCAACGAGATGAAGAAAAAGAACATAAGTTGGTTATCTCAGGGAAACAAAAGTAAAGATCACGGTTATGTACCTAACGTAACCGCTCAAATGAAGGTTTCAAGTTCTGATTATGACACGCGGGAGTTTGTTTTGTTTTCTGTGGATCCAAATATCTCGCCACAAGAAGAGATGGAAGCTGTGGTTGTGAAGTTTTCAAGTAACTCAAATGTTGAAGATAATCAAGAAAGCTTTAGCACAACGGTTATTCTACCGGATGGTAGTCACGGGGTACCAAATAAAGGAGAACCTTCGCCATTGGTTGATCGATGGCGATCCGGTGGAGTGTGTGATTGTGGTGGGTGGGATATGGGCTGCAGGTTAAGAACCCTTTCCAACCAGGTGCAGTCTAGTAGTTCAAGATCAGACAAAATACACCCGACTACATGTCAGTTTGAGCTTTACTATCAGGTATGATCGTATTATTCAAATTTAGTTGACCTCAGGGTATTTTCGTGGTGGCTTCGGACATATTTAGTTGACTATGGTAGGGTTGGGTTCTCGCTACAAGAACCCGACCTGGTAGACTTAAGTACTCTTAACTCTTAAGTCACCTAACTATCTCTATGATACCCTGTTTTAAAAAAATTCGAATACTCGCTTATTTTTTTGTCTAACTTATCAGCAGGCTGCGTTTCAGAACAAGAGACCTTTTTTCAGCCTCTGTCCTTCGAAGGAAGGTATGTTTTCAATCGAGTACAATGCATCATTATCGCCTCTACAAGCATTCTCAATATGTATATCATACATGGATTCGCGAAAGATGGCTCGGAATACGCTACTCAAAGCACGTATATCTCAGCAGGTTCCCCGAATTTATACCCCAATACCGCGTATTAAGAGAAGTGTAACTGGTAAGGTTACTTCACTATAAGTATTTAATTATGTAAGGTTTATTTTCACTGTGATATCTGCAATGTTAACTGTAATTATGCATGAAAGAAATCTAGTGTTAAGTGGAAATTGGAAAGTGAAGCTTTGCTTGGCATCTATATTTTGCCTCTTTGGATGATTTAGTTTGATTTACTTGTTTGCATTGATGATATGAATAATGTCAGAGCGAAGCTTACTCGTCCATTCATTAATATTCATTCGTGTCAAACAAATCAAGCTTAGCTCAAATCCGGTTAAATTGTCTAACTCGAACATGATCCTTGTTAGTTGTAACCCATTTTTTCTAAACGAGCGAGAAAGGTTGTAAACTATGCAAGCAATATCGGTGATATATCGGTTATCGGCCCCCATGTAAAATATCGGTGTCAAGTATCGGTTAGAATATCGATAACGATATTATCAGTGATATTGACTAATATAGATTTAAATATGACCGATTTATCACCGATTTTCCCAATTTCAGTACCTTCTTTCTTGGTTCTTCCATCCTTTATTCTTCTTCTTCTTATTGCTCCTATTAGTGTTAATTGTTACTTGTTAGTGTTTTGAGTGTTAATCGGTTGCTAACCTTGCTATAATTGTTAAAACTGCTATATATATAAAGTCTGCATGTTCTTAAAATTATTGATATCTCAATGTGATAACCTATTTCTCAAATATTGTTTCTTGATCAATGTCTGAGTTTTTACCGTATTAACTGCATAGGTTGTAAATACATTAATTGGGTTGTAAGCTGGTTGAGCTTATAAAACAAGTCTCTTCTATTTTATAAATTAGTTTAAGGGTCTGACTTGTGTAACTAAACGGTTTAAGACATAATTTGTTTGTTAAATGTGTTAGACACTTAATCTAACATTTATTATTAACATTATTGAAGTTGTTTACTTTGGATGGTGATTATATCAACTCTAACAAACCTGAAAAGAACTAACATAAAAAGAAAAAAAAAAACAAAACTTTTGTCTACATCATGTGCATCTAGTAAAGAATTTAAAAACTCTGGGTTGAACTAAAAGAAAACTTTTGAGGGTTATACACATATTGTGACATTGTGTATAATATCTTCACTAGTCTCAATAGTTATATACAAGTCTTTAGAAAATAGAAAAAGCATGATGTGTATGACATGCACGTGTCAATGAAGCAAATCCTCATTGAATTTTGTTTTTTCATTAGAAAAGTGCTGATACATCATACATGTTATGTGCTACCCATGTGAATACTCTAGTGTAGCGGTATGAAAATTTCTTAAGATTAACTGAGGGTCCAACAGTTACTAACTAGAGATTCATAGCAATGCAGAGATGCGTCACAAGTCCGAGTATCTACTCGTAACCTATAGATACGTAGAAACAGAGACATGGGTCATGAGTATGAGTATCAGAGTATCTACCAGTAACCTAATGGAATGTCATGTGACTTTATATCATCTAAAATTAAAAATCCACCTCTTTAATTCTTAAGTTAGTTAGTAACAATTATTATCATTATGAACCATGAGCTAAACAGTATCCATTTTACGATCATAGCCACTAGCCAGCACAGCACAATCATTCCGTTATGTGATGTTGAACAACCCTAAAGTTAACAACATTATTTGTCTCCGACTTCAAATATACCAAAATTCAATAGGAACAAACTTCCAAGAGATCCTAGGCTATACCAACCCAATTATAACACAAAATCAAGATTAATAGTTGAAATAACATACATACATACATGAGAAAAAACCAACTTGTATATTTTTAAAAAAAGAATTTTTCACTCTTCATACTCATCCTCCTCCTCCTCATTATTTGCATCTTGATATTGCTAATATTCCGACACGGAATCATTCATATTACTCTCGGCCTCCGTGAACTCCATCTCATCAATTCCTTCACATGTGTACCATTGCAAGTAAATTTAGGCTTGTTATTAGTTATATATTTGTTTAAAACAACGGTTTGTGTAATAGCCTATGACCAATGCAATCAAAGATACAATCACCAAGAAAATAAACATTGTATTGGCTCTACTACACTAAAGAAGAATCCTAACTGGTTGGATTGAACCAAAGAAAATGAAAAGCAACAATATTAAGATGAACTTAAACCTAGCCTCTCTTATCCTTAAACTACTACATGAAGCCTCTCGGGATGAATATTAATACTAAAAAATACCATAACATATAATCGAGTCCTAAAAAGGTTTTAAGATAATAAGTTTCCAGTGAAATGAAGCACCGATACGTATACGTTTTCTAGGTCTAGTCAAGACCGGACCAAAACGTTACGTTTTCTAGGTCTAGTCAAGATCGGACCAAAACGTTTGACGTTGGATAGAACGTTTTGGTCCGGTGTGGTTCTTCACCTTTATCCTTGACCGGTGTTTGACCCTGAATTTCTTCCAACGGTGTGGGGTCATCGATACCCTTTCGTCATCATCCATCCACCTACCCACCCTGTCACTGATGCAGTGAATACAGTGTTCTTCTTCGACCCATTCACCACCTGCAAAACCTAACAAACTATATACTATCAACACTTCGATCCACACATTCTGTTAATGGATCTGGATCATCATATCCGTACCGCCACTCGAACTCGCCGTCGTTCTGCGTGTTACCGTCATCCTAACGAACCTGTCATCGGATTATGCGCATTGTGCCTTCGAGATCGCCTCGCCGGTCTAGACACTTCATCGGATCAAGTTGTTCGACATGAAACTATTGTTTCGTTTCCGTTAAGTCGCCGGACTAGAGGCCATGCCGGTGCTTCGTCGTCAGGTACAATAGCTGAACTGCGACGGAGCAAATCTGTTGCTGTTGAGAAATGTGAGATTCAGAGCGATTTTAGTTTGGATCTGCGAAGGAAGTCGTGTGATGTTAGAGCGAGTAATAGGCTTACGGATCTGTTCGATATTGATGATACGAAGAGCGGTGGAGATGGAGGTTTGACTGTTGAATCGAAGAACTTAGGGTTTTCAAGTATTGTAGAGCCGGTGTTGGAGATTAATGAAGATCGTGATGATTGTAGTGAAGTTAGGGTTTCAAATGATTTGTTTGTACGGAATGTAGTTGATGATAACGATGAAAGTGGACAAGAAGAGGATTTGAAGACGATGAAGGAGCATATTGAGATGGAGTTACATCACAGAAAGAAGAATATTTGGGAATCAGCTTCTGTTTTAAGCCAGAAGCTACGAAAATGGAGGCAAAAGCACAAGGAAAAGAAGCAAAGTGATAATAACAAGTCAAATTTTAATCGATTTAAGGATTGTCAAATTGAATCTGATGCTATAGATCATGGATTAGGTAGAAGATCATGTGATACAACACCTAGGTTTTCCATTGATGCACATCGTATGTCGATAGAAGATCCACAATGTTCATATGGTGAACATAGAGCTTCATGGGATGGATATATGATTGCGAGAACAATTCCTCGTCTTACACCAATGCTCCCCATTGTTGACGATATGATTTTCCCTCCTGTAAACAAGGGGATTACAGTGAAGGAAGACGGATCGAGCTCTGGTGCATCAGCTAAGTCTAATTCTGACTCATCTTCATCAAATACAGAAACTAGTTCAAGTTCCAGTTCCAAAACTGCAGGATTAGAGGGTAGTTATATGAAATCATTTTCCCAAAAGAATGACGTCGTTGGTCAAGAAAGAAAGTTGGTTATAACCGAGAGAGAATTGAACAATTGGCATTTGAGATCTGTCAAGGATAGCAATTTGGAGTCTGCTTCAAATGCACCCATTTCTGCTCGTAGAACAGTCAAGAATGGGTGGAGAAAAGTGTCAAATTTATGGAACTATAAGTCCAAACATAGTGACAAAAAGAACAACAGTAATATCCATGAGAATGGGCAATCTTTGAATCAAAACTATGGGATCAATGGTAAACTTGTTAGAAACAGTAGTTGCGTGGGTTCAAGAAACAGAAGCGAATCACATCCAAGTGTTCAAGAGGGCGGTAGGCATTCTATAAGTGAAATGGAAAGTGGTTTGTTGAAGCGGCATTTGTCAACATTTGGGAAGTAGAAGAAACTGGCTCCATTTACGACTACAGATGTTTGAAATCATATTCAGGTATTGCCTCAACTTCTTAGCAGCAGTAGGATTACACTTTAGAGAGTAGAGATTGTGAAATTACTTTTGTTATGATTGGTGCTCACTGTTAGAGAACAATAATATGAGTTCAAATTTTACTATTGCTTTGGTACATAGGTCACCACTGCATATTTAAGTTTTTGTAATATTTAAGGAAGCTTAAAAATTAACACTTGATTTCTCAGGGGGTGCCCAATACTAAAGCATTAATCTTTCTCTAATCTAAGTTTAGAAATGTAAATGAGTTACATGACTGATAAAGTGCTATCGTTATTATCTGGATTTTTTCTTCTTATAAGGTCTAGTGGACAGAGTGGCGTAGGAGATTAATGAGCGAATCATCACTAATTACACACTCTATGTCTTAAGAAATAGTGTTAAGCATTAAATGTTGAAAACTTCATTTAATAAGACAATCTTGAACACTAATCAACGCCGTTAATCTAGGAATAAGTAATACCAAACTGAAATTTTGCTCAGAATATGACATTTTTTGAGATAAACCCTTGATATAAGTTGTATTTTTTCTAGGATAAAATAATTTACCTCACAAGATTTTATGAACAACTACACTAGTAAACTATATTCTCATATTAAACATCAATGAATTACTTAAATCAATATCCTCACATAATCATCTCAAAGAACTCGTATACCACTTTGCGACAACTACAAAGTCCCTGAAGCGAGAAGTTTTGTAGTTGCCCATAATTTAAATGGTCCGGTATCCACTGGGGCTCCTATTTTGGTTTGTCACTTCTATAATAACAACTATCAGTAATGAGCCTGTATACTTTCACAATGCAATAGTGCTGAGTCGTAGAGCTGAGGCCAAGCATCTCATCAAGTCAAGCACTTGCTGATAAGTGATAAATAAAACCTTAATGAGAAACACAAGGGCTCAAGTCTCAAACCTCTGCAAACTCAATAATATAGTACTGCAGGACTTGCCAAAATATTGACATAGGGACATGCTTGATTTTAAAGTAGTTATCTGTTTTGACAATGTTCGATCCAACGACTTCATTAGTTATATATTCGTTTAAAACAACGGTTTGTCTAATTTAGAAATATGATGAGTTTGCTTAACAAACTAAGGATGGATATAAACAATCACATTTTGTTATGTGTATAAAGTCATTTAAACAATTGCTTTAGCATGTGTTCTTTCAAAGTTATATATTATACTATGATGATAATAATAATTGTAAAAATAGTTAAATGTGTAATATCAAGCTTAAGGAATCTTTTTTAATTAGAAAAAAAATTATTTGACTTTCGTAAATTAATTATTGAATTTCAACCTAAAAACATAGAAATAAATTCTGAAAACCACATATATGAAGTAACAACAACGCTAATTAGCACAAAGTTAAACACCTACGCTAATATATATGCAACAAATTACGATCGTATGCTACATTGATGTTTAAAACACGATTTTATGAAACATGTATTACAGTGGCGTTAACCTATAAAACTAGAAAATGATAGTGAATTATATAAGAAATGGTTGAGATGAGACTCTTAATAAAACTAGAAATTATTATTTACTAGGTTTAACACTTTTGTATTACACACGGGTTGAATAAAAATATTTTTAAAAAATTACAGCTATTATATTTAAAAATTTATAAATAATTTTATAAATTATTATTAATTACAAAATTTTGTCTTTATTAACTCTCCTACTTAATTTTCATTCTCAACCTTCCTTTTATAAAATAAATTATGTTTTCCTCCAAAAAATTACCCCCTAAAAACTCTAATTTATTATATAGATTTTTATAAAACACAGTGGCGTTAACCTATAAAACAAGTAAATAAAATAATTACGGTACATTGTTGTTTGACTTTTTTTTTATAAAAACATATTCTAGGTAGCTCATTTTTAATTAAAAAAAAGATAAGCTTCTTTTATTTTAGAGTAAACAACAGTTTTGATTCATGTGTTTTGATAAAATTAACAGTTTCAGTCTCACCTTAACAGTTTTAGTCCCTGTGTTTTTATTTCTAACAAAAATGGTCCCAAACACCAACTCCATTCAATTTTTCGTTTAGTCCCCAAAACTGTTAAGCTTATGGAGGTTGTTTAAATTGATTGAAGATTAAAGATTTAAATGTTTAGATTGATTGAAAAAAGATCGATACAAATGTTTAGATTGATTGAAAAAAAGATCGAATAGAGGTAAAATTGTTGAAGAAGATAGGTATGTATTATTTTGATGGAAAATTGGTAAAAGAATCAACCTTAGAAAAAAAAAAAAAACTAGAAATATGAGTGGAATGATTTAAACCTGATTTTATTTCATTTGAAATAAATTATTACTTTCCATTTCACAACCAAACATACCTGATTTGATTCCCCTTTAATAAATTATATTCCTTTCCTAGACTTATTCCAAGGGCCTTGGAAGTCAATGAATCTCCACAAGAAATAACCAAAAAACGTGCATCCCACACCTCTATCACTACTCTATATACTCCATTCCCACCACCTTATTTTATCACACCAACCTTCAACTTCATGGCTGCCGGAAAAAAATCACCACCACCATCACCATCACCACCACCGCCACCATCACCCTCTCGTTCACCGGGAGTATCCCTTCAACCATCCTCCCAACAAAAACACCCATCAAAATCCACCAAAATCTTGAAGAGTTTCCGCTCCGTTTTTCGATCATTCCCCATCATAACTCCCTCCGCTTGTAAATTCCCGGTCTCCCTCCACACCCAACACGACAACCACCACATCCACGGAAGCACCCGCATGACGGGCACCTTATTCGGCTACCGAAAAGCCCGAATCAACCTTGCAATCCAACAAAACCCGAGATGTTTACCGTCCCTTTTACTAGAACTCTCAATTCCAACGGGAAAACTACTCCAAGAAATGGGGTTAGGACTCGTTAGAATCGCGATGGAGTGTGATCAAAAGCGTGGAGGAAAAACTAAACTCGTAGATGAACCCGTATGGACGATGTATTGTAATGGTCGAAAAATGGGGTATGGTGTGAAAAGAGAACCAACGGATGATGATTTGTACGTTATGCAAATGTTGCATGCAATATCTATGGGAGCAGGAGTGCTTCCGACCGCATGCGACAACGTTGTCAACGATAGTGTTGATGATGCAAATGATATCTCCGTCGGAGCTAAGTCGTCTGACGGAGAATTGACGTACATGCGAGCGCATTTCGAAAGAGTGATTGGGTCCAAGGACTCCGAGACGTATTATATGATGAACCCGGATGGTAATAGTGGTCCGGAATTGAGTATATTTTTTGTCCGAGTTTGAGTTGGTTTTTATTTTTGTTTTATAAATAGGTTATTATTGAGAAACAAATTGAGATTGTAATTTATAAAAGTTGTGTAGATTGACTAGACTAGAAGTTTGGGATTTGATTAGTTATATCTTTATTATTGTTATTTTATATATATGTAAGAAGGTTATTATGTTTTTTTTTCATGTATAGGAATTGTGGTATGTTTGATGATGTATTATTTGCTTACATTCTTTTTGTAGTTTTTCCTACTTTGAGATAATTTTTAACAAAAATAATCAAATATAATGTTAAGTAACGTTAATGACATGTTAGGAAGATGCGGACACCAATGGGATGTTAAATAATGTCCTCTTTTAAGGCACAGGATCAATGAACAAATAAGAACTTTATTATTACAAGAGAAAACTCTTAATCTCTTGTTATGTGGCGTAAATGGGCCTTAACATATGTTTGTAAATTGTTTCAGGCTGGTCATAATAAAGTGTAAATCATTTAGGTGTTAATGACCCCATGTTAGGTAGAGCCCATTGCTAGGTGATAAATGAGATAAACCCTTAAATAAGTTGTAATGGGAGTTATCAGATTATTTTAGGTTATACAAGGTCATATTAGGTCATAACAAGCCAACTTGGCATGTGTTAGTGAGTTTTTTTAGGTTACATAAGGTCACATAAGGTAATATCCAGTCATATTGATGTTAATGACGTGTGTTAGATGATAAGTTTGTGACACTAATGTGGTAAAAATTACCAGGCTTAACACCACTCTCCTAGGGATTAAGGGGAGATAGTAGAGGAAAATGTTAACGCGTTAACGGGTACAACCTAACATTAAAACATGGTTCTAGCTAATAGCTAGAGCTAATAAAAAAAAATTTATATGTACACCAATGTAAAACATGTGTTAGTGAGTTGCATGCTTTTGGATATATGTACACCAATGTAATTAAAAAAGCTAGGCTCATGCTCGCTCTTCCAATCCTTATGACCTTAATTTATCTTGTGTTTCATCGATCTTTCGTTGCCGGCCACAAGCTTGGATGTTATTGTTGGTCAAGTTCAAACAACTGTATGGTGTGATCTTCCACATTATCGGATATCAAATTTTGAAATTATTTTGTTAGCAATTATGGAGTCTTTAGCGGGATTTTATGATAACCGGGGATTATTTTTGAAATGTATGGATTGAATGCTTAAATATATATCTTAATCGTTCATTTTTAGTATTTGCAGATCGAATATTTGACATCTTGGACTAAAAAGAAGAAAACCATCAACAAGACTTGGATAAAAAAATGAAGCCAAGTGTCAAGCATGCATGTACGTGCAACAGCTAAGCATGTCCATGCTCTAATACTACAAAGAGTTCGACAAAAGACAAAACCTGGAGCGAAGGCAACTTTGGCTAGAAATTCAAGCCCACTAGAATTGGATGATTCACAATTAGCTTAGCTTTTGATGGTGGAAGAATAACATTACATCTCATTGCATGTGTTGAGTAGTTGTAAAAGAGTAAAGGTTAATTTTTTTAATTTGTACGTGTGCAAAGTATAGCTAGGTGAAATAACAGTTTAGTTTATTTATATAGTGTAAAAGTAGAGGTTAAACTTTCTTTTATTATATAAAAAAAAATGATAATTATACCAGCAATATTAATGTTGAGAACACTCTAACTTGGCTTCATAGGTGGGTTTATGAGCCTGATATTCAACTCGTTGGCTAGCTCAACCCGTGGTACTTGTTGCGGTATTCTTACAGTACCCGTCACCACCCATAGGTAAACCTGTAAGCAGGGGCGTCTCAATAGTTTTGGAGGCCTAAGGCAAATTAAAACTATGAGGCTTTTTTCACAACTTTGTTAGTTGGGTTGTTTTCTTATTTATATATATCAACAAATACAAACGGAAATCATTTAAAACTAACTACTATGAGTTTTTTTAAGTGTATAAGTAAATAGCTTTATATGTTTTATTTTAAGAACAACAATGAGTATAACTAGATAAAAAAAGTATCAGTTTGATCAATTAGCTTTTTTTTTAAATACATTAGTATAGGTGAAGAAATAAAGAAATCAAATAACTTTTCATTCATTCATCATGATTAAAAGTTTAAGCTTAAAAGATAACTTAATGGTTAAATTTGAAGGGCCCATTCCACAAATAAATTCACATGCCTCATCCTGTAAACTATATTACCCAAAAAAATTATAACATGTTGGGTTCGAACTAGTGACCCTTGAATTTAAATGGGGAGCGCCTACCAGCAAACCAGATGCACTTGTAGTGTAAAACTATTGAGAGTTAGATGACTAAATGTCATAGAAACATAACCAAGTTTTAGTTTTGTTCTAATTAGATCACTCAAGCATATTTTGTTTGAATTAGATGACTAAACCTCCAAATTGAGCAATTGTTAGATTTCGTTTGTGTCAAGAAATGAATTGAGGATAGAATGTGGGGGTTGGAATATTTAATATATGTAATTATATTAAAAAAATTAAAAATATGTTAATTATAATAAAAAAATAAAAAAATAAACTTACAATTCATATTACTACTTCATATTAGCATTAAAAACATGTGAAAACAACTTGTTAAAACCTCTAATTTGAATAAAATATGAAGGTGAGTGACCTAATTGGAACAATTTTAAACTTAAGTGACTTAATTAGAATAAAACTAAAACTTGGTTATGTTTTTACAAAGTTACCCCTAATTAATATATCATCACTAATAAATTTTTTTTTTTCAAAATGAGGCCTATAAAATTTTGTGGCCTTAGGCGGTGGCCTATTTTACTCCCACATAGAGCCGCCTCTGCCTGTAAGGTGGCTTGACTGCCTAACAGGATTTGTTTAATTCAAAGTTATTGAGCTCAAAGTTACTGTGCTCAAAATTATTGAGCTCAAGTATTAAAAGTTTATAAGTATTCAACCTCATAATTCTAAAAATATTATATTAGCTAACATTATATTACCCTCGGGTTTGGCCCTTTTAAACACATAACCATTTAACTAATCAGATTAAAGATCCGGTTCTTTGTCGCTGGTCCATGCCTCAAAACACTGTTCACTAGATCTCGTTTGTTAGTTTTTTCCTCCTGAAAATACAATTGAAATAATTAGTGATACGTTCAAATTGAAAGAGAAGATTCTAGAGGGAAGAAATCTAACAATCAAAACGTAATTCTGTTATTAACACTAACGGTATAAGTAGTCCGTTATCTCCTTATTACAAGAATTACACTCACAACCCCAAACTTACAAAATGTTACCAAAGTAGTCCCTGAACTCATTACAATGTAACAATACTTCCCTCTTTAAAAACATTTTGACCTCAAAATTGAAATAAAGGAAAACACAGCTTAAACTCGTCCATATTCTCCCAGCTGGCCTCAGTCAACGGTAAATCAACCCAGTGTACTAGAACTTGCAAAACAGCTTTAGATCCTTTTTTAACCACCGGTTTATCCACAATAGCCCTTGGATAAAATTGAAACCTTGGAGCAACGGGTAAAGATGTGACCAATTGGTGGGACCCATGAGCAGGTTTTAGTAGAGAAACATGAAAAGTGGGGTGAATAGATGATGTTGCAGGTAAGTCCAATTTATAAGCTGTCTTCCCAAAACGTTCCACAATCATGAAAGGTCCATAATAACGAGGTGCTAGCTTCGCATTCCTATGATGCTTCAAAGAAGATTGAACATAGTATTGTAGTTTGACATATACCCAATCACCCACATCAAAATTCCTGTCAGTTCTTCGTGTATTCGCCTGTTGAATCATTCTATTTCGAGCCATAGCTAAGTGTCTTTTAAGTTGTTGGATCATCCGTTCTCTTTCTCTGTGTATATCTTCAACAGCCACCACAGATGTATCATTAGGAATAAATGGTATGTGTAAAGGTGGTTTGACCCCAAACAAAGCTTCATAAGGAGACATATTGATAGTTGAATGATAAGTAGTATTGTACCACCATTGAGCAAGAGGAAGCCACTTAAGCCATTGTAGTGGATTATCAAAAACCATACACCTCAAGTACGTTTCAAGACACCTGTTGAGAACTTCTGTCTGACCATCAGTTTGTGGATGATAGGCACTCGAAAAATGAAGTTTAATTCCCTGCAACCTCATAAACTCTTTCCAAAATTGGCTCATGAATATTGGATCTCTGTCCGAGACTATAGTAGATGGATTCCCATGAATTTTAAAAACTGAATCCAAGAACACTTGAGCAACTTGAGCAACCGTGTAAGGATGACCCAACGGTAAGAAATGACCATATTTTGTTAACCTATCAATAACCACCAACACAGTGCTTTTTCCCTGGACTTTAGGAAAGCCAGATACAAAATCCATGGAGATATCAGTAAAGATAGATTGAGGTATGGGAAGTGGTTGTAATAATCCTGGATAGGCCACAGTTTCATATTTCACCTTCTGACATATAGAACACTCCTTAATAGCTTTGAGCACATCTTTAGAACACCCTCTCCAGTAAAACAGTTCCTTTAATCTCATTAATGTAGGTTTAACACCAGAATGTCCTCCCATGGCTGACGCATGACACAATTGAATGATATCCCTTCTTAAGTCATTATTCTGCCCAATCAAGACCTTACCTTTCCTTCTCAACAGATTCCCATCCCAAGTTCTATTTTTTACTTTGCACCAGACAATAATTTGGTCTTCAATGATTGTAGATCAGTATCTTGTTCCCATGAATGCTGGATTCTCTGTAAAAGAGCAGGATCCAACGAATGGATAGCCAAAGTAAATAAGGCCAATCCCGATACCCTGGATAGAGCATCAGCCACCACATTGTCACATCCCTTCTTATATGAGATCTCATAATCATAACCCATAAGTCTTGATAACCAGGTTTGCTGCAAAGGTGTGACCACTTTTTGATCTAACAAATTTTTCAAACTCTTCTGATCTGTTTTAATAATAAAGTGTTTCACAATTAGCAGATGATGCCAATGTTTAACGGCCATAAGTATTGCTAACAACTCTTTTTCATACACGGATAATGCTTGTTGTCTGATGGATAATGGCTTGCTCAAGAATGCAATAGGATGTTTATCTTGCATTAACACAGCCCCTAGTCCCTTTCCTGAAGCATCAGTTTCAATGACAAAGACCTTAGTAAAATCAGGTAAAGCTAGGACTGGTGCAGAACATAAAGCTGACTTAACAGCATCAAAAGCCTGTTGAGCACTAGGCTGCCAATTAAAAGCATCTTTTCTCAACAAATCTGTCAATGGTTTGGCCACAGTTCCAAAACCTCTAATAAACCGTCTATAGTAGCCTGCCAACCCCAAAAATCCTCTCAATTGTTTTACATTGCTAGGTGTGGGCCACTCCTGAATAGCTTTAATTTTCTGTGGATCTGTAGATACTCCATTCCCAGTAATAACATGACCCAAATATTCAACTTTATTACCTCCAAAAGAGCATTTAGACTGCTTTGCTTTTAAAGAGTGACTCCTCATTAAAGATAAAACCTCTGTCAAATCCAAAAGGTGTTGTTCCTAATTTTTACTGTATACAAGGATATCATCAAAGAAGACCAAAGTAGTCTTCCTTAAAACTGGTTTAAACACTTCATTCATATGAGACTGGAAAGTAGCTGGTGCGTTTGTGAGACCAAAAGGAAGTACCAAAAATTCATAATGACCCTCATGAGTCTTAAAGGCTGTTTTGTGTACATCATCAGTATGCATCCTCACCTGGTGATAACCTGATCTGAGGTCCAGTTTAGAAAAAATAGAAGCCCCGGTCAATTCCTCCAACAACTCTTCAATCAATGGGATTGGGAACCCATCCTTGATAGTAGCATCATTCAACCTACGATAATCCACACACATCCTCCAGGAGCCATCTTTTTTCTTTACTAACACCACAGGAGCAGCAAAAGAACTAATGCTATTCCTGATAACTCCAGATTCCAGTAACTCTTGGGTCATCTGTTCAATAATTGATTTCTGTGAACTAGGGTATCTGTATGGTTTTAAATTGAGGTTAATAGATCATCTTTCAACTTGATTCTATGATCACAAGCTCTACTAGGAGGTAACCCCACTGGTACTTCAAATATATCTTTGAACTTCATCAATAGTGTATCCATTTCCATTTTCTTCTGAACATCCTCAACTTTAGGTGTATGCTGGAAGATGCCATCTACTGTGGTTTGCAAACTAAACAATTCAGCCTGAACTACCTGATCTGTTTGCAACATCGATGAGATTTTTGTCATAGAACATAGGCTAACTCCTTGGGTCACATTCCCCTTTAATTCAAAAGGCTGATCTTCCACCTTAAATTTCATAGTCAGAGACTTGAAATTCCACACGATATCATTGAGTGTTTGTAACCATTGAATTCCCAGAACAATATCATAATTGCTTAAAGGAATGACCAACATATCTGCTTTAAACCAACTCCCCTGCATAATCCATTGGAAGTCCTTACATAATTGCACACATGACAATTTATTCCCATCCGCTACAGTTACCGGAATATCTTTGATAGGAACCATATTACAGTTGAGTTTATCAGCCAATTTGTCATTTAAGAAATTATGAGTGGAACCGCTGTCGATGAGAATTTGCAGTGGTCTAGTACCAATAGCTCCCACTATTTTCATTGTTGAAAAAGATGGTATGCCAGAAATAGCATGTAATGAAATTTGAGGTTCTTGTTCCTGTACTGTTTCCTCATAACACTCTTCATTTGGATCTGCATGAACCAACTCATCTCCATCTTCTCCGACCTCAAATAGGTATAGCTGTTTGTTACCAGTACATTTGTGACCAGGAGTGTACCTCTCGGTGCACCAAAAACACTCTCCCTTGGCACGTTTATTGTCAAATTCCTTACTAGTCAACCTCCTAGTTGTGGTAGATTTGAAGGAATTAACTGGATTAGCTTTAATGGAAGGAGTTTGTAGTAAAGGTAGCTTAGAAGTAGTTCCAATAGCAGCACTAAAATAAGGTTTTGCTGGTGGTTTATAGAATGGAACAGATCTACTAGTAGCTACAGTCAAATTAGCGTTGTTTTGTAACCTGGCTAATGAGTGTGCTTCTCTCAACAGCATTGGTTTAAACAACCTAACGTAGCACTTAATCTCAGGTTTCAAACCTTCAATATAAAAGCTAATAGCATGCTCTTCAGGTATATCTACCTTACTCAACAACATATCAAATTCATCATTATAAATTTCAAGGTCACCTGTTTGATTCAAAGCCTTCAAAGCACCCATGGCATCCTGAATCACATTTGATGTAAATCTAGCAACAATAGATTGACTGTACTCTCTCCAAGTGATTTCAAAAACTGATTTACCTCTAGATTTGACGTAGTTGTTATGCCATTGCACTGCTCGACCTTCGACACTCACCGCTGCATATCTAACCTTCAACCGTTCTGGTGTTTCGTCAATCACAAAGAAGTGTTCACATCTCTGGATCCAACTATCAACCTCAGATCCATCGAATTTAGGAAATTCGATTCGTGAAAAACGATTGTTGCTGCGCGTCAATCGTGTTTCTTCTTCATCCTTTGGAATTTCACCTTCCTCATACTGATTTGAAGGCTTCGGTCCATCTGAACTGAATTTCTGTATATTTTTTATGATTTCTCCCAATTGTGACTGGAGAGAACTCATTTCGGTAGTCAATTGCTCCTTCATTGACGCCATTTCTGCACTGCTCTTCTCTGCTCCTGATTTCTGGTTGTCATCACTAAGCTTGTTGATGATCAATTGTATGGAGAAAATTGTTGAAATCCAGAGCTCCGATCGAGGATCGTTTGCTCTGATACCAATTTGATACGTTCAAATTGAAAGAGAAGATTAGAGGGAAGAAATCTAACAATCAAAACGTAATTCTGTTATTAACACTAACGGTATAAGTAGTCCGTTATCTCCTTATTACAAGAATTACACTCACAACCCCAAACTTACAAAATGTTACCAAAGTAGTCCCTGAACTCATTACAATGTAACAATTAGGTTCCAAGAAAATCACAAATATTAAACTAAAGCAAAAAAATTTAACACATTTTAATTTACAATGCCTTTTATATTTATTTATTGATCGTTTGGTGATCGTTTTCATTCCAGATTATGGTTGATGTTTGGTCAAGAGTAGCTTTGACTTTTGCTTCAATCAAACCATGCTTTGTTGGCCCAATATCTATCTGTTCATCCAATCTCAGCAACTTTTTGCCCCCTACTTTCAAAAGTCATTTCAATTGTACTTTATTTTAACGACAAATAAGCTATATTGAGTAATAAAAAGGGTTAATAAAAAGCTAAAAACCCCCAAAGTATAAAGAAAACACACAAGTAATAATAAAATCGTACAAAAAGATATTAATTTTATATAAAAAAAACTATGCAAAAAAAATGTTTTATTTTATTTACAAGGAAAAAGCTATCTTTAGTTATCAGCTTCTAAAAGATTTTTAATTATATATTACATAAAAATATATAATTTCAAGACTACTATCTCGTAATAACTTTTAAATATTTATATAATATAGCAAAACAAAAAATGCTTATGTGACATTTTTTTAAAGTTTTTAGCTTATGTGGTATTATTTGAGAGTTTATCTCATAATAATGATTTTTTTATTTAAAATATATATAAAATATATTATAATAAAATTAATTACATTTTTTCCCCTAATATTTTGGAGAATTTTGAAAAATTTAAGAGTATTTATATTTTTAACTCTTTACTACAAGGAGTGTACATGAGTTGGTTTACATTTGATAGAGTTTATAAATGAAACTTATGGATAAAATTAATAATAATATACAATTAAAGAGCACAGTGTTTTATAAATATACATAACATTTTTTTAAATAAACTACATAAAACTAAGCATTTTATTCTCTTTAATTGGAGTATAATCATGTTATACTAAAAATCTAATTTTTAAAAATATATCATGTGTTCCGGTTTACCACGGTTTTGTCTCAAAACTGAATGGAACATTCATGAACATCCTTAAAAGCACCACTTGAATGATGTGTTTCCGAGCGTAGCGCGGACACTAAACTAGTAATTTATATCCTTAAATTCTATGAAACAAGATTGGTGGGCAACTCTTACAGACTTGCTGACATGTGTCCCAACTTTAACATTTTGACGACATTAGTCATTAAACTCAGTTTTAACATATTTATGACTTTGACCGTAACATTGATTTTTTATCATTTTGACCTATGAGAATATATCTAACTTTTAATTTTGACCTCATACTCTACTTTGGCATATTTATGAATTTAAGTTTGGATATATCTTTGTATTATAATACGTGACGCATTACAACTTTTTACGGTAACATACGAGACATGAAAAAAAAATTTATTAACGCTTGTGACGATGTCACATACTCAAACCAACCGTCACATCACGTGACCCGATAATTTAAAATTATGTAAAAATATAAATAGAATTTCCACACACTAAAAACACAATCAAGAAATGAAATAGTATGGTGTTAGATTATTCAAACTTAGTTGGAAGTTGATACATGATGACTTTGTGTAGATCCAAAGGAAGATGTTAACTAAAATTAAGCCAACTTATTTATCCAATTTATAAAGCTAAAGTAAATATCATTTTTGTTATTGGTCTACCAATTCTCCTAAGTGTCACCTACCGGGTTAAAAATGACATTTGAGCAAATGCCCCAATTTTTCCTTTATAAGGTTTATGGTCCATTTGCTACACCACACAAAACACAAAGCACACTTGCATCTAAGAGAAATGGCACCCAAATGGTTCCGACTGGTAGCGGTAATGGCGGTCTTGGTGGCTTGTGCTTTCGTGACGACAGTCGAGTGTCGTGTTCGTAATTACAAATTCAACGTATGTGTTTCTTAACGAGATTGGTTTATCTAGTTCAAGAAACATTTGAGAGTAACTAATTAACGTATTGTTTTGATAATGCGCGCGCAGGTGATAATGACGAATACTACAAAACTATGTAAGAGTAAACCGATAGTAACGGTTAATGGTCGTTTCCCGGGCCCCACAATAGTTGCTAGGGAAGATGACATTGTGACAGTTAAAGTGGTTAACCATGTTAAGTATAATGTTAGCATTCACTGGTTAGTATATATTCAAGCTAGCTAGCTAGTCATATTTGTCATTGTTCAAGTTGACTCATGAGCTTTTTTTAAGTTTTGCAACATATATTTGATTTGTTATTTAATCGTCAGGCATGGTATACGACAGCTAAGAACCGGATGGGCTGATGGTCCTGCATACATAACACAATGCCCGATTCAGCCCAAAGGAACTTACGTGTACAACTTCACGTTAACGGGTCAAAGAGGTACACTTTGGTGGCATGCACACGTCTTATGGCTAAGAGCCACGGTTCATGGTGCCATTGTCATCTTGCCAAAGCTTGGAGTCCCATACCCTTTCCCAAAACCCAACAAAGAAGTTGTGGTTGTCTTAGGTAATGTTTACCATATTTAGTTACTAGTTGAAAACAATGAACGTTATATCGTTAACGTCTAACAACAACAAAAAATACAGGAGAATGGTGGAAATCAGATACTGAAGCCGTAATAAACCAAGCACAAAAACTGGGGCAAGCCCCTAACGTTTCGGATGCTCACACCATCAATGGGAATCCCGGGCCTATTAAGAATTGCTTAGCAAATGGTAGGTTTCCTTTCGTTTCATGAATACTACTTGCAAGATCGACGACATAGCGAGATTTTGAGTAACTAATAACAAATGCTAAATTTTAATAAATCAGGTGGGTTCAAGTTACAAGTGGATCAAGGGAAGACATACATGTTAAGAATAATCAATGCTGCACTCAATGAAGAACTTTTCTTCAAGATTGCAAACCATAAACTCACAGTTGTGGAGGTTGACGCTGTTTATGTCAAACCGTTCACAACTGATACCATTCTTATAGCACCAGGACAGACCACAAACGCCATTGTAACCGCCACTCAAAAAGCAGGCAAGTACCTAGTGGCCGTCTCTCCATTCATGGATGCACCAATTGCTGTTGACAATTTTACTGCCACCGCCTCCCTTCGTTACTCTGGCATTGTCACTTCCACCACCACCACTAAACTTGTTGCTCCACCACCTCAAAATTCAACTCTAACAGCAAACACTTTCATAAACTCCCTTAAGAGCTTGAATTCGGCAACATATCCGGCCAAAGTTCCTTTAACCATTGACCATTCATTGTTCTTCACAATCGGGCTTGGAATCGATTCGTGCAAAACGTGTGTCAACGGTAGTAGGGTGGTAGCAGACATCAATAACATCACATTTGTTATGCCAACAACGGCCCTTTTACAAGCACATTATTTTAATATAAGCGGCGTTTTTACAGACGATTTTCCTAGTAAACCATTGATGCCTTATAATTATACCGGCACACAACCAACAAATTTTGCCACAAACAAAGGTACGAAGTTATACCGACTCCCGTATAATGCTACGGTGCAACTAGTTTTACAAGACACCGGGATGATCGCCCCTGAAAGTCATCCGATTCATTTACATGGGTTCAACTTTTTCGTCGTGGGAAGGGGTATTGGGAACTTTAATCCAAATAAAGATCCAAAGAACTTTAATCTTGTTGACCCTGTTGAAAGAAATACCGTAGGTGTCCCAACAGGTGGTTGGACGGCTATCAGATTCAGAGCAGATAATCCAGGTATAATATCTTGATCTTTTGTTTTCATCTAAATCATTTGAATTGTATTTTTATATAGTAACATCTAAAGTTCATTATTATTGTAAATTGATCAGGTGTATGGTTTATGCATTGTCATCTTGAAGTACACACAACATGGGGACTTAAAATGGCATTTGTTGTGGACAATGGAAAAGGACCTAATGAATCTGTTATCCCACCTCCAAGTGATCTTCCCAAGTGTTAGAGCTCAGGACTATACAACTCAATGTTCTTTTAGGTGGCCCATTGGAAATGGGTTGCTTACAATTGAATAAATCAAGCCTAAATACCCTTATTGTTTCTTTGGTTTAAATTCATTTGTGTGATTGTAATTATCTATAAATATGAGAGTAAATCACAAGAGGGTCTTTGAGTTACAATTCAAATGCATAATTTTTTTAATGAAATAGTTTCTCTAATGAATGCTTCATTTTGTGACAATTAAATTTCGGCTTGAAATAATCTCATTGGGTGAAACAACCAAGAAAAAAAAACATCACCTGTAACTCCAGTCAAATTCCCTCCCACGCCATGTTGGCCGTCCCATGGGGACGATATGCTCGCGAAGGCTAGGGTGGCAAATCGCGGCACCTCCTCAGAGGGGTTACAACCTTAACCTTGGAAACATTTGTTTGATGGGACCTTACCATAGATCAACATTGACCTTATTAGCAGGTTTGTTAATTGCATACCTTCCTTTAAACACACAATACTGTAATATTCAAAGTCACTAAAACACTTTATATACTAAAACACAACACTGTAGATTATCCTATTTATACTCAATGTTTGTCGTAAAAAAAGTTTAAGTTTCTCGTCTTACGCTATCTTATATCATTATCTATCACTATACACAGCATGAAAATTCATTCCACATCTTACACGATGACAGACGACTTTGGTCACTGAAAGTCTTGTAAACACAAATCAATATCATCCAACAACTTTGGCCAACTGAAAGTTTATAATTTACTGTTAAAAAGTCACAGAAAATTACAATGTGTTATATATACGTGCACCAACAGCCTTATCATTAACCCGAATTAGTTCAAATCGGCTAAAAATCGGCATGAAAGAAATATAAAATTCCAAGAATCTGCAACTGAAGAACATGAGGTGGCTGTGTATGTTATAAATCTAAAATACCTGACTGTTAATATACAAAAGTTGCAGATGAATGATTGTTTGATTGGTGGTGTTACAGTAGTTGCTTTAGTTCAGGTGCTGCAGATTGTAGAGGAAATAACCTCTCATGTGTGCCTTTAACAAAATCAGCAAGTTCTTCGGGCGCAACCACCAGTTTCAACCATTCTTGCAGCTCGTCTCCTTCAACTTTCTCTTTTTCTAAAAGTATCAAAAAGAAAAAAATACTACATTTGAGTGTGACGCCAAGTAGCAATATTTACTCACTTAAAAACAGGTCGATTATAACAAAATATAGGTTTAAAATAAACGGTTTAAACAGGTTGAAAGATACCAAAATGAATTGACTTAAAAACTAATTTCCACTAAATAATATATTTTTCATTGAAACTCTTACTGTTATTGTTCACAGAAAAATTAGAAAAACTAAAAAGAAAACGTTTCAGGTCAGCCCATCCTGCTTCATTTTGAGTCGTTACAGCCCACCCGACGCACTCAATTTCCACCTCTAATCGTATGAAAGCATATGCAGTAAAAATGAACTGGAAGAAAGAAAGCATCACCTTCAAGATAGGCACCAAGGCCCTCCAAAACAGTTGGATTAGCACGCATGACAGAAAGTGCCACATCTAGTGCCGACTGAAGCATCAACTTAACTTCTCCTTGAACAAGATCCACCAGATGCCCCTAAATAATATCATATGCAAAAGGCTTTACATCAAATTTGGTTTCAATAGAAAAATAAAATAATTAACAATTCAGAAAGAAAGAAACCTGGTCTTTTCCGAAACCAGATCCTCCAGAGTCATCCATGCCACCATTTGAAAGTGTAGCTAATGAGATCGGGCCAATGGTGCGATTGAGACCATATTCAGCAATAGCCTTGTAAGCCATATCTGTGGCTCGACGTATGTCATCGAGTGCACCTGTAGACACACGACCAGAGTAAATAATTTCTTCAGCAGCACGCCCTCCAAGAAGAGTAACCAACCGTCCTCGTAGTTCATCCACAAAAAGCAAATATCTATCCTCGGTGGTTGGAGGAGTGTAAGTAAAACCCAATGCCCCTCCTGACCTAGGCAGTATGCTTAGCTTCTGATAAAAGAAAAAAACTAACAGTCACTTATCATGGTACCGTGTGAATTAACATTTTCTAACTTCATACACAATCTTATAGGTACTGTGCGACTGTTAACTCATTTATACCCGTGAAAAACCTTATATTCGAGACGTCTTTACCTCGACTCTTGGTTGTCCTGCAAGAAGTTTGGAAACAGCAGTGCCTACTACCGCATGTCCAGCTTCATGACGAGCAACCACTGCCTTTTCACTACCTTGCAACTTAGCTGTTTTCTTTTCAATACCCTGGTGTATAATTTACAAAATGAATGTAAGGTGCATAAAAAACATATAAGAACATACTCATAAGTCATATAGAAGAGCATTCAGCAAGTAATATCATACACCAAAATGTCACGCTGTACTCGTGCAGATATAGTAATTGAACTGGCAAAACTAGCAACCAAAAGCATGCAGCATGTATATATACGAACAACACTATGTATAGAGTAACGATGCCAAGTGATTGAGTCAGGTCGGTTGCAGCAACTTGCAAACACACCTGTCTTTTCTTTTTTAAATTTTGATCATTAATGGGATAAATATGATTTCCAAGACAACCGAAGTTTTTTTTTAATAAAATGATTTAGAAAGTTCTATGAACTTTGAATATACTTTTAGACTACTTTCAACCAGTTCCCATTGTAGCTATTTTTAATTAACTTTATCTATTTACTATTAGTCAAATTTGCAACCTCTAGTGTAGAGAGAGATACAGAAATAAATTACAGCAATTGAGCGTTCCACTGCATGGATGAAGTCGATTTTCTCCACTACCACTTTATTTTGTCTCCCCGCCAACAAAGCTGCTTCATTTACTAAATTTGCTAGGTCCGCCCTGTATGCCAAATTGAAAAGTGGTCGTTCAAGTGTTAGCAAAGAAAAAAATTTGAAATCTAAAGGTTTGGTTTTGCAGAACCAAACTGCTTTTAGTTAGATTACCCAGTAAAACCAGTGGTCATGGAAGCAATGCTAGTAAGATCAACATCATCTCCCAGAGGAAGCTCTTTCTTAGAAACATGAACATTCAAAATAGCTTCTCTTCCAACTCTATCAGGTGTTTCTACCTAAAAACCAAATAACCATTTTTGAAACAGAAAGTAAGCATTCAAATATAAGTTGAACAGCTATTTTGGATAATCAATAAAAATGAACAATTAAGAGGACAAATACTAAAAGGGATTAGAAGACATACCATAACCACACGATCAAATCTCCCTGGTCGGCGAAGTGCTGGATCTAATACATCAGCACGATTAGTTGCTCCAAGAACAATTACAGCTGAATTACTGTCGAAACCATCCATCTCCTGCAATATAGTTTAGAACACAGGTAATTAAAACTTAAAAATGTAAAACCATTGAACTAAAAAAAAGTAATTTTGGTATAATACCGTGAGCAACTGATTCAGAGTCTGTTCTCGTTCATCATTGCTTACAATACGGAACCTACCATCACGGCTCTTGGCTACAGCATCAATCTGGAAAGAAGAAAACAAATTAGAGTACAAAAACTAAGCATTGCATATATACACAAAGCTAAAATTCCAACCTCGTCTATAAATATGATTGATGGTGCCTCCTTCTTTGCCCTTGCAAAAAGGTCTCGAACACGTGATGCCCCCATGCCAACATAAAGTTCTACAAACTCACTCGCAGAACAACTAATGAACGGTACTTCAGCTTCCCCAGCTACAGCCTTGGCCAATAGTGTCTTACCCGTCCCAGGAAGGCCAACCTGAAAGATACCAAAGCCATTTCATATATAAAGTTAAAGTTAAGGTAAAATACAACAAGCTCTTAACTGTATTCATGATTTTAGTGCACAATATGTCAGCATCTAAGCATCAGGCACGATAAACTATTACTTAACTTGAGAACTTATAGGCAATTTGAACTCACCAAGAGCACACCTCGAGGAGGCCGAGCACCGAGCCTTATATATCGGTCAGGATTTCTGAGAAATTCCTGATTAAGTTGATTGCCATACATCAAAAAAATAAATTCAGAAAAGACCTTAAAAAAGAAAAACCACAAGAGTTGTAATGTACTATGGGCCATGAACTTACTACAATCTCCTCAAGCTCCTCCTTGGCCTCATCAACACCAGCAACATCAGAAAATGTAATGACTTCCCCTTGTTCAGAAACTTTTGACCCACCAGGACCACCTGTTTTGCGATTTCTTAGCTGACCAGGAGTATTCTGTTAAGAAAGCAAACAATCAGCCACTCCTCACTGTAAAGAAAAAAGTTAACATGCTAAGTATAATACAAGTGTTTAAAGCCTTCTCATACCTGAGAAAAGCTTACAGGGAAACGATGCAGTAGGCCTGCTAATACAGCAACATAAAACAAAGCTATCTGCAAGATGAAAGTGAACCTTAAAAATTAGAAGCAATAGACATCTGGCCACTGACGAAAAATTTACATTAAATGTAAGCCAACAATGCAGCTTTACAGAATATAGTTAATAAAGAAAAACCTGCAATGGAGGGCTTATTCCAAGAAAAGAAAGGATTATCCTGAACATTAGAATTTCATAAGATTTGAAAAAACTACCAACCCTTATCTTGTTTGCTGCCTAAAATGTTATGTGATTCATTATAAAACCTCAATTACACCGAAGAGATGAGCTAGTGATGAAGATAACCGAATCTCAAGTTGATGTTGCCACCGATCCAAGAAGGATATCTCCAACAAGGTATTGATATTCACCACCAGGAGGGTTTTTTCCTTATTTTATTGACAATCTTTGTTAACTTTTTTTAACAGCAACACCTAGACATTGTATAGGAGAAATTTGCCTTGGTCAAGGTTCTTCTCACAACCTTAGACTAGGCCCCAACCCCTACTCCACTCTTTGAACTCTTTGTTAACTAGTGAAGAAGATTTAATGACTGGTACAGGACATGATTTAACTAGTAGGAGAGAATAAATTAAAGCAATTACAACTAATCAAGAAAAAAAAGCTTCTGAAAAATCAATAAAAGCTCAGGATGGTCAGCAAGATATGGATCTTATTGTTTGGTCATGTAGGTAGATAAAATAGTGGCTTTGAAAAGATTCTCAAGGGTTTACTAGATGGTAGCAGGTTAAAGAAACAATAGCAAAGAAAACCAACAGACTTTGAACCTATACCCTTCACCTGAATAACAGAAATATAACTATGAGCCTTTGAAAATGGGTCGATTACCCTTTTATTAATTTGAGGTGAGGTGAGTTGAGTTCATTGGGTTTTTTGTTCACTGTTCCTTTTATTCAAGGGAGTAGACCATTTTCAAATAGTGGGGTAAAAGGAGCTAGAGTATTACTTTGTAGTTTTTTTGCTAATAAAAAGAATCACTACATACTAGAACTCCTTCAGTGTATACGACATATAAAAAATGAACTAACTATCATAAAAGCTACGGAAGCTTTGAGAGAAGCTATAGGTAAAGGAATGAAAGTGGGTGAAGGCAGGTGAAAAAAAGCTGACCAGGATGATAGGAACAAAAAACCAAGGCCACAAACAGGATGATAATAAAAAAACAAGGCCATAATCAAGATGACCAGATATTTTTATCAAATATTATCATAATAGAGAAAATCGTTCTGTCTGTTGAAACAGAACTAGATAACTCTCTTAATAAATGTTTGCTTGTCAAGTAAGAGTGTCAAAGCTGAAAAAAAAACATTCAGAAAGATAAAAGTAGGTAAAACGGTAAAATACTAGCCTGGCACTACTCCTAGAAGACATGATTATCCAGCGTGATATTGAGAAATATATGAGAAAAGTCACAACATTACCATCATCACAGTAAAAAAAAAAGATATTAGGAGGTGTACATACCATAACCATAATCAGACTCAGTAAATCCCATCCATAATAAGAAATTAAGAAGTTTATATCCCCTATGAGTAGGTTATGGAATATTGGTAAAAGTTAAGGTTCTACGTGCAAGATAAACAAGAGCAAAACTTCTTGGTTAGTCGACTCATAGAATGATCCAAGGGACACAAAGATTTATCTCTGGTGTTTACTTATCGCTCTTACGGTAAATACTTATATTGCCAATAAAAGGCTATTGTGGACACTCATGAAACTTAAAAAGCTATGACAACAGAGTAAGTGTGGTGATTTCTCTAGAGTACCGATATACTTAATCTTAGAAGACATAGTTTAGCGTCCCCAAAACCCTAAACTTAGAACAACAATTACACTTTAAAAAAATGTCTGTAATCAACTGCACAACTTTGTAAACAATGCACAAGTAACATAAAGCTGGAAATCGTAAGTGCAGTGACATGGTTTTGTTTGTTTTTCAATCTCTCCCAGGTTCTTTTTGCTTCCCATCAACATCACAGCACACTTGGGATCATCAAAAGCTTTCACATACAAATTCCAGTGTGAAAAGTAAAAACTCACATCATGGTATTGCCACAAAATTAATACAAAAATATGCAATTGCAACACACATCTACACAAGCAGCAATGTTCTTTCACATACAAATAGTCAAACATACGTGTAAAAACAACAGCAAGCAGCACCATCATATCATGACATACAAATAGCTAACTTGATAATAACTTATCTTACGTAAAACTAACTTGACGGAAGAACTTACCAACGCAGAATTCAAAAATCCACCAGACCTCTTATCAGGAGACCCAAACTCCACATCATTTTCCAGCATCTTTTCATAAGGAGTCTTAATATCATTAGGACGGGTCGTTGTGTACACAATCCTCTTCGTAGGCACCACAGTCCTCAACAATTCCGAATCCTGCATTTTACTAACACTACTCATTTCACTCTCAGCACTACCCTGTTCCTGCTTCAACTTAAACATTATATGAACACCATCAACCTCCACCTTGTGCACTTGATTACTACTAACTTTACTCAAAAACTCACTATAAGGCACACTAACAAACGTCGTGGGAACCCTCGGTTCCGACCCAGGCAACGGTATACCCGGCCTAAGCAACCTCATAACAAACATAACAATCCCTAACTGCAACAACAACACACCAATCTCTTGCGCCTGAATTATCGGTTGCCACCGCCATTTCGGACCGCCTTTACCCCACCCCCAACCTCCCTTCCCCTTCTTCTCCCCCTTATCATTCTTCTTACTCACTTTATTACTCTCATTCTCACTCTTCTTCCCTGATGATTCGGTATCATGTTCACATGAACTATTATTTACATTTACAGCAAATTTAGAGCTTCGGTGGTTCATGTTTAGAAACCCTAAGGCTCCACCGTTCCATGTGTTTAACATATACGAAACCCTAGATGATTCTCTGTACAAATTGGTGGATGAACGAAGCGATAGGGATGATTTGGTAAGGAATTTATCGTGTAAAAATCTATGGCGAAAAGAAGTGTACATGTATGAGTGATTTGGATGATGATTGGAAGATGTTACGTGAATTTGACCGTGAATAATCGGTCGTAGCGATTCCATGTTGTGGATTGGTGAAATTGGGAAATGAAATTGAGCTGGTGAAATTGTTAAAAGCTTGCATATGGTTTGAGATACTATGGATTGATTATGTTAGGGATGACATGATGATGATGAAGAAGAAGAAGAAAATGGTTTGTTTGTGTTTGTGTTTGTGAAAGGATCAGGATTAGAATGAGGTGAAGATTAAAGATTTGTGGACCATTGTTATTTTTTCATGCTTTTTTTTATCGCACATTTTATACATAGCACACAAAACTATTAATTAAAAATATATGGTCGTATTAGGCTGTTTGATGATAATAAAATAATATACTTAGCTTCTTCAAACTTTCGGTTTAAGTATTTGTTTTTTCACAAAGTGAATTTTATCTAAGAAGTATTATTTATAAGCGTGAGGTTGAACCTAATCAGAAAACGCGAATAAGGTTTCACTAAAAGTGATATGACGGGATATGTGGCACGACCGGTTACGGGATCATAGCAGCGATAGCAACGAAAATCACTAGGATAGCCTAAAAACACACAACGGACGGAATGTGTCGAGAATTTGTCGGCTTTTTTTTGGGATAGGCTGGGTAGCATTCGCATCCGAACACACGAACGTGGTCGGTCATATGTTCGATGGTGGTGATAGAGGGCGAAGGCCGGGGTTTGAAATTTGTGACGTTTAGTTGGTAGGATGTTGTGTAGGTATGTGGCGGCTTGTAGGACTTCGACCCAAGAAGTGATGGAATGTGAGCATGTATGACAGTATGAGTAACCTTTAGGCGACGAATCAACCTTTCAGCTCTCATGTTATGTTGGGATGTTAACACGAAATGAAAAATAAGATCATTTTGATGTGCAAAAGTTTTTGAAATTATTGTTCCAACCTTAACCGTAATCCCGGTCACTTTCTTCTCCGTTGGTTAACTCTCTATTGATTGATCCGTTGATCAAGAATTTGTTATGATCAGTTCGTAACGTTTCATTTTGACTTTTTGATGTCAAACAGTTCAAAATCTCAAACATCACCAATCAACCAACATTTGTTTTTCCTAAGCTTCAAGCTTAAAGTTTGTTATCAATGAATCAAACCATATATATTATATTGATTCATTTAATCAAAATTATATCATATTGATAAACAGGGAAGTAGAAATACTTCAAATGATCCGATTCATGAGTAAGAATTGCTTTGGTTCACAAAAAGTTAGCACTTGAAAACGTTATCTTGCTTGAAAAATCATTGGTTAATAAACGTTTTGGTTTATGAACAACTTTTTTGGTTTAACGCTCATTGCTCAGTCCTCGTTTACATGACGGAAAATGTCTCATGAACATTAACCATTACACATAGTCTTAGAAAGTTTAAATATATAATAAATGATTTTAATAAGGAGATATATATAAATACTAATTAAAAGTTTAAAATCATCAAAACTAATACTTCTTGTTATAAATAATCACTCTTACATAAACCGTGTAAAGTTTAAAATAAAGCAACAAGTTGTGTCGTAATTCATATTGAATAGTTAACGTGATCCTACTAAAATCAAGCTGTAGACGTAACCCCTTTCTTGTATTAATCTTTTTATGTTACTTCCTTATATCCAAATTATGACTTGTAGCTTACCTCTAACTCATTAATGATTTATGTCTTTTTCATTACATTTTACACTCTACACGTTTGATGAAATGACTTAAAGAGTTTATAGATGACTAGCAATTACGATTTGCTTCTACTTTTAGCTTATACTAAAAAGGTCTTTTAAATCTACAAAGTCGTAAGAAAACGGTCAAACAAACTTTGATTAACATCATTCTGGTGGCGTTACAACCGTCTTGTCGAACCTTCAAAAACCTTATTCGGATTGACCTAAACCCTCACCCACCCCCAAAACCTAACCCCCTCCCCCCTCTCTAAAAACCTAAACCTTAAAATTTGAATCTTAAAGCTAAAACTAAACCCTAAAAGTTAATATCGTAAAGTTCGACAATACAACGCCACCAGAATGAAGCCAACCGGATTAATTTGACCGTCTATATAGATTTTAAAGACTTTGTATTAAAACCTAACTATTACTTTTATATCAATTTTTAATTATTTGTTTATACAAATCTAAGGAGTATGATGTAAGAATTATTTTACACTAACCCGATTATTTTTTATCTTCACCTCAATTCTTTTTTGGACACAAATGCTATATTAATTATATGGTTATATATATATATATAAAACATTATATGATGAAGATCACTCGATGTATATGCAATTGATCTTAGAACATAATACGGTTAACTAATATTTGTTAGACCATTAGAGGACATTCGATTCTCTGGACGTGGAAATGTGGGATACCAAAGGTTCCAAATGGCAATGCACACCACATATATTCAAAGATATAAATAAACACACGATGGAGACATATGGGTGCCTTTAATTTGTATGTACTTGTACACATTCATAAAAATGAATAAAATACTTTATTAGTAAACTAAAGATTTACACCATAAGAAAAGATGAAACACAACTTAATTATTGGTTAAAGAAATAAAATAAAATAAAGGAAACACATAGAAACAAACGAAGAGGTGGCTGTTTGTCTCTCAGGGTATAATAACCTAAGCAGATTATACTGTTGGGGATATCCTAGCACTTGAAAGGCTGAAACTTTACCTTTAAAAAGAGCACGAAGGGTTGTAAAATCTAGAAATTATGTCGGAGATTAGAACATGAATTTTTCTGGTGTGTGTAAACAAAACCCCAAGCATTGTTTAAATATAGTTGTGAAAAGACAAAGTGTTAGATAACTCAAGAGTAATTATGTTAAGACAAAGTTACTGCAACAAAGCACCAAGGCTTGATCAGTTATACTTGCTTTAGTTTCGTGATTGCACTTGTTAGATGTTCATGGCGGTGTTGATGAACACATACATGAGCCTTGATTAATTCGATCCCTTATGCATCATGTGTGAGTGAATACAACCAGTTGAATAAAAAAACTAAAAGTTGGTGGTCATTTGGTCCATTGGTAACTTCTGACTGGTTGAAGAGCTCTGTGGCTTAAGGTCACCGAGGGGTGCTCAATGGGTCAGGTTTTTGGGTTGGTGGGTTGAACCTGACCTGAACCTGAAAATGTTATAAAAACTCAAACCCGAACCTGAAAATGTAAACAACAAGTCAACAATTAAACCCGAACCTGACTTGATTTTTAACAGGTTGACCCGAACACAACCTATTTGACCTGAATCTTCACAAAGTACATTACCAACAGTTCAAAATTTCAAAATTACCACAAATGCATTCTTAAAACGAAAGCGGACTTACGAAAAATTGGGAGTTTTCGCCCAAATGTAAACACAACCCTAGAAGACATTAAATATGAGTATAGTTTTAATTTAAAACACTCTAGGATTGCATGTATATTTATATTGGCACAATATACCCTGAACTTTGTTTTATATAAAAAGTCAGGTTAACCGGTGAACCCAGTGGGTTGACCCGAACCCGACCTATTTTTCTAGACAAGTCAGTAGGTTCGACCTGAAACTGACCCACACTCGTTCAATCTATACCCAAACCCGCGAATTTCAGGTTAGGTTCAGGTCGTGTTTTCAAGTCGTGAAAAGATTCTCAACCATATCACAAGTTCAAATCTCACTAACGACAAAATTTTTGTCATTGAGCTCTCTTAGACATATGCAAGTCAAGACAAAGACGACTCACCTATTTTGGAGGCCTTAATCGATATGATATATAAATTTGGGGACTATTTTGTTACTAAAAAATGTCTTTGTTATAAATACTATTCTTTTATTCGGGTTTGCGACCGACACTAATAACTAAAATGCTTTTACTATATATGTGACGAAGGGTAATTTTTTGTTCTGAGATGCCTATATCTTTATTATTTCCATTAAAAATATATATCTTTATTATTGTACTAAATTAGATACTCATGTAACACACAAGTTGAATAGAAATATAAAATAAATATTTAGATAGTCGTGTAATTTTCTTATGAAATAATTTGGTGTTAAATTTTCAAACATAAAATTTTGAGGTACTAGAGATAGAAACCAAAACCAACTATACTATAAATAAATATTTACAGATAAAAACCAAAACTTCATTTCTTTAAAAAATTTGAGGTGCATAGATATATAGTTTTTGATGATGAAATTGAAGGAATTTGAAGATGAAATGTAAGAAAATTTAAATTTATTATTATGATGATGAAATTGTAGTAATTTCTCATTTTAAATTTACTATTATAATGTCAAAATTGTAGGAATTTTTCGCTAGACCGTTCAATTTCTATTGTACAAATTATAAAATCTTTAAGGTTGTTTAAAATAGGTAATAAAAATTGTAGTTGACTTTTGGATTCAAACTTTATGATACTAAATGAAATTAATTTTAGGAAACAGTTATACAAAATTAATTTTATAAATAACCAAGATTTTTTAATTTTATTGAGAAGATTAATGTAAGAGTGACACGTATGATAAATCAATATAACATGTGTCATTCTTGACAGAATAACATATAACAAAACTCAAAAGTTTACTCTTTTATTAGTAACATAAGTTATAAATTATCTCTACTTTCTAGCCTTTTTAGATGCAAAATCTGTAAAAAAAAAACTTTTTTTTTTGCGATGAAGGCGTGTACCTTTTTCTATTTTCCTTTTTTTATTACCACACTAGGTTTAATTCCCGTGTGATACATACAGGTTAAATAACAATATTTTAAAAACATATAATTATTATATTTAAAAATTTGTAAATATTAAATATTTAATATTTAAATATTTGTAAGTATTTTATAAAAATACCATAATCACAATTTTTTTTCTTTATCAACTCTCCATTTATTTTTTCCTTCCCAAATTCCTTTTATTCCTTCTCATAATTTCCCCCTAATTTTTCCCCTCAAAAAAGTTTTTAATAGCCTCCCTAAAACCTTGATATATTAGATAAACTAGATTTAATACCCGTGTATACACACGGATTGACATATACACATGTTGATATAAAACAATAAGTGTTTTTTTATAACATATGATTAAAACTATGCATAATTAAAACATGATCATAATTAAGTTATGATGGAAAATATAAAACAATTATTATGATTAAAAATCTAACTTGATCATAATTTTATAAAAAAAACTATTTAAAATCAGATTGTCTCGTGATTCTCTTTTTAGTTACAAGTAAAATTTTGTATAGTTCCTAAACCATAAAAATCAGAATATTTTTAGTATCGATTGCTTACCAAAAATAATGTTGAAAAATTTAGGCGGGAAAAACTATCCACAACATGTCTCAATGCATGACACATGACACCAAAAACCTTCTTTTATTAATATGTATAGATATAGGTTTTCTTTGGGATTGACATTATATTTTTTATATAGTTTCGAATTAAAGTGGTGTAAATACAATTAAAATCAACCAACCAAGTAGTCAACAAGAGAGTCCTTCACAAATTTAGTCCTCGTTTCATCTATAAATAGCAAGTGATCAACCAAGAAACCAATTAATCCATGTTTGATGTTTTTATCTAACAACAAGTATACACAATTATTCACCAACCAGCTAAAAACCCCGAAAAAATTAACAATTAAAATTTTAAAACCTGCTTGAGTTTTAATAATGATTTTGCAATGTGGATTGGGAATTTTGATTCCGATTGTGAACGAGTAAGAAAGCAATGACTGAGTTTTCTTTGTTTATCTGCCTCCTTCGTTTGTTAATTCCCATGATTTTTTAATTTCCTTTTTAATAGTTTTAGGACCCTTAAACCTCTAACCTAATTTAAAGATAGGTCGTTTTAAATCATAAGATTTTACGAGCTAGTCAGTTGTTGGTGTTATTCTTAAACATCAAACTAACGACTGACAAATAAAATATCATCTAAGGTATTGACATACCTAAATTATGAATAGTCACACTGCTAAACCCGAATTGTAATAGTTGATAAAAAAAATTGTTAAAATATTTTATAAAAACAAAAAAAACCAACGTAAGAAAGAGACATGTGACTTGTTTGATGATCCTTCTGTCGTATGGATAACTTGAATTTATCATCGATACAAACACAATACATTCATTCTTCTACACAAGTTGCATTGCAGAGCTTCTTCAATTCATCATATGTAAGTTACTCTTCCTTCAATTTTATTTCCCCTTGATAATCTCTTTAATCCAATCTTTCAATTTTATTTTTCGAAAGTGATTTGGGTTTTGTGGGGGAATTTATCAAAGAGCTGATTGTTATCATGTGTTCTTCTCTGTGATTGTTACAGATACACCTATGGCGATCACCAAGGTCTATATAATGTAAGTTGTTTTTTTATAAATTGTTGTTTATCTTATGATCACAAAATAACACATACAAATTCACTTATACACACTTGATGCCAATTATCTTTTTTTTTTCTCATAATTAGGAGATATGATTTTATGATGATTTTTTAATTTATATTTTTATTTGGATTTTAATAGTCAAAACTATAATTTACTCATCCATACTCACAAGTTGAATAGATTTACAATATATTTCTATCTCATTTGGTTTGTGAGCGAAATCGAGTGAAAATCATGCTTAATTCTACATAAGTGAAAATTAGAAGTGTTATAAGCTAATAGGTCTTAGTTTGGATTATTATAATTCAGTTAGTTTGTATACAATGGTACTTAATACATGATACCTTACGCGGTTTTCATTATTATATAGCTATTACTCTCTGCATAAACATGTGGAGTATATGGCTAGAGAAGTGCAACGGGGAGCGAATTCAGTTGAAGGAATCGAAGCAACACTTTGGCAGGTACCCGAAACACTGCCTAGTGTGGTACTGCAAAAGATGAAGGCTCCACCTAAAGCAGATGATGTGCCGGTGATTAGTCCGGATCAGCTTACTGAAGCTGATGGATTCCTGTTTGGGTTTCCGTCTCGTTTTGGTGTGATGGCGGCTCAATGTAAGGCTTTCTTTGATGCAACTAACAGTTTGTGGGAAACTCAAGCACTGGCTGGGAAACCGGCTGGGATCTTTTGGAGCACTGGTTTTCATGGTGGAGGCCAAGAACTTACAGCGTAAGATCATATTTACGTTTTAGAACTTATATTGTTTGACTTGACCCGTTAAAGATAAAACATAACGCAAACTGTAAACTCATGTTAGTGATTTGGACTAAGGGTGTGTATTTGCATGCAGATTAACAGCGATAACACAATTAGCACATCATGGGATGATATTCGTGCCTCTTGGATACACGTTTGGGAGTGGAATGTTTGAAATAGATGAAGTCAAAGGTGGATCATCTTATGGTGCTGGAACTTATGCGGGTGATGGAACTCGAAATCCGACTGAATTAGAGCTCCAACAAGCATTTCATCAAGGTAAATATGTTTCTGAAATTACCAAAAAGCTTTCCAGAAAATAAAACTCAATCTCTGTAAATGAAACCGGGGTGTATATATCGTTATCATTCTCAAATAAGAAAGTGGTTAAACCATTTTTGTGTTTTGTATACATATACTACAGATTAAGTTGAAACTGACTGCTTGTAAACCTTCATTTCTATACTTATGTTGGTATTACATTGGGTATGAATGTCGCAAATAGAGGTGGTAAAATGAACGGGTCAAACGAGTCTCTGCAATTTTTTTTGTTCGGGAAACACACAAATGGCTACAAAAGCTATATTATTAAAGTACGAGTTGTAATATTCACAGAAAATTAACATAAATAACAAGCCACTACCATGCTTTTACTTAATCCATGAAACAGAGATAAATTTGAAAAAACAAAAAAATGTGCCTACAATTGGGTCATCTTGTCTTGTGAATTCTCTAAGTCCTCACACATTAGCTACTGGACACTGGAGACTCCATATGATAATTGAAGCCCCGAATCAAATACTTGAGCCGAAGTGACTGTTGGAGAAGTTAAGACTAACTGATCAAGCATGCTGCCCCTAAGTTATCATTCATCTGCTTACACAAAGTAACAAAAACTAAACCTCGTGGCTAGCAAGCGTCAGCAAGATAAGGTAAGGGCAATCGGCTTACCAAATGGAACATGTTGAACAAAGAAGCATGCCCCGATCACTACATAGGCAAGGGTAAGAACTACACCTTTTAAATAGTGTGAACTTCCATCCTGCAATTGATTTGTACCACATATAACTAGTAAGTTTATATAATCATCAAAAATAAAATTAGTATTGGGGTAAATGCAAAAACCTGTAAAGTGAAGGCTGTAAGCAAAACTGAAAATGCAAGACAACCAGTTTCAACAAGTCCAAAATCAAGGCTCATTTGTATTCCCATTATCCAAGCAGTAATCACACATAGAGGAACCTGATTTAGTTTCATACATCATGTGTTAGCTTTCATCAAAATACATGCATCCATGAGTCATATGGTACAACTCTTAGTTGCATGTTCAAGGTTTTGTATCCACGAAAAAGCATCAACAAGTTGTACCAAACAACAGAACTACAGGGATTTTGTGAAGTTGTCTCACCACAAACATCAAGATTTGAGATGCTGAACCCAAAGAAACACCAAGAGATATGTCCTGAAACATTTGTGACAAAGTTACTTGACCCGATGAGTCGTACAGTATAATAAAACAATTCATCTAAAGACATTTGAGATTTGTATTTTTTACCAGTTTGTTTTTGAAAGCGAATATAACAGCTCCAGCATGCTCTGCTGCGTTGCCGACAATTGGTAGCAAAATTATGCTCATAAAGCTCACAGACAGCCCCCAAGTTTCGGATGCATCCTGTTTCACAAAGTATGAAAATTTGGTATGCATTAACATCATTAGTTTATATTAGCAGTCTTTAAAGAAAACAAGTATGATTAATTAATCTTTAAAGTCTTTAAAGTGCAATACCTCAATTGTGCCCACAACGTACTCGGACAATACGAAGATGATTATTGTCATCAAGCATAACCATATAAACGCGCTTCGAAAACCTATTGATGCAGTCTCCTTTTCAAGCTCATCATCAGCATCATCTTCGTCCTAATTAGTTTCAGAACACCCATTGAAATAATAAAGCAGGTGTTTTGTTTGACCTCTAAAATCAACAAGAAAGTCAACGGAACAAACCTCTAGTGATCCAAAAAGCTGACTGTGGGTTTTCAATTGAAAGAAAAGATATGCAACATATGCAATCAGCATCACAATACTGCTTGCCCTTGACAACTGTAGAACCGAAGTGGCTACGGGTTTGGGTAAATCCATGCTGTGTTGATGATTAAACAACAATGGCGCGATCTGGCAAAACAACCCAAGCAACAGCAACAAAGTGTTTGCGTCCGCCTGCTTCTGTTAGTCATAAAACATTCAAAAATTCTGTTATGAAAATCTTTATACAAGTTAATGAGATTAGAAAGTAATAATGAAGGATATAATGATCGACATGGTCAAATTTCTGTTGTTTGTTGAGGTTAGCAATGCCACCACATAAGAGAGAGGAGCCAAGAACAAGGAGGAGGTTTGAAATGATGGAGCCCAAAAGAGAGTATTTGAGCACATGAATTTTCCTCTTATGAAGAGCAAACATTGCTATAATCAACTCTGTTGCATTTCCACAAGTTGCATTCACCAGTCCTCCCACTGCAAAACTTACAATACTTTAAATGTCTATCAGGTTAAATTATTAAAAAAGTTTGTCCCATAGGATTTTCTGGGTTTAAAGTGTTGAAACATATATGAATATGATATTAATGCACATTTTGATCTCCTTGGAGAAACCATGATTTGCTTTCACCAATGGATAACCCATTAACTTGATATATATGTCAACAAATCTAGCTAGGCGAAATGGATAAATATACTTTTCATCTTTGTTCATTTGTTAAGTAGTATGTCAAAATAATATCAATATATGTGTGCGAGCCGAGCTCGGCTGGGCTCGAGCTCGATCTTAAACGAGTTAGCTCGGCTCGGCTTGTTTTTCTTCGAGCTGAAAAGTCAAGCTCGAGTTTGGCTCGTAAAAAGTTCGAGTCCACTCAAGCCCAATAGGGACGGGTCGTTAATTTTTATTTTTATTTTTATTTTTTTATAATAAAAAAACAAAAAAAAACTAACCTACTTATATTTATTATTTATATTTTTGTTTAATATTGTTATATGTTTTGAATTAATTAAACTTAATATTTTAACAACCTCCCACCTATTTTTAAACTTAAAACACTTAACTAAATTAATATATATATATATATATGGATAGATAGATAGATATATACACAGTATATTTCGATTTGGCTCGCTAGCTCGTTTCAAACAAGCTTCGAGCAAATCTCGACACGTGAGCTTTTTGAACAACCGTAGTGTGCATTATAAATGAAATCAAATCTCAAACCCATTTTGGTTACAAAATAAATATAAAGTATATATAGTGTTTTACATCAATATCTAATATCAACGCGCCGTACGTGTGTTAATTACTTGTGTGTTAGCATTTAACACATCATACATTTTATCCCTTCTTATTTATATTCACGTATTAATTGTATATCTTTAAGATAAAATGCATGTGTTTCATGTTTAGTACTATGAGGATAATATATAAATAACACGTATGATTCTAAAGGTCATGAGTTTAATGCCAAAAAAGTAACGATTCAATTAAATAACAAACTAAAGCAAGTAATAAATTAACTTGTTCAAAACCATTTTTATTAAATCCGGACCAAACTTATTGGATCAAGAACAAGTATCCCAACCGAGTTTACATGTGTTAAACATGCATGTAGCCGATACGGCTACCTTTTTATAAGAGACAGCTGAACGGGTAAACATGTAGCCGAAACGGCTACCTTTTTATAAGAGACATACTTACTATAAAATATTAAAATATATTTTTAGTAATTAAAACTTAAAAGTATATATGCATATACATATATATATACCTGTAGGTCCTGTGAAGTATGCAATTTGTCTGTTGATTTCAGAAACAAAATCGAAGTTAATTAGGACCAAATCAACATCAAATATTCAAAACTGAAGATGAATTGGATCATAAAACTTACTCAGTTAGGAAACTCAAACGTTCTGCAAGTGGAGCCAATCCAATCAAACTCAAACAAAAAATCCATGGCTACAATTCAAACTCATCAACATCAAATTCATGTAACAACATATATATATATATATATACATTGATCGATCACTTACTCTACCAAAACCGTAGCGATCAGCTAGAAACGCCATTGGAATGGCTGGCCAAAGCACGAAAAGCTTCGTTTCAAACACGACTTTTCGAACATTCACCACAAATTCTCTCAAAATCCGAATCCGAACAGAAGATGAATCATCATCAGATCTGATTCGTAACAACGATTCTTCTTCTGTAGTTTTCGCAATGTTTCCGTTCTCCAAATCATAAATGGAAGTCATGACGGTTGAAAATGAAACCCTAATTAAGTTAAGTTGATGAAGATGAAGATGAATTGAAGATAAAGATGAATGAATATATAATGCATTTGATTTGATAAGTTGAGTTGGTGATGAAGGTTCCGGGAAGTTTCGTTAGTGTTGTTGGATGAATGAAGAACACGTTGGGTTACATGAAACGGCAATTGCTGAGGCATGAATGCAAGTAAAATGCTTGCAGAAAAAACAAGCACTTCACTTCACAATGACAAATGCATGAAATATACGTGTACACATAATTAAAATATATTAACTAATTAATCTCTTAACCAATTTTAATTAACTATATATATATGTTTTGAGTTTTATGTTTATTACATTCACTAATCATTAATTCATCCATTCAATAGGTTCATGATACATGTTACGCTTTTTTAACTTCTTAATTTTTAACATATATAAACGAATAAAGAGTCTAGCTACCTAAGGTAACATAATGGTAAAATGTGATAACAAAGCTGGGGTAGTCTAACCCGTCTATTTCAGGGAAGTCCCCGACTCTAATTCAGGGAAAACCCGCTAACCATCCGTCCTTATGCAAGACACCAAGCCAGCAGTAAAACTTGTTTTGCTTAAGGATCGAACTTTTATTGCCACAAGTCTCATTTCATTGTCTCAATGTCACTCACGAAGTGTTGCCAGTGAGAATAGAACTTGAGTTTATTTTGAAGAATCATGTTTTCTACTACTATTTACACCACATTGGAAGTTGTTGATAGTTTGTTACGGTTTCACGCGTGTTTAATAATTTCAACCCGCGCGATTACTATCAGCAAGTGTTTCACGATCAATATACAACTTGCGTGAAATTAAATTCATCCCCGGTTTTCTTTTTGCGTGAAAATTTCATCACAACTTTTACACCTTCTTTTTTACCCAAAACATTCAGTTTTCTTCTTGCATAAAAATTTCATCCCCACTTTTACACTACTGTTTTACCAGAAACATAAGTTTTTATTTTAGACTTTATCTACAAAAAGATAAGGTTCTAGATTAAAAAAAATCCTAATAAATATTCGGTCCATTCCAAATCACCAATTAAGTTTGTTTGTGTGTCAAGTCCCCAGAAATTATGCCATGCATATATATATGTGAAAATTACATATCTTTGATGGTATATGTTTGATCGATCTGCTTAATTAATTAATTTAATTGAAGATTAGTTTCATGCAATTGTGACACATGCATGCATGTAGTACTGATGGTATGACGTGACCCGACTTCCATGCATATCCATCCCTACGCACCCAAGCAATGCAATTCATGTGACTAACATCTTTATTCATTTCCTTGGTAGTTGGTAGGTCACATTGACCAAAGTATTATCATGCATTCGATTTCTGTTAGTTTTTTTTTAACGGCGAATAAGTATTTATAAATAAAGGAGCTAATAAGTAATTTAAAATCTTAAAAAGTATAAGAAATAAGTGAGGAGAAAAACAACTACAGAACTTTAAGAACAACTACAGCTCCATCAACCGGGATCAACAGGGAAATTCGGCAAAGCAATATATATATAAGTCCCTTTTCGAATTCTAGACTTTATCCAAAGCGAACCCACCACCATGATCTCACATAACACCTTGCTAGGCGATGGTTTTACTTTATCAAAGATTATCTCATTTCTATGCCTCCATAAGCTCCATGTTGTGACCATAAAAACTGCATGAACGGCTCTCTTGAAAGTATCATAACCTTGTAACGAGAACGGAATCTCAAAAACATCTTTAAATGAAAACGCGAAGATTGGCGGAATATTATATCAAGAACCCACCTTTGCCCAAACTTCCATAGCCAATTCGCAAGTAGTGAAAATATGCTCAATAGATTCATTTTCGGCCCCACAAAACTTATAGAAAGCAGAATCGATGTGAATGTTTCTTCGGACCAATGCGTCACACGTGGGGAGCCTATTTTTGGTTTGCTCTCCAATTCAGAATGTTTACCTTCTTAGGCACCCACTTGTTCCACTGGAAGTTGATGATATCACCTATCAGAATCTTGCTTTGTATTAGATTTTTTATGAAGCGTGAACTGAACCCTTGATCTTTAGCATCCCCGCACCTCCATTTGTCCTCATCGTGACCCGGTTTCAACGACTGCAGCCTTGCCACCAGCAATATCCATTCTGCACGTTCTTGAGGCATCAGAGGTTCCCTCTTCGATCCATCTCCATTTTCAAGACCAAGTCTGACCCTACATACTCAAACATTAACTCGCAAAAACTTCTTTAGAAATTTCAAAAACAAATAAAGAAGGATACAAAACCCAAAGTGGCACGTCAGCCCATCAAGTGTCCAGTCGAAGCCTCACTACATATTATCCCCTCATTTTTTGTGAAAGCTATAAAAATGTTCATGAACAAGTTTAACTCAAAACTTCAAAAACTTAAATAAATTGTTAAAGTGACATTATACCACATTTGAGAGATGACTCCTGACATGTTGCAAACAATAGGGGTTATAAGTGTGTGGTGGAAAAGGACAGTTTTATAAAGTTTAAGGATTAAAATCAAAATTTTAGAAACTTAAGAACTTAGGGTGAGTTCTGATATTATGAAAACTTGAGGGGCAAGCAAAGACCGGGTTTACAAAGTTAAGGCTAAAAGTTTAAACTTTAGAAACTTGAGAAGTTGGAGGTAAGTTCTTGAATTTTACAAATTCCAGAGGGTTAAAAGTGTAAGGTTGCATGGTCTAGGGACAAATTTAAGAGGCTAAATTTGTATAGAGGCAAAGTTAGGGGCTGGACTGTAGCATGGCAAGAGAAGAATAACTAAAACCTAGCTTATTAGTTACAAACGTCCTATGAAAGGATGAAAGTGAGAAAATAAAAGTCAAGTAGTCACACATGAGAAAAGTGCTATCAAACAATCAATAATGGGAGCCAATACACCACACGAAGGAAAACAAATTAAAAAAGGAGGTCAGAAACATAATTAAGTATCTAATATCATGTATAATAATGAAAATGTCATGAAGTATTGTGTATTATTTATCAATTATACTAGGTTTAATACTCGTGTGTTACACACGGGTTAAATAATAATATTTGTAAAGAAATTATAATCATTATGTTTTAAAATTTGTAAATATTTTATATTTAAGAAATTTTACTCTATCAACTTATGCATGCATGGTTAAAATTCCATTTAATTTCCCACCAAAATTTCCTAATATAAAAAAAAACCCCAAAAGTAGCTCCCTAAAAGTTAGAATTATTAGATAGATATATAGTATAAAAATACAACCAGTAAAAATCGCAAAGATATATAAGGTTATCTTCGATATTGTAGAAAACAACGCCACATTACCCGTGTAAACATTGGAGCTTAGTTGGTTGTACGCCGGTCTATGTACGTCCCCAAGGATAGGATGCTTCACATATGATTTACGTGGGCTGGAATACAATAATTAATTCTTATTCTTAGAATAAACGCAAGTATGTTTGTAGAAAGAATGAGTATGATAAAAAGAAAACGTGATAACTAAATAGTTTTTTTCTTAAAAGAAAAAGAAACGAGTACGTTATAAGTAGTCTGATCATGTTATAAATTCTAACTAGTTTAGTGTCCGCGCTACGCTCGGGAACATAACATTCAAGTGATGCTTTTAAGGATGTTCATGAATGTTTCAATCAGTTTGAGAAAAAACTGTGATAAACCGAAACACATGATATACTTTTAAAAATTAGACTTTAGTATAACAATATTATATTCTAATTTATTACAACATAAAGTGCTCAGTTTTATGTTGTAGTTTTTTTAAATCGTATAAAAATGTTATGTATATTTATAAAACACTGGGGTCTTTAATTGTATTTTATTATTAACTTTATTCATAAGTTTCATTTTTAAACCCTATCAAATATAAACCGACTCATGTACACCCCGTGTAGTAGAGGGTTAAAAATATAAAATGTTATGTATATTTATGAAACATTGAGGTCTTTAATTGTATGTTATTATTAACTTTATTCATAAGTTTCATTTCTAAACCCTATCAAATATAAACCGACTCATGTACACCCTTTGTAGTAGAGGGTTAAAAATATAAATATTCTTAAATTTTTCAAAATTGCCCAAAATATTAGAGGACCAAAAATGTAATTAGTTTTATTATAATATATTTTATATACATATTTTAAATAAAAAATCATTATTGTGAGATAAACTCTCAAATAATGCCACATAAGCCAGAAGAAATGTGCCACATAAGCTTTCTTGGTTTTGCTATATTATATAATTGGATTAGTACCCGTTGACTACACGGATTTTAGTTTTATAGGTTTTAACTCAATTTACATATCAAATTTATTTTTAACATATATCTTATTAAATCGATTTGGATATTTACAAATATATTCATATAAAAAATCGTATGTTACAATAAAGGATATGATTTATAATAGTTGGTAAATTTTTATTGGAACATATCGGGTTAGAAGATAATTCATGATAATTGTTAATTTTTTTATTTGAACATATCGAGTTATGAAATAATTAATGATAATTGGTAAAACTTTAATTTTAACATATCGGGTTAGGATAAATCATAATAATTGATAAGTTTTTTATTTGAACATATCAGGTTATGAGATAATTCATGATACTTGGTACATATCGGGTTAAGATATAAATCATGATAATTGATAAATTTTGTATTTGAACATATCGGGTTAGGAGATAATTTATGATAATTTGTGAATTTTTAGTTTAAACATATCGGGTTATTTCGAATATGGAGCATACCATGACCCGTCTAAAAATTCCCCATCAAATTAATTAAGAACATGACACCTAAGCAAAATCCTATGTGGAATAGTTAAAATGGTGACATGTAGATGTGTTACTCAATTATTAGAATAGGTAGATATATAAAAGTTATTAAAGTACAACTAATAGTATTATCTAGACACACTATATATCTTATTCGTTTTATTTGTTATTGATATATATCGATAGCTATAAATTTTGTTTTGTATCTCAAAGTTGCATTTTGTCACGACTCATAATGATGCCATGCAAGTGATCACATCGGTATTATATTTAGTACAATACAATGGTAACACGTGAAATCCACCACCTCATCACGTTCATGCTACAATTCCAAATAAACTTTCTTTGTTTTGTTTCTCAACTTGTCACCTCGAAAGCAATATCTAAAAAAACTCCCCCTTTTCAATACATGGCCGGTTATGCAATGCTATATATATAATTAAACTGTGTTCATATGTTGGTGTGTAAAGAAATGGAACTCTCTCTGGCGGTTGATCCGACAAATTCCGGTGGAAAAACGACGAAATTAATGGAGACGGAGAGTGACGATGATGAGGAGTGTGATGGGGAAGCCTGGGAGATGCTGAATAAGGGTTTGAAGGAAGTGCAAAATGCGTTAGATGAGAATAGACTGTTGATTCAACAAGTGAACGAGAATCATCAGTCGATGATTTCTGATAATTTGGTGAAAAATGTGGCGTTGATTCGAGAAATTAATGGTAACATTTTGAAGATAAGAGGTGTTTATTCGGGTATATCTGTTAGTTTATGTAACTTTGTTCATCGGCGAGGAGTGATCAAGAAGGGAATTGGTAAGGTGGAGTTTGCGGATTTGTAAATTTCTTGTTCATGTTGTCATGCATGTTGGTTTTTGTAATCTGGATTTTCTTTTTTTTTTAACGGCAAACTACATCTACTATTACATTACACCTCTCCATATTAAATTACATCAAATATCACCTTGTCAGGAATAGAACCCATGACCTCCCATCTAAAAGGCAATGTCTTTACCAAGTAAGCTAGCCCCACATTGACAATCTGGATTTTCTAATAAAATGATTTTGAATATCATGTGATATTTAATGCAGTCATTATTGACATTCACTTCTTGCTAAATATTATGTAAATAGTTAAGTTATATGATCAGGGCCACGTGATCCGACGCACAGGTCTTAGTTGGTATGTTTTTTACTTCGTCACGTGTTGTGTATTGCGACTATATTGTTATGTTTGTGACTTCGTAACACACGTTTGGTGACATTAACGTGTGATGTCCTGCGTAATGACTAATGACTATTTAATTAACATGTGATGCTCGCACAACACAACGATACGTGTTTGTGACTTTGTTAAAATATAGTATTATGTCTCGTACGTTACCACGAAAAAAAAAAACTAAAAAAAAGTTCAAGTTTAAGAAAGGTAGAAAACAAAAAAAATCGAAGTTTTAAACTAAAAAGAAAAACGAAGAACGTGTGGCATATGGTTGCCCAACAAAATAAAAGAAAAGAAAGTAACTTCCCAGTTCGAAGTTCGAACTTGAATACATTAGAGAAGCCAACCTTAGACAAACCAAAAACCAACCAAACAAATCAACTTTTTAGTAAATGCCATCAAACAAATAAGTATACATGCCAAGCAAGCTAGAAACCAAGGTTTCACCACCCACCTTGAGTTTTAGTATTATATAAAATAAAATGAAATAAAATTCCATATTTTTATCAACATTCTTCCATCTATGTTTACTCTTTCAAAATACTAACAAACTAGTTAAAAGGCCGGGCAACGTGATACGGCGGCTGTGTTTAGCGTATGTGACTTCTCCATGCTCGTTGATATATCTTTTTTAAGTCTCGCACGTTACGGTATAAAACGTAATGCGTGCCGAAAGACGAATTCGATGGACAGAAATATATCCAAACTTAGAGGTTAAAATGATAATTAAGTCAAAGTCGGGTGGTAAAAGTCGTAACTATATCATAGTGGAGCATGGGGTAAAAATTATAAATTGACTTAAACAATCAAAATATTTAACGCGACGTTGGTCCCACACGTGCTAAGACGACGAAGTTGAAAACTTTAGAGTAAAGAACGAAAGTTTGACGTGTGATAACAAAAGTTTGACTTGTGATCGAATAATTTACAAAACTTTATTGTGTAAGACAAGAAAACAAAAGGTTAAAAATTAAATGTCGTTGGTAGAATCAAACCAGAGACCTCAAGCCAAATCCAATAACTTACCTTGTCTATTCAACCACTCAACCAACTTTACTTTTGATTAACATTTCAAACCAAACTTTATTTAATAAAAGACAAGACCGGATTTTATCACCAATCTTGCCTTTTAAAAGTTTATACAATACAATATAATTTTCATTTTATTTTTACCAATTGGCCAATGACTTAGAATTTTTAAAACTCTCTTCCTCATTAAATAATTAAAAAAAATTCAAATTTACCACTAAATTGGTTTGGCATATACACTTAACTAGGTTTAAAACTCGTGTATACACATGGAATAAATCTAAAATATATAAATAAAAAGGATAAAAACTGAAAATATAGAACACAATAAATAAAGCTTCAAAAATTAGATTGATTGAACATGCTATTAAAATCGAGTATTGGTCATACACCATACTGAATTTGAAATTAATGTTTGTTTATAAGAAACGAAAAAATAAATAAAGCTTCAACAACTGGATTGATTGAAACACAAACGTATTACCAAAAATATAGAACACAATTAATTGGAAATCATTGAGTGGGAGTTGCCGTAAATAACGATGAAGTTTTGGAGCTCAGTTTGATCGCTTAAAAATTTTTCCCTCTTAAATTTGCCCTCCAAAAACCTTAAAATATTAGATAGATTGACAATGTGATAAAGACATTGCCTTTTAAATTGCCTTTTAGATTGGAGGTTATGAGTTTTATCATTGATTTAACAAAAATATATATATACGCTTAATTATTACGCTTACCATCATCACTTTCATATATAACTCTTTTAAATATTTTTATTAACATCTCTTTCTATCTTTATATATTACTACTTTAGTAATGTGGTATAAACTAATATTGATATCAAATGTTTAATATTAATTATTGTAATCATAATTAAGTTAAATGATATTTTTACGAGTTGAGTTTTATTTAAAAAATATGGTTTCATGCGTGGTAACTATGTGTACCACTTTATAGAGTAAAAACTAGACACGATGGTAAATAACTAATATTAAATAGAAATGATTAGCATATAAATAAAACTTACTTAAACAAACACTTATTTTATGTAATTTGTAATTTTATTTCAAATATATGTTTTGTAAATAGTTTGAAATTATTTGTTATATATGACGACGCCCGTAAATACACCGAAGAGTTTAAACTAGTATTATCCATAAAATCTATAAATTTCTAAAGCATGTTGGAAATTCGATACTTAGAAACCTTACGTACAATGGATAGAAGATTAGTGTTAAAATAATCAGAAACTTTCGATGTTGCGTTTTAAAAATTACTAGTTATAACACTGGTTCGTATGTTGCGGCATCTGCCATCTGGGTCATAGTTGGTGCACATGTTGTACATCTGCATGACTTCGTTATACGCGTCTCGATTTTGCCATTAACATGTGGTGTCCCCGCATTACAATGTAATCATTTGTCTTGTATATTGCGATGTACTATTATGTCTTGTACGTTAAGGCATCATGTCGCAAACAATATTGCGTTCTGTTCGGTAGTTCATGATGTTTTCAAATTTTATATTTATAATTTTAGTTAAATACGTACACTTATGAAGCAAGCTATGGTCGTCACAACATTACTTTTGTTAACAGTAGCAACATTACTTTTGTCGTATATGAAGAAAATTATGGTTGTGGCCTCATGAGTTTGAACGTGCGATTAAAAGTATTATCTGATTCTCAAGTCTTATTTAATTTTGTTGTATATGAAGTTTTAATTGAAATAAGCTTAATTGGGTACTAACTGATATGTTTTTTTTTTATGTCTTTTTTTAAATCTAATTTGTATTTACCGTAAACAATCCCACAAAATTAAAGATCTGGGCCTCTTGGTGTTGATGTGGTCAAAGACAATTTTTTGAGAACATGAAACTACGAGACACTTTTTGGGATAGTTATGAGTTATCGATTAGTCATCAATTCATCATGTTAATTAACTTTAGATAATTATCTAATCGGACCAAACTTAATTTTAACATTTTGGTGGTGCAGTTTTAAAGACTAACAATATTTTATCCATATTTTATAGTCAAATGTTAAAACCTTAACAAACAAACATAGACATAATCTTACGTTTGAAAATTATTCACGAACAATTTAAAACCTTATCAAACGAACAAAGACAAGCCTCATCCATATCCTTCCGATTCATTTATAGTCCTATCTCAAACCGTGCAATCAAAACGTAGCTATCCTCCTTGTCACCTACCAAGTTAACATAGTGGTCCGGTTGACAATGACAAATTCAGTAAAGCACATGGTGTCAAGTGTAAGTTGGATACACACATTCATTATTCATTATTCATCCCCGAAGTGGTCAAGTCGGTCGTTAGAGTAGGATGCGGGAAACACTATCGACTGGTAGTTGAGCTTCTCATCTCTACTTCACTTCATATCATAATTAACTTAATAATTGCATCGATTGAATCACCTCTTCAATTTCAATTTCAATTATGGGTTTGTTTTCAAGAAAAACATATCAAACCCTTTACCCTCTCCCTCGTTTCTTTGCAATACTATCAATCATCACTCTAGTTCTTCTTATCCTCTTCCAGGTACCAAATTCAATTCCTTTATTACTTTTGTTGATGTTTGTGAGTTTATGTACATGTTTGATGGATGAGTGTATGTGTTAATTTGATTGTATTTGTGTTTGTTCATTGTGGCATTTCGTCGAACAGGTGGAGAACTTGGCGACTCAGACGAAAACAATAGTTGGGCATAACTTAGAACCAACTCCTTGGCATTTATTCCCTGCGAAAACGTTTAAAAACGAAACGAAGTATGCTCGAGGATCAAAGATCTTACAATGCTCGTATCTTTCATGTGCTAGCATGAGTAACAACAATGGTGAAACTATATTTACTAATGAATCAGAACAATGTCCTGATTATTATGGATTGATACATCATGACCTTGAACCGTGGGCTAAAACGCGTATTTCGTATGCTAGTTTAATGGAAGCTAAGAAATTTGCTTCCATGAGGATAGTGATTGTTGGTGGGAAGTTGTATGTGGATTATTACTATGATTGTGTGCAGAGCAGGGCTTTGTTTACCATTTGGGGGCTGTTGCAGCTTCTTAAGAGGTATCCAGGTAGCATCCCGGATGTGGATTTGATGTTTGATTGCATGGATAGGCCGAGTGTTCTTAAGAGGGATCACTCGGCTATGCCTTTGCCGCTTTTTCGCTATTGCACAACGTGTGATCATTTTGATATCCCGTTTCCTGATTGGTCTTTCTGGGGCTGGTAAGTTAAAGTTATCGGTTTTCGTCAGATTTTTTTAGTCTTGGATGTATATGAAGGTGTTGGGTGAACTAGCTAACTTTTTACTATATTTAGTGGAAACATACAAAAGAATAAATTGGGAGCATAGTTTAGAGGGTTTTGTATTTACATTGCAACATTTTTTAGTGTTATTTTTTTGTCTTTTAGAGAGTTATAAGGCCAACTATTATGAACTTGAGTTTAAGAGATATTGTTGGTTTAAGGTATTTATAAGGTTGACTTTCGTCTTCTTTTAGCTTATGCCTAGCCTTTTTTTGTCATTGATGCCTGGCTATCAAAGAATAACATAAAACGCAGCATGCACTGGGCGCGTGTCCTTCAAGGGGTTGAAAGTGAATCTGAAACCTCTGGTAGAAGGACTCAGGAGCTAACCAGTTACCACTAGCCGCCCCTTGAAGGTTATGTAATGCCTTTAGGTTGTAGGTATATTCTGATTATGTTACTTATGTGAATTTGAGGTTTTTCGTGCTTTGATTTAGATTCTTATAGTTTATGGACAGGTTCTTTTTTAAATTATATAGCAGTATCGATATAGAATTGGAGAATGGATGCTTACTAATTTTGTATCAGGGTAGAAGTTAATCTAGGACCTTGGCAAGAGGAATTCAAAAGCATTAAACAAGGTTCACAAAACACGAGTTGGAAAAATAAGTTCCCGTATGCGTATTGGAAAGGGAATCCAGATGTTCATTCTCCAGTTCGAAAGAAATTACTCTTCTGTAATGACACGAATAAGTGGGGAGCACAAATATTGCGTCAGGTGTGTATTTGTTGCAGTAATTAAAAAAAAAGATGATTATTGTGACTTCAAATCATCTTTATATACATTTTCTAGTGTAATTTGAGAACTTGATTCATCTGTTTTCTTTTTTATTTAACATCGAATGACAGAATTGGGCGCAGGAAATATCAGATGGTTTCAAGAACTCCAAGTTATCTAATCAATGCAATCATCGGTAGTAATTTTGTCACTTTTGAAGGGTGTTTTAGTCTATTTATGAAAACAGGCAATCATCCATGCTCGTGTTTATGCAGGTATAAGATATACGCTGAGGGGTATGCTTGGTCTGTAAGCTTAAAGTATATACTATCATGTGGTTGTGTTCCACTTATAATCAACCCAAAATACGAGGATTTCTTCAGCCGAGGTCTCTCCCCCAAAGAACATTACTTGCCTATCTCGCCTGAAAACATATGCCCGTCCATTAAAACTGCAGTCGAGTGGGGGAATTCACATCCCTCTGAGGTAAAAACTTCTTGTTATTCTCTCTAGTTATGATAATCATATTGTTTTCAAATGTAGTACGATACGAGATGTCTGGGATCACCAAATATTATCTCTAGACCTAAGATTCATAAATGAATCATGCTTATAAAAGTTAATACCATTGTTTGATTTGTAATTATGGTAATAGACAAGACCAGAGTCGAAAAGTTCCCACGAGAAGGATATAGTTGAAATTTCCATTTTCAACTTTCATGGATAGAGTATTACTTAAAGTTAGAGGTAGCAAACTGAGCGAGTCGGTTGGGTTGGGTTGGGTTAACCATTTAAAACGGTTCATGGCAAAACAAGTAGTTGTAAGAGTCGGACTGGGTTGATCCATTGATGTTAAAGACACATTGTTCATAACTTTTAAATTTCATTATATAGTCAGTATAATTATGGAATAAAAAGACACAGAAAGATTCACACTTTTATGCATTAACAATACACTTCAGTTGAACTTTTACTCGCTCCAACCATAACCCTATTTGACCCGTTAGAGATAAAACATAACTACAATCAACCATCTCACCTTATGGGTCATGGCTTTCACTTTTGATGTCTAACAGGCGGAGGCAATGGGAAAAGCAGTGCAAGAGTATATGGAGCATTTGAATATGGACCGTGTATATGATTATATGTATCATTTGATAACCGAGTATGCTAAGCTGCTGGATTTCAAGCCAGTACGGCCTTCAACTGCTTTACAAGAATGTGTCGGTTCTCTGCTTTGTTACGCGGATGAAACCCAACGTGCATTCCTTGAAAGGTCAACTGCATTCCCTTCACAAACACCTGCTTGCAAACTCCCTCCTTCAAATGTTGAAATGACCAAGAAACAAATAGAAGCCAAAGACATGATTATAAATAAAACCCAACTAATAGTTTAGTTACTAATGCTTATTTCTTGTGTGATTTGTCACGGACATATCATTGATATAATTTAGTTAGTAATATTCTTCTTGACGATAAGCAGTTTCAGTTTCTTCGCCTAACGATGATGTACCATGGGTCACTAAGCTAGTATTTATTATAACTTATAAGTGTAATTTTAACAACGCCGGTTTGGCACATTCGTCTCCATGTTTAAATATGACAGTTGACCTCTCTTAAAGTCGTGTTGTCGGTGGCACGTTTGATTTTAACCTCTTATATGTTAAATGAGGTTACCCGAGAAAAATTCAAAATCTTCGTTGTGAAGAAAATATATTAAGTTTCCAAGAAATTTGTATCTTTGTTTTTTTATGTATTATGAACATTAAAAAACCACAAACATATACAAGTAACAAAAATGTGTATTTTAAAATACTAAATATTTAAAATAAAAAATAGTTATTTAATCTCCTAAGAGTTTAAAGAATTACCTGGCGTCTATAATTTGCTCATACGTGTTGATCGCAATAGGAAAAAAAGTTATGTTAGATTCTTGTCACATAAGGTGTATATGATTTTTGAGTTTGCACTTTTAAGTGAAAAAACTTTTTAAAAATATTAAAAATATGATGAATGGTGATAATTTATGTGTTCATTAAATGATAAGTATTGTGATGTCTCATCATTTAAAGACTATATTTTGGTCATTCAACGTTTTTTATCACTTACCTTCATAGGTTTTGAACCATTAAAAGGTAAGGGGCTGTTTGTTTCACCTCTTAATGGTTCAGTTCAATGTTTAATCATTCAGATTCAACATTCAGAGCGTTTGTTTCATTAAAAAAGTCTCTGAATGGTTCAGTTAAGTGCTAAATGGTTAAGAGACAGAAAAATGCCGAATTGAACTGAATGGAGCATGTACCAAACTTATCATTATCTGAAGTTTTACCTCAGCATCTATTTCATTTATAGAGCCTCTTAATGGTTTAGACCTCTTAAGCATTCAACACTTAATGATTCAGAGTTTGTCAAAAAACCCCTAAGTGTCTGAATGATCATTAAAAAGGTATAAAAAATCTCTCACTTTATTTGAGTCTTGGTTTCCATTAGTATTTTAAAAGGATATCAAACACCCCTCACTTTATTTGAACTATTAAATGGTAGGGAGGACGAGAATATGATTAGAGATGCCCACATAAATTTTAAAAATTTTTAGAAGTAAAAAGTTTAGTATTTTAAAAGTTATACACGCACCACAACATATTATTGGTCAATCATTTAAAATGTAAAATCAAGACCTTGTTTACACCGCTAAAATGTTGTTTAATGATTAGAGAGGCCCACGTAAATTTAAAAAAATTTTAAAAGTAAAAAGTTTAGTATTTTAAAAGTTATACACGCACCACAACATATTATTGGTCAATCATTTAAAATGTAAAATCAAGACGTTGTTTACACGACTAAAATGTTGTTTAAATGGAATCGGCAAAATAAAAATTCGTTTAAAAGTTGTTATACAACTGTTTAAATATAACTATGTTTACGGATGTGACAGTCAGCTTCTAATCGACACGTTTTCAACTTCAACACATGTCGTGCATTGCGGCGCCATAGTCTTTTTTTGACCTCGTCACGCATTGATAGTTTTTTTTATCTAAAGTGTAAACATCCAGATTTAGGTCAACATAATAATTAAATCAAAGTCGGGGGTAGGGATGAGATCGGGACAGGTACCGGTACCGCCTAGTACCGGTACCGAGTTTTAAGAAAAGTGGGTACCGGTACCGGTACCGAAATTAGCGGGACGGTACCGGTACCGGTACCGAATTTAGCGGGACGGTACCGGTACCTGTTTTTCGGTACTGGTACCACGTTGGTACCGGTTTCATGTTTTATATTTTTTTAATAAAATTTATTCGCTTATTTTGGTTTAATTTTATACTTTTTAATATAACTATACTATAATATACTTGAATATAAGAAAAAGAAATGAAATATGATATAAATTAATTAAAAATTATATTTACTTCATTAAATTTAAAAGTTGATAATTTAAAAAATATTACAAAATGACTCAAAGTTGTAAAGAAAACACTTTATAACATTAAGCATGTAATACACAACATTCATAACATCTCAAATTATTTAAAATATACTAAAAAAACTAGTTTTTACTTAACCGGTACCAACGTGGTACTAACCGGTAAAGTAAATATGATACCGGTACCGAATTTCAGGAAAAGTGGGTACCGGTACCGGTACCGATATTGTTAAATCGGTACGGTACCGGTACTCGGTACCAAAAGCTCATCCCTAGTCGAGGGGTTAAAGTTAGGATGTGCGGTGCACTTCACGCCCCATCCCGTTAACGAGTCACGTCCCCATTAAACTTTTTATATATATAAGGGGTGTTAAACCATTTCCACTAAATGATGTTAAGTTAAAAGGAAAAAAAATAGGTGATATGAAACTAATATGACGAACTAAAGTTGCATGTTAACATAATAACATGTGAAGTGCACTAAAAGACATCACACAATCAGGGGCGGACCCACTTTGGTGGGAAGAGGGGCGCCCGCTCCCCCTGCGAATTTTTTTTTTTTTTTGGTTTTTATATGTTAAATTCTCGATCGACCCCCGTAAAATTTAACCCTCGACCCCCATACAGGCTTGAAAACTTAGTTTAATGCCCAGTTAGTAGCCTATATGAGACACATAATATTTAACAATGGATTGGGTTATATTATGGTTAGAAGATAGTAATATATATTTATTTATATTGTCATATATAGTCAATCATTATGGTATTGTAACCTTAAGTGTTTCACCATTGCACAAAACCATCAATATAGTTGATGATTTGGATGGTCATGAGTACAAAAAGGAAATATATAAATAAATTAACTATTTTTGCTAAGTAATCAAGTGAGAAGTGATGAATGATGAAAAAATTAGTTGTAGAACCAAGGTTCACAACATCACTATTTTTATACCATAACACAAGTTTTCCAACATAATATTGTTTGGAAACATGGTTTGGTTTCATTAACTTCTTATTTGTAGATTAGTGATTTAAAAAAGATGTATAATGGAGGCATATGAAGTTTAAGAAACAAAATAAAAGATTTTATTTTATATAGTTTGAGAAAAACAATCCTAACTCGAACCTCAAAATGGTGATTTACCAAACTCTATTTACCTTGGTAAATACATGGTAAAGTTATAGAGGATGTTTCAAGTATTTAGGAATAAAAATGAAAGAAAAGTGAAAGAAAGAATAAAAAACTCACAAGTTATTCTTGAAAATTTGTTGAAAAAAAGATGAAATTTGAGAGAGAGTTTGAAAGATGAAAATTTGTAGAAATTCTTAAATAGATTGAGAGAGTTTGAGAAAGAGTTTAGATGATGAAAGTGATTAGAGAGATTTGGTTTGGTATTTATAGATAAAAATTAGGGTTAGACATTAAATAAGTTAGTTGAGTGGAGGGAATGAAAATTTTTGCTTTTAAATATAAGTGGAGGTAAAATGAAATTTTTTTAATTTTGACCCATTAAATTTAGTTGTTGTCATTTTTTAATTTAACCCGACCGGTTCGACCCGAACCGAATCGAACCGGATTGAAAAAAATATTATATATCGATACTTAAACGATTGTTACCAAATTTTCGACCCCCATGAAAAAATTTTCTGGGTACGCCACTGCACACAATATAGGAAAAAAAAAGACACGAACCTCTTCTATTAGTATTCAGTAGTATAAGGAATTGTAGAAAATATCTGTTTATATAATACAATAATTGATTTTACAGGTATCAACCGTGTAGTATACATGGGTAGGCCTAGTCGCCTAGATAGCTCGGGTGGGTTCATATAAACCCACTGTGTTTCAAAACTTTAGTAGAAATTATATATAAAAAATTTGGTGAATTCATATGTATAAAACTACACTCAAATGATCAGACATTCATTTAAACACATAAATGGTTATAGGTTTGAGTTTCCTCTTTATCAGTTTCTAAAAATTTTGTGTTCACGTGTATAATTTAGGAGTGTTTATTATTCAAATCTTATTCGAGCAATTCGAACTTCGATTTGAATAATTAATCCAAATTTTAATTTAATCGAATAAAATCCTATTAGATTTGAATAATCAATTCGAATGCGAATCAAACCTATGCCACTCTTACTCTTAAATTACATCAAAAAATAAACTGTTGACTAAATTCTAACCTAAACCTTCAATGTAAGAGGCAATGTCTCCGATTTAAATGCCCCACATTAGCTAGAAGATCTAAGTCCCATGGCAACAATAGTGGTAAATGAGGGATCAAGGTCAAGCAACAAACATTCAATTAATAGACATGTGGTTAACTTACCATTTAATCTAGCAAAGCCAACTCGTAAACTAAAAACTAAACTTTAGGTTTCATATGGGTCCTCCTAATAAACACATGGGTCATCCAGAGAGAAAATTCTGACCCGACCCGACCTGTTTGACCCGACTTGTCCTTTTTGCCAGCTATACTCACCGTCATAAAAATATTGAAATAAGGCGGGAAGCTATTACTTAACACAATTGATCTGACTTATTCTGTCACACCGCGTGTATGATGTGTGTGTGAACTGTGAATATACAACTAATAATATTGGAAATTAACCACCACCATCATCAACGATCTACCAACTGTAGCGTGTGCTTGCTTCATCCACGGCGCGTTAAATCTCTTACCTCACTTCGCCCTCTTTATATATCCCCCAAATCTCGATCATCAACAAAACTCGATGACAATCTTACAGACAGATACAGTAATGGCGAATTACAACTGTTTTACTACAAACTTCAAAGTCATAGAAGCTGAACCACCGTCAGATGTCAAACAAGCGTTCGAGAAATATTCCGGTGACGGAAACCACATGACGGTAGATCAACTCCGGCTGTTTCTGGTGGAGGATCACGGTGTTTTGATTTCTGATGTTGGAAGTGTAATAGAGGAAATAGTTAAGTCGATTAGCGTGAAATATCTCTCGTTAGAAGATTTTCATCATTTCCTCTTCGACACGAAGCTTAATCCCCCAATTAGATCTCAGGTATCTTCGAATTTGTCATTGACTGTTTCAATTACTAGCTTAGTTACTTAATTATGAGCTGCCAGACATTACGAGCTAGTAGGTTTCATACTTGAACATCTTCTAGCGTCAAAATTTACTGTTGAAGTCCTGTTTGAGGTATGGAGGCTAGGCATGTCGTTAAGCCTAAATTATCATCACAGTTATAGAAAAAAGCTTAATTATGAGTTGTATTAAGTTAATACAGGTATTAGGTTATGATCTGGAATAATAGTTTCAGTTTAGGTAATTGTACTTATTATTAGCTTAAGGTCATGTTTAGATATGAGAAATTGAATGTTAGGTTATGTATGTGTTTGGATTTTAGTATTTTACTATTGAGCAATTTGAATGTTGATGTTACAGTCAATGCATATTTATAGTTGCTGAAAACATGGGTTTCAGTTTTAGGTTCATCAGGATTTGAATGTTAGGTTATATATGTGTTTGGATTTTAGTATTTTACTATTGAGCAATTTGAATGTTGATGTTACAGTCAATGCATATTTATAGTTGCTGAAAACATGGGTTTCAATTTTAGGTTCATCAGGATATGACTGCTCCCTTGTCTCATTACTACATATACACGGGCCATAATTCGTACTTGACTGGGAACCAAATAAGTAGCAAGTGCAGCGTACGTCCGATCATAAAAGCACTTAAGCGAGGTGTGAAAGTTATTGAACTTGATTTGTGGCCAAACTCATCAAAAGCTGATGTGCGAGTTCTTCATGGAAGGTATGCAACCCGTAAGCACAGATCCTGTAGCTACCTTGGATGAACATATTTTGCTTCTGTTTTGTAGTAAGCTGTATGTTTGTTTATGCAGGACCTTCACAAGCCCAGTAAAACTCATCAAGTGTTTGGAAGCAATCAGAGACAATGCATTTGTGGTTTCTCCTTATCCAGTCATCATAACATTTGAAGACCACCTTACACCTGATCTTCGAGCCAAAGTAGCTAAGGTGAATACTCTTATATCTGTGAAGTGTAATCTTGTATCACATTTTCATGTTGCTCATGTTCCTATTCACTTATCCTTGTAGATGGTCACCGAAACATTTGGGGAGATGCTATTTAAACCTGAATCAGCGAACCTAGACAAACTCCCATCGCCCGAAAACTTGAAAAATCGAATTTTGATTTCAACAAAACCTCCAAAAGAATGTCTTGAAGCCGAAGATGTTGAACATAGTAGCTCACAAAAGAGCCAGGTCTCTTATGTTGATGATGCTTGGATAGAAGACAAAGGTTTCAAGGTTTGGTGGACAACAAAACACATTTAGACATTTATATTAGTTTATTTTCTCATAACACAAACAACCTGACTGTATTTGTGTGTTATTTGTGGCAGTCTGGAAGTGATACAAGTGACGATGATGCTGAGACTGAAGATTTGTTAAAGGGAAAGAAATCGCATTCATCTCCTGCTTACAAGCAGGTGATTGCAATTCATGCTGGCAAACCCAAAAATGGATTGAAGGATGCACTTAAAGTTGAAAATGACAAAATCAGGCGCCTAAGTTTACCAGAACAAGCACTCGAAAAGGCTGCAGAAAAACATGGACAAGATTTAGTGAGGTATAACCAAAGTTATAGTTATATTCAGAGGTGGAATTTCGACTAATTTATTTATGAATGGGTGAATTCTTGCTGTGTTTATCTCGCACGAGCTGATAAAAAAGCTAGCAAAATAGGAACAAGTCAAATAGGCGAAGTGGGTTGAAAGTCTTTCAATGTCTATTTTAATGCATAAATCCTCTTACACTGTTTTTATTAATTTAGATCATGATTATAGTACGCATTGATAGTTTAAAAAGAATTGAAAATAAATCAAATATGGTTTGCCGGTCGACCTGTTCGGTACATACTAAAAATGGTACTGTTTTGACATATGGTCCAACCCCACCCAGCTTGGGCATGTAGTTATGTTGTGCAAGCAGCATGAATTATATGTTAATGCATACAACCTCTGTTCGTATACGTATTTATGAATATTTCTATGCCAGGTTCACACAAAACAATATTCTTAGGATTTATCCCAAGGGAACTCGTATTACCTCCTCCAATTACAAGCCTCTAACTGGTTGGATGCACGGAGCTCAGATGATAGCCTTTAATATGCAGGTCAGCATTAGTCTATACTTCTACAATTTCTTAATGAACAATTATTGTTATAGACCAATATATTATTAGTAACTAATGTTTAGATTTCTTGCATTATGCAGGGATATGGTAGATCACTCTCGTTAATGCATGGAATGTTCAGAGCTAACGGAAATTGTGGTTATGTGAAAAAACCAGATTTTTTGATAAGGTGTGGGTCCAACAATGAGGTATTTGATCCGAAAGCAAATCTTCCACCCAAGACATCATTAAAGGTAATTATCATTCAGAATATAAATACCATCTTCTTTACTCGAAATTATTCTACTTCTCATATTGTGATCTTTTACGTAACAGATGAAAATTTATATGGGAGATGGATGGCTTTCGGATTTTAAGAAAACTCATTTTGATATATGCTCCCCTCCTGATTTCTACACTAAGGTAAATTATCTTTAGTCTCTGTGATAACAAAACAGCATAGTTGTACTCCTTACGGTAGTTTAACAGCTGATGAAACATTTTTGTATACTGCTAGTTGTTGTTAAATAATAAGCTGATTGTGCGAAGTGATGGATTATTGGAATAAGATCATATCTATTTTTTTGTAATTAAAGTAAAGCAATATGAAAATGTTGATGTATGAAAACAACTGTTAATGGATAGTAAATAGACAGAGTAGTGCTGTTCTAAAAAAATAGACAGTGAAGTATTATGTATCCTGGTTCCCGAGTATTAAGTTAGAAATTGTAAAGAAAATCTTAAGATAGTTTTGAATATTTAACTGGATATTAGCACAAAGCAAATGCATAGCGTAGAAATACTTATTAGAAAGAGTCCAAAATCTAAACTCTAGACTCCGAAAAAAATCATAATAGTTTAATTAATCTTTTATCCCTGAAACAGGTTGGTATTGCTGGAGCATCTGTTGATAAAATTACTAAAAGGACCAAGAGAAAGAACAACACCTGGACACCTGTTTGGAATGAAGAGTTTACATTTCCATTAGCAGTTCCTGAATTAGCTTTACTTAGAATTGTAGTGTATGATCACAACATGGCTCAAAAAAACAATTTTGCTGGCCAAATATGTCTGCCTGTTTCAGAGTTAAGGCCTGGAATCCATGCAGTCCCACTCTGTAACCGCAAAGGTGATCAATACGGATCAACAAGGTTACTCATGCGGTTTGAGTTGTCTGAAATATATCTAGACTAGATCATTATTCATTTTTAGTGTTGGGCTTGGCCGGAATGCTTTTGATGTACATAATTCTTATTGTTGATTGTTATAGCCTTACAGGAATGAAGTGTAATCTTTCACATTTGTAAATAAAACATCTGTATATATTGTGAAAGAGAGATCCATTTTGTCCAATCTCTTGTTCTCAGTGGTTGACGTTTTATTTAGCAAATTAGCAATAAAAAATAGGACACATTGTATGCTCCTTACCTTATATTGTCCATCTTTTACATCTCATGTTCTTTCATGTTTCATATAGTATACACTTCTCAAGTATTATATGATTTTTATTGTATGCAGAAAATATTCTTGGGGCAGATAGAGAAGCAAAAGAACAGAATCTGGAATATTTAGCTTGTTGGATCAATTCCTACTTTTCAAATGAGCAATATCTTTGATGTTAGAACATTTAAAGTATTGTTCCCCTCTTTGATGTCACATTCTTTTTTAATCACTTGAAGCAATCTCATCCATACGTTTTATGTTCCACGCATAATTTCATGTGTCCGTATCGCCTACTTAAGCCACACGAAGATAAATATTTTTTTGAACGGCCCACAGGAAGATAAATAACAGAATTGTTGTGTATTGTGTAACTCACTTATTTCTCTTGTGTAGATCATGCAATCTTTTGAAGTATTTGGTTGTTTCTTGAGATATTTTAGGCCAAAACGGGATGTACTTCCAGAAGATATTAAACAGGTGATTCAAAACTACTCAGTAAACGGTGTGATGAATGTTAACAATCTTAATGATTTCTTGAAAAACATACAAGGACAATTTGATGAAGATGTAAAAGCCATATTCGAAAAGGCAAAGCCTCATAATCTCCTGCAAAACAAAGGCCTGGACCTCTTGCAATTTCTCTTTAGTGATCTCAATCATCCCCTTAGTGTAATATTCTTTTAATAAGCTATAGTATTATTATTATTAGTACGCCTTCTGTTTCTTATTTCATCTTCCTTTTTACACTCAGGCAATTCTTGATGACATGAAATCTCCATTTTCTCATTATTATATATATACAAGCCACAATACCTACTTAACCGGTAATCAGTTTACAAGTGATAGCAGTGTGAGGCCTATCATAAGGGCTCTAGAGAAAGGTGTAAGAGGCATTGAATTGGATCTTTGGCCTAATTCAACCAACTCTGATGTAAATGTTTGTCATGGAAGGTATGGTTTTAATCATTTTGGGGATAATTGCTTATAAATGTAACCAAACAATGGTCCAAAATCTATTTAGCTAGCCAACTTTGAAAATTTTACGTCAATTTGACCAATAGTCACATGGCATGTGATGATCTTAGGTATCGCTCGCCTTGTATAAAACTTCTTTGCAACATTGATGGGTTTCTAAGGCCTAAAGTTAGCTGCATACCGGAAATAGAAGGAGAAATTAGCCCATTGTTTTAGTCAATACGGCTGCTAATAATTACTATTGTTTTATTATATAACCCTTCAATGGTTGCTATTCTAGTGATTTTGTTTTCTTTCTTTCTATGAAGGACTCTGACTTCATCTGTTAAACTGAGGAAGTGTTTGAACGCTATCAAGGATTATGCATTCTGTTCTTCTGACTATCCAGTTATTATCACTATTGAAGATCATCTCAACCAACGTCTACGGGCCAAAGTGGCTATTGTGTGTAAAAATATTCCTGTTCATGTTTCTTGAATATAGATTTTGAATATATGACCCATATTACTAACCTATTTCTGAAAACATAACTGTTGATGTAGATGGTCAAAGACACATTTGGGGATATGCTGCTTTATTCAAGAAAAGATTATGAAATTACTAAACTCCCTTCACCTGCTGATCTAAAAAAAAAGATTATCATTTCAACAAAACCACCAAATGAGTCGGACTCAGAGACTAATACACCTCAAAAGGTAGATCGAAAGAATTATTGATGTTGAATAGCGTCACAAGAGTTCTATATTTATAACTAGAGACCATATATACCAACAGAATAACTGTGCAGAGGTGGCAACATGGGCTAGTTAAACTGGTCAAAACATTTATTTTGCATCTTTCTATAAATAAATAATGTGTTAACTATAATTAAAAAAAACATTTTTGGTGGTTGTATGATTAAAAATAAAGTTTTGGTGATTTTCAACCCATTTGACATAGTACCTTTAGCTATTTGTTTGATTTCGTTTATGATAAAATACTACCCAAATGGGGCCATTCATAAGTAAATTTTAGGTAATGTGTGATAATTTGGTTTCTTGATTCATTTGTTGCAACAGAATGTACTGCTTTCTACAATTTCCGATTGCTTTCAAGGCAAAGATTCTTCTGATGAAATCAGTAAGCATGAGGAGATAGAAATGGAAGGTGAAGTCCCTGAATACAAGGATTTAATTGCTCTCCATGCAGTCAAACATAAAGGGAATGTGCGTGATTCGCTACATGTTGAACCAAATAAAGTCACACGTCTCAGCTTGAGTGAAGAAGTGATTGTAGAAGCTAGCAAAGAACATGGACAACAGATTGTGAGGTATATAAGATTCATACAAGAACAATAATGAGCCTGTCCTAAAAAAACGATTTTGAGTATAACACGGATCTTTCTCAGTTTCACGAATCACATAAACTTCTATTCAATCAATTACTATTTTTAAAGATTGTTTATTTCTACATCAAAATAGAACATGGTTATTTTTGTTGAGCTACATGCATAAAACTTGACTACTTTTTGTTAAATTTCTATTTTATGGGACCAGCTTTTATATCATAGAAAATCCTCAAGGTTCCAAATTTTTAATAGAAACCCTCAAAACATCAAATTAACATGATGGTGAATGGTCCTGACGGGGTGAGTAGATTCCGGTTACCTGCTGATAAGGTTAAAGATTTCTATAAATCCAAACTTTTGAAAGTTTGAGGTTCTTTTTCTCTGGTAAAAATGTTGGTTAGCAAAATAGACATTTGATAAAGTTGGTTACTTTTTTAAGCAATTGGCGTTTATTTGACTATTAACAGTTAGCCTTGTTAATGTTTCATCATTGTTAATGATTATGGCTCTAGATTTACACAGGATAATATATTGAGGGTGTACCCGAAGGGAACACGTCTTTTTTCGTCTAATTACAACCCATATGATGGTTGGGAACATGGAGCACAAATGGTTGCATTCAATATGCAGGTAGGTAGTATATGTGCATGTTTTCTCTACCTTATATTTAACTCAAAAAAGAGACCCAAACAGTTTTCTACTATTTACACACGTGATCTCATGCTTGCAGGGATACGGAAAGAATCTATGGTTGATGCAAGGTATGTTCAGAGCCAACAATGGCCGTGGCTACGTGAAGAAGCCAAAGTTTTTGTGTGAGGGTGACCCTACATTTCGTCCTAACGAAGTCAAGAAAATTTTGAAGGTTACTTGGATATTTAGTTTCACAAGAAAAGGAAATAACAAACTAAAGTTTCCATTTTCATGCCTGTATATTGATTTGCTCTTTTTTGAAGGTTAAAATATACATGGGAGAAGGCTGGAATTTGGAATTTAATCATGCTCACTTTGATTACTGTTCCCCACCAGACTTTTATGCAAAAGTGAGCACAATAATTTCAAATGCTAAACAAGAATATATTTATTTACACATATACATTTCAATAACCGCGATTATGCACGTGGAGTTGAGAAACATATATTGATACGATAGTTTGAAATTATAGGTGGGAATTGCTGGATACGGAGATGATAACACAGGAATGTTAGAAAAAACAAAGTCCATTGAGGATGATTGGTGGCCAATATGGGATCAAGTGTTTGACTTTTCAATAAGAGTCCCAGAATTGGCTTTGTTAATGATTGAGGTTAAAGATAATGACACTACCAAGAAACATGAATTCGGAGGCCAAACTTGCCTACCTGTTTCCGAGTTAAGATCTGGCATACGCTGCGTCCCATTGTACAACAGAAAGGGCGAAAAGTACAAGTTTGTAAAGCTTCTCGTGCGTTTTGACTTCATAATTCCAATTAGTTAGTTGCTAAAACCACATGCTGGCTGGATTCAAATCATCTTTCATTCTATTATATTACTAGATGTACCAATAATCATAAGTCTATCACATCCTGAAAAATAACAAAATCTCAAAAACTAATTAAGCTTTTCATTGTCTCTTTGTTCCAATCATATCATCATCCGTTTGATAGTAAACTATATCCCCAACGTCGCTAACAAAATGGTCTTGTCGGATGCTTCTCGTCAAGTTATTTATCAAATGTATCGGTATCAATCCTGACTTTTTCGGCTCTCGATAGTACTTCCCAAGCACTGGCTTCGCTGCCTGTGTCTGCACAATGTATAAACACAATGTCACTTGTTGTTTAGACCCATTAAATATGAACATGTGATACAAACACTTACTGCTTCAATCAAATGGTAATGTGGGATTTGAGGGAAGAGGTGATGAATGACATGAGTGCCAATGTCATGGTGAATGTTGTTGAGTAATCCGTAATCGCGATCTACTGTCGTTAGACCTCCACGTAAATAACTCCATTCCTACGTGTACGTTCAAATAATGTTCATTATATGATAAACACTAGACTCGAAAGGAAAAATATAAGACGTTTAATGTATGTATGTCAATCGAATAGTACCTTGCCGCGGTACCAAGGTAGCTTCTGCTCGTAACCATGGTGATGCAGATATGTTACCATATCCAACCATGCCACAAAAATCTGTTAACAGAAAGTTGGTGAGAACACTTAATTGAACTAGTCATATTACCAACGACCAGTTTCACAACAGACTTTTAACGATAGATCCTCGTTTGGAATCAAGGCCTTTCACCGACGAAACAGTCCGTCTGTGATAGTCCAGTTTTCTAGTAGTGTATAAAACTAATACGCTACATATAATATTTAACGTTTCTAGTAATGTATAAAACTAATACGCTACATAGAAAGTTTTATTTAGTAATATAAAAAAACTTACCAAATAAGGAATGCCATAGAGGTTGAAGAGGAGGAGAGGTCCTATAACATTAGCCAAGTAGAATAGTAAAACAACCATAACTCCCCAACATACGGTAGACGTCACAATATAATGTCTCTCATTAGGCGAGAATAAATCGCTATACGGGTTGAAATGTGACCCACTCTTTCCTGGGCTCCTCTTCATCTGCATATAACATCTCCATACATTATTACCAGATTGCATTATACAAGTTAAAATAGAATAAAATACGATACGATACAATACAATACAATGCAGATTGTTTGTTCAACTCTCACCAGGTATAATGGATATGCAAACATTGGAAAAGGGATTTTGAATCTAAAAAACTTTGTCTTAGCATCTAACGTCTTGTATGTCTTCTCAGAAATCTAAAAATATATATATGAAAATGATAAATAAGTTTCTTTTAAGTGAATATAATTTTAGTGTATTATTATTATTAGTTTGAAAACGTTACCGGAACCCATGACTCATCATTCTCCACGTGGCCATGATTTTGGTGGTGAGTCCTATGACTGATTCTCCTACAAAGAGTTAGTTGTAAATTATGTTTCTTTGGAGTTGTACATTGTACCAAAACAGTAAGAACAAGGGTAAAATCGTAATTTCAATGTACCAGCCATGGTAAGGTACAAGAATTGAAGAATGCAAAAAATGCCCAACAATGTTGTTAAGTGTAGAACTGTTGGAGAAACTTCCATGACCACTATCAAAAGGCACATGGGTAGGAACAAAAACAAACATGAGTATTATCAATCAGTAGACAAAAAAGACTTGATTTGAAATTATTTTTGAAAAAAAAAAGTAAAAACAGTATAAGTTAATTGACAAAATTTATAATTTACTCTAAGTAATATATAATATAGTAAAAAGGAATTATACCAATCATGACCAAGAACAAAGAGTGCCCAAAACATTGTGCCTTGAGCAACCCAATATAGTGGCCAAAAAACCCAAGTAAGGTTCTTTAAGTAGATAGCAATGACAACTAGTAAGGAAATGACGATAATGTCCCTGAGGACATATGCCATTGACCTCCATGAATTCTTGACCCAACAATGCTTAGGAATGACAGCTCTTATCTCAGCCACCCTGAAAGGAGGAGGGGCAGAAGGATCAAATCCCATTTCATCTTCTTCATCTCTTTTTACAACATCATCTTCTCCACTTTGAATCTTTCTTCCATTTGTAGATGGAATAGCCATTAAAATACTTTGTCTTTACAAATCTGTATCGTTCAAGGGTATTTTAGGAAATACAACATTTGTTTGTACTAATTAGCTATACTGAGGTAGGGGATTTGTCCTTTTCAAAGATTCTACGTCTAATTCCAGTTAATGACATTTAAATTCTAATTTAATAAAATTAAATACTAACTTTTGTTTTAAATGTTAAATTTCATATTAAATACGAACTCTAACCTCCTTTTAACAAAAATATTGCAAGAATTATTAGAAACACAAAGAAGCAAGAATGGAATATACAAGAAGATACAAGGAATAGAAAATCACGTGAGAAAAACATGTTGATCATTACCGACCTTCAACTTTAGTAGGTATGGAAATTAATTTGAAAATATATTTATTGATGGAAATAAGACAATATAATGGAAAAAAGGACAACGTCAAAGAAATCATTGTGCTAGTCAATGTTATTAGTTAAAATATTTTAAGTATTAATTCTTGTGTTAGTGTTCACTGTCATGATGTCTACAGATCATTCACAAGAGCTAAAATGTAAAAGAGTTAATAAAATATTTTTCGTGCATTTTTTATGGAATTAAAAGATTATGTTCATTTAAATTAAATATACTTTAGATACTTAAAATGAAGGGTACGAGGAGATGTGTTACGTGATGGGGTTTTACCTTTTAGTATCATGTAGTGTTTATATGTTTGGATGTTGGTGTATCTGGGTTTGAAAAAAATTAAAGTTTATCGGTTAGAATTATAAATACGTCTTAAGTGGACCTAATTCTATGTAAACCAATATACTTAGACCAGTTGTAGGATTAAAATGGTTATTGTTCATTTTACTCAGTTAAATTGTGATTGGTTATACAAATAAGCAAGATTTGTAAAACCGAATACTAAATTTACAATTTCATTGAAACCCATAATCAAAAGTACCTCGTTTCAAGATTTTCTTGTTGTCTAAATCTAACTTTTTGTTATAGGAGCAACATGATTATACCTAGCAAATTAAGAAAAAGATATGAAACAAAACCATGAGAAATGATCATATACAATGAAATGAAATGAAGGATTTGTAAGAACAACAATTGGATATTCATACCTCTTAGAAATATTAAGATGAAGAGAAGCTTGCACGAACATATAAATAAATAAAAAAATGAAACATAAAAAACGAATCAAATCAGTTAAAACATGGTATATAAAACTTCATTGTAGAAAGAAGAGGGAGAAATTAATTTTCGGAGATCTAACTAAATTAAAGGAGATGAAACTTACTAAATAAAGAAAAGTAAACGTAAATTTAATTAATACGTATTTACAAAATTAACATTGTATGTATAACAATATCGACTTGTTCAATCGGTTTTTCTACTTTTTTTACATGTGTATATGAAGGAAATTAGACAACTCTTTCATATATGGAAACTTAAAACTTTTTAATTATTATTTTTTTTGTTTTGTAATGAACTTGAATATGTGAAAGAAAATATTGGCTCACATAATTATAATATAGTTAATGACGTTTTGGTTTTGTGGTTAAGAGAAAGGTATTAGACTTTTTTTTCTTTTGAAGGGTCCTGGTCCTGGGTTTAAATTCGGACAATGACACTTAAATGATGATAAGTAGTAAAACTGTTAATACGTCGATAAATAAACTCTAGGTAATTATAGTTTTTTTAAAACGATGGTTGGTACAATAAAAAGATCGTTATACTCATGCCAAAGTGTAATGATCGAATTCGATACTCTGATTTAATAGGTGCTTAAGAACGTCGCTTTCGGGGCTTCTCATAATGAAGACTTACCCCAACCATTTCTTTCGGAACCAAGCTAGTCTAAGTCGAAATACCGTATTTAGTTTGCAAATGTATAATTGGCAAATAGTTTTATGTATTATGAAATTCCGGTGAAATAAATTGGGTTTTTATTAAGATTTTCTATAAATGTTTTTGACCGCTTAGAAAGGGAATAAATTTTATTAGGAAGGTGATTCTTCAACTTTAATGGTTTTTATTTTATCATTAATTAGAAGAGATGTGTTTATTAATTTCCTTAAGGAAACAAAAGAAAATATTAAATGTAGTGTTGTTTTCCTTGACAAATAAAAGTACTAATTTAAAAAAAAAACTATAAACTTAATTTTTTAAAATTTTATGCATAAAAGGCTGCTGATCTACTTCACTACCAACAATTTACATAATTTATATCTTAAATGATTTTTTTATTATCTATCAACTCTAATGTAAAGATAAATATTCAGACGCATGTCATTCTTTTAAACATAACACACTATTATCACGTATGATCCAATTAAATGTTAATCTGACATTCAATTTCATATTATACAACAATATTAAAAGGCTCCTTATCTACTTCACTACCTACAACTTACATAGTTTATACCTTGAATTGATTTTTTATTATCTACCAACACTAATATAAAGATAAATTCTCGCCGCATGTCATTTTCTCAAACATGAAATGTTATTGCCATATTGGATCTGCTTAAATGTCAATCTTGCATTCAAATTCATATCACACCATAATAATCATCTCACCTTTTATTAAAACATTAACTCTTTATTAATGAAAACGAAAATCATGCGTCGTTTGAGAGTCAAACTCGAAACCTCCATGTTATATGTGCAAGTTTTTGTTTTATCAGACCTAGACTCATTTGTTTTTTTTTACTTCAAGGTTGTAGCTTTTAGCTTCAAGGTTTTATTTTATGATTCAGTTTTAATGGTTATGTTTTTTTCATTATTTTTAGCCTTTTTTTAGATTAACATTTTCTTTTTTCGATTAGGTTTATGATTTTAACTTTTAAGTTTAGTTTTTAGTGTTATGTTTTGGGTTTAGCTTTACGTTTAGGTTTTTGGGGGGTTTACATTTTTGGCAAATTAGCTAAAAATAATCCCAACTAACATCTATTGACCGAGAATAATCCTAACTCAGTTTATTCCCTCCAGTGGTCCCAAATCCAACTTTTTTGGCCTCCAGTGGTCCGCCGTTAAGTGCACTTAACGGCCGTTAACTTTTTTTTATTTTTTTCGAATTTCAAAACAAGGTTTTATGGATATTGATAGGGAGGAGTATACGCTTCAATTGATGTAAACCTTACTTCGAACTAATGTTCCAACTTTTGATAATATGTATTGAAAAAGTCAAAAAAAAACAAACTAAAGTGGATGCCATGTGTCGGCCCACTATTTGACCGACTTTGTGAACGGGCCCCGCGATGCGGCAGCCGGGTCTTAATTGACATGTTTTTTATGTTGACACATTAATATCGTGCGTTCCGGTGACAACGCCAGTCTTTTTACTTTGTACACACATAAAAATGACGACATCAACGTACGGTGCCTACACGTTACGACATGACGCGACACGTTTGTGACTTTTTCAAACACATTCATTCTCAACAATAACATGGTTATGTATAGATAGAAAATAGTTATTACGTGGATGGTCCGTATGGTAAGTTAATATTACAAGTTTGGTCTTAACTTTAGTAAATTACAGGTTTGGTCCTTACTGTTTGGCAAAGGATAACATCGGTGGTCCCTGAAGTGGATGGTCATTTAACTATATTGAAAAGGAAAGTGAATGAATAGTATTTTGTCATTAGTAGTTTTTTATTATTTTTTTGGTTGATGTGTGTTGTTTGTATTGGTATGTAGTATTAATTGTGTGTTGTTTGTAGTATTAATTGCTTATTAATTATGTTTGTTAATTTGGGGGTTTTTATGTAATTTCCTTGCCTAACACGTGTATAGAATTTCTTTTGTGTGGATTCATCGGCATTGGTACTGATATTATCTCATCTATATCTTCCATTTTTCATTACTTTCCTCCATTTCACATAAGCTTCTTGGCCTTCATCGTCTGCTTCATTTCGCCATTATTGTTTTACCATCTCCGGTTTTGCCATCAGCGATTGTTGCCAGGTTAAGGGCGGCGGATGGGTTTCTTCACCTAGATCTGACGCTCACCAACCCTAGGTGACAATCGGGTGATCAAACCTAATGCAAATGGGGTTGTGGTTGCTACCGATGATGGTTGTCGGATCTTTAGATCTGTGTGGCCTATGGTTTTTGACGGTTATTACCGTTTTGGTTGCCGGATCATCTGTGTGGCCTATGGTCTGCGATGGTTTTTTCCGTTTTGGTTGCTAGATCCGTAGATCTGTGTTGCCTATGATTTGCGCCTGTGTGCGATTTGTTCTTGCATGTTGTTATTCATGCCGTATGATGTAGACGGTGTTGGTCGATTGTTAGATCGGTTGTTCTTCATGGTTTTGTGGATCTTTTGTTGGTTGTAGTAGTTGTTGGGTGTTGTGAAGGTGGTGGCGTAGCCACTGTTTGTTCTGTGAAATTTGGTGTTCGTTGGTCGATTTCAACACCAATGGCTCATCGGTTGTCGCCGATCCACCTAGATTTGTGCATCTTTGTGGGTTTTTCCACCAGGTTGGTTGTGGTGGCTAGGTAGCTATATTTGTTCATTTTGTTGTTGTGATGGCTAAACATGGTTATGGTTTGGTGAGTTCCTCCCTGTTTATTAGTTTGTTGGTATGTGACGATTGTGTATCTCTGACAACGGTAAGCAACTGTTGTATATTTTCAGAATAAAGGTTTAGTCGTTTTGGGATTTTAATGTCTTGATGCTATGATGAGTCAATATATCTGATTGTAAATTGATGAACGTCTCGCCTTGGCGTGGCAAGGTTCAAGGATGGCAGTTTATAACTTGCAACCTTCTCTGCAACCATGGTGGTATCGTTTTATTTTAAACTCTGAGCCCATTGGCATGTTTACCTCAACTAATGACAGTTATTGACGAGGTTTGGGTATGAGCTTGGTTTTTTGTCAGTGTTGCATACACTTTACCTACATTGTTTTCGTTAGATTTGCTGGTGGTTTTTATAACAATGTGATTGTCAGTTGATGACATGATTGGTTTTGTTCTAAATCAAGATCACAATAGCTTTCACTTATTTTTTGTTTTTGTTTTGGTCTTCATTTTGGTGTTTATTTGTTTTGGGAATTTTGATTTTGATTTATAATGATTGTATATTTTGAAGTATTTTTGTTTTGGGATTTTAATTTTGATTTACAGTGCTTTATTTGTTTTGTTTTCAGTATAGTTTTGTATGTTTATGGATACGTTATCGTTTTTGTTGTTGTGATTGATGGTTTCAAAGAAGCTTACATTTGGTACATAGTTTTGTGAATACCAGATTTGTTGAAACATGGTTTTTTACATTGTTGTTGTTGGTGTGTTTGTGATGGTGTGCGCTGGTTGTTGTCGTTCATCAACAGGCGCATCATTTATCATTTGTTGTGTGCTATTTGTATTTTTGGTAATTCTTAAGCTTGGGCTATGATGAGTAAAACGGGATTACGTTAAGTAACTCCGGTTCAACGGTGATGTGTGTTGGCGTGGCATGTTTTGTGGATGGTCATTGTAAACGTGTAACCCGGTTGCAGCCACGCTATCATCAGGATATAGTCGTTGATACATAAAGTCTCTAAGTTGTTGCTATTTTCGTTTGTTGTTTTGGTTTATGTTAGAGTTTTTGTTGAAGTTTTGTGTGATTTGATTTCAATTTTGTGTGGAAGAACATAAATGACCGATGGTTTTGTGTTGATGGTTATGTACCCCGTAATTGACTTTGTCGACAAATGAAATGAAATTATAACACAAAAAATCCGTATCTTAGAACTTAAAATAAGTCTATTTTGTTATGGTTTTAGCATTTTGTGATATGGTTTTGTGCCTAATCAAGAAATATGTTAGCTTAGTGTTTGCAGATAGTGTTCCTTTAGTTGAATATATAGTATATATAGGTTCATAACAAGAACTTTTATTTCAGTAATTTATGCTAACAAATTTTATGTTTTTATGCTAGCAGATGCTGTATGAAGTTGGTAAAAATATGCAACATCATCTTTTAAGGTTGATGATGATGATGAATTAGTGGTGATAGCATTAACAAAGAGCAAAGAGAGTGATGAAATCCGAACATAAATAAAAGATAGACAATAAGGTGTTTTAGCAATGTGTCACCTTCTACTACTCCAGATCTAATAGAGTGTATTGTAGTTGAATGCTTAAAATTGAGGCTTTTGAATTTGTAATGGTGGGTGTTAGTGATTCAGGGATGGTGTTATTTTTGTAAGTTCAGTTGATTGTTTAGTTTTTGTTGAACTTTTAGATGCATGCGCAACTTAAATTGTAATGATGAAGCAAAAAAAAACGTTCGTGTAATCTTTAACGTTGAAGAAAAAACCGTGCGCAACGCGCGCGGCTGAATAAACCTAGTTAGGTTGATTAGTTAACTTGATGTGAAATGTATTGAGTACCGTTACACTAAAAGACAAAAGAATTTTAATTGCCTATTTAATATTAATAAAATATTAAATGCTTAAACCCAACTCAGTGTCTCCCATAAACTTATACAACATCTGACCTCTAGTAGTGATAGTACAACCACCACTTTCATACTCGAAAGCCCACGTCATCTAGTATGTTCGTCTTTCACCATGTGTTATCCACCCGACACCACCCATCTACAACAACAACACTGCAACATCCTATCATCGGCAATACTGTGCAAGGTGGTGAATAACCGAGCTTCTGTGATGTTGCTCAAGCACAAATCTCAAAAAAATTTCAATTTTTTTCTTTGATTCCTGAGTTGGACTGTTGCTTGATTTGTTTATGTAGATTTGGAGAATGACATCTTTAGTTTTTTAGGTGGATTTGGCAATTCAAATTTTTGATTTGTACGGATACATATGAACTAAGATGATGGTGGCGGTGACATCGGCGGAAGGCTTATCGTCGGTGTTAATGGTGATTACCACACACCAATAAAATAGGCTTGGTGGTAGGTAGGGTGATGGATGAGGATGGTGGTGGGGTTGTGGTGGGTGGAATCAACGGTAAACACAGTGATGGTGGTGTTACGGTGGCGGTAATCGAGGATGTGAAGCAGGTGAATAGAGGAGGGTGGTGGTGCTATGCTGGTTGTATACTTGTATGTCTTAATTTGTATAAATTCATGTATTTATTTAATATAAGGGGCATTTTGGTCTTTTTACACCACCTTAACTTAACAAACTAACGACCATTCACTCTAGAGACCACTGATGTTATGTTTTGCCAAACCAGTAAGGACCATACTTGCAATATTGACTAACCACAAGGACCATCCATATAATTAACTCGATAGAAAATATTATTATATCTCGCATGTGACGATGTCAAGTCGTTGTTAATCACAAAAGAGTAAAAAATATAAACAAAGTTCGATGAAGATAAGAAAATGAAACTACGATATTATTGAAGTGTTCGACACGAACCTTTAATATTAGAACTATTTGAATAAATGAATGAATGAATGAATGAATAGACATCTTTTTATAAAACAACATTTTTAAGAATTGTTTAGTTCTTTTTTAAGAAGTTACTAACAAAAATTTGTATTACTTTTTAAGTTAACTATCTCACATATTGTATTCTGATTCATCATATCAAGAGAGTATTCTACATTTCTACACATACATCAAATGCATGTCAGTTTATCGGATCTAAAGAAGATTTTTTGATGTATCGAGATTCAAACTCAATAGGCACTTCCTCAATTAGAAATTACGAGCATTTCAGAAAAACAAAGAAGAGCTGAAAACTCGATTACCAAGATGGATGGAGCATGTGAGAATGGGACTGAAACACAATGGGAATCATACAATTCGGTGGACGAGGATGTATGAGTTGATGTTGACATAGTGACGATGACCAGGAAATGTAATACCAAGATAAATGATTTGAGCATGCAATAAAAGGATCTTCTAAGTTCTAACCTTAGAGGTCAATGAAACAATTATCACATATGCTTGTGTAGAGATTGATCTGAATGGGTACGTGAGCATTTGGTGATAATGATCAGAGAATAAGGGGAATGTTTGGTATCCATGAATTACTATTATAGTGGTGGTTGACCTCCATACCCAGTTTTCAAAACACCTTTATAGATAAAACTAGATGTAGTCGCCGGCTCACACGTTGCGCGAGCCTTTTATGTTTCTACTTAACTCTTCATGTCCGGTTTCGCATTTGTTAAACATAGATCTCGACAGTCAAATCAACTGTTATCTAAAATGCAGAAAATACAGACTGCTTATATGATTTTTCAATAGATACCATTCGAGTTGCACATCCGTTGACGTCGTCTACCCACGACACCGTATCAACACAAACTATCATCGCCGCCTACAACCATCTAATCTACCCGACCGAACCACCACCACCATCGAACCACTCCCCCATCGGATTTTGTTTTATCTTCTCTTCTCCTTGTTCCATCCCAAACAATATTACCAATATCCTTTGATTGTGCAAATAACAATTCTTTAGATGGGCTAAAAGTGTAAACTAATAAAAATATTGTGGCAAAAATTTAAAACAAAAAAGTTCACTATAGAATTTCTTACAAATCCATTGCTTTATCAATTAAAAGGGGAATATGTTTAATCACGTCTCTTACATGATTTTAGCAAAATACAAACATAAAAAACATGATTGTATTTAGCAACTTATCAATAATTCCTATACTACTAAAAAAAGTGGTAGTGTGTGCCCAACTTTTAGCGATGCATACGAGCCCCATAGCGACAACATGTCGTCGGTATAGGGTTTTTGAAAAAAAGTTTATACATTAAATGCATTTGAGGTTGAGTCTTAACATGTCCGATTCTTGACATGGAGACCTTTTTATTCCTTAGTTAGCGACGAGTTAGAAACCATTAGCAATAGCATGTCATCGCTATAAATTTTCTAATTTTTATAAACATTTCTCTATGTTAAATACATTTGAGGTTTCACCAATAGTGGTGGCGGTCAAGTAGTAGTACGCATATATGTGGAGTCAAAGGTCTCAGGTTTGATTCTTGGTCAATATACTTTTTCTTGGTTTTTTTCTTAAACTTACACGTGAACAAAACAAGTTAATGTTATGAACATAACACTTGTAAAAAGTTAAAAACATGCTCCATCGCGCATGAAATAATTAAAAAACCTAATTATTTACTATTATAACAAGTCAAATATATATAGAAGTATAGAACAATAAAAAACAAAGAGTTTATCTTTTTTCTACATCAAGCATCAAGAGACTGCAAAAAGTAGACACAAATACACAATACATGTCCTTTTGTGGGGATACGAATATCAATCAAATAGTCAATTGACCACAACAATCAACCAAAACTAATTTAATCTTTTATTATTTCATTTTGTTTTTCTTACTTGGCCACAACGTTTCCTAATTTCTCTCGAAAATATATTTGGGTTTTAAAGAAAGAATTGATCAAAACAAATACTAAAACTAAAACAAAAACAAAAACTAAAACTAAAACCCTTCACCAAACACACATCCAAACTGGGGATCAAGATTGTTACTTTCACTCTCAAACCTTATCAATGGCAGCAGACGATGACATTGAAGCGGCACCTCTTATTTCTAACCGATCAAGAAAACGAAAGAGACTCACACCGATTGCTAAGCTTAAACCCAATCAAAAAGTGGAAGTAATGTTAACCCCCATTTTTATTTATTCACATAAATTTCATTTTTTTACTCATCTTTTGTTGATTTTTGGGTTTTTGATCATCGATTCATCAGAATCTTGGGTTTCTGTTTCTGGGTTTTGGTTAAATCTTGATTTTTTAGGGGTTTTGAGTTGGGTTTGTTTTAATTTCTTGTTTATCACTTGTTTTGACTGATTGCATGTGTTGATTGTGCCTACATTGTGGTATTTGATCGTTTTGAGGTTTTGATCAATGGTTGATTTGATGATCAGTTTGGGGGTTTTGAAAGGGAATGTTGATTGATTTTGTTTTAGTGTGATACTGATGTTAGTAAGGGTAGTTATTTATTTGTAAAAACTGTTTCTTATGTGGTATTGAATAAAGATGTAAATTTGATTTCATGGTTGTGTATAAAATGGTAAGAAATTTGGGGATTTTTAATTGGTTTGCTGTTTTTGTTCATGCAATGTAATTGTGTATGTCAAATCATTTGTTACTTACTTTTTAGCTTCTTTTGGTTAGTTTTGTTTTTCTGATAGATGTATAATTATGAAAATGATTTCAGGTGAGGAGTATTGAAGATGGGTTTGAAGGCTCGTGGCATCGTGCGACTGTGGTTGATTGTAAAAACCAATCTCGTGTGGTCAAATACGACCGCATTTTCAGTGATGATGGTTCTGATAACCTTGTTGGCTCTATCCCGGTTTTAGCGCATAGTTTTCGTGGTAGGATTAGGCTACTGCCCCCTCGGTTAAACCTTAATTTGAAGTGTCTTCATTATGGTCAATGTGTGGATGTGTTTCATGTGGATGCATGGTGGGAAGGTGTAATTTTTGACCATAATGATACGTGTGATGAAAGATTGGTTTTCTTTCCTGATATTGGTGATGAACTTAGGGCTCAAGTCATGAACATACGGTTAACTCGTGACTGGAATGCAAATACTGGTGTCTGGAAGTTTCGTGGAGATTGGGTTTTTCTTGAAGTTCTTGAGGAATTAGAACTAGACTGGCCAATTCTTGTTTCTGTTAAGCAAATTTGGTATGAATTAAGGTTGAAGAATAATTTTAAGAAAGAAATTAAGGAGTGGACGTGTGAGATTAAGGAGGCATGGAAAGAACCCGTTACGGAGGTGATTTTAGATAATCTGAAGTTGACAATGGTGGAGTTTTTTGGTAGATTGCAACCCGAAGGCAACCAAACCTTGGATATTACCAAAGAATTTCTAGATTGCATTGTAAAAATCAAACCATCTTTCTTTTCATCTTTTGAGGTTCTACCCTTTGATTCAAATCATTCACCTGTTGTACATGAGTTAGATGATGATAATAACAATAATGATGATGGTGATGGTGATGGTGACGGTGATGGTGACATGGGTCCTCCTGGATTTTCAAAACAGGACGTCGTTGTTAGTACGGATTTTGAAGAACAAAGTTATAAATGGACTCTACTACATGACTTTCATGTTTTTGACCCAGAAATAGTGGTTGGACCAGAAAGCTGTCCTGATGTGATTACAGAGTACAGCAAGATGAAGAGTTGTAATATTAGGCCTCCACATGAGTTAACGTTGAAAGTTAGACAACATTTATTGTCTCTAGGTTGGAAAATTGAGATCAAAAGAGATATTTTTGGGGGGAAGGTAAGTATTAGGTATCGTTACACTAACCCTGCCGGAAAACGTTACTTTTCACTTAATGTTATCTGTGATGAGTTAGATAACAAGTCATCTGAATGTACCTCTTTGGAATCATGCAAACCAGCAGCAGCACCGCCACGAAGACGACAGCGGCAGCGACAACAACAAGAAATAATGAATGTTGATCCTGATTGCGGTCCACAAGCTGTGTTTGATTATTATTCCGTGACATCAGAAGAAAATGGTGAATGGACAAAGAAAGACGTTGATCTTAAGGTGTATCAAGTTAGGGCAAAAAATCATCTTTTGGCTGTTGGATGGTTAGTCAAGGAAGTTGATGTACCGCGTAAACGGGTTGTGTATGAGGCACCAAATGGTAGAAAGTTTTGTTCTCTTCGTAAAGCGTGTCATTATTATATATTGAAAAATTCTTCTCAACAGGCCGATAATTGTTCTGACGTAAATATTGAGTCAAGTGAAGGAGGCGATGATCAAAGAAAGAGCAAACATGCCTGTGAAGAGAAAGGGGTTGGGAAACTAATAATCAAGAAAAAAGACGGTGTTTTGAGCATTGAAGTATTGGCAAAGAGAAAAGAATCTTCTTTGAAGTCAATAGATGAAGAAACCGAAAATTCTTCTAGAAAACCACATGTTTTAAGATCAAGCAAACGGGCCCGTGAAGATATTTCTCCAACGCACCAAACCCCGCGAACCGTTTTATCTTGGTTGATAGATAACTCTGTTATTGTACCAAGATCAAGAGTGCAATACCGTTGTAGGAAAGATGGGCATACAATGAAGGAAGGTCGGATAACTCGTGAGGGGATAAAATGTAGTTGTTGTCAAACGGTTTTTAGTGTCTCAAAGTTTGAGTCTCATGCTGGAAGCACTAATAGACGACCTTCAGCTAACATATTTCTTGAAGATGGAAGATCTTTACTAGACTGTCAACTGCAGCTTAAAAAGGCAAGATTATGCAAGATTGAATCTCAAAAATTGAAGGGTAGTCGACGCAAAATATTAAATGAAAATGATTATATATGTTCTGTTTGTCATTATGGCGGGGAACTAGTTTTATGTGACCAATGTCCAGCTTCATTTCACACACATTGCTTGGGATTAAAGGTAAACATTCTGTTACCCTTAAAAATTGTTAATACAAGATTTGGAGTTTATATCACTCGTTTTATTTTATTTCAATTTTTGTTTGTTTAGGAGGTCCCGGATGGTGATTGGTTCTGCCCATCGTGTTGTTGCCGGATTTGTAACCAAAACAAGTTTAGTGATTGTGAGCAAGATACAGATAATAACATTCTAAACTGTGAACAGTGTGAAAGACGATGTATGTCTATTCAAATATTTCACGGTTTGTTATATATATCATGGGGACTCTTATTCATGCTACTTTTTTGCAGATCATATTGGATGTTTAAAAAGAAAAGAAGGGTTCTTGAATTTGGAGAGTGCCCCTCAAGAAAATTGGTTTTGTAGTATGAGATGTGAAGAGGTATATATAGCAATAATCTTTAAAATTTGGCAATAATCTGCTTCATCTTTTATAAATTATATTTTGCAACATTTCAATTTTATCGCACTTTTGCAGATATATTTGGGCATTAACAAGCTTTTGGGAAAGCCAATTCCAGTAGGGAGGGATGATTTGACATGGACTATATTGAAACACAGCAGGCCCGAAGGCACTGATCACGATCCTTCACCTATGGAGGAAATGACCGAAAGTTATAGCAAGCTGAATATTGCTGTTAGTGTGATGCATGAGTGTTTTGAACCCGTTAAGGAGCCTCGTACCCAAAGAGATATAGTGGAAGATGTTATTTTCTGTAGATGGTAAGAATAAGTTTACTGTTTGTATCAAGTAAAATTCTCACCAAACCTTGTTTTTAGCCTTGGTAACTCATGGCAAATATGTAAAATTCACTATAGGTCGGAGCTGAACCGGTTGAACTTTAAAGGATTCTATACGGTTCTTCTTGAGAAAGATGACGAGCTAGTTTCAGCAGCTACAATAAGGTAATGATATAACAATATACTTCGATATAATTTTTTAGAGCCGAGGGTCTCACCGGAAGCAACCACTCTGTCCCTTTGGGTAGAGGTATGGTTTGCTCACATCCCACTCTATCCCTATGGCTGTTGTAGTTGGATTATTTTTATTCTTTTTATCCTAATTATTTTACACATTTATTATATTTTATTGTTACTTTTGTAAGGATTTATGGAGAAAAAGTAGCAGAACTCCCGCTTATTGGTACAAGGTTTCGGCACCGTAGACGTGGCATGTGTCACGCTCTTATGAATGTGCTTGAAAATGTAAAATCATATTTCTTTATTTTTGCTTTCTTTGTACATTACATCATTAATGTAGAGTTTATTGATTCTTTGTGTTGTTTTTATCTTGGGTTTTTTAGAAACTTGTGGAATTAGGAGTTGAGAGGCTAGTTTTGCCAGCTGTCCCGAGTGTGCTACAAACTTGGACTTCGTCCTTCGGTTTCTCTGTGATGACGGAAGCACAAAAATTGGACTTTCTTGGCTACACTTTTCTTGACTTCCAAGGCACGCACATGTGTCAAAAACGTTTGGTTAAGGGTCCATCTTCTGCTGAATCAAGCATATCACGAGGTGTGATTTTCTTAACATGCCATTTACTGTTAAATAATTCTGGGATTGACAACAAATAAAATTGTATACATCGATGCAGGGAACGTTTATGAGAAAGTTAACGGAAGCAATGTTATGGACTTAGATGGTATCAGTGCTGTTTCTGAAGTATCTCAAGCAGAAAGAGTAGAGAGTGTGTTGGTCGATCAGCGCTCCTTAGAGTACGTCCCTGAGCTTATCTATTACAGTTCGGGGTTTCCTAATATTTTAAAAATACTGTTCAATAGGGTTGGCAATTTCTGACACGCCATGAACATGACATGAAAATAATTGGTTGTCTTGTTTAACCAGTTTAGTTAAACAGGTCGACCCGTCAACATGTTTATGACCCGTTTAACCTATTTGTTACAACCTGCCACCTGTTTAACACATTTACAACTTGATTACAACCCATTTGACCCGTTTAAATAAACGGGTTAAATGGGTCGTGTTCAATTTACACAGTATTAAGTGTGTCCGGTTTAAGGTTGACATCTTTGACGCGAATAAATATATGGGTCATGTTGACATGATTGTCACCCCTAGTGTTTGTTATATTGAAAATCATTTATTATAAAAGAAATCCTGTCTGATTATGCTAAATGCTAACCGTTGTGATTGTACTAGTATTTTCCAAGGTAGCCTGACCAACAACCATTGTGATTGTGCTAGGAATTGTCAAGTTAGCCAGACCAACAATGACAGCAGCTCAGCACCTCATGAAATCTTGGTAACTCTCGTAGTAGTAAATAACACACGCGCTTAGTTATTTTTATTACCATAAATTGAACCCAAATATTTAAATTATTAATTGTAGGCGAACCAAGCATCTCATGTCGAATCTCAAAGTGAGATAAGTGTAGAGTGTACTATGGAAGCATCAAACGCCAAGGAAGATGAGAACGGGCATATGAAATGCTACCACCGGAGGAAAATAGTTTCTTGTGAGAGCTGATATGTCTTTCGGTTCTGAAAAAAGAAAGAAAGTAAATATAAGCAGATCTCTCGCTTGCCTTTTGAAAAATGGAAGTAAGTTGTTAAGGTGTTTGTTAGATGTAAATTAAGTAGTAATATATGTAGTTTAAGTCAAGATGGGAGTCGGTTTTTTTTAATCTATGTACAGCTTGTTACTGGCTGTGTAAGTAGAATCATGCCCGTAAAGCTCCGAATTTTGGGTTTTTGTTGGATTTGTTGGCGCTTACGGTTTAGCATGGCGAGTTATGCATGAATTGTGTTTGAAGTTGATGTTCTTGTGTTGGGATTTTAGGTCTACATAAGGCTTGGATCATGCTACCTAATGTCCTGTGTTCTTATGCATTGCCGAAGGAATGTGCAAATATTCGGAACCAGAACCAACAATTCTTGGTTAGATAGTGAAAATCGGTTTCCATAAAACCGGTTCTTCGGTTCTTACTTTTTTTAAGGAAATTGAACTGACTGGTTTCAAACTGGAAGGGTTCAATTTTATCGCAATTGGTTTTAATCCAAACTGGTTTGAGCAAAAACATAATGTGGACCAGGTTTGACCAAACCCGAACCGGTTCATACTATACAGGTTTGGCCTAGTAACCGATATGTTCACGTCTTATGTCAACGCCATTGTTTTGAGGAGTGTTTGGTATCGGTAAAAACCAAATACTTATTTGGTTATGAGTACCAGTACCGTACCGTTCAAAATTTGGATTTTGTTATGTTTCAGTACCGGTAATAGGTGGTACTAGTATCAGTAAAAACCAAAAAGTACCGATTTGATAACTGAGTATTGAAAAATATGGAAATACCCGATTGGCATAATAACAAACCGCACAAACTGATCTCATCTTTTACACATCTAGAGTACCTTGCAGGGTCGTAGCAATGGTTTGGTGGTTAACCCGAACCCGACTTATCTAGAGTACCTTGCAGGGTCGTAGCAATGGTTTGGTGGTTAACCCGAACCCGACTTGTTTTCTAGACGAGTCAACTAAAAACCTGCTTACTTTTTTATATTAATAAAGAAAAAGATAAGTGGTAAAATGGTTAAATTAATACAAACCGAATGTTATTTTAAGAACTAGTGCTAAAATGGTTAAATTAATACAAACTGAATGGACAATAATAACGGTAGATATTAGCTTTTGGATTGTTTGGAGCAAGTTTCATTCATATGCAAGAGACACGAAATCTTGGAGAAGTAAGCAGTTCTCACTTTCACTTTCTCTCATCAATCGCACAACACAAAGAAAGATTTAATCTTTTTCTACATTTCTGTCCGCCGATCGGCGACGATCAACTACATCTTACCTCATTCGGTCCGATCTCATTTCTTTTACATATTTTCTTACTGTTTTCATCATTTATTTTGCTCATCATACCACTCAATTTTGTTGTTAACACAAATAATCTCGCCTTTGTGCAATGTCAATTCACTACTTCTTCTAGGCCTTACGCTGATTGTTCAATAAATTTTGATTATTTCAGACAAGATCTTAACCTAGGGTTTTTTTAATAAAGCTTGGGGCTTTTTGGTTGTGCATGAAGATTTGGTGTTTTTTATGCTTCGGCGAAGAACAAGAAGATTATAACAAGAGAGAGATGATGAGCGAGAGTGAGAGTGAGAGGGATGTTGTTTGCGAACAGGATGATTTGGAATTAGGGTTTGGGAATCAGATGAATGAAGAAGATGATGGATTTAAGGATCGTTTGCAGCTAGGAGAGGGCACTTCGTCTTCATCAGATGTGCCTGTTCTTGATCGTGATTCGCACAGTAAACGGCCCAAAGTTCATCAGTCTATCGCACCGTGAGACCCTTTTCGTTATATTTGCACATCATTTTTTGCAACAAGCATTTTAAATTTCTTTTTGTTGTATTTACTAGGGACTGTGATAGCTCTCTTCTGTCTGCTCAGGAAAGTATGCGTTTTAGTTTGATTGACAAAGATTTTGACAGAATGCACGAGAGCTCAGGCGACTATGGATGTCCCGTATCTGACGATGAGGAAGATCGAGAAGTTCGAATGGATCTTACAGATGACTTGTTGCATATGGTATTTGTTGCTCTTGTGTTTATTTCCTCTTATCTTTTGTGTTGTTCTTATTGGTACCGTGAGCTGATGGTTATTGTTTTGCTTTGTTAGGTTTTTTCTTTCTTGGACCATGTTAATCTTTCTAGAGCAGCTAAGGTTTGCAGGCAGTGGCGTGTGGCTAGTTCACATGAAGATTTCTGGAGGTTTTTAAACTTTGAGAATAGGAACATATCTCCACGACAATGTAAGATAGCTACGTTTTATTCTAGTTATCTATGTATTGATGTGCCTTTGGAGTTCTTAGGGTTTGTAAAGTTTGATTGAAACAACCTAAATGGGAAGTTAGGAATGAAATTGTCTCTAGCAGAACACATGCCAGTCTGATTAAGCTTACGCTAAACTAAGGGAGTTGTGTTGCCCCATTTTTAGGGCTAAGTGTTATAACTCAAAGATAGGTGTCTTCAATGTAACTGATTCACCCTCTGAACATGTTCATATGCTTCCAAGTAAGAATATTTAATGTGACTTGTGACTAGTGTATCACAATTGGCAAAGGATGTGTTATAACTTCAAGTGGTAGGTGGTTTGGAAGTTTCAATATTGGTGTATCTTTCTTAGCAAAGTTAAGTGGAGACTAAATAAAAGTTTAGAAGTGTTCTCACTGAGGATTTGTCGTTTGAACCATCTTACTAGATGCAACACTTTTAGGAAATGCCACAAGATGTCGCATGTGTCAAAGTCTTAGCTTTTAAAAAGTTCCTCTGAGGAGTCCTTAGGCAAAGTGCTCATCACTCCAGGTGAATGAGCGAGGCGGATTTGAGGCAAATGTCAAATTGGCATGAGCAGCACGATCCCGGAGTGCCTCCTTTAGACGAGCCAGCAACCATTGCTAGTTAGCTTAAACAATTGTTAGTTTCGAGTCCACTTGTATATATAAACATCTAATTAATGAGAAAGGTATATATTTGTTGGGCAAAAGTTCGACTTATGTTATTCTCTTCTTTCTTTTGTAGCATTTTGTGCTTCTTTTAGGTTGTCCATACAACATTCTAGGTTGTACATGGAGGTTATTTGTGTATTAAACTATCTAAATTTTGGGTACATGATGATAGAACCCATCAGAAATATAAAAATATGATATAAATGTTGTTCATCTGATGCATGCGCCTTTGCCTCTCACCTTGCTGGACCCTATCTTCTAGGTGCGCCGTGCGCCTCATGCTGTCATGCTTTTTGAAACCAAGGTTATGGTTTTATTTTTTTGCGGATAGTTTCCGTGCTCTTCATGAGTTTTTTTATGACGGTTTTGGGGATGTGTACATACTAGAATGCTTGATTGTGCATTCTTATCATTAAGTTGGTTCTTTGCTTAAACTGAATCTAGGGGACAGTTTAGAGAAGATTTTGTTAATTAGGTAATCCTATTTGCATTCTGTCTTTGCAGTTGAAGATATGTGTCATCGATATCCAAATGCCACTCAAGTAAACATAAATGGGTCTCCAGCTATTCACACGCTTGTGATGCATGCAATTTCTTCCTTAAGGTGATCATTGCTCATTAATTAAATCTATCTCATCATCAGTGTTGTGCTAACTGGTTATTCATTCGGCTATTTTCAGGAATCTTGAGTTCTTAACTTTGGGGAAAGGACAGCTGGGAGAGACATTTTTCCAGGCTTTAACTGATTGCTCTATGTTAAGGAGTTTGATTGTGACTGATGCTATTCTTGGTAATGGCATCCAGGAGATACCAATATATCATGACAGTTTGCGACACATTCAAATTGTGAAATGTCGTGTGGTCCGTATTTCTGTCAGGTGATATTTAAGGTTATAACTATTAGTAGAGATGAATATGGCTGCATGTAATAACTTTTCTGAGAAAGTATTTTTCTCTTTAACAGGTGTCCCCAACTTCAGACTTTGTCCTTGAAGCGAAGCAGCATGGCACATGCTGTACTGAACTGTCCTCTTCTGTATGATCTAGATATAGCATCTTGTCATAAGCTTCTAGATGCTGCAATCCGTTCAGCAGTGACATCATGTCCTCTCCTGGAGTCATTGGACATGTCTAACTGTTCTTGTGTTAGTGACGAAACATTACGTGAAATTTCTTCCAGCTGTGGTAATCTTCATGTCCTGAATGCGTCATACTGTCCGAACATCTCTCTTGAGGTAATTTCTGTTTGTTGGTGTTTGTTTATCAACAAAACTGAATATTATGTGAATTTTTTAGTATGCCGATATGTATTAATTAATATATCCTTAATTTTTTGCTTGAAGTCTGTAAGGTTGACAATGCTTACTGTTCTGAAGCTTCATAGCTGTGAAGGCATAACTTCTGCTTCTATTGCTGCCATTCAACATAGCTATATGTTGGAGGTGAGAGTGTTCTCTGTTGTCTTAATAATGGCAGTTAACTTCTGCAATTGTAGTCAGTTTTGTTTAAATTTTTCCCCCACAGGTTTTGGAGCTTGATAATTGTAGTTTACTGACATCAGTATTTCTAGATCTTCCTCGCTTGCAGAATATCAGGCTTGTACATTGTCGCAAGTATAAAATGCTTAACCAAACTTCAAATCCCTTACGAGAGAACATATTCTGTTAGCATCATTAATTTCCATTGCTAATGTTGCAGATTTGTGGAGTTGAGTTTAAGGAGTGCGGTATTATCATCCCTTAAAGTCTCTAATTGTCCATCACTCCAGCGAATCAACATTGTATCAAACTCACTACAAGTATGGTGTAGTCATATTTGCTGTTTTGGGTTCTTAGTTCTTTATGAATTCCGCAAGCTTGAATTATTGTTCTTTCTATGCAGAAATTAGTTCTGCAAAAACAGGAAAGCTTAACTTCATTGGAGCTGCAATGTCCAGGTCTACAAGAAGTTGACCTTACAGACTGTGAATCTTTGACAAATTCGATCTGTGAAGTTTTTAGTGATGGCAGTGGCTGCCCCATGCTCAAATCGTTGATTCTTGAAAACTGCGAGGTATGTGGCTCATTTTTTATGCACTTGTTGACTTTTCATGAACGTTAGTTCTTTTTGCCTCACCAACTTCTACATGAGTAATGAAGTTTTAGCCTACATGATTAAAGTTCTTGTTTTAGGTTGTCTAGTTTAATTATGGATACATACTTTTATAGCTTTAGACTGGTTAAGAGGTAGCCTCTGAATGGTAAAACCTCACCCAATTCATCATATTTTTAAAATTATCTTATAATGAATTTATTAACCATTAAGAGGTAGATTCTTACTTGTTATTCAGATGCTACCAAACAGCCCCTAATTTGGTTATCTTTCTTTGTTCAGAGCTTGACAGCTGTGGAATTCTCTAGCAAGTCAATAAATAGTCTTTCCTTTGCTGGTTGCCGTGCTATTACTTCTATTGAACTAACCTGCCCTGATCTTCAGCAAGTGTCATTAGATGGATGCGATCATCTTGAAAGAGCAATCTTTAGTCCAGTAAGTGAACTCATCATATATTCTGTTTTGGCATCTTGATTGCGTATTACAATGTCAACATTATACATCTCATCAATAGTTTTATCATATTGTTACGTTATCTAGTCAAAAGAAGAGATACTATGATCGTTTAATTGCAAAAATGGCAACCATTGTTGTTCCAACTTCTAGTTTGGTTACAGATTTTGGGAGTCATCTAGAATACTTTTCAACTTTGCAGTATGTTTCATCTAGGATAATTTAGTACAAGTTGGTTGTCAGTTTGCCACTTCTTTTGCAAAAACGTTTTACAAATTTAAATGTATAAGAGGGGCAACCAACTTGGGCCATAATGTCATATTACCCTACATGATACATGTTAAATTTGGTTAAAATATAACTCAAGACAAATATTGTGTTCTTTGTTATTTTTAACTAAATTTATCACAGACAGATCATAATCTCAAAATTCAGCTGGGTTTATTTTATGTTATGTATTTTTTCCCACTTAGTAAGAACATTGAAATGGCAATCGAGTGTTTTCAGAGTTCACTAAAAATAAAGTTTGATTCATGTCAACACTCTCTCAAAAGCCTGATCCTAGATTTTTTTCATTTTTACAATTCTATGAGAGTGGGACACTAAATAAGATTTCTGATGTGTCATTGATTGCAATCGTCTGATAAATTGTTCTCAATCTTTTTTTGCAGGTCGGCCTTCGATCTCTTAATTTGGGAATATGTCCTAAACTAAATACACTCAACATTGAAGCACCGTCTATGGTGTTACTTGAACTAAAGGGATGTGGTGTCATATCAGAAGCATTTATAAATTGCCCACTCTTGACGTCTCTGGATGCTTCCTTTTGCAGGTCATTGAATGCATCTTTCTTTTCATGTATTCATAGACTTAAATTCCCTAATAATAATAAGATGCTAATGTTTTATAATCCAATCATGCAGCCAACTTAAGGATGACTGCTTATCAGCAACTACCGCCTCATGCCCCCTCATTGAATCACTAATATTAATGTCATGCCCATCTGTTGGTTCTGATGGGCTCTTATCTCTGCGCCGACTTCCAAATTTGACATCACTTGATCTTTCCTACACGTTCTTAACCAACTTGCAGCCTGTATTCGATTCCTGTTCGCAGTTAAAGGTTTAAATTCTGTTTATTGCTTTTTTTTAAAATATTTTTTGGTCTTCTGCTTCTTAGATCTCCGGTATATTTTTAAGGTTTTGAAATTGCAAGCATGCAAGTATCTCACCGACTCATCACTTGAACCTCTTTACAAAGATGGGGCTCTACCTACTCTGCGGGAATTGGACTTATCATACGGGAGCTTGTGCCAGGCTTCCATAGAGGAGCTTCTTGCTTGCTGTACTCATTTAACTCATGTCAGTTTGAACGGATGTGTGCATATGCATGATCTTAATTGGAGTTTTAGTGTTGATCATGTGTATCCATCCTCTATGGCCTCAAAGCCGCATCAACGACTTCTACAAAATCTCAACTGTGTTGGTTGTCCAAATATCAAGAAAGTACTCATCCCATCAGTTTCCGGGTTTTCAAATTTATCATCACTAAACATGTCACTATCTGCATATTTGCGAGAAGTTGACGTCGCATGTTTTAACTTATGTTTTCTCAATCTAAGGTGCGAATTTCCCCCTCCCCTGGTAATAACCCTTGTAATGCTCAAACAAGTTGGAAAGCTAATATTTACGCACTTGCCATCTCAGCAACTGCAGCTCATTGGAAATCTTGAAGCTTGACTGTCCAAGATTAACTAGCCTCTTTCTCCAGGTATGCATCAAATTAGTTCGTATCTTTTGGGGACGACCCAGTTACAAATCGTGTCATTCATTTTCCAGTACTTTTTTGTCTTTCTTCTAGTCTTGCAATATTGGTGAAGAAGCAGTTGAATCCGCCATATCAGAGTGTAACATGCTCGAGACGCTAGACGTTCGCTTCTGTCAAAAGGTATCATGGGTTAAAATACTTAAATTCTTTTTTAACATATTGTTTCATCACTAAGAATTTCTCATTTTCTGAAAATTTGTGTTTGGGGAATCGCAATAGATAATCCCGACGAGTATGGGAAGATTGCGGGCCGCATGCCCGAGCTTGAAACGCATATTCAGCTAAGGAAATTTCTCTCCGGCTATTTTCCTAAAACATTTTAAATATCAATGTACTTTACTCTTTATGTTGTTTGTTTCAAACTTTTAACTTATTACTTTTTAGGGCTTTAATAAACTGTATGTGTTGTTATTTTTTTAGTTACTGTTAGGTAAAACTGCTCCATTGATGAACATCATCTGCATGTTTTTATGTAATAAAACAGTTATATATATAAAGCAGGTTTATGCCAAGTGTTTTGTTTATATTGTTTGTTAGATGTGAATTTGTGAAATAAAGTTTTTTTTTTATTTTTTGTGAAAATTGTGTAATGATTGGAAATGTTTATGAGGGTCATATTTTTGTGAGTTGGTTATTTGTTTGTACAAGTTAACTACTGTATGTATAAATGCGTACATCATCATTGTGCTGCATGAAACTAGAATCATTTGAAGGGACCAGCCAATATCTTGCATACCTTATTTCACTTTTAAATGCTTAAAACTTAAGAGTAATATTTTATATAAATATAAATGGGGTGTCTGTCTGGTACAAAATCAATATTAAAGAAACATAAAATGTAGTGAAAGGGAGAAAAAAGTATGGTTAAAAGCCGTTTTGATATAAATAGTTAAACTAGTATGTGTATGTATCTGTGTGATTGAATTAGTTTTTTTAACTTTGAATGATTTTAGTAAAATGACTTTAAGTGAAACATTCTGAAACTTGTTTCTTGTTCTGTATAGTTGCATCCTCTATATAAAAAGGGTTAGAGGTTGCTGTATGTTACTGTTTTGTAAGAATGAGTTTAAATGAAACATTTTTGAAACTTGTTTCTTGTTCTGTATAGCTGCATCCTCTATATAAAAAGGGTTAGAGGTTGCTGTATAAAACCGAAAGGAATATGACTATAGCGTTGTCAGTTGTCACTAAACTAGTTATGTTATAAAGACTATATAAATAATAGTGGTGAAATATTCATGATAAAAAACAATCATTCAAATTGGGCATATTTGATATTATTAAGTTCGGTTTGGTAAAATATGATATTTTCTAATTTTATAAAATTCCTAGATTATACCACGTGTTGAATAATTAAAACATGTAATGATCATCAAGCATAGTAAACAAATAATCATATGACAAGCAAGCGTTATACTACAAATCATTATCATCTTTAATACATTTTCTAATGGTGGCGGGAGTTGGTTAATCCTTACTCCCACTACCCTCACAACCTACCAATAATAATATTTCAACTCACAACTACCCTTCCATTACCCTCATTTCTATTTTTTGGTGGGTGTGGATACCCTCATACCCTCACTTTTTTTTACTAGGTTAGTGCACGCGCTACGCTCGGGGACATAACACTTATGTGATGATTTTAAGGATATTAATGGACATGAACAGTTCCTATTAATTTTAGGGTTATTGGATTTAATCACCTTCAACTATTGGTTATTGACCGCTGTCACCCTCAAGTATCACTTTGGCCAATATCACTCCCAACTAAACACTTTGGTGTCCGTATCACCAAAATTCAACCAATTCAAGTCACTTTTGGTTAACTTTTGATTATTTTTTGGTTAGCTTTTGGTGTTACGGACACCGTATCACCAAAACTTAACCAATTCAAGTCACTTTTGGTTAATTTTTGGTTAATTTTTGTTAAATTTTGGTGATACAGACACCAAAGTGTTTAGTTGGGAGTGATATTGGCCAAAGTGATACTTGAGGGTGACAGCGGTCAATAACCAATAGTTGAAGGTGATTAAATCCAATAACCCTTAATTTTAAGATAAAACTGTGGTAAAACTGAAACACAAAATTTATTTAAAATCTTGTTGATTGGTATAACAATATTATAATCAAATTAAAGAAAATTAAACGTTCGGTTTTATGGTGTAGTTTTGTGTTAAAACAATGTCGTATAAAAAGTTGTGTATATTAAATAATAATTATGTATTTAATTGTATGTTATTAATAATTTTATCTCTAAGTTTTATTTAATTGTATGTTATTAATAATTTTATCTCTAAGTTATATTTTTATACCCTAATAAATATATTCCGGCCCAAACACACCCTTAATAGGAGAGGGTTGAAAATGTAAATAGTCTTAATTTTTAAAATATTGTGCTAAATATTAGAGATCAAATGAAAATTAATATTATTATAATAAATTATTATAGATACATATATATTTTTTAAAGAGTTAAGTGCAAAATGCATCCCTATGGTTTACATCTAATAGCATTCTACAACCTCACTTGAAAATTTAGACCCATTGCAACCCCAAGCTTTCTAAAGTAAGTCATATGCATCCCTTGGTTAGTTTGACCGTTAGTTGACCATCCAAAAAAAAGTAAAATTACCTAATTACCCCTATTATTTATTAGTCATCTATCTAATAAATCAGGGTTTTAGGAGGCAATTTTTAGGGGGAAATTTTTTTTTGTCTATAATAGGAAGTTTAGGAGGGAAATTAAGAAAAATTATTCATCACCATGCATGAGTTGATAGAACTAAATTTTTTAAATACTAAATATTCACAAATCATTAAGTATAATGGTTATAATTTCTTTATAAATGTTGTTATTTAACCCGTGTGTAACACACGGGTATTAAACCTAATTATTATTAAAACATACTTTAATAAGTTAAAATCTAATTCACCTGTTGCTTCGTTAATTCTCCCAGTCATGTTAAACTTGAACATGTCATGCGTACCCAAATTGAACATGTAATTTTTACCAATTAATCTAAAGAAGATGAAAATAGCTTAACTTGGAAGACACATATACAAGGGATATGTTTAATTAATTTAGTTATTTACTTATTTTATTGTTTTCTATTTGAGTAAAAAAGGATCTTGGTTTACGTATGACTAATCTAAATCAAAATGTTTCAAATCTCTCATTATAATCATCAAAATGCATAACAATCTAGATGTCGAATATGATTGCAGCTAGAGTTTTGTTTGTTGAATAGGATTATGGAAGATACATGGTGGCATACGTTTGTTTAATAGTAACCCTAGGGTTGCAAATGGTTGTTATTTGTTTTCTTGTGTGTTAAAAATCTATAATACCCTTATAAATAACAGTCAACTAACGGTCAAACTAACCGGAGGTGCAAATGATTTATTTTAGAAAAACTAGGGTTGCAAAGGGTTTAAATATTCAAGTGAGGTTGCAGAATGCTATTATGTGTGAACCACAGGGTTGCATTTTGCACTTAACTCTTTTTTAAATATAACAATATTATTAATATTGTGAAAATCTCTAAAATAATGCCAACTAAGCAAATGGATCTGAAATGATTCCAAGTAAGCAAATATGATTTTGCTATATTATATAGAAGACTAGATTAGTACCCATGTATTACACGAGATTTTGATTTTATATGTTTTAATTAAATTTATATATAACATATCTTTATTAAATCAATTTGGATATATATAAATACTAGTTTACTGCCCGCGCTTTGTTCGGGAACACAACATTCAGGTGATGCTTTAAAGGATGTTCATGAATGTTCCATTCAGTTTTGAAACAAAACCGTGGTAAATCGGAACACATGATATATTTTTAAAAATTAGATTTTTAGTATAGCAATATTATACTCAAATTAAAGAGAATAAAGTGCTCAACTTTATGGTGTAGTTTGTTTTTAAAAAAAACATATAAAAATGTTATATATATTTATAAAACACCATGTTCTTTAATTGTATGGTATCATTAACTTTATTCATAAGTTTCATTTTTAAACCTATCAAATATAAACCGACTTATGTACACCCCTTGTAGTAAAGGGTTAAAAATATAAATACTCTTAAATTTTTCAGAATTCTCCAAAATATTAGGAGACCAAAAATGTAATTAGTTTTATTATAATATATTTTATATACATATTTTAAATAAAAAAATCATTATTGTGAGATAAACTCTTAAATAATGCCACACTAGGTTTAATACCCGTGTTTTACACACGGGTTAAATAGTAATATTTACAAAGAAATTATAACCATTATATTTAACAATTTGTAAATATATAACATTTAAAGAGTTGGCTCCATCAACTTGCATGGTGAAAAAATTAGCTAAACTTTACCTCCCAAACTTCCTATTATAGAAAAAAAAATCCCTCCAAAAATTACCCCCTAAAAGTTTGATTTATTAGATAGATAAGCTAAAAGCTTTAAAAATATGCCACATAAGTTTTTTTTGTTTTGCTATATTATATAAGGATTTTTTTTAACAAAAATCATATACTAAAATAAAGGACATGATTTATAATAATTGATAATTATTCTATTTGAATATATCATGAAATAATTTATGACAATTGATAAAATGTTTATTTGAGCATATCGGACTATATGAGATAATTAATGATATTTGGTAAATATTTTATTTAAACATATCGAGTTAAGAGATAAATCATACTAATTGGTAAATTTTTTATTTGAACATATCGAGTTAATAGATAATTCATGATAATTGGTATTTTTTATTTGAACATATCGGGTTATTTCGAATATGGAGCATATCATGACCCGCTTTCAAATCATACATCAAATTAAATGAGAGCATGACACCTAAGCAAATTCATATGTGGAGTATTTAAATTGTTGACATGTGGATGAGTTACCCAATTATTAGAATATGTAGATTTTAATAACTTTAAATTAACAATTAAAAATATAAAATATAAAACCATTCATTAAATAAAGAAAACTAACAAATTACATTAATTTTTAAAAATTTAAAAAAAAGACAAACATTTAAAGAAAAAAGACAAACACTAAAAAAAATAAACCTAAAAATTGCAAGTCCAACCATGTTTGGCGGCGATTTCACGTTTACGGGCCAACACTAGCTCCAACATATCACCCGATAGGTGCTCGTGTGATTTTGTAAATTTTTTCAAATCGTTATCATACTCTTCCTCCAAGCATATTCGTTCTTGTGTATCCATCAATTTTACGCTCCTCTCGTGTTTTGTTGTTGCAGAGGTAACGGAATTTTTTAACCAATCCGATGTGTTCGACGTGTAGCTCGTAAACTTGTCGAGCCACCCACCTTGGCTAGAACTCTCGCCACCCTTCTTTGATTTCCCCTTATGACGATGAGGTGGCGGTGGTGTGGCGTTTTCATTGAGGTCGGGAACATGGGCAGTGTGAGCATCGTCATTTGTGGATGCTTTCTCGGAGTCAGTCGATTTTCTTTTCTTGGAGGAGGAGCTTGAAATTTGATCGAGCATCGGTTGTTCGAGCCATTTCGGTTGTTTTTTAACAATATCTCAAGCCTTAATGTGACTGAAATGAGTCTTGTATCTTGTTTGATAATCACTCAACGCCTTCAACAGAACATCTTTATCCGATCCTCCGCTACCCTTCACACGCGCCTAAAATATTGTAAATAAATGTAATAAAACTATATTTTAGTATGTAGATATATTTAAAAACTAATATATATTATAACATACCGCGTTGATATAAATAGCGTTGAAGGCAGCCAATTTTGTATTTAAAGTGGTCCACTTAGAATTGAGTTGATGATGCGTCTGGGTGCTACCACCTTCGAGAGATATGTAGTGTTTTAAAACCTGTTTTCAAAAACCATCTCTCGTTTGTTGATTTCCGACTTTTTTATCGACAAAAATTTGCACCCAAGATTTCGTGAAATTCTCCTCTTGATTAGGAGTCCAAACTTGCCGTTCGGCTCGGCCAGCAAATTTTTGAACTTTTTTAGCCCTCTCGTCCGCCAAATTCTCTTCTTGATCCTCCTCCTCCTCCTCATCATCATCATTAATGTGAATGTTTTGAAATTGTTGTGTCTCTGGCACAACATGTTGGCTTTCCTCGGCTTCATAATCGTTATAATCATTATAATCGATATAATTTGCTCGGCTTCCTTGGCTATATTGATCCTTTGGTTGTGGCGTATTGAACCGAGCCCCAAACGGGTCGAACGACCAGTCATCTTGGAGTGAGTAATTAAATTGATGCCCCGGTGCCGATTGCATCATCGGGAATTGTGGTTGTTGTTGATGCATTTGTGGGAAATAAGGAGGAGGGTCACTTGATCCCGAACCCTGACTCGACCGGATCTTTTTTGTGATCCGCCTCGTAATGTTGATCTTCTTGGAGCATCCATGGTAAAATAATATTGTGGTGTGTTTGAGTATTTGAGATTAATAGAAGAGAGTATGTATTTTTTGTGATTTATAAAATGAAATGTGTTTGATATTTATAGTGTAAATATTTTTGTTTTAAATTAATCAAAACTAGCCGTTAGAAATAAATGTGGTGGGGCCAATATATATTAACGTTCGTTTTTTTTTTATTTCGCAACGGGTACCGGTGCCCGTGAAACACCACCCGCACACCTACCCGTGGGACCGGCGGCGGTGTTACCGTACAGGTACGGGCTACCCGCACCGAAACCCACCACCCTAACACCAACGAAGACTGCAAACTCACATAGGAAAAATTAGAAGCATGCAACATGTATACTTGTTACTTACAATATTTATTATGTTGACAATTATTTGTTGTCTATTGCCTTCCCAACAAAAGTTAGCTTAATAAAAGTTCAACAATCATACCAAAAAAATCCAACCTAAACTATGCTAATAAATTTTCTTTTATTAAATTTATGCGATAGATTTGCTGAAAAACCTGATCCAAATAAGTCATTAAAATTTATCAACTTTTAAATCAATTAATTGACATATTTTTGGACCAAAATATATCGATATATATTTTGGTAAATGATACGTTTACTAAGAATATGGTAATTATTTTTGTAATTGATATGGAAATTCATTAGTTTGATGGTTGTATGTTGTGCAATAGTAGGAGGATTAAATATGTAATATATTAATGAGCGGGAAAACGATGTTCACAATAGCTACATTGCATGCCATGTGGCATCAAAAACCATCTTTTATTAAAAAGGTATATATATACATAAAAGTTATGTACGTTTGTAAAACACCGATGTCTTTAATTTTATGTTATTACCAATTTTATCCCTAAGTTCCATATTAATACATTTTCAAATACAAACTGACTCATGTACACCCTTAGCAGCAGATGGTTGTTGAAAATGTAATTACTTTTAAATTTTTCTAAATATTAGAGGACCAAAATGTAATTAGTGTTATTATAATAATATATTTTAAATACATATTTCAAATAAAAACATGATTGTGAGAAAACTTTCAAATGTCGAAACTTTGAAAGAATTATACATAAATGTTTTTCTTGTTGCTTTATTCTATTAGAGATTTGATTTCATTTGTATGGATATATATGTTAAACTAATGAAATATTTTTATATTAAATAAATTTTAAATATTTATTTATATGAAGTTTAAAAGTTAGTTGGGATTTTAACGTTTAAAACTTTCAAACAATTTCTGCTCTCAAACCAACGCAACGCCCTTCCTTCCTAGTTAGAGGTGTGTACAAAATAGTTTTTTCACACAACTAGATTTCGTCAACATTATACAAACCCCAGTTCTATCGGTTAGATTGAAAAAAAAAACGATAAAAACCAGTAAAAAAGAAAAAAATAAGTGAAATAACAGTTTCTAGTGGTAAATAAAGGGAGTGTCTATACACACCTCCCTTTAAAAAATATTTTGAAACTTGTCAAATTTTCTTCCTAAATTTTTATCGTCCTTATTCGTTAAAAATAAAATGTTCCTAAATAAATTTAATAACATGCATTGATAAAAAAAAATGTTAGTGTGGATATTCAACGGTTCGGATAACGATTTGTTTGGTTCAGTTTATTCGGTTGTGAAGTCGTTTTGTTCGGTCGTGAAGTCATTTTTTTGGCTTGATCTAACCGAATTCATCCGCTTTCATATGTTTATTCAGTAATGAAATCCTTTTTTTCTATCTGAACAGAATTCAACCGTTTTAGTAGGCTTATTCGGTTCGTTTATCTGATTAAACCGATTATTATACAGTTTATTCAGATAAGTGAACCGAATAAAAAAAAAAGTGAACCGAATAAACCCTATTTTTTGTAGCCGAAAACCGAATTCACAGGATACAGTTAGTAACTGAACCGAAAACCAAATTTTCAATTCCGTTTATTTTTTAGGTTACGGATACGATTTATTCGATTATTTATAGTTTTCGGTTGGTTTGAACGGCCTTAGTTGATACCCACCAACTAAATACAATAGTTTAATACAACATTATAATAAAAGAAATATTAATTTAAGAAGAAAATTTAGTTTTGTAAAAAAATATTGAAATTGTATTTTGCAAAACTTTAGAAAGGGGGTGTATTGGTGTAAGAAAATGACAATAATAAAGTTAGGAAATGTGAATGTATATAGTAGCACCTGTATTTAAAAAAACCCGGGTTTCAAACTGGCGGATTTTTCAAAACTAGGTAGCTACATCAGGAAGTGAGTTCATTACTCTGAGGCAGCATGAATTAATACTGGACTCTATTTTATAAAGGCCCACTAGGGTTGTAAAAAAGGACTGATTTGTTTCATCTCATGTCTATATACATATATATGAGGGAGAGTTATCCTACAAATGATTTTAATCTAAGAAGACTAAGAAAGATTTATGACCTTTAGATCTCTTTTTAATGGTTGAGATCAATTTGTAGGAAAACAATTTGGTGGAAGGGTAGTTTAGTCATAACTATTTTTGTTGACTTTTTCTCTCCACATGCAAGGCACACGTCAATCCCCCCCCCCACTTTTTTAAAACGTTCATAACTTTTGGATACGATATTATTTTTTTTTAAAAAATTACACCAAAAAAACAAGCGTTTTATTATCTTTAAAACGCGTATAATGATATATAAAAACACTTTTTTTTTCATCACTTATCAAGTCATTGTGTAATATAATGTCATTGTGTTATATTATAACTAGTGAAATATCTCTTTTATCGGTTCATTCTTAAGTCATTATGTAATATCATCTTATTGTAAAGATTTGTTGACTTGTTGTGTCATCTTATGTGTTTAGAAATTATCACCGTGTCACAAATTGTTAATATGTATTTGAGAAATGTTCAAAGACAAAGTCAATTTTTGTTACAAAGTGTGAGAATGACACAATGGTAAATAAAGACACAATGACACTTTTAAAAAAATTATAACTCACAATATAAATCAAATTTTAAAAAAGTGGTTCGGAGACCTTGTTCCCCATGTATTCCTCTTTCAGAAAATAAATAAATGAAAAATTAAAAAAAATTTAAAAAATTACCATTTTTTTAATTTTTAAATTAGACACAATGAAAAAAGGACATAATGAAAAAAGACACAATGAGAAAATAGTAGTTTTTTTAACTTTCGTTTATTTATTTTTGAAGGAGGATGATGTGATAGCAAGATCTTCGAAATATTTTGTGTGTAATTGTGTAATTATTATTAGATCATTGTGTAATCCTTGTCAAATAAGATTACACAACAACCCGATGAATGACACAACAAGTTCGCTTTTTATATATCAATATTATACGCGTTTTAAAGAGAAAAAATGCTCGTTTTTATGGTGTAATTTGTTTAAAAAATAATTTCGTATGTAAAAGTTATATACGTTTAAAAAAATGGGGGAATTGACATGTGTCTTGTATGTGGAGAGAGAAAATAAAAAAATAGTGAGTATGACTAAAATATCTTTTCTCCTAATTTAAGTAGATGCCACATATCAATATCTTATTCATTCTTAGGCTTCTTAGGTTAAAATCATTTGTAGGTGAACCTCCATATATATAAGCGCTAAATCGCAATTAGCCATCAACACCACCCCTGATTTTCATCTATCTTAATTTCCGCCATATATAATTTGAAGGCTTTGCTATCTGGTCGGCATGAATGGATGAATTTAGTTTCTGTTCGACTCGAAGCAAAATTAATCGTGTTGTTCTAATTTTTAGTTATTTATCTCTTTCGGTTTTTGTTTGAGATCGCTAGTATAGCTACATAGCAATTGAATTGAATTGATTTGAATGATTTTTGTTATGAAATAAAAAGTGTTTGGAGAATGATTGGCGATGATGAGCCGATACAGACCTGTAATAATTTTGCGAGTATGATCGCAACTCTTTATGAACATCTAAGGGACTGAGCCTTTTATCTTCTCCAATATCATTAACTATTCAAATTATAAACCCTAAACCATTATGTTTCATTTTACATAATCAGAAGAGTTAATTACACAGATGGCCCTTGTGGTTTGACCTTCTTTTAGGTATGGCCCCTAACTTTTGGAAATTACAAGGATGGCCCTTACCTTTTAGTATTTTGTTGCACCGTTGGCCCTTGGAGTGGATGGACGTTACATTTCTCCGTTAAACGGGTGTGAAATGACTACTATACCCTTAATTAAAAAAAGTACTAACATTATATCATATTATTATTTTTGGTCTTACTTTGACGGTTTGACCACATATTAGAGCATTCACGGTAGATGAACTATCTCTATCTCTAAATTTACACTAAAAATCATCACATTTTCTCTTTTCTTCTATTTAAATAATAATATTTTTATACATTTATCATTAGAGTTTCTCTCTCTTCCACTCACAACACTTTCAATAAATATTAAAAATTTATAAGGGGTAAACAGTAGCTTTTCATATATAAAGTTTCTCTCTCATCCACCATCAAATTTTTCTCTCCTTCATTCACAATAATTCACAACCACTTTCAACCACCTCCTAAAATATAAAAATCTCATTCACACACTTTTGATTCTTCCATTGTGAATGCTCTTACTCCACCCCTCATGTTCTCATAAGTTACACCTACACCACCCAGCAAAGAAAAAATCAACAATACCCCTTCATATCTTCATACCACCACCACATCACCATTAGCGCCATTTTCATACCACCATCACCAAACAATCACATCCCCTTCATATCTTCACTCATCAGTCATCACCATGACCACCGTTCCAAACATTTCTCCATCTGGCAATCGAACCACCACCACTAATATATATAAAATCCGTACCCACAACCACCCGTAACACCCACAACCGTTGATGTCGAAACAAATAACCACCACTAAAATGTCGGCGATTGTTGTTTCCGTCGGCACGTCGACATTGTTGTTCAATTGTAGGTTTTCTTTGGGCGGTGATGGTTAGTTGGATATTGGGGAAACAATTGTGGAAACGGTGTGGAAATTAGGGGGATCAGTGGGGGTGTTGATATTTTTTAGAGGTGATGGTGATTTTCTTCATCGAGCTCATCAAAGTCGTTATTTTCTGATTGATTTCTTCATCTTTTAGTATGGTGGTTTGATCTTTTTCATATTGATTTGATCGAAACCATCATACCACGAGGTCAAATGGGTGTGTGGGTGGTTGTGGTGATTTGATCGAAGCCGGTGGTGGGGGTAGGGAAACTAGGGAAGACGAAGGTGGTGGTTGGGTTTAGGTTGTATTTAATAATAATAATAACAATACATTTAAAAAAGTATTCTTTTGTATTTTAATAAGGTGTGTTCTAACGAGGGTAAAATAGTATTTTCGCACTCACTTAATGAAGAAACTTAACGGCCATTCACTCTAAGGGCCAACAATGTTACGTTTTGTCAAACAATAAGGTCCATCCTTGTAATTTTCGAAAGTTATGGGCCATACTTGAAATAAGAGCAAAACACATGAACCATCCGTGTAATTAACTCTAATTAGAAAAATGTCATTTCTTATCTACACTTGGTTTTTGAGTATAAAAACTATGATTTTTAATGTAACACGGTTTGACATTAAAAAAACTATAATAAAAAAATTAGCATAATATTTGGAATTATTGTTATTTGTGATCATGTAATGTTTGGTTTTCTAGTTACCTCAAATCATATTTTTGTTAAGAAATTATAGTTGACTTCTATTGTTTTCTAAGGGATGCCCTATTCATACACCTAACAATCTAACCAAACACTTATTTAACGTCCGTTAAGTCTTTAACGGGCCGTTATACTACAAACGTAATTATAAAATAAAATAAAAATTAAAAAAAAATTATAACAGTCGTTAGATGCTTAACGGGCAGTTAAAATTATTGGTAATTTTTTTTTATTTTAAAAAATGACTATTTTGTAAAACAATTATATGTATCATTTAGATTATTTACTTGAAACATATGAGAAACTCAAATGCATCCTTATATATATATGAGAAACTTACTTTATTATTTCTTTTTATTGAAAAGATAAAATAAATACTGCAAAATATATGACTTAAATTGCGGATATTCTCATCCAACATATTTTCTTTACCCTCTTTTTGAACAAGAGAAAAGAAAAGATAAGCATAAAGAAACTAAAACTTATATATTATCGTCATACATGTCTCATAGAGCTACTTTTAATTTATTTTTATAACCTTATAATTGCATATGGTTATCATAACCTTGTTCTTTTTAGTTTTGAAACACCAAGTAATCGTCACATAAAATTTATAATTATTGCAAATTTCACACTATAACATGTTAGGAACTTTTGAACTATTTGATATTATAATAATATGATTTAATTGCCATAATAATTATTGCAAATTTCGTTAAAGGCCTAACAAACCGTTATACTACAAATGCAAAAAAAAATAAAAAAAATAAAAAAAACATCTAACGGCCGTTAAAGGCTTAACGGACAGTTAAATAGATTTAACGGCCGTTAAGTACTTAACGGGCCGTTAATTAACGGCCGTTAAAAAGGTGGATGGATAGATAGGTTGAGTGTGTGAATAGATAGAGCCTTTTTTAAACATTTATATCTTTAATATCTTCAGATATGTATCATCTTTAAATAAGTTATTTCTAATGCGTAATTCACAATGATTAATACATATAAAATGAGTTGTAATGTAAACTATAACTAGATTTAAGACCGGGTCGCGCGCTGCGGCGACCTGGTCACGCAGTCGGGTCTTGCGTATGTGACTTCGCAATTCGCATGCGTTGATAAAAAAAAGTTTCCTGTCTCGTATGTCATGGCGTAAAACCGTAATGTGTCACAAATTAAAAAGCGATGAAATATATGTCAAAGTATAATAAGATATAAAAGTCGTACTATATGTCAAAGTATAATAAGAGATCAAACTCAAAAACACATCCATTGCTAAAATGACAATTAGTAAAAGTCGAGGATTAAAACTGTAAATACGGAAAGTATAAAAAGTTGAACGCCACGTGACGTCACGTACTCACGTGACAAGGCCGGTGCAAAGCACCGCCGATGAAATACAAAAGTTAGAGGTCAATACGATAACAATATTGAAGTCGTACTATATGTCAAATGATAATAAAAGATCAAAGTCGAAAACTCATCAGTGGCTAAAATGACAATTTATAAAAGTCGGCGATTAACACCATAAATACGTTAACGTAAAAAAAATCGTTGCGTCACGTGACAAGGTCGGTGCGGGTGCGTTTGCACCGACCTTGTCAAATAGTAAGTATATAAATATCGAACAAAAGACATAATAACAAATGCAACACACGATGACGAAAAAAGACATGATGACGAACAAAAACAAGATGATGACAAAAGACACAATGACGAACAACTGACATAATGATGAGCTGAAAACCGTAAATAATATTTTTTTTATAAAACAACAATGATACTAATTTTATATATGTTAAAAACGTTTTATTTTATTATGATCGTATTTTTTTTTAAACTAAACTCAGTTAAGTTTCTTAATTAAAACAAAACAAAGTTTAACTGACTTAATTGAAACAAAACTTAAATATAAGTTACTTAATTGAAAATAATACAAAGTTTAGGTGACTTAATTGATGAAATCAACACTTAGTCATGTTTCTACAAAGTTACATCACATTAATCATAACAAGATATAATATAAACAAGTCATTCACTCAAGTAGATCAAATAACCTAGTCAGACACGACAATGAAAACAACAAAGATCAAACTTGCATTAATGTAAGAATACATAGCTACAAGATTTGATGGTTGTTGAATAGGTTCAAGCCGCTAAAAATACAAAAAAATATCATTGTAAAATGTGGGTGGAAGATCTAGAGGTGCTCACTTTGCAAATGAATCAAATACTCATGTGTTACACACTTATTAAATAACAATATTTTAGAAAAATTATAACCATTATGTGTAAAGATTTGTGAATATTTAATATTTAAAAATTTGGCTTCATCAACTCATGCATGGTGAAAAATTTTACTTATTTTCCCTCCTAAACTTCTTATTATAAAACAAATATTTTTTCCACAAATAATGACCCTCATAAAAACTTAATTTATTAGATAGATTTGACACATCAGACATGGGTGTGTGCATTCCACAAGGGGGCGTGTCTCAGTACAATGTATGATTCATTATCTTCGTCTTGTACTTTTTCGATTGACCCTTGAGACCCCGATGTGTCACAGACAAAAGGGGCGTGACTCCTATATATGCTTGCTTCAGGATCTTGTTTCAGTATGGATTTGGATCTGACACAGTTGTCGGGCACGGGGGCGTGTGATTTTCACACGGGGTCGTGCCCACTTCTAATTTGTCTATCTCTTCATTTTGCAAGGCATGTGGGCCTGTCTGTTCAACATGTGGGATGTCTAGGCTTCTGCTATTTCAAAATCTTCAAGTGTTGACACGGTTCCTCGTTCTATAGAACGTGGATTCATTGACCTTCTTTATATTGCTATTTTCCTTCATTTTGGCCCATTTTTATTTTTACTTCTCTTAGGGTTTTCTTATTTTTCAAGCATGAAAATACAAAAGAAGACAATTAATTTCACTTTGATAATTAAATTAGCAAGGAAATGAAGATGATTTGATATAATATATATGTTAATATTTGAATACATCAGTCTTATTTGAAGAAACTTCATCAATAAGACCAACTTCTAAATTATCAGGGATAAAGCCAAGACCAATCCATTGGATCTTATGTGGACCTTAGGCATAATAAACGTGATCAATAAAGCAAAATATTTCATTAATAACAAGTCAAATTGATATTTGTTTGCATTATATACTTCTGTTATATGATATATATGGTTCATGTATTCAATTAAGCTCGTTTAAAGAAAAGTGTGTTTTGGTAGCATCTTAACAATCTTGATAGTGTTTTGGTATGTGAGTCAATAAACTCTCAAACCTAAAAAATTAAACTCTCCATTTGTTGTTCAACTTTAATGACATAGTGTTTTGGTAAAAATATATATATATATATATATATATATATATATATGCAACCATGTCATTTTAGTCAACAAGAACACTAAGGGGATGTTTATTTCATCTCTTAATGATTCAGTTTAGTGTTTAATCATTCAGAGCGTTTGTTTCATAAAAAAATAACATATGAATGGTTCAGTTAAGTGCTAAATGGTTAAGAGATTTAAAGATGCTGAATGGAACTGAATGAAACATTTATCAAACTTACCATCACCTGAAGTTTTACATCAATATCCCTCCCATTGATAGAGCCTCTTAATGGTTCAGACTTCTTAACCATTCAGCACTTAATGATTTAGATGTTGCCAAACAGTCCCTAACTATAGAAACCTACATTCAAGAACAATCACGCTAACAATAACATCAAAGTCTCACACACATCAATCGACCACCACCTTATAGAACCATCGCCGTCCCCCTTCAACACGAACAAGCTCGTTCAACGCCTTGATCTGTTTGATGCGGGAGCTCGGCATTTGCTCTTTTATGGATTATTTTGGTTATAGGTTATCCAAAGTTGGAGTTTTATTGTGTAGGTGAGGATGAAGACAATGATTGTGGTTGAGGCGTGAAGGTCAGGAAGGTGGTGTTGTGGTTATTAGGATTTCAGTTGTAGAAGAGATGGTAGCGAAAGGTGGAGGCTGATGGTAAAAGGGTTCGAGGATACGGTGGTGTTCTGGTAGTGTGAGGGATTATGGTGATGTTTTTCTTGTTGGTCGATAGTTATGGCCTACATGATGACTGTAGGTGGCATTAAGAAATTGGTGGATGTATGTAGTATGATGATGGATGATGAAGAATATGGAGGGTAAGAGTGGTATTGTAAGGTGGTGGCTAACGGATTGTGGTTGTTACGGTGTAAAAAGACCAATAATTTTTAATAAGTTAGCTTTAAAATGCAAAAAGTCTAAAACATCCTCAGAGCCAACAATCAAAACTAACGGACGTTGATAAAAGTATCAAAGTGACCAACTTGTAAAAAACCAGACACAATAACATCATAAGAAAAACATAAGTGTTAAAATGATTGAATCAATACAAACCAAATGCTATTTTAAGAACCTACACCCCCGTAGTAACGGTAGATATTAGCTTTTGGATTGTTTGGAGAGAGTAATGCAAATGCAAGTTTCATTCATATGCAAGAGACCCGAAATCTTCGAGAAAGTAAACACTTCTCACTTTCACTTTCTCTCATCAATCGCACAACACAAAGATTCAATCTTTCTGTCCGCCGATCGACGACGATCAACTACATCCTACCTCATTCGGTCCGATCTCATTACTTTTACATTTTTTCCGACTGTTTTCACCATTTTTTTTGCTCATCGTACCACTCAATTTTGTTGTTAACACAGATAATCTCGCCTTTGTGCAATGCCAATTCACTACTTCTTCTACGCCTTACGCTGATTGTTCAATCAATTTTGATTATTTCAAACAACGTATGTAAGATCTTACCTAGGGTTTTGTTAATACAGCTTGGGGCTTTTTGGTTGTGCATGAAGATTTGGTGTTTTTTATGCTTCGGCGAAGAACAAGAAGATTATAACAAGAGAGAGATGATGAGCGAGAGTGAGAGTGAGAAGGATGTTGTTTGCGAACAGGGTGATTTGGAATTAGGGTTTGTGAGTCAGATGAATGAAGAAGATGATGGATTTAAGTATCAATTGCAGCTAGGAGAGGGCACTTCGTCGTCATCAGATGTGCCTGTTCTTGATCGTGATTCGCACAGTAAACGGCCCAAAGTTCACCAGTTTATTGCACCACCGTGAGACCCTTTTCGTTATTTTTGCACATCATTGCTTGCCACAAGCATTTAATTTTCTTTTCGTTATATTTACTAGGGACTGTGATAGCTCTCTTCTGTCTGCTCAGGAAAGTATGCATTTTAGTTTAATTGAGAAGGATTTTGAGAGAATGCATGAGAGCTCAGGCGACTACGGATGTCCCGTATCTGATGATGAGGAAGATCGAGAAGTTCGAATGGATCTTACAGATGACTTGTTGCATATGGTATTTGTTGCTCTTGTGTTTATTTCCTCTTATCTTTTGTGTTGTTCTTATTGGTGCCGTGAGCTGATGGTTAATGTTTTGCTTTGTTAGGTTTTTTCTTTCTTGGACCATGTTAATCTTTCTAGAGCAGCTAAGGTTTGCAGGCAGTGGCGTGTGGCTAGTGCACATGAAGATTTCTGGAGGTTTTTAAACTTTGAGAATAGGAACATATCTCCACAACAATGTAAGATAGCTACATTTTATTTTAGTTATCTATGTATTGTTGTGCCTTTGGAGTTCTTAGGATTTGTAAAGTTAGATTGAAACAACCTAAACGGGAAGTTAGGAAATGAAACTGTCTCTAGCAGAACGCATGCCAGTCTGATTAAGCTTACGCTAAACTAAGGGCGTTGTGTTGCCCCATTTTTAGGGCTAAGTGTTATACCTCAAAGATAAGAACATTTAATGTGACTTGTGACTAGTCTATCACAATTGGCAAAGGAGGTGTTATAACTTCAAGTGGTAGGTAGTTCGGAAGTTTCAATATTGGTGTATCTTTCTTAGGAAATTTAAGTGGAGACTAAATAAAAGTTTAGAAGTGTTCTCACTGAGGATTTGACGTTTGAACCATCTTACTAGATGCATCACTTTTTGGAAATGCCACAAGATGTGGCATGTGTCAAAGTCTTAGCTCTAAAAAAGTGCCTTTGAGGAGTCCTTAGGCAAAGTGCTCATCACTCCAAGTGAATGAAGCAAGGTACATTTGAGGCAAATGTCAAATTTGCATGAGCTGCGCAATTCCGGAGTGCCTCTTGTAGACGAGCCCGCAACCATCGTTAGTTAGCTTAAACAATTGATAGTTTCTAGTCCACTTGTATATATAAACATCTAATGAATGAGAAAGGTATCTATTTGTGGGCAAAAGTTCTACTTATGTTATTCTCTTTTCTCTTTCGTAGCATTTTGTGCTTCTTTTAGGTTGTACATACAACTTTCTAGGTTGTACATGGAGTTTTTTGGGTACACGAAGATATAACCTATCAAAAATGTAAAAAATATCATATAAATGTTGTGCATCTCGCGTACATAATGTGTGCCTTTGCCTCTCACCTTGCTGGATCCTATCTCCTAGGTGCGCCTCATGCAGTCATTCTTTTTTGAAACCAAGGTCATGGTTTTGTTAAACACACACACACACACACACACACATATATATATATGTGTGTGTGTGTGTGTATTATATTAATATATATATGTTTGCTCATTTAAAATGTTTGGTGTCAAAAGCCCACAAGGCGCACACCTTGGGCTCTAGTTGCAACCTTGTCGCCTAGCCTTAAAAGCCCCATTTTTTAGTCACTCTGACACATTTTCAGTGTAACTAACAACCAATTTTTGGGCAAAAATCTTATCAGGTTTGAAACAATTACACTAGCCCAAAACAAGTCTCAAACCAACCTAAATTAGCCTAAAAGATTTATAAAACTTCTAACACATGGCATTTTTATACTATGAGCAATGAGCCCCACTTAAAAAAAACCCTACTTTTTAAGCATCTTTCGCCTAGGCCCAAAGCTTACACAAAGCTTTCTCCATCCTCACAAAATTTCCACACAAAAATCTCACTCTCTGTCAACACAAAATTATCCTTCCTCGGTTAAGTTCTAGAGCTTCTGTACCTTAAGTGTGCCTTGTGTTTTCGACAACTATGTGTTTAATATAGCTTTTAGTATTGTATTCTTGGGGTTTATTTGTATTCATCACACATGCTGAATTTAGGTTTCTCTTGGGTTTCTGTTTTTTTCCTATATATATATTGATCCCCATATATTGTAATTGATTCAGTTCAAGTATCATTCCATTACTTTTAGAATAATCATGCAGCAGTTTTCTTGCTAATAATTTGGAGGCTATGTGATTAATTCCCATTTCCCAGTGTCTTAATGTTGAAACTTCTAGCATCCATGTATCTGTAGATATTATCACTGCTGAAGATATTTCTATTCGTATACCCACCTCTTAATATCATACATGTGAAACTAGGGTATACGTCAATAACTTGATATCACAAAAGTCAAGTTTCCTATATGGGCATACATAGCTATATGCCAATCTTGAAGTTATTTTTTAAGTTTAAGACTATTGCTCTTATAAATTTGGTGTTACAGTCGTCTGTCTTGTATTCCTGACCCTATTAACAAGGTCTATTGTTATAATCGTCTAATAATTGTTTATTTCATGGTGAAATAATTGTTTAAAAAGGAAATTTTTTCAACACTTGGGAGGATGGAAGATTCCCTCTGCTTTGTAGAAGTATGGATATTGTGTGATGATTTATATGTTTTGTCCTGCCATCAATACCATAAAAGCCATTGACTTTGTGATATTGTTTTGAAGTCACATGCTTGAATTTCACCACAATCTTTGGCACTCACGTGATGGATTCTGAGTATGAGAACCAGAGGCTTGGAGCTTAAGTAGATTTTAAATTAATCTGCTTCAATTTAAACACGAGGTCATTTTGAGAACAGTGTGTCAACTATTGTGAAAACCGTGCTGCATGGCGTAGGATCTGGAGCTAAGATTTGGTTAAAAAGATGTATCTGGTGATAGAGTTTCATTTTTTTGGGGATAGTTTTCGGTGCTCTTCATGAGTTCTTTTATGACGGTTTTGGCATATTATGTATTAAGGTGTCCACTACTACCAGCAGATCAAATTAGATCAAGCTTTAGGCTATTTGTTTTGTTTCAACGACATGACAAATACATTTGTTTGATCATGGAATAGTTTTTGGTTGTATGCTCACCATGAAGTTGTTAACTTGAGCTTTTGTAATATGTATCGCATAGAGTTCTACTGATAGTAGTAATGATTAGGTGTTTCAAACTTGCAACTATTTGATATCACATTTTGTTACGTGTGGAATGCTCAGAATAATAGAACATACAGTTACGTTTGTTTGATGATATTTTCTTTTGTCTGCTCAGAATGTATGTGCGACCATGTTTGTTTCATTGTATTTCTTTGTCATTTTTGTGTTTCTTTACCATTTGAGTAGTCTACATACTAAAATGCTTAATTGTGCATTATTGTCAATAAGTTGGTTCTTTGCTTAAAATGAATCTAGGGTAAAAAAACTTTTCCAGCTTGAACGAAATGATCTTTTGATACATGGACAGTTTAGAGAATATTTTTTTAACTAGCTTGTACTATATACATATCTCATCAAATGAACTGAGCCTCACAGAATGTTTAACTGCGACAACACAGACTGTAGTTATAATGTCAAACAGTTCATTTTTGTGCTATAATTTAGTTCCTAGTCAATTAGGTAATCCTATTTGCATTCTATCTTTACAGTTGAAGATATGTGTCATCGATATCCAAATGCCACTCAAGTAAACATAAATGGGTCTCCGGCTATTCACACACTTGTGATGCATGCAATTTCTTCCTTAAGGTGATAAATGTTAATTAATTAAATCTATCATCATCAATGTTGTGCTAACTGGTTGGTTATCCATTTGGCTATTTTTAGGAATCTTGAGTTCTTAACTTTGGGGAAAGGACAGCTGGGAGAGACATTTTTCCAGGCTTTAACTGATTGCTCTATGTTAAGGAGTTTGATTGTGACTGATGCTATTCTTGGTAATGGCATCCAGGAGATACCAATATATCATGATAGTTTGCGACACATTCAAATTGTGAAATGTCGTGTGGTCCGTATTTCTGTCAGGTGATAATTAAGGTTATAACTATTAGTTGAGATGAATATGGCTGCATGTAATAGTTTTCTGAGAAAATATTTTTCTCTTTTACAGGTGTCCCCAACTTCAGACTTTGTCCTTGAAGCGAAGCAGCATGGCACATGCTGTACTGAACTGTCCTCTTCTGTATGATCTAGATATAGCATCTTGTCATAAGCTTCTAGATGCTGCAATCCGTTCAGCAGTGACATCATGTCCTCTCCTGGAGTCATTGGACATGTCTAACTGTTCTTGTGTTAGTGACGAAACATTACGTGAAATTTCTTCCAGCTGTGATAATCTTCATGTCCTGAATGCGTCATACTGTCCGAACATCTCTCTTGAGGTAATTTCTGTTTGTTGGTGTTTGTTTATCAACAAAACTGAATATTATGTGAATTTTTTAATATGCCGATGATGTATTAATTAATATATCCTTAATTTTTTGCTTGAAGTCTGTAAGGTTGACAATGCTTACTGTTCTGAAGCTTCATAGCTGTGAAGGCATAACATCTGCTTCTATGGCTGCCATTCAACATAGCTATATGTTGGAGGTGAGAGTGTTCTCTGTTGTCTTAATAATGGCAGTTAACTTCTGCAATTGTAGTCAGTTTTGTTTAACTTTTTCCCCCACAGGTTTTGGAGCTTGATAATTGTAGTTTACTGACATCAGTCTTTCTAGATCTTCCTCGGTTGCAGAATATCAGGCTTGTACATTGTCGCAAGTATAAAATGCTTAACCAAACTTTAAATCCCTTACGAGAGAACATTTCTGTTAGCATCAATAATTTCCATTGCTAATGTTGCAGATTTGTGGAGTTGAGTTTAAGGAGTGCGGTATTGTCATCCCTTAAAGTCTCTAATTGTCCATCACTCCAGCGAATCAACATTGTATCAAACTCACTACAAGTATGGTGTAGTCATATTTGCTGTGTTGGGTTCTTAATTCTTTATGAATTCCGCAAGTTTGAATTATTGTTCTTTCTATGCAGAAATTAGTTCTGCAAAAACAGGAAAGCTTAACTTCATTGGAGCTGCAGTGTCCAGGTCTACAAGAAGTTGACCTTACAGACTGTGAATCTTTGACAAATTCGATCTGTGAAGTTTTTAGTGATGGCAGTGGCTGCCCCATGCTCAAATCATTGATTCTTGACAACTGTGAGGTATGTGGTTCACTTTTGATGCACTTGTTGACTTTTCATGAACGTTAGTTCTATTAGCTTCACCAGCTTCTACATGAGTAATGAAGTTTTAGCCTACATGATTAAAGTTCTTGTTTTAGGTTTTCTAGTTTAACAAACATATAATTATGGATACATACTTTTATAGCTTTAGACTGTAGGCAGGTTACTTCAACGCTTCCCTCTAGTGACCAGTCTCTTTATTGTCATTTGTGTGTGTCGATATCTTTACTTTTTTGTATGTAACGCGTCCCATGCTTTTGCTAATTTGGTTATCTTTCTTGGTTCAGAGCTTGACAGCTGTGGAATTTTCTAGCAAGTCAATAACTAGTCTTTCCTTTGCTGGTTGCCGTGCTATTACTTCTATTGAACTAACTTGCCCTGATCTTGAGCAAGTGTCTTTAGATGGATGTGATCATCTTGAAAGAGCAATCTTTAGTCCAGTAAGTGAACTCATCATATATTCTGTTTTGTCATCTTGATTGCATATTACAATGTCAACATTATACATCTCATCAATAGCTTTATCATATTGTTACGTTATCTAGTCAAAAGAAGAGATACTATGATTGTTTAATTGCAAAAATGGCAACCATCTTTGTTCCAACTTCTAGTTTGGTTACAGATTTTAGGAGTCACCTAGAATACTTTTCAACTTAGCAATATGTTTCTGATGAGTCATGATAAAGTTGTCAACACTCCCAAAAGCTTGATCCTAGCTTTTCTTCTTTTTTACAATTCTATGAGAGTGGGACCTTAAGTAAGATTTCTGATGAGTCATTGATTGCAATCGTCTGATAAATTGTTCTCAATATTCTTTTGCAGGTTGGCCTTCGATCTCTTAACTTGGGAATATGTCCTAAACTAAATACACTCAACATTGAAGCACCGTCTATGGTGCTACTTGAACTAAAGGGATGTGGTGTCATATCAGAAGCATTTATAAATTGCCCACTCTTGACGTCTCTGGATGCTTCCTTTTGCAGGTCATTGAATGCATCTTTCTTTTCATGTATTCATAGACTTAAATTCCCTAATAATAATAAGATGCTAATGTTTTATAATCCAATCATGCAGCCAACTTAAGGATGACTGCTTATCAGCAACTACCGCCTCATGCCCCCTCATTGAATCACTAATATTAATGTCATGCCCATCTGTTGGTTCTGATGGGCTCTTATCTCTGCGCCGACTTCCAAATTTGACATCACTCGATCTTTCCTACACCTTCTTAACTAACTTGCAGCCTGTATTCGATTCCTGTTCGCAGTTAAAGGTTTAAATTCTGTTTATTGATTTTTTTTAATATTTTTTTGTCTTCTGCTTCTTAGTTCTCCGGTATATTTTTAAGGTTTTAAAATTGCAAGCATGCAAGTATCTCACGGACTCATCACTTGAACCTCTTTACAAAGATGCGGCTCTACCTACTCTGCGGGAATTGGACTTATCATACGGGAGCTTGTGCCAGGCTTCCATAGAGGAGCTTCTTGCTTGCTGTACTCATTTAACTCATGTCAGTTTGAACGGATGTGTGCATATGCATGATCTTAATTGGAGTTTTAGTGTTGATCATGTGTATCCATCCTCTATGGCCTCAAAGCCGCATCAACGACTTCTACAAAATCTCAACTGTGTTGGTTGTCCAAATATCAAGAAAGTACTCATCCCATCAGTTTCCGGATTTTCTAATTTATCATCACTAAACATGTCACTATCTGCATATTTGCGAGAAGTTGACGTCGCATGTTTTAACTTATGTTTTCTCAATCTAAGGTGTGACTTTCCCCCTCCCATGGTATTATCCTTGTAATGCTCAAATAAGTTGGAAAGCTAATATTTACGCACTTGCCATCTCAGCAACTGCAGCTCTCTGGAAATCTTGAAGCTTGACTGTCCAAGATTAACTAGCCTCTTTCTCCAGGTATGCATCAAATTAGTTCGTATCTTTTGGGGACGAACCAGTTACAAATCGTGTCATTCATTTTCCAATATTTTTTTTGTCTTTCTTCTAGTCTTGCAGTATTGGTGAAGAAGCAGTTGAATCCGCCATATCAGAGTGTAACATGCTCGAGACGCTAGACGTTCGCTTCTGTCAAAAGGTATCATGGGTTAAAATACTTAAATTCTTTTTTAACATATTGTTTCATCACTAAGAATTTCTCATTTTCTGAAAATTTGTGTTTGGGGAATCGCAATAGATAATCCCGACGAGTATGGGAAGATTGCGGGCCGCATGCCCGAGCTTGAAACGCATATTCAGCTAAAGGAAATTTCTCTCCGGCTATTTTCCTAAAACATTTTAAATATCAATGTACTTTACTCTTTATGTTGTTTGTTTCAAACTTGTAACTCATTACTTTTTAGGGCTTTAATAAACTGTATGTGTTGTTATTTTTTTAGTTACTGTTAGGTAAAACTGCCTCGTTGATGAACATCATCTACTTGTTTTTATGTAATAAAACAGTTATATATATATATATATATATATATATAAAGCAGGTTTATGCCAAGTGTTTTGTTTATATTATTTGTTAGATGTGAATTTGTGAAATAAAGTTTTTTTTTTTTTTTTTGTGAAAATTGTGTAATGATTGGAAATATTTATGAGGGTCATATTCTTGTGAGTTGGTTATTTGTTTGTACAAGTTAACTACTGTATGTATAAATGCGTACATCATCATTGTGCTGCATGAAACTAGAATTATTTAAAGGGGACCAGCTAATATCTTGCATACCTTATTTCACTTTTAAACTCTTAAAACCTAAGAGTAATATTTTATTTTATTTTATTTTATCTTATACAATTCTAAGTTTGGTAACACCGATAGGTGTCACCGACCGATTCGTCAACGAAATTTTGATTTTAAACTTTTATAATTTACGTTTTCTTCCCAACTTTTACATGTTTATGGTTTTAATCTTTGATTTTGACATATATTTACGTTTTTTGACTCATTTTGACTTATTATCGTTTTAATCTGTGATGACTTAGTCACTTTACAGCTTTGAATCGTTACTTTACTTTGATATATTTATGATTTTGATTCACAACTTTGAAATCTAAGCTTGAATATTTCTCCGTTTTTTAATATGCGACTTTACACCGTAACGTAAGAGACGCAAATTTTTTTTTACCTTACGTTTTTTACTTAGTTTTAATTTTGGCATTTACGTTTGTTGCATACCGTCTTTTAATATATTGGTTTTTATTAGTCGCAACTCTCATCTTTTGGGTTCTACCGGTCCTAACTATTGAATTCTGTCAACAATCCTAACTTTTATCACTTTGGCAACTAACGGTCCGTCGTTAATTTTTTTTTAATGTTGTTAAGTTGTTTTCGAATTTAAGACCAATGTTTTAGGCCTTTTGATCGGAAGGATAATACGAGTCGGTTGATGTAAAAGTTTGCTCGAAACGGCTCTCTGAACGATAATTTTTTTCCATTTGATTGAAGCACCGTTAAGTTTAAACACCCGATTGAAGCACCGTTTCGTTGTTCGGAGCACCGTTTCGAGATAAGTTTTCGATCAATCGACTTGTATTATTTTCCGATCAAAAGACTTAAAACATCTGTCTGGTACAAAATCAATATTAAAGAGAAGCACGTGAAACATAAAATGTAGAGGAAGGGAGAAAAAAGTATGGTTAAAAGCCTTATTTTTATACAAACAGTTAAAAGCAATTTGTATATGTATCCTTGTGATTCAATTAGTTTTTTTTAACTTTGAATGATTTTAGTGAAACATTTTCAACTTGGTTATACTATGTAAAATTACATTTTTAAACTTGGTTACTATTTTGTAAAAATGACTTTTGTGAAACATTTTGAAAGTTTATTATTCTATAAAGTGGTTGCTGTATAAAACAGAAAGAAACATGACTATAGAAGTATGTTGTGATTACATTTCATTTCCGGGTATATACCAATTAAAAAAACTAAAAAAGACACAAAAACAAGCTTAAATCTACTTATTTTAATAATTGAATAACTTATCAAGATGTCATCATTTTAGATATGTCACAAAGGAAAAATCCTATATGGCAAACTCTCATTTCATTTAGCTCATGGATCTTATTCGGGTCAAATACTACCCGCATATATTTTCAAATAATTAAATTTATCTTTTCATGTATTTATTTATTTAGTTTAAAACTATATTAGTACCCGTGTACTACACGGATTTTAGTTTTATAGGTTTTAACTCAATTTACATATCAAATTTATTTTTAACATATCTCTTATTAAATCGATTTGGATATTTACAAATATATTCATATAAAAATTCATATTTTATAATAAAGGATATGATTTATAATAGTTGGTAAATTTTTATTGGAACATATCGTGTTAGGAGATAATTCATGATAATTGTTAATTTTTTTATTTGAACATATCGAGTTATGAGATAATTAATGATAATTGGTAAAACTTTAATTTAAACATATCGGGTTAGGATAAATCATAATAATTGATAATTTTTTTATTTGAACTTATCAAGTTACGAGATAATTCATGATATTTGGTACATATCGGATTAAGATATAGATCATGATAATTGGTAAATTTTGTATTTGAACATATCGGGTTAGGAAATAATTAATGATAATTTGTGAACTTTTAATTTAAACATATCGGGTTATTTTGAATATGGAGCATACCATGACCCGTCTAAACATTCTCCATCAAATTAATTTAGAACATGACACCTAAACAAAATCCTATGTGGAGTAGTTAAAATGGTGACATGTGGATGTGTTACTCAATTATTAGAATAGGTAGATTGTTTTGGATATATATATATATTGTTTGATTATTTATAAAGATATATATGAAATATTATCCATATAAACTATAAATTTTAGTTTGGATATATATGATATTATATGTTGGGGTCTATAAGAAATATTATCCATATAGAATTTAAAACTTTGGTTTATATATATATGATACTAGTTTAGTGTTCGCGTTACGTTCGGGAACACAACATTCAAGTGATGCTTTAAAGGATGTTCATGAATGTTCCATTCAGTTTTGAGACAAAATCGTGGTAAACCGGAACACATGATATATTTTAAAAAGTAGATTTTTAGTATAGCAGTATTATACTCAAATTAAATAGAATAAAGTGTTCCGTTTTATGGTGTAGTTTATTTTTAAAAAGATTGTATAAAAATGTTATGTATATTTATAAATCACTGAGGTCTTTAATTATATGTTGTTATTAACTTTATCCATAAGTTTCATTTTTACACCCTATCAAATATAAATCGACTCATGTACACTCCTTATAGTAAAGGGTTAAAAATATAAATACTCTTAAATTTTCAGAATTCTCGAAAATATTAGGGGACCATAAATGTAATTAGTTTTATATAATATATTTTTTAAATAAAAAATCATTATTGTGAGATAAACTCTCAAATAATACCACATAAGCTAAAAGCTTTGAAAATATGCCACATAAGCTTTAGCTACGCTCGGGAACATAACACAAAATATTAAGCTATTTAATTGTAAGTTATTAACAACTTTATTTATAAGTTTCATTATTATACCCTATTAAATATACGATGACATATGAACACCTCTGGTAGGAGAGGGTTTAAAATGTAAATATTATTAAATTTTTAAGGATTCTCATAAATATTAGGGATCAAACTTCAAAGTGTAATTAAGATTATTATAATATATTATTATTATAGATATATACACATTTCAAATATAAAAATATTATAGTGAAACAAATTCCCTTATGATACCAAGTAAGCAAAACCACATCTAATATTGACACCTAAGCAAAATAGATTTTGCTATATTATATAAGGATTTGACATAACTTTTAGTAAATAAATTAGTATTTATTTAATTACTTTATGCATTTAATTATATTATATTTATATATGATTCCGTGTATTTTACGAGGTTTTAATCTAGTACCTTTATATAGCTACAAGAAATCAAGGTTTTTCTTTACGTGATTGGTATAGTATTGCTGATAAAAAGAATATATGTTATTTTTGTATTTAACGTAAAAACAAAGGATACTTAATATTTTTATTATGACAATTTGAAAAAACGAAAGTTTATTGGTCTATCCGATCATTTTTATTCCTTAGTTTGAAATCTTGAGGCTTTAGATTAATACGCATTCAAAAGAAAATTTAGTACCTCAATTTGTCTTCATCAACCATATTTATCTAGTTATATTTATATGTTTCTTATTTTAAAAGGATATTGTTATTGAAAGTTTTGTGTATTCCAAGGAAAAAAAAGTTTCAAAAGTCTTAAGATGATGAAAATGATTAAAAAATTGATGGATCTGTCGTATGCTGTTAACCATGAGTAAATTGAGTACTTTTTTTTTAATTTGTAACTAGATTTAAGACCGGATCATGCGTTGTAGCACCAGATCACGTAGTCGGGTCTTACGTATGTGATTTTGTCAAATGCGTTGATTAAAAAAGTCTCTTGTCCCATACGTCACGGCGTAAAACCGTAATGTGTTACATATTAAAAAGGTATATTGGTTTTCACTGGTCCTAACTATCACCTTTTGTCTTCTACTGGTCCCAACTATTGAATTGGCTGTCAACAGTCCCAACTTTTATCACTTTGGTAACCACTGGTCCGTTGTTAAATTTTTTTTAACGCCGTTAAGTTTTTTTCAAATTTAAGACCGATGTTTTAGGCCTTTTGATCGGAATGATAATATAAGTCGATTGATGGAAAATTTACCTCGAAACGGCACTCTAAACAACGAAATAGTGCTTCAATCGGGTGTTTAAACCTGACGGTGCTTTAATCGGACGTAGAAAATTTATCGTTCAGAGAGCCTTTTCGAGAAAACTTTTACATCAATCGACTCGTATTATCCTTCCGATCAAAAGGCTTAAAACATCGGTCTTAAATTTGAAAAAAACTTAACGGCGTTAAAAAAAATTTAACGACGGACCAGTGGTTACCAAAGTGATAAAAGTTGGGACCGTTGACAACCACTTCAATAGTTGGGACCAGTAAAAGACAAAAGGTGATAGTTGGGACCAGTGAAAACCAATATACCTATTAAAAAACGATGAAATATCAAAAGTTAGAGGTCAAAACGATAACAATATTGAAGTCGTATTATATATCAAAATAGCTAGAGTAAAAGATCAAAGTCGAAAATTCATCAGTGGCTAAAATGACAATTAGTAAAAGTCGGTGATTAAAACGGTAAATATATTAAAAGTCTTAAAACCGTAAGTACGTTAAAGTAAAAAAGTTAAAACGTCATGTAACGTCATATGATTGGCCCAATGCAAAGCACCGACCTTATCAAATAGAAAATATATCAATATCAATATTCAATGGTAATTGTATGTACCTTTAACAGTTACTCCGTATTTTGTTGTAAATGCATTATAGAGTGGTATTTAATAAATTATTATTTATTTATTTATTTAGTTTTAAAACCTTAAATAAAAGGGGCGTTTGCATATATCCCCCTCTAAACTTTATTAATTGCATATTTACCCAACAAAAAAATTTTATTGCAAATTTCCCCTTATTAGGAAATAATATTGCATATTTACCCTTTTTGATATATTTTAGGAAAAACTAAATTATACATTGACTATTTTACCCTTACTTAATTAGCTTATAAAAATATTGCATATTAAATCATAATTGGATATTGAAAACCACCATACAATAAAAACATCCAAAATATTAATTTCAAGTACACACTAATACTAATTAAAGGATGGATGCGTATGCATGATACATAGAAGACGATAGAGATGGAGGAGACTTTGACATTTGGTTATATGATGTTTTTTAGATGATTAGTAGTAGGGTTTTTAGTATTTGAAAGGGTAGTTTGGTCAACATAATAATTATCATAAAGGATGGGTATATATGTAATATTAAATTCGAGTTGAGTAAATACGCAAATACATTGGTTTGTAGGGGGATATATGCAAAAAGTCCTAAATAGAAAAAGTAAATAGGGCACATGTGACAGGAAAATATTGCCGTTGGTTTGGTTTGGTAGGAACATCGACCCTTCCATACACGCCAGGCACGTGATCAACGGGTCCACTATTTCCGTATTTATAAATAATATTTTTATCCTAAAATTGAAACAACTATACTTTCTTGTTTTAATTAAAAAATATATATTTTTAATAGTTGGTTACAATTAATAGTGATTTTGAAATTTTTCTGGATCTAGGGGTTGTTTGGTAAAATCTGAATCATTAAGTGCTGAATGGTTAAGAGGTCTGAATCATTTTAATCTTTAACGTACCATTCAGCACTTAACTGAATTATTCAGAGGCTTTTTTTTTATGAAACAAACGCTCTGAATGCTGAATCTGAATGATTAAACACTAAACTGAACCATTAAAAGATGAAACAAACAGTCCATTAATTAATCTTTAAAAAAGACATAGAATATCATCTCACTGACAATTAGACCACGTAAACATTAATTATAAAAAAAATCATATATTTATATTGGTTTAACCAGTTAAATTAAAATGCGGTCTGACCCGCCAACCATTTAACTTATCTACTACAACTAAACATGCTGGTCACCACATTTACAACTTGATTGTGACCTTATAACCCATCAACATGTTTGACACATTTAGATAAAAATGGGTTAAACGGATTATGTTATGGGGAAGGTTACCATACAAAATGGATTTTGCCTAAGAAGCGTGAGAAGTGATATTTAGACACATCAAAACCGGGTCAAACGAACTCCGATTGAACTCATTTTTGCGGCGTTAGAACCGTGTCGTCAAACCCTCGCCCCCACCACCCAAAAAACCTAAAACCCCCCACCCCACCCCCCAAAAACCTAAATCACCCGACCCGCACCTTCTAAAAACCTAAAAACCACCCACCCACCACCCAAAAAACCTAAAACCCCCCACCCCTACCCCCCAAAAACCTAAACCCCACCCACCCACCCCCTAAAAACCTAAATCCCCCACCCCATCCATATAAAAGCCTAAAATCTAAAAACTAAACCCTAAAAGCTAATCCCAATGCTAAACCCTAAGGCTAAACCTTAAGGTAAAAACTAAATTTTAAAGCTAAACCCTAAAAGTTAAACCCTAGAAGCTAAGATGATAAAGCTCGACGAGACGGTTCCAACGTCGCTTGAATGAGCTCAAACGGAGTTCGTTTGACCCAATTTTGATGTGATTTAAGTCACTTCTCACACTTTTTAGGCAAAATCAATTTTGTATTTGATCTTTCCTCTTATGTTATATCCTCTTTTAAGTATGTTCGAATTTTTTACACTCACATATAATATGTATGTAGTGTTTGGGATGAATTCGCATGATCTGCTAGCTCGATACAATTGACTCTCTTAGATATTGGTACATAAAGGCTTTCAATTTTAAAAACAAACGAAAAAATCACTTAACTAATGTTTCATATTAAATTTCAAAACCTGTATAAATTATAAAATAATAAAAGTTACTGGATTTTAATACTCTCAACTAAGGGTGATAACTATTCAAATTTGATTCGAATTAATTGAAATTCGATTTAAATCGAATTCGATTAAGACCTTTCGAAATCTAATTTCGCTAATTCACATTCGTTATGAATAATTTTGTCGAATGTGGATCGAATACGAATATGATTTAGAATACCCAAACCCAACCCAATTACCAAGTTTTAGAACCCTAATGAAAACCTTAATGTTATAGCTTATAACATGAGGCACCAGCCACTATGAATCTATCTCAACTCTCAAGTAAGTTCATCACCCCCACCTTGAGAGTTTGAGTTTCATGTTTGTGAAAGCGACTCCATATACAAATGATTTCAAGTGAAAATAAAAGAAAGTGCAACAGTCGGCCAAAAAAGAAGTCGAGCGGGGTTTCAGGATTTTAAAGGCCATATGGGGTATACTAAGAGTCTAAGACGACCCTTACGTGGGGAGAATGTAGACAAGATTAGTCAGTTAGTTTATACGTGCGTGATATTGCATAACATGATACTAAAAGATGAAAGAACCATTTTATAGTTTATGTACATACGAGATCCTCCGGTGCAACCACTTCTCGATGATGATGCACTTGCGTAGTTGCATGATTCATATATACATCTCCGACTTCGATATGATATTACGAAACATCTTGCAACTCTAAATTTAGACTACTTGGATTCTACCAAGGACAAAGAGATACACAAATACTAGTTATTCAATTTAATGTATGTTTATATTTAAAATTATGTGTTACATCATTTAAATTATGTTTTACTTCTCGATGATGATGCCCTTAATTATGTTTTACATTTTAAATTATTAATTTATAGCCATTAAAAATAAAATAAAAACAAAAACAGAGTAAAGGTGGGTTGTTGTCACTGAAAAATAACAGTGAGAATAACAGTGAGAATAGATAAAGTACTTACAAGACGGAATGTTTTGATCGAGTGTTTGTGATGGTGCTTGAAAGGGTTAAAAGTTTCACTCCCTTCACTTTAACATTCAACACGAAAACTCTTATTTTAGTTAATCCAATAGCGATACTCTTTATGTACTAACAAATTCTTATACTCTTTTATGTACTAACAAATAACAATTTACATAAGGGCTTGACTGTAAAGTGGGCTTAGGCCCATGATTAAAAGTAAAGCTAGAAGAAAAAAAAATAAACAAAAAGAGCTTATGGCAATATTAAAATCAGATCTAGTAAAGTTTTATGTGTGTATATGAAAACAAGTGTCAAATGTAGGGTAAAGGTCAAACTCAAAGTGACTCGATATCTTACAGGATCTTACACATAACATAAGAGCCCTCTGCACCAAATTCTTTTTTCTTTCAAGTTATTTAATGGAGTGCATAAAAAGTATGCATGATGTAAAGATTTACCAAGATTGTTTTAATACGACTTAGTTTTGCTATTAAAAAATATTAAAAGCTTAACTTGTTACTTATTTATGTTCTGTTTTGATATAAATATATCGACATGATTGAACAGAGTTTAATTTTAAGAAAATTATAAGATTATCTAGAAAACATTCTAGGTGATTAAATAATATTACCTCTATTTAAGCGTATCTGGAGCACCATGCCAAACTTGTGGTGGGTTCAATGGGTAACACAAGCATACGATATCCGGTGCAAAGGGGCCAAACAAGCTTCATGTGGACCGATGTGGGAGCTCTTGCGGTTGAACTCATGGCCATTGACTAATTTCCAACATTTATTTTAATTTTGATTTTTTTATTTAATGGTATATTGGTTTTCACTGGTCCCAACTATTACCTTTTGTCTTCTATTGGTCCCAACTATTAAACTGGTTGTCAACGGTCCCAACTTTTATCACTTTGGTAACCATTGGTCCCGTCGTTAAATTTTTTTAACGCCGTTAAGTTTTTTCCAAATTCAAGACCGATGTTTTAGACCTTTTGATCGGAAAGATAATAGTTGTCGATTGATGTAAAAGTTTTCTCGAAAAGGCTCTCTGAACGATAAAATTTTTACATTTGATTGATGCACCGTTAGGTTTAAACACACGATCGAAGCACTATTTTGTTGTTCGGAGCGCCGTTTCGAGGTAACTTTTCCATCAATCGACTTATATTATCGTTCCGATCAAAATGCTTATAACATCGGTATTGAATTTGAAAAAAAACTTAACGGTGTTAAAAAAATTTAACGACGGGACCAGTGGTTACCAAAGTGATAAAAGTTGGGACCGTTGACAACCAATTCAATAGTTGGGACCGGTAGAAGACAACATGTGATAGTTGGGACCAGTCAAAACCAATATACCTTATTTAATTCATAAAGGGTTTAAGGGTTAAAACTAGAGTGTCCTCTTTCATAAGACATGTCTAATTTAAAAAGGATATGACAAGATCACCTACACATAATGCTTTTTATTTTTACTAAGATTAATAATATAACATTATAGAGCCCAATAATGAAAACAGGAAAACAAATTTTCTTTTACGTTTCAACTTATTGTATTATTTCGTTAGGTTATTGTGTTATTTAGTTAGATCATTGTGTTATTTTATCTGGTCCGTTTGTTATATTATTCATTATGTTATATTATAATTTATTTTTTAATACAAACTAAAACATACATAATAACACAATATATCAAATCTTATAACTTGTTTCACGATATGTCATAACATAACATCTCAAATCTAATAATTGTTTTTATTTGTGTAATTTTTATCAGATCATTATGTAATCCTCATCAGTTCAAAAGATTACACAATGCCTGAAGAAATAATACAATAAGCTGAAAAACATGAAAAAGTTTATTGTTTTAATTATTATATGTATTTTAAAGATAAGCAAATGCTCGTTTTTGTAGTATAATTTTAAAAAAATAACGCCGTATGTAAAAGTTATGAACATTAAAAAAAATAGGGTGATACATGAAATATTGAAAATTACCTGTATTACCCTTCCTTTTAATCTTAAGATAGTGACACACGCCATTATCTTATAACTTCTTAAACTTTCTAGTGTAACTTCATTCTTATGATTTGTTTCTTAATTTGGTCAACCTCATTTAATAGTTAATGTTTTTTAGTTAGGGATGTAATTTTTTTACCTAATACCGATACCGTATCGATTTCGTACCAAATTTGTCAACACAGTATCGGTCCGGTATTAGATTTTAGTAATTTTTTATACCGATAAATTCAGTACCGGTATAATACCAGCATTTTTGACTGGTGCCGAGTTGAAATATGCTTTAGTTTATCACATATTTATATAGTAATTTTCATTCAGTTCTAGATATTGCATTTTCAAATAGAAAATTTATAACATGGCTTTAATTCTGAAACACGATAGGGTGTCCTGGTGGTTTTGATTTATATGAATGAAACATTTGTCTATATTGAAAATATGAATCTATATGAAGTATATAAATGTAATGATGTCTTTATATTGAATATATATGAATATGCATGATTGCATACTTTGAATATGTAGTATTTTTTTTTTTTGTGTTTAATTAGAAAAGTGTAACTATGCTTCTTAGATTAATGAACTGTTATTAGTTTTTTATTAAAGTTTTTATCTTGCATTATCAAACATCTTTTAATCTTCTTTTAACTCTTTTAAAAGTTAATAAGATATAAGTTGGTCTAAATAAGCAATCCCAAACAACTACTTAGATTAATGAACTGTTATTAGTTTTTGATTAAAATTTTTGTCTTGCATTATAAAACACTACCATCTTATTAATATCTTCGAATTAGAAGAACCTTAAAAGTAAAAAAATGTGTGATTTATAAGTTATAGCCAAAGGGTAAAAAAAACAAAATTTTGTCTAGTAAATACAATACAATCATTACAATGTGTCCGTATGTATATCTCAAAAATTTTATACTTAAATTTGTTCTAAATTGAGATGAAGATGGGAGTTGAGAGCTATAAAATGTTTGTAAGTTAAATGGAAGTTTTCTCCATCTCCGAATAAAGTGTCTACTGTCATTAATGTCTGCTCTCTGCTTCTCTTTTATCACTCATTTACTCACATCCATCTTCTCTCCCAGACAGGCATAGTCATTATCATACCCAAACAAAGATTATTTACCTTTACTCCCCCTACCCCCACCCCACCCACCCCCACCCCTGTGTGATGAGTCTGAAAAAAGGCAGAGGCCTTCTGCAAACATCTCAGAAAAACCAAAACTTGATAGCGACTAAAGATAGGACTTAATGGCATATAACTCCATTTTTCTTTCTCTACTTGTATGTATAAATGGGAATTATTTAGCCAAGAAAATGCTGTTTGTATTTTAAAGATTAAGTTTTTACAAATTGACCCACATCTATGGTTCTGAATTAGTAATAAGTCTTTAAAAAAATTTGAAATTTTTAAAAGATTTGATGCAGAATTGGGTCTTTTTTCATCTCTCATTATCCTGCAAAGGCTGTCAGCAAAGAGAGAGAAATAGTGAGTAAAAGTTAACAAGAGAAGGGGAAAACAATAGCTAGCTGTAAATTGTGCAGGGTTTTATAACAACACACTTGCTGCTGCTACTGCTGCTACTCAGCTATTAGGCTATTATTATTATTTCAATTTCAGTTTCAAGTTCTTGACTTTATCTTCTCACCATAGATGCTAGTTACATGATACCACTGTAATCAAGAAACAACATGCTCTGCTTCAAATGATGCATCTTGCCGGAGATTTAGAGAGGTGAGGCCGTGCATGATGGTGGGTTTGGTGGAGGAGACTTTAAGGAGAAAGATTCAAGCTTTGTGGATGATGGGGTTTGTTTTGTTTCTTCTTGTTTCTTCAAGCTTCTTGCTTATGGTGAACTGTGATGATGGTGAGTGTTTCTTGATATGGGAAAAGGGTTTCTTGATTTTTAAACTTTTTTTAGTTTAGATTTGTAAGAAATTATGACCCCATTATTATATTCCATTTGACTTGTATAAAATATTCTGATTATGGACATGGGTAAACATTTTACTGTTTATTTAAGGTTAATTAAATATGATTTGTGAGTGGGCATTGAGTTTATATTTTTTAATTATTTTCTTTATCTTTTTAATGGTGAAGGAGGGACATTGTTGGAGATAAAAAAGTCTTTTAGAGATGTGAACAATGTGCTCTATGATTGGACTGATTCACCTTCTTCAGACTGTTGTATGTGGAGAGGTGTTTCATGTGATAATATCACCTTCAATGTGGTTGCACTGTGAGTGTGTTATTATTATTATTTCCCAAAATTATGTAGTTTTAGTAAGATTATGACTTTTATAAGTCAAAATTTTGACTTTATGGGAACCACCTTTTAGCAATCTTTCAGGTTTGAATCTTGATGGGGAACTGTCACCAAGTATTGGAGAGCTCAAAGATTTACTCTCCATGTACACTTTCTTACCTTTTAAGTTTTAACCACATTATGTTACTAAATCTTGAATGAGATCATCTTCTTGTTTGAGAAAGTTAGCCTTTTAATCTGGTTTCAATCATGGATAAACAGTGATCTGCGTGGAAATCGATTATCCGGTCAAATCCCAGATGAGATTGGTGATTGTAGTAACCTTAAGAGCTTGTAAGTCATCATCTAAATAACTCAAATTTGTTTTATAAATTGACAAACTTTATTGCTTAGATTATGTTTAAATTGTGTTATTAGGGACTTATCATTCAATATGTTAACCGGAGACATTCCGTTTTCAGTATCGAAGTTAAAACAGCTCGAGCTCTTGTAAGTTAAACGCCTAATTCGTACTCTTTCATTTGCAGCATTGATATTTATTGTTGAAGCATGAATCACATTTAATGACACCATCCCCATTTGTGTTACAGAATCTTGAAAAACAACCAGTTAATTGGACCCATACCTTCTACCTTATCACAAATACCTAATTTGAAGATTTTGTAAGCATTATCCCTTCATTACTTTAAAAAGATCATTAAAAGATCCATAAAATAATTTATAAAAATAATGATGGTTGTCTCAGGGACTTGGCACAAAATCAGCTAAACGGCGAAATCCCAAGGCTTATATACTGGAATGAAGTGTTGCAGTATCTGTAAGTTTCTAAAGCTGCATAGTTATTGTATATTAATTCTTTAATTATGCATTTTGACTGGAAAATTATGATCTTGTTATCAGAGGATTGAGAAGCAACAATTTGGTAGGAGAGCTCTCCCCCGATATCTGCCAGTTGACCGGCCTTTGGTATTTGTAAGTCATGTTCATTGTTGAATTTTTGTTTTCATGTTTACTTTTCATTGAAGGTTTTGCTCATTTATGATTGATTATATACAGTGATGTAAGGAACAATAGTTTAAGTGGTACAATTCCTTCAAATATTGGCAATTGCACCGGCTTCCAGGTTTTGTATGTACCCAACTCGAGACGATTGAATATTTAAAAAATCTACAGTGTGGTTTGTTTTTGTTTTGATTAAGGCTGTGTTAATTGGGTTAGGGACTTGTCATACAACCGGTTGACTGGAGAGATACCGTTCAATATCGGGTTTCTACAAGTAGCCACATTGTGAGTTTATAGCCTTTACTACTTTTCAAATAATCATAATCTATATGCATATTGATATGTAACAATCTTTTGGATTTTGGCATATTTTAGATCACTTCAGGGAAACCAGTTATCGGGGGAAATCCCGTCTGTGATTGGACTCATGCAGGCACTTGCGGTTTTGTAAGCGTTTCTATACTATTGCTGGTATTCACAGCCTGAAATTTGTATGGTTTTCTTAAGGGAGTTGGCATTGCAGGGACTTGAGTTGCAACAATTTAAGCGGGCAAATTCCTCCGATCATTGGAAACTTGACGTACACAGAGAAATTGTAAGAACACCTTTTTTTGTGATGTCCCAATGTTATTGCAAGGGGGCGTTTGGATGTGCGTTTTAAAAGTTCGAATCAGATAATCTGTTTCTGTAGAAGATAGGCAAGTTTTGTTGAAATCGCTTTATGGTTTTGTCGTAGGTATCTCCACAATAACAAGTTGACGGGTTCCATTCCTCCGGAGCTCGGGAATATGTCAAAGCTGCATTACTTGTATGAAATGGTTATGTTTGACTATGTTTTAAATTGTTAATGGTGCTTTAAAAAGTGCTTTTTGTTTCTTTTAACAGGGAACTGAATGATAATCAGCTTACGGGTCATATTCCGCCAGAACTCGGAAAGCTAACCGACTTGTTTGACCTGTAAACTTTGCACATTTCACTTAATTCTATATTCAAGTTCGGGTCTTTCATCGTTAATTTAGTAATACTTTTTGGGTGTAGTAATGTTGCGGGAAATAGACTTGAGGGACGCATACCTGATAATATTAGCTCTTGCACTAATCTCAACAGCCTGTAAGTTCTTTTTTTAACTTTTGGTAAGCGTCTGTTATGAGTGGGATTATACTGGTTATGTCTGTTTATTTGTTTTTGACACTCGGTAATAAACCGTTTTACTTAACAGCAACGTGCATGGAAACAAATTAATGGGCACCATCCCTGCTGCATTTCAGAAGCTCGAAAGCATGACATACTTGTAAGATCACGTTCTTGATTGCGTTCATGGTGCTCAAAGTCATGTTATGAAAGTTATATATTTATTCGTGGGATTCCAATCTTTTCTTTGTTCGGTTAGGAATCTTTCATCAAACAACCTTGCGGGTCCTATGCCAATTGAGCTGTCTAAGATCGGTAACTTGGATACATTGTAAGTGAATCTAAACTGTCACTGACATTAACTTGATCAAACTGTCAGTTGTAATAATTGTTCGTTTGTTTTATTTTCACAGGGACCTTTCCAACAACAAAATCAGTGGCCCGATCCCTTCTCCGCTTGGTGATTTGGAACATCTTTTGAAGTTGTAAGTTTACTTTCTTAAGTTAAGCTTAAACAGGCCATCATTATCACTTAATAACATATTTCTTTTCGTTGTAAAACAATAGGAATTTGAGTCGGAATGAGTTCAACGAGTATTTACCAGCTGAATTTGGAAACTTAAGAAGTGTCATGGACATGTAAGTGATCATATGTGCTTTTGTAAGTTTCCTTCGCGGGTTTCTGATATTGTAACCACTTTTTTTTGGCAGAGACCTTTCTTACAATCACCTCTCTGGTGTACTGCCCCAAGAGCTTGGTCAACTACAGAATTTGTTCTCGCTGTATGTTCCCACACGAGTATCATTTTAATAGCTTCAATAATTAACCATTTTCAAATGACATTAGTTTCTTTGATTAATGTATTGCAGGAAGTTAGAAAGTAACAACTTTACAGGAGGGTTGACTTCATTGGTGAATTGCCTTAGTCTTTCAGTTCTGTAAGTATTATCATAATATGAAATATTTTTGTATTATGTGATGGTAAAGCGTTTTGAACTCATTATTTATCGTATATGCAGAAACGTATCGTATAACAATCTGGTTGGGGATATTCCTACTGGCAATAACTTTTCAAAATTTTCACCCGATAGGTACGATAGTATACATGTACCCGCTGCATGATGTTAACATCATAAAACATTAAAACTCAACTTACAGAAACGATATTTCTCCGTGCAGCTTTCTTGCCAATCCCGGTCTTTGCAGCAGTTCTCTAAGTTCTTCATGCCATGCTTCTCGCTCCACCGAGCGAGGTGATTACTGGTTACTAAAACTCATTGTCGATTTTTAATCATCTTATATTTTTATGATAAAAATGCTAAAATTGAAAGTTTTTTTTCTATATGCAGTGACGATATCTAAAGCAGCGATACTAGGAATCGCACTTGGTGCCTTGGTTCTACTCCTTATGATCCTTGTTGCAGTATGCCGGCCCCACAACTCAAAACCCTTCATAGACGGATCGTATGACAAACCCATTCATTACTCAGCACCAAAGCTTGTGATACTTCACATGAACATGGCACTTCATGTGTATGATGATATTATGAGGATGACCGAGAACTTGAGTGAGAAGTATATGATCGGATATGGAGCATCGAGCACTGTCTACAAATGCGTTCTCAAAAACTGTCGTCCTGTGGCTATCAAGAAATTGTATACTCATTATCCTCAGTACTTGAAAGAGTTTGAGACAGAGCTAGAAACGGTTGGTAGCATCAAACACCGAAATCTTGTTAGTTTACAGGGTTACTCTTTATCGCCTTCCGGGAACTTGTTGTTTTATGACTACATGGAAAATGGCAGCCTCTGGGATCTCCTCCATGGTAAGTATATTTTGCTAGTAAGTAGTTTTCTGAGGTGACAAGATGGACGGGTTAGACAGGTCAAACGAAAAACCCGTTTGAGACACAACACAATCCAAGTTACACGTTTTGAAGCATTTGCCACCTTTAGTAGTTCTTTGTTCGTTTCATTTTTGTAGTACCAATTGTGTATTAATGAGCTTTTTCCGTTTTCAGGGCCATTAAAGAAGAAAAAACTGGATTGGGAGACGCGAGTTCAAATAGCACTTGGGGCAGCCCAAGGGCTTGCATATCTTCACCATGATTGTAGTCCGCGTATAATCCATAGAGACGTGAAATCATCCAATATTCTACTTGACAAGGATTTTGAAGCACATCTAACTGATTTTGGGATTGCTAAGAGTTTATGCACCTCAAAGACCTTCACTTCCACTTACATAATGGGGACTATCGGTTATATCGACCCTGAATACGCTCGTACTTCTCGGCTCACCGAGAAATCCGATGTCTATAGCTATGGGATTGTTCTACTTGAATTGCTTACAGGAAGGAAGGCTGTTGATAATGAATCAAACCTCCATCATCTGGTCAGTCTTTTTGCCTTACTTGGCTTATTTTTTTACCCAAACCTGTTTTAACCCGAACCCATGTTGACTTGAACCCGTTTCGACCCGTCACCCGATTGAACCAGCCCGTGTTTTTGCTACGCTTAATTTTTGCTTGTTATTAATCATTTTATTTTAGATTATCATATTAAAAAACCGAATCATTTCTACATCAGGTGTTGTCAAAGACAGCAAGCAACTCAGTCATGGAAACAGTTGACCCAGAAATATCAGCAACATGCAAAGACCTCAGTGACGTAAAGAAAATATTCCAACTCGCGCTCTTATGCACGAAACGACAACCATCCGAGAGACCAACAATGCACGAAGTAGTCCGGGTCCTGGGAAGCATACTCCCCACACCAAAACCCAATCCGACGGGCCCAACCACATTGTTGGCGTCGTCAAAAGTGTCAACCTACATGGACGAATACGCGAACCTCAAGACTCCACATCTGGTCAACTGCTCATCCATTAGCACCTCAGATGCCCAACTGTTTCTGAAATTTGGAGAGGTTATATCTCAAAACAGTGATTAAAGTAAAATGTCTATATTGGCCATATCAAGATTATAGTAGTTATTTAGTATTTGTAGCAAGTATAAGAAGGATGGTTGTAGGGAGATTTTTGGAATTGTGAAAACTGGTGTAAGTGTAAGGTCCATGTGCAGGTGTGTTGTAGTTTTATGAAATTATGATGGTACTATTAGCAGCAGCAGCAGCAGGGGTGGACCCATGGTGCAATGAACATGGGTGGGGCTGGACCAGGGTTAGGGTGGGTCTGGACCTAATGCAGTTAATGGGTCCATGAATGGGGCCTAGTGGGCAGATGGGGGTGTAAATACATATATGTAATGTGTGGTTTTGAGTCACAAGTTCCAATGGGACATTGGGTAAGGCAGAGGCAGAACAGTAGATGTTGATGGATAATGGTCCCTTAACAAATGGACAAACTTTTCATTCAAGCTCAGGGCCTAGATTTTAAATACTATGTTGTGGATTGTTTTATTTTAAGTTATCCGGTGGTGTTCACATACTAAGTTTTAGGAACAAACTAGATATAATATTAGGTCACGTGTTGCAGCGGTCGGCTCATGTGGTCGGGTCTTACGTATCTGCGTTGATAAAAAAAAGTTTCATGTACCGTATGTCAAGAGACAAAGCCGTAATCTGTCACAGTCAAAACGATAACCTAGTCAAATCCAAATCTTGAAGTTGTACTACTTGTCAAAGTAGAGTAAGAAACCAAATTTGAAAATGCATCAACGGTAAAATGACAATTAATAAAATTCAGGGACTAAAACTGTAAATATGTCAAAAGAAAAAAAAAAGTTAAAACGACACGTGACAACACGTGGGTGTGCTACGTGTCACCACATGAAAAGCCGGTGATAACAGATGTTCCATATTGGTATGTATATAAATTGAACGAATTATTAGTTGAAAAATTGACGTGTTGTGTTCGCGTGACCTGACTATGTAACTAGCTAGATTAACTACTAAAAAGGTATAAACTATATTAATTAATTATTAAAGCCATACTTTTTGATAAATTTTGAATATTTTATTAAGTTTAGTAGGTTTTTCGTGAGTTACAAGGAACAAATATTGAACAAATCCAACTTTACTGAAGGGCTATTTTAGTGTTAAAAACTCGTGATTTAGCTATATCACAATCTTAGATTAAAGTCAGTGAAATGATCAAATGTGTTAAACGTTTTTTTATTTATGTTCCTTTGAGAAAAGCCTATACCGTTGTATATATATGTGCGTCTCCAACATTTAGAGCGATTCGGTAACACAAATTAGTGTTAGGCTGGTAACAAAACATATGTATATACTGTATGTCTCGTGACCGGCCACCAGCATGATAGTAAATATCAAGCATATAGTGAATAAGGCAAGAATAATAAATATGAGCAGTGAGAATTGAATGAGGTTATAAGTACTTCTAATTTTCTATTTACAATGTAGACTATGCATTTATGAAACATTGTAGCAAGTACGGGTGTCGTTCTAACTCAATTGGATAGGTCTGTGTGGTAATAAGAAAGTAGTCGAAGCAAGTACATATTCATATACCAAAGGGTCTTTGTTCTAGCAGCGACAAAATCCACCGCTGAACGAATTTTATAGCATAAACTTGTGGTCAAAGAAAAAATAGACTATGGTTTATCAAGTAATTGTTACAAGGTATATTAGTTTTCACTGGTCCCAACTATCACATGTTGTTTTCTATCGGTCCTAACTATTGAATTGGTTGTCAACGGTCCCAACTTTTATCACTTTGGTAACCACTGGTCCCGTCGTTAAATTTTTTTAACGCCGTTAAGTTTTTTTCCAAATTCAATACCGATGTTATAAGCATTTTGATCGGAACGATAATATAAGTCGATTGATGGAAAAGTTACCTCGAAACAGCGCTCCGAACAACAAAATAGTGCTTCGATCGGGTGTTTAAACCTAACGGTGCATCAATCAAATGTAAAAATTTTATCGTTCAGAGAGCCTTTTCGAGAAAACTTTTACATCAATCGACAAGTATTATCTTTCCGATCAAAAGGTCTAAAACATCGGTCTTGAATTTGGAAAAAACTTAACGGCGTTAAAAAATTTAACGACGGGACCAATGGTTACCAAAGTGATAAAAGTTGGGACCGTTGACAACCAATTTAATAGTTAAGACCAGTAGAAGACAAAAGATAATAGTTAGGACCAGTGAAAATCAATATACCTTGTTACAAATTTCCTATCTTCTTGCAACGAATTTTATAGCATAAAGTTTATGCTATAAAATAGACCATAGTTTATGCCATAAACTATGGTCTATCAAGTTTATAGCATAAACTTGTGGTCAAAGAAAAGATAAACTTCCGGCCTTCTCGTTGAATGCTTAGACATAACCTATCTTATGGTCATAAAACTCGATGTATACCACAAAGAAACCCAAAAGCACATTGTATACGTATGCTAAAAAGTTTGCACTTCTAAGTATCAAGTTAAATATACGTATGCTCGACACATGTTGTGGATACCTTTTGTTGTAATATCAAGAGTTTTTTTTCTACCTTGTCTAAAATAAGTTTGTTACTTCAACAATAGTTGAAGATTCATTCAAACGTAATATATCAAGCTTATTTTTTGTCATTTCCTGCCAACTTTTCCATCATAATTATAACGTTGTTTTTGCAAATTAGTAGTTAAGGTAATATTTTTTTTTTTCCTTTTTTCTTTTTTTTTTAATAAAAACTTGTATTCACAAAACTGAAATAATAACTTAAGGTCTCTTATTTAGCCCACAACAACCACTTTTAACATGCATGAACATTGTCTTTCCGGATTTATACCACAACTACCAACAATGAGCATTTAGCCCACAACAACCACGTTGGTATGTGTGTGTGAAGTGGGCTACGAGCCTTGTTAGACCTCATGGTCATGTGCACACCCTAATCCTCACACTTCATTAAACATATAAGGATCTAAACATATTCTAATGTATACATGTAGCATTCTTGATTATTACTAGTTTATACATGACGAGTATAGTGTTGTAAGTTAGTCATGATAACTCACATGAGTCTGAGTGGATTTGAGTTGATACACTGAATCTTTTCTATTATAAGTCACGGCTAATGTTTTCTAAGGATATGGTGAGGTGGTAAAAGTCACTACTAAGGTTAGCTTTGAACCACACTTCATAGTTTAAGCATAAGTGGAAAAAGTCCATACGTAAAGTAGGATCATGTTATCAATTATGTTCCCTAGTTATGACCCCAAACTCAGTTCTTGAACCGTGTAGGATAACTGAAACGAGCTAAGGAACTTAAAGAATTCACCTTAGGTCGTTTACCCCTTATGGACACATCCATAAATCGAAGATAACCTAAATCGCTCTAACAACGAGAGAGAATGAATGTTCTTAAGCCCCCTATTTATAGGCTGGTCGTGAACTCGTAGTGAAATGCTATGGATATCAATCGCCATTCGTTGCCCCCTAATGAAGGCTAGTCACGAGACACATCAATATCTGCTGTTTTATCACTTTATGGCATTGTAGACTGCTACGACAAATGATAACATTCCATTTAAAGTGTTAAGTCACGTTACACATATTAGATTGAGGTTTCCTATTGTGTTTCTTTACATAGTGGGTCACTACACTTTTAGTGTCGGTCCCGCATCTTATTGCTTGCTAGTGAACCTATTTAATTTAGGGTGACTATATGTTAAGGATCCTTCCCCAACTTTCTAATTTTTTTCTTTTTCTTTATTTTTCAATGTTTTACACATGACCTTTTTTACGTGACACAACTCTTTAAGCTTTAGCTTATTTATAAACAAAGAAGTTAAATCTCTTTTTTGGCATAGTAGTAGTTACATGGGTGGTCTAGTGGTAGAGATTTAGTGGGTTCTCACAAGAGGCTTGAGTTAAATCCTCACATAATTTCATCTTGGTGGGCAGCCTTCGGGCGTGTAACGCAAGTGATAGGAGGGGGTCGATCCTAACGCAAGTTTGGTGTGAGAACCTTTGTTTGACCCTGAAACCTACCTTTAAACCGTCTTGACCTTGTCGAGTGTGCGTTACCTCCAGTTAGTCTGGATAAAAACGACTCAATAACTAACTGATTGAATAAATCCAAAGCACCCATGACCCATTTATAGTTGCATCTTCTCATTTTGAAACTAAAAGCATATCAATATATTTTATTTCAAACATTAAAAATCATATCCAAACACATATTTATCCATTTTTGTTAAAATTAACACACATATTTCTAACTAAATTCACCGTGTTAAACCCAGCCGGATAAATTTAATAAGATATATAAATATTTAACTAATTCTCTAAACTAGTAATTGAGGGGTTGCTTTTTTTATTTTTTATCTTTTTAGTGTTTTTTAATTTCTAGTAACTTTGGCTTTTATATTTTGACTTTAAACCATTTGTAACTTTGATCATTCTATTTGGCATATTTATAACTTTTTATCTTTAACTTTACTTAGTTACTGTTTTAACCCATAGTTTTAAATGGTTTACTTTTTAAAAAGGTTATTATTATTTTCTTTGAGTGTGTATAAGTTACAAATGTGAGGCCATGCCGTCTCTTCTATTACAACGCACGACAATAACTAGTTCATACAATTATGTATTAGTAAGATGTATTGAAAAGTTCAAATTATTACTCGTGAAAAAAAAGGTTTAGAAAAGGGGATAACTTAGAGTTATAACCGACGAGTAGAGAGTATTGTGAAGTAAAAAGGTAGGTGGGGGTTTAAAACGGTTTAAAAACAAGCATCTTTACGTAACTGCAACATAATAATAATAATTTAACCCCAAATCTCAAATCCGCCATTAAAATACCAACTCCAATACTACTGTACCAAACTCCTTGTAGGACCTTTACTTTCATCCCTAGGGCGGGAACTCAAATTCACTTCATCTAGGGTTCAAACTTTCAATTTCAATTTGGGGCTTCTGTTAGGGTTTTGTATTTTCATGACCTAATTACTTACATGATTCGTTCGTTATCATGAATCACATCAACGCCAGTATGAGTCTACGTAAGGGCTCTAAGGTTTGGGTCGAAGATAGAGACACCGCTTGGGTTGCCGCAGATGTCACTGGCTTCACCGCTAAACATGTTCAAGTTGTTACCGAATCCGGTAAACAGGTATAATGGATTTCGTTTTGTTTTTGTTGTTTTTTTTACAGTTGCTTGATGTTTAAGTTAGTTTATTGAAAGCATATCTTAATTTATGACGGTTTTGTTTCTGTATGAGCGAATTGTAAATCGTGTTGATTGAAACAGTTCAACATAAATGAAAGGTTAGATCGTGTAAGGTTGATGTAGGAAATTACCATAAGTTGTCAACTAATGATGGATCAGAGTGAATAACTTGAAAGTGCTGCTTTGTTTCAATTCACACCATGGACTAGTTTTGGTGTTGATGTTATTTAATGGTGAGAAGTTATCATAATAATAATGATGTTAAATGCTCTAATTGTTTGCTCTAAATCAGAATGAAATCTAAATTTTGAAGCTTTATACTTACATTAATATATATACTATAACCTACAGTTTTTATTTTTACAAATAGAAGATTAGAATCTATTATTGTTTGATGTGTTGGGTGCTACTTTTAATATGGGAAGTAGCCGTTGCACTTCAGTTTGTAGTTTGGTATGATCTTATTCATGACTTCATTTATGTTCATAGTTTATTATCCACAAACTAGTATCGTGATGAATGATGATTTGAGTTATTGTAGCATGGCAGATATAGTATTATGATAGTTATAGAATACATGGATTGTTTGATAAGGTAGTTGCTTTTAGTTACACATGAATGTTATCCGAAAGAAAATATAGGCTAAAATTACCAACCACATTGCCATTTTTAGTAACTTAATTGTTCGGGTAAGGAGATAGCGTGGGCTTCTCTATGCATACTCTTTTATTTGGAAGTATAAGATGAAACAAATTTAATACTAAAAGTGAGAAGTAGGTTGAGCAGTCAAACACACCTTAAAGTTCCTTTTTGAGATTTTAGACTGACAAGCTTGGCGGCCAAAATGGGTACATGAAATAAAATAAAGAAAATGATAATTTATATTGGACCAAAGCAAGTGATTTTGTTAATTAGGTGGTGCTAACACAAAAACTATTAGATACGAAACATTAAAATGACAATCAACTTGAACAGATCGGTTAAACTGATGATGTGAAGTTTTATGAAAATGACTTTGATCAGGCTAACCTTTCATTTCGTTGTGAAGGTTTTGGCTTTTCCGGAGAAGTTGCTACTACGAGACGCAGATGCAGACTATGGCGGGGTGGATGATATGACCAAATTGGCTTACTTGAATGAACCTGGAGTGCTTGACAATCTTAAAAAACGTTATGCACTTAATGAGATATACGTAAGTGGCATCTTTCATATTAAGTTTGGGAACATTTACAACGATAGAAATAATTGATGAATTTCAAAATATATGCATGGCCGCATGCATGTTTATTTGTAATTTTTTCGTGTATGTATACATATACTCCAAACTTGTTTGGTTTCTTGTGCATTCTGCTTTGTTTGTAATTTTAATTTTAATGTGTGGTAGTTTTTTTTATTAGATATTTAGATGATAATGATAAAACATAGGGTTTATTGGTCCATCTAGTGTGAATCAATTTTAATAGTCGTAGCCACCTTGGAAAATCACAAGTCTTGTAGGGCTATTTGTCCAAGTAAACGGGTTTGATGGAAACCGGGAGTCTAGTCGAAGACGCACATAGAGTCCTAGTTGACATGAAAGCTGGAAATGTTGACAATGTACCTTGAAATACTATATCATAAATGCTTAACGTACGCTAATTGAATGCTAACAAATGATTTTTGTACAAATAGGTTTATGTAGGTGTAGTTGATTATTTATCATTTATCACTTCATATGTAATTAGTTGATGGTAAGTGACTAAGTGGTAACTGGTAACATATACCTTCCCTTAAAAATAAAACAAAGTTGGCATTTTTTTTCCTTTTACAAATACAATAGGAGACTGTGGATAACTTTTTTCGTGGGCCTTTTGGGAGCTGTAGAGCCGATATCTGTACCACTTATATCACATGCGCTCTCATAGTTGGGGTTTGGCATTTTTTCGAACCATCTGGTAGCTACCTAGTTTGGTGCTACTAGTATGTTTCAGCTTCTCAGTTTTATTTTAATGAACATGAAGAATGCTCTTTTGTGAAGGTTAGATAAGAACTGTTGTACTACAAGCTATAGTTTTGATTGGTGGTCTCTATTTGTCTCATCATGATTTTGTTTGTCTTGCACTCTTGTGTACTTAGGATCCCACACCGACGCGCTTGGGTTACTATGTCCTATGTTTGTCATAGACTTGGGTCCTATGTAGGTTGCACATTCTAATTTACAATGGGCTGGTTTTATCTGCTAATCCAGCAGATCAGACACTCCATTACTTCATACGTTTGACATGGTGAAGAGCATAGTTACATTGTTTATTTTGAGTCTTTTTGGCTTCTTATATAAGCTATCATCTACTCATTTTGTTGTCAGAACTCAGTATACCCATCGTTTATGTATACTAGTAGTTGTATTCTATATCTTTTAGATAAAGTTGAAACTGAATTTTTTATTGAGTTGTGGCCTTGGGGGTACTCTAACTGGTTTGACGGAAATGCACTATGATGAAACTGTTATGCACATGAAGATTTTGAGTAAAAAGGTCTCTTGAGGTTGATCATCACTACATTTGCAAGCAGTTGGTACTTGGTTGAACCACTTGAGAGCCTTTTTTCACTAAATAAGTTTGATAGATTATGTTGTATATCTTGGCAAATCCTATAATCAACCACGCATAAGGTATATAGGTGACAAGTTGTGTCTGCGTTCAAGATATATGCTTCAACAACTAGTAACTGTTAACTATGTAGTTTTATTTGTCAAGTATCTCTTTCTGCTATTAAAGTTTCAGTGCTTTATTTTATTTTATTTTCTACTGCTTTTTTCCGTGCTCACTTACAAGTTAATAATCATATAGGCTTTCTTTATACTTTTTAACTATCATTTGCTTTCTTTCTTATGATCGTTCATACTTGTTCACGCTATGTTATCCTTATTTAAGCATTCCTTCATTTTGGATCTTGTTTTAACTTGTTTTGATTTGGTTCTTGGTGTCTATGTCAGACATACACAGGGAGTATCCTAATTGCTGTAAACCCTTTCACAAAGCTTCCTCATCTTTATAATGTGCACATGATGGAGCAATACAAGGGAGCTCCATTTGGTGAGCTAAGCCCCCATGTATTTGCTGTGGCGGACGCATCATACAGGTTTCTTAAGTCTTGTGTGTTCTTTTGTCAATTTATGAACTCTTGATTGTGATATGATGTGTTAGCCTCTTTTTGATTGTGTATATGCAGAGCAATGATGGGTGATGCAAAAAGTCAGTCAATATTGGTTAGTGGAGAAAGTGGGGCTGGAAAAACCGAAACAACAAAATTGATTATGCAGTATCTCACTTATGTTGGTGGCCGTGCTGCAAGTGATGACAGAACAGTTGAACAGCAGGTCCTAGAAGTAAGTTCTGATGGTCCTTATATTAGTTCATTGTCTAGTATTAGTCAATAACACAATTTGAGTTGGTTTTTTTCCCACTATACAGTCCAACCCCCTTTTGGAGGCATTTGGGAATGCAAGGACTGTTAGAAATGACAATTCAAGGTTTGCTTTAAATTTCCATGTTTCTTTTCTAGTTACTCATTTACTCTGCTGGTTACATGGTCTTTTTATTTTTTATCTTTACGATCAAGCTATGCAATATATGGTTGTCAGGTGTTACCTTCTGTCAAGTTTCTTATAACAATCAATATTGCATTTACAGCCTGCTTTGTGATTATTATGACCCTTTTGTTAATTCAACTGGAGCATGTTGTTCTACTTAGTTTCTTATTTTATGTTGGGAGTATTTTGTTTGTTGAAGTATGAAAGTGCAAATTTGACCTTGCAAGTGAAAACATCTTCAAACATATACTTAGCTCTATTATAAGATGCACATGAAGATTCTAGTTAATGTATATGTTAACTTAATAACATCAACTATGCAATACTGTTTTTTCTTTCTTAGATAATGTCATTTCTCATAAGTAAAAAATCAGGCTATTCAGCAAGTTACAGCCAAAGAACAACAACTATGTGTTTTTTCATGTTATTATACAGCTCATACTAGTTTGAGATTTGATTCATTAATGTGAAAAGCTATAGCAGATCAGTACTTACGATCATATGTTAATACCAGCAATTTTTTAACGTTGCTTTTGATTGCAGTCGTTTTGGCAAGTTTGTGGAGATTCAGTTTGATGCAAATGGTAGAATATCAGGAGCCGCAATCAGAACCTACCTACTTGAGCGGTCTCGTGTCGTCCAGATTACAGATCCGGAGAGAAACTACCACTGCTTTTACCAGTTGTGTGCGTCTGGAAGAGTACTAGCTCTCTTCTCTGCACTCTTTTTTTATAGATATACATACACACATATCTACAGTTTAAAATGCTAACCATTTCCACACATGCTATTGCTATCTTGAGGCATATAACCTCCGACATAGATATGTGGGGAGCATGTCATTCTAAACTTCAATACCATTGCCTTACAAATCTACTTTTCAATGGGTGTTCAAAAAAACCGTAATCCGAATCGTATCTAAAACCGAAAATAACCGATCCGAATTCTTATTCGGATATAACCGTATCTGAATTCCTTATTCGGATTTTCGGTTCGGATTCGGATGTCAAAATTTTATGAATTCGGGTTATTCGGTTTATTCGGATATCCATTTAAATCGAATAAGAGTTAGCCTACTATACAATTAATCCCTTATGCACATACCTATATGTTTTCATCCCACTAAAAATTAGCCCATTTGCCCACTATAGAAACACATAGATCTTGTTTAGACTATTTTCTATCAAGTGGCTTTGTATTTTTGTATTTGTATTTGTGTTCTAGACTAATTTTCTACTTTTCGGGTTCGTACGCTTTATGTTTATTTGTCGTATATGTACGCTCCGTTTTGGTTTTAGATAGTGTTTAAGGAATTATGTTGCAATTTTAATTTTTCTTTGCATTCATAAGATAAACAAGAGGTTAAAAGTGGCAAAAAAAAAACTTTTCGGATAGATTCAGTTTATTCGGATAATTTCGGTTATATCCGAATCCGATCCGAAATGAATTCGGATAAGATTCGGTTCGGTTAGAAAAATGATTAATTCGGATCGGTTCGGATACGGATATGTGCCTGAAAATTTCAAATCCGAATAAACCGATCCGAATAAATCGTTAACCCAACCGATGAACACCCTTTCATTTCGAAGTTTGAGTGCACATTGCTTAGTTGGGTAGCCACTTGTTTACAGGACGCAGACAATTACAAGCTAGGTCATCCAAGCAACTTTCATTACTTAAATCAAAGCAGTATATATGAGTTGGAGGGTGTGAGCAGTGCAGACGAATATGCTAAAACCAGAAGGGCTATGGATATTGTTGGAATCAGTAATGACGAGCAGGTCCTCTACATTTCTACCAACATATTCATTCACTGATGTATTGCTTTCAAAGATTTCGATATGGACTTAGTGGTGTTAGGTGGGCTGTGGAAAAGGTTAACATGTATAATTTTTGAGGGGCTGGGCTGACCCACCCTCCTTTTTTTGAAATGTATAGATAATTAACGTTTGGAATTTGGTTAAAAAGCTATAGTATTACAATGATAATCTAATCTTTTAAATTTCATGCATGTTGAATACCTTTTGGGTGACTTCCAGCACTATTGACCTGCTTGACGTTTTTGGACCATTTTTTATTTTAACTATCTTATAATTTATCCCTTTGGTTTGCTGGAAGCAAGACAGCCCAAATTGGCCTGTTTTCTCATAAAGGGGTTAAAATTGCAACCTCTAGGTATGATAGTCTACTACCATATTTTTCTGCTTTCTTCATATCAGTATCTAATCTTATTAGGAAGCCATATTTCGTACATTGGCTGCCATTCTACATTTGGGGAACGTAGAATTTTCTCCCGGGAAAGAGCACGATTCTTCAGTGGTGAAGGACGAGAAATCTAATTTCCATATTGAGACCGCTGCTAATCTTTTTATGTGGGTATTAAATATCATTCTGGCATTTTTCTTCTAAATGTGTAGTTATTCTTCATACTATTGTTTCTGCTTTGGTTTCCATAGGTTACTTTCTTGTGGTCAGAAAATGTAATATGATACATGGCTTTCTTTTCAGGTGTGATGTAAAACATTTAATGGCAACTCTATGCACACGGTCTATTCAAACTCGTGAAGGGATCATCATTAAAGCTCTTGATTGTGATGCTGCTGTTGCAAGTCGTGATGCATTAGCAAAGACTGTTTATTCCCGTCTGTTTGATTGGTCTGGCTTCATTTGAATTTTAAAAATTCCCTCTAGTGATTGTCTCTTTTACTCAATATTTTGTCGTATTTCAGGCTTGTTGAAAAGATCAATAGGTCCGTTGGGCAAGATAGTAATTCTCGCATGCAAATTGGAGTTCTTGATATATATGGATTTGAATGCTTTAAACATAACAGGTCAGCTTACTATCTTTTTAGTTATACAGTTCTTTGCTGTTGTGAGTCATGCCTTATATGAAATACATTCACGAAGTCTGAGAACTGTGGATTGGTAAATATGGGAAAGGAGATTTGATTATTTGAATTTGAAGATGTACATGTGCGTGATACACACGAACACTTGGTGCATTTACCTCAAGGTTTCATAAAAATGTTATTTTTGTTTATCTGTTTTACAGTTTCGAGCAATTCTGCATTAATTTTGCAAATGAAAAGCTTCAACAGCATTTCAATGAGGTGAGCACTGATGTATAACATGCATTTTTGTGTTCTATTGCTATTATATATAAAGTAGGTAATTGAGGTATCTTTAACCTTCCTGAAACACTCTAGTGTATCAAGTAACTGAACAGGGAAATGAAGGTTCTCCTTTTGTATGGTTTTCTTTATGTATTAGTTTTCTATTTTATCTTTCTAGTCTTTCCAGGATGTCATTACTTTGGTTTTCTTGCTTCACTTATTTACCTTCCTTTTTGCAACCATGCTTTGCTGGATTGTTGTAGCATGTTTTTAAGATGGAGCAGGAGGAATACCGGAAAGAAGCAATCACTTGGAGCTACATTGAGTTTATAGATAATCAAGATGTTTTAGATCTCATTGAAAAGGTTATTTCTTATTTTGATAACATGGCATTTTATGTCATCTCTTAGATGCCTATAGTTCCAAGATAAAAAGTACCACCCGAATGATTATAGTCACTTTACAATTACTCAAGCTTTTCTCTTGCTTCTTTTAAGGGAATCATGCTACTCGTTTAAATTTTTATAATATGGAAGGATGTTGTTTTCTATGCTACTTTCTTATGTGGTGAATGGATTTTGTTTGGATGATCATTATTGTTAATTATACTTCAGTTTGCTATAGCTTGTTTTGCAATAGCAATCTGTGTGCTAGATATTTGTTCACATTGTTTTTATGTATAGTGATATTAATTTTTAGTTCCAGTTTATTATGTAGATTTTAGCATGCACGTGACACTATATTTTGGTTTCAAAGTGGTATTCTGTCAGTGGCTGGCTGATGTGTTCCATTCGACTTTACTTCTGTTTGCTCTATGAGACCGATAGTTAGTTGTAAATTCTTTTCCTTTTTAACTTTAGAAACAAATAGTGAAATTGTTTCATTACCTTTCTTTGTTCGTATTGTTCTTGATATTTATTCTAAAACAGCTGACCCTTATTTTGGAACTGTTTTTTACATCTTAAAAAGACTTATCTTGCATGAAATTTTCAATCAACTTCCCTATGATATTATTCTATGAGATGGAATCATGGTTTCTTTTGTCACCCTTTTAGGTTATGTATTCGTTAATCCTTTCTTGGACACGCTGTAATCTTTTCAGTATTTTCTTGGATGTAAATGATTTTCTTCTGCTTCAGTTTTGAAGCTTTGCATTTCGTATCATATTTTCATTTGTTTTTTATGAATTATAGACGGATCCCAGTTTTCTATTGTTTCTTACTATCATGCTTTTTGACATTGCAGAAGCCTATAGGAGTAATTGCTTTGCTGGATGAAGCTTGGTACATATTGATTCATATGATTTTTATTGGTGCACATTTATGTCTTGGTTGTTTTAGCTTTACTTTATTCTAATCCTCATGTACATGTTCTTTCAGCATGTTTCCCAAGTCAACACATGAAACGTTTGCAAACAAACTTTTCCAAAATTTGCGGGCCCACCCAAGGTTAGGGAAGGCGAAGTTCTCTGAGACAGATTTTACCATTTCTCACTATGCTGGCAAGGTAAGTTATATCAGAGCATGTCAGGAAAGGGAATGCAGCTGTTACTGACATAATGCACATCTTGATAATATTCAATTATATTTCTTCAAATGCAGGTCAATTATCAAACAGATTCATTCTTGGATAAAAATCGTGATTATGTTGTTATTGATCACTGTAATCTGATGTCTTCATCAAAGTGTGGTTTTATCGCTGGTCTTTTCCCAGCATTGCCAGAGGAATCTTCAAGATCTTCATACAAATTCTCTTCTGTGGCATCTAGATTTAAGGTATGGTTATATCATCTATGTTAAGTCCATTTCCTCGCCGAAATATATCGAGGATGCTAGTGGACTTTTGGGGTCCTCTTTGTTAGTTATTGTTGAAGTTGATAATTGTTGTGATATTCTGTTTTTTGTTCTTTCATGGTTTTAGCAACAACTACAAGCTCTCATGGATACCCTTAGTTCAACAGAACCTCATTATGTCCGCTGTGTGAAGCCAAACTCAGTGAATCGACCTCAAAAGTTTGAAAATCAGAGTGTGTTGCATCAGTTACGTTGTGGGGTCAGTGACATCATATTCCTTTCAGTTTATGTTATGTATTTTTTCGACATTATGTATCAACATTAACTTGTACCTTTGTGTCTTTTGATTTACGTTACTTGATCAATGTAAATTGAGAAGGAATGTTATCAAATGACTGGAATATATACTTTCTACTTCCTCTGTGCTCTGTATTTCTTGTTCAGTTATTTCGGTGATCCCCACCAGCTGCAAAATGGATGAATAATATGTCGAGATTATTATATTTATTTCAGTCTTTTTCTTCATTTCAAGCAGCTTTACTAATTTATAATGTGATCTTCGTAGGGTGTCTTGGAGGCTGTTCGAATAAGTCTTGCTGGTTATCCTACTCGAAAAACTTATCACGAGTTTGTAGATCGCTTTGGACTCATTGCCATGGAAGTTATGGATGGAAGGTACGTTTAAGGCGCCCCCTGCTGAGTTGAACTATGATCAATATATGTTGAAGCTTTTACCGATAAATTCAAATAGCTTGTTTATATTTTGGTTGCTTTTCTTTTACAAACTCACCAGTAGTTCATTTTCTAATACTGCATGGACCCTAATAAAATATTTTCCTTTGCTAATACTGTCTAAATTGTGACTTGCAGCTACAATGAACGGGCCATGACAGAAAAAATCCTGCAGAAACTAAAACTTGAGAATTACCAGGTTTGCTCACTCAAACCTGTAACATAAAACACAATTATGCTTGACTTTTGTCATTAGGATTGTATTATTAGTTGTGCAGATGATCTGCTGTTGCTATGATGTCCATTTTTTATCTGATGTTTAGTCTCTTCATAGTCCTTTTTAATAATTTACAGTTGGGAAAGACCAAAGTTTTCCTAAGGGCTGGTCAGATTGGTATATTGGACTCTCAACGCGCTGTAGTTTTGGACTGCGCTGCAAAGCGTATCCAGCATCGACTTCGCACATTTGTTGCACACAAGGATTTCAAGTTGAAACGGGCAGCTGCAATTTCTTTCCAAGCATACTGCCGAGGTTCTTCCCTTCAAATTTAGTTCACATTTCATTGTACTTATTGTAATTGTCCAAATAATCTATTATTCATTGAGAATGTTTAGCTTTCTGTAGTCTTTGTTCTATGTTTATTTAGTTCAGTGTAATATTTCATTAATTTCTCAAATATTTTGATTGATATCTATATAGGCTATCTTGCTAGAGTTGTATATGCTGCAAAACGGAAAGATGCTGCCGCCATTTTGATGCAGAAGTATATTCGTGGATGGCTGTTGAGGAATGCTTATACGCAGAAATACCTCTCTGCGCTACTCTTGCAAGCAAGCATCCGCGGTTTCAATACCCGACAAAGATTTCTACACATAAGGGAACACCGCGCTGCCACGTTAATTCAGGTGAAGTTTTCATATCTACACTCTTGCAAGATTACAGCATGACATTATATTCCTAACGATTTTTTTTATTTCACAGGCTCGATGGAGAATGTTTAAGGTTCGTTCTGCTTTTCGTCATCGTCATAAGGATATTACAAAAATACAGTGTCTTTGGAGAAGAAAATTGGCAAAGAGAGAGCTCAGGAAGCTTAAGCAGGTAAGAAAGCATTGGCTGTAAACAAGCCAGGCAAGGAACAAATATGAACACTTAAACAATTGGTTTTCTTTTATTTTTTTCGTGTTTCTTCATTTGTTAAGTATATATGTTTGTTTGCTTTCTTTCATTTAATTTGATAAACAGACATAAAAGAACAGACATACACGGAAATTTTGTTTAAAAATAGGGCGTCATAAAATATGAAAGTTAAAGTATGCATATTAGTCATTTTCTGATATAGTTGTTTATTTAGGTATAAATATGTTTTTAAAATTGTTTTATACACACATACATAAACAAACAGATCACATAAATGAACGAAGCCTGTTCGTGTTTGTTCATTTAAATTAAAAACAGAACACATAAAATCTTGTTCTTAGATTGTTTAACAAATAGCCAAACTTCGCACCGAACGGTTTGCCGTTCGTTTACACACCCATTAATCATGTTTATAGTAGTTGTCTTCATTTTTCTGGTTTCATTTTGCTTTGCTTTTGTTTTTCATTTGTATATGTTTCCTGGCTCATTAGCTCTGTCGTATTTATTAGGGATGTTTACATGGCTTGAATACACTAAAGATAAAGGAAATTAAGGAACTCCATTTAATGATGAAAATGAAACGACTCTACCATATTGTGAAAACTAGAACTCCAAACATTTAGTATGCATTTGTACTTTTAACACTTTATAGGTAGCCCTTGTGTTTTTTCATGTCTAAAACTAAACCATGGAAGCATATCATGATGGAAGTATAATTAGGAAATAAGCAATTTGCATTCGTACTTGTATTATCTGTAAACCTAATACTTATGAAGCACTCATTCTCTTTGTTTGGTTATCATTTTTTTAGTTGTGTATGACGAATCATTTTTTTTATATTTGACAGCTTGCTAATGAGACTGGTGCCTTGCGCCTAGCAAAATCCAAGCTAGAAAAGCAGCTGGAGGATCTCACGTGGCGCTTGCAACTAGAGAAAAAATTAAGGGTATTGGTTTTGCCGTTTTGGTTTCGGTTATCTCACTAAAAACTTTAATTTTTTTTGGGCTAAAACCTAGATGTATTTGCGTAACGGGACCATTGTTTAATGCATTATGCAGGGTTCAAATGACGAATCTAAGTCTGTGGAAATCTCAAGACTTCAGAAATTAGTGCAATCGTTGGTCCTTGAGTTAGATGCAGCAAAGTTGGCTACAGTCAATGAATGCAACAAGAATGCAGTGCTTAAAAACCAATTGGAAATGTCAGCGAAAGAAAAATCTTCTTTGGAAAGAGAACTTGTTGGAATGGCGGACCTGAGAAATGAAAACTCATATTTAAAGGTAAGTAAAAAGTATTATGAAATTGCATATGCAACAATGCTACTAAAATCTGCGCCTAATGTGAAGCGTATATGCTGAACGGAGTAATTCATCTATAGAAAGGATGATGCATGAAAAACATTTTTTGCACATAGGGTTGTTCCATCAACAAAGATAAAGGGAGGTGGTGGTGCTATGTCATCAAAGATAATGATTCTTAACAAATTTGTGTTGATTTGGAGTAAAAGAGTATGACTGCCATTTAAATGGAAGTAAACCATTTTTGGATATAGGTTAATCAATAATGATTCTGTCAAGAAACACAAATTAAACAATAAAAGTTGCAGAACTCTGGTTGTAAACAAAAACACTCATCTAGGATTTACAATTTGTTGGGGCACCAGGAACTCTGTTTAACTTGTTTTATCTGCAACCTCCCTTAAATGCCCCTTTGACGTAGTAATCAATAAACTAGCATTTGCTAATACCAAGGTATGATACTATTCTCGTTTGCAAATGGTAGAGCTAAGTTGATGAAAAATAAATTTAGAATCAAGATGGATGAAATCTTTTGGATGGTGGACCACTTGCGTATTCAAGGGCATAGATTCTTTTATTTTTGTATATTTAAATTTTAATATGTAGCAGTTACCAATTGCATTTCCCTGCAGAGTTCATTGGCTATGTTGGAAGAGAAGAACTCCTCACTAGAGAGCCAGCTCATTGAAGCTAAAGAAGATGCATCTAGTACCCTGAAAAAGTTGAGGGATGTTGAGAAAACATGTTTGCAACTCCAGCAGAAGCTAAAGAGGTCTTCTTTATCTTTCTAGAGATCTAAAATATTCAGTGGATTTATTTTGTTTTCCCTTGCTACCTACTAGGAATGCTAAGCTATCTGTTTATGTAATTTTTACCTTAAAACTTCTATATATGCATGTTCGTACCAGATGATGGCCTTTCTAATTTGATTTTGTTGCTTTACATTCTATATATTCTTTGTTGTAGTTTTGAGGAGAAGTTCTCAAGCTTGGAGAACGAAAACCTTGTATTAAGACAGAAAGCGTTAAGTACCCCTCTGAAAGGAAACTGGCCAAGCAACACCAAGCCTTTTATTGAGGTATGCTGATAGATAACATTGCTGTGATTGACCAGTGAATTCCTGCATCTCTCTAGAACTATTCCTTCATTGTTTTTTTTTTGTATTTAGAATTCATAGTTTATTGTTATTGACTGCAACTTAAAATTACTTCATGTACACCAAGTTACTTTTCATTTATGAATTAGTTAACCATAAGACCTTTTTCCCAGAATAGGAGATACATGTTGTATGTTGTACAGAACTTCTAATAAGGTGCAATTGAAATATTGAGAGGAATGTAAGTTTTGTCTGGATATGTTAAAGCAGTTGTTTAACTGACGATGTACAATGATCCATATATAAAATGTTGTATTAGAATGAATTACCAATTTAGTTGGTATTCTATCTATGATTACATATCTTATTGGTAATGTTACAATGAGAGCAGACTTTTGTTCGACATGATTGACTCAAACAGTGCTGCTTTTTTATTGGTTCTGTACACAGAAACTCTCTGGTGCACTTGCTCTTCCCTTCTCGGAGAGGAAATCTATATATGTAAGATCAGTGTGCTTAGTTCCTCTTAACAAATTCATTATTTTCTATTTTCTCATGGCATGTTGTAATTTTGGTGCAGGAGACACCTACGCCTATCAAAGGAAATCCCATTTCTCAAGGTTTGACTGATTCGCGTCGGTCAAAAATGACTACTGAAAGGCACCAGGTCTGTTCTTCAACCAAAAATGCGCATATTTGGCACTTCATCTTGGAAGTTGCAATATGTATGATTGTTAATTTTGAAACTTTTGGTGCAGGAGAACTCTGAAATCCTCTTACGGTGCATTAAAGAAAACTTGGGATTCAAGGATGGAAAGCCGGTGGCTGCTATTGTTATATACAGATGCCTTCTTCATTGGCATGCCTTTGACTCTGAAAGGACTGCGATATTTGACTTCATCATTGAGAACATCAACAATGCTCTTAAGGTAATTTGTTTCCGTTGAGCTAGTTTTGTTGGTAGATCTACAATTTGTTTCTTTCTAAAATAAACATACCAAAATGACTATATGTTTTTCACGCTCTATTGTGTAGGAGGGGGATGAGGGTGTTACATTGCCATACTGGTTGTCTAATGCTTCCGCACTTTTATGCCTGCTGCAAAGGAATTTCCGGTCCAATGGTTTCTTGACGCCTATATCTCAGCGTTCCGGTGTGTCTGCTTTGTCCAATGGGAGGGCCGCACAAGTAATTTCCATATTTTAGTTAGGGGCTTTTTTTTAGTTAACATGATATATGATTCTTCTGGTCTGAATTAAGATTTTGAGATTTGATTTTTTTACCACTGCTCTTCACTTCTGTTGGCTGACTTGCTGAGTAAAAATAAAGGGACTCTCTTGTAATTTGACACCTTCCACCAAGAAACAAAATATTATCATACTAAAGAAAATGATTCACCCACTTTTTATACATAAAGATTTTTGAATGGAGCTTTCTATGCTTATGTTGTAGAATAAGTAAACCTCGACTTAATAGTTTACCTTGCTCTGTCTTGAAGTAATTTTCTGCATGTGACATGTTTTTTTGTTCTGTCATTCTGTGACCATGAATGTGCCACACTGCCACTTCCTTGATCTGGCTGTCTTATGGTCAAGTATTTTATGGAGTTTGAAATTTTTGGAATTTAGCTAATTGTGGTTTGATGGTATGTTGTATGTAATTTTCAGGGCTACACTCCACACAAATACATTGGCTTTGATGATGGAGTCTCTCCTATGGAAGCAAGGTACCCAGCTATATTGTTTAAACAACAATTAACTGCTTGTGTGGAGAAGATATTTGGCTTAATAAGAGATAACTTAAAGAAGGAAATATCACCTCTTTTGAATTCATGTATCCAGGTTAGTGTTAGTTATTTACTTATTTATATATATTTACGTGTATTGTTTTTATGGTGACACATATCAGGTCTTTTCTCATGTTTTAGAACACATAAATATGAGATCTTGTAGGAAATATGAAGGATGGTAGATTTAGGAATTTGATTTTAACTTGTGGTAAAAAAGTAGCTTCATAATTGAGACTTTGCTAACTGGAAATGTTTTCTGAAGGCTCCCAAAAACCAACGAGTACACGGTGGTAAACAATCTAGGTCGCCTAGTGGTGTGCCGCAGCAGGCTGGTGGTGGCCAGTGGGAGAAAATCATAGAGTTCATGGATTCTCTTATGGACCGTCTACGTGGAAATCATGTATGATAAAAGCTTTCGTTTGCTTGGGTTGTAATTATATATGAAATCTATGTTTGAACAATATAAAATACATGTAGTTATCTGCTCATCCACCTTATAAATGTACTTGCAGGTACCTTTGTTTTTCGTTCGCAAGCTTACCACCCAAGTCTTTTCATTCATCAACATATCACTTTTCAACAGGTATTGGATTTCATATTTGAAATACATATTCTCTATGCTATATGAGTTTATTCATACTGATCAACATCTTTTGAAGCCTTTTATTGCGGCGAGAATGTTGCACATTTTCCAATGGGGAATACGTCAAATCTGGTCTAGCAGAACTGGAAAAATGGATAGCCAATGCAAAAGAAGAGGTGATTTTTTTAGCATGTTTGATTTGTTATAAATTGTTTAATTCCTTCTGAGGCTGACTCAACACTCTATTTAGTTTACAGGATCTTCTTGGCATGAGCTAAATTATATCAGACAAGCAGTCGGGTTTCTGGTAACTACTGCTTACTACCATAATCATTATTCATTACTGGTGGGAAGAAGTTTTTTTTTCAGTTCACTTATAAATATTTTATTCACATAGGTAATACACCAGAAACGTAAGAAGTCTTTGGAGGAGATCAGACATGATCTATGCCCGGTATATCTTAATCTTATCTCAAATACAATTAACTTTCTATTCAATTTTTTATTCAGATATGACATTTAACTCTTCATTTTGGACAGGCATTGACTGTTAGGCAAATATATCGTATAAGTACAATGTACTGGGACGACAAATATGGGACCCAGAGCGTATCAAATGAAGTTAGTGTTCTTACTGATTTGTTTGGGTGACAGTAAAACACATCTGATTTTTTTTTTGTTTCCTATAGGTTGTTGCTGAGATGAGGGAAATGTTGAACAAGGACTCTCAGAATCTTACATCCAATTCATTCTTGTTGGATGATGATCTGAGGTGAGTTGCTTATGAGTCACATTTGCACAAAGGAGTTACATATGGATGGTCATTTATATCCAACTTTGAACTTAGTTTTATAGATAGTTATTATGTTAAACACTATAATTATAAAAACTATATTATTGGGTAATTTTTTTTTCTTTCAGTAAAGGAGGTCGTATGCCTAAAGAACGCACCCTTAGTGACTTGACCCATTTGTCACATTCCTTTTTTACGTGACCTGTTTGAGATGCAATTTAACCCAGATTGACCCAATTATTAATCTCTGTAACTGTTTTGTATATTGTAGCATTCCGTTCTCTACAGAAGACATCTACATGACGATTCCCGTGATTGATCCTACGGATATAGAGGCACCTGCATTCTTATCCGAGTATCCTTCAGCACAGTTTCTTCTCCAAAATCCCAAGTGAGTTTTCTGTGCATAATAAGATTAAGTTGTGACCTAGAACAAAAGGATGGCTGTGTAGGACAAGTATTAGATGACAAGGAAACGATAACTTCTTTTTTTATTTTTTTGTAAAGCTTGTATTCATCAGTTATGTCAGTTCTAGTGGATTGATTGTTCCTTTGAAAATCAAATTGGTCCATGTGAATTTAATGTACATATCAGCTGGAGAATACAGTTAGAATGAATCAATGCAAGTATTAGATGTTTATACCAAACATATTTCAACAAATGTTTCAGTTAACAGTTTCTAATCTTGGGCTGATGCAAGTTAACCATTGAGAATGATCTAAACGCCAACGATCTGTTGTTTTGAGACTGTGTAGCGTGCTTGGTGATATCAGGATCATCTCTTCCAATTGTGAAGTTTAATTTCATGGACTTTGGTTTCTTACTTATCCTTCTTGTGTTAATATCTGAGAGTTTAAAAGCTCCAAGATTTCTTCGCTTTCTCGTGTAAGCGTTTTCTGGTTTTGCAATGTCTTGCAAGGAAGATGTAACTGGCCACACATTGGATAGACACGCAAACGACTTTGATTTGCCATTGTAGAACGCCGATATCCCTCTCCTGTAAGAAAACCCAAATACAAAAAAAAATGTCACTATCATTGGTTATTGCATGAGACTTATGCTGTTAAAACTTAAAAGCATGGCGGCTTTTGCATAATCACAAACCTAGTGCTACAAACTATCATAATACAAGTTTAAAAGAACAGTCGTTTATATAACACCAACCAATTTATACAATACGCCAAAACAGACAACTCACACAACAAGCCTCTTCATTTTGCACAGTTTAGTCATTATCTATCTGTTGTTTTTTTATACGGTTAACTTACACACTTTCTAAACACTGAAACAGCACTCGTCGTCAAATGAAGTGCAATGGCCGAGCCTATCTACTGGCTTAAGTAACAACTTTACTACCCACGGGGTTATTTTTAGGGTTACGAACAATAAAACTGTAAACAATTTCAGACGGTTAATTTGAATTTGATCAACAAACTGAATTGAATAAAAAGAGGAAAGTAAATGTAAATGTAAACAACCTGATCGGCAGCGCTTGTTCCAGAGCTTGAATCGCATCATCAAAACCATGACCGTTTTCACGATCAAAACTGTCAACATCTTCATCTTCTCCATCAGCGTCACTATCTTCTCCGATTGAAGAGCTACTGCTGGACGAATTGCATTCATCTTCATCTTGTTGTACGATCATCACCGATTTCGTTACTCCGGCTCTTAGATTCGTCTCCGGCAGCCGGAAAGTTCCATCGTCGTCTCCATTTTCCCAAATCGTCTTCATTTCATCCGATGACTGACCTAATTTATTTGAGAAAATAAATTTTGCAGAAACACAAATGAATTGGCGATCAAGATATGAGTTATTATTATTATTATTATTTTAATTTATAAATAAAACATGGATTGGATGGTTGCTGAATAGGATCCTAATCATCATCTTATACAACAAGATAAGTCAAACACACTTATTATATACATTCACTCACTAATAATGCTTTCTTTTTCACTTTTAATCATTATTTTTATTGATAGTGACTTATAAAGCTAAGTTTATCAAACCATATACTTTTATCACTCACGTCACAAAAACAAGACATAAGACATAAGAAACAATCACTCATGAGCCATGTCATAATTAAAAGAGTGAAAATTAACACGTGATTTTTATAAAACTCAAATCTTGATATGATAATTTTATTTTAGTAGACATTTCATATCATTGAAAAACAAACTCTTTACAATAAAGTGACAGGTAAACGTGTGACAAGTTGCGTCGCAACCCTTTTTGAATAACAAAACATAGTCTACTAAAAATAAAGCTTGACCTTTAGGGGTCGAAACATTACTATGGGTGATCCCGATGAACCATTGTCCCTAAACCCAACCAAAGGGGACACCCTCGTAAGGACCACACGTATATGTTTCCCCCCTTGTCCATCCGAATACACGTACATCAATTGGCCTTAAAGTAAACCTCCCCTCAAGTGAATCCATCAGAAATTTCACAGAGACATTTTTAGCTGAAATCTTTGCTCTCTTAAGAATATCACATAGAATAGCTCTAACCAAATCATGTATTTGAAGTCGGATAACTCCTTAAAATGGATTGCATGATCACTAAAAACATTTAAACAAACAGGACAACGCTCATCAATTAAGAACAAAAGAATCATTAACCGGGAGCAGACTATGACAAGATATTTACGTAGTCTGCTATACTAAAACCTTAAAAGTAATATTATAATAATACAAAATTGCTTTTATGTTAGGATCTGTCTTTTTAAGTTTTCATTTTATACAAAGAGATATTGACAGATGTTACTAGTGGTAACTGGTGATGAACTTTCAACTTTCCACTAGGATACTATTAATATTTTCTCAGATATATTTTTATTTAGTTATATATATATTTTTAAATCATCATGTGTAATATTTTGTTATGACCGTTAACAAAAACAATCTAGTTTTAGTTGTTCAAGTCTCATGAAAGATTTGATGAGTTGCGTGTAAACTATGTACGTTATGTTGGTTTTGTTGTAGGTGACAGAATGATGTTTGGAGGTTTGGCGAGCCAATGGTGAAGACTGAAGAAAAATCGATATGCCGAGTTCAGAGAAACACACGAGCAAGCAGAAATGATGGTGTCGTGTGACGTCTAAGCAGTAAGAAAACGAAGAAGTAGGTTTATTTTTCACGCTCAAGCTAGACGAAGATCTAGGTTTATGCTTTCGCAAAATAAATGAGAAGCACCCCAAATGTGTAGTTTCAGGTTTGTCTTATTCGGTCTTGGAAATTTACGTGCATGTTCGTTATTTAATTAGTTATTCTACATTAACGTATTTACGTTCGTTTGGTTCATTTACATCTCCCTTGAATAAGAAAGGCGTTTGACAAGCCGTTCCAACATCTTTGGAATGAGGTCAAACGTAGTTTGTGTGATTGCCTTCTCTCACTTGTGTACAGAAGATACACATTGTACAATAACTTCGCCCTTAAACTTAAATCATCTCGACATCCATCAAGTTTCGTTCCATCTAGTGGTATTAGAGTGTCTGGTTTGTTGGCGATTGTTTTTAATCATACTATTTGCTGTATGTGTGTTTGCTATATGCCAATATATGGATTACTTTTGTAGTTACAAAAGGAGTGAACGGTGGTCATTTGGTCAAGTGACATCTCCTAGTGTGGCAAGAGCTCTGTGGTCTTAAAGGTTACGAGTTTAAATATCATTATCGACAAAATCTTGCAATCGTTAACAGGGGTTGCCGTTAAGCTCCTCAGGCATATACAAGTCAAGGGGTATAACGAGCTAGTCGGTTTTCTCCTGGAACGGGTTGGTGGCATATTTTAGCGTCAAACTAACGATTGATGGTTAGGACCCGTATGAGGTATGGACATATATGAGCTATGAAGAGACATGCCGTTGAGCCAGAATTACCATCACGTTAAAAAAAGTTACAAAAGAAGTGATGAAGTCCTCCTAGTCACATGTTTGTATTTATAATGCATGGCTGTTAACCTACTTGCTACTTTAGTTGCTTTTTTATACATGCCTATTTTGACCCACAAGACCCATTTGCCCTTTTCTAGCTAGGCAACGTTGACAAAGACTTGTGAGTACCATAAGGTTGAACAGAATGAGGGATCTTATGGGCGTGGTTGTGTTCTACGACATTGGTGCTTGTCAACGATGTACTCAAATTTTTTTACATGGGGGACATAATTTTTTGACGGTTGCTTGAGTATCACTCTATAAATATCTTTTAGTCCAGGTCGAATCAGGTCGGTTATATTAGCAAAATAATCATACCAAATTTAATATAATCAGCAAAAATACGTCAATTGTCATAACAAAGTTACCTCTAGCGATTCCCGGAATCAATTTATATTTAGTCTACTTCTGTCAACTTTGTCCTTGAGGAATTGTTTCAAGCAATGGCGGCATCAAAATGTTATGTTCTGACCTTTTTTTTCCTTATTCATTCAACTATCAAATGTAACTAAGCTCTCGTTATATGGTTGTCAACTATATATGAGGTGGACGACTATTAAACTTTATGAGGTGGTCGGGATTTTGACCTATATATAACACTATTATTGTAGTTGAAGTTCAACTTGTGGATGCCTTGCATTTTGTTATCACACTAACACAACCATATACATGTAATTTCATGCCGTGAGACATGAAATACACAGGAAATGTGAGCTTATTTTGACATGTTATGACATTAAAACAATGGTAAAAGACTATGGAACATATCTTGTTCAAGTATGCTCATATCATGTTCCTTGGTTAAAAAGACAAACCTGAAACGGAACAGCCTAACTTCACACGACCTCAATAATCAATATCTATTGAACGGTTATTCCAAATTGTGATAGAAAGGAAGAAAAAACAACGTAAGATGCAGGAATGTTATACAACCTGAAACTTCATTCAATAGACGAGGATGATCAAATGATCTGCCATTGGATCTTGGGTGCTAAGCAAACTCTATAGGCAATGATTCCCAATATAAACTTGGTTTCCAATCAGCTTCCTCGAGGACTTTTAGTATCTCTTTTGCCACTATTTTGCTCCCGATTGGTGTTAGATGCATCCCGTCTCTGTTGTTGGGAACATAATTAGTCAACCACAAACTGTTCTTATTCGATTAAGTCAAACAAGAAAAATGAAAAGCCAGCTGAAGGGACAAAGATAACTTAAGAGGCGAAAAAACCTGTGGGCCAGGCAAGTTGGGTAACAGGTCAAAACAGTTAATTCTTTGGTACAGATCACTATTTCTCAAAACTAAACAATATATAAACTTTAGATGACTTTCAACCCGTCTGCGTTTAAGCTACTTTGTGATTATACCTGTTGGGGATAGAATATAATTGACGAAGATGAAAAGTACATATACTCACGTAAAGCAGGTTGACATCCAGTTATCATATTGCTTAAATGCATTACAAAGATTAATAGCTTTAATCCCCATATCTTTGCACAATTCTACACAAGCATCTGCATATTTTTGGCACAGTTCGTTTTTGCGACGATTGTTACTGAAACATAGAACTGCGTGTCAATAAATCACAAGGAAAATTAAAAAAAATAACGAACTTAGGTAAGTTATAATCATATCACCCCAAAACTTGTAGCAGTTGAGCTTCATTTACAGGAGGTGCAGTGAGAAATATTACGCGTGTCTTCTCTGAAAGGCTCTGATAGTAACAATACATTGGTTGTATTAGGATACATTTCTAGGATGTATAATTTGAGATATCTCCCATACAAGAGTCACCTTGACCATGTGTGATTAATTAGTGCAATAATGGCATTATCAAAACTTAATGCAGTAATGACATTATCACAACTAGTTTAGTAAATTTAACCTTGAGATGAATACATATCTTCCTCATGTTCTCAACATACTCAGGAAGAGGTACGTGAGCACCTAAGCCATCTGGACTTGGAAGCACCGAATCATTACCTCCAAAATAAACTATCACCAGAGATGGTTGAACAACATCATCCTATATATAAAAAAAATAGGAAAAGAAAAAAATAGCATTAGACAGAATAAGACGTGGCAAAATGGATCATACGGGTCAAGGCTGTATGTTGAGATTATCTGAATACTTGTCGAAATATTTGACTTTTGTAATTCATGATTGTCAAATATGACTACTAAAATTGTTTAACTTACCTCAATTTAGAATAAAATGACTTGTGAGGTTTTATGTACTAAAAGTTAACTTTGGGTGTTCCGTAATACGTAACACATTTTCTTTTAAGCTAATGTTTTTTATATTTACTTGTGTCACTTGTTAATAAACATGAGCATGATCGACACATCATATAGTAAATGGGTCGAAAATGCCCACCACCAGGTCGAATATTGTGTCTTGCTGAAGGTATTTACACCTAAGAAAGTGGGGACTAAGAGAGGATACTCAAAAATATATATAATTCCAAGATTTTCAAATAAAATTTGGTAAATATGACTTTGGTTTAGAAGCTGCAAGTTGCAGGATTTGAACCCAAAACCTTGGGGACATTTGGAGGCAGATAAACGAAGAAACTACCTTTGGAAACACTTGATCCAGAACTTCTACCGCTTGCCTGGAGTTCCAACCACCATATCCTCGCAAAAATATGTCTGCCTACACCATTTCAAATTGAACAGGTATTTATGTACGGAAATAACAAATACATTATATTGATCCAGTAGATGTAGATTACACACATAAGAAAAGGATGCACATAGTCTTTTGGATTGCTGCTGCAAGGACGGTCACAAACAAAAGGACTGAATACCATGGGCTATCAGAAGAAAATACAAACCTTACGAGCGTAAATGTCTGCAAGAATCGCACCCCAACCTTCCTCGGCAAAGCTATATTCAACGATTGAGGAACCGAAGAGCACGAACTGTGGCCTTCTAGGTCCCACCATTCCCAAATTCACGATAACAAGTCTTCTTCTGGGCTATTGCCTATTGCTAATAAATTATATCTAGTTTGCCTGCATATATCGATCATTATGTTTGTAGATGATACAAAAGAAAAGATTATCATGTCTAGTGGCCCTGCATATTGGATGTTTCATTTTGCATAGCAACTGTACTTGACATATCCATTTAGATTTAGTTATGGGATCATGTTCACATAAATAAATTTGTTTATGCATACATTCACAGTTTCAACAATATCAAAACATAGTAAGTTGAGTCAACATAATCCCCCAACACTTAGTTTGATCGCTACATTAGATGAAACTGAGATACAAACCTAACTAACTAACTAACTAACTAAAATAATAGTTATACTCAATTGATGGCCGGAGATTAAAATCTATGACGAACCTGAATCTGCGACGGAAAATCGATGTGGTGCTAGGAAGGATTGACAAGTAAGTAAAATTAGGGTTGGCTGCTTTAGAAAACAACAAATCTAAAATTAAAATTAAGCGTCCTTTGTTTCACTTTTTCATGGTTCAGTTTACGTTTAGTATTTATAGCGTTTGATTCATTAAAAAAACATCTTAATGGTTCAGTTCAATGCTGAATGATTAATTGACAAAAAGCAATGCAAAATATATCAACTTTACATTCATCTACACTTTTACCCCAACCTCTTTTTTAATCGATAAAGTCTATTAATTGTTCAGACCTGTTTATGATTTAGATTTTGCCAAATATCCCCTAACTTAATGAATGAATGAAACGACACACATAACGAGCCCAGACACCACCTCACAACATACGCCCTCACCCACTTCACAAAACGACTAAACCATGAACGAAGATGTACAAATAGTTAGGTTAGCGGAGTGGTTGGAATAAGATGCCAAATAGTTTTATATGAAAAGGTTAAAGGTTCATGTCATTGTTTTTCCCATGAATAGTTGGTTGATGCCTTTGACTCTGACTAACTTGACCCGAAAGTAGGCTTGGGGTGAGCTTTCGATGTGTTTGCAGTTTTGTGGAGTTCTACTATGCCACTTATAAATGTTCATTACGAAGGTTTGAACTCGATCATTACACTTCACCCCTTGAGTGAAATGCTCTTACCGTTATGTCAGTCGCGTTTCTAAAAAAATTAAATTAATAAAATTGTGCATAACCATTTGTGGTTCTCTTGAGTATCTTTAAACAATTTTGGTTGTGTTTAAATGCTTTTTTAACTCACTTACCAACACCGGCCCATGTGATTATACCTTCGTTCCTCTAAGAGGAAACCCACTATAGGTAAAAAACTTATAACTCACCTTGAACATAAGACCTTTTTATTTTATAAAGCTTAGATACATCATCTCAACCACATAAATTGAGGAGTTTATTTTAAATATTATTCATGACCAACAATAAATTCATATGCTTGACAATTTAAGAGCATGTTTGACGAGCTATGAAAAAGCTCTAAGATAGTTTCTACCAATTGGCTTTGTTGCATATATTGAAGCTTGCTTATCAAAGTACACATTGCTTTTGATCATTTTTATCCCACTAACTATATGATTCATGTACATTTGCCTACATATAATCTTAATATTGACAAACTATATAACCCAACAAACGCCTATTTCTACTTAACAATGATCAAACTCACACCTCAATTTTTTGGCTTGTTTTGCCAGTTTTGCCAGTTTTGCCAGTTTTGCAAGTTTTGCAAGGACACCGATTGCAAGGGAATTAATATATGTGCATGGCTCGGTATATGATGAATTAGCTCGTGAGTCTATAAACACATCCGCCCTATCAGGACCACCAAGAATGGCTCCTGTGAGCTCATTAGGATTAGGTACATCCGTGTTGAACCAGTAAACAAAACTCATCCCGCAACTTACATCTTCGGTTATAGCTGTTACTGGTATTGATGCACCTCTATGGTGCGCTTGGAGAGGCGGGTTGTGACCAAACCCGACCATTATTGATCTACATGCCGGGTTTTGTCCTAGCAAATAATCCATCTACAACAAAACATGAACATTATGTTTCTAATTTTACCCTTTTCGACGAAACAATAAAACATATACATACGCATACCTGTTGTTTAGCAAAACCCATGAGGTCAACATGAGTGAGGGTTTTGTCACCACAACGGACTTGCACATTGTGTCGAGCCAACAAATCACTGTAAACACTAAAAAGAAACGCGGTGGATGTCACATATTGTGAATTTGCACCATCTCTAAAGTGAATCAAACCTCCTGCATGCATGCATATAATTTAATCCATTGGATAACTATGGATGAAACATAACTAATTAAGATGGTGCATTAGTGTTGGACCTGGGGTGATAAAAGGCTGTCGATAAGGGCTAGCAGGATGAACGCCACAGATATATCCATCAGCTTCTTTTTGGAAGCTATCAAATTCCTTTTGCCCTTCCCAAAACAACTGCATGCATGCATACATGTTTCAATCTATCTCATAACTAATGGGTCAAAAGATTTTAAGTAAAAAAAGTTGATTATTTCATTGACAGTCAATTAGAAAATGTAAAGTGTAAGCTTATTCAAGAATGTTGTAAATTTTAGTACAAAGATGCGTCGGTAGACGAAGGAGGTCTGGTACAGCAACCCTGGTAGCAGGGTCCAAGGGGTGACAACCGACCTGGCCGGTAACAAAAAGATGTTTTGATTAATCTAGTAATGATTTGATGATACATATCCAACTAGCCTAGCGGGTCAAATCCATTAGTTTTCTATTTCCGATCCAAGACCCATGCCCCAACTAATTGCAGTTATAATCCTCTAATCAAAGGGGAAACATATTAATTCCTTTGTCTCATACTATTGTTTCTCTTGTGTGCTATTACATACATGTAAATTGTTTCTGATATACACATTTGACCTTCGATCACTTCATGCGTGCATGCAGGAGCCTCATACATCACGTACTTAAAACTAACATATAGTTACTAGTCTTATTTTTGTGATACCTGAGATAAAAGGACCTGCGCGCCAGCATATTTAAGATCCCAACTGAACTCATAAACCACAGCAGATGTGGACTCTTCATGTATGTATTGCAAATATAAGGGATCCCTTGTTGCTATGTATAGCCATGTTGCCCCCCATAGCAACTCATCCTAAAAAAATCTTTCAAATATTATAAATAAAAAATGCATATATATATGCCAAGTGAAATGAAAAGTACGGCGTTGTCGTTAGAGATTTTACATTATAACCGGAGTAGGAGCAGTAAAAAGGGCAAGCGCCATCGAAAGTTCCTTGATGTTCTTCAGCGAATTGAAAGAGCTGTAAATCGAATCAATGCTTCTAAGTAAAACCAAAACTATCTGTAAAAACACAACACAACACAACATTGTAACATGAGGTCTAAAATCGGCCGCAAATAGTTTTGTCACTAATCAGGGCTGATCCGTAGACTTTGGATGCCCTATGCGACGAGTAAAAATGGGCATCAATGAGCGCACCCAGTCGACTCGTTGGGTAGAAACCTAATTAAAACCATGATCCCTTTTAAATGTCTTTGAAACTTAAACTGAACCTACTAAACAATATGTATTGGCCCCTCTAACACATATAAGAATTAATTAATAAGTTTTTAATTGACAATTAAAAAAGGTTTGGCCGCTAAGCAGTCGCCAACCCGGCCATCCGGCTTAGTTGCTAACTTTTTTCAATAGAAACAAACTTGCGACGGATATTAGCAGCCAAATCTTTAGTCTGCAAGATTTCAGATAGATTAGGAACAAATTTTCGCACTCTAAAGTTGTGAAGTAATAATAACATTTATCTAGTTGAAGCTATTTAGTAAGTTTTTCGCACCATTTTGGCTCGGCTAAGGAGGGTTGAAGAGTATGGAGGATCAACTATATGGAAAACAACGGATGAAGCAGCCAAAGCAGCTGCAGTCTCAGCAGCAACCTCAGTTCCGGGACGACTTTGATTGATCTCCAACACTGTTCTTGGTGTTTTCATAGTCTCAGGCTTCATCCAACACTCATGATCCATCTTTGGATCCCCTACCTGAAAGTTTAAATTCATTTTTTTTCAATTTTGTGTAACATATCACTTGCCGTGTCACTCCGCTTTTGTCTACGTGGCGTTATTATCCTACGTGGCATAAAAACAGAGTGACACAACAAGTGAAGTGTTAAGTTGGGAGTGATGACAGTGAATGTGTTAGTTGGAAGTGACAGCGACTAATACCCTATAGTTAGGAGTATTAAAATCCAATAACCCGTAAACTTATTACTATTTACAATTTTTTTTAAGTTTGTTTTAAAATAGCATGTAATTGTTTTCTAAAAAGCATAAATTTTATTCAGTAAAGAACAAGTAACAAGCCGCTAAGAGTAAACAGAGTACGTAAACATACAAGATGGAAATAAAATAACAAAAATAATAATAATAAGGGGCTGTTTGGCAAAATCTGAATCATTAAGTGCTGAATGGTTAAGAGGTCTGAACCATTAAGAGGTTCCATCAATAAGATGGATGTTGGGATACAACTTCAGATGAGTATAAAGTTAGTATATGCTCAATTCAGTTTCATTCAGCATCTCTCAGTCTCTTAACCATTCAGCACTTAACTGACCCATTCAGAGGCTATTTTTTTCTGAAACAAACGCTCTGAATGCTGAATGCTGAATGGTTAAGCACTGAACTGAACCATTAAGAGGTAAACAAACAGCCCCTAAGACTGAAAAATAAATTTTAACAATCAATTAAGTTTTACATTCTCTGTTTATCCGAGTCATCTAGAAAATATAGCCATTAAAAAGTATAATAAGTTTCCATATATTCCATTCATTTCACTTAATTTAAAAATAAATTAAACATTTATAAAAATTCATAATAACAAACAATTAAATGAAACTTGAGTGATTTTATAGTTAAGAAACGTATGAACAACCTACTAGATCGAATAATACTAAAACTTGATTATCGTTTCATGATTTTACCTTACCTATAATGTTGTTTAACTAATTAAGTTCTCCGGTAATATTTTGACTTAATTATTTAAAAAGAAAAAAGATCATGAAAATAAGACAACGAGTATGTTTTTGTTTCTATTTATGGAAATAAACATAACTATTATTAGCTTGCATAACAGATTTAAACACAACACGTTCAAATTTAAAAGAATATCTAACGTCATCGTTTTCATATAGCTTAACCTCCTAGTCAATACGAATGTAAAAAGACTCAATACGTCTAAGTTGAAAAGTTTTCGTCGAAAACATATGAAAAATCAACCATTCAATCAATCAATTCATCACCTGAACGAATAAACGATTATGTTGGTCACTAGCTTTAAGAAAATAATCGGTGCCCCATCTGATACCATCAAGAAGGTGATTCATTTCTCCTGCATCCTTAATCTCTGGCTCGTAAAAGTACGCTGCCCAAGCCATTGTGGTGATCGTAAACGCCATAGGAAATCCAAACTTAACATTATCTCCAGCATCATAGTATCCCCCAACTAAATCAACCTATAAACATGCACAAACCAACATCAAACTCAAATAATATTCAAAACGTACGTACCTTAACTAAAACAAGCTAGCTAGCATTTTTTGATATATGATTATGACGCTTACACCCGCTTCTTTTCCATCATCAAGAGCAGAATCACCTCGCCACGGAGGCCTATGGTTTGGAGGAAGCTTTCCAGACCGTTGGGCCTCCAAGAAAATAATTGATTTTGTTAGCGCGTCTTTATAATCAAATTGTGAGTTTACACACAACAAGAAACTTGAAAAGAGGGCTAAAAATATGAACAAATAAAGACATGATTGTGCCATTTTCAAGAACATTAAAGTTAGTTATGGTGTTTTTTGGCGGGAAGCTAGCTAGGTTATGTTTGGTGAAATGAGTTAGGTATTTGGTGGTAATTGAAAGGTTAATTTGAGACGTTTACTATCTAACCAACGGTTAAAATAGTGTGTATATATTCGATGGCTAATATAAATGTAAACTTGCAACATCGATCCATAAATATATAGTCCTAGATTCAATGACTACCATTAATTATGGAGAGCTTATTAAAGTCACATTTAACATGTTTAAAAAAGTATTGTTATATTTTACGTTATACACGGTTTGTTTTTAATGACAGAGTTGGATTATTCACGTTGATTGTCATGGATTTATCTTAGAAAATTGTTATTTATTTTTTATTTTTATAAAAAGTTAATGTTTGGACCTTGTCATAGACTAATAGATGATGAGATCGATAATCCCCTACTAGAGATGACCTTGTCATTATAATTTTCTTTTAACAGTAAAGGTCGAACACTGACACGTATTTCAAACGAAACTTGATTATCAATCACACAATGTATTTCACCGACCCATAAAAAGCAGTTACTGTGATCAAACCCTCCGTAGTCGAGATAGAACTTGTGACTAAAAAAACCTTAATTACCTATTAGCAAATATATTATTACTGGTCCAGGCTTTTGTGGCAGTAAGTGTTGTTTAGAACATGGACTTGTAACTAGAGAGGGTCCCATGTATATATAAATCGACATATAGGACAACTAAACTCATTTTAATCCAACACTCGTGACTCGTGGCTCGTGACTCTCATGAGCAATAGTAATGTGATCTAGTACCTTGTAGCATCTGGCATTTAGTTGAAAAAGTTTTACCTAAGACGAATACTTAACTTTGGTACCATCTAGGAATTGCGCGAACTTTGTTTTGAATGTTTGTAACGATATAAACCTGATGAAGGTAGATAATGTGAATACATCGTGACACACACACACACACACACACACACACACATATATATATATATATATATATATATATATATATATATATATTTTAATGTTCAAAGATCTGCAATTTACTCCATCCTAATGGAACTGTTACAACTTGTTCAGTTTTTTTTATATATTTACCACCGCAATAAAATTAAGATAATAAATTTTTTGGATCAAGAGATATAATTATGGGAAAACTATTAAAATGTCACATTTAACTTGTAATTTCCTTAAAATGTGACTTTGATTTTTTTTATTTTCAAAATGCACCCTCTAAAAAAGACGTTGCCGTCATGTACAACAATCTTGGAGAGTGGGATGACTATTTTGGTCCTACGTGTTCGGTTTTATTGGTTGTGAGTAGCTCATACCAATCATGTAGGCATCGTCGCATATGGACGAGACATTTTAAAGACGAGTTTTTTTATGAGACATTTTGAAGGAAGTGTAAATCAAATGGTGGACATTTTAAGAGTTCTCCCTATCATTATTAGTATGTCAATATATATAAGTAGTAAATGTTTGGATCATTATAAGGTCATGAGCTATATCCGTATAAGTGAAATGAGTGTGAAAATATAGTTGATGTCACGTGAACGTCAAACGGGCAACCTGGAAATCTCAAAACCTTTTACATGTGTAAGTGTGAATGTGTGATTTCCTTTTTTAAACCGTCAAAATTAATTTCAAACAAATATTTTAAAGAGTAAATTGTTATTTGAGTACCCGTGGTTTGAAGTCTTTAACCATTTAAGTCTAAATTTCAAACCTTTAACATATTGAACCCTATAGTTTGTATTTTATAACCATTTGAGTCAAAATGACTAAAAAGGTTAGTTTTTTCAATTAGTTTATAATAAATGACCTGAATGTTCCTAAACTCAATTGGTAATTTTTCGTAACCTTGGGAACCAATGTATATGCATATGCACTTATTTTTCAAACTTTTTTTAAATCTTTTAAACTTTAATGTTTTTAAACATCTAATTTTAAACGTATCTTTTTAACCGTTACCTTTTTTAAATGTTTTTTTTACTAAAAAGACAATTTTATTTTTTAAAAACTAATTTAATCGTTTGGTTTTTATAAACACTCAGGTTTTAAGACCTTTTTAAAATATTTAGCATTTTAAATATATTTTTATAACAATTCATCTTGTTTAAATAACTCTTTAACCGTTCAACTATCAATTTTTTATTTAATCACTTTTTAAAATATTTCATCTTATTTAATAAAGACGTCAAAAAATCTGAATGATTTAAAAAGATGTCAGTTTTTATGAGACTTAAAACGTTTGTGTTACTTAAGCGTCTTTTTTAAATATAATGAACAATTTAAAAAAATGATTAACTTAAACAAATGGTTTAAAAAATAAGTGATTTAAATAAGACTGATCTCTAATATAATATAGGAAAACAAAAAAAGCTTATGTGTCATCTTTTTAAAGCTTTTAGCTTATGTGGCATCATTTGAGATTTTTTTTTCAAAATAATGATTTTTTATTTAAAATATATATAAAAAATATATTATAATAACACTAATTACATTTTGGTCCCCTAATATCTAGGAGAATTTTAAAAAATTTAAAAGTAATTACATTTTCAACCCTCTACTACTAGGGATATATATACATGAGTTTGTTTTTATTTGATAGGGTATAAAAATTGTCACAGTAATGATTTTTTATTTATAATATGTATATAAAATATATTATAATAATAATACTAATTACATTTTGGTCCCCTAATGTCTAGGAGAACTTTAAAAAATTTAAAAGTAATTACATTTTCAACTCTCTGCTATTAGGGATATACATGAGTCTGTTTTTATTTGATAGGGTATGAAAATGAAAGTTAAAAATAAAGTTGGTAATAATATATAATTAAAGATCTAAGTGTTTTATAAACTTTATATACCAACAATTTTAAAATAAGCTACATCATAAAACTAAATATTTAATTCTTTTTAATTTGAGTATAATATTGTTATACTAATTAAAAATTTTTAAAAAATAAATCTTTTGTTCTGGTTTACCACAGTTTTGTCTCAAAACTGATTGAAATCGTAATAAATATCCTTAAAATCACCTCTTAAGTTTGTGTTCCCGAGCGTAGCGCGGGCACTAAACTAGTGATTTATAAAAGACATTTATGAAGCCAAATGTTTTTAAAAGGCAAGAAGGCAAACTATTTTTTAACAACAAACGATTAAAATTTTACATATATATATTTTATACTTTGGTCCCTAAGGTTATAAAAAATAACTATTTGGGTCTAAAGTAATTTTGGTCTTTTTATTATAAACATAACTAAAAAAACTAATCATGTTAGTGATTTAGACTCAAATAGTTATAAAATACAAACCACAAGGTTTAATATGTTAAAGGTTTAAAATTTAGACTCAAATCGTTAAAGATTTCAAACCACATGTACTCAAAAAGTAATTTACTCTAATTTAAATTTGATGGACTAAATCTTCTCAGCAAATCCACGGCCCCTTACACATAGAAGCTAGGGGGTGGTGTTCCACTGGGTGTAAAAAACTCACGTCACAAGCTCTCATCCATGTACACCAGTCGCGCTAAGAAGATTGAAGGTGTGGTAAAAACTAATGATATAGATCAAAATTTGGCTTCTTGAACAATTTTCAAATAATTTGATGGTGTTAATCCTGATTGTTCACATATGAACCGGGTTAGTAAGATGGAACAGAGAAGTTGAAGGTGGACGGATTGAATTAACGAAAAAACAGAACAATAACTTTTAGATAATTGTTATCCTTAATTTTATTCATTTGGTGTGTTTATCTTGCTATAAGATTGAGTTGTTTTAGGAGTTAATATTCGTATTAAAAAAAGATTGTTGCTTAAAATGAAACGCATGATAAAAACACAGTGTAAGTTACGAAAAACTAATTAGAATATTGGTGTGTTTTATATTCTTCAAAAAAGTTACGGCCTAGTAATTATAAAAAAAAGTTGTTTTAAGCAGAAAAAATTAATAAAAAACAAGGAATAAAAACCAAAAAAAAAATAAATAAAAATAATGATAGACACAGGACTACGATCTGGCAAGTATAATGCAGGCAACAACTATTGTAGCTAGCTTTTGAGATCCAATCTAAAAAACGAGTAAACTATAGATTATGTCATTTATGTTTTATAGGTGTTATAATTTGTATTCTTTAGCAAATTAATCTACAAATAATATTCTTATTTTGGGAGCTTTATATGATCTCGTCCTTTGCTATAACATGCGTTAAAAAACTCAGTTAAATCAAATCAAATCAGGTGCTTATAACAAGAAGGCAAAGATGTCATTTTCATCTTTTTAATTATTTTTCTTTTCTCATTACCCTTTTGGCGACTCCCCTGGCGACATCTTTGGCCATCTCTTCTGTTGACCAACATAACATTCCCTACCATTGTCTAGAATCTCCCGCTTGACGGTGTGAACCAAGCTTCCAGACAATCGATTGCCAACGGATCATTGTGGATAAAACGGGATGACATTAGAGCTAACCCAAACGTCAGTTAGGGTTTGATTGGGAGCGACAACGGTGTTAATGTTATTCCATTACAGATGCTTGAATGTTGATGGTTTTAAATGCATGAAGAATTTTAGGATTTGTATCGTGGATCTTAACTAGGTAGGCTTTTAGGGGTCTGATTACCTCAACGAGTTTTTTAACGCTTGTTAATAAAATTTACGAGATTGGTGTAAAACTCTAAAATTAAAGATGTTATTTATAGATTAGCTTGTTAAATGACCCAAATGATAACAACCATATAACATATACTTATATGTTATATGGTTGTTATCATTTGGGTCATATAACATAAGTATATGTTATATGGTTGTTATCATTTGGGTCATTTAACAAACAAGCTTGTTAAATGACCCAAATGATAATAACCATATAACATAAGCATGGGTTTGTTTGTGTTACCATGGGTGACACGATTGCGGTTAACCACGGGGACGAGAAGTATATGGTTGATATAGTGGAGACCAAACCATCACCTACAATAGTATTGTTTAAGCCGTTCACTGGAGTTGCAAGGCGGGTTGACGGGCAACCATTGGTGGTGACTATTGTAGAGGAGATAGTGCAGCGGGTTGATCAGTTGAGCATTCGAGTAGATGTTAAGAAGAACGAAAAATTCAACGCGTTTACAGGAAAGAGTTACAGATTGTTATAGGAAGTGATAATCTTTTTTTAGTTCAGTTTATAGTTGAAAACGATATTGATTGTTAAGGTGGGTTATTGGTATGCTGCTATACAAACTTTTATCATGCTTATATAATCTAGCTTGCACATTGACATAACTTCATTCTCTAACCATGTGGTAGGCAAATAACTTTACTCAGATGCAAATGTATAAGCATTCAAACTCTTAAAAAAAGCTCATAGTTCAAAATACTATATGTAACATACAACAAATAAATTAAGTAACTAGAATTTAGCTATAAAAAATAGTGGATCGTCGCCTGAGAGATTCGAACTCTCGCGGGGAAACCCCATGTACTTAGCAGGCACACGCCTTAACCACTCGGCCAAAGCGACGACACATGGTAGGGTTATTTAACTTTGATTTTGATTATGTTTTTGATTTTATAGCAAGCAGTTAGCCTAGATTTATCAATTCAATTCAAGAGAAAAAGTGAGATCGGTTGTGTTGTTGTTGATTCTCCAAAAGCGATGTTGAATTTGTTGATTCCAGAATAACATAACTAGAAGAAGAAGAAGAAGAAGAAGAAGAATTAATGGCGACGATTGAGGCGGTTTTAGGTAACTTGACCACCGGAGAACGGCATCTTCTCACTGCGGTTAACACTGGAGCATCAACTCTGTCGTTGTTAGGTTCTGGTTTCATTGTGCTTTGCTACCTTTGCTTTAAAGACCTTCGCAAGTTCTCCTTCAAGCTTGTCTTCTTCCTCGCTCTATCAGTAACGATCGCTTTCAGTTTTCTACTTACTTTTGCTTTCACTCTGTTCAAATAAATTAACTCTTCCGCTGATCACTTGCCTCATTACTGATATCTGTAGCATTTTCGATGCCTGCGGTTTCTGCTTAGTTGATGCTTAATTTTATGGTTGATTTTGAAGTTTAGGAACTGTTTGTGCTTAATTTGATGGCTGATGTTGACATTTAGGAACTGCTTGTGTTAATTTGATTCTTCATTTTGACATTTAGCACCTGGTTGTGGTTAATTTGATTGTTCAGTTTGACATTTAGGAACTGGTTGTGGTTAATTTGATGGTTGAATTTTCACATTTAGGATCTGGTTTTGGTCTGGTGATTCGGTTGCTGCTATAGGATTCTTTTACCCTAAAGCCTTGCCGAATGCCGAGCATGATTGGATACATGTATCAACATTGGTTTTTAAGGAGAATGTGGTTTTTATCTAGTAGATTGCATTTTGTGATATTATACATGTAAACATGGTAAATTTGTGCTAGGGTCAATAGAGTATTAATGCAGGGTTCTAAGAAGTTGTGCTATTTAACCATTCCAAAATGGCTAGTGTCCTATGCAGAGAACTACTTTCGTTTGATGAGAATCATTTACTACATTGTGTTGGCACTTGGCAGAATTGATTGCTCATGAACTGTTTTTTGTGTTCTTTGTTGATGATAAAGATAACAAAAATTTCCATTCTTATGCTCTTCTGCAATTTTAATTAAGTAAGCAGTGAATAGGAAACAATAGGCGAATGGTAGTGAGTAGAGTCCCAATGTTAAGAATAGAATCACAGGGTATAGCAAGTATTCCATTCTCGTACCTGTTGAATGATATTTGAACTTTATTACCTTTTCTTCCATCGTTTCTATACTAAATTACAGTCCCTGGAATTGTTATATAAATCTTAACTCAGTGTTGAAAGATTGACAGATGGGTAGTAACTTGTATTTTTCTTTCTTTTATGTTCTTGGTGCAGGATATGCTTTGCAGCTTTTTCAGCATTGTTGGGTAGGATACTAAAATGAAGTGAAATAAGTTTGCTTCTTTCGATTGAATTCTGTATATGCTAACATGTCTTTTTTGTATATGTAGTGATCCATCTAAAGGATTCTTCTGTTATGCTCAGGGCTATAGCACTCATTTCTTCTGTGTGGCATCCTTCCTTTGGACTACTACTATTGCTTTCACTCTTCATCGTACAGTTGTCAAACACAAAGCTGATGTGGAGGATTTTGAGCCTATGTTTCACTTGTATGTTTGGGGTATGCACTGATTTTCGAAGTGGATGCATGCCAGATTTGTATATGATTCCGTAGTTAATGAATTTTGACTGATACATTTGAGACATGTTTGCTTACTTCATTTATCTTTGAGTCATTTCATTTTCCTCAATTATAAAAGCTGCCATTGGTTATTTTCTCACAGGAACATCAGTTGTTATGACAGTTTTAAGATCTATTGGAAATGAACATGGACATCTAGGCCACATAGGGCGTGTAGCTGCATGGTGCTGGACAGAAACTGGACGAACAGGAAAGGCAAGTATGAACTGGTCTTGGTTTGGCTATAATATTTTATGGTCATTTCTTTTAAAGTTTACTTGTCTCTTGTTTGAAATATGGTTATCTGACTACCTGCTATTCATTTTGCAAGTGATTGGGAATATAATGATATTGACCTCCCACTGTTGCATAAATCTAGTCACTTCCATAAAAAGAGATGGATCCCATTTAGTAAACATAGCGTTAAAACTCCCCCCTCGCAGTTTTCTGACCAGTTTTGGTTGGCTTTGTTCATTATTGTTATCTATTCTGGTCTCTTTGTTTTACTTGTTTGTCTTGTAGTCTTGTTTATGTGATTCCATATTCACATGTAATCATAACTGATAAACAAGTTTCTAATAAAAAATATTCCAAAGGGATTTTTACTAGTGCTACTACTGTTTTCGGTATTTGTTCTACTGTTGTTTCATGTGTCTGCAAATATATTTGTGTGCTAGGTCTAATCCTCATCTAGGAGGAATTAGACTAGAGAATATGTCATAATAGTTGAAAAAGAAGTTACGGCAATATATCCTCAGGTCACACAACACTTCAATTTATGGAAGTTTTAGGCATCTTTAAAGCTAACTAGAACACCCTATGTGCATAATTTCTACTTCCTGTTAGGGTATCCTCGAGTTCTAATGCAAGAATCTTCTTTGATAACTTAAGTCATTTGGATATTTACATTCTAGATCTGGGCGGGTTACTCAGGTCTATACACAACAATTTAGACATCACTTGTTGGGTGTTTATGTTTGGACCATGAAAAGCCACAGGCTACTTTGTTGTCTAAAAACCTACTTGATCATTAACATGTCTCTTCATCTTTGATACTTGAAAAGATCATACATATACCTATGAAGCTTATCAGTCTTTCTTGATAAATTTAAAAAGCACTAGATTTGAATTTATGTAGATTGCATTGTAAAGGTCTTTCAAGAAAATATGTATTCTATCATAAAAGTTTAGCTATTATGCTTTAGAACTTTATGCACTACAAGTAAATATATATTGTAAGCAATTTGTTGTTTATTCCATATTTACTTCTTGTAGTGGCCATTAAGATGCTTGTAGGTCATGGCATATCTTAAGGCCTTTTTCACACTTTTACCAACCTAGAAGGTGATGAATAGGTTGATGTTCTAATCTTCAAACTTGTATACACAATCGTAATATTTAAATTAAGAAAATGAAAGGTGGATATCAACATTGAGATTTATCATCATTTTGACCTCTTGTCATGGGTCTACTTCCCAAGCTCCTTTAGTAGAGTACGAAGCAATTCTAATGAATGACTGTAACCACTCACGAAATTGAATTCAGTGATCAATTTCACTAGCGATTAAAGTAATAAGTTTCTCAAAGAAGATCACTTAAATCTCATATGAATTTTGGGTTTTAGTATGCTAGACGCGGTTCATCGGAATTTTGAATTCTTTAGAGGGCAATCTTCTGCCTTAAGATTACTTAAGGGTTGACAGTGTAAACTTTACTTGTCCATCATCTAAACTTGAGAAACTTGAGGGGTCACAGTGTAAGTTTTTTAATTTTTTCACTTCCTATAGACCACTTCACACCTGCACGAGCAGCATGAAATAACCTAGACTGTACTTCTTTTGCGTGATCTAGGAACTCATCCATATAAGTTGACGAACCTATATCATGGTAATATATTTTTCATGATTGAACTTAACAAAAAGAGGTTCTAGAATCTAGATACCCTGTTGCATGATCATGTGAATATGTAGAGTAGAATTCTGTTGTTGAAACCCATTGTATATGATATTACATGTTTTTTAAATATTTGTATTTTTACAGGCAGTCCACTTCTTTACCTTTTATGCACCTCTGTGGGGTGCAATTCTGTTCAATGGGATCACTTACTTTCAAGTTATACGCATGCTAAATAATGTGACCCGTGTAAGTTCACATTACTCTACTCACGTTTTTTGAAGGTGGCTTCTTGTTTATACGAGGGACAATAGGACGACGGTTCAGACATGGTCTAAGTCACTTTCTGTAAATTTCAGATGGCAGTGGGCATGTCAGATCGTGGGGCCCAGTCAGATACACGAGCAGACATGAAGGTATTGATGTTTTAATTCGTCACTTTCATGAGAGGTGGTTAGTGAATGGGTTTAGGTTATGTTCTATAATGGATTAAATAAAATAAACAGCTAAAAAGTAAATTGGTCTAACAGGGTGAAAGTCGTTAGAGGTGGATTTGTATGAATAAAACCAATATCAAATTAGTATGAAATTATTCACTTATGTAAATATGTAATTGTATATGACAAAAGTATTTGTTTATAAAAAACCTAAAGGCTTGGGCAAGTGGGCAACTAAGTGTTTTGGGTTCAGCCTGACCCATTTCGACCTGTACAAACAGTACTTTAACCTGAGCCTATTTTGACCTTTTACAATATGGAGCTCTTGGAAAATGTGGGAATTATATACATAAGGTCAATACACAACCTTATACTCTCCAAAAGAGACAAGAATAGAAACAAGAATAGTATGAAGATAAGCATGATTTCAGACGATTGTTTTTTCAGTCACGCATACGGCCTTTTTGCAATTATGTAAATGAAAAAGTCGCATACGAAGAGTTCATGTCATCTGGACAACTTTTCATTCTAAAGTTTCCTGTAACTTATTTGGCTCATTGTTTTCTTTCACTATATAGGCTTTGAACCGGTGGGGTTACTATCCTCTCATTCTTATAGGATCCTGGAGTTTCGGGACAGTCAACCGTATTCATGACTTCATTGAACCGGGTCATAAAATTTTCTGGCTTTCTGTTCTTGATGTTGGAATGTCGGCACTAATGGTAAATCAACTAATATCCATTTTCCCTTTGTTTATCTAATCTGCAGTGTCAACCATTTACTCACAAATGGGTTGATTCAAGTTATATGTTATTCTTATCTCCTCACACCCAAAATGCATTTGTTAATGCTTACAAGTTACAACCTACGAAATCATTATGTCCAAAAAAATATATTATTCCTATGTTTTTTTATTCATAGTTATCACACAAAGTATTTTTAAGAAATGTTATAAGAATATGACAAGTGTTTTGGGTCAACCCAACCTGGCCTGTTTGACCCGTACAAAAAACGATCATTTTGACCCGTCCAAGGATGATGAAAGCGCTAGTTTTGGCACCTCTACTAGAACTAGCATGATTCAGTTTTGTATGTCTCTTTGTCTTTTTTTAATGGCAAAGACACACACCCTACATTGCACATTTGTCTTAGACAAGACTTGAACTATCAACCACTTGGTTGAGGAACACCTTAGTTACACCGTGGATCCTGAAGGCCTAAAGCCTTCTGCAGATGACTAAACACATGCTAAATTGAATAGTAAAGCTTCAAATCTTAATGTAGATGAGGAGTAAAGGAAAGTGTGAGTGTATGACCCAAGTCATTGCATTGATTTTGTTTGTTACAATGCCAATTTAGGATTATTATCGACAATTTAACATGTAATCTTCATGGGGTATCCCAAAAGTCAAATCTTTGGTATTCATTACATTGGAACATGATGCAGGGTCTTTTCAACTCAATAGCATACGGCCTCAACTCTTCAGTACGACGTGCACTCTTTGAAAGACTGGATCTGTAAGTCTGTTAATGCATGCATTTCCGGTTCTTAAATTAAAAAAAATATCAAGACAGCAAAAGGTCTAATTGTTTACAAATAAGTCTAAATTTTCGGATATGTAAGTCTATTAGCGCATCTGCTAGCTCCTTTAGCATACTTTTACAACTAATTATTTACAAATGAGTCTAAATTTTTGGATTAAAAGCATTTCAGATCTAATCCCTCCAGTACCAAAAATTATTCATTTTGACCTGTGATCCAACTAGATGACAGTACATGTGTACATATGTTTTGGTTTAACTCTTTTGTGTACCTGTTTATTTCCAGGTTACCTGAAAGCATAAGAAGATGGTTCCCGAAGAAGTTAAAGTCAAGAAGTCAACAAGCGCAACACGAAAGTGAACTCGTCTCTTTAAAACTTGAAGAGCATCACTGAGATATAAAAAAGGCGCTCTCAAAGAATGATCAAGTCATCGATTTTTTTTATTTCGTAACAAAAGATGAGCAATCCAGAAAAAAAAGGATGCCCATAGGCCATAGCTTTCAAAGAGCTATCATATATTTATTAATAGTGATTCTTGTAGACACTAATGTATTATATGTGTATGTGTGTGCTTTGACATTTTAGAACCTAGATTTTGGTGTAATTGGATTGGTTAGAAAATAGCACCATGAACTTTACCAAAACAACAATTTGTTAAACTCTCAATATTTGTGTGAATGAAGTATTTAGAATATACATCAAGTTTCTAATAAAATATAAAAATCACCAACTCACCAAGTACAACTTGATCAAGTCTTTATTGATTTGTCACCATGTGGCTACTGAAAACAGCTTCTAGTGGAACAAAAGATTATGTAGAAAAATAACATTTTGTACTGCTTTTAAAAACTTTACAAAAGAAGGTTTAATTGATTTGCCAAGGTGCCTAGTGCAAATAAAGGGTTTCTGTTCATGTATAGTCATTCTAGTGTTCATAATTCTAGAAATTTTATACAACTCCTTAAATAAAATATTAACTATTTACATAGTTCAATACTTTTTTAAAGGTGTAGGTAGGCTCCCTATTTAACTAAACAAGTTTACCCGACCCAATTAACCATCTTGATTAGGGGAGACCAAATCGATATTCCCAACCATATTACCAACTATCAATACCGATCCCGACAACTCATTTTGACTGGAAATTGCAACCGATTACCGTACCTAGGTTTTCAAATCTGGATTCTTGTAATAATCGGTATTCCTAGATCGGTAATCGATATTCTATAAACATCTAAAGTTGGTGATGAAGTAGGGCTTATTTGATGATTAGATTATATAGTTTATGCTATCGTGAATGTTTGGAGGTAATCAACTGTAGTTGCGTTAGGATTTATTATGGATGTATGATTATGTTAATCCCGTTTTTTATGTTCGGATATATTACTGTATTGGATAATATCAATTTTAGGCCAAGATAGTGTTATTTTGGTTCGGGATTTTTTGGGTTGGTATTTGGAGGTATAATACCAATACCGGTACCGATAGCAATCCCGAAAATTATACAAAACAAGTACCTAATAACTATACACATATAAGTTTTCAGTATGATAATCGGTAAAAATCGATACGGTAATCGGTATTTTTCGGTAATAACTGAATCATACTCACCCCTAATCTTGATTACTCTATATATTGCAAGAACTTCGAGAACTCACAAATATCAATCAAAATAACTATTTTATTTACATATTTACATAGTAGTCGTTAACTAGATATGAGGTCAGGTCACGCGTTGTAGTGATCGGGTCACGCGTTTGGGTCTCGCGTATGTGACTTTGTCAATACGTTGATAACAAAAAGTATCAGGTCTCATACGTCATGACACAACGCCGTAATATGCCACATATTAAAATGCGACGAAATATTAATATTAGAAGTAAAAACGATAACCCTGTCATATTCGTGATGTTGAAGTAGTATTATATGTCAAAATAGAGTAAGATAACAAAGTCGAGAACTCACCAGAGGCTCAAATGACAATTAGTAAAAGTCAAGGACTAAAATCGGAAATATATAAAAGTAAAAAAATGAATGCCACGTGGCAACACGTGGTGGGACAACGTGTCACCACGTGGTTGATCCCACCTTCACCGACCTTCCAAAATACTATGTCAAAGTTGAGTAAGATAACAAAATCAAAAACTTATCAGGGGCTAAAATGACAATTAGTAAACAGTTAAGGATTAAATTAAAAATATATAAAAGTAAAAAATAATTAATTCCACATGTTAAATTGAAAATATATAAAAGTAAAAAATAATTAATTTCACATGTTAGCACGTGGTTGGACCACGTTCACCACGTGGTTGGTCCCACCTTCACCGACCTTTCAAAATAGGAAGGTTGTAAATATCAAAGAGTTAAAAGGGTCAAGACTCAAGAATAATGCTAAATGACGTTGATTGGAATGATCAATATGGTCTACTTTCAATGTTATTCATAATTACAATCTTCATATGTGTTGTTTCTAGCTTCTTGCTAGATCATTTCCTTTTTAGTAAAATCAATATGTGACGTTAAAAGAAAATAAAACAGTCGTTAAAATTACAAGACATATATAGATCTCAAATCAACTATACGAATTTATAGAATAAGAGTTGAAATTGAAGAAAAATATTTATGAATGCCTCACGTCAGGTTAACCATTCATTGTATAATTGTCTAAGCAAATAATAGACATGATAAAATAAGCGATTTCGGACCCGACCCGACGGGTTATACCCGGAACTGGTTCCTATCCGGCAAGGATTGTACCCGATGGTTCCCGTTCTAGAACCATTATCTCAACAGTGTGCTCGGTTCCTACCCGCCCAAAACTCGACCTGGTAGGAACCGGTTTCACCCGTTATTTTTTGTCTATTTGTACTGAATTCGATTATAGCCGTTTATTATCATTTCTTTCATGTTTTGGCCATTTTATTTTCCCTCTTTATCACCCACAATACCCATATAACTTAGTATAAATATATGTTTATTAGTGTGGTTGGTTATCCCACTCGAAACATAAAAAAATATATAAATTACTACTTTTAAAAAATAATAGTTTTATTACGTCTTAACATTAACATCTTGTATTTTATAAACTTTTTGAATTTATAAAAATCACGTTTATTTAGCAGCTTTATATTCTACACAAAACATAAAAAAAAAGATAAAAAATACACCCGTATGGACTTGTACTAGTATGTGGTTCCTAACACTGATTTCAGCTTGGTACTCGATTTGTGCACATCTAAGCAAATAAGCTATTTAACTATTTCTCATTCTTCAAAGCTTAAATGCAATATACAATTTTATTTATATAATATAAAGTAAACTTTTGAAATATGGCATCTCTAATTCTTTAAAGACTAGACGTTTATCGATTCTTACAAGGTATATAAGTTTTCAATGGTTCTAACTATCATGTTTTGATTTCTACAGGTTTTAATTATTGAATTGGCCGGTAACGATACAAACCTTTATCACTTTGGCAACTAACAGGTGTCGTTAATTTTTTTAGTGGCGTTAAGTTTTTTCCAAATTCAAGACTGATGTTTAAGAGTTTTGATCGGAAGGAGAATACAAGTAAATTGATGTAAAAGTTACCTCGAAACGACGCTCCAAACGACGAAATGATGTTTAAACCTAATGATGCTTCAATCGAATGTAAAAATTTAGCATTTGAAGCGCAGTTTCGAGATAACTTTTACATAAATCGTCTCGTATTCTCCTTCCGATCAAATTCCCTAAAACATCCGTCTTAAATTCGAAAAAGTCTTAACACCGTTAAAAAAATAACGACGGCCTGTTGGTTGCCAACGTGATAAAATTTGGGAGCGTTACTAGCTAATTCGATAGTTAGGATAGTGTAAACCAAAAGGTGATAGTTGAGACCGTTTAAAACTAATATACCTTTTATAACTAATAGTTATTAGGCCCGTCAATTGGGACGACGCCATCAAACCGTGTAAAACTTAACTAGAGAACGTTGATAAAGCTAGAAATATCTATTTACTAACTGTAGTTATGTAGAGTAGAAACATTAATAGTATTCAACTGTTGACTAAAAAACAAAACCTTGTTGTAAAAATTACCTTGAAACGGTGCTTTAATCGAGTGTTTAAACATAACGATATTTCAAGCGGATGTAAAAAATCCACCGTTTCGAGGTAACTTTTATATCAATTGTCTCGTATTTTTCTTCCGATTAAAAGCTCTAAAATGACAGTTTAACATTCGAAAAAGATTAAACTTCGCTAACTTGTATATTGAAAGCATATTGTTGACAAAAATAATAAAAACATGAACCGTCGATGCATATTTCGATAGTTGGGAACGATATGCCGACAGCGGCTAATAATGAATCGTAAAAAGTAGGAAGCATGTATGCATATGCATGAGGTGTCGAGAATAGAGTGGAGATGATCGATTGCAAGTGGGAATAATAGATATCATCCATCGCATATCATCATCATCCGATCTCCTCTTGTGGTCATCAGCAAATTGTTTCAACCTTCATTCACATACACAACACACAAACAAATCTTCACCTAAATCAATCTACTTCTTCTATCTCTCTCAATTTCACATACACACCTATCTTCTTCTTCTTCCTGTAATCGCCGATGGATCTGTTTTATATCGTTTCTTCAATCATCGACCTACGCAAAGGTATAATTTCATCATATATTGTTTGTGCTACACTCAGATCTTACGAATTTCACTCTACTTTATGAGATCTGTACCGATTGGTGAATAGATAATGTGTGGAATTGTAGTTTTGCCTGTTTTAATTGCTGAATTGTAATCAGGAGTTATAAGATGTAGTTTTTGTTGATATTTGGTCTCTAATAATCTATCAAGTGTTTATGATTCAGGTTTACTCGTCTTAAGTCGTTGCTTGCTTGCTTGTTGTATGGAGCTTATTTCATTTTTTGGTGAAACATTTTGTGTATTAGTATGCTGAATGCATTGGTTTGTTTGTATTGATTTTGTTGTATTGTGTTTGTTTTATAGTCAGATTTTATTCTATTTTGGATGTTTTAAGAGCTTTCATAATTCCAGCTACTCATGGAGAATAAATAACAAGTATAAAGTACAATTCTAGTTCATGACATCAAATTGCAACATCCAAAAGGACTGTATGATCTTTCATGTTTTGGTGATAGTATGAACGAATCATCTAAGTCCTTTGTTCTCTTAAAATCACACAAAAATGATCACTTGTGCTCTAAAGACAGTGTTAAAGAGAAGGAAGATTAAGTTCTATTTTATGTGTTTTCTATTCACTAATAAAAGTTAGTAAAGGTGACTACTTGCTTAAGTTTGATGTCTCGTGACTTTTTTTAATTTAGGAGTTTTTAATTTGTTGGGAACCATGTTGATATGTGTTTTGCAGGGTTCGGGTGAGACGATTTGCAACTTGCAGGTTCATTTTAGAGCGTCTCATTACATGCCTCTTTAGATTTATGTTAGTTTTATATCTTGAAGAAGAATGAGCTTGTCCAATAAAGGGCCGTTCGTCATTGAGAAAACGCTTAGTGCTACAGGAAAGACTTTACGTTTAAATCCAGATGCAGCAGAATTTGTTCCATTTGCTTTAAGATCACCTTCTTCAGCTGTTGGTGCTCCTAATGGATCTTCAAGTTTTGGTAATTTTGGTACAACACCAGGGAAAGCAGTACTAGATAGATCAGAGTCTTCTGTGTCAAATAATTCAGATGATGAGGTACACCAATACTGGCGTCACCAGCTACCTGATGACATCACTCCCGACTTTAATGTTGCAGGAGATGAGGATTCTCAGGGAATCAATGCACTTCCTTTCTCAATCTTATCTTTGGCTGATGTTAATGAGGCATCACGGTTCACTGACGGTTTTCAGAAGGAATCATCTCCTCATCAAACGAATAGCAGCAGCTTTTCCAATAAGATGAGATATCCTCTTTCATCTTATGGTGAAAATGGACTTTCTTCTAGTTTTCAACAGTTTCCTGCTAAACCATGGGATATGCATGGCAATCAGCTGCTCAATGGTATTGAAGATGGGCTGTCGTACAATGGTGATAATGGGCATGCTTACCTAGATGACATGCTTAATGAGCAACATATGGAGAATACAGAAGTAAACCCTCTTGAATTTTTGGCTTCCCAGTTTGCAGGGTTTTCAGCCGAAAGTCTTGCAGATGTTTATTTTGCAAATGCAGGAGACTTGAATTTGACAATTGAGATGCTTACACAGCTTGAGGTATATCTACCTTTACATCTCTAACCGATTCGTTTAACACATTTACATTCCATTTAGTATATAATGAACTCCAGATGTGTAGTCTACTAGTCTCATGTAATAACCTCAAACCACCATAATTCTCTTTCTGTCCTGACATACATGACAAATAATTTAAGTGGAAGACGTTTGCAATTCATCCGTGCACTACAATTTTGTACATGTTTGTTTTCATTTCAGTTTTTGTTCTTGATAATATTTTGTAGATTGTTATGTTACATGGATCTTCTAGCTTGCATCTTACTGCATGGAGTTTCTTTAAGGACTGTAACTTACACTTGCAACACCACGCCTGTGCTAAAATGCCAGATCTTTGACCTTTAATACCACCAAATAAACACTCATTGTAGCATCCTGTTTGTACTTTTGGTGATTTGGTTCCTAAATACCAGTTAATGTTTTTTCTGTCTACAAGTTTTTTGATTAACATTTTAGAACCAAAAGTTTGGAAGACAAATGTCTTTCACTTAGGCATTCTTCTAAGATAAAAGCTTAGTTCTTTGGCTTCATTTCTTTGCTGCAACTTCTGCTCACGAGCAACATTTAGATTAATTTTTTAAGGATAAATGTTCTTGAAGGCGTGCTATATTATTTATATTGTTCTTATTAACTAATATACTGCAATCTAGACAATTTCTCCTCCAGACCAGAAAGGGCTTTCACAAAGACAAAATATTCTAATTTTTATTACAGCTTCAAGTGGAAGGTGGTTTTAATCATAATCTGAACTCCAAGGTGTTGTCTGCTCCAAATCTTAGTGCTATGGATTTTCCTGCACTCTCTCCTGCAGATGCTCAAAGTGGTGATGATCGCCAACTTCATGCTAATCCTTATCATCCTTTGGATAAGGATAACTTGCTCATGTTCAAATCTTCCACGACCGCCCCATCTGGTGGTGCTACAGATTTTGCTTCTGCTGTTAGAAAAATGGCTTCACAGGACTCAGGTGTATGGAAATATAACCGAAATTATCAAGATGCCACCATTGGATCAAGTAGAAGTTCTCATGTTTTGGCGAGCTCTTACGGTGATGGGCATGCAAGGATGAACTATGGAGATAGATTATCTAGCCGGAATTCAAGTCGTTCGGCTCCCGTTTGGCTTGAAACTGGAGATGCAGTCGGTAATGTTTTTGATGAAATTTAATATCTGGTAAATAGCATTTTTGTAACTGATTGCTTTAACTTTGCTAATTTCACAGCAAATATGTACTCTGAGATGCGTGGTGAAGCTCGTGATCATGCACGTCTACGCAATGCATACTTTGAACAGGTATATACTTTTACATTTGATGCATGTTTCTCTTAATCTCCTTGTGATAATTATGATTGTTACAGTAATAGTCAAAATCATTGAATAAAACCTAAGGAATTAGTAAGCATGTACAGTAGATTTTAGGTGACTTTCAATCTGCTTAACTCGTTTCTCTTTTGGCTATTATTTTTAGTTTGATCCGCTTGGAATAAAACCCAACCCATATTGGCCCTTCCATAAATATGTGGGCTGAAATTGACATCTCTACTTCTGAGTACTATGTTACTTCCAGATATATCCGCTTTGTTAATAATATGCTTGCCATAATAATAGGCACGTCAGGCTTACCTTATTGGACACAAAGCTTTAGCTAAAGAACTAAGTGTAAAGGGGCAACTGCACAACATGCAAATGAAGGCTGCTCATGGTAAAGCTCAAGAATCTATTTATCGTCAGAGGTTAGTTTTGTTTCTGCTCTTTGAGATTTGACATCAGAAACTACATTTTGAAAAACAAAATTTATAGGTCATTAGTTCAAGTTTATCGATTTTTGTTGATGACAGTACTTAGTAGTTTACAGATGGAGAACTATTAGTTTTTTACCTCATATATCTGTTATTGGTTCGTAATCAGCTATATTCTAGTAAGTAAAATCAATCGAAGTGTGCTTTTTAGTTATTTTCCTGTTGGAATTCCATCTCATTTCAAAGCTGGTTAGTATATTTCTTTTTTAGTTGAAACTTTGCTGTTAACATCAAAGGAAAACATTTGGTTAGTTGAAGTTTCTTAGAATCATTATAAGGTACTCAAAATCCACTCTCCATAATTTTATTTTCATGAGATAGGTGTCTATGGAGATACGAAATAAATTTATTGGGCATTTGATCTTCTAAAGCAAAATGATATTTTCACAACCAACATTACGATTTGTTGAAATTTAAGCAGAATATCTGTCTCCAGGGAATTGCAGACCTAATTTATAGGACCCTCGGGAGATATAAACTAGATGTGTCAAAACGGGCAGGTCTGGTGGATCAGGTAACTGGTCAAAATAGGTAATTCTTTTGTATGGGTTGGATTGGATTATTCCGAGAAGTTTTTTTGTCCAATTCTTCATCAATAGTTAGTGTGTCAAATGTCGTTAGATATATTTCATCAAAAATAATAAAATAATTTAACTTGTCAACTTTCGGCATGTTTTGTTTTCTTTTATTTTCTTCTATTTTACTGGTTTGACCACTTAGAGATTAAACATAACCTAAATCGTTCCATTAGTAAGTAAATGGGTCAAAATGCCACTTGTATAAACTTTACACACTGTCATTTGAGTTTCCTTGCAATCATTTTGTTTCTGGGATTCGTCTTGTTATATACTCGTGCAGGAATCCTGTAAGTCCAAGCATGCGTAACAATGGAAGAGGACATGAGAGGTTAATAGACCTCCACGGGCTACATGTGACCGAAGCAATTCATGTCTTGAAACGAGATCTCACGATGCTGAGAAATGTGGCCAGGTCAGCAGATCAGCCTCTACAGGTGTACATATGTGTTGGAACAGGCCACCACACTAGAGGGACGCGCACTCCAGCAAGACTACCTGTTGCTGTCCAGAGATACCTGCTCGAGGAAGAGGGCCTTGACTTTTCCGAGCCCCAGCCTGGGCTCCTTCGAGTTCAGTTATATTGAAGAAAAATCAAATCAACCAGGTACATGAGCTCTTTTTGACACAATAAATCAAAAAAAGAAAAAAAAAACTTTTCAAGCCATGAAAACCTAAAAAGAAAATGTAATATTGATTGTATATGGGAAGAGAGATTAGTCAGTAGCAGCCTGGAAAATCAAAAAAAGGAAAGGGGAAAAACAGAAGCTCAAAAAACATACGGAAAAATGTTTCCGTGTATCATTAAGGTGTAACCATCCAACTGCAGAATTTAAGTTCCGTAGGCAGGATTTGTTCTCATCTTTTGTTAACTGTACTGTTCGTTTTTTGTTACAGAGTTTGCAGGTGTAATGTATAATGTGGATAGAATTGTTTTATATGATAGCTTTCGCAAAATTTGAAAATTTTTTATTATGCCAAGTTTTCATTTGTTTTATGGGTTTACACAGATAAAATCAGGGTCAACTGTTTATGCGGTCTACGTTACGACCCATACAGCTTGTTTGGAAACAGCGAACATGCCTTTGAATTTCTGATCTCTTAGTATCTCAGGAATGTTTTCAATCAGCCAGAAATGGTTTTATCCTAGAGAAGTGCAAGTTGTCTGATCAGTGGCCCCAGACCAGCCTATAGCTGGATCAAAGGGAACCATCGCGTAACTGGTTAGAACCAATTGTTGTGGTCATCGGTCCTAGATATTCTCGTAAACTTTTTCTTTGCCGGGGAAAAAAGGACCTGTTGCTTCTACAAATCAAAGCTCAATACATGTTAAACTTAAGTCACTTTTAAGTTTTACAAAATAAAGCATTATGTTAAATTCAGCAAAAACCAAATGTATTTAAGTTCATAATAATATCTTTCATAAAACTTTGGTTCTTCAAAACATGTCTTTTATTCGAAAAGAAATGTAAACATAGTTCTGTTTTGGAATGTAAATGTAACATATGATTTAACTGCACAAAAAGCAATATAAACCAACAATACATGTGTTCAATGGCAACTTTATTATATATAGAGATTAAGAAAAAGGCTGCATAAAAATATAACAATATCATACTATAATCATCCAAAAAACAATCAAAGTCTCTTTTCATTCTAGCCATTCCTCACCATCCATCCCTTCAATTTCACCAATGTCCATGCTGCATTTTACAATTTTAACCATATGCTGTTAGTTACATCTTTGCTCGTCAAATAAACATGCGAAAACAATGTTACCACGACACACAACTAAAGCACATCTAATGCCCAATTATTATGATTCGGGATAGAAATGGCTCGAACCTAATGGAAGATAGATAGTATATGGCATAAGCAACATGAAGATTCTAACCAACAATTTGCAGACAAAATTTAAAGTGGTCACTGTACCTGTCTCATACTCTGAAAATGAGACCAAGTGCTAAGTACAAACTGAGAAAACATGGGGGTGGGGACCTTTGTGGTCTCACTGTCATGGTTTTCAAGTCCCATGATGCAATAATGTCTTGTCTTTTTGCTAGAATTGTACAAAACCAATCAAACCTTCATCTACATTAATAATTAGTAACTTAAATGGACCTCTCTAGTATATAAAACTAGAAATTGTTGCAACAAACATTCATCTTTTGTAACAATGTGTGTAATGTGCCTTTTATACCAAACTAATTCAAGAATCACATACTCATATTTAAATCCATCGGATAACAACTTAACATGATTTCGACTTTGATGGTTTTCCCAAACTTCGTGAGTCACGGATGTTATTATTTCATGCATTTATTTAGTATTATTAGAATAGCAACTCCTAGATATTCTAGGATAAAATCATTGCAACCTGCATTATGTATGTAAGACTAAAACCCACAACCATTTAGTTGACCAGACTATCCCGTTGAGGACACACATTTGTCTGGTCATCGAATTTTAATTCTAAGTTGTCCATTAAGCGGTAAAAACGAAACTTAAACAGCTTTGATCAGCTAATGAGCTTGAATCAAGAATGAGAATGTTACCAAGGCAATGCAGGATCATGAGGAGAGTAATCATAATAACAATGATGATCAAATATATGTTGAAAGCATGAGGTCTCATTTGTATTCATTAACCATGGTGGGAACTCCATAACTTGCTCAAAAGGATGATAAAACCACTCATCATCATCATCATCATGCTCTTTTGTTCCAACTTCAATGGTCTCCATTGACTTGCACCACCTCGCCGCCTTAACCACCGCCACGTCCTTGGCGGTCGACAGACCAGAGGAAGCAGCCATTGGGTTGTAGTAAACACTTGTGGTCAAGTTGTTGAAATCTTTAAAATTGAGACTCAACCCCAAAGTTTGATTAGGAAGTACCAAGTTGAAGTTTTCTTGATTTAGTGGTAGTGGTGGAGGCACATATGTTGACATAGGCCGGTTGTTGGTGGTCGCAGGAGCACGTTCTCGTGGCGGTGATTGGTGGTCATGATTAGCAGTTTCTTGTTGTTGTTGTTGTTGCTTCATGGAAGCTCTATGGAACTTAAGTGCAGTAGCAATCTCTCTTCTAGCCTCAGCCATGTTTAAAAATCTTTGTTGATGAGGCTTGTTGGTGTGCAATCTCCTTCTGATTTGTTTCTTGGGTTGTTGTTCTTGATTTGAAGATAACATGTTGAAATTTTAAGAATTGTGGTTTCTGTTTATGAAAGCAAAACACACACTTTGTTGGATGCAGAATATTCTACATATTTCATGAATTTATAATATACATATATGGCCTTCATCTAATCCAATTTATATTTTTATTTATATTTATGTTTTCTTATTTTATCCCATTTTTTTCTTTATTCTATATAATATAACAAACTATGCCCTTTCTTTCCATTTGTATTTACAAGCATTTGACATGTCCTATTTCTTAGTGTTACTATTACTTAAATCATGATCCAAAATCCAAATATGATACTTCTTATGACATGTCCCAATTCATATGTATAAAAAATCACATATATATTGTATTTGTAGGCCGGTACCGGGTAACTAGAAATGCTGACGTTGAATACTAACAACGCGTTTTAGACACATATGTTGTGGATAAGGGGATAGTGTTAAAGATACGCGTGCTTGGATCGGACATAAACCATGAGCTTCTTGTTTTAAAAAAGACAACATGGATGATTGCAGCATATATGTAAAAACCATATATTCCTAGCTTATCATACTTTTGCTAGAAATGGTATCAAGAATATTAAAAGTAAGGGTAGCAACATCCACCATTATTGAAGTGGTTGCACTTAACCTAGCTAGCTAGGCCAAATAATGTCTTCAAGAACATGTGGATCTTTGAGTTTGTGGGGTATATATGCATGCATGCATATTTACATGTGCATCAATACATGTATAGCTAGACACAAATATGAAAATGGATAAATAGTTTTGTACCAATTAACTAATATGATGAACCTGCAATTTTTCTGAGGGCACATGGGATAACATTAGCTTACTAAAATCAGAATTTTGCCATACCATTCTATTCGATCTGCTCGATTTACTGTTCATTGATGTGGTTTCTCTATCAATTCTTATAATGATAGATAGCTTTTTAATCTGTTCAAATATCATACCAAAAGAAAACACAATGTATACCAATTGCTTGTTGATATCCGGCCTGATGACAATGCAAATTATGTAATAAAACAGTACTAGTCGTGTATACGGGTCATGGGTTGTAGGAGATTGTCTATTGGGTTGCTGTCAACCACCATAACTGCCATTGTGGTTGGCATGTGACGAAGTGCCACGTATCTGAAGAGTAGCTAGCTGGCGATTGTTGATCTCAATTGATTCACACAATATCAAGATGAACTATTCTTTCATATATTCATCATAATAATCAATTTACAGGAGCGTTGCATACATAGGTGCTTGAATGGTGATCCCAACGATTCATAATCGTTGTGTCTGTTCATAGGGTGGTTTCTAGGTTGTAGGGTTGGCAAGAATAGCCCCTACACTATTATAAAGACACAAACTAACTCTAAACCTATATAATAACATAATAAGTCCTTGAAGTTATGGAGTGATTAGTTCTTTATAGTTCTTCAGCGATAATGACCTGCAAACATCTGTAAGCTAGGGTCAACATATATAAGAACAAAACAAATATCGAGATTTCTGCCTTGAAATATGGCGAAGTAGCCATACAGATACAACAACAAGCTTTGCGACGTGAAGCTAGCAATGAATAGGAGAACTCCTGCTTATAAATACACGTTGTTGGCATCCTGCTTGTGACTCGTATAAATGTACTAGTCATATGCCGCGGTCTGAAACCAGCACCTTATAGCCAATATACCTGCATCTTATGTCATTTTTTTACTAGTGTTGAATGTTGGCCGCATGTATAAATTAACTCATGCATTATATTTATACATATTGAAAATATATCATCGATCAGCTAATATTATTATCGGCTAAAGTTGGAGTTAATAATTTCGTGCTAATTATAAGTCGAGTGGCTACGTACCTATGATGAGGCTCATCAATATAAAATTTGTGTAAAAAAAACAAACTCAACAAAAACACTTAATTGGATGCACTGAAATTGAGGCTAGCTAGATGTGTTCAGAAATTAAATAAAACATACATGCATGCATGTTTAAACTTATTGAAAAGATAACGAATATAAATAGGATGTTTGGGATCTATGGTATAATAATTAATATTAATAAACCTATATATATAAATAAACCTTTCAGCAACTTTCATTGTGGTGTATTGATAAGAGACATGATTCTCCAAAAGAGACTCATGTTCAAAACTCATTACGGACATTTAAGAGGGACAAAAGGAAGACTCGTGACAACACAAGTTCGATCCTTAAGTCAAACAAGTTTTACCGCTAGCTTGTTGTCATGCCTATAGGTCTGTGGGTTAGCTGATTTTCCTCATATTGGAGTCGGGTTCCCTAAAATAGTTGGGTTAGATGGTTTGATCGGGCTACCAAATATTATCTGTGTTCGTAAAATGTACGAGGTTGCCTTTCCAACTTTTGCTTGAAATATGTTTCTCTGTTTGGTCAGCTACTTCATAGTACTTAAGTTTATACTAAAGTATTTCAAATATATAATATATATTAAATCCTCAATCGGATAAGATAGATTTAAGAACAAGTATATATGTTTTTTTCTTTTTTTAAATTCATGTGTGAAATCAATTAACCAACTATATATCTATCTATGTTTTTAAAACCCTCAATGTTAAGTTTCAATTGCCTGACATTTACATCAACATGAAGTTCATCTGTATTAACTATATATATTAACTAGGTTAGAGACTCGTATTTAACAATGGATTAAGTCAGAATAAAGTTTAAAGAGTTAAACTAAGCAAAACTTCTTATGAAATTATTCAATTTTATATCTCTCAATCAAAATTACAACTTTTTAAATACTTCTTTATGTAAAATCCATTAATGAAAATTGATTGCATACTTGATCATAGAAACTCTTGTTACGATTACTACTGAATAATGTGAAAGAAAATATCCTTAGATATGCAGTAAAAAACTTGAAACCTAGTTTCAAAAAGTTTTATAAATGTGAAACATTAAGGAGAACAAGATACTTCATCATTGAATTAATAATATCATGCCAAGTAAGCATTTATAGGATAGACATGCTAAGAGATTAACACTTGGCAAAAGTAGGTTTGCTTTATTATATTTTATAGATTATAGATAGATTTGCCAATCAAGTAGGCCGGTTTATTCTCGTGAAACTTGCTATAAACAAGATTTAATACAATAATACGGATTTAACTAGTCATAACATTTAAGTCAAAATGGTCCAACTAAACGAGTATACAAGTGTTGCTCAACTCACTTGGTTTACAACCGAGCAGCTCGACTCTGCTCCATTTCGAGCATTTCTGTTCAATATAAAATTTAATACGAAGATTTCAAGTTTAAATGTTGCCATTGTCACTTCTCATCCATTCAAGATACATAATAAGTTCAATAAATTCCAAAAAATACACAAATTAAGTTCCGTATGTTGTAATACAAATTGTTTCATTTAAATACTAAAGCAAAACATCTTAAAAGTTTATTCTTCAATCCTCATGCACATTTAACAAAATGTTACACGTCATTGTTCATGCACCTATAATAAAATAGAACTATAATGTTTTGTTTACCTGTAAACGTTTTGGTTTGGTAACAAAAAGTGTTTTGGTTTTTGAACAACGAATGTATAGGTTTTAAGTTTAGACTAAAAGTTTTAATAACTAGTGGGTTTAATTTAAGCCAGTATATATAAATTGGTTATCCACTAAAATAACACACACACACATACATATAACAAATTAAAAACACTCGAGCCGAACCGAAATGAGCGGATCTTTGCTCGTTGCTTGGCTCGTTTATAAACCAAACCGAGCTGAACGGCTAGTTTACAATGAGCTAAAAAAGGGAACAAGCAATCTCTAAACGATCAGCGAACGACAAGCGATTTGAATACCTCTAATGTGATTGTAATCGTGATGTTGCATAATATAATTCATGGATACTTAGGGTAGTGGGGGTACATGAAACCTCCCCCCATCCCTCCTAACAAAAAAAAGTCACAATGACAAGTAGAAATACACAATGACGAACAAAGACACAATCCACTACAAGAAATATGACTTTTAGCGACGACATATGTCGTATCTAAAATGATATCATTAACTGAAAATTTTTTAAAAAAATATTTTATTATAAATAAAGATATTAATTAAAATGTTTATTTTTATGATGTAATTTAAAAAAATGTCGTATCTAAAATGTATGAACGTTAAAAAAATGGATGAATTGACATGTATCTTACATGCGGAAGGTCAACAGAAATTATTAAAACTAAAAAAATCTTATTTTATAATTTATAATTCCAACTATTTACAATCATATCACTTTTAGTAGTCATTGAATCCAAAATGTGATTGTTCAAATTAGTTCTTACACATTTTACAAATACCGGACATTTAAAATAAACCAAAGTTAATAGTATTATTTTTTGTACGTTACCTATGTTAATTAAAATATTATGTAACATTCATATGTGATAATATTCCAACATTATAAAAAAAGTTTCATTGTTTGAAAAATAAATATACTCCTCTAAGATTCTTTATCGCTACAAATCAAAGCACTTAGCTAGGTGAATTAGATCCATTGACAAAATGGGTGTGGGTAAAAGTTAATCAACAACAACAAATGAGGCTTGCCATGTGTAAATGAGTTCTTTCATGTCACACCATGCATGTCCACAAAAGGTCAAAATAAGTCATTTAGGTGTCAATTGCTTGTACTTGATGCAAAGTGGACTAATGGTTCATTAACCGGCCTTAATGTACGTGTCTTTTTGTTATGTGTTACTTAGTAAATTAATTGTTTTAGATTACATCAATGCAACATCACATTAAAGTCGTTTAAGCATGTGTTTGTTGTGTTAAGTCGTTTAAGTGTTCGATTTTGGCCGGTTTACAGTGGTAAGAAATGTTGCTAACGATTTGATTTAGAAAACATTAAAACCGGGATATCTATACCTCTATCAGATGTTTAAACCACAGATAGTGGTAGGTTAATTATACACTGTCTACCTTTTGCTCCGAAACACATTTCTGGACAAATTAATTAGACTGTTTCGAAGTGAACTAGGTTAGATATATGCATGTCTCAGTCAGTCAAATTCAAAGGTTCAATGTAGTAGGAGTAGATTTATTATATAGAGGAGTGAAGGGTTAGTGTTTTTATCGATCGACTAGAACTCCAAACGATTTATAAACTAACATTTAATGGAAAAAAAAATGAGTGGTGACTCATACGAGCAACCTTGCAAAAAAGATTTATGTGTTGGTGGTTTGTTAACTCAACTAAGTTGAACTTAATTTTAGATAAATTAGTGATTATATAGAATTCGAAGAACTTTTAAATTGCAACTTTGTCTCACAACATGACCCATGATTTGTGAACACCATAAACTCCTCAGACCATATTATATAAATGAGATTTATTAATAAGTCCGGTCTGATTACCGGCCCGTTATAAAAAAAACAATGCTTTCAAGAAAATTAAGGGAACAATATATAAGTATTATAATATATTAACATGTTATTGGTGACGTGCTTTTTGGTTTTACTTGTGATATTATTGAACCTATATAGAGCATATATATAATAATAACAAACACATTGTAATTATGTAATGAAATGAGTCAATATAAATTAGGAAAAATCAAATTAAGAAACGTCCAACGCAATCGTGGACAAGTTGTAAAGGATAATCGTGATTAGGCCCCGGCCGATAATATTTTATTTAAACCCACCCAAGCATGTGTATTTTAGGGGATATATATATAAAATTAAATGTGTGAAAAAAAAATATAGACGGGAAAAATGAGAGGGAATATTCTAGGGGCAAACATTCTAAAAACAAAAGTAATTTTAAAAACAACGAAAAATCAATTTTTCTTTAACGAATATTTTGAATCCTAATAGTTTTAAATATTAATTTTTGTTATAATAATTTAGAATGTTGAATCCAATTTTCAGTCGCAATTTTTTCATTCATTGGATTATTTATTTTATTCAACTCGTGTGTCTACACAGGTATTAAACCTAGTATATATAAAATTAAATGTGTGAAAAAAAAATATATGGTGTTAAACACAATGTTTTAAGTGACTTGGAAGCATTATTAGTGTTGTTTATGTGTTGTGTTTACTGTTTATAAATTTAAATAATTTAAAGGTGTCAATGTAAAGTTTCACATGTTGTAATAATTGATTTAGAAGTGCCAAAACTGTGTTATATTTTTTTGAGTTATTGGATTTTAATAATCTAACTTTAGTATATTGGTGGATATGAATTTCATCTTAAGAAATTATGTGTGATAGTCCCAACTTGTAAATTATTTTCCTCCACCGAGTCTTATGTAACTTTGATTCAAAAATGGTCGGGTAAGGTTTTATGAGACACAAAAAAAGGCATAATAGGTTTTTTACACAAAAATGATCTGTTATAAAAGGTTCGATGGAGGAAGATAATATACAAGCTGGGACTGCCACAAGGAATTTATTAAGTTGACATTAATATTTGTCAATACACTAAACTTCAGATTATTAAAATCAAATAACCCTATTTTATATATAGATGCATCAATGTAATTGCACATGTTACACGGGAGGTAAAATGTGATATAAAAAGTGTGTCACGTAAACGTTTATTAGACGTCATATAGACGAAGTGGTTTCATTTTTTTGTCATTGGGTACGGTGAAGGGTTATACAAATAGATGATGATGCGGAGGAATAATATGGGATTATGGGGTAATAATAAATGTAAGAGAAAAAAACACAAACACCCAAATCACGTTATGGTTAAACTTACACCCTATATGTTGTAAAAAACAATATATCGCCACACTAACATAATTAGCTTCTTCATTCGAGCTCACAAAGTTAGCTTAATAGATGACCTTATATACGCATGATTGCGGTAATGATATACTAAAAAGTTGTATAAATATATGAAAATTAATTAAAAAAATTATTAAAACAAAATATAACGATATTATACTCAAAATTCATAATAACATGATTTTTAGTTTTCTGACGTATTTTACGACATATCAATAAATTAACCAAACATATTTGAATTGATACATATTAGGCCGGGTCGTATCTCAAATCAAATTTACAAATGCAATGATCACGTGTCCTATAACCGGCCAATTCACCCTAATGAAAACTCATCTTTGTAGTTACTTTTTGTTATTTTCCTTATGACTAAAATTGAATCGTTATTAAAAGTTTAAAACAAACACACGAGACAAAATTACTATTTTTATAGAATTAATTTGTAGACATGAGTCATGAAAGAGTCAATATTCAACCAACAATATATTTAATTATAAGGCAATTGGAATCTTTGGGCCAGTTTAGAAATTAACTTAATTAGAATTGAGAGGTACAAAGTGTATGTACGGTTGGTACCATATAGAAAACATCTAGAAACACTTTGGTTTTTATTGAACCATCTTTATATATTGCTTTTTTTCTTATGTGAAAAGAGGCTAACAAAAACTCAATATGATCTATCAAACAACTAGTTAAAGATGACTTTTCTAGAACAAATTTATCACACATATAGGTCAAGTGTTTTTAAGCTATTTTTAAGTCATGAAGTTAATTATGAAAATAATGTAGCCAACACTAGAAATATGTGATTAATTAAAACAATTTTTGTAAAATATGTTGACTGATGTTTGAACTTTGAAATATATGTCCCTTCAAACTACATATTGATAAAATATCTTAACATTCATTACTATTGCAATCAATTTATTTTAGGAAATGAACATGACAAAATAATATTCTTGCACGTAAAGCATGACTATGACTATTGAATTTCCTTAAAACTAGCTAAGACAATCCATATCCATTATGGGTTCAAAATTGACTCATACGACCAACTCGATTTAAATTTTTTTGGAGTAGCATGAAGCGTCGATAAAAATAACTTGTTATTTATGTTTTTGATTCATTTGTTTATCTATGTGGTGTATATGTATAATTTACTAAAACAATAATATAAAAAGATATATAATAATATACTATACAAACTTAATTAAAAATGAAAAATAATAGAAAACACATATTTTAGAGGTCCTTTTGAATGTGTCTTTTATAATTTTTTTATACGATGAAATGACTAATCTTTTTATTTTCTGTTTTTTAAAAAGGACGACAGGGGTAATAAGATCTTTGAAGCAAATCTTTTGAATATATTTTTAGTTATAACTTTTTTCATATTACTTTATTTTATACACTTTATAGTTTATATCAAAAACAGTTTTTATATTTTCAAAATTCAAAGCGGTCATTTTCTATGTACGGCTGGATACTACAATATTTTTATTTAATAAATAGCATCTAGAAGACTAGGATTATTAAACTATCATTATTGGGATAATAAGACCATTTGTTAATAAACGACATGCATGAAATTATATTAAAATGGTATTAAAGTTATTACTCCATATTATATAGTGGAACTAGATTAGTGACTCAAGTATAGTATTCGTTGAAAAATATATATGATGTATATCAAAATAAGTTGATTGTAGTTTGATGTTAAATACATGGAAATAATCGAATTCTTTCTAATGTTTTAGAGCATTTATATGGTTGCTAAATTCAATAGTTTGTGATGTGTTAAATAACTTCAAACTCAGTATAAAGTTTATTGGTATTAATATCTGATCTATTTTTACATGTGAGTGCTTTTTCAAGAAGATGGCTATACAACCTAAGATTTGTATCTTCAATTCCTCTCAACTTATGTGGAAACAAAAATCGAATAATTTGTTATACTTTGACTTGTTCGAATCTTGTCCAAGAGAAGTACTAGCGTAATCAATAATGTATGACAAATCACTAACAGTAAAATTCTCTTAAGTTGTAAATGAAACTTCTTGGGGTACTTGAACATCTATCAAATCTCTTTTTTCCTTTGAATCAAATGTTTTTTTTTTTTGTGTAAATGTCAGATCGATACCCATTTCTCTACCAATCTCCTTAGCTTCACCAATTGCTTTTAAAAAATAGTTTATCTATAATCGTTAAAGTATTCAGTCAATCTTTTGTTTTCTTTAATAACAATATTCTAATTAACATCCTTTGATTTTGCTCACTATATTCATCTGGTTTAATAATTAATACTAGATGATATTTGATACCAAAAACTCAAATTTCACCAATATGTTAGTGAATTTGTTTCACTGCTTGCACCTACAAGAATCGTCATTTTTTTCTCCAAACTTCAAATAAAGCTTCTCAAGCACTAACAAGTTGTGTTTAATAGTGTTGACACTATGAGCACAACTTTCCAAACGAGATTGAGACAATGATTTAAAACTACAATCTTTAACATTATCTTTTAAAATTTGCCATTGATAATAGAATTTGCAAAAATAATATAAATACGTTAGATGAGTCCAAAATAGCTCTTTCTTTTAACACAAATTTTAGCCATATCACATTATGTAAGATTAAGATAATAACAACCAGAGTGAGTGTAAAATGTATTAATATTTGGATCTAAAAATCTCTTTGAACTCATTGGTATTTTCCTTTTATGTTTGCCCTCATTATCATAGCCTTGACAACTCATGACATCAATCTCAAAACCTAAAGACTTTAATTCCTAAGTGTAATATCAATTTTTTTCCCGTGGTATCATTAACATTCACAAACCCTAAAAAAGGACTTTTTGACAATAGTAAAGTTAGATAAGAACTTTAAATGCCTCACTATTATAGTCATATGATCTTGATGACTTGAATCGAGAGTACAATCAAGTGTGTTTGAGTGATACTTTGCTTCATTTATCTTCTTGATGATTTTCTTTGCATAAGGTTACCATTACATGCTCTTCATTTATATCATGTCGAACATGCTCGTGCTCTTCAACCAGGGGCGTACCCACTTTGGTGGGGTGGGAGGCGCCCGCTCCCCCTGCGAAATTTTTTTTTTTTGGTTTTTATATGTTAAATTCTCGATCGACCCACATAAAATTTAACCCTCGACCCCCATACAGGCTTGAAAACTCAGTTTAATGCCCAGTTAGTAGCCTATATGAGACACATAATATTTAACAATGGATTGGGTTATATTATGGTTAGAAGATAGTAATATATATTTATTTAATTAAATTTTCATATATAGTCAATCATTATGGTATTGTAACCTTAAGTGTTTCACCATTGCACAAAACCATCAATATAGTTGATGATTTGGATGGTCATGAGTACAAAATGGAAACATATAAATAAATTAACTACTTTTGCTAAGTAATCAAGTGAGAAGTGATGAATGGTGGAAAAATTAGTTGTAGAACCAAGGTTCACAACATCACCATTTTTATACCATAACACAAGTTTTCCAACATAATATTGTTTGGAAACATGGTTTGGTTTCATTAACTTCTTATTTGTAGATTAGTGACTTAAAAAATATGTATAATGGAGGCATATGAAGTTTAAAAAACAAAATAAAAGATTTATTTTATATAGTTTGAGAAAAACAATCCTAACTCGAACCTTAAAATGGTGATTCACCAAACTCTATTTACCTTGGTAAATACATGGTAAAGTTATAGAGGATGTTTCAAGTATTTAGGAATAAAAAACTCACAAGTTGTTATTGAAAATTTGTTGAAAAAAAGATGAAATTTGAGAGAGAGTTTGAAAGATGAAAATTTGTAGAAATTCTTAAATAGATTGAGAGAGTTTGAGAGAGAGTTTAGATGATGAAAGTGATTAGAGAGATTTGGTTTGGTATTTATAGATAAAAATTAGGGTTAGACATTAAATAAGTTGGTTGAGTGGAGGGAATGAAAATTTTTACTTTTAAATATAAGTGGAGGTAAAATGAATTTTTTTAAATTTTGACCCATCAAATTTATTTGTTGTCATTTTTTTAATTTAACCCGACCCGGTTCGACCTGAACCGAATCGAACCGGATTGAAAAAAATATTATATATCGATACTTAAACGATTACTACCAAATTTCCGACCCCCATGAAAAAATTTCCTGGGTACCCCACTGTCTTCAACGTCTTCTTGCTCTTCTGCCTCTTCTAGTTCAACTTCCACAAACTCTTGTTTCCCTTCAACGTGTTCTTTAACACGTGGTTGCACAAACTTATGCATAGTACCGGTTTAAGACTCACTTTACCAAATTTTTCTTAACTTTGCGTTGCCTTTTACGCTTTTGGCAACAGGGTGGTAGTTTAGGAGTCATGATTTCTAAACTAGCTTGTTTTTGTAAAAAATAAAGGTACTATATTCATCAAGCTCACCTATTCGTTTCTTGGGAGGAAACTCATTTTTTATGAGGAAACCCACTTTTAATGAGAAAACCTCCTAGCCCAACCTAGAAACTTTATTTTTTTTCATTTTTTTTGTTTTAGGCGTGATTTGAACCTAAGACCTTCCAATTTTTTATAAGTATTAGATACTCACCTTAATCACTTGAGCTAAAAATCAGTAGTATCATACGCGTAGCATTATAAGCGAGTTAACGAATCATTGATGTTTCTAAGTTCCAACACATATAAAAATATTTTTAAGGTGCAATCTTTCCTTTATAAAAGAAGGCAAACGGTAGCAACTGTTTCATATTTCAAGTTACCAGTTACCGCTGCAAATCTCTCCGATGCCATCTCCGGCGAACAAACGCAACAACAAAATCACACAAATCGTCCGCCTCAAACACCTCATGCAACGATGGCGTCACCGTTGCACCACCACTCATTCCGATTCACATCGTCGCTGCATCCCCTCCGCCGGATCCCTAGCTGTCTACGTCGGTCCAGAACGTCACCGTTTCATCATTCCGACGAGGTTAGTCAACCTCCCGGTGTTTTCATCATTACTCAACAAAGCCGAAGAGGAGTTCGGTTTCCAAACAAGCGGTGGATTAATCATCCCCTGCGACGTTAATTTCTTCCAGTGGCTGTTGAACGTTTTGAACCGAAACCAGAACGGATCATTCTCTACGCTCGATTTAGACGATTTGACAGCGATGTTTGCTCAATCGACGATCGATTCAACTCCGCATTGTAAAGATGTTGTTAACTGCCGGAGGTTCACTCCGTTGTTACAGAAAGCTAGGGTTTGAAAACTGAAACGCATGCGTCCAATTTTGTTCGATTTCACAGGTTCGTAATTTGGTTTGTTAACTCGATCTGTTGTCAATTAGGGGTGTAGTGTTAGTGTTAGGGTTAGGTTTTTTAATTGGATCTGTTTTAGTTTTCGTCCTTGAACCCAAATGTATTGGTGATGTTTGATTGAATGGGTTACAATGAGATGACGTTGATGAAATGTTAGGGTTTGTTTTGAAGCAGCAATGGTGATTGATGATGAATTTTTGTTTATTTTATTTTGTTTTGTGTTGATGTTGTTTGAGTGTGCTTTAGGGATGTTTGGGATTGCTTATTTTTTCTCCTTTTAACTTCTGGTAGAAGTTAATAAGTCAGGAGGTACTGACTTATTAACTTTTCCCCTCCCAACCTAAAGTTTGCCAAACATCTTTTAACCTCCTTTTTAACTTTTCAGAAGTTAATAAGTTATAAGTTGCTCTAAATAAGCAATCCCAAACAGCCACTTAGTACGTACTTTGATGCTCGGCGTTATCATACCCGTTCTGCCAAAATTGTTTCACTATTTTAGACAAATGGTTAATGTCTCAAAGAGTGAGATGGGATAATGTCTCTCAAGCATTATCAAAAGTAAAAAATGAAAGAGCAAATGTGAGAGAAGTGAGGATGATATTTTTGTCCTGAATACTATATTGTATCAGTACCGAACTGATAGTTTCGGTATGGTATTAGGTTTCTGTTTCTTTAAATTCGGTATTGGTATTTTTGGTACTGGTACCGGTCTCGTATTTCCTAAACATCATCGCTAGATGCTAAATCATGTATGTTTATCTTCGTTTTTTTTGTTTTAGTTGGTATTTATCAACTCCTCTATCTTCAATTTGACAACTCCTAAAACACAAAACAATTATTCATGTTATCCAAATTTTACTTATAGACGAAGCATATTCAAATAACATTATGAAATTTCTTATTTGTGAATTTGTGATTAGTTATACACGAAAAAAAGTTAGGATATTTGCATCGTTGCTTTTAATGATTCATGGCTTGAATTAGTTATTTTTGAGTTAAGTGCAATTTGCACCTTTGTGGTTTACACTTAGAGTCAGTTTGCATTCCCGTCTGAAAAATTAGATTGTTTGCACTCCTATGGTCATATCTCCATAATTTTGTCTGTTTGTTGATTGTAATTGAAGGGGGTAAGAGTGACTTTTAATCATTTAAGTTGAGTAAATTGAAGGGGGAAAACTAACAGAAAACGTTGACGGAAGGACCAAAATGTCATTTCCAAAATGGCAAGAAAAAAAAATTTAAGGACTAAAGTGATCGAAACGGTACAAACCCAAGGACCTTTTTGGCAATTTACTTTAAAACTTATCATATCAATTTACAACCATAAGGTTCTCATATTCTTGAATAATGGTTATGTTCTTCTACACAGCATCACAAAAACCTAAAAATAGAGTTTTAAATTACGTTGAAGGTTTGCCCTAAAAATTGGTTATGGAGTTTAAAAATAGGTTAGAAAAGGAGTTTTAAATGGTTTAAAAAGGGTAAATTGGTATTTTAACCATTATTTGGATGATTAACTAACGATCAAAGTCAGAGAGGGGTGCAAACAGCCTAATTTTTCAGAACGGGATGCAAAATGACTTTGAGTGTAACCACATGAATGCAAATTGCACTTAACTCTTTTTATTTTATTCAATCGATCCTTCATAGATTTAGTAAAACAAGCACATTATTAAGTTTATGGCTTTATACGTAATTTTTCTTATTAACACTGTTTGTAGCACATACATCATTCAAAGATTGATTCCCTTTCAAATATTTTTTGTTATTAAAGCGGTAAAGTACTGATACACCGGTACCACTGATAAATTCGGTACGGTATACGGTACCCATGTTTCCTTAAATTCGGTATCGGTACCATTACGGGTACCAATCTCATCCATAGGGAAGAGAGAGGGGCAAGGGATTTATCAAGGAAACGCTCATACAAAATTTACAGCATAACGACCCCACATAATGGGTCTAGGGGTGTTATAAGGCGTTTTTTTGGGATATAATGCACACTACAGACTCTAAGAATTGCAATTTTTTTACGGTAGTTTGGATCAACGACCGCAATTATCTTCATTCTCTTTATCGGATAATACTTGGGTTGTATATGATCCGAACCGAATCGAACGAGGCTTTGTTCATCTTCGATTGTTAAGTTGTTAGTGAAATAACAAACAGTTCACGAACATATAACCAAATGAAAGTTTATGTTTGTGTTTGTTTGTTAAGAAATTTAAGATGTTTGTGTTTGTTTGTTAAATTTGTAAATGAGCCCAAACAAACACATATGAACACTAATAAGCACAACAAACATACATGATCTTAAAATATTAAAAAAAAATAATGAATAGTTAATACAAAATATAAGATATAATCCATGTTAAAGTAGTTAACAAGTCAGCATAACAAATAAACAATAGTTATTCAAAATTAAACGAATGTTTACGAACAAAAATGAATGAACGTGGAACTTGTTCATGTTTGTTTGTATGTTTATATTTACGAACAAAATTTCTTGTTCGTGTTTGTTTGTTTATTTAACAAATGAACATAAATGAACTTCTCGTCAAATGGTTAATTCGTTTACAACCCTAGATAATATACATTGAATGATTGAAAAAAGAGTTACCAGATAATACATTTGGATTTCTAGTTACTATCTTGACTCGTCTCATACTCACTAGAGAATAAAGGCTCACCTAATTGACCGAATAACCTAGACTTATCAAACTCATATAAGACCTGAAAAACATCAATTGAAACAAGCACACTCATAACTAAGAGTATGTTATCGCTTTTGATTTAGTATAATAAAATAGAAATGGGATAGTGAATATGTGACTGTTACGCGTCTAACGTACACGTGAAACCAATCAAAATTACGTGGTAAAAATTCCTAGATCCGTCACGTCACTGCTTAATTATAGATACATTTGCATAAGACCTGAATGTAAATGTACCAAATAACATAAATGACCATTATTGTAATTCCTAACATTTAGATGTAAAATGTTATTTTAACTAAATTACATGATCAAAGTTTTAAGATTTAGGTCGAGGGGAATGGTACAAGCAAGGAAGGTGATGGGGAGCTCGTGGGCGAGTTTGTCTCCTCATTAGAGAGCTCGTGAAAGTGATTATGTGAGAAGATGAGGTGAGTAAGGTGAGAATGATACTCATTGGTGATGACGAGGACCACTCCTCCTCTCTTAAATTTAAAAAAATGTTTTTTTAGATTTAAAAATGGGGAAGTGGACACCAAGAACCAGGCGGTCATGTGATTTCACTTGTTCTCTATGTGTATATATAAGCTTTTTGTGAGTTGTGAGTTTGTCATTTGTGCCTCATTGCATAACACCTGTCCACCTCATCCTTAACCTGGTGTTAATGTTATTCAGATAAACAGGCTTCTGTCTTGTTGAAAATTGTATTTTAGTTTTTCCATACGATTTACCAAATCTTATTCGGATGATTTTAATAATAAATAAAAAAGATTGTTTTTTGCACATCAATTGATAATGCATGTGCGGAAACATGAAATTTTGACAACTAGGATTGTATGCTTGATTTGCTAAAGTTATGGTCTAAACAACAAAACCATTTCTTTGGTTTTTTATTATCAAAACAAATATTAGTTTGTCTATTGCACCACACTGGTTGATATATGTTTTTGGCAATGAAGATTTTGAAAAGAAATTTTTTTGGCAATGAAGATTATGAAAAGAAAATTGTGGAATCAAATTGGTGAAGAGTTTTTGGATGCATGTGTAGTTTGTGTTCGAGTAAAATTATACTAAAAAGTCCATATGTCTTAGAAAGTCTAAAAAGTTATGAGATGGTGATATGCGGCACTCTTTTAAAATTATAAGAAATGATAAAATTGGTAATGTTTCTATAAGTCTATATTCAAGTTTCACCTTTTAAACGTCCATTACTTTTAATAGGACATTATTTTTTTTTAAATTATTGTACTATTAAGCGAACATTTTCTTATCTTCAAAACGCGTATAATAATCATATATAAAAAAATTCACGTTTTCAGCTCATTTTGTTATTTCGTCTGGTCATTGTGTTATATTATGTCATAATAACACAATGACATGACGAATAATGCAATGAGCTAAAAAACAAGTTAAGTTATAATATATTTGATATGTTACACAAATAAAATAAGTAATTGATTTGAGATTTTATGTTACACCATATGGTTATGTCAACAATGAAAACAAATTATAAGATTTGACATAATGTGTATTATGTATGTTTTATTTGTATTAAAAAATAAGTTATAATATAACACAATAACCTGACTAAATAACATAATGACCTGACGAAATAACACAATGAGTTGAAACGTGAAAACAAATTTCATTTTTTATTCATCAATATTATATGCGTTTTGAAGATAAAAAACACTCGTTTTTTTGTGTATTTTTTATTAAAAAATAATGTTGTATGTAAAAGTTACGAACATTTAAAAGGGGGCGGGATTTAAAAATGAGGCAAAGACTAATATACGATTGACATACCATTTAAAGTTTTAACTATTTACAATTGTGTCATCTTGTGTTTTTTTATCCAAGTTACCCAACTAAACTAACATTTAGTTTTGTGCTCTTATTAACCAACCATAAAATAAAAATGAGTAATTAAGATTAGAGTCAAACAAAAACAAGTTTTTTGTATCCCCTTTGAAAACAACATATTATACCGAAACCACCACATCACCCAACATACCATTAGAATGAGCTTTCTTTTCTGGCTTCACAAAATACCTAAATGTACTAGTAGCTATATAGTATCCATGGTGGAACATTATCTAACCATCTGGTTATGGCATAGCCGCTAAGCTATCTCACATTCACCAAAGATTTTTCCGCATTTGAGCATATGGGACATAGAACATAAGGAACATCCACCCCTTGATGGGGGTCTCATATAGCATTTTTATAGCCTACTTATACCGGTCCTATCATCTCCATTCTGCGAGTTAATATGGAACCTTGGGGCACTAGAGTGTCATGTCTCCAAAAGAAAGCTTGTACATCAGACGGTTCTCATTAGTTACAAACCTTTATTATGTGGGAAAACCTATGGCCAATTTTTGAAACCCGTATTTTTTATTAGTTAGCTAGTAATAAAGGTTTAGAATAGAAAAAAAAACTAGAAATAGACTTCACATTAGGTGGAGAAAAATATACGATAAAAGCAAAAAAAACAACCCTTATATTTGTGGTTGAACAACATATTTTATTTCAAGGCTCGACAAGAAGACTATCAAGACGCTAGGATCTCAACAAACAAAAACAACCATACTACAAATGATCATTACATCATTTATGCCACATATTTATTCACTCTGTGATTTAACTAAAAAATACACTATAATCTTCTTCACAATTTGATTTACATGAAGTGTCAAAAAGCTAACGATTAGACTATTTCTTGTCACCCATATATTTCGCCATTACTTATTTATATAACAAAAACAGATATGATCATATGAACAAAGCTTGATCCAAAACGGCTTGGTTAAGCCACATTTACACTTTGAAGATTAAAAAATGTCAAAAAGATAAGAGACCTATATCACGTATTTATACTTAACCTATTTCTAATTATCATTTAACAATCATTAATAGTGGCATACAGAACTGTGGCGAAACTAGAAATTTTATAGGGGGCGTAAAAGTCACCAGACCCATAAACATTATGTTTCTGGTTATATGTTTGGGTCGGTTATTTGGTTCGGTTCGGGTTAAGCAATAAAAGCTTTTAATATCTAAATCAACTCACCTTGTTATGATATATCAATTAAAGTTGTTTACAATTCTATAAAAATCAAAATTAAATATTCCATTAACATTCAACAACTAAACTCTTAAGCCATAATTCCTAAATGAACTAAAACGTAACTAAGTAAAACTAACCACGGTAGTGGTGGAGGAGGTGGATATAAGTCGCCGCCAGGTGTGGTCCGGTGGAGACGTCGTCGGCATGTGATGGTTGGGGTTATTGTCTTGGAGCAGAAGCAAAATAAATGTAAAGCAAAAGCAAGGGATTTGGGGGGAGGGTTCAACACGGGTTCAAATGAATAAAATGGTCTTACTTAAGATTTATTATTTTTTTTATAGTTAATTGGGTATATATGATATACAACTACTTTGTAAGGGTATATATGATATTTTTAGTTTTGCATGGGTATAAAATATAAATGCCATTTTAATAATTTTATAAAGACATATACGATATTGTTAGTTTTACATGGGTATATATGATATTTTGAAACTTTGTAAGAGTATATATGAAAAGTGCCCCTATTTTATTAAATCTCCCGACCCTTTTAGGGAGAACTTCATTTAGTTTTTTATTATGGCCTCCTAAAACACGAATATGTCAAATTTATATATAAGAATATGATTCTTCAAACGCATGTGTTACACAGGTTATAACACTCATGTTCATATTAATGTATGTGCTACATGAGTCTATAGTCAAATTTATATATAAGAATATAATTCTTCAAACGTATGTGTTACACAGGTTATAACACTCATGTTCATATTAATGTATGTGCTACATGAGTCTATAGTCATGTATAATAGAAATAACACGTGTAATGTTTTGTAGATTATATTGTATTATCATTGTTAATGAAGCTTTGTGTTACACATAAGGAATAGGCTAGTACTTTGTGAAGTTAAGAAATATTACAGATATGTTTGATGCTAGGGAAAAGAAAAACTCAGCAATTTTAGAGATCTAACAATAACTGGATCTAAAGCGACTAGGTTGGTTTGGGCCTGAAAGAGGGCCATGATGAGTATGGGCAGCCCAGGATCTAATTTATTTTTAGATTCGTTAATACATATTTATTAAACCAAGCAAAATTAAGAAAATGATTTAGGCAAATTCAACCCAACACCTTTAGTATAAATTTTGTAAATATATTTGTAGATGGTATTTATTTAATTAAAATTATGTATATATCATAAAAGCATTATTGAAAATTAAAAAAAACCAAGAATTTTTTATAATGTTATTTATACCCAAATGAAAAATAAGAAATTTTTGTTGTAATTATGCAATATTAACACATGCAAAAGATATAAATATTTAAAGATTTTATATATTTAAAGTTAAGTTTTATTATTTCTCTTTATAACTATTTCACCCATTTCTTTTTTAGTTGTTATATATTAACTTAATTAATATGTGATTCTCATATTAAGTTGAGAATTTGTTAAGTTCAAATATTAAGAATAGAGTTTAACTTATAGTTGGGTGATAGGAGAAGTTCAACCCTTTTTTACAAATAATGAACAAAAAACCAAAAATTTTAACGTGTGATGCAAGAGTACATGATGGGAGTTCTTAACAGAGAAAGAACAGTACTACACTTTTGTATTGTTTTTTTAAACCCGTTAACTTTTATAATATTCAATTTTACCCAAAAACTTTTTCCCACAAACGTTGCAAGCTACTCTTCATGACAGACCGATGCCCATAAAAACGGGATATTTGAGTAAAAAACATATGTGGTTGCTTTAACCGGATGAGTAAATTTCTTATTGTCAAATAACATTCAAAAGGGTGATAATATTTATCGTGTCTTTTAATCATCTAAATGCCTTTTGATTGTTAAGAAGGTTGCGCCAATGGTAAATTAAGTGTTTTTTTTATCATTGTAAACTATAGCAATTCATTTTTCTTTCTAAATTTAATACATATGTACCTCTCTGACATGTTGCTTCAAATCGTACTGAAAATCATATCAATTGTTCAACCAAGTAAAATGTTACTCAATCTACTGATATGTTAATATTTGCGAATATATGAAATGTGTTCTATGGTATGTTTGTTTTATGAATCAACACGTAAGTAAACATTATGATTGTTTTTTATGATCATCTTATGGTATAAACTGAGTATGTTTAATGTTTTATATGTTTTCGCAACTATGATGGCACAAAACAGTTATTGTCACGTTAATTTTCCTTTTCATGTTTGTGAGCAACGTCATTTAATATAACATTTTTTAACATTACAAAAATATGTTTTCAATCCGTGTAGCTCATGGATCACTAACCTAATCATTAACTAAATTAGTAGTATACAAGGTTAGATACTCGTGTAACATGAGTTGAATAAAAAATATATGAAATACATATTTAAATAATCGTGTACTTTTCTTATGAAATTACTTGGTGCTAAATTTTCAAACTGAAAATTTGAAGTGTTATGATAGTTTAAAACTGAAAATATATGAAATACATATTTAAACCTTGGCTCCATTATGATAGTTTAAAATAAGTAATAAAATTCGTAGTTAATAAATAATTATATAAAATTAATTTAATCAATAATCAAGATTGTAAGTTAATTATTAATGTGTAACTGACACATAAAGATAAAATGTATGGTAATAATTGGTCATATTTTTACGGGTGAATAATATTTTGAATTATTAAACTGTGTAGCTTTAATAAATACATACATTTATGATGAAGGTTAATAAAAGAACACGTACCTGGCCACTATCTAGTGGACAGACATTTTGACGAATTATCCAAACTTGAAATAAGAAAAAAAAATGCCTCTACGTTAAAAAAATATTAAATTGTTCAATTATAAGGAATAAAATAATTAAACTGCTATTAAAAAAGTAACACGGAGTCTACGCGCAAGGCCTCTATGATTTACAAATAATGATTTGAAGAATGATGCAATAACATAAGTGAATTATTTGCTATATAATATGAGTCAAAACCATATTATATACTTAATTAAGTTGAGTAACATCGTATGATAAACTAATAATAAAAGTAATAATTCAGTGTATATAATGAAGAATCTTTCAACACGATTATTTAAGCATCAACTTAATGTTTTATAATATCTATACTATCTATAATGCAGATTGGAAGGGTGACCCATTTATCAACCACGTACAACTATTTTATGCACAATGTACTGCTCTTTGATGCAGAATGTAAAAGGGATTTTAAGGGTATTTTGGACTTTCTGACAACTTTCAATTTGTTACCTTTTATCCCATAAAAACGAAAAATAAGGCTTTTACATTTTAACCCCTACTAACACCCCTAAATCCGCAAATATGTATTTTTTTAACATTTAGACTGCAAATTTAATGTCAATTTTGATTACGCATTCGTAAATAATATCATATAATTCGACGTTATTTTACAAACAATATGGTGTTCGTTTTTCCCAGAACCGATAAATATTTTTATAAGTACAAGTAAGTAAAGCATGAATGTACATCAACAACTAAATACAGTACAACTATAACAGTCCAGTTTTTATAAAAATACAAAAACTTCAACAAAATCTAAAAAGTCCAGTGCAGCTAATTTAAATACAGTCCAGCTTTATAGATTAAATACAGTCCAGCTTTATAGAAATATAAATACAGTCCAGATTGTAAAAATGTATTTACAAAACAGTACACTTAATTCAAGCAAAGTCCAGTTTTTAAAAAAAATAATTACAATCTAAAACAGTCGACTTTTTTTAGCAAATGACAGCAGATCCACCAAATGTACGTACCAGATTGCGCTACGTATGTTGACCTTGGCTGGTGCAGATCTTCACTCATTATCCTTCTTTAACCCATTTGCATTTAACTTGCACCATAACAGGCTGGCAAGGAGTGAAGATCAGTTTATAGCCAGCCCATTCATTAATTTTGATCAAAAACAATATTTAAAAGGAATCGAAGCGTACCTGCAGTTTCAGCTGCTGCTCAATCTGTTTATGCAGCTGCTTGGTCTCTGCTGCTGCTAGACAAAGTTGTCCGGATTCATCCTTACTACAAATAAATGTAAAATTCACTGCAACAATCTATATAAAACAACGCCGTGTGTAAATACCTAACCAAATTATACAAAAAAACATAATCCTGACCTTCAATTTTTAGCCAGTCCATCCATTTAAAGGTCTTTGATCACGAACAATAGTTGAAAAGAATGGAACAGTACCTGCACTTTCAGCTGATGCTCGATCCGTTAATGTTAGCTGCTAAATCCGTTGCTTCTGCTGCATGATCTGTTCTTCTGCTAACAGACAAAGTTGTCCAAATCCAGCCAATCCAACCTTACTACAATCATTGCAACAATACTGCTGTTAAAACTAACAATATAAGTGATCAAATGGTACTAATAAATGTAAAGTTACCTTTAAAGTTGTGTTTGACCCGTGACTGCTGTGGTCAACTACATACCACCGTCGACCCGGCAATTTGGTTGCATGTTTCAACTTTATGCGCAATATATGTCTGCAGTCAAAACTAACAATATATGAGATAAAAAACTACTAAAATTCTGTTGACTGTTTTGAAAGTAATCCAAAATAACTTTTAAATTCGTTTTTTTTACCCGTTCATTGTGTTGCAAACATATATCCGTCTACCCATGTAACAAAAAGTTACAAAAAATTTAAAAATAACAAAGTTGCAACATATATTTATTAAGAATTTAGTTTGACTAAAAATGTAGTTTTTCAGTTATAATTTATTTAAAAGCCCATTGCAACTTTTTTTCTGGAGGTTATGAGATTAGAAATGTACCAAATGGTGCAGATCCAAAATTAACCGATTGTATGATAAATTTCCAGCTCAAATGTGCAGCAGTAGAAATGCACCATATGATGTACAAGTTGTCCAGACTTTTATTACCACACATGTAACATAATATTCAATAACAACAGAATTGATTAAAACCAATTTCTAGCATGATAATAACTAACTATAATATGTGCATTTATAATAACTATTTATTAAGAATTCAGTTTAACTAAACTCAATAATATTCAAATTTATAATAACTCTTTATTAACAAATCAGTTTGACTAAGAAACAGTTCAATTTGAATCGAAAATTTAGGGTATTTTTTTATTTGAAATGCAAACCAAGCGGGAAAAACAAAAGCTGAATACAAATAAACCCTAGCTGAATCACACTATAAATAGACTAAGAAACAGTTCATTTGTTTTTGCATACTTGAAATACAATAATTAGACACGGAACTAATCTCCAATAAGATGAAACACCAATCAATTCAGGTTCGATTATTCATTTATACGACAATATATCTATTTTTTACTTATATTTACTTGTTCTTATTAACAGTCTTATTATGCAGGAAGTGATTTATGATGATTTGAACTCAGAAAAAGTCAAAACTTCAAAGGTTCCTATGTTTAACTCTATCATCTTCATTTCCTTTTTAAACAAATTCTCATTAACAGTCTTATTATGCAGGAAGTGATTTATGATGATATGAAATCAGAAAAAGTCAAAACTTCAAAGGTTCCTATGTTTAACTCTATCATTTTCATTTCCTTTTTAAACAAATGTTTGTAATCTGCTACATGTTCTTAATAAAAATATTACTTATGCAGGAGGTTGTTTTTAATACTAGAAAAACAGAAATACTCATTGATTCTTGCGAATTAAACCCACCAGAAAAAGATGCTTCAAAGGTTCGTTTTTAAATATTTATACATCTTTATTATTATTTAATAAAAATATAATTATGCAGGCTGATTCTGATAGTAGTGTTGAGATTATCAACCATGGATTAATGTTTAGTCCATACAAGTCCGATCTTGAACGAGAATGGAGTAAAGAGGTAACTCCACAATTACAATTTATTATATTTCTATAAATGTTTTCATAACAGGTAACATAAAAATTAATACATTACAGGATCAGATTTTTGAACAACAAGATAAGATCTATAAGAACAGAATGAAAAGGGTCAAAAGGCTTGACGAGGAGTGGAACTGGAGTGAAGTTATAGAGCTTGACGGTTCAGATGAAGAAGAAAAAAATCTTTTCAAGTCCTATACAAAGAAGAAAAGTCCACTAAAGATCCCAAGAGTTTCGATTCAAAAGCGAACTAGGCCTCATTTAATTTGATGCTCTATATCTTAAAATTCGTTTTAGATTTGTTTTCTAGAATAAGTTGTTTCCTTAACATGTTTTATTTCGTAAGTTTAATCTTTTTATTTGTTTTTCAGCTTCTATGAATGAATAAAAAATGTGGCTTTTGTTTCATGTATAAATGAATTTATTTATAGTTCCCAACAGAAAACTTTTTATGTTCGAGTAAAATATAATATTTCTAACAACTATTTAATAATACAAAAATCAATTAAAAATAATAATATCAATCAACATAAGTATAGATGAAAATATAAGTTCATTATCTTATATAGTATAGATAAGACACATTACTCTGGAAAAAGGAAATGTGAATCCAATTAGACACAAACAAATGTATGTTTACAAATAAACATATAACTTTAATACTTAATACTCAAAAAACTACAATATTTTAGCTTTGCACTTTCATATTTCGTAAATAGCACATCACAAACTAATGTATGTTTAATTTTAATATTTTCAGATTGGATAATAATAGCACATCAGCAAACAAAAACATAAACATTTAAGCAATTGTTATACACTAAAAGTAAAAAAAAAATAATCAAGTAGTATAGGAATTAAAAAACGACATATGTGAATAAATAATTATCATTTCAACTAAAACAACCTAAATTATATGTAAAATTCTGTTGAGAAAAAACTGTATGATTAATAAACATATAATCAGATTTGACTCTACTTGCTTGCAGAATTTTAGGGATAGACATCACCTTTTTAAACTTATAAAAGATAGTCTAGCTTTGCATTTCTCAACTCATATTAGATTTGACATTTTTTAATCAAAAATCTTAAGCAAGTAATATATCGTGTATTGAGCTAAAATTTTAATATTTCAGATTGGATAATAGCACATCAGCAAACAATACATAAACATTTTAGCAGTTTTTAAGACACTAAAAGTAAAATAGGCATAAATACAATGTATATATCATATTAGATTAAACAATTTTTAGTTAAAAAATAATCAAGTAGTATAGGAATTAAAAAACGACATATGTGAATATTTAATAATTAATATAATTTTCAAGATAAAACCTAAATTATATGTAAAATTCTGTTGAGAAAAAATGTATATTAAAAAATGTAAAATTCTGTAAAATTATCCTTTGGAAAAAACTGTTAATAGAAAATATTAATAAACGTTTATTAAGCAAGTGTTTGCAGTTTTTTTGGGATATACAACTTGTGTTTTTTTAAGTGGTTTAGCTTTGTACTTTCATATTTCATAAAAAGTTTTTATTTAAAATATAATAAACTTTTAACTATTTTTATTACTCTCAAAAATAAAAATGTGAATCCAATTAGACACAAACAAATGTATTTTTAAAAAACATAATTTTAATATTTCATAATAACACATCAGCAATAAAAAACATAATATAAAAAGTAAAATTGCCATAAATCCAATGTTTAAATCATATTAGGACTTAAAAAACGATATATGTTAATAATTAAAAATTAATATGACATTAATAATCTATTAAAAAGATTTACACAAAGAATATATCTATTAATAATCAGTTGACAAAAACTGTTAATAATTATTAATAATCGGTTAGTAAGGTACCAGTTTTGCAGCTTTTTAGGGACACAGCAACTATGTTTTTTTAAATGGTTTAGTTTTGCACTTTAAGAATTCATAAAAATAGAACATTTTCAAGATAATACCTAAATTATATGTAAAACTGTAATGCAGAATTTTAGGGATAGACAGTAGTTTTTAAATTTTATATATATAGTTTAGCATTGCATTTCTTATTTCATAATAGCAAGTCACACAAACACAGGTACGTTTACAATTTCAGTGAACACTAATATATATTTTTAACCTAATTTTACAAGCTCCTAACACTAATCGTATTCACTGAACAGGAGTTTTGCTTGATTAAACGAAGACAAGGTTCAGGTATGATTAGAAGTTCATGTTTTCATTTTTAGGCTGCAAACAGTTTTTCACTCTGTTTTTATACTGATTAGCAGGTTTGCTTGATTACCCAGTAAATTGTTCAAGTGCTTTCACAAAGATTTCAACTTCTCAAACAGGTAAGTATTGTTTTTAAGATTAAAAATAACAATTTTGTTACATGTTTTTTGTTATATTTAGTTTACAGATGATAATTATATTGTTTTTATGCTTAATATTGCAACTACAATTGCTTTTAGCTACTTGTAGGTTTTTTTATTTATTAAATGCATAACATAAGAATTTAGTTGATTCAAGAAATAGTATACATTGTTTCTTATACTGTGTAAATTAACTAATTAAGTATCCATCATCCTAATCACATTAGCAGGAGTATTTTGGTAATAACTCTGACTTTCATGAAACAATTATCGGATATACCACGTCCAAAAACCAGCTAAACGATATCAGATTATACATACTTGTATTAATTAACAATTTCAATGCCAAAAACAATATAAACACCTACCAAATATCAAAACCTAGAAAAATCTATTTGAACAAAAGTTAATATCATCAGCATAACATATCTAATCTATCTATATACTAAACAAACAATCTCACCCAAAATCATATCAATAGCAATTATACAATATGCAGCACCATTCAACAACCACTAATAAAAAACTTCAAAAGTTAAACAACGAATCTAAACAAATAAAATAAAATCTAAAGCAGTATAGCACGTTAGATCAATAAAACTGTTGTAATCTACTTTAAGCTGACAAATAGTTTCTTTCTTATATTATCCTTTATAGTAGCATATTATTAATAAATCTATTATCCAATTTAACTGAATATTTGTATAATAATAAACTTATCATTCAGTAATAATCTGGTAAAAGTTACTAAAACAAAATGTTCATTTATGGATCTACATAAAAAATTTCACAAAAGCTGCTTGTTATTCAACAACCAGAAATCAAAAACAGCATCATTTTGAGATGACAAATAATTAAACAGCTTGACACAGAAACAAACACAGCTTTGAGTTTAAAAATGTATACATATACACTTAACTAAAGCAGTTAAACACTTGAGCAAACAACATAGACCAATAACAATGATGTAACATGCTTTGAGTTGACAAATAATTAAACAGCTTGACACAGAAACAAACACAGCAACAAACAACATAATTAAGTGTTAAAGCTAACACCAATCTCAACCAAAATCTTTCAACATGTTAAAATTTACCAAAACATATATTTATCATACATGTTAAAAAAACTAAGCAGTCTTAACAATATACCAAAGTATCTCTGAAAAAAGTCTTTAAGATTTTATCTAACTTTTAAAAAACTGTAACAGCTTAAACAAATATAAAACCCTACAAATAATCTATTTCGAAGAAATTTCATATCAACATCTTAAAATCTTAAGCAAACACTTTAAAACACATAAACATTATCAAACTATTACGCCCCATCGTTAATGATCCAACGTATCCGCACAATTAAAAATCAATCACAATCAATGTCAACGAAGCCTAGATGGAGGCCAGATTCCAAAACCTCTCTACTGAAGGTTGGACAAGCACATCTAGGGAGTTAGACACTTCGTATGATTGATTTCATTTACAAAAATATCATAAAAACAAGTTACATGTAAGACAAAAATAATGTATTTAAGTTTAAGACAAGTAGTCAATCTTCATATAAAACAAACAAAATGAAAATTAAAAATGAAATATACTAGCTAAAAGAACCTCGCCTATAGTCCAAGTTTTAACATCAGTGGGCAGTTGATTCCCGATTCCTATCGGAAACTCACTGGTGAAGGTACTTGCTACTGGTCAAAGGTTTATAGATGACTTACAGCGCTGTTTCATAAGTTTAATGCCTTACACCACGTTGTAAGTTTATTCTGTTCTTTTATAATGTTGTACACCAGTGGCCAGTTTAATGCAGATTGATAATTCATGCCTTAAACCAGTGGGCAGTTGATTCCCGAGAACAATAGGAAGCTCACTGGTTAAGGGACCCTACAACAATATTAAACAAAAATATTAGAACACACAACACACAAATAAAGGTCATTAGTATTTAAAACTTGTTTGAATTGACTCAACTATAATATAACTTACCAAGGTATATTGTTGAAGAAGCATCTTCGAAAGTCAAACTTTTAATGCGTGTCTCGCAAAATAGAACAAAAAATTATCATTCAGTAATAATATGCTAAAAGTTACTAAAACAAAATGTTCATTTATGGATCTACATAAAAAATTTCACAAAAGCTGCTTGTTATTCAACAACCAGAAATCAAAAACAGCATCATTTTGAGTTGACAAATAATTAAACAGCTTGACACAGAAACAAACACAGCTTTGAGTTTAACAATATGAACACTTAACTAAAGCAGTTAAACACTTGAGCAAACAACAATGACCAATAACAATGATGTAACATTACAAAATCATACAACTTAATTAAGATTTACTTATCCAAACAGCAATATAATTAACAAAGGCTCTTACATTGAATGCTAATTGTATGCTATTGATCATTGAATGCTAATTGTATGCTATTGATCAGATATGACTTACAGTTCTGTTTCAAAACTGTTTAAATTCTTTATAAAAAAACACACAAATTATTAAGCCAAACAACAAATATACACTAAAACTTAATACTTTTTATACTTAAACAGATGTATCTATTGAAATAAACACAAAAATAATCGCAACTCTCAACTATCAACTATAGTTAAAAGCAAATATTAGACATGCTAATTAATACTATAACATAAACTAATATACATGTACCAAATACACCATTTAGTTGTGTTCCATACCTATCAAGCTTACAAACCAACCAAAATTGATAAAAACTATATATTCTAACAGTAGTTAACATTTTTTGCTAATCATCGTATATAATCTTCACATATCAGACTTAATCTTCACATGACAGATAACTTATAATGCATTTAAAACAAAACCACTTGCTAATATTTAACCAATAACATAGGCATTCAGTTTCATTCATCCCTATCAAAACAACATAAACAGTTTCGCTTAAAACCTTTAAAAAAAAGCAACTAATACCTTTAGCTAAACAACAAATCTGAGCTAAAATTTAAAGATGTTACTGCTAATAAACACAACAATGTAGAAACAACCAAAACGTATAAAAAATCAACAATAGAGGTTGCTAATCGTAGAAACAAGCACAAACAAACATCTGTTTCAATAAAAGATACTTGTTATTCAACAAACTGAATAAAAAACTGCATCATTATTCAACAAGTTTAACTATATTTACACTTAACTAAAGCAAATAGACACTTGAGCAATCAACATAGACCAATAACAATGATGTAACATGCTTTGAGTTGACAAATAACTAAACAGATTGACACATAAACAAAGTAGCAACAAACATCTGTTCCAATAAAAGATACTTGTTATTCAACAAACTGAATAAAAAACTGCATCATTATTCAACAAGTTTAACTATATATACACTTAACTAAAGCAAATAGACACTTGAGCAATCAACATAGACCAATAACAATGATGTAACATGCTTTGAGTTGACAAATAATTAAACAGATTGACACAGAAACAAACATAGCAACAAACAACATAATTAAGTGTTAAAGCTAACACCAATCTCAACCAAAATATTTCAACATGTTAAATTTTACCAAAACATATATTTATCATACATGTTAAAAAAACGAAGCAGTCTTAACAATATACCCAAGTATCTCTAAAAAAAGTCTTAAGATTTTATCTAACTTTTAAAAAACTGTAACAGCTTAAACAAATATCAAACCTTAAAAATAATCAGCGGGCAGTTGATTCCCGAGAACAATAGGAAGCTCACTGGTTAAGGGACCCTACAAAAATATTAAACAAAAATATTAGAACACACAACACACAAATAAAGGTCATTAGTATTTAAAACTTTTTTGAATTGACTCAACTATAATCTAACTTACCAAGGTATTGTTAAAGATGCATCTTCGAATATCAAATTTAAGTGCGTGTCTCGCAAAATAGAACAAAAAATTAAGCTTATGAAGTTAGATTCTAAATAAAATTTTACTTAAGAGTAAAATATGAAAATAAAGAAAAAGTACCTTACTTCATCAGAAGATAATCCATGAAAGTAATATCCGAGAGTGAATCAGATATATTGAAATCATCAAAATACCTACAAGTTCCACATTACAAAATATATAAGTTAATCAATATATTTAAAAGCATAATCTACATGATGAAATTTAAATAATAATTCAGAATCATACAACTTAATTAAGATGAAAATATACTAAGTGTACAAACTATTTACTTAACCAATCAGCAAGAATATTAACAAAGCCTCTTACCTTGAATGCTATTTATATGCTATTGATCATTAAGTTTGCATAAGTTAAAAACAATTAAGCACAACAATTTAATGCTTAAAAAAACCAAAACAGTTACACATATATAGCATAACTACAAATTGAATGTTGAATCAAACCAACAAAAACCCATATGAACCCTAATCCATATGAAATAATTAAAAATAAGCACATATATTGAATATATCTAGACTATATTGTACTAACAGTTAGCACATATTTTGACATCACTTTTAAATGACTATTTATTACACTATAAAACAAAGCAGATTTGACTTACAGTTCTGTTTCAAAACTGTTTAAATTCTTTATAAAAAAACAAAATATTAAGCCAAACAACAAATCTGAACTAAAACTTAATACTTTTTAAGCTTAAACAGATGTATCTATTGAAATAAACTCAAAAATAATCGCAACTCTCAACTATCAAGTATAGTTAAAAGCAAATATTAAACATGTTAATTAATACTATAACATAAACTTATATACATGTACCAAATACACCATATAGTTGTGTTTCATACCTATCAAGCTTACAAACCAACCAAAAATGTTAAAAACTATATATTCTAACAATAGTTAACATTATTTGCTAATCATCATATATAATCTTCACATATCAGACTTAATCTTCACATATCAGATAACTTATAATGCGTTTAAAACAAAGCCACTTGCTAATATTTAACCAATAACATAGGCATTCAGTTTCATTCATCCTTATCAAACCAACATAAACAGTTTCGCTTAAAACCTTTAAAAAAAAGCAACTAATACCTTTAGCTAAACAACAAATCTGAGCTAAAATTTAAAGATGTTACTGCTAATAAACACAACAATGTAGAAACAACCAAAACGTATAAAAAATCAACAATAGAGGTTGCTAATCGTAGAAACAAGCACAAACAAACATCTGTTTCAATAAAAGATACTTGTTATTCAACAAACTGAATAAAAAACTGCATCATTATTCAACAAGTTTAACTATATTTACACTTAACTAAAGCAAATAGACACTTGAGCAATCAACATAGACCAATAACAATGATGTAACATGCTTTGAGTTGACAAATAACTAAACAGATTGACACATAAACAAACATAGCAACAAACATCTGTTCCAATAAAAGATACTTGTTATTCAACAAACTGAATAAAAAACTGCATCATTATTCAACAAGTTTAACTATATATACACTTAACTAAAGCAAATAGACACTTGAGCAATCAACATAGACCAATAACAATGATGTAACATGCTTTGAGTTGACAAATAATTAAACAGATTGACACAGAAACAAACATAGCAACAAACAACATAATTAAGTGTTAAAGCTAACACCAATCTCAACCAAAATATTTCAACATGTTAAAATTTACCAAAACATATATTTATCATACATGTTAAAAAAACGAAGCAGTCTTAACAATATACCCAAGTATCTCTAAAAAAAGTCTTAAGATTTTATCTAACTTTTAAAAAACTGTAACAGCTTAAACAAATATCAAACCTTAAAAATAATCAGCGGGCAGTTGATTCCCGAGAACAATAGGAAGCTCACTGGTTAAGGGACCCTACAAAAATATTAAACAAAAATATTAGAACACACAACACACAAATAAAGGTCATTAGTATTTAAAACTTTTTTGAATTGACTCAACTATAATCTAACTTACCAAGGTATTGTTAAAGATGCATCTTCGAATATCAAATTTAAGTGCGTGTCTCGCAAAATAGAACAAAAAATTAAGCTTATGAAGTTAGATTCTAAATAAAATTTTACTTAAGAGTAAAATATGAAAATAAAGAAAAAGTACCTTACTTCATCAGAAGATAATCCATGAAAGTAATATCCGAGAGTGAATCAGATATATTGAAATCATCAAAATACCTACAAGTTCCACATTACAAAATATATAAGTTAATCAATATATTTAAAAGCATAATCTACATGATGAAATTTAAATAATAATTCAGAATCATACAACTTAATTAAGATGAAAATATACTAAGTGTACAAACTATTTACTTAACCAATCAGCAAGAATATTAACAAAGCCTCTTACCTTGAATGCTATTTATATGCTATTGATCATTAAGTTTGCATAAGTTAAAAACAATTAAGCACAACAATTTAATGCTTAAAAAAACCAAAACAGTTACACATATATAGCATAACTACAAATTGAATGTTGAATCAAACCAACAAAAACCCATATGAACCCTAATCCATATGAAATAATTAAAAATAAGCACATATATTGAATATATCTAGACTATATTGTACTAACAGTTAGCACATATTTTGACATCACTTTTAAATGACTATTTATTACACTATAAAACAAAGCAGATTTGACTTACAGTTCTGTTTCAAAACTGTTTAAATTCTTTATAAAAAAACAAAATATTAAGCCAAACAACAAATCTGAACTAAAACTTAATACTTTTTAAGCTTAAACAGATGTATCTATTGAAATAAACTCAAAAATAATCGCAACTCTCAACTATCAAGTATAGTTAAAAGCAAATATTAAACATGTTAATTAATACTATAACATAAACTTATATACATGTACCAAATACACCATATAGTTGTGTTTCATACCTATCAAGCTTACAAACCAACCAAAAATGTTAAAAACTATATATTCTAACAATAGTTAACATTATTTGCTAATCATCATATATAATCTTCACATATCAGACTTAATCTTCACATATCAGATAACTTATAATGCGTTTAAAACAAAGCCACTTGCTAATATTTAACCAATAACATAGGCATTCAGTTTCATTCATCCTTATCAAACCAACATAAGCATTCAAATCGCAAAAAAACTTATAATCTTTAAAAAAACGAGTAGCTCAGTTTCGCTTAAAACCTTTTAAATAAACACCTAATACTGATAGCCAAACCACAATTTTGAACTAAATTTAAACAGATATATCGACTGAATAAACACAACAATGTAGAAACAACCCAAAACGTATAAAAAATCAACAATAGAGGTTGCTAATCGTTTTACCTTCATACAATTACCCTTTAATCGTCACCGCGTGTGTTGAAAGATGCATCAGTAAACCTTCAAAACAACGCGACAAACGAACTAGGGTTTGTTCAAAACACCAACAGACGACACTGTTAGATCTCCCACCGGATACTACGGATCCGATGTCCAAATATAAAGCCGGAACAGTAAAAGTAGAGGAGTATGGATTGTCGGAAAAAATGTAGGGTTTGAACCGGAGAGAAAAGGAGGCGACGATTCGTTGATTAGGGTTTGAGAGAAAGAATGTGTTTATATATAGGCCCCATTGTTATACCGGGTTCAAAAGACCCGACCCGTTTTCCATACCCTAACCCATCCGGATTTTTAATTCATAATTTTGTAATAATTTCTTTTAAAAGTCATAATTTTATAAAAAAAACCTTATAAAAAGCTTAATTTTTTTAATTCAGACCCATGCATTGATTAAAGTCATTATCACTTTGTCTTCAAGTTATATATCGTCAATATGCATCCATTAACTAAAAAAATTTTAATTCTTGAATATAGTAAAGATATATAGATTCCTACCTTATTCTAGCAATTCATTTTATTTAAACTCATTACCGATTTGTCTTCCAGCTACAACCGACCTTCATCGTTATGAATCCATCAACTAAGATAGTACGGATTAATGTCAATGCTCGTCGTACTACTTCAATCGATGATCTTCCTACAGACATACTATCTTCTGAGATATTAGTAAGGCTTCCTGCAAAGTGTATCGGTGTATATAGGACCGTGTCTAAGCAATGGTTTTTATTGTTAAGTTCTAAAAATTTTATCTTGCGACATTGTCGTCACATCTCCACTTCCTATAAACAAATGTTTTTTTCTGTTGCTCTGTTTCAGTCGTCTGTCTTTCCCGTTACTTTTGATCCATCTGATTATTTGCCAAAAACCCTAATTCCACTACCAACAAATACTTATTGGTATGATGTTCGCGTCCTAACAAGCTTCGATGGTCTTGTATGCCTTTCTTTTCGCGGAACCCAAAAAATGATCCTCTGGAACCCATTAACCCACGCAACTAAATTCGTTTCCAGCACTCTAAGTCGAGGTAGATTCAAACAAAAAACAGATGCTGTCGGTTTGTATGTTTCTCCTTCGAATGAGTACATGCTTCTACATGCAAAACGCAGAAATGGCTCGATGAAGCTTTACAAATATTCATCTAGGTGTGACTCATGGCGCAAGATGGGGTTCGTCGACGAACGAAAGTACCATAACTACAAAATGTCTTGGTCTAACGGAACTTTCTTCCAAGGAGTTGTTTATTTTATTGTTAAAGTGGATGCTGCTGGTATGGGAAATTACTTATTTGGTTTTCACGTGGATTCCGATGAGTTAAAGCCTAAGCCAAAACCAGCAACCACAAAACACGACGGCGATGGGAGTTTAGTTGTGGTTCGTAACCAGCTTCACATGTTTGTTGCTAATAGTTTACCTAATTGGTCTCTTCACTTGTGGAGGATGGACGGTGAAAACTGGACGAAAATATGGGTTCGCCAAAACATTCTTCCACCGTCACTTTTTGGTCGCACCATTACGTACGTCGTTAGTACAGGCAAGTTTCTTGTGGTAAGCAGATCTGGAACTGTTTTTCAAATAGATACTACTAAGAATGGCATAGAGTGTTACCATCCAGTGTTTTCGGAGAGCAGTATACAAGGAGCTGTTTATACCGAGACTCTTATGTCGCCGGATTTTTAGTACCTGAAATCATATTTTTTCATGTGTTTTTTAATGTTATGTCTTTCATTTATTTCAACAAGATGATAAATCCAGTATTGTAATGTTGGTATGAATTTTTTGGTGTTTTGTATGTTTATGTAAGACGATATATCATATCTTTTTTTACGTTTGTTTGAAGGTTTTTTTGAATGTTTATTTTTTATTCTGTTTTGCTATGTGATGGAAATGACTTTTAACCTAGATTTCGTCATGTTTATGTCTTTGTCTTTTGGTATAAATAAATTATACACGCTCATTACCAGTAGCTATACTATAGAATTAAAAAAATATATATTTTACTTCTTTTGGACTATTTATATTACTTAAAGTTAATTTAATGCAAACTTTTAATATTTGTGCCAACTTTTTTAAACTTATGTTTCTTTAAAGACCAGATTGTAAAGGTTTTTGTTTGGTGTTAATACTGAAGGTATAATTGGTCATGGATTCGCATATCATTGTTGATGACTTTACGTCGGTCACGCAAGAGTGCGTTTGGTATACTTTGTCCTTTGTTTGGGTCGACTTCGTATTGCTAAGCGCGTCTGGGGACAAAATTTTGATAGTTTTTCTTGACCAACACGTAAGATCCATTGCTTACTCTTATAAAGTTATAAAATAACATTACGTGCATGATTTTTACCAACAATAGATTCGTTTTTTTAGAGACAAAGGGTCGTCGGTTTTATCTCGAAATATTTCATGCAAACGTACAAAGACATGGATTTGGTTGGAAACATGTTTGTTCTAAATCGTTTTCGAAGGGAGAGGTTCGAATTCAAGGAGTGGCCCAAATACAAAAACTACATATTGGTTTGGAGTGACTTCAAGGTTAATTTTAATGAGCGTACTAAACTTATACGGTTCTCAACTCATCATCCAAAAGGGTTACGCGTGTTTCCATTAGTACCTAACATTAAATTTCTTTTGGAGAACAGTAGCAGGGTTAAAAGAATATATGGTACGTATAATTTTTTCTTTAATAAAGATAACTTTTGAGCCCATGCTACATAATTTTTTTTACAAAATATAAAGAGCATTTATGGTTTTAGATGTTGTTGGGAAGATTGTCAAAGGAGTACGGCTATGTGGAGAGAGTCGAATGTTTCTTAAAGATAATACGTAAGACATTTGAAGTATCTATACTATATAAATTTAAATCCTTTATTCATACAATATATTTTGTTCATAATGTAATATATGATTTAGCAGTGGTGGATGTATACAATTGTCTTTATACGACCCGCCGGAGATTCATATGGTTAACACCTTTCGTGCCATCATAGAAAAAGCAATTGTCTTTGTTTCTCGGGTCAGGTTAATTCGTTTGCCGGAGGGTATGTTAGCCTCTGAACTTTTTAAATATTCAAAGATTCACATATATTTTTCGGTCCATGTCGTTCTCTATAACTTACACATCTCATTTTTCACTTATAGGGAATATTTTACGGTCAACTAAGTTCACTAAGGTTGTCGTTGAACCAAACATGCCGGAGGCTCGTTCTATTTCAGAGAATAGCTTGTTCTTTTAGTTTATGTAGTTTGTTACCAACATTTGTTACGCATTTATATAAGTTTATTTATTGAACTCTTTCCTTTTGCATCAGAAACCAAATTGATCGAACAAAACATCGATGTTCACAATCGCGATAATATTTAGTCGTTTACTGACTTGAATATAATTAGACAATCAATAAGAGCATTGCAGAATGAAAACATAAAAATAAGTACCCAGCGATTTAGTCACATGATCATACATTCAACAGAACTCACACGGTAAACATAAAAATAATATAAAATAATATATTCTTTTGTTAAAATAATTATGTTGCTTTTCATACAAAGTTACATATAAATCTTATAAACAAAAAACTAACAACAAACTATAAAGATCAATATACACCATGAAACTTAGATGGCGAAAAAAAATCACAATTCTGATTAATTAAAGACAACGAAACCAAGATACTTCGTACTATACATGATTTGATGGATATGACCCAAATATAATCTTTGCTTTATTTTTTTGGTTATGTCTGCCGTACATAAATTGTAATAGATTACTTTACTTTAAATCTGTTCCAAGATTGTTCGATCACATAGATATCTTAGTTAATTTTATTACCTACAAATTTATGTATTGGTAAATCTACTATGTAACCGTACTGACAACGTAGTTTTTCGTCCTAAAAGGTATTCTTAATTTTAATATGACCAACGGGCAACCAATGGATCATAATGTCGTTTCCTCCTCAACTCCATCTACCTCACGAGGTCGCAAGAGAAAAGAGTATCAAAGACAACGTTATTTAGACAAAGAGAACAAGAAAGTGGCAAACGACGCCAGCGTCGGTGTCTCTCAACGCGCGCCTCTTGTATCACGTTCGACTAATCAGTCGTGTGAAAGGATTCCTTTAGGAGTCTTACACCCTAATAGCTCGACCAATCAAATAGGGGAGCGGGATAGAAGATTGTATGTTGCACGTAAAGATAAAGGAAAACAGATTTCAAATGATGCTGAGGTTTCACTAATTATATCGGACGATCAACCACCGGTGCGAGACATGAACATAGCAGAGGATCCATATAACTTTGTTTACAACGGTGTACCGACGGAGTCTCTCGTCTTAAAGGATCGGAGTTCCTGTTTGAAATGTTTTGCAAAACTATTCAAATATGAATTCCCAACCTTTTGTTGCATGAATGGCCAGACTGAATTAGCCCATTTAGATATCCCACGTGAGCTATACCAACTTTTCACGTTGCAAAATGAAATTGGAGTATTGTTTAGGTCCAACATACGAGCTTATAACACCAATTTTAGTTTCGCCTCGATGGGAGTCACGTTGGATGAAACACTGAACAATATGAGGGACGGGGTATATACCTTTCGCGCACATAAAGGAATCTATCACAGGATTGACCAGTTAGTCTCCAGGGATGGAACTCCCAGATACTTACAGTTGTACTTTTATGACCCCGAAACCGAGCTAGAACACAGGCTCCGATGGCCAAACCTTGATCGGAGTATTACTGATAAGTTGACACGTGTTCTTTCTACAAATCCTTACGTAATGACATTTCGTAGACTTTCCGAACTGGGTCCTCTAGACGAATATAGAGTCACCCTTAACGCTTCTGTTGAGGTTGACCAGAGGGTGTACAACCGACCAACGACTTCCGAGGTATATGATTAACATAAATTTGGATTTAGCCCTATGATTATTATTATTCTTAAAACACGTATTCTTTAGGTTGCCGGTATATGGGTTGAAGGCAATGACAATATTTCAACATATAAAAGAAGTATTGTCGTGTACGGAAGGTCGGATCGTTCTCAAACTATTCAGCCGTACTTTGGATGTTACGATCCGTTATGCTATCCTTTGTTTTTTCCGTGTGGTGAGTCGGGATGGCATCCTAACATACCACGAAAAGGGGTGTCAATCAGTGAAGTTAATAACCAGTCGGAGATCATCGACGAAGAGCCAGGAGGTACATAAAAAATTGTGGTTTTTAAAAGATGAGTTATATTTTATAGTAATAAGTTGATCTTTTATTTACATCCAGGTGCTAACCAAAAAAGTGGTAGGACAACAGTAGCGATGCGAGAGTATTATTGTTACAAGTTTCAGATTCGCCCGATCGAGAACTTAGTATTGTTAGGTGGTCGGCTGCTACAACAGTTTGTCGTTGATATTTACATAAAGATTGAGACATCCCGATTACAGTATATTGAGTACCACCAAAATGAGATACGAGCTGATCTATACCAAGGTATTGTTGATTGTGTGCATGCTGGGGAGGTTCAGCCAAACAGGGTCGGACAACGGATTGTATTGCCTGCGAGTTTCGTTGGAGGGCCTCGCGATATGCGGCGACGTTTCTTAGATGCCATGACTTTAGTTCAGGATGACGGACGTCCCGATTTTTTCCTGACAATGACTTGTAATCCTCAGTGGCCTGAGATATGTGATAACTTAAAACCTGGCCAAACTGCACAAGATCGTCCAGATCTTGTTTCCAGAGTGTTTCGTGCCCGATTAGAAGAGCTGAAGCATCAGTTGTTCAAGAAACGTATACTCGGTCATGTGAAGTCATACGTTTACGTCATCGAGTTTCAGAAGCGTGGTTTGCCTCATGCGCATTTCCTCCTTATCATGCACGCGGAAGACAAAATGGGTAACCCTGATCATTATGATAAGGTTGTGTGTGCAGAGATTCCTGACCCGGTACGACATCCGAAGCTGCACGAAGTTGTTGTTAAGCACATGATGCATGGTCCCTGCGGTGCTTTGCGGAAAAGCAGTCCATGTATGCAGGGTGATCCACCGGTATGTCGGTTTCATTATCCTAGAGGGTTTAATGAACAGACGACACAAGGAGAGGATTCATATCCTTTATATAGAAGGAGAGACAATAAGATTAGTGTTGATGTGCGAGGATCAAATCTTGATAACAGATGGGTGGTCCCTTATAACCCAAGGCTTCTTATGATGTTTAACTGTCATATGAATGTCGAGGTTTGTTCAAGTATAAAATCAGTTAAGTATCTGTTTAAATATGTTTACAAAGGCCACGACAAGCAAGTTATTCACGTCGATGAAGACGGCCCAAGTGTTATTAACGAGATAAAAAGATATCAGGATGCGCGTTACGTGTCTCCGCCAGAGGCCATGTGGCGTATTTTTCAATTCGACCTTTCAAAAATCCATCCTTCGGTGTTGGCCTTACAGCTTCATCTTCCAAATATGCAAATGGTTAGATTTAGGGAGAGTGATACGCTGGAAAACATTGTTGATAGGGAGTCAAACAAGGATTCCATGCTCACTGCATTTTTTAAAACAAACAGATCGCTCCCCAATGCTAGACAATATCTTTATAAAGATTTTCCTAAACACTTCACTTGGAATGCAAGCGCCCGTAAATGGAACGAGCGTAAAGCTCAGGGACAACGAGGCCGTATTGTTGCTGCTAATCCCGCTGAAGGCGAAAGGTACTACTTGCGCCTGCTTTTGTTAAATGTAAGAGGACCTACTTCTTTTGAAAATCTTCGCACGATTGATGGTGTAACACACCCAACATTTCGAAAAGCGGCTCTAGAGCTTGGGTTAATAGAGAACGATGACAGTTTATCACAATGTCTTACGGAAGCCTCTTTCTTTCAGTTTCCCGGTTCACTAAGAAGGTTGTTCGCTACAATAATGGTATTTTGCGAACCTGGTGACATTCGTAGGCTGTGGAATGAACACTTCGAATCGCTCTCTGAAGATTATCGTTTGCATTGCCAGAACGCGGAACGAGTACAGAATATGGTTCTTACCGACATTAGGGTTTTCCTACAATCTATGGGTAAACATATTTGTGACTTTGATCTTCCTGATATAACACAAGAAAACGTGCAACACGCAAGTTCCCGTGAGGTGCAGGAGGAGTATGAGATAGTTGTGGATCCTGAACACTTGCGTTATCATAACGACCTAAATTCAGACCAGAAAAGTGTGTTTGACGAGATCATGTCACATGTGAATCATGATCGTCCGGGTGTATTCTTTGTAGATGGACCTGGTGGGACGGGGAAAACGTTTTTGTATAAAGCTTTGTTGGCTCAAGTTCGTTCGCGCGGTCTTATTGCTCTAGCGACCGCCTCATCTGGTGCTGCCGCGAATAATATGCCAGGAGGTAGAACGGCTCACTCGAGGTTCAAAATTCCTATCACTCTTGACAAAAACTCGATGTGCGCGATAAAAAAACAAAGCGGTGCGGCTGAAATACTTAAGTTGGCCACATTAATCATATGGGACGAGGCATCTATGGCAAAACGTCAGGGGATAGAGGCCGTTGATCGAACATTGCAGGATATTATAGGCGTTAGTCTCCCATTTGGTGGAAAGATAATGGTAATGGGAGGGGATTTCAGACAGGTGTTGCCAGTCATCAAACGTGGCACTCGCGCACAGATTGTGGACGCCAGTCTACGGATGTCACCTTTGTGGTCTGTGATGAAGAAGATGCGTCTGACCATAAACATGAGAGCGCGTACAGATCCGTGGTTTTCTGATTTCCTCCTGAGAGTGGGTGATGGGACCGAAGAGTCAATCGAAGGTACCTTTATCCGTATACCAGACGACATGACGGTTCCGTGCATAGATAAAAAAGAATCGGTAAAAGATTTGATAAAAGTTGTATTTCCTGCGATACAAGAAAACGTACGCTCTTCGGAATACATAATCAACAGAGCCATATTATCCACAAAAAATGAAAGTGTTGATGAAATAAATGATCAAATGATTGACGTGTTCCAAGGGGAGGAAAAGGTTTATTATAGTTTTGATGTGGTAGAAGATGATCACCACAACTTTTATCCTGTCGAGTTCTTGAACGCGCTAACTGTTAGTGGACTCCCGCCTCATAAGCTTCGCCTGAAGATTGGGTGTCCCATTATACTGTTACGGAATATCGACCCTTCACACGGTCTATGTAATGGCACACGATTGATATGTAGAGCCTTCCAACGCAATGTTATTGATGCCGAGATAGCAGTGGGTCAACATGCAGGAAAACGAGTGTTTTTGCCTAGAATCCCTCTAAGTCTTTCTGAGGACGAAATGTTTCCGTTCAAGCTTAAAAGAAAACAATTTCCCATTCGACTTAGCTTTTCAATGACCATCAATAAAGCTCAAGGTCAAACAATCCCTCATGTTGGCGTTTATCTTCCGGATTCTGTTTTTTCTCACGGCCAGCTTTATGTGGCGTTATCAAGAGGGATATCACGGGGGAATACAAAAGTTTTAGTACACCCTGCTAGAGACTTCAAACAAAACGGAGTGTACACCTCAAATGTCGTGTATCGCGAGGTTTTGCATGATATGTGAAATGTATGTGTGCTATAACTTAATAATATGCTTTCATATGTTAACGTTTGTGTTTTTTATTATAACCTCAATGTCGTTTTTCATTTGATATATTTTCATTTTTTCAAACTATTATTATGATGTGCATAGAAACTTATTTTATTTTGTTTTCTCAGGGTTAAAAAATCTAATATGGAGCAGATTAATGTTAACTTGAATGATGTGCCAGGTATTCTTAAAATTAAGGTTATATAAAACACATGATTTTTTGAAAACTTATGTCAACAACTAAACATTGTAATTTCAGAGAACAACGTTGCTCCAGCTCCAACGAATGAGGTGACAGTCAAAGAGGAGATACTTGTCAACGTCCAACAACAAAAGGATGTAAGAGGTGAAGCCAAAGAAAAGCCTGAAATCCCTGGTTTTTCTGAAGATGATACTTGGTGGTGGGAAAATAGGGATCTAATCGAAGAGCTGTGTAAGAAGTACGATTAATTTTCGTTCCATCTTCATGAACTCACGTGGATCATTTGTTTTCAGCTCGTATGTTAAGATTTGAATGTTACGTATTTAACTCATGGTTATTTGAATATTATCGTCTTCGGTTTTCATCTTCAATTGTTAATTATATTATATACATGTTAAGCTCCATCACCTAAGTCCATACTATAAAAAATTGTCGCCAAAAATATCGACCCCGCTGCATCGCGCGGGTACCTACTAGTGTTTCAATATAGATAAGAGAAAATTACAAAAATGTTTCGGTATGTTACATGGTACTTTCAATTTCAGTGGTTTAGTAAATTTATCTACAAGAATCATTCTTTAGAGGGTTATAGGACTTTTTTAAATTGAACTTTTGTTTATTGGCCGGTATTGATTACAACTTAGGAAATTCTCTATGCCAGTTTCAACTTGTGACTATTTTTTCTTGTAATGGTTCGTCGTTAAGTTTTTTCGAATTTCAAACTGATGTTTTAGGGCTTTCGATCGGGAGGATGATGCAAGTCAATTGATGTAAAAACTTAGCTTGAACCGATTATTCTAACGATGAAATTTTAACACCCGATAGAAGCATCGTTAGGTTTAGACACTCGATTGAAGGTCGTATTCGTAGTTTGGAGCACTAGTTTGACTCGTATCCTTTTCCCGATCAAAAGTCCTAAACATTAGTTTGAAATTCGAAAAAAACTTAACGACGTTACATTATCTTTCACAACGGACTATTCAGGCACATAAAATTTTTAAGTTGAGATTAATATTGACCAATAAAACCAAGTTTGAATTATTAAAAACCAATGGAGCACCAATTTGACTCGTATCCTCTTCCCGATCAAAAGTCCTAAACATTAGTTTGAAATTCAAAAAAAACTTAACGACGTTACATTATACTATATTGAAAGAGAAACCTTATGAATAGTGTTTTGTGTGTTGTGTAAGGTGTTGTGTTGCTATTGGTTGGTGGTTTGAGGTGTTGTGTTCCTATTGGTTGATGTTATGAAATATTGTTTTGTGTGGCCTGAGGTGTCGTGTTGTTATTGGTTGATGGTTTAAGGTGTTGTCTTGCTATTGGTTGATGGTTTGATGTGTTGTATTCTATTGGTTGATGTCAGGAAATAGTGTTTTGTGTGTGGCTTGCGATGTTTTGTTGCTTTTGGTTGATGGGTTTGAGGTGTTCTTTTGCTATTAGTTGATGTCATGTGTGCGTTTGTTTGTTGGTTGTTTTTTGTGTTTTGTTTTTGTATTTGATTTTTTTTTGTTACATTTTTGTTTGTGGTTGTAGGTGTGGTTTACAAAAAGTAATAACCTGCTTAACAATTGTCGTGCAACGCACGACAACGTGAATATACCTAGTTATCTTTAACAACGGACTATTCAGGCACATAAAATTTTCAAGTTGAAATTAATATTGACCAATAAAACCAAGTTTGAATTATTAAATTTAATAACCCTTATTATCTAAATGGTCATTTTATAATAACTTAGTGATTTACGCTAACTAAAGTTAGTTTTATCACAAAGAGCCATTTTTCTAATTTACTCTAATAGCTATATTCACTTTAACTAGGTTTAATACCCGTGTGTTACACACGGGTTAAATAGTAATATTTATAAAGAAATTATAACCATTATATTTAACAATTTGTAAATATATAACATTTAAGGAGTTGGCTCCATCAACTTGCATGGTGAAAAATTTAGCTAAATTTTACCTCCCAAACTTCCTATTATAGAAAAAAAATCCCTCCAAAAATTGCCCCCTAAAAGTTTGATTTATTAGATAGACTAGGTTTAATACCCGTGTGTTACACACGAGTTAAATAATAATATTGGTAAAAAAATTATAATCATTATGTTAAACAATTTGTAAATATTTTATATTTAAGAAATTTTACTCTATCAACTTATGCATGCATGGTTAAAATTCCATTTAATTTCCACCCAAATTTCCTAATATAAAAAAAATCCCCCAAAAGTAGCTCCTAAAACTTAAAATTATTAGATAGATAACAACTATTATATACTTCTATGTTTAACACATTAACACACATAAATAACCTTTTTTTAATATTTACAACATAAACCTTCTATACTTTATTTCTAATAAGGGTATCATCTATATAATAAATCAAAGTTTTAAGGGAGACAATTTTTTAGGGGAAAATTTTTTTTGTTCTATAATAGGAAATTTAGGAGGGAAAATTAATTGGATTTTTCATCATGCATAAGTTGATGGCACCAAATCTTTAAATATTAAATATTTACAAATTGTTAAACATATTGGTTATAATTTTTATATAAATATTATTAATTAACCCGTGTGTCACACGAGTATTAAACCTAGTCTATCTAATAAATCAAGGTTTTAAGGGGCTCTTTTTAAGAGAAAAAAATTTGTTCTATGATAGGAAGTTTTAGAGGGAAATTGAGTAGAATTTTTCACATGCATGAGTTGATGGAGACATGGAGCCAAATTCTTAATATAAAATATTACAAATGTTTAATATAATAATTATAATTTTTTATAAATATTATTATTTACCCGTGTGTAACACTGGTATTAAACCTAGTAATTAATATGTTATAACTAGCGAGTCAACATGTTTCACAATCGGTGAGTTTTTTTGACGCTAGGGTTTCAATACATCCTCCGGATGTGTTTTTGGAATAGAAAAGATGATGTCTCGTCTATTGTCAATTTGTAATATTTCAGATTTATAAGAGGAGATCTAATAGTACTCTACAACTCCTTTTGAATATTTAAACCTTTTGCAACCCTAGGCTTTCTAAAGTGGGTCATTTGCATCCCAGTAAGTTTGACTGTTAGTTGACTGTAATTGGTAAGGAAAAAATAGATTATCTAATAAATCAAGGTTTTAGGGGGCAACTTTTGAGGGGAATTTCTTAATCATAATAGGAAGTTTGAGAGGGAAAATATTAAGTGTCATGCATAAATTGATAGAGCAATATCATTAAATATTAAATATTAAATATTTACAAATTATAAATCTTTGAACATAATGATAATGATTTCTTTATAAATATTATTATTTAACCCGTGTGTTAAACCTAGTTATTTAAATAAAAAAGAAAACAACCATCCATTTGCAACCCTAGGTTTAATTTATTCTATGAACCATTGAACGGCAACCATTCTATTGCATCCATAATATATTCGAGCTCTAAGAACACAAACAAACGATTTTCTTTCACGAATACAACTACATATATATGAGCGCGAGAAGAAAAATATAAACTTATATAACTTGCCAAGTATGACTTGGCAAGTGGTATCAGAGACGAGGTCACAAATAACGCTTTAATTATAATCCTTAAATAATATGCACAACTCAAATAGTAATTGATAAGTAAATAGATCGAAATAATGTTCATCTCATACCACAACAGTCATCAAACGTTTGACTTTCTTTTTCATTGTAGATCGAGGGATCCATCCAATGATAAACAAGTCATACCCATTATTAGTAACTAAATAAACAAGTCAATCGATGTTATCATTAAAGTCTTCTAAATTAGGTTAAAAGAAAGATGAACAAACAGGGTGTTTGGAGGTTGGGGAGGGTTAGGGTTTTATTAAGGTAGGGTTTTTTTCAATAAAAAGTTAAATAAATAATAGATGGGTAATTAGATAATTAAACTATTTTTTGGATGGTTAACTGCTGGTCAAACTAACCGGAAGGATGCAAATGACTTATTTTAAAAAGCATATGATTGCAAAAGTTGTAAATATAAACAGGATTACAAAATGTTATTGGTATAAACTATATGTAGGGGTGTCAATCGTGTCGGGTTGGCGGGTTAGCGGGTTGAAAGACATCGGGTTGACGGGTTGAATTTTGCAACCCTAATCCGACCCATATTCCTATTCGTGTCAAAAATGTTAACCCTAATCCGGATAACATAAATTCGGGTCAACCCACTTATGACCCGTTTACCCATTTATCGAAATAAACGTAATAAATTTATAAGTTATAAGTGAGTTGTTGTGTAAGTCGGTTAAGAACAATATGCTTAATATGTGATTTTGCGTATAACAACAAAGTATATTGGATTTTAATTAAAAAATATTATAAGTACCATATATTTACTTAAAATCATAAAACATATTATTCAAATCAAACTTATTTATAATAAAAAAAAATAATAAATACTTAGTTTTGAAAATGTAAAGGTAAAAACTTAAGTGGTAATGATTTTTTTTATTATGAGTACTAATACTAAAGATAAAAGTAACTTAACACTCATTTTTAGAAAAAAAAAATATATGAACTAATTTTGAAACCTAAACGGGTTGGCGGGTCAACCCGTTTTTTAAATGTTTCAACCCAAAAACGACCCGTTTTTATACGGGTCAACCCTAACCCGACCCGTATTTTTAAACTGGTTATATATGCCGACCCAAAACCTGATTACTTTCGTGTCGTGTTCGGGTCATGTTTCGTGTCGTGTCGAGAATTGACAGCCTTAACTATATGGGTGCATTTTGTACTTAATTTTTTTAAAAATAATATTACAATTTTATTATTATTATTATTATAAAAGTAGACAAATTATTCGAACATAATTGCAAATACTTTAAACACGGTTTGTGATGAGATGTCAAAAAGTTTGTGGCATGATTCACCAAATAATTGAGTCGCCGTTAAAAAGAAACAAAATAATTGAGTGGTAGTGTGGTACGGGTATGTACGAAGCTAGAAAATAAATCTTGGCCGGCTTCTAAGTGTAAGAGAACCAATCAGATATAAGAGCTTCAATAAATAATATGAAAAGGGTGCTTCTAACCGAACACCTAAAAAACTAAACTGATGTGGTTCTTGTAAATTCACCAAGAAAAAAGAAGGATACAAGATTAGAAAATAGAGAGAACTTTAGACTAACTTTATAATTTCTTTCACGTCTTTTAAAAACTACATTATCATCATACTTATAGCATACTCAAATGACTAGACCCACTACTTGCTAATTAAAAGGACACTACCCACTAACTTAACCCCTACTCACTATTACTAAATAAAAGGAAAATAAAATTAAATGAAAATAATAATTAGAAAACATGTAAATAAACATGATTAAGGTCATGGCACATAACATAAACACACCCTTAATATGACTCGTATTATGTGATATGGTCCGTATTGCTTTGTTGTCAGACGAAAAAACTAAATCTTACAGAGATTGCACGTCATATTAAATTTGATATGGGTTGTATTACCTGACAATATAACTCGTATTAGATTTGATATGGGTCATATTACCTGACAATATGACTCGTATTAGTTTTGATATGAGTCGTATTACCAGACAATATGATTTATATTAAGTACAATATGAGTCGTATTTACTTATTTGACACGATGTGACTTTCTGTTAAAATTTAAATATAAACAATCGTCGATCGATCGAATTTGATATTCAAAACGAATTCATTTGTTAGTACAAATATATTATCGAGATTTATCAATCTTTTTTCTATAAAAAATATATATATCTGGGATGGTAACTATATCTTCAATAGTGAAAATGATGGTGATAGTTATTTTTAGTACACTGGCAATTACGACGATCATTATGACGTTGACTTTTATGGTGGTGAATATGTCGGGACATATAAAAAAATTAATTTTTGAACCAATACGACCCATATTGAATCAAATACGAGCCATATAACGATTAATACGACTCATATTTAATCTGATACGAGTCATATAACGATCAATACGACTCATATTTAATCTAATATGAGTCATATAGATCAATACAACCCACATCGACAAATATGAGTTGTCTAAAGTAATGATTATGTGTATGATTAGCCTGTCAAGATATGTGGTTAGCCACACCTAAAATTATAGACAAAGTATAATTTAATAATATTATTTTTTTACTACAACCCGAAGAAACTTAATTTTAAAATTCTTGTCGGTCTTAATTTTTACACTGCCTTTTTCTCATTAGACCTCTATAAAAAAGAAATTTAACTACTTTAAGTTTTATCCAAGTATTAAATTTATGTTTGAGTAAATGTTATTTTGATCCTTGGGTTTATATCGATTCAACAACTTTGGTCCTTATGGTTTTTTGTCATTTTACTGTTTGGTTTGTAAAAAAATTGTCATTTACGTCCTTCTTTTAAATGTTTTTTTAGATTTAGCCGTAAATTCAAGGGTAATATAGTCATTTTACATTTTATGGACCAAAATGATTTTTTTTACAAACCAAACACCAAAATGACAATTATTTTATATTTCAAGGAACAAAATGTTTGGTTTGTAAACAAATTGTCATTTTCGTCCTTCTGTTAACGTTTGTTTGATTTAGCCATAAATCGAAGAGTAATATAGTCATTTTACATTTTAGGGACCAAAATGAATTTTTTTACAAACCAAACGTTAAAATGGAAATTATTTTATGTTTCAAGGACCAATTGTTATTATTATTATTACTATTATTATTACTGTTAACACTATTATTATTATTATTATCATAATTATTATTATTATTATTTTTATTACTACTATTACTACTTTTTAAAATTAGTTTTTTGCTTTAGGGTTTAGCTTTTATGGTTTAGTTTTTATATTTTAAGCTTTTTTAAGAAGGAGGGGATACATATTTAGGGGAATGGGGTGTGGGATTTTCGAATCTTAGGGGTAGGGGCTTAGGTTTTTTGGGTGTGGTGAGGGCAGAAGGTTTGACGACAAGGTTCTAACGCTGCTGGAATGAGTTCAATCAGATTTCGTTTTACCTGAATTTGATGTTACTAAATATCAATTCTCACACTTTTAGGCAAAATCCACTTTATGAGAAACCACCCTTTATAAAACTGATGTAAGTGTATCTGCTAGTAAATCATGGAGGAGATTCGAAACTCCTTGAACAATTAGTGAGAAATGAAATTTGAAAATCTCTTACTCATTGGCCAATTATTCATAAGGACGATAAAAACATATTTATATATCTTTGAAAGAGTAAATATGGATGTAGAATGAATGTAGACGTAAATAAATGATTATATCTTTTTAACGGGAATTAAATGTTAACGGTAACTCTATTGAATGTCATATAAAATTCAAGACCTTCTTTTATTAAAAGCTATAAATAGATAGATATAGATTATGATTCATATAATTAAAGACTTTAAACAATTAAACAAAGACATATAATCAAAGCTAAAGCATTTTTCTTATAATTAACTTTTATTTTGAACATGTGAACCAGTAAACAAAGACATATTTTCAACGCTAAAGAATTTGTTAACGTAAACAAAGACATACACAAAGCTAAAGAATTTTATTTGCCGGTTAAAAAAATGAGACTTTTATTTTGAACCTAACAAACAATGCATATTGTTACCTAAGAATTTCAAAATTATGGAAGCAGACTAATATAATAACCAACTAGCAAGAACTTTAAAATAAATGGTCAAATTATTAATCATAATTGTCAACCAAATAAAAATTAGAAGACAAAATGATGTAGAGAAAGCAATAATTGATGTCATGTTATAACAATATAACCTAGGTTTTAATCCATGTGCCATGAGTATGGGCTCAATGCAAAACATTAATTGTTTAGTACAAACTACAAACTTATTGTTTTAGAAATATATTAGGAGGCGAGAGACATCAAAATTATTTTTTTAAACATTTGATCACTATTATTAATAACATAAGACCATGTGTAGTGGTAAACTCTCAAAGAGCCCCATGCAGGTCCACATCAGAAAATGGGCGCATTCTACACGGCGTCAAGAAGGATTTGAGCCCTCAAAGCGCCCCAAAGCGCCCCTGTGTAGTGGGAATGTGACGTTTTGGGGCGTTTTTGAGCTGTAATGGGGCGTTTTTGAGTGATAAAACGCCCAGAAACGCCCCAAAAACGCCCCACTACACATGGTCTAATACTAGAAGTTTAAAGATGTGTCAGTTACTTTATTTTGGCAGATTGCTTTATGTTTACGTTTTCAAATAAAATGAAGCAATATAATGATTTTAAAATGTATATTGGTTTTTAACTGTTTTAACTACTATCTTTTGTTTTTTAATGGTCTTAACTATTGAATTGGTTGTCAACTGTTCCAATTTTTATCACTTTGAGAACCACCGGTCCGTCGTTAAAATTAAAAAATTTTACGCCGTTAAGTTTTTTTTTCGAATTTAAGATCGATGCTTTAGGCCTTTTGATCGGAAGGAGAATATATATAAGTTGATTGATGTAAAGTTATCTCGAAATGGTGCCCTGAAAATACGCGCTTGTTTTTGCGCTCAATGGTAAACGCGCCGCTCTGCTCGGTTCGGTTTGTAAATGAGCCAAGCAACGAGCAAAGGTCCGCTCGGTTCGGTTCGGCTCGAATATTTCTGAATTATTATATATATAATTATGCATGCATAAGTATATGATATGTTGTTATAATTATGCTGATATTAAATATATATATATATATATATTTTTTTTAAAGTTATTAGTTTTATTTAAAGTACATGAAAATAATAGACATTTATCTTTTTGTAAAATATCATAAGTATTTTCAAGTACTTTAAATACAACTAAAAATTTAAAAATAATGATTTATAATATTTAATAATTCAATATTTCATGTAACTAGAAAAACAAATTATGTATTTGTGCATCTATATAGTTATATATATAAATACTTTATATTATTAATTTTTTTATATATATTATATCAGCAACAAACTTTAATTCTATTAAAATTGCAAGCTATTACTAGTTTTTTTTAAAGCTACTAATTTATATTTATGTACATTATAAAAAAAGAAAAAAAAATAATTCTCACAAATTCGCTCGATACACGCTCGAAAAATGTTCAGTTCGATGTTGGCTCATTTACGCTCGGCTAGACTTTGGCTCGCTTTGTAAATGAGCCGATCGGCTCGGTTCGATTTGTAAACGAGCCAATCAACGAGCAAACCCTCGCTCGGTTACGCTCGACTCGTGAACAACCCTACTAATACGAAAAATAAAAATATTTTAACACTCCTTTTTGAAAAAAAAAAATAGAATAATTAACTGTAATGGTTTTACTAGCTCCTTGGTACTTTGCTAATTTGATTAATAATATGATGGTTGTTAAAAACCGATTAAGGATAAACCATCCTTAAATATAAGTAACTTATTGATGATGGCCTGCCTTTTAACATGTATATTCTTCATATTAATGTTTTTGGTAAGCTAATGAAAGTAATAAAAATTTCTCAAAAAAATTGTTTGTATCTACATTCAATTCAATGCTAATGTTTGATTAAACAAATAGAAATTTAGAACGCTTATATGCAAACAACTATGCCATGTTTACATAATAATATTCTTTGTATGTGAGGAAAACATATAAAAACCATAATAACACCTCTAGTCAATATACCCTCCCTATATATTCCTCCAAATAACTCAATATTATCACTCAATTATCTTCATTGAGTATAAAGTTTCTTGATTCTCTTGCAACCTCCAAGATGGTGATCTTTTCCTATGTAGGAAAGAAACTAGAACAACTTTGTAGTTGTTTATTGTGTTCTTTTAGATTCATGTGGTTCTTAGTCGTTTGTTTCTACCATTATGTCCTATGTCGCATGAACCAGTTTTCTATCGAATTGTTCTATTTTCTCTTTGTTTCTTGTTTAGGGTTTCTTATCCTCAATGGAACTGACACAAGAACCACAACATTTACACCTAGAAACCTAGATCTATTCTTCACCTCCGTTTCTGCGACTACTGTTTCTAGTATGTCTGTCGTTGAAATGGAGGTTTTCTCTAACACACAACTCCTAATCATGACCATATTGATGTTCATAGGTGGGGAGGTTTTCACTTCTATGGTTGGACTCCTTATACGTGGTTTTGCACATCATAGTTCTAGAAAAGAGGGAGGTAGAGTTAACGACTCCATGAGTGATCTCGGTATCCCACCAAATTTTCATGACCAACTCGAGCTAGGAACCATAGCAAACCCTGAATTCGAAAGCTCAAAGTCAGATATCTTTGAATTAGGTTATGATTCGGAAGCCGTGGTTGATACGGAGGAACTCAAGTACAAATCCATTAAGTTTCTAGGCCTTTTAGTGTTAGGTTACTTACTTTTGGTCCACATTTTGGGTGTTTTCTCAATTTATGTATACCTAAATGTTATCTCAAGTGCCAAAAGTGTACTTAAACATAAGGGCCTAAACACATTCACTTTTTCTCTATTCACTATAGTTTCCACCTTTGCTAGTTGTGGTTTTGTTCCCACCAATGAAAACATGATGGTGTTTAGCAAAAATTCAGGCCTATTGTTACTTTTAATCCCTCAAGTTCTTTTAGGTAACAATTTGTACCCTTCAGTTTTAAGATTTTCCGTTTGGGCCATTGGAAAATTCAAAAAGAAAAATGAGGCTAATTACCTCTTGAATAATGCCAAAGAGATCAAGTTCCATCATTTTCTTTCGCGGGCACACTCGTCATTTCTTGTTGTGACAGTGTTCGTATTTATCCTTATACAATTTATATTATTTTCCTTGCTCGAATGGAGCTCTGATTCTTTGACAGGCATGAACAATTATCAGAAGTTTATTGGTGTCATGTTTCAAACCATCAACACACGACATACAGGTGAAACTATCGTTGACCTCTCCACCATCGCTGCTGCTTCATTGGTGTTGATCGTGGTCATGATGTTAGTTTCTCTTCTTTATACTCCATCTTATAACACACATGAAGTTTATCTATCAAATTCAACCAAATCATGATCACCACTAAAATAAGTTTCATTAATGAAGGTTCACATGGTTGCACGTACCTTCCCTTGTTAACTTAAAATAAACGTGAAATAATTAAGTCTAGGTTTGAAGTTAAATTTAAATGAATAGTCTAAAATAACATATATAAAAACCTCAATGATTGGTTTGAATTTAATATGTATATTTTATGAAATAATTTCCTAGGACATGCCTAGGTTATGTATTAAAATTAAAATATTCATGAAAGGTACAATAAACGGGTCGGGTTAATTTTTAGTCAAAAAATAAACAGATGCTTAACAAGTCAATTTTGAAAAGTTCATTCAAAGTGGGTGATTCAAAAACGACTCAATCATACTCTAAAACTTAAATTTGACCCACAAAATATAGTATTGTACTTAATTTTACCTTATAAAATCTTTTAGTTAAGATTTTTTTACTAAAATTTTTATTCAAATTGTTGGATTTCTGTTAAATAATATGTTGTCTTGGACTCGTATGTTTCACATCTTACCATATATAGAAGCTTATTTTTCTTATTCATTTGGTATGTTATATTGTTATAAATAGAACTAATTGCGACAAATCAATATTAATACGTATAATTTAATGAATTTTTGTAACATTATGGTTAAAGTGGATAATAATCTTATACATAAAAAATTAAGAAAATACATAAAGTGAATAATTGGCCCAATGGTATTTTGTTAATAGATAATTTTTTATCTATTTATATAATAAAATAAATAATAAATAGGTATATTGGTTTCTATCAGTCGCAACTATCAATTTTTGTTTCTACATGTCCCAACTATTCAATTAGCTACCAAGGCACCAACTTTTATCATTTTGACAACCAACGGTCCGTTACTAATTTTGTTTAATGTCGTTAAGTTTTTTTCAAATTCAAGACTGATATTTTAAGTCTTTTGATCAGAATGAGAATATGTGTCTATTTATGTTAAAGTTACCTCGAAACGGCACTCCGAACGACGAAATAGTGCTTCATTTAGGTGTTTAACCTAACAGCGCTTCAATCGGATGTAAAAATGTTATCGCTCGGAGGGCCGTTTTAAGATAACTTTTACATCAATCGACTCGTATTCTCATTCCGACCCAAATGCCTAAAACTTCGGTCTTGAATTCGAAAAAACTTAACGGCCTTAAAAAAATTTAACGACAGACCGTAGGTTGTCAAACTGATAAAAATTGGAACCGTTAGCCAATTCAATAGTTAGGATCGGTAGAAACCAAAAGGTAACAGTTGTGACCGGTAGAAATGAAAAAATATACCTAATAAATAACTATAATTCACATTAGTTTTAATATATTTTATTTGGATTCTTTCACATGAAAAAGAAAATTCTAATCGTAGTTAAATATTATAATTTTGCTACAAATTGCAGTTCTTGTAAAAATAGCTACATGCACCTTAACTTTGAGTTGGTATGTCCGTTAATTAGAAAATACTTACATTAATTTAGGCAAAATGAATGAAAATCAAAAAATTAAAAAATATATAATATCCTTCCGATATATTTTGATCTAACCAGTAATTTGAACTGCATCGACACATGCAGGTATCTTCCTCCATATACCTCATTTTTAGCGTTATCAGCAAAAAAAGGTGGCAAAAGAAACAGCGATCAAAGAAAGAAAAAAAGCAAACGAGTTATGTTGGATAATATTGTATTCTCGCAACTCTCTTATCTTGTCGTCTTCGTCATCCTTGTTTGCATAACCGAGAGAAGAAATATTAAAGAAGATCCACTCAACTTCAATGTCCTAAACATCGTTGTTGAAGTTATAAGGTAACCATTCATAAATATTAACAAGTCTACCCATAAAAAATTTATAAATCTACCCGTCTACAAAACTTGATCCGCTAGTGATACTAAGTTGCATGAATAAATTAAATATTAGCAATATAATAATGCTTAATATTATAGTGAACAATATATATATGCATGCTTATATGGTTATTTTAGTATCATGATGTGTAAGCAATTAAGTATGTAATATAATTGCACAATGAAAGGTGAATGGCTAGTGTGCAGTCCAAATGGCACCTCTACGTACATATTAATAGAATTAAGTATATATGTTGATTAAACTATATATTGGATAGAGATGCAATTGTTTTGTCATGTTATTTATGAAACTAGATATCAAAAAATATTTGCACTTTTACAAGTCACATGAAAAAAATATATACAAAACAGTTTAATGCATGTTGTTATATTTGATTAAACTAAAAATATTGAGACACATACATTATTACTATTAATATAAGTCATAACAAGGTTAAAAATTAAAAGTAACATTAAGAATATTACGTACGGAGGATAGTGTACGTTGTAACTTGTAACATTAAGTGCATGGTTCGATTTAAGAGTAAAAATTAATTATTAGTATATTTATATATAGAAACGAGATTTTGACATTCTAAACTATGAAGTATGAACTTACGGTTTATAAATCTGAACTAATTGCAGTGCTTATGGAAACGTGGGTTTCACGATGGGCTACAGTTGTGGTCGTCAACTGAAACCAGATGGCAATTGTGAAAACAAATGGTATGGTTTTGCCGGAAAATGGAGTGACAACGGAAAACTAATATTAGTAGTAGTGATGTTTTTTGGTAGGCTAAAGAAATTTAACATGAAGGGAGGTAAAGCATGGAAGCTTATGTAAATATGAAGTTTTGTTCATGTCCTCCCAAGATGCATATATACATGGTATATATAGTTTCTTGGTGTCAAGCATCTACACAAAGAAAAGAAAAGAAAAGAAACTTGCTTGATGCATGGTTAATGTAAAATGTGTAAATTAACCAATGCTTATATTTTACCGTTTATTCAAGTATTGATGTATGTATGTTTGATACATGTGTCTTATTAATTCCTTTATCAAGCCAAATATATATATTGATATAATTAATTAAAAGTTAAAATCACAGCACGTACACTATAGCAAGTTGCTAGATATCGTAACAGGGGTTGAAATGTCAAATCCGTGGCACGTAAAAGAGATCATAAATTGGTCTAAAATAATTTCAACTAATATCTATTGATTGAAAATAATCTTAACTGAGTTTATTCCCTTCGATTGTCTCAAAATTAATTTCTTTTCCTGCAGTTGTTCCCCGTTAAAATCCCCTAACGGCGTTACATTTTGGGCCAATTTGTCACCATTTTTAATACATGTAAGCTAAAATCGACCAACTCAGCAGTCCACGTCATTCAAAATCTAATTCCGTTAGAGTATTTTAACGGGGGACCACTATAGGCAAAAAAAAATTGATTTTGAGACCATTGGAGCATTAGAGGGAGTTAACTCGGTTCGGATTATTTTCGGCCAATTTTTCAAAAGAGATTGATCCATACTTCTTCTATTGTCAATGTTAGAAAAATTTGTGAAAAAATTAAAATTTTGTTAACTTTGCACACAAATAATTACGTAAAACAAAATTATAAAATAGAGAGATCGAACACTAAGGAAAACTAAAATATTAGTGATTTATTGATTTTTAACGGTTTCAGTTATCATATTTTGGTTGCTAATGGTTCCAACTATCACATTTTGGTCGCCGGCGGTCCCAACTAAAGAATACCCAGTAACGGTCCCACCTTTTAGCAATTTTGCCACCAACGAACCACCGTTATAAAATATTCAACAACGACAATTTTTTTTTGAATTCCAAACCGACGTTTTAGGCTTTTGATCAAAAGAAGAATATGAGTTGATTGATGTAAATATAACTTGTACAACAAAAATTGAAGCACTGTTAGTTTTTAAGCATTCGATTGAAGCACAGTTAGGTTTAAACACCTTATAAAAGAACCATTTGAAGGTGATTTTTATATAATCGACTCGTATTACTATTCTTAGATCGTAAACATGTAAATATCTAAAATTTTCTAAAAATTTTCATATCCTCTTTAGAACAGTAATAAAATGTTTTAAGCAGAGGAAATGTTTGTGGGATGAATTTGTAAATTGTAATAAAACAGATATCAATCATAAACTTAAAACAATATTGACTTAGACCCAAAAAGTAAAATAATTAAATAATTTTCTTAGTACCATTACAGCCCCACGTATAGGAGTTTGGAGGATGACACTTGATCTTACTGTTTGTTTCTTGCAGCATCTTCTATACATGAGGCAAGTCTATATCTTATGTCTATTATTCATCTATACTTGCTTTATCGACGTGCAAACCAAAGAAATAATTGAACAGTGAACAAAAACATCTAACAAATTACAAGTTACAAAACCTACATATAAGTAGATGACTCTAAGTTGCAACCATATACAAAATTCTCTACTGTACATGACCTACACTACAACACATAGCTTAATGACCCCAAGATGCGACTCATTGAATCGCATAACGAATATCTGACCAAAACTTAGTGACAGATATGATGTTGTAGCAAACGGTTAACAATCGGACCCGAATGCTATCATTTTCTCCTTGAGTTTGAATTTTCCTCAAATTTCATCTTTTATTGTACATTGCTTGAAAATCAACTCTTTAGTAGCCCATTAATGTCGCCTTTCGTGGTTTTCCAAATGCATTATCTTATTGTTTTAACCTTCTTATGTACTTTTAGGTTGTTAGATCATCCGAGAGACCTGTCGTTGATTGCTTGTCCGGCTCGCTGCTATAAGTAGATTGAAAGTCTTCGTCCGCACCATCCTTTTCCCTAACATCTTCAATCTTTTCCAAGACATGTTTAATATCCATCCTTTTGTTGGCATCTTTTTCACAGCAACTCAACCCAATCTTCAACAGCTTGATCATCTCCGCTTCATTGTTCTTATCGAATCCCATCATTTCTTTATCAAACACTTCAATATCAAACTCCTGCTCCGCCACAGAGTTGATGAACTCCGTAAGATCAACGTCATGTCCTTTGCTTTGGTGCAAGGTGTTCAATGGAATCTTCCCTGTCATGATCTCAAGGATCAAGATCCCTAAACACCATATGTCCGTCCTTTTAGATATGCGGCCAAGTTGGTTGTACTCTGGTGACTTGTACGCCATCATGAGATCACGTGCGTGTTCTGGGTTGGTTACTGGAACCAACCCATAATCAGCCAGAAGTGGCTCGTAATTTTCGGTGAGAAGGACATTTGAAGACTTAAGGTGACCATGAGGCACAATTAGGCTTGGTAGCTTAACGTAAAGATGATGAAGCCCTCTCGCTACCCCTTTTGTTATCTTCAACCGAGTAGGCCAATCTAGGCTTTGAACTTCATCTGAGTGGTTACCATGTAGATGAAAAGCCAAACTAATTTTTTCTATGTAATTGGAAACCAAAAGCTTCTCATCTTTCGTATAGTAGAACGCCAAAATCGGTTGTATATTCGGATGTGTCAACTTGCTTAATCTTTGCATATGCTCATGAAACTCTTCCTTCCCAACATTGTTCATTTGTTTAAACCTCTTAACCACCATCACTTTCCCGCCCGCGATAGCAGTTTTGTAACTGGATCCAAACATCCCACTTCCGAGTACACCGACTGATGCCTTTAACAAGTCTGCAAGATCAAACATTTCCTCATCGTCTGCTATGAAAGTTAGATTCGTAGATAGATCAGCCTTTTTTCCATTTTGTGCTGATGCTTTGCCTTTCTCTTGAGTACGAAGGTTGGTTGAGGCTGCTAGAATTATTGAACCATTGTTAAGCATTTCTGGTGGAAATTCATGGTGGTGGCAACGACTCAATATTGCAGCAGCAAAAATTACTGCCGCAACTGCTATTGCCACCACCAATGCCACGATGATGATCGTGGTGGTCGAAGTAACCTTCTTGTGACATTCTTCCAATGGCGCTCCACAAAGGTCATTACCTTTTTCAGGAAGGAATAAACCGTTAGCAATGTCAATGGATAGTTACTGATAACAAAAGTATAGAATAAAGCATATAACTCTATCACCCACCTATAAATTGGCTAGCAGGTAAATGTTGAAGCCCTTCTGGGATATGACCACGTAAATGATTGTTTGCGAAATTCGCAAGGGTCAACTTACCTTGATCAAATTTAGGGATTTCACCCTCGAGTTCATTGCCTTGGAGCATCAGCTCCTTTAGTTTAGGCAATCTTGTCAGTGACGTAGGAATCTGTCCCACGAGCTCGTTATGCGCTAGATCCAGCTTCTCGAGCCATTTCAGGCCCTTGAAAGCATTGGCTGAAATTTCACCAGAAAACTTGTTGTTGGACAAAAATATCTCTTGCATACCATCAAGCATTCCAAAATCGGGAAACGCACCCTTCAAGTTATTGTTGTTAAAGTGTATGCTCACCAATGATGACAATCTTGATAAGATATGTGTGTTAATGTTACCTTCAAGCTCCATCTTCTCAAGTTTTATGCCCCGAACGGTCCAGTTGACGCAACGAAGGCCTTCCCAATTGGCTATATTATTATCGCAAGGGCTCTTCGTGGCGATCCATGTGGTTAGCTTTTGTCCATTGATCAAGGAGTCCTTGAACTCAATTAACGTTTTTGAATCCAAACCATTCACAAGGTGCACGATTGAGATAACGAGGAGGATGACAAGGAAACAACCTGAATGGGCCGACATGGAACAAGAGGATGGTAGTGGTGCGCGCACATGCGAGTGCGCGCCCATTGGAAGGGCTATTGTAGAAGGCAATGGTGGCTGTGGTTACAAGAAACTTGGAAATGAAATGAGTTTGTGTGGGCATGAAAAAAGAAAGGTGAATAGAGAGAAAGAAAGACATGATAGAGATGAGAGATGAAGGGAAAATGCCATGAATAGTTTCATCCATCTCCTGTTTTTCATGAGATTTATGTGGCCTTCAAAAACTTTTCATTAGTTAGAGAAATTTAAGGCTGGACCTTGTTCTTACTTTTTACCATTTCCAATTTCCTTTACACTTTGTAAGATGTGGAAATGTTATTTAGTCAATTTGTGATTAGGAAATGTACTGCAACTTGGTTGTAAGATGTGAATGTGTAATGTAACTTATCTGGAACAACAAAGGTGTGTTATGTCCTACAGTTGGTTTGTTTATAGAAACCTACTAACACAAGGCAAGGCTTGTCGCCGCCAAATACAATTATCACAACCGATGGCCACTATTGCAACCATGATGAATACAATGCAACCACCATCGCACCACGGCCACCCACTGACTGAACTCCGCTGCAACATGAAATTGGAATTGGACATCCACCATATAACCCACAGTAGCATGTACGAACCTGACTCTTAATAATTGTCGCAATGGTTTATTTCGCTACATCATATACTTATTTGGCGTAACTATGTGTTGTTTCTGGGGAAAAAATTAAAAAAAAACAATATCACATGAACGTTTTTTATTACCTTCAGGAATGTCGCATGCAACTAAAGATACAAATTTTTTTATTTTTTATTTTTTTATTTTTTTTAAATAAAAAACTTGCATTTCATATTAAACATCTAAGAATTTACAACAAAGTGGCAGGTAAACGGGCAACAAGTTGTGCCGCCACCCCTTTTGAATAACAAAACCTAGCCTACTGAATACAAAACCTTGGCCCTTAGGTGTCGAAACATTGCTATGAATGACTCGCTGAACCTGGTCAAGAAGTTCACTATCTCAGTGGCTAGAAAGCCAAATGTGTCAAATGCTAATGGAATAAAAACTGTTATATTCGATTTTGACACATATAGCCCGAACCAATAAACTATGGGTAAACCAAATATACGATATTTCCAAACCCGAACCTGCTCTTCCCAAACCTTGAACGAGCCGTTCGGTTTATTCATTAACGGTTACTTTGCAAGCTAGGTTTTGAGTGTCTAATACTCACTCATGGCCGATTGTTGTAACAATTATAAAAAATCTTTAAAAATAGACTATAAATAAATCAAAAAAGACTAAAAGAATTTTTTTATTACTCAAATGGAAGAAATAAAAATAAAAAGACAAAGAAAAATATTTACGGGCTCACATCATGTACCTGAAGCAAGAGAAGGGGGATTAATTGTAAGGACCAGAAGGACATTTGACATCATACGTGATGACAAAGAATGTAAGGAATTTAAATTATTATGAGACGAGATGCCAACATCAAGCGGTTAGATTATGATTTTTTATGTCATTTTTAAGTATAAATACATATACGGACGGCTATACTCGTGTATAATGTTTTTTTCAATATTTTTTAGAATTCTTCAATACGAACTCTTCATCAGGCATACAAAAGATAATGAGCGACTCAAAGGATGAAATACGGTTCACAGGTTTCCAGCTTTAGCTAACTCAAACCCACATAAGTTGCTCAAAATAACTAGGTTCAACCATTGAATAGATTATGACATAACCCAAAAGAACATCAAACACTAAATTAACACCCACTGTAGGAACAACAACAGATAAGGTAAAAATAGTATGTATAAAGACATCAAGGGCCTGCTTAACTGCCAATTTCAAAGGCACTGATCTGTTATGTCTCTTAGTCAAAAATTGCCTAACAAAACCTCCTTTAGCATATTCTGTAATAATACACCATACCATTGGCTTTCGGCATGCACCAATGAACCGAACTATGTTTGGATACTTTAATCCTGCAAGCATCATAACCTCCCTCCTGTTGGAATTTGCTCCATGAGTTGTGCCATCTCTAAGTCATTCTCCGGTTTTTCCAAAAGCTTGATAGCAACATCCACACCATTGTTACAACCTTTATAAAGCTTCCCAAATGCACCTTGTGCAAAAGCAGGTCGCGTGCTAAAGTTTCCTTAAATCAATGGTCCGCTCGTCAAAATTTTCAAGCCCCCCCCCCCCCCCTCTATTGGAAAACGATCATTTGATAGAGCTCAGGCCAGAGCATCATCACTTAAACCTTCGAGAGACTTTTACTCTAAGCATCAAAAAAACTATTTTTTACATGTTTCAGACCTTAATGATTTAAGATGTGTGTGTGCGAGCGAGTAATTAGACCCGACACTACTATTGTCAAGAGACATCATCTGCAAACTATTGAAGTTATCTATAGATATATTTTACCCTTCACCGAGCTTATGATAAAATACTTGCGGTAGTAGATCAACAAAGTTATGGTAAAATACCCACCATACCTGGATATTCCAACACTTTTATCTGATTAAGTTACAACTATCTTCAATCACTCCTTTATCCAATGTGACCAGTAACATCTACAATGTCTACTCGTATCAAAATACAATAAATGGCATTGCTTATAAAAAGATAGTCATTAGCATTGTTCAAAGTAGAGGTATTTTCAACTAGCAAACAACTACATCAAGAAACAAGATACCTAAATTGAACAAAGTTGCAATTACAAGTTACCCCTAAAATGACCTGACCCAACAAAATTGAATGCTCAAAGACCCATGAAAATCAGTAAATTTTGCAACTTGAACAGTTATTAAAGCTTAAATACAAAATTAACAGTGACCCATGAACACAAAAGTATATATTAACAAAAAAGGAAGCGGAAGAACTTACAGATGATCAAAAGCGATGGGTTTGTTCACCAGTCTTCTCTCTTTGTTTTGTTTGATAATTCTATTTGTCTCTGGTTTCAGTTTGCGAGAAAATACAAACCGGAACCGGACCGCTATAAAAAACCTGTACATAAGAGTATGTTTTTTAACCAAGAACTAGACCTTGAACCGGAACTGGTTTCTTCTAATACCCGATTTTCATAAACGATCATGCTTGAAAGCAGTACCAAACTATCAAAAGTATACACATCGCCTTAAGGAAACACAATTGAGTATTCATAATCCAATACAAACATTTATACAATACAAACATTTATATGGTAAAAATAAAGTTGGGAATATGGAGCCCACTAAAAGTAGGATTAATAAATCAGCAACGAAGTTACGAAGATAGTCTAGTTTTTTTATATGTATATTATATATGTATTACGACCTAATGTTATAAACACTTATTTATTTTGTAACATATTAAGTTTAATGTTAGACTTTTTAAATTACTTATTTGAGTGTTTATTTAATGTATTATCCTATATATTAAAAACACAACGGAAATGAACAGTAGCCGATGGCAGGATGGTAATTTTAGCATTGTGACCATACGTGTGTCTACTGTGTGTTTTCCACGCGGTTCAAGTATGTGACGGGTGTCCCATTTAGGCGGTGACGATGGAAACAACAAGTATAAAGCCACAGAGCAACGTGGCGGTGGTGCTGCCACACTGGGCCTTCCGGTTCCGGCGGTTTCAGCTTTCCGATTTGAAGTTCTGAAGATCCAGCGGCTGACTTTACTGTGCTCAGATAGAACCTTCAAAAAGGAGGTAACTTCTATTTGAATTTTATTTAAACAAATGCCATCTTTTGATCCTAAAATGTATATATTTGTCATTTTTTGGGTTTGAATTCAAGGTCAATAATGAAGAAGAAAAAGAAGAAGATGAAGAAAATGAGAGAGGGACAATTGTTGATGTTGTTCCGGAGATGGTTTCCGACTTTCCGGTCCTTGGATTTGTGTGGCTTTGAGTTGAGATGTGGTCATTGTGGCCTCTTTATGTGGTGGATGGTGGACCGGTGGTTGTGAGGATGGCGTTTGTTCATCCGATACCCCGGTCATTGTAGCCGGTGGTTTTAATTACCATTTACGTACGATTTGTCGTTTATGATGGTTGTAGATCAATTGTAGATTTGTGCTAGATCGATCTATGGTAAAGGCTGTATATCTTTTGAGGGTTCCCGAAACCCTAGGCGGCGGTGGCATGATGGTGGTGGGTATGTCATGGCTGGAATATTTTGATGACTCACATACATTTGGTACATGGTGGTGGGTTTTTATGAAACATTGAAGGTGTTGCATGAGAGAGACTGGCGATCGAGAAAAACATGCATCCCCGCAACTCATTGTACTGTTCATTTCCGTTGTGTTTTTAATATATAGGATAATTATCAAAATGAATATGAGATGCATCTTTGTTGTTTGACAGGTTGGATGTGTTAATTGGGTTTGATAAGATGCATGTGAGTAAATGAGTGATAATTAAAAGAGAAGCAATGCATTAGTTATTCTGTAATCGAGAAAACTTCCATTTAGCTCTCAAATGCCATCTTCCATCTTTCAGTCTCAATTTAGTACAATTTAAGTATAAAATTTTAGGAATATATATACGGATATGTTGTAACTTGTAACGGTTGTATTCTACTAGAGCAAATTTTCGTTAAATGACTTTGTGACTTCTTAATAACAGTAAGATGGATTAATTAAGTGGCAGTTTAAGTCGCGGATAAAAATAAGATCTTTAAAAAACAGATTAAGTAACCGCCGCTAACCCTTAGTATGTTTCGTTGTCAACCAAAATCAATTCGTAATATAAAACGCTCGCTCAACGAGCGAGCATGCGCATTTTACTAGTGTATATATATATATATTTGTCTAAGTTTGTCGTATACCCGAAAATATGTTCTTTAAATACCCACCTTGAATACCCAAAACCGAAATGTAACATTTGCTTTGATCCAAAACCGATTTGAAACGTAAAGCTGAACCCAAATGTATACATATAAAATTTATGCTCATTTTATCATGAAACAAAAATAATCATTCAATAAATCATGTTCTATTTAAACTATGTCATTAAAATCATTTAATATATAATTCATTAATAAACCTGTTATATATAAAATATTTAAATTTATTCTCAAAGAAATGGGGGTTTTATAAAAGAAATCACAACATTATCCTTTTTATTGAAAGGCAAGTTTTTTAAACAGTAATACAAGAGACTTTTTGGTTTTTTTACTTTGGCCACAAGGGTGTAAACTGTAAATGTATCTATACATCCTACAAAACCCTATACGGTGTTTTCTCTCGCTTTTGTCTTCTACCAGGAATGATTTCCCGACAAACACCTGCCTGTCGCACTCCTCTTCGTCCGACGGTAGATGTGGAAGATGTCCGTTTGGCGTCTGGCGGGTTAGTGTTGGTGGCGCCCGGAGGATGTAGTAGAGGAGGTGGTGTCAGATGGTAGCGATTAGGATTTTCTTTTGAGGGATCCTGATTTGGCCCGGGTGGTGGTGGCGATTAGGGTTCTTCTACAACGGGTCCAGATGCTAAGTAGGCGTCCATGATTAATAGAATTTTTCCGGCCTAGGGTCATTTATGTGATTTCAGTGAAGGGACATGTTAAATCAAATGTATTACTTGGGTTTAGAGGTTACATAAGTTCGTTTCGCCAGTCATTCAGTGTTGGTTAAGTGATTTCGATGAGGATATTCAGGTAAGGCTCCATCTTTTTATCTTCAGTAACTTTTATTTGTTCTAAATGAGACGTAGGAAACTTGATGTATACGATTATCAATTCATTAATGATGATGATTCTATAACTATAAGTTATGTATATAATCATGACATTGTTACCAAGAACAATTAAATAAGTAGGTGAAGCAATAAAGATTCATTTGAGTGTCTGAAGGTGAAATTTTTCTGGGTTTTTTAATTTGTTTATGTTGTAGTGTAGATTGGGGCTAAAATAAAACTTTATTAAAGCTCAAATATAATTGCTAAACTACTATAAAATGAATTGCCACTGAAGTAGCCTAAAGAATTGCCACTAGAGTATAAATTGAATTCATTTACTTGCAAATTTCTAAATGTGAATATAAAATATTGTCGTATGTTTGTTGCCTTGATCATAATAAGTTATCAAATGTGAAGCAAAACACATTAGTAGTCCAATATTTATTGATAAGAAAGTAAGAAGTTGTGTTTGAAGCTTCACATCATATACTGTCGTATGTTGGCTTGCAAATGCTCTGTTCTAACTGAGAACTTCTCAGCTATTTATTAGCCATCAATTGTAATACTTAATGTTTTTTAATTTTACAGATTTTGTTTTAAATTATTTCACCTGGCTACTAAATTTGTACTTAAAAGTATATGTTTAAGATGTTTCATCAATTTGCAGTGCAAGAACATATTGATCCCCTTTATTAGGCTAAATATACCTGATTAAACAAGATCCATAAAATCAGTTTTCTAATGGATCCTTTTTAAAACCTTCAGAGGTGATTTATTTGGTCTACACCGCCTATATATGTTTATATGTTTATCACATTTCACCCATCATCTTTAATGATTTATTTGGTCTACACCACCACAATCGCTGCCAGATTTTCCGTCAAGGCTATCAAAAGTTTTAGTCGGAATAGCTCTGCGGACATGATGACCAAAGATGTGTATATGGATATGACAACAATACCCTCTCCATTGCAAACAATCAAGGTGAAACAATGAAATTCCGGTGCACTGTTAACAGAGTCAGCACCACTCATAGAGAGATAAAAGCAAACTTCATATGCACCACTAATACAGAGTTAAAAGCAAACTTCATATGAAGAAGCACATCAGTACCAAACACTCCACAACTACCTACCCCAATCTAAAGATTGCAGGTCACCTCCTCAGTCAAATGACAGCTCCTCCCAATGCAAGGTAAACAATTCTATCTACTATAACAAAACAGGCTCATAATAGAAATCCAAATAGCATCCAGTTGCCCCCAGTAGGATGAATAGAAGCATTTGGACACACTTTTAAAGCAACAAGAAGAGCAGTCAGCAAAACACCCATTGCAGCCTAAAAATATATATGTATATACATCTATTTCCATTTGGAATCAAATTCCCTGTCTTTAGTATTGTATCTCAAATTGACCTCTTAATTAGTTTGTGGGTTCTTGATCGTGTTATGGGTTCTTGATCGTGTTACACAACATAATACAGCCAAAACTTAGATCCTTTTGTATGTTGCATTATTATGTTTTGTAATCTTTTGAAATCAAACTAGCACAATGCAACTAAACTAAGGTGCTTTTGTATGTAAATGCAACCCAAACCTAACTTATAACATGAAGTTTATGCCATGATCCTTTGAAGTCAAGCAAAAAAAAACGCTCGCGCATCGCGCGAGCGAGCGAATCCAACTAGTTAGTATAAAAACTAACTTTATCTACCTATTCTAATAATTGAGTAACTCATTCACATGTCACCATTTTAACTACTCCATATAAGATTTTGTTTAGGTGTCATGTTCTAAATTAATTTGATGGAGAATTTTTAGATGGGTCATGGTATGCTCCATATTCGAAATAACCCGATATGTTTAAATTAAAAATTCACAAATTATCATCAATTAATTTACCAATTAATTATCATGATCTATATTTTAACCCGATATGTACCAATTATCATGAATTATCTCTCTAACCCGATATGTTCAAATAAAAACTTATCAATTATTATGATCTATCTTAACCTGATATGTTCAAATTAAAGTTTTACTAATTATCATTAATTATCTCATAACTCGATATGTTCAAATAAAAAAATTAACAATTATCATGAATTATCTCCTAACTTGATATGTTTAAATAAAAATTTACCAGCTATTATAAATCATATCCTTTATTGTAACATATGATTTTTTATATGAATATATTTGTAAATATCCAAATCGATTTAATAAGAGATATGTTAAAAATAAATTTGATATGTAAATTGAGTTAAAACCTATAAAACTAAAATTCGTGTAGTACACGGGTACTAATCTAGTAAAACTAATACAGTTTTATAAAATGTATTAAGTTAGTTGGGTTAATTAATAGGTATATTGGTTTTAAACGGTTCCAACTATCGTCATTTGGTTTCTACCGGTCCTAACCAATAGACCGTCGTTAAAAAAAAAATTAACGGCGTTAAGTTTTTTTCGAATTCCAAACCAACGTTCTAATTCTAGTGCTTTTGATCGGAATGAGAATGCGAGTCGATTAATGTAAAATTTACCTACGAATGACGCTCCGAACAACGAAATGACCCGGTCTTAACACATAACCAAGTGAAACAAGAGACACACGCATCGTCGATTAGATATGATATAGTGTTATGCAACAAGATAAAAACTTCCTAGAAGTACAAATGAAACATACTCAACAAAAAAATGTTAATGAAACCAACCCAACTACACCAAAACTAAGTGAAGAGGTTAGCCATCTAATCTTTGAAGTTAAAGAGAAAAACATAAATAAACAAAAAACACTAAAGCAAGACCACAGATCATGAAAATAAAAATCAAGAACATTAAACAATAAAAGACCTAAAGCTAAACTGAATAAAAGTAATTATCTAGCTTTGTTTGAACAAGAGATCTCGATCAACTTCTCTTTTTCGGTCTTCGTCTGCAATGATTTTGGCGCGCACTTATTTTGCTTGATATGGCCATTAGATCTTCACATGAGCTGTGATATATATATAGTTTCAGTTCCTCTATGAAAAGGCTTACACATATGCAAATTATTAATCAATTTTAGTTTGCATAAAAACATTCAAATTCATGGAGCTGAGTGGTGTTTGTAGCGTTTTGCGGTTCTAATGGTTTTACTTTTTGTGCCATGCTGATACTGTTTCCATCTGCAAACTGATTAAAGGATAAGCTATCTTCTGCCACATTTGAAGACCAAGAACTTGTTGACAGACGAGAGAATGCATTGTTAACATTTGCACGCAAGATCGAGTTTGAAGTTGGTTCCACTCCTGTTACACATTTATTCAGTTTGTAAGTTATAAGCATTATCTTTGCTATATAAGTAGCTCGCTTACCGTTTAGATTTGTGTTTCTAGGCATAAACCTTGCAGAACTGAAGTTTAAGGTGCCATTTGTTGGTGAATGTTCAGGTTGTGTTGAATTTAAAATGCGGATCGAGCTCCTATTTGGATGAAACTTCATTTGTGGTCTTGGATCTGTCATGAAAACAATAACGCTTAAAAACAGTATACTATCTATGTTTAGTGATTGAGGTAACGTTTGTCCTCATCTCAATTTATGTGTGAAATATTACTGCGTACGATTGTTTGTTTGTTTATTTATGACAACTAGTCCCTGACTGATTAAAAGTAGTGTTGCTACATTGAGACTAATTAAAAGTTGTGCCAAAAAAATTATCTTAAAGGTTTGTGAATAATGATTGATAGATTGTATTTTGTCACTTTTTTTATATTTGGGAAATACCACATATTATTATCGAGGGTATACGTGTTGAGCTGAAATCAATCTCTTCTGATTGAGGTCTGCGTCGCCTTGCATTGTGTGCAGAAAGCCGCCTCCGACAACTACGCTTTCTATCATCAAACTCTGACAAATCATGAAACCTGCAAGATCAGTATATCGCTGTCACATATATAGTTGGACTTGCTAGCTATATAAGGCATGGTATAACAAAAGAAAATGTTTGTGTTTTTTAGCATGGTTCTCTGTCCTCAGCTCGTCTACCCTGTTTTTACATAGTATATTTGTTTATGACAAAGGAAATATGTTAGTTTCTAAAAGTAACTTTCCTGCTACATTGTTGACAAAACCGACGTTCCATCCCATCTACAACGACTTTAGGGCTTTTAGAATGATTTGCACAAATTCTATGCCGACGATGGTAGTCTTTAGCCGATGAAAGATCAAGGTTGCATCCTTCAACTTGACAATGTGTAGACAATGAACTCACATAAGACGCTCTAGATCGCTTTATCACAGTATCCATCTTGTCATTACTACTAGAAGTATTGTAAGCATGTTTTCCAAGCTTTAATCCGATCATCGCGTCACCAGATAACACAAAGCCTTCATCGACCGTATTACAAAAGCTCACATTCTCTACTAACCAAGAACACTCATCTTTTTCCAATAAATCTTTTGGTAAATCATCAAACGTGCCAAAAGTGTTGTTTTTTTCTTTAGATGAAGAATCTACAGAACCATAGAAGCATATATCATGTTGATTTGTGCCAGCGTACATGGGCAAGTTCTCCCAGTCCCATTCTGATGGACTGGAACTTTCTGTCGGTGTATTCAAATTCCAGTCCATCAAGATGAATCTATTGAACCTTAAAATGATATCTAATGAGAATGTATGTGCATAACATATGATCAAAATGCTGATGGAAACACCATATGGGAAGACTAGCAATCATATAAGAAACAACACCAGCAAAGTGCTAGCAATGTGACCCACTCTTGCATTAAAACAAAAGGTGTACGAAACTCATGCTTAGGTTAAATATAGTTGTGGATCAATTGATGAATGTAAGTTATTTTATTGTTAGAAAATAAATGTGATTTGGTCAGTTCAAAGCACCCACAATGGACACTTCAAGGATGGATAAGGGGTCCCGGCACTTTCACTTTCATAAGAATAAAATAAAATATATAATATATTATAAATATTAATGTACGTATGAAGCATGTTGTCATTTAAGTTTTACGTTAATATAAAGTGTACTAGATTAAATCTCGTGTGTTACATGAATAAAAATGTAAAAAAAATACGTAGTTTTAAAATTTTATCAAAAAAGTAACATTTGAAAATAATACACATTACACGAAAGATCTATTAAAATAGAGACAAATTGTATACTAACTCTAAGTTGAGTCTTAAACTATAACCACACTATTAGGAGCAAATTAAATTTCGACGCTTTTAAACTGACTGTCTTATAAATCCTACCAAATAGTTAAAAAAAGACTAAGGAAACATATATATATATATACACATAATATAGTTGATTGATATCGGACATAATCCATGGTGACACCCATATGTACTGGATCAGACGTACGGGTCGGCGTGCATGAGACTGGGTCGTAATTTACGATGAGTTATTTGTTTACGTTGTTTGTTTTGCGTTTTTCACAGTGATTTCAGGGATGAAATTAAGGTATATTTAAACTTTGAAGGGGAAATTATGGATGATTTAATGTTATCGATTTCTTTCCATAAATTGCTTAGAAAAGAAGATTCTTAATTTTGAGCGGGAAAAAGTTCCAAAACCTTCTCCAATGAATGACATGTGTCCTTCGAAATCTTTTATTAGAAGATATAGATGTTGATATGCATAATGTAAATTAAATTTGTAAGTTACAAACTATCAAACTAAAATAGTATATGATTTAAATATATCAATTATTCATTGTAATAAGTTTTATCAAGGTTTATGAAATATATTAATTTAATTATTTAAGAACTTTATATATAAGATTTTGTTTTAGCTTTTACTATAATTCAATTCGAAGTTTATAGAATATGTTAGTACATCAAATAATTTAGTTTTGAAATAGTTGTTTAAAATGCGGGAGTCAACTAAAATGTATGAACAAAGAATGTCCATGGGTTTGTTCTTAGAAAGAAAAAAAGAGAATATTATAGACAAAGTTTAATGGATTTTATCCATAAACGTATTATTTTTTGGGCTCAATGGCAATGTTTTAATTTAGTGAAGACTAGTTAGTGTCCGCGTTGCGATCGAGAACACAACATTCAAGTGATGTTTTTAAGAATATTCATGAATGTTCCAATCAGTTTTGAGACAAAACCGTGGTAAACCGGAACACAATATATAGTTTTAAAAATTAGTCTTTTAGTATATCAATATTAGTATAGTTTTAAAGTGCTTAGTTTTATGGTGTAATTTATTTTTTTTTTAAATCGTATAAAAATGTTATGTATATTTACACTGAGTTCTTTAATTGTATGTTATTGTTAACTTTATCCATAAGTTTCATTTTTAAACCCTATCAAATATAAACCGACTCATATACACCCCTTGTAGTAGAGGGATAAAAATATAAAGGCTCTATCTATTCACACACTCAACCTTTCTATCCACCCACCCTTTTAACGGTCCGTTAAGTACTTAACGGCCGTTAAATCTGTTTAACTGCCCGTTAAGCCTTTAACGGCCGTTAGATGTTTTTTTTTTTTTTTGCATTTGTAGTATAATGGTTTGTTAGGCCTTTAACGAAATTTGCAATAATTATTATGGCAATTAAATCATATTATTATAATATCAAATAGTTCAAAAGTTCCTAACATGTTATAGTGTGAAATTTGCAATAATTATAAATTTTATGTGACGATTACTTGGTGTTTCAAAACTAAAAAGAACAAGGTTATGATAACCATATGCAATTATAAGGTTATTAAAATAAATTAAAAGTAGCTTTATGAGACATGTATGACGATAATATATAAGTTTGAGTTTCTTTGTGCTTGTCTTTTCTTTTCTTTTGTTCAAAAAGAAGGTAAAGACGATATATTAGATGAGAATATCCACGATTTAGGTCATATATTTTGCAGTATTTATTTTATATTTTTAATAAAAAGAAATAATAAAGTATGTTTCATATATATATATAAATGCATTTGAGTTTCTCATATGTTTCAAGTGAATAATTTAAATGATACATATAATTGTTTTACAAAATAGTAATTTTTAAAATTAAAAAAAAATTACCTATAATTTTAACTGCCCGTTAAGCATCTAACGGCCGTTAGAATTTTTTTTAAAATTTTTTTTTATTTTTTTTTTAAATTTTTTATATTTTATAATTACGTTTGTTGTATAACGGCCCGTTAAAGACTTAACGGGCGTTAAATGAGTGTTTGGTTAGATTGTTAGGTGTGTGAATAGGGCATCCCAATATAAATACCCTTAAATTTTTCAGAATTCTCTAAAATATTAGGGGACAAAAAATGTAATTAGTTTTATTATAATATATTTTATATACATATTTTAAATAAAAAATCATTATTGTGAGATAAACTCTCAAATAATACCACATAAGATAAGACAGAAGCTTTAAAAATGTGTCACATAAACTTTTTTCGTTTTGCTATATTATATAAAGACTCAAGAAGCTACTATAATTCGGCATGCAAACTAATTAATTTCAATATTTTTAGATGACAATCACTATATACCAAAAAAAGAGAAAAAAATCACCCAAGAGTAACTCTAAGATTAATCTCCTTACTCTAAGCGTGTGCATGGTTAACTTTTGTATGCCAAAATTTGTGACAGTTGATGGTATTTTATAACACAAAAGATATAAAAAAAAGGTATAAAATTTGTTGGGTGGGCCTCACTAGCTAGCTAGGTGAAGAAGTGTAAATACATCCTTTTGTGTGTAATTCATTCTGTCAGACTTGACCATGTGGATACTGAAGTTGCCTCTATTGGCCAAGACAGATTAAACTATGCACATGCTTTTGGATGCTTCTACTACCTATTCATATTTACCATCCAACCCACACTATTTTTGTTTTACCATTTTTCACCTTTGAGAGCTCCCATGATTTTTGGTCATTTACCACAAAATACTTCAATGTAAAAGCCTAGTCAGATCATCACAAACGCGATAGAGCACAAACGTCTCCACGTCAGCACTGCCCATTTGACCGACCTCTCCTCCCTCTTACAAATCGTCCTTCTTTCTCGTGGGCTTGCTTTTCTGCACTGGTGTCTCTATTAGGGGTGTAAGTCGCGATGAGTTGGCATGTTGAATTCTTCAACCCTAACCAGACCTATATATGTATTCGTGCCATTTCTCCAAACCCACTTAAAAACATCTCGTGTTTAGGTCGACCTATGTTTGTTTATGGATATGAGTAGATCTATAGATGTGATAAACAGGTGGTGTTCACAAGTTGGCAAATCCACATGAACCCGAACACGATCTAAACCAAGAAATTGTGTTAGACATACAAACCCGAGCATAAACACAACTTGTTAATTAATCCATTTTTTAATTATTTTCACATATCAATACTTTTAATTACTATTTTACAACAAATATGCAAGTGAATATAAAATAGTTATATCTGAATTATTATAAAATGTTAGGTCAATTTGTCTTGTATTTCTCTTTTATGCTTAAAATTTAAAAAAATATTACATAATAGTAATCAGATTTTAAAAGTACTTTGATTAGGTCACTTACACATTCTTTTGCCAATTTGGGTCACCAAACATTAAAACGAGCAATCACCAAAAATTGTTTGTATCAAGAAATTAAAGAAACGAAGAAGATGTGGATGTCAAAGTTTCTAATTATGTAATTAAAAAAAGACTAAAATCCATGTCACCATCACATCGGCATAAAAGAATTTAAAAAATCCTAAATGAAACAAAAAAACATACGCTTTCTAGTGTAAACCACAAGGGTGCAAGTAACCAATATTACAAAACAGAGAGATGTAAATATTGGTTTTTAAGTATTAGGGTTGTAAAGTTATTTCGGGTTAAACCACAAGGGTGCAAATTACAGTTTACTCAAGAGTTAAAAGAAAATTATGTTATAGTATTTTTTAAGAATAGTGGTTGGTGCAATAGCCTATGACTGATGCACTCAGATGTGCAAGAACTGAGATTGAAACCTTGCATCTACCGTACACTAATAGGTGTTTTTCATCAGCATTGGGGCTCCCCTATTACTACGAACGCAGCGGAGATTCATCACAACCCTCCTTACGGGCCAAGTTGATCAGAGTCGAAACTCGTCATCCGACTGTTCTAGGGAAAAACCGGGAATGACCTTTAACCGTGTCATGTAAAACCATTTTGGCTCAGACACAAAGTCAGGCGGTGGCCCGAGGCAAGTGTCATTGCTATAAATTTTAGGAACAATTGCATATTTACCCTTATAAACACCCTTAATTGCATATTTACCCAACTAAAAATATCAATGGCATATATCCCCAATATTATTTTTAAAAAAATGGGTATGCTTGCAATTAGAATGAGTATATTTACAAATTAAAATAATTTATATGGGAATATAGGGAAATATGCATTTATTGTTATTTGAAGGAGAAAATACACATGTAGACCTAAATTTAAAAACCGCTTAAAACAAAGTTCAAACCCCCAAGACTTTCGGTTACAACATTCTCCCCTTCTCGTCAAGATAGTTAGAAGAAATAAAAAATCAGAACTACTAACTCAAAACTTCAACAAAATATAATTCTCAAATCCAAATATAAACTTTTTTAAAAGCCTTAAACATGTTAATATGTCAACTCATTTTCTAAATCAGACTTGTTTTGATTAACACATTTATTAAATAAACGGTGTTCTAGAAGCAAATCACCTCAACCGTCCCAAAACATTTTTTTTTCATTTCTGTTTGAACCGTACGTCCATAACACCCATGGCATTGGCCTCACCACATCTACACACAAGTCATGACAATTCTCTTTGTACCATCTCACCCCAGTGGTCGAGCCTGTCACATGCGTTACATTAATGTAATTCTACACATAAACAAACAAAAAATAATTTCTTACAGCACCATGTAAAATTTTCTTAAACTTTCGCTTCCCTCTTTAGTTATTTCAAAGGGATACAAAATCTATTTTGTATTATTTATCCTGCTTCATGATAATTATAAGTTCCTAGCTTGTAAATATGGTTGTTGAAGCAGGCAGCATTAATTTTAAATCTATAAATAAACTTTGATGATCCATGACTGACATCAACCATCACTATAAATATATTATATTATTATTATTATTTGATGTAATTGATCATCGGTCCCTTCATGCCATTTCACTTTCTGCCAGCACTTTCAACACCAATGAATTAATGATTTACATTTATATATGCAATGCACTTCAATTGCTACCAAACAATTGTCACCAATATGTTTCCTAGGTTCTTTAAACTCACTAATTAAGACCTTAATGATATCTTTAGCCTGCAGTGCATCATTAGTCTAATAGCGTTAAATACGGTTTTAAGCATGTGCTTTGACGAACGTACAATTCTTTTAGTCTAATAGTTTAAATTTGACTCTTAATTGCCCAACTAGCTACTTAATCGGGATGTAAGATGCGACGGTTAGATCATAGGTATGTGTCGTGTTAGTCCTACTAGCTACGTAACCTGGTTGCGCGATGCGACGATCAGGTCTTAGGTGTCGTGTTTCGACTTCGACACGTGGCTTGTGTTGCGGCTTGTGTTGCGACGGCAGAGACAATGGAGTCTCGCGTTGACAACCTAACCACACACGTATATAAACAGTTTTTTGTTTAAAAAGTAACCGAACAAAGTTATGAGTCAAAATCATAATTAAGTTATTATGCAATGGATGAAAGCAAACTGCAAAACTGGGGATTAAACTCATAACTTTAAAAGTTAAGGGACCTGATTCATAATTTAGTCCAAACTACATGGACCATTCGTATAACTTACTCTTTCAAATATAAATCTACCTAACAAATTAAGGTTTTAGGGGGCGCTACTAAAACCTTTTTTGGAGGGAAAACTGAGGGGGAAAGTAAGGGAAATAATAAAAGAAAATTTATGAGAGGAAAATTAAGGGAAAAGTTGATAAAGAAAAAAATTGTGATTATGGTATTTTTATTAAATTTTACAAATCCTTAAATATTTAAAAATTCTTAAATATAAAAGTTATGTTTTTAAAAAATATTGTTTATTAATCCGTGTGTAACACACGGGAATTAAACCTAGTATCCAATAAACCAGACCTCGCAAAATGGGTGGGTTTGATCAGGTGAGGTTGTCGGGTCAAAATGGGCGTGGGTTCGAACGGAACGGGTCATGCCATGCCAGCTCAAAAAATGAGTTAAAACTGGTCGAGTCAGAATGGATTCTAATAAACACGAGTCGGGTCAGAACGGGTCAAAGAAATAAATTGCCTAAATCCATCCCATTTCAACCAATCTCAAATTACAATTGTATAGGTTATTTTTGCGTTAAAAGTTAATACGTAAATCTAAAAAAAATAGTCTTTTTTTAAATATAGTTGTTTTATTTATTATTTATATTTTTTTTACAGCAAAACGAATAAAGCTCGACCTTGGGGTAACCCAATGGCGAAAGGTGACCCCAAACATTCTACGAACACATACATCGCTGGCAGCCGAAGCCCACCTTTTTCGGGGAAATCCCAACTCCAATTCGGGGGAAACCCACTAACCCTTCCGCCCGTAGGCACGACGACAAGCTAGCGAGAATAGAACTTGGATATCTTTTTGGAGAATCCAAACATCTTAACACTACACCACATTGAAAGTTGCATTTATATTTTATTTAATACAATAAATTTAAAACATTGAAAAAGTTCCTCTTCACAAATGCTAATATTGTTCGGCTCGGATCAGTTCGACCGGTTAAACTAGTCGAATCGGGATCCGGAGTGGGAACCAGTCCAATCCATACTCGCTCATTATATTATGGGAAGATCGGCCGGTTTGAACCGGTTGAACCGGATGGTCGTATTGTGAATTGGGAGATACGACCGAGATTCGGCATGAAAATTGTTTACATATTATTAATAATTTGAAATATGTTATAAAACCATCTGGTTCTTAAATCCGGTCCAATCAATCCAACCAGTAAACAACCAAAATATCCGATTCAATGTCTGAACCGTTTTGAAAACATTGACGGATACATTAACTCTACCCAAATTCACCCAAACTCAGCCTTCCGGGTTAGTTTTCCCATCCCTAAAATATCCGAACAAAAAAGATCCGACCCGATCCGTTTCACCCGGACCATACTTATGCGGTTGTGCATCGTCCTCGTCTCTTAGTTTCCGATCAACTGAAACGTCCTTTCAGCTACACCTATAACGTTGTGGTATTGGTATATCTCTCATCATACAAACTTAATCAAAGTTTGTATTTTGTTATGTAACTGATTCCTTTCTTTTCTTTTCTTTTGTATCTATTAGTTTCTAATCGTTATAAACAGTTCCAAATTTAAAAACCCATATCTGTGTGTTACGTATTTGATGGTTTTTCGTTATGCAGACAAGGTGTTTGATGAAATGTCTCATTAACGAATTATTTTTTTTTTCTAAATTGTGATGATAGTTTTTAATCATTGATGTTATATTGATCTTGTTTGAGTTTCAGATTTAAATTACTTATTTTGTGATCTTTTGCTGATTAGTAATTTCATTTTTGGTTTGATATCTCAAATGTACACCAACAGTTTTTGTTCATAGTAATTGTTATTAAGCTTGATTTAATCTCAAGAACTTTGAGGCATCAATTTTGAAGTTAAAGGCATCCTATTTAATATCCAAAATCAAAATTTGTTGTTAGTCACTAGGGATTTTTTTAATCCCAAGCACTTATTGAACAATAAGATTCATGTTAATTGCCACGAATAGGATCGAAACCAGGCAGGTGATTTTTTTTTGGACTGATGGAATTAGTATTAAGGAAAGCTGGTACAAGCATGAGAACAAGCTTTATGAACAATAACATTATTAAGTGTTAGGAAAGTTTGCAAAGGGCTTATAGCTCCTGCTGAAATGTGCCTAATAGGTTTTATTGTTAATCTTTGTCTCACTTCCCAAGTAATTTCACCGTTTTACTGCATCATGAAAGCCTTTATCAATCCATTGTAAAGTTACACTCTTTGGTCCCTTATTTTGTTAACTAATCTCAACTCCCATATTTTGTTACGCTTTTGCTTGAAACTCGTCAAATTATAGACACTCACTATATACACTCTTTGATCCCTTATTTTACTTGTTGACTTTGACAGAGTTAATAGAATGTCAGCCAGAATAGTTGCTAGGAGATTGGGGAGCAAGCTGTTACACAGGTTCGCTCCGGCTGCTACACTGCATTCTCATGCTACTAGCTTCGGTGGGTCACCCTTGCAGCCCTGCTTTCATTTTCCTTTTTATATCTACTGACTTGTTATTGAAAATGCTGATATCCTATATATAGTCTTAGTTTTTTATATGATAGATATAAAGGAAACTAAACCCGTTGTAAAGCTGATTAAGGACTTAATTGGGGGTTACCTCCCTGTTGGGCAACTTCACAAGCACATCATGCCCTTTCTATATTTTAGTAAAATTACATTTTGCATATAATATGTATATGCTTATTGAAATCCTAATCAAACTTAGTCTTAGGTTAGACACGACATTTTCCTTCTCACTGCTCTAAATACATGCCAACCAAAACTGTATGCTATCTTGTCTTTCTGGAATTGTGATATTTAAAATGTGTATTGTACAACAATTTTCTTTTTGTGAGATACTGTTAGATAGTGTGGTCTTATGTAGCATCTAACACGTTTCTTAAAAGACATTTTTTGGTTGCTTTTGCTTGGTAGCTATTGCTAGTTAGGCTGCCTTATTCAACATTAATTCTGCGCATGTATACCCAAAAACCAAAAAGGCATCTAGTGATCTTGTGGCCCTTCGTATTTTGCTGCTAGCTAAAGGATATGTAAAATTCAATTTTGAACACAAGTTAAAATCAAGCTCTTGTCGTATGGTTAGTTACACTAACAAGCTGTCGGAATCAATGTTTATGTTCGCTATCTTAATACATGAGTATTTGAAACAAAAAACCACTACAGAATATTATCATATAAATTGAGGATTGACTAGTGGACTGATGAGAAAATTTGGTAATTGCTCAAACTGTTTTATTTGAGGAAGAAAGATGCAGGGAAAGTACAGAGACAAAGTGATAATAAGCTAATTAGACGATAAATTTAAGAAAAGAATCCACATGTGTTGTAATATCTTAGCCTTGTAGCCAATCAAATGAGATGTGGATTTTAACTTTTCAAATGTGCAAAGTCGAATTGTTATCATGAATCTTTTAGTTCTTAAAAGGACACTTGATTAACTACTAGCTAAAATTCAATATCTTATAGGATGATAAAACAAATGAAAAAGATTTAAACCATCTGTATTTACTTTTTAGTGGTACTGCAGGGTTTAAAGAAGTTAATGAAGAAGAAAAAAGCCAATTGGTTGGTAATGTCTTCACCAAGGTTGCATCAAACTATGACATCATGAATGATTTGATGAGTGGTGGACTGCATAGGCTGTGGAAAGATAGGTAAAAAATCAAACAAGTTAATTACATTTCACATTCCATCACTAGTCTACTAGGCTTGTTTTTTTATTCTCAACTTTTTTTCTAGATTGGTTTCAAAACTTAGTCCATTTCCTGGGATGAAGCATCTTGATGTAGCTGGTGGGACAGGTTAGTATTTTTTATAAAAAAAAGGTAGAAACTTTCTTTTCAAAGAATCTCATGTGTAATAAATTTTACAGGTGATGTTGCATTCAGGATTCTGGAAAGTATTAATAGTGTTAGTCGCAGAGCCACAGAAGACACCCTCGAAGATGATTTGCAGGAAGAAACTCAGATTTATGTTTGTGATATTAATCCAAATATGTTAAATGTTGGTAAGAAGCGGGCCCAAGAAAGAGGTCAGCGTTCTTAGTTAGTTAGTTAAACTCAATTCCATCGTCTGTTTATATTAGCTTGAGAGATGATGCAATTTTATTAACCACCTGTCTTTTAACTAACGCAGGGCTTGGAGATCTGGGGTCGCTTGTATGGGTTGAGGGTGATGCAGAAAAACTTACTTTTAAAGATGATTCGATGGATGGTTACACTATTGCTTTTGGTATTAGGAATGTTACACACATTGAAAAAGTTCTTGCTGAAGCATACAGGTACTTCTGTGCCCTGTTAAATCTTGTGTTAATTTTTACTTAATTATGTCATCTGCCATCAAAGTTTACACGAAATTTATCATGTATTAATTGTTTACAAATGTTTCTATGTTAATAGTTTGTTTTATTAATCAGGGTACTCAAAAAGGGAGGGAGATTCCTTTGCCTTGAACTCAGCCATGTAGACACTCCAGTTTTCAAGCAGTTGTAAGTACTTACGAACTTGTATATGAGCTGTTAAACTAGTAGTCAACATTTCACTCTTCGGTGTCAAACAAATCACATTTACCGTTTTGATGTCCATTTGTTTTGAGTCAAGCAAAGAACTAATAGTCTAATATAAATTTAAAATGATAACAAAAAATGCATTTGTTATGTTGACTTTTCAAAGTCAAAGATGGACCATTTTTCTCAAGATCATAATCTATTAAGTCTGTTTTTCACACCCTCATATTGTTCGTTTTGCTTTGCTTATTCTTCAGGTATGATTACTACTCATTCTCAGTCATTCCAGTTTTAGGAGAGCTTGTTGCAGGAGATCGTGATTCTTATCAGTATTTGGTGGAGAGCGTCCGGCGTTTTCCTCCTCAGGTATGTATTTGGTTGACCCGCCAACACTTTGTTTCCATTTTCTATGAGCAGTTAGCACATTAAGTTATGATTACAAAAATAATATTATTACAATTGTAACTATGATCTTTATGTAAAGCAACTTAGGAGGGCACATGCATATAGATTTTTGGAGACTTCAAGTTCCAACCTGTTTGACCCATTCCACTTTTAAGATAAAAATAAGATATAGATTAGCCGTTGTATAATGCAACTTTTACTCAATACAGTGTTAAACAATAGTCTCAACTCTCAACTAAGCTGAGTTGGGCAAGCGGGTTTGTGTGACGGGTCATCAATACAGGTGATGGCCAATCTAGATCGCGGTTGAAAGAGTCGTTTTAGAAAAAGGTACAAAAATCTCTTCATCTGCTATAGTTTTTATGGTGGCTTGTGGCGATGGTGGAGGTAGCTGTAGCGGTAGCGACAGTGGTGGTTGCAACGACTAAGAACTGGTGTCGGTGATGGCGGTGGTGTAGGTGATAGCGGGCTTGTCGGTGGCGGTGCAGGTGGTGGGCATGTCAGCAGCAGTGGTGGTGTTGCGGACAAGTAGGTGATGGTGACAAGTTATGGTCATGGGTGGTGCTAAATCTTTCGGTCGTTTTTTAAGTTAACAAGTTTTATAATAGTTGGCCGTTTGGCCCCTTGTCTAATTTGAGTAGACCCATATTGACCCGTTGTCTAGTTTGCTGTTACCCGAAGAAACATATATACAATTTGTTTCTGTTCAAATTAACCCATTTTTTGAAGAACAGGTCATGTCTGTCATGAGTGTCATCTATAGTCTCAATGTTTAGTTTATGGGTGTGGTTTTTCAGGAGGTTTTTGCTTCTATGATCGCGGATGCTGGGTTCCAAAAGGTCGAGTATGAAAATCTTGTGGGAGGGGTGGTGGCGATCCATTCCGGTGTGAAAATTTAAAGTCTTCATCAGACACATGAAGTTGATAAATGCAGTCTAGAATGATATCAACTGCAGGATGAAGGTTTTCATTTTATTTTGTTTTAGTTTCTAGACTGTTTAGTTATAATTTGGATTTTACTTTTGTAGTTTGTTTAGATATTTAGAGTATGTTTGGCTCACATAATTTTCTAAAGAAATTGAATTTTGTCAAAAGGAATTGTAATTTGAATAAATTGGATTTGGAATATGAATTTGTCAACTCAGTTTGAAATATAAAGGAATTAAATGTTGTTCACGAGGTTATGAGAAAATACTCGTTAAACTTGTTCATGAACGAGCTAGAGCAAAGCTACGATTAGCTTGAGCTCGAGAATATAGCTTGAAATCCTTTACCAGGCTGAAATTTTAGCCTCAAACTCGATCATGCTGTCTTGAATATTGTAGATCGAAAGAGAGTGGGTCAATTTGCAAGTTGTAGATGTTTAAAAAGTGAAGATCTAACTCGATGGTGGAGATGAGTAGATTTTGACTTGACAATTGTTGTAGATCCAAAGAGAGTGAATCAAGTTGTAGATGTTTGACAACTGAAGATTTGTTTCAATAGTGGAGATGGGTAGATTGTGACTTGATAGTGGTTAAGACGTACTTTAAAATTAAATAATAGAAAAAAAATGATATATGTATCTAGGTCTTTGTTTTTACGATCTTAGTTTTATCATTCTTTGAGGTTTTTACTCTCTTAAAAGGTAAGGCATTTCCATCATTACTCCTTGGAAAACTAGACTTTCTTCTTTACTTGTTTCAAAGAGCTAATGTGACTTATTATCTAAGAGAGGTAGGGATTGCTTGAGCTTACCCATCGCTTTAATAATCTATTTCTGAAAGGATTCCTAAAGGGTGGAGGCGCGGTTACTGATAAGCTAACATCAGTCCTTTAACAAAAGAGCGGTTACGAACATCCAACTTCCTGCTTTCTCACAAGATCTAAGTCACTAGTAGTATAACATGTCCTCTAAGAAAACGTTACCTATATTGCTTCTACCTTCTTCTAACCACCCCTAGTTCTCTTTCGTCGATTGATATGAGAATAGCAAACAACCTCTCCACTTCTATTATAGGAAATCAAATTCTACAACTACATGTCCTTTTCTTCATTTCTTTACCGTCACTTATGTCTTATCTCAATCTTAACAAGAAACATGAGATAAGAACATAGATAACAAAAGGATGCAAAAACTAATAACTAAGACTACCCACTATGGTGAACTTGTGGGTAGTTGGGTTGTGATTGTTATTTAAAAAAAAGAAAAAATGGAATAAGGCAAACAACCCGGTTGTTTTGAACAACTAGTTCACAACCCAAAAATGTGTGGGTCCCATGTCACATGGCAATTAAGTATTGGTTGAATTTATATTTTATTTCTTTATTTCTTTTTCTAATAATTAGCTAAACAATTATTTAGTTTTTCTCTACTAAATTATAATATTTAACTTTATAAATAAATTTAAATCCACCATCTTGTTTAGTTTTGTTTTACGGACATGCCGGTATAACTTTTATTAAAAACTGAGTTGTTTCGAAAAAAATATTTTAATACAATATTTAAAATAAAAAGATAATTAATTATCTTATTAGCTATGTGTTGTTATACTATTGTTTCGGCAGATTTTTTCAACAAAATTTATCACCTAGTATTATAAAAATAATAATAAAACACATTTATTTATTAAAAAGTTGGGTTGAGTTGGGTTGTGATAGTGTGTGAAAAATTAAGTTAGGTTGTGATGTGTAGGTTGAAGAGAGAGAAATTATTTATTTAATGTTGGATTGTGTTGTGGAGTTCACCACAGTGGGTAGTCTAACCGTAGAAAGTAAAGATGCTTTAGCTACTTTTCTATATATAAAAGACATAAAAGCTACTAACTTATATCGAAGTTTGTTTCCTTTAGCTAACCTATCAGATATCTAAATAACTGTGATAAAATGAAGACGCAACCCACACAAAGATGTACCAGTATCAAATGTGAGTAGAAAAAAATTTTCATTAGAAAATCTTACACTGAAAAATTATGTGAAAATACTCATTGAGATAAAAGTTAAAGACAATTCTAAAAGCATTTATAATAGTTTCTTTATCCTCGCTATTACACTAATAGTTAGTATCGTTTATTCGTTCTCTCTCATTTTGTAATTGAATAATATTTTTTTTTTATCATTCACTCTTGTTCACTTTATAAAATTATTTAAAAAAAAATAATAGTCCCAAACCTTAAAATAATTTGATTATATTCACCCGTATACATTAAAGGCTATTTAAAAAAAAACCTAATATTGAGTACAAACCCTTTGCCGAGTAAAAAACCCCAGCAGCAACTTCCGGTCGATCGCTAAAACCACCACCGCCGCCGCCACCGTATCGATGTCATCGAGGCCGGAGCTACAGGCACCACCTGAGATATTCTATGACGATGTTGAAGCTCGAAAATACACTTCATCTTCTCGTATCGTCGAAATTCAGGTATGTATTATATCTAATCAATTCGTTTTTGTTTCATAATAATAATAATAATAATGTTTCTTCTTAATGTTGTATTTCAAATTGTAGGCAGAGCTTTCAGAACGAGCATTAGAGCTTCTTGCATTGCCTGATGATAATATCCCTAGATTGTTACTTGATATTGGTAAATTATGTCCCCTGTACTTTTTAAAAGCCTTAGTTTTAATATCCCTAATGACGCAACGGGCTTGAGTTTGTGTTTGCTTTTATGATTGGCAGGTTGTGGTTCGGGGCTTAGTGGTGAAACAATATCTGAAAATGGACATCAATGGATTGGTTTAGATATATCGCGGTCAATGCTTGGTATGCAATAGTTTTTGTTTCTCTATGGAAAAATGTGTGGTGGATTTATATATATTGATATGAAAGTTAATTAACTCAGATGTTGCTTTGGAGCGGGAGACTGAAGGTGATCTTATACTTGGCGACATGGGCCAGGTAGCTATCGTTTTTTCTTGTACTTGTATTACGTTTATGTCAAGGATGCAAATCCTGCCTTATGCAGGTATAGATGAACTATTTTTTCTGTAACTTTTTAGTTTATATCTATATTCATTTGCTGTAGTGACGTAAGTTTGTTCGGTAGGCTAACTGCATAATGTAGGTTTCAATACACATCACGTGGATAGTTGATGAATCATTTATAACAATATCATTGTGGTTGCACCTCCACTCAAGAAAAGAGAGGAAGTGTAGAGAAAAGAAAGGATAAAATGTTTGTTAAATTTATTTGTGTTCTCATGTACAAGAGAAATGAAAGGAAAATAAAGGAAGTATGATGGTTTCTCTTTTTCATGCTCTTGAGTTAGGGAAAAATGAAATAAAAACTGATAATTTTACAGTTATGCTCTTTATGTATTAATAACTGGTAACTATGAGGTTTTAAAACTGGGTTATTTTTGTAATCCCAAAAAATATGAAATCTTTCTTTCCTTCCATCGCCTTAAAAAACCAAAAACTCAAACCTTTTGGGGTTCTAAACCATTTTGGTTCTGTATTTCTGAACAGAATGACGTACTCAGCAAAATATCATGCTTTCATTTATAATTAAAGTTGCAATAGTAGCCATAGTCGTCCTTGCGTAAATTAATAAAAATGTTGCATGGTTCTAGGAGCTATTTGCGTCTATAATTGCTGAAACATGAATGTGGTCTTTGTGCAAGAGTAACTATCTTAAGATTATGCCAGAAATGTCAAGTTTTTTTGGGTGTTCTCTAGGAAAGATTCTGTCTTTTCGTTCCACTGAAGTTGGAACTTGTTAATTTAATCATCGTTGTGATCTAAAGTTCAGCAAGTATCTTATTGCATATGCAGGGCCTAGCACTACGTCCTGGAGTGATGGATGGTGCCATAAGTATCTCAGCCGTTCAGGTTTATATTCTTTTAAAAGCAAGTTAAAACCTTCATCTAGTAGTTAGAAAGTAAAAGTATTCTAACAGTTTGATTTGATTTGATTTGATCTGATCGTGCAGTGGTTGTGCAATGCTGATAAATCTTGTCATGAACCACGATTGAGATTGAAGTACATATTATCCTCTCTTTTTTTTTCAAAGTGTACAAAATGATCATAGTTCATTGTTCATTGCCCTATACCCCCATTAAACAATATATGTTTTCTTTTGATTTTTTCCTTAATGCAGTATTTTGAATATCAAAGTTGCTCTTGAAAATTCACATATCATGTCTCTACTGCAGGGCTTTCTTTGGATCACTTTATAGATGCTTGGGCAGGGGAGCTAGAGCAGTTTTCCAATTGTATCCTGAAAATAATGCCCAGCGAGAGCTAATTTTAAGTTATGCTATGCGTGCTGGATTTGCTGGTGGTGTTGTCATCGATTACCCCCACAGGTATCACCTTTTCTCCCACAGCAGTCTCTTAAAGCAGAGTACAAGGAATTTGCATTTTGTCAGTTTCAACTTTAGGAAACATAATTCTGATTTGTTACCGGTTCATTCTGATTTGAACGCGGATCATGTTAGGCTTTTATAAGTTTATCTTGAAACTCATTTGGTACGCTATTTGCAATAATTTTTATTACAGTTCGAAGAAAAGAAAAGAATACCTTGTTCTTACTTGTGGGCCGCCTTCTATGAGCACCACAACACCGAGTGCCAAAGGTGAAGATGGTAACAGTAGTTCAGATTATGAAAGTAGTGATGATGAAGAGAACCAAACTGTAAGTTGTAATACAAATGATTTTTGATGGTTGATACGCATCATATATTTTTTCATGTCAACTTTAAATAGACCAAATTATGTTATGTTACTTACGTCTAGTCTTTTATCTATCACTTGTGCAGGTGTGTATTTCAGATAGGAATAGGCCACGGAAAAAGCAAAAAGTTTCAAAGAAAGGTAAGACGAGATCATGGGTATTGAAGAAAAAGGAGCAGATGAGGAGCAAAGGAAACGTTGTGCCCCCAGATTCAAAATACACTGCCCGCAAGCGTAAAGCCCGTTTTTGAATGTTTGTCTTACATATACGTGTGCATGTGTATGCGTTTTTTTGTTACATTTGAGAGGCATGGTAAGGAACAACTTATAGAGGTTTTGTAATTTAGCCATTTCTTGGTTCCCATTTTGGTATGAAGAATTGTATTGTTAAGACCCAAGCTTGATAGCTAGAGGCCAGACAAATGACCTCTGTAGTTCAATACATTTAGACCTTGTGAGGTGCTTGTTTTAAACAGTAGAAAATGGTATCAAAATGTGGGTGTGAATAAAAAGTTTGCAAGGAGTAAGGACACAGAAACCAGAAACCAAAACACAAGACAGCACGTCTTTGTTCTACATTGATCGATTTGTACACCGACATCTTCCCAATAGCCCTTCATCTGTGCCAATTTCTTCTCAAAGTCCAGCTGCATTTTCTCCATCACTGCCTTAATCATGTGTTTCTTTTGGCCCAAATTTTAACAAACCCACTGTAATTTGCTTTCCTCCAGTTTGTAGTGTTTTAAAAAGTAATAAAAATCTATGTCAAATATTTGTTTTAACAATTATCATGAGATAAAGAACTTACAATAACCCTTCCTAGCTAAAACAGAAATTCAAACCACCGCACACTTGAACAAATAGGTTCAGGAATTTACAAGCACAGACAGCTATTCTGCAATCTGCGCGCAACTATTCAAACACCATCTATACATGTCGACTGGCGATTCAAGATTTTGCTAATCCTATGAAACCAATGTTTTAAATAAACCTTTCTTCCATTTTTCAGTTTCAGTTTCAAACACTTCCATTATAATGTGTTAACCTGCTCCCTGAAGTTCTGCAAGTAACAAAAGTGAACACACGAGTCAAATTCCTTTCTTCAAAACACACATTCCACCATAAAGACAAAATAAGAAACGCACCTTCACCATACAATTGTTCAAAGCGAGTAACAATATGTTTTCCGTAAGTATATTTCTTCAATGAATCGAGATGAATCTTTATTCGACCAAGCAACACTTCCCTCTGATCACTTGTACACGTTTGAAGAACCTTTTGAATGACATAGTTTGCAAATTGGTCTTTCACCATCGCCTATAACCCATCAAAATCATACCAAAAAAATGATCTTTCCCAACTAATTACAACAAAATCCCAAGAGACAGAGGTTCTAAAGATACATCAGGATTCACAACTAGTTGCTAAAAACATTCAAATTAATTCACCATTTAACATTTTCATCCTATAGGCCCCATTAATATAAATTATTTAACTTTACATACAACGGAAAGAAAATTGAATATATGCACATAAGAAAGGATTGCTCACCAATAAATTATCACTATTATCACCAAGGCCGATGATTTCGTCAATCAAGATTCCCCTTGCTGCAGTATCAGCATATTCCAAACACTTTTCAATTACATTTGATGCAAACTTATGCTGGCTTAGTTGTACAACATGGCCTGATAAGTTTTGTGCTATTTGGCTTCTTTCCTCGGGCTTTCCCCTCTTTAACACATGCTGCAAGTGGCGGCATAACCATTATGAAAAGACGCTCGGATAAATATTAGATATATATGTGCAGATACATTTTGTATTAGAACAACTAAGTTGTTAACTATGATTACAAACACAACATAATTAGATAACGTAAGTTTAAAGATGATAAAAACAAATATCTATAACATCAATAATCAAATAGAAATGGGTCGAAATATCCACCGCTAATAGATAGGAAACCATATCAAAACCAAGTTTAAAGATGCTAAAACAAACCTGTGTTACATAATTGCCATACTGGTCCTGTGCAAGAGTAGTAACGGATTGCAATATCTCATCGACTATAAATTGGCTTTGTAATTCATCTGTGGAGTGTTCTAGAACCCTCTATAAACAATAAAAAGGTTGAATCAAACACACCCTTTTTGAGTAATACAATTAAAAAAACAAAAAATAGAAGGGAAAAATGGCATTTATACCTGTATAACACGACACCCATATGGATGTGTTGAAAGGGCTGCAACTTGACCACGAAATGATGAGATTACAAATTTGATACTCTCCATTGGAATACTCTCTATACACTTTTGTATCACGTGGTTTCCATTTTGATCACGAACGCACCTCAAAACATGCCCATCAAGCTCACGAACAAGCTTGATTTTTTGTTCTACTTCAATAACATCAAGGGCCTAACAAATATTACACCGATAAAAAAATCAAATATCTCCTCATCTTTAAACTTCAATTTCCTAAAATGAAGGAAATGTATCCTTTTGGCATTGATTAAACGCCCATTAGTTGTCATTACATAATAATGACAGTAGTCCCCAAGGGGGCATCCTAATGGTTAAGTGATGTGCTTCACAACTAAAGGTGCGGGTTGTGTATTTATCCTAAAAATCTAGGAATTGTTGTTTGGAAAAAATATATTGTTAGTATAGGTAAAACAGGTTTCTATATTTTGTCAGTATTGAGGGTATTTTAGATATTTCACAAGAGCAAGCTACAAAACCAGTTATTTACCTTTTGGATGACTCGACAACCATACATCTGCAGACTTAAAGGCAATATTTGACCTTCAAGCTGGTTTGCAAGCACTCTTCTTTGCTCGCCACTTCCATACTCAAAAAACTGTTAGCACACAGACGTTGAGGAACGCGCTATACAAACAAAATTAAGTGGTAGTCGAATTAGTATGTAAAATTACAAAATTTCCCCATACCTTTTGAATAACATAGTTACCAAAAACATCAGTGATTAATCTAGAAGCATTAGGAAGAACTTCCTTAAATACAGATTCCTTCTCCTCACTGCTACACGTTTCCAACTTCTGTTGAATGAATCGACTTCCATGTTGATCACCACTGCAGCGTTAATAGTTACAAATATAATCTTATATCTTCTAATAGAAACAAAAACAAAGAGATGGACCCATTCACTTGTGAGTAAAACTCAAACGGGTTGAACAAACATTTAGCTATAAGGGGAACAGGTCCAACGGAAGAACTTCTTAAATTGTCTTGCTCATAGATTTGGATCATTATAGCAACAATGATGATCTTGTAATCATGCATAACACATTAACTAATAACATAAAATATAGACAAAAAAAAAGGTTGTGGGACCCATCTTGCCACCTCTGGCAAACATGCTTGAAACTACACCTGGATAAAAACTCACCAGAATTCAACAATGTGACCAAAAATATCAGAAAGTCCAAGCCTGCGTCCTTTACCAGATTTCAATTCTTCAAGAAAAGAATATGTTTTTGGATCTTTGAAAACCTGGTTCGCACCATATGACCTCATTCCGTTTCTTTGAAAACCGACCGCACCTATCGGGGATCCTGGCACTGGTGGACTAGCATACGGTGTGTTTGGGAACTGTAGAATACCCATATTGGTTTGGCTTCCTAAGTAGTAAGGATTTGCGGTGTCTATTCTTCTAGGGTTCAAGTTACCATGGCTTACATCTTGTAAAGGTTGCAGCTTTTGTATTGGGTCTTGTCCATGAGTAGAAAGCCGAAAACTTTCAGCAAATGGAGGTTGAATCGGTAACCCGGGATGCCCATAGAACTTGTTCAAATGTTGACTTTGACCTTGACCAATATAGCCTGACGAAGGATGAATGTCAAAAGGCATATGAATGGGGGCCGTATGGAGATACCCTGACATATACGGTGGATTAAACGCATACCCACCAACAGTGTATTGTTGAGGAAAGTACATATTTGTGTAAACATGATTTGCTGACATCATATAAGCTGAACTAGATGCATATGCTGGTGATGTAAGTCCCGATGACTGCAGTGTCTGCTGTACCTCAGCTGGGAAATTTGAGGGACTTTGAAATTGATTCATCCAAGTATAAGTTTGACCTTGTGACACTATTTGAGGATGTGTGACATTAACTTGTAGCATACTTCTACGTTGTTGATCCCTTTGACTTTGACTTTCTGTAGTCGGGATACTAGATATATTAACAGAAACCATGTCATTTGTGATACTTGAAACATTTGCACTAGTTGAAACACCTTCCTCAGATGAGTTGGAAATAGCATCATTATTATCTGCTTCATCATTATGTGGAAAGTTTTCCTGTATGAAATTACTTAGCACTTATAGCAATGATCAACATCTTTATGTGTATACAAATCACTTTATATGTTTTTGAAAAACTGAGATACCTGTTTTGTTGAGACATCATCATCGTCTAGTTCTTCCTTATGAGTAGAAAGATTACTCTGAGTCAAACGGGTCGAATCATCAAACAAAGAGAATCTTTGATTATTTACAGCGGTTGCTACATTGCGTACAAGATGTCGATTTTGATCTGAAATTAAAGGTGGAGGAAGTCTAGGGTTGATTTTGACATTGGCCGAATAATATGCAATATAAGAAGGATCAGCACGAAGTTGTTCTTCAGACTCAGTAGCATTTCCAGCAATTTTATGTCTAGAAATTAGGTTTTCAATTGCTGCAAATGAACCTTCCATGCTTGGAGGTGCACTTCCGCTTCGATTAGGGCCTGAATTCGTCTGGTTTTCTTGAAAGTTTTGGCCCTTTATCACTAATCCAAGATCCTCAAATGTACCATTTGATGCCCATTTTCCACTTGCTTCCATAATTCTTATCGGGCTTTCAGTCGCCATTTCAACTAAAATTACCCACTTTTTGTGTTCAAATTGTCCATCTTTTACCTTCCTTTACTGCCTAAAAATCTGCAGCAGCTTCATAAACTCCAAAGAAAACACATGAAACAAATTCTCTTTAATAACTAGTATGCTATTAGCACAAAGCTTTATGTTCAATTTCTACTATAATCATCTTAAAACAAACAAATTTTATCACTTCCCAGTTCCCAAGCCTCAAATAATAATAAAACCCTTATTCAAACAAGCACAAAGATACAAACTTGATCAATAAAGATTATCTTTTTGATCAACATAACCTCAAGATTATCAAATTTAACAAAAACCCATATGAAACAATACACTTTCTTGATACCAATATACATACACAACTTTCATGAGCTAAAAGTACACAGCAACTTACAAAACTCAAATTCATGTAACCCTAAAACTGAAACCACATTAAAAAAAACTGAAATTAACAAGATTCACACCTGGGTTATGTGCAGCATATACAATCTTGAAAACCCTAGAAAAGCTGGTGGTGATCGAAAGAAGAAAAAAGGGAGTTGAAAATGAAAGAAATGGGGGTGGGGCTTGCAGAAGACATATGTAATAATAAATAAATAAATAAAAAGTGCTACTTCCAGTCTCTGAATTTGTATGTTGCTTTGGAGGATAGTGTAAATGATACTAGAAGAGGAAGAAACGACAAAAGAATAAGCTGCCATACAGATTTTTTGGTTTATAAATAGAAAACAGATTTTGATTATTCATTAGATTAGATGATGCTGTTGCAGTCAACAGCATAATATTACTCCCTCCGTCCCATTAGAAGTGTCCTAGTTTGAAAAACACAAAGTTTTAGGCACATTAAATGATGAGTATTTTTGCTTGTCATTTGACAATAATACCCTTGACAATAAATATTATTGTGGGTCCATCATATTGTTTGTTTTATGTTCTTAAGGGCAAATTTGGAAGTTTACCAATAAATTTTAAAAGTTGACACTTTAAATGGGACAACTAAAAAAGATAATATGGACACTTCTAATGGGACGGAGGGAGTAATAGATACACTCAACCTTCTTCAAAAATAGTAAATGGAAAAAAAAGGAAAAAAATTGTTCTTTTTTTCTTCTGTTGTAGACAATGGAACTAGATTTATTTCCGGGTTGATTTTATGACATGTTAAATTATGTTAAATTAGTGATATTAAGATTTTGAAATTTACAACATAAGTTTCTTGATAAAGTTTCTTGATAAGAGTCATGCGTTGTGGCGACATAGCTTTTTGAGATCATAACACGCGTTAATAATATTTTCAATTTTAACACGTATGTCACGTTGTGATGGTGAGAGATATGAAGGTAAAAAGTGTATTTCAAGGGACTAAAGTTGAAAATTTCAAAGTTAAGTATGAGGTCAAAGTTGAAAAATGAGAAAAATGAAGGGATTAAAGTTGTAAATATGTCAAAGTTCGGGATCACCATACATAACTAACAAATTTAACTTAATGGCATTTTGTAATTTGGGTGGTTTTTATTAGTTGGTGGTGGTTTGTATATCAATTCAAATCTTTGAGGGAGAAAGTTGGTTTGTGTTTTTAGTACGATGAAGAAGGGAACACCGCTTATAAGTCACCGGTAAAAAACACCGCCATGTTTTCTGGTGAGTTTTTTTTTTTGTGTTCTTCTAATTCTTGTCCTTGATAAGTTCAATTGATTATCAATTTCTATTGTTTAATTTTTCCATCCTTCTTTGACTGTTTTCTATTGTGTTGCTATTGTGGAACAGTGAAACCTTCAAAACATGGTTGTTATGGGATTCAAAATGTGTCACCCGACATTTTCGTTTCATAATATAAAATTGAGGGTTTGTTTTGTAATTAGTGGAAATTAAACTTATTAACTTTGTATACCAAATATCAAATTAACAAACTATAGGGGCTATGTGTGTAAACATGGTAAAATAACCCCCTTATCTTCTTCCTCGTCTCCTGTTCTGTTGAAACACACATCGACATCCACACAACACAACACCTCCTCTCGTCGCTCCGATCAGCAAGAAAACAACAACCCTCTCGCTCTCGTCTCTTCTCGTCTCTTCTCGTCACCGGTAAGCAATCGGAAAATAGAAGCAGCAGCCGCAGCCCCGATCGTCACTTTAGTTGATGTTCCGGTGAGTTTTAATTGCTGCAAAAAGTCTTGTCTGGGGTTTTGATTTTCGGTTCAAACATACTTACGATTAGGTATGTATGTGTTATTAAAACTAATCTCCACCTGTCATCTGCTTCTCGATTTCAAATTTTAATATCTCTGTTTTCAAATCTCAAAGTTGTTGTCTGGCGGTTGCCGGAATATACCTAATTGGTGACGGGATTGTTGAAGCCGGTGATTATTGAAGTTGAACATTATCCTCTATCTATCTGGTAAGTTTCAATTTGGCATTTGAATTACCCTAAAACGATGTATGTTTTGGATTGAAGTTGATAATTATTGATTCAGATAAGATATGGAAGCTCTCTCTGTACATCTTCAAACCAAACTGATTCGTTTAAAGCCTGTGTGCATCTCACACACTACACCCTCAGCTCCAAAGGTAACCAACTCTCTCAATTTTCACACTTTTATTATGTTCTCATTCAATTCATACTTACCTTAGCTAACAACCAACAACCTTACTTACACTTATCGTCTTTGTTTTATTATGTTTTCTTATTCTCCTCTCATTCAATTAATTATGACTCTCTGTAAATCTCTGTCATTATGTTTGTAAAACAACCGAAAGTTGGATCATAGTTTGGATTATTAAAACCCAATTTGCTTGCGTTTTTTAAAAGTTAGTAGTTCTTATAACTCATGATCCTCTTGGGTTTGCTTGACGTATATTCCAGGACCGTAAACGATCTGGAAATTTTAAGAACGCTGATAATCGTTGCTTGTCTGTTATCCAAAGTTTAAGAAAAAAAGGATTACCTGTTATAGCTAATGAACTCGTCCATAGATTAAAAGCTGAGGGTTTTCATATGGACAATTCTACCCTAACAAGCTTGATGTTGTACTATGCCAATAATGGCTTTTTTACTCGGGCAGATGCATTATGGCATACCATTATAAACAGTGCTTATGATCTTCATATTCATGTGGTTTCAAACCTAATTGATGCTTATATTGGGGCGGGCCTCTTTTACGAAGTAAGCAGAATTGTACATGAAGTTAGTATTAGGCATCCTCAATTGCAACATCAAGTTTATGTGCACACAATATCTTGTTTCGGTAAGATTGGAGAGGTCGAGCTAATGGATAATGCATTGAAGGAAATGGTCTCAAAAGGGTTTCCTGTCGATTCTTCTATAGGTAATGCGTATATTGTGTATTATAGTCGTTTTGGTTCAATAACCATGATGGAAAACGCTTACCAGCGTCTAAAAAGTTCAAGATTTTTAATTGAGAAAGATGGGATTAGGGCGGTTTCTGATGCTTATATACGCGATAAAAAGTTTCATAATTTGGGTAACTTCTTAAGGGACGTTGGTCTTGGTAGAAGAAATGTTGGAAATCTTGTTTGGAATTTGTTACTGTTATCCTATGCTGCCAATTTCAAAATGAAGAGTTTGCAAAGAGAGTTTTTAAACATGGTGGATGCTGGATTTGATCCGGATCTCACTACTTTTAACATTCGATCTGTGGCTTTCTCGAAGATGTCTTTGTTTTGGGATCTGCATTTAAGCCTCGAGCATATGAATCATAATGGGATTTGCCCGGATCTTGTCACTTACGGTTGTGTTGTTGATGCATATTTGGACAGAAGATTGGGGAGAAATTTGGATTTTGCTTTAAGGAAAATGAATGTAAAAGATTCACCACCGATTGTTTTGACTGACTCGATTCTGTTTGAGGTGTTGGGAAAAGGGGATTTTCAGTCTAGCTCAGAGGCACTTTTGGAGTTTAACATGCACAAGACATGGACTTATAAGAAATTGATTGCAATATATCTTAAGAAAAAGTACCGAAGTAATCAAGTTTTTTGGAATTACTAATGGATTATGGAAGTTGAAAAAGGCGTTTTTAGTCACGTATTCAAGAATGTGATTTGATGAAAGATCCTGGACGAGTCAAATGACCGACCACCCTTTCTAAATATTCTTATTGATACAACGGCTTTATGTTGTCTTTATTGCATGTTCATAGTTTCCCTTTCATCGTGTTTATTTTAACACAATCGTCGAATCAGCAACAACAGAGAAATTAAGCAACACGAGATCCAGCAAGTGTAACAACACCATACACAATCACTGCTGCATCACAAAAACTGATAGCTCCATGTTTCAACAGAAAAAGGCACCATAACTCTTGCAGGTCCTCAGAAACCAAGTGCCGACGAGAGTTAAGTAACTGCAACCGTTAGCAGCACCTATGGACACTAAAACCAGCAACCAAAGTGAAACTCATTGTGCCTAAAAGCGAGTTTGCTATCTTTTGACATCCGTTTGTTATGCTACTAAAACTAGAAACAATAGCAACATGAACTGCAGTATCTTTTGTAAAAAAATGTATCCCTTCTTTATATATGGCGAGATTTAAGTAGTGTTTTCTGTTGGAATAATTTGGTAATTCTTTATTCAACAATTATTTCAGTAATGTTAGTGGGTCTAAAAATTCGTTTGCTAATTCTTCCATTCTTTCAACTTCCGCGACTCAAAATTTAAAACACTAGTCATCTCGTTGTTTTCATTTTATGTCGTCTTGCATACTCTAATCGCCATCAACTTTAGAGCATCATCACTACCTTCATCGTCATTATATTCTAACAAGTACGTTATAAATTTTCGATTTCGTCGTTTCAAAAATTTGGAGTTCGTAAACTCAATTTGGGTATGTTTTTTCTACCTAGTTTTGATTTTCGATTATTGTTGTTATGTTTGATTTCCAATTAAATTTACTTTTGTTCAACTCAATGTTTGTAAAGAAGTTTTCTATATTTGTAATATGTATTTGTAGCTATACATTTGTAAATTGTAAATTTAATATTATTTGTAATTGTAACTATGTATTTAAACTCAATAAATTTATAACGTTGTTAAGTTGTAAATTCTTAGTCTTCACTTTTAGATCCTGATTCAAATTATTGGAAAAAAAAACATTTACTTTTTAATAATCATAATTCATATATGTTTCATTTGTCAACTCAATTTTTAAAAAATTCAAACATTTGTAAAATTATTATATAAGATTAAAACACTTATGAAACTTCAGTGATTTTAGAGAAACAAAAAAAAAAGGTTTGATGTATTTAATTAGAACAGTGAGTAAACTTGGTTACATTTTTGTGACATTTTCCCTATTATAAATGTATAAAATACAACTACATGGCACTAACTAAATAAAAATTAAGACAAACTAATAAAAAATAATACGACAAAGTAGGAAAAAATAAATAAACTACTCATCAGTGTTGGTCTTGGGAGAACATCTAGGTGTTCTAAACTTTATTAGTTGTAAAGATACTTGGTTAGATCGGACCGAAGACTAAATAAGTATCTTTGTTAGTCAACTACACTTCGACATTGTCCTCTCTAACCAGTTCGTTCGGGGGATCTTGAATGTAAATGGATGATATTGCACGTCCATTGTATTTTAGTAGCATGTTGTGCAAAATACAATACGCACATGCTACGTTTGTTGCATTGTCTTTGTTTTTCCCATACACGGACGACTTAGTATCGACCATTTACTTTTTAAAACACCAAATCTCATCAGAAAGATAATAATCATGTTTGTATAATCAATCGTTTAAGTAAAAGAAATGTGTTAGGTGCCATGCCAAGAGTTATATTGTTGCCCAATGGAGATTGATGTAGAACGTTGATGTCATTGTTTGAACCGACGACACCAAAGTACGCATGCCATATTCATAAATCTTGTGAAGCAACTACTTCGAGCATAATAGTGGGTGTCGATGATCGTCTCTCATGAATTGACCTTGTAACATTGTGGGACACATTCTTCATTCTTCATTCACAATGTGTACAATCTAAGCTCATGAGCATCATTCTGGTAAATTATGATAACTTTCATGCGCATTTTGCAAAAGTGTGACATCGTGACTAATCAGAAGGGGCAAAAGTATTTTTTTCATATAAAATAACAACATTGTAGAAATACTCTAGACATTCTCTAAACGTTTTAGCATACATAGCAAGGTATTCATCATAAGAGTCGGGTGGGTTACCGTAAGCGAGTTGACAAGATGTACATTTCTGAATTGCAACAAAACTTTTTTCTATCTTGCATCGTATCCTTCTTGAAACCATTTGAAACGGGCTTCAATATCATTAACGATTTTCATAAATAGTTCCTTCGACAAGTGGAATCTTGTTCTAAACTTATCCAAATCACATATCGGGCCTTTCTGGCCATCCCGAAAATAATCTTATAGTAAACGATTGTCCGTTTGTATCCGATCACATGGCATGTATCTTTTTTTGAAGTGGTCGTATCCGCTTTTTCCCTGAGATATGGTGATGGCGGCAACTGACGGAAGAAATTAAAAGTCTTTATCATCGTCGTTTGAAGAAGAGAGGTAATTAGAAGCCGAAGACAAATAAAATGAGATGAAGAGGTAAATAAGTAAAGTTGTATAATAGAGACGAGAAAGAATAAGAGAAATGTGAGTATTTTTGTTGTAAAATGGAAGTTTTTTTCTTAACGAGGACTTTTATAAATTGTGACAGACGCAACATAGATGTTTTATATCCTAAGTAGGGTATGTTTTATACCCTAAATAGGTTGTTTTGAATTTATTTTTTTTATTAATAAACCCAACCCACTAGCCGCATCATTTCTACCCATTAACCTACCAACGCTAAAAGAAACTGAGGGTCCACCACCTTCTAGGCTACCAGTATGTGAACCATCCAAAACTCACACGCACACCCGACCATCCACGACTATGGTGTGCCCGCTCATTACTAGTACCCACAACTCCCACCATCGTTCCACACCCATCAGTCCATCACCCTTACACTGTGTTCCTGAATTTAGTTAACGAAAAAAAATGAAAGGAAATAACAAAATTGATTGTGTTCCCAAGTTTCATTAAACAAAGAAAGTGAAAGGAAATGGAAATAAGTTGTATTTCCGAGTTTCATTAAAAGATAGAAGAGAGGAGAAAAGAAATGGGAAGAAATAATTTCCTTCCAAATCAGAAGGAAATGAAAGGAAAGAGTGGACAAAAAAAGAGCGTTAAGTGAACTAGAGAACACAATGCTATACGGGTACACTCTAAATAGGATGATGGGTATCTTATGTGATTTATGTCGCATTCCCAACACTTAATTTTTTTTCTTTTTGTTATTAGTATGTCACACTCAATGATTTATGTCACACTTTACTTTGAGGACTGACCTAACCCTGTCACACACATCATTTTATGTCACTCCATTCAAGTAAAACAAACATGGTTTTGTTTTTCATTTCAGTTTGCATGATACCAAGCATATAAATGTTTTGCTCAAATGTTTCAACCTTGGCACAACATTAATCTATGCCTCTAACAAAATACTGCAAAAAAAAAACATCACTGCTGATGGTGCTTAGCAGCCCGCTACATTTGACAAAAAGAAAAGGGACTAAATTATTCATCAAGAAATAAAACTGTCTAGACAACAGAAACAACACCGCTCATCTGTCAATTTCATTTCGGATGCAAAATCTTGCGTCGCCTGCGAGGCTTTTCTCGCTTTACAAACATCTTCTCATAGTCGTTGAGTGGCCGGGTGGACCCGTCTGCTAGACTCTTAAACTTCCAACCACCACCGTCCCCACGCTTCCCACGAGGCCCCATTTTCTCAACAGTGATTTCCCAGCCCTCTGATGGGCGTCTTCTGCTGTATTTGTGGACTTTCACTTTCCCTTCAATCTGTTTATGAACTACATTAACATCTTCAAAAAGACATGTGAAAATAGGAAGAATGTTTTTAAAATGGTTACCTTCATCTTGTTGAAGTTAAACCTCTCGAGGAACTCCTGATATAAGATCTCGTCTTCTTTCATTGATATCTCATATAGCACCTCGTCAGGGTCCTTGGTAGTCCCATCCCAATCCTCTGGCATCACCTTGAAATCCGGTTTGTAGGGTAAAGTGGCAACATGATATTCCCTATCATGCCACTCGAAAAATCTGGAAAATAACAATACAAATCAAAATTTGTATTTACTATAAACGCCTAATGTTTCTTATTTAATAAGCCAGCAAAAGTTAGGATAGTTCTACATCAAAGGCCTCCCTCCATATATGCATTATCAAAAATGCATGTTGTTTTTTGTATATGCCACAGATACTTTTATAGTTGGGTCAACATTACAAGGCTGTGTACCAGCTCGGAAAAAAACTCACATCTTGACCATCCTCGGAATCTTAGCATCCAACATTTATTGTTTTTAGTTTTTACATGAATACATAATATTTTAGTTTTTTTTTATCATGCCATGTGTTTAGCTTCAAGGATCTGAGAACAAAAGCAAACTAGAAAAAAATTTCAAATGACTCTCAAGTTAAGGGTACACCAACTAGAGACTAGAACTTCCTTTTGTTTTTAAACGATTAGTCATTTCCTGGTAACAAATGTTATTGTCAAAATATAAAATACTCATGCATTAAAAACATCCCAGAAAAATGCTAAGGGTTTCTGAGTTTCTGACTTTCTGGTATTAGGCCATTTAATATGAGAATCATATTTAACTAAACCGCCCAAAAGATGCAAACAGACATGTGAAAAGGCATGCCACGATAAAAACTAAAAATAAACGCTTCATGTACAATTCGAGCCTTGCCCTACTTGACATGGTGGTTGCTATACCTCACGCCTAGGGGCGCCATTTGAAACACAGTGAAAGAACAGGAAGAAACAAATTATGTACTACTTATTGCAACTTAGGATACTAGTTTGATGACAACATAATAACTGTGACCATAATTCCATACAAGGGATACGAAAATGGGGTAAATAACATGGAAGCCAATTAGCCAGGTGAATTGCTCAAGATACCCTTAGGCAGGAAAATGGGGCATATTGTGAAAAAGTTTATTCTTTTGGTTTAGTCGTCTATGGCATATGAGCTATAAACACATATAATGTGATTTGAGTTATGGTTTATGCTTTATAGACATTAACATTGACATAGAAAACAAACACCACGAGGATTGGATGACTTACTCAGGGAAATTGTCAAGCAACTGCTCCACAGAATCATCCAACGGGTGTCCAAGTTTTTTCTCCATTTTCTCTTCATCTTCCTTTAGCCATAAAATAGCATGCACCCTCTGCCTCATAATCCTGTAGTCTTTAGCCAACTTCTCTACAGTGTAAACTTCCGGATTTTCCTTATGAAGCCTGTACATTTCAGCCTTCTCTGAATCCTTCAGATACGCCCCTCTTGCCCCGGGCTCAATCACCTGCTTCATTAACATGTTAGTTTCACGCATCCTCTCCTTCCATTTACTTGCAAATTCAGCATCTTTACGTGAAGCTGCAGCTGCCAATCTCCTTATATTTTCTAAATCATCCTCATGAGATAAACTCAATGCCGCCCCTCCACCACCACCACCACCGCCACCACCACCACCAGAAGGAGCAACGCCACCACCACCACCAGTTTCGCTGCTAACTTTTTGACCTACAACCTCCCCATCAAAATGCTCTTTGGTAAGCCCACTTGACCAAGTAGATTCAGACCCCCAATCAATGTCACCTTCATTTCCCCCTTTAGTTGACAGAAACCGATTATTCAAGAGACAATTAAAAGCTACTGAACTTGAGACGCTTTTTAATTGTGTGGATCTTGGATTTATGGACAGTTGAGATATTGCACGGGCGAGCAATCGCATGTTTCCTGATTATACTTGAGTCTAAACTTTGCAGTTTGTATTGTCAAAAACTCATACCTGATAGAAGCCCAATAATAAAAACCAGTAAACATGATCAGAACAAAAAGATGTTTCAACAGGGCTAGCAAACATTATATTGAAACAAACAATCAGAAACATTGAAGAGAAAGACTGAAGTTACAGTAAAAGGGTGTTCAAACTTAATGAACTGTTTTGAGTTTGTTTTAAAAAATGACACTTGAAAAAAGTTTATGCCTTGGCCCTTGGAGTTGCAACAATTGATCTACCTACACACTGGTTTCCAATCATATAGCAAACACTAAATCTCAAACTAACCATTGGCTGCCACCGCAAGCCGAAGTTTTCAAAAACAAAACCATTACTGTTTGAAAACTCAAAAACCAGCCGATGTTTTCTAACTTAAATAACTTCATAGATGATACAACCTCAAAAACCCACTATAAATAAATATATATATCCATCACATCCTATAACAACTTGAAACATACATTACTAAACCTAAGACAGTAATTAGGTAAATCAAAAACCAAAGATGCATTTACAAATGATCTTAGTAAAACCCTAATAATCCATACACACCAAATTGTGATTTGTAAATCCGAAATGAAGCAAGCACATGATTAGCTGTAGAAGTGAAATGATGATGTGAATCAAAGTGAAGAAGAAGAATAAGAAAGGTTACCAAAATCGTCGGAGTGTGATCGATCGAAGTCGGAAAGAAGAAAAAGGGGGTGAAATTAGGTTTTACAAGTTTTTGTATCAGCCGTTCAACATTTCTAAGATCTAACCATCATTATTAATGTGTGAGAAAAAAAAATTAATTTTTATAGGTACGTGTTACGTAAAACTCTGAAATGAAATTGATTATTGTGGAAGCTAGAATAAGTAAGGTGTTTGGTTGATTAACGGAATGAAAGTTGGGAGATGTCGGCCTGTCGGGTTAGTTGAAGGTGGTTTGAACATTTGCTAAATGGTTAAATGTATAGATTTGGATCCATTTGGGGTCGATAACAGTTTGATGCATTAAACTTGTTTTGGTTAGGTTGGTTGCTCGAGTGATGGTTGTTTTGGTTTTAAAGATATATTTTTGTAGGGCAAAAAAGGAGATGGAGAATATAGAGACTGTAAGTTGAAAATTTTAAAACATTTGAGTTTATGTGAAAAAAAGTATAGTATTCAAAAGGTAAATTTGCATTTTAGGGCCCAACGACCAGACTCATGGGGGAGAGAGTCTAACGACTCATTTTTGGTTTTTTCCCTCATGACCAAGCTCACGAGCCAACACCCATGCCCTTCTCACATTGACACATGCGGTGTCAGCCACATGACCACATCCCTTGTCCATTCATACCCACTGTCGGTATGCACGCAACCTAAAATTAGAGATGTAACCCACGTCGTGGAATTGGACTTAAAACCTAGTGTCAGTACGCAATCGAAGCCACACTCATAACCTAGTGCTAGTATGCGTGTAATGTGGAATCAGACTCGTATCAATATACTTGTACGCGCGTAACACGAAGTTACATTCGTAACCCAACACTAGTATGCGCGTAACGTGAAATCGACGTGTAACCCAACCTCTGTATGCATGTAAGTATGTAACACGATATCTGATGCGTAACTTAGTGCTAATACACACCTAACTGCTTTGGACTTGTAGTTTTAGTCTTATTTAACATTAGTTTTCATTTTTAGTCTGAACAAAATAATCCATTGATAAATGTTCGTAACACATGCGTAAAACAAATTTTATAAATGGGATTGCGTAACTAACAAATGATTAGATATAACTATGTGTATTATTATGATAAAGTTGTGTCTTTATATATCATCATATACTAATAAAAGAGTAAATTTTTACCACATGTTATTCTCTCAAACATGATATACTTTGTCACTTCACTTTATCCTATATGTCATTATATATTAATCATCTTAATTAGATAAAAAATCTTAGTTTTTGATTGATTCGATTTTGCCATAACTATTTTTTATTACCTATTTTAAACTACCTTAGCTCTTAAGAAGGTAAATTTTTGCTACATGTCATTGTTTCAAACATAACACGTCATTGTCATCTCACTTCATCCTATGTGTCACTTTTACGTTAATTCTTTCAATTTGTAACATTTGCCTCGAACAAAACCCGACCCAAAATCCAAGTCGAATGCATCCGAATGCCCATAAAATCATTTAGGCTAAATACGAAATAAAAGCGAGGTTTCCACCATCGGTCGGGGTGTGACACAATTAATCTTGGGAATTGATTGATTCAGTTTTGCATAACTATTTCTTAAAATTTCATTCATTTAGTATCATAAAGTTGAAATTTCAAATTCAACTATAATATTTATTATTTATGTTAAATCACCTTAAGGGACTTTACACTTTGTAGATTCGAAATTGAATGGTTTATCGAGGAATTATTACAATTTCACCATCATAATAGTAAGTTGAATTTTGTTACGTTTTATTAAATTTGAAGTTTCATTTAAATTCAAAAAGCTATATAAATATACACCTGAAAGTTTTTGAATAAATAAAATTTGATTTTTTATCCCTAAATATTTAATTACAGTAAAATGAAGCAAGTTTTGGTTTTATCTTTAATACTTCAAATTTTTATGTTTCAATATTTAACACCAATGTTATTTCATAAGAAAGTACATGAATACATGGTTATCTAAATATCTATTTAATATGTATATTATTCAACCCTACATGGATATCTAACCTAGTATTGGTAATGTTACATTACTCTTAATGTTATACATAAAATAAAAAAAATTACACAAAAGGTCCTTTTAAGTATATAATTATTGAAGGTTACCTCGTTTATCTTAAAAAGTTGCATTAAATATCCTTTATCTATACTTTTGTAACAAGTTTTGTCCTTTCAAATAACCAGCGTTAAGTTTTTCTGTTAAATTAAGGGTAATATGGTCTTTTTACTTCTAAAGGACTATATGTATAATTTCAATTAAATTTAAAGGGTGTTTTTTGCAACTTTAATATATTTTAGTTGTAAAGTTAGTTTACTTGTGTATTTATATGAATATTTATATACTAATAAAGTGTAAGGTCGGTGACTACACTTACCACATGTCACCACGTCATTAATGCAAAAAAAAATCTTTAATTTTTTTTTAAAAATTTAATGGTTAAATACAATTACTTTCACTACAAATCACAAAGATGGGCTTAGGTTTACTGGTTGTGCTCCGCTTATAAGGCCCCCAACGTCCTAGGTTGGAAACCTTGGAGGGACGTTCTTCGTCTTTTTTTTCATAACCTTCTTATGGTATATATACAATTAGTTTAGAAACTGTTACAAGCAAAGTGGATTTGTGTAGTGATATTCGTGGTGTTTGTGGTATACAAGCCTGCTTACAAAGTATTTTTTTGCTTTTATTGTTTTTTACATTTTATTGTTGTGCACTTGTGCTCATCATTTGACATATTTATGAATTTGACAATCCCACTATAATTTGACATAATTATGACTTTAACCATTCGGGTTTGACTTAATTATCATTGACATATGAGTTTGGATATATCACGGTCTTTTACCGTGTGACGCGTTACGATTTACACTATAACATGCAGACACGAAACATTTTTTTATCAACGTGTGTAATGAAGTCACATACAAGAGACCCGACAACCACATCGCACGTCCCAATCTTTTAGCTAGTTTTTACTAAAATGTAAACACTATTTATATACATATATTTACTCTGAACTACTGAAATAAACTCATCATAATGTAAAGCTAACCGTAACCTATTTTTTAAATACCTATCTAAACTGAAACCTATACTTAACTCAAAACCAGCCCAATTCATCCCACCGTCTTGTCATCGTATAGTCAAGAAAATAGCATAAAGAAGTTCCCAAATGGGATTTTACATATACCAAAAATTGTGCATTTGTGCTCGAGGGACAAACTCTTATTCCAAAAAGTTAGTTGAGAGTTGTCACTTTTAAATTCAAACTCACAAAGAATTTTCTTGGTAGTTGAACACACTTAAAGAAGAAAACAACACATCAAAAGAGGCCATAATTTGACTCCTTCAACACTATAATATCCCTCGATAATAATATATACAATAAAGAAAAAAAAAACTCAACCTTTAAATCTTGAATCTTGACTTAATACCCACAATCTACTATGATTGGTCAAAATAACAACAGGTCTTTAATCTTTCACCCCTATCAAAACAAATAAATTGCCGGCTGAAATTTAATTGTCTTCAACTCTTTAAACACTCATATAGATCTCAAACCGATCTTTTGTCATTCAAGAACTAATTTGAAGCATCAATTGAATCAGGTATGTTTCAATTCAATGTGATTTTTGAATAATCCCCAATTTGATTGTAGCTTTAATTTCTATTTGTGGGAATTGGATTTCGTGTTGAAATGATGAATGGGTGTGCAAATTCGTATAAAGATTTGATCTTTAATCTGGGTTTTTGGTCAATGCTTTAATGTTGGCGTTGCATTTGATTATGTGTACATGTGAGTGTGTGTGCAAACACACGTTTGTTGCGTGTGGCAATTAGGGATTTGAAAACCATGAATGCTGTTTGTGTTGGATTTGGTTGCGTTGACTTAAAGGGTAGTTTGACTTTCATCTTTTTATGGTTGAATTGTAAGATTGTTGTTGCTTGAAGTATATTCTGATTTGATTCTATGCTTTAAAAGGATGATGGGTTAAAATGGTGTGTGTAGAATTGAATCATTTATCAATTCAGATTGCACATTTGCACTATTTGTACCTTTGACCGACACTTACGAGTCAAGAATCATGTTTGATTTAAGTTTGATCTTTGGGACCAGCCAGTTTTGGATCTGATTCTTGTTTTGCAAGATCAAGATTCAAGGATCAAGTGATGGGCTTTTTTAAATTTTGAAATTCCTTGCAAATTTATTGAATTCAATGTTGATGCGATTGATCGATGTTCTAATAGTTAATTTGCTGTGATGTAGTTTTAAGGAGTAGATTGATTTGATAATGCCTTTTCTTTTCTTGTTTTAGGCTTGGATGATTCTTGATTTTGAAGTCACTTGGTGGGGTGTTTCTTTATAGTTTTGATTTTTGGTGCTCGTTATTGAAAAAAGGATTATAATCGTGTGATGCATAATATTTAAAATGAAACCATCGAAGGCGTGGCATTTAGACGTGAAGAACATGGAACAAGGGTTGCCTCAAACAACTCGCCACCGCGGTCAATTAAAAAAGCCAACATGGATAATTGTGTTGATTCCATTGGTTTGCATGTTTTTAGTTGTGTCTTATATCTATCCACCTCAAACGTCTGGCTCCTGCTATATCTTCTCAGCTTCTAGTTGCGAAACATTTTCCAGTTGGCTTCCACTTTACTTTAGAGAACTAAGTGATGATGAGATTGCTTCTCGTGTGGTCATTAGTAACATTCTTAACACGCCTCCAATGGAGTCCAAAAATCCCAAGATCGCTTTCATGTTTTTGAGCGTTGGATCATTACCTTTCGAGAAGTTATGGGACAAATTTTTTCAGGTACATGACATACAATGTATCAATTATATGATGAAGCTACTAATAATCTTTTAGGAAGTGTTTAAGATTTGGTGATTATTCACAAATGTTATGTATCGACACTTTTTTTGTATATAGGGCCATGAAGGTAGATTTTCGATCTATATTCATGCATCCAAAGATAAACCAGTCCACACGAGCCCTTACTTTGTCAATCGAGAAATTCATAGTGACAAGGTTTGTTTGTTCATACTATAATGGTTTGTTTATATGTTTTATTTCATCTATACATGTTGTCATATTCTACCACTTTCAATGCCTTCAGTTTTCTATTGTTACATTCTTTTTTTAATGTAAAATATAGAAAGGGTAACACTTTCTTTATATGTGCGTTGAGAAAGTGACTATGCGATATTTGAATAATCAAAATCGCTTCTCGAAAATATATGTTTGAATGCACTTCTTCTCTTTAAAGTTGTAGCGATGATTGTAAATTTTTGTTATTTAAGGAATTATTAGGTAAAATGACCATAAAAGTAATATTTTTCCCAAGGCATGTTCTAAAATGGAAGAATAATCTTACTTAAAAGAAATGGTATATAAAACCATACTTTTTTTTTCTTTGCCATGTAAACACGTCTTCTTTAATCGATTAATCAAACTTTTAGTTTATGGTCTGAGCAACCAAACATACTTTTTTTTGTTGATAAAACCATGATTATACTCATATTGCTATATGAACTTGGGATCTAAAGTTGCAATATGAATCTGTTGCCCAGGTCGAATGGGGGACAATTTCTATGATTGATGCAGAGAAACGACTTATGGCAAACGCGCTAAAGGACCTTGATAACCAACACTTCGTATTACTTTCTGACAGGTCACCATATCCCTCTCTTATTCTCTCATGTTTATCGGTGTTTAATCTTGCTATTAGAGTTTATGTTTCTTTTTGGTATTTCAGTTGTGTGCCATTGCGCGATTTTGACTACGTTTACAATTATCTTATGTACACAAATATCAGCTTCATTGACAGGTATGCACAAATCCCTTTCTTAAAACATGTTTTTTTAACTTCAAATGCAACAGTTTTATACTTTTCTTGGAATAATCAACACATAACAATTTTTGCTTCTTTACTCTTTCAAAAACCGTTGCTTTTTATTGACATTATTTCGTGTTCTATCTAGCTTCTCGGATCCTGGCCCACACGGAAATGGCAGGTACTCTTTACACATGTTACCTGAGGTTGAGAAAAAATTCTTCAGGAAGGGTGCTCAGGTAAAGTTATAAACTTATAGAGATTTTTGTAGATCCATAATCAATAAATAACTTATCTTGTTGACTTTTGAACATTATTTTACTTTGATCTTGAATTTTGTGCAGTGGTTCACGATGAAGCGTCAACATGCAGTCATAGTTATGGCTGATAATCTCTATTATACAAAGTTCCGAGATTATTGCAAGGTAGGATTATTTCTTCTTTTTGTTTTATACCGTCAATGATTTTTCATCAGTAATTAGTCTTTTTGAAATTTGAATCAAACCTTTCGATGTAGTTTGTTGAAGATTAACGATTTACATGACTTTGTTCATGTTTGTTTCTTATATATTACAGCCCGGTATGGATGGAGTCAATTGCTATGCTGATGAACACTACTTGCCTACCTTTTTCCATGTATGATTTAAGTCTGTCAATCTCGAAATATATATATATATATATATATATATATATATATATATATCTTTTGATTGTTATGAGTTTTCATTCTTTGAATGTGTGTTAGATGCATGATCCTAACGGGATTTCCAACTGGTCGGTTACACACGTTGATTGGTCCGAAAGAAAATGGCATCCGAAATCTTATGAGAATAAGGATGTTTCTGAACAGCTCCTCCAAAATATTACAGTATGACTACTTCACATATAATATGCATATATTTACACATATATATTATTGGATTGATGATTTTGACTTAATTTTGATTGGTTTATTCTTGCAGTCCATAGCTGAAAGTGTTCATGTTACAAGTGAAGAAAGGGTATGTAATGTTAATGTACATTTGTATCTTTTCTCGCGGTTTTTGAACGATTTTTATGATCATAAATGCTAAAACATCTCTGTTGTTATGCAGAAAGAAACCATGATCATGCCTTGCATGTGGAACGGGCTGAACCGGCCATGCTACTTATTTGCAAGAAAATTTTTACCCGAGACTCTAGACAGCATGATCGACCTTTTCTCAAACTATACAACGAACACATGAGATTCTTGCTTCTGATTCTTCGGTTGGACCAAAACCCATTTGGTCCATCCTGTTTTCACATTGTTGTAAAGCTTATCTTACGAATAGATGATACGGTCGGGCCAATGCTATTGGGTACATTTGAGGTCTTGAGTTGTTAACAGTGAAGAAGAAAGATCTGGGAGATAATTAAGGTGCTATAACTTCTTTATGGGATCAGGAGATAACTTCAAAGTTCAATTTATCCCCTTCATTATGGTCAATATTTGTATTATTTATCGGACAAATTGCCCGTGATTCGTCGTAAATTTTTTTTAAATTTTAGAGAAATACTTGTGTACTGATTTGTAAATCTTGTAGTGATGAGTGATTCAAGGATACTATGTTATGTGTAAAGGTTTTTAAAGTGTTTCGAGTCTTGGACATACGAGGTCCGTCCGAAAATGATAATTGATTTCAATATTTTTAAAGTTGTCGGTACCAGTTGTTTAGTAAATAACTAATTTTAAGCGGAGAACAACGAGAATCAAACGATATGTATATACATGTTGCTTTAACTATGATATATAAGACGGTTATCTAAGCAAATAATTCACTCTCTATCTTTCACTAATTCATTTAAGTGTACATGTGTTTCATGCTGGTTAGCATTTTTAAAGTAGCTAGTTATAATACAACAAAAGGTTACACACTTGCACGTGTGGTTTTGGGACTAATTGGACTAGTTATTTTGTCTTAATTTTTTTTATCATTCTGAATTTTGTCATTACAATCTTCTCTGTTTGGAGAATAAGAATGTGAATATGATATTTTTGATATAGTGCTAGATACTTAATCGGGTCGTACAATGCGGCGGTCGGATCTTATTTGTCATCTTTCGACTTTGAGACACGTTACGGTGACATACACTGCAAGGTCTCACATTTAGCCACAAACGTTGATAAAGAAAAGTTTTTAGTGTAAACATACAAAGCTAAGGGACAAAATGATAACTAAATCAAAGTAGGAGGTGAGAGATCAGAATATGTCAAGTAGAGGGACAAAGTAGTAAACTTAAAAAGTGGAGGGACCAAAGATGTGAAAGTCAAAAACATTAAGAGATCAAAAGAAGGTCAGTTAAACCATTAGTGGGCTTTATAATACCTAATTTTAGATGGTTAAACTTGTTTAAAGGTTAGTAATTTTGAAAATAATTGTGTTATTTGAAACCTGATTGAAGTTATGGATTTTAGTTTATAGTCTTTGTAATATCCTGTTCCCTTTTTCTGTTGCTCAAAATCTCTAATCAAAACAACTGTTACACAAGAAAGGAGTAAAAAAGGAACATATAAAGCCAAAGGGTATTTAAAAAAAACTTCAATATACATAAAAAAGGGATGTGGAGAGGAACTAGCAAATTCAAAAAGAAACATTTTGGGGCCTTAGGTATTATCACAACCACTAGTTTAGTTTAGTAACAAATGTGTATGACTCTCAATTAAATAGTTACGGGTTCTAGTCCCATATATGATAAAAAACGAGGTTTTGAGGTTGGGTAAGAGGGTTTTTCCACCTATTGGTTTTCTTCTGATCAGGGGATGGAAATGATCGTGTGACCAGTGTCATGTGAGTTATCCAAATTGCCATTAAAAATTGAATTATTAGCAGCGTAAACATTTCATTTCCGATTTCCATACTATTGCAAACACAGGGTCATTATCATGCTTAGTATGTGTGTGTCGGGTGTTCCATGCGAATTGGATCTTAGTCTTATCACGATTCACGGGTTTGTGTCTCCTCAGCCGAATACGACAAGGGAGTAAGTATTATTTGAGTAATGAGAGTGGATGAGGACAAATATGAGTGAATGATTACATGAGTGAGGGACATTGAATGATTCTTATATACCTTGCAAACCTCTCCAATGTATAGTGTTGGATGAAGCAGTAACGATCAATAGTGTAATAGTGTTACAAGTGCCAACATTTTATGCACATACTAGTCAAAGGCAACCTAGACACTCAGGCCAAACACAACACAAGCAAAACGCCTCGTGGAACTCCAAGCACTCTGGCCATGTTCCAGTCAAATTCTTTCCGAGCTTCGACCAAAATATTAGAAAACCGACGAATGAAATTAGAGTTTCATAGAGACAAAGGGTCAAAAGGAGAGCGCAATCGCTCTTTTCTACGAGTAATAAAAGGATAAAAGTTCTAAATCACTATTCATTGCTACTTCTTGTTGATTCAACAATTCAGTGTTTAAATCACTAAGAATAAAATGAAATCTTCTATCTAATTTAAATCTTATCTAAAAAAAATGTTAACTGGTTTCCTGATGAATTAATATCATATGAATGTTTGATGCATGGTATATTAACAAGAGCCAAACAAATCCATAAAATAGTATACATTTATGCCTTCATTGTTTAGTATAAAGAAAAAGAATATCTTAATACCCAAATTCACTAAACATTTCTCAGAAAGGAAGTAAAAAAAATCAAAACAAAAGAAAAACTGTAAACTCATTTTAAAGTTACCCTTTTTAGCTTCCATTATCACACAACACCTTTACTGAAATGAAAGAACAAACAGACTATACAACTATTTTAACATAGTCGATATACGCGCCAAATTTGACTTACCAAAACTTTAAACAGGAATGACATCAAGCTTTGAAGAGTCTTCACATCTTAAAACAATGCCCTCCAGACTCGAGGGAAGAAAGCACCCGGTCCATTGGCATCCAGTTGGGACCGGATCAGATGGTGGGACAATCATCAACACGTTGTTGTGTCTCTGCACGATCCCCATCACACTTACAGTACTACCCTCTTTAACATATCTAGATATTATTATTCCAATTTATGGTCAAAATATAAGCGGTTAAAAATATTTATATACAAGGAATTGAAAGGAAGTGTTGAGTTGTATAGTATAGCATACCCTTCTTTGAGGCGCATCACCCGATCATCACTAGAGATATTTCTCTCACTCAACCATCTGACGAACTGTGGAGATGAATCTATGTTTGACTGGTCAACTTCTATGACAGAAGATTCGTCTACATACGGAGTCACACGGGCACCATAACCAGTTTTAACTAGCGCTCTCAACCCCGATTGGAAGTCTGATATATAGAAATCCACCACATGCCTCTGCAAACATTTATGCAATATTATGTTTAACTTACAGAAGATTTACTGAACATAGAAAAAGCTTCAAAAGATGCAATCTTGATCTTTTAATTTTTATCCAATATACTTGGAAGATAAAGTAACAACAATCTTGACCTTTTAACTTTTGTTACTAATCTATCACCAGCATTTCCAATTTTCTGTTATTTCCTGTGACGTTTAATGTGGTCATATACTTCTTTATAGAATTTAGTATCTTCATAATCAGTTAACCAAGCAATCATGAATCAGTGAAGCAATCTTCAAGATTTATAATAAAAGTCAAAATCTATGTCTTCTTTTTGGATCGTAGCGAGTATTATTAAACAGAATGGAGAATATTTGCTTTATGAAAAAGCTAAATACACGTGCAAATCAAGAAAGGAAAAGATAGATGTGTGTCCTACAAACCTAACAAGCTGTATAATTGATCAACAATTAATGGATTATAATGCAAGCAAACATGAGAGTCAGTTTATGAAGCATGAAAGCTTAGTCAGCTTAAATGAAACAAAAATATCATGTTAGTTTTTCTTTTTGATAGAAAAGCCTTAAACCTGAATATTTATTATTATAACAACTAATATATTCATAATTTTTCTCACCTCCATGGATCGTAGACCCCAGGTAAAGCGGCGATGTGTGGGATTTGCAGGTTTTGAACCCCATCCACGATATTCATATAAACTTGTAGACGTATAAACACATCTGGGAACCCTTTGAAATGACGATTCCAAAGGAACATTTCCACAAGTAACCACCTTCAAGAAATCAAGATTTAAATGATCAGAAGAAGCATAGAGATAAAAACATACAAAATTAGTTTAAATCATATAATTTATTTCTATGTTCGTGAGATGCGTCCTATCAATGTTGAGGGAAACATTTCACCAATACTTAGTTCCAAAATGACACATGGTATGCTAACAAAATTATAAGCTCTTGGGCTGCAGACAGACCCTTTTAGTAAAAGAACAAAATTTTACATTCAATGATCGTCCAATTCGAAAATTAAGTGAAAATACATGTTAAGGGCCTCGAATCAAATGCATGAGGTAAGGGAATTGAATATCATATTTCATTAGTATATTTTTTCGCCCAATAGAAACGAATTTAATATCAATTTATTAAAATACTATGTGAGAAAGTATAATGATCTCTACTTTGTACAATATTTAATAAAAGTTACTCGATTTTGTTATGTACAACTTATACCTAACAAAAAGCTCATTAAATCTCATCTGATACTATAATAAAAAAGGTAAATTTTCTAGTTATTTTAGAAAAATATACATGCACATAGCTCATTTAGTTAAATTAAGGTATTTATATAGAAAAAAATCAACATACCCCCGACACCTTGACAAACTGTCCATTTCTTGCTGTTCTAAGTTCAGCATCAGGATACGCATCAATAAAATCAATCATAGATTTTCTTCCCCATCTGCCGTTAGTGAAAATTACAGAAACAGCAATGAGACAATAGGATTGCTAACAGACAAAATAAATAAAATAAAATATTTGTACGAATAAACCCCACGGTCCCCATAATAATGGACCAAAAAAACAACCTGGAGAAAAAACGTCCATCCTCTGGGCGTAGGTAAGTAACTGCTTGATTTTTAGCCATGGTAGTTTGTGGTTTACCCGCTCCTGTAGCGTCTGATGGACCTGTCCCCCTCCGTGGTGCACCAGTTGAGTTAAGAGGTCCAGATGTGATAAGTCCTGTGGTTGGGAGAACTGGGGGGATAGGCCCAGAGTTGTGTCGAGAAGAGGGCATCCCTCCACCTTGAGGTCCAGACGACTTCCTAATGGGTTCACCATGTTTATTCAAAGGACCAGAACTAGCTTTCTTCATTGAAGATGAACCAGGACCCGTCACGTATCGGTTAGCTTGATTTGACGATGTTTGGTTGGAATGAGAAGAACCCCCACCACCAAACGACCCGGTTCTTAAAGGGGCATTAGCTATAGGTCCAGACTTTCTTTGTCTGGAGCTAGCATTTTCCACATCAAACATTTTTCCAAGTTCACCCGACTTTTTTATATCACCACCAGTGTACGGCACTGCAGTGGACGACATAGTTGGAGTCCTTTCTTTCGGCTGTTCAGGCCGGCCCGATACATATAAACCATTATTCAACTGATGAGATGGAAACCGTGAACTCATTTTTTAACACGCAAAATCAGATTTCTTCCACGTAAACAAATCTTTTCGTAATATTCAACCTAGAGCAACCGGATCACACACATAACTAAAACCTATACAAACAATAAAACATCACGAGTTTAGCGAAACTACTTCAATTTTAGATATGAAATGCAGGAATGATCACTTCAGAAGAAAAAAAAACACAATTACCACATTTATTTGTACTAAATCAATGAATAAAAAAACAGAATAATAAACTTACTGATAAAAACTCATGAAATTCAAGTCAACCATTTAACAACAGTAGATCATAATCATATAATTAAATAGAGATGAAGTATTAGCTGTCAAGGAATATTAACAAATCTGAAGCACAAATCCTTAACAAAAACTAAAACATACATACATGATAATTATACAATAAAATAAAATAATTGCCACTATTCAGTTGTTAAGGCAAAATTCAACTTGATTGCATCAAAACAGAACTAAAACAATGATCGATTCACAAACCTAAACAAAGTATGTAACATGTTATCATGGATCCAAATAACAAACATTGACCCTAAAACACTCAACCGATCGACACACGAGATCGAAGATGCCTGTACAAGCGAAAAACTAGAAAAAATTAAGTTGCGAAATAAAAAAAAAGCTAAATCTAGGTAACAAAGTGAAATTGCAACAAACGGTAAGTAGATGAATGAAAGTAGAATGTAGGTTGGTTGTTGAGTGGAGATGTAAACAAAGCGTTAGGTGGAAGAAATGATGATAGGGTTATTGATTAGTGATTTGTAGATGCATACATCCATACATACATACATACCTTGTGAGGAAGAAGAAGAAGAAGAAGAAGTGTAAACATGGTTGATCATGAGAGAGAGAAAAAGGGGTTTGTTTGTATGTTTGTTTGCAAAGGAACCTTTGGTGAATTTGCACTCAAATGTTTAGTTTAGTTTAGTACTTTAGTTTAGTAGTAGTGTGTAGACTTAATTTTGTTATTTTCTTTTATTTTGCTATTTAGTACTTGTGTTTTGAAAGATTGAAGATGATGTCTTTTTGTATTTTTATTTTTGTTTTAGCTATAACACCTGCATTTTTTAGGATAATTTTATTATAACATGTTCATGTAACATGTTTATTTGGTGAGGCACTTTTTCTAATTGATAAAACAATGCTCACTATTAATTTACATGTCTGTATTTTTTAATGATAATTTTATTAAAATCAAAGTCGCTAGCAAGATATTATGAACAAAAGCAAATATCATGCAAAGCAAACTATACCAAAGGACTAGAGTAATCTTTTCCACTACCCTCTATCCATGTTTAGAGCAATAGAATTAAAAGTAAGATCATTTCTTGCTAGCCATAAATACAAAACCTGTTTAACAAGTGTGTACTTGAAAAAAATAAAATAAAATAAGCATATGGTGTTTCAAAACAGACAACCTCTTAGCATATGATAGCGAACCCATGTATCTCAAAAGATTTTTTTTCTCTTATATTTATACAAGAATGATTTTTTTGTTGTACATTCATACAATAACAAAAAAATTGTGTACTTTAGTAGTATACTTTAATCACATATATTATTTAAACCAATTTTTTAAAAAAACGTTCTTTTTAACATAATAAACATCATTTTCATGCATATCATTATCAATTTCGATGCTATATTATCATTATCTTGAATATCATTACTAGGGGTATCATTTTAATTGCTCATGTGTATCCTATACATAAAACGAAAAAATACACTACGCTACAAAGTTTAAATCGTAGTCGGGCTAACCCTACAATATATACACATGACCGCCCCTACAAGGAAGTCTTTGATCCAAATAGTGATACCCTTTCAACCTTAGTAGCGATTTTGTATGAGGTGTTGGGTTTAAATAAGAAGACTCCTATTCTAAGCAGATTATAAAAAATTAGTCTAATATAAAGTGGGTCAAATGAACTCAAATTGAACTTATTTCAACATCGTTGAAACCATACCGTCATAGTTTACAATATTATATTTTAGGGTTGAACTTTTCGGTTTTTAGCTATCTCACACGAGATAGAGGTAAGGTTCACTCATACCCCAAACCTCCAAGACCTTACTCATGGTTTTAGCTATTTAGTGGAAGTTACGGGGTAAGTTTTTTGTTTGTCAAGTTTTAGAGTTTTTGTGTTTCCAACTCATTGCATCTTTTCCTGATCGTCTTTGTGCCTTTATGCTCATAATTGCTCTTCTTTGTGTATTCCTGCCTCTACGATTATGTCTTTTTACCTTCGTTAGATTAAGAAACATTTTTCTCTTACTTCGCCATGTGTATGGGAACTTGAAAGAACTTGTTTTTCCTCAAATTCAATCACCTTAGAACTTCAACAAATACAAGTTTAAAGACTTTAAAACGATGCAACAGCTTTCTAACGCTTGAGAGTGATTTGTATGTGTAGTCTTTGTGTTGTAGAAGGTTAAACAAACAACTAAGGATGTCCTTTTTGTAGTGGGTTTGCGAGGGGGAAACAAGACACAATTTACACAAAAATTATTATTGAAATGCATAATATGTCCTTTTGAGATTTTCTTATGCATGTTTATCTTTATGAATGGCAAAGCATATTAAAATCCCTACAAACTTAATTGCATATTTTTCTAAAATGCAAGTAGTTTTTAAGGCGTCTTCTTTCATGAATACGTGGAATGTGACACATCAAAAAATAAATTTTATAAGACAGAATTTTTTTTTTTTTTTTTTTTTTTTTTTTTCCTTGCTAATTTAATTTTCCATTAATATCTTTCAAGAATTTACAATAAAGTGGCAGGTAAACGGGCAACAAGTTGTGCCGCCACCCCCTTTTGAATAGCAAAACCTAACCTACTGAAGACGTAACCTTGGCCCTTAGGTGTCGAAACATGGCTATGAATGACCCGTTGAACCCTAGACAAGAAGTTCACTGCTTCAGTGGCTAGGAAGCCAAATGTGTCAAATGCTAACGGAATAAAAACATGTTGATTGGCCAGGCAAGCTTTCTCATGTTTGGCAACCTTGCATGATTCCGCCTTTGACGCTGCCTGTCGTGCAACAAATCCGTTGTCCTTGAGCGCCACCAAGGGGGACACTCCCGTTAGGTCCACACAAGCGTGTTTCCCCCCCGTCCAACCAAACACTAGAATATCAGCCGGCCTTAAAGTAGATCTCCCATCTAGCGGATCTGTCAAAAAGTTCACAGGAGCCTCTTTTTTAGCCGAAATTCCTGCTCGCTTAAGGATATCACATAGGACGTCCCTAACCAAATCATGTCTGTATTTGAAGCCAGGTAACTCCTTGCAATGGACCGCATGATCACCAAAAGCATCTAAGCAAACCTTGCGGCAAACGGGGCAAGGCTCATCAACCGGGAACAAAGGAATCATTAACCGGTACTTAAGGATAGCCCGGTATTCCAAAGGTGACATATGTTGCCCTAGGCCTTCAATGGGTATGACAGTCAAAAAATCTTGAGCCCGAGGAGCCTGGAGACAGAATGAATGCAACAAAATCTTAAGACTCTTTCTGATTAACATAATCCTCAAATTAGTAAATTACTCATCAACAGTAGCGGATCCTTAACTTTTAAAACACAAGGGCGAAAAATCATAGGACCCATAATTTGTATTTTATATGAGGGCGGAATCAATCTATATTTATATATATATTTCAGATGTCGGGGTAAAAATCATAACTTCTGTCAAGAAAACGCGCAGAAGTCAGCGTCTATCCCGGCCCCTTAAAAAATTCGCCTTTACTCATCAGGACTTAAAAAAATTCTCCTCTAGATTTTTGAATTTAACCGGAACAAAGTAGTTTTAACAAGTCGTAAAAAACATGTTTTCTATTTCATGACCATCCAATGGATCCGATTTGATTAGCATATAAATCTTTACTTTTTGAATATAATAAAAATTGTAAATAATTTGGTACACCACAAAAAAACAAAACTAAGAACGCGTTGTGGAATATTATATTGACGAAAATAAGGACGATCATGAACCCTGCACATGGAATTATTTTGACAAATATATATATGTATAAATAAATTAATTAATAATTGTTTTATATTTAGAATAAACTTTACTCTTTGTCCCCTTTTTTAAGAAATGGTTGGTGCATCTAACCCAAACTCATTTGATTGTTGGTGCTAATCCTAAGCTAGCATCATTAATGTGAACGTTTTGTTGTATAAGTGGATTTTGTTTAGGTTTATAATCAACAAATTAATGTTTATTTACCTTTCTTTCATGGGACTTGTTTAATTAGGCTTATGAAATTAGTATTACTATTGTTTTTATCTTTTGTATGGAAAGTTAATATTGAATACTCATAAACGATAAAAATGAAAAACTCATAGAACTGTTACAAAATATTCATGACGAAAAATAAATATTATTATTAAATGTAATATTGCAGTATGAAGATTTATAGAAAGATTTCATAAATTCCTAAAATAAGGATCTAAATTTAAAGAGTAATTTTTAAAAGTTTAATTTAGGAAAAATTCCAAGATAGATGGTAACTATCAAATACTTAAATTATACATTTTAAAACTAAAAAATATTTGAAATATTGATTATATGATTGATATTTAAATATAGAAAACTATGGACCTAGATATGAAATATTTTCAAATATACAAAAAAATGATATGAGATCTAGTATTGTGATAAGTGATAATTTCTACTCCTTTATAGGAAGATATGTAAGATCATAAGAGCATCTTTGATAATTACACTAAAAACAACTATTTTTCCTCTCTTCTTCTAATTAAATAATAATTCTTTTACATTTATCATTACAGTTTCTCTCTCATCCACTCACAACCACTTTTTAAAATCATTAAAAAATTATATGGGGTGAACAGTAGTTTTTCAAATATAGAGTTTCTCTCTCCTCCACCATCAAATTTCTCTTTCTACCACTCATAACAACCCACAACAACCCCCTAAAATATAAAAACCTCACTCACAAGAAATTGATTATCCCACTGTGAATGCTCTAAGTAAACTGATAAACCCAATAACTCAATCTAATTTTAAATTTAGTTAACCCGTTATAGAGGCCTATTTTTTTACATTACAAGTGCCCATTTTTACATATGAGTTATTGCCAAGGGCTGTTCATCGGTTCGGTTTACGGTTTATTCGGGTTATTCGGATCGGTTTATTCGGATTTGAAATTTGCAGTTTCATATCCAAATCCGAACCGAACCGAATTGGTCATATTCTTAACCGAACCGAATCTCAACCGAATTCAATTCGGATGAGATTCGGGTCTAACCGAAATTAACCGAATAACCCGAATCTCAACCGAATTCATTTTTTAAACATAATGTGTTTCTACTTTCTACCAATTTTTTTATCAAACCAACTTCTTTTTGACATTATGCTACCCCATTTGTGCAGTGTTCAATAATCAATACTTCAAACTTCAAAGTTTAAGCTAAATCTACTCATCTATTTGTTAAATTCACACTTTACAAGAAACCATTCACAACAAAATCCAAAAAATGTATACAAACAACGAACAATAATAGCCGAGTATTTTCAAAAGCATACTTTTTTCGGTGTATAACTAATGTTCACGTGATGAACTGATGGTTGTCTGCTCCTCAATTCAAAGATTGTTGCTCTTCTTCCCTGGTGTGCGGCCGCTCGATTAGAGCCTTAAAGTAATCTAGGGTTTGATAAAGTGAACTAGTCATGTACTGGTAATTGGTAAATTGTAAAGTGGTTTAGGATTATAAGACTATAAGTGGGCTAAACTTAAGTGGGCTCAAAACATAAGGGATTGGTTCATTAGTTGTATAATGGGTTAATTTTTATTCGATTTAAACGGTTAACCGAATAAACCGAATAACCCGACTTTTTTAATTTTTAACATCCGAATCCGAACCGAAAATCCGAATAAGGAATTCGGATACGGTTGGAACCGAACCGAATAACCGAATAAGGAATCGGATCGGTTGCTTTCGGTTTTGGATACGATTCGGTTTTCGGATTTTTTCGGATTTCGGTTTTTTTGAACACCCCCTAGTTATTGGCTTATATTATAGGAGCTTGTTTTTATGACTTATTGGGTTTATACTTTATATTATATGGATCAACCTTTTATAATCCAAAAGGCCCATTTTTATATATGTATCATTGTATCCTAGAAAATTTCATAGATTCTTAGGAGCGCCTCTACATAAACGTGTCACCATAATCATGACATCATATTTTCACTTAGATTTAAAAATCCCTAGTTTTACTGTAACAAAAAAAGGATCTTTTAGCGACAATCTTTTGATTAAAAACAAAATCTGACTAGCAAGTCACTAGCCTGAGACCTGAATGCAAATTCATAACTAAAATCAGACGACCCAAAAACAATACACAAGGACATAAACATCCTACTAAAAGATCGTATGTGGGTGGATACTAAGACAGTTGATTGCATGTTCTCCTAATTGGCTAAAAAAATTAACGTCATTATGGGGTGAGTGCATGTTTGTGGATGATGATAACGAGTGTTTGGCGTCTAGGAAGGTTTGTTTTCATACTAAAGTATTTAAGTTTAATGACTAGTTCATTATTGTTGATATTAAAGGCTCAAAGTTTCCGATAAGGAATTTGTAGGATGGTGGTCTAAAAACTCGTATATATTTTTCTTTTAAAAAATACTTTAGAATAAACAAGTTTAAATTTATAAAAACACTATTTCACCTTTACAAATATTACACACTAGAGAAAGTGCACATGTCGCAACTTAAATAGTATTAGTAAGATACCAGACTTCGTTTAAGGACACATTGTCTCCCGATAGCTAATCTTGATCATCGTCTAGTTCGATACTTAACAATGGTTTAGTGCAGAAAAGTAAAATTCTATATAATTGACACGTTAACAAGTAATTATGGTTAAAACAAAGTAAATAATAGTTAGATAAGCTCATAAGTAGCTTGTAACATCCCACATTGGTTAGGAATGATAACAAAGCCTGATGGGCTGTTACATAGCTACATACTTGAGATGATTTCTTGATTACATGTATCTAATACTCTAACATATTAATAGTATTTTATGCTGCTCTTTCTTCATAACATGGCGTGTGTGTGCATAAGTGAAGTTACCGTGACTCTTTTAATTTATAGACGACTAAACACTCAGTTGGCATGGGGATACTTATGGATGGATCTGCAAAGCTATCCTAAGCAACCAGAATAAATGATCAAACAAAGTAATAAAAAAGAATCATTTCTCAAAAATGCCCCTTAACATACGGTCACTATTCAACTAAGCTTGAGAGAATTGAAAAACTTAAATTTTAGTATTTCGGAAATGTGTCACTCAAATCCTAAAACCATGTTAGAGTTCCAAGTTAAAGCCTCCATGCCCGAATCACTAACCACTTTCTCAGAGTGATTACCAAAGGTTGTACCACATAGACATGATCGTCTTGGATAGAGCATTACCTACACACGGAGTTGATCGGACATGGCTTCTTTAATTCAAAACTCACAATCGTAAACACAAAACTTGACTCGTATACACATAACCATAACATAATAAAAACATTACTTATATTAGAATAACATAAACATATAAAATTATCTCAAGTAGATCAAAAAACCTCAACACATGGTTTGGAAAATGTAACACCCTAGGCAAACCCCACATCGGCCGTGGGCAGGAGAGATCTGAGATTTATAAGGGATGTCCGACCTCAAATACCAACAACGCGTTTTGGGGCTTAATGCTAGTGGATGAGTGGAAAACTCCACAGTTAAGCGTGCTCGGATGACAGCAATCTCAGGATGGGTGACCATCCTGGGAAGGTTTCACCCGGGCAACCAAAAGCAAATCCGTGAGCTCTAATGTAGCAAAGCGGACAATATTGGTGGTATGAGGGGCCGGATGTTACAAGTGGTATCAGAGCAACTCCTGTGCCGTTCGGGATGGTGGGGCAAACCTCATCGAGGATGGTGAGTCCCCGGGGGTGTTCAGAGGGGCACCTTAGGCAAATCCCACATCCAAGAATGGGATGGTGGGGCAAACCTCATCGAGGACGATGAGTCCAAAAGGGGGGGTGTTTGTAACACCCTAGGCAAATCCCACATCGGTCGTGGGCAGGAGAGATCTGGGATTTATAAGGGATGTCCGACCTCAAATACCAACAACGCGTTTTGGGGCTTAATGCTAGTGGATGAGTGGAAAACTCCACAGTTAAGCGTGCTCGGATGACAGCAATCTCAGGATGGGTGACCATCCTGGGAAGGTTTCACCCGGGCAACCAAAAGCAAATCCGTGAGCTCTAATATAGCAAAGCGGACAATATTGGTGGTATGAGGGGCCGGATGTTACAGAAAAACAACATGAATCAAACTTGCAAAAGCTTTATAAAACGTGATTACAAAATTTGATAATTGTCGGAGTGGTTCAAGCTACAAGGAATGATTTAACATACTACCTACTAAGCTAAAAAGACAGGACCAGAAAAAACGTGATTGGAGTCTTTAGAGGTTCTCGCTTTGCAAATGAGCCAATGGCTATTTATAGGTTGAACAAGGGACCAGTCACTGACATGTATAGGAGACATTAGGGCGTGTCTTTGCCTAGCTCCTACTCCAGGATCTCGTGTCAGTACGGATCTGGCATATCTTCAAGACACGGGGCATGCACTGGAGGCATGAGTGTGACATCTGCCCCAAACCCGAACCCGAATGCCCGTCTCGGACCCGAAGTTGTTACCCGTTAAATTGTAATCGTATTTAGTTCTTCAAAGTGTAACGTTCATTATTATTATTATTATTATAAATAAACGCATTGATTCTACGTTGTTCCCGTCTCAATTAAATTCACATTTCAAAACGGTCATGGATATCGAATAAATAACGGTGGAACTATAAATCTCAAAATATATATATATAAATAAATATATATATAGTTCGTAAAAGAAAATTAGTGAAAACGTTAAACCAAAACGCCTCCAAGTCTCGAAATAAACTCGTAACGGCTTAAACGAGCTAAAACCATAAAAACGTCACTTACATAATTGTTACGTTTCAATTTAGTTAAGTTAGTCAGTTAAAATGTATATAATTAACTTTGGGCCAAAACTGTCAAATTACAAACTATTATTAAACTTATAATAACTAATTTAAAACAACTAAAACTACAAGGGCCGGTTATGTAAATATATAAGTTACACATTTAACCCAGCCCCCCACCCGTTTTTCCGGCGAACAAAAGTCCGGCCACTTTGGCCGGAAAATGCCGAGGTCCGGCGAGTGCAATCCCACCCGATTTTAGCACCAAAAATCAAATTAAAGCCATACAAATGATCGTGGACCATTTTCGAACCCGAAACCACCTCCAATTCTTGGTTTAAACACTTGAATCTGTGTGTATTACAAAGCAATGTTTCGGTTTCAATACCCATTTACTTGAATCGTCTCAAAACGTTCAATACACTAAATTTAATTAACTAAATCGATCCTTTAGGTGATTAGAAACTGATGAAAGTGTTTAATTTAGTTTAACTCAACCAATTGATCACCAATTAATCATTTTTCAACCGCAAATCAACTCTAATGTGTTCATCAGTTTTCAACAAGAAAATAATCCAATTCAAGCAACCAAAACACTTCTCCGACATTGAGTTCACTCCCTGGTTAATCAATTTTAACTACAATCATCAAAAACTCAAGCTTGATCCCAAAACCGTCGTCTTGTTCTTCGTCCTCAATCGGATCAATTCGTAACCAATCAAGTAAGTATCATATATCAAAATGATCGTGTGTTCGTGTAGATTAAAAGCCCTCTATTGGTTTTGGATTTGATTTACTGGATTAAACGAATTGAATCGATCTTCATTCTAGGGTTTTTACTTAGAAATGGGTTTGATAGTATTCTTTGGTTAAGAAAATTAAAAACGAGTTTTAATAACAAAAGCAGACGCTGGTCTGGTGGTTGAGTACGTTCCAGTTTCATGTGGAGGTCGTGGGTTCGAAACCCACAACCTATTTACTTAATTTTATTACCTTTAAACATTTTTAACATTTGATTATATTTACTAAATACCTAAATAATATAGTTAAGTCAAATACATTTTTCAAAACATACAAATGTACAATTTCAATACAAAATCCATATGATTAGGCTTTAAATTTATAAACTTCATTTAAAGTAAATCCGTTAAAATATATATATATTACTTAAAACGTTGTCGTTTATCAAAAATTGGTTCTTGAAACCCTAAATCCCCAAATTGGATTTTGAAACCCTAAATTCCCAAATTGTATTTTAAAACCCTAACTCCCAATTGGTACTTTAAAACCCTAAAAATCCCAAATTATATTTTGAAAACCCTAATTTCAAATCTATAATTTAAAACCCTAAAACCCCAAATCCAAAACCCTAGAAATTCTATTTTCTTGATTCTAGTTATTACGTTACCTGCTTCGTTTCTAAATTAGGTTTTCCCGGTTAATTAGGTGATTCTAATGTCTGGGCGATCCTCGGTTCTTTCTTGTTGCGATTCTAGTGTTACTATTATCTTTGGATTTTAAGGTGAGTAAACTCACTCCCCTTTTTAATGTTTACGTTTTTGGGGCTGAAATACGTGTTTCTATAATACAAGGTTTCTTTTGATGTTTCTATTTTCGAAAATGAGATCATTAGATGTGTTAATCGTGTTTGGCCGCATGTAGCAAAATTGTGTGATAGATAATATTAGTTATATTATCTTGTAATTTCCACCGGACGATGTTAGCGCTAATGGCTTGACAAGCCCACCTACATTAATGGCCTGATAGGTGATTTAACCCGGCGATTCTTTGGTTGATTCTATGTTACTAGTTACTACATGTGATGCTTGTTGCTACGTTGCTATGTCCCTTAGATGCTTAAACATTTTTGATAACTTACATATCGAGACGGTTAAATGACGGTTAAACGATGGTTATCAATAAATGTAACATGAGTTGGTTCCTCATGTCCTGTTGCTAAAGGTAACCCTGCGGGGTCTATGATTCTTGTTTCTATGTGATTCTATGGTCACGGTTGAGATATATATGATGAAATTGCTATGCACATGAGATTGCGAAACACAATCTATAATGATCTCGGATTTTATACTATGTACTATTAATTGTGTTTTACTCACTAGCTAATTCTTTAGCTAACTTATTTTACACGTTTTTCAGGTGAAGTTTGTTACGGTTTTTGGTTGAAGACACGTAGGATGCTTCGGACCTAGAATAAAAAGACAATAAACAGTATTTAATTGTCGGTTTCTATTACGGCTTTTATGACTATTGAATGTTTCTTTATGTCACGACATTATTGCTTAATTAATACTAAAATATGCTTTTAGTGTGCCATGTGCTTTGTACTTTGATATCCGATCCACTTGACGCGCCCGGTGTTTTCCGCCGCCGGACGGGGTGTCACAACGAGGGTGTGCCTCCCACCACTTTGCTGCTCCATGACCGTGTGTTAGTATAGATCTAACACAATTACTACACATGAGGGCGCATATTCGAGGCACGAGGACGTGTCTTCACCTTGATCTTGAATTCTTCTAATTTAACACAAGGGGGCGTGTGTTGGAGGCACGGGGACGTGTATAACTCCTTATCAATATTTTCTTATAATTTTTTTTATCACATAGGGGTGTGTGTTGGGATTTGCAACTTTAAAATCTTCAAGTGTTGACATGTTTCCTCATGTTGTAGCATGTAGATTCGTCGGTCTTCTTCCTTTTGCTAATTTTCCTTCGATTTACCTTTTATGATTTTCTTTCATTTCTAGGCTAAAAATATACAGCAATACAGTTAAGGTTCTATTTTAAGCTGCACAATTAGCTAGGAAAGGGTTATAATTTGATAGAGAATTTATGTTAATATTGGCATACATTATATAGGTTTTGTCTTTATGTAATATGGCTGAAGTATATGGGGTTTCTGATTTTTTCCACGTCTGGTAGTGAGAGAACGAAGACAGTATGTATGTCTTGGGATCTAGTAATTCGAGTGCTAGTTCTAAGGCTTTTAGGCTAGTGCTCCATTTTCTCTTGATCATCATTCAAGAAATGATGGGGATAAGTGACGGGGTTGGTGAGGAAAGTTTTGTGCATGTGCAACAAATAAAAAAATACAGAGAAGGTAGTTAAGGAATTCACGATGAGTCAAACATCTGATTCAAGCTCGGCTTGTCATGGGGGGTTCAGCTGTGCTAAATTGTCTACACAAGTGCTTATTATCATGTTTTTAGCTTAATTATCTTATCGAACCCATTTACTTTGTGTTATGGTTGTTTGTAGGCTTTGGAAGCTTAATCAAAGATAATCAAGCTTATTTATGAAGATTGGATAACATATGGTTGGACAAAGATCAAGAAATGAAGAAAATGGGGCTTAGTTTGCACCAATCTTAAAGTTTGAATCCATGCAATGTAGCCAGCGGTTCAGAGCTAAAAAGTTGAAAACCTAATGGGGGAGCAATCTACGCCCATAAGGGACATATTGTTAGGGGTGTGCAAAAATTTGTATCTGAAACCGAATCCGACCTGAAATATCTGACTTTTCGGATACATGAAGTCCGGATATCCACATTTTTGGTTTCGGGAAGTGATTTTCTTTATTTTCGGATATTCTAATATCTGAAAATTCACATTTATATTAGTTATTTTTAAATTACGTTTTGAAAAGAAACTCTTAAAGGTTACAAGGTTATTCTTTAATTTATAGCCTCGATTTCATTTTATGGTTTCACGAATTCATGAGGAGCATTTTGTTTGGTTTGAAATCATGAAAGATCAATTTATTTTTTAAAACAGATGGGTTAGTGTAACAATCAATATTCACTTGGCATTATAGATTTGTAATCGATATATATGATGTGAACATTGAGTTTACGACTTCATGTTGATATTATTTTTTAAGGATGTATATGACATAAATCAGTAAATGTTTTATATTTTTCATGGTGAAGAGATCATTGTTCAAAGTTAAGACCGGGAACATTGTATTCTTGTTTTTTACTAATATTTTGTATGGTATAAAGAAGTCGAAATTTTCAAATACAGATTCGGAAATACAGATTCGGATAGTGAAATCTACCATCCGAAAGTTTTGAATATCAGAAATTCGGATATCTGACTTTGAACACCCGTACATATTATTCCCATGTATTTGTAAAGGGGAGTAGATGCCGCCGGATAGGGGTAGACTGTGCCCATGTCACACTTGGCATTTTTTATTACGGGAAACAACCATATTTAAGGGATCTTATGTTATTTTTGCAATCCTAACTTTTTTTCCAGCCGCAAAGATGGTTTTGGCGCAATACTTCTTTCTTCCAACATCATTCTACATCATGTTATACAATTCCAAACAACATGAGTGGCTAATCATTCTAGTTCATCCTTCAGTAGAAAATTGTGAGTTCCAGGTTTAATTTTCTTTTTGGTTTGGTTGACACTACTATGATTGATTAACTTATTGATAATGATTCGAATTGATTGTTAGTATTGTTTTGAACTTATAAATGTTAATATTTTCTTGCATCATTAACTATGTAAGAGGTTTAATTACTCTTATATAGTCAACTTATATAAAGATTTGTTAGTTGTTCTTGATTTATGAAACACACATTGCTCCAAATTCGTATAGCAAATGATTTCTTGCACCATTTGCATATATGTGGCATTTGTTAATGTCTAAGCTCAAGAATCTAGTTAATCAAATATGTGTTGTGAATTGTGCTTATCAATAATCAAGCTTTCATATAATTACCTAGTTACTTACAATTTTAAAACCTAGGTGTGACTCTTTGTTACTTAATTGCTTACATTCTTGCACGTTTATTTATCATTAGTTTCATAATTCAATGTACTCTTTTCACAAATTAGAGGCAATAGATAATTTTACTTTAATTAATTAAATAATCATTTTCTTAATCAAGTTAATTCAAAACCATCCATTAATTCCACGATGTTCGACAACCTTAATTGCCCTACTAGTTTTAGGTGAATAGGATACACATTTTATTATCTTTTTTGATAGTTACTTCAACCCCTATCAAATATTTGATAAGCCCGATCCCGGGTAATACTCATTTAAGATTTAAACCAGAATTGTAGCAGAGAAATACAGTCACGGAGTTATCATCAACTTAGGACCCCCATTAATCATATTACAATCCCGGGTTTAAAACCCAAGTATAATTTAGGATCAAATTGACATATAAGCTCTTAATGTTGATTTGCATAGCTATTTTTCTATACGTCCTTTAGGCATACATGACTATATTTGGAGACAAGCAAAGTTTAAATGGAGGAGGAGAAAATAATAAATAACAGTTAGTCATTCATAGTGTGGTGTGCACTTCCACATAATTATTAGTTAAACTCATCTTTGTTATAGGCTCTTAAAAAGACTTATGGAGGATAAACCTTTAGTTATTGGATCAATAAACATATCATGAATGCATTAGATACAAAGATTTACTTTCCTCTGTTTGAATAATAGTTTCGTATTGAAATTTCAATGCGAATCCTCTTGAACGTTACCATCGAAGAAACCAGAGTAGTTGAGTTTATCACAATGAGTCTTCAATATGATGTTTAAATGGAGTTATAGAACTATGAGTCTACTAATAGTTTTTCCAACAACAATAAGTGATAATTATGTTATAATCAACAACATTTTATGTCATTATAACTTAGTTGTTGTTAATGGTTTCTTATGACTCCTCCATAAGTTAAGTTTGTCTACTGTCCTAAGATATACACCGAAGTTGACATTTTGTTTTCCTTGAACAAAATAAAGTCAGAAGAAGGATAGTAAACAACTCTTAAGTCCTTCCACTTTTGCTACACTATAAATTATAATTTCTCGTTTCTTATAGATATTGCAATAATTTCTTAGACGCTTTATAATAATATAGATCGGAATTATGTTTATGATTCTAGTTGTTAGTAATGTGGGCAATATCTGAATGAGTACAGACTTAGACGCACATAAGGCTTCTAACTAACGAAGCATTAGGTACAAATCTCATTTGCTTACTTTATTCTTTGTTATTACTCTCCTTTAATTACTGGAGTTACCGACAAAGAACAATGTTATATGTAATAATATGTGAACACATAGTTAATGTAAGCCTTATGAGACAATCTAGTATCCTATTAGGTCAATCTTGGTGTACTTCGATGCTTATTGTGTGATCGGTGTCGAATGACCATTAATAAATGAATGTAAAAGTGTCTTATTCACAATAGACTAGCTAGGGTAAGCATGATTGTCAAACACCATGTGGAATTTGTGGTTGATGTTTAAAGAACTTGACTTTTAACTTACATTGAGTAAAAAGTAATTTATTATCTATTGCACTTTGACTATTGAAAGAGCTAATTGTTTTTAAACTAGAAATTAAGCAAACGAGATTAGAAAGTAATTGATTTGAAAACAATAATAGGAAGAATGACCAACTTCATGTCCAGGTTTTAGAAATAAGTGCTTAATTAAGCTTTCTAATATTCATGTCAACTTTATCAAGGTAGGTTGTTTGATTATCAAAGTAAATAGGCAAATTACGCCTTGATGGCCTACTTAACTGGATTTTCGGGTTTGGCAAATGCATTAGTAGTTTCTAGATTTCCTTTTTGTTTATTTGAGTCAGATGTGTTGTGAGTGATTTATTTTCTAAGTGAGACGTAAGAGGTGTAGTGTTATTCCGTGCAATTTGGGGTGCAAAAAATGTAATAAGTGTTAAATACGATGTGAAATTTTGATTTTGCCTCTCCTTCGCTTCTTGTACATCAGACAGTTATAATAAGAATTTTTAACTGCTCACACTGACCTTTTAATTTTTTTAGAAACTTATCATATTTAGTGTTAAAGTAAATAAAGAAACATCTTAAGATTGAAAAGTTAAGTTTCTAAAGTTGAGGATTTTAAATCATCAGCTAGCAACTAAAACTATCACATAATGCATACTTGGCTTCTTTCTTGCCTAAGTTTTAAAAAGAAATTTAGGGGCAGATTTATAACGAACCTTATTTAGTATACGAATTGTCGTTTTTTAAAGTCTCGATCCATAGAAATAGAGATAAAAGTTAGATGACTGAGATACTTTTTATCATGTCATTAAAAGAACTCTTCTCATTTTTGTGTTACCGGTGTTGGTATATCAATCTCAATCCTTTATCTATTATTGTCTCACAACTTTTAATTTATGACCAAGTTAATCTTCATCTTAAAAGTTTAGGTGCGGAAAATGAGTTTTTTATGTTGATTTGTCAATAAGTTAATCTATACCTTCTAATAAAAGAGGGTTTTAAAGGACACTTGTCAAACGTTGGAGCCACTTTTTGCTTCAATTTCCCGCTTAAAATCCAAAGAAGAAAAATAGCACGCGGATCTTAGACAAACCCGGCCACATTTATATAGACAAACTTTTGACCCGCAATATATAAATCTTTTTTTTCTTTTCGTATATCATTTACTGTTGCTACAACAAGATTATGGAGAGGATGGTACTAACGATATGTCTAAGTTCAGGGTTAGGTTTGGTTATGACTCTAAGTGTTTAAGGTTAGAGAAATGTTAAGTAAAGTTAAGAGATAAGAGGGGTGAGTGTGTGTGTGTTTTGAGAGTGGAGTGCAAGAGCCAATGTGAATGTAAGTTATGTTTTGCTTCAGATTGCAGCAATATATATACACAAGTCTTTGTGTATTGCCCAAGCAAATCTGATCCAAATCTGAAAGGTTCAGGAGCTCCTGGCTCGAGGCTGCCCCTCGGCCAGTGCACCTTCCATTCTTGGCAGCCTGCAGCACCTCAGGTGTGAATAGTGGTTTATGTTTTTAGCTATTTTCGTGTAAAGGGTCTTGCTTGCATTAATTGCATTCAGCTTTGCTTTACCAAGGATATCTTTTAAAGATATTGCAAGATATGTTTGAATCTTTGTTGTGGGAATTGTGTCAGGTTACTGTAGCGCTACTGTTCACGTACCAGGCTTCTGGCTCCTGGCTGCTGGCTTCCGGCTGCCCAACCAAGTGGTTATATGACCTACGTCATCAGCCCCCCCAGTCATAAGCGCTTGTGATATTATCATAAGTGGTTGTGACTTATGGTTTTTTGTTGTTTTTAATTTTCTTCGACCTTCCGGCTTCTGGCTGCCCGGTCCCTTGTTATTACTCAGCAGGGGAAGTGATGTGTTCTAGCTGATGGGACGTGACAAGACCTTGTAGGTCTGCTGCTCATGATGGGACGGGCTTCTAGCTCCCATCTGGCCGTCCGTTTTTTCTTCCCCTTTTTTAGGGATTTGTGATAACTCCCCCCTTTTATTTTCATAACTCCCTTTTCTTCTTCCTTTCATCTCTTTCCTCCATAACCGATTTCTCTCTAGCACCATTACTTCCTTCGTTGTTGTTTCCACCATGGCCAAGAATGATATGAACTCTCAATTCTCTCGGTTATCACAGAAAGAGGTCGACGAGTTTTGTAATCAGTTTGGCATTCCTTTGTCGCTCGATCCGATAGTTCCTTCGCCTAGATCGCCGGTTAACAAATTAGTTCCTGGAAAAGTGACGCTTTATACTCGCCATTTTGAACATTCTAACTTGAGGTATCCTTTTTCCAAGTTTTTTCTGAATGTTATTGAGTATTATCGCTTGTCCATCTGTCAAATGGCTCTGGTTGGAATCGCGCGTATCATGCATTTTGAGATTACTTGCCGTGCTTTAGGCCATGAGCCGGATCTCTTGGTTTTTCGACGATTTTTTCAGTGGGCGAAAAATGGTAATTGGTTTACCATTGAGAAGACCCAAGTGGAGAATGCGTTGGTGTCATCTCAAATTGGTTTATCGGCGTCTTGGAAGGATTGATTTTTTCTTGTTTCGGACGAAATTGTTCCTTTTGTCATGCCATGGAGAAAACCTGAGGATCCTTTGAATGAGAAGGTTCCATCTGTTGATGAGGTTAATGAAGTTTTGTTGGAGAAACTTCGATCTTCTGCTTCTCGCTTAAGGACCTTCCCAGAGGAGTTTTTGGTGAAACTTGGTTTGAGTGACAGGTGGTCTGACCCGCACCTGGAACCGTCCATGTTTGTAGATGAAGGTATGCTTTTGTATATATTTTTTCTTTGGTTACTTGTTTCTTTGATGTGAATTAAATTATACATATTTTGAATGAATATTCCTTATACTTCTGGTTACTTTTGATCAAATTATACTCATAACCGACGCATGTTTAGATTTTAAATGTTTTAAGAGACAACGCACTAAAACAATATGATTTGAGTAAATTTGAGATCGAGTGGTTAAATTTGTTTATCAAAACTAAAATGTGAGTTTGAGATTAAACATTAAAAGAAAAATAAAGTGAGTTAAAACTAAATATGATATGAATTAAATGTTGATTCAATTTAAATGTTTAGTTATTAAACACTTCAATTTTTGTTGTAGGCCACGAGCAAGAAAAATAATACCATAAAGCCTACTTGCAATTGTATGGATTCTAGAGGATGCACTGGAGCCCACGAGAGGGAATTATATAACCTAGAAGGAAGGGATATAAATGGAGAAAACTTTTTAAACGGCAGTTTGTTTTTGGTTTTTATTTGGAGCGAACGGCTGAAAGAAGAACGGAGGCTGTCGAACAAAGAGAAAAAGAAAAAGAACTTGGACGAGAATTTTAAGCGAGATCAAGGATTGGAAGCTATAAACGGTTGGCTTAAATCATTCGGTTCTTGTTTTTAATCTTGTTTCTTATTTTTTTCCAACGATTGAACATGATATATTTTGTTACTTTGATTAGTTTTGATTCGTTCTTGACCGTCATGAGTAGCTAAACTATTAAAACTACCTAGGTTTGATGATTATTGACTAGGTTTTGTTATTTTTTTGGGTTTTAATAAATTGTATGACTTGAATATTATTGAAATTATTTATCTTTTTCCGGTTTATGATGTGTATGCATGCTAGGTTGTGATTGACATTTAATTCTATATTCCTCTTGTGATTCTAGTTACTTAACTTTGTGTTTTGTTGATTAGAATTATATGTTTAGGTTTAAAACTTGGTGTTTGAGATCTAATTGTGATTAAGCTAGAGATAATTAATCATAGGAACAAGTTTTGAATGTTGGTTTGACTTAGTGTTCTACTAGTCTAGAGACCGAGAGGTGATAGGCTATTGGTTTTATCTTTTATCTTAACTTGATAGGATTAGAGTTATACGAGAGTAAGCTTTACCTTATCGGTTTTGGTTCTTGTAATTCCAAGTCATAAATTTGGTTAGATAAGTTTACCTCTTTACATCTAGGGTTGTCGGGGACAGTCTTACGTGTATTGTGATTGTTGAGACCGAGAGGAGATACATCATTAGGGTACCTTAGTATTCCCGGTTTGGAGATACTTAAAGTTGATTCATTCCGTCATCCCGTGAGCTTCATAAGACTTTTAGAAACTCTAGAGTATGTTTATAAGACCTATAGGAGGCTTAGCATAGTTTAGTTTGTCTATTTGTCATATTTTTTAGATCCGGAGTCATACAGTTTGTTAATCCCAATGATAATGAAATTCGTCAATAGGATTCTTACCTAGGTGGTTTGCTTTCTCCATATTTGCTAGTCTCAAGTTCTTAGTCGTTTTTAGTATTTCTTGGTTCACTAGTATTTAATTAATTTTAGATAAGTTTTAATTATTAGTTCGTCATTATTTTCTTAGTTTTAATAAATAAAAATAAACAAAGTTTCATCGGTTAGGAGTCGATAACGATTTATTATTGAGGGCCGTCAAACAAGTCTCTTGGGTACGATACTCGGACTTACTTAGCTTGACTACACACGACCGGTACACTTGCCGCTTGTGTGAGTTTTGTTGGGTTTTCCATTTTAATTAAAACCTGAGTTTTGTGAACGACAATTAATTTAATATATATAATTTCACACATCAAGTTTTTGGCGCCGTTGCCGGGGACTTTATTTTGGCGACTTCGAGAACGATCCGAGTCGGGGGTCTAACCACCCTTTAATTTTTTGTTTATTCTTATTTTTTTTTAGTTATCTTTTTCTTTTCTAGGTTAGTTTCCTCTATTTGCTAGTTGTTACCTTAGATATAGTCTGCCTTTTACGTGCTATTTGTTTGCTTGTTAGATTAGTTCACTTTTATTTAAGTCGTTTAGTTATATATTTTTTTTTTATTTTCGTTCTAGTTTATGCGTCACACCCGTTCTGCCGGACCACCTGAGTTTGAGTCATTAGACGATCCCGAGCGTATATTCGACCAGCAGACGGACGAACCCGACTACGACACCGAGTCAGTAACGGAGGAAAGTTCAGTTCGCGACACCGACACCGATTCCGTTCACGACACCGAGTCTACGATGGGCGACGCAGATCCACCAGTTAGGAGAGTTGTTGCCGACTACGCAAAGCCGATAGCCGATGGCGCTAGGTCTAGTATCACCCGACCGCAAATCGCTGCCAACAATTGGCAAATTCCTCCTCAGGTCATTTCGATGATGACCAACACTTGTCAGTTTCACGGGTTGCAGTCTGAGGACCCGAATTCTCATCTTAATCGCTTCGCCCGAATTTGTGACACCTTCCATCTTAACGGTGTCACTGAGGACGCACTCAAGCTGCGTCTTTTCCCGTTTTCTCTCTCGGATCGAGCCCACAGCTGGCTAGAGTCTCTTCCTGCCGGTTCCATCACTACATGGGCCGATTTGCAGGATAAATTCCTTCTGAAATACTTTCCACCGTCGAAAACTGCTCGTCTGAGGAGCTTAATTCATTCGTACCAGCAGAAACCCGATGAGACGTTCTACGACACCTGGGAACGTTTCAAAGAGTTGTTGCACAAATGTCCACATCACGGGTTGCAGGATTGGGCGCTAGTTGAGAAGTTTTATAATGGAGTGACCCATGCAACACGTAATATCTTAGACACTACTGCTGGTGGCAATCTTTTGACCACTAAAACTGTTGATGAGTGTAATAACCTGTTCGAGGATTTAGCCATGAGTAGCTTTGAGTATCCTGAAGCTCGAGTTACAGTTTCCGCTCAGCGAGGGGTGCACCAGGTCGATAATAATACTGTCTTAACCGCCCAAGTTGAGGCATTGACTAAAGCGGTGAAAGACCTGCAGAAGAAGAACGAGCAGGCCTGTGAGATTTGTCGGGGTGGTCATGACACTGTTAATTGCCCCATCTCTATTGACAGTCTCCAGGAACAGGTTGATTTTATTAGTAATCCTAACCGGATGCAGGGCAATACCTTCGGTAATTCTTATAATCCTGGTTGGAAGAATCAGCAGAGTTGGAGGAGTGGAAATCCACCGGGGTTCCAGCCACGCACCCAAAGTCTATTCCAGGACCAGACCAGTGGGCAGAGCGGTGGCATGGGTCAGGGCGAGAGGAAGCCTTCCATGGAGGATATGATGGCCCAACTCCTAGCGAGAGATGATACGCGATATAAAGAGGCGCAAGAGAGAGATCGGATGTATCAAATGAGGTTCCAGGAGAACGAGGCGATGTTGAAGAACCAAGGGGCGTTGTTGCAGAACTTAGAGAGAAATGTGGGGGAGTTGGCGAGTATGATGCAGGAGAGGCAACAGGGTGTGCTACCGAGTAATGTTGTGAAGAACCCGAATGCCCAGGTGAAGGCAGTGACTACTAGGAGTGGCATGACAACATGTAAGGCTGATAAACCTGTGCCATACACTGATGATGATGTAGATGAGGAGATAGAGATGGAGGCTCCTGCTGGCGAGGTGCAACAGAGGCTGCGCCCAGCGAATACAGTACAGCCAGCGGAGTCCGAGAAGAAAGCAGCCGAGAGTTCACAGAAGGAGCCACAAATTCGCTTAGATAGACTTCCATACCCAGGTAGAGTGGCTCAGCACAGGAATGAAGAGCAATACGGAAAGTTCCTTGAGATGTTCAAACAACTTAAAGTGAACTTACCATTCGTAGAGGCATTACAGCATATGCCTAAGTACGCTAAATTCCTGAAAGATCTGCTCACAAATAAGAAGAAATTGGAGCAGATCTCAACTGTGATATTGAGTGAGGAGTGCTCGGCTGTAATACAGAATAAGCTACCTCCCAAGAGGGCTGATCCGGGTAGTTTCACTATTCCTTGTTTCATAGGTAACTTGTCGGTGAGTAACGCGTTGGCTGACCTAGGTGCTAGTATTAATTTGATGCCATACTCTGTTTTTGCTAAGCTAGATCTAGGAGAACCGGTACCGACTCGTATGAGTATTCAGTTAGCGGATAGGTCAGTGAAGTATCCGAGGGGGATCGTGGAGAATATGTTAGTGAAGGTAGATAGGTTTGTGTTTCCAGTTGATTTTGTGATCTTAGACATGGACGAGGATGAGAATGTCCCGTTGATTTTAGGACGACCATTCCTAGCCACTGCGAGAGCGTTAATAGATGTGTTAGAAGGTAAGTTGACCTTGAGAGTTGCTGATGAGATGGTCACATTTGATGTTAATAGAGCCATGAGGCATACACAGGACCAGGACGACACCGTGTACTTTATTGATACTATTGGTTCACAGGTTAGTCGTTGCTAAGGCTTCCGTCTGTCGCGAAGCTATTCATGGTTTTGCCCCTCCTGCCGAGAGGGCTCGGAATGATTGTTTGGAAAACGTTGAGCTGTTAAAGAAGTTTTTTAGCAACGGGGCAAGATTCATGGCGCTGGTACCAGAGATAACCGATCGTTGGAGGGATACATATAAAGATTTCACGGATTTGTCAGCTGCAAAGGGGGAGGTAGACAAGATTTCTAGTGAAAGGGCTGAGTCTATCAGAAGGTTGACCCTGGAGAAGGAGGATCTTGCCTCTAAGCTTTCCACTCTTCAATCCCAGATAGCTTCCGATCGTGAGGAGCTGGAAGCTGGGAGGAAGGAGCTGGAGGCTGGGAGGAAGGAGCTGGAGGTTCAGGTTGAGGAGCTAAAATCTGGGAAGGCTAAGGCGGCTAGGGCGATGGAGGAGAATAGGCGTCTGGGGGAAACTAATAAATGGTTGGTTGAGGAGGGCTTCAAGCAGGTTGTTACTTACTTGCTTAATAGTGCTGAGTTTAAGGAACCTCTTTCAATGATATACATGAAGGCCCTTGCCTATGGTCGCCATCAAGGACTACTCTCCGGGTACACCAATTGTCTTAACGGTGTCCCCAAGGAGAGCTGTAAGGAGTATAAGCCGGATGCTGCGGGTGAATTTGCTAACTCTGTGAAGGCGCTAGAAATTACTTCTTACCCGTTTTTGCAGGCACTTTCAGGATGCTATGGTCAACCGTTGTCTTTTCTTCAAAGCCTTGAACCAAAAGGCTTGAGCAAGGAGGTGGCTGATAGGGTTCTTAGCAAGAAGCGTCCGGCTCCTACCTTACTATCCCAAGATCAAGCAGACCTCCCCGCTGTCTCCCTGAAGAGGCTGAAGGTCGCAGAAAAGAACGTTGATGAGGTGCTGAAGGATCTTGGTACTCCTTCGACTCCAGTTGGTGACCTAGCTTCTGAAGACCTTACTCCAGTCAAAAGCTCAAGTGAAGCCACTCCTTCTGATGTTGATTCTCCCAAAGATGTTGCTGCCCCCGGCTTCCCTGCTCCTGGTGACTCTCTTGACCCCCAGTGATCTTATGATATTCTGTTTTGTGGTTCTTAAAACAATGTTTTTATTCGTATTTGGCCGTATGTTGGCCCCTAAACAATTTACGTTTGGTTTGCTTGGTCATGTTTTGACCTGAAGACAATAGGCTCCTTATCTTGGTAGCCCTTCGTGGCTATGTTTTATATCGTCCTACTAGTTTGTTTTGACGTTGTTATCTATGACTTTTATGTTATGATTGTTGTGCGTGTTGTTATTTTTGTTGGTTGTTTTCTTAATGTTATGTTGAGATGTGATGCTGCAGACACCAAATCTTACATAAGCGAGAAAGAGTTTTTACCAACTTATCCTATCTGTTAGATGCCACAATATTTTTTATGTTTGTGGACTTCGTTTTCATAAGTTATTCTTTTCTTTGTGTACTTATGGAGCCATTTTGTTGTAAGGGGCTCACCCTTTTTCATGGATTGACCTTGTTACAATAATTTCAAAGCCATGGAATTTAATTGTTTTAGGAATTCACCCTTTATACAGGAAGGTATAGCGCCTTGTTTCCTGTTGAGCAATATGGCCTAGGAGCTCATCCCTTTTTCATGGAGAGGTGTAGTTCCGGACCCCATGGAGTTTTTATTATGAGGGACTCAACCTTTGATAGGATAATGTAGAGAGAAAGTCTTTTGAAACAAAAGGTTCATTTTGATTTCAACACACGATTACATCAATAACAAGCTTTTACAATGTTTCATTACTTAAACGTAGAAGCGTTTTAAGTGTTTTCCATTCCAGTGACGAGGGATCATCTTCCCTTCTTGATCTGTTAACTTGTAGGACCCTCCCTCGTGGGCTTCTTTGACGACGTAGGGTCCTTCCCATTTAGGCCCGAGCTTCCCGAGGCCTTCTTGTTTGCTAGCTTCATTATTTCGAAGCACTAGATCTCCTGGTTTGAACATTTCTTTTTTAACCCTCGAGTTGTAGTAAGCTTCTAGCTTCTGCTTGTACCTGGCTTCTCGGATCAGTGCATGGTCTCGAGCTTCTTCCAGGAGGTCTAGATTTAATAGGATCTCCCTGTCGTTGTCATCCCTGCTTCTTTTCCTGCTGCGTCTGGTGTTGACACCAATTTCAGCTGGGATGACAGCCTCAGAACCGTATACCAAGCTGTATGGTGTTTTAAGGTGACTTGTTTTCTCAGTGGTTCTTATGGCCCATAAGACGCTTGGGAGCTCTTCCAGCCAATTTTTCCCGTACCTTCCCAACCTGGCCTTGATACCTTCAACAATGCTTCGGTTCATTCGTTCGACTTGGCCGTTTGATTGAGGGTAAGCTACGGAGCTGAACACTTGCTTGATTTCGAATTCCTTGCACCATGAGCTGAATGGTTTTTCTGCAAATTGACGACCATTATCCGTAACAATTTCCCCTGGTAGTCCAAACCTACAAATTATATTTTCCCAAACAAAGTTAATGACTTGTTTACCGGTTATGGATGCAAGCGGTTTGACTTCGGGCCATTTGGTGAAGTAATCGATGGCCACGAGCAAAAACTTGACCCTTCCAGCAGCTTCTGGGAAGGGACCCACAATATCCATACCCCATTTGAAAAATGGCCAGGCAGCCATGACCGGAACTAAGTCATGCTTCGGGTTTGTTTTGACGGGAGCGTGCAACTGGCAACCTTCACACTTGCTTATTTCTTCAGAGGCATCTTTGTGCATTGTGGGCCAATAATAACCCAAATTCATTAGCCTTGTCACGACTGAGCGAGGTCCAGCGTGTGCACCGCATACTCCTTCATGAACTTCTCGAATAAGATAATTACTTTGCTCTGGACCTACACACCTCAAAAGAGGGGAGAGGTACGATTTCTTGTATAGCACGTTATCTTCTATGACATAATGTTCAGCCTTGGACGGGAGCCTGGAGGCTTCTGCTTCATTGGAGGGAAGCTTCCCTTCTTTGAGGAAATTGATAATGGGCGTCATCCAAGTCTCTTGAGCTTCATCGACTATATCTTGCACTTCTATCTCGCTGATAGATGGGACCTTTTGGACCTCGACCAGCACCTTCTTAGTCAGGTGGGCGAAGGTTAAGGATGCGAGCTTGCTTAAGGCATCAGCCTGTTTGTTCTTTGACCTTGAGACTTGTTGGAGGGTGCAGCTTTTGAATTCTTTCATCAAGTCTTTGACTTTGGCTTTGTATTTGATCATTGATGGTTCTTTTGCCGTGTACTCATCATTTACTTGATTAGCTACCAGCCTGGAGTCACCGAAAGCTTCTAGCTCTTCGACCTTCATGCTTCTAGCTATCCGTAAACCAGCCAGAAGCGCTTCATATTCAGCCTCATTGTTTGTGCATGGGAACTCAAGGCGAAGCGCGTAAGTGTATTCGGTTCCAAAGGGATCAGTTATGATTAATCCAGCTCCGGAACCTTCTACACTGGACGCTCCATCGGTGAACAAAGTCCATGCTGATTTTGGCCTGGGCATCTTATCTTCTTCAGCTGCTACCTCGTTTACTTCTTTGGTTTTTTCTGGGATTTCTGACAGGAAATCAGCCAAGATTTGGGCTTTGATGGCTTTCCTTGGGAAGTATTCAATGTTGTGCTCCCCTAGTCCCACTGCCCACTTGGCTAATCTTCCTGAATTTTCTGGCTTCTCAAGCACGGATTTGATGGGCTGGTTAGTCAGCACCCTGATGTGATGAGCCTGAAAGTACCTTCTCAATCGTTTTGAGGTATGTACCAGGGCGAGTACCAACTTTTCCATAGGAGTGTAGTTGATTTCAGCATCCCTGAGAGCCCTGCTGATGAAGTAGATTGGCATTTCTACCTTGGCTCGTTCTACCACAAGTACCGCGCTTATAGCCTCCATACCTGCATGAAAGTAAACGAGTGTAAGCTTGTAGCTTGTGACTCTTGACCTTAGCTTCTAGCTTGTCAGTCTAAGTACCTGCTGAGAGGTAAACAGTGATAAGCTCTCCTGCCACGGGGGCGGTGATGGTTGGCAAGAAGGCTATTTGCTTTTTGAGATCTTGGAAGGCAGCTTCTGCCTCTATTGTCCATTTGAAATCTTTTTTGTCAACACAATTTTTAAGAGTTTTGAAGAAAGGTAGTGATTTTTCAGCCGATTTTGGCAAAAAGCGCTTTAGTGCAGCGATTTTACCCGCGAGACTTTGCACTTGTTTTTTGGTTTGTGGAGATTTCATGTCAAGCACGGCTTGTATTTGACTAGGGTTAGCTTTGATACCTTGCTTATCTACAATGTGTCCAAGGAACTTACCCTCCTCAAAGCCGAATGAACATTTTGCCGGATTGAGCTTCATATTGATCTTTCTCAAGTTTCTGAAGGTTTCCTCCATATCACCCACGATATCGTCTTCAGTTTGACTCTTAATTACCAGGTCGTCGACATAGGCTTCCATGTTCTTCCCAATCTGCTCCGCAAAGGCTTGATCAATCAGCCTTTGGTATGTTGCCCCCGCATTTTTCAGGCCAAAGGGCATCTTTGTGTAACAAAAGATTCCTTTGTCCGTGTAAAATGCAGTTTTCTCTTCATCCTCTCTCTTCATTTGAATCTGGTGATAGCCCTTGTAAGCATCTAGGAAACACCGGTATGGGAAGCTGGCAAGAGAGTCGACCTTCCTATCGATTTCAGGAAGGGGGTAGCAATCTTTTGGAGAAGCTTTATTGAGATCTTTGAAATCTATGCACATTCTCCATGATCCGTTAGGCTTTTTGACCAGCATAGGGTTTGCTACCCAAGAGTGATATTTGACTTCTCTTAAAATACCTGCTTACAAAATCACCTTTTAACAGTCATGTTATCAAAAGATATGTTAACTATTTTTCTAAAAAAGATGAGGGGGAGCTAGCAGCCGGGAGGTGGAAGCTGGGAGCTGGGAGGTACCTGCTTGTACAAGTTTTTCTACCTCCTCATCTACAGCTAAGCTTCTTTCAGGAGCCAGGCTTCTTTTCTTTTGAACAACCGGCTTATGGCCGGGGTAGATATTCAGTGAATGTTCAGAAGTGTTCCTGGGGACCCCTGTCATATCTTCCGGGCACCATGCAAAAACGTCTTGGCTTTCCTGCAACAATTTTATTATTTTTCTTAAGATGTGACTAGGAAGGTTGTTGTTAACCTTGATTGTCTGTTCGGGATATGAAGCATTGAGGCTCACTTCTATGACCTGCTTCTGCTCAGCGTCTGAAGCTTCCTCAGCTGAGGCTATGAGAAGAGCTTCTGCTGAGGGCTTCAAGGTGGCGAATCCTCCTTCTGTTAAGAATTTCATCATCCCGTGACTTGTCGAGACTATGGCTTGGAAGGCACTTATACCCGATCTCCCAATTATGATGTTATAATGAGAAGGGTGTCGTACCACAGCAAACGTCAGTTCCTCAACCCTGGAGAGGTCCCCGTCCCTAAGGCAAACTTCAAGAGTTATTTGACCTAAGGGGTGGACCCTCTCCCCTGCAAATCCAACCAGTGGTGTCTCGGATGGTTGTAGTTTCGCCCTCGTTTCTTCGCTGAGCTGGAGAAAGCATCTTTCATACATGATTTCAGCTCCTGCCCCACAATCCATGTAAACCCGATCTATCAAGGAGCCATCTAGTTCAGCTTCTATGATGACCGGTGTGGTGATGAATGTTTCGGGATCAGTCGGGGGGAAGTCAATGCTCTGTCGGGTCCAGGCTCCTGAGCGGGGTCTCCCAAAGGGCCTGGCTGCCATGTGTACCATATTGCATTCTGCCCCCTTCTTGCTTTCTTTTTTGTCTTTGAACTCCTTCACCAAGTGGGCCAGGTCACCTGACTTGACAGCTTCTTCGATTCTCTTTTTTAACTGAAAGCAGTCGTTGGTGTGGTGACCAACGTCATTGTGAAAGACACAAAATTTTCCTGAATCTCGCTTGCTGACTGGCTTGGTGAGAGGTCTGGGAGGTCTGAAGCTATACCTCACCTCCTCAGTTGTGAAGACCTCCAAAGGTGTTTTTGTCAGCACGGTAAACACATGTTTCTCTTTGTCTTGACCCTTATTCGAGCGTGGGGAATCTCGCCTGTCATCCCTTCTTTTGTGGTCATAATGGCGGTGAGATCGCCGTTCCACAAAGGGTTGAAAGTGTGGCTTCTTGTTTGGGGATGAGTTTCCCCTCCAGGGTTGTCGATCTCGCTTCCTGGTCTCCCTGTTGTCAAGCGCCTCCTCACCCCGGAGGTAGGCTTCAGCACGCTCGAAGGTTTCTTTCATTGTTTGAGGTATGTTTTCATGGAGGTTTCTAAGGAGCTTCTTTGGCCTTATGGCATTCATGAAGCCGGAAACACGCATTTTTTCCGTGGCTCCGTTATAGCTCAGCCCTTCTTTTTTGTAACTCTTCATGAAGCTTCTCAGATCTTCATTGTCTCTTTGCTGGATCTGATAAAGCACCGCTGCATCTTTGGTGTACCTTCTTTGCTGTGTGAAGTTCGTCAAGAAGCTTCTGTGCAAGTCATCGAAGGAGTGTATGCTCCCTGATGGGAGGCTACTAAACCAAAGTCGTGCAGATCCAACAAGTGTTTGCATAAACATGTGACAACATTCTGCATTAGTCCAACGTTCTACGGAGGCTGCTCCGGTGAACACTTGGAGGTGGTCCTCTGGATCCTCTGTCCCATCGTATGTTTTCACGTTTGATGGCATCTTGATCTTGGTTTGGAACTCGAAATTAGCAATTTCTTCCGAAAAACAGGACAAGGAACTCGACCTATAAGGCTTCGAGGGATCGCTTGGTGTCGTTTGTCTGGAAGTTCCTGCCTCGTGTGTGACCACCGGAGGTGATACTTGCTGCATGGTCACAGGAGGGTTAGGAGTGGGTTGACCAGTGATGGGAATATTTGAGGCCTGAGGAGCCGTTAGGGGGGAGCTGGTGAGCGGAAACATCCATGGATAAGCCCCTCCCCACTGTTGAGCAGCCTGAGCCATCATGAAGGCTGCCATCTGGGGATGCATGTAGTTAGGATATGCAAATCCTTGAGGTGTGAACGGTGAAGGACTTGAGCAGTTGGCCGGGACTGGTATGGGAGAGACCACACTTTGGAGCAAGGGTAGTGACCTCACAGCCTCTTCAAAAGATGTGGCTGTAGGAGGTGATACCGATGGTTGTTGGAACACTTGATCCATAGTGAGCTCTAAGTTTCTTGGAGCTATGGCTGGTGAAGTCTCTTGGTTCGCCCTTTCCACCGGTCTGCTGTGAGTTTCTCTTGGAGTCCAACGAGACGTAGAGGGGGAGGTTGTTGAATCAAAAGGTGGTGGTGGTGGAGTGAGAGTTATTTCTGGCTCATCACCATACGCAAGTCTAACCCTTACCCCTTTTGCTCGTTCTTCACTAACGTACCCATTCATCAACTCTCTAAGCTGCAAAAAATGTCTCCTTACTCCTTCAGGGGTTAGATCTATTTTTTCCACAGGGAAAAACAAATCGTCTCTTGGTGACGACAAACCCATTCGCGAAGGAGATGGAGTGTGAAAAGATTGCAAGTCTTGGAGTGACGGTTCGACATGGAGTCCGTCCGTTGTTGGAGTGTTTTGTCCAGCCATTTCAGAGGATGTATGGCTGGAAGCTGACACATGAAACGTCGGAGATGACCTGAACCCAGGGGGATCGTTATCCTCAGCCATGAAGAAAAGTACTTAGGAACAGCGTTGAGATCTAGTGGGGATCTGTTCTAAGAAGCGCTGCCCCACGGTGGGCGCCACTTGTTGCTACAACAAGATTATGGAGAGGATGGTACTAACGATATGTCTAAGTTCAGGGTTAGGTTTGGTTATGACTCTAAGTGTTTAAGGTTAGAGAAATGTTAAGTAAAGTTAAGAGATAAGAGGGGTGAGTGTGTGTGTGTGTTTTGAGAGTGGAGTGCAAGAGCCAATGTGAATGTAAGTTATGTTTTGCTTCAGATTGCAGCAATATATATACACAAGTCTTTGTGTATTGCCCAAGCAAATCTGATCCTAATCTGAAAGGTTCAGGAGCTCCTGGCTCGAGGCTGCCCCTCGGCCAGTGCACCTTCCATTCTTGGCAGCCTGCAGCACCTCAGGTGTGAATAGTGGTTTATGTTTTTAGCTATTTTCGTGTAAAGGGTCTTGCTTGCATTAATTGCATTCAGCTTTGCTTTACCAAGGATATCTTTTAAAGATATTGCAAGATATGTTTGAATCTTTGTTGTGGGAATAAGTGTCAGGTTACTGTAGCGCTACTGTTCACGTACCAGGCTTCTGGCTCCTGGCTGCTGGCTTCCGGCTGCCCAACCAAGTGGTTATATGACCTACGTCATCATTTACAATTTCTCTGTAAACATGAACCCTAATTCAATCCTTGTCGTCATAGTACGTTGATTCATCTTCTTCTGAATCCGAAACATAAGTAAGTAAAATCCACACTAGATCATAACTGCTATTGTTTTTAGGATATTGTTGATATGGAAGATCCATGGCGGATTTAATTATGTAGATTTAGACTAGAAGTTGGAGCATTTACCATTATTCACAAAGTAAAGGTTCAAGATCGGAACCGTCCATCGAGCGCTACTCTTCTATTCCGAAACTAAGTAAAGATTTTACCATGATCGTATCATTGCGTTTGTGATTATGCATTATCTAACATTTGTGCTGAATCTTTTTGTTATTATGTAATAAGATTTTAATTTGTATTAAAATTGTTTTAAGGCCAGTTTCTGAATCGTTTTTGTTAATATATATGGTTTGGGAAGTGCTTTGTTTGTTTTTAAGGCCATGGGCTTGCTCTACGTACACACTAACTATTTGTGAAAATGCCTAAATGAAACTTATTACGATAAACTCAATATTAGTGTTTTGTATAGCTTAGATATTTTTTTTGGTAAGGATCGATGTTTAGTTTGCAGAAAGAAAAAAGGCTTCTTTGATTCCTGAGTTTGCCATGCATTTATTGAGCCCTATGTTGTGTATGTGTGACAACTTATTAATAGCATGTTTATGTTTTTTTCATTACATAATGATAAAATCAGTAAACTTGAAAGATTTCAAGAGAAGTAACTGAACATGTCAAACTTCGAGAAGCAGAAAAACTGAACATCTCATATATCATGTTATCAAAAAGGTTTCAATCAGCATAAGCTCAAATATCAAGTTATCACAAAGGTATGTTTACTTTCTGTTTGTAAACACTTATTGTTATGGTCAATTTAGTATAAACTAGTTGCATTAAACTTATTGTTTGCATTTAATTTTAATTTCTTATCCACGATATAAATAAAGTAGCATTATGTAGGAATTATATGATCGCATGCTAATACAAGCTTCAAAATTAGTTTGTTATTGTGCATATTTCTAACTTTGGTGATTGATGAAATTTTGGATTATATGTATGAATGTGAATAATGGAGTGATGAATTGATATGGGCGAAGTCATGCCATTTTAGTTGCATGCACACCCTATTTGATTTGAGAAATTATGTTATCAGTTATCATATCCGACAAATACAAAAGTTGATTTAGATATTTAAAGTTGCATAAAACTTGAACTATGATATGGCTTTGTATATATCAAGGTAAAACGTATGCAAACTAAAAGTTATTTTGAGAGCTGATGATATATGAGAAAACAAGTGCATGACAGCCTCAGAAGTACAAAAATGGTTGGATCAGTTGAATCAGGTAGAGTGCCTATTATTAACAATGCTTATTTTTCGGTGTTTGACTATATTATTGTTTACTAATCTTATTATTTTATTGTATTTATTTTTTTTATGTAATTAACAAGTGACTGGAATCGATCATGTACAAATCATTACCTCCAGCAGTTGTGGAACTGGCTAAAGATTATTGCCATTGCACATTTTTAATAACAAAATTGACTCGTACCTGCAATAACAAGTGTTTACTCATTGTAAACTTTATGTGGCATTATCGAAACTTAAGAGTAGAAACGAATTTAAAATCTAATTTTTATATAAATATAGTCAACCTAAAAACATTACAACAAATGTTGTATACAAAGAGATATTTGCACATTTGTGATTTATTCATGTTTCTAAACATTTTTGTGATTTAATCTCATTTGTCATATCATATAATTTTTTGTTTGTTGTGCTATATATTAAACTAGTTTAGGGCCCGCGCTACGCTCGGGAATACAACATTTAAGTGGTTATTTTAACGATATTCATGACGTTTCCAATAAATTTTGAGACAAAATCGTGGTTAAGCGTAACGCAAGATGTATTTTAAATTGTTTTTAGTATAACAATATTATACTCAAATTAAAGATAATTAAGTGCTCGTTTTTTTTGGTGTAGTTTATTTTTTTTAAATAATTTCATATGAAAAGGTTATGTATGTTTCTAAAATACTGAGGTCTTTAATTGTATATTATTATCAAGTTTATTCTTAAGTTTTGTTTTTATACACTATCAAATACAAACCAACTTGTGTACACCCCTAGTAAGAGGGGTTGAAAATGTTGTTTTTTATGGTGTAGTTTACTTTTTAAAATAATTTTGTATAAAAAAGTTATGTATGTTTCTAAAACACTGAGGTTTTAATTGTATGTTATTATCAAAATTATCCCTAAGTTTAATTTTTATACCTATCAAATACAAACCGACTTGTGTACACCCATAGTAGGAGGGGTTCAAAATGTAACTACTTTTAAATTTTTTAAAATTATCATACGTATTAGGGGACCAAAATGTAATTAGTGTTATTATAATATATTTTTTATATATTTTTTAAATAAAATAACATATTGTGAGAAAAACTCGCAAGTGATGCCACATAAGCGAATAGTCTTTAAAAAGATGACAACTAAGTTTTTTTTATTTCCTATATTATATAAAGATTAAATACATATACTTAAATATCCAACACGTGTAATACACGGGTTATAGGTAGTGGTTAAGAGCGAGGTAGAAGGGTTTTCTCTCTCTTAGAGGTCTTAAGTTCTAGTCTAGACATTTATATGTAAATAAATTATATAAACTGCTCTTTGTTAAAAAAAAATTATCCGTTGAAATATGTCAATTTACAAAAAAACGAAGGGTGGATGAAGCAAATTAAAATTGGGCTATAACTAGACGATCTTATATACAAACAATTTCATTGCTCATCATCAAGAACAATCACGAACATTAGTCAACAATAAAAATTACCAAATCAATGGCTCGTTTCCTCTCACAAACCCTAATTCGAACAACAACAACATCATCATCCATTTCATTACAATCATTCAAATTAGGTATAACACATCCGAATCGATTCTCAAGCCGATCAGGAAAATCTCAATTGAACGAAGTGGAGCTCGAATCGGAAGGAGATGTGGAGGTTTTAGGGTTACGAAAGCTTGAAGATGTGATTCATAACATCATCGTGAGACAATCGGCTCCTGATTGGCTTCCGTTTGTTCCTGGTTCGTCGTATTGGGTACCTCCTCGTCGTAATCGACCTGAATCGAATGATCTGTTTCATGTTTTGAAGAAGCTTACGAATCCGTTGACGGAAGATGAATCTATGTCGCTTAACTCGTCTCGTGGTTGGCCTTCATCGGCTTATTTTATTGAAGGTATTTGCTTTGTTTTTTTTATGCTTTTGATTTTATATGAATTGGTGATTTGAGGATTAGGTATTTTATATGAATTGGTAATTTTTTTGGTATTAGAAGTATGATTGGGTTTGTTTATTGATGTTGCGAAGATTAGATGTATTTTCATGAAGCTTCGAATCAAATTGCAAGTTCTGTCTTATTAATAATTTGGTGTTTATAGTCTTTGTTCAATCCAATATTTTCAATAGTGCATAACATGTTGGAGAAATTAAAAACGATTACTTGGATTATCTGAGAGTCGTGTGAACACTATCAGATCAAATCTATTTGGCCGGTTCTACCAAATGATCTAATCGGATAAAACTCAGATTATGAATTGCAAGAACTTGTATGTCGAAAATTGATGATATCGAACCAGTAACTGAGATCAAAATTGATAGGAGCGTATTATCAGCTCGACCCCAGCCAGGGGCTCTGCCCCTTGGACCCCGCCAGGGGCTGCCGCCCCTTGGACCCTGCTTCCAGGGGCGCTGCCCCCGGACCCCCGCCAAGGGGGCGTTGCCCCCTTGGAACCCCCTTTATATCTTAATAAGTTCAAACGAGTGTGCGCTCCGCACCTACGAGCTCTTTTGATTATTATTAAGATACGACATTCGATCTCTAGTTAATCTCAATTACACTAAAATATCTAACAATCCTCCCCTATTTTAGTGCAATCCTTGATTAACTAAAACAAATCAACAATATCACAAACTTATGCATAAATGAAATGTCGTGACGATTGAATTTCATCTTAGTATATTACACATTCCAAATATTCGAATATAGGGGTGTCACTATGGATTGAACCCTTTCTACTCAAAGTGAATACATGAAGATAATATACACATAAGTTTACATACGTATATGTTCTTTCTTGACACTAATTTTTTTACTAGCCTATGTCACTATCCTTCGTAAGCATATCAAAGCCAAGTCCCAGCTTCTTGAAGCGGCTAAACTTCATGCAAACATAGGTAGTTCTTTTATTCTTGCACCTGCATATGCAATTTTTCAAAAGAACTATTAAGAATTTAAATTCAACCTCCTTAACTTGCAGGTCTGAATACATACCTTGGGATGAATCTTCTAATGTATTCCAATCTCTAGATGTTAAGCTTTCCACATTGAATTCTGCACCTAATGTTATACTAGGTGGGAATTGGGTATCTTAACATGAGAGAATTTATATGGACTTTAATCCCATCCCCACAGCCGACTTGTGCACGAGATCTCTACTTAACCCTTTGGTTAAATGATCGGCTAAATTATGTTGAGTTCTCACAAACTCCACCGATATCACACCGTTTGTTATAAGATCACGTATAATGCTATGTCTAACACCTAAATGTCTAGACTTTCCATTATATACTTGACTATAAGCCTTGGCCAAGGTAGCAGCACTATCACACCTGATAGATATTGGTGATATCGGTTTGGGCCACAACGGAATTTCATAAATTAAGTTCCTTAGCCATTCAGCCTCTTTACCAGCTGATGCTAATGCAACAAATTCGGATTCCATTGTCGAGTTAGTAATGCAAGTCTGTTTCTTTGAAGCCCAACTAATGGAACCTCCTCCAAGAAGGAATACCCATCCACTAGTGGATGAATGATCTTCCATATTAGTTATCCAACTTGCATCAGAATAACCTTCTAGTACCGAAGGAAATCCATTATAAGTTAATCCATAATTCATGGTTCCTTTTAAATACCTTAGTACTCGGTTTATAGCTTGCCAATGATGTGAACCGGGATTACTAGTAAATCTACTTAGTTTCCCAACTGCAAAAGCTATATCTGGCCTGGTGCAAATCATGGCATACATCAAAGAGCCAATAACCCTCGAGTACTCTAATTGAGATACAGCATCTCTGTTATTAGGTAGTAATTTAACTGAAGGATCCATAGGAGTACTTACAGGAGAACAATTTAGAAAATTAAATTTTTTCAACACCTTCTCAATATAATGTGATTGAGAAATAGAAATCGTATTGTTCTCACGTGTAATTCTTATTCCAAGAATCACTTCAGCCTCCCCCATATCTTTCATGGAAAATTTAGATGACAAAAATTCTTTTGTTTTATCAACTTGATCTTGGCTTGTCCCAAAGATCAACATGTCATCTACATACAAACAAATTATTACTCCTTTACCAGATTTATCAAATTTGCTGTATACACATTTGTCTGCTTGATTAATCATATAACCATTTGACAACACAGCATCATCAAACTTTTGATGCCATTGTTTAGGTGCTTGTTTTAAACCATACAATGACTTAACGAGTTTACAAACCTTATGCTCTTGACCAGGCATAACAAAACCTTCAGGTTGTTTCATATATATCTCCTCATCCAAATCACCATTTAAAAATGCAGTTTTTACATCCATTTGGTGAATCACAAGATTGTGTATCGCTGCCAGAGCGAGTAACAATCTAATAGTGGATATCCGAGCTACAGGAGCATATGTATCAAAGTAGTCTAGTCCTTCCTTTTGTCTAAAGCCTTGAATTACCAATCTAGCTTTAAATTTATCTATAGAACCATCCACTTTCATCTTTCTTTTTAAGATCCACTTACAACCTAGTGGTTTACATCCTGGAGGTAAATCCACCAATTTCCAAACATTATTTTGCATAATAGAGTCCATCTCATCATTAATTGCTTCTTTCCAGAACGCAACATCTCGAGATGCCATAGCTTCATTAAAAGTTCTAGGATCTTCTTCAACATTAAAACAATATTGATATTGTGTTCGAATTTCATTTCGAGATCCTTCAACTAAATATAAATGAAAATCAGAACTATAGTCCTTAGCCTTTTTAGCTCTATTACTTCTTCTAGGAATATCATCTTTAAAGTTAGAACTTTGAGAGTTATTAGAACTCGTTATCATGTCCTTTGGTCTGGGTATAGAAGAAAATCTATTCTCATCAAATATTGCATCATTTGACTCAATTACAGTGTTAATAGACACTGAATCATTAGGTTCTATAACATAAAACCTACATGTATTGGAATTTTCAGAATATCCAATAAAGATACAATCTATACCTTTTTCACCCAAATTTTTCCTTTTGGGTTCAGGCAGCCGTACCACAGCTCTACAACCCCACACTCTTAAGTAACTTAAGTTCGGAGGTTTACCATACCAAAGTTCATAAGGAGTTATTTTGTTCCTTTTGTTAGGAACTCTATTCAATAAATAGCAGGCTGTTAACATAGCCTCACCCCAAAATCCTTCACTTAAACCAGAATAGGATAACATGGAATTTACCATTTCTTTCAACGTCCTATTCTTTCTTTCTGCTACACCATTTTGCTGTGGTGTATAAGGTGCAGTTGTTTGATGAATAATTCCCACCGATTGAAAATAAATAGGATCATAATATTCACCTCCCCTATCAGTACGTAAGGTTTTTATTAATTCATTTCTTTGCAACTCTACCTCGGTTTTGTATATTTTAAACTTTTCTATAGTTTCATCCTTAGAATGCAAAAGATATACATAACAAAACCTAGAAGCATCATCTATAAAAGTTACTACATACTTTTTATTTCCTATAGATGGAGTTGCATGAAAATCACATAAGTCACTATGTATCAATTCTAGCACCTTAGAATCTCTAACAACATCATGATGAGGTTTTCTTGTAATCTTGGTGAGCATGCAAGTACTACATTTTTCGTTATTCATTTCAAAAGCAGGAATCATACTAATTTTAGACATTTCCTTTAATCGTTTATAATGAACATGTCCTAGTCTAGCATGCCATACTTCCAATTTACTCAAACTACTATCAGATGAAGTTGAAACCATACAAACAGAATCATTACCAAAAGAGACATCAAGATTCAACATAAACATCCCATTACATAAGTAACCAAATCCAACAAAAGTACCATGTTTTGACAAGATATACTTGTCACTTTCTAAAACCTGCTTATAACCGCAGTTATTTAAAACGATACCAGACAAAAGGTTCTTCCTAATCCCAGGAACATAAAGTACATTACTTAAAACTAAACACTTTCCAGAAGTAAAAGTCAGTTTCACTCTTCCGAGTCCTTGAATTGGTTCTGTAGCAACATTGCCCATCTTTATAATAGATCCATCATCAATAGCTTGAAACTCTTCAAACCATCGAAGATCTTTGCACACATGGCTCGTTGCTCCAGAATCAACCCACCAAGCAATATTATCATCCTGCATATAACATGCTTCAGAAATTAGTGATACAAAATTTACAACAGAATTAACATTTTGTACTAAATTCTGACCTGGTTGCTTGCCTAGGTCCTTAGACCCACTCGGACCAGCCTCTTTGTTGGATTTAGCACCAACACGACAGTCTTTCTTAAAATGACCCAACTTTCCACATTTCCAACAAACCAGTTTAGGCTTCTTATTGGAATGTTTGTTGTTACCTTGGAATTTCCTTTTGTTTCCTTTGAATTTGTTTGGATTTTTGGATGTTCCAGCCTCTTCAACCATATTAACAGAAGATGGTCCAACAAGATTTTTATCATCATTAACCCACACTTTCTCTTGACCCCTTAAGGATTCTTCAATCCTTAAGTGACTGCCAAGTTCAACAAGTGATAGTTCCTCCTTCTTGTGTTTCAGATGATGCTTACAATCTTTCCAAGAAGGAGGTAATTTCTCAATGATAATTCCAACAGAAATAGAATCATCCATCTTCATCTCATATTGAGAAAACTGCCCGAGAATCCTTAACAGTTCATGATACTGTTCCATCACGGGTCTGCTCTCAACCATTTTGTAGTTAATGAAATTACCAACAAGAAATTTCTTACTGGACGCATCCTCCGCCATATATTTCTCTTCTAGAGAATCCCACAATTCTTTTGCAGATTCAACATTCTGATAAATATCAAATAACGAATCAGACATACCATTAAGGATGTGACCACGACAGATGTAGTCTGCATTCTCCCACTTGTTAAGTTTCCTCATTTGTTCCAGATTCCCTTCTTCAAGAACTTCCGGCATCGGAGTTGTCAACACGTACACCACTTTCAAATCAGTCAGTAAAAAATGCATCTTCTTCTGCCAACGTCTGAAATCCTGGCCTTCAAACTTCTGCAGTTTTTCGAACTTGCTGTCCATTTTCTTCAGTGAATCGTTTGCCATCTTAAACGAATAGATTTGATCTTTTGTTGGAGAAATTAAAAACGATTACTTGGATTATCTGAGAGTCGTGTGAACACTATCAGATCAAATCTATTTGGCCGGTTCTACCAAATGATCTAATCGGATAAAACTCAGATTATGAATTGCAAGAACTTGTATGTCGAAAATTGATGATATCGAACCAGTAACTGAGATCAAAATTGATAGGAGCGTATTATCAGCTCGACCCCAGCCAGGGGCTCTGCCCCTTGGACCCCGCCAGGGGCTGCCGCCCCTTGGACCCTGCTTCCAGGGGCGCTGCCCCCGGACCCCCGCCAAGGGGGCGTTGCCCCCTTGGAACCCCCTTTATATCTTAATAAGTTCAAACGAGTGTGCGCTCCGCACCTACGAGCTCTTTTGATTATTATTAAGATACGACATTCGATCTCTAGTTAATCTCAATTACACTAAAATATCTAACATAACACTGGAAGTTCATAATTACCAAGCATAACTTTGATCATATGCATGAAGGCTTAAAAGGTTATTCTGATTGTTTTAAGCACTGAACACCTCTTGGTTTAAAAAATAATTCTTCACGCTTGATCTGTAAGGCGCGCTTAAGACAATCAGAAAGACACCTCAGGTTGGCTGACGCACAACTTTTTCATTAGGTTGTGCTGAGACGTTTATTTTTGTAAGAGGTGGTCATTTAAAGAACGATATGGAGCAGTTTATGGACATGGGGAAACCAAAGTAAGGAAACTAAAGTAGTGTGGCTGAATATAAGGGTCGTTACTGCCGGCTGTTTATGTTTAACCGCAACTTTAGTGTTTTAAAAATTAGTAAGTTTAGATATTGTCTATAAAAATTTACTTTCTAGCTCTTTTAATACCAAGCGCTTTGCATGCGTGATGTGTGCACCTTGCACCTTGGATTTGGGATTAAAACTGCATGCTTTCAAACCAATACTGGTAGGAATAAAATTGGTTTCTATCGTAGGAATAGATACGCGTGGTCACGTGGATAGAAAAAGAAAGGAACAGTTACTAGAAACCATCTGTAGTTACGTTGGCTCATCATGTCAAGTTAAGTCCGAAATCTCAAGAACATTTAAATTTAAGAAGTCAACCTCCAGTCTAACATGCCCAATAAGATTTATCTAATGCGGTCTAATCATGTTTTTAGAATCTCATACGGAGGATGCTGTATTGCTACTAAACATAAAAATTGTAACTGCAGGTACTTCCCCTGTGCATCCGGTGGAGGTGAAAGTTGATGGCGATCGGGATGAGGAAGGATGAACTCACATCTACGATCTGTTGTAAGTGTAACGTTTGATTCCATTGTTGTTATTGTTGGTTTGTGTTTTATGTTTTCTTTCCTCACACAACGCTTCTTACTGTACATATTTATAGAAGCTAGAAGGTTACAGATCAAATCTATGGTAGGGAGTTTAGTGGTTGTTCTCATGTAGATAGGTTTATAACATTAGGTACTATGTTTACTGTTGTATCTTCTATATAATAATAATATAATTTGTATAATAAGTTTACTAAATTTTGTGCTGTTTGCATCTAAATAGAATTATAATTTTAGTTTCGAAATTTTATTTATAAGATGTGACTCTTTTTTATTCATTGGATAATTTATAGTTACCGAACCAAAATTACCTATTAAGATTGTTTTTTAATAGAAAAATGGTTTATGTTAACTGGCTTCATCTCTAAGTGCAACCGGAGTGGGTGTGGGGTGGGCGCGGCCCCGAATCGGCCCCGCACGGGCACACCGCCCCACCCCCTTCGGCCCCGAAAATCGGTGTCCCATTTGGGGTGATTTCCCCGAGTTGCTCCCTGAATCCAAATGACCATTTAAGGTGGGCCCATCCTCTAATTGCTACTTTTTAGGCTATTTTTTGAGAAATAAAAAATTAGAAAATGATGTGGGGTGGTGTGGGGTGGATACCGGGTGATTTGGGGTGGATATGGGGTGAATGTGGGGTGGAGTAAAAAATGTGGGGTGGTGAGGGGTGGACTCCCCTCACCCTAATGTTTTTCTAATGGTCTATAATTCTGTTTGTGCTAAACTGCTAATGAAGAATTTAAAGGACGTACAAGTGTATAACAAGATAAAGGAGAAAACCTTTTTTTGCAGTTTTCTATCTCGATTTTTCGTAACTAGAAATGTGATTCGTGTTGCCTGTTTCCGCGGCAATGTCTTGTTTTTGACCAACCCAGTATTAGTTTTATCAAGAAGCATGTTTAATGTATATAAAATGACAGATTTTTTAAAGGCCATATAACGAAACAAAAGAATTCTGTACAGGTACAACTTTAATTTGAACAAAGTGAAAAAAATGCAATCTTTGTTGTCTAATAGAGCGAAGAGTTGTACCCTAATTAAGTCGATAAAGATCATATCTCTTTGTCAAATAGCTTCTCCGATTGCTTAAGATATATATCTTTTCAACCGAAGAACAAAACAAAAACAAGATCATTTCGTTTCATTTTTAGTCAAATGGTGAAGGATATTAGCATATTAATGAAAAAAGGGGTAGAGGGGATAATTTTACAAATGTTTTGAATTTTACGAATGTTTCAATTCTATTTAATAACTTTACGAATGTTTTGAATTTTTTAAAATTGAGTTTGGCAAATGAAACACGTACAAATTTCGATACTATTTAGTTGATAGGGGAAAAAAATGCTTTGTTGTTCAAATGGTCCTTGATTAAGTTGTGGCTTCCTTCTAAGTTCTAATATAGTAATATACATCTAATAGTTACAACAGTCCATGAGGTAATGTAAAAGCTAAACGGTGACAATGTTAATGGGTTTTCAAAATCAGTTTAAAAGTCATTATGTTTGTATATTATTGTGATTGTCCAACATTGTTTGACAATTGACTATGAAATTTATGGTTATGCACATTATGGTAATCAAGATTTACAACTTTTACATTTTATTGCTTATGAAATTTGAAATTGAGGTCATGCACATGTAATTGCAGACACCTCAACCTTTTCAGTTTATGTATTTTGATTTATGCAAATTTTAGAAAATGGGTGTCTATATAACAATAATACTTTTTTATAATAGGAGTTGTGTCTTATAAAGTTGTTCCACAATCTTATCTTGGTTGAATAGGTTGTGATGGCATGAAAGAATGATGATTGATGGTATAAAAAGTTTTGTGACGGTTCAAAAGCTACGCGGTTGTAATGATATTTTCAAGACCGTATATTGAGTTGATTAACAAGGATGGCAATGATTTTCCATGCATGCAACCCGTGTTACAGTTGTGACGATTCAGTTTTTTAGTTTGAGTGGTATATAAAAAGAGTTAATGTGTATGAAAGTTTCGTTAACATTATTGTTGGACATGAACACGAAACCGGACATAAGAGGCCAATAGACAACAAAATGCCCGTTATACATCTAGTTATTCTAAAACAAGAATAATATATATGAAATTTGGTTAATGTTAACATGTAATGAAAATTGACGAGTATTTGTGCACATTCAAAACTGATCTCTTATGCAACTCCTGTGTTAAACGAATGATGTTTATGAGTGAACTTGTCATGTTAGATTGTTAGACACATCCACGAATTTACAAAAGTACAACCTATTAGACTTGATTTTTTTAATGTTCTCCATACTCATATTTTTTTTATAAAAATTATTGTATGACTCTGTTTCGGAAGATAGATGTCTTTATTAGGCCCACATATCTGTTTTCCAGGGGGCTGGGACTACACCCCACACCCACATGAACTTGCTATTCCAAAGCCACAAACTCTTAAAAATATAAATAAGCAGTAAATTGCAATTTTTGTTTTTGGGGTTTGAGTGTGTTAACAGTTTCAGTAAAACTTTAACGGTTTATGTCTATGAGATTTTTAATGTTTAACACTTCTAGTCATTCCATCTATTGACCGTCCACATTGTTCTTGCTCTCACGTGCCTCTCACATGAGAGGTACAATTGTCTTTTTTCCCGTCTCTTTTTTTACCCTCAAGTGATGTAAATTTGTTACAAATTGAATAAAAGGCAATGACGGTTGTTGTGATTTTTTACAGATTTATATTGCTTCAGGTTAAAAGAAGAAGAAAATCCGATGTACCTCTTATGTAGGAGACACTTACGGATTAGTTGTTTAAATTTAGAATACTAAGCTAGTATCACTTGTGTAGATTGAAATTCAAAACCTTTAAAAAAATAAAAGCCTCTCATCTCACACTTAACCAATAAATCAATAGACCATGTAACGATAATTTAACCTTGCACCGAAACTCTCTGCACATCAAACCCCCCACCGTTAAAACCCTAGACCACAACAACAAACGCTAAACATGGCTTCTACCATACTCCCAAACAATGCCACCGTCGCACCTCACACACAAACTCTCAACACCGTCGTAGAACCGCCGGAGACACTGGAAACCCAGGCGGAGGCCGCTACATCGTCGCCGGAGAAGAAGTGGTCTGGATGGCCCGGAGAATGCGTTTTCCGGCTAATAGTTCCGGTGCTTAAGGTCGGTAGCATAATTGGACGAAAAGGAGATATCATTAAGAAGATGTGCGATGATACCAAAGCTCGTATTCGTGTACTTGAAGCACCTGTTGGCACACCAGATCGCATTGTAAGTTGTTCTTTCAATTTCTAGGGCTTGTTTCATTACTATTTACATATTATTGTTTAATGGAGCTGTATGTTTAGTTTGGTATAGAGAGATGGAAATTGAGTATTGAATCATGCATTTTGTTGATCAAGTTATGCAAGCAAACATAGCTTTCATGTATAAAAGAGGGAAATCATTGTTATTATTCTAGATGCATAACAATTTCTATGAATTAGTGCTTGTTGTTTGTTAACATTGACATTGTCCTTGTTATAATTGCTGTTACTTTGTATCCTGATCTTTTGATATCTAGTGTGATAGTATCGTGTTCTTCTGATTGTTATATTCTTCTTTAGGTTTTAGTACATGGGAAAGAAGAAACAAAGCTAGCTCTTTCACCGGCAATGGATGCTGTAATACAAGTATTCAAACGTATTAATGAGTTTCCAGAAAACGAGGGTGAAGGTACAGCGTCTCTTCCTTTCTGCTCAATCCGATTGCTGGTTCCATCAACGCAAGCCACAAGTCTGATTGGGAAACAAGGATCGTTAATTAAGTCAATACAGGAGAGCACTGGCTGTTCTGTGCGGGTGCTCTCGTGTGGTAAGAAATAAGAATTTACTCATTCAAACCCAAACGTAATCGTATTCGGATCTTGTTTGGATATCGTATTATTTATTCTAAACCAATGCTATCTGGCAGATGAAGTATCCGCGAACTCAGACCAGAGGTTTGTGGATATGCAGGGAGAAGCTGTCAAGGTTCTGAAAGCTTTAGAAGCAGTGTTGGGACACTTGAGGAAGTTTTTGGTTGATCGTAGTGTCCTCCCTCTCTTTGAGATGACTGTAAGTATTCACAGTTTGATAACTTTTATCATATCTCCGTGATTAATGATGTACCACCTTATACAGAACAATGTAGCAGAAGCCTCACACTCACAGCATGGGTTTGGTGCCCGCAGTGATTACTCTCTTCCAATGAGAAGAGAGACGCTGTTTGCTGACCGTGAACCGCTTCAAATAGAATCACATCTCACATCACACGGGTTTTCTTTGTTTGGGCGTGACCCGACTGCACTTTCTCCTGCACGTGCTCGTACTGCTGGCCCTATTGTTACTCAGGTAATACAATAACTCTGTTTAACCCTATTTATAAACAAACAACCTTAATGACCAAGATAACCTAATTAGACTTAAAATAGGATATGAAATACAACATATTAAAGTAACCAAATCGTAAGGCGCAAAATTTGACCCACCTAACTTAACCCCCATGCACTTTTTACATGTCAGACAATATTAGTCTAGCCTAGCATGTACACACATTTACTTATTTTCTGGGGTTGTATTAAGTTGCTTTTGGTTATGTTAACCAGATGGCTCAAACAATGCAAATACCACTAGTTTATGCTGAGGACATCATTGGAGTTGGAGGAACAAATATAGCTTATATACGTCGAACAAGTGGCGCCCTTCTTACCGTGCAAGAGAGCGTAGGTTTACCGGATGAAATAATAGTTGAAATAAAAGGGACAGCCTCACAAGTTCAGACCGCGGAGCAACTTATTCACGTAAGATGCTACCTTTTCTTTTCCTTTGTTTTACATAATGTACATACATACATTGTATGTAAATATGTCCGTGTCTGTGTCGTGGATGGGTCTAGATCCTGCTATTAGATTTTTGTTGATTGCTAATACTTTTACATGGATGACTAATCTTTCATTATCTTTTATTTGCATACCTAAACATTAAATAAAATAGGTAATCATGTTATAACCATAATACCATACCAATACAAACCAAGAAATTCGATGCCAATAACACTTTATTTATTTTTTAGTTTAGGTGTTGATTTGTTTTGTTTTGTTTGATTACTCAGGAATGTGTCTACAGTCGCAAAGAATCATCAATTCCAAGCGGCTATGTCAAGTTGGAACCAAGTTTGAGGTCTTCTTACTCTCAGTTGGAGAATTCAATGTACCCTGGCGGACAACCATATGACAGGTATGGAGCCTCGGGTTTAGGAGGAGGATACGCTGGTAGTTATAGATTGTGAAATGTAGCTGATCCATACATGAAGTTATTCAAAGGACTCAGAAATGTTGTTAGCAACTTCATGGTTTTAATCATTTGCTCCATATTAAGTCATCTGGCATAGACCCATACTCATCTACTAGGAATTAATCTCACTATAAATCAAGTCTCCGTTCAGTGTTATCTTTACATTCGGTGGTCTCATATTATGTCCCTTGCATTAGAGACATCGACACCAAACTCCCACACTGCTCAGGTTCATGATCAATAACTTCCGTTGCAGCAATTTCGTCAGTATTTGCATGTCGGCTAGACCATCAAAGTTGGCTCCAACTAGCAATTTAGATAGCAACCCATAGTAAAATTTGTTACTTTGTTTATTTAAAAGTGGAATTCAAGCTTTTATTTTTGATAGTAAATGAGTTATTGATGAGTACAAGTGCACATCCAAACCGGTTTGCAAACCGAAACCAACAGCTCGAGTTTTGAACTTAAACAAACCTATCAACATACTAATTCAACACTCTATACTACTTGATTTATTCTCAAGTGATTGAACTATTTACAAGATAAAAGGAAACGTTTGAAACGATACAATGAAGAAGATGTTTACCTACTGTGAAGTTCTAACAACTTGTAATCTCACTCTAACTAACTTGATTAACGGTAAACAAACAAGAATTATCAATCTACAAAACTACTCCTTATAGTTATACGTTTTTTTAAAACTTGGCCCGGGCTGTACGATTTTGATGGTCTCGCATGGCCTGTAAACTCTGGCATCCATTTCCTTTAAGTTTTATGATTAAATAGACGTGTAAAACATGTAATAAAAGTATAACAATACTAGTTTTTTTAGAAAAGAATTTAGAAGATTTTAAGTATCATATATAATACTCCGTTCGTCTCATTTTAAGTGTCATGGGACCAATAACACAAAGTTTAAGAAAAAGTTGATTATTTTATATTTTCAACTTATAAAATGACAATAATGTCATTAAAGTCTTGGGCAAATACCATAAAAAACAACATACTTTCTGTTTTTTCTCACAAAAGTCCCTATATATTTTTTTGCACGTAAAAAACCAACATACTTTCTATTTTGTCTTACAAAAATCCTTCAACAATTTTTTAAACATTAAAGTCCCTTAACATGTCAGATTTGAATAAAATTGTGAAATATATTTTTTTAAAACAACTTGAAAACGACACATTCGGTTGTTTTACTACATATGTTTTTTTCAAATGAACCAATTCTCTTTTCTTCAATACAAACTTTGTTATAAGAATGAAATCCATAATAAATTTCTAAGTTGTTTTTTAAAAAAATACCTAATTTTGTTCAAATCTAACATGTTAAGGACTTTAATGTCTAAAAAATTGTTGAGGGACTTTTGTGAAACAAAATAGAAAGTATATTGGTTTTTTACATGCAAAAAAATAGAGTAAACTGCAGTTTTGGTCCCTGTGTTTTGATATCATTAACAGTTTTGGTCTCACCTTAACAGTTTTGGTCCCTGTGTTTTTATTTTTTAACAGTTTTGGTCCCGAACACTAACTCCATCCAATTTTCCGTTAAGTCTCCCACACGCGCCCCACATCTAAAGGGTAAAAATGTCATTTCTCCCTCTTTTTTTTTTTTATCTAAGTCATCATGTAGGTTAACATTTTTATTTAGTCGTTTGTCAAAAAAAGCGAGAGAAATAACATTTTTACTCCGCATGTGAGAGAGACTTAACGGAAAATTGGATGGAGTTAGTGTTCGGGACCAAAATTGTTAAAAGTTAAAAACACAGGGACCAAAACTGTTAAGATGGGACCAAAACTGTTAATGATATCAAAACACATGGACCAAAACTGCAGTTTACTCAAAAAAATATATAGGGACTTTTGTGAGAAAAAACAGAAAGTATGTTGGTTTTTTATGGTATTTGCCCTAAAGTCTTTTGTCTTTAATCATAAAGTAGTTTTTGTGTTAAGTAATTAAGGGTAAAATTCGAAATTAGACTTTTATTTTTGGAATGACCATTTAAATTGGGACAATCAGAAAAGGAAAGATTGACATTTAAATTGGGACGGAGGGAGTACATCTTTTCAAGCGTAGGACCTGTTAAAGATAATATATATATCAAACTAACTAAAAATTTCAAATCTGGAGTACATACAAAGAGAAACATATACAAAAAAAAACTTGATTTTCCACCGATCTAAAAGTAAAAGTGTTGTTGGTTACAATCTGTATACTTTAAAAAAGGAAATAAATTAAGGAAAATGATTTAGTGTGTGTGTTTACATTACATGCATAGTGATTGGAGATTGAGGCTGATTCAAGGCTGATATGGCTGTTTCTATTTGCATCTTCAAAATATCCATCTCTTCTTCCTCACCCTGTTACAAAAACCATTTGCTTAATTACTTTTTTCTAATCTAATAAATGCATGTTTAACAACTTATTAAAATTGTAGGTTAATTACTTTGTCTTTATTATCATCATTATTCTACTCTAAAACCACTTCACATTTTACACAAAAGTCCGGTGAGAGAGACACTTCATTTTGAAAACTTTTGGACTCGGCCATATCCTTCTATATAATTGTTTTCTAGGTTCGAATCTATGACAATTACATTTGTTGATACTAACTTGATAGCTATTAAATTCTAAACACTAATCCGCCGTTAAAAAAATAAATTTAATTGATGTAACATCAATTGACCTGTTTTAAACGAAAATAGGCGTCTCACTCTGTTATACATTTGTCCCACTCTGATATACGAGCATCTCAAGAACAAAATAGTCATTCGTCTCTCCTAAGTAGGCGTAGGCAACAACTTAAGAATTTCTAGTCAAAAGACCCGAATTAAAGAAGAATTTAGTTATGTGAATCATTTTATGAATTTTTCCAAAACGAAAAGAACGTACTTTTCTAAACACATTAAAGACTTTACTAATCAACTACCGTCACATCAGATTAATCACATCTCATATCCTTCTATTTGCATGTCGGCTAGACCGTCACAGAGGGAGTAACCTACGATGGATTCATGAGCTCGAAAATCACCTAAAATCATGAACCATTCAAACCAACCGGCACCCCCAATCAACCTTAATTAACGTGTTACATATATGATAATAATAATGAGATTAATTAAAGACGTCCATATCATACTAAAAATAATAACAAGTGGAAAATAACATAGTTAATTCATAGCTTAAACATGTCAAAATCCGTGACACATAATGTCAACATATTTCTGTCGTATTTGAAGTTTTGACATAATGCTCTAATATTTTTATAAATAAGATAATATAATAAATTCCAAGTGGTTCATTTATTTTTTCTGAACGATAACAAAAATATTTCATTAGATAGAAAACATGCAATGTGCACCATACGTAATATTATATATTTTTAAGAACATCTTAAAACCTAGTATTAGTGACTGACAAGTTAGGGGTATTTTTATTAGTGTTATTATTTTAAAAAAATTCTATAAATCAGCATCATTAAGTGTCTGGATGTAAATATACTATATTAAAACAAAAGTACAAGATGCTATATAAATATTGAGTGTGCTAAAAATAATATATATATATATATATATATATATATATATATAAGGAGAAAGTTTATTAGAGAAGACTCATATATCGCAAGAAGAAAAAGAAGAAACCTAAATCACCAAAAAAAACTTATCAATGGTTTAGTTTTTTAAATAAATCCACTTCATACATACAAATGTGTAAGGTATAAACTAAAAAAAATTATTAAAATATTTTTTACGTATGTATTTTTAACGTTTTAAATTTACCTACAAATGTGTATGTTATGTGTAAGTAACATAACCTATACATGACTTCCATATGTGTAGGTTTAACAAATAAATGAAATTTATTCAATTTTATTTTTTAAATATCAAAGTTAATGAATAAATAATGCATTTCTATCATTTTTGTATGCTAAAAACTTTTTTGATTGAAAAAAATTAAGGATTTAGTTATTTTCTTCTCGTAATATTTGCTGTTCTTAAATGAACCCTCCTTACTATATAACTGCTTTTTAATATAAGATGATATAAATTAATATTAAGTTTAAATGTACAGTATAATAGAATATTTATTTAAATATTATATGTATATTACTTACCATTTTTAATTAAGTTTGAAGTTTACCAAGAGCTGATGTTATCAAAGTATTCATTACTTTAATACCACGTTAAAGATATGTAAAATATATAATTTTAATTAATTAAATATACTTGATAAAATCATGTCGTATCAATTAAATTTTATTTGAACGGCGATGATGTGGTATCACTAAATAATATTTAAAATGATTGAGCATTATTTTAAGCTATTACTTATCATCTTAAAATATATTAATAATTAAAGCACACTCCATCTCTCTTATATGATAATGTTCAATCGATCAATTATCAATTTTTGGCCTTTAATATCAAACACTAAAAAATGAAGCCGTTCAAAAAAAAAAAAAAACACTAAAAAATGAAGTAACATCGGGATATTACACGTGGCGGAAAGCTATTCCATCAATAAGACACACTACTACTAATTATTTGGATCAATATGTATATTTAATTATTATATTAAAACATAAATATTATGAATAATATTTTGTGTGTTGTGTACTTGTGTGTTGTTATTGGTTGGTGGTATGATGTGTTGTGTTCATATTAGTTGATGTCATAAAATATTGTTGTGTGTGTGGCTTGAGGTGTTGTGTTGGTATTGATTGATGTCATGAAATAATGTTTTGTGTGTAGCTTGATATGATGTGTTACTATTGATTGATGGTTTGATGTGTTGTGTTGCTATTGGTTGGTGTCATGTGTGTTGGTTGTTTTTTTGTTATTTTTTGTGATTTGTTTTTGTATTTGATTACTTTTTTGTGTTGTGTTATATTTTTGTTTGTGGGTTAATAACTCACTTAACAACTATTACGCAACGCGTGACTGCGTGAATATACATAGTTTTTCATGAATGAGATTCTAAAAAGTTTAAATCTCCTTATTTTCTTATTTTATAACTAATAAAGCAAAAACCTTTTGACATGTCTTTTTTTTCAAGCATGTTATATCATTTTATATTATTGGCGTCACTCATACATTACTTCTCTTAATTAAATAAAAAACTTAGTTGCTGATTAAATCAATTTTGATAGTAAAATTTCTTTTCTTTAATATCATAAAATGTGAATTTAAAATCCAACTACGATTTTTATCACCTATTTTACATAACCTTAAGATATTTTATACTTTTACAATCGACATTGAATGATTTAAATAATAATTTATACAATTTCGTCATCATAATAGTAAATTTAAAACGAATAAATCCTATAATCGCCATCATAACTGTAAATTTAATTTTTGTTACATAATTTAATGTTTATTTTAAATTCTAAAAGCATACAATTTAAATTATATATAAAGTGTAAAAAGGCATAAGATGATCACATGTCACACTCTTTTAAAATTAGAAGAAACGATAAGCCGATAATATTGATAGAGGAAGGATCAAATAAGAAGTAGGTTTTGCCTAAACATTGTGAGAAGTGTCTTAAAATAACAAAAAACCGGGTCAAACGAACTCCGACTAAGCTTATTTAAGTGACATTAAAACTGTCTCGCCGAACATTACCATCATGGCTTGTTGAGTTTAACTTTAAATTTTAGTTTTTGTCTTAGGGTATAACTTTTTTCTTTTTTTATTAGGGGGTGGGGGTGGGCGTTTTAGGATTTGGGGGTGAAATGGAGTGGGGCAGAGGTTTTAACGACACAGTTATACCGCCGCTAGTATAAGTTCAATCGGAGTTCGTTTAATCCAGTTTTGACGTGGCAAAATCCACTTTGTAGGTGAACCCTCCTCCAATATTCATGTCTTTCTATTTCAAGTTCTACTCTTTTTTTAAACGTTCATAATTTTACATACGACATTACTTAAAAAACTACACTCTAAAAATGAGTATTTTTTAATCTTTAAAACGTATATAATATTAATATAAAAGTATTCACGTTTTTTTAACTAATTGCATAATCCGTCAGGTCATTGTGTAATCTTTTCAAACTGACAAAAACTACATAATGACCTAATAAAGATTACACAATAATGTACAAGAGTAAAATAAACAGTTGTGTTTTACATGTTATATAACAAAATAAGACAATGACAATGAAATCCTCACAACAAAATTGATCCATAGTGTTTCTACATGTTAGACAACACAATATGTCCATTTGTGTTTGTATGTTATAGTGAAACGTCTCATAGTGCGGAACAAAACAATTAAAACAAAATAACACAAAGATAACGATGAATTTTTTTTAACAAAATAGATATGTTGTGTTTTTACATGTTATCTTACACAATATATCTATTTGTATTTGTACGTTAGAGTCAAACATCTCATTTTCAATAACTTAACAATAAGAACAAAATAACATAATGAAAGTAAGGAACTTCACAACAAAATGAGTCTATTGTGTTTTTACATGTTAAGTAACAAAATAACACAATAGATCCATTTAATGACACTAAATACTAATTCCCTTGGCTGGAAGAAAAGTTTGGCCTAATTACAATTGGGCAACTGTGTGAATAGTAGCATTTGATTTTCATTTAATCTTAAATCTAGCTGTTCGGATGTTTTTTTAAACTTTATAGTAAAGTAGACGTTTATAATATAACTCCACTTTATTATTCATGTTATAAACTTTCATTTCATAGTTCTCTATGAGGTTTTAAAAACAAAATGGATGATTTAACTAATTGTTCTACGGATTAAATAAGTCATTTAATCTGAAAAACCAAAAGACATAGTAAATTTACAGGTTTTAGAGGATGAATTTTAAATAATTTTTTCTAAGGTTTTTTTCTCTCACAATTTTTCCTACAATACACTCAATTTTGCTTATTTTTATAAAATATTTTATATGTAATTTTATGGACATTTCAGAACTTATATTATTAATAACTAAAAAAAGCACATAACCAAATAAAAATAATACTTCAATGAAAATATATAGTAAAATTAAAAAGAATCATTTGTTTATTGTTCCCATCTTAAAATTTTCATTTCTCTCCCAAATGTTCTACATATATAAAAGCAAAACATTATGGATACCATTGGTTAGTGTAAATGGATAATACTGTAAACCCCATATATCATTTAAAACAAACAAACATCATACATATTAAAAATCACATGCATCCTTGTCAGTTTATTTAATATGTAATGGAAGGATTAAAAAATTTATACTTCTCAACATGTTATTGATTTAATTAAATATTAAATATACGTATATAAATTAAAATATGTTACTGATATTTTTTAATTGTAGTCATATCCCTACATAATAAATTATTCCTCGAAGACAATCATCATTAGTCCCCGGGTTTTTTGGACCAACGAGTTTATAATTAAATATTGGATTATTAAATATTATATTTTAATTAAATATTAAACATTAGGTGGCCTATTATTCTTTAATAAAAAGATAAAAAAAAAAAGCTAAAGAAAATACCTGAATAAAGAGAGTGTTGAGAAGCCTTTCAGAAAATGCATAAATGCTAGCTGTGACAATATTAAGCTTTAAAGATTCAAACACCTCACAAAGCTTCACAATTGTGTCTCTTCTTTTGCTACATTTTAGGTTCACCAACACCATCTTCTCTCCCACATATGACACATTCAACTACCAAAAAATTGCATTAATTTTCAAATAAAAATATATTAGAAACTTGTTAAAACATTATAAACAAACTAACTCATAAAGCATTTTATGAGTGGTTTGGTTCCAACGAGGAACTTACGTCTACGGCTGCAATTAGATTATTTCATTAGCACAAAAAAAACAACAATATCAACGAGACCCATAACATCTAATTAACATCAAAAGTCGTCACAACACGATAAAAATATATATACGAGTTACGGTTTATGGTACTAATATTTTTTCGACGTTATGATACGTTGTAGAGCGGAAATCATGACTTACTTCTAGGACTTCAATCGGAAACACGGTTGATCCGGTCGGATCAAACGCTTGTTCGACTCGTTTCTTCTTTGATCGTTCCATCGACATAAACCACTCGGGGTTTTGACATGGAACCAAATTCTCAGGCTCTAGTTTTCGAGACTCGAGTTCGTTCAACTCCGCTTGTATCATCCGCTCTTGATCATGCAATGTTTGTATATAATCAATCGCATCTTTGATTATTGACGCTTTATCCATCTATAACAAAAGCACGCAAGTTGCAATTCAATTACATGTATCGAATCGAATCAAAATCACAAAAAAAAATATTATTATAACTAACGACCACAAGTGAATAATATTATATCAAGTACGTAACATTTGCAGAATTAAATAATTTTGGCACCGGCCTTAGTAATATTTGGGACAACTGCTCTAAGTGCAAAGAGACGATCATTGAGTTTCTTCCTCCGATTTCTCTCGGAGACGGTGTTTTTGGCGGCGGGCGTTGTCGCTGAATGATTTCCGTCTGGAGAGCTCGAATCGTAGTAATTACCGGATAACGTTTCGTCCAGTCCGCCCCAACTGTAGGACGTAAAGAAAGATTTGAATGAAAACGATAGAGACGGAAGATGACGACGACGACGATGACGGAATTAAGTTACCTGTAATCTTGGATTTGGTGGATGGAGTCCCAGTAGTTTTGGGTGGGATCGGCATTGTTGTTGTCCATAGGAAGATCGAGTGAGAGAGACAGTGTTGTGTTGTGTTTATTAACGTGCAAGAACATGTATAGTGTATGTATATTTATAGGGAAGTTTAATTGGGTATTTGGGTACTTGTCTTTAATTATTTGAATTTTAATACTTGGCTTATTTCGACACCCTAGCTTGTATTTTATTTAACATTAAGAGTGTGATATATCTATTTTTTTTAATGTACGGTGTATAGAGTTATATGGATCTTATTGAAAAGTGACGGTAATAAGTTTCATCGTATTAAGTGCATATGTTGTTATACGTCTCGTATCCGTGTAGGGTGACAAGAAAGATAAAGAAATTTTTTTATCTTACTTTAAAAAATATTAACGTATTTAAAAAGCTAAAAATGTTTAAAGAAATTTCACAACCTCTCAACTTCCAGACGTTCTAGAGCATAGGAGGGGCGATTTTGAGCTTGAAGAAGGTGCTTAGAAGCAAAGGAGAAGCTAGTACTGAAGATTGGATCCTTAGTCAAGTTACAAACGTTGCTAGGTTTATGCTTTCATCTTCAATTCGAGTTTTATAGGTTGCACTCATGTTTTGTTTGATATCTTTGACTTGTTTTATGGATTTGAATCATATTATGAGTAGTTAAACATCTAGAATATCTAGGTTTCGATGAATGTTGATATTGTTGATTTCGGATTATGGTTATTTTTTTGGTTTAATATTAAAGTAAAAGAGTTGGTAATTGTTGATTTGACATGTTCATGCGTATTTGTTATTTATTGGTGATTGAATTATAGTTCCACATGTGTTTTATTGAATGTCTTTCATGTTTGAATACGTGTTAGGTTACCTACTGTGTGTTTGTAACTAGTTTACGAGATAACTATACGTAATTCATAGGAACATTAATCGACAACTAATTGAAATCAAATATTCAACTTACCTTGAGATCGAAACATAATAGGGTGGTCAAAATTGTTATTGTGGTTGGATATTTAAGTTTAATGGTCCGAGACGATGTTTGCCTATACGTGCCTAGTTATATGGCATTTTGTGTCGAATCAGGGTTTCCAAGTTACCTCGTATGCTTTCTAGTATATTGAGATAGTGTGATCGATAAGCGAGTTGTCTAGGATAATTTAGTATCGTTGGTGAGACTGAGAAACCATCCAACTAATTGGTGCATTTCACACGTTCTGTAGGGTTCCTTCTGGTCACACCTGGAGAATAATCGGGATCCATTAGATTTTCTTTTAGGTAACATATCTTTATATCCCAGTTCCATCATAGTAACCATAACCGAGAGATATCCGAGATTCACAAACAAGATTCATACCTAGGTAGTGCTTTTCTTCATTGTTGAGTTAGTTCTTAGTATTCATTGTTAGTTGTTAAATTAATTTTCTTTATTTTAATTATTCTTAGGATTCGTATAAAACCCCCAATTCCAATTTAATTTCTTTCCATTAGTTATGTTTTCGTTATTCGTAGTGTCCTTTAGGTTTGATATCCAGACTTCTTAGAGTTGTACTATATTGACAAGGATACTTGCATGTTACGTGGTTTAAGTTTAGTTGTTTAGAAATTGAACTTGAGTGTCTAGATTGACTCTAGGTTAGATTATTAGTTTCATTTTTATAGGCTAGATTTACCACATCAAATAACCTACACTTCGAGTTGATTTCTCTCCATTTATAGGATATCTTATCATGTGTATGGCAACTTAACGATTTAAGGATTTGCTTGTGAAAATCCACCCGAACTTTATTCCAAAACACACTTTTGTCTTGGTAGTTTGCTACAACAAAATATTAAGCAAAAATATTAATAGCAAATATATATTAAGAAATATTATTAACACACAGTAACAACTACAATTCTTTTTCAATCGGACACACAACGTGTGATTTCGGTGCCCTCAGACTCTCGACTCCTTTTTCTTGTGCAATTGTTTCTTTGGTTATGACGATTCGACATCTTCGGTCAGAGAGGGTTGTGTTGGATCCTCTTGAGTAGGCACCGGTTGTGTCTCCGGGGATGACTTCTTCCAAATCAACATACTCATTCTCGGTTTCTTGATGCATACCCATACTCATGACCAGCTTCTTGATACACATACATGCCCATACCCATCATATTTAGGTTCATACACGTACCCATCATATTCATAGGCATGTTTTGTATCTACCCAATTAGATTTGCGTTTGACATCTCGTTTGGGTCGGATATTTGGTTTTCGTTTGAACTTGTTCTCTGAGGAGGTTGGTAGTTGGGGTTCTTTCGGATGACCATATGAATGCATTTATTAGATTATGAGAGGGAAATATTGAGTAGAATATAAAGTAGAAAATGAGTTAGAAATGTTGTGAAAAGTTGTTTAGCTATTAATATTTATTGATATAGTATAAATGTTAAATAACTTAATGCATGTTGCCGTTTATACTACCGTTGAACGGTAGCCTTCTTTGAAATCAGTAAGGGCATTAACGTAATTCGAAATAGGCCTCTCAGCTTTTGCTCATTAACGCTTCCACGTAGTAGTGCGGAGACGTATTTAAACATTATAGGCCAAAAAGTGATGGGCATAACGCCCATTATAACCGGCCTGAAAGTTGATTTAAAACCTTAAGAACTTAATTTTCACAATTGAAATCTAAAACATTTAAACAAGCAAAAACAATTACCTAATATTTGGGTTGTTAAACCTAAATACATGTTCACTCTAGAAAAATAAATATATTTTAATTATGACGTCTCAAACATAAGGAATCGACGCGTCATACATTTGTTGACAAATAAAGCTTTTTGACTCCACATTTTACGTGTTAAATAGACCACTGCCAAAAGTTGATACTCATCAAATATCGAAGGTCAATCCTATGACTAGAGAATCTTTGAATACAAATTATTTTGGACTTCCAACTTTTTAACGGGATGGCAATCCGGGTTTAACAATTTGATTTTCATAGTTTAAGAAGTCCATATCTCATATCGGATTTTAACTGTAAATCGTTTTAATTTAACGCTTAAGAATGACGTTAGTCCGTTTAAGGAGGAAACTGGCTCGTAAAACCCGCGTACCTGCTAGTGGCGGAGCTAGTTCAAAATATTAGGGTATAAAACAATTGCCCTACACTCATACAATTTTTTTTTGCGTGCATTCATATAACTGTTTTTACGTACACTCATACAAACACATCATTTCTTGCATATCATTAGTAATATTTGGAGTTTTATTATATTTTTTTAAAAATCATTGGCAATAATAGGGCTATTTATTCAAAATCACCATTTTCTCCGTCAACACTTTTTTAAAACACATCAATTGCTAATAAAAATTTGTTTTGACTGTTTAGAGGTATCATTTTAATTGTTCAGGTTTATCATAAACATAAAACGGAGAAATACATCAAATTTTACATTATGTAAGAAAAGTTGAGTCGTATCCCGAGCTACCTCTCTATCCTTAATTATGATCGCCCTTGTTACCTGCATACGCCTTGAAAACTCAATTACAACATCTGTTAAGGGCTGCAAGATTCTATCATTAATGATATTTAAAGTCATAAGCTTAAGACACAACCAAACGCCCACCAACTAAATTGTCATTTTAAATATTCCAAAATGTATAAAAAAATTCAATCTCGTTTGTAGGTTTTGTTTTCATGGGTTTACGAGCTAAACAAGGAAATGGACATACATTCATTGTAAACGAAATCAAACGAAAGTTTACTATTATATTAGTGTATTATGCATGTAAGCATAGGGGACTTAGAGGGTGTGCGGCATGTGCGATCGCACAGGACACTCGTTTGATGAGGGCATCATATTTTTAAAAAAAAATTATTATATTAATTTTTTTTATAAAACTTATAATTTAGTCAATAGTCATGTAACAAATAAGCAAAGATTTAAAACTCACACCTAAATGCTAAAGCCCACTACAACTAATTAACTAAATATCTAAAAACTCACACAATCAAATGAATTATGGATTAATGAAAGCTGGAAGTCTACTGCTGCAAAAAACGTAATTCACTAATTTGAATACTTTAATTTTCTTATGTTTATTTATCAAATGTTTGTTTTTGGTTAAAAATTTAGTTTATATAATTTACTACGTTGGTGCTTCGGGTTGAGGGGGCGGGTGAGCTTTTTTCTCATCTCGCACATGGCACCCAAATCCTTAGGACCGACCCTGCATGCATGTAAGATAGATAATAAAAGTGAAAATAAAAAATGTTGTAAGTATTACTATTTAACTATATTATTTTAAGTCGTTTTAGTTAAGTTACTAATATCATGATAGTAAACGTGAACTAGTACACATGGTAAACATTTTTATTTCTTAGAGGTGAGGTCACTAGCTCAAACTCAAACATGTGATAGATTATATTATATATGTTGTAGTAGGAGTTGGAGCATGATGTATTTGTTGCTAATTAAAAAAAGTTGTAATATATATAGGATGACAATAACTTAATAAGGACGTGATCAATGTGTTAATCATGAACAATGAAATAAGTTCCAATTACGGTTGGAACGACTATACGCATGTTCATACTTCATACTCCCAAGTCTTGGTCAATCTGGTTTTTAAAAACTCTCAAATTTGTTTGGTTCAAAATAAATTTAAATCTCGGGTTTTTATTTGTAAGCATTATATGAGATTATGATTTTTTCTATATATATATTTGGTTTTGTAAATTTCTGATTGATTTAGCTAAACATTTAAATGTTAATGGTTTGATAGTTCGTTGATAACACATTTGTGTTTGAAGCATTAGGTTTTGGTTTAAAGTTTATTAGTGATGAGTGATTAATATATACGTACAAGTGTTGAAGCTAAACATTTATATTTATACAAATTTAATAGAGGGAGGAGAAATTCAATAAAAGGTTTTACCAATTTGATTTAACAACTTTTTTTAATGTCAAAAAAATTAATTAATTATGTAGCGCTACATCACTCTTCTATCATCTCACATTCGTTTATGAAATAAGCTAACAGTGCCTTAAAATGTGTTTTATTTATCTTATTCTTACTTATTTAACTAGATTTAACACCAGACCACGTGTTGCAGTAGCCGGGTCACGCAGTCGGGTCTTGCGTATTTGACTTCGTCATACGTGTTGAAAAAAAGTCTCATGCCCCGTACGTCACGACGAAAAAACGTAATGTGTCACATGTAAAAAAACGATGAAAGTCGTACTATATGTCAAAGTAGAGTAAGAGAGCAAAGTCGAAAACTTATCAGGGGCTAAAATGACAATTAGTAAAAGTCGTACTATGTGTCAAAGTGGAGTAAGAGATCAAAGTCAAAGACTCATCAGGAGCACAGACGACAATTAGTAAAAGTCGGGGACTAAAACCGTCAATGCGTTAAAAGTCAGGGATTAAAACCGTTAATACGTTAAAGTACGAAAAAGTTAAAACGCGACACGACGAGCCAGGAGAGGCCGGTGCAAAAGCCTTCCCATTTAGTAGTATATAAATAAATAGTTATGTATTCAATGTCGTAAAAATTAAATGTAGATTGGTTTCAAACGGTTTAAACTATAATTTTTTTTGTTTCTATTGATTTTCACTATTAAATTGGCTGGTAATGGTCCTAACTTTTATTACTTTGGCAACCAAATTGGCTGGTAATGGTCCTAACTTTTATTACTTTGGCAACCAACAGATCGTCGCTAATTTTTTTAACGACTTTAAGTTTTTTTAAATTCAAGACCGATGTTTTAGGAATTTTGTTTGGAAAGTGAATACGATTCAAGTGTTTTAAAATTATCTAGAAACGGCGCTCCGAATGACAAAATTTTTACATTCGATTGAAGCACCATTAGGTTTAAAAACCCGATTGAAGCACCATTTTGTCGTTCAGAGCGTCGTTTCGATGTAACTTATACATCAATCGACTCAGAATCTCATTTGAAAAAAAACCCTAAAACATTGACCTTTCGAAATAAACATAATGCCGTTAAAACAATTTAACGACACCTTGTTGGTTGGCAAAATGATAAAAGTTAGAACCGTTACCAGTCAATTTAATAGTTAAATACGATAAAAACCAAAAAGTGATAGTTAAGACTGTTGAAAAGCAATATATCAAAATTAAACTATTAAACTTATTTTTTAATGTAATAAAAACTATTAGTTTCGTGGTTATTTTTTTGTATATTTAATATAAAAATGTAATTGCTGTCTAAAGAAAGTATAAGATACAAACTATTATCTTTGGGAAATAAGTGTGATGAATTTCTCACGCAAATTTTAAAAAAGTATGATAGAATTTTCATGCATGTTTTAATGGCTATTGTAATTTTCAACATCAATCTTACACAACTACGAACCTTGTATTATTCCATTCAAAACATGATTATAATAATTATCATACGATGCATGTTTCATTCTCACCAAAATGATTTAAGCAAAAGATGAAATTTTCATCAAAGGAATTTGGGTGAAGTGGTAAAGTTGTTACTAAATGTTATCAAAAGGTCTAAAGTTATACTTCCACAAGCCTCATTTCCCAGCGATATCAGTCAATGACCCAGTTAATGCTGACGAGACAAACAGGTTTTACTCACGGGCGAGGGTTCGATCCTCGATAACGGTTGCTCCGCCGACCTCTGTGGGGTTTTTCCTGTGAGCGTCATGCCAAGTTAGATGCACCACGCGGGCCTGGTTAAGAAAACATATGTGGTTGCCTGACTTGGTTTAGGACCCCCATGTGACGGGGGGTTGCGTCCATCACAGTTCATGAAAGTCGCCGTTAAAAAAAAAGATGGAATTTTCACACCAATAATTTTGGTAAGAGATGGATTTTCAAACATCAGATGAACATCCAAATTTAAGCAAGAGATGGAATTATCGATCACACAAACATTTTTTATTAGTGATTGATTTTCATACATGATGAACAATTTATATTACTTCGCATCTTTTGCACGCAATCACCACTTTGTATTTTTAACCGGACTTCTCTTTAATTTTCCATAGTAAAAAAGGATTAGGATTCTGGGTGCATCTGGACCCATACATGATACATGTGTATAACGTTTGAGTTTAGAAAATTAGCTTAAATAAGTATTAATGAAGTAATACTAATTTTATGGATGTAATGAAAATTTTGTAAATATAATTGATTTAGCACAATTCAATTTCTAGGAAATAACATAATCGTCTCATGTGGTATAGTTACGCATACTAAGGGTGCAAGGGGACGTACAAGGCTATATTGTCGCCTTGCGATTAGCGTGAGGCAAAAACAACCACGATTTGGTGTAGTAGTTGTGGCTTCAAGCTTTGTATCCGTTGCAACTTGCAAGCGATAAAATACCCCCAACGGCTATTACCATTATTCAATTTCAATGGGTGTATGATCGTTGGAGCCATTTAAACTAAACACTATTTATTTACTTTTTTACTTATTTAATTATTTACTTAAATCAAATATATTAATAATAATTTAAATATCATTATTAAAATAATAGTGACTTAGAAATACAAAAATGATTGTGTGAAGTATGATGTTAAAGGTAAAAGTTGATTGTTGAAAGGACGTGTGAACGTTAGTGGAAAGCTGATGTGACATGATGATTGAGCTAATTTTTGGAACCATGACTTTCCTAGCATTACAAATAGTCTTATTAGTTATCCTCTTCTTATTTGTTGATGGTGAAGAAACGTGAGGCTAATAAAACCTCCATCCGTCAATGATACCTAGAGTAACTGGGTGGAGGTACTTGAGATTCTCCGTAAGGTATTAAATTTATATTTGAGTTAAGTGCAATTTGCACCCCTGTGGTTTACACCAAAAGTCACTTTGCAACCCCATCTGAAAACTTAGATCATTTGCATCCCTATGATTTAAAATATGGGTCATTTGCACCCCTCAATAACTTTGACCGTTAGTTGACCGTTAATTAAAAGTATAAAAATGACATTTTAATCATCTAAAAACTTAAAATATCAATTTGCATTCCTAAGGATACCATTTAACCTTCCACAACATCAACCAACTATTGACCCCACCCAAAATCCATGCCTGTTACAAACGGATTTGAAGATGATTAATCATATAGATTGATTTTCTAACAATTTTGCAACACAATTAAGTTTCTTTTCGACGTTTTACTTTTCTGTTCTAGGGTGATTGAACTTCGAAAAACCTTTGTTCTTCCACGTTTTATAAATACCAAAACACAGTTTCAACTTCGAAAATGCAGAAGATTCGCGAAAACAATCAACCTTTTGACTACTCGAAAGCATATGGTACGTGAATTTTGAGTTTTGAATTATATAACATTTTACTTTTTTAACACTATATGTTACTGTCTTAGTTTTTTACGTGCAAAGGAGGAACTTTTATTAATAACTTCGCTTTAGCTAGAGGTGTAAATTTAAATCAAGGAATAACATTGAGTGTTAATTTGAATATCATGTAAATTTAAATCAAGGAATAACAATGAATGTTAATGTGTATGATATTAAGATCGTAAAAAAAATATAATAATAATTCAAATCGAGGAACAAAACAGAGTATAAATCTAATGCTTTAATAGTGTTTGTTATTGTTCTAAACTACTTCTAATAATTACTGTTGATGTTTTAGCAAGGCATTAATCTTTAAGGTTAATGTTCTAATGTGATAGCTTAGGGATGCAAATTGATATTATAACTTTTAGATGATTAAAATGTTATTTTTATCATTTTAATTAACGGTCAACTAACGGTCAAAGTTATGGAGGGGTGCAAATGACCCGTTTTTTAAATCATAGGGATGCAAACGGTCTGAGTTTTCAGACGGAGTTGCAAAGTGACTTTGAATGTAAACCACAGGGGTGCAATTTGCACTTAACTCTTTATATTTTGTCACTTATATAAGTTTTCTTTTAAGGGGTTCGTGAGATCAACTGAGATTGGCCTTGTCTTATGGCTATTTGCCCATGCATTATCAAGTAGTTAGTATGTGCTCGCAAGAACATGAGCTGAAGAGTCCAAATACTCATTCAACGTTAAAAAATAAAATAAAATAAAACCTCCATCCAAACATGCTTTAATTACGGTGAAAGTTACGGGGGGACACATCCACACTAAAAAGTCATAGTGATTAGTGATGGATCATTTCGGGTGAAAGGAACAAATGTGGCTGTCAGCACTTCAATGCACCGACTATTGGTCAATTACACATTCAACATTTTGATTTTAGAAAAAAGGGTTTTAGAATTTCAATAATTAGAACTTTAATGAATTGACCGATATTAATCACAATTTTAAAAATTCACTCTGACAGTCTCAACTTGTAATTTATTTTTCTCCATCGAATCTTTTATAACAGATGTTCAAAAAACCTACCAGACCATTTTTGTGTTTCATTAAAACCTTACCCGACCATTTTTGTGTCACACTTATAAAAGGTTCGATGGAGGAAAATAATTTACAAGTTGGGACTGCCACAAGAAATTTTTAAAGTTGGGATTAATATCAGCCAATTCATTAAAGTTTGGATTATTAAAATCCAATAACCCTTAGAAAAAACAGTAACTTAAAAGTTAAAACGTTTATTTCTAGCTTCTAGTTTTGACAATTTAAGTAAAAAAATAGTAGAAAATGTAGTAATGTTTATTGATATACTTTCTACTTGACAAGGTCGGTGTTTTGTACCGGCTAGTCACATGACGTCACGTGCCGTTTAATTTTTTTTTTTACTTTGACGTATTTGCGGTTTTAATCCCCAACTTTTGACGTAATTATGGTTTTAATCCCTAACTTTTACTAATTGTCATTTTAGCCACTGATGAGATTTTGACTTTGATATCTTACTCTACTTTGATACATAGTACAATTTCAATATTGTTATCATTTTGACATCTAGCTTTTGACATTTAATCACTTTTTAATATGTGACGCATTATGCTTTTGCGCCGTGACGTACGGGACATAAGACTTTTTTCATCGCATGTGACGAAATCACATACGCAAGATCCGATTGCGTGACCCGGCCGCTGCGACGCGCAACTCGGTCTTAAATCTAGTTTGAAATAAAAAAAAAGAGTTAAGCGCAATTTGCACCTCTGTGGTTTACAGCCAAAGTCACTTTGCATCCCCGTCTAAAAAGTTAGATCGTTTGCGCCCCTATAATTTTTAAAGCGTGTCATTTGCACCCCTCCATAACTTTTTCCGTTAGTTGAGTATTAATTGAAATGGGTAAAAACGACTTTTAAACATTTAAAAACTCATTATATCAATTACATCTCTAGGATTCTCATATTTTTGAACAATGGCTATGCTCTTGTACACATCACAAAAAACCGAAAAATGAAGTTTTAAATTTAGTTGAAGATTTTGCCTTAAAAGTGATTAGAGAGTCTAAAATGGGTTGAAAAAGGAATTTTAAATGGTTTAAGAGAGATAAAATGGTATTTTAACAATTATTTGGATGGTTAACTAACGGTCAAAGTTAGAAAGGGGTGCAAATGACCCGTTTTAAAAACCACATGGGTGCAAACGTTCTAATTTTTCAGACGGGGATGCGAAGTGACTTTGAATGTAAACCACAGAGGTACAAATTGCACTTAACTCTAAAAAAATAAGATGTTAGTTATTCACTTATTAACTTATTTGACGATGTATACTTATATTTTTAGACATATTGGAACCGGGCTTTTTATATGTAAAATTGTTTCCATTTTTCAAGTTAAAAAACATACTCAAAGTAGAATTAAAAAAATGTTATGTGCACTCGTAATCTTATTAGCATTATTTATAAAATAAACTAGTTTAGTGCCCGCGCTACGCTCGGGAACACAACATTCAAGTGATGCTTTTAAGGATATTCATGAACGTTCCAATAAGTTTTGAAACAAAACCGTGGTAAACCGGAACACGAAATATATTTTTAAAAATTAAATTTTTAGTATAGCAATATTATACTCAAATTAAAGATAATAAAATGCTCAGTTTTATGGTGTAATTTATTTTTTTTAATCTATATAAAAAAGTTATGTATATTTATAAAATACTGGGGTTTTAATTGTATATTATTATTAATTTTATCCATAAGTTTCATTTTCACACCATATCAAATATAAACCGACTCATGTACACCCTTGTAGTAGAGGGTTAAAAGTATAAATACTTTTAAATTTTTCAGAATTCTCCAAAATATTAGGGGGCCAAAAATGTAATTAGTTTTATTATAATATATTTTATATACATATTTTAAATAAAAAAATTATTATTATGAGATAAACTCTCAAATAATGCCACATAAGCCAAAAGCTTTAAAATTATGCCACATAAGCTTTTTTGGTTTTGCTATATTATATAAAGATATATCCATAATGTTTAAACAATTGTAAATATTTAAGATTTAAGGATTTTGTCAATTAACTCATGCACTTTAAAAAATTCTACTTAATTTTCCCTAAAACTTTTTATTGAAAAACAAATATCTTTCCCTAAAAAATAACCCCATAAAACCTAGATTTATTAAATAAACTAGGTTTAATACCCGTGTGTTACACACGGGTTAAATAATAATATTTGTAAAGAAATTATAATCATTATGTTTAACAATTTGCAAATATTTTATATTTAAGAAATTTTACTCTATCAACTTATGCATGCATGGTTAAAATTCCATTCAATTTCCCACCCAAATTTCCTAATATAAAAAAAATCCCCCTAAAAATAACCCTATAAAAATTAGAATTATTAGATAGACTAGGTTTAATACCCGTGTGTTACACACGGGTTAAATAGTAATATTTATAAAGAAATTATAACCATTATATTTAACAATTTGTAAATATATAACATTTAAGGAGTTGGCTCCATCAACTTGCATGGTGAAAAATTTAACTAAATTTTACCTCCCAAACTTCCTATTATAGAAAAAAAAATCCCTCTAAAAATTACCCCCTAAAAGTTTGATTTATTAGATAGATAAATTATAGTCTAACTTCAAAAATACCAAACTCATACGGTAACAAATTTTATCTTCGACCTTGATAAATGGAAAACTACTTTAAATTATATTATATTACCCTACTAAGGTGTAAAGATGTGTATTGGAACCTATAATGTATGATAAAAAACAAAAAAGCAATTGAAAGTGTATGGGTAAACAAAAGTGAAGCATCCATCATTGGCTTGTGCCAATTAAACTTTGCCTTTTCTTTTCAACTTTTGTTAATCCTACTTTAGGTACTTTCTATGAAAACAAATATGCATTACAACTTGTACATTTTGCATTATAACTTGTTCATCACTTCAAACTTGTAGCTTTATCTTTGCAAAAGAGGAGGAAGCCTTGTTTAGATAAGGTTGAAGGCATATATGTCTTTGCTTGGGGTAATAGTCTTGGTCTATATTCTTTCTTTGAATCCTTTTTCATATTCTTGTTTCAATATTGGTCACAAAAGGTGAAACATCTAAATTCAAAGTGGATTTTATGATGGGCTAAGTGTAGGCCCATTATATGTCCAGTCCTTTTTCCATGGGCCAATTTTCTGATGATATATATAAATATAAATTGGATAGAGGCACCACCGCAAGTCCGCAACATTCTTTTCATGCTTTTTTTTACTTAGTTACATATTTTTATAAATAGGGCTCTAAATGAACCGAATGAATATGATCATGCTTTGTTCGTGTTCATTTGTTAAGAAATTTACGTGTTTATGAACTGATCACGAACGCTTACCGAACGAGATTTCTTGTCTGTGTCCGTTCATTAAGAAAACGAATGTGTTCATGATCTGTTCACGAACATTTACCAAACTTAAACAAATACAAACAATGTTCATGAACATAAATGAACACAAATAAACGTTCGTGCACAAAGATGACTACAAACAAATATTCATTTTAGAATAAAATCTGCATTTTTTTATTCAAAGTTTACTGAAAATTCACAAAAAACAAATAAGTACTTAACATACTTATATAAGTTTGTCAAGTTTTAACACAATAGCATAAATAGTATAAATTTTAATGGTTAAATGAGAGTTGTAAGTGGAGGCAAGGATGTCAAGTATTTTAAAACTAAACCAATAGTATACATATATAACATATAAAAAAACCTATAAATGACGAACATAATGAATACTTTACTGAATGTTCACGAACATCAACGAACGACGCGGCCTTTGTTCATGTACGTTCATTTAACTTAACGAACAAATTTTTTTGCATGTGTTCATTGTTTATTAAACGAACGAGCACAAACGAACTGTTCGCTGAAAGTTTGGTTCATTTACAACACGTGTCCGCAATTAAAATATAAAATACATAAGGTAACTAATAGGATCATAGCACGTGTCCATACCTGATTAGCCGGTGAAAACCACTGACCATACAATTAAGATTTCATTTCTTTCTTTAATAAGAATAATTTTAATTTTCGATGATCAATCAACATAATAACAAATTTCGAATTTCTAACATATGAGTGTAATGGTAATAGGATTGTGAATTCGATTTTTTAATTTGGTTAACGATTACCGAAAAATTTTGCTCTTTGTAATGAAAAAGAAAGGATTGTGTCATTTAAACCGAGGACTAAAAAACAAAAACCACCATATCCACCGCGTATAGTACTAAACGCCGCGGATAGGGTGGGTTTGTCGTATTATGTATGTACCTTATCCGCCGCGTATAACATTCAAAACTAGCAGGAATCCAAATCAGGGGCCAAATGTGAAACAAAAGTGCAAAGTATTAGTTCATCCTTGTAATTTTTGTGAGTTAGAGGTCGAAAGTGAAATTAGGTCTGAGCACAAGGGCCATTTTTGTAATTTTGTCTAATTTGTAACAATGCGTTTTGGGCCATGTGTGGGCCAGATTTGGATTGAGGGATTTTTATTGTGAAGCAACAATAGTACTTTACATGAAGCCTTATGAGTTATGTTAACTCATCAATCTTATATAGCAAATTTTGATATTTTGAATTAGTTTACTTAGCCGTGCATAAAAAAACTGATTCTGGAACCGACCTAGTGTATCCGAACCGGAACCGGTTGTACCCGAACCGTAGGGTACATGGGTTCCGGTTCCTCCAAGAAAGTGGAACCGTACCCGGAACCGCTAGAACCGGTTCCACCTCAACCCGGACCCGACCCTACCCGGAACCGAAAAATACCCGGTCAAATACCCGATCATACCCGAAACCGAAACCGACCCTACCCGGTTCTTGACTTTGTTGACCAAAACCGGACCCGGTTTCTACCCGGAACCAGTTCCCAAAAAAACCGGGTTTGTGCATGGCTAAGTTTACTTACGTATATTATAAACTAGTTTAGTGTCCGTACTACGCTTGGAAACATAAACATAAGTGTGATTTTAAGGATATTCATGACGGTTCCAATAACTTTTGAGACAAGACCGTGGTAAATGTAACAAAAGATTTAATTTTAAAAAATTGTAATTAATATAGCAATATTATACTCAAATTAAAAAGAATTAAGCGTTCGGTTTGTGGTGTAGTTTATTTTTAAAAATACTTTTGTATAAAAAAGTTATGTATGTTTGTAAAACACTGAGATCTTAATTGTATGTTATTACCAATTTTATCCCAAATTTTATTTTTATACCATATCAAATAAAAATAGACGCATGTACATCATAGTAACAGAGGGTTGAAAATGTAATTACTCTTAAATTTTTTAAAATTTTCCTAAATACTAGGGGATCAAAATGTAATTAGTGTTATTATAATATATTTTATATACATATATTAAATAAAAAATCATTATTAAGAGAAAAACTCTCAAATAGTGTCACATAGAAGCTTTGAAAATATGTCACTTAAGTTTTTTTCGTTTTTCTTTATTATATCAGAGATACTCTATAGTAATAAAAAATAGAGCGGTAAAAAAATACATAATGACACATTAAAAAAAATATAACTCATAATATAAATTGAATTTCAAAAAAGCGCTTTGAAAATCTTGTTCCCCACGTCGTCCTCATTAAAAATAAATAACGAAAAGTAACAAAATAAAAAAAATCAGCGTTTTTATTGTGTCTTTTTTGGTATATTGGTTTCTACTGGTCCCCACTTTTATCATTTTGGCAACCAACAGTACATCATTAAAAAAAATTTTAACGTCATTAAGTTTTTTTCCAAATTCAATACCGATGTTATAAGCCTTTTGATCGAAAGGATAATACAAGTCGATGGATGAAAAAATTATCTTGAAACGGTGCTTCAGTCGGGTGTTTGAACCTAACGGTGCTTCAATTGGATGTAAAAATTATTGTTCAAAGAGCCGTTTTGAGGAAACTTTACATCAATCGACTTGTATTATCCTTCCGATCAAAATGCCTAAAACATGGATCTTGAATTTGAAAAAAAAAAACAACAAACCGTTGGTTGCCAAAGTGATAAAAGTTCTGAAAGTTGACAGCCAATTCAATAATTGAGACCGATAGAAGCCAAAAGGTGATAGTTGAGACCAGTAGTAACCAATATACCCTTTTTGTGTTACTTACATTGTGTCTTTTTTGTGAAAAAAATTTACAAAAGACACAATAAAAGTATAAAAAACGACACAATGAAAATATTGATTTTTTATTTTTCATTTATTTTATTTTTGGAGGTCGGCGATGAGAACAATTTCTTTAAAGCACTTTTTTAAAAATTGAATTAAATTGTGAGTTATGAATTTTTTAAACTTTCATTGTGTCTTTTTTGTACCCATCGTGTCATTATCACTTTATATCATTTTTACACTTTGTAATATTTTTTTTGGATTACTCCACCCAAATAGTAATATCAATGGTTAAAGACTTTTAAGTATTATGTATGACGATTAAAGTTTGTTAATAAATAATTCTAGCGGAAATGGTTTGAGGTTAACAATAACACAATAAGATCATATGTAGTCAAAAAGCCCCAAAGAGCTTCAAACAACTTAATATTCCCTTTATATCAGATTTTTACCACAATCAAGACATTTGGACGTTTTGTACAAAGCGCTAAAGATAAATTTTACATTCAAAACGCTCCTATGTAATGATTGGGGATGTTAGATAAAACGACTCATTACAAATAGTACAAGAGCAAAACAACCATAATAACAAAAACAAGCATGTCCTATTTCAGTGAACATCGTGTCAGATCTAATAATATGACGTCATGCCCAAATATTTATGATACTACATACTTTTATGTCGTTTTTTTAGTATTTTATTTTGAAGGAGACAGTGTGAACAAGAATCTGAAACACTTTTTTTTAATTTGAATTAAATTGTAACGAGCAATATAAGTCTTCTGAAAGAGTCCATGTCCATCAGTTGCACATTTGTATTATTGAGAGAGAAAAAAAATGTTCCTTTTAACTATTAAAATTATTGAAGCTATTTAAACATATAACTATCAATAATTAGATAGTACATTAGACTATGTATAATATTTAATGACCCCAAGAGTTATTACGTGACATGTGAATGATGACTATCCAATTGGTTGTATACAAAAAAAAATGGTGTAATGTGTTAATATATAAGTCCTTCAAGAGAGAGAAGTGGTATCTATCTAATAAATCAAATTTTTAGGGAACAATTTTTGAAGGGATTTTTTTTCTATAATAGGAAGTTTGGGAGGTAAAATTTAGCTAAATTTTTCACCATGCAAGTTGATGGAGCCAACTCCTTAAATGTTATATATTTACAAATTGTTAAATATAATGGTTATAATTTCTTTATAAATATTACTATTTAACCTGTGTGTAACACACGGGTATTAAACCTAGTAAACTATAAAGAGAGAGAGAGAGAGAGAGAGGGCATCCAAGTTATATTTATAACATCCAATATTTTTAGAACAACCTTCATAGTGATTTGCGAGGTGTTTTGGAGCATTATCAAACAGGTTTCATATTTTCATCCCGTTACAGGTTCGGTCTTAATGAGAAATCTTTAATAGTATCCCATTAGTTGCACATTTTTGGAACCTGTCACGGGTGTCGCCTCTCGTGGACCCTATTTATTTGTTAGAGTTTAAAATCTAAATTATCTAATTGAGTTACACTTCATATCTCTACTCGCTTCGGATATGAAACTTTGAGTATTCATAGATGCTCTTGTTATTCCCAATAAGACGGCTTGGTAACAGATCGCTTCTTCCAAAGTGCGCCCCATTCGTTCCGCTCGCAACAATCCAATTAGTTCTCCGGGCAAAAAAACATTAGACATTTCATCCTTGCAGTCAAGCTCCCTTCTGCCTTTGCACTCGAGGGCCAATCTCCGTCCGGCCCGAGGAAACCTTTGCACGCCTCCGTTACCTTTTGGGAGGCCTACGCCCCATAGAAACTGTCTACCTGAGACTGTCCCTTGGCCCGTACGTCCTGACACAAGGTTAGAATTCTAGCTCTTCCAGAGTGGTATCTCACTGATGGCTCGGACCCCCCGAAAGGAGGCCTTCTTCGCCTTCCACCTAAGCTGCGCAGGAAAGGCCCAAAGCCAATCCCAGGGAACAGTGAAGCTTCATAGGGTCTTTTATCAACTCAAATCAATGAATATTTTAATTTAATTTTTTTAATTGTTCCTAAATAAATCCACTCATTATAAAGTCTAGACAAACTGAGTTTTAATAACCTTAACATGATGGCCTAGTGGTAAAAAGGAGTTGGTGTAAGAGCTTGGTGTCCAATGTGACCCAAGTTCTAGTCTCACTTGAGACATTAAGGGGGGAAAACTAGGTTATCTTGTGGTGGCCAGTCACCAGCAATGAATGGAGAGACCACAATCAGGGTTTGAGTGTTATGCGAACGGCGGGTTAATTCTCGCTCCCTTGGTTGTGGGTGACCTATGAGCTGATTGCTTCATGTGTCTTGCTCTTGTGACGTGGGTGTCCCAGGCCGGTTAGCGAGTCCGGTATACTCGTTTTTTTAATAACCTTAACTTTCACCTAGTTGTCAGTAATAATAGTATAATTACAACACATGATATTGTTATCGTCAGTCTCAATGTTCCAACCATTTTTCATCGACATGCCCACACTAACCAAAGTTAACTCAATAACCATACCTCCTCCATTAACTTTATAACAACGTGACATTTGAGTTTTGACTCTAATGAAATGACATATAATTACCCTTTTATAACCAATTGTAACCCAAATCTAAATCCTAATTTGGCACACGATCAAACTAATTGATAGTTTGGCAAATCAACAGGAATAGGGGGTAGGTTTTGTCTCACCATCAGACTTGGTTGTGATAGGGTTTAAAATGTCACGAGAATTTACTTCCGTTAGTGTGGGCATGTTGACAAAAAGTGATTGGAAAGTTGTAACTGGGTATGAAAATTTTTAGTTGTGATTATCACCTGTAAATAGATGAAAGATTGTTTTCATCTAATTTTCCATAATCGTATTATAAAACAAAGGCAAATTGGCTTAAAATAATCCCAACTAACACCTATTGGCCGAAAATAATCTCAACTCGGTTTATTCCCTACAGTGGTCCCAAATCCAACTTTTTTTGCCTACAGTGGTCCGCCGTTAAGTTCACTTAACGGCCGTTAACTTTTTTTCTATTTTTTTCGAATTTCAAACCGATATTTTAGGGATTTTGATCGGGGGGAGAATACGAGTCAGTTGATGTAAACCTTACTTCCAATTGTTGCTCCAAATGGTTTAATTTTGATATCCGGTTAAAGCACCATTAGGTTTTAAACACCCGATTGAAGACCGTTTTGTCGTTTGGAACACCAGTTTGAAGTAAGATTTACATCAATTGAATCGTATACTCCTCCCGATCAATATCCATAAAACCTTGTTTTGAAATTCCAAAAAAATCAAAAAAAAGTTAACGGCCGTTAAGTGCACTTAACGGCGGACCACTGGAGGCCAAAAAAGTTGGATTTGGGACCACTGGAGGGAATAAACTGAGTTGGAATTATTTTCGACCAATAAGTGTTAGTTGGGATTATTTTTAGCCAATTTGCCTAAAACAAAAGTTCAAATATTAAGATAGAAACGTCCTCTTTACAACTTACAAGTGGTCTCACTCGCCAATATCTATTTTTTTAACCCATGGGCTAAGTTGCCCATCATGAAATATGGACCCCTAATTCATATATTCTTAGTCATATTACGCCATGATATATGGGAACTAAAGTCAAGATTCGATTAAAAGTCATGTTTTGACTTCTTGTTACTTCACGAGGATCGGAAGATTTAGTAACAATAATAATAACAATAATAATAATAAATAATAATAATAATAATCTACCTATTCTAATAATTGAGTAACTCATCCACATGTCAACTATCTAAGTACTCCACATAGGATTTTGCTTAGGTGTCATCCTCTAATTCAATTTGATGGATGATTTCAATGCGGGTCATTGTATGCTCCATATTCGAAATAACCCGATATGTACAAATACAAAATTCACAAATTATCATCAATTATCACCTAATATGATATGTTCAAATAAAAATTTACCGATTATCATCATCTATCTCCTAACCCGATATGTTCAAGTTAAAACTTTACCACTTATCATGAATTATCTTCTAACCCAATATGTTCAAATTAAAAATTTACCACTTATCATGAATTATCTTCTAACCCGACATATTAAAAAAATTAACCAATTATTATAGATAATTTTCATTATTTTAACATATAATTTTTGATGGAAAAATATTTGTAAATATCCAAACCGATTTAATAGGGATATGTTAAAAATAAATTTAATACCTAAATTTAAATAAAACATATAAAACTAAAATCCCGTGTAATACACGGGTAATAATCTAGTAATAATAATAAACAATAATAACAATAATAATAATAATAAGAAAAACTGGCCTAAAATAATCTCAACTAACACCCATTGTTTAAGAATAATCTCAACTCAGTTTATTTCATCCAGTGATCTCAAATCCCCTATTTTTACCTCCACCGGTCCGCTATTAAGTGAACTTAACGGCCGTTAACTTTTTTCGATTTTTTTTTCAAATTTCAAAACAATGTTTTATGGATATTGATCGGGAGGAGTATACGAGTCACTTGATTTAAACCTTACCTGGAAGCGGTGTTTCGAAGTAACTTTAACATTAATCGACTTGTATTATCCTTCCGATCAAAACCCTGGAACGTTGGTTTGAAATTCGAAAAAAAAATTAACGCCGTTAAAATTATTTTAAAGACGGCTTATTGGTTGCCAAAGTGATAAAAGCTGGGACTGTTACCAGCCAATTCGATAGTTGCAACCGGTAAAACCAAAAGGTGATAGTTAAGACCGTTTAAAACCAATATACCAAAGAAGAATTATGCATCTTTTGATTTGAAAGCATGACCCTCATCTAACCATTACATTTGAGCTTTTTTCGTTAATTAATTGAAACAAATAATATGCATCTTGGTTTTTATTTATTTTCGTTTTGTTATTAATTCAACTTAAGTTTTTAATTATATATTATTTTTTATTACATATCGTTAACATTTTTTAATCTGTGCAACATACATGTTATAACCCTACTAACAATTACAATAATAGTGGTGATGGTATATATATTGGTATACATATAATTTATTTATATGGCCATCGTTATCATTTATCTCGTATAAATTAAACATTAACCTTAATACCCCTATGTCTAACTAGTAATTATTTCATGAACGTAAATATCATCGGTACTTTAATTAGGATTTCGTATTGGGTGTATATGTTTAATATAAGATAGCTTAATGAGGATGACCTAACACTACACCATAATTTTGTACCTTTTTAAAATTCATGAGTCATCATCTCATCTAAAACTCATCCTTCTAGCATGTGTAATGGTAAAGATATAAAAACCTTAAAGTGCCCGTGTTTTGTAAAAAAAAAACACCTAAAAGGATTTTGCCTTAAAAAACGCTATGGGAATGAAAAAGGGGCGTTTTGAATGTTTTAATTTGATACTAAAACCCCACTATAAATGGTCTAATAATACACCCTAAACATGAATTTGATTATCCTCAAGACGGTGACTACTTCCAAGAATGTCGTAATAGGATTACTGGGTTGAGTACACGATTATATAATGTTTACGAAATTAATTAATATCAAATTGTTACAAAATACAAACCTCATGAACTAATAAAATTAAAAAAAAGTTAACTTTTTAACTAAATAAGTTAAACTTGTCAAATCTTAAGGACAAAATAACAATACTCTATCGACATTTATAACCCCTCGTTTAAAAGGTTTTAAATATGTAAATCACTCTTATAATAAATTGCTAACCCATCCTCCCATATTAAGCCACTTGTCACCACCACATTACTTCTCATCTGATTCGCGGATCTTGGAGCAACCCGAGATTTTTTCGCGGGTCATGCACTCAAACGGATCTAACAAACGGATCACTTAAAACCATTGTTTCATTCGGCTCTCAATCATATTTTCAAGCACCAGTTTTTCATTCAACCCTAATTCTGCCGTTTATCACATTCCTTCAATCGCTCACAGTCTTCGATCATCTTCTACGATCTCTAATACAGGTATATCATTCAAGGGTTTCACGTCTATTCTATGGTTCATCTTGGACTATTAATTCATCCAACAACGGATTTTGGATTTCGTTAATCTTCTTCCCACTTTCGATCTTCACCAATCACCACCAGATTTGTGGATTGTTTCAATCGAAGGTCGATTTCGGATGGTTATAGTTTGAAAGGTACGTATTTGTATCAAAAACATTGAATGTTTTCCACTAGGTTCCAATTGATGGGTGCAATGAAAGAAATTTAGTCTACAATTTATATAGATTATAATTTACAATAAAAGTTTCAATCTCCAAACAAAACTATCCCATTTATATGTACATAATCGATATCTCTTATAATCAATGTGTTTATGCAATATTTTGTTTGTATTTACTTGCAGATGGTCTTAATTGTGATGGTATCTGAATGAGTAGTGATCTAAAATGCATGTGTATGGTCTGTTCTTTTGTTTGGGGTGTGTTCTTTTTGGTGTTATCGCTCTGAACAATTTGACACTATTTTATTTAGTTGTTTAGGACAAACACATAACCAAAATATGGATACCAAGGATTTACATCGTGCTTCCATTGGAATTTTTTTACATTTTGTTTGTTTGTTTAGAAAGGATCCTGATGTGAGTCACATTGCTGTTTTTAGTGGTCCGATGAAGATTAAAAGTTTAATTAGGCTATTTAAGTGTGCTGTAATGTTGTTCATCAGTATCATGTTGATATTTTATTTTGCAAATAAAGAGGCACACATTCTTAGATGTTATGTTTCATTATATAACTTTTTTTGTTTGAAGTGATATAAGTAATTTATTTTGCAGCCACTTCCAGTTTGTTTTCCATCCAATGGGTTTGATCTCATCGATGCATAGATTTAAAATTCAATTACTTTTGAGCAGTTGCACTGTTTACATGGTATTTTTCTATGATCCTTTTTTAGTGTGTTGTGAGTTATGAATCAACTCGAGCTGGATTGGTACCTATTGAAAGGCATTCTCTGTATTCTCTGCAAAGTTAATTTTTTTATAGTATTGTTTTTTAAATGGCTGCCACAGGTCTTTAATTAGTTGAAAGTAATGTTCCTTATATGGCCCAAAACTTTATTTATACGATACACTATTAGGTTGCACAATTTGTGATGCAAAAACGTTCTTATGATACTTTTAGTAAACACTTATTTAGTTTTCTTTTTAAACAGTTTTTAAATTTCATATACTATTTTTATTATTAAATAGATTCCTTTTTAAAGGAAGTTACATATTTCCTTTTTATAGTTTACCATTTTTGAATTGTGATTCTTTTAAATGCAGTCTCAACTTTTCAACTTTGACTTATATTTTTACACGTTTACCTCTTAAACTCTTATCAATTTTAAGTTTGACATGCAATACCATTTGCTAAATGGCTAAACCGTGAGGTTTATTTTTTGTTCAACTCAAATGTTCACTACTCTATTCTTATGATGTAGTACTTCATCATATCTTATTAGCTATCTATTCAACTTCCGATACACTTATTCATGTACTTACAAATATTTAACCTACTAAATAAGTGAAAATTAATTGTAACAACTATATAAAAGTGTAAATAATTTTACAGATTTGATGTCTTTTACAATTTTCCCATATGATTATAATCAAAATAACCTGCAAAATGCGTTAATTTTGATCTCATGTAAAAGCATGTCCAAAATTTTTAATTTGGATAGATTTACATTACAATATTAATATATTTTAAATGCTTTAAACAGATCGTTATGTGTGGACTAATTGTTTTATTATTGGAAGGAGTTATTAACAATTGATCCTAATTTTATGCCACCATGATTATTCTCCAATCAGTATTTTTAGAATCATATCTCATTTCAGTTTCCATGTTTTATTCAACAACAACTGATTTATGGCTTTTACAAATTTCATTCACCATTTCATTCACATAATCATATTTACCATATTATTTTCAAACTCTTCTATATTAACTAGAACACCTATTGCAAAACTCATTTTGCAGCTCATCACCAAACATCGATCCCCTGGTAAGCAACCTTCATCTTCAAAGATGTTATGTTTAAATTCATCTGCAACTCATCACCAAATGTTTAATATACGTTATTGAAGTCGTTTTGGAAAAAAAGTAGGTTGAAGAAAAAGTTTTTTTAAAACATGTCTAATAATTCGTTTAATCAATGGACAAAAACATGTTTGCAGGTAAAATGAACTTGATTTGACCTGTTTCGAGCCATGATAAAAGTCACCAAAGTCATTGGTACCAATCATAACCCGTTTTGACTCATTACCCAACCAGCAAATGTCTTTTTATTATAAGTTATGCAATTTAGGTGCTATAGTATTCAATATATTTGAATTGCACTTTACCTTTGATTGTGTTTCAAATGCATTTTTATTTAGTCGAGGGCTTCAAATGCATATAAAAACGAGATGTTTTACTGATATAAAGTCACAATTGTCTTTTGTATTGCACATCTGGTTTACCTGTTACATTGTACCTGAGATAAACATGCTAGAAAGTTGCATGTTTAGCATTTAATTTTTTGTTTGTTGTAGACCTTAGATCTATTGAAGTGTATTAGATTGTATTCAAATGCATTTTAAAACTTTTGTTAAATCTTTTACATTTACTATTTTTAGCAAGATCTGTAGTTCAACATTTTTAATGCAATCATACTTTTAGTTTTGAGTATATTTTCATCGTTTTCAATTTTATCGTGTTAATATATTTTGTTAATTTTTTTTATTCCTATAATTTACGTTCCATTGTCTATCTTTATTCTATTTAATATATTAAAAAATAAATAAATTATATCGTTAAACCCCGTGGGTACCCACGGGTACTAACCTAGTCAATCTTATATATATTTTCAAGCACTAAGCATATATAATTCCCTACTATATACTTTTTGTTGGCTGCATATATAAGAGAATCGAATTCTTTCTACCCCATGCATTTTGGTTCTTTGTTTTTGGTTTTAAACTAGTAAATTCAAAAGGATCGAGACAGCCTGAATAACATGCATGCATGGATAATCTAGGAAAATATATGGAAATATTTTTTTTTTTGGACAGCGAAACGAATAAAGCCCGGCTACCCGAGGTAACCCAATGACGAAAGGCGACCCCAAACGCTCTGCGAACACAGACAGCGCTGGGTAGCCGAAGCCCACCTATTAAACCAACTCCAATTCGGGGGAAACCCACTAGCCCGTCCGCCCGTAGGCACGACAACAAGCTAGCGGTAAAACCCGTTTGGCTCAGAGATCGAACTTATGTTGGCCACAATTCTCCCTTCATTGCCCCCATTTGCCCCTTCCAAAGTGGTGGTAGTGGGACTAGAACTTGGGTCTCTTTTGGAGAATCCAAGCCTCTTACCACTACACCACATTGGAAGTTGCATATATGGAAATATTTACCACTGTCTTTAGCATATATTAATATTCCAACCTTTGCTTCCAAGCAAAGTCATCTTGCTTAAAAAGTAAGAACTAGAAAATCTATATTAGCTGCTTGTTTATTTAAACTAATGATTATTACCGCAATACGGTGACAAGCGGCCAGGTCATAGTACGTTGGTGAATGTGTCATGCGGTGCAGTGATAATGTTGTGTTTGCGATTTTATTACACATGCATATTAATTACGATGATGACATGATTGTGTGTTGTCTTGGCATTATGATGATCACATTAACATGTGATGCTCACATGCCGCAATGTTACTTGACACGTTTGTGACTTTGTTACACGTGTTACGTACGTTCATGACAGTAATGTCATTTGGTATAGCTAAAAGATGTTATTACGTCTTGCACGTTCTGATTTGAAGTTGTAAAAATGATTAAGAAATAATAAAAACAAAAGAATAAAAAAAGTGTAAAGAAAAAATGAAGATCTAAAAAAAGAAAAAAAACACTTTAAATATATTAAGTGACATTTACATATATCTATTTCATAAGATCATTTATTAAATATTTACTCACTTCTTAAATTCAATTACATATTTCTCCTTCGTAAACCACATATATTACATATTTACCCATTTTCTTTAAAATAACTTTTTGAATTAATATTTTTCCCTAACTGATCTTGATAAATGCATTTTTATAGTTACCAACTTTATGTTGTTATCGACTTTTGTTATTTTCATTGACTACTTTATATGTGTTCGTTTGGAGAAATTTATAAACTAACAACAAAAAGAATGTGACTTTTGATTCTCAATGTGGGTTTCTTCTTATGGTTTGTGTAAAAGAAAGAGTAATGAGTAATTTAATATGCCAAAGGGAATGTGTAATTAAACTTTAGGCTTTGTTAAATATTTAATTGATAGGTTTAGGAAGAGAAACATTTAAAAATTTCTAAAGAAAATGGGTAAATATGTAATATATGTGGTTTAGGAAGAGAAAATATGTAACTGAATTTAAAGAACGGGTAAATATGTAATAAATGATCTTATGAAGTAGATATATGTAAATGTCTCATATATTAAAACATCAAGAGTTAAGTGCAAAATGCATCCCTGTTGTTTACACACAAAAACAATTTGCAACCCCGCTTGAATATTTAGACATTTTGCAACCCTAGACTTTCTAAAGTGAGTCATTTGCATCCCCCGGTTAGTTTGATTGTTAGTTGATCGTTATTTGTAAAGGTAAAATAGACCATTTACCTAAAAAATAAACATATTAAGGGGCAATTCATATATACACATGTAAAACTAAAAAAAATATGATGTCCTTACAAAGTTCTAAAATATCATAAATGCATATGAAAAATTAAAAATAGCTAGAGCACAACTAAAGTTCACTCACCCATATATATGCCCAATACTTAATGTGATGACTCTGGCCCCATGCCGTCTTCATTGACGAGTTATCATATATACCCTTACAAAATATTTAAAATATCATATTACCAAATTCACTACAAAAATTTAGTAAATTTGGAAGAAGACCGTTAGGATTCTAAATCTAATTCTCATGTCGAACACAAATAAAAGCTAGAGTACTCTAAAAACTAATATATATCCAAGTAGAATGGTTATTAAGTAAAAGTTCACTAAAACTGGATAAATATAATTTTTTTATGACTGAATAAAATAATATATAAAATTTGTCAGGCTTATACAGGTAAGTATTTATATTTTATTTTTGGTTGAGTATATATGAAATTTATTTAATTTGAAAGGGTACATATAAAAATAATTCCAATATTTAACATGTAGTCCAAAAAATATTAAGGTATATTGGTTTTTATTGGTTCCAACTATCACATTTTGTCTTCTATCGGTCCCAACTATTGAATTGGCTGTCAACGGTCCCAACTTTTATCACTTTGGTAACCACTGGTCCCGTTGTTAAATTTTTTTAACGCGTTAAGTTTTTTCCAAATTCAATACCGATGTTATAAGCCTTTTGATCGGAACGATAATATAAGTCGATTGATGGAAAAGTTACCTCAAAACGGCGCTCCGAACAACGAAATAGTGCTTCAATCGGGTGTTTAAACCTAATGGTGCTTCAATCGGATGTAAAAATATTATCGTTCAGAGAGCCTTTTCGAAAAAACTTTTACATCAATCGACACGCATTATCCTTCCAAACAAAGGTCTAAAACATCGGTCTTGAATTTGGAAAAAACTTAACGGCGTTAAAAAAATTTAACGACGGGACCAGTGGTTACCAAAGTGATAAAAGTTGGGACCGTTGACAACCAATTTAAAAGTTGGGACCGGTAGAAGACAAAAGGTGATAGTTGGGACCAGTAAAAACCAATATACCAAATATTAACTAATTCCAATAATTAACATGTAGTCCAAAGAATATTAACCTTGACTAAAAATTAATTTATGCATGCCGACATGGATTCTCTAATTCGTAGAAATATTCCTATTGATTCGGTTTTATGCAAGTTTTGTGACTGTGCAAACGAATCGGTAAAGCATATTTTCACATCTTGCGACTTGGCTATGCATGTCTGGGCGAAAGTGGGCTCTTGGTGTAACATCCCTCCAATATTCACATTTTCTTTCAAGATATTTTGGAGATTCCGTCTTTATTGCAAGGTGATGCTAATTTCAAGCATGTTGTTCATGCGGTTTTCATGATCACAACTTGGAGCTTATGGAGACATCGGAACGAAATCATTTTTGACAATGTGAGGCCATCTGCTAACAAGGTGCTATGCGAGATTATGGTTGTGAGTTCTTTATGGCTAAAGTCTAGAATAAAAAGAGAGGTTCATATTGTGTCACACCCTCAATTTTCCACAAACGGGGTATCCGTTAGGCGTGTGACATACCATAAAATATACAATCACATACAATTTACACATACGATTGGACCGAAACTCGAACCGAAAACAAAACGAACAAAAATCATAACGAATCGATCGAATCAAACCAAAACTACACGTTGTCGAGATATATATATACGTACCGGAGGTTGCGGTTACTAATACGAAAGAAGCGGTGATTGTTAAGATGATTGTGCTGATGGTAGTCGGAGTTACAGGTGGCGTCGGTGGTGGTGTTTTCTGAAACTGGGGTGGCGTTCGATGGTTAAAGTGACGATGATGGTGAGGTTTGTGTACAACGGAGACGACATCAACAAAGGGCGGCGGTTTGCTTGCTGATCAGACGAGGAGTGTGATGTTGTTTAGGTGTGTGCTGTTGATACCACCAGCGACAGATAGAAGACGAGGGAGTGGGATGTTGTTGATGTGTATGAAACAGAAATGGTGAAGGTGGGATTAGGGTTGGGCAATTATTATAAAACTTACACTTTGGCCCCTAAACATTAGAAGGTTATTAAGTTTAGTTTTTAAGTTACTTCATGATTTTAGTTATTTGCAATTTAACTCCAAACTTAATAAAACTTAACGGGATAGTTAAAAGTAGTTAAATGTGTTAACCTGAATTTGCGGGGTGTCACATCATCCCCTTGTTAAAAGAATTTTCGTCCCGAAAATTACGTCGTGTCATTGGTTGGCTGAAATGAACTAGAACAAAAGAAAATAATTTTTTTTTTCAGGTTGTCATATCATCCCTTTGTTAAAAGAATTTTCGTCCCGAAAATTAAATCGTACCTTTGGTGTTGGACGTTGTTATTTTAATAGCCAAGAATGATTATATTTGTTTTACATTAGTTAGCCACTTCATATGATTTAAACCAACTAGAGTAACCATTTGCAGGATTTCAACTGGTTTTATGTATCGCGGGTTTGAAGAGATTCAAAAGTTTCTTGGGATCTTCTATTAAGATTTATAAACAACGATTTGTATGTAGAATGTTCAGAAATTTTAGATCACGGAGCTTCGAGTTGTTATTCAGATTTCAAGGATCAAGACTTATCTAAATAGTCTATATTAAATAAACGTTGTTATTCGAGTTGTTTAGAGATCATTAAATTGACTCAATCGTGTGTACGTACTTGACTTTATTAAAGAAGCGTTGTCAAAACGCGATCAAGGATGTCATGGATATTCTAAAAACAGATGAGGAATGAATATTTGATACTACTTATATATTTTGAAAGTACGTGTTTTAATAAAAAAAAATGATCAATAAATTTAATAAGTATTAGTATCTTTGATAGCTATGCGATTTGTTGTGACCGAGAGAACTAGTAATTATACAATAGGATAATAGGATTTTACGTACTGAAGTAGTGTTAAGCCAAAAAAAGTCGATGTTACATGAGTTGTTCCTAGTCATTGCAGTACAATAAGTTTTATTTTTGATGAAATCTTAGTGTTACGCTTAGAAGTGTGTCGGGGGGGGGGGGGGGTATATGATACACCAAGAGCTTATCTTTTTATTCGAATAGGAGGTTTATTCAATCGTGTAGGTCTTTTAAGATGATCTAAAAATATTCCTTTTAAAATACGGGTTTTAGTTTACAAATGGATTAGATAAGAGCTCAACAATAAGACGTTAGCAAGGATTTTGATATCAAGCTTCTCTGAGTGATAGCGTTTGAATTCGTCATTAGGGTGTTTAAGGGATGATGAGAGATAATAGTCGGGTTTGCTAACGGATTAGGTAAGCATGACGTGTAATTTCATTACTTGGGTTGTGTAGCTTAACTAATTTCTTTAAACATGCAGTTTCCTCTATTGGATTTTCATTGTTTGGAACGATTAGGTGATAATTGTTTACATCGTGCTTATATAGTTTTGATCAAGACCATTAATTACATACAAGGTGGATTCTATTAAATTAACATAAGTTTTGAAAGAAAGATATTGCATGATTGGAGTGCCGAATGACAATGAGAGAATTATTTATTATATTTCTTAGCAGATACAATGTGTATTAGAATGACGAAATAAGAGATTGTTATCTCAATTTTTAATAGATGAGGCTCAAGCAATACGCTAGTTGGTATTAATTGTTTATTGTGGACTATACTATTCATCATATGAATCCTTAGAGTCATAGAACATATTCAATGCTTAGGGTTATAAACCCACCCGGGGGGGGTCAGTTATAAAAATCACCTAGATTTTCATTATCATTGTGAGCAATAGATACCTGAAAGTTATATGTGTCTAGATATATAGCGAATTGCCATATGCATGGTAGATAGAATAGGGTTGTTCGTAAAACAAAATTCAAGGGTGGTCGCTTTTAGGCTTGCAACATCGATAGCACTTAAGCTGTGTTACTATTACGCGAATAATCTGGAAGAGAGATTTGAATATATTTTTCGATGTAGTGAATGTAGATAATGTTTATGAATTTAAATATTCTTGATGGATAAATAAAGTTTTAGATCCAATGCGTGTTTTACAACAATGGAGGTACAAATAGTGATTGCAATACCATTCACGAGAAGCGATCATGTATGTGAGATATTATGTGGCTGGTTAATTCTGACAGTAAGGAGTTTTCCAAATAAGTCGTAGTTTTATAGGGCTCTTCCTAGTAACCCTTACTATTACAAGATTTGTTTAATGCTCGATTGAGGAAACCATGATATTAAGTTGTTATCGGCGTTGGGTAAGAGGTCATAACACACTGACCAAAATTTACGGCATTCCATTGTATTATGAGTTTGCGGCATTAGCATGGCAGAAGTTTATATTAGAAGGTGGTATTATAATTGTTTACCACACAAGGATGAACTTGATACTAGTATGTTACTTAGAGATGGAGTTTTGTTCCAGGTGAATCTGTGTTGTTGGGTTCTTCACTTTTGGGTCTTGGTTGTAACTCACATGACTGGTTTTGCCAGGATCATCGTGTACCTGTAAATTCACCATTACGTTGCGCACCCGTAATCGTCAATTTACCTTACACAGTCACCCTAGTTTGTCTTCCATCATGGGCTTTAGTCTTAAGTTTTGTCATGCTTATTGTTTTGTGCTTACTTATATGATAATTTATATTATTCCGAATATAGAATGTATAAGGGAGGTATGATATTCATAAAATACTTTCTTATTTACAAACTGTAGGTTATGTTTATGTTAGTATTCAAACGCAGTCCTTGTGTAGAACGAGAATGCCATCAATACTCATCTTCACGAGGTGCCTCTTCGAGTCAATAGTTTTCACGAGAGCAACAAGCACCAACTTGATGAAATAAGATAAGTGTGACAATATGGAGAAGGTTTAAAAGAATAGAACAGAAAACTTAACGAAAGAAAATCACTACGGATAACTTCAACGTCTTAGTCTTTATGATTTGAGTGTTCAATGCTTAACGCGCTTTTGTTGTCACCACGCTTTCAACAGAGTGAGAGAAAAAAAAATCTGAATAAAAATCGGTTTTCTGAGCTTACAAAATTTAACGTATTTTGAAAAGAAGGAATTAACTGCTGAATAACTTATGCTCCACTTCACAACTCTAGAAGGGATACTCAAACGGTTCAAAACGGTTGTAATCGTCAGGCTCATACTCTTGGCCTCTTTGTGCCTTAAGAAGATGTCTCAGCCACATTCCGCGAAGAAGAATCAGATTTAAGCGGAACATTTAAATTCATGTTTGGGATAAGAACAGAGTATTTCGTATAAGGATTCTTATAGACTACAAAGATCATATATCAGGCAAGCACGTAAAATGTAACACGTATAGGCAAACAAGCACTAATGCTAACTAGGGTAATACTGTGCAGTGTGAGTGTAACTAATGCAAATGCTTAAAGTTATAGACTATATGCAATGAAATGCTAGTTCCCTATAACTTATGGCTCTGATACCAATCTGTCACACCCTCAATTTTCCACAAACGGGGTATCCGTTAGGCGTGTGACATACCATAAAATATACAATCACATACAATTTACACATACGATTGGACCGAAACTCGAACCGAAAACAAAACGAACAAAAATCATAACGAATCGATCGAATCAAACCAAAACTACACGTTGTCGAGATATATATATACGTACCGGAGGTTGCGGTTACTAATACGAAAGAAGCGGTGATTGTTAAGATGATTGTGCTGATGGTAGTCGGAGTTACAGGTGGCGTCGGTGGTGGTGTTTTCTGAAACTGGGGTGGCGTTCGATGGTTAAAGTGACGATGATGGTGAGGTTTGTGTACAACGGAGACGACATCAACAAAGGGCGGCGGTTTGCTTGCTGATCAGACGAGGAGTGTGATGTTGTTTAGGTGTGTGCTGTTGATACCACCAGCGACAGATAGAAGACGAGGGAGTGGGATGTTGTTGATGTGTATGAAACAGAAATGGTGAAGGTGGGATTAGGGTTGGGCAATTATTATAAAACTTACACTTTGGCCCCTAAACATTAGAAGGTTATTAAGTTTAGTTTTTAAGTTACTTCATGATTTTAGTTATTTGCAATTTAACTCCAAACTTAATAAAACTTAACGGGATAGTTAAAAGTAGTTAAATGTGTTAACCTGAATTTGCGGGGTGTCACATATTGCTATGCCAAATTTTATTTTTGACCCTGGTTAATGTCATTGTTGGCGTTATGTTGTTGTTGTTTAGGCTTCTTTTGTCTTTTTCTTTTGTATTTATTGGGGTTCTTAGCTACTTGTTAGCCCCCTTTATCTATAATATTTATTTACCGTCCTAAAAAAACATAGAATAGAATTTATCCCTTTTAATTGCGTTAAATTTTAAAGACAATTTCATGTTCAACTAAGAATATCTGCAAAAGATATATACGTAGGCTTTATTGGTACTTACTGTAAAAAAGAATTTTGCTGACAAATTCATTTGTTCTTTTGATTATTATATCTTTTCACTCGAGTGCGAATTTGGATTCTTTTTTTTTCTCTACCCTTTCAAACAAATTTGACATGTTTCATTGTTTTGAATCATCCATTAAGAGCATTCATATTTGGGTTGCTAAAAATGAGCATTCACATTTGGGTTGTTAAAAATGAGCATTTATATTTGGGTTGCTAAAAATTATGTTTATATAAAGTTACCTCTTTAAAAGATGGTTATAAATGAAAAAAAGTAAAGATTTATGAAAAATCTACTGTTTATTGGTATACTTGAGCATTTCATTTTCATCTGCATAATTTTTTAGGTGGAAAAAAAAAGAATGCAATTGAGGCACTTAGGATTCACTTTCTATATGTCGTATTTATGACACCTCTTCTATTTTATTTCCCCTGGATACTCCGTTTGAGCCTTAACATTAGCCTTTTTCTTATTTGTTTGACTCATTTAACATTTTTACTTTTGTTTACATTTAAACTTGGGATATAAAGAGGCATGCCGCTGAGCCTAATTTACCGTTAAAAAATTTATTCGATTAACAAAAGACCATATACCTATAATCTCTTGTTTTAGTGGTCTAAAAGAGGGTGAGAGAATTTGCTATCTTAGAGGTTCTGAATTCTAGTATCGTTTCATCAACCTTAGCATTTAACTGATGTCTATCAATTATATCATTTTATTCAAATATTTTGTGCAGTATTTAAAGATTTATAAATTATAATTTTAATCTTAATTTTAAATAAAATTAATATTTTACGTATTATACTCATGTTTATTTCTTCAAAAAACTTGAGTTGTATAAATATATAGTTTTTCGAATTTAAATTAAACTTTAAATTTAATAGAACGTAATAATTTTCAATTTACTATTATGATGGCGTAGTTTTAAAATTTATTGTTTTAAGTTTACTATTATGATGACGATATTGTAGGAATTATTCGTTAAACCATTCAATTTCATTGTACAAAGTATAAAATCTGTTAAAGTAATTTAAAATATGTAATAAAAATCATAGTTGAATTTTAAATTTAAACTTTATGGGTTTTCAATAAGTAAATATCCAAAATTGATTCAATGGATAACCAAATATTTTAACTTAATTGAGATGATAAAAATCGCAATTGGATTTTGAATTCAAACTTTATGATATAAAAGAATATGAATTTTAATATTTACTTATGCAAAATTGATTCAATTGATAACCATGATTTTTAATTTAATTGAGATGATTAATGTGAGAGTCCCACATAATATAAAATGAGATGACAATGATGTGTCATGTTTGAATTTTGAAAGAATGACGCGTGGTAAAAATTTAATGTTTTATTAGTGTGTATTATGTTAACTAGTTTAGTGTCCGCGCTACGCTCGGGAACACAATTCAAGTGATGGTTTTAAAGATGTTCATGAATGTTCCATTTAGTTTTGAGACAAAACCGTGGTCAAACGGAACACATGATATATTTTTAAAAATTAGATTTTTAGTATAGCAATATTATACTCAAATTAAAGAGAATATAGTGCTTAGTTTTATGGTGTAGTTTATTTTTTTTAAATCATATAAAAATTTTATGTATATTTATAAAACACTGAGGTCTTTAATTGTATGTTATTATTAACTTTATCCATAAGTTTCATTTTTAAACCCTATCAAATATAAACCGACTCACGTACACCCCTTGTAGTAAAGGGTTAAAAATATAAATACTCTTAAATTTTTCAGAATTCTTCAAAATATTAGGGGACCAAAAATGTAATTAGTTTTATTATAATAAATTTTATATACATATTTTATATAAAAAATAATTATTGTGAGATAATCTCTCAAATAATGCCACATAAGCTAAAAACTATGAAAAGATGTCACATATGATTTTTTTGTTTTGGTATATTATATAAGGATACCCCGTGTAACACATGGGTTGAATAAATATATATTAAAATTAATATTTAAATAACCATGTACTTTTTTTTATAAAATAACTTGGTGTAAAACTGTATAGCTTTTCGAATTCCATTAAACTTAAACCAACACCTACCACTCCATCCACGTTCAAACTTTGCATTTTTAGCCCTTCAACTTTCTTCTAGTTTCAACTTTCTCCAACTTTGATTTAATTATTATTTTGACCTATAACTTTGGATGTTTATACTTTAGACCAAAAACTTTTTTTTATCAACGTGTGTGGCTGAGTCACAAACGTCAGACCTCGCTGCCTCTATCGTCAAAACGCTCGACACATGTCAAAGTTGAAACGTTCACCAAAGACCCGACTGTCGCATCACGCGACCAGGTTACGTAACTAGTTGTATATTATTCTAAAGGCGTGTAACCACCTTGTTTGTCAACCACTTTTTTTAAGTTGACATATTTACGATTTTGACCCCCAACTTTGACTTATTATTATTTGGACTTCTGGTGTCAATTTACAATTTTGACCCCTCGACTTTGACTTATTATTATTTGGACCCCTGGTCCCAATTTACAATTTTGACGCGTTACTATAGTTTGACATATTTACGCCGACTTTAACTGGGTTATCATTTTGACCTATAAGTTTGGATATTTCTCCGTTAGTTAATATGTGACACGCATTACGACTTTACACTGTTACGCACAAGACATGAAACTTTTTTTTATCAACGCATGTGACGAAGTCTCATACGCGAGAGCCAGTTGCCGCATCATGTGACCCGGTCTTAAATCTACTTTTTATGAAATATAACTAAGTATATTTTTCACCCATCGCACGACAATTGTTAAGCAGATTAATTATTACTTCATGAATACCCTACCAGCAGCTCACAAACAAAAATTTAACAAAAAAAGTCAAATACAGAAAGAAAACACAAAAAAATAATAAAATAATATAAAACAACCCACTCGTGACATAGACCAATAGCAACACAACATCTCAAACAATCAACCAATATCAACACAACACCTCAAGTCGCACACAAAACATTATTTCGTGACATCAACCAATAGCAACATAACACCTCAAACCATCAACCAATAGCAACACAACACCTCAAACCATCAACCAATAGCAACACAACACCTCAAACCATCAACCAATAGCAATACAACACCTCAAACCATCAACTAATAGCAACATAACACCTCATGCCACACAAAACATTATTCAACAAATATCAATAAAACACATCAAACCATCATCCAATAGTAATACACCACTTAAGCCACACACAAAATATTATTCATGAAGTGTGTGTTTAAATAGATGAATAACATATATATCATGCTAGCATAAAAAGTAAAGAAGACTATGTTCATAGAGTAGGGGCATAGAGCCGCATAGACATCGCCGGATGATGACCGGTCTTTTGAGGAAATAATTATTATACTTAAAAATTTTAAAAAAATTACCATTAATCATAAAATTATAATCATTATATTTAAAAATTTGTAAATATATAACACATAGACTAAAACTACAGTTTATTCTTACGTATATATGATTGTTTGTGTAGTATATATAAGAGATTTTTACATATTTCATCTTCCTAATCTCATCAATTACATATTTAACAAAACCTAAACTTTAATTACACATATCCAATTTGACATATTAAATTGTCTATTTACCCCTTCTTTTACACGAATCAAACTCATATTGAGAATCAAAGTTACATTCTTTGTGTTGTTCGATTCTAGATTTCTCCAAACAAACGCATACAACGTAGCTCTTCTTCTCTGATTTTCGGATGGTGATTTAAGTGGTATTGGGTTTTGTATTTTATTATTCTTTACTGGATTCAAAAGATTTTATTTTGGCATTATTGATTTTGTTTGGATTTAACGATCTTCTTTGTATTGTTGATTTCGTAGTTTGATTGGATATTGATTTAATAATTATAATGACAATGATTTTGACGTTCTTGTAATGATCAAAACGCAAAGTAAGTATATAAAAATACATTTAGTAAGATTAATAATAATAAAATAGTAATTCATAAATTTATTTTAAAGAAAATAGACACATATATAAACCTTATCTAAAAAGTAAATGTTAGCCTTGACGGTGGTATACCGCATGTGATCCACGTATGAAAAGACAAAACACACCAAAGATGTCTGTCTCCTTTTCGTATATACCTAACCTACCTCCTTAACTAAGACGTGCTTACCTCTATTTATTATGTTTTCCCATTATTAACCAAAAAATACTTTTTCACATTTATTTATTTAGAATATAAATAAACAAAAGGAACAAAATTATGCAAAACGCGTATCTTCACATACAATTTACACACAGAATATAAGTAACTTTCCTTTACAGTTATGTAGACAAACTTATTCAGATACACTTGTAAAAATTAAAAGGACCCAAATCATACAACATTAACTTATTTATTACAATTAAATCCACCACATAAATACATTAAAATTCCAATTTAAATGTTCATTAAACATGACAATAATCTATACCTTGTAATAAAAGAAGGTTTTAAAGGACACGTGTTATTTATTAAAGAGGGTGTTGGAAAATTTTCCCGTTCAAACTAAAAATCTTTTATTCTAAGCTATTTATGAAAAAAAAATCAATAACATTAAATCATCAATAATTTTTTATTAAGCTTAATCTATATACCTTAGTTACATTCCTAAAATAACTGTGAAAGTGAAAAACAAACAAGTTAAACAAATAAGTCATTGTAATTTACGACCTTGACCCATGTATGCCGACCTGTATGCTCGACCCGGTACATATGAGTGTCACCGTGAATTTTGGCGAATATCTATCATTTGGATTATTTGTATGTCTGTTTTTCTTAATCTTTTTTTATATCAACTGGTAGGATTTATAAGACACCTAATTTAAAAAGTAAATATTTAATTTGGTACTAATAATGTACTTGTAGTTTAATATATTTGGTCAAGGCTCAAATTAGATTTTTAATTTAGTTTGTGTTCTATTTTCATATATTTTTCATCTAATGTGTAGTTTATTTTCAAATGTTACTTTTTCGTAAAGTTTAGAATTGTGTTTTTTATGTTTCGACCCGTATAACACACGGGATTTAATCTAGTATTATCCTAAAACATAAAAGACGTAATATTTTATAAAAATATTAAAGACGTAATATGTTAAGGTTAAATGCAGAATATTACAGAATAATGTCTTTTATTAAAGAGTGTCATCTTTTGTGATACCGGAAGGTTGTAGGTGATTTCAGCATTTTATCTATTTATGTTAACAGTTCAAAAACTTTCCCTAATTACTTGAAACTAGAGCAACCGAACAAGTTCTTTTTGTTACTTTAAGAATAATAATAATAAATAGATGAAGCTATGTGTTGTCTTTTTTTTCTCATTGTACGTTAATTTATTTAATAATAATAATACCAGCCAGCCAAGGGAGAATTGAGTTGAGGTGTTGTTATTGATATCATATTTTGTGCAACTGTTACTAACGGCAATGAATAACGGTGGGTCACCGTACCGGAGACACCGGAAAGATGTTGAGTCCGGCGATGGTTACGAGGATGAACATGAGTCGGTTTATAGTCCTTTTAATATTGTTCGTACTAAAAGTGCACCACTTGATCGACTTAGAAGATGGAGGGTATTGTATATATTGTTACTTTTCATGTTTGTGTTTGAGCATTGATGATATGTTTTAACTTGCATTTGCTTGGTTGTATATTATTTGTCACACATGGGTTGTTGTATGCGCGACAAATGTGAGATTTATACTTCAAATAAGCTATTTTACTCATCATAGTCTTGACTAACGAGGACGTTGGCCCTTGCAGTGGTTTTGAACCATAAACATTTGACCCTCCTTAAGGGCTAATCTTCTTGTTGAGGTCCAACGTTCTCGTTGGTCACGACTGGTTGCCACCAGGCCACCATTCGGACTGGCCTGGTCGGTGAAGAAGCTAATTTCGTCTATAAACCATATATTTGTTGATGTGTGACAAGTCTTGTAATGGTTTCAGTCTTTAACACATGCATGTATAGAGTGATAAGTTTTTGGCATGAACTGGTTTTAATGAAGTGATTTTATATAAATGGTTTATTATATGAAAGATTGAAGTTTTGATCACACATTTACACAATGTAATTTTGTTACAACCAAGAGTATGATCATAATCTATCTTTATTACTCTTGTTTTTTTTCAATGTCTTAACATTTTCTTGTTGTTGTTGTTGTTGATATAGCAAGCGGCGTTGGTGTTGAACGCTTCACGTAGATTTCGATACACTTTGGATTTGAAAAAGGAGGCAGAGAAGAAAGAAATTATCGCGAAAATCAGAACTCACTCACAAGTTTTAAGAGTAATGTTATGTTATTTCATATGTTGTACATAATCTGATATTTACTATAAACAACTGATGACCTTTTATTTTTGTTTTGCAGGCAGCGATTCGTTTTCAAGAGGCTGGAAAAACACCAGATGGATCCCCGAGTGTACCTCCATCTCCCATACCGACGGGTGATTATGATGTTAGCCCCGAGCAACTTGCTGCAATGACAAGAGACCATGATTTTGCAGCTTTGCAAAACTTTGGAGGGGTTAAAGGATTAGCAGACAAGTTGAAGACGAATGTTGATAAGGGAATTCATGAAGACGAGTCAAATATATTGGATAGGAAAAATGTGTTTGGGTCAAATACATACCCACGGAAAAAAGGACGCAGCTTTTGGGTATTTGCTCGTCATGATACTTTTGGTGTTTGATGTGGTAATTTAAACTAACGTGTGTTTTGCGTTTGATAGATGTTTCTGTTGGATGCTTGTCGAGATACAACCTTGATAATCTTGATGGTGGCTGCTGCTGCTTCTTTGGCTCTAGGCATAAAAACAGAGGTTAGTCAATCAGAACTTGTTGAAACTTAATCATTTATCCTTGCTTATAGTTAAATAATAATAATATTTGTGATATTTGCAGGGGATCAAAGAGGGATGGTATGATGGGGGGAGCATAGCTTTGGCTGTTATAATTGTCATAGTTGTTACAGGTACTTTGTTAAATAAACATTGATATTGTAAACGCTTGTGCTACGAGCAGAAACTTGATGCTTGATTCATGTTTTGCAGCCATAAGTGACTATAAACAATCACTTCAATTTCAAAACTTAAATGAGGAGAAGCAGAACATACAGTTGGAGGTGGGATTTAACAGACAACAGTGTATTTTTTATATTTTTTATATTTTTTGTGATTTATAGTTCTGCTGACAATAAAGATGACAATTTGTAGGTTGTAAGAGGTGGAAGACGTGTGGAAATTTCGATATTTGATATTGTTGTGGGGGATGTCATACCTCTAAAAATTGGAGACCAGGTTAGACAATAAGTTACTCTTTATTTTTTTGTAACGCGGTATGTATTATTCCATTCTTGCATATGTTATCTTGTTGACCCGTTTAACTGTAAATCAGGTTCCAGCTGACGGTGTTTTAATTTCTGGTCACTCCCTTGCTATTGATGAATCAAGTATGACTGGGGAGAGTAAAATCGTGAGTTACATGGAATTTAAAATATTTAATTTTTTTAATCTCTTATGTCTTTGTGGGTCGGTATCATTGTTTTTTACATGGCGGAAACAGGTCAACAAAGATCACAGAACACCATTTTTAATGTCTGGTTGCAAGGTCGCTGACGGCTATGGTACTATGCTGGTATGCAAGATGATCACTCACGTTTCCTTTTAAGCTTCTATACGGAACTAAAAGTTTATTTATATAATCTTTTTTAGGCGACTAGTGTTGGGATAAATACTGAATGGGGACTGCTTATGGCTAGCATATCAGAAGATAACGGTGAAGAAACACCATTACAAGTTAGTTCTGAGGACATGTTCTTTAAACTTAGTTGATTGGCAATATATAAATTTCGTCGTTATAAAACCACTTAAAACTGCTTAAAGACTTAAAGTAAGTATTATGACTTTAATAGGTGCGGTTGAATGGAGTCGCGACTTTTATTGGTATAGTTGGGCTTGTGGTTGCTGTATCTGTTCTTATTATCCTTCTTGCTAGGTAATTTTACTTGACATGCATTATAACCATACATTTCTAGCTCAATCTCACTTGGAGATGATAACTTTCTGTTTGTTAGATATTTTACTGGACACACGGAGGATGCAGAAGGAAGAGCTCAGTTTATTGCTGGAAAAACTAGTGTCGGGGATGCTGTCGATGGCGCAATCAAAATTTTCACTGTCGCGGTATGCATCTTCTGCATTTATACTCAGTTACTGTCCTAGTTGACTTTTAAGTCTCGAACATACTATTCATTGACTTTGAAAATAATTTGGTAATGTTTAAGTCTCGAACATACTAATTCTTGAAGAATGTATAGGTTACTATTGTTGTTGTTGCGGTGCCAGAAGGGCTTCCTTTAGCTGTAACCTTGACGTAAGTTATAACCGTTTTTCCAGTCATCTTTTTCTTTCTTGTTTTATCTGATACATTTAAATGGCTACATGTCTCATCATTTTGTGCATGATTACAGGCTTGCATACTCTATGCGGAAAATGATGGCAGACAAAGCATTGGTAAGTTTCACATCAAGTGTTTAAAACTTCAAATCTCGCGGTTTTGACTTTTAAATTTTATTTTGTTTGATTTTGTTGGTATTCGGTCAAATACAGGTTAGGAGGCTATCTGCTTGTGAAACAATGGGTTCTGCTACTACAATCTGCAGCGACAAAACCGGAACCTTGACAGTGAATATGGTGCGGTGTTTATGATTCTTGCGGATCTTGTTTTTTTCCTCTTATTAACAAATGACAAAATTACTTTGTTATTAACTTATCACGTGTTTTTTGCTTTCTTCAGATGACCGTGGTCGAGGCTTATATATGCGGGAAGAAAATAGACCCGCCAAGCAACAAGGCAGAATTACCATCAGGAATTGTGTCTCTTCTCATTGAAGGTGTAGCTCAGAACACAACTGGCAGTGTGTTTTTACCCGAGGTAATTATTTCTGGCGTAGCGATCTTCAACTTATTTTGAGAGTGCAACTTTCACGGTGCATTGTTGGCGTTTAATAGGGTGGTCAAGATGTCGAGGTTTCTGGGTCACCTACCGAGAAGGCTATTCTTCAATGGGGACTTAAAGTTAGTTGCTTGTTCATACATTTTTACAGCCTTTTGTTGTCTTCTCTATTCATTATAAGGTGAAACTGATCAGCTTTGTTACAATTGCAGCTTGGAATGAATTTTGAAGCGGTCAGGTCAGAGTCTTCGATCATTCATGCATTCCCGTTCAACTCTGAGAAAAAACGAGGTGGTGTTGCGGTGAAACGGGTAATTTTTCAGGCTTTTAGATGTTTCATGACCACATTTCTAATATGCTACAGTTGAGATACTATTTTTTTGTAATTTTTTCAGGCTGATTCTGAAGTTCATGTACACTGGAAAGGGGCTGCTGAAATCGTGTTAGCTGCATGTACACGATACATGGACATTAACGGGCAGCTTATTCCCCTGGATGAACGAAAGGTATGAGATTCGGTCTCTTTTGTAATCGATGAATAACCATTATTAGCAAGTTTTATGGACCCAACATTTTGATTTTTACATGATATTTGGTCATGAAAAGTTTAGGAAACATCATTTTGCCATGATGCAAAGTTAATTGTTTCTTCTCTTTTGTTTCGTGCAGGTTGAGTATTTTAAAAAAGCGATTGAAGATATGGCTGCTGGAAGTTTACGGTGTGTTGCTATTGCCTACCGACCTCTGAAAAGGGAAACTGTGCCAACAGATGAAGAAGAATTAACAAGCTGGCAATTGCCGGAAGGTGATCTTATTTTGCTAGCGATAGTTGGTTTGAAGGTATGTGCTTCTTAGATCAAATAGTTGGCTTATAGATGTCGTGTTTCTTGTATGGTGACATGGTTCGCATTGTAGGATCCTTGTCGGCCAGGTGTCCGAGAAGCTGTTCAACTATGTGTAAAGGCTGGTGTTAAGGTAATACACGTCGTTTTATCTTCAGAAGTTGGTTAATGTTTAGTTTTGTACCTGTTTTGATATTATGCAATATGATCTTAATTTTACTTAAACTTGTGCAGGTGAGAATGGTGACTGGTGACAATCTTCAAACAGCAAAAGCAATTGCATTAGAATGTGGCATACTAGGGTCAAATGCGGACGCTACGGAGCCAAACTTAATTGAAGGGAAATCATTTCGGGCATTATCAGACGCACAAAGACTAGATGTAGCTGAGAAGATATCGGTATGTGAATTGATCATAACATCCTCTTAACCCTTTTAAGCCTATAGTAAGAAGTGACATATTTGCTGATAAGAATGCATGGTCGAAAATGACAGGTGATGGGGCGGTCGTCTCCTAACGATAAACTGTTACTTGTGCAAGCTCTGAGAAAGAGAGGACATGTTGTGGCTGTTACTGGAGATGGAACTAATGACGCCCCTGCGTTACATGAGGTAATTAAAGTTCCTGGTATAATATATGTTTTCTATTTTGTAAAATCAGCAACAATTTTGGTTTCTTAATTTTAGGCTGATATTGGTCTTGCTATGGGGATACAAGGCACTGAAGTGGCAAAAGAGAGTAGTGACATCATCATATTGGACGATAATTTCGCTTCTGTTGTTAAGGTGGAGATTGGTCCAACTAAAATTACGAGACCGTAAAACTGAATTGCATATTGATGATCGTTGTGTTTGTCTGTTATGTAACAGGTTGTTCGGTGGGGAAGATCAGTTTATGCAAATATACAAAAGTTTATCCAGTTTCAACTTACTGTAAATGTTGCAGCCCTTATAATCAACGTTGTAGCAGCTGTATCCTCCGGCGATGTCCCCCTAAATGCAGTGCAGGTATCTCTCTTGCCTTCTTTAATGCAGAAGTTAGGCATCAATATTGTTAAAATTGGTAGTTAACAGTTTTTACTTTGTTTTGTTTTCGTTTCTGTGTAGCTCCTTTGGGTGAATCTTATCATGGATACTCTCGGTGCGCTTGCACTGGCTACTGAGCCGCCCACGGATCACCTCATGGACCGCCCTCCCGTAGGACGCAGGTTATATTTTGGAATAAAATTTATAGTTTTGTTTGTTACTTAGTGCTTCAGTTTCATGTTGTAATTTGTTCTCTTTGTCCCTGCAGGGAACCTCTTATAACAAATATTATGTGGAGGAACTTGTTGATACAGGTAATGCATTTTGTTGTTACATTTCAAGTGAGGGTGTAAAACTAATGAAAAATTTGTTGTAATGAAATCGTAGGCTTTTTATCAAGTGTCGGTTCTCCTTGTACTCAATTTCCGAGGCAGAGAAATCCTGCATTCACAGCATGACCCTGATGAGCATGCTATCAAAGAGAAAAACACTCTCATTTTCAACGCGTTTGTCTTTGCTCAGGTAATTAGTCCAACTTACTCTATCTAGGCTGTGTGAAGTCTATTGTGACATAACCTATGAGGGGTTAGGCGATTGATTCCCAATAACAGAGGTCTCAGTTTTGAATCTAGCTTCCGCTGGTTTTGTCTAACCTCTTAAAGGCCATCTGACTGGCGCAGGCTGCGTTTTAGACGCATGCCAATTTTCTTCTTTCAGTTCTACCATAAGAAGTGGCTAATCATTGTAATTGCAGATATTCAACGAATTTAACGCTCGGAAGCCTGATGAATTTAATGTTTTTAAAGGAGTTACTAAAAATCGCCTTTTTATGGGAATCGTGGCGCTTACTGTTGTTCTTCAAGTAAGATTCAGACGCATACCCCCTTCTTTTTCTTTCTCCTACAGAAACATGTGTACACAATCTCATAGTCATGTACTTGCAGGTTATAATAGTCATGTTTCTTGGAAAATTCACCACAACTGTAAGGCTCAGTTGGCAATTGTGGCTCGTCTCTATTGTGATCGGATTCATCAGGTCAGTTGTATTTTCAAAATTACACCAGAGACAACGTTTTCATATTTTTTCCCTGATCTTTGATTTATTTTCAACCTGTTACCAGTTGGCCTCTTGCGCTTGTTGGGAAATTGATACCTGTCCCTGAAAGGCCCTTTGGTGATTACTTTATCAACTTGTTTGCATCTTGCAAAAAGCCTAGAAACAGAGGTGCATACTAGGGACTTAAAACGGTTATATCAATTTGTGTAACGAAAATACATAGTTATGTTATAACCTGAACTCGTGTTTCTTGTTATAGCAGGTAACGAGGATTAGTTCTTGAATATAAGTGTAGCTCTTGGAAGTGTGCTTGTCTTTTTTATAGTGCTTGCTCTGCTGGACATATTCAAAGGCTAACAACAACTTGTATACATCTCTAACAATACCTACGGTTTTGAGCTCTTTTGGGATTTGGTCAAGAACTTGGAAGTTTTTCTTGGATTTGTTTTAACTTGGAATCATGTTCGGTTGGCATATTGTTTAGGGTTTGTGTTTGATGTTATTATTATTACCATTTTGTTATTATCTGCACGAACCGAATCCGAACAAGCTGTACATGCTGAAATATTGTGTTTTATGTTATTTTGGTTTGGGTGAAGCTAAGGCTGGCTTTTGAGGTTTGACTCATGAGAAGTTTACTGAGTTTAGAGGTGGCAATATCAGTTCATGTATTTGCAAACTAGTTTAATGCGTAAACCTTGAAACTTTGATTATAAATACGACTGGTTGGGGTTCAAATCCGGTAAGGTGCAGGTTCAGGTAGTGCTATTTATATCCTAAAAAATTTACAAATTGATGTTAAAATGTTTTGGTTCAGCTACACGTAAAATCAGAACTTGTTCTGACCTGTTTTTCAGTCCACGCTCTTGGTCACCTCAAGCACCCATGGATTTTTACCAGACGTAAATTACCAAGGCTGCATAACGCTTTGCGATGCATGTGACAATTTTGGTCTGAAATAAAGTCATTTGATGAGATTTTGATGTAGCAGACAATGAAAATGATGCATGGCCTTTTCTACCATCGGAGCATATCGACCACAGTCGTAAGCCGGTGATTCCAACCCTCTCTGAACCGATTCACACAACATGATATCTTCCATCTACAAATAAAATAAAAATCTGTGTCATACGACATATGCTCACATAGTCATATACCTAAAGCCATGAAGTTCATATGAGCTTTGCATTTGCATACCTGAACTTTCTCACTGTCTTCTAAACTCTTAGCCACAAAAGCTTCATCATCCTACAAAACAAGCCAATATGTAGGACCATGAATATGTGGAAGCGAATACATGCATGCAGGAAGTAGCTCATAAGTTATAATACCTTAAGAGACGCGTCAAGGAAGTAATCAAAAATCACTTTGCATTTTCGGGGTCCTAATGGGATTACTAGATTTGTGTCCATCCATGGCCCGTACCTATCCCAGGCCAACCCATAACAAGAAACGGTTAGTTGGTTAGAAAGAGGGCAACTCTGATGCAATGCGGACCATGTTAGTAGAAAGCAAGATTCTAATGGTTAAGTGAGGTACCCGTAACCAAAAAGTTAGGAGTTTAAAATTTTAAATTCTGCTGTTAAAAAGATCAGGAAACTTGCCTATTCACCATGAAGTTTGGATAGATGAAAGCATATAAGGATTTAGATCCAAGTCTATCGAAATCTTCTTGACTCTTAACTTCACCTCCATCACATCCTTGTATGCTTACATTCTCATATATCTTGAAATAAAACTTAAATATCTCAATAACATTTGAATCATATTTTGAACTATCAACTATATGTCAAGTGAAACTTCACATTTATTTTGAAAAAAAAAACTATATGTGCAAAGAATGTAAGTAGATTAAACATACTATTGTGGAATAGGAGTCGAGCTTAAGACCTGATGCAAGATCTTTATGTGCAAAAGGTACATGATACCCGCCATCTAAGTAATTGTCACAAAAGACCTGCAAAACAGCAATCAAACACCGTCATCTTGGTAATATCCTTCTTCTTCCTGGATAACCATAGTATCTGACATATTAGACCTTCCAATTACACTCGATGGTATATTCTCGTCTGCAAAGATAACTTAGAGAGGTATCGACTCCATTGGTACTTAGTATCTTGGAAGCGCTACCAAGCCATTCCGTACCCACATCATCATCATCATAACCTTTTTGAGAAGAAACTTTTGTTTCAAAATTGAGAAGGATAAATGGCCCCCAAATGGCCACCCTCAGTGGAACAAGTCCAAAATCCTATACATCAAGATGAGCAGATGGATTAAGAATCATAAAAGCACAAAAACATTCAAAGATTTTTAAAGCATACTTTGACATTGAAGTTCTTTATCCCTGTTATTCTCGTTGCTTTCAGAAGTGATCCATTCAACCCATATGTCCATCCCTGGAAAGATCAACAACGATTACTCATTCTCTTAAAAACCAAGCACATAGATGCATGATCCTTTAGGATTTGCTAATGAACCGAGAAACACCCTCACTAACAGCAAAAGTTGACTCACATGTCCCCAATGGGACATCCTGGTGGTTAAGCGATGTTCCTCATAATCAACAAGAAGGGGGTTTAAATCTTACTTAGCATCGTTTTTCCATTAAAAAAAAGAAGTTAACGTACATGATAAGGGCACGTAAAGCAAGTTCCTTTTCCACTTCCAAAGGCTAAAAGTGAGGCATGGTGGCGACAAACATTATGAAACGCACGCAACACGCCATTTTCATCACGACACACCACATACTCAATATTTCCTAATCTGCTAAATGAAAATAAGCTAAGCTTAATAATCACTTAACAACAACAATGTACAATCGGTATAGATACAAAATTACCTTCCAGTAAAGAAACTGTTAGCCTCCTGAACTTGTTCCATGCATCCTAAACATCAATCAAACAAAAACAACATATCTTAAATCCTGTAAACAAAAATCCAAACTCTACATATATATTAATTTTATCCAAAATCCCTTGGTTATAGATTCATATCTCATATCTTGAGAAAAATGTACACTTTTGACTTTTGAAGTCAAATTGTGCAGTATTAATACTGACTCTACAAATTTACATATTTAACATCAACATAATGAATTAATCATCTTTAATTTCTCGCAAACAGGTTATAACACATCTCAACACAAGGGACATAAACACAGTTATATATCATGGAGTTGACTTTCAAAATCAACCAATTTGATTTCAAAATCAAACAGTAACATGTACAGCAACACAAGTACATAAACAACAACAAAAACAAATGATAGAAATGATATGATTTGGTTACCAACAGCTTGCCATCCTTTGAAGAAAACATGATGAAATTCGAGAGAGAGAAAATCAGGGGAAGTATACCATGAACTTGGTGGAGTTAGGGCTTGTTGAATTGGGATATTAGGGTTGAATTCATGGACCAATGATTGGAATGAAGAATTGTGATGCGAGCTGTTCGTAATTAGTGATGAATTGAGTGATCGAGCTTGTTGTATGCGTGAATTTGGATATGGATTTGTGATTTTGTTCAGGTTAGAGAATTGAAGATTGATAGGGTTCATCATCATCATCATCGCCATGATCCGATTTTACAATGCTTATGCTCTCGTTGTCACTCAGTTTTGGTTTTATTTGAGCTTTGTAAATTGTACTTCATTTTCATAAATGCTCTTGCATTAATTTTCTCTATAATATGTTACATGCATGGATGTTAAAAAAATGTATGTATAGGTCATAAATTACACTAATTTTCTCTATAATATACTAGTTTAGTGTCCGCGCTATGCTCGGGAACACAACATTCAAGTGATGCTTTTAAGGATATTCATGAACGTTCTAATAAGTTTTGAAACAAAACCGTGGTAAACCGAAACACGAAATATATTTTTAAAAATTAAATTTTTAGTATAACAATATTATACTCAAAATTAAAGAGAATAAAATGTTCGGTTTATGGTGTAGTTTATTTTTTTTTTAATCCATATAAAAGAGTTATGTATATTTATAAAGGCTCTATCTATTCACACACTCAACTTTTCTATCCATCCACCTTTTTAACGGCCCGTTAAGCACTTAACGGCCGTTATATATATTTAACTGCCCGTTAAGCCTTTAAGCCTTTAACGGCCGGTTTGTTAGGCCTTTAACGAAATTTGCAATAATTATTATGGCAATTAACTCATATTATTATAATATCAAATAGTTCAAAAGTTCCTAACATGTTATAGTGTGAAATTTGCAATAATTATAAATTTTATGTGACGATTACTTGGTGTTTCAAATCTAAAAAGAACAAGGTTATGATAACCATATGCAATTATAAGGTTATAAAAATAAATTAAAAGTAGCTCTATAAGACATGTATGACGATAATATATAAGTTTGAGTTTCTTTGTGCTTGTCTTTTCTTTTCTCTTGTTCAAAAAGAGAGTAAAAAGATATATTGGATGAGAATATCCACGATTTAGGTCATATATTTTGCAGTATTAATTTTATTTTTTAAATAAAAAGAAATAATAAAGTATGTTTCTCATATATATATAAAGATGCATTTGAGTTTCTCATATGTTTTAAGTAAATAATCTAAGTGATACATATAATTGTTTTACAAAATAGTCATTTCTGAAATTAAAAAAAAATTACCTATAATTTTAACTGCCCGTTAAGCATCTAACGGCCGTTAGAATTTTTTAAATTTTTTTAAATTTTTTTTTTTAAATTTTTTTTATTTTATAATTAACGTTTGTAGTATAACGGCCCGTTAAAGACTTAACGGGCGTTAAATGAGTGTTTGGTTAGATTGTTAGGTGTGTGAATAGGGCATCCCTTTATAAAACACCGAGGTCTTTAATTGTATACTATTATTAATTTTATCCATAATGTTCATTTTCACACCCTGTCAAATATAAACCGACTCATGTACACCCCTTGTAGTAGAGGGTTAAAAGTATAAATACTTTTAAATTTTCAGAATTCTCCAAAATATTAGGGGACCAAAAATGTAATTAGTTTTATTATAATATATTTTATATACATATTTTAAATTAAAAAATCAATATTATGAGATAAAACTCTCAAATGATGCCACATAAGCCAGAAGCTTTAAAATGGTGTCACATAAGCTTTTTTGGTTTTGTTATATTATATAAAGATTAAAATTGGCTAAAATAAAGTTCGACCAAACTCATTTAAATGACGTTAGAATCGGTTCGTCCTATAATTGAATCTGATAGCGGCAATAAACCACTCACCATAACTACGAATCGGATTCGAGAATACAAATTTAAAAAAAAAAGTATAAATTCAATTAGTACAAAGTTTAATCGGATAGCACAAGTTTTAATACCTAGTAAATAGTATCCAAAAATTTGTATGTGTTTAATTGTCTAACTTCATTTTAAATTTTCAATATATTTATAAAGTTACTAGGTTTAAAACTTATGTATTTGCATGTGTTAAATTTAAAATATATAATAAAAAATATAACCTAAAAAACTTTAATTTATTATATTAGATTACGTAGGATTTAAACATTCAGAGTGATGATAATTATAAAATGGCAAAAATAATTTGAGTGACTTCATTAAAATACTTGAAAAACTTTGTTATCATTGTGTAAACTTATACATTTTCTAAAAAGCAACATTAAAAAATGTATAATACATTAAAATTTAACTATTGTAAAGTAAAGTTTACTTATAATGCGTGGATTAAAGTTAGATTAGCTGTGAATGCTTTAAGCTCAATAGAATGATGCAATTTAGCAATGGCAATGCTAAATGGTTACTACTGAGATGTAGGAATAAGTGTTGGGAGGTGAAATAAAAATTTACCATATATGTAACCAATGAATTCCTATTAAAAAAGTTAAAGGTGCAAAATGCACCCTTGTAGTTTACACCTAATAGCATTTTGCAATCCTGTTTTAATATTTAAACCTTTTACAACCCTAGACTTTTTAAAGTGAGTCATTTGCATCCTCCGGTTAGTTTGATTGTTAGTTGATCGTTATTTGTAACGATAAACTAGACCATTTACCTAAAAAATATACATATTTATAACTTATGAGATCTAAAAATATTTAAGGAAGTGGAAACGTCGTCGGTGCCGATAGTTGTCTGATAGTGAGTTGTTATGATTATGTTTTTTTATCGTCTCTAGGTATGATTTTTTGTATTTTTAATGCATTTCACTCAACATTATATATTTCTTAAATCTTAAAAATTATTAATTTGTTTCTTTTTTATATAAATATTTATTTTACCGTTACAAATAACGATTAACTAACAATCAAACTAACCGGGGTGATGCAAATGACTCACTTTAGAAAATCTAGGGTTGCAAAAGGTCTAAATATTCAAACGAGGCTGCAAAGTACTATTGAATGTAAACCACAAGGATGCATTTTGCACTTAACTCTATTAAAAAACATTTTTACACATTAATATACACATCCTAATTAATTACACCCAAAACACATTTTTTTAAAAACCACAAAAAATTTCATTATTCATCAAGCAACCTAGCCAGAAACTAGCCATCTGTGGTCCAAAAAAACCACACGATAAACATCAAAAAAGTGCAATTGCAATTAACATTCTAGAATAAATAACTAAAACTACCCCACTGCTCCCATAATGACATTGTCATCTTTGATATATTAGATATCCATGAATAAGCCTCCTCTAAAGTGTGACACCCCGTCCGGTGGCGGAAACACCGGGCTGTCATTGGAATTGGATATCAATAGTAACCAAAGCACATGGTAATTATTTATTAAGCCAAATAATGATTAATACATTTGGAACATGAATCTTAAATATAGACGACAAAAGTAACAAAACCGAAACAGTAAATGCGATTGTCCTTATTAATTAAACTAGGTCCAAGGCAATCCTATGTCTTGGCAAAAGCAGCAAAACAATATCAAGAATCACCTGAAATATGTGAAAATAAAGTTAGCTATTTAAAGCTAGTGAGTAAACCACAGTTGATAAATAATAGTATAGAAAATCCGAGATCATCATAATATGTTGCGCAAGCTTACATGCATAGTCATTTCGTAATATTACTCGACCATGACCCCTAGAATAGAATAGAACACAACCACATAGAATCCACACTTCTTGATTTTGCCATTTTGTCATGAGGAACCAACTCATGTATTTGATTTACTGATAACTTTTTACCAACCGTCAATTAACCGTCTTGTTTGTAAGTTATCAGTAATCAATTAGCAACTTAGGGACATGGCATAGCAACTAGCATCATAGTATAGCAACAACCGTCACAGCATAGCAACCATAGTAAACATAGAATAGAATGGCCGGGTTAAATCACCTATCGATGTTGTCCAGGCAGGTGGGTTTGTCAAACCATTAGCGCTAACATTGTACCGGTGGGATTACTAAGTAACAATACTACTTTAAACTACCACATAAGAATTGCATCTTGTCGCAAGTCAAGACTAACATATTTTATGATCTCTTTTGGAAACAAATAGAAAACTGAAAACATTGTATAGTAATCTATATCTATATATATAATAAAAGCAAACAATTTGAGGTGATTTAAGGGTGGCCACGTCTATTTTGGACACGTGTCTAATGGACAATGAATTAGGCGACGTGTTCGTTAGTTAGAGTGTTTACGTTTCATTCAAAGAATTTCTGACATATTCACGTGATTGATAGCTCATTCAAATTTCAAATTGCTTTAACCTAATTCTCATTTCTCTCACCAAGCTTCATCTGCTTCTTAGTTCTTACATGGATTCACTCTCAGATCTACACCCGAATTCGTCTACATCATCTCCACACAAATCGTCATCGCACCGCCGCTGCCACAAAGATGGAGGTTTCACCGTCTCTTACACACAACCCCTTTCTTTCATCTTCGAAGAATTTTTCCGTGCAAATCTACGGTCGGGATCGTTGTATACTGGTATGTTTTTCATCTCTACAGATTTCTTCCCGTATTTGATATGTTTTTTATACACATTTATTCTTTTCTGTTTAAAATCTGAAACCCTAATTGTTTTTCATCTCGTGTGTCAGTTACCTATGGGGTTCTTCTTCACAATCAACCATCGTAATCTTCTATTGAAGGTAATTTTGTTCCATTTTGCATAATTTTTTAGATCAGAAGTTTTCATGAGTTTGTTCCACCCCTAACTTTGTTTGGCTTTTGGTTAGAGTGGGGAACATGTTTATGTTACAAGTTGGTGATTCTGCTTAGAGTCTTGAGGAGTTTAAGGCGAATAATATAAGAGATACTTTTAGGCTTATTCCTGTTATCAAGGTTAGATCTTTTCTGTTTTTATTGTTGATTCTTTTAGTTTTAGTGTTGATTAATGGAAACAAATGAATGAACTTTTATTTATCATTTTAGGGTTAAAGTTTATAAATTTTCCCTAAATTTTATAAAGTCTATGAATTTTTTTTAAATAATTGGTTGATTAACTTTCAGCATTTGAAGCGGATCAACATGGATTCAATGAAAAATATGAGATCAGTTGTAGAAACAGTTTCTACTAAAACAGATTCAAGCTTGAACTTTCTGATGTACGTACTTTTAGAGTGGTAAGTTGTTTGCTTACATATTTTTTCTTTGTTGTGTTCGTTAAATTCATATATAGATATGTATAAATGATAATATTTTGAAGATCGGGAATCCGTTTAGAGACAGTCTTGATTTTGGAAACATAATTATTTGAAGTTGTGGTAGAAATTACCTATGTCCAGTAAGTGTTGATATGCACGAATATATGTGGGTGCAATTGAACAATTAATAGTTATAGTCTATGTAAGTTAGTTTTTGCTCACGTCTCATATTCTTTAAGATTTGTTATGGCTTCCGTTTTATATTTGGTACATTTGACCAATATGAACTATACTTAATTTGTCTACTCCTTAAAGACACATTCAAATCAAATGTCTCATTGTATGTAGTTTTTATGTACATTAGCAACCGATGAGTTGTTTATAAACCAAACTAATATTTCAACTTGAAGCAAGTCACTTATTAGCGTAAATGTTTCTTTGATGGTTGTTTACAATATCTCAAGTTGAAACAGTTCATTCATTAGTGTTGTGTGGGTTGGAATCGACTGATAATTGTTTTTGGGATATTTGATAATTGTATGCTCTGAAGATACCTTTACGTGTGTTTTTGGGATATTTGTTTTTGGCATTGAACCGATTTGACCCGTTTCTTTAGCAAAAGCTATTCCTAATGAGCTTTCAAAAGTGTTGCATGATCTTCATTCGTTTTTTAGTTATTGTTGTCCAATGATCATTATACTTTATGATCTGAAGTTGCCATTCGACCCGTTTTTTTTGCAAAAGCTACTTCTAAAAACCATTCTCATGGAACTACTAAGTTTTTTGAGATGGGCCTCTTTGTATGTATGTAATAATGTATAAAAAAATTAACGGAATCCTGTTTTTTCATGACAGATTGTTTAAAGGAGATTGATATATCCAAGTTTATGTTAATAAGGTTTTAAACGTTTACATTTTTTAACAAATAATGCCAATTTTCCATTAGCCAGAGTGTATTCTTTAGTAAGAAAACACTTATGCTATGTTACTTACAATTGAAGAAGATCTTTTCGTGATGTTTATATAGAGTTAATTTCTTGAAAATCATTATGTAACTACTTAATGATCATGAGCTTCTTTGAAAACTCATTTGATTACTTAAATGATGCAGCTTCGGTTTCTTCTCAACCATCTACCTTGGTGTTAAAAACCAATCTGTTTGGGCAATTTGCAAGCATGAGGCAGAGAAAACACGAATCTAACAGTTTTACTTTTCTTTCAAATACAACATCAAATGTTATATAGAAAGAAATATGTTGTATAGAAGAAATATTTAGATATTTGTAACACATGTTGTATTCTTTTAAGTATTATGTGTATCATTTATATTTGTAAAACATATTTAGATATTTTTTTATTAAAATTATGATACTCTTATTAACCTTTTTTTGTTATAATATCTGTTGCCGCCCGTGTTTAACACGGGCATATAAACTAGTTGAACATATTTCAGCCCCAAAATGTAAAAGTAAAAAGGGGAGTGATTTTACTCACCTTGAAACTCGGGCACGAAACAAATAGTAAATAGTCTGAATTGGAACGAGGATCGTCAAAATATTAGAATCACCTAATTAAATGACAATCCTAACTTAGCAACAAATAGTATAGAAAACCGGAATGGAAAATAATAGATAAAACATTAGATAATTTGGGTTCTAGGTTTCGATTTGGGATTTGGGGTTTTCGGTAAAACGATTCGAAAATATATAATTTATTTATTCGTAACGTCGTGATCATTAATAATATTTCCGACAATAAGTATTTGCAATTCAAACAATATATATGTATATAAAACTACTTAATCGTATCGTCATGATATATAATAGAAATTCGAAATATAGATATTTCTAACAATAAATATTTTGATGTCCAAGGAATATATAAACTGGAAAAAATACATTAATCATTCATCACAATTTTTAAAGTATAAAAATCTATATAATGTTTATTATTAAAAAGCTCCTACTTATAATATATTTGTAAAAAAAATATTTGTAATGTTTAAGTTTTATAAAACTAAACCCGTCTAAAAAACATGGTTTTATAAGATTTAATCATTTTATAGAATATATATATAGTTTAGTCTTAGCTTTTAGGTTAATATTTTGATTAAAACCTTAAGTAGGAAAAGATGAAAAAAATGTGATAAGGCCCTGGTTCGAACCCAGGACCTTCAACTTGAAATCAAACAACCTAACCAGCCGCGACAGATTTCTTTTGTTGTTTAAAAAAGCTTTTAAAACATTTTGACATCTTTAAATCAAAAACCCCAATTCTCTTTAAAACCCTAGAACGAAATTCACTCAAATTCGTGAGATTGAAAGATTGAATTCATAAATTGATCGAAGATTACTAAACCACGCATGAAGAGGATCATTTCAATATAAAACACTTACTGGAACTTGGTCGAATTGAATCGAAATTGGTTGATGAACAAAAACGCGACGGTGATGAATCAAACAGGGACTTAGAGGCTGTTATACTTCGATTCCACTTTCAGATTCTATCCTTGATGTGCAACAAACAAAAGCCCTAAGACAATTTTGGATACCATTAACGATTTGGTGATGAACAGACGAAGAACAAGGACAAATAAAGTGAAGATCACTTACGGGTTTTTGATGAATCTCGTTTGAAATTGGAATGACAGAAGGCAATTTCGAGTATAGGAGATAATGCGGGTCGATTGAATTGAGTTTTGGTGAAGAGAAAATATTAAAACGGTTACGGGTTTGGTTTCGAGATAAATGGGAGTAATTGAATGTTAATTTGGTGATTTAAGTTCAATTGATTGCTGTAGACCGATTATAGACGTTGAGATGGACGTTTTGATGCAACGAATTACTGATTTGGTACGTTATGGATCGAATTGATGAAGTGGGTTTTAAGTGACGGTTTTGAAACCGATTTAAATGTGGTTTGGATCGATTACACAGTGATTTAAGCATGGTAACGGGTTCGAATTCTTCATAGGAACGTTTTGGTATAATTTACTTGGGTTAAAATGGATTAAAACGGGTTTTTAACGGGGTCGCCGGAGTTGTTTTTGGCCGGAAAAGTGGCCGCTGGCGTGGGCCGGAATCACGGGGCTGATGGGGGGTGGTTTGGGTAAATTTTCTAATTTACAGTTTATACCCTCCAATTACAATTTATGCTAATTAATTAGTTAAAGTTTAAATATGAGTTTCATTTTTGACAGTTTTGACCCAAAGTTAATTAATCTATATTTTAACTAACCAATCTAACCTAGTAACGTTGTGACGTTTATAGAAATGACGTTTTTACCTCTTTAGCTCGTTTTTGACGTTAAATGACTATTTTGAGACTTTGCTAATATTTATTTTTAATAATCTTTGTAATAGTATATATATGTATATATTTTTATTTTTAACAAAATGTCATATATGTATATATATATATATACTTTGGAAGTTTAATATTTGCACTTAGTAATTAATTAGTAACCGTTCGATAATAATTTAGTCGATTTATTGAAGACGGAAAATAGCTTAAAGATTCGACATATTTATTATATATATCCTTAATGACGAAGCTTTACATTTAAAGGAGATAATTACTAATACATTAAACATGGATAAATTCGGGTTCGAGTCGGCATTCGGGTTCGGGTTTGGGGCAGATGTCACATAGAGATCTCAAAATCATTTCTCATTTGAATCGTTATTATTATTATTTTTATTATTATTGTTATTATTATTATTATTATTATTTTTATTATTACTATTATTAGTAGTAGTATTATTATAATTATAATTGGTATGCATTCGTATCTTCTATATAATATAGGAAAATGAATTTTGCTTATGTGTCAACTATTTAGAGTTATTTTGCTTACTTGGCATTATTTGAGAGTTTTTCTCATAATAATAACTTTTTAATTAAAATATGTATACATAACTTATATAATATATTATAGAGTTAAATGCCATTTTAGTCCCTAAGTTTTTCATGTTTTTGCCATTTTCATCCATTTAAGAAAATATTGCCTACACTACTCTATTGTTTTTAATTTTATGCCATTTTCATCCATTTGCTTAACTCCGTTAGTGTAACCGTTAACCAAGCTCATGTTGATGTTTTTAAAAGGGTTAGTTGGTTTTTTTAAGATTTAAATCCCTTCAAAACATATTTTAAATTAAGGTAAATTACTATTTTGGTCCTTGATGTTTGATTAAAATCACGTATTTTGTCTAATAGTTTGTTTTATACTATTTTAATTTACTGTTTTCACACAAACTTGATATTTCAGTCCACACCACTAATGGTCATCTATATTTCCAGGTAAATTTGTGTGAAAAGACAGTAGTACACCTGGACCAAAATAGTTATTTTGACCAAACACCAATGACCAAAATAGTAATTTACCATTATTATTATATATTGTTTTTGTTGTTGTTAATATTGATATTATCGCTATCGTTATCATAAATCATTATCGTAATCAATATTATTATTATCGTAATCATTGTTACCGTTGGCCACTGATGACCACTCGCTGCCGGGCATATGTCACTACTCGACTTTCCCACCAACAATTCTTTTTTACTTTACCATTAACTTTGACTTAATTATTATTTTAACCTCTGAGAAGTATGGTGGAAAAGAATTAGAATATTAATATATATAGTGGTTTGTGTTGTGCATAATAATAGTAATAATAATAATAATACAATAATAATAATAGTAAGTTATATTAGTATAAGTACGTGGATGAAGAGAACAAAAGTGGGTGGGTTAGAATTTTATAGTTCGATATTAAAATATGTTTTGAAGGGATTTAAAATAAAAAAACTTACCCCCTTTAAAAATATGAACATGAGCTTGGTTAACGGTGTAGGCTAACGGAGTTAACCAAGTGGATGAAAATGGCAAAAATAAAAAACAATAGAGTAGTGTAGGCAAAAAAAACTTAAATGGATGAAAATGGCAAAAACAGAAAAACGTCAGGGATTAAAATGGCATTTAACTCTATATTATAATAAAACGAATTACATTTTGAACCCCTAATATTTAGGAGAAACCAGAAAAACTTAAAAATAGTTACATTTTCAACCCTTTTTACTAGGGTGTGAACGGGTCAGTTTATATATTTAATAAAGTATATAAATGAAACTTAAGAATAAATTAGTAATATGCTATAATTAAATATCTTAGTATCTTTTAACCATTCATAACTTTCTATACGATATTATTTTTTTAAAAAAAATTACATCATAAAACTGAGTATTTAATTCTCTTTAATTTTAGTATAATATTGTTATATTAAAAAAAACAGTTTTTAAATATATCTTGTGTTTCGGTTTTATAATGGTTTTGTCTAAAAATTGATTGGAACCTTACATGCCCATGAATATCGTTAAAATCATCTAGGTATTATTTTCCCGAGCATAGCGCGGGCATTAAACTAGTAAAATATATAAATAGTCAAAAAAAATTTAGCTTAAATAGTTGAAATTTTTATCTGAAATAGTTGAAGTGTTAACAAAAATACTATTTTAAAAAGATTGATAAAATAAACTATACAATATTTGACTCATATATGAAAAAAATCAAAAAGAAAGAGATATAAGTTACGCTCATCAAAATTGAGGACAATTACCGGTTGTTATGTATATGGAATATCCTCTCATAATAATTCATTATTATAACTGATCCCATTTACTTAATTATAAGGGCCTAATCTTAGTAATTACATTCATTAACTAATTATACGTTATACATTAAATAAGGTAAATTTTTAATGTTATTATTCTAAAACATCTATAAAAGCAAAGCTTTGTCAACAATACTTTTCAATTCATCTTTCCCACGAAACTTGAACATCATATCAAACAACAATATACAAGCCATGAAGCTTATTATTAATATGCTTATCACCCTTTTATTGGTTATCACAGCATCAGCCAGGCCAGGTAACTAGATTTACATTAATATAATGTAGACGATATAATATAGGTTTTACAACGATATATATATGGTTGTTTTTTTATATATATTAATGTACGTAATTTTATTATATATTGTTTTTAACATTTGTTAATTATATATAGGTGGTGAGATTTATAATGCAGTTGATGAAAGTAAGATAGACTTAAATCGACCAGAATGCAGTGACTATGGTAATTTGCCACCTGGTACTGGTAGTTGTAACAAGGACAAATGCCACAAGTTGTGTACCAAGATGCATGGTAAAGGGGCTTGGGGAGAATGTTTGAATCCAACACAATGTCAATGTCATTGGTACTGTTATTAATGTTTATGTACCTTGGAATAGTGATCGATTAACAAATAGATAAGTACGTGATGCTAGATTTTGCATGTCATCGTTACATTTTCTTGTTTTATGAAAAAATGAAATATTAATATTTAAGCTACGTGTGTGATTCATATCATGTGATGAATAGTTCAAAACGATCAACGTATAAATATTAATTATCACTTTAATCTTCAATATTTTAACGGTGATGATAATGAATAAGATTAAAACCGTTCATATCATGAATCATTTTATCGATCTCATGGGCATGTTAATTGTCTTTTATCTTTTGTTTGTTGTGAAAAAACCTACACGTACACATGCTGCCCAAATTGTATAGCTTGATCCAATTATAACAAGTTTATGGTTCGTTTGCCCAACAACGTACAACAAGATTTTATAAATAGTACTGTATCTTTAATTATCGTTTTATTTGTTAATTCTCGATATTAAAATAACGCTCAATAAAAAAACGACATTATAAACAAAAGACAATATATATGAAATCCGATAAAAAATTACGTATCACAAGTGACGGTCTATAGCTACGTACATTAATAATCTTTCAAGAATAAACGGAAGCAAAATGAATAACTTGTAAGAATACATGTGAGTTTTGCTACTAGATTTACGTCATGGAATGGGGCGTTTCACATATATAATGAAAACGTGGTGGATTACGGTTTTGCTAATTGTTAACCCGAAGTGACCGTTTCATAATCTACAACATCAAAACGATGCATATATATGAACATCATATGGAGAAGAAGAAGATGATGAGGTGAGGGAAGAGCCGGAGCCCTAACCGTTCTAGAAGGAATAATTGGACCCCGTTCGAAGAGGAACAATTGGCGAGGGCTTATATTCATATTTGCGAAGACAAAACAGCCGGGAATCATCAAAGGACCGAGGCGTTTTGGCAAGGGGTTGTGGATCATTTTGAAAAGTTAATAGGCGACACCAATCGAGGTACCCATCAACTCAATCCAAAGTGGAAGGACATAAATATTAAAAAGACTCGATTCAACGAAATCGATCTATTTTAAATTGGTATATATAATTTACAATTATTTTATATAAATTTTTACTGGGTATATTCACGCTATTGCGCGACAGTTATTAAACAGGTTGTCACACCCTCAATTTTCCACAAACGGGGTATCCGTTAGGCGTGTGACAAAACCAGGATCCAAGTCATTAGTTACACCAAATGACACTATATGAATTTAAAACATACGTATCTCATTGAATGAGAAAAAGTTATTACAAGTAATTGTTTAAACATTTGCGGAAGCATAACGACAAATGATTGTCAAAACTCTTTTTCAGTAAAGTAAATGCATTAAAAGTATTTAATACAAATATGTTCAATAACAAATTAAATCTTGAATACATGTAGACCTAATGATGCATGCATGCCCTACTTGTGCTCGTGCTCCTTAATTACCTGAGAAAACATACTAAAAAGTGTCAACACAAAGGTTGGTGAGTTCAATGAGTTTATTAATCGAAAGCATAAAACACAGTTCGAAAACCGATAGAATATTGCCCGAAGGCCCTACCCGAAGGTATAAAATGTAGCCGCCACAAAGGCGCCGTAAATGCAGCCCACCCGAAGGTGCTGTAAAACGCAGCCGCCACAAAGGCGCCGTAAATGCAGCCGCCACAAAGGCGCCGTAAACGCAGCCCACCCGAAGGTGCTGTAAAACCACTACAAGAAAATAAGCCTATTGCAACTTTTTTTGGTAAAAAAAGGTTGCATTAGGTGAAGTTGCATTAGATCAATTGCAACCTTTTTTATTACATAATGCAACTGTTTTTTTACATAATGCAACTGTTTTTTTTACATAATGCAATTTTTATTCAAATGCAACCTTTTTTTAATGCAACTCTTTAAATAAGAGTTGCAATAGGTAACAAAAAAGTTGCATTAGATCTAATGCAACTTCTTCTAATGCAACTGTTTTGAAAAAAAAGGTTGCAAAAAGGTTATAAAAAGGTTACAATAGGTTCATTTTTTAGTAGTGAACGCAGCCGCCACAAAGGCGCCGTAAATGCAGCCCACCCGAAGGTGCTGTAAAACGCAGCCGCCACAAAGGCGCCGTAAATGCAGCCACCACAAAGGCGCCGTAAACGCAGCCCACCCGAAGGTGCTGTAAAACGCAGCCGCCACAAAGGCGCCGTAAATGCAGCCACCACAAAGGTGCCGTAAACGCAGCCCACCCGAAGGTGCTGTAAAACGCAGCCCACCCGAAGGTGCTGTAAAACACAGCCGCCACAAAGGCGCCGTAAATGTAGTTGCCCAAAGGCGTTGTAAAAACGTTTGTATGTTTTCTCCCCGAAAGAGATTTAAAAGCGGGCAAAGAACTCACCTTTGAAGCGCATAGCAAAACAACCAGCACAATGCAACAAAAGAACTTAAACCGTCTTACGACCTGTTTAGTAGGTTACGGATAATTATTAGTTATTTATATTTATACAAAAATATATATATACTTATTGATTTCATACTTCACCTTGATTATGTATACATACGCTGTTAAAAACACATAATCAAATCTGTACTTTCTCATATACATCTATACGTAAACACACCTCTACTGCTACTTCTGCCATATTATAGATGCATAATCGCACATACATATTGCGCATATATATACATACTTACATACGCTGCTGATAATGTTCAATCTACGTATCTATATATACACCAACGCATGTTGTTGCTTCACTGTTATATACACATTACACTAATATATTATTTGATTGATCAATTACATAACCAATTAACCACACAATTAAACCATTTACTGCCATCACACATACAACTCGTACACAATAGACATACTCGATCGACATAGATTTACATAGACTACATATTCACGCATAAGGTTTACGGATCACGAAAACTCACCGGAGATCAGAAACGGAGGTGATCGAAGACAGGAAGAGGATCAACGGTGATGCCGGTGGCTCTTGGTTGCTGCTTCTTTGTTTCGGGCGTCACGCGGTCAACAATGGAGGATCGCGAGATGGTTTAGATGGGATTTAGTGTCGTGGGTTATGTTTCGTGTCGATTTCAGCCGATTGGAAAATCAGAACAATCGCCGGTGATGTGTTTTCAATTTAAGAAGTGGGTGGTCGACTAGGGTTGGGTAATTTTATTTGATTTTTACACAAATGGTCCTCATACTTTGGAACTAATTTAATTGGCAACCAAAATTAGCCATGTTATCTTTTGTTAGTTACAAAACGGACCCCTAAACTTGTATAAAACTTAACAGAATAGATGAAGTATATTTAACGGCATTAACCCGATTTTACAGGTTGTCACATCATCCCCTTGTTAAAAGAATTTTCGTCCCGAAAATTACGCCGTGCCATTGGTTGTCTACAACGAAATGAAACAAAAGAATAAAAAATTTTAGGTTGTCACATCATCCCCTTGTTAGAAGAATTTTCGTCCCGAAAATTAAATCATACCCTTGGTGTTAGACGTTGTTACTTTAATAGCTAAGAATGATTGTACTTGTGTTTTATTAGGTAGCCACTTCATTAGGTTTAAACCAACTAGTGTAATCATTTGCAGGATTTCAACTGGTCTAATGTATCGTGGGTTTGAAGAGATTCTAAAGTTTCTTTGGGCCCACTCTTAAGATTTATAAACAACAATTTGTATGCAGAATGTTTCAGAAATTTTGATACGGAGCTTCGAGTTGTTATTCAGGTTTTCAAGGATCGAGACTTAACTAATGAGTCTATATTAAAGAAGCGTTGTTATTCGAGTTGTATAGAGATCATTAAGTTTACTCAACCGTGTGTACTTACTCGACTTTATTAAAGAAACATCGTCAAAACGAGGTCATCAAGGATGCCTTAGACATTCTAAGAACAGATGAAGAATGAATTTTGATACTATTTATGTTTTCGAAAATATATGTTTTAAGCAAGAATTATGATTCGTTGTGATCGATAGAACAAGTGGTTGTATGACATAGGTATAATGTTATTAATGTTTACTTATTGAAGTAGTGTTAAAATAAAAGTGTATGTGTTACATAAAATGTTTCTAATCCTTTGGAGTACGATCGGTTTTGTCTTTGATGGATTCTGGGTGTTACGATCACAAATGGGCCGTGGGGTGGGGGGTATACGATACGCCGAGAAGATCAGTTATTAGGAATCTTGTCCTTCTACTTCAATAGGATCATTCTTATTATGTAGGTCCTTTGGGTTGATCTAACAGTACCCATTTCATGATATAAGTTTTAGTAAATAAATGGATTTATTAAGGGTTCAAAACAATAAAATGCTAGAAGGGATTTTGATATCGAGATTCATTGGTTGGTATTGTTTGAATTCATCGCTAGGGTTTTTAAAAGATGATGAGAGATAATAGTCCGGCTGAGGCTTAGAGTTGCGGATCATATGTGGACGTCATTTTATTTCGTTACCTTGGTCGTTTAGCTTCAGTAGTTACCTTAAGCATGTAGCTTCTAGTTTAAGGGTTTTCATGGTTTAAAACGATTAGATGACAATTGCTTACATTGCACCTCAAATAGTTTGATCAGAAAGTTAATTACATACAAGATAGAATCTCTTGGATAAATTGGAGCTTCCAAAGAATGATATTTAGGAATGGCAATGGGCCGGGTATGGGCCGGGTATTAGTAATCCCAGGCCCATACCCGAATGTAAAACCCAGTCCCATACCCGGCCCAATACCCATCGGGTAATTACCCGTCGGGTATCGGGCATACCCATGGGTTCGGTTATACCCATCAATTAGTTCCATAATATAAAAATGATACATACATAATAAAATGTATCAAATCCAAACAAATAAATTCTCATGATATATGAATTTAAAAGAAGCAATAGCGATAAATATCAAAAAATGATTCATTCTCTAAATAATATTAAAACGAGTAAGTATTTCATTTTCCAAAACAAGCTATACTAGTTCATAAAAAGAGATCCATGAAAAAATACCAAAACAAAGATACTCACTTGTTTTCATATCTAATATCAAACATATTAAAAAAAAACTAGCTATCTAAAGGCTAAAACTAAAGAAGATTAGTGATTATATATAAGGAAAACAAAATATATATATATATATATATATATATATATATATATATATCTTCGGGCCGGTTACTCGGGCCGGGTATGGGACGGGTTCATATGATCCCATACCCGTACCCGAACCCGGATTTTTTTTAAAAACAAATCCCATACCCGGTCCCATACCCGAAAATTCGGGCTATTACCCGGCCCGAATACTTCGGGCTTCGGTTTTTCCCATCGGGCTCGGGTTTTATTGCCATCCCTAATGATATTGCACGATTGGAGTGCCAAATAGCAATGAGAGCATCAATTAAAATGCTTCTTAGCAGATACAAATGTGTATCAAGATAAATGAGGTAAGAAGATATTATTCTGAACAGTAATGGATGAGGTATCAATTCTTTATTGTGAATTGTTCAAATTATAATGTGAATCTTTAGCATCATAAAACGTATTCAATATTCATATTTATATAAGGGGGGTAAGTCATTAACATTGGTGTCAATGTATAGTAGTGTATTCTTATTAAGTTGTCAAAATAATTCATTAACCTTGTAATTGGGTCATTATGGATCAACTTCAATAGTAGAATGTGTACGGTAGCTTAGATGTGGAGAAATTTGTACATATTTGGGTTTGTATTGTTTCTCATATGTAGTGGTATTGTATGTGTTTACCATCCATAGATGGGTCTCAACGAATGTAATCAGGATAAACTTGATAGTAGTGCGTTAGTTAGGGATAAATTTTCGTTTTTTTTTGTTCAGATGAATTTGTGTTGAGTTATTATTCACTTTTGTATTTCTTGGTGTAACCCACATGAAGAGTTTTGCCAGGATAATTGTGTACCTGTAAATTCACCATTACGTTGCGCACCCGCAATCGTCAATTTACCTTACACAATCCCCCTAATTTGTCTCCCATCATGTGCTTTAACCTTAAGTCTTATCATGCTTATTGTTTTATTCTTGTCCATAAGATACGTTATTGTATTTCTTACATAGGATGTATAAAAAGGTATGGAATGCTTACAACTATCATAAGGCAAATCTGCTACATTTTTATGCTTAGTGTGATGCACCTATGGGAAGTGATACGTTAAGTATCCTATGATTTCATGATAATTATCCAGGTAAGTCTGCTAGCAACATGTATTGAGCATACAGTAATCCTAAGTAATGGAAACATCAAGTAAGTAGGTAGCAAGTTTTAACACGTAATGGATCACACCATAAGCAACATGTTATAACAAATAATATGTCTAATCAATAATATGTTATACCAGATGAATATATCATATAATAAGTTCAAATAAGTGTAACTAATGCAGTGTATAGTTATAGTCTAGATGCAATGCAGTGCAACCTAGTTCGCTATAACTAATGTCTCTGATACCAATCTGTCACACCCTCAATTTTCCACAAACGGGGTATCCGTTAGGCGTGTGACAAAACCAGGATCCAAGTCATTAGTTACACCAAATGACACTATATGAATTTAAAACATACGTATCTCATTGAATGAGAAAAAGTTATTACAAGTAATTGTTTAAACATTTGCGGAAGCATAACGACAAATGATTGTCAAAACTCTTTTTCAGTAAAGTAAATGCATTAAAAGTATTTAATACAAATATGTTCAATAACAAATTAAATCTTGAATACATGTAGACCTAATGATGCATGCATGCCCTACTTGTGCTCGTGCTCCTTAATTACCTGAGAAAACATACTAAAAAGTGTCAACACAAAGGTTGGTGAGTTCAATGAGTTTATTAATCGAAAGCATAAAACACAGTTCGAAAACCGATAGAATATTGCCCGAAGGCCCTACCCGAAGGTATAAAATGTAGCCGCCACAAAGGCGCCGTAAATGCAGCCCACCCGAAGGTGCTGTAAAACGCAGCCGCCACAAAGGCGCCGTAAATGCAGCCGCCACAAAGGCGCCGTAAACGCAGCCCACCCGAAGGTGCTGTAAAACGCAGCCGCCACAAAGGCGCCGTAAATGCAGCCCACCCGAAGGTGCTATAACACGCAGCCGCCACAAAGGCGCCGTAAATGCAGCCACCACAAAGGCGCCGTAAACGCAGCCCACCCGAAGGTGCTGTAAAACGCAGCCGCCACAAAGGCGCCGTAAATGCAGCCACCACAAAGGTGCCGTAAACGCAGCCCACCCGAAGGTGCTGTAAAACGCAGCCCACCCGAAGGTGCTGTAAAACACAGCCGCCACAAAGGCGCCGTAAATGTAGTTGCCCAAAGGCGTTGTAAAAACGTTTGTATGTTTTCTCCCCGAAAGAGATTTAAAAGCGGGCAAAGAACTCACCTTTGAAGCGCATAGCAAAACAACCAGCACAATGCAACAAAAGAACTTAAACCGTCTTACGACCTGTTTAGTAGGTTACGGATAATTATTAGTTATTTATATTTATACAAAAATATATATATACTTATTGATTTCATACTTCACCTTGATTATGTATACATACGCTGTTAAAAACACATAATCAAATCTGTACTTTCTCATATACATCTATACGTAAACACACCTCTACTGCTACTTCTGCCATATTATAGATGCATAATCGCACATACATATTGCGCATATATATACATACTTACATACGCTGCTGATAATGTTCAATCTACGTATCTATATATACACCAACGCATGTTGTTGCTTCACTGTTATATACACATTACACTAATATATTATTTGATTGATCAATTACATAACCAATTAACCACACAATTAAACCATTTACTGCCATCACACATACAACTCGTACACAATAGACATACTCGATCGACATAGATTTACATAGACTACATATTCACGCATAAGGTTTACGGATCACGAAAACTCACCGGAGATCAGAAACGGAGGTGATCGAAGACAGGAAGAGGATCAACGGTGATGCCGGTGGCTCTTGGTTGCTGCTTCTTTGTTTCGGGCGTCACGCGGTCAGCAATGGAGGATCGCGAGATGGTTTAGATGGGATTTAGTGTCGTGGGTTATGTTTCGTGTCGATTTCAGCCGATTGGAAAATCAGAACAATCGCCGGTGATGTGTTTTCAATTTAAGAAGTGGGTGGTCGACTAGGGTTGGGTAATTTTATTTGATTTTTACACAAATGGTCCTCATACTTTGGAACTAATTTAATTGGCAACCAAAATTAGCCATGTTATCTTTTGTTAGTTACAAAACGGACCCCTAAACTTGTATAAAACTTAACAGAATAGATGAAGTATATTTAACGGCATTAACCCGATTTTACAGGTTGTCACATCATCCCCTTGTTAAAAGAATTTTCGTCCCGAAAATTACGCCGTGCCATTGGTTGTCTACAACGAAATGAAACAAAAGAATAAAAAATTTTAGGTTGTCACATCATCCCCTTGTTAGAAGAATTTTCGTCCCGAAAATTAAATCATACCCTTGGTGTTAGACGTTGTTACTTTAATAGCTAAGAATGATTGTACTTGTGTTTTATTAGGTAGCCACTTCATTAGGTTTAAACCATCTAGTGTAATCATTTGCAGGATTTCAACTGGTCTAATGTATCGTGGGTTTGAAGAGATTCTAAAGTTTCTTTGGGCCCACTCTTAAGATTTATAAACAACAATTTGTATGCAGAATGTTTCAGAAATTTTGATACGGAGCTTCGAGTTGTTATTCAGGTTTTCAAGGATCGAGACTTAACTAATGAGTCTATATTAAAGAAGCGTTGTTATTCGAGTTGTATAGAGATCATTAAGTTTACTCAACCGTGTGTACTTACTCGACTTTATTAAAGAAACATCGTCAAAACGAGGTCATCAAGGATGCCTTAGACATTCTAAGAACAGATGAAGAATGAATTTTGATACTATTTATGTTTTCGAAAATATATGTTTTAAGCAAGAATTATGATTCGTTGTGATCGATAGAACAAGTGGTTGTATGACATAGGTATAATGTTATTAATGTTTACTTATTGAAGTAGTGTTAAAATAAAAGTGTATGTGTTACATAAAATGTTTCTAATCCTTTGGAGTACGATCGGTTTTGTCTTTGATGGATTCTGGGTGTTACGATCACAAATGGGCCGTGGGGTGGGGGGTATACGATACGCCGAGAAGATCAGTTATTAGGAATCTTGTCCTTCTACTTCAATAGGATCATTCTTATTATGTAGGTCCTTTGGGTTGATCTAACAGTACCCATTTCATGATATAAGTTTTAGTAAATAAATGGATTTATTAAGGGTTCAAAACAATAAAATGCTAGAAGGGATTTTGATATCGAGATTCATTGGTTGGTATTGTTTGAATTCATCGCTAGGGTTTTTAAAAGATGATGAGAGATAATAGTCCGGCTGAGGCTTAGAGTTGCGGATCATATGTGGACGTCATTTTATTTCGTTACCTTGGTCGTTTAGCTTCAGTAGTTACCTTAAGCATGTAGCTTCTAGTTTAAGGGTTTTCATGGTTTAAAACGATTAGATGACAATTGCTTACATTGCACCTCAAATAGTTTGATCAGAAAGTTAATTACATACAAGATAGAATCTCTTGGATAAATTGGAGCTTCCAAAGAATGATATTGCACGATTGGAGTGCCAAATAGCAATGAGAGCATCAATTAAAATGCTTCTTAGCAGATACAAATGTGTATCAAGATAAATGAGGTAAGAAGATATTATTCTGAACAGTAATGGATGAGGTATCAATTCTTTATTGTGAATTGTTCAAATTATAATGTGAATCTTTAGCATCATAAAACGTATTCAATATTCATATTTATATAAGGGGGGTAAGTCATTAACATTGGTGTCAATGTATAGTAGTGTATTCTTATTAAGTTGTCAAAATAATTCATTAACCTTGTAATTGGGTCATTATGGATCAACTTCAATAGTAGAATGTGTACGGTAGCTTAGATGTGGAGAAATTTGTACATATTTGGGTTTGTATTGTTTCTCATATGTAGTGGTATTGTATGTGTTTACCATCCATAGATGGGTCTCAACGAATGTAATCAGGATAAACTTGATAGTAGTGCGTTAGTTAGGGATAAATTTTCGTTTTTTTTTTTTCAGATGAATTTGTGTTGAGTTATTATTCACTTTTGTATTTCTTGGTGTAACCCACATGAAGAGTTTTGCCAGGATAATTGTGTACCTGTAAATTCACCATTACGTTGCGCACCCGCAATCGTCAATTTACCTTACACAATCCCCCTAATTTGTCTCCCATCATGTGCTTTAACCTTAAGTCTTATCATGCTTATTGTTTTATTCTTGTCCATAAGATACGTTATTGTATTTCTTACATAGGATGTATAAAAAGGTATGGAATGCTTACAACTATCATAAGGCAAATCTGCTACATTTTTATGCTTAGTGTGATGCACCTATGGGAAGTGATACGTTAAGTATCCTATGATTTCATGATAATTATCCAGGTAAGTCTGCTAGCAACATGTATTGAGCATACAGTAATCCTAAGTAATGGAAACATCAAGTAAGTAGGTAGCAAGTTTTAACACGTAATGGATCACACCATAAGCAACATGTTATAACAAATAATATGTCTAATCAATAATATGTTATACCAGATGAATATATCATATAATAAGTTCAAATAAGTGTAACTAATGCAGTGTATAGTTATAGTCTAGATGCAATGCAGTGCAACCTAGTTCGCTATAACTAATGTCTCTGATACCAATCTGTCACACCCTCAATTTTCCACAAACGGGGTATCCGTTAGGCGTGTGACAAAACCAGGATCCAAGTCATTAGTTACACCAAATGACACTATATGAATTTAAAACATACGTATCTCATTGAATGAGAAAAAGTTATTACAAGTAATTGTTTAAACATTTGCGGAAGCATAACGACAAATGATTGTCAAAACTCTTTTTCAGTAAAGTAAATGCATTAAAAGTATTTAATACAAATATGTTCAATAACAAATTAAATCTTGAATACATGTAGACCTAATGATGCATGCATGCCCTACTTGTGCTCGTGCTCCTTAATTACCTGAGAAAACATACTAAAAAGTGTCAACACAAAGGTTGGTGAGTTCAATGAGTTTATTAATCGAAAGCATAAAACACAGTTCGAAAACCGATAGAATATTGCCCGAAGGCCCTACCCGAAGGTATAAAATGTAGCCGCCACAAAGGCGCCGTAAATGCAGCCCACCCGAAGGTGCTGTAAAACGCAGCCGCCACAAAGGCGCCGTAAATGCAGCCGCCACAAAGGCGCCGTAAACGCAGCCCACCCGAAGGTGCTGTAAAACGCAGCCGCCACAAAGGCGCCGTAAATGCAGCCCACCCGAAGGTGCTATAACACGCAGCCGCCACAAAGGCGCCGTAAATGCAGCCACCACAAAGGCGCCGTAAACGCAGCCCACCCGAAGGTGCTGTAAAACGCAGCCGCCACAAAGGCGCCGTAAATGCAGCCACCACAAAGGTGCCGTAAACGCAGCCCACCCGAAGGTGCTGTAAAACGCAGCCCACCCGAAGGTGCTGTAAAACACAGCCGCCACAAAGGCGCCGTAAATGTAGTTGCCCAAAGGCGTTGTAAAAACGTTTGTATGTTTTCTCCCCGAAAGAGATTTAAAAGCGGGCAAAGAACTCACCTTTGAAGCGCATAGCAAAACAACCAGCACAATGCAACAAAAGAACTTAAACCGTCTTACGACCTGTTTAGTAGGTTACGGATAATTATTAGTTATTTATATTTATACAAAAATATATATATACTTATTGATTTCATACTTCACCTTGATTATGTATACATACGCTGTTAAAAACACATAATCAAATCTGTACTTTCTCATATACATCTATACGTAAACACACCTCTACTGCTACTTCTGCCATATTATAGATGCATAATCGCACATACATATTGCGCATATATATACATACTTACATACGCTGCTGATAATGTTCAATCTACGTATCTATATATACACCAACGCATGTTGTTGCTTCACTGTTATATACACATTACACTAATATATTATTTGATTGATCAATTACATAACCAATTAACCACACAATTAAACCATTTACTGCCATCACACATACAACTCGTACACAATAGACATACTCGATCGACATAGATTTACATAGACTACATATTCACGCATAAGGTTTACGGATCACGAAAACTCACCGGAGATCAGAAACGGAGGTGATCGAAGACAGGAAGAGGATCAACGGTGATGCCGGTGGCTCTTGGTTGCTGCTTCTTTGTTTCGGGCGTCACGCGGTCAACAATGGAGGATCGCGAGATGGTTTAGATGGGATTTAGTGTCGTGGGTTATGTTTCGTGTCGATTTCAGCCGATTGGAAAATCAGAACAATCGCCGGTGATGTGTTTTCAATTTAAGAAGTGGGTGGTCGACTAGGGTTGGGTAATTTTATTTGATTTTTACACAAATGGTCCTCATACTTTGGAACTAATTTAATTGGCAACCAAAATTAGCCATGTTATCTTTTGTTAGTTACAAAACGGACCCCTAAACTTGTATAAAACTTAACAGAATAGATGAAGTATATTTAACGGCATTAACCCGATTTTACAGGTTGTCACACAGGTTATTACTTCTTGTAAAACCTAAACTCACCAACAAAAATGTAACAAAAGAAAATCAAATACAAAAACAAAACACAAAAAATAACAAAAAACAACCAACAACACAAACACACATTTGACATTAACCAATAGCAACACAACATTGCAAGTCACACACAAAACACTATTTCATGACATCAATTAATAGCAACACAACATCGCAAGCCATAAAACATTATTTCGTGACATAGCAACACAACACCTCCAACCATCAACCAATAACAACACAACACATCAAGTTACACACAAAACAATATTTCATGGCATCAACCAATAGGAACACAACACCTCAAACCATCAACCAGTAGCAACACAACACCTCACACAAAACACTATTAATAAGATTTGTCTTTCAATATAATTAAATTAATAACCTTATGTCTAACATATGCATGCATGCATGTCTATCATCCAACACTTTATGACCTTAACATTGAGTCACCAACATGTAATTCTTACAAAAACACTATTAATCAAGTTTTTGTTTTAATATATAGTAATTTGTAATAGTTTCTTATATAATTGTTAGTTTATATTGTTTAAGGTTTCACAACAAATAAGAGGGCATAACTATGATGATTTGATAAAATTGACAATACAAAAGATCATTTCGTCGTTCAAAAATAAACTTCCTTTTAAGCATTAGCATGTATGGGAGCCTAGGAGAGGTACGAAGAGGCTACAATTAATTGGAAGTTGGTTCAAATCAAAAGAGAACCAAAACATCTGTATCGGGAAATCATGCGAACTCTAGTAGCATTCCCGACTTGAATGAAGACTCAACGCTCCCTATATATAAGGCATTGCCCTTCAAAGGAAAAGCAACCGTCCAATAGTTCAAGAAACAAAATCGTTCGAAAGTATATTCGATATCATCACACAACACAAGATGTGATGACAAGTAAAAATGAAGAGAAGAAAAAAATTCGTCATAAACTCCTCAAAGCAAAAGTTGCAAAAGAGAAGGTGCAAATGGTGAAAATGTGGGAAGAACAACTAGACTGCGATGCAATAATTGAAATTCTTCATATGTACACTTGACCGGAGTGCACTTGCAAGTTGTGTTTTCTTGGAAACGGGAAATCGCAAAGAGAAATCGTGATTGCGATTTTTAGTATATACTTGATATGTGAATAAATATACATGTTAAAGATGCATATTATCCCTCATTTTAAACGTTTTTGGTTGCAAATTCATCCGGATACTCACTTAATTGTGTTTTATTTGGATTTTATAGTTTTTGATGACAACTTGGTGATTTTTGTGGAAAACTCAAGAAACAAGTGAAGGTTTTCAAGTTCTCAAGTTTCGTACATGGCTGTGTACTTTTCTACATGCCTGTGTAGCTTTTATACATGCGTGTGTAGCTACACACCCGGAAGACTGATCTACACGGCCGTGTACGCATCAGATACAACCTTTATAACCTAAATTAACCCTCATTTTTGGGGAGATCACTTGGAACGAAAAACCCTAATTCCTCCCCACCATTGAGGTCGTTTTGAAGGTGATTTCACGAGACAAGTAGCAAGGATTGAAGATCAAGCATCTCAAGGGAAAATTCATCACTACACAACCCACCTCTACTCATTTTGATTTGAAAATCTCTAGATCTAGTATGTTTTCTTCCATTTCTATGAGTGTGGTTGTGGTTTTTGTAAGCTCCATGAGCTAAATACTCTATATCACTTAGATTAGATGAAGTTTAGCATACTTTGACAACTCGTATGCAACATTTGGTGATGATTATGTTAATGTTTATTACAAAGCTATGAAAATTCTTCAATGACTATGTGTGCTTGTTTGGCTTGATGAAATATTGAATCTTGTGGGTGTTGTAACCATATTATGTTGGAAAACCGTATGTGTTACTACATTTATTCATGAATTGCATATGCTAGTATGTAATTTATGGCATTTGACTAGGAATGGTGAATGAGGGTTGAATGTTTAGGAAAGTTGAACAAGTGTGCATCCTTATACATATGTTTGGGAAAACCATTGTGTTTGTTATGGATATCTCCTAATTTTGTGTACGTGTAGCTATTGATAATGCGCAAATCTATGGTTCATGTATTCGTGTTAGGACATTCATAAGTTGAAGAAGTTGAATAGCTATTGTTACATTACGTGGATTGAGGTGGTTATCATGTGTTCATCGTGTTAACTTTCCAAAGATTTATGGGTTTGGATAGCCTTGACGGGAGTTCAAACCACCTTTCACATTGACTTAATAGTATCATTAGTTCTTCATGGCATAACTTTAGGTTGCTATTGTGTGTTTATCGTTCTAGCTTTCCGAATGGTTATATGATTAGATAACCTTGACAGGAGTCTAATTTACTTCCATATATCATGTGTAGAAAATGATCTCACCAAAGGTTCGTACATGTTGTCATTGTTTTGCTAAACGGATTCGAAATCTAAGTGATATCTTCCTTTGATTGATTATCTTCATTTGTGTTAACTTGCCTCAATTAGATTAATTATTAGCTAATTTAGTTAATTAAAATATTTACAACTCATCCTTATTTGACCGGTTAAATAGTAATGAAGGTTTAGTATTGGGAGACATTGTGTCCACGGATCGATATTCGGTTCTTGCCTAAAGCTATACTACTATACGATAGGTACACTTGCCTATTGTGTGTAGTTAGTCTTAAAGTAATTGTCGTCTTTTATAAATTTAAAACCCAATTGTGTGAAAAATCATTGTTAAAAATCTATACACTTTACACACATCAAGTTTTTGGCGCCGTTGCCGGGGACACGGTGATTTCAAGAACGATCCAAATTACTACTTTAGCCATTTGTATATATTTGTTTTTTTTATGTTTATTATGTGTTTGTTTTGTTTATTTCTTTTTTTTTCATTACTATTGGTGCCCGTGATTGTTTTGTTTGAGTGTTCTTTGTAGTGACTTCCATGGATAACTATTACGGTAGTTACTATGGAGGATACCAATTTGATCAAGGGGATTACAATGAAGAAGTTTGGTGTGAGATCTGTGAAGGACCCCATTACACACATGATTGTTATCAGTCACAAGGGTTCTCCACAAATTGTTATGAAGAGTCACATCCTTATTCACAACAATTTTGAAGAGTATACTACTCCACCACTCCAAGGCGAGCCTCGTCCATCATTATATGAGTTACTGCAACAGGGAATTGATATGTTTTCACAACCAAACACATGTTGTAATCAAGATAAGGTTGAGCAACAAGAACACTATGTTCAAGAACTCGTAGAAAACCGTCATAGGATAGAGGCATTGAGTGCTGAAGTCAATAAGCTTTATGTCCAACTTCTAGGGAAGAGTTCATCTTGCAGCACAAACCTAAGCGCTCGTTTGGGGCAAAAGAATGGAGGTGAAGCCGAATGTACTCTGTCCTTTGATGTGTTAAAGCAAGAACTAGAACCGGAGTTAATAATGGATGACACACAAGTCCCACCTCCTGTTCAGAGCGAATTCGAGTTTCATGAGCCACAATTACTTTCCCCATGTGTGTTCACCAATGAGGAGCAATATGTTGAGGTGGAGCATCCATCTAACCTTCAATCAGGTAAGTGTTTCACCGCTAGCTCGAATGGTTACGAGTATGATACTCGCGTACCTTTGTTTTCATCTTGTACCATTCATGATTCTTTATATCCACCCTATACTTCACACTTGTCTTGTGAGAGTGATATTATGCAGGAATCACAATGGAATGAACAATGGGAGGATAAGTTCATGGATGAGATGGAAGTGGTTCTCCTGAGTCCCAGTATTGGGGAAACCTCAAACTACATTGCTCCATCTTGGGAGGACGAGTTTGGAGACGAATTGTTGAATATATCTCTTATAGAAGAGAAAGGAGGTCAGTTCGACCCGGTTGGCGATCTTAAAGAATTAGAACAATTGTTATATGGAAAGCCAACCGTGGAAGTCAAGAAAGAACCATACCAAAAAGTAAAACTGCAAGCGGTAGGACTAACCAACAAACCAATGACCAAGGAGATACCTAATCCTCAACCTTGCATCAAAGATACCCGCCATGTGAGTGAGCATGATGATGATTGGTCATATGAATCCAACTTACCATGGGATATGGCACAAGGAAACTTAAGTCAAATGCTAAAAGTGAAGAGATGGTTCTACAAACACCAAAAGGGTATGGAAAACAACAAAGATGACCGCCTTCTTCACTACATATCACGTATCAGGTTTGGTCCAGGAAAATACAAGTATTGGTGGTATGACCCGGTTGCATTATGTTTGCATTTACTATTTTGCTCCTAACAAACTGATAGTAAATGCACCAAGTCAAACGGGTCGGATGGGTTTTCAAATATCATAAGCCACTCGTTTGTTAATTTGTTCCATTACTTTCTTAAGAATGAACTGTGTGTATGGTCGAGTCAAGCTAAGGACTCGTTAATAAACAAAGCGCTTCCGGGAGGCAACCCGAGTTTTTGCAAGTCTTTTGTATCTTTGTTTGATTTTTAATGTTTCTTTTTATTAACTTTCTTTTGATTTTGAGCGAGGATTGTTGTTGATGCGTGATTTGTCTCGAGATTGGATGATGCACATCACCAGGTAAGTCTTTTCCTTTGTCATATGTGTGTGTCTAAAAGTGGTTGTTTGGTGGGGAAACACTTATTTTTGGGTAGAAGTTCAACTTTTTGAAGGTTTCACATATATGGCCATGTAACTTTGCTACACAGCCATGTAAGAAATCATTTGGACATCTACTGATTTGGCCGTGTACAAATCTACACAGCCGTGTAGATAAAATTTTCAAGCATGCTGATTTGCCCATGTAAAAATGCTACACGCCCGTGTACGCAAATCTCCCACGTCTGCTGAATTGGCCATGTAGCTTTGTACACGCCCGTGTAAAAAAAACATTAATTAATTAAAATATCTATACAATCTACACCATCGTTTATCAGTTAAAAAAGAAGAAAACAAAACCCAAGTTTGTTTTCCCTACTCAAACAACACTCACACTACCACTCCCATCGTCGATCTCGGCCAAAAAAAAAATAACAATTTTCGAAATCGGGATATCACACATGACCACCACTGTTTTGTTTAATTCCGTCATCACAGGTACGTTTCACGTTATCCTCTTCTCTCTTTATTTTCCTGTTTTTTCCTTGCAAAACTAAAAATTCTGTTTTTTGCTTCCTTGAGTGTGCTAGTCATCACATATTGGTTGGATGCCTCTCGTGATGTCGCTTTGGACTTGTTGGAAATGGTTATTGAACTTGAAGTCACATGGATTCAAAACTTCACTCAAGGGGAGTTGTCTCTCTCTTTCCCACCTTATGCTTTCACATTGCATTTGCACGCCTTTGTACATTGTGTACATTGAGGACAATGTACAATTCAAGTGTGGGGAGGGGTTTTTGTTTAATTTAACCAACTTTAGTCTTTTTTTGTATATCTCTGCATGTTAAAACTCCTCTTATTGGCCAAAAAAAAACAAAAAAAACAAAAAAAATACGTATATCTTTTACAAAAAAAAAGGGGAAAGAAAAAAAAAATGCAGCATCCATTGCGTCAAATTTTAGATCCTTAAGCATGATTGTATTTTCGGAATTGCACGAATCAGAGAAACCATCAAGTTTGTTTTTGTTAAATAAAATTGTACCGAAATATCAATTTAGCATGGCATGTTAAAAGAATGATGATTATGTATGTATTTGCACCTATACCCATCACCCTATTTCTGTGAGCTTAATTTTGTGCCTTTCGAGCATTCATCCTTCATGATTCATCATGCTCATCTTTTTGTTACATTATGAGTGTGCCAAATGTTGCTTTCATTTTAGAACTTGCTTAGACAATGCATTTCAAGATCATGAACTAAGTTATTGCATAAACATGATAGAGGCACTAGGATAAACCACTTTGTTTACCTTTCCTTTTCATTTCTTTTACCACACCCGATCATCTCCCCTAGTTGCCCATGTTGACCCCCTTCCTTTTTATTGTTTAACCCACATCTTGAGCCTACATAGCCTAAAAGCCTTTTTTTTGTAATGTTTAAACCCATGTGTCAAAATCCGGCTTATGCTAGTTGTTTAGATCGCATCTAGTTACTTTTATAGGAATTTTTTGTATTTATGAATGTATTGACATTAGCAGTGGTTATGGTTCAAAAAAAAAAGGAAAGAAAAGAAAAAAGAAAAAAAAAAGAAAAGAAAAAAAAAAGAACTATCATTTTAGTGTTTATTTCGGTTTATTTAAGGAAGAATCAGTTAACAATGAGCTGTTTTGGGTAGAAGAAAAAAAAAAAAGAAAGAAAAGTATAGTATTGGCTAATTATTAGTATGTATGTTAGTTTATTCTTAGTTTGTATATTCTCTTCATATCTTTGTAGTCGATCACAAAATATCTAGCTAGTCCGGATTTTGACCATTTAGCCACTTTATATCCTAAATTCCACACCTTTAACCTAAGCCCCGTTACAACCCTTCAAAGACCTCTTGATTTATGCAGTTTCTTATGTTATTTGGTGGAGAATTGATTTCTAAACAAGCTTATGATAATGTTGCTTCATTGTTGGGCATTGAGTGATTCACATATATAAAGCCAGTGTTGAGTGAATCATTGTGAGAGGTGAAATTATACATAATGAAAATTCTATATACATGCAATGCTTAATTGTATATGTTCATGCTTTAAAAAAAAATATTTGTGGTTCCACCTTGTTTGGTTCTCTGTTGTTCGTTATTGAAATTCTTGAAAATCATTTATGCTTTTGGATCTTTAATTCTTCGTGGATTGCCCATCTTTAGTAGTAAAAAAAAAGCCAATAAGTTGATGTTGAAACATTGTATGAGATTTTGCTTGAGGACAAGCAACGTTTAAGTGTGGGGATGTTTGATATGTGAATAAATATACATGTTAAAGATGCATATTATCCCTCATTTTAAACGTTTTTGGTTGCAAATTCATCCGGATACTCACTTAATTGTGTTTTATTTGGATTTTATAGTTTTTGATGACAACTTGGTGATTTTTGTGGAAAACTCAAGAAACAAGTGAAGGTTTTCAAGTTCTCAAGTTTCGTACATGGCTGTGTACTTTTCTACATGCCTGTGTAGCTTTTATACATGCGTGTGTAGCTACACACCCGGAAGACTGATCTACACGGCCGTGTACGCATCAGATACAACCTTTATAACCTAAATTAACCCTCATTTTTGGGGAGATCACTTGGAACGAAAAACCCTAATTCCTCCCCACCATTGAGGTCGTTTTGAAGGTGATTTCACGAGACAAGTAGCAAGGATTGAAGATCAAGCATCTCAAGGGAAGATTCATCACTACACAACCCACCTCTACTCATTTTGATTTGAAAATCTCTAGATCTAGTATGTTTTCTTCCATTTCTATGAGTGTGGTTGTGGTTTTTGTAAGCTCCATGAGCTAAATACTCTATATCACTTAGATTAGATGAAGTTTAGCATACTTTGACAACTCGTATGCAACATTTGGTGATGATTATGTTAATGTTTATTACAAAGCTATGAAAATTCTTCAATGACTATGTGTGCTTGTTTGGCTTGATGAAATATTGAATCTTGTGGGTGTTGTAACCATATTATGTTGGAAAACCGTATGTGTTACTACATTTATTCATGAATTGCATATGCTAGTATGTAATTTATGGCATTTGACTAGGAATGGTGAATGAGGGTTGAATGTTTAGGAAAGTTGAACAAGTGTGCATCCTTATACATATGTTTGGGAAAACCATTGTGTTTGTTATGGATATCTCCTAATTTTGTGTACGTGTAGCTATTGATAATGCGCAAATCTATGGTTCATGTATTCGTGTTAGGACATTCATAAGTTGAAGAAGTTGAATAGCTATTGTTACATTACGTGGATTGAGGTGGTTATCATGTGTTCATCGTGTTAACTTTCCAAAGATTTATGGGTTTGGATAGCCTTGACGGGAGTTCAAACCACCTTTCACATTGACTTAATAGTATCATTAGTTCTTCATGGCATAACTTTAGGTTGCTATTGTGTGTTTATCGTTCTAGCTTTCCGAATGGTTATATGATTAGATAACCTTGACAGGAGTCTAATTTACTTCCATATATCATGTGTAGAAAATGATCTCACCAAAGGTTCGTACATGTTGTCATTGTTTTGCTAAACGGATTCGAAATCTAAGTGATATCTTCCTTTGATTGATTATCTTCATTTGTGTTAACTTGCCTCAATTAGATTAATTATTAGCTAATTTAGTTAATTAAAATATTTACAACCCATCCTTATTTGACCGGTTAAATAGTAATGAAGGTTTAGTATTGGGAGACATTGTGTCCACGGATCGATATTCGGTTCTTGCCTAAAGCTATACTACTATACGATAGGTACACTTGCCTATTGTGTGTAGTTAGTCTTAAAGTAATTGTCGTCTTTTATAAATTTAAAACCCAATTGTGTGAAAAATCATTGTTAAAAATCTATACACTTTACACACATCAATACTTTATGTAGTTTTTTAGTAATTTTAATTTAGTTTTTAAATAATTTTAGTTAATTTTACTTTATTTAAGAGTAAAATGCAATTTTAATCCCTACGTTTTAAAAACTTTTAACAAGTTCAGTTCCAACTTAATGTGATTTTTATTTTTAACAGAAATGGTTCTGAACACTAACTTCATCAACTTTCCGTTAAATCTCCTCGGATAAAATAATAATATTAGAAATTATAAATTAAATTTTATGGTTAAATATGATTTAATTTAGATGAACACAATTAATTAAAAATTAAAAGGGTCGGGTTTTGATTTGGATTGGGTTTGGTTCTGGGTAAATGTTACATGACAATCCCTGTAACACCACAACAGAATGGGTTTAGCTGAGAGAAAGAATAGAGCACTCTTAAACAAAGTCAGGTGTTTGTGGATTTATTGTGGGTTACCCAAAAGTTTTAGGCAAAGGTCGTGTCAAGAACAACCTACAACCTATTTGGCTTGTAGAAGTCCTTTATCTACTCTGAAAATGGTGACTCTAATGGAGAAGTGGTACAAAGACAGTGGAAACACCAATTGATAAGATTGTTGGAACATATGGTGAGGTGCAGCACCCACAAAATGTTGCAAAGGGAAGATCTAAAAGGAATATTGTTATACTTGCAAGGTTTAGAACTGAAGAGGATATATCAACCTTTGTTTTCATGAGTGCATCACAAGAATGTGCTAATGAACCATTGACATATGATTAGGTTGTGTCATCTCATGACAGTAACAAATGAAAGTATGCAATGAATGATGAGTTACAATCATTATACATGAATGAAACATCGGTTTCTCGTAGATCCACCTAAATGTTAGAAGTTGGTAGACTGTAAATTATTGGTGGATCTAGCCCAAAAAAATCAGGGTTATCCTCGTAAAAAAGTTGTCATACATTCATACAATAATGATATTTAATGATTTTTTTTGTGTACTTAACTCTAATCACAAACATTATTTTATCAAACCATTTTTTTCTAACAAAACATCTTTTCACACCATAATAATCATTATTTATTGTATATCATTAACAACTAGATCTAAGAACGGGCCGCACAATGCAGCGGTCGAGTCGCACGGTCAAGTCTTGCGTATGTGACTTTGTCACATGCGTTGATAAAATAAGTTCCATTTCTCGTACATTACGGTGTAAAATCGTAATGTGTCACATACTAAAAGACGGAGTAACATCCAAACTTGGATGTCAAACGATAACCAAGTCAAACTTGGAGAGTTAACGTCGTATATATGTCAAAGTAAAATAAGAAAAAAAAAACATAAGTTGAAAATGGCTATGTCATCAAAGGTCAAAACAATAATTAGTCAAAGTCAAATTAAAATCATAATACGTCAGAATTAAGAAAATATAAGTTGAAAATGGGAGAATGGTAGCACGATACATAACTTAAAGTTGAAACGACAAAATAATATAAAACATGTAACATATGTTGGTTTATAAAACACACTAAAAAATGAAAAACTAATTAAAAGACAGTACGAACAAATGTTGAATTCAAAAGTTGAAATTAGGAGTCGAACCTAAGTACCTTGCATTATAAGTTGCACACATGAAACCCTCTAAATTGCACACTTGAAATGAGCTGATGTAAGCCCACATTTGTTGACAATATCCAAACTAAGTTAATATGTAAACTACTTGAAGAAAGAAAAAATAAAACTAACCTAAGTGACCTTCATCTTTAGTAAGTTTATAAATATTCAGACTTTCATCATTGTTTTCCTGCATATATTATTAATATCCAAAATTCTATTCAATGAGGAAACCAAAAACATCTGAGAGGAGGGTCAATATATGTAAGTTGTTATGTTTACTGTACCATAACAAATTAAAATTTAATTGAGCTAAATAAATAAATAAACTTAAAATAAAAATAAAATAACTTAGATTTAAAGCATTTATCTAAAAAGATAAATTGACGGTTTATATTTTGAAAATTTTTGTTAGGAAGTTAATACATCTATTATTCATTTAGCTTGAAAATGAGGGTTTTTTTATCAACGCGTAAGCGGGTGAATTACACTATTTGGTTTATAAGATGATGTCAGTATTGAAGTAAAAGGTTATGTTGTCTCAGATTATGGTAGAGTTTGTGAGGAATAACGGGTCAAGTCTCTACTAAACGTTAACATAAGTCGACACATAAATGAACAAGTCTTTATTGTCAAGTCAAAGATATAAACAACTAGTTTGGTCGGCTTGCGAAGATGTGAAGAAACTTCAAGGGCCATGTATGTAATAATGAAACTGATATCTTGTTAGTTGGCAATTGGCCGTTGAAGAGTTTGTTATAAAGTTAGGTTAATAGGTTTGTTAGGATCATATTCTTCATCACATTCATTGTAAACTAGGTTTAATATCCGTATGATACACGCAGGTTAAATAATAATATTTGGCTTCATTAACTCATGCATAGTGCAAAATTCCACTTAATTTTTTACCTCAAACTTCTTTTTTACCTCCAAAACTTCATATTATAGAACAAAAAACTTTCCCTCCAAAAAAACTTGCCCCCTAAAACCTTAAAGTATTAAATACTAGGATTAATGCCCGTGTATTACACACGGGTTAAATAATTATATTTATAAAGAATTTCTAATCATTATTTTTAAGTATTTGTAACATTTGTAACATTTAATTATTTGGCCTCATCAACTCATGAATGATGAGAAATTCATCTTAATTTTCCTCCTTAAATTTCTATTATAGATTAAATATTTCCCCCCTAAAAATTACCCTCTAAAACCTTGAATTATTAGATAGACTAGGTTTAAAACCCGTGTATACACACGGAATAAATCTAAAATATATAAATAAAATGGATAAAAGTAAAAAAATATAGAGCATAATAAATAAAGCTTCAACAATCGGATTGATTGAACATGCTATCAAAATCGTGTACTGGTTATATACCATACTGAATTTGAAATTAGGGTTTGTTTATAAGAAACAAAATAATAAATAAAGCTTCAAACAACCGGATTGATTGAAACCACAAACGTATTACAAAAAATATAGATCACAATTGACTGGAAATCATTGAGTGAAAGTTACCATAAATAACAATGAAGTTTTGGAGTTCAATTTGACTGCTCAAAAATTTTTCTCTCTCAAATTTGCCCCCCAAAAAACTCTGAAATATTAGATAGATATTTTCTTTTCTTTGTAATCCATTCATAGATCATAAATAAAACCGATCAATAGTAACTCTTCAAACCAATTGGTTTTTTTTAACAATTGTTATCTTTCAAGTTTGTTATTTCATCCAACAATTAAAATATTCAAAATAAGCAAATTCATGCAAACAAACTTGCTCCACTTCATGTGCCTCATCCGATAAGCAGATATGGCGATCAAAATCCACATATGAAACGCTTCGAGTCTCAGTTAAGGTCAGGTCGGGTCTAATACAATATTACAACTCCAATTATAGATAAGAAAGAACACGTTAAAATTTACAAAAAAAACTAATATAGTTTTGATAAGAGATAATATTTTACCGGCTACAACGAGTTTGAATTGCAATTTTAAAACCATATCCAAATTTGGTTTCAATATATGTTTTAATTTTTTTTGGTTTGTTTTATATGAATAGTTGAGTATTAGTGTTAAATCACAAAAGTCATAATAATCACAAATCAATCACCAATCCAACAACGTTTTTGTCGGTGGTTTCCGTGATTTTCTGCCCAACGTTTCTTCATTTAATAATTATTTAATATACAACAACAGTTGATGCGTGCTATGTCTCTCTCTCTCATATACATATACATGATTAATTGAGCAAATGCAGCAATTTTTACATGAATCTGTTACTGGCCCTTTCAATCATTAATTTCCAATTTAGGGTTACAAATCAACACAACAACAATGCTTGGTAGTAAAGCTTTGTTCACTTTTCTCAATAGAAAAGATGTTAGACGGATACTCAAACGCAAAGACAGTGACGCCGGTGAAAGAGGTAATGCACACCAACTGTTTGATCTTTTTTTCTTCTTTTTCTAATTCTAATTTCAAGGGTTTTCATTCATTTATTATAATGTTTTGTTCATGTTATGTTGGATTTTAGGTATCAGTTTGAATTATATGAGGTTTCATTATGTGGGTGTTTAAGGTTTTGCTTTTAGGGGTATTGATCAATTAATGGAGTAATGTATTGTTTTTGGGTTGAAGTTTTGAGGCAATGGGTTTATGTGAAGTTCTAGTTGTTGGTTTATTGGCAAATTAGTGGACTTTCTTTACTCCTTTTTTAGTAGTTTTTGATTGTTTGCTTACAAAGTTGAATTTGTTGCATTTTCTTGATTGAGCGTCGGTTCTTTGAACGCTAACGGGCACTTGTTTCTTTAATGAACAAGAAAGTAAATGATTTGAGTAACAAATGGATGACAATGGGTTTTTGGTAACATTCATTGGTTTTAAATGATTATACTTGATTAATCTTGTTGCTCCTTGAGTTTGTGATTGGTAGCGACACGTTTTAGTTAGTTAGTGTTATTTTTTTTTTCATGTGAGAAGGGTGTTTCAAAAGCTAATCCAGGACTTGGTTGGGTTTGTGGATTGGAATTTAGTTGTGTTATTTGGGATAAGTCATGCAGATATGTTGTTATAAATGAACAAAAATAGCATTGTTGATGCTTTGTTGTTAGTTTACGGGTTGTGGATATTTAGCAGCTACGTTATTTAAAGCTGCATGACCTGGAAAATGGCACATATATGAAGCTTGTTTAGCTAATAAGTTATACTGCTCTAGTAAAACATATAATAGATTGCTTTGAAGACAGAATATGGTTCTGTGATGACAACGGGTAGACATGTAATTATAGCTTGAAACATTGCTAACAATGAAACCCACAAATCGGATATGCCAACATGGAACTGGTTGCATTTTTCATGGAGCGTAGGAACAAATGTTTTTGTGCAATCTTTTATCTTTGAACAGAAGTTCTGGTACAAACATTGATTTATGCATTAAAAACTAGCAGTGTAAATGATTTTGGTGCTATAATAAAGATTTAATCTAGATTTTGGTTTCAAATACAGTTTGATTGACTATAATGTATCAACTGACCTAAGTGGTCAGTGCATAATTGATCATACACACAAATGGAGAGTAAAGATTAAACTCCATATGAGGAACGAGAATTTATGAGTTTCTATTTTTCCAGGGAGAGCAATGGAGGAACTGCGAGCTTCTTTATTTAGCAAGTTACGTCGCCAACATCAATCTTTGTTGGGACCCACTTTTGCCCTTACGTTCAACTTTATTGTGTCTGTTAGTATTATCTTGATGAATAAATTGGTAAGTTTACATCATTTTCATATGCCATATTGGTGTCACTTGTCTTGTTGGATGCTAATACATTTGCTTATCTAATTTTCTAACCCGTCCCATTTCAGGTACTTGTCAAAGTTGGCTTCAATTATCCAATCTTTCTCACTTTCATCCACTACATTTGTAGCTGGTTAATAATGGCGCTCCTAAAGGCTTTTTCACTCCTTCCTCCACCTCCTTCTTCAAAGTCAACCAAATTTTCTTCATTGCTTGGTCTTGGCATAGTCATGTCTCTTTCTACAGGTCTTGCTAATGTTAGTTTGAAGTTCAATAGGTAAGTTAAACTGTTATTTTACTTTTGTCAGTTTGTGCTCATAGCACGTGTTGACCGTATACTTTTGAATTTTTCTAAATGAAAGCATATTCTTTTAGTGTTGGTTTTTATCAGATGGCTAAGATTGCAGTAACCCCAGCGATTGTTTTAGCAGAGTTCATGCTTTACCGCAAAAGAATATCTTTCCGAAAGGTAACTATGAAATACTCATGATATCCCTATAAGTCAAACCGGAAGTCAAACCGGAAGTCAAAGTTATAAATGTTTGTTTCTATTAAGTAAAATTATGAATCAAGATATTATCGTTCAAATGGATTTTACTTGTAAATCCATAATGCTTAAATGTTTCAGGTGCTTGCACTTACGGTAGTGTCAATTGGTGTCGCGGTTGCTACAGTGACCGATTTGCAATTCCACTTTTTCGGTGCGTGTATAGCAGTGGCATGGATTATACCAAGTGCAACCAATAAGATATTGTGGTCAAACCTTCAACAGCAGGAGAGCTGGAATGCATTAGCGTATGCTTCTTAATTTCACTATGCACAAGTTGACTTTTAATGTCAAACTCATTTCAAATTTGACACAAACGTTGCAGAAAATCAGCACCAATGTTTTTTTTTTCAAATTCAGCATTTCTTACTCCATGTTCAACACAATTCAAAGAATTCATATGGGTTTTCAATTTGGAAATATTTTCATCGTCATTTATGACAATTTTGAAACATTGTTGATATTGATTCGTAACATTTGATGGCCGCGTGCAGGTTAATGTGGAAAACTACACCAATCACTGTGTTTTTTCTAGTTACGATGATGCCATCACTTGATCCACCCGGAGTTCTCTCCTTTGACTGGAGCTTTTACAATTCTTCCATCATCGGGGCTTCCGCTATCTTTGGCTTTCTACTTCAATGGTCTGGTGCTTTGGCACTCGGGTAAGGCTCTATTTATTTATTTTTATAAGTAATTTCTAGGATAAGTACACCACAACATGCGCCCTGCAAGATTTGAACCCCAATTTTTTGGTTGTGTGGTACATCACTTAACCACTAGATTGTCCCCTTAAAGATTGGCACTCAAACTAAATAATTACACGCGTGTTTTATAATGGTAACAGGGAAACATCAGCAACGACTCATGTTGTTCTTGGACAGTTCAAAACATGTGTCATTCTTCTAGGAGGTTTCATTATGTTTGGCTCCAACCCAGGAATAACAAGCATTTGTGGTGCAGTCACGGCTCTAGTCGGTATGTCACTCTACACGCACCTGAACTTAAGGCCACAACAACAGTCATCAAAAACAGCTAAATCATCTTTACCCAAGTCTAAACTTAGCAAAGAAAACGGAGATGCTCATGATCATGCCAACCATGGAGACGAATCTGTCTGACGAACACGCTTACACATACAAGGAAAATAACCTTAATTGTTTGAATTCATTTGTTTACCAACTGGATTTGCTGGTTGCATCTTTTTTTTTTGGATGTTTTGGATAGCTCTAGGATATGGTAATACTAGGCATGTAAATTGGGCTTGCTTAGATATGGCTAGTTAGCTACTGTTTATGGTTGGTTTTCGAATCGACTTAAACCACGTTGGTCAAAATTGGCAAATGCAGGACACTGTTGATATAAGTCATGTGAACAGGCCTGTGTTGGCCCTTTTATTCTTTAATTTTCAAAAGTTCCTTTTGTGGATAGTTAAAAACTGATGCAATTGAGTACATATGAGTTGAGTGAAGCTAATCTTATGGTTCCCATTAGCAAACCATGAGAAAGAAAAGCTAAGAATATTGATGTCATTCTATAGTTTGTCATAACCATTAGAAAATGTGAATTGTGATGATTCAGAATGAAAGGTTTATGTATTGATGTACTGAGGTTTAAGAATCTCTCGCGTGTTGTGCGGGAGTTTTTATATATGTACTACGTTAGGTGCACGTCTAATTGGTTGCATGGACGGCTTATATACGCTGGCTTAGCCTTCTATCAGTTGTGGGCGAGGTATGCATGGATATCAAGAGTACTTGAAAACAAGGTTGGGTATCTGTTATGTGAGCCACTGACGCTAGTATGAATCCGCAACTATGTGACCCGCTGGTGCTAGTACGAATCCGCAACACCCCCGCTGGTGCTAGTACGAATCCGCAACACCATTGGTTGAGTTGACTGACCTACTAAGAATGTGTTACAAACAACGTCGGCGAAGCGTTTCTTTGGCCGGTGAAGATGGTATGCTAAAGGTTGCATGCATGCTGGCTTGAGCTTGCATGTGTCATTTTGCTAAAATGTACACGTGGGGAATTGCCTATCTTTTAGCGACAGACGTGTCGACTTAGCCTCTAGCCCTCTTTATACTAGCAATTCGAAGATTTTTCTAGAATAAATTCATCATAACACTTGTCGTTAAAAAAAATCATTGTAACCTTCTCGCTAGAAGATTTGAACTCCAGACCTGATGCTTCAAACACAAAAGTGTTACCAATATGCCACCAACCCCATTGACGCCTTTTGCCTTATGAGTAGGCTTCTCTTGAATGGAGGGTTAGGATTGACTGGATTTGGCCATGATCGACCAGCGGGATAGGTAAAAAATAGATGTCTATTTCGATAAAAGGAAAAAAAGAAAAGTGGTTAATTTCCCATTTTGCCAATTTTTGTAGGAGCATTGTTCACAATATAAAACAAACACTTCTATTACTAAAAAATTTTGGATTACAATACAGAAAAGAAATGAAATAGATAACAAATTACAACTAGACACAAATAAAAACTCGAAGAAAATAAAAACAAATAAACAGATGTGGCTAGAGAATAGCCACATCCAAGGACTCGAGATCGTGTACCACACCTAGCCCAACGAGATGGCAAATGCGCTCCAGTCCTCACCAACGACGTCATGACTTTTTGCCCATTAATGATATTTTCAAGAAAACCAAAATTTTAGGGAAGATATAAAGAGGTGAAACGAGGAGTATCCTCTCTTTTAAAGCACGCCAAATGAGATGAGAATATGGATGTCAGAATTGAAAGATGTTGGGATTTGGAGATAAGAGAACCACTCCCTCAGGGGCGGAGATAGGAGGGTAGCAGGGGTAGCACCCGCTACCCCTCAACTTTTCCGGCGAGACGTAAAACTAGCGTAAAAAATCAAGTTTCCTTTTCGTATTATGTATTGGTATACCTTTAGGACCAACAATTCAATTTTTCGCTACCTCTGAAACTTTTTTCTAGATCCGCCACTGCACTCCCTTAACCCTAAACAAATAAATTGACCTAGTTTATATGATATAAATTTGTTAGAACAGAAAATGCTAAGCCTCATTTGTTACACTTGATACTTTGCTAGTGTATTTTCCTATGAGGTAGTTAATTAACATTAATTATCGTACAACCATGCATGAATCAAGTCTTGTACGTAATACTAATAAGTAATAACTAGAATGAACTAAATATTCTTTAACTATACTTTGACTTTCATTAAGGAAAAGCCAAAAATATAGGATGGTCAAAGCATATGCAATTATATATGTAATTAACTAATTATATGTTTTGGTTAATTTCCTCTCAGAGTAATAATGATATTGTAACGCAATACAAGTTTAAACTCATTCTCATATTATTAACATAAATATAAATTATTGTTATAGTTTATATGACATTTAATTACCTTAATTAGAGTCCTAATTAACTCATACATTATTAAATATAATTTCTTGATCAGTATATTGATCTATAAATCATATATCCAACTTCATTTTTGGTTCCCACAAAAACTTTCATTCATTTCAAGATTATGATGAATCAAGAAGAGAGATGCAATACAACACTTGGTCTCCGGACTGGAACTGAAACCGGAACCAGAACCGGAACCGAAACTGGCACTCGAGGAGTAGGGATAAAAAAAGAGAAGCAATCAAAGAAAAATAAGATAGGGTTTTGGTTGGATCTTTCATTGCAACTTCATCCAAAGATTATTGAAGCCAATGATCATGATCACAAGAATGATTATGAGAAAGAGGATCATGATTCTTCTAGCTTTAAAACCGTTGATGACGACGACGAATACACGATAATGATTAAAGAAACCATTAGCAACACAAATGTTTGTAATAACAATAATAATCATGGATCAAGAAAGAAATTAAAACTCACAACCGAACAAACAACGTTGCTTGAAGCTAGTTTCAACATTCGTACCACCCTTAATACGGTACGTATGTTAATTTCATCTTCTAACATATATGTGTTTCGATCATAAACTTTTGTACAGAAATTTTTTATCGGTGTTTAAAATGATAAAATGTCGTTGAAATAAGTTAGTTACATTAGCTCTAATGAATCAGTTTATATCTTTTATATTGCATGTAATATATGTGTGTTAAACATATGCATGAAGCCAAAATGAATATATTGGGTTATTGCAGGGCCAAAAACAAGAACTAGCAAAGAAGTTGAATCTTTTTCCTCGGCAAATTGAAGTTTGGTTTCAAAATAGAAGAGCAAGGTTTCGATCAATTTTCAGTTTTTAACTTTGATTTTCACCAAAGTAACTTAAATCAAACATAAAACTGTTGTTCATGACTAATTATGATTGATGATATATAATATGGATACAGGACGAAGTTGAAGCAAATCGAACAAGAATGCGAGATGTTAAAAAAATGTTGTGAAACCCTAAACGACGAGAATCGTAGGTTAAGGAAAGAGTTGCAAAAGGTTCGATATTGTTCGTTGAAATTTGATCATCGGCAGGCGCCACAACCATCGGTGCCTTTCTACATCCGGTACCCAATCGCGACAACAATGCATATTACTAGTGACAAGATTGGAAACTCCAGTGAAGAAGATTAGAAAATGTTGCTAGTTTTGAAAGATGGGTACTGAAACTGAATCTATCAGTATGGTATTTGTATGGAACGAGTGCTTGTTACCAAATATAAGTTATCAACACCGAACTGATACGAATATCAAAAAATTGTACGAATTTGTAGAAAAATAGGTACCAATACCGAATCTATCGGTACAATAGCAATGTCGGTTCGACACTCAAGTACCAAATGCTCATCCCTAGACTGCATGCTCCAATCATTGATAAGCGTTGTACCTAGCGTATGCTTATTCGATAAGAGTGTTGCCTCATATATGCTAACCATGTAAGGGGCCTTTTACACGTAATAGCTCAACACTGAGAGTTAAAGTAAAACAAAACATGGAAAAATTAAAATTATAAATGTACTATTAACGTACGGTTAAAGTGTTGCTAAAGTGATAGTTAAAGCTAAAGTGACGATGACAGATTAAGTATGCATAACATTTGCCCCGATTCAAATTGTAACGATTAAGACTTGCTAAAAATGTTGCAGTGAAAGTAAAAAGTTGAACTCGCTCGGCGTTAGCAACGCTGAATATCGTGTGCATATTAGTTTCACACTTGAGTAAAGATAAAACGACTTTTCAAATAATAGAATTTGTTGATTGTAAAGTCTTTTTTCAGATAAGTCTTTTATAAAGCTTGGCATGGATCTAAAGGCATTATCAAGATTGACATGTTATTCAAGTTGATGATGGTTTATGTTAAAATTACTTATGTTTTATTAAATACCAGTTATGTTATGTTTTAGTATGTTTTAGTTACATGGTTGTAAGGACATTTAATCAAAGTTCAATTTAAAAGTTATGTTAGTGATGTGTCTATTTAACTATGAGATCCTCGAGAATATGATTAAAATTAGATTTTAAAGTTATGTTTGTGTGTATATTCAACCGTGAGATCTTTTAGAAATAGGTTATATGAAAAAATACGAATGAAAATATATTTTTTAACCCTCACGTAAAAGGATTAACGAAAATATGAAAAGTGTTAAATCCAAAACCATTTGGTTAAAAATAAAAACCACATTATCAAAACTAGGGGTGTAAACGAACCGAGCCGAGCCCAAGCTCGTCTAGGCTCGAGCTCGGCTCGTTTCAGCTTAACCAGGTTCGAGCTCGGCTCGTTTCAGCTTAACCAGGTTCGAGCTCGAGCTCGGCTCGTTTAAAGCTTTAACTTCAAAGCTTGAGCTCGAACTCGTCACAAACTTCGCAAGCTCGAGCTCGACTCGGGCTCGGCTCATCTGGTTTTTTATTATTTTATTTTTAATTATTTATATTTAATTTTACATAAACTTTTAATTATATGTAATTTATGTATAATAAAATACATATTATATATTTTTAATCATAACTTGTATATATTTTAACTATTAATAATAATATATATTTGTAAATTAAATAAATAAAACATATAATGGCAAAGCTTGATAAGGCTTGCGAGCCGGCTCGAGCTCGATATGTAAAGCTCGAGCTCAAGCTCGATAACTTAATGAGCTCTTATTTAAAACTCGGGCTCGAGTTCGAAAAAGCTCGACTCGTTCGAGCTTTTTTTCGATCCAATCTCGAATAGCTCGGCTTGTTTACACCCTTAATCAAAACTCAAAACTGTTAACCAAAACTACAATTTCCTGTTAATGAAATGAACAGTGATTATTATTAGATCTAAAATTTATAGCGAGAGAGAGAGAGAGATTGTAGCAGTTTCCATCGAGAGATTTGAGGTGGTGGTGATGATTCATGAATTGTAGAGTAACATGTCAGAGACCGAAAACAAATCTGTTATCATCACTAAAGGCATCAATGGCCTTGAAAAACTCATCCTCCGAGAAATTCACGGCAGTAGTGTCGAGGTATACACACTAATTCCGATTTTTTCTCTCAGATTTATCGCTTCACTCTTGCTATTTTGTGTTATCGCATTGCCGATTCATTCGATCTACATCTGCTCGCAAGCCAGATTATATTTTGGTTTAGGTTACATCTGTTGTTGTTTTCGATTTGAATTTAGAGATATATGAACTTTATTTGAGAAATTTTCGTCCTGTATGTTTATGTTAATCATATGTTCATCCAGGTGAATGTGGAAATGGCTACAGAGCGTCTTATGCTATAGTGTAGTTATATTTGTTTGCAGAAGAAGAATATGATCTTTGACCTCATAGTTTGACTTTTACAAAGAAGTTGTTAGTTAAATCCAGGATAACATTATATCCAGCTTTTTTAAGAATTACAATCTCTCTTTTCAGCTAGTAATTAGTACTCGTTTTAGGCGTTTGTTAGTAGGAGTTAGGGATCCCAAAAGCAATATGCAGAGCTCAGCAGTTGAGTGACCTTCTGGCATTTAAATTGTAGAACTGCAGACGGCGAGGATATTTTACGAGGATGAATAAGCAGTTAGTTTAAATATGTATAATTAACTATTGGTTGATTATATTTTGTAGTCCGTGTTGGATATGTGAACTATATCATGAGTTTCAATTAATCTTTATGGAATCAAATGGGAAACTACTGCAATACTTAATGCTGTGCGTGCTTATCTTGTACCTCTCAAACATCAACCCTATTGCAAGTCCACTATCAGAATTATCTTCGTAATCATGGCACCTCTGTTTGAAAATCTGTTTTCATGTGTGGGGTAGATTGTCAAGTGCAAAAGCTTGCGTTATATACAGTCATCTGATTCTTAGGCCATGGCTTTGTTGATTACTATGTAGGACGTGTTTTCTTGTTTAATACTTTGATATAGTATTACTTGTACATTTTATTAGAATCACATGGTCACTGTGAGTAATGGTAGCTATACTGATCATACTTTCCATATATTAATAGTAATTACTTGTGCATTTTGTTAGAGTTATAGGGTCACTGAGTATTGGCAGCAGTATCAAACTATCGATCACACATTCAATATATTAAAAGTAATTACTTGAAGATAATAGATTTCTGCTTATAGAGACGGTGTATTGATTGTATATGCCAAATTGTAATGTCCTTGAGGCTTCTGCTGGATGTATGAGGTTATTTCCTCTATGGTGTAGAATTCTATCCGGGTAGGGCCTTGACCCTGTTTAGTTTTGACAAGCCATGGACATATTGTAAGCCCTCTCAAAAGTCATAGGGATTGGTATGTGATACACGATGTCCGATCAATTAATATCAAATGCTAACTTTGAAATTTGTTTGAAGTCATTGTGCTATTACTCATTTCTTGTGTTCACTTTTCAGTTTTCTAACTTGTTCCCCGCTTTGATTTTCAAACACACAATGTAGCTCTTTGCTTTGAACAAATTGAGTACCTATTGGTAATTCTATAATCATGTAGATCTATTTCAGTTTGTGATGTCTCCTGAACATATTCTTGCTGGTCCTAAACTTCTAATGGTCAGTCCTCTCCACACGGTAAAATAAAAACACGAATAATATGAAGTGGGACAAGTAACACGAATAAAAACACGAGCATATGCTTTGCATTTCCATCTAATTGTAGTTTTATATGAATATTATGCATGCTGGGTGGGTTAATGACTTCCAGTAATGTAGTTTGACGTCTATTATGTCTGAACATACTACATCTTTAATGGTTTTTTGCCTTTGTATTCTTGCAGGTATATCTGTATGGAGCCCATGTGACATCTTGGAAAAATGAGCAAGGAGAAGAGTTGCTTTTTGTCAGTAGTAAGGTACCACTTGAGACTTCACACTTGTACCCTGAACTTAGTTTGTCTGTTGGAACTTGGCCTGAGAGGCTTTTAGATTGCCTTCTAGTGATCAACATTTCATTTAGGGTTACCTGAGAGGCTGAGAATGGTGTGAGAGTGTAGCACATTTCCTGGTTGTTTTATCCTGTCTTTTTGTATATGTGGGAAAGTGGAAGCTTTTAAGTTGCCTTCAAATTTTTTTGTGGAAGTTTAATCTATGCTATGTTTTTTCTTGGGACATGCTAATAATTTCTCACTAGTAGATACAGCATCCTGATAGGCATCATAGAGTGGATCACAAGGCCTGTTCAATATGCATGAGCCCATGGAATGTGAAAACCTAAAAGACATATAGCTCGAATAATATCCGGCCCAGTGCCAATGTGATAATAATATGCAGTTTGTGGGTTAGGAACCCGCTTTTCTTTGCTAATTGAAAATTAAAAACACTGCTCTGTTGGCATATCTCATCCATTATCAATCCATATCTTTACAAAATATGCCTCCTAGAATAGTTTTAACTTCTTTGTAGACTGGTTGGGTTTTCTTTATTTGCTTTATGGGAATTGAGAGTGTTTATTCTTCTGTTGGTTTAAAGTTTATACTTTGAACAAGTCTTTGTACCTTCTCGTCTTCTTCAATCATCCAGAAATGTATGTGTGTTTGCAGGCAATCTTTACGCCTCCAAAACCAATACGTGGGGGCATTCCTATATGCTTTCCTCAAGTATGTGCCTCTCTCTATCTTTCTGCTGTTTAATTCACCGCTTTTGAACACATTCTAGTCATTTATACCTATACAGTTTTCAAATCTAGGCTCTGCTGAAGCCCATGGATTTGCAAGAAACAGAGTATGGACCATAGACGCTGATCCCCCTCCATTTCCACCCACTGTCGCCGATGGTGTTTTCGTTGATTTGTTACTTAAGCCTACTGATGAGGACTTCAAGATATGGCCTCACAGGTATATCTTATACAAGTTATAAGTAGTTGTCTACTATACAATCTTATTATATTGCTCATACATTCTTTGTAGATAGACGATCATGATTTGTTTTCTAATTTTGTTCTATACACTCCTAGATTTTACTCCCGTAAATCATCAGTTCTATTTTCATTTCTTTTTTGTAGCTTTGAGTATCGACTGAGGGTTACTCTGGGACCTGGAGGAGACCTGATGTTGACATCTCGGATCAGAAACACGAACAACGATGGAAAGCCATTCACGTTCACATTTGCATATCACACATATTTTTCTGTTTCTGATATCAGGTAAATTGGTTTTAAACCTTTCAGATAACATCTGTTGGAATCAGTGGTGATCAGTTTCTAAAAAAACTCATTGTAATATATTATCTGTTTCCAGTGAAGTTCGAGTTGAGGGATTGGAGACACTTGATTATCTTGACAACTTGAAGAACAGGGAGAGATATACAGAACAAGGGGATGCTATAACCTTTGAATCAGAGGTAATTTTGTTTAGTTACATCTTTGATTACTTTGCCTAAGTTAGGTAAGGTTTATGTAGGTAGTGTTAATTGTTTATCCAGGTGGACAAGATATATCTCAGCACACCAACAAAGGTTGCAATCCTGGATCATGAAAAGAAACGGACATTTGTGGTTCGGAAAGATGGACTTCCTGATGCTGGTGAGATTCGCATTTCAGCTTAAGATATCCTCATGATTCTGTTGACAACTTTATATAAATAGCTTTGTTAATTTGTTATATATTATTTCCTCACATTTTTTTAATTATTTGTATTTAAAGGAGTGCTTAGGTTCGGTTCTATAATTCTCATCTAGGAGTGTTCATAAACTGTTGAAGCCACGACCAAACCACCTAAGCGAAGCAAATCGGCTGGTTCGGTTCTGCATTTTCGAATCAACCAGTTACCTTTATCATTTGTTACATTTTTGGAATAAGAATAACAAGCATGTAGTTATGCATATCCATACTGTGAACAATCTTTATAATTTTTAAAATTGAATACAAACCAATGATTTTGAATTTAAAAAAGGGTTCATACTGAACCGTTTTGACCAATTCGACCAACCCAACCAACACAGATCGAAACCGTACTTAGTGGTTCACTGTTTCAACCCAGATTTTTCTCAAAATCAGCCTAACCGGACCATGAACACCCCTAAATCTAATCCACCATCACAACAAAACTTTGACCTGTTTACAGGCTTACAGTTTACCTTTTCCACCAAGGTTTTATATTTATTGTTTCTAAACAACTTCTCTAGAACTTATAAGTTAAATCAATTCATAGTTGTCCTCATTTAAAATGATACCATGTTACGAGATCTTTGATTTGCAACATCAGTCTCTCTCCGGAGAGCCCTCTGCTAACTGAAAGAGTTTTTGATGAATTTGTATTCTAACACTGTGTAAGTAACATAATGTTATTGTTTTGTACTTTTGTTACGTATCAGTGGTGTGGAATCCATGGGATAAGAAGGCAAAAGCTATGGCTGATTTTGGAGACGACGAGTACAAACACATGCTTTGTGTGGAGGCTGCAGCAATTGAAAAGCCTGTTACACTGAAACCTGGTGAAGAATGGAAAGTGAGACAAGAACTTTCAGCTGTTCCTTCCAGCTATTGCAGCGGGCAACTTGACCCTAACAAAGTTCTCCAAAGTTTTTATTAAACAAATGATGCTGATTAATATTATGTACAGGTATGCTTTCTGACTTCAACTACTTCATGTTATACCTCATAAAGCTTAACGATATTTAACTGTCTACTACAAATGGTGGTGTGAATTTCTGACACGTTACAAACCTAACACGACATTCATGAGTTTGGGTCAGTTTCGCCGTGTAGCGAAAGGAGTCGTGTTCTTGTTAATCCGGTGGGTTCATGGGTTGACCCGGTTAACCCATTTATTTTTTGTAATTTGTTTTAAAATTTTATAATTACACTGATATAAGTTTTTATAATTATAGTTAGTTGTTTTATATTCATTTGTATTCTTTTGTTGTGAAATAGTAATTTTAAAGTATTAATATAGTGTCGTGTTCGGGTTCTTATGGTTGACACGAGTTTTGGGTTCAGGTTGTGTTGAGTTGGACTCGCCAACCCGCACACCCGGCCCATTTAACACCCCTAACTACAAATCTCTAGAGTTTGATCGTTTTTTCATAATTTCTATTTCCTCGTGTAGCCAACTTTATGCAATGCAAAGGAAAATTCAGTTTTAGTAATGAAAAATGCGTAACATGGAGATTTTCATCTGGTATATAGCCACTCTCACATAATTGTATCTAATGCAGGTTCGTGCTCGTGCCAGCTCTTCCTTCCTTGAGTCTTACTATTCTTGTGTATTTTCGTTACATTGGTTAAAATGGTTGAACAGAAAAGTGGTGAAGATTATTGTTATGCGGTGGAAATGCGTAACAGGAAGAGACAGGTTACCGATTTCAGGTTTTGTGGTTTTGATAACGACAATATATATTGATGATCTACTTGGTGTCTGAGCAAACTTGGTTGTTGGGTAGTTGGTAGCTTTGAATGTCTGTGTTGGCAACTGGGTATGATTTTGATACATATAAAGGTGTAAGCAAAACTGGTTTATTGGTGGTTTGAAAACCTTACCAGGTACCATTTGTTGTGTATTGCTGTCCTCCACTGATGTTACAAGTGAGTGGATGTAGTAGGTAACTGAAACAGAAATGAGTGAGTTTTGGGTTAATGTCAATTGTAATAGAAAATATGTTTTCAAACGTCAAACCTATCTACAACTGATTTGTTTAGGATCAGTCACATTTTTACTCTATAAAATTTATCGTTTAACCTATTTGGGAATTTCTTATCACACAATACACTTGAGTTTGCCCTACACCTACACCAGCTTCTTTTTTTTTTTTGAACAGCAACAATGGAAAACCCCTGGTTAGACTATCCGAAGACAACCACCCATTACGAGCCTCCCCACGGAGGCCCCCGTTGCACCCACCATAAAAGGAGGAAACCCACCCGGATAAAATGGGAAAACCTCTCCCGCCAAGAATAGAACCCTTGACCTTGTAGATCCTAAGACTTGCGTCTTGCTGTTGGCCTTACAAAATGCCTTACAAAAGTATCTGTCCCAATCCCTCTATAAAATGATCCAAAGTACTTAAACTTCATTAGTGTTTGCATAAGCACTTGACCTTTGATGGTGATCTTCTTGTCTTAGACATCACCTATACTCCACTGAAGTCACAGTAAAGGTACTCCATCTTATAACAACTAGTCCTTAAGCCATTGTCCTTTAAAGTTGTGCATCAGTCTTCCAACTGCGCCTTCAAACTATGTTTGCTCTCCGCAACTAACATAATATCATTTGCAAAAAAACATGCACCAAGGAATTGGCTATCAGATCGATTTTGACAACTCATCCATGACTACAGACTACTACAAAAAGAAACAGACTCAACACAGACCTTTATTGGAGGCTTACCTCTACATATGTAACCACTTTGCAACCTTTATGTTAGTTGCAACCTTTTTGTTATATAATGCAACCATTTTTACATAATGCAACATTTTTTCCATATGCAAATTTTTTTTATAAAAATAATGCAACTGTTTTGAAAAAAAAATCAAAAAAAATTATAAAAGGGTTACAACACGCTCATTGTTTAGTAGCGTGTATTAAAAACCCTGACTGAACTCGAACACTAGAGTGTTTTGAGTGAGATGATTTCATAAAGGGTATTGCCTAAGTCACTGATATGACTAATATAATGCCGGTGGGAAATGTTGGTGGAATTATTCCTGGAGGAATATGTCCTCATGATATGAATTATGTACAAAGTTGCACTAATCATCTACATAGCCACATGCTCGTGATGATTGTTGACTACACAGAGGTGAGTTTAATCGTCTCACTTTCACATGTTTTATGTTTTCAGGGCTGTATCCGAGCTTGTATGAAAAAAATAAAGTGATTTTTAACTGTGGGTGATGTAAGTTATATCGCTCCTGGTGAGTCAACATACCATAGCTCTAGGATAATCCAGCTCGTGTTTGTGTTGTCACACGGTATGGACTTCCGTGACAAGTAACTGTCCCAAGGAGGGACATGATGATATACCACATGACAAGTCATTAAGGTAGAACCCCTGAGAAAAGGGACTGTTCCAGGGAAGGAACAATGATATATCTCAGGTTTTGTATGCGTCTAATTGGATCCATCTTGGTAGTAAATTTGCTCGCTGACAGGTAAGGCATCGCCCACTCATTGGTTTAGCCTCGATACAACATTTACTCTAGGGTTTAGCCTTAATACATACTCTGTAGTTTAGCATCGTTACACTTACCTACTTCATGGTATACCCCTAGTATAGTTCGATACTCAATGGTTTAGCCTCGGTACCCGATGATTATATATGGTAGGTTTCGTCATATGTACCTTGGTAATCATGTAGTGGCATATACGTTAACAGACACTGAAGTCGGCATACGACGTTAGTGAAGAGTTGACTTATTGATTAATACTTATCTTTGTACACAAACGGATTGTTATAAAAAGATTGTTTGAATGATTTTGATTTATTGTACTGTTACGACTCACCAACAACTTGTTGACGTCTTTTAGCTGGTGATGCAAGTATAAGGAACGTCTGAGGTCCTTAGCTAAGTCAAGGCGGCTATACTAGGATTGGATGGTTGATGCTCTCCATATAGGAGATAGAGCCTGATTTGGACACCTTTAATTTAGTAACATTATTAAAAGTTCAATTTGGGTTGACTAGTTATGATGCAACAGGTCATGCCCTAGGTATGATGTCTGACAACATGAGTAATGTTTTCTGCCATATCCTCTAATATCTGGTTTAAATCCTTTACCCACTGAGCCAATGTCGATGATATTCTTATCTGTAAACACTCTGATGTTGTTGCCCGTTTTCCCCATCCACCACTAGAAAAATAGCTTTTTTTATACAAATATTTACCACAACATTGCCACAACACACTATTTGCCACAAGAATGTGACAAATTATCAACAAAAGTTAACAATCCTAACATTCACATAAATTTCCGACAAAGTAGCTAGAAAAACAAATAATGATTCAAATTTGTGGCAAAAGAAATAAATATTAGAATTTGTGGTAAATTATCACAAAATTTCAAAAATAAAATATAATAGTTATTAAGTTTTGTGGTAAATATGAACATAGAAGGAAAATATTAAACCATGCAATTTTGATTTCAAAATTTTGTGACAAATGTATTTGTGGGAAATTTGTGTGAAGTTTTGTTGTAAAATTGTTGAAAATTATTTTGCTATGTGATTCTCACGCCCAATGGTGGTCAAAGAGAACACCCTTCCTTTTGGCTAGTCCTAACAACGTTGTTACTTGTACAAGATCTCCCACGGCTCAGATATCATATACTTTGGATCTTCAAATAGATACAGTATCCCCTTGACCTTATGCGGTATTTTATCGACAATATTATATAACATTGGTCATAAGTGATTCCTAAAATGGCTGAAGTACCATTACTGTTTTCATTGAGCATAGTGGATGACATCTTATGACTTAAACATAGTTGGCTAAGTACTCAGAGATTGTGTTAAATGCCACAAGTGAGAGATTGTTAGAAGCATAGAGAATTAATACGTTTACAATTTACATCCACGACACGCTACTAGAATAATGAGCAAATTTAATATAATAATCACGAGTCAACATTTAAGCCAGCCAAATCTTATGTTTATCACACCAGCATTTATATTTGACCCGGCTGGTCGTTTCTGGTGCAATGCACTTATGTGGTTCATGACATAACAACCAACTAAAGACTAAGTGATGGAAACTCTGTTATGGGAAATGTTTTACAAGGCTTTCTTAAACATACACAGTAGCAGCAGAGCATTTGCAACCATACGCAGTAAAACTCGGAAAATGAGACTGGAAAAAAACAGGACGAGTAAACAGTTTCATGGGGTTAAATCACAGCATAAAATGCCTTTCCCCAGATAAATTATCAACTTCTACTAGTCTCCTAATAAATTTAAAAAAGAGACTTTCTCACACTGTGTAATGCTGTTGGATTGTGTCGATATCCAGCCCCTTCAGCTTCACCACCGACTCAACATGCCCCTTCAGTGTAAGCACCTCCCGAAGCCTGTACATCACAAAAATAATAAACATGTTATTGAGTTTAACCACCACCAACATTTACCATTCTCTTAAAAAAAACTAGATGTGGTGAACGGGTGGGTAAGTCTAGTTAGGTGACGAGTCAATGGGTAATTTTCCTAAGCTGTTAAGATGGGTCGGGTTGACTTGAAACTCTTATTAGAGTCAACCATAACCCGAATCAACCTATTCAACTTCCATCTCGAAATAAAACTAGTTTAGCATACAACTAACATACCTTGCAACTTCAGCGCGTCTCTTAGCCTGTTCTGCTATTTCAGACAATTCCCTATAGCTGCTCTTTTCATTAAATATGTTTGAAGTTTCTGGTGCTTGAAGGCCATGTAATGTCCTCTGAGCAAGAGCCCATTGAGCTTCTCTCTCTTCTCTTCCATAATCCTTTTTGGTCGTAAAAGCCGTCTGTTTCAACAAAAATACGTAGTTAACTTCATGATTGAGTCCATACAAAAATGTCTAATAATGGAAAAAAAATGTACCTTGTTTTCAAGCAAGTTGCGCCACGCTTTCCCGCTAAGGATGTATCGGATGGCAAATTTCATAATGTCAAGAGGGAAGTAGAACACAATGCTGTATAACCAGATGACGCCAGCCCATCCCCACCCGACTCCCTTGATTCTTGCAAAACTCCATTCTGCATACACTGCTATAAGAGTTGCAACCTGAATTTTTTTGTATCAGCAACGGTTGTTAGTTTTTTAAACAACAGGACTAGGTTAGTATACAGAAAAGGGTCTGTTTCTTTACCAGCTGTGCTGCTAAGAAAGCACCCAATAACAAGAGACCCGGACGTTCAATGAAAGACCAACTGCGCGAACGAGTGACGAAAATCAAAGCCTGGCTGACTATACTGACTTGGAGATATAAAGCAGCCATCATCTCAACTTCACTGTTTCTCAGAGACTTAACACCAAATTTGTCCTGTGTGACACAGACATAAAAAAGAGTGAGTTTTGGGTGAACTTGTGGCATTTAACTTTGATCAATAAATTTTTACTTACTGTGAAAAAATCAGTGTCTTTCATGATCCAGAAGAATATGACAGTCATCAATGCTAGGTATCCTCCAAGCACAATTCCAGTGGCAAAGATCTCTTTTAGCTTCCAGCTGTCGGGTAATGGAGATGGTTTCACTCTATCCTTTGATATGGTCATGATGGTTCCTTTATAAGTACATGAAATGGAAATTAGTAAAGTTTTACGGTCATAAAAGTTGATCATATCAATTGTAACAGAAGTGAAAACTCACCATCATTAAGAATAGCAATAATCAAAACCATGAAGGGAGAGAAGTCAAACTTCCATATCAAAGCAATGAACATAAATCCAAACTACAAATGGTGTAAGATAAGTCAGGAAATAAACTTAGAATTTATTAGTGTAATGATCAAATGTCACATACAACTTACCACAATACGAATGGTGATAGAGACAGCGTATATCTGCAAAAAGAAAAGAAAAAAAAAGATGTTAACACATGCCAACTGTTTTCCTGGAATAATTATTATAATATAAATGAACGAGAGGAACTAACAGTATAATTCTTCATTCTTTGGAAAATAGCTCGACTGGTAAGCACTGCACTGATAATAACACTAAGCCCAGGCTCGGTAAGAACAATATCAGAAGCACTCCTTGCAGCATCTGTAGCATCAGCAACAGCAATTCCGATGTCGGCCTTCTTCAAAGCAGGGGCATCATTCACACCATCTCCGGTCATTCCACAAATGTGCTTTCTTTCTTGCAACTTCTTCACAATCTCATACTTGTGTTCTGTTTATTTATACCAAAAGATTCAGTTTATGAAGAAATAAGTCACATATAATATCAATCAAAGTAAAACCAACCTGGGAATACTCCTGCAAATCCATCGGCTTTCTCAATCAACTCTTCAACAGGGAGTGCTGCAATAGATGCATCCTTGTGGCCACCGAGCAAAGAAGAAGAAGGGTACATGTTTGTTCCCATACCAAGCCGTCTACCAGTCTCCTTAGCAATGGCAAGTTGATCACCTGCACAATGATAGTCATATTAAAAAAATAAGAATAAAAATTTCAAAAGGATCTGTTCCAAAAAGTAGTAGATGTGATTAATTACCAGTAATCATTTTGACATTTACACCAAGATTGAGAGCTCTGCGAATGGTCTCAGCACTATCATGCCTCGGTGGGTCAAATAGGGACAACAATCCAACAAACTGCCATGGGCCACCAGGGCTTTCTTTTGTTTTTTCAGGCACTTCCTACAAAGCACACAAAGAACAGAGTAAGTGATCATGTTAAAACATAGATGTATTCATAAAATGATTATGATGCAGACCTGTTTTGCAACAGCCAAAGAACGCAACCCACGTTCAGCAAATTTATCGATCATTGCATGAACTTTCTTTTTCATATCTTCTTTGCATCCACAAAGGGTCAAAATCTGATACAATATTTACAACAAGAAAAAGATTGGATTTTAAGCAATTGATTCACCAGGATCAGAATATAGATAAAGATAAAGAATTGCAGTTACCTGTTCCGGAGCACCTTTGCTTGTTCTATGCCAATTTCCACGTTCATCGATGTATGTCAAAGCTGTCCTCTTGTCAACAGGGTTAAATGGAAAGAAATGAATCTCTCTAATTCCAGCTCGTGCCTACATAGTCATATATATCATTCATGAGCATGAAACCAGATTTAGAAAAAAGAGCATTTCAAATTATCAGTTAAGGTAACCGTTTAACTTAGAAGCTGGAAAGTTTTCTAGTCAGGCTGCTTATGTAACATGTCAAAACAGTGTAACTTATTGGTCAAAATTTACTTAATCAGGCGAAAACTGTTTAGCGAGTCAAATATGATTTAAAGATTATATTACATTAAAAATCATCTAAGCATGTAAATAAAACAATGGGAGATTTTGTGAATTAAAAGTACATTGGGAGACTTTCAACTTGTTTACATCTATGACGCATTCCCATTAAAGCAATTTTTTTAGTTTTGTTTGTTTGACTTCTTAGAGATCAAATGTAACCTGAATCGACAATTAAAACTTTATCTCAAATGCAGTAGAGGGAGAGAGATACCTCTTTAGGATCAGCAAGTGTTCCAACAATGGCAGCATCAATAGCATCCTGGTTTTCGGTCCTAGAAGCCCTAGCAGCATAAAGCAACACCTGCTCCTTATCAACACCTTTTGCAAACACCTCAATCAGATTTTTATCAACTGTAAGCTTGTTAAGAGTCAGTGTTCCTGTCTTATCACTGCAAAGTACATCCATTCCAGCCATTTCTTCAATTGCAGTCATTCTTTTAGTAATAGCACCCTGCTGTGAAAGCCTATGCGATCCAATAGCCATGGTCACCGAAAGAACAGTAGGCATAGCAATTGGAATTCCACCAATAAGCAACACCAAAAGATTGTCAATTCCACTTCTGTACTGCCTGTGCTGAATCGGGTACATGACAATTATCTCAACCAACATTCCAACAGCAATGGAGCAAATACAGAAGTTACCGATTGCTGTAAGAACTTGTTGGAAATGACCAACTTGGTTGGTGCTATCCACAAGATGTGCAGCCTTCCCAAAGAAGGTGTGCACACCAGTGGCAATGACAACCGCCTCGATTTCACCTTGCTTGCAAGTTGAACCAGAGAACACCTCATCATAAGGATTCTTGTTGACAGGAAGCGATTCACCAGTAAGCGCAGATTGGTCGATCTTTAAAGGATCACCTTCGAGAAGACGAGCATCAGCAGGAACGATATCACCAAGTTTAATACTGATGATATCTCCTGGAACCAAGATGGAAGCTTCTTGCTCACTCCAACTACCGTCCCGCAGAACCTGCAGGAAGGGCAAATTTGTCAGTCTCTAAACTCAGGGTGGAATACATGTATTAGTCATTAATATGTTTTTTTAGAATACCTTGGTTTTAGGGGCAAGACCAGCCATAAGTGCAGCAGCCGCATTTCCGGCATTGTTTTCTTCAATAAAACTGATGGTTGAGTTGATAACAAGAAGGCAAACAATACCTACAAAGTCTTGCCAATCTGGTGGTTTTCCACCTCCATTAGCCATTGCAATTGCCATAATTGCTGCAGCTTCCATCACCCATGATAGAGGGTTCCACATGAATCCAAGAAACTTGAGTATTTTGCTTTCCTGTGCTCATTTCAAGAATATAAATCATTAAGGATCTAACATAAACCAACATAAGTTTGATCATCATCATGATTGAACATACTTTTTTCTCCTCCAATTTATTAGGCCCAAAAATTTGAAGCCTTGTAGCTCCTTCATCTGAGCTTAGACCTTCTCTGTCACATTTCAACTGTTGAAACACCTCCTCAATTGGTACTTTTTCCTGTAATTAGAAGTTGAAAAAAGGCCAATGAGATCAACTCCACTGTAATACTAGATAAACAGCAATGAGCATGGTTGTTATTCAGTTGACTACTTGTGTCATCAGGTTTGACCAATACTATGTAAGCTAACTTTGTCATATGACTTGCAACACATGTAGTAAAAATGGTATCTTGGTCATTATAGCAATAAAAGAAAATGTTTACCTTAACTTACATGCCATTGATCATCAGGTTTAATTAGAATGTAAAATAATAAAATATACAAATGGAAATAATTCAAATTAAAACACACAATATCATGCTCTTATGATTATGACCCAAAACAAAAACAGGAAAGAGAATCAAGAACCATGGTCCACTGAAAATGAGAACAATTTGGAAAATAACAAATAAATAAAAAGTAAAATAACAAATAAAAAGTAGAGTCCCTTTACCACTTTCCCCTAAGCTGGTTTGGACAGAAACATGAATATGGAAAGAAGATAGACATCTAACAAGCCAGACAGTCCCTTGTTGGTGAGGTTTGGCATATATCCCTCATCACTACTTTAAAAGACTTTGGGTTGGTTGGTTGGTTGGTTGGTTGGTTGGGTGGACTTAACTGTGAGTGTGTTTGGGGGATGTTACCAAATTTGGTCACATCACTCTATTAATCCCCAGGTAAAAATATAATATACAGACTATTGTTTATGTATAAAGTGTCACTTGATAACAAAATATTTTAGAAAATGTTTCCTCAAAAGTTCGGGCACTTTATTATTTATGCCATCTGATACAAGTCTAATCAATAATTTATCAACAAATAACATTGGTATTGTAAATGCTAAACACGTGCTTTGTAGAGATTTTTATGGTCTGGTTTGGTCGGTTTTGACGAAAAACTTAGGCTGAACTGCTAATTACGCTTTTGAAAAATGACGGACCAAAACGTACGAATGGATTGGTTAGGTCCACAAGATCAATTAAAGTGGTTTCTTGAATCAATTTATTCAAGAATGTAACACGTAACACATGGTTTAGAAATAGAAAAAAATAACAATGAAGATTAAATGGCTTGTTACAAACCTCGTAAAGAAAATGGTTATTGTTATGATTTAACCTTTATTTAGATGGTATATTGGATTTCATTGGTCCCAACTATCACATGTTGTCTTCTACCGGTCCCAACTATTGAATTGGTTGTCAACGGTCCCAACTTTTATCACTTTGGTAACCACTGGTCCCGTCGTTAAATTTTTTTAACGCCGTTAAGTTTTTTCCAAATTCAATACCGATGTTATATGCATTTTGATCGGAACGATAGTATAAGTCGGTTGATGGAAAAGTTACCTCGAAACGGCGCTCCGAACAACAAAATAGTGTTTCGATCGGGTGTTTAAACCTAACGGTGCATCAATCAAATGTAAAAATTTTATCGTTCAGAGAGCCTTTTCGAGAAAACTTTTACATCAATCGACAAGTATTATCCTTCCGATCAAAAGGTTTAAAACATCGGTCTTGAATTTGCAAAAAACTTAACGGCGTTAAAAAAATTTAACGACGGGACCAGTGGTTACCAAAGTGATAAAAGTTGGGACCGTTGACAACCAATTTAATAGTTGGGACCAGTAGAAGACAAAAGGTAATAGTTGGGACCAGTAAAAACCAATATACCTATTTAGATTGATAGAAACAAAATAGTTAGAAAATAAAAGTGTTATGTTACTTTCTTCTTACACACATAAAGAACTATCTATCATCTTTCTAACTTTCTTTCCCTGTCACAAATACAAAAGTATTACTTAAAGGACATTCTTATTGTTTGTTTTATAAAGATTTAAATTTGTAACTTTAAAAAGCTGAAGTATAATATTGTTTTGTAGGAAAGTGAAGAAAACAGAAATATGTACATATGTGGTAACATGATTAAATTAAAACAATAACAAGTTAACAACACAATAAAAATTAAAAAGGGATGAATTGTTGAGTAACGCAAGTTGACTTGCCATTAAACTCAAAATTTTGAGACCCACACAACCCCTCATCCACTACAAATACGCCACCTGGGTGTCACTCACGTGCTATTTACCAAAAAGCCACACGAAAAAAACAAGGGTATATCGGGAATTCGTACAAAATAATACGGAGTAACAACAGAAACAAAATATATCTGATTTTGGGCTAAAAAAACAGAAATTTATTTGAACAGCAAAAGAAAAACAGATTATTAAATTTTTTTAAAACAATCTAAAATAATTATCTATTTTGAGATGAATGAATAGGAAATTAAAAATTTATTAACCGTGTATAATTGGTATAAATAATATAATAAATAATTAAATAGATCCAAGAAACAGCATCAGAAATCATTAGTCAGAAATAAAATAAAAATAAAATAAGATGAGAAAATAATAAAATAAGACTAGGGTACCACGGACATGTACCCACAGTTCGCATCCAACATATGTAACATTCTACTCTTCTACCCTTTCTTAGTTTCTTAATTTAACATATAAGATATTAATATTGTTTTGACAAAAATTAAGTTTATTTATCTCCTTAACACAAGATTTATAGCTAGAGAAAATTAGTTAGTTATCTTGTTTAAACCATTATTATTTCTACACAACAAGTTTTTATTTGTACACAATAGTTATATTTCTTAAGGTTGTTTAATTATATTTATATATTATATACCTTCTAATATGAAAGGTCGGTTATCATCGTTTTCATGTGGTGACATTTGGAACACCCACGTGTTGTCACGTGTTACGTTAATTTTTTTTACTTTTGAGTGCGGTTTTAGCCCCTGGTGACTTTTTGAGTTTGGTCATGTAGCACGACTTCAAGATTTGGATTTGACTAGATTATTGTTTTGACTTTGACACATTACGGTTTTGTCTTGTGTCGAACGAGACATGAAACTTTGTTTATCAACGCACATACAGAAGACCCGACCATATGACCTAGCCACTATTAACACGTGACGTGGTCTTATGTCTAGTTGTTAAAGTAAGTTGAAAGTATTTTATGGATATATAACAGTTGCGTATGAATCTAAATAACTAAAAAATAAAGATAAATTCTTATGGTAAATTTCTGATATTATAATAAATAATGAGAGATATAAATGGAAAATTATAAAGAATAAAAAGTGAAATGAAATTAATGCATGAACCTGTATGATACAGAACAAAAGGATTAAAGATTTGGAATTTTAAAGCTTACTATGTCTATACAAAATTCATTTATTTATTTCTGCTTTTACCTAATAATAAAAAAGAAAAAAAATAGCTTTATCTCAACAGAATAAATTCGGATTTGATGGCGAACAAATATCCCATCTTTTATTTTAATAATATAATAATATAAAGATTCTTATACTCTAACAACCTAGCGTAACAATTAATCAAATAAAAATATTTTTTAAAAAAAACTCCTATTTTCCTCCCAGATTTATATCAACAACTTATTAAAAATATTTAAAAAAAAACTCCTATTTTCCTCACTATTTGATTAAACATATAATTTGACGCATGTAATGTAAATTAATCCAAACAAACATATTGAAAGTGATAGTAGAAGGATTAAAGCAATAATCAATTAATTAATTTGTCGATTAGCATATACAAACCATACAAAAACTAAAATCACAATTATATTATAACCAGCTCGTAACTGATCTGAAGATCATATATAAAAAAGCAATGAGTGAATGAAGTTGCTGAACAAATGCAAGTTTAAAGCTAAAATTATGATGAAGTAACTAACAATAACAAACGACGATGCTGATCAGAGAAACATAGCGATAAGAAGAGTTAAGGATCGATTATGAGTAGGAGTTAGGGTTTTGAGTTGATGATACATACCAGATCAACAGTTTCGTTTTTAATCTCTTCGAGACTAAGAGCTTTATCGCCACCCATGGATGCGAGACGAGATCAACGGCGATAACGCCGAGAAGATGAAGTGAGGAAGATGATTGGGGAAATTAATCGGTGAGGATTTGCATCCAATGAATGAGTTGCGAGAGGACGGAGTTTAAATTAACTCAAACCCCAACGTATATATAGAGAGAGAGTGTGTATGTGTATTTGTATGTGTTTGTGTTTGTGTTTGTTTTGTGTGAAGGAGGAAAGGGTTTCTACAGGTGGAGGGTCACTTTATACTTCACCACACCTTATTTTCCACCCGTTAATATATAGCACCTTCGTTATTATTTTATTTTTTTTTATTTCTTTCTCACTTTATTACTATTTCCTATCAAACAAAAATTTTAATACGACTTGTTATTAATTTTTCTTTTATTTCAATAAAAAATATAAAATATATCATTGTGTGTAATAATCGTTATTAGGTTATTGTATCATCCTTATCCGTTCATAAAATTACAAAATAACCTGACGAAATAATATATCAAAATATACAATGAGCTGAAAAATATTAAAATAAATTTCTCTTATCTGACACTCCTAAGACCTCCAAATGGTCATCCCATGACCACAAAGAGCAAAATAGGCCTTCGCCCTTCCCTTAGACTATAGTTCAAGATATGCATGATTCAAGCTGGAAGTCTTCAGTGAACTCTAATATGCTTAATGTTACTCTAGCGGCACTTTGGAATTGGTTCCATGTTAGCCCAAATGCTAACATTGTTGGGTTTCGATGGATTTATCATCTTAAGCATGACTCCCAAGCTTAACTTGGACAATACAAGTCTCGTCTAGCTTGTTACTCATGAGTTCTCTCAACAACATGGTTTGGACTTTGATGAGATTTTCAGTCAAATCACCTCTTGATGAAGATTACCTTGAAAGACCTATGACCCTGGTCTTTCTTGCTTGGTGTTGATGCTACTCACCGTACGTCTAGACTATTTCTATCTCAAGTTGCTTTTGCTCGAGAGATTCTTACCATGGCATATATGGTCACGTGCAATCCATATGATACTCCCTTAGATACAAAGGCTAAGCTTTCTCTGTACAGCAAGCCAGTTGTCGATCCTACTCTCTATTGCATTCTTATTGGTGCATTGTAGTATATGGCGTTAACTCGTCCAGACATCACTTAGAGGCTCACTAAGTTTGTCTCTTCATGCATGACCTTCGTAAAACCCATCTTCTTGCCCTGAAACAGATCTTACGTTACATTCAGGGCACTCTTCATCATGTCTTGCGTCATTTTATCGTCTTGATGCTTATGTTGATGATGACTGGGCAGGGTGTCATGATACCCATCGCTCCATGTCAAGGTTTTGTGTGTTCCTTGGAGACAATATTGGGTCTTGATCTTTTAAGCGTCAACATGTTGTATCCCGATCCATTGATGAAGCTGAACACCGCGGTGTCGCTAATGTTCTTGCCAAAGTAGCTTAGCTTCGTAAACTCCTTGAGTTAGGAAGGGTTTGTGTTTGGTCTAGGTCAGTTTTGATGAAATAGTCATTCATAAGGGTTGGTTAGATGCAGTGGATTAGGAAACCAGATCACTTAACCCAAAATTTCTCATACATTGGGGACAATGTATCCTAAGTATTTTGAAAAAGTTATTCAAAGAATTGTTTTGCAAACACATGGAAGATGATAGTACAATTGGGAAATAGTTTTTAAACTTAAAAAAAAAAAGAAATAATAAAGCAATGTTAATATGTGAATTGCGGGTGACCCATTTGACTTCGAAGATTTATGAAAGTGTTTCAAAATATACCCAGAGATGGAGCTAGCTATGAAGAACCCAGGGTAATCCCGGATGGTGACTTGGTGGATACACAACTCGATCCAAATGGATTCAATTAAAGATCCTTTATTTTTATTATTTGTCAAAAAAGTTGTCATAAACTTATCGCAAATCTTGAGTTGTTGAAAGTTTGTCAGAAACTGTTGTATAAAAACATTATTTTTAGTAGTATTTGTATATATAATTTATTTATTTTATCATAAATAATGTACAAGAGAGTTCCTTTTAAGTAACTACTATGACCAAATTATACAAGTCTTATGATTACAAATGTAGGTCTACCAAAACATTCAGTTTATATGATTCTTATCATGAAAATTTAGATGGACAAAATAAAAGCAAAGATATCAATTTCAAAATTTTCAACTTTGAAGGCTATGTTGACACGCTATTCTTTGAAACTTTTAATAGCTTAATCATTTGGCTATTAAAAATAACTAAATAAGCTTCCAATGAGAAAAGAAATGATTTGTTTAAATCTTTTTAATTAGTTTTACAAGAAAAAAAAAAACTTTTTAGAGTAAATCTAAAGTAACGTTGGAAAATAACTTGGGAGAACACGCGCGATGGTGGCCGAGCGATATTGACTTGTGATTTTCCAAATAAATTTCAGCAAATCTGAAAAACAAATAGCTTTTAACGACGGATGTTGCGTCGATGAAAGTGGATGTATTCGGTAGCTAGCAACAAGACGCCGGTTAATAGTATACAGATGTATGTTAGGAGGGACCGCTAATGAATGTTAATTATCACTAATAAATTATTGATCGATGAAACTTAGTAGCAACTAACACGTCAATATCACTAATAGATCGACGCCGAAAATGACACCAAGGGATCGCCGATGGATAATTTACCAATGGATCAGTGAAGGAGGCTTACCAATTAGGGGTGTCAATCGTGTCGGGTTGACGGGTTGGCGGGTTTATTGGTCACGGGTTGGCGGGTTGACGGGTTGATTTATGCAACCCTAACCTGACCCATATTCATATTCGTGTCAAATTTTGAAACCCTAACCCGGATAACATAAATTCAGGTCAACCCAAATATGACCCGTTTAACCCAAATATTAATTTGTTATGCCAAGTTTAAAAACATAAATTGTCAAAACCCAAATCAAGTTTATCCATAAAACATAAAACATGGTCCCAAAATACTTAAAATCCAACCAAAAGAACAAGTAGCAAGTTTCCAAGTCAAAAGATTAGAGCTAAACTCAAAATAACTAAAATTTTTAATTCTTCAATTCCTGCAGTTTCTCATGCTTTCTTTTTCTTCGAGAGGCTAAACTTCATTTGATTTCCCTTCCTTCATATCATCTTTCTCAATGTTCAAACTCATTACATTTTCAGGTGCTTCAAAATCAACATACAGACTTCCTACATAAGAGTACAAAAATAAATGAAACAATTAAATATCAAAAGTGAACTCAAATATGGGATAAAGGTTAAGTAGTTATCAAAAAAAAAATACTACCTTTTCCAGCATACAACCAATCCCGAGTGCATATTAAAGCTTCAACGGTAGAAGGTAACGTTGAATTTCGATATTGGTCCAAAATTCTCCCACCTAGACTAAAGGCTGATTCGGATGCGACAGTTGAAACAGGAACACAAAGAATGTCCATAGCTAACCTAGCAACATCTGGATACCTATATTGTTGAGCTTTCCAATAATCAAGAATATGAAAAGATGTTGTTCTGATCCTTGGCTCATCAAGGTACTCTAACAGTTGACATTTTTGTTTTGAGCTCAAAGATGCAACATTATCATACAAATCAAACTCCTGTTATATGAATAGAAAAGTTAGTCTAATAAGCTAAAAGTTAAAAAAGATCATATGAAACTAAGTTTTGTACCTTGAAAATACTTGTGATATTGCTTTCATCTTCATCATAAGAACTCATCCCATTGCTAGCACCGTTAGAAGTTGAGCTGGTAGATTTATTTGAAGATTGCATATACTCGTTAAAAAGTCCAAAAAGTGTGTCCTTGACACTTCGAAGTTGAGGTGATTCCTTACCATAGAGCTTTTCATAACTAAACTCAACAAATGAAAACTTATAACGAGGATCAAATACCACAGCTATAGCTAATAAAATATTAAAGTCGGCCCAATATTTGTTAAACTTTACCCACATTTGACTAGCTATCTTCTTCATATAGCCATCTTCACTTTCCAACTCTTTAACCAACTTCAATTGAATTTTAAGGGTGTTAGGGAAAAACAAATTTGAAGTCGGATAAAGAGATCCAGAAAATTCTTGAGTTGCTTCATAAAAAACCTTAAGAAAATCACAAATCTTCTCAACCCTTTCCCATTCATCCATAGAAGGACAACAATGAAAATTAGAGTCACTCAAACCAAGATGACAAAAGGCAAGACGATAATAAAGTGCACTAGAAAGCATCAAATATGTAGAATTCCACCTAGTAGGAACATCTTGCATCAAAGCTTTTTTACAATCTAGATTGGTTTGTGAGCAACAGTACACAAACTTATCTTTCCTTCCTTGAGAACCCTTAACATATTTCACACATTCTCTAACTTTATCCACAGCAACATCAATTTGCTTCAGCCCATCTTTAACTATTAAGTTAAGAACATGAGCACAACATCTAAGATGAAACAACTTACCATCATACACCAAACAATTCATCAAACGGAATTGGTTTCTTAAAACATCAACACAAACATCATTTGAAGAAGCATTGTCCAAAGTAATAGAAAATAGCTTCTTTTCAATCCCCCAACTTTTGACCAATCCACTAATTTTTTCAGCTAAAGCAACACCCGTGTGTGGAGGAGGCATATAAGAAAAATTCAAAATTCTTTTTTGCAAGACCCAGTTACTATCAATAAAGTGTGCAGTTAAACTTAAATAACCATCAGTAACAATTGATGTCCAACAATCAGAAGTTAATGATATTCTACTAGGACACCTGCTCAACTCACCATAAAGCCTACTTCTTTCACGTTGATATAGTTTTTTAACCTCAGAATTTGCAGTATTCCTAGAAAAAAATGAAACACTAGGTTCCAAGTACTTAAAAAGATTCCTAAATCCTTCATATTCCACAAATGAAAATGGCATATCATGTCTAACCATGGCATAGATCAACAATTCCTTAAACTTTTCTTGACTGAATTTCGAACTCCTCATGTTCAATAGATTATTATCTGTAGAAATCATATACTGACCAATTTCTTTTGTCGTAGATCTAGGACATTTGACTAAGTGACGCTTCATATTACCAGTTCCATTTTTACTATCAGCTTGATATTTTTTACCACACTTGTTACACTTACAGAATAAAGGCTGATTTGGTTCTTGTTTAAGAATGGTGAAACTCTTCCAAACATCAGAAGTTAGTCTCTTCCTTTTCTTTCCTTGTGGTGAAGAACTTTGAACACTCTGAGATTCATCTTTTGGATCATTGCTCTCCATTTCACCATCGCTTTCAACATCAATGATAACATCGTCTTTCATATCAGTGGTATTCATTATCTAACAACAAAAGAGTAAGCGGAATAGGTTAGCATCGTTGAACATAAAGGAACAGAAAAGTGTTTAAACTGAAAATGTAAATAAGTATTTTAAATTTGAAACCAATTCAACATTGAAACCTCGTTATTTTTTCTGAAGATCTTTGAGAGGAGATGGTGGAGAAGGGAGATATGAAGTGGTGAACATATATAATGGAGTAGATTGAGAATCGATAACTCATAACTGGGGCAGAGGAGATCCGTTAGAGAAAATGAAGAGTCTTCAACTTGATTGGAACTTGGGAATAAAAATTAAATCTGATAACTTGTTGTAGGGAACTGCAGTACTTGAGTGAAATGCAGTACTTATTGAAATCAAATATATTAAAGTTTTTTGAACGGCTCATATATATATTAAATATATATCCTTTTGAATGTGCTATACTAGTCTATACATTTATATTTAAAATAATAAAATGTTAACGGGTTGGCGGGTCGACCCGTTTTAAAAACATGTCAACCCGAACCTGACCCATATTTTAAACATGTCAACCCGAACCTGACCCGTATTTTAAACGGGTCAAATTTACCAACCCAAAACCTGATTATCTTCGTGTCGTGTTCGGGTCGTGTTTCGGGTCGTGTCGGGAATTGACGCCCCTATTACCAATACATTAGCGACGGTAATGTTGATATGGCCATATTTTGCAGGGCCGGTCCTGAGAAATCCGGTGCCCTGTGCGAGCAATAAAAAAAGTGCCCCCTATTATGTCTTGGTGGGTTTTGGGGGCTTAGTTGGTTTCGATTTGTTAGTTGAATTATAAAATGGAGTTTATAAACAATAACGGGACTATTACTATTAAGTCTAAAAATAACCATTGACGTAAAAAAGAACGTAATTACATAAAACGTCAAGTTCATAAAAGTTATAAGCTAAGTTCGTTAAGTTAGTTGGTTGAATTAAAGTTTTATTTAACATTGGGTCGAAAGTGACAAGTTTTAAAACTCATTTTAAAGTTTCAAATAAAAATATAACAATATTAAACTTAAGGGGGTTTAAGTGTAAAATTTAAATTAATTCACCCAAACCTCCCACCCAACCCCGTCCATTTTCATTGTCTTCTCCGGCGAGTTGCCGGATTCCGGCAGAAACTCCGGCGGAGTTGAAAACTCTTTTTTAGACGAAATTAATCATTGTTTTCAGTTCTAAACCCTTAAAATACATGGTTCGAACTCTAGAACATCATCCAAACCCTTAATCCATCCCCTTTAAACTACTGGGTCGTTTTCTGTGATGGTGCCCCTCGGAAAGATAGTGCCCTGTGCGGTCGCCTACCCCGCACACCCCTAGGGCCGGCTCTGATATTTTGCTTCGTGAGTGTAAAGTATGTACCTAAAATTATTAATATAAAATTTAAAAACATAATGAACTACCGAACTTAGCGGACATGTTACCGAACGTAGCCTCTGCTCATGTCTGTTAGTTTAGCTTAACGAACGGAATTTTTGTCTGTGTTTGTTTGTTTATTAAACGATCAACGAACACAAACTAACTTTTCACCAGACGAACGAACTCTTCATTATAATTCGGTTTGTTTACAGCCCTAATTAGCTAGCAATGCTTGTTTCTGTAAGTGATATATTTGTTTTGTTAAAAACGTAAATAAATAATGTTATTAGTTTTCTATGTATATATATAAATAACACATTTCAAAATCAAGGCACTTTTATTTGCTCGCTTTTAGCCTAAGTTTGATCAAAATTCTTAAATTTGTTAGCTTTTAGCCTAATTTTGATCAAAATGAAAGCACTTTAACTGAAAAATGTACATTTTTTTAACAAGTGACACACTTTGTTTCAATTCCAAAGCAAAACAAAACAAGTATCAACCTTAGTACTATGATCATCGGTACTAACTAGGTATTTTCGACAACAATAGTGATCAATCGTAACTTAAGGCTATAAATAGGAGTATACGGTAGCAATGATATTAACGGTAACTTATGCTATATATTTGCTAGCTAAATGTGCGTTAGCATCAAAGTACTTGCGTGATCAAGCGTAAGGGGTCAATCATCAACACTAAACTTACTCTTATCAAGGAGTGAGAGAGACATATGAAGAACAAAGATTCATTATTATTATTATTACACATTGAAGCAGGGGCGGATCCTTTAAGGCGTGCGCGTAACAAAGATTCATTTTTGATTGTCCACACACGTACAGTGCAAGTTTGATACAAATGGGCGGGGTGGGTGGGGGACAAACACATGATCATAATATTCCATATATATGGTGCATGCATGTCCTAAGGCCAGTTTTAATTTCAAATAAAGTTGTACTAGCTAGCTAATTCATGATTCGACAACTACATATATATATTACTTGGTCCCAACAAAATACTTCCTTAAGTAAGTCAGCTCTTTGCAAGAGTAAATGTATCACGTCCACAAAAACTATTTATCATCAGTTGTATCATTGTATATGACATTTGAGTGACACCATATAGTTTGACAGGATAATAATATGCATGGTAACTGCAAAAGAAGAGAACTGAAGTTATGGGGTTTTGAATTAGTTGTTTATAATTTTTTGAAATTGGACTAAAATAATTTAATTCCATGTAACTACTATTGGTTGGAAATAATCCGAAGTGGCTGTTTGGCAAAATTTGAATCATTAAGTGCTGAATGGTTAAGAGGTCTGAATCATTAAGAGGTTCTATCAATGGGCATGATATTGAGGTAGGACTTCAGGGATAAGTTTGGTATATGCTCCATTCAGTTTCATTCAGCATCTTTCAATCTTTTAACCATTCAGCACTTAACTGAACCATTCAGAGGTTCTTTTTTCATGAAACAAACGCTCTGCATGCTAAATCTGAATGATTAAGCACTGAACTAAACCATTAAGAGGCGAAACAAACAGCCCCTAACTCAGTTTATTCCATCTAGTGGTCTCAAATTCAACTTTTTTTTGCCTGCAGTGGTTCGCTGTTAATTAAGTACATTAACGGCATTTAATTTTTTTTTTTGAATTTCAAACCGATTTTTATGGATTTTGATCAGGAGGAGGATCCGAGTCAATTTATATAAAACTTGCCTCCAAATAGTGCTCCAAATGATTTAATTTTGACATCCATTAAAGCATCGTTATGGTTTAAACACCCGATTGAAAACCGTTTCATCGTTTCCAACACCAGTTTGAGGTAAGGGTTACATCAATTGACTCGTATCCTCTTCCCAATCAAAATCCATATAACATCGTTTTGAAAGTCAAAAAAAGAAATTAAAAAAAAATAACAGCGGACCACTAGAGGCAAAAAAAAATTAACTTGAAAACACTGGAGGGAATAAATCAAGTTAAGATTATTTTCGACCAATAAATGTTACTTGAAATTATTTTAGTCCAATTTGTTCATACTTTTTTAACAGGATTGAGCTGGCTAAATAGCATTGTTGTTCATGTATATTATATACAGTATATATTACCATTTTTTGTATTTCTTGATATATCCAATGTATGTTATTATTGTAATTTGACTAAATTTATTGCCCCATGCACTAGCTAGGTTAAAGAACTTTTGATGACATCTGAGGACCAAAACATAGCAAACACTTGCAAAAAAAGTATCCGGGATCGATCTGCCACTATTTGAAACGCTAATTGAAAGAATTTTTAAAAACCTGCAAAGAAAAAGACATGATCTAGTGGCGGTCCAGTTTCGATCAAAATTTTATCCATTTATATATATGTCTTATACTGGTCTACAAGGAATAATACTTGACCTAGTGACCAAGACAAAAGAAATGCTCATTACAAATGATAATGTTGAGCTTAAATGCTTAAAAACAATCAAACCAAAAGATAATTAATATTGAACAATAACTATAGTGGTTAAGTAGCTATGGAAATCAAGAAAGGTTCAACGTTAAGGTCTATTAATCAGTAAAAAAACTAAGTTTTTTTTACAAATTGACTTAAAGTAATCCCAACTAATACTTATTGGTCAAAAATAATCATAGCTTAGTTTATTTTCTCTAGTGGTCACAAATCCAACTTTTTTGGCCTACAGTGGTCCTCCGTTAAGTGCACTAACGGCCATTAACTTTTTTTTTATTTCTTTCGAATTTCAAACCGACGTTTTAGAGACATTGATTGGGAGGTGGACACGAGTCAACTGATGTCTACCTTATCTCCAATTGTTGCTCTAACTAATTTAATTTTAACATCTGATTGAAGCATCGTTAGGGTTTAAATACCCAATTGAAGACCGTTTTGTCATTTGAAACGCCGGTTCGAGGTAAGATTTTCATCAATTGACTCGTATCCTCCTTCCGATCGAAATCCATAAGACATCGGTTTGAAATTCAAAAATAAATTGAAAAAAAGTTAACGACCGTTAAAAAGTTAGATTTAAGACCACTAGATGAAATTAACTGAGTTAGAATTATTCTTGACCAATAAGTGTTATTTTAGATTATTTTATACCAATTTTTCTTTATTTTTTTAAGAATGTAACATGACATATTCTAGCTCTTAGTTGTAAGAAATAGAGAATATAATTGAGTAAGCTGCAGTTTTGGTCTCTGTGTTTTGATGTTATTAACAGTTTCAGTTTCATCTTAACAGTTTTAGTCCCTGTGTTTTCATTTTCTAACAGAAATGGTCCCGAACACTAACTCCATCCAGTTTTCTGTTAAGTCTCTCACACGCGTCCCGTATTTGAGGGGTAAAAATGTCATTTCTCTTTCTCTTTTATCTAGGTCATCATATAGGTTAACATTTTTATTTAGTCGCATGTCAAAAAGAGTGGTAGAAATGACATTTTTACTCCGTATGTGAGGGAGACTTAATGAAAAATTGGATGGAGTTAGTGTTCGGGACTATTTCTGTTATAAAATAAAAACACAAGGATCAAAACTGTTAAAAGTGAGACTAAAACTATTAATAACATCAAAACACAAAGACAAAAGTGCAGTTTACTCGAATATAATTATTCAAATGGTACCCATCATGAGTTGACAAGGAAGAATATATCTCTTTTACAATTTACAATATTTGGAAAAGCTAGGTACCTAACAAGAGAATGGTATATTTTACATATAAATTGATATATGGAAAGGTAGGAAAGTGGGATGAAAATGGAAAGAGTGGTGGAGGGCTTCCATTGGATTAAACTTCAATAATTTTAAAAGAAAGTTCTTATTTTGTTTTCTTTTTGTAAATGATTTCTTTTATCTATAGGGCCGAGCAATTGTAATCGATCATGAGTAATCGGTCCATGAAATTCACTAACATATTTATTTGTAAATCGTAACATTGTAGAAAAATATGAGTTGAACCTTTAATTTTGTTGGCGTGTGAAGAAAAAACACATGTTATATATCTTTTAAAGGAAATATTATTTTTCTTTCTGACGAAATGTAAGTTTTTTTTTGCTTCGATACGAACTTATAACACTCAAACTTTTAAAAAACAAACATTTTATATTATTATGCTGAAAATACTCCTACATTCTTTTTTATATAAACTAAAATAAAAAAGAATCAAATAAAATATGGACGTAAAATAGTATACTTTAGGACCATTTCAGAGCAAAAGATGAGTTTTGTATTTTTGAGAAAACTATATATATGTAAACGAATTTGGATTAGAAAGTCATGGTTCAATCATTATCTATTAAGCTTGAGTATGAATAAGTTCTAAACTTAGGAGGAAGATTTTCGCATGGTGCCGATGGGATGGTATCATGTGGGAGACGGTTAGGGATCGAATTGATTCCTATAACGATGTAAGAGGCTAGGATAAGGTTAAAAGGATGGTGGTGGTAACTCTTATGGCTTCGGTTTGGTTCATTTGGCGTGCTAGAAACAACCTTATTTTCAATGCTAGGAATTTATCAGTAGATGGAGTAATAGAGACGATTATGGTGCATTAATTAAACATAAAGCAAATAGGATTGACTTTCATGACATAATTTGTGGTCGAGCCCTCAGTCATAATTAACATCTTGCTAGTGGCTTAATCTTAATAAAATTATCGTTCAAAACTAAAGAAGTTCTAAACATGCACTGCCGTGGATAAGATTCAAATAAAACTAAATAGAGGTAAATTAATAATATTAGTTTAGGAGAATGAGATGCGATGAATTATTTAGAGTGGACAATGAAAGTGCTTGTAGCCACTCCTTGTTGTCCATTGCTTTTTTATCTAGGACTAATATGGTTCAATCATGATTTATGGATCTTCAATAGCTAGCTCTATCTATCTCTCTAGCTACCTAAACGATTGGTTCTATTAACAATTTTTTTTTAACTTTTAAACGTACAGAGTCTCTACATAATTACACATCATATATATATATATATATATATATATATATATATATATACACAATTACAATTATACGTAACATATAAATATAATAATACGTTATTGTGTATATATAATTATGTATTGTTGTGTATAAATAACGTAAATAATTACGCATCGTTATATACATAGTCGTCAAGACTTTCTTCTTGCTATCCCAATTGATGGGCTAGGCCAACATATGTCGTCAATTGAGTATCGTACTATTCTTAAGTATCGCCTAATGGTTCCCATTTTTCCCAATGATGAGATATGTCCTATTTGTCGCAAGGCGTGTTTGGACTCATTCGGGGAGCATGCAGTACATTGTAGAGAGCTTTCAGGATTTAAGTATCGACATGACTTAGTGAGGGATGTTCTTTTTGACATATTCAGGCGAGCCGGGGTTTCGGTTAAGAAAGAAGCACCTGTGAATTTCTTGACTGACCCGTCAGAAGGTAGATCTACACTTAGACCGGCTGATATTTTGATATTTGGATGGACAGGAGGTAAACATGCATGCGTGGACTTAACATGTGTTTCCCCACTAGTGGGCTTGGGAAATGGAGTTTTCAGGGTGGGTCAAGCTGCTTTAAAAGCTGCTTCTTGCAAAGTGGCTAAACACGAGAAAGCATGCATTGACAACCAACATGTATTCGTTCCATTTGAGTTTGACACATTTGGTTTTCTTGCACCCGAGGCTGTGGAGGTACTTAATCGAGTCCAACGGGTTATGCATAGCTTTGTTATGACCCCAAGGTCTATGAATGTAGTGTTTAAACGACTTGGTTTTGCTATTCAAAAAGGGTTAGCGGCGCAGCTTGTTGCCCGTTTACCTTCTATTTTCATGTAAATTTAGAGTATAAATATGACAATTCAAACAAAAATACATAGTTAGTTATGCTACGTCGTAAATGTTGTTCGATCTTAAAAATTGTTTTTAAAATTGTTATTTTAACAATAACACTATAGACGGGTAAAGAGATATAAAGATCCTTAACAAATTCTTTGTGGCATCCGACAGGATCATGGTGACATAAGCACAAATCTAATTATTTGATGATTTTCAATAACTGTTATATTAAATAATTATAGATGCCTACTATATGTGTGTATATTGTGTAGTAGGTGTTTTTTGTTTTCTTTTCTAGTGTAATTGTGTAAAGAAGACATCTCCTAGTGATGATCTTGGTTGGATTAGATTCGATCATACATTATAGAATTGATACTAATTATTCTACATCTCAAAATAATGTTTATGATAAATAACAATTGACTTTAAAAGTGATCCTTTAGATTAAAACTCGTGTATTATAGTGATTCAATGAGAAAATTCATCAAGTGTAACTTCTTAATATTAAATATAGATATTGTTATTAGATTTTGAACAAACAAGGAGCTTTTTATTAGAAACTAGATTAGTACCTGTGTACTACACAAGATTTCGGTTTTATATATTTTTATCTAAATTTAGGTATTAAATTTATTTTTAACATATCCCCTATTAAATCCGTTTGGATATTTACAAATATTTTCCTATCAAAAATCATATGTTAAAATAAAGGAAATTATCTATAATAATTGGTAAATTTTTTATTTGAATATATCGGGTTAGAAGATAATTCATGATAAGTGATAAAATTTTAATTTTAACATATTGGGTTAGGAGATAATTCATGAATCATGACAATTGGTAAATTTTTAACTTGAACATATCAGGTTAGGAGATAGATTATGATAATCGGTAAATTTTTATTTGAACATATCATATTAGGAGATAATTGATGATAATTTGTTAATTTTCTATTTGTATATATCGGGTTATTTCGAATATGGAGTGTACCATGACTCGCTTTGAAATCATCCATCAAATTAAATTAGAGGATGACACCTAAGCAAAATCATATGTGGAGTAGTTAGAATGTTGACATGTGAATGAGTTACTCAATTATTAGAATATGTAGATGCATAAAGCGTTATATTTAACGTATACGTTATTTTGATTAAACATATATAATACTAGTTTAGAGCCCGTGCTACGCTCGGGTTTGTTTTTTAGTATGCAATTATATTCAATTTAAAGATATTTAAATACTCAATTTTATGGTGTGGTTTTTTTAAAAAATAATGTCGTATAAAAAACTTATGTGTGTTTAAAAAATATTGAGTTATTTAATTGTAGATTATTAACAATTTTATCCTTAGTTTTATTATTATACCCTATCAAATATAAGATGATTCATTCACACCCTTAGTAGGAGGGGGTTTAAAATGTAAATACAATTAAGTTTCTAAAGATTCTCCTAAATATCAGGGAAATAAAATGTAATTAAGGTTATTATAATATATTATTATTATTATAGATATACACATATCTGCCTATTCTAATAATTAAGTAACTCATACACATGTCAACATTCTAATTACTTCACATAGGATTTTGCTTAGGTGTCATCCTATAATTTAATTTGATGGATGATTTCAAGTCGGGTCATGGTATGCTCCATATTCGAAATAACCGATATGTACAAATAAAAAATTAACAATTTATCATCAATTATCTTATAATATGATAGGTTCAAATACAAATTTACCTATTATCATAATCTATCTCCTAACCCGATATGTTCAAGTTAAAAATTTACCAATTATCATGAATTATCTCCTAACCCAATATGTTCAAATTAAAATTTACCACTTATCATGAATTATATTCTAACCCGATATATTCAAATAAAAAATTTTACCAATTATTATAGATAATTTCCTTTATTTTAGCATATGATTTTTTATAATAAAATATTTGTAAATATCCAAACCGATTAATAGGGGATATGTTAAAAATAAATCTAATACCTAAATTTTGATAAAAACATATAAAACTAAAATCCCGTGTAGTACACAGGTACTAATCTAGTTTCAAATATAAAATATTATTATGAGAAAAATACTCTTACGATGCCAACTAAGCAATATCACCTCTAATGATGCCAACTAAGTAAAATCTATTTTCCTATATTATATAAGGATAGTGTGGAACTGATAATAAAGTTATTATTTATTAAAAAATACATAATTGAGAATGTTTAAATCGTGGCATTTGAAAATGAATAATAAACAAATAGTTTCAAATTAATATATTTAATAATTATTAAACACGGTTTAGTAAGTATATATATGTGAAAGTCAAACATGAACAAAGTTTAATTTTGAAATAGATAATAAAATTCCTACATTTAAGCCGACTAAAAACTAATTTATTTAAAAAATGTTGGGTCTAAAAATTTGACAAGTGACACACAAAAGCTAAAAGCTTCTCAATAGTGTATTGAAAATCGGGCCAGTCGGTCGATTCAGTTGGACCAGGAACCAAGCTATGAACCAGTCCGGTTTAAGAGTTTGAATCATTTTGAGTGTGACCTATCGATTGGACTGAAAAGAACCGGACAAACCGGAAAACCAAGTGGTTGAAACGTAAATAACGAGGCTAGACGGGAAATTTTAAAAAAAATTCTATATTTTATGTATTTATATTTCTGACATCATCCACTCTGAATAATTAACCAATAAAAAAACCATATCAACGTTTGGTTCAGTTCTAAAAACATTGCTTCTCAATCAACAAAGTGTATATGAAGATGTTGCATGTATCCCTCATATACACTAGTTATTCCATACGCTACAAGCTTGAATTACTTGTTTAATAGGCTTTATGACATATATTATATGTTCATATAAGATAAAGAGTTAAGTTATTCTACAAAGGATAAAAATGGTACAAAGTGTAAGAAGGTTTTTCAACCATTAGATTAATTTTTAATGGTTGAGATCAATTTGTGGTAATACATGTTGGTGGAGAGGTATTTTTGTCATAGCCACTTTTGTTGACTTTCTCTCTCCACATGCAAGGCACATGTTAATTTCCCCACTTTTTTGAAACGTTAATAACTTTTACATACGACGTTATTTTTTGATAAAAATTACACCAAAAAAACAAGCGTTTTTTTATCTTCGAAACGCGTATAATATTAATATATAAAAAAAGAAATTTTTTTTTCCAATTTTTCAGTTCATTGTGTAATATCATTGTGTTATATTATAAGTTGTGTAAAACCATGTTTTTTTAGCTCATTGTGTTATATCATGTCATTGTGTTACATTATAACTTGTGTAATACCATGGTTTTTAGCTCACTGTCAGGTCATTGTGAGTTATTATATCATTGTGCATATCATTGTATCATATTGTGTGTTAAAAAATTAACATTGTATCAATTTGATTGTTTGTTTGAATACTACACGTAACTGCTAATTGCTAATGTATATAGTTTAGTATATCGTAGTGTTATCATGTGTTAATAAAGTATCATTGTGTCAAGAGAAATGCTCACATACAAAATCATTTTTTTGGTACAAAGTGTGAGAAAGACACAATGGTAAAAAAAGACACAATGAAAAATTAACAAATATTATAACTCACAATATAAATCAAGTTTCAAAAAGTGTTTCTGAGACCTTGTTTCCCACGTCCTCCTCCCTCATAAAAAGAATAAACGAATAATAAAAAAAATAATTTTTTCATTGTGTCTTTTTTTTTACTTTTATTGTGTCTTTTGTTGTGTCAAAAATTTATAAAAGACAAAATGAAACGTATATTTTTTATTTTTTTATGAAGGAGGACGACTTGGAGAACAAAGTTTCCGAAGCATTTTTTGTGAGTTATGAATTTTTTAATCATCCATTATGTCTATTTTGAATCATTGTGTCTTTTTTGTAAGTTATGAATACTACACGTAACTGCAAATTGTTAAAGTATATATTTTAGTATATCGTAGTGTTATATTGTGTGTTAATAAAATATCATTGTATCAAGAGAAATGTCCATATACAAAATCATTTTTATGGTACAAAGTGTAAGAAAGACACAATGGTAAAAAAAGACACAATGACACACTAGAAAAAAATATTATAACTCACAATATAAATCGAATTTCAAAAAAGTGGTTTGGAGATCTTGTTTCCCACGTCATCATCCTTCATAAAAAGAATAATAAAAAAATTAATTTTTTCATTGTGAATTTTTTTACTTTCATTGTGTCTTTTGTTGTGTAAAAAATTTATATGACACAATGAGCTGAAAAACATGGTTTTACACAGCTTATAATATAACACAATGAGCTGAAAAATCTAAAAAAAAATTTCTTTTTTTTATATATCACAATGATATTATAATATAACACAATGATATTACACAACTTATAATATAACACAATGATATTACACAATTTATAATATAACACAATTTATAATATAACACAATGATATTACACAACTTATAATATAACACAATGATATTACACAATGAACTGAAAAATCTAAAAAACAAATTTCTTTTTTTATATATCAATACTATACGCGTCTCGAAGATAAAAAAACGCTTGTTTTTTTGGTGTAATTTTTATTAAAAAGTAATGTCGTATGTAAAAGTTATTAACGTTTAAAAAAGTGGAGGAATTGACATGTGTCTTGTATGTGGAGAGAGAAAAAGTCAACAAAAGTGAGTATGACAAAAATACCCCTCCACCAATTGATTTATCTTAATCTTTAAAAGTAGATCTAATGGCTATAAATCTTTCTTACACTTTGTACCAAAATCAAACTTTGTACATGAACCTTTCTCATAAGATAAAAAGACATATGCATCTTTAATTTTTATATTATAATAATTGAATAACTTATCTACATGATATAATTTTAACTATTTCATATAGAATTTTATTTATAATTTAATTTGATAGAGAATTTTAAGATGGGTCATGGTATAATTCTTATTCGATAACCCGATATGTTCAAATAAATAATTTACCAATTATCATTATTTATCTTATAATCAAATACGTTCAAATCAAAATTTTATCAATTATCATAGATTATCTCATTTATTTTACCATATGACTTTTGCTATTAAAGCATTTGTAAATATTCAAACAGATTTAATAGAGGATGTAATTAAAATAAATTCAATAATTAAATTTTGTTAAAACCTATTAAATCAATACCCCATGTAATACACGGGTACTAACCTAGTATAATATAGGAAAACATATTTTACTTATGTGGCAGTTTGAGAGTTAATTTGTTTATGTGTCATCGTTTGATAGTTTCTCATAATAATAGTTTAAGATTCAATAATTATATTTTGGTCCCCTAATATTTATTAGAAATTTAAAAGTAATTACATTTTCAACCATCTTCTATTAGGGTGTTTGGTTTATAATTGATAAAGTATAAAATAACCTACAGTTAAATATCTCACTATTTTTTAAACATATATAACTTTTTATATAAAATTATATTTATAAAAATTACACCATAAAATCAAACATTTAATTCTCTTTAGTTTTATTATAGTACTAGTTTAGTGCCCGCGCTACGCTCGGGACACAACATTCAAGTGACGCTTTTAAGGATATTCATGAACGTTCCAATAAGTTTTGAAACAAAACCGTGGTAAACCGAAACACGAAATATATTTTTAAAAATTAAATTTTTAGTATAGCAATATTATACTCAAATTAAAGAGAATAAAATGCTCAGCTTTATGATGTAGTTTATTTTTTTTAAATCCATATAAAAAAGTTATGTATATTTATAAAAAACTAAGGTCTTTAATTGTATATTATTATTAACTAGATTAGTACCCGTGTACTACACGGATTTTAGTTTTATAGGTTTTAACTCAATTTACATATCAAATTTATTTTTAACATATTCTTATTAAATCGATTTGGATATTTACAAATATATTCATATAAAAAATCATATGTTACAATAAAGGATATGATTTATAATAGTGGGTAAATTTTTATTGGAACATATCGGGTTAGGAGATAATTCATGATAATTGTAAATTTTTTTATTTGAACATATCGAGTTATGAGATAATTAATGATAATTGGTAAAACTTTAATTTGAACATATCGGGTTAGGATAAATCATAATTATTGATAAGTTTTTTATTTGAACATATCAGGTTATGAGATAATTCATGATACTTGATACATATCGGGTTAATATATAGATCATGATAATTGGTAAATTTTGTATTTAAACATATCGAGTTAGGAGATAATTGATGATAATTTGTAAATTTTTAATTTAAACATATCGGGTTATTTCGAATATGGAGCATACCATGACCCGTCTAAAAATTCTCCATTAAATTAATTAGAACATGACACCTAAGCAAAATCCTATGTGGAATAGTTAAAATAGTGACATGTGGATGTGTTACTCAATTATTAGAATAGGTAGATTTTATCCATAAGTTTCATTTTTACACCCTATCAAATATAAACTGACTCATGTACACCCTTGTAGTAGAGGGTTAAAAGTATAAATACTTTAAATTTTTCAGAATTCTCCAAAATATTAGGGGACTAAAAATGTAATTAGTTTTATTATAATATATTTTAAATAAAAAATCATTATTATGAGATAAACTCTCAAATGATGCCACATAAGCCAAAAGCTTTAAAATTATGTCACATAAGCTTTTTTGGTTTTGCTATATTATATAAAGATTATTATATAAAAAACCTAAAACAGAAAAATAAAGATTTTCTTGCGTTATATCTTAGTGATTCATATTTTATGTTTGAAGGGTTGTAAAATGCATGGCCTTTGGTAAAGGGGTTAATCATTTTATAGGTTTGTGGAAAGTACACAAGGCCACTTACAAACTGTTTATTCACTTGCACTTTTTTTTAACACTTTTTCGTTTATTGGTACCACTATGTGTCTATGTCATCAAGTGGGTTTGATTATTTATCATCAATCTTATTGACAAGAAAGTATGAACGAAAATATATAAATATAAATTATGTAACTTTTTTATTTGATAAATAAATAGTTCATAAGAGCTTAGTTTAAGAAGCATTAGATCTTAACTCTTAAATATAAATTCTTTACTGTTAATGGTTTTAACTTCTGAAATATCTTATGGCGGTGTCAGCTTTGATCATTTGTGTCACTAATGGACTGTCGTTAAAAAAAATTTAACGGCTAAGTTTTTTTTAAAGGCAAATTGGACTAAAATAATCCCAACTAACAGCTATTGGCCGAGAATAATCCCAACTCAGTTTATTCCCTTCAGTGGTCCCAAATCCAACTTTTTTGGCCTACAGTGGTCTGCCGTTAAGTGCACTTAACGGCCGTTAACTTTTTTTTGATTTTTTTCGAATTTCAAAACAGTGTTTTATGGATATTGATCGGGAGAAGGATACGATTCAATTGATGTAAACCTTACCTCGAATGGGTATTTCAAACGACAGAACGGTCTTCAATCGGGTGTTTAAACCCTAACGATGCTTCAACCGAATGTCAAAATTAAATCATTTGGAGCAACAATTGGAGGTAAGGTTTACATCAACTAACTCGTATTCTCCTCCCGATCAAAATCCCTAAAATATCGGTTTGAAATTCGCAAAAAATAGAAAAAAAGTTAACGGCCGTTAAATGAACTTAACGGCGGACCACTATAGGCCAAAAAAGTTGGATTTGGGATCACTAGAGGGAATAAACTGAGTTGGGATTATTTTCGGCCAATAGGTGTTAGTTGGGATTATTTTAGGCCAATTTGCCTTTTTTAAATTACTGACGAAAGTTTTAGGCCTTTTGATTGGAAGGAGAATACGAGTCGATTGATGTAAAAAATAACTCGAAATAGCGTTTCAAACGACGAAATTTGTACATCCGATTAAATTATCGTTAGGTTTAAACACCGATTGAAGCACCGTTTGTCATTTGGAGTCCCGTTTTGATATAACTTTTATATCAATTAACTCGTGTTCTTCCGATCAAAAGCTCTAAAATGTCGATCCGAAGTAAAAAAAAACTTAATGTTGTCAATTTTTTAACTACGATTCATTAGTGGCAAAAATGATCAAAGTTTGGATCGCCAGCACATATTTCAGAAGTTGAGACCGGTAACGAACAAAAAGTTATAGTTAAGACAGTTAAGATCTAATACTATTTAGTTTAATAATTAAAGTTTTAACTTCACATAAAACAAAAGTGTACCTAATATTGTTAGGATTTCTGTCAATCAGGGAGTTGATTTGCTTTAGGTGAAGTTTTTAATTTATTTGATATTAAATATAGTAACAATTGTTTTTTTAGAGATGATTTTATTTTAGTTGTCACGTCATGATTATAAAAGGCATAAAAATAGGAAATAGTCATATTTAATTGAGAGCAAGAGTTACAAGACTATTCGGGCGATGGACATGGAACATCTAATTTTGAACTTAAACCACCATTGAGTATCGGGAGATGCCATCTAGCTTCCAAACAAACTTTAAATCCACCGAACCTAATTAATTTCAATTTGTAAGAGTATCGTGAGCTCGAGATGGGAATCGAGTTCACCGAGCTCGATCGCTAGCACATCGGCCCTTGTCCGGTAAAGCTCTTATACTTTACGAAGGTCCTTTTCTCGTTTGTGAGCTCGAGAGAAACCTATCATAGAGATGATGTTTCAGTTGTAACGGTTCATGTCCTCATTTGATTGAAGAGGAGTGTCCCTTCTCTCAAGATGTCAAAAGAGATGAAAATTTGCAAAGTGAGATAACACTATTTCATTGGTTAGGATAGAAGATGTGAAGATGTGAAATTAAGAGAACTTAGAATGATCAAATTATAAATTTGAATTTAGCATATTCAAAAACATATGTTACATGAAATTCATCTAGTGTAATACTGTAATTGTACTTCGACTTGGAACATAATCCTTTGGCCAAGACAAAACTAAAAGGAAGTTTATGAACTATAGTTCATGTGTGACCATTTTTAAAGGTAATTTTATCTTAACTACTAAGGTTAACTCGTAACCTATTTATTTTTTACAACAAAATAAACTCGAAACCTGACCTAAAGCTCTTATGCTTTTCTTTAAGCCAAACTTTCATGCCATCATTTTGGTTGCATGACCATTTCAAAGCTAATTTCACTTTAACTATTTTGGCTAAAGCTCTTAAACTTTTCTTTAAGCCAAACTTTCATGCTATTATTTTGGTTATGACCATTTCCTTTAAGCCAAACTTTCATGCCATCATTTTGGTTGTATGACCATTTTCTTTAAGCCAAACTTTATGGCTAAAGCTCTTATACTTTTCTTTAAGCCAAACTTTCATGTCATTATTTTGGTTGTATGACCATTTTCAAAGGTAATTTCACTTTAACTATCCGGGTTAACCCAAAACCTAAAAAAATAAACTCGAAACCCGACCTATTATTAATGAGGTTAACCCGATTAACCCTATTAAGAATTTTGGACCCTATTAAATCCGAATCTATTTAGCTTATTCGGGTTCTTGGGTCATCGAGTTCAGGTATTTTGGACACCTCTATATACGGGTGCTATGGGCTATGGCACGTCATCGTCTTTTATGACCATGTTGTGCAAAATACAACACCTAAGCGATGTTCGTTGTATTTTCTTTCTTTTTCACCCTCATGGCTGCATTAGTATTACTTTTCAAAACCTCAAATGCATGTTCTATGTCGTTTCTGGTTCCTTCTTGCACAAATTTAAATCATATTTCTTTTGGCTCGATTGGATACAAGAAAGATTTTTCAAACATTGACCATTTGCAGTAAATCCTATCTGCAAGATAACACCCACATTTGCTTTCATCACATTAGAAATGTTCCAAAAACTTATTTCACAATAGAAGAGCTTTCAACATCCTTTGTGCTCCAGTCTTTTAAAGCAAACAAAGAAAATGATTAAAAATCAAAAACTTATTAATCTAAACCAAGGAAATTGTGTTACCACGAACATTATATCAAATATATTTAAACAAAAGGAACAAATCTATGGTAATGGACTAACAAAGTGATATAGAAGTCATAAGAATAAGAATAGAATAAATCATTGCTATCAAACATCAAATAATAGCAACAACAGAACATTTGTTTTCATACCTGGAAGTACTAACAATAAGAAAAAAAAAAAAAAAAGGATTGTTAACCAACATCATGGATTCATGGCACATTCAAATTGGAACTTCAAATCAGCAGATCCATTAAAACATGATCTTTGAGATAAGTGATGATTTCAAAACCCTAGAAACTAAAATATCCTAAAAAGATTAATCAACAAAACAATGACAATGATAAATGGACATAAAAACAAACAGATACGGGTTAAGGAAGATGATAGAACGAAGGAAGATGATAAAGATGGATAGTATTTTTACCATTTATATGTTTATTGCTTTTATTTATTTCCTTAAAATTTCCCTTAATTGATGGCTAGTTTATAGGATTTATTTTGGTCTTCCTACAGCACTCGAATTGTATATATGGAGCTTTGCCTTCATTGTTTTGAATATATCATTCTATAATCCATTCTACTTAGTAATTGAATTCCAATCTTTTATCATAATAAATTTATTAGATGATGAATGTGTAACGATATATCTGTAAACAGTGGTGAAGCCAGAAAATTACTAATAGGGGGGCTTAAAGTTATGATAATCATAAATTTTTTTTTCTAATGCTATTTTCGATACATATGTTCGGGTTAGCTATTCGGGTCGGGTAGAACAATAAAAACTTAAAATATCAAGACTTTCTTCATTCAATCTAAAAAAGTTCTTACACATAAATAATAAGGATAAATAAAATCATAAGTTGGATTAGCAAGGGTCCTAAGACAGCACACCTGGTAGCAAGTTACATTTTTTAAATGTCAGCTTACACAGTTGTTTAATCTACTTTAATTTTTATTTATGTTTCTACCTCATGACTTAACACAAAGGGGCTTTGCTTAATAACAAATCTTTAATATTAACCGAATAGTTATCAACTAATCTATGTTTTATTTTTTGATGATAAAACATGCATGTGGTTGTCATTTTTATGAAACTTAAGAAGTGTTTACACATAAAAAGCTATGAAAAATAATTTAAAACTAACACATGTATATGATAAAAACGCATAACATAAAAGGGATAACAAATTAGTTAGATAATAATATACAAAAGCAGATTGCCTATAAAACTAACTAGTTTAGTGCCCGCGCTACGTTTGGGAACACAATTTAGGTGATGCTTTTAAGGATATTCATGAATGTTCCATTCAATTTTGAAACAAAACCGTGGTAAACCGGAACACATGATATATTTTTAAAATTTTTAGTATAGCAATATTATACTCAAATTAAAGAGAATAAAGTGCTCAGTTTTATGGTGTAGTTTATTTTAAAAAAATCGTATAAAAATGTTATGTATATTTATAAAACACTGAGGTCTTTAGTTGTATGTTATTATTAACTTTATCCATAAGTTTCATTTTAAACCCTATTAAATATAAACCGACTCACGTACACCCCTTGTAGTAAAGAGTTAAAAATATAAATACTCTTAAAATTTTCAAAATTCTTCAAAATATTAGGGGACCAAAATGTAATTAATTTTATTTTAATAAATTTTATATAAATATTTTAAATAAAAAAATCATTATTGTGAGATAAACTCTCAGATAATGTCACATAAGTTAATAGCTATGAAAAGATGCCACATAAGTTTTTTATGTTTTGGTATATTATATAAGGATTGTATAGTCTGTCTTAAGTAATTAGATTAAACTAATAATAAGGATAAATAAAATAAAATCATAAAAGTAATATTAGTCTCGTAAAATGTGAAATAAATTAATATATAAATCTATTATTTGCACATCAAAAAGGGCTACAAGCCTATAGACATGACTTGTGAATCTATTATAAAATTTAATATTAGATTTACGTATTATTCATCATCTCTATCTTTCACTCTTTCATTTCACCGGTAAGTTTTCCAGCGACCGGAATAACTTATGTTATTGTATTTATCTCTTTTATTTTAGTTTCAACTATCAAGAAGTCTTAGTTAGAAAAATGGGAGGGCCTAAACTCAATTTATATAAAAAAATCAACTAAAAAACAACAAATCGATAGTTCTAACGAAAAAAAGTGGGAGGGCCGTGACCCTCCCCCGTCTCTACTAACCTGCGCCCCTGCCTGTAAATTGTAGGAAGCAATCTAAGTCGTTCATTTTCTTGTGTCTAATATCCATCAATGCTTAAATCACTTTCGTGATAAATTTCAAAATCATGCAAGATTTGTAACATGCCTAGCGTGATAATTTTGAACGGCTTAATACAAGGTTTCTAGTTGCATTAAATTGATATTGAAAATTACTCAAGTCATTAAAGCTTGCGTGAGAACTTTATCTCACTTGGTACACTTTTCTCGAAAACAAAACTTTGTATTTTAATCTTTATCTACTACTTTTTAAGCCTTATTACAACTGATATAGTGTGAATATACAAGCTTTCTGTGTAGAGTTTGTTTACGTTTTTAATTCTTTTTATTAATTTTCATTCAATATTTGTTTACTATTAATAAATATATGTTTTGTAGGTGTCGGAGGTGAATAATGGTGAAACAAATCAAGAACGAAGTTAAACGAACTGAAAACGGGACACGAAACGAAACCATACATGAATCCGAAGTACGAAACGAGCCAGATGAGAAAGCCACACCACATGACCAGCTAAGAGGGGGGGGCTGGACGCGCAGCGCGTCACTTTCTATGGTCTTGTTGGGTGGTTGTGTCTCGTGGTGTAGCACTACCAAAGTTCAAAGCCTCGTCGTGCGATGCAACGAGGCCGTTTTTGCGTAAAGTTTAGAGCTTTTTTGAGGTTTTTTTACTATATAAACGTGTCATAACATAAAACCTAGGGAGAGACGAGTTTGGAGGCAAAAAAGGACGAATTTAAGAGTAAAGAAAGTGATTTGTGGCGCTTGCAAAGGATAAAGATCATGACTTTGAAGAACAAAAACGACTATGGGATTGAAGATCTTTAATTTTGTCTTGCTTATTTTCTCGCAATGAATTCTTTTACTTTGGTTTTATCTATTTTCATTATAATGCATGGTTGATGTTTGATGTTATTTGGATTGCATGTTTGACTATGGTTTTATGATTATTGTAAACGGTGCTTGTAATAACTTAATAAGAAACCCGCATGTGTCTTCTTGAGAAGGGTCGAGGATCACGTTTGTGGTTCTTTTAAGTGACTATTTTATGATTTCAGCTCCATAGCAAAGAAAGTCCATTTAACCGATATCTAAAACATTAAGGATTCTAGCCTAGGTGGTTATTTTCATCACTTGATCTCCAAAACCGTCTATTGCTTATTTAACTTTGTTATCTTTATTTGTCTAATTTAGTTTTTAGCAAAACTCCGTCTTTCAACACAATATTCACTTAAATAGTCGTGTCTTTAGTTGAGTATTTAATTAGTTAATTAGTTAACATAATATATAGTCTGTGGGTTCGATCTCAGACTTACTTAAACTATATTACACTTGATCGGTTCACTACCAGTTGTATGTTTATGTTAGTTTTATGAGCCTATAAGCTTTTAAATCTAAAGCTTAGAGTGTTTAAATAGTTAGTTAATAATTGTTTGTTTAGCATGCATCAACAGCCAAATACTATATGATATAAATCACCGCCTCAAATATGACACATTACCCTTGTCTACCTTTACTTGACCTCAATTGAGCATAACGGACTAAAAATTAATAGCCAATGACCCTAATTGACTATCAACGACACAAACTGACATATACAAGCTAGGGGACCTCAATTAACCATGAATGACCCTATTTGACAATATATTATAGACCCTAATTAACCTAATCAACCACCATTGATCCTAATAGATCGACTTAACACACTCAAGCTCCAAATAATAATAACCTTTTGTAGTAGACCACCATTCCCAAAAAAATTAAGATGAAAAAGATAGTTGAACCAATTTTCTTCTCATATTTACAATTAACCCAAACTTAGTTTAAATACAAGAGATGAAACTAGATATTATGTGGGATTGTGGAAACATGCACAAATCAAATTACAACAAGTAAAAACGAAAAACATGCAGAATGTAGAGACGTGTGAAACTGTGAATAACTATGTACGCCAAATGACATGAAGCCTTGGCCTAGCCCATATCGATTAAAGTATAACCTTATGTGACATCAATTACCATGACTGAAAACCATAAACCTTAACTAGATCACATTAACTTTAAATGTCATTTTTTACCCATATGACCTTCATTAAGTCTCACTTATAACAAAAATAAAATCAGAAAATTTCTCAACAATTATTTAATTTTATATCAATCTTTAGTTGTTATAGGTGAACATCTTCTTGTTTCATATGCAATTCAAATTAAAAGTCTTTGGCATTCAACATTGTTATTATAAATTAACCTATCATCTACATCACAACCTTTCCATGAAAGTACCATCTTAAAAGTTTTTGTACTAAAGACATAAAATTGTAACATATTACATATGGCAACATGCATGTTTGGCTGGCTTTGTCTTCTTTGAATGGATTGAATTGAATAAACAATACTATAATAATCATATCATATATTCTTTATAATATATTACCAAATCATATATATGCATAGACCAATTAAACAATATATGAACAAAATACTTAAATACAAAGTCATTTTCCTTGGCTAACCTTGTCATTGTCTACACTTGTTGATATCTCCACCAAAAGGTTTATACCAAGGATTTTGATCACATTGCAAGAAACAACTTCTTAAACCTCCATATAAGGTGACATTTCAAATCTTCAATCCTAGGTAACATTATGTCAAGCGAAAGTAGCGAATACGTTGCAATTTTGGTTGTTGGTAAGATCTTCCAATCTTTTAATGGGAGGAATGAATTGTTTCAACAACTTGTTAATGATAATGACTTGTATTTAAATTTGCAGTTGTTGCAATAAAGATATCCATCCTGTTGTATGTATGCCATAGAAGATCCAAGATAAAAACCGACACATTCGATAAAGATTCCAGGTTTATTCCCCTGACCATGGTCAAGTTCTTGGACAACATGGAAAGAGAAAAGCCCATTCGGTTCACCTCTCAACAGCTAAGAATAGCGACAGAAAACTTCAGCATCTTGTTGGGTTCAGGCGGGTTTGGGACAGTTTACAAGGGTATATTTAGTAATGGAACGGCTGTAGCCGTCAAAGTACTAAATGGGACGTCGGACAAGAGAATTGAGGAACAGTTTATGGCGGAAGTGAGCACTATGGGAAGAACACATCACTTTAATCTTGTTAGGCTTTATGGGTTTTGCTTTGAATCAAGTTTAAGAGCTCTTGTATATGAGTTTATGGTTAATGGCTCATTGGACAACCACTTGTTTAAGGCAAAAAGAGGGGCTATGATAACGTTTCAAAAGCTTCACGAGATCGCGTTAGGGACTGCAAGAGGCATTGCATACTTGCATGAAGAATGTCCTCAAAGAATAGTTCACTATGATATTAAACCAGGAAATATATTGTTGGATTCAAATTTTTGCGCAAAAGTAGCTGATTTCGGTTTAGCGAAACTTTGTAATAGGGATAACACTCATATAACCATGACGGGTGGAGGAAGGGGTACCCCGGGGTATGCTGCTCCCGAACTATGGATGCCTCTTCCAGTTACACATAAATGTGATGTTTACAGTTTCGGGATGCTACTTTTTGAGATCATTGGAAGACGGAGGAACATGGACGCGTCTCTTGGTGAAAGTCAACAATGGTTCCCGAAATGGGCGTGGGACAAGTATGAAAAGAACCAAGTTAATGAGTTGATGATAGTTTGTGCAATTGAGAAAAAGGATCAAGATGATGTGGAGAGGATGCTAAAGGTGGCTTTTTGTTGTGTTCAGTATAGACCCGAGACTAGGCCGGTGATGAGCATTGTTGTGAAAATGTTGGAGGGTGCGTTAGAGGTGCCAAAGCCTTTAAACCCTTTTACGTATTTGTATACTGGGGATGACAATAACAATTCTTTGGCTCGAATGGCGTGGAATGTTGTTGGTTCTGATTGGTCGTCGTCTGAAGTGGTCACCAAATCTAATGTGGTCACGGGGACGCCTATCATGAAGAGATACGAGATCACAATGGCTTCGGGTTAATCATATATTTGTTATGAGCGAACTTGATGAAAGTACATAAGTGCCTGTGCCTCTCATGGCAAAGTATCAATGTATTTAGGACTCTAAATAAAGTATATACAGTCTATAAGTAAACCTTTGGCTAGCTTGTTTAAAAATAAATGCTATATTTTCTTGCAATAAAGTTTTAATGGCAATATGATCTAGTTCGTGTCAAACATGTGGTGACCAATATAAAATTATGCATTTAACCCTTTTTAATATGGTTATTTGATTTTTTTAGAACATAACCGACTTCAAAGTGCAACTTTTTCCAGTTTTCTAAAATCTTAATACATAGATTGTATCAGTTTCAAAATATAAAATTATGGTGTTTACTATTATTAGTAAAAAAAAGTAAATTATTAGCTTTTCCGCGTAACGTGAGGTATTAATACTAGTTATTTATATCTTGTATATTCTATTATTAAATAAAAACTATGTTAGACGAGTTGAAAGAATAGTGTAAATATTTCATCGGATATAATAATTTCTATGACCATATCAAGTTATCAACTCATCTATTTTATAATACTTTTTAACTTTAACCTTTCTGTTCTTAGTTTATCAAACATTAATTATTAGATCCAACGAAAGAAAAAAAAACAAACTTTCTTGGTAATTTCATAGCACAAAATATATTATTATTATTATATTTTAGAAAACAAGCTATGTTGATTGTTTCCAACTAAAGAAGTGACGAAGTCATAAATTTGATAACAAGGGCCTAATAAATAAAGATGGCCTAGTTAAAAAAAAAAGTAAATTTCTGTTTTAATACTTGAGTTTTTCAAATTTTCTCTATTTGAGTACGAAAGTGAAAAAAGTCTTTATGATTGACCTAAGTTTTGTTTTTCTTCTCTATTTTAGTACATAGTTTTACATTTTTTTCTCTATTTTAGTACATTCTACTAACAGAGTTAACTTTTTCTGTTAAATTTTTCCAGAAAGACAAAAATACTGTTAGTATTCAAATGATTTTATTATACATATATTTATATTTAAATAATGAGTATGTATGTGTGCATATATATATAATATCTTTAAATAAAAGAGAATTTTTTAAATCGACGTTTATCTAAACGTATTTTTCTAATATTGTTCGGTATAATACATTCTGTTTTTTGGTCATTTTTTTAATATCGTTGGACAAAACTAATGACTTGATTTTGAACCAAACACATACGGTTCAATTTTGAACGACGTAATTATATTGTGCAAATAATTCGATTAAAATGAGTACATTGAAATAATTATTTATAATGAAAAAGAACTATATTAAAATTGAGTTAAAAAACAATGATTTTCATGTTTGAAATAAATTTTTTTGTCTTCAGCCAAAAACTTACGATAGAGAAAACGATTAGGTTTTTAGATGTTTTTAAACATTGTTTGGTTTTATACCGCTTTTATATGTTTTAAATATGGGTTGGTTTAATAACTGTTATATATTTAAAACGTATTTTTAAATATACTTACATATATGTAGGCTAAAGATATAAAAAAGACATGTAGAATAAGGATGATAAAAAACCGAACAATAATAGAAAATATATAATTTACCGAACATTATTTATTGAACTAATATGCAAATAAAGTTAAAACATTTTTCAATATTTCTAGCATGAATATATGTACGTATATTTAAATATATGTTATACTATATAACGGCCATTAAACCGAACGATATTAAAAACACATATAACCAATCAGTATTTAATCAAACGATATTAGATAAAACTTCTAACAACCAGATAGCGTTAAACCGAAGGATATTAAAAAAATGTCTAAGAATCAAAAGATGGTATACTGAACAATATTGGAAAAATACGTTTAGAAAAACGATCGATTTAAAAAATAAAATACTTTTTTCTTTTATATTTAAAAATATTTTATATATTTATATACGTGTATATATATACATGCATACATAATCATTATTTAAGTAGGGTAGGGTTCAAGAGATTTCATTTTAAGTTGAGAACTAGAGAACTACCAAAAATACAAGGGATGAAATTTTAAAAAGGAAGGGTAAAATTGGAACTTTAAATATATAAATCTTTAAACATTTCTATCTTTTGCATACGTTAATATTATTTTAAAAAATTGCACCATTAGATCAAGAATTTCATTATCTTTCATTTGAGTATAAATAACGTCACAAAAAATATTTTTTTTCTCGTTTTTTTAAATTTCATACTACATATATGTAGTATTGCGATATTGTATTTGATTATATTTTTCTTTAAACGTTACTAACTTTTTCATACGTTATTTACATTAAACAATTTTAAAAATCACATTTTGGTTTTTTTGATACTACATATATGTAGTATCAATGTACTTGATGCATTTTTAAGTGGCCAAATGACTCAAGAGTCTAATAATTATTTAAAGTGTACATATGATCTCAAATAATCAATAACAAAGTTCAAAAGATTTCATATTAAAAAACTTATGGCAAATGAAAACAAAACCAATACTTATACTATGTCTAAACATAAAGATAATAATAAACTAATAAACTAATGATAAATATCATAAAAAAGTAAAAAAAAAAAAACTTGAAATTCAAACTATAAAATAACAATGCATCAATATTGCATATACTGCATATATGTAGTACTTTGATACTACATATATGTAGTATACGATACTGCATATATGCAATACTATAAAATTTAAAATGAGATAGTGAATATGGTGATGTTATGCACCTAAGTTACACGTAAAACTATTAAAATTGCGTAGCTTTGATAAATTAACTTAAATTTTTTTATTAGAAAACTTAACTCATTGATCTTTATTAAATGTTAATGGACGACTCAGTCTTCTCTCTTCTTAGATCATAATTTTTCTCTTTCTCATTTACTCAATAATCTTCATTCCTTTTAGTAAAATATTATCCGCCCTTTAAAAATTGATCGTAACTTAATTTGGCTTCTTAATTCCAACTAACAGATAAATATAACATGACTCATATAATTGGTATTATGATATGCGCATGCTGCACATATTCATACCACATCACATAACTTGAACCAAGTTATTGCTAGCAATGTCAATACGATCATATGAGAAAATCCAAATTTGGAATTGAGGCATGATGATGTTGTTTTTTTGTGATAACGTCATCGAAATCAATGCCCTTGAACTTTTGATATTTTATCAAAGTATGTAGTTTTGATGGTTTCTTGGGTAATTTAGGTTCATAACAACACCGTATTCATTTCCCCAATTTAAAAACATATGGTATCGTATATTACATGTATGCAGTATTTAAAGTAAAAAAAACGAGAAAAAATTATTTTTTTTATAACGTTATTTATACTCAAATGAAAGATAATGAAATTCTTGATCTAATGGTGCAAAAAAAATCTAAAAAATTTAACGTATGCAAAAGATAGAAATGTTTAAAGATTTACATATTTAAAGTTCCAATTTTACCCCTCTTTTAAAATTTCATCCATACCTTTTTTTTAGTTCTCTAGTTCTCAACTTAATATGGAGTTCTCTCTTGATCCATCCCCTATTTAAGTATAAGCGTATATAAACATATATATTTGAGTACTAAAGGTATTTTTGTATTTTTAGAAAAACTTAACAAAAAGTTAACTCCGTTAGTTAAATATATTGAATTAGATAACAAATGTAAAACTATGTACTGAAATAGAGAATAAATATAAAACTCATGACAATAATAGAGACTTTTATCAATTTAGTACTGAAATGGAGAAAACTTACAAAACTCGTGTACCAAAACGGATATCTACTCTAAAAAAAATAAGAGGGACCTAAACGTAAAATATATAAAAAAAATTAAACTACATACCGACAAATCCGTACTTCTAAAGTAAAAAAGTAAAAGGGTGATGACACTCCACCGCCTCAACTCCGTTGCACCCATGTTTTCCGGGGCTAACACCTTGAAGTTTTGCCATATACGTACTCCATAAGCACATGAAAAAGCATTTATCGTGCAAACTCAAATTGTAAATCAATTACGGATTGATCAAGAGAGCAGATGACAAGCACATGAAATAAAGATAAACAAGTTTAGAACAACACATGATACTTGGATAGTAAATGTACGTGATCAAGACCCACATGCATGTTTAACGTATATATTACAAACAAATATATATACTAGTACATACATACAACCTACTCATGGTTACACTTGTGATCTCATATTTCTTCATGATTGATGTTGTTTCTGTTCCATCCATAGTAGAATTGGTTCCGACGATAACCACTCAAAACCATCCATATTTGACAGACCCGACTCGACCCAATGAATCACCTTAATTCCTCACCTATCCCTGAAAACATATACGAAAAAGGATTTACAAGTTCCGGGATCTCTATATCCCCTTCCAACATTTTCACAACAACGTTCATATCCGGCCTATTTTCAGGCCTATGATCGATGAACGCAACAAAAAGCTACCTTAACCAACCTCTCCACAACTTTTGTATCATCAAATTGTTAAATTGATTTTTTTCAGCTGTTCCCCTTATAAACTATCCCAAACCCGCCTGAACCCAATTCGAAGGTAAAGTTATCCGTGGCTCTTCTCAGCTGTGGCGCGGTGAACCGAATGGGCTTTTCCCTTTCCATGTCTTCTATGGTTCTGACCACATTTAGCGGAATAAAAGATGTACTTAATTTCTAGCACCTCCTTTTGCCGCTTGTCCCAGTAACGAAAAACACCTGCAAACCTATAATATCAACAACTTGAACTTTGTGGAATTAAATCATAACAAGATTTGATAACTTACCGATTACAAAAACCAAAACACCAATAATGGCAGAAACAGCTCTCCCATGCATGATGTTGTGTTAATAAATATAATAGGTTATAAGTTGTATACAACATATGGCGCAACAAGCCTGTTTATATAATGTAGGTTTCATACAGCAGCCTTACATATATGATATATAGTACTTTGTTGCATAAAGAACTTGTATGTTCCAGTGGCAAATAACTATAAGTCCACGTGTAGAGAGTACGATATATGTAACTTGTAAGTAGTTGGAGAATGACTTTGGAAAAATTCAACAGTTTTTTTAATGGCCTTGTGTTTCCTTGACTTTAGTTCTTTTTAAAAGTTTAAAATCTAAGGTTTCCAAAAGCTAACGCATGTATACTTTATTTTTAAAAAATAGAGTAAAGCGACTACATGAAAATATAGATGTTGAACGATTCTTTCAAATCAATGAAAGGGTAAATAAACCATTTTACATCAACCCATGACAATTATACGGATGATATACGTTATCATCTTGACCGAAGGAAACCATTATTTATTTTATAGTGTGTTGTATAAAATATCAATGGTAGTAGTGAGAATGTTTGTTTCTGATGTGTTGCATAAAAAAGATTGTCAGTATTTATATACAAAAAAAATTGAAAAAAATAATAATAATAAAATCTTAAGCGGCTCCTTTTCTTTCCAACAGTATCTGTTTTTGAAATCCAAGCTTTTCAAATCACGCCCTTTAAAACACCTCCCAGCATGGAGTGCCAAGGCGTTAATAAGTGATAGGCGTGGTCGCCTGCTGAAGCATTATAGTATACCGCATAGCCTTAAGTTACAAATGTGACATCCTGTTCTTGGTATATTCCGAAAGTGTATAATACGAAAGTTTGCATTTTAATTCCATATATATCATGACCATGATAGTCTTATGAGATGTTATTCAAATGAGCTAACATTCATCCATAGATGTACGGTTCATGAATCCATACCACCCAAAACAAGCAAAATCATGTAACTCTCACTCACATATATCATGAATCCAAACTACAAATTTTTCTTTACTATCTGAGTATCTGACATACTGAGCAAACACGAATCTAAGATCCATCATGTCCTTGACCCAAAACCCAAAACGAGACATTTCCTGGACTTCTATAGACCTTTTAACTAATCCAAAAGTCAAAATTACATTAATTAATGAAGCATTTTCAGCATGTATACTTACGCAAGGATAAGATCCCAAAATACCAACTGAAGGTCGAACCAATTTACTTCTGATTGGACGACAGTATGTTGTGGCGTTTGAAGAACTCTCTAAATCCGTATGCGCTGACATCATAGTTGTACTGAAAATTACATGAAAGAAATCATATGGATTGTCAGTACAACCCAACAGTAAAACATACCAAAATAAATGATTCCTTACACAAGTTACATAATGGACAAAACACGGGCATGAAAATAAAGGCAACTTAGGCATACATCTACATCAATGTGTGGGGGCATATATTTGTATCTACGCCAGCATAGATATGTCTGAATGTGAACATATGTGCGCACGCACACAAACACATCCGCATGTGCACATGAAAACCAACATTAATACTAACGGATTCAAGCAAAAAGAAGTCATCAAAGGAGCCATTTTATAAGAGGTAGATTTAATTTGGTAAAGTTTTTCAAAACTTTGTTTGAATTAAATTTTCAGGCGAGAGGTTTCAGTTGGTACAGGGGAAGTGGGTGAGTCACAAAATGCTAATGGTGGGAACTAGGAAGAATGGAGATGGTGGGTTGATGGTGGTGTAGCTGACCGAAGAAGGGCTGCCATATTTGTGTGTTTTTAGGTTGTGCGTTGTTGCGGAGTATAAAATTGGTAACTAGTGTTTCGCTTTTAGCTACTTTTAGACATACTAATGTCAGGTAGACTTTTTTAACTAGCCAATAGCCTACTAGCCTGGTGACTAAATTGTCAATGTAGCCCATTTCGATATCGACTAGTTCAGGAATTCCATTTTTTTCCTTTTTCTTGACTAGTATGATCTGATTCCACATGAAAGAAACCAGCAAAATCAACGGGTTCATTGTTACAAAAAAAACTTTTAAGTTTTACATGCTTCATATGGAAAAAATATGATTAAACAATAGATGTTTAGATGACTCACAGGTAAAACTTTCACGGCATATTTTGTAACATTTGGATCCGCAGCCCTTCCTTGGTTATTTGACTGTACCAAATCAACAAATGTTAGTAAGAATATACATTTGTTACAAATTACACAAACCAAACCACAGCAGTTATAGAGAATGCAGCTCATGTAGTGAAAGTTTTACATTGCTCTAGAATCGTCTATTTAGCTTTTGGTAAAAAGCAAGAAGTATCATTGAAACCTTTATGTGTGATGAAATTTGTGATGTTAGCAACAAAACTAAGAGAAAGATTATGCAAATAACAATATAAAAAAGTATAAAAACTTACTTGTTCGGGGCTATGAAACATTTCTATAAATGGATAATCCTTCTTTTGCCGTGTCATACAGAATCCAATATATTTTGGACACTCAACCTGAAACATGTCATGAAAAGAACCAGAAAAGCATAAAAATACAAAAAAGGAATAAATAGCCTTAAATTGGCCTAGAGTACATTGCCACAAAGAAGAGCCAAGATAATTAATGTTTTAATCATGATTACAAAAACAATATTTTTACAAATTTACAATTTAAATGAAACAACTTATGAGGTTATATGCATCAAAAGTAAACTTTAGGGGGCTTTCGACCCATTTAACGTGTTTCCCATTTTAGTTATATCTTTCACATTGACACGTTTGAGATAAATCACAATCGTGAACCAAACGGCTAATAACTACAATCATCTGTAGTTTTTAGTGTATGACTCATTTGGGGTATGCGAATTGACAATCTCATATCACAAGACCAACTTACGCGCATAAATTTAATTTGAGGATAAAACTCAGCAGCAGCTTCCTCCAATACTTTGTCAAGATGTTTGGTATAGTTACTCCTACAACAAAGGTAGCCCAGTCAAATTAAATAATTTTAACATAAAAAATATGGAAAAGAAAACTAGCGAGGATTCATAGTGTATACTTGATGGTGAATGCAACAATCACTGGATGACCTTGATGTAAAAGATGAATAAATTCACGTTCGGAAGCAAAATGGATAACCCTTGATGGCCCAAGATCCTTTGGATACCCAGTATAATACCTTTAAGATAATTGCAAAATAATACGATATGAGAGACTTAAAAAAGATAACTTTTTTTTTCAGAAAAGCAAGATTATTATCAAATTATTGTCCTAAGATTTTGTAATTGATAATCATATTTACTTTTTTTTAAGAATGGCTCCTAATCTGCTCAACTACCTGCCACTAGCAGGATTTGGATCCTTGAGCTCTAGTATGGAGGCAAGGCACCTTACCACTTCAATTGTTCCTAATTAACTTGAATATTGGAGTAAATGAGAAATGAGCAATCATATTGTGATAGTATACTATAAATTCCCCTTTTAAAGGTAGTTTAGTTTAAACAAAATAACTTTGGACATGAAAGCTGTATTTCTTTATTATTTCTCCACATGTCTACCATTTAAAGTTATCAATTGTCCTTATAGAACTGCCAAACTAACTCTAAATAGAATTGTGCTAAACCAACTCTAAAAAGTGTCCAAAAACTAAGAACTGGTATGTTGAATAATTGGACGGAACATCGATTGACAAAATATAGGTCCTAACAAGGTGGTACACTGGTACATACTCCAAGACATCCCTTTCTATGTTTTGAAGAATAATATATAATCCTAGCTTCTGAAAGTCAAGTAAACAATCTTTTATGTTTAAAAAAATGGCATTTTCAAGTAGTCAAATAAGCCGTTTATCTTCCAAAATCAAACTGTAAATCAGTTATGGAATAAGAGAGCACATGACAAGCACACGAAATAAAGATACAAAATCAACAAAAATAGAAAGTATGGAGACAATAAAGAACATTAGGACAATAATGTAACACATACTTGCAAGTGGAACGGAGATTTATCATCATTTTATCAAAGAAAGATTGCTCCTCCATCTATATCTGTGGAAATTACAAAGAGAAAAATGCTTTCAAACAGCTCTGACAATTTGAAAGACAATAAACAAAACAACTATAGGTTTCTGTATATCACTATCAGAAGATCCTAAATCTTGAAATACCTAAAAGGAAATTGCTTTCAAACTCAGTTTTGGTTCGATATCAAAAGTTCTCAATGCCTTAAACATGACTATATACTTAGTAATAAAGTTGATAGCATCATATCAAATCTTTGAATATACAATAAAATGCATAATCTATGCAAACCTCCATGATGAGGCAAATAAGTAAATAGCATTGAGGTTGAGCATATTCACGACTTATCAGATTGATACCAACAATAATAGTTGCATACAAAATACAATATCTAACACATCATGATACAAATTGACTATGTGAACCAGGGCCGCCTCAAGGTTTTAAGGGGCCTCTATGAAAAATGAGGCCCTTTCTTAAAAATAATGAAAACCCCTTAATTTTTTCGGGCTTGAGACCAAACTATATAGTTTATAGTTGCCCGATATGAACTTTGTTTTGTAAGTTTCCAGTTATAATGTTATATATAACTAGGCTTAAATCCCCCTTATATATTATAAGAATAAGTTGTATCAAAGCAATTTTGGTATCGTAGCACCTGCCATTATCATTATGTCAAAAGCTCTTCACTTCTCCACAAAAGCAAAAAAAACAATTCAAGGAACCAACCTATGAACCTCATTACTAAGCACAAAGGTGTACCAAATCACACTTCCAAATCAATACCTAAGTGGCCAAGTCCAAATCAGTACAAAATAACTGACTTCTTTAAGATATGTGAGCAACAAATTAGCCAAGTTAAAACAAATTTTCTGATTTCAAATAACCATTTTAGAGAAGGCACTAACCTCAAGCAAACAATCAGTTCTGATTTGGGTAAGGAAACAATGACCAGTTCCGATTGATAGAAGGCAAAAGCAATTAACACAGAAACAATTTCGATCTTGGTTTGTGGTTGTAGATTTAGAGTTGATGTTGATTGCCATTCAAGGGTTTCGGGAATGGGCAATCACGATGCACGCTCCTTTTTTTTTTATTTTCCCCCACATATGATTTTTACTATGAAAATGGGCCCTATTATTTTTATTTTTATTTTTATTTTAGGGCCCTAAAATAGTAAAATTCTAAAATTACCGCGTGAACTCTAACAGTATGTTGAATCATGTTAGAACTACTCTTATTTTCAACTAAAACACATGAGAAAATAGCATAACCTAAAAATACAGTACAAATTAGTAATAGTATGTAGTTGAGTGTTGAGGAAACAACAACAATTAAACAAACATACTGTCGAGGTATATTCCTAAATGGGCCTAAAGTCCACACTTTAGCAAGCTTAAATACAAAGACCCATTAGGGTTTTCCTTTAAAGACTTCTATAAATAGAAGTCTCATTCTCTAAAACAAATGTTACATTCTCTCTTCTCTTGACTCTTTACAATCTCTTTATTCACATTTATTAGACACACAATGATGAGTACCCGACTGACTTGAGCGTCAGAGTGCCCTCGGGGCTAAACCCCTTGGGTCCTCTAACGAGCGTTTTAGCTGTGATCACAGATCCGACGAACAAATACATGAAGATCTGAGAAGTGATTGTCTGAACATTTACCGAGAAACTATCCGGATAAACGATGAATCTGGAATACGTTTCAACACATACATAGCAAAAATCCCACTCGATAGTAGTGTTTTGGTGAACTAAAAAGTAAAAATGATCGTGCTACTAATTATTTAGTGTCAAATTAGTAGGATTTGGAAACGCAAGCACGATTTGTTGTAATAAACTAATTATCTTCAAAGTAACTCTAAAGTACCTACTTATACATAATCTAATTGGTCAAATTATTTGATTATGGTTCTTTCATGTATTTTACTTTTGAAGATACAAAAGAAGCAAAAACAATTGAAGATTTGAAGATATATACGCATACATACTATACGTATATATATACATCTATTGAGTTGAAATCAAGCAATCAAGAATATAACGATGACAACATCACCGATCATTACACGGACATCATAGAATGATACAAGAAATTAATAGACCACGGGATATCAATATTAAATGCAGCTAAAGTTTTGAAATGAAGCCCTAATACCATACTCGATTGCAGCTGAGCGAAGATGACGAGTGATTATGGTTGCCGCGTCGGAGCTTCTTCACTTTTTGTGTTTTGTTTTGAGCGAACCATATAACCCGATAAGTGTTAAGTTTTCATTTTGACCCATCGGATCTTGTGTTTTGTATTCTTACTGCGATCTCATTGGGGTTGTTTGTTTGAGCTTTACCAGATTTTTTATTTTATTCAGACTGTTTATTCGTGAGCAGATGTCTAAATCGGTCAAACATTTGATCTAAATAACTAAATATTATACTAAGTCTGAATGGTTCTGATATCTTACCAGTTCAGCACTTGATGGTTCAAAACTCTTACTGGTTCCACACCAACTCATTCAAAATTTGTCAAATATCCCCTTACTGGTTCCACACGAACGCTTCAAAGTTCATTTGGTGGAGTGGTTGTGGTGAGACTCGGAATCCATATGGACCTGATTTTAAATCTCCCCCTCTACTTATTTGTTATGCGGTGCCAATGAGCTCAAAGTTAGGGTAAATTCGAGTTCGAGTCGGAGCCGAATGGTTTTATATAGAAAGGTTAAAGGTTCTTGCAATAGTTTTCTCCCTGGAACGGTTGGTTGATGAGTCTTTGACTCCGACCAACTTGACCCGAAAGAAGGGTTGGAGTGAGCCTCCTCTGTGGTTGCAGCTTTGGCAAAGTCCTACTAGGCCGCTTATAAGCGTCCATTATGGAACTTGGTCATTGCATTGCACTTCTTGAGCGCAATGGTTTCTATATAAAAATATAATGATTACACCAATGAGATTAGTCGGTGGCCAATCTAATATAATAAATCAAAGTTATTTGGGTGCTACTTTTTAGGAGAAATTTTTTTCTCATCGCTTTCTTGGTTTTCATGAGCGTCAATTTTAATTAACAAAATTAAATCAATCCATTCTTTTGAAAACTATCAATTAATGAGTTAATAGATTTTGAACCAAAGTTTAAATTAACATATATTTTTTAGTTGTTTACACTTCTTAAACGATCAAACACTACATTCAACTTTTGTTTTATATATCTATCTAATAAATCAAACTTTTAGGGGAGGCAATTTTTAGGGGGAAATTTTTTTTGTTCTATAATAGGAAGTTTTGGAGGGAATTCACATGCATTAGTTGATGGAGCAAAAAATATGAAAGTTGAATGTATTTTTTTAATAATACATTTATAATCATTTTTTTTCTCATTCAAGTCTTAAATCTATCTAATAAATCAAACTTTTAGGGGAGGCAATTTTTAGGGGGAAATTTTTTTTTTCTATAATAGGAAGTTTTGGAGGGAATTCACATGCATTAGTTGATGGAGCAAAAAATATGAAAGTTGAATGTATTTTTTTAATAATACATTTATAATCATTTTTTTTCTCATTCAAGTCTTAAATTTAAAATATTTAAAAAAATGGCTTACAAAAAAAGTATAGAAGATGAATGTATTTTTTAATATATTATCAAATTATTGCTATTTACTAAATGATGCGTAATTTAGATAATCTGTGTATAAATCAACATGTGTATAAATCACTCCGTGTGTATACACGGGTATTAAACCTAGTCTATCTAATAAATTAAGGTTTTAGGAGGCAATTATTGGGGGGAAATATTTGATTTATAAAAGGAAGTTTGGGTGTGAAATTAAGTGAAAGTTTCACCATGCATGCATAAGTTGATGGACTAAAATTCTTAAGCATTTAATATTTGCAAATTGTTAAACATAATGATGATAATTTCTTTATAAATATTATTATCTAACCCGTGTGTAACACACATGAATTAAACCTAGTTTCTCTATATATTACATTTGATTTTTTTATTTATATATTTTAAACTTAGTTCGTGTGTATACACGGGTTTTAAACCTAGTTAGAAATACTTTTGTGTTTTAACTTTGAAGCATCAACTTTTTAATTTAAATCATGTGGTAAATATGTGTATATATCTTAGAAAATCTATTAGTTGTTGTTAAAGAAGGATTACAATTAAAAAAAATAACAAAAAGACATCACGACTTGCACATTGCGGGATTTGAACCTTGATTTTTTTGTTACGGGATACTGGATATACCACTCATTCATTAGCATATCTTCATTATGGCAAATAAATATTATAATTAATAAGGTCACATGCTATAGGTTTGTGAGTATGAGATAGAAAATGATATTACATATGCGACACTAGGTAATAGGTGTGAGTACCAATGCGCTCACTAAAGGTGTGTAGTGTTGTTTTGTTTGAATGTGAGGTGTAGTGACACAGTTGGATTAAAATGCAATAAACATCTTTTTGCTTAACGTTTGTGAGTAGCATCAAGACCCTGGCCTCGCTCATGCCTCAAGGGCGGTGTTTCGTCACGTGACAAGCCGAGATGACACTTACCCTTTGCCATCACAGCCATAAACACATGACCTAAGTGCATAACAAGTTTGAACAGCAGGATTGAAGTTTAAACAAGAAACCTTTGATTAAAAAACTCATAAATAACTCCCATATGATCATTGGCCAATTAATCACAAGATTGAAATGAAAATCATATCGGACTGATCATTCAAAGAGTAAATATGGATGGAGCATTGAAAGTAGACGCAAAAACGAGATTATAAAATTTTGAGCGAAAATTGGATGCCAACAATGGCTCCATTGATGTCATGTGACATCCAAAACACTCTTTACTATAAGATATAAATTATGTTTATGTTAAAGATATCTTATTTTTTAGTGTAAATATAATATTAAATACATATGATTTCTTTAGAGTGAACTAGTTATAACACGGGTCACGCAATGCGGCAGCCGGGACTCACGTATATGACTTCATTTCATGCGTTGATAAAAAAAGTTTAATTACGATCTAAAGTTATAATGCGTCACATACTAACAGACGGAGATATATTCAATTTCAATAGTATAAAATGAAAAATAAAATAAAGCCGTAAATATGTCAAAGTAGATTAAGAGGTTCAAAGTTGCAAACTGGGTTAGTCATTAGGGGTCAAAATGATAATAAGTCAAAGTTAAGAGGTCAAAATCATATATATGTAAAAGTTGAGTTGAGAGGTTAAAAATGACATTTTATGAAACTTAACCTAATTGAAACAAAACAAATTTGAATGACTTAATTGATTTTGTTTCTGTGACATTTTCCATATTTTATACAAAGGTCATCCAGTGCAATTTTTTTATTAAAAAAATGTAATTACTCTAACTGCTTTGTATGAAAGTTTTTGTCGGTATATCTATATAATATATATATATATATATCTTGTGGACTCGGACTCGGTGGTGGGTTAAAGATCGAAGAATTAGGTTCAACTACAAAGTCTAAAATTCCTAGAAAGTCTAAGAAGTAATTTGGATCATTAGATCTAATATTAAATGAAAATCAATGGCTCATAAGCATAAGATGACATAATGGTAAATAGTTAAAACTTTAAATGGTAGACCAATGGTATATAGGGGTGTCAATCGTGTCGGGTTGACGGGTTGGCGGGTTTATTGGTCACGGGTTGGCGGGTTGACGGGTTGATTTATGCAACCCTAACCTGACCCATATTCATATTCGTGTCAAATTTTGAAACCCTAACCCGGATAACATAAATTCAGGTCAACCCAAATATGACCCGTTTAACCCAAATATTAATTTGTTATGCCAAGTTTAAAAACATAAATTGTCAAAACCCAAATCAAGTTTATCCATAAAACATAAAACATGGTCCCAAAATACTTAAAATCCAACCAAAAGAACAAGTAGCAAGTTTCCAAGTCAAAAGATTAGAGCTAAACTCAAAATAACTAAAATTTTTAATTCTTCAATTCCTGCAGTTTCTCATGCTTTCTTTTTCTTCGAGAGGCTAAACTTCATTTGATTTCCCTTCCTTCATATCATCTTTCTCAATGTTCAAACTCATTACATTTTCAGGTGCTTCAAAATCAACATACAGACTTCCTACATAAGAGTACAAAAATAAATGAAACAATTAAATATCAAAAGTGAACTCAAATATGGGATAAAGGTTAAGTAGTTATCAAAAAAAAAATACTACCTTTTCCAGCATACAACCAATCCCGAGTGCATATTAAAGCTTCAACGGTAGAAGGTAACGTTGAATTTCGATATTGGTCCAAAATTCTCCCACCTAGACTAAAGGCTGATTCGGATGCGACAGTTGAAACAGGAACACAAAGAATGTCCATAGCTAACCTAGCAACATCTGGATACCTATATTGTTGAGCTTTCCAATAATCAAGAATATGAAAAGATGTTGTTCTGATCCTTGGCTCATCAAGGTACTCTAACAGTTGACATTTTTGTTTTGAGCTCAAAGATGCAACATTATCATACAAATCAAACTCCTGTTATATGAATAGAAAAGTTAGTCTAATAAGCTAAAAGTTAAAAAAGATCATATGAAACTAAGTTTTGTACCTTGAAAATACTTGTGATATTGCTTTCATCTTCATCATAAGAACTCATCCCATTGCTAGCACCGTTAGAAGTTGAGCTGGTAGATTTATTTGAAGATTGCATATACTCGTTAAAAAGTCCAAAAAGTGTGTCCTTGACACTTCGAAGTTGAGGTGATTCCTTACCATAGAGCTTTTCATAACTAAACTCAACAAATGAAAACTTATAACGAGGATCAAATACCACAGCTATAGCTAATAAAATATTAAAGTCGGCCCAATATTTGTTAAACTTTACCCACATTTGACTAGCTATCTTCTTCATATAGCCATCTTCACTTTCCAACTCTTTAACCAACTTCAATTGAATTTTAAGGGTGTTAGGGAAAAACAAATTTGAAGTCGGATAAAGAGATCCAGAAAATTCTTGAGTTGCTTCATAAAAAACCTTAAGAAAATCACAAATCTTCTCAACCCTTTCCCATTCATCCATAGAAGGACAACAATGAAAATTAGAGTCACTCAAACCAAGATGACAAAAGGCAAGACGATAATAAAGTGCACTAGAAAGCATCAAATATGTAGAATTCCACCTAGTAGGAACATCTTGCATCAAAGCTTTTTTACAATCTAGATTGGTTTGTGAGCAACAGTACACAAACTTATCTTTCCTTCCTTGAGAACCCTTAACATATTTCACACATTCTCTAACTTTATCCACAGCAACATCAATTTGCTTCAGCCCATCTTTAACTATTAAGTTAAGAACATGAGCACAACATCTAAGATGAAACAACTTACCATCATACACCAAACAATTCATCAAACGGAATTGGTTTCTTAAAACATCAACACAAACATCATTTGAAGAAGCATTGTCCAAAGTAATAGAAAATAGCTTCTTTTCAATCCCCCAACTTTTGACCAATCCACTAATTTTTTCAGCTAAAGCAACACCCGTGTGTGGAGGAGGCATATAAGAAAAATTCAAAATTCTTTTTTGCAAGACCCAGTTACTATCAATAAAGTGTGCAGTTAAACTTAAATAACCATCAGTAACAATTGATGTCCAACAATCAGAAGTTAATGATATTCTACTAGGACACCTGCTCAACTCACCATAAAGCCTACTTCTTTCACGTTGATATAGTTTTTTAACCTCAGAATTTGCAGTATTCCTAGAAAAAAATGAAACACTAGGTTCCAAGTACTTAAAAAGATTCCTAAATCCTTCATATTCCACAAATGAAAATGGCATATCATGTCTAACCATGGCATAGATCAACAATTCCTTAAACTTTTCTTGACTGAATTTCGAACTCCTCATGTTCAATAGATTATTATCTGTAGAAATCATATACTGACCAATTTCTTTTGTCGTAGATCTAGGACATTTGACTAAGTGACGCTTCATATTACCAGTTCCATTTTTACTATCAGCTTGATATTTTTTACCACACTTGTTACACTTACAGAATAAAGGCTGATTTGGTTCTTGTTTAAGAATGGTGAAACTCTTCCAAACATCAGAAGTTAGTCTCTTCCTTTTCTTTCCTTGTGGTGAAGAACTTTGAACACTCTGAGATTCATCTTTTGGATCATTGCTCTCCATTTCACCATCGCTTTCAACATCAATGATAACATCGTCTTTCATATCAGTGGTATTCATTATCTAACAACAAAAGAGTAAGCGGAATAGGTTAGCATCGTTGAACATAAAGGAACAGAAAAGTGTTTAAACTGAAAATGTAAATAAGTATTTTAAATTTGAAACCAATTCAACATTGAAACCTCGTTATTTTTTCTGAAGATCTTTGAGAGGAGATGGTGGAGAAGGGAGATATGAAGTGGTGAACATATATAATGGAGTAGATTGAGAATCGATAACTCATAACTGGGGCAGAGGAGATCCGTTAGAGAAAATGAAGAGTCTTCAACTTGATTGGAACTTGGGAATAAAAATTAAATCTGATAACTTGTTGTAGGGAACTGCAGTACTTGAGTGAAATGCAGTACTTATTGAAATCAAATATATTAAAGTTTTTTGAACGGCTCATATATATATTAAATATATATCCTTTTGAATGTGCTATACTAGTCTATACATTTATATTTAAAATAATAAAATGTTAACGGGTTGGCGGGTCGACCCGTTTTAAAAACATGTCAACCCGAACCTGACCCATATTTTAAACATGTCAACCCGAACCTGACCCGTATTTTAAACGGGTCAAATTTACCAACCCAAAACCTGATTATCTTCGTGTCGTGTTCGGGTCGTGTTTCGGGTCGTGTCGGGAATTGACGCCCCTAATGGTATATAGTCTTGTCTCACTTTCAAATTCCACCCTATTTTTTAAACGTTCATAACTTTTACACATGACAATATTTTTTAATAAAAATTACACCAAAAAAACGAGTGTTTTTTTATCTTCAAAACGCATATAATATTGATATATAAAAAATGAATTTATTTTCAAGTTTCAGCTCATTGTGTTATATTTGTTAGGTCATTGTGTTATATTTTTCAGCTCATTGTGTTATATTAGTCAAGACATTGTGTTATATTTTTCAGATTGTGTCATATTCGTCAGGTCATTGTGTTATATTTTCATCAGGTCGTTGTGTTATATTTTCATCAGGTCGTTATGCTATATTTTCATCAGGTCGTTGTGTTATATTTTCATCAGGTCGTTGTGTTATATTTTCATCAGGTCGTTGTGTTATATTTTTCATCAGGTCGTTGTGTTATATTTTCATCAGGTCGTTGTGTTATATTTTCATCAGGTCGTTGTGTTATATTTTTCATCAGGTCGTTGTGTTATATTTTCATCAGGTCGTTGTGTTATATTTTTCATCAGGTCGTTGTGTTATATTTTCATCAGGTCGTTGTGTTATATTTTCATCAGGTCGTTGTGTTATATTTTCATCAGGTCATTGTGTTATGTTTTCATCAGGTCATTGTGTTATATTTTCATCAGGTCATTGTGTTATATTTTCATCAGGTCGTTGTGTTATATTTTTCATCAGGTCGTTGTGTTATATTTTTCATCAGGTCGTTGTGTTATATTTTCATCAGGTCGTTGTGTTATATTTTTCATCAGGTCGTTGTGTTATATTTTCATCAGGTCGTTGTGTTATATTTTCATCAGGTCGTTGTGTTATATTTTCATCAGGTCGTTGTGTTATGTTTTCATCAGGTCATTGTGTTATATTTTCATCAGGTCATTGTGTTATATTTTCATCAGGTCATTGTGTTATATTTTCATCAGGTCATTGTGTTATATTTTCATCAGGTCATTGTGTTATTTCAGATCATTGTGTTATTTCATTAGGTTATTGTGTTATAACACAATGACATGAATAAATAACACAATGACTTGACAAATAACACAATGAGCTGAAAAACGTGATTTTTTTTTTGTTTTTTATATATGAATATTATACACGTTTTAAAGATAAGAAAATGCTCGTTTTTATGGTGTAATTTTTTTTAAAAAAATAATATCATATGTAAAAGTTATGGACGTTTAAAAAAATGGGGTGAAACTTAAAATATAAAGACATTATCATCTTTACCCTTCCTTCTAATTTTAAGAGGGTGTCACATGTCATCATCTCATGGCTTCTTAGACTTTCTAGGAAAATTGGACTTTGTAGTATAACTCCACTCAAAGATCGAAATCAATGGTATAAAAAAATCGACAAAGAAACAAAACTATTATTCATGATTTACTATTCTATAATCTCTATCTTCATTGTCTATTTTATTTTATTTGCATCTCAAATTATTGTCCATCCACTGACTTTATGGTCTATCATATTGTCTACCAACTTCACGGAACACAACTTAATTATGAACTCTTAAATTGTTTTGCAAATGGACGTTGTATACATAACAAGTTAACAACATATAAGTTTTTTTTCCCAAATCTTCTCTCTTATAATAAATTGCTAACCCAACTTCTCACATTAAGCCACTTGTCACCATCATATTTATCCTTATTTTTGGAAACATGGAAATTTTTAAAAACATGTAATTCAACATTTTTAATGTAATCATACTTTTAATTATGAGTATATTTTCATCATTGTCAATTTTTTCATGTTAATATATTTTTGTTAAATTTTTTTATTCCTATAATATATGTCCAATTATGTATCTTTATTATATTTTATATATTAAAACATATAAATAAATTATATCGTTAACCCCGTGGGTACCCACGGGTTCTAACCTAGTAAACAGTATATATGGAGACAGTGGCGTACCTAGGAATTTTTTTCATGGGGGTCGGAAAATTTGATAGTAATCTTTTGAATATCGATATATAATATTTTTTCCAATCCATTTCGATTCGGTTCGAGTCGAACCGGGTCGGGTCAAATTAAAAAATGACAACAACTAAATTTGAGATGTCAAAATTAAAAAAGTTTTACTTCCCTCCACCAATATTTAAAATTAAAAATTTTCAATTTCCCTCCACTTACCTAACTTATTTAATGTTTAACCCTAATTTTTATCTATAAATATCAAACCAAATCTCTCTAATCATTTTCATCACTCTAAACTTTCTCTCAAATTCTCTCTTTCATTTTTTTCTTTTTTCTTTCATTTTTATTCTTTATTTTTATTCCTATTGAAAAATCATCTATGAATTTTACCATATATTTACCAACAAGGTAAATAAAGTTTGGTAAATCACCATTTTGAGTTTCAAGTTAAGATTATTTTTTTTAACTTTATAAAATAAATCTTTTATTTTGTTTCTTAAACTTCATATGCCTCCATTCTACATCTTTCTTAAACTACTAATTAATCTACAAATAAGAAGTGAATGAAACCAAAGCATGTCTCCAAACAAGATTATGTTGGAGTACTTGTGTTATGGTATAAAATGGTGATGTTGTGAACCTTGGTTCTACAACTAATTTTTCCACCATTCCTCACTTCTCACTTGATTAATTAACAAAAGTAGTTAGTTTATTTATGTATTTTCTTTCTTCTACTCATGACCATCCAAATCATCAACTATGTTTATGGTTTTATGCAATGGTGAAAAATACTTGAGGTTACAATACCTTAATGTTTGACTCTACATGACAATATAAATAAATATATATATTACTCTTTTCTAATCATTATTTAACCTAATCCATGGTTAAATATTATGTGTCTCATATAGGCTGTTAACTGGGCATTAAACTGAGTTTTCAAAACTGTATGGGGGTCGAGGGCTAAATTTTACGGAGGTCGATCGAAAATTTAACATATAAAAACCCAAATAAAAAAATTTCACAGGAGGAGCGGACGCCACCCACCCTCTAAGGGTGGGTACGCCCCTGTATGGAGATGTGTATGAATGGGCGTTGTATATATAACAACATATCAATTTTTTAAAATAATGTCTCTGTAATAGTGTTTGGGACGTTATTAAGGCTTTATAGATTGGCATCACATCCTATTGCGTACTGACTTATGTATATATTTAAAAAAAACAGCTTTTTTTCATCCTCAAGCTTTTACACCCAGTTAACACCTATGGACCGATAGTTGCATAAACATTGCAAATATCATTTAAAAGAGAAGCACATGGTATAAAATTACCTTATTTTGTCTTGAACCTTGAAGTGTAAATATAAAATCAAACAAAAACGTACAACGATCAATATATAAGGTGACAATGTAGATCAACCTTAATAGTGAACAACAACAAGATCATATTCAACAATAGACGATGACCCCTTGAAATAATACGTTTGAGCCGTCGCAACACCACGTGCTAGTCGGAAAACCCCTGTCCCGCCAACGATAGACATCTCGCGAACCTGATGAAGTATCGGGTTTGTTCCTAGAAACTGTAGAGTGCTACCATTATACTTCCCTTGTGTAAACACAAAGTTAAGGTTCATAAGAAACCTAGGCTCTTCAAAGGAAGCCGCACCAAAGAACCCTTGACCTTTACCAATCCTCGTGGACCTTGCATCCGGTTCAACCGTCAACGGGTTGTCAAACATAAACGTTCGACCAAACTGTGTAACCGTGGTCGAGCTTATGTTGGATTCGGCTATTTGGAACGCAGTTTGATTTGGTCCTGATGTGTTATCATGAAAATAAAAGTGTAACTTTGTGACCTTTTCTTTCTTTAGTGGAAGCTCTTTGAACCATTCTTCCACTTCTTTTGGCCCTTCGGATTTGCTTTGAACCCATGGCATCACGATGAGCGTTAAGCATACTATCAAGACCGCGCTTTCCTTCTTCATTTCAAGGATTCAAATGCGCGATGTTATATATGCTCCGAAGTTTTTGTTTCAAGGTACGTATATGAATATCAAGATCACGAGAAGAAGCTAGGATCTAGGAAATAAACTTTACCTAGCGAACGAATGAATTGGTTAGGACAAGGAAAATGACACCATATGTATGATCTTGCATATGAAAGTGCTTGGTTTTTTTTAATGAAGAATAAGACCAAAATGTAAGCAAATATGTGTGTGTATGAGATAGTGGGTGAGTCAAGTCTCTATATATATAATTTCTTGGAAGAAATTTGTTATCTTTTGTAAAAACAAGTGGATTTAATTAGCATTCACATTCATGTTTTGGAACCTTTAGATTAGGTGGAGAGAACACCGTTCTTGAATGTTATATATTGTCTTTTTGGAACAAGCATATAATGATTTTATATTAATTAATTCGTCCACGTTATTATGTCAAGTTACTCAAGATTATGTTACTTGGAATACTTGGTACTAAAACAATAGAGAAAGTTTAAAACATAAATCGCTTTTCACGGGAAAGAGTACCGAATAGAGATGAGATTTTCACACATGAAGGATTTTTATTTGTGTGATAATTATCACGCAAGAACAATTGAATAATAACACAAGAATAAATTCTTAGGACTGGAATTATTAGAATTAAAGCTGAAATTATCACGCAAGAACAACTGAGTAATTACGTAATTCTCCATGTCGGGCACCATCTACATCTCGTACTAATCCTAACAATTATTTAATGTCCCTTAGGTTTTACAAAATACAATTTCAACCTCTTTTTACAAAAATGTTTTTTTTCTTTTAAATTGAGATTTCATTTCGTATTTGTTTTTCACTTCTTATAATTGTGACATTAAATAATTGCATTTAGTTGGTAGGTATTGACAAGGGGTGTTCAAACAAACCGAAAACCAATAATATCCGGAGACAAATCGTATCTATTACCGAAAAAACCAAACCGAATTGCAATTTTGGTTTTCGGTTCAGTTACTAATCATATCTGAATTGTAATTTCAGTTTTGGTTACACAAAATACGGTTTATTTCGTATGCTTATCTTAATAAACCATAGGATAACCGGTTTAATCGGATAACCGAACCGAATAAGCATACTAAAGTGGTCAAATTCGGTTCGGTTAAGTAAAAAAAGTTCATAACCGATTAAACCTATTAAAACGGTTGAATTCGATTTAGTTAGGAAAAAAAGTCATAATCGAATAAACCGAACCTAATAAACCATTAACCGAACTGTTGAACATTCATAACAAACACTTTTGATGTATGCATATTATTAATTTCATTAAATAACACAATTTTGATAACAAATAAGGGCAATAAAAAGTTGGAAAATATTGACAAGTTTGAAACTATTTTTTGAAGGAGGGATGTAACAAGTATAAAAGGCCGGGATATGTATAGATAGACCCTTGGTTACTTGATACACGAGTCACCGATCACGTGACACCAAACTTATCTAATCATGAAAAATCGAAAGCCTACCATAGTAATGACTTACTCCATGTTGGAAATAGAACGAAACTTCCTACTTTTCATATTGGTTCATCCAAATTCTCATCTCCAAACAATAACATAACTCTTTCTCTCTACAACATTCTTCATGTTCCAAAAATCAAGAAAAATCTTCTTTTTGTTCCACAATTTTGTTCCACCAACAATATCTTTTTTGACATGCTTCCTATTTTGTTCTGATGGATGAGATTACACTCACAACTCTTCTTATAAGCCCTAGTGCCCATAACCTTAACTCTCTTCGTCTTCTTGCTTTTAAACCCATTCACAAAACTGCATTTTCTACAACTCAAACATCCTCCATTATATGGAACAATAGACACGGTCATCCACATCAATGTCTTTCTAACTTCATGTTATTCAGTTTTAAACTCTCGGTCAAAACACACGTTTCATTTGTCTCTTGCACCACTTGCCAGTTGCCACTTAGAAAACTCTTTGAACTTTTATTACCCAATGCAACCTTTCATAACTCTAACTTTCTTGACATGATCTATTGTGATGTTTGGGGCCTAACTCATTTCTTACCCTCTGATGGACATCATTACATCCTGTTATGTGTTGATTATTACTCTCAATTACATTTAGATTTTTCCACTAGTTAACAGATCTAATGTCTTTTCCATCTTTAAAAACTTTGTTACTATGACTGAACGTCAATTCAATACCAAAGTCAAACATAATAATCATAATTTTCATTAAATCAAAACTTAGTTCTTTATTATTTACGTCTTTCTTTTGCGTACGGCAGCGTCACTCCTTTTGGCAACATCCACTAACTCCTAACGTAACCTAAAGATATATTGGTTTCTACCAGTCCCAACTATTAAATTGACTGTCTCTCAATTTTTATCGCTTTAACGACCAATAATCCGTGTTAAATTTTATGAGATTCACATTTTACTCTCTCGAGTGACCCGTAAGAAAAAGAAAAAAAAGTGATACAACTCTTCGAATCGTCTTCTACAAAATCTCAAATCAGCTGCTCATATATACTATTAGGGTTTGTTCTTCCCTCTTTATTTCTACTTTCATCCTCAATTTCATTCTTCTATGCAACATTTCTCCATATTGTCAACCGTACCTTTCAAATAAATAGAGTATTATTTTCTTTACTAAAAAACGATGTTAGGTTAGTTTTAAAGCTTGATATAATTTCGTTTCTATACAGCAATTTGCCCTATTTTGCTCGTTACTGTTTCAGATGATTGTGAATCTAACTTAATGTAGGTCAGTTGATGATGAATGATTTGTAGAAGATATTGATGCTTTGATCATAACTCTTGGTGGTATATAGCAAGTTATTAGCATTTTTGTCTCATTAAACTCTATTCAGGTTGATGACAATTTTATTCATTTTTGTGTTTGTGCTATGTTGAAACAACACTCTTAACTTTGTTATTGATTTATCTTTTTTAGCTATGGCTGATTTTTTAACTTCTACTCACCGAGCCAAGTGGATCTTCACTCCCCATGATTTGGTAAACAATCTTCTCATCTTGGACTTAAAATTCTATTTAAAGTTGGTCTTTTGTTAAACGCGGTACTTGATAGTTCAACATAAGCTTCAATCTTGTTTTATTTAGTAGGCATTGTTGTGAAAGACTTTTAGTATGGTGATTTGAATTGAAGTTGTTTAAAAGTCTTTTAATGAAATCAACTTTTTGTGAATTGTTTTGTGTAGAAAGAGAAATACAAGGCTGCTAATCATAGAGCAAAACAGATGCTCGAGAAGGTAAGGAAGAAATCGACTTCAATAGCATATTGTTGGGATCTTTTTATTGTTTTGAGAGTTTGTTAGACCCTATGTTATAACTTATAACCTTTGAGGGGATATATATGTTGGTATTATATGAATTGATATTGTTTCCTGATTGTTCATCTGATGTGTGTAGTATGGAGCAACAAGGGTGGATGTTGATCTTGATGGCTCATTGGCATATCCGGAGCTTCAAAATGATGTGAAGGAAAATGGTATTTAAGAATGATATTTGACCATTTTGTATAGTATCTATTAGCTGATTACTCATTACTTTGATTTGCAACTAGGTGAGAAGCATTCTCGTTCAAAACCTCTTAAGATAGACGAGGAACAACTTCTGCGTGCATTTTATGAGTTCAAAATTCAAGACGTGTGTGATGCCTTCAAATTCCCTAGAAAGATACAGGTACTTAACCTTTTAAAAAAAAGTTAACTTGAAGAATCATCGGTACACAAGTTTCCATTATGGATTATTTATTTGTCTCTTTTTATTGTTTGTAGGCAACAGCTCTCATATATTTCAAAAGGTTCTATCTGCAATGGTCAGTGATGGAACACCATCCAAAAGACATCATGTAAAGTTTCACTTAACCTAATTGCAATGTTTTACTTGAGAAGAAAATATTACATGTATTTTTTATATTTATATATGCGTTTAAACAGGTTGACTTGCATATATACGGCCTGTAAAGCAGAAGAAAACCATGTATCGGCTGAAGAGCTTGGTAAGGGGATCGATCAGGATCATCAAGTGATTCTCAATAATGAGATGATTGTTCTTCAGGCATGAAATGACTCCCCCATTACTTTCTTTCGTATTTTTAATTTTTTTGGCTTTTATGTTGGTTTTAAACATTAGTTTGCTTCTGTTGCAGTCTCTTGGGTTTGATCTTATTGTTTATTCACCCTACCGCTCAATTGATGGTTTCATCAACGATATGGAGGTTGGCTTGCCCTTTCCTCTGCACCATTTTTCTAAACGTCTGGAATGTTATATTCTTGTATCTGTTTATTTCATTATGTTTAGCTAATGATTTGCACCTGCTGTTGTCCTACTAGGATTTTATCTACTCAAACAATGGTCAACTTCAGCATCTGCAGGTTCTGGTTACCTCTGTTCAACATTGTTCCTAAATATGTTCTATTTTTGTCTGATCGGAATGTAACTGTGTGCTGGATATAGATAATGTGCCAGTTTCTTTATCTATATCTGTGTAGCTATAACTGCTCATTGGATTTTTTTTTTTTTTTTTTGTGTGTGTTTGGTATAGGATTTACATGAGACGGCTAAGATGGTAGCAGATAAGACAATGCGAACAGAGGCATCTCTTCTGTTTTCTCCTGGTCAGGTAAATCCATAGCAGTCCTATACGGTTTTTGTGTTTAAACTTAAAAAAATCTTTGAGCTTGGACAGTTTAGCAAGATGACTTCGAAGTAGTTAAGATAATTAAGTTATTATGAAAAAAGTACCTTTCTTCATATGTTCTGATGGATGATTTAAGCACAGTTCTTGTTTGATTCTTTTGAATTTATTTGAGATGATATCATGTCAAAGAATAATTTTTTTGTTTATAAGGATGATTGCACAATGTTCATTAGACAGAGTAATGGTAAAGGATTTGGTTTTCTTCTATGTTGACAATATAATATGAATGTGGCAATCTTGTTTTAGCTATATTAGGGTGACAAATTCGAAACATTTACGTGCAAATGGGTCAATTTGAGTTATGTTTTATCTCTAATGGGTCAAATAGGTTATGCTTGAAGATTGAAACCAAATGGAAACTAGTCAAAAGTCATACAAGATGTATTCAATTAATTTACATAAAACCTCATACATCATGCCGCAAAAGGAGTTGATATTTTGTAGTAATTCTAACTTTTCTTATCATAATTAGCACATGCCTATTTACATCAACTAATTTTGGTGATATGCTGTAGCTGGCGTTGGCTGCTCTGCGTAGAGCAAACGAGGAGTACCAAGTTGTCGACTTTGAAAGGTTTCAATTTTTTTCTCGAATTATCTATTATTAGAGTCTAGCTCTACTTAAATATATAAAAATGTAACTATTTTAGTTTCTTCAAATTGTGTTCCTATGCAGATACTTGAGCAACATCTTGTCTCGTCAGCATCCAGCACATCCTGTTCCTGAGCTCACATCTTATCTAAATGCTATTGACCTTATGGTAAATATAGTTGTTCAATTTTTTGTCACATGATTCTTATATGATATGTATCATCTAAAAAACGCAAAGTGAAGCAGTACATTTCATCTAGAGATATGACTGTTTTTGCCCAATGAGCCATGGACGGGTCGAATAGGCCTGGTTGATTTCAAAAAAATCAAATGGATCAAATAACAAGTTTTAGCTTAAAAGTGATCACTCAAATGGGTTGAACAGGTAAAACTGGGTGGTAGATTTCAAAGTCTATTTTTAATGCCTACAATCTTCTAAATCATGTTATTAAAATTTTAGATTATGGTTACAACAATCTTGTTTTTGTATTCAAAAATTTAGATTACGCTTATAACAATGTTGGTGTAATTATAAATAACTAACTCATGGGTTGTTTATGAAAAGAAGTTAAGAATGGACAAAAGAGTATTTGTGGTTCTACCCACACTACTACCCTAGTTCGTTTCGAGCTCTCCTAAAAAAGTGACACGTGTCATCCTGAACCAGTTTTCTGTTTTGACCCATTACCCAGTCGGCCAGTCTGGATCTGTTTCGTGTTACTTCACTTAAAGTTGTTACTGCTGGATTATATAGGTAAATAACCTTGTTACACCTACTGCTGCGGATATGAAACACATTGATCGGAAGCTAAAATATTGCCGGGATCCAGGATCACATGAAAAGTACTTTCTTCTTTCCTTTTTCCTTCAAATGTTTCCGAGATTGACTTTAACAGATGCTCATGTTTGACTTCCGGCAAATATCTAAATTACGTTTCAATTGTGTATTTGAATCAGGAGCAAGAAACGAAAGCATAGGTCAAAAGACTAACACCTCCAGCATAGATTATCTGTGGATGGAGTTTCAAATTTTGGGTGCAGAGAAGGGTTATCGAATTTCTTTTCATTATACTATAGAATATGATGCATTTATGTTATTGTTCATTTCTGAAAGTGCCTATTAACCATACAGTTGATAGAGACAGCATGCTTTAACCTTGTGTTACTATGTTGCATCAAGGTGTAACAGAATTGAGCCCAACTAAGCTTGTAATTGTCTCATTCTGAGCTTCAAGCGAAAATGTTTTGTTAATTCGACTTGCGATCAAACAGGCTGCCTTAGTGGTCAATGTTTGGACTGGTATAAACAAAAATATGGAGCCTGTATTGGTTAATGAGTGAATAGTGAGAAAAAACTATAAATTTGATCTAATCACCGATTCAATCTTTTTGAAGCATAAAGCATTGGTTCAGCCTGTCTGAAAGTTGGTTCGAATTGAGATGGTTTGCCTGTTCAACCGGCCCGGGAGCTGGTTTTTATGTGTCCTGTTTGGCTTGCTACTGAAAGTAGTTGCTTCAAGTCTTAAAGCTTGGCTTAGTGAGCCATTTTTGGCTTGTGTATTATTCGTCGTTTTGTTTATGTATGTATATAAGCTATAACAACTTTTATATATCCTGATAATTTTAGACTTTTAGTTGTAGACAAATTATTTCAAAACCATGTCTTATTGTGAGAACAAAAGAACATATTGATTTACATATATGTAAATCTAGCATTATGGTATTTAGGTTGTTTTACATACATGTATACCATACATAAGTAAAAAGTGATTATATTTTTATAGTAAACAATTTATGTTTGATATACACATATGTAAAGACAATTTAATATAATTGGGTTTAGCTTACATTTATGTTAATTAATAGTTTTGAAAATAAAAGTGGCTGTGTAAGGATTCTAACCATTTAGTTACATGCTATATATAGTTAGATAAATAAGTTATTTTTAATTTTTATCATATTTTTGTTACAAAATAATATTTTATCACGTTATCATATATTGTATTATGTTGAATAATAAATTATACTTAGATAAATAATAGGGTTTCGGTAGGGTATCCGGAGTGGACGTGTGGTGGGAGCGACCCCATTGTGGCGCCGGCAGGAACATTGCCCCACCTCTCATTCGGCCCCTCACTTTTGGGAACCAAATCCAGCTCATCTCACTGCACTACACCCTGACTTTTTTTACAGTTACTTTTGAGCCAACTTTCGATTTTTGCTGGATTTGGGAAGGTTTGGTCGGATTTTGCTAACTGGGGATGTCAGATTTTGCTGAACGAAAGTCTTATGTTTGAGGAAGATGAAGAACGTGGGTGGGATTTGGTTTAGGTTTAAAAGTTATGTACTAGGTTTAAACGATCAAAGTTTAAAATATATAAAATATTCAAACGTAGTACGTAGAAATATATCTAAAACAATAGTTGAATCTAATTGTTGGTTGGTTATAAGTCTATAAAAAACTAAAAAATATTGTTGTATTTAATTTTGAAATAGCTAATTAATTTCATTTTGTAAATTAAAATTGTCGCTCATAAAAACCAAGAAAGCGGCAACAAAAAATTTTCTTTTAAAACATGGCTAAAAAACCTTGTTTTATTATATTAGATATAATTGTTTTATTTTAAACACTTGCTCTTTTAATAATTTAACAACTTGGCTATTTTTTTTTTCTTTTGTAGATTTTTGGCATTTTATTTTTTCTATTAGATACTTATATGTTTTAGTTTTATTAATAAAATAGTTTAGTTTTAAAATAATAAAAAATGGTCAGTATTAAATGTGAGATAGACTCCATACAGTTTGAGGTAAGTTCGAAATAAATGTGGGATCAACTCCATCCTCTTTCACGATCCAAAAAAATTTGGTTCAAAACTTCGAAATAAGTCTGGTTTATAGATAGACTCCATATAAGCAAAGCTCAAACCATTCAACTAACTTAGGCCTCTAATAGATTGACATACAACTTAAGTAATATAATAAATCAAAACACACAGAGTAAATTACAATTTTTGGCCTTTATAATAACGTAAATTACGGATCGTGGCCTTTATTTTAAATTTTTGCACTGGTTGGCCTTTATATAAATTTTTGTTACGGTTTTGGGCCTTTAAGTTAACAACCGTTAACTTTTTTGGTTAAGTCCCCTCATGTGCAGTGCACATGAGGGTATTTTAGTCATTTTACCCTAAAGGACCATTATTTTAAATTTATTATTATTGTATAGATACATACACAGTCCACATATATATATTCACAACTGTTGTTGTTGCAGGCCTTACAGAGAGAGAGAGGTCGGAGACTGGTTCGTTCATCGGAATCAAATACGTCTGTACACTGTTTCGTTCTCATGCTTCAAATACGTCTGGATCTTGTTGGTATTAGAACCTTTATATCACAAGAATGAGATAACAATTTGACAGAATGATATCAATTATCCAGGGAACTCTCGTACTTGAATTTATCTATATTGATTTACAAACGTTATGAACAGTAGTATGGGTGTTTTGGGTATTTTGCCAGCATATGTTTCTTTCTTTCCTGTCCTTCTCTCTCTGGTTTGCAAACGTGTCTTCTCTGTGTATTCCGGTAGCGATTCCGGCAGCTTTAAAGCTCCGTTGACCAAAGATCGGTTGTTGTTTGCAGACGATTTGTGTAGTTGTTTGGTGATCTCGGCTAGAGGTAGGCAGCGGTTGTTAGGAGTTTGGGTTTAACCAGAGTTGTTGCCGGTTTGTTTGTGTTGCATGTCGATGGATGATGTAGTATACTAGTATTTACCTGTGACGGGAAGTTGGCGTTGTCGGCCATTTGTGGGTGTCTCAAGTTGTTACAGATCTAGGGCTTTATGTCCCTTTTTTCTTGCTCTCGATTTTGTGCTCGCCTGAAATGAAGGTAATTTTTGGACCTATTTAGTCTGGAATATGAAATTGATGTCCTCTTCATATGGGGTTTCCGTATATTCTTCTTTTGGAGGTAAAATGACTAAAATACCCTCATGTGCAATGCACATGAGGGGACTTAACAAAAAAAGTTAACGGCCGTTAACTTAAAGGCCCAAAATCGTGAGAAAAATTTATATAAAGGCCAATCAGTGCAAAAATTTAAAATAAAGGCCACGATCCGTAATTTGCGTTATTATAAAGGCCAAAAATTGTAATTTACTCAAACACACAGGAGTGAATGTCTTTAACCATACCAATATCATTAAGTTTGGGTTATCTTTAAAACTACAAAAGACCAAGTATAACACTTAGGAAAACAGATATTATCAATCCCTTCACTACTTAAAACAATCCCATCATTGCAAAAGTTAATATGCCAAGCCGGATATCAACCATTGGTGGTGGTTTTGAAGTGATAATCATCGATTGAATTGTAAACTAGCCCGTCATTAATCAGACAATTAAGCGCAACCCTGTCAAAAACAATACGTGCCTCAGTTATGTGATTTTGTGTGTTATATGCACGAAAAAAAAGACAAAAAAGAGAGTTACATTATCTTGTCCAAAGGGATGCCCAATTGTCTTACAAGTTCTTCTTGGTGTACCCCTGATTCCCTTGCTCTAAAATATACGAAATTATCTCACATTAGAATTTAGTTTCAGATAGGACCATTAAATTCAACCATCTGGATTTAACCATGCTTTTATATTAATATAAAAATACTAAGGCTGATGATTGATAGGAGAGACTTATAGAACTTACACACTGGCCGGCAATAGCAAATAATCCATCACCATTTTGTCGATTCCCTTGAGTTCATCAGCAACTTTTTCACCAGTGAACTAAAAATGAATAAACATATAAAATGCAGCTAGTCATTTTCAATCGGAAAACCATTCTAGGAGTGTTGACCAGATAAGTGGGCTAAGTGATGAGTCAGAACGGGTAGGGGATATCCATAAACACAACTTTTTTGCTCTTTTCTTAAGTTTTATGAATAAATAATGTTCTAAAATAATGATCACGAAAATAATCTATCATTTTCTAGTAAAAATGCATAGATGGTTTTTTTGTATGTAAATACACTAACTTTCAACCCATTGCATTTTTAGTTAAATCTGCTATAGCTTCTTTAATTCACCTGTAAGAAATGATATATAACCAAAATCAACCCAGTTATAAGTGAAAGGATTAAAATTGCCGCATTCACCTTCCAATGACTAATTTTAATCTCATTATAACTGAAACATAATCTATTGACTTACTTGATATGATGGGGCGGTTTGATAGGTTTGTGTGGTAGCTGCACCACTTGGCATATGAGTTTGATTACTGCTGCTAGCTTGTTGTTTCTAACACAGACATAACAGCATATGTGTTCAAATAACAAACATATACCGTTAAATTTACAAGAATTCATCTTTGAATATCAATTTTTAGTAAGAAGAAATCAAGGTGAAGTTATGATATCTACCATCAACTTTGTGTTGTAGGAGTGAACATATATGCATTCAACAAAGTGATGTGTGATCTCATCAAAATCAGTCACAGGCCTGCAGTTAAAGTAACGAGTCACCTTAAAAGAAGAGATGACATGATCACATGAAGACTTTTATATCTTTGTCAAAACAAAAGGAATAAAAGAAGAGAACAAACCATGAAAGTTATTTTAACTATTGAAAGAAATGAAAATTAGATAGTATATTTCAATTCATAGAGAGTAAACAAATAATCATAAAAAGTAAAAGAATTTGCTTACTTAAACTGAATTGATCCTAAACCAAATATATATCATAATTCTAATTCCTTACCAGGTCATTCAAGTGATTACATCCATACAATATGGCACAAGTAAAATTATTTAACACACTTGTTCTTTGTTTTCCAAAAACCCTGAAACACTTTGACATGGAAAATAGAAAGATTCACACAAAATATAATATTTTCACTCTGATTCAAACCCTTGGATATGAATATGTTTAAAGACCCATGATTGATTGCTTAATTTGAACTCCTAACTTGATAACTTTCTTTACAATTGTAGGTTTGCCAAAAGGCTTGTTAATAGAGATAACACTAACATCATCAGCTAATTGGTTCAGTGAGAGCGACCGCGAAAGTCATTAAAAGGCCCCACAAGGACAAGTAAAATACTTATTCTAATTTCTAAGGATGCTTAACAATCATACTACATCTGAGTTAAACGTGTATAAGAACTAGTCAAAAAGTTTAAACCTATCTCGGAATAATAAATTTCCACATAACAATTTCTAGATGCTCTGCAATGCCCATGTCTTCCCCACCACAATTTTCTTAATTTACATGTTTTCTAGAATAGAAGACCATTATGAAACATGGTTACCAACACGAAATTCATGAATCATGAGTTGCATAGAACACAGCATACTCAGTGTAAATTGAAGTTTACACATAAAGAACCAAAAGAGTGCAGATATCAATAACAATGGAATGATCAAACACAAGGAAAACTAAATGATGCGGAAAGTAATAACTAGAACATAGCCCTCTAACATACATGGGTGTGTTCGCTACTTAGCTATAGATCTATCAGTACAGAAAAACAATAAAACAGAATTGAAACTAAATCATACTTCCGCAGACTAAAATCATACCTTGACATGAAACATTACATTTACTAGGATAGAACTACACAGTTTATATATTTCATTTATCACCATTACTATTTGAAATATTAATCAAAACAGATAAACTAAAGATCAACAGATAAACAAATGCATTGAAGATCATACTTGATACCAAAGACCACTAACTGCTTTTTCCCCTGAAAGCCTTTCAGTTGGCCATGAACTCGAACATACATGCCTTCCCTAAACGATAAGATAGAAACAAAAAGACCATTAGCCAAACACTGATATAAGATTCCAATCAAACCGCAACGCTTCAACATAAATTTTGATTCACAAATCATTAAAAAAAGGGGAATGTACAATATCGATTCCATCTCCTTTGTGTCAACCTGCTCATGTACCCTAAAACAACACAAACACACCATTATGTTGTGAAACCACAAAACAGGGAAGAAATATAAACACATAATCAAGCACAGTACCATCTGTTGCAATCAACACGACCAGTACCATCATCAAGCACAAAAGAAATATCAGTAACCCTCTCAGCCTTGTTCAATACCATCCCCACCAGCTTAACCTATTTTAACCAGTAACTTTACTAAGTAATTACACAAATTGAGGCTTTAATAACAAAAACGAAAGTTAAAAGTGGATAAGATCATAGTTTTATATACTAAAACTCAGTTTGCAGTGAAACAAAAACGAAATCGAAAGGAAACCCTACATTGTTGACATCAACACCATCGATGAGAAAATTAACTTTATCATCATTTGATAGCAACGCTTTGTTGATTTGACTCGCAGTCAATGGAACCAGCGTCTGTGTATCACGATGCTGCATGTAACAAAATCACATAATCAAAAACCCTAACTCTTCAATTGATTCAAAACTGGTAAAAAATATGACGATGAAACACAACGAATACCTTACTAAGCACAGAGGGAAAAGGATCTGTCGTCTGAGTAGCCTGAGAAGGCATGAAACCACCGCCGGAGAAGGCCGCGGAGCCGTCGAAATCATTTCCGTACATATTTCCCGATCAAACTCAGTATATGTGTTCCCGCCAATTTCTTCCCCCTTTTCAGCTCGTTTGGTTTAAGTGGTCGCAGGGACGGTGAAACAAAATAGTGGGAGTGTGGAAGCTATTTAGGGCTAGGTATCTATACTCTCATCTAACAAAACATTAACTCGTGTATGTCTCACATTAGCATGACACTACTCGTCGCAACTAGGTTAATTCTTTATGTTTTACGTGGTTATAACGGGTTGACTAGTTTTCTCGAAATCCGTTAAATCTGGTTAAACTTGTTGAATAAACTTGTACTGAATCACAAAACATAATTGAAAATCACTTAGATTATACTAAGAGTTGTGTAATCACTATTAAAACAGACTATCTGATCGTAACCATCAAATGTTAGAACAGAATAAACTTAGTCTTCAACAAAGGGTGTGCGGCATGTGCGACCGCACAGGGCACTCGTTTGACGGGGCACCAATATTACAAAAAAAATTATTATATAATTTTTTTTATAGAACTTATATTTAGTCAATAGTCATGTAACAAATAAGCAAAGATATAAAGCCCACACCTAAAGGTTAAAGCTCACTACAACTAATTAACTAAACATCTAAAAGCATACACAATCAAATGGATTATGGATTAATGAAGGCTGGAAGCTCACTGTTGCCAAAAACATAATTCACTAATTTGAATACTTTGATTTTCTTATGTTTATTTATGAAACGTTTGTTTTATGGTTAAAAATTTAGTTTATATAATTTACTGCGTTGGTGCTTCGGGTTAAGGGGGCGGGGGACTTTTTTTTTCTCGTCTCGCATAGGGCACCCAAATCCTTAGGACCGGCCATGGTCTTCAAGAACCAGATTTGATCTTGCTTTGAGATATTTGTATCGTGAATTGGCTTTTACTCAGTGGAACAAAACTATACAATAATAAAATCCTTATTCATAACTATCAATTAATATATACGTACACATTCAATAATTCACATTCACTAGACACCGTTAGGTGCATTCACATTCACTTGGTCAATTCGTCACATTCAATTGATCAATTCGTCACATTCAATTGGTCAATTCGTCACATTCACTAGACACCATTCGGTGCATCACATAATCACATTCACTTGGTCAATTCGTCACGTTCACTAGACACCATTCGGTGCATCAATTGTTCAATAGATCTATATATCTAAATATATATAATAATTATTACACTTTGTTCACGTAAGCATTTAAAAACGAAATTAGATTTCCGACTACGAAGTAATGGGAAACCCAAATCCGTACACACAATAGGGTTTGAGATCCATACAATAAGTAAAAGTATAGAATGTTCGTACAATAAGTGATAGTATAGAATGTTCATACCTTGATCACATTAATTCCATACTAACAATCTCTAAAGTCATCTTTGTATATTGTTGTACATTTTTTTTTCTTCCATGGCAATTGGCCGTAAGAACAAAAGAAGAAGTGCCCCTTTTTTTTTTTAATTCCTAATACTAGATTAGTACCCGCGTACTACACGGATTTTAGTTTTATAGACTCAATTTACATATCAAAATTATTTTTAACATATCTCTTATTAAATCGATTTGGATATTTATAAATATATTCATATAAAAAATCATATGTTACAATAAAGGATATGATTTATAATAGTTGGTAAATTTTTATTGGAACATATTGGGTTAGGAGATAATTCATGATAATTGTTAATTTTTTATTTGAACATATCGAGTTATGAGATAATTAATTATAATTGGTAAAACTTTAATTTGAATATATCGGGTTAGGATAAATCATAATAATTGATAAGTTTTTTATTTGAACATATCAGGTTAGGAGATAATTCATGATACTTGGTACATATCGGGTTAAGATATAGATCATGATAATTGGTAAATTTTGTATTTGAACATATCGGGTTAGGAGATAATTGATGATAATTTGTGAATTTTTAATTTAAACATATCGGGTTATTTCGAATATGGAGCATACTATGACCCGTCTAAAAATTCTCCATCAAATTAATTTAGAACATGACACCTAAGCAAAATCCTATGTGGAATATTTAAAATGATGACATGTGGATGTGTTACTCAATTATTAGAATAGGTAGATAGGTAGATTTGTATGAGAACTTGAATTTATAGATCACATGAGCATAGTTGAATATATATTACTTATGTTTATCTATAAAATATATATATATATATATATATATATATTGCATTATGTGTTTCGAAATAACAATGGATAAACGTATGAAAAAAAACCATTGATTTAAAATAATAGATCTACTAGATGTATTTGAGTACAATCGTTATACTTGAAAACTAATTTGTCGTTTAAACTTATCTCAATTCAACCATTAAATTTTAAAGTTTTATAAAAAAATCACTAACTAAGAACTCATTCTTGTTATTCAAAATACTTTATCTATTAATTTAAAGAACGTCAAATATACGTATTATCTTCATTACTTTATTATTATTATTATTATTATTCTTAATTATAATTTTCAAAATTTCAGGTTATTACAAATGTCGTTTGTTTCGTCTACATCTTCGTTCGTATGATTCTTAATAAAAAAGATCTAAACCCTAATTTTGTGAATTGATTACACGTTTAGGTCTTTTATTATGGATTTTCAAAATGGATGAAAATGTGTTAATTTTTCAGATTAAAGAATTGTTGTTTTTTTGTTATTAAGGTTATTACGACTTTAGGGTTTTTGGATTAAAGAATCACCATCGATTTTTTAGATCTGTTTTGTTCTTTGTATTATATGGTTTGGGGTTGCTAGCTAGTTTTATGATATTGTTGTTGTCTGATAACTAATTTACATGTTTTCTTGTTTATGTTATATTGTTAAGGTTAAGGATTGTTTTCATTCTGCAATTAACTAGATATCTACCTTATATCATCTAATCCTTGTTGGGATGCAAAGGATAAGGTTACCTAAAACATTTTTGTGATAGTTGAACATGATCAAGCTCCTTCAACAAAGTCCAAATGATTACACAGAACACCTGTTGAATAGTGTGTAATCCTATTATATCCGTTAAATCACTGCAATACAAAAATCACCATTTTTTCATTGTGTCTTTTATTAAAAAAAATTGTAAAAAACACATAAAAAACAATAATTTTTTATTTATTTCAAACGAAAACGACGTGAAGTACAAGATCTTTAAACCACTTTTTTAAAATTTAACTTGTATTGTAAGTTATAGTTTTTTTAAAATTGTCATTGTGTATTTATTATAGTTTGTAACAAAAATAACTTTGGATTGAAAAAGAGAAAACTTCGGATATGGTCCATGTGGTTTGTATGCTATCTCGATTTTAGTTCATTTTTTTCAATTTAATTAATTTGGTCACTGTAGTTTTTAATTTGTTTCAATTTCTTCCCAACCACTAACACCATCCAAAAATTACCGTGAAACACTCATCATGTGCCCCACATGAGAAGTGGTGATCGATGTGAGAATTAGAGGATAAAGTGAGTTTTATATAAGGTTCATGTTGTGAAATGACAAAAGTGCCTCTCACGTGAGAGGCGCATGATAAGTGTTTAACGGTAATTTTGAATGGTGCTAGTGGTTGGGAATATAAATTAAAACAAATTGAAAACTACAATAACCAAACTCCGCAGGAGAGGGTCCGGGCCCAATTTCTAATGAAGCGAAGGTCCCCCTTCTTACTCCCTATTCTCTCTTAAATTGATAAAGCTCTAAAAAGGGTTGGTTAAGAACTATTGACTGTAGACGATAGCAGTTACAGTCATTCAATGGATATGCTCGCCTTTGGAATGAAGATGGATGAACAGGCACTTGAGCCTGGAACTGATGAAATTCGGGGAAAACATGGAACCGGTCACTATACCGGGAGGCGAGACATGACCAAATTAATTAAATTGAAAAGAATAGACCAAAATCAAGATAGCATACAAATCACGAGGACCAAATTCAAAATTTTCTCTTTGAAAAATAACCTTGTTCTCCATTGCCATTAATATCACGTGCACATCACTTTTTTTACGAAGCCAAATCCGTGGCTCAACTAATCAACCACTAAAAATGTGTTTACACTCCCCACCCGGATTAAAATCTGACGGTCTACCACAATCCAATCCAACGGTTAATACACCCCTCACCTAAACCCCAAATCTTCAAACTCCATTATATATACAAAACCCCTTTTCACAAATCACAACATCATCATTTCCCAAATCAATTCAATTCAGATCGAGAAAATGTCCGGAAGAGGAAAGGGAGGCAAAGGATTGGGAAAGGGCGGAGCTAAACGTCACCGGAAAGTTCTCCGTGACAACATTCAGGGAATAACAAAACCTGCAATTCGTCGTTTGGCAAGACGTGGTGGTGTGAAGCGTATCAGTGGGTTGATTTATGAAGAAACACGAGGTGTGTTGAAGATCTTTCTCGAGAATGTGATTCGCGATGCTGTTACGTACACGGAACATGCTCGCCGGAAAACGGTTACTGCTATGGATGTGGTGTATGCGTTGAAGAGACAGGGGCGTACGCTTTATGGTTTTGGTGGTTAGTCATTTGGTTGGTATGTGTAAAAATTGGTTATCGATGATTGTATAATTGAAGTTTGTTTTGGGAATTAAGAAACTTTTAATCTATTTTTGTGTTTGATATATCATTTCATCAACGCTTTATTTTCATGGTCTTTAAATGTTATAATAATAATGCACAAAACCTGTTCGACGCATTGCTTAGAAAATATTGTTGAATGTTAAGTTGATTATTAACTTTACTTTCCTTTCAATTAAAAGCCCTAAAACATAGATTTCGACAACTTACTACTAAATAAAAAACCCATAAAGTCTTCCTATTTTGCGATTGCGAGTGACTTGATCCATTGCATTTCAAGCATTTCAATTTAACCCCTACACTTTCAATTCAACACGTTTTAGGATTAAATCCAAGAACCACGTTTTAGGAGTATTCGAATAGATGTTTTGTATTTGAATTTCGTTGGCTTGATTCAATCTCAATATCAATTCAACATATTTCGGCGCTGTTCAACATGATTGCAGGTAATTTATTTACAATTTTATGTTTAGGCATGGATGTTTTGAAGTTAATAATGGTGATGCTTGTGTAGTAAACTAAACAACTTGATGTTGTTCTTAGTGAATTCAGTATTTGCTTGCATACCAGTTGCTCGATGAAATGCCTATGTCAGTTCTAAACATAAAGTTGTCTTCTTGCTCATGTATATATTATCAAATCATAATGATCTTCAATTTACCAAGTAATGTTGGCCTTTTTGAAGTGTCATAGTTATAACAAGGTTATGCTTTTAAGTGAAAATTTATATAGCATTATCTGTTTTAGCTTCTAGTAATGTTAAGACTCTTATAGGTGAATTGCTTTTGTTGGAGCCGGGGTTTCACTAGGAGCAAGCTCTCTATAACTTGGTATATTACACGATCATCGTTATTGTTTACATTAAAAAAATATATCAAACAAAACTTGGTTAGAATGTAACATGTCTCTCCTTGGTTACAACAGATCAACTAAGGTATATGGTACATTTTTGAAGGTTTCAAATTGTGGGTAACATTGAAATACTCCAATGTGCGAACCCACTTTTCTTGAGTCTTCAACCGATGAACCGCCACTGTATCTGGCCAGAGCTCATGTGTACATCTTGTTGCTGGCTCTGGATAATCATACATTGACCACTTAGCATTATACCTATTCTTTGCACGCCGTCCCTCTCGAAGCCAGTCTCCAAAAACCTTATCTTCAGGTCCGATCATATGTCTCTTTGGTATATGTGAATCTTTAATCCATTCGACTATATCCCATGATACCAGATATCCCATTCCCGACATGTAATGCACAAATGGATCCATACTAGGACATGGGACTACATACCCATAGTACAAATCTTCTCTTGGTAATGGCATCAGGGTTTCCACCAATTTGGGTAACCTGAAATACGTGTCGTCGTCACCTTTTATTACATAATGGTATGGCGGGTTGATCGGGTTAGAGTCGTCTTTTAGTATATCCGGGAGGCTTGAGAAGTATGTGTAGGTCTTACCTTTATCCATGTTTTCTTTGCAGTTTAATATTATGATATCATTGTGTAGCATAATCTCAAGTGCTATTAAGATCTTCTGGTCTTCTTTTGTTAGGTTGCAGAATACGAACTTTACATCGATCTTTGCTCCTGCCACTGCCTGCGTCCCATAAATAAGACGCAGGAAGTGGCGACGTTGGTGGTTGTCGGGGAGTGTTGGAATCCCAATGAGGATTCTGATGTCATTTTCTGATGATTTCATAGTGAGTAAAGAGTTTTCTTCCGAATGTGAATATGCGGCACATTTTCTGATGCTGGATAGATCGTTGAACTGGATCTCGTTGATGGAAGCGAAAGTGATCACGGACACGATGAAGAGGAATGATATTATGATGATTTTCTTGCCATTTCCAGGTTTCACAACATTCTTCATATTGAAGAAGATTGATCTAGGAAATAAGGTATGATATTTGTTAAACTTTTGTTAGATATAAGGCCTATTTGATCTAGGAAATGAAGTATGAGTTTGTGAAAAGACAAAAATGCCCCTTGGGACTAATGGATATGCAGCCTCAGTTGACTAGCATCTGGGGTGTTTATGGTAAATTGCATGGAGAAAGAAACAAGTAGTGATCCTAAGCCTAACTTGAATTGTAAACTAGTTGGTATTTGTGATGAAGGATTTTGCTTGAATAGTGTCTAAAGTGGTCTTACTTTGAATTAAACTCTAGAAGTGTGAATAGACAATTATGCCCTTGATTTAGCAAGCTTCTGTTGAGTTTGGCTGAGGGTGATTTGGTAAATTGGCAGAAAGAAGAATAAGGGTGCATATTGACCATGTGGTGGTGATTCTGAACCTAACTTAAATTCAACACTAATTGTATCAATAGACAATTATGCCCTTGTAGTTTAAAGAGAAACCTGGGTTGACCTTAACTTGGTTGAGGGTATGTTTGGTAAAGTGCAATTTCTGGTCTATCAGCATGTATACAAATTTTGCTTAAAACTCACAATGGTCAAAACACTTTTGAGTGAATATTAGGCATATATGCATGAACATGTGTTTAACCCTGAAATTACGTTAGAGATGCTAGCTTCAGATACAGGTTACTACTTTTTTTAACTAATTCTTATATTTTTTTTTCGAGTTCAAGACATCGTATCACACATGCATTTGTCTTTGAGGGTCAGATTGCATCGAAGATGTATACATACAATTATAAATACACACGTGTGGGGGTTTGGGTCGGGTATAAGTAATCCTAACCCCATACCAAATTAGAAAAGTGTATCCCAAAACCCGTCAGGTATCGTGCATACCTACGGGTGATCATGTATATTAGATTACTTTAGTACAAAATTAGAAGAATGAATGAATGAGAAGGAAATGAAGTTAAGGATTTTAAAGATAATGTAATATAATTAAAAATAAATAAAAGTCACTATCATATAACTAAAGTAAATATAAAGTAACATTAATTCAGGTTTATAATCGGGTAAACAGGTATGTCTGATCAGGTAATCAGGTCGAATAAACATGTATATAACTGAATCCCATACCCGCGAAAAAAGTAAAAAGTAATCTCATACCCGACCTCATACGTGCTTACTCGACCCAATACCCGTCCCAAATGTCTTGGATTTTCCAGTTTGATTGCCAACCTTACACCAACCCATCACTAATTAGGGTTCCAATCGCTAACCAGGACCATCCGAACCCTGACAACAAACCCAAACGCCTTTCTTCAACCTATAGAATTAACCTTGCATGAATATCAATCCAGATCTAGTCAGAAATGCCACAAACCACCTCTCCTAGTGGTTGTTTCTCTGAGGAGTTGTGTTTCTGTGTGACCGCCACCACCTCTAATGGACACAATTACACAAACAACGATTCTTTAGACGTTTGAAAATTCTTCGTCTCCCATCCACATCATCAGTGTCAGTGATCATGTAGCATATTCTTCACATGACCCTTTGATGTGTAATCTCCTTCTTTCTCATTACCATATGACTCTAAACCATGCCATCTCGGCCTTCACTGTCACCACCTTCCCCTTCTCAACCTATGATCATTGACTCTCGTGATCATACTTGAGAGCCTAAAAGCTTTCTTAACCATCCATGTTCTTCGTTGTGCTACCTCATCTTCCACTTCAATGTAGCGATATCTCTCTTCAAGGAGACCTAGATGAATTATGTAGATGGCATAATCTCCTGATTTTGTTGACCGACTGCCCCTCATCATGTTTGCTTGCTGAAGAAGGCCATTAGTTGCTTAAAAATGCCCCATAACTTGGTTCTCTAATCCATCTATTGCCTTTGCTAGATTCAGATTTGTGTCGTGTGTCTCAACACCTCATTATTTTTTTATTCTACATGCTATATTCTCATGTACATGGATGATATTATTATTACAAACAACTCTTCGAGCTAAGCTTGTGTCTGACTTGATTGGGTGTTTTGCACTCTTAATTTCTACCCAAGGATTTGGATCCTTCAAGTGGATTTTTGGGAATACATGATCCGTTTTCTAGTGATATTCTTCACCAGTCTAAGCACCAACACACTTTTCACAATGCGTTAGGCTCACTTAGTGCAAGCATATTTGACGCCCTATACGCTAGTGTCCCTATGGATGGTTCTCTACTATTCTTTACCGGAGCACTATTGGTGCTCTCTAGTATGCCGTCTTTTCAAAGATTGATATGGGGTTACTAAGGTCATTTTTACGTTCCTTTAGAACCCTACTGATAGTAAATTGATTGATGTTAAAAACATTATTTGGTATCTGAAGGGTATTATCTCTCATGGGTTAAGTATTTGCATGAAGACCAGGCTTACTATTCATACTTATGGTGGTATTAACTCGTGTTTCTTGGTTCCAAGCTCATTAGTTGCATCTTTGAGAAACAACATAATGATCTTCAATCAAGTACCAAGACGGAGTTCGTGCTCTTTCTCACAATGTGGCATATTAACGAATGTATTTGGGTTATCCTCTATTGGATTGTATACTCGATCTTTTGTTGCTACGGACAACTAGCTTGAAGAGGCATATTAACGAATGTATTTGGGTTATCCTTTATTCGATTTGATACTCTTCTGTTGCTACAAACAACTAGCTTGAAGAGGCATATTAACATATATTCAGTCTTAATTATACTTGAGATTATCATCATCACATAATATATAGACTGCATCATTATTTTTTCTCGTCTATTTCATATAACCCGTTAAGAGTTTGTTATCGATCATCTTGTACTATGTATCTCTATTTCATATATCTTATGAATTTTCTTCATTTTATTGTTCTCATCTATTGCATATAATATATACCGGCCTTATGTGTTTTTTCTTTGAATTGTATCAAGAATAAACTTACTTGTACATATATTAGTGACTATATATAATTGTTAACAGCTAGCATAAGTTACTTAGATTACAATCAGTTAACAATTAGCTAGCACATGCATTTAATTAATTTATTGATTCATAGTCATAGATGAATCATATATGTAACATAAAAGTACATAATTTACTTGATCAAAGCCTGAGAGACAAGTCAATCTGATGAAAATCTTCTTGAACACTCTCACCATTATAACAATAACCCATACTCCCAACATGACCCTGATTCATGAACCCGGGTTGCACCATCCAACCAACATCGGGACCAGACCTTGATGTCTGGTCCCATAGTCTAACTCCTGAGCTCAAGAACCTGCTCTTCTTAGCTATGGCCCGTTCGAGCTTATGAGCATTTTGATGACCGCCAAGTGCTTGAGAACTATGAAACTTCCTCCTGCAATACTTGCATGAGAAAACTCGTTGCTCCACGTTACTTGATGAAGAAGATGAAGAAAGAGAAGAATCATGCAAGAGGTCTAAAGTGCAAGCAGGGTTTTCGAGTCGGTTTTGATCAAAGAAACTCATGATAGCTATCAAGAACCAAGATATGTTGTCTTAAGTAAGTTTGAAGTTAAGAATGAAGTTAATTATATATCAAGAATGTATATGAGTACATATATATATATAGGTGTGTACGTAGTTGTAGATAGGGTTATGTTGAGTGAGAGAGATCGAAAGAATGGGCAATCGAATTGTTGTCTCCTCCATTAATGGCATGAACGAAGTTCCTTGTGACTTCATCTGATCTTTGTTTTTTATTTGGAAGATTGGTTTTTGAATACGTGTATGCTAACTATACCCAAGAAACATTAAGATACATGGATGTCATCAATCAGAGAGACAATATTGGCAATTGAATCATGGGCATGGTTTGGTTTGAATTTTTTACATACAATTTAAAAGACCATCAAGCCTTGTATTTATTTCTTCAAATTAAGTGGAAACTATTAATAAGAATAAAAGCATGTGGACTAGACCTGATGGACAATTTGTATAATAATTTATTCAAGTTTCTGCAGTTTTGTCTATGATCTAGCAAACAAGATTACACTACAAATACGATACACATAAGTATCATGTATGTTTGTAAGATACTAGGAAGGCCTCTTTGCCCACACCATCCTCATAAAGAGCTAGCATATATATTTTTAGTTAAAAATAAGAGTATTGAATTTTAACGGTTTCAACTATTTGTTATTGGTCGATACCAGTTTCAACTATTGAAATATGTGTTGGTGTTCATAACACATACCAGTTTCACCACAAATAGATTGTCGTTAAAAAAAATTTAACAACGTTAACTTTTTCCGACTTCCAGACTAACGTTTTTATGACTTTTGATCGGAATAAGAATACGAGTTGTTTTAGTGGTTTTTTTAATTAAAGACCATCACCGTCATATGATGAGTATGACCTTGTAGGTCTGAAATTTGAGACACGATAGCCGAAGATGATGGCCGAAGACGACACGATGGCCAGAGACGATGGAGAGGGTAGATGAGCTGTTGACGGTGACGATGATTTGAGATGGGTGTGTTGTATTTTATATTTATGGTATCCATACTTTTGGTAAATTACAAACATGGTCCCTGTTTAAAATGCTATACAAAAATGCTCCAAAGTCATCTGTCACGTCGGCAAAAAACTAACGAAATTAGAAAATGTTTGAGAGAGAAAAATAGTTTACAAGTTTAAGAATATCTTAAGTTGAGATTAATATCGACCAATAAACCAAGTTTCGGATTATTTAAATCGAATAACCCTTTAATATACTAACTTCTTATACAAACATTAAAAAAGGGATGTCGGCATAACTTGTGGCTCGTTTACCTACCACATTCATGTAAATTCCTTGGTGTTTAATCTGAATCTCGATGATCCATCCTTTGACAAAAAAAATTTAAAAAATTACGGTTTAAATAGTCAATATATCATATTTTTTACTACCTAATCTACTTCTATCTACCTATATTAATATATTGCTAAGTAGATTAAATCCCATGTATTAACATTAAAAACTTTACGAAAAAATAACATTTTAAAATAAACTACACGTTACAAGAAAGATATATATGAAAACAGAAAAAAAAATTTGCATTTAAAATCTAACTTGAGCCTTAAACAAATAGATTTAAACTACAAAAATGTTTTTAGTACCAAATTAGATATCAGGCTTTTAAAATGAGTGCCTTATAAACCATACAAATTATTAAAAAATATTATGAAATACAGACACACAAATAAATCATATGATAAGCATTCGGCAAAATTAACGATGCCACTCATGTATTGGGTCGAGCGTACGGGTCAGCATGCATGAGTCTAGGTCGTAAATTGAGATGAGTTATTTGTTATGTTGTTTGTTTTCTGTTTTCAAACTAATTTCAGGGATGGAAATAAAGTACATTGAAATTTTGAATGAGAAAATTATGGGTTATTTAACATTATTGATTTATTTCCATACATAGCTTAGAAGAGAAGATTTTTAGTTTGAGCGGGAAAATGCTTCAAAACCCTCTCCAATAAATAACATGTGTCATTCAAAACTCTCTTTTATTAAAATGTATAGATAGATTCACTCATGTTACTTGCACAATCATCCTCACACTTTTTTATCATGTTGATATTCACCGATTCCATGCGGATGCCCATGGGTCATTCGTTAGATATAGCCGTTCTTTTTGAGTTTTTTCATCCATAATCAATAACAATCTTCATCTGAGAATTCGTCGATGATTGCAATCAAAATCAGGTAAATTTGTTTTTATCATGACTCAACGTCTCAATATTTGGTGGATTTTTGTTCTTTGTTTCAATTCATGAGCTTTTGTACATTTAGTTTTATCTTTTGAGTAAATTACTTTTTGAGTATCTATAGTTTAAAGTCTTTAACTATTTGAGTCTAAATGTTAAACCTTTAACATACTAAATCCCGTGATTTGTATTTTATAAATATTTGAGTCTAAATAACTAACATGATTAGTTTTTTTATTTAAGTTTGTAATAAAAAGACCAAAATTACTCTAGACCCAAATAGTTATTTTTTATAACCTTAGCAACCAAAGTATAAAATATATATATGTAATCCGGTTTGTTATTTAAACAATTGGTTTTCAATTTATAAAATATAACGTTAAGTTTTCAAATGTCTATATTAAAATAAAAACATATTTTCTTTTCAAAAATTTTAATCGTTTGGTTTTACAAATACTTAGACTTTTTGCTTTTTAAAAACATTTGGCTTCATAAATGTCTTTATAAAGCATTCATCTTTTTAAAATATTATTTCAACCATTTGACTATTTTATCTTATTTTTTAAACTGTTTGTTTTACTTAATCAATATTTTAAATCCTTATATAATATAGCAAAACGAAAAAAATCCTATGTGGCATCTTCTCAAAACTTTTGGCTTATGTGGCATAATTTAAGAGTTTATCTCACAATAATGATTTTTTTAATTTAAAATACATATATAAAATATATTATAATAAAACCATTTACATTTTTTATCCCCTAATATTTTGGAGAATTCTAAAAATTTAAGAGTATTTATATTTTTAGCCCTTACTACAATGGGTGTACATGAGTCGGTTTATATTTGATATGGTTTAATATGAAACTTATGGATAAAGTTAATAATAACATATAATTAAAGACCATAGTGTTTTATTAAATACATAACATTTTTATACGATTTTTTTTAAAGAAATAAACTACACAATAAAACTAAGCACTTTATGCTTTTTAATTTGAGTATAATATTGCTATACTAAAAATCTAATTTTTAAAAACATATCATGTGTTTCGGTTTTCACAATAATGATTTTTTATTTAAAATATGTATATACAATATATTATAATAAAAATAATTACATTTTTGATCCCCTGATATTTTGGAGAATTCTAAAAATTTAAGATTATCTATATTTTTAACCCCCTACTACAAGGGGTGTAACATGAGTCAGTTTATATTTGATAGGTTTAATTATTAAACTTATTGATAAAGTTAATAATAACATACAATTAAAGACCATAGTGTTTTATAAAATACGTAACATTTTTATACGATTTTTTAATGAAATAAACTACACCATAAAGCTGAGCATTTTACTTTCTTTAATTTGAGTATAATATGGCTACACTAAAAATCTAATTTTTAAAAGTATGTCATGTGTTTCGGTTTACCACGTTTTTGTCTCAAAACTGATCGAAAAATTCACGAATATCTTTAAAAGCATCACTTGAATGTTGTGTTCCCGAGCGTAGCGCGTGCACTAAACTAGTTGTTCATTATATTTAAAAAAGACGCTTAAGTAACACAAACGTTTAAGTCTCACAAAAACTGAATGTCTTTTTAAATCATTCAGGCTTGGGTTAACTATTTGTATTATAGTCCAACAAGTGTATGTTAGAACTATAAATATAAGGCTTGGGTAGAGACTTTGGTATGAATGAGCAATAGAAAACTATAGTAACGAATTTTCTCTTACAATAATAAAGTTGTTCTTTGTTTATCGATCATGTGTCTTGAGGCTAAGCATATTTGTGGTGTGTATTGCTTGATTTATATGCATATGACATCCAAAGTTAATTATGCAGTTTGACTTCCAAAGTTAAAAGATGCAGTTTGACTTATAAAAGCTTTTGTTATAAACATACACATAGCTCATACTTAACCGTTGATATTCTATTTATTTCATTCTGAGTCAAAGTAACATGATTAGTTTTTTAGCATGAAATCCATATCTCTTTTTTAATTTGTTGGTCTTAGAAATTTCAAATTAGAAACCATAGTCTAATAGAGCAATGCCATGATGTCTTTATGGATATGTGCCATTCTTGAACTTTTGCTTCAACAGTTCAAGATTTCTATTGCTTGACTTTATATATGCATGTACACATGAATCGTTTGACTTTCAAAAGTCAAAGGATATATGGTTGAATTTGTGCAAGACGTCTCCTCCAAATGTTTGTGGATTCACCTCCAATGCACTTGCTATCCAATTTGGGAGCATTTATACTTTCTACATATCCTTCATCTCAATATATGGTACAACAAACAAACTGAAAACCTTTTGAATGTATTTGAAAACTACACCTTCTTTCTTTCAATCGTAAGCACAATCATAATCATTCATAAGCAAATGCATCATATTGTCTCTACATTCATGCAACAAGATATGATAGAATCTCTACACCGGGTTAGGGCTGTTAAAAAAGCTCGCGGCTTGAGGCTTGCTTGAAGCTCGCTCGAAAAAAGCCCGGTTGTAAACGAGCTGGCTCGGCTCGACTCGAATTGGTTCAAGCCGAGCTCGAGCTAGGCCTGGCTCGGCTCGTGAGCTTGCGAGCCAGCTCGAAATATACTTTTTATATATATATTAGTTTTAGTAAAATGTATTAAGTTTAAAAAATAGGTGGGAGGTGATTAAAATGTTAAAACTTTTAATTTAATTAATTCACAACATATAACAATATGAAACAAAAACATAAATAATACATATAAGTATGTTGTTTCTTTATGTTTTATTTATTATTAAAAAATAAAAAAAGTTAAGAAATTAAAGAAAAGCTAACGAGCCGGCTCAATTGAGCTCGAGCTCGAGCCCAGCCTAGCTCGGCTCGATAACAGCCCTACACCGGGTGTGACTATCAATGGATTATTTAAAGATGATCTTCATTGAATTAGGGTGATTGATCTAAAAGTAGTCAAACTCCAAAACCATCCCTCCTTTTGTCTCTTCGTGTCCAAGGTAGAGTATATTTGTTTTTACCCTGAAAAAGCCTTTCGAACCCGCCCAAGACCGAGAAAAACCACTTGTAACCGCATACCGGCCTTCCAAACGCAGACCTAGGTGTTCCAAACGCTGCATTAACAACTGAAATGCCACTTGGGTTCTGTTAAATGCAAATGTGAATGCTGGTGTTTTAGTCTTGTTTCCTTGAGCATTTTGGTTGAGATTTCTTGATATGTTCCAAGCTCCATGTGTATAATGATTAGTACACCATTAACACATAATCTTTCCGCTTCCCCTGCATGTAAAAGTGCATCAAAGTACAACATTTCGACACCAATTTAATGCTAGTAACAAATAATAAGTGAGCAATATAACCAACCAAAGAAACACACATCACATATTAGCAGCCTTGTAACACAGAAAAAAAAGCAACTGGTCTGCTATGTGTGTAGTTTTGGCTTATGGATAGAACAGAAACAAACAGCTGCAGTCTTGTAACAAAAAATATACATTAGCAGCCGTGGAACAGAACATAAACAACAGCAACATATCAACCAGATACACTATGTAACAGTTGCATATCAACAGCCTTGTAACAGAATAGAAACCGAAACAGCCTTGTACCAGATCAGAAACAACAACAGACGTGCGACTGGAGATGTGCAATGTTTTAAATGGAATTATAACAACCTAACAACCTTTTTTACCCGTTGTAATCATAAACTAGGCCTATATATACACACATATTAAACTTAAAATATATGACTAAAAAATTAGAACTTAACATATTAATCAAATAATATAAAATCAACAATTATATAACTTTTTTTTATCAGTCGAACTACAACGGTAATTTCAATTGATTATTGTAATTGATTTGTTACTAAATAATTGTTGATTTTATTGGCGGCAAGTTTATAATTAATTGTAATCACCTTTAAATTTTGACATCAATTACAACAATCTTCTATATAATATAGGAAAATGAATTTTGCTTATGTGTTAATTATTTAGAGTTGTTTTGTTTACTTGGCATTATTTGAGAGTTTCTCTCATAACAATAATTTTATAATTAAAATATGTATACATAATCTATATAATATATTATAACTAGGTTTAATACCCGTGTGTTACACACGGGTTAAATACTAATATTTATAAAGAAATTAAAACCATTATATTTAACAATTTGTAAATATATAACATTTAAGGAGTTGGCTCCATCAACTTGCATGGTGAAAAATTTAGCTAAATTTTACCTCCCAAACTTCCTATTATAGAAAAAAAAAACCCTCCAAAAATTACCCCCTAAAAGTTTGATTTATTAGATAGATAAAAAGAATTACATTTTGAACCCCTAATATTTAGGAGAAACCAGAAAAACTTAAGAATAGTTACATTTTCAACCTTTTTTTACTAGGGTGTGCACGGGTCGATTTATATTTAATAAGGTATATAAATGAAACTTAAGAATAAATTCGTAATATGCTATAATTAAATACCTTAGTATCTTTTAACCATCCATAACTTTTTATACGATATTATTATTATTTTTTTAAATTACAGCAAAAAACTGAGCATTTAATTCTCTTTAATTTGAGTATAATATTGCTATATTAAAAAAAACTGTTTTTAAATAAATCTTGTGTTTCGGTTTTATAACGGTTTTGTCTAAAAATTGATTAGAACCTTCCATGCCCCATGAATATCGCTAAAATCATCTGGGTATTATTTTCCCGAGCATACCGCGGGCACTAAACTAGTTATCTATGATTTAAAAACAATTGAGGAGTTATATTTTGGAAACCCCAAAATCTTTTTATTCCATTCATTTATAAGTGGTTGTAAGTTTCTTCCCCCACACACCCTAAAATCAATTCATGAAATCCAGTTCAAATTTTCGGTCACCTCAAATGTATCGCCCAAATGGGGGGTTTTGTGAGTCAATTTTGAAGCTCAAAAAACATTGATTTATTAGATAACTAGGTCTAATACCCGTGTGTTACACACGTGTTAATTATAATATTTTTAAAAAAATTATAACCATTATGTTTATCTATCTAATAATTCAAGGTTTTAGGGGCCTATTTTAGAGGGAAATGCATGTTCTATAATAGGAAGTTTAGGAGGTAAAATTTGTATGTAATGTTTCATAATACAAAGTTGATGGAGCCAAATTATTAAAAATTAAATATTTATAAATACTTAAAATAATGTTATAATTTATTTATAAATTTTATTATTTAACCCGTGTGTAACACACGGGTATTAAACCTAGTGGATTTATAAATATTAATATTTAAGTTTGTTCATCAACTCATGCATGGTTAAAATTTCACTTAAGTTTCCCTCCAAAGCTTCCTATTATAGAACAAAAAATTTCCCTCAAAAATGACCCCCTATAACCTTGATTTATTAGGTAGATGTGATGGGCTAAGAGTGATTATATTTTCTCGATTATTATGATGAAGGTAGATAAATTTGTTAACTTGACTTATTAGAAAGATGTGAAGGGTTAAAAGGGATTTGGCTTGTAGTTGTTTGTTCTTCATACACCTCCATCACCACCATTTGTCTAACCACCATCTTAATTCTACCCATGTAACTTGTTCTTAATTCTACCCATGTAACTTTTGGCTTAAATGATTTGCAGGTGAATGTTTGGCAGAATTGAAGTGTAGCGTGGCATGTTGTCCGCCTAATTTGGTTAATGATTTTGGGTTTCTGATCAGTTTTGTTTCTGACCTGTTTCTTTATGTTTAGGTAACATTTACACAATTTTAGTCCTTGAAAATAGTCTTATATTAAGAATCGGAAATTGGAAATTTCTTTAATTTTGAATGCATAAGGCTTTGTTTTCTGAACAAAGTTCGAAAGCTTAGAAAAACTCATGCTTTTGTTTCAGACATTTTGTATAAGTTAATCATAACACTGTTTCTGGCATGAATATCAATTAATTATCAATGTTATTTTAAGCTATAGCATGGTTGCAAATGGCAATGCAGGCCTTGGATCATTTGAAGAAACGAAGAAGAAGCGTTTGAGTATATGGGAGTTTTACTCTTATTTTTAGACCATATGAAGAAACAAGAATCGGATGTGATACATGCTACTGCAAGGTTATCTTTGTTGTTTCTTCCTATTTGACCTTATGTTAACATGTGAAGCATTCTGTGTGAATTGGTTGTTTTTATAATAGGGCATATGATTTCGCTGCAATTAAGTTTCACAACCTAAGGCCCTTAGACGGCTAAAAATTTTTGGGCTCTTTTCAAATTTTCAAATGTCATTGCTATAAACCAAAATCCTTCATCGGTTGGTTCGTCATCATTTTCTGATGTCAATTTTGCTGTGTATTTTTTAAAATGATTTTTTTTCTACCTAAGGCTTTTGCTTTTTGTTTCTTTAGTTTTTTGACTGACCCGATTTGTATTCTCGATTTGACATAAAATCATTTAAAGAAGTAAAAGATTTTAAGTGATTTTGTATAAATGTATTTTATTAAAAGCTAATTATTTAACTATTGAATCAATGAATAAAAAAGTAAGCTAAGCAACGTCAATGAGATTGATGACCCATTAGTAAAACACTCGTGTTTGAAGTACTAGGTTTTGCGATCAAACCTCACAAGTGAGGTGTGGTCTACTAAAAATTTCACAACAAAAACAACTTTGAGCAGTAAGCGATTGCCGATTGAGCAGGCTGCTATCACTTTTACTATCATTTTAAGTTTTTAACTATTTTTTTCCTGTTGAAGCTTTGTTTTACTCTAATCTACATAAGTTTGGATTATCCCTATCCCTATGCCGCTGCACTACATAAACTTATATTTTGTTAAAATGAATTTCAAGTGAGCCTAGTATAAAAGAAACTTTAACTTTGAGGCCCTAAATTTTTGAGGCCTTAGACCTATGTCTAAACTCATTTCATAATGAGCCGGCACTGTTATCAGGATTTGTATCTCATCTCACTGAAGTTAGCTTAGAAAGCAACCTATAGTGTATTTTTACCTGTGGTAATCATATCTTGTACACTTTAAGTACTTATGTAAGATATGTATGTATTAAGCTTGTAAGCATTTGTATGTATTCATACACATATATATAATAATTATAATAATAATTATAATAATAATAATATTAATAATATTAATAATAATAATAATTCAGATAATAAGACTGTTTAGTTGATCTCACAACATTAGTTATTCTTTATAAATATGTTCGCACACCTTGTTCGTTATGTATATTTACAAGTCCATAGAGGGGTTATTCATGTTTTAGTGGACCACTAACAACAATAACCTTGTACCACGTATTTTAATCATGCTCTACTTTTATTATTCGTGTGCGTGTCACATTCTTTTATAACCGAACGTTTCGCCATCAAGTTCTCTTTGTTCATCTCACTGAGCCGACGAGCTCTCTTTACCTTAAGAAAAGAGGTTTTTAATTTTTGTTGTGAGGCTCTATTTCATTTGTAAAATATCATTTTTATTGGTTCATACAAAAGGTTAATAATTTTTTTTTTGTTCTCTAATTAGTTCATGAACGTATTTCTCTCTATATAATGTAAGTTTAGGAAATGGATAAAGTTAAATCTAGCTTGGTTGCAACGCAGCATTGTCTTTTGGATAATCCAGTGTGCAAAGTTGCGAACACCATTATTGATAATTTGCAAAAGTTTGGGGGCTTAGGTTAGAATAGATTTCAATTTAGCAGTCATTGATTCACATAACCAATTTGTGCAAATCTATTGTCATAAATTGTTGCAGTTATAAATTTTATCATAGACTAATTTGCAATATGAAATTGATGCACATATATGCACTGGTGTAGACAAAAGTCAGTCGCCTATATTGGCTTATAATTCCAAGGTTTTCATATTTATTTTCATATTTATATTTTCATATTCATATTTATATCTAATATTATTTAGAAGTATTCATATTGTTTATTGATAAAAACAATAAGAAACAAATTCAGTAATAATTAAGCTCTGTATGTATGTTGCATTTATCTATTTGCAGTGATTGGTTCATTGCAACATCTAGTAGGAGCTCGTGTCAAAAGCCATCATGATTGGCTCCAAAATTCTAAGGGTGGCTCTGGTTGAACAATTTTAGTGTTCTCGAATGTTTTGATTGTTGGTGAGTCTAGATTTCTTTTGACCAACGGAGGTCATGGCAGTGAAAATGTCAGTAGTGGAACGAATTATACTTTCATTATGTCGACCAATGACATTGATAGTTTTGATATATTGGCTTGGTGGAAAGGAAGGGAAGCGGAATTTCCGGTTCTTTCCGCCATGGCCCGTGATTTACTAAGCTCCCAAGCTTCTACGGTAGCTTCGGAATCGGCTTTTTCTACTTGTGGCAGGGTAATATCTTTAAGGAGGACCCGACTTTCTACGGAGGCTGTGGAGATGTGCATTTGTCTCAAAGATCACTTGGACGCGATTGATCGCAAACGACACCTAACGAGCTTAGAAGACAACATCGAACCGGAGTAAAAAATACATGATGAAGAGGTTGAGGAGGGACTATCAACCGGAATATCCGATGAAGAACTCAAAGAAGACGAAAAAAGAAGGAAAAAAATGAAGAAGCTTAGATTTCAAAAAAATATATATTGACTTTGTTTAAAAATAGTAGTTTTTTTGCATCTTAACGTCAATATCTTGTATTTGGTTAACTCTTTTAAGTTGAAATAAATCGATTTATTTAGTAACTTTATATTATACACAAAACAAAAAAAAACAAAAAAAACAAAAAAAAAACACTATATACCCGGTTTGGACCTGACCCGGGTAGGAACTGGACCCGAACCCAACCCTACCCGGTTCCACAGGGTCGGGTTTTACCCCCACCCTACCAGTACCCGGTTCGTACCCGGACCCGATCGGGTTTTTTTGCCCCCGTACCCGGTTTGTACCCGGTTCCGGGTCAAAAAAACCCGGTTTGTGCACGTCTAGCTATTCATTTATAGTAATCTACAAATCATTTGCCAATAGCCCAATACAGATCATGATTTAACGGATGAATACAAGGATCATGACTTAAAGGATAATATATTTGCATTTGGGGAGGTTGTTTTAGAGATTTTGACAAATGGGAGACGTGAAAATGATCGAATTAGCACACACAAAAACCAACAAATGTTCTATTGAAGGAAACTAATAATGAATATGAATTGTTTGTTACTTCTTCATCTTTAAAATCTATTCAAAAAGTGATAAAATGGGTTCTTGAAGTTATTATTTGTTGCACTGCAAGCAAGCGACAATGAAAGATTCTTTTAGGATTGAAACCTTTGAAGAAATGAGAAGTTTGATGTACTTTTTTCATGTTTAAGTCATGTTTAGCTGTTTGTAAATATGTTGAAATATGGTTTGGAAAATAGATTTTTTTTCTCGTTTTAGAATGTTATGATTAGAATTTGTAATGTTAGATGAAATATTGATCCTTGGTTTAAAACTCAGATATGACAATCCAACAAGACTTAAAACTAGAATATGCACCTTCCATATGCACATGATATCCGTGACACAACACAAAGTTTTTAAGATTACAATAGAGTAAATTACATTTTTTGGCCTTTATAATAAGCCAAATTACGGATCGTCGTGGCCTTTATTTTAAATTTTTGCACTGGTTGGTCTTTATATAAAGAGTAAATTACAATTTTGAGCCTTTATAATAAGCCAAATTACGGATCGTGGCCTTTATTTTAAATTATTGCACTGGTTGGCCTTTATATAAATTTTTCTCACGGTTTAGAGCCTTTAAGTTAACGAAAGTTAAGTTTTTCCGTTAAATCAAAGGTATTTTAATCATGGACCATTTTTATCAATATATAAACTTCAGGGGCTAAAAATATAAATAAATTAAAAACCCATCTCAATCCATTAAACACTTTATAATAGCACGTCTTTACATAGCCTTAGGCCTCTGTACAAGAAGCAGACTACACAAGGCTTCCTTGGTGAAAAGAATCCAAAGTCAAGAAATTTAACACTTAGAAATTGAAATCAAACCTCAAATTTGCACTTCAATTCAACGAACAAAACAACTTCATCTGATCACGAAAGCTTCGATCCTTAGGCCTCAAATCTCTCTTCACATAGCCTTTAGCAACATCATGATTATACGATTCAAACCCTATCTTACCACTTCTAATCCACATATCTCTGCAAAGCTCCGATGTGCATAATACACTTCCGCATCAACAATCATTCGACATCCACCGTCACCGGAATCACAATCTCCGGTCGAACAACAATCGGAAGCCTCTCGTAATGTCCGAGCGTGATTCCTTCAAGAGCATCGAGGCGTTGAAGTCCGGCGTCAAAAACGGAGTAAAGTTCGCCGCGAACACGGTGGCGAGATGCTCCGGGAAGGTTTAACAGAAACGGTACGCCGGTTGCTTCTCGCCGTACAATTACGCCGGAGAAAACACCGCCGTTTTGTTTGAGTACAATCGTGCTAATACTAGTTTTTTCTATGTCGCCGGAGGTATACCGGATGTTGCCGGAAAAACGTCGGTGTGAAGGGAGGAAGATGGGTTTTAATTTATTTACATTTTCAACCCGTCAAGTTTATATGTTTGGCCTTTTCTGTTTTAAAGCAATTAAAGAGAGTTTTAATATTGACAAAAATGGCCCATGACTAAAATACCTTTGATTTAACGGGAAAACTTAACTTTCGTTAACTTAAAGGCCCTAAACCGTGAGAAAAATTTATATAAAGGCCAACCAGTGCAATAATTTAAAATAAAGGCCACGATCCGTAATTTGACTTATTATAAAGGCCCAAAATTGTAATTTACTCTAATATAAATTTTTCTCACGTTTTTGGGCCTTTAGACTAACGCCCGTTAAATTTCTCAGTTAAATCCCCTCATGTGCATTGCACATGAGGGTATTATGGTCATTTTACATCTATTATTATTATTATTATTAAATATCATCATCATCATTGATATTAAACTCAATTTCCAGTGTATATTTCCCAAAACTAAATCACATTAAAGTTTTTAAACCTTCAAAACATACACTACATCACAGGTTACAAACAAACTCATACACCTTCTCCACTTCATCTTCATCATCTCCAATGGCGGATCAAAAGCAATCAAATCATGGCATTGGACTATTACCTGTTATAAAGTGGCAACGTACTTTGTTATAAAGTGGCAACGTACTTTGTTTGGCAACACTCTCTTCATCGTCACCGGAAGATGATGTAAGCATGGCATTTCTCGGTGTAACGATGCTAAACTTAACTAGCGGTATCTGATTTTCGATCATCATTTCCAACAACACACAGGAAGCTTGAGACGCATCGGAACGTTCATCAGTTATCGGAAGCTTGGCGTACGCTGGCAAGCACCGATGATGATGATGATGATGGTGGTAGTGGTGGTGGTGATGTGTCGGTTGTGGAGGGAGAATTTTGATTTAGGAGATTTTAGTGGTGGTGGAGATGATGATGAAGAAGGTGTGTATGCATTGTATTGTATGTATATATATGATCTATGTATGATACATATGAACTGTGTATGACTACATGTATTGTATATATAATAATGTTACACTAATGGTCCTTTACGAGTGAAATTACCAAAATGCCCTCATGTGCATTGCACATGAGGGGAGTTAACTAGAAAAGTTAACGGCCGTTAAGTTAAAGGCCCAAAACCGTGACAAAAATTTATATAAAGGTCAATCAGTGCAAAAATTTAAAATAAAGGCCACGATCCGTAATTTGGCTTATTATAAAGGCCAAAAAATGTAATTTACTCATTACAATATTTATTTTTTCTAGAGTGGACCTCTATTTATAAGAACTAAATTTTCAAGCTAGTTTCACAGTAGGGTGATGTGAGACTAAAAGGTAAGAGCATTTTGATATTGAATCATGTTTTGACATACATAAGTTAATCTTAGAGGTAAATAATTATGCTTTAGACCTAATAGCTATTTTATTTAAACCATTATTATTAGGTTAGATAACATAAATTACTATTATTTATAGTGATAAACTGAAGTTGGTAATTAGCATTTAGAATTAAGTGAACTATGAGCCAAAATTTCTAAAGGCTTTGTCTATTCACACACCCTAAAATTCTATCCACACACCTGTTTTAAAACCAGGCGTCACGGATAGGCCTTGATGCGGCGCCCGAGTCACTTTTCTGTCAACGTCAACCGAGGAATGTCGTAAACGAGGTGGAATTCGGTCAAACCTGGACATATGCGCCGCATATATGACCTAGGCGCCGATGATGTTGTTGGCCGCATATATGACCCAGGCGCCACACCGAGGGCCATGCGCGGCGCATAAGGGTGTTGAAGTGTGATTGACTACGTTCGAGGATGTGTCTGGGATAAGAAGTAACCCAGGCGCGACACCGAGGTTTATGTGCGGCGCCTGAGGGTGTGAGAAATAAAAGCATCGGGTGTGTGAATAGGATATGAGGTGTGTGAATAGGATGACCCTTTCTAAAATATTCATTGCACACTAATACTAGTTTCAAGGAAAATAAAAAGTGTATGAAAATAAATAGGAAATATGTAGGTAGTTGAAACGTGGGATTGGAGTTGGCACACATCACAAAGTTGCTTCATTTATCGAATGGTCGATTTGAGCCAGCATGCACCTAAAATCTTTACTAGTTGTCGTGTCTTAAGAGTGCAAAAACAAGCGGGTTTTAGAACAAGAAGCATATATTTGTTCCTCAAACCCGTTTCCCAAAAGAGTTGGATGAATGACTTCTTTTGGATTATTAGACATCATCACTTCTTGTGTGCATAAAATTGCAAAATGTATTAAGCTCATATATTGAGATGAAGGTGTAGTTTCCAAATACATTCAAAATGTTTTCAGTTTGTTTGTTGTATCATATATTGAGATGAAGGATATGTAGAAAGTATAAATGCACCCAAAATTGGATAGCAAGTGCATTGGAGGTGAATCCACAAACATTTGAAGGAGACGTCTTGCACAAATTCGACCATATATCCTTTGACTTTCAAAAGTCAAACGGTTCATGTGTATATGCATATATAAATTCAAGCAATAGAAATCTTGAATTGTTGTAGCAATAGTTCAAGAATGACATGTCTATAGAGACATCATGGCACTATTAGGGCTTCTAATTTGAAATTTCTAAGACCAAGAAATTAAAAAAGAGATATGGATTTCATGCTAAAAAACTAATCATGTTACTTTGACTGACTCAGAATGAAATAAATAAGAATATCAAAGTTAAGTTTTAATTTGCAAACCTTAGTACATTAGTATTTAAACTAATGTAGCTAAAATTGCAAAAACTAATCTAGTCAAAACCACATTAGTATTTAAACCCATGAAAATGTCCACTTAAAACGGAAGCTTTAACTTGCAAACCTTCTGCAGCAAAAATTGCCCTCATCCCAGTGACCTTGCAAGTTAAAATCGTATGTCATCAATGATAAATAGAATTTACAACTTAAGCATGAATCAGTTGATCAGTAGAAAAGGTTCACATTAGTCAAATACTTTAAACTTCATATGTGCATATTATTTTAAGGACCTGACCTGCCTTAGATTGCAATTGCAACTGTCACCTACTGCCATTTACAACTTCATTTATGGAATGGTCGATTTCAGCTAGCATGCACCTACAATCCTTACTAGTTGGCCTGTCTTTAGGGTCTTCAAGAGAGCAAAAACAAGCGAGTTTTAGAACAAGAAGCATTTGTTCCTCAAATCCGTTTCCTAAAAGAGTTGGATGAATGGCTTCTTTTGGATCATCAGACATCAACACTTCTTGTAGTCATGTCATAATACCCTTACTTACGACATCCCTGAAAAATGTATCTGTTGGTAGTTTTCCATTCACCACCACTCCAATCAAAATCCCAAAACAGTTAATATCACACTTATTAGTGTATACCCCGGTCATCACATATTCTGGTGCAGTGAAACCTCGAGTTCCTGCAACATGAGAAAACGTCACATACGTGTCTGCTTCGGGAATATAGTGTGCAAACCCAAAATCCGCAATTCTAGCTTCCATGTTTTCATCAAACAGCACATTGCCTGGCTTTATGTCTCTATGGACTATACGTGGGGTGATACCGACATGAAGATACTCAAGCCCGGATGCTTCTCCCAAAACAATCTTGTATCTAGCAAGCCAATCTAGCTCCCGCCTTCCATTTTGAACTTGTTTTAACAAGTCATCTAAGCTTCCATTTTCCATATACTCATATATCAGATAATGGCAGGTAGGTTGGGGAACGTGGGCAAGTAGGGATACGAGATTCCTGTAATGGATTACCCTGACTGTTTGGATTTCGGTTTGGATTTGATCCATATTTTATTTGAATCTGCGGGGATCGTTGCGAAGTGTATCAAGAGGATATATATCCTTTTTAATAGCAATTGTTTATATTCTCCTACCAGCTGGTATGTCTCTTTTGCGTACCTTTTTACGCAACCGCATCTTCCAATGATTGGCAGTGTAGCAACCAAGTCCTCATCACAAAGAAATTTTAGATTTACAGCCTTTATCCATTTGCAAAAAATTGTTGAATTGAATTCGCTCAATTCCTTTGCACTTTTTATGTGACACCCAGTAACTTTTGCGAATTCCATTAGTCTCTTGCAACTAGAAATTCTATCTACATTCACATTAATTAAAAGTATTACTTTAGCTAAATAACTAAATAAATATTTATTACAAAAATAGTAATTTAATCAATTCTCGGATCATAAGGAGTGACGTGTAAATATTCGTAATTTGGGAGTAACTAATACGTATGACTTGAAAATGTACCGAAGAATAAACGGACTAACTTCATAAAATAAATACGACGTAGAAAGTACGGGGTTCAATTAGTAATTAACGAAAGTTAAATTATATAACTTTGGAAACAAGTTTTAATGTTTTGAAAGAAGAGGGACTAAAGTGCAAACTTGAAAATATGTATATATGTAACTAACTCCCCAACCCGTCACCCACGTTCATAACCCTAAAACACACAAATTGCCGTTCGAAACTTCCATAAACACCATTCCACCTCCAAAACCCAGCCGCTAGTCCATCTCCGTGCAACCGTCTCAGCCACCGCCATCGTTCCGTCTCCGCCACTATTCCACGTACGTCACCAACACATCTGTCTCAACCGTCTCCGTTCACCGTAACTCACCGCACGAGCACCGTAACTCACCGCACGAGCAGTCGAGCACCATTACTCACCGATGAAGCCTCTTGCTCTCTCGCAAACCATTACGGTAAAGTTCTTGACTTGTTTCTTTAGTTCTTTTGATCGCGGTTTCGGTTTCGTCCGGGTACGGGTTGAGTTCAAATATGATTCCGATCGAGTATATCTATACATCATGTATGCGAGTGTATAAATTGTATGTATATGGCAGCGTGTATGTGTATATATGGTGTAGCGGTGTATACATATATATATGTGTGTGAGTGTATGTATTGGTATGATATATATGAAGCAGCACTAGGTATATGTATATGAATGGCGTGTATTATGTGCTAGTATATGTTGCATGTATGGATGGGTATTGTGATCGTGATGTGAATAAGGTGATTGAAATATATATATATATGTATATAAGCTTGTGTCTGTAACAAATTTGAATATGGCATGTGTGTGCGTAGCAATATGTTGTGTATACGTGTGTAAGCATTTAAAAAAAAAGAGTTTATATATATGTATGTATAAGTAGCAGTAAGGTGTGTATCTATATGTGTATAGGCAACAACAATAGCGTGTATATAACGTATGTATAAGCGCGCAACAGTAACAACGTTGGTATATGTGTGTTACACTATCTACAAGAAAACTATGTATATATATATATGTTTGTGTGTGTGTGTCTGGTAACAAGAAGATGATAGTATGTATATATTATGTGTGCATGCAATATATGAGAATGTGTTTGAGTGTGAATGAGATAATCAAATGCGATATGTATAAATTAGTGTTTATGTATTTTACATATGAATAATTAAATTAATCTAAGTTTAGAAATCATGTTTGAGAATAAATATATGGACATAGAGAATGATTATATATATTATGGGTGATAATATGTGGAACGTATGTATGTGTGGTCATGTAAGTGTGATGTTGGTTAAAATGGGATGTTAAACTAATAGCCTAACACTGGTAACTAGTTAAACTAATTATTTAAAGTGGACGGTCAAACTATTGAGGTAGTAACTGTCTAAAATCCTTGAACTACATAATATGATTATATGGGTGTGTACGAAACCGAACCGAGAACGTGAAACCGAACATAAACTTTGTTAGAGTAATTAGTCTCTAACTAGCATAACATAATCAGGTCGTTGGTCGACTTTGGAACTTCTATATTTGCTAATTATTTGTAGCTGCGCAATCTAAGGTGAGTTTCACGGCCCCTTTTTACTATTTTCCTGTTGGGGGAGAAAGCATGCACAAAACTAATTTTGATAATGGTATTTACTTTATATCTCTTGATTATTAAGCGTAAACGTAACAAGTTGTTAAAGTCCTCACTAAATCTTCGAGCCGTTAATATACGGGGTATAGCGAGGAAGTTCGGGTAGTACTACTGGGTTTGACAAACCCCACCCTCGGCTGGGAGCCGGGTAGGTGTGAATTGTCCTATGTTGTTGGTCCATTGTTGTAGCAATGGTGTCGAGGCGCAAATAAATCTCAGTCAGCTCGGTATCGAAACGCTTAAATAATAAGAAACTGGGTTCGCTACCCAACGATATAATTGTATTTTACATTATCGGCTGTTGTTGTATTTTTACTTATCTAAACCTGTGAACTCACCAACCTAGTGTTGACACGATTTAGCATGTCTTTCTCAGGTACTGTGCACGGATTAGGAGCATGCTTGGTTAAGTCGTAGTTGCATTCAAAACTCTTTTTATTTTATTTTTATTAGACTTGGTTTTTGGAACGCGCGGTTTGCGCATTGAATTGTTTGTGATTTTTATTTATGCTTCCGCACTGAAACTTATTTTAAACCTGAATTTTTATAAATGTTGGTTTTTAAATTCATATAGAGGTCGTTCAATGTAACTAATGGCAATGAGATCCTGGCATGTCACGCTCCGAACGGCATAACTCCGTTAGTGGAAATTGGGGGTGTGACATTTTACTAAACCGAATTTGAATAGCAAGAATTTGACAATAAGCCCACCAACAACAAGTGCAGCTATTAATGCCACTATACACCAACCAACCTAACTCAGGATATTCATCATCAAATTTCTAGGCAATTATATAATTATTGGTTCACCTTGGTGTTATTTACCGGTAAATTGTTAGATGAAGATGTAGTCAAGGCAAATGTATGTATATATGTATGTATATCTTTGAAAAATGAATTATTGCTTCACCTTGGTCTTATTAACAGGTAAGTGTTGTATGGATATTTCTGGAAAGTAAATTATTTATTGGTGTTATTGATTGGTAAGTGTATGTATCTTTTTGGTAAGTGTAATTTGACCCGTTACCAAAAATGGAAGCTAATTTGACCAGAATTTATTATGTTATGAGAGTACATATTCCAAAGTTATTTTATAGCATCTTATATGCATATATGTGATGTAAAAGACAAACTATATACTCACTGTTAGCAAATAAAAAAACTAAATGAATAAACAAGAGCTTGTATAATATAAATTTGTTGATTTGTCATTTAATATCTTTATTTAGAATCTATAAAAAAATCCATTATTCATGTTAGAACTTGTACAACAATCCTAGAGTCTCTTATAGATGAAATGAAACTAATTTAGATTTTTACACATACATTGTAACTCAAGTTGACATAGAAAGTGGAAATATAAACACAATTATAACTTAAATTGGTTCAAGAATTTAGTATAATTCATTTCCATCCCGAGTACCTGCAACATGAGAAAACGTCACATGCGTGTCTGCTTCGGAGATATAGTTTGCAAACCCAAAATCCGCAATTCTAGCTTCCATGTTTTCATCAAACAACACATTGCCTGGCTTTATGTCTCTATGGACTATACGTGGGGTGATACCGACATGAAGATACTCAAGCCCGGATGCTTCTCCCAAAACAATCTTGTATCTAGCAAGCCAATCTAGCTCCCGCCTTCCATTTTGAACTTGTTTTAACAAGTCATCTAAGCTTCCATTTTCCATATACTCATATATCAGATAATGGCAGGTAGGTTGGGGAACGTGGGCAAGTAGGGATACGAGATTCCTCTAATGGATTATCCTGACTGTTTGGATTTCGGTTTGGATTTCGGTTTGGATTTGATCCATATTTTATTTGAATCTGCGGGGATCGTTGCGAAGTGTATCAAGAGGATATATATCCTTTTTAATGGCAATTGTTTTTATTCTCCTACCAGCTGGTATGTCTATTTTGCGTACCTTTCCGCAACCGCATCTTCCAATGATTGGCAGTGTAGCAACCAAGTCCTCATCACAAAGAAATTTTAGATTTACAGCCTTTATCCATTTGCAAAAAAATGTTGAATTGAATTCGCTCAATTCCTTTGCACTTTTTACTAAACCGAATTTGAATAGCAAGAATTTGACAATAAGCCCACCAACAACAAGTCCAGCTATTAATGCCAGTATACACCAACCAACCCAACTCAGGATATTCATCATCAAATTTCTAGGCAATTATATAATTATTGGTTCATGTTGGTGTTATTTACTGGTAAATTGTTAGATGAAGATGTAGTCAAGGCAAATGTATGTATATATGTATGTATATCTTTGGAAAGTGAATTATTGCTTCATCTTGGTCTTATTAACCGGTAAGTGTTGTATGGATATTTCTGGAAAGTAAATTATTTATTGGTGTTATCGATTGGTAAGTGTATGTATCTTTTTGGTAAGTGTAATTTTGACCCGTTACAAAAAAAATGGAAGCTAATTTGACCAGAATTTATTATGTTATGAGTGTACATATTCCAAAGTTATTTTATAGCATCTTATATGCATATATGTCATGTAAAAGTCAAACTATATACTCACTGTTAGCAAATAAAAAAACTAGAATGCATAAACAAAAGCTTGTATAATATAAATATGTTGATTTGTCATTTAATATCTTTATTTAGAATCTATAAAAAAAGTCCATCATTCAAGTTAGAACTTGTACAACAATCCTAGAGTCTCTTATAGATGAAATGACACTAATTAAGATTTTTACACATACATTGTAACTCAAGTTGACATAGAAAGTGGAAATGTAAACACAATTATAACTTAAATTGGTTCAAGAATTTAGTATAATTCATTTCCATCCCGAGTACATGCAACATGAGAAAACGTCACATGTGTGTCTGCTTCGGGGATATAGTGTGCAAACCCAAAATCCGCAATTCTAGCTTCCATGTTTTCATCAAACAGCACATTGCCTGGCTTTATGTCTCTATGGACTATACGTGGGGTGATACCGACATGAAGATACTCAAGCCCGGATGCTTCTCCCAAAACAATCTTGTATCTAGCAAGCCAATCTAGCTCCCGCCTTCCATTTTGAACTTGTTTTAACAAGTCATCTAACTTCCATTTTCCATATACTCATATATCAGATAATGGCAGGTAGGTTGGGGAACGTGGGCAAGTAGGGATACGAGATTCCTGTAATGGATTACCCTGACTGTTTGGATTTCGGTTTGGATTTGATCCATATTTTATTTGAATCTGCGGGGATCGTTGCGAAGTGTATCAAGAGGATATATATCCTTTTTAATGGCAATTGTTTTTATTCTCCTACCAGATGGTATGTCTCTTTTGCGTACCTTTCCGCAACCGCATCTTCTAATGATTGGCAGTGTTGCAACCAAGTCCTCATCACAAAGAAATTTTAGATTTACAGCCTTTATCCATTTGCAAAAAATTGTTGAATTGAATTCGCTCAATTCCTTTGCACTTTTTACTAAACCGAATTTGAATAGCAAGAATTTGACAATAAGCCCACCAACAACAAGTCCAGCTATTAATGCCACTATACACCAACCAACCCAACTCAGGATATTCATCATCAAATTTCTAGGCAATTATATAATTATTGGTTCATGTTGGTGTTATTTACTGGTAAATTGTTAGATGAAGATGTAGTCAAGGCAAATGTATGTATATATGTATGTATATCTTTGAAAAGTGAATTATTGCTTCACCTTGGTCTTATTAACCGGTAAGTGTTGTATGGATATTTCTGGAAAGTAAATTATTTATTGGTGTTATCGATTGGTAAGTGTATGTATCTTTTTGGTAAGTGTAATTTGACCCGTTACAAAAAAAATGGAAGCTAATTTGACCAGAATTTATTATGTTATGAGTGTACATATTCCAAAGTTATTTTATAGCATCTTATATGCATATATGTCATGTAAAAGTCAAACTATATACTCCCTGTTAGCAAATAAAAAAACTAGAATGCATAAACAAAAGCTTGTATAATATAAATATGTTGATTTGTCATTTAATATCTTTATTTAGAATCTATAAAAAAAGTCCATCATTCAAGTTAGAACTTGTACAACAATCCTAGAGTCTCTTATAGATGAAATGACACTAATTTAGATTTTTACACATACATTGTAACTCAAGTTGACATAGAAAGTGGAAATGTAAACACAATTATAACTTAAATTAGTTCAAGAATTTAGTATAATTCATTTCCATCCCGAGTACCTGCAACATGAGAAAACGTCACATGTGTGTCTGCTTCGGGGATATAGTGTGCAAACCCAAAATCCGCAATTCTAGCTTCCATGTTTTCATCAAACAGCACATTGCCTGGCTTTATGTCTCTATGGACTCAACGTGGGGTGATACCGACATGAAGATACTCAAGCCCGGATGCTTCTCCCAAAACAATCTTGTATCTAGCAAGCCAATCTAGCTCCCGCCTTCCATTTTGAACTTGTTTTAACAAGTCATCTAACTTCCATTTTCCATATACTCATATATCAGATAATGGCAGGTAGGTTGGGGAACGTGGGCAAGTAGGGATACGAGATTCCAGTAATGGATTACCCTGACTGTTTGGATTTCGGTTTGGATTTGATCCATATTTTATTTGAATCTGCGGGGATCGTTGCGAAGTGTATCAAGAGGATATATATCCTTTTTAATGGCAATTGTTTTTATTCTCCTACCAGCTGGTATGTCTCTTTTGCGTACCTTTCCGCAACCGCATCTTCTAATGATTGGCAGTGTTGCAACCAAGTCCTCATCACAAAGAAATTTTAGATTTACAACCTTTATCCATTTGCAAAAAATTGTTGAATTGAATTCGCTCAATTCCTTTGCACTTTTTACTAAACCGAATTTGAATAGCAAGAACTTGACAATAAGCCCACCAACAACAAGTCCAGCTATTAATGCCACTATACACCAACCAACCCAACTCAGGATATTCATCATCAAATTTCTAGGCAATTATATAATTATTGGTTCACCTTGGTGTTATTTAATGGTAAATTGTTAGATGAAGATGTAGTCAAGGCAAATGTATGTATATATGTATGTATATCTTTGAAAAGTGAATTATTGCTTCACTTTGGTCTTATTAACCGGTAAGTGTAGTATGGATTTTTCTGGAAAGTAAATTATTTATTGGTGTTATCGATTGGTAAGTGTATGTATCTTTTTGGTAAGTGTAATTTGACCCGTTACAAAAAAATGGAAGCTAATTTGACCAGAATTTATTATGTTATGAATGTACATATTCTAAAGTTATTTTATAGCATCTTATATGCATATATGTCATGTAAAAGGCAAACTATATACTCACTGTTAACAAATAAAAAAACTAGAATGCATAAACAAAAGCTTGTATAATATAAATATGTTGATTTGTCATTTAATATCTTTATTTAAAATCTATAAAAATCCATCATTCATGTTAGAACATGTACAACAATCTTAGAGTCTCTTATAGATGAAATGAAACTAATTTAGATTTTTACACATACATTGTAACTCAAGTTGACATAGAAAGTGGAAATGTAAACACAATTATAACTCAAATTGGTTCAAGAATGTAGTATAATTCATTTCCATCTTGAGTTCCTGCAACATGAGAAAACGTCACATGCGTGTCTGCTTCGGGGATATAGTGTGCAAACCCAAAATCCGCAATTCTAGCTTCCATGTTTTCATCAAACAACACATTGCCTGGCTTTATGTCTCTATGGACTATACGTGGGGTGATACCGACATGAAGATACTCAAGCCCGGATGCTTCTCCCAAAACAATCTTGTATCTAGCAAGCCAATCTAGCTCCCGCCTTCCATTTTGAACTTGTTTTAACAAGTTATCTAAGCTTCCATTTTTCATATACTCATATATCAGATAATGGCAGGTAGGTTGGGGAACGTGGGCAAGTAGAGATACGAGATTTCTGTAATGGATTACCCTGACTGTTTGGATTTCGGTTTGGATTTGATCCATATTTTATTTGAATATGCGGGGATTGTTGCGAAGTGTATCAAGAGGATATATAACCTTTTTAATGGCAATTGTTTTTATTCTCCTACCAGCTGGTATGTCTCTTTTGCGTACCTTTCCGCAAACGCATTTTCCAATGATTGGCAGTGTAGCAACCAAGTCCTCATCACAAAGAAATTTTAGATTTACAGCCTTTATCCATTTGCAAAAAATTGTTGAATTGAATTCGCTCAATTCCTTTGCACTTTTTACTAAACCGAATTTGAATAGCAAGAATTTGACAATAAGTCCACCAACAACAAGTCCAGCTATTAATGCCACTATACACCAACCAACCCAACTCAGGATATTCATCATCAAATTTCTAGGCAATTATATAATTATTGGTTCACCTTGGTGTTATTTACCGGTAAATTGTTAGATGAAGATGTAGTCAAGGTGAATGTATGTATATATGTATGTATATCTTTGAAAAATGAATTATTGCTTCACCTTGGTCTTATTAACCGGTAAGTGTTGTATGGATATTTCTGGAAAGTAAATTATTTATTGGTGTTATTGATTGGTAAGTGTATGTATCTTTTTGGTAAGTGTAATTTGACCCGTTACAAAAAATGGAAGCTAATTTGACCAGAATTTATTATGTTATGAGAGTACATATTCCAAAGTTATTTTATAGCATCTTATATGCATATATGTCATGTAAAAGACAAACTATATACTCACTGTTAGCAAATAAAAAAACTAGAATGAATAAACAAGAGCTTGTATAATATAAATATGTTGATTTGTCATTTAATATCTTTATTTAGAATCTATAAAAAAATCCATCATTCATGTTAGAACATGTACAACAATCCTAGAGTCTCTTATAGATGAAATGACAATAATTTAGATTTTTACACATACATTGTAACTCAAGTTGACATAGAAAGTGGAAATGTAAACACAATTATAACTTCAATTGGTTCAAGAATTTAGTATAATTCATTTCCATCCCGAGTACCTGCACCATGAGAAAACGTCACATGCGTGTCTGCTTCGGGGATATAGTGTGCAAACCCAAAATCCGCAATTCTAGCTTCCATGTTTTCATCAAACAGCACATTGCCTGGCTTTATGTCTCTATGGACTATACGTGGGGTGATACCGACATGAAGATACTCAAGCCCGGAAGCTTCTCCCAAAACAATCTTGTATCTAGCAAGCCAATCTAGCTCCCGCCTTCCATTTTGAACTTGTTTTAACAAGTCATCTAAGCTTCCATTTTCCATATACTCATATATCAGATAATGGCAGGTAGGTTGGGGAATGTGGGCAAGTAGGGATACGAGATTCCTGTAATGGATTACCCTGACTGTTTGGATTTCGGCTTGGGTTTGATCCAGATTTTATTTGAATCTGCGGGGATTGTTGCGAAGTGTATCAAGAGGATATATATCCTTTTTAATGGCAATTGTTTTTATTCTCCTACCAGCTGGTATGTCTCTTTTGTGTACCTTTCCGCAACCGCATCTTCCAATGATTGGCAGTGTAGCAACCAAGTCCTCATCACAAAGAAATTTTAGATTTACAGCCTTTATCCATTTGCAAAAAATTGTTGACTTGAATTCGCTCAATTTCTTTGCACTTTTTACTAAACCGAATTTGAATAGCAAGAATTTGACAATAAGCCACCAACAACAAGTCCAGCTATTAATGCCACTATACACCAACCAACCCAACTCAGGATATTCATCATCAAATTTCTAGGTAATTATATAATTATTGGTTCACCTTGCTGTTATTTACCGGTAAATTGTTAGATGAAGATGTAGTCAAGGCAAATGTACGTATATATGTATGTATATCTTTGAAAAGTGAATTATTGCTTCACCTTGGTCTTATTAATCGGTAAGTGTTGTATGGATATTTCTGGAAAGTAAATTATTTATTGGTGTTATCGATTGGTAAGTGTATGTATCTTTTTGGTAAGTGTAATTTGACCCGTTACAAAAAAAATGGAAGCTAATTTGACCAGAATTTATTATGTTATGAGTGTACATATTCCAAACTTATTTTATAGCATCTTATATGCATATATGTCATGTAAAAGTCAAACTATATACTCACTGTTAGCAAATAAAAAAACTAGAATGCATAAACAAAAGCTTGTATAATATAAATATGTTGATTTGTCATTTAATATCTTTATCTAGAATCTATAAAAAATCCATCATTCATGTTAGAACATGTACAACAATCCCAAAGTCTCTTATAGATGAAATGAAACTAATTTAGATTTTTACACATACATTGTAACTCAAGTTGACATAGAAAGTGGAAATGTAAACACAATTATAACTCAAATTGGTTCAATAATGTAGTATAATTCATTTCCATCCTGAGTTCCTGCAACATGAGAAAACGTCACATGCGTGTCTGCTTTGGGGATATAGTGTGCAAACCCAAAATCCGCAATTCTAGCTTCCATGTTTTCATCAAACAACACATTGCCTGGCTTTATGTCTCTATGGACTATACGTGGGGTGATACCGACATGAAGATACTCAAGCCCGGATGCTTCTCCCAAAACAATCTTGTATCTAGCAAGCCAATCTAGCTCCCGCCTTCCATTTTGAACTTATTTTAACAAGTCATCTAAGCTTCCATTTTTCATATACTCATATATCAGATAATGGCAGGTAGGTTGGGGAACGTGGGCAAGTAAGGATACGAGATTCCTGTAATGGATTACCCTGACTGTTTGGATTTCGGTTTGGATTTGATCCATATTTTATTTGAATATGCGGGGATCGTTGCGAAGTGTATCAAGAGGATATATAACCTTTTTAATGGCAATTGTTTTTATTCTCCTACCAGCTGGTATGTCTCTTTTACGTACCTTTCCGCAAACGCATTTTCCAATGATTGGCAGTGTAGCAACCAAGTCCTCATCACAAAGAAATTTTAGATTTACAGCCTTTATCCATTTGCAAAAAATTGTTGAATTAAATTCGCTCAATTCCTTTGCACTTTTTACTAAACCGAATTTGAATTGCAAGAATTTGACCATAAGCCCACCAACAACAAGTCCAGCTATTAATGCCACTATACACCAACCAACCCAACTCAGGATATTCATCATTAAATTTCTAGGCAATTATATAATTATTGGTTCACCTTGGTGTTATTTACCGGTAAATTGTTAAGATGAAGATGTAGTCAAGGCGAATGTATGTATATATGTATGTATATCTTTGAAAAGTGAATTATTGCTTCACCTTGGTCTTATTAACAGGTAAGTGTTGTATGGATATTTCTTGAAAGTAAATTATTTATTGGTGTTATCGATTGGTAAGTGTATGTATCTTTTTGGTAAGTGTAATTTGACCCGTTACAAAAAAAATGGAAGCTAATTTGACAAGAATTTATTATGTTATGAGTGTACATATTCCAAAGTTATTTTATAGCATCTTATATGCATATATGTCATGTAAAAGGCAAACTATATACTCACTGTTAGTAAATAAAAAAACTAGAATGAATAAACAAGAGCTTTTATAATATAAATATGTTTATTTGTCATTTAATATCTTTATTTAGAATCTAACAAAAAATCCATCATTCATGTTAGAACTTGTACAACAATCCTAGAGTCTCTTATAGACGAAATGACACTAATTTAGATTTTTACACATACATTGTAACTCAAGTTGACATAGAAAGTGTAAATGTAAACACAATTATAACTTAAATTGGTTCAAGAATTTAGTATAATTCATTTCCATCCCGAGTACCTGCAACATGAGAAAACGTCACATGCGTGTCTGCTTCGGGGATATAGTGTGCAAACCCAAAATCCGCAATTCTAGCTTCCATGTTTTCATCTAATAGCACATTGCCTGGCTTTATGTCTCTATGGACTATACGTGGGGTGATACCGACATGAAGATACTCAAGCCCGGATGCTTCTCCCAAAACAATCTTGTATCTAGCAAGCCAATCTAGCTCCCGCCTTCCATTTTGAACTTGTTTTAACAAGTCATCTTAGCTTCCATTTTTCATATACTCATATATCAGATAATGGCAGGTAGATTGGGGAACGTGGGCAAGTAGGGATACGAGATTCCTGTAATGGATTACCCTGACTGTTTGGATTTCGGTTTGGATTTGATCCATATTTTATTTGAATCTGCGGGGATCGTTGCGAAGTGTATCAAGAGGATATATATCCTTTTTAATGGCAATTGTTTTTATTCTCCTACCAGCTGGTATGTCTCTTTTGCGTACCTTTCCGCAACCGCATCTTCCAATGATTGGCAGTGTAGCAACCAAGTCCTCATCACAAAGAAATTTTAGATTTACAGCCTTTATCCATTTGCAAAAAATTGTTGAATTGAATTCGCTCAATTCCTTTGCACTTTTTACTAAACCGAATTTGAATAGCAAGAATTTGACAATAAGCCCACCAACAACAAGTCCAGCTATTAATGCCACTATACACCAACCAACCCAACTCAGGATATTCATCATCAAATTTCTAGTCAATTATATAATTATTGGTTCACCTTGGTGTTATTTACCGGTAAATTGTTAGATGAAGATGTAGTCAAGGCGAATGTATGTATATATGTATGTATATCTTTGAAAAATGAATTATTGCTTCACCTTGGTCTTATTAACCGGTAAGTGTTGTATGGATATTTCTGGAAAGTAAATTATTTATTGGTGTTATTGATTGGTAAGTGTATGTATCTTTTTGGTAAGTGTAATTTGACCCGTTACAAAAAATGGAAGCTAATTTGACCAGAATTTATTATGTTATGAGAGTACATATTCCAAAGTTATTTTATAGCATCTTATATGCATATATGTCATGTAAAAGACAAACTATATACTCACTGTTAGCAAATAAAAAAACTAGAATGAATAAACAAGAGCTTTTATAATATAAATATGTTGATTTGTCATTTAATATCTTTATTTAGAATCTATAAAAAAATCCATCATTCATGTTAGAACTTGTACAACAATCCTAGAGTCTCTTATAGATGAAATGACACTAATTTAGATTTTTACACATACATTGTAACTCAAGTTGACATAGAAAGTGGAAATGTAAACACAATTATAACTTAAATTGGTTCAAGAATTTAGTATAATTCATTTCCATCCCGAGTACCTGCAACATGAGAAAACTTCACATGCGTGTCTGCTTCGGGGATATAGTGTGCAAACCCAAAATCCGCAATTCTAGCTTCCATGTTTTCATCAAACATCACATTGCCTGGCTTTATGTCTCTATGGACTATACGTGGGGTGATACCGACATGAAGATACTCAAGCCCGGATGCTTCTCCCAAAACAATCTTGTATCTAGCAAGCCAATCTAGCTCCCTCCTTCCATTTTGAACTTGTTTTAACAAGTCATCTAAGCTTCCATTTTCCATATACTCATATATATCAGATAATGGCAGGTAGATTGGGGAACGTGGGCAAGTAGGGATACGAGATTCCTGTAATGGATTACCCTGACTGTTTGGATTTCGGTTTGGATTTGATCCATATTTTATTTGAATCTGCGGGGATCGTTGCGAAGTGTATCAAGAGGATATATATCCTTTTTAATGGCAATTGTTTTTATTCTCCTACCAGCTGGTATGTCTCTTTTGCGTACCTTTCCGCAACCGCATCTTCCAATGATTGGCAGTGTAGCAACCAAGTCCTCATCACAAAGAAATTTTAGATTTACAGCCTTTATCCATTTGCAAAAAATTGTTGAATTGAATTCGCTCAATTCCTTTGCACTTTTTACTAAACCGAATTTGGATAGCAAGAATTTGACAATAAGCCCACCAACAACAAATCCAGCTATTAATGCCACTATACACCAACCAACCTAACTCAGGATATTCATCATCAAATTTCTAGGCAATTAAATAATTATTGGTTCACCTTGGTGTTATTTACCGGTAAATTGTTAGATGAAGATGTAGTCAAGGCAAATGCATGTATATATGTATGTATATCTTTGAAAAGTGAATTATTGCTTCACCTTGGTCTTATTAACCGGTAAGTGTTGTATGGATATTTCTGGAAAGTAAATTATTTATTGGTGTTATTGATTGGTAAGTGTATGTATCTTTTTGGTAAGTGTAATTTGACCCGTTACAAAAAATGGAAGCTAATTTGACCAGAATTTATTATGTTATGAGAGTACATATTCCAAAGTTATTTTATAGCATCTTATATGCATATATGTCATGTAAAAGACAAACTATATACTCACTGTTAGCAAATAAAAAAACTAGAATGAATAAACAAGAGCTTTTATAATATAAATATGTTGATTTGTCATTTAATATCTTTATTTAGAATCTTTAAAAAAATTCATCATTCATGTTAGAACTTGTACAACAATCCTAGAGTCTCTTACAGATGAAATGACACTAATTTAGATTTTTACACATACATTGTAACTCAAGTTGGCATAGAAAGTGTAAATGTAAACACAATTATAACTTAAATTGGTTCAAGAATTTAGTATAATTCATTTCCATCCCGAGTACCTGCAACATGAGAAAACGTCACATGCGTGTCTGCTTCGGGGATATAGTGTGCAAACCCAAAATCCGCAATTCTAGCTTCCATGTTTTCATCAAACAGCACATTGCCTGGCTTTATGTCTCTATGGACTATACGTGGGGTGATACCGACATGAAGATACTCAAGCCCGGATGCTTCTCCCAAAACAATCTTCTATCTAGCAAGCCAATCTAGCTCCCGCCTTCCATTTTGAACTTGTTTTAACATGTCATCTAAGCTTCCATTTTCCATATACTCATATATCAGATAATGGCAGGTAGGTTGGGGAACGTGGGCAAGTAGGGATACGAGATTCCTGTAATGGATTACCCTGACTGTTAGGATTTCGGTTTGGATTTGATCCATATTTTATTTGAATCTGCGGGGATCGTTGCGAAGTGTATCAAGAGGATATATATCCTTTTTAATGGCAATTGTTTTTATTCTCCTACCAGCTGGTATGTCTCTTTTGCGTACCTTTCCGCAACCGCATCTTCCAATGATTGGCAGTGTAGCAACCAAGTCCTCATCACAAAGAAATTTTAGATTTACAGCCTTTATCCATTTGCAAAAAATTGTTGAATTGAATTCGCTCAATTCCTTTGCACTTTTTACTAAACCGAATTTGAATAGCAAGAATTTGACAATAAGCCCACCAACAACAAGTCCAGCTATTAATGCCACTATACACCAACCAACCCAACTCAGGATATTCATCATCAAATTTCTAGGCAATTATATAATTATTGGTTCACCTTGGTGTTATTTACCGGTAAATTGTTAGATGAAGATGTAGTCAAGGCGAATGTATGTATATATGTATGTATATCTTTGAAAAGTGAATTATTGCTTCACCTTGGTCTTATTAACCGGTAAATGTTGTATGGATATTTCTGGAAAGTACATTATTTATTGGTGTTATCGATTGGTAAGTGTATGTATCTTTTTGGTAAGTGTAATTTGACCCGTTACAAAAAAAAATGGAAGCTAATTTGACCAGAATTTATTATGTTATGAGAGTACATATTCCAAAGTTATTTTATAGCATCTTATATGCATATATGTCATGTAAAAGACAAACTATATACTCACTGTTAGCAAATAAAAAAACTAGAATGAATAAACAAGAGCTTTTATAATATAAATATGTTGATTTGTCATTTAATATCTTTATTTAGAATCTATAAAAAAATCCATCATTCATGTTAGAACTTGTACAATAATCCTAGAGTCTCTTATAGATGAAATGACACTAATTTAGATTTTTACACATACATTGTAACTCAAGTTGACATAGAAAGTGGAAATGTAAACACAATTATAACTTAAATTGGTTCAAGAATTTAGTATAATTCATTTCCATCCCGAGTACCTGCAACATGAGAAAACTTCACATGCGTGTCTGCTTCGGGGATATAGTGTGCAAACCCAAAATCCGCAATTCTAGCTTCCATGTTTTCATCAAACAGCACATTGCCTGGCTTTATGTCTCTATGGACTATACGTGGGGTGATACCGACATGAAGATACTCAAGCCCGGATGCTTCTCCCAAAACAATCTTGTATCTAGCAAGCCAATCTAGCTCCCTCCTTCCATTTTGAACTTGTTTTAACAAGTCATCTAAGCTTCCATTTTCCATATACTCATATATATCAGATAATGGCAGGTAGATTGGGGAACGTGGGCAAGTAGGGATACGAGATTCCTGTAATGGATTACCCTGACTGTTTGGATTTCGGTTTGGATTTGATCCATATTTTATTTGAATCTGCGGGGATCGTTGCGAAGTGTATCAAGAGGATATATATCCTTTTTAATGGCAATTGTTTTTATTCTCCTACCAGCTGGTATGTCTCTTTTGCGTACCTTTCCGCAACCGCATCTTCCAATGATTGGCAGTGTAGCAACCAAGTCCTCATCACAAAGAAATTTTAGATTTACAGCCTTTATCCATTTGCAAAAAATTGTTGAATTGAATTCGCTCAATTCCTTTGCACTTTTTACTAAACCGAATTTGGATAGCAAGAATTTGACAATAAGCCCACCAACAACAAATCCAGCTATTAATGCCACTATACACCAAACTACCCAACTCAGGATATTCATCATCAAATTTCTAGGCAATTAAATAATTATTGGTTCACCTTGGTGTTATTTACCGGTAAATTGTTAGATGAAGATGTAGTCAAGGCAAATGCATGTATATATGTATGTATATCTTTGAAAAGTGAATTATTGCTTCACCTTGGTCTTATTAACCGGTAAGTGTTGTATGGATATTTCTGGAAAGTAAATTATTTATTGGTGTTATTGATTGGTAAGTGTATGTATCTTTTTGGTAAGTGTAATTTGACCCGTTACAAAAAATGAAAGCTAATTTGACCAGAATTTATTATGTTATGAGAGTACATATTCCAAAGTTATTTTATAGCATCTTATATGCATATATGTCATGTAAAAGACAAACTATATACTCACTGTTAGCAAATAAAAAAACTAGAATGAATAAACAAGAGCTTTTATAATATAAATATGTTGATTTGTCATTTAATATCTTTATTTAGAATCTTTAAAAAAATCCATCATTCATGTTAGAACTTGTACAACAATCCTAGAGTCTCTTACAGATGAAATGACACTAATTTAGATTTTTACACATACATTGTAACTCAAGTTGACATAGAAAGTGTAAATGTAAACACAATTATAACTTAAATTGGTTCAAGAATTTAGTATAATTCATTTCCATCCCGAGTACCTGCAACATGAGAAAACGTCACATGCGTGTCTGCTTCGGGGATATAGTGTGCAAACCCAAAATCCGCAATTCTAGCTTCCATGTTTTCATCAAACAGCACATTGCCTGGCTTTATGTCTCTATGGACTATACGTGGGGTGATACCGACATGAAGATACTCAAGCCCGGATGCTTCTCCCAAAACAATCTTCTATCTAGCAAGCCAATCTAGCTCCCGCCTTCCATTTTGAACTTGTTTTAACATGTCATCTAAGCTTCCATTTTCCATATACTCATATATCAGATAATGGCAGGTAGGTTGGGGAACGTGGGCAAGTAGGGATACGAGATTCCTGTAATGGATTACCCTGACTGTTAGGATTTCGGTTTGGATTTGATCCATATTTTATTTGAATCTGCGGGGATCGTTGCGAAGTGTATCAAGAGGATATATATCCTTTTTAATGGCAATTGTTTTTATTCTCCTACCAGCTGGTATGTCTCTTTTGCGTACCTTTCCGCAACCGCATCTTCCAATGATTGGCAGTGTAGCAACCAAGTCCTCATCACAAAGAAATTTTAGATTTACAGCCTTTATCCATTTGCAAAAAATTGTTGAATTGAATTCGCTCAATTCCTTTGCACTTTTTACTAAACCGAATTTGAATAGCAAGAATTTGACAATAAGCCCACCAACAACAAGTCCAGCTATTAATGCCACTATACACCAACCAACCCAACTCAGGATATTCATCATCAAATTTCTAGGCAATTATATAATTATTGGTTCACCTTGGTGTTATTTACCGGTAAATTGTTAGATGAAGATGTAGTCAAGGCGAATGTATGTATATATGTATGTATATCTTTGAAAAGTGAATTATTGCTTCACCTTGGTCTTATTAACCGGTAAGTGTTGTATGGATATTTCTGGAAAGTACATTATTTATTGGTGTTATCGATTGGTAAGTGTATGTATCTTTTTGGTAAGTGTAATTTGACCCGTTACAAAAAAAAATGGAAGCTAATTTGACCAGAATTTATTATGTTATGAGAGTACATATTCCAAAGTTATTTTATAGCATCTTATATGCATATATGTCATGTAAAAGACAAACTATATACTCACTGTTAGCAAATAAAAAAACTAGAATGAATAAACAAGAGCTTTTATAATATAAATATGTTGATTTGTCATTTAATATCTTTATTTAGAATCTATAAAAAAATCCATCATTCATGTTAGAACTTGTACAATAATCCTAGAGTCTCTTATAGATGAAATGACACTAATTTAGATTTTTACACATACATTGTAACTCAAGTTGACATAGAAAGTGGAAATGTAAACACAATTATAACTTAAATTGGTTCAAGAATTTAGTATAATTCATTTCCATCCCGAGTACCTGCAACATGAGAAAACGTCACATGCGTGTCTGCTTCGGGGATATAGTGTGCAAACCCAAAATCCGCAATTCTAGCTTCCATGTTTTCATCAAACAGCACATTGCCTGGCTTTATGTCTCTATGGACTATACGTGGGGTGATACCGACATGAAGATACTCAAGCCCGGATGCTTCTCCCAAAACAATCTTGTATCTAGCAAGCCAATCTAGCTCCCTCCTTCCATTTTGAACTTGTTTTAACAAGTCATCTAAGCTTCCATTTTCCATATACTCATATATATCAGATAATGGCAGGTAGGTTGGGGAACGTGGGCAAGTAGGGATACGAGATTCCTGTAATGGATTACCCTGACTGTTTGGATTTCGGTTTGGATTTGATCCATATTTTATTTGAATCTGCGGGGATCGTTGCGAAGTGTATCAAGAGGATATATATCCTTTTTAATGGCAATTGTTTTTATTCTCCTACCAGCTGGTATGTCTCTTTTGCGTACCTTTCCGCAACCGCATCTTCCAATGATTGGCAGTGTAGCAACCAAGTCCTCATCACAAAGAAATTTTAGATTTACAGCCTTTATCCATTTGCAAAAAATTGTTGAATTGAATTCGCTCAATTCCTTTGCACTTTTTACTAAACCGAATTTGAATAGCAAGAATTTGACAATAAGCTCACCAACAACAAGTCCAGCTATTAATGCCACTATACACCAAACTACCCAACTCAGGATATTCATCATCAAATTTCTAGGCAATTATATAATTATTAGTTCACTTTGGTGTTATTTACCGGTAAATTTTTAGATGAAGATGTAGTCAAGGCAAATGTATGTATATATGTATGTATATCTTTGAAAAGTGAATTATTGCTTCACCTTGGTCTTATTAACCGGTAAGTGTTGTATGGATATTTCTGGAAAGTAAATTATTTATTGGTGTTATCGATTGGTAAGTGTATGTATCTTTTTGGTAAGTGTAATTTGACCCGTTACAAAAAAAATGGAAGCTAATTTGACCAGAATTTATTATGTTATGAGTGTACATATTCCAAAGTTATTTTATAGCATCTTATATGCATATATGTCATGTAAAAGGCAAACTACATACTCACTGTTAGCAAATAAAAAAACTAGAATGCATAAACAAAAGCTTGTATAATATAAATATGTTGATTTGTCATTTAATATCTTTATTTAGAATCTATAAAAAATCCATCATTCATGTTAGAACATGTACAACAATCCTAGAGTCTTTTATAGATGAAATGAAACTAATTTAGATTTTTACACATACATTGTAACTCAAGTTGACATAGAAAGTGGAAATGTAAACACAATTATAACTCAAATTGGTTAAAGAATGTAGTATAATTCATTTCCATCCCGAGTTCCTACAACATGAGAAAACGTCACATGCGTGTCTGCTTCGGGGATATAGTGTGCAAACCCAAAATCCGCAATTCTAGCTTCCATGTTTTCATCAAACAACACATTGCCTGGCTTTATGTCTCTATGGACTATACGTGGGGTGATACCGACATGAAGATTCTCAAGCCCGGATGCTTCCCCCAAAACAATCTTGTATCTAGCAAGCCAATCTAGCTCCCGCCTTCCATTTTGAACTTGTTTTAACAAGTCATCTAAGCTTCCATTTTTCATATACTCATACATCAGATAATGGCAGGTAGGTTGGGGAACGTGGGCAAGTAGGGATACGAGATTCCTGTAATGGATTACCCTGACTGTTTGGATTTCGGTTTGGATTTGATCCATATTTTATTTGAATATGCGGGGATCGTTGCGAATTGTATCAAGAGGATATATAACCTTTTTAATGACAATTGTTTTTATTCTCATACCAGCTGGTATGTCTCTTTTGCGTACTTTTTCGCAACCGCATCTTCCAATGATTGGCAGTGTAGCAACCAAGTCCTCATCAAAAAGAAATTTTAGATCTACAGCCTTTATCCATTAGAAAAAAAATGTTGGATTGAATTCGCTCAATTCCTTTGCACTTTTTACTAAACCGAATTTGAATAACAAGAATTTGACAATAAGCCCACCAACAACAAGTCCAGCTATTAATGGCACTATACACCAACGAACCCAACTCAGGATATTCATCATCAAATTTTAGGCAATTATATAATTATTGGTTCACCTTGGTGTTATTTACCGGTAAATTGTTAGATGAAGATGTAGTCAAGGCGAATGTATGTATATATGTATGTATATCTTTGAAAAATGAATTATTGCTTCACCTTGGTCTTATTAACCGGTAAGTGTTGTATGGATATTTTCTGGAAAGTAAATTATTTATTGGTGTTATCTATTGGTAAGTGTATGTATCTTTTTGGTAAGTGTAATTTTGACCCGTTACAAAAAATGGAAGCTAATTTGACCAGAATTTATTATGTTATGAGAGTACATATTCCAAAGTTATTTTATAGCATCTTATATGCAATATGTCATGTAAAAGACAAACTATATACTCACTGTTAGCAAATAAAAAAACTAGAATGCATAAACAAGAGCTTGTATAATATAAATATGTTGATTTGTCATTTAATATCTTTATTTAGAATCTATAAAAAAATCCATCATTCATGTTAGAACATGTACAACAATCCTAGAGTCTCTTATAGATGAAATGACACTAATTTAGATTTTTACACATACATTGTAACTCAAGTTGACATAGAAAGTGGAAATGTAAACACAATTATAACTCAAATTGGTTCAAGAATGTAGTATAATTCATTTCCATCTTGAGTTCCTGCAACATGAGAAAACGTCACATGCGTGTCTGCTTCGGGGATATAGTGTGCAAACCCAAAATCCGCAATTCTTGCTTCCATGTTTTCATCTAATAGCACATTGCCTGGCTTTATGTCTCTATGGACTATACGTGGGGTGATACCGACATGAAGATACTCAAGCCCGGATGCTTCTCCCAAAACAATCGTGTATCTAGCAAGCCAATCTAGCTCCCGCCTTCCATTTTGAACTTGTTTTAACATGTCATCTTAGCTTCCATTTTCCATATACTCATATATCAGATAATGGCAGGTAGGTTGGGGAATGTGGGCAAGTAGGGATACGAGATTCCTGTAATGGATTACCCTGACTGTTTGGATTTCGGTTTGGATTTGATCCATATTTTATTTGAATCTGCGGGGATCGTTGCGAAGTGTATCAAGAGGATATATATCCTTTTTATTGGCAATTGTTTTTATTCTCCTACCAGCTGGTATGTCTCTTTTGCGTACCTTTCCGCAACCGCATCTTCCAATGATTGGCAGTGTAGCAACCAAGTCCTCATCACAAAGAAATTTTAGATTTACAGCCTTTATCCTTTTGCAAAAAATTGTTGAATTGAATTCGCTCAATTCCTTTGCACTTTTTACTAAACCGGGCCCACCAACAAGTCCAGCTATTAATGCCACTATACACCAAACAACCCAACTCAGGATATTCATCATCAAATTTCTAGGCAATTATATAATTATTGGTTCACCTTGGTATTATTTACCGGTAAATTGTTAGATGAAGATGTAGTCAAGGCAAATGTATGTATATATGTATGTATATCTTTGAAAAGTGAATTATTGCTTCACCTTGGTCTTATTAACCGGTAAGTGTTGTATGGATATTTCAGGAAAGTAAATTATTTATTGGTGTTATCGATTGGTAAGTGTATGTATCTTTTTGGTAAGTGTAATTTGACCCGTTACAAAAAAATGGAAGCTAATTTGACCAGAATTTATTATGTTATGAGTGTACAGATTATAAAGTTATTTTATAGCATCTTATATGCATATATGTCATGTAAAGGCAAACTATATACTCATTGTTAGCAAATAAAAAACTAGAATGCATAAACAAAAGCTTGTATAATATAAATATGTTGATTTGTCATTTAATATCTTTATTTAGAATCTAAAAAAAAATCCATCATTCATATTAGAACTTGTACAACAATCCTAGAGTCTCTTATAGATGAAATGAAACTAATTTAGATTTTTACACATACATTGTAACTCAAGTTGACATAGAAAGTGGAAATGTAAACACAATTATAACTCAAATTGGTTCAATAATGTAGTATAATTCATTTCCATCCTGAGTTCCTACAACATGAGAAAAACGTCACATGCGTGTCTGCTTCGGGGATATAGTGTGCAAACCCAAAATCCGCAATTCTAGCTTCCATGTTTTCATCAAACAACACATTGCCTGGCTTTATGTCTCTATGGACTATACGTGGGGTGATACCGACATGAAGATACTCAAGCCCGGATGCTTCTCCCAAAACAATCTTGTATCTAGCAAGCCAATCTAGCTCCCGCCTTCCATTTTAAACTTGTTTTAACAGGTCATCTAAGCTTCCATTTTTCATATACTCATATATCAGATAATGGCAGGTAGGTTCGGGAACGTGGGCAAGTAGGGATACGAGATTCCTGTAATGGATTACGCTGACTGTTTGGATTTCGGTTTGGATTTGATCCATATTTTATTTGAATATGCGGGGATCGTTGCGAAGTGTATCAAGAGGATATATAACCTTTCTAATGACAATTGTTTTTATTCTCATACCAGCTGGTATGTCTCTTTTGCGTACTTTTTCGCAACCGCATCTTCCAATGATTGGCAGTGTAGCAACCAAGTCCTCATCAAAAAGAAATTTTAGATCTACAGCCTTTATCCATTAGAAAAAAAATGTTGGATTGAATTCGCTCAATTCCTTTGCACTTTTTACTAAACCGAATTTGAATAACAAGAATTTGACAATAAGCCCACCAACAACAAGTCCAGCTATTAATGGCACTATACACCAACGAACCCAACTCAGGATATTCATCATCAAATTTTAGGCAATTATATAATTATTGGTTCACCTTGGTGTTATTTACCGGTAAATTGTTAGATGAAGATGTAGTCAAGGCGAATGTATGTATATATGTATGTATATCTTTGAAAAATGAATTATTGCTTCACCTTGGTCTTATTAACCGGTAAGTGTTGTATGGATATTTTCTGGAAAGTAAATTATTTATTGGTGTTATCTATTGGTAAGTGTATGTATCTTTTTGGTAAGTGTAATTTTGACCCGTTACAAAAAATGGAAGCTAATTTGACCAGAATTTATTATGTTATGAGAGTACATATTCCAAAGTTATTTTATAGCATCTTATATGCATATATGTCATGTAAAAGACAAACTATATACTCACTGTTAGCAAATAAAAAAACTAGAATGCATAAACAAGAGCTTGTATAATATAAATATGTTGATTTGTCATTTAATATCTTTATTTAGAATCTATAAAAAAATCCATCATTCATGTTAGAACATGTACAACAATCCTAGAGTCTCTTATAGATGAAATGACACTAATTTAGATTTTTACACATACATTGTAACTCAAGTTGACATAGAAAGTGGAAATGTAAACACAATTATAACTCAAATTGGTTCAAGAATGTAGTATAATTCATTTCCATCTTGAGTTCCTGCAACATGAGAAAACGTCACATGCGTGTCTGCTTCGGGGATATAGTGTGCAAACCCAAAATCCGCAATTCTTGCTTCCATGTTTTCATCTAATAGCACATTGCCTGGCTTTATGTCTCTATGGACTATACGTGGGGTGATACCGACATGAAGATACTCAAGCCCGGATGCTTCTCCCAAAACAATCGTGTATCTAGCAAGCCAATCTAGCTCCCGCCTTCCATTTTGAACTTGTTTTAACATGTCATCTTAGCTTCCATTTTCCATATACTCATATATCAGATAATGGCAGGTAGGTTGGGGAATGTGGGCAAGTAGGGATACGAGATTCCTGTAATGGATTACCCTGACTGTTTGGATTTCGGTTTGGATTTGATCCATATTTTATTTGAATCTGCGGGGATCGTTGCGAAGTGTATCAAGAGGATATATATCCTTTTTATTGGCAATTGTTTTTATTCTCCTACCAGCTGGTATGTCTCTTTTGCGTACCTTTCCGCAACCGCATCTTCCAATGATTGGCAGTGTAGCAACCAAGTCCTCATCACAAAGAAATTTTAGATTTACAGCCTTTATCCTTTTGCAAAAAATTGTTGAATTGAATTCGCTCAATTCCTTTGCACTTTTTACTAAACCGGGCCCACCAACAAGTCCAGCTATTAATGCCACTATACACCAAACAACCCAACTCAGGATATTCATCATCAAATTTCTAGGCAATTATATAATTATTGGTTCACCTTGGTATTATTTACCGGTAAATTGTTAGATGAAGATGTAGTCAAGGCAAATGTATGTATATATGTATGTATATCTTTGAAAAGTGAATTATTGCTTCACCTTGGTCTTATTAACCGGTAAGTGTTGTATGGATATTTCAGGAAAGTAAATTATTTATTGGTGTTATCGATTGGTAAGTGTATGTATCTTTTTGGTAAGTGTAATTTGACCCGTTACAAAAAAATGGAAGCTAATTTGACCAGAATTTATTATGTTATGAGTGTACAGATTATAAAGTTATTTTATAGCATCTTATATGCATATATGTCATGTAAAGGCAAACTATATACTCATTGTTAGCAAATAAAAAACTAGAATGCATAAACAAAAGCTTGTATAATATAAATATGTTGATTTGTCATTTAATATCTTTATTTAGAATCTAAAAAAAAATCCATCATTCATATTAGAACTTGTACAACAATCCTAGAGTCTCTTATAGATGAAATGAAACTAATTTAGATTTTTACACATACATTGTAACTCAAGTTGACATAGAAAGTGGAAATGTAAACACAATTATAACTCAAATTGGTTCAATAATGTAGTATAATTCATTTCCATCCTGAGTTCCTACAACATGAGAAAAACGTCACATGCGTGTCTGCTTCGGGGATATAGTGTGCAAACCCAAAATCCGCAATTCTAGCTTCCATGTTTTCATCAAACAACACATTGCCTGGCTTTATGTCTCTATGGACTATACGTGGGGTGATACCGACATGAAGATACTCAAGCCCGGATGCTTCTCCCAAAACAATCTTGTATCTAGCAAGCCAATCTAGCTCCCGCCTTCCATTTTAAACTTGTTTTAACAGGTCATCTAAGCTTCCATTTTTCATATACTCATATATCAGATAATGGCAGGTAGGTTCGGGAACGTGGGCAAGTAGGGATACGAGATTCCTGTAATGGATTACGCTGACTGTTTGGATTTCGGTTTGGATTTGATCCATATTTTATTTGAATATGCGGGGATCGTTGCGAAGTGTATCAAGAGGATATATAACCTTTCTAATGACAATTGTTTTTATTTTCATACCAGCTGGTATGTCTCTTTTGCGTACTTTTCCGCAACCGCATCTTCCAATGATTGGCAGTGTAGCAACCAAGTCCTCATCAAAAAGAAATTTTAGATCTACAGCCTTTATCCATTAGAAAAAAAATGTTGGATTGAATTCGCTCAATTCCTTTGCACTTTTTACTAAACCGAATTTGAATAACAAGAATTTGACAATAAGCCCACCAACAACAAGTCCAGCTATTAATGGCACTATACACCAACGAACCCAACTCAGGATATTCATCATCAAATTTTAGGCAATTATATAATTATTGGTTCACCTTGGTGTTATTTACCGGTAAATTGTTAGATGAAGATGTAGTCAAGGCGAATGTATGTATATATGTATGTATATCTTTGAAAAATGAATTATTGCTTCACCTTGGTCTTATTAACCGGTAAGTGTTGTATGGATATTTCTGGAAAGTAAATTATTTATTGGTTTATTGATTGGTAAGTGTATGTATCTTTTTGGTAACTGTAATTTGACCCGTTACAAAAAATGGAAGCTAATTTGACCAGAATTTATTATGTTATGAGAGTACATATTCCAAAGTTATTTTATAGCATCTTATATGCATATATGTCATGTAAAAGACAAACTATATACTCACTGTTAGCAAATAAAAAAACTAGAATGCATAAACAAGAGCTTGTATAATATAAATATGTTGATTTGTCATTTAATATCTTTATTTAGAATCTATAAAAAAATCCATCATTCATGTTAGAACATGTACAACAATCCTAGAGTCTCTTATAGATGAAATGACACTAATTTAGATTTTTACACATACATTGTAACTCAAGTTGACATAGAAAGTGGAAATGTAAACACAATTATAACTCAAATTGGTTCAAGAATGTAGTATAATTCATTTCCATCCTGAGTTCCTTCAAGATGAGAAAACGTCACATGCGTGTCTGCTTCGGGGATATAGTGTGCAAACCCAAAATCCGCAATTCTAGCTTCCATGTTTTCATCTAATAGCACATTGCCTGGCTTTATGTCTCTATGGACTATACGTGGGGTGATACCGACATGAAGATACTCAAGCCCGGATGCTTCTCCCAAAACAATCTTGTATCTAGAAAGCCAATCTAGCTCCCGCCTTCCATTTTGAACTTGTTTTAACAAGTCATCTAAGCTTCCATTTTCCATATACTCATATATCAGATAATGGCAGGTAGGTTGCGGAACATGGGCAAGTAGGGATACGAGATTCCTGTAATGGATTACCCTGACTGTTTGGATTTCGGTTTGGATTTGATCCATATTTTATTTGAATCTGCGGGGATCGTTGCGAAGTGTATCAAGAGGATATATATCCTTTTTAATGGCAATTGTTTTTATTCTCCTACCAGCTGGTATGTCTCTTTTGCGTACCTTTCGGCAACCGCATCTTCCAATGATTGGCAGTGTAGCAACCAAGTCCTCATCACAAAAAAATTTTAGATTTACAGCCTTTATCCTTTTGCAAAAAATTGTTGAATTGAATTCGCTCAATTCCTTTGCACTTTTTACTAAACCGAATTTGAATAGCAAGAATTTGACAATAAGCCCACCAACAACAAGTGCAGCTATTAATGCCACTATACACCAACCAACCTAACTCAGGATATTCATCATCAAATTTCTAGGCAATTATATAATTATTGGTTCACCTTGGTGTTATTTACCGGTAAATTGTTAGATTAAGATGTAGTCAAGGCAAATGTATGTATATATGTATGTATATCTTTGAAAAGTGAATTATTGCTTCACCTTGGTCTTATTAACCGCTAAGTGTTGTATGGATATTTCTGGAAAGTAAATTATTTATTGGTGTTATCGATTGGTAAGTGTATGTATCTTTTTGGTAAGTGTAATTTGACCCGTTACAAAAAAAATGGAAGCTAATTTGACCAGAATTTATTATGTTATGAGTGTACATATTCCAATGTTATTTTATAGCATCTTATATGCATATATGTCATGTAAAAGACAAACTATATACTCACTGTTAGCAAATAAAAAAACTAGAATGAATAAACAAGAGCTTTTATAATATAAATATGTTGATTTGTCATTTAATATCTTTATTTAGAATCTATAAAAAAATCCATCATTCATGTTAGAACTTGTACAATAATCCTAGAGTCTCTTATAGATGAAATGACACTAATTTAGATTTTTACACATAAATTGTAACTCAAGTTGACATACAAAGTGGAAATGTAAACACAATTATAACTCAAATTGGTTCAAGAATGTAGTATAATTCATTTCCATCCCGAGTTCCTGCAACATGAGAAAACGTCACATGCGTGCCTGATTCGGGGATATAGTGTGCAAACCTAAAATCCGTAATTCTAGCTTCCATGTTTTCATCAAGCAGCACATTGCCTGGCTTTATGTCTCTATGGACTATACTTGGGGTGATACCGACATGAAGATACTCAAGCCCAGATGCTACCCCCAAAGCAATCTTGTATCTCGCAAGCCAATCTAGCTCCCGCCTTCCATTTTCAATAACACCAAGGAGAAACAATAATCCACATTTTCAAATATACATACATACATACATACATACGTACATACGCCTTGCCTGCATCTTCATCTAACACTTACTAATCAATAACACCAAGGAATAATCCACTTTCCAAAAATATACATACGGTGCATCATCATCTAACACTTACCAATCAAGAACACCAAGGAATAATCCATTTTCCAAAAATATACATACGTTGCATCATTATCTAACACTTACCAATCAATAACACCAAGGAATACTCCACTTTCCAAAAATATACATACGCTGCATCATCATTAACACTTACCAATCAATAACACCCATGAATAATCCACTTTCCAAAAATATACATACGCTGCATCATCATCTAACACTTACCAATCAATAACACCAAGGTGAAGCAATAATCCACTTTTCAAAAATATACGTACATACATATGCCTTGCTAGCATCTTCTTCTAACACTTACCAATCAATAACACCAATGAATAATCCACTTTCCAAAAATATACACACGTTGCATCATCATTTAACACTTACTAATAAAAAACACCAAGGAATAATCCACTTTCCAAAAATATACATACGCTCCATCATCATCTAACACTTACCAATCAATAACACCAAGGAATAATCCACTTTCCAAAAATATACATACGCTGCATCATCATCTAACACTTACCAATCAAAAACACCAAGGAATAATCCACTTTCCAAAAATATACATACGATGCATCATCATCTAACACTTACCAATCAATAACACCAAGGAATAATCCACTTTCCAAAAATAATACATTTGCTGCATCATCATCTAACACTTACCAATTAATAACACCAAGCAATAATCTACTTTCCAAAAATATACATACGCTACATCATCATCTAACACTTACCAATCAATAACACCAAGGTGAAGCAATAATCCACTTTTCAAAAATATACATACACACATACATACGTACGCCTTGCCTGCATCTTCTTCTAACACTTACCAATCAATAACACCAATGAATAATCCACTTTCAAAAATATACATACGCTACATCATCATCTAACACTTACCAATCAATAACACCAAGGAATAATTCACTTTCCAAAAATATAAATACGCTGCATCTTCATATAACACTTACTAATCAATAACACCAAGGTGAAGCAATAATCCACTTTTCATAAATATACATACATACATACGCCTTGCCTGCATCTTCATATAAAACTTACCAATCTATAACACCAAGGTATAATCCCCTTTCCAAAAATATACATACGCTGCATCTTTATCTAATACTTACCAATCAATAACACCAAGGAATAATCCACTTTCCAAAAATATACATACGCTGTTATCTTCATCTAACACTTACCAATCAATAACACCAAGGTGAAGCAATAATCCACTTTTCAAAAATATACATACATACATAAATACGTATATTTTTTTAATAGAAACACCGAAAAACCCCCTGGTTAGACCACCCGAAGGCAACCACCCCATTACGAGCTACCCCACAGAGGCCCCCGTTGCACCCCTTGAAAGGAGGAAACCCACCCGGATAAAATGGGAAAACCCCCTGGCCAGGGATAGCACCCTTGACGTTGTGGACCCTAAGACTTGCGTCTTACCGTTAGACCACCACCCCAACGGCATACATACATACATACATACATACATACATACATACATACATACATACATACATACATACATACATACATACATACATACATACATACATACATACATACATACATACATACATACATACATACATACATACATACATACATACATACATACATACATACATACATACATACATACATACATACATACATACATACATACATACATACATACATACATACATACATACATACATACATACATACGTACATACGTACGTACGTACGTAATGATTCGAAAAGAGTTTCATTTTAAAACGAAATTACACGACCCAAATCTTATTATTCGTTTATAAGTTGAGTTGAAAAATGATCCAAGAATGCATTTGCTGATTGCAAACGCGGTATGCGTAGATGTTACAGATGATGTTTTTATAAAGTTGTGACTTTATCCTTGTTAGTGCTGTCTATAATGATATCTGAATCAAAAACTTGCAATTGGTATTTTTGTTTCTCTCCTATTTTGTATACGTACGTACGTACATACGTACATACGTACATACGTACATACGTACATACGTACATACGTACATACGTACATACGTACATACGTACATACGTACATACGTACATACGTACATACGTACATACATACATACATACATACATACATACATACATACATCAATTCGAGCTTTTTTATTTTTCTCTCAATCATATAAGCCCTCGTCTAGTTAGTTTCGGATACTCTTTGATGCCCAGATCGATCTGTATGAATATCAAATTCAACTGAATTTATAAACAATAATAAAAGTATAAAATTGCTTATAAATTTGATGAAGAATGTGGCGAGTTGGGTTGGTTGGTGTATAGTGGCATTAATAGTTGGACTTGTTGATTGGTGGACTTATCGTCGAATTCTTGCTATTCAAAAGGTCAAATATCCTCTTAATACACTCGGCAACGAACCCCGCATATTCAAACAAAATATGCATAAAATCCAAACCAAAATCTAAACTGTTATGGTAATCCGTCACAGGAATCTCGTATCCCTACTTGCCCATGTTCCCCAACCTACCTACCGTTATTTGATATATGAGTACATGGAAAATGGAAGCTTACATGACTTATTAAAACAAGTTCAAAATGGAAGGCTAGAGTTAGATTGACTTGCAAGATACAAGATTGCTTTAGGGTAGCATTTGGGCTTGAGTTTCTTCATGTCAGTATAACCCCACATATGGTCCATAGAGACACAAAGCCAGTCAATGTGCTGCTAGATGAAAACATGGAAGCTAGAATTGCGGATTTTGGGTTTGCATACTATATCCCTGAAGCAGACACGCATGTGACATTTTCTCAAGTTGCAGGAACTTGAGGTTTCACTGCAGCAAAATATGGGAGAACCGTGAATTATAATGATAAGTGTGCTATTTATACTTTTGGGGTTTTGCTTGGAGTGTTGGTGAATAGAAAACGACCAACAAATACTTTTTTCAGGGACTTCGTAAGTATGGGTATTATGATATGGATACAAGAAGTGATGATGTCTAATAATTCAAAAGAAGTGATGATGTCTAAAAATCCAAAGGAATCTTGTATCGCCCACGTTCCCCAACCTACCTGCCATTATCTGATATATGAGTACATGGATAATGGAAGCTTACATGACTTATTTAATCAAGTTCAAAATGGAAGGCGAGAGCTAGATTGGCTTACAAGATACAAGATTGCTTTGGGGGTAGCATCAGGGCTTGAGTATCTTCATGTCAGTATCACCCAACATATAGTCCATAGAGACATAAAGCCAGTCAATGTGCTGCTTGATGAAAACATGGAAGCTATAATTGCGGATTTTGGGTTTGCACACTATATCCCAGAAGCAGACACACATGTGACATTTTCTCAATTTGCCGAAACTTGAGGTTTCACTTCACCAGAATATTGGAGAAATGGAAATTACAATGATAAGTGTGATATTTACAGTTTTGGGGTTTTTTGCTTGAAGTGTTGGTCAATGGAAAACTACCAACATATAACTTTTTCAGGGACGTCGTAAGTACGGGTATTATGATATGGATACAAGAGGTGATGATGTCTATTAATCCAAAAGAAGTGATGATATCTAATAATCCAAAGGAATCTAGTATCGCTCACGTTCTCCAACCTACCTACCTTTATCTGATATATGAGTACATGGATAATGGAAACTTACATGACTTATTAAAACAAGTTCAAAATGGAAGGCGAGAGCTAGATTGGCTTGCAAGATACAAGATTAATTTGGTGGTAGCATTCGGGCTTGAGTATCTTCATGTCAGTATCACCAAGCTTATAGTCCATAGAGACATAAAGCCAGTCAATGTGTTGCTTGATGAAAACATGGAAGCTATAATTGCGGATTTTGGGTTTGCACACTATATCCCAGAAGCAGACACGAATGTGACATTTTCTCAATTTGCAGAAACTTGAGGTTTCACTACACCAGAATATGGGATAACCGGGAATTACAATGATAAGTGTGCTATTTACAGTTTTGGGGTTTTGCTTGGAGTGTTGGTGAATAGAAAACGACCAACAAATTCTTTTTTCAAGGACGTCGTAAGTACGGGTATTATGATATGGATACAAGAAGTGATGATGTCCAATAATCCAAAAGAAGTGAGAATGTATAATAATTTAAAGGAATCTCGTATCGCACACGTTCCCCAACCTACGTGCCGTTATCTAATATATGAGTACACTAATAACGGAAGCTTACATGACTTATTAAAACAAGTTTAAAATGGAAGGCGAAAGCTAGATTGGCTTGCAAGATACAAGATTGCTTTGGGGGTAGCATCCAGGCTTGAGTATCTTCATGTCAGTATCACCTCACATATAGTCCATAGAGACATAAAGCCAGTAAGTGTGCTGCTTGAAGAAAACATGGAAGCTAGAAATGCGGATTTTGGGTTTGCACACTATATCCCAAAAGAATGCACGCATGTGACATTTTCTCAAGTTGCAGGAACTTGAAGTTTCACTGCACCAGAATATGGAGAACCAGGAATTACAATGATAAGTGTGCTATTTATAGTTTTAGGGTTTTTGCTTGGACTGTTGGTGAATGGAAAACTACCAACAAATACTTTTTTCAGGGACGTCGTAAGTACGAGTATTATGATATGGATACAAGAAGTAATGATGTCTAATAATCCAAAAGAAGTGATGATGTCTAATAATCCAAAGGAATCTCGTATAGCCCACGTTCCCCAACCTACCTACCATTATCTGATATATGAGTACATGGATAATGGAAGCTTACATGACTTATTAAATCAAGTTCAAAATGGAAGGCGAGAGCTAGATTGGATTACAAGATACAAGATTGCTTTGGGGGTAGCATCAGGGCTCTTGAGTATCTTCATGTCAGTATCACCCAACATATAGTCCATAGAGACATAAAGCCAGTCAATGTGCTGCTTGATGAAAACATGGAAGCTAGAATTGCGGATTTTGGGTTTGCACACTATATCCCGGAAGCAGACATGCATGTGACATTTTCTCAAGTTGCAGAAACTTGAGGTTTCATTGCACCAGAATATGAGAGATTGAGAGAAATGGGAATTACAATGATAAGTGTGATATTTACAGTTTTGGGGTTTTTTGCTTGGAGTGTTACTAAATGGAAAACTACCAACATATACTTTTTTCAGGGACGTCGTAAGTACGGGTATTATGATATAGATACAAGAAGTGAGAATGTCTAATAATCCAAAAGAAGTGATGATGTCTAATAATCCAAAGGAATCTCGTATCGCCCACGTTCTCCACCTACCTGTCTTTATCTAATATATGAGTACATGGATAATGTAAGCTTACATTACTTATTAAAACAAGTTCAAAATGGATGACGAGAGCTAGATTGGCTTACAAGATACAAGATTGCTTTGGGGGTAGCATTCGGGCTTGAGACCAGCACTATTTAAACATTATTTAAACATTGAGAGCTTTAAAATTTGTGCATTTCAAGCCAATTGCTGTTTTTTTTTATTGAATATTTGGATTTTTTTTAACTCCTCCAATTGAATTTAAAGTTACATGTGGCATTGTGCACATGGAAATGGTTACATAACATATAGGTTAAGCACAAAGACATGATTGCACCCATTTTAAGGAACTAAATATAAAAATCCTATTCAAAATTACAAGCACAAACAGGATGATTTTCAATTGACGCAACAGTCAATAAGAAAAAAATAATCTCATTAGATAAAGATTTATGGTTATTGGTGAGAGCTTAACAAAAGCAATTCACCTATAAAATTGCAAAAAGGCCAGGTAAATTGAAGATCATTATGATTTGATAATATATACATGATCAAGAAGCTAGGCAACTTTTTGTTTAGAACTGTCACAGACAAATAATTTCATCGATACACAAATGCTAAGAACAACATCAAGTTGTGTTGTTGTTTACTACAAAAGCATCATAATTATTAGCTTCAAAACATTAATGCCTAAACATGAAATTGTAAATAATTTATACGTTTTTGTAACAAAAAAGAGTCGATCTTGATTGAGATCAAAGTCTCTGTTCGTATCTATGGACTTGATATCTAACACTAGTTTCATGACATGACTTCTACGCCTAACTCTTAAGTATTTGTTGAATTGTTGAGGTCCTATAAATACATGTCTTGGTATGAGTTCTTACTTTTTTTAAATGAAAACCTAAAAAATCACAACAATATAAATGGGCAAATTGAATTTTAATATTCGAAAATATAACCAATTAGCTGATAATAATCTATACTAGTAATTCGATCAATCAAAACTTCTAATTTTCTCTTTAGTTTTTAATGACAATTTCAATAGCGTAATTATTTCATAGATTTACATTCAAGTTGCATTTTATTTCCACTTAAAATATGTGTTGGTGGTCTCAAGTTTGATCAACTTTGTTACCAATGAACCGCTGTTAAAAAAATTTAACGACGTTAAATTTTGTCGAAATACTGACCAAAGTTTTAGGGCTTTTGACTGAAAGAAGAATACGAGCCGACTGATGTAAAAACTACCTTGAAGCGATGCTCAAACGAAGCATTTTCTTTACATTCGATTGAAGCATTGTTTGGTTTAAACACTCGGTTGAAGCATCAATTCGTCATTTGGAGCACTGTTTCGAGTTAATTTTTATATCAATCGACTTGTATTCTTCTTACAATTAAAAGCCCTAAAACGTCAGCCTGGAATTTGAAAAAACTTAACGCCGTTAAAAAACATTTAACGACAGTCCGTTGAAGGAAAAAAACGATAAAAGTTGGGACTACCGGTACATATTACGGTAGTTGAGACTGATAACAACCAACAACAAATAGGGCTGGCAATTTTGTACACGGACACGAATACACGACACGAACCTACACGGTCTTAACATGTAACAGGTAAGGCCTTAACAGGTAACATGTACTAAACAGGTAGACACGAATCTACCTGTTAATTTTCGTGTATTTAACAGGTATTTACCTGTTTACCTGTTAGTACCTGTTACTACCTGTTATGATTTTTTAAAAATTAAAAATATAATTTAATATAACATATTTACCTTATTTACCCTTATACTTATAGAAAATTTTTATTTTACTAAACAAGTTCTTGAATACTTGTTTTTAAATAAGTCTTATCGTGTATACCTGTTATAAACAGGTACAGGTACAGGTAATGGTAACAGGTACACGATAGCTTATCGTGTCGTGTACAGGTAATAGGTTTCGTGTTCGTGTCTTAACAGGTTCGTGTCTTAACAGGTACAGATATATACGATTTGCCAGTCCTAACAACAAATAGTTTTTTACTCTTAAAATTCAATACTCCTTGGTGTTATAATATTGAGACTATTTGTGGTTCAACCTTTTATGCATGGGCTTAAGGGTTTGTACTCTTTAGTATTGCGTCTTATTATGAAATCTATATCTATACAGTTTTTATTGCCACGTGTCAGATACAATGAATAAAGGTTTGTAAACATTTTCCCGCTCACTACTTTGCCATCGTATTTCTATCAAGTTGTAGCCTCAAATATGGAATTACATTATTTTCTAGAGATAAATCGTTTTATTTTGTTAATGAAATCGTTCTATTTGGGTGAAAAATCATTGTCATAATAATTTCCGGTTATATCAGTGATTTCTCTCAATATATAGTTGCCATCTAATTTTTCATGATATTAATGGCTATTGTTTTCTTTAACCGTACAATATACGGGTATTTAAACTAGTGAATAAATAGAAACCAGTTTCTTCTCTCTCAATCTCTTATTTTGGATAAATATTACATATTTCTAAAGGCCATTTGAACTTTGAAGGCAAAAATTAAAAAAAACAAGACAAATCTCATCATGTTTCTTTTTCATCAACAACTTTGTTAATCGTTACCGCGCAACCTCTAAAAAATCACCACCGTAACAAACCTCATATCCACCACATTCATTACCAAAAATGTCTGAAAACAAGCCAAACACCATCCCCCTCCCCGAAACCGCTCAATCCGACATCGACGAGATCGAAAACCTTATTACCGCGAGCGTCCAGCTCGCACCCTCCACCGTCCAACCCGTTCGTCCACCATCCCCAACACCACCACCACCACCTTCCATCCCCGTATCCACATCCGCTTACATCCCACCCAACATCCCTCCGCCTCAAAACAAACCCGCGTTTGTACCCGCAGCACCTCAGCAACCATCTAACGTTAATAGTAATGCAAATGCGGGCCCAAAGCCGGTCATCCCGCCCCGGTCAAACATGACCGGGTTTGGGCCACCGCAGAACACGTTGACGGAACCTGTTTGGGAGACGGTGAAAAGAGATGTGATGAGGATTGTTAGCAATTTAAAATTAGTTGTGTTCCCGAATCCGTACCGGGAAGATCCCGGGAAGGCGATGCGGGATTGGGATCTATGGGGGCCGTTCTTCTTCATTGTGTTTTTAGGACTCACGTTATCTTGGTCTGCCTCTATAGAAAAGGTGATGATCATCATTAAACAAAACAAATGATTTGTCACATTTTCTTGGTTTGTTACTTACCCACAACCAAATTATTGTAAGTTTAATATGTTACATGTTAACTAAAGTTTAATCTTTGTTTAACTTAGAATAATAATAATCTTGTAGAAGTAAAACTTGTTACTTATGATTGTGTTTGTGGTTGTGTTGATCCAGTCTCAAGTTTTTGCTGTTGCCTTTGCTCTACTTGCAACTGGTGCTGTTATTCTCACACTCAATGTCTTACTGTTGGTAATCATTTCATTAATCTTCTTAGACTACATGTAATGGGCGTTTTGCCCCTAAAAGAACGCACATAACACCCCCTCATGCCCCGCACACCATTACGTGGGGTCGTTATGGGGCAAATCTTGTTTGAGCTTTTTATATATAACGCCCACACCCCACTCAATTCAATGCAAAATGTCTCCAACGGCTCAATATTAAACATCAGTTTGACTCCGGTAGCAGTACAAGAAGCAATATACTCACATGGACATTTAAATGAAAGTGATAAACTGCAGTAGCAGTGATTTAAAAAAAATTCAGATGGGTGTGAAGAAAAGAGATGGATCTCTACTTGAGAAATAGGGAATTGCTTCTTGTATGCAGCTGTAGATTGTGAATATGTTATTGAGTGAGTTTAAAGTTTAAACCCTATCGGCTATCTATCACATTACTTATATAGATTGAGTCTTAGGATTAGTCAGTTCTATTTCTCGATGGGGGCAGGGAAGGGATATAACTCAGCGGTATTTCTCGATGGGGGCAGGGAAGGGATATAACTCAGCGGTAGAGTGTATCCACCGAGAAGAAATTTGACCTAGCCCACTAACACCAAGTGCATCCCATTTGTCTCTTAGCCTTTAAACCTAGTTGAAATATACCTACAATAAACCAAATAACAAACATTAGTTAAAAATGTAATAATATGTTTGGTGGGAATTGCTAGCGTTTTCAACAACAATACACCATAAGCTCTCAAAACATATTTATTAATCGAAGTTATTACCAATGTTATTAAATCGGCTGGTCCGACCGGTTGTACCGCGGTTGGACCGCTTTTTTTAAGAATCACGGTTCAATTAAATAAATGATTAATTAAATGATTAGTTAAATGACGGGGTAATGATTGTGGGGCATTATATGAGGCATTAACCATTACATCTTTTTTTTTATAATGCCTCTTAGTGACATGACATCCACTTGACACATAATGCCCCTAAGGGACATGAGCCATTACATGTAGTCTTATACCCAAATAGATACACGTATATATACATGTGATGAAATGGATTATGATGCGTGCAGGGTGGGCGTATAATTTTCTTCCAAAGTGTGAGTTTATTAGGTTACTGTCTATTCCCTCTTGTTGTGGGAGCATTTATATGCATGTTGAAGGACAATGTGGTGATGAAGATGGTGGTTGTGTGTGTGACATTGGGTTGGAGCTCTTGGGCAGCATATCCCTTCATAAGTACAGCAGTTAATCTTAGAAGAAAAGCCCTCGCCATATATCCCGTCTTACTCATGTACGTATCCGTCGGTTTCCTTATTATCGCAATCAATTAATCCTACAAAAATATTTATATATATTCATCATTGTTGATTTGGTTATGCTTTGTACATGGAGGTTTAGTGAAGATACATTGTTTCTTTGTACATGGCCTATGTAATGATGAAGCCAGTGAAAATGCTGATAATGATCAAGGCAAATAGTTAGCCAACTCTTATTAACAAGGCATCAATAACAATCAACTTACGTCGAACATGTTTTGTTCATAGAAGCATTACGTTGAACAGGTTTGGTGCAGTATAACAAAAATCGATAAAAAGTTTCCTAACTCCCAAATTGATAAATATTTTTTGTATCTACATTAGTATGAGAAAAAACTCGAACAAATAGAACAACAATCATATGATTAAAAAAAAATGATTAAAAAATTACAATTTCAAACTTTTTCTTTTAAGTTTATATTTTTTATTTGGATTTCATTTCTTATTTGATTTTTTAGAGTTAATTACACGGATGGCCCATGCGATTTGATCTTATTTCATGTATGGCCCATAACTTTTTAAAATTACAAAGATGGCTCTTACTTTTCGGAATTTTGTTGCACCATTAGCCCTTGGAGTTGATGGGCGTTAGACTTCTCCATTAAGTGAGTGTGAAAAGACTATTTTACCTTGGTAAAAAAAACAAAAATTATTTTTAATATATTTGTTATTAGTATTGTTGGGGTTTAAAAGCAAGAAGGCGAAGAGAGTTAAATGTTTGGAGAGGAGAATTTGGATGAACCGATGGTAGGCCTTCGATCTTTCAAGATTATATAAGTTTGGTGTCACGTGATCAGTGACTCCTATATTAAGTAACCAATTGTGGCCAGCAACAAAGCGAGATTCATGGATATCTGCAAAATAATTGTTAAGATTAGTACGACATGTAGATGGTGCCCGACATGGAGAATTGCGTAATTACTCAAATGTTCTTGCGTGATGATTTCACCTTTAATTCTAATAATTTCAGTCCCAAAATTTTGTTTTTCCATTATTATTTGTTCTTGCGTGATAATTATTACACAAATAAAAATCCTTCATGCGTGAAAATCTCGTCTCCATTCTTCCCATGAAAAAGCAATTTATGTTTTAAACTTTCTCTATTGTTATAATATCAAGTAACATAATCTTGAGTAACTTGACATAATAACGTTGACATAATAACGTTGACGATTTGATTAATATAAAATCCTTATATGTTTGTTCCACAAAGACAATAACATTCAAGAACGGTGTTCTCTCCACCTAAGCTAGCTAAAGGTTCCAAAACATGAATGTGAATGCTACATCAACTTGTTTTTACAAAAGATAACAAATTTCTTCCAAGAAATTATATAGAGACTTGACTCACCCACTATCTCATACACACACATATTTTCTTACATTTTGGTCTTATTCTTCATTAAAAAAACCAAGCACTTTCATATGCAAGATCATACATATGGTGTCATTTTCCTTGTCCTAACCAATTCATTCGTTCGCTAGGTATAGCTTTCTTCTCGTGATCTTGATATTCATATACGTACCTTGAAACAAAAACTTTGGAGCATATATAACATCGCGCATTTGAATCCTTGAAATGAAGAAGGAAAGCGCGGTCTTTATAGTATGCTTAATGCTCATCGCGATGCCATGGGTTCAAAGCAAATCCGAAGGGCCAAAAGAAGTGGAAGAATGGTTCAAAGAGCTTCCGCTAAAGAAAGAAAAGGTTACAAAGTTACACTTTTATTTTCATGATAACACATCAGGACCAAATCAAACTGCGTTCCAAATAGCCGAATCCAACATAAGCTCGACCACGGTGACACAGTTTGGTCGAACGTTTATGTTTGACAACCTGTTGACGGTTGAACCGGATGCAAGGTCCACGAGGATTGGTAAAGGTCAAGGGTTCTTTGGTGCGGCTTCCTTTGAAGAGCCTAGGTTTCTTATGAACCTTAACTTTGTGTTTACACAAGGGAAGTATAATGGTAGCACTCTACAGTTTCTTGGAACAAACCCGATACTTCACCAGGTTCGCGAGATGTCTATCGTTGGCGGGACAGGGGTTTTCCGACTCGCACGTGGTGTTGCGACGGCTCAAACGTATTTTTTCAAGGGTTCATCGTCTATTGTTGAATATGATTTTGTTGTTGTTCACTATTAAGGTTGATCTACATTGTCACCTAATCGATCATTTTACTTTTTTGTTTGACAAAATAAGGTAATTTCATACCATGTACTCCTTTTAAAATAATAGTTATATTTGGTCTCTCGCGCATCACGCGAGAGAATTTCATTCAATTGTGTTCAAGTGTAGTTAACTTTGCATCACTATGCAAGCTAAACCACAAAAATTTGAAGGTTCTTGTTTTGGAGTCATTACCACCGGTGGTACGGACCTGGTAGCGGAGGTTCTCGCCGCCTTTGTCTTTCTTTTGCAGTTTTCTTCCTTCTCTTGAGCATGTTAATGAAAGAAGATGTTGCAATTATGAGGAAATAATCTCTGCTGATTTGTTGATATATGTAGTTAAGTTTGTTGATATACGCGGTTGAATGGCAGGAAATGTGGCATACAAAGCACAAAACAAAGTTATCAAGGGACACCTACACAAAAAAAACACGGGTAACAACTAAATACATCATAACTCAACACCACTCAAATATTTTGTCAAGAAAGAAAATCAAAATAAAATAGCAATAACAAAGCATAAATAAAAATTAGACATACACCTAAAACACATCACCACACATCCAATTACGACACAACAAATCAAAAAATAACCAGTAACAAAACAACTCAAGCCACCAACCAGTAACAACGCTACACCACATCCAACACACAAGACACTATTCATAGCATTTGTGTTTCAATATAGTTAAATTTGCAATGGTTATGCAACTATTGGTCTGTAGGTGTTAACCGGTTCTAAAAGCTTGAGGATATAAAAAACAGCTTTTTTTAAAAAAATATATATAAGACAATGTGTAATAGGACGTGATGCCCATTTATAAAGCCTCAATAACGTCTCAAACACTATTACACTGACATTATTTAGAAAAACTGATATGTCATCATATATACAACTCCCATTTGTACTCATCTCCATATAAACTGTTCAATTGGAAAAAAATCCTAATATGTCGTTATATATACAACGTCCATTTGCGAAACAATTAAGAGTTTTTAACCAGCCTGTTGCCCTGTTGTAGTTGGCTTCTGGTTGAATCAGTTCGCTTTTAAAGACATTGATATTACATGTAAGATCATTGTAATTGAAATTTTGAAAATGGCTCTTATAGATCATACTCATTAATAGACTTATTGTTATAGTGATGAATATAGTCATCTAGTGGTTCATCTTTTATCTTTAAGCTGTATTTTGTGAAGTTGGTTGACAAAATGATGACCATAATTAAGTTAGTGGATGGACAATAATTTGAGATGCATATAAAATAAAATAGAAAATAAATAAAGAAAGAAATTATAGAATAATGAGTAATGAATAATAGTTTTGTTTCGTTGCCGAAATTTTTTATACCCTTGATTTCGATCTTTAACCCACCACCGAGTCCGAGTCCACAAGATATATACGGACAAAAACTGAAATCATATAAAGATTATAAGACCAGGTTACACAATGCGGCTGGCAGGTCTTACGTATGTGACTTCGTCTTATGCGTTGGTTAATAATTTTTTTCAATACGGTGTAATTAAAGTCGTAATGCTTCGCATATTAAAAGACGGAGATATATCCAATCTCAGTAGAAAAATAACAACTAAGTCAAAGTTGTAAATATATCAAATTCACTACACCAATTTGACCCTATAGAGACCACACCTATAGAGAGGACATCCATTGGTCTCTATAGGATAACTACAGCGACGACATATAGTCTCTATAGGATGCATTCAAAAATCTCTTTTGGCCACCCTATAACGAGGACATGTAGTCTCTATAGGTAAAATAATTTATTTTTTCGTTATTTTTTTGTTTTCTCAAATAATAGAAAAGATATTACCAGCCTATAGCGAGGACGCCGTCGTCGCTAAAACCTATAGTGACGACATGAATTTTTTAGCGGGATAATTGGCGGGCTTATTCTCGCGCGACTGTGAAAAATAGATCCATCGAGACTACATGCCCTCTCAATATGTTTGCCCTAAATAAGAGGAAAAGCAGTCTCATTTACCCCAACATAACTACAGAACCTTTCCTCCAAAACTTTCCTCCGACCTCATCGTTCTTCTATCGCCGTCATAGTTCAAGCTGTGGAACAACTATTTCTTCGTCGCCACTACTGTCAATCTCAGGTGAGTGTCTCTTCTTATCCCTTTACCTCCTTCAATCGATCGACATTTGGTTGTTTTAACAAGGGTTTAGGAGTAGACATTATTGTAGCTTGATTCATACCTTGATTGTAATTATTTTGCAAATCGATCGACATTTGGTTGTCTTTGCTTTGAAACCTAACCAGGGTTTGCACACTACCACATCGTATTAGGTGCTTTTAGTTCAATTTTGTTCCATCGACTTTGTATGAGATGATAACTTATTGTATTTTAGGGGTTTTAAAATCGTATGAGATGATAACTTGGGTTTGCACACTACCACATCGTATGAGATGATATTATTTGCTTTTGAAATCGTTACTAAATATGCACTGATATGATTGTATTTTAACTCAATATTTTAGAGTTTGTTTGATTAACTGAAAATGTATTACTAGTTTGGATTAAACAACCAATTTTTACCTAAAACTGTTAATTGTGATAAGCAAATACAAAACAACCCCTAATTTGATGAATCGATCAGTAACCTAAAACAAAACCATAAACAAATCATTATATATCCTTATATGCTTATTGTTTCCAAAACAAGCAGTTTGGACCAAACATCTTGAAATATCAAAACTGTTAATTATGAAACACAAATAACAAACATCCCATAATGCGTAAATCAATAGCCAAATACACAATCAAAGAGTGCTAAAATTAGCCAAACTATTCAAATGAGAAGATCCATAGAACTCACAGATATAAAAATCTATAGATTTATATACTATAACCAATTAAATCTAAAAGGGTTGTGATTTTTAATATTGAAACAGTTATGACTATTGATAAGAGTTGGATTAAAATCAAAGATCGGAGGGATCAGGTTTTCTTAAAAGGTCTTGATGATTTTATAGAGCATGTTAAGAACTATGTCGATAAAAATGGCAAAACGAAATGCCCGTGTACAAAATGTGTCAATGCGCTTAAACATGATTTGCCTCGTGTACGTGCCCACATATATGACCAAGGGTTTTCTTCATTTTATACGGTGTGGCTACATCATGGTGAGACACCTAATTATTCAGATTCTGCGAAACAATTTGCTAACATGACACCTAGGGGATCGGACCAAGGTGCAACAAGTCATGAAATGTTTGATGTAATTGAAGATGTTGTATTAGAGAATTCAGAAAACATAGCTAGAGCAAACCAAACTGGTTTAGACCCGGATTTTGATACAATGTTTAGCGAGCTCAATACCGAGTTATACCTTGGCTGTAGTTGGATGTCTTCCCTAAACTTTATAGCAAAATTGACGCATATTAAAGTCATCAACAAATGGACGAATAGTTCGTTTGATCAACTTTTAGAGTTTCTAAAAGTTGCATTTCCGAAAGAAAATCACATTCCAACATCTCACTATGAAGCGAAGAAGAAACTAAGCAAGATTGGGTTAGGATATGAATCTATCCATGCTTGCATCAATGATTGTGCTTTGTTTTGGAAGGAAAATAAGAAATTGCAAAATTGTCCCGTTTGTAACGAGAGCAGATGGGTTGATAAAAACACATCAGGGAAGAAAGTACCACAAAAAGTGTTGCGTTACTTTCCTTTGACTGACAGGCTTCGAAGAAGGTATAGTTCTAGAATGACGGCTAAAGATATGATTTGGCATGCCACTGGACGCTCAAAAGATGGAAAGATGCGTCATCCTGTTGACGGGAAGGCATGGCAAGATTTTGATAAAAGATATTATGATTTTGCCAAAGAACCGAGGAACGTACGTTTGGGTTTGGCGGCCGATGGCTTTAATCCATTCGGTAACATGAGCTTGTCTTATAGTATGTGGCCAGTAGTGTTGACGACATACAATACACCTCCATGGTTATGCATGAAACCTAAAACTATTTAAGAAGATGGAGGCCCAAAAATCTCGACTTCCCATTAGATTTGATATGGCGGGGAACCAATATAGCGCGATAGGAGAAAATTACAACTCTTGGATCCGGGCAATTGGTAGTATGGTGGGAGCTGGTGGTTTTCATTATTCTAGTTGGGATCATGTCCCTGACACCCATAAGGCAAACTTGTTTCAGTTTCTAGAGGCGAGTAATTTATTTGAAGTTTTATTTGCATTTCAACTTCATTACTTTAAGATTTTACTAATAACTTTATTTTGCAGTCACATTTCGATCTTGAACGCTACAAAAAAACTTCACATTGGCCTTGGATAATAGAGGGGATAACAGCAGATTGTAGACTTCGGTTCAATGACCGAAAGAACAAGGAAAAGCTCAAATTTAACAAGCGTGGAGGTTGTAAGAAGGAGCAGGTGGTAAGGCGAAACCCCCCAAATTATTACGACCCGGAAATGTGGGGTAAATTGGTTGATCATTTCTGCTCCGAGGACCATATTAAACGCTCAACTGCAAATACCGAGAATAGATCTAAGCAAAAATACCCGAGTCGACATGGAAGCTGCTCTTACGCGAATGGGCGAGATCAAGCGGTAAGAAACATAGCCCGCTCATGTTGCCCGTTGTTTAAAATACTTATATAGTATTTTTGTTGTATACAAGGGAGAAGGAGGATCCTCTTACATTGACCACTGGGCAAAAATGCATACCAAAAAGGACGGGAGTTGGCTTGAAAACGCTGAACCAGATTGGGTAAGTTCTTGACTAGTTTGATTCTTATATGTTGTTATCAACAACTAAATTTATGAGTAATGAAGGGTTTCTTAAGTTGTTTACTGGTATGAGGCCAAATAAATCATGTTCAGGGGCCCTTACTACAAACTAGTACATGCTGTTTATATGGATCAGTTGGGAGAAGGTTTTTGATGCAGGAAATCATAAGCATATCTTCTAATATTTATTTAAATTTCAAATTCCTATTTAATCTAATTGTTTCCAAGTTTATCTTTTTCTTAGTTTATTATAAATAGTGATAAAGCTTGTTTAGTTGGTAGTTGATTATTTTGATTAAAGATTTGTAAGCTTTAAGCTTGTTACCGAATTATTCGGTTTGGAATCATTTGAATGAAACCTTAAGTTTCTTGAGCCATTTGATCGCTTCCAAAACTGCATCAGTTGGTATCAGAGCTTTGGTTTATCAGATGGCTCGTTGTAGAAGTGAGTATCTTGATCGTAGAACCGCCGAGCGAGGCAACGCTAAAGATGCTTCAGGCTTGTTCAATCGTGAGGTTGAGCAAGTCAGACGATTACCACAACTTATCCTTGGATTGGGAAAAGTTGAGTTGATTGGACGGCTACAACACCCGTCAACATTGAAGGAAACTAAACCAGAAGAACCCGTCTGGGACGAGTATTTTGGGGAGGAGGAGTATCCTTCAAGTGTCGATTTGTCGACGTTGAAGGAAACAAAACCGACAGAATCCGTCTGGGACGAGTCTGTTAGGGATGAGGAGTATCCTACCAATGACGACATTATCTATGATTCTTGTCCGGTGTATGATGAGTACATGGATGAAGATTGGTATAAATGGGTAAATGATGGTTCGGTTGAAGTACAACAAGAGTCTTCTACGATTTCTTCAGGTGGTTCTATGGTGTTTGACGATGGTTTAATGGCGGTACCGGAAGGTAGATTCCCTTCTAGCCGAAATTGGGTTAGTGATTTCTCATGTTTGGTAACTCAAACTAACCTACTGGTTTGTGGTGATATATTCGAAGGATCAAAATTTAATTTGGATAATGATATCAGTTCAAATTGTCATTCAAATATTAAAAATAAAGATTTGGATGCAAGGATTGCATCTTCCAAAAATATATGTGATAATAAAAATCACGGTGGAATTAGAAATTACCTCTCAATGGGCCACTACATTAACAAGGGGTCCCACTATATTAACAAGGGGCTAAAGTCCTATTCAAATGAGCAACATGGTGATGGAAGTAATTCAAGTCCAACGAGTGTTGAAAATTTGGGTTCCTCTTCTGGGTCTACTACTGGTCGAGCTGGGCTACAAAAGAGGAAAATGAAAAAAATCAATATTACTTTTGATCCTGGTGGATTACATTTGGAGTTTACAAGACTCGAGGTCGAGTCTTTTTCCGAGAAGGGGAGTATGATGCAGGAAATCATAAGCATATCTTCTAATATTTATTTAAATTTCAAATTCCTATTTAATCTAATTGTTTCCAAGTTTATCTTTTTCTTAGTTTATTATAAATAGTGATAAAGCTTGTTTAGTTGGTAGTTGATTTTGATTAAGTTTAATTATAAGAACATTGTTCTTGGAACCTATGGTTCAATTTATAGTCTTTGATTAATCTATTGTTCTTGAGCCATTTGATTGCACGCGAAACTGCATCAGTTTTATGCATTACATGCTCTTTTTCATTAATATTGTTGCTGACATGGAACTCAGTTAGTTATTGAACATGATGGGGGTATATGCTTTTAAAAGGTTTAGTGATTAAAAGATTGTGTAGCTTTTAGTAGACTTAAAAAGTTAACTTGTTTGTTTTTTTAATGAAGGTCAAAATACAAGAAGAATTAGAACATATGAAAACTTTGGCTGCCGAAGGTGGAGACCCGGTTGATGAACTAAAATGCTTAAAAACTGCATTGGGTCCAAGGCGCGGGTTTACAAAAGGCATTGGGCGAATCGTCAAACGACCGTCTCACTTTGGTCTTTCTAGCACTAGCGGGTCGTCCTCCTACACTTCTATTGATGATAGATTTGCCCGAATGGAACAAGAGATTAAGAAATTGAAAAAGCAAGTGGCCAAGAAGAAAACCCACGGAACAAACGAAGAAGTTGAAGACGACGATGAAGTTGAAGTTGAAGACGAAGAAGAAGGAGACGAGGACGATTATGAAGGAGCCTAGATCATTTGTATGAACAAGTTCGTTTAAACGTCATTTGATGAACGTTTTTATTTCCTAGTTTTTGAACGGATGTTAATTTAGGGTATTAATTTAAGGTCTTAATTTAGGATGTTAATTTAGGATGTTATTTAGGATGATACTAGCTTTATGGACGTAATGAAAAACAGCAGGTTCTTCAACTTTTTGTGAAAAATACAGGTTTTAAATGGAAAAAAATGCAGGTTTTTAAAAACAAAATTTTAAAAAATTACTTATCTATAGAGACGACATGTCGTCGCTAAAAGTAAAATCCAAAAACAAATGAAATTACTTTTTGCGACAACTTTTTGCGACAACTTGTCGTCGCTAAAGGGTATTTTCTTACCTATTTTATATTTTTTTTGGGTTTAGGCAAGACTATTGCTACGGATATGTTGCTGCGACATGTCGTCGCAAAAAATTAGTTTTAGCGACTAACTGGATCTTGCGACGACACTCTTTACCTGTAACGAAGGAACAATTGAGACAAAGCAATAGCGACTACTTGTCGTCGCGAATAGCTATGGCGACGACAAAGTGGACTTTTAGACACGACAATCGTCGTCGCAATTGACTTGTTTTGGTGTAGTGAAAGTAGAGTATGAGGTTTAAAGTTGCAAACTGAGTAGGTTATTAGGGGTTAAACTGACAATAAGTTAAAGTCAGAAAATCAAAATCGTATATATGTCGAAGTTGAGCTTAATAATAAAAAATTATTGAGAATGATTTCTTAGTGTTGAGCAGGTGCAATATATTATTCTTGTTCTTTATGCTAAATTTCTGTTTGTATCTGATATACCTTTTAATATATATTAGTGGTCTAATATATAATTTAGGTATATTGGTTTTCACTGATCTCAATTATTACATTTTGTCTTCTACTGGTCTCAACTATTAAATTGGTTGTTAACGATCCCAACTTTTATCACTTTGGTAACCACTGGTCCCGTCGTTAAATTTTTCTAACGCCGTTAAGTTTTTTCCAAATTCAAGACCGATGTTTTAGACCTTTTGTTCGGAAGGATAATACGTGTCGATTGATGTTAAAGTTTTCTCGAAAAGGCTCTCTGAACGATAAAATTTTTACATCCGATTGAAGCACCGTTAGGTTTAAACACCCGATTGAAGCACTATTTCGTTGTTCGGAGCGCCGTTTTGAGGTAACTTTTTCATCAATCGACTTATATTATCGTTCCGATCAAAAGGCTTATAAATCGGTATTGAATTCGGAAAAAACTTAGCGGCGTTAAAAAAATTTAACGACGGGACCAATGGTTACCAAAGTGATAAAAGTTGGGACCGTTGGCAGCCAATTCAATAGTTGGGACCGATAGAAGACAAAATGTGATAGTTGAGACCAGTGAAAACCAATATACCTGTAATTTATGCAATGACCTACTTTGAATGACACTTTTCATGAACAATTATTATTTTGCCCCTTGGAAACTCCACAAAATATCACGTACTCAAGCTAATAAATGCCTTTTTAACATGAAGTTTGTAAATTAATTTTGATTTATTTGATGCATGTTTGTGGGTTTAACTTATGATTAAAGTTGTTTGTGTGATGCATAATGGAGGATAAAAGGTAAAAAGAGCGATGGCAATTTATTTGAGCTTAACTCAAATTTTATGAATACCTTGTTCCACATGTTTAAAGGTAATGAACTAATTCCCCTAGCTTTGTTGAAGTTATTATTTTTCAAGTTTGTTATATGAATTTATAACTAGTTTGTTTTCTTTGTTTGTTGGCATGCTCAAATATGCCATTGGGTAACTTCAACTCATCATTGTAGGCTTTTGAAAGTAAATGGCAATAAGACTCTAGCTCAACTAGTTGCAATGTAAATGCATGGGATTTTCCTGTAAATGTAATCAAATTACATATAATTTATATGCATTAGAATCCCAAATCTTTATGTTGATCTTCATGTAGAAAAAATCACCTAAATCTTCATGTTCTTTGTAAAGGACATGTATAGGCAAATGATCATCTGACTTTAAGATCATATAATCAGGCTGGCCGATTTGGAGGGATGCAATGACTTGAGATGCGTTTCTTTGTTAGATTTTTTTTTTCATGTAATTGTCGATGGATAGAAATTTTTGGCTTGATTTGTGTAAAAATTCTAGTAACATGTTGGTTATATTGAATATAAAATTTTTTTAATTTATGTTTGCATCTATAAGATTTTTAAATATACAAGATTTTTTTAATTTATTTGCAAAATTTTGTGACGTCATTGCAACTAAAACACGGTCGCAAAATGGGAGTGGTCGCAAATCGACTGAAAATGGTGGCAGTCGCAAATTTTGCGACGGCATAAAGGTCGCAAGTTCTGAGATGGCAGTGCCAATCACTAAATAAACACGGTCGTAAAATGGTTGTTATAGGACATTACAGACGGATGTTTTTCCAATTGACTTTTCAGTCACCAAATGGTCTAAGTAGCCTTTGTCTACCGTTTTGAGACCGAAATGATTAATGCCTAATTTTGTACCGGTGGTTTTAATTAATTAAGGGGTGTTTAAGACTTTAAGAACTTGTATCTTGCAATGTGATTAAAATCCATGGTATCAACCTTGGGTGGAGATCTCAAAAAGGTTAGCCAAGGAAAACAACGTCGTATTTATGCATATATATGATTTGATATTATGTTATAAAGAACTAGTTTAAGACCTGCGTGTTACACGAATAGATACATGTAAAATACATATGTATTATTCTAAAAATTAAAGGAAAAAGATATGTAAAAAAAGATTTATAATATTTCTTGACCGAGTACCATATTGATTGATCGAATAACGGTAAAATATATAATATGTAAGTTCATATATATATATATATATATATATATGTTATGAATGCAATTACATATATATTAATGAAAAATATAAACCAAAAGTGTAAGTGTAACTAATGTTTGGCAGTACACGAGTGAAGCTTGCTCTTTCCATCTAAATCAATTAATGTAAACCAAATGCGGCATTAGGGCTCTTATTATGTAATATTTTTACCAAGTTTATTGTACTGAACCTACAAAAATTGTTATGATTAGTACCGAATGCGTTACTAAAGTTTAAATTAAGTATTAACAAAAACCATTTGAGGTACACAAATTTGATCCATATGCATCTGTGAGAGTATTGAATTTGCAATCCAATTAACCCATATACAACTTTGCAGCAGATTGAATACAAAAGGCACTGAACAACCAAATAATTGCCTTGCTATATATCCTTCCCTGAAATAATCATGCATACTTCCAATTAATGTACATAAATTAAACTAAACAAATGGAAACACGGTTTCATCGTATTCGTATATGTAATCAACTCTAAAACAACTTGGGTAGCGGGTCACTTGAACTTCACAAGTTGAATGAACCTATGATGTTTTTGTACTCATGTATAATCACGTATGTCACGTGAGCAATTTGTTCTTCGAACTAAATTACTAAACTTTTACATTTTAAATAAGAAATATAGTATTAGAAACTAGACGGACCTCAAGAGGGAGACTTAATTTCCTGAACATGCAGAAGCAAAATTTAAGCCTATCTGCAATATGAGTAGATTAAAGAAGAGTCAAACTCATGAAAAATATGAATAAATAAAGAAAATGAACAGATTGATAGTAAAATCAAACCTCATGAATCATAGCAAAACACCTTTTTTTTTCTTCAACTCAGAACCAACACCCTTTCTCTAACCTTCATTTTCTTCTTATCGATCCCTTCGTCTTTGATAAAGATGAAGCCTTTGAGTTGTGAAATGACTTCTAATATAACTCAAGTATGTGTGGTGAAGTGGAGCATGGTACACAACTCTCTTGTTGTTGTATGCGGTAGGTTTTAGGTTTTTTGCCATGAAAAGCGAAAGAAAACTAGTGAAAAAAAAAGAATGTCTATATTTTATACTCGTGTCACAAAATGGGTTTAAGGTCCCCATGTAGCATACTTCCGGGTAATTCAATTTGGGTAGGAAATTAATCTTAAGAACAGTTTCATTGAATGTGTGGCTCTTAAAACCGTTTTTTATTAGAATATATAAATATATGATATGATTATACTATTGTTAATTTATTTCATATCCATTCAAAGAAGACAAAGCCAACCAAACATGTTGTCATACGTTACAATGTTATGTCTCTTGTACAAAAACTTTTAAGATGGTACTTCCAGTTGTGATTTTTATGATAGGTTAATTTGTAATAACAATGTTAAATGTCAGATTAACTTGAACTACATATGAAACAAACTAGAAGATGATCACCTATAAGCATAACGACTAAAGATGATAGGTTATTTTAGTATCAACTATGGTTACTGGTTGCTTAATTATAGGCTCTATCTATTCACACATTTAACCTTTCTATCTATCCACCTTTTTAACGGCGCGTTAAGTACTTAACGGCCGTTAAATCTTTTTAACTGCCCGTTAAGCCTTTAACGGCCGTTAGATGTTTTTTTTTTTTTTTTTTTGTAGTATGACGGTTTGTTAGGCCTTTAACGAAATTTGCAATAATTATTATGGCAATTAAATCATATTATTATAATATCAAATAGTTCAAAAGTTCCTAACATGTTATAGTGTGAAATTTGCAATAATTATAAATTTTATGTGACGATTACTTGGTGTTTCAAAACTAAAAAGAACAAGGTTATGATAACTATATGCAATTATAAGGTTATAAAATAAATTAAAAGTAGCTCTATGAGACATGTATGACGATAATATATAAGTTTGAGTTTCTTTATGCTTATCTTTTCTTTTCTCTTGTTCAAAAAGTGGGTAAAGAAGATATGTTAGATGAGAATATCCACGATTTAGGTCATATATTTTGCAGTATTTATATTATCTTTTCAATAAAAAGAAATAATAAAATACTTTTCTCATATATATATATATATATATATATATATATATATATAAGGATGCATTTGAGTTTCTCATATGTTTCAAGTAAATAATCTAAATGATACATATAATTGTTTTACAAAATAGTCATTTTTGAAATTAAAAAAAAATACCAATAATTTTAACTGCTCGTTAAGCATCTAACGGCCGTTAGAATTTTTTTAAATTTTTTTTTATATTTAATTTTTTTTATTTTATAATTACGTTTGTAGTATAACGGCCCGTTAAAGACTTAACGGGCGTTAAATGAGTGTTTGATTAGATTGTTAGGTGTGTGAATAGGGTATCCCTATATATAATCAATGAAAGTCATTAGGGCTAAGAAAACGACATTTAAGGTTATGTGATCAATTAAGGTCTATGTTGTTCAATCATGGTAATTGATGATCACTTAAGGCTGTTAATGATCAATTAGGATTACTTTGATCGATATGGACTAAGTCAAGGCTCCACATCATCTGGCATTCACAGTTTCACACGTCTCCACATTATGCATGTTTCCCCGTTGTTAATGTATTTAAACTAATTAAGTTTGGGTTAATTTATATGAGAAGAAAATCGGTTCTAAGTGTCTTTGTCATCTTAATTTCTTGAGATTGTTTGCCGACTATAAAAGACCGATTATTATTGTTGGGAGATTGACCATCTTGAATCGGTTTATAACATACTAATGGTCAATTAGGGTCAATGCTTGTAAACTAAGGCCACTTGTGATCAATTAGGATCACCGGTGTCGAGTAGTTTAATCATGGTCAATAACAGACGATTAGGGGCATTCGGCTTTGTCGTTGACAGTCAACTAGGATCATTGTAGTCCGTTCACTACTAAAAAACAACTAATTTTCCGACAAACGTTTCCGACAAAATAAACATGGTCGGAAAAACCAACAAATTTCCGATAACTTTCGCACAAAATGTGGATCCTCAAATTATCGTCAACTTTTTGACAAGTTAGCGTCATTTTCCATCTAAACATGTTTGTAGCAAATTTTTCGAAATGTCTGTCAAGTTTCTAACCAAATTCCGTCAAAAGTATTTTAAATATAATATTTTATGGTTTGTCAGTAATTGATCGAAAATTTCCAACCACTATAGAAATCATTTTTTAGCTCCATCTTTTAAACAATATTGTTATACACTAAATACTTTCCTTTCATCACATTATACACGTATATGTGGATACGGTATATTTAAACACACATTTACATGTAATATATGAGAAAAACATTCGGAGAGTAGTATCTTCCGATTCGGTGATCGTACACACACATATGTATATATATTTATAACTTACATAAATATTAAAACAAAAATATCTTATGACATAATAAATATGTGAAAAACATGGGGCCAACAAATGATTTTTTGATGTCGAGAAAACTAAAATAAAATATTTAGTCGGAAATTTTTCGGAAAGAACAAACGTAATGTTAATATTGATTCCCACGTGTACCGACATAATAGCCAAAAATAAGCCTCTAACTACGTTGAACATTCTAGCTAATATATAACGTACACGTTACACAAACAGTTTTGTTATCAAATAATAGTCGTTTATATTTTCCAAGTCGTATAAGTACTCAGTTACTAATAAAAATACCAAACTCTTAATTTGATTTGTTTTGTATATGATTGGATATGTGAACGAAGCATAGGTTCACCCAAAATGTTAGATCATTGCAACTATATTATATAACTTTTATTATAATAATTTAATTTTGTTACTTTTATAAAGCATCTTTTTAAATTAGTTCATAAGTGTTTTCTTATTTTTTTTTGGGTGCATAGACTAATCAGTATTATTTATGTGTAGTACGAACGAGTACATGAGTGGGTGCAGCAGCAAGTCGCTGATATGTAACGACAAATGCATGAATAGATGCAACAAGAAATGGACTTGTTAGTAAATTTCATAACAATTCTGGCAATCCTATTCTACCGGAGTTGTTCTGGATGTTTTAATGTTATTTGGAATGGGTTATATATGTAATGGATTTTTATTATTAGGAATGGATTTATAGTATTTGGAATGATTGTGTCATGGATTGATGGCATTTGGATTGAACCGTGCATAGGTTTTGGCAAAAAATATTTGCATTTCTAGAAACAAAAAATCTGGATTTTTTATATTTATTTTATTTTATTAATTAAACTAATAATTGGTCAGAAATTGGTCGCAACTCTTTTTTGTCGGAAATTGATCAGAAAAGTTTAAGAATAAAATCAAGAATTACCTGGTTCTTGACTTTATTAACCAAAACCGGACCCGGTTCCTACCCAAAACCGGTTCTTAAAAAAACCCGGTTTGTGACTTTGTGCATGGCTAGTGATGGGTGCTCCCAGTGCCGATAGATTTTTAAATATAAATGATGTCTACCTAAACTTCCCATTTCATTATTGTAACCTTGAGTGATGATTTCTCTTAGCATTTTTTCTGAGCATCATTTCATTTTGATTTGTTCCTCAATCAATGTCTCTACTCTCTACCTCAAATCAAATGGGTCTCACAATCTTTCTGTCTCTTGATTTCTCAGTTTTTCAAAACCACTATTGGCAGTTTGCGCATGATCTGCAACTAAGGAGAATGCTAAAATTGAATTAAAATATTTATATGCATCTTAGCTAGTGGCCTACTTGAGGTTTTTTCAATAACAATTCTCACAAACCGAAATTAATTATACAGAAAAACAAGTACCTGAGTTGTTCATGTCTTCTAAGAAAGAAGTTTGTTATAATTGAACTTTTCTTACTATACAAACCAACCCAAATTACAACACCTACAGAAACCCCCTACAATTTACTGCAACTAATCGGTTTGCTGGAGTCATGACGATTACCTGACAGTTAAAAAGCAGTTGTTTCCTCCACTGGATATTATTCATCCTCTTCTAGCTCTACAATCTGTGCCCGTCTTTCAGCAGCCTTTTTCCTCACGAAAAAGCCCCACCGCATTGCCGCCTTTATCTTCAGCCAACCAACCACTGCCTTCCCGGAGCGGTTGCGCTCCTCATCAAAGTCGAAATTTGGAGCAGGTGATGGCATATATGATGGAAAAGAAAACCCTTCTGCCATGTCACCACCTTGACCGCCACCCATGCTGAATAGTCGAAGAAGATGTTGCATATCTTCATTCTCAAGCATCTCATGACTTCTCATTCGGATCTCCTCCTCTGACATGAAGTCCACCATCCCTTTGTCCCGGCTGTTCTGGGACCAGTCATCAAACATGTTCATATTGGGCTGCTGTTGAACAGACGTGTTCACTGAATGGAATGATGATGATGATGATTGTGGAAGACCGAGGGATAGCTCAGACCTATCATTGTACCCATTGTTCTGTAGCTGCTGTTGTGAATTGGTAATGTGGTGACCATTTGAAGCATAACTAATGTCATACTGACCTTGACCATGTGGATTGGTGTTCACAAATTGTGGCCCCGTGTACATATTATCCAGGCTATCATTATAACCTGAATCAAAATAATGAACTGTTATGGTTAATTACTCACCCAGTTAAAAGATGAGCATTACAAAATTAAAAGTTTTACCTGCTGATAGCAGGTTTGAATCAACAGAGGGAGACTGCGAGGAACCCACAACAGGATGACGTGGGGGCAATAGCTGATTTGATGATCTCGGATACTCTATCGACCCCATTGAATTATCATTCCGAGATACAACTGACCTTTTAGGTTGCTTCAAGTTCACAAGTGACTTGCCATCATACTCTACAACTTGATTCCAGTTATCATATGCTTTCTTAACCAATGCATCCACATATACCTGTACCAAGAATGAACATCATCATGCAAATCTACATACTCGACAATAATATGTGTGTGACTTTGTGTTTAGTAATGTGATATAATGCAAGTAGGAAGAACCTTTTGGGAATCAGAAAGAGAATCAGCTGGTTGATATTGGTCACCAGCGATAAGACCACTTAGCTCATAAATATTGTTGAAAATAACACCCACATTTTTGTTATCCTCTGGATAATATACATAAAACTTCCCACTCAAAACACATGTTTTTGCATGCTCTAGCAGAGCCTCCCACATCTTATTTGACATGCCACTTCCAAGAATCTAAGATAGAATTGAAACTGAGAATTATTTACACATCTAAAGAACTATATAACGCAATTAATCATACGATATTCTTACATTACGTAGCTTTTGGGAATCCCTCACAACGAGACGAAGGAAATCTTTAACTTTGAAAATCCCTTCTTTATTCAGCCTCTTATGAAATGATCCATCCTTCCCGATTTTCTCTAATCTCCACACCTCATCATTTAAAGTAGGTGGGTAGTGTTTCTTGTACACTGTCAACAAGAAGAATTACTAATAATCAGAATTTATAGTCAAATGATTTCTTAAGATGATTAAAAAACAAACTAACGTACATTCTCCTCTATGGTCTTTAACAGTGAAAGCCTCAGTCTTTGCTTCACGTATACGGACCCCTTCACAGAACCCCGAAGTTACCTTCAAACCGAGCCTAAATTTCCTGCTCCTAATCCAACTTGAATTGTCTGTAAATGTCAATTCCCCTAACGTCCCAACACCTTCTTTGAGTGTGACCTGCACGTCTCCGGTCAATAATGGCCTCTTTCCTTCACGTTCTTTAACCACATGGCTTTCAAATTCTTCTTGTGTCCAGCCTTCATCATCTTCATTATTGAAATCACCTTCGAGGACAACAACATCTAGTTTTATTGATGATTCAGGTCCAGATGTAACAACATGGCTAGTATTGGCATCAACTAAGACAATATGGATAGCAGCCCCATGTTCCCCTTCAACTTTTCCTCCAGTGTATAGGGGTAAAGACATTCTGGATCTGAAGTGAAGCTGCAGATTTCTCCCATCTGGACCTTCAATACGCTTAGGCGAAGACCTGTAATTTATCCCACCAAGTTAGTTTGAGATAAAAAGTTTGTAATTATTGATATTATACCAGCACAGATTCATCAAAGGCAGCGTACACGGAATGGTACAGCCTTGTGAGGACAACTACCATGATCTCTAGCACTTTCCACATAAAATCTGTGTATACAAATAATAACGGGTTTGGGCATAACCAGTAGGGAAAATAATTCATTTTCGGGCAATGATGTTGTAAATTACAGATGGGGAGGGTAAGATAAATTATATTCCTAATTTATAATATATTACATACATAGACACACGATACTGGAAATCCAATTCGGTATGGTATGGCATATCAGAAAAACAGAAAATTAAATCAAAACTGACCTCGCGTGCAACACAAACCGACTCGAAATGTTACAGACCAGATTCGAACTTCAAAGTTGATTTTTACTTACGGTTTGATTCAAGAATTAATTTGTTTGTGCACCCAAATATTGAACACCCCACTTCCAAGTTTGAGAAAAGGATAACCAAGAAAAAGGGCAAGGCTGAGTAAGAAAGATAATTACACAAAATATTGAACACCCCACTTCCAGGTATGGTTTAAAACAAAATTACACGAAAATCAAGTTACTACTCTAAAATCGCTAAAAAGTTATCATTGTTCCTAAACTTTTTATCATATCCTAATTTGAGGGTCCATAATACAAGGCTCGTTTTGATCAACCTTATGTTCCACAAATATCTATGAAACTTTGATCATTAATAGAACAAATTCAGATTTATAAGAAAGGATAGCACGGCATTACAACGAGGTCAATATGACATGACTACCACTACTTACGAGTACAATACATATATTTAAATTATATAACACACCTTCCACTAGGTAACCGAGCAGGGCCTAGCTTGGCTAAAGCTCGCTCCACTTCCTCACTAACCTGTTCACACAAAACAGCTAGTTAGCCACTATAAGGCTAGGCAGAGACCAGCAAAATTTCCCTGTGACTTCCTAAAAACAATTTTTGAATGTGGAAACCGTAGAATAGCTTAATAAAGTAAGGACGAATCTGAGACACCTAAATACACAACAACTTGTAACAAGGGTCCCCCAAAACTGGATTAGCTCATGCTAGGAGAAATGATGAGAAAAGGAAGCCGGTAATCTGAAATATTTTAGATATGGAAATGTAAAAGGTGGAATCTTACAACTCTTCTGAGAATAGGTTCCAAAGATGAGCAAAGTTTTTGGAGACTATCCACCTTCAAAGCTTCCACAATTACACTGCATGAAAACATTTACGTATCAAAGGCACATTTCCTAAATTTCTCCACAAAAGGCCCAAGCAAAAACTTGAGAATGAACTGATTATCAAGAAAAAACTTGACTAGTGATTTACACATAACAGACCTACAAATTATCAAAATAAACTTCAAGGGTACTGGTGCACTTCGGAAAGTACTAAAATCAACCTAACTTTTATAAACCACAAACAAATGAAACCCACAAGGAAACTTTCAGCCCTACTTGGCAGAAATCTTTATGCTAATATAACTTTGTTCAAAAGCAGCATGAGAATAAATAACTATCAGATAACTCAATTTATATTAAGGAAAAGAAAGACCAAACCATCCAACATTTCAAATTCATCTATCCAACTAATTCTCTGACGTGAAAATGTCACAGAAGTCATACTAACAAATATACTATTAGAAAAGTAGTTTCTAATCAATAGTAGAGAGAGAGCGCACAAAAATATTGAAGGCTGAAAGATGAAAAAAACAGTTGAGAGTCACTCCAACTCCTCAGGTAGGTTTGAGTTCAAGAAATTCAAAAATACAAGAATCACGGATATAAACAATGTATACTATAGATATAACAAAACCGTTCATATTTTTAGTGTTTGCATCTCATAATAATGAAAACATAGTAGTCAAAAGTGCAGATGGTGCACGCCTATGCACTAAGGCAAGATGACTACGCTTTAGCCCTTAGGTAGAGACAAGGCGACAAACTTTCAAGAACACAAGCGAGTTGTATGCCTTTGTTCATACTTCAGACAAAGGCAGCGCAAAATCCAATGCTTTTTAGGTTTTAATCATTTGGTTGGTAATGATGAACGATAAATCTTGCTTGTTTTGTGAGTTGTTATTAGTTATGAACTTTGGTGGCTTTGACCGCTGATAATGTAGTCTGTAGTCCTACATGCGGCTATACATACATACGGATATTTCCTACACTGAGAAAGTAACACAACAAATATACAGGAAAGAAGTGGGAATATATAACAACTTTAGATACCATTTTCCTAAACAGCCAACCCTATCAGCATCCCAGAACACCACATAATCCAACATAAGTAATACACAACTCAAATAAAAATCAGCAAGCGCAAACTATCATAATCAAGTAATCAACACACTAGTTTGTACAAAATTTACAGAACAACTGATGGTGTCCCACCTCTTAATATCATACATGTCAAACTAGGGTATTCGTCAATAACTTGATAGCGCAAAAGTCAAGTTTCCTATACAGGCTATAGATATCTATATGCCAATCTTGAAGTTATTTTTTTAAGTTTAAGACTATTGTTGTTATAGATTTGGTGTTACTGTCGTCTGTCTTGTATTCCTGACCCTATTAACAAGGTCTATTGTTATAATCGTCTAATAATTGTTTATTTCATGGTGAAATAATTGTTTAAAAAGGAAATTTTTTCAACATTTGGGAGGATGGAAGATTCCCTCTGCTTTGTACAAGAATGGATATTGTGTTGTGTGATGATTTATGTGTTTTGTCCTGCCATCAATACCATAAAAGCCATTGACTTTGTGATATTGTTTTGAAATCACATGCTTGAATATACCTGTATCAAGTAATTAACACACTAGCTTGTACAAAATTTCCAGAACAACCATCAATTCATCTCTAATTGCAAATCAGATCTCAACCAAAACACACACCAATAAACAAATCAAAATGATTACCTAGCTAACGCCGGCCGTTTCCGCTCCGGCTGCTGTTGTTCATCTTCACCTTCCAAACCTCGTTTCCCCCTCTCCCTAATCGAATTCATCCTCTCCATGTTCCTCGTATGCATATCCACTCACTTTTTCAAACCTCAAAACAACAATAAAAACGAAACCCTAGAATCTGTTGTTCAGGTCAAACATCGACTCAAAACTTTTTGAAGATAAAATTGATATAAAATTTCACATGGCGATCAACAATCAGTGATGATTGTTTATAGTTTGTACCTGGATTATTCACAGTATGCAAAAGTGCAGGTGTGAGATTTGGAAGGGTATGTACTGTAGAAACACACAGTGAGAGACTATGGTGTTGTAAAAGTCTTCTCTCTCTCTCTCTCTCTCAAGTGTAGTATATATTAAATATAATATTTTTTTGGTTGATGATTGTATGCCGTTGGATCTGTGAAATGAGCCGTACAGTGACACGTCGGAAAGACAACTATCTTCTTGGCAAGGTTTGTTAGGGTTGAGTGCCATACAGCCATTAAAAATCATTATGATAAAACAAAACTAAATATTAAATTAAATTTTTTTCTCTTATGGTTTTTATCGTTACGATAATTCAGGCTCAATGATATGTTTTTAAAGGTTAGGTATATGTTTATATTTATATACCCATATGTGACTTACTCACTAGGGGATGAGTAGTGTTACCTTTGAGCTGTTGTAAATTATGTGGGTTAGAAGAGGAATAAGGGGAACACATATTCATCTCATGTAATATGACGACCAGCGTTTGGAAGAAGGTTAGTGCTTGGTGTTGGGTCCAACAAATCTACACCTTTTCGTTCAAGGACCTATTAGAACTACCATACTTACTACTAGGTGATAAATACTTCAAGAGAGGAGTGCATGTGATTGTCATGGCAACTATATGGAGCATTTGAAAACACAAGAATAAGGTAACTTTTGACAGCAATCGACCATCAATGCAGGCAATCCTTATTGAAGCTATGGTATAATGCTCTTTATGGCTACGGGTGAGAAGTAGAAAAAAAGCGCTGGGTTGGTTGATAGAATTTTCATTCGATTCAGCCTAATTTACTTTTTCATTATATTGTTTTTATGTTTGCTTTTTTCCTGCCTCATGGGTTTTAACTCCATATTAGCCCTTTTTAATAAAAATTTCGCTGTTCAAAAAAAAAGGTATATGTTTATGATTTCAATCGCTAATCGTTAGTTTGATATTTGAGAATGAGGTGAGCTTGTTTACCGACTAGCTTGTAAAACCCCAACTTATGTATGTCTATAGAGCTTAATGACAATTCATATTAATGATTTTTTTCACTAGTTAAAGTTATAATTATTTATATTTTGTTATTATTATTATTAATATTATATTAGTATTATTTTATATGAATTCACAAATACGATAAATAGCAACCATGTGGTAAATTTGTTCATTTGGTTTGTTTTGATTTGCTTCACTTTGTTTATAACATGGTTAGTGAATACAACAAGCTTCCAAAAAACTCTGTTAATTTGGTTTGTTTTGATTTGTTTCATTTTGTTTACTATTGTTATATTAGACTATGAGAAGTAAAATCGAGTTATCTTGAATGTAGTCATTGAATCTAAGGCTGTGTCTTTCGAGTTTCGATCAAAGATGATCGTTTCAGTGGTTTGCCGTACACTTCCTCAAAACACATTTTTCATACCAAAATTAAATGGTCATTAAATAAGAAACAAAAGATCCACATTCTTATCAACAAACCAAAGATCTAAACGATCTTCAAATCCCAACAAAACACAAAAACCTAAATCATAACCACATTATTGATCACCCACATAAACCCTAGAATTAACCACAACTGATACAACTAGTCAGAACCATAGCCACCATATCCACCATCACAACCATTATCATACGTCAAATACTTGTTGCTGCTTCCACTGTTTTTGTTGTAAGTCACATTACGAACCGTCTGCTCATTATACACCTCTGTGTAGCCACTTTTGTCACCAACTCGAACAGTTGAGCTTTGCTTGTACTCACTCTTTGTTCCAGTGGTTCCATTTTTCCACTTAAACTCTCCGGCAGACGCCTTTTCCTTGTTAGTCACTCTTCCATAGCAACCGCTCTGTTTGTCGCCATAACTGATGCGTGATTTGGTCTGGTAACTTCCTTCACCACCATTGCTTCCTTTTGCTCCTTTGAAACTCACGGTTGTTTTCACCGGTACGGCGGAGATGTAACCGATTTTTGCTACTGTTGTTGAAGCGGATTTGCCTGAAGCTTTTGATCCTAATTTCGTCATTTTCAGTTATCTGTTGTAACAAACAATAACATATTAGCATATCACAAATATAGAAAGGATTGAAAAATTGAAACAAAAAGATGAAATGAAATGAAATGAAGAACCTTTGTTTGTAATTGTTGTTGTTGTTTAATTGTGAGTTGAGGAAGATGATAAAAGTGGGGGTTATTTATATAGAAGTGAAGTGAGGGAAATGAAAGCTTGCAGGGGAAGGAGAAGAGTGAAAAGGTGTTAACGACGCTTGACGGTTATGATTTATGAAATGTAACTGACCACTCAAGTCACTTTTACTTTACTGTTTACACGCACTAAACTTGTACAACAGTTTCACACTTTCACTCAACCTCCTCTTGACACCTCCTATCACGAACAATAATGGCTTATATTCATTTAACGAAGATTTGATATTTGTGTTTTGTTTACTTGGTGACTTGGTTCCTTACTGATATTCATTTTATTGCTACCATTATGTTCAGCCAATTGCACTCTAATCTTTTTATTCTATGCTCGGCCCACAAGAAAGCAGCCGGTTTAATGTTAGAGTAAATTACATTTTTTGTCTTTATAATAAGTTAAAGGTATATTAGTTTTCATTGGTCCCAACTATCATCTTTTGTTTTCTACCGGTCCCAACTATTAAATTGGTTGTCAACGGTCCCAACTTTTATCACTTTGGTAACCACTGGTCCCGTCGTTAATTTTTTTTAACGCCGTTAAGTTTTTTCCAAATTCAAGACCGATGTTTTAGACCTTTTATTCGGAAGGATAATACGTGTCGACTGATGTTAAAGTTTTCTCGAAAAGGTTCTCTGAACGATAAAATTTTTACATCCGATTGAAGTAGCGTTAGGTTTAAACACCCGATTAAAGCACTATTTCGTTGTTCGGAGCGTCGTTTTGAGGTAACTTTTCCATCAATCGACTTATATTACCGTTCCGATCAAAAGGCTTATAACATCGGTATTGAATTTGGAAAAAACTTAACGGCGTTAAAAAAATTTAACGACGGGACCAGTGGTTACCAAAGTGATAAAAGTTGGGACCGTTGACAACCAATTTAATAGTTGAGACTGATAGAAAACAAAAGGTGATAGTTGGGACCAGTGAAAACCAATATACCTAAGTTAAATTAGGATCGCGGTCTTTATTTTAAATTTTTGCACTGTTTACTTTTATATAAATTTTTGTCATGTTTTTGGACCTTTTAGTCTACGCCCCGTTAATTTTTCTGGTTAAATCCTCTCATGTGCAATGCACATGATGACATTTTGGTCATTTTACTCTTAAATGACCATTATTGTAACATCTTCATGACCAAAATGCCCTCATGTGCATTGCACGCTTTTGGGATTTAACCAGAAAAGTTAACGGGCGTCAACCAAAAAGCCTAAAAACATGGCAAAAATTTATATAAAGATCAATCCGTGCAAAAATTTAAAATAAAGGTCACGATCCATAATTTGGCTTATTATAAAAGCCAAAAAAGTAAATTTACTCTTAATGTTATCTCTTCTAACATTCCAAAGGTTATTCGTTTCTTATTGAAGATCGGCCAATCATTGCCACATAGCTAGATTTGCGTAAGTGTTGAGTATGTTATGAGGATTAGTGGCGTATCTTAAACCTTTGTAGTTCGGGGCGTAATATCATGGGAATAGACTCGATCAATACATATAAATTTTCTTATATTTATTAATAAATCAATTTTATTATTTTTGTTTTTTATTTAATTTTTAAAATTAAAATAGTTTAAAAAAATTTGTTTACGTAAAAGGTATAGAATATTAATTTTTTTTTAAATTTGTTATCAAATTATTATTACTTGCTCATTGACATGTAATTTAGATAATCACTTAGAATTACTTAAAATTATCTAATTTTAAAAATATTTATTATATTATATTAACCAGTGTCTACACACGGGCATTAAACCTAGTATTATTATATAGAGGGGGAGCTTGTAGGGAAAAGGAGAAGACAGAAAGATGACAGGTACCGTCAAAGTATAACAATGTTAGTTAAATGCAATTGCTCACGTTCACGGTTCACTGTTTACATTTTACACCCACGAGATGTTTTAGTCACGTGTTAAGAGTGGACATGACACTTTACGAGATTGGGGGCAAGCTTGCTGGAGACACCCCTGGTCCCGTGACCTCGTTGATAGCCTCATGACCGGTTGGTTTGGATTTAAGAACCAGATGAGTTTATAATGTATTTTCAAATTATTAATAATGTGTAAATAATTTCCATGTTGAATTCCGGTCAAACCTCCCAATACACCGGTTCAACCGGTCCAATCGGGCAACCAGTTCAACTTTCGCCCCGTTCAAACTCCCCACCCCTCATAAAAGTTAAAAGAACTCAATATTTTAAGTTAAATAAAGGCAACACATTCATAGAAATATTTAACACTTTGAATATCAAAAGGACAAATGCCACAAAAAAGATGTATATTTTAATTTTTTTTATAAAAGTCCCTATATTGTTTTTACTTGTAAAACCAGTATACTTTATATTTTATCTACAAAAGTCTCAACATTTATTAACATTAAAGTCCTTCCACATGTTACATAATTCGAACAAATTATGAAATATATTTTTTTAAATCTTGAAAATAATACATTGAGATAATTTACTTACATGTATTTTTTTAAATGAATCGATGCTCTTTTTCAATACAAACTTTGTTATGGCCTTATGGCAATAAAATCCATACCAAATTTTAAGTTGTTATAGAAATACACAATTTTATTCAAATTTATTTATAATAATAAAGAACTTTAATATTCAAAAGTTTGTTAAAAGACTTTTATGAATAAAAAATTTAGGATATTGGCTTTTACATGTCAAAAAACATAGACTTTTATGAGAAAAGAAAAATAGAATATATTTATTTTTTCTTTTTATGGTATTTGTCCTGTCCAAAACCATTCAACAGTCATAAATTTATTAGTCTTAATGAAGATATTAAACCGTAAACGATATGATATACATACCAAACTTAAGTAACTAATAAAAAAACAAAAAGATCATTGTGCCATTTACCAAACAAAAGAGAAGATACCCATGATCTCAAATTCCAATTATAGTCACAAATTAACCTAAACATGCATCACAAATTCAAAACAAACATAACCACCCAATTACAACCCTAATGCACCTACTAATCAGAATCATAACCATAACCATAACCATACCCACCATATGAACCATAGTTCTCATTGTTGTAGTCACATCGACCATATGAACCATGGTCCTCATGATAGCCATAGCCACCATACGAACCACCTTCGTCAAACTCACCACCATCATTGCCGTTTCCATAGCCATCGTACGGACCATGCTCATTGTCATAGGCAATGTAGTTGTTACTAGTGCAATTACTCTTGTCATACGTCACATTGCGGACCTTCTGCTCGTTATAAACCTCTGTGTACCCATTTTTGTCACCAAATCGAAAAGTCGAGCTTTCCTTATACTCGTTCCTTGTTCCAGTTGTTCCATTTTTCCACTGAAAATCTCCGGCCGACGCCTTCTCCTTATTCGTCACGTTACTATAGCAACCGCTCTGCTTATCAACGTAACTAAATCGCGATGTGCTCTGGTAACTTCCTTCTCCACTCACGCTTGTTTTCCCCGAAGAGATGTAACCGATCATTGCAGCAGATTCTGAGCCAGAGTGATTGTAACCGTCAGATCCTTTACTCGTCGCCATTAATTAATCGATCTATACAATCAATAATAACAGATCATGTATATATATTAATATTAAAAACAAATCAGAGAAATTATGAGGAACAACTTGATGAATATATATATACATGCATGAAAGGTCAAAATATATACAAGATCTAAATAGTAATAAATCGTTACAGTGCAATAGAAATAGTGATTTATCGTGTAGAATAAAGTATGAAGATGTAAATGAAATGGTGAAGATCGAAGATGAAAAGAAGATTTAACCTTAATTGTAGATTGATGAAGTGAAGATAGAATTAGGGTGAAGGGTTATTTATAGGTGGTTCGATCTGTTTAGAGTGAAATGAGGGATAAGGACGTCAATGAAATGTAACTGCCCGACCACTAAACACATACACTATATATCTTCATTCGTTACAAAACGATAAAAGCTAATTTGTTTAATTTTATTCATAAAATGTGATTGGTTATTTTATGTGATTTGTTTAAAATATATATGGATAACGTAGCTAGGTCGATCTTTAATTACTATCTCTCTTATTGAAATTAAGTGAATGATAAACGATATGTGATCTATCTAATAATTCAAGGTTTTAGGGGAGGCAAATTTTGGGGGGAAAACTTTTTGTTCTATAATATGAAGTTTAGGAGGGAAAAATTAAGTGGATAATTTCACCATGCATGAGTTGATGAAACCAAAATTCTTAAATGTTAAATATTTACAAATCGTTAAATATAATAATTATGATTTCTTTATAAATATTATTATTTAACCCGTGTGTAACACACAGGTATTAAACCTAGTTTTGGAATATAATAGTTACTACTGTCCCGGATGATACAACCTAGCTACGCTCTATGTCATGGTGATTTATCTCAATGATCTAATCAAGGCCTTTGCGTGAGTGATCTATGAACCATTTTGTGGAGGGTTAGGGTCTTAGGGATGCAAGATGAACATCAGTGGCGGATTATTTGCATCCCTGTGGCTTTATTCCTATTTACATCTCATAATGATCAAAATCAACAAACACAAAGATGCAAATGAAAATTTACTCTTTTAAAACAGATAAAATAACTTTTATGTTTTACAAACATCAACCAACAATATTACAATAAAAAAGGTTTATGTGTTGTATTATAATTAAGTTAGGGCTCTTTGGTAACTTATAAATAGGTAATTGTCGAATCACTAAAAGCTCTGAATCAATAAATATTACAGTAAAATGTTTGAATCATTAAAAGTTATTATATTGCTTAACTATTCAGAGCTAATGTCTTATAAATTCAAATAATAATTCTTAACCATTCAAACTCAGTATAATGCTTAACCATATAAATAAAAATATTTAAACCATTCAGACATATGCTCGTAAAACAAACAATCTAAATCATTAAAAACTGAACTATTTGTCACACACGCAAGCCCGTGTACACTACAAACTCCTCTTAATCTATTTTTATGTGTACTTTTGTGTTAATTTATTAACTTGAAATACTTTGTTTGGAAATAAGAAAAAGTGATATCACATAAATAAATAAAAACTACCATGTATAGTTAAATGTAAAACTATCTATTATATCTATAGATACTAATAGCAGTTAAAAACAGATATAAAGTTATCTATATCTATATCTTTATCTTTCTATACATATTTATTAATAAATGTAAGTTTGTTATGTATTTCAATAAAGGAGGCGGTGGGTTTCACTTCTAGCTCAATCCCACTTCTTCGTCCATATCATCTTCCCATCTTTTAATTAGGGTTATGCGGTGTAATGGTTTATAACTGAAGCATTCACAGGTGTAAAGACCGAGATCGAAACCTCGTATCTAACACCAATAGGTGTTTTTTGTCGACATTGAGACCCCTTATTGCATTAACGCAGCGGAGACTCACCATAACCCTCCTTACGTGCCAAATTAATCGGAATCAAAACTCATCAACCAACAGTTTCAGGGAAAAACCAAACAGAAACCTTTAACCATGTCACATAATACACTTAGACTCATATACAAAGCCTAATGGTAGCTCAAAACAAGCTTTATTTCCAATATCCAAAAAAAATAAGACTATTAAAAGTTAAATTTAGTTCTCTTATAAAAAACCTAAATCTATCCTATGACGAAGGATAATAAGAGTGCAAGACTGCAAGCTAGCCAATTTTAATGAAATACGTGTACTTGAAATTTTACAGAAATGGATATCATGAAACTTAAACCCAAAATGATATATTAATTTAAATACTGAAATTGAACTAAAGAAAAAGACAAAAGGTTCATAATTTCATATACTGCCATCAACAAACAAAAGAAGATACGCACGATCTTTAATTCCAAATACACTTTTAAACCTAAACCCTACTATTTCACCACAACTACAAAACAACCATAGTTACCACCGATTACCCTAGTAGTCCGAATCATAGCCATCGTCAGAACCACCACCACCATCATCATCATCATCGTCATACTCAGAACCACCATACGAACCACCACCATCATCATCGGACTCAGAACCACCATACGAACCACCGTCATCATCGCCATAGTCAGATCCACAATCCGGACCACCATCGTCACTATCACTTCCATAGCCACCACCATACGAACCACCACCACCGTTGCCATATCCACCATACGAACCACCGCCGTTACTTCCATGTCCATAGCCACCGTACGGACCACCACAGTTGTCATTATTGTAGGTTATGTAGCTCTTGTTGCTGCAATTGCTCCTGTCGTAAGTTACATTACGAAACCTCTGCTCGTTATAAACCTCTGTGTAGCCATTTTTGTCACCATATCGCTCAGTTGAGCTTTGTTTGTACTCACTCCTTGTTCCGGTGGTTCCATTTTTCCACTCAAACTCTCCGGCAGACGCCTTTTCCTTGTTCGTCACTCTTCCATAACAACCGCTATGCTTATCACCGTAACTGAATCGCGATGTGTTCTGGTAACTTCCTTCTCCACCACCGCTCGGTTTGAAACTCACCGTTGTTTTCACCGGTACATAAGCGTTGTAGCCGATGAATGCAGGTGATTTTGAAGAAGATTGACCGTAGCTTTTAGATCCTTTCGTCATCTGCAATAAATAGTAACATATCATAAATTTTGAAAAATAAATCACGGAGTAGTTATAAACAGCAACAGATCGTTTGATCGACGCGTTGAAATCACATACAGAAAAGTGAAAGTAGAACTAGAAGCAAAAATAACATAATCGAACAATTACAAAATGTAGATCAAGCATGAAACTACAAAACGAAAGATGAACACAGTAACAGACGTTTGAGTGCAAATGAAATTGTGATTTATCATGAAAATCGAGAAGTAAAAGCCAGAAATAACATGAAACTTCAAAATGTAAAATAGCACGAAGATCAAATTAACATGAAACTTGAAAATGCAAGATGAAAACAGCAAGTCAGCAACAGATCGTTTGAATGGAACTGAAGTTGTGATTTATTATGCAGGATCAAAAGTATGAAGATATAATATTATCAAATGCAGTGAAGAGTATGAAATTATTAAGGAACCTTGATTGTTGAAGAGGGTGAAAGAAATGAAGGAGAATTAACTTAGGTTGAAGGGTTATTTATATGGGGTAAACGGCGTGCACTTTTCCGTCAGAAGGATAAACTGTGTGCATTTTTCCGTCAGAAAGATAACGACGGTAATTAAATGTAACCACCCACTCCCACTCATGTTTTACTGTTTACACTTTACACCCACTAAACCTGTACGCCCTTCACTGATACTATGAAACATAGGTCATTCTTTGATGTTACTTATTGAGCAAGATGTATAAAATTATATGTGCATATGTACTACACTAGTACCTTATAAAATACTGATTTAAGAGATACTTATCATCATTCTAACCACTTAAGCAACTTGTTTACAGTTTCATTTTATCTTGTTTTCTATTCTTGCACATCAAACACTATTTAATTACATAAAGCATATGTCACCGAAATTGTTGTTAATAACAAAACTAAAAGTTGGATTGTCAAGGTTAGTTTGGCTTGGATAGAGATGAGCTCGGTACCGTGCCGGTATCGAAAACATGGAAAAGTGGGTATTGGTACGGTATAGGTACGAAACAAGTACTTTTAGGTAAATTTAAGGTATTGGTACCGGTACGGTATTTAGGTACCAAACGCTCATCCCTAGGCTTGGATAAAAATGAGTTCGGCTCGGCTTGATTTCTAAACGAGCATAGCACGAGTCAAGGTTAGTTCGGCTCGTGGCTCACTCGTTAGCAGTTCTTTGGCTAATTTAAATTAAAGCCTTAATTATAGATTATATAAATTATAAACCACATTATGAAACATAAACATACTGTTATTTTCACATATTCTAACGAAAAAACTAAGTATAAAATACAAAATAATAGTCACAATCATTGAAATATTAATCTCGTAACCACGGATTTAGATAAATAAATACAAAAAACACATGTTATTTGTTTTCTATATATCAAATAGTATTATACAGCGCTTTTTCAATGCGCGAATTATTTATATACCGTTAAATTTCCGTCATCACAACCCTTAAAACTATACACAATTAAAATCAACGAAAAAACAAATGTTATTTAACTTAAACAAACATAAAGAAAAAGTTGTACACAACACCATCACAATGAAACACATAAAATCCGATGCTAACAACAACGAATCATCGTCTCTCTTTATAATATTCATAACAAAAGAACACCACCATTTGCCACAGTCCCGTTTACGGTGCTAGTTAGTTTTGACCGGACCAGAAAAGGAGAAGATGATATAGTTGAGGGGGTAAATTTTATAATTTCCGCCCATTGTTGTGTTCATCATTCAACATCTCCCAATTACAGATCCTCATGATGAAGAAACAAAATTGAAAACTCAAGACCTTCATCTTCATCTTCAATTCTCACCTTTTTCCACCTATCATCGGATTTAGCTCCGATTCATAGGTACGCTTTTCAATTCCCAAAACCTTCATACGTTATTTGCAATTTACACGCCTAAATCTCATCCAATTTCCATTCGATGTAACCAATTACATTCATCTATTGTCAATTCAGCTCATTGTCATTGTTTTTTTCGATTCAGGCTTCAGGATTTTGCTCTTAGGAGAAACGATCTGATCTCGATTTTAGGTTAGGTGAATTTTGATAGTGTAACAGATGGGGTTAGTGTTTACGAGATTGTTCTCGTCGCTTTTTGGTAACAAAGAAGCTAGGATCCTTGTTCTTGGTCTTGACAATGCTGGAAAAACCACTATTCTTTGTATGATTTCATCTCTTTCACTGTGTCTAATGTTTTGTATAAGTTAACTTATATATTATATGTTGATTGTTAATTGGTGTTTGTTTAGATCGGCTGCAGATGGGTGAAGTTGTCTCCACTATACCAAGTTTGTTCTCTTTCTTTCATCTCAATGATGTTATTTGTATTTCATTAGTTTTAATATGCATTGTAAGTATGGGTTTATCAGATTGTTTTGGTGAATGTGTTGCCTGATGTGCAGCAATTGGATTTAATGTGGAGACTGTGCAATACAACAATATAAAGTTTCAAGTCTGGGATCTAGGTATGTTTGCTACTTGTTCTTGATTTGTCTTTTTTGTCGGTATGTTTTGAGTTGATCTTCTAGATCGAATAACCACGGGTAGGTGTTTACAACAATTAGTTATGTTAACAATCAGCATTCCATATTCACCTTGGTTCACTAACTCGTTAGCTGCCTGGATAAAGTAGCCTGACTTCAATTGATACTCATAACATATGGTTCTAGGATTGTTTAGAAATTAGTAATGAGAATCAAGTTCTAACAAATTAGGATCAGTTTAACAAAGCATATTGTGCTTTATCAACACTGTCACTGGCAATTTACTGGACTGTACAGTACTGATGAATGAGTATGAAAAGGATTTGTCAGGATGAACCCAAATTTTCTTCGATTTACTTGCAATCTCAGTTTGTACCCTGATATGAAATAAGGCAGAAGCGCCATGGCGGGGCTTCTTACATACCATGTCAAAACAATATGCAAGCTTAGTGTTTTTTAACGGATGCTCACAATTACGTTCTTTTAATAAAAAAAAAGCTTCATTTTCATTAGAGGTCTATAGAATCTTAATAATGAAGGAAACATATGACTAATGTGTCATAAAACATAGTGTTGAACATATGAATTCAGAGATTGAAGTCCTTAGTAGTTAACTTCTTATGAATGGGACATAGATGGTCATTTCCATCTTTGCAATATCACACTCTGTTCTCATATTATAAAAGGATAAAAGCACACAATGGAAAAAATTTAGTTGTAGCCAAATCATGCTCAGATGCAAGGAAGTCATTTTGAGTTCTCTTATGGTTATTTAGAGATATATGGAGATGTGTTGAAGGTGAGATGTGACTGATGAGCCACTGAAAATGGCTAAAACCTACTATCTTTAAGCAAATTTTATTTTGAGAATGAAGATCTGGCAGGCAGTAATAATCTATCTAATAAATCAAACTTTTAGGGGGCAATTTTTGGAGGGATTTTTTTCTATAATAGGAAGTTTGGGAGGTAAAATTTAGCTAAATTTTTCACCATGCAAGTTGATGGAGCCAACTCCTTAAATGTTATATATTTACAAATTGTTAAATATAATGTTTATAATTTCTTTATAAATATTACTATTTAACCCGTGTGTAACACACGGGTATTAAACCTAGTGTTTAATAAAAAAGAGTTTTTGCTGTAGTTATATACGATCAATGCCATAAGCGTTTTGATAAGCATTATATAAAAGGAGATGCTGTGAAGAACTTTTGAGAAAGATGCATTTCAATTTTTCAATGGGCTATTGGACTCTTTTTGTTCATCTAAAGTTCTTTTTTATTTATTTCTTTTGTTTATTTTCATTGAAAAATATCACAAGTCTCTGTTTTTAGTACTTTTGCTAATACAATGTTTTTTATTATACAGGTGGGCAAACTAGCATCAGGTAGTCTTTAATCGATATTCTCACATCAGCTCCCATTTTCTATGCCAACTTGCTGATTGGTGTTAATTATATATTTAGATCATACACGCTGGCATATATTATCTTGTCAGGTGGTTTGGTCGTATTTAGTTCATCAGCTGATGTATTGTGAGTTCTTTTAGGCCATACTGGAGATGTTATTTTCCAAATACTCAAGCTATAATCTATGTGGTCGATTCCAGTGACACAGAAAGACTAGTAATTGCTAAAGAAGAATTTCATGCAATTTTAGAGGTATTCTTTTTTCTTTTCACGATATTTTCACTGATTTCGTTATTATTAATTTATTATTTTAGCACCAAATGTCCCATCTTTTTTTTAAAATTAGGAGGACGAGTTAAAAGGTGCTGTTGTTCTCATATTCGCTAACAAGCAGGTTGGTACATTAACTTGTCACAAAAGCAAACTAGATCTTTTAATGTTTGATCCATCAATATCATTAACAAGTAATTGACTGTCATGGTTTTTACGTTAATAGGATCTTCCTGGTGCACTTGATGATGCTGCAGTAACAGAATCCTTGGAGTTGCACAAAATAAAAAACCGTCAATGGTCAATATTTAAAACCTCTGCCATCAAAGGAGAAGGTCTCTTTGAGGGCCTAGACTGGTAAGTTCCGTTCTGATTATACACTCTTGTCTATATTTTTATGCTTTTATAGTGACTCTACTTGATGTGTCATAATATATATTTTATATGCTTTATTTTTAATCTTCAATCAACAACTCAGAGATTTCAAGAGGGTCATCCATATCTTTTTGCAAAGTTTTTGTGACTCTTTAATCTAATGCATAAGATATTTTTTGCTCATGTGATGCTATGTGATTCTTGAAAAGTGCATGATGCTCCGTTACGTTTTGATCCCAAAAGCCAATGTGCGCGACACCCACCCCTTTTGCGAGGCCTTTGTTATCAAAAATATATTTCAAGATTATTTATGGATAATCTTTTAAATTGTTAAAACTTTAAACACTAATATGTAATACTTCTTCACCATTTCTCGTTAGATTCATTCAATTGATGGCATAACTGTAGGGATGCGATCTCTTGTTACTGGTTATATAATGCAACCTTCTCTTATCCTGAGCTATTATTTTCGTTTGTCTTTTCACTAGGATCTACTTTTCTTGTGGTTGGTCAATGACGAACATAAGTACTTCTGGTTTTTAACCTAGCCACTTTATTAAGATGTTTTGCAGCAAGTACTAACCAAAAATTTCTTAACATAGTTATTGCCATACCCTAGAAAATTTAGCTATTTTAACCGGCATTCATTTACGAACTTTTAAAAACTCCACTCGTCAAAACATAACATTAACAACTTGAACTAAGTTTTAAAGACATGTTTGCAGATATCATATATCTCACATTATATATACTTCATGCATTAAAAAAATACAATAAAAACACAAACTTATAGAAAAATTTGAAAGTACTGGCTTTGAGGAAATGAAGGTTTTTTTGGCCCAAACTTAGGGTGGTAAGCTGCTTGCATTTAACTTGTTGTGACCCTTACATGGGCTGTCGCAGGCCTGTAATTTCTTCTGGTTCATGAATTACACATATGTAACTTTTTGGTTCATACATGCTTACAATCTTTAATTTTAATGGCAGGTTGAGCAACACACTCAAGTCTGGAGGTGGCTAAAACCTTGTTCTCAAGTGCGGCACACGACGAGTTCGTGCTTACTAGTCTGATTGATATGGTTTTTAGCTACAAGAGCCATAATGTGTTTTGGAGGCGAAATACTGATGATGTGTTACTCAAATATCTAAAATTTGTAGTGTCATACTGCCATTTTTCTTATCTTTGGTTTCATAGCTTGATTTTATATCACTTTCTTTTCTATGTTTGTTTGAAAGTTCCCCTCCATAGATATTGAATGTCAAGTAACTTCACTTTGTTTTCCTTTAGTGGCCGGATGTTTGTGACTTGCGTTTGTTGTTAAGACTTAAGAAGTTGGAAATGGAATAGTTTTGTTCATTGGGCGGTATTAATGTTTTTTTAACAGTACCCAGAATATGTCGAAATAAAAGACCTCTAGCACCGTCTCTGCCTAGGTTGGATATGACTCTGTTGATTTTGAAGGTCTAGGCTTTTTAGTAGCACTGTTTGCCTATGTTGGATTTCCGCTGATCTTGAAGGTTTGGTTAAAAAACCTGAGGCCTCGTGGACCGAGATCAACGGAGTTCCAGCTTGTTCTAGATTATTTTAGTTTTATGTGTTAGAATAATTCCATATCTATGGCTTTGAGATAGTAGATTTTGTACTTGTGCATATTATTTTACACATCATATTTTAGTCCTTCAGTAGAACATAAGTTATAGATACAACTATACAGGGACCGTATACTTGCATCTGATTTACATTTTTTCGATATTGTTCTTATATAATCGTAGATCAATAACAAACTATCACGATTAATTTGTTTAGAATGTAAACAAGTTGACATAAGTCGCAAACAAACAAACACAAACATTTAAACTTTAATAATCCATCTGACATATAAATCTATATATTCGTTTATTTGTTGTTCATTTGAATTTTACGTTGGTTCGTTTATTTATACCCCATTTAGATAAACTATAACCACAAGACTATTTCTAATTGTGGTTATTTTATTAAATACGGTTTCATTTAATTATAGATCGAAACTGATTTCTCGTTATATAATCTTTTTCAAACTCCCATGTTTGATTTTTGGATCTTCACATAGTTTAGGATTATGGTAAATCACAAAATATCCAGATAAATCATTAGCAAAAAGAGCGCAACTCCGAATCGCTTTTGAAAATCTCCATGTCTTGTTTTCCTAAGTTCACAAAAACTTTGACTCCGTCCCCATGCCGATCATCCACAGCAAGAAAACCGTTGTGCTTGAATGTTCCAGCGATAGCTGCTTTTATGGGTTTTCCCCACCCAAAATCAATTTCATAAAGAGGATACCTACACAAACTTGTAGACATGTAACACTCATCAAATTTTCTTTGCTCCTTCTCAATAACGCTTTGCGGAAGCATTTCAACCGCATTGTTAATGTTTTGTATACCTTTAACTTCCATCTTCAGGCTCTTAAGTTGGGCAATAAAAGCACTAGGTGTGATTTCATCAGGATTTTTTGTTGAAAAAGTTGGTAAACTGTAAAAGTTCCCAATGGTGGTTTTGGGCAATGGCTCACTCATTTTGTTTCTAATGTTGGTTACAAGTACAAATCCACTTGTCTTTAAAATATGGTTATTATTCTTTCTAGCTGCTTTAAGTGCACATTTATAGAGTAGCCAGTTTATAACTTCCATCCGTGTCGGGTTCACGACCGGTTGTTCAGATTCGGCTGTCATGGCTACCACCTTTTGCTTCAGCTCATTTATCTTGGAGCCAGGGAACACAAAACTCTTAGTCACAGCACTGTCTCTTGATTTATCAAGCGAAACTCCTTGGTAATTTAGGTTAGTATTGTTAAAAGACATAAAATAAGGGTCAATAGGAGATGCATAGTTTTGGTCCATTGAAGTACCCGATCGTGTCGTTATAGCCCAATCATTAAAAAAGTTGCACAAACTGCTTCCATCTGCTATCTTGTGGGATAAGGAGACAGCAACCGCGATTCCACCACACGCGAACTGGTTCACTTGGACAGCCAATGGGCTTGTTCTATCATTTTCTAAACTATAGCTTCTCAACTTCTTCCATAGTAGACCATTGGGGAAGAATTGGTCTAGATCTTCATGGTGCATGTTGTTGATGAAATCGGAGAGTCGATTGTCGTTGTGCGCTTCAAGAAACACTACTCCTTCGTCGTTGCAATCTACAAATGATGGTGTGGTTTTGGCTAGCCTGCCAGCAAACGGATAGTATTGTGTTAAGGTTCGGGATAACGAGTTCTTCAAGTCGTTTATCATTTTGACTTGAGGATTAGTATAAGTGTTAGGGTTTGGGTAGAAGATGAGCATTGGCATATATGCATCGGGTGCGAATTGATCAATTGATGAAAGATTGTAAGTTTTAAGATGGGAAGGGGTTGGAGAAGAAGGTTTGATGATTTGTTTAGAGACAATTGTGTGAAGCTGCCTTTTACCAAATCTTACCAAGCTGCTTATGATAGTCATCTTCTAAAAAATGAAATTAATTAAGGGGTTTAATTTGATGATATGCCTTGCATTGCATTGCCTTTTTTTTTTATCTTATATATGTTACTTGGGATCAGGGGCGTACCCACTTTATATGGGTGGGGGGGGGGGGGGCGGCCGCTCCCCCTGTGATTTTTTTTTTTTAGTTTTTATATGTTAAATTCTCGATCGACCCCCGTAAAATTTAACCCTCGACCCCCATCCAGTTTAAAAAAACTCAGTTTGATGCCCAATCTATAGCCTAGAGAAAAAATATAATAGTTAACCATAGATTGGGTTAAATTATGGTTAGAAGATAGTAATATATATTTATTTATATTGTCATGTATAGTCAAGCATTAAAGGTATTATAACCTCAAGTGTTTCATCATTGCACAAAACCATCAAACCATCAACATAGTTGATGATTTGGATGGTCATGAGTATAATAAAGGAAATACATAAATAAACTAACTACTTTTGCTAAGTAATCAAGTGAGAAGTGAGAAATGGTGGAAAGTCTAGTTGTAGAACCAAGGTTCTAAACATCACAATTTTTATAGGCCTTATCTATTCATACACCCTAAAATTCTATTCACACACCTGTTTTAAAACCAGGCATCACGGATAGGCCTTGATGCGACGCCTGAGTCACTTTTCTGTCAACGTCAACCGAGGAATGTCGTAAACGAGGTGGAATTCTGTCAAACCTGGACATATGCGCCGCATATATGACCTAGGCACCGATGATGTTGTTGGCCGCATATATGACCCAGGCGCCACGCCGAGGGCCATGCGCGGCGCATAAGGGTGTTGAAGCGTGATTGACTACGTTCGAGGATGTGTCTGGGATAAGAAGTAACCCAGGCGCGACGCCGAGGTTTATGTGCAGCGCCTGAGGGTGTGGGAAATAAAAACATTGGGTGTGTGAATAGGATATGGGGTGTGTGAATAGGATGACCCTTTTTATACCATAACACAAGTCATCCAACATATTTTTATTTGGAAAACATGGTTTGGTTTCATTCACTTCTTATTTGTAACATATGATGTTTAAGAAACAAAATAAAAGATTTATTTTATAAGATTTAAAAAAAATTATCGTAACTGGAAACTCAAAATTGTGATTTACCAAACTGTAGTTACCTTGGTAAATATATGATGAATGAATAGAGGGGTTTCAAGTATTTAGGAAGAAAAATACTGTTAAAAAGTTAAAGAAAAAATAAAAAAAATGAAAGAAAGAATAAAAAAACTTACAAGTTATTGAAAATTTGTTTAAAATATGTATTCGCAAGAACAAAAAAAATGTGTATTCCCAATTGTTTAAGCGTTGTACAAACATATAAAATACTCGTTTTTAGTCATTTTTAAGGTGACCTGACCCGGTTCAACCCGCACCTAGTCAAACCGGATTTTTATATATTGATACTCAAACGTTTCCTATAAAATTTTCAACCCCCATAAAAAGGTTTTCTGGGTACGCCACTGCTTGGGATGGTGGCATTTTTCAACTAATGCATGAACAATCACATGTACCGATCGATGTACATTATCGGCATCATTATTTATTAATTTGATGTCTGGCTGCATAGTACATATATACGAACTCAAACACAATGATAAAAGTCGTACGTTATCAGGATTAGTATTTATAAATTTGATGTCTGGCTACATAGTACATATATACGAACTCAAGCACAATGATAAAAGTCGTACGTTACCAGCATTAGTATTTATTAATTGGGAAAATGCCATAGAAATATAATCAAGTTTTAATTTTGTTCCAATCAAGTCACTTAAACTTTTTTTTTGTTTCAATTACATAACTTAACTTTAAAATATGTTTCAATCCTAGATGATTGACTTGTATAATAGGTAAAAATTAATTTTTATTTTTTAATAATAAATTCAAACAAAAAGTTCATTAACCTATCATACACATTGCGAATTCACAAACCTATCATATTATGATGATCATGCTAATTGTTGATAATACCTATGTTGATGATAATGTTCTAATACTTAATTATTATGTGTTTCTTGCGTATTGTGAAAGGGATGATGATGAATTGATAGATGGTTATGATAAACCTTATCTTGACGATGATAATTGAATTTCATATATCTAGATCGTTCCAAACTCATAATATTTTTTACATATGATAGCTTCATCTTAGATCATTATTTCCTCAAGATTTTATCGTGAATACTTTTGATTTTTTATCTTAAATTATTAAAACTTTTACTGAATATTTGTATTTTAGATTGAATATTAAAAAATAAAAACTAATGTTGACCTATTAATCAAGTTAACTATCTAGGATTGGAACACTTTTTAAAGTTAAGTTATCAAATTAAAACAAAATAAACTTTTAGCGACTTAATTGGAACAAAATTAAAACTTGGTTATGTTTCTATAAAGTTATCCCAATCTTATTAATTTGATGTCTGGCTACATAGTACAACTCAAGCACAATGATAAAAGTCGTACGTTACCAGCATTAGTATTTATTAATTTGATGTCTGGCTACATAGTACAACTCAAGCACAATGATAAAAGTCGTACGTTACCAGCATGGCAGCATTAGTATTTATTAATTTGATGTCTGGCTACATAGTACAACTCAAGCACAATGATAAAAGTCGTACGTTACCAGCATTAGTATTTATTAATTTGATGTCTGGCTAAATAGTACATATATACTGTGACATCTGCCTCGAACCCGAATCCAAATGCCTGACTCGAACCCAAGATAGTTTATTCTTTTATATGTAATCGTATTTACTTCTTTAGAATGTAACGCTCGTTATTATTATTAATGAACTCATTGGATTCTACGTTATTCTCGTCTCAATTAAATAATTGTATTTATGTCGCAAAATAGTCACGTGTGTCAAATCACTATTATTTGTAATAATGAATCTTAATATATATATATATATATATATATATATATATATATATATATATATATATATATATATATATATATATATATAGGGGAGAGATTTTCTACAAATGGCTAAAACTCTAAAAAAACTAAGAAGCGATCTGGGACGTTAGATTTAGGGTGTTTACGGTCAAGATTAACGCGGTGGCAATATTGTAAATATTATGATGTTTTTAATGACGCGCGATAAGGTTTCGGGGTAGATTAGTCATTGTGCGTTTTCAACATGCATATAAAAATCACCATAACTGAACATCTCAGCATCGCACTGTGAAAAAACACCATAACTGAACATCTCAGCATCGCGCTGTGATAAAACACCATAACTGAACATCTCAGCATCGCGCTGTGATAAAACACCATAACTGAACATCTCAGCATCGCGCTGTGAAAAAACACCATAACTGAACATCTCAGCATCGCGCCAAATAAACACCATAACTGAACATCTCAGCATCGCGCTGTGAAAAAACACCATAACTGAACATCTCAGCATCGCGCCAAAAAAACACCATAAATGAACATCTCAGCATCGCGCGTATAAATGATTAAGATGCCCCTCCGTGTTTTTTTTTCTCTCATTGCCACGTGCTTGTTGTTGATTGCTTCTTACACTTCTTAGAGTTTTGAGCCTTTTTAGAAAATCCCCAATCTATATATATATATATATATATATATATATATATATATATATATATATATACAGTGGAGAGTTCAAATGAGAAGAGCTAATTCTCGTCTAATTTTTCCAATACTTTTGCTGAACAATATATTTGTTGGTGTTATTATACGCCTTCACATCACACACAACACACAATACACGACTCAATAACATCTGCAATTAAACTTCAAAAAAACAAACATTTATATCACTATAATGCGGTTTTACTCAATCTGAACTTGTCTTTTATACTTACACAAAACACACTCAACCAAGTCCACATTGAAAAGCTGATGTATACTAACAACATTTCCATTACTTCAAAAACACTACACCGACTACACATCAACTATTACTTCAATAACATCTGCAATTAAACTTCAAAAAAACAAACATTTATATCACTATAATGCGGTTTTACTCAAATCTAAACTTGTCTTTTATATTTACACAAAACACACTCAACCAAGTACACATTAAAAAGCTGATGTATAATTACCCTACACCGACTACACATCAACCACTACACCGATTTCACATCTCAATAACAAGTGCATTAACCTTCAAAACAAACAGTAATCAATTACCTACATACCTAATCAAATAACCACCACAAATATAAGTCCCAACTTTCAAAGATTGTGCAAAAGGTTTTGGTGACATAGAAACACAAATTTATTTCTCTGTTAATCACATTGGTTTAGCATACAAAACAGAACAATCAATTGAAACTAATTTGGTTAGCATTTAGGGTTTGTGTGAAGGTATATAGTGCGCAATTGCCCTGCCTACCTCCACTATACCTAATACGCTTTGATACGCCTGCAAAATCAAGTCTTTGAAGTGGCATTCTACTACAGACAACACCAAGTGTATAATCGACCTAAATACACAATGCTTACCTGCTTTCGCTGAATCGGTTACTTGATTTGCCTCCATTTTATGCCTCGTTGATCGTCGAATGTTTATTCCTCCAATTAGACCTGCACAAAAAAACCAGTTTTGGACCCGACCCGCCGGTTCGTACCCGGTGGGCCCAGTACCCGGTGAACCCGGTTTAAGACCCGGCGGTTCCTCACCGGTTTTTGATTTTGGCGCAGGAACCGATTTGGAACCGGAACCGGTTTGGAACCGGCAAGAACCGGAACCGGTTGGAACCGGTTTGGACCGTTTTTTTTTTTTGTCTTTTTCCCTGGTTCGAAACTAGCCGTTGGCAACGTAAATATTACCGTTTTTTGGTCCTTTTTGACCTTTTTTTGGTGTTTTATTGCCCCCTAACACCCATTTAGCTACTATAAATATATGTTTGATGTTTGGGTTGATTACAACACTCGAAAACGCAAAAAACGCAAGCAAAAAACGCAAAAAAACTCTCTCTTTTCATCTCTTTCATTTTCGTTAATCTCGAAATGGCATCACAATCCGCAACCGGTTCTTCTCAAGCCCCCAATGTTGTTCAAGTTCTTCAACATAACCGAAGCCAAAGAGTGTGGCAACATTGGGATTTAGTTGAGATGAGTGACGGGTCACACAAAGCTCGTTGCAAGTATTGTGGAGCTTTGTTGGGGGCGGCTTCAAACTCGACTTTGGACAAGCATATTACAAAGAAGTTTTGTCCGGTGTTGAAAAATGCCCCCGAGTCCGATCAAGCCGATATGGGGGGTGGTGGCGAAATATTTCATTATAGCGTCGATATGGTCCAAGATCGTATGGCGAAGTTCGTGATTCAAAATTGTTTGCCATTCAACCACTTCGACAACCCGCAATTGACGGCTTTGATTCGGGAAACACTTCAACCTCGTTACACCCATGTAAGTCGTATGACCCTTAGACGATATTGTTTGAAATTGTGGGGAGTTTGTAAAAAAGATTTAATTGTGTTTTTCCAAAACTTACAAACCGGTGTTAATTTAACTAGCGATGTTTGGTCGGCTCCACACGGTTGCATTGAGTCTTATCTTTGTGTAACCGCTCATTGGGTGGATCCCGATTCGTGGCAAATGATGAAACGTACCATTGCTTTTGATCTTTTTCCGATTCCACATAGCGGAGATGATTTGTTTGAGCTTTTAGATAACGTAATACAAACTTATGGTTTACAAAACAAAATATTTTCAATGGCTTTTGACAACGCTTCAAATAATACTAATGCGGTTGATAAACTTATGGTAAAATATAAACCGATTTGCAACGGTGATTTTTTTCATAGTCGATGTGTCGCACATATTATTAATTTGGTAATGAAAGACGGGCTAGGGGCCGAATTATGTTCCCAATATATATATATATTCGTTTAAATGTATGCTTTATTCGATTTTTAAAGCTAAAAGGCAAATTTGTCAAGATTATAAACAATTTTGTAGAGATACGAATTCGATATATTTAGGTGCGAATTGGGATACACCTCATCGTTGTAACTCGACATGCGACATGTTAGAGAGTGCCTTGACACAACGGGATGACTTGAAAGTTTTTCATAGTAGTCTTGTGTCGGCCGGGTTAGCCGACGTGTTTTTGGAACATTGTTGGAAATTTATACCAAAATTTGTTGAATTTCTTGGCGTTTTTAAAAATTCAACTAAGAACTTATCGGGGGTTTATTACCCGACTAGTAGTTTGGTGCTTTACGAATTATATTTAATGTCTCTTAATATTAAAACTTTTGAAAATAATTTTTTTTAAAGAAATGACACCGGCGATGAAAGAAAAATTTAAAAAATATTTTTTAGAGCTCCTTTCGGTTTTTACTTGTGCCGCCGCTTTAAACCTGTTTTATAATATTACGGGAGTCGAATGTTTAATTCAAGAAATTTTTGACAATTTGGATATCCATATGGATAACCCAAATCACGCAACGGAAGCAAAAGCAAAATTTAATCACGATTTTCAAAGACTTTTTGATGTTTATCACTTAAGATACGGGCCAACAACGGTTACACCATTTTCACAATCGGAGGCTAGCTCAAGTAAGCCGATGAAGGACCCAAAGAAAAACTTTTTAAATGTCGTTCGGAAATTCGTGGCAAAAAAACAAAAGGGTGCCGCTCCGAGTAGCGAGCTCGGTAGATATAGTGGAACGGATTATACTTCCACTATGTCGGCCGATGACATTGAGAGTTTTGATATATTGGCATGGTGGAAAGGAAGGGAAATGGAATTTCCGGTTCTTTCCGCCATGGCCCGTGATTTACTAAGCTCCCAAGCTTCTACGGTAGCTTCAGAATCGGCTTTTTCTACTTGTGGCAGGGTAATATCTTTACGGAGGACCCGACTTTCTCCGGAGGCTGTGGTGATGTGCATTTGTCTCAAAGATCACTTGGACGCGATTGATCGCAAACAACACCTAACGAGCTTAGAAGACGACATCGAACCGGAGTCAAAAATACATGATGAAGAGGTTGAGGAGGGACTATCAACCGGAATATCCGATGAAGAACTCAAAGAAGACGAAAAAAGAAGAGGAAAAAAATGAAGAAGCTTAGATTTAAAAAAAATATATATTGACTTTGTTTAAAAATAGTAGTTTTTTTGCATCGTAACTTCAATATCTTGTATTTGGTTAACTTTTTTCACTTGAAATAAATCGTATTTATTTAGTAACTTTATATTGTACACAAAACCAAAAAAAAAAGTAAAAAAAAGAAAAAAAAATTACATAGTGTACCCGGTTTGGACCCGACCCGGGTAGGAACCGGACCCGAACCCGACCCTACCCGGTTCCACAGGGTCGGGTTTTACCCCCACCCTACCCGAACCCGGTTCGTACCCGGTTCCGTAGTGTACCCGGACCCGATCGGGTTTTGGACCCCCGTACCCGGTTTGTACCCGGTTCCGGGTCAAAAAAAAAAACCCGGTTTGTGCACGTCTACCTCCAATGTCTGTCATAATACTGCACTATATACCTTCACACAAACCCTAATTTACAACCAAATAAGTCGTTTATTGTATTGGATTTTGATGAAATCGCCCGATTATGAAGACGATTTTTTTTGGTAGGGGATGCGTATCACAGAGAACGGTTTGATACTATCAATGAAATCAAAAGTTTTCAAAACCAATCTTATTCTCTTACCATATATACACAGAATGCTTTAAATTTATTCATAAAATTACCTCCACATCAAATGTGTAAAATGCCCTGCAAAAGTTTAATTTTAAAAAATTTAACCACAAAATGTTACACAAACCACCCTTATTAATCATAACCATTGGATGTTTAAATGTAAGACTATATATATATATATATATATATATATATATATATATAGGGACACCTTCATTTGAGAACTCATTTTTAGGAAAGAACTGAGTGAGAACCGATTTAACTGTTAAATTTTTTATTATCTAAATTGACAAAAATCCTTGTAAACTTACCAATTATAAGATGTATTTATAAAAAACATGATTTGCATCGTTTTTTGTTGAAATGCATATATGCACCCACATTATATATGCAAATATGCACACGTTTTAGTTTCTAAAAAAACGTGGAGAGAGGTGATAAAATTCAAGAAATAATAAACAATGATAATAAAACAATACCTTTTTACTATAGCATTGTTATTGAAGCGATAGGTGCACATCTTATATGGTTCTCACTGGTTCTTTCCAAATATTTGGTTCTCATTTGAAGGTATATATATATATATGTTACTTTTAAGTATCAAGTTACAACAATTACAACTTGTAACTCTTTATTTTATGTATAAGTTGATATAAGTAATTAATTATCATTGGCATTCTCAGTTGCAATAAGCTTCACTTTTTGTCACTCTGATAGTCTCCTTCTAGAATTTGGTTTTCTGTTTGGTTAATAATCGTATCCAAATTTTAAATTTGATTTTCGGTTACATAAAATACGGTTTATTTGGTTTGGTTATTAGTAAAAACGTATAACCGTTGGTTTAATCAAATAACCTTGCTGAATAAACGACTAAATCGATTGATTTTGTTTGGTTAGGCATGTTTTAGTTCGGTTCAATTTACGATTAGGCAAAAAAATTTATAATTGAATAAATTGTTAACCGTACTGTTAAGCACCCCTGTATTAACATCAAACACTTTTAATATACGCTAAGATAATATTTTAACAAGTCTAAAATATCTAGGCTAAGAAGTATGAGAAACGCAAAAGGAGGGTATCTATACACACCCTTTATTTCACTAAAAAAAGCTTTTGAAACTTGTCAAAAACTCTACTTAAACTTTTCTTTTGACAGGTTGTAAAAGTTTAAAGAGAATTTTTAACGAACCTTGATTATGATAAGAGGGGCCCCGTCTACCATCTCGTCCCAACAAAGCAATGGCGAAGCCAGGATTTTTTGCCCGGGGAGACCAAAGTTAAAAAACCCATTATTTTTTTATAATGCTTTGTTTCAGGGGGGCCAAACTCAATATATATATATAAAAAATCAACAACCGATCAACAAAACAACACTTCGGACGGAAAAAACTGGGGTGGCCCGGACCCTCCTTGGTCCCTTCTTAGCCTCGCCAATGCAACAAAGAGCAGTGTTCTCATCATACTCGAGCTCGTGAAGGAGCTCGGCTGGTGCCCGCGGTACCGTTGGACTATTTATAGAGAACTTATCTGGCAGGAGACAAGTCTTTATGGTAGAATTAAACAAATCATAATAATATAATATTTTAATGATTAAAGCATGTGCGTATGAACAGAACATAAATACAGCTTGCAGAGCATCTGTATATGTAGAAGGTAAAGAAGATTAAACATCAAAGCCCCACAACCATTTCCTGTTTAATTAATCAGGTATCCCTGTTATGTCATTTAAAATTTCCTTTTAGATTATTCTTCTGTCACTACAATGTTGAATAGGTTTGATGATGACAGATATGTAAATTTTAGTTCAAGAATTAGACTTTAATGTAGATTATATGTGATTAAATTGAAGATTTGTTTGTTATCTTCAAGTCAATTACTTACACATGTTTACAATTGGAAATGCCAAAGTTAGGGTTTGTGATTGTGTTCATCTTGTTCTTGTTCTTGGCATTGTATACTGTGCTGTCAAATTTCAAGATTTGTAAGCCTCTTGTTGTATATAGAAAAAGCTCTAAACTTGCCCATAAATTGGTCAAATCTGATATCATACTACATTCTCAGTTATGGTTTCAACGAATCCGAGTGCTTTACGAAAGGTAACAGAACATGATTGTTGTGTTATTTCTGTCCAAAGACTGATTTTGACTCCAAATTTTGTCAAAGTCAACATACCCCATTTGCACAAACTATAAATTTGATTCATGTTTGTACTTGTCTATATGTGTAATGTGTGTAACTTCTTTCAAAACTGTGTAAACAACTTATCTTGATTATTGTATCATAGTCAACGGATCGTTTCTGTGTCAGAATCTGATCAAGTCAACAACATGCCCAAATTGTAAAAGTTTCGTTTGATTTAATTTATTTTTCTGGTTTATCATGAATGCAGAAATATAACCGAAATGGAAGACATCTTGGATACGAAAAAAGACCAATCTACATGGGAGCCATTACTAGAAGAGTTTACATTTACACAAAACACAGCTCCTTTTGATAGTTGTCATGCTTCTACAATAGTTGAGGTATAACTTGTATGTTAAACACTTACTAGTCATTTTTTATCGTTCGGTTTTCATTCAGAACACTTATTAAAAAAAATTTAAAATCATAGCTGATGTTTGTTGTTTTAGGTTGATAAAGACTGCTTTTTAGTAGCATACTTTGGGGGGTCATACGAGGGGGCTCCCGATGTCAAAATTTGGTTACAGTTGCGAAAGGTATATATGTATGCTTACACATATCAAACTCTTTTATAGTTTTAAATACCATTTATTAATGCAGGATGGTTATTGGCATCCACCGGTTATTGGTGATGAACAAGAAGGCGTTCCAATGTGGAACCCTGCACTATTTAAGCTTCCCTCTAACGAGTTGCTTTTGTTCTATAAGATCGGGCAGGAAGTTCAAAAGTAATTCTTTTTAGCGTTTATAATACAACACATTTAAAAAAAGTTGTTGATGGAATTGTTGTTTTAGGTGGAGTGGGTGCATGAAGAGGTCGTACGATGGCGGTATAACTTGGAGCGAGAGAGAACAACTTCCTCCCGGCATCCTAGGACCAATAAAGAATAAGGTTGAACATTTGGTGTTTCCTTAAGAAATCCCGGATGCCAAAATGATGATATTTTGTTAAGCATTTTCTCGTGTTCTTTGTGCAGCCCATCTTGCTTGAAAATGGGAAATTACTATGCGGGTCATCTGTCGAAAGCTGGAACTCGTGGGGCGCATGGGTGGAGGTTATATACTCTTAACTCTCCCTTGATAATTTACTTTGGAATTGAGTGAACCAGACAAGCCAACTCAATTTGATTTTCTTGCGCGTAACAGATGACTGCAGATTCAGGCAGATCATGGAAAAAATACGGGCCAATTTATATTAAAAACGAGTCACTTAGTGTGATCCAACCAGTTCCTTACCAAACTGCAAATGGCAATCTACGAGTTCTGTTACGATCGTTTGATGGCATTGGTCGAGTTTGTATGTCAGAATCCCTTGATGGCGGTGAAACTTGGAGTTTTGTGGTTCCAACTGATCTACCCAACCCAAATTCAGGTTTGTGATCAAATTCTTAAACCACGTAAAACACTATTACATGTTTACATAAATGTCCATTTTAAACATCACTTGTTCTTGACTGGGTCTCGTTCATTGTGAGTTGATAGGAATTGACGGTGTAAAGCTAAAAGATGGTCGGGTGTTGCTTGCTTACAACACGGTCTCCAGGGCCGTGCTGAAAGTTGCAACTTCAGCTGACGATGGAGATTCGTGGCAAGAGGTTGTAACATTAGAGGATACCGAAGGAATGGAGTTCTCGTATCCTGCTGTTATTCAATCAAGTGACGGATGTGTTCATATCACATATACATATAACCGGACACAAATTAAGGTATAATGTTTTTCTTTCTAGTGATCAACAGTTTCTTGATTGTGAGTTTTTATTAATTCATTTATTGTTTGTTTGCAGCATGTTGTTCTTGAACCAGAACTGTAGCTATGATACAAGATCTCAAAAAGGTTCTTTATGTTGTATTTTGATTAGTTTATTTATATATAAATAATAATCACAATGGCTAAAGGCTTCAACCCGAAAACGATCCGTTTTTATACTGGTCAATCTGAGCATGACCGGTATTTGTCAACCTAAAACCTAATTAGTTTCATTTCATGTTTGACTCGTGTTTCGTATCGTGTTAGGAAGTGACGCCCTGGTCTTATCAGCATAGCATTTAATGTCCCAAACTAGGCACGAGGAGATTGTCTAACATAATAAGCCCATATATGAATTTGTAATATACTAGTTTCCCCAAACTACCCCTAATATCCATACTTGCCTCTTAATGCAAGTCCCCTTGTAAAGATGATATTTTAGTCAAGCACCTAACTGTATGTGACACCCAAGATGTACATCTTGAAAGTGATTATGTGATATTGAATATCGAAATTAATTAGAGATTATCTGATGCATGAGACAAGATAAAACAACTAGGAAGGACATTGTTTTTATGAAAACAATAAAGTTAGATTGTTCTGATGAACGACGTGCTTTTGAAAAGACCACAAGAGGAATGGAGGCGCCTAGACGTTTCAGTTGTTCGTTAGCAATATCAAGTTCAATTGTTAGAAATGTAGTAACATGTTAAAGAAACCTATCGATATCACCTTTTGTTAGAGATCGTAAACACCTATTACATGATCATTACTACATCGAAAGAACAAAGTTCGAATCTTTTAGTTTGTCATCGTTTGAAATGAAATTTGGTAAGTGGAGACGTAGAGTGATGTAAACAAACTTTGAAGCGATAGCATTTAATACAAATGCTAACGCTTTTGATAGCCCAATAATGATAGCTCAAACGTAAATAACAACACTTTTGATAGCCTAATAATATCCCAAAAACAAAAACCCGATAGCCTAGTAATAATAATTAATATCCCAAACGCAAATAATAATATTTTTGATAGCCTAAAAATAATATCCCAAATGCAAATAATAACGCTTTTGATAGCCTAATAATAATATCCCAAACGCAGTTAATAACGCTTTTGATAGCCTCATAATAACCCAAACCTGATTAGCGGTTAAATCCGAACACTACACGTTAGTATTCGAGTACATACACAAACAACAAACACCAAACACCAAAGAACCCGAAACCGATTTCATGGCTCTCAATAGAAACACTTCAATAAACTAAAATGATAAACAACTGAAGACTTGCAAATTCAAGAACAATGTTACTTGAAAGAAACCATGTGTATACGCTCTGTACAAAGAGATTATGTGTCTACATCATCTATATTTATACCCACAAACATGAAGAAGAAGAAGAAGAAAAAAAAGTTACTAAAAACGAAACCATTTCAAAAGCTTGTTTCAAACGATACTCCGGTTGTCTTCGGACCTTGAGTAGAAGCCGCTTCAAGCCCGTGAAGCATCTTGATCACATCTACAGTATCTTCAAGATAATATTTAGCCATACTTGGCTTCTGTCCAACCGTGCAGGCAAACACTTCCGCTATCCCACGGTTCACAACTGAACTCGATATCTTCTCGAACATGTCCTCATCCGACCGATCATCTCCTATGCATAACACGAAATCTAGAGGCTTTCCCTTGCTATGCATGCTTGCAATTAAACTCTCCACCACCACTCCTTTGCTCACACCCTAAATATATCAACAAGAGTTAGTTGATGTTATTTTTATAGATATTTGTTTTTAATTATGAGTTGTTCTTTTTATAGCAGCTGAGGTTGTTATTTGAGACAGGAATAGTTTAAGTTTTGAAAACTTATATTTAAATAAAAAATATAGAAATAAAAACAACACATATTTAAAAAACTCAACTGTCTAGCTGAAAATATTAGTGTCTAGGTGAAAATCTAGAAAAAAAAACACCAAATATTTAAAAAAACTCAACTGTCTAGGTGAAAATATTAGTGTCTCAAATAACAACCTCAACAGTTATGTAAGCTCCAATTCATAAATGTCGCTATCCATAACAGACAATCACTAAAAACAACTTTCAAAAAAAGTGGTTGTTTGTCTAAGATGGGAACTTGGAATAAATGTATAATGTACCTGCGGGTTCACTTCGACGATTTGTTGGCCTCGCTTCACAACCACAGGCTCGTTAGCTAGCACGCTTTCGAGGTGATCGAGTAGCTCCTTAGCCTGCCACATTCCGAAATCTGGATCGGCTTCTTGATGATGCCAAACTAAAGCACTCTCCTTTTGCTCTATAAACGAACCGTCGGTTGCTTCTGTGTAATGCTCCATCACTGGTAGTGCCACTTTTTTCCACTCAGCATCCACCGTTGACCCGCCACATGATTCCCAATCCGAGTCGCCACTCCACCTAGTTAACCATCCGTGTTCTGCTGATAACCCGAGATTCTTACACGAATCAAACCATTTGCTTAACGAATGCTTCCCTCTGCCGCTAACGATGAACACCACGTTCTTCGGGTCGTTTGATAGCACATTCAATATGGATATAACTTCTTTGCTTGGAGTCTTATCAACCGAAGCTTGTGGCATCACAGTACCATCGTAATCAAGCAAGATCAACCGGCTATTTGACTTTTTATAAGCCGAAACAATGTGTTCAACAGACAGTTTCCTGAAGTTCAACCCGAGAGCCACAACCCGAAAGCCCAAACCAAACCCGACTCCCCAACACCGTTTGTGAAAATGCTCCTTACACGCCCTCTCGAGGTCCTGATCAAAACTCTTAGCCCAATAACCAACATCATGAGAACTAACATACTTATAATGCTTCTCATGTCGCAACCTCTTCTCGTTATCAGGCATCATGATGGCTAAACTCATTGCTTCCGTAACCGAGTCAATATTCCACGGGTTGACCCTAATCGCACCACTTAAAGACGGTGAACACCCGATAAACTCCGACACTATAATCACACTCTTTCTACCATCCTGTTCACTAATCCCTAAAGCTTTATCCAACTCGGGACTACCTTGTCTCGAAACAGTGTACTTATAAGGCACCAAATTCATACCATCACGAACCGCATTCACCACAACACATTCAGATATCGCATAGTACGCAATCTTATCCTCCGTCGAAACCGGACCATTCATAAACACAATGGGCTCATACCCATCTTGACCAAACCGCTGGTTAACCTCATTAGCCACTTTTCGCGTCTCGTCCTCAACTTCTTGAATATCATGACCCCTGCTTCGAGCCGGATTCACAATCTGAACCAAAACCACTGAACCCCTAAGTGCAGGATAATCCTCCAAAAGCTGACCCATGGCTAAAAACTTCAAACTAATCCCTTTAAACATATCCATATCATCAACACCCAAGATCACAACTTTCCCTCCATATAATTTCTTCAATTCCTCGACCTTTTTAGCCGTCCGACTACTCGATTTAACCGATTCGATTTGACCCATATGGATCCCTACTGGTAAAATCTTGATACTGACCGTTCTACCGTAGTATTCGAGGCCGATATACCCTCGTTTCGACTTGTAATCGAGTCCTAACATTCTACTACAAGATGATAAAAAATGCCTAGCATAATCAAACGTATGAAACCCGATTAAATCACAATTCAATAACGCGCGAAGGATCTCATCACGAACGGGTAAAGTCCGGTATATTTCGGACGATGGAAACGGACTATGAAGAAAAAACCCGACCCGAACTCTGTGAAACCGTTTTCTCAAAAACGTAGGCATAACCATAAGATGATAATCATGTATCCAAACAAAATCTTCATCCGGGTTAACAACTTCCATAACTTTGTCTGCAAAAACTTTGTTAGCAGAAACGTAAGCTTGCCATGCGACCCGATCGAAGCGAACCCCATGGGTTCGGGTCACGGGTAACATGTAATGAAACAAAGGCCATAAGTAATGTTTACAAAACCCATGATAAAATTTGTTCTGTATTTCAACAGATAAAAAAGTGGGTACACACCGGAATTTATCCAACAACGTTTGCGCCACTTCTTCTTGCTCCAACGGGTCAACATCAACGGGTAAAGATCCGACATAAACACACTCCACATCAGATCCAAACCCGGATTTCAGTTGTAAAACTAACGAATCCGGGTCGAATTCAAATACCCATTTGTTTGTTTCCTTATCTCGATTCGCTTTCACCGGTAACTGATTTGAAACAATGATCCGACGCTCTGACGTCACCGATGAAACGACGTCGGATACTTGATCCATTTCGTTTTCCTTTGTAATGTTACAGTTATCGTCTTCAAATTCTGTTAAAATCCCTGGAACCGTCATTATTCTTGGTATACGAGGACGATCAAGGCGATCAAAACGATCAATTACACATGAATAATCATCTAGGTTAAGCAGATTAAAAGATGATCTTGACAACATTATACCCCCAAATCGCACAACAACAAATTGTTCACTGATGAACGGATGTGTGTTGAGTGTGTTGTAATTATATTAGAGATGTGTGAATGAATAATATAATAATAAGTGGAACATTGAAAACACATGAAATGGGGAAAATGAAGATGTAGATGAAGATGAATGTGAAGGTGGTGGTATGGTGAAGAGGATAAGAACGAAGAAACAAGTAGAGAGACCGACTTTACTTGCTGAAAATAATAAAGAACCTTAATTTATTTCTAGAAACTAAATTAAATAACAAAATCAGTTTGGATCAAATCGGGTCGGTTCGGGTCAAGATTTGTGACCCGGTTTCATTATCATCATCAATTCATCTTCTAACTGTAACCGACTCTCTCTCCTTTTCTATCTCTCTTTCACTAACTGGTTTCTCACCGGCTACTTATTATAGTTTTCAGTTTTCCAAATATAAAGTTTATATTGACAGATGATGGTACAAGTTTTGATGCGTGGTGTATGTGTTGTGGAGCGGTGATGTTTTGGGGTTTGGAAATGACTTGTGAATGTGCCGGTGAAATGTTCTCTTTTAGAAACATTTTTTAATTAATTTTCAAAAACACTCGATTTGTACACGGTTTGATTGTTATATTATATTTGAAAGTTATCGTTTTATTTTGTTTTGTGATATTTTTATTTAAGGATATAATTTATTGGTAAAGTTTTAGGTGGACAACATATCACTACTTTATACTGTTACTATCTTCCTTTATCCATAATCCTATCTTTTTATATAAATTTATTTTTAAAGTAACGATTTTTAATTATGTAAATAGAAAATATTTTATTTTATTTACTATTTAAGTTTAGTCTTATAACTAGGTTCATGTTTTGGGTCTCGTGTATGTGACTTCGTTACACACGTTGATAAAAAAGTTTTATGTCTCGCATGTTACGATGCAAAGTCATAATGCGTAACATATTAAAAGATGGGTATATAACAAATGGAAATTCCAAAATTAAAACTAAGTCAAAACTGGATGGTCAATGCCAGAAATATATCAAAGTAGAATAGTAGGGTCTAAATCGTAAACACGTATAAAAAATATTTTATGTGTCGTGCATTACGGTGTAGTCGCACATTAAAAGACGGAAAAACATCCAAACTTAGATGTCAAATCCGGGAAGCAAAGTCGTAAATATGTCAACGTAGAGAAATGGTTCAAAGCTGTAAAGTGATTAAATCATTGGGGGTCAAAACGATAACAAGTCAAAATCGATGGTCAATAACATAAAACGCAAATATGTCAAAATCCCGGGGGGAGGGGGGGGGACAAAGCCGTAAACATGTAAAAGTCGTTGTAAAAAACGTAAATATATATTAAAATTCATATCATAAAATACGTTGGCGAATCAGTGATTGTCACCAACCTTCAAACTTTGAATTATATAGAATATATTTCTAAGATTTTCTGTTTTGAAAATTATTGTCAGGTAGTGTTGTTATGCCTGATGAGAATAGATGTGGCAAAATAGAGGAGTTAAAGATGAGAATATGTTAGGATCAGATTGAGTTAAAATAATTTTTTTCAAATATATGGGACATTTTACAAATTGGTTATGATGGGCTAAGGTGAAGACAAGATTAGGATACTTCACCAGTCGTTAATAATATCACATAAACATAATAAAGTTTTAGTTTTGTTTTTATTAAGTCACTTTAATTTTATTTATTTTTTTAATTAGGTAACTTATCTTTAACTTTTTTGTTTCAATTATGTTAGACAAACTTTGTTTGGTTTCACAGTCGGTTTACGGTTGATACCAAAACCGTTCTTAAAAAACCGAATCAAAACGTACACGTGAATATACATACTAGTAGTAGTAATAGTAGTAGTAATAGTAATAGTAATAATAACAATATAACAATAATATTGGTCATTTAAGGGTAAAATGACTAAAATACCCTTATGTGCATTGCACATGAAATGACTTAACAAAAAAAACTTAACTGTCGTTAACTTAAAGGTCAAAAAATTAACACTTTAGTTTAAACAATAGCCATTAAATGCAAAAAGTAAAATAAAAAATTAAAAGGTCATGATCCGTAATTTGCTTTATTATAAAGGCTAAAAATGTAGTTTACTCTATAAATTAGATCCCATATATATGAGATCACGTAACACAAAATATTAAATATCTATTAATGACTCTAGAAAATTTGTCAATGCAATATGTCAAAACTACCGGATCGATCCCAAAACACAAGTAGTCATGCAATATTTAAATACATAATCAATTTCTTATACATGTACTTATGAAATATATAATTTTTTTACAAATTTTGGGTTTTTTATGGATATTAAACTTGGACAAAATGGGCCTAAAAAAGCAGAGACTGTTAAACCAAACGATTGGTCCCAAAACACTATTGAATCAGTAATTTGGTGAAGATTTAGATCAAAATGACATAAAATGTGATGAATATAAGATTCAGTCTTAATTTCAGATCCAACACAAACCGGACCAAACCAGTTTTTTGGTTCGGTTTAGGTTTGAGTTTTTTACTTTACATAGTTCGGTTTTGGTTTTTAATAATACAAATACGTAAGTAACGAAAAATTGGATGCAGTTAGTGTTCAGGACCATTTTTGTTAGAAACTAAAAACACAATGACCTAAATTGTTAAGGTGAGACTAAACTTGTTAATGACATCAAAACCAGCGGTGGATCTAGAAAAAAATTTCATGGGTAATGCTTAAAATTTTTTCCACTACGGGTAACGTTATACCTAAAAATGTTTAAAAAATTGTATGCATCACACTCATTTACCCTAAGATGAAACTTTTTTTAGTCAGTGTATTTGTTTGTTTGGTTAATCATTTAAAACTTACTAATAGCTTTGGGGTCAAAAGTGAAAGTTCAAGACAAAAATGTAAAATAATGTTTCATAAAAAATGCAATAAATAAACCAAATGTAAAATAATGTTTCATAAAAAATGCAATAAATAATCCATAGTGGAAATTGAACCCACAACCTTTTGATCAATGTCAAACTTGATAATCCACTATGCTATGAGGTTAATTGATGTTTTAAACCCACTTTTATTATATATACACATATATACTTATATTCAAAACCTTTGGTGAAAAATAAAAATTTCCGTTACAGTGTTACAAGTTCAGGGGTAGCAGGCGCTACCCGTCCATATACTATAGGTCCGTCCCTAATCAAAACACATGGTCCAAAACTGCAGTTTACTTTATTTTATAAAAACATTTGTTTTATAAAATTTCCAAATACGATAAAACGTTAAAACTAGTAAATACGTGATTTCACGAAATTCACCAACGTTCCAATAACTAAAATTCACTTTATTTATATTTATTTAGTTGCTCGAGATTATTATTTTATTAATTCACCAACGTTCTAGCATTAACTTATGTGATTCGATAATTCTCCAAATTACTGTTACATGTAATTGTTTGTGTAACGAGTAGCACATTTAATTCAAATAATTAAATGGTAGAGTATAATTGCAACAATGGGATTAATGAGATTTGGTTAACGAAGTTAATATGAAATTGCCGGGTGTCATAGGTATTATGAAAACTACCTTAAGTTGTGAGACCCTTGAGAACCTTACATCCCGAGTTTTTTCATAATATTTTTTTTGCTCAAATGTTGTGTATATTAATAACTAGAAGATTTAAAAAAACTTTTAAAAAGTTCTTGTCATTAAAAACATATATGTTAGTAAAATTTATTCATAGCAATAACACGTAGGTGTAATCGGTTACACCTACGTAATATGATGTAAATTTTTTTACTTGCATATATGTATTTTTAACAACGGGAATTCATTTAAATTTCTTTCTTACGTCTTTTAGTTATCAATAGAGACAACATTTAAGCAAAAAAAATATCAAAAAACTCAAAAAAAAGTCTTACTGGGTTTTCACAACTCAAGGTTGTTCTCATTTGATCAAAATAAAACTCATCTAAGTGTCAACTATTCTTAGAGCATTACAAGTTGTAAAAACATTTTTAGATGTCTAAATAAATGAAAAGTTTTTTTACTCTTCATGCATATGGCACAACACAAAACTGATGGGTGAGGTTATCTTTATTACACTTAAGTCTTTTAATACCTTGTTAGAATTCTATAAAATTTAAAAGTAGTTATATTTTTAACCTATTTTCTTTAATAAAGTTCTTTCAACTTTCTCTCTAAACCAACTTTCACTATAATTTGTAAATAACTATAGCCTATTCATACAATTTAACAAAAGATATAACTTATTTTATTTTTTTAATTTAAATATAATATTATAATAATTTTTTAAATTTATTTTTTTACATAAAGTTAAGTGATTATTGTTTTGTTACTTCTGATACAATATTCTTAATACATAAATATGCATCAAAGCTGTGTATCATATGAAAATTTGATGAAAATTTTAAAAACTTTATTATTTAAAGAATAATGTTATTTAAATATGATGTAAATCGCCGCATCACATGATCACCCCTCTAATAAGTTCATAGAAATAAACAGTTTTAAGAATGAATAGAAGTGCATGCCCACGAGGGAGAACTTTAGTGGCCAAATTCATTTAGAGAGACAACCGACATGTAGTTATATATTAATATAATATAACAACAATAACAATTAAAAAAAGTACAAAGATTATTAGGTCAATCCTAATCCTCTTTTTTTTTCTTTTTTTTTATAACGGCCCAATCCTAATCCTCTTTGAATTATATATTGGAACGTTGAATGTGGAATGATATGTCCAATCCTAATGTCCACCCAAATCATACTTTTCTCTTTTAACACACTATTTCTGCCAATCCTAATCTTGCTAAAAAATATGTCAAACAATATCTAATATTATATGCTTTAATCTTTCGTTTTTGTTTTATACGACGTTAAATAATTATTATAATTATAATATAACAATAAATCTTATCGTGTATTGTGAGAAGCAACGAGATAGTGGTCGTGTTCAAGCAACTTTTAGCGTTTTGAAGTTGATTGCTTTGCTTTTGCAATATACCCACCACACAAATGGAGATTTGTTGGCTAGATTAAAAAAGGTAACAAATAATAAAGCCATGTCAATTGATTGTTGGAAAATAAATAATTCAACCAAAATATCAAACCCATGGTTTTACAAAGACTACAAAAAAAATTATCATGAGCCTTATTTCTCGTCATAGTGTCTTTATACTCGTAATTGGATCTTTTGCTTCTCATTGTGTTTTATTTTGCTCGAAATTGCTCTCCATTGTGTTTTTTTACATGTTATTGTATCATTCTTACTCTTCCTAGGTTATTAGCCCGTGTAGTATAACTCACCCTGTAAATGAGAACCATTATACAAAGAAGATGAGCTTTAATATTCAATTTTTTTTATAATGCTTGAAGTATGTCAACTTTTTACCTTTGAAACAATATGTGGATCATGAATGTAGCCATCACAAGTAATTAAAGCAATCTTCCCAATCTCTTTTCTAGCCCGCTTTAGAGTTTAATCTCATTTTTGTAAATAGTTACACACTATAAATTCTATAAAGCATGCGTGGTCCTTGGTGCAAATTGGGACTAGACAACTACGTAATTAGGATATGCCGTTAAAATTGTAACTAAGATATGTCCCACTTTTAGTTCGATCTTTTAATCTCTAGAACGTTAGAGGCAGTTTGGTAGCTTTTCAATGGGATCTGAACGGATTCACATTTGAATCGGTCAACGCTGAACGGATTCACCTTTGAATCGGTCAGAGGCTTCCCCTTTGAATCGGTCAGAGTTGCTGCAGCTGAACCGTTCAGAGGCAGGGGAGACGAAGACGAAGCTGCTGGGCCAGACGAAGGCAAAAAAAGAAACGACTCGAAAAAAAGAAGCATGACTAAAAAACTACCCTCGCACGGATATGTGATTTTTGGAGCTGTATTCATGTCGGCGCCGCATTGGGTGAAAAAGAATTCAAACCAAATTTGTACCCCTCTACGTGCGGGTAGATGATAGAGTAAAACATAACATAAGAATTTAACAGGTCATAAAAGATTGCATATATAAACAAATCAAGTTTTTGTTCTCACACCAATGTGGGACAACATAAATAAAAGAAAAATTTTGGGATTTGTTTGTTAATTTTATAATCTCATTCAGAGGTCCAATCAAACAGGTCATCTTAACCATTCAGATCGCTTAACTATTCAGACCTTTTAACCATTCAGTACTTAACCATTCAAAAATTGTCAAACAGCCCCTTAGTTCTTCTAATTTCTAGAAAGTTACTTGGCTATGTACTCCCGAATAAATACGAGTATGCTTTATATGTTTAACTAGGTTTAATACCCAAGTAGAGACACGATTTGAATAAATCAAAGGGTTATTGGATTTAATCACCTTCAACTATTGGTTATTGATCGTTGTCACCCTCAAGTATCCCTTTGGCCAATATAACTCGCAACTAAACACTTTGGTGTCCGTATCACCAAAATTCAACCAATTCAAGTCACTTTTGGTTAACTTTTGATTATTTTTTGGTTAGCTTTTGGTGTTATGGACACCGTATCATCAAAAGTTAACCAATTCAAGTCACTTTTGGTTAATTTTTGGTTAATTTTTTTTACTTTTGGTGATACACACACCAAAGTGTTTAGTTTGGAGTTATATTGGCCAAAGTGATACTTGGGGGTGACAGCGGCCAATAACCAATAGTTAGAGGTGATTAAATCCAATAACCCTAAATCAAATGATCCATTGAATTGAGAAATCACGATTAAAAAGCGGATCTAACAATCTAAATTATTACAATAAAAATCAATATTGAAAACTATTTGGATTTAAAGTCACTCATCGACATTCAGTTATTAAGTATTGCGTTGATTTTGCAACCAAAATATCATTTATTTTAAAGTGTAGAGAAATTAATTTTGCGTTGTTTATAAAATTACTTTTGTTTCTAAAATGTTTGCCCTCAAAATCTCCCGCCTTATTTTTCCTGACAAAATTTGCCCTCAAAACCTTAATTTATTAGGTAGATATATAATTACATCCTTGTAATCTTGATTTTTATTTTCAAAATTTGTCCTTCAACACTGGTGGAAATAAATCTAGGGTATCAAATATGGTTTAATCTGTCTTCATTTATGATGTGTTTTGAAATGCTAAACATAAAATACAGCGGTGTAACCCGACCTAACTAATTAGCATATATGTCTAATGATTCCAGCCTAGCTGGTTGAGGACACCCGGTTTTACAGTGGTGGTCCAGGGTTCTAATCTCCCTGCCTGTGAGATTTTCCAGGAAAAACCCCATTGGTTTTCCCGGTTGAACGCCTAGCCAAATTCCGATGTCAAGTGGGCCCGGTTAAGACAACATATTGACCGGAGTGGGGTGGTGGGTTCCTCATTGCGGGGGATGCGACCAAATAGTTGCAAAAATTGAAAGTCGCCGTTCAAAAAAAACTAATTAGCATATATCCTTACGCGTGTTTCACCCTTCTAAAGGAAAGCCGAATTAGCATCATCTAACGGTAATAGAGAAGAAGATTTGGCATTTAAACTTTTTAATAAACGATTGAGTTGATCATTATTTCTTATTTTTTTTAACACACCAATTAGATTTCTCTTGCAATATTCAATAACCCAATATATCCTTATATTTTTTTGTTTTTCAAACGATTATATGAACCTTGCATTACTTATATATTAAAAAAATACAAAAATTAATATTATTTTTCCCCTTTTCTCTTTTATTTATTTTTTCTTACCAACTTGATAAGAAAGAGCCTATTAAATTAAAATCGAGAACATAGGCTTATGGATGAGCGTGTGGTGTGAAATGACAAAAAAAGTCTACAAAAGTTTGATCGCAAGTCCCTACAAAATCTTTTGTTTACTGATCTTAACGTTCCATGACAAATGTGTTCCTATTTTAGTCCAAAACCGCATCCATATCCATAACATGCATGTTGTTCCTATCTACAAATATCACCGGTGTAGTCACGACCGAATATTCTTTAATATATATCTATATAATAATTCAAGGTTTTAGGGGGTAACTTTTGGGGGGAAATTTTTTTATAAAACGAAGTTTTAGAGGAAAAATATAAAATACCATGCATGAGTTTATAAAACAAAATATCTTTAAATATTAAATATTTATAAATTTTTAAACAAAATGATTATGATTTTATAAATATTATTATTTAACCCGTGTGTAACCTAGTTACATACTAGATTAGTACCCATGTATTATACGAGATTTTGGTTTTATATGTTTTATTTAAATTTAGGTATTAAATCAATTTTTAACATATCTCCTATTAAATTGGTTTTGATATTACAAATATTTTCATATAAAAAAATCATATGATAAAATAAAGAAAATTATCTATAATAATTGGTAAATATTTTATTTGAATATATCGGGTTAGAAGATAATACATGATAAGTGGTTAATTTTTAATTTGAACATATTGGGTTAGAAGATAATTCATGATAATTGGTAAATTTTTAAATTGAACATATCGGGTTAAGAGATAGATTAGGATAATCGGTAAATTTTTATTTGAACATATCATATTAGGAGATAATTGATGATAATTTGTTTATTTTTTATTTGTACATATCGGGTTATTTCGAATATGGAGCATACCATGATCCGCCTTGAAATCATCCATCAAATTAAATTAAAGGATGACACATAAGCAAAATCCTATGTGGAATAGTTAGAATGTTGACATGTGGATGAGTTACTCAATTATTAGAATAGGTAGATAATATTTTCTTATTTTCTATATCCTAGTTGCGTATTGAACTTTAACTCGACAAAAATATGTGAAACGCAAGGCATTTGAGATCAGTGATGGATCCGGGAAAAAAAAATTGAGTTTACTAAATTGATGTTATTTGCATTGGAATCAAAAGAACAAAATACTGATGGCAAAGAGACTTGAACTTGTGATAACAAAAAGAAAAACATAGAGTCTTATCAAGTTATTATCAATAGTCACTCCTAATAATTAATTTATATCACTTCAATCCGGTTTTATATATAGTTTCTATTAAAAATACGAAACCGGTGGAGTCGCATGAACCCATCCTGAACATATTGGATCCGCCTCTGTTTGAGATGGTGATCGATGCTATTTTTCATATTGCCTTTGATAAATAAGTATCCTGATCGATATTAACAAATTTTGTAAGATCTTTCTATGAATGTTACTTGTTCAGATCAAACTTGGTCTTAATAGTATCACACGTTCTTTTCACTACACCATGGGAGTGGGTTAGATTGCCTTTGATTAGGACTTAAGAGTATTATTGGTTGAAATATGATCCAACTATTATTATCGGTTTAGGAAATAATAGTTTAATGAAATTAGCTTTGAGTTATTTTGTGGTTAAATAACAAAATAATTAATCTGTAGTCTGATTAAATTAAAAACAAATTTATAATTAATCTGTCGTCTGACCTGGAGCCGATAAGCACCAAAGATTGTTGTTGATATGTTGTCAATTCCTGATTGGTTAATATGCACTCACGTGTTCGGCTGGTATTATGTTGGAACTTGGAAAAGAGTTATAGTTTGACAATTACAGGAAATTTTTGTCGGATCTAGGGTTGTTTTTAGACGCTAATCATTTTGATTGAATAATATTATAAGTTTATAACCAATGTTTTCGTGGTAATTGTGTTCAACCGGTCTTTTTATCGGTTCTTTGGTTGGTCTAGTTAGATTATATTTAAAAAATGAGTAACGTCATAAATATTTTTAATATAAAGACATAGTATAGAAAAATTTTAAAAATTTCCTGTTTAATCTCTCTGTTTTTTTTAGTTCGATCATCATTTTTCGGTCCGACTGGATGGTCATGCTGAAATGAAACACTTAGAACCAGACCAGCCAAGTCAATGACTGGTTCCTGGTCCAACATGTTCGATCGGCCGATTGGATTTTCAAAACATTGATAATAAGGCTACAAGTTATTAAGTTTTTAGGAGTTGAACAATCGAATATATCTCATATGAACGAATGATAGGTAAGCATGATGAGTTTTAGAATAAAAGTTATTATAGAGGTTGATCATTAATTAAGTTACTGAGTGAAAAAAAAGACGGTGTGTAATATTGTTATTGGTTAAACTTTAAAAAATTATCTCTCTCATGTGAGGACTATCGTACCCATTAGTTGAGTCACGCTCCGTCATGCATGTGGGGTGTGTCACATATGGTTGGCGCGATGCAAGGGAGTGTGACCAGAGGTGGCCAAGCTCCATTATACATAGCCTAATTAAGAGAGAACAGATCGAGTGTGCAAGTTGATGGGCGGTATTGATGGCTTTCCCAGGGGAACGCCTCCCACCCCCTTGCTAGCACCTCAATGATTATGTTTACGGGTTGTGTAAGCCGAAAAGAATAAAGTTTATTGAAGAGACCGAGCTCTTTTGGTGGGTTATACTTGCGGCTTAAACAAACGATGACATCATTTCCGACCTCGGCAAGCAACATACGATGACACATTAACCCTACCATTTCATGTTAAAATAATGTTTATGAAGACAATTCCATGCAATTTTTGAAGTGTTGTGTTATACAAGCTTTTATTAGAAAACAAAAATACTTTCTTTGTCTAAATAAAATAATATTATAAAAAAATGAAATATGACTCGTAAACACTTTATTATGATTGAACCAAAACTTATTAGTAAATAGTCTTTAAGGTATTATATTCAATATCGCTTACATAAACTAAAAGATACGAGTCATAGTTATGTTTTTCTAAATATATATAACAAAGCTTTTATAATAAAAAAATTGAACACGTCTTATAAGTGATGCGTGTTTAATTGGATTTTGATTTTGCTTTCATTTTCTCACCATTGTAAGGGTGGTGGGAGTGGGTTAATCCTTACTCTCACTACCCTCATAACCCACCAAATAATAATCCTCCAACTCACAACTACCCTCACACTACCCTCACACATTTTTTTTGGTGGGTGTCAATACCCTCATACCCTCACTTTTTTTTTAAATTTTTTATTTTAATAACTTTAAACTAACAATTAAAAATATATAATAAAAACCATTGATTAAATAAAAAAAACTAACAAAGAACATAATATCATATCGAAGATTTAAATAAATAACTAGTCTTCGTCTTCGTCTTCGTCTTCATCCTCGTCCTCGTCCTCGTCCTCGGTAGTATCCAAGTAGTCAAGATCTAGAGTTGCAAGATGTTCGGTTATATCATATCGAAGTCGGTGATGTATCTCGGAATCATGCAACTCCTCAAGTGCATCATCATCCTCAACTGGTTGCACCGGAGGATCTCGTATGTACACTGGCGATATAGCATTTCCATCATCTTTTAGTATCATGTTGTGCAATATCATGCACGTGTACACCAACTTTCTAATCTTGTCTATACTCATTGCACGTAGGGGGCGTTTAAGAATACCCCATTTAGACTTCAAAATCCCGAAACCTCGCTCGACGTCTTTTCTGGCCGACTCTTGCACTTTCTTAAATCTTTTATCTTTTGGATCGGTTGGGTATGGAGTCGCTTTCACAAACACGGACCAAGTTGGGTATATACCGTCTGTTAGATAGTACCCGCGTTTGTATAGTCTTCCATGCACATACATCGGACACTTTGGCGCAGTCCCATTTTGCTCCGGGAGAAATAGTGGAGATTGGTTGAGAACGTTAATGTCATTGTTGGACCCGGGGGTACCGCAGTAAGCATGCCACCACCACGTATCTTGTGAAGCCACCGCTTCGCACATGACCGTGGGGTATTGGTGATCACCTCTCATATATTGTCCCCGCAAGCTGGTTGGGCAACTTCTCCAAACAAAATGTGTACAATCGATGCTACCGAGCATCCCGGGAAGGTGGTGTTTTTCTTCGTGGGCTTGGTATAAAAGTGCAATGTCATGGCTAGTGGCACGTCGTAAAAATTCGGTACGATATAAATAAATTATAGAATCACAAAAATATTCTAAACTTTCGCGTGAAACTCTAGCTGACATGCATAAATATTCATCATATTCATCGGGCACATTACCCGTTGCAAGTTGTTTGACCGCGGACGTGACTTTTTGTAGCGCCGTGAAACTCTTTTTTTTCCTCCCGTCCAAACCTTCTTGAAAATATTCATTTGTTGCTTCAACGTCTTGTACAATTTTTAAAAACAAGCGTTTCGACATACGAAACCTCGTGCGAAACGTCTTCTCCGAGTACTTCGGGTTAGCATTAAAATAGTCCGCCATTAGAGTTCTTTGTCCTTCTTCACGATCTCGTTCAATGTAATTTCTTGAAGAGGTTGCCGTGTCGTCTTCTTCAGCATGATCCAACACCATACGCAAACTACTATCATCGGAGAAAAACAGTTTGTTATCCGACGAGCTGGATGTGTAAACTAATTTCTTTCGATGCATTTTTTTAGAATGAAAAATATATAGTAGAAAGATAGTTGTGATAGTAGAAAGAAAGTTGTGATTGAGTATGTTAATGTAAATGTATATATATATAGTATATATAGGTTTTAAATAAAAAAAAAAAAAGTTGAAATAGCCGTTGATGGTGGGCCAGCCCAAAAAAATAGCCGTTTAAATGAGTTTGTGGCAACGGGTACCGGTGCCCGTGACCCCCTACCCGCAGCCCTACCCGTGGGGGCGGGGGCGGTGTTACCGCACGGGTACGGGCTACCCGCACAGGTACCCGCACCCCACACCCACCACCCTAATATGGGTTTATTTTGCTGCTTATTGTTTTTAATGCATCTGCATTTAAAAAAAATCACATAGACGTGACCCTCATTTCCGAGCTAAAATTTTAAAAAATAAAAGAAAGAATAACATAAAAGATTCCATATGTTAGCGTATGATTAATTGTTACAAACATAACAAAACAGATCGAATATATATATAATTAATTAGTTAGATGAAAACAGATCGAATGTCTTAAACAAAGATTGAAAGTTGGTTTTTTTGTATAGATGGTTGCTAAAAAAGTTAAATATGATTTTATAACCGGCTTGCAATATATTGTTAGTTTATGTTTGGTATGTATACGTATAACTAGGTTTAATACCCGTGTGTTACACACGGGTTAAATAGTAATATTTATAAAGAAATTATAACCATTATATTTAACAATTTGTAAATATATAACATTTAAGGAGTTGGCTCCATCAACTTGCATGGTGAAAAATTTAGCTAGTTTTTACCTCCCAAACTTCCTATTATAGAAAAAAATCTCTTTAAAAATTGCCCCCTAAAAGTTTGATTTATTAGATAGATTATAAATTTATAACTTTATTTTACTTTAAATGTTAAAAGATGTGTATTAGTTATTAGACTATGTGTTATGGTTAATGCCCATTAGGGGCGTTTTTCGCCATGTGGATGATGACTAGACAAGGGGCATTATACCAAAAAGTGATGTAATGGTTAATGTCCCTATAATGCCCCATAATCATTAAATAATCATTAATTAATTAACAAATCAAAGCAATCATTGGACAAGAATTGAGGCACCGGCGTTATGTTAAAAACGCCCAACGGGACATAACGCCCATAACGCCCCTGCGTAGTGATGTGCGGGGCGTTATGGGGCGCAAAGGGGCATTATCTAAGGAGTGATAGGTATAATACTTATTATGATCTTAAAGAGTTTGATTTAAAGATAGTTAATTGGTGTGATTAGTAAGATACCTTGTTTTATCTACAAACAACGTGCAAAAATATAAATTCGGATCTTTAGATAGAATAATACTCATCACTAAAACGTCACATCATTACTTTTTTTGGATGTGACATGTCATAAGCTGATTGGTTTACTTGGTGACACGTGGTTGGATTGGCTACAATCCCGACTTGCATGGAGAACATGTTGGACTTTGCTACTTGCCACCTGCCTTTCCAAATGGAAAATCATGGAAATGGTATTTATCTAATTATCTAAGTCAATTTCTATTTTGTTTTAAACGGTTTTGTCAAAATATATATTTTAATTGTTTTAATAGTTTCAAAACGTTTCTTTTGCTTCCCTTAGTTACTATCCTTATTTATATTTTGCGCTCTCTTCTAATTTTATCCAATTTTCCTATTATTATTAATTAATTAAATGACATCCACGAGCCCATCATGTGAGGAGGCACTATTGTGTAATTGTGTTCTATCTTTTGATCACACTATGGGCGGACATAACGAGGGAGGCGGGTAGTTCAGGATAAGTTTAATTTTTTTGTATGTAATGTAAAATTTGATTTTTTTATTCAGTATTCACTTGAACAATTAAAATGATACCACTGAACAATCGAAAAAGGTTTTTATTAACAACCGCTTTTTGAAAAAGTGTCAAAAAATGATGATACTAGTTAAAATAATCCAAATAGTGCTAACTTTTTTCAAGAGAAATGATGATAAAACTCCAATAACCATTAACGACAAGCAAGAAAATGATATTGTGTATGATTGTACGGGAAAAAAATTGTATGACTATACAAAAAAAAAGTTGTATGAGTGTAGACAAAAAAATATTGAGAGATACCCCTCGCATTTCAGATTAGCTCCACCACTGAATTTATCACACATTACAATACTATTTATATTATATTTTATTATTTATTTATTTATTATAAATAAAGAAACTATGTGAATAGTCGGTTTTTTGTTTTAGAGTTTTGAGATAACTAAGTTTGTTGTTTTATGTTTTAGCTATTATATGTGTGTTATTTATATTGGTTGGTAGTCGGTTTTATGTTGCACGCATCCGGCGATTGCTGGTGTGTTTCCGTTGAACGGTGGCATAGTTCAGGGTTCTGTTCTTGCCGATGTTTGTTACTGATGATGGTTGTTGGTCTTTTGATATGTGCGGCCTACGGTTTGAGATGAGTGTTGCCATTGTGCTTTCCAATCTTTATATTTGTGTAGCTTGCAGTGTGCGACTTATTCTTGCATGGTGGTGCGTGGGTCTTTTGACCTGTTCTTACTAAGTTATTTTTATTTGTTTGTGTTTTCGTTATTTTTTCATCCATCACAATAAGAAAACATAAAAATACCAGTGACAAATCTTAAAAATAAAATTACATGTACCAATTTTTAATTTTAATGTGTGAAAATAGTTTCTATGAAAGAAGAAATAATATAATTTTCTTTCATATAGGACATAATATGTAATTTCCACTCACAAAATTCCTAATCTACTATATATTTTTGTTTGTTTTCCAACTTTTATCTTTTGTTTATGATTATGTTTTTATTTTCTTAAAAAGGATTATTTTAATATTTTATAATTTAAAGGAAACAATAGTACATTTGTATGGATTATGCTAGTACGGGGCATAAATCTTATTAGCTTTAATACCCGTATAGATAAATAGGTTAAAAACAATATTAAAAAAAAAAACTAAATCAAATCGCTAGAAAATCAGTTGTCAAAATTAAAAGAATAAAAAAACTTAAAATAGATGTCACCCAAATCATTACCAAAATAATTTTTTTAAGATTAATGTAATTGCGGCTCATTTTTGTCCCAAATATCGCTTATGTTGTAGATAAAATCCCGCTCAAAAAGCGTTTTTCCTTTTATTTTTTCCGTTCAATAACCTTGATTTATTAAATTGATAACATTTTATAGGCAAGCAAATTGATTAATAAATCTTATTTTTGTTAGGCCATATGGTCTTGCTTAACATTCTTTAACTCCACATAGATGACATGTTGCTTACTTTCTTCCGTTTCATTTTACTCATGATAATACTCGTTAACACGTTAACTTAAGGCCTTTTTCACGCCCTTTAACGCCTCCGAGCTCGGGATGCCAGACGTTAACGGTTGTCACGTGGGGTTAACACCGTGGTGTTATGGGGTACCACTTAGCCTTATCGTCTAAATAATGTGATAATTCTTCGTTATTTTCATAGATCGTATTATTTTGCACGTCACACCATTACTTTTTGGGGATGTAGACTTATTGTCGGCACGTTAATAGTTACAAGTCACAAGTATCCAAATAACAATCAAATACAACTATGAGAAATAGGACCATCAAGTAGTTGAATAACATCTATTAAGTTTATATATGAATATTCATATGTTTGTAATGATCCTTGATTATAACATAATATTCTTTATATTTGCTTAGTTTCTTAAAAAAAACATTATTTATTGGAATACTGGTCATTCTGGTTAATTGATATTGGCCCTGTTTGGTTTGCGCTGAATAACCTCTGAACGGAACAAAGCTCTGACCGATTCAGAGGTTGGGAGCATTCAGAGTTGTTTGGGTGAGGCGCTGAAACGGGTGAAGGGTCTGAACGAGCCGCTGACCGATTCAGAGGCGTGGAGGCAGCTGAATGAAACTGGACGGGTGAGGGTAAAGACCCGGTGATGGTGGACGACGGCTGAAGGAAATTGGACTTGTAAAAAACCACCCTCGCATGGACCCGGAGCTGCATTCGTGTCCGCAGGTCGTGCGGGCGTAACATTTAGGCAAGGAATTCGAACCAAATTTGCACCCTCTGCGTGCGGGTATGTGCCAGAGTAAAATGTAACATTCAGCACTTAACCATTCAGACCTTTTAACCATTCAGCACTTAATCATTCAGCACTTGCCAAACAGTCACATTGTGTCATTCTGATTAACTTATACTAAATATTAATGTTAAGTCAAAAACATTATTATTATTTTTTTCGAAAAACCTTTAAAGGATAAAAAGACATGGCTTCTCTTAAGTCAAAGGACTTTCAAAATATTCGTTAGTCGTATCAATTTTTGTAAAAAAGAACTAAAACATTTGTATTTAAATTGAAATAAATAATAAAACCTATAGACTTTTAGATTGAAATAGATGTTTTATAACTTTTGAAAGAAAATATTTATTCACGTAAAACCTCGTGGAGCAAAATCGAGGTTATCTTCAAAATAAATCCTTTTAATGCTTTTTTTTATAATTATTTACACTGAACATGTTAATGTGAACATGTTAATGTTTGGATTAGAACTCAGAAGTTCAAGAAAGGCAAAGCCTACCACTAGCCTATACTTCATAATTTTTACAAGACTATTTTATGAAAACCGTTTTTGATGAGTTAAAGGATTAAATCTTTTTTAAATAGGGTAAGCATCTTATAAACTTCAAATTATAAAAAGAAAAGTTTTTAGTTGTGGCTAAGAATATTAATAAATTATCCTTGCACTCACACACAGAACAACGACCAGTCAATTCTTTGTTGGTTTTTCTTTCAAGTACTAAAATTATATGATATCGTATCAATCCACCTAAAAAAGAGACTTTTAGCGCATAATCTTAAACAACATATTAATCATATAAAACCTACCTAAACAACTATCAAATCCATATTCTATTAAATTATAAGAACGGCGCTAAAAAATGAAAACGGTGTTCTAAAATGTGTACTTGTAACGTATTTGGAAGAAAAAACAAGGACCCGTTAAAAACGATCGACAGTCTTATGTCTAATTGTTGTTTACACTGGTGGCGAAGCTAGGATTTTGTTAATAGGGGGGCCTAAAGTTATGGTGCCTATAACAAAGGGGCCTGATTTTAAAAATGGGAGGGCCCGTACCCAATTTATATACCAAAATCAACTAAAAACCGACAAATCGCTACTACTAACCGGAAAAAATGGGAGGGCCCGGACCCTCCCGGGTCTCCACTTGGCTGCGCCCTTGTTTACACACCTTTATATAATTATTAACAGAAATGTCGTTCGTTATGTATGATTATAGGATGTTTCAACTAAAAGACATGTTAACTTAATTTAAGACATGTTAACTTACATACGTACATACTGGCTAATTTACTTAAAACTAGGTTTAATTCTCGTGTGATACACACGGGTTAAATAACAATATATAAAACAATATAATTATTATATTTTAAAATTTGTAAATACTTAATATTTAAGAATTTGTAAATAATTTATACAAATATCATTAATCACAAATTTTTTGTTTTATCAACTCTCATTTTTCCCCTAATTTTCCCCCCAAAAGATATTTTGATGACCTCCTTAAAACCTTAATTTATTAGGTAGATTTAGTAAGGTTTATGCTTTACGGGTTTTACATCAAAATTTTAGAGAAGACATGTTTTTTTAATTAAGCCCAGTTTTATGGGCTGGCTATCCATATTACTAAGTCCAGTTTTATAAGGTGGGCTATGGGCTACATGGTTTCTCTATAAAATCCTCAGCCTTTTTATTAACGATATCTTAAACAAACGCCATGTATTTATACGTGCTCATGTTTGAATTTAAGACTCCAAACAATACTAAATTTTTTTCATTCAGCCACCAACCCGTTAATAAAAGAGAAAATTGCAAAAATGCCTTTCACCAATATGTCTTCATGTGGAAAAGGCGCCACGACCTTTGCATAGGTTTGAACGAACCAGGGGTGAATGGTGGAGAATTCTTCATGTCACCACGTATGGTCATGGTAGGGGCGGATGTAAAGGGTGGGTAGGGGTAGCCTGGACTGCAACTCAAATTATCTCACCAAAAGTAAAAAAAATTATTTTTCCGTTTTTATATTTATGCCACCCCTTAAAAACGAGAAGGCTGCCCCTAAATATAACACCATTATAGAACTTACAGTGAAGAAGAAAAGGTAAAAAAATGTCACCGTGATTTTTTCCGGCCAGAAATCACGGTTGCTAGTTGTAAAGGAATTGTCGTGTTAGATGAAGATAATAGTCAAAACTGAAATGAGTGTTTTTAGTTTTAAATTTAAAGTATTAACATAAATATCTAATATTTAATTGTTAATAATGACATTCTCAATGTTACATAGGGTCATCAACCACTCTATTTTCAAAATTCTATTTTAGTTTATTTTAAAATACACCTTATCAAAATATATTTTATGTTACTAACACTTGGAATGATCCTTTCATCACTTTATTTACATAAGAACTTTTTTTTCATTTTTTTATTTTATATTGGTATATTTATTCATTTTTATAGCATGCTTAAAATCCTTTTCTTTTTAAATAACTGATTTTACGCTTTAAATATATAGAAACTTCAGTTATCAATTTACCATGTCTTAGGATCATAGTCATTCTATGGTTCTTGTAAGTCGCCTCGATATTTCAATTATAAAAAGTTAATCAACGTACATGTGACAATATGGAAATAAAATAACATTTTGACCCTTCAAATAAAAACTTCTGTTTCGTTGCTGTTTTAACCCATTATCTAGCCCAAACTAAGTTTTAAAAATTTTATTGTAGTCTAGCCCAAGTTAATTTTTAAACATAATAATAGATAAAAGAAATAATAAGAAAGTTCATGAGCAAAAGAAAAAAAATTGACTTGTAGTCTGCTCCAGAGAAAAAAATTTGTATGAACGTAAGAGAAACTTTTTATTAGGGATATCCCTCAATTTTAGGGCTAGCTCTGCCACTGCGAGTCGTGACGGACTTTAGTTTTACACGACCTTTTATCTCTGAATTGTGTCACGGGTGTGGCGAACCTTTCTATGCCACGACCTCTTCATAGGCCGTACGACCTTTTGTATGGTTGTCTCAAACTAACAAAAGAAAATGGTGTTTCGTTTCAAATGAAAGGGCGACACAAGCTTTTGCATGGTCGTATTGATCTAACAAAAGGAAAGGGCGCCCTGCCCATTATCTTGGTCGCACGAACCTAAAAAAGAAATAGCATCTCGTTTCAAATGAAATAGCAACCCAACCTTTTGTATGGTCATATTGAACTAACTAAACAAAAGGACAAACATTCTTCCCCTTTGGTCGTACCACAATTGTTAACATGGATGCAAACTACTTCAGCATTCTTGTTGAGAAATAAAGTTTTATTTCAAAAATCAAGATAACAATCGTAAATATTTTAAGGTATATTTAATCGATGTATATTTTACCTTGGTTATCTCCTATTATGTTATGCTAGATCTGTTTTTGTTCTTTTAACATGAAATGGGTAGAACACCCTTTTTCTTTTTATGTACGCGCGACCATGAAAATGGGTAGGACACCCATTTCTTTTGTTAGTTCGAGACGACCATACAAAAGGTTGTACGACCTATGAAAAGGTTGTGGCATAGAAAGATTCTTCATGCCCGTGACATAGCAGATGAACGTTCGTTACGCCCGTGATACAAGTCAGAGAGAAAAAGTCGTAATCTAAAAGTAAAGTTCGTCACAACCATACGTGGTGACGTTGTGAATTCTCCACCATACATCTTAGGTTCATTCAAACCTATGCAAAGGTCACGGTGCTCTTTCCCTATAGGGATATATTGGTGAAATGAATTTTGATGACGACATTTTGTGGTACTCATTAATAAAAAGGGATGACTATTGGTAACACTCTTGTGTTGGGAGTATTAGGCTTTGGGTTCGAATCTTGTTATGGGCAGATGTGGTGTATTTCTTTTTCAAAATCAAAGTGTTGCTATTCAAAAAAATTTACGAAAAGACATTTTTGTAATTTTCTTTTAATAAAATCCTTTGCTAAAAAATAAAAGTACCAGGCACAAGCTAGTTGTTTTTTTTGAAAGACAATTTATATGAATTATGAGGATGAAACCCTGTAACATTTGGGGTCTCTAAACCAAATCAGACAACCACATATGTTCTTTTAATAGAATCCGCGTTATGCATTTAATTTGACAGGATGCTCACATGAAAAATCTCACTGAGGCTTGTATAACAACCGTTAATAAGGAGCGAACCATCACCTGTGAGTAAAAACATGTTTATCTCACAAGCATTAATTGAATCATTGACTACGTAGCATTGGAAATGACTTGCGTTAGTTAACTTCTTCAAAAAACAAAATGCGTGACTATTTTTAGTTTTCTTTTATCAACGTTATAATATAAGTTTTCAAAAACAGAATTTTATATAAAAAAAAATGGAGTATTTTAAGAATTGACGGCGCAAAAGCAAGTATAGATAGAAGAAAGAAATGTTACATGGCGGTTATTATTTCATTTCACACCATAAAAACAAGCATACAAGAAAAAATAATATGCCCCGACATTCAATCTCAATACCCCTGCAAACACCACCATCACCACCGCCCTTATCCTCCAACAAACCCTAAATCAAATCTCCGACCACCACCACCATGCCACCCACCACCACCACCCATCACCACCACCACATCACCACCACCACCTCACCAAAACCCAGCCCCAAACTCCTCTCCATCTTCCTCAAATTCATCGTCATGTCCCTCATTCTCTCCCTCTTCCTCCTCTTCATCGGCCTCGCCGCCATCATCCTCCTCCACCTCCTCCTCGCCGGCTCTTTCCTCCGCCGCCGTCGACACACCTCCCTCCACAACCTCCTCCCACCCTTCCCCTACAAACCATCCACATCTTCCGCTTCCGACGATTGCTCCATTTGTTTGGAACATTTCAACGAAGGCCAGATCTGCCGTATGATCCCTGTTTGCGATCATGTTTTTCATGCCCGATGTGTCGATACTTGGTTGATGAAGGTACCCAATTGCCCGATTTGCAGGACGAGTGTTCGATTGAACGCATCGTCGGATTTGGTTAATGGTGATGATGAATTTAAGTTTTTATGGGCGATTGGTGCAGGTAGGTAGATAGATGTAGATTTAGCTATTTAGTTGATGATGTTGTGATCCCATTTCAGTTTCAATGAAATTAAAATTTAGTTTCTAGTTTTTCAATCTTGATTTTATGTAATTAGATGATATAATAATAATAATAATAATCATAATTGATCATAGAATTAATTAATGGGTAGATTGTTTTTCACAATTTTCAATCAATTTACTTCAGTTTGGGAATTGATTGTGATTCTGGATGAGCTGACATGGAGTCGGACCGTTTTGGTCCGACTCAAAAGATGGTACCTAGAGTCGGACAGGCCCGTTTGGTCCGACTCAAAAAAATGGTACTTTGGGTTGACACTAGCGGGTCAACCCAAAAATGTGTCTAAGTAGATATAGATATGAGTAGTAAATTAAAAGATGATTTTTGTGATAAGTTTAAATATTACAGTAAAGTATAGTGTTTGCTCACCCGTCACTGTTTTATTGTATTATATATATTAATGTTATCTTTGTGCTTAAAGAACTTTGATAATTTATGATCTTCTAGTGGGACAATACTTTAGATGTCCGGTTTGTAGTTGTTCTAGCTCTTGGTTATCAGTATTTCTTTGTGTTTAAAGACTAGCCCTTGTCGAATCGAGTCGACAATCTTTCCTGTTTTCAGCTAATTAGTTCCAGAAATTCTGGTTTTTTTATCACTAGTTGTATTGTTGGGAATGAAGAGGAGATGGTTTAGTCTACAATGAGTAGTGCTTTCATTCCACCACCCTATGATTGCTCCTCTAACCCCCGACCCTATCGTTGCTTAGTGGCCATCTTGTCTGTCTCGAGCTCATGGGATTCCTCAAGGAAGACGTAGCGGCTCTCATTGCTTGAATGCACCGCGAAGGGGATGTGATACAACTTATTCCTGACTTTTAGGATAATTTTAGCGGGTTCAAGTGTTCAACGTGACCTGTTTAAATGACACTAAGACTAGGGCCGACAATTTTCAACGTGACCTGTTTAAATGACACTACACGACACGACACAACACGAAGTTAAGTGGGTTATGTGTTTGAGCTAAATAAATATGGGTCATTAACGATCAGAACAGTTGTAGCATGATAAAAATGTATGTCTAAAGGGATTCAACCTGCTAAACCTGTTTATGACATGATTAGATTCGTTTGAATAATTAAACATATTTTTATGGCATATTTGATTTTGTTTGATAGTATGAGGTTAAAAGATACTATATGATAGTTTGGGTGTAACGATAGGACTTTTTAATTTTTATGTTGTTTTTTTATGTTAATCTGGTTTACATGTGGTGTCATTAGGGCTGTAAACGAACCGGACGGACACGGACGAGGCTTGTCCGTGTTCGTTTGTTAAGGTTTTAAGTTGTTCGCGAACTGTTCGTGAACAAGTTTCGAACAGAAAAATTTGTCCGTGTTCGTTTGTTAAGGTTTTAAAGTTGTTCGCGAACGGTTCGTGAACTTTGTTCATGGACACAAATGGACACAAACGGACAAAACTAATACAAACGGACACAAACGAACGTTTGACCAGAAAATATTGACAAAACATTGTTAATCTTTAACATTCGACAACCAAAATAATAAATTAACATTGGCCTAATTAGAAAATTATCCAAATTTAATTAACATGAAAACTAATCAATAACTCATAATTATCTCAAAAACTATGCTTAACCATGTTAACACCCAAGAGACCAAGATATTTGATTTACTGGGATTATTTACAATAAATACAAATTATATAAAAAAATGATATTAAAACACACTTTTTTAACTAAACCTCATAACCTTAATTAAGCCATTATATCAAATTAGTATCCAAATAAACCATTATATCTTGATTAAGCTTCTTTCAATTAAAACTCAATATACAACAAAACCAAATAAACCTTAAGAAGCAAATAGTACTTTTAATCACACATGAAAACCTATGATGCATGATCATAATTTGCTTCAGCAAAAGTAATGTTGTCATGACCATATTTGCCTCTATAAGTGTAAAAGTATTCACCTACATGTTAAATATAAAATTTAAAAACATAATGTCCTACCAAACTTAAACGAACGGACATTAACGAACATGTTACCGAACGTTCACGAACGTAAACGAACGAACGCAGCCTCTGTTCATGTCCGTTCGTTTAGCTTAACGAACAGATTTTCTTGTCCGTGTTCGTTTGTTTATTAAACGAACGGACACAAACGAACTTCCCGCCGGACGGTTCACGAACTGTTCGCTGAAAGTTCGGTTCGTTTACAGCCCTAGGTGTCATGTCATTCACGTTACTCAACATGTGATACTTAATCGTGTTAAGTGGGTTGTGTTCGTGTAATTAACCCATTTATTATAACATCTTCAATTTGGGTAATTGTTGATTAGCTAAATGGACCGTGTTGATGTTTGGTACATAAATGTGTCGTGTCTGATCCATTTACACGATTTGAGTCATGCCAGCCCTATTATTCAGGACAAAGCTCAAATAAAACCTCAAATATCATACTTTCTTTGTTACTTCATAATGAACTTTGATACCAAAACGAAGGAAGATAGTAATTTTGACTGATAGTGTGGTTTGACCCATAACTTTGTTCTTGACACTCTTGTTAAAGTGAATCTACCAACCCGGTCGGCCAAGTGGTGGTGACCCCTTTTGGCGTGTGAATTGGCATTCGAAAGATCATTTGTTGGCAGTATTGTCTCTTTGTAGCTTTCGTATATCAAATAACCCAAGACTTCCTTATGAGGGGGGGGGGGGGGGGGGTTGATGCGGTATTGGGCATTCGGTGGGTGGCCTTGCTAAATACAGTTCAAGCTAACAACATAAAAGCTGCAAGAACATTGGATATACAAACTTCCACCATTTTCGAGCATTTTACCATAAACCAATACAAACAGCCTGAGATCCTATCTAATATCAAACCTCGTTGCTTATGAGCTTGAGTTCCTTCAAGAGTCACGTACTCACCTGGTGTCTTATGTCTATAAGCTTTATAACTCAGTTCGTCATCAACCGGCCTTTACACCAATTAGTCCATTACTCATGATGCCTATCACAAAAGATTGGAGAATTGACCTTTTGTGTCAATCGGCTATCTTGCATCGTTGGAGTTCATGAAGCAGGTTATTGTACTGCTTGATTATTGCTTGGTGCAACAATATATTGAAAGAAGCATCTTGAGAAGTTAACTAATTGGGTAGATATTTACCTTTGACTATTTATTCATGTGCATACAATCATCAAAATTTTAGCACATAAACATTCTTGTTTAACACACTAATATCTATATCAAACGCAAATATTCCGATAACACATATCCAAAATCCATATCATGCCCTTCTTGTACGTAATTTTTGTTAGAGACATCATAATCACCAAGTATACTTTCTTTTGTGAGTGTTTATTGGTGGATAAAATTACATCTTTAACATGTTTCATATACCTAATATATATTCAGTTCATTAACATATACAACAACGTACTTGTATATAGCAAATCAACAATCACAATTTTCTCGAGAACTAATATTACGTGACTTTACATGTATCAAGTTATCATAAGTCGGGCATCAATTCTCTTTTAAATACTAGATCGACTAATGAGGTGTTTTTGAAAACTTACATTAATATGAACTTACATGTACTTATCATGTACCAAGTCAATTTAGGAAGTCCCCATCAATACACATCAGTCATCAAATCTTTTTATATTTCTCTTCCCTATCAATTAATTAGGTTTGATTATTATAACCGCGTTCTTCTCGTCAACTCTTAAGACCAATCAACTCTTTTGGAAGAAATGTTCCTCCACATAAGATCATTTCAACAATGGATAACTAACTAACTTAAGTTATCACCTAAAGCCTCTATAAAGCCACCAATATTAGTGAAGTTGAATCATAAAAAAATATGGAGAGTGAACTTATCAAACCCCGAACACGCTTAGGGATCTTCGGACTCATCCGCGAGTCGTTCAAAACCATAAAACGAAATGGCAAACAGATGCTTCCACTTCTACTTCTTGTGTTTCTTTTCTTCTGTCAATTACACTTTGCTCAGATTTACTTGCTCAAGCCAGTGGGTAAAGATTTCGCATCACAACTCGCACAATATCCAAACTTGTTTCAAGATTTTGGTAACAATATGCATCAAACTGAATATAGCGATGCACTCGACGATATCCGTGAGTTCCTCCTAGTGAAGATCTTTATCTTAACCTTCTCTTCCATAATCTACCTAGTTTTCTTGATTGCCGCGGTTTTTTCTTTGTCTGAAGGCAAAGTGCAAAGCTTGAGTGAGATGATGATGAAAATAAAACAATCTTGGAAAAGGCCAATTATGACTAGTTTTTACATGATTTTACTCATCATTGGGTTCATCTATTTGTGCACTGTTTCTGTTGTGATGGTGTATATCTTAGATGTTGGTTCATGGGCATATTTGTTCTATGGAGTTGTGGTTTTGATAATGGTAATTTTGTTGATTTACTTTAGTGCTCTTTGGACGATGAGTCTCGTAGTTTCGGTTATAGAAGATGTTAGCGGTTTGGATGCAATTTCTAGAGGTAGAGAGCTGTTGAAAGGCGAAAAGGTGAAAGGCTCACTGGTTTTGGTGCTTCTTTATATTGCTTATGGTCTTATTCAACTGATGATGAATGCTGTTATAAGCCCGAATCTGGAACAATGGTCGCAAACGGTGATGTCAATCGTTTTGAGTAACGTGGTGCTATGTGGATTTAATCTCTTTGTGTTTGTGGTATTTACTGTATTTTACAATGAACAGAAAGAGAGTTGTGATGAGAAAGCTGCAGGTAAAAAGCTTAATTATCTACCTCTTTTTGATGATGAAGTTTAGTGTCGTCGATCACGGATGCTTATTGTATGATTTGTATCTAAGCATGTTGTTATGGTTGTGGTGTTTTCTGTACGTGATTTGTCTTCCCATCCGGAGTATGATCGGATATTGTAACAAATGCTATATGTACTTTCAATGCAAATATATAGACTATGCTCTTTTATTTCTTTGTTTTAATAAGCCCATTCAACCATGCATGGTTTTTGACGTTAACATTGTTGGTTATAATTAAGAATAAGTGGATATATAGAATTAAACGTATAGTCCTAATGTATCTGATCGACGCCAAGGGTTTCCATCAGACGATATTTAACTTTGTGGTTAAACCCACTATCATCCGAGGAAATTAGTTAATTCACCCCACATTTCATGTATCACATCTACGAAAATGTCTAGCTGAGAAGGACGAACATGTACCTCTAGATGATAATAGATTGATGAGAAACTTAACTATGTTGAGCAACATGCATGTAGCTATCCTGGATTAGTAAAGAGAAGCAACTAATTAAGTAAGAAACAAAGTCATTAGAGAGAGAACTCAAAGTTCAATGGAAACATCGAAAGAGATCGGAAACCACATGAGAATCTAAGGATGAGTTATTTGAGGAATGACAGATTTCAAGGACAAAACCTAAATAAGAGGGATAAACTTTAAACCTAAATAATAGGAATAACCGAATAAACTTATATAAAACATAAACTAGGATAGTGCCCGCGTGACACACGGGTTTGAGTAAAAAAAACTTTAATAAAACATATATTTTTTAAAACACTGTAATATATACGTAATATAGAATTTGAATCTCATGAGAAATATAACTACAATGTAATCCACCGGTTAATATGGATAAATAAATATTTTAAAAACTTAAGTTTGAACACTTATATGATAAGATTTAAACTAAGTAGATAAATACATAAAAATATAAATTTAATTATATTGAAAATATATGCGGGTAGTGTTTTTGACCTGAATAAGGTCCACGAGTCTTATAGTCATAACGAAAGAAGCAATATGGTTTGGAAAACAACACCCAGTTGTTGATTCTAAGAATATTTATATGGGCATGAACATTTACAATTAGTTTAAAACAAAACCGTTGTAAAACCGAAACATAAGATTTGTTTAAAAAAATTGTTCATTTAGTATAAAAATATCATACTCAACTTAAAGAAAAATAAATGCTTGATTTTATGAAGTAGTTTTTTTATAAAATATAATTTCATATAAGAAAATTATTTATGGTTATAAAATACCGATGTATTTAATTGTAGACAATTACAAACTTTATCCCAAAGTTTACTTCTTATCAAATATAAACTGACACATTCACACCCTGGTAGGAGAGGGTTGAAAATATAACTACTCCTAAGTTTGTTAAAATTCTACTAAATATTAGGGGGCCAGTATGTAATGAGTGTTATTAAATTATATTATTATACACATTCACACCCTGGTAGGAGAGGGTTGAAAATATAAATATTTTTAAATTTGTTAAAAATTCTACTAAATATTAGGGGACCAATATATAATTAGTGTTATTAAATTATATTATTATTATTATAGATATATACATAAATTTTTTTAAATAAAAATTATTATTATGAGATAAAATCTCAAATAATGACACATAAGCATGGAAGCTCTTAAACAATGCCACCTAAGCAAAATTGATTTTGCTTTATTATATTAGAGATAACCGACCCCCTCCCTTCTTTTGTGTAGAATTTTCTTATTAATTCGTGCTTTACATATTTCTTCCCTCTAACTTATGTGGTATATATAGATTTTGTAACAAGGTTAGGGGTGTTCGTTGGTTCGAATAGCTGTTTATTTGGTTTATTTGGATTTGAAAATTTTGAAGACATGTCTCTAAAATTTGAACTAATCACAATAAGTAATATGCTTAACAGAATAACCTAAATATGATTATTTGTCTATCCAAATAAAATAAACCAAACAAATCGGTTTATTTAGTTGAATTTGGATATCCGGTACGCATAAGCCATATTTTGTATATCTAATATCGACCAGAAAACCGAATAAAGAATTCAGATACAGATAAGAACCAATCTGAATAAGACTATAGATCGGCTACTTTTAGTCTCGAATACGGTTTGACTTTAATATTTTTATGTTTTTAGTCTTTTTTTAACACCCCTAAACAAGATCTTAGGACTGATTAAACGGTTAGAACCAGAACCGAGGACCGAAGGTTGGTTTTTGTGGACCGAGAACTGATCAACCGAAGTTTAACGGTTTGATTCGGTTATTATGTGGTTTCTGCTGTTCAGTTCGGTTATAATTAGGGGTTGAACAGAAAAAAAATCCTTAGTTTTTTTTTTTTAAAAACAAGAGTAAACTGCAGTTTTGATATCATTAACAGTTTTGGTCCCACTTTAACAGTTTTGGTCCCTGTGTTTTTAACTTTTAACAGTTTTGGTCCCGAACACTAACTCCATCCAATTTTCCGTTAAGTCTCTCTCACATGCGGAGTAAAAATGTTATTTCTCTCGCTTTTTTGACAAACGACTAAATAAAAATGTTAACCTACATGATGACTTAGATAAAAAAAAGAGGGAGAAATGACATTTTTACCCTTTAGATGTGTGGCGCGTGTGAGAGACTTAACGGAAAATTGGATGGAGTTAGTGTTCGGGACCAAAACTGTTAACAAATAAAAACACAAGGACCAAAACTGTTAAGGTGGGACCAAAACTGTTAATGGTATCAAAACACAGGGACCAAAACTGCAGTTTACTCTAAAACAATAATAAAATGATTATTCCAATTAAAATTCAACTTGTTGCATTCATCAATTGGATAATGATGAATGGTTGCTAACCTCAAGTTTTATGAACTAATGATGATGAAGAATGGCTGCTTGGATTGAATGGTGTAATACAATTATATTGTATACCAATAGTTGACTAGTACGTTGTACGCGTATAGTCAGTAACCAGCCATACTATATTCACGTTAATAAACAACAAACTAGGTTTTTTTTCTTTTTTGAGTAAATTGCCAAAATAGTCCCTGGGTTTTTTTCGTTTCAATCACTTTAGTCCTTATGTTTTTTTTCTTGCCATTTTGGTGTTTGGTTTTGTAAAAAAACTGTCATTCTCGTCCTTCCGTCAACTTCTGTTAAAAAAATCTGTTAACCCCAAGGGTATTTTAGTCCAATTACTTCCTAGGGACCAAAATGGTAACTTTTGGTTATTATTGCAATGAAACCCAGCTACAATAAATACCCCCAAATTCTTTCACTCTCCGCAATGAAACTCACCCCCTAACTACCGCAGCCATCACCGCAGGCTACCACTATAACCACCGCAAAATCACCACCAAAACCTTCAAAGACGAATCCATCAGATATGTTAGGAGTTTTGCAAATTTGAACAACTGCTGCAAAGGAGATAAACTATGGTTTGGGGTTTCAATTGGTGAATTAGGGCAAAATTTGGGTGATTTAGGGGTTTGGGTTTCTAGTGGATGAACAAGTGAACGGGGACGGTGGTGATGATTTTATTCATAATAGCGATGGTGGTGGAGTACTAGAGGTGAAAGGTACGGTGGTGGCGATGGCGGTAAAGGATACGGCGGCTGCAGCGGTGGTGGTGGTGGTGGTTAACGAGACTGTGAGGGTGGTGGTGGTGGATGCGAACGAGACTGTAAGGGTGGTGGTGGAGGTGAACAAAACTATGGTGGTGGTTACAAAGGTAGGGTGGTGGCGGTGATGGAGGAAAAGTGAGATTGAGGTTACAAAGGTTAATGGTAGGTTGTGATATGGAAGATGGTCAAATGGCTGCAACAATGTGATTTCTTTTATGTTTTAAAAGCTGCAACAAAAAGAGTTAATATATATTTTAATAAATTTAATAAACAAGGGTATCTTGGTAATTTAACACTAAACTAACGGAATACGTTAATGAAAATTGACGGAAGGACCAAAATGGCAGGTTTTTTATAAAACCAAGCACCAAAATGGCAAGAAAAAAAATATAAGGACTAAAGTGGTCGAAACGGTACAAACCCAAAGACCTTTTTGGCAATTTACTCTTCTTTTTTCTTGTTTAAATCGGTTTATTCGGTTCCTCGATTAAAAAATCTGAACTGAATCGACAACCATTTACTCACAATTCACGCACCGAGAACCAAACCAATTAAAGAATATTGGTTTGGTTTCAATGTCTATAGTTTGGTTTTTCAATTATTTTCAGTTTGAACCTAAAGTGCAAATCCCTGACATCCATTAACTTGTTAATAATAATAGTATTGTTAACTCCAAACTCTAATTTTTAAGGGTTGTAAACATAATACTCCTTTATCATAGAATTTATTTGGTCCAAAGCATTAGTTTTGTTTTAAACAACAACAATTTATATTTTAGAAGTCAATTTTATCATGTTAGTAAATAAAGGTGTTAGTGCGTAAATTAAAACCATGACCTCTCAAAAAAACAAAACCTCTCATATTTCCTTGAACCACTAAATCAAGATTCATAAAAACAGAATCTACATAACCTCATTAAATAAAGTCGGTGGGTTTTCCACCGACACTCTCATATGACATCACATGATTCATTAATAATATCTTAAACTTTTTTTGTTTTTTTTGCCTATTGTGATTCGAAGTAACAATTAACCAAATGAAATGTAGATCAAATGGTTATACTTATATCTAGAGAAATGCACACCATTTCGAGTCATAAATTTATAAACATTATAAGATACTACTTTTCGATTTTAATGCAACATCAATCAAAATTTAAAAATAAATTTATTATATTTAAAATATTATATTATTTATATACCTATTAATATGCAAGGTCGGTTAGACCTTGCATATTATTTTAATTAGATAACATATCAAGTTTTGTAAAAACATAACCAAGTTTCAATTTTGTTCTAATTAAGTCACTTAAGTTTAAAATTTGTTCCAATTAGGTCACTCATCTTCATGTTTTATTCAAATTAGAGGTTTTAACATGTCGTTTTTACATGTTTTTCTTTACGTTTTAGTTAGGAATTATTTGTTACATTTTTTGATGCTAATGTGAAGTGGTAATGTGAAATGTAAGTTTTTTTTTATTTTTTATTATAATTAACATATTTTTTTAATTTTTTTAGTATAATTACATATATTAAATATTCCAACCCTCACATTTTATCCTCAATTCCTTTCTTGACACAAACAAAATATAACAATTGCTCAATTTGAAGGTTTAGTCATCCAATTCAAGCAAAATATGTTTGAGTGACCTAATTAGAACAAAACTGAAACTTGGTTATGTTTCTATGACATTTCCCCTCAAGTTTTATACCTATATAATACACGAGTTTATTATCTTGTGCAATTTCTTAGAAACATATATACACGGAATCAAGTCAACCTACGAAGGGTCAATGAAAGTCTGATTAAGGTATTTTATACTCTTAAATAACTTTCCGACCAAAAAAAAAATATTAACTATAAACCACGTTCCTCACGTGAATCAGTCTAAAGCAATGTTTTGAAAACCGGACCGAACACTGAACCGGTATTATGATTTTACTGGTCGGACCGGTCCGACCGGGGTCGAACCGGGGTTGGACCGGGGTAAGGTAAAATATATACTTATCAAATTAATGTCATAAAAATTCTAATTTAAACACAACTTAAGTTCAATAATATTAAGTTTTACCAAAAACTAATAATTCAAACAAGTTTAACGCCAACAATCACCAAAAAATTATAATTTAAACAAATTTTAATTCCAAAATAAAACGAGCTCATCATCTTTATCACTTAAAACATTAATATATTAACCCTTCATTACAAGAAAACAAAAAAATAAATAGATTTAAACATAAAATCCAATAAAATAAAACAAAAAAAATAATTTTTTAATAAAAACCGGTTCAACCCCGGTTCAATTACGGTCCGGTTCCGGTCCGACCGGACCGGTTCGAGCGGTTCGCAGCGGTTCACAAACACCTATCAAACCGCGACCTATCGAACCGTGATTCTCCAAAAACGCGGTCCGACCGCGGTTGGACCGGTCGGACCGGCCGGTTTAAAAACATTGGTCTAAAGTTTAGACTAATCAATTATAAACTCGATCTTCTAGAAGAAATGTTCCTCTATAAAACCTCCAACATTTGTCAACTTGAATCATCAAAATATATATGGAGAGTGAACTCATGATCAAACCACAGTTAGGGATGTTCGGACTTATGAAAGAGTCATTGAAAACCATAAAAACAAATGGGAAGCTAATGCTTCCTCTTCTACTTTTTGTGCTTCTTTTCTTCTCATACTTGGAGTGTACTCAGATTTACTTAATCGAGCCGACGCGTACAGACTTAGCATCACAACTCATGCAACATCCCAACTTGTTTCAAGATTTTGTTATCAATATGCATGAAGCTGAATATAGTGGAGCACTAAACGATATCCGTAAGTTTCTCTACGTCAAACTTGTTATCTTAACCTTCTCTTGGATGATCTCCCTAGTTTTCTTGGTTGCAATCGTTTCTTCTTCGTCCCAAGCCTACACAACGAAAGTGCAAAACCCGAGTGAAATGATGATGAAAATAAAACAATCTTGGAACAAGCCACTTGTCACTAGTTTTTACATTGTTTTACTCACACTTGGGTCCATCTTTGTGGGCATTGTTTCTATTGGGGTTGTGTATATCTTGGCTGTTGGTTTGTGGGTATATGTGTTGTATGGTGTTGTGTTTTTGTGTAGCATAGTTTTATGGATGTACTTTACTGGTCTTTGGGTGATGAGTATGGTAGTTTCGGTTTTAGAAGAGGTTGGGGGTGTGGACGCGATTGCTAGAGGTGGAGAGTTGATGAAAGGTGGAAAGGTGAAAGCTTTAGTGGTTGCGGTGCTTTTTTATGTTGCTAATGGTTTTGTTCTTTCGATGCGAAATGCGATTATCAGCCAGAATTTGGAAAATTGGCGGCGAATGGTGGTCTTCGTTGTTTTGAGTCACGCGTTTCTGTTGGTATTGAAACTCTTTGTGTTTGTGGTGTTTACTGTATTGTACCATGAACAGAAAGAGAGTTGTGATGAGAAAAAAGCTAAAAGCCTTTATCTACCTGTTGTTGGTGGTGAAGTGTAGCAGCAGTGTTGCATCACTACATGTATTATGTTGAGTATGTTGTTGTGTTTGTGCTTTTTTTTTGTGATTTGTCTTCCCATAACAGATTATTATATGCATATTAAATGTAAACAGGATATGCACTTTTCTTTCTTTGTTTTAAGTTTTAACAATTCAATTCAACCATATTTCTTTCTTCTGTTTTAATCATGATCCAACCATGAAAACAATTTGAGTGAAAATTAAATTTTATTTTAGCAGTAGAGAAATCTTAACATAACATATGAAAATTCAAGTACCTCAAATAAACTTTAAAATGTCAAATTCTCAAATTAACATGCGACTCATGCGCAGAAAAACCGACGACATAGTGTCCTTGATAAAAATAACATGTACACATGGTGATTGGTAACGAGAACTCAAAACGCCATACAAAACAAAAGATAAAATCGACATCTACATCGTAATCATCACCTTTTGATGTAGATATCGCCCCAGAGATGGACACATGACCCGTACGTTTGGCTGTTTGAAAGAGGACAAACATGATCCAACAATATTAAGATACATAAACTCCAAGACATTTATCATCTATTCTATAATCACATCTTGAATCTCAGGGAACCGTTAAGCATGCTACGAGTTATTAAAGAAACCATGAACACAATAGTCAGAAACAGGAGGCCTCTGCAAGTTATCTTATGTCTAGTGATACTAATCAACATCCAGTTCCAAATGGCTACCAGATATGATTTGGATCCAGTCCACAATAATTTTTCATTTCAAATCACAGTCGGTAAGCGTACAAACATGCACAAACATGTTAGCAAAGACATCCATGAGCAACTAATGATAAAGTTTCACATAATATTCACCTCATGTTGCTTATTTTTGTACTGTGCAATTGTTACAATCACTTCTTCTAATGAGTCTTATGCTGGGCATACCTTAAGGGTCACGGACGCTTTCTTTAAAGCATCTAGAAACTGGAAAACGCCACTTGTCACTAGCGGTTGCGTCTTGTTGCTCACATTGGGAATATATGCGGTTAACATGTTCTGTTTTGCAGTGATTTCTTTTTTGTTAGGAAGTTCACATGTTGATTCAGTAAGTCTTTTTGTTATCGCGGTGGTAAAATGGATGTTCGATGCACATGTGGGTGCAGTTTGGATTATGAGTTTGGTGGTTACAGTTATAGAGAATGATATCAGTGGGCTTAAGGCTATAAATAGAGCATGGGAGGTAATGAATGGTAAAAGGATTAAAACGACTTTGTTAATGATGCTTTATTACGTCGCGTGTCTACTTGTTCGAAAATCTTTTGATGGGTTTGTTATGAAGTTTGAAGAGTTGGTGATTCAAGAAATGTGGGGTTTAAAGATCCCTTTCACCTCTGGGTTTGATGTGTTTTTGTTTGTGTTGTACACGGTTTTTTACCGCATATGCAAAGAGGATGATAAGGTGTATGATTAGAGAGATCGAGCCAATGCGAAAAATCTTTTGTGTAAGTTGGATTGACTCAACTCAAAAACTTAATTTCTTTTCGGTTTGTTGAATATACTATGACTTATTGGACGAAAATAATCTCAACTACGTTATTTTCTCAGAGTGGTCTCAACTTTTCACTATTTTGCATAGAATGGTCCCACGTTAACAACACTTAATGCCGTTAGTTTTTTTCGAATTTCAAATTATTGTTTTAGAGCTATTGAACGGGAGGAGGATATGAGTCAATTGATGTAAAATTTACATCGAATAAGTGCTCTAAAGGACGAAACAATACTCCAATCCATGAACCGATTCACGACCTGAGCCATGAACCAACTCGTGACCCGACTCATGTCTATCTATGATCTGACTCTTGACATAACCTATGTCTTAAACCATGACCTGATCCAAGACCCAACCCACGAACCGACCCATGAACTGACTCGTGACATGACCCTAAACCGACCAATGTCATGACCCATTCCTCGAACCGTGACCCAAACCATGGCATGACCATGAACGACCCATGTCTCGATACATGCCCAGGCCCATGACCCGAACCATGATCTAACCCCATGACCAGACTCATGTACTAACCCATGTATCAAATCTTGACCTGATGTCCTAATCTATAGCCTAACCCATAACCATACAAAGTATTGTCATTTTTGGAGATCAGGATTTCTTTCGTTTCTCTCATGGACTTATAGCGGCATAAGGTTCCCTCTTAACCCAAATACAAGTTTATTTAAAATGAGGAAATGTGGCAAGAGTGGAAAAATAAAACTTTGGTGGCTAAAGTTGAAAACACCAAAAGCAAGATGTAGAATTTTTGGTCATTCGATGCATATATATAATTACATTTATTACATTAATTTTATTTAATAAAATACACAAATTAAACGCCAAATTAAAGTGACATATTCGTTGGCGAGGTCCTATACCTGTGAACCATCTCGTTTTGCTTTTCCTCCACGTAGAAACATTGATGTTGCGGGTTTGCAAAACTCGCCATAAACTGGATGGTGCTCTAAGTCTTTTTGTAATAATAACTAATCTGATATTTTGATTAAAGTTTAATAGTTGAAAGGCACAAAACATGAGTCATGATTTAATCATAGCTAACATGCATGCCAAGAAAAAAGCAGAAAAAAAACAATCGAATAATAAACTCTAAACAAGTTGAAAGGAAGCATACTTGATCGCCTAATGATGAGCACCAATCATGGAACCCATGCTTAATTGACCTGCGTTGACGTTTCCACTTATAAGATAATATCTCAATTAATTAGACCCTTTAAAAATAGCTAATTACCCAAATCACCTTACACTTTGTTGCATTTTCATCTTATACCCCCAAGAAAAATATGGATTTGTTACGTTTATGTGTAATATGATTCTATATGCTTTCAATCCCTTATAAATTATTCCTGTAAGAGGGTTAATTTTATCTTTTATTGACTTTTAGACTATGTCAACTTTGTTTTTTTTTTTTTTACTTTTGTCAAATTTAGTTTTTATAGTTTAATTTTTAAATATTTGAAACTTTATCCATCTACTTGACATATTTAAAACTATCATCCTCTACTTTATCTTAGTTATGATTTGACCATAACTTTGAATGTTTATTCTTTAGACAAAAATCTTTTTTTATCAACGTGTGTGACTAGATCGTCATGTGTCGAATTTAAAACGTAACAATTAAGACCCGACAACCGTATCAAGTTTTGATTGATATCAGGTACATCTTTCCTCTATATATACTTAGGAACCTAATGAAAACACTTAAACATGTCTCATCAAGCAAAGTGATAAGAGAGAAGTGACATTATGTTGTGAGCTTGTGAAGGCCGGATAGAAAACACGTCTAAGTTTTTGGATGCTATAATATAGATCGTTCAACGATTGCCAAATCATACGCGTTAAAGGGGAATACCCTCAAAATCATTGAAAAAAACGTGTGTTTGGACTTTAAAGAAACAAAATGGTCAGTAGAGCGGTGAAACTTTTGTAAACGTTACTTTTCAAATGATCATAATTCTTAAAATTCTAAACAGTTGACATTTGGATTAATAACAAAAGCATAGAATAAAATAAAACTTATAAACAATGAAATGGTCCAATGGTCGTTAATGTTACTAATCAATCTTTTTTAATTTAGTTTTACAATGATTATATTGAAAACTATTCTAAAAGATTAGGCCAGCAGAGTATGAAACTGGCCATGGACGACTTTATATTATATTAAGTTAATCATTATACAAGTATTAGTCGATCTCAATCCCTATCAACTACAAATAGTTTATTAACTTGGATTAATTAACTACAAATAAATAGTCAAAGGACACAAATTGCAACATATGAAATAATATAGGGACTGTTTTTGTGTCAAGTTCAACTCATCAAGTTACATACCCATTTTTATGGAGCCTCATTTCATAAAAAAAAAAAAAACAATTTGTGTGCAATTAAAAGCAACAAACAAGTTGACAACATCATCATCCATATTTTAATTAAGTTTAAAGGTATTAGTTCAAAAAAACTCACCAAAGAAACTTGATTTGATCATTTGATGTTGTTGGTGGTTGTTATTGTTCTACCAAATGTAAGACATTAAAATTGAAACACTTTTTATTCATTCTGTGTTTGTGGGGTTGAAAGTTTTTGTAAGTCATGAGGTCTTTGAGTCTTGTTGGTGGGTGCTCAGCCTCGGGTGAGCGGCTTGTTTCGGCTGCAAGAGATGGCGATTTTCAAGAAGCCAAAGCTTTATTAGAATACAATCCTAGGCTTGCTAAATACACCACTTTCGCTGGTCGAAACTCGCCACTTCATCACTCTGCAGCTCAAGGTCACCATGAGGTATACCATCTCACTTGTTCATATCAATATCATCAATCTTGATTGTATGTTATTTATGTCTTATGATATTATGATCTTTTATAGATTGTTTCCCTTTTGATCGAGTCAGGGGTTGATATAAATCTCAAGAACTATCGCGGGCAGGTTTGGAACTTAAATAACTTTCATGTATTTGAAACAAATATTTAGATTATGTCATCTGTTTTCATGTGAACAGACGGCTTTGATGCAAGCATGTCAATATGGTCATTGGGAAGTTGTGTTGACCCTTGTTCTTTTCAAAGCCAATGTACGAGTTATGAGAGTATATATGCTGTCGTGTGTTATGTGTTTAGACTGATAATATTATGCTAACGAATAATGGTAATATGTTAGATTCATAAAACGGATTGTCTAAATGGAGGTACTGCGTTACACTTGGCTGCTCTCAACGGGCATTCGCGTTGCATACGGATCCTACTGGCTGATTATATCCCTAGTGTTCCTACATTTTATAAACTTGTAAAGAAAAGATCAAAACTTCAAGAATTTGTCTCTGAAGCCAATGAAAGGTATGCTTTAAGAAACTTTGATTGATCTTGTATTAGCATTTATGGCGTTTACCTGTATATGGAGTCGGATAAAAATTTAAACTTTATTTTCAGAACCTCGCTCTATGAGATAATCAATCGACCTGCTGATGGAGGTGTGACTGCTCTTCATATGGCTGCGTTAAACGGGCATGTTGATAGTTTGTGTTTACTCCTTGATTTGGGGGCGTCTGTGAACGTAGTCACTTTAGAAGACGGCACTACAATTGATTTAATAGGTAATTCGTGGCCCGTTTTTAAGCATTGTAGACAAAGTAGAACTAAAACTTTCTTTCTGCTTTCAGGTGCCGGAAGCACACCCCTCCATTACGCAGCATATGGTGGAAATCCACATTGTTGTCAAGTACGATTTATAATTAAACGAGTTTTTTCTAATGGTCTTTGGCTAATGTATCGTTATGTTATAGATTCTGATAGCCTGGGGTGCTAGCCTAACAGCAGAAAATGAAAAAGGGTATGTGTTATTGTGTTTCATCAACCAATTCCATAATTTTTCATAGTTTTGTTTGACTTTTCTTGTTATATGTTTCTTAGTTGACTTTTATGTTTACTGATGTGTGAAGTAACTTGTGATGTTTTGTATTTTTTATGTCATAAAAGATGGAGCCCGTTAGAGGTTGCTCGTTTATGGCATAGAGAATGGCTCGAGGAAGCTCTAAGCGAGCATCAACAAGACCGAATAACTATTCTACCTTCTCCATACTTGTCTCTCCCCCTTATGAGTGTAGTCAAAATTGCAAGGTAAGTGTTGACATAAAATTCTTCATTTGAAAAAGTCTTTAGATTGTTGACAAGAAAGATTTGAAGTTTGTTGCAGTTTTACAACATCAGACAAAGTGTTTAAGAATTTATCTAAAATTGAACTTTTACTGCAAGAAGTTGGACCAATTTTACGATTTGTCTATTTGACTTTAGAAGTCAACCTTATATGGTTATTTTGTTTTTGACATGGACAGGGAAATCAATGAACTTTCTATACAAATATTGTATTAGTATAAAAAGTGTTTCATTAATTGATCCAATTCTTCAACTTATACAATTTTCGCCACTTATGGAATTTACCATTTGACTTATAAAAGTCAACTTGTACTATTATTTTGCTTAAATGGAGCATATCAATATTGCTTTCTTCCTAAATTTACACCTATTTGCAGGAATCATGGGTATATCAAATTAATTAATTTTCACAAAGAGTTTAATCCACTTTTGAAACTTTGACTTCTAAAGTCAACAAAACAGTTTTGTTCTTTCTTTTCTTTTCTTTTCTTTATCTATGTCTTTAAATTGGCAAACAAATGACCACAATATGTTTGGAATTTGCCAAAAACACCAAATCCATTTTTTTTCTTTATTTTTTTCTTTTCTTTATTAATATCAGGTACAACAAAACTACCAACACAAACATTTGACCAACTATTTACCAAAATGAACATTTGACTTTTCACTTAGTTTTATCTATTTTCGCCAATAGTAAGGTGACAAACACACGATGCCGGCTAACCTGGCTCTGGTTACTCCCTTGCCGACTCAATCATTGACTTTGTCACACGCTAAATAGGGAGCTGACACACGTCCCGTTTAAATGTTTATTTTGGCTTATGTTGTGAAACGTTTATTTAGGTGTTTTTTTGTATAAGCAGAGAATGTGGCTGGACTAGTGAATCAGCTTCAAATGCTACTGATCCATGTGCTGTTTGCTTAGAAAACAAATGCACAGTTGCAGCATCAGGTATGCATACATACATACACCTTCTAAATTCGCGATTCAAAAGGGGATAGCGGCGCAGCTTGTTGCTCGCTTACCCATTATCCGGATTTAGTTTGGTTTGTGAATTATGAATTAAAAATTTTATGTAAAAAAAAAAAAAAAAATCTTCAAATTCATCCATAAAACATCACACAAACAGCAAACTCATCATCTTCATAGCAGGTTGTTTACACGAACTATGCACTCGATGTGCATTATACCTTTGTTCCACAAGCAACACATCAACTTCACCACACGCGCCACCAGGTTCAATCCCCTGTCCTCTCTGCCGCCACGCAATCATCTCGTTCAAGAAACTCACAACCACAAAACCACTCATTCAACTTCCATTAAAACAAACCACATCCCTCTCATGCTGCTCATGTTCTTCAATCCCCAAAAACAACACTCCCGAAATAATCCCATTATCCAAACAAAAACCCAACTCACATTCAATGAGATCACACAAGTTTCCAGTATTGAAAGTTGAGAATAACTTGTGTGTTCGAGGTACGGACACGATTGCATCGATAGTTAGGCGATCGCATATCAACAGGTACTCGAGATCGAGTTTGCGGTGGTCTGGTTCACATGTGAAAGGTAGAAGATATTGGTTGTGTTCTTCGAATCAATCTGTAGAAACTCCGGGTGATGATTATTGAAGTGAATGTTCAGAACAATATGGAGATTTGAGTTTGTTTAAAGTTTAAACAGTTAATGGTGCTTTTGTGCATAATTTTTGAAATGTATTGCTTTGTAGATACTAAGGGATTGAAAAAAAAAGATTTTTTGGATTGTGATGATGTTTTTTTGTCTCTGTTTATCAAACAAACTTAGGTGATAATGGTACAAGTTTCTGTCTTAGGTCATGTTTGAATCTTAGTTATACTTATTAATATGAAAGTAAATTTTTTTTACTAATCATATATGTTTTTTAACGAGAACAAGTTTTTTAAATTTTTTTTTTTTTTTACATAACATTTGAGAAAAAAATATTATGAAAAAAATCGGAAAGTAAAGTTCTCACAGCTCAAAGTTGTTCTTTTATGTATAATTAACCATTTAAGTGATCAGTTAGGTCTCTGGTTTGATGGTTGTACGTGCTAAAAATCCGATACATTCCGTTTCCTTCGTACATTAGCAGCACTAGACTGTTAAGCTATTGAGTTGATTTAGACTGACTCCATTGCACTAGTGAATAGCTCATTAGGAATCTCACTGTCCCTTCACTTGCCAAACAACAAGAAATTCAAAAGTGCTTGGATCTTCAGTGAGAATGAATTTATTTCACAGGGCTTTCATTCCGTTTCTCTTGCTAATCGCTCTAATGATGCTTTTCTATCTTCTCTGTCTTTCGATAGGGGGAGTCTCTCCAAAATATATATATAAAGACTCAATTTACATAATTGGGTTCAATAAAGTTCAAATTTCATAAAAAGTCTAACAAGATATTTCGACCATTAGATATAATTTTTAATGAAGATCAATGACCTATAAATATAAGATGGTGTAACAGTAAATAGTTGAAATTTTAAATGGTATGCCAAGAGTAAATTACCCTTTGCCCCTTGTTGTAACTGTAAATGTCAAATATTATAACTTGTTTTCATTATTGATATAGGTATATGCCATAACATAATATCTCAATTCTCAAATCTATTACTTATTTTTGTTGTCTAATCCTTATCAGGTCATTGTGTAACCCTCTTCTGTTCAGTAGATTACACAATGACCTGATGAAATACCAGAATAACCTGACGAAAACGAGTTGAAAAACGTGAAAAAAAGTTTGTATTTTATATGATATATTATACGTTTTTTAAAAATAGGAAAATGTTTGTTTTTATGGTGTGATTTTTTTTAAATAACGCCGTATGTAAAAGTTATAGACGTTAAAAAAACGGGATGAAACTCAAAATATGAAGACATTACCAATATTATCATTCCGTATAACTTTAAGGGAGTGTCACATATTATCATATTATAGTTTCTTAGACATTTTATAATATTTGGACTATCTAGTATATAACTCCACTCAAAATCCATTAATAAAACTCCAATAACCAAATTACCCACAATCCAATAATAAAAAATATCAATTACATATATACCTTTGCAAACCACTCTTAAATGAATATATATATTTAACTAAAATATTTAATGGCATTAGAAAAATAATAATTAAAAACATTAGGAAAATAATAATTATTAAAAGCATTAGGAGAATCCATAGGTTATACGGATAAACTAACTTTGGTTATGTGACAAGGCTTATAACTAACGAAACATAAAAAAAAATAATAATAATAATTAAAAGCATTATAAAAATCCATAGAAAACGAGTAAAATAGGATGATAAACTAACTTGCATAAATTGTTTTTAATAAAATAAATTAGAATTGTGTAAATTTGCAATTAAAAAGATCTATAAGGGAAATATTCAATTAAATATTTTGGTTGGATATATGTATCATTAATAAAGTTTAAAAAACAAATATGTCAACGACTCATTAAAAAGGTTTTTTATTTGTAGATGACATATTGTTTTTAACGAAAAGAGTGAGATTGCCGAAAATCTCAAAACCAAGAGAAACGATGATCATTAAACAATCATTCACGATGCCACTAGCCTAACCCAGGATCCGAATACAACTAATGAAGTTAATCAGACAATCAAAAGATGAAAATGTATGATTCATTCTATTAGGATTCGAAAATATGCTACAATACTTTTTCTTTATTTGTTGTTATAATATTTATCACCGTCTTATATATTTTTGTCAGTTACATATTTTTTACGAGTTATTAGCTTTAGGCTTTAGAAACCCAATTTTGATGTTACTCATCAAGGGCCTACAAATGTTGATGATATGTTGGACTGGCCTTGGCCCATACCATCTATCCATTAGTGTGGTTAATTTTCTTTAAAATAACAGTTGAAACAACAAAAAATCGTTGTGCTCGGTTGAGCTAGATTGAGGTGGAATAATAATGATCGAGTTCAAATCTTGACGTATCCTTTTTGTGCGGTTACAATTTATAACCTTCCTAATAAGGAAGGTCGGTTGTGTTGTGGCCACTCACGTGGTGATACGTGGTCCAACCACGTGTTGTCCTATTTTTTTTACTTTTACATATTTATGGTTTTAACCCTCGACTTTCAATAATTGATATTTTAGCCTCTGATGAGTTTCCGACTTTGTTCTAGTCTACTTTGACATATAATACTACTTCAACATTCCGAATTTGACCAAGTTATCGTTTTGACTTCTAATTTTCAATTTTTTTTGCCTTTTAATGTGTGACATATTACGGCATGGTGTCGTGACATATATGACCTGATACTTTTTCTTATCAACGCAGTGATAAAGTTACATCCACAAGGCCTAAACGTCTGATTTGACCGCTGCAACAACGCGCGGCCTGGTTTAATATCTAGTTATGAAGATAACTTACATAATATCGAACTACCAATGGCGCGCAGGCTCATACACAAGATAGAAAAATGGCGGTTCTAACCTTACACTCTCTTCCACTACAATCGGTCAACGCCCGGAGCAACCGTCACCGGTGCGATTACGGTGGTCGTCGCAGGTTGACGGTTGTCTCACACCAGCAAGAGCTGTGCTCGGAGTTTGAGAGAATAAAAATCGATAAATCGGCGTTGAAGATCGAAGAAGCATCTTCAGATTCAGAGCTTTGGGCTACGTCGCTTCTTCGAGTACGATCGTTCTATGATTTTAAGTCAACTTTTGCTATCCAAGTGAGTTTTCAACATTAACTTATTTTGTTTTTGCAATTTGGTGATTGATTATTGGTACTTCATACTTGATGATGAAATGATGATTGTGCCTAATTTACATAGAGTTTGATTTTTTAAAACTGTAAGTGGTTCTGTGGTTGTGAAATTGACTCAAATCAATCAAGGATATATGTTTTTTTTATGGTGAAAAGGAAATAAAGCAGAGTTTTAAAATTAGGGAAAATTTGTGAGTTTGAAATTAGGGTTGGAATTTTGGTCCTATGGCCCTTTCTTGCATGATTTTGCACGGTTTGGTTAACAGTTTATTCGGTTATGAAATTCTTTTGGGTCTAACTCGCTAACCGGGCAGAACTGAATTGAAAATATGTCTAAAGGAATTGAATAAGCAAGATATTTGTTAACCGTTAACCGAACTGAAAGCTGAATTCACAATTCGGATATGGTCAAACTGTTCGTGTTTTTTTGGTTAGGATAAGATTCGGTTTTTGGTTCTTTTAAACACCTTTATTCGAGATGTTATGACAGGAAACTAGTGTTGTTAAATACATGTTAAACTAGGAAGGAACCAAAACAAACATCAAATCTTGTCATTTCAATGTTCTCTTCTTCATGAAACAATATAGTCTTCACCTGCAACAAATGTGACTTGACCTGTGTATGTTCTGTATAAACTATGTGAATGCAGTGTGCGCATCTTCTAAGCTATATATACTTGTGATTAAGTGTGTCAACATTAAGATTATGTTAAATACTTAAACCTGTTTATATGGATTCTCCTTAGTTCTTGCTTCTTTTACAAAGATTATATTGTGCATATGCATCTTGTATTTATTTGTTTTTTGATGTAACAATACTGATGTTCTTTTCTCCTTTTTAAGTTTTCTTAGGATCATAAAAAGTACTTGGCAGAACGTGAGTTCGAAGCTTTGAAAGAACGTGTTGCAGGTACAAAGAAAGGTGAAAAAGTCTCTTGCATCAATGCCACATTACCGTTGTCACAAGCTAAGAGTTTCCCGGAGGAGTTATGCTCTTCATGTAAGGTACCATAATGCTGCACTATGTTCGATATCAAATGACTACATATAAAACATTATGTTTATATCATTTTTTTTATTGTATAAAACAAATGAATTGAGTAAACAACTATGGCATGTATTATTGTGTATTGATTCTGACCCACTGTTCAACATTTTCACTATAAATCTTGTGCAGTTTTCACACGATGGAGAGGATCGAGTTGTTGTAGGGACTCTGGATCTTAATCAGTGTTTGAGCCTTCCAAATGAAATAACAGGAATGAAGCCAAAGGTACCTCTTTAATCTAATTTCCAGTTCCAGTATATTAGCAAGCAGATAATCTCAATGAAACTCAAACATCTTTGTGTGACTGCCTAAAACCAATTGCAAACGTAACTTATATACAAAGTTTCAGAGTAGATTGTAAAATTGCAAGCAATATGATTTGTTCTTGCATTGTTGAACGTGGAATGTTGTGTGTATTTTAAACCTATCTTAAACAGGGAATTGGAGGAGATTTTGCAAGAGCTTATTTAAGTAATGTATGTGTTGCCCACGAATGCCAAAGGAATGGGCTTGGTTCTCTCCTTGTCGAGAAATCGAAGTTAGTTGCTGAAGATTGGGGTAAAATTTCGTGATACTCATTAGAGTGTGTTTTATTTCAAACGGGTCAAAAAAAGCAATAAAAAATCATCTAAAAGGGAACAAGTCATAACACATACGAGTCAAACGAGTTCAAAGCTACCTTCAGAATCAATGTATTCAAAAAATGTTGGTTTTTATTGGATCCTTGCAACTGTAATAAACACATAACTTACTAATAAAAAAAATAGACAAATAAATGCACGCGGGTCAATTTCGATCCGCATCTATGCATAGACAACCTCAGCCTCTTATGTTATTGTAACTTATAACCACTTGACTATCGTGTACATGCGGTCAACTTTCAGGGATTAGTGATTTATATGTGCATGTTGCTGTTGACAATGCGCCCGCAAAGAATCTGTACATGAAATGTGGTTTTGTTTATGAGAGTGAAGAGGCTGCGTGGCAAGCAAGGTTTCTTGATCGCCCCCGAAGGCTACTTCTATGGATGGGTGTGCCCAATAGTTATAATTGGTAACCTCAAGCCGCCATTGTTGTAGCCTGAATGTTTAAGCATACGTTATAAACGTGGGAAAAGTTGTGATATCTGGTTATTTGTGTATAAAGTTGGTGTTATTGTATTCTAAGGCCATATTGGTTCTGATTTTTGTTTAATTTTGCTGCGAAAATCAGGCACAGTTTGTTGGATATATTCGTTAAGGATGAATGTTACACTACACCATTGCTTCATGTTGTTAATAGTTCTGGACACCATACTTGTGCTTAAATCACATGACATGTCATACGGGTTGTATGAACATTATAAGAGGCCATAACTCGTCCATATAGCTATGTAGATCGCTATCAGGAGATGAGATTAGTTGTTATATAGACATATTGAAAACACAAATATCTACGTTCGATTGTGCATAAAACTCTAATGCCATAAAATATATGTTTAATATTGTTTATCAGTTATGCAAATCTGTGGTTGTGTATTAGCTTTCGTTCGCATATTACAATCTCTTCGTAAAATGTTTCCCAGGATTGAATAATCTTAAGTATCTATCTAATAAATCAAGGTTTTAGGAGGCTACATTTTAGGGGGAAATTTTTTGTTCTATAATAGGAAGCTTTGGAGGGAAATTAAGTGAAATTTTAACCATGCATAAGTTGATATTTATACATCTTTAAACATAATGGTTATAATTTATTTAAAAATATTATAATTTAACCCGTGTGTAACACACGAGTATTAGTCCTAGTGAATTGAATAAGAAATTGAGTAAAAACAAAGAATGTCACTGTGGGGTTTTCAACTTTTCATAACCCTTGTTTGTGTTCTTCCCGTCGCATTTATAGCGACTAGCCCTAAACAACGCACAGTTTCAACGGAAGTGATTATGCATGTGTATAGGTACAGTTTATAATCTTTCGATCCTTATCTCTAAGAGTATTCACAGTAGGTTCCCTATCTTTATTTTTAAACTTACACTAAAAACAACTATTTTTTCTCTCTTCTTTTATTTAAATAATATTTTTTATACTTTTATCATTACAGTTTCTTTCTCCTACACTCAGAATCACTTTCTAAAAATATTAAAATATTATAGAGGATGAACAGTAACTTTTCAAATATAGAGTTTCTCACCATCAAATTTTCTCTTTTCTTCCCTCACAACAACTCACAACCACCCCTTAAAATATAAAAACCTCACTTACATGTTTATAAAGAATCCACTATGAATGCTCTTACATAATGACCTCTTAATTAACCTACAACAAGTAAATGCATGGAGCTAAGGTTTATCGAAAGAAACACGTTGAAAGGAGAAAACACAGATCAAGCATTAAGCACTATGCAATTGTATTAATCTATTTTAAAACAAGACAGACTGCTTAAATGACTTTCTTATTTTCCCTACCGATGCATCTCTCTCTATCAGGAGATGTATTACAAATAAACGCTAACGTGTATCTATGCTTCATTATAGTATTAAGATGACAGGAAATAAAAAATGCACGATATGCTTAAAAAGTTAAAACGTTAGACATGTATAATAGTTGAATTAACGTATCGTCTTAGTGAGGAGAAGGTAAGATTTGATGACAAATGTTTGACCGGCCATTGAAGAGAGTTTGTCCAGATCAAAGTTATCAAACCACCCAATACAAGTACAAGACTGAACATAGACCCCATTTTCTCTATGCGTCATTACGGGCCACACTCTTACCTTCAAAATAAGTTAAGAATGTTACACACCACCCCTCTTATGCACACTATGCATCATGAACCAACCACAACAACAATTGATCTTGTGATTTTTAAGGCCACAAATTTATTTAATCACCAAAATGGCGCATAGATTAGTGATATTCATTGCCTGCACTTCATGACTTAAATGCATGCCTAAGTATGTATTTGGCGTAAATCTAAAACCTCATGACTGGTAAAACATGGTTATTCGTCGGAAAGTAGTTATAAATCTTAATCATAATCCTTCAACCATGGCATACTAAATAGATGGAGAGATTGGCATCAAATTCTACCCAGTATCGTTGTAAAATGGGGATTTGAGCACGGAATACTAACATGGTTTATTGTTTCATAATACTACATACACAGACGTCATCCTTCCGAGCTAGTAGCATGTGAACCCATTTTGTCATTATACTTCACCTGCAACATGCATATAATCAACCATTTGCGTACCAAAATATAAATATTGCATTTGTAACTCAGTTTCAAGAGAGATTATGAAGTTAATAATATCTATTAGTGCCAAACCCAGAGGTTGCAAATTGGACCAGGTCTAGCAGGTTAGGTGACGGGTCAAAATGGGTGTATTGGAGACATTTGTTAATTACTTAATTCAGCATAAATGGGTCAGACTGATCGTACAAACATGTTTTCCAGAGTTATAGTTCTTTTCTTTTCATATAATTAATGTGCCAAATATGATTATAATATATTCTGAGACTAGTGTGTAATCTTTTAAATAAAATGATTTAGCATGGAAAATACACTTTGGAATATTTTCGGTTCATCTGATATGTTCTTCCTGTTTGAGCCATTTTCTTTTTAAACTTTTTTTTAATTTTAAACTTTATATGTTAAACATTGAATCAACTATTGACAAATAAATAGTTCAAATTTGCCATTTGTACTTTGTAGCCAAACTTTAGCCTACTAGACTTACAAGTGAAATAATAAGGGTAATCATGGCACATATGATATGATCTTCCCTGAGCATGTACCAAATCCAACATTGTAACCATTCCCCTGCAATAAGGTGTTAACAAGTCATTTAATTAGCATTTAAAACTTAAAACGATTGATTTGCAAAGAAAAAGCTGAAGAATTGTTCAAATGAAAGCAGAAGTTACCTTGCAGAAACCACTGATTATAACTTCATCCCCATCTTCCAAAAATTTACGAGTTGTTTTACCAAGAGACAACTCTTTTGTTCCATTCCATGTTAACTCTAACAAACATCCATAAGAATCAGATTCCTGTGAAAATCAAGCAGTTGTATGACACGAGCATTAAATCTAACACGAAAATAACCAGGTAATGGGTTGTTATGCCTAACCCATTTAATAAATATATAAAACCTTTTTAACCCTTTTGACTAAACAGATTGTGTTAGGGCTGACATGTTTTATCCGTTGAATTAAACAGATTAACCCATTTAAAATTTGAATAGAAAAAATAAATAAATATTTATATCAACCCGCCAGCCCTTTACAATTCATTTAAGGCATTTATTACGACACAACAACCTGTTTACAACTTGATTATAACCCATTTAGTCATTTACTACCGGTCAACCCATTTGAATCATTTGGTTAAATGAGTTACACGGGTAGTGTTCATGTTACATGAGTATAAGTGCGCCTGGGTTAGGATTGATGTCTTTGACACGAAAAAAAATCATGGGTCATGTTCGGGTTCATCAACTTAACCTGCTAACCAGAAATGTGACGGCTGGCACGATTACCACCCCTATGTCTAAAAGAACTTTAAAATAAAGCTAACATCTTACAGGTCCACTTATTGTTCCAGTTCCAAGGAGATCTCCAGGCCTCAAATTACAACCGTTGATAGTATGGTGTGCAAGTTGTTGAGTTATGGTCCAGTACCTAATACAAATAATAATTTTAAATTTGAAGTCAAAAACAAAAAAAAAAACTAGAATACGAAACCAATCAGATTCAGAGAAAGAAAACAACAATATTTAAGTAGTATGCATTTTCTTACAAGTGGTTGAAATTGCTCCTTGTGACAGTGAATGCTTCTTCTTGTCCAGCTGGTTTAATCCGAACCTTGAAGTGATAAATGAGTTAGATCTGACTAGCAAGTTGGATATTAGAGAAAGTTAAAGCTTATAGACAACACCTCCAAAGAAATATCATAGTTCTTGGATATTTTTTCTGCAAGATATGGCAAAGGCTGAGGGATCTGCAATTTAAAAAAAAAGGTGAATTAGCATTCAAAGCCTTTTAAACTCGAAAAGTAGAGTTGGAGCTTATTGTGGCTTTCTGCTTTGGAAGGACAAAGCTACCTGATTAGGAGCATCACAAGCAAACGGTTCTAGAGCATCTAGAGTCACAATCCATGGGGAAATTGTAGTCCCTGCAAAACACCAACAAAGAGTCCGGTAATTGGATAGGTAGCCGTTATACTATGCTCGGATGCTCCAAAAACGAAACCCGTGTTCTTACCGAAACTTTTGCCAAGAAACGGACCAAGAGGCACATACTCCCATGCCTGAATATCTCTTGCTGTATAAAACAATGTTTACTTGATGTTAACCAACAACTAGATCTGGTAACAAGCAGCACTAAAGCCAGGTTAAAAAAACGCATACCACTCCAGTCATTCATTAAAACTACTCCAAAAATGTGCTCTGCAGCCTCATTAACATCTATTGGCTTTCCTAGTTCATTTCCTGGTCCAACTACAACAGCCTTGAAGCAAATATGCAATAGATAAATAAACAAGTCAAGGTGACAAAAATATTGGTTATAGATTAGCATTGCCGAAGTGTGGGGTGGGAAAAATTACCATTTCTAATTCAAAGTCCAGCTTTCTTGAAGGTCCAAAGTATGGTGGAGAGTTGCCACTTGGATGACCTTGACCTCTAGAGAAAAAAAAACATGTGTTTAAGATGAGATCTTGAATCCTTATGATGGGTCATCCTAAATCTTGGAAAAAAGTAACATATATAGGAAATAATCATAAACAAAGGACTCCAATTTCATGACTAATCACTAAACATCAAAACCATAACATAGTTGCATGTGTCTCTACTGTGCATGCAGAGTATGTTTGCACATAACTACGTTCCATATAAAATCAGAGTGCTAAAAATTAAGATCGTCACTTAGTTTGTGCCTTCTAAATCATGAAATTCATGAAGACAGAAGACTAATGAAAGGTGATGTTTATCGTTAGAACTAGGAATAGTATTAACAATGTTCTGTTAAATACCACAATGAGTCTATAGTTATTATACATTGGTTGAATAGTAGATATGCTTTGACCTTAAACTGGGTGATAAACACTTAAGGTATGAAGATGAAAATGAACACTGCGTACCAATATAATACATGTAGGAATCAGATTAGGTGGGTAAAAATTGCACATTGAACTGTGTAACCAGTTCCAAATCAAAACGTACAACCAGTATCAAATCAAGAAAGTAGGCAGTATGGAAGTCTTATAGGGAGGGTCTTAGAATAGACAAGCTGTTGCTTTTATGTTTTGAAGTTGTTGATTACATATAGTGAAATTGGTTCAAGCTATAGGAATGATCATGTGGATTACAAATTGCATATATCCCCCTCAAAACTTGCAAAATTGCATACATAAAAAACACAAGTTTTCGATGCACAAGTTACAAAGTACAATGCTATTGATTCTTGAAGCATGCATTGGGTATATCTGCAATTTGGAAGTTTTGAGGAGGATGTATGCAATGGCCCCCTTATAAAAATCATTTTGTAACATTCAAAGATAGGAAATGTTAATGTCTGGCAGAAATTATTTACAAGCTATGGCATAGAGCCATAAATCTTGTGTATGAGGTAAACGGTAGTCACTTGGAAGCAATGCTCATTGGGTAACAACAAGACTTAGAGTTTCACTTTCCTTTTCTTTTATTTGAGATAACACATAATACAATGATAACTCACAACATAAAATTAGATCTGTTGGGTAGACTAGATTTGTGTTACCTTGGTCTAATAATATCAGTTCCAGATATAACAATAGACGATGCCCTTCCATGATAGGCAATGGGGAGATGGAACCTAAAAAGCCACCAATTTCAAAACATTAAACGGAATAAGTGTAAGCGAAGAGCAAGCATATATTTTCCTAAAGAAAGAATAAGCCTCTAGTTTGTATATACACACATATAAAATGCCATACCAGTTGGGATTGATTGGGTTCTCTGGACCCCTGAATATGGTCCCACAATTCTTTGCATGATGGATGGACGAAAAGAAGTCTGTGTAGTCCCCTATAGCAATAGGAAGAAGCATTTCTACCTCATCCTGGAGCATTACTCGTTAAACAAGCTCTAGTACAGCATAAAGCTACAAAATGTGCATCCATATACGTGTCTTACCACAGGTAAAAGTGCCTTCTGCCTTAAACTTGCATTGTTTTGTAAAGCTGGTTCAGCAGCTGCATGAGGAAAAAAGTGCTTGGAATTTTAATCATATTAAACAAGGTATCTTCGTTTTTCATTTTACATATAACATAGAAGATTTAATGATTTATATATTCATCTTAACAGGAGAAAAGATTGACTTCATGACATATCGCACATGATAATAGCTTTTGTAGTGTAGCACGAGCTTCCTTCCATGCTGGTCTTCCCAGTTCTAGAAACTTGTTAAGGTTTGGCTGCATTCGAAACAAATAAAATTTGAAGAACAGGTTAAGAATAATCCTCGTATTTCATTTCCAAAGTGTTTATAGTGTTTGTACCACTACAATCAATTTTAGACTTAAGCGCAACACAATCAATGAAGCTGACACTTGTAAGCAGCTATGTATGAGTATAAAGGTTATTGTTCTGCAGGAGTCAACACATCATTGCCTAATAGAAGAAAAACTCTCTACATGCCTTGATCAAACATATACTTACACAGATTGCATTTATTCTCGTTTAGAAGGGCAAGAGACAGAGAGTATGATCCTCCTTTGAGACTCGATTTTTACAACTCACAATCAAAATTTCCAAGACGTGACTCGTAATCTAGAAAATTATTAAACATTTTTACTATGTAACTCAAACTAAACAATTACATCTATATCCTATGCAATTTGTCCCAAAAACTTTACTCTCCGCACATATTATTAGCTAGGTCTTATCGGTTAAAAATAATGTTCTCACTCTGCACATCTCTTTTCTTATCTTCATTTTTCATTTCATTCAAAATTCATTTAAAGCTATTGTTCAACTTAATCCGAGAAAAATACTTCACTCCACAGGCAGTTCACTCATCAAACACATTACTCAAATTTCCAAACTATTTTCTGCTACAACCAAAATCCTCAAACAGGAAACGAAAACAACTATTAATCAGCATCTGATAGTACCTCCAACTAATTTGATCGAACAATAGTATCGAAGCGATATTATCTAGATAAATTCAAAGATCAGTTATACGAAATTTGAGCTTTAAGAGTAACAAATTAACGTACAACTGCCAGTAGTTAAAACTGCAGTCATAATTGAACAAATGCTAAGAAATTGAGAGATACAAAACCAAAACCTGATGGAAACAATCGGAACTGGAGAGCAACGGACCGTCAAACAAACCGGCAGAATGAATCGCTGAGAGATCGAGAACGTAATCTCCGATTGCAACTCCAGGCCGTGGAGTGGCGGTAGAACCTCCGTTACGCTTGAAGATGCCATAGGGAAGGTTATGTATGGAGAAGTGTGAGTCCGGTTTAACTTCAACAAAAGCTTTCAAAGCCATGGTTGATCGGACGAAGAAGAGTTCGCCGGCGTACGAACTCCGATGAAAACAAAAGCAGCACGGAAATGGTAGAAAAAATGAATGTATACTGATTAGAATAGCAATCAATGAGTATCAAGTATCAACGGTGTATGAGTACAAAGGAAAATGGTCCCTCAATTTAGGTTGACGGGACAGAAATTAGTGTGTACCTAACTCATCGTTTTTATTTTGGTAACAACTCCACGGGCTTTCTAGAATCACTTAGTGCAACCGGAGTGGACTCGGGGTGGGTGCGGCCTCGAGCGGGAACACCGCCTCACCCCCCGCGGCCCCGATCTTTAAGGTGGGGTTTGGGGTGACTCCCCCGTCCGTTTCCCCGACTTTTTCGACCGTTTAAATGTGGGGGCCCACCCTTAACGGCTACTTTTGTGGTTTTTTTTTGTTTTTTTACTTTTAAATACAATACTTCTTTCAATCTCACAAATCACAATTTTATATACACATTACTTTCAAACCACACTTTCTTCATCAATCTCTCAATGACATCTAATCGTCAACCATGGATGAGTGCTCAAGAAGTGAACTTGTCAAAAGCATGGTTATATGCTTCATTTGACGATAACGAAAGTAGAGGTGATTTTTAAAATCGAGTTCTTGAACATTACAATCAACTAGAGTATGCCAACCGAATGATTGACCAACTTCATTCAAAGTGGAGGCATGATTTCAATCCAATCACCAACTTCAATCGTCTTTATCTTCAATTCATGAGCATATTGAAGGAGTCGCCGAAGCCGATGCCATGAATAAAGCCTTAAATGAATACCAAGAGATATATAAACTTCCTTTTACCAAAACTGAATCGTGGCAACTTGTTAGGGCACGTGGGGTGTTACCCAATTGATTTATGTTAAGTTATTTAATTATGTACTGTCATTTATGTTTTTCTATTTAAGTTGTTGTGTTTTTATTAGTTATAATTTGTGTTTTATATTTAATGAAATATTAAAAGTTTTAAATAATTGAGAAATAAAAAATTAAAAAAGGATGTGGGGTGGTGTGGGGCGGATACTGGGTGATTTGGGGTGAATGTGAGGTGAAGTAAAAAGTGTGGGGGTAATGTGGGGTGGTGAGGGGTGGACTCCCCTCACCCTTATAGGTTCTAAAAGTTTTTTTTACACGATGTCCATATAGGCCGTGGGTAGAGTTGCATAAAAAAACTGGAACCGATTCAATAACCAAAAACCGTTCTTAGAATAACCGGTTCTACAAGAACCGAATTGGAACCGGAACTGAACCGTAGGTTCTGAATAGGTTCTACTATTTTTTTTTCAAATTGTAGGTTCCAAAAGAACCGGAACCGGTTCTTGAAAAACCGGTTGTTGAAAAACCGGTTCCTGAAAACACTGGTATGTTTTAGTTTTGCTACTTCTTTGATGTTTTAGGAGCTATATATCTTGTAATATTTGGGGTTTTTAATGTTACTACTTATTTAGTCTAAAATAATATAAGAAATTTATGATCATAGACTCTAAATGAAAGCCCAATGGAGAGTGAAGATTTGTAGCAGCATAGCGTTCCGGTACATTTCATAGAAAAAAACCGGTTTTTTAAGAACTAGAACCGGTTCTACAAGAATCGGAACCGGGTACATAGGTTCTAGTTTTTTCACAAAAAACCGGTTCTTGAATCGAACCGGTTCTTGTAAGAGCCGGTTCTTTTACCGCCAACAAGAACCGCAACCGGTTCTTCAAAAAACCGATTTGTGCACCTCTAGGCGTGGGTGTGATCTTACATCTCAAACCTGAGAGCTGATGGGAAGACGATGGCATGAGATATCACATCCGTAGGTGTAAGGGGTGTGATGGCGTAAACAGGTTATAATTAGTTAAACATCATGCTTAACAAAAGGGAATAACCTATGTTAAGGCTGAAAAGGAAATAGCCTTACCAAGTCTGAAATGGATAGACGAGGAAAGGAACCCAAGCCTTCCAAAGACTGGTCTTATAAACTCAAAAGGTTATAGCATGAGAAAAAGATAATTAAATATAATGAAGTCATGAATTCATAAATGTCTCAAGTGAAACCCTTCCAACTTTAAACAAGAAAAAGAAAAGTCAACATAGAACGTAGGGAAGCATGCTTGACACGGTGAAAAGGTGTTGTCAATGAACAATGCCTTGGATTAACATATTACACTATTTGGGAAACATCATTTTAACCAAAAAAAGTATCCTAGAATGAAGAAGATATCAACCCAAAAAGGGAATGATACGTTTCTTAAGCATGTGACCTCCACCACTATATAAATCAACACGTGTATCAGGTTTGTTCACTCAGCTCTCCATCTCTTCACCCTTACTTTCACAATACGCTTATCATCTAATGTCCGAATATTGATTCTCATGTCAAAGGTGGATCGTAGAAGGTCTCCTCCTACAGTGAGCTCACGGATGTCTTAGCAGGTCTCATGCAATGAATCTCAAGCGCTATGCGATACTTAAACCCACGGTGAACAGATAGTTAACATCTTTATCCAGACACATGAACTCTTTGTAGCAACAAGTGGCGCTTATTATGTGGCATACTCTTAGTTTTACCACTTTGAGTCGTGTCCAGTACTTCCAGAATAAGTTATACGTTAACTAAGTACTTTTCTTGTTTTTTGTTGTAAACAAGACATTCATGTCTGGAACTGGTCAAACACCAAATAAGGCGAGGAACACATAACCTCCCATTTCACATGATTCTCCTCTCGTCATTTCTTACCTGATAGAATGAACCCCAGAAGGGGTTAGAGACACTTTCTCTGGCCTGCAATAGTTAATCGATGATTATGTGCAAGAAGAAAAAACATGAGGGCCAGGATACGATTGGAATATAATGATAAATCTAACTCAACGGCGATGTTGATTCCTCATGTGGAACACGTTTTATCTCCAACTGAGCAAGAAGTTGTCTAGATCAAGTAACTTTCGCGCAACCTAATCATAATAAGCCTTAACGATGCCTTATCAAATCCCTCAGGGGGGCGTACCCTGTGTTATACCAGAATCAAATGATGAACTACTTACCTGAATTTTTTTAAAACATTCTAGTCTTTTTATAAAAAAAATCACACTTAAAATGACAAAATATGCATAAAAATACACACTCCAATAATCCAATCAAGTTTTGAATTGTCAAAAGATAACAAAATTCATGCTCCAATCAAGTTTTGAACTTTAAGAAGATCCAGGGACAAATTTTGAGCTTGAATAAAATTGAGGATTGACAAATTTTAAGCTTGAATAAAATTGAGGATTCACTGATCTACGATTTTATAGATTTTGAGATATTAATCCTGCTTAAATTTGGGACTTTTTAGATTTTAAAAAAGCATACCCTTTAACACTTTTTAAAAATACTACAAAATACCTTTTAGCTATAATTAGTTATTAAATCAATATATATAGATAAATGGGTCAACCTTCTAACCTGATGGGTTAGACCCAAACACGGCATGTTTAGCTAAATGCGTGTGCGGATTCAACCCGAAATTGACCCGAACCCATTTAGGGTAAAGCAAAACATGCAAAATCCGTGTTCGGTTCATGTCTTGTTAAAAATTTACGCCCCTAGTTTCACATAACTTGTATCGTGCAAATCCATAAACACATTAAATCTTTTGAATTGATATCTTCGTACATTGTGAAACTAGATCCAAGGTTACCAATTGTATAAAGTATGTAATGAAATTACATATGAAAATGATCGAAATTAAATGATGATCATTTGGGAAGACTAGAAACAGGTTGAAGACCATGTTTCAACGCAGCTTTCCAAACAACATCGATCCGGTCCACATCAAGAGCACCTACTTCATGGTGACTCCATCCTTCCAAGCTATGTACAACCCCACCTGCATGGCATGCATGCACTATTCCCCTTCCCATTGTATACTGCACTCACACAAATATCAATTATTATGATTATATATAAACTAGGAGTATTGGATATTAACGGACCTAACTATTAGTTTTTGGCCGCTACCGGTCCCAACTTTTGAAATATGTGCTGGCGGTCCCAACTTTTATCATTTTGGCCACTAATGGACCCGCCGTTAAAAAAGTTAACGGCGTTAACTTTTTTTTTGAATTTCAGGTCGACGTTTTATGGTTTTTGATCGGAAAAAGAATACGAGTCGATTGATATAAAATTTACATCGAAACGGTGCTCCAAATGACAAAATGATGCTTTATCGGGGTGTTTAAACCTAACGGTTCTTTAACCGGATGTGCAAATTTTGTCGTTTGGAGCACCGTTTTGATGTAAATTTTATATCAATCGACTCTATTCTTTTTTCGATCAAAAACTATAAAACGTCGACCTGAAATTCAAAAAAAAAGTTAACGCAGTTAACTTTTTTAACGACGGGTCCATTAGTAACCAAAATGATAAAAGTTGGGACCGCTAGCACATATTTCAAAAGTTGGGACCGGTAGCGACTAAAAACTAATAGTTAGGTCCGTTAATATCCAATACTCCTATAAACTAATTACGCGATATAAACATATCATAGAATACACTTGATTTTCACTAGATTTCGTAACAGTGATGAGTATGAGTATATATATACCTCGCAAGATCCAAGGCCTTCAACGTCATCAGGAAGTTTCATGGCGGCAAGGTCGCCATAAGTGCAATCCCGTCTAAAAGCAAAGATGGGTGGCACCACAAACTGATGAAAATGAGTTTCAGGTGGCGCCCATCTTTGTTGTCCAGGTGTTATCCATTTTCCGACCACCCATGTCTGTCGTCATTAAACATATAAAATCTTTCATCAGAGTGAACGTACCCTAGCTCGAATCAATCTATATATATACACACACCTTGCAATTTTTTGCTGCTTGGTACTTGGTGACTTGAACTAAATTCTTCCGGCAATTTGCTGGTGCTTCTTCTTGGATATTTTGAAATCTCTCGGTAGATTCAGTCAACATCTATATTTTTTTTACGAATTTGGTAAAAATATATTATTATTGCACAAAAATTGATAACTAAATAATACATTTCAAAAGTAACAAACGTGTGTGTTTTACACCTTTAAAATTCAATATAACGACGTCTTAACGGGCTTAGTTGATTCATGTACATCCAGACAAAAAAAGTAGCATATATATTTTATTAATTAAATTTAAAAATATAATGTTGGTTTAAAAGTGTAACCATTTAATTGAATTATGATGGGTAGTTGGCGATTTAATTCACCCTTGCTGTCACATTTTAGGTAACCTTTAAAAGCTATCGGTAGATAGATCTCTATTTAAGAATTTTATATAAAAAAACATGATAAAATCTCCTTGGAAATATAATGATAGTAATAAAAATTTAGGCTAAGAAAAAGAAGCGGAAAGGAAAAAAACTTACTAATTAGGTGAAAAAGGAGACACAGAAAAAATAAATGAGAACTCATGGAATTGTGACAAGTCATAGATGGTTGGGTGTAAAATATTGTTTAATAGATGGTCGGGTGTAACATGCATTTGTCACAAACTTGTGCATAAGTAATTAGACTTACAAGAACACGAACACCTCGTCGGCAAAGGTAGAGCGCTATGGCTCGACCGAGTTTTGAAGTGGCTCCGGTGAGGAACACTTCTTGCACATCTTCATGAATCTCGTTCAGGATTACAGCGGCCGTCAATGTATTCCCATGAACTACTCGTACCTTCAAATTCGGGTGCTTTTTCACAAAGAGAGTTCCACCTCCATTAAGTGCTTCGTTCTACATTTCGCGCGTTTAAATTAACAAAAAAAATTGTGTTCTTAGAAAAGAGAAGAAAAAAAAGGTAAAAGTTAAACCCCTCAAGTGTACCTACTAACCTTCCAAAACAAAGTGGACCTACTAAGCAGGGTCTCTAACGATAAGGTCTTACTAATGTACTATGTACATTCACCATTCTGAACACTTTACAGTGTACTAATTGAGTAATGTTATGTTTTAAGGATACATTTTTTCAACTAGGGATATATATATATATATAGGGTTATTGGATTTAATCACCTTTAACTATTGGTTATTGGCTGCTGTCACCCTTAAGTATCACTTTGGCCAATATAACTCCCAACTAAACACTTTGGTGTCCGTATCACCAAAAGTCAACCAATTCAAGTCACTTTTGGTTAATTTATTACTATTTTTTTATTAGCTTTTGGTGTTACGGACACCGTATTACCAAAAGTTAACCAATTCAAGTCACTTTTGGTTAATTTTTGGTTAATTTTTTGTTAACTTTTGGTGATACGGATACCAAAGTATTTAGTTGGGAGTTATATTGGCCAAAGTGATACTTGAGGGTGACAGCGGCCAATAACTAATAGTTGAAGGTGATTAAATCCAATAACCCTATATATATATAGGAGCCCCTATATATATATATATGCATGCATGAGCTGAGATGTAGTAGTGATCACTCTAATCATAAATGATATATTGATATATATAGTCTTATACGTGCATTCTTCGACCTTGTTATGTACCTACTTCTACTAGTTTTTATCTTATATGACCAATTAATCACACATTCATGGGTGTTGTAGGATAATACATCAAAATCTACAGGTTATAAGATTTGAACACTTAATCTTTTATACATGACATACAAATATTGACACTTTTTCTAACATTTGATCCGGCCTTCACGGGTTTGTCTTGTCTATGGGTGACTGCTTTGTTTTTCTAGCTAGTCGACGAAATGAAAACTTCTCAGGATGTCATCTTTTGTGAACACCACCAAAATAAGATGTTATTTAAGTTCAGATAGTATTTATATATGACTCAATATCTTTCAGGCGATAGACATGAAATTTGTTTATGATATCACACAGTGGCGGAGCCAGCCTAATATATTAGGGGTATCCTTCGAAAAAAATTTGCCTTACATTTGTACAATTTTTTTCATACACTCGTTCAAAAAGTTTTTTTTACATACACTCATACAAAACATCATTTTCCTGCATAGCATTAGCAATATCCGGAGTTTTATCGATATTTTCTTGAAAACTATTAACAATATTTTGGCTATTTTAACCAATATCATCATTTTCGTGACACTTTTTTTAAAAAAATATTGCCAATTAAATATGTTTTGATTGTTCAGGGGTATCCTTTTAAGTGTTCAGGTGTATCCTAAACATAAAACGCAAAAAAAACATTAAATTTTACGTTACGCGCGAAAAGTTGAGCCGTAGCCCGGGCTACGGCTCAACTCAATGTATGTCCGCCACTGATATCACACATTTGGATTATAGAAATAATTTTTTTATATTTATGGTCAGTCCCCGGTGATTGTTAAGAAACACATCTTTAACACTAGAATATCTTATACTATGCTTATTATTTTTTACAGATGATTAAAACGTACCTTATTTAAAGCAGCAAGGCTAATAACCTTCACACCCAATCTATCGGCCCTTAGAATCGCCTCCTCAATATGTTTGTTGATGCCTTGGCTTGCGAATGGTAAGAAATACTATATAACCAAACAAACAGATTACGAATCCAGCTAATTAAGAATATGTCTATATATATAAAGTTGTGTATGGGAAATGGAACGTGGATACTACCTGGAATCCAAAACGAGGAACGACCCATGTTTGGTGTAATCGACCCCTTAAATTATAGAAAGATACAAGGAAGGTCTTTGATGTAACCCACATTACTAGCATTGCAAGAAATGCAAATGGCCATTGTGGAAGTAAGAAAAGCCTAGCACTATAAGCCATTGATGAAAATGATCTTGTCACGAATGGGGCGTGTAGTGATGATGATATGTCGACAACATGTGCTAGGAACACGAAATCTGGCACTCTTGTCGATTTACCTATATACATGTAAATATCATAACTTCATTTTGGACGATATATATATTGTTCTTATTCTTATTTAAGGGGTTTAATTAATTATATATTTGTAACATAAGATTAGTATATGCAAGGATGATTATAATTTAAATCATAGCTATGTAAGTGTTTTAATTTCTAGCCTCCAGGTGAATTATGATATAGTTTTATATTAATTATGATTCAAATTTCAAATTAAAGAAAATAGTACATATATTTACACGGAGACGTGTTTTGGTTAGCTTTTATCTTAAGGTTAACATTTAATGCAACACCCTACGTACTTGATCTACAAAAGTCAAAACAGTACCTTAGTTACGTTGTAAACTTTTAGATTATGATTCGGACCTACTACTATTTAAGCTAAATCTAAAAGAGAAATATATATAAAAAAGTAAAGGATTAATTCCTAGAGGAAGCTTCTCTTACAAACAAAATTTATGTCTAACGAAACCTAACAAATAACCTTAAATTATTTAAAAATCAGATTAAATAAACTTCGATTTGACTCATTTTAGTGGCGTTTGAATTGTATTGTCGAACACCAGCCCCCCAACCCAAAAACCTAAAAACCCCACCTTCAGAAACTTAAATCTTAAAAACTAATTAAACCTTAAGGTTAAACCAAATGCTAAAACTAAACCTCTAAAGCTTACAAACCCTAAAAGCTAAGATAATAAATTTCTATAAGATGAATACAACGCACTTGAACGAGTTAAATCAGAATTCGTTTGACCTGATTTCAGTATGATTTAAAACAATTCTTAGATTTATTAGAAAAAAATTAGTTTGTGGTGAAGGTTTTAGAAAGGTGTCACTTATATCTATCTAATTCTACTTCACGCATTAAATGAAACTAATATCTAACACAGTTTTTAAATAAGGGTATAGATATTTACCGATAAACAAAGTCAATGATGTTAGGTACCAGCACGTACTTATACTGTTATACATAATTATTAAACAAATGAAAAGTATGCGATCCATAAATGAGAAAACACACAATTCCTAACTTTTATTTATTTTCTTGAATAATTTTATACACTTCATTATTTCTCTAAAAATAATCACAAGTACTACATAAATACAGGTGATATTATCATGTTTTATAAAAAGTCATTTTTAATAAGAAAATTATAAAAAATTTACATATATATATATATAGTACCTGCGTTTAGACTTATCTTCTTATGCAAATCCCAAGAGTTTGTGTTCAAAGTGTTCCATATGACATCGTAGAGGGGCATAAACAGGCAGTAATTGGTGTTCATCTCACTGTGATGTAAACTGTAGTATCTGTCAAAATAGATTAAAAAAATAGCATTTTTTATTTTATTAATTGTAATGCAATAAATGGTCAGCTAACCATATAAATATGTTAACCGTTATAAGTATTGATGTTACTAGATTAACTTCAGTTTTATCATTGTGTTTTGATACCATTAATAATTTTAGTTTCTCATGTAAATTAACATTTTTATTCGATCGCATGTGAAAACGAGTTGGAAAATGATATTTTTTTACTTTTTATGTGAGGAATTAATGCTTAACAAAAAATTAGATGAAGTTAGTGTTCGAGACCATTTCCGTTAGAAAATAATATCACAAGGACCAAAACTGTTAAAGTAGAACTGAAACTGTTAATGTTATCAAAATATAGGGACCAAAAGTACAATTTACTCTTGTTATTATTAACATTTGATAATCTAATAGTATAAAATATGCTTTCTTTTATTTTAATATATTAAAGTTTTTAAACATTTTAGAATATACATATACTTTTAAATGTTCTTAGAATAGCTTAATTGCCACCACTTAAATATGTGTTTATTTTAATCAAGCTCTAAGCCTCTAAGACTTCAATGTACCAAATTTTGTTTCTTTATCAAACCAGATATATGAAAAAGTGTATTGATTATTTAGTAGTAATCTTTTTAAATTCAATATACTGTGTGTAGCGTAATCAAATAACTTACGTTGGTGTGTAGAGAATAAATTTGAAGCGAGGAAAGTAGTCAAAAACCCAATGAGGCATGATCTCGACGTTTGAATGGCCAAAACATCGTAAGAAATCAAAGACAATAACATAGCCGTATATTACAATTTTAGATCCGCATCCAAACAAACCACAACCAAGTATTGGTAGTCCAATCACCGTGGTTACCAATAACTCCTCTAAAAATGTTGTGCTTCCCGCTGCAATAAACCTGGTTTTTATTAGTAAAATCGATGTAACAGTTTTAAATCATAAGTGATATGCATGTTTGTTTAATAAAGTTCATTTACACGGCCCATGTTGTCGTTAAGTTTAATGAAATTTTTGGTCTTGTCGTGTAATGGAACAGGATAGACAGCAAATAAAAATCATGTTTCAGCATTTTCGTAACTGTTTTGGTAAATATAATCTTTGAACATTAAATGAAGTTCTTCCCTATGTTTACACACTGACACGAGTTACATCTTTTATTAGAAGTACATGCAAGTATATATGATGCATATGCCAAGTCATGAATTGCTCAAATCTATCAAGTTATAAATGCTCAAGAAATTATGATAAACTACTATATATATGAAGGGTCATCAAGAACAATTTTAAAAAAAGTATTTAAGGAAAACATTTATTTATTAAAAAGATAATTAAAGGACACAATAACTTATCTTGTATCATGTGACCACTGCACTTGATCATCCATCATAAATGAAGGAAGATGAGGGGTATGAATGCCATTACCTGTTACTGGTTGAGGGACAGTTGATGAATGGTGAAAAGAATGGTAAGGGGTAAAAAGGTAATTTCCATGCAACAATCTATGCATCCAATAGTAAAGTGGTTCTGAAACAACCACATGTATCATAACAATGGTAACAAGCCCATTTGTATCCCATACTGGCAACTTGGCAAATTCATGAGGGAACATGTAAAGTGACAATGAAGCTATTAAAGCTTGTAAAATTATGAAATTGTCCCTGAAAATAAAAGATGTCATCAAAAAGAAAACAAACCCATTAATGAATTTTGCAAAGTAAGTTAAAAACTTACCAGTTCCATTCTTTGTCGATTTGGTCAAAGTCAACGCCTTGCGGTATAATTCGACGATTTCGAGTAAGGAAAAGCATGTTACAAACATTGGTATACCATGTGTATAGAAAAAATCTAAGTATGGTTAACATGAGAAGGTGAAAACACCAATCTCTTGCAAGATCATTGTCCTTTTGTAGGCTTGAATGCACAACTTTTCCAACCAATGGTCCAAGTAACATATACTATAGTTTTGGTAAAAATGTTGTTAGTTTACAAGATAGCATAAATATATGTATGAAGATGTTTTTGTTTTGTGAAAGTGAAATGAATGTACTTACCTTGAAAATACCAAGATGTTCCCAAGGCCATGCAGAAAAAGGAGCAATCTTCGGCATTATAACTAGCCGAAAGACAAATCTAACCCGAACCGATGTAAATAAAGATCGCCTCGCGGGAAAGACTGATCAAATGTGTGTTGATTCTTTTCTCTAAAAAAATTGTTGGCTATAAAATGAAGCTTTTTGTTGTAATATTAAAAAAGGGTGTATGCATATGCTACAAGCTTAACATGCATTGCACCAAAGAGGTTTTGAGAGAAAAAGATATAAGAATTGGTATTTTGGGGTTTTAAAGTGAGATTATATAGGGAATAAAATTGCAATATGGGCCTAGATGAATTGACCAAGAAAAGGTATAATGATAGCTAGCGGTGTAGATGTAGAAATGGGTTTTATTTCTTATTGCTGGAAAATGACCTTTTCGTCCTAACAAAACTTTTTTTAACAGTCAATTTTATTAAAAAGAAAAAAAATACAAAGAATATTTAAAGGACAATGTCTCTAGCACAAACATCAGCACACAAATACACATGTATATATTAAAAAAAATAGAATAAAAAGAAAGAGAAAAATAATCTATCTAATAAATCAAACTTTTAGGGGGCAATTTTTGGAGGGATTTTTTTTTTTATAATAGGAAGTTTGTGAGGTAAAATTTAGCTAAATTTTTCACCATGCAAGTTGATGGAGCCAACTCCTTAAATGTTATATATTTACAAATTGTTAAATATAATGGTTATAATTTCTTTATAAATATTACTATTTAACCCCTGTGTAACACACGGGTATTAAACCTAGTTTAGAAAATATAGAGAGGTATCAATGGGATATTGGGATGTTAAGTTTTTTCATATAAGAACTAAACTATGAAAGTTTGTTTTTTAATAATACGGTGGAACATGATTGAAGGGGCGTGGATGCTTTTATTTACATGAAGTTCTAAATTATTTAACATTTTAAAAAAATAATCATAGATATCCATAGTGTAAGTTAGAGTATAGCTTATTTTTCTTATTTACAAGTTCGGTATTTGTAGCTGATATGTAAATTCATACCTTAAAATCGTCTCACATCGCCTCAAAGCCAACATTTTGCTCATTTTCACACCTATAAATACTCTTGCTTGGTTCCTTATAGCTTGCAACTCCTAATTTGAGTCTAAACACGTAGAATAGCCAAATTTTAATGGTTCCATAAGTGCAATATCTTTTGGATGTTGTGCATAGTTTTTTATTCTTTCAACGAGGAAATGCTACCCTACAAACCCGTCTTGTTTGTAAAGCTTCTTCAAGGTAATCTTCTTTTTTTTTTGTTTCCTTAGTTGTTCATTAATTTATCGTTTTCTTAGTTTTATTAGTTTAATTTATGTTGTTAACTAAGGAGCAATGCCTTTAGGCTTGATGTTGCATTTTAGAGGCTCAACAAACACAATCTACCATGTCCGTTTATTTGGCTATGCCTCAAAACGTTTACCCATCTTTGTTGTCTTGGTTTGACTAGGTTGACTCACGCTTACATTCGGATCGTATGCATGTTCATTCGAGCTGCTATCTGATCACATTCGTTCAAATCCCAAGGCATCCAGCGTACAACTGTTGATTTTGATTCTTTTCCATTATACACTACTAGAAAAAACACCTTTCATGACACGCATTACGTGTCATTAAAGGGTATATATGACACACGAAAGTGTGTCAAGGAAGCCCATGTCATAAAATAAAGTTGACACTCATTTGTGTGTCATAGTTTTATGACACGCATTCATGACACTCTTTTATGACACGCTTTTATGACACTTATAACATGCATTTACGACACACATTTAGGTGTGTCAAGGATTTAACTGTTTAAAAAAATATTTTTTTATATATTTACTAATTTGCCCTTGAAAAATAATAACCATAATAATATAGCAAAAAAAATCTCATTTCATAACAAAAGAAATATATACAAAAACAATTCCTTTCATTATTGGAAGTTAAATGTACTACAAATACATTAAACTTATAAAAAAATGCTCTTGAACGCCTAAAATGCTATTTGTCACCTAAAAATAGGTTGCCCAAAACTCGACCACTTTTGCAAGTTCCATCCATATCCGCATTCGCGTGTTCGTCTTTGCCTCCCTAACCTGAGAAAAAAAATAAAGAAAGAAAATCTTAGAACAAATGCTTCATTTGCACATCCAGGCTACCCCAAAGTTCATCCATGACATTGAACAAACAAATGCACAAAAGAAACTAAGGCACTGAACTATATTTACATTTACATGATAGCATATATCCCCATTGACCATATAACAAATAATGATCATGTATATGAACTAGAAAATCAGGCCCGTGTTTTGCCAAGAGATTCATACACTTTGGGGTTTTCTTACTATTATACCATAGCAGTTGCAATCAACAACATTAGTTAATATATATTTATAATACACAATAAAAAAGATCATACCTCAGCCCCTTAATTTTTTGCTGCCTCAACTTGGATCATCTCTTCTTGCAACTCTATAATCTTCCACTTGTCAGCTGCAATATCATCCAGACTTTGATACATCACCCTTAAAGCAGCAGCTGCTAGAGGAAGCAACAACATTCAACAATCTGATTTTTCTCCACATCCTACACAAAAAGAAACATCGAGCTAACAACACAACACATATTCACACACATACATAAGCAAGTTCACACACACATCTAACCCATTTTGACCCGTTGTATGTTAGCATTTTTCCTCTACCCTGTTTGGAACAGCAGCAACAACAACATATAAACAGCTGCTGCTGTTGTTATCATGCATACATTCATAAAACACAAATATACAACATTTTGAAATCTAACCCAATCTAACCCATAAGCAGCAAATTCAACACAACACATATACACAGCAGCAGCAGCAAAAATTTTTGGCATTCAACACAACACATATACACAGCAGCAGCAAACATAAAACACAACACACAACACAACACAAAACACACAACACAACACATTCAGATTACCCCCACAATCTGCTGTTTTATACATGAAAACAGTTATAATTTCAAGGTTTTTTGGGCTGTAAAAAATACACTTTTTATACACACACAACACATTTACTGCTGTTGTTTCATCATTCATACACACACACACAGATTCACACATCACAAACAGGTGTTGCTGCTGCTAAATTCATACAACACACACTTTGATTAACCTGCACCCCTCGGTTCCAAAAACACATTCATACACAGCAGCTGCAGCCGGTTTAACATACAAATTCATACACAAATTCATACACACACACACATATATTCATTACACATAACACACAACACGTTTAGATTTAAAATCAGGTGCGATATCTATTTCAAAACAAATCGAATCCTGCTCTAAATCTGGTCATATACTAAAACATGTTATACACCTTTATCACAAATGAACCAGATCATATTTCATAACACAATTCAAAAAAGAAGCCTAATAGATTAAACAAAATATGCATTGGTTTACCATTAAAAAAAGATATGGATCTAACAGAAACAATCATGATCAATGACCAAATTCAGTTGTCAACTCGAAAGATCTCAATTAATAAAATGAAAAAGGTAAAATAAAATATCCATACAAAACTCATTTCAACTAACCTGGCCACCATTGTTGAGTTAGCTATTAGCTCTGCGACTCGATTTTTCTATCCGCACCGTAGAAGCTTCGTTGTCGCAATTAGAGATCCAAATTGAACGTTATATGAAATTGAGGCTTCTAATAAATAATATAGTTGGCGGATGTGGATAACCGGTGGTCGGAAATGGCGGTGGAAGTGTGCGCCGGAGTGGTGGTGGTGGAGGTTTGTGATGGTGGTAGGGTTCGCCAGACCGATGTTTCAGTTTGATTAGGGTTTGACTTGGGAATAATTGTTAGACGTTATAATTTATAAAGGATCCGAATGTGTTGCGGGTCAAAAATAAGTCCGCGTGTTATTTCTTTATTTTTGACATTGAAAGGATGACACAGAACAAGCATGTCATTATTCCCTTTAAATTTTAACAAAAGATGACATTTTTTGCTTGACCGACACTTTTACATGTCAAAAAACTAACGTATGTCATCATTCGCGTGTCATTAAAGGTGTATTTTGTAGTAGTGATACTAGTTTGTTTGAGCACCATTGAGGTGAGTATTCATACCCTTTTTACGTTTTATATTTTTTTGGGAGAAACTCATGTGACCTTATATCAAACTCCATTATTTCAGTTTTATTCATTATTCGTTATTCAATTCAATTCAATACATGTTTATGTTACTACTTGCATTTTGTGTTCATGTTTTGATAGACAACATACACTAGCATGATCATTAACTTATACAAAACGCGGTTTCAATAATATATCTATTACACTGACAAGCCCACCCCATTTACGTACACGCGTGGTGATTGTTAACTATTTTATTCATATGCTTCTGCTCATTTTTATTCACTCCGTCTTAATCTGTGTGATTAAGTGGCTGCAGTCATCGTATGTTTGATTAGGCAACGTTTATCATTTATGAATTACTTGTGCAATATAAGTTTTACCTTACATGTGAACTGAATCAATTGAATCATTTTTATTCATTTTAAGCTATTATCTATGTATATGAAATCTTATGATTACTCACCAGCTAAATCAATTAGCTGAACAAATATTTTTCACTTTCACATGATTTTCAGCTTATGCAGATTAAGTGTTTACTTCAAGTGTTTTTTATCTATGAAAATGGACCTAGCATACTAAATTAAAACATTTGTACTTATGTTATGTTGTTCTTTGACTCATTTAAACAATATATTATATTATGTGAAATTATGAAATGAATTAAAATCACACTTAAATATTTATTTCACCATGTACTATTGATCAATCACTCACTTGTGTCCACCCCAAGGTTTCCGTCATTGGTCGGGGTGTGACAGATTTGCTCAATATGGTTACTTAAGATAGAAACAAATGAAGAATGAAACGGATGGTAGGAAAATCCGGATCAGGTATACAAGCAAATCATGGAGAGGAGCCGCTAAGGTGCATGTTTATAAACTAATGTAATGATATATTCATAAAAAAAACCACCGAGTCTTAAAGAGGTTCTTAGAGCAGTTGAGTTGTGTTTGCAACCCACAACGAATCACGCTTAGAGTCGGGTTAAACCATGGCGAATGTAATGACTTATACTTGATTACCACTTATACTTTCACAAAAAAGTCAAGATGAATCATGCTTAGACAATGTTCATCATAATTGTGTAACCAAGCGGTCTTAAATTTCAATGTTTTCATCATCAAAACTACTTAGATTGTCTACGAATTGAACAATGATTCTAAACAAACCAAGACACCAAAAAGTACATATAATAACAAACAAGTCATCAAAATTTTAGACATCAAAAGTGTTTTTCGAATCTCAGCAATCAAAACAGAGTTTGTTTACTCAGATATTGATATATTATATAAGGATATATTTGACTAACAGGGTTTAAAAAAAATTTAAGTTTTTTTTTAAATACCAAAATATCTTAAGTACTGAAGCATAACATATTTTTATTTAAATAATGATTGTGTGCGTGTCTATATATAAAAAACATATTTGAAATGGATCGTTTTTTAAACATACATTTCTAATATCGTTTGGTATAATACCATTTTTACTTTATTTTTAATATATCATTAGTCATTACGTGAACTATTTGGTTTAAGCCATTTTTTAAATTGTTTAGTTTAATACCTATGGTTTTTATACATTTTTTAATACGTTTAGTTTAACATGGTTAGGTTTATAGCTATTTTTTTTTTTCATTTTTTAATATCCTTTAGTTAAATATCTTTCGGTTTAATAAAGCTCGTTTTTAAACGTTTTTTATTACCATTCGGCAAATAAATGTCTTTTTTTAAACGTTCGTTTTTACCATTTTTTTCTTAATATTTTATAAATCATTTGGAGGCTTTAAAAAAAATATTTGATGCCTCAAGTCCGAGTGTTCGGTGCGGTCACACAGTTTGTAGTTTGCACACGCCTTAGGCCAGCCCTACCAGTACCATACAAATAACTACCATCACATTTCACTTTCTATGTGGCATCGTAGAATATGTTAGAAGGGAGGCAACGTTGATGACCAATTGTTAAATCGAATAATACATGCATTCATACAAGTGACCATAATACATATCATTCATTGCAAATTATACGACTATTTTAGAAAATAGAGAAAAGAAAAAAAAATTAAAAACTGCACCATAAGAGTAATAATCATTTTTTTAAACGCCTACAAATGATTTAAAAAAACATTTAGAAAAAATAAATGGTAAAAAATGAATGCTACTAAAAAAACATTTATTTACCAAACACTATTAATAAGACGTATCAAAACTGAGCGACATTAAAAACATAAAAACTAGGTATTAAATTGAAGGATATTAAAAACGTCTATAAACCAAATAATAACAAACTAAACGATATTAAAAAATGTCTACAAAATAACGATTATATACCAAAAGCTATTAAAAAATACGTTTAGAAAAACGATAAATTTAAAAACAGATTTATTTTCCTTTACACTTAAAAATATGTTTTAAAATAAGACACGCACTCTTTATTTCAATATTAATCTCTCTTATAATAAATTGCTAACCAATCTTCCCACATTAAGCCACTTGTCATCACCACATTCCTTCTCAGCTGATTCGCGGATCTTGGAGCGACCCGGTTTTTCCATCGCGGGTCTTAAACTAAAACGGATCTAATAAGCGGATCATTTAAAACCATTTGTTTCACACAAACAAACCCTAACTCTCCAAACACTTTCTCTCTAAACTTCATCCGCCTCCATCATCATCTTCGTTCGGATCTTCCGATTCATCACAACCATCATCATCATCTTCATCGCGATCTGTCTTTAATCTGTTAGCATCGCAACCATCATTCATCTCCAATGTTAATCGAATTTTTTATGCAGGTTTGGTTTTCAATAATTTCCGGGGTTTGTGAGTCCTTAATCTCTCTGTCATTCGACGTGAATAATTAACATTTGATTTCGGTAAGTTTTTGTTATTTCACTAAAATCTTTCACGAACTTCTTGCTGTTTCTTGATTGTTTTGGGTACTTAAGTTTGTAGGGTTTTAAAATTATCAATTATGTCTGCTGTTTAATGTTTCCAGGTTTTTGATATATGAGATGGGTGTGTGATTCATATGACATCTTTGTGATTTCTTCTAAAGTCGGGTAAGATTTTCAGTTCACAGCATCTTTAAGTCGTGTTGTTCTGTATAATCTGAATCATGATGAGATCTCTTCTGAACAACAAGTTAGTTTTCTTCGTTACATCTTCCTGAACAATAGATTTTCTATGTGTTCCCATCGATGGTATGTTTTGATTTACAGTTTCTGGTAACAAAAAATTGTTTTGAATGAGTTTTAGGGTTTAATTAAATCTTATATATCTTCATCTTTCCTGAGTTCAGGCCCAAGATTTTATTTTTTTGCGGTTTTGATTGTGTGCGAAGATTCAGGTTTGGTTTCTTATTTGTTGAACAAAAGATAGGTTACAATGTGACATAATTTTTCTTGTGTTTTTCTTATATTAATTCAAGTTTCTTTCGTTTTTTTCTATTAGGATTTTCATCTAAAGGTTGTTAATAGGTATGTACCATGAATCAAAGGTTTGATTAAACTTATTTATTCCTTTTCTTATCTGTTTTGTGAGTTTCAACATCCTTAATAACATCATTGGATTCCTTCAAGGTAATCATTAGTTTGGTTCTCTATTCATCCAATTTAAGTTTTCACAGTCTTATGTTATCCATCTACTGATATAGTTTTTTTTATACTATTGAGTGATTTGATATGAATAAATATGTGGGTTTCTTTGATCATTGATTTGGGATTTTAGTTTGTTTCATGTGAAACTACCACCCATTTTTCAAGCTCTACGTGATGGGATGTTGATGAATAGTTTTTGAACTTTTCACCCAATTAAGATATAGAGTATAAGAAATAAACTATAACATAAAATTTGAGGCTTATTTTGATGAATTTATACTTAAGTTTATGGTTCATGGTATTTGCAGAAATAATCATGGAGGACCATGATGCTTTAGCAGTTTTGCTTATGGCCTGAACTGACGCACTATGATGGAGGTAGTCGCTCATACCTCCTATGAACAAACTATATATAAAACTTATAAATGTTATTAGTTTTGATGAGGATAATTTGATACCGATTATGTTTTATTTTGGTTTGTTATGCTATGTTCTTATTTTAGCTTTGTAGTTGTAATTTCATGCTAAAAGATAGCACAAGAATGGATGAAAAATAGTTTCTAAAAATATAGTTTGGGAAAGTTAAAATAATCATTTCAAAGTTTTTCTAATTAGTTTTTATATTGACTATTTGTAATGATAAACCTGAAATTGTTGAAATGTAATTTAATTTGTAGTTATTTGCAGGCGCAAAATTTGGGGGCTGTGGTTCATTTTTGCCAACTTATCAACGCTTTTATGTGAAAATTTATGTTATTGAAACACCGTACTATTTAAAATCCATCCACTTTTAAATACTTGTTTTGACCCATTACACATCCAATCAACCAACCATTTGCTACTTTTGCTGGCACGAAATATTTGACCTGGCGCTGACATGTGTTACGTTTTTGGTGTGTAATGTATAGTAATTAGAGGGGGTATTCATGCTCTTTTGGTTTCTTCACTTTTTCTACTTATGAATACTATCTTTGGGCATAAATGTTTCAATTTGTATGAATATGCAGGATGGTAATGAGAACTCTATTTCTCAATCAAATGCATCATAGCCAATTTCTCTACTTGAATCTCCTCTTCAGTATATTGGATAACCATTAGCCTTGATTGAGGTTTGCTTTAAATATTTCTATCGATCATTTATAGATGTTACCACTGTAAATAGTCATAAATATTCTTATTCATTTGTTGCAGTGATGAAAGGCAAATACTAGGGGCTATTAATAATAGTTTAGTAATAGGAAGTTACATTTATATTAATTTTGATGTATTTATCGTTCCATCCGAGTATTCATGGAGGCTGCCTTTGTTAATTTGTTTGGTAATAATATAAGTACCCTTATGCATCAATCATTTTAATGGATCTTTGTAAGTATAGAAATCCGCTCTGGCTTTGTAGATGTTTTAATGATACTATTTTGTGTAGGTCAACTTTACGTATAAGGATTGACAAAGATCAAAATTGTTTAGGATTATGCAATTTAATCTGTTAATGCATGTACATGGCTTGAGTAATTGACAAAGATAAATTTTGTTTACGTTTATGCATGCCAATTTTGATTTAGTTGATTTATTTATTAGCTTTTTTGTGCTGGTCAATTTGTGCATCCTGTCATTCTCTAGGTTGGTTTTATTTTTAATAGTAGAGCAAATAATTATATTTTATCGTTTCATCCCGTGGGTACTCACGTGTTTTAACCTAGTATGTTTATAGTTTTCATTCTAATTCTAGCACCAAGACAAATTTTGTCTTTTATAAAAGCATTAACAAAAAAAAGAAGTTAACTCCGTTAGTTTAATGTACTAAAATAGAAACAAACTGCAAAACTCATAACAATAACCGATAATAAAAAAAGTAAAAGTTAATATTAAAATAAAAAAATATGCACCAAAATAAAAATTTAGAAGTTGTTTGGCAAAATCTGAATCATTAAGTGCTGAATGGTTAAGAGGTCTGAACCATTAAGAGGTTCCATCAATAAGATGGATGTTGGGGTACAACTTCAGATGAGTATAAAGTTAATATATGCTCAATTTAGTTTCATTCAGCATCTCCCAGTCTCTTAACCATTCAGCACTTAACTGAACTATTCAGAGGCTATTTTTTTTCTGAAACAAACGCTCTAAATACTAAATGGTTAAACACTGAACTGAATCATTAAAAGGTAAACAAACAGTCGCTTACTCTTAGATTTAAATTCCGTTAGGATTTGAACATGCTTTGATTTCTATCATAAAGTTCACATTTAAAGCCACAACCTACCCTTTAAATAGTCAAAATACTAAATAACTAACTCAGCTATAAAGTTATAGACTATCACTTTATTTCTACGACTAAGTAAATAACCCACTTGCCATTAAAAAAAGAGTAAATTACATTTTTTGGCCTTTATAATAAACGAAATTACGGATCGTGGCCTTTATTTTAAATTTTTGCACTGGTTGGCCTTTATATAAATTTTTCTCACGGTTTTGGGCCTTTAAGTTAACGAAAGTTAAGTTTTGCCGTTAAATCAAGGGTATTTTGGTCATGGGCCATTTCTATCAATATTAAAACTCTCTTTAATTTCTTAAAACAGAAAATGCCAAACATATAAACTTGAGGGGCTAAAAATGTAAATAAAATAAAAACCCATCCCCTCCCCTCCCACCCACGCCACAGATTTACATCTTTCCCTTTTTTCCGATCATCATCTCAATTTGTTTTAACGTGATTTCTACGATCATCATCTATAATCAAATCTATCATTAATCGATCTTGCTAATTCGAGAGAGAGATATAGATGACGTCATTTGACGAGACGGAGTTACAGCTAGGATTGCCCGGCGCCGGAAGTAAAACCCGATCGTTGCTGCTGGTTATGTAGTTCTACACATGTCTTATAGTTTCTCACCTCCTTTCTTATCATCACTTGCATCACCGCCATAAACTCTGCACTGAACGACGTTGAAGCCGTTTCCAGTACCTTCTCCGGTACCGGATCTCGTGACAGTTTTAGCTGATGCGTCGCTGATGAAATCGCCATCGGAATTGAAGACATGATGTCTCCGTTACTGTTTAACTTTTGATTCTGTTGATTATCGATCCGAACCTGTCGCAACGGCATCGCCGGAATTGGAACCGGCGGAAGTGGAGGAGGTAACGACGGCATTAGCTGAATCGGCGTAGACACTTCAATTTCAACTCCAGGAAGTGATAGACTTAATGATCGGGGGATCTTCGGCCACCGGTGTAGGTGACGTCGTCGGAACTTCGTATGTATAGCTTGAATCGTATGTATATATACTTGAATCGTATGTATATATACTCCGGGAAGCTATATATAGCTTGAATCGTATGTATATATACATGAATCGTATGTATATATATATATATATAGCTTGAAGAAATTACATAAATGGTCCCTAAATAATAACTACGTTAACAATTTTGACTTCAAGGTAAAATGACCAAAATACCCTGGAGTTAACTGAGAAACTTAACGAAAGTTAACTTAAAGGCCTTAAATCGTGAGAAAAATTTATAAAGGCCAAAAAATGTAATTTACTCTTAAAAAAATAACTCACTTATTACACAGGTAAAAAATATAAATGATATGTGATAAAAGTTACACATTTGGTTCTTTAATATTTCACAATTAAAATGACAAAAATACCCCTTATTTAACGGATGAAATGGATGGAAGTTAGCTAAAAGGACATAATTTGCAACAAACACAATATAAAAAAAGGACAGCCAATGCAACTTTTTTACAAAAAGGACAGAAGTAACAAATTGATATATAAATAAAGGACGATTTGTGTAATTTTGTATAGAATATACAAAGAATATTATATTATTTAAAAGATGATCAAGTTGCAAAAAAGACCTTTTAAGTTTAGGTTTTTTTACATATTTCCCCTTCCTAAGCCCATCAATTACATATTTACCCAAGCCTAAAGTTTAATTACATATATCCCCTTTGACATAATAAATTACTCATTTACTCCTTCTTTTACACAAACCATAAGAAAATATAAAAATATATTTATGAAGATCATTAAGGGTAAAATAGTAAATCAAAAGGCTATTTTAAAAAAATTGGGTAAATATGTAATATATGTGGTTTAAGAAGAGGAAATATGTAATTGAATTTAAGGATTGGGTAGATACGTAATAAATGATCTTATAAAGGGGATATATGTAAATGCCCCTTAAGTTTAAAGTTACATAAATGGTCTTTTAGGAGTAAAAAGACTAGCATACCCTTGACTTAACGGAAAAAGTTAACGGAAGTTAGTCTAAAAGACGAAATTTGTTACAAAATGCTAACATAAAGGATGATTTGAGCACTTTTTGAAGACAAAGGATGAAAATTACAGTTTTTAAAAAAGATAAAGGACATTTTTTTTGTAGTTTTGTCTTTATTGAAATATAAATTCATTTATCCCAATCAACCTGTGAGTTACAATTTCAAATTATAATCATCTACCGAAATACAATAATATATTACAAGTGTTTTCGAATTGCGATTAGGTTTCTATAAAATAATAATGGGGTTTTCTAATATGTGCCCTAGGGCATATATAACAAACACTATTATGGTAAATATTTTTCTTAAAACTAACACATCTCATTAGTTGTATTAATTAGTCTTCTATTTTACCATATTTACACCATTAATATTCCCTTAAAATTTTTCCTTCTACTAATTAAATATATTTTATTTAATTATAAAGCATATTATTATTTTTTTCAATTGTTAATTAAACCCCCTTATATAAAACTAAATAAAGTCCAACTGCTCAATATTTTCAAATTTGCAACTAACAATTAGTGGACTTGATCTATATATCTTTTTACGTATACGATACAATAAATGATATCTCAAATGCAAAATATTATAATTTATAGGGCTGACATTTTTGTTCTCGAACACGTACAAAGATAGAGAGATCAAGGCCACTAGTTGTTAGTTACAAATTTAAAAATATTTAGCAGTTGGACTTTATTTATTGTCAAGGTAATCGCGATGAATAGTCATCAACTTCGGTGAAAGGCTAGAAGAATGAGACATATAAGAGTTTTTTTTTCCCAAAATAGTGTACTTGTAAAACTTATTTACCAATTTGGTGTAGTTTGAAAATTATTTACCAAAATGGTGTTTTTAGTTATGCATTTAATGAGTTTTGGTTTCTCTCTCATAATCTAATTGGATAACTTTAATTATTTTCTTTTAAACCAAAATTAAGTTTTTCAATAATATTTATATAATATCTATAACTATATAAATATTTCCTGAACCAAAATTCAACAGAAACATTTTAAATTTTTTTATCAAGTATAAATCTTTAACATATTACATTTAAAAAAAAAATCAATTTACGTTTCACTAGTTATAATAACTAAAAATATTTAAAATATGTTTGTAATTTTATTATGATATAATAGATGTCGGGTTACAAACTCGTAAGTCGTAACCCGAGCTGAACCAATTTTATTGTTTCATCAATTTTGGAGCACAATATTTGTTTCTTTTCTTAAATTTATTTTCTTATGAATGATTTTAAAAGCTAAAATAAAAATTGTTCAAACCATCATACCCTTAAATTTAAATTGAGACAACTTTATTTATATGTAATAAATAATAGTAACTAGAATGGTAAACGAATTATTAGTGTTTGTTCGCTAAACTTTTAACAATAAACGATCGATTCACGTAGCAAATGATTGGGCTTAAACAAACGCATTACCAAATATTTATGAACATAAGTGATGAACACGACCTAATGTCTATATTCGTTTATTTAATCAATCCAACACGCATTTTCATATTTATAATCGTTCTTTTTATTACTCTTTTCATTCTGTTGATTCATTTTAATTCTATCTAAAATATAGTTTTATATTTTTATGAAGAAATATAAACCTTCTATTTAAAATATATATATTAAAAAACTTTAACTATATGCATATATGTTGCTTTAAAAAATTAATTAAAGTTATCAAATTAGATTATAAGAGAGAGAAAGAGAGACAAAAGCTCATTTAATGAAAAAAACACTATTTTGGTAAATATTTTTCAAACTACACCAAATTGGTAAATAAGTTTTCTAAATACACCCTTTTGGTAAAAAAAACTCGACATATAAGGGGTTTTAATTAGCAATTGGAAAAAATAATAATATGCTTTATAATTAAATAAAATAAATTTAATTAGTAGAAGGAAAAATTTAGAGGGAATAGTAATGGTGTAAATATGGTAAAATAGAAGATTAATTAATACAGTTAATGAGATGTTTTAGTTTAAAAAAGAATATTTACCATAATTAATGTTAGTTACAGGCACATATTAAAAAATCCAATAATAATTATTTATTGTTATCATTCGTCAAATCAAATAGATAGTAGTTATTTATTATACCAACGATAAAATAACTTAAATTTAGAGTAAATTAAATTTTTAGGCCTTTGTAATAGGTCAGTTTGTACGTTTTGACTTTTTCTTTAAATTTTTGCACTAAACGGCTTTGATTAAATTAAAAGGTCGGTTTTAGACCTTTGAGTTAACGCTCGTGTAATATCTCCGTTAACTTTGCTCACGTTCTTTGGTTAAATTAAAGGGTCGGTTTTAGGCATGAGGACAATTTGGTAATTTTCCACCTAGATTTAACCAACCCTACCCAACCCCCTTCTACCTCATTCATATGCACACACACACCTGCAACTAAAAACCTCACCCACCATAACACCCACACCCACCACGACACCCATACCCACACCCACACCCGACACAACACCCACACCCACACCCACCACGACACCTTAACCACAACCACACCCATCACTGTGCAGTGGTGGTTCTGGCACCGAAATCAAAAATTCAGTGGTGAAGTGGGCGATGATGAAGTGAGATTAACCATGCCACCATTGAAGCCTAAATCAAAAACTCTACCACACCATCGCCCCTGTTGCTGTGTTGCTTGAACCACCGACCACTGTCACCACCCACCACTTTGCAGTGGTGGTTCCGACCCTAATCACTGTGTAGTGGTGTGTCCGACCCTAATCACTTCTTTAATCTCTAATTAGGTAGACAACCACCATAGCACCATCCCGACCTAATCAATGTTTTAGATCAAAGCTTCAAGCTTTTGATTTGGGGTCTAATTGATGGCTGATTTTGAGTTTGTTGTTTGGTTCAAATGAAGAGGAAGAAGAAATTGTTGAAGGAAGAAAAGAAGAGGAAGAAAAGAAATTATTGAAGGAAGAAATAAGAGGAAGAAGATCATAAAGAAGTGTGGGGGGGGGGGGGGGGTGTGGGTGGGTGAGTGGGTTGGGTTATTTTTTTATATTATTATTATTATTACATTGTTGTAAAATGACAAAACTACCCTTATGCCTTAAGCACGCGAGCAAAGTTAACGGGACAAATTGACGAGCGTTAACTCAAAGGCCTAAAACCGATCATTTAATTTAACCAAAGGCCATTCAGTGCAAAAATTTAAAGAAAAGGTCAAAACCTGCAAACTGAGCTATTACAAAGGCCCAAAAATGTAATTTACTCCTTAAATTTATTTAATATAATTATTATCGACCCAATCAAACAAAAAATCCATATGATAATTTTACTGTTTTTCTAATCATTTAAATAATACTTATTTTCGTCGATCGCCAAATCAGTCGCATAATAGTCAATAACTATTCTAAAGCTACTTCAAAGGAGTTTATCAAGTCATACTAAAAAAATTCTTAAATCTCATCTGGAAACCCTAATGCCTAAATTACGTTAGATTCCTAGTTTCCGATTCCAGTTTTTTATATTATATGTTTGCTAAGTTAGGTTTGTTTATTTACTTAAGTGATCCTAGTATTTGGACAATTCTCGGTTCTGTCTATTCGGGTTTCTATTTATTTCGTGCTCGCAACCCAAGATGAGTAAACCCGACCTTTTTTACTTTTACGTTTTTGGGGCGAAATGTGTTTTATACTATACTACCTTTTTCTATTATAATTTGTTTCAAAAATAGATCATAAAATGTGTTAGTATTGCTATAGCATGATGTAGTCTTATGTGATAGTTTAAAGTAATATTATTGCTTTGTAATCCCACCAATACAATGTTAGCGCTAATGGTTTGACAAACCCACCTGCCTATACATCATCGATAGGTGATTTAAATCCGACCATTCAATTTCAATGTTACAAGTTGTTAACTATGTTTTTATGCAACGTCCCTAAGTTGATAAATAATTATTGATAACTGACACATCGAGACGGTTAGGTGACGCTTGCTTGAAAAGTTATCTTTAATTGATACATGAGTGGTTCCTCATGATAAATGGCTACAAGTTATATTACAATGATGATTTTCAATGTGTGTTTAAGGGGTCATGGTTGATAATAATATGAAATAGCTATACATGTAAGATTGCGTAACACCTTTATGATGATCTCGGATTTCTATAATATTATTTATCAATTGTGATTTACTAACTAGCTGTCAATAGCTAACTTTATTTTCACATATTTCAGGTGGTGCATGAGATTGATGTTATTGCTATATATTCAAGACATAGGATGCCTTGGATCTTGAATAATAATAAAGACTTTGCAATTACTGTTTCGTATTTAATCTTTTGTCATTCCATTTAAGACTTATGCTCCAAAACTTATGTTATCATTATTAGACTTTAACAAATAAATATCATGTGCTTTGTCTACTATTGATATCCAATTTCTATGACAACCCGATGTTTCCGCCATCGGGTGGGGTGTCACAACTTAACACCATCAGTGTTAAAGGACCAAGAGTATAACAAATTTAAAGACAAAAAATGTTAAATATGACTTTTGTACTTAAAGGGCTAAAAGTGCAGATTTGTATAAACATAAAGGACCAAAAGTGCAGGTTTTGAGTTCTAATCTCACCTGAGACAAAATAATGAGGATTTTAGGTTTGGCCAGAAGTTTTTTCACATAAGGTGAGTTTCCTCCTAATAAGGAAATAGAGGTAAAATTAGCATATATCTTATAAGGAAATAGACAAAATAATCACACGGATCAGTGGGCCGGGAGCGATCTAATTTAGCATATATCTTATAATTTAAGGTTTTAGGACCCATTTTTTGAGGGAAAATGTTTAATCTATAATAGGAAGTTCGAGAGGTAAAATTTGTATGTAATTTTTCATAACACATAAGTTGATGGAGCCAAATTATTAAATATTAAATATTTACAAATACTTAAAATAATGTTATAATTTGTTTATAATTATTATTATTTAACCCGTGTGTAATACACGGATATTAAACCTAATTTAAAATAGACAATAGTTTCACATTGCAAACTCATATGGGTTAGCTAGTTACTGGTGCGAAAAAAAAGTTTCTGTTTCACCATCCATTGAAGCCGCTTGTTCCGACCCGTATCCCGTTTCACCATGCATTAATTGTAAATTCTTATATGTATTACTAGTTTAGTGCCTGCGCTACGCTCGGGAACACAATTCAAGTGATGCTTTTAAGGATGTTCATGAATGTTCCATTTAGTTTTAAGACAAAACCGTGGTAAAACGGAGCACATGATATATTTTTCAAAATTAGATTTTTAGTATAGAAATATTATACTCAAATTAAAGAGAATAAAGTGCTTAGTTTTATGGTGTAGTTTATTTTTTTAAAAAAAATCATATAAAAATGTTATGTATATTTATAAAACACTGAGGTCTTTAATTGTATGTTATTATTAACTTTATCCATAAGTTTCATTTTTAAACCCTATCAAATATAAACCGACTCACGTACACTCCTTGTAGTAAAGAGTTAAAAATATAAATACTCTTAAATTTTTCAGAATTCTCCAAAATATTAGGGGACCAAAAATGTAATTAGTTTTATTATAATAAATTTTATATACATATTTTAAATAAAAAATCATTATTATGAAATAATCTCTCAAATAATACCACATAAGCTAAAAATTATAAAAAAATGCCATATATAACTTTTTTGTTTTAATCTTTATATAATATAGCAAAACTAAAAAAGCTTATGTGGCACTATTTTAAAGCTTCCGGCTTATGTGGCATCATTTGAGAGTTTATCTCATAATAATGATTTTTTTATTTAAAATATGTATATAAAATATTATATAATAAAACTAATTACATTTTTGGTCCCCTAATATTTTGGAGAATTCTGAAAAATTTAAAAGTATTTATACTTTTAACCCTCTACTACAAGGGGTGTACATGAGTCGGTTTATATTTGATAGGGTGTGAAAATGAAACTTATGGATAAAATTAATAATAATATACAATTAAAGACCTCAGTGTTTTATAAATATACATAACTTTTTTATATGGATTTAAAAAAAAAATAAACTACACCATAAAACTGAGCATTTTATTCTCTTTAATTTGAGTATAATATTGCTATACTAAAAATTTAATTTTTAAAAATATATTTCGTGTTTCGATGTACCACGGTTTTGTTTCAAAACTTATTGAAACGTTCATGAATATCCTTAAAAGCATCACTTTAATGTTTTGTTCCCGAGCGTAGCGCGGGCACTAAACTAGTATATTATATAAGGATTACATATACCATCATCATGACCAATTATGTCACTCTATGTAATTCTCTAATCAACCGAAAACATAAAAGTATTTTTTTTTGGACGGCAAAATAAATATATATAAAAAGAGAAGGGCTAACAAGAAGCTAAAAACCCCCAAAGTTCAGAGAACAAAATCCAAACAAGAAAGAAGAAAACAAGCGATATAGGAAAGGAAACCAAAACAAAATTAACCGGGGTCGAATGGAAAGTTGACCGGCACATAAAAGTATTTAGTTTATAAAAAACGCCACGTCTCAAATATCATCAACACAACGTTTCGACACTAGTGACTACAGAGCAAATGCAAACTCCACGGTCCACATCTTTAACATGTGCTAGATGAGTATGGGCCTTTATTTCTTAAAGAAAATAGACTTCGGGTTCGGGCGGCCCGTTTCTAAAACTTTATTTTCAATTTTCATTGCGACTTGCTCATCAAGTCACACACACATCTTTGCTTTTAGGGTTCATACAACAAATTCCCAAATCGTATTCGATTCAACGATCTCTGTACCCAATTCACGTCAAAATGGTAGGTTTTATGATACGATTTCGACATTAGTATCTATTTTGAATGTAATTTAACCTCCTGCTAATTGAATTTCTGTTTTTTGTGTTAATTTTCAGGAAGGAAATGGTAGCTTGGACTCTCAAATTGAGTCATTGTTGAATGTGGAGAAGCAGATGAGACTTAACGGCGATGTCGCCGGTACGAAGAAGGCAGTGAGTGATATTCTTCAACTTTGCTTCGACAATAGAGCGTGGAAGACGCTCAATGATCAGATTGTTGTGTTGTCTAAGCGGCGTGGGCAGTTGAAGCAGGTGAAACTTCTAATTCATTCATGTGTTTAACTATGACGTATGGATCTATGGTGCTTGTAATTAATGTGTCGATAAATCATTTATGAGCTTGATGGATTAGCTGTATACAAAAGCTAGTGTTATTGAGTATAGGAAGTTAGTATTGTAGGATCATTTTAATGAATGGTACAAGCACAGGCATTTGGTTAGTGTATAAGCTCTATTATACATACTCTTGTGATGGATTATAGCATATCCAGGATAGTTATCTTGTTTAGTAGCCAATACTGTTAGTCTGCTACCGAACTTCACTGTTGGTACTCGGTAGTAGAGACGTAGAGTTTCATCAGTGTTTTGTCTAGGCTTTTGGGCTCACCCAAGTAAACAGCTTTGATCATATCCCCTCTTAACAGACTTTGGTTTGGTGTTGATATTATAAGTAATTGAGCAGGACCTGTCATTTAGTTCAGTTTTCTGTTTGTATTTGCAGTAATTTCGCTCACTGGTTATAGACTTATCAAAGGAAGAAAAAAAAACCAGATTAATTGTTTTACATGAGTTTATTGAGTTGTTACATGCATCTGTGATCTGATACACTTTGCTATTTATAAACATTATATAATTGTCCTGTTTACAGTGCTAATATATTCTAAACTTTTTATTGTGATAATGTCCTTACAATTAAGGCTGTTACTGCTATGGTGCAACAAGCAATGCAATATATTGATGAGACTCCAGATATTGAAACTAAGATTGAGCTTATCAAAACACTTAATAGTGTATCTGCTGGGAAGGTAAGCTTGCTGTCTTCATATAACTGTAATATGTTTGCCAGTTTATGCTTGCTTTATAGCTCTTTATTTCATGTTTGTGTCTCTGTGATTGTTAGATCTATGTTGAGATCGAGAGAGCTCGATTGATTAAGAGGCTAGCTAAGATTAAGGAGGAACAAGGTCAAATAGCTGAGGCTGCTGACTTAATGCAGGAGATTGCGGTCAGTTGGAATATAATTTTTTTTTGTCTGCCATACGTATCTTCTGTTTGAATTTATGTACCGTATGCTTCTTTATAATACTACTTGCCTTTGGGCTTATATCACAGGTGGAAACTTTTGGTGCTATGGCTAAAACCGAAAAGATTGCGTTCATTCTTGAACAAGTAAGCAATTTATTGAACTTTTGAAGTTTATTATTTGGAACAAGGTTGTGATACTGTGCCTGTGAAGGTCCGTTTGTGTCTAGACCGCCAAGACTATGTGCGTGCACAGATTCTTTCTAGAAAGATCAGTCCAAGAGTTTTTGATGCTGATACTTCAAAGGAAAAGAAGAAGCCAAAAGAAGGTGAGAGCATCGTTGAAGAAGCCCCTGCTGATATACCATCTCTGCTGGAACTAAAGCGAATTTACTATGAGCTCATGATCCGGTAGGTGACCTTTCATCATTTCTACTTTTGAGGTGTGGTATTGAAAAGCTAGCTGACATGGATTTATCTCATCTTTGGTTTTAGTCATCTGAAAATAGTTACACATGCTGCTCGCCTGTTGTTGAGTAGATGATATCTTGATAAATGCTATAGAACCATAGGCAGTAAAGGAAAAAAACTGTTTCTGGCTTTGACCCCCCACCTTTTGCATGATGGTTCTAAAGTTTCGAATTAAAATGCTCTTCGTTTACTCATTTGAAAATTAAAACTTTCTGTTGAACTTAATCCGATGCCTGAATATAGCTGCTCAACATGAGAGTTCACCACCATCAAAGGTGTTCATCTCTGTTATGATTTATCTGAGTGAGATAACTCTTACTTCAGTTCACATGCTCGATCTTGGTTTTACAACAAGCCTTTTTTTTACGGCAAGTTACTAGGTTAGAAGTTAGTAAATACTCGCCAATGCATTGGCCTACTTAATCTATTTAATTAGTTTTTTAATTAAGCTCCTGCTCACTTGCCATGTAGCAGGATTTGATAATAAGGTTTCAATGGAACGTCAGAACCTGCCTTTTGTTGTTTATTCAGACTGTATCATACAATCACTGGTTCATTGTTCCAATCTACATTCACTTTGGTGTTTACACTAAGTTTTAAACTAAAGAATAACTATTTGTCTATTAGTTTTTCATTTCATACCTCTGTAGTCTAGACATGTAGTAGCAGGATGATAAAAATGTTACATGTCCTAACAAAGTATGCATGTTGAGAAAATGAACACCTAAAATTTACATTTTTCTTTGTTATTGTTGATTTGTTTCTATTTTCTAATTAGCTTTAAATCTACCATCTACACAGATACTACTCCCACAATAATGACTATCTTGAAATATGCCGGTGTTACAAATCAATATACGAGATCCCTTCTGTCAAAGAGGACTCTTCTAAGTGGATTCCAGTAAACAATCTTTTCACTTTCTCGAGTCATGAGTTTTTTTGTCTTTAAGCTTTTTAGTGACAAATTGAGTATGCATCTTTGATATATGTACAGGTATTGAGAAAAATCTGCTGGTATTTAGTCTTGGCACCACATGATCCTATGCAGTCAAGCCTTTTAAACTCCACTTTGGATGATAAAAATCTATCAGAAATTCCTCATTTCAGGTGCTGAAACTCAACTTTTCTACCCTTCTTTTTAAAGATAACAATCTCGACTGTTTTACTATAAATAGGTTGATTTGGGTCGTGTGTATCTCAAACGGGGATTGGGTCAAAAGATTGAAATGGTTTGAATGTCCTCTAAGGTTTATTATCTAATGCATACAAATTTCTAATTGTTTTATTGTACTGATTTCCTCATAATTGAAATAGACATGTCAATTCTTCAAAAAAAAAAAACTTAAAAACTTGGAGAAAAACTTTTTGCAGTCAACCCAACCTGATATGTTCAACCCGTACTAGAACCGAGTTGTTACCCAACCCCCTGACCATCTTGCCACACTGCTTGTTGTGAATGACATCTTAAGTTAAAATGCTTCGATGCATGTTTTGTGGTTACAAAGGTCACTTCTAAAGCAACTTATCACAATGGAGGTGATTCAGTGGACTGCTTTGTGGAGCACATTCAAGGACGAGTTTGAGAATGAAAAGAACATGCTAGGTGGTTCTTTGGGAGACAAAGCTGCTGATGATCTGAAGGAGAGAGTTATTGAGCATGTAAGTACACTTATTTGTAATGCATATTTTTTTTGTTGGTTCATTTTCATTTTTTGCATTCCGTCACTTGAAACCATATGTTTTTCTTTCAGAATATTCTCGTGGTCTCAAAGTACTATGCAAGAATAACAATAAAACGACTGGCAGCGCTTCTTTGCCTTACTGTTGAGGTTTGTTTTCCACATCCATTATATGTGCAGGGGTGACGATTCAACTGTATACTTATACTGGTCAACCTAGGTTGTCTTATTTTTAATGGGTCACATACACAACATTATAACAAAGTTTTGAAAATAGTTTAAAAGCTGAGTGAATTTCTAACACTGTGTCGAACCTCACACAAACTTCACGGGTTGGGATTTAGTATAATTGGGTTCGGGTAGAACCTGCGGACCCACATAGCTAGATGGCCCTCTGGTTTTGGTCGAATCTGCAGACCCATATAGCTAGATGGTCGTCTTCAGGTTCAACACGGCGAGTTCACGGGTTGACCCACTTATCCCATTTATTTATTTTATTTTTTATATAGTGTTACGCCATAATAAGCTACTCTTCAATTCATTAGTTTATCAATATAATAATGATAATTTCTTGGGTGTTTTATTCCAAATCCAAAAAATTAAAAATTGAAATTGTGATAACATTTGTTAACTAAAATAAAATCTATTTGTATTCATTTGTATTTGTTGTAAAATAGTAATTTAAAATATTAATATCTGATAAAAAAAATATAAAAAGTTAAAAATTCGGGAAAAAAGGCCGTGTTGTTGACAGTCCATGAATTTTAGTGTTCGGGTTCACATGCCCGACATAGTTTTCGAGTTTGTGTTAGTTTGTACTTGCCAACCCTCGGACACAATGTCTTGTACACTATTGAAAGCCACGAAGAGTATGATCTAACAGTCATATCCTTGTAAATCACTTCCTTCTAAAGTTTAGATGGTTATGAAGAAAATAATTTTTATAAATCGTATTTGACATGCTTTATCCACCCAGGTGCTTGCACTTTTCTTGTTTAATGTATATTTTGTTATTATTAAAAATCTGTTTAGGAAGCGGAAAAACATCTATCAGATATGGTGGTATCGAAAGCACTGATAGCTAAGGTAGATCGACCTTTGGGTATCGTATGCTTCCAGACGGTGAAGGACAGCAATGACATTTTAAACTCATGGGCCTCCAACTTGGAGAAGCTTCTTGACCTTGTTGAGAAAAGTTGCCATCAAATTCACAAAGAAACCATGGTTCACAAAGCTGCCCTCAAAGTTTGAAAACAGTTCGACACCAAAGATATTAGAAATCAGTTTCGTTTGTTTCCTTGATCTGGACACTGAAGCAGTTAATCCTTCATTTATTTGTTTGCTGTTAAACCGCATTGTGAACCATTGTCTTTTTCTACTTTTTGTGACTCCACACAAGTCATGAACTACGTTTGATGTTGTAACAGTCACCTTGACACTGTTTTCATGTTAAAATCATGAAGTTACAGGCAGCGAGTCACACGACTAGACTCGACACTTTGGCCTATCTGCTTAGAAATTGGTTTATTGGCTCATGTAAGAAACCTTAAGGCTGGGTTAAGGTTAACAAAGAGCAATGTTTTAAAAAACCGTTTTTTTAATCATGCTTGTTTGGGTTTAAAAATGGTACAACCGGTTACAACGGGTTATACTGATTGTTCAGCTGGATTGATTAATCTACCTATTCTAATAATTGAGTAACACATCCACATGTCATCATTTTAACTACTACACATAGGATTTTGCTTAGGTGTCATGTTCTAATCAATTAGATGGAGAATTTTTAGACGGGTCATGGAATGCTCCATATTCGAAATAACCCGATATGTTTAAATTAAAAATTCACAAATTATCATCAATTATCTCCTAACCCGATATGTTAAAATACAAAATTTACCAATTATCATAATCTATATATTAATCCGATATGTACCAAATCATGAATTATCTCCTAACCCGATATGTTTAAATAAAAAACTTATCAATTATTATGATTTATCATAACCCGATATGTTCAAATTAAAGTTTACCAATTATCATTAATTATCTCATAACTCGATATGTTCAAATAAAAAAATTTACAATTATCATGAATTATCTCCTAACCCGATATGTTCAAATAAAAATTTACCAACTATTATAAATCATATCCTTTATTGTAACATATGATTTTTTATATGAATATATTTGTAAATATCCAAATCGATTTAATAAGAGATATGTTAAAAATAAATTTGATATGTAAATTGAGTTAAAACCTATAAAACTAAAATTCGTGTAGTACACGGGTACTAATCTAGTTACCTTATAGTTCTCTACAAATACAATCTAAAAGTTAATCCGTAAAAATGAATTTTAAATAAAGTACTAAAGTACTTGATTTTCCAAAAAGGTTTTTTTAAATAACATTGATCAATTGGTTTATTTTATGTATAATACATGCAAATATGATGGTAAGAGAAAACAAAAAAAAAATTAAATTCTATGGGGCAACTTTTTACGGGAGAAAACGCATATTTAGATATCAGGTGAAACTAAAACAACACGTGTGATATTAGATGTTGAATTTTATATACCTACAACTACAAGGGTTGTTTTTTTAATGGTAAATGGAATCAGGTTTAATGGTTTAATCAGTTTAACCATAATATTTCAATGGTTTGATATACATATATATATCGGTTAGGTGGTTCTACCCTCGTTTGGGAAGGACAGCTGAAGGGCACAACACATATTAGATGCTTTATATGATGATGGATTTGTTGTTGCCGCTAGTCTTGTGGGTGTTTTAACTGTCGTGGTTATTTTGTGTATGGGTATTGTCGAACTTTTCTTTGGTTTATGGATGTGCCAACTCGTACACATGATGGAGGCTATATATGCTCTTCTTTGACAAAGAACTGTGTTGAGCGATGATTAGTAGGAAACGAGGCGGTGTCGGATTATTTGGAGGCGTTGGCACCCATGTTGGACAATTATCTTATTTTAATTGGAGACTTGAGAATACGAATAGGCGGATGTTCAAGTGAATGATTAAACAAGGGGGCATTTTGAGAAGAATTGATCACTGAGACATGAAAAAACTATTTGGTCAAAGGTGATGTTTTGGGATTTTCTCTTTTCTAGCATACTTAGTTTGATCAAATTCTAAGTGCTACTATGTAACTGTCAATTCATACTTTGCAAAGTGGTTCATCGTTGATTGAGGGGGCGTTTGGTTGTCTCTTAATAGTCATTTAGAGACTTACATCTTAATTTTTTAAAGAGTAAATTACAATTTTGGGCCTTTATAATAAGTCAAATTACGGATCGTGGCCTTTATTTTAAATTTTTACACTGGTTGGCCTTTATATAAATTTTTCTCACGGTTTAAGGCCTTTAGTTTAACACCCGTTAACTTTTTCAGTTAACTCCCCTCATGTGCCATGCACATGAGGGTATTTTGGTCATTTCACCCCTTAAATGACCACTATTATAAAATTATTATTATTGTATATATACATACAATACATACATACACATGATCGCCCAAAACTATCATCATCATCCTCAATGAATTCTGCATCTTTACCATCCTCATAAATCCTTTGATGGTGACTCCAATCAGCTAAATCGTTCTCTCCCATTTCTCAATTCCTTCACTTGCTGCAATACAGAATGCTGCATATCCCCATCATCCTTCCCAATAAGTGCAAAGCTTTCATGATGAGCTTCCTCATAAATCAAATCATCATCCAACATGTGACATCTGCCCCAAACCCGAACCCGAATGCCTGACTCGAACCCGAATTCATGATCCATTAAATTGTAATTTTATTCATTCTCTTCAAAGTGTAACGTTTATTATTATTATTATGAATAAACGCATTGATTTTACGTTATTCCCGTCTCAATTAAATTTACGTTGCAAAACGTTCACGTATATCAAATAAATAATTGTGGAACAGCAAATCTCAAAATATATATAAATAAATAAAGAACTATTAAAAATGTTAAACGAAAATGTTTCTAAGTCTCGAAATAGTCTCTTAATAGCTTAAACGAACTAAAACTATAAAAACGTCACTTATATAATTGTTACGTTTCAATTTAGTTAAGTTAGTTAGTTAAAATATATAAATAATTAACTTTGGGCCGAAACTGTCAATTTACAAACTATTATTAAACTTATAATAACTAATTTAAAACAACTCAAACTGCAAGGGCCGGTTATGTAAATAATTAAGTTACACTTTTAACCCAACCCCCCCTGCGTGACCCCGTGTTTCCGGCAGCCAATCTCCGGCGCCGGCGCCGTTTTCCGGCGACCTCTATTTGGTGTTTTTTTTAACCTTTTAAACCCAATCAACCCATATAAAATGATCCTTGGCACTTTTCGAACGCGTTACCACCATTTAATTGCACCATAATCGAATCATATATGCGTTCTAATCCATGAAGGTAACCGGTTCAATACCCACTTAATGCAGTCGAGTAAAAACGGGTCAAACAACAAATTGAGATAACTAAAACGATAGTCTCATCGTTTCGAATCCGTTTGCAGCAACTAATCGAGTCGTTAACGTCAAATTAATCACCCAATTAATTCAAAATTAACTCACCTATTATGTCGAACCTACTCAACTGGTTACCGATCAAACTCGTCTAATTCATTCGACATCTACAATCTCCTAACCTCTTTTTCACTCCTGGTCATCTCAATTTCATCTTAAACACTCGCAATCACAGATTACATATTCTAGGGTTCATCTCGTGTTCATCACCATTTCCGATCCAATTCGTAACCAATCAAGTAAGTATTATATATCGAAATGATCACAATTCAATGGTGATCAAAAGCCCTCTATTGGTTTTGGATTTGATAAACTGGATTAAACGAATTGAAGTGATTCTTGTTCTAGGGCTTGATTGGGAAATGGGTGTTGATGGTTATGAAAAGTTAAAAGAATTTAAAAACGAGTTTCATTAACAAAAGCAGATGCTGGTCTGGTGGTTGAGTGCGTTCCAGTTTCATGTGGAGGTCGTGGGTTCGAAACCCACAACCTATTTACTTAATTTTATTACCTTTAAACATTTTTAACATTTGATTATATTTACTAAATACGTAAATAATATAGTTAAGTTAAATACATTTTCAAAACATACAAATGTACAATTTCAATACAAAATCCATATGATTTGGCTTTAAATTTATAAACTTTATTTAAAGTAAATCCGTTAAAATATATTACTTAAAACGTTGTCGTTTATCAGCAATCGGTTTTTGAAACCCTAAATCCCCAAATTGGATTTTGAAACCCTAAATTGGATTTGAAACCCTAAATCCCCAAATTGGATTTTGAAACCCTAAATTGGATTTGAAACCCTAAATTCCCAAATTATATTTTAAAACCCTAAATTCCAATTGGTACTTTAAAACCCTAAAAATCCCAAATTATATTTTGAAACCATAAATTCCCAAATTATATTTTGAAACCCTAATTTTCAATTGGTACATTAAAACCCTAAATTCCCAAATCTGAAACCCTAGAAGTTCTACTTTCTTGATTCTAGTTATTACGTTACTTGCTTCGTTTCTAAATTAGGTTTTCCCGGCTAATTAGGTGATTCTAATATCTGGGCGATCCTCGTTTCTTTCTAGTTGCGATTCTAGTGTTACTATTATCTTTGGATTTTAAGGTGAGTAAACTCACTCCTCTTTTTCCATTTTACTATTTTGGGGCTGAAATATGTCTTTTACTATATTGCGTTTTCTATTCGTTTTCTAAAAGAGATCATACAAATATGTTAATCTAGTTCGCGGCTTGATGCAATCTTATGTGTTAGTTAAAAGTAGTTTTATTGCTTTGTAATCCCACCGGTACAATGTTAGCGCTAATGGTTTGACAAACCCACCTGCTTGTACAACATCGATAGGTGATTTAAACCCGGCCTTTCTAATTCCATGTTTACTATGTCGAGATGCTATGTTGCTATACTATGTTGCTATGCTATGATGCTATACTATGCCATGTCCCTAAATTGCTAAATGATGACTTATATATCGAGACGGTAAACGACGGTTATTAAAAGTTATCATTATTTATTACATGAGTGGTTCTCATGACAAATGGCTAAACGAGATACTATGGTTTCTATTGTGGTTGGTGTGCTATTCTATTCTAGGGGTCCTGGTAGGGTGATATTACGAAATTACTATACATGTGGGATTGCGCAGCATATCTTGTTGATCTCGGATTTCAATACTATTACTATTCAATTCGGGTTTTACTCACTAGCTTGTGTAGCTAACTTTATTTTTCGGGTATTTCAGGTGGCGCGTGATTTTGGCTTGTTTCTTTGCTATTCAAGACATAGGGACTTGGACCTAAAAATAATACTAATCATGACTATTTCATTTACTGATATTTGGATTGTGTTTTGCTTTTAGGACTTATGTTTCCCCAACTTATGATAATAATTATTAGACTTTAATAAAAGTAACACCATGTGCTTTGTTTACTATGGATATCCAATTCTATGACAGCCCGATGTTTTCCGCCACCTGGCGGGGTGTCACACAACAAAAACTCACCTTTAAGGCCAACACAGCCACCTCTTTGTTCATGCTCTGTATGTATCGCATAAAAACCCTTTCTGTAATCCTTGCATTTCCATCTTTATAAAAACCCTTTCTCATAAAAAACCCTTTTCTGTAACTTAAGGATTGTGCATAATCCTTGCATTTCCATCTAAAGGCCCGGGTTCATGCCCTGTATGTATCGGATACAGCGAACAGTCGAACACAGCCACGTCTTTGTTCCGTACACTGGTTCGTTCATTGGAATCAAAACGGTTTCACTGTTACAAGCTAAAACAACCGAATTGAGTCCGCTTTCACTCGTTCCGACGTCTTCAGCTGTGAATTCAGCGAACTCGTGAAATCTGGTGAAGGATTTGGCAGAGTCGACGGCCGGAGCAAGCTCCGGAACGTTACCGACGGCGTGATCGAGACGACAGAGGCCGCAATCAAGTTCTGGAAACGACGACGTAGAAAATGGTTGATGATGGTGGTGGTGGTAGTGGTGGCGGTGGCATTTGAAACCTTTGGAAGAGAAGGGTGTGGCGGTGGTGGCGGTGGTGATGGTCGTGGTGGTGATGGTGGATGATGATATTGAATGAGGATATATATAATTGGTTTTTGTTTTTATATCTAGTTTAAATAAATTACATAAATGGTCCCTTAAGTTACAGAAAGGGTTCTTTAAGGGGTGAAATGACCAAAATATCCTCATGTGCATTGCACATGAGGGGACTTAACCAAAAAAGTTAACGGCCGTTAACTTAAAGGCCCTAAACCGTGAGAAAAATTTATATAAAGGCCAACCAGTGCAAAAATTTAAAATAAAGGCCACGATCCGTAATTTTACTTATTATAAAGGCCTAAAATTGTAATTTACTCTTCTTTAAAACCTCTGAACTAGTAAATTATAAAAAAAAATGTTCAATAGGTAAGAGGTTAGTCTCTGAATAACAAAAACTCACCATTCATTATATCTTTATATTTTCTGTTTAATATTATTTTTAAACTTTTAAGTAGTAGTCTCTTATTGGTTATTCTAAGAGTACCAAACAACCCTTGACTTATGTTTGACCCATTAAACTTAATTCACTCCCTGGCTTCTACTTTTATTTATAAAACAACTGTATAAGACCATGCTGATTAAATACATGATATTAATTGTTGGTTCAAAGCTAGAATAATATTACTCGTAAAAGAAGAACAGTTTTTACAATAACAACACAATCATGAAACACACACTTTTTTCATCACGGCCTAGAAGTTACGTAACACACAAGTAACCATTTAATGCATGCATGCATGCATAACTTATTCCAATTCTTTCAAGAACACAACACTATTATTACGTACTCTATTTACGATCTCCACCACCTCCATGTCCAGAACCATATCCACTTCCCTCCCCTGAACCCTCGCCAGACCCTCCTCCACGTCCACCGCCACCTCCTCCTCCACCACCGCCTCCACCACCACCACCACCACCACCTCCTCTACCTCCTGAACCAGATCCGGCATGAGAACCAGCAGATGAGCCAGCTTCTGACCCTGCTCCCCCTCCCCCTCCTCCAGAACTTGAGCTAGAACTCGAGCTGGAGGAGCTGGAGGATGAGCCAGACCCCCCAGAACCTGCACCTGCACCAGATCCTGACCCTGAACCACTTCCTCCAATTCCAATTCCTATTCCAGCTCCTATACCAATCCCACCCAAATTCAAACCCAAGTCTTTTCTTGCCACTCTACTCTCGGATACCGAGACTAAAGTTGAAAAGAGTAGCAACCCAGTGATAATCAATGCCCTCATGAGTTTTCCCATATTGGAACTTCAAATGGTTAGCTTATGAATTGCTTGGTGAGTCCTGAAGAAGGCATAGGTAGGTGTATTTATAGTTATAAGAGTGATGGTGGATCGATAGCTAAATTATGTAGTGGACACTTGGAATATTCATAATCAACCATATATGTAATTTGATGGTGAAACATGATGGATGAAAATACCAACTTTAATTTTGACCCCACCATGTTTCAATTATATATAAATTAATCTTATTGATTTTAGTGGCAGCTAGGAGGATATATCCAGGATATATATGATCGATCACAAGCTAGAAATTATATATAGGTTTTTATTTTTATTTGAACAAAAGCTAGCTAGCTGATTGAAAAAACAAAGATCACTTTAGAAAAATAGCTCTACTGTCATTGAATTTTGTTTATTTTGTAGGAAAGAACATGTGCATGTAAGGCCATGAAGTTGATTATATTTTGACAACATTAATTAATATCTTATTGGGTTTAAAATGTTTAGGGTTTCTATATGATAAAACTAGGCAAATTGGCCTAAAATAATCCCAACTAACACCTATTGGCCGAAAATAATCCCAACTCAGTTTATTCCCTCCAGTAGTCCCAAATCCAACTTTTTTGGCCTACAGTGGTCCGCCGTTAAGTACACTTAACGGCCGTTAACTTTTTTCTATTTTTTTTTCGAATTTCAAACAAATATTTTAAGGATTTTGATCGGGAGGAGAATACGAGTCAGTTGATGTAAACCTTACTTCCAATTGTTGCTCAAAATGGTTTAATTTTGATATCCGGTTAAAGCACCGTTAGATTTTAAACACCCGATTGAAGACCGTTTTGTCGTTTGGAACCCCAGTTCGAAGTAAGGTTTACATCAATTGAATCGTATACTCCTCCCGATCAATATCCATAAAACCTTGTTCTGAAATTCGAAAAAAATCAAAAAAAAGTTAACGGCCGTTAAGTGCACTTAACGGCGGACCACTGGAGGCCAAAAAAATTGGATTTGGGACCACTAGAGGGAATAAACTGAGTTGGGATTATTTTCGGCCAATAGGTGTTAGTTGGGATTATTTTAGGCCAATTTACCATAAAACTAAAACTGATTTATAATAACACTTTTTCTATGTATAACAAATGTTTATTAATTAGTTTAGTGAGCTCCTCTGTAGCTAGCTAGCTAGCTAATTGTCATTTCCATGCAACTATTCAATTCATTAACAGTAATGTAAATTGGAGAATTTCATGTTCCGGTGTTATTTAAAATAACACTAAAATCATCATCAAAATGTACGTACGTGTTGTGTTTGAGTTGAATAAAGTAGCTAGCTCTCAAAATATATTCCAAGATAGTTGTTTGTCTTTATTTAACTAAAAAAAAGCATGCACTAGTATAGTATAGTATTGGAGGTACGTGTGAAAGAAGCAACAAATTTGTGGCTGATAATTATGGGGTGTCTCATGCTAGCTAGTGGAGATTCATATAGTGGCCAAACTTGCAAATTTTGCTTCATGCAAATTAAGTGGAATTATGCAATAATACACTTAATATATATTATATATATATACTTCATACAAACTCCACCATAAAAATAACATGTTCCAAAACTAATTATATAATTAAGAAGATAATTAAGGATCATATCCCACTTGAGACGAACTTAAAAAACGATCAAATTTGCTGTAATGCAATATATACAATTAATTATAAATGATTAATTTTAAAAACCTTATTTTAAACATGTGTTTCAATACTGCATATTCTAGAATGTATCACCGGCTTCAAACTGAGCAATTGAAAGGGTACGTAAGTGTTGGAAAAATCAGAAAAGTATGTGAAAAATAAGTTTTTCGATCACCAAGTTGGAAAAATGTTTTCTTGCCGACTTTGGACAAAAATAAATATATTGATGTGTTGGTGTTTTGTTCATGTTTTAAGTTGATAGCTTGATGTTTTTAACTTAATTTTCATTTTGAGCACATTTACAATTTGTGTTATATTTGATTTGTAGGTGTTTAAGCTTAAATTCATGGTGCTATATGAAGGTTCGTAGAAGATTGGATGATGATCAGTCAAAGAACGGGATTGAAATTGAAAAAAAATGGAGAAAATAACAAGGGGGCGTGGCTTAAGTCCATAAAGACGTACCTTACGACCTAATGCAATTATAGGACATTTGAAGAACGTAAGGCGAAAGACAGGATTTATGTGTTCAATGGGCCGGGGGACGTTGTTTACATCCCGGACGTGTGATTTCACTAAAGTCCGGATTTTTTTTCCCATATTTAAGGAAGTAATTATTTTGTTAAACCCTTGTTTGCGATTACCAGTCTTTAAGACGAATTTGGGAGCCTTAAGTTTCCACCATTCCTTCCCTCTATAACATCATTCCACTTACAAACATGCAATTCCAAACATGATCCGAGCATGAAAACGAGCGGCTAATCTTTTGAGTTCATCCCCGGGTAGAAGCTTGTGAGTTCTAGGGTTAAGCTTATGTTTGGTTAGGTTGACACTATTGTGATTGATTGTTTATTTATTGTATGAATTAACTGTTACTATTGTTTTGAACTTATGAACATTTAGATTTTCTAGCATCATTAACTTTTTAAGAGATTTCCTACTATAAAGTCAAAGTGTGTTAAGGTTTATTAATTGTTTTTGAATGATGAAACACACATTTGCTCCGGTGTCGCATAACAAAGGGTTTCTTACACCATTTACATATGTGTGATGCTTGTTAATATTTAAGGTTAAGAATCTAGTTAACCAAATATGTTTTATCAATTTGCTTATTAAAAATCAAACCTATCTGTAACCCTTTTCTAATTAATTGTTAACTACATTTAGTTTACTTTCTTGCAACTTTTACTATTTATTAATTAGTTTTAATAACAAATTTCGAATTTTCCATAACCAAGAGGAAATAGTCTAAAGTAATTTAGCAATTTAAGTTAATCATTTTTCTCAAAGTCATATTTCATCACACCAACCATATATTCTTTATTTATTCATACTATGTGAGAGCCCACGAGCCTTGGATCAATCATGAGACACCCCTCGAATAACACTAACTTTATCTCTTAAAACTTCCTGCAAGCTTCTTCATCTTCTACTGTATTTTTTCAAAAGGTATATTTTGAGTTCTAGTTCCACCTGTGTAGTACGTACTATATGTTGCTAGGGCCAGAAAGACACCACAACCCTACACCCTATTACAAAGGAAATTTCCGAAACGAAAAATTACACCAAGTATGCCATGTGAGGTCACCTAATTTAATTAGCCCTATTTTTCATCCAAACAAAAGTATTAAAGTTTATTCTATCCACCACCGATGCTGCACCCGGTCTTTGGCCATTAAAAATAAAATCATTACGGGCCAACCAAGTAAACCAAAAGGTAGAAATGGCAATTAAGAACAACACTTTCTTCAACTCCTTAGTACCGTTCAAATTCGACAAGGAAACAATAAAATCCTTTAATGATAGCCTCATGTCGAAATTTAGACCGCACCACCCGGAAATCTCACCCCAAATCTTGTCAGCAAACGGGCACCTACGCAAAATATGAAGCGTGGATTCTACCTCCCCAAAGCAAAACGAGCATTCATCCGAAAAAATATTAGCTCCTCTTCTTACTAGGAAATTTTTCAAAGCTATATTTCCCAACGAGACTCTCCAACCAAAACAACGCACTTTAAGCGGGAGCCACTCAAGAATATAAATATTATAGTGAAACCCAAACAAATTAAACATATACATGCATTATAATTAATCAAACTTTTTCATTGTTTTGCTTTTATTATACGTACATACAGTTTAATGTTAATTAACTAATGAGTATTTGTTTAAATTTTTAGTATTTATAGTATTCGTATATTTTGGATATTTTTTGTTTGATTAGTTATAATGTATGTATAGATTTAATTTGTTTGAATTTTACTACAATTTTGTATTAATACACTTTGTCCCAATAGGAACTTTATTATCAAATACGATTTCTATAGGATTAGGATTAGGGATGTATAGATAAAAGATGGAGATGGGTGGATAGTGAGAGAGCCATAAAATATTATCATGTTTAAATGTTATCAAAAGATGGCATGTGTTAAAAACATTCTACTATGTTATAATAATAACATAGAGAAAGAGATTTCTATTTTTTTTTTGAAGTGAATCTTCGTTAATATAAATATACGAAGAGCACTAAAAGTCTAAAATCACCAACATGTTAAACCTAGACAAATATATCCTAGACCATGCATGACCTATGCGCCTAGACGAATGTGGACCGTAACTAGAGGTGTAAACAAGCCAAGCTACTTAAGATCGGATCAATAAAAAGCTCGAAATGGCTGAGCTTATCGACCTCGAGCCGGCTTGCAAGCCTTATCGACTTTTTATATTTATGTTTTTTTTTTATCTAATTGTATAAATATATGTTCATATTAATAGTTAAAAATATGTATAATTATGCTAAAATGTTATGTTATGTATTTTGTTACATACAAAATATATAATTATAAATATATAAAAAGTTAAATATAAATAGGTAAATACCAAACGAGTTGGGTTCAAGCTTGTAAGTTTGTGGCGAGCTCAAGCTGAGCACGACCCTTGTTAAGCTGTAACGAGCCGCACTCAACTCTAAACGAGTATGGGCTCGACTCGTTTAGACCTCTAACCGTAAGTCCGTAACCCAATTTTCTCTTTTTATAAAGTTAAAAATCAGCTGCTAGATCTTGGGCCATGCGTCTAGCCAGTTGAGCCCAGTGATCTTGAAGCCCATTGATGATCCAACCAGATTTTTTGAGTTTGCAATTATTTATTCCTGAGTTAAAATTCGTGTATTACACGGATCGAACGATACAAACGAAAAAGTTATAATTTTTTTTTTCAATTATTCATAACAATAAATAATTATGAGGGTGTCTATACACCCCTCCCTATCGACTTAGTAGGGTTGTTCGGTTATATTTTTCTTTTGGCTTAACCGAACCAAATTTAACCGCTCTAGTAGATTTACTCACTTCGGTTATCCGATTATTATGCGGCTTATTCTGATAGCTTAACCAAATAAACCATATTTTGCGTAACCAAAAACCGAATTTGGAATTTGGATACGTATAGTAACCAAACTAAAAACCAGATTTGCAGTTCGGTTTTTTGGTTACAGAGACGATTTGTTTTCGGGTATTTTCGATTTTTAGTTTTTTTGAACACCCCTAATCGATCGATAGCCGCCAACTAAATGCAATACTTTAATACAATTTTTTACTCACTTATTAGTATAAAAATACCTTTTTAGACCCGGGTCACTACCATGGAAGAAGGGCGCATCCTTTAAGGGGTCTGGATAGGCGTTACCAGAAGTTTTGATTTTACCCCGATACTTTAAATTTATATATATATATATATATATGATGAAGTTCATTTGAGAACACTCATGTATTGCGAAAAGAAAAGGAAGAAACCTAAATTACTAAAAAAAATTGGTAATGGTTTGATTTTTTTAAATGTTCACTTCCTAGACACAAATTTGTAAGGCATAAACTAAAAAAATCATTGAAATATTTTGTTTCGTATGTAGTTTTAGCGTTTTAAGTTTACCTACACATGTGTAGGTTATGTGTAAGTAATATAACATACATATGACTTCAACATGTATAAGCTTACCAAATAAACGAAATTTATCTAATTTGTTTTTGAATATCAAAATTGATGAATAAATATTGCTTTTTATTCATTTTTCTATATGTTAAATAAGTTTTTTAGTTGAAAAAATGAAATATTTAGTAATTTCTTTCTCTTCTCGTAATATTTAGTCTTCTCGCATGAACTATCGCAATATATATATATATATATATATAGTGAGGTTCACCTACATAGTGTTATAAATCTAAGAAGACTAAGAAGCAATAAAAGATTGACATGTGGCATCTAGGAAAATTAGGAGAGGGGGTATTTTAGTCATGCCCACTTTTTTAAATATTCTCTCTCCACATGCAAGTCACATGTCAATTCCCCCACTTTTTTAAAACGTTTATAACTTTTACATACGACATTATTTTTTTAAACAAATTACACCATAAAAGCGAGAATTTTTTTCTCTTTAAAACGCGTATAATATTGATATATAAAAAACGAACTTTTTTTCACAATTTTTCAGCTCATTGTGTCTAACGTCAGGTTATTGTGTCTTCCGTCAGGTCATTGTGTCTTTCGTCAGGTCATTGTGTGATTGTGTCATCCGTAAGGTTGTTGTGTCATTCATCGGGTCATTGTGTAATCTTATTTGACAAGTATTACACAATGATCTAATAATAATTACACAATAACACAAAAAGTATTTCAAAGATCTTGCTCTCACATCAATTTCCTTAAGAAATAAATAAACAAAACTTAAAAAAACTACTATTTTCTCATTGTGTCTTTTTTCATTGTGTCTAATTTAAAAAATAAAAAAACGGTAATTTTTTTAATTTTTTTTAATTTTTCGTTTATTTATTTTCTGAAAGAGGAATACATGCGGAACAAGGTCTCCGAACCACTTTTTTCAAATTTGATTTATATTGTGAGTTATAATTTTTTTTAAAGTGTCATTGTGTCTTTGTTTACCATTGTGTCATTCTCACACTTTGTAACAAAAAATGACGTTGTCTTTGAAACATTTCTCAAACACATTAACAATTTGTGACACGGTGATAATTTCTAAACGCATAATATGACACAACAAATATTTAAAATAAGATGATATTATATGATGACTTAAGAATGAACCGATAAAAGTGATATTTCACTAGTTATAATATAACACAATCACATGATATTACACAAGGACTAGACAAGTGCCGAAAAAAAAATTTATTTTTTATATATCAATATTATACGCGTTTTAAAGATAACAAAACACTTGTTTTTTTGGTGTAATTTTTTTAAAAAAATAATATCGTATCCAAAAGTTATGAAAGTTTTAAAAAAAGTGGGGGAATTGGCATGTGCCTTGCATGTGGAGAGAGAAAGTCAACAAAAGTGGCTATGACTAATGTACCCTTCCACCAATTTCTTTTCCTACAAATTGATCTCAACCATTAAAAGAGAGATCTAAAGGTCATAAATCATTCTTAGCATTCTTAGATTTCCAACCCTAGGATAACTCTCCTCAATATATATATATATATATATATATATATCTTGCTTTTGTTATTTTCAGCTCCCGTGCTACAAGATATCAGGATCCACCACTGCCAAGGAATCCAATCCATTCAAAACAAGGTAGAACTAACATATACAAAGCTGGTCGCCTGAACTATCAAATCGAGAAGGAAACCCACCAAAACAGAAGAAAACCCCCAGGATCTGCAAACGATCCTTTCTTCTACATTTTTTTAATAAACATTGGTGTTATTAAATATGGGTGTTTATGTTAGATGGAAAGCATAGCTTGTATGATTCAAGTTGTTTCGGCAATGTTATAATATGTACTTAATGGGGGTTGGCTTTCGTCTGGTTTTACAACGAAGCACCGCTCCACCCCTATCGGCTTGTTAGAAAGTTAGTACGTCTTACGTGTTAGATAACCCACTCACATACCTGCAATTCTGCAAAGACATAGATTCGATAAAGATTGTGAAAGGAAGGTTGGTGTGAGTTGACATATGAGAGTAAACGCCGAGAAAATCATTACGGCCACCTATGGTAAGTGGCGGGTTGACGGTTTTAGAGGTTGCACTCCGGCCACCATTAGTAGTTACTATGATAAATATAGAAAATCTAGGAATTACTATTAAGAAGAACTTAGATAAATATATGTAAACTAATTAAATTTAATAGAAACTAGAAAATAAAACAAATAGTATTATGAAACCCGTGCACTTAACAATTTAATATATAAGTTAAAAGATTAAGAATAGAATTTTATCTTTAAAACCGGAGAGTGTCTCACTAACATAAGAGAGATATAAAATGTGTCTCGATCAGTGACGGATCTGGAATCAAATATCAGGGGTATCTTATGAGAAAGTTTTCGTTTATGGGTATCATAAATTTTTTTCAGGGTTATCCTTATACTTAAAACCGTAAGAAAAAATGATATCCTAATACTTAAACCGGTGAAAATTGTACTTCATAACGAAAGTTGAGGGTAACCCGGGACACCTCTGAACTCTTCATAACTCCATCCTTAGTCTCAATAACACAGGATGTTCAAAAGCAAAGGTTAAACCCACACGCATGAAGATTGCGGGGGGAAGTGTGTAACGGGTTGAAGATGTTAACTTGTTATGAAGTTAAACCTTAGAGAATACTTAATTAATTGTTTCTTAACAAGTAACAACTCTCTAATAGAAAACACATATGTAAAGTCCCTATATATGTAGACTGTAATGATAAAATTCTTAAAATGGTCATTTTAAAAAAAAAATGACATAATATGTCACTTAGATTTTTGTATGAAAAAAATTCATTTTTAGGTAATCGAACACGCCTATATGGAAGGCTAGTCGAAAAGATTAGATGGACTCGTCGAAAGAGTAAATAGGCTAGTTGAACGACTAGAAAGACTAGTCAAACGACCTTTAAGGCTAGTTGTATTGTCATTTTTTTGTTAAAATGATATCTTGAGAATTTTTCATATATAACCCTCTTACTAAACATAAATACTCAATTTGACTCCAATTCAAAAACAAATAACCGACTCATACCCTGACTTTACATTTGTTTATAACTCCATAAACATATCTTTAAGATGTGATCGGATTGGTGATAAGTAGTTGATCAATGCTTGCATTTGTTTATTGTTACACTGAAAAATGGGTATTTACAAAAGTAGTTATTATAAATGTGATGGTCAGGTTTTAAAACCCCATGTAAGTTTGTAGGTAACAACTGTAAAAGGCTTTTCTTATATATTATTAAACATAATTTTTTCGTGTGTTATTTTAATGACAATGCATTTTATTTTGTGATCCGGTCCGACCCAAAAATTATGGTGTGTTAGCTATTTAGGATGTTAGAATCCAAGAATAAAAAACTCCAACACAATATAAAACTTTTTATGGTTTCGCTACTGTGTCAAGGCTGTTGCCTTTGGACCCTGCTACCAGAGAAGCTGCACTCGAAACCTTACCAAGACACAATAGGAGCCTCTTTTTAAAGTCTTGCACATGACACCAAATTTCTCAGGCCGGCCCTGCTCTTGGCGACTACTAGTTATCCGTTTTCTTCTAAGTTGGCAAATTGTAACTATTTTCTCAGAAGACTTCAGGTTGGGTTGACGGATAAAGGTTGTGCTCCGACCAATATAGGTTAGTTGTGGGATATGATGCATGGGGACGCCTAAATAGGTGTCGTTCCAGTACCGAGGATGTTTCGGGGACGGAAACGCCTAGGGGACGTTTCCCAAACGTTTCCAAATATCGAGGGCATTTCCCAAATGTTTCCAAATATCGGGGACATTTCCCAAATGTTTCCTATTATTTGTAGGGTTTCAAAGCTCATTTAATAAAAATAAAGAAAATTATAACGCCTTCAATGATCTTCGATATTCTATACACTAAGTTTCTATCAATCTACCATACAACGTATTCCATGGTAGATGTAGGGATTTTGGAGGTTGCCGATCTCACACTAGACGCACCGGGGTTTGAAAATGATTTTATTATTGATAATTAGTTACTTTTTGAAAATTTAGTACTTTTGAGAGTTTAAGTTGTACATCAATATATCTATTTTCGAATTTATTTAATATATATGTGTATATATATATGTGTATAGATGATTAAGTTCATTTGAGAAGACTCATATATTACAAGACGAAAAAGAAGAAACCTAAATCACTAAAACAAACTTATCAATTGTTTAGTTTTTGTAATAAATTCACTTTCTACATACAAATCCGTAATGTATAAACTAAAAAAAATCATTAAAATATTTTTTACGTATGAATTTTTAGCGTTTTAAATTTACCTACACATGTATAGATTATGTGTAAGTAACATAAGTTACACATGACTTCCACATGTGTAAGTTTAACAAATAACGAAATTTATTCAATTTTATTTTTTGAATATCAAAGTTAATGAATAAATATTGTATTTATATAATTTTTTTGTATGTTAAAAATGTTTTTGGTTGAAAAAATGAAGAATTTAGTTATTTCTTTCACTTCTCATCGCAATATTTGGTATTCTCAAATGAACCATCCCCTATGTTTTTGCCGTTTCCCGTCCTCGTATTGTCCCTATATTCCGATCTCGTATCCGTCCTAGTGCTACTTATGTTGTGCGTTGACAGGTTCGGGTTGCCTCTCTAAAAAAAAGTTTTAACCTATAAGTTATCTAACCTTGCAATATATTACGTTTAGATCAAGAATTCATATAACCTTGCAATACATTACGTGTACACATTGACGACCATCTAATAAGGAAGATATGGATGTTAGGAAAATGATTGATTTTCTTCATTGTAGTACGGATCCCTTGTCATTTTATTAAGATGTTTTAATGTACTTACAAATGTGTTTTGTCACGTGCGTCTTTAAAATTCTTGATCCTTAGCATGATATCATTGTGACTGAGCAATATCTCAAGGGTCATCCATGCTTTTATTTCTCACACCCTCAGGCGCCGCACATAAACCTCGGTGTCACGCCTGGGTTACTTCTTATCCCAGACACATCCTCGAACGTAGTCAATCACGCTTCAACACCCTTATGCGCTGCGCATGGCCCTCGGTGTGGCGCCTGGGTCATATATGCGGCCAACAACATCATCGACGCCTAGGTCATATATGCGGCGCATATGTCCAGGTTTGACCGAATTCCACCTCGTTTACGACATTCCTCGGTTGACGTTGACAGAAAAGTGACTCAGGCGCCGCATCAAGGTCTATCCGTGACGCCTGATTTTAAAACAGATGTGTGGATAGAATTTTAGGGTGTGTGAATAGACAAGGCCTATCTCAAATCCTCGTTAATAACGGAATTAAAATAAATCTCTTAATTGATAATATCATTTTAATTGTTTACAATCCCTTACTTAAATGAAACTAGATCTTATAGAATCATATTGAATATTTGATGATACATTTTGTGCATTGTGAAAATACCGATCTTTGTTTTTCAATCATACATTGTCGAAGCAAATCAAATTCTCTCTCGATACGTTCCTCAAAAATCCAATTCGAGGATTCTGCCCCCCAACTATCAAAGAGATCTTGGTGGAATTTCCCACATATCAAATTGGGCATAACTTTGCGAAATAATCCGCTAGTCTGTCGAGAAGAGATGAGAAACATACTCAATATCATTTTATTGAATAGTTGACCAAGCCTCTTGTTGTTTGAAAAACCCTGCACTTCAATAGTTATTTTTTCACGAAAAACATACATAGTTATATACTTTCTATTATGTAAGGTCTATGGTGGCACAGGCCAACCACCACCGGTCATGTGTCACGTCCCTATTAGCTGTTCGGTTTTTTTCTTTTTTTTTCTAAATTCTAACATTGTTTTCTTATATATATACGTTGTGTTCCCATTCATTAACAAAAGCATTGATAGATCAACTAGTTTAAGCGCGTCTCTCTGCAGATGACTCAGGTTTGAATCCCGTTATCAGCAGGTTTTTAGTTTTTTTTCTTTAGTTTTCTTTGTTTTGAGCAATTTTACATTTTTGGCCACTCAACTCAATTTGACATGCTTCCGATTTTGAATCTCTCACTCTATTTTGACAAATTTACAACTTCAACTCTACAGGCTATGAGTTACATGCGAGATATGAAAATGCACCGACTCTACTTCATCAACGCGTGTGACAAAGTTACATTCACGAGACATGACCACCGCATTGCGCGGCCGATTTTTATATGTAGTTTATATATATAACTAGGTTTATATAAACCACAGGCGGATTAAGCCAAGCCATCACATAGTACAAAATCACACAGATCGGCAATTTCCGCTGTAGTTCACCACCATAACAGTAAGAGAATGCGGGCATGAAAGCTAGTAACCAACATACGATGTACAGAGAGAACCAAGTTGTTGTCAGAGTCGTTGGGCAGCTGTTCACTCCTCATCGAAGAGAAACACACACACGTCGACCACTATAGTCACTGCCATTCGTTTCCGGAAACAACCTTTAACCAACATATGGGGACAAGAAAATTGAAGGCTGGCCTGAATCAACAAGAAGGGGGAGGCAAATACGATGTGTTTCTTCTAGAACAAAGCAATACAAATGAGCTTAATGGAACAAAAAGTTACCACAAACTAAATTTGACAATGACCAAAGTTAGTAACATAAAACAATTTAATGAAAAAAGTTAAGAAACCAAAACTCAATTATAGAAATGGAAACGTGCTTTGGTTTCAACACATAGTAATAACTAGATTTTTGTCATGGGTCGCACGATACGGCGGACGGGTCTTAGCTCATATACGTATCACATGATGGTATTATGTCTTACACGCCAAAACCTAATGACGTCAAAGTAATTTAAAAATCAGTAATAAGAAAATAATATAAATAGGAAAAAAGTCTTAAAACAAATTAAAAAAGAAAAGATTAGTTAAAAGGTTTAAACCCATAGCATCAACCTAAAGAAATCAAGCCTTTATCTAATCCTCCACAAATACTTTTAATAACTATTTAGAACTGAACGAATATATCAGGATTAAAATACATTAAACCTTTTAGGAAACACAACGAAAAAGGAAAAAAAAAGTGAAGGTCAGATTCGAACTCTTAACCTCCACCTCCAGTAAAAACAAATGCACGCAACACCAAAGCATATGTATGTGATGTTTTTGGAAGGAAAATGTATATAAAGTAAACATTAAGCGGAAATATAGAAAACAAGTTTTTTGTTCCACTAAAAAATCGACCCCCAAACTTAGTATATAAAGGAATTATTGTATACACCAAATTATATAGAAACCTACTCTTTATTTGATATTTTGACATACTCTTCGTATGGTTGAAAAATAGAAGAAAAACAAACTTTATTCTTACATTTTCATTTAACTTTTAACACAAATAATTGTTTGTATTTGCAATTAATTAATATTTTTATGCTTGTATTAAATTATGTGAGAGCTTCACAACAAACCAAATCATGTTAAATACATAGATAAGATTAATTGAACAAAAATACTTGAAGTTTGTATTTAAACTTATGAAAGTTGTAAATATTGGAAGAAAAAAAAGGGAACTTGTTTCACGAAAAAAGCGGTCGAAACTTAGATGGTATGTAAGGATAGTCTTCTCAATTGTGACTTTGACCTCCCATATATATATTAGAAGACAAATTCAGGTGAAACATAACATTAAAGATACAATCAACACTCAATTATACAAACAAAAATCATTATAGACGTTCAATATAATTTTTTTTTTCCGTTTAATTCTTAATTTTGCTGTTTTACTTATTTCACTCTAAAACTAAAGTGATCCGGCCTTAGGGGGCGTTTGGTAGCCTCTTAATGGTTGAAAACCTCTGAACCATTAAGTGATAAAAAGATGCTGAATGGTTAAGAGGTAGCATTTAAATTGTAAAACCTCCCCCAATTCATCATATTTTTAAAACTTACTTTATAATGGATTTTTGAACCGTTTAGAGGTAGTTTCTTACCGGTTATTCAGATGTTACCAAACATCCCCTTAGTTGAAAAACACACATCAGAATTAAGGATTAAGTTCATTTGAAAAGACTCATATATTACAAGAAAAAAAATAAGAAACCTAAATCGCTACAAAAACTTATCAATGATTTAGTTTTTTTAAATAAATTCACTTCCTACATACAAATGTGTAAGGAATAAACTAAAAAATCATTAAAATATTTTTTACGTATGTATTTTTAGCGTTTTAAATTTACCTACACATGTGTAGGTTATGTGTAAGTAACATAACCTACGCATAACTTCCACATGTGTAGGTGTAACAAATAAACGAAATTTATTCAATTTTATTTTTTAAATATCAAAGTTAATGAATAGATATTGCATTTCTATCAATTTTTGTATGATAAAAACGTTTTTGGTTGAAAAAAATGAAGAATTTAATTATTTCTTTTCATCTCGTAATATTTGCTCTTTTCAAATGAATCCTCCCATCAGAATTAATATCTCAATTTTGTCCGAAAAACTCTAGCGATTCTTAATTTTCTAGGATTCTTGTTTCCAAAGTAGATTTGGATAGCACATGTTTTGGTTTCGGCTTCGGCTGTTGTATCATTATCAAAAAATCAAAATTTGTGTTAGAACATAATTTTTAACCACCACACTCGTTTTTGTTCTTGGTTGATGCATATATGCTTTATTCTAGTTGTAACAGGAATCTAATCTTATGCTTAATTATTGTAATTGGTTAATGTTACTTTTAATTAACGAATACAATTCCCACTAACACATTTTGAGGCCAAAATGTGAACAAAATCGGTTAAAAATATATGAAAGAAAGACATGACAGAAAGGTAAATGAGAGTAATGATGACGTGCCTTGTTACAGAACCGGTTAAAAGTATATGAACAAAAAGACTATATTAAGTCTTGTTTATACAAAATAGTAGTTACATTCAAATGAACATATGAAATATACGTTTTTAGTATCTCAATCTTTCATTTTCTAGACTAGAAACACGTGTCATTGACCCAAAATAACAATTCATACATTTCGCATTTCTTACCTTCCCGATCATGGAGTATGAAGTATGAACTCAAATCTGTTCAATCAATAAACTAAACAGTAGTAAACAAAACATCATCCGTCAATGATCTTTAGCTTAAGTGGTTAAAATAAGTCAGTGAGGTACCCAAGACATATAAAAGTGGAGAGGTCTTCAGTTCAAGTCCCACTTAGAACAAAAAAAATAAAATAAAAATAGAGGTTCTAGGTTAGGCCCGGAGATTTTTTCATCAACTGTAAGTTTCCTCCTGTGGGGGTTAGGGTTGCGGTCCTGACTGGAAAACGAATAGATGAGCCCGATTAAGATAACATCTATCATCCGAAACAGGTCATACATTTACCGTTCAAAAAAAAAAACAAAAACAAAACATCATCCATTACTATTACAATTCATAATCATCTATCGGTTTAATTCTAGGCTTAACAAGTATTTCGGTTGTTTACCATAATAATGTAGTATGAATATGAAATTTTTTGTGTTACGTGATTAAATATAAAAGTTAATTTTTAAATCCATACTCATACTTACAAGTATAAATACAATCTTCAATGAAAATTTTGATCAACATGAACATATAAATTTATATATGAACATATAAATTTATATGAACAAACAAATTTAAATATCTTAATTAATTATTGTGATTCAAACCTGATTTTTTTATATTATCCTTCTAGGAAATACCTAGTATATATTTAAAGTTTGAGCGACGCCTCTTAAAACGTTACACTACCTTTAATCACATATGCTCCACCCCACCTTCCATTTCATATCCACCGTTCAACTACATTAACGGTCAGCGATCAAGGATATAAAACTAAACCATTTATCCATTACATGTGTCGCTCTAATGTCTGGTAACCATTTAATCTATTAGCGCCCGGCCCGCTAATGTGGTAAAAAATTTCGTGGTCTTTTAAAGTTAGCGGTTCGTATCTCACTAAAAACTAAAATTTTAGCGTCATTACTTGTGGTAGAGCTAGCCTGAAATATCAGATGCATCCCTTGAAATAAAATTGTCACACACTTTTATAGTTTTTTTACGCCATCGTTAAATTTTATTTTTTTCGTACACTTATACAAAACATTATTACTTTTTGCATATCATTAGCAATATCCGGAGTTTTATAATTTCTAAACAACTTTAACAAATATCATAATTTTTTTGGAACTTTTTTAAACTAAATTGACAATAAAAGTTTGTTTTTATTGTGCAAATGTAGCCTTTTAACTACTCAAGTGTATCATCTTAAACATAAAACAAAAAAAATTAAATATTACATATGCACGAAAAGTTGAGGCGTAACCCGGATTACGGCCCGACTCATCTTACATCCACCCTTGATCATTACGTGCTAGTCGATTTCCTCATAAAACAACATGACGTGTTTTCAAGTGTTAAACTAAAATTAATAGGTCGAATTGTTTTAAATAATAAAATTAAATAAAAAAGAAAACGTGATAAATAAATTTACATCACAGGTCTAATGGCAGGTTATAAATCCTTGAAGCTCTGGATGCTTCCATGTCAATGTTTCAGTTACACGAAGAATAGATTAATCGCCGGAGAAAGGTGATCGGAGAAAGAATTTACGGCGAATGAGACGCCGGAGAGAGTGATACGTTTGTGTTTCTGATGAAGAGACGAGGAGGAACTAAGACTAAAACCGGAGGAGTTTCGAACGGAGCTGTTAACAGATTCATCTCGTCGGAGTGTACGGACAAGATGATGAAGGAACGATCCGGAAAGAGATTGATGAAGTACGATGAATTGCCGGAGTATTTGAAGGATAACGAGTTTATTCTAGATTATTACCGGTGTGAATGGCCGTTGAAGGATGTGATCGGTAGCGTTTTCGCTTGGCACAACGAAACCCTAAATATCTGGACGTAAGTATTCGATTCATCGATTTCGTTACAAATCGATTACAGATTATGAATTTGAACGCATTTCGTCTGTTTTTTACAAAAATTTGTCGTAGATTGACATTACTGTGATGAATTTGTGAAGGCATTTGTTAGGTTTTTTCATGTTTTTATCATTGGCTGTTTGGAGCTTGTTGAACCAGGAAAAGGTTGAATCAATGGTTGCGAGCTTCTTCTCAAGGTCCGTTCATGGCGTCAAAGACATATTCGTGATATTTTATTCACAAATTGTTATAATATTTGTTGTTTTCAGTGTTTTCTGTCGATTGATAACTTTTTAGTGAATTTTTTTAATGCAGAAGTCACGCCTTTCAAGAACCGACCATGACGACGAAAGCTAATGGCTCTCTCGTTTCTATGTTAACGCCGGTTAGTGGTTAATTAATTTTTTTAATCAGTGACGGGACTTAAACACTTTAGGGGCCCAAAACATATAAGTTTTAGTGTGATGTTTGGAAATGAAATGAGGATTAGAGATATAATTTGTAAGAAAAGGTTGTAGAGCCGAAAAGTGATTTGAGAATTTTGGGTTTGATGATTCATATCACATGATCCGGTTAATGAAAGAAACATGTACCTGACCAATCACTTTATAACTACTACTACAAAAAATGCCACTTTTAAACAAACACCCGGCCACATTCATACAAAAGTGCCCCAAATATAAGCACCATTTGGTAGTAACCATCAAGTATATCCTTGAATAAATATGTTACTTATCATCATATATTAATTAAAAGTAAATAAAAATATATTCTATGCACTTGTATCATAATTGCTAGGCAAATTGGAATTTAAAAGTCCATCTCATAATTCGATAGGCCGATATGATAATAATATATCGGTTTGACTTTAGTTTTTCTAACTTTCACTTTAGGTGGCTATATCAATCTAGCAATATAACCATAATAATTTTTTCGCTTAATTTCTATTCTCAACTTTTTTGGTTTTGTTCATAGTTATTATTGTTAGTGAGATCGAGTGGAAATATTTGATTATTATGTTACTAAGATTGCTCTCGACAACTAAAGTGAAAATTAGGAGTGGTATCGGTCAAATTGGTAATAGGGATTATTATCATCCAATTCATCACACTTAATATTATTAAAATTCAATTTTCTTATACATAGTTATTCAGATACACAATATCTTATGAAATTCTTGTACATGAGATTAGAGCATCTAACGATCCTTGGTACCAAATAATTGTATGTTTTTCTGTCTTGGATTTATGTCCTCTTTCTTGCAAATTAGACATTGATCCTAAATTTGAAACACTAAACAACTAATTAATATCAAGTTTTAGAAACAAAAAACAAAACTAAAATCAGGCTCTGAGTATATAGTATATACATTGATATTTAAGAAGCATTAAATGTTTCTTAATATTTCAGATGTTAGCTTTATCTTGCTTTAAAGAAACAAAATATAATTAATGGTATGGTATAATTGTGCAGGGATCAATGGTTGGAGATATTTTAAAACCATCAATCGTACTAATCAACAACTCAATCCCAATATGGCCATGGTTTGTTTTCTTAACCGGAGCCATGGGCTGTTTAATCTGCAGCTCCATTTCCCACCTCTTCGCTTGTCACTCCAAAACCTTCAACCTCTTTTTCTGGCGTCTCGACTACGCCGGCATCTCCCTCATGATCGTCACATCTTTCTTCGCCCCAATCTTCTACGCCTTCAACTGCCACCCCTTCTCCCGTCTCTTCTACCTCTCCGCCATCACCACTCTCGGCCTCCTCGCCATTGCCACCCTCCTCTCTCCAGCACTCTCTGCTCCCCGCTACCGCTCCTTCAGGGCTACCATCTTCCTAGCCATGGGTTTCTCTGGAGTCATTCCAGCTACGCACGCGGTCTACCTCCACCGGGCTGACCCCAAGATACTCACAGCTCTTGTTTATGAAGTTGTTATGGCTGTTTTTTATTCTATTGGAGCTATGTTTTATGTTAAGAGGATACCCGAGAGATGGAAGCCGGGTGTGTTTGATATCGCAGGACATAGTCATCAGATCTTTCATGTTTTTGTTGTCGGTGGTGGTCTTGCACACGCTGCTGCAACGCTTGTGATCATGAACTTGAGACAAAGTTCACCTGCGTTATGTGTTGATGGTGCAACTTGGATGTGAAATTGAAACACCTAAGTAGTAGTACTAACTATAATGTTGAGTGTGATTTTTGTGAAAGTAAGTGTTCTGTTTTTAACTTTTGGAATTAATGGTGTACGTTTGTAAGCTAAGGTAAATGAGAGTTTAATTAGAAAATATTGTTTCTGATCAATTAAGTTTACGAAATGGGCATATTTATTTTGTACCATTGTATGTATATCATGGTTTGTTTCGTACTATATTTTCGTTGAAAATAGCATGGTTGATGGTTCTTGGTCAACGGTTACATTGATTGTATAGACATTAATTGAAGTTAATGAAACAAAGCGTATCAGTACGTTTAATGTATTATTAATGACATTGCATGAAGACAATTTAAATTAATGCAATAAACAATAAAATCATATGAATTTAATATGGTTCACAAGATGATCTTTTAACAGTTAAAAATAGTGAGATTCATTGACATACAACTCATACACATTTCTATTACAATAAGATCTGTTTATGCTATGGAGATTAGATATTTAGATGTATCTAGCTATGCGCAGTTGCCTAATGAAAAGAGATCAAAAGTTAATGCGGCCAATATGCGAGTTAGAGTTGATGCAAGTAACACAGACTGCTCTATTTACACATGTTATGATGTTACATACTAATTACATAAACACCGTATACACAAACACAAAACCCAAAACAGTTGCAAAACGCAAGTTACATATCCACACACAACTAGGTGAAATTTTTTTTTTTTTTTTTGAAGTTTAAATTTATGTCTCGAATTTACAATAAGGTAGCAGGTAGACGGGCAACAAGTTGCGCCGCCACCCCCTTTTGAAATCTACCTAAAAATCTCTTAGTTTGTAAGTACGACATTATTAACTAGGGTTGTTCACGAGCTGAGCCTAACCAAGCGAGGGCTTGTTCGTTGTTTGGCTCGTTTACAAATCGAACCGAGCTGATCGGCTCATTTACAAATCAAGCCAAAGTCGAACCGAGCGTTAATAAGCCAAAGTTGAACCAAACAGTTTTTGAGTGAGTATCGAGCGAATTTGTGATAATTAATTTTTTTTTCATAATGTAACATGCAGTTTTAATAGAACCGAAGAAAAGTTAATAGTAGCTTGCAATTTTAATATAAATGAAGTTTATTATTGATATAATGTTTATAAAACAATTAATAATAAAAATATTTATATATATAACTATACATGCATAAATATATAATTTGTTTTATAGCTATGTGAAAATTTAAATATTATAAATAATTATTTTTTTATTTTTAGCTGTATTTAAAGTACTAGAAAATACTCAAGAAATTTTAAAAAAAGATAAATCACTATTATTTTTATGTACTTCAAATAAAGTTAATAACTTTAAGAAATATATATTTAATATCAACATAATTATAACAATATATCACATACTTATTCATATATATTTATATATATAATAATTTAAAAATATTCGAGCCGAACTAAACCGAACGAACCTTTATATATATTTACTTGTTGCTTGGCTCGTTTACAAACCAAACCGAACGAAACGGCTTGTTTATAATCGAATGCAAAATTACAAGCACCACCACACACCAACAATGTCAACCCATGAGTATATAAATACTTTGTATGATGAATTAGCTGGTCAACAGGTACATTTGATGTTTTGTATTTTCTTTTATAGGTATTCATCAGTCGGGTTAATAGATGGGTTTCGGCTACCCAGCGCTCTCTGTGCTCGCAGAGTGTTTAGGGTTGACTTTCGTTATTGGGTTACTCCGGATCCCAGGCTTTATTCGTTTCGCTGTCAAAAAATAAAGGTATTCATCATTCTATACAATTCAAAGTTATGATCAAAAGATATACATTTCACTCTACACAAAATAGTTAAAAAAGTTAAAATAGTCATTCATGACGTTTATTAAGAAGTTTAGTCAAACATCACTTATTAGTTTTTTTTAAAATATCAATTGGTGTAACGACATACGATCGATCGATGTAGTTTTGGGTGTAATTTCGAGTTCAAATGTGTTGTAAGGCATATGTAAGTGTAATTTGGAGGTCCATCTTCTTCATCCTAAAACCCTAACAATGGCAATAGAAACCCTAAAACACTTGACCATTCTTCCACAATCAACCTACATAGACGCTCTCCGTTTCCTCCCTCCTCTCTCCGCCCTCGACCGCTACATCGTCTCCGCCTCATTCAATTCCGACTCCGACGAAGCCTCCATTTCAATCCACTCCTTCAACACCACAAATTCACCATCTTTAACCCTACAATCCTCGTTCCCATCATCCTCCAGAGTCACCTCACTAAAAGTCGCACAAAAATCACTCCAAAACCCCCTAATCGCCGCTTCCACCATCACCGGATCAATTCACATCCTCTTCCCAAACCCTATCGACGCGTCATTTCAATCTGAGGTTTCTGTACCTGAAAAAACGTTACATTTGGGCTCAGTTTCATGTCTGGATTTGCAGGAGAATGGTTCCGAGTGTGTGAGTGTTGGAGAAGATGGGAGAGTGAATTTGATTAGTGTTGGTGATTCGGCTTTGGATTATCGCCGCGTTTTCGATAGTAAAGGGTTGGTTTCTTACACGGCTGCTCGATGGGCGTCTCCAACGGAGTTTGCTACTGGTGGATTGGGCAATGCTCTTCAGTGGTGGGATCTGAGGAGAGCAGGTGGACCCGTTTCGCAGTTTAAGGGCAACTGGTAAGGAAAAATGAGATGCTACTTTATCGAATGTGCACATTTTGATATAAGAGTTATGCTATAGCTTATGTGTTTGTTGTTTGATTAACTCGTATTTCGGCTTGTATTCGTGTTTATTTATATCCATTCTACCTATTTTAGTATGAGACTTATATGTAAAGGACCAGCAACAAGCATAAATCCAAACCATTTAGTATAACATAAACCAATCCTAAAAGTACTCAGGAACAAGAATAGGTCGTTTACGCTATCTTCTATGTAGATTTGTAGAGATGATAATCATGAAAGAAATCTGTTCCCGGTCCACATAAAGAAGTTTGGTTAAGGTCGTCTTGCCTAAGGATCTACAACCACTAGACGCATTATTATGCTTGTTTGGTATCTTCTAGACGTAAGAATGGGGAGAATTTTGACTTATGGTATGATCTGTATTATAGGTAAGTAGATGTTCCTTTCCATTATTGATAACGATTTTGTGGCTGATCATTTTGGGTAGAATGGTTGGTGGTTGGAAAAGGTTATCATCATTATCTTTTTTATGAGACCTTGTGGAAAATCACCGGTTCAGGTTACTTGTTCGAGATCAAACAAATACTGTCCTCTGCATCCAACTTTTTACCCGAAAATAATTACTTGTTGCTACAAATCTTCCTGCTAAAAATGTCAATGGTCACTTGTATCCTGCAGATCTAACAACCAATTGATAAACATTCATTCTCAACACACCACTCTTGAAAAGAAGAGTTTCACTACTGAAGCATCCTTTTTTCTAAGGGCATTTATATCTGCATTCATACATTTGTACAACTAGATGTTATATCTGTATAACACTCTTAGAGTCTGATAGATGCTGGCAAAAATAATAAATCTCCAAATTTAGTACAACACACTAATATACTTGTTAATACAATGCATATGTTTTAGAAGGTATGGGTTTCTATATTTTTACTAATGTAAGCCGTTACCTTTATGCTCACGTCAACTTGATATGACTCTTTTTTGGCATAATTTAACCTGGTTATACTATACAAAAGAAACCATTTTTTTCTCATGCAGCTTCTTTGTTTATGATTCGTTTTGTTATTCACGATTTTGCTATAAGTACTTAAGAGACTTTCATATTTGTACCTTAATAAACTTTGTACGACTCTATCGCAGGGCTCAGGGAGCTACTTCTGGGATTGTTCATTCTATTGATATTCATCCATCAAGAAAGCACACATGTGTGGTGAGTACGCTGCCTTGCCCTTTTTTTACTAGCTTATATCATCTAGGAAATTCACAATTTTATGTTTGTCCTAGGAAAATAGTTTTTTGAATAACATTACAACCTTTTTGAAAAGTAGCTTATTTAATATATATAGTTTATGGGAACTAAAATTAATAGGGAAACTCCTAGACATTCTTGAAGATTGATGCAGTGCTATCAAGTGTTAATAAAGACAGTAAGACGTATGAAATTATATGGTTTATGCTTCTACCACAAACATATTATTAACTTGAATTAATGATTCTAAGTACTCTTTTGTGAGCAGTGCCATTATGCTGTTATATGTTTGTGCTTACACTTTGTACCAATATTGCAAGTAAAAACAATCCAAGAATTGTTGTATGCTATTAAGTACATTTTAAAAGGTCATGTTTCTATATTTTTCACAATTTGAAGGCAGGAGGCTCGTTTGGTAGTGTATTTGCATGGGATCTTAGAAGGCCACAACAGCCAATAGTTCTTTCAGGAATTGATAATGGCGAGACAGCAACTTGTATATCTGAAAGTGATGTCTGGGAGGTTCAGTATGACACTTTTACGAGCGCTTCAGATCACACTAACCTATCTTCCAAAGGAGTCTTGCCGGTTATGATTTGCTCAGAAGATGGGATTCTTGCTGTTCTTAAACAAGGCACGTAATATAATTTAATTTGCTTTTTTAATTGTTATAGTCTGTAAATCTAAGACATGAAAGAAGCCAAGTCTAAACATTTTCCCATAGTGTCTCGTTATGATTCTGGTATATTTATTCAGTTTGGCAAAAATCATATATTCAGTTTGGATAACTAAAACATAAGTTAAATAAGAGACTAATACTAATTTATGCAGCTGAAGAACCTGCTGAACTACTGGCTGAAAACTGTGCCATTAATTGCTTTGACATTGATCGACAAAACCCCTCGGTAAGTGGATATTAACATCACATGAGTCATGACATGTTTTCTATAGATATATTATTGTTTTTGTAATTGTTCTTATTCTTCTTTCACTTAAAAGTTCCTTGCTGGAGTTTCATTTCTAGCCTACCCAACTAGATTAGCTTCATTTTTGTGGCGGGCAAACGCTAATGCTATAGGTCACGAGCACCTGATACCAATTGTCTCATTAGAGATAAATACATTACTTGGATTGATTCATGTTTGACTCAGTTTCATGCTAACAAAATGGTCGAAAACTATGCATACTGATTGTGATCTGTTACAGGATGTGATATGCAGTTTGGAATGGGAGTCGATTGGTCTGTTGACGAGGGCATAGGTTTGAACTATGAATATGAAGTTAATGCTGATGAAACTGTAATAGACTCGGGTTTTCATGCCAAATAACTGTTGGCATATCTGAATATATCCAAAAATGGGTTGTATGTCTAAAGTTTGTACAAGACAAAATAGCCAATTATTCTTTCGTCTTGATTTCTTCTTCCTAAGCCTTTGGCAAAATGGGCTATTGATTGTGAGATGTTTGTTAGATAATTTGTCATGGTGTCTCATTTGAGTAGTCTATTTAATATATCTGTTTTTAGAAACGGTTTTGTTTCTTTCATGGAACAATTAGTTAACGAGTTTTAATTCTGATATTTGGTTTGTTAGAAGGGTTGTAATGGGTCTCCGCTTCGTGTGTAGTAATGGAGGAGCCTTAATGTTGACGAAAAACATGTATGGTGTTACATGTGGAGTTTTGATTTCGGTTCTTGCACCTCTTACTGCATCGGTCATATGTCGTTATACCAATCGTTTTTTTAAAGAAGGGTATGATTTTTTTATTTTTTTTTCATTTATATCTTGCATTTGTGGTTCTAAAACTCTTCATAAATTACAAGACCTCTTAATTTAAAGATCCAATAAACGTTGCTAGATTATTTTTGTGTCACGTTAATTTCTACAATTGACCTAACATAGTTATTTAAAACATACAAAGTCAATGATAATCTTGTCTAACCGATCTTTTGGTTATTTAAAAATTAAAACATTAACTAAACTTAAGCATATCTACTCATTTTAAGCCCTAGCTTTAGTTATATACACTTCCAGTTTTTGCTTTTTAACAAACTTAATTTTGTTTAGTTATATACACTTTTAATTTTCACTTGCTTGGTTAGTACTTAGTAGTGGTGGATGTAGCCCAAACAATCGGTGATATAAAAAAAATTGCAACATATTCACACAATATGAAAAAGGCAAATTGGCTAAAAATAATCCCAACTAACACCTATTGGCTGAAAATAATCCCAACTCAGTTTATTCCCTCCAGTGGTCCCAAATCCAACTTTTTTGGCCTCCAGTGGTCCGCCGTTAAGTGCACTTAACGGCCGTTAACTTTTTTTTTTATTTTTTTCGAATTTCAATACAAGGTTTTTTGGATATTGATCGGGAGGAGTATACGATTCAATTGATGCAAACCTTACTTCGAACTGGTGTTCCAAACGACAAAACGGTCTTCAATCGGTGTTTAAAACCTAACGGTGTATTAACCGGATATCAAAATTAAACCATTTGGTGCAACAATTGGAAGTAAGGTTTACATCAACTTACTCGTATTCTCCTCCCGATCAAAATCCTTAAAATATCGGTTTGAAATTCGAAAAAATAGAAAAAAGTTAACGGCCGTTAAGTGTACTTAACGGCGGACCACTGTAGGCCAAAAAAGTTGGATTTGGGACCACTGGGGGGAATAAACTGAGTTGGGATTATTTTCGGCCAATAGGTGTTAGTTGAGATTATTTTAGGTCAATTTGCCTATGAAAAATGAATGAGTAAACTATAGTTTTGGTTCATGTGTTTTGATACCATTAACAGTTTTAATCCCACGTTAACAGTTTTGGTCCTAGTGATTTTATTTCTAACAGAAATGGTCCCTATCACTGGTCGACTCCATTCACTTTTCTGTAAAATTTCTCACACGTGTGCCCCGTTGAGAGGTAAAATCCCCATCTTTTATCAATGTCATTATGTATGTTAACATTTTTATTCAGTCGTATGTCAAAAATAATGTGAGAATAACATTTTTACTTCGCATGTGAGAGAGACTTAACGGAAACATGGATAAAGTTCGCGTTCAAGATCATTTCTGTTAGAAAATAAAATCACAAGAACCAAAACAGTTAAAGTAAAACTAAAACCGTTAATAGTATCAAAACACATGGACCAAAACTACACTTGACTATAAAAAAAAAAAAATAAGGTGTCGCAATAGTGAATATGATATTTGAAAGATTAAAAACTCAATTATTATTATTATCTAAACTAAAATATAACAAGTTGATTAGCTAAATTGCTAAAAATTGTAGATAATAATTGACGGTATGTGTATTCATTCTATACTTATAAAAACCAAAACGAATTGAATGGATCTCCTTCATCTTACATTATGTTCTTCAACCTCCATCATATCATGGAGATAACATTAACCACATTAACATTAACATCCATCCAAACCCTTCTTTCAATCCTCCTCTTCATATCCCCATTCATCATCATCATCTTCTTCTTCATCTTCCATCATTCATCTTCAAAATCAACCTCTCATCAATCCACCTTCAAAAACTACCCAATTCTCGGCACCCTACCCGAATTTTACCTTAACCGCCACCACTTCCTCGACTGGACCACCCACATCCTCTCCAACTCTCCAACCAACACCGCCGTCTTCCACCGTCCCGGTAAACTCAACGGCGTCATCACCGCCAACCCCGCAAACGTCCAACACATCCTCAAAACCAACTTCAACAACTACCCTAAAGGACCAACCTTCATTTCTTTATTACAAGACTTTCTCGGCCACGGCATCTTCAACTCCGACGGCCAAAAATGGCGCTCTCAACGTAAAACCGCCAGCTATGAGTTCAACACCAACTCCTTACGTAACTTCGTCGTCGAAACCGCAGCCAATCAGCTCCACACCCGCTTCGTTCCACTTCTCGAAGCCGCCGCATCTTCTAACAAAGTTTTAGATCTTCAAGAGCTCTTGGAACGTTACTCATTTGATAACATATGTAAAGTAGCATTCAACTATGACCCATGTTGTCTCACGGGTGATGGAACTTACGGTAGCGAGTTTATGCAAGCGTTTGAAGAAGCTGCAACGCTTAGTTCCGGGAGATTTATGTATATTTTCCCAGGTGTTTACAAGATTAAAAAGTTCTTCAACTTTGGTTCGGAGTTTAAGTTAGCGAAAGCGATTGATACTGTCCATAAATTCGCTGATAATATCATTAAAACCAGATTGAATGAAATTAGTCATGTTACGGATGATGAAACTGATAAAGATTTGTTGTCACGGTTTATGAACATGTCCGATTATTCACTGGAGATGCTTCGGGATATTGTTATAAGTTTTATATTAGCAGGTCGTGATACGACGTCGTCTGGACTCACATGGTTTTTTTGGGTTTTATCTAAGCATCCGGAAGTGGAGAGAAAAATTTTTGAGGAAGTGAAAAAAATCCGGGGTGTTTATTCCGGGGAGGGATGTTATAGTTTTGATGAGCTCCGGGAGATGCATTATTTGCATGCGGCGATATCGGAGAGTTTACGGTTGTATCCTCCGGTGCCGGTGGACACAAAATCTTGCCGGAAAGATGACGTGTTGCCGGACGGGACGTTTGTAGGGGAAGATTGGTTTGTTACGTATCATACGTATGCGATGGGGAGGATGAAGAGTGTTTGGGGGGAGGATGCCGGTGAGTTTCGGCCGGAGCGGTGGTTGGAGAAGGCGGAAGAGGGCGGAGGGATGGTGGTGTGTCGGTCGGAAAATCAGTATAAGTTTCCGGTGTTTCATGGTGGACCGAGGATATGTTTAGGGAAGGAAATGGCGTATATGCAGATGAAGTTGGTGGTGGCGACGGTTGTTGAGATGTTTGAGGTGGTGGTGGTGGCGGAGGAGGAGAGGTCGCCGGAGCATGTGTTGTCGTTGACGATGAGGATGAAAGATGGGTTGAAAGTGAAGGTGAGAAAAAGATGATGTAGATGTGTGTTGTCAAATTGGTTACTTTATATATATTGATAAAAAGTTCTACATGCACATTATGTATAAAGTTACTATATGTCTATATGTTGTCTTTATATATCAAATCAAACACTATTAATCTATTATAAATCTATTGATCTATTATATACACATGTATTGTTAGGGTACTTATTTAAGGAGTGTTAATAAATACGTAAATACATTTTGAATAAAATTTACATTGAAACGTAGCTGGTTAAAGTAAGTATTTTGGAAGGGTAATATAGAGAGATTCTCATTTTTTTCCTTTCATCTGTCTCCTGATTTATAAGTGGATTGTTCGTTAGTAATGTATGAAAATTAAACAATAAAAGCTGGAAAAGGGCTTTGAATTTCATTTCGTCTAGAGTTTTCAAAATGATTGAGACGTCCCTTAGGCTAATTCTCCTTTCTATTGAAAAAGGAAAGAATTTGAACAGTAAAATTATGTGATGTGTATGTGGCATCAGATGATTGCTTATCCTTTTTACATGCAAAATTTACTGCCGAGTGTACAAGGCAATGAAGCTATGTTACACGTATTGTTCTCGAGTTGCAATAATCAATTAGTCACAGTAGTTTTGCTTCCTTTGCTTACACGCGTATCCACGTGTAGGTTTTCAAAAAGTGACAACGTTACTTTTGCTCCATTAACTATTAAATGTCTAGCTATATAAGATAAAGAAAAAGAGATGTCGTGCCGCGAAGAAGACGAACACAATGGCTGCTTCATTGGTCGCCGTTTGTATGCACAATCAAATAAAGAAACGGCACATGCCGGAATAGTGAACACCGAAAGGATGATGGCGGGAAAGCGAAGAATTAAATAATTTCATTTTTACTCCAGCAATTGCTGGCATTAGTCGTGGTTGTGAGTTGCGAAGGCGATGTCACCGCCGCGTGAGATTGTCGGAAATGGCTTCTATTTCGTTTCTCTCTTAGCTTACACTTTCTCCTCTTCGTCTTAACAAAGGCGTGAATGTAACGAAAGTAAAAATGACCGGGATTTGTTTGTGTATGTGATTGATTTGGAGATTTTGATATGATCGATGCATGTGTTGTTCAATTTGTGAATAGTCTGTAAAACCTAAACTTCAAGGGAGTACATTTTTTAATTTTTATTGATATTGCATCATTACATTCTTCATATGATTTTAGAATTCATCGGTTGTTATTTGCATTTAATGCATACATATCTCTTTGAACAACGAATTAGTTGTTAACAAAAACGACTCTACAAGATTACTAGAAACTAAAAGAAATTAGTCAACGCACCAATGACATGGTAGTTAGCTCAAGTTACCAAAACGAATCCTTCATGAAGTTACCCCGGTTGCAGCAACGCACGGCACTAGAATAAAACTAGTTGTATTTATATGTATGATATGACTAATTTGTTCATTAGTTTAAAAGCCTAATTAGTTATCTTAATTTTTACTTGAAGTTTTAAAATTGGAGAATTGCATAATAATGTGTATTTAGGCGAGAAAGATTTATTTTTCTAACAAATACTATAGAATTTTAAAATGGAGTTAATTGTTAAAATGGTTCATATGTCATGTTACTTCATGCTTATAACTATAGAAATTTTAATTGTTGGCAAAATTTGACAAAATTTTATTTTTCAAATCGAGTTAATTGCCAAAATGGTTCATAGAGTTTCTTTTTCAACAAATCACTCCTTATATGACTAAATTGGTTGCTAAATCACTTATCAGCACTAACATCATTAACTTATTTCCGTTAGTTTATTCGAAATTGACCAAGATTTCCTTACTACATATTCCACCACCATCACCAAGCGTAACCACCGTCTCCCTTAACAATCACCATCACCTGAAACCTGACCATTGCCGTTGAAATGAAAACCGATCTCAACACTAGCGTTGACTGATGGCCCATCTCCGGTGAACCTCCTCAATTGAAACTTGTCGATTCGTCTCTGCATACAACCCCACATGATTTCTATGACAACCCTATAACTTTAGATCATGTTCTCCGGCATCACCTCCAACTTCCAACGACATTCCTATGTTTGCTTCGTCTGAAATCATTACACCACCATACCAAGAGAGAACAACTTAAACAGATTGTTGCTAACAATGTTGCAAAACTCGGCCAACTCGGCCTTGGAATCAGGGAGTACTTGGACCTCAGAGGGGTTTCGAGACGCTTTTATGCAAATCGGTTAGGAGTACTCGAACTCGGTCAAACTCGGTCTTTCTCGGCGGTACTTGACCTCCTCAGTACAACTCGCTAGGGGTCGGTTTGGGTCGGTTTTTGACTCAATCCGAACCCAAACCCAAAAAGTCGGTTTTTGTGTTTTTAAAACCCATGGGTTTTGGGTTTTTCGGTTTTGGGTTTTGGGTTTGCGGACTGGGTTTGGGTTTGGGTTCGGTTTTTTCGGTTTTTTCAACTTGGCTTTAAATTTATTGTTTTTTAGTACTAAATACAAGTTATAAACATAACTCTTAATGATTCAAGAAAACATGTTATAATACTAAAGTTTAAATTTATGTTTCCATAAGCTTAAACATTAAAAATCAACCACATTTCAAAAGAATATTTACTCAGGAAACAATAACCATAAACAAAATTTTGAATGTCATTTTGCTTTGACAAAAACCACCAATAAATCATAGATAAAATGTAATATGATCATATAATAATATATTACAATATAGACTTTTACATAACATAGGTCATGGGTCTTACATATATGAAATTTAGCATATACATAAACATTATTGGGTCGGTTCGGTTTTTACGGATCGGTTTTTTAACAAAACCCAAACCCAACCCAAAAGTTCGGTTTTTTTATAAATTAAACCCAAAACCCACGGTTTCTATTTGGGTTCGGTTTTTTGGGTTTTCGGTTTTTTCGGTTTCGGATCGGTTTTTTCGGTTTCATGCTCACCCCTACAACTCGCCTCTACATAGTCTTCTCAGTTCAACTTGGATTTTCATTGTTTTCATTGATTCATGTTTAATTTTTTCACTCTTTTTCATGGAGATACCTTCCACTAAGTCATAATAAGAAAGAATACAAACAAACATACCATTAAAATCTCGTATAATACTAAAGAATAAGTATCAATATTTGAATTACTTTGTACTACTTGAACATATATCGTGTTAACTTATATTGACATTCACATATTTTATTATAAATTTTAGTTAACTTATGATATTTAACATATATATATAATTTCATGAAAATTAATTTCTTTTAGTTTGTACCATGTCCGAGTGAGTACTCACTGCCTAGGCCAAGTACTCACAACTCTATAGTCGGGCGACCTAAGAACCTTAACAAATTATCGTCGTTGATTTGGTTGGGGTTTGAGAGGAGGGGGAGGAGGAGATTGTTTGACCCGTTGGTTTATAATTAAGGCGGTGCCTTTGATAGTGGTTTCAGGAAATAATAGACGGAGTATGTGGTGGTTCATCGGTGGCAGTGGGTTTCAGATGATCGTGGGATTTGCTTGGTGTTCGGTAGTAGGTTTTTTGTGGTGTTAAGGGTGGGGCCCATATTAATATGAGGTTGTGGGGTTTTTCTTAATAAAACAATATTTTTTTATAGAAGTGTAATCAAGTTTGCCAACTTTTCAATTAAATACCTAAAATTTTTTTTGTCTCTCTAAAATAACTGAAGTTTCATTAAGTGTTCCAATCATATGTACTAGTTTTACGATTATTTGAATATTTTTAAAATTGAGTTGGGCAAATGAAATATATATAAACTTTGGATACTATTTGGTGAATATTTTTATTCAATTTCACTTAAACTTAATAAATTTATAACTTTGTTATTAAGTTACAAATTTTTAGTCTTCACTTTTAGATCCCGTTTCAAATTAATTGAACAAAAACTCACTTTTTTATAATCATAATTCATGTTGTTTCATATGCCTAACTTAATTTTAAAAAATTCAAACATTTGTAAAATTATTACATATGATTAGAATACTTATTAAACTTCAGTGACTTTAAAGAGACAAAAACAGTTTAAGATATTTAATTAGAACACTTAAGTAACTTGGTTGCATTTCAGTGACATTTTCCCTCTTTTATATGTTTTAAGGGTATTTTGGTTAGTTTGCAATGGTTAATGAAATTAAGTTAACGGTGTTAGTACTAGTAGCTCTTAAAATGGTTGAGCCGCCTCTTAAGTAAATTATATATATATATATATATATATATATATATATATATATATATATATATATATATATATATATATATATATATATATATATATATGGTGTTTTACGGCCCAGATGGACGCGGTGGCATTTTTGTAATTATTTTGATGTTTTGGTCACGCGCGAGATGGATTTGAGGGTAGATTTGTCAAACGCCATGGTGTTTCTTAGATCTGTGTATTCTGAATCATGGTGTTTTTTACATAGTTGACGTTTTTGGTGTTTTATTTCTCACACATTCTAACTTTTCCAATGGTGTTTCTTAGATCTGTGTCTTCTGAATCATGGTGTTTTTTATGTTTGAACTGATCACAGTAAAAACAATTGACTTTTTTGGTGTTTTATTTCTCACACATTCTAACTTTTCTCGTGGTGTTTTTTAGCACTATCAAATGGATCTATGTCTTCTGAATCATGGTGTTTTTAACATTCGAACTGATCACTAAAAACACCATGATTCAGAATGTTAAAAACACAATGATTCAAAAGAACTGGACATTGATCGGACGTTCGTAATTAGTAAACGAAAACGTCAAAAATTAACAAACAAAAAACATCATCGCTTTCAGTATTCGTCATAGATGAATGATTATGGATTCAAAATTAAAAACGAAAAACGTCAAAAACACGCCATACCTGAACAGATGTTCGTAATTAATAAACGTCAAAAAAACACCATAACTGAACATCGCGAGTGATACCAGGATTTCAAAGTCAGCATCGCGCGTATAAATGACGAAGATGCCCCTCCGTGTTTTTTTTATCTCATGGCCACGTGCTTGTTATTGATTGCTTCCTACACTACTTAGAGTTTTGAGCCTTTTTAGAAAATCCCTAATATATATATATATATATATATATATATATATATATATATATATATATATATATATATATAGGGGAAGGATTTTCTACAAAGGGCCAAAACTCTAAAAAGACTAAGAAGGAATCTGGGGCGTCGGATTATGGTGTTTACGGTCCAGATGAACGCGGTGGCAATTTTGTAAATATTATGATGTTTTGGTTATGCGCGAGATGGATTTGGGGGTATATTTGTCATTGTGCGTTTTAACACCATAATTCTAACGCCATGGTGTTTCTTAGATCTGTGCGTTTTTAACACAAAATTCGAACGTCATGGTGTTTTTTACATTCTGAAATCATGGTGTTTTTTACAATTGAACTGATCACAGTATAAACAGTTGACGTTTTGGTGTTTTATTTCTCACACATTCTAACTTTCTCATGGTGTTTCTTAAATCTGTGTCTTCTGAATCATGGTGTTTTTAACATTCAAACTGATCACTAAAAACACCATGATTCAGAATGTTAAAAACACAATGATTCAGAAGAACTAAACATTGATCGGACGTTCGTAATTAGTAAACGAAAACGTCAAAAACAAACAAAAACGCCATCGCTTTCAGTAATCGCCATAGATGAATGATTATGGATTCAAATTTAAAAACGAAAAACGTTGAAAACACGCCATACATGATTGGATGTTCGTAATTAATAAACGTAAAAAAAACACCATAACTGAACATCGCGCGTATAATTGACGAAGATGCCCCTCCGTGTTTTTTTTCTCTCATGGCCACGTGCTTGTTGTTGATTGCTTCCTACACTTCTTAGAGTTTTGAGTCTTTTTAGAAAATCCTCACTCTATATATATATATATATATATATATTTATATATATTCTTAAAAACGTAATTAGTAATCTTAATTTTGGCGTGAAATTCGAAAATTGGAGAATCACGTAATAATGTGTATTTAGGTGAGAGATTTATTTTTCAACAAGCGACTAAGATTTTAAAATAAAGATTATCTACAAATTCAATTAATCATCTATCTAAAGCTTAAATATATAAGCCAAGAAAGGTTGTTCACGTTGTAGTACGTTAGGAAGGCGGGAATTTTAGTAAGATGATATTTCGACATTTGCCATATTTTAAAAGCACTACACATGTTAACATTGGATATGCTTAAAATATATGTATACTAGGTTTAATACCCGTGTATACACACGGTTTAATTTAAAATATTTAATATTCTATAATAACATAATATTTAAGTATTACAAAATAATTTTTTAGATAACACATCAATGACGGTGTAAATAATAAAAATTTGGTAACATAAAACACCAAAGTATATATAATTATATTATATACAAGAACTGACTATTGGTGTTAACTAACTAAAAACAAATAATCTAATTAATGAAATTCAAACAATGCGGATAATTAGTAGGTTAAGAAATTCAAACATGTCAGTCAAACAAATAGATAGAAATTAGCACCTCTACATGTAATGACATTACGTCTTTAAAATACTTTCATCTTTAGCCCAACTTCTCTCAAGATAAAGATACTCAGAGAACCACATTGACCAACATATGACCTGCACATAATGAAGTATATTCCAATACATGATACAAAATGTGAAAACTAATATTAGAATACTAACTCAAAATGAATGTAATGTTCTTTAGGAATGTAAAGTTTTAAATGTGTATAATACACTTTTCTTCTACTAAAGCAACAATTTCAACATGTTTATTTAAAGACATGTCAACTCAAAATTTATTTAATTGATAATGGGTCAATTAAATAATCAAGAATCACCTTGTAGTATGCTCATAGAATCAAAGTCAGGATTTCACATATAAGGGAATCAAATTTAAATGACTTCAACTTAAAAGTGATATTTACATGACTTACCAGCCCGTCCAATAACTTCGAATACATTGTAGCACAACTAAACATAACTCATTTATGATGGTGAGTTTGTAACCTGTGAAACCTGGATGTTTGATGTTTCATTTATCATTGTCATAATGGATTATGAGATCCGAATCTAGCCAAGTCACCATATCTTAATACTGTACCCTTATGTTTCTGCAACTGAAATAAAATGCAAATTTACAAACAAAAAAAGTATGCAAAGCTTAATACTAAAAATATCAAATACATCATTTATTATAAGTGAAAATTCAAAACCATCCCTAATTATCCAAACCACTGTTTAAATAAAATCAATGAGAATAATGCCTAGTTCACAACTTGTTAAAACCACCTAAACAGTGTCATAAGCATATAGAGGCTACTAAAAAGGAGATCAAAACCAACTGAGACCAAACACACAGTTGTTTACAACAAAATAGAGGCAAATAGGAACCTTCTGCTAGTCATTATAATATAAGCAAATAAGCAATCAATCTCTTAAGTCACATATAACACTTAAAAACATCAATGCACACTGTTACTGCAAAATTTCAAGAAACATCTGTCTGCTAGTTAAATAATTGAATTAAAAAAAACTTAGTATTATGATGATTTCTTATCACCAAAAAGAAACTTATCACATGAGTCATCGACAAAACTCCAATACTCAAGTTGAAAAAACCAAAGACAGTAAACCTAACCCTCTTCATTTAAAGCAAAAGCACATATCCATTCAACACGGTTGCATCATACTTATAAACAAAATAGTCACTTGACTGCCAATACCTTTAGATTCGTATTAAAAGAATATTCCAGGCTGCTCATATAGATGTACCTATTTAACCTTCCAAGTCCAACTTATACGTAAATGAGTTCCATCCATATAACAAAATAAAGCTCACTTGAGTCGGAAAACTCACAAAAATAAGCTTACTACATAAGACTTTTTAGCCATTTTCATTACATTGTTTTCAGCTTTCTTGATGCTTTATATTGGAATGAGGACCCAATGCTTGCATTAACGAATTGACCAACAAAACTTGATAACTCTGCAATGACATAAATCTAAGCTCAAATAAAACTTTACATTTGGGTTGTCATGAGAATCAACTCACCTATGAGGATTTATCATAAGAATCCACGTATGTTCTTTAAAACAGGGAGAAAACAATTGTCTTTGTAAGTTACATGTAAAATAAAGAGAAACTTGTTCTTATTCAAGGTGTCACAATAAACCCTGCTAAGTTAACAATTATTAATGGTAGAAAAATAACATCTTATATAGAGTTATAATATGACAATATCAAGAGGATACATGAGAAATACAAAAACCCAATTGTGCAGCCTTGGTTTACATGTATGACCAATCCAACATAAAACAAATTCTCCATTCACCTCTAAATAAGCTATTAAAATTTCTTGAAATTTAATTCTATACCTCAATTTTGAACAACTTGAAAGAAAAATGCAAACTTTCCATAAGATTATCATATATCAGCCCCTTTTACATAAACACCACAAAACCCTGTAAAATAGAAACACCATAGATCAGAGAAAACAATGAGTAAACAAAAAAGTAACCTTAAAAACATTAAATTTTCATCATACTATCTTTGATCCACCCTTAAATTAGAGAAACCATTTATAACTTCTGAATGAACCCAAAATCTGAATCAAAACTCAATAAAAGTAGAAAGAAAAAACAAAACGAACATTATGTTCCAAAATCTGAAGAACACATAATATTTGCACAATCAAACTAAACCAAGTAAGCATTCAATTTCGGCAGTCTAATGTCAAAGATAGCCCTAATTCAAGCAGATGAATATCTCAGACCAATTTTAGCGGTACAAAAGCCATGAAATTATAAATTCGTAAAACTAAAACGTTTGAATAAATAAATTAATAAGATGATCAGATCGAGTTGAAAAATTCCACCCTATCAGCCGATTGTGAAGTGGTTGTCGATTAGGGTAAAACGATAGAAAAACAATGGATTAAGAAGATGAGTGCGTACCTTTTTCGGTTGAAATCTATATGAAGGGTTGAACAATTCAATGCCGATTGTGAACAACTCATGCATGATAATTTGAAAAGTAGAGTATCGATCTATAATGGAATGCTTGAATCACGGAGTTAACAAATTTGGGTGATAGAGAAAGAATTGCGAGATTGACGGATGATTTGTGAAGATCATCACTGGATATACAAAATCACCCATTAATCACTCATTGTTTCCAAATCAACTGAGTGGTAAACTTTGCCGCTCAAAGTTGTGAAGGGGAATGACGGTCAATTTGTTGGAGCTCAATTTGACCGCCTAAATTTCTTTCTTTCTAATGTGTATTTAGGTGAGAGATTTATTTTTCAACAAGCGACTAAGATTTTAAAATAAAGATTATCTACAAATTCAATTAATCATCTATCTAAAGCTTAAATATATAAGCCAAGAAAGGTTGTTCACGTTGTAGTACGTTAGGAAGGCGGGAATTTTAGTAAGATGATATTTCGACATTTGCCATATTTTAAAAGCACTACACATGTTAACATTGGATATGCTTAAAATATATGTATATACGTATCTATACTACTTTAGTGCTCGTGTTACGTTTGAGAACACAATATTCAAGTGATGCTTTTAAGAATATTCATGAATGTTCCAATCAGTTTTGAGACAAAACCCTGGTAAACCGGAACACATAATATACTTTTAAAATTAGACTTTTAGTATAGTAATATTATACTCAAATTTACTACACCATAAAGTGCTCAGTTTTATGGTGTAGTTTATTTTTTTTAAATCGTATAAAAATGTTATATATATTTATAAAACACCGAGGTCTTTAATTGTGTGTTATTATTAACTTTATCCATAAGTTTCATTTTTAGACCCTATCAAATATAAACCGACTCATGTACACCCCTTGTAGTAGAGGGTTAAAAATATAAATACTCTAAAATTTTTCAGAATTCTCCAAAGTATTATGGGACCAAAAATGTAATTAGTTTTATTATAATACTAGGTTAGTGTCCGCGCTATGCTCCGGGACATAACATTTATGTGATGATTTTAAGGATATTCATGGACATGAACGGTTCCAATTAGTTTTGAGATAAAACTGTGGTAAAACTGAAACACAAAATTTATTTAATATCTTGTTGTTTGGTATAACAATATTATAATCAATTTAAAGAGAATTAGACGTTCGGTTTTATGGTGTAGTTTTTTTTAAAACAATGTCGTATAAAAAGTTGTGTATATTTAAAAAATAATTATGTATTTAATTGTATTTTATTAATAATTTTATCTCTAAGTTTTATTTTTATACCGTAACACATCCTTAATAGAAGAGAGGTTGAAAATATAAATAGTCTTAATTTTCTAAATATTATGCTAAATATTAGGGGATCAAATGAAAATTAATATTATTATAATAAATTATTATAGATAGATATATATTTTTTAAACTATAACAATATTATTAATTTTAAGAGAATCTCTCAAATAATGACAACTAAGCAAATGAATCTCAAATGATGCCAAGTAAGGAAATATGATTTTGCTATATTATATAGAAGATATTTTATATACATATTTTAAATAAAAATCATTATTGTGAGATAAACTCTCATATTATACAACATAAACCAGAAGCTTTAAAATTATGTCACATAAGTTTTTTTACGTTTTTCTATATTATATAAGGATAATATATAATAGATTATAATTACACTAGCAATTAAAATTGCTCCTTAATATTCATGTAGGATTTAATAATATTTAAAAGTAGTTAGACTTTTAACTATTTTCCACAACTCTTCGGTCCCTAAAAAAATTATTTTAATCTTCTTTTTAAACAAAGTTCATCCAGTATTTACTATAAACCTTTTATATGTTAACATTTTTTTCTTAAAAAACAATACACCATAATAACGAATATTTTATCTTATTTAACTTAAATAAAAAATTAATATAGTTTGAAGAAATTACATTTTTCATCCTTTATGTTTACATCCTTTATCACCAATGGACAATGGTTCTTTTTCGCTAAATTTTTCATCATACGTCATTTATGTTTATAAAATGTTACAAAGTTAGTTCTTTAATCTAACATCTGTTAAAAAAATCTCATTAAAGTGTGTCACGTACGGATCATGTGAGGGCAAACATGTCTTTTCTTAACCCTTTTACAACTTATATTTGATATAAATTGGGGTTTTAATCAAAACTAAAGTTATAAATGAGTTTGAAAAAGACAAATTTGCCTTCACATGATCTACACGTGACACACTAACAACATAATGTTTTTTAAACATAAAGGATGTTTGATGAAAAGTTTAGTAAAAAAAAAGACAAATAATATAAAAGGGTGTAAACTTAAAGGATGAAAAATGTAATTTGTTCTTATAGTTTTATTTTTTAAAATTTTAACAAGCTTTACATAAACTTAAGCAATTACTAATTGTATATATGCTTGTTATAAAATACTTAATACATAAACTTATAAGTCAAAATTGTGTTGCTTCGTGAAGACAATATCTAGTAATGTTATATTAGCATGTGGTCCAAATAATTAAAAATATTGAAAACCAAAGAAAGCGAATAAATTTGATAATTATTATTAAATGAGAATTTTAATCAAAGAGGGTATATTAGTCAAAAACAAAAAAAAAATTAACTCCATGATTTTTGTTGGCTCTATCTATTCACACACTCAACCTTTCTATCCATCCACCTTTTTAACGGCCCGTTATTTAACTGCCCGTTAAGCCTTTAACGGCCGTTAGATTTTTTATTTTTTTTTTATTTTTGCATTTGTAGTATAACGGTCTGTTAGGCCTTTCACGAAATTTGCAATAATTATTTTGGCAATTAAATCATATTATTATAATATCAAATAGTTCAAAAGTTCCTAACATGTTATAGTGTGAAATTTGTAATAATTATAAATTTTATGTGACGATTACTTGGTGTTTCAACACTGCCCGTTAAGCCTTTAATGACCGTTAGATTTTTTTTTTTTTTGCATTTGTAGTATAACGGTTTGTTAGGCCTTTAACGAAATTTGCAATAATTATTATGGCAATTAAATCATATTATTATAATATCAAATAGTTCAAAAGTTCCTAACATGTTATAGTGTGAAATTTGTAATAATTATAAATTTTATGTGACGATTACTTGGTGTTTCAACACTGCCCGTTAAGCCTTTAATGACCGTTAGATTTTTTTTTTTTTTGCATTTGTAGTATAACGGTTTGTTAGGCCTTTAACGAAATTTGCAATAATTATTATGGCAATTAAATCATATTATTATAATATCAAATAGTTCAAAAGTTCCTAACATGTTATAGTGTGAAATTTGTAATAATTATAAATTTTATGTGACGATTACTTGGTGTTTCAAAACTAAAAATAACAAGGTTATGATAACCATATGCAATTATAAGGTTATAAAAATAAATTAAAATTAACTCTATGAGACATGTATGATGATAATATATAAGTTTGAGTTCCTTTATGCTTATCTTTTCTTTTCTCTTGTTCAAAAAGAGAGTAAAGAAGATATGTTGGATGAGAATATCCACGATTTAGGTCACATATTTTGTATTTATTTTATCTTTTCAATAAAAAGAAATAATAAAGTACGTTTCTCATATATATATATATAAGGATGCATTTGAGTTTCTCATATGTTTCAAGTAAATAATCTAAATGATACATATAATTGTTTTACAAAATAATCATTTTTGAAATTAAAAAAAATTACCAATAATTTTAACAGCTCGTTAAGCATCTAACGGCCGTTAAAATTTTTTAAAATTTTTTTTTTATTTTATAATTACGTTTGTAGTATAACGGCCCGTTAAAGACTTAACGGTCGTTAAATGAGTGTTTGGTTAGATTGTTAGGTGTGTGAATAGGGCATCCCTTTTTGTTTCTCTCCTCTTTCTCTGTTAGGGCTATTCACGAGCCGAGCCGAACCGAGCGAGGGCTTGCTTGTGCTTGGCTCGTTCACAATTTGAGCAAAGCCGTTTGGCTCATTTACAAATCGAGCCAAACTCAAACGGAGCGTAAATGAGCTAAATTGAACCGAGTAGTTTTCGAGCAAGCGTCCAGTGAATTTATGAGAATTACTTTTTTTTCATTTTTTCCTTAAGAATTAAGTTTAAAGTCAAATATAATGTACATAAATATAAAATAGTAGCTTTAAAAAAATTAATAGTAGCTTGTAATTTATTTAGAATTTAAGGATGATGTTGATATAATGTCTATAAAACAATTAACAATTAAAAGTAATTATATATATGCACTAATAATATATAATTTGTTTTTATTGTTTTCTGGAATATTAAATTATTAAATATTATAAATAATTATTTTTTAATTATTAATTATATTTAAAGTACTTGAAATTATCCAAGATATTTTTTAAAAGAAATAAATGACTATTATTTTCAAATACTTTAAATATTTTTTTAATTTAAAAATATATATATATTTAGTATCAACATAATTATAACAACATATCATATACTGTGCATACATAATTATATATAAAAAAATTAAAATTATTCGAGCCGAACCGAACCGAGCGGAGTGACTCGTTTATAATCGAACGAAAAACAAGCAAGCATTTTTCTAGTAATTTCCGAGCGACAAGCGACTTGGACATCCATATTCTCTGTCGTATTTATTCTCTCATATCTCTTGATTTACTATCTTTATTTTTTTCCACTGCAATACATATACGTAACTAAAGCTCAATCGGTTTGTAGACGCTTTACATACATATATATAAATTGCTAAGTTAAAAATGCATAAAATAAATGAACTATATGGTGTGAAGTGCATATTTTTATTAGAAGTAAGACATGAAATCAAGTTATAATCAATGCAATTACAAGTGAAATATCATCAAACATAAGAATATATTAAATAAATTAACAACAGTGCGTATGTGTAACTATCGTGTTTTACGTATACGTAACACCACTGTAATATATATGTGACACATCTGTTTTACATATACGTATAATAACACAGGTTTTACGTATACACGTATAATAACACTGGTGTTACGTATACGTAGCACTCATGTTTCATATATTAAAACTTTTCGTCTTATAGTTCAATATCATTATCATCTTTGAGTTCATCTTCTTCAACAAATCATCATCAGTAGCAACAACATCTTCAAATATACAAATACTCAACGTTTTATAACTCTTTTAAAAACAAATGATAGTCGATTTAAACTTTAACTTCGCTTAAAAAACAATCCACTTGATTGCAAGGGGATTTATAATATAAAAAGATATGACAAACATATATTAGAAAGGTAAAATTGTTTCGTTTATAATATACTAGTTTAATGCCCATGTGTTACACGAGTAGTGACATGAAAAACAGAGAAATTTAAATAGTTTAGCAAACGGGTAAATTTGTAGAAAAATAACAAAGTTTTAATTTTGTGCTAATTATGTCTCTTAAACATTGTTTTGTTTCAATTGGATAACTTTAAAATGGTGTCTCAATCCTATGTAATTAACTTGTGTAATATGTAAATATTAACTTTAACATTAGTTTTAAAATAAAGTAAAATAAATGTTCACGAAAACTTTTTTAAAAATTGAACAAAAAACTATGTAAATTTTCATAAATTTGTAAAAAGTAAAAAAAAATGACAAATTTTTACAAATTGCAAAACCTCTATAAAATAAACTGTGAAATTTTTAAAAAGTTTGTAAGAATATTTAGTGGATGTGAGAAAAAAATACAAAATAGGTCTCAAATCAATCTAAAAAATAATCTTTACTTATTATACAAATTAATTTACCTAGGAGTGAAACACCTTTTAAACTTAATTTATGTAATTGAAACAAAACAAAATTTGAGTAACCTAACTGGAACAAAATATAAGTTTGTTATGTTTCTATGTAATTTTTCCTTTATAAAAGAAACATTTGAAAATAACTTACATATTATTACATTAAATAAAGGTTTCTTAAAGCTTGGAAATTAATTACATACAACATTGAAACCATATTTAATGGACAATAGACATGCTTAAATTTGACAAGGATTTCTTCAAGACTTGGCTCAGCAATATAGACACGTTGATAAAAAAATTACATTTTGCAATGGTAAACATTTTTTAACAGCTGAATGCAATTTGCTAGATTTAAATAACATTATAGAAAAACAATAATCAAGAAGCAAATTAATTCAAAAGGTAATACGATTTTTATATTTTCAATACTATATATTTTTTTTATCGATATTGGATTTTAATAATCCGAACGTTTGCACATTGGCCAATATTAATCCCAACTTAAAAAATTCTCTGTGAAAATCCTAACTTGTAACTTATTTCCTACAATAATCATCCGTTAAAGTTAACTTAACACAGTTAATTTTTTTTATTTCATACTGATGTTTTAAGGCTTTTGATCTGGAAGATGATATGAGTCTATTGATGTAATACTTACCTTGAGCCGGTGCACCAAACAACTAAACGGTCTTTAACCAGGTCTTTAAACCTAATGGTGCTTAAATCGAATGTTAAAATTTCTTCATTTAAAACATCGGCTCAAGGTAAGTTTTACATCAATAGACTCGTATCCTCCTCCCGATAAAAGCCCTAAAACTTTGGTCTGAACTTCAAAAAAAAGTAACGCCGTTAAATAACTTTAACGGATGATCATTGTAGGAAAATAAGTTACAAGTTGAGATTGTCACAGGAAATTTTTTAAGTTGGGATTAATATCGGTTAATATAAAAAAGTTCAGATATTAAAATCTGATAACCCTATATTTTAAAAAAGTTTCATTTGATTATCTTGTTAAATTTGAATTAATTAAAAAATGATTAATTATGGAATGAAAATCTTCATCTAATAAAAATGATATCAACATTTTGAGCGGGAAAATAATTCTCTAAGTGCCTTAAATGATTGACAAGTGTCCTCTAAAACCCTCTTTTATTAGAAGGTATAGATATACTTCATTAATAACAATATAGTTGTAGCATGTAGGATATCTTCTTCCAAAACCACCTAGGCTTTAAAATTTTAAGATTGTTACCTACATTAAATAATAGTATAAAATGATCAGTTAGTCATGTTTTGGTTCTGTGATACGAAAACGATAGGGAGATGATGGCCTTTTGTGGTGTTCTTCGGCGAGAAGAAAACTGAGAAAGCCCCGATATTTATTGGTTTTTTAAATGGGTAACTTTGGAAAAATGTAACTAAGTTTGACAACTGTTTCAATTAAATACCTGAAACTTTATTTGTCTCTTTAATGTCAGTGAAGTTTCATTAAGTGTTTCAATCCTATGTACTAATTTTACAATTATTTGAATTTTTAAAAATTGAGTTGGGCAAATGAAATATGTATAAACTTTAGATACTATTTTGTGATTATTTTTATTCAATTTGACTTAAAATCATTAAATTTAGAACTTTGTTATTAAGTTGCAAATTCTTAGTCTTCACTTTTAGATCCTGATTCAAATTGATTGGAAAAAACTTTTACTTTTTATAATAATAATTCATATATGTTTCATATGTCCAACTCAATTTAAAAAAAACAAATATTTGTAAAAATTTTATATAAGATTGGAACACTATGAAACTTTAGTTACTTTAGAGAGACAAAAAAACATTTGAGGTATTTAATTTGAACAATGAGTAAACTTGATTACATTTCTATGACATTTTCCCTTTATAAATACAAAGTCAAAGATGATTTGAGGAATTAGTTTTAAAACCATATTATATCCTTTTCATCAGTGTTACAAAAATAAAAATAGTAGAAATCAAGTTTTTTTTGGTTTTCTTAAGACTTGTTGGTTATTGTTTTAACCTAACTCTCTTTATTGTATAAAAAAAGAGAAAATTTTAAATAAAGGTTATTTTTTGGTTCAAAATATGAGAAAAAATACAATGGTAAAAAATACACAATAACACTTTTAAAAAAATTATAACTCATATTATAAATCAAATTTAAAAAAGTGGTTTACAGACCTTGTTCCTCACGTGACCCTCTAAAAAATGAAAAAAATAATTTATAGTTTTTTAAATGTTTTATATTATAATTTTTATACAAAAGGCACATTGAAAAAACAATAATTTTTAAAATTTTTCATTTATTTTTTTTGAATTTTGATTTAAATTGTAAGTTATGAATTTGTAAACTTTAATTGTGTCTTTTTTTTTTTTACAATTGTGTCTTTGTCACACTTTATACTATTTTTATAATTTATAAAATAATTTCACTCGTAATAAAAATGCGTAAAATCAACTCTATTGTTCGCGAACTTCATATGGCAGGAATAAACGTCTAAGGGGTTGTTTGACAAAATCTGAATCATTAAGTGCTGAATGGTTAAGAGATCTGAACCAGACTTTATAAATGGGAGGATGTTGGATAGAACTTCAAATGAGTGTAAAGTTAGTATATGCTTCATTCAGTTTCATTTAGCATATCTCTATCTTCTAACCATTTAGCACTTAACTGAATCATTCCGATGTTATTTTTTTTTGAAACAAACGCTCTGAATTTTAAATGTTAAATGATTAAACAGTAAACTGAACCATTAAAAAATGAAACAAAAGCTCATAAATAAAATTTAAAACAATCGATCAATTATTAACACATTTAAAACAAGTCTTTGTAGGCAAACTGTTCATTGTTTTTAGGTCGATAAATACATCAACTTTTATGTCGAAGGAGTTAAAATGACATAGCCTTTATTAATTATTAATAGGTTTTAACCGATTTAAACAGAAGATTTCTATAGCACGGCACATTCAATATCTATTCCTTATCACGGCCGGTTCAAGACCAAAGCAACTAAAACCGTTCGTTGTTATAATATCCATTTAATTTTGTTTTCTTTGTTAAACGTGATGTGATGGATGTTTCATGTGTTCTCTTCTTGGGTCAAGTGTTTCTGTTGTTTTCATCTGTTATAATTTTAAATTTCTTGGTATGTTCTGTTAAAAAGTAAAGATTTTTGTTTTAACTTTAGGTCACTACATTTAGGGTTGTGACCGAATTAAACGAGGATATGTTTATATTCGTTTGTTAAGTTATTAGGGAATCAAAGAACTATTCACAAATAGGGGTGTTCATTCGAATCGAATGCGAATTGGGCGAATTAGGCGAATCGAATTGGTCGAATTGGGACTTTTAAAAACTGTATTCGTATTCGATCCACATTCGAATAAAAATCTATGTATTCGATTCGATTAAGTTATTCGAATTCGAATCGAATTCGAATAGATTCGAATGTATTCGCTTTAAAAAAAATATAAATAAACAAACACATCAAGTAACAATACAAATGTAGCACCAACATAACATAAGTATACAACATTACCCAAACAATGTGCAAAACATCACCCAAACAATATGCAAAATACTAACACATCAACAAGTCTAAAACATGTTAACAAAAGGTCTAAAACTGCATAATCAAACAAAAAAAAAGACTATAAACAAGTTTAAAACCTGTAGAAACAACAATTAAGCAGCTGCCATAACACAAAATCATGTTCATATGCAGAAACAACAATTAAGATTGAGTAATGGGTTGGATTTGGGTATTTTAACTTTACTTTAAGCCCACTAAATCATATCATATATAGATAACTAATTAGATATATTAAAAATATATATTAAAAAATATATAAATTTCTTATTCGAATTGGGCGAATCGAATGCGAATCGAATTCGAATGACTGAAAGTCGATTTCGAATGGCCTTAATCGAATTCGATTCGAATCGAATTTCGAATAATTCGAATGGTATTCGAATAATGCACACCCCTATTCACAAACACATAACTAACACAAAAGTTTATGTTTATGTTTGTTTGTTAAAAACTTTAAGATGTTCATGTTTGTCTGTTAAATTTCTAAACAAACCCAAACAAACATGTATTAGCTTAAAAATACAAAAAAACTAAGTATTTAACAAGTTAGCATAATAATACTTATCCAAAAATAAACGAATATGTAAACAAACTTCACATCGAATTGTTCGCCGAACATTTGGTTCATTTAGATATATCCCTATCTACATTCTTAACCATTAAGGGAATGTTTGACAGCATCTGAATGGTTAAGTGTTGAATCAATAAGCGGTCTGAATCATTAAGTGTTGAATCAATAAGAGGTCTGAACTATTAAGAGCTAGTATATTGTTTAACTATTTAAAGACAAATGTCTAACCAATTCAGATAATGACTCATAACCATTCAGACTTTGTATAATGCTTAACCATTCAGAGGCAAATGTCTTAACCATTCAGACATCTGCTCGCGAAATAAACAGTCTAAACCATTAAGTACTAAACCATTCAAACATTTAAACCATTAATAGGCCGAAACAAATTGTCCCTTAAAACTTGCTTTTCAAAAGGCTCCAGCGTCAAGTTCTTTAGTACGTTGTGGATATTTGCTTTTGTAAAAACTTTCATGTCTTCCGGCATCTAAAATACATATAAATAGTTAAAAACGTATGAAAATCAAATAGTTAAAAAAATATAAAATACTTACACCAAATTTAACATTATATAAATACTTGATGCAAATAGGCTTGCGTTAATTAGGACCGGTATATAGCGGATTGACATCAAAATTCAATGTGCATTAATTTCATCCTCGCTCAGTTTCTTTACACGGTTAGCGACACCGTGTCTATCTTGTCTTCATTTTAACTTGAATGTAGTTTACTATTAAACAAAAAACAAAGGATTATTCAAGTACCTAGTATATGATGGGTCAAGCTACATAATCCTAAGTATTCAAGTAGCTTAAGCTACCAACTAATGGGCATTGCACCTTGACTCACATTAAAAACACTATTAACTTCGAAAACAAACAAACAATATGAAAATTTTGTAACTTTTACATCCAAACCAAAGTAATAAAATCACAAAGCATCAGCTCATAAGCTGTTGGTACAAATCCGGGAGCCTAGGTACTGTCGGATCTGGATCAACGGGAACCTCCTATTTCTTCACCTCTTGGTTCTGCAAGATTGGTTCTCTGCACAGGTAACAACGCGTTAAGGCACCACGAAGAACCGAAGGGTGGTTTCTCCGTGATAACCCTCCGGCGTGAGAATCAGTGTATTGATTGTGGAAAGATGAGTGTGTGTGTGTGTTGAATGTGAGAAATAGTAAAGAGAGCATGAGAGCTTACTTTTCTCGAAGAGTCTCTATTTATAGCATACCTGGTTGGAGTAGTGGCTGGTTGGCTCGTGGGCCCCGCAAGGGGACATACCTTTTCGCAGTTCTCGCTTATTGGCTTGCAGGGTCCTGTACCTTTGTTGTGCGCCGAGCACGATTGTGTTCCCTGCAGTGTTGGTGCAGGGAGGTACCAGGTACCAGGTACCAGGTACCAGCTCCTGATTGGTTGTGCTCTGACCATCTCCACAAGTAGTGCCACGTCGTCTGACATAACTGTCGGGTGACGTGGGCGGGTGACATATGGCGGTTCGGGTAATGTGTGGCGGGTCGGTTTTGGCCCGTTTGGGTGTAATACCCTTCATGGTGGGTGAGGGAGTGACTGTAGTTACGGTGGTTGCCATTGTGTAAACGGGCTGGGTTGTTGCAGGTGTTTTTGGGCTAGTGGCGCCTTCAAGTCGTTCCTTGAATGACAGGCTAGGGAAAGAGGTTTTAGTGGTAGTTTTGTTTTGAAGGGATGTTTCATGTGATTCAGAGCCCGAGTTGTCAGAACTCTCAACTTCATCGATCACAGGGGCGCTTAGGTCCGGGAGGGTAGTCATATTGCGGCGGCGTGTAGATTTGAAGAAACTAGGAGAGGGAGAATGCCGGTCCCACGGATGGCACCAAAATGTTGGTACAAATCCGGGAGCCTAGGTACTGTCGGATCTGGATCAACGGGAACCTCCTATTTCTTCACCTCTTGGTTCTGCAAGATTGGTTCTCTGCACAGGTAACAACGCGTTAAGGCACCACGAAGAACCGAAGGGTGGTTTCTCCGTGATAACCCTCCGGCGTGAGAATCAGTGTATTGATTGTGGAAAGATGAGTGTGTGTGTGTGTGTTGAATGTGAGAAATAGTAAAGAGAGCATGAGAGCTTACTTTTCTCGAAGAGTCTCTATTTATAGCATACCTGGTTGGAGTAGTGGCTGGTTGGCTCGTGGGCCCCTCAAGGGGACATACCTTTTCGCAGTTCTCGCTTATTGGCTTGCAGGGTCCTGTACCTTTGTTGTGCGCCGAGCACGATTGTGTTCCCTGCAGTGTTGGTGCAGGGAGGTACCAGGTACCAGGTACCAGCTCCTGATTGGTTGTGCTCTGACCATCTCCACAAGTAGTGCCACGTCGTCTGACATAACTGTCGGGTGACGTGGGCGGGTGACATATGGCGGTTCGGGTAATGTGTGGCGGGTCGGTTTTGGCCCGTTTGGGTGTAATACCCTTCATAAGCTAAACACTATAATCATCAGGGGTGGCCCTGTTAAGGAAATTAATAGGCGTTTGACTAAGACCACAAATTTTTTTAGGACACATTTTAAAAATAAAAAAATACCCGTAGTTAAGATATAATAGTAAACTTTAGCATTTCTAGTCATAATCAATCTTACATTCAATTAAAACTCACTTCTCAAAATTTCGGGGGAAAAGTTCCAGAAGCAATTTTGGTGTCCCAAATCAACTAAACATTCTACTAGTATAGCTATATGTCCAACTGATAACAATAACTAATTTTTTTCATTAAAAATTTATAAGCATTTAACATTTAATTTTTATATGACATGTTTCTCCAAGCATAAACACGTAACGTACGATGACACATTCAACGTGCAATTAGCAATGATGATGATGATATCACGGTTTATATAATTGTTCACATGTTCTTATCTCAGATGATAAACTCTAAGACGGTATTTATTATGTCGTTACTGTTATTGTATTTGTTTTTTATTGTAATAGATTAGATCGTATTTTGGTTTATTGTAATATCTTAGTTAAGTTAGTCTAGTCTTTTGATTAGTATGTATGTTGTACGCGCGATACTATTGTATAGCACGTAGCCAACAATTGACTCAACGACCAAACAATTTCGCATGTATGCGAAACTACATGCGAAACTGTCATATGTATATAATATTGTTTTTTCTTCATTTGTAAGAAACCCTTGGAACTATTGAATATAAATTCTCTAATTACGAGTTCGAATCTGATTGTTTGCTAGGATCATATTGTTATCATCTCTTAAGCATTATTTCATCTAAATCATTCTTCATCTTATTCTCTAATGGGTTTTATATAGTTTTGTTCCCTTCATGCTAGATCTAGTGGTCACAAGTGAATTGAATTGGATCTAAATCATAATAGCATGAACTGATCATTATTTGGACCAACAATCTTTTATAACTTTTTGTCTAACACGCCATATGCATGAGTGATCATGTCCAATTTCAAGTTGTCTAATTGCAAATTCAGAATAACGATCTATAGATTTATATTACATACATGTAAACTGCCATATTACACATATATACATATCAAACTAGATTCAGCATCTTCCATATGACAACGTTTATCTTAGCAACAATGTCACATTTTCTTGTGTCGTGCTTATTTTTACACGAAATCGACTGCCACAAAATAAAAACTAAAGATGAAGCGGAAAATGCACCTGCGCTGAAACTTTTATGATGTATTTAGCATGTTTGTTTCCAACAATAATACTCAAAGTGAACATTCAATCTAATATATCTACACAATATTCTATACGAAAATTGACACGTGAATTTAATTACATCAACACGAAGATCACAAGTTCAGTTTCTATACTATATATCCCCTAAGGTAAAATTCTAATCAGGTACTAGAAATGGTTTTGACTTCAACAAAATTGAATCACCAGACTATTCTTCAAGACATTTTGCAACACAAAATGCATTGGGGATCGCTCGATTGTTCTTTAGGTGTAACTTCTTGCAAGCAATCAGTATGGTATACATGACCACACGAAAGAATATCAACAGCAGGAAGAAGAGGCGGGTTGAGATCATCACCATCATCATCATCAACGTCATATTGAAAGTCATCATCATATTCAGAATCATCATCTTCCATTGCACCCGAAAGATCCTTGTTGCATAATGTACAGTTCTGTCCTAATGGCCCATTTTCCACATCTTTGTCTACAAAATAAATAATAAATAGGCGGTGAAGATACTTCTTGAAACTATGTTCGACACTTGTTATGCTACAAAGGGTTTGAAACTTTGAATATAAATGCACAACAACAAAAACTTATAGAAGTATATTTGGACATACCTTTCCATCTGATACGATAAATTGGTACACGTAAGAACAGTTCATGTTGACTGGTAGAAGGATGATTCGTCTTATCAAGACCAGCCAACGATGCAGTTGAATGTTTTGTGGTTTCAATCTTTTTAACCGGTTTTGAAGAACTATTCAAAATTCCTCTCTTCTGTATAGTAACTAAAGAATCTTTAGAACCGTCTTTTTTGGGCATTTTCCTGGTTTGGATCATTGTAGAAGCATTCTGATCATCAGTTTTCTGAACCTTACTCCTCAAACTATAACTTGGAGCGTGTTCGGCTGTCTGACTTTTACTCCTTAGATTATAAACCGAAGGGACCTTCGGGCTTGGGCCCACGCCTCCAGATTTCTGTAATTTCCTTTTCATGACAGGTACCCGAGGAAGTTTGCTCACTTGTGTCGGATTACTCTGCCGCTGAGATTTATCTAATCGGTCTCCAAGGCCTGCAAGAGTTGCTCTAAAATAAGATAAGTCCAACTAAATCAAATAGCAGTTGTTAGTTTTAATCCAAACAATAAGTAACTGCAATTGTTAGTTTTTTTCTGATCTTTGCAGCGTGACAGGCAAACATAGCAATCATTACCAAGGACTTAGTGAAAAGGATCTTGAAGATGCTATCCAAGATATGACCACAACAAAACATTAACTGCAAATAACAGTCAAATTCTATAATAGTGATTTAACAGAAACAGTTCTCAATCCTTGAAACAAACAGGGCATGGCATTTATGCAACATGTTTTCAGCTAACTTAGGTAACAGTTTTCAAGATGTTTTCAAACTGGGCATGGCATTTATCCTTGAAACAAACAGTTTCTTACCTACTGATTTGTCCCTGCTAGTGCATCTTGAAGCTCCAACTTTAGAAGAAGCCACTGCAGATCTCATCTTTTTTTTCAAAGGGTCATCCTTGCCACGCTGCTGATCTTTACAAGATTTTCCAACAGATTTCTCCATATTAGCAATGCTGAGTAACACACTGCAACAATAATGACATCATTAGCCTTACACACGTTAGCCTAGGTTGCACTAAATTTGAGCTACCGATAGTATTACGTACTGACTACAAGAGGCAATGCATGCTTGTTTGGTACTTAAAAAATGCAAGATAAATGTTACTGCTTGGTTCGAGCATTAATAGAACAAAAAATACATTTTATGAATGAACCAGATTTCAATGCAGCAGCACTTTCATCAAAAAACCATTATAACGGTACTATTTTATGATCATGCTACAAGTGTTTCGATCTCATTCTTTTAAAAAAGCAATATATAATCTTTTTTCACCGTCGTCAATTCTTTTTTAAACATCCTCTAAGATACCTACTTTTTTTAATAAAATGATGCTGCAGTTCTCTGTTTTAAGCCCTGAATATGTTAGAAATGACTAGGGTCCATGGAGCATATAACATGAGTAGTATAACTGCTACTCGAAGTTACAAACGAACATATCCAATAAGACGCCAAAACAAAAGCAAATGTCCATGTTTATGAGTTTATACCGACTCACTATATACAAATAATACCCACTCAATGAATTCAACAACTATAAATATAACATTTATATCATTTAACACATTTCATGTTCCTTATACATATTCTCCTTAGATCAACTAAACAAGATCGGTTATCACATTTCCAAATCATCGTCAAAAACTAAACCTGAGTTAATGGAAACATAACTTGTTTACCAGCAATTACTTAAACAAAGTGATCATTCATACCCAATTACATTAAGCATTGATGAAACCAGAACAACTTGACATGTGTTTCAGATAACCTTTTTAATTTAATAAAGCAAGAAACAAATACCAGATGATCGAATTGAATTGAAACAATTCATAAAGAAACCCTAACTTTGGAAAGAAAATACGATATGGATATGAAATCACTCACCAAGGCGGATCGATTGAGGGGTTTTGGTAATTGCTTTTGCACATCAATTTGATCGGAAAAAGGGTTTTAAGGCTTTTGATCAAATTTATACTTTTGCTTTTTTCTTTTTGTAGGCCCGGCCCTGTTATACATTGCGTTCAGCGTGAAAAAGAAATGAAACGAAATAAACAAAAGAAAAGGAAGGAAAAAATTCGTTGTCTATTCTTTTTTCTCAATTTAGGTTATTAAACCTTCAAAAACTGAGCCATGATCGGACTTTTTGATGTTAAGATAGAAATGATGGGAACGATGTAAGACTCAAGATTTTAATATATGTAACTAAATTTTAAAAAACATCTCTAATATAATAAAACAAAATCAATTTTGCTTAGGTGGCATTGTTGAAAGGCTTCTCTGTTTATGTGTCATTATTTGAGACTTTATATCATAATAGTAATTTTATATTTAAAACAATTATGTAAATATATATAATACAGTAATATAATTTAATAACGCTAATTACATACTGACCCCCTAATATTTAGTATAATTTTAACAAATTTAAGAATAGTTATATTTTCAACCCTCTTCTACTAGGGTGAGAATGTGTCAGTTTATATTTGATAAGATATAAAAATAAAACTTTGATATAAAGTTTGTAATTGCCTACAATTAAATACTTCAGTATTTTATAACCATAAATAACTTTCTTATACGAAATTATATTTTAAAAAAAACTACTTTATAAGATCAAGCATTTATTTTTCTTTAAGTTGAGTATAATATTGGCATAACAACCGAACAATTTTTTTAAACAATCTTGTGTTCCGGTTTTACAACGGTTTTGTTTCAAAACTAATTATAACCGTTTATGCCCATATGAATATTCTTATAATCACCACTTGGGTGTTGTTTTCCAAACCATAGTGCTTCTTTCGTTATGACTATAAGACTCATGGACCCTATTCGGGTCAAAAATACTACCCGCATATATTTTCATATATTCAAATTTATCTTTTTCTGTATCTATCTACTTAGTTTATAACTAATCATATAAGTGTTCAAATTTAAGTTTTTAAAATATTTATTTATCCATATTAACCGGTGGATTACTTTGTAGTTATATTCCTCATGAGATTCAAATTCTATATTACATATATATTACGTGTGTTTTAAAAAAAATATTTTATTAAAGTTTTTTTTACTCAAACCCGTGTGTCACGCGGACACTATCCCAGTATATAATATCCTTATATAATATACCAAAACAAAAAAATCTTATGTGGCATCTTTTCATAGCTTTTAGCTTATGTGACATTATTTGATAGATTATCTCATAATAATGATTTTTTATTTAAAATATGTATATAAAATTTAATATAATAAAACTAATTACATTTTTGGTCCCCTAATATTTTGGAGAATTCTGAAAAATTTAAGAGTGTTTATATTTTTAACCATTTACTACAAGGGGTGTACGTGAGTCGGTTTCTATTTGATAGGGTTTAAAAATGAAACTTATGGATAAATTTAATAATAACGTACAATTAAAGACCTCGGTGTTTTATAAATATACATAACATTATTATATGATTTAAAAAAAATTAAACTACATCATAAAACTAAGCACTTTATTCTCTTTAATTTGAGTATAATATTGCTATACTAAAAATCTAATTTTTAAAAATATATCATGTGTTCCGTTTTATCATGGTTTTGTCTCAAAACTAAATGGAACATTCATGAACATCCTTAAAACCATCACTTAAATTGTGTTCCCGAGCGTAGCGCGAGCACTAAACTAGTATTAACTATATTAAAATGTTTTTGAAAAATTAAAAATTCATGTCCCAGCACTCAACATTTAAATTTAGTAAGAAGGTTTTGTTATCGAAACACGAAAAAACATGCTAAAACTATAATGTAAATAAAGTATAAAAGTTGAGAGGGACAAAAGAATTAAAATTAGCAATGTTTTATACGAAATGAACACATAATCAATATAAAAGAACCGAAATATAATAGTTAGAAGTTGGTTAATCAGATTATTTTATTATTTCATGTGTTTATTGTTTTGTATTGGTATTATTATCTTAATTTAGGTATGAATGATCACTGTTGGGGTTGGTGGTCTTGTGAGAAGTTTTGCTTTTACGCTATGTTTGCGACTTCATTTAACGAAAGAAAAGAAGGAAAATAAATCATTTCCCTTCTTTTCTTTTCTTTTCTCTTCTTTTCGTCTCTTTCTTTTCTTCTATTTCCTTTCAATTTGAAAGGAAACATTTTCCTTCATTTTTCTTCTTGTTTTCCTTCTATTTTCATTCTTTAATGAAACTCGAGAACACACATTCCATTCATTTCCTTTCTTTTAATGAAACTCGGGAACACATGTATAATTATTCTTAATTTCCTTTCATTTTTTTTCTTTTCCTTCCTAAAGTAAGCTCGGGAACACAACGTTAGAGTAGTCATTTTTAAAATGTTTAAGGTTCAAACCTGAATAAAAATTGAACCTTAATATATAAATATATAATTTTCGTTTAGGACTAAGATAGGGTAGACTCTCGTTTAAAAAAAGGTACGACTCATATTTTACAATTATCATTTACAATCGGTGACTGGTATATACTATATAATATAAATAAAATAGTTCAGATACATTGTAATAAGACTTATTTAAGTATAATTCTAATAATCAAGGTTGGTGAGACATTACTTATTAGACCCTCTACTTTGTTTATTTTACAGCTTTCACCCTCCAAATTAACTTTACATATCTACGACTTTGTCTTATTATCATTTTGAACCCTAAAAACTTAGCCAATATACATCTTTGACCACATAATCTACTTTAATATACTTGCGACTTTGACCCCTCATAGATTTTGACTTAGTTATCACTTTGACCGCTAACTTTGAATATATCTTCGTCTTTTAATATGTGGCGCATTAAGACTTTAGACCGTAACGTGCGAGACATAAATTTTTTTTATCAACGTGTGTCACGAAGTAAGTACGTTAAACTCGATCGCCACATCACACGACCTGATCTTAAATTTAGTGTAAGTCTAACTAAAAAACACAAACACAAATCCATATGTTTGATAGGTATAAACATTCACGCTTTTTGAAAACATCAACATGAATAACTCTTTAAAATTGCTTTACATCCTCTAGTCTAATCTATCTCTATCCAAATTCCAAAGCATAACTTTTTTTGACACATAGTCACAATTTTCCACCAATTCATATAAAGAAAAATCCTGAGTTTCAAAACATCAGTGTCGTCCCTTACGAGTTACGACTTAAAAGACGCACGGATTGTAAAATCAAATCAAATCAACCCATTACCCACTTGCTTAATTTTTATCCGGTAACCACATACCGTATATGTTTTCGACATGTGTTGTACCCAGTTTACGAATCGAGTTTCATTACATTTATCTCTCAATAGATGAGGTATACTTTTCGTTACCTATTTGTTTTAGATAAATAACTACTTTGTTACTTTCTTTCTTTCTAACTTGTTTATTAAGAGTTAGCGTGAAGAGAATGGTTAACGCCACCATTCTTAAATCTTAGACGCAAAGTTGACGTTATAACGTCACTGCAACAAACTATTACTAACAACCTTGTATATTAATTAATTTCCTCACAAACTATCATCATCTTTCTCCCAATTCATACTAAATCAAAATGCAATTTTGGAACTTGGGTTTTGTTCTTTTCGTCTTAATTTCTGTTAATTGTAGCCTTATTTTGTCTGATGATCATTCAGACCCAATTACTCAACAGAAGCTTGACCAAGTGTCAAACCTGCCAGGTCAAAATTTCAATGTAGACTTTGGTCATTATGCTGGGTATGTAACTGTTAATAAACAATCTGAAAGAGCTTTGTTTTATTGGATGACTGAAGCCACTCATGATCCTTCTTCCAAGCCTCTCCTTCTTTGGCTCAATGGAGGTTGTTTATACTTTAAATTTATGTCATTGATACTGTTTTGATAATGCTCATTTGATTTTGGTCATAGTTAGTGGATAATTGTTGGTTTAAGTTTAAACCAGTTTCACAAGGGAAATGAATATGATGGTGGTTACTTTGATGAATTGTATTTGCTCACCAATGTTGGGTTGTGTTGTTAGGGCCCGGATGTTCATCGATTGCGTTTGGAATGGCCGAAGAAGTCGGGCCATTTCATGTTGGTGAAGACGGAAAGTCTGTTTATTTGAATCCATATTCTTGGAACACTGGTGGGGTTTTGAAATTTGTAAATTGATTTAACTAGTTTTAGTGTGAGTTTGGTTGTTGAAATGTTGTTTGATGGTTGTTAATGGAATTGCAGTGGCGAATTTGTTGTTTCTTGATTCTCCGGTTGGAGTCGGCTATTCTTATTCTAATACATCTTCGGATGTTACAAGCAATGGAGATAAAAGAACTGGTATAACTTCAACCTTTAATATTGCAAATACTTAGTATGTCTGCCTCAAATACCATAAGCGTGTTTTGGGCGCGTTGGTTGTGCATTATTATGGGCAAAACGAACAATATTTAGGTATGAGGATTATGTAGCTTATTTTGTTTTGCACTCTTCTGTTGCAGCTGCGGATTCACTTCAATTTCTATTGAACTGGCTTGACCGATTCCCTCAGTATAAAGAACGGGATTTTTATATAGCAGGCGAGAGCTATGCAGGTACATTAGTGTAAACATTGTTCCTTTTATCTTATACTCTAAAGTCAGATAAGTAGTCAGAGATTTGACTTTTGATATCAAATAACTAATTTCCATATTAAAATGATCGAAAAGGAAAAGAAATTATAAATGCATTCAAGCTTATTGCACTTGTAACAGATCATGAAAAAGTTGGCATTATATTTGTATCAGAACATGAAAAGGTTAACATACAACCCAAACCGAATCATTTTCAGGCTAACAAGTTCATAGTACCATGTGTAATCGATTTCTTTCTATGCAAGAGTCGATAAGTGTGATTTATGGTAAATGATTAGTTTTGACTTTTTCTCAGGACATTATGTTCCTCAATTAAGCCAAGCCATTGTGAGATACAACAAAGCAAATGCAGGAAGTCCAATTAATCTTAAGGGTTACATGGTACAGATTTTCTGCAGTCTCCGACAGGATTTTTGTTGCATGTTTACTACTTTTATCTGCATTTTTTTAAAGATGAAAAATATCAAATGCAGGTAGGGAATGCTCTGACTGATGATTATAACGATCACGTTGGACTTTTCCAATTTATGTGGGCTTCTGGTATGATTTCTGACCAAACTTACAAAAAGTCGAACGAATTATGCAACAGGGAATCATTTATTCACCCCTCACGAGAGTGTGACCAGATAAATGATATTGCTTATCAAGAAATGGGTGACATTGATCCTTATAGCATTTTTACCCCACCATGCACCGCCAACGGTATCACTAAACGACTTATGAGAAGATGGCATGTACGTATTTCCTTTCTATGTAATGTCTGTTTATTTGTTTGATAGCATTGTTTCTTTCTTCTACACAACTTTTGCAATGTAGAGTTTGAAGTGGTTGTTATTTAAACTTTAAATAACCGTTGGAACATCTCTTCTTGATTGACAGAAGGTTGGGCGTATTGGGCAAAGTTACGATCCTTGCACGGAACAACACTCCAAGGTTTACTTCAACTTACCCGAGGTTCAAGACGCCCTTCATGTTTATCACACTAACATTTCAAGAACCTGGGAAACCTGCAGGTGTTACTTGTATATTAAAAGTTGATCATATCTCAAAAGTTACAAACTGATATGATATGTTGTGACCTTTAACATCATACATTGTTGCGCAGCGGTGTTGTAGGGATGCATTGGAAAGATTCTCCTACGTCTGTGCTCGATGTCTATCAGGAACTTATAAGTTCGGGACTTCGTATTTGGATATACAGGTTCTTCTTAATACTTTTCTCATAACTATCAAAAGGCATTGCTTCAAAATTGTTCTTGATTTTTATAAAACTTCATTTTGATGTAGTGGTGACACGGATGCAGTGATTCCTGTCACATCTACACGTTATAGCATAGATGCTCTCAACCTTACCACAATCGGCCCATGGCGTGCCTGGTATGATGATGGCCAGGTAATCTCTCCATCATGAAAATACATTTTTTGGTCTGCCCCCACAACACGACATGTGGGGGCCCAACATGGGACCTCGCTAGTAACCAGCGTGGGCCACATGTGACGTAGGTGGAAATTTGTCATGATATTTGAAATTTGAAATAGGTGGGAGGATGGACGCAAACATACGAAGGGCTGACTTTTGTGACGGTGAGAGGAGCGGGGCATGAGGTACCTTTGCATAAACCAAAGCAAGCACTCACTCTTGTCAAGTCTTTCTTAGCGGGAACCTCAATGGCACCCGTTACTGAGCAAGTGACCGAGTCTGAAACTTCTGCTTCACAATAAGTTAACGACTACTAATGATTCTTTGTGCTTGTGCCTTATGAAGCATGGTGTGGTCTTACTGGTACGCCGACATGAATAAACCGGTTTTCTAATGAGGATGAGTGTGTTTAGTCTAAAGCAGAGATAAAATCTGCCATGAAGTTGATATTGTGGTTGTTCTTTTATCTTCTTTATAGGTTCTATTTGTATCCCACATTGACAAATTTAAACCTGAAACAAATAAGTGTAATCTAGATGTATTTAGATAAGTAAGTTTTAGTCAGATATACTCATCGTCAAAACTCATTGTTGTTTAATAGTAATTGTTGGTATTAATTATGCTTAAAAATAGTTCTTAACTAGCTTTTACACACGAACGATGCAGCATGTTTGTGAATTTACTACACGTGTTACATTGGTCACATTCAATAGGGTGTTATGCAAACACTCGACGTAAAATGATATTAATATCGTTAACGACACATTGCGGTGGTATCACATTCAATAGGGTGTTATGCAAACACTCATATTTTGTAGTTTTAATATATCTGCTCCACACACATGACACATACGCACACTAGTTTAGTGCCCCGCGCTACGCTCGGGAACACAACATTTAAGTGATGCTTTTAAGGATATTCATGAATGTTCCAATCAGTTTTGAGACAAAACGGCGGTAAACCGGAACACATGATATACTTTTAAAATTAGACTTTTAGTATAGCAATATCATATTCAAATTTACTACACCATAAAGTGCTCAGTTTTATGGTGTAGTTTATTTTTTATAAAAAAATCGTATAAAAATGTTATGTATATTTATAAAACACCGAGGTCTTTAATCTATCTAATACTTCAAGGTTTTAGGGGGAAAATTTTTGGGGGAAAATTCTTTTTGTTCTATAATAAGAAGTTTTGGAGGTAAAAATTAAATTGAATTTTGCACCATGCATAAGTTGATGGAGCAAAATCTTTAAATTTTAAATACTTACAAATTTTTAAACATAATAATTATGATTTCTTTATAAATATTATTATTTAACCCGTGTGTAACACACGGGTATTAAACCTAGTTGTATGTTATTATTAACTTTATCCATAAGTTGCATTTTTAGACCTTATCAAATATAAACCGACTCATGTACACCCCTTGTAGTAGAGGGTTAAAAATATAAATACTCTTAAATTTTTAGAATTCTCCAAAATATTAGGGGACCAAAAATGTAATTAGTTTTATTATAATATATTTTATATACATATTTTAAATAAAAATCATTATAGTGAGATAAACTCTCATATTATGCCACATAAGCCAAAAGCTTTATAATTGTGCCACATAAGCTTTTTACGTTTTCCTATATTATATAAGGATCTTTTATTTTCCCCAAATCTGCAAGCCCTAGAACCGAAAATGGCGAGACCTGGAACATCATCAACCACAACAACCATAACCCTAGAAACACCATCTCCATCGCAGACAACAACAATAACGCTAACGCTCAATCCAAGGAAGAAGAAGGTGACATGGAAAGTAGGCACCGTCGATAACGAGTTTCTTCAAAAAAAGAGCTCCAAAAAATGCTGCATCTTTCACAAACAAAAACCTTTCGATGAAGATTCCAGCGACGACGAAGACTGTCACAATCATGATCATCATTGTGGCGGATCAAAAGAGGACGATGGAGCATCGACGAGTTAGGTTTTTTTTCATTTTTTACGAGAAATGTTTATGTGTGTATACTTTATAGAAACCTGATCATGATTTTGAATCAGATGCACTGAATTTGTTATTGTGCTGTTTTGCATGTTGATTGAATTTTGGTTCTTGATTGTATGTAGTTTAGAAGCTTTTTCTATGATTTATGACAAATCACGCTTGCTTAGCTTAGTTTTTGTTTGTTTGCACACTCAAGTTACAAGTATTTGAAAGCCTGAAACATGTTGCATTTGATTCGGTTCATTAACTTGAGAAAAAAACTGAGGAAGATCAACTGTTTAAGTAAATCTAGTTGATTCGATGACGTTCATTCACCTGGTCGATGGTTTTTGAGATCGTTTCAGACTAAGAAGTTTTTGAGCTGCAGAGTTTCTCTATTTAAGATTTTTCGAAGCTTGTTTAGCTAACTGAAGTTTCACTAATCTGCTACAAATTCTTGTTTCATGAGCCACTTAATGCTTCATTAGATGCATTCTATCTCATTCTAAAGTTTTCTGCAGAAGTTGTTGAGCAAAGAGTTTCTTTTAAAGCTGTACATGTTATTGAATTCGTGTTTTTGCTACAAAGATCTGCATAGTAGGTGCTTGTTTTGCTGCAGCTGTGTAATAGATTGGTCGGTCCTGATTCACATTCAAGTAAGGAGTTTACTGTGCTTTGGCCTCAGGACCATGGTCTAGTCCATATGCGTGTATCAGACACCTATGACAGTCAATATACTTGTATCAGACGCCTATGACAGTCAGTATGTGTCTATCAGACAACTGTGATGCTCAAGTAATCATATGTTAATTAGAGGTATAAGGCAACAACTGATAGTGTTGGAGACAATATAATTGGTCATAGCGTTACAGGGTTGAAAAAAACAGCCTTTGGAGATATGTGATCACATCAATTCATCAAAAGCCTTCTAACCTTCGGTGCACTCTGCCCGTCAGGAAAGAATCACCGGGTCCTTGGAGGACCATTATGTTAGGGTATGAATCGTGAAGAAGAGGAAGAAATATAGCAGGAAACCTCCAGCCGTTTCGAGTGTAAAGTCCACGTCTTTACTACGGATGAAGAATAGTTCGCAAAGGCTGGGTTTGGATTGGGATAAATGAAAAAAAAAATAGATCAATATCATTGTGATGTTTTATATAATCATGCTGTAAGTCATTTTATTTAATTGATTACAAATCTGAGGAGCCACCACCACTCTTGGTTTGAATGTATTTGAAAATCTGAATGAAGCCTCCAATCAGCACCGTTAGAGATGCTCTTAGTAAAGTGTCAACATTTGTAAAGGCTTGTATGCATGACCCAACTAATTATGTCACTCATGCAAATGTGTCTAATATCTCATTTAAAAGATACGAGTATAATGGTAAACAAGTTTACATCATATGATGTAACATTTCATAAAGAGACATCACACATTGCAAAATATGATGTTAATTGACTGTATTTTTATTCATCTGAAAGTTGATTTCCTGAACTGGATCATGTTCAACTTATAACTGATTGTCAAACACTTTGAAACCAAATTTTTAACATTCAAAAGCAAAATATTATATGATAATCATGGTTTTAAAATCTGTTTTAAGACATGACTTTCAAATTTAGAAACAACTTAAAGCACAAGAAAGAAGAACCCATCTATGTGTCCACAGATTGCCTCTTTTACAATGCTTTTTTTTAATCTGCTTCAGTTTTGTTAAAATGACAAAGACAAAGAACCGAAAATTATTTTGGCTTACAAACAAGTGTCGAATACAAGCAGCTAAACACCCTATTAATAAGATAAAACAAGCAACTATAACATACTTCATATCTTCTACATCTCCGACTAGTCCACAGGAACCTCAACTTCCATCTTCAAGTCAGAGTTGCCAAGAATCTGCAAATAAAACCACAAATATTCATTATGCAGTTTCAAATAAAAACAAAATTGGTCTTTTAATTCATAATTTATAAAAATGAGCCTGTTGCTCTTTTATATCATGGACCCATGCCCTGAACAAAAAACAAAAACCTCTTCTGAATTATATACATGCAAACTTTCATAAGTTTATGTGAAGATCAAGGTAAAATGCAATATTCAAGAACATATGTTTTGAGTACAATCATCAAAGACATAACAAAGCAATGACAGATTAACTGTGCTTGTGGAACAGGTGTAGAAAGTTATAATCTTTATTCAAATCGAAACACATAGAAATTAAAATCACCTTCATGAAGTCAGAAAGAACTAAAATCGAATCTTTCTTATAACCAGCTTCCTCGAGAACTTGGGTCAAAACAAGCTGTAAAAGCAGCATCAACAAAGATCACTTTTAGTTCAAAACAACAAACAAAAACCATGCCAAAGACAACATATGAAAATAGCTTATGTTGGTTGGTTCTATAAACACATCACATCATTGTACATTTTGCAAATCTCATATCCTCAAAGGGCATAAAGAAATGATCTTTTTAACAATACATGCTACAAAATCATGTTAATGATCTCTTCATATTATAAACTCACCTCCCTTTGTTGTTCAGAAATAAACTGCCCCGTCAAATCGCGTAAAACATCCAACAAATCAGAAAACGCAACCTTCCCATTCCCATCAGAATCATAAACCTTAAATATATCTGCAAACCAAATATAACCTTTGTCAACAAACAAACAGAAACAGAAACAGAAACATAAACATAGATGGTCATTACATTCAACTTTATGTTGTAACGTCGCACGCGAACTAAACGCAGACAAAAACGCCACAAATTCCTTGAAATTCAACCCATCAATCATCCTGAACAGTCTCTGACAAAACAAACAAACAAACAAACAAACAAACAATGAAACATATGAATTAACAATGAAATGAAGAAAGATGAAAGAAACCTGAGCAAGGGGATTAACGGCAAATTCGGGTACTGAAAGAAATTCATCAGCAGAGATAAATCCTCCACTGTTACGATCCAACTGACAAAACCTTTGGTACAAGGAAACAATCTCTTGTTGCGAAACTAGAAACAATCAAAGAAGAAATGAGCCCAAAATAAGATGGGTTTAGAATTGGTTGATGACTTACAGGTGTTGTTGCAATGTTCTTGAACTTCTTCGATGTCGTATTGAGTGAGCATTGATGATGTGTTGCCCATGATTTTGAAATTGGAAGAACCCTAGAAATGAAATTGGTGAGGTTTGGGGAAAGAAAAGGGAGTGATTTGGTGAGCAGCACAACAAGAATGAAGAAGAAGAAGAGATGTGTTGCGATCTTGAAACTAGATTTGTAAATGTTTTCACTTTTCACCAAATTGCTTTTCAACTTTTTTTTAGTTGGCTCATCGAGCCTGCTTGGGATTGCTTTTCAACCAATTTAATTTTGTAGTTGTTAAACCGTCGAACACAACTATTAATCTATTATAACCTAAAAATATTTCATTTTTTACACATACGATTTTTTTTAGAACTTTCACACACAAACACTATATTTCTAGGGTCATCGTTTTTTATAAACTATCACAATCACCTTTATAAATCTTCAAAAACTCATTTAAACATATTTCCAGGGTCATTGTATTTTTTATGTATATTATATTCACACGGCTCACGTAATTAGCAACGCATCTATGGTTTGTGATGTTAACATAAATGTTGCACAAGAGTTCGAAAAAAATCTTTAAAAAGTACGGATCAATTGGTTCGAAAAAGTGTATAGTTATTATTGTTATCATCACTATTATTACTATTATAATTATTATTATTGCTATTATTATTATTAATTTTTTGAGATTTCAATTTTTATTTATGTAAGTACATAATAGTCCATTAAGTATGTCAAGACTTTATAGGTTTACATAAACAACCCCTATGATATTTAAAGACTTAATATCATTGTACTTAATAGAAAAAGTTAACAAATTTAGTGTTATGGGCCGAAACAGTTAAAACAAAAAATAAAACGTTAAGGGCTGATATGCTAAAAGTTTCATATTTGGGCCAACATGGTTAAATTTCATAAACCACAAGAGCGAAAATAGTAATTTACTCAAGAAATTAATAAGTTAAAAATAATGTTTAGATAAATGAAAAAGACTTTTGAATTTGCTTCTCAATCGGGTTAAAAAAGGAGTTTATAGAAGTTAAGTGTGGGTGATTTCTAAAATGGAAAGAGATGACAATAAAACCAGAGCTCGGTGGGAAAACCCGAAACCCGACATATTTGGGCCGGGTAATGGCTCGAATTTTCGGGCTTGAAACCGGGTTTGGGATTTTGTTTTGAAAAAAATCTAGGTTCTGGTATAGGTATGGGATCATGTGAACCCGGCCCGATTATCCGAAATACTACCTGAAGATATATTATTTATATATTTTATTTTCCTTATGTATAAATCCTTAAGCTCCATTAATTTTAGTTTTCTCATGCATTGTATTAAACAATGAAGCGACTATTTCAATTTCCAAATCTTTTTTTGATATTGTTTGGAAAATGAATCTTTTTTTTTATATTTGCCACACCTATTTCTTTTGGATTCATGTATCATGAGAATTTATGTATTTACAATTGATATATTTTATATTGTATAAATATATATCATTTTTAATTTGTGAAAGTAATTGACGGGTTTACCCGATACCCCTGGGTATGCCGATACCCGACAAGTAATTACCCAATAGATACCCAATGAGTATTGGATCGGGTATAAGACTAAGTTTTACATTCGGCTACAGGCCTGAAATTAATTAGTAATACCCGTCGCATACCTAACCTATTGTCATCCCTACAAATGAGGACTTTTGTAAAACACATTCCTCTTGTGCCCTCAATAATCTGCTGCTCACAACTATTAAAAAATTGTAAATTGTACTTATATTCTAATTACTTATATAAACATTAAAAAGTTATTTTATAATATGGTTTAAAAACGTTATAATATGACGATGTGTATACTAATCTTTATATAATATAGCAAAACCAAAAAAGCTTATGTGGCACCATTTTAAAGCTTCTGGCTTATGTGGCATCATTTGAGAGTTTATCTCATAATAATGATTTTTTTATTTAAAATATGTATATAAAATATATTATAATAAAACTAATTACATTTTTGGTCCCCTAATATTTTGGAGAATTCTGAAAAATTTAAAAGTATTTATACTTTAACCCTCTACTACAAGGGGTGTATATGAGTCGGTTTATATTTGATAGGGTGTGAAAATGAAACTTATGGATAAAATTAATAATAATATACAATTAAAGACCTCAGAGTTTTATAAATATACATAACTTTTTTATATGGATTTTTAAAAAAAAATAAACTACACCATAAAACTGAGCATTTTATTCTCTTTAATTTGAGTATAATATTGCTATACTAAAAATTTAATTTTTAAAAATATATTTCGTGTTTCGGTTTACCACGGTTTTGTTTCAAAAGTTATTGGAACGTTCATGAATATCCTTAAAAGCATCACTTGAATGTTGTGTTCCCGAGCGTAGCGCGGGCATCATTTGAGAGTTTATCTCATAATAATGATTTTTTTATTTAAAATATGTATATAAAATATATTATAATAAAACTAATTACATATTTGGTCCCCTAATATTTTGGAGAATTCTGAAAAATTTAAAAATATTAATACTTTTAACCCTCTACTACAAGGGGTGTACATGAGTCGGTTTATATTTGATAGGGTGTGAAAATGAACATTATGGATAAAATTAATAATAATATACAATTAAAGACCTCAGTGTTTTATAAATATACATAACTCTTTTATATGGACTTAAAAAAAATAAACTACACCATAAAACTGAACATTTTATTCTCTTTAATTTGAGTATAATATTGCTATACTAAAAATTTAATTTTTAAAAATATATTTCGTGTTTCGGTTTACCACGGTTTAGTTTCAAAACTTATTAGAACATTCATGGATATCCTTAAAAGCATCACTTGAATGTTGTGTTCCCGAGCGTATATTTGATAACATGTAAAATTTTATACCCTTGTAATGCACATGTAAACAAATCGAATATTCTAGTCAAAATCATATTTTTATTTTTATTACAAAACATATCAAATTTTATACTATATAAATATCAAGCCGATTTTTGTTATATTATATTTGATAACATGTTGTGTTCCCGAGCGTATAATACACCGTAATAACCCACCCAGTTAATAATAAATATCAAGCCGATTTTTGTTAAACTTCCGTCTAGATCTTCTGTATCTGCAAGAAATCAACAAATATAATAAATAAGTTCGGTAACTAGAATAAATGTTCTAAATTATACACAATACAAAGACACCTATACAAACACACTACAAGAAATTGATTCCAAAAACACTTTTTCCATCGACACTTTTTGTTGGTACTGTCTACTCTTTCCCAACGACATGTTGTCAGGGAAGAGGTATGACTGGCTTTTGAGTAGTCAAGTTCTATCCCAGCGACTTGTCGTTGGTATAGAGAAGAGCGGAAACTTTGGCGCTTTTGTGAAACTTTTAGCGGTTTATGGAAACTTGTCCCAACGACAAGTTGATGGCACAATTAAATAAGATTTTTTTTCACATTATATTATTTACGATTCTGTATAATAAAAAACAACGTAGTTTTGTTCCACCTTGTCCCAAGGACATGTCGTTGGAATATGGTAGTTTATAAGTATTTTCGATATATTAATAGTATGAAGGGGGTATTGCATCGTATGGTAGCCAACGACGCATATACCTAATATGACTAGGCTATCCCAACGATAATTTATGTCAGCCAAATGTCGTTGGGGACAACTTATACCAAGGACATATCCTTGGTAAAAGTGACATATTTTTCCTTGGCATAGGGTCCAATTTTTGTAGTGACATTTCATCAAAACTTTATATACAAATTAGGTGACCATATTAGTTTTTTATTTGTTGCCTAATGTTGGTGTGTGTTTTTTTTCTTTGTTATCTATATTTGTAACTACGCATACCTTATTTAAGAGGTTGTGAACAAAGTCCTTAACGTCCGATATAAGTTGGTCAGATTCAGACAACTCCGAAAAGAGGTAGAAACCATGAAACATGTTCGGATAGTCCACCAAGTATGCTTCTTTCCCACATTTCTTGAGCCACTTGTAGTATCGTATCTGCCAGTCGCGTAAAATATCAAACCCGGCCACAACAACCATGGCTGGAGGAAGATCCATTTTCGATATGTCGACAGCATTAGGCCCGCTAACATTGATGATGGGATGGTCCCGGTTATAGGGTTTATCTAGCGGCATGAACGCGTTCCAAAACCAATCTGTCCGCTTCGTTGATAGAATGGGTGTTGTTCCATCCAGCCGTATTTCGGAATCAGTTCGCTTCTCCCCGCCAAAAAATGGTTGTATCAACACCAGCCCGATCACCTTCAAAACATCATATATGCTTTTCATAAGGAACCATTATATATGGCTTGGTACAAAATAGGAATAAGACTTGATATAACGCTCAAATTTAATTATATATCATATTCATAAAGCAGAAACATAGAAGTACTCTTATAAACTTAATAATATTTTTGATTATTTGAATTAAAATTGTTAAGTCGTTTATGACTATAGTTTAAAGTAAGATTTATGATCTTCCATTGTGAGAAGGACGGATTGGGATTGTTTATGAAATTTACGTAATCGTTGATCTCTTGCTGATTGATTAAGTCAAGTTGATTAGATTTATGCTCGATCATATTGTGTTTCCATTGAAGATTAGAAGAACAATCTTCAAGTTTGACTTGAGCAAATTAGAGCTAAGTCGACATATATAGTAGCAGAAACACTTATTGAATGATCACAAGGTAACTATATTAGATGTAATAAAGTTATGTTTTCTATCTCAATAGTTAATATACATATTCATATTTAGATCATTATCTACGTACTTAAAAATAAAGATACCTAAGGTTTATATATACTTAAGAGTTAATATATATTGAGCTACTTTTGAAGGGGTCAAGATGGATAAGACCAATTTTAATGGTCAATCATCTATTAAAAACACATTAAGTTGAAGAGCACGTACAAATAAAGTCACTGGTTTTCTAAGCTACTTTCTTTTTCTTTGTTTATATCTTATACGTATACTAGGTCGGAAACCTATATATAATCCATGTTATAAACAAAAAAATATTAAATTTAATATTTTTCTATTTATGTTTTCGAAAGATTAGAAGAGAATAAATAATTAAGTTTTATTACAGAATATATAAAAACAATTAAATAAAGTTTTTCTTATACGCCTATATATTTATATCAAGGATTCTTTTTTTACATTTTAATGATTCAGTTTAGTGTTTAATCATTCAAATTTAGCATTCAGAGCATTTGTTTAAAAAAAAGTCTCTGAATGGTTCAGTTAAGTGTTGAATAGTTAAGAGACATAGAAATACTAAATGAAACTGAATGGAGCATGTATCAAACTTACCATCATCTGAAATTTTACCTCAACATCCGTCTCATTAACAGAGTCTTTTAATGGTTCAGACCTCTTAACCATTCAACACTTAATGATTTAGATTTTGCCAAATATTTTCAAGTAATTGAAATTTAACATTAATTTTTATTAAAAAAATAATAATGTATATTTGAAAATTTGAAAACATTAAATTTAATTAATATCTCGAACATCATAAATGACTATCTTAAATATAAATGACTATCATAATGTAACCATATATTTTTATGTTTTTTTTCAAGTTTACATATCAAATGTTGCTAGGATCGAAAGCTAAATATCTTTACTATCCCCTTAATTTGGTCACGCAAACAGTTTAAGCCGACCCTCTTTATTATGATTATGAATAGCTTTATGGAGATTAGAATTAACAAATTATGGATTGAATGTTACAAAGATGATCAATTGGTACAATGGTACGTACCTTGAGTCGTTTGAAGTTGAACTTGGAGACTGTTTGAGCAACATTATGAGTCAAGTGTGCGCCCGAACTATCACCTGCGATAAAACAACGCGAAATATCTGCGTTCTTCGGTAACCATTTCGACCTGTTCTCTTCATCGTCCAAAAACTTCAGCACATCAAACGCAGCGTCATGTTGCATGGGATGTCGGTTTTCGGGTGCAAGAGGATAATCAACAGAAACAACAATGGCTGGCAATTGTCTTGCCAATTTGCAACCAACATCATTGTACGTGTTCGCATCTGGGGACAGGACGACGTATCCGCCACCGTGAAAAAACACCATAACCGGAAGATTTTCAATAGCATATTGTGTTGGAACATATACACGGAACCACAGCTTGCGAGTTGGATCGACTACCACGTCGTATGTCACGACACCATTCACGGGTTTGGATGATGGTGGGGTCCGGAAGTCTACGAGGTTGAAAAGACGGCGGTTCACTGTGCCGTCTTTACGGGACGTTAGGTCGATTGCAAAGTCGAGTACACGAAGTGAAATGCGTGTTTGTAAAGGCAAGGTTAGAGTTTTGGGTGCAGCTTTCATTGAAAAATATGAGAAGAAATTAGTTAACATAATGAAAATTGAGGGTGTGAGAGAAGCAATAACAATGCTTGTATTTATAGTGCAAAATAACCAACTTTGATTATACTCGGTCAAATGAATTAAATCTTTAAAAGTGAGTGTCCAAAAAAGAATTTAATAAGTTAGATAATTTAAATCTCTGTCTTCCTTTTTCTTTAAAAGTTCGTAACTTTTCATACATTCTTTTAAAATAACACCAAAAATTAAAAAAAGGGTTATTGGATTTAATCACCTTCAACTATTGGTTATTGGCCGCTGTCACCCTCAAGTATCACTTTGACCAATATCACTCCCAACTAAACACTTTGGTGTCTGTATCACCAAAATTTAACAAAAATTAACCAAAAGTGACTTGAATTGGTTAAGTTTTGGTGATACGGTGTCCGTAACACCAAAAGCTAACCAAAAAATAATCAAAAGTTAACCAAAAGTGACTTGAATTGGTTGACTTTTGGTGATACGGACACCAAAGTGTTTAGTTGGGAGTGATATTGGCCAAAGTGATACTTGAGGGTGACAGCGGCCAATAACCAATAGTTGAAGGTGATTAAATCCAATAACCCTTAAAAAAATTTAGTATTGTAAATAGGGTCAATGGTATATTTCATACTCTAAACTTTATTAATGACACATATACCCAACCAAAGATTAATTACATATTTTTTCTTATAAACCTTTTTAATTGGTAAATTTGATTCAATTTTAATTTATTTTTTTAAAAATAATTTATGTAAATTAGTTTATTATTGCATTTTTACTCGTTCTGTATGGATTTTTAAAATGTTTATTATTATTATTATTATTTTTTTGCATTTTGTTAGTTATCAATCTTGTCATATAACCAATTTGGGTATATATGTAATTAAATTGCTTTACCTATAAAAGGGGGTTGCAAGGGCATATATACAATTAATCTTAAATTTATTTTAAAAAAAACGTGTTTTGATTTTTTTATACTACATATATATAGTATCATGATACTTGATGATGTTTTTTAAACGCTTAAATGACTCAAAATCTAATGATTATTTGTATTCATACAACCTTAAAGGTCCAATAATAAAGCTTTTTTATATTCTGTATTCAACAAAAATTATTAGAAATGAAAACAAAACCAATATTTATATTAGATCTAAACTTAAAGATAATAATAAACAAATAAATAAACGATAAACACCATAACAAAATAAAATAAAATTGAAATTCAAACTAAAAGATAATATATATTGCATTAGTACTAAATATACTACATCAATATTGCATCTTTATATAATATAGCAAAACCAAAAAAGCTTATGTGGCACCATTTTAAAGCTTCTGGCTTATGTGGCATCATTTGAGAGTTTAACTCATAATAATATTTTTTTTATTTAAAATATGTATATAAAATATATTATAATAAAGCTAATTACATTTTTGGTCCCCTAATATTTTGGAGAATTCTGAAAAATTTAAAAGTATTTATACTTTTAACCCTTTACTACAAGGGGTGTATATGAGTCGGTTTATATTTGATAGGGTGTGAAAATGAAACTTATGGATACAATTAATAATAATATACAATTAAAGACCTTAGTGTTTTATAAATATACATAACTTTTTTATATAGATTTTAATAAAAAAAATAAACTACACCATAAAACTGAGCATTTTATTCTCTTTAATTTGAGTATAATATTGCTATACTAAAAATTTAATTTTTAAAAAAATATTTCGTGTTCCGGTTTACCACGGTTTTGTTTCAAAACTTATTGAAACGTTCATGAATATCCTTAAAAGCATCACTTGAATGCTGTGTTCCCGAGCATAGCGCGGGCACTAAACTAGTATAGTATATATATATATGATAGCGTATAAAATTTAAAAACATACAGTTACTTAATACCACATATATATATATATACGCGTTATTGAAAATAAAAAAAGGAGGATAATTTTTTTTATAACGTTATTTATAACCAAATAAAAAATAAATAAATTTTGATATTTTCTTAAAGTTAACGTATATAAAAAATAAAAATATTTAAAAAGTAATGTTTGTAAAGTTTCACTTTTATTTTTTCTCTTTAAGATAGTAGTTTTCAAAATTTCAACATATGTATACGTAGCTCTAGCCTATCCTTTAAATATTCGAAGTCAAATACAAGTTTATCATTCTGTAATGGTGTTTTACTTTGACTAATAGTTTCTCAAAATGACGAGAATATAGTTTCATTTATTTAGTTTAACTAGGTTTAATACCCGTGTGTTACACATGAGTTAAATAGTAATATTTATAAATAAATTATAACCATTATATTTAACAATTTGTAAATATATAACATTTAAGGAGTTGGCTCCATCAACTTGCATGGTGAAAAATTTAGCTAAATTTTACCTCCCAAACTTCTTATTATAAAAAAAAATCCCTTCAAAAATTACCCCCTAAAAGTTTGATTTATTAGATAGATTTATTTATATATTAATTGTCAAATAGCCAACTTGGAGTAAATGTATGCATGTATTATTCTATTATATATTTCTCAAGACTTTGTAAACAAGTAGACCAACATGATCTTCGGTTTAGTTAATATTTTCAAATACCCAACATCACGTTCCTTGTTTTGACAATGAATTTATATATGCTCTGAAAAACTTAATTTGCTTCCTAGGTACTTCTATTGCTCAAGACTTGGTCTTTGTGAAAACAACTAGCCAGGCTAATCTCTGTAACAAAACTAACACTACCAACCGAAAAGCGAGACTTGATTGTACAAATAGTCTGTGTGGTTTAACGATAATAACCGGATTTTGTACTAATGTTTTTCTAGTAGCAAATTAATTAAGCTAGCTACAACTTCTTTTGTGTTGAAGTTCCCTGACGGTGAATGGGTAAAAAAGGTGGGTTTAAATTAACCAAATACAACTATCTTAATTATTTATTTATTTTTTAATAAAAATTTGTAATTGTATTCTTAAAATCTTTTATATTTTCAAATATATATAAATGAGCAATGATATCATTAGATAATAAATCCTTAAAATCAAGCTCTAATTCTTTAAATACAAGGTCTGCTTGCTCAATTCATCCTTTAAATCTTCAATCCATGACTTCAATCTTCAAGAAAAAGCTTTTAATCTTCAATATATATTAGCTTAAGTTTTTCAAGATTTATGCTCCAAATTCCCAAGACACTCCAAGAATTGTTTCAAGTCGGTTTGAGTGAGTGGTGAATAAAAGAATGCCCAAAAATCTCAAAAAACTGCTTAAAAATGCAGACTATAGGGTTTCTGTCTAACGACGCCCTTAGAGGACCTCTAAGAATGTCAATGACACCCTTAAAGGACCTTTAACAGTGTTTTTGACGCGAGTCAAAGATCAAAACTTAAAATTCCGTGCCATAAGCGACTGGAGGATCATGATTTCTAATGCATGTTCTTGGAGGTCCTTGGCATTCTTAGAGGACCTTTAAAAATGTCAATACTTAATGCTAGAGGAACTCTAAGAGTGTTTTTGTTAGAATACTTCAATTTTTTTAGATTAGTTCAACTCCAAATTTTGGTTATTTGTCATGGTTTCCTACAAAGGTAGAATAAAACTAAATAAGTACCAAAACCAAGAATATTTACACTAAGAAGATGATTATGTGTGGTAAAATAAGCAATGTGATCTTATGTGTTTTGCAACATATCAGTGATTATAAAAGCACTAATTCTGAATATTATCACAAGTTAACACACAATGTGGAAGCAGTTTGATAAGATGGTCCAACTAGAGGTGCACAAATGGGTTTTTTTTAAAGAACCGGTTCTGGGTTTTGTTGACGGTAAATGAACCGGTTTTTGGTGAAAAAACTAGATCCTATTAACCGGTTCCGGTTCTTGTAGAACCGATTCAGGTTCTTAAAAAAACTTTTTTTTCTATGAGATAGGTCGGAACCTTAGACTGCTGCAAATCTTCACTCTCCATTGGGTTTTTCATTTAGAGTCTATGGTCATAAATTTGTTATATTATTTTTTACTAAATAAGTAGTAATATTAAAAACTTTAAAAAATCCAAGATATATAGCTTTTAAAACATTAAATAAGTAGCAACACTAAAACATATACCGGTTTTTTTCAGGAACCGGTTATTCTATGAACCGGTTTTTTGTAGGAACGGGTTCCGGTTCTTTTGGAACCTATAATTTGGAGAAAAAAAAGAGTAAAACCTATTAAGAACCTACGGTTCGGTTCTGGTTCGGTACTTGTAGAACCGGTTCTTCTAAGAATCGGTTTTCGGTTATTTGATCCACTACAAGAAAATAAGCCTATTGCAACTTTTTTTGGTAAAAAAAGGTTGCATTAGGTGAAGTTGCATTAGATCAATTGCAACCTTTTTTATTACATAATGCAACTGTTTTTTTACATAATGCAACTGTTTTTTTACATAATGCAATTTTTATTCAAATGCAACCTTTTTTTAATGCAACTCTTTAAATAAGAGTTGCAATAGGTAACAAAAAAATTGCATTAGATCTAATGCAACTTCTTCTAATGCAACTGTTTTGAAAAAAAAGGTTGCAAAAAGGTTATAAAAAGGTTACAATAGGTTCATTTTTTATTAGGTCCAAAAATTGGTGTAGTTTCTTATGGGCCTTATATTTATCCACTAGTAAGAACAACTTTACCGACCAGAGAACCATTCTATGGGCTTTCAAATGGTACATCCATCGAAAAATATGGGCTTTGTCTCAAAATCTATTACTTTTGAAAATAAAACGAGTGAAGAGACGTTCAAACCCAAACGTTAGATGCACACATCATATCATAATAAAACTAGACATACAGCAGCAAAATGTTTTTAAACTATCAGGTTATACACAAGGAAATAAACTTAGAAGTAGACATTTCTCTACTCAGATCATCTAATATAAATGGTTCAGCTTCTAACCCTACTACGACCACTCTCACTACTGATCGATTGAATATCAAAACTGTTAGGCCGGGTTGTTAATTGTAAAAACAGAAGAAACATCACAAGCCAATTTTGGAGGTAACATTAGCTCGTTCTCTACAAATGTAATATCCTACAAAATATTATGGTTTCAATTCTTGGTTATCTTGTGATATATAGTACCTTTGGTCTTTGGTAGGATATATAATTCATTATGGGCAAACCAACATATTGTTATGAATGATAATAATGTTTATAATCAAATAATTAAACGTATCTTATCTTAACATCACTCTTAAGCACCCTTATAATGATACTAGTGCATCAGTTACCAGGAGGTATAAGCCAAGTGACAATGGTCAATGTAGTTTTAACTATTTTTTGCTTGTATTAATGTTATTTAATTTTGAACGGCTTTGTTTTTATGCATGTATTGTTGTTTATTATTTAATTCTAAAAAAGGACAGCAGGTTTATAATAAGGATCACGTCGCATCAGAATTGTATTCAAAACTTTTGAATTAAAATTGGGGGTGGGACAAATCATATTCATTTTATTTGGAGAAAAAAACAAAAAAATAATTAAAAGTAAATAAACGTTTAATGCTATTTATAAAAAAGTTTAAAAACAACAAAAGTAAGAAATATGGTTAATTGTCAAAATGGTTCCTGAGGTTTGTCTGTTTTTATCGAAAACAACACTTTCAAGAGTTTTTGCCTAAATGGTTTCTACATGCCAAAATTTGTTGCTAAATCAGTTATCGGCACTAACACTGTTAAAAAATTTCGTTAGTTGAGTGAGAATTAACAAAAATGCCTTGGGGACTAAAAATGTAAATGCATGCTCAGAAGGGGTCAATCATAAGGAGGTTCGTGAGAAATATGATTCTTAGATTGGTATGACATGCAGTAAACATGGTGTTGACAACAAACTAATGAATAATTAATACCTATTATTTATAAGCTTGTATCTTTTATTTCTTCTAATTTCTTTTATAAGTTTAAAGGAGGTCATATTCCTACCTTTAAGCATGTCATGACTGTGAAGGAGCATACAAATCAGGAATCATCTGATGATCAAGCATTAACAACCACAACTTACGTGTCAATTCATGTCAATAAAGATCCACTGGAATCAGAGAAGTCAACCAATATCCATTAGAGAAATTCAGATGATAAATCAAAGACAAAGGTAAGTCTCAGGGAATCAAAGATTAAGAAGTCACATGAAGTTGTTAAATCTCATATGCTTCCAAACCCAAATCAAGACCAATACAAATCTCATTCCTAGACGCAAAATAAGTTAGTCATCCTTCTAAAGCTCAACAAAAGCAATCTCCATCTTCGTCTGTTACACCTCAAGCTTATAAAAGATCTGAGCAGAAGTCACAGGTCTATCAACAACTTAAAATAAGACCAATGAAGATCTTATCCCCCGTCCAAAAGAGCAAAACAAAAATATGTCAATATCTTGTTATATAATTATAGAAGCCATAAGTCTCCCAACACGCTCAAAGCACGCTCCACCCCACCTGCATCACTCGGGTCATGTGTTCGTGAACGTTCGGTAATGTGTTTGTGAACACTCATTTATTGTTTGATAATTATTGTAATTTGTTATGCTTATTTAGTAACTACTTTAGCAAGGATTATATCTTATTTGTCGTATTAACAATGACTTTTGTATGTTTGTTTGTATTTTTAAGCTAATATATGTTTGTTTGTGTTTGTTAGTGTTTATTTGTGTTTGTTTGGGCTCATTTACAAAACAAACAAACACGAACATCTTAAATTTATTAACGAACAAACATAAACTTCTTTTGGTTACGTGTTCGTGAACCATTCGTTAGTTCGCTAATAACTTAACACACGAATATGAACAGAGCCTCATTCGATTTGGTTTGGTTCGATTCTTTTACAGCTCTACTGGCAGGTAGCCGAAATAACCATCGGAGTGGGGGAGATAGAGGAAACTGAGTCACCTTTTCAAAGAACTTTACAGTTGTGGTCCTTGAAGGCTGAGATGATTATAATTCAGTTTTAAAGGTTATAAAATAAGTTTAATAAATGACACAAATGGCCTTAATAGTTAATTTTATTAATAATTATCAACTTAACTAACCCAACCAACTTACTAATTTTTACAAAACTTTATTTATTATATAAAGTTAGTTTTAATATAAATATGCTCATTTCTTTTATAAAATCACATCTTTTTTAGAATAAACTTTATAAATTTCTAAAAGAACTACTTTATAAAACATAAATTCATTATTTAGTGATAGAATAATATAGTTAAATGAATTAAATGAAATAATTTAAATAGAATACAAAGATTAAATAACTATTTTTATTTTATAATAGCACGAAAAGTTTCATGAATATTCAATTGTATTTGTGTTCACGTTTCGAATCAGGTCAAATGTTACCCAAAAACTAAAGAACAAACATAACAATATTTAGTAAATTCTATACCAACAATTTTAAATTAGAGTTGATCATAACTTGTTCAAGACCTTGTTAACAAAGTCTTTTACTTCCAATATAAGCTGGTCAGTTTCAGGCAACTCGGGGAACAGGCAAAAAGCATGAACCATATTCGGGTAGTCAACCAAGTAAGCTTCTTTCCCAAACTTTTTAAGCCACTGATAGTACCTTATTTGCCAGTCACGTAAAATATCAAACCCGGCAACAACAACCATCGTTGGAGGCAAATCTATCTTCGATACGTCCACCGCATTCGGCCCGCTCACATTAATCGCAGGATGGTCCCGGTTGCAATGTTCACCTCGCGGCATAAATGCATTCCAAAACCAATCCGTCCGCTTCAATGTCAGAAAAGGCGCGGATCCATCCATCCGTATCTCCGAATCCGTTCGCTCCTCCCCGCCGAAAAATGGTTGAACCATCACCAACCCAATCACTTTGAGTTTTTTGAAGTTGAATTGTGAGGCTCTTTGAGTGACATGATGAGCTATGTTTCCGCCAGCACTATCACCAGCGACAAAACAACGTGATATATTTGCATTTTTCGGTAACCATTTCGACCTATTTTCTTTAGTGTCAAGAAGCGTTAGAAAATCAAGTCCATCATCATGTTGCACCGGATACTGATGTTCCGGTGCAAGAGGATAATTAAAAGAAACAACTATTGCGGGCAATTCTCTTGCGAACTTGCGACAAACGTCGTCATACATGACAACATCCGGGGAGAATGAAATAAATCCACCACCATGAAAGTACACCATCACAGGAAGATCCTCTTCCGCGTATTCTACGGGGACGAATACGCGGAACCAGAGGTTGCGAGTTGGATCCACCACGACGTCGTATGTCATGACGCCATTTTTTGGCTTGGATGATGGCGGGCACAAGAAGTTTACTAGTTTGAAAAGACCGCGGTTCACTCTACCGTCTTTGCGAGTAATCAAATCGATTCCGGTGCCGTAAAACCAAAGAGAAAGCCGTGTTTTCAAAGGCAAGGATAGAGTTTTGGGTGCAAAATCCATTGAAAGATATGAAAGAAGAAATTAAGAAAATAATGAAAAGTGAGGGTGTGTGTAAACTTGTTAAGATGTATGGTGTATTTATAATGCAAAACAAAAGAGGTACGTTACATATATATGTCACACCAAGTTTGATTATATGGGTCAAGTATAACTTTAACCACTTGATTTGATTTGATTATTCGCCGCCGTAATAAAACTTGTTTATTGTTAGTCATATTTTGAATTTTAAATAATATTAAGAGGAATAATGTCCCTTAAAATTTTGGCGTCTTTTAAGCTAACTCAATGACCATTTGTGAAAAAGGTAAAAACAGCTTCCGGGCTATTTCTTGGTCCGAATATATACTTTGTGTCGTTTTGGATATTTTCTTTTTCTGGATGCTAAAAGTTTCAATAAACGAATATATCTTATAATTATTTTTTCCAATTACAATTTCATGTTAACGAATTGGAGAATTGTAAAATTGACCAGCGTGCTTAATTATTAACCTCGATTAAGTGAACTGATGTTGAATTTATTATTTCTGGAAGTTGTTGTTCTCAAATGGTTTACGAAATTGAATTAAAAAAATACACTGTTATGCTTGATAATACAAGCTCAATCACAATCATACAGAAACAAAGTAAATTACATGTTAGTCTAAAGGCTGTTTGGCAAAATGTAAATTATTAAATGTTGAATGGTTAAGAGGTTTGAACCATTAACAACTCTATTAATGAGAAGGATGTTAAGGTAGAACTTTAGGTGATTGTAACTGCTAAGTGTTGTATATGCTCCATTCGGTTCCATTCAGCATCTTTCAATCTCTTAACTATTCAGCAGTTAACTGAACCATTTAGAGCTTTTTTATGATACAAACGCTCTGAATGCTGAATCTAAATGATTAAGTACTTAACTGAATCATTAAGAGGTGAAACAAAAAGCCCATAAGTGGTTTGATTTTTTAACTATGTGAGAACAAATTGGATTTTTTTAACAAATTAAACAAAGTAAATTACATGTTAATTTTTTTAACAAATTAAATTACATGTTTTTAACTAGGTAAACGACTTGATTTTGCTATCCAAAAAGGGTTAGCGGCGCATGTTGTTGTCTATTTACCTTTTATTTTTATGTAAATAACTAGTTTCAAATTTCAGTTTAGTTTTTTTATTATTATGAGAAGAAAATGGATATTTTTAACAAATTAAACCTTGGATTGTATTTTACAATCCTTAACTAATTAAGGGAAATTTTTTAGTTAGTTTCTAGATAAAAATACCCTTGAAATCAAATGGTTATTATTCGAGATCAAAAGTGAAGTTTACTCTTGTGTGTCATAAGAAATACTAGCATAAAATTTCGAGTCATGTTATGGATAAATAAAAGAAAATGTGAACCATAAATCTGTATATATATTTCAAATTATTAAAATGACTTGCTACAAACAGTCTGAATGAAATATGTCACATCCTCCGCCTTGGGGTAGGACATAACGACTGACAATCAAAAACATAAAAACAGAACTAAGGTGCTTATTATTGAATCAAGTCATGATTACATTATTATATTACTAAAACGAAAGTGTTCATAGAAATGAGTTAATTATATTTTAAAGTCTAGCCTATCTTTTAGTTCTTAAAGTATGTCTTCTAGGCCCAACAAAGTCTTCTAGTGACTACATCCAAACTGCTAGCAAACTCTAGTACAAACATGTATGGAATACTTCAACAGTTGTTACTGAAAAGCATGCTTAAAATACGTCAGCACAAGGTTAGTGAGCATGTAGGTTTTACATAAAAATAATTTGAAAATCACATATATGATGCAATGAATAAATAAGCTCACAACCAAACCTAACGTCCCAAATTCGCATTCCTGCCATATACAAACTTTAATAAACAAATAGTATAACACACGACCCCTTAAAGACAGTCTCAGCTAGGCCTCCAACTGGTGCAGGGAAAACCCTAAGTATCGCTACCTATACTATCCATCGGTTCCTCATCCGAACTGATGGTTGTGACAACTTATGTAGCGAATTCCCAAACGACAGAACACAAACATATAACTCATATTTATTCAAGCATCAAATAGTAACACACGTAAAAAGTACGCTTTTCCCCAAAATTAATTAAAGACAAAGGGGCTATTATACAGCTGAACCCTCTACTACAACCCAACCTATTCAGCCTAGTGGTCCACTTAACAAGCCCAAGAGAATAACTAGAAACCAACAAGTTTAGTTATTAAGTTAGATGTTCTTTTGCATTATTTCTTTTGTTGCATTATGTTGACTTAGTGAACATGTAGTAGGAACTAGGAAGTAGTTACTGTATTTTAGGAGGTAGTGGTTTGCATTGCATGGAATAAGAGAAGTGGGGGAGTTAATCCTTTTAGTCTTTGCATATTTAATTCGGTAATTGTCTTTGACTTGTTTTATGAAAAGATTAGAAAATTACTCCAATCTTACTTTCTCAAACTTAACTCTCTCTCTCTCTTTCTCTCGAGTTCCCTGCACTATCAGGCTACGTACTCACCGTCGATCCAACAAGTGCAAATGCCTAATAATAAAATAAGAATTTGTTACATTTATATCAAAATAAGATATCAATTTTCAAAACAATAGCTAGACAAAAAATAAACTCACGAAATTTTATATCAACAATGATAATATTGTGTAGCTTTTCTGTACATTTTCTAGATTTTATATGTATTATGAGTTTTTGTTATAAACATATAATTAAATAGAATTTTTACTAAAAATACATAACGTCTTACAAAAATTATGAAACTCTTACACAGTATTCAGGGAAAACCCTAAGTATCGCTACCTATACGATCCATCGGTTCCTCATCCGAACTGATGGTTGTGACAACTTATGTAGCGAATTCCCAAACGACAGAACACAAACATATAACTCATATTTATTCAAGCATCAAATAGTAACACACGTAAAAAGTACGCTTTTCCCCAAAATTAATTAAAGACAAAGGGGCTATTATACAACTGAACCCTCTACTACAACCCAACCTATTCAGCCTAGTGGTCCACTTAACAAGCCCAAGAGAATAACCAGGAAACCCAACAAGTTTAGTTATTAAGTTAGATGTTCTTTTGCATTATTTCTTTTGTTGCATTATGTTGACTTAGTGTTCAACATGTAGTAGGAACTAGGAAGTAGTTACTGTATTTTAGGAGGTAGTGGTTTGCATTGCATGGAATAAGAGAAGTGGGGGAGTTAATCCTTTTAGTCTTTGCATATTTAATTCGGTAATTGTCTTTGACTTGTTTTATGAAAAGATTAGAAAATTACTCCAACCTTACTTTCTCAAACTTAACTCTCTCTCTCTCTCTTTCTCTCGAGTTCCCTGCACTATCAGGCTACGTACTCACCGTCGATCCAACAAGTGCAAATGCCTAATAATAAAATAAGAATTTGTTACATTTATATCAAAATAAGATATCAATTTTCAAAACAATAGCTAGACAAAAAATAAACTCACGAAATTTTATATCAACAATGATAATATTGTGTAGCTTTTCTGTACATTTTCTAGATTTTATAAGTATTATGAGTTTTTGTTATAAACATATAATTAAATAGAATTTTTACTAAAAATACATAACGTCTTACAAAAATTATGAAACTCTTACACAGTATTCCCAACATCAATGTAAAGTTACGGTAATTTTATTAACTTTCAGAATTGAATAGAACATAGATTTATCAGTTTTAACCTGATTTTCATTTGTATTTTTTAAATCATATCAAAACAACGAGTTAGGTTATGAAATTTAAATCGAAACTTACACATAGTTTTATAAACCTTCTGTAAACATTTTGGAATTTTTGGTTGTCCAGAACATCCGAACCATTTTTATGTTTGTTTTAAAGAAAATAATTGTACAAATTTTATAAACTTATAAAAATTAGTTTTTAAACTTTCTAAGCTCATTTATATTATTACTAACACATATAAAATTATTATAGAGTCATAATCAATCAAATATTAAGTAATCACTATTTCTTTTAATAATTCTTATAAAATTGTCATTTTGATAATCTAAAACAAGTATTTCACATCTTTGTGATTTTAAAATCTTTATTACTACTGTTTTGATTTTGAAAATATATGATTTAGATGTAAAAATAAATGGTTTTCATCAATTTATTTTGGGTTTTTGATAAAAACATGTATATACGCACGGGCGCAACTTAGTTCAGTCCGGGGGAGGCCCCGGCCCCTGCTGTTTTTTTCGCGACAAGTACCGGTTATTTGATTTCGCATTTAAAATTTTAAGATATATTGAATTGGGCCCCTCTAAAAAATTAAGAAGCCCACATATATGCAGACATCTCGGGTTTTTGGAGCTGCATTCGTGTCCGCATGTTGCGCGGGTGTCGCAAAGTTTCAAAGAATTTCCAACATCCAACCCATTTTTTGCACCCCCTTGCGCGCGAGTAGGTGTTAGAGTAAAACACAACACATGAAGTTAATATGGCTCGGAGGATTAAACATATAAGCTAGAGTAAATTTTGTTTCCACAACCTATATGTGGGACAAGATTCAATTGCATCCTTACCAACCAACTATTTTGAGAGTTGTCCTCTAATTGACACACATTATCTAACATATATTTTATACATGTGTTTGTTAAATATTGTTTATTTTTTATGTACAAGAAAACTTTGTTTGGATGAATGAATAAAAGCTAGATATTTAGAGTTTTTATTGTTTGACCCGACCCGTACCGAATACCCAACCCGTACGTATAACCTGAAACATAGCGATAGGAAAAAAATTTTGAACCTCGTGACTTTCGGACCCCCTACGTAAACATTCAAGCTTCGCCATTGTATATATGAATGAGTAAAATGTATCATAAGAACTTAAATGTTATGGAAGACTTACATATATAAAACAAAGTATGGTTTGTCTCCACTCCAATGTGGGACAAATGCTTGCAATCTAAATAACTAATTTTTTTCCCACATTGGAGTTGAGACAAAACCATAGTCTTTTCAGCAGCAGCAACGCAAAATTTAAAAAAAAACTGTAGGCGTCGACTATGGGCGGACGCCTACGATATCTTTGTCAGAATGGGCGGATGCCTATGGGCTTTGTCGGGAAAACGCCTATGGGCGTCCACCACTTTGGACACGTGGAAGCTTGTTATTTGTTAGAATCTGTAGGCGTCCACTATAACGACTATAGTCGTGACGCCTATGGATGGCAAAGTCAAATGGGATATTTTGGGAAATCAACGGTCAAAATGGACATTTTGGGAATTTTCCAAAAAACAAATCTAATTTAAGTAACCACATATAATTCCAAGAGAAGTAACATATACGTACACCAAACATTAATGTACCTCATGCTAGAAAATTTGTTACACAACTAAAAAATAAAAGAAAAAATAACCGATCGACCATGGTTGTTAGTATTTTAGGAAATTAATATGTATTGGTGTTGATCAGCTTAAGTTACATACGACCTTATGAACGAATTCCTTAACCTCCAATATGAGTTGATCCGTTTCCGGCAACTCCGGAAAGAAGCAGAAAGCGTGAACCATGTTTGGGTAGTCCACCAAGTACGCTTCTTTCCCCGATTTCTTAAGCCATTGGTAGTACTTGATTTGCCAATCGCGTAGAATATCAAACCCAGCTACAACCACAATGGTTGGAGGAAAATCTATATTTGATATGTCTACAGCATTCGGCCCGCTTACATTGATGACTGGATGGTCCCGGTTGCAATGTTCACCTTGTGGCATGAATGCATTCCAAAACCAGTCCGTTCGTTTCAATGACATGAAAGGCGTCGATCCATCCATCCGTATCTCAGAATTTGTTCGTTCCTCCCCTCCGAAAAATGGTTGGAGCATCACCAGCCCTATCACCTTCAAAACATTATTATTAATTATTTGTTGAATTGAAAAACAAACAACTTAGAGGATTATTAAGTCAATTTTCAAAAAAACTAAGTCAATGATAGAGAATTTATTTTAAATAAGATGTTCCGTAAAAATAAATTTTGACTTAGAGATGTCACAACCCAATCCCCCATTCATGTACCATCCTCAATTATTTAAGGGAAAATTAATAAAGAAAATCATCAAAATTGTCACTTCATTTGATTCCTGAAATATAAATCAAGTTTAGTAACTACGTTCGCATGTTACTATATACTAATTTATAGATGGAAGGAATATATATTAATTTACTAATGAAAGAAATATTATTGTTTCTTATAAGGTTTAACAAATTTTACCACCAAAGAATTATGATTTTTACTTTAAGTGCCAAAAATCATAAAATTCATATAGCTTTTAAATGTGAACATGACACTCTTTGTTTTTATTTTCCCACCTTTAATAGGTTTCGTGTTTTTAATTTATACATCGAGTAACATGTTAATATTATTAGCATAACAGGTGTAATAGAGCTGCACGAGGGTACTATAACGTGAGACAATAAAAATATATATGCCTAACCACATCACGTGTAACGAAGTAACAAAGTTGTTGTTGTGTCACGTATAAGCATCATATGTTAATGTCAACATCCTAACCGTGCAATGAAATCACAAACACGATATTGACGGCAAAAAGCACTAGACGGGTCAAAACCCTAATGTAAAAATTTGTAACAAGTAACAATGCCAACATTAATTAGTCTAACAAATATTACAACAATTAATTTTAATACGTGTTCAACACCAAACACAGCATTGACCAGAAAACATAGTAAAAATGTTTCACGTAACGCGTGAGACGACGTTTCTGTGTATTTAGAAACACATAAAGAATGAGAAAAATAATAAAATAGGATAACGATAAAAAAAACCATATTTATGAGAAAGTTTGCACTTATGGGCTAAAGGCAAGCTTACCTTGAGTTGTTTGAAGTTGAATTGTGAGGCTCTTTGAGTGACATGATGAGCTATGTTTCCGCCAGCACTATCACCAGCAATAAAACAACGTGATATATTTGCATTTTTCGGCAACCATTTCGACATGTTCTCTTCAACGTCTAAAAGCTTTAGCATATCAAATCCATGGTCATGTTGCACAGGATGTCGATGCTCCGGTGCAAGAGGGTAATCACAAGAAACAACTATAGCATGCACTTCTCTTGCCAACTTGCGGCAAACATCATCATACATCACAACGTCAGGGGAGAATGAAATAAATCCACCCCCGTGAAAGAAGACCATCACAGGAAGATCTTCTTCAGTGTATTGTGTGGGGACAAAAACACGGAACCAGAGATTCCTAGTTGAGTCCACCACCACGTCATATGTCTTGACACCGTTCATTGGTTCAGACGATGGTGGGCACCGGAAGTTTACAAGATTGAAAAGACGGCGGTTTACTGTGCCGTCTTTTCGAGTAATCATGTCGATCCCGGTGCCATAAAACCAAAGAAAAAACCGTGTTTTCAAAGGCAAAGATAGAGTTTTGGGTGCAGATTCCATTGGTAGATTTGAGAGATGAAAATATGAAAATTGAGGGGGTGAGTAAACTAGTTATGATATGTGTATTTATAATGCAAAATAAAAAAAAGGTTATATATATATATATGTCACACCAAGTTTGATTATACTCGGTCAAGTAAAACTTTAACCACTTGTTTTGATTATTCTACATCAAAATGAAATTTCTATATTGTTAGTCGTATCTTTTACTTTAAACAATATGTGTCCTAAGACTTTGTATGTCTTGTGTAAGAAATTTCTATATTGTTAGTCGTATCTTTTACTTTAAAGGGTCGATAAGAAAACAATATGTGTCATAAGATTTTTCAAATCTTGTAGAACGTATGTGCATATAATTAAATGTGTAAATGAACAAAGACTTTTTTTAAAGTTAAGTGTTACATCCCCTCTTCTAATAATTGGCTAAGCCAAAGCATCATACAACGCCACTTGGCGCGACCACAATCACCCTCACCATTTATACGGATTTTGGGTATTACCCATAGATAACCCGACCCATATATGCTTCACAAGTGGATCCAATATATAGTCATCTATAATACAATTAGGTTATTTCTTTCAATTACAAGTTTACAAGAATACAGTCGCAAAGAAGCAAACCCTAAATCAACGACACCGGACGCCATATCTCCACACCCTATTCTCATCTTCTCCGATTCTCCGATTGCATTTACAGTATATCGTTACAGGTTCATCATCAAACTTCGTTAATTATCATTTACTGTCGTTTCAACCTTCATTCATTATCATTTAGGGTTTGCTTCTTTGCGACTGTGGTTTCATATAAAGCTGGTAATCACATTCACATGTTTGATTCGTAATCGCATAGCCCTTATCTGTTTGTTTGTATTTCGATTTTTCAGGGTCTTTGTTAAGTCGATTGATCGTTCTAAAGTTGTCGTTGTTTTATCTAACTAGCAATTTTAGGGTTTTTTTCATTCATAATCATTGATTGTTGTTTCATATAAAGTTGGTAATCACATTCACAGTAACTATAGATCAGGTAAGTGCTCTTTCAGTTTAAGTTAATAACTCCTTTGATTGTGAATTATTTGTGTGGTTTTTTTATGCACATAAGGTGTTTGATGAAATGCTAACAATGATTTACGATTTATATTGAGGTAAAATATTGAATATAGATGCCAATAATGGATGAAAATATAGTTTCTAAAGTTTTGTGTAATTATGTGATACAAGGTAAAATCCACTCTTAAACATATTTGGCATTTCATGAACATTTTTTCCACATTTTAGAGTTGCAACGTTTGGTTGATTATTACTACATTGTAGGACAAGAAGTCCCTTGCTAAAGCTTTAACAAATGCAATTGTCCCAAAGGTACAAAATTTAGGCTATCGAGACCGAGGGTCCGAATGGATGGTAAGTTTCAAATGTTTGTTGGTTTTACCTGTTTGTATGAGTTTTGTGTTTGTTAAATTAATTTATCATCCTGCAGGTATTTATGTCAGTAGGAACACTTATATTCGTGCTGGAGTAGCAGAGTGGAAGGTCACAAATCCAGTTCATGTGGTATGTTGTGGTTTTTTAAACATATATGAAATCTTATATACTATTATGAAAATGCATGCCAAACAGCCAAAGTATTTGTAGTTCAATACATATGCTGCTTGTGTATTTTTTTTTAAAACATAGAAGGTAGGACATAAAATTAAGGCATGCCGAGATAATATGTATTCAAATTAGTGCATCACTTATAACAATGTAGGTCCAAAGATATATACAACGTCTTTAGTTAATTTATAGACTTTAGAGTATCACTGATATTGTTAGTTGTTTGTTAGTTGTTTGTTAGTTGTTCGTCCGGATTTTTGAAATTCCAATTTTAGATTTTATAGACTTCATACTTGAGCATTGATAAGATTAGTGCTTGTGTAATTGATACTTTAATATTTGATGGAGATATTCTTAATATGTTGAGATATGCTTTTGGAGGAAAAGTCGAGATAAGTCTAGAGAAGATTTGAAGATAATAATAATTATTAATTATTATTAGGTTAGTATTTGTTTAAGTGTGAGGAGCAACTATTGTATGAAAGTTTTTACTCTGAGGTACTATTGTATGGCAAGTGATTGAAAATGATGTGGATTGAAGAATAGTTTCTTAAGTTTTGAAGTGGAGAATCTGATCTTTACTTCCGGTTTCTAATCTAAACAATGGGATTGTTTCTTGAATCAGCAAGCACTAGGTGAATATGATCTATAGTGTTATCGTATTGGAATATAACACCTTTAAGTTTTGTTTGATGTATGCATAAATTTGTAGCATGCGAAATTCTCTGTAGTTTAGTGATACGATTTGTATATGGATATTGATTATGGATTTAAGTAATTATGTTATGTGAAAACGAGGTTGCAGCCCGGTTCAGCCCACACAACCAGTAACAATTCATCCAACTAGAGCAAATGCTAATCCTTTGAATCTTTTTTCCTCGGGTATGTGAATGAGTTTTTCACCAACTGTATTATCATTTTTTCTGAATAATTGCAAACTAAAACTTTGGGCAGAGAGGTGCTTGACATCAAAGGTATTTTAGTGGTTGCTTTTAAAATCATTGTTCAATTTTATTATGTTAGTGCTAGAACATCAAATCCTAATATCATTGAAACCTTGAATAAATATATTTGCACAATGAGAGGACCATTGCTGGTATGTTGGGATTCCTTTATACAAATACAAAATTGGATCGGTACATTTAAACAATTTTGTCAATGACATTTTTGTTTGTTTTATAGATCAAGAAAAATCGGGATGAAAATTTACCATATATTCTGCACAGGAAGCCTTGTGGACCAATAAACATCTTGATGACCAATTTTGCTTTTTCGAAATACCAGTTTGATTATATGAATATGTTGATGTGTTTTGTGATTCCCAAATTTACTTTATGGTTTGAGTATCAAAGTCTGGTTCATGCGCAGGTTAATTTGCTTTTAATTCTCAAGGTAATCTGCTATTAGAATTTCAATTGCTTGTAAGGTAAAGTTTCATATTTTTTTGTTTTATTCATTGTTAATTTTAGGTTTGTGTCATAAACATCAACAAAGAGAACCGGAATTTATCAATCTAATCTTTCTGTAAATTCCTTTTGTAAGGTAACAACAAATCTTACTGCAAGTCAAACTTGTGAGTTCCTACAAAAGGTAGCAACAATTTATGATAGTTATGTAATCAAATCTTTTTGGGCTGCAGCTGTATCTATTTAATGTGATGCCCTTTAATTGTTATGTAAGGTTTATTTGTTTAGACGCCTATTGTATACAAAAAGTTATTTGGTATTGTGTAAAATATTGTTATAAGTTTTTACTTTGCAATTATTATATATAATAATATTTCGCGAACAAAATATTTTGCAACATATTTTTACTGACAATTAATATTTAGAATCTTTACGTAACTTTCTTAACATTTATTTAATTATTCGATTTGAATTCTTTAAATGTATGCTATATCTTTTACATTTTGTTTGTTATTCAAGCTATCATGTTTTAAAATTCGTAAATAGAAGTCTAAAACTTATTTTTTTAACACTTTAGAAGTTAAAGTTATGTTAACTTTAAAGTTATATTAACAAGAGTCAAGGACAATCATTGTCTAGGTTGGATTATATCTCAAAGAGTTGGTTTTTTTCTCATGGATAATTTTAGGTGGCATTGTCCAGGGTTAAAAGCATAGTAGGCTTGAAGATTTTTATACAAGATAAGACTGATAATGTTACAAACATCACGAATATTATGTATAAGGATATTTTTGAAAATTTGTAGTTTAATTTTGTTCATGTCAACATACGTTTTTGTTATTTTTTTATTGTTTATACAATTTTCAATATGAGAACATATAATTATATTTTATCGTTCCATCCCGTAGGTACCTACGGGTGTTAACCTAGTCAACTCATCAAGATGATCATAGTAGTTTTGAATTAATTTACGTCTAACTATTTTACCTTAATTTAATCGAATATTATTGTTCACGATCAACCTGCCATTTAATTGGTACATAGTCTAACATTATTGTATAAAACTCTAAAACCAAAGGCAGGTTGTTATAGTCTAACATTAGTTTGTTATTTTCTATATTAATTTTTTTGTTATTTTTTAAGTACTTATACGACTAGGAATGACATTTTAAGTTCTCTAATTTTTTTTGTTGTTTCAACGAAGTTAATTAAGTCATGTTTATAACATAACATCCTACACAATATTTTTTTTTATCTAAACTAATGAGTGTAACAAAATCAGAACGTTAATGTTACAAACAAAGTTGGTATAAACTTTGTCGCCACAATGCATGGCACGTGTCAAACTACAAATCGCACATGTAGAAGTCGAAGCAACGAGACCTTGAAAGTAGTTCTTTCAAGTGTCGGTAGCGGAACATTGCGTCGATTGGGGGAGGTTTTGGTGACAAGACCTAGAGATATCAGAAGTGAGAATGCTGACATGAGTAACGAGAAAATCTGTGAAAAAGACGATCGCCTGCCAGTAGAAGGTTTCCTCATTCCTGCGTTCAGTCAATCTACGCAGCGTGAATCGGCCCCTAAGGGACCCTAGGAAGGGCTACCGTCCGATGGGTACACGAAAGTGACAAAGTTGCTTTGACTACAGAACTATGCCGCCAACTCAACTTTTACATATTTACGACTTTGACCCCCTATTTTATTTAGACATATTTACAACTTTAACCTTTCGGCTTTGACGTATTCATCATTTTTATTCAACTTTAACATATTTACGACTTTGAAACTCTCACTATACTGTGATCTTCGAATTTGACATTTAGTTTTAGATATATATGTGAAGCATTGCGACTTTACATCGAGGTGTGACACATTGCAACTTTACATTTAGGTAACAAACGTAAGTCCCGGCCACCGCAACGCACATCCCGACATTTAAACCTAGTTCTATATGTTAATCTAGAAGTTCACATTGTGTCAGGCATGTGCATGCTTTGCCTCTAATCAGTGCAGATTCATAAAAAAAAGTTTTTTGGGTTCATCAAACTTATGTTATCTGGTATTAGAATAGAATAACTTGACTAAGGGCTAGAAATATATTATATTTTTTATTCTCGTGATAAAAAGTTGTTCTGTAATGATCCTCATGGGCTCGCATGAATCCACCCTCAAAACAGTAGATCATTTGTCCTTGCCTCTCTAATGGAGTGGTTTGTGGTTGTATACTTAATTACACGTATATCTTTTTCTTCTTTTACATATTTTTCATTCCTGTATTTTTAGAAGATTCTAACAATAGATAGAATATCGTTAATTACACGTCACAACCCTATACATCACGTATAGGTTTATACGTAATGTATAAGATACAAAGTCTATAATCAGAATGTCACTTGTCATTCATGTCTGGCGGCTGGTATATATGTTGCGGAAGGGGAAAATCATGATAGAAACATTTACTCAAATCATGATACAAACCCTTTCTTTCGAAGCCAAAAGTTAGTCGAAGGCTCTCGCCAACCAACCTTTTTTATGAGAAAATCATGGTAGAATCCTTTACTCAAATCATGTAAAACCATTATGCTTGGATTTGAACTCAGATCCCTCTTGAGTTGAAATCTTCATCGCAATACCATCGGGCCAAAGTCAACTTTTGTAATTGTCACACCTTAAAAAAAGGTTTTTTTAGACTTATCAAAATTTCCACTTAACTTTTATACTTCAGTTATTTGTTAAAAAAATCTTCAAACCGGACCAAAAATTTTAGTTGGTTTGGTCAATTTAAATCTCCACTACTTCGGTGTTACGGTTAATTTAAGTCTCGACTTCGGTGTTACGGTTAACTTAATTCGGTGTTATGGTTTGTGTTTTGAAAAACAAACTAGTTCGATTCGGTTAGCTTTGTGTTTTGGACTAAACTGTACAAACTGCACCGGGCGTATATTAACATGTATTTGTGTGTGTTTTTCTATATATGTTACGTATGTAGTATATTCTGCTATGAACTTGCCGGAATAGACAAATAGCCATTTTACAAAGAAGAGAGATTAAGATATTCAAATGAATCAATAACAAAGAAAAAATAGATTAACATATTGCGTGGTTAATTAAGTTGTCATGTTGCATGCATACATTATACATATAATGAGATAACCAAGTGTTGGTTATGGTCTCAACTCTCAAAGTACATGATATACCTATATATATATACATGAAAAGTAGCTTGCATAATAAGAACCTAAGCTAACTAACTAACTAACTAACTAATATATCTAACTAACTAACTAACTAACTAATATATGAGTAACTAACTCTCGTCTAATATATATGCCCCCAAAATAGAAAATTCATATGAAGCATGGACCGCAACCTATCAAAACGTACAATTGAATTAAACAAGAGGATGACAACCTTTTGGTTAAAATATTAACCAATTGTTCAATTAGGTATTTCAATTACACACTTAAGCCTTACAAGAATTAGATATTAACACATTCACCCTTTGAGTTATTAATCATACATAATAACCCATGTTTTGGTCGATTGCACGCCTAAGAGACCGAGTTGTGATAGCATATTGTGCAAGATTTGATTGGAAGTGAAATTAGTATTTTTTTTTTCTTTGTTGCTTTAACATAGTTGTTACTTTTGCTTTTTTTTTACTTTCCTAATACTCTATAGTTTATACTTTTGTATACCTTTTAAGTTTTAACTTAATTTTTTTAATATACACTACCTTGTCCGATTCCACCGATCTGAACAGTAAAACAACCAATACGTCGTCCAATTCCAATGATATGAACCAGTAAAACAACCGGTATGATGCTCAAAATGGTTTTCAAAACATTACTAATAGGATTACTCGAGTTGTACTCTTCATGATACGCTCTATTGATAATATAAAACTTTTGGGCATATATCTAATGATATAAGGTTATAAGCTACTTAGTTTTTTTTAACAACAAACTAATATATTTCTAAGTTACACCTAAATATGTACATGTTCAGGTTTAAATCTAAACTTTCTTAAAATAGTGTTCCTAGAGACAAAACCTCTCTTACTGGACTACCAACCCCAGGCAAAACTTATATAAGCTAGTTAATTAACCTACCCATTATTCCAATGTTTAGTTAAAAATTAGGTACTAAGTTATCTCACGGATTTTTATGACTATAGAGAGTTTAAGATACGAACATATATTTATGTGCGAATAGTAAAATTAATTACGCAAGTTATAACTAAGTGACATAACTATCATACAAGTTATAACTAAGAGGTGGAATTTTTACGTAAGACATCTCGTGCGTGAGAATTTCATCCTTACATGATTATTCCATTAATGCTTAGAAATTATCATGCAGGTGTAAGTTACACTTGCGTGATTTCAAAAGTTAACATACAAGCATGTTTCATTCTCACGCAAGTAAGCAAAAGATGAAATTTACACGCAATATTTTTTTGTAAGGGATTGAATTCTCACGCAACCAGATGAACAACCCAGATTCTTTCGCATGTTCCACACACAAATAACACTTTATATTTTAACTGGCCTCTAAGTGTATTACCCGAGAATGTCGCTATTGGTATGACCATTCCACATATTCAAGAGGACTCTTCAATGGGCTGAAATTAAGACGCAATTAACTAACAAAAACACATGTCACATACTCACATAGACACGAACTCGATAGTGACAAGTTTTAAAAAACATGCAAAAGAAATACAGGATGTTTAAAATCAATTAAATATATAAAGAATAGACCCTAACAATTACGTGTTCATGTAAAACAAAAAGTTGTTGGTATAAAAGAAATAAAGAATGAATAACCAGTAAGTTAGTTGAATCAAATTAAAAGGAAAACTTAACTTCAAGGCAATGAAGAGCCTGCAACCAACAAATAACAACATACCATCACCATCTCATCCCCATTATGAAAGCTACATCCCCACCAAGACCCCCCCCCCCCCCTCCTCCCTTCAACCATCTCTCTATTAAAAGCAAACATTAACCATGCAACCCTCCACCACCTTAATTCTCTGTGTTTTCCACCATGCAAGCCAGTGCCGGTCTAGTCGCTGGATCTCATAACCGCAACGAGCTCGTTGTCATTCATGGCCATGAAGAGGTACGTACAACAGTTTGTCTGTAAAACTGGAAATAAGTAAAACATGACACGTTATGAAATTCATTTTGAAATGAAGATACTAATATGGGAAAATTCCCAAAATGTCACTTTTGACCGTTGACTTCCCAAAATGTCCCCTTTGACTTCGTCATTCATGGGCGTCACGACTATAGTCGTTATAGTCGAGGCCTACAGGTTCTAACAAATACCAAGCTTCCACGTGTCCAAAGTGGTGGACGACCATATTGGAGTGGAGACAAAACCATAGTTTGTTTTATATATGTAAGCCTTCTATAACATGTTACGTGTCCGCGCGTACGGGGGTGCAAATTTGGTTTGAATTTCTTGCCTCAATGCGATGCCCGCACGACCTGCGGACACGAATGCAACTCCGAAAACCCGGGTCCGTGTGAGGGTGGTTTTTTTAGTCCTTCCTTTTTTCTTTTTCTTTTTTCGTTTTTCCAGCAGCAAAAAAAAAAAAAAAAAACTATAGTCGTTTTCCAGCGGCGCCTACGACATCTTTGTCAGAATGGGCGGCCGCCTATGGGCTTTGTCGGGTAAACGACTATGGTCGTCCACCACTTTGGACACGTGGAAGCTTGGTATTTGTTAGAATCTGTAGGCGTCGACTATAACGTCTATAGTCGTGACGCCCACGAATAACAAAGTCAAAGAAGACTGATACAAACCCGAATCTGGGTCAAAGCAGTTATCAAAAGAAAATGGTAGTGAGTAAATGAGAAGCTGAAGTTTAGGGACAGTTATTGCTTTTTATGCTTATTTATATATTTTGTTCTTGTGAGAGCTGAAGTTTAGGGTTTGTAAACCTTTTATTGGAGATCACCCATTCTCGAATTTGGGCACTATCTTTACTTATTTTCTGTTTAATCAAAGCATCCCACTTCTGGGTTCTATCAAAGACATTTTGGGAAGTCAACGGTCAAAGGGGACATTTTGAGAATTTTCCCTACTAATATACTTTTGACTGGCATTTGATGTTTGGACAGCCCAAGCTTTTAAAGGATATGACATGTCAAGTTTGTGAAATATGTGGTGACGAGATCGGGCTCACAGCGGATGGAGATTTGTTTGTCGCGTGTAACGAGTGTGGTTTTCCAGTTTGCAGACCATGCTATGAGTATGAAAGACGAGAAGGTAGCCAGAACTGCCCACAATGCAAAACCCGATACAAACGTCTCAAAGGTATATAAGTTTTTTTTGTCAGATTAACTGAATGCAACAGAATGAGATGAATGATTTATATAAATAACTGTATGTAAATATTTACCAGGCAGTCCAAGAGTTGAAGGAGACGATGACGAGGAAGATGTGGATGACATTGAGCATGAGTTCAACATTGATGATGAACTAAACAAGAACAGCAACGTTGCAGAATCAATGCTTCATGGGAAGATGAGTTATGGCCGAGGGCCGGATGATGATGGTAACGCCCATTACCCACCTGATATCGCTGGACGATCTCAACAAGTAAGCAAATGCCAAACAAAAAAAGTTGTATTTTTTATAAAGGATTTTATATTTATCACAAAAACTATGGGATGGATGCAGGTAAGTGGTGAGTTTCCGGTATCGAGCCAACCTCATGGAGAGCAAATGTTATCATCATCACTTCATAAACGAGTGCCTACATATGGGTCGCACGGGTTTGGTATAGCTCTTACATTGTTATATTTGGAAGATCTTTATATGAAATGCAGTATGAAGTAAATGATTAAGAAAACAGGAAGTGGAAGATGGGATGAAAAGAAAGACGGAGGGTGGAAAGAAAGAATGGATGACTATCACGGGGCTGAATTTGACGATTCAGTTGATCCTGATATAGCAATGTATGGCTTGAACTTGTTCAAGTCTTTTATTGGATTCGTTAATCTAAAATGGATATTTTGTCATGTTAATGATGCAGGTTAGATGAAGCAAGACAGCCACTTTCAAGAAAAGTACCAATTGCATCTAGCAAGATCAATCCTTACCGGATGGTGATTGTTGCTCGGCTTTTTATCTTGGCTATCTTTCTGAGGTATAGAATCATGAACCCTGTGCATGATGCATTCGGGTTATGGTTGACATCTGTTATCTGTGAGATCTGGTTTGCTTTCTCATGGATCTTAGATCAGTTCCCCAAATGGTTCCCAATTGAACGTGAGACGTATCTTGATCGTCTTTCACTCAGGTACCTAAACATCACACTTATAATTAGAGTGAAAATTTTGACTTCTAAAGAGTCAATTTAGGGACTGGGTTGAAAATTAGAAATAGAAACAAGAGCTCATTTTGTTGTGATGCAGGTATGAAAGGGAAGGTGAACCAAATATGTTGTGCCCGGTGGATGTATTTGTGAGTACGGTGGATCCGTTGAAGGAACCTCCACTTGTTACAGCAAACACGACTTTATCGATCCTAGCTATGGACTACCCTGTCGATAAAATATCATGTTACATATCTGATGATGGAGCTTCAATGCTTACGTTTGAATCACTATCAGAAACTGCAGAATTTGCACGAAAATGGGTTCCATTTTGTAAGAAATTCACCATAGAACCACGAGCACCGGAGATGTACTTCTCAGACAAAATCGACTATCTCAAGGACAAAGTTCAACCCACGTTTGTCAAGGAACGTCGAGCTATGAAGGTCTCAAATATGATTTCCATGATGTTTTTAACCTTGTGAACATGCTGATTTTATTCCCAGTTTTGATAAACTTTTTTCTTAATGAGATGCAGCGAGAATATGAAGAATTCAAGGTTCGGATCAATGCACTTGTAGCAAAAGCTATGAAAGTACCCGCAGAAGGTTGGATTATGCAAGATGGGACACCATGGCCTGGGAATAACACGAAAGATCACCCGGGAATGATTCAAGTCTTTCTTGGTCAAAATGGTGGGACTGATGTTGAAGGAAATGAGCTTCCACGTCTTGTATACGTTTCTCGTGAAAAGAGACCCGGTTTTCAACATCACAAGAAAGCCGGTGCAATGAATGCGTTGGTAATTAAGAACACATTATAAAGAAAAAGTCATAACTGCATCATAGCAAGTAGAAAAAATCACAAAACTATAACTTTTGGGATTTGCAGGTGCGAGTCTCGGGAGTTCTAACAAATGCTCCATTTATGTTGAACTTGGATTGTGATCATTACATAAACAACAGCAAGGCTGCAAGAGAGGCGATGTGTTTCTTAATGGATCCACAGATAGGAAGAAAGGTCTGCTATGTTCAATTTCCACAAAGGTTTGATGGCATAGACAGACACGATCGATATGCCAACAGGAACACTGTTTTCTTTGATGTAAGCACTTAAAACATATGAACATTATTATAAAATGCGAAAAAGTGTTTCTCAGTTAATGTCGTTTTCATCTTTGACAGATTAACATGAAAGGTCTAGATGGAATTCAAGGCCCGGTATATGTCGGGACAGGATGTGTTTTCAGAAGACAAGCATTATATGGTTATGACCCACCAAAGGGTCCAAAAAGGCCTAAAATGGTAAGTTGTGACTGCTGCCCTTGTTTTGGACGTCGTAAGAAGAATCCGAACTACAAAAAACATGGACCCGGTGTACATGTAGAACACACCCAAGGTATATTGACGTTCTCGACCTTCAACTACTACCTAAACTTCACCAGATCTGTTCTAACTTATGTGATTTTCCTACTCAGGATATGCCGACGATAAAGAACTAATGAAGTCTCAAATGAACTTTGAAAGTAAGTTTGGACAGTCAGCTATCTTTGTTACGTCAACTTTAATGGTTGATGGTGGAGTTCCACCGTCTTCAAGCCCAGCCTCACTTCTCAAAGAAGCCATTCATGTGATCAGTTGCGGGTATGAGGACAAAACCGAATGGGGTCTAGAGGTAAATCCATCATTTTAAACTGAAAACCGCAAGTGTCACAAAAATTGCATAACTTTGAAGTATCTTTCTTACTATGCAGTTGGGTTGGATTTACGGGTCAATCACCGAGGACATTCTAACAGGTTTCAAGATGCATTGCCGTGGTTGGAGGTCTATATATTGTATGCCAAAAAGACCTGCCTTTAAAGGGTCGGCTCCTATTAATCTATCAGATCGTCTTAACCAAGTTCTACGTTGGGCTCTCGGATCCGTTGAGATCTTCTTCAGTCGACACAGCCCTCTTTTGTATGGTTACAAAGGAGGTAATCTCAAGTGGCTCGAGAGGTTTGCTTATGTAAACACAACGTTCACTTCTCTCCCACTTCTTGCCTACTGTACCCTCCCCGCCATTTGCTTGCTCACTGGGAAGTTTATCATGCCCGAGGTACGAGTCTTATTCTTTTCTCCACCATATCATTGATGCAGCTAGTGAACTTATCTTTATAGTATATGATACTTGTTTTATCAAAATTTGATACAGATAAGCACCTTAGCAAGTCTCTTTTTCATTTCTCTCTTTCTCTCAATTTTCACAACGGGCATACTTGAACTGCGATGGAGTGGAGTCAGCATCGAAGAATGGTGGAGAAATGAGCAGTTTTGGGTCATAGGTGGTGTATCTGCACATCTGTTTGCTGTCATACAAGGTGTACTAAAAGTTTTAGCAGGAATAGATACCAACTTCACGGTCACGTCAAAAGCATCAGATGATGAGGATTTTGGGGAGTTATACGCCTTCAAATGGACAACGCTACTCATTCCTCCAACTACTATACTAATCATCAACATGGTTGGGGTTGTGGCAGGCGTTTCAGACGCTATAAACAATGGTTACCAATCATGGGGACCTTTATTTGGAAAGCTGTTCTTTGCATTTTGGGTGATTGTTCATCTTTACCCGTTCTTGAAAGGTCTTATGGGAAAGCAGAACCGGACACCGACTATAGTGATCATATGGTCCATACTTGTTGCTTCTATCTTCTCGTTGCTTTGGGTCCGAATCGACCCTTTTGTGTTGAAAACCAAAGGACCTGATGTCAAGCAATGTGGACTCAATTGCTGAAAAACTTCTTTAATTTCCCTTTTCTCAAAAGTTTTGTTGAGATGATGGATGACTTGCACTCAAGTACAGATTGTTTCTATTAAGGCATCATGAATATTTTAAGCCACTACATTTAAGGCTCTACACATGGTTCCTCAGCTAGGGTTTTAATTTTTTAGATTGTTAACCAGTGAAAAACTTGTGAAATGTATCATCATGTATGCAGTTGCATTGTTGCAATGAGTATAGAAAAGTGCATGGATCTATTGCAAATTGAATCGAACAGGAAGCATGAATAACATTTTACATTATAATGATTAAAAAGGAAATGTAAATTAAATAATTACACAGAGAGAATCAAATTATAGAAGTTGTGTTAGGTGTCGGATCTAACCCAAAATTTAAGGGGTGTTCTAAAAGATATTTTTGTTCGGTGTCGGATTTAACCCAAAATTTAAGGGGTGTCCTAAAAGATATTTTTGCTGTACATTATAAACTATTGAAAAATTGATATTACATAATGTTAAAAAATTATCTTATAGATTTGTCCCCAATGAATGATTGTTTTCAAAAGTTTGAATAAATGTATCTAGATCAGAAGATTTGTTAGTTGGTTGTAGAGACTTTAAAACGGCTTTCAATTTCGAATCTTTGTTCCCACTTTAAAGTATGATAGGAAACACCACCCCTCCACCATCTCATACCACTGCACTCCTCCTCACCCAGGACCGCCCTTGAGGATTTTGGTGTCATGTGAAAGCCGAAAAAATGGCTTCAGTTAACATCCCTCTATCTTTTAACCATTCAGCATCGAAATGTCGTTTATATATCTCTTGGTATTCATTCAAGGTTGTGCTTATGGTATCGGCTTTGGCGGCTCCTTCAATCTGCGCATGAAGATAAAGGCGATTGAGGTTGGTGATTAGATTGAAATCATGTCTCCACTTTGAATTAACTTTGTCAATCGTTCGGTTTTCACCTCTAGTTTATTTTAGTGTTCAAGAACTCGATTTCCAAAAACATCGTTACTTCTGTTATCGTCAAATGAAGCATGTAACCATGCGTTTGACAAATTCACTTCTTGAGTGCCATGGTTGATGATTAGGGTTGGAAGCTATTGAGAAACTGATGAAAAAAGTGTGGTTTGAGATTGATTTATGTATAAATACAATTGTGAATTGTGATGTTGGAGATATGGTTTTATTTAAAGATGAAAATTAAAAACAAAATCATGATTACAAGCGAGAGCCTTAGGACATATTACAAACTACATGGATGAAAAAAGTAAAATTGAAACTTTAGAAGAAAAAACATTAACTTGTCAAAACCATACAGAGAAAAAAAAGACAATACTCTTTATGGTGTAATAGAATGGACAAGGGAATAGAATGAATGATGGAAATGAATGGACAGAGGAATGAAATGGACTATTCCTTTCATTTATCATGTTTGGTTACCTTACATGAATGAAATTAATCAATACTTCTTGTTGTTTGATAGGCAGGAAAAACAAATGAAATAAATACAAATCTCTAAAAATAACAAAAATACATAGTCATTGTCATGGGTCGGGTCTTGGTTTGGGCCATGGTTCGAGTCATAGTTCGAGGAAGTGGTCACGACATTGGTCGATTTATGGTTCGGTCAAGGTCGGGTCATGAGTCAGTTCATGGACCAGGTCATTAGTCGGTTCATGGATCAAGTCATAGACTGTCTTGGATCGAGCATGGGTCGGTCATGGTACGTGATGTGACACCCCGCCCGGCGGCGGAAAACACCGGGCGCGTCAAGTGAATCGGATATCAAAGTACAAAGCACATGGCACACTAATTTCATATTTTAATATTAATTATGCAATAATGTCGTGACATAAAGAAGCATTAAATAGTCATAAAAACCGTAACAGAAACCGACAATTAAATACTATTTATTGTCTTTTTATTCTAAGTCCGAAGCATCCTAAATTGTCTTGAACCAAAACCGAATCAAACTCCACCTGAAAACGTGTAAAATAAGTTAGCTAAAGAATTAGCTAGTGAGTAAAACACAATTAATAGTACATAGTATAAAATCCGAGATCATAATAGATTGTGTTTCGCAATCTCATGTGCATAGCAATTTCATCATATATATCTCAACCGTGACCATAGAAACACATAGAAACAAGTATCATAGACCCCGCATGGTTACCTTTAGCAACAAGTCATGAGGAACCAACTCATGTTACATTTATTGATAACCATCGTTTAACCGTCATTTAACCGTCTCGATATGTAAGTTATCAAAAATGTTTAAGCATCTAAGGGACATAGCAACGTAGCAACAAGTATCGCAGTATAGTAACAGTAACTATCCTAAAGAATCAACCAAAGAATCGCCGGGTCAAATCACCTATCAGGCCATTAATGTAGGTGGGCTTGTCAAGCCATTAGCGCTAACATTGTCCGGTGGAAATTACAAGATAATATAACTAATATTGACTATCACACAATTTTGCTACATGCGGCCAAACATGATTAACACATCTAATGATCTCATTTTCGAAAATAGAAACATCAAAAGAAACCGTTGTATTATAGAAACACGCATTTCAGCCCCAAAAATGTAAATAGTAAAAAGGGGAGTGAGTTTACTCACCTTGAAAAGTAATTACAATCGAACCGTTAGAAACGCAGCTAAAAAGCACCGAGGGTTGCCCAAATATTAGTACCACCTAATTTATTGGGAGAAACCCTAACTTAGAAACAAAACAATAGTAACAAGAATCAAAAGTCTGAGATCTAGGGTTTCAGTTTCAGATTTGGGATTTAGGGTTTTGAAATGCAATTTGGGATTTAGGGTTTTGAACTATAATTTAGGAATTAGGGTTTTAAAGTGCCAATTGAAAATTAGGGTTTCAAACTATAATTTGGGAAATTAGGGTTTTAAAGTGCCAATTGAAAATTAGGGTTTCAAAATATAATTTGGGAAATTAGGGTTTTAAAGTACCAATTGAAAATTAGGGTTTCAAAATATGATTCAGGAATTTAGGTACGAGATGTAGTTTGTGTTTTCGTATATATTTGTTTTTATAAGTTTTAAACCCTTAGAATATATTTAACATAACATGGATATTATTTGATTTATTTGAAATAAAGCTTAACGTTTAAAAGTATGTAAAAATGTGAAAAAATAAGAAAAACAGGCAATGGGACTCGAACCCATGGCCATTGCATTCATCGTGCAACAACTAAGCCACCAGACCACTTCGACTTTTGTTTAGTTAATCTGATTTTTAATTATTTTGTGTTGTGTTTACAAACAAAACCCATTTCAACCTCAAGCCCTAGATTCAAGAATCATCAAATTCGTTTAATCTTGTTCATCAAACCAAAAATCAACAGAGGGCTTTTAATCACCATTGAATCGTGATCATTTTGATATATGAAACTTACTTGTTTGGTGAAGAAACGAGATGATGAGAACGAGGAACAGGGGCGACGGTTTTTGAGGATCAAACTTGAGTTATTTGTGATTTTGATCGAAATTGAGATAACAGGGAGCATGAGCGTACAAAGGGGAGAGATTGATTCGATTGAATTGCATTGTTTTGATCCGAAACTAGTCGAATAGATTCGAGGTTGGTTACGAGTAAAGATGTTTAATTTAGTGTTTAATTTGGTGTTTTAATTCCGATTATAATGCACAGTCGTTTCTATTCAATGCCATGAACGACTCGGTTGATCCAATTTATTGGATTAGTGCGTTTCTTGTCGATTCAACAAATGGGTTTTAATGTTTACGGTTTTGAATTCGATTTCTATGAACGATTTGTTGATTATGTGATGATTACATACTTGTTACAGGTTCGAAACCTACCAGTAAACGTTTAGAAACGATTTTTGGACGTTAAAATAGTGTTTTTAGGTGTTAAAAAGCTTCGCCGGAGCCGAAAATGTTGGCCGGAAATTTCGCCGGCACCGGCGAAGTGGGGTTACCGGAAATACGGGTTATATGGGGTGGGGGCTGGGTAATTTACATACTTACATATTTGGTCCCTCATGATTGAATTGTTTTCTTTTTAAGTTTATTACTTTAATTTATGTTTTAAAAACTTACACTTTGGCCCAAAGTTAGTTTATAAATATATTTTAACTAACTAACTTTACCGAGTTAGGACGTAACGATTATATAAGCGACGTTTTTACAGTTTTAGTTCTTTTAAGCCATTAAGAGGCTATTTCAAGACTTAGAAACGTTTTTGTTTAACGTTTCCAATAATTTTCTTTTACGAACTATATATATATACATTTATTTATATATATATTTTGAGATTTATTGTTACAAATAACCATTATTTAATACACGTGGGTATTTTTCGATGTGAATACGATCGATTTAAATAGAGCACGAATAACGTAAGATTCGATATATTCATCCATCATTAAAATAAGCGTTACATTCTTGAAGAAATAAATACGATCGCAATTTAAAAGATAACAAGTTCGGGTTCGAGTCGGGCGTTTGGGTTTGGGTTTGGGGCAGACGTCACAGTCTCCCCTCCTTATAGAAATTTCGTCCCGAAATTTGCTCAAACCGAAGTAGAAGAAGGTGAGGCAAAAATGTGCGGATACTTAACTTTCATTTGGTCTTAAATTCATTTCATATTTGGGTTTCAACGATTATTATTGATTGGTATTTGATTACGTTTGAGTTGTTTGACTTCCCGGCCCATAATTCAATAAATTGCATCGATTTATTATCGATGTACACAATGAGATTTTTATCGGATAAGTGCTTGTTCAGATTAGAAACATGAAAACACAGGATGAACACTACTCACTTCCGTAAAGAGTTTCATCTCGCAAGAAAACTCTTGAGAATTCGATCAACGGAAAGATTTTGATTGAGACACGATTTTGAAATAACGAGATTAAGAAGTTTTAATTCGCTTTGTCTTATTGAGGATTGTTTATTTAACTCTTTTCTACTTATAAGAGTTCGGTTGAACTATTTGTCTGTAGATTCGAATAAATTTATTTGTTACTCAATATAGGAATAGAATAGGATACCAACTTGCAAATGAAATATTTCAAGTAGATGGATTTAGAATTTATTTAAATGGTCATCGAGAATAGTCGTGATTAATAGAATGTTTGAAACGAATTAAGTAATCTTACACATAATTAAGTGGCTTATATGCAATTAGTAAAATGAGTAGACAAGTCAAGTGAAAATAAGATGATTAAATATGGCCCAGCTACACAAGATTAAACTTACTATGGTTCCCATGCACCAACTTTCATAATTCCGTGTGCACCCGTAATTACTTTAGTTTTTGCATGGACTCCACAGCTCATTCGATCACGTGCAAGTCAGAAGTACACAACAACTTTAGGTTAAAGTGATGATACGGATAGGTATTGATATCATACTTGATAGAAATAGTACTTGGGAAATCATACTAACATGATAAGTAGATTGATGGATTCAGAAGAAACTAACGTCCATTAGGTAGACATTGCTCATATAAATAACTTTGTTCAACGATATAGATAGTCAAATTCGAGTACAAGGATAGTAACACTTAAGTTTGTGAAAGTCGACTCTATGTGTGTAAGATGTAATTATCTAGGTTTTCTGATATTGACCAGTTCATAGGAATTAAGTGATGGTGTACATGTAATAATATAGTTTATTGGGATCTTTAGAAAAATTTGTTTCAAGAAAATTTGGTAATGCGGATAATCCAATTTATAGTTCGAAAGAATAGATCACTTAGTTCCAATTGGATTTAATTTTTAAGGTGTTTGTATTTATATGGCCAACAGCTTTAGGTCAACCTGATGTAGGGAGTAAATAAGTTTATAATGTAGTTTTAAAAACTAAGTAAAAAGTTGAAAGTTTTAACCTTTACCATAGATAAGAGGATTGATTTGAAAACAAATGACATAATTTAAGTTGTAAGTACATGGTTTTGGTAAATAGAAGACATAGTGTTTGTTGCAAGTCTTTGTATCATATTTGAGAAAACGGTGAAATCTTGTGTAAATATTTGACCAACGTCAGAATGACCAATCACTAAAGAAATCATTTATCACGAAATATATATGTATATATATATATTCATCTTACAAAATACTAAGACCAAAAAGGCTATTTTAATTAAAAAAAAAAATTTTTTTTAAATATATATATATATATATTTGTTTAGGAAAATAAGAAAATTATGTTAATCGAATACCGTTAGTTTCACAAAGTCCATTGATTACACGTTGTGTTAGGGTAACGAGTTTATAAATGGAACACATTGAGTTTGGATTAGTTCATGAAGACTAGTTGCGTAGAATTTCGTTGGTGGTCATATGTATAGATGAAAACATTTAGTTGAATGAGTTCGGGAATAGTTGTGTAAGGAGTTCTCGTTAGATTTGGATAACGAATTCATGGATAGTATCGTGTAATTGATTAACAAGTACTTGTTTTGATGGTTAGTTCATAGTTTGATAGTAGATATAGTTGTAATGATAAATTAGAAATCGGATTAGAACCTTATAGTTAAACGAGTAGTTTTGAAACTATTTGAGTATAGAAGTCAAGTTGAAATATTTTGAGGGTAGACGTTCGATTCAAATACATTAGCTTATAAGGATAGCAAAATCCGCTAACTTTTATTTAGTTATGGAATTTAGCATTGACTATAATTTAGAAATCATAACGAACCTTTGATTGGAGAGTTGATATTTGATTTAGAATTATAAGTACGACTTAGATTCGGTAATCGATATATGCATGATCTGAAGTTTTGGATAATTCGATTAAGATATGTCTTAGTTTTGAATTGAAATATTTGGTTTACAATGGTGTAATTGTGCTATATGGATAAGCTAGCGAGTATATCGCATAAGTATTATTGTAGCTTAGAAAACAAATGGAATGATGAAACGTAGAATAACACGGTTTTGTAATCTTTGAACGATAGAAACATTCGATTTAATAATAGCAACTCGTTCCTCTTAGGATATCATAGAATCTTTTAAAACATACCATAGAAAATCACGTAGAAATTTTTAGAAACTTTAGAAATTTCGATCAAATGAAATAGTGATAGTACTTAGAACATCATAGTATCCTTTGAAAATATCATAGAAAATCACTTAGAAACTTTAGAAACATTAGTAAATGAAGTTGAAATATTATTTGAATAACTATAAGAATCATAGAAATAGTTATAAATCGTAGGAATGAAAATCATAGAATCATTAAGAAAATGAAATTTCAATGGCTTAGGAGTGTGTCTTGGTTTTGGACACAAATGACTTATCAAAGTGTTAAGTTCGTTTTCAACGTATTCGAGAAAGCGTGCTTTAGCCTATAGGTTCACACTCATCTCGTACATCCCCAGGTAAGCATACATGTCTCTTAAAGAGATTTATACGAAATGCTTTGCCTTAGACAGGATGTCCGTGATACAGGCGTTCCCCCTTCCGGATTGCACACGTTCCCACGTTTCAAACTTACTTAAGACGATGACGAGATTCCACAAAGAGAAAGATCCTAATCATACCGACGAGTCTCTTGTAGCTCCTTCGCGAAATCGGATAAGAAATAAGATAAAGAAACAGCATTGAGAAATTCATAAAAAGGAATAAAGAAATAAGTTCTAGAAGAGTTTTCTAAGCACAAGCTATTTGCACTAAGGACTCTTAGGTTATAGTCTAGGTCGGTGTGTTTCTAATACCCTATCCTAGTTCCCTATAACCATGGCTCTGATACCAAACTGTGACACCCCGCCCGGCGGCGGAAAACACCGGGCGCGTCAAGTGAATCGGATATCAAAGTACAAAGCACATGGCACACTAATTTCATATTTTAATATTAATTGTGCAATAATGTCGTGACATAAAGAAGCATTAAATAGTCATAAAAACCGTAACAGAAACCGACAATTAAATACTATTTATTGTCTTTTTATTCTAAGTCCGAAGCATCCTAAATTGTCTTGAACCAAAACCGAATCAAACTCCACCTGAAAACGTGTAAAATAAGTTAGCTAAAGAATTAGCTAGTGAGTAAAACACAATTAATAGTACATAGTATAAAATCCGAGATCATAATAGATTGTGTTTCGCAATCTCATGTGCATAGCAATTTCATCATATATATCTCAACCGTGACCATAGAAACACATAGAAACAAGTATCATAGACCCCGCAGGGTTACCTTTAGCAACAAGTCATGAGGAACCAACTCATGTTACATTTATTGATAACCATCGTTTAACCGTCATTTAACCGTCTCGATATGTAAGTTATCAAAAATGTTTAAGCATCTAAGGGACATAGCAACGTAGCAACAAGTATCGCAGTATAGTAACAGTAACTATCCTAAAGAATCAACCAAAGAATCGCCGGGTCAAATCACCTATCAGGCCATTAATGTAGGTGGGCTTGTCAAGCCATTAGCGCTAACATTGTCCGGTGGAAATTACAAGATAATATAACTAATATTGACTATCACACAATTTTGCTACATGCGGCCAAACATGATTAACACATCTAATGATCTCATTTTCGAAAATAGAAACATCAAAAGAAACCGTTGTATTATAGAAACACGCATTTCAGCCCCAAAAATGTAAATAGTAAAAAGGGGAGTGAGTTTACTCACCTTGAAAAGTAATTACAATCGAACCGTTAGAAACGCAGCTAAAAAGCACCGAGGGTTGCCCAAATATTAGTACCACCTAATTTATTGGGAGAAACCCTAACTTAGAAACAAAACAATAGTAACAAGAATCAAAAGTCTGAGATCTAGGGTTTCAGTTTCAGATTTGGGATTTAGGGTTTTGAAATGCAATTTGGGATTTAGGGTTTTGAACTATAATTTAGGAATTAGGGTTTTAAAGTGCCAATTGAAAATTAGGGTTTCAAACTATAATTTGGGAAATTAGGGTTTTAAAGTGCCAATTGAAAATTAGGGTTTCAAAATATAATTTGGGAAATTAGGGTTTTAAAGTACCAATTGAAAATTAGGGTTTCAAAATATGATTCAGGAATTTAGGTACGAGATGTAGTTTGTGTTTTCGTATATATTTGTTTTTATAAGTTTTAAACCCTTAGAATATATTTAACATAACATGGATATTATTTGATTTATTTGAAATAAAGCTTAACGTTTAAAAGTATGTAAAAATGTGAAAAAATAAGAAAAACAGGCAATGGGACTCGAACCCATGGCCATTGCATTCATCGTGCAACAACTAAGCCACCAGACCACTTCGACTTTTGTTTAGTTAATCTGATTTTTAATTATTTTGTGTTGTGTTTACAAACAAAACCCATTTCAACCTCAAGCCCTAGATTCAAGAATCATCAAATTCGTTTAATCTTGTTCATCAAACCAAAAATCAACAGAGGGCTTTTAATCACCATTGAATCGTGATCATTTTGATATATGAAACTTACTTGTTTGGTGAAGAAACGAGATGATGAGAACGAGGAACAGGGGCGACGGTTTTTGAGGATCAAACTTGAGTTATTTGTGATTTTGATCGAAATTGAGATAACAGGGAGCATGAGCGTACAAAGGGGAGAGATTGATTCGATTGAATTGCATTGTTTTGATCCGAAACTAGTCGAATAGATTCGAGGTTGGTTACGAGTAAAGATGTTTAATTTAGTGTTTAATTTGGTGTTTTAATTCCGATTATAATGCACAGTCGTTTCTATTCAATGCCATGAACGACTCGGTTGATCCAATTTATTGGATTAGTGCGTTTCTTGTCGATTCAACAAATGGGTTTTAATGTTTACGGTTTTGAATTCGATTTCTATGAACGATTTGTTGATTATGTGATGATTACATACTTGTTACAGGTTCGAAACCTACCAGTAAACGTTTAGAAACGATTTTTGGACGTTAAAATAGTGTTTTTAGGTGTTAAAAAGCTTCGCCGGAGCCGAAAATGTTGGCCGGAAATTTCGCCGGCACCGGCGAAGTGGGGTTACCGGAAATACGGGTTATATGGGGTGGGGGCTGGGTAATTTACATACTTACATATTTGGTCCCTCATGATTGAATTGTTTTCTTTTTAAGTTTATTACTTTAATTTATGTTTTAAAAACTTACACTTTGGCCCAAAGTTAGTTTATAAATATATTTTAACTAACTAACTTTACCGAGTTAGGACGTAACGATTATATAAGCGACGTTTTTACAGTTTTAGTTCTTTTAAGCCATTAAGAGGCTATTTCAAGACTTAGAAACGTTTTTGTTTAACGTTTCCAATAATTTTCTTTTACGAACTATATATATATACATTTATTTATATATATATTTTGAGATTTATTGTTACAAATAACCATTATTTAATACACGTGGGTATTTTTCGATGTGAATACGATCGATTTAAATAGAGCACGAATAACGTAAGATTCGATATATTCATCCATCATTAAAATAAGCGTTACATTCTTGAAGAAATAAATACGATCGCAATTTAAAAGATAACAAGTTCGGGTTCGAGTCGGACGTTTGGGTTTGGGTTTGGGGCAGACGTCACACGTGACACGGGTTAAGTCATGAGTCAGATTTTGGTTTGGGTCATGGTTCAGGGCATGGATCGACATGGGTCGGCCACGGGTCGGTTAATGGCTCGGGTCCTGGTTCGGTTCATGGGTTGGGTCCTGGTTCGTTCATGGGTTGGGTCATTGTTCGAGCCGTTGGTTAGGACATGTGCCGGTTCATGGGTACCTGTGTCGGGTCAAGGGTTGGATCATGGTTCTTGTCATGAATTAAAAAAAATTCATTTTTTGAAGGAATGAAAAAAAAACATGAAGGATGGAGGGAATGAAAATGAGAATTTTTTCATTCCTTCGTAATGGTTCATTCCATTCTACTAGGTTTAAAACCCGTGTATACACACGGAATAAATCTAAAATATATAAATAAAAATGATAAAAATATATATATATAAACAATAAATAAAGCTTCAACAACCGGATTGATTAAGATGCTATCAAAATCGAATACTGGCTATACACCATTTGAATTTGAAATTAGAGTTTATTTATAAGAAACGAAACAATAAATAAAGCTTTAACAACTGGATTGATTGAAACCACAAACGTATTACCAAAAATATATAGCACAATGGATTGGAAATCATTGAGTGGGAGTTGCCGTAAATAGCGATGAAATTTTGGAGCCTAATTTGACCGGTCAAAAAGTTTTCCCGCTCAAATTTGCCCCCCAAAAACTCTGAAATATTAGATAGATTGATCAACCAAACACGCTTTTTTTCATTTCCTCGTAATGGTTCATTTCATTCCACATCTCATTCCTACATACCAAACACTACCTAAAATTTTTTTATGACAGAGAGTGTAGACCGAAATTAAAAGAAATACTGAAACTATTGAACCGTAATCGTAAAAAAACAAAATACTAAGCTGAAATCGTAATTTTAAAGGAGATAACGTCTCAAAATAAAATAAAATAGATTGAAACGAAATAAAAGAAAAACATTATGCAATTGTGATAGATGTTTGTTTTTAAATTCCGATAAAAGGCGTATTGGCGTGTGTGTTCAATTATTGTTGTGTTTTTCAATCTACAAATTTGACGTTCATCTAAATCCCCAAATCAGCTCATCTGTGACTCAAATCTCCCAACAAAAATGTCGTCGGGCTGTGCTCTGTTGTTGGAAATTCTCTTCGCCCTTTTCTTCCCCCCTCTCGGAGTTTGTCTCCGATACGGTTGCTGCACCGTAAGTTCATCTCTTTCATGATGCACACCAACTGTTTGTGAAAATGCCTCACTGAAATAAATATATGTGTTTTCGTTATTGCAGGTGGAGTTTTTTATATGCTTGTTGTTAACTATATTGGGTTTTCTTCCTGGAATAATCTACGCCCTTTATGTCATCGTGTTTCTCAATCCAGATCGCGATGATTATCGCGACCGATACTATACACTTGCTTAAACAGAATTGGGTGTGTTCTAATCTGGATCTGTGTTTATACCATTATGTGAATGATATGATCTATTGATTAAAGATTTGTTTTTATGTGTTTAGCTGTTGACTTGTATACTTTGGCACCTTTTGATTTGTTTAGTTCTCAATCTATTCATGGTTCTATCTTTAAGCATGATTTGTGTGTGATGATGATCTTGGTGTTTTAGCATGTTTCATCAAACAAGTTTCATATGTGCTAACTCTTTGAAAAGTATCATTTCTTTTGGCATTTAACCTGCAAATCCTGTGTTTGTTGTGCATTATTATGTCATCGTGTTAGTTTACTTTACAGTCCTCTATGCCATATCCTTGTAGAGAAAACCTAGCTACAATTAGACCTCGTTTTGCCATTTTTGTTATATGCTGATTTTGATTGTAGAGGCACGCTTCAAAACTGTCTGTAGATCCCGCTCATAGAAAAACTATTTGTCGGGTCTGGGAGGGGTAGTGCGAGAGCAAACCTTTTATCTATCCTCGTGAATAGAGACGCCGCTCCTATTGAGACCCCTGATTCAAACAATTTATTTACATTGGACATATGGTGATCTAGTATCGTACAATAAGATGGCATACAAAGGATAGCCTACAAATATATATCATACAATTAAGCTAAGTGAGTCAAAGTGTAGGAACAAGGTAAGGCTAAGCTAAGTGAAGTAAGAGTGTAGAAACAAGCTAAGCAATCAGGAGTTAAGGAACACAAAACTACAAAAGTGTAAAACAAACTAAGATCAAGGATACTAAGTCAGACAAAGTGTAGACACACCTAAGAAAAAGTTAAGTCAAGGCACAAAATAATGAAGAAACAAGCTAGGTGAAAAGACATGTCTATACTGTCTCCTAGAAGTTCATAACCTTAATCCTATGTGTCCACAAACTCCAATCCTTGAGATCATGTCCTTGAATTGGTGCAACTCTATCAAATCCCCCCCTAATCCTCTCATCCCAAGTCAGTTTGGGTCTTCATCTGCTCCTTCGTCCTCCCTTCTATGGTGAGGTTTTCTAAAGGTTCTAACTCGTGCCATTATTTGTCTCTTCATGTTGCCGCCTTGAGTTTGATGCATGTGATTTCTTGATGGCCCAACAATTGGTTCCTAATAACATAGCCACTTGAACTGCAACTCTATAGAATTTCTCCTTCAGTCTTATTGGGAACCTCTTGTCACGCAATACTCATATGCTTCTCTCCACTTGCATCGCCCAACCTGTATGCGGTGGGCTACATTACTTCCTATGTATCCAACGTAGTAAGAAATCATAATAGTAAATTTGGAGCCCTGAAAAACCTTATACATACAAGCTTGTGAACAAGTGGAAAAAGATGCAAGGACTAAATGGCATTGTCCAGCTGTCCAATCCCCATCTCTATTGAAAGAAATTCGAATATCAGGTAGAAGTCAGTCAATAAAGCTACCATTAGAGTCACTAAAGAAGTTGAGAGCCCTATGCCAGATCCGACTAACATGAGTTTGTTTTTATTTTCTGTTTGTATAAACCTGCTATATATTCATAACTGTAATGATCTAATATTGTAACTTGTTGAGGCTATGGTGGCACAACTCTTAAGCCACCAATTTGAGATAAACCGCTGGTTGTTCTCTTTGGAATTAGCTTCAATCAATTTAGTGTCTAAGCTTCGCTTATTAATAAGACAGTCTGCACCAACACCGTCTCCCCGTAAAGTTGCATCTTATTATGAAGGCTAGTTCGAATAAACGAACCATAACCAATCGGTTGGAGACGTGGCCATCAACCGTGCCAGATCTATAATGATGTTATCAGTTGCCTCAAGAAAAAAACATCAAGTATGTCATTTTACCAACCAACTTGATGCTGACATTTGCTCAAAATGCAAGTTAGAAGAAATTTGCCTTATGTTTATTTCCAAAGCAATTTTATCATTTTCCTCCCAATATGTAAACCATCCTTTTTTGATTGAAAAACCTTTATAAAAGATTCCTTTCATAACTTTCTATTGATCATACTTATAAGATCTAATCTTAAATTCTATTACAAAAATATTGGTTTAATTAAAATGTGTGGGTTTTTATACCGAAACCGCTAGTGATTGTGTATGTACACAGTGGATGTGTTCGTGCATCGACTGTAGTTCTATGTTAAGAACCAGTTCCTGTTTTTTATTAAGGCTTTAGATGGTTGATACTTAATACAATAAAAGACCCACACATATTAAGGCACTTGACTGTTAATCCGTCGTCGTTCGTGAGGTTACTAGTTTTTTATTTGGTCAATAAGATAGATCGAGATGCCGCTAATATACCAACGAATGTCAAGTGTTTTTCCTTGTGTGGATCCTATTTGAATGGGAACTTGATGAGTCGATTCAATAAAATGTGGCATGTTCATGGTATCATCCCAACCAGCTTGGCTCAGTTTGGATTTAAAATCAAGCTGGAAATCTGAGCTTGGGCTTGACTTGGCTCGGTTCAATTTGTTTTGGCTCAGTTTTACATTCATAAAAACAATAAAAACAATAACAAATGCAAAACACATTCAATATGCTACATAAGTAACACACCTAAATCAAGTTCCGAAAAATATGAAACAATTTACAAAAACTAAAACTTCACTATAAAACACAAATAACTTCATCAACATTTGAACCAAACACACAACGGCAGCATCAATCTCGAAAGGAAAGTTCCATTAAAAACCAAACATATATCGGTTGTAAATGTAATCCCACCACACAATTCTAAGCTACTATTAACAAATGAGCAAAATGATAACCCCAGTCCCCAAAGGAGCAAATGCATCTTCAAAGATATATTAAGGATGTTTGAGAGATGAAAATCAAAATTATAAAAGGTGTCTTACCATATCATTAGCAATATACATTTTGAGAGACTAATGATAGTGTATCTCCACAGGTGACTTAGGATACTTTGGAGAGGAGAGGGATTCCTGAGAAGTACATCGACTTAATTAGAGATATGTGTAGATGCGTAAAAACGAGTGTTCATGCACCAACAGAGAATACCAGAACCCGTCTTAAAATCATTCATCAAATTAAATTAGATCGTAACACTTAAATAAATCTTATATGAAAAAATTAAAATGTTGACATATGAATGTGTTATTCAATTATTAGAGTACAAAGATTTTTACTAGGTATGTTTATTTATTTATTTATTTATCTTATTGTTAATAAGCATGCATATTCAAAATAATAAACCAAGCAACATCATCAATATGTTTTAAAAAATCGATTAGTAAACAAAGTTGCTAAATTGATTTGTTAACAATTCTATATAATCGAAGTTACATGCCGTCGAACTAACTAGCAAGCCAAACCAGGCTGGCTCGGCTCATTACGAATGAAGCCAAGCTTAGCTCAACTCGTTTCAAACAATCATGAGGCTTGATTTTGATCATGAGGTCTTCAAACGACCTCTGCGTATGCATCTGAATCAATTTGTCGATTTAACAGACTATAAAGTAAAAAAAATAAACGTAAATTAAATTCATAAAAGTCTATTTGCCTACATTTGGTGTTTTCATAAGCTTTAAACAATTCAATATGAGACAACAATGTTTATTTCCATCATATATACTCTTTAAACATAGCCGGCCTCCTTGTGAATGTAAAAGTAATATTTAATTTAACAAATTAACAAACATTTGTTTTATGTTTTTTTAAAATGAATTAGTTCTAGCTAGTAATTAAAGATCATGCATGAGTCACAATATTCCCCTCGTCCATATATGACCAATCGCTTAAAACAAAACAAAAACAATAAGGGTGTCGATTAGGACTTTATTGACGTTTTTGGACCTTTTGTTATTTATATTGAAATTACCTTTTAATTTTCTTCTCATGTTAATAGTTTTCATCCTAGACGTTTTTGTAACACCATTTATCGTTTGTTACATTTTTAACGCGACTAATTAATGTCGAACCATTAAACCAAAGGTTCAAAGTAGTTCAAAATGTTTGGCAAATAAGTTGGGCATTTATTCTAGCGACATTTATAATTTATAAATGATGGAGTGAACCGATCTCAAGTGGTTTCCTCCTGAGAGGGTAGACTTGGGTTCCGATTTAGGTTGACCTAATTTAGACGCTTATACTCCGGTAGGTACTCTTACTTTGGGAAACTAGGGTAAGGGATCTAGGTCGGGGACCCGATTCCTGTTAAACAAGAAGGAAATAGTGATTTTAAAATTTAAAAGAAAAAGTGAAAAACTACAACTATATTACAAACATTGAGTTGGTCAACAGAAAAGACTTTGCAGAAGAAGCACCATGGCTAGAATCCAAGATTATGTGACAAGTAAACATCATTCTCATTTTATAAAAATATTTACTAAAAATATTAAATTTGATCATGTCTTGTTTGAAGACTTACGCACATTGATCATGTCCTTTATAATGATTTCACACCCATCATTCTATCAACTCATTCATAAAACAAGTCATAAGGGTACTCTAAGTGGATGATACAATGGCATTGCTCAAACCTCCTATTCTTTGCCTTGTACTTTTGAGTCTTGTCTTTTGTTGTAGCACAAGTGCTATGCACTCTATGTATTCTTCTCATGGGCCAAACAAAGGGGCTTATTGGCCTTCATGGTCCAAAGATTTTCCGCCATCCGCTATTGACACCACTCTCTTCACCCATGCTTATTACGCTTTTCTGACTCCTAATAACATCACATTTAAGTTTGACGTTGATTATCCAACCGCTTTGTCACTCAAAAACTTCACCACCACTCTTCATAAAAAGAAACCCTTTATCAAGACGTTGTTTTCCGTTGGAGGGGCCGCAGAAGGCCCAAAAATATTTTCCCGGATGGCCTTAAGTCATGACACGAGGAAAAGTTTCATCCTTTCCACTATAGAGGTGGCAAGAAAGTTTGACTTTGACGGGATTGACCTAGATTGGGAATTCCCTCAAACCCCAATGGACATGGTCAACTTTCGTCACTTGCTTCACGAGTGGCGTCTGACGGTCAAGAAAGAAGCTAAGTCAACGGGTAGACCCCAACTTCTTCTTTCAGCCGCCACATATTATAAGCCAGTAGTCACATTAGATGACGTGTATCGTAAATACCCTGTAGCATCCATAAACAAAAATTTGGATTGGATAAATGCAATGTGTTATGATTATCACGGGTCATGGAATCTCACTGCAACTGGAGCCCAAGCCGCCTTATACGATCCAAATAGCAACGTGAGCACAAGTGATGGGCTGCAATCATGGATCAAGTCTAAGATTCAAAGAGAAAAGTTGGTCATGGGTTTGCCATTATATGGTCGAACGTGGCAACTAAAAGATCCATCTTTATATGGTATCGGAGCTCCGGCTATAGATGTAGGACCGGGGGACAAAGGACAAATGAGCTATGCTGATGTGGAAAAGTTCAATGCCAAAAATAATGCCAAAGTGGTGTTTGACTTGCCAACAATATCTGTTTATTCTTTTGCAGGAACATCTTGGATCGGGTATGATGATGCTAGATCAGTGAAACTAAAGATTGAATATGCAAAAACACTTAACATAGGAGGATATTTCTTTTGGTCGGTTGATGGTGATCAGGATTCGAAAATCTCCAGACAAGGTATACATTTAGTACATGTTTAGTTGAAAACTGATCATAATCGATAATAACTTATAGATAAAATATTTACGTTGGTTGTATCTATATGCAGCTTCGGAGACATGGATTATTTGAAAATCGACCCGACGACAACATTGGCATGTGGATCAAAGGAGTGATATTGTATTTGTTTGGTTTAAGAGTTGTATTAGGCATTGTGAATTCGAAGTAGCATGTTATAATAAAGAACTATAACTGATGTATGTTTGATTTTGATGTGTGTTATATGGTTAAAAAGACTCATGTGTGTTTGATCTAATATTAAAAAGAGTTGTAACTCAGGGTGTTTGTGTTGGTTTACTTTTAATGTTTAAATCATTAATGCATGATTATGTCCTTCAAGTTTATTCAACTTTCTACTTTTAGATAAAAGACAAACTGGTAACAACTTACGTCGTTACTAAGCCTTTTAAAAACTACATTCATTGATCTAAGGTCATACACATTGGTCTTGTTGATCTTCATTCGAACGGGTCGGTCAAGCAATTCGCAAGTGCTTATTTTTTAACAGAAATCCTGACATGTTTGAATATGTCAAAAAGAACGTCCATAACCAAGTCATGTGGATACTTGAACCCCATGAGCTCTCTACAATGTATCAAATACTCCTCGTAAGAGTCCATATATGTCGTGCGACACACATAGTATATCTCAGTATAAGAATCATGAGGCTATACTTAAGAATGGTACAATACTCAACATATGTTGGCCTAGCCCATATAAGTAACTTATGTTTAAGTTTCAATAAGTACTTACTCGGTCTTTGTTCATCCTTTTTGGTCATGTGCTACAAGTCGAAGTCTATATAACATAAAAATGGGCCATAAGCCCAAATAAGAAAATTGGCTCATATAATTCACTTACAAGCGAAACTAAACCTAGCTACATAAACCAACCTCTCTCTCTCATCTTCACCGGAAAATTAAGCAGCAGCTTTCATTCGACCGAAGCCATGGTATGTTACTCTCTTACATCTATTCTTAGATCGTTGAAATCGAAATAATATTTTCTGTTTGTGCTGATATGATATGATTTGATTTTTTATGTGTTTGTTGAAATTTTTTGTTTCGATTTTCAGTTTTGTTAATATGAGGCGTTTGCAATTCAATACAATATACAATATATGTTGTTCGTTTGGGCATTGTAGCTTCTATGCTAATACTCTTACAGATTGTTAAATTTGAATATTAAATGTTGATCATTTGTGTTGTTTTTTTGTCATGTGCTAATAGGATTTATAGAGCTAACTGAAGCTATTTTTTTGTTACTTGATTGTTGCAAACTAAGGTTTTGATGATACATTTTCACCACTACAATGAATTTAGCTATGGAGTTTCTTAAAGTTTGCATCTTTTTTCATAAATTTGATTAAAGTTTTTTCAGTCTCGATTCATTTGTTGTTGCAATCATTGGGGGAGTGATATTGCGATTATAATCTGACTGTAATTTTAACTCATCAAGAGGGTTTATTATCTTGAATAAAAAAGAAATGAACCTAGACACTATAGTTAGTTTTGGTGATCTAATGCCAGCATTGTTATGTTTGTGTTTACTTTGCAGCCGTCACACAAGACGTTTATGATCAAGAAGAAGCTGGCAAAGAAGATGAGGCAGAACAGGCCTATTCCTCACTGGATTCGAATGAGGACCGACAATACCATTAGGTAAACATACATACACAAACACTTAATGTGGATAACTGAGATTGACCTGTTTATATGTTTTTGACATAATTTATCCATTTGGTTCAGGTATAATGCTAAGCGCAGGCATTGGCGTAGAACCAAGCTTGGATTCTAAGGTGGTTTTGCAGTTAGTCGAGTTTATTCAAGAATCAAAGTTATTGTTTCAACTTTAAAATTAGACTATTTTGTTTGCCAACTATGGCTTCTTATTTAGTGATACAACTGATGTTTGACCTTAAAATTTTGGATGATTTAGTGATCAAGGTTATTTTTGTGTATGCTATTCTGATGTAGTGATCAAAAGTGATTCTTGTTTACAAAGTTTTCCGGAAAACTTGACGACTTTTGTATTCTCTTCACTCAACATCATATCAAAGTTCGCATCTATTATATAGTTTGGATTTGGATCAAACGACTCACATTTACTAAGTTGTTTATAATGCATGTTCTACCTATTATGTTATGTATGCTCCTGATGACTTAGCTAAATAGCTGTCATCTTTTAATGTTTTCAGTTATATGTATCTAGCCATGGTAAGAGGAGTTGATGTCTTTCCTTGTAACTACTCTCAAGAGCCTTCACTCGATTGCAATGCCATGTTGATTTGATGCTCGTCTTAGCTCTTAACAGTGAAATGCTTGCAGGGGTGATGAGAGAGGCGAGCAAGTCTGTTTTATTATCATTGTGTTGTTTTCGTGTTGTGGTCACAACTGAATCTAGTAACCTTACTGATAGTCAAATGCCTTGGTTGAAGATTTAGTGAACATATGATCATTATATGGGCGAGATCAAAGTCCAATTAAAATTTCTAATTATGTGAATTGTGAAACTTATTCAGAAGCAGTATTTAGCCTAGAAAACTCCCATTTATAGATTATAACACATCTCATACAGCATCCTAAGAAGGTTTGAAGAGTTTACGTTTTAGCAAACTCATTTAGAAAAGTGCTTACCATGACCATACTTCGAAGGAATTATCTATTCAAGTGTGAAGTTGGGTTGCTTCTAACTAAGATTATCCGTTAAGAAACGAATGTATGTAAGACTATTGGTAATGGTTTTCATATTTCATAATTTCACTACTGTCATATCAGCGTCACATCACTCTTCGCATTCCACTTACTTCATCCCTTTTGTTATCACAGAAAAAAATGATTGATTTGATCACATTCACCTATGTTTATACAGAAAAAATGGATGAATTTTGGTAAGATTAATAATGCTATTCATTTGAAAATACAATTCAAGGCCCTAAAAGCAGATATATGGCTATTGTTTCTCAAGATTCTAAAACATATGGACACAATTGATACAAAATTGAACAATCTTGGCGGGTCCTGTGGGTTAAAAGTGTTATCCTGCACAACAGGAGCTCAATGTAGCCAATAATCGCGTCATATACACCATGAGAGACAACATATTTGCCATAATTGGACATTAAGAATCAAGAGGTGTGGCAGCATCAAGCCTCACTCTATTTAGCCGGACTGTTCCAAGAATGTATTCGGGTAGTTCGTTTTCCTCCCTTCCCTGCAATGAACAAGAGAATCACTTCTCAGCTGAGATAACCTTTAAAACTGATTAGTCTGCCAATAAGTGTGATGAATAATGAAATGAGGAGAAAAGAAGAAGCATAAAAGACCTCGATTAAGATTGCAAGATCAACAACGAGGCTTGTTACATATCCAAGAACCAGACTGATGATACTCCTTGCAACAGATGAAGATCCAATATCTACATCAATCTGCAAAAGAAGTTTAAAATAAAAGATCTTGGAATCACTAGAGTTGCATTCATTGTGGCAGTTACGACCAACTTATGCATAAACAAGTTAACTTGGACTATAGTTTTTCTTGGTTCAATTTAAAATAAAAATGAGCTAAAATGAAAAGAAGGATCAGCCTGACTGAAAAGTCATCAGAATGAATTGAAAGTGCATAAAACCTCCTAAATGGTTCATGTGACCGAGGAGAAGACAAATGTTTGTGGTTCAGTCTAATCCGATTTGCGCATTGTGACCTGTACTAAAAAGTTATCAATTTCGATCTTAATGCATATGATCAATCCATTTTGCCACTGCTACCTAAAGAGTCAAATATGAGGTATTTGTATAGATGAAGAAAGAGGAAGTGTATACCTCCAAAAAGTTATCTTGCTTGAAATAGTGGCAAGTTACGGCTTTCCCCAATAGGCAAGCTTTTGAACCGACTGCGCGCTTCACCATCCAGTATCCCTGTTCACCACTTTGTTGCTCAATATTATAATATGAACCCAAAACAGGAAAAGAAGAAAAAAAAATGTCACGTCAGTGTGATGAAATAAACTACCTGAACAATACTTGGAATCAGTTTGAATCTTGCATCACGAAAGGTGTCACTCCCATCAATAAATTTGCCAAGTAATGAGTTTTTATTTACAGGCCGATCCGCAGCATAGTACATAACTAGGCTGTAGTTTGGTTTAGCTGGGACCTTTGAGCAGGGAAACATGACATAATTAGACCACACGTTGCATTAATTCGAGATAAAACATAACCCAAACAAACCATTCATAAGTAAATGAATTGAAATGCCCCACATATAATAATCAACCGCAGAAATTTTCATTTCAAAATGTGTTCATATGTCATAAACTCATTTTCATTTCAAAATGTGTTCGTGTGTCATAAACTCCGTATAATAGCACATGCAAGACTTTGGATTCCCAGGTTTATTGCCTTAGGGAAATATTGACTTTAACTAAAAACCCGACTCCAACTAAACCATGAAGCATGTTTCTATTATTGAATATGTAGGTAAACTATTTCGGCCAACAGGCTCGTGTTGAAACAATCTAAATAACACCAAAAGAAAAGGCTTTAAAAAATGAATCTCTGTTCTGGAAATTCAATCTATGCACCAACGTTATGCAAGTATGAAGGAATGTATATGTATACATATTTGTGTGTGTTAATGCATACCTGCAGGTTCACAACAAGGATAAATGGAAGTTTTTTCCCAGCTTCTGACTGTAGCAAGAAAATGGACTTAAAAGTCACCACCAGAACATTACAATAAATATAATACACACAGTTTGCAAATTTCAAGCAATGCAAAATAAGATGTTAAGTAATAAATAAAGCTGCAAGAAACAACTAATGAAAACAAACCAATGTTCAAGTGATTAATGCAAGTATAGACAAAACTTTGGAGTACCTGAACAAGGCATTTAGGATGCAAAGCCACTTTGCTTTTCGACTTTTCTAGTTTAAACCAGTCAACTGCTATAAGTTTTAGAAGGGGATCCCCTCCGGCTACCTGAAACTTACAATAATCTTTTAAGCATACATACAAACCAACATATGCACTAACATGATATTTATTAGCATCATAAAAGATTTGTGACAAACATCAAGTAAAATAGACTTATCGGCACTTGGCAGTCTCCAATTTGACAAATATTTTCACGTCAATGTGACCATCTATAGCTAGGCTTATAAAACTCATAGTGTCAATTCTGTAGAGATATATTCACCTTGGCAATTTAAAAACATAATAATAATTCCATACTTAAAAGATTCCTAGATCAACTCACCAATAAAGATTGCATCACTTGCAACAGAAAACTAAATCTATAAATAAGAACGATTAAGGACGTTGTATGCCATTAAAGATATAATATGTGTAACATGTTTGGCTCATTCCCCTTTTAGTTAATATTTTTGGTAAAACACGACCCAATTCAACCCGTTCACTAGTAACCAGTTCAATATTGGCATCTCTGGTCAAACAACAAACTATTAGATCCTAAGAGAAAACCGAAAAGATCACCTTAGCACTATCTTTCATGTATGTCTTTCCTCGGATCTTAAATCCAGTACCACTTGGAGTTGTCCAGCAATTGCTATCAGCCTCACCCTTGCCTTTGTGCAATGATCCACTAAAGTCACCAGAATCAATAGTAACTTGATCTACATGTGTATCTAACTCATTGTTGCAATCCATAGCTGGTTATACAGAAGAAAATATATAATCATATACACACATACATTAAGCACGATTAAGTAAACTGTACACTTAAAAAAATGTACAAAAAACTGCTTCGAGGCTACCTTTCTTTGCCTTTAAAGCCAAGCTGGCAATAGCCCATGAAACATTCTTCAGCTTCACTCTCTGGCCCTAATAAAGTTTCAGAAAAGAGTACAATTAGTCAATTACAATCCATATCCTCAAAATTGATAGTATTGGAAGAAAGCAGCAAACCGTGCTGTCAAGTTCACCGTCTTCTTCTTCATCATCTGAAGATGATGATGATGATGAGTCGGCGGCAATTGCATCATAAAACTCATCAGCAACTTCTGCATCCTCAAACTCACCAATTAATCCAGAAACATCAGAGGTTTTTGTATCCACAAGTGTTGTGGATGATTCACATGTAAGTGCAGGGTTTGCTGAGATGTATGCCTTTAGACCTGAAACAATTTGTAAGGGACGATACATGTCTGTTATGCAGTTCAAACATGTAAAATTTCATTTCTGCAACAAATCTCTAGAAGGTAAAACATGAGCATGTACCAATTTGGTCTTTTTAGAGTATCCATTTCAGATTTTCAGCTATGTCTTTGTCTATAATGGGTGATGGACACACTAAATATTTGGAAAAAAAGCAACTTGGACAGAAAGTGTTCCGGGTCAACCCAAATAGTTTCAACTTGTTCCAAAAGGGGCCACTTTTTACCTGAACTCTATTTGGCTAGCTAACCAATCCCTCTAACCCAGCCAATTTGCCATCTCTAGCCTTTTTATTGTTTCAGGCGATTAGAACACACGTTATTGTTGTAACTGTGTAAGAACTAATATTTTAAGAATCGATAACCTGACACTTGGTTCAACAAGGCATAAGCAATTGACTTTTCAAACTTTGAGCACTGATCAAGCTTCCATTTAAACCAGCCGCCTGAATCTATCTCTAACATATGTGTTACAAGACATCTATCACCATTTGATCCTGCCAAACCTCTTATATTCCTGATCTCCCAAGAAGATGCTGTAATGCAAAACAGTTAAGGCATTAGTAGATACAGGAATAAGTACCAAATTTTGAGATAAACGATAAAAGATGTTACTTACGATTAATTTTTATTCGCCGATAGCCTGATTTTGGAGGTCTTTTCTTGTGTATTGCAGGACACTGCAAGATTGCTGCAACATAGGTCCGATTAGGTCGTTTCACTTGTGTATAGAGCATATACAAAGTTCACTTACTGTATGTTCCATCTTGTCCACGAAACCATTGCCTAGAAAATATGAAATCTCGCTTAGACTGCCACCTATAAGAAAAGGACATCAGTTTTTGATTGATGGGATGTAACAAAGAAGATCGGTTAAAGAAAAAGATAAGATGAGAAATAAAAGAAAACATTCAAAGGTTATATTTAGCTATCGCATACATGATACATCAAGAAAAAGAGAAAATCAATGCAACAGTTTATAGGGTACAATTAAAAGATATTCAAATGGAGAGTAACACACCTACTCAAGTATCTGGGATCATAAGATCCATAAACAACATCAGAATGTCCACTCAAAGAATCAACAAGTTCTAAGTCACCAGTCAATGAATCCCACCTGAAAGTTGATAATATGTCAGTGAAAAAAACAAAAAAAATGTAAAAATCATAAAATGCACATAAATTGATCATCATACTCATATCTCCGAAGTCGATCAAGATTCAGAAGCACCTCAAAAGCTGTATCTGGGCTTGCATCCACAACACCAACCGCCTTCACAAGAACAGTTTTGCTGTGCAGCTAACATTTTGTAGAGAGAGAAGTCAATACATAATACTAATTATACTATTACCAAAACCTTATTTCCGAATATGTGTGTGTTATGCAACTACCTTATGGTCAGACACGTCCTCGAAGAGTCTGACACCTGAATTCCAATATATGGTCAAACAAAAAAACATCACATATGAAGGTATACATATCGAAAACAAGAACTGAATCCAAACATAGGGAGTGTGTGGTTAGTACCATTGACTGTGCGGACACATCTCCACTCATGTGCTTCGACTACATCTGCAACATCACCTTCTGTGAACTCATGTGGTCTATGATGTTTACCCAAGTTTGATGATCTTCTGACAAGTGTCTCTGGACCTATACATAACAACAAAGTCCAAGTGGGTTCTCGAAAATAATCATTTTTTTTTTGTCAAAGTGACACACGTCACAAGTTAACAAAAAGGAAATCCTAGGATATTGTTTTGCTCAAATATATATCATTATTTGTTATTAGTCTGATAATGCTTTTTATGACATACCTAAGCATGCGAAAAAGTACAGCATAGATTGTTTAGGATATGTATGCGTATATGTATCAAAGTATGTGTAAATAGTATCCATACCACCTTACCATGTCCTATTCTTATCAGCTTCTTTAGACCATGTGCATATCGTTTTACCCTAGGTCGACGCCCTTCCAGATCAATCCTTTCAAAGAGAAACGCTACAATTAGACCACAAGTTTAAAGCATATGCAATATAGCTTCAAAGATACAACATAAACTAGCTACCCTATGCTTTTTATTAGGAATAAAAAATGAAATGGCATAATATAACATCCTTGAAACATTTAAATATGAATAGGGAGACAACATACTCATCTTCCAGGTTAAATCTGTATCTGGTAGAATTTTGAGAAAGCTCAAACTCCGCCTATTATGATACATACGGAGATATGAATAAGAACTTAATGACATGAAAAATGTTTGCACAAACATGTTTGGCAGTTATTTACTTATTTGTACCTGTTGTTTCGCTTGATCAAAAGCTTCCATCCATTTTCGGGTTTCCCCAGCTGTAGCACAAGCAATCTTGCAACAACATTATAATCAAAATAAGGAATCTATCAGACAGTTGACAAAATTATATGATCGCTTAGTAAGATTATGCATACGTATAAATACAAAAATACATCCTTACTTCTCCTTTCTTCTCCTCATCCAACCGGTTGTAGAACCTTAGAACATAAAGATCCTAAAACATACACAACGGTTCAAGCAAACAAATCAAGTCAACTTCCCTTTGTTTTGATAACCAGATCGAACCCAAGTGTTCATATCGAAACAACATAACTATCGTTCAACTAACTAGAATTCACAGCAACTATAACCGATTATTAAACAAAACACGCAAGCTAGTGATCTTACACCATCGTTAACCTTTCGTCGTCCTAGCTCCGCCACCATAAGTGTATTCCCAACAACACCCCTCCTTATTGGTTTCTACATCAACCATGACAAATAAACATAGTAAGAAACACAAAACCTTTGATGTTAATTTTCTAAATAGTCATGATATATATACTATTCATTTGTCACCTAAAACAACAAATGCATGTAAATTGTTGATCATGCAAACGTAAAAATATAGACATAATTGATATCATGTAATATATGCAAACAGATGAAGAAACATACAATGTCAGGGTTTTCGTGAGGATCACGCTTATACATCATCACGTATTTGCCTCGAATATATAGAAACCGAAGATGACAAAATTCACGTCCAATTGAATTTGTTCCTAGATGATAAACCCATCCGAAATACTCGAAACGCGTTCGACCAAATCCTTTATCCTCCGCACCACTCTCGGATCCTCCACTTTCCGATGAACCTCCTTGACTCATCATCCTCTTCATCACCGTACGTTTTTCAATATTTCGGGTTCGAATGTTGTTGGTGATGTTGATTCTGTTGGAGGTTGAAGAAGAAGAAGAAGAAATGAATTACATTCAAATTTGTTTGGTTTGATTTGATGTGATTGGTTTGGATTTGAATATTTGATAGATTGGGGATTTGATGAGGGTTTGAATTGGAATTAGGTCAAAGATGTTTGAAGATCAGTCGAGCTCGAGATCAAGGCTCAATCAAATCTTCGATCGAGATCAAGGTTTGATTATTGAATTGCCAAGTTTATGATCATTTTTTGGCTGTTGTTTTAATTGAGGGAAATAATTTAAAGATATAGTTTTTTTTATTGAGTGTACGTTAGTTATTTAAAAAGTGGTTACATTGTATACTATAATAACAAAAATTAGTTACTACGTTGACTTTCAGGGATGAAATCAATAAAATACTATTAATGGAGTTACTAACCTCTCAAACTTAGTCGTAGAACTTCTAATATCTTAATATCAAGATTCGGGTTTAAGTATCACTTTGTATGTATTTATCAGCTCAAGCTATAGTTTAAAATAGGGTTTGAGTAAGAGAGATAGTAGTTCGAAACTCATTTTTTTATATTGAGCCATCTGATCAGTTGCATTAACACATGTGAATTTCTAGAGGGGGAATGTTATAGGTCTGGGTAACGGGACCAGAAAATCCTATTTGTTTTAAGTATTAACAATTTCTTCAAGTAATGTTGGTTGTTTTGTTGAAGTCTATCGATTTTACTTTTCTATGTCTTATATATTAAAATTTTTATTTTGTTATTAGCTTTGTAGGTTAGTCTGATTAGTTGAGGTCTTTTATTGTTAATTTTTACGGTAATATACTCGATAAATTTTATGTCTTATATTTAAAATGTCCAACTTCGATTTAACACTTGGGCCATTAACATAACTACGTATGTGTTTATAAACATGATATATATTGAGGATTACGGCCCCGGTAGCCGCGTGATTGAATTTACAAGTTTATGTAATAAATAAAAACATGATTTCTTTGACCAAGTTTGTGGATTCCAATTTGCATGTTTCATGAAAGTTGGTGTTTAACATCAACATAAAATAATGTTGTTGTTTACGATTTAGGTTCTTTTAAATCGTTTTAGGGTAAAAGAAGATAATAATTGACGATTGGAAGATATGTGTGGGCAATTAACAACAATTTAGACAGGCAATAGACAGAGGGACTGGAATTGTTAAAAAATAAAACTTATAACGACGTAAACTGTTAACACCCAAAACTTAGTGACGAAAACTGTAATTTACTCTAAAAACTATTAGTGAAGTATTAACGGTACTTCAAAATGTAATGTTGTTGGTTTTTATCGTTGTATGTTGGATTTACATTTAAATGTCTTATTATATATTTCAACTTGTGTTTTTGTATTAGCTTTTTGGGTTAGCCCGGTTGGTTGGTTGGCTTTACTTTTATGTCTTATATATTTAAGTTTGTGTTTTTGTATCAACTTTCTAGGTTAGTCTGGTTGGTTGAGGTTTTTTATTGTTGTCTTTTTTATATGACTTATATTTAAAACGTTCAGCTTGGATCGATTTAACGTTGAGGCATCAACATAACTAACTATGGTTTTATTAACATGATAGAATTTGTTTGACTTATGTCCCATTTGATAGTCGTGTGGTTGAATTTACAAGTTTATGTAATAAAGGGAAACATGATTTGGTTAAAAATGTTCTTAAAGAGGCAACAATTTATACTAAAAAGATGGTAGCCATGAACTTTTTGATGGATCTGAGAGGTTTACTTTACAACGAATTGATATTTTTGTGTTTGGGTGAGCAGAGGGAAAACACTTTCTCGTTAAGCTAAAGGACAATAAGTTTGTTCCTTGACCGATTGCATTGAAGGTAGAATCAAATAAAGTTAGCAAAAAAAAATTGTTTAGACAATCAATACGTGTTTATTCCTTTACTTTTGGTACATTTGGTTTCCTACCCCCAAGTGTGTTCATTCGAATTGAATACGAATTAGGCAAATTGAATTGGTTGAATTGAGACTTTTAAAAACTGTATTCGTATTCGATCCACATTCGACTAAAAATCTATGTATTTGATTCGATTAAGTTATTCGGATTCGAATAGATTCGATTGTATTCGCTTTTAAAAAAATATAAATAAATAAGCACATCAAACAACAATACAAATATAACATCAACATAACATAAGTCTAAAATATCACCCAAACAATGTGCGAAACATCACCCAAACAATATGTGAAATATTAGCGCATCAACAAGTCTAAAATATGTTTAAAAAGTCTAAAACTGCATAATTAAACATAAAAAAAAGACTTCAAACAAGTTCAAAACCTTTAAAACCAACAATTAAGTAGTTGTCACAGTACCAAATTATGTCTATATGCAAAAACAAGAATTAAGATTGGATAATGGGTTGGGTTTGAGTATTTTTAACTTTACTTCAAGCTCATTAAGTATATAAAAAATATATATTAAAAAAAATATATTTCTTAGATATATGAAAATATATATATATATAAATATATATTAAAAAATATATATATAATTAGTTAGATATATGAAAATATATATCAAAATATATATTAAAAATATATATATTTCTTATTCGAATTCGAATATTGGTATTCGATTCACATTCGATAAAATTATTCGAATCGAATTCAAATGATCAAAAGTCGATTTTGAATGGTAAATTGAAAAGAAAAAAAAAATGTAATAAATTTTGTAACAACCGATGATCCGCCGAATCAATATAAAGCACACGAATTTTGACCAACCCTTTTTCTTATTCATTCTCTCTCTATCCATCCATCCATCCATCCCTGCTCGGTGGAGTTTCCAATCTCCCTGCCATGGCAACCAATAATTCTTCCCAACAATCAGGTATCGATCTTTAATTCTTTTCACTTTCATCCATCCAAAGATGCTTGCTTTGAATTTGTTGATTTTAGGGATCGATTTAAACCCAAATTTCCTTTTTTTTTTTTTTTTTATGTTTTGAGATAATCGATCTGGGACTTTATGATTATGAGCAAGGTAGAGCCTTGGTGTTAGTTTCTTTTGAAATTAAAGAGGAAATTTTGCGTTTGATGCTTTTGGTTTCCTTGCGCCTGATCCGTAGGGTTATTTTGTGGAGTTTTAACATGTAATGTTACGCCTTAAGATCTATGAATGTAGTTATGGATGTAGCTCTAAGGAGACTTAGTTTTGCTGTCTAAAAAAGGGCTAACGGTGCAGCTTGTTGTCCGTTTACATGATGTTTCTATGAATTGAATTGATTTAAAAGGAAGGTAAAAGATTAGTATCTGGTTTTGGTGGCTGTTTGTAGGATTGTCTAGAACCTTGAAACTTTTGAAATATGTGTTTGTTGATCCGTTGAAATATCATTGATTATATTCGACTTTCATCGGCTTGAGTTTACTAATCTAGGCTAGCAAAATCAAATCTTCTCCTTGGACATGTTTTTTACTACATGTCACACATTTAATGATGCTATATTCCGCAGCATATTCGTTGTTATTTCACAGAGGGAACCAAGCATTAGATTTGGTTATGTCAGTGGGTTGAGTAACAGTTGGAAAGAAAGCTATATGACTATTGTTTATCACTGGCAAATATAGCTACAAATCTTCACAACCCAATTCGAAACAAACTAAAATCTTTCCATAAAGCAGTATCAACATACCAGTACAATAATTACCTATTATGCTTTTGTGACATATGCATAAATACACATAACACAAACTTACACATTACATTTACACATACCACACATAAACCCCTGACATTTGCTAAAAGCTTCAGTTTTAATTTTTAATGCTTAGAAACCATAAACTAATAACTCATCATGAGATTCATAGTTGCCAGAATTAGTCCTCGTGTAATTTCATATTTTATTCGGAAACACCAGAACATTTTCAAATTTGCATTGATTAGAAATTAACAATCTGCACATTTTATTATAGGCATAAAAGTTCAAAGTAATTCGTAACAAGAAAGAATAAACCCTAAAATTTAGAATTTTTGTAAATTACAAAGTATGCACGTTGCAGATAGAAGAGGAGATCAAGAGTTTAAGAACTCAAAGCTAGGGTGAAATCAGTTTATTCAAATTTCAAAGTCATGATTCGATGGGTTGAGGGTCTTCCTTTTAATAAAATAAGAACCATTGAGAGTCTTAGAATTTTTGGGTCGAGGAGAATGGACTTTTTTTTTCGTACATGTTTGCTAATACCGTACATGACACCGCCCCTCACTTCTCATCAAGTGGGTCTGCCCATGGTTATATTATGCATTGTTTGATGATGAGGGTAGGTGCAAATACTATATAATCTTTCTTAAGGTTATACTTATTAAGTATGTTATTTGATCTTTTATAATCCTTGACTCTTAGGTTGTGGTTGATTCACTGTTTGATTGTTAACCATCATATGTTCTTTTCAAATAGTTCATAAACTGGTATATATTTTACATTTTCAATCAGAACATTTATGAAGCAATCTTTTTTAGTTTGATACGTCTTCCAGGTAGGTAGTTAAAATGGTATTTTTCTGTCACTTAGAAGTACATTCAACACATAAAAACAAACACCAACTGGTCACTCACTACTTACTCTATAATGGCCATCTTTTATTTACACATCCATAACAGACCATGACTTCATGTGAATCGACTTTTCCCTACTGACGGCTGACCTAAGCTAGCTAGTAGTCGATAAGTGCGATCCGTTGTTTTGATCAATTATGTATTTCATTGTCGTTTCATAACAATGCATTCGTACTCTTGGACGCCATCTGTTATCAGTGTTTTAACTATAATCTCTGTTTCAAATTTTATAAATATATTCATTTTGATATTTACATAAATATCTTTTCTTTTACAATTCAGGTGCTGGTCCACCTCCAAAACCATGGGAACGAGCTGGTGGGACGTCTTCTGGTCCTGCTCCTTTTAAACCACCATCTGCAGGTAGCACAAGTGATGTAGTTGAGGCTTCAGGTACCGCAAGACCTGGTGAAATCGTTCCCACAAATGATACAACTTCAGCAATTAATAGAAGTACACTTGGGAGACCTGTACCCTCTCGGCCATGGGAGCAACAACAGACATATGGAGGTAGTTTTATTTCTACGTAAATGGGCTAAGCTTGGTCAAAATTGAATCTTAGATAATCAGCTTTTTTTAAGCTATAGAAAAAACATGAAAACTTCGAAAACATAAGATTTAATTTTAATATAACCAACTTTTAAACGAACTTATATACCTTTTTAAAAATGATGACATGAAATGCATCAGTAACTTCGGTTTGGTCAATATGGCATCCGGAAACCGGCTACCTTCAAAGATGGCCCTGAATTGATCGTCTTTCTATAAACTTGATATTTCTTTGGTGAAAAAGTTATACATACCTGGCGTGGCGGGTCCAGATGGCTTAGTGGGAAGTTTTCTAGAAGTTTTTTAACTGATTTGTTAGATTACAAATAGGAGGTCACTAGCTTAGTGAAAGGGGTCGATGTTTATGTTTATCAAGTTAGGGTTTGTAAACCTTGTATCGAATATCAACCATTCTTGAATTTGGGCTCCATCTGGACTTAGTTTTCTGTTTATTTAATTTCGATTTCCTAGTTTCTATCAAAAAGTCCGTTACTTGAAATAGAAATCTGACCAATCTGACCACAGTTAGTTATTTCTTATGGCATTTACCCTTCTTATATTCATGAGTCATGACACGTCTTTTATGGTAGGAGGCCATGAGAACTTTTTTTCCTTCGATGCTTGGCTTCTGATCCTACTTATATATGCTTACTCAACCATTTGTTTATTTTATGTCTCAGGTGCGGGTTATGGTTCCGGTTTGGGTTACAATTCTGGTTTAGGGGCTGGAGGTTATGGTTCTTATGGTGGAATGGGATCCTATAATAGTGGTTTATATGGAAATAACATGTATAGAGGAGGTTATGGTGGTCTTGGAGGTGTTGGTGGCATGTATGGTGGAGGAATGTATGGTGGAGGAATGTATAATAGTAGTTATGGAATGGGTGGCATGGGTATGGGTATGGGTGGTATGGGCATGGGCATGGGCATGGGCGGGCCGTACGGTGATGAGGATCCAAATAATCCATTTGGAGCTCCTTCTCAACCTCCAGGATTTTGGATTTCTTTGATGCGCGTGGTAAGTAAAATAACACTATTATGATACACGCTAGTGCTCATATTATCTTTGGATATACTTACATCTTAAAAATGATCTGATTTTACAAGGGTCGTAAAGGACCATTTGCTTGATTGCATTATTTCATGCTAATGTGGATCCTATAACTTAATTTTCCATGTCTTTCAGATGCAAGGGTTTGTAACTTTCTTTGGGCGAGTAGCTATGCTGATTGACCAAAATGCTCAGGCATTTCACATGTTCATGTCGGCCCTTCTTCAGGTATTTTCATGTTCTTGTTTTTGTCGGTATATCTCTTTCTTCTATGATTTTCATCAGAGGTGGCAAGATGGGTGGTTCAGTCTGGTTCAGGTTGAACGGTAGTTTTTTAGCATGAGTCAAACATGCAGGATTTGTAATTACGATTACAATTATGATATAACCACAATAAAAATCTAAATGTTTGAGTAAAATGATTTAGAGGATGTATGCACTAAATTTGAGTTCGGGCCAACCTCCAACCTGTTTGACCGGTTCTTCTTTTAGCTAAAGTTTTTTTTAATATGCTACCAATCAACCCCTACACAAGTAAATGGAATCAAAATAATGACCTCTGATTATCATACAAGTGCAATGATTTTTTAGAGGATCTCTTTCATCTCAGTGTACTTACCGTCTTAGTTCAATATTTTCTGCAGTTGTTTGATCGTTCAGGACTATTATACGGAGAGTTAGCTAGATTTGTATTGCGAATCTTGGGTGCTAAAACAAAGCCTAAGAAGCTTCACCCACCTGGGCCTAGTGGACCACACGGTCCTCAAACTCAAATCGAAGGACCCAAAGGTGCACCTGCTGGTGCCTGGGATGGTGTATGGGGAAACAATTGATTATTATCACCAGGAACAAACAAAGAAGCATACAAACAGAAGAATTGAACCACTCTGCCAATGAAACAACTAACAAATGTCTATGAAATCAAGGAATTCAGACAAAAGCCGTGGTGATTGGGCGTATAGATAAGGTAATCTCTGTATTCGGGGATGTTATATGCGTGAAACAATCTTTTACCTTTGTGTGCGTAGTAATATAGTATTGGTAGAACTTGCCTGTAAAAGAGAATAAGAATGTATCTACTTGTGGATTCAATTTGCATGTTTCATGAAAGTTGGTCTTTAATATCAAGTTGTCGAAACTGCAACCGTAGCAAGTAGGCCAGTTTGGTAGGGTTGAGTAGCATGTTCTAGACCAGCTGTTTGTGATAATGAGAAACTGTGAAGCGTGATACTGCCAATGGTTTAAGTTAGTGAACGTACGGCTGTTCAAGTGGCGTGTGAATCGGCTTGTTTATACACAAGCTGAGCTGTTTTGTTTGTAAACCAGTCGGCCTCAAAGTAAGCTTTCTTATTGTTAATAAAGAAGCCGTGTGAAGAAGATAGACAAATGCATCCTCATGTAGTCAGAATTTTTTCCCAAATTTCTGCTAGTTGCGATGAACGAGCTGAGCTGGTTCATTTAACTTTACTTTCGAGCCGTTGATATCCTCTTGACTACAAAGCTCAACTCATATCGATAATCCAAAATTATACAAAGAAGTTTGTGTAAATAACCATCATGCCACCAGAAATGAACAGTAAAAACTGTCGTGTGCCAGTGTTTAGCACACGACAGTTCGTTTTACAAGTATATAAAACGGTACCAATGTTCATAAAGCTCAAGTTCATGATAAAAACACTTATGATAGCCTTCGAACTTAATCTTGCTCCGTCCATTCTAAACTGTTGCACACCAAGTGCTTATTTGATTTTTAAAAATTTAATGAAACAGAGGTCTGATTAATTGTTTTTTATTCACATTTGGTGTGTTTGACTTGTTAAAATTTAACTCGTAAAGATCATTGTTAAACCGACAAGTGTAAATCAAAACACAACAAAATTGAGTTATAAGATGAAAGTAATATATTCTTTAAACTCAGAAACAAAACACACATTAATTAATATTTTCACTATAAAATTCAAGAAAACTCAATTATTTGGTTCAATGCTAAACCCTTTTCAATTACACTTGAAAATAACTCCCATTCAAAACAATCTTCTACAGTCTATCATGATCATCAAAAGAAATGTTTAGGCATAATACACATAACTTCTTCAAGTTTCATTTCAACATCAAATCTTGCAATCTTGAACAACGTTATCACCAGCGAACTCACTCCGGGGCATCTAGTGATGTAAATAACCGATAGACGTTTACATCCGTCCCTTAAAGCTAGTAAACCTCCATCACAAAGGCCCCGACAACCGTTCACATGTAGCCGTTCCAGATTATGACAATAAACACTAATCGACTTCCAACCCGCAAGCCTGATCTCACTACATAAAGACAAGTTCCACTCTTTCAACAACGGACACCCTTTGGCGATCTCTGTTACTGTGTCATCACCAACAGTCCTGCATAACCGAAGATTCAAAGTTCTAAGATTTTTACCAAACCCGCCACCAATTGCTCTCAAACCATCGCCCCGTATGCACCAACTAAGAGAAGAAACATTCAGATACTCGAGACCGCCTCCACTTAAAATCCCCATAATGCCCTCTGGTTCAAGCTTGCAAAAATCAGCTTCCAAACATGCTAAAGTTTGAGAACAACCTTCGAACCCGACTCCTTTAATTTTCTCACAATGACAGATCTTGATTGCCCGAAGCTCACGACAGTTGTTTATAACAGAAAATATTCCTAGATCGGTTATGAGGGAACACCACTCAAGATTTAAGTCTTTTAGAAAAATACATGATTTGGCTAATACTTCTAATCCGTTATCGCTTATAGAGCAGCGATAACAACTAATAAATGACAAATTTGGACAACCTATAGCAACCGAAGAAAGTCCCGTATCTGTAACTTTGAAACAACAATCAAGACACAGAGATTTCAACTTTGACCCATAGTTTTGCAGCTGTCTTAAACCTGAATCTAGAAGATTTACACACCCGCATAGAGATAACAGCTCTAGTTTCCTAAAACGTTTGATTAGCTTATCAAGAACGAATGAATCTATGTCGATGGTAGTTTTAGAAAACGGGTGGTTTAACCGAGAAAACGAGCATCCAAATTCCAATGACTTACGACTTGAATTTTGAATATGAAGCAGGCGATGACAAGTTAGACCAAAAGATTCACGGTCAACACTAGAATCAAATTTTTCGAAGATGGAAAACAAACAATCATCAGGAAGATGTGTAATGAAAGAGCGGTCCACTTGATCACCTACCTCCATTTGTAGATAGTTGATCAGTAGTATCTAATGGTTGTAAAGCTCGGATTTTTATGACGATTTGCTTATAATGTGAGTTGGGTATGATAGATGAGTCAAGATCATGCATGGTTTGTGCATCTCCATATCCATATCCTATTTGAACACCACATTGGCGACATAACAGCTTTGTTTTCAAACCATTTTGGTTTAAACAAACAGGAAAACAAGATGGCTCATCTAATTGAGTGAATCGACTAAGATCAATGGATTCAAAAGAGATAGAACCTTTTTTTATGGCTTTGCGATACTTAGAGCCAATTTCAGATGTTATACGATTTGAAGATGCTAGATTCAAAGGGTATCCACACGAACCACAGCTGGTTCAAACAAACCAAAACAAAGATTAGCACTGAAGCTGTTTTACATCCATATCATAACAAAATAGCATATTTAAATAAGATAAAACCACATATCCATATATTGAATCAAGATAAATCAATAGCTAGTATACTTTGAAATTTTGTTTGTAACACAACATATCATCTTTCAGAAACAATTTGTCAAAAAGCTGTATACAATTGTTGTTGAATATGTGTTCACTTAACAAGAACTAGATATGATTTGTCAATCAAAATAAGAAGATAAACAAAAAATGTTAACACTATACAAAATTACAAATCTATCTTAAATCATTATATAACATATCATCTACAACCAAAAGACACCATATGCAGCTTTGATATAGCTAACAAAAAACAATGGCTTATAAAAGGGGGCAATGATTAAGAGACTAAAACTAATGCATGACAATATGATGGTCTGTTACAATCTAAAACAAGTTAGTGAAATAAATTAGAGAACTTGGGATCAAAATTAAACATGAATCATTGACGTGATACTAAAATCGATAACACAGCGATGAAATCAGAGCGAAATAAGAAATTAGGTACCTGTATGAAACATCGGCCTGGGACATAATAATAAGAAGAAGAAGAGGGTAAATGAATGAAAACCGTTACGCTTCATGCGATCTGGATTGTATTTAGGGTTGTTGTTATGATGAATCTTGACAAAGTCGAGGAGATGAAAGATTGATTGATTGATTGATTGATATAAACGCCGACTGATTTGGTCAACAAGTGAGGGATGACAAATTTATTGCTTACATCAACGAACAAACGAAAACAAGTCCATCAAATTATAGAAAAATGAGAATTGGTATAGAATTTTAGATTCGTTTGTTTGAAGTTGAGCAAATTAGGAGTAGGGGTGTGTGCGGTGCGGTTAGGTTCGGTTTTTACCCTTAACCGCAACCACAACCGCAATATGCGGTTAGTGGTTTTCATAAACCGTTCGGTGATCGGTTTTTTTAGTTTGTGGGTTTCGGTTTATTCGTGGTTTTGGTGCGGTTACGGTGCGGTTATTTATTTATTTATTTTGTTTTACTAACCGAAGTTTGAAAGAGTAAACAATAAGTATATTGATAGATACGACATAAATTCATTAGTGGGATAAAATGCATTACATCAATAGTAAACCACGATGTGTTACGTTCATAAAGAAACAAAGTTCATTAAAGTAAAAAAAAAGACAATCAATAAAGTTCAAAAGATTGTTTTGTAGTCTTCATCAGAAAGATCCACTGCACTTTTGCCTGTAAATATAAACAAAATCACACCACTTTAGTTCAATAAATAAGATCCACAATCTATATGTCATATTTATACTTATATTAAAACGAAGTACTTAGGTAAAGCTATATTATAATTAAAAGAGTTAATTATAGTTCGGTGCGGTTCGGTTATTTCGGTGGTTAGAAAAAGGAATAACCAAACCGCAAATGTCGGTTTCGGTTAATTTCGGTTCGGTTAATTGCGGTTACCTTTTCGGTTTGGTTAATTCGGTTCGGTTTAATCGGTTAGTTCGGTTTCGATTCGGTTAATTCGGTTTTTTGCACACCCCTAATTAGGAGTACTTTTTGTAGTTTTTCAGATCTAACTATTTGAAATTTAAATTTTAAATTCGTTTGTTTGAAGCCTGACTTTTCACTTTGTTTCCTTTTATATGCTAGAGGCTAACTGTGTTTGATGACTCTGTTAAAAACCAAGTTAAATGAGGGGTATTTTGGTCAAATTGATATTATTATTATTATTATTATGATTATTATTATTATTAAAGCTGTTATTATTTATATATAAAAGCAAAACACATCTTCTTCCTCAAAATACCTCTGTAACTATCATCACCACTACCACTACCACCACCACCACCCCTTAACCCACATCTCTTATGCACTATCCCACCCACCATGAATCACCTTCATCATTACTAAATCAGCATCCACTAGCAACAGCTTCCACTTCCACTTCCACCACTACCATTGTTTGATCTGAAAGTAAATTATTTAAAACCACAACTACATACCACACTCATTTAACCCATCATCATATTTTTTACCAACCATTATGGTCCTTGACCTTGGCAACCATAGAGAGTGACGACGACCACCACCATTGCAAATTTCTTGTTTGTAACATAAACCCTAGATATCAAATAAGAATGCGAAGAGGTGGAGATCAATTTATGTTTGTTGTTGAGATCATGGTAATGTTAAGATCTGGTTGGTAACGGATGTTGGTTAGTTTTTGCCTGGCGGTAAAATGGGAAGGAGAATCATGGTAATGTTCAAATCTGGTTGGTAAGCTAATGGATTAGGGCGTGTGAAGGAGACTGCGGTGACGGTGGAGATGGTGATGGATGTGGTGTTTGATCGATGGTTGTAGATGTGGGTTAAAGGCCGACAATGGTTGTAGATGGTGGTTAAGAGCTGGTGATGGTAGTGTTGGGAAGGAGATATAGATACTGATGGTAATAGTGGAAAGGGGGAAGAAGTGGTGGTGTCAGTCGTGATGATGGTGTTGTCGGGTGATAATGGTTTTGGAGGTTATGGTGGTGAAAGGGGTAAGTGATGAAGATGAGGAGTTTCAGTTTAAAGAAATTATGTAACAAGGGTAATTTGGTCATTTTCATTTAAAACTAACAGAATCATTTAACCCTGTTAGTCATAAGTATACAAATGGAAACAAAAGTGAAAAGTCAGGCTTCAAACAAACGAATTTAAAGTTTAGGTTTCAAATGGTTAGATTTTAAAAAACTCAGGTATACAAAAAGTAATTTACTCAAAAATTTAAGAAAAAACTAATTATATTTTCAACCTAAATGACAACAATGTCATTAAAGTCTTTTATCTTTTAGTTATAAAAGAGTTTTTGTATTAAATAATTATGGGTAAACCTGGAAACTATACTTTTATTTTTTAAATGAACATTTAAATTGAGACAACCAAAAAATGGGTGTCTGAATGGTTCAACACTAAATGGTTTAGACTGTTTGTTTCACGAGCAGATGTCTGAATGGTTTAGACATTTGTCTATGAATGATTAAGCACTAGATTAGTACCCGTGTACTACACGGATTTTAGTTTTATAAGTTTTAACTCAATTTACATATCAAATTTATTTTTAACATATCTATTATTAAATCGATTTGGATATTTACAAATATATTCATATAAAAAATCATATGTTACAATAAAAGGATATGATTTATAATAGTTGGTAAATTTTTATTGGAACATATCGGGTTAGGAGATTATTCATGATAATTGTTAATTTTTTATTTGAACATATCGAGTTATGAGATAATTAATGATAATTGGTAAAACTTTAATTTGAACATATCGTGTTAGGATAAATCATAATAATTGATAAGTTTTTTATTTGAACATATAAGGTTAGGAGATAATTCATGATACTTGGTACATATCGGGTTAAGATATAAATCATGATAATTGGTAAATTTTGTATTTAAACATATCAGGTTAGGAGATAATTGATGATAATTTATGAATTTTTAATTTAAACATATCGGGTTATTTCGAATATAGAGCATACCATGACCCGTCTAAAAATTCTCCATCAAATTAATTTAGAACGTGACACCTAAGCAAATTCTAAGTGAAATAGTTAAATTGATGACATGTGAATGTGTTACTTAATTATTAGAATAGGTAGATTATACATAGTTTGAATGGTTAAGATTGATCGGCCATTTGCTAAAGGCATGAAGTTGGTTAGAAAACCCTAACAAGCTTATGTGAAACAAAACCAATCGTAGCCGTTCATATTTCTAGGGTTTTTGGTGCTTAAAAACGGCTTCCAAATCCATTATTTGCTGCCTCAGAGCCTCCATAGCACGTCTAGCATCACTCATGGTAATCATCTTCATCCTCTTTTACTTTCGATCAAATATGCACGTATTGAACAACAATGAGTTTAGCCGAATCACGACCTACAACATTGCAATTTCATATTTTTTGTTTCATTTGATATCTACGTTTACCTCAATTGTGTGTGCTCTCTGGTTGTTTTATGTTTGAATCTTTCTTCACATGATCTGCAACACTTTTTCTGTTAAAAAAAAGCTAACAGAATGCTTCAGCGGCTTAAAATAGCACACAAGGTGCAAGTTTGTTTGTCATATAGATAATGGTACATCAAATTTTTTTAAATATTTGCATTTGTTGTGCCCAGCATTAGATTTCAGTTCATGGAAGTTGCTGATGAAAAAGTATGAAATTTGCTTAAATTGGCATGTTTGCAGGCTGAATTTGTAGTTTAATTTGCTGGCCTCTAGCTTTTTATATGTATTTAACCACATTATTTTGATATTGATTAAAAGACAGTGTTGATGTAGTTTAAATTACTTTAGGGCTTTATTAAAAACAATTACTTGTTTTCAGTGTGTTTTATGGTACGTTAGAAGTACCTACAAATACGACTTGCTCGAATGTGTTTTTTAGTTAAATGTGATGTGTTTTTTGGTAATTTACATGGTTTTGCATGCTAAAATTGTTGCTGTGATTGTTTTATATTTGAAGGCTTTTGTCAAGGCCCAAAAGTCAAGATCCTACTTCAAACGGTTTCAAGTCAAGTTCAAAAGAAGAAGAGGTGTGGATATCTTTGTTGTTTAGTTTGCAGTTCTTTTCTCTGTAATGGGTTACATGGGTAATCTTCTTTATGTTTTCTCTTGTTTGTTATTGCAGAGGGTAAGACTGATTATCGAGCAAGGATCCGCTTGATAAACCAAGACAAAAATAAGTATAACACACCAAAATATCGCTATGTTGTGCGATTTGTATCCCTGCCATTTTTCTGTTTTCTTTCTGTTGTTTGTATACCGTCTTCTCTTTACTCATTGTGTTTTTTAGTTAGACTTATTACATGCCCAGTTTCATTTTGTTTTAGATTGCTGTTTTCTGAAAGTTTATTAATCAATAGCAACACATTAAGAGTTGAGCAGATTTTGCTTGTAATATATTTGAAAAGGTTTGCCCTTGACAATGGCATTAGACCAACAAAGATATTGTTGCACAAATTGTGTCTGCAAGCATTGCTGGTGATATGGTTCTTGCATCAGCATATGCTCACGAACTGCCTCATTATGGTCTTAAAGTTGGACTCACAAATTATGCCGCAGGTATTTTTTGTTTATTAATTTTATCTGTTCATTACTAAAAGATCACCGCTCATTGATCTTCAAATGTAGCATACTGTACTGGACTTCTGTTAGCTCGCCGTGTTCTGAAAACCCTTGAGATGGACGAGGAGTACCAGGGGAATGTCGAGGTATGTTACATGTTTTATGAAATACTTAACTGTCACTTATAATTATATGTGGATATATTAATTGAGATATTATATTTCACAGGCAACCGGGGAAGATTACTCTGTTGAACCTGCAGAGAGCAGGAGACCTTTTAGGGCTCTTTTGGATGTTGGTCTAATCAGAACAACAACCGGCAATCGTGTATTTGGTGCCCTCAAGGTACAGATTTGTTTGGCCTACATTTTCTATTAGGGTGATTTGTACATGTTTATGTTTTGTAATACTTAATATGTGTGCTTTAGACAGTACCGTAAACATTTACTAATTTAAAATATGGTTCAGGGGGCTTTGGATGGTGGTATTGACATTCCCCACAGTGATAAGAGGTTTGCTGGATTTAACAAGGATGGTAAGCAACTTGATGCTGAGGTGCACCGCAAGTACATTTATGGTGGGCATGTTGCTGCCTACATGAGTGTGAGCCGCTTATTCTATAGCCTTTGAACATAATTGAATTTGTATAATTAGTTGAACCAACAATTTATTGCATGCTTTGAGTATTTGATATACCACACACAGGCTTTAATGGAAGATGAGCCAGAAAAGTACCAGACTCACTTTTCTGACTACATCAAAGCTGGAGTTGAACCAGATAATATTGAAGAGCTCTACAAAAAGGTGCATGCCGCCATTCGTGCTGACCCCACCCAAAAGAAATCTGAGAAGCAGCCTCCTAAGGAACACAAGAGGTAGCTGTTTATTATTTTTTTTTATCACAGTTATACAAACAAAGTTAAAGGCATCTAGATGCCATGAAACAAGCGTTGTAGAAACACATGGAGGTGTAGGGGTTGCAATCGTGCCAAGATTGGTGGGGTTTGGGTTGAATTGATGAACTGAATATGGTGTCTTAAAATCCCAAACTGTAACCCGAACACACTTGAAATTGTTAATTTAAGCATGATGACTCTTGTCAAAATTGGTGGGTTTTGGTTTGAATTGATGAATCGAATACGACTGTTGTATTAATTCGTCTGAAAAGACATCAGTTGTAAACCGAACACACTTAAAGTTGTGTAACTTCAGTGTGATGAGTTGAAGAAACTCACATACGAGAAGACATCAGTTGTAAACCGAACACACATGCAATCCAGTTTTGCCTAAACAAGTAAAACGGTTTGGCAAGTTGTAAAAGGGTTGGTGGTTTCAAATCAACTTAGTGCCATGAAAGTAACTGGTGAACTTATCGATTGTTTTTAGGTATAACTTGAAGAAACTCACATATGACGAGAGGAAGCAGAAGCTTATTGAAAGGTTGAATGCTTTAAATTCGGCTGCTGGCGGAGCGGATGATGATGAGGAAGACGACGAGTAAGAATGATGAGTTTGAAGTTCATTTATTTGGAAGGCACAAAGAAGACATTTATGGTGTCTTTTTTTTTTGTATGGATTGTTTTTAGAATCAAAGATGAGATATTTGGAGACATCAAAAGGGATATCCTACTCAATCTTTAATGGTTGTGATTTATAATATTTTGTTCAAGCTGTTTTCAAACAAGTTTAAAAAAAATAACATCACTATATGGTTCTCTACATCTGACATTTGTTCACCTTTGTGAAATTATTCATTTCTTTTAAATAAAATCTTAAAATTAGTCCTCTCTCAAATTTATAATATAAAGTGTATCATTGTGATGTAGATGCCATTGAGCAAGTTAATTTTAGTGTTCAAATCTTTTAACTTTGCATTCATTGAATGTATCGAAGGGGCTGTTCCATGGATTTAACTCTTGATTCAAGGTTTGAGTAATCGAAAACATGGATCTAAACTTTGCACAATGCTACATTCTCGGCATGAGTCCCTAAAGCTTACGAGGCGCCTGATTCACATATTTTGCTTTACGGACAGCACACGATTAATAATTAAAAAAATATGGGTATGGGACGAGCCATCTTAATCCATATCAACATTTTTGCAACATATGGGATGCCACTTGATAAAATCTTAAATCAATTTAACGGGTAAAAGCTTTTTCTTGTAAAATGAATAGGTATATTGATTATTTATGGCATGTAAAAAATATTAAACAATTGAAAAAAAGAGTGAAAAATATCTGCAAAAGAATGGTCCTCAATACAATACAATACACTTGTAAATCTATTGCATGATGCTACCATATAAGATTATTCTAGGTAAAGACATAAAGTCTAGTTGTTGCTATTAAAAAACGCTATCAGGAACAAATACAACAGTCAAAAATGCAATGCAATTTTCTTTTATTAGACAAAACACTTACATGTTCATGTCTGCAATTATAGATTTGTTTGAAGCACATGAACCAAATCAATGAATAATCCCTTGAAAGATGCTAAAACTTCACAAAGGACAGACTACTCACATATCAGATGTAGATTCGCGTACATTTCTAGTTCCAAAACGCCCACCTACTCGATAAATCAAGAGGTGGCGGAATGGATGGATCCATGGTCGAATACAAATGAGATAAATGAGTTGAACGCAGTTCAATCGTATTTGATAACCATCAAAATAATAACTCAATCATATTTGACACTCTTTATAAAGAAAACATATTCTTTAACAAGAAATGTTTCGGGTCAACTCGTCCCAATTTGACCATTCCCAAAAACTACCCATTCAACCCACCCATTGTACCACCTCTACATCTAAATGCAACTAAACAAGAACCACCTCTTTCACCATTTCTTCATCTTTCCATCTCCCTTCTCCCGTTTTACGGATTGAAAATAGATATACCAACAAAACATGAGATCTGAAGCAACCCAATAACAGCAACAAGCGCGTATGAAGCAAACCAAACAGCAACTGCGTACAGCGAGTTCAAGGCACCAGGGTAAGCCATTGAAATCAGGAACGCATAACAGTAACCCTGAAACAACAATAGCCATTTACTGATGTGATACCATGTCATATGTAATATCAAATTTCAATAAGCATGACTATATCGTCTATCGACACCAGATGCACTCATCATAAAGTGTCTCATCTTAGTTATATCTTCTGTGAACAATAGGGTTGATCAATGACCACACATTTTTTTTATCACACATGATGCATATTGAAACTATAAGGTAAAAAAAGTATGCGAAACCTTTTACGACATAGGATTTTAGCCTAGTCGGGTGAACTCGACTATATAGTAACCTTTTTGTATCTCTTTTCAAACATCAAAAAACTAGAACAAACACATTAGGCAAGTACATTATCTTATTTCAAACATCTTACACAATTGTCTACATAATGTAACATACAACCCACTTATACCAACCAATATTGTCCGCTCTACCAGTCTACCCATTAATCGTTCACAAACTTGCTTTAGTTATCCGGAAACTTCCAAAGAGATCACTCGTTCTGAATTGCTCACACTCAAACACACTTAATTCTCTAAAGTGTCACAAATGATAGAGTGATTTTTTTTCTAGGAGCATACCAAAAGTTTTGGGGTTTTGAATTATAACAACAAATAATAAAAGAGTCGTGTAAACACTTTCAGATAGAAACTATTCTCTTTGTATATATTAACATAATAAGATGAAACTCATATTTGAGATCAAGAACTATATATACTATGATTATTGTAATCTTCAAAACAAAAACTACAAACATCAAATCAAAACAAAATAAAATAAAATAAAATGTTGATAGAGCGATATATTACCTTAGAATAAAGATCGTGGTTATTGATGAATTGAAGAGAGAGATTAATAGTGTTTGTTTGCCTGTGAAACTGCTTCTTTTTCGTTGTCATCTTAATAGTGCTGGGCCTTAATAACAACTTTTATGACAACAATACTCCTTCATCTTTTGATATCTACATTTTTGGTCCCTTGATGATAATATATTTTATTAGAGTTACGCGTTTTGGATAAGGACCTGGATACTTCCTCGTCTTTTTTTATTATTATTTACAATTCAACTTCAAATGTTTTTCTAAAACGTGTTTTTAATACGACTAATGGAATGGAAATATTTTCAAAATCCAAATGTCATGCCAACTTAAAACGTGACTTAATCTCAACAGCCACATCTTTTAGTTAAAATAGGGGATGTAGCTCATATGGTAGAGCGTTCGCTTCGCATGCGAGAGGCACGGGGTTCGTTTCCCCGCATCTCCAATCTTTTTCATCAGGTCAGAGGGTCCATGTTTGGGCCTTAATCTCAACATTATGAAAACAGAAGTATTTTGGCCATCATGCAATGGGGTGAAGGTGCAGGATGGATTGTTCCCTTCCGGGATTGGAAGGCCTGTGCTTGGGGTGAAACTCTTGGGCGGTGCCGTTAGTCGAGATGCGGGGTTTATTAATAGTTTGGCTGTTAAAAGGGCATCTTGTGCGGTGGAACTGATGAGTTGTCTCCCACGCCTTCGAGACCCTCAATGTGAGCTCCTTTTGTTACGTTCGTGTATGGGAGTTGCAAAGTTGTTATTTGGCCTCAGAACGTGTCAGCCTCTGTATGTAGGGGAAGCTGTTTCCGTTTTTGACACGGGCCTTAGGAAGGCAATCGAGGATATTGTGGTTTGTGGGGGTGCTTTCTTTGGGGATCTTCAATGGAGGCTTGCTTCACTTCCGACCCGTTATGGGGGTTTAGGTCTATGTTCGGCTGAGGAGGTATCGACATATGCTTTTGTGGCCTCGAGGGCACAATCTTGGAGTTTACAGGACCACATTCTTCGAGAGTGTGCCATTGAGGGGTTAGACTCTGATTATCGGTGTGCAATGGATCAGTTGCGCTTGCACATTCCCGAGTTCGATCTTAGCGGTTTCTCTAATAAGGACACCGCTCCCCCTAAAGCCCAACATGCTTTGGCGAGTGCCTTGTTTAGTGGAGTCGTCCAGTGTATGGGTATGAAGTTTGATCTATCTCCTCGCCAGAAAGCAGTGTTTGATTGCCTCCGGGCTCCTCGGTCACAGGACTTTTTGACCGTCATCCCCATTGAAGGTCTCGGCCAGCACATGTCGGCTTTAGAGTACCGGACTATCCTTAAGTACCGGTTGATGATTCCTTTGTTTCCCCCCGATGAGCCTTGCCCAATTTGCCGCAAAGCTTGTTTGGATTCTTTTGGCGAGCATGCGGTTCATTGCAAGGAGTTGCCCGGGTTCAAATACAGACACGATTTGGTTAGGGACGTTCTATATGACGTCCTTAAGCGTGCCGGAATCTCTGCCAAGAAGGAGGCGCCCGTGAACTTTTTGACAGATCCGCTTGAAGGGAGATCTACGTTGCGACCTGCTGATATTCTTGTGTTTGGTTGGGCTGGGGGGAAACATGCGTGTTTGGACCTTACAGGAGTGTCCCCTCTTGTTGGGCTTAGAGAAAATGGGTTTGTTGCGGGTCAAGCAGCGTTGAAGGCGGAATCAGCCAAAGTGGGTAAACACGAGAAAGCCTGCCTAGAGAATCAACACGTGTTTATCCCTTTCGCTTTCGATACTTTTGGTTTTCTAGCCCCGAAGGCCGTGGAATTTCTGAACAGGGTCAAGCGGGTCGTGCATAGCAATTCCTCGTCGGCTAAGACCCAAAACTTTATTTTTAGTAGGATTGGCTTTGCTATTCAAAAGGGGGTTGCGGCGCAACTTGTTGCCCGTTTACCAGCCACTATATTGTAAATTGTCGTTTCTTCTAATCTAATTGTTTCACTTTAAAAAAAAAAAAAAAAATTGTATTGATTGAGTTGGTGACTAAAATTCACTTGCATAAGTCAATTTTAGCTAAGTTAGTCACTTAAATAGATGAAACGTATTTGTTTATTTTATTTTATTTTATTGTAGGTTTGATTGTTTGAATTGTTTGATTGTTTAACTAGGTTAAAGACTTGTGTCACATGAGGCTAGTAAAAAAAAGACATAATGACATTAAAAAAATAATAACTTACAATATAAATCGAATTTTAAAAAATAATTTATAGACCTTGTTCCTTGCGTCCTCCTTAAAAAAAATAAATGAAAAAATATGCGTTTTCATTATGTCTTTTTTTTTACTTTCATTGTGTTTTTTGTTGTGTTAAAAATTTGCAAAAGACACAATGAAAGTAAAAAAAAGAAAAGACACAATGAAAATTTTATTATTTTTTTGTTTATTTTTTTTATGAAGAATGACGACATGTGAAACAAGGTCCTCGAATCACTTTTTTTGAAATTCGATATAATTTGTGAATTATGATTTTGTTAATCCTCCATTATGTCTTTATTAAACCATTGTGTAGTTCTCACACTTGTGTACCATTTTTATACTTCATAGGATAACTCTCATTTTCTTCTAATTACATAATAGAAGATTATATAACTAGAACTAAACATATATTTACAAGTTTATACAATTGTATATCTATAAATACAAATAACATCTCTTTAGGCCGGTAGAGTCTAAATATTTTTTGCCCTGATCCTACACAATGGCGGACTGGCGGTACATAGAAGTTTTCTTATGGGGCGCGAAAAAATTGTAAGTGACACTTTCTTTTCGCCACATAATATTTTTTTTGGACCAATCAGGCCGGCCAATTGTTATTACACTAGATATATGGTTTAATATGCAAAACAACTTACACACAAAAATTTATTGACAACTAGAAATGAATCAAATAATTTACGTTTTTGAAATACTTCTAAATTATAATCTTTCATTTATGGAAGAATAAATGAGTTACCTAATTGGTTTCTCTAGTTAGGAAGGAATTATTCTTATCTATTCCAGGATGAATCAAGTACTTAGACTTGTGGGTTTCATCAAGAATCTTATCCTAAATTCCTCCAACCTTTAGAATCCAAATTCTTGATTCAAACCTTAAAATCTCATCCTTTCCCTTTGTCAACAAATATTCCTTTCCCACCATTCGCTCCTTCCTGATGCTTTCTTCCTTCAAGGCATTTATGTAACTTTTCATTTCCCGTCCTTATTTTTCCAACTTTACAAAACCCCTAAGGTTTACAAACTCTCTCGCTTTTTTATTTTGATTTTCTGAAGCACTGGTTTAACTGAGGTTGGATTGGCTTAAGTAATTTGAGTTTTATAAATGGGTGAATGAAACTTTTTTTTTATCCAAGTTTTTTGGTTATAAGTAATTGGGTCATATGATGTGTGTTAATGGGTTGTAAAATGGACCTTTTTTTAAAATGTTTATTTTGAGCGATAACATCATTATTAAATAGTTAATTAAAATAAATTTTTTTTTTAAATTTCAGACCCCTTGAGAGACTAACCCAAAACAGTCGCTTGCCTCACTCCATACACCCTATTAGAGTTATCTTGCTCACTAACTCACTAAAACCTAATCCTTATTCCATATATACACCTTATATTATCATGTACCGTAAATTTGTAATCTAGCTTGCTATAAAGTTGAGAGCTAGTAATATAAACCATAATTGCAGTGTGTGCACGTAGGTCACCTTGACCGCACCACATATATTCCCGCGTTCTTATTTATTTTCAAGTGTGTGTGGGTGGGTGATGTTTGATTTTGTGCTTCTGTTTTGCCTGTTTACATAGCAGATTTACCATTAGTCAACAATGTAGCTACTTTTTTTCTATGTTGAAAATTAACACATATGGTACTTTAAACTAGTTCGAGTGTAGCAATGGGTTATTAGCTTTTGTTCCATTTCATTTTTTCTCATTCTCCCTTCATAATTTAAAAAAATGACATCATTAGAGATTGAATGATGGTTTCTAGGAGGCTATTGAATTTTGATCTTGTAGATAATCTGTTTTTTAAAGAAATCAAAATTTGGATTTATGACAATTGAGTCTAAAACATGTTTAATAAAGGTCTAACACTGATAATCAAGCACAAAAAAATACTCTAAACATGCTCAAAATCTGTAAAAACAACACTTAAGTAGCAACTATAGCACCAAATCATGTTCATATGCAGAAACAACAATTAAGATTGGGTATGAGTATTTTTAAGTTTACTTCAAGCTCATTAAGTCATGTTCATATATAGATAATTAATTAGATATATTAAAAATATATATATTTCCAATTCGAATTGGACGAATCGAATGCGAACACTAAAAATCATATTCGTATTCGATTCACATTCGACAAAATTATTCGAATCGAATGCGAATCGAATTCGAATGACCGAAAGTGGATTTCGAGCGGCCTTAATCGAATTCGATTCGAATTGAATTTTGAATAATTTGAATCATATTCGAATAATGAACACTCTCACACGCAAGTCAACGGTGGTCCGCTCTTGTGGCTAGAGGGTTTGATAAACCACGTGATGACCTGATAATGGTGACGAGAGAGTGATGTGGAGCTAGAGTTCTCTCCTTTAACCACCATACTCATACTCTAAGGTCAAGTCACACCACTCACATCTCGTGGACTGTAACTTTGTAACATCATAGGCTAGAGGTTGTTTGTTCATATAGGAGACTCACTTATATGATAGAGTCTGAAATAACTTTGTAGCATTATATTTATACTTTTGACATAGCCAACTTTATTGAATTAGTTTAGGAGTTAGGACCAAATGAGCGCATCACATAGAGACTGAGATAGTTGCCAGGCATTTGACAATGGCACTATTTGTTTCTTTAGTTGTTACTTCTCTACGCATACAATATTACCTAAAAGACCCTCTATGGCTTCATTCATTGCCCATTGATGAAATAGGAAAGAAAATGGCAAGTTGGCAAGGATCAAGGGCAATATCGTCCAGTAAATAATATAAGTCGATCTAATAACACACAAACAAGTCCATTTTGGTTTAGACAACAAGTTTCAACACTCAACTCTCATCATCAGGCGTTAGGGTTTATTTCAGCTAAAAGGGGAAATCGACGACAAAGACGAAAGCGAAACAAAACCTATCACTTCTGCTAATTCAATACTTATTCTATCCATTTCGCCTATTTGTTGTAGAATTTACTCGCGAATTGGTCGAATTTGAGCTGTACGGATCTATTCTGCATCAATCAAGGTACCTTCTTTGCATTACAAAATTGTGCTTAAACTTAAGAAGAAATAGTTGATGTTTGTCGATTAGTTTGATTCGTTAAATGTTGAAATGGTTCTAGAAGAGATCAACTTCAGTCATGTGCTCAACGTAAGTTGGATAATTAGTATTTTAGTGGAAGTTTAAGGGTTGAATTAGGGTTGATTAATGTGAAGTGTTTCTTTTAGTTGAGTTTTAGGTAATTGATGGCATTTGGAAGTTTAGTAAATTAGTGTGTAATTAAGGTTTAAGTTGATTAGAGGTTGATAACTTGATTTATGAAGAATTGATTATAGGGAGGCTCCTCAGTGGATTCAGGAAGTATTTGGATTTGTACATTTGTACTGGTGTGTTGTTCCTCTTCTTCAAATTAAAGCCCTTCGTACACCGTTTTCGTTGACTTTAGTGTTTGTTTTATGCTTTACAATGCACAACTGACTTAGGTGTTACTAAAATTGGTAAGTTTATTGTTCTGGCAGTATTGTTTCTTAAAATTAATAATATGCTATGGTGTCTTTTGGTTATAATAATACATCAGTGTGTAGGGAGTTTTCATTTTTATCTTGAAACTTTTTGATGCACCACAAAGTTGATTCATTTCTGAACTGTGTATCTTTTCACATTATCTTGGTGGAAACGGCTAATTTGATATTGAGCCATTTTCGCTAAGACAATGTTTGTTTCGTTCTAGATAGGAGATGGAGAACTTGATCAATATTATTTAATAGGATTTTGTCCATATAGACGACTTATCAATTGTAAATGTACTTGCTTTATCTAATGCGTGAAGCTTTTTATAATGATAAGATGTGCAAAAGTTTATGTTCAATAATGGTTGTTACCATACCTTATGTGAAGTCTGGTTATGAGCATATACCTCTCAGTCTCTAACAGCTTCATTCTTACGGAGGTAGCCAGGTAGGTACTCATTTGGTACCTGGCTTTTAGCTCTTAACTGATCAATGACCAACTTGTGACATTGTGATATTTTTAATATTAGTAGGGTACCATACTTACAGATTCAAGCTAAATGTATTGAAAATACTACTGATAACATAGTCTGAGTCTTTGCTTGTGTAGCATGTAATTTCAGGCTCTTATTAAGCAAATTAATTATGCCCTAGGTGATGACAGTGTATACTCATACAAGATACTGACTGATGGATCCTGAAAGCAAGAAGTTTGGAAAAGGTGATTTTTGAGGCAATAATCTTTCATAACTTGCCATGTTTCTAAGTTCGTATATCCTTGTGCTCATTTTGTGTCAAGTAAGCAACAATCTATTTTTATGCCTTTTCTGATATAGGGCCAAGGGAACTTACGGGTGCTGTGGATCTTATAAGCTACTATAAATTGTTGCCTCACCATGAGTTCTTCTGCAAGAAATCCCTTCCTTTATCGATATCGGATACACATTACCTGCATAATGTTGTTGGGGACTCAGAAATCAGAAAGGGTGAAGGGATGCAGTTGGATCAGCTTATTCAGGATACATCTTTATCAAGGGACACAAATACACGCATACAACCATTTGACCTTGACATCCTTAGGGAAGCCTTTCAGTTGAGGGAAACTGCTCCTGTTGAGCTTCCATCTGTAAGTAGTTGACCCTTGTCATACGTGTGCATGCATGTATTATCTATTTTATCAACATGTAAATTCTGTTATAATTAGCAATATAAAGTGGACTTAAGTGCGATGTTTTCCACATTTGTGACAAACCTGACTTATATGCATTGTGGACTTTACTAGTCAGAGAAGGGAATTCCTACTGTAGCCGGAAAATCTAAAAGTGAATCAAAGGACAAAGAAAAAAAGCACAAAAAACACAGGGAAAAGGATAAAGAGCATAAGAAACACAAGCATCGTCATAAAGATCGAAGTAAAGATAAGGATAAGGAAAAAAAGAAGGATAAGAGCAGTCATCATGATTCTGGTGCTGAATCCTCCAAGAAAAACCATGACAAGGTCAGCTTTACCGCTCTGTTTTTCAGATACCAATGGTATGATGAACAAAATTTTCTTAGTGATTTGTTAGCCTCTACTGCACGTATGTATTCCCTATTGTTTAGTTTGTTTATTCTTATTATACATGTAGGCTGCATCTTTATTGTATAGGTTCTTGGAAGTATTTTTTTTTTTTGACTCTGCACAATCCTTTCTACTTACTATTAATAATAACTGATCACAAACCAAACTACATCCGGATAATGGGTAAGCGAGCAACAAGCTGCGCCGCTATCCCCTTTTGAATCGCAAAGCCTATTCTACTAAATACAAATCCTTGGTTTCTCGGGCTCTGCAAGTCGCTGTGGACCACCTTCTGCACCCGCTCCAAAAAGCGTACCGCCTCGGGGGCTAGGGATCCAAAAGTGTCGAAGGCAAATGGAATGAACACGTGCTGATGTGTTAAATGATGGAAATGCTGATGTGAAAGGGTTAATACATCACTTGAGTTCCTGTTTGTTATTGTTCAGATATGACAACAATGATATTTCCTTAGTTACGATAAGCTATATAAGAATGATTTAGAGGGAAAACGTAGAGATGCTTGATTTGGTTATTGAAAGTATGCTTGATTTATAGAGTTATATTGTAAACTGTAAACATTAACTGAGAGAACCCATTTCTCGAAAGTATGTCATTTTAGAGATACAGCCCGCTTCCAAAAGCATGTCACTTTTGTATTCATTTTTTTCTGTCATCAATGAAGTTTTTAACTGGGTCCTATCACTTTCTGTAATACTTTACATCCCATATCCCAATATATAAAGGGCTGTTCACATAATTAATGTTGCCATTTTAAAATTGTTTCAGAAAAGGAAGCATGATGGAGATGAAGATCTTAATGACATTCACAGGCACAAGAAAAGTAAGGTAATTTAGCTGCACATCAATGTTTTGAGTGCATTGTTATGCTTTTTTTTTCCATGATGATATTCAGTTCCTTATTTACCCTTCTTGTTATTTGCAGCATAAGAGCTCAAAAATAGATGAGATGGGTGCAATAAAGGTAGCAGCTTGAAAGTGGCATGTGTTCTATATTATTGTTTGTCCTCGATGTTGCAGATGAGTATCAAAAGGTCCTTATTGTAGTCAAAATAATCAGAGGTACCCTAAATTTTGCCTTCCATCTCATTAAATTTTTAATATTCTTCTGCGTTTATCCCCGAATCAAAATCAGTGACTCTCCTCCCTATTTGCCCATATTTGCTCTTGCTTTTCTTCTAAATTCGGTGGTGAGTTACGAAAATGCATACAGATTTGAAACCCCAATATTTGGTGAATGATGTTACCGATCGATAGCCCATTTCGCCGAGATCACTCCATGTGGCCTTATAAACTGAAACCTTACAATGTCTTCATGATAACACTGGATTATAATTTTCAAAAATAATTGGTTGTTATGTGCAGAACGGTACATTGACTAACTAAAGAAGATTACCAAGACTGGGTGAATTCACCTGTTGAATTAGATGTATTTCAAGGTACAAATTGAGGGAAAACAAACTTACTTGTATCATAGATGTCCTTTGATCCAAAACTTAAATCTTTTATTTCAGTTTTAGTGGAGCAGCATAAACTATATGTTGGAATGTATCAATATCAATTTTGTCACATTTTAGAATTGTATTCTTTTTATGAATAGGCAGGCTGGTATAAATCTCTATTAATACTAGTTTAATGAGAAGATAAATTAATATAGCAGTCGTTTTCAGTGCGAAATACTTGTTTCATATTTTAGCTTGATGTATCATTCATGCCCTTTGGTGCATGTGAAGGACTGCGCGTAAGGGCTTGTTTCCCAACTGTTGTAAAGCAGATAAGTTGCCTGTGCACCTGCACCTCTTGTTCATCATTTTTTTTACTGAAAAGTATTCTCTTGTTTATGGTGTGTGGTTTGAAGTTCGAACCCACAACCTCGACCTCCTAGTTGTGAAACTTCCCTCTAGATACTGCTTGTACGGATGGATCGTATCTGGCTTCGCTCTCTGCATCATTCATGGAATCAACCTGCAGGATCAGGATCATAAGAAGCAAAGCTACATATTGCTTGTAATGCTTAGCTGCTCAACTTTAGTGTTTAAATAGAAAATAATGGCCAATCCACTTGAAACAATGTATAAAATCTTATTAACTAGATTTTTGGTGGGGTTCACATGATGTGATGGTTGGGTTTTAGTTGGTATGACTGTCATATCGGTTCTTAACTTCGTTACATGTGTTATGTTTTTTACCTGTCTTGCACGTCGCGGTGTAGTATTATGTGTTGCATGTCACAACGTAAAATTAATTACAACAAAAGTATATAAATAAGAAAAAAAGTCTTCACCAATAAAAAGTAGTGAGAACATTAAAGCTTGAAAAAAAAAGAAAAAACCAAAAAATACACCAAACGCAGGTTTGAAACCTGGACTTCATATCTGAAAACAGCCCACTACAGCACTTTGCTCCAACAGCCCCCATTGAGTTTTGTTTAGAAAGATTAGAGGTGCACAAAATAACCGGTTCAATAACCGAAACCGGTTATTAACCGATTGAGGAATAACTGGTTAGGGTATTTTTTTAACCGCAGGTTCGTAACCGATTAGGGATTTTTTATGAATAACTGGTTATTAACCGGTTTTTTTTAAACCGAATTTTAACCGATCCACAGGTTAACCGGGAAAAAACCCGAAAAAAATAATAAAATATTAGAAAAACCGGTTAATTAACCGAACCGGTTAAAGTAAAATAACCGAAAATTTTGAAAAAAAACCGGTTATTAACCGAACTGGTTAAAGCGAATAACCGATTTTGTCAATAACCGAAAATAACCGGTTAGGGTATTAAATAACCGGTTAACCGAAATTAACCGATTTGTGCACCTCTAAGAAAGATAATGATACGAACCATAAAACCGGTGCAGCCGAACTGATCAACAAGTCTCACGTTTAATTGTTTTCTTCAGAAACTAGTTTTTTGTTTCTCCATGTTTTATTTCATGATCTATATTAGTTTAGGACCATGATCAAATTTACTTTTTTACATGTAATATTTGTTTTGTCATTTAAAAGTTGAATAGAAAATTATAGAAAAAATTCTCATAATTTTAATTTTCAATATACTACATATATGTAGTATTACGATACCGTATGTTTATAATATTTTATACTATTGCATATATATAGTATCGTATATTACATATATGTAGTATCATATTTCTACATATATTGAGTATTGACACACTATATGCATTAATTGCTTGATTATCTTCTAGTTAAAAGTTTAAGTTTATTAGTTTATTTTATTTTATATGGTTATCACTTTGGAAAACTTGAAAAAAAGTAATGCTGACTATTACATTATTCACACAAAGCCTTCCTTCGATGACTTATCGTCCGCTCTTTCAACTCCTAAAGCTTCTACTTCATCAAATAAAAGAAAGTTTTCGGGGATTCGTTCATTCGTTGAACCTTGGGGATAACCATTAGCATTGAGGTCAATCACCACACCACCTCCATCATACATACAACTTACACGACACGAGAGAGCCCTACTCATATTTCAAAAGCGTTACTTCAATTCAAGCACAAGCCCCCTTCTATTGCATAACCTAAAAAAAGCTATAAACAAAGTACAAAAATGGTTGTGGAAACGAGACGCTTTGGTTACCAGCGAGCGAACGCTTCCTTTATTGGTTTTATATTAGTTTACTATTATTTTTAATTTTAAATTTAATATAAATATTGGTTTTGTTTCTTTTGTGATAATTTTTTGGTTGTATATGAAAAATAAAGAATTTTGATATTGGACTTTTAAGGTTGTATGAATACTTTAAATAATTATTAGATTTTTGAATAATTATATACTATCATAAATATCAAAGCGCGAGTTTTTTTAAGTTTTCTTAATATGCCAGTGTAATATTCTAACTGAAGGTATTAAACTTATTGAATTTTTTAATGCAATTTAAATAAAAAATAATAACGTATGAAAAAGTTATGGACGTTTAAAGGAAAAAAGGGAGGAGTTATCGAGTTTTTAACTTAAATTGAATTTTCTGTAAAGTAAATTGTCATTTTGGTCCCTGGGTTGGTACATATTCGACCACTTTGGTCCTTATATTTTTTTTTTGTCATTTTGGTGTTTGGTATTGTAAAAATTGTTATTTTGGTTTTACTGTCAACATTTTCTGTTAGATTTGTGTTAAATGACGAAATACTTTTGTTTATTAAATTGTCATTTTGGTTATTTTCCCAACTTTTTTCTACTATTTTGGTCATTTTCCCAACTTTTTGTCATTGTGGTCTTTTTTCCCAACTTCGGCTATTTAGTAATTTATCAACTTTCATATTTAAAATCATCTTCACCTCAGGCAACATCACGGCAATTGCCCCTACCATGACCACCTTATTGGCTTATTCCACCGTACAACTCCCCCATAGCAAAATTGAATCCTAACAGACAAAGAAGTAAGCAGTGTTTAATTGAAGCTTTAAATCATGTCTTTAAATCACGGTGCTTTTTTGTGTTTGATTAAAGGTGACCGAGGGGGAAGAAAATGAGGCTGTTTGTTGGTGGTGGTCGATTGGGATGTGGATAGAGGAAATGGTCAGTAGAGGTGGCGTCGATGGTATTATGGAGAAGGGTTGCTCAATGATGGTAGGTTTTATAGTAATAAAAACTCAAATTGTTATTTTGGTCTATGAAATATAAAATTGTTAATGATCCTTGAAATGCAAATTAATTGTCATTTTGGTCCCTGAAATGTAAATTGATTGTTACTCTGGTCAGTGTAATATAAAGTGACTATATTACCTTTGGAGTTAATGGTTAAATCTAACAAACGTTGATGAAAAGACAAATAAACAATTTTTTATAAAATCAAACATTAAAATAATAAAAAAAATATATAAAACAAAATAATTGAATCAGTATAAACTCAAAAACATAGTTTTTTTTTCTTTTGAACGGTAAATTTATTCAACCCAGAACCTAAAACTCAAGAACATAGTTTTTTTTCTTTTGTATGACAAATTTATTTAACTCAGAACCTAGCAAGACGCTAGGCTTAACATGGAGACTATTACACCAATTTTGCCAAACTACATCCACATTCCTAGCCTTATGTTTCAACCATAAATAAGTATTGACCACAATCGACTCCACTACTCTATCGACCGATAACGTCTTTGCATTAAAAAATGAAATTATTTCTTGCTAACCACACATACCACGTGGTCGCCAACCAGATCATCCTCGCCATGTTCTTTGGCTTAGCCAACCCAATCCTCGCATCCGGCCAATCCAACTCGTCTCTAGTACAAACTATGTTAGACCCGCTACAACCAATCCAAACGTAAACCCGTCTCCAAACGCATGCTGCAAATAGATAATTCAGAAGCACATTCTCCTTTTTCCTATAACACATAGTACAATCATCTGACCCAACATTAACACCCCACGCCAAACAATGCCGTTTTGCAAGGAATATGATATGATTGATATCTAACTCAAGAACATAGTTAATAGTTTACTTGCTAATCTAATAATAATAAATGAATTTAAGACATTGGATAATTTGTTCCTGGCAATAGCAGAAGATGAGTGTGGCAAAAGCAACTTCTTCTACTTCCCTACTTATCTCTTTCACTTTCCTCTTTCTCCATTTCCATTGTAACCCTCCCCCTCCTTGATACTTCTCTCCGATCCGCCGCCGTCACCACCGCCACCTGTGAGTTCAAACACTCATTGTTTCTAATACACCTCTACTGATACTTCAATTGTCAGATCCAACTACTTTTCTTCTACCGAATATCTTCTAATTTATGAATTTGCTTTTCCGTTTCATTTGAATTTCATCTGTGTATATGTTTTATCGTTTGTAATTGTAATGTTGATGTGTCTGGTGCTCTAGTTGTCACGTATCTCGTAAAGTTAATCACTCGTTTATCTGTTGCACAATGTTTGATGATGTTTCTAATTTGGAGGTTGATAATGGTTAGAGTACTATTTGTGTGGTTAGTGAAGTGGTTGAGCTGAATAATTAGCCTCATTTTGATTTAATTATGGTTTCGTGAATGTATGGGAAGATTAGGGTTTTAGAACTTTTACCAGATGTGCTTCTGTTTCCATGTTCGTACTCATGCTTTGTAAATTCATGGTCAGAAGACTGGTCCGATCTGTAAGTTAGGGTCTGTTTTAGAGGGACTCAAACATTAGGGATGCTTGAATGCACGCGTTTTATTTTTTTCTGTTTATATTGTAGTATTGTACATGTTAATGGATCTTTTATTACTGTTGTTAGTTAACAATTTAGGAAATGTTGAATTTTTCCTGATCTTTCAGTTAAAAGTTAGCTTATTAGTATCGACAACTCCATGTTTCATGCTTATTTTGTTGAAAGAGGTCCGGTTGAGGTGTTTTATCTGTCATACTTCTCGTGTTTCAAAGATATATATATATATCATTAAAATTTATAACCTTAATTCCTTCTTTCTCCACTTTGCTTGTATTGTTTTTTGGGGTGATGTAGCTCAGACGGGTGGGTAGATTTCGTTAGATGGTTCTATAAGGAAGATTTAGGCTCTATTGTGATTTGTGGATAACTTTACTCATCTTAACTGATCTCCCTTATTTGTAAATTTCTATAGATCGAAGCTTCCCATTAAGAGACGCACTGCATAGGTTATTCACCATGTCAATCATGTGCTAATTTGGATTTGTTCTACATTAAATATATAACCAGACATAATCATGTTTGGCAAGTGAACATTTGCTTTTTGTGATTGTAGATTTTCCTTGAGAAGTTTATGATTTTCTTATTTCTTTTACATTTATTTATCATAAGGTGTTGTTTGCATAGTTGTCAATAGCGACCATAGCGCTTGCTATAGCGCACTATTTAGCGATGCGGTCATGTGTCGCTATTTGCTTATAGCGACCAAATAGCGACATATAGCGATTTTTGTATTTTTGTATGTTTGTGTTTTTTTTCTTCTAATTTTTTATTAACAAAATCTGCAAATTAGTCAAAAGTTTGCCCAAAATATGTAATATTTCACAATTAGAAGTAGATATGCCTCCTTAAAGGTAAAAACATCTCAAAATAGTTGGGTATACAGTATAATTTGCTTATTTATTAATGGTCGCTGAACACAAATAGCGGGCGCTATTTATTGCTATTCGCTACGTAGCTTATAGGTTGCTTTGTCACTATTTACCGCTATTCGCTATTGACAACTATGGTTGTTTGACACTGAAGCTTCTTCTCTTACTATTGAGCGTGAGTCTTGGTAACATCCCTTTTACGGTTTTTCCACCAATAATTAATAACAATTTGATGTTAGAATGATGATTATGTTTTTCATCTTCTTCTTTGTGATTATAAATGGTTTCTTTGTGCACAAAGTGATTTTGCTTTTCATGGCTGGGGTTGGTGCCTCACAGTGCTCTTTGCTATTGGTTGTCAAGTTCTCAGTTGAATATATTGGGAACCCCAGCTACCTATGGATGTGCCCAAAAACAAATCATGGGTACTTGGTGCAGCTTATAGTGGCCCAACAGATCGTGGTGTATCGTTGTACTTGGGCTGAGTGGGTCACACCTGTATCTGTTGTCTCCATGAGTGGGTTAAATAGTGTTCTCACTGAATCATAATCCTCAGACTATAAACTGTCTTCCATTTCTTAGAGCTGTCAAAAATTATTATATGATATTAAATCTGCTATAATCATAAAAGTGTAATTTCCTTTGTTTTGTTTTCATAATTTCATGTAATTGATATATATTTTAGAACAATTAAAGTTTTTGATACCATTTTGAATGGAAAAAGAGCCAGAATCAGCTCTCCCCTAGTTGTATTATCTACTAAAGTAAGATAGTTCGTGAGTCTACCACACAAACCGTTTACTGTTAGCTAGCTTTACTTCCAACCAATCTGTACTTCAAATAAGTAGGATTGCTTGAAATTTGTTTTCTGTAGTTGAGAATTAGAAGGTCATCTACTGTTATTTTTTGATATTCACTGTATAATCATCATTTTTATTTTAATATCATTAAATTATGTTTTTGGTTTATTTGAAGGTTTCTAGTGCATCATGGAAGATGCACAATCGGTTGCTACACTCTTAGAGTCTACAGCCTCCAAGATACAACAACTTCAGAAAGCATTTGCTGAGCTGGAAAGTCACCGAGCAGTGACCCTTGGCCTGAAATGGAAACAAATTGAGGATCATTTTCATGGTCTTGAGAAGTCGTTGAAAAGGCGTTTTACTGTGCTGGAAGACCAAGAAAAAGAGTTTGAAGTGAAAACGACTCAATCCCGACAAATTCTGGAGAAGCGTCAAGCAGCTGTAATGGCCATAGAAGAAGCCTCGTTGGAGAAACTTCAAGAGAAGCGGGATGTTGCTGTTGCTACAATTGCTGATTCCCTTGGGAAACGTAGGAATGGAATATCACAACCCGATTCTGTTGCACCTGATGATGCTGTTATGATGGCTTCTTCTGATGATATGAAAAGGTTATCTGATAGTGATGTGAAGGCACTTTCAAATCCCCAGCTTGCCAAGCTATGCGAGGAGCATGATGCTCAGGGACTCCACAAATTCATTTCAGATAACCGTAAGAATCTTGCTTCCATAAAGGAGGAAATTCCAATTGCTTTGAAGGCAGCAGCTGATCCTGGTCGTCTGGTTTTGGATTCACTTGATGGTTTCTACATATCATCAATTGATGGGAAAAAAGATTCAAATCTTTTAGGTCTACGAAGAACATGTATCATGTTGATGGAGTGTCTTGGCATTTTGTTAACAAATCTAGGTGACAAGTCTGTTTCAAAGGTTATTTCTAAAGATGTGAAGGACCGCGCAAAGGTTATTGCTGAAGAGTGGAAACCAAAATTAGATGATCTTGATGTGGATGCCAGCAATGGGAACTCTTTGGAAGCTCATGCTTTCTTGCAACTTGTTGCTACTTTTAATATTGATTCTGATTTTGTTCAAGTGGATTTATCCAAGTTGATACCAATGGTTTCTCGCCGTCGCCAGACAGCTGACCTCTGCCGCTTCCTTGGGTTGTCAGATAAGATCCCAGGTTGGTTTAGGCCGACGTGACAGCATATTTTTTTGGATTTTCAAAAACAATGTGCTAAATATGATTATAGAAACTATATTATTACAAAACCAATCTAATCTAGTTTAATAAAAAAAGGTTTAGGTGGTTTTTAACTTTTTATGCATTTGAATATCAGTTCCATCATTAGTTAAGTCCTTTAACTTAAAACCCATTTGACCTGTTAGAGATAGAACATAATCCAAATTAAGCTAATTATTAGCAGATATGTCAAAAAATAGCCACCTTTACAATTTGGGTGCCTATTTAAAATTGCAACTTTCCATTTCTGGCAATTCTGAAGCTGTAAATTTTTTCGCCTTGCCATCATTACTATCTGGTGGTTTTCGTCCCATTAGACTACCTTGTTTACTATTGTATCTGTGGTGACTTTTAAGCAAGTGTGCTAAACTGCTAATAGATCTGTCTTCTGAGTTTACTTGCCTCTATGAAGATTATTGCATTAGTGTGAAATGGAAAAAAAAATAGAAGGCTTGAGTTATTTATTCTTTCTGTTTTTTTTGTCAGGTGTAATCGATGTGTTATTGAATAGTGGAAGGCATATCGATGCTGTTAACTTAGCATTTTCTTTTGAGCTTACACAACAGTTTACTCCAGTTTCATTACTGAAATCTTACTTGGCTGAGGCAAGGAGAGTCCCTTCAGCCATAAAGTCTGCAAATTTGTCTTCCAATGCACAGGTTTGTTCCTCATTCAATGCTTCACATAATAATGTTCTAAATTTCTGTGCTTAAAGCTGACCAAGCATTTCACAAAAAAGGGGAAATAAGCAGTGACTACTTAGGTTTTCTCCATTAATCGAATAGTTAGTTAATCGAATAGGTTTTCAAGTAGGCCAAATTCGTTGCTCTCATTAATCTGACGATAAAAAGTATTTTGTAAAATGAATTTTCTGGTTTTTCTTAATTTTTGGAGAAAATATATGATAACAGCCTCAAAATGGCTATATTAAATTATTAATTGAAGTAGTTAACTTCTATATATTTTACAAAGTGTAGGAACAGTTATGTTTTATATATTAACATTGACGTTTAATAAACTTATCACCGATGGTTGCTTGACTATCTTGCTTAATGAAATGGGTTGGTCAAAACTCAAAAGTTCAACAGGTTAATTTTAGTTACAGACCAAAACGGCTTGGGTTGACCACCCACATGTTTTTGTTCCCCTTTCTTTAAATTAACTAAACAATCAATGTAACAAATATTACTAAAGTATTTTATAATAAGGACATTCAATTTTGATTTGAAGTTTTAATAAGTTGTAAGAATATAAATCAACATTAGGCCACTTTTGAATTTCAACCTGTTCAATCGAGTAACCGACATTACCTGTTTCATTTGTACCCTTAGTTATTAAATACAACCTGTTCCACCAGTTTGGTCTGTTTCATTTGTAGTCAAAACCGTCACCTCTAATGACGTACCCATAAGATTTACATGTTCAATTTTTCAAATTGTAGAATGATGTCAGTGAGAGAGAACTGTCTGCACTAAAGGCAGTCATCAAGTGTATTGAAGATCACAAGCTTGAAGATGAGTACCCGCCTGCCCCCCTTCAAAAACGGATTCTTCAGTTGGAGAAAGCTAAGGCTGACAAAAAACGAGCCACTGAAGTTCCAAAACCACAACCCAAAAGACCCCGAGCCAGTGGCACATGCATAGCTCCCCGAAACACTAACATCACTGCTGACAAGAACAACTTCTATGCTAGGATGACAGATCATAGGTATGCACCGCCAACCCAGTACATGTATGACAACAGACCTTATGCTTACCCAGAGACCCACATTCCCCAGTATATGGGCCCCGCAACTTATAACATGGCGCCTCCTAACCATGCTCACTATTTCCCGACTGCTTACCAGTACCAGGCTCCTTATCTTCACTAAGCTTCTAGACGATGGTAAGAAAACTCTGATATTATTTTAACTTGTAGGAGTTAACCCTGTTGGATTAACTAGATGGTATTAATTAATATGAAAAAGGATGTGTAAAATGTTAAGGATCTGTTTAGTTTTAAACCTGGATGTATTAGCTGACACTGGAAATGTAATCCTCTAATATATGCACTTATGCTGTTAATTGTGTCTGTGTATGCTATATATATTATTATCCTAATATCCTATATTAGTCACTAAAAAATTCTGTACTTGGGTTTGATTGTTTTTAGTTTAATTTTGGGAACTAAACTTTTTGCTTTTCAATTTTGCCACATTTCAAAATCACCGCCTTGCTTTCTTCCGCAATCCGTCCGTCTGTCGATGATGGTTTTGATGTTGTTCGTTGGTGGTTACCGGAGATGGATGATGGCGGTGGTGATGGGTGGTGGTATAAGGGGTTATTGTGGTGGACCTACCGATTTTGGATCATGATACTGCTGTTTGGAGTGTACGTGTGAGGCAGATGAAATCGATAGAGAGAGGAACGGATAAACCCCTTCCAACTATTACCATCACTTAGATCCAACCCAAATCAGGCATCGAAGCCCTAAAATCAGTCAGTCCATGGCTATGAAAAATCGAAACCATTGGTGGCGCTTAAATGGGCTGTTTAGACCTAATGATGCTTTAATTGGATGTAAAATATTTGTCGTTTGAAGCACAGTTTTGAGGTAATTTTACATCAACCGACTTGTAATATGCTTCTAATCAAAAGCCTTTTAAAACTTCAATCAGGAATTCAAAAAAAACTTAATTGCCATTGGTAATTAGGACCAGTAGCGGCCAATATTAAATTGTTGACAAAAATGATAAAATTTTGGCATTAAATAATTTTAAACGGCGGTCCATGGGTGACAAAAATAATAAAATTTTGGACCTTCAGCGTATATTTCGGTAGTTAGGACCGGTAGCGGCCAATATCAAATTGTTGACAAAAATGATAAACTTCGGGATTAAATTTTTTTAAACGGAAGTTCATTGGTGACAAAAATGATAAAATTTTGGACCGTCAGCGTATATTTTGGTAGTTAGGACCGGTAGCGTCCAATATCAAATTGTTAGGATTGTTTATATTGAATACTCCTTTTGAAAAAAAGCAAGAGATGAAAGATTTGAGTTTTTGAGGTCAAATGTGAAATGTGATTGTGAAATCAAAATTCATTATTATTTTGTTAAAATAGTTTGATATTTATATGTTTTATAGAGAAGATATAAATTTAATTTTAAACTATCTTATAGATGATCATTCCATTTTGTAATCTAAGATTTATGTAGTTACAAAATTATATAGTCAAAGGAAGCTCATCATTAAAGCATTGAGTAGTGTACACATGATCCAGTTGTACTTGTCTGTTCTTATACATCAAGGATTACGATCTAACGCTAGCTTTTGTAGCTCGATCACCTACGAATATACATCACACAATAATACATCCGTCACCTAAGGAACACTTGTACATCTGTCAACTTAACGCTAGAAACTCTCAACCTCTTAATTGTTAAAATACTATACTTACCACCAGACTATCCCTTTGAAGACACTTTAAATAAATAATATCTATGTAATATTACGCTAACACTTTTAACTTAAAGATTCTTAAGTTTCATAGCGTTGCACACACCACCTTCGCACATCCATGTCAAGGGATTTTTAGTATTGCAATATAAAACTTGACACACGTTATATGCTCATGTTAGTGACATTCACATATGATGTATACTCGCAACGAACCTAAAGAAATAGAATTATTTTTTATAGATAAAAAAGGAATTTAAAAAATAATATAAACAAAGAACTTTTTTAAATAAAAGTAAAGGAAAAAAAACGATCATAGAAAAAAACTATGACAACCTATAGAACGTGGGTTGCCCTACTCAAGTTCCAGGGCGCATAGCGGCAAACCATCTTCACCAGCTCACAATTTGTCATGAAACCAGGAAAGAAAACACTTTTAAACACTATTTTTAAACACTAGAAGTAACCTAGAAAATAAAAATAATACATAGAAAAAAACAGACTCAACTAGAGAAAGACACATGACATGACCGGTGAAAACCCGTATTTTCTCACACATAGAAATATATATAGCAAGCACATGGCTTCTAGCGTAATAATATCGAGATGTCTTTCTTTAACTGGTTTGAGTTTAAGTTTTAAAATGAACAAATTGGTTTATAAAAAACCAAATGTAACAGTTAAGTGATTTTCACTTTAGAAAACCTCTCCACATAAAATATTCACTTTAAAAACCCCTACAAAAGAAGAGAAAATTGGTTGTTATGCTTGGTCTTAAAGTTAAGATTGTCAACTACGCGTTAGAAATGAAGTTGACATCATTCTACTCCATTATATCTTAAATGTTTCTGCTAAAAGAAAATAATAAAATTATAATAAAGCACTAAAAGTGGTAATATAATATAAATTTAAAATGTCAACCCTCAAAACTTATATATGCTTTTGAAAATTAATTTGCCATAATCAAATGAGTCTGACAACTTACAAATATAAAGGAAACCAATCAGAAAGTTTTATTTTTTAGAATAAATTCATCGCACATTACACAATTTAAACCGTAACATTTTGATTGTAAGATACACCACTTAATCACCTGATGTCTCCTTAAAGACGAAAACTTGCTTAAATACAACCGGCTGAAGGTTACGACAATATTTTGATAAAATTATTTTAGTTTGAATTTACTTACTTAACTTGTTATATCTTCTTCACATTGAATTTTCTTGCTATTGTTTGGACAAGATTTAAACTGATTATTCCTAGTCAATGTTCTATAAATATCATCTCTCTTTTTTTTCAGTCCATAGTCTAACTGGCCTCACTTGTTGATAACAATCAAGCTGTCAAGCTAACCCAACCCCATGCCCGCCGTGAACACTAGCTTTTGTATGCTATTTTTCTTGTCTACTTTAACCCGCGGAAAGTTTGTAGATGTAGACGTAGGGATCGTTCTTGACATGGATTCATGGATTGGGAAGTCCATTCATAGTAGCATTATGATGGCAATATCAGACTTTTATGGTCGTACTCATAGTTACGAAACAAGGATTATTGTCCATATGAGGGACTCAAAAGGAGACAGATTACAAGCTATGTCATCTGGTAAGATCAAACCTGTTATAGTCTTCTATAGTTAGTTAGTTAGTTAGTTAGTTATGTTTAACACATATTCAGATTTCATTAACCAACTAAACAGACTTTTTTATTCAGCTAGTTATGGATTAGTTATTGTTTTTAGCCTTTTTCTGTTATGTCCATTTGGCTCCTATATACACACAAGTTTTTGTACCTCTAGATCACTAGTTTTGGCGACTGATATTGAAGAGAACTGTTACGCTGCAAGATTTCAGGTGCTCTGTGCGAGTAGAAAAAGGAGGCAAAAAAAGACTTATACACTATCAAAATCACTTAGCATACAAAGTTAAACGAATTTCTTGGAAGTAAAGTTGTTGATCAAATATTAATAGTATATACTATCGGATATGTTATTTTCAATAGTTATCGTTCTACTTTAGGTACTTTAAAACATCAATAGAGTTAATAACTTCACCTGTTAATAATGTGTCAAACAACTTTAACTCCATATAAAGTTCATCAGCATCAATTTTAATTTTTCACCATATACTTGAGTGCGACTTCAAAAAGACGACAATGCGACTTATATTTTCACTATTTCTTTCACTTTCTTGAACAGTACTTGATCTTCTTAACACTGTCAAGGTGAAGGCAATCATAGGCCCCGATACATACATCGGATCAGATCTACTCGGATCAGTTGCTGATGCAGCCAAGGTACCTATATTTTCTTTTGCTGCAGGTAAATCCTTGACGGGATATTCATACCTGCTCCATATTAAACAAAATGAAATTTCAATGGCCAAAAGCATATGTGCTCTTGTTGAATCATATAAATGGAGGGATGTTATCTATGTGTATGAGGACAGTGATCATGGGTCAAATATGTTAAATAATCTTTTTATTTTGTTCCAAGACAAAAACATACGAATTAGTTACGCTGTTGCCATTACTGCCTCAACAAAAAAGGATCAAATCATCAATGAGTTGCATAAACTGATGAGTATCAATACAAGAATAGTCATTGTAGATATGTCACCTTTGCTAGCATCAAGGTTTTTTCCGTACGCAAAGAAGCTAGGAATGATGGAAAAAGATTACGCGTGGATTTTAAGTCAGAGAACCATTGACGTCTTGCAGTCAACAAAATTTGAAGTTATTAAGTCGTTGCAAGGAGCGCTTGGTTTTAGATCTTATGTTCCAGCATCAAGGAAGCTACATTACTTAACTCAAAGGTGGAATAAGAAGTTCACTAGAAAAGTGCATGTACTTGGTGTATGGGCGTATGACATAGTTTGGGCACTCGCAGAGTCGGTTGAGAGAGTTGGAGACCGGCAAAATGGTACCTTGCTTCTAAACGAGGTTTTAAAATCCGAGTTTAAAGGTGTGAGTGGTCAGTTTAAGTTTACCGAAAGAAGTTTGATCTCTTATGGATATGAGATTGTAAATGCAGTGGACTATGGAGAAAGGAACGTGGGATATTGGACATCGACAAAAGGAGTTACGAGAACGCATCTTCCTATAAACAATGTTACTTTACGTCATGGCATCGGTATGGAAGATGTAATCTGGCCTGGAGGGACGACTACCATCCCAAGTGGTTGGAGCGTGCAAACGGGTCATGGTAAAAAGTTAAAAATTGGAGTCTTGACTGGACTAACATTTAAGTACTTCGTAGACGCAGTTTATGATGATCAGAATAACGTCACGAATGCCACTGGGTTCTGCGTTGATGTATTCAATGCTTGCCTTCATGCATTACCATATGAAGTGCCGTACGAGTTTGTTCCCTATGTTAATGGAAGTTACGACAAGCTTATAGAAAAGGTCTACAATAAGGTACTTGCAAAGTTAAATATAACTAGCTTAATTCATTAAGTATATATGCATTAGTAACTCATAAATATAACTAATTTTGAACAGGAAATTGATGGGATCCTAGGAGATTCAACAATCTTGGCTAAAAGATATAAATTTGTTGAGTTCACCGCAACTTACACCGACGTTGGTTTAGGAACACTAGTAAAAGGCAAAAGAAAAGATATGTGGATCTTCTTGAAGCCATTGAATGCAAATCTATGGCTAACTTTTGTTGCATTTCTTATCTTCAATGGTTTTGTTATTTGGGCTATTGAAACTATGAATCAAGAATCGAAATGCACTTCATCTCAAGGAATCGGAACGATCTTTTGGCTCATCGTACTGACCATATTTTCCGCTCAAAGTTGTCTTTCTTTCTATTTGTAATATCTTGATCAAACCAACACAATTGTTCCAAGATCTCATTATTTGTGTTGTGTTTATATTGTAGAAGAGAAGTTGACAAGCAACCTGTCAAGATTTGTAATGTTTGTTTGGTTAATCGTGGTGCTTGTCCTGATTTCAAGTTACACGGCAACGTTGACTTCATTGCTGACAGTTGAGCAATTTGAAATAGCTTCAAAAGATGCAGGGATTGTGAATGAGTCCTTCCTTGGAGAATTTACGGTCAACAATACGGACTTTACAGGCTCTATGTTAATGCCGTATTACTCATATGATGATTATGCTATTGCGTTAACAAAAGGCGGAAAACATGGTGGTGCAGATGCCATTGTTGATGAAGTTCCATACATCAAAATGTTTCTTGGTAAATACCCAAACGGCGACTATGCCATGGTCTCTTCAGAACCTGTAATGTCTGGATTTGCATTTGTAAGTAACATATAAAGTATACGTTCTCTTTACTTTTTCGATCTCTCATATATATACTCTTATTACTTACATCTTTATCGTTCAGATATTTGCGAAAGGTTCACCGCTGGTAAAAGATATGTCAAGTGAAATTGCTAGAATAAGAGAAGATGGAACTTTAAAAGCTTTGGAGAAGAAGTGGTTTGAAAATGAGCTTCCTTTATTACCCCAAGATTATGCTTCCACAAATCCTAAAACCTTGAGCCTTGAAAGACTTGGTGGTTTGTTTGTTATCAGTGGCGTCTCTTCGTGTTTAGCTCTTATCATATCTGCAATGTACATGATTCGACCCAAGTTGGAGATCCTTAGTATTATGTCAGTTTTATTAGGACGCGGTCTAATGGGCACTATAAGGCAATTCTTGCTTAGAAGGGTGATTTATAGATGATCACTAGGAATGTGTCAATGTGGTTCATATATTTTCATGTTCATTTCGAACAACGCTTGCAATGTTTAGATATATGATTATAGTAAAAAATCTACTATCTAGTTTATAAGAAGTTATGATATATCCAAATTAACGCTACGTAAGCTTAGCTGTGGAGGGAGTGGGAGCGTGAAGGGGCCGGGTCGGGACAGTTTGGTACTGGTGTATAGACAATGTTGTGAGGTTTGCGAGTTTGCAATGTTGAAATCTGATATCAAACTTATGTTATTTACGTTATGTTTTAATAGACTAGGGGCTGGTTATGAAACTATTAGACCTAGACTGATTTGCAGTTTTTTCTTATAAATGTGAATTGGTAGTTGATCTCACAAGGGACACAATGGTTGGAGATGCCTATTCATAAACTATATATAGCTATATATGTATGTGTGATGGATGCATCAATAGTTCATATCTACCTCAGGATCGTCTCATAATATAAGGAAAACAGGCACTTGTCTTAAACCATCAAATGTTAATAGGCCACATAATTCTAAAGCTCAATACCTAAAGAAAAGTCATAAAGTGAAAGTTTTTTGTTTGAATATGTATATGTATGATTTATGAAAGGTAAATTGGATTTTAATAATTTGAACTATGGTATACTAACCGATATTAATTCCAACTTAGATTTTTTTTTTGACAATCCTAGTTTGTTACTTATTTTCTTAGAATAATCTGATGTTAACCATGAGTATGTATGTATACACATATGAAATTATTCTCTAAGATATGACACGCATGAAAATGACTAGTGTGTTTATTTTCTCTTCGAAATATCTATCCATTTGAAAAAAAATCAACTTGAAATATCTAATATTATTTAAAAACAATCACTTTATTTAACCACTAAATTGAATTGAATATTTATGGCCAGTCTAGTGGTTATGTTTGTTCATGAGTTAAGATTCCAAGTCAAGTATGCCTTAAAAAAAACAAAAACAAAAAAAGTCTATCCATATTTTATTGACCATTTTTTTTAAAAAAAATTTGTAGTAAACGATGGTGACCTATCACTTTTACCCGGTTAGTTATTTGCCAACTGTTTCAACTTTCAACAGAAAACAAAAACAAAAACATGACCGGTGACTAAAATCAAATACCTGTATAAATGGCCGTATTTTGAAAAAAAAAAGAAGAATTTAATGATGGTGTCCTCACACATTTTTTTATAATTATTTCTAAAAAGTATGACGATCTTTGAATAGTGATGGCATACATTGTTACAATACACGTTAGCACTATCAGACTAACGGTAGTTTTGATTGTAAATTTACTAAAGCACAAGAACTAGCAAGCTATTTTTTTCTACAATTATTTTGGTTGCTAACTTTTGACATGCAACTTCTAGTTAATACGAAACTAGTTAGAAATTCATTCTATTGACAAATCAGTTTTAAGAACCATACTAACTTCATGAATAAAAATGCATTGAATTGACTTGTTCTAATTTAACTCGTTATGAAACATGTTACAATTTCAGTTCTTCATATAGAAATTTCTTCGTCATGATTTAGACCGTATACAATTGATTTAACTGACTATTCAAAGTCACTCTATACTCTATAGATATTATCTTCTTTAAGTATATGTCCCACAATCCAACTTTTAGGTAACAAGCTCACGAATGCCCACCATGAACATCAATTTTTGTATACTATTAATGTTCATATGCACTTTAAACCGCGCATTATGTGGTAACTTTGTAGACGTAGACGTGGGTATCGTTCTTGACATGGAGTCGTGGATTGGTAAATCCATTCATGCTAGTGTTATGATGGCAATATCAGATTTCTATGCTCGTAATCATAGCTACAAAACAAGGATCGTTGTCCATACGAGGGACTCGAAGGGGGACAAATTAAAGGCCATGTCAACCGGTAAGATCACTAGTCCTCTCTCGATCAGACGATCACTAGCATTTGGTTTCAATATAACTCTAATAAGGCAAACTGATTTTAATAATCCCAGCTTCAAATTATAGCATTAGTCTGCAAACGGTTACAAGCAACAAGAAGCAAACAGAGTAACAAACACCAAATGTAGACCGCTACTTTTGTTCAACCTAAAGAACCAGAGAAAAGAATGAAGTCAATTAACCCAACAGTAGAAATAAACAACTTGTCCCAACCTTCTTAAGACTTTAATTACTCTTTTAACATAACTGGAACAACAGTAGCTGAGCATGGTTGACACAATGCCACAAAACTACAGTTTCATGTATTGGTTTTGCATGGGTTAATTATATATAATGACTCTTCATATGATCTTTAGACTATACAGTTTTATGTATTGGTTTTGCATGATTTTTATCTTAAACTATGTATATCTTTCGCTTGCTTGAACAGTACTTGATCTTCTTAATACCGGTAAGGCGAATGCAATCATAGGCCCAGAAACATACATTGGATCAGAACTACTAGGATCAATTGCTGGTGCAGCCAAGGTACCTATAATATCATTTGCCGGTAAATCCCTAATGAAATATCCTTACCTGCTCCATATTAAAGAAGATGAAATTTCTATGGCCAAAAGCATATGTGCCCTTGTTGAATCATATAGATGGAAGGATGTTATCTATGTGTATGAGGATACTGATCATGGGTCGGAGTTGTTACAAAATCTGTTTGACCTGTTCCAAGACAATAACATACGAATTAGGCACAGAATTGTCATTTCTGCATCAGCAAAAAACGATCAAATGGTCGAAGAGCTACGTAAGCTCATTAGTATTCATACAACTGTAATCATTGTCGATATGTCACCTTCACTAGCATCTAGATTTTTTCCACATGCAAAGAGGTTAGGAATGATGAGCAAAGAATATGCATGGATTTTAAGTCAGAAAACCATTGACGTCTTGCAATCTACAAAACTTGAAGTTATTGAGTCGTTGCAAGGTACACTTGGTTTTAGATCTTATGTTCCAGCATCAAGGAGATTGTATTACTTCACACAAAGATGGAATAAGATGTTCTCTAGAAAGGTACATGTGCTTGCCATACAAGCGTATGACACCGTTTGGGCACTTGCAGAGTCCATTGAAAGGATTGGAGGACAGCAAAATGGTACCTTGCTTCTTACTGAGATTTTGAGATCTGAGTTTAAAGGTGTAAGTGGTGAGTTTAAGCTTACTGAAAGAAGTCTAATCTCTGAAGGATTTGAGATTGTAAATGCAGCCAATTATGGAGAAAGGAAAGTGGGATATTGGACGTTGTCACAAGGAATTACGAGAACATACCTTCCATTCAACGGAGCTGTTCTACATTCTGGTAGTGGTATGGAAGAAGTTATCTGGCCTGGAGGGTCTACAACCATTCCAAATGGTAGGATAGCGCCTGCTAAAAAGTTGAGAATTGGTGTCCGAACTGGTCTAAAATTTAGATCCTTTGTGCATGCAGTTTATGATGAGCAGAATGATGTCACAAATGCCACTGGGTTCTGTGTTGATGTTTTCAATGCTTGTCTTCAAGCATTACCATATGAAGTGACTTATGAGTTTGTTGCATACGCTAATGGCAGTTACGACAAGCTTATAGAAAAGGTCTACAATAAGGTACTTGTAAAGTTAAATATGACTAGTTTAACTATATGCATCAGTAACTCAAAAATACACTTACAAAGGGGTAAATCTTAATCGGGTCACATGCGAAATGATTTGAAACTCGGAGAATAAGTACGTAAACTTAAAGATCAAATCAACTTAAGGTGTCTGGGTCTCTGGGAGAGGAAGTAGGAATGATTTATGTCAAGATTGGTACGGGTTTAAAATAAGGTTAGTTAGTTTGGTTTCCTAGTTTGAGTCTAACTAGTCCTGATTTGCATGTTTTGTTACAGTATATAAAGGGGTCGTTGTAATTGGTTTTATGTGTGGAAGTGGTATTCGATTTTTTGAAAAGCAAAAGAGTCGTGAACGTAGTTTGGTCACAAAATCTATTGCCAATCGGTGTTCGTTGTTTGTTTTTGGCTCGATACAGTTAACTCCAACGACAGTTTTGTATATGTTGAACAGGAAATCGATGGGGTCCTAGGAGATTCAACAATCTTGGCTAAAAGATACGAATTTGTTGATTTCACGGCAACTTACACTGACCTTGGTTTAGGAACACTAGCGAAAACCAGCAGAAAAGACATGTGGATCTTCTTGAAGCCATTGAATATGAATCTATGGCTAACTTTTATTGCTTTTCTTATCTTCAATGGCTTTGTTATTTGGGCAATTGAAACTATGGATCAAGAATCTAAATGCACTTCATCTCAAGGAATTGGAACGATTTTTTGGCTCATCATACTGACCATATTTTCCGCACAAAGTTGTCTTTCTTTCTCTTTATTAAGTAGTATATCACTAATTGAAAAACATTTATTCCAAAATCTCATTATTTGTGTTATGTTTCACACTGTAGAAGAGAAGTTGGCAAGGAACCTATCAAGATGTGTGATGTTTGTTTGGCTAATTGTGGTGCTTATTTTGATTTCAAGTTACACGGCAACATTGACTTCCCTATTAACAGTTGAACAATTTGAAATAGCTTCAAAAGGAGGGATTGTAGGGTTTCATGGTGGCTCTTTCTTTGGAGGGGTGACCGTCACTAATACAAACTTTACAGATTCTAAGCAAAGGTCATATTACTCATACGAAGACTATGCTAACGCATTAACAAAAGGTGGAAAACATGGTGGTGCAGATGCCATTGTTGATGAAGTTCCATATATCAAGATGTTTCTTGGCAAGTACTCAAATGGCGACTACGCCATGGTCTCTTCTGAACCTATAACTTCTGGATTTGCCTTTGTAAGTATCATATAACTTTGGGTTTTCCTTATTTTGCCTACACACTTCATGCTAACATCATTATCATTCAGATCTTTACTAAAGGTTCTCCGCTAGTGAAAGATATTTCAAGGGAAATCGCTAAAATAAGAGAAGATGGAACTTTAAGAAATTTGGAGAAGAAGTGGTTTGACACTGAGTTTTCTGTATTACCCCAAGATTCTTCCACAATGCCTAAAAGCTTGAGCCTTGAAAGATTTGGTGGTTTGTTTGTTATTAGTGGTGTGTCTTCGTGTTTAGCACTTTTCATCTCTGTAATGTACTTAATTCGTGCTAAAACGGAGATCCTTAGTATTATTTCACTTTTAGGGGGGCGAAGTTTAATGGCCACAATAAGGTATCTCTTTCATAGAAAGGTGGTGATTTATAGGTAACTAGAATACAAATTTGATACTCCAAACCTAACATATTTGTTGTAAATAACATAGTTATGTAACTATTAGAGATATACATGTTCATGTCTTGCTTATATCACGCTAGTTTCCACTCAATTAGAGTTATGCTAGCTGGCATTACCTTTGTATGAGAAAATGTACCTTATGTTTGATTTGCCATACCATATGCAAATAGGTTTCTTCTTAATCCCCTTTGTCTATTGGCATCAAGGAACCAGTAACTCACCATGTGTGGAAACTTTATTAACTCAAAAATCTTGCAAATGGAAGTCTGCACAATTTGTAGGCTTGATATTAAAGTTTCTTTTTTTTACAACCACTAACTTGGTCTAGTCTCTAGTGGGGATTAAGTTGAAACTCTAGGGATTAAGTTTCCTAACCCTAGATTAGTCTCTATATATTGATAGCTTTCTACTTGTAATTCTTTGAGCACCTGATAAATAAATACCTAGTTGCAGCAAAGTAGACTTAGTTGACACCGACCGAACCACTATAAATCCTGGTGTTTGTTAATTTACAACACATTAACTGAAGAGTTGCAAAGGTTTTACTACCAAATGGATTTCACTTTCACGGTCCTATGAAAGCATATGCAAAAATAAGTAGCTGCAAGCATGTCAAATATTGAACGTAAAGAAATTCCTACGAGAACCAAAAAGAGACCAAAATTTATGATCAAAGAACCACATATTTTGCACCATGAACAATTCTGAAAACCTGAAGTCTAGTGGATTGAAAGTTCAAAACCCTAGAATTGGCCTCAGAATACAAAATGGTGATCAAAACGCTACAATTATGCTATGTTCTGTGTGCACATTTAACTAAGCATGAGTGAAAGCCTCAAGAACAGGACAAACATGAGAAAAAATTGGGTCTAGCTGTTGTACTTCTCATTAGGCTTCAAGATTATTTTAAAAGACATAGTTTTAACTTGATACAACTTGGCAGGTATAACAGAAAAACCTGCTAAAAAGCACAAGCATGTATCCAATGAAGCAATCACATACATATACGTAGGCACGTGTTAAACTGATGGTATGGATTTGTGCTTCAAAACTGCAGAAGCTTTATTTTTATTTTTCTAGTACCTGGATGGCTTCTTGGGAGTTGGAAGGAAAGTCAAGTCTCATTGTCAGCATGATTCAAAGCACACAAGCACCTGTTAGGTAATACGAAGGAAACAATATATAATGTGAATTGCCTTCCTAAAAATGAGCTCAACCGAAATATAGAATAAAATATTCAAAACTTTAAAGAAATGGATAATGATTTGATGTTAAGATATGTGAAGTATCACCTGCTATCTAGAACAATGAGTATGCAATGCATAGGGTGCACTATCAACTTTGGGGGGGTTGCCCAAAACCATATCAGCAACCATTTCAGCAGTTCCAAGAGCCTGTAAAGAACCACTTATGAAATGTAACTGCTGAGTTAATTATTTTTTAATTTTACAAGAAAATGACCCTTTCAAGAAAAGTTCACCCCTCTTTTCTTTATGCAGGAAGTGTGGCAAAAACGACCCTTTCAAGAAATCATGATCTCAAAATACTGTATCTACTAAACATAATTGTAGTAATGAGAAAACTTATTGTACTAATTAACAGTGGGTTCTTAAAGCACTGAAATCATACCAGACTCAATCCTTCTCCCTCATGGCCAGCAGCAACGAATACATTTGACAATCCCGGAACAAGACCAATCATAGGCTTTCCACCAGGCACTGAAACCAGTTAAGCATATCAGATTATCAAATCAATTATAGCTATTAGATTAAAACCTTATGAATATCGTGCAAATTGGAGGTGGCAATTCCGACTTATTTACTTATGCATTTTATTTTATCTCAAATGGGTCGAATAACTTATTTAGCTAATAGAGGAGCGGATCATACTGAATGAAAGTTGCCACCAATCTATTTCTAATGCATGCAACTTCATAAATTATTTGTGTTTCGATTTACAAAAGCAATATTATTGCTTTTCTAATCATTATTAACATGCTAGTTATTTTATATATGAACAAATAATTGTTTCCAGGTCAACCCAACCTTACTTGCCTCACTGTTACACATACCAAGACTGACTAGTTTCAACCCGGACCCATTTTGACACAGAAGCAAACCAGCCAGACCCGCACATTCTTCCACCTCTGGTTATCATGCAAGCCTATAAAGAATTTAATCCACATACAAAATTACAGTGCATACTTACTGAAGGGTCTTAGCCCTACTCTGACGTGTCTAGTCTTTTCCAAATCTGTTAGTGAAAATTGTCTTAGAGAAGGAAAGAACTCCCCGGCACGTTCCCATATCTGATTGATGATATGCTCAGATATCTCTGTGTTAAATCCAACAAACTGTCGGCTGCTTCCTGTGACCATGAAAATTATAATCTAAAGGTGAACATTCTCACAACAGGAAATGAAATCAAATGATAAATTTATTAAGGCTGACAGTTGCAAGATGAAAGTGGAACCTCAAATATAGAAGACTTACCAAGAACGAGATTTCCCGATGTGTCCATGGTGGCAGTCATTGAGATAGATGAAGGTTCAGCACCGGGTCGCAGAGTTGCATCCTGATGACCAACATAGCCAGCCTCCATTAAACCGTGATTCAGTTTCAAAGAACTGAAATTCTCTATAACCAGTAGGTGACCCTGCAAGCAATAGACAAGAATGCATCTTTTTACCTTAAAGATATTGGTAACTACGATATAGACTAAAGAAATTCTATCAGCCAAATCAAGTATATTCAAAAACTTTCCAGTCAAATTTCTTATACAAACTGTAAGTCTTTATAATTTGAATCAATCTAACCTTCCGAGGCTTCACAGGGACATCAAATTCAATATCCAAATCCCTAATCAGCTCTTGCATTAAAGAGCCTGTCCAGCATCCAGTGGCAATTACTACTGCCTTCTTGCTATACAATAAACTTTTTGAAGTCTTAACAGCTTCAACCTTACCATTATCAGACCTAAAAAAAGATTTACCACTTATATAATAAGTGTATATTCTTCAGCTTCAGCAAAAAATTTACCATTTTACCTTAAGAAACCAGTTAACGCCTGATTATAATACTCGCCATATCTTCCTTCAGTTGCATACCTCCTGTTCTCCTGCATGATGTTCTCAGCCATATTCTTAGTAAATATTACTAAATAAATTGCAATACGTCTCTGTGGAGTAATGTTCGGTACCTTCTCTATATATGCAACAGAACGCCGAGCATCCAGTTGGTAATCATCTGGTAAAAATGCAGCCCCGCCTTCTTCACCAATCACAAGTGCGGGTTCAACTTCCTGTAAATTGGTTCCAGACAAGAGCTCAGCCTTGAGCCCAGCTTTTGAAAGCTGCTCTACCTTCCCTTTCAGTGCTGCCATTTCCTGCGATGTTTTACCAACCAACAAACTTCCTGTTTATATAATTAAGAATCTGTTAATATTACTGATATTAACCTGAATATCTTTGACATAATTTCAAATGATTGGTATATATAATAGGGAACAATCAGTAACTACATTATTCAAATATATTTGTACTGTGGAATTGAGGTGAATATAAAGAGGATAATATCAAGATCAAGATTTTAAAACAGGATGAACTTAAAATGCAGGGTGTACCTGTCTTCTTCCAGCCGAGAACCTCTTGAGGATCCATTCCCTTGTACTTTACATCCTCGGCAAATTTCTCCCATAGTTCGCGGCTTCTCATTGCTAACTCCCATTTCTCACTTCCTGGAACCTTATGTACCATCCATATATAGCCCTGTCCTATGACAAATCAAAATGCCAAATGGAATGGTGGTTGGATCCAAAATTAATCACATCTTAGGAGAAAACAATGTGCTTATTTCAACACGCGTGTAAAGCTGTAAATTCAACTTATTCTTTCTTTCTACAACTTCCCTTATCACCACTGCTGGTTACTCAAATCTTATATTTAGCATTGGTTCAATGAAACAAAACTATCATAAAATGAAATGATATCAAATAAAGAAATAATGTAAGCATAGTACTGAAGACAGTAGGATCAAATTTGCATTGTAACATACGATTCTTATATTCATTTGTCGATGAAAACTGAAACAGCAGATAGAAGCAGCTTCATTTCTTTCTGATTTCAAAACACAAATAGCTTACTACAAGCCCAATGAGTTGACTAAACTAAAGTCAACTGATACATCCCCAATATTTTAACAATAACGACTAAAATCAGACCTATTCATCACAAATGCAGCAAATGAAGGCTAAAATCAACAATGCATAAAACAATATACATCAATTAAACAAATCAAATGAGAGCCAATGCACCTGCACCAGTAGCACCGGAACAAGGTACAGCAGCGTCAACAACGGCCACCGACAAATCCGATCCATTGAGAAGCTGTCGTGCGATAGTCAATCCGATTATTCCCGCACCAACTACAACGACGTCGTATGAGTGTGAATCAGACGACATCCGAACAGCTGCTAATTTCTTCCTCCGATTGTTTTCCGGCTTCGTTGATGATAAATTTTGTTTGAGAAATTTCCGGCCAGAGAGACGAGAAACGGTGGCAACGCGACGGAGGAAGTGCCTCCGATGGAAGAAAACGGTGTCGTTGATTGAATGGTTAGGGTTTAGTGAAATCGAAAGGGAAAACGAAGCCATTTTTAAAGTGTTTGTTGCGAATTGTTTATTCAGGTGGAGTTGACTTTATGTAAGGTGGAAGATGCTTCCTCCGGCTCAGCTCCGGTGGTGTAACGACGATCTGTTTTATTTCAGTGCATAGTGTGACTGTGATGGTTATTTTAACTCCTATTAATTACTTACATTCTCTTTCACAACATGAAGACTTTAAACTTTTTTTTTTTTTTTTTTTTCAGATTTAGCCCATTACACGTCTATTTTAAGATATTTACGACTTTAACATCTAACTTCGATTTTCTAGCATTTTAACTCATAATAAGTTTTTTAACTTACAATTTTATCCTTCTGCTCTAGTTTAACATATTTACGATTTTGACTCCTAATAAATTAGTCAACTTATAACTTTGACCACATACTCTACTTTATTATATTTACGAGTTTAACATCTGGCTTTGAGTTAGTTATTATTTTGGCATCTATGTTCGAATACATCTATTTTTGTTAATACGTGATGCATTATGGCATTATGACTTTATTGTAACATGTGAAGCGTGAAAATCTTTTTATCAAAGTGCATGACAAAGTCATATATGTCAAACCCGATTGTCGTATCGCGTGTCCCATCACATACTTAGTTCAATGAAAATTCGATAACACCTTGTTCTCAATGCAAAAGAGCTAAAAATCCTTGAATAAAAAATGAAATGTCTTTAAAGAATGACCTCAAATCAACTCAATAAATTGGGCACTTGTAATAAGGTAACTAAACTAAAATTAAAAGGTTGCCTTGGTCTCGCTCCTTTTAAGAACGTAGACCTTGCACTACTCTCAAAATGATGGTGAAGATACAAAGAGGAAGAAAACAACCTCTAGATACATTTGATTTTTAAAATTCACAACTCTAATAGAACATGGCCAATATACCTCACCAAAAACACTTATTTGGTACATGGAACTCCATAGCAAGCTAGAAAACGCGTTAGCCGAAACCGATCTAAACGTGGGGATATTGATTAAAGGAAAACTAGGCTCGAGGGACTCCACTAGGTACTCGATTATGCACAGGCCTCCGACACTACGTTCAAAAACCTATTGCCAAACCTCCTCGGCATTGAATCATGTAAGTCCATCTATGTTTTTTATTGGGGTGGTTTTATAGAAACATAACTAAGTTTCGATTTTGTTTTCATTAAGTCACTTTTAACTTTATTTGTTTCAATTAAGTAATTTTCTTTTATATTTTGTTTCAGTTTTTTTAGAACAACAATTAGGACAACGGTATATGATCGATGCACTCAGATGTGCAATGACTGAGACCGAACTCTGTCTCTAACACCAATAGGTGTTTTTCCTCGACAATGGGGCTCCCCATCACTGTGACGCAGTTGAGACTCACCACAACCCTCCTTACGGGCTAGGTTGATCGAAGTCAAACTCGTAAATCAACTGTTCTGGAGAAAAACTAGGCAAGAACCTTTAACCAATCCAAATAAAACCCTTAGGCTTAGACACAAAGCCAAGTGGTAGCTCGAGACGAGCATCATTGCCATGTCTTGAATACTGTTCAAAGCAAGGTTCGAAACCTGGACCTTTCGGTCATAGTGTTCTCCCCATACGGTTGAGACAACTTTTTAATACTTTTGTTCCAATTAAGAGATTTAATCTTTGTTTTGTTTTAATTAAGTAACTTATATTTAAGTTTTGTTTCAATTAAGTCACACAAACTTTGTTTTATTTCAATTAGATAACTTAAAGTTACTTTAATGTTTCAATCCTATATATATTAATTTTCTTTAAATTGTGAAACATTTTTAAAAATTACAAATTTTTAGAATTTTTAAATATTTTAAAAAAAATTGAAAAATATTTATTATAATTTGAATATTTGAAATTAATACTTGTTATCAAAACTTGTGATCAAAGTTAATTATTCATTCTCTATCACCTCACCCTCTCAAATTAGGTTCATTCTCATTACCTCACCCTCTCAAATTAGGGTTTCAAACCACACCTCAAAATTGACCGTGAAATGCATGTATCATAAGGGGGAAAGAATAATAAAGATGCCAAAGACATTCTTACCTTCACGTGCCAGACGCACATGACTTTATTTCACTAAAAAAGTTAAGAACCGTTATTAGTAGGGAAATAACGTGAAACCAACTATAAACAATGTTAATGTCACGCTTAAAGTGTGAGACAATACTATTTTTTACGTGTGTAACGACGAGACAATGTCGACACAACGCAACACATGTCAAAATCATAAGGTTACTATCGTAACGCGTGTAAATTGACATGTTTAGCCCCTCTAATTTGTCTTGATTTTAACTGACATAATTATCATTTTGACTCATAACTCTAAATGTTTATAGTTTAGACAAAAAAAGTTATCAACGTATGCTGCTAAGTCGAAAAGACACGACCTCGCTGCCTATGTCCCATAACGCACATCACCTGTCGAAGTCGAAACGTGACAATTAAGACTCGGTAGTCGCATTGTGCAACCCAATCATGTAACTAGTATAATCTTAAAAGACAAGGTCGATGGACCTTGTCTTTTTAACCCCCCAACTTTCCCATATTTATAATTTTGACCTCCACCCACAAATTTGACACATTAGAACCTTGACCTTTAACTTTAACATAATTATTATTATAACCCTTAACCTTGGATATAAACACTCTTAACCCTATCTATCTATTCTAATAATTAAGTAACTAATCCACATGTCACCATTTTAACTACTCCACCTAGGATTTTGCTTAGGTGTCATGTTCTAAATTAATTTGATGGAGAATTTTTAGACGGGTTATGGTATGCTCCATATTCGAAATAACCCGATATGTTTAAATAAAAAATTCACAAATTATCTCTTAACCCGATATGTTCAAATACAAATTAAATTTACCAATTATCATGATCCATATCTTAACCCGACATGTTCAAATTAAAAGTTTACCAATTATTATGAATTATCTCCTAACCCGATATGTTAAAATAAAAAAATTATCAATTATTATGATCTATCCTAACCCGATATGTTCAAATTAAAATTTTATCAATTATCATTAATTATCTCTTAACTCGATATGTTCGAATAAAAAAATAACAATTATCATGAATTATCTCCTAATCCGATATGTTCAAATAAAAATTTATCAATTATTATAAATCATATCCTTTATTTTAACATATGATTTTTGATATGAATATATTTGTAAATATCCAAATCAATTTAATAAGAGATATGTTAAAAATAAATTTAATATTTAAATTTATTCAAAACATATAAAACTAAAATTCGTGTAATACACGGGTACTAATCTAGTATATAATATATAACGCTACTTAATTGGGTTTTTCCTAAACTTGTTGTCATAAGCGGTAGACATAATTTCTTTTTGTTTTTTTCTTATCAAACTCTATGTTATTTATATTTTTATTTTTTCTCAAATCACCTTTAACGACTTTAGAAAAAATATCACGTTTAATTTGAAGGGTACCTTTAGACTGAATGTAATGGGCGTGAAGCCCCTTAGATAATGTCTCTTTGCGCCCCATAACGCCTCGCACACTACTACGCATGGGCGTTATGGGCGTTATGCCCCGTTGGGCGTTTTTAACATAACGCCTGTGCCCAAATTCTTGTCCAATGATTGCTTTGATTTGTTAACTAATTAATGATTATTTAATGATTATGGGACATTATAGGGGCATTAACCATTACACCACTTTTTGGTATAATGCCCCTTGTCTAGTCATCGTTCACATGACGAAAAACGCCCCTAAAGAGCATTAACCATTACACATAGTCTTATATTTGAGCATTTTGCTATACCCACTTTTTTGTCATGTCATAATAATGCATGTGCGGATTTTCAATAACTAATTGTTGCTTAGTTTGGATTTAATTTAGCCACAATCATTGAATCATAAATCATTAGATGTAGTCAAATCAAACGAGACGATAAAAAAAGTCAAATAAAATATAGTCTTATTCGAGGAGATTATTATAGATGACGGACTTTTTTTTTTGGATGGCAGGTGAGTCACCAAACCCCCAAACCAGTCCCACCTAAAAATTCAACAGCCGCCCGAAACCAGAGTCTTAAGGCAAGCCACTGTGTGTAAAACTGGGCCAGCTCGGACTCGAACTCGCGACCTAACTCTTAAGCCGAGACTTTCATTGTTGTGGGTACCGCTGGGACAAAGCCCAGTAGTATAGATGACGGACCTTTAAAAATTGTTTTGATAGGGAGCGAAGTTAATACGTAGGAAACTTGTTAAGCAAGCTAAGTAAAAATAGCACTATTGACTGAAAAACAAAAGGGCGGTCCATTAAGAGGTTCGTTTGAATATTATCACCAGCAACAATATTGATCGATAACATGTGGTGAAATCAAACTCCGAAGATCTTGTGTTACATAGGCATTGCAGTACAAAAACTAATTTATTAATTTTATGATGTTTATGATAATACGAGTTATGTAATGTGCTTTAGTCGCTTAAATAGGCCATACTGAATGAGATTTCAATCAAAAGAGCTATATGATAGAAAGTTATACGAGCCATATAGTTGTAAAGCTCTCTGACTGCCACATAAATGACTTATTTAACATTATAAGCCACTGACATATACTCATATCTTTTAAAAACTAGGCTTTTAGTTCTATTGAAAAAATAGAATTATTTAGACGGTTTAAGATGTTTGGCTACCTACTTAACTATCTAAAATATTAAGGATGAGTATTCGGACATCAAGGCTAGATACGAGATTAGTTTTAAAAACATTTACGAGTATGAGACAAGTATGGTGTCAGTAGATACCCAACTTGATTATTTGAAACATACATATCCGTTTATTCGAACCATGCCTATAAACATTTTCTTTTAGTTTGTATTTTCCTTCGTCTTCGGGTTATTGAGTAATTTAATAGTCTACCGACTTTTTAGCGTCTTCATTTAAATTCCATAGGTAACAAAACTATATAAAAATTAAACAAATGGTAAGATATGTACATGAGAATATCAATAATGGGCATTTTTTAACAAACTAACACATACATGAGGATATCAATGGCTAATCTTTAACAAACTAAGGCACATATCTATCTAATAATTTTAACTTTTAGGGGGCTACTTTTGGCGGGATTTTTTTTTATATTAGGAAATTTGGGTGGGAAATTGAATAGAATTTTAACCATGCATGCATAAGTTGATAGAGTAAAATTTCTTAAATCTATACCTTCTAATAAAAGAGGGTTTTAGAGGACATTTGTCATTCATTGAATGCATATAGAAAATTATTTTCCCGCTCAAAATGTTAATAACATTTTTATTAAATGAAGATTTTCATTCCATAATTAATCATTTTTAATTAATTCATATTTAACAATATATAGTTTTGAAATATTAAAATCCTATTAACTTTTGAATTTATTTGTTTCCTGATCGTGATTATTGTTTTTCTATAATGTTATTTAAATATAACAAATTGCATTCGATTGTTCATAAATGTTCGACATTGCAAAATATAATGTTTTTTATCAATGCGTCTACATTGGTAACTCAAGTATTGACGAGATCTTTGCCAAATATAAGCATTTCTATTGTCCACGGAAGATGGTCCTTAATGTAGTAATATGTAAGTTATTTTCAAATATTTCTTTTTCTAAAAGGAAAATCATATATTAACATAACAAACTTTATATTTTGTTCCAGTTAAGTTACTTAATTTTTTTTATTTCAATTAAATAACTTAAGTTTAAAAGGTGTTTAGCTCTTAGGTAAATTAACTTGTATAATAAGTAAACATTAATTTTTATATGAATTTAGGACCCGTTTCATGTTTTTTCTACCATCAACTAAATTTTCTTACAAACCTTAAAAAAATTCATAGTTTATTTTATAGTTTTTTGCATTTTTTTAAATATTTTGCAATTTTTTTAAAAAAAATTCACTTTTGTTTTTATTTTTTTACAGTTTTATGAAAATTTTCACAGTTTTTTGTTCAATTTTTAAAAAGTTGTCGTGAACATTTTTTTTACTTTATTTTAAAATGAATGCTAGAATTAATATTTACATAATATAAAAAGTACTTACATAGGATTGAGACATCTTTTTAAAGTTATATAACTGATGAAACAAAACAACATTTGAGGGATATAATTAGAAAAAAACGAAAACTTCGTTATTTTTTTTTTTCAAATTTACCCATTTTCTAAACTATTTAAGCTTCTCTGGTTTTCACGTTACTACTCGTGTAACACACGGGCATTAAACTAGTATAAAATATTTACAAATTATTAAACATAATGATTATAATTTCTTTACAAATATTATTATTTAACCCGTGTGTAACACACGGGTATCAAACCTAGTATGCCTAATAATAACAAGTATATGCCTAATAATCACTAGGTCTCGAATTAGTGGTTCATTGGTTACACTTGTGTTGGAACACTAGGTTTTAGATTTGATTTTACAAAATAAGGTGTAATGTAATTTATAAACTGTTGTTAAAAACAAGTTACATAAGCCGATAATTATGTTTAAGTTATCCAAAAAGTGAAACAAAAGATTTAATTATCCCGAGAGTGAAACAAAAATTTAAGACATAGTTTGACCTTAGACCTACTAATACCGGTACTCATCCCGTAATACGTACCGAGTGGACGTTAAACCTACTTTTTAGTGGTACCCATCCCGCAATACCAACCAGACATTAGACCTACGTTTTACTGGTACTCATCTCGCAATACCGACCCCACTAATATCCCTATCTATGACGTGACATAGAGGTGTGTACTCGTCTTCGTATTATCAAAAGGAACTAGCACTTATTGTCATCATGTGGTCCAACATCCTCATCGGCACATGATCATGATGATGATGAATATGATGATACCTTCTTTGACTTATTTGCTCATTATGTTTTTAGATTTGTAAATTATTACAACAAAATGATTGGTACGGTTTTTAAGTCGATATTTGTTTTCATCATCTAGTATATCTTCGCATCTCACGCCTATTCCACTATTCATAAAGCATGAAAAAATATAATAGAACCTTTGAGAACGATCCGATCCACATCGGATACAAAAACGTAAACGTAAACGTAAACGTGACTTTTTTGATAAACAAAACAAAGTTTTTATTAATAATACAAGTTAACTTATCTTACAAAGGGTAAAAATGATATAAAATGTAAGAAACATTTCCAATTATTAGATTAATTTTTAATGATTGAGATCAAGTTGTAGAAAAACATGTTGGTGGATGAGTATTTTTCTCATAGTCACTTTTGTTGACATTCATTCTCCACATGCAAAACAATGTCAATTCCACCACTTTTTTTAAACGTTAATAACTTTTACATACGATATTATTTTTTGATAAAAATTACACAAAAAAAAACAAACGTTTTTTTATCTTCGAAATACGTATAGTATTAGTATAATTTTTTTAAATTAACACAATGACATGATATTACAGGAGAGCTAAAAATGAGCTAAAAAATGGTATTACACAAGTTAAAATATAACACAATGACATGATATTACATTATAGCCAAAAATTAAGGATTTTTTTATGTTTTTTTATATGTCAATACTATACGCATTTCGAAGATAAAAAACGTTCGTTTTTTGGTGTAATTTTATTAAAAAATAATATCGTATGTAAAAGTTATTAACGTTTAAAAAAAGTGAGGAATTGATATGTATCTTGCATGTAGAGAGAACGAAAGTCAACAAAAGTAGCTATGACAAAAATGTTCATACACCAAGTTGTTTTGGGTAGCCTTCCTTGTCGCCAAAGAAGAATGAGAATTGATAAAGTTTTCTTGGGGTTTTTCGCTTCAATAGCAGAAGCAAAGAAGTCAAATCAATGCAGCTTTCGTGCCCAGCCTAAAAAGATCCTATCCTCTTGTAGCTGGAGCTCTACAACTTGATCTTAACAATTAAAAGTATATCTAATGACTATAAATATTTCTTACACTTTATATCAAAATCATACTTTGTGTATGAATATATCTCTAATATTATTATATTTTTAAGAATTGACTTCTTAGTAAGTTACGTACCTACCAATCATCAATACTCGTGTTCAAAACCTATGATGGAATATAGTTGTCCATTATTAGTTTGATACCATAGAGTAACTTATGAGTTTTATATAACCAAAATTATATACACATAAATATATATTATTTCGTATATAAAATAACTTTAATATGTATTTAGTTTTAGTTGTATGAAATTCAATGAAAAACTTCCTACAAATGAAAACACTTCAAGATTGTTTAGAGAAATGATCTTTATATTGATCATAGGGTTCTTGAATATGTATAACCTTAGTAGTTCTTTTATATGTATTTAGTTTCACTTGTATGATCCAACTAAGTAAAAAATGAAACAAACGTACATGTACGTGGAGTGGTGTAAATCAGTAAATGTAACGATTTACTAACTTTGTATGTCATAAAAAGATATACCTTTTGTTCTCTAACACATCAAATATTAAATACCTGCCATCAAATTCACATACAGCAAATTAACATACAACTTCTCTTTGTTCTCTTTATATACCTTTAGTTTATAAATTTTGTGCTTAAAAAACAAGTGCTTTTGTTGGATTATCCCAAAGTTAGTTTTGTATCCCCCAACAACCAATCATAGACTGACACGTGTCAATAGTAGCGAAGCTTGAATGTTAATGTAGGAGGTCTGAAAGTCATGGGGTTTGAAATTTTTTCCTATCATTATGTTTTGGGTTATACGTACAGGTCGGGTATTCGGTACGGGTTGGACCAAACAATAAAACTATAAATATCTAATTTTTATTCATTCATCCAAACAAAGTTTTCTTGTACATAAAAAATGGACAATAATTTAACAAACACATGTATAAAATATGTTAGATAATGTGTGTCAATTAGAGGACAACTCTCAAAATAGTTGGTTGGTAAGGATGAAATTGAATCTTGTCTCACATAGATGTAGAAACAAAATTTACTCTAGCTTATATGTTTAATCCTCCAAGTCATATTAACTTCATGTGTTGTGTTTTACTCTGACACCTACCCGTGCGTCGGGGGGTGCAAAAAAATGGGTTGGATATTGGAAATTCTCTGCAACTTTGCGACGCCCGCGCAACACGAATGCAACTCAAATAACCGGTACTTCTCGCGAAAAAACAGCAGGGGTCGGGGCCTCCCCCGGATTGTACCTCGTGTATTACACGGGTTGATTAACTAAAAACATGTAATGACAACTTGCATAGTAAACAAAGAATCATAAAACAAATAAGCATTGCATTATAAATTATTACCATCTTGAGTACGTTCTCTAACACAAACAAAGACCAAAAACCCAAATATGAAAAATTAGAAGGCAAAGATTACCATAAAAATCTTATCAGAATCTTACAAATGAATGACAGCGTATACTACTATAAACTATATACTTTGATATAGAGCTAAGAGATCACCTAATAACTTATAAAAAAACAATGGGTTTAAATAGTATTTAATAGACCTTTTTACGTTCTCTCTTAAATACCAAATATGATTTTTTGTTTTATTGCATTTTCAACAAATGTTTGCTTAACAAAAGTTCAACAATTATGCCAAAAAAACACAGCCTAAACTATGCTAATAAATATTCTCATTATTAAATTTATGCAATGAACTTGTTGAAAACTTTGATCCAAATAAGCTGTTAAAATTTATCAACTTTTAAACTACTTAATTGACATATTCTTGAACCGAAATAAATTGATATATATTTTGATAAACGATACGTTTACTAAGAGTATGGTAATTAAGTTTAGGATATATAATATGGTAAATATATATATTGGTAAATAATGGCATGAAAATGATGATAACAATAGCTCCATTGCATGTCACGTGACATAAAAATATTCTTTTATTATAAGATATAGATTTTTTAGAATTTTTACTTAATATTTAATGGTTAAAAGCATAAATGCATCATAGGTTTCAATAAAAATCAAGTGCTTTTGGTTTTCTACTTATGGTGTGTGTTTATGATGACCAACGTCCCATGTTTGAATCCGGGCATTTTTTTCTCCTGTTTGTATTCGTATTTTGCTAATCTTTTACTTTTGCCTTCCAGCTTAATTTTGACATATTTACCACTTTGACTCTCCCAACTTAAATTTTACACTGTAAGATGCGAGAATTAACATTTTTTTTATTAACACGAGTGACTAACTCATATACAAGAGATCAGGTCGCTGTATCATACGACCCGCGTCTCATAACTCATATCTAATTTCTTATGAAAGTATAACAAACAACACAATTTAAACATTTTATATCTAGAACCCTTATTTGATTATATACACTTTACTTGTTTTCTCGAGTGTATACTTAAATTATGGTGTAATGTTTACACATTTTTATTATTAGGAAAATTGGATTTTATTAATCCCAACTTTCATCTATTGGCCATTATTAATCCAAACTTTACTATTGGTCATTATTACTCCCAACTTTCACTTAATTGGCCATTATTACTCCCAACTTTCACTTAATTGGCCACCATTGAGCCTTCCGTTAACCTTGACTAACACCGTTAAAATATGTTGACGTGGCATCCACGTGGCAGCTGACATATTTTATTGTTAGGGAAATTGGATTTTATTAATCCCAACTTTCACTTATTGGCCATTATTAATCCCAACTTTCACTTATTGGTCGTTATTAATCCCAACTTTCACTCATTGACTATTATTAATCCCAACTTTACTATTGGCCATTATTAATTTCAACACAAATACAAACAACCCTTAATTGAAATATGATCGACCATCATATAAACACAAACAAATCCTACGTCTCAGCTGCAGTTATTAAGCATTCGTATGATTTTCTCTAATTCAATGTATTAGAACAAGATGCAAGATGAAGTGTGAGAACAATATAAAAAATTTAGGGGTTCAAAATCTTTTAAGTATAATATATAAATGGTTAGGAAGATTTTGAAGATTGTTTTTTGAAGCCCTAAAAGATTTTGAAGCCTAAATGTTTCACATTGTTCTCACACTTCATCTTGCATCTTGTTCTAATACATTAAATTGGAGAAAATCATACGAATGATTAGTAATTGCAGCTGAGATGTAAGATTTGTTTGTGTTTGTAAGATGATTGATCATATTTCAATTAAGGGTTGTTTGTATTTGTGTTGGGATTAATAATGACCAATAGTAAAGTTGGGATTAATAATAGTCAATGAGTGAAAGTTGAGATTAATAACGGTCAATAAGTGAAAGTTGGGATTAATAATGACCAATAAGTGAAAGTTGGGATTAATAAAATCTAATTTCCCTAAAAATAAAACATGTTAGCTGCCACGTGGATGCCACGCCAGCTGCCACGTGGATGCCACGTCAGCTGCCACGTGGATGCCACGTCAGCATATTTTAACGGAGTTAGTCAAGGTTAACGGAAGGCTCAATGGTGGCCAATTAAGTGAAAGTTGAGAGTAAAAATGGTTAATTAAGTGAAAGTTGGGAGTAATAATAGTCAATAGTAAAGTAGGGATTAATAATGACCAATAGGTGAAAGTTGGGATTAATAAAATCCAATTTCCCTTATTATTATTATTATTATATTGTTGATGGTGTTGTTGTTGCTGTTATTGATTTTCTATTATTATTATTATTATTATTATTGTTACCATTATTGTTGTTATTATTACTATTACCGATTACTACTATTGTTGTTACTACTATTATTGAAAATTATTACTCAATTTGTTCCACTTTAAATGTTCATTTTTTTTTTGATTGTCCTAATTTAGGTGTCTATTTCAAAAATAAAAGTATAATTTCTAATTTTACCCCTAATTATTTTAAATAAAAGTTAGTTTATGACAAAAAGACAAAAGACTTTAGTTGTAATATTGTCATTTTATAGGTGCAAAATATATAATAGAGTTAATTACATAAATGGGTCCTATGGTTTACTCAAAATAACAAGTTTGGGTACTAAGGTTTTTTTGTTGCAAGTTTGGGTATTGGTCTTTTAAATTGTAACGAGTTTGGGTACTAACACTAACAAGCGTTAGTTGTTCTGTTAACTTCAAGGGTTTTTTAATATTTTCATATTAGAAGGGCTATTTATGAAATTAATTTATGATTGATGAACTTGTTTTGTAACTTACATGAAATATTAAAGTTGTGAAAAAATATAAGGTGGTGCTAGCTGATGTCTTATGAATATATTAGTGGTGCTAACTAGTGGTTCGTAAAAAAAACAAAGAAAAAAATGAGTGTTCTGTTTTAAATTTTATAGTATAATATTTCATGTAAGTTACAAAACAAGTTCATCAATCATAAATTAATTTCATAAATAGCTCTTCTAATGTGAAAAGATTAAAATGCCCTTGAAGTTAACTATAAAACTAACATTTGTTAGTGTTAATACCCAAACTTGTTACAAATTAAAAGACCAATACCCAATCTTGTAACAAAAAAACCTTAGTACCCAAACTTGTTACTTTGGGTAAACCACAGGCACCATTTGTGTAATTAACTCATATATAATACTCCATTTTTTCTTAAACTTTGTGTTATGTATCTCATGACACTTAAAATAGAACAAATATATTATTATCATTATAATATTATCATCATTAATTATTTAAGTCTGACATTATTCAGGTTTTAAAACTTGTTAAAAGGTTGGATTAGTTTAACCTAAAACATTTCTAAAAATAGCCAAAATGTGGGGCATTTAACTTAGTTACTTTTACATCGTTTTGATGATCTTATACCACTTAAAGAAAACCTAACATTATTAAATAACAATAACCTTTCAAATGATTATCAAGATGTAGTTTCAATTTGTACCTTATTTAACAAGAAGTGAACGAACAAATTGCATGTATACTTTTATAAATATTTTTAATTATATATTTCTTTAACAAAAAAGTAAATTACGCGCATATATATACTTAAGGTTAACTAAATTTTTAAATATAGTCAATTAATCATACTAAAAATAGATATATTTATAAATTAAAGTTGTTTATAGGGGAGATATGAAATTGATTTTTTTAGCTTCAAAAATATGCATCTAACTAATGTGTATCATAGGGGGAATATACATTTAGGCACAGGTAAAAGTGTGTATTGTGTAAAGATAAAGCAAATTGCATTTTTTTTGTTGAGTACTTTTTAAGTTTCTTTTGTCAGCCTTTCTTTGTGTTTTGGAACAAACTAAATAAACTCAAATACCTTTTTTATTTTTATTTTTTAGTTGCATAATCAAATAATTAAAGATTATCATATCAATAATTTACATCATTCATGTCAAAATTTACCACTATAGCAAGGGAAATGACGACTGGCCAAGTGAATATTAATCTTAGCAATTGTAAAGATAATTGATTTTTAAGTAGATTATATTTTGTTGACGAAAATTATATAATTAATAAGTTAATATTACTATAATTACCAGAGTATAAAATTATCATTAAAAAATATTTTACAAGTTTATATCTAAATGTATTTAGAGAAATAATCAATTGGGATGGGCTCGAGGAATCTAACTTCTCACTTGGCCAATTATATACGTTGTGTTTTATTTTGATTCCATTTGTTTGTAGCATCTATTTATTATTTGTTTGCCGTCCAAAAAAAAAAAAAAAAAAATTTATTATTTGTTTATTTATTTATAGCATCTACCATATATATATAGGGGTGAGATCCATTGAAAACAAGATTATATTTAAAAACACTAAAAACCAAAAGAAGTTAGTTATTTTAGTACTTGTGTTAATTTTGTAATTAAAGTGAAATTAAGGTTTCAATCTATAAAATAAAAGGGCATTTTAGGTAGTTGAATAATAGTTAACGTAAGTTATTTTGATAATGATTAATAAAATCCCATAAAATTAGGATTCTCTCTCCTAAATTTTTTTTAAACAACCCTCTAATTTTACAATTCATTTTATCTTCATCATGAACTGAGGATGAAGAAACAATAAAATCATACAAGGGTTTGTACAAGTATTCTTTTTGTTTGTTTTATTTGACTTCAGCGTTTTAATACGTTTGTATAAAGAAAGATATTGCGTGAATACGTATATGTATATCATTTGGTACTTTTCAGAATGCATCCAATTATGTGTTAAATGCAGGTTTTTGAAAATTTACGGACCGGATACGTATGACCTAGTGGGCTAATGTAAACAATAGTAATATTATCATTTACAGAAAGTATTGTATTAGTTGATACAAAACTTAAATATGTAGGATAATGCATGTGTAATCATAGAGGTTTGAGTTTTTATTAAAGATATACATTTAAGATTTTGTAATGTAGAAGGTACGCATTAGGTGAAAAAACTTACGTGTACGTATAAAATAGTATTATGTATATGTTACTTATGCGTAGAAGCACTCTTACGTATACGTAAAATCACCATTTGAGTTTGTGATCCAACTAGTCTAAATAATAATAGTATTATGTTACTTATGCGTAGTAGCACTCTTACGTATACGTAAAATCACCATGCGTAGTAGCACTCTTACGTATACGTATACATTACAACACTCTTACGTATACGTTACAACATTCATACGTATATGTAACGAAAAAAAGCTCAAATCGCCGCTTTCGCCACCGATTGATCACCAAAATGATCGATACAAATAAATTACTTCATTAATCACATCACTTTGTCTTATTAGCACATACAAATAGAAGGGACAATTTATCATCCCTCTTATTCACTATCACAATTACTTCAGTCATGTTTAGTGCTGAATTTCTTAAACCTACATATTTATATAATGTTGGAAATTAGTTACAGAAGCAAGAACAAAGAATCGTCATAAACACAAATCCATTTATCATAATTTATGCCATTAAGATGTACATGTGAAAACTAGAGAAAGATGAATGAAGTCTGAAGAACCAAATGAAAAAGCATAAACCCCTTTTGTTAATCCAAATATGTAGTAGATAAAAGAACCGCAACTTCTAGGTTTTCTTCAAAGAATATGATTGATTTGGTAAATGGAAAATAAGAACATGATCTTCATCAAGGATTGAAAAACATTGATCACAAAGTATGGTTAACGGCATCCGGAAGGTTTTCACTGGCGAAAAGGAAGAGGAGAAAGATGACGGTGGTTAGTGGAATCAAATATTAATTGAACGATTGACACAAGATGGTTTATATTTAAAAATTCAAATTAAAAAGTCAACCACCATGATTCAAGAAACTGATTTTAAATTACTTATGTTCCTATTATGCCCTTTTGTATTTTATGAAAAAAAAAAATAAAAAGAAAATAACTCATTTAGTTTTTAGTGTTTTTAATTATAAAAGTTGTTTTCAATTGAACTTAACTCTATATATATATATATATATATATATATATATATATATATATATATATATATATATATAGTATTGATGTATAATATAAACCAACCCTTAAAATATTAACCAAAAAACCAATTCTCATCCACACATTATTTTCATTAGATTTTGATTTATTTTAAAGATACAAGGGTAAACATGTCATTTAACTCCCTTATATTATTATATTATATATGTCATAATGTGTCATTATATTGTCAGATCTTGAATTTTTGAATCTCCCTTTTACAAATCTTGAAATTTCAAATTTTTACTCATATCATTATCACCCAAAGTCTCAAACTAGAAATCAAAACCATAACATCATCTCTATTAGACACCGGTTTTCATCACAAAATCACAAACTTGGCCAATAACTCGTCGTCGCTCGTCGGTTTCGTCACCACGATCCACCCAGATCCGGCGACACAACCATCTCCGTTCACTTTGAGGCCGATGGCGTCGAACAACACCGAAGATGATGTTCCGTTTCTTTTACCAGATCCGGCGATTACGGCCCGAGCAAATGATTTCTGTTGCTTCTCCTGGATCTATTTGATACAAGCTCCGATCTACAAGCCCATTGTCGTTCAAACGTTACTAGAAATCAGATCTGCAACTACTACCATCGTCGTTCATCACTAGTTCACCACAGATACGTTGTTGTTGTGCTCATTGTCTCAATAGGTGGTTGGGTGATTTTTTGGGGGTTGTGTAAACTTATGCACACCATGTGTTCAACAAAATGTCTTTGAAGTTTTTTTAGCATAGGTTCTTAATTGGATAAAGAAAAAAATATTTTATCTTTATTTATAGTCTATTGTACCTTGTGTTTGTATGTGGTATCTTGAGTTGTTGAATCAATATTGTGTGTACACATGGGTTTCTTGAAACCCTTGAATCTACACATGTGTTTTATGGATTTTCTCATGTATTAAATTTATTGAATCTACACATGTGTTCATACGTATGTGATGGTCAGCTTTTTAGTCTTTTTTATTGCTTTGTAGATACACTAAAACACATGTGTAACTGAGTTGTACACATCTGTTAGTCTCGATTTTCTTTTCAGTTGTTATACCAGATGCATAAAAAGTTGTACATTATGCAAAAATAGTTGTACATAGACTCGTTTTTGAAGACACACATGTGTAAAAAGAATGCGCATTGTTAATAATATGATATACATGGTTGTAAACACGTGTATTTTGGTTGTACACATGCGTATTTTTTTCTAAGCAATTGTTCGCTGTATATAAACATATGTAACTAAGTTTGTGATTTGTCTTTTTAATGTTTAATTTGTCAATCCACTAAAAAAACACATGTGTAACTGAGTTACACATGTGTTAGTCTTCTTTTTTTTATATTTTAATTGGTTACCAAGTGCAAAGAAATTTGTACCTAAATTGGTTTTTAATATACACATGCGTAAACTGAGTTTATACAAATGTGTATTTTAGTTGTACACACGTGTTAACCTTGTTATATATGTATATATTGATTTATACATGTGTATTTTGAGTATACCACATGTATATATTAATTTATACATGTGTAAAAAGAATGTTTTATAAATAATTTTTGTTTTTTTTATTTAAATAGAGAGAGAGAAGAACCAGAAAAAAGAAAAAGCATTAAAAAATGACTAAAAATTGTACTTGGAGAGAGAAACGTGAAAAACTTGATGGAAATTTGTACTTGGAGAGAGAAAAGGTGATACTTCTTTTGTACTTACACGTCATTGATAGATGTGCACATAAATATTAAAAAATCTACACATATGTAAAAGACTCAATTACCCTTTTACACATTAAAAAACAATAAAAAAATCTACTTTTGTACCATATTTTGAAGATTCAATCTTGACCATTGATCTTAGAGATCAATGGTCTGTATTTGGTTTAATGGTTAACAGTTTAAGCACTGGTTTACAAAATACACATCCCCTATATATATACCTATATATATATATATATATATATATAGGGGTGAGATCTATTGAAAACAAGATTATAGTTAAAAACACTAAAAACCATTGAATACACTTAAAAACCATAAAATATTTTTTTAATACAAAAGGGCATTTTAGTCAAAACAAATTTACTCTTTAACCTCCTACAAATTTGGTTTCTCTCTCCTCTCTCTTAATTTATTTTCTCTTTCATAAAATTTGTTTCTCTTTCCTGTATAATAATTTTGTTTTTTCTTCTCATAACTTTTCATTCACTTAAATGTTTTGATTACAACTAAAAGACATTGTATTACGTATATAAATTATACAAGTTACGTATACGTATGTAATTAAAAACAACATAATTTACATATTGGAAGAAAGAAGACTAAGTTATATATATTTCATTTACACGTACTATTACATATACGTAACTAATAAACAAATATGTGGAATACATATGCAAAATAAAAGAACTATATGACATGAAATACATTTTATACTACATAGAGCTACGTTTACATAACAACATGCGTATACGTAACAACAGTGTTACGCATACATAACAACGGCGCTACGTACACTTGTTACGTATACGTACAATTGTGTTTCATGTATTTAATAACAGTGTTTGTCTTCTATTTCATCATCATCGTCATCGTTATCTTCGAGTTCATTTTCTTCGATCCATCCTCATCAGCTTCATCTTCGAGTTCATCATCTTTGACTCATCATCATCTACTAAAAAGCTGGAAAGTTACTAATCGGTCAAATGATGACGTTCAAAACCAAATTGTTGATTTTCTACATAGTATTGATATGTAGATTTACTTAATTTTGTATACAATCTGTTTTAATTATGCAATGTTTCTTCAAGCGAAATAATATAATTTTACGATGGATTATAATAGCATCCAAACAAAAAGAAAAGCATAAGAAAAGTGTGTGCTGAACCGTCGTAAAAAATTCACTGAGACTTATATTTCTTTTACTTAATCTATGTTCACATGATTTCTAATACCTTCTTTATATAAGTTCTTAACCCAAACTTAAAGAAAAGCACTCGTCACCTTAACTTGTTAACTTTTTAAGTCATATATACGTCATACGTGTACGTATATGTATATTACGTATATGTAACTAACATTCAATCGATAGCGAATTACATATACGTAACTCTCTATGTTACGTATGCATATAGATAACTCGCTAAGTTACGTATATGCAACTCGCTAAGTAAGTATACGTAACTCCGTAAGTTACGTATATGTAACTCTGTACTTGTTAAAAAAACACAAGAATTTGATTCATCAACATATATGTTAAATTCTTATGTTGAATGAACGAAATACAAATGGCATGAAGATAGTAAAGCAAGATGAATTCTTACATATATATCCCATCTAACAAGCTTAAAATTGTAACTGTTCATTAATATGATTCCTAAAAAATCATTTACCACAAATTTGTACATTGTCTTTTTCAAGTCTAGTACTTTAATAGATCTCCGTGTATTCATATAAACAAACAACAGGAATGGTTGCAAGAATTATCTTGATCAATTCTCATGTTGTTTGTTTATATGAATACACGAAGATCGATTAAAGTACTAGACTTGATCACCAATATTGATCACCATTAATGCACCACATCACCGCTGCCGATCACCATCATCGTCGTCAATCATCATCACTACTACCGGTTACCATCATTCATTACCATTTCCGATCACTGTCACCACCTAAATCAGACCACATACGTATACGTATACCTTCAAAAGTTGAGGTGAATATCAAAAAACGAACATACCTAACGTGGATTGAGATTGTAAATTAGCAGTGCCCGTGAAAAAGTGGGTCTTAATTACATATATGTATGCGTAACAACACTTATACGTATACGTAAACAACACTTATACGTTACAAAACTCGTATCGGTGGTGGTTCTTAATCTCCATGTTTTTTATATACAGAGAATGGATACTCATTGCATCTGCTTATATCAACATCACATTCAATTCACCCCATAATCCAACAAGTGTAATCACCCGATCGTTAGTTAAAGAAATAAAAATATTAAGCAATCAAATAATTAAGTTGATAATATGGTTATTAGCAGCCTAAATAACTTTGAACTCTAAATTCATCACTTTAAAAATCATACCTGGTACCGATATGATGGCTGTGATATATAGCGTGGTTGCCAATAGAGATGAAACGAAGATCGAAAGATACTAGGCGGTTTGGTAATAGTTGTGATAGAAGAGGGTTGGGTAACCATGATTGAAGGTTGGTCACAGAGAACGGCCATGGTGGTTTCAAACTTGGATTGGAATTTGGAAGTAGGTCATAGAGAAAGTGAATGGTGTTCACGGTTTAGATTGTAATTAGGTCAAAGACCTTTCCTATATTTATGGAGAGATTTAAAAACTGCACAATTAATCTTCCCATTATACCCCTTTTTAGTTTTATAAAAAGAATAATTGAAAAAAATAGGTTTTGTTTGGTTTTCAGTGTTTTTAATTATAAAGTTTGTTTTCGTTTGAACCTAACTATATATATATATATAGTTAGGTTCAAATGAAAACATGATTTATAATTGAAAACACTAAAAACCAAATAAACCTATTTTTCTATTAATTTTGTTTTAATAAAACAATAAAGGGTATAATAGGAACTAACATATTATTAAAACTAATTACTTATACATTTCAAATCGTGTTTGACTTTTTTCTTAAATCAATGGATATTCAACCAATGTTCTATAAACAACAACCCAATCACATTAAAGTCGGCAACCACCACCGGAGATCTTAATTTCCTTCTCGCCGGGAAAGACCACCATCCCACCGGTCTAACATCCCCCCATCCAAACGCAACCACGACAATCCTCTTCGATCATAACCATCACGATACTGACTTCATAACGCACACCCATCACCCTCGCCGATCAAAACAATCACCGACGATACTATCGTATTTGTTTTTCATCCCTTCCATCACTCGCCCGTCTCGCCGGAGATAAAAACAATGGTTAGTGAAGTAATCGAAGTCGTATCATGTGAGGGTTCCGGCGAGGTATATGTTGCATTTAAAGGTGTAAGGGAGGCCAAACACTCCGTGCCGGCAATGGAGATGAAAACATTGGCAAACGCTTGGTTTTGAATTAGGAGGATGAATGGGGAATTTTTATTTTAGATTATGGGTTTTTTTTTTAAGATATTCATTACATGGATGAGATTATGAGAAATTTGATTTTGAGTTGTTAGAAACTAGTAGAAGTCACAGTGACTATAATTTTTAGGAGTTGTTATTTTCATCATAAATGAGGTTAAGCATTTAAAGGATTGTAAACCATTGTTTGAATTCTTAAAGAATTGTACTATATTTTTTTTCAGAATATAAGATACAGATATTTATTATATATTTTTTTAACAGCAACATGATGTTTAATGAAAAATACACCGTATATGATTTGAATCCAAGATACTCTTAACACAAAGTATGTTATCAATAGATCACTAACCACATGTTATATTTATTATTTAATCGAACTATTTTGGCAACATAATAACATTTTATATTTCATTCTCAAATACAAATGTTAAATTAATATCTGAACACTTTGCTATTGAAAAATTATAGTCAGTATATACGTTGAAGACTTGAAGCACATGGCTGGGGGAGCGGTGAATTGTTATTGATTTTAAACGGTGTTATACCATATTTGCCATGAAAGTATAAAATATTACAAAACTAGTTTAGTGTTCGTGTTATGCTCGGGAAAATAATACCCAGATGATTTTAACGATATTCATGGGGCATGGAAGGTTCCAATAAGTTTTTAGACAAAACCGTTATAAAACCGAAACACAAGATTTATTTAAAAATTGTTTTTTTAATATAGCAAAATAACTCTAAATAGTTATGCTCGGGAAAATAATACCCAGATGATTTTAACGATATTCATGGGGCATGGAAGGTTCCAATAAGTTTTTAGACAAAACTGTTATAAAACCGAAACACAAGATTTATTTAAAAACTGTTTTTTTAATATAGCAATATTATACTCAAATTAAAGAGAATTAAATGCACAGTTTTATGATGTAATTTTTTTAAAAAAATTAATATCGTATAAAAAGTTATGGATGGTTAAAAAATATTAAGGTATTTAATTATAACATATTACTAATTTATTCTTAAGTTTCATTTATATACCTTATTAAATATAAACCGTCCCGGTCACACCCTAGTAAAAATGGTTGAAAATGTAACTATTCTTAAGTTTTTCTAGTTTCTCATAAATATTAGGGGTTCAAAATGTAATTCGTTTTATTGTAATATATTATACAGATTATGTATACATATTTTAAGGCAAATTGGCTAAAAATAATCCCAACTAACACCTATTGGCCGAGAATAATCCCAACTCAGTTTATTCCCTCCAGTGGTCCCAAATCCAACTTTTTTGGCCTCCAGTGGTCCGCCGTTAAGTGCACTTAACGGCCGTTAACTTTTTTTTGATTTTTTTCGAATTTCAAAACAAGGTTTTATGGAAATTGATCGGGAGGAGTATATGATTCAATTGATGTAAACCTTACCTCGAACTGGTGTTCCAAACGACAAAACGGTCTTCAATCGGGTGTTTAAAACCTAACGGTGCTTTAACCGGATATCAAAATTAAACCATTTGGAGCAACAATTGGAAGTAAGGTTTACATCAACAGACTCGTATTCTCCTCCCGATCAAAATCCCTAAAATATCGGTTTGAAATTCGAAAAAAATAGAAAAAAAGTTAACGGCCGTTAAGTGCACTTAACGGCGGACCACTGTAGGCCAAAAAAGTTGGATTTGGGACCACTGGAGGGAATAAACTGAGTTGGGATTATTTTCGGCCAATGGGTGTTAGTTGGGATTATTTTAGGCTAATTTGCCCATATTTTAATTATATAATTATTAATATGAGAAAAACTTTTAAATAATGCCAAGTAAACAAAATAATTCTAAATAATTAACACATAAGCAAAATTTATTTTTTAATATAGAAAATGTTGGTTTAACAACTTTACCATTAAAGTTTAATGGGTTTGAAATATTACCACAAAGGTTTGGATTTTTCTAGTTTCTTATTATTCTAAGCTTGATTGTTTTAAAATTTTGGAAAAGCCAAATTTTAAATATTAAATATGAGTACCGACAACGTTTCTTTTAAGTTCGAATTGTAATGTATGGGCTACGTTTTTACAAACACGCAACTTATGTTGCTTTCCATATATATATGTTCGAATTCTAAGTCTAAAGCGGTGAGGAGCTCTTTGTGAACGAGTTCACGTGTGTGAAGGGTTCTGTTAAAACTTTTTTTTAATACAATACAACATAAACAAACATTCTCACTAGTACACGTAAATCCTATTTTATACATCACTTCAAAAAACAAACAAGATGGATCATTTCGGTTCGGATGTTATATCTCGCCGTATAGACTGGGCATCTTACGGGCATCGACCAACGATTAGCAGAAGCCTAAAAATAAGAAATTAGAGAGACATATTGTCTTAGATCGTCTTAGATTTAAAAAAGTTAGTTTTTTATTATGTTTTGTACGTTTTTTATTATGTATTTTACATTTTTTATATTTAATGTATTTTTTTAGTTTTTAGTGATATGGTAATTTAATTTATGTATTGATTTTATTAAATATTTAATTAATTAAGTTGGTGATGTAGAGTGAAAAATGATAAAAATGATGAAACCATTTCCATGAAGTGAAGTTAAATGCGAAAAAATTATGCTAAGTGGAGCGAAAAGAAATGAGGTAACACACTTGTGTTAGGAGTATTATGTGAAAAGTTTTAGTTTTACTGTCAGCAGGTTGTGATAGTATTTATTTTTGAAAATCAAATTATTGTTATGAAAAGTTTTAGTTTTACTGTCAGCAGGCTGTGATAGTATTTATTTTTGAAAATCAAATTATTGTTGTTAAAAAAAGATGAGTAAAAAGAGATGAAAGTACACCGATCCGAAACAAATTGATGTTATTATAAACAAACATGGTCAGAAACATCCACATGTATGTACCCTATTGGTTATGAACGACCCAAACAAAGCCCTATAAACACATACATACATACATACATACATACATAATACATTCAACCATCAATAGCAAACAATAATTGATCAGTCTCCTCTGTCTATCTTTTTGCTGCAACAACAACACTATCATCATCTCCTTCAATTCCCATTAAACCAATTCACCATCAAACCACAATTCAACCATGTTACCAATTCACTTCATCATCATCTTCTTCTTCTTGTTCACTCTCACAATCTCCGAACAACAAGAACCAACCACCATATACCAACTCCTCCGATCAAACGGTTTACCAATCGGTTTAATCCCCAAAGGCGTCACCGACTTCACATTCGATGATTCCGGAAGATTTGAGGCGCATTTGGATCAAGCTTGTAATGCAAAGTTTGAAGATGAGTTGCATTATGATAGGAATGTTTCTGGGATATTGAGTTATGGTCAGATTGTCGAGTTGTCGGGTATTTCGGCTCAGGATTTGTTTTTGTGGTTTCCTGTTAAGGAAATTCGAGTCGATGTACCGAGTTCTGGGTTGATTTACTTTGATGTTGGTGTTGTTTTTAAGCAGTTTTCGTTGTCTTCGTTTGAAACACCGAGGGATTGTTTAGCTTCTTCGTATCAGATCATTAATCAAACTGTGATTAAGGTAATTACATCACTTTGACTTTTTGTTCTGTTGTTTGTTTGACTTTATGTTACTGATTTTGATTAGATTGAGTATTAATCTGAAATGAATTGCATTTGAATTTTGACCATTTTGTTTTTGTGTTTGAATGTCTGTTATCAGAAAATTAACTATCAATCTGAAATGAATTGCATTTGAACTTTGACCATTTTGATTATACGTTTGACTTTCTTAGGTCTTCAAGTTTCTTGAAAATTGATTTGAGTTTCAAGTTTGATCTTTTCTGTTTTGATATGCAGAATGCATCCAGAAAGTTGGGAATTGAAAAGAATGATCATGAAGAACATTTGGTGCAAATTTTATAAATTTGAGGTTAACGTTTGTTGAAACTGGCGCAATTTCTCAGTCAGAAAGTCGAAAGTCTGGTGAGTTTCCATCTATGCAATGTTTTTCACAGTTGATTGAAGAAGAAAACATGACATGTAAACACATATCATGGAAGCAAGTAACAAAATGGCTTTGCTGCTACTACTACTGCTACGACTCACTGAGATTCAGTTCTTCATCGTTTAGATTTGTTACGGAAACACAACGAATGCAAGTTCTTATACGCCCAAGACCATAGAACGAAGGTTGCAAATCAGGTGAAAACGTGTATCGAATGCGTGTTATATCAAAGTGCTTAGACAATAAGAGTATCCCTGGTAGGTTGTAATGTGTTCCTTCTCCTTAAATGGTTGAGGGTTGTGGTTTAACGATGGATATTGATATAGATTTAAAAATTTAGAGGGTGTGACGTAACAGGTCTAAACAAATCAATATGTTTTTTTGATAACTATGAGAGGCTTAGTTAGCCTAAAATTCACATGACCCGTCAATACCCCATGAGAGGTACTCAAGTCCTTACCGCTAAACATTATAGTCTAGCATTAGGTTGCTTGTGATGTGTTTGTATGAAATACAATGTCAAATGTAGTTGGTTGGTAGGTTCATCTACCTTCATAAAACCATTTAACTAGTTTTTTTAACAAGAAACTATTATACTATATTTTATTTACGATATTAATCTATATTAATTGGGTCATATGAAATGGTTAATTTAGATGTACACACTTGAGGCTTACTTCTTGTATCAATCATGACCTACTCTCAGGACCAAAAATATGCTCTTTGTCTAGGGAATATGAGGAAATAGCGACAAGCTTTGTTCGGACCACATTACAATGGTTGCTTTCAACAATATCGGTGTTGTGATATTAGTTGAAAATGAAGAATAATTTGGTTTTTAATATAAGAATAATATATATAAATTAATCAAACTTTTAGAAATTCAAAGTTTTATAACTTTAAGACAATATATTTTTCTCAAAAAAGCCACTATAAATACAACGCATCAATTCTTATTTTTCTTTATATGTACATCTCTCTCGTCCCTTTATTTTCAACTTTTCTTATACTTCCTTCATACAAGCTCTAAGGGCAATTGCACGAGGTCTATCGATATCATAAACTCGGGTAGCTACTGAAGTTATTTCAACTTCGGACCGTCACACTTTGATCACATTAGGCTCTGATGTTCAATAGAACACGTTACCGGAAAATTCTTCCCAGCCGAAGATACCAAGCTAAAAACAAGATGAGTTAAATCGCGGTTTGCATTCGGGTTCGAATGGAAGACAAGTTCTTGGTGGGCAGTTTCCTAATCTATTCAAGTTGGTGCCTAGTGGCATATATGATTGTTGAGTCCGGCCCAGTTTATTGTTGAAAAAATCATTAAAACCGCTCTTATATTATTATACTAGTTTAATGCCCGTGTGTTACACGGATAGCGACATGAAAAAAGATAATTTTAAACCGTTTAGGGAAAGAAACATTTGAAAATAAGTTACATATTATTACATTAAATAAAAGTTTGTTAAAACTCAAAAACGAACTACATACATCATTAAAAATCATATTCTGTGGACAATAGACATGCTTATATTTGGCACGAATCTGTCGAAACTTGGCTTAACAATGTAGACGTTGATCTTCCTACAAAATCCGATCAAATTAAACCGTATACCTCTTCAAAACTGTTCACTACAATTTGCTATTCTGTAATAAAAAATTAAAAAAGTAGTTATGTATATTTGTTTAGAATATAGTTAGACCTACTTCCTCTTCTATGATATTCAGCTCATTAGCAACCTTTCAATTGGATGTTGTCTAATGGCGCATGATCCTAAATTTGACTATACAACCAGCCCTCAAAACATAAACTCATTTAAAAACGCAATTGTTTTTGAATCTTTTTTTTTTTTTTTTTTTTTCATCAACAATTTTGTTTTCTTTTTTTTTTTTTTTTTTTAAAGTGAAACAATTAGATTAGAAGAAACGACAATTTACAATATAGTGGCTGGTAAACGGGCAACAAGTTGCGCCGCAACCCCCTTTTGAATAGCAAAGCCAATCCTACTAAAAATAAAGTTTTGGGTCTTAGCCGACGAGGAATTGCTATGCACGACCCGCTTGACCCTGTTCAGAAATTCCACGGCCTTCGGGGCTAGAAAACCAAAAGTATCGAAAGCGAAAGGGATAAACACGTGTTGATTCTCTAGGCAGGCTTTCTCGTGTTTACCCACTTTGGCTGATTCCGCCTTCAACGCTGCTTGACCCGCAACAAACCCATTCTCTCTAAGCCCAACAAGAGGGGACACTCCTGTAAGGTCCAAACACGCATGTTTCCCCCCAGCCCAACCAAACACAAGAATATCAGCAGGTCGCAAAGTAGATCTCCCTTCAAGCGGATCTGTCAAAAAGTTCACGGGCGCCTCCTTCTTGGCAGAGATTCCGGCACGCTTAAGGACGTCATATAGAACGTCCCTAACCAAATCGTGTCTGTATTTGAACCCGGGCAACTCCTTGCAATGAACCGCATGCTCGCCAAAAGAATCCAAACAAGCTTTGCGGCAAATTGGGCAAGGCTCATCGGGGGGAAACAAAGGAATCATCAACCGGTACTTAAGGATAGTCCGGTACTCTAAAGCCGACATGTGCTGGCCGAGACCTTCAATGGGGATGACGGTCAAAAAGTCCTGTGACCGAGGAGCCCGGAGGCAATCAAACACTGCTTTCTGGCGAGGAGATAGATCAAACTTCATACCCATACACTGGACGACTCCACTAAACAAGGCACTCGCCAAAGCATGTTGGGCTTTAGGGGGAGCGGTGTCCTTATTAGAGAAACCGCTAAGATCGAACTCGGGAATGTGCAAGCGCAACTGATCCATTGCACACCGATAATCAGAGTCTAACCCCTCAATGGCACACTCTCGAAGAATGTGGTCCTGTAAACTCCAAGATTGTGCCCTCGAGGCCATAAAAGCATATGTCGATACCTCCTCAGCCGAACATAGACCTAAACCCCCATAACGGGTCGGAAGTGAAGCAAGCCTCCATTGAAGATCCCCAAAGAAAGCACCCCCACAAACCACAATATCCTCGATTGCCTTCCTAAGGCCCGTGTCAAAAACGGAAACAGCTTCCCCTACATACAGAGGTTGACACGTTCTGAGGCCAAATAACAACTTTGCAACTCCCATACACGAACGTAACAAAAGGAGCTCACATTGAGGGTCTCGAAGGCGTGGGAGACAACTCATCAGTTCCACCGCACAAGATGCCCTTTTAACAGCCAAACTATTAATAAACCCCGCATCTCGACTAACGGCACCGCCCAAGAGTTTCACCCCAAGCACAGGCCTTCCAATCCCGGAAGGGAACAATCCATCCTGCACCTTCACCCCATTGCATGATGGCCAAAATACTTCTGTTTTCATAATGTTGAGATTAAGGCCCAAACATGGACCCTCTGACCTGATGATATCCAATGCCTTAGCCACCTCTTTGGCATCACCGATAATTGTACCGTCATCTAGGTACCAAGCATGGAAAAGGAGTTTGCAACAATCCCTAATCCGATGAATAAGTGGATGCAAAACTAGGGCAAACAGGAGAGGCCCCAAAGGGTCCCCCTGTTGAACTCCAGTAGTAGACCATATATGTTCATCACCCACATATAACCTAGCCGGTTGCCCATATAAAAAATCCACCCAAAGGGAAATAGACGGGCATCGAGACCGAACCTCACGCAGAAGGGCTGTTCTATCAACCAAGTTAAAGGCATTAGAAAAATCAACCGTAAGCATAGCCAACGAGCCATCCGAGTGAAACTCATTCAAAAACCTATTCGCGCTATGAAGTATAGCCTCAGCCCCACTTGGAACTCCCACCCCAAATTGATAGTCACCAAGGTATTTAGTCATCTCTTTCCCAACACCCCTCATGGCCACCTTAGAGACAAGACGCCGCCAAATTGCACCCACGGCAATAGGTCTAATTCCATTGTCAGGTTTGAGTAGCGGCGTAAGGGGGGCAGATGCAACAAACTCTGCCAGAGTCACAGGACACCTCCCTCCTAAACAAAGATTAACTACCCCAGAAATACCTTTAAGCAAGCCACCGGCAATCGCAGACCCCTCGCCACAAAAGGCATCCAAAATGTGTTGGGCCCTCAAACCATCCCTCCCACAAGAAGTCCCCTTGGGGAAAGATTTAATACAACTAAGCACACTATCAGCATCAACAACAAGAGCAGGCTCAGACAACAAGGAAACAGGCATAGTCGGAGGGGGCCGTGTGGGATGTTTAGCCACTAATGCCTTCACAGTGTTTTTATCAAATGGCGCAACCCCAGAAGAGCACAACACTTTAACCGCAGCAGTGAAATGCCCATCGGCAACTTTCCGTAAACATTGTTTGACATTGGAGCTTACTTTAGAAGAATCGGACCCAAGACCAAGCTCGTCACGACACGAGGTCGCCCCAGAGGTTTGAGCAAAAAGTGATGAAATGAGCTCAGCAAAACCATCGCTACTACCCCAAGCGGCTAGCGACCGCTGAATACTTTGACATTGCAAGGACTTTCTATTGCCAGACCTACGCTCCTGACGGTTAGAAGGCCTAAAAACTCGCAACGTGCAACGCGGTAACAACAAAAGTCTCACCCATGGCTCAATTGACTCTGGCCTAGCTAACACCTTACCTAGAGCAACATCTAATGCTTGGGCAAACGCCATACGACAACTATGAGGGATGCTCTTAACAGTCGTAATAGGAAGAGAAAAAACACGGTCAAGGAGAGCCTGGTCCACCGCTATACCACCAAGAGGGACTTCTCTCTGAACAAACGGCTTAGGGATCCCCACAATAAAATCTTCCACATCTCCCTCAATCTCCACAAAACGGATTATACCATCCGCATGATGACAGCCTCGGCTGACAGCCTGAATGCACATACAAGCCCCAGACAACCACTGGCCATTGAGCCTTAAAGCCCTACCAACCGAAACAAATAAATCATAATCCGTAGAGATCACTTCCCGCAAGGTACCCTTCCGATCGTCCGATGACAAATGGAGTCGTTTAATATGGGCAACCAACCGAGTAAACCCCTTAGACCCCGTGGTTCCATCTGGACAACAATGGAAACCTTTAAAAGGACACGGCCAAATACCCCCCGAGGGGCAACTATCTACCTCCAAAGAGGAAGCCACCCTATCATCCATAACCTCAAGCTTAACCCAATCACATGACCAAAACACCCACGAGTAAAAATGTCAACCAAGATCACTCTTGGCCCCAACCCCCAACCCCAACCCCCTAGCCCGCACCTTCTACATGATCACGATTTTAAAGCAATTTTCAGTTTTAAAACGACTACTCCAAGCACCAAAATGCAAGTAGGCCGACTCAACTTACCCGAACCGAAGTTGTAATTTCGTCGAACACTTGGCGTGCAAGCCAAAAAACCCTTACTTTTGCAGTGATATCTCCTCAATCAACCCGGGGTGGGATGGTGGTGGTGATGTAGGAGAAAGGGGGGGCGGTAGTGAGAGATCAACATATAAATTAAACCAGAAACGTTAAAACGAAGCCGCAGCCCGCAGCGATTACAATCTTCGATTTTGAGATGGTGGCTGACGGTGTTGGTGGCTGACGGCGCAGAGGGGAGGAGATGAGACGGTTTGCTGGTGACTGCGTAGAGGAGAGGAGAGCGTGCAATGTGGCTGACGGCTCAAAGGGGATGAGAGGAGAAGGGCTGCAATGGTGGCTGATGGGGATTTTGTTTTCAGAAATCAATTTATATGAAACACTTGCATATAAAATCAATTTCCTATAAAATCATCAAAACATGTTAAAATAAGCCAGTCAAAACATAAAGCTCCGGTTATACAAAACCAATGTCAGAGAAAGGTTTGATTTGGACAGTGTTTTATCTTCAAAAAGTTATGTATGTTAATATTATGATTTCTAATATATATGATAAAAAAATATTTACATTTGGAATGTTGAATATCTTTTGAAAAATTGAATGCAATTTGTTTATTTTGTGAAATTTTCAGTGGTTTGTAGAATAATAACCAAACTTTAAAAGTATTCTAATTAGGTTACTCAATTTTAGAATGTGTTTCAGTTAGGTCATTCAACTTTCATATTTCATTTAAATTAAAGGGTTAAACATGTGTTATTAGCATATTTTTCATGTTTCAATTTGAGAACTTTTTTTATTATTTTTTTTTCTAATGTGACGTGAACTTATAGATTTTTCTTTTATCTTTTAAATTAATTAACATGTTCTAAATTTTTGTAACTATAATTAAATAAATTTGAAATTCCGACCCTCACATCTTCTCTTTCATTTATTTCGTAACACCAAAAGTTTCGATGATGACTCGATTTGAAAGTTAAGTGACCTAACTTGAGTAACAAACAAGCATAAGGGATCTAGTTAGAACACTTTTAAAACTTGGTTATTATTTTGTGAATTTTCCCCATTTAAATAACATTATGGAAAAACAATAATTAAGGAATTATGAAAAAGGAAAATGTCACGGAAACATAACTAAGTATTGATTTTGTTCCAATTAAGTCACACAAATTTTGTTGTGTTTTAATTGGGTAACTTATCTTTAAGTTTGTTCCAAATAAGTCACTCAAGTTTGTTTTATTTCAGTTAGGTAACTTAACTTTAGTAAGATGTTATAATCCTAAATAATTAAGTTGCATAACATGGACATTTTTTAAAAAATATTTCACATATACAAGATTCAAACATTAATGTAAATTTACGTTATATAATTGAAACAATACAATGTTTTAGTGACTTAATTGAAACAAACCTTAAAGATGATTTATTTAATTGAAACAAAAGAAAGTTTGAATTACTTAATTGGAACAAAACTTAAAAATAAATTACCTAATTGAAACAAAACAAAGTTTGAGTGACCTAATTAGAACAAAATCAAAAGTTTGTTATGTTTTTACAAAGTTATCCTTAATAAATCAAAATAATATGATTTTCATATTTTCAAAAGAAGTTAATTGAAAACCGTAACATATTTTTGGAATAAATAATAATAAATAATAATAAATTATATAAATACGTTATAAATGAGATCTATTTATTTTAGAAATAAATATTAAATCCTTGTTTCTATAAAAAGTTTTGAGTGAGAAAAAATGTATGTAGAATGCTTCAATGAATGACAAGTGTCCTTAAAAACCTTCTTTTATTAATATGTATAGATATAGATTATCATATCTAGAACCATATTTAAGCAACCATAGTTTCATACCCATAAAACTCTTTGAGTTAGTGTAAAGTAGGGCTGACAATTTCTGACACGGACACGATAACACGACACGAAACGACACGAAATTAACAGGTTTTGTGTTTGACCTTAACAGGTGCCGTGTCATTAACAGGTTAACACGATAAAGACACGTTAATTATCGTGTCTTAACAGGTTAAAGATCTGTTAACACGATAGGTCACCTGTTAATATTTATTTATATGAAATGTTAGTGGAGAATGAAGGTGGAGATGAGCTTTAATAGATTTTTAATTTTTTTTCATATTCGTTTATCAAGTATTATATTGGTTAAATACTATTTTTATGTAATTTTGTTGTTTTGGGTCTTAAGAATTATCATATTAAGTCATATTTATTATTTAAAACTTATAAATTTTTTTGAAAATTTTAATTTTTTTAAAAATGGGTTTTTATCGTGTCATATCGTGTAACCTGCTTTTTATCGTGTTCGTGTTTGGAAAAAATGACACGATAAATTATCGTGTCGTGTTCGTGTTTGACCTTATCGTATTCGTGTCTTATCGTGTCGTGTCTGACACGATATGCCAGCCTTAGTGTACCCATGTGTACCCTATGGGTACGGTTCCACTTTCTTGGAGAAACCGGAACCCATGTGTACCCTACGGTTCGGGTACGACCGGTTCCGGTTCGGGTACACCGGGTCGGTTCCGGAACCGGTTTTTTTTGTGCACGACTAGTCATTTAGTAGAGGAAGCTAATAAAATTGCATTCTTACTTATTTATTTGAAGACTTTGGGATGTTGTGTTCAAGACAATCTTGTTCTTTTCTTTGGCTTCAAAAGTTTATAGGGGACGATTGTAAAATTTTGTGGAAGACGTCCTTTCTTGGCATATATGTGGATACGCCGCCTAGCCATGCATAAATCGGGTTATTTTAGGAATCGGTTTCGAGTAGGAACCGAGTCCGGTTTTGGTTAACAAAGTCAAGAACTGGGTAGGATCGGTTCCGGTTCCGAGTATGATCGGGTATTTGACCGGGGTTTTTTCCGATTCCGGATAGGGTCGGGTCCGGGTTTTGACCGGGTTGATGTGGAACCGGTTCAGTTCCATTTTCTTGGAAGAACCGGAACTCATGTGCACCCTACGGTTCGGATACGACCGGTTCCAGTTCGGATACACCGGATAGGTTCCGAAACCGGTTTATTTGTGCACGGATAACGCCGCCGTATGTACGCCGACCCGGCCATATATCAATTATCAAGTGGTTCCGTTCTTTAGAAGAGAGTGATGAGTTGGGCTTAATTTTAATGGGCCAATACTATTAGCTGGACCCATCACCCTAAGTCCCTAACCATAAGTGGGTCCGTCTTTAAAGTTTTTTTTTATTGAGGATCATAATAGATCACATGTCGTTTTGATGAGTTATATTGGTGATTAAAATAACAAGTTGTTAAAAAACAACTTAGAAATCTAGCCTACTAATTTAGTCACAATGGTTACATTTTATGGTGATGTTATGAAGTCTATGTACTTAGTAAATGAATTGAACATACATAAATAAAGTCTAAATTCTGTCATTTTATTAAAGAATAAATTTGTTCAGTTATTGTTCATGAATAATTACCGAATGAAATTTATCGTGTTCATTATTAAAAATATAAATGTGTACATGAAGAGCTTACAAACACTAGCCCGAACAGTCGAACACAAATGAACACAAACTAATGTTCTTCTAATACAAAATTATGGATTTTTTCATCACTAAGATTACGAATAGTCCATGAAAAATAATGTACTTCACAACATTACTCGAACATAAATTAGCCAACATAAACAACATATTACCGAACGTTCAAGAATATAAACTAACGAACACAACCTTTATTCATGTTCGCATATTTAACTTAACAAACGAAATTTCTAGCTCATGTTTGTTCAATAACTAAACGAATAAACATAAACAAACTTCACGTCAAACAGCTCACGAACTTTTCCCTAAATATGTGTTCATTTACAACCTTACGCACACATATGGGTATACCAAAAAAAATACATATAGTAATTTCCATGCGAAGTGATTTAAAACCATATATTTTCCAATTCACTTGTTAAGATGCTTAAATAGTCCCCCATTTGCATTTAAAGTTACATAAAATAGATTGAAAACACCTTAAAAGATATGTAACCGTATCAACAACCTCAAAGTCAAAGCCTCAAAACATTGCTACACTAGTTTTAACACATGCGTAACTTTCGGGTTAACTAATAATATTTATAAAGAAATTATAATTATTTTGTTTAAGGATTTATAAATATTTAATATTTAAGAATTTATCTCCATCAACTTATGCATGGTGAAAATCTCTACTTAGTTTTCCCTACCAAGTTTCCTTTAATAAAAAAAAATTCCCCCAAAATATGACTCCCTAAAACTTTAATTATTAGATAAATAATTTCACATCATTCTATGTGGTACGTAAATACGTAATTATATACACATTGGTACGTATAGTTATAGTAGTTCACAAACACTTTTTGATGCAATCCAACTTTTTCGGTGTGATTTCTAATCAAAACGCACCATCAAACGTTGAATGACATAGATTAATTTTTATGTGGCAAGTTGAAATGGACCGGATTCAAACCATAAATGCTCTTGTGGACAGAAGCGTGCCAGTGGACTCAATGGATTGTTGCGCTATGTGGAGAAGTTATGGAATCTAGGGGTGAGCAGAAAATCAAATTGAAACCGAAAAAACTAAACCCAACAAAAAATCAAGAAAAACCGAAACTGATAATGTTGGTTATACAAGTGAGGATACCTGAACTGATACTTTTTATATAAGTTTTGTTTAATTTGTTATCCTAAGTATTATTATACGTATGTATGTTACTTTTATATTTTTTTAAACGGAAACAGGACACACAAAGACTTTACCATTAAAGATGAAAAAGGCTTGACTAAATGGACTATACCATCTTAAGTGGATAATGAAAATCGAATTGGAACCGAAAAAACCGAACCCAACAAAAAATCAAGAAAAACCGAACCGAAAAAAACCGAAACCGATAATGTCGGTTATACAAGTGAGGATACCTGAACCGATACTTTTTATATAAGTTTTGTTTAATTTTTATCCTGAGTATTAACATATGTATGTTACTTTTATATTTTTTTAAACGGAAACATGACACACAAAGACTTTACCATTAAAGATGAAAAAGGTTTGACTAAATGGACTATACCATCTTAAAATGGGTAATGAACTCGTGGAAAGTGATTGTCAAAAAGTGAAAAATTTTTCGCACAAATTTTATTTTATTGGTTTTAAGTTAAACATTGACATCTATAAAAAATCAACTTCTTTTTTGTTACAAGATAACAGATTTGACTATGTGATTTATGTTAAATACATTCGTGTACTTTTGTTTCATGATGTCATCTTGTCGATGATATTTATTATTTACAAGTCTTCTAAAGTTTAAGCATTAATGGGTTAATGAGTAGAGATGAGGGAAAACAAAAAAAAATTGAAACACCGAACCGAAACCGCACAAAAAACGAACACCGAAAAACTAAAACACCGAAAACCGATCGATTATTGTAGAGTAAAAGACAACCACTTCGATTTCGGTGTCAGTTGAGGGTAAAAACCGAACATACCCCTAATGGAATCTGCTATCCATTTTTTCGTGATTGTGAAATGGGTGCTAACATGGGTTGCTATGTAACTTAATGATGCAAAACCTAACCAACCTATGCCTTATCGATATACGTCCTACTCACTCTAGATCACAATGTCCAAGGGGATAGTCTGAAAAAGGCGTAAGGTTATACAAGATTACACGGTATATTAATAACAAGTTATTGGTGCATCTAGAAGGCAAGAAATGACATAGTCTTTAGCGACATAATGACTAAGGACATCGACTGAAATCATTATGATTCATTTAGATAAAAAATAGGTCTTTCTTCAAGAACATATATTAAAAGATTATGTAGGAATAATTTTTGAAAGTCCCTTTCTGTGTGGTAAAATGTAAATACAAGGCTCTTATTATGTTTTACTCGCTATTAGAGTCCTGTCTATATATGAATTAATTTTGCATATTACGGTTAATACCAGTGTTATTAACCGCCCTGTCTGACCGACGTTGGACCGTTTTTTTAAGAATCCCAGCTAGTTCAACTAGGCACGGTTTGATATGTGTATATGAACCGGAATGAACCATTCAAACCGGAACTGGACCGTAGTTGAACCGGGCTTAACCGGATTAGCATTAAAATATATATATTTTTGTCTTTGATTTTTTTGGATTTTATGTTTACATCTATTTATTTTTGTGTTTTTTTGTAATGAAAGTTAATATGTTGATGTTTTAAGAAATAAAGATAATGAACTAGTTTTATTTTGGCACTAAAACTTGTTTAAATTATGATTTTTTGTGATTCTTGACGTTAGAACTTGTTTAGATTATTACTTTTGTGGTATAACTTAATATTATTGAACTTATGTTGTGTTTAAATTAGAGTTTTTATGGTATTAGTTTGATAAATATATATTTTATCCTGCCCCGGTCCAACATGTAAAATTAAAATAACTGTTCAGTGTCTGGTCTGATTTTCAAAAGGTTAATACTAACGTGCCACGCAGGTGTAAGAAAGGAAGCTTACACTAGTGAGTCCTTTGTGTTTTCAACATATAAGGGTGATGGTTGTAGACACGGTAAAGGGTTGCGGGTATCATCTACTCGTGCGGTAACATCGTCGTCGCTCTTGTGGGAAGGGTTGTGGTTATGGAAGGCCGCATAAAATTTTCTAATTTTTGTTTGATTTTGGTGGGCCCTTGCTTAATTATCATGTTTTTAAACATTAAAAAAGGTGAGAAAGATGGTGGTTGAGAGGAAGGAAATTGTGGTGTTAGAAATGAAGAGTTGAAGGTTGAAGGAGGAGGATGATGATGATGGGAGGAAGAAGAAGGTGGTAGACTCTACTACTTGTTTATTGATTTATTATATATTTGATGGTTAAAATTGATGCTTTTTTATTATTAGTTAAAAATTTACATACATTGTCTATTTCTTTTAAATATATACATTAAATGCATATATATATATATATATATATATATATATATATATATACTGAGGTTTTTTTAAAAAAGGTTAAAACTCTAAGAAGTGTAGGAAGCATTCACAAACAAACATGTGTCCATGAGGGTGAAAAAACGCGGAGGGGCAGCGTCGTCTTAATACATATGACGTTGATTTGGGAATCCCGGCCATCACTCTCGATGTTCATTTATGGCGTTTTTTTACGTCTGTTAATTACGAACATCCGATCATGTATGACGTTTTTTATTAGTTAATTTTTTCATCAGAGTGATGTTATTTTATAGAGCCAGTTTATGCATGGTGTTTTTTATAAGCGACGATGTTTTTGTATGTTTTTGACGTTTTCATTTACTAATTATGAAGTTCAAACATAAAAACACCATGATTCAGAAGATACAGATCTAAGAAACACCATGGCGTTTGAATTTTGTGTTAAAAACGCACAATGAAAAATATACCCCCAAATCCATCTTGCGCGTGACCAAAACATCAAAATAATTACAAAAATGCCACCGCGTCCATCTGGGCCGTAAAACACCATAATCCGACGTCCCAGATTACTTCTTAGCCTTTTTAGAGTTTTAAGCCTTTTTAGAAAATTCCTTCTCTCTCTCTGTCTCTCTCTCTATATATATATATATAACAGCATATGTGTTAAAATGTGTTTTATAAATGTAACTAGATATAAGACCCAGCCGCGCGATGCGGCGGCTATGTCTCATGTATGTGACCTAGTCACACGCGTTGATAAAGTAGAGTGAAAGTTTCATGTCTCGCACGTAACTCATAGTGCGTAAAGTAAAGTCGAAAGTGTGTCAAAGTCGAGTATGAAATTCAAATTGTACTCATGTTTGGGATTCATATCAAAGTTGAGTTGATTGCCAAAAGTATAAAACTGTTAAAAACAAAGATGAATATAAGGTCACTAGCATCTCTAAATAAACGCCTAACCAGTTCCTCTAATAGAGCCTTTTGTGAAATAGTTGGGAACTGCAGCTATATATCTTAAGAATACTTCCAAACTTAAAAAAAAGAAACAAAAAGTTTAATCGGCGAATAAAAACACGACGCGCGGCCGGTGGTGGTTGGCCGAGCCACCACCGACCTTGCATTATAGAGAGTTATAAATTTAATTTAAACAAAATAATTAAAAAAAGTGAGGGTATGAGGGGGTAATGGAGTATCCACACTTAAAAAAATGAAGTAAGGATAGTGTGAAGGTAGTTGTGAGATGTAGTTTTTGGTTGGTGGATTATGAGAGTAATGAGAGTAAGAAATTTTCCATTCACTCTATCCTAATATAAATATTGTATTGTGTTCACTTTTTATTATAATTTCCTTTCTACACATATACAATAATTTTAACTGAACAAATCACAAACGAGCAATAAATTAACCGAGGTTCTTCTAATTTGTGATGAGATCAAAACTCGTTCAACCTGAGGTCGAAATCCGCAAGCAATCCACAACCTAATGTCCACCATTGTACTTTGTTTTACATTGACGTGTTGTTATTTATTTTCACTTTATGCTTACGATACTAGAATGATAAGTTATGAACATACGAGCATTCAGAATCTCCTCTTCTAATAAATCGCTAACCCTTCTCACCACACTGCGACACGTGTCACCACCATATCCATCCTCATTTTAATGGTTAAAGATTTGATATCCATCCAAAATTACTAAACAATGACAAACATTATTTTCATGCATGCAAATGAGTGTTAATCAAGTATATTGATATATAATTATAGGCAAATTGGCTAAAAATAATCCCAACTAACACCTATTGGCCGAGAATAATCCCAACTCAGTTTATTCCCTCCGGTGGTCCCAAATCCAACTTTTTTGGCCTCCAGTGGTCCGCCGTTAAGTGCACTTAACGGCCGTTAACTTTTTTTTTTTTTATTTTTTTCGAATTTCAAAACAAGGTTTTTTGGATATTGATCGGGAGGAGTATACGATTCAATTGATGTAAACCTTACTTCGAACTGGTGTTCCAAACGACAAAACTGTCTTCAATCGGGTGTTTAAAACCTAACGGTGTACTAACCGGATATCAAAATTAAACCATTTGGAGCAACAATTGGAAGTAAGGTTTACATCAACTTACTCGTATTCTCCTCCCGATCAAAATCCTTAAAATATCGGTTTGAAATTCGAAAAAAATAGAAAAAAAGTTAACGGCCGTTAAGTGTACTTAACGGCGGACCACTGTAGGCCAAAAAAGTTGGATTTGGGACCACTGGAGGGAATAAACTGAGTTGGGATTATTTTCGGCCAATAGGTGTTAGTTGGGATTATTTTAGGCCAATTTGCCTATAATTATATATATATTTTTATCATTCAACCCTGTGTGAACACACGGGTGTTAACCTAGTTATTAATATTCTAATTTCTATGTTATAAGCGTTCTAATATATAGTGTTTACTAGATATGAGACCCGTGTTACACACGGGTTTTTCTTAAGTGATTACCTATAACATCAATAGTATAATTTTTTCATAAAGTATTAAAATACTCATAAATTTTCATAAATTTTGCAAAACTTCCTTATACACCACATTAGTTGTTTGGTTAGCTATATTTCCTTCATTTTCACAAATCAAAATCTTCAATCCTTGTTTACTTTTTACTCTCGATACTGCCACATACAGTTGTCCATGGCTGAATACTGGTCTTGGCAGATATAATCCTACACGGTCTAGTGATTGTCCTTGGCTTTTATTTATGGTCATTGCAAAACATAATGGTATCAGAAATTGTTTCTTACAAATCTTGACTGGGATCCTATTATCTGACGGTGAATTTTGTAGATACGTTGATATATAGTGGTTTGAAAAGATTACTAATGCTTCTCTTGTAAGCTTTGTTTATAATTATTGGAAGAGTAGAAAAGAAATACAAAATAGGTACCAGGAAGCATGGTGTTGTTTTAGGGTGGTGTAGAAGTGGGCTAGTGCATGGGGAAACAAAGAAACATTAATGAGCATCAAATCAGTATTAATTGCAATAGATAACAAAAACGTGGAACTTTGTTTGAATTATTTTTAAAAGATAAAACTTCTTTTAATAACAAAATTGAATGAAGTGTACAAGTAATTTAAATTGTAAGTTCAAACATATTTGATAATGAAAGTTGTATACGCAGACTTTTTAAAAATGAGTGTTCTAATAAATTTGATAAAGAAAGTTTTATATGCAAATTTTTTAAAAAACTACACTTTTGAGAATCTAATAAATTTGTATAAAAGGTTTTAAAATTTTTAATATCACTGCATACACGAAATGTTCCAACTTAAAATTAAATAGTTAACAAATAGCTTATACACATACACTTCAAATACACAAAAATTAACAAAATTGGGCAATATTTATAACTGGCCAGGATCCGGATGTCTAAGATTCTAACATAATGTCATACCAAAAAAATTCTTAAAGTATTGTTTGATACTAATAAGACTTGTTTGATTCTAACAAAATACCACATAACTACCCATTTTAAACATATTTTTAGAACATCTAATATACACGGGAAACATTGATGAGATTCAATTTACGGAACCAGATAATTTGACTTTTGACACCCAAAGAAAATCCATGCGTACGGAGAAAAGCTCACCAATGACTAATCACAGCCCTATGAAGTAGAGATGTTAAAAGAACATTAATAGTGAAGGCAAAATGTGTAGAAAAGTGAAAAAAATTAATATGAGAATTGGATTAGGGAGTATGAGAAAGACCTTGTATAACATCCATTTTTTAGTTGTTATTTGATGAAAGAAAGGTGCATCAGCTTCAAAGGCCAGTTTGATAGTATCTCCAACTTTAAGGCCGGAAAAATTCATAAAGTCCTTGGTAAGGTGCTGCATACATATAAAATAAAAGGAACTATAGTGATTAGTAGTAAAAACTGAGAATTGAATGTAAGTGACATAAATAAACATTGTCAAATTTTACCAGCCGGCTCTGTATAGGTTGCTTGAACCAATAGATGTCAGGATCTTCAGTGTTAACATAAAAAGTGCCATTGGTTGTTGGTTGGACGAAGAAGCAGAGGGAACACTATTTGTCTAGAACTTGAAGAAGCCTTGAATTGTGAAGGTATCATTTGTTTATGTCCAACTGGAGTCTATGGAGAGTGTTATTTTGTATGTCAAACGAATTCAATAAGAAGATAAATATAATTGTTGTTAAACAATAATAAAAAAAAATACTACCATTTTTACTTACAATGGAAATTAGAGATGCAGAAGAATCAAAAACCACCTCTGTGCCTGAAGGTTTGTACACATGGACTTTGTATTTGAGTAGATCAAGTTTTTGAAATATAAGGAGAAAACGGGATTGGAGGTTCAAATCAGAAACAACTTTACTCCAGTTATCCAAAAACCGCAGGTCTTCATATTTAGACTTCTTGATGTGCAACTTGAATTCTTGGTTAGTAAAGCCTATGACAATGGTGATGGGTATAGGACAAAGCATGTATTCAAAGTGTGCACGAAATAGAGAAGTGGGGATAATCTAGTATGTTGACATTGGAATAATAAAGATAATCAAGATAAACAGTGAATGAAATAAATATATAAAGAGAAAGAAAATATATCAAACTTACACATTCGTTGGTGTTAGTTTCGGACAGAAGGTGAAAAAACTGATGCTGCTAAGTGACTTTTTGGTTGAATTATGAAAAAAACAGAAACTGAACCCATCAAACTCATTATATTCAAATAGAATCAAACACTTCAAGGTCATGTTGAGATGTTGAACAATATGAAACCAGCCTTGAGTGAAATAAAACTTCTTGTGGATCTTTTCAAGTTTTTACAATAAATTCAAAGGAATCATATTTCAACTTAACAAAAACAAATCCAGCAAGTTTAGATGTTTAATTCAGTAAACAAACATTAACAAAAAAATGGTTAAAACCCAAAAATTCCCATAAATAGCCTCAATCATCTACAAACATAAAAATTTCAACAAACAGCAACAAACATCAATAAAAAAAGGTAAAGACAGTTAACCAAAAATTTCCAATATTAGCTGAATAGTGCATGTTATAATGTACCACAAAGTAAGAGACCGGAACAAATGTATCAATGGACAAACAACAAAAATACCTTAAAGTCTTCGGTAGAAACAAATCCAGCAAGTTTAGATGTTTAATTCAGTAAACAAACATTAACAAAAAAATGGTTAAAACCCAAAAATTCCCATAAATAGCCTCAATCATCTACAAACATAAAAATTTCAACAAACAGCAACAAACATCAATAAAAAAAGGTAAAGACAGTTAACCAAAAATTTCCAATATTAGGTGAATAGTGCATGTTATAATGTACCACAAAGTAAGAGACCGGAACAAATGTATCAATGGACAAACAACAAAAATACCTTAAAGTCTTCGGTAGTTGAAAGATCTGAAAATGAAAAACAAAACAATAAAAAACTTAGGGTTTTAACGGATCTGCGGATAAAAACTAAAGAGATCAACAAAAAGGCTAAAAACCTACCTTGAAGGAGATGAAACGCAGCAACAATGAATGAAACGCAAGAAGAAATAACAAAATCTGTCATACAATGTTTATACAGGTAAGCATTTAACAAAATAAACACTTAGGGTTAGGTGAAATCGATAAAATACAAGGGTTTATGCAATGAACACAGAGAAGTAAACAATCAAGGAAAGATATACCTGGATCTGAGAAGATGATGGTGAATTCGGAGGTTGGGGATTGAAATCGCCAAAGTAGGTGAAAGAGAAAAGGGGAAAAAGAGTGGTGGGTGGTATGTTGCAGAGGAAGTTGAATTGAGTTATTATTTTGAATTTCAAACAAAAACGGGTTTAGAAATGGATCCATGGAGCAAATCAAAAAGCAAAAAACGGACCCGGTTCATCGATGACATCAGCAGATTTTACAAATTGGAGACGTGGCTAGGGTAAGAAATTGACACATACCACTTGCTGACATCATTCTAATTTCTCCTTTAGTGGAGTAGAAAGATTGTAAAACGAAATCGACTCTCCTCTTAATACTTGAAAAGAAGAGTGTCTGTCATGCGCTTATATAATTATGACCAAGACCAATGTTAATATATAATATAACTAAAACTTCTATGGTTTTGTTTTAGTTGGTTTTTCTTACGCTTGATCGATCAAATCCGACTTCGTTTAATTTGAATAACTAATTTTTTTTGTAAATTTCGATGTTTTCATCATGTTCCCGTATGACACGTTAGGACCGGTTACAAAGCCATCTCAAACTTCAATTATTTTCGTGTTATACATTCTCCATCTAATATCTATATAACATTTTTTTCTACTTTTTATTTTAAGTACACAACTAGTTTCAACTATCAAGATAGCAAAAACATTAAACCAATCCTTTTTTCGGGTAACAATTTATGAAAGTCACTCTATCCTCTCTGCCACGTGACAAACATTTCATTTCCCAACCATCAGTGGCACAGTTAGTAATTAAAACCCAATACCATGCCTCTTCTAACAAACCACTATTCCAATATCCCCATTTATTCGCTTCAATTTCATCTCACGCGTGTATGGTATGATCGTAATTACACCCGAAAAACAAGGGTTGATACCAAAGTCCATTTCAAACGGTTGCGTTTCATCGCTTCTATAAAACCACACCATCGCGTCTCAACACATGTCTCATCTCCTCTCATCTACACTCTCTACAACCGTTTTCTCTCTCCTAGGGTTTCACTTTCATCGGAAAAAATGGCGACGGAAAACACTAACGGAGCTGCTGTTGAGAAGAAGACTGTAACATTCACGGCCATGAAACCTCAGTTGTTCGTCGAGTCTTCCAAAGCGAGCGATGCCGTTGCGTTTTACAAATCTGCGTTCGGTGCTGAGGAGGTGAACCGCGTCAGTCATCCGAAGAGGAAAGCTGATCAGGAGCTTCCGCTTCTTCTCTCGGCGGAGATCAAACTCGGTTCCGCTAGCATCCTCATTTCTGACGTTTCCGACGATTCTACCGCTCCGTAAGTCTTCATTTCTGTTTTAATTTTTTTGATCTTAGTAAATTTGTCTTAGTTACGCTCGCGGTTGTGATTTTTATTTCGTTCAGATTGTTTCACTTTTTTGTTAGTTTTGTTTCGTAAAATATGACGTTAATGCTTGATATTCTGTTCGTTTTTCGTTCCGATTTCAGTTTTTGTTTTTTATCATTATATTTAACGATTTTGTTAAAATATTCTTCAAATACAGACAGATCTGTGGTTCTGTTACGATCGTGATACTCTGCGGTTTTGTTTCTGATTATTTTTGTCTCTTCGCTGTGTAAAATTTGACGTCGAACAATGTTCATCGTTATTTTCCATACACTCGCGATTGCCTCGTTTTGTTCGTTTTACGTGCACTTTGCTTTTCACTTTTTGTTACTTTGTAAATGTATGACTCTGAAATGAGTGATGTGCAGTGCTAAAGCAGTGTCGTCTGGAGTGGTGTTTTGCTTGGAGACTGATGACGTTGAAGCGGCGGTGGAGAAGGCGGTGAAGGCTGGTGCGGTTGCTGATGGTGAAATTAGCGAGGGTGAAGATGGCGCGTGTTGCGGTGGGCGCGTGGGGAAGGTGAAGGATCCGTACGGTGTCGTTTGGGTCTTCTGCACTGCTGCGAAAAAGGCTGGTAACGTGGAAGCCTAGAGAGCGTTGGATTTGAAGCAGTTCTAAGATGATGGTGGTTTTTAACTTTTTTGTTTTTAGCAAGTTTTTATATTGCATGTTTTGAACTTGAAAGACTAGTGGGAGTAAATGGATAGGATCATTAGTGGGGCTAATTGATGCTTTGAGATGTTAATGACGATCTTATCTTCTAATTATTAGTGACTTTAATTGTGTTTATGTTTCTTTTAACTGGATAATAAGTTATCACAATTTAGTGATAAGATGACATATTGATAATTGCCTAATTGATAAGTAAATTCTATATTGATGTGAATTGGGTGAACTATTTCAAATCCGAGTTGATGATTTGTTAGAGGGGGTGTTTGAGTAGTGTTTTCATGAAATGCAAAAAAGGTAGAATAGTACTTGCCCAAATCTTCACAAGAAAGTTGTTAGTTTGTGTTTAAGGATTAAGCAAGTTGTTAGTTTACTGCTCCCATGTTAGTTCTGGTCAATGTTTTTAGGATCGGATCGGATGGTGTATCGGACGTTTTACTGATTGAGCTGGTCGAACCGGTTGAATTGGTTTTGAACCATATAAATAATAAATAATTGTATATGTCAGATACTAAAATCAGATACTTAGAACCAATTTTTTAAGTTTAAACTTCCAACACAGAAATAATATTATCCAAAGTTTAAAGGTTAAACCTTAACCAAACTTAATTCAAATAAAAAAATATCATAAATTTAACCAAATAAAGTCAATTTTTTTTAAAAAATTAATTTTCCGAACCGGTCTAACCGGCTGAATCCCGGTTCAATCGGTTGACAGTTTGAACCGGCCGATCCTTTATATTAAAAACGAATCTATATAGTTCGGCCCGATCCACCTCCGAATCCCGATTCGACCGGCCAAATTGATCCGAACCTGAAAACATTGGTTCTGGTCTTCGTATACTTCTCTTTCCCTTCACTGTGAGTTTCCATGCTTCTCACGCGTGTAGCCATATGTTGCTTCCACATGCTGAACCATTTCAATATCCCCTTAGTATCCAAAAATAGTTTTCCTTATTAATTTATCTAGAAACCTCGCATCTATGGTGTCAATTTCTAACACGACTACAATAACACGATACGACTTGAAATTAATAGGCTTTGTGTTTGACCTTAACATGTGTCATGTCATTAATAGATTAACACGATAAAAACACGTTATTTATCGTGTCTTAACAAGTTAAAGATCTGTTAACACGATAGGTCACCTAGCCCTGTGAATTTGTAAATCTGAGGACCATGTCGCAACAAACAAAATGCTTGCTCGATTTTTCTGCGTGCTCTGCTTCCAAAATGCAGAGAGATTTGCGAGGACGGATCCGGGTTGGTTGGTCCGGAAAGTCACGGGAGAGGCAGGCTTAAGTGATATGCTAGTTTTTATTTAAAGGAAAAAGTTAGTGGAAAAGGAGATGTAAATGAACTTGATGAAAATGGGTAGAAAGATCAAAGACTCATATGAAATTTAATAAAATTTTAATCTTTTTTGCATATTTGTTTATCATGTATTATTAGGGTCAATACTATTTTTATGGACTTTTGCTGTTTTGTGGCTTAATAATTATCATGTCAAGTCATATTTAATATTTAAGACTTATAAATTTTTTTGAAAATTTTATTTGTTTTAAATGGGTTTTTATCGTGTAATATCGTGTAACCTGAATTTTATTGTGTTCGTGTTTAGAAAAATGACACGATAAGTTATCGTGTCATGTTCGTGTTTGGTCTTATCGTGTCGTGTCTGACATGATATGCCAGCCCTACTTTTATCACAAAAAACATGAGGTTGTCTTCGCATGGATGAACATGCCTATGTGTGGTGGGCTTTATGTGATGGTGATGAGATAAAAGAGAGAGGGTAGGAGTTCTTGATAGAGCTTTGAGGGGAGGAGTATAGAGAGAAATGAGTGTTTTTGGGGATATGTTGAAGTTGTCGAGTTCTTAATCATTTTAATCGTAAACTTAAAAGGTAATTCAAGCCATCTTTTATACGGAGCTATGGAGCATATTGAGGGCGTGGAATAATACTATATTCTTCAATGTCGAAAATCAAATGGGAGATTTTAGGTCATAATGAAATCTTTATCCTTTTTTTTGGTTAAAATGTATAGGAAAGATGAGCAATTTTATTTGGAAAAACTTGTGTGATTTCATATTGTATTATGTTTAGTATTTTGCTAGTTTTATAAAATCTTTGACCGTTCAAATAAAAATATAAAATAATGTTATTTTTAAGAAGAAAGTGATCACACTGAGACAGTAATAAGAACCATGAGATGTTAGAACATATCTTTTTTTCTATTTTTTATTTTGGAATCACGTGTTAGAACAAATGAATGATGAGGAATATCATTAGGCGACAATTATGGTCTTCCTCGTTTCGAACCACGATACTATAAAAAAAATGTTGTCTCCACTCGTATGGATAAGGGCATGCTGGCACGTGATTCCAAAACGCCCTTTAATATAATAGAGTAAAAAGGAACATATTTACTTGTTTCTAGAATTGTAAAATAAACTATTTGTATTTGTTTACATCTTTGGCAAGTTTCGAGGTGATTTGATCATTTTTTTTTATTTCTGCTCATCTAAAAAAATAAACCATCCTTAGAAATATTTTTATGAAGTTGTATGTTTATTTTGTTGGCTTATTTCCAAGTATATTAGATAAGTTTGATATTGTAAAGTCAACTTTGTTGACTTATGTGGTCAATTGTAAAGATAGTCAAACAAGAGGGGTCCAATGTGTTAGTTTTATAGTTATTGTGTTAACCGTTAAACGGTTGTTAATAAGTAGAGGTGAATATGATTAGGTAGCATTCAGTCTCTACACTTTCAATTCCACTTTATTGTAAATTCTTGAAAGATGTTAATGACAATTCTTTTTCTTGTAATAATTGAGAGAGTAATAAGATTTAGTAATTGTTCATGTTTAGCGTTTCTAGTTTACCAACTTCACTTGGTATCAAAGCATTCAGGTGATGAACATGATATGCAATTCATTCAGATCAATGCTTTTTACATATTCTAAATGGCAATATAAGTTCAAAGATTCTGAATCCAAAAAGAGGAATCAGACAAGTAAAGATCGTGATTCGTGGCGATGGCAAATCTAGCAGAGGAAAATGGTGGTCTCATTCTTAAAACCAAGATTGGAGGAGAATGATCACTACAAAAGTAATTTCAAGAATAAAAGGAATGGAAAATGCAAGTCTAAGATAATATGCTTGAAGTGAGAAGATAAATCTCTCAAAGTATGGTAAATATAATCATACAATGATGAAGTGTGACATATTGACAATGGTGCCTCTGATCATATGACAAGTAACCTCTTAACATTTTCTTTTCATGATAGAAATGTGGGGGAAATGTCATATTTAGTGATGGGTCTATAATTGTTATTGAAGGTAGCTGTTCAGTGATTTTAGAATGTAAAAATGGTAAGTAAAGAATGCTTAGGGATGTCTCTTACATACCTATATTAAGAAGTAACATCATGAGTCTTGGACAAACAATAACGTCTAAAAGTTGAACGAATCATATGGGGTGTAATAAGGTTGAAGCGTTTCACAAATTAAACTTGTTAATTGTAGGTTTTCGAAGTAGTTAAATTGCAAAACATTTTGAGTCACGAACTTCAAAATACAATCTTGGACCAAGTCGATACTATAATGAAACATTTCAACACCCGATTTGATTTTGGATTGCTCGAAATCAGGGACTTGTTTCAACGCCAGGCAAAACTTTCTTGTGATATGCTTGTCCTAAGTGAAATTTGAAGCCGCTCCCAACAAATCTCAACAGTACTTGTAACGAGATTTATGAGTCTCGTCACTCATCTCCACCTTATCCCAATGTTCCCAAATTGTTTGGCTTCGATTATGTAAAACAACTTGAACTACAGTTAGGACTTGGGATAAATTTTCACCAATGGATAAGTGTGATGCCATATCAAGAGAGATAAAACCAGAGTGTTTTTGTTTTTTTTGCTTTTGCTTTTGGTTTTGCGTTTTCGAGTGAAGTAATCAACCAAATCAACAAACATATATTTATACTAAGTTATGGGAAATTGTGGCTGATAAAAAGGAAAAAAAGGCCATGATATGAAGAAAGACAGTCATAAGCCCATTGCCAACGTCTAGTTTCGAACATGCACAAAAATCATTAAAAGTGGTAGGAACCAGTTCCGATAAGGTCGGGTATCAGACGGTTCCTAACCAGTTACAGATACTCCACTGAAATTAAAAATGTTATGGATCTAACCATTCGTAAACTGTGTAGGCAGGTAGTAACTAGAGGTGTTTAAAAATTCCAAACACCAATATTCCAACTCCAATATACTTCCGATGTTTGGAAACTTAAAGATATAGAATTTTTGAAAATATTATTTACTAGGTTAGTGCCCGCGCTACGCTCGGAGATATAACACTCATGTGGTGATTTTAAGGATATTCATGGACATGAACGATTCCAATCAGCTTTGAGATAAAACCGTGGTAAAAATGAAACACAAAATTTATTTAAAATCTTATTGTTTGGTATAACAATATTATAATCAAATTAAAGAGAATTAGACGTTCAGTTTTATGGTGTATTTTTTTGTTAAACAGTGTCGTATAAAAAAGTTGTGTATATTTAAAAAATAATTATGTATTTAATTGTATGTTATTAAAATTTTATCTCTAAGTTTTATTTTATACCCTAATAAATATAACCTGACCCATACACACCCTTAGTAGGAGAGGGTTGAAAATGTAAATATTTTTAATTTTTTAAATACTTGGCTAAATATTAGGGGTTCAAATGAAAATTAATATTATTATAATAAATTATTATAGAGATAGATAGATATATTTTTAAATATAACAATATTATTAGTTTTGAAAGAATCTCTCAAATAATGCCAACTAAGCAAATGGATCTTAAATGATCTCAAGTAAGCAAATATGATTTTGCTATATTATATAGAAGATACTAGGTTTAATACCTATGTGTTATACACGAGTTAAATAATAATATTTATAAAGAATTTATCACCACTATGTTTAACAATTTGTAAAATTTCTGACTTCAACTTTATCAACTAATACATACTAAAAATTTCCATCTAATTTCCCACTAAAACTTCCTATTATAGAAAAAATATTTTCCCCCCAAAATTAGCCCCTAAAACTTTGATTTATTAGATAGATTTTTAAACAATCAAACTTATGGTTTAAGTTGTAAAGTGTAAACCACCCGCCTCCACTCCACTCACAATCTGACCATCGCCTAGCTTCTTCTCCGACACAACTCCGGCTGACGATCATCTACATGCCACAACATTTGAATATCCATCGCCAATATACCAAGGTACAGGCTCAATTTCCCTTCTTTCTTTCTTGAAGTTGTGATGGCCTGTGAATAATATTCATATCAACTCTCCAGATAATTCTGATTGGTTGAAGGAAGAGTTCGATTGCAGTAGAGAATCAAACTATCAACGTTTACAGTTTTCGAATTTGTTGTGCTCTGTTGTATGATAATTGAAATCGATCAAGTATTTATTATTAACTTGTGATTGTTGTAAATTGTGATTGTAGATTTGTAGACATAACTGTTAATATAATTTATGTTATTAAAATTTACATGGCACTAGTTATTATTAAAAGTACGATTTGGCAAAGCACAACATCATTCCCCTTGAAAATTGCTCATTCTGTGATAATATTGAGATAGGTGACCATATTCTCGTCAAATGCCCTTTGGTAGAAAGAATTTGGCTAGCCATATCCTCATGGTGAAAGACTCCCTTTACAACAGTTTCGAAAGTCTTCGATTTGTTAAAGTTACCGGAGATTTGGCCCATGCAGGCGGAGTCGAGATTAGGTTGATTGCTATTTTTTCTAACTATGTTATGGTGTACGTGGAAAGCTCGGAATGAACGTATTTTTAGTAATTGCAACAAGTCGATTAGTGTTATTATGGGGGAGATAAAGTCGCTTTCATTCCTTTGGATTTCTTCAAGAGGTAGAACGCGTAGTTTGAATTGGAAAAAATGGTGTAATTTCTCTTTTTAATCCTTGTAATGTTTTTCTAGCTTCTTGCTAGTATCTTTTTAATATATATAATTCACTTGGCGGTTAAAAAAAGTTATTATTAAAAGTTTGTAACTTGGTAATGTTTATTTTTAGATTTTGATCAATCAAGCTTAACTGCTATTGTGTATGAGAAATCTATTTTTTTAAAACTTTTCGGATACTGATAATGAAAAACTACTATCTGAATTTTTCGGATATCTAAAAATTCAGGTATCCGAAATCCGGATACTTGACTTTGAACACCCATAGACTAGGGATGTTCACAAGTCTAATCGAACCGAGCGAAAGCTTGCTCGATGCTTGGCTCGTTTACAATACGAACCGAGCCGATTGACTCATTTATAAATCGAGCCAAAGTCGAACCGAGCCGATCGGCTCATTTATAAATCGAGCCAAAGTCGAACCGAGCGTAAATGAGCCAAAATCGAACAAAGTATTTTTCGAGCGAGCGTCGAACGAATTTATGATAATTACTTTTTTTTTCCCTTTAAACTTTTTTTATAAGAAACATGTTTAAAGTTGAATATAATGTACATAAATATAAGTTAATAGCTTTGAAAAAACTAATAGTAGTTGGTAATTTATTTAGAACTAGATTACTACCCGTGTATTACACGGATTTTAGTTTTATAGGTTTTAACTAAATTTAGATATCAAATTTATTTTAAACATATCCCTTATTAAATCAATTTGGATATTTACAAATATATTCATATCAAAAATCATATGTTAAAATAAAAGATATGATGTATAATAATTGGTAAATGTTTATTTGAACATATCGCGTTAGGAGATAATTCATGATAATTGTTAATTTTTTATTCGAACATATCAAGTTAGGAGATAATTAATTATAATTGGTAAAATTTTAACTTGAACACATCGGGTTAGGATAGATCATAATAATTGATAAATTTTTTACTTAAACATATCGGGTTAGGAAATAATTTATGATAATTGGTAAATTTTTAATTTGAACATATCGGGTTAAGATATGGATCATGATAATTGGTAAATTTTGTATTTGAACATATCGGGTTAAAAGATAATTGATGATAATTTGTGAATTTTTTATTTAAACATATCGGGTTATTTCGAATATGGAGCATATCATGACCCGTCTAAAAATTCTCCTTCAAATTAATTTAGAACATGACACCTAAGCAAAATCTTATGTGGAAATTGGAATAGTTAAAATGGTGACATGTGGATGAGTTACTCAATTATTAGAATATGTAGATTTAAGGTTGATGTTGATATAATATATATAAAACAATTAACAATTAAAAAATAATTATATATACGTACAAATATATAATTGTTTTTATTGTTATTTGAAATATTAAATTATTAAATATCATAAATAATTATTTTAATTATTAATTACATTTAACGTAACACGTATTTGAAATTATCCAAGATATTTTTTAAAAGAGATAAATAACTACTATTTTTCAACTACTTTAAATATAGTTAATAAATTTTAAAAGATATATTTATTTATATAGGGGAGGGATTTTCTACAAAGGGCCAAAACTCTAAAAAGGTTAAGAAGGAATCTGAGGCGTCGGATTATGGTGTTTACGGTCCAGATGAACGCGGTGACAGTTTTGTAAATATTATGATGTTTTGGTTACGCGCGAGATGGATTTGGGGGTATATTTGTCATTGTGCGTTTTTAACACCACAATTCTAATGCCATGATGTTTCTTAGATCCGTGTCTTCTGAATCATGGTGTTTTTTACGCTTGAACTGATCACAGTAAAAACAGTTGACATGTTTGGTGTTTTATTTTCACACATCTTTTCATGGCGTTTCTAACTTTTCTCATGGTGTTTCTTAGCACTATCAAATGGGATCTATGTCTTCTGATCATGGCGTTTTTAACATTTGAACTGATCACTAAAAACACCATGACTCAGAATGTTAAAAACACAATGATTCAGAAGAATAGGACATTGATTGGAGGTTCGTAATTAGTAAACGAAAACGTCAAAACAAACAAAAACATCATCGCTTTCAGTATTCGCCATAGATGAATGATTATGGATTCAAAATTAATAAACGTCAAAAAAACACCATAAGATGACGATAACGCAGTGTTAAAATCACCATGATTCAGAAGAACAGATCTCATTTAGCGTCAACGCGTAAAATGACGATAACGCCCCTCCGTGTTTTTTCCCCCTCATGGACACATGTTTGTTTGTGAATGCTTCCTACACTTCTTAGAGTTTTAAGCATTTTTAGAAAATCCTCAATCTATATATTTAGTATCAACATAATTCTAACAACATATCATATAATTATATATAAAATAAATTAAAACTATTTGAGTCGAACTGAACAGAGCAAACCTTCGCTCGTTGCTTGGCTCGTTTACAAACCGAACCGAGTGAAACGGCACGTTTACAATCGAGTGAAAAAACAAGCGAGCATTTTCCAACCGAGTGATGAATGACGAGCGATTTAGACAACCCTACCCTAGACTAGTAACCCCCAGGTCGGGTCGGATCTGGTTCCGTTTTTGCTCACCTCTGAGTGGCATTAATTACCCTATAATCGACCCAAAACAAAAAAGCTTGGTTCACCGTAGACGACGTTGTAGATTTAGGCCCAAGGTAAGTTTACCTGCTCTGCCGCTATTCAATAAAGAAGACACAAGTTAAAGGATCGTGTAGAAGAATAAACCCCAGCCTAACTCATACAAACAACCACTTGTTACTTCCAGGTTGAAGATACAAACCCTAGCCCTTCGTTTTCGTTTCTGCCAATAGTTTCTCGTATGTTTTCTGCTATACTCTTTGTTTCCTGTTTCAATATTCAACTGTATCCTCCTTAGCTTCTGTACTTTGTTACACCAAATTCTTATTTCATTATCTATCTATTATCTGTGTTTGTTATTGATTTTTCGCAAATATGGTATGTACAGTAACTCACCCTTAAGACTAATATTTTCTCTAACTTATATCACTACAACGAACACACTACATATGTATGGTTTAAAACATTTACATTTTCACCCTTGGTTGAATTTAGCATATATGTAACTTCAAGTTTTTTAAACTCACCTGCTCAACTATTGTTTCAACTGAAGAAAATGAAAATGCACTTGAACCAATCCTACCCGGACCTGATTTTAAATGACCACCCATTTGGACCTGATTTAATGTTTTGTTGGTTTTTAGAATATATATTATAAGCTTCTTGTTTATAAACTACAAGTGTTCATCTTGTGATTGGATTTTGGACCTTTTTATTGCTTAGGCTGATTCGTTGCTGCAATGACCACCGAAGATGCTTCCAAGAAAACTGCCCGTCCTGAATTGGTTAAGTTGAATTCAGCGTTTAAACTGGTACATACTTATTTCAAACTTTATACAACTTTGAATGATTATGCTATATAGGATAGATGCTTTTAGAAATAGGTTATATACAAGTATACGATATGATTATAATGCCTTTAAGAATTTTTTTATGTGTAAGCCAAGCATGCTTGTTTGTAGCCATTCTATAACGACACACCAAAACTGAACCTCCAGTTTTTAGGAATAGAAATTACAGATGTTGAAAATCAGCATCGGTATCCAGATATACATACATACCCTTGACAGTTGACATAAGCCAAGCATGCTGTTTCTTTAGTGAGACGGCTTTTTATGCTCGTGGCAATACATCATAAATGTTTGTTTCCTTGTGCAGGCTGAGAAATGGGTTAGTAACATGACTAGAACCACGGATAATGAATCAACTAGAGTTGTCTTAGAGGCTCGACCTCCTGGGTTAGTACTCACACACCCCACACGAGTGTTAAGATTTCCTTCTATGATGGACAAAGGTTCTTTCTTGGAAATATATATTTTTACGTTCACATGACAGTTTCAACTCATTTGCCTAACGCTGCATGTATTCAAGTTATACTTAATCTCTAATGAGTCACACCGGTAAAGTTTAAAAACATACCTAAAAATGAAACTGAGTTACTGGGCTGAAAGTCCCCCAAAATTGTCTTAAAATGATTACAACCTACTAAATTGTATTATTAGAATAGTTATATGACTTTTTTAATATTGTAGTGTTTATGATCATTTTCTATATATAAGTTACAAATAAAAAAGTGGACAATTGTGAGAGTCATCTCAATCTGACATAGTATGAAAAAAATCAAGCATTTGCACCTTTGTTCATTTTGTTTTACATTTTTCTAATGATTAAAAGGTGACAAAACTGTTTTTATTTATTTCTTTTAAACAATTCGATAACCTTCTTACATAAGGTTACCCAAGTATTAAACTACTTCATGGATCACCCATTTATTGAAAGTTTGAAAAAAATTTGTATACTAGCTCTTGAGCATGATTACTTGGCCAAAATTGCAAGTCCCTCGGCAAGTTTTTGGCCCGAATTGGTACAAAGAAGACGTATACATGCTTGAGTGACTTATAAAGTGTCGTAGGCACACTCAAGGCACAAAGGGTGAGCTTAGGCGCATGACGTTTAAAAAGCTAGGGCTTTTTTAAGTGAGGCGCAAATTATAGAATTACCACTTCTAGGGATTTTAGACATGTTTTAGGCTGTTCTAGTTGATTTCAGGCTTGTTTAAGCCTAGTGTAATTGTTTCCGACCTGTTCGGCCGATTTTTGGATGAAATTTGGCCTGAATTTAGTTTGAAAAATGCAGTACCTGAAAATTGGGCTTTTGAAGCGAGGCGAAAAGGCTGCAGTTGGCACCTAGGTGCGCTTTCGACAACTAGGATAACCTTAGTGTACACTGTTTCTGTGAAAGTTTAACCCATAAAATCTGAAATGTTGCCAAATGCCCCCCTTAAAATATTATTGATTTCATTTTCGCAAACATCAAACATTTCTTCCATTTGTGTACAGACTTGGCATAGGTGCGGTGGTTCCTCGCCAACCCAAAGTTGGGCTGTCAAATGATCCTGTTGAAAGGAAAATACGTGCTCAGTTAGATGCAGGGAAGAGAAAATACTCCAAACTCGAGGAGGAATCAAGAGATGACGGGGCCAGTGATGAAGATGACGATGATGAACCTGAAAGCAGAACTAAAGCATTTGTGAAGAAGAAATCATCAAGCTTGCCATCATCTCAACCACCAACTAAGAAACACAAGTAACTGTTATCTTAATTGAAGTTTCTTCACTATCTTTTCACTTATATCAAATTTAACTTATATTATGTTTGGATTATAGTTAAAAGGTAACTGAATGGAGCGACAAACAGCTTGCGGACATCCATTATGGTTCTGTTTGCATAGGAGTTGATCCATAGTCGTATTGTCCATCGATGTTTTGACAGTATAATCTTTAAGGGTTAACATGGGAGCCTTCAAATCTTCATCTGGAATAACATTTGTCTATTTTTTCTCTTATTTATATTAGTATAATTATTTAGGCTAATGCCATTGTTTCATGTTTTAATCGTTACATCATTGTAATATATTTGTCTATTTTTTCTCTTATTTATATTAGTAATAATTATTTAAGATTTGAGACCCAACCCTGATCCGATATTGAAAACCGGCTTGAGAAAAGCCGGTTTGTTATTGTGGTGTAACCTATTCCTTTGAAACCAAATCGAACGGGATAAAATGCAGTTTAAAATCTAACTTTTCGTTTTACACTTTCGAAACCTCGACTATTATTGATTTGAACCGAATTGGGTTCAAGAAAAAAAACCCTTATGTGCACCTCTAGACTAAGGTTTTGTCATCCAAGGTCTCATTCTGTGTGCATTTATAATTAAGCTGAGAACGTTATAAAACTTTAATTGAGGTTTATTAATTATTTAAATTTAATAAACAAAAAGGATGAAATATATAAATTGATATCTGGGTTTTTCAAACATGTAGAAAATTAAAAGTTGAGATTGTTATTGAGTTAAAAAATGTCGAGTAATTATAAAAACTAAATTTGTTTAATCACTTAAGGAATTAAACACTGTAGTAACATCCTTCCGAGTCAGAATTGAACTTGTGACCTAAAAGGCCCTAACCCTACCTTTCATTCCCCATGCCACCGAACCGTAAGTCCATTGGCAATTGCCTTTTAATTGTCACGTCACTAGAAACAAACAAAAAGAGAAATTACAAGAATGGTTCTTTATGCTATATGGTACCTTCACACTCGGTCCTATAACAAATATATATACAAGAATCATCCTTTAAATAGGCACGTTTTAACAATATTTATACTCATTTACAGTTTACACTAACCGACCTTAACTTTTTCTGTTAAGTTAATGACAGATTGGTTTTCTTACCCTAAAGGACTATTTATATAACTAACATAAATGACATAACTAATATATATGTTTAATTGCAAATTTAACACACAAATATTTAATATTTAGAACCTTAACCTTATATGATTTAACTTATAACATTTACTTACAAAATAGTCAATTTTTTTCTTTTTTTATATTTTCCTTCAAATTCGTTTATTGAACGAATATTTTTTAATAAACGAACATGGACAATAGAATATATATGTTTAAGTGTTACTTTTCGTTCATTTTTTAATTTTTTTAAATGTTACTTGAACGTTGTAGGGGTGGACGGGTCGGGACGGGGCGGTGGGGGGTAATGACCATTGTGAGAGAGGGGTTAAATATTAAAAAAAAAGAGCTCATAAAAAATGAAGTGATGTCATCTTAGAGAATGGTTGTCTTAGGGGTGTGCAAAAAACCGAATTAACTGAATCGAAACCGAACTAACTGATTAAACCGAAATAATCAAACCGAAAAGGTAACCGCAATTACCCGAACCGAAATTAACCGAACCGACATTTGCGGTTGCGGTTTGGTTATTCCTTTTTCTAACCACCGAAATAACCGAACCGCACCGAACTATAATTAACTCTTTTAATTATAATATAGCTTTACCTAAGTACTTCGTTTTAATATAAGTATAAATATGGCATGTAGATTGTGGATCTTATTTATTGAACTAAAGTGGTGTGGTTTTGTTTATATTTACAGGCAAAAGTGCAGTGGATCTTTCTGATAAGACTACAAAATAATCTTTTGAACTTTATTGATTGTCTTTTTTTTTTACTTTAATGAACTTTGTTTCTTTATGAACGTAACACATCGTGGTTTACTATTGATGTAATGCATTTTATCCCACTAATGAATTTATGTCGTATCTATCAATATACTTATTGTTTACTCTTTCAAACTTCGGTTAGTAAAACAAAATAAATAAATAAATAACCGCACCGTAACCGCACCGAAACCGTGAATAAACCGAAACCCACAAACTGAAAAAACCGATCACCGAACGGTTTATGAAAACCACTAACCGCATATTGCGGTTGTGGTTGCGGTTAAGGGTAAAAACCGAACCTAACCGCACCGCGCACACCCGTAGGTTGTCTTGAAATGAATTAGAAAAAAAAGATGGAGCTTATGTTTTTATAGATGGAGTGAGTGAGTTTTAGAGTGGATGAGATTTTTTAAACAAACGGCGGTTACTGTAATAGTCTATGATCGATACTAATAGGTGTAATAGCCAGGATTCAAACTCACTCTCTAACATCAAAAGATGTTTTTGCTCTCAATTAGAGCCTAGGAACGTAGTGAAAACTCGCCACAACCTTCTTTGCAGGCTAACCGTTCCGAAACCATGTAAAGGTAACGAAAAAACTCAATTTAGCTCAAACACAAAGCTAAGAGGTAAAGCAAACATTGCAATGTTCTTCTCTTGTCCCTTGCAATTGAGTGAATGCTCTCCTGTGTATTTTTAGAAACGGCGCCATCATCATCTTCTACCTACCTCTAGGGTTTATGAACAGAGAATAAATATGGAACCTGAAACAAAGAAGAGGAAAATTTTCCGGCCACCTCCTCGCCGGTCAGTAACCTCCTTCCATTTTCTTTTCTTTTGCTCTTGTTTGATCATTGCGAGGTTAAATTGAACCACAACCACATTCATTTCTAAATCCTAGTTATTTGATTTTATTGTCTCCAAATGTTAGGTCAAATTCATCTCTCTGATTGTATAGCGAGTTCAATTGAAATATCTGTGTGTATATTTGTTAGCCTATGTCATTCCCTGCTTCAATTAAATGAGTCTAAACATTCATTATTTCACTTTTTTTATATATAAAGTTAGTTCTTCTAACGTATTCAAATTGAAATTTAAACCATTCATCTAAGCATACATACTATGCATCCTTTGATAGTGAGTTTGATATTGGTTTTAATTATAGGGCAGCTCCTTCATCAACAGAAAAGAAAGATCCTTCAGTTTCAGCACCAACAATTAAGTCATCGGTATGCATTGTGTTTTGTTTTGTTGCATTATGTTATAAGTGTGTATAGCTTATAAGAACATTGAATGCTTAATTGTAGGTTAATGTGGCTCAAACAGGAGGAGTAGTTGATTTGAGGATTCAACAGGCTAAGAATCATGCTATTGCACAGGCGCAACAAGACGGGTCTAAAGCAAATTACAAGATATTCGATTCACCGTTTGGGAACTTCCTGGTGCCTGTTGTTCCAACTCGCGCAGAACTCGGTGGCTGACCGACCACTCAGGTGTTATGCTAGTTTTTACTTGCTAACTAAGTAGTTCAATTTACAAGGTTAATGCTTGCTAAATTGTATACCTTTTATGAACTCGTGATTTAGAAGCACCTCAGAGGTTTTAATGTTTTATAGAGCATATTCTTCTCTTGCCTTGTGTTTGGTTTTATGTTCCTAAAGATGTTGACTATTCCAATCTGGTGTTTGGTATGCCCCAAAAATGTCTTAGGATTGAAGTTGCAATGTAGTCAATTTGGGAACTCTATTCTTCAAGACAAAAGACGTCAAAATGATGATGATCATTGGTGATATTAATGACACATCCCGAGCTGTTTGTCATCATCTTTTGAATGGTTTTGGACTTTTAGCCGATTGATGATTATTCTTAACTCTAATAGTGAAACTTGAAAGGCTAGATAATGCGTAAAGAAGACAAAAAAAAAATCAGTTTAGACGAGGGAATGAAAGAGGACATATTGTATTTAGGTATGTTTTTTATATTCTGGAATGGGAGACTTTGCTAAAGGCATTAATGATCTTAAGAGTTTAGTTACGTGAGAAAAGTAATGTAAATCACGTACAATACTCTAATAATAGCGTGACATGTTACTCACTAGGGAAGCAACTGAGCTTGTTAAGATCTATAAGAGAATATTTGGTGTAAGGGGGAGAAATAAAATGTGTAACAATAATAGAACTATAATTAATAGTCTAATAATTATAATAATTGTTTCATCAACATAACACCAATATTGCACAAACAAATGATATGGGAACTACTCATATCAAAAGCCTAAGATGCTCATTGGCTGCATCAATATCCTCCCCCGCGGTAAATATAATATATGCAACTCATTTCATGAATTTATCAGTTAAAGTTGCAAAATTCATGAGCTTTAGCCTTTAGGTGTATATTGGCAGTTGAAGAAGTCAACGTATTATAATTTACACTTAAGTTAAGCCTCTTCATTTTGTTTCATATTTCAAAATATGAAACAAATGCCACATGCCTCTTAGCTGTCAATATCATAGGAATCATCAAAATGTTCTAAAGAGAGAAACTTACCTATCTTCTACAGTAACGCTTACATAGTAACACTCATCGAGCTAACTACAAGTAGTAATTCAGGACCATGGTGCTAACTACAGTTCTGTCCGTGAAGCCATTTCCAGCATAGCTAAATCTAGGATTCCTGATAGGTAATCCCTCATCGAGCTTACAAAGTTATAGTCCATATTTCAATATAAATGGAAGAGAATAAAGGCTGAACAAAAGTTTATTGCTTCATCTGTGTGGATCTAAATTAATACACTAGATATCAAACTTTATTTTTTATATTTTCTACCCTAAGAAAAATTACAAAAAAAGTATACGGTATGAGCATGCATAACAACAGAATTGTTGCTATGCACAGTCCAAAATTTTATTTCTAGACATTTTCAAGCTTGAGAAGAGGGAAATTATCGGCTACATCAGCACCATCCTTCCCCTTCCTTGCTGCCGTGCTGTAACGTAGCAGCATCTGACATACCTCTTTCATGGAGGGTCTACTGGTTGGCAGTTTACTAGTACACCAGATCCCGAGTTTGAACACACCAGTCATCTCATTTAAGTACATGGGATCCTTAACTTCATTGTCTAGAGCATCTACTATCTGTGCATCACCTAAAGCGTGTTGCCAAGCCCATTCAGCTAATGACGAATGTTCGTTGCCATTGCTGGCCTCTTTCCCTGTTGTCAATTCTAACAAGATCACTCCAAAGCTGTAAACATCTATCTTCTCATTCACTTTGGTTGTGTAAGCATGTTCTGTAAAAGAAATTGTTATATTAGCAGGAAGTAACATGTAGAAAGAGAAGTATAGTAAAATAACATCATGCTTCTGCAAAACACCTGGAGCCATGTATCCGAATGAACCAGCTACAGTTGTGTTGATCTCACTTTCCTTGGCTAAGATCCTGGCCAACCCGAAATCTGCTATCTTGGCATTGAATTCACTATCCAAGAGAACATTGCTTGATTTCACATCCCTGTGAACTATCCCTGGTGAACAATCGTGGTGCATATAACACAAACCTCGAGCCGCCCCCAATGCTATTTGCAACCTTTTAGGCCAATCAAGCACCTCATGGCGGACGGAACCATTCAACCCACAGCTTGATGGAGCCAGCTTTTGGTGCAGCCAACGATCCAAACTCCTGTTTTCCAAGTACTCATACACAAGGAGCTTCGAGTTGTCACAGGAAACACAACCCATTAATTTAACTATGTTTGAATGGCGAATCATGCTTAGAATCTCGACTTCTGCTAAGAATTCTTTCTCAAGCCTTTGATCCAAGTCCTTTTTGCCTGAAATCTTCTTTACCGCCACAAAGTCGCCTGATCTGTTTACCACAACCCGGTACACCTTCCCAGAACCACCATGCCCGATCAAATTTTTCTCTGTCAAACGAGGCAAGATCGTGGATTCTGTGAAGTTTAGTTTTTGGAAAGGAGTGAACTTCCATTTTGAATTCAAACCATATTTTCTTCTCCGGTAAAGAACAATAACATATCTTGTCAGTAGTACCACCAGGATCAACAATACCATTGCTATACTTGCAATAATCACCACCACCTTAGCTGACATCTTGCTAGATGATCTGGTTTTAGATCGGGAACTGCATGAATCTAGCTCTAATGATGGGTTATCTGAACAAAGACCTGGATTATCCAAGAAACTTTTGTCGAAGGCCCCATTATTGAGCTGACTTGGGATGACTCCGTTTAGATTATTGGCTGAAAGATCAAGAAAAGCAAGCCGTCTGCCAAGTTGACTTGGTATTTGACCTGAAATCTTGTTTCTTGACAAATCCAATGCGGTGAGACTTTCTAAGAACCCGAGACCAGCCGGAATCTGACCGGTGAGTTGGTTTCTACTGACGTTTAAAATATTGAGTGAACTCCAGGATACTATAGTTGCAGGTAATGCACCGGTCAATTGGTTCCCATCTAACAACAAAGTTGCTAAATTAGGAAGCGCTGTTAAACCTTGCGGAATTGCACCTTCAAGTAGATTATAACTTGCTTTGAAAACCCTCAGACTTGTCCAAGAAGATACCCCGGTAGGAATTTGACCAGAAAATCTGTTATTACTGATTTCAAGTGTTGATAGATTTGACGCCAATTCCTGTGGCAGCTCACCGGAAAATGAATTGTCACTCATCTTCACTGTCTCCAACTTTGGAACCTTCCACAACCCATCAGGTATTGCCCCGGAAAATCTATTCCCATAAACCTGAATATTCTTCAAATTGCTACAGTTTTCAAGGGATTTTGGTATCTCACCTGAAAGATTGTTGTTGAAAGCAATCAAGCCTATAAGCTTCCCACTGTAACACAAATTTTCCGGTAATTTTCCGGTGAACTGGTTTAGGCAAACCTCGAAGATCTCCAGGTCAGAGTACCTTCCAAAATCAGGTGGCAATGGACCGGATAATTTATTGTCAAAAATTCTAATATCTTGCAAGCTAGGCAATCGACCTATACCCATCGGAATTTCACCGGATAATTGATTGAACATGAGCGTCAAGTTCGTTAAACTCATCAACTTCCCAAACCCGTCAGGGATTTTACCAGTCAACTTATTTGCTGAGAGATCGATCATCTTCATGTTCAATGCTTCAATTGAATCTGGAATGGCCCCTGTTAGATTATTCTCATTAAGATAAACTTGTGTCAAGTTTTTTAACATGAACAGATCACTTGGTATTGATCCATTCATCTGATTGACAGACAAATCCAGCAGCTCGATCGCCCCCATGCCTGATAAGTTTCCGGGTATTTCACCAATCAAGTTTGTTTCCCCCATGTAAAAATATCTAATCCTTTTCATCTGTGTAAAACTCAAGGGGAGTCTTGACGGCGTAAAGTCATTATCCGCCAAGTTTAATTCTTCAAGATCTGTTAAATAACCGATTTCTTCTGGAAATGTGCCATTGAAGAGATTCTGTTGTAGCAGAAGTGTTGAAAGCTTTGATAATCTTGAAATGTTTACCGGAATGTCTCCAGTGAAATTATTATTAAACAGGTTGAGGTACCATAGCTCCGGAGACAATCGCGATATGTCGTCAGGCAATCGTCCCACAAAGAAGTTTTGAGACAGGTCAAGATATTGCAGACTGGTGCAGTTGTATAGAGCTTTTGGAAACTCTCCAGTGATGTAGTTGTAATTGAGATCAAGACGTGTTATGTTTTCGATGTCGCAAATGAACGGAGGAACAATTCCGGTGATTTCTTTATTTGCTAAGTCGATTCCGGTGATAGCAGTGGCGGTGCAGGTGATCTCAGGCCAGGTGCAGGGGTCAGAGGATTGGTTCCAGTGGGTGAGGGAGGGTGGATTTGACCAGAAACTTTTGAGGTTGAGAAGGGTGGTGGTTTGATCACTTTGGGTGGTGGTGGGTTGTGAAATTACATAAAAGGGTAGGAGGAAGAGGGTGATGAGAAGACAATGGAGGGGTAGAATTGGCATATTGGTTTTTCCGGCAGCTGATAGAGGGTGGTTGTTTAAGGTGGTGGCATGTAGGATAAGATCATAAGATCTATTTTGGGAGTTGTAGTGTGGAAGCAAAATATAAGGTTTTGACTTGTATTCAACGTTGGCGCCTTTTAACTATAATAGTATAAAGAGTTACAAGAATGGTCCATGAACTTGTTTGTGTTAATGATTAGGACACTAACCTTTTTCCTTTTTAATGTTTGTTGTTTTGAGTTATTTAAAGGTGTTTTTGCTTGTTCTTTGTGTAGTTTTGATAATTATTAGTTTTATGACGGTAATTATGTATAATCAGGTTATTTGGGTAAATATGTGCAGGGGATTAAAATAACGTTTAATTAGCGGTTAGTAAAGAACACAACTTTTTTGGTACTAAATGCATGATAAAGATTCTGAAGAGGTAGAAGTGAAATTTTGCCGAATTTAGATGGTCCCACCACTCGTGTTTTGAAACATTCAAAGTCAAAGTTTGTAAACCAATACACTCAAAATAGGAATCAAAGTGGAATAAGGACAAGACTGGTTAATATTTTTTTATGATTAGTGACGGTATACTAGTCTATCGAATCATCTTATTTTCTTTCGAGAAGAAACCCGTATTAGGTACGACCTCAAATCGGTGTTTTGAAAACTGGATTGGAAATCATGCATTGCACCAGGTCTGTTTGGGAGTTTTAACCGTTTTGAGTCTATCCAGTTGGACCGGAAATTGGTGGCCTAATTGGAAAACCGGGTGGTTGAACTAGAAAAAACTGCGGACATGAAATTTTTATGTATTTATATTTTTAATATTTATGCTCATTCGATTCTTAAATCTGGTGCGACTAGTGCACTAGTAAGCAGACCGATTTGACGTCCGGTCCAACTTTGAAAACATCAACTAAATCCTTAACCTTTTTTTTATATAGATGAAAGTTGAACACATGATCTTTCTATTTACAATTTTTTGGATCAACCACCTTGGTTTGAGATCATCGCCTAATTAATATAACTAGGATTATACACCCCGCGCTCCGCAGCGGGAGAAAACATGGGAAAACAATTTGATAGCTTCGCCCATTTAATGTTTCGACACAGTCAGCTAACAACCTCGTGCTCCTTTATCAATTTGGAAACTTTGAGCAAATACGAAGATCATGAATTTGAAAACTTAAAACAAATGCAATATAAAATTTTTTATCTACAATCGTACAAACCACATGTGGTAATTGGTAACGGTTTTCTTTTAAATTCTGAGATCTGACTTGACTTTATCGCCTCTGTTTTGAGATCTAACTTGTCTTTATGGTCCTAAATAAAAAAACACCAACGCCCATCTCTACAACTCACTCATGAATTTGAAGCTTTATGCAAATACCAAGATCATAAGCTTAATTCTTATCTGCAACTATAAAAACCATCCCTTTAATTTTGAGATCTGACTTCATTGCCACGAAGAAAAACACTGGCACCTGTCACACCCCGACCGATGGCGGAATCATCGAGGCGGACGCAAGTGGATAGATTGCTCGTAGCTCATGGTGCTACAATGATTAAAATATATATTAACATCATTTTCATAATTTCAAATAACAAGTTTACATCTTTTCAAACCACAAATAAATAAACATAACTCAGTTAAAACTTATTAAACTAGGTCCAAGATCCTACATGTGAAGGCATCTCAAAATCCACCTAAGCTGCATATCCTGAAATCATGTGTAAATAATATTTGTTCAGCTAACGAATTAGCTGGTGAGTAAACATAGGTTTGTATATATACATATATAGATAATGATTAAAAGATTTGAAATGATTAAAATGAATAGATGAATTCAATGCTCATGTTATGAAAAGCTAGAAATGCAAGGTGTAGCACACAAGGTAAACATATAGCACAATCAAACGTTACAACTAGCATTCACTTAATCACACAGACTAAGTGACGTTGGTAAAAATGATCAAATGAAAAGTAGGTTAATCATCCTCGGATAAAATATTGGATAATTAAACCAAATGTAGTTACGATCACCCTCGGATAACGTATCAGGTGATTTAGTTAAAATGCAGTTACAACCACCCTCGGTTAAAGTATCAGGTGATTAAGTTAAAATGAAATAAATAAACGGTTACAATTACCCTCAGATAACATATCAGGCAATTAAACCAAAATGAAATAAATAACCGGTTACAATTACCCTCGGATAACATATCAGGCAATTATACCAAAATGAATAAATGAAAACAGGTTACAATCACCATCGGTTAAAATATCAGGTGACGAAATAAAATGAATAAATATGTACGAAAATGATAAATATGATTTAATAGGTAACATGATTTCACCCCAAAGTATAAAACTGAAAAAGGGGCTATGAATACTCACCTGGATATTGACGGATAAACAATATCAATAAGTACTAGAATAAGGCACCGAGGTTTTCCTTAATGATAACCTAATGAACGGTGTCTTACGTTAGAATGAATGAACCATAGGCGATTCGAGAACTAGGGTTTTTAGAGGGATTTGGGACTTAAAAGTAATTAATTGTTTTAAGCAATAATAATCAAGTGGTTTATTTGAAATAAGTAACACCTTAATAATAATAATTGAATTTATAAATAAATAATTGCCAAGTAAGCAAAATATATTACGATTAGTTACTTAAATAAATAACTAAAGATAACTAGATCAATAGAAAATTTAATTAATGAAGTAAATGATAAAAATTATAATGAAAGTAAATATTTATTTACGATATTAACGTAACAGTCATCAAATTAAATAACATTGATATTGTTGCCAATAATTAGTTTGTACTGACCAAAATATTTAAATAGTCAATCTATAACGTTTATACATTTAAAATTTGTAAAATCCATATATTTGTTCAAGGTTTATAACTTTCATTTGTTTTAAAGGTAGGTTTATAAACATGTTTTAAAAAGTTTTTATCTTATGAAATTAAATAACTTTATATAAAGGTAGGCTATTTAGTATGAAATAAATATTGAAATAAAAGAATTAAATTTAAGTTGTGAAAAAAATAAACAAATCTTTGTTAGATCTGGGACTCGAACCCAGGTCTTTGCGATCACACACAAACACCCTAACCATTAGACCAGAACTTGCTTCTTGTTAAAGATTCAAAACAAAATGAATTTAAACCTTTTTTTTTAGCTTAAACCCAAATCTTACATGAACCCTAATTAGAGATCACCAAAACTGAACTGTAAATGAATTTGTAATTGAAATCAAATACCACCATGATAATCAGAGTTAAATCGCAAGTAGAAAGAGGTATTTGAGTACCTGAATTGATGACGAAACGATGGAGATTGAATAGAAAGAAGAAATTGTTGTCACGAGGCTCAATTGACGACCCAGATGAGATGATTCGATTCTATTGGTGATGGGAAAACAGTTGTTGATGATCGAAGATTAAAAGCCCTACGAAATTAATGGTTGTAATGGCCCAGATTTGGTGTTCGACTGATGAACACAACCGTGAAGAAAAGAAGGTCGATTGATGCGTGTGTGTGTTTTGCTGATGGATTTTTCATTGCAGAAATATAATGTGAGTTCGAGTAATTGACTAATTGTATTGAATGATTTAAACATGGTCGGTTTGAAATCAGAAACTCAAAACAGGGCTCGAGTTTTGTTCGGCAGTGTTCAAGCCCATTCAACCGAAATATAGGATTTTAAATCGATTAGGTATGTTTATCGCTTCGCAAATTGGTTACAGATCGAATTAACATGGCTTATTTGGTTTATCAACTGCGATTTTTGTGGATTCGGATTCATAGTTGCCGAGATAAGCGGGGATGAGTTGAGTTTTGATTATATCAGCATAAAACGAGACCGATAAGGCTGATTCAAGTTCGATTTTGATAGATATAGTGATATGGATGATTTAATTGAGTTGAATTGAGTGTTTTGCCGGTGATTTTGATTCGCCGGAGACTCACCGGAGTGGCCGGAACAAATCGCCGGGAAAACGGGGGTGGGGCTGGGTTGGTTTTAAAATAAAGTTACAGTTTCGGTCCTTTCCGTTTAAATTGGTTGCTGTTTTTGATAAAAGATTTATTTATATAAGTTTCATGTTTTACATTTTGCCCCTTGAAGCTAATCTTGTTAATATTAGTTATTTAACTAACCAAACTAACTTGAAAAGTTTTATAATTTATAAAAACGTACTAATGATTTAGTAATGCTTTAATTGGATGAAATTAGCGAATAATATATTCTCATTTCAAGATTGTTAACAAATTTGAAATGAAATCGAAACGGATTGGGTTCGGACTTGAGTCGGATTTGATTCGGGGCAAATGTTACAGCACCTATATCCATAAGAGAACTCATGACTTCCATCTTCTGAATCTACAAATTCTGTAACCCAAAACAATGTCGATCAGTTTCTCATGGCATCATACGTGCAACAACAAAAGCCTCACCAACGACACTGATGATTCCTATTCTAATCACCAACACGCATAATGCGATTCCAATGATTAAGAACTACAATGACACCAAGAGGCAATGTAAAAAATCCAGTTCAAAGAGAAGAATACATAACTTTGTCAAGATACTATGAGTTTTGTATTATGTAAACATAAAAGGAAGGTCTTACGTATTGATCATTCGTGTCTAAACTTTCCACTTTGAGCTACATTATCCCGGTTTCAACTTGACAGTATTACCAATAACTCTGAAATAAGAAAATTTGCTTCACACTCATCTAAAGCACGTACCATAATGAATCAAAGAACCAAAGTCCAGCTTTAGTTTTTACCAACTCAAACTAAAAAAGTGTCATATATCAAAATTTTCATAAAAACTAAAAATGTGAAAGAAGGTGTAGCTAGCATGAACTCACTCTTCGTAACCTCTTTTATTAGGGATCATGCAAATTAATGTCGGTAATATATAGATCTTACCTTATAGTTGTTTGCACATATACGTACGTACCTACTCTGGTTTGTATTGTTTTCTTCTTTTTTTTTTAGGAAAAGATGCACGCACTTTCTTTTGCATCACAAACACCTACCTCGCCTTGTTGGAGTCATCAGTTGCAATCACACTCTCAATGGCCTTCCTCCACCCCGATAAACCGTTGCATGTGGCGGTTTTCACTCAACAATGGTGAGTTGCAGAATGAATTCGCCATAAGAATCGAAAAGATCACCGTTTAAACTCCAACTACAGTGTGACCTTTGGTCAAAACATAGCAATCAGTGAAAGGTACCAAAACAAACACGTGTTTTGTTCAAATGATAGAAAGGTTCGCCGGAGGAGAGACTTCATGACCATGAGAGGAAGAATCGCGAGAGTAATGTACGTGGCGGTGGGGAAAGAAAAGGAGTGAAGAAACTAAATGCCACCTGCCGATATTAAACTCCACGCGTAAATCAAATGCACGTGACATCAGTGAAAAACCAAAACTAACCTCGTTTTACTGTTCAATCCAACCAACTTTCAATAAAAGGAGAATTAGATTAGAAATTGTCTGGATAAAAATATAAATAAAAAAGAGTTTATTTTTCAAATAATGTAGTTTTTGTTCAAGTCTTCTCAAAAGGCAACTAGTTAGTAAACTTCACAAGATTTGATGAATAATTAAAAAAAAAACTAGGAGTTTCAGGTATTACTTGATACCATACATGATTCATGAACCTCTAATAGTTTATTTATTTTTAATTGTATATCAATGTCATAGCCAATTTTATTCTCGTATAAACGTCTCTAAATATTATTCCCATGATTTTGGCTTGTGTGATTGTGTCTTTGTCCCTGTTTCAAAACAATATGCTAAGAAGCCAATTTTATGATCATGTCTACAATCTACAGACTTTCAGAACAAAGTGTCCCTAGGTTCAATTTTGCACTATTGATTTGAAGTCTCTTATTTTCTTATTTAACTTCCGTTTTGGCCGGATAAAATTTGTTTAAAACTTGCGATGATATTCTAACAAACTGATGAGGTCATGGGTATTTACGCTAAAAGAATATTCTAACAAACTAATGTTGACATCTCGTCTTCCATTGGTGAGATTAATCACATTCTTAATACGAGACCTTCTACAACATCCACGGGCAGGCCATGATGTATTCTCATACGTCTGCAATGTTTTATTACACGGGTAAGAATCCTAGTTTAAATTAAAAAAGTGAGTAATGAATAGTGTAGATAATTCAGAATTCTTAAATTTCGAGGATCAATAATTGAATCATGAATGTATTAGTCAATCAAGAGTTTCGTTTGTATGACTTTTCTCATACAAGAAGGTTCCTTTATGGTCACACATCTTGCAGGCTGAAAGCATAATATCGTTGAATTTAGCATGCTTTACAAAAGTCTAAAAGTTGGTTAATATATCATGTAAAAAGTCTATTGTTCGTTCATATTAACTTTTAGAGAAAAGATTTGTGACTTTTCAAAGTTAGAGGTAGGGGTGTAAACGAGCCGAGCTACTCGTGAGCTACTTGTGAGCGGATCGATAAAAAGCTCGAGCGAGCCGAGCTTTTTCGAGCTCGAGCTCGAGCCCGGGCTTTAAAAATAAGCTCATTAAGATATCGAGCCCGAGCTCGAGCTTTACATACCGAGCTCGAGTTGGCTCGGGAGCCTTATCGAGCTTTTTCTTTATATGTTTTTTTACTTTATTTTATAAATATATATTATTATTAATACTTAGATATATAAAAGTTATGATTAAAGATATATAATATGTATTTTGTTATGTATAAAATACATATAATTAAAAGTTTATGTAAGATTAAATATAAATAATTAAAAATTTATATAAAATCAAATATAAATAGTTAAAAATAAAATAATAAAAAACCAGACGAGCCGAGCCCGAGTCGAGCTCGAGAAGTTTATGACGAGCTCGAGCTTTGAAATTAAAGCTTTAAACGAGCCGAGCTCGAGCCTAGACGAGCTCGGGCTCGGCTCGCCTCGTTTACACCCCTAGTTAGAGGTACTCAAAAAGTTATTACCGAATACTTCTTTATACACTAACATTCACACAAAACTTTCTTTTTATGATTTTTGACGAGCAAAAGAGATAACGATCAAAGTAATACAATTTACGCGTGATACAATTGTTCTTCTAATGTTTAACTTAACGCCAGATGATATACAGTGATCATTGTTGATCGACTGATAATTTGTGGTCATCGATTCTTATATCATAGCATCAATACAACTAGTTTTTTAAATTAAAATTCCATTCTTAATTGTTTCTATTAAAATGAGTTTTAGTTTATTTATTTTTTCAAATATTCGATGATCAATTAACTTACAAACTAATTTCGAGATTTAACTTAATATGTCCAACATGATAACCTTCTAATGATATGATGACATGTGTCGTTTAAAATTTTGAAGTCTTAAATTAATAAAAAAATTAGAACACCATCGGTTTTTTAACGACAAATTATTACATAGAACCAGGGTTAACAAGGAACTAAAATCCCCAAAGAAGTACAAAACAAAAACAAAACAAAACAAAACAAGACAACAATAACCGACAACCTAAAATAAACATATCAATCTGAATTAAACAAGACACAAGTAAAGATCGGTAGCGTCTTACCCCTAGCTCTAGCCACTACCCGCATAAAGGAAATAGCCATCACATCACATACTTGTGTGTCAAAGTTTTGTAACTTGTGATTCGTATTTAGCTATGGAAACTGAAAACTATGTAAATTTTAATAAGTGGTATTTGAGTCAAAGCCATTAAACATGTTGGAGTGAACAATACACTGATTTAATAAAGTTTGTCTTTGAGAATATAGAGGGAAGCTTCTGATTATGCATGTGTGTTTCATCCAAGTAACAAAACGGAAAACTTGTTTGTTAAAGTTTGTGAGCCTATCACTTTTGGTTTAGTTACGGAATTATTAGTGGCGAATCTAGAAATGTTATTTTAGGGCGGAAACCATTAAGATGTAGATTAGCTATAACCATATTTATCTAATAAATCAAACTTTTAGGGGGTAATTTTTGGAGGGATTTTTTTTTTCTATAATAGGAAGTTTGGGAGGTAAAATTTAGCTAAATTTTTCTCCATACAAGTTGATGGAGCCAACTCCTTAAATGTTATATATTTACAAATTATTAAATATAATGGTTATAATTTCTTTATAAATATTACTATTTAACCCGTGTGTAACACACGGGTATTAAACCTAGTCTATCTAATAATTCTAAGTTTTAGGGGGCTACTTTTGGGGAGATTTTTTTTATATTAGGAAATTTGGGTGGGAAATTGAATGGAATTTTAATTATGCATGCATAAGTTGATAGAGTAAAATTTCTTAAATATAAAATATTTACAAATTGTTAAACATAATGATTATAATTTCTTACAAATATTATTATTTAACCCGTGTGTAACACACGGGTATTAAACCTAGTTTATCTAATAAATCAAGGTTTTAAGGGACAATTTTTAGGGGGAAATAATTGTTTTATAATAGGAAGTTTGAGAGGGAAATTGAGTGGAATGTTTCACCATGCATAAGTTGATGGAGCCAAATTCTTAAATATTATATATTTACAAATGGTTAATCATAATAATTATAATTTTCTATAAATATTATTATTTAACCGTGTGTAACACACGGGTATTTAACATAGTATTTAATATTTCTCCGTCTATTTTGGGTAGGAACGGGTCGAGTCGGTTTATTTTTTAGAAACATCGTTAAAATGGTTCCTAAAATATGTGTGTAATACGTGTTTGTTTTTGTCTTGACTTCTTTATGTTAAGTTTATTCATCGTTTATGTATTGATATAAAGTTCATATTTTTCACAAACAAATTAACTATTTAAAGAATTCATTAAGAAGTGTATATTTACTCTCCTTTACATTTATCGAATAATCATTGATTATTTTATGTAACGTAGGATTATCTAATCTAATATTATAAAAACATAACTCTTTTTTGCCCTTTTATTAAAGAATTGATATATTTATACTTTCACTACTAACTAGATCTAAGGTCGGGCCGCGTGATGTAGCGGTCGGGTCGAATGGTCTGGTCCTGCGTATGTGACTTTATCACATGCGTTGAAAAAACGTTTCATTTCTCGCACGTTGTGGTGTAAATGTCACATACTAAATAACGGAGAAATATCCAAACTTGGAAGTCAAAATGATAACCAAGTCAAACCTGAAGGGTTAAAGTCGTAAAACTTGTATTGTATTCAACCTAATGTGTCTGAAAGCAAACGGTTGTCGTACTTGCACCCATCTATCTAATAAATCAAAGTTTTAGGGGGCAAATTCTCTTAATTATGAGTTTATGACAATTAATTTTTTTTAAATATTATTTTTCAACATGTGTGTCCACACAGATATTAAACCTAATGTTACATTAATTTTCAGTTTTACATTAGAGTCAAGCCGTGAACTATCAAATAAACATTTAACACCCGATATATTATACACACATCCAAACACTTAAAATGATCTATTATTATTTTAAGTAAACTTTTATATATATATTTTTTGGTTTGATCAAAATAATGATTTGCATTTAAAGTTTTTGAAATTATTATTGGTCTTCTTTTACTTTGCAATTTTTCTCATTTAATTCCAAACCATAATTATACTATTTGGCAATAAAACAATTTAAAAAACTTTGAATCTACGCTATTTTAACCAAACAACACGAATGCAAAATAAAGTTTACTTTGTTATTTTTTTAACTTTTTGAAATAACTCTCAACCATTTTTATCATATCTGACTGGGTAACCTTTCATTCCTACACCCAGAATAAAGGCTTCATTCTCATAGGTGGTTCATTAGGTTGTTTGTCTTCGGCCAATTAAGTCTTTGCTTACGCCGCACTTCCCCTCATTTGGTCAAGGTTGGCAGAATAACTGACCTTCCTCCTTTCGACTTTTCCTCTCTTCTTTAGTTTGGGCTTCCACCCGGGCTTTTCCTTATTTTTTATAGAGACCCAAGGAAAATTTTCTAACAATTCATATAGAAAGGTGTTAAGACCTGAAAATGCTGAATCGGTTTGAAGAGCCAGATCTTATCAAAAAGCTCAAGAATGTTTTTACCTGCAAAACCAACATCGTTAGTCTCGTCACAAGGGCCTAGAAGGGGTCTATGTGACCAACCTCCGGCGTGAAAGTAAGTAATAGATCGTAAAGCTCACTAAAAAGGTTTAGAGCCTTCACTCTAAGATAAAAATCAGTGCTCGTGTTCGATGTAAGTGTGTGTCAAGAATGAAGATTGTGATTGTTGTTACCGTTACCTTTCTCTATATCTCCTCCTCTTTCTTGTTATGTGTGGTCCATATTGATCCTCGATGCATCTACTCCCTTTCCAGCGAGTTATTGGGACATCCATCTGATTTCGAACCACTTCACCGACATACATTGTACTATCTCCTTCTTCTTGCCATTAATGCTACCTATATAATGCAATATCTTCTCTTTGATTTTCCATAGCCGGCTTTTACTTTCATGAGGAAGTGTGACAAATCAGTTATGAAAAGTTATTATTCACCCTTTATAATATTTTAATATTTTTTGAAAGTGATTGTGAGTGTAGGAGAAAGAAACTGTAATGATAAAGTTATAAAAAATATTATTTAAATAGAATGAAATAGAAAAATAGTTGTTTTTAGTGTAATTTTAAAGATAAATATATGAAGTTTAGAAGGATTCGGCTAACATACAATTAGGGGTTGGACCCATGCTTTTATGACTATATCATTTTATATTAGTCTTCTAGTTATTGGGTCTTCATTGTTCAAACCCGACCCGGTTTATAGGCCCGGCTCAACAAAATGTGAGGCATTTCCCCCTGCATATGAAAAATATTCCAGGATGACACAAAAGACGAGTAAGGGACGGCCTTTTTTCTTAATAAAAAGAAGGTAAGGTTCATAGCTCTAATCTAGTAAAGGAGCTTTGATGGATGATATCCGCATTATATGAAACTTAAACATGTAACCTCTAGTAGAAGAGATGAGAATCACTTTATCATCAAAACAATGATGCCCACTTACGCGCACACGAACAATGCTTAAAAAAATTCAAACACGCCGCGGTAGCAAATAAAACTGAAAAACTGACATTGGATTTAGGGATAATTAGGCTCGAACGGATGACTTCCGCACGTCAAAGTGACACTCTACTGCTGCTGGGTAATATTCCTACACCCTACGGCTAGGGTCCAGAACTGGTTTTGGAATGTTTTCATAGTGTTACTAAATCCATCGTCTTCAACCTCTAGAATTAGGATTTATTTGAACAGAAAATTTAGTCATGGAAACGATACAACCTGAAACAAAGAAGAGGAAAATTTTCCGACTACCTCCTCGCCGGTTAAAAACCTCGTTTTTGTATTTTATTATTGTATATATTTTCTCTGTCATAGCATGTTCTTCGTTTGAACAGATAACTCACTATTTTTTATCTGCAAACGATGAAATTTGATTATTATGCATCAAAACCTGACTATTGTCATGGAATTATAGATCGTGATTGTCATTTGTTTGATAGTAGTGATTTTGATTAGATGTTAGGTCAACCAAAGTTCATCTGTATATTTCTGTTGATGTTACTCAATTGAAAATTTGAACTATATATCGATCCCCTGTGACTTAAATAATGCATCCTTTGACAGTGAGTTTGAAATTGGTTTTAATTATAGTGCAGCTCCTTCACCAACAGAAAAGAAAGATCCTCAACATCTAAAAATCATGCTATTGCACTGACAGGCTCAACAAGACGGGTCCAAAGCAAATTACAAGATATTCGATTCACCGTTTGGGAACTTCCTGGTGCCTGTTGTTCCAACTCGTGCAGAACTCGGTGGATGATCGATCGCTCAGGCATGGTATGCTAATGCTACTTTGTACTTCTTGTAAGTAGCTTAAAATACAGGGTTAATGTCTGCTAATTCTATATTAACACAATTAGCAGTGGATTATATATCCCAAAATACGCCTTGTAAGATTGAAGTTACAATGTAATCAATTTGAGAACCCTATTCTTTAAGACAGATGAAGTCAAAATTGATGCATAAACTAGTGATGATACCTGCCATATATCTGTATGTTATAACCTTGCAAGAATCCCTTGTCTAGCCCTGCCACATGTTAGCACTAAAAGGGGGACTAATCAAAGTTGGTGTTTTGGGTTTGTGACCAGAAGTAGTGTTGCATAAGCAGAGAAATGCTCCATAGGGTTTGAGACTATAAGTAGTGTTGCATAAGTAGATAAATGCTCCCCCAAACGTGGTTAAATTCGCTAATTTTACGATGATGTGCAAGTGTTAATGGTTGGTTTCATATGGAATATTGTAATTAAATAATAGACATATCAAGTTTTTAGTGTGTATCCTCATGCATAATATGCAAATTCTTACTTGAATCTTGCGTTTATGACAAATCTGTTGTTAGCTTGTGAACAGGCATAACAACACATCATGCAGCCCCCACTGTCTACTATTACATACTTGCTGTACATAGTCTATAACTTTCATGTTTATGCATTTTCGAGCTCGAGAAGGGGAAAAAGATCAGCTACATCACCAACATTATTCCGCATCCCAGATGCCTTGCTGCAACGTAGCAGCATCTGGCACACTTCCTTCATGGAGGGTCTTTTGGTTGGCAGTTTACTGGTACACCAAAGCCCGAGTTTAAACACACAAGACATCTCATCCAAGTATATTGGATCCTTAAATTCATTGTCTAAAGCGTCTGCTATCGGTGCACCACCTAGAGCTTTTTGCCAAGCCCATTCAGCAAGTGATATATGCTCGTTGCCATTGCTGGCCTCTTTCCCTGTTGTCAGTTCTAACAAGATCACTCCAAAGCTATAAACATCTATCTTCTCATTCACTTTGTTCGTGTGAGCATATTCTGTAAAAACAGATTATATATTACATTAGTGGGAAGTAACATTTACCAAGTATACGATAAGTGCATTATGCTTCTGTGAAACTGTGAAACATACCCGGAGCCATGTATCCAATCGAACCAACTACTGTTGACGTTGTGTTGAGGTCACTTTCCTTGGCTAAGATCCTGGCCAACCCGAAATCGGCTATCTTGGCATTGAATTCACTATCCAAGAGAACATTGCTTGATTTAACATCCCTGTGGACTATCGCTGGTGAACAATCATGGTGCATATAACACAAACCTTGAGCTGCACCCGATGCTATACGCAGCCTTTTAGGCCAATCAAGCACCACATGGCGCACGGAACCATTGAGCCCACGGCTTGATGGAGCCTGCTTTTGGTGCAGCCAACGGTCCAAACTCCTGTTTTCCAAGTACTCGTACACAAGGAGCTTTGTGGTGTCACATGAAATGCAACCCATCAGTTTAACTATGTTTGAGTGTCGAATCATGCTTAGAATCTCGACTTCTGCTAAGAATTCCTTCTCAAGCCTCTGATCTATGTCCTTTTTGCTTGAAATCTTCTTCACCGCCACAAAGTCACCTGATCTGTTTACCGCGATTCGGTACACCTTCCCAGAACCACCGTGCCCGATCTCGTTGTTCTCTGTCAAACGAGGCAAAATCGTGGATTCTGTGAAGTTCAGTTTCTGGTAAGAAGTGAATTTCCATTTTGATTCCAAACCATACTTTCTTCTCTGGTAAACAACAATGATATATCTGGTGATTAGCACCGCCAACAGCAATAATATGACTGCTATACTTGCAATAATTGCCACAAACTTAGCCGAAATCTTGCCATACAGCCTGGTTTTAGATCGGGAACTGCAAGATTTAAGCCCCAACAATGGGTTATCTGAGCAAAGACCAGGATTGTTCAAGAAACTCCTATCAAAGGCTCCATTATTTAGCTGACTTGGGATTATTCCGGTTAGATCATTGGATGAAAGATCAAGCAAAACGAGTCGTGCGCCAAGTTGACTCGGTATTTGACCGGAAAGATTGTTTCTTGACAAATCCAACACCGTGAGAACTTCTAAGAACCCGAGACCCACTGGAATCTGACCTGTGAGCTGGTTTCTACTGAGGTTCAAAGTATTGAGTGAGCTCCAGGAGACTATAGTTGCGGGTAATGCACCTCTCAGTTGGTTCCCATCCAGCATCAAAGTTGCTAAGTTAGCAAGTGCTGTTAATTCTTGCGGAACGGCACCATCAAGTAGATTATAACTTGCTTTGAACACCTTCAGACTTGTCCAAGAAGATACCCCGGTAGGAATTTGACCAGAAAATCTGTTATTACAGATTTCAAGTCTTGATAACTTTGGCCCCAATTCCTGTGGCAATTCACCGGAAAAAAAATTACTACTTATCATCATTGTTTCTAACATCGGGACCTTCCACAACCCATCAGGGATTGCCCCTGAAAATTTGTTGCCAAAAACCCGAAAACTCTTCAAGCTGCTACAGTTTTCAAGGGATTTTGGTATCTCACCCGAAAGACCTATCATAACAACACTTAAGCCTATAAGCTTACGCCTGTAACACAAATTTTCCGGTAAGTTTCCAGTAAACTTGTTTCGGCTAGCCTCGAATATCTTCAGTTCAGAGTACCTTCCAAAATCAGGTGGCAATGGACCAGATAGTTTATTGTCAAAAATTCTAATATCATGCAAGCTGCGCAAGCGGCCTATACCCCTTGGAATTTCACCAGATAACTGATTGTACATGAGGGTCAAATTCGTTAACCTCATCAGCTTCCCAAACCCGTCGGGGATATTACCGGTCAACTTATTTTCGGAGAGATCGATTATCTTCATGTTCAATGCTTCAATCGAATCCGGAATCCCCCCTGTTAAATTATTCTGATAAAGATAAACTTGTGTTAAACTTTTTAACATGAACAAATCACTTGGTATTGATCCATTAATCTGATTTTGAGACAAATCCAGCAGCTCTAAAGCTGCCATGCCAGATAAATTTCCGGGCATTTCACCGATCAAGTTGGCTTCCGCCATGTAAAACTTTCTAAGCTTTCTCAACCGAGTAAAAATCCGAGGCAGTCTTGTTGGTATGAAATCATTCTGGGCCAAGTTTAATTCTTCAAGATTAGATAAATAACCGATTTCAACGGGAAAACTACCGTTGAAGCTATTATGGCTCAACTGAAGTGATGAAAGCTTTGATAATCTTGAAATGTTGACAGGAATGTCACCGGTGAAGTTATTATTATAGAGGTTAAGGTATCGTAGCTCCGGAGACAATCGCGATATGTCGTCAGGGAGACGTCCTACAAAGAAGTTTAGAGAGAGGTCAAGATATTGCAGACTGGTGCAGTTGTAGAGAGCTTTTGGAAACTCTCCAGTGATGTAGTTGTAATTCAGATCAATATGTGTTATGTTTTTGAGGTCACAAATGAACGAAGGAACAGTTCCGTTGATGTCTTTATATGCTAAGTTGATTCGGGTGATGGCGGTGGCGGTGCAGATGATCTCAGGCCAGGTGCAGGGGTTAGAGGATTGGTTCCAGTGGCTGAGGGAGGGTGGATTGGACCACAAGTGTTTAAGGTTGAGAAGTGTGTTTTGGTCATTTTGGTTGGTTGGTTGTTGTGAAATTACATGAAAGGGCAGGAGGAAGAGGAGGTTAAGGAGACTAAATAGGGGTAGTATTGACATTCTAGTTTTCCGGCGGTTGATGAGGGTGGTTGATTAGAGTGGTGACATGTAGGATTATTATGGGAGTTGCAGAAGTGTGAAAGAAAAATATATATTGACTTAAACTTGATGTTGGCGCCTTGTCACTCTTGTATAAAAAGAGAGAATTACAAGAATCATCCTCAAATGTTTTTGTTTTAGTGAGGGAGGACCTTCAACTTTTTGATATTAGAATTTTTGCTCTTTTCATCTTTAGTGTTCGGCTTGAAAAACTTGAAATTAATTCAATTCCTAATCGAATTTACCATTTGAGTTTGTAATCGAACACACAACTAGTTTGTACAAAGTTTTGAATTTCTAATGAATTCGAATATGTGATTTAGTATTTGGGATTGGATGTATGTTTTTTATTTGTGTCTTTAATAAGGGTGGAGGGAGTGTTCCTTGTCTGTCTCTTTTTCCTACAACAAATAACATATTGTCATGTCACATTGTAACATTTCATCTCTTTTAACCGCTTGGGAGAGAGCGAACCTTATAGATCGGCCTCCTCATCTCTTCAAGTAGTGTGTGTGACCCACAAACCCAACATTTACTTATTAAATTGTCTTCTAATGAATTCTGAAACAAGGATAGAACCTCGTTTAGCCATCTTCCCGGATAAGGGCCGATGTGCTTGGGAGCTCGCTAACCTTGTTTTCATATTCCAATCTTTCTACTTTAAATATACAACTAAAAAATATTGACGTTTTCAGTTGAGGTATATTTTTATATTTTGAACTGAAAAATATCACTCGGATTTGTGGTGGCGATGGATGTGATTAGTGAGCATATGGAATTTTGGGGCATAGATTTGTAGGAGTAATGGTGAAGACAAACCGTAAAGAAAAAGCTGATGGTGGCAGCAATGGTATCTACAATTTTCTAGTAACATGTATATTTTTATGATTATTATTAAATGAATTACTAATGTAGTAACGTGTATGAATAGTGTTTCACTCGATTGTCACATGGCTTTTAACGATTCAATCAACAATTTTTTTCATGATTTAAACGTTTGCGTATGGAGTTTAGATAGGAGCATGAAACCCTCTTGCTCCACTAGTAGGGCATGCTTCTCCTTCCAAGTAAGGTCTAGAGTTTGAGTGTTGCGATGAGCTGAGATTTTCCTAAACTTTTTATCAGACATTGATGATATATTTTAAAACAAACTAAATACTCGTTATACATGTATTGACTTTCCAATTAATAACGACCAACACACCTTAGTCCAGTGGTAAGACCTTGCCCCGATACCCAACTCACCCAAACTCTAAACCTGCCTACGACTTTTTTTTGTTTTTTCAGTTTTAATTGCCTGATGATATACTTAGTGGTACCTATACTGAATCCTCAAGGAAAACTCCCATCTTAGAGCATGGGGGATATCATTAATTTGAATACATAGATATTGTTAGATTATTTTAAAATAACGGTTGATAAAACAACTTATAAATAATGGATACAGGGTGGAAGAACCGAGATCGAAACATGTTAGACATATGGTTTTATTTAGGATATAACATGGAAATAAAATCATGACTAATTAAATTAAGGGTTATTGGATTTAATCACCTTCAACTATTGGTTATTGGTCGTTGTCACCCTCAAGTATCACTTTGGCCAATATAACTCCCAACTAAACACTTTGGTGTCCGTATCACCAAAAGTCAACCAATTCAAGTCACTTTTGGTTAACTTTTGATTATTTTTTGGTTAGCTTTTGGTGTTACGGACACCATATCACCAAAAGTTAACCAATTCAAGTCACTTTTAGTTAGTTTTTGGTAAATTTTTGTTAAATTTTGGTGATACAGACACCAAAATGTTTAGTTGAGAGTTATATTGGCCAAAGTGATACTTGAGGGTGACATCGGCCAATAACCAATAGTTGAAGGTGATTAAATCCAATAACCCTTAAATTAATACTATTGGATCAAATTTGTTATTGAGTCAAAAGATAGGGACGATAAGTGGATTTAACTCAAACTTATAAAAACCGAATCTATGTATGGTTGAAGTCCAATCGCACTTATTAAAGATATTTCAATAGTCATCGTCAACGTCTCCCATGTTTTACGTTTTGCACATCGGCATCATGGTTATTTTGTTTTGAAGTTTTTTAAAAATTAATTAAAACTTTTTTTCTAACACACTTAAAAACGTCCAACACACTCTAATGAGTGATTAGCTCCATGACAAGAAGTCTAGCTAATTCACTATGATAATGCGTATCAAGCGATTTTCTATATATCATCATTTGATATACGGGGCTAATCTTGAAAATTTTGATATCATGTGCGAGTCTTAAAAAAAAGAAACCCCTATTATGTCTTGGGAGGTCCAAGAAATGATAGAGCCCTGCCTTAGAAAAACTTTATTTTCTTGATTTATTCTTTAATAAAGAATCAATTTAAAATTTGTATTTGAGAATTAGATGGTCTTATACTCTTTTATGTTTTCTGGCTTTTAACAATTTTTTTATAAAATGTTTTTTATATAATTTTTTTTAAAATTATGGTATCACCTGGATTCAAATTTGAAATCAGGTTTTTTTCCAGCTTAAGGGGATGTTTCGTAGCCTCTGATTAATCAGTAAGAGGCTACATTTTAGTGGTTCAAAAGTCCGTTCAATGGTAAGTGTTTTAAAGTATGATGAATGATAAAGTCTTATTATTCAGAGACTATATTTTAATCATTCGTCAATTTTTTTATTGTTTATGTTTAGAAGTTTTGACCTATTAAAAAAAAGTTTTTAGATGATTATTAAGAAGCTATCAAACACCTTAACTTTTAAGGCTTACTCTTTTGTGGGCTGATCTTGGTCTTAGTTCACCGATTTCAATATAAAATGACTTTTAATAATTTAACTAGAGTTGTTTCATTTGACCTTTTAATTAAATTATTAAAATAACAAATGAGTTTTTTTTCTTTCGATCAATCTTCATGAATCTACTACTTTTAACTATTATTTTATTAAAAAAAACTAGATTTAACACCCGTGTGTAACACACAGGTTAAATAATAAATATTTATAAAGAAATTATAATTATTATGTTTAAATATTTGGAATTTGTAAATGTTTAATCTATATAATAATTCAAGGTTTTAGGGGGGGAATTTTTGGGGGGAATTTTTTTAATCCATAAAAGGAAATTTGAGAATGAAAATATGAAATACCATGTATGAGTTGATGAAACAAAATATCCTTAAATATTAAATATTTACAAATTTTTAAACATAATGATTATGATTTTATAAATATTAATATTTAACCTGTGTGTAACACATGTGTGTTAAACCTAGTCTATCTAATAAATTAAGGTTTTAGGGGGCAATTATAAGCGGAAAAATATTTGATCTATAATAGGAATTTTTGGAAGGAAATTGTATGAAATTTCTCACCATGCATAAGTTGATGGACCAAATACTTAAATATTAAAAATTTACATATACTTAAACATAATGGTTATAAATTATTTTTAAATAGGCAAATTGGCCTAAAATAATCCCAACTAACACCCATTGGACGAAAATAATCTCAACTCAGTTTATTCCCTCCAGTGGTCCCAAATCCAACTTTTTTGGCCTACAGTGGTCCGCCGTTAAGTGCACTTAACGGCCGTTAACTTTTTTTCTATTTTTTTCGAATTTCAAACCGATATTTTAGGGATTTTGATCGTGAGGAGAATACGAGTCTGTTGATGTAAACCTTACTTCCAATTGTTGCTCCAAATGGTTTAATTTTGATATCCGGTTAAAGCACCGTTAGGTTTTAAACACCCGATTGAAGACCGTTTTGTCGTTTGAAACACCAGTTCGAAGTAAGGTTTACATCAATTGAATCATATACTCCTCCCGATCAATTTCCATAAAACCTTGTTTTGAAATTCGAAAAAAATAAAAAAAAAGTTAACGACCGTTAAGTGCACTTAACGGCGGACCACTAGAGGCCAAAAAAGTTGGATTTGGGACCACTGGAGGGAATAAACTGAGTTGGGATTATTCTCGGCCAATAGGTGTTAGTTGGGATTATTTTTAGCCAATTTGCCTTTTAAATATTATAATTTAACTCGTGTGTAACACACATGCATTAAACCTAGTATTTAATGATATTGCTCCATCAACTCATTGCATGACACTTAATATTTTCCCTCTCAAATTTCCTATTATATATTAAAAAAATTTCCCCCCAAAAGTTGCCCCCTAAAACTAGGGCTGGCAAATCGTGTCTTATCGTGCTTAACAGGTTTCTGACGACGCGAGTAACACAAGTATCAAACACGAAAATGACCCGTTTAACAAATGGCTTTGATTGTTTGAGCGTGACAGTTATCTATTTTATGTACCAAGAAGGAGATATGTGAAACCCTAAGCTCCTAATTTCAATTATATTAAAAAATAAGAAAATTGCATGTTGTACTTTTTTGCTTAACAGGTCTTATCGTGTCTAAACAGGTGACCCAACTGCCAGCCCTACCTAAAACCTTAATTTATTAGATAGACTAGTTTTACGCCCGTGTGTTACACGGGTAGGGACATAGAAAAAATATAAAATTAACCAAATCTCATTTTTGTTTATTAATTAACTCACTCAAACTTTGTTTGTTTCAATTAGATAACTTAACTTTACCTAGGAGTAGAACATATTAAACTGAAATTATCTAATTGAAACAAAACAAAGTTTAACTGACCTAATTAATTGAAACAAAATATAAAGTTTATTTGTTTTATGAAATTTTCCTTTAAAAAAAATAAACATATAAAAATAAGTTTTATATTATCACGTTAAATAAATGTTTGTTAAAGCTAAAAAACTTACAACAATAAAAAAATATCTTATGTGAACAATAGACATGCTTATATTTGGCAAGGATCTCATCAAGACTTTGGTTTAGCAATATAGACGCATTGATTAAAAACATTACATTTAGAAATGTTGAATATTTTTTGAACAACTGAATGCAATTTGTTCGAGTTTAATCAACATTATAAAAACAATAATTAAGGACGTAAATGAATTAATAGGTAATATAAATTTTATATTTTCCAAACAAATTAATTCAAAGCGTAACATATTTTTGGAAAAAAAATTTCATTTGATTACCTTGCTAATTTAGAACTAATTAAAAAATGATTTACTTATGGAATCTAAATCTTCATCTAATAAAAATGTTATAAAAATTTTGAGCGGGAAAACTACTTTTTAAGTGCCTCTAATGGGTGACAATTATTCTTTAAAACTCTCTTTTATTAGAAGGTATAGATTGATATGTATAGTATAATTTTTTTTATTTTGATGTCTATGAATGATGGTGTCTTAACCTGCGCCCACCCCACCCTTGCACAAACCGCCCTAGGATATCCACCTTCGATGTTTCTAACATCTCCACATTGACCTATCAAAAGTCATCTCCTACCATTTAGGTAGACGACTAAAATCATGTTTGATGTCTACTTTTCACCTTCTAATCATAATAATCCCTTCCAAGACTTCAAAAGAATATCAAAAGTTTACCCAATCAAATGTGCACATATAAGTGCAATGCTATCATGATTCCTATCAACAATTAGGGTTTGAAGATTAGATTTTGCTATCTCTTAGACATTATTTGATGATGAGAGACTTATAAACATCTTGTCGATCGATAGCAAAATTGTATACACTTACTAGGTAGTAAAACCGGCATATACAATACATTCTTAAGGGATAGAAAAGTAAGAGAAATACAAGCATAACTGAAGATAAGCATGTTTTATGTATAGTATCAAGAAATACTGCTTGTGGAACCGCAATAACACTGGTTTATTAGCTAAATGGCAATTGTTGCATAACTAAGCTATTTGTTTTAGACATACAAATAGAACTTGCAAGCAACCGTGTGGATGAACCGAGTTGACCTTAGTTTCATAAATCCATACTTGATCTCTAAAGCTCGAGTTTGATCGGTTGATAACACACAGCTTTTCTTGCTCTGTTATACTTTAGCTTCTTTATTGTTTAATAATTATTATGGAAAATGAGATTGAAATAATCTCAATTTTTAACTATTACTAGCTACTAATTTTAAGTTTAAAAATTCTTGTCACCAGTGTCAAGTTTTTAACTATTTTTTTTATTAAGGGTCACACTCTTAACTTAACCACATTAATTTTTTGTGACGTGACTGCTAACACGGTAAATTGAGAAATTACATGTCAAAAAAACAGTTTGTTTATTTTAAATTTAAGGGTTATTGGATTTAAACACCCCCAACTATTGGTCATTGGCCGTTGTCACCTCCAAGTATCACTTTGGCCAATAACACCCCCAACTAAATACTTTGGTGTCCGTATCACCAAAAGTTAACCAAATCACTAACGTCGTTAAGTTTTGCTGACGTGGCACGGTGACGTGTCCTATCTCTGCTTATGTGGCACGGTGATGGCGGCCAATGATCAATAGTTAAGGGTGTTTAAATCCAATAAGGCAATAACCCATTATTTATCTATATTTAACTAAGAATTGACCTGTGTCACGTGATGCGACGAGCGGGTTTTAGTTGGTGCATATGTCGTGTCATATTTGTGACTTCGTTACATGCGTTACGTTATTGATTATCTCATGCACGTTCTGGTGTAGTATAATGCCTCGTACCTTGCAATGTAACATGTCAAAGTAATTAAATGCTTCCATCACCAGCAAGAACAAAAAGCGAGAAATGGGGTCGCTCTGTCTCGATCCTCTTTTCAAGTGAACTTCCGAGTAAGCGACCTATTTAATAAAATTGATGACTGGGCAGAATTAAGACAACATTTAATCCATAAACACCATAAAAGCGGAAATTTATTTATACCATTATATTGTACAAAAAAATCCTAGTTAACAGTGTCATATTGGATCAAGTGGTCATGATGTGCATTGAACATCTACACGAGGGCTGGATATTTTTGTTTTTTTTCTTCTTTTTAAACTTTTTTTTCTTTGTATATTCTTTTGTTTTAGTTAGTTTTTTTAATTACTTTGATGGCATTACGTTGCAAGGTACAAAACATAATATTACACCAGAACGTGCATGAGATAATCAATAACGTAACGCATGTAACGAAGTCACAAATATGACACGACATATGCACCAACTAAAACCTGGTCGTCGCATCACGCGACACAGGTCAATTCTTAGTTAAATATACATAAATAATGGGTTATTGCCTTATTGGATTTAAACACCCTTAACTATTGATCATTGGCCGCCATCACCGTGCCACCTAAGCAGAGATAGGACACGTCACCGTGCCACGTCAGCAAAACTTAACGGCGTTAGTGATTTGGTTAACTTTTGGTGATACGGACACCAAAGTATTTAGTTGGGGGTGTTATTGGCCAAAGTGATACTTGGAGGTGACAACGGCCAATGACCAATAGTTGGGGGTGTTTAAATCCAATAACCCTAAATTTAACCCTAATTGCATCCCCGTATCGATTCCAGGGAATATCAATATGTGAAGCTTGAGCCAGAGCTCGTTTGTTAAAGAAGCTCCAAGGAAAGCTTGATCTTTGACTTGAACTCGTTTCAATTCTAGGATTTCATCAAGCTGATTTTGTGTAACTAAGTTCGTTTACTATGGGGGGGGGGGGGGGGGAAACAAAAGCATATAGGTTTTTAATTCGCATGCTTATATGTTTGGCAATAAATAACGTCTAAATAAATAAGAAAGTGTAAACTGAAGTTTTGTTGTTTTGGTCTTTGTGTTTTAATATTTTTAACAGGTTTGATCATACTTTAACAACTTCAGTCATTGTGATTTTTATTTATAGAGAAATGATCTCAAACACTAACCCCATCAAACTTTCCTTTAAATTCCCTCATGCGTCCCACACGTGAAATGTAAAAATATCATTTCTCTCATTTCTTTATCTAGGTCAACATGTAGATTAACACTTTTATCCAGTCGCATGCCAAAAATAGGAGAAACAACATTTTTACGTTGCACGTACGTTAGACTTAACAGAAAATTGGATGAATTTAAAGTTCATATTTTCAATTTCTATTAGAAATAAAATAAAAAAGACCTAAATTGTTAAAGTGAGACTGAACCTGCTAATTGTGTCAAAACACAAGAATTAAAACAACATTTTACTCATTTAGAAATAATGAAGTAACTTCTTTTTTTTTCTTATATATATTTCTTATAAAACAATACTTTTGAGTGTTTGATAAAAGTTTTATAAGAAAAGTTGCAACCATTTCAAATCAATCGTCAAATAAAAACTAGAGTTAAGTGCAATTTGCACCCATGTGGTTTACACTTAAAAGCACTTTGCAACCCCGCTAAAAAAGATAGACTTTTTGCAACCCCATGTTTTCTAAAGTGAGTCATTTGCATCCCTCCGTTAAATTTACCGTTAGTTAATTGTTATTTTAAAGGGTAAAAAAGACTTTTTACAATCTAAAAACTTAAAAATGTTTAAGCCATTTCAATCTTCATCATTTTCATAGTTTCAAGAACAAATTACATATTTCGTCCTTTATGTTTATACGAAATTACATAACTCGTCCTTAAACTTAGGTATTTACAGTAAACATCCTTTATGTTTAAAAAAGTTTGCAAGTTTCGTCCTTTCTACTAACATATGTTAATTTTTAATGTTAACAGGTGGCATGTGCCCTTCACATGAGGGCACAATAGTCTTTTTATATCTAAAAACCTAAAACTAAATATTATAATAAAACCAAAAAATATATAAACAAAAAACTCACTCAGTTGTCTCTCTCAGTACTATTTCCGGTGGCATCTCCGGTGACCACCACCACCACCACCACCATAACAACAACTTATTCGTCTGAAACGCCCAAACCCGCACCAATTATCACCATCATATCAGAAAAATCGCCCCAAACCACCACCAATCGTACAATTCGAAATGGGTTATGAAACCCTATAAATTAAAGGTTTGGATGAAGCTGTTGGTTGGGGTGTTCGGGACAATGAAGCAAAATTGGTTATGAACAAGAAATTGCAAAAGAAGAAAGTAAAGACCAACAATTGCTTTCACAATATAAAGTTCAATCTTTTCTTGTTTCTTGTACATCCGAGATGTGAGTTAAAATTGCTCATCTGAGACTTCTAACTTATATATTTGTTGCTAATTAGTACAATCAATTTGGTATTCAACGGGGTGTGGAGGTTATGATGCAGGTGATCCTATTCGCCAGAGCCGCTGTGGATAGAGTAGGTTTGAGTGGGATGGGTGGTTTTCAGGTGAGAAATCAAACACATATATATTACTGAGGTGGACTGGTGTTTGGCAGATTAGGGTGAGGAAGAGACCGGCAATGGTGGTGGCGGTTATGGTATAAGCAGGGAGTGCAGTGGGAGGAAGATGATGGGGTAGTGTTCTTTTATATTTTATATTAATATTAATATTAATTTAAGAAAAAAAGAAACAAAAAAACATAAATTACAAAAATAGTCCTTTAGTGTCTAAAAATGCCCTCACGTGAAGGACACATGTCACAATGTAACGTTAAAAATAAACGTCCATTAGTAGAAAGGACGAAACTTGCAAACTTTTTTAATCATAAAGGACGTTTAATGTAAATACCTTAGTTTAAGGACGAGTTTTGTAATTACCGATAAACATAAAGGACGAAAAATGTAATTTGTTCTAGTTTCAAACAGACAAACATCAACACCTAAAAGGCAAAAACAACAAACATGAAACACCATCACCAACCTCAGGAAGACCATTCACCCAACTCCAATCTGCATATTTCTTTCCTTCAACGTTGAGCCAGATCCATCAAGCTATCACTATACTCCACCATTGATTCTCAAAACCAAATTCCGTTACAAATCGAAACGATGATTTACGGTTCTTTCGGTCGACTCAAAATCACATAACTAATCATCTCCGATTCATCTTCGTTCACCTTCGTTCATCTTCACCTTCGAATTGATCAATTGTGTATGCTAATCTGATTACCGCGTTTTGATTTCACGTGTTTTGTTTAGTGGTCAGATCTGAGACGCAAGTGAAGATCTGAAGTTGAAGATGTAACAAGAAAACTCCTAAACAAACGGTTTCCTATATTAAATCAAGGATATTGAATAAAGCCTAGGGAAATCTTATTTCACTTCCTTAATTTTAAGATTTTTTTTTCAGATCCAACTGTTTCACAATATGATACACAAACTTAGAAGAGAATAATGACTTGGAACATGTTTCCTTCATCTATTTGCTCATTTAGAATTTGATTCATGAAGTCAGGCTTAAAGCCCAAGGCAAGATGAAAAGAGTGAACTGGAAAAAAAATTAACGATTGTGTTTTATTAATAAGAAAGGGGTATAATGGTACTTTCATCATTAATCAGATGGTAAACTAACGATCAAGTTAACGGAGGGGTGCAAATGATTCACTTTAGAAAATACAGGGTTGCAAAAGGTTTAATTTTTCAAATGGGGTTGCAGAGTGCTTTTGGGTGTAAACCACAGGGGTGTAAATTGCACTTAACTCTAAAAACTATAAATTGAAAATATGAAAAATATGTATATAAAAAATTCACACATTTGAACTATATTTAAGAGACGACAGTAGAAGACGAGTATGTACCACTGCAGTAGCAATTAGGTGCAAATCCAAGTCTTAATAATAAGAAAAATATTATGATTTGATTTGATATCACGATGTGAGGATGAGGCATCAAAAGTCATCTCCTTCCATTTAGATGAAAAGATCATGTTCCGTGTCCACTTTCTTTCTCCAATCATCACATGTCTGTGTTGGAAGTGTTAGGACGTGAATACGGAAGTGTTGCGGAAATATGAGATCACAATGTATAACTAGCGATGTTAATTTCTGACACGTCACGAAACACGCGTCACGAAACACGACATGAAAGTAACCAGCTTTTACGAGTCATGTTTGGATTGACCCGTATAAAAATTAGTCATTTTCGGATTGAATCATTTAAAAAACAGATTGACCCGTCAATTCGTTTAGGTTTCAAAACTAATTTTGAGGTTGTACCCTTTCTTTTACTATTAATACTCACAATAAAAAAAATTCATTACCACTTAAATTTTTTACTTTTTCATTTTCAAGCTAAATATATAATGCATGTTATATGTACCCTTAGGGCACATATTAGAAAACCCCATATATAATTATTGTTTTTGTTTACCATAAATAAATTTGATTTGAATAATATGTTAAAAGTAATTATATGGTTGCTTATAATAATATTTTTTAATTAAAACATGTAAACTCAGATATTAAAATGTCTTTCTTAACCGACTTACACAACTACGTACAACTCGTAAATTTATTTAGTTCATTTTGATAAATAAGTTAAATGAGTCATATACGAGTTGAATTGAATTTATGTTATCTGGGTTAGGGTTGAAATTGTTATATATGAACATGAGTCGGGTTAGAGTTGTATAATTCAACCCGCGGCCCCTGCTAACCCTCCAACCCTATACAAATTGATACCCCTAAGTATAATGAGTGCAAGAGCATCCAAGATCCAAGAAAACTGGTCTACCATATAAAGAAGTAAGTCAAACATGACAAAGTCATTATGTCGCATCTACATAAAACTTAATTAGCGTTACAAAGTTAGATCTAACGACAACAATGACTCCGACATTAGTAGTGAAAGCCTGACGTTAGCAACGATCACTTATCCAAAAGATCTACATGAAGCATTCAACTTGATCACTTGCTGATACACGTGTGATTTTCTAGGACCCGAGCACTCTTAACTCGTGGTCTTTACAACAGGAAAGAAGAAAAATAATTATTGCCATCTTTCCTAACCACGTTGCAGACTATTTGAAAAGTGAGTAATGATAAGAACTTCAATAATCTACACAAGTCTCATGGCAGATTGATTGGATTTGGAAAACATCGGGCAAAAATGAATAATCTTACATGAAATCATTGGTGCAAATTCGATTTTTGATGTATTTCTATCAGCTGCTAGTTTTTCAATAAAGTTTAAAAAATGAGATCTAAGGAGATGATTCCATTTGATTTTTTATGCCCATTTACTAATAAATCATTTACAAAACACAACGCCTTCACATTCAGAAAACACACAAAAGTCAAAGTAAAATGACAAACTATCGGCATACTTCACAAGATACAAGTCTAGCTAATGCTTTATCTGTAGCTCCTGTAGTTGGGGGTGTACATACAACTCTCCGTGTACTGAACAAGATTCGCAGGGCGGGGGAGACGGGTTGCCAAACCTGTAACCGTTCAGCCAATTTTTTTTTGTTAAAATAAGAACGCAAGTTCCTATTAACACAAGTCAATTCAGACAATCATTATTACTAATTGGGCTTTCTAATGACATTCGAGTAACTAATTATTTATAAAGTATCACAAAATGTGCTCCGCGTCAACCCAACCTGACCCAACCATTTTGACCCATATGACTAGTAGCCATTTTTACTAGAACCTGTTTTCAGCAATTACCAAACCACTTTGACCCGTCCAATTTGCCTACACAAGGTAATAAGTAAAGCAGGGCTCACCAAGCTCATACGCTTTAGCAGCAACGTTTGCAGCAATATGAGCAGAAATCTTTCTAATATTAGTAAGAGGAGGATAAATCATCCCTTTATCGTAGTGCTCTTGGGTTACTTGATTAGCCAATGCTTCCGCTGAAAATAATTCATTAATTTAATAAAGAGATGATACTAGTGATCCATGCCGTGTAAAATTCCCAGGCGTTTGAACAAATTTACAAAATTGTCAAACATTGTAATGCATTTTTTATGTCAGGTAATATAATTTGTACTTACATGCTGCCAAAAGCATCTCATCATGTACACGGATTGCACCAGAGATGACTAACCCAAAACCAAGTCCAGGAAAAATGTAAGCGTTGTTTGCCTGGCCTGGAACGAAGCTTTTGCCATTGTACTCATATGGATCAAAAGGACTACCACTGGAGAATATTGCACGGCCCTACGAATTGATTGGATTTTAAGTGGTGAGTTTTGTTTACATGAAAGTTCTTTTTCTAGTTGATTACGAAGTAGCTAATTTCCATTACCTCCGTCCAGGTGTAAGCTTGTTCTGCAGTGCACTCTGCTTGTGCGGTGGGATTGGAGAGTGCCATAATAAGCGGTCTCTGCATATAGTAATTGTTCCATTACTAATTTAGTGTGTTCACCTAATCACATGTGGCGTGTGTGCAAAGCTGGAAATTTTGGCCCATTTGCATATGATTGGCTTGATTCGAGTTTTGTATCTCTAGTTGGGAGAAAAAGATAGCTAGAAAGGAAACATATCAAAAGTTGTCCAATGTACATTTGATCGAAACCACCTAAGTCCTAAGACATGTGTTCAGAAAAAGAAAACAAAATTATTATTGAAACAATATGAGTCATGTAACCATTTATGACACGCTAATATCTTTTGAAAGTCAAGTTTGTGGACAAAAAGTCTTTCGTGTCGACCCAACATGACCCACACAAAAGTTACCCAGTTCTACAGACTACAAACCGCCCATTTAGCCACCTCTGTGTGTGTGTGCGAGAGAGAGAGAGAGAGAGACACGGAGCGAGAGAGCTAACATGGTTGATGGCTGCCATGGCCTCAACTACATCCTTTGTAAATGTTTGTCCTACCCCCGAGGTTCCAATTAGAACAGACGGTTTCATGGCCTGATGATCAATGGAAATCAAATTTACTTTTATGCTATTGGTAAAAGAATTTATCATGAATAGTGAAAAATTATTAAAATCTGCTCACTCTGACAGCATCCAAAAGAGTGGAAAGAGGCTCATGTTCATGAGCCCATGGTTTTTTAAAGTGCTGAAGGGAATCTTTACGAGAACTAACAATTAACCCCTGAAGAAACATTTACCATGAGGACAGAAGCACACTTTTAGAAGAACAAAAGGTAAACATGCATACCCACCTTAGAATCTACAAGCCATATCTTCTTACGAGCCTCTTCGACGGGAATATTTGTCTGGAAACATTAAACAGAGTGGTAAGAAAAGCAACAATTATTGGTGCATGCTAATAAACTAAAAGGTGATCGTAAGTATCAAGCTGGTACCTTTGTTGATATCTCAAGAGCAATAAGCTCTGCAATACCAGTCCCGGCCTAAAACACAACAATGTATAAGACATCAGTGAAACTTGAAATCCAGTTCGTATCTCCTATATCCTTATGCACAGAAAGTAACAGTAAACCACTTGTGCTTATTTTCGTGTTTGCCAGGTAGAAATAAAACATAACTCCCAGACTCATTCACAAGTAAATGGGATCAAAATGCTATCTCCATGAAAGATACATGAGATCAGTGATAAGAGATAAGGTATGCAGATATTGCTCCCAAAATAATATATTTGATGATGTAAAAGAAGAGCTAGACTTTAGGTACACTCTTACCGAAATCAACATGCTCATTCTTACATATTCTTAAAAGGCAGTCAAAATTAGATTTAATAAAAGAGCACAAAGATAAAGAGCCTCACTTCCCCAGCACCAAAGAACAAGAATGTATGATCAGCCAAGCTACCACCAAGCAACTTTAATGATGCAACAAGACCGGCCAGAACAACAGCTGCAGTCCCCTGCAAACAAATATTACAAAGTTATGCAGGAATTAAGAGATCATCACACTAGAAGTTCTTCAATCACCACATATACCTGAATATCATCATTGAACACCAAATGACGAGTTTTATATCTGGCTAACAGCTCAAACGCGTTGTGGTTTGCAAAGTCTTCAAACTGCAATTTTTTAATGATACCAACATAAAATATGATGCATTTATGAACTCCAGGCTCCAAAAGTCGAATACAACTTTCAGATGCCACATTGATTATTTATTTACCTGCACAAGGACTTTTTCACCATAGTTCTGCTTGACTGCAGACATGAACTCTTCAAGTAAGTCATAATATTCCTACAAAAGCAATAAATGTAATAGCTTTCCTTTGTATCAAAAGAACTACATAAATAAAGTAACATAAATAAAGTAACAGTAGATCTAGATAACTTTAAGCCTTTAAGGTAAGCAGTCTAAATTTACCTTTCCGGTGGCTCTCTTTTGTCTAAGACCGATATAGAACTCATCATCCAGTAGTTTCTGGTTGTTCGTCCCCACATCAATGGTAATAGGCAAGCACTACATACACAAGTTAAACATCATAATCAACCACTTTAAACCACACGAGTTACATATTATCATGCAATGACGTATCTTGATGCATAAAGTAAATTTATGGTTCAAAATTTTGTTCCTTATCCACAAAAGAAGAACAACTTAACACGTGAATCATATCTTAAGAGAAACGATTCCGTTTCAACTAAAGAGGCTTACCGCAGAAGGCCTAACACCTCCAAGTGCAGTATATAACGCGAGTTTCCCAACAGGAATTCCCATACCCTGCACAAATTGAAATAGTTACATTATTATTAATCAACAATGCTAATACATCTGATAAAACTGACGAAACAAATTCAGTAAGCTTATTTAACCTGACACCCAAGATCTCCCAAACCTAAGATACGCTCTCCGTCCGTCACCACAATAACTTGAATACTCCTCTCAGGCCAGTTCTTCAGCACCTCAAGAATTTTTCCCCTAAAATTAAGCTGCCTCATTGTCAACTTAAACTAATTTGGAATAACGCGTTTTAGGTAGTTCAATCTAGAAGTCATACTTCTCTTTCAAACTAATGTAGAGACCTTGTGGACGCTTGAAAATACACCCGTATTTCTGACAAGCCTCACCAACTGTAGGAGTGTACACAATGGGAAGAAGCTCTTCCACATTATCAATAAGCAGCTTATAGAACAGCCTCTCATTTCGCTCCTATAAACCACAATACAGCAAATGAAATGCGAATTACAAACATTATGATCTTCGATCTTTCAAGGAGCTAGGATCGGATCAGATCATCTTCAAGTACAACAACATGCACATGTTCTACTACTCAAACACATTTATAACCGAAAACCAAACTTATATATACACACGATTAAGTTGATAGTGATACCTGGAGTTCCATCATTGCCACATATTTGTGCAATGGAACTTCATAACTGCGAATATTTTGCAACAATTTCTTCTCCTAGCAAGTCATAAACACAAAATATCTTACACAAACTAACTTTTATGCTTAAAACAAACTAATCTCCATTGTTAGGGAGATCGAAAACCTGAAGCCCCTGCGTCGAAAGAGCAGGAGGCAAGAGACCACGCAGGTAATGAGAATCTCTTTCTGGTTCAGTGAAAGCAAGCCCCTTATTATGGCGTGGATCCCTCAACAAAGTGTATCCACTAAAACATTTACGTTTTAAGGTTACAATCAACTTCATCAACATAATCAATCAATGCAGTCAATAGCTAGCTAGCATTGAAAACTAACTAAATTAAGCAGCATATATAAATTATACAACAACAAGTCAACAGCTTATATATGCAATTTGATGAAATAAAATCTGAAATTAGAAGGTTAAAGCAAAAGTAAAGGGACCTGGCGACGGAAACAGTCCAGGGCGTGAGGAACTGGTGTTGTGTGGCACAATCTTCACCGTAGACGTCAACGACGCCACCGCCGACGGTGGACGACGGATCAACCATAAAGTTTCCGTTCTTCATTTCTAATCTACAGTGAACCGACTCAAAATATGCGACAGCTATGAATGAAGTATATATATGTATGTTCATGCAAATGTTGAGACCAAAGTAAAAATAGACGTGGCACAAAGACGCATGGACAGACAGACAAATATAAAATTGGATGCCCAACTTGGATGACACATGTTATTATCTATCTTTTTTTTTAACTAAAAAAATAGGTGACTGTTTTGATATGTGTGGTTTCAAATAGCTTTAACCAACCAAGACTTAGAGCACTAATATGGTTAAATCATTTTGTTAGTTTGGGTGACAATTTAGTTTTTTACGTATAGAACTAAATGCGAAACTTATAAACTTTTTTCATACTTTAGAGACGATCAGTAAATCTATCTCTGTCGGTCTGAGACTGCTGCTGATCACGCGTAAAAGCTCTGGCAAATCACATACGATATATAGTTCATGGGCAATATGCCTTAAGGGAGCGAGCAAGGAAAATAGACCATGATATCTTAATCATATGGTAATATTCTTACCAGGCTACTAAAACTTCGTTAAACATATGTTTTTCTACTTTGATATATTAGTCTCCAAAAGCCACTGGATTTGATCTCAAAGCTTATATATGGAGCATGGCACTTTTTTATTGTATGCATTTTATATACTCAATGTAGTTGGTTTCATGAACTAAAATCTTTTGGGTTATTTTCAGGTTTGAGATGTCATTTAATATTTGGTGAGGTGATTATATTGCAAAGGGTGTAAGTTTTAATGATAAAAAGCAAGTGGGGAATTATTATTCTACAAATGTATAGCACGTAAATGATTTGCTAGAGTTTCTACCTGTAGATCGGCAACAATGGAGATGGTTTTTCAATCACTATATTATTTTCATCAAATTACGTAAACGGTCACTACAATATTAAATAGGTTTATAAGTTTTACATTTACTCTTTTCTGTAAAGAGACTAAAATATCCCCACTAACTAACAGAATAGTTTAACGACATTAGGGTTTTGACCTTAACTGAAATGATTTAAGAACCATAAAAACTAAAATTGTAAAACTGAATAAAAAATGGAACAAAATCGAGATAATCTACTAATCACATAAGAAAAAAAAAACAAAATTCTCTTTATTTAAGACAAAGTAACACAAAAACATTTCTAACAATGCAAAAGTGGTTCCTTTATCTTTAAAAGTTGCATTATCTTTTACGTATTATTCTTGTAACAAATTGTGCTCTTTAGATTAACTGATGATATTAAAACTTTCAATTAAATCAGTGGCATTTTAGTCATTTACCTCCTAAATAACCCTTGACGAACCAACAATTTGCCACCGATGAACGAATTTGTCACGATTCACATTTTTATATTTCAGTTGCTCATAGCAACTGAGACAAATAACCCGTTTGTTACTTATCATGACAATGTGTCTAAAAAGAACGAACAGCAATTCATTTTACATTAGCACAAATTACAATTGTTTATAGTTACTCAAATCAACAACTAAATCAAAAAACTTCATATGTGCATCAAGGGCATTAGTAGATGAAAAGAAAATCGTTTTTTCCTGCACTTGTATTCATTCATCACCCTCTCAAACCGCGGTTTTAAAATTTAAGGATATGACGAAAATATAGGTAACCCAGCTATTATATCATGAGGGTGAGACATGATAGTGCCCTTAGAAAAGCTAAAAATAAAGGGCTATGTTGAGACGTAAACAAACGTATCAGGGTAAAGTATGATTCTCGAGTCCCATAGATTCAGCGATTTCTCTCGAGTACATGGTGTCTGCTTGCTCCTGCTCATTGCAAACAAAAAATGTATTATGGTTGATTTTCAAAATCAATTCTAGTCATGTTTTAGCTTTTGGATTCAAAATTTTCTAGTTCAATGTTTTCAATCTACAGAAGCAACAAGAAGCCTTACAAAACTAGCTCCGATCGATAAAATGTAGAAACAAAACAATGTACTTAATGCTCAAAAGTTGCATGTATGACACTCATGGGCACATTTAATACAGAACCAATTCTAAGTAGAGAACCAAATAAGCACGTATACTTTGTGCTAATCACATATGTGGTTGCATAACCATCTTATGTATCATAGTTAAAGCAACAGTGTTTATGCAGTTATCTGCTTAAAATTGGTTGTGTACTAAAAAACAATCTGACACTTGTTTGAGCATTATGGTTTGGGTTCTTGGGTTGTTTAAGAAATTAATAACAATGAAATCATCTTTTAAAACCTAAAAGCATGTCTGGCTGATACCTGAAGTCGATGCAGAAGATACATCATAAAGAGGTGCACAAATACCTGCATATCATTATAAGTTAGATCCAAAAGCATCACAACATGATATACAAATACCTGCATAAATAACCTCTATGTAATTATATATAGCCTAAAAAGCTATATGTATAGGCTCAAGCAATTTTGACCTGTGCCTCACGTCCACGTTGCCCCAAGCTGTCAATAGCAATGAACCTCTCACTTGAGGCAAGGTGCAGTTTCTAAAACTAAGTTCTCCTATCCTCATGCGAGTTTAAAGAGAGTATATGTCTCATAAATTTGTGAACAGGTATGTTTGACATTTATTAATTGTTGGGTAAGTATGATATTATACCAAGTTTTAAGGGAGATGTATGAAATTATCCGGAAAACATCAAAAGAAAGGAACAACTTTGTTACCATGTAAAATAAGAGGAGAAGTCGAGCAATAGGATAACGCCAGAGAAACCTCATAGCCCTGACAGCACCAGAATCCAAAATTTTTGCAGCCTTCTGAAGCTGCAATTGGTAAAAAGATAGATTAAATAAAACAGGAAGGAAAGAAAAGAAAGGGTATGCATCGGAATGGAAATAAGTTACCTGTATGCTTGCCCCGACCAAATGGCGGTGATGAAAGGGGAGAGGCCTGCAATTTATTATGTTAGTGGACATTTTAAGTTCAATGTATTTTAAGTTCAATCCAAAGAGCACTTGGATTAAGATCATCCATCAATACATATAGCTGAAGAAACTATTTGCATTCGGCCTTATTAACAGAAAAGCTGGTTTTAAAGTAAACAAACATGTTGCATGAACTTCATACGTGTATTTAAGCGACACTTCCATAATATGAAACAACTTGCTTTACATCAATTTCTAATTGGAACTGTGATGTCAATAAACATGAGCACTTACAAAATTGTAAAATAAAACAGAAAATTATTAGAAATTATTTAAAAATAGAAAAGGAATAGGAGAGCAGCATACTCAAGGGCTTTCATGTCCGTGTCTTCTTCCCAAGTTGTTGATGCACGTCGAGGGACTCTGCTTCTTTCCACTTCGACCTGGTCACAACTCATACTCAACAACTGAGTACATACACAGAGCTAGAACCAAGTGGCAGTTATTGCCGACCCAAGACTAGCATGAGTGATCTCCATTTTATTAGAGCTAGCAGTCCATTTGGTTATGAATGGCAATTTGAGTTGTTTTATTTTAAACGTATCAAATAAAAAAAAAGCTAAAAGTGGAGTAGGTCGAACAGATAAAAGTTGCTGAAAAATTATTTTTAATGCATAAAAACTCCTAAATAATTTGTATTACAAAAAAATGGATTATGATGGTAATAGTTCTGCTTTGTAGTAACAAACTAATAACTAAACCATTTATTACTCAAAAAGGCTAAAAAAGAAGAATAGAGTGTTTACGGGCCTACCCGGCCCTTGTATTTTAATGTCCTAAAAATGATTGATTTCATCTTACTTCAAACCAAACAAATTTTCTTCCGTTACCCAATCCACCTCACTTGCCCGAAATGACACCTTTACATTATACAAGATGCAACAAGTAGAAAAAATGAGCCATTGAACCTGAGCTTCTTTAATGCGCTTCATCTCCTTTTCTAATTGGAACTCTGCTGCAGCCTTTTCGCTTGTCATTGCCTCCAACTGTGTTTGCTTGTAATACTGATGATGCATATTGTCATGTTCTTGTCAAACAAAGTCATTATTAACTAACAGATTATTCATCACCAAGAGACTATAACATTGACCTACCAATAAATCTGTAAGTTCCCGATACCGTTTCTCAAGCTCCATATGTTCCTGCACAGTAGCACCAAGGTCGCTTTATATACATAGCATAGACTGTAAAATGGAGACTAAGACAAGTAAGCCTAGTACATCAAGAAATCATATAGCTATAAATAACCAGCTCTAACAAATATTACTGTTGGTCAGTTCAGCAAAAGTGATAAGTTGATAAATATTCAACCAACTGCAAATCTTAATTTCAATTAGCATTTACAATTGTACGTAAATGCTATTCATGTATTCTCAGGTCTTTGGTTGATGACAGAGTGACAGACTAGGAAAGGTAAACCTTGCCTAGGAAAGTTACATTGGTAAAATAATTAACGATTCCATTCATTTGCAACTTAAACCAGTCCCACTTATAAAACATACCACAGATTCATTTTTTTATGAGAAATCAAAGCACATGAACAAGTAAATAGCAGGTACAATAATACTATGGTTAAAGCTGAAGCAAGAAAAATAAGCTCAGAGTTAGTGCTATCTTAAGCTGACAAAAATGCATGCCCATTTAAGAAAAAAGAAATTAAAGATTGATTTTTATAAAGTAAGCAAGGTATACAAGCCAAATGAAGTAATGAACCACATAACCTCAACAGGGAAAACTAAAAGCTATACCTGGCGTGAATAATGCTCAGCATCCCTTTTCATGGCAGCCATTTCCACTCTCAGTTTTTGAACTTCAGCCTGCAATCACCAATCAGTCATTTTTTTCTTCATTTCGGAATATACAAATTATCAGACAGTGAAATTTGGGATTAAGTTCTTAATTATTTTAGTTTACCAAAATATACACAAAGAGAAGGGAAAAAACACTCTTAAGAAATGCTAAAGTAAAATCCCAAAGAAACTTGCCTCCATAGAAGAGAGCTTTCTCTCAGCATCTCTTTGGCCTTGACGAGCACGTTCCACTTCTTCTTGCCAAGCTTGCATCTAAAATTCAGAGCTAGATGTTAAGTTGTTAACATGTGGATAGGTTTCAATTACCGAGTGGCGAGTTTATATGATGCATTAGCTATTGATAACTATAATTATGCAATCATTAACAACCTAAGGAAAATATTACAAGTGTTACAAAAAAAATATAACTCTAAAATAAATTAAGGTTTTCTGAGTCAGGGGTCTCATCGGGAGCAACCTCTCTATCGCCTGAGATAGAGGTAAGTTTGCCCTCATCTCACCTCCCTAGGCCCTACTTTATGAGTGGGATATTAGTGGATATGTCTTGCTTTTCTTTATCAACCGACAATTCATCCAAAAATCTAGTGTTGCAAACTTTGTAGTTGAAATCAATTTGTGATAGCAAAATTTGAAATATCATTGTGTTCTACTCATGAGCCAAAAGAACTAAACAAGAGTAAGGAAAAAAAATCTCATCATGAAAGCGGAGTGTGTTTTTAGCTTTTTGTGGGTAAAAAAATAATTTGGGATTTGTGTAACCCTCCAAAATTATATGAAAATAGCATCCTTCTTGATGAATTAGTTTTAGAAGGTCTTGGAACTATGATTTTATCACCTTACCTGTATAAAAAGAAGAGGAAGTGACAACCAAAATTCATAAGAACATTCACAAATAAATTATTCATATGATCCTACTACCTGAATCACTTGATTGGCATCTTCTGGAGACTTCTTCTGACCTCTGCGAGCCCGAACCTCCATATCTTGCAGTTCTTGAGTTAAACTAGAACATTCAACCTGATAGTAGATGATATTTAAACTTCATAAATTTATTTCTTGTGAAAAAAAACCTTAAGGCTGCGTTGGTTACCTCAAGTAGTGCCACCTTTTGCTCAAGTTCTACTGCTTTTGCTGTCCTCTCATCAGCAGTTCTCTAATACATGGTAACAGTTACAAAAAAAATGATTACATAAACAAAAATAAGCAAACGTATGCAACTGATCTATTGAACCTTTCAAAGCTAACACCGTATAGTTGTAATTATAACAACTCAAGTAATTATGCTATTAAGTAGCTAATGGATATAAACGCAACAAAATTCATACATCCTACATCTTATAAAAATGGAGTGTAAGACCAAGCAGACAATCAGACATTAGACAGCATTCCTTTACACAGACAAGGTAACATCTACCAGGCATAAGAATATATAATTATATCAAAGCAAGCAAATATATAATACTCAACATAAGTGGAAATTTCCCCTATTTTTTAATGGGTTGATTTGGGGCATGTCTTTATATCTTACGGATCATGCATTTAAAGCAGTATATACAACAGTGTTAAATATATCTAAAAATCCCCAAATAATACTTTTATGCACATGATCTCCTATATCATTTTAACTATATAGCAATGAATTAATATTAATGCAAATTATTTATTTTTTTAATTATAACTTGACACAGTAATTATTGATTAAGAAATTAAAACAAAAAGTTTTATGGGTTAACCCCACCTAACCAGTTGGCATAAGTTACTGAACCCACCCTTGTCACTCAGGTATGAATAAGAAAATACTTCTTCAGGATACCTGGATCTTGGCTAAGGCTGTGGATGCATCAAGAGCTCGGTGTTCTAGTTCAACTTCCCTTTCCATCGCAGCCTATTATTGTGAGAAATTGACTCAGTAGACTGAGTGAAAACATCATAGAAAATATAAAAGAGCATAAAAGAAGCAGAAGCAAAGTTGAACCAAACCATCTTGGTAGCATTGTGTGCAGCACGTTCTTCTTCTGCTCTTCTTTCTGCAGATGCAAGCTCCTCCTTTAAAGCCTGTACAATCACAGAATCAATAATGCCATAAATCTACCACACAACAATTACTGTAACACAAAGGAGAACGTTTGGGGTTGATGTGACATGAATTGCCAACTTGGCAATCCGTGTGAGTGGATATGGATGAGTAAATAACCTGGTGATGGTTCAAATGTGTGCCTTTGATTGTATTCAAGTATAAAGCTAGTTGGGTTTCTGATTACAAAAGTATTTGAGCAAAAGGATAAAGGTTTAGGTAAACAAAGGCGAATGTTTGTGGATAGATATAATAGCTGAAATAATAGAAGACTAGACTACTAGAGGCATCCAAATTAGCCAAATTACATATCATAATCGTGTGTATATTGGGCTCCTTTTTGTTGTATTCTATATTGGGCCCGTAAATAGGAGAGATCGGGATAATATTATTGTGTTCAGGGCCAAGGTTAATGAGGGCATGTCCCAAGAAACTCTAAGTCTTGTTCTTTCCTTGTAATTTCTTTTAAATTTATAAATTTATAAATTTACAAATTTACCAGGGGACCCTCCCTTTAGCCAAAAAAAACTACTGTAACACAGCCCAGATAATACAACTAGTGCATCATTTTATCACTTTAACCAGATTCTTACCTGCATCATCCTTGTTTCGGTTAGCTCTCTACTCCTCATTATCGACTCCATGTTTGCCTGGAAAAATGTAATACATTGTCACATAATAAGCCTGAAAAGTAAACTTATACAGAGGAAATAGTTATCAACGGTTCAATTTTGGGGTGATTGAAAAATAATCAAACAATCAGTTTAATGCTGCTGGGAATTCACGAGGTTGTTAAAGAATCCATGAGGAAAAACCCTAGGACCTATCTATACATATATATATATATGTAAATTTGGAATTACTCATGGTTTTAACAAGGGAACTCGTATATTTAATCTACATCAATTCAAAGCAAGCTCGACACTTCAACAATCACACAGTACAAGGCTGGTATTTGTTTACCTCTGACTAACAAAGAACTTAAACTTGCATAAAATATGAAATTTCAATTATTTGGTTTAGTTTGGAACTAAAGACGGATCAAACTGGGTTGTCTCTATGGTATCTATCAAGAGGGGGTGGGGGTCAAAAAAGGTTCGGAAACAATGAGCAGGTAGAAAATCAGTCAACAAATCCAGGAACAAAAACATAAAAGGTAGCTGCAAGAGTAAGATGTAAAACTTGCATTATTGATAGGAGTGCATAAACCTGCAATGATGCCAAATTTCCTTCAGATAAAGCAGCCTGCTTTTTAAGTGTATCCATGGAACTGGAAAGTGCCTCGATTTCAGCATTCTTTGCACCCAAGGCCTCCAACATACTAGACTCCACTCTGTTCACCTCCTCCTTTGATAAAGACAATTCTTTTTGCAATTGTTGTATGTGTGCCTCGTATGATTTACTTAGCTCTCTCTGATAAAAAGTAGAATAAGTCACATTTCTTTAACTTATAGAAAAGGCAGGACCATAAATGCATCCACACTGTACCTCTGCTACAAGGAGCTCCTCTAATTGTGCATTTTCTAATTTGTATTCTTGAAGGCGTGATGAAAGCCCAGCACAAACCTGTAGAAAGCACCATATGCATTACTTTAACACTCTTTGGTTTCATACTCTTGCTATTATTTTCCACATAGACTTATCAGTCTTACCCGCGCCAACCTAGCCTCTTTTGACTGACCGGTAGTTTTTGAACTTTCAAGCAGCCCCTTTGCCTATAGAATGAAAAAAAAGTCCGTTAAAACCACTTGTACCAAGCACCCAACACCTCAGACGTGAGACGCGGCAAAAAGGGCAGAGCGGTAAACTGATCAAAACAGGTTCAGGTCAAAATGGGTAAACTTTCATACGGGTAGGATTGACCTCAAAACACTTTTTGTCCAGAATAAATTTATTTTAAAAGATATAACAAGTATTGAGACAATAATAATTATAAATTTACATTTCCTTGATAGAAATTTTAATCTTTTGATGAATATGATTTAGGATATTTTATGTGTTTACTACAGTACTACACTTTGGTGACCTTCAACCCCTTAGACCCATTTGATCAGTCTTCTTTTAAGCTAGCATCTTTTTTACCGTCTGCTCCATTAGATATAAAACATAACCCGCCATCTATAAGTGAAGGGGTCGAATTACCACCTCCGGTAACAAAGAATCCAAATATACGGTGCTACTTTACCTCGTCAAGCTGATCTTGTACTTTCTTTGTGGAATCAGGCTGATCTTGTACTTTCTTTGTGGAACCAGGCTGATCTTGTACTTTCTTGGTGGAACCAGGCTGATCTTGTGCTTTCTTCGTGAAACCAGGCTGATCTTGTACTGTCTTTGTAGAACCATGTTGATCTTGTACTTTCTTTAAAGAACCAGGCTCATCCTGTATTTTCTTTGGGGATTCAAGTTGATCTTGTACTTTCTTCGGAGAAGCAACAAGTTTATGTTCTTGATACAAGTTTTCATCTACCTCATGTTCAATTCTGGGATCGCTAACTTTTGGTGAAATAGCTGTTGAAGGTGTATCTGAATTTAAAGATTGAGATCTCTCTTTGCTGATCACCGTCTCACTTTCTTTATATGTCAACAAGGCATCTTGATCAGAATCAGTGGGAGGATTTTTCTCAACTTCAGTCTCTGCTAAATTTACCGGTGCTGACATCTCCTCACCAAAATCTGAAGAATCCACATCAATTTGATTACCATTGAAGATCGGCAAAACAGCCTCCTGTTTTATATTTTCAGTTAATGTATCTTCGTCATGCACAGGAACATCTGATTTGGAGATATCATTGTTTACATTGTGTTGCTCCTCGTCAGTTTTAATCACATGATCATCAGTTGAAGAAGCTGGTATATCTTTAACAGATGAAACTTTTGACAATAGTGCACGAGAGCTAGTTTTGGTTAATGCGCTATCAACCTTTGTAGACGTTTCATTTGAAAATTCCCCCTTTGTAGGCTGCAAAGAGTGTAATTTCAGACTGCTTGCGAAAAAGAATGTATAAACCCCACAAGAAACATCTAGAATACCTTTGCTTTTAACTTTTTACTCTTTGCTTGAGATCCTTGTCCATTGGCAGCTTAATGGTGCGCAATGAGAAGATCGCAAAAAATAAATTAATAAGTCAAACAGACAACCACCATGCAGACATCAGAAGTAGAGGCTACAAAAGCGTTCATATAATATCTTTCTTTAATTTTATATTTTCGCACAGGTTATAATGCCTTTAAAAAAATGCTGGTGTATAATTTCATAGTTGTGCAATGTCCTTTGTAGGACCAATAACTCCTATTTCACAAGTATTGCCAGGTTTTGTGCTAACATAAGAAAAAAAAACTAAAATACACTTGTAAACAAAACCACCGCACACGGCCTAGATAGACAGCCCTGTATACATCATACAAGCACATGTAACATTCCTTTTTAAATGTGAAACATTATACAGAAATACATTTACTAACCTGGTGACTCTGAATTTGGTTGCTCGTCACCAACAACAAGCTTTGCCCTCCGATCTACAACTTCAAACAAATCTGTGCCACAAATACCATGAGTTTTGCAAATCTTCAGTAAGTTTCAAGTTCATAAAAATCGCCTATAATGTAATTATGTGTGTGTGCCCACAAATAATAAAAATAACTACCCTTGAAACATAAAGTTATATATCGCTGACCAAATAACTACTATCATAAGCAAGATGCACTACATTCGAATCATTTGATGACAGCAGCATAAACAGCACATACATGCACCCATAAGGGTTGCATCTATCAAACAACACTAAACTACCTAAAAGGGTTGACATGATAAAGACAGCAAATAGAAACAACAGAAAGATAAAACTTAAAAATAAAGACAGGTCAAGAACCATGAGCTTTCATTCAAAAGTCAGTTCACAACTTCACATCATACACGTGCAAAATGAGACGCATGATACAAATTTAACATTTAACAAGATTCAAAAGTTGACTTTACTAATAATGACCTGGTGAGCTGGCCTTAATCATGATGAGAAGAACATGCCCGTTTAGACAGGTAAAAAGTCATAGTAAAATTGAAACCTAAAACTTATTTAGTGATAATAACAACAAACAAGCAGAAAACATTTTCAATATCCACTCATGACAAGAAACTCATCTGCTTCTATTTCATTGACTCAAGTAGCATGCTACTCAATGACCATTAGGATGTGATTCCTGATTTCCTGTATCTTATAAATAAATCCTTCAAGCAACGAACCCATCGATGTTCAAGTTAAAATTACAAATTACAATCATAAGGTTCTTAGCTTGATAGTGACCAGATAATCTATCCAGAGCCTTTTCAGGGTCCTAGATGCTGCTCCACTCTTCAGAGTCGCGTACAAGACAAAGCCACACAAGATGTCTGCTTTAGGTAGATTTCATGGGTTGCAGCCTAATACTGTTGATTTTTCATTTATTTTGTTTTGACTAAGAGTTGATAGCATGAGTAAGTTAGGGCCTTTTCAGGGTCCTAGATGCTGCTCCACTCTTCAGAGTTGCGTTCAAGACCAAAGCTACACAAGATGTTTGCTTTAGGTAGATTTCATAGGGTTGCAGCCTAATAACCTAAATGTTGATTTTTCGTTTATTTTGTTTTGACTAAAAGTTGATAGCATGAGTAAGTTGTACCGATAAGAACTTGCATGAGGCCAAAAACCAAAACCTTATATTTGTGCCTAACTCACACCTCCATACAACAAAACCAGCTTCAGGTGTGCTTCACATACTAACTTCAAAGATCCAGATCCAATGTATATAACTTAAGTGACTACTGCCTAACCTATTACCCTAATCATGAAGATTAATCAACCAAATTACAATGATCAATCGCACAATACACATCCTATAACAGCACTATCATCGTCATTAGCTACAAATGAGTAAAAAACATATAATAACCAACAAATCCCCATTTCAAGCCCAAATCTAATTCAGATTTTTGCAATTGGAAGTTCGTAACCTATTAATTGGTTGAGAAAACGAAGTGGAGCAATGATAAAGTGAATCACACATACCTTCAGCGGCTTTGAGCCAATGATCCATTGCAATCGATTAAGACGAAAGAGCTAATGCCATAAAACGAAGTGAAATTAAAGGATTGAATGATGAAATGTTTAGAGAAATACGATCTCAATAGGATTATTATATGATTTGGATTTGATGCGAAGTGGTGAACAACAGCGACGTCACAACAACGAGAGAAATTGATCAAGGCAGTAAGTACGATGGTTTTGGTGTATCCGCAATCTGATTTGGGTTAAACTTTAGCGTGTTATCGTAACTAGGATGTGCATCATAATCGTAACCGTGCAAAAACAAAGTAACTCAGAATGTTTACTAGGACACTAAATATTTTTGTTACGCTCGAAAATAATATTTAGATAGTGAGTTTAAAGATATTTATAGGGACACGGATAGTTACATTAGTTTACTTTTAAAAGAAAACCGTGATAAAACCGTAAGATAAGCTTTATTTTAAAACAATGTTTTGTAGTATAGTAATATTATATTCAAATTAAAAAGAATTAAATGCACGGTCTTATGGTGTAGTTTTTTTAATAAAAATAATGTCGTGTAAAAAATTACCAACTTTATGTTTAAGTTTGTATAAACCGACCCACACACCCCTAATAGAAGGAGGATTGAAAATGTAAATACACATATTTTTTAAGATTCTTCTATATATTAATGTAAAACTATTGTAGATATATACATATTTTAAAAATCATTATTATTAAGATTTATTTATAAAAAATTTAGTTATTGTAAGAGAAACTCTTAAATCATGTCAAATAAATAAAATAGCTATCAAATAATACCACATATTCAAAATTAATTTTGCTTTATCATATTAGAGATTTATTAATGAATTGTTATCATGCTTAAAAAAACAAAAGGGGAAGTGTTTCTCTTCTAATATAATTTTGAGAAAGATTTTGATTATGCAAGTTGGAATCTTCTTGATGATGTTATGAAGCAAATGGAGTTCCCTTCGGTTTGAAGAAAATGGATTAGTATGTGTCTCGCTTCCTCGAGAATGGATCCCCCACAAAAGAATTTATTGTCATTTGTGACCTTAGACATGATGACCTATTATCCATGTTCTTGTTCCTCGTCGTCATTGAGGCATTGAGCACTACAATGATTACAGCCAAATCATTGGAGTTATTCAAGGGTGTTCAACTCCTTAACAAGGGTCTCGAGATTTCTCACTTTTTTTCGATAATGCATTAATATTGGGCTCATATTCTAATCCGAATGTTGCAAATCTTGGTATGATTCTAAATTATTTTGAGCCTCGAGATTATGGGTCAAGCACCATAATAGGTATCGGTGTTGATCCAATTTTGACAAATCATATGGGAAAACTTCTTCATTTTAGAGCTGGTTTAACAAAGTTCAAGTACCTTGGACTTCCTGTTGGTTCTTCTTGGTGTTGTAAAAATAACTGAAATGCTATAATAAACAAGGTGGCCTCCTAACTGAACCCATGGAAACAAAAGTCAATTACAGTCGGAGGTATGATCACTCTAATCAAATTCATGCTTAGTAGTTTACCAATCTATTATATGTCATTCGTGCTTTGGTTTGTGTTATAAAATCTCTGGAACGGATTAGAAGAACATTTTGTTGGGAACTTTGGGTGATAAACCCAAAGTTTGTTGGTTGTCGTAGGATAAGATGTTAGCTTTAAAACAAAACGGAATTTGCGGTATTGGTACGATAGAGGCAACAAATAAAGCGATGTTGAGATGTTGTGTAAATGGTTATGGAGATTTCAAAACGAGAGATATCGATTGTTAGTAAAATGTATAAGTGCATTGCATTTTAATAGAAGATCAAACCAAAATTCTCCTTTGTTAAAATCAAACTCGAGGCCTTAGAAGCATATGATGAGAAATAACAAAGATCGAGATGTCCTTGGTATTAATACAAGTCACATAATGTCTTCTACAATGGGTTTTGACACAAAACAAGTTCGAAAGGATATCTAAGAGTTGATCTTCATGTCAAAACCTACTACTTTTCATTGGAGCAAGCTGGTCCCGGCAAATGTAAATGTTTTTTGGTGGAGAGTATCCCTTGATCGCATCCCCTCCAAGTACGTTGGCTCTAATGAAATGTAACATCGTACCAGATTCTCGTTGTTTATTATGTCAATAATACTGAAGAAGATGATACCCATGTCCTTCTTAACACTGAGCTTCTTATAGAATTTGGACCACGGGTTCCTTATGGTGCAGATTTCCGTCTTTCTCTGCCTCAAGTATTATGGATTTACTGAAATTACCAAATGGTTGTAGGATACAGCATGGTCGGATACTGATCATTCAAGCTATCTTGTTAACATCCATTTGGTGTATTTGGAAAGCCCGTGATGATTAAATCTTCACTAGTCGAGGCAAGACTGATTGAGATATATCGGGGATATAAAATCACTTTCGTTTCTCTTGATCAAAACTAGAGGTAATATGTGAGCTCTAAATTAGAAACAATTGTGTCATTTTTCCTTTTAAGATTAAGTTGTTATTTGTTTTTTCTGTAGGAAAATGTCTTCAGTCTGCGAACCACATCTGCACACATCTGCAGAAGAAGAGGTGGACTTAACATCTGCAATCTGCAAAAAGAAGACTGTTTGTTTTTTAAACTTCTGCAGTCTGCTGGAATAAACTGGTAATGGTGATGGTGGTGGGGGACACTGATGGTGGTACTGGATGGTGGTGGGTGGGGGACGGTGGTGAACAGTGGATGGTGGAGGTAGGGGACAGTGGTGGTGGTACTGGATGATGGTGGGTGGGGGACGGTGTTGGACAGTGGGTGGCGGCGGTAGGGGACGCTGGGTGATGGTGGACAATGATGGGTGGTGGTGGTGGTGGTGGTGGTTGTGGTGGTAGGGTGGACAATGGTGGGTGGTGGTGGTGGTGGTAGTGGATAGTGGGTGGTGGGGGGACGGTGGTGGTGGTACTGGATGGTGGTGGGTGGGGGACGGTGGTTGCCAGTAGATGGTGGGGGGGACGGTGGGTGATGGTAGACAAAAGTGGGTGGTGGACGATGGTGGGTGGTGGTGGTTGTGGTGGACAATGGTGGGTAGTGGTGGTGGTGATGGATAGTGGGTGGTGATACTAGGTGAAAATGTTTAACTCTCTTCTGCAGACCTTAAAAGATCTCAGAAGTGGTTGGTCCAAGTCTGCACCAGAAAGAGGTCACGTAGACATTTTTTAATGAAACGTCTTTGAAAAACAAACAGTCTGCAGATAGCGCAAACATAAAAGGCTGCACAGACATTTAAAAAAAAACAAACATCACCTAATTGTTTTTTATACTTTGTAACTAGCTCCTTGCTAGTCGTTTCAATGAAAATCTTTGGCCGTTAAAAATTATATATATTATGTACTAGGTTAGTAATCCATGTTCTATACGGGTTAAAAAACATATGTTGTGTATTAAGTTTCATTATAATAACCTTACGTTATACATAGAGAAAAATTAACCATATTCATTGTATGTTTTGTTCTGCCATATTAGTTCACTAGGTTAGATAAATGTGTAGCACACATATTTAATAAAAATATATTAAGATAAACATATAGATAATTATGTATTTTTCGTATAAAATAATTTGGTGTTAAATTGTATTGCTTTTTGAATTTAAAATAAACTTCAAATTTAATAGAGCATAACAAAATTTAAATTTAATATTATGACGACTAAATTATATGAATTCTTCGTTTTAAATTTACTATTACGACTAAGAGATTGCAGGAATTATTCGTTAAACCATTCAGTTTCGTTTGTACAAAGTGTAAAATCTCTTAGGGTTGTTTAAAATAGATAATAAAAATCGTAACTGAATTTTATGATATTAAAGGACATGCGACAAAAAGTCAGTGCTTTATTAGTATATGAGAAGAGTGTTGGAAATAACCCGTTATGTGGCCTACGGATCATTTGACTAACTTTACCAATATGACGTTATTAGTCTCCGACAATTACTTGATGGAAGTAATTGTAAATAATATTAATCAAGGGGGCAATTACGTTTTCCCTTTAGGTATCTTTATGAGAGAATATAGAGAGTTCTATAACCGATGCATTTATCATCCATGATTATGTTATATGACCTCTCAAGAACACCAAGACAATCTCTCTCAATCATCACTCAATCTCCATCAACTAAAGGTACCATAACGGGAATCGTTTGCTCATGGCATCATCTTCTTCAACCCAGATCACTATTCCAACAAGTAAGTATTTATAATTGATGTTCATGTTTGTGTCTGTGACTGGTTACTCATGATTAGTTGTTCATATTTTGATCCATGTTTAATGATATAATCAACATGTGGTATCAGAGCGATGTTGATTATATCAATTCAATTTGATTTTGATGAATTGGGAACTTGATATCGTAGCCACTTAAACTTGTTTTGTGCTCCTTAAAGAATAGGAAATTAAATTACTAAAAAACTTGATTTGAAGCCACTGAAATTGACTTTTCAAACCATTATTTCAACTTTGTTTCAGTTTGGTACAATTAATCACAATCTAACTTTTCTGTGAATAAAGAACTACATATGGTTTATATTAAAAATTAATTGTTGAATAATACCTTAATATCTATATTTTGGTCATCTAATGATGGATAAATTTGATAAAGATGTTTTGGTATTATGTGCTTTATTGATTCAATTTTATTACCGTATGATTTTGCCATTCTGACATGTGAATGAATTTTAGAGATCACACTTGATATGTACTAGTTGACATATAATCAAGTAAATAAACATAGATCCATGAAACACAATTCCATAAATGCTTAGGATATGTATCTTTCCGGCTCAATTATTCATGAATGTTTAATATTTAATTTTGATTTTTCATATACAAAATGACACATGAAACGGTGGAATAATTTATTGAATGCTGCTTGAACTCCATTATTAAAAATTTGCTATGAATGAAATTTGTTAATTATATCAATGAAATTATGAATGCTTAAAATTATTAAATTCCATTGCTTATAGAAATCGATTGATTTGAACTCTTTTCATTCAAATCATCTTGTTAGTTTTGCTTATTTCCAAGCTAATCACATGTACTGTATTGATTTTTTTTTTGTTTTGTTATCTTGAAATCATGATAAAGGATTACAATTTTCAAATGCCATATTTAACATTTAATGTGCTCTTTATGCTAAAGCTTATATATTCACATGATAATATATATAGTTTATGTACGGTACCTGTGAGTAAGTTGAATAACAGTAAGTTTTGAACATTGCTCAAAATAATATATAAATAGATTTATTTCGTAATTTTATTTGACATTGAAGTTTAAAATTATTATTATTATTAGTATTATTGTACCATTTTATGTAATTACGCGTGTTACTAAATAATGAACCCAACGGTTAGTTGTTTGGTAATACACATGATGGATGTTTGGTAAATTAGCATAAATATTACACTTCTGCCCAACGGTGATGTGTCGTATTTATGTACCTTAGTATAGTTGTGTTCATAATACTTGAATGTTGGTCATAGCCAACGCGAAGCCAACAGTCATGTAGAACATTACTTTAATCTGTTCCTGATGCTTGAACGATGGTCATAGCCAACGCGAAGCCAACGTGCAAGTAGAACGTTATTTTAATTTGAGTATTGGTCACAGCCAACGCGAAGCCAATATTCAAATAGAACTTTTTATATCCTATTATTTTGGTGTTATAATAGGTTTTATCTTCAACGAATTAATTATGTTTGTTTTTTTTTATTACCCTATATTATAGCTCACTTCAACTCTTCTACTACTGCTTGTATCAATTTAGCATCCACTATCACTCCTAACTTTGGAGTTGAAGTTCTAACCGGGGCAAACTTTGCCTCATGGAGGGACAATGTTAAGCTTACTCTTGGAATGTTGGATCTTGATTATGCCTTGAGACATGACGCTCCTGCTGCTCTTACTGCTGAAAGTACTGCAGAACAGAAACAAGAGTATGAAAAATGGGAGAGGTCTAACCGAATGTCTCTAATGGTAATTAAAAATTCCATTGCTGTTGCAATTAGGGGAGCAATACCCGATTCAGATAATGCTAAAACTTATCTGAACTCAGTGGAGGAACAATTTAAAGGATCTTCTAAAGCACATGCGAGCACTTTGATTCTAAAGATGCTTACTTCAAAGTATGATGGTATTAGTGGTGTGCGTGAGCACATAATGATGATGAACAACATGGCTCATAAACTTAAGAGCTTAGACATGGCAATCAGTGATGGTTTTCTTGTACACTTCATTATGACTTCTCTTCCAGCACGTTTTGATGCTTTTAAAATCAACTATAACACTCAGAAAGATAAATGGTCAATGAGTGAGTTGATAGCAATGTGTGTGCAGGAGGAAGAACGTCTGAAGATTGAAAAACCTGATGTTGTTCACATCACCACCACGAAACCATTAAAGAGAAAGGGAAACTTCAAAGGGGAAAGCTCTAAAGTCCATAAAGCTGGTACAAATGTAGCTTCCAGTTCAAATGTCTCTTTTGGACAGTCTCATTGCAAGTTCTGCCGTAACAAGGGGCACAAGCAACGAGAATGTCCTAAGTTCAAGGAGTGGCTGGCTAAGAAAGGTAATCATCTATTTATGATACTTGAGTCTTTTAATATTAATGTTCCAATTAACACATGGTGGGTTGACTCTGGTTCTATGGTTCATGTTACTAACTCCACTCAGGGATTCCTTACAATCCGGAAGCTGGAAAGAAACCAAAGGACAATTAAGATGGGAGATGGTGATGAAATAAATGTTGAAGCCGTTGGAACCATGCAACTAATTATGAAAACTGGTCATTGTATTAAACTTTATGATACTTTGTATGCACCGAGGATAACTCGGAATTTAGTATCAGTACCAAAGTTGGACAATGATGGTTATGAAATTTTGCATGGAAATGGCAAAGTCACTATTACTTTAAATTCCCATGTCATTGGTTGTGGTTATTTGGATGGAAGTCTCTATAAGTTAGAACTAGATGATCAATTTTCAAAATCATTGTTGTCATATAATGTAAATGAGAACACTAATAAACGAAAACGAGATTTAGAAACATCATCCATGTTGTGGCATCAACGTTTAGGCCACATTTCACGAGATCGAATGCTAAGACTTGTGAAGGATGAAATACTACCTAATCTTGATTTTTCGGATTTTGAAACATGTGTTAAATGCCTTAAAGGTAAAATGGCTAAGGGATCTAAAAAGGGTGGTGCTACTAGGAGTTCTAGTTTGTTGGAACTCATACACACCGACATTAGTGGACCCTATCCCATTGGAATATCAGGACATAAATCATTTATCACTTTTATAGATGATTATTCACGTTATATGTACTTATATTTAATTAAGGATAAATCTGAATCACTTGACAAGTTTAAAACTTTTAAGGCTGAGGTTGAAAATCAACTCGACCGAAAAATAAAAGTGGTGAGATCAGATAGAGGTGGTGAGTATTATGGAAGACATACTGATATTGGTCAAGCCCCTGGTCCTTTCTTTGAATTTTGTAAAGAACACAGGATTGTGAACCAATTTACCATGCCAGGTACTCCTCAGCAGAATGGTGTAGCTGAGAGAAGAAATCGTACCCTTATGGATATGGTTAGAAGTATGTTAGCCAACACCTCTTTACCTGAATTTTTATGGACAGAGGCATTACAGACAGCTGTTCATATACTTAATAGGGTTCCTTCTAAATCTGTCCCTAAAACTCCTTATGAGATTTGGACAGGAAGAAAACCTAGCTTAAATTATATGAAAGTATGGGGTTGTCCTGCCGAAGCTAAGATTTATGATCCCCAACAAAGAAAACTTGACATGAAGACAGTCAGTTGTTTCTTTATAGGATATCCCGATCATTCAAAAGGACATAAGTTTTATTGCCCTTCTCACACTACTCGCATTGTAGAAACTCGTCATGCTGAGTTTCTAGAGGATTCTAAGGTTAGTGGGAGCAGTGATCGTCAAGACATTAACTTACAAGAAATGCAAGAGGAGAGGGGGATGGGCTCTCTAAACTCAACTCCTCTTATTGCACCTCTTGTACATGGTACTGCACCATTAACCCATGTTTCCTCAGAAGGTCATGTTGCTCCAAACATCTCTGTAAATGAAGGCACATCAAACACACAAGAGCAAGTTTCTGAAATTACTGCTGAAATTGTTGAACCCGAACATCAGCTAAGGAGGTCTTCACGGTCTAAAAGGCCTACTAATTTTTATGATTTTGTAACCTACCTTAATGAAGCTGATATGGACCTAGGAAAGCACAATGATCCTACCTCTTATGCAGAAGCCATTAATAGCAATCTATCTTCTGAATGGAATAAGGCTATGACTAATGAGCTAAATTCCATGTATCAGAATGACGTTTGGGATTTGGTTGAATTACCCATAGGTGTAAAACCCGTAGGGTGTAAATGGGTCTTTAAAACCAAATCAGATCGTTATAAGGCACGATTGGTTGCTAAAGGCTACACTCAAAAAGAGGGAATTGATTATCAAGAAACCTTTTCACCTGTCTCACGAAAGGATTCTATGAGGATTGTTATGGCCATAGTAGCTCATTATGATTTAGAGCTACATCAAATGGACGTTAAAACTGTTTTCCTTAATGGTGACTTACATGAAGAAGTGTACATGACTCAGCCTGAAGGTTTTAAACCTAAAGGCAAAGAACACTTAGTATGTAAGCTTAAGAAGTCTATATATGGGTTGAAGCAAGCATCACGTCAGTGGTACCTTAAATTTGATGAAGTCATGAAGAAACAAGGTTTCATCAAGAATCAAGTGGATCAATGCACTTATCTCAAAATGAGTGGGAGTAACTTTGCTATACTTGTCCTTTATGTAGATGACATTTTATTGGCAAGTAATAGTTTAGATTTGTTGCATGAGTCAAAGCGATTACTTTCACATAGTTTTGACATGAAAGATCTCGGAGAAGCTTCTTATGTAATAGGCATCGAAATACACCGAGATCGAGCCAATAGGATATTAGGATTATCTCAGAAGGCTTACATTGAACGTGTTCTTACACGTTACAACATGCAACATTGCTCTCCTTCAGTTGCTCCAGTAGTTAAAGGAGATGTTTTTGGTTCATTCCAATGTCCGAAAACAGAGGTTGAGAAGGAGCAAATGCGAATGATACCTTATGCTTCGGTAGTGGGAAGTTTAATGTATGCTCAAGTCTGCACTCGTCCAGATATCGCATATATTGCTGGAATGCTAGGCCGATATCAATCTAATCCTGGTCTAGATCATTGGAAAGCAGCAAAGAAAGTATTGCGATATCTTCAAGGGACAAAAGACTATAAATTGACATACAGAAGAACTGACAATTTGGAAGTAGTGGGCTATTCTGATTCCGACTTTGCTAAATGCAAAGATGATAAGAAATCAACTTCAGGGTACATCTTTATGCTAGCAGGCGGACCAATTTCATGGAGGATTCATAAACAACAGTTGACAACAACCTCAACAATGATGGCAGAATATGTTGCAGTGTACAATGCAACTTGTCATGGGATGTTGTTAAGAAATCTCATTGCTGGACTCAAAGTTGTTAACTCCATATCACGACCGTTGAAGATTTACTGTGACAACTCAGCTGCTGTTAGTTTCTCGAACAGTAACAGTTCGAGTGGAGCTGGCTTATATCTCGATACAAAGTATTTGTTCGTACGAGAACGAGTAGAGGAAAATAATCTTTGTATTGAGCACATTAGCACAAAAGATATGCTTGCGGATCCAATGACTAAAGGTCTACCACCCAAAACTTTCCAAGAACTTATAACAAGGATGGGTTTCAGTAGAGACCTTATGTAATAGCATATCAAGTTTGTATTGAAAATAATGAAACTTCCTCGAATGTTTATTTTGTCTATAATAATGAACGTGCGCACTTAATGATCTATGGACAAATTTATATGGGTTTATTTTAGTCATCTTGGTTTTACGATTAACAGTTTTGTATTGAAATTTTAGTATGACTGTTGGGGGTCTCGAATTGATTTCAATTCGAATGACTGTAACTCTTTGCTATAATTTCAATATGAAACTAGATGAGTGTAACTTGGCCAAACTTACGTATACTCATCACAAATGATCACTTGGTCAAGTGGGAGAATGTTGGAAATAACCCGTTATGTGGCCTACGGATCATTTGACTAACTTTACCAATATGACGTTATTAGTCTCCGACAATTACTTGATGGAAGTAATTGTAAATAATATTAATCAAGGGGGCAATTACGTTTTCCCTTTAGGTATCTTTATGAGAGAATATAGAGAGTTCTATAACCGATGCATTTATCATCCATGATTATGTTATATGACCTCTCAAGAACACCAAGACAATCTCTCTCAATCATCACTCAATCTCCATCAACTAAAGGTACCATAACGGGAATCGTTTGCTCATGGCATCATCTTCTTCAACCCAGATCACTATTCCAACAAGTAAGTATTTATAATTGATGTTCATGTTTGTGTCTGTGACTGGTTACTCATGATTAGTTGTTCATATTTTGATCCATGTTTAATGATATAATCAACAAAGAGATCTATGTATTTTTCATATCAAATGAAGGCTTTAAAGGATGAAACTTTTGCTAAGCCGAAGCCTCAGTGGACCCAAACAGTGAACATGTGATGTAATTACTAAGATTCTTGGGCAAGGAAATGATGTTGATGTTACTTGTAGCAATCCTCAAGGTATTAGGAAAAAAGGATGTGGGAAAACGGTCGTCTGGTTGTTCCTGATGAGAAGGCTCAAGTTTTATCAAGAAAGAATCCTTGTTTATGCAAATTTTGGATTGAGGAATAGATTCTAATAGCAAAAAAATTTAAATTAGGATTATTCGGATATCCGAATAATAATTATTATGTTTAAAGGATTTTTAGCCCCAATCCTCATTATTACACTAACCCAAAGCTTGTAGAGATGAAAATGTGTGAAAAGAGTTAAAGACATGTTTGGTGTGCTTGTTAGAAACATGAAGACTTAATGTTTTAATTTTTATAAATTATTATCGTTATTTTAGACTAGTTCATGAAGCTTAAACAATGAATATATGGTTAACATCATGTTTGTATTTTAGTTATTTTCCTATGTGTATGTTTGACTATTGTGATCCTAAAGTTTAAACTAGTATACGCTAGGATTAAAAAGTTGAAAAAAGTAAACATGAATAAAAAGTAAAAAATTGTTGTTTAGTTTTGTTCGGATTATTTGGATAAATTCGGATTTATCCAAATTGAATTTGGGTCGTATCGGATTTGGATTACAAATCCGAATAATCCGATCTGATGAACACCCCTACCTCTAGGCAGCGTTTTGGCTTTGGCCACGTAGTTTTCAAACTCGTATGACTCTATTGCAATGTGAGGGTCTTAACGCTTTAATGCTAGATTTTTTTGTGTATACGTCTTCTTACAAGTTTATATCTCTATTGAGGTTTTCAAGTCCGAATATTTGACAATAATTTTTTTTCTCATTTTGCTGTTGCCACAATTGTAACGCGTAGTGCGGGACTAATAACTATTGTTTTTTTAACGGTCCCAGTTATTACCGTTTGGTTTGTTGTCGTCCCAACTAACGAAATATCAGGTACCACTCTCACATTTTATCATTTTTACCATCAACGAACCCCCATTAAAAAAAATTAACGGCGTTAAAGTTTTTTCTAATTCCAGACCGACGTTTGACTTTTGATCGAAAGAAGAATACTTGTTAATTGATTTAAAATTATCTCGAAACAATGCTCCACACGACGAAACGGTGTTTCAATCGGGTGTTTAAACATAACGGTGCTTCAGTAATATGTGGTGTCAACGCCGACTACACTATTTTGGTTGCATGCGGACACCAGTCTCACAATGAGCCAGTTTGATAGTTGACGCGCACTCCAATTAAATAGTTATCACCACCGCACAATGTTTGCTGGGGATCACTAAAGCACCAAGCCGGTTACAAGCGGTCACCGGTCATTCCACAAATCAAACTCGTTAGTCGTTACTAAAAATGTGTTATTTCAACCGTAACTAAATTAACGTGATCCGATTATCCGAGCGAACTCAATAGTCCATCATACCTTACAAGTTACACCTACCTTAAGGAGGAAAACACTGTACGGTACCACTGACCAAAGCAGCCGCAAATGCAATGACTTTTATTATTATTGGATTGGATGACAAAAATAAATAAATAAACAAATATATACATATATATTTCTCTCCAATAATTCTTTCATCTTTATCTCCAAATCTTCTTCTTCTTAACAAGACGACCTGCTTCAGTTTCGATTTTCGTCAATCTCTTGTTGTTTTGTGTTGTTTGATCTGAAACTCATATATGGATAGAATTGTCGGCGGAAAGTACAAGCTTGGCCGTAAGATCGGAAGTGGATCCTTCGGAGAAATTCATCTAGGTTTTTCTATTCATTTCAGTTTCTGTTACTTTTGCTTATGAATCTCTACTTTTTGTTGAAATTGAACTTCAATTACTTGTTGTTTTGTGCAGCTACGCATATTGATACCTTTGAAATCGTAGCCGTCAAGATCGTAAGTGTTTACTCGCGATTTGTTTTCATTTCAAATTAGGTTTCGATAATTTGCTTGTGTTTAGTTCAAGTGCTTAGTGGATTGATCAAAGTGAAATTTAGCTGCACAAATCGTTTAGTAGAAAGTTATTGTTTGTAATTGAGGTTTTGAGCTGTTAATGTAGGTTTGGGGATTTAAGGGTTAGAGTTCAAATTGAAACTGTTTTTGTTGATTTATTCGAGTTTTTGAGCTTTTGATTTTGTACTTGCATTACCTACTAGTTTGACATCAGGAACTTTAGTTGTGACATTGCTTTTGATTCTTCAGGAGAACAATAAGACGAAACATCCTCAACTTCTTTATGAAGCCAAGTTATACAATATTCTTCAGGGAGGAAGTAAGTATGTTTTGATACCAATTTCACAACGCAGATTTGCATCTTTATCTTTTGTTTCATTTTGAGCCGTTTCTTTTACTTAAGAACGACACACGCGCTCACACAATTTAAATGTTTGTTTTTTGTTGTAGGTGGGATACCTGCCATAAAATGGTCAGGTGTAGATGGAGAGGATAACATTTTAGTACTTGATTTGCTAGGGCCAAGTCTTGAGGACTTGTTCGCCTATTGTGGGAGAAAGTTTCAATTGAAAACTGTCTTAATGTTGGCGGATCAAATGGTAACATATCTAAAAGTTGTGCCTTTTATATATAGATGTCAACTCTGGTGGTTTTATGCTTTCTTACATTTGACCTAATAGTTTCTGTTGAATTTTCTGATGTTTGATTTCATGCAAATCATTACCATGTTGTAGCTACTTGACTTGATTAGATTCAAGCAGCCTACAAAAATGTTTTCCCTAGCTGCATTTCTGTTAAAGTAACACAATCCTATTTCTGATTAGTGTTTCGATTAATTCCATGTTCGTAAGAAATCTACTTTTTATTTTTATTTTTATTCCCATTTGGAGTAAATTTTGGTGCTCTTGCAATACTTCCTTCTATTTTTCATTACAGCAGATTAAGTAACATACTATTTTTGCTTTTGCAGATAACGAGAATTGAGTTTGTTCATTCAAAAGGGTTTTTGCATCGTGATATCAAGCCTGATAATTTTCTCATGGGTCTTGGTAGGAAAGCCAATCAGGTGATAATAAGGACCAAACTGTGCCTATTACTTCTAGAAAAGTTATTTTCCCACATGCGATCATGGTTCGCATTTTTTAAATTTTTTAATAATGGTTGACTTTAATGTACCCATCAGGTTTATATAATTGATTTTGGGCTTGCTAAAAGATATCGTGATGCAACAACCCACCGACATATTCCTTACAGGTGTACTTATCAAGTCAGCATAGATAGTTATTTTTTTCTTTACTTTTATATGGCAGTTGCAACCAAGTTGTTAGCAATTGTGGTACAAATGTGTTCATCTATTATTTGTATTCTTAACCTTTTAATTAATGTTGTAATCATGTGACTCATTCTTGATATTAAATGGTCTCATCCACTTAATATAGTTATGCATATTATAATGTCTTGACTATTTCTGTAGGGAGAACAAAAATCTAACAGGAACGGCACGGTATGCAAGCTGCAATACTCACCTTGGGATTGGTACAATACCATTGCTAAACCTGTAGCAAATTGATAGCACTTTTATCCATGGGATTTGGAAAAATATAAATTCACCTTTTTATTGGTCTCTTTTGCAGAGCAAAGCCGACGTGACGACTTAGAGTCTCTTGGATATGTACTTCTATATTTCTTGAGAGGAAGGTATCTGTTTTGCTGTGTCATGTTGCATCTTTCTAATAAAGTAGTTTCTTCATCTTAGTTTTGTGGTCTGGTGATTCATACTGCATTTATGTTCTATTTTGCAACACAAGCATATCTTTTGTTGACATAAAGTTTTTGTTCAGCCTTCCATGGCAGGGTCTAAAAGCCGCCACAAAAAAACAGAAGTATGACAAAATATGTGAGAAGAAGTTATCAACTCCAATTGAGGTACATACATGTGGTGTATTTATCTTGTTGTGTTTAGATCTTGATATATATTCTGACTACAACTTCAATTTGTGAAGGTTCTATGCAAGTCTCATCCTGTAGAATTTGCGTCATATTTTCATTACTGTCACTCATTGACATTTGATCAGCGGCCTGATTACGGATTCTTGAAACGTCTATTCCGAGAATTGTTCACTCGTGAAGGTATTTGATGTGTTTGGCATATGTTTCTTAATCTGTACTCTACCTTATAGAAGTTACTTATGTTGGCTGTATGCTGATATCTTGAAATTAAGTGCCAGTTATAAGCATGCTATAGATATGCAAACAGAGTTGAATTATGAACATCTTATCTTTCGTGATGCAGGATTTGAATTTGATTACATTTTTGATTGGACTATACTGAAGTACCAACAGTCACAAAAGAACAAAACTCAGTCACATGTATTGGTTAATGTTCTTGTAATTTTGATCTTTTACTCATTAATCACTTGTTTTAATTAACACAATATCCATGCTTTTCAGCCAGTTCATGGAGAAAGTAGCAGTGGAGGCATTCGAAAGGATATGGAAAAGGAAAAACATCAAGGTTAGAGATATTCTTGGCACTTCTAGCATGGGATATATATTAAACTGAATGGTTCTAGATTGATCTTTACATGGCGAAGAAGTTTGTAAAGCATAGAAACTAAATTGTGTTTTCCTTTCAATGATAGGAAGCAATAACGCTACGTATTCTGCGGAATTAACAGACCGTATGAAATCAAACACTGCCGCCAGTCCAGTAGTCCGAATGCAACTAAAATCACCAGTGAAGAGAATGACTTCCGACAATCCTCCTGAAAGAAATGTGAGTCATCTGTTACAAAATGAAAGTGTAATCATTACTTATTAATGGAATGGCTTGGTCATTTTCATAGAGTAAAAATTTAAAATCATCTAGGTCTGTGTAGGGGTGTGCATTCAATACATATAACGAATTTTAAATAGAGAACCGTGGGAACCATAACCAATTTTATAGCAACATGAACACATGTTTATGTGGTTCTCGTAGTTCTCTTCTTGGTTCTGTATTGAACAACTCTCTATATACATATGCTTGTTTGTGTGTGTACACACACACACACAGGATGAGATTCATTACAGAACACTAAAAGAGATTCAACGAGTTTTTCTGACATTATCAAACCTGGACTAATCCGAAGTAACGAAATGGCTTAATCGTTTTCAAAGAGTAAAAAGTTAGAATCTGTAGGTCTGCTTTAATGGGAAAAGAGATTGTTAAGGGATCTTAGGCATGGAAGGAGCATTACAAATTCTGCAGTTGTTAGCTTTTAATTTTTGTATATACGGAGACTGAATGCATAGCGTTGTTATTGCAGACTTTCAGCCAGTCACGACTACAACAATCTTCATCACCTTCCCCTAATAGTTACCCCACAAAACCTGCTTTGCCGTCAGGCTCCACCAATCCTAATCAAGCGACAGACAGTACTACAGCCCCGTCTAGCAGTTGGATTTCCTCTTTGCGTCGCATATCTTCTGCCAAATGATATACTGGGTAATTCATATGATTCATTCTTCTAGAGCTGGACCCATTTACAACTAATTTGGGCTATGTTTATCTCTAACGGGTCATTCAAAAAAAGTCTTAAAAGGAAACATGCCACCGGAAGTGTATCTATAGTGCACATAACCTCCTAAACCTATTTTTCGTTTCAAAGAGTTATTTTATTATTGGAATAATATAACTTGAGATCATTTGAGTTAGTTTATAGAAGTAGACAACGTATTTGGGTCATCCGATCCAATATATGCAATAACGTATTTGTTTTGACCATGACCTATTGCTTCTGACCCACCAGTTGGCCACGTCTACATCCAAATTTCTTCCACCATTGTTGACTTTTTCTGACTACATATGCGTCTTATGTGTTTTCGGATAGCTTATGGTCAAGATGGTGGTCATGCATCAAGCTCAAAGTGGCAGGCACGAATGATCATTTATCATAGGATTCTATGTTTAAGCAAAGTGTGTGTTGTCGATTTGGATATCATCAATTCAGCTGCTTTCTCGATGAAGCTTTTGTGCCTTGATGAAGGAGCAAGCACGCGATGAATGTAAATTGAATGGTTCCTCATTAGAAGCTATACATATGTATAAGGCCAAGGTCATTCATGGATTAAAGATTGCTGCCTCCTTTCTTTGCAGGTGCATAGGTTCAAGTAATCCAAATCAACTTGCCATCTCGTGTAACGTAAATGTCCATCAAGTGTTCTCTGTTTTTATAATTTGATTCCGTTGGCGTAAATCCTATTTGACTTGCTTTTTAAAGTTATTTTTCGTGGCTTTTAAATGATCACTTTTTAAACGTTATAACAATTATGGTAAAATGTGGTTTGCTAAGGTGAGGGTGGCTTAACCGTCTTGGGCTCAAGACGAAACAAGAGTCTGGTCTTTCATATTTAGAGGGAGGCATCTAGTTTCATTTTCGTTTTTCTTTCCTATCTACTTTATTTGTAGTTTTGAAAATAAATGTATTTCGATTTTCATTTGACATAGATCAATTATTTAAAATGAACTAGACTGTTCTGTTAAGTCGATATCAACAAGGATTCGACGTGCCCTATGTTGGAAAATTAACACACACATTGTCGATTAGCATTAATCTACACTTTTTAGCACTTTTGCTATTCCTTAAACACTTGTTCGCTTCACATTGCCATTAGGGTTAATGCTTCTAAGACCTATGGCAGACTGAGTATTGTTAGGTAGTTCTTATGTCTTGATACAATCTTTTGGTACCTATATACATCTTTTCAACATTTTCTCAAGGTTGTATAAGCATTGGTCAAAGGAATTTCATAGATTGAAAATTAGCCTATGAATACTTATATGGATTCGTATATCATATCATGAAAAATCATCACCATGAAGTGTTGTAGGTGTGTTGCATAGTCCAAAAGGCATGCGAATATATGCGAAGATACCATAAGGGCAGGTGAAAGTCTTTTGCTTCTGGTCCTCAAGAGCTATTGGTATTTGAAAATAGCCAGAGAAACGTTTAGAAAACAGTATTACATATTTCCAACCAATCATTCTATTATCTGGTTTATGAAGGGTAAAGGAAAATGGTCTTATCATAAGGCGCCATTTATATTTTAATAATCAATGCAAAATCGCCACGCGGTTACAGTCCTAGTGGGGATTAATTCATTTTGTTTGTTTGTAACTACCGTCATTCCTCCTTTTTGGAACAACATGGATTGTACTCACACAAGCAAAACGAGAAATGCAGTAAATCAGGCTTGCATCTAATAGTGTTATTAGTTTCTCTTTCCTTACATACATCATCTAGTTCGCTAGCATATGCCTTTGTATGCATAGATAGTAATTCCATTAGAACTTTCCATGCTATCATGTGTTTGTTTTGAGAAAGTACTTTAATTAGTCGTTCTATTTCACTCTCATATCATAAGCCATGTGATACATATATACTATATAGGTAACTTTGGTCTTCCACAATTGCAATTTCTGATGAGTATTTGCTTTTGTAGATTGTATTTCTCCTTTTTCTCTGTCATTTCCCTTAAGTAGTGTCTTACCATATGGTCAAAGTTATCTAACGGGTAAAAAGGCCATTTGAACTACTCGGATAATTCATGATCAACTCTAACTTTTTCGTTATTAAGTTTTGAATTTAAGTTTCCACTCCATTAGTTATCCTAGTGATGTGATGATGAGTGTATACAGAAATGTAGTTATTTGTATTGAAATACATACTGTTTTAGCTCTTAAATTTATAAAAAAAATGGTAAGATACGACCACTCAAAACGAAACTTTAGGGCAAGTGCACCCACTGTTGGCGTAGTATAGTGATGGTAAGATAACGAGATAGCTCAAAGACACGAGCTTTTAGTATTCGAATATTATCAACTCTTGGTGTTCTTTTATAAAACATGCATCGATCCTGAATTTTAAAATCCGAGACAAAGTCAAAGTAGACACCGATCATGAATATAAAAACCAGAATAAATTCAAAATAACAACCGATCAACATGAAAGAAGATCACGAATAAAAAACAAAAGATGGCAAAGCTCATTAGATAGAGTGGTTGGATGCGTCTTGGAATCGATAGGGACCCAGGTTCAAATTCCACTATCTACTCATTTGTTTTGCGGCATGACTATGAAGCTCAATTTGTGGTAACCCGGGTTCCACTCTAAGCCGTAGGGTTTATATGGAAACGTTAAAGGTTCTTGCACATGATTTTCTCCTTAGACGGTTTAATTGGTTGTCGAGTCTTCGACTTTGGCCAACTTGGCATGAAATGAGGGTTTGGGTGAGGCCTCTGCTGCGATTGCAGCTTCGAGGGAATCCCACTAAGCTGCTTATAAGTGCCCATTACGAGGGCATGTCAGAGCTTCGAACTCAGTCATTACATTGCACCTCTTGAATGCAACGGTGCAACGGTCTTAATGTTGCGTCAACCACCATTTATAGAAACCCATCAGAAAAGATCAACGCTGCTATTTTTTTTAACCGAAAACAATGATATATAGTAAACATAATAACTTGTTATATTAGATAGGTCTACATATGATGTTAATAATTGTTTAAATCCTGCAAGATACATGTATTATCTATAAGAGTGGATTAAGTGCTGCTCTTGAATTAGAAAAGTTACACCTTTGGCATCTTGCCTATTGTGATTATCTTTATTATTATTGGAAGTTATGGTTTGAATGATTAGGTGTCCATTATGACCATTTTTCCGTTCATATTTCTTGACATCTCATATGATTTTCATTTTTCAGCACCATATATGTACGTTGCTTGATTTAATTAGATAATAAAACACATTTGTGATATTTTCTCATGAACATTTGACCGGGAAACGCTTCAAACCAAAGGCAAAACCATGCTTCACACTGAATGTTCATGTAGAAAGTATGTGTTTTTCATGTTGATTACATTTTGAACATAAAGATCGGGACAAAACAATATTTAATCTAAAAAGACTAAGAAGGATTTTGGGTTTAACATGTCTTTTTATAGTTTTAACTTTTAAAAGAGTAAAGTGTATTTTAGTCAATGTGTTTTGACACTTTTAACATGTTCAATCTCACCTTAACGTTTTTTGTTAATGTGATTTTTATTCTTAACAAAAATGGTATCGAGCGCTAACTTAATTCGTGCATGTTTCTGGTAACCCTTCTTCACGTAACTCTATGAAAGTTCAATTAAAAACGAAGGAAAATGTCTTTTTTGCCCCTCACGTGGCCCCGAACGTTAGGAAAGTTTAACGGAAACATTGACGGAATTAGGTCTCAGGACCGTTTGTGTTAAGAATACAAATCATTACTGTTAGAGTGTGGCTAAACCTGTTAAGATGTCAAACACAAAGACTAAAACTGCAATTTACTCTTTTTAAAAGGTATAATACTTTGATCGTTGTGTCAAATACGTCATGCCATTGTGTCAAACACGTCAAGTCATTGTGTCAAGTATGTTAAGCCATTGTGCCAAATACTTTCATTGTTGTGTTATATGTACTCATCATTATGTTTTACGTTTTATATCCGTTTGTGTATTGTTTTCATTACTTCTAATGTATTAGATAAACTGGTTGTTATTTTATCACTGCATTATATTTTACGTATTAGAAGTATATATAATAGTGTTAATTCAACATAGTATTTTTAGAACTCGTCAGCGATAGAAAAACAAAATGACGAACCGGAACACCATAACGACATGAAGGACGTACACATTAACACGTTTTTATGTTATTTTGTCATTGTTTTTTAATGTATTAGATATATTAATTATTATTATATTATTGTGGTTTACATATTAAAAATACATAACGGTGTTATTTCAGAATTGTGTATTTTAGAACTTATCATTTTAAAAATAAAAACAATGACGAGCAAGGAAAACACAGTGACCTGAAAGAAAGACGTAGTGATGATCATAAATCACCATAAGCTAGAGAACATAATCTTCTATACCTTCTAATAAAAGAGGGTTTTAAAGGACACGTGTCACTCATTGGAGAGGGTGTTGGAATATTTTTCCCGCTCAAAACTAAGAATCTTCTCTTTTAACCTATGTATGGAAAGAAATCAATAACATTAAATCATCCATAATTTTCTCTTCCATTTCTAAAGTTTCAATATACCTTATTTAAATCCCTAAAATCATTGTGAAAATGGAAACAAACAACTTAACAAATAAATCATCGCAATTTACTACCTAGACCCATGCATGCTGACCCGCACACTCGACCAAATACATATGAGTGTCACTGTGAATTTTGTCGAATATCTATCATCTGGATTATTTGTATGTCTGTTTTTCTTAATCTTTTTTTAAAATTGATTGGTAGGATTTCTAAGACACAAATTTTAAGAGCGTCAATATCTAATTTGGTACTAATAGTATATTTGTAGTTTAAATCTATTTACTCAATGCTCAAGTTAGAGTTTGAATGCAATTTGTGTTTCTATTTTCATATATCTTTCATTTAATGTGTAGTTTATTTTCATATGCTAATTGTTTTTTCGTAAAGCTTTAGAATTATGTTTTTTTTTGTTTTCATCCGTGTAATACACGAGGTTTAATCTAGTTTTTTATATAACGATACTATACTCATTTAAAAAACGTTTGTATTATAGTGTGATTTTTATAAATACTAATATCGTGTATCACCATTTTAAAACACAGGAGAAACTTGAAAAAATATCAACAAGAGTACCAATGCCTAAAATATTATTCTTACAAAAATTACGTACACATTAACACGTTTTATGTTATTTTGTCATTGTTTTTAATGTATTAGATATATTAATTATTATTTTATTATTGTTATACTACACCAGAACGTGCATGAGATAATCAATAACGTAACGCATGTAACGAAGTCACAAATATGACACGACATATGCACCAACTAAAACCCGGTCGTCGCATCACGTGACACAGGTCAATTCTTAGTTAAATATAGATAAATAATGGGTTATTGCCTTATTGGATTTAAACACCCTTAACTATTGATCATTGGCCGCCATCACCGTGCCACGTAAGCCGAGATAGGACACGTCACCGTGCCACGTCAGCAAAACTTAACGGCGTTAGTGATTTGGTTAACTTTTGGTGATACGGACACCAAAGTATTTAGTTGGGAGTGTTATTGGCCAAAGTGATACTTGGAGGTGACAACGGCCAATGACCAATAGTTGGGGGTGTTTAAATCCAATAACCCTTTTTTTTATATAACAATACTATACTCATTTAAAAAACGTTTGTCTTATAGTGTGATTTTTATATATACTAATATATCGTGTATCACCATTTTAAAACACAGGAGAAACTTGAAAAAAAATCAACAAGAGTACCAATGCCTAAAATATTATTCTTAGAAAAAAAATTTTCTATAATTTTATCTCATCAACATCTAACAGTTTATTAGAAAGATAAAAACATTTAGGGGTGTTTGTAAGCCTCTTAATGTCATTCAGAGGCTTATCTATTAATAGTTTAAAACCTCTGAACCGTTAAGTGATAAAAAGATATTGAATGATTAAGAGGTAGCATCTGAATGGTAAGACCTGATCCCATTTATCATACTTTTACAACTTACATTATAATGGATTTTTGAATCATTAAGAGGTAGATTAATACTGGCTAGTCAGAGGTAATTCAGAGGCTACCAAACAGTCCCTTGGTTATTTAAACTAAACTCTATAAATAACAACCGTACCCAAGTTGGAGGCCGGGGAAGATACACAAATCAACCGGAAAACAAGGATAAGGCGGGTACACAAATCAACCACCATCAACCACCGTTAACGGATGGAAAACCAACCACTAGCGTCCACAAAAGTAAAAAAAATAAGGGTTCCAATACTTCAACGTCACAACACCACAATCCTACAGAAAGTGACCATCGACGCCATCAACCTAGGCGACGTTTACATCCGATTAAAATCTGCAGAGGCGACGCAAACCGGCTAGAGATCGATATATTTCAAAGAGAAAACACATATAGTTTCAACAAAGAGATACAAATTATGGGTAAGAAAAAATAAAGGTTCTAATAATCTTTTTTCATATTTAATTAATACAAATAGATGGTTTCAAGTTCTAGTTGTACACCTAAACATCAAGACACGCATAGTATCAAAAGAAACTCAGTGTTCACCTACCTCCAGAGACACAAATACTCTCTATCACAGACAAAATTACAATCATAACATATATGCTACTATTTAGTCCTAGTTAGTTAATATAGTATATAATATATTATCATTTTCACTTTAATAAAGTTAAATTTCAAACATCGTTTAACTCATGCATCACGGGACGATAAAAAATGGATGTATGTGTCATGTTAGGCAACACTGTTCAGCACAAGATTTGAAGTTATAATGTCAATGATGATCTCTCATGACATGATCAACGTACCATTTTTAATCTCTCTCTTTACTAATGTATATACTTTCACTTCATAAATATATACTTTTTTTTGTCTCGTTTTAAGTGTCATGAGACCCATAACACAGAATTTAAAAAGAAAGTGGATTATTATATATTTTCAATATATAAAATGACAATAATATCATTAAAGTTTTTTTGTCTTTTAGTTATAAAGTAACTTTTGTATTAAATAATAATTATACTTTTATTTTTGAAATGGACATTTAAATTAAGATAACTAAAAAAGGAAATATGGACATTTAAAATGGGACGGAGGGAGTAGAATATATATAATACTAGGTTTAATACTCGTGTGTTACACACGGATTAAATAATAATATGTATAAAGAAATTGCATTCGATCACTATGTTTAAACATTTTTTTTAATATTTACTATTTAAGAATTTAACTCCATCAACTTATGCATGGTGAAAATTCCTCTTAATTCCCTCCCAAAATTTCTATTATAAAACAAAAATATTTTCCCCCTAAAAATTAGCCTCCTCTAAAACTTTGAATTATTATATAGATAAATCTCTACTCACATTACAAAACTGAAAATTTTCAGACAAAATGATTTTTGTTGAAAATTCTCATGTGTTTTTTTTATAATTTTACTCAAACTTAAAACCATAAACTTTCCGTTATATTCTAAAAAATTCAGCGACAAGACGCTTGCTAGAAATTTGGCGGTGTTTTCCGTCAAATTTCCAACAGAAATCCTTCATTTCAAAATATTTACAATACTTTTCTTACATAATATCATAAATTTTGTAGTTTATTAGTTGTGTGTTAAAATATATTACTTTGGAAAAAAAGTGAAAAAATGAATATTTATTTGTGCACATATATATATATATAAGAATATGTTACTAATAAATTCACACCAAGTGGTCAATTAATAGCATGCTAACAATTGGATTAATTTGGATTCAAATCTCAACAGCAAGATCGACTAATTAAGGTGTAAGTGTTAACACAATAGTAGATGAATAATGATCTTTGAATACATGCCTAGCTCCATACCATTGTATTTTCAAGGCATGCATTTGGTTTCTTTTGTGCTTATGAGTTAACAAGAACATGAATGTAATCGTTACATGTTCGTGCACACCAACTCATCGAATTTACACTTGAAATAATTAAAGCGAAAGTCTTAGCTCTAAATCCAATTCTTGACTCCCATTTGAATCAGAATTGTGACTGCTTGATCCCATAGAATCACCCCACTCCTTTATTCTCAGCGAATCCTTCACATACGCACGTTCAATATTAACACAAAAAAAATGTCAGCAACCACACGACTATATTTCGATCATGTATATCGACCATTATTACATTGTAAGTACACATTACAAACAAAACATGTGGATTGTGGCTATATATGCATATAAGTTACCTCTACTTTTACTTGGAAAAGATGATGCATAGTTATCCCTGGATTTGCATAGTGCTCAGACTCGACCATCGCATTGCTTGCGTTCCATCTGATATAATGATCGAGTCGAATAAGCTAGCTTTTAGCGGATTCAATAAATTAAAAAAAAAAACTCAGAAACTGCAAGTTCATTTTGAAGATGAATTAATAGTATACAATTGGTGCTAAAAAGCAAACCTTTTATCTTTTGAGCTAGCTAGTGTTAAGTTACTACAAATCAACAAGACTTATTATTTGTGGGACCAAAATCTGCAATCACTTTACAAGGAACATCTTTACTAAAGACTTGATACTGCTAGCTAGGCTACAAGCCCATTTGGTATATATATATATATAAATACACCAAGTACAAATAATAATTAAGGTTAATAAAGTATAAATATTCACTAAAACAGGTGGCAAGATTATGGTCTAATCATATTATCATATTTTAAAACACATATTCATTTGTAAAAACTATAGACACACATTCAGGACATTTAAAACTATATTGATCTAAACAAAAATCAACTTTTTTTTAAGGACAAGAGGGAGTGTAAATTAATGATCAACTTGGTGATTGATAATGAAAAGAGTTATTATACCTTGGGTCATTGCTAGGCTGTGACTGAACATATGCCATGTTTGATCTTTCTAGTTCACTCATACCCATCTGCAAAGACATCAAAATTTCCACACCATGAAGTTTTGTTATCCTTGTGAAGTATTATAATTTGTAGATATGAATATATGATAGAAAGAAGATGATATTGGTGATCGAATCGATTGTTAGAATCGTGATAATATTCTTGTGTGCGTACGCATATACACATTACATTCAGTGTTGTATACTTTTCATGAAGAAATTGGAAACAATTAGAATCATAAGATGTGATCTAGTTGATCAATAAAATCACCTAAAAAAAATTTCCTCTAACAATAACATTAAACAATATTCCAATTGGTTTAGTTACATTACTTAAGTCTTCCCATGTAAACTCAAACCACAAGATCCAATGACAACTAAACAAATTAACAAACAGACGTAGCTAGTAAAATCTTAGTTAACTATATAATAATTAAAAGTCTGGTGCGATGAGACGAAGACAAACCTTACCTCTATCATACGTGACACATAAACTACACCTACAAAAGATCCTATGAGCACAACTAAAAATATATATATACCTGCAAATGCATATGATCAGTTTGATGAAACCCTGATTGGCTATGCAGCCTAATCTTCTCCAACTGAGCAACACCAAGGCCTCTTTGCGGTTGTTTCGGCTTATCAGAATGACCCTTTTTCCCTTTTCTTGACGATGATGATGTTTTCGCAGATCGATCATTTCCTGCAAAATGGTTCATCTTCAAGAATAAAAAAGATAGATATATATATATATATATATAGCTAGAGAGATTAATTGATATATATATATCTCAGGCAAAGTGCAGCAGGTAGCAATTAGTTCCTTTTTAAAGGTGTTGATAAATTAGGAGCTATATATTTACAACATGATATGATATCGGTGGATATCAGATTGCATTTAGATATAATATAAAAAATAGTATCATATCCCCTTATGATTTGTTTACATATTAAGGTAGATTTTATGCTGTTTAAATATACGTGGTTATGGATTGTTAGGATGTGATTGTGTCCATATGAACTCATTAAATAATAAATATTGATGAGATCATTGCAATAAAATATGCAATCATCATAATTTAATTTTCATATCACCCACTCTCCTTCTATGGCGCGTTTGGTATCTTTTGAAAAGTAAAACACACATTTCTCAATAAGCAATCACATATAAATATTCAAAGTTGATACATAATTACATTAGGGTACGTGTGGGTGTGTAAGCTGGTATGTCATATTCGTGCGGTAACACTGTCGTTGTCTATAAATTTTGGTCCTTCTTAAAAAATGGTGCCATGTGCGGTCGTGTATCCCACATCTGCTCTAGGCTAGCCCTGGTAATGGTTATATGACCATTTTCTTATAAAAAAATATTTTTTTATTTGTACTCTTTATAAACAAATATAACCTATAAATACTTACATTCTCTTCATACATTACATATACACTTTTAATCTCAATCTAAAATCACTCATACACAAATTGTGGATTTACCTTTTTAACTAATCGTCATTCACGGACGAATGATCAAAAAGTTAATTTGTCAAACACATGGTTATATGCTTCAATTGACTATCAAGGAGGTAATGAATTTTGGAAACGAGTTTTTTTGACAATACAATCAGCTAGAAGGTGGTAGCAACCGAATTGTTCACCATCTTCATTCAAAGTGAGCACTTATAAATCTTCAAATGTCCAAATTTAATCGTCTATATACTACTCCATACATTAAAAGGTTTGCTCGAAGTGGATATTATGAACATAACGTTGAACGACTACCGAGATGCATATAATTAACTTTCACCCACGTTGATTCGTGGCAAATTCTTCATAAGGGCCCAAGGGATGTTGCACTAGATGTTTCTTTGAATTATATACGTGGTTTTATATTAAATTGCGGTCTTGGTTTTTTTTGAATTTATGTAGTTGCGTTTCTTTTAAGTAAATACTAGTTATTTTCAATTTATTTTTTATTTAAATCTTTAAATAATTGTTTATAAATAAAAAATAAAAAAGATTGAGGATGGTTAAGTGTTGAGTGAGGGTAGCACTCTTGTTAAAAAAATTGAAAGTTAGAGTAGATGGTACTTGTAAGGTGGAGTGTTTTTATTGGTTGGGAGTGAGGGTAGCACTCCCTCCACCCCTTTTAGGTTAATGACTGTGTACCACATGTCCACATGTATTAAAAATTATAGAGGTTATAAATTAAAATAATTTATTGTAAGTTAATTTTATACACGAGTATACCAGGTGCATATTTAGAACTAACTTTTTCTTTTGTAGTTTTTTATATATCATCATATTCTGGTTGCTTAATCTTGTCTTGTTTAGCATCTGCTTGCTTAATCTTGTCTTGTTTAGCACTTGATTATATATGGTTTGTTACATTTTAATCACATCTAAGCACAGCTCATTTACATATGTAACAAACAATTCATACATATGTTCAAAGTTATTCATATGACAATAAACACATTCAAGTTACTTATGTTCTTGCTCAACACCCATTCATCATTGTGTCCATACGATATGTATTGTTTAAATGAACTTATGATCTAAGTTCATTAAACCTCTTACATATCTTGTATCAAACACATTGTCATATCAAGATCATCCACACATATCTTTTCAAAAGATATGCGGGAACTTTCTCTTGAGGATCTTTCTCCTGCAACTGTATTTCGCACATCTTTTATATGTCTTTTTTGTTGATGCATTTCTATATGTAGCAGATCAGCCTAACTCTTGTTGTAGATCTTTCTTAAAATACCAAACTTGTGGCGGATCTTTCCTTCATATTGAACATGATCATGTTATGATATGATGCTGCTGATTATGATCTTGAAGATTTCTTTCACGTCTTGCACATCTTTATATCTCGAACCTCTTTATCTAACATTTGCATGATTCTTGTTCTAATAAACTACGTGCATCTTGTTATACATAGTTGATTTCTTATGTGACTTGATGATACTAACAATTAACTCAGATGTAATTCACACTTCACCATAACTCTTTGATGATGATCACACATGTAAATCATTCACGCTGTAAAATATCTGATACTGAATACACAGAATACCCAAATGGCTTAAGAACAATGATTAATCAAAAACCATAAGTTAAACCAAAGGTTCCAATAACAAAGTTTTTTAATTCAATAATCAACATAAACTGAGAGTAAACATTCATCAAACCTTAATGCTTATACTAATCCTAACAACTACAAGATAATAAGAAATTAAATAAATAAAAGATATGATAATTGAGAATTTAAATATTCTTTAAATCTTCAAATAATATAAATATCCTCTAAATCTTCAAATAATCATCAACCTGGATTCCATGGGATCTCAATCCAAAACGGATTCATCTCAAGAGTCATTATCCACATCAATATCATTTCTACAAATCCAACAAGACTCCCCTAAGATGATACTTTACAAACCTTCCTTGCATAAGCATCATAAGTCTTAATCAAACTTCATTTCATGTATGTTTCGTTAAGCATCATCTCAATTAGCTCTAGCAATACCCCTCCTAAGATGTCGCATGGCAAAACATGACTTTTTTGTTATTTTTAATCATTTGAACACGAGGTTTGACTTTTGATGAGCATCAAGGTTTAAACAAACCACTAAGACTTAGGTTTTGGTAAGCTTCATCTTCACATATTTTCCAACGGGTATAAGTTCATATATTTGTTTGGAATAATTAACAAAGACGAGCATTGGTTGGGAGGTTAAAACTTATGCATTTAACACGGTGGTCACAAGTTTGATTTTTAAACGTGTGATTTTTCTTATCAGTAATAAGGAGTTAACTTGTTAATAGAAAATTGAAATGATTGAGATGATTATTGAGGTAATGGATAGAAATTAGGAGTGCAAACGAGCCGAGTTGAGCTCGAGCTCGTTTAGGCTCAAGCTCGGCTCATTTCATCTTTACTAGGCTCGAGTTCGAGCTCGGCTCATTTCAAGCTTTAATTTTAAAGCTCGAGCTCGCCACAAACTTTTCAAGCTCGGGCTCGGCTGGTTTTTAATATTATTATTTTTAATTATTTATATTTATTTTTATATAAAATTTAATTATTTTTATTTAATTTTAGATAAACTTTTAATTATATGTATTTTATATATAACAACTAGATAAATGTGTCCGCTCCCACGTTGTGTGAGCATTTTGTTTTGCGGTTTGGTTTCTAGGGACTGCGATTTCACACCAAGCTTCAAGTTCATGATTAACTCACCCCAATTTTTTCAAAGCGTCAAATTGAAGATGGAAAAATGAAAACATTATATTGACTATGCATCCAACCCACAAACACAAATATAACCATTTAGCAACCGGAAATTTAATTCAAACAAAACTAATTGGAACCCAACAATGAATATTCAAACTCAAATCCAAGATACAAAACACATGTTTTGCTTTGTGGTCTCAGAGGTAAATCTCATCATCATACAACGAATAGCAGGTATGAAAAACCCCAAATCCAAAAAAGAAGATGATATAAACTGATCGCTCCTCTCAGATGGGATCGTATCATCATTGAGTAGAGGGGTCATGCAAGAAGCCGGAGGGACAACCGGTAGACGAAGAGAGTAGAGGGAGGCACTGTGACGGCGAGAAATACGCTACCAAAGGCGAACGACACCCAGCGAGCCCATATAGTGACGGCAACCAGTGACATCTCACAGATCTGAAAAAGATCATCGGCAAAAGTGACCCGCAATCGGATAGGCTACTTATACCGGCGGCGTTGGCATCACATACATGCTTGTTGTCTAATCCATACGTAGCAGAGCGGACGTTGGAAATGACCGACAACAACCCCTTTCGCGCGACCTCCATTAACTACAAAAAGAAACCCACCCCACCTATAGCCATATATATGGTTCGATAAATTTAAGATATTACTTACTATGTGGCAAAGACCAAATTATTCATTTATATTCATCTTTAAAAAAAAGTGGAATAGCACAATGTTTACAATTCAAAAACTCTTGTGTAAAAATGAAAACACATATTACTATTCATTGAATTTTCAATATATAGGATTATAATATACATATTATATATTTTCAATCTTACTTTATATGTATTTTAAGTATTAATAATAATTTATATTTGAAAAATAATTAAAAAAACATATAAATTAAAAGCTCGATAAGACTCGTGAGCCGGCTTGAGCTCGATATGTAAAGCTCAATCTCGAGCTCGATAACTTAATGAGCTTTTTTTAAGCTCGGGCTCGAGCTCAAGCTAGAAAAATCTCAGCTTGTTCGTGCTTTTTTATCGATCCGATATCGAGTAGCGCGTGAGTAGCTCGACTCGTTTGCACCCCTAATAGAAATGAATGTGAGATTGAAAACTAAAAAGATCGTATGCGACAATAATGTATTATACTTGAAAGAAAGATACCAGATAAATATTTACATTTATATTAGTTTATATAATGTAGGTAGATAATATCAGTTTCTACCGGTTATAGTTTTATTGTTGTACAAGTTTTTCTTGCAAGCTAATCATTATTAATAATTTAACTTCATTTTCATATTTTAATTAGTTTTTTTTAATATCAACTATGTACGATAAATTTTTATTATATAATTTACTATGTTTAATACTCGTGTGATACACGGGACGTGTTCAATAAAATTACTACTCATTAGATTAAATATTTAATTACATTACACATTCTTCTACATGCATATGTAGTCAAAATTTAATTTTAAAAAGCAAACAAACAAAGATAGAAACTTGCAAGATGAAAACGTCAAATATGTTTGGGTTGAAAATCTTATATTATATTTGTGACACCCCGCCCGGCGGCGGAAACACCGGGCTGTCATTGGAATTGGATATCCATAGTAAACAAAGCACATGGTATTACTTTTATTAAAGTCTAATAATTATTGTCATAAGTTTGGCAAAACCCAAGTCTTAAATGCGAAACGACAAATTCATAATAGCAGTAAATGAAATAGTCATGTTTAGTATTATTTCTAGGTCCAAGTCCCTATGTCTTGAATAGCAATAAAACAAGCCAAAATCACGCGCCACCTGAAATACGCGAAAATAAAGTTAGCTACACAAGCTAGTGAGTAAAACCCAATTGAATAGTAATAGTATTGAAATCCGAGATCAACAAGATATGCTGCGCAACCCCATATGTATAGTAATTTCGTAATACCACCCTACCAGGACCCCTAGAATAGAATAGCACACCAACCACAATAGAAACCATAGTATCTCGTTTAGCCATTTGTCATGAGAACCACTCATGTAAGAAATAATGATGACTTTTAATAACCGTCGTTTACCGTCTCGATATATAAGTCATCATTTAGCAATTTAGGGACATGGCATAGTATAGCATCATAGCATAGCAACATAGTATAGCAACATAGTATAGCAACATAGCATCTCGACATAGTAAACATGGAATTAGAAAGGCCGGGTTTAAATCACCTATCGATGTTGTACAAGCAGGTGGGTTTGTCAAACCATTAGCGCTAACATTGTACCGGTGGGTTTACAAAGCAATAAAACTACTTTTAACTAACACATAAGATTGCATCAAGCGGCCAAACTAGATTAACATATTTGTATGATCTCTTTTAGAAAACGAATAGAAACCGCAATATAGTAAAAGACGTATTTCAGCCCCAAAATAGTAAAATGGAAAAAGGGGAGTGAGTTTACTCACCTGAACAATATAGATAATAGCAAACGCAAGAAAGTATCTAAATAGAATCGAGGATCGCCCAGATATTAGAATCACCTAATTAACCGGGTAAACCTAATTTAGAAACGAGACAAATAATATAGTAACTAGAATCAAGAACTTAGAAATTCTAGGGTTTTGGATTTGGGGTTTTAGGGTTTTAAATTATAAATTGAAAATTAGGGTTTCAAAATATGATTTGGGATTTTCTTTAGGATTTTAAAACACCAATTGGGAGTTAGGGCTTTAAAATCCGATTTGGGGATTTAGGGTTCAAATCCAATTTAGGGTTTTAAAATCCAATTTGGGGATTTAGGGTTTCAAATCCAATTTAGGGTTTTAAAATCCAATTTGGGGATTTAGGGTTTCAAATCCAATTTAGGGTTTTACACGAAACGTTGTAGTATTTCTCGTTTTTGATTATATATATATATTGTAAGTATTTATCCTTTTGTAGTACATTTGTATGTTTTTAAATATTGCAAGTATACTTAATATAAAAGAAATCATTTGGGTTATTTAGAAAAGTATAGGTTTAATGTTTAATATATAAAACATTAAAATTTAAAGAAAAGAGGGCAAAGAGGGTCGAACCCGTGACCTTGCCTCACAATACCAACACATTAACCACCAGACCAGATTCATTTTTGTTACATAAACTCGTTTTTAAATTCCTTTAACCAATTATAGTTATCAAAACCCATTTCCAAATAAAACCCTAGAATGAAGATCGATCCAATTCGTTTTATTCTGTTGATCTCATCAAGAACAAGTATAGGGCTTTTAATCTACGTTGAATCCTGATCATTTTGATACAAAATACTTACTTGATTAGTGAAGAAACGAGTTGATGAAACGATGAACAGGGTGCGACGGTTTTGAGGATTAAACTTGAATTTGTGATGTTTTTGTTCGCAATTAGGATATCAGAGAGCTAGATTAGTCGATAGGCATTGTTTTATCAGTATTTGATTTGATTAATTGTGTTAAGAAACAGTCAAGAACGTTTGAGATCGATTTCGAGTAAAGTGAATTGATTTGGTGATTAATTTGGCGATTTAATTTCGATTAAAATGCTTAGACGGTTTCTATTCAATGCCATGAATGATTTGGGCGCGTCGTTTTGGATTGAAACGGGTTGTTTCGATGGTTTGGATTTTTGGGTTTTGAAACCGAGTTTTGATTTGCAATAAACACGGGTTTGGGTTGATTAAACAACGAATTGAGAGTGGTAAAGTGTTCGAAACTGGTCTACGGTCATTTCCATGGTTTTTATTGGATTTTTAAGTGTTAAATCCGTTCAAACAGTTCTCGCCGGAGAAAGTTTTGGCCGGAAAATGGCGCCGGAAAGGGGGCCGGAAACACGGGTAGGGACGGGGGTGGTTTGGGTAATTTTTAAATTTACAGTTTCACCCCTTCTGCTTGCATTTATTTTCTGTTTTCGCTTTTAACTTTTATTAAGTTTCAGAATTGACGTTATTGACCCAAAGTTAAGTATATGTATATTTTAACTAACTAACTTAATCGAATGATGTTGTAACGTTTATAGAAGAGACGTTTTTTCATCTTTAGCTCGTTTTTGACGTTGGAGGGTGATTGTGAGGCTTTGCTAATATTTATTTTCAATAATCTTTATAGAATTTCTTTTATATATATATATAATGTATATACTTACTTTGAAGATTAAATAATTGTACTTAGTATTTAATTAGTAATCGTTGAATAAAATTTTGTTCGTTATACATTAAAGACGAGGATGACGTAAGGTTCGACTATTTATACGTAAATTTTTAATAACGAAACGTTACGTTTAAAGGGATAATTACGAGTACATTAAAGGTGGATAATCTCGGGTTCGAGTCGGGCATTCGGGTTCGGGTTCGGGGCAGATGTCACAGTCTCCCCTCCTTATAGAAATTTCGTCCCGAAATTTGCTCAAACCGAAACAGAAGATGAAACGAAAAGATGCGATCATTTAGTTTTCCATTATAAATGTATGTACGTTATTTAGCTCTTCTGATTTGCACAAGAATACGTTAGTCTTGAGAAGTTAAATTAGATTTCACCAACTAAACATCGGATGGTGATGAGAAATGGTAATATGTGAAAACAATTATTAAAATTTGATTTCTATATGATAAGCATTGATTTCCGACTTCGGCAAAGGTTCTAATGGTAATAAGTTTGTCATTTTAGATCAACTTATATAGATTTATTTTACTCGGTGATTTGCGATAGGTTTTACCATATGAATAGAACACTTAGAATAACACGAAAATTCAAAGACTGATACAACGCTTCATTTGACAGTATGGCAGAAGCATTTATATATAGGAAGTACCAGCGGCGTATCCACCATGCTCTTGTCATACCGCATTTGTCGCATTGCCCTCACACACATGACAAAACTTGCTATGGTTTTCATGCACCAACTTTCGCAATTCCGTGTGCACCCGTAATTACTTCAGTTTTTGCATGAACCACACAGTTCATTCGATCATGTGCGAGTCAGATGTACACGAAGGTTTCTAAATGAAGATAATAATGATATGCAAATTGGTAATTCGAGAGAATTGAGTTCATTGGGTGCTCATTGCTCTTGTAAATAGTTTTGTTGACCGACACAACTCGTCAAGTTCGATTACCAAATTTGTGACAACCAACTTCGTGTGTGTGAAATGTAGATGCCATTTGAATTAAGCTGATAAACATTGATAGTTTATTAGGATTATAGAAAAATTAGTTTTATAAAGATTTGGTGCTTTGGATAATCCAATTTGTAGTTCTAATACATAGATTACTCGGTTCCTATTGGTTTTGATCTGAAAACGTTTGAGTTCATATGTCAAGAAGTTATGGATAAACCAGGTGTATTGATTATGGAAGTAAACGACATTATAAAAGTTGATGTTGTTGGTCTATGATGTGGTTTTAAAAGATAAATAATTAAATAATGAGTTTATAAAAAGTTGAAAGTTTTAATCTTTCCATAGACAAGGGGATTGATTTGAAAATAAGTATTGAAAATATGTAAGTAACAAAGTCTAAGTTTCGAGTATTCGATATTGGAAACATAAATCATGACGTTTATTGCAACTGTTTGTATTATATTTGATAAAACGTGGAAATATTGTGAAATCCTTAAAATAACCAATCCATCTTTAAAGAACTCATTTATCAAGTAGTTTTTCACGAAAACCGCTGATAAAAATATGGTGTTTTAAGTAGAGAGTTCATACGTACGACATCTTGTGTTTGGATTAATTTATAGAAACGAGGTGTGTAGAATTTCACTAGTGGTCATTTATACAAGTAAAATATATTAGTCCAATGAACTTAGGAAAAGTTGTGTAGTGAGTTCCGTTAAGTTTTGAAAGACGAATTTATGAATAACAACATTTTATGGTGGATTAGAAGCTTATGATTAGACGAGTAATTTAGACAACATTTAGGTATTGAGATCAAGTTGAGATACCTAGGAGGCAAACGTTCGATTCGTAGAATGCGTTGACAAAATCAAAATAGTAATCCATTATGTGATTTCAGGAGTAATGAATTAAGTCTTTAATTTGGGATTCGATAATCGGATTGAGATTAGGAATATGTCTTAGATTTGGTATTTGGTATTTGTTTTGACGTTCTGATAATTCGATTGAGGTTATTCAACATATCTTAGTTTTGATTTAGAACATTCGGGTCACGATGATATTAACGAGTCGCTCACGTCTTGTTGTCATTTGACAAGATAAGATAGAAAAGAATTTTCATGAGATATGGATTAAAATTTAGGATAACATAAGTTGTGACAAGATTTCGATTAAATAGGATTGTAATAGTACTTAGAACATCATGGAATTCTTTAGAAGACATATCATGGAAAAATCACTTAGAAACCTTAGAAACATTAGAAACATTAGTAAATAATTTTGGAGTAACAAATGAATAATATAGAAATTCATAGAAATAATTAGAAATCATAGAAATAAAAATCATGGAATCATTATGGAAATAGATAGATAGAACTTTAAAGGCTTAAGAGTGTGTCTTGGTTTTGGACACTTATGACTTATCAAAGTGTTAAGTTCGTTCTCAACGTATCCGAGAAAGGTGTGCTTTAGCCTATAGGTTCACACTCATCTCGTACATCCCCAGGTAAGCATACAGGTCTCTTAAAGAGATTTATACGAAATGCTTTGCCTTAGACAGGATGTCCGTGATACAGGTGTTCCCCCTTCCGGATTGCACACGTTCCCACGTTTCAAACTTACTTACGACGATGACGAGATTCCACAAAGAGAAAGATCCTAATCATACCGACGAGTCTCTTGTAGCTCCTTCGCAAAATCGGATAAGAAATAAGATAAAGAAACAGCATAGAGAAATTTATAAAAAGAATAAAGAAATAAGTTCTAGAAGAGTTTTCTAAGCACAAGCTATTTGTACTAAGGACTCTTAGGTTATAGTCTAGGTCGGTGTGGTACTAATACCCTATCCTAGTTCCCTATAACCATGGCTCTGATACCAACTGTGACACCCCGCCCGGCGGCGGAAACACCGGGCTGTCATTGGAATTGGATATCCATAGTAAACAAAGCACATGGTATTACTTTTATTAAAGTCTAATAATTATTGTCATAAGTTTGGCAAAACCCAAGTCTTAAATGCGAAACGACAAATTCATAATAGCAGTAAATGAAATAGTCATGTTTAGTATTATTTCTAGGTCCAAGTCCCTATGTCTTGAATAGCAATAAAACAAGCCAAAATCACGCGCCACCTGAAATACGCGAAAATAAAGTTAGCTACACAAGCTAGTGAGTAAAACCCAATTGAATAGTAATAGTATTGAAATCCGAGATCAACAAGATATGCTGCGCAACCCCATATGTATAGTAATTTCGTAATACCACCCTACCAGGACCCCTAGAATAGAATAGCACACCAACCACAATAGAAACCATAGTATCTCGTTTAGCCATTTGTCATGAGAACCACTCATGTAAGAAATAATGATGACTTTTAATAACCGTCGTTTACCGTCTCGATATATAAGTCATCATTTAGCAATTTAGGGACATGGCATAGTATAGCATCATAGCATAGCAACATAGTATAGCAACATAGTATAGCAACATAGCATCTCGACATAGTAAACATGGAATTAGAAAGGCCGGGTTTAAATCACCTATCGATGTTGTACAAGCAGGTGGGTTTGTCAAACCATTAGCGCTAACATTGTACCGGTGGGTTTACAAAGCAATAAAACTACTTTTAACTAACACATAAGATTGCATCAAGCGGCCAAACTAGATTAACATATTTGTATGATCTCTTTTAGAAAACGAATAGAAACCGCAATATAGTAAAAGACGTATTTCAGCCCCAAAATAGTAAAATGGAAAAAGGGGAGTGAGTTTACTCACCTGAACAATATAGATAATAGCAAACGCAAGAAAGTATCTAAATAGAATCGAGGATCGCCCAGATATTAGAATCACCTAATTAACCGGGTAAACCTAATTTAGAAACGAGACAAATAATATAGTAACTAGAATCAAGAACTTAGAAATTCTAGGGTTTTGGATTTGGGGTTTTAGGGTTTTAAATTATAAATTGAAAATTAGGGTTTCAAAATATGATTTGGGATTTTCTTTAGGATTTTAAAACACCAATTGGGAGTTAGGGCTTTAAAATCCGATTTGGGGATTTAGGGTTCAAATCCAATTTAGGGTTTTAAAATCCAATTTGGGGATTTAGGGTTTCAAATCCAATTTAGGGTTTTAAAATCCAATTTGGGGATTTAGGGTTTCAAATCCAATTTAGGGTTTTACACGAAACGTTGTAGTATTTCTCGTTTTTGATTATATATATATATTGTAAGTATTTATCCTTTTGTAGTACATTTGTATGTTTTTAAATATTGCAAGTATACTTAATATAAAAGAAATCATTTGGGTTATTTAGAAAAGTATAGGTTTAATGTTTAATATATAAAACATTAAAATTTAAAGAAAAGAGGGCAAAGAGGGTCGAACCCGTGACCTTGCCTCACAATACCAACACATTAACCACCAGACCAGATTCATTTTTGTTACATAAACTCGTTTTTAAATTCCTTTAACCAATTATAGTTATCAAAACCCATTTCCAAATAAAACCCTAGAATGAAGATCGATCCAATTCGTTTTATTCTGTTGATCTCATCAAGAACAAGTATAGGGCTTTTAATCTACGTTGAATCCTGATCATTTTGATACAAAATACTTACTTGATTAGTGAAGAAACGAGTTGATGAAACGATGAACAGGGTGCGACGGTTTTGAGGATTAAACTTGAATTTGTGATGTTTTTGTTCGCAATTAGGATATCAGAGAGCTAGATTAGTCGATAGGCATTGTTTTATCAGTATTTGATTTGATTAATTGTGTTAAGAAACAGTCAAGAACGTTTGAGATCGATTTCGAGTAAAGTGAATTGATTTGGTGATTAATTTGGCGATTTAATTTCGATTAAAATGCTTAGACGGTTTCTATTCAATGCCATGAATGATTTGGGCGCGTCGTTTTGGATTGAAACGGGTTGTTTCGATGGTTTGGATTTTTGGGTTTTGAAACCGAGTTTTGATTTGAAATAAACACGGGTTTGGGTTGATTAAACAACGAATTGAGAGTGGTAAAGTGTTCGAAACTGGTCTACGGTCATTTCCATGGTTTTTATTGGATTTTTAAGTGTTAAATCCGTTCAAACAGTTCTCGCCGGAGAAAGTTTTGGCCGGAAAATGGCGCCGGAAAGGGGGCCGGAAACACGGGTAGGGACGGGGGTGGTTTGGGTAATTTTTAAATTTACAGTTTCACCCCTTCTGCTTGCATTTATTTTCTGTTTTCGCTTTTAACTTTTATTAAGTTTCAGAATTGACGTTATTGACCCAAAGTTAAGTATATGTATATTTTAACTAACTAACTTAATCGAATGATGTTGTAACGTTTATAGAAGAGACGTTTTTTCATCTTTAGCTCGTTTTTGACGTTGGAGGGTGATTGTGAGGCTTTGCTAATATTTATTTTCAATAATCTTTATAGAATTTCTTTTATATATATATATAATGTATATACTTACTTTGAAGATTAAATAATTGTACTTAGTATTTAATTAGTAATCGTTGAATAAAATTTTGTTCGTTATACATTAAAGACGAGGATGACGTAAGGTTCGACTATTTATACGTAAATTTTTAATAACGAAACGTTACGTTTAAAGGGATAATTACGAGTACATTAAAGGTGGATAATCTCGGGTTCGAGTCGGGCATTCGGGTTCGGGTTCGGGGCAGATGTCACAATATTATAACATGATTATGATTATTTGGTAATACAACTTGTAAAATTTAGTTATTTGAATAAACTATCAAAACATTATATTGTAAAAAGCCTTTTTAAGTTTTCAAAGTTTATAATAAAATAAACCTAAGATATAATAGCTTATCAAATGTCAAATAAAAAAAAGTGACAGGTACAAATTCTATCGAGATGATATAATGAGTGAGTATTATATAAGAGATGACATATTACTTGAAAATAAATTGTTTGTTAATACAATTTATAAATCTTCAAAAAATTTATTTCCTTTAATTTTCCCCCTAAAAAAGGTCTCAGTGGCCTCGCCCCCCTTAAACCTTGATTTGTGAATTATATGCATATATAGAGAGGAGAGTTAATGTAAAAACATATTTTAGGTGTAGCAAAATGTGTTCAGTGATTTCGTTAATCGAATATAATAAGATTTAATTGTTGATATCTATAATATTATGCTCTTCTAATTTTTTTAAGGGAAACTAGTTGAGAACAATCATAACTCGGTTTATTTAATTCAGTGGTTTAAATTCAACTTTGTTGACCTATGATGGTCCGTCATTATGTGTGCTTAACGTCTGTTAATTTTTTTTTAATTTCAAAACGATGTTTTAGAGATTTTGATTGGGAGTTTGATATGAGTCAATTGATGTAAACCTTACCTCGAATTTGTTCTCAAAATGATTTAATTTTAACACCCGATTAAAGCACCGTTAGGGTTTAAACACCCTATTGAAAACCGTTTCGTCATTTGAAAAAGTGGTTTGAGTTAAGTTTTACATCAATTGACTCGTATCCTTCTCCCTATAAAAATCCCTAAAACATTAATTTGAAATTCGAAAAATATTGAAAAAAAATTAATGGTCGTTAAGTGCACTTAACGACGGACCACTAGAGGCCAACAACATTGAATATGGGACCACTAGAGTGAATAAATTGAGTTGGGATTATTTTCAGCCAATAAATGTTAGTTGAGATTATTTTAGGTCAATCACCCACCAGTCCACCACCATCACCACTACAAAATCAAAGACTCCCATCGCATATCCACCACCATCATCATATTCGTCATCTTTACAAGTGGTGGTTAGGGTTGTGAAGTTGGGATATGCTGTGTATGTGAGGATGAAAGCGATGATTGTGGCAGTCGCTAGAATGTTGTTGTGGAAGGTGGGGACGACGATGAAGAAAACGTGTGGTGGTGGGGGTGGTGTTCGGTAAATGGAGATTAGTCATACGATTAGGGTTTTGAAGGGGTTACTAGTTAGGGTTTCTATGGTAGAACCGGATAATCGAACCAAATAAATGACTTAATTAGTTTAAACTGTTGAATTCAATTCAGTTAGTCAATTTCCAATTTAGTTTAGTTAAAGATCAGACTTAAAAAAATTCATAATCGAAAAAACCGTTAACCGAACCGTTAAACACCGCTCTTATTGTTGGAGGTGTTATTGTGATGATCATGGATGATTTGCCTAATCATCTCACCACTGTCGATTAACACCAATTGATTTGGTGAAAGGAGTGATTTGAGGGTTTTGAGGATGGTGATAGCAGTGGTGATGGTGGTGAGTTTCACTGATGGCGACGATGTTTAGTTACGGTTGAAGTTGAGGCAACAGATGTGGTGGCGGTAACAAATGATGGTGGTAACCGGTGATGTTGGGTGTGGTGAGGTGTTGAATTAGAATTTTGTTGTAGAAGGGTTGGGTGGGTGTTTGGGTTACAAAGTAATAATATAAATAATTTTAATTGGTAGATTGATTAACCCTTGGAGTTAACAGAAGTTTCTAACGATCGTTAGTAAAAAGAACAAAATGGCACGTTTTTACAAAATTAAGTATCAAAATAGCAACAAAAGTTTTATAACGATCAGAGTGGACGAATTCATACAAATCCTAGGACCAAAATGACTATTTACTCTAATAAATTTTAATGCTTTAAGCTAAGAATGACATGGTTTGCTAACGTGTTATAATGGTACATCCAACTTTACGTACATGCTTGATGCATTATGTTACTGGTGTAAAACTAATATTATACTTGTTTAAATCCAATTTTATATTTTGCATTAAACCAAACAGATGAAATTGCTATTACTTCAGGACCAAACAAATGAAATTGCTATTACATGAAAACCAAGTTTTTGGATAATTATTAGGGAATACAAACTAGGGCCCTAATTAAATTATTGTATCATTTGAAGCTTAACAAGAGGCAATGAAGAAAAATAATATTTTATCATCTAAAACTATGTTTTATGTACTAGTTCTTTTGATTAAATTAACTTTCAAAAAGATGGCATAGTGGACACGACATATGCCTCCTAATATGTGAAGATCTAGGTTCAATCCTCACAGATGGGACCAAACTACGGCAGAGATCATGTGCTGTCGTCTAAGGTCTCATCATTTACGCAACATGGGGGTAGAGATGGCTCTTTGAACTCCTCACCTTAGAATGGGCCAACGCGCGAGCCACCTTATTGTTTTTGTCTTGCTCTAGGGCGGGGTTAAGAAAAAAAGGTTTAAAGAACATCTTCAATGAATTTTGTGGCACATAGATAAAAAACATGTTGGTTAATGATCTCGTAGTCTAGTGGTTAAGAGTAAGGTGTGTTTTTTTAAGGTCTTGGGTTTATATTCAGGCAATTACATTAAAATATTTAGTTGTGGATATCAAAAACATGTTGTTTAATGATCTCTTAGTCTAGTGGTTAACAGTAAGGTGTGAGACTTTGCTTCTTTTGAAGGTCTTAGGTTTATATTCAGACAATGACGTTAAAATACTTAGTTGTGGATATTAAGTTATTAACTACCAACTGCTAACATATTGTTAAAAAAAGTGATAAATTTACCAACTTATTTAATTTCTTCAACTTTGTTAATCACGTCATGTTGGATTAGTTATGTGCATTCATATGAACCGAAAATGTTGATGAGGTTCTCAAGAGAATATATAATTAAGATGTGTGGTCATGCTTGGCACATTTATATTATGGTCCAACATATTTATGCCTAAGAGAGAAAGTAATATCGTGCAGTTGTTGTTTTCTCTGTTAATTAATCATATGACGGTATGTTTTTTTGTCAGTTTCTGAAGTCAGCCTTAAAACATCATAAGAGAGTATTACTTGTGTTCAAATGGTCGTTTGCTAGAGGTGTGAGATTAAATGTAGCTTTTAAGGTTAAAATGTGAATTAAATGCCTTCGGATCACACTTAAAGATTGTTTTTTTTGCCTGGACCGCATACGGGCGGGTAGTGAGTGATTTAAAGTGCTGGTTAACCGGCAAGGTAACAATTCCACCGCTTGCAACCGCAATACTAACCTGGAGGAAACCATCCATTGTGGTAAAACCCTCTCGGATCAAATATCGAATTCACGACTTATGGTCGGTTCGTCCCTTCACTTCCGTAGCAAATGCTGCTGTACAAATCAGGTTGAAAGTGAAAGTCGCCAAAAAGTAGCGGAATGTTCTCGAAACCAATTCACTTGAGTGAGAAAGAGGAGAGTGGAATTTCGTGTGTAGGAGTGATATCCGTAAATATATGAAGGAACACCAAAAGCAAAGGCAATTGTTTAGGTCCCTACCGACGCTGGGGTGCAAAAGCATTGGTAGCGAACATTATCAGATCCCTTGGTAGTCCATGTTGTAAATGATGAGTGTTCACCCTTGGTCTGCATGGATCAATGGCCTAGCTAAGGGAGGAGGGAGTGATCCTCACAAGATTCCAATAAGGAACTTTGTTAACCAATCAAATATGAAACAAAAATTTCATTTTTGCACCGCTTTGCACCTCTTTGGAGTGAGAGTGATCATTCCAAGGTTCTCAACAAGCAACATCAAGTAACGGTCCATTTTCAAGTTCAAAATCCAATCTCGTGGATGAGGAAATAAGCTCGTTTACTATCTCGTTGGACAAGCTTGTTTCACAAGGGGTAAGGGAAGTGACGAGCTCATTGTGCTCGTGAGCCACTCCTCCCCCTATCACGTGAAACACTCCACTTAGGGGCGAAAGACCATGGGGAGATACCGTCTGTGATCCATGGATTTCTGATCGGGAAACTGTATCCAAGTTCTGTGGCTAGTCTACGCTTTTTGGACTTTTCAAACTTTAACAAAATAAAACATCTGAATAGTTAAAGGAAGGAAAATCAACCGAGACCCCGTTAGTAGCAACGAGCGAGAGCGGATTAAAGCTTAATTAAAAAAAATAGCTTCACTAGCTAGCTTATAAATTATGTAATAACTCATCTTCTTATTTAATAAACTAGTCAAAATTCATAAACTACTAGTTTAGGAGATGATATCATATGATGTCATCTTTGTCATTTTCTTTTATAAGAGAAAGTCAGAAATCAAAATCGTAAATATATTAAAGTTTTAAAATTAGAAAGTTGTCGGCGAGTGTCCTTTTCTTTTTAAAGTTTAAAAAGAAGTATTGGACAATTTTCAATAAAAATTTCTTTTATGAAGTTTGGTAGAAACAAATGTATAATCATTAATCACCCCATGAAACCAAGTTCACGGACAAAGTGATAGTCAATGTCAATATCTTTAATTCTCTTGTAAGAATCATAATTTTGGTAGACAAAAATGGCTCTGAGATTGTCGGAACAAATTAAGTGTTAGTTGATATCAATACCTACAAATGCATGAATGACGTCAATACCATATCCTGTAATTTTGAGAAATGTACAGCCGGGAAAAATAAAACTTTCAACATTTTAAGCAACGAAAATTCATGTATTTTTTCTTGAACTGCAATTTTATTGAAAAAAACGGTTACTAGCAAGCTGACGTTAGGGCCAAACAACCAACAAACAAAACCTCATAAACAAAACAACAAGCATTACAACCATGGGCTAATACACCAATTAAATATGCCACATAACATCAAAGCCTATTAGTACGATGTTTTAACCAAATGAATGTGTTCATTTTGATCTTCTCCACGACACCATCTACAGATAAAGGGATAGACTTAAATATTAGCTCATTTCTAGCTAACCACACGTACCAAACCGTCACCATGATAATCAAAGCCGCTAAATCTCTCACCTTCTCCGGGCCGTTGAGATTATTAGAATGGTCTATCCATTCCCTTATAAGCTCCCCCTATCTCCTGTCCATCTGCACCATGCACAAATGTGATCCCAAACCTTGGAGACAAAAGGACAATTTAACAATAGATGGTCCACGGACTTGATCTAATTAATACACATAGAGCAATCCTCATATCCCACCATAACTCCACGACCCGAGAGAGTCTTCTTACACGGAACTAATTTAAATATATACATTTTAAAACTATGTTTAGAGTGTTTTAAATATTTTCTTGCATGATTTACAACTTCTATTGCTTGTGGTACTGCTTCTTTTGCAATTCATATTTATATATATACCCGATCTCTCTCTTTTTTCTTTTGCTACCGTCCATGCTCTCTTCTTCTCTTTTGTTATCATCAGTTTCACGATCCTCTCTCTAATTTTCGGTTGGTGAACCCTCAAAATCTAGCAGTCGCTAACTTGAGACCCTTGTAGGCCGATGATTTTTTGAGACTAGGGTTTTACTGGCTTCTGTGGATGGGGTGTGGTTATGATGGTTATTAATTGGATGGTGAATCTGAGATTCTTAACCAGCAATCCGCTTGATAAACTAAAGTACAACACAAGATTCACGTATGTGACGCTACGTGAGGGGTACAATTGTAGTTATTTAATTAATTCAAGATTGAGCTTTTTAAGCAAATATTTCTTACTTTTAAACTTCAAAAGCACATAATTAATTAATAGTTAAATACTAATATATATCGCGTAAAAGGTAGTAAGTGATTGATTACTTACTTGAAAAGGTATCTACAAATCAAAAGATAATTATAAGAAATCAAAAGATAAAGATAGCCAGTTGAACAATACATAAAGATGTTTGCCATATTGCCAACATTGCAAAGAACTCTTAAGCTTTGTACATAAACTAATCATAAACAGATATAATGATCAAATTAACATAATTAATCCCTTAAAAGTAAGGTATATTGGTTTCCACTAGTCCCAACTGTTATCTTTTAGCTTTTATCGGTACAACTATTGAATTGGCTATCAACGGTCCAACTTTTATTACTTCGGCAACCACCGGTTCGTCGTTAAATTTTTTTTCGTTGTTAAGTTTTTTCCAAATTCAAGACCGATGTTTTAAGCCTTTTGATCGGAAGGATAATACAAGTCGATTGATGGAAAAGTTATCTCGAAACGGTGCTCTGAACAACGAAACGATGCTTCAATTGGGTGTTTAAACCTAAGGGTGCTTCAATCGGATGTTAAAATTTTATCGTTTAGATAGCCGTTTCGAGTATACTTTTACATAGGTGAAGCTTCATTGAGACGAGGGAGGGTCACAACCCTCCCATTTTTTTTCGTCCGAAGTATTCGTTTGTTGGCCGTTAGTTGATTATATATATATATGTATATATATATATATATATATATATATTAGGTTCAAAACAAAGCGTTATAAACTTTGGCTCCACTTGGTTAAAAATCATGGCTTTGCCATTGAACTTTTACATCAATCAACTTGTATTATCCTTCCGATCAAAAGGACTAAAACATCGGTCTTGAATTGGAAAAAAACTTAACGACGTTAAAAAAATTAACGACGGATCGTTGGTTGCCAAAGTGATAAAGGTTGGGACCGTTGACAACCAATTTAATAATTGAACTGATAGAAAGTGTTAGTTGATACAAAGTAGAAACCAATATACCTAAGAGTAACTAAATTCCAAAGCCATAAATTTAATATTTAGGACCAATGATGCTCAACCCAATTACCAAGTGGTTGAGGTTGGTTACCCCATACTTCATATACCTAGGGGTGTAAGTTGTTCGGTTTTTATGGTTTTTGAATAAAATGGTAACCAAATCGTTACTTATGGTTTTTGCCATTAAAAACCGAACCGTTTAAAGTAAAAAAGCAAACCTAAACCGAATCATGTGCGAGCGGTTTGGTCCGGTTTGATTTCGCGGTTCAGGCTTTATAGTCCGTTTAAGAGCTCTAAAAAACATTAGAAAATCTTGTCAAAATCTTGTAATTTTCAAAAGTACCGGTATTAGAAATTAGTTGATTATGTATCTGAATATTGCAAGATTACCAGTATTGTAACAATATAATGATAGATACTTATATATTATATATATTATATATATATATGAGATCTAATATATTTAAATTTATGGTTTTTACGAGCGTGTATGGTCCGTTTCAAACTACACACACATGCGTGTGTATGGTCCGGTCTGGTTCCTTACAAACGGTTTTTGATGTAAACCGTAAACCAAACCGTTCATAACGGTCTGGTTAGGTTTTTTTACGAGCAGTTTTTGGTATAAACATAAACCGACCGTGAAACCAAACCGATGACTGGTTTGGGCGGTTTCGCAGTTTGAAACCGAACTGTGAACACCCCTACATAAAACTAAAGAGGGCTTGGGTTCAAGCCCAACCAAAGAGAAAAAAATAAGGTTTAAAATTGGACTCGTAGTTTTTTCACCTAAGATAATTTTTTTTCTGTGAGGATTGAAGGTGTGGTCTCAACTGTAAAATGAATAAAAGACCTAATTAATTAAGATAACTCATACCCGATTAATTAAGTCACCGGAAGACTAAATATTATAGTTAACGTTTAGGAGAAGCAAGTTACCACATTATTACATTAACACAATCACACATGTATACTATTGTGTGTTTTTAACATTTTAACATAATCAAGTTTTAACTTTGTTTCAATTAAGTCACTCGAAATTTATTTTGTTCCAATTTAATAACTTAAGTTTAGTTTATGTTTCAATCCTATATATTTGACCTATATGACTAGTAACCATGTATTATTTATATATTTATATATTATTTAAACGAGAGCTGGAAACACAATTAGTTTGGGTATGAATTTTTGGCCACTTGACTTCACATCTAATCAAAATAAAAACTATTAAAAGTTTTATGATAGGTATTTTTGTTAATATGAATATTTTTGACAACAGTATAATGTAGTAAAAATGATTTAAAAAAGAAAAAAAAGTAAAATAAAAGAAAATGAAAAAGAAAATAACAAGAATTTCAAAAAGAAAAAATATATACATCTTCCACGTTGTGAATTGATATTATATATACGAACATTTTCAAAACCATGATTGTACTGTGTGTATAATCGTGTGTTACGTGTGTATGTAGTTATGTTTAAATAAAAACATGTGATTTATAATGTTACGAAGTTTGTATGCTTCGAAAACGTGAACATCCAGAGCTGTACAATTTTTTTTGTTTTATAAAAAAGTAATGTTAACCTATTAAGTAGGTTATTTGTTTAGGATTAGAACATAAATTAAACTTAAGTTACCTGATTAGAACAAAACAAACTTTGGGTGACTTAATTGAAACAAACTCGAAAGTTTGTTATGTTTCTATAACATTTTCCCTATATTTTATTATTCATAATTTTTAACTTTTAAAGTACACCGAGTCTCCAAAGTTCAAGATTTATTGTGCAATTCTTTGAACACTTAATTGGAGGTCAGCTTAAAATATCGAAGAGAGAACATTGAAATGGACATACTTTTAAGAACTTTAAACAAAATAAACCTATCAAGCGATCTTATTCTAGTTACAGGACGAAATCCAACAGCCAATTGCTGGCTCTGAATAACCAGCCCAGCCAGTGGCGAAGCCAGCAATTTTATATAAGGGGGGCCGGACTTACGAGACCTATAAATTTTTCTCCTAACGTTATGTTTCAGGTTATCTATTCAGGTAGGCGATTCGGTCCGGGTCGGGTCAAATAGTAAACCTTTTTTACACAAAAATAAAACTAGGTAGCTTAACAAAAAAAACTTAAAATATTTATAATAATGCCAAAAAATACAAGTACAGAGTACCTGGAAGAAGAATTACAACTCAATCAGAAAACTGAATATCTACAATTGAAAGAAATAAAACCCTAACTGAACTAAAAACCTACTTGGTGGTGGAGGCAAGATTGGATACAATTTGGTGTTGGTGGATAGAGCGAATGTGCGGTGGTCTTATGGGAGGCAACAAATTCAGAGTGAGCAGAAGTAAACACCAGATTGAATTTTTGAGTGGGATTGTGGGTTGACCGGTTAAATTGAAAAATAAACTCAAGTTGTGAACTTTTACATTATGAGTTTAGTCTTGTTGTTTATTATATGGAATAATTAAACAAAAAAGTCTATTAAATTTAAGTTGAAAATTTTAACAATCAAGGGGGCCAAATTTAGTATATATAATATTTTCAAGGGGGGCCAAATCTTATATATATAACAAAAATTAACTACCAACCAAAAAATTAATGTTTGTGACGGAAAAAAATGGGAGGGCCTAGACCTCCTTTTGTCTCTACATACCTTCGCCAATGAGCCCAGCAAGAAGCTCAATTCTTCTATAACATAACGGGGCGGGGTTGCGCGCGAGCCGAGTGACGTAGGTGCACAAGAGTACTTCGCGCTACAAGCATCTCTTTTTTATAGGTTCTATGGACCGATGCCTGCTGCTTCATCTGGGAGAAAATAATCATAGATATGCCGGTCATTAGAAGGAAGAACCACCATAAAAAGATTCCTCGTGTATCATCTGTAGCAAAATTATGCACGGGAGCTATAACAATTCTTTAAGAACACACTCATGCATATATAATACTAAAATATTATTTTGAGGTAAGCACTAAAAAGATTTTGGGACGATTTAATAAAAATGACAAATAACTGTTAAACATAGAGATTTTTTTACAATGAAAGTGAAAAACATAAAATGTTAACTAATCTTCGAGAACTCATGTGTCCTTAAATCTAAAACTAGATCGGATTTGTGTGGCTCGTGTTGGGGGCAAGAGTGCATTTTATGAACATGTTATTATTTCTAAAGATATAGCGACATGTTAACGCTCATATACATACATAAGAGACAACGTAGTAGGACTGGTTAAGTGTTACGTTAAGACAAACTTGATGTTTTAATCTCTTCGTGACCAATGACGAAGGTTAATGGAGACCAAAGGGGGTCAAGGCCCTCTTATTTTTTCTGTCATAATCAGTAAATGTTCGGTTGGTAGTTAATTTTTTTTATATATATAAGATTTGTCCCCTCTTGAAAACATTATATATACTAAGTTTGGCCCCCTTAATTTTTAAAATTTCCAACTTAATTTTAATGGGTTTTATTTGTTAATTAGTCAATAAAATAAACAACAAGATTGAACTCATAATGTACAAGTCCACAACTTAAGTTTATTTTTCAATTGAACCGGTCAAAACTTGCCACAATCTCACTCAAAAATTCAATCTGGTGTTGTACTTCTGCTCACTCCGATTTTGTTGCCTTCCATCAGACCATCACACATTCGCTATGTCCACTACCACCAGATTGTATCCACTCTTACCTTCATCACCAAGTAGGTTTTTAGTTCAATTAGGATTTTATTTCTTTCAGTTGTAAATATTCAGTTTTTTGGTTGAGTTGTAATTCTTTTTCCAGGTACTTCTTACTTGCGTTCCTCTTGCAATATTATAAATATTTTTTAAGTTTTATTTGTTAAGCTACCTAGTTTTATTTTTGTGTAAAAACGCTCTTTAGAATGAATAAAGAAAAAAATTATATTTAGAGTTTTTACTATTTGACCCGATCCGAACCGAATCGCCGACCTGAATATATAACCTGAAACATAGCGTTAGGAGAAAATTTATAGGTCTTATAAGTCCCTAAATGTCAGCCCCTCTTATATAAAATTACTAGCTTCGCCACTATTCATGACAATACCTTTATATTTTGGGTTCAAATTTGGAGACATTTCACAAAGATACACCCCAAAGATATTATTGTTTTTTAAACGTTGGCATAGTGGCCTCCACCCCCAAACCGTTTTTTGTGGATTTTAAAAAAAATCACATTTTAAATGCTAAAAACTATTCTTAGTTTATACAAAGTTAATTACCAAAAAAACACGTATAGCCACAAAACTCACTCTACTCAGTACTCTTGTAGATGAGGTCATCAAATCCCGAACTCATGACACCCAAAACCCGTCAACTCAAGACGGTTTTTCACAACTCGGTCAAGACAATTCTCCTAACCATATTGTCTCATCACAACCCAACCAACACGACTTTTCTGGATTCACAATTTTAGCTTCCTAATATTCTTTTTGATTGTTTCCTTTAAGTTTCAATATTTTTATTTTATCACTTATTTAAAACATAAGATATTATGTTGTAATTTTTAAATCTTCATTTATAGTTGATTTTATTTTATCTTTTTTAGGTTGAGTCAAGTTATCCGGACAAAAAATTAAAACGGTACAAAGTTTGAAAATGACACTATGGTACAAAAAAGACACAGTGGAGAGTTAAAAAATTTATAACATAATGTAAATCAAACTTCTAAAAAGTACTTCGGAGACTTTGTTCCCCACGTTGTCATCCTTAAGAAAAAAATAAACGAGAAATTAAAAAAAAAACAAAAAAATCAATGTTTTCATTGTGTTTTTTTTACTTTTAGTGTGTCTTTTGTAAATTTTTGACACAACAAAAGACACAATGAAAGTAAAAAAAAGACACAATAAAAACGTTGATTTTTTTAAATTTATTTTTTAAAGAGTACGACGTGGGGAACAAGGTCTCTGAAACACTTTTTGAAATTCGACTTATACTGTGAATTATAATTTTTTTTGTATGTAATTGTGTGTTTTTTTTATTATTATGTCATTTTCACACTTTGTATATGAATCTTTCTCTGTTAAGTGACATGTAGTTAATTTTACATGAGATGTTAATATGATGATATTTGTGACATGTCCTGTTAATTAAATCCTTGCATAGATTATGATACATGTCATTTCATGTCATTATGTCAATATAATGGTACATTGTGTATCCTACATCACAACGGTACACATTAACACATGTGTTGATGGTTGATACAATGTTGTAGAGAGGCACCACATAGCTTAGAAACTCATACATGGTGACATCAAATCACTTTATACCTTTGATGTTGTAACTTGGAGGGTGTTAATGGTGTCCTTAATTAGTTAGATACTTAGATCCAATCAAAATGTTCATGTAGTGTAGCTCTTTCACTTCAAAGGTACACTCAACCTTGCACAAATAAAATAATGGTTTGTTGCTGCTCACAAGTTATGAATAATATTTAAAAACATGATAACCTGAGTTATGTTTACGATACATCATTACCTAAATAATCATGACGAGTCTTTTTATGTCTTCATGAGTTTATAATAGTTTGTATTAAGTTACATCAGGTATTAAAGAGTCATGTTTAGAGAAGATTTTATAACTGGCCGTGATTATGGGTCATAAGGCTATGGTTATAGGCTTGTGCATGAAAGGTGATAAAAAGTACATCACGTAAGTGTTTACTATGCGTCACATAATACAGGTGGTTATACATTTCACTATCACATAAGATGTGTTGTGGCATGATGAAAAGTGATAAAAGTAGATGATGAGTAAACTTCGTTTTGCCTAAAATAAATGTTTGCATACAATAGTTTTAAAATTGCGTTTTGCCTCCCTAAACTTACCAATTTGTCACCGTTTGCTACATCCGAATTAATTCCGTCAAAAGCAAATGTTAGTCAGTCCCATATCTATACCACATATCTCTACCATTGATTAGGAAAATGCTTGAAAATGACTAAAGTGCCCCTCACGTAAGGGGCACATGAGACTGACTAATGTTTGCTTTTGACGAAATTAATTCAGATGTATCAAATAGTGACAAACTAGTAAGTTGAGAGAGACAAAACGTAATTTTGAAACTATTGTATGCAAATTGTTATGTTAGGCAAACCTCAAGGAAGCAAAATGAAGTTTGTTGATGAATTGGAAGTTTAAACACCCAGTTAAGATATATAAGACACAATCAACTTGATTAATTATAACTTTAAACACCCAATTAAAGCATTGTTTCACTATTTTAGCACCATTTCGAAGAAGCTTTACATCAATCGACCCGTATCTTTCCTTCGGTCAAAAGATACCATTTTTAACACTTTAGAGCCTTGAACTCAATATCTCCCTAAGATAAACCTCTAAACACCACCTCATCTACCTTTACCTTTCCAACTTCAACTTAAAAAAACACACAAATCATCTAATCAGAACAAATTAACCCTAAGTTACTTTCTTTACCCGGTTAATATACAGGTTATTAACCTAGATGACGTAAAATTAAAAAGGTATATTGGTTTTAACTGGTTCCAACTATTACCTTTTGTCTTCTACCGGTCCCAACTATTGAACTGGTTGTCAACGTCCCAACTTTTATCAATTTGGTAACCACCGGTTCGTCGTTAATTTTTTTAACGCCGTTAAGTTTTTTTTCAAATTCAATACCGATGTTTTAAGCCTTTCGATCGGAAGGATATTGCAAGTCGATTGATGGAAAAGTTACCTTGAAACGGTGCTCCGAACAATGAAATAGTGCTTCAATCGGGTGTAGAAATTTGATCGTTCATAGAGCATTTTCGAGAAAACTTTTACATCAATCGACTTGTATTATCCTTTATTATCCTTCCAATCAAAAGGCCTAAAACATCGGTCTTGAATTTGAAAAAAACTTAACGGCGTTAAAAAAAGTAACGACAGACCATTGGTTGCCAAAGTGATAAAAGTTGGAACCGTTGACAGTCAAATCATTAGTGGAGACCGATAGAAGACTAAAGATGATAGTTATAGCCAGTAAAAACCAATATAACAATTAAAAATGTAAGATTTGTAGCAAGAGTAATTCTAAAATACCCAATGAAGCATAACCGTATTATTGAACCTCAACCATTGGATAAGAAGACCAAAACTTGATCCAACCGTCGAATATTTACAAAAATTGAATTTCAAAACCTCAAGAGAGGGAGGAACAACACATTCACAAACACAAACCCAAACACAACAAGTAATTAAACAAACCCCAAGTTTTCGATTTCTTCATCGATCAAAATTACTCATATTCACCGCAATTATCGATTTCGTATGATTCAACAAGGATCGATTTTATGTTAATTTGAACCAAATCTATCCACCAATTCAACCTCTAAATCTGAGCTGTTACAGTTGAATTGCAAGGGTTTTGTTTCTATATTACAATTACCTGTTCAAATTGATACCGAATTAGGGAAATTAGTTGCCGATTAATGTTTTGTGTTTCATTATATGTTTGAATATATCTATCCAGAAGAGAATTTGAATAGATAAGTATGGAGAAAGGTGAAGGTGGAGAGGATTTGAATTTCCCTCCGAATAACACTAAACCGGAGGCGACGAAGAAGCTTGCACGTCAGCTGGATTTTAATACTGTTGGTGGAAGTGGATTGGTGACTAGTGTTGGTTTGCCGGAGTATCATCAGATGCAGATGCAGATACAGATGCAACAGCCACGGCCATCAATGGCTTCATCACAGTCGCTGCCGTCGTTGCAGATGCAACCACAGGCGCATTCGATACAGATGACGCCGTCGATTCAGCAGTCTCATGTTATAACCACTATTCAACAACAGCCTGTTATTAGGCCTGTGTAAGTATTATGCATTTTGCCTAATTTAAACACTTATTTGTATAGATTTTAAATCATGTATATGTCTCAAAGGTTTAAAAAATTGTAACTTTTGGTAATATGCTTGAGTAACACATTGTATAGTAAGCATCCGTTAGAAATTGTTGTTCTTTAGTTGCCTTGCTCTGGATACTGTTAGGTCAAAGATTTTGATTGTGATGTATGAGTGTATGTATGTCATTCTTTATTTGGGATTAAGTCATAATCTTTTCTTACATCGAGGCAATGGATGATGATAGATTGAAAAACTATAATCTTTCAGTTGCACATTATACGAGCTAGTGAGCTATGCTTTTATCTCTGCAATTCATTTTATATGTTTTGGGACTACTTACGAATTAGTACATTGAGTGTTATAACAAAGTAGTATAATAGTGCCAGCGTGTGAAGTTTGCAACAAAATGCATAAAACAGTACTTTCTGTCACTTAAAAATAAATGACAAGGAGTATGAAGTAAGTAGTTATGAGATGATAATGGATCTCAGTTATTTCAACTGAGGATTCATACAGGGCTTAAAAGAACGGAAGTGGAAAATGGAGGTAATTATTTAAATACATTAACTGTTTTGACAAAAAACAAAGATATGTTGGTTTGGCATCAATATTTTGTAATGAATACTAGTGAATAAAGTGGTAATACATGGATGTATAATCCCGAACATTATATCATGTGCCGGTACATGACATTTATGGCTCTAAAACTAATACACAATGTTAGCATATTTGTAAGATGCTTTGTAGCAAGTCCATGGGGTCATGAACTCATGATATTATAAAATACGTGCTTATATAGAACTTGCTATCTGCTTATGATATCTCGTTAACTAGTATGCTATGGGATCCCAAAGGGTTGGCCTAATGGGTAAGGCTTGACACTTGTGTAGGAGTGTATCATAGGGATCAGGTTTAAACCCTACAGGTGCTATCAGCTACTTAGCAGTGTCTTCTGTTGACTTAAAATCTAGAGAATTGACCCTATGGAAAATTTGAAGTACTACTTTCTTTGAAATTCTAGCATGCCATGAAAGTTACCTTTTTGTGTTTCTCCATCTATCAATGAAGGCACCATTTTTATGTAATGTGTATGTCACTATGTTGTGAATTGTTATCTTATGGTGGTTCTTTAATGTGAGATTCTGCACTTATATATCTATTTGCGTCATATTTTATTATAAAAGCTAAAACTTTTTGGCTGAGTTTATCTAAGTATCTAACCTTGTAAACGTCCATATGAAACTGTTTTCCTTGTGGACATATGGCCACTGCATTTTGCAATCAGAGGCGAGAAGGCTTAGTTTTGCTAGTTGGTTTCACAAGAAAACTTCTCAAACAACAAAAAATTCCCTTTTTTTACTAATTCCTTTTTGAAGATGATTTATATATGCACCTTTTTTCTAATTTTGTTATATGTACATCATTTGTTATGACGCCATTGGGATCGATGATACCCTGATTTTTGTGCACACAACATAGCATTGTTTTCTGAACAACAAGAAACCATAATCTACATTCTGAACAATATATTGGGGTCTTTTGCATGAGCTCATAGCCTGTCTTTCAATCTTTTCTATATGCACTTTCTGTCACAACAAAGCCTCAGTAATGTCTATTAATTACAGTAAAAATTACTATTTTTCCATTTCAGGAAAATCGAGTCCCCAAAAGCACGACCAAGACAGAATGTTGAAATAAAAGATGGTACTCCAAAGAAGCAAAAGCAATGCAACTGCAAACACTCTCGGTGCTTGAAGTTGTAAGTAAATCCTTTACTTTTACCTGCAATGAACAATTAAATTGGTAGATGTGATCTATGAGCCCTGATGAATTTTCTAATTTCTGATGATGTACATATTTGTCACTTTGTGGTCAGATACTGTGAGTGTTTTGCATCTGGAGTATACTGTGAAGGTTGCAACTGTGTAAACTGTCATAACAATGTTGAAAATGAGCCTGCCAGAAGAGAGGCTATTGAAACTACTTTGGAACGGAATCCAAATGCGTTCAGGCCTAAAATTGGTAGCAGCCCCCATGCAAATCGTGATAATAGGGTGAGTCTTCCTTGATGTACAAACCACCCTTGAAAGCCCACAATTGGGCTATGCCATTATTATGTACATGTCAATTTGTTGCGAAGTCTTAAAAAGCTATTTTGAGCTGGGGGTAGCTGGAGCAGTCTCCCTACTTTCTGGAATAGAGAAAAGACTTGCCCTCATCTCACCCTCCCTAGACCCTACCCATTTTTGTTTTGCCGTGAGTGAGATTTTACTGCATTCGCTCATCCATTCAGTTTGTTACAAAGGCAATACTTAAAGATTGAAAATTCCAAAGGCTTTGCGTTAATGCTATTGCCATTATTTCGTATACATAGGAGATTGTGCATAATTTCTAATGATATATATGTTATGTTTATTAAACTGTTGCTACATGATTACTTATATGCTTTCCATGACTAAGTAATGCATCTCAAGCGCCGCTCTTAAGCGCCCACTTGATGGGGCAAGGCCGGGATTCGAACTTGGTCATTGCACTTCATTTGAGTACAATGGTCTTTCTATTGTGCTAACCGCCGTTCTAAAAAAGAGTAATGCATCTCAACTTGACTTGGAAGTTTCGACCTATCTACTCATGAATGGGTCAATTTTGGCTTGTTTTATTCTTAGTGAGTCGGTTTATGTTTTTAACTAAGATGCATAACATGTAAAATGGGTTGAAAGTCGCATAACATGTACTTTTAATGCTGACAAGCTAAATTGTTTTATTCTTAGTGAGTCGGTTTATGTTTTTAACTAAGATTGCAACCTGTAAAATGGGTTGAAAGTCGCATAACATGTACTTTTAATGCTGACAAGCTAAATTGCTTCATTAAAAACTATGTTATTATTGTAATAACATATGAAATATAACAAAAAAAACGTGTGTGCCTAATCCATACTAAAAATAACCCTTCTTATCTCAAACCAGTTTTGACTAGTTACTCAGCCTGCTCAAGTAATGAAAGCATACAACCACTTGTAGTTCAATGTATTATGTATATAATGTTTTTTGTAGAAATCCCTTTATATGGTCTTTCCATTACATTTTTGTGGAACAACAATTCCTAGATTTTCTAGGATAAAGTACACCACAACCTACACCCTTCACGATTTGAACCCCCAACCTTTTTGGTTATGGGGTAGCATTGATCTTTTCATTACATAAATGAGAAAATTTAAGCACTTCTATTTTGTTGTAAATTTTCTCAACTGCTCATTCTCATCAGTTATCATTACTTAGAATTAATGTTATTGAAGGGAACCTACTACACTTTCTTTACCCAAATAATTTCTACAGGATATCTACTTAATATAATACCACTAGTATTTGATTCATCTTATGTCCATTTCTTTTTATTTTGGGTTTTTTTATAATTCAGGAAGAGGCTGGGGAAGCTGTTGTATTGGGAAAGCATAACAAAGGATGTCATTGCAAAAAATCAGGATGCTTAAAGAAATACTGTGAGTGTTTCCAAGCAAGCATTCTCTGTTCCGAAAATTGTAAATGCATGGACTGCAAGAATTTTGAAGGAAGTGAAGAGAGGCAGGCCCTTTTCCATGGAGATTCAGCCAATAACATCGCATTTCTTCAGCAGGCCGCAAATGCTGCCATCACTGGTGCAATTGGATCCTCTGGTTATGGTTCTCCACCAGTCTCCAGGAAGAGAAAGGGCCAAGATTTATCCTTTGGAGCGCCTTTAGAAAAAGATCCATCCATTCATAGGTTTTCACAATTTCAACAGGTATTAGCAGTTTTGCATGTTTTCCATTGTTAAATAGTTGCCTCTGACTTTAACTTAATATTTGTCTTGTTTTTAACAGACAAATCACATAAAAACGTCTACTCCTTCCTCTTCGTGGTCTCCGATTCCTGGCCCACGTGTTGCTAATGCAACACCAGTAGGCAGTTCAAAGTTTACATACAGGTACAGGTTGTAAAATCTTTCTGTTGCCATATATTAAAGGGGTCTCCAAGGGGACAATCTAGGTGGTTTAGTGGTGTACCCCACAACCAAAAGGTAGCAGGTTTAAATCCTGTAGGGTGCAGGTTCAAGAAAAAAATAATATATTAAAGGGGGTAAAATGGATGGGTCAGAGGTGGGTTTTGTAGTCAGGTGGGTTTTTGTAGCCAAGTTGGGTTGACTGCAAACAGTTTTTGGTACTTTAAAAAAGTTATAATTAATTAATGAGGTAAGTACAATGAAAGAAACAATTTATTACAATAGTATTATATGGATTAAGATTAGACTTTCAGCGACTTTTGACCCATTTGACAATTGACATCCCCACTTAGCTAGATTTTTTGTTTTCACCCATTTGAGATAAAACACAACCCCAACCCATCTATAATTATAGGGGTCAAAATTGACTCCCCAACTGAAACACTCTTGAATCTAACTAGTTGATTGTGTGAAGGTCTCTTTTAGCTGATCTTATCCGACCAAAAGAGATGAAGGAGCTTTGTTCTCTTTTGGTTGTATATGCAAATGAAGCTGCCAGGGTGATTGCAGGTAAACACAACATTTCTTGATGCTCATATGACTAGTGGTATTTGAATGGCGTGTAACATTTTTTTTATGTTAGTATACGACCTCCTTTGTTTCTTACAAAAAAAATTTCCAACATGATTTACTGAACAAATTATTATAGTTTTATTTGAAATATTTTGATAACTTGGGTTGCATTGGCATGTGTCTAGCAAATGTATTAGATAGATGATCTTGGCTTAAGTCACTGCTTCAAACTAACCTAACTTCATTAAAACTATTTCTCCAAATTTCATATCTTCTGAAATTTACGATCTTTCTGACAGTGAGTTGATATACAAATCAGATTTTTAATAAAGCTAATGGTCTTGGTATTAGGATATATTGACCTGTTAACCTGAAAATAGATTGATGAGGATATATATGATCATCAATGGGTCAAGTAGAGTTAAGAATGAAATGTGTTGAAACTGACCCATTGAGTATTCGAATGCTTACAACCTCAATAATATACCTTTCGTCAAATTTAATACATTACTTATATCTGAAACACAGATGATCAGAGAGAAATCACTGATGCATCCACACTCAAGGACCGAATGCAGGGTGAGAAAGGACCCGATACTGAGAAACCGGTGGGAGACGGGGGAGTCCAGGCTGATAAAACTAGCCCAGATGAGTCTACTTCAGATGGTTCTAAAGGCAGGCCCATGTCTCCTGGAACCCTAGCTTTGATGTGTGATGAACAAGATACAGTGTTCACCACTTCAACTTCTAACGGGTTGGGGCTGGGGCCAAATGGCACAGATGCCCCTTCCCAGTTGCCAAATGGTCAAGCAGTGACTGAAACCTATGCTGCACAGGAGCAGATTGTCTTAACAGCCTTTCGGGATTGCCTTAACAGGATCATCACTTTAGGAGAATTAAAAGGCAAGTTTCTGTTTCTTCTTTGGGGCAGTTGCATATATACCCATGACAACTTGTAATAGTATCATATTTATTTTACTAAAAAAATATCATCAAATGTTACCATTAAAAGCAATTAAAATTTAACATATTTCCATTTATTAAATATAATTTATAACATGACTAATATACCCTTCACTTTTTCCTTGCACCTCAAACTCCCAACCTAAATCCTTGCATATATAAAAATGTGTATATATGATATTATGATTTTTGCTGGATAAATATAAAATTATTCAAGTTTTGAGGGGATATATAAAATTCTTCCTTTTTATGTAATGTCAAATGTCTAGAACACTTTCCAAAACCTATTTTTGGATTGTTACTTTGAAAAATACATTGTTAATTTGTTACAACTTGAAAACATTCCAAAAATAAAAGTAAATGCATAGGGATGTCTGGAATATTGGAGTAGCTTTTTTAAAAAGGATTATATAATTTTTGCAGCTTAAAGTCACAATAAAGGGCTATTGATATTTGGATAAGTAGGTTCTGCTTTAGATTATTTGATTATTTAAGTTTTGAATCATGAGTTTCATACCAAATGCAACTATAGGAATTATTTAAGGGTAGAATGAAATTACCTAAGTTGCAATATTTTAGTACTCATTTCACGTATCATCTCCCGTTTTCATAAAAATATCATTTTTGTTAAAGTTTAATTTACTTTCTTAAGTTGGACAGACAAGCATTTACATTTCCCATCACGATTCTAAATATTGGAAGCATCTCTGAACACTGTTCTGTAAACTGTTTCATCACATTTGTTTATTGATCATGATTTTCCAATGTCACACAAGCTCTTTCACAACTCACATCCAAACACCCCCTATGTTCTTTCAAGCTTTATAATGTGGCAGGATGGTTAGATCTCAAATCCTGATCATGTTTTAGGAAATATTTCACAAAATAGCAATCAAGTTTTTTTTCGTGAGAATGGTAACTCAACTATCAAGTTTTTTTAGCGTTCCACTAAAGTCAATCACATTTTACTAACAGCATGACTCAAGTCTCAGCATTGTTCCAATCTTGTGAAATTTTAAATTTTTATCTCCTTATTAAAATTAAGTGATCTTAATGGAAGATATATAAAAGTTGGTTACTATTTAGTGAAAATATTTTCAAGTTCAACCTAAAATAGGAGGTAATACTGTAATAGTGAAGAAATAAAATTTACTATATGATAAACTAGGTTTCATAGTTGTTACATTTAAGTCAACTTGAGAAAAATAAGTATTAAAAAGTAACTGAAGTTCATATGTCTTTCATTCTGTTACTTTAAAATTTCTTTTAACATTTATGAAATTTTTTGCACATTGGATCTCAGCTATTTATTCTAGGAAGTCCTCTTATGTGTGCTACTTTTAAACAACAATTTACAAGTCACCATAGTGTAGCCGCTCTCAGGTTGGCTTGATTGTATCACAGTTCTCTATTCTAACTTTGTTTCCACTCTACAGAAACACAATGCTCTTCGTTGGCACGAAGCGAGTCAGGAATTCAAAGTCAAAACGAAGTTGAAAGCAACACTATTCCCACACACACAACTCAAACTACAAGTCAACGTGAACAATATAACAACGGCTTTTCGAGGTCAACTGTCATTGCTCCTCAAGGCGGTAATGCAGCAGCAGTGGGTACATTCGAGAATGACAGCTCACATGTGAAAATCCCTTTTCGTACTGAAAATGGAGAACGGACACTAAAACCTGAACAATAGATATAAAGAAGGATTAGCAGAGTAGAGTGTGATCATCAAATTATGGTAGCTAGATGCTGCCTGCATCATTTCTTTTGATGCAGAGTTGGAGTTGGAAATAACAGTTTGCCCCTTCCCAATTGTTAGAAAACTAACATGAATATTGTTTATTTTTCTATATCATTTCTAATTTAACATAGTTTTTTTTCATTGAATTTCATAGGTGACTAGTAAAGATGTAATGTAATATATGCCTGTGATCTTAGTTTTATTGTCTAAATAAACAAGAATTTTTACTAGTTTGTTTTGTAGAAAAGAATAACTAGATATGAACTATATAATAAAAGGAATATTTATTTATAGCAATAAAAGTACAAAATGATTTATGAAATTAAAATATATGATCTTTCTTTAGTTACGTTTATATGCATGTGTTTTGTGTAGGTGCAATAATTTGACAATGTTTTTATACATGGCTAGGGATCTAAAATCAACTTTTTATAATTTTTGTTTCTTTTTCATATTAATTTATTGTAGGAATTTTATTTTCCAAATAAATAATAAGAGTGAGAAAAAACATTTCTATCCATCTTGATACGTTAAGTTAACCTATTCATTGGTTCTCTCAGAAGTGGTTTCAACTATTTTCTTAGTTAAAAAGCCACCTAGGTGCTATATAGGCAAAAATAAATTTACTAAAGCCTCTTTTAAATCAAGTGTAATAATTTTAACTAATTGCAATTACTACTCAATCCTTTATAGTAGATCTATGTATTTTTTGGAACTTCCTTATAATCAGCCAAAGCTTGTATCAACATAATTTAAAAAGTTTTCAGTGGATCTATGTATTTTTTTTAGTTTTCTTTTATTGAAGAAGAAATAAAGGAGGGCGTGTGATCTTGATTATCGCCATTTATGTTTAACTGGAAGCATCTATAAAGTCACTAGTAAAATTCTAGGAAGTCGTTAAAATTATCACCGGATTAGTCATTAGTGAGTTCAATCAACATTTGCAGAAGATAGATTAGTATTGGGTGGTGCTCTCATAATAAATGAAATCATTGTTGGCTAAAACGGTTCTTTTTAAAGTAATTTTGGTTAGGATTTTGATTAAGTTTATTAGGATTTCTTGATGATATTATGCTACAAATGAACTTCTCTCCTATTTTGAGGAAACGGATTAGGATTTGTCTATCCTTGGCTACAATTCTTGTTAATGGATCTCTCTCCTTTTCTATGTATCATAGTAATGGAAGCCTTAAGTATTGTTGAACTAAATCAAGGGGATATACACCAATACATAATTGGTATGTGATGAACACATCATCTTTTTCTAGTCTTTTATAGTTAGTTTAGGTAGTTTTCGAGTTTTTTTTATTGAGTTTTTGGTTAGTTTTTATCTTTAGAATCGAATATTAGTTCTTGTAGTGTTTTGCAGTGAATTGGACGTGGTTAGAAGCGGAGCCGTTTCGAGAATGGGATACAAGCTAAAGTGAAGTTTTGAAGGGAGAAAGAATGGAGAAAAGGAGTGAATGCATTAAAAGTGTTTATGATATATAATTTTCCATCCATTCTCATTCATTAACAACCCTTTAAATAGGTCATGAGTACATCATAAAATAAAGAAGAGATAATGACAAATAATAACAAATCTACTTCAAATATAACTAATCTATATTCTCTAATACTCCCCCGTAGTTGAAGCGGTAGTGGAACGAACGCATAGACTATCCCGAAATTCTTGAAATAGTTGGCGTAGTAACCCCTTGGTGAAGATATCAGCATACTGTGCAGAAGACAGAACATGTAAAACCCGAATATGACCTAACTGAACCTTTTCTCGAACAAAGTTGATATCAATCTCAACATGCTTGGTGTGTTGATGTTGTACCGGCATAAATAAACGGCGGAAACATTATCACAATACACTATAGTAGCCTTTTGCAACGGAACATGCAACTCAAACAATAGATTTCGCAGCCAGGTAGTTTCAACAACAACATTTGCCACCCCTCTATATTCAGCCTTCGCACTAGAACGTGAAATAGTAGCCTGACGTTTTGAGGACCAAGAGATCAAATTATCCCCCAAGAAAACACAATATCTGGAAGTCGATCGTCTCGAATCCGGACATCCGCCTCAATTGGCGTCCAAGTAGGCTGTGAGTGATGATGACCGAGAAGGGACCAACCATAAACCAAAATCAATTGTGTCACTCAAATATCGAAGAATCCGTTAAATGCGACTCACGAGGGGCATGCATAAATAGACATACCTGTTGAACTGCATAAGTGATGTCCGGCCTAGTAAATGTGAGATACTGCAAAGCGCCCGCGAGAGTACGATAAAGTGTGCCATTTGGTAAAAGAGCACCATCCGTTACGCTAAGCTTGGATGTAGTATCAACTGGTATGGCACATGGTTTTTTCTTTTGCATCGATCAAAAAGGAATTGATTTTCCAAGTGTTCGATTGCAACATACACAAACGGCAGTGCCTACCGATTCTTCTTCCACGGATCAATTAATTTGATACCTCTTTATTCCTTGCTTTGTTCTTCCTTGGATCGATTATAACAAACCCCTCTGTTGCTTGCTTCGTTCTTCCCTGGATCGATTACAACAGGCTCTGATGCCAATTTTTGGTAATATCTTGCAATTGATGAATAAAATCACAGGAATCTTGATAATAATCTTGCTATATTGATAGAAACTTGTAATCTTGTTCATACAAATATTCTTGACATCTTGCCCTATATATACATTATGAATAGTTGCTTTTCAACAAACATGACTGTTGGTGAATCCAACTTCCAATAACTGTCAATATACAGTTATCTAAACTAACCCTAACTTCCTATGTTTGACCCATATACATAATACATCCTTGTATTTTTACATATTTACATACTATACACTAAATTATAACTTTCTAATCTTGACATAATTAACCCAAAGTTTAGGTTAACTTCAACATTTCCTACTTGTCTTTGAGGATGATCCGTTGACTTTGTCGAACACCCAACAAGTGCCTCTGAAACCTTTGAAATCACTTAAGCCAAAGTTGCCACCATTTACTTGTTACCATCATCCGTTGCTAGAGAAACCTTAATTCCACCAGACAACCTCCTTCCTGGTGACATCGACATCCTCCTTGAACTTGAGGAGGCATGTTTCCATCCATTTGGTGAAGGTTGTTTGTATCTTGAAGGCACTATGCCTGGCTCTCTCGTAGCCTTTCTGTTTATTTCTTTGGCGACAACCAAGCTAGGAGCCACACACTTTGAGGGCACTGGAGAAGATTATCTTTTAGCTTTTCCAGGTAGTGAAGGCCCGGTCCCTTTCAGCCACATTCTTTTTCCCTGGTGATATTGATGCCTTTCAGGTGGGGAACAATGATTACGTAAATGTGAAATACTATAATTGAAGCGTCTTCCTAACAAGAGAAACTTCAATGAATACTTTACAATAGAGATGATTCTACTAGATGAATAGGTATTCAATACAAGTTACATTCCGGTATTAAATATTGTATGTTTTTAGTTTAATTTTTACAACTAATTAATGTTGTATAAAATTGTTCTTTGATATATAGGGTATTCAAATCCAAACACATTTTCAAACATTATTTTCTAAAGTTCAAAAACTATCTTCGTGAAGATGAATATATATTTGTTGATTCATAAACCAAGCTTTAGATTAAGTCAATCCAAGTTCAAGTTTGTTGACAAACCAAACAAATTCAATTTGGTTAATTCTACTAAAATATTACCTTGCACCAAATTTGGTGGTCCACAATATGGTTTTGGGTTTGTACCATTTGCTAATATTAAAACGATCAATACCCATAAATGAGTCATTAAGAGTTGGGAAATTTATGTTAAACTTTATTTATATTTATATTTTTACTTTAAATAAAATTCTATTCATTCGATATTCAATTTTAAAATACTATTTTCATTTATAGTAGATGTTATTGGCCACATACTTAGCTTTTGCAAAAATTACACCTCTAAACTTAAAGATCGTGAGTAAATTAACAGAAGCACATTCGAGATATCAATCTTGGAGTAAGTATATTTTTAATTCCTATTTTTTAGATTGTATAAGACATTTTGATATTGCCAATTGTACCAACATGATGACTTTATCATATGTACGTTGTTAAAACGGTAAAAGTGTTTTTATTATTTTATTATGGGATGAGTATGTAAATCAGTTGGTTAAATACGTGTCTAAAAATTCCAACGAGGAACACATGGTTGTGATTATGCAGTGAGGGAGAGTCATTTCACATCGGTTTATCTCTGAAGTTTATTATAGATTACACCCGATGTTAATGAATAATTATCTGTTTTATTTTTTATTATTATTATTATTATTATTATTTTTATTATTATTATTATTATATGTAATCTCCTATGTTAATTACTTACGTTGTTTTAGAATCTTTTTTAAACATTTGATGTGAATGTGAAACTTTATTTTAACCTTTTTATCGTTTGTTGCAAGTTTTCTTTTATGGCCATCATTTTCTCAATCGTTTAGATATTATTTCTATTGAAAATTCTCTAACTTTTAATAATTTAAAATCGGACATATTTTCAATCTGCTTATAATACATGTTCAAATACTCGGACAATTGACATATTTAATCTACAAAGTTAATTGCATTGGAATCAAAAAGTGTGTTTTTAATTTTCATGAAAACTAACATAATCCGATCGTTAGTCTATTGTAACTTTACATATTCTTATGCAACATCAATTAAATGGCATATTTTTTAATATAAAATATATAATTTTAATACAAAAAACATTTTTCAATTATAAAATATTTTTTTTTATCAACCTGTGAAGCCCACGGCTCACTAACCTAGTGATATAATAAATGATCAAATACCATTATTAAATAAAACAAATGATTAACTAATTGTTTCTTGTTTAATGATAAATTAGTTTAATTATTTGAACTCGATCGGATCCTAGTTTGATACTCGAACATGGTCAAATGTTACACTAGTTGTGTATAGCTAACAAAAAATCATTTCATCAATTGCAACTAACTATGTTACTTCTGGACCATTAACTTTTATTAGAAGTTGATAAAGATTAGATGGTTATGTACCAAATGATTTAATATCATTCAATTTTCTTGGACACACATCTTTCAACTTTATTAGACATGAATTTTGTCCATGTTAAAATGTTACAACATATTTGATACAATTTGATTAATACGTAAAATATCATTATAAAACTGCTCGACCCATATACATAATTTCGAAAATTCAAATCGTTTGGTGTTCCATGCAAATTTTATTATAATATATTCAGGATATCATAATATCCATTAGACACATATTATTTTTCTCAAGTATTACCAGAGTAATAAGATTATGAAAATTTATTTCAACCATCACGTACCAGAAAATATAATTTATCATTATCAATTATAGGTCTTTGTGAAAATCTGGTTCCACATATAGTGCCATATATACCTTAGTTTTATTTTTGGCATCATAGTTCCCCACAAAAGAAAGATTTATATCTAACGTATTTCGCAAGTTTAGTTGTATGGACTATTAGCCCAAAAACATTAAGGTAGCGTTTGGTATGCAGAAATGAAAGGTGGAATGAAATGAACCATTGCGACGGAATGAAAAAAAGTGTGTTTGGTTGGTCAATGGAATGGAATGAACCATTACAAAGGAATGAAAATTACTTCATTTTCATTCCATCCCCACCCCATGTTTTTTTTTTTATTCCTTCAAGGAATGAAATACTTTTTTTTTAAATTATGACTAGAACAATGACTCGGCTCATGCCTTAAACCTTGACCCGACCCAAGACTCCATGAACCGACCCATGTCTTAACCCATGCTTCGAACCATGACCCGACCCATGAACCGACTCACGGCCCGAGCCATGAATACTTGACCCATGACCTGAACCATGAACTGAATCACGAACCGAGCCATGAACCAACCCGTGACCCGAGCCATGAATACTTGACCCATGACTTGAACCATGAACCAAATCACAAACCGAGCCATGAACCAACCCGTGACCCGAACCATTCCTCGAACCATGAATCGGCTCATGGCTCGACCCATAACCCGAACCATGATCTGATTTATGACCTCACTCATGTATTGACCCATGTATTGAACCATGACCTGACACATGGACCAAACCAAGACCCGACCCATAACCATGAAAATATATTTTTGTCATTTTTAATGAACTTTATTTCATTCATTTATCTTTTTCATTCATACCAAACAAAACAATATAATGATTCATTTCATTTCTGTTAAAGCAACCAAACATGGTAATGGAATGAAATGATCCTTTCCATTCATTTGTTCATTCATTTCCTTCGTTCATTCCATTCCCTCATCCATTCCATTACCCCATACCAAACAGACCCTAATTTTGTTTCATTCGCGTCTTTACACCTTGCAAATTTCTTCTATGTATGCATTTATAGGTAGATACATTATTGACCCTTACCGTTTTCATCATTTCAAGCGCTATTATATACAAAAGTATTATTGACGTTGATTTTTAATCAATTCTATACAGTTATAGATATGATATAATTATCGAGATCTCTTTATTTTCAGGTACTTGAGGTTCTTCCAGGACCATCATGTCTATTATCTCTTCAAGGGACCTTTTAAGTGTTAGCTCGACTAGATCATCTACATTACTTGCTCCAATTTTCGAGGCTACTCTATTACCTCTTCAGTGGACCTTATTGTTAGCTCGACTAGACCAACTTCATTACGTACATGCTTCAATTTTCAAGGTTCCTTAAAAGCAACAACAACTTTGATCCATGAGATGTAAAACGACTATACTACCCCTTGAATTAACTGAGTTTTCAAACGCATATTAGAAAAATGACCAATGTTTGCAAAGTTAGACACCATGGTGTAAAAAAACATAAGGAATAAAGTGGTTGAATTTGTATAAACCCAGGATTATTTACTGAAAAATAATAGAAGAACGTAAAGTGAATTTGTTTTGGCAAATAAAACATAGTAACAACTACATGGCCAATGACCGAAGTTGATGTGGTGACCGGTGACCGGAATTGATGGTGGTGACCGGAGCTAGTGTAGGCGATGAACGGAGCTCGTGGTGGTGGTGATGGGTATTGGGTGGTGGGATATAAATGTATTAAACAAAACTTATAAATCATTCTCTCAACTTAGCAAAGTGACTTTTGACCCGATGTTAGTTTTTTAACGACGAGAGTGATACCGTAAGTGTATTGTTAACTTCGGAGTGGTGAGAGTGAATGACTTAGTTGGGAGTGGCAGGGGCTAATATCCCATATGTAACATCCCGTTTTGTAAATCCAAATAAATTATGTGGAGTTTATATTCAATATTAATAAATGAGTAGATAACATGTTTAATGAGTATTTAAGTATACACCGTTTAAACGAGCATTTAGTATTATTAAAATTTGCGTATGTCATAAAAATATTTTAGGACCTAAAAGCGTTAAGATAAAACTTTAAGGTTAGTTTTTGTCTTTTGAACAAAGGTTCATGGCAATATATATTTTCAAAAGAAGAATCGAGAATGTATAAGAATAGTTTAAATTGTTTTAATATTAAGGTAACCAAATAATAATGTAGGTATATATGTAGGTGTGTACGTGTGAGTTTGTGAAGTGGTTGTGTCACCACAAAATAGATATACTCACATCTTCATTTCAAGAAAGTTATTATATGCATATATTACTTAAGGGCGGCCAAACACTTCTATACATATATTATTCACTAGTTTGTCAACAAATGAAAACAATAAGTGGAATAAGAGTTATATGATTAGTTTCGAGAGTAAGATTTTAGACACAGAAGACCGAGGCTAAGAGATAATTGATTCTACGCAAAGATAAGATCTGACAGACTATTGATTAGACGGACGTTTCAGGTGAGTGTTACATCCCCCTGAAAGTATATATATGTGTTGTGATGTATTAGTATATAGTACTTACGCATATTATTGTTACTATTGCTATCATTTTATGGATGTTACGACCACTATTATGTGATTACTCTTTGTGTTATAATTAATTAATGAATATGTTATGTGAATATTGTTAGACCCAGATGGTGGATTTCTGGGACAACAATAAAATATTGTTAGACCCAGATGGTGGTTTTCTGGGACAGCAATAAAGTATATTGTTAGACTCAGATGGTGGATTTCTGAGACAACAATTTATAAATATATTGTTAGACTCGATGGCGGTTTTCCGAGACAACATATATTTATTAGATCGCAGGGTGTTAGCGATCAAGGTATATTGTTAGACCCAGATGGTGGTTTTCTGGGACAGCAATATAGTTATTGTTATAATTATTGTTAGACCCAGATGGTGGTTTTCTGGGACAGCAATATAATTATTTTTATAATTATTGTTAGACTCGATGGTGGTTTTACGAGACAACAATAATTATTAGATCGCGATCAAAGTTAATGTTTAGACCCAGATGGTGGTTTTCTGGGACATCATTAACTTGTATTTAATATTTTATGATTAAAAGAAATATAAAAAAAAAATTTATGGTTGAAGTAAATATGTCATTTTGGGGTAACATGGCATATATAATTATTAATGTACACTCACTTAGCGAAAGCTGATATGTGATTTCTATATACTTTCAGGTGATTCGTTTGAGCGGGAAGGGTGATATTGTATCAAGTCTTGAATAAAGGATCGAACGTGTATCTTTAAAAGTTATCAAATGTAATAGTTAAACTACTTTTTATAAAACAATAATTGTAGTATTATGTTTGTTATGAAATAAAAGTTTGACCTTTATTATAAGTTTGATACTTTATTATATAAATCTTTTTGACAAAATTTTTTGGGACCTAGCATTCCACGTTAAACTCTGATTAAATAAATATATAAAAATGAGGGTGTTATACCATAGTTGAGAGTATTAAAATTCAATAACCATATTGTTTATGAGTAGTTACTTTTTATGATAGGATTTAACAACCGGCTCTTGATTACACATATGACTGACAAGTGACAAAGATCAACACACACATATACATGATAATGCAAGAACAAGGCACGCTGATTTAGAGTGTTTTGGTCTAACCTAACCTACATTCACTAATCACAATTAGTTGTGTTCTATTAAGCTCAAATTAAGAAGAACTATTACGATACATGTGACTATCTATATATAGGGGAGAATCACCAGGTTACATAAATAGGCTTTTCTTGAAATAGTGGCTTGACCATAAATGAAAAGGGTCTCTACATACTATTAGTCTATTACCCAATATATTGCATACCTGCTTGTAAGCAGCAGTTGAACTAGGAAACATAGACAATGGGATGAAAAGAAAAGATTAATTTTAAAAGGAAGACGAACTCAATATGTAAAAAAAATTATATAAAATCATTTAAGCTATTCTGTAAAAAGTTAACAATACTGACAAAAAAATAGGCCTGAACCCTACTAACCTTCGTCAATGCTTGCGAGTATCTTTTTTATGTATTGATGTATCTCTAAAAATGTATTTTCCTCCGCTCATCTACATATCTACCTATACTAATAAAGTACTAACTTTTTGCCGCATGTTATTCTCTCAAACATAAAACATCATTGTCGCATCTCTTTATCCAGGGCCGTCCCTAAGGATTTTAGTGCCCTGAGCGAGTCTGAAAAAAGTGCCCTGGACACATCTTCACCTTGATTTTAAAAGACTTGAAAATAAACATGAAATTAAATACAATAATGATATGTTAAATTTAAACTAAAACCCTTTTTTTCAAACCATTTGTTTTACTTTAAATATTATGCTTCATGTCTTCAGTGAGACTTTAACTTACAATATTTTATTTGAGTATCACACGTCTCGTCACTAAATAAACTAATTGTCGTGAAACCCATCTATTATTTAATTTTAACTAATAAACCATATTAAAACTTAGATAAAAGTTAAACTTATATGTTAAATCTTTGACCCCACATGTATACAATTAAAACTTTGACCACACATAAATATGTCAGACTTTTATTGTTTGTAAAGTGTAATTGATATGAGTAATATGACTATAAAAAGTAAAAAAAAGCATTATTTCTATCTTCTTCTTCGTTCCATTACTTGCAACAAAAAAGTTCGCCGGAAAAAAAGGAAATAATGTATTAACTCTCTGCACTATGTTCGCCGGAAAAGAAAACAGAGTAACTCGATCTCAGCCAGAAAACAAAAGAAAAAACATAAAGATCTCGCCTGCGGTGATGGTGCCCCCGTCAAGCGAGTGCCCTGTGCGGTCGCTCATGCCGCACACCCTTTAGGCCGCCCCTGCCTTTATCATATGTGTCACTCCCACGTTAATCCTCAATTAAGATTTATTGATTCAATTTTGCATAATTATTTATTAAAATTCATTTCCTGATATCATAAAGTTTTAATTTAAAACTCAACTACGATTTTTATTACATATTTTAAAACACCTTAAGAGATACTTTGTACAATCGAAATTAAATGGCTTAACAAAGAATTCTTAAAAGTTCGTCATCATAATAGTAAATTTAAAACAAAGAATTCCTACAATTTCGTCATCATAATAGTAAGTTTATATTTTGTTACGTTCTATTAAATTTAAAGTTTAGTTTAAAATCAATTAGCTATATAATCTAACACCAAATTATTTCCTAAAAAAATACACGATTATCTAAAGATTTATTTTAATATATTTTCATTCAACCCGTAATTACACATGTATTAAACTATCATCCTATTTATTTATTTTTTTGTCTAAATATGATTCTTTTTTCCTTTATAAAAAATATACATGAATCAGATTCAACTATTGCATTCCTTTTTAGGTATGTCATTGTTTGTTTTATTAATATAACATAAAATGATACATTGAGTGTATGAATGAAATTGTTGAACGCGGCTACTTATTAGTAACTAATTTGTTTAAAAAAATAGGATATATGTATGTATATATGGTTTGAATGAAAAATTGATGGAAGAGGATGTTTTTATATATGCATGTGTTGTGATTAAATGAGGAAGCACCAACCCACGTGTGCACCATCAACACCAACTTCCACCGCCAAAGTGGGTTCGCCACCCTGTATTTGTTCAACCACCACCAAGCTGCCCCCTATCCTATCCTATCTATCTATTGATTCATTTTTGGTTTATTTTTATTTTAATAACTTTTTTTATAAAAAACATACGTGACTATTTTTGTGTTTAAAAACAAATCTATTTGATCATTTTATGTTCTGAGTTAAAAAAGACTCGATGGAGAAAAATAATATTTATCTGAGTTCTTTTAATTAGTTAATTGAAGAAAAAAATCATTAAATAAGTTTATATATTTAATTTTTCCTTAAAAAACTACTTGCCTTGATAATGGAACCCATTGTGATGCGCCTACAACAAGATTTTCACTTTCTGAATCCCATGTCGCCTTCCCAAGGATCCAATATGACCACTTCACTTAGGTTTACGTTGCCATGATATTGTTCTATGGAAGCGGGTATAAACTTTAGATGATGACAAGTGACAAAATATATTTTGCTATATTATAATAAAGATATTTCATTCATAGATCTAATAATAAAATAAAGTTTCATCCAATAGCAAAAACCGATTTTACTAAAAATGTTAAGCGTGGTGAAGTTGAAATCAAATTCATAATCGTCTTCAAAAAATCGAAAGTAAATATAACTATGTGAACGTGTTGATTGTATTCATGTATATAAGTAATGGAAAAAGAAACGAAAAATACACACAAAAAATCACACGTGGCAATGTAAAAATAACTACGCTGAAGGAAAATTTTGAACGCGCTACGCGGCGTGATTCTGGTCAATTTTCCTAACACTAAGCGCGTACCAACACTGTGGCCAATAATACCAATACACACAACCACAATATTCACTATAATCGGTCTGGCTCGTCAAAGTACCTCAAAGTTAGCTACTATTTTAAAAGCCGAAACTAAAAAAACCCTAAAAAAGGCTTGTGGCCAAATTGTGAAAAAAAACACTAAAGTAATGAACTTGTGGGGGATAAAATGAAAAAATGAAAAACTTTGTGGTCAAAGTAAGATAAAACTAAAAAATTTACTATTTAAAAGTTTCCATATTAATATATAAAATATACTAGATATTTAACGTGCGTCGTCAAAGCAAGATAGTGATCTCGTGCGTAATAGGGGCGTTAAAAAACCTGAATAAAAATGTAATCCAAACTGCATTCGAATACAAAAAAAACCAAACCGAGTTCCTTATTCGGATTTCGGATCGGATCTCATTCGAATCTGAATTCCTTATTCAGATGGATTTGGATGACAAATTTTTTTCAAATTATTCGGATATCTGAATAAGAAACATTATGTTTTTAGACTTCTAGCACAATACTCATTATTATATTAGTCTATACTCATTATTATACTAGCTCAAAGCTTGTATAGATGAGAACATGTCGACCAAGTGAAAATAGTAGGTGACATGATTGGTTTATGAGTTATTATCTTTATTTTGTATTAGTTTATGAAGTTTGAATAGTGAATATATTGTCAAGACTATGTTTGTATTTTAATTATTCTTCGGTTTGTATATTTTACTATTGTGACTCTAAACTTCTAAACTAATACACTTTAGGAATATAGATTTGAAAAAAGAAATAAATAGAAAATAAAGTAAAAAAAATTTGTTGTTCTGTTTTATTCGGAGTATGTGGATAAATTCAGATTAATCCAAATCCAATCCGAATTGAATTTAGATGAAATTGGATAATCCCTTATTTGGATTGGATTTGGATGCGGTTCTAAAATTTTCAAATCTGAATAATCAGATTCGAATAACCCGAACAATCCGATATCCTTTCCGATCAACACCCCTAGTACTGTGTAATGCGTCGTGTCTATGACTAATTGTTACACACTTCATAGATTTTGATAACATTAACGTAATTTGGAACGTAATTTGGAAAGAGTAGAAGTTTAGTTTTAAAAAGCAAAACAACCAAAGAAACTTGAAAGACAAAAATTGATTTTGAAGTCATGTTTAAAGACTTAACTTAACCCTCCAAACCAATGAGACTTTTTGTTAACCTATCGTTTAGGTGACCATGGGTTTTAAATACATACTATTGATTATAATTATGTGTGATAGAATGCGTTTATGACGTCTACATATGTTATGTTTGTGACATTACGTGTGATGCATGTGCATGACACGATGTGTTTATAACTTCATTTCAAGCGTTATGTTGATGACACTAACGTGTGGTGCTTGACTATTGCTCGTGGCAACACAATGCGTTTGTGACTTTGTTATGTGTGTTACAATAGTGACATCAACGCATGAAGCATGCAACGAAACGATATGTTTGTGACTTCGCTACACATGTTTCAATTATGACATTGACTTGTCGTGGTCACGCGCGACACTGTACGTTTATAACGTTGTTACATGCGTTACGTTCGTGAATCTAATGTGCTTAAAAAATATTATATCTCGCACGTTGTAACATAATTCGAAAAAATAATTTTTAAAAATTAAAATAACATAAAAAGTATAAGTTATCAAATAAAACTACAAATAAGAATCATCCACTTTCATATATATGCAAAAGGTACATTACATGGTTTTAATATGATGACAGTACTTGTCATATACAAGGAAAATGTAATATTCCAAGTCAAACATCATATATCTAATCAGATCTATGGAAAGATTGTTATCATATACAGTATTAAAACTCAAACTCAAACTCAAACATTAATTATTGCTACAACATATCCATCGAAAAAAATATAGTAGTGTACCAAAAACATTCAGATCCAGATCAACGAAAAACAGGAAGTTGTTCATGATTTGTACCTTATGCTAAACGAGTTGTATTATTATTATTTGGTTACTCGTCGTCTTCTTTTTCTTGCTACATACTTACGTTTGAAATCTAATCAATTTCACTTTTAATAATAATAAGGAATGACATGAGATATATAACATTGATTTCTCGTTTATTGAATATAGCTCTCGTATTACAATTCACAACCACAACTGTTGAAGGATGTTTTTTGAATGACGTTTGATTATTTTTTTATAATGTGACCTAACCCGATCCGACCTGGACCATCGGCCCATAAAAATTTTCCATCCCCTGTGAAAAATACACCTGGTGTAGCTCAATTTGAGTTGAATGTTGATTCCAAATTTATTAACGTTCTTTGCTGCTAGTTTTGTTCTTTTTTTAATAATTTTTTTCAATTTCTCATTTTTACTTTCGTTTCTTTCGTAATATTGTCTTTTTGTTTTTTTTTTACATTTAGTGTTTAGTTTAGGGTTTAGGTTTTTTTTAGTTTATCATTTTCGGGTGTTAGCTTTTAAATATTTTGGTATATTGGTTTTAATAATGTTTTTGTGAGGGTTTTAGCGTTTTTGGGTAGGGTAGGGTGGGGTGGGGTGGGGGTTTTAGTGTTTTTAGGTGGGGGTGGGGTGATGTGGGGGGTTTTAATGTTTTTGGGTGGGGGTGGGGTGATGTGGGGGGTTTTAATGTTTTTGGGTGGAGGTGGGGATTTTAGCGTTTTTTGGTTGGGGTGTCGTTTAGTTTTTTAAAAAGTTTTTTTTAAGAGAGGGGGGGTTGTGAGTGAGTTGGGGCTTTAGTGTTTTTGGGTGGGGGTTTTAATGTTTTTTTGTGGGGTGGAGATGGGGGGTTCTAGCGTTTTTTAGTGGGGTAAGAGTGGTAAGGTTTTTGGTATTTTTTTCTTTTGGCAAAATGTGTGGCCTAGAATTATTACCTAGTTTCCTGGTAAAAAAAGGTTCACTATTGAACTCTCCCATATTTAAATATTTATTTTGGTATATTGGTTTTCACTGGTTCCAACTATTACCTTTTGTCTTCTACCGATCCCAACTATTAAATTGGTTATCAACGGTCCCAACTTTTATCACTTTGGTAACCACTGGTCCCGTCGTTAAATTTTTTTTAACGCCGTTACGTTTTTTCCAAATTCAAGACCGATGTTTTAGACCTTTTGATCGGAAGGATAATACGTGTTGATTGATGTAAAAATTTTATCGAAAAGGCTCTGTGAACGATAAAATTTTTACATCCGATTGAAGCACCATTAGGTTTAAACACCCGATTGAAGTACTATTTCGTTGTTCAGAGCGCCGTTTTGAGGTAACTTTTACATCAATCGACTTATATTATCGTTCCGATCAAAATGCTTATAACATCGGTATTGAATTTGAAAAAAACTTAACGGCGTTAAAAAAATTTAACGACGGGACCAGTGGTTACCAAGGTGATAAAAGTTGGGACCGTTGACAGCCAATTCAATAGTTGGGACCGGTAAAAGACAACAAGTGATAGTTGGGACCAATGAAAACTAATATACCATTTATTTTAATATATTTTTATTTATTCTGTATGTTACACGTATATCTAACCTAGTAGAAAGTATAAATGAGTAAATGATTATTTATCCTTCAAGATATAAAGACATAACACTAAAAAAAGGGTGAGATCTGGCTTTATCTGAATTTTACATTTGAGTTTCGTGAGTTTCTTCATAAAGTAAACTTTTTTTTATATATCACCTATTTGTATAGAGTAAACTACAAATTACGTCCTTTATGTTGTATGGCTGTTGCATTTTGGGTCATTTAGCAAACTAATTTACAAATAACATTTCTTATTTTCATAGTTTTATATCAATTTGGTCATTTACAATAACTGAAGTTAAGTTTTATAGTTAAGTGAATGATAGTTTTGTCTTTTTACCTTAAAAGGCTCTTTTGGTAAATAACAAAAATGACCATTTTTGCAATTTAAAAACTATTGTATACATATATAAATTATTTTTTTCTTCCATAGTTTTGATCTTAAGTTTTATAGTTAAGTGAATGACCAGTTTTGTCCTTTATGTTGTATGGCTGTTGCATTTTGGGTCATTTAGCAAATTAATTTACAAATAACATTTCTTATTTTCATAGTTTTATACCAATTTGGTCATTTACAATAACTGAAGTTAAGTTTTATAGTTAAGTGAATGATAGTTTTGTTTTTTTTACCTTAAAAGGCTCTTTTGGTAAATAACAAAAATGATCATTTTTGCAATTTAAAAACTATTGTATACATATATAAATTATTTTTTTCTTCCATAGTTTTGATCTTGTATCTAACAACTATTTTTATAACAATTATTTTGAAATAACACTATGAATACATAAATCTATTCTTAATTTTCTGTTACAAATTGAGCAATATCTTTTATATTCTAAAACCTACTTCGGAAGACGTACCGACACTTAACGTTTAATTGTGTATTCCCAGAAGTGGTTGACCCACCATAAAAAACTCATTTTCTTTTCCCAAATAATATTAAGCATAAGATATATATAGTTTAAGTCGTAAATATTACACATATATTTACTTTGGGGTTCATATACTAGATATTTAATTATATAATAATACTTATTATAAGATTATTAATGTAAATTGCAAAAATAATCCTTTATGTTATTTACCAAAATAGTCCTTTAAGGTAAAAGACAAAACTGTCATTCATTTAACTGAAAAATTTTAACTTTAGTTAGTGTAAACGATCTAATTGGTATAATATTATAAAGATAAGGATGTTATTTTTAGATTAGTTTGCTAAATAACCCAAATTACAACATCCATACACATACGTGTATTAGTAAATAGTTAATCTCATTAAGTTGAAATTAATATGAATTGATGTATGCCATTAAAGTGCATTTACGTGGTTAGAAGTTTCTTTCAAGGCCCCCTAACTTCCCACCTAGAAAAAAATATGGATCAAGACTTATAGTGTATACGTAGATAGATAAAATGAAACGTGACCAAATAAAGTGCAAAGAGATCGAGGTGAACCACAACGATGATGATCATTAGCACTATGTAATTAGATTGAGGAGTATGAAGAGGTGGTAGTTGTGGACATAGTGAATCGTTTTTTCTAATAGTTTTTTTAATCCATGTGTGTCCCTGTCCACATTTTTTAATCCATGGTATGTTTTGACGGCAAAATTAATGGCCATAAAAAAATAAAAAATTTACTATACCATACAAATAAAAATAAACTTATTTACTATGCTCATACTTTTAAAGATAAATTATGTGTTCTAGGTTTATGTTAGTTTCGTCTTAAATCTTATTGGAATCATGTGTGTTGCTATGAATATATTTAAAATCATAAACTGAGTGTTGTGTTTTTTAACATAGCAGGAAAACTAAACTATTTTAGTATTTCTTAAAAATACATTTAGAGTAAATTACAGTTTTGGTCTTTGACATTTTTAACAGACTCAATTTCACCTAACACTTTTGGTCCAACTGTATTTTTATTTTTAACACAAATGGTCCTGAGCCCAAATCGCTCATTTTCGTTAATCCTTCCCCACGTGCGGGCGATGAGGAGCAAAAAAAGATATTTCCTTAGTTTTTGGGAGTATATTTCAATTTTGGTAAATGTTTTGATGTCTTTAACCGATCCATTCTCATTGTAACAGTTTTGGTCATTTTGATTTTTAACAATTGTCCCGAGTCATAACTTTGTCCACATTTTCGTTAATCCACCTCATGTTTCCGTAATGTTTAAATAAACAGATTACTTAATCATTTAACACTTAATCATTTATATTAAGATTTAAGACCATATAAAAATTCTATAATGCACACTTAACTATTCAAGACTTTTTAATCATTTACTCAACGTTTTGTAACGAGAAGCAACGCGGATTGTTATAAATATGTAACAAGCATGGCAATTAGCATCAATTCCCCTTACCAAAACATCTCTCTACAGATTGAAGATTCAATTGCTGCATCATCATCTCAAACCCTAGGTTAATCATTCTCTTCATTTATATTCAATTAGGCTTCATTTCATCTGTTTTTTTCGCTGAATTAATTCAACAAATATGCATTCAGTTTTTATTCCTCATAATTTGCATTTGTTTAATAATAATAATAATAATAGGTTTGATTGCAACATATAGCAGTTTAGTTTCTATTTTCGTGTTGGTGTTTCTTCAAGAGACGTTAATGAATGGAAAAAGGAAATTGTTTTTGCCTTAAAACAATAATAATATTAAAGCTTTTCAGATTATATAACTATTTTCTCTACAATGCTCTACTGCTAAAGTTAAGTTAACGCACGCCAATCTTAAAATTAGCTCGTATCCTCTTCCTGAATAAAAGCCCTAAAACATTAGTTTGAAATTCGAAATAACTTAATGACATTGACATTAAGTTAACTTTAAGAACGGACCATTGTATGAAAAATAGTTACAACCTGTGATAGTCAAAAGGAAATTTTTAAGCAGTGTCAATAAACCAAAGTTCGGATAAAAAAAAATAAAATTTCCGCAACAATAATAATAATAATAATAATAATAATAATAATAATAATAATAATAATAATTGTTATTTGTTAGTTGGGAAGGTGGTAGGTTATCTGTTAAACTATAATTGGTGGTCTTCTTGGAACCAGGGGAAGTGTTTTAATTTCAGTTTGTTGGATGTGTGCTATCTATTATACATAAGTATGTTTAACACGTACTGCATATCAAGCACATCTCATTTACACCATTTTATCATATAAACATTTTTCTTATCTTCAATGCCTATTTGATTTGCTTTTTATTGATTGTTTTCTGTGATCATTAATAGCAATTTTTTTTTATTTTCTTATTGCAGTTTGATTAGATTTCATATATAATTTCTTGTTTATTGATTTGACTTGTAAATATCGAACGTTGGAATATTTAAATCATGGTTGTTATGGGTGCTGCTACTGCATCCATGTTTCCGGTTTCTTCCCCAAAACCTCATTATGGGGCCAAGACATGTGGTAAGATTGGTGGTGAAGTGGGTAGCGTTGATGTGCGTGGGATCAAGACAAAATCTGTTAATTCTGGTGGTATGCAAGTTAAGGTTAATGCCCAGGCTCATACTGAGGTGAATGGGAGTAGATCGCGTAATGGGTTTAAAAGTGATGATAATGTAACTTCACATGCCCCGAGAACATTTATTAACCAATTGCCAGATTGGAGCATGCTTCTTGCAGCGATCACAACCGTTTTCTTGGCTGCAGAGAAGCAATGGATGATGATGGAATGGAAGACCAAACGACCCGATATGATTGCTGATTTGGATCCTTTTTGTTTAGGGAGAATTGTTCAAGATGGCCTTGTTTTCCGTCAAAACTTCTCTATTAGATCATATGAAATAGGGGCTGATCGAACTGCGTCGATAGAAACTCTAATGAATCATTTACAGGTATTTTAGTTTGATTTTAATGAATATTAATATACTTTGTGTTGTGGGTTTTATATCAGAAGCTTAAAAATTTAATCTTTTTTAATTAGGAGACGGCCCTTAATCATGTTAAGTCGGCGGGTCTCTTGGGTGATGGGTTTGGTTCAACACCAGAGATGAGCAAGAAAAATCTATTTTGGGTGGTGACAAAGATGCAAGTGGTAGTTGACCGTTATCCAACTTGGTAAGTACCTGTTTTGTTTGATTATGAGTTTGACACTTTGGTATGTTTTTTAACATTTTAAAATCTATTGCAGGGGTGATGTTGTTCAAGTAGATACTTGGGTAGCCCCAAATGGGAAAAACGGTATGCGTCGTGATTGGCTGCTTCGTGATAGCAAAACAGGCGAGATTTTAACAAGAGCCTCAAGGTTATATCTTACGTATTTAGATAATCTTGTTTAATTTTCTATTTGCTGATTATATAAACATTTTTTGTTGTTACATCTTTGCAGCAATTGGGTTATGATGAATAAAGAGACAAGGAGGTTATCGAAAATCCCAGATGAAGTCCGAGGCGAAATAGAACACTATTTTGTAGATGCGCCTCCGGTTGTGGAGGATGATTCCAGGAAACTACCTAAACTTGAAGAAAGCACTGCTGACTTCGTTCGTGACGGTTTGACTGTGAGTCAACCTTATTCTTTATATAAAGATTATCTACCATTTTCAGTATTGATAGTTCATTCTGTTTTAATATTTTGTATTGTTTTTCATTCAGCCAAGATGGAGCGATTTGGATATCAACCAACATGTTAACAATGTGAAGTATATCGGTTGGATACTTGAGGTAAGCAGTGTTTCCAGAACCAGATTGGTTGGACCACGAACCAGTCATAGAAACGGTTCAGCATTTCAACTGAGTTTTTATGGGTCGGACTGGTGAACCGGTTGGTCGGTTCATATTTCACTTTGTTCTTTTTTTTTATTCAAAATCTCATTTTACGGTTCGACCCATCTGACCAGTCCAACGAGTTTGTTGTCAGGTCTACGCCTGAAAACATCAGATATAACTTTATTGTTTTTTTCTCCGTCTTATTCTAGTATTCATGGTTATATTGCAGAGTGCTCCACAAGTTGTGGAGAAGTATGAGCTTGCTAGGATCACTCTCGAGTATCGTAGAGAATGTAGGAAGGACAGTGTGGTGAAATCCCTCACTTCGATATTGGGCGGCAGTGTTGGTGGTGAGAATGACGGAATAGGTGATTCGGAGCGTGTTGATTGTCAGCATGTGCTTTTATTTGCGGGTGGCGGAGATGGTGGTCCTGGTGGTGAGATTGTGAAGGGAAGGACCGAGTGGCGGCCCAAACTCGAGAAACAAAGTAGGAGGAATATTGATCACTTCTCTGCTGGAAATGTGTAATGGCATTTTGAATGAGAGTGACATTATTGTCCTTTTGTCTCCAATGAATCTGTATAAAGCATCAATTTATGCTCTTGGAAATAACTTGCAATGTTTAGGCTTGTATACATATGTATATGTGTAATATTTGTATGTTTTTTAATTCTAATTCTAGAGTATTTATATGTAAAAAATAAATTATTTTTTTATGGTAATTGATTTGTGTTCATATCAACTCACAAATACTTGTGTCTTGTTTAGGTATATGTATATAACATGATTTTCAGATCTTTTTAATTTTGGATCATGTAAAATATTTGGGTTGCTGCAAACCCTGAAAAGGAGAAGATCGAAAGAAATGAAACTGAGTTTGTGAAAATTGTGCTATTAAATTTTGTGGTAATTTTTTTTTTTGGCAAAATCTTTAATTTTTGGCTAATTTTATAATTTTTGGCTAATTTTTTTTGGCAAAATCTTAACACAATCAGTTTATAACCCTGTTGACACTAAACTGGCTTTTGAAGTGTAACCATGTTAAATTGATTTGTCTTACGAAACTAATGCATGAACTTATAACTTATAAGTTATAGTATACATGCTCAAAAAAACCGGTTCCATACCCGACCCGCCGGTTTGTACCCAGTGGGCCCAATACCCGGTGAACCCGGTTTAATACCCGCCGGTTCGTGACCGGTTTTAGTTTTTGGCGCAGGAACCGGTTTGGAACCGGAACCGGTTTGGAACCGGAACCGGTTTGGAACCGGCTATACCCGGAACCGGTTTGTACCCGGTTCCGGGTCCAAAAAAACCCGGTTTGTGCACGTCTAAGTTATACCACACCAAAAACCTAACAAAAAGTTTGTAGTTTGTTTAGGTTTTGGGTTTGATCCGTGAACATATTTATTTAAATGGGCCGATTTTATATATGACCCATTTAACACTTTAACCCATCCTATTTGTTTGTAGTTTATACTATTTAGAAATATGATTTATGTTATAACGAAAAATTATTTATTATTTTAGGGTTAGATTTAATAATCTGAATTTTGATTTATTGGCGCATATTAATTTTAACTTGGAAAATTTCATATGTCTCAACTTGTAATTGTTTTTCCTACAATGGTTCGTCATTAAAGCTAAGTTAACGCTGTTGATTTTTTTTAATTATAAACTGATGTTTAGGGTTTTTGATCGAGATAAGGATATTCAGTTGATGTAGAACTTAGCTTCAATTGGTGCTCTAATGACGAAATGGTCTTCAATTGGGTGTTTAAACCTAACTGTGCTTCAATCGCATGTTAAAATTTCATCGTTTGGAGCACGAGTTCAAGGTAAGTTTTACATCAATTGATTCGTATTCTCCTCCCAATCAAAAGCCTTAAAACATGAGTTTGAAATTAAAATAACTTAAGGGCGTTAAGTTAGCTTTAATGATAGACCGTTGTAGAAAAAAATATTTACATGTTTGAACTGACACGTGAAATTTTTTTCTAAATTGGAATTAATACCGAACGGAAAGTTGGATAATAAATAATTTAGTTGATTTATTCAGTTCCATTAAACACCATTAACTAGAATCGAACAACCATTGGGGTTGGTGGCCCAATGGGAGAGGCTATGCCTCTAGGAGCACTAATTTGGGGAGGTCCAAGGTTCAATCCTTGGCATTGTAAATATTTATGGAGTTTATTAGGAGTAGGCTAGATTGCTTTTCTAAAAAAAAACTAGAATCGAACAGAATGTTGGATAATGCAACATGTGTTCTCCTCTTGACCCTCGCCTTCAACCATAAGGAAATTACCGTCAATGTTTCACAAATCACTTGTTTCTTCGAAGGGGATGTTTTATAAGAAATTGCATGAATTGATTTCTTGAAATTATAGTCTCTCATGATTAAGGGGTTTTCATGACGTCTTTAAAAGAGAATGCAACACCATATGTATGTTGCAAGAAGGGTCAACACAACATTTTTTTGGGAGAACACAATTATTTGACGACAATTTTTGGGGATTAAATTCAACGGTTGCACAAAGAAAGAAGGCAACAACCTCCCAAGTTGTAGTTGATGTTTATTGTTAATCAGATTCGAAGATTCTCTCGTAACTTTGGTAATTGTTTCTAGGTGAAGAGTTTTTACAAGAGACATGTCAATTTACATGTTTAGGTTTGTTTTCTATTTGATGTTTTAAGATGAACTCTGCTATTTATTAATTATCATGATTATTATTATCCTGACTGATTGGTTTTCGGTTTTAAATACTTTCATTGTCTACTCATAAAAAATGATGTCTAGAAATTATTTTGATAATTAATATTTCATTACATAGAAATCATATTTTCATGATTAAAACCTAGTGTGTAAATCAATATTATCTTTGAACATGGATGCCGGATCGATTACTCTTTCTAATTATAGGTTTAAAACATGATGTCAAATTCAGACCAATCTCCGATCGATTGTGTCACCTCCACGTACTTCCTTTGGATGGTGCCCTTCATGGTGGCGTTGCAATGGTGGATGATGTCGATTAGGGTGTTTAAAAAGCTTGTGCCTTGCTCGAAATTCACTAGAAAATAGCTCGAAAATGACTCGCTCGAAATAAGCTCGGTTTAAATTGAGCTCCAATTGATTTTTTACTAGCCAACTCGACTCGAGGTTAGTTTGGCTCGTGGCTCGTTAGTTATTCGGTTCATTGGCTTGCTCGTTGGCTCGTATATTGGCTCATTAAAATTTAAACCTTAGCTATCAATTATATGAGTTATAAACTAACATTGTGACATAGTAGGATTTAAATAAAAAGAAAACATATGGTCATTTTCACATATGTTTTACGAAAAATTAAGTATATTAATACAAAAAAAGTTCATAGTTCTTGAGATATAATAACGACTTTAGATAAATAAATACATATATATATTTATATATATTATTTTTTATATATAACAATATGTATAAAACTTTATTACTATTATTTTTTTTCGTAAATAAAAAAGTTGGCTCGTAAGCCTCAGCTCAATTATAAATAAGCCAAGCCCAAGCTCACATTTTGAGCTCGATAAGATAAACGAGCTCAACTTAATTTTAAGGTATATTGATTTTCACTAGTCCCAACTATTACCTTTTGTCTTCTACTGGTCTCAACTATTAAATTGGTTGTTAACGGTCACAACTTTTATCACTTTGGTAACCACTGGTCCCGTCGTTAAATTTTTTTAACGCCGTTAAGTTTTTTCCAAATTCAAGACCGATGTTTTAGACCTTTTGTTCGGAAGGATAATACGTGTCGATTGATGTTAAAGTTTTCTCGAAAAGGCTCTCTGAAAGATAAAATTTTTACATCCGATTGAAGCACCGTTAAGTTTAAACACCCGATTGAAGCATTATTTCGTTGTTCGGAGCGTCGTTTTGAGGTAACTTTTTCATCAATCGACTTATATTATCGTTCCGATCAAAAGGCTTATAACATCGGTATTGAATTTGGAAAAAACTTAACGGCGTTAAAAAAATTTAACGACGGGACCAGTGGTTACCAAAGTGATAAAAGTTGGGACCGTTGGCAGCCAATTCAATAGTTGGGACTGGTAGAAGACAAAATGTAATAGTTGGGACCAGTGAAAACCAATATACCTAATTTTAAACAAGCTGAACCATAAAAGTGTTCCTATTTTAACAACACCCAAAAGAAAAATAAGCCATCCGTCCACGTAAAACCAATGACAGCTTATATTTTACAGAAATATTTAAAAAAGAAGTAGATTTTGCCTAAGAAGTGTGAGAAGTGCCTTGAATCTATCAAAAAACTTCGTTTGAGCTCATTTAAGCGACGATGAAACAATCATGTCTAACTTTACCGTATTAGTTTTAGAGTTCAGCTTTAAATTTTAATTTTTGCATTAGGGTTTAGTTTTTAGATTTAATGTGTCTTTAAGGGTGGGGGTGGGAATGGGGGTTTAAAAATCGGTTCTAATAGTATAAGCAAATGAATTCAATCGAAGTTCGTTTTATCTGATTTTAGTGAGGTTAAATATCGTTTTTCACACTTTTTAGATAAAATACATTTTTTAAGGTACCATCTCTATATTTTATTTCTTTTTCCCAGGCTGTACAAACAAAAATAAAATAAATAATAACATTGATCGTTTCAAAGAGTCATGCTTGACACCGAAGGAAAGAATTAATTAACAGTATATCTTAAAATTCTTAATAAATTTCAAGTTTCATCCTTGGGCTATTTAACTTCTCAAACCACACTCATTACAAAACTTTGTTTACATTTTTCATCCGTTTGTTTATCAAATACCTTCTCTTAGTTTTTTTTAATAATAACATGTGAAAGAAAAAAAATTAACATCTCTAATAATCCTTTCCTCTTAAAATGGACATTTTGAAGAAAAAAATTCAAGATTACACACATGAAATCCTTAATTACTATCCTCTCATTTCAACTCTAAACACTAAATCATACTTATTTTAAAAATAATTTAGTTAAAACGGGTGGGGCAATTTCGTCATTTCATACTTACTTAACTATAAAACTTAACACTCATCCATCTCGAGGACCATAACGATCCGTTTAATTAACTCTAAATAAATTTAGGATCATCTTTTATTGGTTTTGAGTAACACTACCAATTGATGAATGATATACAACTTATAATAAACATAAGATAGAGAGAAAGAAATGTAGTTGAAAAAAGTCGAAGGTAGTGTTTTGCAATAAACCCACCATGAAATTGCACCTGTAATTTCGATCAATGAAAAACAAATAGCTCAAAACAAGTTACCCCTTTTCAACCTCGACAACAACGTCGTCATACATTATTTTTTGTTACATATTATATTATATATAAGGGTGTATATATATGATCTCTTTTGACTTTGTTTCTGCAGTTTTAGCATGTGATACAAGGTCAGTTCAGGAGTTTCAGTTTCATTTCATTGTGAACTATTCGCAATCGCAAGAAGGGTACGTATTTATATTCATCTATATAAATGAGGGGGTGATGGTCAATTCTTTAAGCTATCGGAGAATATTTCTATTTCTATAATTACTAATAGGGAAGGTCGGTGCTTTACACTGGCCTCTCCCGTCCCGTCACGTTACGTTTTAACTTTTTCGTACTTTAACGTATTAACAGTTTTAATCCCCGACTTTTAACGCATTGACGGTTTTAGTCCCCGACTTTTACTAATCGTCATTTGAGCTCTTGATGAGTTTTTGAGTTTGATCTTCTACTCCACTTTGACACATAGTACAACTTTTACTAATTGTCATTTTAGCCCCTGATAAGTTTTCGACTTTGCTCTCTTACTCTACTTTGACATATAGTACGACTTTAATATTGTTATCGTGTTGACCTCTAACTTTTGATATTTCATCGTTTTTTAACATGTGACACATTATGCTTTTTCGTTGTGACGTATGGGGCATGAGACTTTTTTTCAACATATATAAAGAAGTCAAATACGCAAGACCCGACTGTGTGACCCGACCGCTGCAACGCGCGGCCTGGTCTTAAATGTAGTTTATACTATAACCGAAAAAATAAGCGTTTGATACCCGGGTACTGAACCGGTACTCAATTTTGTCTAATTTAGGTTCGGTACTAGGCGATATCCCGGTATCGGTAAAAATACCAAAAAGTACCGATTTGGTATCGAGTACCAAAAATTTTTATTTTTCACAATTTTTATATAACTTTGGGTTGTTTTAAAAGTTTTATATACAAGGTTCAAGGCTACAAAATTTTTTTATTCAATTTTGAGACATTTTTTGTTTACTTTTTTCCTATCTACCTATTCTAATAATTAAGTAACACATCCACATGTTACCATTTTAACCACTCCACATAGGATTTTGCTTAGGTGTCATGTTCTAAATTAATTTGATGGAGAATTTTTAGACGGGTCATGGTATGCTTCATATTCAAAATAACCCGATATGTTTAAATTAAAAATTCACAAATTATCATCAATTATCTCCTAACCCGATATGTTCAAATACAAAATTTACCAATTATCATGATCTATATCTTAACCCGATATGGCGATATGTACCAAGTATCATGATTTATCTCCTAACCTGATATGTTCAAATAAAAACTTATCAATTATTATGATTTATCATAACCCGATATGTTCAAATTAAAGTTTTACCAATTATCATTAATTATCTCATAACTCGATATGTTCAAATAAAAAAATTAACAATTATCATGAATTATCTCCTAACCCGATATGTTCCAATAAAAATTTACCAACTATTATAAATCATATCCTTTATTGTAACATATGATTTTTTATATGAATATGTTTGTAAATATCCAAATCGTTTTAATAAGAGATATGTTAAAAATAAATATAATATGTAAATTGAGTTAAAACCTATAAAACTAAAATCCGTGTAGTACACGGGTACTAATCTAGTAATCAATATATAAGTCGAATGAATTTTATCCAACTTCAGAACATATTTTAAACGTCTTGTGTATTTTTGCAACTGTGGTTTTATTATTACAATTATTTTTTTTTAGATTTTGGGGATATTTTAATTTTTTTAGAAAAAAAGTTGAAACATTCCAAAGCCGTACCAAAACAGTATAGTACCAAAAATACCGGTACTGAACTCATCCCTAGTACTAGTTAACAAAGTTACTACTGATGTTCAATTTTGAAATCTAAACAACAATTTTTCTTTACTACCTAATGATCAAAGTAAGGACAATTGATGCACACATGAGTTGTAGTTGTAGTTGTAGTTTGTGGAATGAGAAGCAAACTTTTTTAGGCAAATGATTAACATGAGGTGAGGATGTATATGCAGGGCTGTTGGTACTAAGTTTGAGATGGCTGTTGTCGAAAGTATTTGTGTTGAAAGGATTAATGATCCTGTTGTGGACACCTCAGATAAGCTTTATGTTGTTGTGGGGAAAGATTTGAAGCAATCAACTCTGCCATGGGCACTAAACAACTTACAAGCCAGACAGATGTGCCTGCTTCATGTTCACCAACCTGCACAAAAAATCCCATTTAGTAATCTATTTTTCCTTAAATACATTTTTTTGTAAATACTAGAGTAGAGACAGACTGTCTGGTAAAATCTGAATCATAAAGTGCTGAATAGTTAAGTAATCTATTTTTCCTTCAATACATTTTTTTGTAAATACTAGAGTAGAGGCTGTCTGGTAAAATCTGAATCATAAGAGGTCTGAACCATTAAGAGGCTCTATCAATGAGAGAGATGTTGAGGGAGAACTACAGATGAGAGTAAAGTTTTTATATGCTTCATTCAGTTATATTTAGCATCTCTCTGTCTTTTAACCATTCAGCACTTAACTGAACCATTAAGAAGCTCTTTTTTATGAAACAAACGTTCTATATGATGAATGATTAAGCATTAAACTGAACCATTAAAAGGTGAAACAAACAGTTATTAAACATGTTAAATTAGGTCTAGGGACCGAAGGCTGTGACTTGCCGAGTGATGGTTTTGCTCTATTACTCAAGTTGCCTTTATAACAGACCATATTGTGGATTGTTTACTCTCGCGCTAAGCTAGTCACATATTTTCTTTTATTGAATTTGTGTACGTCTATTAAAATTTCCAGTGGGCACAAGGTTTCGAATAAACCAACTTGAAGCACATCAAGTCATAGCGTACCATGAACAGGAGAGACAAGACATGTTTCAACTTCTCAACAGATATAAACAGATATGTCAAAAATCAGGGGTATTGTACACTTTCATGCTCTTTCAAAGTCACAAAATGTTGTCTCTAAATATTCACAATGTTATAACAAAACCCAAAACTTTTAAATAGGTGAGTGCGGAGGTGGCATATATTGAAAACGACTCAATTGAGAAAGGTATTGTAGAATTTATAGTTGAGTACAATGTCAGAAGGCTTGTAATGGGAGCAGCAGCGGATAAACGATATTCAAGGTATATAACTAAGCTTCACTTGCACGTGACGTGACAACTCGATCACTGAATATCTTGAAAATACATACAGGAGTATGGTAGAGCCGAGGTCGAGGAAAGCAATTTACGTGCGTTTACAAGCACCTCCGTCCTGCCAGATTCACTTCATATGCAAAGGAAAGCCCATTTTCACTAGGTATATCAGAAATAGATAAATCAAACTTCTTTATATATTACATATATGTAAGTACAATAGTAAAAGTCTTATTGGGTCGAAATGGGTCAGCAGGCTTTATGTCTTGGTTACTAGGATTAATGGGTCGAGAATTGTTAACAGTTAAGATTTGGTTGGAAGTTAACAGCCATATTCATAACTGATTAACAGTTGTTATCTCTTCAATCATCTATATATATATGTGTATGTATAATGTATCGAATGTTATTATCAATCAAGAAAGACTGTTTTAATCTTGTTTTTATGTTCATGCAATTTACGAACACACACACATCTGCACATCATCAAAACAGTCACACACAATGATGCAATCATCCAATTCCGTTTCATCTTCTTCATCTCATTCGTCCACAAATATGAAAACCCATAACTCCATACAATCATCCTATCAAAAATATGCCTAACTCATGTGTTGAATGCATGCATGCACGTATTGGTCTCTGTTTGTGGTATGATAATCAGCTGCAACAAAACAACACATGCATGTCGGATTATATCAAATGAAGTAGTTTATATGTCAGAAGTTCGTTACACCAAGTTGGTAAATAAATATCAGTGTCAGGACTAGAACGCATGACCTCCATTAATAAATGCTTGGACCAGAACGTAGGACCTCCAAGAGAGACAAAGTCTCCTACCTTCCCTTGGACCACTAGACCGAGATAATTTTGTATGCATAGTTTAATCAAATTGTTAATAATATTACATAAATGCAGGCAAAGCAGGTTGGATGGACCTGGTGCCTCAATGTCACTCCCACAAAACATAAATTCTGATTCCCTAAGATCAAGATCAGTTAGTGAAGGACACAATATCATGCTACTGCGCGATAGTCCAACTCGAGGTTACCAGAGAGTTATGTCTAATAACCGTGGGACTCGCATATCTACCTTCCCACTGCCAAATCTCGGTGCTGAGGAAACTCCTGCCATTAGGTTAAGGGCCTCGGGTGAATGGTATGGGAGAAGTCCTTCCACTGCTTCACGATTGTCGACATGCTCTAGTGATGCGTTGGATGCAGTGATTAGTGAAGGTAGTGAAGTTGAATCAGACAGTAGTGCAGGGCCTGGAATTAAACACATCTATCGAACTCCTTCGCCTTCCAGTGTCATAGTATGTGACAGATATATATATAATCTCGTCTTTGTTGTTTATTTGTGTTTGGAATTGGATTGTTAAAATATATGAAACTAGCAGGAAAGAGGCATAAATGATGAGCTTTATGATCAGCTTGTACAAGCCATGGCCGAGGCAGAAAAATCCAAGCGAGATGCATTTGAAGAGTCTAACAGACGCAGAGAAGTCGAAAAAGAGGCCATTCAGGCTAAACGAAGGGTAACTTCAGGCTGTTTCTGTTAAAAATGTGTCCAACAGGTTGACATGTTATATTTATACCTATCAATTGCACAGGCTAACACATCTGAAAACTTGTATGCTGAAGAGTTGAGAAAAAAACAAGACATTGGACGAATCCTAGAAAAAACCAAGGAAGAAAATGAAAGTATTAAAAAAGAGCTAGATGAAGTTGTCGAAGACCTACGCGTGGCACTTGAACAAAAATCATTTCTCGAAAGTCAAATTGTCGGTTTTGAGCATGAAGTACATGATCTAGAACAGAAAGTGTTCTCTGGTGTTGATCTTTTGCATAATTCTAAAAAGGAACGCGATGAATTGCAAGAACAGTGTGATGATGCACTTAGATTATTAGCGGAAATGAAGGAGAAACAAGGCTCATGTTCAAGTGTCTCTCAGTTGTATACTGAGTTCTCATTTTCAGAAGTTAAAGATGCCACTCGCAACTTTGACTCGTCTCTGAAGATTGGTGAAGGGGGTTATGGAAGTATATTTAGAGGTGTTATTCGGCACACTCAAGTAGCCATAAAGATGTTGCACTTCGATAGCCTGCAAGGCCCTACTGAATTTCAACAAGAGGTATATATATATATATGATATTGGTTATTCATTTTTCTTCCTTCGAACCAGCAATTTGTCTGATTGTCTCGTACTTTTCAGGTGAACGTTTTGAGCAAACTAAGACACCCAAATCTTGTAACGCTAATAGGAGCCTGCCCGGATGCATGGATAATCATCTACGAGTATCTATCTGGTGGAAGCCTTGAAGATCGCCTAAACTGCGACGGCAATACATCTCCACTATCATGGCAAAATAGAATCAGAATAGCCGCCGAACTTTGCTCAGCTCTTATCTTTCTTCATTCATGTGGTATTGTTCACGGTGATTTAAAGCCTGCTAACCTTCTTCTAGATAAGAACATGGTCGCCAAGTTAAGCGACTTTGGGATATGCCGTGTACTCTCACAAAACGAACTTTCGAGCAATAACACATTCTTAAGTTGCGAAACCCTTAAAGGTACATTTGTCTACATGGACCCGGAAGTTCTTACCACTGGAGAACTTACTTCAAACTCAGATACATACTCTTTCGGCATTATATTATTAAGGTTATTGACGGGTAAGCCTGCTTTGGGGCTGAAAAAGGAAGTGCAACGTGCGCTTAATGAAGATAATTTGAACAACATATTGGATCCTACGGCTGGAGATTGGCCGTTTATCCAGGCACAACAGTTGGCTCTTTTAGCAATGAGTTGTTGTGATGTTAGAAAAAACCGAGCAGATCTTGCATCTGAGGCATGGCGGTTGCTTGAACCAATGCGGGTTTCGTGTGGAGTTACAGAAGAAAATTTCCAAATTCCACATTACTTTATTTGTCCAATCTTTCAGGTTAGTTTTTCACTTTCCTTTGTATCTTAGTTTTGTTTTGAGATAAAAAGAACACGAGAGCACGAGACACTGATAAGTAAAATGCATGTTTGCAGGAAATCATGAAAAAGCCGGTGGTTGCTTCGGATGGATTTACTTATGAAGAAGAGGCTTTAAGAGGATGGTTAGAGAGTGGACATAACAAGTCACCCATGACCAACCTTGAGCTTGCGAGCTCAAACCTTGTCCCGAACCATGCACTTAGGTCTGCCATTCAAGAATGGCTTCAACAACCATGAACCAGTTATTTCAATTCATAGATGAAATCATATCATATGAAATGCTCAGTGTGATTAATTAATTGACAAAGATGGTATGTAATATTACATTGTCATTCTTGTGTGTACGAGTCAAGTTTTGTGTTGGCCTTTATTTGATCATTATACTTGTTTAACTTATGTTTTAGATGTTTAGGATGAAAGTTAGTGAAAGTACAGAAGTAACTGTATGCTTAGATATATATTAGAGTTTTGATGAATTGCTTTGGGGACTAAATGCTCACTGCTGATGAACATACAATCTTCTGCTTGATGTAAATAATACTTAAAAGTTCTTTTATTGTTAGTTGTTACAATTTTTACGATATTGTATATACTTATAATTTAGGTCGGTTGTGACCGAATTTAAGTGACGGCATGTATTGCTTTTAGCGATGATATGCCGTAAAAGCTAAGCATGTTGTGAGTTTTTTCATTTATTTACGTGATTCTCTGACTTTGATATATTGACACTTTGTTAACTTCAACTTGAATTTTGACTTTTAGTTATGACATCTTTGGCCTTAGGTAGTTTTCTTTTTTTGAGAAAGAGTGGCCTCTAACTTTGACATAATTGTATTTTTGACCTCCAACATTGGATATGAATACTTTTAACCTATATCTTTTAATCTATCGACTTACATCATAATGTGCGAGACGTACATAAAATTTCTTATAACTACGTTAATGACGCATTCAATGGACGAGACAATACTGTTTTTACGTGTATAACAAAGTAACAATGATGCCACAACGTGTGACACGAGTCAAAAACCTAATGTCATCATCACAGCACATGTAAAAAAGTCACAAATGAGAATGAATACGGGTAAACAGTTATGGTGTTCCAATTCCAGCCTGATACCGTTACAAAGGAACTTGTTGATGCTCAAGTTGTCGTATACCTCTTTTTACAAGAAGTTGGTCCTGATGTTCTAATGTGGGTTTCACGGTTACGACATGCAGTCGATTTTCCGGTTCTGGTATTAGATTCCAACAACACTTTGTGATGTAAGTCGGTCATGATTTGCATCTACGCTGCAAGGTGATACATATATTATATAGTTAATTAACTATTAGGGTTTAGTTATGTTAAGTATAAGGTCTAGTTAGGTAAATTATAGTTTATGTTTTTCCTATTATCAAACACCCGTTTCTCGCACATACATATTCGTGGTAAAGTTTTGTTGTGGGAAAAAAACAAGGTTGCAAAATATTTTCCAACAATTTTGACACATAACTTTTCACAAAATTGACCCAAAATGTATTTGTCGCTAAATTTAAGACAAATTCTCACAAACCATATTTATTGTTATTTTTAAGTTTTGTTACAAATTAACTACAAAACCTATTACTTAATTAATTTTATTTTGTGACAATATTGCCACAAAACATAATATTTTTGATATTTTAGTTTTTAAAGTTTACAATAATTTTATCACAAAACCTAATATTGTTTTTATTAATTTTTTATTTATGCCACAATTTTACCACAACTTACAAATAAAAGTTTTATAAATATCTATATACTGTTATATTAAAAAAAATCCGGAAACTTTTTTGCAAATACACAAAAAAACCCACTAACAGATTAGTATCTAATCTTCAAAAAATCACCAATTAAAATGTTTTAACAAATAATTAACCACCAAATATTAAAAAAAAAACATATGTGAACATCAAAACTGATTATGTTTAAGCAGGCATATCGAAGGGACATGAATGAAATGGATCGATCACGTTGATCCGTTAACCATCTTCTTTTCCAGTAATCATATTTCACATAAAGACAACAACAAGCAAGCTAGCAATCTTAGTATGGTTGTTTAAGCATGGCCTGTTCGGGTCGAAGCTGTGCAGATCCAGTGGCGGAGCCAGCTCCGAAATTCAGAGGTATCCTAAAAAAAATTTTCTCTGGACGTTCATACATTAATAAAAATAACACCATAAAATTATAAAAATACATAATAGATTTATCCTCTATGTTCTTTCAGGGGTATCCTTTTCATTGTTTAGGGGTATCCTTATATATAAAATCGAAGAATATATATATTTTTTACACTTCGCCACAAAATTTCAGCCGTAGCCCGGGCTACCCCTGCCCTTCACATGGCTCCGCCTCTGTGCAGATCACAGTCTGGCTCGTCTCTGTCGAAAGTGTGCGGGAAGACGTCAATCCCATTTGATACTTTCTTACTAATATCTTGAATCATGAGGCTCACAAAATGGGTTGCACAAGGATTCCAAAACATCTTAGGATGTTGTTCTTCTAAAATTGTTGGTTATTAGTTTTGTGAAAATAGCATGTAATGGCTTAGTCGTTAGTTTGATTATCGTTTGTGTTTAGTTTGTACGTTAAGGGTGTGAATGTGTTTGTAAGTGTCGCTTACCAAAATAAAAAATAAATTGTGATGTGTTAACTGTTAAGAGTACTCCCTTACTGTAAAGCCTCTTAAAAAGTTGGATGTCATACGATAAATAATACACTTTTTAATGATTTGAGTTGTTCTAGATTAAAACTTTAGCTATTAAATCCAAACCCAAAACAATAAATTTCAAATAATGTTTAATAGAAATTGATGCATAGACAAAAGTGACTCTAAGAACAAAATCATGGCTCCACCAGCATTTTATATGATATACAATATGTTAAGAATTATCAAAGAAAAATAAAAGGCCATAACTATTTAGACACTCATTTATGTTATGAAGACACCATCTCAATAAAAGTAGTGTTGTACATCTAAAACAATCAAACAAAATTAGAATTTAAAATGAGAACATATATTTAATTTTACATATTGTTATATGAATATATATTTAATTTTACATATTGTTACATATTTTTATACCATCTCAATGGTATAAAAATATTCCATTCAATAATTAGAATTATATTTATGTCATTCAACGGTAAAATGTTATGTTGTATTATTTGTTTTAACCTTATAAATTCTAAATTGGTCTCACCTCAATGATAAAAAAAAATTATGTCATTCAACAACTAGAATTATCGTGGCTTCACCGTGTTCACAAACCCGGCCAACGTCTTAACTTTAAGAAACATATGGGTTGGTGGCGGTGTTACAAACATATGTATAGACACCGATTGATGAACCCACTTATACCTCCTTATCATTTTTAAAACTCTTAAAGTAAAATATAAATGGAATTAATACAGTAATATAAAAAAATTTCCATTTCCCATTTTACTACATTCTTTGCTGAAAAATGATATTAAATGTAAAAACAAGATCAAAACAAATAATAAAATTTAAAGGTACAACATCATGAAACAAAACCTAGTTAGCTGCTATAACATCATCGATGTATCAAAGCTAATCATGAAATAAAATTTGTTACCAGCGATACGAGGGTTAAAAGATGGTGCATAAGCGAAGTAGGATCCTCTACTTAACTATATGATGTGTGTATGAAAACAAAAAAACGAGCTAATCTTTAAAGGTTACGCCCTAACAGGGGCGGAGGTATATAGTCTCCAGGGGTAGCCTGGGCTACACCTCAACTTTTCGCGCCAAAGGGAAAAAAAAAAAATTTCCGTTTAATGATTTTGCTACTCCTGAAAATTTAGAAGGATACCCCTGAATCCATTACATTATCTAGCCCAAACTATATTTAAAATGTTTATTAGTCCAAGTCCAAAACACGAAGCCCAAGTTATGTTAAAAAAAATTTAGAATGATACCCCTTGTATGAACGTTCGGAAAAAATAAAATTTAAGATACCCCTGAATTTTCGGGCTGGCTCCGCCACTGCGCCGTAAATCATTAACACATAGTGGTATATTTCTAGACTAATTGACTGTATTTTTTTATTTTAGTCAATCTTTTTTTATATATGAAACTAGTTCTTTAGTCTTTTACTAGAGTTTATTGATTATCACTTTGCTAATTAAAAAAAAAATTGGCTGCTACAGAAAGTTTATATGGGATCCTCCATTTTCACCATTGTAATGTTATTATTAATATTAATTATGCCTTCAATTTCAAGAAATTAATAACTAACAGAGCCATCTTTGTCCTTCTCTCTCTTATGTTATGTCTATTTCTCTCTTTCTATCAGAAGCCCAGCTCCATTTTTGTCCCTGAAACCTCAACTACTCTCTCTCTCTCTCTACATATACATATATACATATATGTATGTATGTATGTATGTATGTATAGATCTTTAAGACATACCTACTTCTTCATTGTTTTGGGTGCTTCATTCATCTCAGGGGGGAAACATGTGTGACAGAAGACTGTTTGCATTCTGACAATTTTAATGGTAATTTTATAGCTTTTTGTTTCACAATTTGGGATTTATAGGTCTGTTTATGATTTAGGGTTTTATCCATTTTTGTGCTGTGATGATGATGGTGATTTTGCAGATCTTTATTTGAGTTGTAGATCTGAATCTTTGCTTCTTAGATCCCTTTTCACAAGTCTATGAAATGCATTTTGTTTTGGAAATTTTCTTGTTGCCTGTTGGGTTATGATTGTGAATTATTGCTTTAGTTACAACCTGGCGACATGATTATTGGGTTTTCTTGAAAGTTGGACAATATTTTCTTGAAAAGTTTCAATTTTTATACCTATTTTTTACAACTATATGAAATGCAGTTTGTTTCAGAATTTTGTTTCAACTTGGGGAAATGATTACTGGGATTTCTTGGAAATTTGTTCAATATCTTCATGAAAAGGTTTAATTTTTATACCCATTTTGAGACTAGGGCATAATGATTGTTGTTTGATGAGGTCTTTGTTCTGTTATACTATTTTGCTACATGTTTCTTCTGTCAGAAATTAAACATGGTTGTTGCAAAAATGGCAAAATACATATATAGTTTACAAAATCTTGCAAGGTTTTATGATCTTTTTCCATTTGTGTTTTGCTTACAACTAGAAGCAACAAAATGTTGGTTTGAAAATTGTTTAACAAATGGGATTGTCTTTTAAGACATAACCAGTTTAAGTAGAGAACTGCGAGAAACGTATAAACACTTGTACATATTGTTATGATTGTAACAGTGCCACATCATATACAAAAGGATATTAAATATTCTCAAAATGTTTTTGTAAGCTAATGTTTGGTTAGTTTTTTTCTACCCTTAAAACTAAATTCAGCCTCTTCCTGTAGTAAAGTATAGATGTTCTTGATTTTTATGCAGTCATTTTTTTGGGTTTGTTTTAGGTTTGTTATTGGCTTCAATTTCAACTGTTTCCACTATGATCAAGCAATTTCTTGCAAAAATCCCCCGTAAATCGGTTAAATCCAATACACAAAATGCTGATGGTGGTAATTCTTCAAATAGCATTACAGCTGATGTAGGAACCAATGGCTTCATCAACACTTACAATGCCATTTCAAGTCGATTAAACTCGGTCAAGCAAATGTCTTCCTCAATTTTCCCAGCAAGCATAATGTCAAGTGGTGAAATGATTGACCCACATGTTCCTTTCAAAGATGTTCAAAATTCAGACAAGCTAAGACTTCTAATCAGCAAATTAAATCTTTGCTCCAAGTTATATGATTTTCATAATCAAGATCAAGATTCCTCTGAGAAAGACATAAAGCGCCAAACTTTATTAGAAATTATTGATTTTTTTTCATCCGAATCTCCTAAAGTCAGCGAACCTGCGATGTTTGCAATCTGTAAAATGTGTGGGAACAATCTTTTTAGAGATTTTCCTCCCAAACGGGTTTCTTTTTCATCTCGCGGTGAAAAAGAAGACGAGGAACCATCTTTTGATCCAGCATGGTCACATCTACAACTTGTATATGAAATACTCCTGAGATTTCTAAGTCAAACCTCTCTTGACCCGAAAATTGCCAAACAGTATATTGACCACTCGTTCATTTTACGGTTACTGGATCTTTTTGAAACTGAAGATCCAAGAGAAAGAGACTGTTTAAAGTCAGTTTTACATCGGGTATATGGTAAATTCATGGTTCATAGACCCTTTATTCGGATGGTCGTAAGCAACATTATATATCGTTTTGTTTTCGAAACTGAAAAACACAATGGTATTGCAGAATTATTGGAGATTTTTGGTAGTGTGATTAGTGGGTTCGCGTTACCATTAAAGAATGAACACAAGTTGTTTTTACTAAGGGCTCTTGTTCCTCTGCATAAACCGAAGTCCGTGGGGGCTTATCATCACCAACTAACTTATTGTGTGGTTCAGTTTATAGAGAAAGAACCAAAACTGTCGAGTGCTGTTATAAAGGGGTTGTTGAAATTTTGGCCCGTTACAAGCAGTCAGAAGCAGTTGATGTTTTTGAGTGAGCTGGAAGAGTTGCTTGAAAAGATTCACACTGATGAGTTTGAGAAAGTTATGGTTCCGCTGTTTCAACGTATAAACTGCTGTCTTCGCAGTACACATTTTCAGGTACATTTTTATTGTTTTTGTAATGTTTTTCATTTTTGTACCTTAGAAACATTTGGGATTGCCTGTTGTCGAAAACTTATAATGAATAATTAACATGTCAAATATGATACCGAAATAAAATTATATGATCTAGTTTTTTGGGACGACGATTTAGAAGTTCTATAAGAAATAGAAATACATTTTGGGTGGCTTGTGACTTGTTTGACCTGTTTACTATTAAGCTATTTCTTTTACGTGTTTGACCTGTTTCCACCTTCAGAAAGATTGTATATCGACTCCCTTCCTTGGTTTAAAATGCACGCGTTAGAAGTGCATAATGAGATCGCATTGCTGCAATGCGATTCCAAGATGCATATGTGTTGTGTGTAATGTGGTCTGATATGATGCATCATTCAGTTGACCAGTATTTGAACAAATTACACCAGTGGATCTGAGTTTTTCAAATTTTATTAAACAAGTCTGACTTTCATTTGAACAAATCTAACCATCGATTGAGCAACGCGTAGTATTTGAAGTTGAACAAACAAGGCGAAGATGTCTTATATTTTAGCGTTTAAAGTTAACAATTTAAAATATTATCTATATATAATTTTGAAGTGTCTTTTTGATATCGAACCCCTCACATACATGATATCGAACCCCTAACATTTGTATTGGACTTTATGTGCAGGTGGCTGAGCAAGCACATTTCTTATGGAACAATGAACATATACTCCATCTTATAATGTGTAACCGCCACGTGATTATACCAATCGTCTACTTGTCTATAGAGCAAAACTCCCAAAATCATTGGAGCCGCACAGTACTCAACCTTGCACAAAACATGATGAAGATGTTAAATGATGTGGATCAGGAGTTGGTGCTTTCATGCCAAGGCCAATCGGAGGAAGCCAAGTCAGCATCAAGCGTGGTGGCCGAGAGGCGACGACTGACATGGGAGCGCCTTGAAAACATTGCCCGTTTTCAACCTGTTGTTGGGAGTGTATCGGTTTTGGAAGAAACCTCAGCTTGTATTGTCTCTTGCTAGCAAAGTCATGTGTTCAAACCGCGGTTAGAAAACTGGATTTCTTCTTGTTTTATCTTATGGAGAAGATCAAAGCTGGTGGCTATGTACGTAGTTATATATGAAGTTTGGCGATAAGAATAAGTCGTTACATGTGTTTGTCAGTTTGTGTATGAATTTGGTCATATTACTTGAATCTTTACCTTTAAAACTCACTATATACCATAGTCGACGAATTGATACTCCAATGGCGCCAATGTTTAAGCCTTCGATGAGAAGAACAAACCTTTGTTTCTCCATAAGTTGAAGCCGAAATCATGTAAGTAGTATTATGCTTCTAGCTGTGTAACGACGACCTGCGTGTGACTGAGTTACCTGCGTAGCATCGGAAAAAAATGGTCCTTTTAATAAGGACTCGCGGTAAAATGTACAGTTTTATGCTTCTAGTTGATATATGTTTAGTGAGTTTTGTTTGAAGTAAGAGTTAAAAAGTTTTACAATCTGTGTTATAACGTTATGGCCTGACAAGTGCCAAATAGCCAACAACAAAATCGTGGTCACCACTCACAAGTACCAACAACTAACCAATTCACAACACAAACTTTCTGGTACGTACTAGCTTGCATTGACTCGTATAGGTAATGTTGTTAGTTGTCTTCTCATTGCACTATAAATAGCAGCTTAACATATGGTTGTAAGTGAGGACACTTGAACGATTGAGGGTTGAGATGACTTTTTTTTTATTTCATTTTTCTTTTGGTCAACGTTCGCGTGTAGATTTTATAAATGAAGTTGTATTCAAAAATGAGTATTTTATGGTATCGTAGGCTATAGCAAATGCAGTTATGTTACGGTAACGTGATGGACCGGACTGGTTACGAGGGATGTCTTAAAATTGGTCAACGTTTCGATATAAACATTTTTGAAAACGGGTTGTATTCAAATTTGAGTATTTTTTTGGTATAGTGAATGCGATCACTGTTCTTATTGTATCGTGACGAACCGAATTGATTATGAACGGACATCATTGTTGGTGATGGTATTATTGGAACCAGTATTGGTATTCACTTTTATGGTTTTCGGCAAGCGGAACCGATAATAACTATGCATTACGAGAGAATAAAAAAGCAAATTCCTACCGCTTAATGCTAGGAAAAACTGTGACACCCGATAATTTAACGTTAACACTCTTAAATCAACTCTTCTAAACTCTATTAGTTTTCGACTAGTTGAAGTTATTTAATGATGTGTTAATTAATATATTGTGATAATTCAAAGAATTATTTTTAAAATGCCATGATATATAGTTGAGGGAATTATTTCGGATCACAACGAGTAAAACTAAACGGATAATAATTCGAGGAATTACTAGTTTACAAGACTCGTAAAAGTTACTAAAAACTAACGAGATGATTTAGCTATTATATATGTTATACGTGCAGGGTGGGTTCTACGTCTCAGTAATTTCCGTTGGGCTCTGAGCGAGAATAATATTTGAGCTCCTAGAGTCTAGATATTTTTTTTGCTACGGTACTACAAAGTGGCAGACCTAGAAACTTTTTATGGGCCGTGAAAAGTTTTGAAGGACCTATCATTACATAATTCATTTAGTTATCGGTTGCGGTTTTGGTTTCGGATTGTCGGGTTACAGTTTGGGTTAGTGACCGGTTTTTGGTGGTTGAACATATGTATATTTTTGTGTAATGTGTATGTATACGTGTGGTATATATACATGTATGTACGGATTTAGTATGTGTTTTTTGATGATAACAGGTTCTAGCATAGGATGTGTGTACGTACGATGGTGTATGTATGTACATGCGTATATGTAGATATATACGGTTGTTATTTGGGAATGTTAGAATTTATAGTTGGTGAATGGGATGGGATATAGGTGAGTAAAGATTGGATATGACAATATTGGGTTGAAAGTGCTTGTAACTTGTAAGTGGGGAAAATCACTAAACTTCGACACTTTTACCTAACTTTTTACCAAAATGACACATTTTTTTATAGCCCATATCATATGGATATTGACAAAAATTATGTTATATGGGCTAAAGAACGGTTGGAACTAATAGCCCCCATCTCTGACATATTTCGACAAACATTTCTACACATGAGATGTTCTGCAAGCGACATGTGTCTACTATGATATGGCTTAGCCCACGCCCCTGTAAGGCTGTAACACAAGTAGATCTTGGCTTAGCCAACTTTTTTCCAAAACCACCACCACCATCTTTTACGATCAACTTCCCCAACTTTTAGGAATTTGTTAAGGGAAATTATGACATTTCGAGGTACCCCGGAACATCATGGCCACAAGAACATGTTAGGATACCTGCCCACAAACCAACAACTAACACACACATTGATTGTATACTATTTTCATATGACAAAAATCCCCAAAATAAAAACAAAATATCACTGAAGAATTAGATATGTCAGTCACTCCATCAAAGATCCCGAGAACGAACCTTTCATGGCGCAATCAATGATTTCAAGAAACCGAAGAGGGGACGTGAGTTGAGGAAAATGTCCAATAGTATCAACCATCTCAACAGTAACATCTCCCTTGATCATTCTCTTCATATACTCGACAACCGCGAGTGGAACCACAATGTCATTTGTTGTTTGAACTATGGTGCATGGAATCACAACCTTTTCAAGGATGTCACGATGGTCAGATAAGAATACAGTTTTAGCTAACGAAAGAACAATCTTAGGTTTCATTCTCTTCAAGCTTTCTTGAAACGTTTTAATCGATTCAGAGTCGTTTTTGTCTATAACAATCGAAGGAAAGAAAGATGCCCATTCATAGTAGTTTGACTCTATGCTTGAGAATAGTTGTTCAAGGTCTTTGAGATCAAATCCTCCTTCATAGCATTCAGCATTTAGGTACCTGTTGTAGTGATAAGTTAAATAATCGCAATTAACGTAGGACTAAACAAATATTTTTGATACTAAGTTTAAAGGTAAATACTTAATAATGTTGCCAGAATCTCAACATCAAGAACAATGATAACTATGTCGGTAATTTTAGTGTCACTAACTAGTTTATGTAATTGAAATATACACGAGTGTCGAGTGGTAATAAGAATTTAAACTATGATCTTATACGAGTTGCGGAATACACTTGTATGTATGATTAGTTTAGTTTTGTTAAATGTTAAAGTGTAAAAGGTTATTTTATAAATTTAACATTAATCATTTACATAACTAGCCCTCTAGCTAGCTATTATAATGACATACTTTGACTCTAGAATATATTTTAACTAATGACATAATACATCTTTGAAGTCGTGCAATGTTAGTTCTTCAAATAAGACATATAAAGATGAGTCATCAATCACGCCATGGGAAAAAAATACGAAATAAACACTTTAAATAAAATTAAACTAGTGAACAAAACTTTGCAATATAAAACAATTGTGATTTTGCTAAAATAAATATATAGGGTTAAGATCTTTAAACAACCTTAATTATAGAACTACAGAACCTTTGATTTACATACATGTAAATTAAGAAGTCATTGATTCACATACCTGTAAATTAAGGAAGAATTGATTTACATATATGTAAATTAGTGATATAAAGAATAGTCAATAACTTGATCAAGTGCTAGAAATTGTTCTTTTCGTTTTCGTAATAAAATGATGTTCTGTAATAATCATCACCCTATATATATCTTTAGAGGTGTCGCGAAACTATTAAAATAACTAAATTGAGGAAACAGTTTAAATTGAAGCATGGTTGGCTTAACCGGTTTTATGTCTTAATTATTCGGACCCATAACCTAAAACAGTGTGTTTATGGTATATAACTAACTAGTTTAGTGCCCGCGCTACGCTCGGGAACATAACACTCATGTGATGATTTTAAGGATATTGATGGACATGAACGGTTCTAATTAGTTTTGAGATAAAACTGTGGTAAAACTGAAACACAAAATTTATTTAAAATCTTGTTGTTTGGTATAACAATATTATAATCAAACTAAAGAGAATTAGACGTTCAGTTTTATGGTGTAGTTTTTGTTAAAACAATGTCGTATAAAAGGTTGTGTATATTTAAAAAATAATTATGTATTTAATTGTATGTTATTAATAATTTTATCTCTAAGTTTTATTTTTATACCCTAGTAAATATAACCTGGCTCAAACACACCCTCAGTAGGAGATGGTTGAAAATGTAAATAGTCTTAATTTTTTAAATAGTTTGCTAAATATTAGGGGATCAAATGAAAATTAATATAATTATAATAAATTATTATAGATAGATATATATTTTTTAAATATAACAATATTATTAATTTTGAGAGAATCTCTCAAATAATGCCAACTAAGCAAATGGATATTAAATGATGCCAAGTAAGCAAATATGATTTTGCTATATTATATAGAAGATATTGAAATTCGATGACATTTTTATGTCATTTTATAAACCTGACCCGCATGTATGAGATAATCACATAATTGACCCTTCAACTTTATTTTCTACATAATTACTTATTTTGTTTCCCAAGTTTAAATATATATACCCTTATACCCACTATCTTTTATTCTATAACACAAATTATGAAATTAAGCCTCCTAACTTTGGCATAATTATAAATTTGATCCCAATATTGACATAAATATCTGTTTGACACCCAACTTTGAATATATATACACTTTTAATATCTATCATTTAAAAAAGGAGTATTGGATATTAACGAATCTAATTATTAGTTTTTGGCCGCTACCGGTCTCAATATTTGAAATATGTGCTGGCAGTCCCAAATTTTATCATTTTGGCCACTAATAGACCCGCCGTTAAAAAAGTTAACGGCGTTAACTTTTTTTTTTGAATTTCAGGTCGACGTTTTATGGTTTTTTATCAGAATAAGAATACGAGTCTATTGATATAAAAATTACATCGAAATGATGATCCAAACGACGAAATTTGTACATCCGGTTAAAGAACCGTTAGGTTTAAACACTCCGATAAAGCATCGTTTTGTCATTTGAAGCACCGTTTCGATGTAAATTTTATATCAATCGATTCGTATTCGTTTTCTGATCAAAAACCATAAAACGTCGACCTAAAATTCAAAAAAAAAAAGTTAACGCCGTTAACTTTTTTAACGGCGGGTCCATCAGTGGCCAAAATGATAAAAGTTGGGTCGCTAGCACATATTTCAAAAGTTGGGACCGGTAGCGGCCAAAAACTAATAGTTAGGTCCGTTAATATCCAATACTCCTTTAAAAAACTTAATTTCTGTTTTAATTACTTTTACGAATTTACACTGCAACTGGTGAAACATACAAATTTGCTTATCTGTGCATAACTATGTTAATTCACGTTCAACGTGCGTGAAAATTACATGACGCTGTCACATTTAAAAATCCTAACATCATCATCATAAGTTCATAACGTTTGTACCGAAGTAACAACACATGTCGAACTGTAAAATGTGTCACCTAAGACACGATCGTCACAACGTGCGACTCGGTCAAAATCTTAATTTCTAGGTAACAAGCACAATCTTTCAATAAATAATAATAATAATAATAATAATAATAGTAATATAGTAATAATATAATAACAATAACAATAATAATAATAATAATAATAATAATAATAATAATAATAATAGTAATTAGTAATAATAATAATAATAATAATAATAATAATAATATTCATGATTATAATAATAGAATTAGGTTCAAATACAAAGTCTAAATTTCCTAGAAAGTCTAAGAAGGAATTTGGACCATTAGATCTAATATTAAATGAAGATCAATGGCTCATAAACACAAGGTGGCATAATGGTAAATAGTTAGAACTTTAAATGGTAGGCCAAGGGTATATTAGTCTTGTCTCATTTTCAAATTCCACCATCTTTTTTAAACGTCCATAACTTTTACATACGACAATACTTTTTAATAAAAATTACACCAAAAAAACGAGCGTTTTTTTATCTTCAAAACGCATATAATATTGATATATAAAAAACGATTTTTTTTTTTGGAGTTTCAGCTCATTGTGTTATATTCGTTAGGTCATTGTGTTATATTTTTCAGCTCATTGTGTTATATTAGTCAAGACATTGTGTTATATTTTTCAGATTGTGTTATATCCGTCAGGTCATTGTGTTATATTTTCATCAGGTTGTTGTGTTATATTTTCATCACGTCGTTGTGTTATATTTTCATCAGGTCGTTGTGTTAAATTTTCATCAGGTCGTTGTGTTATATTTTCATCAGGTTGTTGTGTTATATTTTCATCAGGTCGTTGTGTTATATTTTCATCAGGTCGTTGTGTTAAATTTTCATCAGGTCGTTGTGTTATATTTTCATCAGGTCGTTGTGTTATATTTTCGTCAGGTCGTTGTGTTATATTTTCATCAGGTCATTGTGTTATATTTTCATCAGGTAATTGTGTTATATTTTCATCAGGTCGTTGTGTTATATTTTCATTAGGTCGTTGTGTTAAATTTTCATCAGGTCGTTGTGTTATATTTTCCTCAGGTCGTTGTGTTATATTTTCATCAGGTCGTTGTGTTATATTTTCATGAGATTGTTGTGTTATATTTTCGTCAGGTCGTTGTGTTATATTTCATCAGGTCCTTATGTTATATTTTCATCATGTAATTGTGTTATGTTTTCATCAGGTCATTGTGTTATTTCATTAGGTTATTGTGTTATAACACAATGACATGAATAAATAACACAATGACTTAACAAATAACACAATGAGCTGAAAAACGTGAATTTTTTTTTTGTTTTTTATATATGAATATTATACGCGTTTTAAAGATAAGAAAATGCTCGTTTTTATGGTGCAATTTTTTTTAAAAAATAATATCGTATGTAAAAGTTATGGACGTTTAAAAAAATGGGGTGAAACTTAAAATATAGAGACATTACCATCTGTACCCTTCCTTCTAATTTTAAAGGAATGCCACATGTCATCATCTCATGGCTTCTTAGACTTTCTAGGAAAATTAGACTTTGTAGTATAACTCCACTCTATAATAATATCAATAATAATAGCAAGTCCAAAAAACAAATACTTGAAAAATAAAGTAATGCCGTTCAAAAAATAATAAAAATAAAGTAAATATGAATGTGACAGTCTTGACATATTCAAGCAATTTCTTAAAGTTAATACGTAATAAATTAATACTTGATGTGGTCACAACTTGTGTTTTTGGTGTTCGGTCTCTTTCGATTCTGGTTTTAAGCTTTTTCGGAAAGTGTTGTCCAACAATGCACAAGTTACTACACGCTAATGCATACAACTTTACTAATTAAACGTGTGTTATAACTTGAAGGGTATATGCGATTGACCTTAAATCAATCTCAACTAACATCTATTGATTGAGATAAATCTAAATTTAATTTATTCTCTTCAGTGTTCTTAAATTCAACTTTTTTGGCCTCCAGTAGTCCGTCGTAAAGTATACTTAACGACCATTAACGACATTTTGATTTTTTGCGAATTCAAACCGATGTTTTGGGGATTTTAATCGGAATGAGGATACGAGTCAATTGATGTAAATCTTAATTTCAATTGGTGGTTCAAATGATCTATTTTAACATCTGATTAAAGCATCATTAGGGTTTAAACATCCGATTGAAGACCGTTTCATCGTTTAAACACCGGTTCGAGGTAAGGTTTACATCAATTGACTTGTATCCAACCCGGTCAATATCCATAAAACATCAGTTTAAAATTCGCAAAAAATCAAAAAGTCGTTAATGACCGTTAAGTACACTTAACGACGGACCACTGGAAACCAAAAATGTTGGATCTTGGACCACTGGAGAAAATAAATGTTAGTTAGGATTATTCTCAATCAATAAGTATTAGTTGAAATTATTTTAGACGAATGTGTCAGTCGCAAAAGAATATAGCCAATTTTAGTGACCAATAACATTTACTCATAATAAACTTCAATTTCCCTTTACAAAAGAAGTAATATCGGCAATTATTCTGGTCATAATTTATAAATTTTATATAAAATATCAAAACCACAATATGACAATAATATCCAAACCTTTAGAATAAAAAAACAAAAATTTTATGAGTGTAACATTAACGTGTTGTGTATATATATATACCTTGGAGATGATCCAACGAGGATAAGCTTTTTGAACAAGTGAGGGTTTTTAATTGAAGCAATGCATCCAATCATGCCGGACATAGAGTGTCCAACGAACACCGTTTCATGTAAGTTCATTTCATCTAGGACCGCGGTTAAATCATCGGAAAAGGCATCATAGTTGTTGTATTTGACTGGATCATAGAGGGTGTTTGGTTGGTTAATGACGCCAGAGAAACTCCAGTCAAAAACAACAACTTGGTAGTTTTGAGTGAGTGCGGGGAGAACGTTATCCCAAAGAGATTGATCTCCCCCGAAACCATGAGCCAGAATCATGGTTTCGTTCCCTGAACCCATGATTTTTGCGTTCATTGTCGTTGATAGAGGTTTCTTTTGGTTGATCGCCATGGTTGGTTGATTTTCTAAGTGTGCTTGTGTGTTAGCTAGTGTGTGTGTTTATGATGGTTTGTGTGGTTTGGTTTATATAGGGAAACAAAATGGTTGATATTATGGTTGAAGTTAGTAGTTTTTGTTTTAAATAGAAGAATTTCATTTTCAATGGTTCAAAAAAATAAAGAAGAATATTTTCATTTTATGTATTTTAAATTGGAAAAATGTGTAGGAAACTATGTAATTTTTTTAAATGGTTATTGGATTTTCATACTCTTAACTATGAGCATTGTCACTTTCAACTAACATCTTCATTGTCACCACTCTCAACTTAACACTTCATTTGTTGTGCCACTCCGCTTTTATGCCACATAAGCATGCCATGCAGGATATATAATAACGTTAGGTGGACAAAAGTGGAGTGACACGACAAGTAAAATGTTAAGTTAAGAGTGTTGACAGTGAATGTGTTAGATTGAGCGGCCAATACCTTATAGTTGAAAGTATTAAAATCCAACAACTCTTTTTAAATTATTATTGAAGTTAATATATGATAATATGAAGAATATATATATTTGTCACTGTAGTTATATAAACTTTGTTTAATAAAAATAAAGTTTTTGCCGCTGAGGACATTTCCTTCATTTTACTATCAACTAACGAAAATCTTTTAACGGTGTTAGCGCCGAGGACTACTTTAGCAACAAGTTTTGACATGCAAAAACCATTTAGACAAAAACTATTAAAATGTAAATTATTACAAAAACAAATAAATTTCAGGGACCATATTAACAGTTAACTCTATAGTTAAATAAATTCACAAATCACAACTTTTCTCAGCAAAATTACACTGCAAAATTTAACACAAACCAAGTATTACTACACAAACCAAGCTCAATGCTTAGTGATATTTGTTTTAATTGATGGGAATTAATCGCCCAACTTTTAAACAATTAATTACATTAACTATTACTCTTACAAAATACGACTACTAATAATATATAAATCTTTGTCACATGTCTTTTTTTCAAGGGTTATTGGATTTAATCACCTTCAACTATTGGTTATTGGCCGCTGTCACCTTCAAGTATCACTTTGGCCAATATAACTCCCAACTAAACACTTTGGTGTCCGTATCACCAAAAGTTAACAAAAAATTAACCAAAATTAACCAAAAGTGACTTGAATTGGTTAAATTTTGGTGATACGGTGTCCGTAACACCAAAAGCTAACCAAAAAATAATCAAAAGTTAACCAAAAGTGACTTGAATTGATTGACTTTTGGTGATACGGACACCAAAGTGTTTAGTTAGTAGTTATATTGGCCAAAGTGATACTTGAGGGTGACAGCGGCCAATAACCAATAGTTGGAGGTGATTAAATCCAATAACCCTTTTTTCAAACATGCCATATGATTGTTAAATAGGATCTGCATGTCCATCACACATTTAATTTCATCATTACCATAATAATCATCTTAATTATCTCAATTTATATTAAAATATTAACTTTTCATTTAAAAAAAAAATCATACATCGTTTGAAAAATGAACTCAAGAACTCTGTGTTAGTTGTGTTAGTGTTAACTACGTGACCTGCGCTCTTCTTTTTTTTTTTGTTAATTACTCCAAAATAAATAGCATGTACTCACACTTTTATTCTCATTAATATTTTTTATTTTTTATTACATATAGTTTATATTTTTAATCCATATAATACACAGTTTAGTAGAATACTATTAACATATTACCTAAACTAAATAATACTATGTGAAAAAAACTGACACTTCTAACTATGTTACGTATTTATTTTTTTCTAATAATATGATCATGACATGTAGAAAACTTTTGTAAAACTTAGACGTAAATCATATTTATTTATTGTTAAAAGAGTTGGTTAACAATTAAGAAAACAAATTATATTACATCCACTCCATTATTATTGTTTTTAAATCCAAAAAAGAAGCCATACATACGTATGGAGTAGTTGGAAATAAACTAAATATATATGGGACCACCGTTTAGATTCATTCGTTTTAACAAAAAGTTGTTTCTTGTCTTCTCTGTGCACAAGTAATTTAAAGATTTTAGTTAAAAGCAATGTTTTCAATCGGATCGGACTGTGAATCGGTTATTTTACTGGTTCACTGATCGGATCGGTCGAATCGGTTGGATCGGTTTTAAATCATATAAATAATAAATAAATATATATATTTTTCCAAACTATTAATATAACTTAAAATATAAGTCAGACACTCAGAAACAACTTTTTTAAGTTCTAAACTTCACATACACAATATTAATCTTATTAAGCAAAGATCCAAAGTTTAAAGGTTAAACCTTAACCAAACTTAATTCAAATAAAAAAATACCACAAATTTAACCAAATATAGTCCGATTTTTTTATAAAAAAATTAATTTTCCGAAACGATCTAACCGGTCCAAACCGGCCGAATCCCGGTAGACCAGTTCGAAACGGCTGATCCTTTGTACTAAAAACGAACCTATATAGTTCGGCCCGGTCCACCCCCCGAATCTCGGTCCGACCGTTCAACCGGCCAAACCGATCCGAACCTGAAAACATTGGTTAATGAGCACCTTCCACATAGATTATACATACACAAAGATATTACGGGGATACGACTCGTATCAACTATACAACACATCGACAGAAGCCTAAAATAACAGAGTCGCTTACGGTGATGTGACTTGTATAAAAAATCATATGAGTCTACTAAAATTTGCAAATGAATACTTCTGGCACATTACACATCGAGAAACATATCAAATGATAATATATGTCAAATGATCGTTCAAAAATTTACACACCAACACATTTAACACAGAACACTTCACTCTTTTTTTTAAAAACATGCCGGACAATAGAAGGCGTTCCACTTCAAATTTAGACATCATTCATGTCCCAGTTGAGAACCATAACTTTCGTAACGAAAGATGGTCTCCCAATGCTGTACAGTTACATGGGTAATATCAGCACTAAGATGGATTCACTACTTGGGACTTGTATTAATATAGATGTCAGTTTTCGACAGTTATATAAGAGAACATGAACATGAACATGAAAACTTCTCGGCAACTATGCTTGAAAGAATATAAGAAGTGGCTCATGATTCATTTAACTAAGTAAACTAAACCAATTTGATACTATAAAGCCTATGATAAATGACCTGAAGCAGTAAAAGAACTTCTCAACATCCAAAGACCAAAACATAATGATGGTTGAAAAGTTTTTGGATCCGTCATTAGGTCGGACTCAAAAAAACCAAATAAACCTGTAACATCACTGTTTGAACATCCCTAACGCAAAATACTGAATGTCAATTAACGAAAAAAACCAGATTAGATCACAGAAAACATAAACTGTGATATCTGTAAGCATCAAACGCATCCGAAAAACATAAATGTAAAATGTAGCAACTATAATAAGTTCAGAGCCTGGTTAGGCCCGATCAAAATCTGCAAATAAACAAACCTTACCTGGTGCCAGAGCAGATTAGAGAATTCATTTGTCGCCTCTGGGCCTCTTGTTGTTTATGATATCAGCAAATGAGTCAACCAACTGTCCTGCTAAGCTAACCGGGTCATCCCCGAGTGTTCGGATGAAAGTGCTGACCACTCTACGATCCTGCTCTGTTGAGCTAAGACCAAACCATGTGAACAGTTTTTGTCTAAATTCTTGTGTGATGTACCCTTGACACTCGAGCCACCGGATCATCTGCATACAAAATTCAAAGTTATCATCCAGGTTACTAGGTCCTCCATTGTTGACCGAAATGGGTGCGATCATCAACGCACTATCACAATCACGGGCCTCTGCAGTAGCAGGCCTCTTTCTTGACACCAAAGCCCGGGATTCAACAGCTGACTTGTCCCCATTGGGCTCATGTTGAGCCCGGTTTTCAAATCCACCACTACCATGACCTGCTTCATCTTTAGATAAATCATTTAGAGCAATATTTAAATCCAACCCATGTGAAGGGTCAGAGTTGACATCTAACGATCCTCGTTCTTCAACCCAAGCTGGTTGTGGGAGGATTCCAACGTCTTGAACATCTTTTGCACCCATGGTTCCTTCATTTTGAGAAATTGTAACATCAACAGGGTTATTGTGAAGTATCTCCACACTCCCAGTAGAACACTTGGCTTCTGAGGGATCTAAATCACCAGTTCTGGTGACAGTTACGATCCTAAACGAGTACTCAGTGCATGGCTGTAGATTGGTAATCGATATTCGTCTTTGATGTTCAGGGAGAATTGAAATGGGATTCTTTGTATGTGTTTCTTCTGTAGTTTTGGAGTACCATAACTTGAATCCAATAATATCACTGGAAGATGATGTGGATGATACTATTAAAACGAGTACCACAGAAGAAGATGTAATTTCTTCAAAAATTAACTTGCATGATGCTCGGACGGAAGCATCTGCAAGGGGTCCGGAAGCATCTGCAATGGGGACGGAAGCATCTGCAATGGGGACGGAAGCATCTGCAAGGGGGATGGAAGCATCTGCAATGGGGACGGAAGCATCTGCAAGGGGGGCGAAAGCATCTGCAAGGGGGGCGGAAGCATCTGCAAGGGGGGGAACAAAACATGCATTCTCAAGAGAATTGAATGAAACTAGCACTTAAACTCAGATGGGTCAATTCATGTCCTGTTTATCTCTAAAGGGTCAAATGAATGTTATGGAAAAAAAAACAGCTACAAGGAAAACAGGTCAAATGTGTTGAAAGACCACAGAAGTGAATTTCTAGTAGGGTCTGGGGGAGGCATGACTTATCTCTATCCCATGAGATAAAGAGGCTGCTTCCAGAGAGACCCTTGGCTCAGTAAAATTTTCAAAACAGAAACATACAAGAAGAAAAAAACATGCAGCAGTACCAAAAAACATGTAATAATGCCAAAAACCTCCAAAATCATTGTGTTCAATAAGAACAAATTATTATTTGAACAGTGACTTTTATATTCTTATTTAACTCACGAACGGTTTATAAAAGAATAGTGTACTCAATTCGACTCAACACGTTACCTGACCTGTCATTTTGCCACTCAGATTGAAAATGCATTCCTAAGATTTGGAGAAATTTTATATTAAAAAATTTAAACAAAAGGAATCCAAGTTGGAGGAGATACCTTTACCATCCAGGCTTGCATTAGAAAGTGTAGCAGAAACTTCATCTGCTATTTCAATAGCAGCATCAATGAGAGCGTGAACTTCTGATGCAATAGAAAGCCTGTTTACGAGGGTTGTTGACGTCTTGGCAGATTCCCCGTTCAGTGGGCTGACCTCACTCTCCAATTTCGCTTTTACAAGTTTAACAATGTCATGGAGCACTTGAAATCTTGTTGTACCCTCAAGCATCCTATAACATAAGTATATTCTATAGTATAGGCTGTTAAGACGCCGACAGCCCTTTGCAATCGTCATTTGTCGTCTCCAACACCTAGAACAGTAAAATGCGAGAAAAGAATGAGAAAACCTACATTGAACTCAAACATAGAATAGCATATTTTAATGAGTTATGAAAATTACAGGAATCCCAACAGCATTCATCTATTCAATATAAAAAGAGAATAGATAGCAATATGTCCCGGGTGGGGATGCTCACGTAAAACACGGGTCAAGTTGAAACGAGTCATTTCTTAGTACAGGTCAGTAGAAATGAGAAACATTATTTTTTTCCATTTTCTATAAATACCTAATGTGTTATTCATGATTAGAAAAAGCAGCATTACAATAGCAAAACAACAATCATAATGGTTAAATAAAAAAATTGGGAGGTTTTATACATATAAAAAAATTTGTGCAACTTTCAACCTGTCTGACGGAACCCAATGACCCACTCTCCTTTTAGTTAAAACATTTGATTTCATACAAGATAATACAAAACCCAAGTAGACCTATTCATATGTAAATGGGTTATCATTGCCACCTCTAGAAAAGAACTTAAAATACTCGTTCAATGTCAATGTCCAGGAAAACTCACCGGAGTATCTCTGAAATTTTACCACATGAAGCACAACAATAACTTCCATCAAGCTGCAACGCCTGGCCACAATCAACAACCCCCACCTTTCCTTTCTGGAGGGCACACTCAACGTGGCAAGAGAACCCACAAGAATCTGCTGGAGAATCAGGTGTGCATTCCAACCAAAGACTAGGGTCTTTGTTTTCATCATACAAAAGACAAATGCAGCATGAACACCTCTTGCAGAAGGTGTCAGAAACTAAGAGCACATTTCTGCATGCAGAGTTATCGCAGATCCGTGTACTTGAGGATCTAGAACTAGAACCTAGCTCTGTGATTGGCAAGAATTGTGTAGGATGTTCACTTTTCCGTTTTTGTTTTTTTGAAAGATTCATCCTCGTAGGACTCATAGATACCTTCTTGGAATCCTAATTCCTCAAAAGCTACTTGTTCAACTGTTTTGATACTTTTTCCAATTATTGGTTTGATGAAGTTGATTGCTCTTATTAAGGAAAATACACAAGTGCTGACAATGTTAGGCTTCTTGAAGGGTAATCTGAGTCCTCATTCCTTGAAAAGCATAAACTATAAATAGAAAGGAAAACATACAACTTTTATGAATTAAACAATACGAATTTTAATCACGTTTTTTTTTATAACAAATCGATGAAGTTCATAAAGTCAAAGAAATATAATGATTTGTTTAATACCTTGTAGCATCAGTAAGAAAAATGGCAATATAATAATAATATAACCGGATAGTGAAAAGAGCATGAATACCCAATACCACGAAGAAAGGACAAACCCTATAGCAGTAACATGACCGGCCTAGAGAGTGTGCCTGATGGACGACCACACAGGACCCATGTTCTAGAGGGGTCCCCAAAAATTATTTTTTTTCCTCGTTTAGGTACCGTTGGTCGAGTATCAAGGTCACCTTCTATTGAGAACACTTTTTTCCTAGAGAACAACCTGGGAACCACTTTAACTGTTGTACTTTTTACAATATAAATTGACGAAAAAGCTTATAATTCAACTAGTTTTAACATCTATTTAAAAAACATATGATTTGTGAAGTCGTTTGTTAAAATGCATATATGCACCACACATTACTTGTACACATACGCACATTGTGGGTGCATACATGCATTTCAAAACAAACGACTTCACGAATCATATTTTTTTAAATAGATGTTAATACTAGTTGAATTATAAGCATTTTTGGTCAATTTATATTACAAAAAATTCAACAGTTATGCCCCTCTATGATTTGTTAAAGTTGTACTTTTTGTTCTCTAAGAAAAATGGGTTCTCAATTGAGAGTGGGCCTCGACTAACACATATATGAAAAATACAAACTTGTTAGCAGCTAAATGTTTTAGAGGAGCCCAATAAGTCAGTAAACATAATAAAACTAAATAACAAATTTAAGCATGGCCCATCTACCATTAGCCCAACACCCCCATTAAACTCAATAACATGTCCTAGAGAGGGACCATTTTTAGTTGTCACACGGGGCCAACGAAATCTACATACTGGCCCTGTAGTAGTGTCCTATGGACCAAATGAGCAAGGCTTTATTTTCTTTATAATAATCAAGTGTTCTTTAGATCCTATGTTGCTCAGAATGATGGAAAACAATCCTGCCAGTCACATTTTACAATATTATCAATATAAAAAGTAAAGAAGAAAACCACAAAAGAGCAAAATATTACCTAAAAGAAGAAAAGAACAGCCCATGCCCCATAACATGACCTTTTGACATAAAAAAGATAAATAATCAAGTAACTCTGTATAAAATTAAGCTTGTATGTTACAGTTACACAAGAAAACTGGGCTCATTTCATGTCACTCCTGAGGACAGTCCTCCAGAGATTATTGCAAAGAACAAGTCGATCCAACTTTATTTAATTAACAAGAATAAAAATCGCAACTCTAATACACCTTGAAGACAGGATTCCATCTCTCTGGTTATCAGATATCAAAATCTAGAGCCTAGAGACTATAACAGACAAGCCAATCCATATACAGCAACAAATTTTCTTATTCTTACAGATCCAGAACAAAATTAAGCAATATAAGAGTTTAAAAGTGTCAATTACATTGTGAAAAGATCTTACAAAGATGGAAGGGGATCTAAAAACCTACTTAAAAAGATTAGAGAAATGAATTATCTTACAGATTTCCAAAAACTGAATATGGGCGTACCGATGAAACCAACAACAAAATAGAACACAAATGACTGAATCGAGCACAGCCGCTGAAGAAGAGTGTACCGATGTAACCGCCGCGTCGCCGCTCTTATGCTTTCTAGGGTTTTGTATTCTATCCCTCTAAGGCCTCATCACCAACCCTTATATAGACATTTTGGAAATAAAAAGACAGATTTGGGCCTAGGATCCGGCTATTTTTACCAAATTGGCTTTCATTTTTCCCACATAAATGAAGAAGATAGTAGAGTAAACCAATTGCATATGCAATGAGAACTGGACTTAACTAATAATTATGATTGAAGGGGAACTGTCGATTTATACAAATAAGAAACCCAAGAGAAGCCTATGTTGGGCCCAAGAGCTAAATACAAACAATAAACAAAAAACCTAACAATACTATAACTAACAACACTCCTCAAGTTAGAGCATAGACATTAATCATGTCTAACTTGATAAATACAATAGCAATTTGGTAAGGATATGTGCGAGTTGGAAATTTTTCTTGACATGCATCGACTGAAATGCATGAAGTATATGTCAAAGTGTCCACCACATGATCCAAGAGAAGATGACAGTGTACCTTTAGATGCTTCGTCATCTCATGAAACACTTGACTCTTAGCTATATGTATCACCGACTGGCTATCACGGTATAATCCTATCTAACATAATATGGGGAGGCTTCTATCTGACTAGGCGCTTGATCTAAATATTATGGGTTGTTTCTTACTTTTCCACGAAACAAAGTTTACTATAACAAGCACACAATACTCATTCGTAAAGGACATAATGCCCCATATGTATTTGAGAATTCATTACTATTCATCTCCCTCATCTGTAAATGCATCTACACAATTACGGCCCTCGTCAAGATAGAAGTCCCTCGAGCGTATGGTGCAGCCATGAACACACTCAAAACACTTAGAACAAATGAAATGTCTAGTCAACTAATTGTCTTTCGCAACCATGTGTTTGCATCATTCCAGATCCTTCATCGAACTTTTGTCCTCTAAAAGGAGCTTCCTGTAGGAAGCACTGAGCTATCAATCAGCTTAGAATGATAACATATCAAGGGCCGAGATACTTTCGTTCTAAGGAAGTACAGGAGTTGCTGATCTAGAACTGTGACCAAAGAAATTGTCTTAGCACAATAACTCTAACATCGCCATGCCGTGTGATTTGCATGCCATCCATGTAAACAACTACAACAATCCTTCGGCCCTCAAGGTGTCTGAAGAACATAGAGTTATCATATGCATTATGAAACATCCAAACTCTCCCATAACACTAGAAAAGCGACCAAATCACGTCCTCAGAGACTACTTAAGACCATATATAGAACAACAAAATTTGCATACCTTCGAGGCTCCTCCTCAGCAATAAAACTAGGTGGTTGCTCCACATATACATCATCCATAGGAATACCATCAAGAAATACGTTCTTGTCATCAAGCTGATGACGCAACCAATTATTGATAGCGGCTAGAGCAACAAAAAAAGGAGACATAAAGAAAGGAAACGAAGATATAATCTCAAAGAATTTATGCATTTATAGATATTCAAAATGCAAAGAGAAAAATGACGTAAACCTCAACCACATTAAGATTTAGTAATACATACCATTATTGAACAAAATCCAAAATGTAAAAGAGAGAGAAACCGTGTACCATTATTCTCAGCATGCATGGTTACTACTTTCCGCTCTTAATGACAGTATCATTTCTTCAGAAAAATCATCATGGCACATGAACAAGCATTGCCCTCCATACCGTAAAAATTACTGTGATTTAGGACAAACCTTCATCAAGTGATAAACAACAACAAAAAATCTATATAGCAAGCTAGCAGCTCCCATTCAAGTATGAGATAATAAATACAGATAATGCAGCCTTATGTTGTCAAATTTATTTATACATAAAACCAAATACTCTAATTGGAATGCACATTGACATCTAAGCATCACAACCACACTCTAGCATTTAACTATTCTTGATGTTTAAATGATTCCGCATTTAATAAAAAAAACTTGGAACAAACTTTTAGAAATTCCGCATTTATAAGGAAAGCAATTTAAACATCAAAACGACCTAAATGAATAATAACAATGAAAGATTGATCTTATAGAAAACATAGGTCAATGGTTACTCTAAAGACTACAACAACATACAAGAAGAAAAAAAATATAAGCTTTTTATCCCAAAACTGGTTGGGAATCCTAGCTCTTAAGAAGAAGACTTTAGAGATTCACTAGTATATCATCAATATTCACTTTTCTTAGGATCTTATCCGATCTTAATTCTGCCTTTTTAGAGGACATGGTCTATTAAGCTTAGAACTTGGTTCTACCCTCTGAATAGGTAGGAAATCAACAATTATAACTCCAATCACTTTTCATGGAATTGTTAGCATATTCGTGATCTTTCACTAGATTTATGGGCATTGCACATTGTACGACAGTCCCCCATGCTAGTGATGACATTGCCAATTTGCCAACTGGTGACTCACCTTCCCTTTGATCATGAATCAGTATACTATGGGCGTCTCCCCATAAGTATAGAGCTTTTTGAGGTCATAGTGATTCCACTCTGTTCAACACTTCATGAGTGATACTGTGGTTCAGCATATTAATATTACTGATGTCAGTATTTTGTTTGGGCTGATCATTACTGCCATATTGGCAGGCGTTCAAGTCCGAATACTCGATAAAAGATGTGTATTAGAAATCATAAAAATTTAAGTTTTTAGTATCTTTGTGTTAAGGAGAACTGAACCTCTAGATAACAGTTTTTTTTTCTTTTTTGAGTATTGAATTTCCTTAAAGATACTTAAGTTTAATCTTTTACAGTTATCTACAAATCCAATAGTTAAATCTCTTTACTGGAAAAGGGAAAAATGCATATTAAATTTATTGACTATCATCAAAACAGTTAACAAAGGAAGATAATAACACATACTTAATTCAATGATGTAGTTTGGTATGCTATGTTGCTATCCGAAATCATTATCTTCACTTCCAAGTTTGGTGTGAAATGAACTGAGCATTAGCAAGTGACACAAATCCAAGTTAATGAACAATAAATTTAAGCAACATTAGTAAGTGGCAATAAATTGAACACTAGTATTTGTCAAGTTCTCACCTTTGACCAAGTTTATCATCCATGTCCATCATAGTCAAGAGAGATGAAGTAGGATTAAAATTGCAGCAGTGGTCACCCTGAACCGTAGTATGTTCAATCAGGGGCGATATTAGGGTTTTGAATCATGGAAATGAGAGCTTTTGGCGTGAGAAGAAGATGCAACATATTGAAATTTTAATATGATGCTGAGAAATTTTGGTTGGATTAGGGTTTTTTGTTTGAAGATGTTATTATGTGCGTGAAGATGATACGGGTATGGGTAATCCGAATTCCTACCCGTGTTTTTTAACCGACCCTAAAAAAAACTTTACGGTTGTAAAATACTACTATAACTAGATTTAACACCAAGCCGCGCGTTGCAGCGGCCGGGTCACGCAGTCAAGTCTTACGTATTTGATTTCGTCATGCGTGCTGAAAAAAGTCTCATGCCCCGTACGTCACGACGAAAAAACGTAATGTGTCACGTGTTAAAAAACGATGAAAGTCGTACTATATGTCAAAGTAGAGTAAGAGAGCAAAGTCGAAAACTTATCAGGGGCTAAAATGACAATTAGTAAAAGTCGTACTATGTGTCAAAGTGGAGTAAGAAATCAAAGTCAAAAACTCATCAGGAGCACAAACGACAATTAGTAAAAGTCGGGGACTAAAACCGTCAATGCGTTAAAAGTCGGGAATTAAAACCGTTAATACGTTAAAGTACGAAAAAGTTAAAACACGGCGCGACGGGACGGAAGAGGCCGGTGAAAAAGCACCGACCTTTCCATTTAGTAGGTATATAAATATAAATAGTATAGTAATTTGTTATCAAACAAATCTATTTCAACAACCAATGAAAATAATTCAAATGTTCATGATCATGAAGTTCAATTGCATACTACATGAATGTACTAGTTTATTATTCACAAATAATGGGTATTATGATATATTTTAGTTTTATAAGTTTTATTTAAATTTATGTATCAAATTTAATTTTAACATATTACTACTAAATAACGCGAGAATTTTTAGCTTTTTGGCCGTATCTTGCTCCTTTCTTCTCAGTAGTGAGCGCTACTAGATGGATAAAATCATATGCTAAAATAAAATAGATGATCTATGATTAAAAGTTTATCAAAATTTATAGGAATCTTATATTTTTCTACTTATCTCCATCAAAATTCATATAAACCTCAATTCTCCACCACCCTCCGAAATTTAGCCTACAAAGAGACACATGTGTGTGTGTGTGTATAATTAAATATTAACATGTGATGTATAGTGTTAACAGGTGTTTAACCTGTTAAGACACGATAGTTAACATGTCTTTATATTGTTCACCTATTAACGACACGACACCTGTTAAGGTTAAACACGAAACCTGTTAATTTTGTGTCGTGTTATCGTGTCATTGTCAGCCCTAATTATTCATTAACGTGTCTCGATGGCGATAACATACTGCTAATGTGGATACAAATATATGACGCAACTTCTAATAGTCATTATCGAGGAAGAAGGCGAGGTCGATGAGCTCCAAAGCACAGCAATCCCACTCAAACACAGAGCACAAACAAGATAAAAAAAAGAGGAGTACTCCTCGCCAACAAGTCCGTTCAAATGTTTGCTTTTTAGCTAATCTTTCAAAATAAATTCAAGGAAGAAGTGGAGATGTCAATGGAAGAGGGGCCTCTCTCTCAAAGGATGTGAGAATTTACAATATGATGTGTCAATGTTTCATTGAGAGTAGGGCCGTAAGCAAACTGAAATGAACGGAACGAGGCTATGTTCATGTTTGTATGTTAAGTTATTAGCGAACTAACGAACAGATCACAAACACATAACCAAACTGGAGTTTATATTTGTGTTTGTTTTTGGAAAATTGGATTTTAAAAATTCGAACTTTGAGGTGTTGGCCGCTGAAGGTTCCAACTTCAAAAATAATTTATAGAGATTCCAAGTTTAGACGATTTTGCTCACAAAGGTTCGCCGTCACAAATCACTAACGGCCGTTTATTATTTTTGAAGTTGGAACCTTCAGCGGCCAACACCTCAAAGTTCGAATTTTTAAAATCCAATTTTCCATAAAGAAAATGTGGGCCCACCGGTGACACGTCATCATTAATAAACGGCCGTTAGTGATTTGTGACGGCGAACCTTTGTGAGCAAAATCGTCCAAACTTGGAACCTCTATAAATTATTTTTGAAGTTGGAACCTTCAGCGGCCAACACCTCAAAGTTCGAATTTTTAAAATCCAATTTTCCTTTGTTTTTTAAGAAATTTAAGATATTCATGTTTGTTTGTTAAATTTGTAAATGGGCCCAAACAAACACAAATGAGCACTAACAAACACAAACAAACATATATTAGCTTAAATATACAAAAAATGATTGTTAATACCAAAAATAAGATATAATTCATGCTAAAGTACTTAGCAAGTTAGCAAAACACTAGTTATCCAAAAATAACGAACATTCACGAACACATTACTGAAAGTTCATGAACACAAATGAACGAACGCAAAACCTGTTCATTTGTTTATCTTAACGAATAAGCTTCTTGTTCGTGTTGGTTTGTTTATGTAACAAACGAACGTAAACGAATTTCCCATTGTATGGTTCACGAACAATTCACTGACGTTTGATTTGTGTGCAGCCTAATTAAGAGAGATAGTTATGTGGGAAGGACCACTCCATTCATCCGAAGTGAGAACTATTTTGTAATTTAGGTATATTATTATTATTGCGGTTAAGAAAAATAGTCGGATAATTAAAAAAATGTAATATATATGACCGGCGCATAACGCATGAAGTCCAACTTTAGAGTAAAATTCGTTTTGCCTTCCGGAGGTTTGCCTAAAATAACTGTTTGCATACAATAGTTTCAAAATTACATTTTCTCTCCATGAACTTACCAATTTGTCGTTGTTTGCTACATCCGAATTAATTCTGTAAAAGCAAACGTTAGTCGGTCCCATATCTCTACCATTGATTAGGAAAATGCTTGAAAATGACTAAAGTGCCCTTCACGTAAGGGGCACATGGAACTACCTATCGTTTGCTTTTTGCGGAATTGATTCGGATGTAGCAAGCGGTGACAAATTGGTAGGTTTAAGGAGGCAAGACACAATTTTGAAACTATTGTATACAAACTGTTATTTTAGACAAACCTCAAGGATAAGTTTACTCCCAACTTTATTACATGATATGAACTCTGCTCATCTTCATACCGTTATACATAGTAACGCGTGTGACAAAGTCACACACATAACACAAGAACCGAGGTTACTATACTAGTACATCAGTTGAGTTTGGCTATAAATTTTTTTTAATTAGACACGATAAGTAGTATAGTGTTTATTTTATAAATTGATGAGAACACTTTTAAAATACCTTCTCAGCTTTAACTAAACTTAATAACTATCTTGTTCGTTTTTTTTGTCATAGTGGTTCTGATGTGCTTATTTTTATGTGTATTCTTAATCAAAACTCAGATGTGCAAAGTAATGCACTTGTCATTGAAGCACATAGCTCCCTTAATGAAGAGCTTGTTATCATCAGTGAACAAGGATGAGGTCAACTCTTCACTCAATAGGCTAGTATGTGTATGAATTTCAAATCACTTTAGGGTGGTGGGAGTGGGTTAATCCTTACTCTCACTACTCTCACAACTCACCAATCACAACACTTCACCTCACAACTACTCTCACTGTCTCACACTACCCTCTCTTCATATATTAGGTGGGTGTCAACTACCCTCATACCCTCACTACCCTCACTGTTTTTTTTTAATTTTAATTTTAATAACTTTAAATTAACAATTAAAAAAGTAAAACATAAATTAAAAAATACATTTAAAATAATAACTAAATTACATTGAAATTAAAAAAAACGTACGTTTAAACTAATAACTATTCTTCGTCTTCGTCTTCTTCCTCGTCCTCGATAGTATCCAAATAGTCACAACAAAATAATGAGGCCCAACAAAATTCTACATCACCAATTCACCATCGTCTTCACCATCCCTCATCTTCATCTCCATATTCTTATACCTATAGCATCTTCAAACCTACCATTAATTCTTCCCTTTTTATTTTTTCAATGTTAAAAACCATGAATTATACATATGGCCCACCAAAATCCTTCAAACAAATGAACATTTCAAGCGGGTTTCCATAGCCGCATCCCTCTACCCGCAACCCTACCCGCAGCACCGGCGACGGTGTTACCACGCGGGTAGGGTGCTACCCGTGGTCTTACCCGCTTCCACATCCACCACCCTTAGCATGCAACATATTTTAGGAGCAACACTTTTGGGATGTCTTAGGTTAAAACCTAAGCATGCACATATTTAGATGTTTGATTGTAATTTAGCAGTACAGTAGTTTGCTATTCTGAATAATAAACTAAACAAGTTAGATTCGAAATAAAATTTGATTTAACACACATCTAACCTTTAGTTTTGTTGTTAACCGAAATCTCATTTTAATCATGATAATTTTTAGGGGTGCTCAATGGGTGAGGTTGGCGGGTTAGTGGGACGAACCTTGTCCGAACCTAAAAATTTTCTATAAAGCCAAACCTGACCCGTACCTGAAAACTAAAACAACAATTAAACCCAAACTTGACATGACTTTTAGCAAGTTGACCCGAACCTTACATGTTTGACCTATTACCACAAATTGCATTCTCAAACATTTCAAAATTTTCACAAAATGCATTCTCCAAATGAGAACAGGCTTACAGAAAATTGGGAATTACCGCCCAAATTTACGCAAAACCCTAAAAGACATTCAATATGATTATAGCTTTAACGTAAAACACCATATGCTACATGCATATTGACACATATACCCTAAACTTTCTTTTTATATAAAATTAACCTGACCAACCCACGAACCCAATAAGTTGCCCCGAACCTGATGCACACTCATTCAATGTAAATCCAAACCCACGAATTTCATGTTAGTTCATGTCATGTTGGAAATTCTCAACCCTAATAACTTTATACTCGATTTAGAGTACTCAATTCTCACTTAATTTAAGTGGGAAATAGTTGTAAATGCATGACTATTATGCGAGTGAAATTGTCCTTAGCAACGACAGTTAAAATTTGCAGTATGATTAATCAAATCTTCAAATATAAAGTAACATTAAAATATAATTTGCTTCACTGTTATAAAAAAATATTACATTCAAAACCTTACAATCTCAGCGTTACATGCACTTGTTCAACAAATCGGATCGGCTCCAAGACTCATTCAACCTTTACATCCAAAATCTGATTCAAATTAACCGATCGATCGATCGATCTTATGCAGCCTATCAGTGTGACTGATGATCTAGAATTTGATGATGATAAAAAAGTAGTGATAAAACGAACATCTAGCTAGCTAACCAACGACAGATCGACGCTCAGTGTACCGAGCGGAAAACGATCTAGACAGGATATCAGGCTCTAATTCACTGGTCCAATTCAATCCTTGATCAAAATTTTGCATGTATGTATACTCATCATACCCAACGTGGTGAACATGCATGGATGTAGATCTAACCATCAACTTTTTTTTCTCCTTCTTTAACTTCTTCCACAATGTTTTCCACATGGACCGGATTGAACCCGTTGGATCGGTGGTTGATTTCACAGAACGATGCGTATCGCGATCGGGTTTGATTGTTTTGCTGCGCCATTTGTTGATGTTCATGGTGGTATTATGAAGAGTGAATGTGTAACAAGTATATACATTGTGATTGGTCTTTGGTCAAGTTTGATAACTAGGGTTAGAATAGTCAAACATATTGTATTGTTTTTAATTTGACAAATTTGTAATTAGCCACATTCTTTTGACGTTTATTTAGGATAAATTAAGAAGGTTTTTTTACCTTGGATTAAAAATAGTTGTTTTTTATTTTAAATTAGAATATTTAAGTGAAACAATTTATGTTTTCAATATATGTTATCTACTTTAGTAAAGGCATATAACACTTTTCAATGATAAAGTTTGACAAATAAAAAGATGCATTTCATTGCATAAATAATCGTTTTGGCGGACTTAAATAAACCTTAATTGAATTTTTTTTATTGGTGGACCAAAAAAAATGATTGACCTTGATATAACCCTTTTTTTACCAGAGTAAATCCCTTCTATTTATACATTGTTTTATTTTCGAGTTTTGTTAAAGATGAGAGAAAAAAAGATTTGGAAGGAAAGAAATTCTTAGTCGTGGTTTTGAGTTTCATTTTGTGTTCCCGAGTGTAATTTAAGAAGAGAAGGGGAGGGATTTAGAAGGAAAGAAAGATAAGTTATGTTCTTGAGTTTTTTTAAGGAGAGAAGAAAAACGGACGATTTTTAGGAAAAATTCATCCTTCTAAATTTGAAAGCTATCGTCCTTTAGCCAATTGAAGTTATCCCCCGTCCTATATTGTATTCATTCAGAGACCGTGGAAGCCAAAATCGTTGAAACCATGAAAAATGGAATATAACAGGCCATTTGTTGATCGATCCGAAACACAATAGATGGCATTAAGGTTGCCCATAGGTTCGATATGCATGATTGTTTTAGGTCACAAGCATCTAACTGTTCCATGCCTTCATCACTGCAGAAGTTGATGAGAAGCATACTCAAGTCACAATCTATCATCTCTATGTTATAAGCTTATGTTGTACCAAATTGCCTCCCCTCTTTTTCTTTTACTTAAAAACTGTTTGTTTCAGCCTTTTAATGGTTCAATTTTAATGGTTCAGATGTTTGAATGATTCACCAGATGTCTAAATGATTCAGACATTTTCCTATGAATAATTAAGTAATATATTGAGTCTGAATGGCTAAGAGCTATTATCTGAATTGACCAGAAAATTACATTTAAATAGTTACGCAATATACTAGCTTTTAATGGTTCAAACCTCTTACTGATTCAGCACTTAATGATTCAGACCTCTTAATGATTCAGAAGTTACCAAACAACCCCACGTTCTGTTATAATCTATGATGTAAAACTAATCCTATTCATATTTTTAACTTAAACATTGTATCCTTTACTGTTAACATTGATTTGAAATACCACCTATAACCTCCCAAAAAAAACGAACCAGGCGATGAAGCACGAAAACACAACACATAAATGTATCAAGAATAAACAAACTCCTTGCCTTTTTTTCTTTAAGCATTTTGATAGAATCACAACTTATGGTTCACAACAATAAGTTTAGATCTTGAACCTTAGCTCATGATGACAACAAACAAAGCGAAGGCCGGATATACAAGAACCTTTTGCCTGTACATAATCTTAGAAAGGTAAAAATGTTTCCACAACCATGTAACAAAAACTGTATGTGTATTTCACTCCATTTCACCGCCAATTGCCGCCCTGTACAAAAACCATAAACAATCACATTGGTTACAATAACAGAGTAACGTTCATTTCAGAACAATAAATTATTGCTCAAAACATAAAGAACAAGCCTACACTTGACTTGCACAGAGAAACAAAATTTGTTCATATGTATTTTTTTTTTTAGTTTCAAGATATGCAGATAATATTGCATTTCAATCATTTTCTTATATTTGAAAAGAAATTTAGTGAAAAAAAGCTTTACTAAAGAAACATACCAATACAACTCTATTTGTTAAGGATGTCAAGATACTGTTCTTCCATAACAAATGGATGCTATGTACAAATTCTTGGACCATTTCTCCTGTTGGTAAAAAATAATGTAAAATGAAGTCATTCAGTCGTTTGATTATTATTAATCTTTTTTGTTTTGGTTTGTATAACGACGAAATGAGTACCTTAACATGGGTACTAGGAAAAGCGGATGTTCTAAGAGTTTCTTGAGTGACATCTTGTGATCTCCTCTTAGATGTGCTGAGTATGAAGGCGGCTTGATCTTCGGTTGCTGCAGCTGCTGTTATCCGGTACCCATTTTCCCATCTTCTGTGAATCCCTTCACTAGGGTACAGAAAATCAAGTTCAACCACCTGAAAATAAATTACTACATGAGTTGACTTTTGGAGTTGACTTTCCATGTAAGAATGATGAATGGATGGAGGGATACCTGATTTGAGTAGGTTGCATCTCGAGACATCACAATGCCCCAACGACTTCCTGCAGTCGTCATTGAAGTTACCAAAAACCCTTCTTTCCATTTTTTGTTGATCCACTTGAATGGAAATATATCACTCACTTTGTATGATTGCTGAGTGTATGTCGTCCCTAAGAGTAGGTTAGAAAAAGAGAAAAATAAACCATTATTAATTACTCGGGATTCACTCATTGACTAGCCTTTTTTTGTTATGAATAGCAACCTAATCTGCTCCTAATACTACCTATTGTCCATCACTAGGGCCAAACCTCAGTAGGAGGGACACTAATTTACACACCCGAATACTGTAGGTGGTGAGATTTTCTACTAACTAGTTTTGTTTTCATACCAATAGTTCATGTATAAATATAAACCGACTACAGTCCAGATTTCTATTTACTTTGGTAACCATGAGAACCCGTTACCGGAAAACTCATGGACGGCGCCAATACCGTGCTAGCATAGCAGGTGACCTTAAAAAGCTAAAGATGGAAGCAGGATTCAAACCAAAAACCTCTACTAGACGGGAGGGCGCTTCCCACTTCGCCAACCCTTGAAAGCAAGTAACTCGTTTCTCAGGCCCCCATAAACACCACACCATAAAAAGGTAACATTTGATTAAAATAAACTGACCTGAAATAGAAATGCAACCAAAGTTGCCTTACCTTTTATGCAATTAAAACTTTTGTATTCTTTTAGTGAAATAAATAAAAAAAAAGGATCAATTTCATATTTACTCTTAGTAACTTAGCAAATTTCATATATACACACCCAATCAAAAGCAAAAATATCATATATAGCCTTACAGACATGACAAAATTTCATATACCTATCCAAAAAAGAAGTTCATATATACCCAAAAATAAGTTTTTTACGTAATGACCGTTCCATCCCTTTCCATTACATTTGAATATTTACTAATTTTTATTTGTGATCGACATCAAGTTACGATCTCAACGGTTTTCGTTAAAATTTATTACTTTTTTTGTAGTGAATGGGTATATATGATACTATAAATACTTTGTAAGGGTATATATGATATTTTTATTTTTTCATGAGTATATATGATATTATAAATATGGGAAATATGATATTGATTTTCTAGGGGTATATATAAAATTACCCCCTAAAAAATACCAAATGAAGATCATAATCATGAGTTAAAACTATTATCTTAAGACATTTATTAAAGTTAAAGTAGAACAACTAAAGAGCAAAAGCACAGAAAATGACATTTCTTCTTATATATAATACATAGAACTATTCTTATCATTAAAATAACTAAATACATATACGTAGTACGGATTTGAAGATCAGATTTTCAAATAAATAAAAAGATACCAAAACTTACCCTTAGACATTACCACCAAAGCACTACCATTTGATGCACCAGCAAGTGATGTGATGTAGTAATTCTTTTCCCATTGCTCCATTATCCATTCCTTCATTAAGAAAAACAATATGATAAATATGCAAAAAAGACGATACGATAGTATTGTATAAAATGAGATAAGAATTATTACCTTGTGCAAGAAAACAGGGGAGAGTTCATAGACTTGTGAAGTGAAACCGGTGCCGGCATCCATAACAACAGCCCATAAATTAGATGAAGAAGCCACACAGCTAATATATAGACCATCATTCTTTCCTTTCTCAACGTGCTGGTGGAGTCTTGCATCCGCTACATTGTAGTAGTACCTGAGAGTCATATTGTTTGACCAAGAAGTGGAATTTGAGTCAATATCAAGAAATGGCATTTGAGTCAATGTCAAACAGCCTTAATTTGTTTAATAATGATGAGCCTCACAATATAACATCCCTTTGAAGTTTGAACCATGCAAACTGCAATGATCATTGGCATATTTGATTTTATGAAATTATTAAGGGTGTTTATATCACAATATGACATCCCTATGAACCATGGAAATTGCAATGATCATTGGCGTATGTGATTTTATAAAACTGTTAAGACTGTTTATATCATATTATCATGCAAAGCCTACTTTATATCCTAAATTATATCTGGGTCAATGAAGTAAGAAATCAGCAAGAAACAAAAGGGTTAAATTAGCCAATTAGGATAATATCAAGTTGGTTGCTAAATTTGGTTCAAAGTCAAATTATACAACCAATTTTGTCGACACTAACCTAATTAATCCTTTTCTTGGTGATTTTCAAACTTTATTGAAAAAAATAGAAATTAGGACAAAGGTAGTTGTCATTCTTTGCATTTAACACTATTCTGTTAAATTTTCCCAATTGCCCCAATTGAGTCATTTTCATCCATTATTATCCAAATTAATTATTTATAAAAAAAGACAAAGGGAGGTTTAAGTGTCGACACTAACCTAATTAATCCTTTTCTTGGTGATTTTCAAACTTTATTGAAAAAAATAGAAATTAGGACAAAGGTAGTTGTCATTCTTTGCATTTAACACTATTCTGTTAAATTTTCCCAATTGCCCCAATTGAGTCATTTTCATCCATTATTATCCAAATTAATTATTTATAAAAAAAGACAAAGGGAGGTTTAAGTGTTTAACTAGTCACAAAATGGAACAAGATGGGTGCTTTTGAAGAAAAACTTTAGATCACCGGCTATTATGCATTCGTATATGTGAGATATCACCTCAAGAAGAAGTAAAGAGTATATAAGTATAAAATGATAAATTTTCATGTTGACGTAAACAAATAAAACAATCATAAAATCATTACTTTATTTACTTTGAAACTTCCTAAAGGAAACATTGGAGCTTTTATCAACGTCCGATAAGTTATTGTTGCAATCTCATGTGGTGGGAATGCAAAATATTTTAACAATAAATTTTCCATACCGTTGTTTCATTGGCGTTCTTGAAGTATAAATAGAAATCCACTGAGCAGCCGGGGTGCCTAGCCGAGTTTTCTTCCTAGGTTGAGCATCATCTTCCGAATCAATGAATAGTCTTCCCCTCTTTTGTCCCACCTATAATAGACAATTATCTAAAGTTAATACATCAAGAAGCATTAGAAAGATAAAATTTTAATATTCAAAATCAAACCTTTAAAGCACCATCTATTCTGATGGGCCGCAGAGACGCACTTGAAACTAGGCAGGTGTCAAAAAGCCCAATAAGCTTCAGGTAATTCGGTTCTTCGTCGAATTTCATGTTGGTTACCGTTTCAAGAAATAGTTTGAAAGGTGAAGGGCAAAGATAGCAAAGTACTTCAGGAGATGTTGCCATCTTCTTTTTACAAACAAGAAACCCTTTGTTTTCTCCCTGGAGATGAATAACCGTTAGAAATTAGAATATTTTATCTGAGGATAAGACGAAAGCCAAGAAAATCATGAAACTCATAACTGTCATCCATCAATTTCTTCAAACCCAAGCATGAACATCAATATACAGAAATGAAAAGAAGCAACCAACTTTAAGGGTTGAGACGATCAAAAACCACATGGGAAAAAACACAACTTAAAGAATCTAGAAATGGTTCCCTTAAACCCATGAAACAAAAGCACAGATTTTTTTGAAACTCCTATAACAAGAAGCAAATCCCAAATATGTGATTTGACAAAGATATACTACAAAAGGAAAGGACTTCCCAAGCAAAGAAGCAGATAGAAATTTGAAAGTCAACAAACTTTAGTGACTTCAAATGCACTTGCACACAACATTTTACCATTCGAACTCGCATGAAAATTGTGATAAATTCTAGCCACTTTGAATGCAATTGCACACAAGTACGGAAATCTTTCGAAATTAAAACGATTGCGATCCATAAAATAATATAACATGATTGTAGAATCTTGAAATGATACCCTAAAGGACTGCTTTATAAAATTCCAATTTTGTAACATCCAAATTCTGGCTGATGAAAAAAATCAAGAATACATAACAAAATCCGTAGAAAATAAACAAAAGCATGAAAAATTCAAGAAACAAACTCACAATGAAGCCTTGCCATGGAAGCTTTCCCCTGAGAAGAAATATTAATGTATACGCCAAAGACTCTAGATCATCCCTTCTGCTTCCTGTCCTCCCTAAATGCGCATGTACACTTGCATAGCGTACTGTTCCCCTTTATGAGAAAACACAATGCATATAAATAAAATAAAAAATTAGATTAAGCCAAGAAAACACCATGAAGGGATTTGAAACCACACATCACCCAAAAATTCGTAAAATGGTACGAATATTACCTGAAGACATCAGGTTTTTGGTCATACTCAACATGATTACTCGACGACGTGTCCCTCCATTTTGAAGCTAAAAATACAGGAGTATCAATTTGTCACAACCTTTTTCTGTGATATATTCAAAAGGTAACAATGTGGTAGAAGAAATATGTACCTAAGCCCAGATCAACCAAATACAACTTTTTCTCACTAGGCGTCCCTGGCTGACCGAGCAAAAAGTTTTCAGGTTTAACATCTCCATGAACAAAACTGAAAACAGAAAACAAACTCCAATAACATTAGTTAACAAGTATATATAATCATCTATGATAAATAAAAAAATATAAATTGTCGTGTGGCCGTGTGGGTACCCTCTTAAGTGAAGCTGCTCTAAAATCGATAGTGCTTCCACTGCTATACAAGCAACCATTTCTTCAGAGAGGCTGTCCAAACAACAACTTGTTTTCAACTTTAAGATTATATAACAGTAAAGAAACTTTAAGTACGTATAAATTATTAACATACACTTGGTTGTTAGAGTTCCAAACATCCCATAAACTAGGGCCTAGTTTGTCCATAACCTATATCCAACAAAATCAAGCATAATAAGCATCAACGGATCAAACTCACAAAGATAAGTAGATCTAAGAAACTCACAAGGATATAATAGTCTCCTTGGCGGCCTTTGTGATGGACCATTGGAACTCCGTAACACCCATTAAGGGTACTTCAGGCAATAAAAGTAAAGAAAACAATTAACATTTGGTAGCGAGTTTTATAAATTTTATAACGGATTTAGAGCATCACTCACCTGTAAACTTGCCACTCATAAGGAGGACCATAACTACACCCCTTGCCATTTCGATGCTCCAATTTCAAAGCAACCTACATCCCATTATATTAATAAAGTAAATCATCAATACACCAATAACATCATGATAGTGAAAATTGTGTACCTCAACAGCATCGGGGCCTGTGTTTCCTGAGCCACCACTCACCCTTCTCCCTACATAAACTTGACCAAATCCTCCTTTACCGAGTTTTCTTTCTAATTTGTATGCAGGGGAGTTGCCAACTTGAACCTGAGAACAAAAATTCTGTAAAAATTTTGGACATCTTGAATATAATGTCAAAAACTAAAATACATTGGTTTCATGCTATGTTGTTTTTTTATGTCATCAAACATTAATTCAAAAATTAAAATTCATTGATTTCATACTATATTGTTCTTTTGATCATGAATAACAAGAAAAAAAGTAACGTCTTGTGTAGTTACCCTTTCAGGAACTGGGCTTGTGCTTCCTTCATCTTCAGCATCAGCAGCCAACTTTTCCGCACCAACAACTAACTGATTACATGCTCCAATATCCAAATTCAAAGGGGGTCGACCAACTCCCGCCCCAAACATGTCTGGCTTTTTATCTTGATCTATTGGTCGACTACCTCGACCTCTGCCAGCTGGCCTTGGCATTGGATAAGGATATCCCGGGACCACTGGATTGGCAGCAGGTGATTTCAGTGCCTGAACTTTGCTTCTCCGGGTCCCACGCCGAGGAGTTGGTGCTACAAGAGCTGCTGCATTGTCCTCAACATTATTATTATTAACTTTTTTGGCTTGGCGAACTCCACGTCTCAAATCCGGCATCTTCTTCCATGCACAAATAAATATCCTCTGACGTCCACGAACAATATACCTATAAGCGCGATAAAAAGATTCAAGAAATCACCTTCATAGGTGCACAATTCCAGATACACCACAGAAACCTAATTAAATATCCAAAAATCACCTTCATACATGCAATTTCAGAAAATACACATACTTTGTAGTAACCAGTTTCGGATTTTGACTCACAAGTTCACAAACTAATTCAAGAAAAAAATGCATCCTACCATCTACTATACATGCTAATTTACACCCAAAAAATCAAAACGGGTCCTGTAAGAGGAGCCATAAGGATGCTTTTGTATAAAATTTATAATATGAAAGCATTTGCCCTAATATACAATTTTACTCTTCTAATCATTGTGAATATATCCAGATTTTTGTTTCTATACAAGGCTTCAATTGGATTAAATCTTATTGCCAATGTTTGATATTCTTTTAAACGTGGATTATTGTGTGGCGTTAAGTTACAATGTTGAAATTGTCTCCAAAAGCAGAATATTCTTCCCTTTTTGAGAATATTACCATCTTAAAAATGGTGCGCGCCACGACTAGGAAATATCATGTGTTCTTGTTTATTTCTTGTATGATTCATACTTATGAACTTAAAACCAAGAACATCACACAAAATCAAACATAATATGGTAAATAGAAACATTACAAAATGAACAAATGCAAGCGTTGCAAATACTTGCAATAGACTCTAGACAGCAAGTGCTAATCCCATTCGGCATTTTCGCAATTAAATTTCAGACAAATCATCCAAAGTTGTTCATCTTACACATACAATCCCAATCAGTGAATTAACACAATAAAAAGGAACTTTTTTTTTTTACAAAAATGCCAATTACATTCGCAGTTTTTACATTAAAACCATTCTAAGTTTTTAACTCTTGCAAACCATTTGATAGTTTGCAACAAACAAGCAAAAACTTATGGTTCAAAACATCAATCTCTCAAAAACTAAGTAACATTCAAATCAATCTGCTAAATCACAACGATTCAGATACAACCAAATTCAAATTAAAACTGCATAGCTACCTCAACAATCAACAAAACAATATCTTGCAAGATCATTATTATCCATAACAATCTCCCTACAAACTCAAAACAATCCCGATCAATCATTCAATACACCGATCAACATTGATCATCCAAAAGCACAAAAATTTACAAACAACAGATCAAAAAAATGCAGAAAAATCAGATTCAAAGAGACATAAACAGTAAAAAGGGGAAGAAGAAGAAGGATTAAACCTTTAAGTGAAGGTTGAAGTAGCGAGATGAGGGATTGAGATTAAGAAGCGATTGGGTTGAATGATGCAAAAAGATTGTTTGGTTTTGGAGAAATTAATAGAGAAATGAGGTCGGTCGGTAAGTCGATGGGTGTTTGCGGTGGATGTGGGTATGGCGCATGGAAACACGGTGTAAGGTACGTATGGGCGTACGTTAGCATTAGCAACCTCTCTCTATTGGGTTTATCAATGGTGATGATTTGATTTGATTTGATTTTCTTCGGGGCATTGTCTGCTCATGTTCATCACAACACAATTGTCATTGGGCTTGTTTTCATCCTTTTCATCATACTTATTATTATTGTTATCATGTATGTGTTGTGTGGGCTCATTTTTTAGTTTTGGTTTTTTAGATTTGAATCTTGTAATCTGATCGGATGTTGAAACCGGTTTTGAAAAAGTCGTCCCGGGTGATAAGATAGTTTTATGATTGGTTATTTGATGGGTTGTTTTAAACTTGATGATGTAAAGTATATGTAGAAATGTAACGGCCGTCATCTCTAGATGGTATCGTGTATTATTTGGAGTGTTTAATCTGGATTGGGTTTCTAGCTTCGTCTTGATGGAACTATGTTGGTTAGGCATAGACGGGGGCATTTGACTCCGGTTTGGTTAACCGTGTGATAATCTTATATCATATAGAACGTCTAGAGAGTTATATATGTCAAATGTTGCCAAAAGGGTTTTATCAAACGCAAAGACATTTGTTACTGGCTTGTTTTCAAAGGAAGGTGATTTGGCAATCAGTTGAACTTGAGAAACAGTTTTGAGTTGTTTATCTCAACGTAATCAATCAGCCTAAGTTATTTGTTTTGAGTCTTATTTTCAAAATAAGTTTCTTTAACCTAAAGTTGAGCCGAAGAAAACATTTATAAGCCGCTTATCGTATAATGTGGTATAAGCTAACATTGATCATAGGAGGATTATTTTGAGCTCCCTATAATATAATGTAACTTGTGAAAAAGGGTTCAACCAACTTCTTGACACTTTAATTGGATTGTTTTCCAAGAAAGAAGTTTTTCAATGGGTGTCCTAAGTAGCTTTCTAAGCCGTCCATTATGATATGATTAGCCAAATTTAACTATTCAAGTATTCAACTAATCTTAATTTGGTGAACTAAAACATCAACTTTTGGTAAGTAATAAGTCTAGTTTTGTTTGCCAAATTCATTGGCCTAATTTTGTTGGAAGCCCAAATTGTTCCATAGTTTATGACAAGTTATCATTAACACGGTGTCCATGATCCATTTTGGAAGTTTTTAAGTCAAAACATAAGCCAAACCGATAATAACGGCTTGAGTTTCGTTTGGTTTCACATACTGAGTTTCATTGATAAAAAAAAAGTTTCATGGCCCGTATTTCATGGTACAAAGCCGTAATGAATCATATATTAAAAGACGAAGAAGTATCAAAAGTTTGATGTCAAAACGATAACCAAGTCAAAACCGGAGGACTCAAGTAGTAAATATGTCAAAGTAAAGTAGGGGTCAAAGTTGTAAATCAGCTAATTTCACAAGGATCAAAGTTGTAATAAGTAAAAGTCGAAGGGTTAAAATTGTAACTATGTCAAAATAAAGTTGGAGGGTCAATTTATAAATTTGAGAAAATGAAGGGACTGATATGCAAGGTCATAGCCGACCTTGCATATTAGTTAGAAGAAAACCTATAGTAACACCACACCTATGTGCAGAAAACATGAAGGAAATACGTGACAATCACAAGCCCCTAACCGACCTTACTAAATAGTAAGGTAAAGATATATATAATATTCATGTTGAAACTGCCTTTTTTTAATTAAATTTTGCAAAACGTTTGATTTAAAGCGTGAAAATGCCCACTTTACTTATCTCGACTTGCTAAAATTATAAATATAAACACTTTTATTAATGAAAACTAAAAAAAATGTATACAAGTATACAACGATATGATAAAAAAAAGTAAAATAGGCAAACAACATGATTTATTCGCTCAGTTTTAAAGTACATAAAAGAAAACACAATAACAAACTAAATCTACAACAAACATGATATCATATTTTCGTACGTAGATTTAACTTATTCAAGAGACGAACTAGAAGTACTATTCGTAATATTGTTTCGTGTAAGTGGCATGGACTTAGATCTACTAAACCATCTGCCGGTTCTAGACCCTTGACGATGAAATTTACAACGAAAAGATCCTTGATGCATCGTAGGTGAACACAAACACAATTGTCCTCTCGGGGAGTTCACTAAACCACTATTTCCGCTATCATCACTAACGTATGCAGCGTCCTCTTTGCTACGTCTAGGTGATGGAGTTGTTGTGACACTAATATCGACTTGGCCGTTAGAATTCATCCAAGCTTTTGTGTCAAAATAATTGTTTGGGTAAAGTTATATGATGAGAAGCTTGTTGATTGGGGAAAACTATGAATCTCATTCATCTTCTATTTCTATTTATAGGCCTCATTTAAGACATATTCCATAAACTACTGATTTGTAAGAAGAGTGGGCATCTTCTTCTAAATTACTAAATTGGTGCCGTTGGGGGTGGTGGCCCAACGGTAAGACGCAAGTCTTTAAGGTTCCACAAGGTCAAGGGTTCTATCCTTGGCGGGGGAGGTTTTCCCATTTTATCCGGGTGGGTTTCCTCCTTAGGTGGGGGGTGCAACGGGGGCCCCTGTGGGGTAGCTCGTAATGGGGTGGTTGCCTTCGGGTGGTCTAACCAGGGGGTTTTCCGGTGTTGCTGTTGAAAAAAAAAAAAAAAAACTAAATTGGTCATCCAATTTGACAATTTTACATCTTTAAAATTAATACTCATCTTTAATATATTACAATTTTTTACCTCAATCTATAAAATATAATAAAGCAAATCTACTTTTACCAAGTGTCAATCTCTTAGTATGCCTATCTCTTAAATGCTTACTTGGCATAATATTATTAATTCATTGATGATGTGTCTTGCTCTCCTTAACTTTTAGATTTGTTATGTTTTTTTGAAAACTAGGTTTAGTTGAAACTAGGATTAAAGGAGAAAAAATATAACAAATCTATATTAATATAAACCGCCTAGAAAAATATAATAATAACACAATTAATTTTTACCAAATCTTCGATTAAGATGCATACAATTGAATAATTTCTTATAAAGTTTTTAGTTTAACTATTTAAATTATTATAACTCATTCTCGTGTTAAACACGGGTCTCTAACCTAGTTTTGAATATATATAACGCACATGACATCTTTTATGTTAACTTTGGTCTAACAAAAGTACCACAATAATAAATGTATAAAACAAATAAATAAGCCAATGACCCAACCAAAATGATTAAGGTGAACTATTCAAGACTTTATTAAAATAAGAAGGTTTTATGTTTAAATCTTACTATGACAAAATAAATGTTTTTAATCGGGCTAGTATGTTTTTTTAATCTATGAAGAGTTTCTTCTTGAGGTGGCATCTGGTTCAACACTAAAAAACCAAACTAATGTGATCTTTTCTTTAGGAATATGTCATTCTAAAGCCTCAGTGTTCGACACTTAAAGAATGAAAATGATTATATGGATCATTAGTTATCAAATTACCATTAAAAAAACAAATATATAAATAAATAGGTGTGGATCTAAGCCGATAGCCCATATGAATGGATCACATGTTGACATGCTCATTCATGTGCCTTACCCCTTCCACGTATTTGATTCTTTCCTTTTATCGACGTACTTTCACTAACAAAAAAGTATCATAAACTATTAGGAATCATAAGAAATGGTATATGATGCAATAAGTGGTATATAACAAAGCATTCTTTATTTTGTGTAACTTAAAAAAAACGTCGTATTTATGTTATGAAAATAAGAAAAAGTGAATTAAAAGACATTATAAATATTACATTTCTTGAGCGTCACTTCTCATAATCTCATAACTTCTATCTTTATATAAAATTTTAACTTTTGAGCATAACTTCACTCTAATAGATCATACATATTATTTGAAGAAGGAAAGTTTTATTTTGAAAATCCAAACTTATATTTATTGGTCGGCAGAAATCTCAACTGGGAAAATTTTCAATGAAAATCCCAACTTTCAAATTTATTTTTAAAAAGGGGTGTTTAGATTCGAATATCGACTTTAGACTGGCAGCGTGCCAGGCAAAGTTGGGAGTTGGCGTCGGACGGGTGGCAGCCCATTTATATTTTGAGTCACTAATATTTTGCTATCTTGACCCATAAATTAATTTAATTGAAGTAATAAAAACTTATGTAGATCCAAATCAAAAAGTCTATTGGTTCATCTTGTCCCACAAATTATTTTTTTTTAAATGAAAAAATCAATTGTCTCATCTTCTTGTCTCATTACAGCTCCATCATGAGATAGATGAGTTTATTTTGCCAGCTCTAGCAATAATAGTTTCAAAAGTAAGCATGTATAACACAATCACACCATCATTGTACATTGATACATTGCACAAGAGGGAAACAATAGATAGAACAAAAATAAATATATAAAACACAATAACTCAACAATACTTTTTAAACACATATTATGTCACAACGATCTACTAAATACAAATTAACAATTTGCATTTACTTATAGCATTTAAACACACTATCAAATTTGACACGTTAACAATTATGTTATTGCATATCATGCGTCTATTGTCTGGAATTTTTTTTCTGGCTCATATATTACATTAAAATTCTCATGACAGGTCATATATATATATATATTGCATATTAATGTAGCATATATATATATATATATATACCTTCTAGTAAAAGAGGGTTTTGAAGGACACGTGTCATTCAATGGAGAAGGTGTTGGAATATTTCCCCCCAAAACTAAGAATCTTTTCTTTTAAGCTATTATGGAAAGAAATCGATAACATTAAATCACACCTAATTTTCTCTTCCAAAGTTTTAATCTAACTTATTTACATCACAGAAGTCACTGTGAAAACAGGAAACAAACAACTTAAACAAATAATTCATCGCAATTTGCGACCTAGACTCATGCATGTCGGCCCGTACGCTCCGACACGGCACAAATGAGTGTAGCCGTTCATTTTGCCGATTATTTGTATGTATGTTTTTCTTAATATTTTTATAAATTATTTGGTAAGATTTATAAGGCACACAGTTTAAAAACGTCGATATCTAATTTTGTACCACGAGTGTATTTGTAGTTTAAAATCTATTTGTTCAAGGCTAAAATTAGAGTTTGAATGCAATTTGTGTTTCTATTTTCATGTCTTTCATGTAATGTGTAGTTTATTTTCAAATGTAATTTTTTCTTAAAGTTTTAGAATTGTGTTTTTTATATTTCCACTCGTGTAATCCACGGGGTTTAATCTAGTATGATAATAAATTAAGGTTTTCGGTGAATATTTTTTTAGGGGAAATCATATGTTTTATATAAGGAAGTTTGAGAGTAAAAAAATGAGTAAACTAGAGTTTTGGTCACTGTGTTTTGATACCATTAACAGTTTCAGTCTCACCTTAAATGTTTTGGTCCCCGTGTTTTTATTTTCAAACAGAAATGGTCCCGAACACTAACTCTATTCAATTTTCCGTTAAGTCTCTTACACCCCCCCACATCTAAGGGGTAAAAATGTCATCTCTCCCCCTCTTTTATCTAGGTCATCATGTAGGTTAACATTTTTATTCAGTCACATGTCAAAAAGAGTGAGATAAATGACATTTTTATTCCGCATGTGAGGGAGAGCTAACGAAAAATTGAATGAGGTTAGTCTTCGTCTCTTCGAGACCATTTCTGTTAGAAAATAAAAACATATGGACCAAAATTGTTAAGATGGAACAAACAGTTACTGGTATCAAAACACAAAGACCAAAACTGCAGTTTACTCTAAAAAAAATTGAGTATGAGAGTTGATGGAACTAAACTTTGTGATTAATGGTACTTTTTAAACTATATTTATAAATATTTAAATTATAATAATATAATTTTTATAAAATATTTTATTTAAATTATGTGTAACACATATTAAACCTTTTATATCGTAAAGACAAAGACTTAAGTTAGCATCTATCGGCGAATATTTAAAAAATAAGTGATTAGGGAATGTCGGGAATAAAAGTAGAATAAATAAGGTTAAAAAATGAAATAATTTGAGCGGTCGGGTAAAGCAACAAATCTATGACCACAAAAATCAGTTTTATAAAAGAGAATATTTTCAGGTCGAATTCATTATCTATTTGTCACTTTTACAAATGATGAATAGCAAATGATATTTTATAGACTGTAAATTATTATTTACATCCATATTTTTAATTATTTATAACGACTTTGCGTTTTTTTTCTCAAAACTATAGTTTATCCTTAACTTTTTGATTTTATCTTCATTTCTTAAACTCCGTTAACTTTTCTCTTAAACTTTTTTTAATACGACAAAAATACACCTAATAGTGAATAACCCCCAACTCAATCCTTACCTATCACATTCTCTTTCTTCTCTATCTCATTCTCTCTCTATAACCACAGCCATCACCGGCCTCCACCACTATCACCTAATCATAACCCATCATGGGCGTAAAGCCTCACGGTTGAATCTAATGATTCGGTCATCGCACAACGGCTTATCACCCCATCTCCGTCATATATGTTCGAACACTCGAACCCTTCAATTTCCATGTCATAATGCTAACAAACACTTCACCCATCTACCCACATGTTATCAAATTCTGTAAAAATGTCATCGCCATAAATATTTTACAAAAAAATTGGATCTGAGAATGTGTCTTCAAAATAATAAAGATATCGTTTTGATTTCTCAGTTGACAAATATAGGGTTAGAGTGGTTAGTGTTCTTATTGTGAGGGAGCGATGGTGATTAGAGGTGGGCGTCAGCTTGATTATGTAAGGAAGTGCCAAATCTGCTCATTGTGTGGATCACCTATGGCTATGGATATGAAATGATGATGAATCTATTGGAGTTAAGGGTGACAGTGCCAACTCTATTTGCGTAAACTGCAGTTTATAATTGTAAACTGCAGTTTACTCTAACAAAGTAAATTATTGTTTATAATTTAGTTTACTAACATTTAACAAAAAATTATACTTGTTAAATATATAAATGAGATTAACGTTTATTAACAATGTGATATTCTAATCTTGTGGACGCACGATATATGATAAATCAAAGACGAGTTTATTTGTAAAATAAAGAAAATAACCAGGAATAAGGATTTACAACTTATAACGGACCGTTGTGATAACAAATGACCATTTATAACGGTCCGCCAAGGTTAGAGTTTCTAAAATTTTAGTAAATTTAAAAATCTTTTTTTCTAATCAAGATACAATTAATAGTTCGGGTATTAACTTTATTTTAATATTATATATAAATGCAAAAATAAATAAAAAATATTTGATTGGAGTCAAACATCTTAAATTATAGTTTGTTATTAGTAAACTGCAGTTTACAGTGTAAACGGCAGTTTACAATAGTAAACTACAGTTTGCAGGGTGTTTGTAAACGGCAGTTTACAACTGTAAACTGCAGTTTACAGTTGTCTGGGTGTATGAATCCTTAATCCGAATTAAAATATAGGAATCTTTGTTTTATTTTAACTATTTTGAATATAAACTTATATTAATTTTATTTTTTATCATTTCATCCGTGGCTTACATTTTTTTTAACTATTTAAAAGTTAAAATTATGTTAATTTTAAATAAATGTTACAAGAACTTGCATATTTTTTATTTTACTTATTCAAAAATTAAACATATTATATTTCTATTTTTACTGTTTCATCCGCATGAACACGCGGGTGTTAACCTAGTATATATATATATATACCCACACATACACACACACATATAATCTGTCTATCTATATTAATAAAAATTTTAAATATTCTATCACGTGTCATTTGTATAATCATCATATAAAATTTACCACATGTAAGATTCATATTTATCAACACAAAATTTTATATTTTATTCAATCATCGTCTCAATTAAACGTCATTACTATATATTAATTTGTAAACTTAATGAAAAGTAGCAATGACAATTTTTTTCGAATAAATTACTTTTTGTATACCCGAGTTTGTCAAAATCTAACCATTTAAACCGTAAACTTTAAATCTGTTTATTTGTATCATGAGTTTTCAATTTTACTTCCAGCACCGTCTATGTGATCCGTAAAAAAACAACTCACAAGTTGGGTCATTGGATTTTAATAATCCAAACTTTTTTTTATATTGGCCAATATTAATCCCAACTTAAAATATTCTCCGTGGCAATCTCAACTTGTAACTTATTTTCCTACAATAATCCTCTGTTAAAGTTAACTTAACACCGTTAATTTTTTTCGAATTTTTGACCAATGTTTTAAGGCTTTTGATTGGGAGGACGATACGAGTCTAGTGATGTAAAACTTACCTTGAGCCTCGGTTTATGACAAAAAAAAATATTAAAAACAACTAGGTCGGCGCAAATCAAAAACCTTTCATATGTACACCCATTAATCTAGTTACAAGTTACAACCATATCTATACATGTCAAATTTACAAAATAATATTCCTTTCAATCATTTTTCAAATCTATAGTTAGTATGTTTCATATGCCTTTTGAGTCAAGATTATTGTCGCTGCAAGTGTACAAAAGATTTTGATTCTGTTAAGCAAGCCTCATTGCTTATCGCATAAAAAAGTCGGTTGTCGAAGAACAAAACTGCAAAGTTTGATGCATGGTTTCCAAAAGATGGCTTCTTGACCTGCGATTAAGACATTTTTATAGCTCCGCAATGGTTACATTTGTTGCTGTTGTGCTGGTGCCTCTCCAAGATTTTTAAACCTGTATCACCAAAGCCAACTTAGTAAGAGAAAAAAACATCTTTAAAGAAGAATAGTATGACAAAAATAAAGCATCACATGTTAGTTGCCAAGTACAAAAACAAACTGGAGGCACTTGTACTCAGTGCACAATTAGCATAGCAAAATTAGCAAAACACAAAAACATGAACTTATATTGTAGTCCCAACGTCGCGTAACTACCATTCCCTTCGATGCCCTAATCATACCGCTTACTAGCTATAACTTTTTTTGTTTTCCAAAAACCAACTTGAGTCAACTCTTATGTTCATTGTTCAAGTTATGTATAAAGGACCTATCGTTCAAGTTGTCTATTGTGTGTTAATAAACATTACTTAGATAACAAAAAAGTTAGATCGATACAATCTTTTACTAATAATAGCAATGTACTAATTAAAGAAAATAACACTCTACACCATACCACCATAATGAAAGCAATGTACTAATTAAAGAAAATAACACTAATAATAGCAATGTACTAATTAAAGAAAATAACAAAAAAAAGAAGCTAACAAAGCCTAAACAACAAGCATGGTGCCAAGCATATGAATGAATGTTCAAAACTTAAAGAACAAAATAAGACCATACCTAAAGATGTAAGCATGGTGCATCAAGGATTTCATCAAAGGAACAACACCAACAAAGTACAAACAACTACTAATGAGGTGTTTTCCACTAAGTTCTTTTTATCTTGTAGTATTAAAGTATTTGAACATTTGATTATTGAATATTTCTTTGTTATAAACTTTAACAATTTTATATTGTTTTTTATTTCCATTTCTAAAAGGGTAAATTTCCTAAATAATGAAGGAATATTTGCATAACGTACATGTGATGGGAATATTAAGAATTTAATACCAACTCTTGAGTAATTTAACTAGAAAAGAAACTAACTTGTGTTATGAAATAATAATATATTAATATTTAAGAGGATTATCTATATAATAAACTAAAATTGATAATCAAATTAATAAATTAAAGTAAAAATAAAGATTAAACAGAGTATATGGGTCATCTTAATATTTATCTATAGAATATATGTCCGGAATCTATAAATCTATAAATTATAATAAGAGAAACTATTTTTGTCATGTGTCTATTTCTCATGAAGCCTTCATTTTAATCGGACACATGACATTCTTTTACTTCTCTCATAGTTATAATCCATCTAAAATTTTATCTTCGTTAGTGGATACCCGGTTCCAAAACAAACATTCGTTTTCAATTTTCAAACATCTATGTCACATCTTTCAAAATCTAAAAACAATACGCATATGTTCATCTCTTAATTTCATAAACCATCCATGTATTATCGGATCTGCAATCAAACCAGTGTTTTTATGTTCATGATGGTATGTTAATCTTCATTTACATTTTCCTTTATAGTGAGAAGTTGAGTTTTTTTTCTTTCTTCTCGCCACATAATTTTTTATTTTTTTTCTTCGCGCCATCTTTCATGTTGGGATATTTCACCATATTAAACCTATAATTTGTGCTACATGTCTTTCAATCAAGCATATCAATTTTCTATTAAAATATTAACTTCTTATAATTAAAAAAGAAAATCACACGCCATTTAAAAATCAAACTTGTGACCTTCATGTTGGATAGACAAGTTTTAATCACTAGACTTAGACTTCTTTGTGCTAATCATTTCAAACACATAATATGTATCCTATATTTACTGTTTTTTCTCTTAGTTATTTTTTTTTAAACTTTAAAGTTTTAGTTTTTGTGGTTTAGCTTTAAGGTTTGATCTTAAGGGTTGTAACTTTAACTTTTTTTCACTTGGTGTTTTCATCAAGTATCGTTTACAATTTTAAGCTAGTATAATACATGGGTTTCTAACATATCGTTTATGTTTTTCAGCTCGTATAATAGAGTGCATGCATAATAGGATGTCGCATAAAGTACACTTGTCCGAATACAATGTTCTTCTTCTAATATTATTTAAAGGGTTAAATGCATATTTCCCCCTCCAAAACACTTTAAATGCATATTTACCCAGCCAAAAAAATCAATTGCATATTTCCCCTTATAAACAACTTTAATTTGCAAATATACCCATTTTTAATAAAGACATTTAGTTAACATTGGGTATATATGCAATTGATTTTTTTAGTTGGGGAAATATGCATTTAGAGGTGTTTATAGGGGTAAATATGCAATTAAATCTTATTTAAAAGTTGTTACTAAGGTTTCCTATCCATTAATCCCAACTTTTCAGTCCTATCAAAGGCTAAAAAGTAACTTCTTTTAATTTACTACTTCTCGTGTAGTTTCATCAAGTTAATGATTTAAAAAACAAACGAATCAAAAATCATTCAACATGTTAAGGATGCAGAAGAATATTGAACTTGGATCTATAAGGGTGGTGGGTGTGGGTGCGGGTACCCATACGGGTATGCCCCTACCCGTGCGGTAACACCGCCGCCACCTATGCGGGTAGGGGTGCGGGTACTTGACCACGGGTTCAGCAAAATGTTGAGGGTTCACCTCGATTTCCGTGCTCTCTCACACACTTTTAATCATTTTTTTTGTTTTAATAAATAATATGTGAAGTGGAGTGTTGTGGTTGGTGGGTTGTGAGGGTAGTGTGAGGGTACTTGACAACTACCAAATTTATGAAGTGAGGGTAGTATGAGGGTAGTTGTGAGGTGGATATTTGTGATTGGTAGATTGTGAGGGTAGTGGGGGGTATGCCATAACCCACTCCCACCACCCTAACATGTGTGGATATAGTATCATTCATGTTAACAAAACACAATTAGATGTCACAAACTCTACAAACATCATGAATAACTTTAATTTTCCTGCTAAACCATACTAACCCACCCATGACGTTACGATAGTCATATCATAAAATCAAACATTTACCTCCCTCGCAGTGCTGCAAACCTGGCTGCCAAGTCATCGTAATCAGGCAACTTAGGATGCACATGTTTCGCCTGATTATCGGGCTGAAATGAGTTGGCACGCGCATATACTTTCTTCGGTTCTGATTCACCACTTTGCTCGTGAGGAAGAGAGATCGATCGTGTGGGAGGGACAATCATTTCTGCATCATGGTGATGTGGCGATGGAGATTTGCTGTTCGTGTTGGATCGGGATTTCTTTCTTCTTAACTTCCCGACATCATATGCTGATGGTTTCTTACTATAATGTAACAATAATTTATCCATCATTTTTTCCTCATGGTCGCGATGACTATGGTATTGCTCGTCATCAAATAAAATCTGTAAACCCTTTCGGTCTTTTCTTCTGCTGCTTGAAATTCTTTTAACAATGCGCGCGTCTTCTGAACTTCCAATATCATCATGGCTGGATGAGGATTTAGAGTGCTTATGCCTCCTCCTAACTGATTTTGGTTTAGGTAATGGCATCATATCATTCTGGTAATGCTGATCTTCAACAATTTGATGATCTAATTCTTTTTTCATCTTTTCTAAGTTTGATGCATTGTGAGGCTTACTGTATGGTGGTGGGATGTTTAACTTGACATATGGTGGTGGAAGAGAACTATTGTAAGTTGACTTTGACCTATTCGCGTCCTCCTCCTTGGCTTTCCCTGTTGACTTCTCACCGTCTTCTTTATCTCTTGATTTCCCATAAATATATGGTATTTCCCCTTTTAAGTAAGTGAGACCTTCTGGCCGTCTGTCACGTGAATGATCACCATTGTTTCGGGTCTCTATGGATTCTTGATTGTGTTTATAACCGTGTCTTTCTTTTCTTCCTTGGTCATGGTTTCCAAATATGTTGTTCTCAATGGTTTCTGGTTCGTGTTTGTAGCCATTTTTTTTGTTTGTTTCCACATACGGAATGTCCAACACCTCTTTTCTCCTAACATATACATACCCGTCCTTGTGATGTTCTTTTTGTTCTTTATGATGTTTTTCTTCTCTTCTCAAAACTGAACCATCCAACACGCCATTATCTCTGGTCTGCATAGTTTCTGGTACTTGTTTATAAGCATGTCTTTCTTTTCTTTCTCTGATCACCCTATCATCATCAAAAGTTTCAGGCGTTTTGTCATTCTTTCCTTTAGATGTGTTCTTCTCGAAATTAGATTCATGGTTTCCTTTAGAAATATAACCACCATTCTCATGTTTGTACCCGTGATTTTTGTTTATATCCACGTTTGGAACATCCGACAGCTCTTTTCTCCTACCATATACATTCCCGTTGTCATGATGCAGTATTCTTTCTTTATGGTGTTTTTCTTCACTTCTCACTACCGGACTGTCCAAAACATCATTCCTCCTAATGTTCATAATTTTATCATCACGCAATGTTGGTCCCTGATGAACATACTCTACTCTTTCTTTAGAACACTGATCATTTTTTCGAAAAACGTTGTTTCCATTTGGCGGTTTGTACTCATCATCAGTGACAGATAATTTCTGCAGTGTGTTTTAAACAAGATTAGAGAAAGTTTGGGTTGGGTTGAAATGATTTCAAATACCACTTCCCAACTATGAATGAGTTTGCAGACAACAAACCCGCATATAGATTAAAGGATTGGTACACACTCAGATCAAAAATCATACCTGAGCCAGTGTGGAGGGTTTATTATCCATCCTTTGTTTGAATCCCCTAGAATCCCACTGGATTGAAAGCTCAGCTGCTATATCTTGCAGTAACTTTATTCTCTTCTCCATTACTGGAGGTTTAGATGCTAATTTCTCAACAAACTAGAAAAAATCAACAAACCGATTAGATGTATATAATGAGCTTCAATCACATGCCTATCCATCTATTTATATAAGATCTAGAGACCTACCGCTTGATTAACATAACATTCTAAACCATCCCCGTATCTTTCTTTAAATAAATCCCTGAGGTCACGCAATTCAGGAAGATCAGAAAATCTTGCGGCAGCAAACATCAAGCATGCGACAGTCTCTCTGCATTCTTCTGGACATTGCCTAAATAAATGAAGTAACAAAGATGGCATAAGAATATACAAGAGCATAAAGTAGAAATCAGGTATTGTGATTACAGCTTCACTCCGTTTTCATACCCTAGTTTCTGCATGACTGACAGCTGCTTCAATACATACTCACATGATTGGTCAATGAAAGTATAACAACATAAGACATTCATTCCAGCAATAAATTCTTCAGTCTGTATCACCAACACGCATGAAACAAAAATCTAGTTAGAGATTATTATCACACTGAGATCACAAACATACATATGCCTAAACAATCTTCCAAAATAAATGTGAAAATTAGACTAAATATTAGAGTTGTATCTGTTTTATTTGCTTTCTTATGTGGACTGATTACCTACCCTGCAACTTTCATGGTTCTTCTATACACACTACTTTAGAGGCTTCCAGCTGACTTAAGAAAACGAAAGAGAAACATCAAGTTTTCAGAGATTAGGTGCTATCAAACCTTGTAACAAAAATGAGAGAAACAAGGCGTTGTGTTTAAAAGGCGTAAGAGAAAGATTGTGCGCGGGTATTATTGGCCTTACCTGGATATCTACAGCAAAATTATTCTCCTGCTTACGGTTTATGTGAAGAATAGTCTAAGCAGTGAAAGTATGCAGAATGCTCTAAAGCCGAGGATGCCTACAGTAAGATTATTGTGCTACTTATGGTTATGGATAGTATGCTAGTAGTGAAAGTCCAAGTGATGATTTTTCATTATATATCAAGTTGTGTTGTTGACCAGTTTACCACATACATCATGCCAGGCAAAATGCAACTGAAAGTCTTCACCAGCTATCACTTCTCGCTTCTAGTTCCTCAAATTACAACTTATATCCAGTCAAGATAGATACATGCTTTAAAACAATTGTCACTAACGTTAGCATATTATTTGTTTCTACACCTAAGAGAGGCAGCATTAGACGTCAACAAAGCTTCCAATACTTAATAAATAGTGCTCCCCATACGAAAATTTACAAAGAAAAGCTAGTCCAAAACTAAGCTCTAAAAGAACAGAATCACCCTTAATCGTGATATGCGTATCTAGCTCATACCTCTAGTCGCCATTAACTTTTATTAATCTATATCAGAAACCTTAAGAAAACGATCTTTGAACCATTCAGTAAGGATGATGAACTAAACGTAGTTTTTATTAGAACAACTAACTTACCCACCCTCTAATCTACTCCTAAATCTATACCTTTTTCTAGTCCCTTAACTATTTGGGAGGCACATCTTTCCTGCACACTTTGGTGCTACAGACCATTCGGTAAAAAAAGTAGTTAGTAGGCATACAAAGAAACAAATGATAGCACACAAACAAATTCAGCAATTTATGCTCACAATCCATAATCTCTCAATGCTCATCCCCAAATTATACTCTAAGTTCAATCTCCTTGGTATACAAAGAAACAAATGATAGCACTAACACATAAACAAATATCAAAAGCACATGATTTACAAATCATCTAAACCTAATAAATAACCAAAATCAAAATTCAGAAACAGTACCCTTCCATATGCATTAACATCAAGGCCATTAGCTAACAATTTGGCTAGATCCTCTTTCAAAAACCTCTGTTTCGCCTCCTCCCTCCTCCTCAACACCGCAATTCGTGTCCTCGTCGGTTTAATCAGCGATTTACTTCAAAACAATAAATTATGTTACCAATTCACAACATCAGTAAGCAAATAAACATATTCAGTTTTGAGTATAAGACTAACCATTTGGAGCTGAAAGCATTGCGCCCTAATAATCCGTCTAACATTGTTTGTTGCAGATCTGAAACACAGACTGATTCTTCTGAACTGAGATTGAGATTGAGATTGATTTGAAGTGTCGTTATGTGTGATTTGTATATAAATAATCGTCAGAAAAAATATGCGATGAATTTGGATCTTGAGCTGTGTTTAGGTGTTTGTTGCTGGTAAAAAAGTAAGGGAAAGGTTTCATCACTGTCGTCAAAGGCTGATTATATATTATATATACATACATACAACAATGATGATATTGATTGCTTTTGTGTTGTAGATGATGTTTCTTCTTACCCCCTATAGTTTTCATATGTTCATTTAGAGATTTAATAACCAGTATAATTATCCACGATTAATATATCAAGAACAACTTAATAATTGCAAGAGAAAAGGACATTTAAAAAATCGTTACGTAAAATTCTATATTGATCATAAGTCTATAGTCTCTACTCATGCTTTGTATTTATAGATCTAACCTACAATACAAATAGGTAAACAAATTAATTCAGGGATTCAATGTGACTCGTGGTATCCTATTTAAAATCTATTAACTTATGGACTTGGTTTAGGAAATTAACTCCTGTGATGTATGCTACTAATATATGTCAATGAAATTTGGTAAGTAAACTAGTACATTATAAAAGTCAAATTTCAAAGAACATCGAGTACGTTTACTAGACTTTTGTCAGTAAATTTAAAGCCATTCTGATATCTTAAATGAACCACTATACTGTATACTCAAACGCTTAATGAATTCCAAAGAGCAAGATTTGGAAATAATTTACATGATTGAAGTTAGAGAAGACGTAAGTAACTATCAAATGCATAAAAGGTTAAACCGTTTTAATGAGCTACGATGATCTAGAGGTAATGGATATGTGTAGTGGTAAACGGTGTTCTCATCCCACCAGAAATTGTGAGTTCAAATTTTCAAGTGGTAATTTATCCTGGGTTTATTTAAGTGTTGTTCAGTGGTCTAGATAAGGAGTAGGAGTAGATAAGTGTGTAGTTTGTCGTTTTAAGAAAATCTATTGACTTGCAAAGGGACTATTATGCCAAAAGAAAAAAGTGAAAGGACTAAAAATGAGTTGCATGATAGTATAAGGGATTTAAAAAAACATGAGCACATGCAAAGGCGTCAAACGCTTTTCTACGGGACCACAAACCTTTTCTCGGTTGAAGAAAATGACCATTTCTTGTCGCCATTAGTAACCGTTGGATGTTTGGAGTGAATGTGGGCTCAGTGGGTTGGGCAAATGAACGGTGTAGATTGTGAGTGATCGAGCCACACCGAAAAGGTGGCCCACTCACCAAATGGAATTGGGTAGCTTGGAGTGATGAGGAAGAGAAAAAAACATTTAAAAAAAAAAACTATCCGTTGTGTTGTGTTAAATGTTAACGAAAGACTTTGGTTTAATCTTCTACACTTCAAATAGGTTAATGACATGAATTTAATAGCATTAATTTAAAGTGTAAGTTACAAGTTACAACAAGGTTATAAATTTGATTTAATATAAAAATCTCCTCTTCTAATAAATTGCTAACACATCTCACCACACTACGCCACATGTCACCACCACATTCATCCTCAATTTAATGGCTAAAGATTTAATACCCATTCAAAATTACTAAACAATGACAAACATTATTTTCATGCATGCAAATGGGTATTAACCAAGTATATTGATATATAATTATATATATATATATATATATATATTTTACCGTTCAACCCCGTGTGAACACACGGGTGTTAACCTAGTTAGTTTATAAAAGTCTAGAAAGGATTATAAACTATAAAAAAACGGATAAAATGACGTCTCTGGATAAACATTACGCGGTTTTATTCGGTTTTGAGTTAAATTAAACTTATAATCAATTTTGGTATTTAGATTTTCATAAAGAGTTGGTTTTGGTTGTCTAACAGGGTTTGCTAATTCGAATAAAGGAGAGATGGATCTTATAGTTATCTTAGTTATGGAGGAATTTCTGGATTTAGACTTCAAAGTGTTCAAGCTAATTTCAGTTAATAAATATAAATGGATCAAATGAATAAAAAACGAAAGAGTAAATTACAATTCATGAAAGTTAGATACATCACATAGACCCGGTTAAGACAATATATGTGATTGTCTGACTTATTTTAGCCGTTTAGGGATCTCTTATGTGATGGGGGTTGTGTTCGTCACGATTCATGAAAGTCGTTGTTCAAAAAAGTTACAATTTTCATCTTAAATACAACAAATTTTATTTGTCGTTAACTTTTAATTCTCGTTCTTAAACTAAGAAAATGACAAACAAAACGTCATTATATTCATATTTTTTGCGTTTCCCGGGACGCAACCTTGTAGTATGTTTTCTTTCTAATTTTAATTTCTTATGTGTTTACATTTTTATGTTATGTCGAGTGTTTCTTCGTTTGCTTTGAGGTTATTGTTTAGAGCTGGATAGTTATCTGCTTGTGGTTGTTCGTCAGATGCAATTTAAGGATGACATGTGCACAGTATCTGTGGAGCTTTCAGCTGATTTTTGTTATTATTTGCGCTACATTGTATGGGAGTCCCGTTCTATCCTTTTACTTTCTAAGTTTTCCGTTTTTGCGTTACATTTGTTCTTGATGTATATTAAGGGTAATGTATAGTTTAAGTATGAGGACGAGAACGTGATTTTGGCCTCTACTTCAAAAAATAATTAAAATTTTTGAAAATGTCTTTGAAATCTTTGTGCAACTAAGTGGAAAATTAAAATAAGCAGGAATTGGTTTTCAAAAAAATAAGGCAAATTGGCCTAAAATAATCCCAACTAACACCTATTAATTGAGAATAATCCCAACTGAGTTTATTCCATCCAATGGTCCCAAAATCAACTTCTTTTGCATGTAGTGGTCCCCGTTAGAATCCCTTAACGGCGTTAGATTTTGGGTGACGTGGACTAGTGAGTTGGACGCTTTTAGCTGACATGTATTAAAAATGTTGGCAAATTGGCCAAATATAATCCCAACTAACAGTTTTTCCCCCAGTGGTCCCAAATCCAACTGAACTGAGTTGGGATTATTCTGGGACAATAAGTGTTAGTTAGGATTATTTTAGGCCAATTTGCCAACATTTTTAATACATGTCAGGTAAAATCTGCCAACTCAGCAGTTCACGTCACCCAAAATCTAACGCATTTAGGGGATTTTAACGGGGGACCACTACAGGCAAAAGAAGTTGATTTTGGGATCATTGGATGGAATAAACTCAGTTGGGATTATTCTCGACCAATGTGTGTTAGTTAGGATTATTTTAGTCCAATTTGCCAAAAAATAAATAACAATTATAATAGGAAATGTGTTATTGGTAATTTGTTGGTGATCCAATTAGATTTGAAGGGTTCTCTAATATTTTAATCTACCTGATTAAATTTGAAGGTCTTGTGGGCCATCATCTTACGAGAAACAAGGAAGACCATAACAAAAAAGAAAAAAATTGATAGTTGAGACCGGTAAGACTAAAATGTGATAGTTGAGAATATTTAAAACTCATATACCTAGGAGAAACATATATAGTTTAACATGTGCCTCGTGATTAATGAAAAAAAAATATAAAATACTAGATAGGTTGAACTGTGGCATCGTGAGTGTAAGACCCTTTAAAACGAAATGATATCACTTGAACCTAAAGATAACACGAAAAGAGACATGATTAGTTAATGTTATGGTTATTTGAAAGAGAATGGTTCCAATACAAGTTATTTTTTGTACAAAGTATGCAAATAACACAATGGTAAAAAAAGACACATTGACACTTTTAATTTTTTTTTTAACTCACAATATAAATCAAATTTCAAAAAAGTGTTCAGAAACCTTGTTCGACACGTTATCCTCTATAAAAAATTAAACGAAAAATAAAAAAATTACCTTTTTATTGTGCTTTTTTTATAGATGACACAATGAAAAAACGGGATTTTTTTTTATTATTTTTACTATTTTAAGGAGAACAACGTGAGGAACAAGATCTCGGATACGGTCTTTTTAAATTCGATTTAAATTGTAAGTTGTGATTTTTAAGTCTCCATTGTGTATTTTTTGTACCACTGTGATTTTTTCTCACACTTTGTACTATTTTTACATTTTGTATGATAACTCCACCATATTTGGAAACAAATACTGATAGTTATTGTTAATACATAGTCTTGTTTGTGCAATTAAAAAGAAATTTAGTTGTAAAAGTTTATTCTTGATTATGATTCCATTGCAGAATTTTTCAGGGACAAAAATAGATTTAAATATGGAGATATGAGAGAGGTTCATAAACAAAGTTACAAAGTGTGAAAATGAAACAATGGTAAAAAAAGACACAATGACACAAAAATTATAACTCGTGATATAAATAGATTTTCAAAAAAGTGTTCTGGAGACCTTGTTCTCCATATTGTCCTCCTTCATAAAAAATATATGAAAAATACAAAAATTAACGTTTTCATTGTGTCTTTTTAAATTTTTTTCATTGTGTTATTTGTTGTGTTTAAATTTTACAAAACACATAATTATACTATATATAAAAAGGAAGTGTACTGAATAGATAACTTTTTAGGTTGTAAGTTTGGCCACACACATTAGTTTCTTTTGCATTCTACCCCTTAATGCTATGGTTGTTGATTGGTGTAAGTTTGGTCACAAGTGCTAGGCTTCTTTTGCACTTTACCCCCTCATGTTTTTCGTCTTGACTTAGTTTACACGTGGTTGTTGTTGTTTGATGTAATATTTTTATTGTTTTGTATATTAGAGCTGTTTTATGATTATGATTTGTTGTTATAGTTCGTGTGGTTATTGTTGTTGTTGTTGTTGTTATTGTGGTTCTCCGGGTTCGAGTCCCGTTTTTGCACAATCCCTTTTTTAGTGGTTTACACGTTCTTTTGTTGTATATGTGTTTTGTTTAAGAAATGTTCTCCTTCCTCATTTTTGCACATTTCTTTATTTGTAACTAATATATACAAACATACAAACCGGCTCCTTTTGTATATACAACCAAATATTTGTACAAGCACCTCTTGCGCAACGCGTAAGAGATCGTCTCCACCTAGTGAAAAAAAAAACATAATGAAAAAGTTGATTTTCTTTTTTCTTTCTAATGAAAAAAAACACCACATGAGATATTCTTGGGACACACTCAAAGGCAAAAGTAGAAAACAAACTAATGGATTGGTTATTAAACAATTAAACTAGTATACTTAGTATTGTAAAAATCGATTAATCGGCCATTAATAGTAATTGAGTGAGTTATCTTGTGGATTTTTTAAAATCAATCCATTAATCAATAGACGGTTCTAGGCGGGGCTAGGTGGTCTTAATCCTAGTGGCTTTTAAACCTTTAGTTTCAAGTCCGACGTCAAATCGCAGGGCTCAACACTTCGACCCGATCCATAACTCATGGTTTTAGTCCTTCAATCCATAACCTTAGGTGCTAATTTCACTTTTTACGATAAAAACTCAGAATTTTGATGTCTTTTGAAGTATTATGTTTGCATCAACCTGTGTCTGCATCAAGGTGTGTCTGTATATATAACCCAAATTTACATATAAAACTGACAATAATTAGTGGTTACGGCTTACATTTGACGGCAATTCACAAAATAAGTTGGGAGGTTACGAACAGAAGAAACATATGAACACAAGCAAGAGACAGATGTTAAGGAGTTCAAGCTTGGCAGTTGCTTGTTGATCAAGGACTAACATCCGGTTTGCATACGTTTGCTTTAATCATTCGGTTTATACGTTTGTTTTATATTTGTTACTATTGCAAAATATAAAAATGTTTAATTCATTTGTGTTTATGTTTACGATCATGCTTGGCTAATTTTGCTACATTGAAAGACAAACCTTATGAATAGTGTTTTATGTGTTATGAAAGATGCTGTGTTGCTATTGGTTAGAGATGTTATGTTCCTATTGGTTGATGTCATGAAATATTGTTTTGTGTGTGGCTTGAGGTGTTGTGTTGCTATTAGTTAATGGTTTGAGGTGTTGTGTTGCTATTGGTTGATAATTTGAGGTGTTGTGTTGATATAATGATATTAGTTGATGGCATGTGTGCGTTTGTTTGTTGGTTGTTTTTTGGTATTTTTTGTGTTTTATTTTTGTATTTGACTTTTTTTGTTATATTTTTATTTGTGGGTTGTTAGTAGAGTTTACAAGAAGTAATAACACGCTTGACAACTGTCGCGCAACGCTTGACAATTGTCGAAGAACGTGTGATAGTGTACATATACCTAGTTATTATTGATATTTGACTATGTTTTTGTTTTATCAATCATATGGTTAATGCTATTGAAGTTTATATTTAGTTATTGGTTTGAGATGTATATAAATACTAGTTATAAGATGATTTTACATGTTTGATCATTATGTTATCCTATTTGTTTGATCTGATATTATTTGAGAAGGGTTGCATGTTAGAATTGCTCACTTTGTGTTGGTAATTTGTTTATGATTAAACTAGGCCTAGTTGATCATAGGATTATATGTGTTGGAATGTTTAAATTAATATTCTATCAACATTGAGATCGGGAGGTGATAGGGTGTCAGGTCATCTAATTCCTATGTTCAGTTACGTTAAATTCGCATGGGAGTGAGTTTTCCCTTTTTGGCTTAGATTTGTGTGATTTCATGTCTTAAATCTTATAAAATGGAATTACCCCTTTATCTTTAGAGTTGTTAGTAGCAAATCTAAGATATTGAGTTATTGAGACCTAGAGGTGATTTAACATTTAGGTATCTTAGCATTCCATAGGTTGGTGAGACTGGAAGGAGAACAAAACATTTATTCCGATGTGCTTTACACAACCCCGGTGTGCTTTAACATTCGGGTACCTTAGCATTTCATAAATATGATTTCTAGGCTATGTATTCGTTTCTCCAGTTATATTATGTTTTCACACATCACATATATGTTTTCACACAAACATGTATATATGCTTTAAATATGATTCCTTAACCGAATTGTGAAAAAACATTTTTATAATTATTTAACATATATGTTTTCACACATCACAAAGTTTAATGAAAAAATTAACGCCCGTTAGCAGAAATGACAAAAGTTGTTATGAGATATGAATATAGATGTTTTTTTATTTCCTTAGCTTAAGGACGAGACCTAAAATCTCTTCTTCTAATAAATTGATAACACATTTCACCACACTGCGCCACATGTCACCACCACATTCATCCTCAATTTAATGGCTAAAGATTTAATATCCATCAAAAATTACTAAACAATGACAAACATTATTTTCATGCATGCAAATAGGTATTAATCAAGTATATTGATATATATATATATATATATATTACCGTTCAACCCCGTGTGAACACACGGGTGTTAACCTAGTTTGTTGTATATCTAAATAACGAAAAGTGTAACTCCTTAATGAAAAAACACAAAAAGGAATAAATGTTTGTCCGTGTTTATTTGTGTTTAGTTTATGTGTTTATAAACCGTTCGTGAACAAGTTAAACTCGTAACTATAAGAGAACACGGAGATAAAAGTGCCAAAAGCTCATTATAGATGGGACGCTAATAATGGATTATAGCAGCCATATATGATGGATAACAAAGCGAGGGCAAATGAAAAGTCGGAAGTGACGGTGGGAGGCGATAACTACCAAGCGTACGTCACGTAACACAAATAACAAAATCACACCATTTAACATAAATGAAAAATGAAAAACTCCCGTCACATAGCGGGAGAGTGGTTTATTTAAAACAAATTGGATTCTAATAATCAAAATTGTTAGCTTCTAACCAATATTAATCTTAACTACAATGACCAATTACAATATCAGCTTTTATTTTTGTCACCAATAACAATATCAGTCTAACATAATGTTAACTCTATTTAGTTCTGATAATGTGAAGTATGACATACCACAGTGCCAAACACACTCCTTAAAAAATCTTATTAAAATTCTATTCTATTGCTCGAATCAATAAAATAAAAAGGAATAACAACCAAACACCAGAAACAAGCAAAATTAATTGTCATGTTACACGTCTTATTATCAGAAATAAACAGAGTTAATACATTTTAGACCGAGGTTGTTATTAGTAACTAAAATAAAAATTAGATTTTGAATTATTATTTATATTTAATTATTAAAATCCAATTTCTTTTATTCGAAAAATAGAATGAATTAAAAGTATGTTCTACCATGTGGTTCTCCTATCTTGATCGATTTCCAAAGGGTAAAAAGCAAGACGTGGCCGTTTAATATCCAGACAAATATGAAAAAGAAACATGGCATTTGATACAAAATAACGTGTAATTTTAATTTCTTGATAATATTTGTGGATAAGAAGATTTGATACATGCAGAAAAAGAAAAAATAGATTCATTTCTCATCATGCATCGCACTGCTTCACTCAAACACCTAAAGGTACACATATCAACTGCCACATTTTAACTTCTTCATCCTCAAAGTTTTAATCTTTCTGGGGTTTTCTTGTTTAATTTCATGACTAAAAATGACATCTTGAAACTGAATGTCATTGCTAGTTTACAGATCAATGATATTATGTTTCTTGATAAACCTATTTGGTCATATTTTGCTTACTTATTTATCTTCTTTTGAACATGAATATGATTATGTAGCCCACTTATGGGGTGTGAAACTCTTAATCATTAATCTTATATATGAAATTCATGTGTTTGGGTTTAGTCTAAACAAGTTCGGGTCATTATAGCTAAATGGGTTCATGTAAAATTTTGGGCTTGCATTGGGTTTGACCCGATAACCCACGAACACGACCCGTTTAGCACCTCAAAGCCGATTGTTGGTATCACAGATACATGTGTTTGGAGCATTAGGTCTTGGTTTAAATCCAGCTGTGGGAGGCGGGTTGTGATGTATTTATCCTAAAAAATCTAGGAGTTACTGTTAAACATAAAAGTTTAAAGAAATGGGATTCTAGTTGATCATAGACATTTGCGAGCGAAACAAAAAGTCTGAACCATTAAGTGTTAAACCATTCATACATTTAAACCATTAAAAGGCTGAAACAAACGGTCCCTAACTGTTGCAAGAGGATGTTACTGTGATTTTGTTGACAGTTACAGTTTACAACTTACAACCATAAATATTGCCATTCAATCATTTTCTAAATGTTTCTTAAACCTGATATCTGTCCTGTTTTGATTACTTTGTTCATGATTCTTTTAGGATGTGTAAGACCAATCCCATCATGTAATATGCTAAGATCATGAGTTTGATGTGAAAGTCAAAGTCAAAGTCAACTGCAGTGGCTTAAAACACTTACTCTGGTGGTGCAAAACATTTGCATGAAAAATGGTGGAATTTGGTAGAGAAAGATTGCCATCTGTCATCAACAACAATCACCAAAACAAACCAATCATAAGCAAGTCAAAGGTTCAAGCTTCATCTACAATGGTACATAACAACTTAACTCCAAATTATGTTTTCTTCATAAATGTAGTACAAAGTGATAATAAGTTTTTTCAATGATTTACTTATGTTGCAGGAAACACAACTTCACGAAAAAGTTCACTTCAGCACGGTCTCAGCTGTCATGAGCTCACGAACTCAATCCCGCTGCAACATTTGTCTTCAAAACAAACACAATAGTTGCCAAACCGTTCGTTCAAGAACCAAACTCATGAAAACCTTGATCGAGAAAAAAAAGCCTCAAGAAGTCCAATCAATCATGAAAGATTTAGTCTCAGAAGGTCACACACCGACACTTGTCACATACACAACTGTCTTAGCCGCGTTAACCCTCCAAAAACGTTTCAATTCCATTCCATCCCTCCTTTCAAAACTTGAATCCAATGGCTTGAAACCCGACTCAATCTTCTTCAATGCCATGATCAACGCGTTCTCAGAGTCTGGAAACATGAAGGAAGCCATGAAAATGTTCAAGAAAATGAAGGATAGTGGTTGTAAGCCTACAACAAGCACTTTAAACACATTAATCAAAGGGCTTGGGATCATAGGTAAGCCTGAAGAATGTCTTAAGTTGTTAGAAATATTGACAGTTGAAGAAAATGTTAAGCCCAATGATAGAACCTTTAATATAATTGCTCAAGCTTGGTGCAATAAGAAGAATATAACAGAAGCATGGAATGTTGTTCAAAAAATGGTTGATTTTGGTATAAAACCTGATGTTGTGACATATAACACGATAGCAAAAGCATATGCTTTGAATGGAGATACGTATAGAGCCGAAGAGATGATATTTCAAATGCAGAAAAATAAAGTGGCGCCAAATGCACGAACGTGTGGGATTATAGTTAATGGTTATTGTAGAGAAGGTAACATGAATGATGCTATGAGATTTGTTTACCAAATGAAGGATCTTGGAGTGGTACCGAATGATGTCGTTTTCAATTCGCTTATCAAAGGGTTTCTTGATGCTGCAGATTCTGATGGAGTTGATGAGGTATGTATGGGTCAAGGAATTGAATTGTGAATAAAACATAGTTTTAGTATCGATGTAAACAGGCTGGGTTGGGTTGGGTTGACTTGTAAAAGTCTTTTGTCAGTTTTAAGTCAGCGGTGTCAATCGTATTGGGTAGACGGGTTGAATTCTTCTTTACAAAAATGACCCATATTTTTAATCGTGTAAAAAACATCATGTAACCTGAACACGATCCGTTTAACCCATTTATCTAAACTTGTCAAATGGGTTGGTGGATAATAATCAAGTTGTAGACATATTAATTGGGTTGGTTGGTTGATAAAATGGGATAAACGGGTCATAATAAGATTAGTGGTTGCCCCGTTTCAATAACAGGTTGGTGGGTCGACCTATTTTACTAAAAGCGTTATATAGGTCAATCCAAAACATGAATTGTTTTTTTAGGTTTATGTCGTGATGGTATTTTAAGCGTTTTTAAAGAACTTCTAATGTGTTATATGATTGTAATCATCAAAACAATTATCTCAACCTTTAAATAAATCAATTTAGGAGGTAGTATGCATTCAAAAATAGAAAGTGGACGACTTTCAGCTCGTTCTGACTTGGCCCGTTTTGATGATCATGACAGACACTAGAGATGATGGAGGAATTTGGGGTCAAGCCTGATGTAATTACATTCAGCACCATTATGAATGCATGGAGTTCAGTAGGTTTGATGGACAAATGTCAAGATATCTTTGATGACATGATCAAGACAGGGATCGAACCCGACATTCATGCATTCGGTATCTTGGCCAAGGGCTATGTCCGGGCTGGAGAACCCGAGAAAGCCGAAGCCCTTTTGCAAGTTATGAAGGAGTCAAAAGTAAGCCCAAATGTAGTCATCTTCACCACTGTCATTAGTGGATGGTGTACTGCAGGAAAGATGGATTACGCCATGCGGATATTCGACAAAATGGGCAAAATGGGTATTTCACCTAACTTGAAAACTTTTGAAACTTTGATATGGGGATATGGAGAAGCAAAGCAACCATGGAAAGCTGAAGAACTGCTGCAAATCATGGAAGAAAAGCGGATTGTCCCACAAACGAACACTATATCGCTTGTTGCAGATGCATGGCGTGCCGTTGGTGTTACTAATGAAGCTAAGAGGATTATGGATCATGTTGAAGAAGACGTTGAGAGTCATAATGAAGATGATGACGACGAGTACAATGATGATGAAATTGGTGACTTGGGTATGAAAAAAGATGAATTAATGGAGAATGTGATTAACAAAGGAAATGGACCAACAACTGTAAAGTCAAGAAGTAGAATCATTGTTGAAAGATCAAAGTTTTCACCGGAAAGCTTAAGTAGCGTGACAAGAAAGCGTGTTCATAGTTGTCGATTTGGGGTGAAAGCCATGTCAATGTTTCATAAGCAGGTTCAAGTTAAGTTTCATGTTTCTTTTATAAACACTTGCAAATTAGTGTTTTGAGATCTATGTATGTATCAAAATTTGTGTTATCAATCTGTATAAAGCATGCCTAGATTGACAGGCAGAAATACACATTTTATTTCTTACTCAAGCCATACAATTATGTACATGTTTTGTAATCTTTTTTCTCAAACATTGCTATACACCAACATGCCATGCCATGTAAGGCCTTCTTCCTTTTGAGACAATCTATTGGGTGTTGCTACTAAAAGATGTTTACAATGACTTATGTTAATTTTATGTTAATTTTCCATGTATTTTTATTAGGCACCCATGGACTAAATTTAAGGCACCCAAGAATAAGAGCCCTATGGAAATCCAAATAAAAAACCTAAAAAACTAAACTGGGAATTATATGTTATAGAGAAAGTTAAAAACTTACACTTGCAAACCCAAAACTACGGATTGAAATTCTTTTATTAGGTTTGTTTTAAAAGTCTCTATCTTTCTATAATAATTTATTAGAATGGTAACGAACATTTGGTTTGTGGTATAGGGACATGGATTTTGGGAATTAGATAATCTTTTAGTTTATTTTTTCTATTTGAAACTGCCGGACAACAGAGATTTGCAATTGGAATTAGGTTCAAATACAAAGTCTAAATTTTCTAAAAAGTCTAAGAAGGAATTTGGACCATTAGATCTAATATTAAATGAAGATCAATGGCTTATAAACACAAGGTGACATAATGGTAAATAGTTAGAACTTTAAATGGTAGGCCAAGGGTATATTAGTCTTGTCTCATTTTCAAATTCCACCATCTTTTTTAAACGTCAATAACTTTTACATACGACAATACTTTTTAATAAAAATTACACCAAAAAAACGAGCGTTTTTTTATCTTCAAAACGCATATAATACTGATATATAAAAAACGAATTTTTTTTTTTGAAGTTTGTGTTATATTCGTTAGATCATTGTGTTATATTAGTCAAGACATTGCGTTATATTTTTCAGATTGTGTTATATCCGTCAGGTCATTGTGTTATATTCGTCAGGTCGTTGTGTTAAATTTTCATTAGGTCGTTGTGTTATATTTTCATCAGGTCGTTGTGTTAAATTTTCATCAGGTCGTTGTGTTATATTTTCATCAGGTCGTTGTGTTATATTTTCATCAGGTCGTTGTGTTAAATTTTCATCAGGTCGTTGTGTTAAATTTTCATCAGGTCGTTGTGTTATATTTTCATCAGGTCGTTGTGTTATATTTTCGTCGTCGTTGTGTTATATTTTCATCAGGTCATTGTGTTATATTTTCATCAGGTAATTGTGTTATATTTTCATCAGGTAATTGTGTTATATTTTCATCGGGTAATTGTGTTATATTTTCATCAGGTCGTTGTGTTATATTTTTATCAAGTAATTGTGTTATATTTTCATCAGGTCATTGTGTTATTTCAAATCATTATGTTATTTCATTAGGTTAATGTGTTATAACACAATGACATGAATAAATAAAAAATGACTTGACAAATAACACAACGAGCTAAAAAACGTGATTTTTTTTTGTTTTTTATATATGAATATTATACGCGTTTTAAAGATAAGAAAATGCTCGTTTTTATGGTGCAATTTTTTTAAAAAAATAATATCATATGTAAAAGTTATGGACGTTTTAAAAAATAGGGTAAAATTTAAAATATAAAAACATTACCATCTTTACCATTTCTTTTAATTTTAAGAGAGTGCAACAGGTTATCATCTCATTGCTTCTTAGACTTTCTAGAAAAATTAAACTTTATACTACAACTCCACTCTTTGCAATTGTATATACTTATTTGTTTGTTTTAGTTGATTCCTTATGTGCTTTGATAATCGAAAATAGCTAAGCAAGTAAGTTTTGAAATTTCATATTATCTACCTAATAAATTAAACTTTTAGAGGGCAATTTTTGGAGGGATTTTTTTTTTCTATAATAAGAAGTTTTGAAGGTAAAATTTAGCTAAATTTTTCACCATGCAAGTTGATGGAGCCAACTCCTTAAATGTTATATATTTACAAATTGTTAAATATAATGGTTATAATTTCTTTATAAATATTACTTTTTAACCCGTGTGTAACACACGGGTATTAAACCTAGTATATAATAAAGTACACGTGTAACTTGTTAGTATCATGGAAAGATTTTTCAAGCCAAAAGCATAATTTTCCGATTCTAGTTTTGTTGATTTGGATAATCTACATTATGAACTACTTTTAAAAAATGAAATCACATCAAGGACAATTGTAACAAGTACTTTGTTTTATTATGTAACATATCATACATTTCCGTTTGTATTTTATTTTACCAATTTTTTTTACACTGAATATTTTTTCTGGATCCATCGCTAATCTCAAGGAATTTTCAAAAGAGATGAGACTTACTGCATTTTAAAATTTCTTATGGGACTAAATTCAAGCTATGACAGTTTTAGAGGCACAATATTTCTTATGGGACTAAATTCAAGATGCTTGTGAAACAACCATGAAGTTAATATGATAATAATTGTAAGAGGTTACATCAACCAAATGTTAGAGGCTTATTGGTTTGCCGAAGGACTTCAAATTCACCAAGCCTAAAAGAAACGTTGCTAATATGATGCTAGAGTGTGTTTTGATATAACACAATTTTCTAATGTTCAATGACTTTCTAAACCTCATTTCATTTTACTTCCTAACGGTTAATTTCTTACAATCACCAAAACTAGTACAATATAACTTCTTAGACTTTCTTTATTAAAAGTTCTTTATATACAACAATTGAAACACAAGTGGCTCTTGGTAGACTTGTTGCTGGGGATTTACCTTCACAAGTTTACATTCTTATATGCTGTCATCTAGATAATCATCACTTGTTGATAGGTACTATGTGACCTTACTACACAACAAAACAAATCTAAACAAATAAATCAAGTTAACATTCTCATATGTTGTCTAAATTTATTTTGTTATGTAATAAACTCACATAGCACCGATCTTTATCTCATATGTTGTCTAAATTTATTTTGTTATATAGTACACTCACATAGCACCGATCATTAAAAGGGTGGAGAAGTGTGCCATGAAGGGCAGGGCAGCAGATTAAGGGCCACAACCATTCCAACTACGTTCACTCTTGGTAACCAAGAAATGTGCCTTTATTTTTCATTTAGTTATTTAGAATGCTAATTGTAGCCGAAACTCGATAGTGTTATAATATTAATTTTGAACTCGTTACCTAATAAACATACAATTAAAAACAAACACTAAGAAACCTCACTTGAAAAACACCTAACAAAAACAACCCCTAAGCAATTATTAAAATTATTTAAAATTTTAGTCACATAAATTGGAGAGAGTTCATCAGATAGGAGCGAAAGACTAAAAGTTTTCTAATCACAAAAAATCATTTGAACTATGCAATTAATCATCACTTGAACTTCTTATTCTCCATAGTCATCTCAAATAAAAAATTCAACCAAAACAAAATTAAAAATAAGCCTCAGAAGGAAGGCAGTAGAATTAATATAATCATAAGTGATCATACATTACGCAAATAAATATCTAATCATCATCGGCTTTATAAATTAAGAAAAACATTAAAAAAAAGTAACTAGGCCTCATAGAGAAGATTAGAATTAACAACACAGTTTGATTCAGACATATGCTTGTCATTAAATTAGGATTAATCATAGGCCATTTGATAAAAAAGATGTAAACAAAAATTTGTAATAAAAAAATATAATAAAAAAAATATGATAAAAATGGTAATGAAATGGACTCAGTTTATGGGTGGTGATATAACAGTATGGTCGGCAAGGTGATTATTAATCACCGTTACGACGAACGAGACCTTATCACATACATCGTCATAGCCCTTTTTTTCTATCAAATACCAAAACCAAAAACTAAAAATGAAATTAACGACGAAGCAATTAGACGGAAAAAAAAAATAAACTGATGGATGAAGTAGTAGCAGAGAAAGAGGCGATGAAAATAATGATATTGTGTGTTTGTACTTATAGAAGAAGGGTTGTTCTAGGGTTTATTTTTGTTATTGGGCCAATGGAAATGGGCTTTAGATCTTATGTAGTTAATAAGTCATTTTGTGTTTATTCATTGCTAGAACTAGACCTGCACAAAAAAACCGGTTCCATACCCGACCCGGCGGGTTGGACCCGGAACCGGTTCCGGTTCGTACCCGGTGGACCCCGTACCCGGTGTACCCGGTTTCATACCCACCGGTTCCTCACCGGTTCTTGTTTTTTCATGTGTACCCGGACCCGACCCGAACCCGGTTCCTACCCGACTGTACCCGGACCCGATTGGAACCGGGTAGGAACCGGTTCCGACCGTTTTTTTTTTTTTTTTTGTTTCTAGCCGTTATAAAACGGCATTATAGCCGTTGGAGATGGTTTCTAGCCGTTTTTTTTGTGTTTTAATGCCCCCTAACACCCATTTAGCTAGTATAAATATATGTTTGATGTTTGGGTTGATTACAACACTCGAAAACGCAAAAAACGCAAGCAAAAAACGCAAAAAAACGCAAAAAAACTCTCTCTTTTCATCTCTTTCATTTTCGTTAATCTCGAAATGGCATCACAATCCGCAACCGGATCTTCTCAAGCCCCCAATGTTGTTCAAGTTCTTCAACATAACCGAAGCCAAAGAGTGTGGCAACATTGGGATTTAGTTGAGATGAGTGACGGGTCACACAAAGCTCGTTGCAAGTATTGTGGAGCTTTGTTGGGGGCGGCTTCAAACTCGACTTTGGACAAGCATATTACAAAGAAGTTTTGTCCGGTGTTGAAAAATGCCCCCGAGTCCGATCAAGCCGATATGGGGGGTGGTGGCGAAATATTTCATTATAGCGTCGATATGGTCCAAGATCGTATGGCGAAGTTCGTGATTCAAAATTGTTTGCCATTCAACCACTTCGACAACCCGCAATTGACGGCTTTGATTCGGGAAACACTTCAACCTCGTTACACCCATGTAAGTCGTATGACCCTTAGACGGTATTGTTTGAAATTGTGGGGAGTTTGTAAAAAAGATTTAATTGTGTTTTTCCAAAACTTACAAACCGGTGTTAATTTAACTACCGATGTTTGGTCGGCTCCACACGGTTGCATAGAGTCTTATCTTTGTGTAACCGCTCATTGGGTGGATCCCGATTCGTGGCAAATGATGAAACGTACCATTGCTTTTGATCTTTTTCCGATTCCACATAGCGGAGATGATTTGTTTGAGCTTTTAGATAACGTAATACAAACTTATGGTTTACAAAACAAAATATTTTCAATGGCTTTTGACAACGCTTCAAATAATACTAATGCGGTTGATAAACTTATGGTAAAATATAAACCGATTTGCAACGGTGATTTTTTTCATAGTCGATGTGTCGCGCATATTATTAATTTGGTAATGAAAGACGGGCTAGGGTCCGAATTATGTTACAAATATATATATAACTTTAAATGTATGCTTTATTCGGTTTTTAAAGCTAAAAGGCAAATTTGTCAAGATTATAAACAATTTTGTAGAGATACGAATTCGATATATTTAGGTGCGAATTGGGATACACCTCACCGTTGGAACTCGACATGCGACATGTTAGAGAGTGCCTTGAAACAACGGGATGGGTTGAAAGTTTTTCATAGTAGTCTTGTATCGGGCGGGTTAGCCGAAGAGTTTTCGGAACATTGTTGGAAATTTATACCAAAATTTGTTGAATTTCTTGCCGTTTTTAAAAATTCAACTAAAAACTTATCGGGGGTTTATTACCCGACTAGTAGTTTGGTGCTTTACGAATTATATTTAATGTCTCTTAATATTAAAACTCATGAAAATAAAAAAAATTTTAAAGAAATGACACCGGCGATGAAAGAAAAATTTAAAAAATATTTTTTAGAGCTCCCTTCGGTTTTTACTTGTGCCGCCGCTTTAAACCCGTTTTATAATATTACGGGAGCCGAATGTTTAATTCAAGAAATTTTTGACAATTTGGATATCCATATGGATAACCCAAATCACGCAACGGAAGCAAAAGCAAAATTTAATCACGATTTTCAAAGACTTTTTGATGTTTATCACTTAAGATACGGGCCAACAACGGTTACACCATTTTCACAATCGGAGGCTAGCTCAAGTAAGCCGATGAAGGACCCGAAGAAAAACTTTTTAAATGTCGTTCGGGAATCCGTGGCAAAAAAACAAAAGGGTGCCGCTCCGAGTAGCGAGCTCGGTAGATATAGTGGAACGGATTATACTTCCACTATGTCGGCCGATGACATTGAGAGTTTTGATATATTGGCTTGGTGGAAAGGAAGGGAAATGGAATTTCCGGTTCTTTCCGCCATGGCCCGTGATTTACTAAGCTCCCAAGCTTCTACGGTAGCTTCGGAATCGGCTTTTTCTACTAGTGGCAGGGTAATATCTTTACGGAGGACCCGACTTTCTCCGGAGGCTGTGGAGATGTGCATTTGTCTCAAAGATCACTTGGACGCGATTGATCGCAAACAACACCTAACGAGCTTAGAAGACGACATCGAACCGGAGGCAAAAATACATGATGAAGAGGTTGAGGAGGGACTATCAACCGGAATATCCGATGAAGAACTCAAAGAAGACGAAAGAAGAAGAGGAAAAAAATGAAGAAGCTTAGATTTCAAAAATATATATATTGACTTTGTTTAAAAATAGTAGTTTTTTTGTATCGTAACTTCAATATCTTGTATTTGGTTAACTCTTTTCACTTGAAATAAATCGTATTTATTTAGTAACTTTATATTGTACGCAAAACAAAAAAAAAAGTAAAAAAAACAAAAAAAAAAAAAAATACACGTAGTACCCGGTTTGGACCCGACCCGGGTAGGAACCGGACCCGAACCCGGCCCTACCCGGTTCCACAGGGTAGGGTTTTACCCCCACCCTACCCGGACCCGGTTCGTACCCGGTTCCACACTGTACCCGGACCCGATCGGGTATGGGCCCACCGTACCCGGTTTGTACCCGGTTCCGGGTCCAAAAAAAAACCCGGTTTGTGCACGTCTAGCTAGAACTATTGTTAGTAGACAGTAAAAAAAAATCTAAATCATAGGTCAATACCCGGTTGTACATCCCAGTCACACTATTTGTTTGGAATTTTGTAAATCAACATGTCAATACCTGGTTGTAAAACCCGGTCACACTATCTTTTGTTATTTTCTCTCTCATTTTTAGATATTCTTTGTTTATGTCGGTTGCATTGTCGTATCCAAGGATTCGTAAAGCTGAAGTATACTTTTTCGTCGTATTTTTGTTGAAAATAAGGTTTCTCTAATTCCAAATCTTGAGTTACACGTAAGAATAACCTTGAGATCATCCGGAATCGATGTCTAAAATGACTTTCATCATATTGTGGTTCTACACCGAAACAATCTTTCATTAACTGGTCATTCGTTGTTGTTCGGTCTCTCTCAACATGTCTCGACAGATACTCTTTCGTGAGTGTAATTGCGCTTATTATCGCCTCACCCCTCTCCATTTCACTCGTTGATGTGCTATTGCCGCTTGATGATTATTATGATGATAAAGAGTATGTTTTCATTTTAAAAAATACTAGTATGTGGTTTAAGAATTAGACTTGAGTGTGGTTTAGGGAGAGAATTTGGCATGTTTTTTTTGGTTTACAATGTTTTTTTTTGTAAAAGTGACCGTTTGATGAACTAGCCATTGGGTATTGTGCATGGCTTTGCATGGGAAGCGGCTTTATACTTAAAACGCCCAACAAAAAAATTTGCCCATAACACCCTCGTATAATGGTGTGCAGGGCGTTATGAGGCGTCATTAATGAAAAAAATGTGGGGATAACGCCCACTACAACTAGTCTTATAATGACTTCATAAGTGTGCATGTATAACTTGTGGGTTGGATTCATATTTGACTCGCGCCTTTTGACACTGTTAAATTAAATTCATGTTTCAAATGTCTCAGTAGACGTCTAAAATTTGGTTTAAACTGGCTTAATTTTTACAACAGTCAAATATTCAACAATCACCACACAAGTCTTTAGCAGCAGCAAACACTCAAATCCAAATCTACTTTCACACAACAAATGAACATACTAATGAATATGATTTAGTAAAAAGGGCTTGTTGATTTGTAGCAACTGAGCTCAACACCTTAAAATGCACATACAATTCCCATCAACATGCCTCGAGGTTGCAACTCGAATGAAGGATATATACGCATCTTTTCATCCCGAGTACCATAGAGTATAAGTGAACACTTTAACACTCACACCCAGAAGATGATCTTTGTTGTTGCCCACTTGCCACATCGATCGTGTCAGGAAGGTAGCTACTACATCCACAATAAAATGTGAAAGAAAAAAAAAATGTTTAATCCTTTACATAATCCTACATGACTATATAACTTTATAAAGCAGGTTCAGTTCCATCTAGACCGGCCAATTTGAGTCATATGTTGCCTTTTACAGCCTTACGAGTCAAGTTGGTAATGTTAACACTTAACTAAAACCAAAGAAAATGTTTAACAAGCTGGGCAACAAATCACCAAAGTTGTATTCATAACGCAAAAACATAAAGATTATTACTTTGAAACTATGTTTTAGAAAAAAGAACATAAATTATGCATGAAATCTAAAGAAGAAAATACAGAAGAAGTGTTAGTGGGTCAGTCAAACCACTGAACCAGACCCAACCCCCGTACTGAAAATTAGGTGTTTTTGACTTTTGACCCGTTATCCAACCTACAAAATTTTGTCACCTCGAGTTTAATCATTTTGCACCATTCTATTCACTTCTATTAAGTAACGAGACCCACAATCACATATTCATTATGAAAGTGTTAAAGGACCAAAATGAATATAAGCTTACATTTCTTCCTCTTGTTCATTTTTAAGCGCATTTTTGGCTATGCACTCAAAAGCAGCATCGACATTAAAACCCTCCTTTGCAGAAGTTTCAAAGTATGGAATGTTTCCTTTTGAGGCACACCATGCTCTTGCTTTCTTCTCTGATACCTGGAATTTAAGAGAGATCGTAAATCTTGATGCATACAGTGGTGATTTCGACCCATTAAATTATGAATGAGTTTATTCAGGTTATCTTTTATCTCTAAAAGGTCAAAAGGGTAAAATAAAAAAAAAGTTTTCTGAAAAGATAGATCACAGTTGATGAACTTCCAAATAAGATACAAGCTAAAGACCAAAGATTATCTTACCACTCGACTATTGCCTCCATCAACATCTACCTTATTCCCCAATACAACAAATGGAAAGTTTTCAGGATCAGAAGGGCTAGCCTGAAATATGACCAAACAAAAGTTGGTTAGCAAGATACTAACTGGAGCGTAGAATGCATGCTATATAAGGCCACTAAATCAGAACTGTTACCTGAATTAAAAACTCTTCCCTCCAATTGTTAAGGTTATCAAATGACTTCTTGACATTAACATCATACACAAGAACACAACAATCTGCGCCGCGGTAAAATGCCACACCAAGACTTTGAAACCTTTCTTGTCCGGCTGTATCCCATATCTAAAAGTATTTCAAATTTAACCACCATAAAATGTTGTAACTATGTATATAAAAATCTAGTTCAACGCTATCATGATCATCATTGGATGAATAAACTAACTTTTTTTCCTCACAAATGTGCATGTTATCTATCTATGTATATAGCAGAAAAACTATCAGATACGGTCATCTGTCCATATTAAATTAAAGCTAAACAAAACTATAAAAACTATCTAATACGTCATCATCATTGGTTTCTTTCTAAAAGCGTGTATATCTATAAAGATATGTGTTAGTTGTTTCACCAACATTTCGAACATCATAAAAAGGTAAGAAATCAAGACAATTAGCAAACAATGATCACAAAGTTAATCCATCACTCGTTCATCATCACAATGTTCACAAATAAAAATAAGAAAAAGCTAACAAGAAAAACTGTACGTTTCAGTAGAAAAGCAAAAGAAATGAAGATTGAAGAGAACAAAAATCTTTCTCGATTCATATTTTCTCATGTATATCCTTGTTTGAAAACTTTGGTATCAACTTTTTATAGCCTTGGAAGAAAAAATGTAACCTTCTTACGTATACCATATGGTTAATGTATCTACAGTCTATGATCCACCATTTAGCGTAACGCAAACTCTCATGTGTTTTAGAACTTTGAACTTAACTACTATGTTTGTGGATCATTGTGATAACGTTTTAAATCTAATAAGAAAATGCACAACACAAGAAACGACCGTTTATAGGTGTAGTGTAAGACAAGAAATACATGCTTCAAGTTCAAACATAAAACAATCAAACATGATCGATCACAATGCGCATGATATAATAACATAAAAAGTGAAATAAATACTCTACTAAAAATGATTAATATATACCTGCAATGTGAAAAGCCTATCCTGAAACTGAAGCTCTTTAGTTAAAAAATCAGCTCCAATGGTAGCTTTATAGTGGTTACTAAACTTTCGATTCACATATCTAGATTAGCACAATTTAAGGAACAATTGTTCTTATAAGTTAAAATGAAAAACATGCAATGTATATATAAGAGTGTAAAGGATGTATAAAATGATACTGATTCATAAGAGATGTTTTTCCAACCCTGTAATGTAACAAAACAACACTTAAATTGAGTGACGATGAATAAACAAATGATTAGGTTAGATTAGATTGATTGAAGATACATATATATATACCCGCTATCGCCGAGAATTATGACTTTGAGCAGCATTCGACGACGGGATGCCATTAAATTTCTCCGATTGATTGAAATTTTGAATCGGAATTAATTAACAAGCAGCAACAACAGAGATTTAAAAAAAAATACAAATCTCGTTTTTTCTCGACTGTTCTTGTTTTTAGTTTTATCCCCTTTTGAATTTTGATTAGATCGAATTTATTAAATACTCCGTTTAGTAAATATTAAATTAACCTATAAATATTGAATAAATTGTTTCTAATTAATTATACCTAGCAAAATGGACGGGTCGGGTTTGTAAGGATAACGAGCCCGAACGAGAAAGGAGCGTAATGACATGAGAATTAGCTCGTGAAACCAAATTTTAAATTGTACCTTCATTTTCTAATAAATAAAGATCTTATCAGTCCATGTATCAACAAGGTAACCATCCAGATAAGTTGTGATGATGTCTCAATCCCACATTCAATTTCAATTTTCTATAAGCAAATTATCAAATATCTTATATATCTAATTAAATAAAATTTTAAATTTATATTGATAATATCACTGCATGTAATATCAAATATCATATAAATCGGTATTAAATTTAAATTTAATATAGATGATATTTCATATATCTTCTACCTATTCTAATAATTGAGTAACTCGTCCACGTGTCAACAATTTAACTACTCCACATAAGAATTTGCTTAGGTGTCATGCTCTCATTTAATTTGATGTACGATTTGAAAGCGGGTCATGGTATGCTCCATATTCAAAATAACCCGATATGGTAAGAAAAATAACAATTATCATGAATTATATATTAACTCGATATGTTCAAATAAAAAATTTACCAATTATCATGATTTATCCCTTAACCCGAATGTTCAAATAAAATATTTACCAAATATCATTAATTATCTCATAACCCGATATGCTCAAATAAACAGTTTACCAATTATCATAAATTATCTCCTAACATGATATATTCAAATTGAAAATTATCAATTATTATAAATCATGTTATTTATTTTCATATATGATTTTTGTTAGGAAAATATTTGTAAATATCCAAATCGATTTAACAAAGATATGTTATAAATAAATTTAATTAAAACATATACAATCAAAATCTCGTGTAATGCATGGGTACTAATCTAGTCTCTTTATAAATAATATCAAATACATATATATATTCAAACTAGAATTTATATAGATAATATTTTATTAATTAAGATGTTATTTTCTTCTCTATTATAATCGTCTGTGCCACATGAATATATCTTTAAAATTACCACATGAGGTTGTGTTTCCAAGCTAGGGGTGTTCATTATTCGAATACCATTCGAATTATTCGAAATTCAATTCGAATCGAATTCGATTAAGGCCATTCGAAATCGACTTTCAGTCATTCGAATTCGATTCGCATTCGATTCGAATAATTTTGTCGAATGTGGATCGAATACGAATATGATTTTCTGTATTCGCATTCGATTCGCCCAATTCGAATAAGAAACTTATATATTTTTTAAAATATATTTTTAATATATCTAATTAATTATCTATATATGAATATGATTTAATGGGCTTGAAGTAAAGTTAAAAATACTCAAACTCAACCCATTACCCAATCTTAATTGTTGTTTCTGCATATGAACATGATTTAGTGTTGTGACAGCTGCTTAATTGTTGTTTCTACATATTTTAAACTTGTTTATAGTCTTTTTTTGTGTTTGATTATGTAGTTTTAGACCTTTTGTTAACATGTTTTAGACTTGTTGATGTGCTAGTATTTTGCATATTGTTTGGGTGATGTTTTGCACATTGTTTGTGTGATGTTGTAGACTTATGTTATGTTGGTGCTACATTTGTATTGTTACTTGATGTGTTTGTTTATTTATATTTTTTTAAAGCGAATACAATCGAATCTATTCGAATTCGATTCGAATTCGAATAACTTAATCGAATCGAATACATAGATTTTTATTCGAATGTGGATCGAATACGAATACAGTTTTTAAAAGTCACAATTCGACCAATTCGATTCGCCTAATTCGCCCAATTCGCATTCGATTCGAATGAACACCCCTATTCCAAGCATAGCATGAATACTAACATAGTTATTTAGTAAACTTGATATTAGTCGGTCATAGTCTATAACCAATCTAAAACCAAAAGGGTGGTGGTATAATTTTTGGGCAAGGAGTGATATTGTGAGTTTGGCTGAGATTGTGTGAAGGTTAAATGTGATTTTGGGTTTGGACTTTGGAGATGTCAGTCTGAACAGAATAGTTACCAGAAGGGTCAGGGACAAATGTTGAGGTAGGTCTTGTGTGGTGATATCGGTAAGGAGTGTTGTGGCAAGGAGAGAGGAAGCCATCAAGGGTTGATGTGTGAGAGCAAGAGGTGTGGGTATATGTGTGACAGTTGTCTTTACAAAAAAAACTTAGAAGAACTAAGAGAATTCATGATGCGTTGATCGAATGTCCTCGACGTTCATGTCATGGTGTTAATTGAGAAGTAGCGAGGAAAGACGAGGCAGCAACTTAGGAGTGTTGGTGAACAGGTAGTGTTGGTTGGAGCTATGGGTGCTCAATGAGTTAGGTTGGTAGGTTAAACCCGACATGAACCTAAAAAATTAACACAAACCTAAACCTGAACCTAAAACTTTAAGCTCAATTAAATCCGAACCTGACCTGAACCTAACCCGTTTGACCCGAATTACTACAAAATACATTCTCCAATGTATTAAAACTTCAAAATTACCACAAATTGTATTCTCAAAATGAGATCGGGCTTATAGAAAATCGTGAATTGCCGCCCAAATGTACACACAACCATGGAACGCATTCAATATAATTATAGTTTTAACGAAAACACCTTAGGATCCATGTATACCGACACATGGGGAGTGAAAACCATTCGTATGAAGTGAAAAAATTATCCATGGTTGGCTTCACCCGGTTGCTTACTAATTGCTTCATAAGTGTACTCAAGATCACTAGGCTCCAAGTGGCTGATATCAATTAGGTGAACTAGGGAATATGTATTTGGTTGTTGAGATCTTGGATGCTAAGAACAATTTTGTGAAAGGTCCTCGAGTGGTGTTCAAGCTAAGATGAATCGGATAGGGGCATAGTGGTGGAAAAACGAACAAGGGTGTTGCGTCCATAAGATTCAAACCGCCCGATTACCTGTCAGGAGGCATAACATCCTTTGACTACCTGGGTGTAAGTCGTTCCTATCCAGGCTGTCTCGACAAGGAGGGCCAAATGAGGTGTGTCGGGTGGTGGCAACGACCACAATCCACAGTGGCCCACCGTCCACGTGCCAATTAGCGGTGTTGTTTACCTTATGTGCATTAAACCAGTATCTATTAAAATACATCAATTTGCAGCCGAAGCCACAAAACGTGGTAACAATGACATGTATGACTTTTATTTGTCAACCCTCAAATTCCCCATTTAAATAAACATTCATACCAACTGTCAAGATTTATATTCAAACATTCAAGCCACCACAAATCTCACCAATTCAACCAAAAACCCTTTGAATCTTTCAAACTTTATGAACCGTATACCATTATACCGTTTCAATGTTAAAAAAAGAAAACAAAAATAACAATCAAGAATTAACATAAACTTCTTCTGTACACTTGTCATCAAAAACCGTCGCTAAAACCGCGACTCAACTTACTCATCTCCATTTCTCGTGTGTTCCCCGCTTCACTGCTCGAACCCGACAGGTTCAACGCGTATTCACTCGTGGGTCGGCTGTACTCGCTGCTGGCAAACTCTTGAGTGTCTACAATCATTTTTCTGTGCCTGATCAAGTCTTCATTGTACTGAGTTGTATCATAGTCCGAGCTCCCATTGTAAACCGAGCCATGTCCTGGCTTAATCCCAACATCAAGATCAGCTAATGACGTGTCACCTTCCAAGACCCGAACCACCTGGCTCATTCTTGGTCGATGGCGAGCTGAATGGCGTACACACACAGCAGCACATGTAACCAGCCTAGCCATCTCACCATGGTTATAGTCTTGTAGACGCGAGTCAACAATGGCGTCAAAGTTTCCATCTTCTAGTGCTTGACTTAGCAATGGCCTTGCCTATAGCATCATACATAGCATAGAGAGATGAATATGAGATAACTAATCCAAATTTAAACGCGTAAAATGAGTTTGATACTTACCCAATCGACTAAACTATCATTCATATAAGTATTTGTTGAATCAATAGGTTTACGTCCCGTAACCAACTCTAAGAGCATGACACCGTATGAGAAAACATCAGATTTCTCAGTGAGTTTCCCTGAAGACGCGTATTCTGGTGCTAGGTAACTACACGATTCGAGTTTATAGTAACAGCATGAGCAATAATTCAACAAAAAATTAAAAATAAAACCATGTTATAGTTCTCGAAATCAAGAAAACATGCATACCCAAAAGTTCCCATCACTCGGGTTGATACATGAGTAGCAACATCGGAAGTAATTTTGGCAAGCCCAAAATCAGCAACCTAAATAACGTCGACGACTTGAGAAATTTAAACTCATGGGTATCAAAAAACTGACAAAGAAACTGCTCAAGAAAGAACTTACCTTTGCTTCAAAACTGAAATCAAGAAGAATGTTAGCAGCCTTGATATCGCGATGAATGATCTTAGGATGGCCTGAAACCATTCAAAAAATGTTAAAAGACTTAAAATCTTGTATCTTTTAAACATATAACGCCATGATAAATGTTAACGAAAACAAACTTACAATCCTCATGGAGATAAGCTAGTCCTTTAGCAGATCCAAGAGCAATGCGCAATCGTGTTGCAAAATCCATCACGGGTCGATTCTTATCTGAAACATAATGTTACCATTTTAACAAAAAGCTCCAAAATTTTTCTAAGTAGCAATAAACTTTAGTTCTTGATACAATTTCATAAAAATAATATACCATGTAAATGAAACTCCATAGTGTTGTTAGGAACAAACTCATAAACAAGCATTCTTTGAGTACCACTGATGCAATATCCAACCAACGAAACGAGATGTTTATGATGAACACGACTAATGATCTCAACTTCGGCCTGAAACTCGCGTTCTCCCTGACCACTACCGACTTTCAATTGCTTAACCGCCACCTCTTTCCCATTTGGAAGAACCCCTTTATGCACATAACCAAACCCACCCTGTCCAAGCAAATTAGCATCCGAAAATCCATCCGTAGCCAAGGCTAATTCTTCGTAAGTAAATGTACTTTTCGATAAGCCTAATGACAAACGATGGGTTGGTGAAGCAAGTGGATTCGAACCACCAGAGTAATTTGACCCCGAACCGCCACTATTATTCAAAAATGGCGGCCGTGGTTGCGGCTGCGGAGATGACGATGATCTAGCTGGTGAATGTGGTGGTAACATTCCCGGTGGAGGCTTCAGCGGCGGCATCACTACAACGTGATCCCCTGGTCGTGGCGCGTTATGTTGCCATTGTTGTGCCCCGCCACCAAAAGGATCAACTGCATCATCAAACATTACAAGTTACATTACCATTACCAGTAATTTCAAGATTTTCTATGATAAATACATCAAAACACGGGTTACAAAACAAACCCAATGAATCAGCTGCATCACCAAACATTACAAGTTACGTTATAACAAATTTCAAGATTTTCTAGGATAAATACATGAACAAACTCATTGTTTTCACATATTGGTTTAGTACATAGAATGATCCTAAATGAATATGTATATGAATATTGAAACAAGAAATGATGTGAAAAATGTAACCTTTAAGTGGAGGTGGTGGAGGAACATAAAAACCAGCCGGATCATGTGATCTTCTTTTCTTTTTCTTACAACAAATAAACAATACACACAAAACCGCCACTATCACAACTCCACCGATTGCAATTCCGACGACGGTTCCGGTTGAAACTCCGGATGAATCATTAGACGCCGGAGGAGATGAGCTCACGCTTCTTGGTGGCGGTGGTGAAGGTGCAGTTCTTCCCGGAGGTGATGGTGGAGTGTTGGTTGGAGACGGTGGTGGTGGGTTAGATGGTGTAGACCCTGACGGTGACGGAGGCGACGGTGGAGATGGCGTAGACCCTGACGGTGGAGATGGTGATGTAGGGGGAGGGGAGGTGGTGGTGGGTGGCGCCGGAGGGGAGTTAGCAGGAGGTGGAGAAGTGACGGGGGTTACCGGAGTTGGTGTGGATGTTGGTGGAGCCGGCGGCGGAGAAGTGACGGGGGTTACCGGAGTTGGTGTGGATGTGGGAGGAGCCGGCGGCGGAGAAGTGACGGGTGTAACCGGAGTTGGAGTGGGTGGTGGGGAAGAAGGGGTGGCCGGAGGTGGGGAAGAGACAGGGGTGGCGGGAGGTGGGGTGGCAGGGGTGACCGGAGGAGGGGTTGAGGGAGGCGGAGAAGTGACAGTAGGAGGTGGGGCGGAAGTAGGTGGTGGTGGAGATGTGGTGTTAGTGGATGGTGGTGTGGTTGGCGCCGGAGATGTAACCGGCGGAGGAGATGACATAATTCCGGCGAGAATATCTCCGTGAGAAGCGTTAAATTGAGAGAATTTTGAGTAAGGAAAATGTCTTGTAGGTATTGGTGCGTGTGGGAATGGGTTGTAACACTAGGTGGGGCCCATGGTTGATATTTTTGTTTTTATTTGGGCACTTATATATTCTTTAACAAACCTTTTTTTAGGAAAAATATTCTAAAGTTGAATGGGTTTTTAGTGGAAGAACGTTTAATTGGTACAAAATAAGAATATGTGTCAATAATATCTCTATGTTTCTATATCAATTTACGTTTTGGGTGAGGTTAATAAGTTTAGAATTTGAAAATGTAATCCTAAAATTTAAATTTTAAATATATAAATTTTTAAATATTTTTATCTTTTGTATATGTTTAAGTTATATATATATTTTTTAAATTATACAATTAGATTAGGATTTTTTATCTTTAATTTGAGCATAAATAGCATTATATACGTATTATTACGATGATGTATGTTTATAATATTTTATAGTACTATGTATATGTAATCTCGTATACTATATATATGTACTATCATACTACTGTTTTTATGCAGTACTGATGCAAGATTATGTTATGAAACTAAAGTATAACTCTTTAAAAACATATGAGTTCATGCATAAACAATTTAACGGGTTCAATTAACACAACTACCAAAATAGCATATGAAACTAAAGTATAATTACTTGATTGTTATGAATACGTTATTATACTGATTATCCACATTCCAACTCTCATATTACTTGTGTTTTATTAAGCGAAAATGTCACGTAAACATAACAAAGTTTTGATTTTGTTCCAATTAAGTCACTTAAACTTTGTTTGGTTTCAATTGGGTAACTTATCTTTAACTATTGTTCCAATTAAGTCATTTAACTTTGTTTTGTTTTAATTAGGTAACTTAAGTTTAGAAAAATGTTCTAATCCTAAATAATTAACTTGGATAACATGTAAAAATGAGTTTTAATATTCAAATTATAACAAAAATAATATTTTTTGCATTATTTTAAGTTTTTTAAAATTTCTAAAATGCTTCAATTTTTAAAAGTAAAAATGTTTTTCGATAAAAAAAAGTTTCACATATATATGATTTAAACATTAAAGTATATTTATGCTATTTAATTGAAAAAATAACAAAGTTTAAATGATTTAATTTAAACAAAATTTAAAGATAAGTTATAAAGTTTGAGTGACTTAATTGGAACAAAACTTAAAGTTACGTTACCCAATTGAGACAAAACAAAGTTTGAGTGACTTAATCAGAACAAAATCAAAACTTAATTATGTTTGTACAAAGTTACCCCTATTATTAATGAGATTAGCCGAATAAATAGAGACTCTTGTAGTTGTATTTGAGATAATAATGAGAATGAGTTCTTCACTTGTACATCCTTTCTTTCATCATATAATACACTAGTTTAGTGTTTGTGCTATGCTTGAGAACATAATACCCATATGATTTTAACAATATTCATGGTGCATGGAAGGTTCCAAATCAATTATTAGAAAATACCGTTGTAAAACCATAACACAAGATTTATTTAAAAACTGTTTTTTAATATAGCAATATTATATTCAAATTAAATGCTCAGTTTTATTGTATAATTTTAAAAAAATAATATCGTATAAAAAGTTATGGATGGTTAAAAGATACTAAGGTATTTAATAATAACATATTACTAATTTATTCTTAAAGCTCCATTTATATACCTTACCAAATATAAACCGATCCATACACACAATAATAAAAGAGGGTTGAAAATGTAACTACTCTTAAGTTTTTCAAATTTCTCATAAATATTAGGGGGTCAAAATGTAATTCGTGTTATTATATTTAGGGATGAGCTTTTGGTACCGAGTACCGGTACCGTCCCGGTACCGTCCCGCTAAATTCGGTACCGGTACCGGTACCCACTTTTCCTAAAACTCGGTACCGGTACCGGTACTTTCCCGGTTAGTACCACGTTGGTACCACGTTGGTACCGATTAAGAAAAAACTAGTTTTTTTTAGTATATTTTATATAATTTGAGATGTTATAAATGTTGTGTATTACTTGCTTAATGTTATAAAGTGTTTTCTTTACGATTTTGAGTCATTTTATAATATTTTTTAGATTATTAACTTTTAAATTTAATTAAGTTAATATGAATTTTAATTAATTTATACCATATTTCATTTCTTTTTCTTATATTCAAGTATATTATAGTATAGTTATATAAAAAAGTATAAAATTAAACCGAAATAAGCGAATAAATTTTATAAAAAAAAATAAAATATGAAACTGGTACCAACGTGGTACCAGTACCGAAATACCGGTACCAGTACCGGTACCGTCCCAGTACCATCCCGGTACCGTCCCGCTAAATTCGGTACCGGTACCGGTACCCACTTTTCTTAAAACTCGGTACCGGTACTAGGCGGTACCGGTACCGGGCGGTACCGGTATCCGTCCCGATCTCATCCCTAATTATATTATCATATTATAGATTATGTACACATATTTTAATTATAAAGTTAATATTATGAGAGAAACTCTCAAATAATACTAAGTAAAACAAACCTAAATGGTTGACACATAAGCAAAATATATTTTCCTATATTATATAGAAGATGATCTTTATTCTTATGTTTATCTACTTTGCATATTGGTTACTATTAGGCCATTGTTTTTACAACACATATTTACCATACATTTATATGAACTTTTGAGGTTATATCATATATGTTTATGTTTGAGACCGTGTTATATACATGCTAAAATAGAATTCACATCATGCCTATGAATTATTGTGTTTTCCTTTATTTCAATTAGTTTATGGTCGGGAACCACATATTTACCATATAAGTTTTTGGGTTATGCAATACATGTTATTCCACCACAACGTACAAAAATGTGATTTCAAAAGAGTTTGTGAATGCATGTTGAGTATGAATAACTAATGATGATAAACTAACTAAAATCATTAGCTTACGACTTTATTTATTGATTTTTCATTTTCAAGAATCATCATTCCAAACATGAAGGGGGGATTTAAAATAGTTGAAAAGTGAAATATGTTGAAATGAATTATTATGAGTGTCTAATCTTGATACTTAAACTAATTAGTGTGAACTATAATAAGTTTCAATGAATAATTCATTTAGAATGAATAATTCATTTAGAATGAATTGTGGATTAATTTCCAAACATATTCACCGACCTAAAAAGTCACTAAGTCACGTATAACAATGTTAATGCTCCAATTGATTAAACACCAAGAAGAAAAAACCATGTATTGTTGATAAGCGTAAAGCATGTATAAATCATGCAGACTAGTCGATTCTAAGAATAAAAATCCTAAAAAATTGGAGCAAGTAATGAAGATGGTTAAGTCGAGATAACAATTAAAAGGTCCCAAGACACATTAGACATGAAGGTTCTAGGAGAACCTCAGTATTTAAAAATAAAGAGATCTCGATAATTATACCGCGTCTATACATTTATGGAATCAAAACAAAATGGACGTCGATAATACTTTTGTATATAATAGCGTTTGAAATGATGAAAACAACAATGATAAAAAATGTATCCGCCTATAAATGAAGATTGGCCAAAATACAAGGACGCGAATTAGACAGAATTAAAATTTCTCTCTAAAATGAAATCTAGTAGTCCATACAACTAAACTTGTATAATATGATAGATTTATTCTAGTATTTAAGGGAAACTATGATGTTAAAAATGAAATTAAGGGATATATGACACAATATGTGGAATAAGGTTTTCACAAAGGCCTGTAGTTGATTATGATATAATATATCATCCGTATATTTTCATTACTTTGGTAATACTAGAGAGAAATAGTATGAGTCAAATGGATATTAAGGTATCTTGAATGTATTATAATGAAATATGCATGAAATCTTTAAAGGATTTGAAATTTTATAATCATGTAAATTAGGTTTACGAGAAAGATATGTTTGAATTATACACATTTTAGATCCAAATATATTATGCAAGTGTATACGTTGATGGATTGAATAAAATTAGAATTCATTATGAGTTTCTTGAGGTAATTTAATACATACTAAAATGATGGGGAGTATATTAAACACATGGCACTCATTTTCCCTTCACTAAGTTTTAACTCATTAGGTTTTCTTAGCAAAATTTTTAACGAGACAATATTACCGATCCATAAGTCTCAACGGGAGAAAATACGCGCTGCATTTTTTTTCCCTTAGCTATGGTTTAATCCCACTTCGTTTTCTTAACAAGGTTTTTAACGAGGTAACATTACTAAGCGTATTATAAAAATAACATATTATCTTCTTTTTACCATACAGATAGATAGTCAATAGGGAGTGCTATGAATGTATTATTATACCAATTATCCGTATTCAAACTCTTTTATTACTTATGTTGTATGTTGTATTAATGACATTAGCTCTATAAATAAGCACCCTTGTACTTGCATTTGGGATATCAATGAGAATGAGTTCCTCTTTTACATCTTTTCTTTCATCATATAATGCCTCATCTTTATTATTATGTTTATCTCTTTTGCATATTGGTTGCTATCAGGTTGTTGTTTTTACTACATTGCTCAACTTTTTTTTAACAAGAACCTATCATATCTTACTCCTAAATTACACAAAATCACACTCAAACCTGTGTTTAAACATATGACCTTCAATCTAAGAGCCAATATCTCTATCGAGTTGGCGAGCGGTTAACTAGATGTGTAAACCACTAAGTTAATTAGTTGTGAGTGAAACAATATTAACTTACTAACCTTAAAAGAAGTGAAGCTTAAAAAAGCTCGAGCTCAAGTTTCATCGATCTAGTTTGATTCAACTCGCTGAAGTGCACTTGAGAATAAACATTCACTCCCTTGTCTTTTCTTGTTTAGCATATCTTTGTCTCATTGAGGTCACCATACAATATATGTTTCAATTGTGGTCCCTAACAAATTCTAAATCTGTCATCAACTGCTTTATCTTGTTTTATTCTATTCTCCTAGCAATTTTTTTTTTAATATTTGACTTTGATTGTGTCTGTTTTCATTGATAAGAAAGAATAGGTTCACATGGGTCGGTCATAAACGGCTCGTGCCATAATATGTGTATATAATATATTCACTCATGATCTGCTCTCTTGTTATAAGTGATAACTGATAAATTTATTTATCTTTTTTACTTTTTTCAAACGATGACAATAATACGTTGATTTAGTCGTCACCGTAGCCACAAAGGACTACTTAAATTGATTCGTTTTTGTCGATAAGCTTCAATTGCATCACTTAGACGAACTTAAATTATCTAAAATTAAATGAGCACCACTTAGACGAACTTAAATTATCTAACTTAGGAGTTGTTTGGCAAAAATATAAATCATTAAGTGTTGAATTGTTAAAAGGTCTGAACATTTAGATGTTCTATCAATGTGAGGATGTTATGGCAGAACTTCAGGTGAGGGTAAAATTAGTATATGCTCCATTCAGTTCCATTCAGCATCTCTCTGTCTCTCAACCATTCAGCACTTAACTGAACCATTTAGATGTTCTATCAATGTGAGAATGTTAGGGTAGAACTTCAGATGAGAGTAAAATTAATATATGCTCCATTCAGTTCCATTCAGCATCTCTCTGTCTCTTAACCATTCAGCACTTAACTGAACCATTCAGAGGCTCTTTTTTATTAAAACAAGCGCTTTGAACATTGAATGCTGAATGGTTAAGTACTGAACTGAACCATTAAAAAGTGAAACAAACAACCTCCTTTTAGCTTTGTTTATTTGACTTTTTTAAAAAGGTTAATTAAAACTTTGTAGTGGTTTTAATTAAATTATAAACAAACATATGGAGCCAAATTTAAAAGTTAAATACACAAATGGGTTTTATGGTTAAAACTTAAAACCAAGTAACAAATTTGATGTGTAACTTAAAAAAAACTAACTTATTTTGATATATGTACATGTAAAGTAACCCCTGGAATGGACAAAATGCAACACAGGCCCAGAAAATATCAAGGGTTAGCTCACACATGGGATACGTCAACGGACCGCGGCAAAGCCCTTCTTTAGAAGGCCGACGACAAGGTCAATGTGACATACACATGATAACATACTATATAGAATCTTACTCACGACGACTATCCCTGGGTTCTCTGCGACGAGCCAAAAGAAACAACAAAAGAGCGTGCTTCGTCGAAATAAAACTCATTAGGAATGGTAAACTATATATACATATCTATATGTTGTGTAGTGTAGTTATATAAAGGCTGTGCCATTACAATCTTGTATATACTTACCTAAATGCTTACACTTATCTAAAAGTGCAATTTTTACACAGCCTCTGTTTGTTACGACCGTGTTTACACACATACGACGAATACATTCACAATCCATGGTTGCTTGATGAAGCCAACTCCCATAGTTTTCTTCAGCAATCTAGTACTAAATTAAGTGGGATCGTGTTATAAAGCTGTATAATTTGAATCCAAGAAAATTTGAGAAATCTACATGCCCGGTGATGCGTGTGATGCATTGCCGGATGTACTAGAGAGGATGATGAATGCACAAACAACCGAAAGTGAGAAAACCGACACCCACGTGTTCTCCGTGTACATTTCTATAGCATCCGTGAACGAAAAACGAGTTCGGCTCTCAGCCCAGTTTCTTATTCTATCTGCCTCTGCAGCATATAATGCTCTTCCCTGCATCATACAACAGGGTTATAAAATTTAAAACCTTGCATACTCATTTGGATGTGTGACATAAAGTCCCATAAAAAAACAACATATTTTCTGTTTTTTCTAACAAAAATCCCTAAACTATTTTTTAAACATTGAAGTCCCATAAACAAAAACAAAAGGAAAATAATTAAAAAGATTAAACAATTATTTATCACGTAAAAAAGTACACGTTCAAATTTATAGAATACTAAATTTGCGCTGCATATTTTGTCCAAAAATCTTTATACTTTATTCGTCTCTTTGAAAGAAACTATAATGTCTACTAGACAATTTGAGCTAAAAATGATGAGCAGTTTATAGATTAATGATTGTTTATTTACCTTGTCATCGAACCATCTCTTTCGTCTTAGCCAAGCAGTGACCAAAGCAAGCAAAATTCGTGGAGGGGTTAAGTAATTAATCGCTTTACCACTTCCTTTTATGACACGCATCCGTGGAACCAAAGTTCTAGCAACCGTCTCAGGTAGCTCACAAATTATGTTAAACATTTGCTTGTTCTGAACACTTGATCCACTGTGTCACAAGAAAAACAAGATTTATAGTACTTGAAAACCCTTAGAGCATTAACAACAACATCTCCATCTCTATAACTTAACTATATATCACATTTCTCTAAAATTTATCTTTAAGTCTGTGTTAACATCCAATATTTCATTCACCATCTCACTCACAAAATACTTATTTTATACGGAGTATCTTTCTTAGACATTCACAAAGAATATAGAGATCGTTGAATAGTGGGTCCCATAATTTAGAGAATAATTATTCACAAAACTCTAATATGAGACATGCTAAAGGTGGTAAAACTGGTTGTTCGCAGGTTGTGTAACAGGTTAAAACAGATTGGGGGCGACCCACAAAAACTTTTTATATAGGTTTGATGACAAAAGGGCGGGGACATAGGGTTAACCATGAATGGCATAAAAGAGTATCATAGTTTGGTCATTTTTCTGTTTAGGGAAACATACAGTATTTTCTCACTCGGAAAATGGATTCAAATATCCAAGAAAATTTATCAAAAGGTCGAAAGGATATATAACATAAATCAAACTGACATATTTTAACATCTTTTAGGTTAACCCAATTAACATGTTAGAGATAAAACATAACCCAAACTGACAAATTTGCCACCTCTACAAACTCCCGAAAAGACCATGAGATTTAGATTAGCATACCTCAACAGCAAGTCTGTCAGAACCATGCCAGGAGACGCTGTATGAACTCCAACTTTAGACTTTTTGCACTCCTTGAATAGCGACGATTGAAATTGTCTAAGACCACATTTTGTTGACCCGTATCTACGGTAAACAACAAAAATATCATAAAAAATCCATCTTCAGCAACATTTAAAACACGAGACCACCACCATGCGTTAAATCAAACAATAAACTACATTCTAAATCTTGAAAATAAGATAAGACATCAAGAAAATTCATTAATTTAGAACAAGAGCTTACACAGCAGTCAAAGGGGTGCTTGACCCACCCGAGCCAGCACCATCCATGTTAAAAATATGACCACCTCTATGCTGGTTTCCCATGATACGCATTGCTTCACGTGTACAAAGTATAGATCCAACCAAATTTGTAGAGACAATCTAATTATATCCGAACAAAAATAACAGATCACTTCCAAGTTGAAAAAAACAACATAAGAAACAAATCACATAACGCATAACACTTCTTGAATCATTTTATTTAAAAAGTAAAAATATTATTGAAATAATCTGATTTTCATAACCAAAATCCAAAAACTTTGCATAAAGTTTGTTTCTGGTCAACCCAACCCACCCATATTGTTGCCTCTAAATTAAACGAGAACAAACCTGTTGTATATCTGAATCGCTAAACTGCAACAATGGTCTGAAACCTTTGTTTGTGCCGGCGTTGTTTATCTGCAAATGGATTAAATGGCAAGAAAAGATGAGCAATATAGAAAGTAATGTTGGCGTTAAAATAAATAAACTAATAAGATAAACAAAAAAAATAGAAAGTAATGTAACAAAAGAACAAATTATAAAATATGAATACTTAAACACCAACTGCTCACCCAAATGTCAATGGGACCAAGTTTATCGACAGCAAAGTTCGCCAATTTCCTAACATCATCGGGATCACAGACATCACATGAAGTGCCTACCACTTTTGCATATGATAGTTTTTTCATAGATGACCTAACCGTGGTAGCCAAACATTCTTGTAAATTCTCCTCGAGCTCATTAATTGTCATGTCAACAGATTCTTTGCTGTTCTTGGAACAAAAATGGAAAGATAAGCAACGATTAAACATATATGTGCAATAACATTTTTGCCTAGAATTATGAATTATAAAATTCTTGATTACGAAAGTTACCTTCTTGAAGCAATAACTACACGGTCACCAGAAAGTAAAAACTCACGGGCAAGAGCCTTTCCAAGTCCTCTAGTACTGTATCAAACATTTAGACCAAAGTAAAGAAAACTACAAGATTCTTGTTACAAATCGCATAGTTCTTGACTACTTCTTGTTATTCTCTACTTAAAATCGGTTTTGTATTGAACGCGCCCCAAACCTCTAATAGTGCATCCAAAGATTGTAAATTTGAAATATACAAAAAAAGAATCAACATTAAATCAATCAAGATTCTTATAAACAACGATGGTACCTTCCGGTTATGACCACATTTCGCGGACCAGCACGGCTAACTTCATCCAAGACCATGTTAGAACCAATCATGGTTCCAATTATAATCCCTCCAACCCAACTATACCATATCAAATCATTCAACTGACCATCTCCACCTTCATACAAAACTTTCACTCAATATCATTATTATCTTGTTTGAAACAAACATATATCCCAAATCATGTAATTCATTTTCTCACCTGACAAATTAAATCCCACTGTCAAAACAACCCCTGTGCTCATCATGGTCACTATATATCTCCCTAAATGCAAAGCAATCTACACATTTTCCATTAAAAACACTCAAATTATCAACCAATTATTCAACTCAATTGAAAAAAACATAACTTTAAGAACTAACTAACCCTTGACAAAACCTCCTCTAACTTCTCAATCGAATTATCCTTGGACAAAATCATTGATTTAACAGCTTTGATAAACTTATTACCATCAAGTTCACTTTTTTCGTCGTTGTCATCTTCTTTAAACGATCTGCAAGGTTGCAGACAAAACCCACGTGTAGAAACTGGTAGTGAGTCCCATAAAAGTGATCTCCGGCGGAAATTGAGATGAAGATGCGACGATTGGGTGATTATGCGGTGGCGATGGAGCGAGGTTGTGTGAAATTTGGGGACGGTGGCCATTGATTGATTGTTGGCAAAGTGATGATGAAGAAAAATGTGGCGGGGTTTATTATTATTAGTATTATTATTAGATTTGGGGATTTGATGTGATGTGATGACCACACGTTACATGAAGATCATTTTCTGGTCCTGCTTCGTCGCTACGGGATGCTTTTGCAACCTTGCCTTTTTTTTTTCACTCAATCACCATTTTCACCTTCTCTAACTAGGACACGGTTGAAGGTCGTTTAGGTCGGGGTCGTGTATCTATAGGAGCACGCTACCACCCTTGTCAACTCGGTTCGTGATTAAACGTAGGTGTGATGTTTAGTAATATAAGAAATGATTTTTAATTATGTGTCATTCTTTTAACGATTTTTTTTTTAAAATTTTGACAGGTGTCTGTTTTATAATAATCCGATTTCACTTGGCAACTTATGAAATCACCCAAAAACATATGTTGGTTTATGTAACACATCCAAGGTTTAGCGCAACTTATGTGTTTGATTTAAAGTTACTATTTACTTTGATGACATAATTTCATAAAAATAGAGCGTAAAATCTTTTTGAGTGAATATTGTTGTTTATTATTGTCAAGTTAATTCACTATTTCCATAATTTTGATGTAGTAGGACAATTTAAGTATGTTTGAAAGTATGCATTACTTCTTGCTATACATACATGTAGTAACATGAAATTTTATAAATATTTGTGAATTATAACTATAACTTTCTCAATGTAATATTATAAGTTGTATATTTTTCTAAGTAATTCGTGTAAAATATGAGTATCTAACCCATTAAGATAATAAAAGAAAATATATATTTTTTTTGTTTTAGATGAACACAATCTACCTACATTAATATAAATATAACTATTTGTCACGTGTTATTCTCTAAATAATGACATATCATCGTCACACATAATTGTTTAGGTGTCACTCACATTCAAGTTCACATCTCATTACCATGATAATCTTCTCAGTTTTATATTAAAGTATCAACTCTTTATTACCAAAAAGAAAAATCACGCCATTTGAGATTCAAATTCATTATATTCGTGATAGATGCACATGTTTTAACCACCAGACTTCATCTCCATTATTTTTGTTACATCTACTTCTACTTACACTACTATAAAGGTAAATCTTTGTCACATGCCCTCTCAAACATGACACGTCATTGCCATATATGTTTGCTTTGGTGTCAATCTCACATCAATTTCACATGTTATACCCAAATAATCTTCTCAGTTTCCTATTAAAATATTAACCCATTATTATTAAAATAAAAACCACGCGTCATTTGAGATTCGAACTAATTATCATCCGTGTTAAATGTATAGGTTTTAACAACCAAACTTGCGATCCTTTTTGTTAATTATTCGAAAAAAATAATATGTATTCATACATTTGTTGTTTTTATTTATTTTCATTTTTCTTATTTTAGTTTTAGTTTTAGTTTTTTTTATATATTATTTTTATTGCATATCATTAATTTTTTAAACCATGTATTGCATGGTTTTTAACATAGTTGTATAAGTATATAACTATTTCATGGTGAGATTAGATCCAAAGGTTAAAGGTTAAAAAGTTAAATCTTCACTAATAAATTTAGAATGGAAATTTTAAAATATAAAATTCATATCACCATACATATAAATGAAATTATTTATAAGAGCATATTGATGTGTTTTTTTATTATATTGTGAAAGACTTGGTTTAGTTATATCAATTGAGAATCTTGAACTCTTGAAAAATGAAAATCATATTTTTTTGTGGTCCTATGAGGTAGGTTGAATTCGGGTTTCGGTCGGGTTAATTAGACAAGGGTTTGGTCCATGGACACATCACCAACTACTATTTGAATTTTCATCCTCTCGTTTGTATTGGTCCTATTAGTTAGGTTAAATTCTTTGTTTTTTTCACAATAAGCATTTGAAAAACTGATAAGAAAATGATTTTAACTAACTCTGGATATACATACATATAAGGAAGAGTTCATTAAAGTACGGGTAAATTTCAATATTAAAGTTCATAAGATTAGTATCTGTGTATTATATAAGATTTTAATTTTATAGGTTTTAACTAAATTTAGATATCAAATTTATTTTTCTATTAAATCGATTTAAATATTTAAAAATATTTTCGTAGCAAAAATCATATGCTAAAATAATGAAGATGATATATAATAATTAGTAAATTTTTAATTTGAACCTATCAGGTTAAGAGATAATTCAAGATAATTGGTAATTTTTTTATTTGAAGGTTAGAAAAATAATTCATGATAATTGATGAATTTGTATTGAAGTATTGGATCTTAACATCCCAACTATATGTTTTTGACCACTACCGGTTCAACTTCTGAAATATGGGCTAGCAGTCCCAAGTTTTATTATTTTTGTCACTAATGGACCATAGTTAAAAAAAAATTAACGATGTTAAGTTTTCTTTGAATTACAGACCGACGTTTTAGGGTTTTTGGTCAGAATGAGAATACGAGTCGATTGACGTAAAATCACCTTGAACCGGTGCTCCAAACGACGGAATTTGTACATTCGATTAAAGAACCGATAGGTTTAAACAACCCAGTGAAGCATCGTTTCGTCATTAGGAGCAGCGTTTCGATGTAATTTTTATATCAATAGACTAGTATTTTTCTTACAATAAAAAAACCCCAAAACGTCGGTCTGAAAATAAAAAAAACTGTTAACGACGTTAAATGGTTTTAACAGTGATCCATTAGTGGCAAAAATGGTAAAAGTTAGGACCGTAAGCACATATTTAAGAAGTCGAGACCGGTAGCGGCAAAAAACTATAGTTGAGATTGTTAAGATCGGATACTCCTTTTTATTTGAATATATCGGGTTATTTCGAATATGAAGTATACCATGACTCGCCTTGAAATCCTCCATCAAATTAAATTAGAGTGTAACACCTAAGCAAAATTATCTATGGAGTAGTTAAAATATGACATTTGGATACGTTACTCAATTATTAGAATAAAAAGATTAGGAATAACCAAAAATCAGTGTATGTGAAAACACTTTTTCACCTTTTATTTTTTTTAAGGTATATTGGTTTTAAATAGTTTTAGCTTTCACCTTTTGGTTTTTACACCAATTATCGAATTGGCTTGTAACGGTCTCAACTTTGGCAACCAACAATCCGATAACCCTGTTAAATTTGTGACTATAGATTTTATCATTTAGCATAAAAAATAGAACATATATGATCCTAAGAGACTACATATGATCCTATTACTTGATACAACGATCTATTAGATCGTGTTTTTAGACACCATGATGCAATCATATTAAATTTCAACTGGGTATGTATATTTCTAGGCTTTTCCATTTTTGGTGTCTATATTCATAATGATACCATGAGCGATTTAGGGCGTTATCAAAATCTGTTTTCAGATACCGCTGTCCAATAATCGATATAAATGTTGAAATCAACAAAGAATGTTATATTGATAACGACTTAAAATAATAAACATGAATATGAATATAAATATTAAAAGTTTTAGAAATAATAAATATGAATATAAATATTAAAAGTTTTGGGAGTCATTGTCTTAATCAAGTATTGTCTTAATCAAGTATGGTATTATATGATTGCTTCAAGCAATTGCATTCTATTAAGTTGTTTCTTTTACTCTTTAGATATGGTAAGCTTTTCGGTTTAAATTACAAGTATTCAAAAGATTAAGGGTTATTGGATTTAATCATCTTCAACTATTGGTTATTGGTCGTTGTCACCCTCAAGTATCACTTTGGCCAATATCACTCCCAACTAAACACTTTGGTGTCTGTATCACCAAAATTTAACAAAAATTAACCAAAAATTAACCAAAAGTGACTTGAATTGGTTAAGCTTTGGTGATACGGTGTTCGTAACACCAAAAGCTAACCAAAAAATAATCAAAAGTTAACCAAATGTGACTTGAATTGGTTGACTTTTGGTGATACGGACACCAAAGTGTTTAGTTGGGAGTGATATTGGCCAAAGTGATACTTGAGGGTGACAGTGGCCAATAACCAATAGTTGAAGGTGATTAAATCCAATAGCCCAAAGATTAATATCATGATACATGTATTTATCGTGAATAATGACATACAAACATACATAGTAGTGAAACCAGGCCGGATTTATAGCCCGGAGGGATCAAAATAAAAAAACCAATAATTTTTTTATAATGCTTTATTTTGAGGGGGTCAAACCATATATATATATATATATAAATATATATATATATAAGGGAGGGATCAAGAGAGAACCCCATATTAAGTTGAGAACTAGAGAACTAAAAAAAAGACATGGATGGAATTTTTAAAGGAGAGGTAAAATTGGAACTTTAAATATGTAAATCTTTAAACATTTCTATCTTTTGCATACGTTAAGTTTTTTTAATTTTTTTTGCACCATTAGATCAAGAATTTCATTATCTTTCATTTGAGTATAAATAACATTATAAAAAAAAATAATTTTTTCTCGTTTTTTTACTTTCAATACTGCATATATGTAATATACGATACCGTATGTTTTTAAATTGGGGAAATGAATACGGTGTTGTTATGAACCTAAATTACCCAAGAACCCATCAAAACTACATACTTTGATAAAATATCAAAAGTTCAAGGGCATTGATTTCGATGACGTTATCACAACAAAAAAAATCATCATGCCTCAATTCCAAATTTGGATTTTCTCATATGATCGTATTGACATTGCTAGCAATAACTTTGTTCACGTTATATGATGTGGTATGAATATGTACAGCATGCGCATATCATAATACCAATTATATGAGTTATGTTATATTAATCAGTTAGTTGGAACTGAGAAGCCAAATTGAGTTACGATCGATTTTTTAAAGGGCGGATAATATTTTACTAAAATGAATGACGATTATTGAGTAAATGAGAAAGAGAAAAATTATGATCTAAGAGGAGAAGACTGAGTCGTCCATTAACATTGAATAAAGATCAATGAGTTAAGTTTTCTAATAAGAAAATTTAAGTTAATCTATCAAAGCTACGTAATTTTAATGGTTTTACGTGTAACTTAGGTGCATAACATCACCATATTCACTATCCCCTTTTAAAGTTTATAGTATTGCATATATGCAGTATCGTATACTACATATATGTAGTATCAAATTACTACATATATGCAGTATATGCAATGTTGATGCATTGTTATCTTATAGTTTGAATTTCAAGTTTTTTTTATTTTTTTATGATATTTATCATTGGTTTATTAGTTTATTATTATATTTATGTTTAGACATAGTATAAGTATTGGTTTTCTTTTCATTTGCCATAAGTTTTTTAATATGAAAGCTTATGAACTTTGTTATTGGTTATTTGAGATCATATGTACAGTTTAAATAATTATTAAACTCTTGAGTCATTTGGCCACTTAATAAATGCATCAAGTACATTGATATTACATATATGTAGTATCAAAAAAACCAAAATGTGATTTTTAAAATTGTTTAATGTAAATAACGTATGAAAAGGTTAGTAACTTTTAAAGAAAAGTATAATCAAATACAATATCGCAATACTACATATATGTAGTATGAAATTTAAAAAAACGAGAAAAAAATATTTTTTATGACGTTATTTATACTCAAATGAAAGATAATGAAATTCTTGATCTAATGGTGCAATTTTTTTAAAATAATATTAACGTATGCAAAAGATAGAAATGTTTAAAGATTTATATATTTAAAGTTCCAATTTTACCCTTCCTCTTTAAAATTCCATCCCTTTGTATTTTTAGTAGTTCTCTAGTTCTCAACTTAAAATGAGTTCTCTCTTGAACCCTACCCTATATATATATATATATATATATATATATATATATAGGGTAGGGTTCAAGAGAGAACTCATTTTAAGTTGAGAACTAGAGAACTACTAAAAAAGCAAAGGATGAAATTTTAATGGAGAGGGGTAAAATTGAAACTTTAAATATATAAATCTTTAAATATTTCTATCTTTTGCTTACGTTAATATTATTTTAAAAAAATTACACCATTAGATCAAGAATTTCTTTATCTTTCATTTGAGTATAAATAACGTTACAAAAAATATTTTTTTTCTCGTTTTTTTAATTTTCATACTACATATATGTAGTATTGCGATATTGTATTTAATTATATTTTTCTTTAAACATTAAAAACTTTTTCATACATTATTTATATTAAACAATTTTAAAAATCACGTTTTTATTTTTTTGATACTACATATATGTAGTATCTTTTGATACTACATATATGTAGTATCATTGTACTTGATGCATTTTTTGAAACGGCCAATGGCTCAGGAGTCTAATAATTATTTAAAGTGTACATACGATCCCAAATTACCAATAACAAAGTTCATAGTATTCCATATTAAAAAAAACTTATTACAAATGAAAACTAAACCAATACTTATACTATGTCTAAACATAAAGATAATAATAAACTACTAAATAAACGATAAATATCATAACAAAATAAAATAAACATGAAAGTCAAACCATAAGATAAAAATGTATCAATACTGCATATACTGCATATATGTAGTAGTATGATACTACATATATGTAGTATACGATACTGCATATATGCAGTACTATAATATTTAAAAGGGATAGTGAATACGGTGATGTTATGCACCTAAGTTACACGTGAAATCATTAAAAATACTTAGCTTTGATAAAATAACTTAAATTATTTTTTATTAGAAAACCTAACTCAATGATCTTTATTCAACTTTAATGGACAACTCGGTCTTCTCCTTTTAGATCATAATTCTTTTCTTTCTCATTTACTCAACAATCGTCATTCATTTTATTAAAAGATTACCCGCCCTTTAAAAATTGATCGCACGTCAATTTTGTTTCTCAATTCCAGCTAACAAATTAATATAACATGACTTATATAATTGATATTGTGATATGCTCCTGCTGCACATGTCTATACCACATCATATAACATGAACCAAGTAATTGCTAGCAATGTCAATACCATCATATCAGAATATCCAAATTTGAAATTGAGGCATGACCATGTTGCTTTTTTGTGATGGTATCATCGAAATCAATATCGGGGAACTTTTGTAATTTTTATCAAAGTATGTAGTTTTGATGATTTCTCATGTAATTTAAATGCATATTATCACCATATTCATTTTCCCCAATTTAAAAACATACGGTATTGTATACTACATATATGCAGTATTGAAATTAAAAAAACGAGAAAATTTAATTTTTTTATAACGTTATATATACTCAAATGAAAGATACTGAAATTCTTGATCTAATGGCGCGAAAAAAATTTAAAAACTTAACGTATGCAAAAGATATAAATGTTTAAAGATTTATATATTTAAAGTTCCAATTTTACCATACTCTTTAAAATTTCATCTCTTATGTTTTTTGTAGTTCTCAAGTTCTCAACTTAATATGGAGTTCTCTCTTGATCCCTCCCCTATATATATATATGTAATCAACTACGTACCAATCAACAAATTAAATAACAATTCAGACGGAAAAAAATAAAGGGCCGTGACCCTCCCCCATCTCCCATATCCTTCACTCCTGGCAGTATAGATCAAGTCGTAAATGTCTGATATGGTGTTAAGAATCCATATTTTCAAATTCTAGAATATTAATTAACAATTAAATAGAGTTAGTTTGTGAATGAATATAAATACTACTAAATATTTAATTAATTTTGTGTACTATTATTCCATTAGTGGTGACTCTTTGCATGAAAAACTTGATCACTAGATATCTAAACTATTACGTGGCTCTTGTGTATTTATCGAAAAACTTATAGTGAGGACAAAGTCTTTGCTTACATGTTATTTATTTATTTATTTTTTAAAAGTAAAAGATGTCTTTTTTGTATCCGATGAGTATCCTTTGTTGTAGACCTCAAGCCACGGGGCTTCGACAATGATTTTTTAATGAGAACATGTCCTCATAGTAGAGTTGTAGCAAAGATTTTCTATCTTTTAATGATGAGTTTTGTCCTTGTTGAAAGTCATTTTTGTTGTAGTGTTTCTTGGATCAATATGGAGTCTTTGTGCTTATGTGGGTAATGAGCAAGCTTCATTTTGGTGCTGCATTAATAAAGGTTTCTTTTGGCAAAAAGACTAATTAACATCCAAGTAATTAAGTCTAATTTCTTTCTTGACTTTTTTGTTTAATGCATCATTAACATGCAACTAGTTTTATTTGCTCGCTCGCGCGTTGCGCGAGCTTTGTTTACAAAGATTGCGCTTCAAGAGGCCTAATAACCGACTCCAGTACAACCGATGCTCACCCCCGGCCACCGACGCCACCACACGTTTGTGTCATAATTTTATCGAGTATTTAAACCTACATAGGCTTGGAAGATGCATAACATCCAAAGTTAAGTTGTGTATTGATTTTTAAGTTACAAAAGTAAGTTGTGGTTTTCTACTTTTCTTGTTGCCTAAAAATAGGTCTAATTACCGTTTTAGAAGCATGGGTGTTGGCCTTTTGGCTGCAGAAGTAGCATGGGTTTTTGCCGTTCCTTCAATATAGGTTAAATTGTTGATGTTTTGTGCTGCTTCAACAATGTATGTTGCATCGATCCAAGTAGCTAAAGTATTTTTTGTTTTGTTTGAAGCACTTATTTCCTTACTTGCATATGATATAATATTGGTAGAAGTTATATGATAGCAATGGGAATCTAATAAGATCTTTATAGTAGTTACTATAGCCGTATTTTCCACTATGAGAATAGCCAAATTCATCCCAGTTATCATAATTGGCACACACTAAGAAATTTTCAAACAATGGCTTACATAAACTATGTTTGTATCAAGTTCCGGCTCCCCTTTAAAACAGGCAATTGAATTCTGTTAATGGAAACTAGAAAGACACATTTGCAAAATCCCAAGCATCAATTTTACACCCACACATAAGTAACTCACTTCTAGAAAGGTATAAGAGCTTAATTGGTTAACAAAGTAGATCCCTAGTACTCTAAAACAACAATTCAAGTGTCGGAAAAACAAAAGGGCTAAGATTTTACCATGAACCATAGTCCCTTAATTTGTGGTTGGAAGTCGCGTCTACAGCTGTTGACAACGCGAAACTGCAAAACTGGATTGCTCTATTTGTCATCTACCAAGAACTATAACCCATGCACTAATCATTTGTACCTGATGCATTATTTTCTTGTTAGCCCGTGGATGTCAACATATTCAAGAATCAACAAAAAAAGTTTTGCTAATAGACAACTGGTTTGGTATCATCTTCCACACTAAAGCTTATAAAAGATAAGTGTAACACCCCAACCCGGAGAGGGCTGACGTGTCACTATCACAGTAGTCAGAAACAATAAAAGATTCTATTATTACTCCTACTAAATAAATAATTGTTTTACAAAGAATAGTTACAAAGTCCTAACTTCTTATCATCAATTCTATTTCTCCGAATTCTCTAAAATCTCTATTGTTCTCTAGCACTCTTCACACATCCCCAAAGATCCCTTTGACTACCTGCCATATAACAAAGAAAACACCAAAAAGAAATACGGCTGAGCCAAAAACGCTCAGTAACGGAAAGAACAATAGTAATAATACGACAAAGGAGTAACGATTATCAGAGTAACAAAGGTCAGCGGAAGCAGCAAACACATATACATATGAAGCATAACGAATCCAAAACAGAAACCATACGGTTAACTAATCAAACTTTTCTGAAACAAATACCAAGTCACATATGCCGTATGGCCAGAAATACCCATCGAGCACAAAACAAATCAAAACTAATAGTGTAAACAAACCCGTCGGCTTGAGTACTGTGAGCTGTATGTGGGCAAACACCATCACTCACCAAAACTGAACAAAACAAAAGTCTAGGATCGATCCATACGCCTCCCCAAATATCACTCATCGAGTGCCAGAAATATGGAGACGCCGTGAACCAGTCACACCGTCACGGAAAGTGCTACGTCATCGAATGCCCCAATGACGCACCGGCAGAATCCCTACCGGAGGCTAATTGCTCGGGTATCAGAATCAAAACAAATAACTTTCACAACAAAGTCTAAACAAATGGTCTAATGCAAATATCTATAATGGAGCATGCGGTAATGAATACAATATAATAAGTACCACATGCATGTCAAAGGTCAAAGTCATAGATTTCAAAACTAATCAACGGACATGCCAAACGGTTCGACTCAAATGAATAAACCATACTATGAAGTCAAAGTAAACGAATGCGTACTAAAAAGGGTAGCGAAAATAAGAATTATACTACGAGTTCAAGGGTCGAAGTCTGTACTACAAAGTAACGAATACAAAATATATACTATGATGAAAGGGACACGGAATCCGTACCTTAATAAAACGAGCAAAATAACAAAAGCCAAGTCGTCCTTGAGTCACACAAGCACCTACATAAATATATTTTGCTATCTAATTTAGAATATATTTTCTAATTCATTAATTTGTAAGCGTTCCGACGACGGTTATTTTTAAACCTTCACTCGTTTGTTTTATTTAATGGTTTCAATGCAATTATTCATAAAATATTGGTTTATTGGCTTCATTCAATTCCCTACACGACAAAGTGCACTACGTTTTCTCCCTTTATAACTCTCACACACATATATAAATATATACAAGCATACATCTTCATGCAAAACAATAGTGAGCTTTCCTTGAACTTTTAAGTTAAGACTTCAGTATTCATCTTATTAGATTGTGATTCAATTTGCTATTTAGAGACACAAAAAGGCATAACCCATATTTTCTACGTAACCGACAGATAATGTGTGCAAACATAATTCAACTATCCATAGATTTCTCGTTCAATTATTTACGTTCTTGTTAACAAATCGAATCGCCGGAAATTACGATTAGTAATTTAAACACTTAAAGTTATACGTAGCATATCGAACGAATGGTTGGTGTTGTTACCTGAAGACGGTTTGCGAGACAGACCGATCATATAAACTTGAATCGCGTGAACAACCGTTGAACAAGACCGAACAAGAAGGGTACGGCAGTAGTGGTTCACGCGCGAACCGTGGCTGGTTCGTTGGTCGGAACACGCGTGATGACAGAATGGGGCTGTTTTGTGTTGTGCCTTGGTGTCTTACCGGAAACGGGATCGTGAACGATGGCCGGAGAGGGAAGAGAGTAACTTTGATAATGTATATTTTCTTTTATGAGGATTCAATTGGGGTTCTTCATCTTAAACTTATCAAGTGTGAACCGATACTTATCACGATCCCAAATTTATTGCGAAATCCGTTTACGTGGGTAACAATCGGCTGAAATTGTGAACATTGGTTTAAGACCTTAATTACTCTCCACGTTATCCTATTTTTTTTATTATTATTTTTTTTTCAATTCTATTATTACTTCCTTATACATATATATATTTTTACTATTTGTTTATGTAATTCATGTCAAATTATTATTATTCTTCTAATAATATTCTTTATTATTATTATAACACTTAATATATATAAAGTTTCGTTTTGTTTCGTTTTCGGGTATTATAATAAGACTGGAGTTTTCAATATATGTTGCTTTTAATATTGCGCATTAATTCTTTCCATTGTGACTATTTTACTACACATGAATGGGATACTCCAGTTAATCTAAAGACGTACATGTATGTATTTTAACTTTTAAATTGTTCGAAACAGGATTTTATATCCACAGGATCGAATTCAACACAAGATTAACACCAAGAACATGATTTTATTCATAACAATATTGTTTACATTGATAAGAAAAGACACACTTTTACAATTGAATCCAACTATCTATATATACTAGTTCTAATGACGGTTAATCAACTAACTTGTTTAACCGCCGTCTTCAACAGTCGTGTCCCTTCGATTCGCCGGTAACCACCTCTTGAATCGGTGTCTTCTTGTGCTTCAATCATCGTGATTGTTCTGTGAATACGATGATGTCTTTTTCTTAAACCTAATTTCATATTTACTAATCTAGTCCCTAGAGTATTGTAACTAATACAAATATAACATAAATACTACTTTGTGTTATTACCAAATAACACCCTAAACTTTGCTAACAAGACTTTGAACAATTAAAGTCTAACAATTTCCCCCCTAATTGTTTAAGCCTTGTTCTTCCAATCTTCATGCTCTTGTTCCATGCTTCAATGCATCTTTTGGCAACGAACCTTTTACGCGTCTTGTTTTCCAATTCATTTGGGCCTTCCAACAATCTTCAACTCTTCAAGTCCTTAGGTGATTCTATCCTTGTTTTTCTTGCGCAGAATCCCGTCTTTTCTTGGTTGATCTTTGTGAGGCGTCTTACAACATACCAGTCCGTCGGTAATCCATGTTGTCTTCAACAAACCCGTAAATCCTTCGTATCCTTGGTAAATCAATTCCAATATGTGGTGAATTTTGTTTCTTCTCGAAACAATCCTTTGTTTCTTCTCGAAACCATCCTCTTTCCTTTTCACCACTAAACACGAAACGCGTCATTGGTTTCATGTTCCTTTCCATTCCTTGAATCCGTCTTACCAATAATCCAATTCTTTCGTTCTAAGAGCATTCCAATTCTTCATTCTTTGAGTTGTTAGTATACAACTAACATCAAAGATCCTTCTTGTTGTTTCATACAAACCCAAGACCATTTTCTTTTTTGCAATAGCCATATTATATTATAAGAGTATCAAAAGTAAAGTAAACTTACTTTTGCCCTTTTTTCTTTTCTGTTGTCGTTGAAAGCACACAAAACAAAATAGTGTGTTTGTTTTCTTCTTTCCTTCCTTTCTTTTTCCAGTGGGCCATCGATCAATCATCAAATCCACAAACACAAACTTGTTCCTTCCTTGTTTTGTTGCATACGACATATTGCAAAATCCAGTCTTCATGTATGTCGCTCAGTTTCCGATTACCAAAAACCAAAAGATCTTCTCGTCTTAAATTCCAATTTTTTTTGTGTTTTTCTGTTGTCTCATCGTCCCTGTTCCTCGAACAGAAATCCAATTGTTTCCTACAATAGTGTGCAGCGATTCTAATCAAACATCAATCAAAAACGGATGCCTTTCCTTCATGTTCTTCATCCCCTGTTTCAGAAACGAAACAGTCCAGCGATTTCTTGATCTTCCCGACCAAATTATATCAAATTCTTGTGTAATCTTGGAACCTGGCTCTGATACCATGTTCGAAACAGGATTTTATATCCACAGGATCGAATTCAACACAAGATTAACACCAAGAACATGATTTTATTCATAACAATATTGTTTACATTGATAAGAAAAGACACACTTTTACAATTGAATCCAACTATCTATATATACTAGTTCTAATTCTAATGACGGTTAATCAACTAACTTGTTTAACCGCCGTCTTCAACAGTCGTGTCCCTTCGATTCGCCGGTAACCACCTCTTGAATCGGTGTCTTCTTGTGCTTCAATCATCGTGATTGTTCTGTGAATACGATGATGTCTTTTTCTTAAACCTAATTTCATATTTACTAATCTAGTCCCTAGAGTATTGTAACTAATACAAATATAACATAAATACTACTTTGTGTTATTACCAAATAACACCCTAAACTTTGCTAACAAGACTTTGAACAATTAAAGTCTAACATAAATATGGTTCTTAATTGCTATAGAACATTATAGATTCAGTTTAGAATAATAAAAATGTCAGCAAAGCAAACCGGTAACAATAATGATCCTTAAACTGAATTAATGAATCCTTACCTTAAACTTCTAAGTTGTTGAATGTTTGGTTAATAAAGTCGTAGATCAATATGACAAAAAATCATGTACACCAACAAATTAATCTACATCCAACCATAATAGTGTTTGAAAGACATGTAAATTACAAAGAATGACAGAAAAGATAGTTTAACCTTAATGCTAATCACAAACTATGTGTTTGTTAGTTCAGCATAAATCTTATAGATTCGACTCTAACTTTCTAAGAACAACAATAAGAACAATATATGTCATTACAAAGGTTAGATACTTGCCTATTGAAAAATGAACAAAATTAAAATGAGAGCCATAAGTAAAGAATTAACATTAAAAAAGAGCAAATTATAAAATTATTAAGATAAAAAAACAACCTGATTCAAAACATTGTGTTTTGTAGACCCTAAACCTTTTTCAACATGTCCTGCATGCTTCATTTTGATGCTCTGCAACTCTTATGGTTTTTTCTGTCTAATTCAAGCTAAAACCCTTTTAAAACAATACAGAGATTTAAGAGACATAAGGATTCAAGAAGTATAAATAGAATATATGGACTTATTGCAATCACTAATCATACTTGTATGAGCCCTTTTGGCAGAACCCTGGGTGACTGCTTGTCTGCTTCGCGTTCAATCACGCAGCCGCAGGTACCAACTCCCTCTCCCACCACTCAAACCCATGTTTATCAGCTTTCTCAATGGTATACTTCTTTTGTCTCTCAAGATCCATTGCTGATTAAGACCGATGATTATTTGGTGGAACACGTATCAAAATAGCAACCCTTAATCGAACACGTGTATATGCAACGCAGCTGCCTGGCAAATTTTACTGTTCAATATCTTCGGTTTTCAATAGAAAGGAGAATATATGGCATTATGACTTTAGTGTTGACTACTACTCACTTACCTAGTTGATCGAACCACACAGGTTTTTGTTTATTAATTTGTGCGTATAAAAGGGTTACGACGAGGTTCTATACGTAGAGACTAGAGGTAGATAATGCGTACATGAGTAACCTCTAGACTATAATAATTAAATACTACAACTGAATGCATATCTAGTCAAATACTACACCGCAAGCTAAGCACATAGATTGACTATGAACTTAGATGGTAATGTATTGACAACGACTTTGTAAAGATATCATGCATGTACGTCATTTGAGGATATAGATTGTATACAAACATCTGATGAGCAACATTTTTTCTCTTGACAATACGAAACGACTCTCACATATATGCTTATACAAGCATGGAAAATAAGATAAGCCAAGAAATAGGTCACTCCAAGATTTTCGCACCATAGGATAGGATAGGAGTTGAAGGCGCACGAACACCAAGTTCACGAAAAAGAGCTTACATCAAGCTTATAAGCTGTTGTGTTAACATGAGCTTTGTATTAAGAGTAATGGGAAATTGTGTGTTTGCTTGTGGGCGGTACATGAAATAAGGTTAGAACCCTAAATAGACAACAAATCCCCTCTAGGCTATAGTATTTAGTCGACTACACGTCTAGTCTTGTTACCATCAAAATAGGCCGTAGTAGTTCTATTTTTGTAATTCTCTAAAAAGTATGTTTACAAGAACACGTCACAAAAAGGAAGAGGAAATAACAAAAGTATGTTTTCAAGAACACGTCATAAAAAATTGAAAACCTACGAAGAATAAAATAACAGTATTAATGTGACGCTGATATGACATGTAAGGAAAATAATAAAATATTAAAAATCTCTCCCCACACCAAGATCTAGTGTTTAAAAATGTTTAGTTTGTAAGGTAATTTTACCATCTACACAAGTTTTCCGGATTTTGACTTTCATCTTTAAAGATCAATATCAATTTGTTAACGAAAATATGACTAATTTGTTAACTTGATTCATATTCAAAAGTAGCATTTTTTAATAAGTCCGGCCAATCTTTATTTGACTAAAATACAAAAACCTAATTAAAAAATTTATGACAAATTGATTCTTTTTTTCCACAATTAATTCACATTTTCAAATAGTTGTTTAAAACCATGAAAAAAGAAAGAAGATATTTTAAAATACACGCACAAAATAATCCCTTTTAATAAATCAAAGTCGTTCAATCATATATATTATTGTCAAACAACTCTTCCATTGATTAATCCAACATGAGACGTTGACTTCACTTTACACATAGATTTAGTTATATACCCATCCACCTCCTTCCTCTAACCTTCAAAATTCATGTTTCATAACCATGATTCATCTTCAACAAACGCTCTCATTTTTCCTCTGTCTCTTAACCATTTTTCGTCCCGCCCATGGAGAAGTCGGCACCTCCGCTCAATACAGTCCGCCATTCTTACGTAAGTCCTATTTTGTATCGTTATTTAAACAAACGAACACTATTACAAAAAAATAAACATATCGAATATAGTTAGCAGAGCTATTTATAGAGTTTGAAAACAATAAAAGTTACCTCTATAGGCACTTGTTTTTGTAAAAGTTATAGGTGGGTATAACATTTATGATGGTTAAATAGAAAAATACCTTGTTTTAGTTATTGGGTGATTTGGTGCCAGAGTAGCAAATGTCACTTCATCAAGATTTGGTATTTTTATTACCAAATTGTCTACAAACCTTGTTTTTCTTTTTAGAAATTAACCATTAGAAAATGGTCCTAACTAGATTTCAAAAACCTCTAATTGAACACATTTGTTGGTGCAAATTTTGTTTTTGATTTGGTTTGATTGCATATTGAAACAGCTACCGCGTGTTACGGCAATGATCCCAGCCAGTTTCCGTCGAGCAATCTGTTTGCTGCGGTAGGCGATGGGATATGGGATAACGGAGCCGCGTGTGGGAGGCAGTATTTGGTGAAATGTATAAGTGCTGCAGAGCCCGGAACTTGTGTTCCGGACCAGGTGATCCAAGTCAAGATAGTCGACTTTGCGGTAACAGCAGCGTCTCGGCCATCGTATGACGGGACCACAATGGTTTTGTCGGACACTGCCTTCGGAACCATCGCCAATTCATCTGCTCTCTCGGTTAACATTGAGTTCCAACGGTATACTTCTCTTAATTTCTCTCTGATGATTAATTAATCTATGTTATTTTAGTTTTGAATGTTACAATACTTCTAGTCTTCTAGAATTTTCCAAAGTTATGTTATTTTTTAATAGCAAATTACATTTTATAGTAATTTGAGCTTTGATACGCTAACTTTTACTCTTAGTTAAAAAACAATCACAATATAAAAATTACTTACAAAGATTGCTTTAATCTGGTATTTAAATCTAACAGTGGTTAAATCTGATGTAAAAATTTTAGCTTTTGAAGCACCTTCGAGGTACTTCCTCCGTCTTATTTTAAGTGTCATATGACCCATAACATAAAGTTTAAGAAAAAATGTATTATTATATATTTTCAACCTATAAATGACAATATAATGTCATTAAAGTGTTTTGTCTTTTAGTCTTAAAGTAGTTTTTGTATTAAATAATTAGGGGCAAAATTGTAAATTATACTTATTTTTAAAGGAACATTTAAATTAAGACAATCAAAAAAGAAAAGATAGACATTTAAAATGGAACTGGATGGAGTAATATTTTTACTTCAATCAACTCATGTTCTCCTTCCCATAAAAAAGCCTTAAAAGGTCGACCTGTAATTTAAAAAAACTTAACAGCGTTGGTTTTTTTAACGTCGGTCCATTGGTTGTAGAAATAATAAAGTTAAGATTGTGAAATCATTTCGGTAGTCAAGAGCGGTAGTGTCCACTAACAAATAGTTTGAACCGTTTAGTTAGTGTAATATCTCATAATTTAATATTGAAGTATCTCATGGTATATGCATGAAGTTGTTCTGAAATTAAATACAACACATGAAACACAATTGGCTTACTTTTATAATTTAAGTAAATAAATACGAAATGTGTTGGATGTTTGCTTATGTATTTTGTTAGACTACAAGAATAAAAATAACTTTTGATGTAAAAGTAATAAGAATGTGATGAATAAATAAACAACTTTTCTAAAACATGGACAATTGAAAATTCCAGCAACATTATTGTCTTTTACTCTATTTTAAGGAAAACTTATTTCTTAATACATATACACATTTAATATCATTTTTAAGTATTAATTTGAACGTACACTTTGGCAATATTTGACTTTTTATCTTTTTAAATACTGTTTGCAGGATTTGATTAACATTGAATGATCATAGAAGAGTTGGTGTACCTCTAGCTTGGTCTTGGATATAATGTGCATACAATGTTGTTTTTTTTTTTTTTTCTTAAATTAATTGTATTTATTTTTTGTTAATTTAAATCTGTATTTAAAAGAATTAATAATTTGTAATCGTTGTCATCATTTGAAGGATTGTACAATAACGGAAATTTAAAGAAGGGTGTTTCTTGCTTTGTTCCATTTAAAGGGGTTGCAAGAGGCCCCTTACTCTTTAATTTTTTAAATCACTAATGTAAATTTTAGTTTTAATAGTTTAAATTAACAATGTTTTCAGGTTCGGATCGGTTCGGTCGGTTGAACCGGTCGGACCGGGATTCTAGGGTGGACCGGGTCGTACGATATAGGTTCGTTTTTAGTACAAAGGATCAGTCGGTTCGAACCGGTCAACTGGTTGAACCGGTATTCGGCCGGTTCGAACCGGTCAACCGGTTCGGACCGGTTAGATCGGTTCGGAAAATTAATTATATTTGGTTAAATTCGTTGTATTTTTTTATTTGAATTAAGTTTGGTTTAGGTTTAACCTTTAAACTTTGGATCTTTGCTTAATAAGATTAATATTGTGTATGTGTTTAAGTTTAGAACTTAAAAAAGTTATTTTTGAGTGTCTGACTTATATTTTAAGTTATATTAATACTTTGGAAAAACATATATATTTATTTATTATTTACATGGTTCAAACCGATTCAACCGATTTGACCGGTCCGACCAGTAAGACAACCGTTTCACTGTCCGATCCGATCCTGAAAACACTAGTTTAAAATAAGTATCTTGTATAAACGGTCCAACTTTCACCTTTTGGTTTATACCGGTTTTAACTATTAAATTGTTTGGTAACGTCACAACTTTTATCATTTTTACAACCAACTTGTCGTCGTCAATTTTTTTTTAACGTCATTAAGTTTTTTTTTTTAATTTAAGACCAATGTGTTTATGGTTTATGATTGTAAGGAGAATACGAGTCAATTGATGTAAAACATCGGTCTTGAATTTGAAAAAATTTAACGATGCGTTAAACAAAGAGTATGTTTGGCCTCATCCGTAGTTTGTGTGGAGTAGTTCCCAATTTCATACTGATTAGGATGGAATTTTGCACATTTCAAGTTCATCCAAACTCCATCCTAATTTAGGTGGAGACGTGAGTGGTTTCTTAATTGCATCCCAATCTTGTTTAGGATTTTTATTTTTTTAATATTAATAATTCATCAAATAATACAAGTAATTAAAATTTTATATTTCATTAATTAAAACCGTAAATTACATAAAATAAAATAAAAAAAAAATAACTGCTAAAAAGCACTAAAAATGACATCCCAACGCACCGCAACTTCTTGTTTTCCTTCAAACATCATTTCCAGCAATAGTCCAGTAAAGTGATCATGCGGCTTCGTCAATAACTCCAAGTCCGCTCATTTTCCTTTTTGGGCATGTAAAACTTGAGCTACCTCAAGATCACGAGCAATCCGCGCTTCAATTTTCCTTTCCTTGAGATGACGTTTCAAATCGTCTACTCTTGAAGCCGGAATGAGAAGAAACAAACTAGGAAAAGCCGGGCTCGACTTGGGTTCATTGGGTTGATGGGTTACGTTGAGTTGGGTTTGTGGTTCGGGTGCTTCGTGTACCAGGGGTGCCACGGCCCACGGGTGCCTCGTCTTGGATCCATAGTGGGCATTGAAAGTGGGTATTGAAATTTAGTGAAAGTTGGTTAATTGAAAGTATTTTGATAGTGTGGCATGATTTATTTAAAATGGTTAGTTTGTTTATATAATGGGTAAAAAATGTTTTTTATTTTATTTTTTTACCGTTGAAATTGATCCGAGGAATATAGCCGTTGAAATTGATAACGCCTGTGTGAACTACGAGAAATCAATCCCAAAACCCATCCCAATTTAATGATACCGCCGGGCCGGGCCGGTGCTCTATGTGGGAGGCCAACGGCACCGTCGTTCAACCCGTCCAATTCCGCTTATACTAATAAGCGATGTGTTAAACAAAGATTATGCTTAGCATCGATCACCTAAATGTGAAGAACAATAAATAGGTATTTAATTTCTATGACGTGTTCAGTGAGCTGGTTATCATATTTAGAAAATTAGAAAGTTTTCTTTTAAGAAATAGATAGATATCTGATAGAATTTTTCATATACTATGACTAATTAATTAAAAAAGTGAAAAGTCCTATTGTATAATTTGCCAATAGTGATAAAACTATACTACATTTACTTAACTATCTTCTTATCTTAAATCAATCGAAATTATTTGACATTTTTCCATATTTTTAACGACATTTGACACTACTTCAGATTAAATCTTGATATTCAAATGAGGCTTCTTAAAACAAAATATCAACTGGCTGTTTATATTGAATTTGGCGTTCCAGGCCTGATTCACATATGTACATTATCAAGGAGTAAACTCGTTAGGTTTGACACTACTCCAGATTAAATCCTGATATTCGAGTGAGGCTTCTTGAAACGAAATATCAATTGGCCGCTTATATTGAATTTGGCGTTCCAGGCCTGATTCACACATGTACATTATCAAGGAGTAAACTCGTTAGGTTTGAACCTGAGGGTGGGTTGTGGCATACCCTCACTACCCTCACTCCCACTAATCAACACTCCATCTCACAACTACCCTTACACCACCCCGACTTCTTATATTTAGTCAGTGTCAAGTACCCCCAATCCCCATACTATACTCACAACCCGCCAATTACAACACCTCACATCACATCTTATTTTTAATAATAAAAAATGCTTAAAAGTTGTGAGATGTGACACAAAAAACAAGGTGAACTTGCAACGGATATAGGCATCCGTGATCTTCATACCCGCATGGGTGCGGTGATGTTACCACACGGGTAGGGCCCTACCCTTACCCGTGTCCACACCCACCACCCCGTGACTATAAAAACTTGAAACCCTTAAGAAGACCAATTACATCCATTACACTATATGAAAACACTAGTGAATCTATGACTTTACCTTTGTTACGAAAAATTAATGTTATGTATAAAAGAAGTTTCATCAAGTGTGTCTAATGGAGTTAAAGTGGTTCTTAAACTGCATACACAACGTTTTGATTATAATTTGTACGTGCGTATATATCTAATTATAATGTTATCTATGTTTCAAATTTCAATCTCCCATATATATACTTTTATGTACCTACACACAATAATATGTAGACGACCACATTGTAATGCAGGAACTTGTATGTAGACGACTATACTGCAATGCACGAGTAATCAAACTCATTAGGTTTGAACTCGTTAGGTTTGAACCTGAGGGTGGTGTTTGGGACCAATTCTGTTAGAAAACAAAAACACAGGAACAAAACTGTTAAGGTGAGACTGAAACTGTTAATGATATCAAAACACAGGGACCAAAACTGCAGTTTACTAAAAGAATGTTTAGATAAACACGGGTTTATAAAGGAGAAAAACGTTCATAAAACTCTAACGAGTATGACAAATGGTTTTTGTAAATGACGCTTAAAACTCGAATAGTCATCTTATTTAATTGTTATATTATGTACCATAAAGATCCATGTGTTATGATGACAACGTACAATTACGAAAAAGTAATGTTAAAACATCGTCATGAACTAGTGCGTTGAAAGGAGACATTGGCGATATAGACTGTTCGTTTTTCTAAAAGCTTTTTTAAACAATCGTTTGTTTTTCCTAAACGTTTTCTTTTTAATAATGCTTTTTTTAAACTCAACTAGGTATGTTTGATGTCGCGCGTTGCACGACAGTTGTTAAGCGGGTTATTACTTTTACAGGCTCCACCAACAACCCACAAACAAAATGTAACACAACACAATAAAAAAATCAAATACAAAAATAAACACAAGAAACACCCAACAAACAAACGCACACATGACATTAACCAATAGCAACATAACTGTGACACCCCGCCCGGCGGCGGAATACACCGGGCGCGTCAATGGAATTGGATATCAATAGTAAACAAAGCACATGGTATTTATTTATTAAGTTTAATAATGATGTAGTAAGTTTAGAACATGAGTCTTAAATGAATACGACAAAAGTAATAAAACCAAAACAGTAAATGCGAAGACTTTATTATTATTCTAGGTCCAAGGCAATCATATGTCATGGCAAAAGCAGCAAAATAATCATAAGCAACACCTGAAATATGTAAAAATAAAGTTAGCTATTTAAAGCTAGTGAGTAAACCACAGTTGATAAATAATAGTATAGAAAATCCGAGATCATCATAATATGCTGCGCAATCTTACATGCATAGCTATTTCGATCGTCATATTACTCAACCTTTGACCATAGAACACATAGAACACATAGAACACATGAACACACATTGAACACCATCATTGTATATAGCAACTTGTAATCATTTGTCATGAGGAACCAACTCATGTTGCAATTAGTGATAACTGTCATTTAACCGTCATTTAACCGTCTCGATGTGTAAGTTATCAAAAATTGTTTTAGCATCGAAGGGACATAGTAGCATAGCAACAAGTATCATAGTATAGTAACTAGTAACCATAGTATAGAATCGCCGGGTTTAAATCACCTATCGATGTTGTAAAGTGTAGGTGGGTTTGTCAGACCATTAGCGCTAACATTGTACCGGTGGAAATTACAAGTAATATACTACTTTAACTACCACTTAAGGATTGCATCTTGTCGCGAGTCAAGACTAACACATTTTATGATCTCTTTTGGAAAACAAATAGAAAATTGAAAACATTGTATAGTAACTAGAAACATATTTCAGCCCCAAAACGTAATAGTAAAAAGGGGAGTGAATTTACTCACCTTGAATACGAAACAAAAATGGTATAGAAATAAATCAACTGGAACCGAGGATTTCCCAAATATTAGTATCACCTAAATAATGAGAATCCTAACTTAGAAAAACATATAGTATAGAAACTAGAATAGAAATAATAAGAATTTATGGAGATTTGGGATTTTTGGTACGAACCGTAACCGAGCGTTTTTATACGAAACCGATTATTAGTCTTTAAAACTTTGTATTTTGCAAGAATCCATTTTAGAAAACATTAATAATATATTGATAATAATACTTAGAATCTTTATTTAAACTTATACATTTTAGTTTTTTAATACATATTATTAACTTAATCATTTGATTAATAAAAGTTATATAACGTATAAATAAAAGTTTAAAGATCTTAATTTAGAAATGGAACCGTGGTAACCGGAGTTAAGTCCGAAGTCAAATGTTTCGGATTTAGAAATCAAGGTTTTTAAACGGGTTTGAACGTTCGAATGTTTCGTTTAAATATTTATGAGAATATGTATTTATATGAAAATTAGTAACTTTAGTCATTTATAAAAAGAAACATGTTTTTGTATAAAACTTACAAACTTAAATCTTTGTTACATAAAATACACTTATATATATATTTTTTTAACCTTTAATAACTATTTTTAACAAATAATAGGTTATTAGATTAATATAGTTTTGGTTTAAATGATTAAAATAAGTAATTAAAAAGAAAGGAGTGGGGAGAGGATCAGACTCGTGACCTCTTCAACCACAAACACACGCACAAACCAGTGAACCAGGCGCGCGTTTTTGTGTATAAACAGAACTTTAATTGTTTTAACATATTACCAGAACCATAACCCAAATTCCCATTTGAGCCCTAGTTTACAAATCCATCAAATTCGTTCGAATTTGATAATCCCAGACAAATTAACCATGGGGCTTTTAATCCCCATGGATTTGCGGTTCTAATGGTACAAGAAACTTACGATTTGGTGGAGTTTTGGTATGGTTTTGGACGATGAACAGGTTGCGGCCGTTTTGATCAATTTGATGGGTTCTAGATTGAAATGAGGTTAAATTGATGGATTAGGGTGTTGTAGAATGTTGAGAGGATTAAAATGAATGTAAAATCTGCCTGAAATGGTGCCGGATTTGTGGTAATCGGAGTCGCCGGAGCAAAGAGGAAGTGGGTTTCGGCCGACGGGATTTGAGGGTGGGTTTGAGAGTTATAACCAGTTGCTCGAGTGTGTGAATTGATTGCGTTTGGATTTAACAATTTGTGGTGCAGGTATCAAGGAGAAAAGGAGGAGGCGCTGCCGGAACAGTGGTCGGGTGAACAGGATGGTCGGAGAACACGTTGGTCGGGTGAGCAGGGGACGCGACAGAGGGGGGGGGCTGGTTTGGGTTAAATTTCACTTATGGTCCCTGGAGTTTAGGTTGTTTGTTTATTTTAATTATTAAGTTTTAACTTTCAAACATTACATATTTGGCCCAAAGGTTAATTTTTGCATATATTAACTAACTAAAATGACCGAGTCGAGATGTAACGTTTTTATAGGAGACGTTGTAGCATCATTAGTTCGTTGATGACGTTAGGGGGGGTATTACGAGACGTTTATAGTATTTGTTTTATCTTTTAATAGTTTTCTTTTACGAAATATATATATTTATTTATATACATACTTAACGTTTTATGGTCAACAAATAATTGTTATTTGATATACGCGGTTATTTCGCGGTGTAAGTACGTTTGATTTAAATAAGTTATAAATAACGTACGATTCGATATATTTATCCATAAAAAATGAACGTTACATTTTAAGGAATTAAATATGATTTACAATTAAAAATAAACAATCTCGGGTTTGAATCGGGCATCCGGATTCGGGTTCGGGGCAGATGTCACAATAACACCTCAACCATCAACCAATATCAACACAACAACACAAACGCCACAAAAAAAACACTATTTCATTATATCACCAATAGCAACACAACACTTCAAACCATTAACCAAAAACAACAAAACAAAACCTCAAATTACCAACCAATAGCTACACATAACACACAAAATATTATTCATAAGGTTTGTCTTTCAATATAAATATAGTTAAATTTCTATGATCGTTCATTTTTCTAAACTATCACTTGATTTATTTAACTTTTTTTAAAACGCTAGGTAATTTTATATGATATTATGATGCTCATTTTAAAATCGTATGGTTTTTTAAACATCCGTATTTTATGTGTCTGGTTTTTTATAAGATCATACAAAAAAAATATTTTAGAATGATTGTTTTAAAAACGTAGAACTAAAATGGAAACTTAAAGAAGCCGAACAGTAAAAAAAAAGATAAAAGAAAAATAAAAAATGAAAAAAACAAATAATATGCGCAATGTTTCTCCAAAAATAATTAGTTTGATTGATACTATTTAACTATTAGACTTGGAAATTAGTTACAAATTAACTAGACTAAACTATCAAGAAAAGCATAATCTTTGGTCTTGGTTTAAAAACGGGTCAAGTTGAACAAGTGGCGCAAATTTTAAATTGTCAAGTTAGGGATGTTCCTTTCAAATATTTAGGAACTAGGTTTAATGCTCATGTGTTACACACGGGTTAAATAATAATATTTGTAAAGAAATTATAATCATTATGTTTAACAATTTGTAAATATTTTATATTTAATAAATTTTACTTTATCAACTTATGCATGCATGGTTAAAATTCCATTTAATTTCCCACCCAAATTTTCTAATATAAAAAAAAATCCCCCCAAAAGTAGCATTCTAAAAGTTAGAATTATTAGATAGATGTCTTTAGGTGAAAACAAGAATTACATCAAAAACTGAAAGATGTCATTAATGTGTTTGAAGCTAAGCTATCTATCTGGAAAACCAAGTCTCTATCATTTGGGGGGAAGAATCACTTTGTTAAAGTCAATGTTGGGTTGCCTTCCACTTTACTATTTCTCATTGTTTAAGATGACTCTTCATATTATAGAATCATCGGTTAGAATTCGGAAAATGCTCTTACGGACGAGCTCTTCGACTGGTCATAAATGCATTGGATAGATTGGAGTCACATCATGGCTCCAAAAGACTTAAGGGGTCTCGGTGTGGGGTCGTTAAGATCTATGAATTTGGCTCTTGGCAAAGGGTGGTGAAGAGCAAAACATGAATCGGGTTTCCTTTGGTTCAAGGTTGTGAATTCTATTCATTTCAACTCAAGATCTTTCAACCTTATTCCTATCAAACTTACAATGACGGGCACCTAGAAAAATATTATTTCCGTAAACAAGGACTTGTGTGGTCTATTGATTTGATGGAATGTATTCGTGGGTCTCTTGGTAATGGTAATACTTTAAGCTTTTGGAGTGATCATTAGATTGGAAACTTTACTTTAAGCGAGCAATTTTCATTAAATTTCCATGTTAGCTCTTCACAAAGAAAGCAAGATCAGAGACTACTATGTTTTGATTGATGGTGATGTTTCTTGGAACATCCTTTGGAAAAAACCAGATCTTTCATATGAAGAACAAAATCAATGAAGCACTTAACTTGCAACCAGATCTTTTACTTAACGTGAAAGCTCTTTTAAGAAAAAACAGTTGGTTACCAATAAAAGCAATTTTTTTGCATTGGCGCAATCATGCCCTTTGTGTGACATGTTCGAAGAGGATACAAATCACCTCTTCACCCTTTGTTCTTTTACTCATGTAGTTTGGTCTCAGGTGAGGATATGATTGAATCTTCCAGTTACTCCCTCTAGATCATTGGATGCTCTTTTGGAAATGAGTGGTTATGGTTGGAGGAAAGGATCTCATCAACAAAAGGTTATCGAATTAATTCTTAAGACGGGTCATTGATGTATTTGGTGTGCGTGAAACAACTGGATTATTAGACTTATAGCCCCCTGTCTAGAAAGCTTTAAATGAAATAAAAATTCTTAGCTTTCTTTGGGTAAAAATAGAGCTAAAATAAATTGATTAGATTGTTATATGATGTAATTTTAGTTTCATGTCTAAATTATAACTTATTTTGTTGTTGTTTTTAGCTTCTAACTAGTTTTTTATTAATGCAATATGCTGTTAAAAAAAAGAGTAAACTCGTTTTTGACGGATACATTACATGGAAGTTCCGTGTATTAAACTTTTTTTTAACACAATTCCATAATAAATTATTACTAAACAATAGAAAAACATAATTTAAGATATAAATTTAGAAAAAAGTTTCAAAGGGAAAATTAGTGTATTGCCTTTATAAATATAGGTTAATTAATAGTTTAAATTCGTAGTAAAGTAGATCTCGAGTACTTTTAAAAAGTAACGATCTTCATTTTGTAGAGTAACAATTATCTTTAGGTTAAACAACAATATATGCGTTAATTATAAAAATAGTTAATATATAACTTGTTTTTTTTAACGCCCTACTTTAATTATTAAGGTAGCGGAGAGCTAGAACAAAACATTACAAAACAATTTGAGAGTTACACCATTGTAACCAAAACCTCTTTTAACACCTTTTCCCTCTGATCGAAACCCATAAAAAGATTAGTAATTGCGCGTCGTTGAAAACATCACTAGCAAACTTGTGAATACCCGAGAAAATCTGATTATTCCTTGTTTTCCAAGACTCTACGGTTATAATGTATAGTTACGTTTCATTTTTAACCCAAATTCTCTTATTACATATAAACCCTTCAAAATCATGTGTCATTCATAAATTAAATGCGGTTTACTCAATTCAACAAATTATTTTTCTAAAAGTTATCACGGTAACAAAGTATAAAAAGTCCAAAAACTTTAAAAGTATGATTAGAATATAAGGTAAAATATTAAATTGGTCAAAGTTAGACAAATCTTTTTACTAAAATGGTTATTGACATTATTTTAAAAAAAAATTTAACGGACATCTCTAGCACGCATAACCACGTAAATTCTTCATGTAGAAGGGTTTGAGGGTTGTTCATGTCAGATAAGTCGGCTAAGGTGTTATCTGTTATGTTAATGACACCAAAAGGATATTAAATGAATGGAATTGGGATATGGATGGAATATAATGAAATAGAGCCACTTTGAGGTTCCCTATGAAATGAGGCATGGAGGGGAGCCACTACGAAGAAGTTCCGGGAGTTACGAAGGAAGCTTCGAGCTCATATTGGTCATGGGTTGAGAACGGGAATGGAACTCTATGAGATCGAATCTCCCGTTGTTCCTAAGTAGCTCAGTGGTAGAGCAGTCAACTGTTAACCGATTGGTCGTAGGTTCAAATCCTACTTGAGGAGATTTGAAAATCCTGTTAGTGTATTGGCCTGCAGGATAACCGCTAATTATTAGCCAACTTTTCTTGCATAGACACTCAAGTAACTGTGACACATGTTAGCCCCTAGAATCTTCCACATGATTGTCTGAGCCATCATCCTACCTGCTGGATGGCCATGGACATATAAGCTGAATGTCTATGACTAGTTTGGTAAAATAACAGGTCAAAATTTACTATTTTAGTAAGCATGATACATTCATGACACATAATGAGGGCGAGTACATGACTGAGTATTAAGTTGGTTAAGTTTTAGAAACTTCGACAAGTACATGATTAAATGATATACGCATGATTAGCCGTACGTACCTGTTGTCGTTTACCTAAATATATCAACACATTAAATAATCCTTAACGATAAAACACACAACATACTAAAGTCATTAGAAACTTCGAATCATTAATATCATCACACAACTTTACGACATAGTCGTTCCATAAAACAATCTTAATATCATGGCCCGACTTTAGTAATACACATTCAACAAGTAACTATACGTTTAAAAAAATTATTACCAGATCGATATACCAACACGCCTGATATGTATTAAATTGGTCAAAGTTAGACAAATCTTTTTACTAAAATGGTTAATGACATTATTCTTTAAAAAAATTTAACGGACATCTCTAGCACGCACGATCACATAAATTCTCCATGTACAAGGGTTTGAGGGCTGTTACATGTCAGATAAGTCGGCTAAGGTGTTATCCTGTGTACTAGCCTGTAGGATAACAACTAATTATTAGCCAACTTTTCTTGCATAGACACTCATGTAACTGTGACACGAGTTAGCCCATAGAATCTTCCACATGATTGTCTGAGCCATCATCCTAGCTATCTGCTGGATGGCCATGGACATATAAGCTGAAAGCTAGTCTATGACTAGTTTGGTAAAATAACATGTCAACATTTACTATTTTGGTAAGCATGATACATTCAGGACACGCAATGAGGGCGAGTACACGACTGAGTATTAAGTTAGTTTTAGAAGCTTCGACGAGTACATGATTAAACGATATCCGCATGATTAGCCGTACGTACCCGTTGTCGTTTACCTAAATATATCAACATATTAAATAATCTTTAACGATAAAACACACAATCTACTAAAGTCATTAGAAACTTCGAATCTATAATATCATCACACAACTTTACGACGTATGTAGTCGTTCTATACAAAACGATCTTAATATCATGGCATGTCCGTAGTAATACACATTCAAAAGTAACTTTACATTTTTAAAAAAATATTAACAGATCGATATACCAACACGCCTAATAAGTAATTAAGTAACACGAGCACCAACTAGGAGTATATTTATACAAAGCATGTAATAAATTAAAATTCTAAATATTTTATTAAAAGAAAATAAGTGTTAAAAAAAAGGATATGATTGATATGCATGCATTACATGATATATATCTTTAGAAGAGTAAAAAGAGTAAGTGTGTGTGTTTTGAGAGAGAGAAATGATATAAATAGACAATAGAGATTAATGTTAACGTATTTTCAGTCGGTTCCTTGATCGAGCTCACAACGCTATACATCTTCTTCTACAATGCATATATATATATCGACTCATATATATATATATATATATATATATATATATATTCAAGCTGGTAATTAAATTTAATTTAATATTTCTTTGCATGCACAACAACTACATGCACCTATTCATTTTAATTTTCAACTCTACATACTATTTTTAACCATTTGCTTACTTCATTCGCCTCTATATATCACCGCTCATTCTCGCTCTTTTTTTCACACCTTCAATTCTACTACTTTTTAACAGACTCTCTAGGTTGAAATTTGGTAAGATGAACCGCGAGATTGAGCTCGAGGCTGGTGGTTTTGGGATCCCTAGTGATAGGGATCGTCATTTCCTTCAACATCGCCAGAATGCTGCTCGTGCTAACTCACTCTCTCTTGCTGTCGTTGCTGCTCCGGGTACTCATCAAATGAAGCATGATGATGTTGAATCTGGATCCATGGCCTTTTGTCGCATTTGCTTCGAGGGTGATCAAGGTGAATATATCATCTATATATACATGCATGTTTTTTTTTACTCCCTCCATTCCATTTTAAACGTTTATTTTTTTTCAGTTTTTTTGTTGTCCCAATTTAAATATCAATTTCCAAAAATATAAATTTCCAAAAAATATAAATGTAATTTTCAACTTTACCCCCAAATTATTATTGACACAAGATGTGTCATTAAATTTAAGTAAGGACATTATTGTCATTTTAAAGTTTAAAAAATATAATAATCTAATATTTTCTTAAACTTTGTGTTTTGGGTCTCATGACATTTAAAATGGGACGGAGGGACTAGTACTTTTCATGATATTAGCATGTTCATTGTTTTATGTTTCTACTATATTAAGTAATTTAATCAGAGTTTTAGAAAGATCTATATATGCTTCGTATGGTTTTGATCATGTTCGTCGGTTTTAATCAGTTTTAGAAAAACTCTATGCTTCGTATGATTTTGATCATGTTCGTTGGTTTAATTAGTTTTAGAAAAAATCTATGCTTCGTATGATTTTGATCATGTTCGTCGGTTTTAATCAGTTTTAGAAAAAATCTATGCTTCGTATGATTTTGATCATGTTTGTCGGTTTTAATATTCAGTTTTAGAAAAAATCTATGCTTCGTATGATTTTGATCATGTTCGTCGGTGTAATTTATGTATTTGGTATGTTCTTAAACCACAAAATGCTTGAACAGATTGAATGATCAGATATGCATGTGTAAAGTTGTTGTTTGGGTATCTTATTTGTGATATTATGTTGGTGTAATTTTAGTCATGATCATAGATGTATTTTATAAACTTAGTATATTTTCCATCTAAAAAGTGTTTGAAGTTTGAACCGCTTGTATATGATCATTAATTATATATGTATTTGCATAAAGTTGTTATTTGTTTATCTTTTTGATGTACTTTTGCGTGTCTTTTGACGGTGGAAACAAAGCCATTTAGACATGCATTTATTGTTATTTTGATCATACTTATCATAATATGTTTAATAATAGCAAATGATGTATGAGAAAGTAAAGGCAAGTTTAAGTTTTATGATGTGTTTATCAAATATGAGTTTAGTGGATGATTAAGTGTAACAAGTTTATATGTCTCAATTGTTTTCATGCATGGTGATATTAATTAGGTGATCATTATAGTTCTAGTTAAAACTTTGAGTTTTAATTGTGATTAACTTATAACTTAATGACTATATGCACGATTTTGCGATTTTTGGACCTTTAATTTGCTTGATAGGTGATGAGATCGATACCAGACAGTTGTGATATGATGAATGAATGCAATTTCTGTAGGACGACTTCACGATTGATTTCGGAAGATCGTCTTACCTGGAAATTGTTAGAGTTTAATCTGTCAAGTGTTTTATTTCTATATATGGAAACTGCATTAGCTGATATTTTAAGATTTTTTACAGGTTTTAAAGAATAGTAAGCATTTTTTTTTTTTCATAGTGGGTGCTTTTACTAAGGATCTAACAAAGTTGGTAGGTTAGATTCGGCATCGCGTCATGTGCATGTGCGTTAGCAATCCTGGACGTGTGTGCGTCAACGTTAAGTCATGTTTGTGTGCGTCAGCAGCATGTTGTGGGCGTCTGCGTCAACATAAGGTGGTGTTCATGTGCGTAAGCATCACATTAATGTGGGCGTCTGCGTCAACATCTTGTCGTGTTCGTGTGCGTTAGCATCACATTGTGGGCGTCGTGGGCGTCAGCATCACGTCGTGTTCATGTGCGTCAGCATCACATTGTGGGCATTGTGTGCGTCAGCATCATGTCGTGTTCGTGTGCGTCAGCATCACGTCGTGTTCGTGTGCGTCAGCATCACGTCGTGTTCGTGTGCGTCAGCAGCACGTCGTGTTCGTGTGCGTCAGCAGCACGTCGTGTTCGTGTGCGTCAGCAGCACGTCGTGTTCGTGTGCGTCAGCATCACGTCGTGTTTGTGTGCATCAGCATCACATTGTGGGCGTCAGTATTGCGTCATGTGCATGTGCGTCAGTAGCGCATCCTGTGCGTCGTGTCTATCACATTGTGTGCGCCAGCATCTCGTCGTGTGCAGTCTACATCAGCGTCTTGTCGTGTGTTGTTGGCGTAGTTAATGCCAATTAAGGATAGTAGTATTAGTTTCTATACATATCTTCTTTTGCTTTTAGTTTCTTCTGCTTATTTGGTAAGAATTATATCGCATTACGCCACTATTTTGTCATTAAATTTCGCATTTCTTGTTTCGTAGATGAAGATCCTCTGATATCTCCATGCTTGTGCAAAGGCACCCAGCAGTTCGTGCATCGTTCATGCCTTAACCACTGGCGATCTGTCAGGGTAACGCCTAAGCTTACGTACCCTAATATTATTGTTGGGAACAAGATATTCTAAGCTACACCACTTTTAATGCATTTATGTGTAACTCTCAATAGGAAGGTTTTGCTTTTTCGCATTGCACTACTTGCAAGGCGCAGTATCACATTCAAGTTGTTGAGCTCAGTCGCATCTCCTGGCCGAAGATAAAGTTCAGGCTGTTTGTTGCAAGGGATGTTTTCCTTGTATTTCTGGCTATACAAATGGTAAAATTTCTTGTGCTACTTAATTAAAACATAACTCTTGAACTTGTTCATTAAATCTTGGCTTAAGTAATCAGACAAGTCACTCATACGTACAGGTGATTGCGCTGATGGGAGGTTTTACATACCTTATGGACAAAGACGGAACTTTCAACATTTCGCTTATCGACAGCTGGGAGCATATTTATGCGTCGATGCATCCTATACCGTTCTACTATTCCATGGGTATGTTTTCTATGATATCAAATAAAAAAGGTTTACATGTATGCAAATAACAATCATATCTTATATATATATACCAATCATTTTATAAAGAAAACATATGAAATGACAAGTGAGTATATTGATTAAGCTGTTGAAAATATTTGAACAGGTGTTCTTTGCTTCTTTCTTGTGGTTGGGTTTTTTGGGGTTGCTGTCTATTGTCTACAACACTCCAATGATCCACGCGTCATTGGCTGCCAGAATTTCTTTTTCGGGTATGGACTGCTGGATTGTTTTCCGTCCTCAGTGGAAATGTGCGTTCTTATGGTTATCGGGATGGTTATCATTTTTGCGATTCTTGGTCTTGCCTATGGCTTTTTTGCTGCTACCATGGCTATCCAAAGGATTGTGCAGACGCACTATCACATTCTCACCAAAAGAGAACTTACTCAGGTACCTATCATTCTCTACGCCCTAGCTAGCGTATTCTCGACTAAACAACACCTTTCAGCATACTTAAATAGTCTTCTTTTTCACTTGTTATGTAGGAGTATGTGGTGGAGGATCTTCATGGATGTTACACTGTTCCAGAACTCGCCGCAGAACATGTTGAACGCCTCACCATGCTCAAGCTTATGTAAGGTCCCAAAGAAATGCCCGTCGAAAACCACACCCCACCTTATATTATAATAATAGTAGTAATAATAAAGGTTTTCGTATGTCCGGAGTTAAGAAATGTGGGTGCTTGCATAAGTATTTATATATAGTACGTGTCGAATGATGAAGTCCTGGGTCGAATGATGAAGTCCTCTATCTTGTAATATGTTATCCTTCCTAGTAGTTTATATATATATATGTGTGTGTTTAATAAGTATGTGGCTTTAATATTGCTTGATCTCTTTTCATGGTTATAAGGTTTTGCATGTGTAAATGTGTTTGATAACATGATTATAGGCTTATAGCAACTGTAACACCCTCACTATATTAGTAAGAAAACTAAATACCAAGAGATGAACAAATACAGAGATTAGAACTATTGGTGTTATCGATCTTTTAGATTTTCACTATCTTGTTAATTTGACTTCTTAAGTGTCCGACTAGAATCGCTAATGAATATCAAATGATCGCCGTCTCTAACTACTTCTATTTCATCTACTTCAGCCCCAACTTTGTTTACAACCTTTGACGCCAAAAAACCATACTTTTTTACACCAATCTCCAATAACTCCTGGAAGCTTCTCGGTAAGGAGACAAGTTTCCCTCCAACGTCGCCTTTCTCGGGGCAACTTACAACTATCCGACCTGGGTTTTCCCTTCTGCCAACTTCAACTATGCTTGTAGGCCTCGGTGACACCAAGTCGATATTGTTTTCACCCTCTCGAGCGTTCGACATTATCCCAAACAGTGAATTGTGGAAATTATCACCTTTTCGTCTTGGGCGTGATCGGCTCCAAGACCCGTCATCTGAATCTTGAGGTCCGGACCGGGTAATTGTCGGCTCGCTTTTAAACCTCCCAAGAAATTTCACACGTGCAGTGTCACGAGACCGTTTCTTCTCAGGGACTCTCACGACTTCAGGGATTGACACAAGTGGTGGTGGTCTGGTGAACTGGTGGTCATCTGGTAATTTGAAGGATTGGAATAGAGTTTTTATGTCTTCGTGTCCTTGTTGGTCAGCCAACTCCCGGGGGGTCCAACCATGTTGATTTTCTTGGTCAATGTTGGCTCCTTGATCTAGTAGAAATTGTACCATCTCGACGTTGCCTTCAGAGACTGCAATGTGAAGAGCCGTTGATCCATCATTTCTGGCCCGAGTTACATCTCCTCCATGATGAATGATTTGCTTGAGCAAATTTATGTTGTTCTGTTCAGCTGCAATGCAAGAAAACCATCCTGCATCACGTAGGGTGGCACCGTTATCCGTCAAAATCCCGATTACTTTTTCATGGTTACCCAATATAGCCTCCCATAATGGAACGTTCCCGTCTGAATCTGTATAGGTTAATGTAGAATAACTTGTCAACACAGGAAATTAATATAAACGTAAAGGAGCACCAAGAGCTAAATCACACGAATGATGAAATATATATCATCATGCCGGCATGATACATAGAAACTATGACCTCTTTACTTATGAAACTTAAGCACAAAAATTGACACTTGTAGAGCTGCCTGGCCCGTTTACCTATAAAAGCCATCTCTATCGGGTCATACTAGTTGAACATGTAAATCGGGTGAAAACTAGTACACGATGGATTGTTTATATGATATAAGTTGTTTGCACTCATATTTGGCACGCCAATTATTTTAAAAAAACTTATGAACAAAAGGAGTCGTGTGAACCTTGACCCAACTGATTGTGACTCCTATAAGAAACAACACATTAACCAATACCCAACCCATCTGATTTTACAAACCATTGCTGTTAGTGGAGAATGAACATTAGACCTTCAACTCGATCACAAGAAGAAAAAAGAATCACCTGCGCAATTGGGATCTGCTCCATAATCTAGAAGCAAAAGCACACAGTCCATGCTTCCTTGTGAGGCTGCAATGTGCTGAGAATAACGCAAAAAATAATTAAATAGAGTTAGGGTATATATTAACAGAGGCTTAGGTTCATTCACAATCAAATGTGCGAAAACTTTGTATATGTGCATACCAAAGCTGTTCTCCCATTGTTGTCTGGTTCGTTTGGATCAAGTCCATTTTTTAATAACTTCTGCAACAATAGGTCGTCTCCTCTACGTGCAGCAAAGCAGAGACTTAGGGGCAAGTCCATCCTCCCACGAGCCAGCATACTCTCCGTCTCCAATAACACTTGTTTCATAAGTGGATCGTGTGAGTTTTCCAAATGCTACAAATGAAGAGGGGTTTTAGCTTACTAATCATGCTAGATTAGTAAATACTCACTGTTTCATAACTTATACAAACCTTGAGGAGATTGTCCATAATGATGGTCCCATCACCGACGTGGGTTTGAACGATGTTCAAGAACGTGGTACGGTTCAACCTTAATAATTGGCTTAATCTTTTGGTACGAACCGTGAACAGTTGAGGTTTATAACAAAGAACCCCTATTTCACCACAAAGTTCACCGGGTCTTGCTTCGCAGATGACATGTTCAACCCCGTTTTTCATAACGAGCACTTCCTGGGCCATTTTTTTGAGACAAGCATTAGAAGATATCGGTAACATCTTTTTTAAGCTAATGGAAAAAAACTATTAAGTCAACAAATATGAAATTCTACACTTACCACTGCTCCTGTAACAAGTATGTAGAAATCTGTAGGTGCTTCATTCTGCAAAATAACGTCTTCCTTTGGAGGAAAGTATTCAGCTTTCATGTCCGAAACCTTCAAGTATATTGATTCAGCATTTATTATTAAATTGAAGCTGAAATGGCAGTTTTAGTAGATATACATGTTTTTGTAAGTGATGGAAGATACCAGCTGAAACAGAACATCATTTGACACGCCCTGAAACAAATAAGCTTTGTCTAGAAGCGAATAGAACAGGAAATGAGAAATGCTTGAGCGAATGGCTTTCGGAAGTGACTCAATGGTCTCTTGTTGTTGAAGGCCCTCTGAGTCAGTTCTAAACTTCAAACACAAATGTGCAAGCATCTGATCTTGCAACCGAACAGGCAAGTGATTCCTATGGGCAAAACTCGAGGCAGCTTGAATGGTATCCCTCTAAAAATGTAAATTTAAAGGATTAAAATAAGTAATTAAACACACGTAAATAAGAAAACAGAACAAAGATACAAGAATAGATTACTCACAAATTGCCTTGTTTTACTGGTACCATGGACAACCAAATTGGTCATATTTCCAATCAGATATGATGTCAATCCCAGGTTGAAAAGCATGTAGCATATGACAAATATCATCTCACGTCTATTTTGAGCATGCAGATCCCCATATCCCACGGTCGTGAGAGTTGTGATCGACCAATACATAGATGTTATATAACGATCACCCAATGTATGATCTTTGAAACCCGTATTATCATACCCTATCCAAGTCCTACCAGGGTCAGGATAATTAGCAGCAAGATAGTAGTAGAAACAACCAGCACAATGTACCGCAAAGATGGTAACCTATAATCATCATATGTGGAAAATGTTAGTTTAGCAGCCTCACATTCGCCAATAGGCTATACATAGTTTCTACTCTGTGATTGTAACATTTAAAGAGTCACATATAATCAGTACTTACAAAGATAAGCTTCGCACAGCGAACCCAGAAGTAGTTGAAGTTCCTATCCTTCTCCAATCTGTTCCCAAAAGGAAAAGAATGTAAGCACCGTGGAGCAGTGTGCAACTTATGCATCAGATCTAAGGGCGTGGATTTCTGACACGACACAAGCTTAGCAAGAAATTCAGGGGTTTACATTTAGTCTAAACAGGGTTGAATAGTTTCAATCCAATATCATGAACATGGTTAGATAAACGGGTTGGGTAACGGTCAACCTGGCAGGTTTTGCGGGTTAACCTGTTTAACCCTTTACTTTGTTATATCTAAAAAGATTGTAGTATATGTAGTTCATATAGTGTCTCATATTCTAAAGTTTAAAAGTCAAAGAGAAATGGACATCATGTTTTCAAGTTAAAATAGAACTATTTTGTACAAATTTGGTTTTTGGTTAAAATTTAAATTTTTAGCATTAAATTGCAAAAGAATAAAATAAAACTTTTTTGAGTCAAATAATTTTTTCCGTGTCAACTCGTTCATGTTAAATTTATTGGTTCGACCAGCCAACCCGCAAACAAACCCATATAGCACCCCTGATCAAATCCAATGTAGAGGTAGTGAAATATTATTCAACAACTGAATCTTTAGGAGGCTCAACGCTTTTAAAATGACAACTTAATTGTTTTTTATCAAAGATATACTGATGTCAACAATGATTGCAAAAATTAATATTATATTATTTTGCTTAAAACAATTTTTGGGGAGATAAAACACATGTTAAGTTGTATTGTTCATTAGCGAACTGAGACCTTTAGTCAAACCAACAAAAATTGTACCTGGCAAACAACGCGCTAACTCTACGCAAACGCCATAATCTAAACATGTTGAATAATCCATAGGATTGCAAAGATCCAGAGGATATCTTGGTAGCTAGTTCAGAAGGGATTGTGGCAACGACATCAAATAGCAACCAAGTGCGTGTATACCTCCAAGCAATCTGTTTCGGGTTGTCCACAAGTAGATAACTAGTTTTATCAAGGTAAGCCACAAAGAAGGTAAGGACAATATCAATGGCAAAGAACCCATTGACAATGTTGTCAATGATTGATAGCGGCCTCTCTGGTCTATCCAGGAAACCGAATTCGAATGGGGACACCCATGCAGTATACAACACCAAAGCTACCAGATATGTCTCCCATGCCCTGAAGAGTTTATTCAGCTAATCAGAAACTAATTAATCAATTAATTAGCTAATAATTAAATAAATAAGAAAGGTATTTATCGAGAATAAATAAAAGATTCCTTAAGGACACGTTCTAAGCAAAGTCATTATTTTTTTCAAAAAAGAGTCAAAATTAGACGTATGGAGAACATATTCTCATTTCTTTTTCAATAACTGTCAAATGCCAAACAAATATTGCTTTCAATTTCAAAATTAGGCAGTATTGTGAAAAGGGTAAAAAGAATACAACTTCTGTACAATGTGAATGACTAGAAATATCTTCTAGTTTGCACCATCCAAATCAGCCCAATATTCCAAAGACTAGTTGTCAATTTTGAAGACCAAGATATCAACAGAATCTGTAACTATCTCCATCCAAATCACTACTACTTTATTCTACTTAAGGTTCTTATGTTAAACTTTAAGATTTTACATATCACTGATATTTTTCAAGTTTCGTACATCGAAACAAAAGGTAAACGGGCAACAAGCTCCGCGTATTGTATATACTAATTTATAGTCTTACAGAAAATTATGTTAGTTCTCTACAAAACCTTAAGAACTTATAATAACCAAATCAATACACAAAATAAACATAAAAAGTATTAAAATATCTATACTAAAATATACCGGCCTTTTCATACAACAGGATAACCGTGAACTTTTTGATGCTCACGGATTGAAATATATTTGTTCATAATTTTGCAGCCTGAAGTTTTAATAATTAACAACAAAATCCGACTATAAAATTAACGGTGAATTGCAGCTTGATCGCAGGCTGCTTACTACAATCACCGCCTCATTAGAACTTAACTTACGCTAGCTGTCAATGGCGGTCTCACCAAAATCCACAATCACGAAGCCTCCAGTTGAAACCGATAGACATCAATTAACAAAAAATTCTAGTCTCACAGTACCAATTCGTAACTATAAGATATCAAAACCTAACGTGATACATGTAATTGCGGTAGCTGATAATCAAACAAACACAATCAATCACACAAACACGTACATATATCCACATGAAGATGCATATATATATGTATAGATAGGTGTGTATATATATACCTGTAACGACGATCGTAAGGGGAGACGATGAAGTTACGAAGTTTAATACGACGATTGCGATTGCTAGTGGCACCGAGAGAAGGTAATATTCCAGTGGTGAGACTGTATTGGCTTCCTTCTCTAGACATCTGTTCGAGTTCATCAGCATCTCCACACATTGAAACCCTAAAAACTCCATTATTCCTACTGTTATTGCTGCTTCCATCCGCCATTTTTAAGCTAATATATATACATGCGTCTGTTATGAGTATGTTTATATATAGTGGGATTGGTTTTGTAGAGATATATTTTTGAACGTCAAATTTATCCGTGTGGTCCCTGACGATTCTTATATGGTCTCCATTCAGAATTAAGTGTTAACCCGGTACCTTCCTTCTCATCCTCTTATTTCTAATAATAGTAACAGTAACAATACTCATGTAGTTCGTCGTATCGATCGCTGTTTTAAAATAAAAATTTACCCCTATTATAATTTGGGGTAACTTTGTAGAAATGTAATCAAGTTTGCCAACTGTTTCAATTAAATACCTAAAACTTTATTTGTTTCTCTAAAGTCACTGAAGTTTCATTAAGTGTTCCAATCCTATGTATTAATTTTACGATTATTTGAATTTTTTAAAATTGAGTTGGTCAAATGAAATATGTATAAACTTTGGATAATATTTGATGATTATTTTTATTCAGTTTGACTTAAACTCAATAAATTTAGAACTATTTTATTAAGTTGCAAATTCTTAGTCTTCACTTTTAGAACCCGATTCAAATTAATTATAAAAAAACTCTCACTTTTTTAATCATAATTATATATGTTTCATATGCCCAACTCAATTTTAAAAAAATCATACATTTGTAAAAATATTACATATGATTGGAACACTTATGAAAGTTCGGTGACTTTAGAGAGACAAAAAAAGTTTGAGGTATTTAATTGAAACAGTGAGTAAACTTGATTATATTTCTGTGACATTTTCCTTTATAATTTCTGCTATAAGTTTGACCTAACGTCGATTCCGATCGTTTGAGTTATCACTCGGTTTCGCTCATGCTGGCATGTGAAAATAGAAAGTGAAATCTAGTATAGATCGAGTGTAAATATAGCATGATTATGCTAGTAAGATTGTACTTGAAAATTAAAATGAAAAATTATGAATGTTATTGATTAAACGGTTAGTATAAACTATCGTTGTAAATTGATCATAGTTTGGATTATTGTATATTATTTTAATTAGCAAGGTTCGACCTTACTATTTTCACTTTGGCCCTCCATTGTGTTAAGTAATGACTTTTTCTACCTTCTAGCTTAACTTTGTTTCCTGACTTTTATTTTTTATTATTATCATTTTGACCCTCCATTATGTCATTTTTTGAAATCGTAGTAATAGATTGAACCCAAAGTTTATGTTAAAGGTATATTAGTTTTTAACGGTCTTAATTTTCACATTTTGGTTTACACCCGTCCCAACTATCGAATTGGCTATTAACTATCGAAATGTCGTTCGGAGCGTTTTTACAAGGTAACTTTTACATCGATTGACTCGTATTCTCATTCTGATCAAAAGTCCATAAAAACACCAGTCTTGAATTTGAAAAAAAAAAACTTAACGTCATTAAAAAAAAATTTAACAACGATTTATTGATTGCCAAAATGATAAAAGTTGAGACCGTTACCTGTCAATTCGATAGTTAGAACCGGTAAAAACCAACAGATGAAAGTTAAGACTGTTTAAATCGAATATACATATGTTAAAAGTTAAAACATGCCTAAGCGGGATGTAAAACTCATAGTACAAAAACTCCAAGGACTACTTTTGTAATCCGCTCAAATTTGTTTGGACCTTTATCTCGATCAAAATCAATAAGCCATATAAGCTAACTAGTTTAGTACCCGCGCTACGCTCGGGAACATAACATTCAACTAATGCTTTTAAGGATGTTCATGAATGTCCCATTCAGTTTTGAGACAAAACGGTGGTAAATCGGAACACGTGATATATTTTTAAATTTTTAGTATATCAGTATTATACTCAAATTAAAGTGAATAAAATGCTCAGTTTTATGACGTAATTTATTTATTTATTTTGAAGTCATATAAAAATATTATGTATATTTATAAAATACTGAGGTCTTTAATTGTATGTTGTTATTAGCTTTATCCATAAGTTTTATTTTTAAACCTTATCAAATATAAACCGACTCATGGACACCCCTTGTAGTAAAGGGTTAAAAATATAAATAATCTTAAATTTTTCAGAATTCTCCAAAATATTAAGGGACCAAAAATGTAATTAGTTTTATTATAATATATTTTATATACATATTTTAAATAAAAAAATTATTATTGTGAGATAAACTCTCAAATAATACCACATAAGTTAAAAGTTTTAAAAAAATACCACATAAGCTTTTTTGTTTTCATATATTATATTCGATAAGTATCGTACGTTTCAAAAACTTTAATTAAAGGCTTAAAGCATTCGTTTCACAATTTTCTCCCTACAGATAATATTCTCCACGTTTATCATGAATTTCGTGATTACTAAACTGTACTTTATTAAATTAGGATTATTGGACTTTAACAGTCTTAATTATTTGTTTTTTGCCGCTACCGGTCTTAACTTCTGAAATATGTGTTGGCGGTCTCAACTTTATCATTTTAGCCATTAATGGACCGCCGTTAAAAAAGTTAACGGCGTTAACTTTTTTTTTTGAATATCAGGTCGACGTTTTATGGTTTTTGATCAGAATAAGAATATCAGTCGATTGATATAAAAATTACATCGAAACGATGATTCAAATAACAAAATTTGTACATCGATCTGGTTAAAGAACCGTTAGGTTTAAACAACCCGATGAAGCATTCTACATGATTAAGTGACAGATACTTTTACTATATTTACCGACTTTGCTCCGTCGTAGTTTCATACTAATTTTTAAGGATTCCATTTCTGAACCGGTCTAATGTTTCATTTTCCATTGCTACGTGCTCGGCTTTCTCCTCGAGGAGAGTTGCAACATAATAAAACATGTGCATGCATTTTGGTATGGTGACCATGGACGGATTCAACATGAAAGTAGTGGGTTTATGAGAGCCCACCGTCTTAAATTTTTAAAAGAAATTATGAAGAAAATTTCGGAGTGAACCCATAGAATAATTTAAAGTGAACCCATATAGATAATTAGGAGTGAATTCAAATAATAAGTTTCTTTAGATGAGTTGGAATTTAAGGGAGTTAGTATGTTAAATGTCACATGTTCGATTCTTCATACAATCATTTCATTAGAATTTAATTTTTTATCTGATTTTTAACATTTTAGGGCTCCAAATCATGAAGTTCTTCTCATTTCATTTCTATTTTCAAAGTGTAACAGACTTATTGTATCACATTGTTATTATGTGATGAACCTAACAAACTAACTAGATCCGAACCGTTGAATCGACACGAATTTTTTTTATGTCCGGTTTCATTAAAATCGAAGCACTTAAAAATAGTGAACCCACTAATAAAAATTTCTGGATCCGTCACTGATGGTGACAGAAGAAGCAAATCATTTTTCGGCTCATGCTTTTTTGCAATATCTCTTTGTTGGAAATCTACACTTGGTGTAAAATCCGATCATAAACTAAGTTTTTTACGATAAGGGAAGCAATGCGATATGTCGACACTCTCAAGTTACTAGAGCCAAAAAACAGATAGTGCATACTATCTTTTATGGAACGATTTGGAACATTTGGAAGGCAAGAAACGATAGGATCTTTAGGAGGAAAGTTTCATCGGTAAGAAGAAAATGCTCGAAGGCGAAAGAAAATTCGTTGTGTTGGGTGTCAAACAGAGCAAAGATGGAGTCATCAAATGGGAAAAAATAACAGTTTTAATATTTGACACTATGTTTAAGAAGTGTTGTGTATTGTTTGGTGTTATGTTTTTGGCGATGTATGTTCGGATGTTTTGGTCATCAAGATTTTAGCTTCTTGCTATAATGCTTGGTAAAAGAATAAAGTTTTTTATTGACTTGAAAATTTTATTTTTGATGTGTTTTAGCAAAAACTAATAAAATGGTAGTGATGTTTTAAATGATAAGTCACAAAGTCTCTTGAGGAGGAGTATTATCTGACAATGACAACCACCTTATTACCATCTCATTAAGAGGATGTATATTAATCCAACATACATTAAAAATAAATAACAACTCGTCGTCTCCGTCTCCGTTTCATCCTTGGTAGAATCCAAGTATTCTAGATCTAGAGTTGCAAGATGTTCTATAATATCATATCGAATTCGGTGATATATATCAGAATCATGCAACTCCATAAGTGCAATATCATGCACGTGCAAAGTAACTTTCTAATCATGTCTATACTCATTGCACATATGGGTCGTCTAAGTATATACCCCATTTAATCTTAAAATCCTGAAACCCCACTTGACGTATTTTCTAGCCGACTCTTGCACTTTCTTGAATTTTTTTTCCTTTGGATCAGATGGATGTGGAGTTGCTTTCACAGTCATGAAACTAGTATGGTAGATCATGTTCATTAAATAGTACTCGCGTTTGTATAGTCTACCATGCACATGCATGAGATACTTAGGCACGTCCCATTTTGTTCGCTAAGAAATAGTGGAGTTTGGTTGAGAAAATTGATGTCGTTGTTGGACCCAGGAATACCACAGTAAGCATGCCACCACCATGTATCTTGTGAAGTCACCGCTTCACACATGACCGTATGGTGATTACCTATCATATATTGTCCACACAACCTACTTAGATAATTTCGCCAAACAAAATGTGTACAATCGATGCTAGCAACCATCCCTGAAAGATGGTGTTTCTCTTCGTGGGCTTCATATAAAGTGCAATGTCATGGCTAATGGAACATTGGAAAAGTTCGGTCCCATATAAACTAATTATAGAATCACAAAAATATTATGGGCATTCACTTGAAGTCCTAGCCGACATGCATAAAATATTCTTCGGGAGGATTGCCTGTTGCAAGTTGTGTCACGGTGGATGTGACATTTTGTAAAGCTGTGAAACTCTTTTTATTTCTCTCGTCCTAACCCTCTTGAAAATATTAATTTGTTGCTTCAATGTCTGATATAATTTTTAAAAATTAAGGCTTAGACATATGATACCTAGTGTGAGACATCTCCACCAAATACTTGGGTGAGATATCAAATAATTCACCACTGGAGTCTTGTGTCCTTGTTCATGATCTCATTCTACGTATCGTCTTAAAGAGGTTGTTGTGTCGTCTTCACATATTCCAACACCATACATAAACTACTATCGCTGGACACCAACTCGTCGTTTGGAGAGATAGAGAGAACAACTAATTTCCTTCTATTAATTGGTAGGGTATGGAAATTTTGTAAAATTTTGATAAATGTGTTAGGTTTTACGGTAGAGATTGAGTTGTGTTTTGTGTGTATGATAGAAAATATATGTTGTATATTTAATTCGTAAAAAAACTACATTTTTAGTATCGGTCAAACACACAAAAAGGGATGAATTTGATTTGTGGCAAGCAAGTATCGATACTTGTGTTTCATGTAATAGTGCCCTATCCGCATCGGTCAAACACACAAAAAGACAGTTTTACCATGCTAATAACGTTAACCCGCACCCACTAAGGGTGCTACACCCTAAGGGTGCTTTTGTAACTAAAAAATTAGTAACCTATTATTGACAACAATTTTAGCTTTGAATGTACTCTTAATCATGAAAAGTGTTTATTTTTTATGTTTATTAGAAAACAACAATCAATAAAAAAATGTGATCATTATAGTTTTAAGTTTTTACTTTTTAAAGGATTTTACTTTATTTGCTTTTTTATAAAGATTTTTTTTATAGTTTACTATAACTAAGATGCCAATTTCATCATCAATCTTCACGAATTTAGCCTTTGAATTTATAGCTTTGTACCTTGTTCATTGCCTCAAAAGAAAAAAGGAAAAAGAGGAGCGTTGATGGTTCATGACTCACGAGGGCTTCACTTTTTGACCAAACTAATGAGAGGATTTTGATCTTTTTGTTGTCTCCTAATCACAGTCACACATTTCATGCCTCTCAATTTCTCTTATATTATTGTACTAGGTAGGTGGGTTGAAAAATTATGCAAAGTGTATTCTACAAAGTGGATGAAGTTTTTTTAACGTGTATTTTCGGTACAAAGTCGTGAAAAACTGTCGGTGGCATTAGAACTATATCGTTAAACTTGGCGATCCTAGCTTATAGCTTTTAAGGTTTTGTTTTAGCCTTAGGGTTTAGTTTTTAGGTTTTTTTTCTTTAGTTGGGGTTAGAGGTGAGGGTTTAGGTCAATCTGAATGAGGTTTTTAAAAGTGCTGGGACAAGTATGTTCTTGCTTGTAAGCTTATATATTGATAATGATAAATTAAACTGTGTCGTAAAATATTATTAGTTAATTATAAATTAATATGTCACACAAATGTTCCGATAACTCGTGTTTAAATATGAAAATGTCATTAAGATTCACTCAAGTATCATCTTGTAATTTGTTTGCAAATTTGTTTCATTTTATCTTTGTATAAGAATTAGAATGAATTGAAACATATAAGTATTTGTTTTATTTCACAATAGGTGCTCCTATATTGTGTTGGTGGCGACTTGTATCATTGTATTTGGTTATGCCATGACACCTATCGAGTTTTAGTTAGATAATTTTTATCAACAACTTTGTATGCGGTGCATTGTGGTGTGTCAAAGGACATATGTCAACCCCTAGTCTCTTTGAAAATTTAAAACAAAAGACATAACAAACACAAATCTTAACATAGTTTATAATTATTTTTTCTTGTCTAGTATTCACACGTATATAACAAACCTCAACTAAATCCCGCTCTTATTTATCAACTAGGTTTAATACCCGTGTGTTACACACGGGTTAAATAGTAATATTTATAAAGAAATTATAACTATTATATTTAACAATTTGTAAATATATAACATTTAAGGAGTTGGCTCCATCAACTTGCATGGTGAAAAATTTAGCTAAATTTTACCTCCCAAACTTCCTATTATAGAAAAAAAAATCCCTCCAAAAATTGCCCCCTAAAAGTTTGATTTATTAGATAGATAATAACATCATGCAAGTCAAAGTGAAGGACTTCACACGTGTAAGTTGTAACATACTCCCTTTGAACAATCTTTTAACTTGCATTTTATCTATATTATAAATCCACTATGGTGTTCTTGAGCTACACCAAATTGAAAAGGATTTGGGGCAATAAAGTCACGGGAATGTGAGTTGACACTTGCAATAATTGGGTCCACGATTATTTTATGGTCCAAAATCTTGAAAATTTATGAATGAGCACTAAACTAGTCAATTTTGCTTTAATGAGACAAATTTATGTAGCCATGTGTGTTACCCCACAAGTTTTATGTCGGATCATTGTGCAATTGCATGATTGTTGAATCTTCTCATGCAACTATAGGGGGAGGAGGTGGGAGGGTTAAATCAACTAATTAAGTGAATTTAATATAGAAAATATAATAGATATATTTGATAATAAATGTAGGGTACACTTAATTTCTTCTCTTGTGTGGTCCGGTTTAGATATCATATTATCATTAGAGATTTTAAAAAAATTGGAATTGGGTTAATACGACACCCTTATTTTTAATCCAACACCTCTGGCTTATATACGTGTCGTATAGGTTATATGATGTGTATGGTCATTGTCTTAGGAAACAAACATTGACATTGTTAGTCCTGTGATGGCTACTATACACGTCATATAGTTGTCATGAGCGAGAGCGAAGCCTAGAGAGGCGGAAGCACTAGCTTCTAGGACGAAGCAGAGCTCTTATACGACAACCCAAATTCTATACAAGGCTCACCATCATTATTTAATAATTATATATAATTTTGAAATAAAAACTATATACTCCTTTTACACTTTATAAAATTATATAATAATTTAAGTGGTTTTTATTCTTTCTAATTTTTTACTAATTTTTTACTTTTTATAAACTAAGTTTTAGTCATATTTACCATTCATAAAACGTAGCTTTTGTATTCAGTTAATCGGACGATACCCAAATAACCAAACATAGTAAACAAATGTATATAAATTAGTTCGTACAAAACAAAACAAACCAAAAAAATACATTTGATAACGACTATCACTCTAACATGTCCAACGATGCAAAATATCCTTGGCTCTTCGTACTTTCATCTTAACATCAAAACATAAGTCTGCCTACCCAAGCAAAAACATGCTGTTAAAAATGTTACTATACAATATTATCATATATTCATTCGGTTTATAACTTACAACATTCCGATACCACACATAACTATTATGTCACTTATGGTTCTACACTTGTGCTATCATGTTGTCTTGATTTGAAGATGAACACCTTTGGTTAGACATCTTAAAAGGTAAATTTAGAGAGACAAATTTGGGATGAAAGTTTTGGTGATATCAATAATCGATAAATGTTGTGTTGAAGGAATCATATTGTATTTATCTATTTAGTTGTATTTATAATAATTTTGTTGTGTTTGTTTGGTTGTAATGGTTTGCATATGCAGTTTTATTTACAACTAGTTTAACATGTAAAAAAACAGCTAGTTTTACCTTTCAAACCGAAAATCAATACACAAACTAGTTTTATAAAAAAATGTGACTATAACTATAAATATTAACTTACGATTGGATAATCGTTCTTATTAACTTTTTACATCAAAAACTTATAATCGAGATGATAAGATTTTAAAAACTACAATGAACGATTTTTACAAAATCCTAACGTGAGAAAAAAAAATAAAACAAAAAAGGTGACGGTTTGCCCTATGTGACGTATTACATACATGCATACATACATAGAGTACTATAATTATAATTATAATAATAATAATAATACTAATAATAATAATAATATAATAAAAATAAAAATAATAATAATTATTATTATTAGTATTATTATCATTATTATTATTATTAATATTATCACATGTGACATTTATGTTTAGGGATAACATATATAGGCAATGGTGAACATAAAAGCAACTACATACCACAATTCATCACCGAACCACTTTTGGTCCAACTAGTGGTATGGTTCGAAACCTACCCCAAACCATCCCAGCTCCATTTATTTGAAATCTTGGACGACAATTAGTTGATTTTTTTAAAAATCATATATGTCACATATCGGTCTATATGTGACATATAGAAGTGGTGCTAAACAAAAATCTATCAAAACTAACAATCTTGTATGTTTTAATTTCTCATGTCAAATTTAAGAGTAACATATAGTTATAAATATGACACTTAAGTGTTTTAAGTGTGACACCCCCTCAATATGTCACGTATAATCTAATATGTAATATAAAGAGGTGATGAGAAATATAAAAAAAGAATAACTCCCCTAACTAAACATGACCATTTAGAAACATTTTCCATGACAAATGTATACACATCATGACATCAATCCATCAAAATAGACCAATTACCTAATTTTGCTCTATTTAATAACATTTTCTGGACTAAATTACCAAGGTTTTATAATTCAGTGTTATAAAATTCGCTAAGCGGTAGTCGGGCGGTGAGGTACCTTGGAGCTAGGAATCGGGATTAATCGTAATTAATCGGTTTAGTGTTTTTATATGTAAATTTCATTTTTGTACATATATACACACACTGATGTGAATATAATACTTCCACATTCATGGATTTTGAATTTTTATATGTAAATTTCAGTTTTATACACACACAAACACACATTATTGCGAACGTAATACTTTAAAATACATCAAAATTCTAAGTTTTGATCGTGAAAAGTGAAATAAACACCTAAGGTTATGTATTTAAGGACTATAACCCATGGGTTATCAATCGGGTCGATAAACTGAAGGTTTAAAACCCATTAAAAAGCTTTGACTTTAGTTGACCGATTACTACGATTAGGACCGCCTAGCACCGCCTACCGATTAATTGACCGATTTTAGGAAATCAACAAGGTAATTCACCGATTACCGATTAATCGACCGCCTAGACCGATTTTTACAACACTTTTTTATATTCATCTAAAATTTCATTTTCCTTACCAACCTATCTTTTATTGAAAATCTAAACAGAAATAATAATAATAATAATAATAATAATAATAATAATAATAATAATAATAATAATAATAATAATAATAATAATATTCTTATAATATTATCATTTCTATCAAAACAAATTTTGTAGTGCTTACTTCCTAATTTCCTAGAGGTGCATAAAACCGATATTGGGCCAAACCGATTTTAATAGAATTAAAGAACGTTGAAACCGGACCGTGTCGCATCTCATTCGGTAAGCTACATGTTCGGTCCATGGAGACTAATATATCCTCAAACTCATTTCAACAAATAATATGAGATGAAACCGATTTTAAATCGGCAGATCATATAGGATTGGGACCAGTTTCGCCTAAATCGGTTTAATGCATACATTTTCGGACCATAACGCTTTGATCATGCACCTCTAGGCTCTAGTCATTCAAGACTTCAAGTTATATGAAAATAAATTGTGACATTATGTCCTGGGCCTGGTAATGGGCCAATTTTTTGGGTTACATATTTTTAGTCAATCAATGGGCCAAATACAATAATAAAGCTTTTTTTTTCATTTCATTCATTCAAGTCACTGGTGTTGAACAAAATCGAAATTGGTGTTTACAATCGTTTCAATGGCGACTTCGAAATTGGTGAAAGCGATTTTAGATCCGAAGAAAAACTGGTTTGCTGCTTTGCACAAGAAAACAATCGACAATCGTCTTCGCAAATACGGTCAGTTTTCATTGTTTCTGAATTTGTCATCTCAATTTTAGGGATTTGTATATATTGTGATTTTTGGGACGATTTATTGATGTTTTGATGTGTTATATTGGTTAATGATGACAATTAGGTTTGCGATATGACGATTTGTACGATCCGATGGAGTCATTAGATATTAAGGAAGCGTTAACTAGATTGCCTCGTGAGATTGTTGATGCTAGAAACCAGCGTCTGTTACGCGCTATGGATCTTTCGATGAAACATGAATATCTTCCTAAAGATCTTCAGGTTCATTTCTGTTCATGTGTTGTTGATTTGTATGCGTGATATCAAGTTTTAGCTGATTTATGTGTTGTGAATAGTTGTTCAAATGCTCAGTTTGTGTAAAATGTGATGTATTTGGTTGTTGTAACAGGCACAACAGACACCATTCAGGAGTTATCTGAGTGATATGTTAGCCCTGGTAAGTGTTTTGCCATTTAAGTTTTTATTTTGGGTATAAATATAGGATTGGAACTGCTTATTTCTGTTGCTACTTGGGGTTTTTTGTCCTTATGCTTTTGTTACTTATATCGTTCCGAGTTTTGCATGCACAGTGACTTTTTGGTGATGGTTGGAGACTTCGAGTGTGTGGATTGACTAGGAATCTTAACTGAATTGTTGTACTGGTTATGAAGCGCTGCTTTGCAGTTTTTACTTTATGGTTACTAGTTTTTGTTATGTAGGCAAAGTTGTGTCTGAAGAAGAAATCAAAACTTGACTTTTAGAAAAGTTTTTAAATTTAATTAAATTAGCTTGGAATATGTTAGAAGTTATCACTTCACACTAGGTTATTGTTATTAAGGGCATTAAAAGCAATAGAGTAGCTTTTTACCCTTCTATAGAATGAAATGATGCTGTTTTTGCTAACTAGCATGCAACCAGTCATCAAAAGTGGTTTTTAAGAGTATTTTTTTGTTGTTTTTAAGATAAAAACAAGTGAAAATGAATAATAATTAGGAAATAAGGTTGATCGAGGCTGGAGAGGTCCATCAACTCTTTCCGGTGTACTTTTGTTAGGTAAACTAACTCTCCCAACGAGTTGAAGTCACCAATCAACTTAAGCATTTAGAAGTAATAAGATTAGGGCTTATGAAGTACGGAGTAATAAATAATCTAATGATCACCTGATACAATTTTTTGGATCACTCCAGAAACCAACAGCAATTATAAAGACAATCAATTTTCCAACTTATCCTGCAGTAAATGAATGGCTTTGGCTCTCTATGTTATGAGTGTCTATGCATATATTTTTTCTCAATGTTTCTACTAACCACCAAACTTTACACCACCTTTGTCACCTAATGAATTCTTGTTTCATATCTATATTGCTTAAGGTTGAAATCATTCAGTTGTGGTTTAAATTTGTGGAACTATATATATTTATGTATTGCGAGACCATTTATGCAACAAAAACTAGAAATAAGTTACTGATGTAGAGGATCAACAAACTGGAGAAAGAGTGAGGAAATGAAGAAAAAATCTTACAAGACCAGAATCCAAAAGATATACACTACAGAACTTAAAGTCGTGTAGAAGATCATCTTTTGTACGTCCAAACTGTATGTAGAAGTAAAGCAATGATATATCTTGTTGCAAATAATTGAGACCGGTAGTTAAGAAGAATTATAAGCAAAGCAATATTACGATTAGTAGTATATTGGAAGAAGTTTAAAGCATGGAATGTGTATGCTTTTATACCTAAACAGAGGGATATGATTTGTTGCTCACTTGATCCTACTATAATGTAGAACAAGAACGTGAAGTATCAAGTAGCTACATGCTAATTGATTACATCCAAGTATAGAAGCTTGATCATACTGCAATAGAGTTTTATTGTAAAAGAGATACTTGAGTGCATAAGAAGTAAGTTATCAAGGTTTGGAAGAATGAAAGCCATGAAGAACGGATTTCATATTTCTATTTAAGGGTTTATAATAACCTTTCAAAGAATTCAAGATGAATTGAAGTCCATACTTCTGTGCCAATCATTAAGTTGAAACATTTGAGGACCTAGCATAATCATATAAGGAAACGAGGTCTATAGAAAAGACGAAGCTGTTGGAACTTGGGATTTTTTTTTTAAAGTACTCGTGAAAACGAATTTATTCGTTGATGTACATCAAAAAATTAAGCAGCATAAGAATTAAAATAAAAGGCCTTGAAAGAGCTGGTAGATTGAATTCCCAGGATGGAATATTTGTAGAAGGGGTGTCACATGTCCCTCATGCTGGTACCGTGTAGAAATTCTTAGTTGACATATAAGCACAAATGCATACTTTGTAAGATAATACAGTAGCCTTAGTACTTCTGTATGTGAATTATTATATTTTAAGGAGACATATTTTATGGTCAAGTTAATCAGTTTTCACCCATTTAAATATAGCAAATATTTATTAATCTGAAACAAGGTCATGACTTATGACTGCTGCAGGTGGAGAGGGAAAAAGCAGAACGCCAAGCCCTGGGAGCATTGCCTCTCCAGCAGCGCACCATACCCTAGTTTCTTTCTTTTATCCTCTGCCAACCACCTGGTGAGAAAGTCAACATTTTTTTCAATTCGAACTATATAGCTATAATAATTATACTTTTGTTATTTGACATTATATTCATTTTCGCTCAGCCAGCCTGTTGCTACATGTTGTTTGTTTATTTTTCAGTAACTTTTATGTAAACATATACATGTGTGATAGCATGTAAAAGTTTCTACCGCTCGAATGGTTTCTTGTTTCCTTTCTCTCATGTTTATGAATCAGTCATGTACCATTTTTGTTCCATGCATATTTCCTAAGTGGTACTCCATGATCAGTTAATTACATTTTAAAACTATCTGCACTGATTTAACATCGGAGACCCATTTAGTATGATTGTAACTTTGATATTATATGCTGATTAGGCGTATGATCAGTTAGACTTTTTTAACCGGGAGTTGTGGGTGCTAGACTCATTCACGTTGTCCCTTTTACCCTTGCATCTGAAGTGTTTCAGCACTTGCCAAGACTTGTTTCTAGATGTAATCATGTAAAATGTAAATGCCTTAGACCAAAAGCTTGCATGTTTAGGGTAGATGGACGTCATTGCTACCTGAGGAAGATTGCCTGCTAAGTGATGGTTGATATACTTTATTATCAGGATCTATACTAGAAACCAATGTGGGGTTGTTGATTTGGAGTTGATTTAAGAGCATTGATGATATAGTCTTGAAGCTCTGAATGAGGGGCTAATGATTTGAAGTTACTTCTCTCATCAGCTTTGAGCCTACCACAAGAACAGTTATGTTGTTTTAGGGTTTCCTTCGTCAACATAAGTACCTCACAATCATTTCGCACGAGATGATAACTCCCAAACTTATTTTGAATGGGATACACTCGAATCATATTCCTAATCTTTTTTATTATTAGACTTGAACCCTCAACTCTGAATTGGTTGGTGTTATTAGCGTGGATCCTTCATGCTGCAATATAATGACATGTCATTCTAGAATTATTTGTATATGCATTCGTCTGGGTTCTATGTGGTTTTTAATTTGACTTGTGACGACAATGTAGATGCTTGCGTGTAGATGGTCTAGGACTTACGAAGAGATCTCATTAACTTTTTAATCACATAATTGTTGTTAATACTGATTTTAGCCTTTTAACTTGCATTGTGATACATAACAAATATAAGATATACTGTACTCATGGTCTCTTCGTGGATCTATGTGGGTTCTTTTAGCTCTTTACTTCATATATTCCTTGTAATAAATTCCAAAGACTTGTTGATTTGTATTTCTTGAAATAATGTTAAGAATGTACATCCTGAGCAACCATAGTGCTTTTGAATCTATCATCATTTTCTTTTTAGAAAACTTTAAAGCATCTTTATGAACCATAGTACCCCACTTGACGGACAACGTGAACCATAGGAACATGAGGTCCTTTCTTAACTAAAATCCATGTCTTATCTTGGTTTCTTAGAAGATTCTCCATTGGTCTTTTACATATCATACCCAATAGGTGTGAACATAGGAGGTGTAGACCGAGTACCATTCTTCATATCACGTCTACTAATAGTCGTCTAATAATAGCAAGAGGTGAAGCAGTTGCGACATTGACATCAACCATTTTTTAAGAGTTATCTTGACTGAAAAGGTGTCCGATTTAAAAATTCATAGAAAAACGGTGTGATTTAGTGAAAAAGTTCAAACAAATCAAGAGCCAAAGCTCTTATACCACTTCTTGTATTGTGCTAAAGAAGAATTTTTTACAAATACAACTCAACAAATATGGAATCTCGGTTTGTCTAAGATCATCAACATACCATACTTTGAATATAAACAAGAACATAGAATAACCTTCAAAGTTGCACTAGAGTGAGATATTTATACTACAAAAAATAACACTAGAAATGTATCCGTTCATTCTATGTTAAAGATCAATGAGAAGCTACAACCATTGATCATGCACAAACATAGCTTGAATATATAATCTAAACGGTCACAAGGAAAACATAAAAAAAACAAACATACATTGTGATATATTCAGCCAACAGACAATACACTATTGTGATGTTATGGTTGCTCCAATAGTCTTTAGTACTAACCTTGTCTACCTAATGTGGACTTTGTCGAATAGACTATGATTTAGCAGATGTAGACATGTAGTCTATCGACAACTTCATAGCTTTGTCTTGGTAGTAGTGCATTCAGCTGCCTTTTTTGTCTTTGCTAAAACTTATGAAGTAGCAACAAATTACTTTTTGATTTCTATAGCTTCTATCCTCTTTATCCCAACAAATTCCTCTTAGAATGACGCTACCAAAACTTCACTCAAACATCCATTTTGTATAGTTGCATCTTTCTTTATGATTTCAGTTACATGTGCCATCGTATCACCACTTTGGTTTTAATGAGGAAGATTTGCAATGTCAAGAAGATTGTGAATTTGTGATATGAGCGCCTAAACTATTGCACTTCATGATAAACTTTGTGCACAACACCTGTTAATCAAACCTTCATGAGACAATTGGATCATGAGATCCAAGGGTTCAACATGCATAACCTCTCCTTCATCAAATAGAACTTCTCGTTCTTCGGGTTTATCGATATAGAGAATGAGTGACAGGTTGGTGAACATTCTTTGTTCTAAGAACTCTTATGTTGATGCTGATTAGTTTGGACATCTGTAGCATTCATCAGTTCCATATTTTCTTGTGATCAAGACTGTATTAGATTTCGAGTTAACAGTCCAGGCAATAATCCTCCTTTGCTCAGTTGGTGTATCATTGGGTGGTGATGGTGGAGAATTTTCTAATGTGTCAGCTTTTGACTATGAGCTTGATGATTCGGCAGTTGCTTCAGCATATTGTTATGTTTCGGTAGGAGTGGATTCAGCAAATGCAAGTTCAGAAGGTGTTTCATGAGATAGAATGTGGGTGTTCAAAACTGGATATTCGAATTTTCGGATAGTTGATTTCATTATCCGAATTATCGGAGGTTACATATATCAGATTTCAAAATTCACTTTGACTACGGTTATAGCGTTGCAAGAATGCGTTCACACAGAGTTCGTTTGGCTCGGTTTGCTGTGACTAAATATTACTTCTTAGGCAAAATCCACTTTGTATAGGAACCATCCTCCAAATGATTATTATATATATTTTTGTTCACATAAAATATATTCATTCAAATTAAACAACATAGTCATTCACATCTTGAATCTCCGTCCTGAACATATCTTGTTGAATTGACATTGACTTTAACCAATTGACGTTGGCTATTGTTGACTTTGGCTATGATGATAATATATTAGACTATTTTTTAGACCCAACAATACTCCCCTTTAGCTATGATTATCAATGCATTGCATCGTATTCAACACTGATAAGTCAATCATGATTGAACTACAATGTAGAAAGATTCAGTTTGAATTTCAGGTCAAATAATATTCCCCTGGACTGATGCTATCCTAAATAGTGTTGCTGTATATCTGTATCTCACAAGCTCCACTTTTGGTGTGCATCCTCTTGATAAGAACGGAAACTGTTTTCTCGAATATTTCTTTAAGTGCTTCAGAAGAAGTATGAGGAGTATAACTCGGTATCTTCTGCAAATTTGTGGAATATGTTTTCTGGTTTCATACTTTGCTGATCAAATGGTGATTGGCAATCACTTGCAGCAAAATCCCAACACGAGCACAGACAAAATCTACACATTCCTCAATTCAACAAACCAATAAACTCGTGTTTATCTGTGTTTGTAACCTAGTAAACTTGTGTTTGTTTGTGTGTGCAATTACCATGAAGTGCATGCTAGTCCATTTCAATACCATAATATAGAAGACTTGAAAAATAATTTGAAATGAAAAATCTTTTTTGAATTTCTTGAGAAAATTTTTATAACATAAGGTAATATAAAGAAGAATAACAAATGTAATTCTACATCAATAAGTAGTGGGGTCACTAAATTAATATGGTTATTATTGTTGTATTTTTAATTAAACAACCCAAAAATGATTTCCGGTATGTTTGTCTTTTTAAACCCAAGTAACATTCTTTTAACAAGTAGCCTATGATATTTATTATGTTTTAGTTTGATTTGGATGCAAGATTGGACCCCTCACTCATTTGGTAAAACCTACCCATTCTCATGGTTTAATGAGTTTGTATGGTTTAATGAGTTTGTACACCACGACTTTTGATGAATGTATTTTTGTAGGGTCAATATGATATTTCTTTGAGGATCATTGAGTACTAAATGAGTGATATAAACTGATATAAGCACTTCAGGTCTATATTCATATATAGCATAGGAGATGATCATCTAAACGTGCTGATGAGCGCTTTAACTCTATATTAACATATAACAGAGAAGATCATCACTCGGGATTAATGCTCATGAGATTTATGGATCTTGAATTTCAAGTGACCTAAACAGTTTCAAAGGAAACTGACTAATCAAAGTTGATTAGGGTTTCATTAAAGTTTTTGTTTTTCAATCTTAATTCTAGTTTAGGATTTGAAACAAAACTGATTAATCGACATTGCTCTGCTAGCACATGCTGATCAATTTTGTAATCACATAATGAAAAGCATGTGTAATAACTGTAAGATGGCATCGTTCTTGAGGATAATCGAGATGCCGTTTAGGGTGTACAGTTAGTATGGTTTAAGTGATAAAGATAGATCACAAATTTTAGAGGTTTTTTTCATGTGTTATGATAGTCACCCTCTAATGATCTCTCTTATGTTTTATATATACATCAAAGGAGAAAACCCTAATTAGAGTAATATGGGTATTTATATTCATTGAGTGCATACCAAATAAGACTTATGAGCATTTAGGTCAATAACTATATAATAGATAAATAATAATAACAACCATATAATAACATATAACCAATGGCATGATATAAATTTGGATACGAGTTACTAGTGTGAGTGAACATAAATTAGAAAAAGATGTGTATACTTGACACACTGATTGACCTGTGACACCTGCTTACATGGGAGGCAATGCGGCTACATCGGTTGGTTCAGAGTCAAAGGGTGGCGTTCGAACTGTTATCTCTACATAATATCAAGAGCCATCGTTATCGCTAGATGTCCTTGTAATGTGGCAAGTGAGTGTGAAGTGGCAAAACACTATTTCCCCTGCACTATAATGGGCCATGCACTACAAGTGATTTAAATTGAGAAAAGGTAAGCAAAGGTAAGTGAATTAAAGTGATCAATCTGGGTGTATATTATGTGTGTGTGAGATAAAGTAATGTCAATGTTTTATGTGATCATGTGAGTGGGAAGTCTTGGTTCATCATAGTGGTTTTTAAATGATATTTCCCATAAAAGGTGTATTTATACTCACCAGCAAATAATGACTACATACTACTATTTCTTTTGGGTAAGTCTATAAGAGTGGTGGGAGGGTATTTTTTGGAAATCTGATGTGGACAGTGAAATTCTATATAGTATTATGAGTAAAATTTTACTATTTATTTATATTTTAGGTATATTTGAAGATTGTATAGTTTATCTTCATATCTTTTTAATATTAGTATTCTTTAAAACTGATGTAAATGAAGATGAGAAAATATAAAGATAATTGTATAATAAAATATTATTATTTAATTGAAAAAAATATAGAACTAAATTGATAAACTTTAATATACTGAGTAGCATAATGTAATGTAATTAGTTTTAAGAAAAAAGTGCAATTTGAGTACCTGAACTATACTCCAACTTACAGTATGAGTACTTGAGTTTTCATTTTAGCCAATTGAGTACCTAGCCTTTCTGATTTTCGCAGTTTGAGTACCTAGGACTAACAGATGTTAGTTAAGTGTAAACTTATAAGGCTATTCCGGTCATTCATATATAATGTTAGAGTTTAATTAGTAATTTTAGTTTTTATTATCTCACTAACAATAAACAAATAGAACGAAGTTTTCTAAACCCTAAACTATACGTTCCACGTGATTCAAAAATAAGATAGAAGCTGATTTTGTTTGAAGCTTCTATCTGATGTTCGAGCATGTGGAACATAGATTTAGGAGTTTAAAAAACGTTGCTCTACTTATTTAGTGAGACTTTTAAAAATAAAATTACTAATTTTGCCCTAACATTAGATAGAAAATAACCAAAATAGCCTTATGAGTTAACACTTAACTAACATCAGTTAGTCCAAGGCACTCAAATTATGAAAATTAGAAAGGTTAGGTACTCAATTAGCTAAAATAAAAACTTAATTAGGTACTCATAATGTAAGTTGGAATATAACTCAGGTATTCAAATTGTACTTTATTCTAGTTTTAAAGTTATGTGGTGGATAAGTAATCCTTCTATGTTCACATGCCTTGGTTTTGGAGTATGACAATACTAGTTTAGTGCTCGTGCTACGCTTGAGAACACAATTCAAGTGATGCTTTTAAGAATGTTCATGAATGTTCCATTTAGTTTTGAGACAAAACCGTGATAAAACAGAACACATGATATATTTTTAAAAATTAGATTTTTAGTATAGCAATATTATACTCAAATTAGAGAGAATAAAATGCTTAGTTTTATGGTGTAGTTTATTTTTTTAAATCATATAAAAATGTTATGTATATTTATAAAACACTGGGGTCTTTAATTGTATGTTATTATTAACTTTATTCATAAGTTTCATTTTTAAACCCTATCAAATATAAACCGAATCATGTACACCCCTTGTAGTAAAGGGTTAAAAATATAAATAAGCTAAAATTTTTCAGAATTCTCCAAAATATTAGGGCCCAAAAATGTAATTAGTTTTATTATAATAAATTTTATATACATATTGTAAATAAAAAAATCATTATTGTGAGATAATCTCTCAAATAATGCCACATAAGCTAAAAGCTATGAAAAGATGCCACATAAGATTTTTTTGTTTTGGTATATTATATAAGGATTGCAATTATTATGCATAGAGTAACTTACAGTTTTTGTTGTCGTGTTTTTTACATATTTAACTGATGGAGTTTTATCCTATCACTTTATTTCAACTTTTTGCTTATTGATCTTTGCTTTTAACACAAATGGTTATAAACCTCAACTCCATTCACGTTTCTGTTCGTCATGTGCCCCACACACGAGGAGCAAAAATGACACTTCCATTCCTTTTTTATGAGTAAATTGTAGTTTTTTATGTGTTTTGATGTCTTTAGCATGTTTAGTCGCACATTAATAATTTGATCTCTGTGATTTTTATTCGTAACACCCACTGGTCTCAAGTCATAAAAGACATTTGGGAAAAAAGAAATTGGGTCCGTAAAATCGATCTAGGGTTGGGGTGTTTTTACTTGATCGTTGGGCAAAAAAAAGAAATTTGTCAAAAAGACACAAAGGAAAATGTCTATTTTGCCCCTCATGTGCAGGATACGTGAGGAAAAGTTAAAGGAAACGTGAACGGAGTTAGGGCTTGGGACCATTTGTGTTAAAATAAAAATCATAAGGACCAAAACATTTAGAGTGAGACTGAACCTGTTCAATGCATCAAAACACATAAATCAAAACTGCAATTTACTTCAAAAACGAAAGGAGATGTCTTTGTTGCCACTCATGTAGGGAATGCTTAACAAAAGCGTGGACAAAGTTAGGACTCAGAACCATTTGTGTTAAAAAAAATCATAACAACTAAATTTGTTAGAGTTACACGGAAGCTATTAGAGGTGTCACACAAACACCAAACTGCATTTTTACTTGTCACACATACAAGGGATCTTTATCTAAATTGTCTCCAAGCGTATGCTAGGTTGGTAAAATATTGAGGTTGTTTCTCTACCCTTATCACCAACACATTTATGAGTTTTGTCTTTGGTAAGAAGTTGCAAGATAGACATGTAAATACACCACACTTGTTTCCATTGTCACATACTTGTTTGTGGACCATCGATCAATGATACGTCATGTATAGGTGGCCGAAAGACTTTTAATATCTTCACAACCACTTAATTGTCTAGTCTAGGATATATATATATATATAGTTCTTTCTTCCAAATTGAACGATGGAATAAAGCGTCAAACGATAATAACAAAGAAGACTAGTTAGACGTTAAGACTGGATGATAACTTTACCATAATTTTAAGACGACGCGTTAAGTAACTCAGAACCTAACAAAAAACGAAACAATTGATAACAAATGAAACCGAGTACAACGCTACAATTGTCAACTCTGCTTGCCTTCCCCACTAGTAAACATTGAATGATATTAAGTTTAGTTTGGCATTTGTATTGAAATCATTAATGACGTTAAGGTTATATATTTACTTGAAACTTAGGTTATCAACTAGATTTGAGATCGGGTTATATTAAAAGACTAGTTTAGTGCTCGCGCTACGCTTAGGAACATAATTCAAGTGATGCTTTTAGTATGTTCATGAATGTTCCATTTAGTTTTGAGACAAAATCGTGGTAAAACGAAACACATGATATATTTTTAAAAATTAGATTTTTAGTATAGCAATATTATACTCAAATTAAAGAGAATAAAGTGCTTAGTTTTATGGTGTAATTTTTTTTAAATCATATAAAAATGTTATGTATATTTATAAAACAAAGGTCTTTAATTGTATGTTATTATTAACTTTATCCATAAGTTTCATTTTTAAACCCTATCAAATATAAACCGACTCGCGTACACCCCTTGTAGTAAAGGGTTAAAAATATAAATACTCTTAAATTTTAGAATTCTCCAAAATATTAGGGGACCAAAAATAGAATTAATTTTATTAGAATAAATTTTATATACATATTTTAAATAAAAAATCATTATTGTGAGATAATCCTCAAATAATACTATATAAGCTAAAAGCCATGAAAAAATGCCACATAAGATTTTTTTGTTTTGGTATATTATATAAGGATGTATGTTAAAACTATTTGCTAAGTCGGAGGTAAAAAATTAAGGGATATTGGATTTTAATTTATTAATCCAACTTAAAAAATTCTCTGTGGCAATTTCAACTTATAATTTATTTTTTCACAATGATATGTCGTCAAAGTTAACTTAACGTCGTTAAGTTTTTATAGAATTTCATACACATGTTTTAGAATTGGTCGGAAAGAGAATAAAAGTTTATTGATGTAAAACTTATCTTGAACCCGTGCTCTAAATGACCAAACAATTTTTAATCAGGTCTTTAAACCTAACGGTGCTTACATGTTGTTGTTTAAAGTCAACTACCACCAAACTTACTTATTATTTGTATTGAAATCTTAATGATATTAAGATTATAATTTATATTCTCGAGTTCACAGAACAGTAAATGAAAGAAAGTGTATGGGATCCCTTCCTTTTCTTTTCTCTTCAATGATGCTAAAGAATAAAGGTTAAATGCTACTTTTTATAACGGCTTAAATACTACATTTAATCTGACGTTTATTAATGACGTTATGCACGGTTATTAAATTTTCAAAAACGGTTATAAACGACCCGTAAGATGAAGTGATATTTCCTCTAGGGTTGAATAGTTTACAACACTCTTTTACGTAACTTGACAGCGACATAATTGTGACTATTTCGATCTTTAAAAGAACAATAAAACTAAAAATTGCTTTCATTTAAATCTTTTATAATAAAAAATTTAGATATCATGTGTCGTCATTCATTAAATCCGGTATTGAATTGGTTTTCTGGTCAATTTTTTGTAAGGATCAATTGAAATAAAAAGATGTTACTATAAATAATTGAGTTAATTACATAAATGGGGCCTATGGTTTATCTAAAATAACAAGTTTGGATACTAAGGTTTTTTTGTTGCAAGTTTGGGTATTGATATTTTAAATTGTAACGAGTTTGGGTACTAACACTAACAAACGTTAGTTGTTCTGTTAACTTCAAGGACTTTTTAATATTTTCATATTAGAAGGGCTATTTATGAAATTTATTATTTGTAATTTACATAAAACATTATAAGATACAAATACAAAAAATAAAATATTCATTTTCTTACCATGTAAATATTTCCTGCATGATGAAGTGGGTGCCGAGTGGTGAGGGAAATAATGCGGGATTGACAATGATGAAGTGGTCTCTATATTATATAATTCTTAATAGCCTCTCGTCTAATTAAGTTACTTATGTCAAAAAGTTGTGAAAAAGTATAAGGTGGTGCTAACCGATGTCTTATGAATATATTGGTGGTGCTACCTAGTGGTTCGGAAAAAAAATCATGGAAAAAAATGAGTGTTTTGTTTTAAATTTTTATCGTATAATATTTCATGTAAGTTACAAAACAAGTTCATCAATCATAAATTAATTACATAAATAGCCCTTTTAATGTGAAAACATTAAAATGCCATTGAAGTAACTATAAAACTAACATTTGTTAGTGTTAATACCCAAACTTGTTACAAATTAAAAGACCAATACCCAATCTTGTAACAAAAAAACTTAGTACCCAAACTTGTTACTTTGGGTAAACCACAGGCACCATTTGTATAATTAACTCTAAATAATTCAAATCAACATTAGTTTTATTTGAAATCGGTTATAAAAAATAATTCAAATCAAAGTAATGATATTTGTATAGATCTATTAACTGGTTTTTGTGCAACTTCCAATGTGGTGTAGTGGTAAGAGACTTGGATTCTCCAAAAGAGACCCAAGTTCTAGTCCCACTACCACCACTTTGGAAGGGGCAAATGGGGGCAATGAAGGGAGACTTGTGGCCAACATAAGTTCGATCTCTGAGCCAAACGGGTTTTACCGCTAGCTTGTTGTCGTGCCTACGGGCGGACGGGCTAGTGGGTTTCCCCCGAATTGGAGTTGGTTTAATAGGTGGGCTTCGGCTACCCAGCGCTGTCTGTGTTCGCAGAGTGTTTGGGGTTGCCTTTCACCATTGGGTTACCCCAGGTAGCCGGGCTTTATTCGTTTCGCTGTCCAAAAAAAATTAACTGGTTTTTGTAATCTATTTCCTAACCGCACGTGTCAAAATATTATTTATGTAACTATTGATATATACATTTATGCATATGAAAATTTTCATAATAGAAACTTTCATACATCAAGTTCCATATTATCTTCCAAATCATTTACACAATACATTCACAAGCTTTCAAGAAATTAGACATATAAAGCATGTATTCTAAAAAGATATATTGGTTTTACTGGTTCCAACTATCACATGTTGTCTTCTATCGGTCTCAACTATTGAATTACCTGTCAACGGTCCTAACTTTTATCACTTTGGTAACCACTGGTCCCGTAGTTAAATTTTTTTAATGCCGTTAAGTTTTTTTTTCAAATTCAATACCGATGTTATAAGCATTTTGATCGGAACGATAATATAAGTCGATTGATGGAAAAGTTACCTCAAAACGACGCTCTGAACAACAAAATAGGGCTTCGATCGGGTGGTTAAACCTAACGGTGCATCAATCAAATGTAAAAATTTTATCGTTTAGAGAGCCTTTTCGAGAAAACTTTTACATCAATTGACAAGTATTATCCTTCCGATTAAAAGTTCTAAAACATCGGTCTTGAATTTGGATAAAACCTAACAGCGTTAAAAAAATTTAACGACGGGACCATTGGTTTCCAAAGTGATAAAAGTTGGAACCGTTGACAACCAATTTAATAGTTAGGACCAGTTAAAGACAAAAGGTAATAGTTGAGACCAGTGAAAACTGAAAACCATTATACCTTCTAAAAAGTTGAAGGTTTATTCACAATTTACATGCTAAAACTTTCATCATATCCTATGTCTTTACCTTTTATATTCCACTTATCGAATGTATTACATTAAAGTGGTTTCAATGAATGTTATGTGATATCTAAAACTCTTTTTTATTAAAATGTATAAATATTGATGTTTCTTTCAATGTGATCCAAATGTTGTGTATCACTAAATCATCATTTGACATTTATGCATAGGTACGCAACGTGGTTTGGTTTAAGCACACTTCTGACAAACGTTTTCAAATAGTATTTTTTGTTTTGGACTTCATGTGACTTGATGCATCATTTCAGATGCTATAATTGTTAGTTTTATTATGGCAAACCAGTTTAACAATACAAATGTATTGTTGGTCAAATTTGTTATGTAACTTTGTTTGAAATAACTGTCGTAGAAACCTAAGATTTTTATATTTTTCATGACCATACACGTGTAGCATGCAGGATCTAAACTACCAAAGTAATAAAAATGTAAATTTTTGCCATAAGTCATTATTTTAATATATCTATCCACATAGCCAAAATCTTGCAGGGCGGCACTTCATTCGCCTACAACTTAAAAGGTACGTGGATCCTTCAATCGGATCAAATCAACCTACCCATTCATTTTTTCCCGGTTGCTACACACCTTTAATTCCCAAACACTTGAAAATTTTCAAACTCTTAGGGGTTGTTTGTTTACCTCTTAATGGTTCAGTTCAGTGCTTAACCATTCAGCTTTCAGAGCGTTTGTTTCAGAAAAAAAGAGCCTCTGAATGGTTCAGTTAAGTGCTGAATGGTTAAGAGACTAAGAGATGTTGAATGAAACTGAATGGAGCATATACTAACTTTATACTCATCTGAAGTTCTACCCCAACATCTCTCTCATTGATGGAACCTCTTAATGGTTCAGACCTCTTAATCATTCAGCACTTAATGATTCAGATTTTACCAAACAACCCCTTAATCTACCTCCACGTCTCTTTCGTATTCCACCATCACACACCGCCACCCTTAGTCTACCTCTACACAAAGAATTTTATTCTTTGACATAATATGATCATCCATTTTACCATATATGTTTTCCGACTAGTGTAATACACGGGTTACTATTTTAGTGGTCTAACATGCAGAATAAGTTTATTGTAACAACATGCATTTACATTTAAAGGTTAAACCAAGGCATTAAACCTAATGGTGCAAATGTGGTAAATGGTGCACATATAATACTCCCTTAATATTAGAAGGAATGATATTATTTATAATATCTCTATTTCAAGGTTCATAGTTTTTAGACGCTCATAATTTTATACACAACATTACTTTAAAGAAAATACATCATAAAAACAAGCATATTATCTTTAAAATGCATGTAATATTGATTAAAAAACAAATCATGCCTTTTTAGTTTTTTTTGTAATTCCGGCAAGCCATTATGTAATATTCGAGCTGATGAAGATCACACATGTTAATCAAAAACTAAGTATATCTAGAGCTTTAATTAGTTTCTTGTTGGTTACTCAAGGGATGATCAAGTGATCATTCATCCATGGATAGTAAAAATCATACAATAGAAGATAAACTTTGAAGCTAGCTAGCTTTGCTCTGCAATGGCCAGTACTATCATCAAATCTTTGTGAGTGAGTCTTTGCCAATTGAACCCTAGCACCATCATATATAATCATCCATAAAATATAAGTAAAATGAGAATGAACCGGTCTATAAACAATGTCTCACTCATTTCATTTAATCCTACAAGTAATGTGTGCACAAATTTATCTTTAAACTTAGGCTACTTATCTCCATCAACAAAATTTGTGCATTTTAAAATAGTTGTCATTTAAAACCGAAAACAAATGAAGTAGTGAAAGTAAAATCACACTAATATCAAGAACCAATTACCACAAACTGCTGAAGGCAAATATTAACATGTATTATGTGTCAAATTATTTCTGTTTTCTTTCTAATTATGCAACTTAAACGCAAATAAATCTTTAATTGTCTTCTTTTATATTGTTAGCATTTAAAAAGTAGAAAATAAAAAAAGAAGCAAAAACAAGGTAAAAAATTAAGGAAAAATAGCAAAAGGAAAATGACCGACAAATCCACATATAGCAGCATGGATAAACAGTTCAATAGTTGAATATTTTGAAGTTACAGAACCCAACACACGTCTCCATGCCTATCAGACATGCCCCCGCCATGTGTTCAAAAATAGAAGAAACTAATATGGGTCCAATGCAAGTTCACGCCTCCGTGTATCCATCACACACCCACGTGTGATTGCCAAAATCATAAGAATCCAAGATCAAGGGGAGTACACGCCCCCGTGTCTCAAACATACGCCCCCGTGTGAGGGACAAAGTGTCAGCTCCATACTAACACACGATCATGTAGCGGAAGATGGTGGGAGGCACACCCCCGTGCCTCCAGTACGACGTGATTACACGACCCTATGTCTCTTGTACACGGCCCATGTGTTGACACCAGATCAACCTATAAATAGCAACCTTTGCTCATTTGTGATGAGATCACCTCTAGAGACTCCAATTACGTTTTCCAATGTTTGTTACTGTCGTTTTAGCTTAGTAGTTAGTATATTAGATCATTCCATGTATCTTGAATCAATTCAATAGTTATCAAATCTTGTGTTGATGTTTTCTAAACATTGTCCAAGTTTGATTTTTATTGTCTCCCTTGTCATGTTTGGCTAAGACTATCCCCATTCACAACCAATCCAACCCAATCTTTTAATAAAAAACTAATTTCTCTTTCTTCCACCTACACAACCCAACCATACCCAACTTTTCACTCTCATTAACAACCCAAACTTCACTACCTTTATTAAATAAAAATATATAATTTATGGTTTTAGGTTTTTGTTAAAATTTATTATAAATATAGTTTTTAATTTTAAAATAATAAACAACGTAATTTAAAAATATCCATAAAAATAAAAATATATACATTCATCCGAAATATATAATGTTAAATTTTTAGATAATAATATTTATAATGTATTAAAAAATATATTTTTTTAAACGAACTCCGTTTTTAATAAAATTTATACCGACATGTTCGTAACAAAAAACTGATCAAGACGGTGTTTTTAGATTTTTTTAAAATGTTTATTATTAGAAGTTATTAATAAAAATCAAGATTATAGTTAAAATTAATTAGAATGAAATATAAAAGAAAAATAAAATAAAAAGATGTCCAATACAATGGTGACAAGTGTCATCCAATCTTTATGTCAAACTAGATTGTGGGCGTGAGCAGATCGAGCATATTTGAGGCTTTTTTCTTTTTTTTAATTTTTGAATAGTGTCCCAACCATATATAAAATCACCAATGGGGATAGTCTAAAGACTCGTCGATGTACGAGATGACTTATTTATGTTTTAAAATTTTAATATATGTAAATTTTTTATTTTACTTTGGTTGTATTATATGAGTCAAGTTTGGTTTTACGAATGTGAATTTTGATTTTGGGAGTCATGCCCGATCAACTCCGTTTGTAATGCAAGTCACCATGTTTATGTAGCACAACCTTGGTAATCACTTAAAAGGTGGTTAGTGACTAGGGCATGGTGCTCACCGTTGCCAACAGATACGATAACTTCTAAGGAATGTATACTCCCACACAACATCTTCAGGTGTTAGCACATACAATCTGAATATATATCAAGATTCAAACCTGATTGGTAATAGGTCAGATTGTTTTCATGTGAGTATGTGACGACTTTAGCTCTTTATAACAAAGGCAAAGGACCAACCATGCGCGTATGAAAGATAAATGTACTTTCGGATAAAGCATGGACCTCCTTGTCGAAGCTCATTATAAGCAAACACTTCATCATAAATAGATGTGTTAGGATGTATCTCATTTCGTTCCACACACTCTCATGCGCCTTACTATCAACACCTTACCTTCATTATCACCTCTAAAGATGAAATCATCGGTTCTCACACGGAGGCTTATCTTTAGATGCTCCCTCTTACATTGAGACTAACGGTTGATTCATCTTAGTAAATCAAGAAAGCCCTAGAATGTTGGATCCTTCATCTGGCCATTATTTGTTGTTTCAACATCTATCTATCATCATTACTGGCGAAGCATAGTAGAGACGGGGGAGGGTCACCGTCCTCTTCTTTTTTCCGTCCGAAGTGTTGGTTTGTTGGTCGGTAATTGATTATATATATATATATTGGGTTTGACCCCCCGAAACAAAGCATTAGAAAAAAATTATGAGTTTTGTAACTTTGATCCCCACGGTTAAAAATCTTGGCTTCGTCAGTGATCATTATCCAAAATATGTCTAAGTCAAACCAAAGAGTTTTTTTCATCACAACCGACGGGATCTCATACATTAGATATTTAGAATGTTTGAGTAGTTATTTAACAAGATGTAATTGCATTACAACAATTATATACACATTCAAAGGATTTTCCCTAAATCTTCTTAAAGCTGTGAAGCTAGCATCTTTTTTTTAAAACATCTTAAATTTCAAAGAGAGATACATCACAGTGCTGGCAAAAGAACTAGATCACATAACTTATTGCTTCTAACACAAGTGTATTACTAGTTGGTCACTAACCCCATTAACGTCTACAAGTATCTTGATCGGTAAAAAGTAAAAATCATTATTGTTTCTCTAAAATCTTTATGGGTCTTACTTTTATCATCAACATTTTCATGGATTTGCCCTTTGTAAGTAGTTGCAAAAATAAAGATGGTATTGGGAAATACTTAGCGGCGAATTTTATATACGGTCAAGTGAACCATTGGATAGGGATACATCTTGTCTCATATGGCAGTTTAAAGTCTTTAAACATCTCCACAACTAGTCTTCTAGAATGTTAAATTGTTTTTCAAACTACAACTATTAAGACATTAAGATTTTATTATAGAAAGATCAGTTAAAAAACACATAATACTAAATTCTAAAGAAATGTTTCACTTAATAGAATACATCGAATACAAAAGTTATTATCATTTAATTTTCTATTAGTAGTCTAGTATATACAATATAAACACATAGATTTAAAATGCAAGGCAAATGTAAAAAAAATATATTTTATCTTTTTTCTCATAAAAGTTCCAATAAATTTTTTTATACGTTAAAAAACTAAAGTACTTTTTATTTTGTCCAACAAAAGTCATTCAACAATTTTTTAAACATATATAAAAGTCTATTCATATGTCAGATTTGAAAAAAATTGTGAGATTTATTTATTTTAAACAACTTGAAGGCACATTCAGTGGTTTTACTTACATAAGTGAATCAGTTCTCTTTTTTTGCATACATTGTTGTGAGAATGAAATTTGTAACAAATTTCGAAGTTGTTTTAAAAAAACATACATAACTTTGTTCAAATTTATAATGTTAAGGGACTTTAATGTTTAAAAATTTATTAAGAGACTTTTATGAAGAAAAAAAATATAAATTATGTTGGTTTTTTACCTGAAAAAAATATATAAAGACTTTTATGAGAAAAAATAGAAAATATGTTGGCTTTTTATGATATTTATCCTAAGATGTACTATAAATATATTTCTAGTATTCTAGTTTAAGAGATAACAAAAAGTTTGCATGTTGTTATTTGCTCATCCTATGAGACTAAAATATTAACAATCAAGTCGCAGAATTAGGTTCAACTACAAAGTCTAAATTTCCTAGAAAATCTAAGAAGGAATTTGGACCATTAGATCTAATATTAAATGAAGATCAATGGCTTATAAGCATAAGGTGGCATAATAGTAAATAGTTAAAACTTTAAATGGTAGGCCAATGGTATATTAGTCTTGTCTCACTTTTAAATTTCACCCTCTTTTTTAAACATCCATAACTTTTACATACGACAATATTTTTTAATAAAAATTACACCAAAAAAACGAGCGTTTTTTTATCTTCAAAACGCATATAATATTGATATATAAAAAATAATTTTTTTTTTGAAGTTTAGCTCATTGTGTTATATTCGTTAGGTCATTGTGTTATATTTTTCAGTTCATTGTGTTATATTAGTCAAGACATTGTGTTATATTTTTCAGATTGTGTTATATTTGTCAGGTCATTGTGTTATATTTTCATCAGGTCGTTGTGTTATAATTTCATCAGGTCGTTGTGTTATATTTTCATCAGGTCGTTGTGTTATATTTTCATCAGGTCGTTGTGTTATAATTTCATCAGGTCGTTGTGTTATATTTTCATCAGGTCGTTGTGTTATATTTTCATCACGTCGTTGTGTTATATTTTCATCAGGTTGTTGTGTTATATTTTCATCAGGTCGTTGTGTTATATTTTCATCAGGTCATTGTGTTATATTTTCATCAGGTCATTGTGCTATATTTTCATCAGGTCATTGTGTTATTTCAGATCATTGTGTTATTTCATTAGGTTATTGTGTTATAACACAATGATATGAATAAATAACACAATGACTTGACAAATAACACAATGAGCTGAAAAACGTGATTTTTTTTTTGTTTTTTATATATGAATATTATACGCGTTTTAAAGATAAGAAAATGCTCGTTTTTATGGTGCAATTTTTTTTAAAAAATAATATCGTATGTAAAAGTTATGGACGTTTAAAAAAATGGGGTGAAACTTAAAATACAGAGACATTATCATCTTTACCCTTCCTTCTAATTTTAAGGGAGTGCCACATGTCATCATCTCATGGCTTCTTAGACTTTCTAGGAAAATTAAACTTTGTAGTATAACTCCACTCTCAAGTCGCAAGGCACATTCATACGATTAAAGATGCGTATTGTGTGCTTGAAACTTTTTAATACAGCAATATTATATTAAATTAAAAATATATTAAATATTTGATTTTATTAAATATTCTTTTAAATAAAATATTATCGCATAAAAAGTTATGTATATTTAAAATTACTGAGGTATATAATTATACGTAATACGTTATGACTAAATTTATCTCTAAGTTTTATTTTTCTACTCTATTAAAATCAACATATTAATTTCCTTATATGATATAGATTTTCTTACCTAGAACCTATATAATATAATACTCGATAAATTAATAACCTCGATAAAATTAATAATCTATTTGGTCCCAACTTGGGACCAGTATAAAAATAAACCTCAATCAATAAAATAATAAGATAATAATTTTCTTGAAATCCTAATGTAAATATATTAGTCCCAACGAAACTATTAATTAATAATTACTAAAATATTTCAAAAGTCTACTATTGTCTAGTAAAAAATGAATCTATAGTCACTTTTTTTTGTAACTTCAAATCTATATTGAGTTCATATTAATCTCCTCACTGCACTTAAAAGTTGAGGCATTGTATTCTCGTATTGCAACAAAAAGATGTGAAGATTTGTTGCCATTTGCAATAATTCTTTCCAAGTGACCGGTTCCAAAGGTACTTAACTTGACAAATTTATTAATGTGTGAATGTACATGGGAATTTTAAAGGTCCTTGTTTTGTTTTATTCAAATAGGTAAAGTGCATGGACATGAAAGTTTTGAATATAAATGCATTAGTTTGTGATTTGTTGACGAATATAAGTCAAATAATTATATTAATAATTTATTAATTTATTGATATAATAATATGAGTTAATTACATAAATGGGGTCTATGATTTATCCAAAATAACAAGTTTGGGTACTAAGGTTTTTTTGTTGCAAGTTTGGGTATTGGTCTTATAAATTGTAACGAATTTGGGTACTAACACTAACAAACGTTAGTTGTTTTGTTAACTTCAAGGGCTTTTTGATATTTTCATATTAGAAGGGCTATTTTTGAAATTTATTATTTGTAATTTACATAAAATATTATAAGATAAAAATATAAAAAATAATGTTATTACCTGTAGTTTATTTTCTTATCGTATTTTCTTTCAAGAACCACTAGCTAACACCACAAACCCTATTCATAAGCCTAGTAGCACCACCCTAACCATTTAGTAAGAGTTGGATGGTGTCGATTAGGGTAACATGGAATGTGGTGGTGTAATGAATGGTGAAGAAGTCGCGAAATTGGGACGATGATGGGTTTCAACGGTGGTGGCGAATGAGTGTTAATTAAGGGTGGAGCTTGGTGCATCTGTTGGTGATAGTAATTGAGGTTTGTGATGGATGACTGTGGTTCAGTGAATCGGGGTGAATGGTAAGGTTAGAGGTGTCGAGTGGTGAGGGAAATAATACGGGGTTGACGATGATGATGAAGTGTTCTCTAGATAATATAACTCTTAATAGCCTCTCGCCTAATTAAGTTACTTATGTCAAAGAGCTGTGAAAAAATATAAGGTGATGCTAACCGATGTCTTATGAATATATTGGTGGTGCTAAGTGGTAACTAGTGGTTCGTAAAAAAATAGGGTAAAAATCAGTGTTTTGTTTCAAATTTTTATCGTATAATATTTCATGTAAGTTACAAAACAAGTTCATCAATCCTAAATTAATTTCATAAATAGCTCTTTTAATGTGAAAAGTTTAAAATGCCCTTGAACTTAACTATAAAACTAACATTTGTTAGTGTTAATACCCAAATTTGTTACAACTTAAAAGACCAATACCCAAACTTGTAACAAAAAAACCTTAGTACCCAAACTTGTTATGTTGGGTAAACCATAGGCACCATTTGTGTAATTAACTCTAATAATATCTTGTTAAATATATTAAATACTTCGATCTTAATATTATTAATTTATAAAGGTTATATCGTATCTGAACAATGTGTAAGTAATTTAACTCACGTAGAACTTACACAATGTAGCTTACATAAATAAATGAAATGTTTAATTTTTATAAATTTGAATAGAGGCGAACAAACCACATTCACATCATCTTCTTATACTTCCAAAGAAAATTAAGCACGAAAAAATAATTACCCATTTTATTATGTTTATTTTTACTATATTTAGTACTAGTTTAGTGCCCACGTTACGCTCGGAAACACAATTCAAGTGATGCTTTTAAAGATGTTCATGAATATTCCATTCGGTTTTGAGATAGAGCCATGGTAAACCGGAACACATGATATATTTTAAAAATAAGATTTTTAGTATAACAATATTATACTCAAATTAAAGAGAATAAAGTGCTTAGTTTTATGGTGTAGTTTATTTTTTTTAAATCATATAAAAATGTTATGTATATTTATAAAACACTGAGGTCTTTAATTGTATGTTATTATTTATTTTATCCATAAGTTTATTTTTAAACCCTATCAAATATAAACCGACTCGCGTATACCCTTTGTAGTAAAGGGTTAAAAATATAAATACTCTTTAAATTTTTCAGAATTCTCCAAAATATTAGGGGACCAAAAATGTAATTAGTTTTATTATAATAAATTTATATACATATTTTAAATAGAAAAATCATTATTGTGAGATAATCTCTCAAATAATGCCGATTTTTTTGTTTTGCTATATTATATAAGGATTATGATTACAATTGTATGCATATAGATAGCCACACTCGTTAGGTGGTAGTCGGACGGTGAGGTATCTTGGAGCTATGAATCAAGATTAATTGTAATTAATCGGTTTGATGTTTTTATATGTAAATTTCATTTTTATACACATATACACACATTGATGTGAATATATAATACTTCAACATTCATGGATTTTGAATTTTTATATGTAAATTTCAGATATATATATACACACACACTAATGCGAACGTAATACTTCAAAATACATCAAAATTCTAAGTTTTGATCGTGAAAGTGAAATTAGTGCCTAAGGTTATGGATTTAAGGATTATAACCCATGGGTTATGGACCGGGTTGATAAATTGAACGTTTAAAACCCATTAAAATGCTTTGACTTCCGTTGACCGATTACTACGATTAGGACCGCCTAGCCCCGCCTAAAACCGCCTACCTATTAATGGACCGATTTTAGAAAATCGACAAGATAACTCACCGATTACCGATTATTGACCGATTAATCGACCGCCTAGACCGATTTTTACAACACTTAAGATTGGTTACCACATAAAAAGTAGTTATTCAAACATACAATAATAAATATAGTTATGTCGTTGATCTATTCTCACATCTTTATTTATTTAAGACCGAAACAACTGATGTGTAATATAGAAAAATTCAGTTGAAGTGGTCATATTTGTTTATTCAATTCAGTGTTTACTTTCGATTTTAGAAATCTATATTATTGTAAATTGATGAATAATCGAGTAAAATAAAAGTCAAGAAGGTCCCCTATTCACGCAGAAAGAAACGAAACAGAATATTAAGAAACGTGTAATCACATCACATATGTTATAATCTTAGTGCATGGTTTAAGAAAATTTAAAAGAAACGATAAAAGTATAAATGTATAATATTGTACGTAGTCTTTGTCTTCATTTTTAAATAGATATTCCTAGGACAAATGAGATTAACTAAAAAAGCTTAATTTTATAGAATACTAGGTTTAATGTCTGTGTACACACGGATTAAATATTAATAACATTTGTAACGAATTTTTAACCATTATATTTAAATATTTATAAATTTTTAATATTTAAGTATATGATTCCATCAATTTATGTATGGTGATAAACTCCACTCAATTCCCTCTTAAAATTCCTATTATAGATCAAATATTCCCCCCTAAAAATTGGCCCTTAAAACCTTGAATTATTAAATAGACTAGGTTATTTCCCGTGTGTTACACGGGCTAAACGCTAACAATGTAAACATAAAAACACAATTCTAAATTTTTTGAAAATGTAACATTTGAAAATAAACTACATATTACATGAACAAATACACTATTGGTAGCAAATTAGATATTGACGCTTTAAACTGGGTATCTTATAAAAATCCTACCTATTAATTAAAAAAAGATTAAGAAAAAACAAACATACAAATAATCCAGATACCAATGATCCTTAGCTAAAGTAGTTAAGTTGAGGCATCTAAGATTTAAAAAAATTAGGAGGTCTTGGGTTCAAGTCCCACTTAAAACAAAAAATAAAAATGAAGTTTTAGGTTGGGCCAGAAGTTTTTCTGACCATAAGTGGGTTTCCTTTTGTGGAGGTTAGGGTGTAGTCCCGGCTGAGAAATAGATAGGTGGGCCCGACTAAGATAATCGGTGACACTAATAACTTCCAAAGCATGGTGCATGGTCCCACATTTGTCGTTAAAAAAATAATCCAGATATCTGGAAAAATTCACGGTGATACTCATATGTACTAAGCCGAACGTACGGGTCGGCATGCATGGGTCTGGGTCATAATTGTCAATACATTTATTTGTTTTAGTTGTTTGTTTTCTGTTTTAATAGTTATTTCAGGGATGTAAATAAGATAAATTGAAACTTTAGAAGAGAAAATTATGGGTGATTTAATGTTATCGATTTCCTTTCATACACAGCCTAAAATAAAAGATTTTTAGTTTTGGAGGGAAAAATGTTCCAACACCCTCTTCATTGAATGACAAGTGTCCTTCAAAACCCTCTTTTATTAGAAGGTATAGATTTAAGAAGTTATGAAATAATAACATGTGATTTTCTCTTAAAATTATAAAAAATTATATTAGTAATGTCTCTTTATTTCAAGTTTCACTTTTTTAAACGTTAAAAGTTTTACATACAACGTCATTATTTTTTAAATTAAACCATAACAACCAGCATCTATTTATCTTTAAAACGTGTATAATACTGATATAAAAAACAAAAAACATCATGTTTTTTAACTTATATGATTGAAATATAATGCAGGCTTCTATACCTATATGATCCATTACTCGTACATGTATCGCTACCCACATGACCGATGACAATATTGTCGTTAGGTAACCCATTCCCGCATGCCCAACCCGCGTCGACATTCACTACCTTAACAATGTTGGTATCCTTATATAATATAGCAAAACAAAAAAAATTTATGTGACATGTTTTCATAGCTTTTAGCTTATGTGGCATTAATTGAGAGATTATCTCACAATAATGTTTTTTCTATTTAAAATATGTATATAAATTTATTATAATAAAACTATTTACATTTTTGGTCCCCTAATATTTTGGAGAATTCTGAAAAATTTAAAGAGTTTTTATATTTTTAACCATTTACTACAAGGGGTATACGTGAGTCGGTTTATATTTGATAGGGTTTAAAAATGAAACTTATGGATAAAGTAAATAATAACATACAATTAAAGACCTCAGTGTTTTATAAATATATATAACATTTTTATATGATTTAAAAAAAATAAACTACACCATAAAACTAAGCATTTTTTTATCTTTAATTTGAGTATAATATTGCTATACTAAAAATCTTATTTTTAAAAATATGTCATGTGTTCCGTTTTACCATGGTTTTGTCTCAAAACTGAATGAAACATTCATGAACATCTTTAAAAACATCACTTGAATTGTGTTCCGAAGCGTAGCGCAGACAATAAACTAGTTAAATATAAGTTATATATTTCATAGGGTTTATAACGAAGTCAATGGTGAACTTCATCAAAATATTATTTAATAAAACTTTATCACATCTAAATATGAAAAGGAAACAATCTATGAATAAAGAGATTGATAAAGTCACATGTGACATAACCTCATAACGAAAAGTCAAAGATCTTATATCTTAAAAAAAAAAGTAAAAAACACCTTCAATCATAGATCACATGTACCATAATAATAAACAAATTGAAAACACCCAACAAAGCAATAAGAAAAAGTCAAACCTTTAACGAGTCAAACTTTACACACCCACATCCATTCATCAAGATTGTTTCAAGATCAACACAACCCAACAAAATTCACACAAAATTTGTTCATTTTTACCCAAATTCGACAATGAATTTTGTTTAATGGAGGACAAAAAATCAAACATCATCTCCATTGTAACTGTTATTTTCCTCATCATCGTTATAGTCATCGCCAGAGTTTTTCTCCGTTTTTCAAGATCGTTTTTTCTGATCACCGGCGCCGCCGTTGCAGCGATCTTCGCCGTCATTGTTTTGTACTTCATCCGGCGACATCTCCGGCACCGACGACGTGTGATGGAAACAAGACTTGTGTCTGAAGGTAAAGAGCTGCGAATTGAGTACAGTTTTCTCCGGAAAGTCGCCGGACTTCCGACGAAGTTCCGGTATAAGGAGGTTGAAGAAGCAACTGATAACTGGAAATTGTTGATCGGAAAAGGTGCATCTGCTTGTGTGTTTAAAGGGATAATGAAAGATGGAACTGTTGTTGCTGTGAAACGAATTGAACATGAAGAAGAAAGAGGAGAAAAAGAGTTTAGATCGGAAATTGCTGCCATTGCTAGTGTTCAACATGTTAATCTTGTTCGTTTGTTAGGTTATTGTGTTCATAATAGTTTACGCTTTCTTGTTTACGAGTTTATCCCCAACGGGTCGTTGGCGAATTGGATTTTCTCCCGCTCGGGGAGAACTAATGGTGTTTCGGGTTGTGCTAGTGGTTGTTTGTCGTGGAGACTTCGATCTGCGGTTGCGCTTGATGTTGCGAAAGCGTTGGCTTATTTGCATAATGATTGTCGGTCGAAAGTGCTTCATTTGGATGTTAAGCCGGAGAATATTCTACTTGATGAGAATCATCGAGCGATTGTGTCTGATTTTGGATTGTCGAAGTTGATGACACGAGATCAGAGTAGGGTTCTTACGACATTACGAGGGACGAAAGGCTATTTGGCTCCAGAGTGGTTGTTGGAGCTTGGAGTTACGGAGAAATCAGATGTTTTTAGCTTTGGAATGGTGTTGTTGGAAATTATCGGCGGGAGGAGGAACGTGACCGTGATTGATACTGGCGGGGCGGGTGACCGGTCAAAGAGGAAATTTCAGTATTTTCCGAAGATTGTGATGGAGAAAATGAAAGCTGGGAGGATTATGGAGGTGGTAGATCAACGGCTATTAGATCACGGAGGTAATCCTTTATTTATTATTAAAAAACAGCACCGCAGCTTGTTGTCAGTTTACTTTGTATCTTCATATACGAATTAGATTTGAAAGTAAAAGTCGTTATGTTATTGTATAATGTTTTTTCCCCCTTTATCTCTCTTTATTTAGTTGTATAAAGAAAAATAGAGTGGACTAAATGCTGAAAATAACCAAAATCGTAAATGAATATTTATAGGCATTGACGAGAAAGAAGTGAGGAAGATGGTACATGTTGCGTTGTGGTGCATACAAGAAAAGGTGAGGCGGCGGCCGAGCATGGTGGAGGTGGTGAAGTGGCTAGAAGGGCGAGCGGCGGTGGAGGAGCCGCCAGAGACACAGATGATAGTGGTGGATCTGTTGTCGATCGACGATGACGACGATGGAGTGGGAGGTGAAGGACAAGATGGTAATAAAAGAAAAAGACCAAGGGTTGTTGCTAGAGTAGCTTCCCAATTGAATGGTTGTTTAGGTACCAATTCTTTGTCATCATCAAAATCGTTTTCTTATTCAATGTCGATTATTTCGCCAAGATAAATAGATGGGTTAATATATTTATGTGGCAATAATTTGTACATCATACATGCAAAGTTAATCATACACTCGATTTCAATTCCTGAATTTTAACATTAAGGAAATGTGGATCATATTTATTTTGATCTCTTTAATCGCTTCTTCCATCCTATTTTTTTTGTTTTTGTTTTTTTTTGTGTTAGAACAAAGAATTATCATCATAATAATGTCATTTCTTCTCGGAGAATATGAGTGTATTTGATAATAGAGCCGACAGAATTAAAAGAGAATTATTATTGATAAATTTTCTAATGAGTACTTTGTTTGATTTTCAAAAGTTTACGTATAAAATAGTTTAGTGGTCGATGATCTTTTGGTCTAGTAAATTTTTTTTAACGACAATTTTATTAGGAAAAAAATAGATAAAACCACCAGTAAGACTGTAACACCCCAACCCGGCTAGGGCAGACGTGTCACTTAACAGTAATCAGAATCAAACCAAATTCCATGAATCAACATAAAACATTACATTTATTTGACAAAATTTTTACAAAACATCACAAAAAAAATACTTTCTTTATGTCTTTAACTTTCCCGAGCCCTCGATCAAATCTTTCCGGATAAACCTGTAACCTAACATACATAAAGGACAATATGCACGCCTGAGTAAAATTGGCTTTTACTCAGTGGAACAAAACTATACAATAATAAAATTCTTATTTATAACTATCAATCAATATATACGTACACATTCAATAATTCACATTCACTAGACACCGTTAGGTGCATTCACATTCACTTGGTCAATTCGTCACGTTCACTAGACACCATTCGGTGCATCACATAATCACATTCACTTGGTTAATTCGGCACGTTCACTAGACACCATTCGGTGCATCAATTGTTCAATAGATCTATATATCTAAATATATATATATATATATATATATAATAATTATTACACTTTGTTCACGTAAGCATTTAAAAACGAAATTAGATTTCCGACTACGAAGTAATGGGAAATCCAAATCCGTACACACAAAAGGGTTTGAGATCCATACAATAAGAGTATAGAATGTTCGTACCTGAGTCGGTTGAATAAATCTAGTGCCTCATGAATATTGTACTAAACCGTATATAATTCAATCTATTAACTTTGAAAACAATTTCACAGTGGTATCAAGTTGCCAATAGTTTCCTAATTTTTAATAAGGTGTGATAGTAATATTGGAGGTTTCGTACATAACTGCTCATTTTATAGCCAAACTAATAGTTGCAATATATTATATAATTATATTATCATTTATTTAGTATTTTATAAAACTTAACTTTTGAATCAAGCTTATCACATGAGTTTATATTGTAAAGTTAATAAAACAATAACTATGTTATCGAATATTTTTTTTTTAAGTTTAAATCTATCTATCTAATTAATAGGTAACTATACTTTAAAGTTTATCTATTTTACTAAATTGTCGTTAATCACAATATAAAGTCTTTATCAACAATCAATAACAAATGATAATTATAACTTACCAAAATTCGGGTATTACAAAGACGCTACGACTAAACAAACACTATAATTATTACAATAAGTGACATCTACACCAGTTTTGGTCTAGTAATTCAAAAGGTAGGTGAGAGGATTTTGCTTCTTGACAGACTCTGAGTTGAAGACCGTGCTAATGACAAGACGCTTTATTTACTAACTTTGGTAAATAAAAATAACATGTTATAAAATAAAAACTAGTTTAGTTATAATTCCAAAAGTTAATATTAAAATATTAATTTGGGTATTTGAAAAAGAAGTGATATTAAATTAAATATATCTTTTATAACTTATAAACCGTTGGGCATTTGAATTATTCTTTAACCTTTATTCATTGAAGACTTTGAATAACAGAAAATCCAACATTTACTTCAAAAGCAAATATATTAAAAAAATATATAAACAAACAAATACAAGGTATGATGGGCCATAGAAATGACTTATTAAACGGCATTAGTTTGGTCCTAATAAATACATGATACCTAACCCGAACGAAACAAGAAGCAAAAACCTACCCCATGTAAAATGCTACCACATACGTACGTGTTTACAAACAAGCATGTTATGATATCACTTCCATCAAATCTGACAAATATAGAAAACGAACAAGGGGCTACAAACAAGATGACCGGTCGATGATCACAACTAGTACCCGACTAACCCAAAAATGCAGTGAGCATTGGTGGCGTGACGAATTTTACGTAAGCTCTAACTTGAATCACACTTGATACATCTCATATTTTCTGGAGGTTTAGCTTTAAAATAATTTCATTTCTAAATGTTGTAAAATAAAAAATGATTAATGTTGTTTATGATTTTGGGTTAAGTTGTTTAGTGTTAAATATTAAGGCCGTTTCTATATTACTAATGTACATTTCACATATCGTTTCTCAGTAACTTGTTCTAAGCAACGGATATCAAGTATATATCTATAATAAGTTTACGAGTGTGATTATCATTGACAACGAAAGATGAAATTAAAGGTGTCATTAGTCAAATTGTCGTTATGAAATATTTACAGTCAACTTGTCATATAATTCAAATGCTTAAAATCTAATGATGACATGTTCAGCTAGTTGATGGTAGCAAGATGTAGAGGTATACAAAACGGGTTTTTGAGCCAACCTGGTTCGAGTTTAAACCCAACCCAGATTTGGTCAATGTTATCCAAATGGGGTTGTTGACCAAATTGGTTCGGGTCGGGTCAGGTTGGGTTTTACAAGTGTAAAAATCCTACCTGGTAGAACCCGGGTAGAGTCGTGTTGGAATCGGATTGGGTAAAAAACAGGTCAAAATCCAGTAAAAAGGCAAAAAAACAGGGGATAGTATGGTTTCCAATGGTAAAAAATAGGTTGGACCGGGACGGTTTCAAACCATTCCGATGTTTCATCTTCAATCCCAAACCCGGAGGTTTTAAAAACCCGGAACTGGGTTCTGGTAAAGCAGGTTCAACCCGGTTGAGTTGTGGGTTGGGTTGTCAGGTTAGGTTTACAAACCATTTTTTTTGTCATCTCTAGGGGATATAGGGTCGAGAGTTGAAATTCCTTGGAGACCTAACTTAATCTTGTGGGGCGTGATACACAAATAAATTTCTAACTTGTAAAGATTAGGCTTTGAGTCTGAGCATAAGTTCGGGTTTGATCTTTCATAGACGCACTACTCGAACAAACTTCTAAGAGTGAGACCAGGGTCGGTTTATGTGTGGGATAAACAGTAATTATATTAAATCGTAGCAAAAATACAAACTCGTAAGATGATTTACATACAAAGTGCAATACATATAAACTCAACCTTTCAAGATTATCACATGATTAATAATAGGTACCAAAAAAAAAGTAACAAATATTTTAATTGCATACAAGTGAACTTGTTAGTCTTGTTACCCAATATCAAGGAAACTTCATTCTGAAAAGAAAAGATTAATTAAATATAAAACTTTGTAGTAATTATTTATGAGAGTTTTAGAGGTTGAGTTCCATTAAAAAAATTGTAAAAGGGCCTTCTAGTAAAGGGGCAATGAAGTTGAAAAAAAAAATAGATATTTTGAGTGTTAGGCAATTATGGGGTTGTAAAGTGGGGGCCTTTACTCTCCCTCACGTACACATAAATTTGTCCTTAATTTGATCACTAAAGCTTCTTCCCCTTCTATATACATATCAAGTATCAAGTCCATAAAAGGAGAGCAAGGATGTTGATAGGTTAAAGTTAGAAGTTACAACACGGCCAAATAAATGCATTGTAGTATTGTAGTAACACCTTTTATAAAATAAATTAAAACAAAAAACATTTTTATTGATTCAACAATACAAATTATAATAAAGAAAGAAGCAAACATAAACTAAACAAATTACAAGAAGCATAGCAAATAGAAAACTAAAGGGGTTTTGGTTTTGGATTTCTATTCAACTAATGTAGCTAAAAAGATATTTCAGACTATCAAGGTAAACCCGTTTGTCTTTCATGGTACAATACATCAGCACCCTAAGCAGATTGCACTGTCAGGGTTATCCTAGCATTCAAAAGTATACATGAAACAAGAATGTATGGAGGAGAGAACACTGGGAATTCTTCTGTTTGTTGTTTGTCAAACATATAAGATATGGCACTTTGAATTAACACACAATTGAGTATTAGTTGTTGAAGGAAGTCACAGTAAAAGAACAAACATACATGTTACAACAATTGAACATTAGCTGCTAAGGGCATCATAGTAAAGAAACAATAGAGTCGTATTAGGGGATCATCTGACTAGTGGAAAGATCATATGGGTCAGCACTAGAGGATCCTCCAATGGCCACGAGCTGAGTAAAGGAATTTGTGATAGTTTGCCAAGAGTACAAATCCTCTGATGACCACAACCTCTGTCATCTCACATCGTAAAAATCCGTGGACCCTCGTCATACAGGAACACATTCATATGCATGATCTCACAATGTTACATTAACTTTGTTACTAAATTCAAAACCTATTTTGTATGAAAATTCCAAATTTGGTTCAATTCGAATTCAACGAATCTTCCTAGAATTTAAATCGAATTCAAATCCTGTTTAAAAAACATTAAAGTTGGAATTAATGTATTTGATTAACTCAAATTCTATTCAATTTGATTCCATGAACACTCATACCTCGTAACTCTAAAACGCTACTAACATTTCCCACTCAAGTTATGAGATCTAAAAACAAACCTATGAACCGTAAACCAACTTGCCTCGTTTTTAAATCATATAATACAATTCCAATGATACACTTTCAACATAACACAATATCCAACTAAAAACCACGTGTCAGTATAAAACCTTCATCCATCTTTTATGGTTTTAACTTGATTTTACTATTTTCCCGCCTTATGTTCACATCAACCAATTTTACCCCTAATAAATCATAAACCAAAATCATTAAAATCGTTCAATTTTGAATTAAGTTATCAATGAAGTATCATCTTTATGTCAATTGGATTAGAATGATAGATGCTTTTCAATCAATGGCTTTGTTACAAGGCCACAAAGGTCTTGTATAGAACTTAAACACGCTTCATACACGACAAACAAACCGGCGCCGCCTCGATACAGATTTAAACCGGTTTAAATTCAAAACCCGGTGGCTTATTTTAGCGTATATATAATGCTAACCTTTAGCCCTAACAAGTTTTCTTCTTTCTTTTTCTTCTCTCAGCTCAATCTCCACAACTCATTTCGGTTTCTTGGATCATCATCGGACATCAAGTTTGTGTTTTTCAGATAATTCATCGGTATATTTCTCAAATCCCTTTAATTTTCTCACTTTTGTGATCTTTGATTTGAAATTTCTTGTTTTTCTGTTTGTAATTTGTATGTGCTTTAAGTTTGTTTAGTGTTTTGTTTGTGGGTTTTGTAGGTGCTTTTATGTTCTTGATTGGTTTGTAATTTTGGTGAAATTGTATGCGTTTGTAACTTTTGGGGATTTTGGTGTTGGGTTTGTTATGGATCTTGTTGTTGTTTAATTGCTAATTGGGTTTGGATGATGTTTAACCAGGCTAATTTTTTTTAGTTTTGATATGTTGGTGTTTTTGATTTTGGGATCTGAAGTTGTGTGTGTTGTGTGGTTTGATTGAAACTTAGATTAATCAATTCAGTTTGTCAGCAAGATTTTGATGAACTAACTTTATCTAGTTAGGTGAAAGTGTTGGTTTTAAAATATGTATATGTTCTTCAAGCACACTCACATGGTTTAGTAAGATATGTTGGAGATTTGTACTTGCAAGTTAGTGTTTATGTGGTGATTATAGGTCTTTTTCAAGAGTTTGATGGTGGTGGTTTAAAGTTTGAATTTTTATATGGTGGTGTTCATGTTATTTGCTATTTTTTGAGTGTTATGTAGATATTGCTGTTTATAAAGATGCCAAAAGATAGAAGAGATCGATCTGTATCTATTGATAGATCGTGGACTTCACCATATATATGCAACACTAGTCACTCGAGACGGTCGTTGACTAAAAACCCTTTAGAAACTGAGAGTGTAAAAGAATGGGAAGAAGCCCGATGTCCTGTGTGTATGGAACATCCTCATAATGCCATTCTTTTATTATGTTCGTCACACGAAAAGGGTTGTCGTCCGTTCATGTGTGACACAAGCTACCGACACTCTAACTGCTTTGACCAGTTTCAGAAAGCATCTTCTGAAATGCAACAGTTGATGGATCAACAAGAAGGAACCCCTGTTACACCTGCGCAAACCGCACCATCGGGTACCTTGGAAGGTGGCTCTACACCTGCATTGAAGCTCGTCTGCCCTTTATGTCGTGGGGAAGTGAATGGGTGGATTGTGGTTGAGGCTGCTCGTGTATTTATGAATTCCAAATCCAGAAGCTGTGCTAGTGAGACTTGTGACTTTACGGGTACATACACGGACTTAAGGAAGCATGCTCGGCTGGTGCACCCACTGGTCAGACCATCGGAAGCTGACCCTGACCGCCAACGAGATTGGAGACGGTTGGAAAGACAGAGGGACATCGGAGATCTTTTAAGTAGTCTTCAATCTTCTATAGGAGATGAGAGGAGTGAAGATAATACCACTAGTGCTTTATCGTTCGATGAAGGAGGATGGATGACTGTTTTTTTCTTAATTAGGGTTTTCAGACCAAGAAATAGTTCAAGAAGCAGTAGCTGGTCTGGAACATCTCGAGCTAGAGCCCACGTGACCATTAGAAGGAGACCCAGTACACGGCTATGGGGTGAGACACATAACGACGAGCCCAGAGATGATGATAATGAGTCAGACGGGGGTTCGGGTCCACCTGATCTGTTGCAAAACGATGAATCTTGATTTCATTGTAAGAATTATTACCGAATGTCCGTATCTTTTTTTTGCTGTTGAAATTTAGTTTTCTTCAAGATATGATATTGGTTTCAGGTGAAAACATAATTCAGTTCAAAAGCATGGATCTTTGGCTCCTTCAATGGAGCATGAAGCTTGTACACTTTACTGAGAAGAGAGCAATATAAAAGTGTAATTTTACTTCAAACTCATGTATAATTTGTTTAAACATCATCACTCATTGGGTTTTATCCCTTACTTTAATCTGTCAATTGTTCATCTTGTTATGATTTCTTGAAAGAAAAAAAAGCCCCCCCTAATTGCTTCAACTATATTTAAAATAATAGTAGTTTCTGTTTTTTAGTGAACATATTTTTTTTGTCTTTCAAGGATCTTTATGCCAGATTTATATATCTGTCATATATATGTGCATAGAAGATTGAAGTATAGAACCTTAAACTTTGCTATAATTTCACTATGGTATTTTTCAGGGGTATTAAGGTTATTTTGCATAAAAGTTTCCCACTTGACCCATTATGAGTGCATATCCTTAATGTGGAATAATTGGTTGCATGGGTCAGAGATGATGGTTGTATTAAAAAAATAAAATAAAATAAAAGGTTGGGTGGTCCAATGGAAAAGTGTTATTGGAGGGTCCAGGTGATAATTTACCAACATATTCTGCATCATGTTTTTTCTTCATAATGTTCTGACAGCTGAATGCTAGCTGTTTTTTTTTAAAATATTCTTGTTTTATTTACACATTTACTTTGTTGATTTAGTTTGTTTTTCTTTGTATATTTTTTAGTGTTGTCAATGTATCATAAAGATAGATCCTAAACATGCATACTAAAAAGCTTGTACATGGCTTTATTGAGATTTTGTTTAACCGGTTATATTGGTTGAACCAAAGTGGATAGCTTTGTAGAAGCTCGTATTTGGACACAAGACGATACATGGACTCGAATTTGGACAAAGGAAACAGGTAAAGCTCCAACGAAAGTAGGACTTGCTAAGCGTTGTTAGTTTTTTTGCGGGAAAGAGCTTCTCATGGTTTAACTTGTACATGAGAATAAGTTGAGTCATATATGAGGTGAACAAAGGTGTGTTTATAATATCTTTCTTGTCGAGACTGTCTTTGGAGACATCTATGTGCGACATCAAAACTTGGGTAAGTTGTTTAACTCAAGAGACAATGCTATTTGGTTTAAGCTAAGCGCAGAGCGAAGTGCTTATTGCACAAACATGAGCCGGATAAGATGATCCAGTAGGACTTGTAAGAGTCAACTACTGCAAGTCTACAACGATTGAGATTTGTGGCGGCGATGACTAGGGTTCTTACAAGTTACAACATGTAGTTCGATGGTCACATAACATTAAAAAAAAAGACAATGCAAATAAAGAATAGTCAGTTTCAATGGTGGAGCACATGTTAAGTAGCTTAATGGCAAGCACACAAGTCAAAACTTAGAAAAAAAAGGTTTGTGGTAAAATAGGTAAATAATTGTTGGGTATGCGATGCAACAGATGCATGAGGAAGGCCACAAAGAAATAAATGTTAAGAAAAACTTATCTTGAGTCGATGCTTCAAACGAAGAAATTTTAACATCTGATTTAAGCACCGTTAGGTTTAATGACCCGATTGAAGACCATTTGGTCGACTCAAGGTAAGTTTTACATAAATAGACTTGTATTGTCCTCCCGATCAAAAACAATAGAACATCGGTCAGAAAATCGAGGATTGGAGAGGAGAGGTGGAAGAAAAGGCTTGGGATGAACATCATTCGAAAAAAAATTAACGTCTTTAAGTTAACTTTAACGGCGGATCATTGTAGGAGAATACGTTACAAGTTGGGATTAAGTTAACTTTAACGACGGATCATTGTAGGAAAATAAGTTACAAGTTGGGATTGTCACAGAGAATTTTTTAAGTTGGGATTAATATCGGTCAATATACAAAAGTTTAGATTATTAAAGTTCTTACCTTTTTTTGTTTGGTCAAAGTATTTGTTGTTGGAGCCGATGGGAATGTGTTGGTGTGGGTTTCAGTGTAAATCGGGTGTTATAAACATCAAGTTCATTTTGTTTGCCCATAACACCACCTATAGTGGTGTATAAGCCGTTATTGGGTGTTTCGGGCATTATATCGGGGCTTAATGCCTCATTACGCATAGTTTTACCCTTAACCAATTTAGATGTAGCATTTTTATGAAATCATTAGGTGGCTACTAAACAACTCCTTAGTCACAAAGTTAATCAAGGTCGGCTTTCTAAATTTTATTATCAAATTTGGTTTACTCATTAATTCTACTCTCTCCCTCTCACATGAAACTTGAGAACTATAGATTTTATGAAAACTATTAAAGTTCGTAAGAATCATTTAAAATCATTATTTTATCTAAATTTCTCTCATTTTTACTAAATTACATCATTAAATAAATTTATACTTTAGATTATTTGCACATTTAACCCTATAACTTAACTTTGATATGATAATCATTTCAACCGTTAACTATGAATTTATACACTTTTAGACTCCATCTTTTAGTGTACGACGCAATACAATTTACATTGCAACAAACAAGACTTGAACTTATGAGAATGTCACATACACAAAACTCAGTCGATGCATCATGCGACCCAAGTCACAAACTAGTTATAACCAGGTAAAATAAATTTACACATTGTTAAATAAATTTACACATGTTAATTCACATGTAAAATATTTTTAAATTTTCACAATAGTAATTTTACGTTAGGTGTAAAACTTTTGTGAATATACATAAATTAACGCATATCGATCCATGTAGCGATGCATGATATTAGTAACGGAATCTTTAAACCTACTCGCAGCCAGTGCAGTGCTCACACACGGCACGAGACGTTTATGACTTCAATACACACATTACATTAGTGGCATTAACTTATAATGCCCACACGCAACGGTCGTATCGACCTGCTTGTGACTTAGTTAAACACTTTACGTGGGTGATGTTACAGGGGTCAAGTTGAAGCATTAACAAATAGAGTTAATGACCCCCCTGTTTCATACAAGTTTATTCAATACAAATAACACCAATACAAATCCAGCACAAATAGAGATGCTCGTTTATCCATCTACTAACTTTTGATATGTTAATGATCGCCCTGCTTCATACAAGTTTACTCAAAAACTGCTGCAACTTCTCTATTTATAATTCACGATTTCAATGTTCATTTATAAATCATAGTTCCGACACGGGTCCAGTTAATATGAAGCTAATATCATGAATCCATACCATAAATGCAGGTAGCAAGAGCACAATGGTCCAGCCTTAAGGTTATTTGCCGTTACAGATTTCAAACTAGAACATAATTAATGATTTTGTTTTTGAAATGTTTGAAGTTACAACTTACCTTCCAGCTCGAGTTTTGACGTTAGCCACGAACAAACCTCGTCCATCTCTTCTGGAATAGTGTAATGGCCAAGCCTATGGTACGAGAAATTTTTTTAATATGCAAACAAAAACACAAACTAATTTTGTTTGATAGTAAAGGAAGATTACGTACGAGTCATAGGCTTTGAATGTGAGGTTTTTGAAGCCAGTTGAAGATAGTTTCTGGGCTGACTTCTCCCCAAAACGAAAGCGAACCACGTCATCAGCTGGCATTAATTATATAGCAAGAAAATTAATAAGAGAAAGATGTACAAATAACAAAAAAGTAAGGTGTTCTCTTCTTGGCTCATTTTATCATTGCTTCATTACCCAGATCACCCATGTTTGACCAACTATTATAAAAACTACAGGTGTTTCAACAATGACAAATGAAAATAATCTTGTAAATCAACAGAGCATCAAAAGGGTTGAAAGATAATAATAGCAAATAGGCAATTCATAGAACAAAATTTTTGTTTAAAAAGAAATGCAAGATCGGAATGTTTCATGGACTGATGGAGAATGTTCTAAAACCAGAGCCACTAATTAACAAAATACCAGGGATATATAGCTTTAGATATATGAGATATACTGAACAACCAATAAATAGGTAACATTGAGTAAATATATAAAGATTATGTGATGTATTAGCCAGATATTTATCCCAATAGGCCTTATGGTTTAGTTTATAGGTGGTTTGACTTCCGTTTATACATGTCCAGTTAGCTCGAAAATGAAAGAGAGAAACTAGGGGAAAGGAATCGAACAAATCCAAGCTAATTGTGGTTAGCTCAACGACTTCTTATAAGATCATTACTTGTTCCTTAGCCGTTGAAGATTATGATTTCAAACTAACCCACTACTTCTACGAAATGACATTTTTAGTCCATGACTCCATGCACTATACATTTGACTTATTTTGACTATTATTTACCAACTAACGATAGTACAATACCCCTCCTTGAAACAATTATTGTCCTCAACAATCTAAAGAGGGAAAACAAAGCTTCAAATATTCCACAAACTCCCAAGTAACGTCAGTCACAGGAAGACCTAGCCAGTGTACGAGCACTTGTTCAGCCGGAGGATGGTGACGACGAACCAATTTGCAATCTAAATTAGCTCGAGGTTGAAGATTGAATCTGGGTGCAGATGGCAATGGGGTAATGACTGAATGAGATCCATGAGCCTTTTTAAGGAAAGAAACATATATTCGGATGGATTGCAGCATTCGGTGGTGAGTCCAAACAGTAAGCACAGCAGAGCAAGAAAGGATCCGTTGTACTCTTCGGATGGAGTATCTTCACATTCTTCATCCACCTCAAACAGTAAACATTCATTTTATTTGCACTTGTATTTTGGGGTGAATCTTTCATCACACAAAAGCATTCCCCTCAGCTCTTTTTTCATCAAAAACCTTGATGTTAAATTAGAAGCCAAATTGGGTAGTTTAGAAGCAGTTCCTATAGGTTCACGGTACAAAGGTTTAAGGGTAGGTTTATAGCCTGGTTTAAGGTTTGACACAGTTTGATTGGCTTGATTCTCTAATCTTGCTAAAGAGTGAGCCTCTTTCAACAAGGTGGGTTTCAACAAGCTACAATAACATTTGATATCTGGTTTCAACCCTTCTATAGAGAGACTTATAGCATACTCCTCAAGTATGTCAACCTCGTTAACAGTAAATGAAATTGGTTATATCATGCAATTGATTTAGAGCTTTTAAGACGCCCATTGCATCTTCTACTAAAATAGATGCAAATCGTGCTGAAGTGCTGAACTGGAACGCATATAATCATTCCATGGAATTTCATACACTAATGTACCTCTCAATTTGATACGTTCCACATGTATAGCGATTAGCAACATAACGAACCTCAAGTTTTTCTAGTGTTTCATTTATTGCAAAGTAGTGCTCACATCTCGGGATCCAACTCTCAACTTCTGGTACAGCAAATTTGGAGAATACTACTCGCGAAAATCGAATATTGCTTCGACTCAATATTAACGTGTCTTCATCACAAAGGTCTAACACCCATAGTCGCATGGTTCGCAATATGCTCCTATACATGAACATGGAACGGGATCGCAATTATCAAGGTCCCTATATTCGATACAAGGGGGTTAAGCTCATTCTAGATCTCTCTGACACAATGTACCATATAATGTGGTATAGTGTACAAGTTAAACTCGGTGCTATTTTTCTACATTAAATTAGTAACTTCAAGCTTTCAAAGTTCAAAACTATTACTTCAAAGTTAAAAAACAAATTACATAGCTTAAAACTTTAAAACATAAATTGATAAAACTTAAAAGCACTCAAAAAGACATGATAAAACTTAAAAATGTTTTCTTTCAATAAAGCTAAAATAAAGGGGAAGCTTCCAGCAATCCACAAAACAAAAAGGCCTAGAGTCGTCTCTCTTTCTTCGACTAAGTTTTTGATTATCGTATTCTTGTATTTGGAGATCTGCCTATCTCAAATAGACCCACTATCCCTTGTTTTCCCTATTTCAGTTAACAGAATTTTCTAGTTTCTATCACATGTCTTCTAGCCTTGAGCTTTAAAAGGTTGTAGTTTTGGGATCCATATCCCCACTTATTGTGTGTTCCTTTTGTATATGCTTCAGAAACCTTAAACTCGTGTGGATATTAGAATGAACTTACAAGTGTGTTCGCCCTTTTACGGTTAAGCTGATTCCTCTTCACACTATGAATGTAGGAATAGGGGCTCCTATTTCTTTCGGCTAAAGAGCTTACAACTTACAAGCGTTCGCACTTTTACAAAACCACTATATCCTAATGAGCTTAGTATATTCAGTAGCACTTGCTATGTTTAATATCAAACCTCCCATTATCAAACTAGACCCGAAGTCCTTGAAATGTGTGTTCCTTGGTTACCCGTGTTTCCAAAAACAATATTCGTGTTTTCTCTACCATAATCCAGTGATATGTACGTCACTGTTGAAGAAAATCTACCATACCTTCTTGCATTTGCTTCTCCGAAAAAGAGTGACAAGCTGTTAACCTATTTTTTACACTCCACTGACTAGTCCGCTAATCTCCTTATGCCTTTTCCACCAACCCCTTAAACCATCCTTCACTCTTCATTGCCCTTAACTTATAATTAAACTCCTATACTAAAAATAAGTCATAGGCAGCATCGCTCTACATCAGTTTCCACTCAGACACCATCCTCTTCCTTCACAAAATTCCATCATGACCCCTTCCTACTAACCTTCATATGCTATCTGCTAAGGACATACTTGCACTTACCTTAAACTAATCAAGCTTACCATCTTTCGACATTCTTGTTGACTTCAAATATTTAATCTTGTAAACATGATTGGATCTTACAACTGTAAGGCTTCTTTATAGTAACATCTATGATTGTTCTAGTATATTAACCATTACCCCTTCAAACTCTTTGAACATATGATCTTATGTTCATGCTTGGTTATTTCTTCCTGTTATCTAGAAAATGTATAATGTTCATGCTTGGTTATTTCTTCCTATTATCTAGAATATGTATAATGATACCCTAGTTGACATCTCACACAAAGGTTTGACATCTCACACAACAAAACCATTCTTATTTTTCGCTTACAAAATTATAGCCATGGCTTTATGACTTTATCATGTCTTTTTTAGTACTTTTAAGTTAAGTTTTATCGTTTATGTCTTTTAAAGTTAGGTTATGTAATATGTTTTGACTTTTGAAGTAACTGTTTTGAACTTTGAAGCCTTATATGAAGTTTGATGTACAAAAATAGCACGAAGTTTAAGCAGTACACCATATCGGACAGATCCAAGCAGAGCCCCCCCCCCCCCCTTCCTACCGAATTTTAAGGACCTAGTGAACTGCAATCTTGTTCCATGTTCCCAGAGCGTACTATGAACCATGTCACTATGGTTTGGAAACATTTAGCATTCATGGATGATCCAGACACGGAGATAGAGGAGATAAAAAATTATGCAAGGAAACTTTGGATTAAATCCTTATAAATGAAACTATATCAATAAAAGACATAGCTTAACTGATTGAAGATGAAATAAAATTGAGAATAAAAATCGATGTTTAGATTGATTGATGAACCCAAACCACCACAATGTAACCCACAATATGATAGTGATAGCAAACCAAAGTGGATATGGAATTAGTTTGATAAAACACATCTATTATTATTTGCTACAACTATTGAAGTTCTTGGGAACCAACATCCATAAAAAAAAACCTGTAAGAGGTAATAAAAATGTTTTTTATTTGCTAATATTATAATGGGGTAACATGGCAGGTTTATAACAAAAGCAGTGTTGATTGTTTGCCTTTAACAAAGTTCGAGTTTTAAACTCCATAAAACAGTTGTTACATATTTTTAGTCATTTGTCAAAAAATAAATAGGCCATTACATATTTTATCTCATTTCCTATATGTTTTTAATTTTCCTTTTCGTATTTTCCACGAGGTGGCAATAAGGTCTAAGTGAGGTAATGTCGGACGGATGTGAGAATCCAGAAACAAAAGGACGCTCTTACAAGAAAACTTTGAATCGATAAACACTAAAGAATTCACTAAGGCAAATTTTAGATTCCGCGGTTCACTTTTTTTAAAACTTAGTATTGTCAAATGTGTTTCTGTTCCAAAAACACAACAAAAACCACAACACATACCAACAAACCGAAAAGGATACCAATTGATACCTCCACTGAGAACAATACAGAAAAAAGCACTTACCTTTGCCGTGACATAGCAAAATAGGCAAAGATGAAGCACGATTTGCAGCTTCCTCCCCTTCGACCTTCTTGTTCAAGTCTCTATTGAAGTTAAAACATACGATTATACGAAAGTATGTATTATTTTATTTTGAAGAAAATTTAAATATGTGTATAGGAAACATATAAAGGAAAAACAGTAAGTAGTCGAACTTTGCACATGGAAGCCAACCACTAAGTCCAACAACTGCATCCAAATGAGTAGAGTATGTATTTCCATTCGAAAACTTCCCATTGGTAAAACAACTTGCAGAGTATAGAGCAGTTGCCGCCCCCATACTAAAGCCTCCTACACCAAGTTTGACTGCAAAATCATAAAGTATATGAAATAAGAAATTAAAAACTAAACAAAAACCACAAACTAAAATAAGCCATTCCCCTTACAAAGAACGGGTTCTTGTTTAGACCATTAAATATAAAAATATGGATAGAATCATCAACCATAAAATATTAAAACATGTAAAATCATGCAAATATTGACACACAACAAAAACAAAGTTCATAAACTGTTGATTCCTAGCTTGACATTTAGAAAGTAGTGCTAGCTTGATGCTTACTATTAGGAGGCTCGGTAGATAGCAAACTCAAAACATGTGCTGCTGAGGCATCCATCCCTTCTTCATCTTGATGTGCATCTTCAGACAGGTCACTTACATCAAACCCTATTATCCATCATATGACCTTATTATTTCATGTGTGTCAATACTTAAAAATAACTGAGAAATATGAAGGTTAATATCAAAACCCACTCGCCCATAAGAGAACAACGTCATATTAGGATATAAATATAAATAAATCAATGTTACTAAGCATTTGACGTACATGCAGTTGTGGGAAAGCCGCCAAATAAGGTTAATGGTTGAGAAGGTGATGTAGGGCATATCCATTTGATCTACAGAACATGAAGCAAAGTATGACGTGCTATCGAATTAAGAATGAAAAAAAGGATGCTTTTATACTCGCTAATCATGTTGCCTCATTGAGAAACACCAATATTCTCTGTTTTCTGTTTACAGTTCCTATGTAATAGAAACAAAATTGTGGTCATTGCTACAAGAAAATCAGAAGGCATTTAGCAAAAACTGTTTCTTTCTATAAAAAATAAGATGACAATGTAGATTCAAAAGATAATATTGTGCTTTACCATTTTTGAAAGCTTAATTTTATTTAAATCAATTAGTCATGCAAATTTTCTGTAGAACGCAAAAACATCCATATCAAGTTATTATTTTGAGGCTTAGAAAGAGTTTTGGTTTCTTGAAAACGCACAAGCCTGCTACTACTCTGTTTTCTATCAATCATTCGCCTTTATAAAAACACAAAGAGCAAAGCATAAAACAGAAAGGTTGCTGAACAAGGCCTTAGTGGTGCCCTTTTAACAATCTACAGTAAACGTATCCTTACATTTGGAAGAGGAAGAGTCTCCAAGAGTTGTGACCAGCTGCCAGAAGAAAAAAAAATATGAAATAACAAAAACATGAATCTCAGTTACTATCAACCGATACTTCTAAGTTATGTAGAAATATAAGTGTTAAGCTACTGTATATGCAGTTAAAAGCACTCTTTCAGAAAACGACAGTTGCAGAACGCCATAAACTGATCAATATCAACAACCGGTCTTATCATGTTTTAGCAGGTAAAATTAAACCATACTTTTATCTAAGGATTTCAAACACTTCTAATGATATGGTGGTAGGATGGGAAAAAGTGAACACGAGAAAATTATGGTTATTGTTACTTCAAGGTATATTAATCAGTTTATTATTACAAAGCTTCATTTCTGGCCACACAATACATAGGTGAGGAACGTATAACCGCGTGAGAAAACATAGTAACTGGTAATAGATAACAAGGACATAACCAAATAAAAAAGAAAACTACCTTGAACCATTATCACCGAGGCCGTGCAACCAGACAATGGTAGCCTGGTGTTTGCCTTTAGGTTTCACCACATACGTCCGTCCAAACTCAAACGCCCTTCTCGCAGCTCTACCACCTATAATAGAAACACAATCAATACTGCACTTGATTATGGCATACACAATGTATGTATCAAAAAGGAACAAAAAACAAACTAACCGGTACCAATAGACGGGCCGCTGAAGCTCATATTAGTGATCACAGGCAGCTAGGTACAGTGAAAACAAGTTGTATGATGTACACAAGTAAAGGAGTAGCTTTATGATTAACAAACCCTACATAACCATGTCATGTTGCTTTGTTTGTAAATTGTAAAACTTGTTCTATATATCCTCATGACTCATCCATTTGGAGGTGAAAAAATTAGCAATTAAAATTTTCAAACGATGAACTGCTTCATTTCAGTTGGTAAAAGTAATTAGAAACTGCAAGGTTTTCAATTGTAAAGGCGTACATACATGAGCGATAGAGAAATTGGTAAGAAACAATTGGATTAGATCTAAGTAGACAATAATAAGATGAGATTGGGGATTTTGAGTACCTGCTGCAGATGGTAGAGTGTAGAACGGAGACACAACTCTCTCTCTCTCTCTCTTCACTCGACGCCGTAATTTGTGAAGGGGATCCACTACAAAAACAATAATCCTTTGTTTGTTACTTGGACCGAAAATCGTGTATATCGCGACTTGTTACGAAACATTACATACACGAACCGACATGATAACATACGTCTTATTGTGTACGTTTTTTCTAAACACGAATTTGATAAACATGATAAGACAAACCTATTAATAACTGGATAACATCATATGTATGTTACACTTCTTTTTCTTATATTTTTTCATGAATGTTTTTAAAATGTGAGTTGCTTACGTTGTAGACTGTTTTGGCATGAATCCAAATTGATTCGATGCAACCAGAGTTCTGAAATAAATATATAATTATGCTAAAAAATAGGAGATCGAGGTGTACAAGTGGGAGGCCAAAAGGGAAGGTGTACGGCAGGTACGAACCCTTGTATGATAGCAAGAAAGCGAAACTCGCAATCATTAAAATTGCAAAACCTGAAATAAGTAAGTTGTTGTTTACGTTAACCGTCTTACTTTTAACATATATAATTTAGAATTTAAGAAAAGTAAAATGAGGTTTTGTAGTTTAAAAGTAAAAAATGTTGCATTGTAAAATTATGTTTATGGGTATAGTAAATTACAGGTTTCGTCATTTCACTTATACCATAATTGTGTTATTTGTCCTTTAAATTTATAATAACTATAAGGATGCCCACCGTAAGTTTTAGGCATGCCCGACTCACGTGATGCCCTTTTCATCTTTTCACCCTTCTCCTTTTCTTTAAACACATATATCACGTAAACCCACCCTAACCATAGACCCTTCTATCACATAAAACACTTCCATCTTCCCTGTTTTTTCTCTAATCATCGATGGTTGAACCAAATTTCTTCGAGATTAGACATAAACTTGATCAAGCAAACGTGGATAAACTATACTGTAAGCTTTCATTATCACGTGTGGTTGATTGTGTTCGGTAATAGGGTATTGTATCAGTACATATCAAATCGATCAATTCAAATAGTTTTTGTTTTTGTGAATGAGAGGCAAAAAGGGGGTACATAAGGTATACTTTTACAAAATAGTAAGCATTAGCCCAATAGAAAAGGTGAAGGATGAAAAGACGAAAAAGGGCATCGTGTGAGTCAGACATGCCTAAAACTAACGGTAAGTGTAAAAGACGTGATTTGTTACAATTCTTGAAAATAATGGCATCTTGTAATTAACAAAGTTAAAGGACAAAGGACGCAATCAGATTATTATTGATTTATAAATTAAAGTATTGTTCTATATATTAAAACTAGATATGAGACTCGGCCTACGTGATGTGGCGACTAAGTCTCTTGTATATGAGTTCGTCAACATATGATATAACGCCTCAAAAGATGTAAAAACGTTAAGGACCATGGATGCAATATACATGCCACTCCAAGAGAAACATTCACACCATTACCACCGACTAACCTAAAGGGACACAAATACCATTATGGTAAAATCCGTTGCGAACAAGTTTCATTAAATGCACGAACGATTCGCAAGAGGCATTGTGACAAGTAGTCACAATCGGTATGATTGGTCTCATTCCAAGGTATTACTTGTTGGATCAATCCCTTATTCGTTGGTTTAAACATTCCTTAGTTGCTGAACATATCTTCTGAAATATCAGACACTAGTTTAATGTCCGTGTGTTTCATGGGTAGAGACATAAAAAAGAGATAATCTTAAATAGTTTAGAAAAAAAAACTTTTGAAAATAAGTTACATATTATTACATTAGATAAAAGTTTGTTAAAACTTAAAAACAAACTACATACAACATTAAAAACCAACTATTCTGAACAATAAACATGCTTATATTTGACACAGATCTCATCAAGACTTGGCTTAGCAATGTTGACATATTGATGTACCTACAAAACCTATCAAATTACATTTGATACCTCTTCAAAACCGTGCCCTACAAGTTGCATTCTATAATAAAAAAATAAAAAAGTAGTTATATATTTGTTTAGAATATATATAGTTAGACCTACTTCATCAACTATGATATTCAAGTAAATGGAATAGTAGTTATTAGCAATCTTTCAATTGCATGTTGTTTAACGATGCATGATCCTAATTTTGACGGTACAACCAGCCCTCAAAACATCAAAGTCATTCAAAAACATAATTGTCTTTGAATCCATATATTGTTATTGTCAAGAAGAGAACAATTGTATATGTTAATATTATGATTTCTAATATATAAGATAAAAAACACTTACATTTGGAAATCCCCTCTTCTAATAAATCGCTAACCCATGTTCCCACATTGCGCCACATGTCGCCACCTGATGCATCCCCATTAGGTATTTCATAAACTTTCCAAAAATACAGTATTATTTCTTTAAACAATTTAAGATTTATTTTAATACCTTTCCAAAAATAAGTATATTAGTTTAGATTTTCTCACTCTTTGATTACAAAACATTTATAATTCATCTTTATAAAAAAACAATTATTATAATAATAAAAAATAATCACTTAATTATTTTATCACTAAACAACTTTAGCTTTAAATTACTAAAATTCGGTTTTCTCTTTTTAATAAATAAATTCAGTTTTCGTGTTTTAATTTGCATTACTTTGCGCGTTTATGATACGTTTGTTATTCCTTTAGTATATACATTTTCTTTAATGTTCAACCCCGTGTGAACACACGGGTGTTAACCTAGTGTTGAATATCCTTTAAACAATTGAATGCAATTTGTTTATTTTGTGAAATTTTCGGGGTAAATTTTAATTATAATTACATATTTTGGAAATTCCAACCCTCACACATTCTCTTTTATTTATTTCTTAACACCAATAGTTTCGATGATGACTCGATTTAAAAGTTAAGTGATCTAATTTGAGAAAACATGCATAGGTTACCTAATTAAAACACTTTTAAAATTTGGTTATTATTTTGTGAAATTTTTCTATTTAAATTAAATTATGGAGAAACAATAAGTAAGGAATTAAGAAAATGAATTCAAAGGATAATATGGTTTTTATATTTTCAAAACAAATGAATTGAAATGATTTTATATTTTCAAAACAAATGAACTGATAACGTAATATATTTTTGGAAACAAAATCATTTGATTACCTTTTTAAACTTGAATTAATTCAAAAATATTTACTTATGGAATAAAAATCCGCATCTAATAAGAATGCTATCAAAAAATTAAGCGGGAAAAATATTATCTAAGTGTTTTTAATGGATGACAAATGTCCTCTTAAACCCTATAGATATAGATATATATTTTGTTATCTTTAATTGGACTTTTTGTTTGTTATGGGTCGATATGTCTTTTTGGGCATTTTATATCTCCTATGGGTTGTTGTTGGGCCTTATGTATGTTGTTTTATGATATTGAGTGTGGGCTTCTTCGTTCTAGAACAATCCGGTACAACGTACAAGGGTACCTCGTCAATTTATTATCAAATTTTCATAGTAGGGTGAGGTGTCTTTGTTTTTATGCCGGCAATCAATTAAGGATTAAATCTTTCAAGTGACATATATAGAAATAAATTAAGAGTCGTTCCAAAAGATAAAAAGAAATCTATACATATTAATAAAAGAAGATTGTTTAGACAAATGACATTCATTTGAGCATCTTAATTTTTTTTTTCTCGCTTAAAACCTTTTTATAGAAAATATTGATTTAATATTTATTCCTAAATTAAATAAATCTCATTTATAACATTCTTATTCTTATATAATATAAATTAATTCATAACTTTTTATAGCATTGATTTAATATTTATTCTTAAATTAAAGAGATATCATTTATACCATATTTTTATTAATATACACTACAAACTGATAATCAGTACATATTTTATATAAAAACAACTCAACAAGCTAACTTTCATTCCATGTTGTGTAGATTAGATATATATGATGATCTCTACATATGAGTTGTCTTTTAAACATGTTTTGATCTTTTTGGCAAAATTTTCATTAAAGTGAATTTATGAATTTCATTCGGTGAAATATTATTTTTATTATTATACTTTTTTAGTGAAATATGTAATAGTGTTTAAGGAACTTGTGGAACAAATTTGAAGATTTGTAAAAGTCATAACAAGTTATAGTTGTATTTATTTTAACTTCGTAGAAATTTCAAATATTTTTTACGTTGTTGCTATTCAGCTCTTGTATTGTAACACACGAGAAATAATCTAGTAACAGAATAACCATGTATTATATTTATAATGTTTTGAATAACTCTTCAAGTATTATATTTCAATTTGCTTCTTTTCTTGTCAAGTTGTTATTCCTCTTTAGCCTATGATAACTTTGGTAATTTTAGGGGTAACTTTGTAAAAACATAAACACTCATTTTCGTCTATATGCTTTGGTGGTTTTATCACGTTCATCTAATACTTTTTTTCTTGTTGCCTATTTGTTCTTGTTATTTCCAAATCTTGGCATTTTCATTCACTCCGTTAACTTCATTCAAATACAACGTTAAACGAGGGGTAATATTGTCAAATTGCTTTATATTTTTTACTAGGTTAATGCTCGTGTATTAAGGTTGAACAATAAAAACATAAATACCGTTATAGTTTTAAGTTTTGATGATAACATATAGTATTATTAAATCAAATTGCATTTTATTTTTCTTTTATATAAATGATAAATTTAATATAAAACACATCAGTTAGATAGATTTTTCGATTTTCTTTATATTTACTTTCAAACCCTAATTTCTAAAGACTTCATCCCATTTTTTTGTTTATTTCCCATCAATCAACATAGACCCATAGAATAATGGGTTCAATAGATCGAAATCCCCACCTGCTTCACCACTTATTTTGTTCATCTTCCGTCGATTAACATAGAACCATATGCTTCAATCAATCGAAATCCCCATCTGCTTCAATTGATCAAGAAAAAACGATGCTTTGCTTGTCATGTAGATCATAAATCATGGTACATCATTGACGTCTTTAAAAAAGAGCAAAAACACCAACCGTATATTAGATGAAAGTGGCAAGATCATTAAACCCCAATGACTATTTACTCTAAAACATATTAAGTGAATTGACAGTATTACCCTCCATTTAAATGTGGTATTTAAATGGAGTTAACATATCGAATAAAAACGACAAATCTTAAAAACGTTAGCGAGAAAAAGCTATTTAGTCTTTATATAACTTATATATTACAACTTTGAAATAATAATAATGAATCTTATTTGAATTAAGTTAAACTAAACAATATAACAGTAATCGCGGAAAATCACCTTCAACTAATTTCTCGCACAAAACATAGCTACTTTTTGAATAATATATATAAACTTTATTTACGAAGATAATAAATAACTAATCAACATCCCATGATAGTGATTAGAAGCTTTAGGGTTTTAGTCCATCTCTAAACCCCCTTCCTTGCTGTCTCCTTCTCTTCATCTTCTAAACAAATCAATCTCCCCATGATCTTCACCTTCCTTTTATGTTAAATCATTAATGCACAGATTTATTATTAAATAAATATATTTCTATAATTACATTTGTTTTTCATATATAATTAAAGTGTAAATAAATACAGATTGATTTCTTGATCTTCCTCTCAAAGGGTTTCATCAAATTTTGTTCTTGTCGCCGGTTCTTGTTCTCCAATCGCCAAGAAACATTTTTTACAGGTTAGTTTTTATTTTTTCTACTGAAATTTTTGTGGGTTTTTATTGTTTTGGTCCTATGAAGGATCTTTGATCATCACATCATCATCATTACCCAAAAATTATTTCAGGGTTTTTTGTTTTAAGCAAAAGTGTTTATGCATTTAATTTTGAAAAAGAATTGATCTTTAATTTGTAAGTTTTTTTGTTCATTAACCTCTGAAGATGATTTGATGATTGCCATTTGGCTTAATCTGTTTTAGGCAATATTTATGGTGAAGAAGAAATCTTGAATTTTGAATTTTTTTTTGTTCATGAATATGTGCATGTGTTTTTATGTTATGTTACTCTTTTTCTTGATTGTTGGCTTGTTAATGTTACTACTGTTTGTTGTGTTTTATTACCTGCATGCAGCAATTGTATTGATTGTAAACAAAATTCCAAAAGAGTTATTAAATTTATTCTAAAAGTTTGTATGATTAGAATTGAAAAGGTTACTTTTTGCACTTTATACCATGTATTTAGCTCACATTATGTGTGTTGTTTTTGATGTGTTTGTTAACTTAATTTTCTGTTCATTTTTGTGCCACATTCACTGTGATACTGTATTGCATTTTGACCAAAAGTTCTGTAATGATTGACCAGACCGTTTACAATGATTCAACGCCCTTTTAATGGTGGAAACAATGGTGAAGGTGAATTCTTTTCTCAACAAAGTGAATCAAACTCCCTGTTTGAAACTACAAGTATGAGATCAAGAAACCCTGAAGTCAACATGAACCACCTTACAAAGTCAACATCTTTACGCCCTGCTGGTCAAAGATTCATTCCATCAAATGTCCCTGTGAATAGAGGAACCACCCACATATTCTACAAGACCCGAATGTGCCAGAAGTTTCTAGATGGCAACTGTCGCAATGGTGACGGCTGCACTTTTGCTCACGGGCCTAATGATCTGCGTGAACCGCCACCAAATTGGCAAGAACTTGTTAAGGATAATAGAGGAGGAAATGGTGGTGGGAATTGGAATGATGATCAGAAAATCATTCACAGAATGAGGATTTGTAGAAAGTTTTACAACGGGGATGAATGTCCGTATGGAGAAAAGTGTAATTTTCTTCATGAAAGTCCTGCTAAGTTTAAGGTTGAAGCAGCCATGGACAGTGAAAGAATAAGAGAGACTTCTGTAATCAACATTCAGACTGTAGTTGACCATAGTCAAAGTCAAACCGAGGCGGGTCAAGACTGTATCACTACTATTAAGACCGATCAAGATTCTTCACGAGCTTCTTTGAAGACTAATTTTTGGAAAACTCAAATGTGTGGGAAATGGGAAACGACGGGCCAATGCATATTTTCAGATAAATGTCACTTTGCTCATGGGCTTGCAGGTCTACTACATTCATTCATTCTGTGTTATATAATGCAATAAGATACTTTATGCGCAATAATGAACAACATCATTAACATGGTCTGCTTGTTTTTATCAGAGCTACACAAACAAGTCGGACGAGTGGAGGGCAACAAACACCCTTATGCCAGTGGTTCGGTTCCCATGACCGAACCACTAGCTACTGCTTCAACCACTGCGGTTGTACGGCACGGTGTAGGAAAGGGGTTTTTAAAATTAGCACAAAAGAAGCTGAACCGCATATATGGAGACTGGATTGATGATGAACAGGATGAGTTGAGCTAACTATGAGCCCGAAAACCATTGAAACCAAAACAGAGTGATCTCTTTATATATAAGATTTCATATTTCTTTTTGGTACTTCTTTAAGATTTGTTAGTTATTTTCTTCAGTTTATAGACTATTCATCACAAATGGATGAAAATCATTTGCATACCCTTTTACCATTGGTTCTTAAGTAATTTTTATGAATTAAAGCATGAATGAGTTAGATCATATGTGTATAGCTTATTGATAATTCCACCATCAACTCTCTCACCAATCTTTGACTTTGACCATCCAACCAATTTAGATTTGTTTGTGTGTGTGGGGAGGGGTTGTAACTTGTAAGTTTTTCCAATATTATGTGCTATATAGTGATTAGTCTTTTATAAAAAAAAAGTAGATAAGTTTTTATTTCTTAAAATTCCTAATTATCATTACCCTTTAAAAAAATCATTTTCCTACATTAGATGATCAAAATTTTTATTTTTTTGGTCAGCAAAAATATGTGTCCACGTGTCTCTATCTGATGTGATGATAAATATAGAGTCATGTCCTCTTCCTATATCTTGGATTAATTATATCTCCAATCTATTTAGAAAAATCTTTAATTCAAGAAACTATATTTCTCCATCATGTCCATAAGCCTGAAATCTCAAGTATTTGCTGGTAACCCAATAAGATCCAAAACCTCCAAATCAACCGACCCATTTTCACCTACTTCAGCCTTTCAAACCTTAAAGGTTCTTCTTTCTGGTCAACCCAATTTCCAAGAACCATCTTTCCCTAAGTTCAAGGTGCTTCTTTTCAGAAAGGGTAGACCTTTAGCTGGGTCAACTGGGGATTTGGTCAAGAAATGGCATCTGGGGTGGTTGAGTTTTGGTGATTTTAAGGATCTTTTGGAGGGTAGTGAGGTGAAACTAAGTGATGATTTATTGGTGTATTTGGGTTGCAAGACTGAGGAAATTGAAGAAGATAGTGTTGTCTATTGGGCAATTGATGTCTCAGAAGGTGCTAGTTTGGTGCAGAAGTTGGGGAGTAAACAATTGTGTTTTGTGGAATTGAGGACTTTGATGGTGGCTACTGATTGGGCAGATGATGGTCCTATGGGTGAACTTGCTATTGCTGGTCATGTAAGTACTTTGTGTTCATTTAGATACATAATTCATTACATATTGTTTTATGCACATATATGTTATTTATACTTTTAGCTTAACAAAAAAAATTTTATTGGTCCCACCGGGAGCGGCCTCTTTGCCTTATTGTACTAGAGGACATGCTTGTCTTCGTCTGACGCTCTCTAGACCCTATCAATAGCTATGCTATCTGTTCGATTTTACTTAGTACAAATGTTTGTTTGTTTATATTGCCATACATATACATATATATACTTGCACATTACAGTTTAAACATATAAACCTTCATGTATCATATAACTCCCAAAACTTCATGTCACCAATTGTTGGGGCATTTTTTAGGCCAGAACATTATTGGAATGGCATAATGCAACTCGATTTTGTGGAGCTTGTGGTGAAATGTTAGTTTCCGCTGAGGCTGGTACCAGAAAGCAATGTATAAAAGATTCTTGCAAGAAAAGAATCTACCCTCGAGTTGATCCGGTATGCTAATTAAGCATTTAGCGATGTGTTATATTTATCGGCCATTTCTTGACCATTTTATTTATGCGACAGGTTGTCATCATGTTAGTCATTGATAAAGAAAATGATCGTGCACTACTTAGTAGACAGTCGAGATTTGTGCCTAGAATGTGGAGTTGCCTTGCTGGGTTTTTAGAGGTATGGTTTGACTTCATGAGTTACTTTCTAGCCTCGCTGTTGTAGGAAATGAGAACGAAAAGGAGGGATGGCTTGACTTTTGAGTCAGTCTTTGTCGTTCTAACTTCGTTATTTACACACTTAGAAACAATTTATGTGATTATAATCTGTATATTGTCCGCTCCAAATAACACAATCTGTATATTGTAGTGATTAATAATCAGTGTATTGTTTTTATTCAGAATTACACGCAATCAGTAACTGAAGGAGTCGGTTTGACCAAAAAAGTCAAACTTCAGCTATTCTTGTTTGTTTTGAGAAAAATTGGATTTTAATAATACAAACTATGACTCATCCATACTATCAGTTTGACCAACGACACTCCTAATTTTCACCTTTGTTGCCAAGGGCAATCTGAGTAGTATAATTAGCATAGATTCACTCTCGATTTATATTTTCTACTTGATTTTGTGTGTACATTTCTCCATTTTGTTTATAGCCAGGAGAAAGCTTGGAAGAGGCCGTGAGGAGAGAAACATGGGAGGAAACCGGCATTAAAGTTGGTGAAGTAGCCTATCATAGTTCTCAACCATGGCCCGGTGAGCCAGATATACATTTTTTTCTTTTGTTTTAGACATATAGTTAATCTAACCGACGTGGGTCATTGAAGCTAACACATATGCCACACGCATGTGTTCTACTGACTGGACATGATGAAAACATGTTTTTGGCTTCTATTTCAATACTAGCTGGTAAATATTACTTTTGTTCATTTGGTTGGTTTTGCAGTTGGACCTAGTAGCATGCCATGCCAGTTAATGATCGGGTTTTTTGCATACGCGACGTCACTCGAAATAAATGTGGACAAGAGTGAATTGGATGGTAATCTTTGATCTACAAACCCATAACCATTTATGAAAAAGTATAACCTTTTGTTATTTTTAATTATATGAAGATGCTAAATGGCACAATAGAGAAGATGTGAAGAAAGCGTTGACATTTGCCGAATATGAAAAAGCACAAAAAACATCAGCAAATAAAATAGATCAAATGTGTAAAGGGGTTGCGAGAGGTCAAAACGTTGCTTCAGATTTTAATGTTGAAAGTGGAGAACTTGCGCCCATGTTTGTCCCCGGACCTTATGCAATTGCCCATTATCTAATATCTTCATGGGCTCATCAGGTCAGCATAAATGGCAATCAAACACCAAATACAGGTGTTGATTCAAGATTATAGGGATCCATGTTTCACAAAGAACCATTTCATTTTTGTTGATTCTTTCCAGGTTTGATCTTCAAATCCATCCAAACTGATGCTGATAGGTGTTTGTTGATGATTGTTCCATAGGCTCACAAGCAGCATCTTTTATCATGTGTTTCTTGAACATTATAACTCGTTTTTGTCTCTCAATATTCTTACTATATTTAGACGTATGCGTGGCGCTCGTTTTGAGAGATCTTTAAAACAAACCGAGTAGTGTTATAAAAACGGTTTACAAACACATGTTAACAGTTAAAAAGTTGAAATACCGATTATGTGTGGTGTGCATCCATTTGGCACATGAAAAGTAAAACTTTAGCAGAAATGGGCATATGGGTTGTGGTCTCAATGACTATGTGTTGTGTACTTTTGACATATTATGTAGTTTTCACATGATATGGTACTTTTATGTGTTAAGGGCTTAAGGCTCATATATACGAGGAAGGATCATATACAAAATTGATTTTGTTTAAAAAGTGTGAAAAGTGATTTAAATCATATCATAACCGGGTCAAATGAACTTCGTTTGGGCTCATTCAAGCGGAGTTAGAACTGTCTCGTCGAGCTTTACCATTTTAGCTTCTAGGGTTTAACTTTAAGGATTTGATGACACGGTTCTAACGCTTTGATGTGTCTAAATATCACTTCTCACACTTTTTAGGCAAAATAAATTTTGTATGGAAACCTTCCTCCATATATAGTGTAGAACTATTGGGTTATGCATGCGAGAAGGTTTCTTTTTAGAACTATTGGGTTATGCATGTTTTGCATAACCTATGAACATGATTAGAAGTCTACAACATGAATTATGATTTAGAGTCTTAATGTGATTAAAGATAAATAATGTAAAGATAATTTGAGTGGATATAAAAAAAGTTAAAATTAATAATGTTTATTGTATTAATCTTCTTGATCATATGATTATTCCCAAAACCTTTTTATACAAGATGATACAAACCAATATTTTAGGATTAGATAACAAACAATCTTAATCAAATAATAACAACGGTTTCGCACACAAAATGAATATCAATTGACACATGTTTAGTGGGCTGGTGCTGAACAAGATCGTGTGATGAGTACACGACTAAAACATTGTCACAATAGATAATGGTAGCTCTGTGAAGTGGAACAAGCAACTCAAATAATAGATTTCGCAACAATGTGGTTTCTACAACCGCATTTACAATACCCTGAAGTGTCGCTTAGATGACCATGACAATAAGTTATCGCCCTAAAAGACACGGTACCCAGAAGTGGAACGCCTATAATTCGAACAACCCGCAATCGGCATCTGAACAGTTAAAGTCGTGGTTTTAAGTTACAAAATGGACACATTAATGATAAATATTATCCGGGTTACATGATAAATCACAAAGTGATTGTACATTGAGCTTAAATGTAAGGATAACGCATCTTTTGAGGTTTTAGAGATCCCATGATAGACTATGCGAATTGGCTTTCCTCTCATGGTTCTTGATGATACAAACATGAATATATATATTTTTAACCGTCATGACTCGAAAGACAGGAAATGTCTAACCTATTCTCTGTCATCGAGGTTAGTAGTAGGAATAAATAATGGTGCACAACCCTAAACCAATTACGAGACATATGTTCAACTGTATCTCAAGTACCACGAATTCCCTTGGAAATTGCAACCCACCCTAAGGCAACCCAGCTATGGTAAAAGCTGAGTGTTGCTCCTAGGGATCGGATCGGCAACCACAAAGGATCTGTTTGCCTCGTTCACTGCACATGAAAATCGTTGCAGCAAAGCCCCAACCGCACAAACATGATTATATGATGAAGTAAACCGAATAACACAAATGGTCATTTGGTCCAAAGACATTTGGTGATGATGGGTAAAGCATGAGGCTGTAAAAGGTCACGAGTTTTATCTTGAACCTCAGGGGCTTTTACCAATTTGTGGCATTTCCTCTCAGGCGTGTGGTGAATGACCCAAAATTCATTCAGACTTGCCTGGTGGCATGTAGATTACAGGCAGGCGTATGAAGGAGCTAGGGGTAGCCATGAGGCTGAGGCCCTAATCAAATAAGCCCACATTTAATTAAAACAACCTACAAATCATCGAGACACCCCCAATAAGACTTATCTGTAATTAGCGATCGCTTCCGGATCCGACACCTTCAAAATTAGAGCAATGAACGCCGCATTGCAGCTAATACTAATGTCCCCGAAGTGGTAATAATAAAAACAACCTACAAATCATCAACAAATAAATCCCAGAATTTTGTGGATGAGATTGAAATTAAATCCATCCGGCCATGGCGATTTATCTCCTCTGCACTCTCAAATTGTATCCTTAATTTCTCTTTAGTAAATTCTGCAATTAAGTCACTAACCATAAATTGGGGCACTAGTTTAAGGTTGTTTGAAAATTTAGGTCTGTCACCGGCTGATACACTGAATTTGACTTTAAAGTGCTCCAAAAAATCATGCTTCACACTAACAAGGTCAGAAATCCAAACACCGTTAATAAAGATACCATTTAGCCGTGAGTTTCTGATGTTATTCTTGATAGATATATGAAAAAAGCTTGTGTTTTTGCCATCTTATAACCAGACTCTTGCCTTCGCCTGAGATCTTGAATATTTACCTCCTCTAACTCGATCAACTCTTTATTTAAAATCTGGCTCTGTCATTTACTTCGTTCTCATGTAGAGGTCTACTCTCTGCTAGCCTTTCGATGTGTTCTATATCCTCCTTAAGCTTAGTTTAAGGTTGTTTGAAAATTTAGGTCTGTCACCGGCTGATACACTGAATTTGACTTTAAAGTGCTCTAAAAAATCCTGCTTCACACTAACAAGATCAAAAATCCAAACACCGTTAGTAAAGATACCATTTAGCCGTGAGTTTCTGATGTTATTCTTGATAGGTATATGAAAAAAAAACTTGTGTTTTTGCCATCCTATAACCAGACTCTTGCCTTCGGCTGAGATCTCGAATATTTGCCTCCTCTAACTCGATCAACTCTTTATTTAAAATCTGGCTCTGTCATTTACTTCGTTCTCATGTAGAGGTCTACTCTCTGCTAGCCTTTCGATGTGTTCTATATCCTCCTTAAGCTTAGAACTTGATTGTCAGGCGGACCATGGACAACGTCTCTCTATATGATTTTGTCACCACCTCCATAAACCAGGTTTGACAAGCCAAGAGTCAAAACATCTAAATGGTACGGGGCAAAAATCCATGGAACTACACTTAAGAACCAGGGTCTATGGTCCGAAAATCTTCATGCAAGGGCTATAACCGAAGTCTCTAGCCAATTGATAATGAACTCAGTACTAACAAAAACTCTATCAATCTTGCTTGAGCTAGAACTATTAGGAGGAATATAAGTGAATCTTAAAGATCCAGAATCGGATATAAAACAAGAACAAGAGATTATATATAACTCTCACAACTTGTATTAAGAAAAACAACTCAAGAACTCAATACAATCCTCTCGTAATATATATAACCCACAAGCTCGAGCATATATAAGCCTAACCAATCTCGCTAGACGACTCTCATAACCATAATCACAAACTCGATTATGTTATATAGACCATGACTTGATCTAGTTATATTCTAACTCAAACTCCTAATTAGACAATAAATAAAACCTACATGTTTATCTAAATATCTAATATTTGAGCTATTATAAATCAAATACAACTCATTTGATTTATCTCTAATTTATCATCAATATATTAAAGATATTGATAACAACTAGGAAACTAAATCTTACTTGACCGACTTGTCAACTTAGATCCAACTTGTGAATTAGGTTAGAAATTACCGCCAACAAATCTACCCCCCAAGTAGGTTGAAGCAAATCCGCATGCGTTATAAACTCATTGAAACGTCTAGCATTGGGAGCATTAAAGGCCGAATAAAACCTTTCAGATTTCAAACGCACTTCGTTAAAGTCCCCCGCAATGATCCAAATCCCGACCTATAGCTCTAGAGCTCCCTCTGTTGGGATGAGAATCATCCCAAATCCGACGATAGAGAACGTCAGAATTCACAACTCTCTCTTTAATGGGCCACTTAGACATTCATTCGTGATGCAATTACTTAATTCTTTCTTTCTTGTATAGTTTTTTTTTTGTTTTTTATAGCTTGTTTTCTTTTTTAATAAAAACATGTCGTTTTAAAAAAAAAAAGAAGCTCATTTATTGTATCCGGGTCATGTTTTAACACATTTTTGGTTCAAAAATATCGTTCAAGGGGGGACACCCATTTGAAAAATGCAATAACAATAAATGGGTATTTAGTATTTATTTCTTCCTATCCGACCATTGGAATATCTAAGAAGATTTGACCGTTACTTAACTATATTTAAGAATGGTCAAGCACCCAAAGCTTACCACATGCTTAAACCCACAGATCTCATGCTTTTTTTCTTTAATAAATAAATAAATAACTAACAGTTAACAAGCTCAATATTATTTGCTAATTAAATTTCTACACTTTTGACCGTTTGGACTGTCTCCTGTTGGTATTAGATTATTTGTTTTAATAGAGTTAAACTAATGTGAATCAAAATCATATATTCAATAAACTACAATCTTTAACCCCAAGCATACATGAATTGGCACATGCTGTATGAACAACTAATGACAGAGGTTGAAGACTTTTAGTGTGTGTGTGTGGGGTGGGGTTGGGGGGGAGGAAAACATATAAAAGTAGGAGGCCGAGGCCAAGGCCAATTTTCTAAGCTATATATCAGATCATTTTTTAGCTGCTAGACCAAAAAAATAACACTACTGATAAAAATACACATGGGGACGACCCTGCTATCATCATACAAGCTTATTATATGTGCACATTCGCTATCCAAACTACCTTGGATACAGTCCAGATACAACCAGGAAACGACGGTAGCGGCATATGATACGCCGATAGGTCAGCCAAGTTTGGGATCTTTTGTATTTAACAAAATTCATTAGGCTTTCGAAGAATAACTTCTCTCAGACGAATTTAGGCAATTCCTTGGCGATTTTCAATGGTTCCTAGTCTCCTAATTCATCGAGGATTCATGCTAAAACATTTATACACTAAGGAGCTGTTTGATTCACATAATTCATTGAAATTGGATTTGATATTGAAAATATAAGATTTTTCAATCAAAATTATGTGTGGAGAGAAATAATAAGGGGGAATGTTTTACCGTAAATTCCTTTGATTGTGAGATTCTGAATTCCTTCCACCTAGTGAAGAATTTCTCTCTTATTTCCTCTGTCATCATGTCATGGGATACGAGAGTCGTTAGCCTCTTATTTAAGAGACTGTTCGGTAGCATCTGAATGGATAAGTGCTGAATCAGTAAGAGGTCTGAACCTTTAAAAGCTAGTATATTGCTTAACTATTTAAAGACAAATGTCTGACCAATTAAGATAATAGCTCTTAACAATTCAGACTCTATATAATACTTAACCATTTAAAGATAAATATCTTAACCACTCACACATCTGCTCGTAAAACAATCACTTTAAATCATTAAATACTAAATTATTTATACATCTAAACCATAAAAAACCTAAAACAAAAATCATCTGTATACTTGTCTAATAGACAGAGAGGGTGTCTTGTAACAATCACTAAAGAAGAAGGGAAAAACCATGAGTTAATATTTTAGTGACCTTGGTCCTACACATTCATGCATAGACACCTCAATCAACGGCCAAGATCATCCCAAGATGGTCCACTATTCTTTGCTTAAACAGAGTGTTGAATATCTATCTTAGCATTTCTCCTTTGACTTCATCTCCCACCTGCCATGGAACATTCAACCGACCTACATCTTTTTAAACACAAATTAACAAAACTAAAAAAGTTAAAAACTTTACACTTGATATTCATTCATTAATAATAATAATAATAATAGCTGCCACCATTAAACTTGAAAATGACCTCAAAAAAAAAAAAAAAAAAAACCATTTTTCTTGATACCATCTTTTGACCTTACCTTCCTTATTCTTCTTCTTCTTGTTCATCTCTCTTACTTATACCCATAAAACACCATTACAACAACAACTAAAAAACCTATTTTACATACATACATATACCAAAGATGGAGGCATTGCCAAGGTCAGAAATATCATTCAGAAGATCAGGATCATCTGGGCTTGTTTGGGATGATAAACTTCTTTCAGGTGAGCTTAAACAAGTCAAACCAAAAGATGAACAAGATAAAGAGAAAACAGAACAACATAGATCAGAACCAAGGCCATATAAATCTGTTGAAGTTGAGTCAACTATTGACCCTCCATCTCCAAAAGTTTCTGGTTGTTGTGCTATCTTTGGCAAGCCTGTTAAATCCACACCCAACAAACACAAAACCAAATCTTGAAAATCTTCATGTTTTTCAAGATTCTTGATTTGGTGTGTTTGTGGGTCAATCTTTGTTTTTCTTTTATCATACTTTTTCATTTACTTTTGTGGGATGCATCTCTATTTATCTATCTATGTCTATATCTATTTCTATATATGCATACACATATATCATATATATATATAGAAGAACTTGGGGCATAGGGTACTTTAGTTTTGTGTTGTTGAGATGGTCTTTTATGTAGGATTTTATAGTTTCTTGTGTTCTTTGTTTATGTAATTGTATGTGTATACAATTCTTTTCAATTTATGGGTGTGTTAAAGATTTGTTTTATAGATAATCATCTCATGAATTGAGGGTTGTTACCTTGATGGATCACAATCACAAACATTGGTAATAATAGCAAGTTGTTGTGTTGAATTGAATTGAATTGAAAGAAGTTATGTATGAATGAATATGATGAATCTTTTGCATACTTGAATGAATCATCATGATCTTAAATTTTGTTAACTTTTAGTTTGTGGATGTCTCAAAAGATTTGATGTGCAAAGGATCCCTAGTTTTTATCTTTGTGCATTAAAGGTTGTACCTTGATGCATTACATGGTTGTACCTTGGTGCAGTGAAAAGTTGTACTTTACAAAGAACTAATGACATGTTGGGCATCTTTGCTTGGTCATCCATCTTTTCTTGACAAATCCAAATCAATGTACAAGTATTTTAGCATAGGGTAACACTTTTAAGCTAGTTTTGGGCAAATAAGCATATTTAATCATTATATTCACTCTTGTATAATGATAAGATTAATAAATAATAATATTGAAGTATCACTAATAATTTTTCAATATGGGTGTCTTGGTTTGGTATGGATGATGTGTTGTAATTTTGATAAAAGACAATTGAGATTTCAAAAAAGATGGCTACTTTGCAATTTTTTAATTTTTATTTTAATGACAATTTGCATGTGATGTGATAGGTGGTGTGGTAGTATTGTAAGTGCAACGTGTTTTTTTCATTTTCTTTATCACTTCACCTTTTTTTTATGTTATATCAAGCCACAATGATGTATTGATTGCACCAACTTCATATGGCTATGATACATCCACACACACCCATATCATGACACAATTATCATCTACCATTATTATTACCTTTTAAACAACGAGTGAAACACTCACCTACAATTAAACGACTTATTCAAAATACAATAAAAAACAAGTATCTTTTTTTATCTAAATTTATAAAATTATATATATATTTTTAAATTTTCTAGAACATAATACATTGATAACTATTGTACATTAATAACTTATATTTTAAAATGAGTAAATTGTCAAAATAGTTTACGCTTGTACCAGCTAATTATTTTGGTCCTGAAGTTTTTTGTCATTTGGTGTCTGGGCTTGCTGATATTTGCTATTTTGAGTCCTTTTACTAATGACTATCAACAGTATGTTAGTTTTTGTACTAAATGACCGAAATACTCATTTCTTAAATGATCCTTTTGGTCCTTTTCCATTAGATATAACCAGGTTTATTCTTGTCACACCCTCAATTTTCCACAAACGGGGTATCCGTTAGGCGTGTGACATACCAGGATCTCAAGCCATTAGTTACAGTAACACTGACTCAACGTTTTAAATAAAAGTTTAATTTTGACATTAACCCAAAACTCAAGGTATAAAAATGTAAGTTTTCAAAGTTTAGCGGAAGCTTTCAAACAAACTCATTATTTAAATAAACTTGTGCTCAACAGTCTAGCACGATACTAGTATAAAACCTGTGCTCAATAGTCTAGCACAAACCGACATTTATTTTCATTAAAGCCAACAACGTACATAACTGTTCAAAATAAAATAAAACGACTCATGCATGATATGTCCTACGTGCACAGCTCCTAGCCACCTGAGAAAACATACTAAAACGAGTCAACAAATAATGTTGGTGAGTTCAATGAGTTTAAGTAACAAGAGTATATAAAAATACTGAAACCATTTAACCGATAAACATCATTACTATTGCTGGTTAGCTAGACCACCTCGTTTACTACATGAGCACGTCGAGATTAAACTGAACGATACGATAAGGTTGCCTTGTTACCACCACGACGGGTGACCAAAAGTTAAAGGACAATTTGCACCACCTGGAAACCAATCCAGCATGATGGGGTCTGCCGAACCCGTAGTACTACTCAAATTTCCCCGTTATACCCACTGTATATTAATAATCTCGACAAAAAGGAAAGGACTTCAGGGTTGGGTGGAATCATGCTCAGTAAAATAAACAGTTAGACAATAGAACTTTGTTTTATCAAAACCGTTGCCCGAAGGCCCTGCCCAAAGGCATAAACCGTAGCCCGAAGGCATAAACCGTAGCCCGAAGGCCATTAAAATCTTGCCCGAAGGCCCTTAAAATCTTGCCCGAAGGCCCTGCCCGAAGGCATAAAAACTCAGCCCAAGGCTGTTTAAAATCTTGCCCGAAGGCGTGTAAAAACATTTGTATGTTTTCTCCCCGAAAAATATTTAAAAGCGGGCAAAGAACTCACCTTTGAAGCGCACCGCAAATGTAATAGCAAGCAAAGATTAGATCCTAGATTTCTCAACGACCTGCTTAATGATCAACTTCTAATTATTACTAAAATGTATACTTAGATGTAGTAATAATATATATATATATATATACACATTTATTTCGCATTCGCTAAGGTTTCGAGTATTCGGTTCGCTTGCTTACGAGAGTAATTAATACCATACAAGAAGATTACACGTATACTACACATTAAAATTTGATACTTAATTTAGTATAGATTTTCATGCACCGTCAAACGTGCACCATTATCAATAAACAAACCGACTCACATCATCACCATTAAACTCAACATCATCACGTTATTTTCATCATTAGGTAAGCACACACACACATACGATTTCTACAGAGACAACATGCGACTGTATTTGATGCTCCACAATATACATGCTCACTATTTATTACTGGGGTATAGATAAACGCGAAGTTCTGTAGTCTATGCATATGATCATCATCTTAGGTACAAGTTACTGCGGTTTACCATTACTTTCTGATCTAGCAGATACATACACACATTATATATCTATAAACTGCTGCACATTTAATAACACACATACAGATACATGCTGATGTACACTTCGAGCAGTACATAAATAAGTTCCTACACATCTTGCTGAACCAATTTCTATACATCATATATATATGCAATTTCTGCTGTTAATACACATACACACATACACACATACATATTTACTGCAATTGTATACATACACACCAGCGCATACGATCACATGCATACTAACACATACCATTGACGTAACTGTTATTTCTATTTCATGATATACAAAATATTAGTTGTCATACATACATGTGATTACCTACATATATCCGTATTCAAAAGCTATTCTATACTTATATATACATACAATAAATTCACGGTACATATACATATACATACATAGTTGCTGTTGTCATTCAACTGATATACATACACAAATAAAACTGAACTGCAACATCCACACCCCTATACGCATTACATATACACCTAATTCGTACCATTGATCCATCCAAAACAACCCGTAAACCTCGTCGAAACCGAAATCCGAATCGAACACGAAGATAAAAACGAACATTAAAACAAGATATATGGATGCACGATCTTACCGGAGTTGATCAGCGGGTATGAGGACTAATGCTTGTGATGTCGCCGGAGTTGCAGGTTCGCCGGAAAACTAGATCAGGCGGCTGCTGCGCTTCTGTTTTCCAGGCACCGGCAAAGAGCTCGGAACGAGGGAGGGGGCCTGCTGCTGCTGATTTCCGACGACCAAAGGGAGGGACGAGAGGGAGAGGAGATCGAACAAGATGTTGTTTATGCGTGTGTTTTGTTTGATGCAGCCGACCATTGACAAAGAAGAAAAATGAAGGCTGATAATAAGGGGTGGGTTTTAGGGTTGGTTGATATATTTAACATTTTACATTTTGCACCCTCCAACTTTGATGGTTTATTTATTTAGTTTCAAATGTTATAAATTATTTTATTACATTACGAATGAACCCCGAACATTATATAATTTAATTTACAAAACAATGGACCGGTTTATAATAGTTATTTTAACTTTAACAGAAAAGAGCGGAAATCAGTTAACGGTGTTAACCTGGAGTTTACAGGTTGTCACATCATCCCCTTGTTAAAAGAATTTTCGTCCCGAAAATTACGCCGCGTCACTGTTTGTCTGCAACGAAATGAAACCAAAGTAGAAAAATTTTCAGGTTGTCACATCATCCCCTTGTTAATTGAATTTTCGTCCCGAAAATTACGTCGTGTCATTGGTTAACTTTGGTGTTAGACGTTGTTTCTTTAATAGCTAACAATGATTGTATTTGTGTTTCATAAGGTAGCCACTTCATTAGGTTTAAACCATCGAGAGTAATCATTTGCAGAATTTCAACTAGTCTAATGTATCGTGGGTTTGAAGAGATTCAAAAGTTTCTTTAGGATCCACTCTTAAGATTTATAAACAACAATGTGTTTGCAGAATGCTTCAGAAATTTTAGATCACGGAGCTTTGAGTTGTTATTTAGAATTTCAAGGATTGAGACTAAACTAAAGAGTCTATTTTAAAGAAGCATTGTTATTCGATTTGTTTAGATGTCATTAAATTGACTCAATCGTGTGTATGTACTCTACTTTATTACAGAAGGGTTGTCAAAAACGCGGTCATCAAGGATGCCATAGACCTTCTAAAACAGATGAAGAATGAGTTTTGATACTATTTATGTGTTCGGGAGTACATGTTTTAAGCAAGAATGATCAAGGAATTTAATAAGAATTTATGATTCGTTGTGACCGATAAAACAAGTGGTTGTATGACATAGGGTAAAATGTTATTAATGTTTACTTACAGAAGTGGTGTTAAAATAAAAGTGTCTGTGTTACATGAGGTGTTCCTAATCCTTGGGAGAACAATCGGTTTTCTCTTTGATGGAATCTGAGTGTTATGATCATAAATGGGTCGTAGGGGGTATACGATACACCGAGAAGATCTGTTTTCTGGAATCTTGTCCTTCTGAGAAGATCGGTATACGAATCATAAATTATCTAGGTCCTTTGGGTTGATCTAACAGTACTCATTTCATGATATAGGTTTTAGCATATGAGTGGATTTACTAAGGGTTTAAAACAATGAAATGCGGGAAAGGATTTTGATATCAAGATTCATTGGGTGGTAGTGTTTGAATCCGTCGTTGGGGTGCTTACAGATGATGAGAGGTAATAGTCCGACTGAGGCTTAGAGTTTAACGGGTCAGATGAGGATGTCATGTTATTTCATTACTATTCATTTATGAATCCTTACAGTCACAGAACATATTCAATGTTTAGAGTTATATACCCCGCCGGGGGGGGGGGGGGTCAGCTATAAACTTCACTTCGCTTTTCATTATCACTCTGGGCAATAGATACCTGAAAATTATAAGTGTCTAGATATATAGCGAATTGCCATACGAATGGTAGATGAAATAGGGTTCATAGAAAACACGCATTCGTAAGAAGTTTGAAGGTAATCGATTATAGACCCGCATCATTAATAACGCTTAAGCTGAGTTACTGTTACGCAAACTATCTGGTAGAGAAATTTGAATATATTCTTCGATGTACCGAATATAGATAATGTTTATGAATTTAAATGTTCTTGATGGATAAATAAATTTTTAGATCCAAAGCATTTTATGCGGTGAGTTTATTCTGACCTGAACAAGTTTTTCAAATATGTCGTAGTTATATAGGGCTCTTCCAAGAAACTCTTACAATTGAAAGGATTGTTTAATGTTCGATTGGGAAAACCATGATATTAAGTTATTATCATTGTTGAGTAAGAGGTCATAACACACTGACCATAATTCATAGCGTCCTATTGTATCATGAGTTTGTGGCATTAGCATGGTAGGAGTTTATATTGAAATATTTAGATTGCTTGCAGACAGGTTAAATCATTACCTTTAGGAATCAATATATAGTAGTGAAATCCCTATTAAGTTTGCTTAAGTAGCTCCTTACTATTGTTTGCTTGTGGTTATAGCTAGAATTCAATTATCTTTTACCTAGGTGTATAAAGTAAATTGTATGCAGTTTAGAAATGAACTTTTGGATTTGTAACGTAAGGTTGTATTATAATTGTTTACTACATATAGGTGTATTGTACGTGCTACCATTCATAGAAGGAGTTTTACAAGTGTCGATCAAGGATAGTCTCAATATCAATGCGTTACTTATATAAATGGAGTTTTGTTTCAGGTGAATCTGTGTTGTGTTGGTTCTTCCATTCTAGGTTTTGGATTTAGCCCACATGACAGGTCTTACCAGGATCATCGCATACCTGTAAATTCACCATTACGTTGCGCACCCGTAATCGTCAATTTACCACACACAATCACCCTAGTTTGTCCCCCATCATGGGCTTTAATCTTAAGTTTATCATGCTTATTGTCATGTGCTTATTTATAAGATAATTTATATTATTCCGAATATAGGATGTATAATAGAGGTGTATGGTATTCATATAATACTTGCTTATTGACGAACTGTAGGTTGTGTTTGTGTTAGTATTCAAACGCGGTATTTGTGTAGAACGAGAATACCATTAATACTCATCTTCACGAGGTGTCTATTCGTGTCAATAGTTTTCACGAGAGCAACAAGCACAAACGTCTTGATGAAATAAGATGAGTGTGACAATATGGAGAAGGTTTAAAAGAATAGAACATGATACTTAACGAAAGAAAATCACTACGGAAACCTTCAACATCTTAGTCTTTATGATTTGAGTTTTCCATACTTAACATGCTTTTGTTGTCAACACGCGTTCAACAGAGTAAGAAAAATTTGAATAAAAATCGATTTTCTGAGATAATAAGATTTAACGTATTCTGACAAGAAGGAATGAACTGATGAATAACTTATGCTCCACTTCACGAACTTTATGAGGGATAGCCTCCAACGGGTCAAAACGGTTGTAATCGTCAGGCTCATATTCTTGGCCTTTATACGCCTCGAGAAGATGTCTCCGCCACATTGCGCAGAGAAGATTAGATCTAGGCGGACAATTTAAATTCACATTTGGGATAAGGACACATCATTTCGTATAAGGATTCCCATACTACAAAGATCCTATATCAGGTAAGCACGTAAAATGTAACATGTATAGGCAAACAAACTCTAGTTTCTAATTATGATTCTACTGTGCAGCGTGAGTGTAACTAATGCAATGCCTAGTTATAGTCTAGATGCAAATGCTAGTTCCCTATAACTTATGGCTCTGATACCAATCTGTCACACCCTCAATTTTCCACAAACGGGGTATCCGTTAGGCGTGTGACATACCAGGATCTCAAGCCATTAGTTACAGTAACACTGACTCAACGTTTTAAATAAAAGTTTAATTTTGACATTAACCCAAAACTCAAGGTATAAAAATGTAAGTTTTCAAAGTTTAGCGGAAGCTTTCAAACAAACTCATTATTTAAATAAACTTGTGCTCAACAGTCTAGCACGATACTAGTATAAAACCTGTGCTCAATAGTCTAGCACAAACCGACATTTATTTTCATTAAAGCCAACAACGTACATAACTGTTCAAAATAAAATAAAACGACTCATGCATGATATGTCCTACGTGCACAGCTCCTAGCCACCTGAGAAAACATACTAAAACGAGTCAACAAATAATGTTGGTGAGTTCAATGAGTTTAAGTAACAAGAGTATATAAAAATACTGAAACCATTTAACCGATAAACATCATTACTATTGCTGGTTAGCTAGACCACCTCGTTTACTACATGAGCACGTCGAGATTAAACTGAACGATACGATAAGGTTGCCTTGTTACCACCACGACGGGTGACCAAAAGTTAAAGGACAATTTGCACCACCTGGAAACCAATCCAGCATGATGGGGTCTGCCGAACCCGTAGTACTACTCAAATTTCCCCGTTATACCCACTGTATATTAATAATCTCGACAAAAAGGAAAGGACTTTAGGGTTGGGTGGAATCATGCTCAGTAAAATAAACAGTTAGACAATAGAACTTTGTTTTATCAAAACCGTTGCCCGAAGGCCCTGCCCAAAGGCATAAACCGTAGCCCGAAGGCATAAACCGTAGCCCGAAGGCCATTAAAATCTTGCCCGAAGGCCCTTAAAATCTTGCCCGAAGGCCCTGCCCGAAGGCATAAAAACTCAGCCCAAGGCTGTTTAAAATCTTGCCCGAAGGCGTGTAAAAACATTTGTATGTTTTCTCCCCGAAAAATATTTAAAAGCGGGCAAAGAACTCACCTTTGAAGCGCACCGCAAATGTAATAGCAAGCAAAGATTAGATCCTAGATTTCTCAACGACCTGCTTAATGATCAACTTCTAATTATTACTAAAATGTATACTTAGATGTAGTAATAATATATATATATATATATACACATTTATTTCGCATTCGCTAAGGTTTCGAGTATTCGGTTCGCTTGCTTACGAGAGTAATTAATACCATACAAGAAGATTACACGTATACTACACATTAAAATTTGATACTTAATTTAGTATAGATTTTCATGCACCGTCAAACGTGCACCATTATCAATAAACAAACCGACTCACATCATCACCATTAAACTCAACATCATCACGTTATTTTCATCATTAGGTAAGCACACACACACATACGATTTCTACAGAGACAACATGCGACTGTATTTGATGCTCCACAATATACATGCTCACTATTTATTACTGGGGTATAGATAAACGCGAAGTTCTGTAGTCTATGCATATGATCATCATCTTAGGTACAAGTTACTGCGGTTTACCATTACTTTCTGATCTAGCAGATACATACACACATTATATATCTATAAACTGCTGCACATTTAATAACACACATACAGATACATGCTGATGTACACTTCGAGCAGTACATAAATAAGTTCCTACACATCTTGCTGAACCAATTTCTATACATCATATATATATGCAATTTCTGCTGTTAATACACATACACACATACACACATACATATTTACTGCAATTGTATACATACACACCAGCGCATACGATCACATGCATACTAACACATACCATTGACGTAACTGTTATTTCTATTTCATGATATACAAAATATTAGTTGTCATACATACATGTGATTACCTACATATATCCGTATTCAAAAGCTATTCTATACTTATATATACATACAATAAATTCACGGTACATATACATATACATACATAGTTGCTGTTGTCATTCAACTGATATACATACACAAATAAAACTGAACTGCAACATCCACACCCCTATACGCATTACATATACACCTAATTCGTACCATTGATCCATCCAAAACAACCCGTAAACCTCGTCGAAACCGAAATCCGAATCGAACACGAAGATAAAAACGAACATTAAAACAAGATATATGGATGCACGATCTTACCGGAGTTGATCAGCGGGTATGAGGACTAATGCTTGTGATGTCGCCGGAGTTGCAGGTTCGCCGGAAAACTAGATCAGGCGGCTGCTGCGCTTCTGTTTTCCAGGCACCGGCAAAGAGCTCGGAACGAGGGAGGGGGCCTGCTGCTGCTGATTTCCGACGACCAAAGGGAGGGACGAGAGGGAGAGGAGATCGAACAAGATGTTGTTTATGCGTGTGTTTTGTTTGATGCAGCCGACCATTGACAAAGAAGAAAAATGAAGGCTGATAATAAGGGGTGGGTTTTAGGGTTGGTTGATATATTTAACATTTTACATTTTGCACCCTCCAACTTTGATGGTTTATTTATTTAGTTTCAAATGTTATAAATTATTTTATTACATTACGAATGAACCCCGAACATTATATAATTTAATTTACAAAACAATGGACCGGTTTATAATAGTTATTTTAACTTTAACAGAAAAGAGCGGAAATCAGTTAACGGTGTTAACCTGGAGTTTACAGGTTGTCACATCATCCCCTTGTTAAAAGAATTTTCGTCCCGAAAATTACGCCGCGTCACTGTTTGTCTGCAACGAAATGAAACCAAAGTAGAAAAATTTTCAGGTTGTCACATCATCCCCTTGTTAATTGAATTTTCGTCCCGAAAATTACGTCGTGTCATTGGTTAACTTTGGTGTTAGACGTTGTTTCTTTAATAGCTAACAATGATTGTATTTGTGTTTCATAAGGTAGCCACTTCATTAGGTTTAAACCATCGAGAGTAATCATTTGCAGAATTTCAACTAGTCTAATGTATCGTGGGTTTGAAGAGATTCAAAAGTTTCTTTAGGATCCACTCTTAAGATTTATAAACAACAATGTGTTTGCAGAATGCTTCAGAAATTTTAGATCACGGAGCTTTGAGTTGTTATTTAGAATTTCAAGGATCGAGACTAAACTAAAGAGTCTATTTTAAAGAAGCATTGTTATTCGATTTGTTTAGATGTCATTAAATTGACTCAATCGTGTGTATGTACTCTACTTTATTACAGAAGGGTTGTCAAAAACGCGGTCATCAAGGATGCCATAGACCTTCTAAAACAGATGAAGAATGAGTTTTGATACTATTTATGTGTTCGGGAGTACATGTTTTAAGCAAGAATGATCAAGGAATTTAATAAGAATTTATGATTCGTTGTGACCGATAAAACAAGTGGTTGTATGACATAGGGTAAAATGTTATTAATGTTTACTTACAGAAGTGGTGTTAAAATAAAAGTGTCTGTGTTACATGAGGTGTTCCTAATCCTTGGGAGAACAATCGGTTTTCTCTTTGATGGAATCTGAGTGTTATGATCATAAATGGGTCGTAGGGGGTATACGATACACCGAGAAGATCTGTTTTCTGGAATCTTGTCCTTCTGAGAAGATCGGTATACGAATCATAAATTATCTAGGTCCTTTGGGTTGATCTAACAGTACTCATTTCATGATATAGGTTTTAGCATATGAGTGGATTTACTAAGGGTTTAAAACAATGAAATGCGGGAAAGGATTTTGATATCAAGATTCATTGGGTGGTAGTGTTTGAATCCGTCGTTGGGGTGCTTACAGATGATGAGAGGTAATAGTCCGACTGAGGCTTAGAGTTTAACGGGTCAGATGAGGATGTCATGTTATTTCATTACTATTCATTTATGAATCCTTACAGTCACAGAACATATTCAATGTTTAGAGTTATATACCCCGCCGGGGGGGGGGGGTCAGCTATAAACTTCACTTCGCTTTTCATTATCACTCTGGGCAATAGATACCTGAAAATTATAAGTGTCTAGATATATAGCGAATTGCCATACGAATGGTAGATGAAATAGGGTTCATAGAAAACACGCATTCGTAAGAAGTTTGAAGGTAATCGATTATAGACCCGCATCATTAATAACGCTTAAGCTGAGTTACTGTTACGCAAACTATCTGGTAGAGAAATTTGAATATATTCTTCGATGTACCGAATATAGATAATGTTTATGAATTTAAATGTTCTTGATGGATAAATAAATTTTTAGATCCAAAGCATTTTATGCGGTGAGTTTATTCTGACCTGAACAAGTTTTTCAAATATGTCGTAGTTATATAGGGCTCTTCCAAGAAACTCTTACAATTGAAAGGATTGTTTAATGTTCGATTGGGAAAACCATGATATTAAGTTATTATCATTGTTGAGTAAGAGGTCATAACACACTGACCATAATTCATAGCGTCCTATTGTATCATGAGTTTGTGGCATTAGCATGGTAGGAGTTTATATTGAAATATTTAGATTGCTTGCAGACAGGTTAAATCATTACCTTTAGGAATCAATATATAGTAGTGAAATCCCTATTAAGTTTGCTTAAGTAGCTCCTTACTATTGTTTGCTTGTGGTTATAGCTAGAATTCAATTATCTTTTACCTAGGTGTATAAAGTAAATTGTATGCAGTTTAGAAATGAACTTTTGGATTTGTAACGTAAGGTTGTATTATAATTGTTTACTACATATAGGTGTATTGTACGTGCTACCATTCATAGAAGGAGTTTTACAAGTGTCGATCAAGGATAGTCTCAATATCAATGCGTTACTTATATAAATGGAGTTTTGTTTCAGGTGAATCTGTGTTGTGTTGGTTCTTCCATTCTAGGTTTTGGATTTAGCCCACATGACAGGTCTTACCAGGATCATCGCATACCTGTAAATTCACCATTACGTTGCGCACCCGTAATCGTCAATTTACCACACACAATCACCCTAGTTTGTCCCCCATCATGGGCTTTAATCTTAAGTTTATCATGCTTATTGTCATGTGCTTATTTATAAGATAATTTATATTATTCCGAATATAGGATGTATAATAGAGGTGTATGGTATTCATATAATACTTGCTTATTGACGAACTGTAGGTTGTGTTTGTGTTAGTATTCAAACGCGGTATTTGTGTAGAACGAGAATACCATTAATACTCATCTTCACGAGGTGTCTATTCGTGTCAATAGTTTTCACGAGAGCAACAAGCACAAACGTCTTGATGAAATAAGATGAGTGTGACAATATGGAGAAGGTTTAAAAGAATAGAACATGATACTTAACGAAAGAAAATCACTACGGAAACCTTCAACATCTTAGTCTTTATGATTTGAGTTTTCCATACTTAACATGCTTTTGTTGTCAACACGCGTTCAACAGAGTAAGAAAAATTTGAATAAAAATCGATTTTCTGAGATAATAAGATTTAACGTATTCTGACAAGAAGGAATGAACTGATGAATAACTTATGCTCCACTTCACGAACTTTATGAGGGATAGCCTCCAACGGGTCAAAACGGTTGTAATCGTCAGGCTCATATTCTTGGCCTTTATACGCCTCGAGAAGATGTCTCCGCCACATTGCGCAGAGAAGATTAGATCTAGGCGGACAATTTAAATTCACATTTGGGATAAGGACACATCATTTCGTATAAGGATTCCCATACTACAAAGATCCTATATCAGGTAAGCACGTAAAATGTAACATGTATAGGCAAACAAACTCTAGTTTCTAATTATGATTCTACTGTGCAGCGTGAGTGTAACTAATGCAATGCCTAGTTATAGTCTAGATGCAAATGCTAGTTCCCTATAACTTATGGCTCTGATACCAATCTGTCACACCCTCAATTTTCCACAAACGGGGTATCCGTTAGGCGTGTGACATACCAGGATCTCAAGCCATTAGTTACAGTAACACTGACTCAACGTTTTAAATAAAAGTTTAATTTTGACATTAACCCAAAACTCAAGGTATAAAAATGTAAGTTTTCAAAGTTTAGCGGAAGCTTTCAAACAAACTCATTATTTAAATAAACTTGTGCTCAACAGTCTAGCACGATACTAGTATAAAACCTGTGCTCAATAGTCTAGCACAAACCGACATTTATTTTCATTAAAGCCAACAACGTACATAACTGTTCAAAATAAAATAAAACGACTCATGCATGATATGTCCTACGTGCACAGCTCCTAGCCACCTGAGAAAACATACTAAAACGAGTCAACAAATAATGTTGGTGAGTTCAATGAGTTTAAGTAACAAGAGTATATAAAAATACTGAAACCATTTAACCGATAAACATCATTACTATTGCTGGTTAGCTAGACCACCTCGTTTACTACATGAGCACGTCGAGATTAAACTGAACGATACGATAAGGTTGCCTTGTTACCACCACGACGGGTGACCAAAAGTTAAAGGACAATTTGCACCACCTGGAAACCAATCCAGCATGATGGGGTCTGCCGAACCCGTAGTACTACTCAAATTTCCCCGTTATACCCACTGTATATTAATAATCTCGACAAAAAGGAAAGGACTTTAGGGTTGGGTGGAATCATGCTCAGTAAAATAAACAGTTAGACAATAGAACTTTGTTTTATCAAAACCGTTGCCCGAAGGCCCTGCCCAAAGGCATAAACCGTAGCCCGAAGGCATAAACCGTAGCCCGAAGGCCATTAAAATCTTGCCCGAAGGCCCTTAAAATCTTGCCCGAAGGCCCTGCCCGAAGGCATAAAAACTCAGCCCAAGGCTGTTTAAAATCTTGCCCGAAGGCGTGTAAAAACATTTGTATGTTTTCTCCCCGAAAAATATTTAAAAGCGGGCAAAGAACTCACCTTTGAAGCGCACCGCAAATGTAATAGCAAGCAAAGATTAGATCCTAGATTTCTCAACGACCTGCTTAATGATCAACTTCTAATTATTACTAAAATGTATACTTAGATGTAGTAATAATATATATATATATATATATACACATTTATTTCGCATTCGCTAAGGTTTCGAGTATTCGGTTCGCTTGCTTACGAGAGTAATTAATACCATACAAGAAGATTACACGTATACTACACATTAAAATTTGATACTTAATTTAGTATAGATTTTCATGCACCGTCAAACGTGCACCATTATCAATAAACAAACCGACTCACATCATCACCATTAAACTCAACATCATCACGTTATTTTCATCATTAGGTAAGCACACACACACATACGATTTCTACAGAGACAACATGCGACTGTATTTGATGCTCCACAATATACATGCTCACTATTTATTACTGGGGTATAGATAAACGCGAAGTTCTGTAGTCTATGCATATGATCATCATCTTAGGTACAAGTTACTGCGGTTTACCATTACTTTCTGATCTAGCAGATACATACACACATTATATATCTATAAACTGCTGCACATTTAATAACACACATACAGATACATGCTGATGTACACTTCGAGCAGTACATAAATAAGTTCCTACACATCTTGCTGAACCAATTTCTATACATCATATATATATGCAATTTCTGCTGTTAATACACATACACACATACACACATACATATTTACTGCAATTGTATACATACACACCAGCGCATACGATCACATGCATACTAACACATACCATTGACGTAACTGTTATTTCTATTTCATGATATACAAAATATTAGTTGTCATACATACATGTGATTACCTACATATATCCGTATTCAAAAGCTATTCTATACTTATATATACATACAATAAATTCACGGTACATATACATATACATACATAGTTGCTGTTGTCATTCAACTGATATACATACACAAATAAAACTGAACTGCAACATCCACACCCCTATACGCATTACATATACACCTAATTCGTACCATTGATCCATCCAAAACAACCCGTAAACCTCGTCGAAACCGAAATCCGAATCGAACACGAAGATAAAAACGAACATTAAAACAAGATATATGGATGCACGATCTTACCGGAGTTGATCAGCGGGTATGAGGACTAATGCTTGTGATGTCGCCGGAGTTGCAGGTTCGCCGGAAAACTAGATCAGGCGGCTGCTGCGCTTCTGTTTTCCAGGCACCGGCAAAGAGCTCGGAACGAGGGAGGGGGCCTGCTGCTGCTGATTTCCGACGACCAAAGGGAGGGACGAGAGGGAGAGGAGATCGAACAAGATGTTGTTTATGCGTGTGTTTTGTTTGATGCAGCCGACCATTGACAAAGAAGAAAAATGAAGGCTGATAATAAGGGGTGGGTTTTAGGGTTGGTTGATATATTTAACATTTTACATTTTGCACCCTCCAACTTTGATGGTTTATTTATTTAGTTTCAAATGTTATAAATTATTTTATTACATTACGAATGAACCCCGAACATTATATAATTTAATTTACAAAACAATGGACCGGTTTATAATAGTTATTTTAACTTTAACAGAAAAGAGCGGAAATCAGTTAACGGTGTTAACCTGGAGTTTACAGGTTGTCACATCATCCCCTTGTTAAAAGAATTTTCGTCCCGAAAATTACGCCGCGTCACTGTTTGTCTGCAACGAAATGAAACCAAAGTAGAAAAATTTTCAGGTTGTCACATCATCCCCTTGTTAATTGAATTTTCGTCCCGAAAATTACGTCGTGTCATTGGTTAACTTTGGTGTTAGACGTTGTTTCTTTAATAGCTAACAATGATTGTATTTGTGTTTCATAAGGTAGCCACTTCATTAGGTTTAAACCATCGAGAGTAATCATTTGCAGAATTTCAACTAGTCTAATGTATCGTGGGTTTGAAGAGATTCAAAAGTTTCTTTAGGATCCACTCTTAAGATTTATAAACAACAATGTGTTTGCAGAATGCTTCAGAAATTTTAGATCACGGAGCTTTGAGTTGTTATTTAGAATTTCAAGGATCGAGACTAAACTAAAGAGTCTATTTTAAAGAAGCATTGTTATTCGATTTGTTTAGATGTCATTAAATTGACTCAATCGTGTGTATGTACTCTACTTTATTACAGAAGGGTTGTCAAAAACGCGGTCATCAAGGATGCCATAGACCTTCTAAAACAGATGAAGAATGAGTTTTGATACTATTTATGTGTTCGGGAGTACATGTTTTAAGCAAGAATGATCAAGGAATTTAATAAGAATTTATGATTCGTTGTGACCGATAAAACAAGTGGTTGTATGACATAGGGTAAAATGTTATTAATGTTTACTTACAGAAGTGGTGTTAAAATAAAAGTGTCTGTGTTACATGAGGTGTTCCTAATCCTTGGGAGAACAATCGGTTTTCTCTTTGATGGAATCTGAGTGTTATGATCATAAATGGGTCGTAGGGGGTATACGATACACCGAGAAGATCTGTTTTCTGGAATCTTGTCCTTCTGAGAAGATCGGTATACGAATCATAAATTATCTAGGTCCTTTGGGTTGATCTAACAGTACTCATTTCATGATATAGGTTTTAGCATATGAGTGGATTTACTAAGGGTTTAAAACAATGAAATGCGGGAAAGGATTTTGATATCAAGATTCATTGGGTGGTAGTGTTTGAATCCGTCGTTGGGGTGCTTACAGATGATGAGAGGTAATAGTCCGACTGAGGCTTAGAGTTTAACGGGTCAGATGAGGATGTCATGTTATTTCATTACTATTCATTTATGAATCCTTACAGTCACAGAACATATTCAATGTTTAGAGTTATATACCCCGCCGGGGGGGGGGGGTCAGCTATAAACTTCACTTCGCTTTTCATTATCACTCTGGGCAATAGATACCTGAAAATTATAAGTGTCTAGATATATAGCGAATTGCCATACGAATGGTAGATGAAATAGGGTTCATAGAAAACACGCATTCGTAAGAAGTTTGAAGGTAATCGATTATAGACCCGCATCATTAATAACGCTTAAGCTGAGTTACTGTTACGCAAACTATCTGGTAGAGAAATTTGAATATATTCTTCGATGTACCGAATATAGATAATGTTTATGAATTTAAATGTTCTTGATGGATAAATAAATTTTTAGATCCAAAGCATTTTATGCGGTGAGTTTATTCTGACCTGAACAAGTTTTTCAAATATGTCGTAGTTATATAGGGCTCTTCCAAGAAACTCTTACAATTGAAAGGATTGTTTAATGTTCGATTGGGAAAACCATGATATTAAGTTATTATCATTGTTGAGTAAGAGGTCATAACACACTGACCATAATTCATAGCGTCCTATTGTATCATGAGTTTGTGGCATTAGCATGGTAGGAGTTTATATTGAAATATTTAGATTGCTTGCAGACAGGTTAAATCATTACCTTTAGGAATCAATATATAGTAGTGAAATCCCTATTAAGTTTGCTTAAGTAGCTCCTTACTATTGTTTGCTTGTGGTTATAGCTAGAATTCAATTATCTTTTACCTAGGTGTATAAAGTAAATTGTATGCAGTTTAGAAATGAACTTTTGGATTTGTAACGTAAGGTTGTATTATAATTGTTTACTACATATAGGTGTATTGTACGTGCTACCATTCATAGAAGGAGTTTTACAAGTGTCGATCAAGGATAGTCTCAATATCAATGCGTTACTTATATAAATGGAGTTTTGTTTCAGGTGAATCTGTGTTGTGTTGGTTCTTCCATTCTAGGTTTTGGATTTAGCCCACATGACAGGTCTTACCAGGATCATCGCATACCTGTAAATTCACCATTACGTTGCGCACCCGTAATCGTCAATTTACCACACACAATCACCCTAGTTTGTCCCCCATCATGGGCTTTAATCTTAAGTTTATCATGCTTATTGTCATGTGCTTATTTATAAGATAATTTATATTATTCCGAATATAGGATGTATAATAGAGGTGTATGGTATTCATATAATACTTGCTTATTGACGAACTGTAGGTTGTGTTTGTGTTAGTATTCAAACGCGGTATTTGTGTAGAACGAGAATACCATTAATACTCATCTTCACGAGGTGTCTATTCGTGTCAATAGTTTTCACGAGAGCAACAAGCACAAACGTCTTGATGAAATAAGATGAGTGTGACAATATGGAGAAGGTTTAAAAGAATAGAACATGATACTTAACGAAAGAAAATCACTACGGAAACCTTCAACATCTTAGTCTTTATGATTTGAGTTTTCCATACTTAACATGCTTTTGTTGTCAACACGCGTTCAACAGAGTAAGAAAAATTTGAATAAAAATCGATTTTCTGAGATAATAAGATTTAACGTATTCTGACAAGAAGGAATGAACTGATGAATAACTTATGCTCCACTTCACGAACTTTATGAGGGATAGCCTCCAACGGGTCAAAACGGTTGTAATCGTCAGGCTCATATTCTTGGCCTTTATACGCCTCGAGAAGATGTCTCCGCCACATTGCGCAGAGAAGATTAGATCTAGGCGGACAATTTAAATTCACATTTGGGATAAGGACACATCATTTCGTATAAGGATTCCCATACTACAAAGATCCTATATCAGGTAAGCACGTAAAATGTAACATGTATAGGCAAACAAACTCTAGTTTCTAATTATGATTCTACTGTGCAGCGTGAGTGTAACTAATGCAATGCCTAGTTATAGTCTAGATGCAAATGCTAGTTCCCTATAACTTATGGCTCTGATACCAATCTGTCACACCCTCAATTTTCCACAAACGGGGTATCCGTTAGGCGTGTGACATACCAGGATCTCAAGCCATTAGTTACAGTAACACTGACTCAACGTTTTAAATAAAAGTTTAATTTTGACATTAACCCAAAACTCAAGGTATAAAAATGTAAGTTTTCAAAGTTTAGCGGAAGCTTTCAAACAAACTCATTATTTAAATAAACTTGTGCTCAACAGTCTAGCACGATACTAGTATAAAACCTGTGCTCAATAGTCTAGCACAAACCGACATTTATTTTCATTAAAGCCAACAACGTACATAACTGTTCAAAATAAAATAAAACGACTCATGCATGATATGTCCTACGTGCACAGCTCCTAGCCACCTGAGAAAACATACTAAAACGAGTCAACAAATAATGTTGGTGAGTTCAATGAGTTTAAGTAACAAGAGTATATAAAAATACTGAAACCATTTAACCGATAAACATCATTACTATTGCTGGTTAGCTAGACCACCTCGTTTACTACATGAGCACGTCGAGATTAAACTGAACGATACGATAAGGTTGCCTTGTTACCACCACGACGGGTGACCAAAAGTTAAAGGACAATTTGCACCACCTGGAAACCAATCCAGCATGATGGGGTCTGCCGAACCCGTAGTACTACTCAAATTTCCCCGTTATACCCACTGTATATTAATAATCTCGACAAAAAGGAAAGGACTTTAGGGTTGGGTGGAATCATGCTCAGTAAAATAAACAGTTAGACAATAGAACTTTGTTTTATCAAAACCGTTGCCCGAAGGCCCTGCCCAAAGGCATAAACCGTAGCCCGAAGGCATAAACCGTAGCCCGAAGGCCATTAAAATCTTGCCCGAAGGCCCTTAAAATCTTGCCCGAAGGCCCTGCCCGAAGGCATAAAAACTCAGCCCAAGGCTGTTTAAAATCTTGCCCGAAGGCGTGTAAAAACATTTGTATGTTTTCTCCCCGAAAAATATTTAAAAGCGGGCAAAGAACTCACCTTTGAAGCGCACCGCAAATGTAATAGCAAGCAAAGATTAGATCCTAGATTTCTCAACGACCTGCTTAATGATCAACTTCTAATTATTACTAAAATGTATACTTAGATGTAGTAATAATATATATATATATATATATACACATTTATTTCGCATTCGCTAAGGTTTCGAGTATTCGGTTCGCTTGCTTACGAGAGTAATTAATACCATACAAGAAGATTACACGTATACTACACATTAAAATTTGATACTTAATTTAGTATAGATTTTCATGCACCGTCAAACGTGCACCATTATCAATAAACAAACCGACTCACATCATCACCATTAAACTCAACATCATCACGTTATTTTCATCATTAGGTAAGCACACACACACATACGATTTCTACAGAGACAACATGCGACTGTATTTGATGCTCCACAATATACATGCTCACTATTTATTACTGGGGTATAGATAAACGCGAAGTTCTGTAGTCTATGCATATGATCATCATCTTAGGTACAAGTTACTGCGGTTTACCATTACTTTCTGATCTAGCAGATACATACACACATTATATATCTATAAACTGCTGCACATTTAATAACACACATACAGATACATGCTGATGTACACTTCGAGCAGTACATAAATAAGTTCCTACACATCTTGCTGAACCAATTTCTATACATCATATATATATGCAATTTCTGCTGTTAATACACATACACACATACACACATACATATTTACTGCAATTGTATACATACACACCAGCGCATACGATCACATGCATACTAACACATACCATTGACGTAACTGTTATTTCTATTTCATGATATACAAAATATTAGTTGTCATACATACATGTGATTACCTACATATATCCGTATTCAAAAGCTATTCTATACTTATATATACATACAATAAATTCACGGTACATATACATATACATACATAGTTGCTGTTGTCATTCAACTGATATACATACACAAATAAAACTGAACTGCAACATCCACACCCCTATACGCATTACATATACACCTAATTCGTACCATTGATCCATCCAAAACAACCCGTAAACCTCGTCGAAACCGAAATCCGAATCGAACACGAAGATAAAAACGAACATTAAAACAAGATATATGGATGCACGATCTTACCGGAGTTGATCAGCGGGTATGAGGACTAATGCTTGTGATGTCGCCGGAGTTGCAGGTTCGCCGGAAAACTAGATCAGGCGGCTGCTGCGCTTCTGTTTTCCAGGCACCGGCAAAGAGCTCGGAACGAGGGAGGGGGCCTGCTGCTGCTGATTTCCGACGACCAAAGGGAGGGACGAGAGGGAGAGGAGATCGAACAAGATGTTGTTTATGCGTGTGTTTTGTTTGATGCAGCCGACCATTGACAAAGAAGAAAAATGAAGGCTGATAATAAGGGGTGGGTTTTAGGGTTGGTTGATATATTTAACATTTTACATTTTGCACCCTCCAACTTTGATGGTTTATTTATTTAGTTTCAAATGTTATAAATTATTTTATTACATTACGAATGAACCCCGAACATTATATAATTTAATTTACAAAACAATGGACCGGTTTATAATAGTTATTTTAACTTTAACAGAAAAGAGCGGAAATCAGTTAACGGTGTTAACCTGGAGTTTACAGGTTGTCACAATTCTCGTCTCGCGTATTTCGCGAAACATTTTCTTGCTTGTTGGTGGCACCTTTTAGTACTACACAAACAAAACCGATCACCATCACACCATCCATCCTAATTGAGACATAGACGACTAATCGGTGAACAAATCAAGAAAAAATGTTTTCGCGAACCAAATGCCACATAGATCAACAAATCGAAAATTATCACCAAAATAAAACGATGTTTCAACCACCTGAAACGACGACTAATGTAACATCCGGCCCCTCAAACCACCAATTTTGTCCGCTTTGCTACATTAGAGCTCACGGATTTGCTTTTGGTTGCCCAGGTGAAACCTTCCCAGGATGGTCACCCATCCTGCGATTGCTGTCATCCGAGCACGCTTAACTGTGGAGTTTTTCCACTCATCCACTAGCATTAAGCCCTAAAACGCGTTGTTGGTATTTGAGGTCAGACATCCCTTATAAATCCCAGATCTCTCCTGCCCACGGCCGATGTGGGATTTGCCTAGGGTGTTACAAACACCCCCCCTTTTGGACTCATCGTCCTCGATGAGGTTTGCCCCACCATCTCATTCTTGGATGTGGGATTTGCCTAAAGTGTCCCTCTAAACACCCCCGGGGACTCACCATCCTAGATGAGGTTTGCCCCACCATCCCGAATGACACAGGAGTTGCTCTGATACCACTTTTAACATCCGACCCACATACCACCAATATTGTCCGCTTTGCTACATTAGAGCTCACGGATTTGTTTTTAGTTGCCCGGGTGAAACCTTCACAGGATGGTCACCCATCCTGAGATTGCTGTCATCCGAGCATGCTTAACTATAGAGTTCTCCACTCATCCACTAGCGTTAAGCCCAAAACGCGTTGTTGGTATTTGAGGTCGGACATCCCTTATAAATCCCAGATCTCTCTTGTCCACGGCCGATGTGGGCTTTGCCTAGGGTGTTACAACTAATATGCCAAAAGGCCCAGTGAAGCGACCAATGCAAGTTTGTAAATTAATAACGATGTTTCCAGCCGCCACACTAGTAGGCCCCTCAGCCGCAAACAGGCTTAGGAACCAAGCTAGGTACCTCGAAGATCATAAGGGTATTGGTTTCACCAAAGAGGCTTCAAGAAGACTGTGTTAATCTCAAATCTTTGTCATGAAACTTTATTAAAAGCAACTGATTATGTACCAAGTTCGTATATAGAAGAAGCTAAGTAAAAATTAGTGGCTTAAAGCAATGGATGACGAACTCACCTCTATTAACAAAAACAATAAATGAAAACTAGTAAAAAATAAAGCTGATGGATCCGGTCCAAGGTACAAGGTACGACTAGTTGCAAAAGGGTACGTGCAACAACACGGTATAAACCTGAAACGGGCATGTCAACATGTAGTCAATCCGATGGATCCAGGTACGAAACTCTCTAAAGCTGAAAACAACCTACACAATATCAAAGAGTGACAGTGTGCCTACGATACTTAATGCATACACGGTCTGACATGACTTACTCGGTTGGAGTAGTCAGTCGGTACATGCAGAGTTCACGTGAATTTCAAGGGATGACCATTTATAAGCATATTCTTAGGTATCTAAGGGGAACAGTGAATAATGGCATAAAGTATATAAGAAATGGGTCAACGCAGCTGATAGGGTACGTTGATTAATTGAAAATTTCGAGCCCCATACAAGGGCTGCCCCTACACTAGGTCAAAAGTAGGGATTTATTAGAACATATGATTAAACAAACAAACTGTTAATTAGATAAATTTGCATTCTAGGGATGTATAATTTGATTTTGCAAAAAATAGATGGTAGATTATTCGAGAACGTAATGTGGTTTAACTTTGTTAAGAGAGTAAATGAAATTTTATCTATGTGATAATGGTTATATCTAATGTAACACGTGAGATAGAATTCAACTAGTTATATTCATTGTTGAGAAGCTAATCAGTTTATACACATAATGCTTAATTGGGTTCATGATAGCTTCAGAATTTGGCTTGTGGCTGCTACTTGACAATCATCGTGCCACCACAAAAGCAAAACTCTATGGCATAACACATGGTGGGACGAAAACCCGGTGGGCTCGGAATTCGAACTGACAACATCACATGAGGCTTAGCTCAAATCCTTTATTGCTTAAATCCATCAAAAGTGACACAAGTAATGATCGAACTTAGGTCTTCTTTGAATAACACAAGTCTTTTATCACTACGCCACTTGTAAGGATCAAACTTATGGTTGCTTTCATGCTTACCTAACTCAATGAAAACTTGTACACTAAAAGATAAACATTAACAAACCAAAAGTACAAAATAATTGTGAAAGAGTACAACAAGACAATGCATGTTAGTATGTTACCAATAAATCACTTCAAACGGAAACAAAATCAATTGTTTGTATGTTTGGTTTGTTTTGATCACCTAACACAACAAGACAACATTTGCATCATTTCATCTTTAAAGGTTATTGTACACATTGAAAGAGCTCATCTTCCATCATTTACGTTATTACGTATAAGGCTCCATATATAATTTAAGTGTGTGTGACAATACAAAGGACAAAGATGTGATATTCATTCTCCATATTGTGGTTGCAATTGTCGGAGTTAATCCCCTAATCCATATCTAGAGGCCAGTAGAATTTGAGTGGGATACTTTCATATTACGAGTTATGTCAGATTAATAATTTTTAGGACTTATGTATTTCTTAACTATTCATATTATAGTCTAACGCGTCTAGGGTTAGATCCGTAAATAGATAGCTTGGATGAGGATTTGGATGCATGCTCAATTTTTAATTGGTGAAATGAGTTTTCAAGCGAGTTTTATCTTTCTAATAATAGTGTTTTTATATGTTTTTCGATATGTGCTTCAGCACTAAAACAAAACGTTCTAAGTTGTCATGTCACATTTTATAGAAATCAAACATAATATAGTGAATGCAAAACTTTAACAAACTTTGAATGATAAATAGCCTCAGAAGATATTACTAACATTTTAGTCTTTTATATGCTCTTGGGCAGTTGGGCTACAGGAAACGGTACATGGGCCTCGAAGACATTAGCAAATCCAGAATTAAAATAAAAAAGGTTCGTTTGAATTTAATTAAGTCTAGGTTTAGATTTGATTGACAAAATGATGATGATATGATGTACCTACTCCATTTATAAGTGTTTCATGTACATGAATAGTTGTAACAATCATCAATAAAGAAGTTTTGATATGGAAAGTGAAGTAAGATGAGTGATTAAATTGTAGGTATTTAACTTTTTTTTAACCGTGATTTTCATAATTGTGATAGACGTAAACTCCTCATATATGGGATATGTAAATCAAGTCAGTCAATCATATATTTGTCTTAACCGGTTGCGTGGTGCATTTAACTTGACATAACACTCATCAGGAAAACCCACAGAAGTCGCCATAGCAACCGTTAACAAGGATCAAACTTTCTCCTTTGGGTACAACTTGTTTGTCTTACCAACATTAACTGAATCATTGACATGTGCCTCTAGAAAATGAGGCTCGTGAGAGTCGAACTTAAGACCTTAAGTACACTAGGAATTAATTTTACCACTCTACTCAAATTTCTTTGATAATTTCTAGTATTAAATTAACTAATTAGAAAAGAGGTAATTCCTACGTGATGGTCGTATATGGTGGTGGTGGTTCCATTTGTATGACGGGCGACGATGGAGGAGCAAAATTTGTGAGAGAAGGCCCGTGAGGACAAGCGAGTAGAAAGGAAGAAGAGAGGGGGGGAGGGGGGTTCCAATTGATTCAAAATTGAATTTTTTTTTTATCAATAACTAAACTCAAAATACATTTATTATACATTTATTAATTTAACAGTTTAATTAAATAACATGTTTTCCTATTAACAAATTAATTAAATTTTTTTTTGTAGATAACAATTAAAAAAATGTTTTGTAATTAACAATGTAATTATTTTTTTTATAATTAACGTCTATCTTTTAAACTTTCTTTATAACAGCTAGTTTTTCAACATTTTCTATTTATCTTGGAATTTTCCCTTCCGTTTATTGTTTTAAGGCTATTTTTATTTAATTGTAAGAGTAAACTTCAGTTTTGGTCCCTATGTTTTGATACTATTAACAATTTTAGTCCCACCTTAACAGTTTTAGTCAATGTGTTTTTATTTTCTAACAGAATTGGTCCCGAATACTAACTCCATCCAATTTTTCGTTAAGTCTCTTTCACATGCGAAGTAAAAATGTCATTTCTCACACTCTTTTTGACAAACGACTGAATAAAAATGTTAACCTACATGATGATTTGGATAAAAGAGAAGGAGAAATGACATTTTTACCCTTCAAATGTAGGACGCGTGTGAGAGATTCAACGAAAAATTAGATGGAGTTAGTGTTTGGGACCAATTCATAATAACACAGAGACCAAAACTGTTAAGATGGGACTAAAATTGTTAATGGTATCAAAACACAAGAACCAAAGCTGCAGTTTACTTCTCTAATTGTAATCTAGTTGGCTTTTTGTATTAAAAAAATCCGCTTCATAAATTTAGGTTTATACTTATTTAATTATTAGATTTTTAATAATTGTATAACTGATTAATTAATTCAATCAAAAAATATTTTAATAATAATTAAAATATCTTTTTTTAAATAAATAAAAAAAGAAATAGTGATGTGGAATAAAAAGAAGATTTGTGGAATTTTGGTGGTAGGATAAAAGTTAGATTTATGAAATAATTGGTGAGAGTTAGTGAAAATTTGATATTAATTGGACTGATTTTTAAAAGGAAATTTTGCAACGCTTTGAATGGTCTAAACTCACAACCTTAAATTCATCTTCCAGTAATAGACAATATTATTGTATGAAACATTGATGTAATTTAAAAAAGAAAAAAATTGTATTTTCAAAAGGAATATTGGATATTAACGGACCTAACTATTAGTTTTTGGTCGCTATCAGTCCAAACTTCTGAAATATGTGCTGGCAGTCCCAACTTTTATCATTTTGGCCATTAATGGACCGCTGTTAAAAAAGTTAACGCCCGTTAACTTTTTTTTGAATTTCAGGTCGAAGTTTTATGGTTTTTGATCGGAATAAGAATACGAGTCAATTGATATAAAAATTACATCGAAACAATGATCCAAACGACAAAATTTGTACATCCGGTTAAAGAACCGTTAGGTTTAAACACCCCGATGAAGCATCGTTTTGTCATTTGGAGCACCATTTCGATGTAATATTTATATCAATCGACTTGTATTCTTATTCCGATTAAAAACATAAAACGTCGACCTGAAACTCAAAATAAAAAGTTAACGTCGTTAACTTTTTTAACGGCGATCCATTAGTGACCAAAATGATAAAAATTGAGGCCGCCAGCATATATTTCAAAAGTTGGAACCAGTAGCGGCAAAAAAACTAATAATTACGTCCGTTAATATCCAATACTTCTTTAAAAAATATTAAAAAATATACATTTGTATGAAATCAAAAAATGGCGACGGTATCTCTCTCTTTCACATCAAATAAACCTACCCACATTTTATCCCATATTTTAAATTGGATAAGTGTACATTATTTATAATAATTCATACCACACACCAAAACTCATCTTTTAATTTGCATTTTGATGTGGGGCTGGATGGGTACCAACATCATGATTAAATCTTTGTCTCATATGCTATACTTGAAGATGCAACATGTAACACACAAACATAATATACAACAAAAATGATGGGCACCAAAGATAGGGGCAAACAAGTGTTAGCACAAACAGTTGAAAAATTAAAAAGGAAAGATAAGTGTTGATGTCATATGGCTATGGGCAATGGCTATGGAAGTTTGTTAAACGTTTAAAAGATTCATAATCGTTGTGTGTTTAGTTGTATAAGTTGTTATTATTTAACACGAGCTCTAGTTGGGTGTCATACTTTTTGTGTTAAATCTATTGTCACTTGTACCATACAATATAGTATGTGGTACTATGTTGTACAATAAACATGATAAATAAATGCAAAATATAAAGATGTAACATAGGAAGTAAAACCGAACAAGTTTTGATTAAAAAAATTATGATTCGGTTCAGAATAATTGTATCAAAGCTTTGGCTCATCCAGTCTTGAACAACAACAGTGATGATCGAGCAAACAACAATAGATAAGGTTAGTAGGGGTCGGTTTATATAATTTCTTAACTTGGAAGAAAAACAACACTTTTTTTGGCATATAGCTAGCACGCTAACGGATTTAGATGAAGTATAAACGACATCATCAGAGGGGCTAAAGGCAAACATTTACGAACCTAGTATATCTTATATTTTAAATTAGCTTCACATACTTCATTTTAAACTTATATCTCAAAATGATATATAATTCCCTCTTATGATTTTTAAAAGACAGATATATATTCAAACTTATATCTTAAAATGATAATTAAGTTAAAATCAGATGATCAAAGTCATATTTATCTCAAAGACTCAAAGTAAAAAGATGGTCAAAGTATTAAACATGTTTCAGTTGAATAGAATGATTAAAGGTATAAAATTATTAAAATAAAAAGATTATTAATATAATAAATTACAAGAAGAATATTTTAGTAATACGTAAAGTTCCCGACCTCTCATGTTAGAATTACATGCGATTGTAAAGTCAATTACAAAAGTACGAAATTGCCACATAAAAGTAGTCAAAAATTTTTATTTTTTTTAAATATAGTAAATAGAAAGGTGAAAAAGAATATTTTGTTCCTTGCCATATGCTATCCAAAGTTTAGTTTTTTTAGACATTTTTCATTTAGTTGTTTGTTGGTTTATAACTTTGGTTCTTGTTATGTGTTTTGTTCTAGCCCAATATAGGACAACATATCCTCTTCATTATCATCGGTTTAGTCGCCGGGTTTAGGACGGTGACCAGGGTTCCTATACCTAAATATGCTGTTTTTGAACCCTTGGCGGCAATTAGCTACATTTTGTTGGATGACGAAAATGGTGACAAATGGATTGTTTATCAAAAATCGCAAGTGTCGTGCATGTTGGTGCTGGTTAACGATCTATGTAATTGTTCTTCTTTATGGTTCTCATTGTTTGGTATGAAATCCTTTGTCACTTTTGGTGGTTGGATCGCCTCCTATTGGCCATGGTAGCCGTGGTATGGTGGCCATGCTGGAAGGGTGGTGATGGTTATAATAATATTGCCCAAAGTAAAACTTAACATTTTTCGTATGATTATAAATACATGCTAAAGAACGATTTATAAACCTTGCCCAAAACAACTCTCGCATAACGTGCGAGAGCCGTAAAAACCTAGTTTACATAATAACTAATATTGTTTATGAAAATGTATTCACGAATATATGTATATATAAGTGTTTAAAACAAATTTAACGACTAATTAATAAACGGGTAAAGCTCGAACTTGAAAAGCTACGCAGAAGCCGAGCTCAAGTTTTAAACTTTATGGGTGAAACAAATCAAGCTTAAGCTCAAACACTTTTATAATGTTAAGTGGGCACCGCTCTAGTTAACTTTAAGCAAGACAAAAGATATGATTGATGAAAATGGCAAAGCACAAACCAGACTAAAAGGCTCCGGTTTTGAAGTGGTTAGTCATGGACCGGACCGATAAATCTGTTTTAGAAGAAAGTTTCAAACATCAAAAGGAATTGATCAACTTGGTTTCGGAATAAAATGTTAAGGTGAACATTAAGGGAGAGCCCCGAAACGCCCACTTGATGGGGCTAGACCGGGCTTTGAACTCTATAATGCACTAAGAGGCTGTTTGGTAGTGCTGAATGATTAAGTGCCGTATGGTTAAAAGGTCTGAATGGTTAAAAAGTTCCGTTTGGTTACACATCTGAATGAGATCTCTAACATTTGTTTCATTCATTTTGTCTCACATTAGAGTGGAGACAAAAATATTGTTAGTTTATATATGGAAGTATTCATGTTATGTTAAGTTCTTGTAATATTAACACAACATTTGATTTTTCTAAATAGTGTGGGTTTTACCCGTTGGCTCGGGTTTGAGAGTTGGTATACTCTATCGTAATATTAACACAATAATACATTTTAATTTTTGTAAATAAATGGTATTCCTTCAGGAAACATAACCTCTAAAAGTTTCTCATTTGTACTTCAAATCTTCATATTTGAAGCAAAAATGTTGTTATGCACGAACGGTTGGAGATGACTGTTGACTTTAGTCAGCACATATATCATTTTCCAAATAAAGTTACCACTTAATATAACATATAATAAAAAAACCTGTTTCTATAAAAAAAATATGTAAGTTTTTTTTAACGAAAAATGTATTATTTAAATTAGATTCACTTATTCGTTTTTAAGCCGGAATTACACCCCCAATTACTACATGAAAAACTTCATTTGATAATATTACATGAGAACTACTAGAAGTATTTATATAGAAACTAAGTTTAATACCCGTGTGTTACACACGGGTTAAATAATAATATTTATAAAAAAATTATAACCATTATATTTAAAAAATTATAAATATTTAATATTAAAGAAATTGGCTCCATCAACTTATATATGTATGGTGAAAAAATTAAACTAAATTTCCCTTTTAAATTTCTTATTATAGAACAAAAAAATATTTCTCTCCAAAAAATTACCTCCCCTAAAACCTTGAAATATTATATAAACGGAAGCTGTAAAATATGACTATAGATGTTATATATATACCAATTATTACTTATTATATACAAATCATTTCATATCCTTATAAAACAAAAAATAATTCCAATATATATATTCCTAGTTCTGTCCCTCGGTTAGTCTGTTTGATTATTTAAATGCAGCAGCACATGGCCACTCTTTACGGGAATAAATATTTATTAAAAGTCTGAAATAATTGTTTAGTAAACTTTTTAGTGCTACAAATCTTAATTTTTTTTTACAAATTTAATTTATTGTGTTGACTAATCCATTTCGTGCTTCCTTTAACTCATCGAATCATCTACATTGTTATGACAAAAATGTCTACAATAGTTATATAGAGAAAGGAAAAGGAAATAAATAATGAATAATCTAGTTAAACACTTTTAGAAATGAAAATTAATATTTTTACTTTTATTTAGAGTAAACCGCAGTATGTTTTCATTCAATTAACAGTTTAGTTTCACTTTAACAGTTTTGGTTCTTACATGTGATTTTATTCTCTAATAAAAATGGCCCGAACACCAACTCTATCTAATTTTACGTGAAGCTAGTCTTCTTCACATGTGTGAACTAAATATGTCATTTCCCCCGCTCTTTTTGAGATGCGGCTGATTAAAAATGTTAACTTACATGATGCCTTAGATAAAAAGGGGGATAAATGACATTTTTATCCCTCACAAGCGGGGCGCATGAGAGATTTAATAGAAAATTTGATGAATTTAGTTTTCAGGACCAGTTCTGTTAGAAAATTAAATCACAAAGACCAAAACTGTTAAGGTGTGACTGAAACTATGTGCACATTGACTAAAACGGCATTTTATTCTTTTACTTACTAATAAAGAGTAGGGATGATAGTCAGACCCGAACCCGATGGGAAAACCCGAAACCCGAGACATTTGGGACGGGTCTAGGGTCGGGTCCATGGGTCTAGGGTCGGGTCTGGGTCTTAATGAAAAAACTTTCGCAGGTCTGGGTCGGGTCTGGGATTACCTGCTAGACCCTATTACCTGACCCGATAACACAGACCCGTAGACCCGCTAGCATACCCAAAAATAATTTAATATTTTTCATATATATGTTTAATTGTTTTTTATATTACGTTTCCTATAATCCATTCACTTTATTAACTTTTAAGTCTCAACCAAACGTCCAAACCATTCTTTTTTAATAAGATTTTGTGAATTCTCAAGCACATTTGGATATTGTGAATTTATGATATAATGATAATTTGAATTATCCTTTTAATTATATAATATGATGTATTTTATAAAACTATCGACGAGCAAACTCAACGGGCATACCCAACAGGTAAGTTTCATGTGAGAAATGGGTAGACCCGAGTACCCACGGGCAGACCCGAAACCCGACGGGTAAATACCCGATATAGACCCGACGGGTTTTGGGTCGGGTCTGGGACACCCATTTCTAATCGGGTCTGGGTTGGGATTACTTAGACCCGTCCCAGACCCGACCCAGTGCCATCCCTAATAAAGAGAAATGTAAATGTGTTTATGGGAACCCATACCCCCTTGGCCTAGGAAGCGAAAGAACGATAGTGATCTTTTGATAATTAAACATGGTATCTTAAAACAACTTTCGTTTTTATACATATATGTACTTTAAGGGTGCAAGAGCCTCCATAATATTCTAGTGCTAAAAATAATCTCAATTAATTGCATGACATTGCTTTTGAGAGTTTATGTTCTTGTTACTATTATCGACACATCGATCAGTTATTATTGATGAGGTTACTTATGATATAACCGGATAATTACACATAGTTGCAACCTTCAATAGACACTCCTAACAAAGAGTTTTGTACTTTGGACATAACGTTGTAATGTTTCACTCTTTGTAGGAGTGTTATTGGTGCAATGGTGCATTACTAGAAATTTGAGCAATTGCTCCTAAAATTTGCAACCGAAAAAACTAGTCACAAAACTTGAGATTGTTTCACAAATAGAACTGAACTAGATTTAAGAACGGACCGCGTGATGCAGTGCCGTTGTCATATGTGTTGATAAAAAAAGTTTAATGTTGCGTGCATTACAGTGTACTGTCGCAATATGTCACGTATTAAAGACGTAGAAAAATATTTAAACTTAGAGGTCAAAACGATAACCAAGTCAAATATGGAGAATTAAAGTCGTAAATATGCCAAATTTGAGAAAGCTGTCAAAGTCGTCAACTGGTGATAGAGTATAAATTATACATAATTCCCGTATATCGTTTATTTCCGTTTTCGATTCGTTTGAGTCGGTTTTTATCGAGTTTTATATACAACTAATATTTTATTGTTTCGTAGGTGCCATGTTGATAAATAAATGAAAATCTTGCGAGAAATCGAATCCGAAGGCGAAAACGGGACGCGAAACGGAGTTACGAGCAAGCCAGTACGCGAAAACGAAGAACCGAACGAAACCGGACCGCACAACGCAAGTCGAGGGTGCTGGCCGCGCCACGCGACCAGGAGGATGGTTGTGGCCGCGCTACATGGCGTGCATGCCTGCTGGACACGTGCTGATGTCATCCACATGATCCGAATTGATTTCATTGCCGCGCGACGCGACGACGCGTTTTTAACAGAAAGATTTCACGTTTTTTTGGCATGTGCATTATATATTCATACTTTATGAAACCCTAGCTTCTTAGACAACTTTGAGGACGGAAAAGAGGCGATTTCCAACAGTTTTGAAAGCTCTTGAAGGTTAGGAAGACGAAACGAAGGCAACGAGAACGCGTAGGATCAAAGATTGCATCTCGGATCTTCTGGGTTTCACCGCTCTTTCGTTTTATCTTTATTTCTATCATGTTATATACTATTAAACTTGTGTTTCTTGGTTTGAATATGGTTGGCTAAACTCTTAGAACTATCTAGGTTTTGCGATAAATTGTTAACGGATGTTTGATTTCATGTTTGGTTACTTTTGTTTTATGGATATTATGTTCAAATAAAGATTCAATCTTTTGTTTTATGGATATTGTGTTTAAATTGGATCTCTTTTGAAGAATCAAATTCTTTTACTATTATGTGTGAGACATAATTACACCCAATGATACGTAAATGATTTAAGACCCAACCACCACTTCATGCAACCGATACAAAAATCTAGTTTGTAATAACTATATACATTAAAAACTAAAAAAAACCTAGAAAGTACTAAACTTTAACCAAATTCGGTTTTTAGTATATAAATTCGGACTGACTTGTGACCACCATCTATTCATATACATGTGATCGAACCTTGCTCTTTGACCAACCCATGTGCTTTCAAAATTAATTTATAAATTTTCTATCTTTTACGCTTATTAAATGCTTCCAATGATATAAAATTATACTGGTTCTCATTAAAAAACTAAATTTTATTATTAACTTATTATAAATAACTTTTAACATATAAACTATTAACGTTAAAAAAATTATCCCAATAAAAATTAGACGAGTGAAGGAAAGAGAGGACAAATGTCAGTTTTATAAAACAAGAAAGCAAGATCATAAGGAGCCGTATAAGATTCTACACCGTTAAAAACAAGTAGATAGCAATAATCATCAACATACCGGTTGATGTAAATATTTAATATTTCATTAAAATATGAATGCTTTAAAAAAACGAGTTCTAAGACTGGACATCAGATTTTCTCTAAGGGTTTCGCTCTCAGAATGACCTTAAATTTGTTTGAGTAATGAAAATTAGTAGATGAGTCATGATCTGATAACATGTAAGTGATCTAAATTACCGTTAAATAAAAAAAACTAGTATATTTAAAAAACATATAATTTCTCCACCACTCCATATATTATCCCATGCATCATCACATGCTTCACTTCTTACAACCATCTTCCTCCTACACAACCACAACGGTCATCTTCACCACCACCACCACCACCACCACCGTCTCACCGGAATATTCTCTTTCACCAACCACTTGCATTTCAAAATGGCAAATGATCATGAACACAAGCAAAAAAAAGGAGTAAAGTACGTGTACAAGCTAGACACAAACAACCACCCGCCACCAACACCGCCACCATCGACTGCGAAAAAAGCCGCTTCCCGGAGCTGGGGGCTACTGAAAAGATCGAAAACGTATCGCGAAACCGATATAAATCGAGACATTTATGCGAAGGAAGAAAAGAAAGAAGTGATTCAAGAAAGTGGAAGAAAATCGGTTTCGGTTATGGAAGGAGGGAGAAACTCAGTGTCGTTAATGGAGTTTGCGGGGCGGAGATCGGTGGGGAACACGGCGGAGATGAGTGTGGGGCCGGTGACGGAGTTGTTGCAGGTGAGGGTTTTAGTGACGGACATGCCGGCGTTTATGCAAATACATGCGTTTCGTTGTGCAAGACAAACGTATGATAGCTTAGAGAAATTTAGCCCTAAACAAATCGCACTTAATTTGAAAAAGGTATGTTTGCAATTGCATAACTAATTTTTTTTTTGCAAATTCATTTCATACATATATACAAGTGTTAATTACATTGTGACATACTGACATTAAGTAAGTTTTACTACCACTAAATTGTATATTTGTAACTTTTATTTGCTAATAACAATCACAATGGTAAAAGTAGAATGGGTTAATTAATTATAGTTAAGAAAAAAACTTTTAGGGGTTTTTTGGCAAGTTTTGAATTGATAAGTACTGAATTAATAAGAGGTCTGAATCATTAAGTGCTGAATCAGTAACAGGTCTGAACCATTAAGTGCTAAGATATTTTTTAACTATTCAAAAGCAGATGACTGACCAATTCAAACGAGACCTTTTAATCATTCAGACTCTTATAATGTCTGAACCATTCGGAGGCAAATCTCTTAACCATTCAGAAATCTGTTCGTGAAACAAACAGTCTAAACCATTAAATGTTGAATCATTTAAGCATCTAAACCATTAAGAGGCTGAAACAAACACTCCCTTAGTGATTTCCCCGTAACAAAAACAAAGTTTTATTTATTAATTGATATAAAATATAGTTTTATTCATGCAATTAAACAAAAATTTCAATGTGATATTTCTTATTTCCTTAAAGTTTATTATTAATTGTCAATAAAACAGTAGTGAATTGTGTGATTAGATAATAATTTAAAGTTATATTTTATGTTTGAATTTCAAACTAATTTTTTAATATATATAGGGGTTTTTTGTTAAAAATGATTTAACACCATTAAGGTTTTTGAAATTTCAAACTAATATTTTAGGATTTTTAATTGGGTGGGAAATATTAGGAATCGATTGAAGTAAATTTACCTAGAACCGATGCTTTAAATGACGAAAAATGCTTCAATCAGTGTAAGTTTTAACGTTTCGTAAAACCGTTTTCATCGTTTGGAGCACCGTTTCAAGGTAAGTTATACATCAATCGATTCGTATCATCTTCCCGATAAAAAGTCTTAAAACATTAGTTTGAAATTAGAAAAAAATACTTAACGACGTTTCGTGTTTTTAATGAGAGTCATCTTTTATAAAAAAGAAGATATATTGGTTTCTACTGGTCCCAACAACCACCTTTTGATTTATCTCGGTCCCAACTTTTATCACTTTGGCAACCAACGCTCCGCCGTTAAATTTTTTTTGACGCCGTTAAGTTTTTTTTTAATTCAAGATCAATTTAAGTCTTTTGATCGGAAGGATAATACAAGTTGATTGATGGAAAAGTTACCTCGAAACGACGCTCCGAACAATAGATGCTTCAAGCGGGTGTTTAAATATAACAGTGCTTCAATCGGATGTAAAAATTTTATTGTTCAGAGAGCTATTTCGAGCAAACTTTTACATCAATCGACTCGTATTATCCTTCCAATCAAAAAACCTAAAATATCAATCTTAAATTCAAAAAAAACTTATCGGCTTTAGAAAAAAATTAACGACGAACTGTTGGTTGCCAAAATGATAAAAGTTGGGACCGTTAACAATCAATTCAATAATTAAAACCATTAAAAACTAAAAAATAGTAGTTAAAACCAGTAAAAACCGATACATAAAAAAAGTTTTTGAATAGAAAGTTAGAATTTCTATTGAAAATTTGGAATCTCTAACAGCCCATAGCTCAAATTTTAAAATTTTAAAATCTAATTTCTTTATTATTATATTTTAGGAATCAGCATTGATAGGCAATGGACCTTGCTATTTTACAAACTTCCCCATATATTTTGAATTCACAAATTTGCCTTCTATTTTGGCAATTGATAATTTTGTCATCAAACTTCTAATTCACACTATGTGTCTCCCTTTTTCTTTTATTTTTATTTGATAACTTCATACTTATATACATTTTAGATTGACCCATCAACTTTATAATTGCATGAGCATTACATGTTAATGTCACTAACGTAATATGAGTAACGAACTCACAAACGCGTTATGTTGTGTATGAGCGCGCACCACAAATAAATGTCACAAACTTGTTGCATTGAACACGAGTGGGGGTTAGTTTACTAACCGGTTATCATTATTTAATCCAACATATTTTATTATTTTGTTTTTCGACGTCAAACTCACACACACGTTAAACATATTCTTAAATCTACACCACACCTAGTTTACATCAAAATCGTCGCAGACAAAGCTCGAACCGATAATAATAAAGAGACCATCAACAGAACTTGAATAACTTTGGATCCTACTAAGTATTTAATAAAAATTTAGTGTTTCCTTTTCAAAATACAACATACATTTAATATGATTTGGATCTTGCTCAGTATATAGCAAACATTGTCAAACTGTCACTAATAGTCCCATGTGCTTTATGTTTGTTTTTAGTGACAGTTTGCATTTGCTTTCGGCGTCCTACTATTATTGCATGGCTATTTATGTTATTCAATGTATTTATTTTTATGATATCTATTTTAACTAAGGGTCGTTTTTTTCAACTTTTTTATGGCTCAGATATATGAATGATTCAGTACTTAATGAATTAGATTGTTTGTTTCGCTAGCAGATGTTTGAATAGTTAAGATATTTGCTTTCGAATAGTTAAACATTATACAGAGTCTGAATTGTTAAAAGCTATTATCTGAAATTGGTTAGACATTTGCATTTAAATAGTTACGTAATATACTAGCTCTTAATGGTTCAGCTCTCTTACTGATTCAGCACTTAATGGTCCAGACCTCTTATTGGTTCAGCACTTATCGATTCAGATACTGTCAAACAGCCTCTTAGTTATGCTATATTTATTTAACTTTGATATAAACTAATTATATTTGTGTAAACTTATTAAAAGTTCAAATGTACTAAACTTCAAAAAACTTGTTTTTTATTACATAAATTCGAAATTTTGGTTACCAACTATATATTCATGTGCATGTGACAGACTTTGGTGTTTAGCAAAGCCATCAGCCATGTGTGTTCAAAATTAAACAAATGTTTTTATTTGAACATCTATTTTTATTTATTTTATTATTTTTTTTGTGGCAGGAGTTTGACAAGGTGTATGGGCCGGCCTGGCATTGCATTGTGGGCTATAATTTTGGATCATTTGTGACCCATGCAACCGGCTGTTTTCTCTATTTCTCTATGGAAAAATTGTATATATTAGTTTTCAAAACAAAAGTTAGAAAACATGTAAACTAATTTATTATATCAAAACGGATTTTTTTTAAAGTTAACCTTCGAAATATTCAAATTGTATTCATATTTTTTTTATTTCAATTTGTAATTTTTACTTAATTAGTATTAAGTAGCACCTTGTGCTACACGACAGAGACAATAGTTGTTTGTGTGCTTATAATCGTAAACGTTGATACAACGGGCGTTGAAGTTTATAACTTTAAAATAAGAGAAAATAAAATGTCAGACTAAATAGATAAAAACTACAATAATAACAAAAAAAAATGGAAAAAAAACCCGGGACGAAACCAGAGGTCAACAATATAAAATGTGTCCAAAAACGAAAAAAAAAACACAAAAAAATGTGTTAAAAGAAAAAAAATGTTGTGATAAAGTCCAATAATCGCGATCTACAACCTTAGTTCATTTTTGTTGGATAGAATGTTAGTATATTTTTTTAAAGCCTTCTAATCTATTAGACTATTTCCCACTTGCTGAATTTAAAATCTTAGTTTCTAATAAACAGTGAAGGTACATTAACACTCAAAGTGTCAACATATCTATTAAATTGATGAAAAAATATTTTTTATGTGTTGTTTGACTTTTTTAACACATTTTTATATGAAAGAAAGATTGTGTCTGATTATCAAAAGGATTTATTTTTATAAACTTTGAATTATCTCACATAAGTTAAGAGATTTAAATAAAAAGATGGTGGTGTATATAAATTTATAGGTTTAATACGTATGTGTCATACAATACATAATTACACCTGCGTTAAGTGTATATTTCGATGGGGATACTCGCTGAAGAGGGTGGTTGATGTGTTTTTATCAAGGCAATGGTGATTGAGACATGTGACGTACTGAAACCCAATGATGATGATGATGGTGGTGGTGTTGAAAGACCAATGATGATGGTCGTGTGGTTGTAAGTATGGACATATGGTGATGGGGGTGGTTTTGGTTGGGATTTAACTTAGAACTTAGTAAATGAATATTATTTTGTTTTAGGTTACTATTTTTAGTTTTAGTTTTTTTTAGGTATATTGGTTTTTACTGGTCCCAACTATTATTTTTTGTTTTTTACTGGTTTCAACTATTAAATTGGCTGTCAACGGTCCCAACTTTTATCACTTTGGTAACCATTGGTCCGTCGTTAAATTTTTTTCAACGCCGTTAAGTTTTTTTCAAATTTAAGACCGTTGTTGTAGAAGTTGGGAAGTTAGAAAGAGGGTAGATAACTGGATTATCAAGGATTTTGTATGAGTCGGTTGGTAGGTATTCGAGAAAGATGCACCGCATAGAATGTGGGTGAAGTTTGTGTGCACTAGCGGTTGTGGTGTTGGGATAACACGAGCAACCGAAGACACATAAAATGGTCGTAGGCGAGGTGATATTGACAGAGTGCGAAATGTGGGGTGGATAGGTTGAAACGTTTGGGGAGTAATATATTGAGGTACGTGGAGGTGTGAAAGGGCTTCCACCTAAAAGGCGTGTAGTAGGTGAGCATGAAGAAGGAGAGTACATGGTGATGTAATTAAGGCGACGAATCATCCGTTCGGATCATCCGTTTTGTGAAGTTTGGGGGAACGAAAATGAATTGTGAACCCATGAGTAGATTCAGATGATCTAAAGTTAAGATTGTCAAATTCTTCGCCCATGTCGCATTGGAATGTTTTGATTTTACAATAAATTTGAGTATAAACATATTTATGGAATTTTGCAACTTTATGGAGGGTGTCGGATTTATATTTGAGCAGGTAAACCCACACAAAATGTGTAAAGTTGTAAATAAGTAACATGTAATATTTATAGCCGGATTTGATTTTAATTGATGACTTCCACAAATAACAATCAAACGGTTTATATGTGACAGAAGTTGAATCATAAAATGACAAAAGTTTGTTTTTATCAAGTTGACACGAATATCATAAAGAAGAAACATGTGTTTACATGAAATAGTAAATCTATTATGTAACAATTGCAAAATACTTTACTTCGGACGGTCGGCTTCAAAATTTTCAAACCATAACGAACGGTTTGGCTTGCGGTTTTTATGAAAAGCCGGTCGTATAAAATCAAACCGGACCGTATGTTTTCAATACATGTTTTTATATTATATGCATTTATGTAAATAAAATTGATTACACTTATAGTATATCCTTGTCTATTAATAAAATAATAGGAATTTAAGACCATTTTAATTGGATATGAATTCGAAGAAGCACACGTTAATTTAGCTTGTCTTTTGGACATTGAAAGTGTTCTAAACCTCTTATAATTTGTCACATTTATCTTTGTCAATTTAGCAACTTCACTTCTACGTTTCAACAGGCTTACGTAGTTTTATTATAGTTTAAGGTTTTATTTTTAACTATTAGTTTAAAAGCCCAAATAAGTTTGAAAAGCCCAAACCTTAAAACCAAATCGCTACTAATGGTTGGCTTCAAAATTCAACAGTTCGACTTCGGTTTTCATTATCCAAAAACCATTATGAGCGGTATTAGTTTGCGGTTAACCTAAAAACCGTCAAAACCAGAATGTTGACACCCCTGATTACAAGATATAATTAAAGAATAGACATCGAATATAATACAAATATACGGAATCATATAAATCATAATATCTATATCTATATCTATACATTCTAATAAAAGAGAGGACACCTGTCACTCATTGGTGGCACTTAGAGCATCTTTTTCCGGCTCAAAATGTTGATAACATATTTATTAGATTAGATCTAATTCCATAATTAATCATTTTTTAATTAATTCAGTTTACAAGATAATCAAATTAAATTATTTCTAAAAATATATAGTTTTAGAAAATATAAAATCATATTAGCTTTTGAATTTTTGTTTCGTGATCCTGTTTATTGTTTTTCCATAACGTTATTTAAATATAAAAAAATGCATTCGATTGTTAAAAAATGCTCAGCATTACAAAATGTAACGTTTTTTTATCAATGCGTCTACATTGCTAAGTCAAGTCTTGATGAGATCCTTGCCTAATATAAGCATGTCTATTGTCCATCGAATATAGTTTTTAATGTTATAATATGTAAGTTAGGTTACTCAAACTTTTTTTTTGTTAAAATTAGATAACTTAAGTTTAAAATGTATTTCACTCATAGGTAAATTAACTTGTATAATAAGTAAACATTAATTTCTAGATGAATTTGGGACCTGTTTTGTGCTTTTTCTACCATTAACTAAATATTCTTACAAACTTTAAAAAAAGTCCAGACTTTATTTTATAGTTTTTTGCAACTTTTTTTATATTTTTTGAAATTTTTAAAAAAATTGTCACTTTTTTTTACAAATTTATGAAAATTATCGCAGTTTTTTGTTCAAATTTTTAAAAGTTTTGGTGAACATCTATTTTACTTTATTTTAAAATGAATGCTAGAATTAATATTTACCTGTGATATATATTAATTACATAGGATTGAAATATCTTTTTAAAGTTATCTATTTGAAAAAAACAAAATTAAAACTTGATTATTTTTCTTTAAATTTACCCATTTTCTAAACTATTTAAAGTGATATGGTTTTCATGTTACTGCTCGTGTAACACACGGACATTAAATTAGTATCTATATCTATATCTTCTAATAAAAGAGAGTTTTTGATGTCACATGACATGCAATGGAGTCATTGTTAACATTATTTTCCCGCTCATTAATATATTACACTTTTAATCCTCATACTATTACACAACATACGTGATACGACCATCATATAATATATTTACATATTAATTACAAGAATAGTTACCATATTCAAGTTAATATATTTACCTATCAATTACAAAAATAATTACCATATTTAATTTAATATATTTTCCTATTAATTACAAAATAATTTATATTCTTGAAAAAGTAAAAATATCAATTATCATATCAATAATATTCCAAAGCATTATTACGTATTTAATTCTTCTACTATTACACAACATACAAGCATCGTATAATATATTTATCTATCAACTACAAAAATAATTACAAAATAATTTATATTCTTACAAAAGTAAAAATATCAATTATCAAAATATGTATCAATAATATTCGAAAGCATTGTTACGTATTTAATTCTTCTACTATTACACAACATACGAGCATCATATAATATATTTATCTATCAACTACAAAAATAATTAACATATTCAAGTTAATATATTTCTCTATCAATACAAAAATAATTTATATTATTTCCCGTTCAAACAACCATTGGACGAAATTTGGCCTGAATACATGCATGAGCAATTGAAAATGTGGTTTTGAAGATGTGACAATGCTACGATGGGTTGCGCCTGGGGCCTAGGTGCACAGATTGTGGGCTTTGAACAAAAGAGTATCAAATTTTCCATACCAAAGCCCAAGGTTTGTTGCAGGACAAGATGTTATCAATTTATATGATGCATCAGATTTTATGCTTATGAATCCTTAAATTGTCTTCTAATTTTTCATATGTGGGTTTCGTCTTTACTGGTGTTAAAGAACGTACACATGATGGTAATGATTTATAGCGTAATGCTTATTCGTCATACGATTTTTTATATGTTATGCTCGATAATAGTTAAATACTTTTAGTTATTCAACCTGTGCAATACACGAGGTATAATCTAGTATACTAATATAATCCACTTCCACAATCCAAAATTACAACGTACTCACAATGAAAACATTCTCAGTTTCCCACCATAGATACATCCATGAGCTGCACAAGTCAGTTCAATTGTCTTCTTATCTAATTATAAAACACTAACCATGGAAGATCTTTTGTTCCATCTCAGTTTTGACTCAAACAAGTTGCATAAAGCAACTCCCAAAATCATATAGTGACCAAATCCAATCCAATTCGAGTTTAGTTTAAGAAGAAGCTAATGTTAGTTTAAAATACCAATAAAATTCCCTTTTTTAAGTAATTTTTTATTTGAGTACTTGTGGTTTCAACATTTACTTCATTTTCATGGAGCAAAATCAACCGAAGGAATTATTGAATGTATATGGATATCTTGATGGCAAGGTGTCTTCTCTTGGTAAATGTTACATCGCACACTGGTAAATGCTACATCGCACACGCAGCCATGTGAAAGGTTCCAAGCGTGACACATTTATGTTGTTGTCTTTGCCAAAGAAACTGGCTAAGTCGTTATCCTACACGCTAACAACTAACGGTTTAGCCTGTAGGCTAAGAAAATCATGGTTTTGCCGATTTCTCTGGCATAGACAACTACTTAATTGTAACACGTGTCAACCACCGAACCCTTCCACGCGGGGAACCTATGTGGTTGTTTGTGTAAGAAAAATCGGTTTAGCCGTTATCCTAACGACCAGATGACCATAGACACGTACATTGAAATCAATGATAATTTTTGTAAAAATAAAGACAATGACCATTTTGATAAATTTCCACTTATAATAGACCTAACCCTTTTTTAGACGCTCTTGCTAGAATGACAACAAAACTCGATCTAAGATAACCCAAAACTTTGTTATATTAGTCTGACCGTAGGATGAGGTCTCATGCGATCAACCTCCGACATGAGAATCAAAATGAGTTCTTTAGAGTTGATAGATATAATCGTAAGGAGATATGAAGTGAGAGAGTTCATAGTAGTTAATGAGTAAGGATAAGAGAGTTCACGATATGCTTACAATGTTATGAAGACTCACCTTGTATACGCAAGCGTTTGAGTTCCATGGCTTTGTTTCACGGGTGTGATTTCTACATTGGGATGGTTGCTTATTGGACTTTAGTCATTGTAGGGTTATTGTAGTGAGATGCTACTAAGCTTAGAAGCTAAGAAGCTTGTGATTTGTTAAGATATCATCTCAACTTCTTTATTTACTTGTTAAAATAAAATGTGAGGTTTAACTACTAATGCTATATAACACATTGACCTTTCGCTAGAGTTCTATACACATAATCCTGAAATGAATGAGCACGTAAGAAAATTGAACCGGAACAAACAAAAGTAAAATTAATTAGCATGAGAAGACGTATTATTATATGTTACAATAATATAACCTCATGAGATTGAAGAAAATTATGTTTAACCAAATAGAAACTTAAAAGCAACCTCATCATCAACTAACCTCTTGATCATGATTCATGAAATAATAAATAAGAAAAATAGAAACAAAAACCTACGTGTGAAAACGTATTATTTGTTGGTTACCAATTTGAATTGATTAAAATTTAAAAATGAAGATTAAACAAGTGGAGTAATATGTTTCTCCCTCTCCAAAAACAACCCTGCATATCTCACTTTACGCAAAAGAATAAATAAAACACACCAAAACAACAAACAATTGGCATACTAAATCTCTCTTTTTAGTTAATCATTTAGGTTTCTTTTGTTTTCAACACAACACATTCTTCTACTTGTTTGTTTGGTTGCCCTTTTCAGCACTTTAATGGTGACAAATCACTAAAACTATATCTTCTTCTTCCTTTTGCATCATTTCTTGCATTTTGTTCTTCAATTCTTTCTTTTTGAGTTGTGGGTTTTTTATTTCTTTGATTATTTTGAATTGTAGGGTTTGTATTCACATTTGGGGATCTGAATTTCAGTTTATGCTTTTTCATCAGCTTTATTGACTATTTAAAGTTTCTGCCTTTTTATGTCTTTTGTTAAATTCAAATTGTGGGTATGTATGTGTTGTTATTTTCCTTCAGTTTCTAACTTCAATTTTGAATTTTGTATCTGGGTTCATTTGGAAATGTTTTTCTGATTAACTTAATAATCTTTCTTGCAGGATCATCATCTGTTTTGAACATGATTAATTATGAAATTTGTATATAGCTAGTGAGTTTCAATTATGGAAAGAGGGCTTCAACCTCCATTGGTAAGTTTTTAATTCCTCAATTTTTAATATTTTTTATGTAATTTTAGATAGTTTATCATTTTGATCCCATGATCATTTTGTTGATCTAAATGCATTAGCTGCATTGTTTAGTTTTAATTAAGTAAAGAATTAGGGAATTTGATAAGGTAGCAAAATGTATGTTGCAGGTGGATACAACAGCTTGTTTGTGTAGAGTAGATGCTGGTTTAAAAACCGTTGCTGGAGCGAAAAGATTCGTTCCAGGTTCAAAACTCTGTCTACAACCTGATATTAAACCATCAATCCACCCAGCCCGACAAAAACCGACCCGCGATAGAACTCGTAACCAATCCCCTCTCCTGCCGGGGCTGCCTGATGACCTTGCCATTGCCTGTTTAACCAGGGTTCCACGAATCGAGCACTTCAAACTACGGTTAGTTTGCAAAAGGTGGTACCGCCTCTTAGCTGGAAACTTTTTCTATTCAATTAGAAAGAACCTGCAAATGGCTGAAGAATGGGTTTACGTTATGAAACGAGACAAAAACCGAAAGATGACGTGGCATGGGTTCGACCCAATGAACCATCTCTGGCAACCGCTGCCACCCCTTCCCAAAGAATACTCGGAAGCCTTAGGGTTCGGGTGTGCGGTCTTGAGTGGGTGTCACTTATATCTATTTGGTGGTAAAGATCGTATAAAGGGTTCAATGAGACGAGTGGTGTATTACAGTGCCCGGACCAATAAATGGCACCGGGCACCTGATATGCTTAGGAGAAGACATTTTTTCGGATCATGTGTTATAAACAACTGTTTGTATGTAGCGGGTGGTGAGAATGAAGGCGCCCAACGGTCCCTCAGGTCAGTGGAGGTTTATGACCCGAGTAAGAACCGTTGGCGTTTTGTTTCTGATATGAGCACTTCCATGGTGCCGTTTATAGGGGTGGTTTATGGAGGAAAGTGGTTCTTGAAGGGGCTCGGGCCACATAGACAAGTCATTAGTGAAATGTACCAACCGGAGACAGACGAGTGGACCCCGGTTAATGACGGGATGGTTTCAGGTTGGAGAAACCCGAGCACTTGTGTAAAGGGGAAACTTTACGCATTGGAGTGTAAAGATGGGTGTAAATTTAGGGTTTATGACGAGGAAACAGGTTCTTGGAGTAAGCGTATTGATAGCAAGATGCATATGGGGAACTCGAAGGGTTTCGAGGCTGCAGCATTGGTACCGTTAAACGGGAAACTTTGTATTATAAGAAACAACATGAGTATATCGTTGGTGAATGTTGGGAAAGACGGTGAAGCCGAGCATTTGTGGGAAAGCGTGGGCGGAAAAGGGCAGTTGAAGAGTTTGGTGTCGAACCTGTGGTCCAGCCTAGCGGGACGGAACCACCTTAAGAGTCATATTGTTCATTGTCAAGTGCTTCAAGCATGAGGTTAGAGGTCAACAATATTGGTGTAGGTCATGTAGATGTTTGAAGTCATATACACACAGTTTGAGTGTTTTTGGTTGTTTTGATTAAAAAGAAGTTATTCAAAACCGGTTTTAAAGTGAAACCAAGGCTGGTCCAAACTGATGAGTATTTGGAGGAACCAAACCCTATATGAATCGGTTCGAGTCAGGGTGCGTTTAGGCTTGGATCGTTTATAGCCTAAGCTGAGCGTAGCCGGCTCGTTTGTTTTAATGAGCTACAACTGTGGGCTTGGGCTTGATTCGTTTATGAAATGAGTTGAGCCTAATTGTTTATTTAAAAAAAACTATTTGTTTTTTAAAGATTATGGTTATTTATTTAAAAACAAAAAGGTACATTTTTTTATGTGTTATGTCTTAACTCGTTGGAACATCTTTTCGAACCTTTCATAAACCTCATTCGGATTGACCTACCCTCAACCTAAAAAAACCTTTAAAAAGCCCATCCCAAGTCCCCACTGAGACATATATGAAATCGAGCAAGTTGTAAGCGGGTATGAGACCGTATATGAGATTAAATTTTTTTTTTATCACGGGGATGGGTCTAAAAAGCATCCAAAGAGGTGCAAGATGAGCGGCTTGTAAAGTGTACGAGTTTTGTTGAGTAGATCAAAACTAACAGAGTTAGTGAGTTGGAGTCAAACTGAGACATATTGTCAAGTAAAAGGAGGCAAATAGCAATTTTGAAACATTTGTATGCAAAACGTTATTTGAATCAAACCTCAGGGAGGCAAAACGAAGTTTACTCTAAAAGATATTGAATATGATGTAAAAATATAAATAAAAATAAATAATAAAGGTACCAAGATACATATATGTAACAACTAAACTGTTTGAAAACTTGAAAATATATATATAAATGAGTGTATAAACAAACAGAGTCACGTATATGTAATGACAAACTTACACATGTATATAGTAAATCACACGTCAAATAGTGTTTTTGTATGTGTAACAACAATGTTACGTATATGTAACAATAATTCTCGTCGTGTTGTCGTTGTTCTTCCTTACATAATAACAAACTTACCTTGCGATACCCCTCAAATTTTGTTGTGAAGTGTAATTTTTACCAGTTTACGTATTTGGATACCCTTTTTTGTTACTGTTTTAAGTATTGGGATACTTCTGAACGAAATTAAAATACCCTTTAAAAAATTTCTTTTAGGATATCCTTAAATTTTGTTCAAGATTCGTCACTGTTTGGTGGATATGAATTATTAGCAGCACTAGATGTTGCTATGTTTGTAGTTGAGTTGTTAATAACGAATGAACGGTGGTGACATTGTTGTCTAGAAAATAAATATCCAACAAATCTTGTCTGCCTGTTCCAACCCTTGCTCAACCAAAATCATCACCTAACAACAAACCAACATCTAACTTGTTCATGCACACTTTCATGTTCCAACCCTTTGTACACTTTCACTTGTTTCAAACATTACTAAATTCGGATTGAAGTAAAGAAAGGTGTATATGAATCATCATTAAAAAAGTGAGAACCAAAGACTTATCGTCTAACGGTATAATGGTGCATAATAAACCACCTCTCCTCAAGTGATTAATGATTCAATCCTATGGTAGACACGGGCAGATTTATAAGTAAACTTAGAGGGTGTCCGAGTTAGACATTCTAAAAGAAGAAAGAACTAATAATCAAGCAGATGTGCATGTCTGGTTACTTTAAAAGTCAAAAGATAGTATTAACATATATTTTAAAAATAAATCGTTAATGACCTTTATTATTTTCAAGTTTGGCGATAAAAGAGTGATGTGGGTGGAGGGGGGGATATCACCGTCGCCACCCCCTCTATGGGGATCTGGTTTAAGCCAGAGATTGTTACGAGTAACGAGTATTAATAAGGAGGGTATCATTCCATCCACCCTTATTCTAACAAAATCGTTTGTCCAACTCCCAATATATTCTCACAATCTCTATCATTTTATATATGTCTTGGTGTTAATATTCATACACATGAAGTTTTAATTCAAGTTCCAATAAACTTTGTATTAAAAGTCAAAGCCACTTTAGTGAATGCAAGCTACTTATCACCAAGTGGCTGCTTTGACTATTAATCGGTTACTTATTCATGAGCACATACATCTCACAACTTGGTTACTTCAAACATTATTTTCCATTTTTTTCATTTCATATTTAAATACTTATATTTATAACCATCTCATTTTACTGTTTTGCTATCAAGGTACCAACAAAAAGACCATCTAAGTAAAGATAAATACACACACAAAAGCTCCCAAATTCATCCCAAAAATGACACAATCTAAGATATGGATCACATATAAAAAGATAAATATATCTCCATAGATTGTAACCAAGTGTTCACATCCTCAATAACATCAAGTAACAAACATCATAATGTAAAACAACAACCACTTCACTTTGTGACCAGAAACATTTTCAATACTCGAATCAACCATCATTCGATCACAAAGACGTAGGTAACTTTATCGCCGCCTCCACGAGTTTTATATAAATAAACACAAATGACATATAATTATATAAATAACTACCTAAAACATACAACAAAATAAACAATGCAGATTTGCAGGCCCTTTCTAACCTCATATGATCACAAGAATGAAACTTTAATCATCCGATTCGCTCTTTTTTGCTGATTTTTCCGCACTCGTCTCCTCTAACAACTTCCCCGCCTCATCATCCACTTGTGCAGCCTTTTTCTCTGCTTCTTTAGCCTTAAGAGCCTGTAACTTAGCATGATTATAATAACCAACGCCCAAAAAAGCAATCCCATAACCAAAAAGATTAATCGGCGTCACAGTATCCTTAATCACAGACCAAGAAAACGCGATCAACAACCAATCTTTAACCACCCCTGCAACATTCATTGTCAAAGCAGAAGTCTTCCCAACAAGCAAAAACACCGCAAGATTCAACGCAAACGCACACAACGAATTCGTCCCAAAGATAAAGTAATCAAAATGAAAACTTGAAGTATCCCTCAACTTAGGATACTCAACAATCATCCAAGGAACCGAAAGAAACGCGAAACAACACGGAGCAACATAATAAAGAGAAGTAATTGGATTAAATGTTATCCCTTTAGAAGTTAACAAGATCTGAATCAAAACCAACCTAGTTGCTTCAAAACAAACAGCACCAAGCTGTAACATAACACCCCAAGTATTAAACTTAGCTTCACCATAAGCCGCAATGGCTACACCGAACGAAATCGATAACATATTAGTCATGGTATCAGTTTTAAAACCTTCTTTTTTAAACAAAACACCAATTGAGTAAACAGCAACAGGCATAAGGGCTTTAAGCATTTGAATAAAGGAAACAGAGAGATAAATATAAGCTGAATTTGAAAGCCATAAGCTGAGAGAATAAAGCAAACCAATTGGAACAACAGATTTGAGGTAAATATCGCGAGTCATTTGAACAGGTTCGACGAGTTTAAGGATGTTGATGAGAATGTAAGCAAGTGAAGAACAAAAAGCCATGTGGATCATGGTGAGTGAAATTGGAAAAGGCCAATTGTACATGTTGTGATCGAGGATGTATTTGTTGAAGATGATGACAGTGAAGCTGAGGAAGATCCATATGGCGACGTAGGTGTATGAAAGGATGATTTTTTTCAATACACCTTCGGATAAAGTGCCCCCTTTCCCCATTGTTGATGGATCGAATTGGATGTCAAGAATTGGGGGAAGGGATTAGGGATTTATAGAGATCTGGTTTTGGTTTGATTTGATTTGAATTGATTTGAATTGAGTGAAGACAACGTTGAAGATGATGGGTTTTCAACGAGGTAGGTAATTGTTAACAAGTTTTTGGAGTGTTGGATGGGTGACATGTGAACTAAACTAAATCATATAAATAAAACCGGACAAGCGTAAACGTAATCAGAATCCATACCGTCGATGCCACTGATTAGTAAGATGTAGTCTTAACGTCTTATAACACCTACGATTGGACGTGGAGGATATAAAGATAAGGAAGCAAGTCGTCATTGGAAGTTGAAAAAAAAACATCTACAGATCGTCATATCCTTAATCGCCTCACGGAATCATTTTTCAAAGAATAAAGCATAAACGGTTCTTTACTTTGTTAACCAACTAATAAATATTGTGTCTCGGCTACCCCCCCCCCCCTTCTCTCTTCTTGTGTCAAAGGAAGTTTCAGTGATTTAGATATTATAATGAGGGATGATGAAATTAAAAAAATAAAACTGGAATTATCTAAAAAGCCTTAAAGTGAAAGAGATTATGATAGTTAGCATGTTAGAAAGATTAAGTGGAAGGGAGATTTTGTCTATTTTACATTTAGGTTTTCCTCGTCCTTACGTCTATCGGAATAAAGCAATGTCACCTGACTTGCTCCAACACAAATACGCCATACGAGCGCTAGCATAACCTCATCGCCACATCCTGATTTCGAGTGTTTTTCTCTTGCATCACTCTGCTTCAAGTTTAAAATATGGCAATGATAATAAAGATGCATTATGTTGTTCCTTCATACGTGTGCTCTTTGATCTGAGTTTCATGTTCAGATTCACAAAATTCGGTTATATGCTATTTTTATTTGATTTTCATGTACTTGTTGTAGATCTAAATCGATTTTGAAAAGGGTTTTCAAAGAAAGGAGATTGAAAGATGAATTTTTTTTTTGCTGATAATCTTCCATCTTGACTTTACTAAGAAATCGCTTTGTACGTTTCTTTAAGTTATGACCCTACTAAAATTGTAACTTCTTTCTTTCCCTCTCTACTAGGAAACCTATAAAAGTCTTCTCTTCATTTCAATAAAAACATGAAATAAAATTACATTTTTTTCTCTTTTTATTTATTTCTTATAAATTTAAAACACAACCAAATGCAAGTACAAAAGAGATTGTTGACAATGTCTATCCTTTACGATTATAGGAAAAAAATAATTTTCCAATACGTTATCGTTCTTTAAATATAATTAAATAAATTAATCTAGCTTTTGGAATATTATTGTTTTTTCAATAAATATTATTTAAATTAGTAATTAATAGTTTCACATACCTACGACTCGACTCTGCTAATCGATCACCGTATTTGTCTAAATGTAATAAATCGTTATCGTAATCAAATATCATATGGAGCAGGTTTTGTTGAATTATTGATGGAATCATTGTGTTTGGTTTACAAAGTCAATTAATTTTATATTTAATATATTATTAAATCGAGTTAGTGACACTTCTACTTTAATCTATCTGTGTTCATGATTCGGATACGATTCGATTTAATTAAAATTTGATTTGAATCGAATTTGATTAAGGCATTCGAAATCGATTTTCAGTAATTCGAATTCGATTTGAAGAATTTTATCGAATGTTGATCGAATACGAATATGATTTTTATTATTTACATTCGATTCGAATAAGAAAACTATATATTTTTTAAATGTATCTACTTTGATATGGATAATGGCTTTTGAAATGATATAAAAATACCCAAACCCAACCTATCTATTTTAAAACCCTAAGTGGCTAACCCTAACATTATAAGTTATATCATATTACAACCACCATCTTTAGAATCATCATCATTCCCTCACCCCTCATGCGCACCACTCACGTCCTTACCGGTCAGTTGTCACCCTCATCGGATCGCGTACTCACCCTTAGCCCTTCACCATGTCATCACACTCACTTCAGAGTTCAGTTCGAGTTCCATGTTCCAATCTTAGTATCAGACATTCGGTTTGAGCTCCACATAAGAAATGCAGTTATTTAATGCATTATAAGAAATGAAATCTAAACTTAAAATAAAAAATACACTTTTATAAAAAAGGTTGAAATTATATTTTGTAAAATCTTAAAGGAGGGGGTATAACAAGTAATTTTTTTTAAAAGAAGGGAGTATTTAATATTTTAATGCATTATAAGAAATGAAATCTAAACTTAAAACAAAAATACACTTTTATAAAAAAAAGTTGAAATTATATTTTGTAAAATCTTAAAGAGGGGGTATAACAAGTAATTTTTTCAAAAAAAAGGAGGGGTATAGCAAATAAATATTTTCTTAGATATTATTATAAATAAAGTTTAAAAAACTCAAAAATTTATTTTACCAAATAGATATTCTAGAATGCTTTAAAACTAGCTATGTGACATGGCACGCAATGTGATGGTTAGGTCTTAGTTGATATGTTTCGATTTTGACATATGTTGTGGCGTCGTGCATTACAATAGCAGAGACGCTGGAGTTTCATGTTGGTGATTGAGGCACACATGTGAAATAGAGAATGAAACTTATAAATATGTGAAGTTGAGTAATTAGAGTTGTGAATATTTAAAAATCAAATTGTGAGACTAAAATTGATAAAATTTAAAAAGAAGGGACAAAAGTTGATACATACTAAAAGATAAAATTTGAGGGGGTCGCTATAATCTTAGTTAATACTAGTATTTAACGGAATTGTTTAACTTATTATTCAAGTTAAAAAGACTTTTTCTAAAACAACATTAATTGGATAACTTAACAAATTAATGTGGTAGCATGTATACAAAGTCTGTGTTTGCTCGCTTATAACTAAAGAAATCGTATAAGGATAATAAACTCACATTAATAAGGACATTATAACCTTAATAATGACAATTAAATCATATATTTATAAGATAATTTTATACTTGTATTGATATATTATGATGTATTGCCAATTGGTTTCTAGCCTAATGGTCACATGGTGTACCTAAATGGGGTTTCTATCGGGGATCCTAGGTTCAAGTCTCTGAAGTGTCGTAAATGGATGAGACAGTTGAAACCCGGTCACAGAGGTCCCGAACTCATAGAGGTCTTGAAATTGGGTGCGTGATATATGTAAACTATAAAATTATCCCGTGTTGAGTTTATACACATTTCGAGTCGTTTTTATATAGTTTTCTTTGAGTTTTATCTATTATTGATCCAAACATGATTTGTAGGTCCCATGTTGATGAAATAATGAAAAGATCTTGAGAAAAGAAGATCGTAGGAAGAAACGGGGAGCAAAATGGAGTTACAAGCAAACCGTAGTGCGAAACGAAACGAAACCGAAACGAACGGCAGTCGTGGGGTCTCACCACACCACACGACCACAGGGGGCACCCCTGGCCACGTGATGCTGTGTGGAAGCTGCATGGAGGTGGTGTTGTGATCACGGTACGCGACCATAACTTCTTGCCTCGCCCCGTGACGCTACGAGGCCTTTTCGACATATTGTTTTGACATTTTTTCACCCTAAACACTATATAAACTCATGTTATGTTTTCCCTAGCCTCCATACTCACTTTGGGGACGAATTAAAGCTTAAAAGAGGTGATTTGAAGGTCAAGGATTAGCAAACGGAGTCGAACAAGAGCACAGGATCAAAGATTTGCATCTAGCCATTCCGGGTTCCTTTATTCCGCTGATTTTACTTTTTGTACCATGTTTCTTACAATTGAACTTGTGTTTATTTCTTTTATTATGATTGGCTACTTACTTTGAACCATCTAGGCATTACGATGAAGTGTTAATTTATGTTTAAACTCGTGATTGTTGTTTTTGGATTATGGATTGTTATGTCTTAGTAAGGTTTGATCTTTTTATTATATGTTGCATGTTTATGTATTGGAATTGGGTTGATTAGTTTTATTATTCTGTTTTAGCCTTGATGATTGTCTATGTCATGGAATAGGTTATTGCTTAAATCATTGACTGTGTTATGATTGTTATGGTTAACCTGTAATAAAACCATGGGAATAGTTCTATTAGTTAAACTGATGAAAATGCATAGCTAACTTAGATATCCGTGAGGTGATAAGTTATCGATGAGTGTGGTTTGAAAATATGCTAGGTTTAAGTCTTTATGAGAAGACTGTTTTAGTGTTAATTGTTAAACCGGCTTATTGAGTCATATGAGTAGAATGAAATGACCTAGATTGCTATGTTGTGAGGTAGAATTTCTACAAAGGCCACTAAAACATAATTCATTTAGGTAAATGTGAAGAAACCTAGACCCATAACTGGTAATCATATTAACCTAATAGTAACTCTTTAGGTGTCTTCTCGAAAATGGTCGAGGGCCCTATTTAGTGGTGCATTTAAGTGAATAAACCAAGATCCCAGTTCTATACCAATTATCCCAATCATGAGTGAACAACTAAATTTAATGTGTATTCTAGCCTAGGTGGTTTTTCTTTAATCATCTGTTTTAAGTCTCATTCCTAAATTGTCATTTACTTTTATGCAATTAGTAATTTAGATAAAAATCCCCCCTTTTAAACAACCTATTAATTAAGTCGTGTCTAGTTAAGTTAAGTCTTGTTTAGTTAGTTGAACGTAATATATAGAGTCTGTTGGTCGACACCCGAACTTACATTCACTATATTAAATTCGACCGCTCAACTGCCGGTTGTGTGTGAAACAGTAATCGAGTCTAGGTTTTTATGAATTTAAAACTTAAGTGTTTTTAGTTGTTAGTTTATATAATATATATATATATATGTATATTTGCACGCATCAGTGTGCATTTTAGTTTTCGAATGTCTCATTCAACGTCATGAGTCTACAAGCCTTTCTCATTTCATTACTCGCCCTTTGAATCTTTAGTAGGGGCCTTTAGTCTTTTATAAATGGTTTATTTGAATAAATAGGACATTAGATAGTAAAATGGGTGATAACTAATGTAATAACTAGAGAAATTGTCACAAAAATATAATCATAACTTTAATTTTCTTCTAATTAAATCACTTAAACTTTGTTTTATATCAACTAGATAAGTTAATTTTTAAAAAATGTTTTAATCCTAGATAATTAACTTGTATAATAAATTAATATTATTTTTTAATATTTGGTTTAAAATAAAAGAAGATTCACGATTCAAAAGTTATATAATATATTTAAAAACTTAAATGCAAAAAACTAAAAGCTTGTGATTAAAATGAAAGGCTAAAAATAAAATGAGAAACTTTTGATAACAAAATGCAAAAATAAAAACTTTGATGGCTAAAGTGGAAAGGTCAAAACACAAACTATTTAACTTTTTTGTAAATTAATATATATATATATATGGTAATAATAATAATAGTAATAATTTAACTTTAAAATATGTTCTAGTCTTAGGTAGAGTGGAGTTATACTACAAAGTCCAATTTTCCTAGAAAGTCTAAGAAGCCATGAGATGATGACATGTGTCACTCCCTTAAAATTAGAAGGAAGGGTAAAGATGGTAATGTCTCTATATTTTAGGTTTCACCCCATTTTTTTAAACATCCATAACTTTTACATACGATATTATTTTTTAAAAAAAATTGCACCATAAAAACGAGCATTTTCATATCTTTAAAACGCGTATAATATTCATATATAAAAAACAAAAAAAAAATTACGTTTTTCAGCTCATTGTGTTATTTGTCAAGTCATTGTGTTATTTATTCATGTCATTGTGTTATAACACAATAACCTAATGAAATAACACAATGATCTGAAATAACACAATGACCTGATGAAAATATAACACAATGACCTGATGAAAATATAACACAACGACCTGATGAAAATATAACACAACGACCTGATGAAAATATAACACAATGACCTGATGAAAATTTAATACAACAACCTGATGAAAATATAACACAACGACCTGATGAAAATATAACACAATTACCTGATGAAAATATAACACAATGACCTGACGAAAATATAACACAACGACCTGACGAAAATATAACACAACAACCTGATGAAAATATAACACAACGACCTGATGAAAATATAACACAACGACCTGATGAAAATTTAACACAACGACCTGATGAAAATATAACACAACGACCTGATGAAAATATAACACAACGACCTGATGAAAATTTAACACAACGATCTGATGAAAATATAACACAACGACCTGATGAAAATTTAACACAACGACCTGATGAAAATATAACACAACGACCTGATGAAAATATAACACAATGACCTGACGGATATAACACAATCTGAAAAATATAACACAATGTCTTGACTAATATAACACAATTGTGACACCCCGCCCGGTGGCGGAAAACACCGGACTGTCATAGAATTGGATATCCATAGTAAACAAAGCACATGGTATTTATTTATTACGTTTAATAATGATATAGTAAGTTTAGAACATTAGTCTTAAATGGATACGACAAAAGTAATAAAACCGAAACAGTAAATGCAATCGTCTTTATTAATTAAACTAGGTCCAAGGCAATCCTATGTCTTGGCAAGAGCAGCAAAATAATCATAAGCATCACCTGAAATATGTGAAAATAAAGTTAGCTACACAAGCTAGTGAGTAAAACCCAAATTGAATAGTAATAGTATTGAAATCCGAGATCAACAAGATATGCTGCGCAATCCCACATGTATAGTAATTTCGTAATATCACCCTACCAGGACCCCTAGAATAGAATAGCACACCAACCACAATAGAAACCATAGTACCTCGTTTAGCCATTTGTCATGAGAACCACTCATGTAATAAATAATGATAACTTCTTATAACCGTCGTTTACCGTCTCGATATATAAGTCATCATTTAGCAATTTAGGGACATGGCATAGTATAGCATCATAGCATAGCAACATAGTATAGCAACATAGCATCTCGACATAGTAAACGTGGAATTAGAAAGGCCGGGTTTAAATCACCTATCGATGTTGTACAAGCAGGTGGGTTTGTCAAACCATTAGCGCTAACATTGTACCGGTGGGATTACAAAGCAATAAAACTACTTTTAACTAACACATAAGATTGCATCAAGTCGCGAACTAGATTAACATATTTGTATGATCTCTTTTAGAAAACGAATAGAAAACGCATTATAGTAAAAGACATATTTCAGCCCCAAAATAGTAAAATGGAAAAAGGGGAGTGAGTTTACTCACCTTGAAACTCGGGCTCGAAATAAATAGCAAACAATCCAAAAAGAACCGAGGATCGTCAAAATATTAGAATCACCTAATTAAATGACAATCCTAACTTAGTAAAACATATGGTATAGAAACTAGAATAAGGAAATAGGAATCTAAGGTAATTTGAAATTCTAGGGTTTCAAGTTAGAATTTGGGCGTTTTTCGGTAGATGATTGAAAAAATATACATGTATTTATTCATAACGACAGAAAATACTAGTAATAATGCTAACAATATTTTGATATGGGTATATACAAACTATGTACTCGCTTTGTAAAACGCATGTTCGCGTAAGATCTTAAAATGTTTCAATTGTGAAAAGTCATAGTTCTAATCATAACTTGATTTCGATATATACATATATATACATGTATGTATCATTTTGAAGTATTTGGATGCGTTTATAAATCTACACATTTGTAGAATTTGGTTTTTAGACTCTAGATTTCTAAACTTAAAAGATTTGTTTTATATTGATGGCAATATTATTTATAAGTTTTTCTCATTAACCAAAACCCCTAAAATTATGTTTTAAAAATAAAATGAGAGTCACAGGGTTCGAACCCTGGTCTCCATGCTCAACGAGGACGAGTTTCACCAGAGGAACTGGTGTAGCTTTTGTTGTGTAAATCGGATCAGCAATGATTTTAAAAGAAAATACCAAACACCCCAAATCCACATAAACCCTAGAAACTTCATCCCCCCAATTGACCTTGATTCAAGTAGTCTATCATCAATTGAGCTTAGGGCTTTTGACTTACATGAAATCACGAGTCTAAAGAAGGCATTAAGTACCTTGAACAATGACGTGCTGTTACAGATTTGTAGAGGAAGAAAACGTCTATACTCATGATAATTCACGGGCGTTGATACGATAAAATTGGTGGTTTGAGAAGCTTTCTGGATTGATGATGAGCAACAAATCGCATACAATTGCAGAGAAGAAAGATGTTTCGATATTGTTCAAGCAAACCCAAAATACCGATACTTTGAATGATCGTTTCGTTTGATTTCGTGCGTTAATGATGAATTTGATTGTTTGTTTAAGTGTGTATTGATTATAGGATCGTTTCAGTTCGTAGAATTGATTGATTAACACGATAAATGCTCGTAACGGTTTTTCCCGGATCGAAGAGTTAGAAACAACTTGGATATGGTCAAAAATGTTACATGTATTTGACTTGAGATGTGGTCCAATGTTCGAAACTAGTGAGGAAACGGGTTAGAATGGTTTAATTTGCCTATAAATCATCGGAGACGAGATTTTGGGGTTGATCGGAGCTTGCCGGAATTGTGCCGGAATGGTCGCCGGTTTCACGGGTTCACAGGGGGGATGGGTTGGTTTAAATTATTTTACATACACGGCCCCTATAGTTTAAGTAACTTAATAAGTTGGGTTTTAAACCTTAATTACTAGTTTGAAAGTTGACAGTTTTAGCCCAAAGTTAGTTTTATATAGTATTTTCACTAACTAACTTAACTACGTTAACTTGTAACGTTTAAATAAGTGACGTTCATATATATTTAGTTCGTTTATGACGTTGCGAGACTATTTCGAGACTTAGAATCGTTTTTGTTTAACATTTTCAATAGTTTTCTTTTACGAACTATATATATATTTATTTATATATATATTTTGAGTTTTACTGTCACAAATAATAATTATTTGATATGCGGGAGTATTTCGTGATGTAAAAATGATTATTTAATTGAGACGCTAATAACGTAGAATCTAATGCGTTTATTCATAGTAATATTAATGAACGTTACATTTTGAAGAAATAAATACGATTGCCATTTAAAAGATAACAAGCTTCGGGTTCGAGTCGGGCATTCGGGTTCGGGTTTGGGGCAGATGTCACAGTCTCCCCTCCTTATAGGAATTTCGTCCCGAAATTTGCTCAAACCGAAGTAGAAGAAGATGAAGCAAAAAGGTACAGATACTTAATCTTCACTTGGTCTTAAATTCATGTTCACATTTAGAGTTTCAACGATCATTAATGATTGGTACCAGATTACGTTTTAGTTGTTTGACTTCACGGTCCATAATTTCTAATGTTCGTTCAATATATTGTTTCGATTCATTAGCGATATGCACAATGGGATTTTTATCGGATGAGTACTTCTTCAGATTAGAAACATGAAACACGGGATGAACACTGCCCACTTCCGTAGGGAGTTTCATCTCGCAAGAAACTCTTGAAAATTCGATCAATGGAATAAATGAGCATTTTGACACGATTTTAAATAACAAGGTTAAGAAGTTATTTATTTTTAATTTGCTTCGTCTCATTGAGAATTGTTTATTTAACTCTTTTCACTTATAAGAGTTCGGTTGAACTATTTGTATGTAGATTCGAATAAAATTTATTTGCTACTCATTATAGAAATAGAATAGGATACCAACTTGCAAATGAAATATTTTAAGTATGTGAATTTAGAATTATTTAAATGATCGTCGAGAATAGTCGTGATTAATAGAATGTTTGAAACGAATTAAATAACCTTACACATAATTAAGTGGCTTATATGCAATTTAGTAAAATGAGTAAACAAGTCAAGTGAAAATAAGATGATTAAATATGGCCCCGCAACACAAGACAAAACTTACTATGGTTCCCATGCACCAACTTTCATAATTCCGTGTGCACCCGTAATTACTTTAGTTTTTGCATGGACTCCACAGCTCATCCGATCACGTGCGAGTCAGAAGTACACAACAACTTTAGGTTAAAATGATGATACGTATAGGTATTGATATCATACTTGATAGAAATAGTACTTGGGAAAAAAATCATATTAAGATGGTAAGTAGGTTAATGATCCAGAGGAATCTAACGTCCGTTAGGTAGCCATTGTTTATATAAGTAACTTTGTTCAACGATATAGATAGTTAAATTCGAGTACTAGGATAGTAACACCTAAGTTTGTGAAAATCGACTCTATGTGTGTAAGATGTAATTATCTAGTTTGACTAGTTCATAAGAATTAGTTGATGGTGTACATGTAATAATATAGTTTATTGGGATCTTTAGAAAAATTAGTTTCAAGAAAATTTGATAATGCGGATGATCAAATTTATAGTTCGAATGAATAGATCACTTAGTTCCTATTAGATTCGATTTTTAAGATGTTTGAATTTATATGACCAACCGCTTTAGTTAAACCAGATGTATTGACTATGGAGATAAACAAGTTTATAAGAGATGGTATTGTTTTTCTATAATGTAGTTTTAAAGGCTAAATAAAAAAGTTGAAAGTTTTAATCTTCACCATAGATAAGAGAATTGAATTGAGAATAAACGACACAATTTAAGTTATAAGTACTTGGTATTGGAAAAGAAAACAGAAGTCATGGTGTTTGTTGCAAGTCTTTGTGTCGTATTTGAGAAACGGGAAAATATTTGTGTAAATATTTGGCCGACGTTAGATTGACCAATCACTTTTTAAAGAAACCATTTATCACGAAATTTATATGTATACATATATATATACATATCTATTTTGTTTTACAAGATTTTAAGGCCAAAAGGTTATTAAAATTTCTTTTTAAAAAAAACGATATCTATATTTTGGTTTGGGAAAATAAGAAAATTATTTTAATAAATCAACTACCGTTAGTTTTTCATAAAATTTTAGAAGTGTGTTTTTATGTTTACGTTGTTAACGTTTAGCCCGTGTGACACACGGGGAATAACCTAGTATATAATATTATAACATATTTTAAACAAAACAAAGTTTACATATTAAGTTATCTAGTTGAAACAAAAACAAAGTTTGACCGACTTAATTAGAACAAAGCTAAAACTTAGTTATATTTCTATAATATTTTCTCTGCTAACAAAAAGATGCATGCTAGAGGCTATTGTGATGACCTTGCGATGGGTGATTTGGCGTTTCGGTAGCTTCTTACTAGGTTGTAGTATTTTTTAACGACACTAGGTTGCAAGTTATCTATAATTAATTGTCATTAAAAATAAATTTGTTAGGTTTATAAGAAATTTTGGTATGGGTGAAAATAATCAGGCAACTTAATTTTTAACTGATCTCACTTGACTAATAAGAATCTTAATTTTTATTTTATTTGCCAAGAACAATCTTAGAAACACAATTAAAGCATATTTAAACTTCATTTCCAATCATTTTCATTCACATGTATAGTTATGAATGAAATAAGAAACATACAAGGGAAATCTAGTTAAAATAAAGTACAAATAAATCAAGTGTAAATCTATTATTATTTTACTTTTAAGATCATCCTACACAACACAAAGTGAAAGTTACGATGGTTGTTCCTTAAATTGAAAGAGTATTGTTGATGCAAATCCGGGCGCGTAGGTAGTAACGGATCTGAATCAACGGGAACCTCCTATCTCTTCACTTCTTGGTTCTACAAAGTTGGTTCTCTGCACAAGTAACAGCGCGTTAAGGCACCACGAAGAACCGAAGGGTGGTTTCTCCGTGATAACCCTCCGGCGTGACAATCAGTATATTGATTATGGAATGATAGATAAGTGTGTGTGATTGAGTGAGAGGAGAGTGAAGAGAGCATGAGAACTTACTCTTCTCGGAGAGTCTCTATTTATAGCATACCTGCTTGGGGTAGTGGCTGGTTGGCTCGTGGGTCCCACGGGGGGACATACCTTTTCGCAGTTCTCGTTTATTGGCTTGCAGGGTTCTGTACCTTTGTTGTGCGCCGAGCACGATTGTGTTCCCTGCAGTGTTGGTGCAGGGAGGTACCAAGTACCAGCTCCTGATTGGTTGTGCTCTGACCATCCCTACATGTAGTGCCACGTCGCGTGACGTACCTGTCGGGTGACGTGAGCGGGCAACAAGTGGCGGGTCGGGCGATGTATGGCGGGTCGGTTCTGGCCCGTTCGGTTGTAATACCCTTCAAGTCCCCCTAAGTCTGTTGTTTTTAGCTGGCGTCTCCTAAGAGACGTGTGTTGAAAACATCAGACTTTTGTGTTTTTGGTTGACTCTTAACGGTTCCTTTCTCAATCTTTGTTTGATAGCGCGTCAGGTGGTGAGACAATGAAGTGACGCGTAGGTAGTAACTATAAAGTGGCGCATCAAGTGCTTAGATAACGAAGTGGCGTGTCGAGTGTTTAGACCATAAAGTGGTGAGCTGAATGACCATATAGTGGCGCATTGAGTGGTTGGACCATGAAGTGGCGCGTCGAGTGGCTAGACTATGGAGTGTCGCGCCAGGTGACCATAAAGTGGCGCATCGAGTGGTTGTACCACGAAGTGGCGCATCAAGTGGCTGGACAATGAAGTGGCGCATCGAGTGGCTGGACCACATAGTGGCGCATTGAGTGGCTAGACCACAAAGTGGCGCATTGAGTGGCCATAAGTGGTGCGTTGAGTGGCCATAAAGTGGTCCTTTGAGTGGCCATAAAGTTGTGCGCCAAGTGACCAATGAGTGGCGCACCGAGTGACCATAAAGTGGCGCACAGAGTGATTATATCATAAATGGCGTCTCAGGTTGTTGAACCATAAAGTGACGCACCGAGTTATTAGACCATAAAGTGGCGCATCAGGTGACCATAAAGTGGCGCGTCAGGTTGTTGAATCATAAAGTGGCGCACCGAGTGATTAAACCATAAAGTGGCGTGTCAAGTTGTTGAATCATAAAGTGACACACCAAGTGATTAGACCATAAAGTGGCGCATCGAGTAATTAGGCCATAAAGTGGCGCGTTGAGTTGCCATAAAGTGGCGCGCCAAGTGGCCATAAAGTGGCGCACCGAGTGACCATAAAGTGGCGCGTCTGATTTTTGAACCATAAAGTGGCGCATCGAGTGATTAGGCCATAAAGTGGCGCATCGAGTGACCATCATGTGGCACGCCGGGCACCAATCTTTTTAGATGACTTTGTGATTTATTTCCAATGACAAAAAGTGATATCTTATAGGGAGTGATAAATGAATGACAAGTTCTTTGTGGTGGGTAATGTATTGCTTGATAATGTGTTAACTCTTGCTCGTGGTTTGCTCCTCTCTCCTAATGCCTTTGTGGCGGGTACTCGAGGCGAAGAGAGTGATGATGCCTCTGATGATGAAGTGTGAGACACTTGAGTTTGTTTTGTGTCTGTCTGTAAGGGTGGTTGTTGTAGATCCTTTGAAAAAAACTCTTTATGCGGCGTGGTGTATATGTTCTAGTAATGTTTGGCATTTTGCACATTTCCTTATGTATTTGGCGCTGGCTATGTTTTGTTTGTAATGGTGATACAAGTGGGATTTTTCCCAATGGCTCCAATTTTGGCCCTGACGTCTAACTTGTTGGGTATATGCTTAGTGGCCTATGCTGTTGAGAGTGTGTATAGCGTGAATTATTCCTTGATTTTGTTACTAGATATTTTGATGGCGATTGTATCTTGGCGTTGTATCCGGAGGAGACGTATGATCTTGTAGTTGTATGATCATATTGATATGTTAATAAAATGTACTTCTTTAGGACTAGTGGCTAACTAGATGTGCCATATCATAGGCGACTTTTATGGTTAGCGTTGGATGTGATCCACCACTTTATCCTGGTGCGCCCTATGATAGGCGACTTATATGGAAACATTGGCTTTTTACCAATGGCACTGGGTATGATACAGTGACTGACTAGCACGCCCTGGTATGACGGCTTCTGTAAACGCGTTTCACTGGCTTTTTACCAGCGGCACTGGTTTAGTCCCAGTGTCTAACGAGGGTTTTGTGTTGACCCATGGCGGTGATTCACCCGCTTGACTGATTTTGCCTTATGAGTGGCATATTAATGATAGCGCCTTATGAGTGGCATGTCTTCTGAGTGACATACTATTGATAAAGCCTTATGAGTGGCGTGCCTTCTGAGCGGCATATTATTAATAGAGCCTTATGAGTGGCGTGCCTTCTGAGTGGCGTGCCTTCTGAGTGGCCTATTATTGATAGCCCTTATGAGTGGCGTGCCTTATGAGTGGCGTGCCTTCTGAGTGGCGCGCCTTCTGAGTGGTGCGCCTTCTGAGTGGCGCGCCTTCTAAGTGGCACGCCTTATGAGTGGCATATTGTTAACTATGTTATTTCATATAAATAACTACAAATGATTTTGGCGTGTAGCCGAATGAAGACATGGCGCGTGGCCTGAGAAAATCTGAGTGATTCCTTTGACATTTCGATCGAATCACTATGGTTTGGTGGAAGCAAGGTTGGGTCATGTAAGTCCCAAGTTCAATGCTGCTAAATGATGTTAGTAGTATTAAACTTTATAAAGTAAATTGACAGGTAATATGATAAAAGATTGTACTTAAAACCTTGTTCTTGAAGGGATCGGTCTATGTATGAATCAAATCTTTTTGAATACATAATATGATATGTGGTAGCATTAATGTTACACCATGTATGTCCCCCAGTTCAATGCTGCTAAAAACTATTAGTGGCATTGAACTTATAAAATAGACCGAAATTACCTTTTTACAAATGATAAAGGTGTGACTTGTGGAGGAAGGATCATGTAGTGTTTAGTCAAACAATAATGTTGTGGTGTGTACCTTGATGGCAGCACGTCCCATGGTCGAATGAAAATCATCTAACGCGTAATGCAATTACAGTGTGGTGCCTAGCCATATATAATAGTGTGGCGTGTGCGTCAGACTTATTACCTGACATGTAAAAGATCAAGAACGTCCGGTCGTAGCCAGAGCCGAGCGTCCCAATAACATATGGGTGTTTTATGAGGTGCCAATCCTCATATTAGTGCTTCTCAAACTTAAAATAAGTTTGAATAAATAAATAAGTTATAGAGAATGCGACTAATGAAAATGTTGTACCATAACCTTACTTACCTGGACTGAAGTGGATATGAGTTGTGCATGGAGTTCTTTTTGGTACCTACGGAGTTGACAACTTTTGACCCGCCATATATGGCGCTTAAAGAAAGTATATCTTGCCAATTGCCATTTTTGATAGAGTCTCGATGTTGGCTGGCGTGTGGTTTATCACCTTTGTTCCCTCTGGTACCTCCGTAAGGAAGTCTGCTAACACTTGTACTTTTATGCTGATTCTTGGCTTGTAACTGATCTCGAAGGTACCTATCTCAATAGCCCACTTAGCTTGGCGCCTTGAGAGTTTTATCATTTTTAACACTTTTTGGAGGGGCCCACTAGTCAGTACTTCTATGTTGTGATCGTCGAAGTTCCATTTTAATCGCCTTGATGCGTTGACCAATTCTAACACCAGTGTTTCCATCATGGTGTAGCTTGTTGCAAATTAAGTCCGGACATGAATGGCATAGTAGCTAAGGGTTTACAACCCTTTCCTTTCTAAAAGCACCTCCAGGTTCTTGTGAATTTGATCTTTAAACACTTCATTTGTTAGCTTTTGGTAAAAGTTGCCATCGCATTCTTCAACCCTAAAGACATCTTTGTGTAACAAAAAATGACGATGCTAGTGTGGAAAACCGTTTTGTCTTTAATGCCTCGCGCCATTTTGATCTGATGTTAACCATTGTACGCATCTAAGAAGCACTTGTACTTGAATGAGGGCAAGCGCGTATATTTTTGCATCTATATTGGGCGTGAGAAAAGAGTCTTTGGAACATGCTTTGTTGAGGTGCGTGTAATCAATGTTATGCCTCTTCCCTTGGTACACCGGTCATATCTATTTGTTCGAAGGTGAACATGTCCATGTATGAGCGGAGAAGATCCTTAAGGTGGTGCTTGATGTTTGTGCCAAGTAAAGTTAACGTGGCGAGCACCGATGGTGTATTAAATAAAGTTAAAATATTGGATACTGATGGTGTGTCAAACAAGATTAAAATATTGAGTGCTCTGGGAACTAGTGGTGACAGGTACTCCGAGAACTGATGGTACTAGGCACTCTAGGAAACTGATGGTGTCAGGGACTCTGTGAACTGGTGGCGTATCAAGAATGTAAATATTTGGTATCCCGGGGACTGGTGGTGCATAAAGCAATGTAAAAATATTTGGTACCTCGGGGACTAGTGGCATATCAAGTAATGATAAAATCCTTGATACCTCGGGAATTGGTGGTGCATCAAACAATGTTAAAATATTTGGTACCCCGGGGACTGGTGGCGTATCAAGCAATGATAAAATATTTGGTTCCCCGGAAAATGGTGGCGTATCAAGCAATAATAAAATATTTGATACCCCGGGAATTGGTGGCATATCAAGCAATGTAAATATTTGGTACCCCGGAGATTGTTGGCGCATCAAGCAATGAACAAATATTTGGTACCCCGGGGACTGGTGGCACGTCAAGCAATAATAAAGTATTTGGTACCCCGGGAAATGGTGGTGTATCAAGCAATGTAAAATTTGGTACCACGGGGATTGGTGGCGTATCAAGCAATGAACAAATATTTGGTACCCCGGGGACTGGTGGCACGTCAAGCAATAATAAAGTATTTGGTACCCCGGGAAATGGTGGTGTATCAAGCAATGAACAAATATTTGGTACCCCGGGGACTGGTGGCACGTCAAGCAATAATAAAGTATTTGGTACCCCGGGAAATGGTGGTGTATCAAGCAATGTAAAACTTGGTACCCCGGGGACTGGTGGCGCGTCAAGCAATAATAAAATATTTGGTACCCCGGGAAATGATGGTGTATCAAGCAATGTAAAACTTGGTACCCCGGGGACTGGTGGCGCGTCAAGCAATAATAAAATATTTGGTACCCCGGGAAATGGTGGTGTATCAAGCAATGTAAAACTTGGTACCCCGGGGACTGGTGGCGCGTCAAGCAATAATAAAATATTTGGTACCCCGGGAAATGGTGGTGTATCAAGCAATGTAAAACTTGGTACCCCGGGGACTGGTGGCGCGTCAAGCAATGTAAAACTTGGTTCTGGCCCGTTCGGGTGTAATACCCTTCAAGTATAAACACATTAGTCATTCTTATCATTAGATTTTTGTGGTTCATTTAGTAACATGACTTTATTTCTTATTTCTTCTTAACCGGTCGAACTATTAGTAATATTATGCAACTAAGAATGTCTTTGATAACATAAAGCTTAAAGTTCATAAATCAAACTATTACTATATATTCTTATCGGCGATATATCATAGTTTAGATTATTAAAATTTAATTTATTTTATTGGCCGATATATCATAGTTTCGATTATTCAAATTTAATTTATCTTATTTTTTAAAACAATACTTAAAACTTTTATGTAAAATCACTACATGATCTACATCCTAATACCCACAACCTTTTTCTTATGTTAGTGAGTATTGTGTCACTTTGAAGATTTATTTATATTTTGATGCAATCCAAGTTACTTACGGTAATAAAATATAAAATTATGAAGTCAACTTACGGTCAATGAATGTTGAAGTGGAACACACGTCAAGCTAACGCTTTCGGTTATTCCGAACCACATTCACTTCAGATCCGGATTTGCTGGATATGTCACGTGACTCTTCACACCACACGTGTCTCTATTTAATTCACACACACTCTCTTTTAATAACCAATTTTGGGAAACTAACCCTTATAGGAAAACATGGTTTCTAACTTATGAGTCTTGTCGGGTTTACATCTTAACATATGTATTATAAAGATATATTATTATCTCCGTAATCGATAAATAATTAAGGTGAAAGTGGTTTTAAGGCTATATAGTCTTAGAGCATATTAATATATTGTTACATATAAAGCGGTTTATTTATTTTTGTAGGTTGGTGTTCGTGAACTGTTTGTTTAGCTTTTTAATAAACAAACATGAACGACCACGAACAATTTCCGTTTTTTAAATGAACGAACGTGAACATGAAAGTCGTGTTCGGTTATGTATATGTGTTCGTATTCAGTTAAAGTTAAATGAATAAACACAAATATGCTAATGTTTGTGTTCGTTCAGTTCGTTTACAAATCTAATTTTAATGGATAACCTTGTTACCATTCCATTGGACAACTAAAGAGGTGAGAAGATGTGAAAAATTGTAAAGAGACATGGCACAACTCCATTGGAGGAGCTCACCTTACACCACCTGGTCACCTTGTCGGTGCTCTTAGTGCCCTAAATGATAGATATCATCGCCAGAAATGTTGGCGCATACATATACGTTTAGTTACTAGAAACGGCCATAGATTTATTAATATCTTAGAACGACATCATACTATTTAAAAACTAATAAGGTGCTAGTGAAAACATACAATCAAGAAACGACCATAGATTTGGCTTCATGATCTTCTTCTTTCAAAATTATAAATACACAGCAGAATGGAAATTACAAATAATCATATGTTCATAGGTGCTCATGACTCATGTTACTAACAATTAGATAAGCGTGTCTTTTTTGTTCTTATCTAGACTCTCAAAATGTTGCTCTAGTTAAACCTATGAATTTGCTACCGGTTGGAGGGTTATAATCTTATCATTAGATTTAAGTACTTAATATTTTTACTGCTTTGTATTACTACTAATCTATTTAATTAAAGATAATCAAAACCAGTACAAGATGTTGCGTTATTTAAAATATGTGATAAAAAGTTTAAAATAAACTATTGTTTCGTGAAAAGTTTAATTACGTAGGTTGTAATCGAGAGATGAAATTTTTACGCAAGAAACACATGTTGCGTGAGTATTCCATCCATGCGTGAGAATTCAACCCAGGCATAGAAATTATCACCTAAGTGTAAAATATGCTTGTGTGATTTCAAAAATTATCACGCAAATATGTTATATTCTCACGCAGCTGATTTAAGTAAGGGGTGAAATTTTCTCGCAATCTTTTAGCAAGGAAAGAATTTCTCAAGCAACCAGATGAACGGCCCAGATTCCTTCACACGATTCTCACGCAAATAAGAGCTTGTATAATAATCGACCTCAATTGTCATCTCATTCGAACTTTTCGACTTGTATACTTATCTATCTAATATTTCAGAGTTTTTGGGGGGTAAATTTGAGCGGGAAAAATATTTGACCAGTCAAATTGGGCTCCAAAATTTCATCGTTATTTACGGCAACTCTCACTCAATGTTTTCCAATCAATTGTGTTGTATATTTTTGGTAATACGTTTGTTTCATTCAATCCATTTGTTGAAGCTTTATTTATTTTTTTGGTTTCTTATAAATAAACTCTAATTTCAATATAACCAGTATTCGATTTTGATAGTATGTTCAATCAATCCGGTTGTTGAAGCTTTATTTATTGTGTTCTATATTTTCGATTTTTATCTTTTTTATTTATATATTTTAGATTTATTCCGTGTGTATATACGGGTTTTAAACTTAGTAAGTTATAAACGAAAAGAAAACAGAAAATAAGTTTTTGAAGTGGGCTTGTTTATGGGCTACATCACAAATAATGAACAAGTAAGCTTGTACTTAAAAATGGAGCCCTATAAGTTGGTGGGCCTCTACGTATAAAATAACCAGGTGTACACGCCCGACCCGAAGGTTTCGGTAGACCGTACCCGGTGGTTAGGGTTCCAGAACTGGTTGTTCCTACACGATTTTCCATCATAGTAGCATACCTGGTTCTTACCCGACCAAGACCTGGCTCGATAGGAATCGATACCTACAGTGTAGCGGTCATATGCTGTTGCACCAACCGTTGTTCTAAAAAACGTAGTTTAAATATATGTTTGTTTTTTTGGTTGATTACACCACTCGAAAACACAAAACTGAAAGCAAAAAAGCAAAAAAAAAAATACACTTGTTTTTATCTCTCTCCTTTTCATCTATTTTGATATGGCATCACACTCAGCTGTCGGTGAAGGTTCTTCCCAAGTCCCAACCGGTGTGCAAAGTTTTTACGCATAACCGAAGTCAAAGAGTTTGGCAACACTGGGATTTGATGGAGATGAATGAAGGGTCTCATAAGGCTCGTTCCAAATATTGTGGAACTTTGTTGGGAGCGTCTTCAAATTCGACAATTGGATAAGCATATTTTAAAGAAATTTTGCAAAGGCGTTGAAAAATTACCTAGATTCCGAGCAATCCAAAATGTGGATGGGTGGTGAAATATTTCATTATAATATCGACATGGTCTAAGAATGTATGTCGAAGTTTGTGATTCAAAGTGTTTTGTCATTCAACCACTCCAACAACATGTAATTAACCACTTTTATTCACGAAACGTTTCAACTTCGTTACATCCTTGTGATTCTTTTAGGCAAATTGGATTTTAAAAATTCGAACTTTGAGGTGTTGGCCGCTGAAGGTTCCAACTTCAAAAATAATTTATAGAGGTTCCAAGTTTGGACGATTTTGCTCACAAAGGTTCGCCGTCACAAATCACTAACGGCCGTTTATTATTTTTAAAGTTGGAACCTTCAGTGGCTAACACCTCAAAGTTCGAATTTTTAAAATCCAATTTTTCATAAAGAAAATGTGGGCCCACCGGTGACACGTCATCATTAATAAACGGCCGTTAGTGATTTGTGACGGCGAACCTTTGTGAGCAAAATCGTCCAAACTTGGAACCTCTATAAATTATTTTTGAAGTTGGAACCTTCAGCGGCCAACACCGCAAAGTTCGAATTTTTAAAATCCAATTTTCCATTCTTTTTAGACATTATTGTTCAAATTGTGGAAGCGCGCTAAAAATATTTAATTGTATTTTTTTAAAACTTAAATACCGGTGTTATTTTAGCTAGTCATGACTGATCGTCTCTACACGATTACATTGAATCGTATCTTTATGTAACCTCATTTGGTAGATTTTGATTCGTAACAAATGATTAAATGTGCGATTACGTCATCTAAAGTTACAAACATGTCTTCTCTACTATATGGATACGAAAACTTTTCATTTACGAACTAAAATATTTTCAATAACGTTCACAATAGCAAGAATAATTTTTCCATCATCTAAAATCAAATATTTTGTATTAAAAGTTGCAACCCGGTCACTTCAGTTCAGTCAGGCATTTCAACAAACACCTGATCGGCACTCTTATGCCTATGATTCAATGGCGAACAAATTCATCAAATCTCCAACCAACTTCACCAAATCATACACAAATCCTTACAACCCACCCTCTCTTTTACGATTCATGACAACAAGCAAACGAGTTCAAGACCGAAGCCAACAAAAACGAGTCCACGCACTTGAAATCGCTGTCGAAAAGCACAAAATCGCCTCCAAAATCTTGTTCTTATTGGAACTATTAAAGCATGAACCCGAACAAGTCATCCCCATTAGGTCTCTTGATCAACACAGGCGCCAACTCAATCTCCCAAAACCCCACAAGATATCAGATTTCATCCGCAAGTCGCCGAAGTTGTTTGAAATGTATAAAGATCAAAGAGGTACAACTTGGGTAGGGTTAACGACACAAGGTGAAGAATTGATTGCAGAAGAAGAAAGATTAATAGCTGCGAATGATGAAAAAGCTTTGGAGCATGTCACAAGGTTGTTGATGATGTCAATTACTAAGATTTTACCTTTGGATAAAATTGCACATTTTAGAAGGGATTTAGGGTTGCCATATGATTTTAGGAAAAATTGGGTGCATAAGTTTCCAGATTGTTTTAGGGTTTTTAAAAATGAGGATGATGTTGAGTTTTTAAAGCTTGTTTCTTGGAAACCATCATGGTCTGTTACTGAATTGGAAAAGAAGGTTACGGGGATCACGGAAGCGGAAAATCATGTTCCGGGCATGCTTTCGTTGCCATTTCCGATGAAGTTTCCACCTGATTATAAGAAGGTGTATAGATATGGTGGGCAGATTGAAAATTTTCAAAAAAGGGAGTATCTTTCTCCTTATGCAGATGCTAAAGAGCTCAAGGCGGGGTCGGTTGAGTTTGATAAGCGAGCAATCGCTGTAATGCATGAGGTGTTAAGTTTTATGAACGAGAAACGATTGGTTACTGATCATTTGACTCATTTTAGGAGGGAATTTGTGATGCCTCAAAAGCTGATGAGGATATTGTTGAAGCATTTTGGGATCTTTTATGTTTCCGAGAGAGGGAAGAGGTTTAGTGTGTTCTTGACTGAAGCTTACGATGGATGTGAGTTGATTGAGAAGTGCCCGTTGGTTGTTTGGAAGGAGAAGGTTGTTAGTCTTACTGGTTATAGAGGGAGGAAGAAAAAGATTTTGACTTTTGATGATTTAGATGGTTTAAATGATGTTGATTTGTTTGAGAGCGAGTCTGAGGATGAAAACACTATTCAGATTGATCGTGAAGAAGAGGATACTTTGAGTGACGTTGAAGATGAGTTTATTCCGCAGTTCTCTGAGATGGACGTTGGAGAAGTTCAGAAAGCTTATAAAGATATGTAAACATCAGGAGGTTATAAATCTTGTGTTTTTTTGCACTTTTATTTATCATAATTTTAGCATACTTGTTACTTTGTTAGCTTACCTTTTACTTTTTTGGATCATAACTAGTTCATCATTGTATTGCACACTTGAAATAATTAGAGTGTGATAGTAAAGGATAGTTACTTGTTTAGTATTAGTATCGCCTGCTATTTGGTTTCTTGTTATAGAGAAATTATAGTTCTTGTAAAAATACAAAAGCGAAATCTAATATGAATGTTCTATCATGTTTGATGGTTCATCAACTTTTGCTAGAAATATTACATGCTACTTAAAATCAATTTTGATAACTACTTGTAAGGCTGACTGTAATAAAGACATGATAACAGATAATCAGTCTTTTTTTGCCATGTTATTGTTACTAGGGGTGTGAATCGTGGTCGGTTGGTAGGCTCAGTTGTTGAACCAAACACGACCCGCATATTTATACGTGTAAAAACCACCAACCCTAACCCTGAGGGACTTAAATCTGTGTTAACCTGAATGACCCGTTTAACCCATTTATCTAAACTAGTCAAATTGGTTGACGGGTTGGCAGTTTGCATTCAAGTCTTAAACCGGTTGGTGGGTTAAGTGGAAGTAGCATAGAAAGCTTGCACATAAGATCACTTCTTCTATTGCCTGATCTTGGTATTCGGATCTTAATTATAAAAATCGATAAGAATTTCTAGATAAATTTTTAGGGGGGACGGAGTGGTGCTGGAGATAAGCAACCACCTCACCATCATACTATTGAGTTCGCCCCCTAAAATATTTATATAAAAAAATCCGTTCCCATATCTAACTCATTTGATTAAGCCTAACATTTTGTCTTAGTTTGTAGTTTAAAAATGTCTACTTTCAGAAGTTTTTTTTCTGGAAATCTTTATTCCAGTTTTTATAAAGCTTAGGTGGCATAAAAGTTGGTTGTTTTTAAAAGTTTTTTTTTTGTAGCCCATCTTCTAGTTTTCATAGAAATATTCAAGAGTGGTTGAATTTTGTTCAACATGTTTGAGTCTTGCATAACCTTCATATCATTCTTAAAGTGATCTAGGATTTTTCATCTTATGTCTTTGAAATATTGCCCAGCGAGTGTGAAAGTTTGGCGCACAGTTGTTTCGTGACATTAAGTTTGGTGTTTGTTTGACATTATGTTCCGTTTTGAATTGCACTTTATATAATCATTACACATTTCGACGTGATATCCCATGGATCCTGCTTCCTGGTTCAACTCGATTTGTATCATCGACCGTAGGACTTATGTTAATTTTGTTGAACCTTGTTTTGATCACCTAGGTTGGACTTGAGTTTGGGAGAGATTAAAGTATGAACATATGACTATTTTGAATTGACATATGACTCACGTTTTAATATTTTTATTATTAATATGTAAATTATGTTTACATGTGATTGTATACACATCAATATGGTACCTAAAAGGCGAGGGTGTGAAGATCAAGTGGTTTGCTTACTACAAATTTGTGAATAAAATGGTGATGTTTGTGTTGTGGTTTCAAGAAACAACTATCCACATTAGGGGTGTTCATTCGAATTGAATACGAATTGGGCGATTCGAATTGGTCGAATTGAGACTTTCAAAAACGGTATTCGTATTCGATCCACATTCGACTAAAAATCTATGTATTCGATTCGATTAAGTTATTTGAATTCGAATAGATTCGAATGTATTCGCTTTAAAAAAAATATATAATTAAATAAGCATATTAAACAACAATATAAATGTAACACCAATATAAAATAAGTATAAAATATCACCCAAACAATATGTAAAACATCAGTCAAACAATGCAAAATATTAGCACATCAACAAGTGTAAAATATGTTTTAAAAAGGTCTAAAACTGCATAATTAAATACAAAAAAGAATCTAAACATGGTCAATAGTCAATACTCAATACTTGTAGACACAACAACTAAGCAGCTGTCAGAGTACCAAATCGAGTTCATATGCAGAAACAACAATTAATATTGGGTAATGAGTTGGGTTTGAGTATTTTTAACTTTACTTCAAGCCCATTAAATCATATTCATATATAGATAATTAATTAAATATATTAAAAATATATATATATTTCTTATTCGAATTGGGAGAATCGAATGCGAATACTGAAAATCATATTCGTATTCGATCCACATTCGACAAAATTATTCGAATCGAATTCGAATGAATGAAAGTCGATTTCGAATGGCCTTAAATGAATTCGATTCGAATCGAATTTCGAATAATTCTAATAATGAACACCCCTAATCCACATTAGAGGTGAAAAAAAAACAGAACTGATCAAATAACCGAAAATCGGTTCTTAGAAGAACTGTTTTCACAAGAACCGAACCGTAGGTTCTGAATAGGTTCTACTATTTTTTCCAAATTACAGGTTCCAAAAGAACCGGAACCGGTTCCTACAAATAACCAATTCTTGGAAAAAACCGGTTCTTCGAAGAAACGGTTCTTGAAAAAACCAGTATTTTTTAGTGTTGTTATATATTTAATGTTTTATAAACTATATATCTTGTAATATTTAAAGTTTTTATGGTTACTATTTATTTAGTAAAAAATAATATAACAAATTTATGACTATAAACTCTAAATAAAAGCCTAATGGAGAGTGAAGATTTGCATCAGCCTAATGTTCCGCCCATCTCATAAAAAAACCGTTTTTTAAAGAACCTGAACCGTTCTCTAGAAACCAAAACCGGTTACATAGGTTCTAGTTTTTTCACCAAAAATTGGTTCTAGAACCAAATCGGTGCTTGTAAGAACCGGCTCCTTTACCGACAACAAGAACCGAAACCAATTCTAAAACCAGAACTGGTTCTTCAAAAAAACCGATTTGTGCACCTCTAATCCACATGTTGTCAACAACAGAACTAAAATGTAGTCATAGGACGAGCATATGGAGACACCACGGCCCGCCTCAAAGCATAAGTTTGTAACACAAAGAATCCATTTTATTCTGGTATATTGGTTTTGGTTTCTATCGGTTCAAACTATCGAATTGGCTAGTAACGGTCTCAACTTTTATCACTTTGGCAACCAACAGGCCCTTGTTAAAAAAATTAACGCCTTTAAATTTTTTCGAATTCTAGACCGATGTTATAGGCTTTTGATTGGAAGGAGAATACGAATAGATTGATATAAAAGTTATCTCGCAACGACGCTCTGAACAACAAAATTTTTACATCCGATTAAAGCACCATTAGGTTTAAACACCCGATTGAAGCACCTTTTCGTTGTTAGGAGCGCCATTACGAGGTAACTTTTACATCAATTGACTTCTTATTCTCCTTCCAATCAAAAGCCTAAAACATCGGTCTCGAATTCGAAAAACTTAACGGTGTTAAAGTTTTTTTAACAACGGTATGTTGGTTGCCAAAGTGATAAAATTGACAATGTTACCAACCAATTCAATAGTTGGGACCAGTAAAAACAAAAATGTGAAAATTGAGACCGTTTAAAACTAATATAGCTTTTATTTTTACCTGATTTGTTATTTAAGCTATAAAATCTCACCAACGCTTCGTAGCGTAGTCACTGGTCAGAGAAGCTATACAATGACATTAACATGGTTAAGGTCACGTTAACATTCGTTACCAAAGCCTCCATTTAACCTAGGGAGAACTATGTTAACTTCTTGTAATCTATATGATTAAACATGTAATTGATAATACTACATGATTGAACTTGCAGTTCGACCTTATCGTAAGATAACTAGCTTTAAAATTAATTTTGAGTAAATTACATTTTTCATCCTGAATGTATTATCGAAATTTCACTTTTGTTCTTTTACTTTAAAACTACACAGTTATTTTGTTATGGCTAAATATTATGGTCCAGAATCTTAGATAGTTTAGGAATCTTGAAGTTACTAACAAATCTAATCTATTTATATTCTCTTTGACTTAAACTAACAGGTAACAACTATAGATTAAGTCTTTATTGAAAAGCCGTATTTTTGGTTACTGGAAACGTGTTAAAAAGATCTACAATGATCAAGATTGAGGGAGTCTAAGCTGGCGGATTAGTCAGGATAGTTTGTTATTTATTTTTATTATATAAAGAGGTTGAATGAATGATTAGGAACATACAACAGTCTCACTTTACAACTACTATAACACTTAGTATCGTTCCACTCAGCTCTCGAGTTGCACTTTCACATTCATCTATAATATTTCTGGAGGCAAGTGACGTTTAGTCACTTCTCAAGGTTTCATGCCCGAAATCCTCAGGTGGTCAGTGATTGTGGTTATGAGTTGACGATGTGTCGGTGGTGTGGTGGATTGAAGATGCGACAATGATGGTGGTGATAGCCGAAGATAGTGGTGATTTTTAGAGAGATAAAGAGTGCATAAGTGTTAGAGAAGAGAGAGTAGAGTCGGGTGGGGGTTGGAGGGGGCGTATTTGGTTTTTCTTCTTTTTTAATTTATAAACATCATATTATTTTTAACTATTTAAGTAAGGGGTAACTTGGTCATTTGACACACAACTAATTGGAAAATTTAAAGTTTATTAGTGTAACGAGAAAAAGCGTAGGAACTTTAAAATAAATGATGTTTGTTGTAATATCTATAGTTAAAGGACAAAAAGTGAAATTTTGATTGCACTTAAAAGAAAAAAAATATAATTTACTCATACATTTTCCTATGTGCATTTTCCAACAATATCTTTATACGAACATCTAAGGACGAAGCATGTGTTGTGGGCAGTGTTGTAAAAATCGGTCTAGGCGGTCGACTAATCGGTGATTAATCGGTAATCGGTGAATTACCTTGTCGATTTCCTAAAATCGGTCAATTAATCGGTAGGTGGTCTAGGCGGTCCTAGGCGGTCCTAATCGTAGTAATCGGTCAACTAAAGTCAAAGCTTTTTAATGGGTTTTAAACCTTTAGTTTATCGACCCGATCCATAACCCATGAGTTATAGTCCTTAAATACATAACCTTAGGTGTTAATTTCACTTTTCACGATCAAAACTTAGAATTTTGATGTATTTTAAAGTATTACGTTCACAATAATGTGTGTTTGTGTGTGTATAAAACTGAAATTTACATATAAAAATTCAAAATCATGAATGTGGAAGTATTATATTCAAACCAGTGTGTGTATATATGTATAAAAATGAAATTTACATATAAAAACACTAAACCGATTAAATACGATTAATCCCGATTAATCCCGATTCCTAGCTCCAAGGTACCTCACCGCCCGACTACCGCCTAGCGAGTTCTACAACACTGGTTGTGGGTAAGGGGTGATGGGTTGGGCAGGTCCAGCATGGTTCACCATCGCAAACCCATTGGGTTCGGAATGGAGGTGGTTTAGAATGGTGGTGAACCCAATGAACCTAAATCTTGGTGAACGTTTACCGGTGGGAAGAAGAGTAGTTATTTTGGCTTCAATGGCTAGTTCTATAGGATTCTTTTAGGGGTTGGTGGGGTTGGGTAATTAATTAGTAATAAGTGTTTTTTTAAATTTTTTTCTAATTAAAATATTATTGGTTCAATGAGTTTCCCTTGATCTTTTCCAAAGTTTTGATTCCATGAATTTGGTACACAAATTTTTATTCTTAGGCTTTTCACTCACCATCAAATTTTTGTATTGTGACATGACGTAAGTATATTTTCGAACAATTTTTTGCTTAAACTATTGACCGGTTGTTTCCCGTCCGTTACAACCTCATTGTCATTGTGCTTTTGTTCAAGTACAGTCGAAGTTTCACCTTTTCTTTAACTATAGATATTACTACGAGCACTCTTTATTTAAAAGTTCCTACACTCTTTGTCCTTTACACTAATAGACAATAAATTTTCTAGTTAGTTGTGAGTAAAATGCCCAAATTACCCCTTTACTAAAATTTTTAAAAGTAGTATGCTATTTAAAATTAAAAAAGAATAACATAATTTTTTTAATTCAAATGGCTCTGGTTGTTCAGCGGACTACAAGATGTTGATGATGCGTGGAGTTGGGGTGATAGTGAGAGCAGAAGTTCACAACCGTCCAGGTCAAAGCTCAAATTCATGCTAGTAGTGACATGATTGACGTTAGGCGCTTTCTGTCACACCCCCAAAATCCACTAACGGAGTTTTACCGTTAAGTGTGTGACAAACCAGGATCTCAGTCATTAGTTACACCAAACGACACTATATGAATTTAAAATATACATGTCTCATTAAATGAGAAAATTTAATACAGAGTTAACATTTAATAATTTGCGGAAGCGTAATCGAAATGTAATGTCAATAATATTAAATGGAACTAAATGCGCAAACACGCGCCCAACATAAGAAACATAGTTTAAATATTTGTTAAAACCAAACATAGTTTTTAAATGCAAGAAAGTGTTTAAATGCAAAGTTGTGACTCCATGCCATGCCCTAAGTGCGTTGAACCTCAGTGACCTGTAAAAGTGGAAGACTAACAAGTGTCAACACGACGGTTGGTGAGTTCACATAGTAAGTATAGAATCCAGTAAGTTCAGTTGCAAGCAGAAATATAAATTAAGTATGTCATTGTAGGTAGCTAGTCTACAGCACATGTCCTAGAGGTGTATGTATCTGACCGAAGCTGACGTATGTACACATTAAGTGCATTTTGCCCGTTCGTACATCCCAGCAGGATGCACTGTAAGTATGTTAGGTCATTCAACACCCGTTCGACAGGTCCTTCTGTCGTGTTAGCGCGACTAGCCCGGGTGGGGTTTGTCAAACCCAGTAGTACTACTCAAAATTTCCCCGCTATTTCACAAATACTAACGGTCAACTAGGTATCCATGGGGTCTTTCATGAACAAAATAAAAGTTGCTCTATCCAGACATGCGACATACAAAATTTGTAAATCCGTAAAAGTAATCGTCCGTGTTCAGCCCATAAAAGGGTAGAATAGTAAAAGTGCGGTTTAGTGAACTCACCTTAGGTTGCGCAGCAATTCAGTTTCTAAAAGCACACAGTAATACAGCAACCTAAATAACAAGAGGTCTATTAATGTGTGTTCATGTAGGGTCATAGTACCCTATGCATCCAAATGGTTATACAGATTGTGCGAGTTTGGAATAGTTTGACTTTTTGTCCAAGTTTGACCAAGTTTGACTTTTTGTTCAAATTCGACCAAGTTTGACTTTTTATCCAAGTTTGACCAAGTTTGACTTTTAGTTGACTTTTGGTCCAAGTTTGACTTTTAGTTGACCCGAGTTGACCCACGACCCGTTGGTGATTTATTAAGTGTAAACACGCTACAAATGATGTATTTAACTATATTACATTCGCATACCACACTACACGTCGCACAACCAACAAATTGGATTTCAAATTCCTCAAAAGTTTCCTTTATAGGAAGGTCGGATTTGTAAAGTATACTTGCATATTCCAACATCCTAAGCATGTCAACTATTACACAAATACCATAGCACACTACACAAGTCAACAACACATACTAACACTTTGCGGTTCCTACATGAAGCATACTAGCATGTGTGGTCATTTCTAAGCAATACATAATGTTCACATGTTTTGTACAACTAGCATAATAACCCTTTCATCATACATTCTAGTTAATCTTGCATATACAACCTAGACTTCAATTAACCAATTTCAAGTACTCACTTTCAATTCAACTTGTACCTATAAATGTCAACGCATGATCAAAGCACGTTTACCAATCATCACATGTCTACAATCACTCACATGCAACCCCAAATCACGTTTGTGCGTCCAAATTCATAACACATGCATCCTAGTCGATTTTCATGTCAAAAAGTTTCTACATTTAGCAAGTATTCCAAACCAAGTCGAATTCGTATGTTCAAATAACCAAAATTCGTCTAACATATCTTACAAACATGCTAGCAAGTCCATAATGATCATTATATGTCCATAACATGCGATTTCACACGATCTCTAACACAAAAGTTACTATTTTTAGTAATCTATCATAACAATAATGAAATTTCACAAACAAGTAGCAAATCTTCATCCCATTCATCATCTAAATACATATTCAATCCTATTTTCACAATATCGATCATGCAACATCAAGTTTCAAAGATTCCATATCAAACCCTAATTCCATAAACACACTTTTTGCACCAATTTCATCATCTAGCTATCCAAATAACCAATAACACATAACTAATATCCCAATTCCACAACACAATCATCAATTGGCCATTTTGGATGAACTAGGGTTTCATGTCTTATAATTTTCGAAACATATATGAAGTTTTTAGGAATGAAACTTACTTGTAATGTGTTTATAACTTAAATTAGCAAGCAACAACACCACCAAAGATCCAACACAACCGAACATCACCACTTGACGAACAAGCAGCCGAAATATTCAACTGGCCATAACTTTTTCATCGCTACGAGTTAGAAGACGTATTTACTATCATTGGAACCGTCTCGTCGAGACGAAGATTTTGATATATAATAGGCCTCGTGACGACGTCGGAGCTGGCCGGAATCTTGCCGGAAAGGTGGCGGCTGTTAGGAGGGATTTTTAGGGTTGGGTTTAGGTTTAGGTTAAGTTGTTTTGTTAATTCTTGTTAAAGTTAAATTGGGTTGGGCCTTGGGCCATCCATGGGTCACATGGGTGATTCACGGGCCCCGTTTCGCTTCGGTTTTGCAAACACAATGAAAATATTTCTCAAATATTCATTTTTGTTTCATAATGGTTACCGAAATCCGTAAATGATTAAAACCGGTAAAATACGCGGTTACACGAAAATTCAACAATTAAACACACATAACAGTTAAAATGTATTATTATTGTATTCGTATTCATTTAAGATCACCAACGCCCGGGTATTAACTCGTGTGGTCGTTTCGTGTGAATATGTATATAACAGTTTGCACATTTAATTCATCACATTAAATGAAAAGTATAATTGCGTTAACGTGACTAATAGAGTTTAACTAACGAAGTTAACCTGAATTTGTCGGGTGTCACATCATCCCCTTGTTGAAGGAATTTTCGTCCCGAAAATTGGATACGGTCGTTAAAATAGGTTTCGAGTTGTCACACAATGTTCCCAAAAACCTTTCAGTCACATAACATATAAGTTCACTAAATTTATATTTGTTTAGTTTTTCGGATTTTTCGGAATTATTATTTTATTAACTCGCCAACATCCGTGTATTAACTCACGTGATCTGGTAATTCATTGGATTGTCGTTACATGTAACTGTTTGTGTAATATGTAGCACGTTTAACTCAACTAATTAAAGGTGGAGTATAATTTCATTAATTGAAGTAACGAGATTTTGTTAACGGGGTTAATCTGAAATTCTCAGGTGTTACACTTTCCATAGAACAGATGGGTGCCAAAAAAGTTAATGTTTTCAATTGGCAAGCAGATCTTGATAGGCTTCCGACATGTGACTCTTAGGTGAAAAGAAACATTGTTGTTGTTTCAAGCCTCTCTTTGCTTTGTTGGTCTTACAAGGAATCAATGGCAGATCCTGAACACTTATAGCACGAGGGCTGAAAATCACGACGCAAGCTCAATATATATATAATACATGTAATTTTTTCTACACGGGGGCGAGATGAATATATAAGGTATTGGGGTAGAATCGGAAGTTCTGGCAAGAAAACGTGCATGGCCGGCGCCCATCCCGACCCCTTAAAGGATGCGCTTATGTGAGGAGTCTATTATGCATGTGTTCACCTCATGTTCTCTCGCTATGATTGTTTGGAGGCAGATCAGTTTTTGATGCAGAATTGAACTTATTTTCGCCTTTTCTTTCCGGGACTTGTTGTAAATTCCTTATGTTGTTAGTGGGGATGCCGATTTTAAGAAGGCGTTGCACATTCTCTTTTTGGCGACGACTTAGAGTATTTGGAAGCACAAAAATAAGGTTTTGTTTGATACTATTATTCCTTCAGCGAATAGAGTTTTTTTTTTGTGGGTTAGGCTTTGGGAAAACTAAGTGATAGGGGCTTTGTGCAATCTTCTAAGATGTTAATAGGTAAAAGAATTGGATTTTGTGGTTAAAGACATGATTTACTTTCTTGCGTAATCTTCCTTTTGATCCCGACTAAGTTTTAAGTTGTCTTTTGTTTTTGTTTCTTGTTCTTATTACATTTTTTCTTATATTCTTAAGGTTTTAGCTACTTGTCATCTCTCGTTTTTTAATATTAAGTATTAACTATCGTTAAAGAAAAACTTTAAAATAATAATACCCTTATTGATGAATAAAATGATTAACGATATAAAAAATAAAATGTCCGTGTTAACCTACTTAGAATTCCATTGACGATTCTAACTATGACTAGTAATCCCTAGAGAATGTCTAATTATTAAGCTATTATAACTAACTTCATTTTCAATTCTTCTTCATTCATGTGAAATTATTATTATTAATGAATTAACTAACATATTGTGCACAACAAGTTGACACCCATACACACTCCTCATCTTACTCAACGAAGTCTACAATGAATGCCCCCATTTTCTTTCTTTCTTTCTTGCAACAATAAATTCATTTCAATATTTCATCATACACATAATAATCTCTTTCTTTCTTTCATACAATTAACATAAACATAAACATAAACATAAACACAATCATCAACATCATCATCATCATCACCTTCTTCCCTTTCCCAAATCCCTAATCCCCCAATACCATCACAAAACCCTCATAGCAAATCCATTTCACAAATGCACAAATTTCATCAATGGAGACGGCCATTAAACCTCTGAGAAAAAAAACATGGTTTCTCCCACTCATCTTATCTCTCCTCACCTCCTCAATCCTCATCGCATTCACTCTGTTTTTCACTTCATCTTCAAAAAACCCTTTTCATCAAACCCCATCAAAATCAACACTTGATCAACAAACCCCTGTTTTTGTCGAATCTAAGCTCAACATCTCACCCACTAAACCTGCTTTAACAATACCCAAACTTGCTTACTTGATCTCTGGTTCTAGTGGCGATGTTGAGTCGTTGAAACGGACATTGAAGGCATTGTATCATCCGTTGAACCAGTATGTTGTGCATTTGGACCTTGAATCACCTGCTCAAGAGCGATTGGAGCTTGTTGAGTTTGTCAACAGTGAACCTGTGTTTCGTGAAGTGGGGAATGTAAGGTTGGTTGCTAGGTCTAATTTGGTTACTTATAGAGGACCTACGATGGTTACTAATACGCTTCATGCTGCTGCTATTTTGTTGAAGGAAGGTGGTGATTGGGATTGGTTTATCAATTTGAGTGCCTCTGATTATCCTTTAGTCACACAAGATGGTACGTCATGTGTTTCTTCATTTAGGCATTTCGTCGAACACCTGTAGTGCATTGTTTGTTTGACTAAATGTGTCAAATTACCTAACTTTGGTTGTAATTGTTGTCATGTTTATTATTGAAAGTTGTTATCCTTAAAGGGTTTATAAAGATGCACCTATAATGGGTAATTGGGTATGGATGATTTTTTAATTGGTTATTTCTGAATCTTGTTGACTTGAATTAATTTTTGAAACCCTAGTTTTAATGGTTTGCATTGGCCGTTGAATCAAGTAGGAAACACCTACTGACCGGTTGAGTCTCTTGAACCTGTGGTTGTGGGTTGGAGCTACAAAAGGTGTTAGTCTGTTGTAGCGCACAAAGGCTGATTCGCTTTGCAAGGGTTCTAGGGGGAAGTGGCTAAAAAAATGTTGGGGGTTCAAATCTTGCAGGGTGCACGTCTTCGTGTGTTTATGCTTGAAAATCTAAGAGTTGTTTAAAAAGAAAGGTTTTTTAAGCTTAGTGAGTGCAGTTATCTTTTTGGGGTTAGCCTTTAGAGTAAAGGTTTGCCTTTATCTAATCGTCTCTGGACCTTGCTATTTAGGGGGATTTTATTGGATATGTTAGTTAGTTAGTAAGTTTGTTTGATGGTTAATGATGTAATCATTAATCGATAATAACTCATTTTTCAAAACATCTTGAATTTTGAGTTAATTTCTTTGAATTAGAAAGAGGAACTATCTTTGTACATTGCGGTGAATCAAGAAACATGCATACACGATTCATGTCCAATCCTCATGGTCTAACTCAACACCCTTTGTTATATATCTTTGACAGATCTGCTTCATACGTTTTCAACTGTTCCTCGGGACCTAAATTTTATCGAGCACACTAGTGACATTGGCTGGAAAGAGTATGTGCATCTTCCACTCTTTTCTCTTAAATTTCAACACGTCTCATATCCTTGACCATACTTTTATTTATCCTCTTTCTTGGTTGGTTATAGGTACCAAAGAGCCAAACCTGTTATTATCGATCCAGGGCTGTATAGTCTTAAAAAATCCGATGTTTTTTGGGTCTCCCAGAAAAGAAGTGTCCCTACTGCTTACAAGCTCTTCACAGGTAATTTGTTTCCTTTATTATTGTTATGGTGTGTAAGATTTTATCTTCATGAACTTACATAAATATTTTCCTAACTGCGTGGATTTTGAATAACTTACACACAATCTAAATTATGAATAATTTGTTTGTAGGTTCTGCTTGGATGATGCTTTCACGACCCTTTATAGAATATTGCATATGGGGATGGGATAACCTTCCACGAGTTGTCCTCATGTACTATGCCAATTTTCTTTCGTCTCCCGAAGGGTATTTCCATACAGTAATATGCAACGCTGAGGAGTTCAAAAACACAACCGTGAATCATGACCTTCATTTCATATCTTGGGATAACCCACCGAAACAACACCCACATTTTCTCTCCATTGATGATTATGAAAGAATGGTTGAAAGCCATGCTCCATTTGCTAGAAAATTCGGTTCAGATAAGGAATTACTTGACAAAATTGACGTTGAACTTCTGGGGCGTGAACCTAATGGTTTTGTGACAAGTAATTCCCTTCTCTCTATTAGTAGTATTCTTATTATTGTTCTTATTGATTATGATGGTGGGTGAGTACTAGCGGGACTAGGTGATTGCAGCGTGGCCAAGAACTGCGGCCCCTCTGTTTTTAATTTTTTTATTGAGTTTTGTTGACATGTTTTTTAAATTGCGGTACTTTTTTATAACTTAGTATTCATAACTAATTTTACAGTTTACAAATATTATTTTTCTTTAATAACTTCTAAAATATGATGGTTTATGTAATTCCGAATATACTGTTGTGTCGTTAGTGTAAAATTCTTTCAAAATGTAGTTGATCAAAGCACAAACTTACAACCTTGAATGCTGCTTCCAGGTTTTATTTTTTTTACATTTTTTTGTTTTCATCTTACAACTTTTTAAGTATGAGTTGTATAAAAATCTGAATTTGACGTTTTGACGTGTTTATTGTTCCATGGGGTGAAGACTAATGTACATGTTGTCGAAGCCGAGTCTTTAGAATTTTAAAATCTTGCCAAAGTGTGCGGCTTCACCCGCTAGTTATGTTTATAGTTAATATTTTGATATAAAATCTAAGGTGACCTTTTCCACGTTTGACCCAAAAAGTCAAATTGTCCTTCTGTCACAAGGCTTATGTTTAAAGGTTATAAGGTTCTCTTTACACAATCACACAGGCAATTGGTTTGATAGAAGCGGTACAAACAAAACCATAGCTGAAAGCATAGTTAGGAATGCAACGGAACTAAAACCAGGACCTGGAGCCGAGAGGATCAAGACCCTCATTGGCGGTATGTTGTCTGACAAAGATTTTCACATGAAGCATTGTATCTGATTATTATTTTAATGCGCACATTCTCCACCATTTCTTGTATCATTTTGTGGGCTGGGTCTCACGAGTGGGACTCGTGGTGATTATAAAGATTGGAGGAAAATGATTGATCATGTGTAACTTGTAAGTATGCAACAACCACCATGGGGGTGTGTTAAACTGATGTATTCTGTCCAAGGTTAAGTTTTTCTTGGAATATATTACCATAAAGATATGAGATTTATATAAATGATGGTTTAGTTTAGAACATGCAATAATATGCTTGGGTGAGATCTAATTAGTGACAGGATCTTGGGTTTACGCCAACTTCTGTTGCCTCGACGTTTTTGCAGCTAGCGGACATGGGTTTCTCAGGTTGAGTTGATGTAAGTCTATATTTTCCAATGAAATCTTAGAGCAGGGTAAAGGATTAAATTGTTTCCTTGCTCGATCAAATGGTGTAAGTTGCAAAACAACAGTTTTAAAACACTGACCATTAAATAGTTTTGTCTCACATGTTGAGGTCGTAAATCGAGGCCACGACTCTAACAAGTTAGACGCTCAATTGTTATGAGCAGTGGTGAAGTCGGGATTTGGAGACTAGGGGGCCAAATCTTAAAACGTTTTGTTTCAGAGGGGCCAAACCCAATATATATTTAAAAAATCAACTACCGACTAACAAACTAACATTTCGGACGGAAAAAAGTGGGGGGGCCGTGACCCTCCCCGTCTCCATGTAGCTTCGCCCCTGGTTATGAGAGGTGTACTTGTGTGATGGAGACTTATCATAATAACAATGAATTAAACTGTACTTATTATGTGTTTTTGAACGAGTGAGGTTAGATGACGATGATAAATGATACGATCACAACAACTGACAAGGTTAGAATGGTTAGGTGACAAAGAAACTAGAACAGAATTAGAATGATTAAGTGACAAAAAAACTAGAAATTAGAAAGACAGCTATATAATTATACTGAATATATTGATAATAACACTATTATTATATAGTATATACGTATACCAAATATATAGTCAATGCTTTTACATTTTACTTCCTCATTTAACGTAATAAAACATATATATCTTTGCAAAAGAAAATAGTAATAAAGATTCATTGTAATAAACTAAATATAATAATAAAGACTCAAAATAAATAAATCGTTTGTAAGTTCGTATGTTATACTCCTTAGATGTGATGATTTTTTTTTATTAAACAACATTGTAAGACCCTGCTTCGGAGTTCGGATCATATGTGTTATTTTAGTCGGGTTCGCTTATTCGTTTTCTAGCCGTCGCCGAGACCGCACCTTCAACCCTCACAGAAGGACACCCACTTACTTAACTTGAAAGGCTGAAACTTCAATTTTTTTTTTGTCTCAGATTCACTTGAACCCAAGACGTTTTTTTTGTAAAGTTGTGAACCACTTTAACTACGGATCGTTGGTTCGCGACGGTGATAGTTAAGAAAAAAAAAGTGGTTTGGGTTTGTTTGTGTTAGTTAAAGCAGGTAGCAAGCATCTCCAATATCCTAAGAAACATCTTCTCACTCATTCACTTCACTCACTCAGATCCAATCTTCCTTAACATCTTCTTCTTCTTCATCAATCAAACCCTAATAATTACCTTCTTCAAATCCCCATCTTCAATGGCAAATGCTTGGAAGAAATACCGATCCACCAAAATCACATCCCCCAAATCCCTCTTCCTCTTCATCTCCACTTCCTTCATCCTCCTCACCTTCTTCTACCTCTGCTCAAACACATCAAACCCTAACCCCAACCCCAACATCAAAACCCTAATCAATTCCCCAATCCAACCATTCAACTGCGACAACTCACCTCAATCCCACCCAATCATCGCTAACCAAGTCGAAGGTGTCAAATACCCATTCATCTATTCCCTATCCGATTTCGGAACCCTACCCGATAAGCCCCACAAGAACATTGTTCGGATCCTCAAAGGGAAGCTGTTCAGGCGACCTGATATATCTGTTACGGTGCAGGACATACTGGAGAAGATGAAGAGTGAGGGTCAAACAGGGGTTTTTGTTGATGTTGGAGCAAATGTAGGTATGGCGACGTTTGCTGCTGCTGTCATGGGGTTTAGGGTTTTTGCGTTTGAACCTGTGTTTGAGAATTTGCAGAGTATTTGTAATGGTGTTTATTTTAATCGAGTTGGGGATTTGGTTCATGTGTTTGAAGCTGCTACTTCTGATCGGATCGGAAACATCACATTTCACAAGGTACATCTTCTTCGTAAAAACAAACTGTCTTCATATGACAACGTCTGCGCGTGACAGAAGAGCCTGAAACAAACCAAGCCTAAAAGTTGTATAAAGAAACATTCGTGATCTTGAACTTGGAATATAAACTAAAAATATCTTAAAAATTGTATCAAAATGGTAAAAAAAACTACTTTTTCAAGTAGCAAAGTGGTACTTTTTGTTTTTTTAACGGACACGATACTGAAATTTGGCAAAATCAAATGGCGGTACTAGTATGGTTTTGTTTGGTCACTACAGTATCAGTACTTGGTACAAAACGCTCATTCTTAATTCGGTTAGTACATGTTTCCCACATTGATGATTTGGATTGATTACAGTTGGTTGGTCGGCTAGACAACAGTGCGGTTTCAGCTACTGGTGCAAGATTGGCTTTCAAATCAAATGAAGAAATTGAGCTTCAAGTGAGATCGATTCCGCTTGATCTAGTGATCCCAGATAATGAACGTGTGCTGCTTTTGAAGATTGATGTTCAGGGTTGGGAGTATCATGTGTTAAAAGGGGCTAAAAAGTTGTTGTCAAGAAAGAAAGGTGAAGCTCCGTACTTGATCTACGAGGAAGATGAAAGACTTCTGCAAGCTAGTAACAGTAGTTCTACAGAGATCAGGAGGTTTCTTGATGGCCTTGGATACACGCATTGCGTGCAGAAAGGTACCGATGCTCATTGCACTAAATAAAGATTAGTTGTAGAGTTAAACTTTTTTTTTCATACTTCTGGTGATAACTACGATTTAGTTGATTCGTTTGAGCTTTGGTTTACCATGCCATTGTCGCGATTGATAGTTTGTAAGTTTGATGATCTAGGTATAGACTCAAGTGTTGTATTTGTATTTAGATTTCAGAAAAACTGCAAGATTGCATTGAAAATTTATACATATGAATACAATTTCAGTTTTATCCCTCTCTTGAGTTTTGATGGTATGTTGGATCATTGAGCTTTTGAAGCAATGGCAGCTTGATAGCTTTAGGTTCTATTTTATTTGGAGCAAGTTTGACTTCTGTAGGTAAAAATCTATTTAAGGACTTTACGCTTAAATCTTGTGGGGTAAAGTAGTTGAACTGTTGAAGTGAATGTAAAGATTCAATTGGGAGTGACAATCGATGCTGCGACTTGAAATCACGAGTCATCGCTAAGCTGACAGACGTGTACATGCAGTAGCAACGCCAACAACTACTAAAAGTGAGCCACAAACCAAGTTAAGTAGAGTTCATGTGCAGCCGTAGTTGCACTGATTGCTGTAGCTAAAGCCTAGAACCTAAAACCAGATGCATGCAATAACAAAAATTTTCCTTTTATTAACATATGACTGCACAAAGTAAATATTAATGAAACTTGCCACGTTGGTTATTTAACATGAACTCCATAGAAGCCGGTTGTTTTACTTCGTATTGCCTTGTAAGTAACTCTAAAAAATGAAACTTTACTCCGGGTGGTGCACTTTTATTAACTTTGGTTGTCATTCGTAGTTAATGGGTCAAGTAAGGCAGGGGGTGATGATGGCCTCAGGCTGCATAGCTTTCTGGACCAACTCAGAGTGTTCTTTAACATGAACTCCATGGAACCCTGTTGCAGTAGCAGCCGATGGAGCTCGGCCCACGTATTTGATGTCTTGTATGGTACCTCTTTCCGTTGCTTTCATGGCTGTGGCAAGGCGAGGAGCAATGTAAGCGTATGCCCCCATATTCATAGGCTCCTCTTGACACCAGACGATCTCTGCGTCTGTATAGAATCACACACGGATAGTTATAAGCGTTTGATTGAAAGTGGCAAGAAGGATCAGTTGGGACAAAACACGCACGGGTTGAAAGAATAATGCTGAATACTTACTTGGGTAACGCTTTAGTTCACGCTGGATCAAATCATATGGGAATGGGCAAAGCTGTTCTACCCGACAAATTGCAACGTCTTTGCCATCCGCCGACTTCCTTTGTTCATCAAGTTCATAATAAACCTACAAAATACAGTTGCTAAAGATATTAGATCGGCGGATCATACAGGTTGGGTAACGTATTAAAACGGTCGTTTCCCGATGTCTTTAGCAAGATGCAATAGCTAATTATTTGCTTTAAGTACTTTAATGCACCTTTCCTGAGCAAAGAACTAGACGTCTAATCCCCTCTTCGAGATCTGAGTGACCATTCTGATCCTTGATAAGACGTTTAAACCTCGTCCCTTGTTTGTCATAACCCGGGTGACCTTCAGCATCATCAAACTCTGATAGGTTTGATTTGCACTCTTTGTGGCGAAGCAAATTCTTAGGAGACATCACAATGAGCGGTTTACGAAATTCCCTATGCAGCTGGAGGAACATCAAAACAAAACTTAAAGACCCAACTGTAAATCTCATATGACCTTCAAAGGGTGCAGTTGCATGGTTGCGAAAAAAATAAGATTACCTGCCTACGCAATACATGGAAATAATTTGCAGGCGTTGTAACGTTTACAACCTGCCAGTTGCATGTTTGGATTTGTGTTCGTAATGTTGGTTCCATCTCGGGTATAACAAATGGGTTATCGTCACTCATCTGCGATCACATTATAGAACAAGATGATAACATGAACTTAGGAACTGTAACCATTGACAAAAGGAGTACCTGAAGGAATCGTTCAAGCCTCGCACTAGAGTGTTCAGGGCCCTGACCATCATAACCATGAGGCAACAACACAACTAATCCGGTCTGGCGTAACCACTTGGCCTCCCCACTGCTCAAAAACTGATCAAACATCACTTGAGCCCCATTCGAAAAGTCACCAAACTGTGCTTCCCATAACACAAGCGAGTTCGGGTTTTCCATTGAATACCCCAATTCAAAACCTAGGACACCAAATTCTGAAAGAGAACTGTTGCTAACAGTAAACATTTCCTGATTCTGATTCTTCATGACATGATCCAACGGACAATATCGCTCCCCGGTTTCCTGTATTACATCGAATATATTAGGTAGCGCTTATTGTAGCAACTTATACCATAATTAGGAAATATGATTTAGTCTAATAACCTGGTCATGGATAACCGAATGCCTGTGACTGAAAGTACCTCTCTCCACATCCTGACCACTTAACCGCACGTGATTCCCCTCCACCAGCAATGTCGCAAAAGCAAGGGATTCTGCGACTGCCCAGTCAACGCCCTCTCCAGTTTCAATCATCTTTAACCGATCAGCAAATATCTTTTTCACCGCTCTATGTGGATTGAAGTTTTCAGGAAGGGTCGTAATCGTCTTGCCAACATTCTTCAATATCTCATGTTGTACCCTAACAAGTTCACAAGCATCCTTTTTAAGTTTCAAACTGTTTTTGTTCATATTGCATAACTTAAAAAGAGCTTACCCCGTGTTACGAATGCGTGAAAGCTGTTCTGGGGATTTAAATCCCTCCCAGTAGTTTGAAAGCCAATCCCTTCTTTGTGTGACGTAATCTTTACTCGCCACGAATTCGTCATTCAAGATTGATAAAACCTTGTTTTGTATTCTGTCAATATCTTCTTTCTTAACTTGACCCGTTTCCAAGAGCTGCTTCTGGTATATTTCAAGCGCGGATGGATGTTTCTTGATAACCTGTAGCGGACACACACCAATCACAAAACTTAGAGACTGTACTAAAAATCTAAAACCCTAAACCCTGAATCCGAACCGTTAAAAACAAAAGTTTACAAGAGAATAGGTAGACAGACCTTGTACATTTTTGGTTGGGTGAAAAAGGGTTCATCAATCTCATTATGCCCAAACCGGCGATAACAAGTAATGTCAACCACAACATCAGAATGGAATGTCTGGCGCCACTCTGCTGCAAGCTCACACGTGTGAACAACCGCCTCGACATCATCACCATTGACATGGAAAATGGGTGCTTCCAATGCTTTAGCAACGTCTGTACAATACTGTGAAGATCTTCCTGATTTCGGGTCGGTGGTGAAAGCAACTTGATTGTTTACCACAATGTGGATAGTGCCACCAGTCGTATAATTCGGCAGACCACTCATATGCAATGTCTCATAAACCACACCTTGTCCAGCAAAACTTCCATCCCCATGAATCAGTATGCCCATGTTTTTCGTTCGATTCACATCGTTCGAATAATATTGTTTCGCTCTTGTTTTCCCGATCACAACAGGATCTACAGCTTCCAAGTGACTCGGGTTAGCAACCAACGACAAATGTATATGCTTTCCACCTCTCGTGGCTCGATCATACGATGTACCTAAGTGATATTTAACATCACCGGTTCCGGTATAAAGCTCGCCATCATCAATCGGCTTCGTCCCACCACTAAACTCATTGAAAATCTGACGCAAAGGTTTCCGAACAACATTCCCTAACACATTCAGTCGTCCTCTATGCGACATCCCGATTACAATGTTTTCAACACCGAGATCCGCTGATCGGTCAAACATCTCTTTCATGCCCGGGATTAACGTCTCACCTCCTTCGAGCCCAAACCGCTTTGCAGCAGTCCACTTTGTAGCCAAAAAGTTCTCAAACTGAGTACCCCAAATCAACCTACTAAGTATAACCTGACGACGCTGACTATCGTACGCCATTGGTGACGGGGTCTCGATCTTGTCCCTCAACCAGTTACATTTATCGCGATTCGCAATATGCATGTACTCAAAGCCAATGCTTCCGCAATAAGCTTGTTCAAGTCTAGTCAAGATTGCTCTAAGGGTCTGCACGGGTCGGTTTTCAGATAGAAACCCCGACATCCGCCATACACCAAGGAAAAACTCGCGGTCCAGGTCAGATTCATTAAAGCCATAGAACTCTGGGTCTAGATCAGCGGGAATCTCCCGCTGCTCCAGACCCAGCGGGTCCAATTTGGCTTTCATGTGTCCATGAAACTGATAAGCTCTCACAAGGAGCAACAGTTTCATGCTCTCTTGAATAGTTTGTCCCGATATCCCGGGTGACGAAGCTACATGACCAACAAAGTTTTTGAAGAAATTGTTCCATGATTCGTCGACGCTATTCGGGTCCGTTTCCCAGGTTCTTTGAAGCTCTTCAAGGTACACACTGCTGGTTCCATCTAAGAAGCTATCTGATAGCCTGGAAAGCGGGACGGATCGAGGGACAGGTCCCGGTCCAGATTCGGGTTTTGATTTGAAAACCGTCGTCTGAAAACATCGGTTTCGTGTTCTTGTTGCGTATGATCCGCTCTGTAACAAAGTTCTTCTGATTGCTAGCTTTGCAAGACATGATCCGGCTCGTATCCACGCCATTTTTCGCCAAATGCTTTGCCTGTTATTAAACGAAAACAATTACATTCAATTCTGTGTTATACATTGTAACAAATTAACCGAAGATGAACAAAAAAGATGTGAATTAATTACCAATTCGTTTGGTTGTGTTGAGATTGTTTACATATTGAGTAGATGTTGATTAATTCGTTCAATTGCATGGATCCATTTTACACCTGAAACAGAGCATAAGAACAGGGGTAAATTATGTTGCTCTTTTTAGAAACGACGATAGTAAGAAAATTTTACTCATGCATCATGCACTTTAATCTCTTTTACACTTTGATCCTTCTAAATTTTCTTTTGTTCCCTTGTTGTTTATTTCTTTAAAAACGACATTTAATGATGGAACACGAGCTTTTTATGCGTATTAAAATATAGATGTTTTTACGTCCACTATTTTGGCAATAAAATAGACGATGAAAATAGAAGATAAGGACATGTTAAATGCTCGATTAGCAAAATTACACGTGAAATTTTTAACGACTATCAGGATGTTCAAACGAATGTTCAAATTCTGCTTAGTGGTATCTTTTGCTAGACGTTTACTTGATTTTGGAAAGTCTATTAGTGGTGAGTGCGAAACTAACGTTTGAGTTTATTTTACTAGAAGCCAACATGATTTCATCATGTAAACTAGTTGTTGCTTGTCTAAATTACACATGTGTAAGTATTTCCGAATCATTTTAACTTTGTCACAACTACATAAAATGAAAATAGCAAAACTGGAAAAGAACAGGGAGGAATAGTGTAAATATTCTTAAACCAAGTTTAATGTATGGATCGTTTAAGAATAAGCATGCCTATGTGGAACTCTTAAATTTTGCCACGTGTATCTTTATATTATTATTATTATTTTTAATCTGGTTTATAGCGACAGAAACGGCTGCCTTTTATTCAGCGATGAACAATTCTATTGGTTTTTTTAATTCAAATGCTACATCAGTGAAAAAAATACTAATAATAGATAGGTGTTTTAAAAATTAGCTTCAAATTTAAATTGTTTTGTTGCAGCGTGTTAAAGTTTACCATTTTGTGGGTTTAGATGTGATTGAGTGCAACTTGTTAAATGACATTTTCACCGATGGGCGGAATTAAGGGGATCAAGAGGATCAGTTGATTCTCTAGCCGGCTAAATTCAAGCTATAACTTTTAGTTAAATGGGGATCGAACAAAGTTTCTTCGTATAGTTTGAACCTCTAAGTTGTGTAAAATTGTTAATTGTTAAAATGAAGGAACAAAAAGAGGAAGATAAGCCTAACCAATGTCTTCAAATATTTTATTAAAAAAAATTGGGTTTTAAAAATCCGTATTTTTACCTATTGGCCTACAGAAATCCTGACCGAGAAAATTCTTGATGGAGATCCCAACTTTCAAACAAATATTTTTAAAGAACCCCCGTTAAAAAACACTTAACTCAGTTAAGTTTTTTTTTTTCGAATTTCAAACTAATATTTTAGGGTTTTGATCGAAAGAAGGATACGAATGGAATGATGTAAAATTTACTTCGAACCAGTGCTCCAAATGATGAATTAATAATATAGGATCAATTAGTGTACCTGTAAAATGATGAATTAATAGTATAAGATCAATTAGTATAGGAACTAGATATGTGACCCAGGCCACCCTATGTAGCAACCGGGTCTTGCATGTGTGACTTCGTCACATGCATTGATACAAAAAAGTTTCGTGTCTCGCATGTTACAGTGTAAAGTCGCAATGCGTCAGAGACTAAAAGGTGGAGTCTAAAAGTGTACATATCCATTATGGGTCAAAATGATAGTTAGGTTAACGTCGTATATATGTTAAAGTTGAGTTTGCGAGTCAAATGTGTAAACATGTGAAAGTTTGGGGACCATAACACAATGTCATCACCAACATTATGTTTTAGTAGTATATATGTTAAAAGATAGAGATTAAAGGTGTATATGTCTAAAGTTGGGGTGAAAATAGTAGTTGGGTTAAAGTTAGAAGTTAAAGGAGAAAAGAGTAACATTGTTAAACTTAAGGGGTCAAAAGTGAAAGTGCGCGGCCGACCTTCTTTTTTTATATCTACCTATTCTAATAATTGAGTAACTAATACACATGTCACAGTTTTAACATGTCTACATAGGATTTTTCCTATGTGCCATACTCACAATCTCCCCATATATTATTTAATGCGGATCTTCAACTGGGTTTGAACTTAACCAGGTATTTAACATATATCTTAAACCAAATTATAAAATAATTAGTTTTAATGTTTGTATAAGAATCAAGTTAGTATATTATAAGTCAATTACAACAATAAATTTTATTATTCAGGAAACAAACCAAAAAAGAAAAAAAAAACTAAGTATACAATTAAAGATTTAGTTGAAATCTTTTATAAAAAAAATTATTAAATAATTTAAATACATATGTAGCACTTAGTTAATTAACATGTGACAATGCTTAGTTGGATGGTTAAGAGATTGACACATGAAAAAAATTAGTGCTTTATTAGTATAAAGAGATTACTTACATTTATTTTATTATTTTTTTTAAAACGCCAAACTTTATTATAATGAAAACTAGCAAGGAGCGAGATTACATAAATTTAAAACACAAAATTACAACATTGTTTCCAATTTAAATTTTTTATTTTACCTCTTGTCTTTATCCAAAGCAACGAGAGATATTTTCTATCACCGATTATTTCCCGATTAGTTTTTTAAAGATTATTGAAATTCCACTCTTTTCTAGCTTTCTAAATACACCATATCGTTGTTAGAAAAATAACACCAATAACTTCCCTTTTCGCCGATTGATACGACCATGATTATGGTAATGCCAAAATATCGGATAAGTTTGTAACAATGAAAGAAGGAAGCTTGCACCACATTGAGATTCCACTTCAAATTCGATTGACTAGATCATAGTTTAAGAGAAGGTGGTCGGTATTTTCAGTCAAATAACCACATAATTTGCATTCTGAATCCGTAAGAATTTGTCTTTTTGCTAAAGCATTCGAGGGGATGCGATCCATCATTGCTCTCCAACAAAAAAACATTGATCTTTGAGGGGACTAACTTTGACCATTTGAAACTAGAGTTGCTAATAGGAAGAGTCAAACTTTCAATGAATTTCCTTGCTTCTTTTGTATCAAAATGGTCAGAATTATTATACCAAGAATCCACATCACAACCAAGGGATTGTAATTCATCATAATTTTCATAACAAACTTCCAAGGGCCGATACTTGACTTTTTAACATGGGGATGTTGGTTCGGATATCTGCGATTTGAATAAAGGGCCTTTACACATCTCGCCTATAATTTATCTTCCTCATGCTTATATCTCCATAACCATTAACATAATAAGGACTTGTTTGCCGCCCCAATCGAACCAATTCCTGCATCTCCATTAGACTTAGTGCCTAACATTCTATCACAAGAAAGCCAACAAACTTTGATTTTATCACTTGTTGTATCCCAACAAAATTTTCTTCGGATATGCTCAAGTGAGTTTATACATTTATCAGTGCCGCAAATAAAAACAAGTAATAAATTGGTAGGCTTCCCAAGATCGTTTTGATCAATGTAATAACGCGACCCTCGATTGATAAAGTTTTTCTTTTCACGTACTAAGACGTCTCGAAACTTTGTTTATCAATGTTTTCCGGTTTTTCTTTGAACTCATTAAGAAGCCAAACGGTAATTCAAGGTACATGAACTTCACAAATCCGGACTTACAACCAAGAAGCCGAGACAAGTGAGCAATTTAATAAGTAGTTTACAAACTTTACAAACTTTATAGTTTAGGATATAATTAACTTTTAATTTTAATAAGTAGTTTAATATCATTAACAATATTGCTAAAAATGTACGATCGAATATTAATTTGTAGTGGTAAATTAGGAAATATCTTAATTATTAATTTTTTTTCTAACCAAAATTAACACAAATTTGTCTAAAATCAAAACCAAATTAACGTTAAAACCATAAATATTCGACTTCCCATTTAGTGACTTGATTCTTGAGTCCTATAAATATATCCCAAAGAGATTAAAGTTACCACCAGTGATAAAAATGGCATCACTCACCTCCAACAAGCCTATTTTTATGACCATTTTGGTTGCAACCATGGTGTTACAATGCTCGGCAACCGGACATGTGGTGGGTGATAATGACGGATGGCGTAACCCGAGATACCCGGAGTTTTACGCGGAGTGGGCATCTTTACACACCTTCAATGTTGGAGACACTTTATATTTTAACTTCGTTAATGAAACTCATGATGTCGCGGAAGTTCCTCAAGAAGCTTATGATAAATGTCATACTAAAGATGCTAAGATCATCATCAAAAGTGGTCCCGGTGCTGTAAACCTGACTAACACCGGGGCACACCACTACATATCTACCCATAAGGGAGATTGCGAGACACATCAAAAAGTAGCTATATATGTCCATCCTTGGAAGAGGTTGGTTTAGTGATTGAAACCAAAGGAAAAGATTGTGATTTGGTTTAGAAAAGTAGTTGGATTTTGTATAACAAACAAGCATCAAGGTGGATACAAATCATAGTTTAATAAGTGTGAGGCTTGAGTTTTAGCTAACATTGAATTAATCAAATTAGGCTATTCAAGTTTTAATGTTTTGAGCTGAATTTGAATTCGTTTTGATTTGGAAAAGGTTTAAGTTTGTAATTTGAATTTGGGTTTAATTCAATTAGAAGTACTGAAAAAATATGATTCTATCTCAAAAAACATATATTTTAATTTTTTTTTTCAATTCAGTATAAATTTTGTTTCAGTAATAATAAAAGTTATTTACATAGTAATATAAAGTAAATGATAACCGAACCCAACTCTGCAACAAGCTTAAATTATATATAGAAAAAATAAATCTAAATATAATTCTAGTTATTTGGGTGAGAGAGTGTTTAGGGATAAGTGTGAGGATCCAAAGAGGTAAGGGAATACCCCAAGTGAAACAGGTTAGAATAAAAGGGTGAGATCTAGGTGTAGAGTTTGTAGATCTGTTATTGGTTTGATTCTCATTATTTGTTTCTTTTGATTGTTTGTTGTTTTCATATTAAGTCAGTCATTTATGTTCTCGAGTCTTTTGTTTTACACTATAATGTTTCTTTGGGTATGTTTGTTTATTTTACAGGTTTGAATTGATACGTTTGTACTCAATCTCCATTCAGACAAGGATAATCTAAAGATGCTGATGAGTAGGTTGTAGAGGGCATCCTAAGTTGTTGCTGGTAAAGGACGATCCTGAATGAAATGCTATACGATCGTCGGGACTTGAACTTTTCAGTAAAAAGCTGCAAACTTATCAGGGGAGTCTGTTCATTTACTTTACTTTATGCAATTTTATTTGCTTTCCAGTATTTTTAGTTAGTAGTTTTAATTTTTGTTTAGTAGTTTCTCGACTCACATTGAGGACAATGTGTTGTTTAAGTGTGGGGATGACAGACTATCATCTTGTCTAGTTTAAATAGTTAATTGAATCAAATAGTGTCACCAACAATACAAAAAATAATTCAAAATTTGAAAAATTCAAAAAAACTGAAAAATAGAAAATGTTTTTGAAAGAGTTGTGCATTTCAAATGGAAAATGATAGGAAAATTGGGTTTTTGGTTTTCAAAAGAAAAAAATGGTTTAAAAGGCAAAAACGGGTCATATGGTAATTACCCAATTAGTTTAGAGGGTTTCTTTAAGTGTGATTAATCAAACCTAATTAGATCGAGAAATGTCGTGGGTTATTATCTTAGAAGAAATAAGGCAGTCTTAACTAAATAAAACAAGCACCAGTTTAGGCTTTATAACTTACACAAGTTAAGTGTACAAAAGGATCTTATAGCACGCTTTTTTCTTTGCATGAGAATGGATTCGAAGAAGTGTTGTTCAACCAAATAAATTCTATAGAGCATAGATTGAAAGAAAGAAAAAGAAAAAAATAAAATAAGTGTTGGGTGATGTGTGCTAATATTTATATTATTTAACTACTTTTTAGACACCCTAAGTTTTAATATTTATAAACTAGGACTCTTTAAACTAAACTAAACACACAACCGACAGTGTACCGATCGAGTGTAAAATAGCCTAAGTTCGAGATTTAACCCACAGACTCTATATAACTGCGTTTAACTAACTCGATCTAACTTAATTAATTACACTATTTATTTTATTTGCTTGAATGGGGGTTTACTAATAAACTAATTAAAATAAATAAAACTAAATAAAAGACGGATTGAGAATTCAGATGACGAAATGTAAACTACCTAGGCAAGAATCCCTGTTGACTAAATTATCACTCGATTGGTAATGCTAGTTAGGGAACTGGGATATTAGTTTGTTCACCTAAAGAACCCTAAAATAGGATCCTTGACCCTTTTGGAGAAGACACCTACGAGTTGCTAATAAGTTAATATAAAAACCAGTTTTAACGATTAAGACTTCCTCACAGTTGTCTAACCTGATTATGACCAAGTATCTTTAAACGAATTCCTACCTCACAGTACAAAAATCAAAGACAGTTCAAAACATTCATTTGACTCGATAAAAAAATTTAATAGATAACACTTAGACGGACTTCTCACGAAGAACTAAATCTAGCAAACTAACCAAACAAGACTTATCAATAACCTATCACCTCACGAATATCAAGATTAGCTGCACGTTTTCATTTATTTAACTAATATTAATGTTCCTATGGTTTTATTGCAAATCAACCATAAAAGTCAAGAACACATGGTAATCGTCCTAACGAAATCCTATGCTATGAAATACATTCAACATGGATAACGTGAAATAATAATACTAACCAAACCAAGTCCAACATACAATACGCATCAAATAATTGAAATCGAACTTTTACCTAATTCATAAAATACATAACAAAAAGCAAAACCAAACAAGTTCAAACGAAAAACAACGATTCATCAAACAGCCTACCCAGTCTATAAAGTTTAGCCAATAACCATGTTCAAACTTCAAAGTAGAGACAAAATCCAAAACAAATAAAGCTACCGTTCATCGAAAATAATAAGTATAATTCAGCAGCCTGCTATAGCTTAAATTAATTCAGCAGCCTGCTAGCTTAAATTAACTCAGCAGCTAGCTTGCTTCCTTTTTGCTTCCTTCGAACGACGACTTCTTTTTCTCTTTCTTTTTTTTTTTCGTTCCTTTCTTCTTTTCCACGGCCACTTCTTTTTCTTCTTTTCTTCATGTAGGGTTTTTTATTTTTTAGTTTGTAACTGGATTTATTTCTCACGTGGGCTTCTACACAAATGTACCGAGCCCTTTTGAATTATACTTATAAGACATATGACGTTTAACTTTGAACATGCATTTCTCAATCATCATTTACGTGAAGTTATTCTAGCAAATGGATTAAACATGTAAACCATTTAGTTACTTAGCAGTTTAACATTGAGCTCTAGTTGGTCTCAAATTTAAATAAAATATATTCATTTTTGCTCATGTACTCCTATAATATATAAAATAATAATATGAACTAATTAGGAGTACAACTCAATCAAAAGTAACCAAAAAGTGAGAGGAATATTTATATAAAATATATATAGTTTAGACCACATCAAATATCCTCACACTTAACATTTTTCGTCTCTAAAAAACATAAACTTAACTCAAGGATTCTAGACTTAGAAAAACTCTAAAACCAAAAAACCAAAATTATACAATTACAACTCAAACCTTCAATCATTACTCAAACAAGAAACCATGACTAAAACTTTAGCGATTTTTAATTAGAGTGGGATCCACAGTTAATGAATAAGATTTTCATGGTTTTATTAGGCGAGTCACCCCAACTTGACTTAAACCTCATAACTAAATGATTAAACATTTAAAGCATAATCAACACTCAAGCAATTTTAACAACATTGCTTATTATTCATTTCACAAGTGGCATAAAAGAAATTCAATTTTTTTTTGGATTTTTAGACTCTATATAGACTCAAATAAAAACTAAAAACAAACAAAAGACTCAAACGCTATTCCTCATCCCCACACTTAAGTTCTACATTGTCCCTAATGTAGAAATGGAAAAACACTTAAAAATAAAAACAAAAATGCAAAAACAAAAAGATAGAGAGGTGAGTTGGAAAAGACTTAGCTGGTAATTTGCAGAATGCGTATGCTCTAAGTCTTCATTCCAATCATCACGTTTTGACCGTAGTCAAACTTGCCACCAACACACTCAAGCTCCTTCTTCATCTTAACAAATGCAAACTCACCCGAATGGAGATTGAGTACGGGTAAGAATAATTTAAACCTGCAAAAACAAAAACAAAAACAAAAACCCAAGCATAACACTGACTCGATATAAACATAAGACAGAAATTAAACAATACAAACTCTACAAACTAATGAGAAACCTCCCCACACTTGAACTTAATCAGGAGGTTTCTCTTTGATCTGGACCCTATCTAACCCGTTCAATTCAACCCAGTCCATAAAAACTTTTAGAAATTGCATGTGAAATTGAAAGAAACTTTAAAATTTAATTTAAATCTTTGAAACGGGTCAGACCACCTGTGACACTCCGACCCATACGAGAATAAAAAGACTTAAAAAAAAAAAAAAAAAAAAACGTATTCTACGCGATACGCGCAGATGAGGCTCTAGCCTGCGCGTATCGCCTAAGGCGAGCAAACCCGGGTACGCAAAACAGGGGCAGCCGCAGTATTCGACGAAACCACCCCTCCTACGCGATACGCGCAGGAGGAGTGTGGATGTGCGCGTATCGCGTAGCACGCGTTCACCAGCTATAAAAGGAGGCCGACCCCCCTTCACTTCTTGCACCAAATCTCTCTCTCTCTCTAGCTTTCTCTCTCTAAAATCCGGCCTAAAACACCCGGTGAGGTCCCGACGAAGTCTCGGCAGGTTTCCGACAAGAAACGGAAGCCTCCAAAAGTTCGGATCGAGTGCGGTTTTGCTCACAAGGCGCCTACGGAATATCTTCGGTGTTCGGTAAGACTCGTCTTTAGATTTCTTCGAGTACTTACCATTTTATATATATATACACCTTAGATATTAAACGGGACGGGAATCCCGTCATTGTAGTAAACGGTGTCCTTCCACACACGTGAGCTCGAGACTGATGAACAAGGCGAAGTGCTGCTCAAGTCCAGAGAGACTTTCGTACCCAGGCCCCCACTCTGCTCGACTCATTAGGTAACGTCACAGATCCCGCACTCATTTAAGATACGTATGACTTAAGTCCATGGGAAAACCAGGGTTTTAGAATAGAACATTCCTAGTCATATAATATTACTAGGAATATGATATGTTTTCAATAAACAATATGATTGCGTGAGAAACACGAGGATATAATGATGTGGCTTTTCAAATAAAATGATAAGAAGGATATATGATAACCCTGACTCAGATGCTAAAGCACTCTGAGAAGAATGATTATACCAAGGACTAAAGTTATCGCCAAAGTCATGTAGTATGACTACGGCAATGCATCAGTGAGAAGACACTGATAGGATTATCCCTAGGGGAACGAATCCTAATAAGTATGAAATGTTTTACAGGGTTGTCTTGATTAGCCACTAGCTTGTGATACGTAGACTACATCAGAAGGTGAGTCTAACCGCCCCTCTTTTATATGTTTTATGATTTCGGGGCTGTATCCGAGCTTGTATGAAAAGTATGAAATGTTTTATGAATGTTATGAATATGTATGTGGTTATAAGTAGATCGCTACCTGGTGATTCAACGCACCTCAACTCCAGGTTCGTCCGGTTGTTGTGTTGTTGGTCCGCGGTAATAAGCTTCGCGTTAAGAGTCATCCCTGGATAGGGATGGCGGCTACATACCACAGGGCAAGTCATTAGGGCAGGGCTTCGCGCTAAGAGGTAGTTGTTTAAGGAACTACCGGCTCCGCCTCGGGATGTATATGCGTCTAGTTGGATCCAATTAGGTAGACTGTCGGCTCGTAACAGGAAAGGTACCACCCGCCTAGGCAACATGATGCGACCGAGAGAGGTCATAAGGGTACCTTGGTTATTCCTGTATGCGGCATATACGTTAACAGACTCTAACGAGAAATACCATCAGATATGGCGTTAGAGAAGAGTTGGCTTGTAGATAACTTATCACCACACACATATATGAATGAATGAATGATGTCTAAATGTTTTACCTGTCTTATATCACTGGTTACGACTCACCAACAACGTAGTTGTTGACGTCTTTTAGCTCGTGATGCAGGTGAAAGATATAACCGAAGGCATTAGCTAGGAAGGCCTAGCTAGGACTGTCTGGTCAATGAAACTCCACTTAGGAGGAAGAATTAAACTGAAGATGCTTGGGATTAGTGTCTTTAGTTTTGATGTAACACACTCATGTCGAGTGTTAGACAATGTTTGTTCTTATTCTAAGACATTTAATGAAAGTTTAATTTGGGACCGTATTTGTGGTCTTTCTATTAAGTCTTCCGCTACATTATTTTATTTGATTGGCTAATGTTATGCAACGTGTCGGACCCTGGGAGTCGGGGTGTGACACCACCAACATGTATACTTACCTGGAAAGAACCGGATGCATGGCATATATCGTGAAGACTGGTCTTTCTGGCACTTCAAGTGTTTCTCTCTCCTCGTAAACCATCTTCCGATCTGCAACAGTGTGCACTCCCTCGGTTCTTTCCTTGCTTTTTCCTGAGGTTTTGAGGAGTCTTCATCATGTACTTCTTCCTCAGGCTGATTCGGTTCTTGATTTATCCCTACACTTGGCATTTGATTGTATACTAATTCCTCAAAATCTTCAAATCACCAAGTGGGTCAAATTCTCCATCATCACAAAAAGACAGGTCCACCAGTTCATCAACAAACTTATCTTCCCATGATGGAACTAGCACCTCCTTCACATCTTCCTCATGTATCCCCTACATCTCATCAAACTCACAAAACAATTGTGAAATATCAAAAGAATCCGAAGAATCAAATGTATCACATGTTGAGTCAAATAGTTCAGGAATATCAGAAAAAATTGAAATTTGGTTAGAATACTTACCTATTTCGGAAAGATCATCTTCATCACGTAATTATGTATCAGCATACTCCACTTTCTGTTTCTCATCATCAGTAGAGATGTCCGGTTCTTGAGCGGCTACGCATGTGACCATCCTAAGATTAGCTAGTTCATCCGTAAGCCTCCCATTTTCTGATAGATAATGAAGTTTCTCCACCGAACTTAGTGAGTGCCATCGAGTGTTCATGACCTCCTGCACCTTCATTAGTTCTGCTTTTATACTTGAGCACTTTCCCATTTCTACTTTCTCTTCCTGACAAAGTGGAGGTGGGACTGAAACGTCCGTTGTAGTCTCCGGTTGTACTTGAAATTCCTGCAAAACACCATCCTCAAAAGGCAAGTGTAAACTATCATGTGGTTCAGCAATAATATTACAAGAATCATAAGAGAATGTAGAGAATGAGTTATCATTACCTGATTTCTGATGCAGCCGCTCATGCTGAAACTCACCTTCATCATTTAACCTCCTCATGATATCCCTTAGAGCTTTACTGGTATCTCCTATCATCAACTGGCTTCTCTACAAGTAGCTATCATGTTCTGCTAATGTTCTTTGAGTGGTTGCTTTATTAGCAACTAACTAGGTCAGCAACTCCTCTATCCTACTCGAAGCACCATCACTACCCCTAGTAGAGTTGCTATCAAAGAATTAACCAATATGATATGATTGTGGAATATATGGGTCAAATGGACACACCTATGACGAATATGACTGCGCATGCCCAAAAGAGTTAGCAAAATTAGGTGGTGCAGAGACCTCGTATATTGTGGACATAGACAAGTAAAATGAGGTCCTCCGCAAATTTCACACATATTTAAACAACAAAAAAGACTCGATGGGGGAGAAAAACATAGAAAATAATAACTAATCCTAATACTCAAACAAAACTAAAACAAATAGAACATATATAATCAATTAAGTAAAATCAAAGTAGTTAACGCAATTGCCAAGAGTCCCAACAATGGCACCAAAAACTTGATGTGTGCTAATATTTATATTATTTAACTAGTTTTTAGACACTCTAAGTTTTAATATTTATAAACTAGGACTCTTTAAACTAAACTAAACACACAACCGACAGTGTACCGATTGAGTGTAGAATAGCCTAAGTAAGTCCGAGATCGAACCCACAAACTCTATATAACTACGTTTAACTAACTCGATCTAACTTAATTAATTACACTATTTATTTTATTTTCTTGAAGGGGGGTTTACTAATAAACTAACTAAAATAAATAAAACTAAATAAAAGACGGATTGAGAATTCAGATGACGAAATGTAAACTATCTAGGCAAGAATCCCCGTTGACTAAATTATCACTTGATTGGTAATGCTAGTTATGGAACTGTGATATTAGTGTGTTCGCCTAAAAGAACCCTAAAATAGGACCCTTGACCCTTTTAGAGAAAACACCTACGGGTTGCTAATAAGTTAATATAAAAACCAGTTTTAACCATTAAGACTTCCTCACAGTTTTCTAACCTGATTATGACCAAGTATCTTTAAACGAATTCTTACCTCACATCACAGAAATCAAAGACAGTTCAAAACATTCATCTGACTCGATAAACAAGTTTAATAGATAACACTTAGACGGACTTCTCACGAAGAACTAAATCTAGCAAACTAACCAAACAAAACTTATCAATAACCTATCACCTCATGGATATCTAGATTAGCTGCACCTTTTCCTTTATTTAACTAATATTAATGTTCCTATAGTTTTATTGCAAATCAACCATAAAAGTCAAGAACACATGGTAATCGACCTAACGAAATCCTATGCTATGAAAGACATTCAACAAGGATAACGTGAAACAATAATACTAACCAAACCAAGTCCAACATACAATACGCATCAAATAATTGAAATCGAATATTTACTTAATTCATAAAATCCATAACAAAAAGCAAAACCAAACAAGTTCAAACGAAAATCAACGATTCATCAAACAGCCTAGGCTGTCTATAAAGTTTAGCCAGTAACCATGTTCAAAGTAGAGACAAAAACCAAAACACAAATAAAATTACCGTTCATAAAAAATAATAAATATAATTCAGCAGCCTACTAGCTTAAATTAATTCAGCAGCTGGCTTGCTTCCTTTTTCTTTCCTTCGAACGACGTCTTCTTTTTCTCTTTCTTTTTTCGTTCCTTCTTTTCTTCTTTTCCACGACCACTTCTTTTTCTTCTTTTCTTCATGTAGGGTTTTTTATTTTTTAATTTGTAATTGGATTTATTTCTCACGTGGGCTTCTACACAAATATACCAAGCCCTTTTGAATTATATTTTCAAGGCATATGGCGTTTAACTTTGAACATGCATTTCTCAATCATCCTTTACGTGAAGTTATCTGCAAACGGATTAAACATGTAAATCATCTAGTTACTTAGCAGTTTAACATTGAGCTCTAGTTGGTCTTAAATTTAAATAAAATATATCATTTTTGCTCATGGACTCCTATAATATATAAAATAATAATACGAACTAATAAGGAGTAAAACTCAATCAAAAGTAACCAAAAAGTGAGATGAATATTTATATAAAATATATATAGTTTAGACCATATAATTGGGTCTAGCTTACATGAATTTTATCGGGGGTTAGCATCCACTGATTGAAACACCTCTGAGGTGGATCTAAATACTTGAAAAAAAATACAAGTGAACCAAGACCTCATGTACCTCTGGATGATGACTTGGAGCCGACAACCCTGGGTGAAGCGAACTTGTTTGGAAAAGAAAAAAATAATAGAATATTCTATGCTCGAAAAGATTCGTCCATCAATTATTCACCCTAATGTGACAATGATCCTCAACTAGGTTAAGTTCTTTAGGTTATATTGATAAGAAAATCTATATGGTTTAACTTGTGCCTCGTCAAGTCACCAAATTAATCAGGATGAACTATGGTTTCCTAAGTGTGAAACCCTGTAGATAGATTGATATTATTTGAACTAAAGCAAACACGAGGGGAGACCCGATTGACTGATGTTAGGGTTAAAGTGGAAACAATATTGATGATTATTTTAATTTGTTGCTTGTGCGTGAAATGTTTGTGATGTCTTAAGTTTTTTAAAAGCTAGATTCCGATTAGGATTCCATTGCATACTTTTCCGAGGACGAAAAAAGATAGGTGTGGGGATATTTGATATAGTGAAAATTATATAGATTTCCCGCATGAGTTTGCGTTAGTTTGAATTACTTTTTATTCGTTTTTAGTAAGAATTTTTATATTATTGATGATAAAGATGAGCCAGTACAGGAAACAGATGGCCAGTAGCTAGCCACGCCACGCGACCAGCTACCCATACTTGGCCGCTTGATGTGACGTGTTATTTGGTTAGTTTTGGTGGCTTTTCAAGCCACGGTACGCGACGCGACGCGACGAGGCTATTTCAGCAGATAGTTTTGACGGTTTTTTTTAATCGTTTCACTTATAAAACATGGCATAACATAAACCCTAAGGGTTGACGACTTAGAGGCTTCCAAGAGATGATTTTGAAGTTGAAAAAGACTATTTTGGAGCAAAAGTGAAGCCAAGAGAAGCAAAAGGAAGCATAGGATCAAGGATCATCGATTAACATAATCCGGTTCCTCAATTCGTTTGTTTGTTTTGTTCTTTTTATCATATTTCATAACTTAAAACTTGTTTTTGTTTTCATTATCATGATTCTAGGCTAGAATTTGTTTACCGCCTAGGCATTGATGAATATTTAGTGTCTGAATGAATTGATGTTGGACTATTTTATGGATTTTAATGACGATTGGATTGTTTTGAACTTTATTTAAAAGAATTATTGTTTCACTAATGTTCTTGTGATGGTCTGTCATGTGTGAATGTTAGTTAGATCATATACTTTGCGGTTGTGACTCTTTAAAGTTAAATTGGCCAATACGACTATAGGAGCATTGACTTGTGATAATTTAGGCTTAATTGCTTAATCCAATATTTGTAAGGTGCGGGTTAGTAGGTTTGTCTCTACCCTTATGAGAATCTAGGTTGCCTATTGTCGGACAAGGGTATAGCAAGTCAGCTTAATTTTGTTAGGTATTCCTGAGCTTATCTAAGTCTAAGAGTTAATAAATAGTTCCTCCTTATCACTTTAGGGTGTTAGACTTTCGTAGTGTAAGGTATTTGTCTTTAAGGAGAATGTTTAAGAAATATTAGATTAGTTGTGAGGCTATCTAATTTCCCGGTGGATTAGCATAGGTTTCTCCTTGAGAAGTGTCGAGGGTCCTTTAAGTAGTTTACTAGTTTAGCAACTTAAATCCCGGTAATCATTTGAGACAATCATAAGTCCAATTAAGTCACAAGTAGGATTCTAGCCTAGGTGGTTCATTTCCATTAATTGACTCTCAAAACCGTCTTTTGTTTGAATAGCGTTATTTTTTATTAATCACTTTATATTTAGTTTTTTTAGTAAACCCCCCCTAACATAATTTTACTTTAATCATTGTATCAGTCAGTTGAGTCTTATATAGTAGGACTTGGTCTCCTACCCTTTCTAAGAAGCTAAGTGTTGATCATGGAATCTTTTTGTCATTTCCTTATATATACGAGCATTAAGTTGATCTAAGAGCTTCATTCCTAACTCTATTATTTTAAGATTGGCGCCCTTTAATGCCAAGTAGGCTTTATGCTCAAGCTCTATAGCAAGATGACATTCTTTTCCATAAGTAATTATGAACGGTGTTATTCCTATGGGTGTCTTTTATGCAGTGCGGAAAGCCCAAAGAGAATATTCTAGTTTATCTGTCCAGTCTTGTAGGTTCTTATGCACTGTACGCTCTAAGTTTCGCTTTAGCCCTCTATATGTGACTTTTACTTTTCCATTTATTTGAGGATGGTATGTTGTGGAGAACTTGTGGTTCTCCCCATACTTTGCCAACACCTTTTTATATGAGCATTATGGAGTGTTCCCCTATCACTAACCAGTACTTTTAAAGATCCAAATCAAGCTAAAAATACTTTCAAGAATTTTACAGCTACTCTAGTATCGTTGGTGGGCAGAGCCTCTTCCTTGGCCTATTTAGACACATAGTCTACATCTACCAGAATGTAAGTGTTTCCTTTTGGTGGGGGAAATGGACCTATGAAACCTAGTCCCCACACATCAAACACTTCGCAGATAAGTATTTGATGTGCAATGTTCCTATATCTACATACGTGGGTAAGTTACCCTTCATAGTGTAATATAGTATTAGTAAGTTACCAGATATCTTCCAAGGACATATAGGTTCCCGATAGTTAATCTCGATCACTCTAGTTCGATCTTTAAAAGGAAATTGTGCAGAAAAGTAAAATTCTAGATAATTAACAGATTTAACAAGTATTAATGTTTAAAAACACAGTAAGTAGTAGATCAATTCACAAAGCTACCTACATGCGATCGATTCCTTGAAAGTAATTATCTAACATTCCTAATGTCACACCCCCAAAATCCACTAACGGAGTTTTACCGTTAAAAGTGTGACAAACCAGGATCTCAGTCATTAGTTACACCAAACGACACTATATGAATTTAAAATATACGTGTCTCATTAAATGAGAAAATTTAATACAGAGTTAACGTTTAATAATTTGCGGAAGCGTAATCGAAATGTAAGGTCAATAATATTAAATGGAACTAAATGCGCGAACGCGCAAGAAACATAGTTTAAATATTTGTTAAAACCAAACATAGTTTTTAAATGCAAGGTTGTGACTCCATGCCATGTCCTAAGTGCGTTGAACCTCAGTGACCTGTAAAAGTGAAAGACTAACAAGTGTCAACACGACAGTTGGTGAGTTCACATAGTAAGTATAAAAATCAAGTAAGTTCAGTTGCAAGCAGAAATATAAATTAAGTATGTCATTGTAGGTAGCTAATCTACAACACATGTCCTTAGAGGCGTATGTATCTGACCGAAGCTGACGTATGTACACATTAAGTGCATTTTGCCCGTTCGTACATCCCAGCAGGATGCACTGTAAGTATGTTAGGTCATTCAACACCCGTTCGACAGGTCCTTCTGTCGTGCTAGCGCGACTAGCCCGGGTGGGGTTTGTCAAACCCAGTAGTACTACTCAAAATTTCCCCGCTATTTCACAAATACTAACGGTCAACTAGGTATCCATGGGGTCTTTCATGAACAAAATAAAAGTTGCTCTAATCCAGACATGTGACATACAGAATTTGTAAATCCGTAAAAGTATCCGTCCGAGTTCCAGCCCAAACAGGGTAGAATAGTAAATAGTTTAGTTCAGTGAACTCACCTTCGTGTGCACAGCTACAAGCATCAGCAAGGTAAAAGCAAACACATCATTCCTACTACATGATAAGTCTATAAGTGTGTGTTGGTGCAGGTATGTAAAACCCTATGATAGCGTGATGGTTACACGATGTTGATCTATGTCAACGATAACTTCCTGAACTATGTCAAGAACACGTTTGAATCCTCCAAACGATAAACTTTATTAGTGCTCAAAATAATTAACCAAGTTTTAACAAAAAGAAAAGGACATTAAATAGTAACCCTAACTTGAGGAACAAGTCTAAACAAAAATCAAAACAAATATTATACTAAAATAGATTAGGGCCGGCCAAGGTGGAGGTAAACTTGGACCCGTCCCGAATAAGCCTGCGTGCCCTCTTAGCCACTTTCGTTTGGAATCGGTTTGCAAGCCCCGAAACCCGCCATACTTGAATCACCCCCCTCGCCATCATCCTCCCCAGCATGAAAAGGACTCGTCCCCGAGTCATCATCATCCAAATCACCCTCATATGGAGACAAATCAACCACATTAAATGTTGTCGAAACTTTGTAGTGTCCCGGTAAATCAATCTTATAAGCATTGTCATTAATACGCTCGAGCACACGAAAAGGCCCATCTGCTCGAGGATGCAATTTACCGAAACGACCATGTGGAAACCTCTCGCGTCGTAACTAAATCCACACCAAATCCCCCGACTGAAAAATAACAGACCTCTTGTGTTTATTTGCAGCCTCTTGATATTGCAAGTTATGTTTGGCAATCTGAACGCGAACTTGCTGATGTAGGTCCTGGATTTGAACAGCTCGAACATCACCGTCAGTACTAAGGTGCGACATATCAGTCGGAGGCGCTAAATCCAAAGGAGTAAAAGGATTTCGCCCGTACACAATAAAAACGGACTCTTCCCAGTGGATTTATGACACGAACGATTATAAGCAAACTCATCATGAGGTAAAACTAAGTCCCACTGCTTTGGCTTATCCCCAACCAAACTACGAAGTAAATTACCCAAACTATGATTTGTTACCTCAGTTTGTCCATCTGTCTGGGGGTGATGAGAGCTAGAAAACTGTAACTTCGAACCCAAACGCTTCCACAGTGTACGCCAAAAATGCCCAACAAACTTCACGTCACGATCTGAAGTGATAGTCTTGGGAACCCCATGTAAACGAACAATCTCGGAAAAGTACAATCGAGCCACTTGGGATGCATCAAAAGTCTTAGCACAAGGAACAAAATGTGCCATCTTTGAAAAACGGTCAACGACGACCATGATCGAGTCCTTCTGTCGTTGAGTCTTTGGTAACCCAAGAACAAAATCCAAACTAACATCCTCCCAAGGACCGCTTGGAACCGGCAAGGGCGTATATAGTCCCTGGTTTGTGTGAGTAGTCTTTGCAATGTGACAAACATGACAACGACGAAGCAACCGAGTAACATCAACTTCCAAACGTGGCAAAAAAAATCGGTCTCGAACATGTGCAAGTGTCTTGTCACGACCAAAATGCCCAGCTAAACCACCCTTATGACATTCCAAAATGATTGCTTCACGAAACGAGGATTGTGGGACACATAAGCGGGTACCCCGAAATAAAAACCCTTCACGACGGGTAAAGGGACCCCACGTCGAACCTGCTGTACGTGACCAAGCATCCTTAAAATCAGGATCATCAATATATAGGTGTTTCCAAGAGCTAAAGTTGGGAATAGAAAGCTCAAAGGTGGTAATTAAGTTCGGTCGTCGACTCAAAGCATCTGCGACCGTATTAGAAGATCCTGCCTTGTGACGAATAGTAAATGAATACTCTTGTAAAGTTTCGACCCATTTGGCATGACGTGGACTCAATTTTACCTGTCCTTGGATATACTTCAAATCTTGATGATCCGAAAAAAGAATGAAGTCATTGGGAAGTAAATAATGACGCCAATAATCAAGACTACGAATAATGACATAAAACTCCTTATCATATGTACTGTAACGTTGACGCACCTCATTCAACTTTTCACTAAAATATGCCACCGGTCGTCCGCTTTGGCTTAAAACGCCACCAATCCCAATACCCGATGCATCACACTCAACTTGAAACACGTCATCAAAATTCGGGAGAGCCAGAATAGGTGCTGTCGTGACAAGGGCCTTCAAAGTGTCAAAAGGATTTTGTGCAGCAGCGGTCCAGATGAACTTGGAACTTTTCAACAACTCGGTCATAAGCGCCACAATAGAACTGAAATTTCGAATGAAACGTCGGTAAAAAGAAGCTAAACCATGGAAACTCCGGACATCATGTAAGGTTTTTGGTGTTGGCCAAGATGTGATGGCCGAAATTTTGTTCTCATCCATTCGAATACCGTTACCCGACACCAAATACCCTAAGAAGACGACTTCGCGAGTAAGAAAGTGACACTTCTTTTCATTAGCAAACAAGCGTTGTTCCCGTAAAATAGTGAAAACAGCTCGTAGGTCTTGTAAGTGTTGTGCCAAAGTCTGACTAAAGATAAGTATGTCATCGAAATAAACGACGACAGAAACGCCAATAAGACCCCGAAAAACATGATTCATAAGACGCATAAACTTGCTCGGAGCATTAGATAACCCGAATGGCATAACCATCCACTCATATAACCCATCGCGCGTCTTAAAAGCGGTTTTCCATTCATCCCCTTGGCGCATTCGAATTTGGTGGTATCCACTTCGAAGATCAATTTTAGAGAAAATGCTAGACCCGTGCAACTGGTCAAGTAAGTCTTCAAAACGTGGAATAGGGAACCGGTACTTCACCGTTATTTTATTCACAGCTCGACTATCAATACACATTCGATATGCGCCTCCTGGTTTTGGTACAAGTAACGCAGGAACATCGCACAGACTTTTACTTTCACGTATAAAACCTTTTTCTAACAGCTCCGTCACCTGTCGTTTTAATTCAGAAAATTCTCTCGGGTTCATTCGATAAGCTGGTTTATTCGGTATACTAGAGCCCGGGTGAAAATCAATACAATGTTGAATTTCTCGTTCCAATGGTAAGCCATCCGGTATGTCCTCCGGAAAAAGATCATGAAACTCGGTGAGTAACGGCCTTACCGCCTCTGGTGGAGGTGGTGCCGGTGGATTCTCTTCAACAATAAGAAGTCCAAAAGTCCACGGGGGTTCTTGTTTTAGAGCACACCCAACAAATTCAGATTTCGAAAGAATTAACGCCTCCGTTTGTGACTCTCTCGGGTTGAAAGGTGCCAAGGTAATACTCAACCCATCTTTCCGGAAACTATACGTATTACGATACCCATCATGCTTCACGCGACGGTCATACAACCACGATCGACCCAAAAGAATATGACAAGCATCCATGGGAATGACCTCACACCAAAGTTCGTCCGTGTATTTGTTACCAATCGAAAACGACACCAAACACTGATGGGTTACTTTAATTAAATTTCCTTTCTTTAGCCAAGAAAGTTGATATGGTTCTGGATGGTTTTGAATTGGTAATCCCAATTTTTCCACAGCTGTGGTGGCTATCATATTATCACAACTCCCCCCATCAACAACAATATCACAAATTTTACCTTTGATCGTACACTTGGTCCGAAAAATATTATTGCGTAACAACATAGTGTCATCCACATTCGACGCAAGAGACGCGCTTAGAACGCGTTGAGATATTAAAGCTTCACCCCGATCCGGGTAAAGAATCGTCGCATCCGGAACTTTGTTGTCCGCATTAACATCATCAGTAAGCGTGGGTACCAAATCATCCATGAGTGCAACAATTTGTGTGTTTGGACAATTGCGTTGTAGGTGACCCAACCCTTGGCATTTAAAGCACCGTACCGCCCCCGCAAGCGGGTTTGACGCTGGTGGTTTAGCTGCTGGAACAACCGTTTTCGGTTGGGTCATAGAGACCGGAGTCGAGGTGGATGCGGAAGTCGATCCCCGACTTTGATTGGGCCGAAGGTTCGAATACCGTCCCCGCATGGCAGCTTGTTTTTCCACTTTATGAGCAAGCCTGCACACATCATCAAACGTATAATAGGGGTGTAACTGCACAACATCCGAAATATCGGTGCGTAAAGAACCCAAAAATCTAGCAATAACTTGCTCTTCATCTTCGTCTGCGCCGCACCGCATCCTTAAACGTTCAAACTCCAAAATAAAGTCATGCACAGTTAAAGTCCCCTGTTTTAATCCATGATATTCTAAAAAAGCATCTTGTCGATGGTTAACGGGTAAGAATTTTTTTTTCATTAGACGCTTCATCTTGTCGGACGAAACGATTTTTTGTTTACCTTCTTGGACACGTTTTTGTTTTAAGTGTTCCCACCACAATGACGCGTGTTTTTTTAATTTAATAGCAACAAGTTTTACCTTCAGGTGATCAGGAACGTCCTTGAGATCAAAGACCCGTTCGACAGTATGTAACCAACCAATAAACTCGTCCGGCTGAACCCCGCCTTTAAAATCTGGAATTTCTACACGAATCCCTAGGGATCGCAGTGGGTCGGACATGAGGGGTGGTGGGCGACGTCCCCTGGTTGGCCTACCAAAAGGATTGTCGTAAATCCCGTCCCATTCAGTTTGTTCCGAATCGCTCTCCTGTTGCCATCTTCCTTCGTTGGTCGGTTGTAATCCGGCATCTGCAAGTTGTTGGCGCAGCCTTTCAATTTCTTCTATGTCTCGCGGATCACGTCCATAACAACTGTTGCCTCTATCGGCGAATCGACGTTGATTTATGTTATGATCCGACATGGCTCTGATTACCACTTGATAGCGTGATGGTTACACGATGTTGATCTATGTCAACGATAACTTCCTGAACTATGTCAAGTGTGACATCTGCCCCAAACCCGAACCCGAATGCCCGACTCGAACCCGAAGTTGTTATCCTTTAAATTTGTAATCGTATTTATTTTCTCAAAATGTAACGTTCATTTATGTTACTATGAATAAACGCATTAGATTCTACGTTATTAGCGTCTCAATTAAATAACCGTATTTACATCGCAAAATATTCACGCGTATCTAATATTTATTATTCGTGGCAATAAAACTCAAAATATATATATAAATAAATATATATATAGCTCGTAAAATAAAATTATGGAAATCGTCAAACAAAAAAAAACGCTTCAACGTCTCGAAATAGCCTTTTAATGGCGTAAACGAGCTAAAACTATAAAAACGTCACTTGTATAATTGTTACGTTACAATTTAGTTAAGCTAGTTAGTTAAAATATATATATATACTTAACTTTGGGCTAAATCTGTCAAGTTACAAACTACTATTTAAAACTTAAAATAACTAAATGCAATAACCTGAAAACTAGAGGGACCTGTTGTGTACGTAACGAATTCACCCAGCCCCCACCCCCCCTTATGCCCGTGTTTCCGGCAAGACAAAATCCGGCCAATTTGGCCGGAATATCCCCGGGTCCGGCGAGCACTTTTTCATTCGATTTCAACACCTAAAATTCAATTAAAGACCATAGAAATGACCGTAGTCAAGAGTCGATCACTATACCATCATAAATTTGCCGATTAAAACCCTTAAATCCGTGTGTTAAATCAAAACTATAATCGTTTGCAATACCCACATACTTGGATCGTTTTTAACGCATCAAAACAGTGAATTTGATAGACTAAAATCATCAATGCTGCACTTTGAAATCGTTTGTAACAATCAATTGAACCAAAACATCCCTCATTAACACCTAATTCATCAACAATACTCGTATCAACCCGCAACCTTATCGACTACTTTCGTTTAACCAAAACACAATTCCTTTTGCATATACGCTCTTCGTCACCTGCTATCACTCTCTGTTCATCCAATTTCAAACAAGAACACTTAAAACTTAGCCTTTGATCTCCGAAGCCGTCGCCCCTGTTCATCGTGTTCATCGACGCGATTCTTTAACAATCAAGTAAGTTTTATACGTTAAAATGATCATTGTGTTGTCCTGATCAAAAGCCCTCTACTTGTTTTTGAATTGATTCACTGGTTTGAACGAATCGGATCAATCTTTGTTCTAGGGCTTGGATTGAAATGGGGTGTTCTTGGATTAGAAAAGTTAAAACAATTTAAAAGCAGATTTCATAACAAAAAAATGGTTCTGGTCTGGTGGTTGGGTGCGAAATTGTAAACGATTAGGCCAGGGGTTCGAAACCCACTGCCCTCATACTTTATATTTTTATATAATTTTCATTTCTTAAACATCTAATCTTACTTATCTAATAACCTAAATAATATAAGTAAGTTTTGTAATTTAAAATACATACATGTATGGATGGATTTGTATAAAATATATATATATATATATATATATATATATATATATATATATATATATATATATATATATATTGCTTAAAACATTGTCGTTTATCAAAAATTGGTTCTTGAAACTCTAAATTCCCAAATTGGATTTTGAAACCCTAAATTGGACTTGAAACCCTAAATCCCCAAATTGGATTTGAAACCCTAAATTCCCAAATTGTATTTTAAAGCCCTAAATCCCAATTGGTACTTTAAAATTCTAAAGAAAATCCCAAATTATACTTTGAAACCCTAATTTCAAATTTATAATTTTAAACCCTAAAACCCCAATTTCAAAAACCCTAGAAGCTCTATTTTCTTGATTCTAGTTATTACGTTACTTGCTTCGTTTCTAAATTAGGTTCTCCCGGTTAATTAGGTGATTCTAATGTCTGGGCGATCCTTGATTCTCTCTAGTTACTTTCTAGTGTTACTATTATCTTTGGATTTCAAGGTGAGTAAACTCACTCCCCTTTTTCCATTTTACTATTTTGGGGCTGAAATATGTCTTTTACTATATTGCGTTTTCTATTCGTCTTCTAAAAGAGATCATACAAATATGTTAATCTAGTTCGCGGCTTGATGCAATCTTATGTGTTAGTTAAAAGTAGTTTTATTGCTTTGTAATCCCACCGGTACAATGTTAGCGCTAATGGTTTGACAAACCCACCTGCTTGTACAACATCGATAGGTGATTTAAACCCGGCCTTTCTAATTCCATGTTTACTATGTCGAGATGCTATGTTGCTATACTATGTTGCTATGCTATGATGCTATACTATGCCATGTCCCTAAATTGCTAAATGATGACTTATATATCGAGACGGTAAACGACGGTTATTAAAAGTTATCATTATTTATTACATGAGTGGTTCTCATGACAAATGGCTAAACGAGATACTATGGGTTCTATTGTGGTTGGTGTGCTATTCTATTCTAGGGGTCCTGGTAGGGTGATATTACGAAATTACTATACATGTGGGATTGCGCAGCATATCTTGTTGATCTCGGCTTTCAATACTATTACTATTCAATTTGGGTTTTACTCACTAGCTTGTGTAGCTAACTTTATTTTCACATATTTCAGGTGATGCTTATGATTATTTTGCTGCTTTTGCCAAGACATAGGATTGCCTTGGACCTAGTTTAATTAATAAAGACAATTGCATTTACTGTTTCGGTTTTATTACTTTTGTCGTATCCATTTAAGACTGATGTTCTAAACTTACTATATCATTATTAAACGTAATAAATAAATACCATGTGCTTTGTTTACTATGGATATCCAATTCTATGACAGCCCGGTGTTTTCCGCCACCGGGCGGGGTGTCACATCAAGAACACGTTTGAATCCTCCAAACGATAAACTTTATTAGTTCTCAAAATAATTAACCAAGTTTTAACAAAAAGAAAAGGACATTAAATAGTAACCCTAACTTGAGGAACAAGTCTAAACAAAAATCAAAACAAATATTATACTAAAATAGATTAGGGCCGGCCAAGGTGGAGGTAAACTTGGACCCGTCCCGAATAAGCCCGCGTGCCCTCTTAGCCATTTCGTTTGGAATCGGTTTGCAAGCCCCGAAACCCGCCATACTTGAATCACCCCCCTCGCCATCACCCTATGCATCCAAACAGTTCAATTGTTTACTTGTGATTTGAAAAGTTTGACTTTTGGACCAACTTTTACCAAAGTTGACTGTTGTTGACCCAACAACCCGTGGGTGAGTTTTTAATTGTATTCATGTTTGTTTATGTTCATTTAGACAATGAGAGCAATCGAATTCTAGCACATAGTACATATGTTAAAGAATCAAACTTTGTTTTTAGTAAAGTTACTATTTCTAGGAAGTCACATCCGAGAATACATTTTAAGCAAATCTAACTCTACTATAAGTAACCATATAAACATCACATAAGTCACATATAGTGTCTATCATGCTCCTTATGAAAGTTCTCAACACTCGATTCAATTATGCTACTAACTTTAAGAAGATTAACTGATCACATTCAAAATCATCAAGTTGTCCACCTATGACTATGCATATTTGAAACATTCATATTACTTACTTATGAACCTAATAGCATGAAAGCATCATCACCAAGTCATCATATGTCTAATTGACAAGTTACACACAAAACACAAGTGAAACACATTGCAAGTCCATTATTCAGATTTTTCAGCTTTGTTGACCCTTTTTATTTTGTACAGAAACCAACATAAACTAACATGTACAAGTCCCAAATATAACTATAGATTAAATACTGTCTTAAGTTCATTTCTTATTTTATATACTTTACTTGAAACCTAAATCAACTATTTATTAAAAATACCTCTTTACATCAAGGTCAGAAAAGACACCTGATTGCATACTATAAAGTATTATAAAATTTGAACGACCATACAGGGGAATAAAAATACAAGTTTTACCAATATAGAAAGCTAAGACAATAAGCTTTAATTTGGTGTAAGAATCATCCAAGAATACCTTATAATTATAAAGTTATGACCTTTTGAAGTTGACTCATTTTCTATCCAGATTTTCAGATTTGACATCTGTTTTTGTAAAATCAAAAAGTCTCATTTAATCTTCTCTAAAAATTAATTGGTTTAGTTTTCTGGAAACTAGACTCTTTAAACTACAATCTAGGCTCAAGAATGACTCATTTTGGTTCGGTTTTCAACAAGTTTTAGTCCATGTAAAATCAGGTTACGAATCTGTCAAAATTACATCATTACCGGTTTTGTCAAAAACATGATTAAAGCAATATGATTAGTATCCATATTTCATTCTAATCATCATACAAGTGCATATCTAACTATATTCAATCATTATCATGCATAAAATTCCATGTTCTCATGCCTTCATAATCACCCTAGTTTCACAAAACACAAACATGGATTCTATTGATTATCAATTTATCAAAACATCAAATGAACCCAAAATCAATAACCAATTCCACAACACAATCACCAATTGACAAATTTGGATGAACTAGGGTTTTTAGTATACAAATTTTGAACATATATATGTAACTTTTATGAACGAAACTTACTTGTAATGCGTTTATAGCTTCAATTCACACCCAAAGGCACTACCAATTGAATCAAACTAGCCAAAAACTATGATCTTGTATATGTGTGGGTGTGCGACGGCTACAAGGGAGAAAAAAAAGAGTGTTTGGCTGATTTTTTTTTATAAAATTAGGTTTAGGTTATTAGTTGTTTTGTTAATTCTTGTTAATGTTAAATTGGGTTGGGCCTTGGGCCATCCATGGGTCACATGGGTGATTCACGGGCCCCGTTTCACTTCGGTTTTGCAAACACAATGAAAATATTTCTCGAATATTCATTTTTGTTTCATAATGGTTACCGAAATCCGTAAATGGTTAAAACCGGTAAAATACGCGGTTACACGAAAATTCAACAATTAAACACACATAACAGTTAAAATGTATTATTATTGTATTCGTATTCATTTAAGATAACCAACGCCCGAGTATTAACTCGTGTGGTCGTTTCGTGTGAATATGTATATAACAATTTGCACATTAAATTCATCAAATTTAATGAAAAGTATAATTGCGTTAACGTGACTAACAGAGTTTAACTAACGAAGTTAACCTGAATTTGTCGGGTTTCACACCTAATGTAAGACTCTACTTTGAACTACTCTTTTCGTCAAAACATGATGCATGGGTGCATAAGTGAAGTTTTTACGACTCCTAAGGACGACTCAACACTCAGTCTGTATAGGGATATCCACAGATGGATCTGCAGAACTACCCCCAAGCAACCATAAAAAAGATTAAGCAAAGAAATAACAAGGAGGCCTTTAAAAGAATTGGCCACTTGACAACACTGTCACTATCCATCAAGGTTAGATAGTTAGAAGGACTTAAGCCTTAGTGCTCCGAAAATGTGTCAATCAATCTGAAATAACAAGCCAGGGCTCTAAGTTAGTTCACAATTTCTCAGTTACTAATCACATTTTGTATGGTCACCAAGGGTAGTACTACATAGACATGGCCGTCTTGGATATGAGTGTTACCTACACATATAGTCGACAGAAAATAGCTCTCTAACTTAGCAACTCACTATATTAAAACAAAACTTGTAAATCTAGGAAACTAAAGGGGGATGGGGGTGAATAATTTCTTAAAATGTTCTCTTCTTTTGTTTTAGAAAGCTTGGAGTAGACTTGGTGTTTGATTAACTAATGTAAGTAAGTTAAATATTTAAAGGGAAAAAACAACAAAATCGATTTATACAAGTTCAAATGATGTTAACTAATCATTCTATGTAGTCTCCCCGATCTTCAATCTAGAGTTTTCTCCACTATCAACGTCTCTCTAAAACAGTAGAGATCACCGGCACAACATCTCACTATTTCAAAGGAAGTGATCACCTTCTTTGACTCCGCTATTTTAAGATAGTGAGTCTTTAAAATTACAACACCTTCACTATACCAAGATAGTGACTAAACCTAACACTAAGTTAAGAGAGTGTTTTACAATATCAACCCGACACTATATCAAGATAGGCTTTTTTACAAAATCACTAGTTCTCCAACTAGTGAGCCAATTACAACTTATGATGTGATTTTTGATTAATTTTCTTCTTTTTCCTCTAACTTTGTTGATTCTCTACTTTGGATGTGATGTGACATCTGCCCCGGACCCAAACCCGAATGACCCGGCTCGAGCCCGAAGTTCTATCCTAAATGTATCCGTACTCTTTTATTTACAAATGTAACATTTCGATAGTAAACTATTTAAATAAATATGTTGTGCAATGTATCCGATCAAGTTATTTTCTACAACGTCACCATCAAGCTAAACGTATATAATCGTCGCTTAATTAATCGTTCCGTCTCAGCCCAGTTAAATTAGTTGGTTGAATTAATTTATAACTAACTTTGGGTCAATATTGTAAATATTAAAATTTGTTTTGAAAGTTTTGGGCAAAAGTTAAAACCAATACAAGTATAGGGGCTGTTTGTGTAACTTGCGCTTTAAACCCAGCCTTCCCCCCCCCCCCCCCATGTTTCCGGCAACAGCAACTCCGGCCAGATTGGCCGGAAAATCCCCATCTCCGGCGAGGCCTCAAAAACCCGTTTTTAGCACTTTACAACAAATCAAACATATACAAAATCATCCTAATACTATTCTAAGCATGATTCGAACATCTAATCAGTTTCTAATCACCTAAATATTGATCAATTTCTCAATCCAAAACCGGTTCAAAAACCCACTTTATCAAAACGACTATAAACGTATCCAATTTATGTTTTCATTCAATACCAGACGTCCTCTCGGCATCTCGAAATCAATTCCAACTGTTAATTGCACCCAATCGATCCGAATTATCCAATCAATTGCCATCTTCGGTTCATACTCCACTCTAAGTCAAACGACATCAATCCATTAACTAAAACACAATTCAACTTACCTGCACCTTCCTCCTTACTCGATTCCACTTTCTGCAACTCCACTTTCTGCGTCTATAATCAAAAAATCTGTAAGTGATTTCATTTCTATTCGGTTCGGTTCATCGGTGGGAAGCCATTCAGTCTTTGATTTAATCTGAAATTGATATAGGGGTTTTGTTCATCTAATCACGTTGAAGGAATCTGGAAGTTGAGTTGGATTATAGCAGCTCCTAGATATCATTTCACAATCCAAGACGTCGTGTTCTTGTTCTTCATCTTCATCGTCTCAATCTGATCGAATCCAAGTAAGTTAAATATGTCAAAATGCTCGAAATTTAATGGGGATTAAAAGCCCTATCTCTAATTCGGGTTTGATTATCTGATTTAAACGAATTTGGGATTTTCTTGATCTAGGGCTTGTAGTATGAAATGGGTGTTTTGTATATTAAAGAACAAAAACAATCGCTGCCTGTTTAAAAACCAAAAAGCGCGTCTGGCTCAGTGGTAAGACAACTGGTTGTGGCGCGTTTGGTCGTGGGTTCGAGTCCCACTGACCCCTTTTATTTAATTTTTATCTTTTAACCCCTTTTCTTCTAAATTGTGTACAAATATTATTTCAAATATAAAAACTAGAAAGGGATTATTACAAAAATATATACTATACGAAAATACGATTATAACTCGTACCTAAATTCCCAAACTATACTTTGAAACCCTAATTTTTAATTGATACTTTAAAACCCTAAATTCCCAAATTATACTTTGAAACCCTAATTTTAAATTTGTAATTTAAAACCCTAAAACCCCAAATCCAAAACCCTAGAAGTTTTATTTTCTTGATTCTAGTTATTACGTTACTTGCTTCGTTTCTAAATTAGGTTCTCCCGGTTAATTAGGTGATTCTAATATCTGGGCGATCCTCGATTCTCTCTAGTTACTTTCTTACGTTGCTATTATCTTTATTCAGGTGAGTAAACTCACTTCCCATTTTACTATTTTTTTGCTTTGGGACTGAAATATGATTCTTATTACTAAACTACGGTTTCTTTTCTTTTTGATTCTATTTTCAAATGAGATCATAAAATATGTTAATCTTGTCGGCCGCTTGATGCAATCTTATGTGGTAGTTAAAAGTAGTTGTATTATTACGTAATTTCCACCGGTACGATGTTAGCGCTAACGGTCTGACAAACCCACCTACACTATATGGCACGTTAGGTGATGTGATGCCGGCGATTCTTGTTGTTGATTCTTTGTGTTGGTTACTAGATACTATCCTATGATACTTGTTACTATGTTGCTATGCCTCTAGATGTTAAAACAATTATTGATAACTTATTTATCGAGACGGTTAATTGACGGTTAAAGGACGGTTAAATGACGGTTAGACGGCAGTTATCATTAATTGTAACATGAGTGGTTCTCATGACCCGTTGCTAAAAGTTACCATGCGGGGTATATGTTTCTTGTTTCTATGTGGTTCTATGGTCACGGTTGTGTAATATGACGAAATTGCTATACACATGAGCTTGCGCAATATATTTCTAATGATCTCGGATTTCATACTATGTATTATTTACTGTGTTTTTACTCACTAGCTATTCTCGTAGCTAACTTATTTTAATCATATTTCAGGTGGCGTTTGAAGTTGTTTCGGTTGCTTGACACATAGGATGCCATGGACTTAGAAAATAATAAAACAATGACGTTTCTGTTTCCGGATTTATTTACTGTTTTGGGACTATTTATTTCCTGTCACGTCACAACATTGAATGCTTAATAATATTAAAACATACTTCTTAGATGCCATGTGCTTTGTACTTTTGATATCCAACCGACTTGACAACCCGGTGTTTTCCGCCACCGGGTAGGGTGTCACAGTTTGGTATCAGAGCCATGGTTATAGGGAACTAGGATAGGATATTAGAAATACACCGACCTAGACTATAACCTAAGAGTCCTTAGTGCAAATAGTTGTACTTAGGAATTCTTTTGGACTTATTGATTTCCTTTCTACGAACCTTTCTATGCTTTTCTTTATCTCATTTCTCGTCCGATTTCGCGAAGGAACTGCAAGAGACTCTTCTGTGTGATTAGGATCTTCTCTTTGTGGAATCTCGTCATCGTCTTAAGTGAGTTTGAAACGTGAGAACGTGTGCAATCTGGAAGGGGGAACGCCTGTATCACGGACATCCTGTCTAAGGCAAGCATTTCGTATAAATCTCTTTAAGAGACCTGTATGCTTACCTGGGGATGTCTGAGATGAGTGTGAACCTATAGGCTAAAGCACGCCTTCTCAAATACGTTGAAAAACGAACTTGACACTTTGATAAGTCATTAGTGTCCAAAACCAAGACACATCCTAAGCCTTCAAAACTCTATTTTCTTGATAATTCTATAAATTTCATTTTTTCTATGATTTCTAATGAGTTTCTATGTTATTTCAAACGTTCCTTTTCCCGAAGTTCATTTACTAATGTTTCTAAAAGTTCTAAGTGATTTTCTGTGTTATGTTTCTAAAGGATTCTATAAAGTTCTAAGTGATTTTCCGTGTTATGTTTCTAAAGGATTCTATAATGTTCTAAGTGATTTTCTGTGTTATGTTTCTAAAGGATTCTATAATGTTCTAAGTGATTTTCTGTGTTATGTTTCTAAAGGATTCTATAATCTCATTTAATCAAAATTTTGTTACAACGTATGTTACCTCGAATTTTGATCCGTGTCTTATGAAAATTCTTTCTATCTTATCTTGTAGAATGGCTGCTAGACGTGCACAACTCGCTAACGTTATTGCGACCCAGATGGCTAATATGTTGCCTAATCTCGTGACCCAGCTCAATAATGCCAATCAGAATGCTGGAACCGCGACACCTCGATGCACCCTCAAGCATTTCAATTCTTGTGGTCCGACTAAATTCTCTGGTAATGAAGGAGCCACCGGACTCCTTCAGTGGTACGAAAGCATGGAAAGCACTTTCGTCAACTGTGAATGCCCGGATAATCTGAAAGTTCGCTATGCTACGAGTGTACTCCAAAAGGGTGCACTCACCTGGTGGAACGATGAGAAACGGAGGCTCGGGGAAGCCGCCGTGACCGCATTGACTTGGGCTCAGTTTAAAACCACTATGACCAGCAAGTATTGCCCTCCGAGCGAAATTCGTAAGCTCGAGGGTGAATTTTTGAACCTCCAACAGGACAGTGGTGACAATGTAGCGTACAATGATCGTTTCTCGCAACTCAGTGTTTTGTGCCCCAACATGGTTACTCCGGATTCCCGGGGAATTGAGCAGTATATCGGGGGTTTGCCTATGACGATTCAGGATGCGGTATGGGGAAGTAAGCCAGCGACGGTAGGTGAGGCGATGTCCTTGGCCGGACGCCTTACTGATAATCACGTGAAAGCGGGTACTCTAAACCGCAAGGGGAATAAGAAGTTGAAAGGTTCATCTGATAACGATTCCAAGCCTTCCGGGGGAAAATTCCATAGGGGCTTCAAGCCCGAATCCTCCTCAAACTCCAAGAAACGAAAGAATCAGGCTGCTAACTATGCTGTCACCACCCAGACTCCTATCGCGGCACCGCAAGGTGGTTATGGTGGCAACGTTGCCAGGAAACCCTATACTGGCACGCTGCCCAAATGCAATAAATGTCCTTTCCATCATGCCCCCGAAACTCCATGTCGGAGATGCAGCATCTGCCAATGTATTGGTCACTTATCCAAAGATTGTTTCAACAATGCCAACAACGTCAGGGCTGTTCCGGGTCGGGCTTGCTACAACTGCGGTGACCCGACCCATTATCGCAACAACTGTCCGCAACCAATCAACGTGAATGTGAACACAAACGCCAATGCAAATCAGGCGGGCCGTGCGAGAACCTTTAACGTTAATACAAATCAAGCGCATGCCAACAACGATGTGGTGAACGGTATGTTTCTCGTTAATGAACGTTATGCTTCTATTTTGTTTGACTCGGGTGCCGATAAGAGTTTTGTTTCTTTAGAGTTTGCTTCATCTTTTACTGCTAGTCGTATTGGCCTTGATATTCCTTATGTGGTAGAGGTGGCAAACGCGAAAAGTGTTACTATTAGTTCGTTCTTTAAGGGGTGTATGCTTAACCTTATGGGTCACGTCTTTTATGTCGATCTCTTGCCTATGACGCTCGGTAGTTTTGATGTTATTATTGGTATGGACTGGCTATCGGCCAACGGTGCGGAAATTGTGTGTAGGGAAAAGGTTGTTCGAGTTCCTCTTCCATCGGGTCAAATTTTGAATGTATCGGGGGAAAAGTCTCCTGTCGGGTTGAAACTCATGTCTTGTGTCGAGGCTCAAAAATATATACGTAAGGGGTATGTTGCATTCTTAGCGCGTGTCGAGGTCAAGGAATCGAAAGAAAAGAAACTTGAAGACATTCCTGTTGTGCGAGATTTTGCGGAGGTTTTTCCCGATGACGTAACAGGTCTCCCACCCGCACGACAAGTTGAATTCCGTATCGACCTTGTTCCCGGTGCTACTCCTGTTGCAAGAGCTCCTTATCGTCTTGCACCGTCCGAGCTCCAAGAGTTAGCCAGTCAGCTCCAAGAGCTATCCGATAAAGGTTTTATCCGTCCGAGTTCCTCACCGTGGGGTGCTCCAATTTTGTTTGTTAAAAAGAAAGACGGCTCGTTCCGTATGTGCATCGATTATCGCGAGCTCAATAAACTTACTGTCAAAAATCGTTATCCGTTGCCGCGTATCAACGACCTTTTTGACCAGCTTCAAGGTGCAACTTGTTTTTCTAAGATTGATCTTCGTTCGGGTCACCATCAACTGCGTGTGCACGAAGATGACATACCGAAAACTGCGTTTCGTACGCGGTATGGTCACTTTGAGTTCACAGTCATGCCTTTCGGTTTGACTAATGCACCTGTTGTTTTCATGGACTTGATGAACCGTGTATGTCGACCGTTTCTAGACAAGTTCGTTATTGTATTCATCGATGATATTTTGATCTACTCTAAATCCAAAACTGATCATGAGCAGCATCTTCGTTCTATTCTTCAGATGCTTAAGCAGGAATAGCTCTTTGCCAAGTTTTCCAAGTGTGAGTTCTGGCTCAAGGAAGTTCAATTCTTGGGTCACATTGTTAATGAGCATGGGGTTCAGGTGGATCCCGCAAAAATTGAAACCGTCAAAAATTGGTCAGCACCTTCAACCCCGACCGAAATCCGTTCTTTTCTTGGTTTAGCGGGTTATTATCGTCGGTTCATTTCTAATTTCTCCAAGATTGCGGTCCCTCTCACGTCTTTAACTTGTAAGAATGTACCGTTCGTGTGGGGTCCCGAGCAACAAAAAGCGTTTGATATTCTTAAAGACAAATTGTGTAACGCTCCTATTCTTACTCTCCTCGACGGGCATGAAGATCTTGTTGTTTATTGCGATGCCTCGAAACAGGGTCTTGGTTGTGTTCTTATGCAACGGGGTAAAGTTATAGCTTATGCCTCGAGGCAGTTAAAAATTCACGAAAAGAATTACGCCACCCACGATCTTGAATTGGGTGCCGTGGTGTTTGCTTTCAAGATATGGAGGCATTATCTCTATGGTACAAAATGTCTTGTGTACACCGATCATAAAAGTCTCCAGCATATTCTAAATCAGAAAGAGCTTAATATGAGGCAAAGGCGTTGGGTCGAATTACTAAGCGATTACGATTGTGAAATCCGTTACCACCCGGGTAAAGCTAATGTTGTCGCTGATGCTCTTAGTCGTAAGGAACACGTCATGCTTTCTTGTGTTTCCCTACGTGTTAATCTTAAGTCTCAAATTCTTGAAGCTCAGCGTGCAGTTGTTTCTGAGGGTACTTTTCGGGATGAGATGACTGTTGGTACCGATTTACAATTGGAAACTAAAACCGATGGTCTACTCTATTTTATGAATCGTATCTGGGTGCCTTCCCGTGGTAATATCCGTGCTCTTATTATGGATGAAAATCATAAAAGTCGTTATTATGTTCATCCGGGTGCAGATAAAATGTATATGAATCTTCGGCCTCATTATTGGTGGCCTGGGATGAAGAAAGACGTCGCTCTGTATGTTTCTAAGTGTTTAACTTGTGCAAGGGTCAAGGCCGAGCATCAACGTCCTTCTGGTCTTCTCGTGCAACCCGAAATCCCTGTTTGGAAGTGGGAGAGTATCGCCATGGATTTTGTTACTAAGCTTCCTCCTTCAAATGGTTACGATAGCATCTGGGTGATTATTGATCGGTTAACAAAATCTGCTCATTTTCTGCCAATCAAAGAAACTTATTCGGCGGAAAAGCGAGCTCAACTTTACGTGAAAGAGATTGTTTGCCGTCATGGGGTGCCGTTGGATATTATTTCTGACCGTGATGGTCGTTTTATGTCTCGTTTCTGGAAGGGTCTTCAAGAAGCTTTGGGTACTAAACTCAATCTCAGTACTGCTTATCATCCCCAAACCGATGGTCAAAGCGAGAGAACTATTCAAACTCTCGAGGATTTGCTTCGATCTTGTGTTATTGATTTCAAAGGTAAATGGGATGCTCATCTTCCGTTGATCGAATTCTCGTACAACAACAGTTATCATTCTAGCATCGATATGGCACCGTTCGAAGCTCTTTATGGTCGTAAATGTCGTTCTCCTCTATGTTGGACCGAAGTCGGTGATTCTCAGATTACTGGGCCAGAGATGGTTCAGGAGACCACCGATAAAATCCGAAAAATCCGAGAGAATCTTCTAGCTGCTCGAAATCGGCAAAAGTATTATGCTGATAAAAAGAGGAAGCCTATGGAGTATGAATCGGTGATATGGTATTACTTAAAGTGTCTCCATGGAAGGGAGTTTTCCGTTTTGGCAAAAAGGGAAAGCTAGCTCCCCGATATGTGGGTCCATTCAAAGTTCTTAAAAAGATCGGGAAAGTTTCTTACGAGTTGGAACTGCCTGAGGAATTGGGTGGTGTTCATCCCGTGTTCCACGTTTCTAATCTGAAAAAGTGTTTGTCTGATGAAAATCTTATCGTGCCCCTCGACGAGATCCAAATTGATGAATCTATGCAATTTATTGAGCGACCATTAGAAATTATGGATCGAGAAGTCAAGCAACTCAAGCGGAGTCGGATACCGATCGTCAAGGTTCGTTGGGAGTCTAAGCGTGGACCCGAATTCACTTGGGAACGCGAGGACCAAATGAAGGCAAAATATCCGCATCTCTTCGCTTCAGCTTCAACTACTTCGGTTTGAGCAAATTTCGGGACGAAATTCTTTTAAGGAGGGGAGACTGTGACATCTGCCCCGGACCCAAACCCAAATGACCCGGCTCGAGCCCGAAGTTCTATCCTAAATGTATCCGTACTCTTTTATTTACAAATGTAACGTTTCGATAGTAAACTATTTAAATAAATATGTTGTGCAATGTATCCGATCAAGTTATTTTCTACAACGTCACCATCAAGCTAAACGTATATAATCGTCGCTTAATTAATCGTTCCGTCTCAGCCCAGTTAAATTAGTTGGTTGAATTAATTTTATAACTAACTTTGGGTGTCAATATTGTAAATATTAAAACTTGTTTTGAAAGTTTTGGGCAAAAGTTAAAACCAATACAAGTATAGGGGCTGTTTGTGTAACTTGCGTTTTAAACCCAGCCTTCCCCCCCCCCCCCCCCCCCCCGTGTTTCCGGCAACAGCAACTCCGGCCAGATTGGCCGGAAAATCCCCATCTCCGGCGAGGCCTCAAAAACCCGTTTTTAGCACGTTACAACAAATCAAACATATACAAAATCATCCTAATACTATTCTAAGCATGATTCGAACATCTAATCAGTTTCTAATCACCTAAATATTGATCAATTTCTCAATCCAAAACCGGTTCAAAAACCCACTTTATCAAAACGACTATAAACGTATCCAATTTATGTTTTCATTCAATACCAGACGTCCTCTCGGCATCTCGAAATCAATTCCAACTGTTAATTGCACCCAATCGATCCGAATTATCCAATCAATTGCCATCTTCGGTTCATACTCCACTCTAAGTCAAACGACATCAATCCATTAACTAAAACACAATTCAACTTACCTGCACCTTCCTCCTTACTCGATTCCACTTTCTGCAACTCCACTTTCTGCGTCTATAATCAAAAAATCTGTAAGTGATTCCATTTCTATTCGGTTCGGTTCATCGGTGGGAAGCCATTCAGTCTTTGATTTAATCTGAAATTGATATAGGGGTTTTGTTCATCTAATCACGTTGAAGGAATCTGGAAGTTGAATTGGATTATAGCAGCTCCTAGATATCATTTCACAATCCAAGCCGTCGTGTTCTTGTTCTTCATCTTCATCGTCTCAATCTGATCGAATCCAAGTAAGTTCAATATGTCAAAATGCTCGAAATTTAATGGGGATTAAAAGCCCTATCTCTAATTCGGGTTTGATTATCTTATTTAAACGAATTTGGGATTTTCTTGATCTAGGGCTTGTAGTATGAAATGGGTGTTTTGTATATTAAAGAACAAAAACAATCGCTGCCTGTTTAAAAACCAAAAAGCGCGTCTGGCTCAGTGGTAAGACAACTGGTTGTGGCGCGTTTGGTCGTGGGTTCGAGTCCCACTGACCCCTTTTATTTAATTTTTATCTTTTAACCCCTTTTCTTCTAAATTGTGTACAAATATTATTTCAAATATAAAAACTAGAAAGGGATTATTACAAAAATATATACTATACGAAAATACGATTATAACTCGTACCTAAATTCCCAAACTATACTTTGAAACCCTAATTTTTAATTGATACTTTAAAACCCTAAATTCCCAAATTATACTTTGAAACCCTAATTTTAAATTTGTAATTTAAAACCCTAAAACCCCAAATCCAAAACCCTAGAAGTTTTATTTTCTTGATTCTAGTTATTACGTTACTTGCTTCGTTTCTAAATTAGGTTCTCCCGGTTAATTAGGTGATTCTAATATCTGGGCGATCCTCGATTCTCTCTAGTTACTTTCTTACGTTGCTATTATCTTTATTCAGGTGAGTAAACTCACTTCCCATTTTACTATTTTTTTGCTTTGGGACTGAAATATGATTCTTATTACTAAACTACGGTTTCTTTTCTTTTTGATTCTATTTTCAAATGAGATCATAAAATATGTTAATCTTGTCGGCCGCTTGATGCAATCTTATGTGGTAGTTAAAAGTAGTTGTATTATTACGTAATTTCCACCGGTACGATGTTAGCGCTAACGGTCTGACAAACCCACCTACACTATATGGCACGTTAGGTGATGTGATGCCGGCGATTCTTGTTGTTGATTCTTTGTGTTGGTTACTAGATACTATCCTATGATACTTGTTACTATGTTGCTATGCCTCTAGATGTTAAAACAATTATTGATAACTTATTTATCGAGACGGTTAATTGACGGTTAAAGGACGGTTAAATGACGGTTAGACGACAGTTATCATTAATTGTAACATGAGTGGTTCTCATGACCCGTTGCTAAAAGTTACCATGCGGGGTATATGTTTCTTGTTTCTATGTGGTTCTATGGTCACGGTTGTGTAATATGACGAAATTGCTATACACATGAGCTTGCGCAACATATTTCTAATGATCTCGGATTTCATACTATGTATTATTTACTGTGTTTTTACTCACTAGCTATTCTCGTAGCTAACTTATTTTAATCATATTTCAGGTGGCGTTTGAAGTTGTTTCGGTTGCTTGACACATAGGATGCCATGGACTTAGAAAATAATAAAACAATGACGTTTCTGTTTCCGGATTTATTTACTGTTTTGGGACTATTTATTTCCTGTCACGTCACAACATTGAATGCTTAATAATATTAAAACATACTTCTTAGATGCCATGTGCTTTATACTTTTGATATCCAACCCACTTGACAACCCGGTGTTTTCCGCCACCGGGTAGGGTGTCACATGTGAAGTATGTTAAGAGAATTCTTTGAATATTGCTTGAGAGTGTTTAGAGTAAGAGGGGTGAAGTTAAATGTTGAGAAATTACCTCTTTTTATAACCAGGTTGTGAAAAAAGTGAAGAGGACCTCCTGTAGAGTCGATGGTCGATTCCACGGTCTGTTGGATTGACCATGGAGAGTCTGGAGCATTGTCTTCGTCTTTGACCTTTTGAACATTGTGAGAAGTCACTTTCTCCTTTTATCAGATTGTTCCATACTTACCTCTTCTATGCAACCACTCAAAGCACCACAACCATTCCATGCAAGTCTTCCATTATCAAAATAGAGATTCCCTTTTGACTTTTGCTTTATTACTCACTATAGCAGTTTATGTCTTCAATGCATGATAGGAGTTTAAATGATAGTAACTTTGGTCTTTATTCTTGCCAGAATTTTTAACCTTGATAATCCATTTCTTGTAAACATAAAACTTGACTTGATAACATGAGATGAAATTCAACATATATTACTAGCAGCATAATGACATTTACATACTTAAACAAGTGTTCAAGAAACTTGTATGAGACATATATCAATCTTTAAAAAACTAATACCATTTCATGTCATAATTTAATTTATCATTATCAAAGCATTACATACTTCAACAATTGTTCTAGACTTGTCCCAACAGAAACATATACATGTAACCAAAGTAGAATCAAAACATAACTTATATTAAGATAACAAACATTGACTAGTAATCTCACCTAAGTAGTTTAAAGAATCTTAGCCAAACATAGCAAGGGATACAATAAGAATCTAACTTGGAATAATGTTAGAAAACATCATCATAAGATTTGATAATTATTGAATTGATTCAATTTACATGGAATGATCTAATATCCTACATACTAAGCTAATAAAATAGTAAATAACAATAGGAGGTTGGAGCGATGCATGATGGTTGGGAAAAAAACGTAGCGCTTTAGAGAAAAACGTGGTTGGAGGCTCTAGAAATGCTCCATTCGGAAATGAGCAAAGGCTGCTATTTATAGGCTGATAAGGGGACTTGAGGCACAAGGGCGTATGGTTCCCAAAATTCTTCTCCACAATCTCGTTTCAGTACGGATATGATATTCCTTCCAGAAACGAGGGTGTGTGCCTGAATATAGGGGCGTGACACGTTGGTCAAGCATGGAGGCATTGAAGTCACATGGGGTCGTGCCTCTCCTCTGATCTTGGATTCTTCTAATTTAATAAATACACGAGGGCATGTCCTTTCCCCTGACTTTGTATTTCTTCTTATTCAAGCACATGGGGCGTGTCTGATAGGCATGAGGCTTGTGTTAGCTTTTGTTTCTTCAAAATCTTAAAGTGTTGACTTGTTACCTCGTCCTGCAGTACGCGGAGTTGTCGGTCTTCTTCATTTTGCTAATTTTCCTTCTTTTTTACCTTATCTTTGCTTCTTTTATGACTTTCCTCTTTTTCGAGAATAAATATTCAAAATAAGACAATTAAGGACTTTTTCTCATTTTAGTTGTTTAATTAGCAAGGAATATAGATGATTTGACACAAAGTATATATTAATATTTGCATACATGATAAATCCTCACACTTAAACATTTGCTTGTCCTCAAGCAAAACTCAAGTATTGAACATACGCACCCATATTGGAATTTGTTGAAGAGCATAGGTGAACTTTGCCTAAGTTTAGTCTTACCTTATTTTGTATAAGTGACTCAAGAGAACACATATTGATTTTAGCACCAAGCTCCAATTTCATTTGTTCTTATTATTGAAAATGCTAAAAAGCATGACAAAACTACTCAAGAATTTGTCATTTACAACTTCACATGGACATTTAGTGAATCAGTGTCAAATTTTAGTAACCAAGTTCATAGGCTTGAAAAAGTATCAAACCTCAACCATTATTAATAATTACCCATATGTATCATGAGGACTTTGGAACTTTGGCTTTGGCTAAGCGTATGAAAAGTTTTAGGAAAAAATGGCTAAAAACGTGAAAGCATCGGCTTTTGAGTTTTGTAAAGAACTTGTGACTAAAAAGATGGACCTAAAACTATACAAGGGTCAATAAGACTCCAGGGATAGATAATGAAGTTTTTCTTAATTTTGCAAAACTACTACAACAATACTTCTCTTTTTTTGTTTTTCTAATTTTTTAATTCCTAAGGACCGGATGATCAAGTGATTGACTTTAGATAACAAACTAGACTTCATGAAAAAGTCACTAAGACTTTGGTAAAAATTGTGTTGTTCATTAAAAAGGGTTTTGAAAGAAAAGAGTATATTTTTTAAAAATGGGCTTTTAAAAGGTAGTGAAGTACGGGTAATGAAAGAAAAAAGGTCTAGGCTCAAAGGGGATAAAAAGAAGGTTTTACGAGAAGAAAACAAGGGGGATTTTAATTAAAAAAAAAAGGTATCCTAATGTCTTAATCATTTATACATATGTAATTATTGTGGTTTTGGAATGCATAACTTAGTTAAGTTCTAATTTGCAAACAAAAATTGATATAAAAACTCGTTCAAAAGAAATGATCACTCTTTTATATGTCATCATTGGTGTGTGATATTCGTATATATTTTTCTTTTTAAAAAATACTTTAAGAGCATTCATAGTAGGAGAACTTTTTCTCTCTAAATTTATATTAAAAACACTACATTTTCTTTCTCCTATTTAAATAATAATTTTTCATACATTAATTTATTATTACAGTTTCTCTCTCCTGCACTCACAACCACTTTCATAAAATATTAAAAAATTATAGGGGATGAACAGTAGCTTTTCAATTAGGTTGTTAGTGTCAAATGAGTCAAGCCCGAGCTCGGCTAGTTTTAGTCTAACAGAGCTCAAATTTGGCTCGTTTCGAACTTTTATAAAGCTCGAGTTTGATAAAGCTGGGCTCGTTTCACGCTTTTTATCGATTTGAACCCAAGTAGCTCGCAAACGGCTCGGCTCGTTTACACCCTCACGACAAAGATTAGGTGCTTGAGATCAGAACTGGTTACAGCATCGCTCTTGCCGCGAGACTCTTTCACATAGAATGAATTCGGTACCCCTTATCTATCTTCCTAATGAACCATCCTTTTAAGAAGAAAATGACTCCTTGACAACCACTATCCTTTCAGATGAAAATGATTCTTCAACAGAAGAAAATATGCAAACAGTTCGCAACTCATCAACTCTAGTCAGTTCACAACTTATTTGGTGGATAGAGAAGTTTGTTGTAATAAAATCTATTCAGGGGACTAGAGCTTGTTGTTACAATGAGCCATAGAAATTGGTTTAACTGGTATCATCACAAACAAGTAACAACAAAGAAGGGTGCAACAAAATATGGGAATGTGAAGGATTACTTATTACAGAAAGTTACAAGTATGATATCTGCAACCTACAATTCCCCTAAAATTTAAACAACAAAAGGACACAATCCTATCATAGATGTAAACACAACACTGGAAGTCGACCACCATGACGACCCCTAACACTATGCCAACATTATACGTACACGATATGTTCTTGTATCAACTGTAAAAACATTAACATACACACATACTGATTCTACATGTCAAGCTGCCAGCGACACAAAAGTACCACCGCCTGTTACTCTCTATCTTTACCATGGCTGGGACTCCACACGACTGCCATTCTCAAATGCTGGTTCCGCCCCTTCAATCTTCTTGCTCGTTTCTCTCTCTTTATCTGCATCAGTCAAATTATCCTTTTGCCCCTCTGCAGCAGGTGCAGCGGCATCATGTGCATATGGGATTTCCTCTTTTGTGTCTTTCGCAATAGCGCTAACACCATCATTCTCAGTTTTATCTTGATCTTGTGCAACTGGGGTTTCTAGTTTGTTGTTCTCGCTGGCTTCAGTTACATCCTCAACCTTGCTTGCAGCCTTAGTTTCTTCCTCTGGGGCTTCTCCTTTGTTGTTCTCATTGGCTTCTTTGACATCAGCAACCTCGTTTACAGACTTAGCTTCTTCCTCTGGAGGAGGTATTTTTGGATTCTCACACACGTCTTCAGCAAGGATTTCAGTTTTCTCTTCTTTTCCTTCAGTTTCCTTGGGGGCATTTTTGTCCTTCTCTTCTTTTTGGTTATCATCTTTCTCAGCGCTAACTTCAACTTCAACAGGGACATTTGTGTCTCCGTCTTGTTTCTGGTTATCTTCCACAGGGACATTTTTGTCATCAGGTTTTTCTGCTTCCTTCATTTCAACATCTTCTGCAGCTTCAGGGTTGTTTTCTTTCACCTTCTCTAGTGTTTCATCTTCCTCGGGTTCTTTGTCTTTCTTGCCTTTCTTTGAAGCAGACCTTTTAGCCTTTTTCTTGACGGGTTCTGTTTCTAGCGGTTGTGGTGGTGGAGCTAGCTTTACTTTCTCAATGATTCTTGAAGACCGCCTTGGGGTTTCACCCGTTCCCCAGTCAAATTCGGTGATTTTGGGCCCACCAGGGTGTGATTTCAGGTATTGATCCAGCTGCTTCCTGGTGGTGATCTCTTCACCGGTTGGTGCGGTGAACACAATCTCATTTTTCTTTGGTGTCCCTGCTTTCTTTGGCAAGAACTGCATGTAACCAAACCCACAGATTATAAATCATGGGAAAATGCCATAATAGCAAATCACTATTCAAAATTCAACCAGAGAGCATACATCCACTTAAAAAGAAATCAAAACATTTCAAGTATTAATCATGTCTTGAGGGCAAGTATTAACTAAATATTTTGGTTATCACAATGGCTCAACATGTCATTTGTTTGCTTTCTTAGTTCAATTTTTATTTCAAGTTCTACTAACCAGAATCAAGTCATTTGTGGATACCCTTCACTACAATTGGCAACAGAAATGGATTATAAATTTATAACCTACATCTGAGGAAAATAATATGTACTTGTTACAGAATTAAATTGGCAGCTTATTCTAAACCAAGCCAGCCATCAGATATGTTATAGCTTATTCTAAATATAGTATTCCTCAAGAAACTCAATCGCTATCTTAGAAATATGACCACCATCAAAACATCCATCACTTACCAGACCAATGAATATCTAAGCCTCAATCCACTTTACTACAGCTCATTTCATACATCATACATGGCAATGATCCAGCTTATATAGTAACCTAGAACTACCTGTAATTCTATAAATATTCCGAAATCATGCAATCAACACCTATTTAGAAGTTATGTCTTCCAAAGAATAAGATACGGGTCAACAATATACTAAACCTTCTCGTGCAAGTGTATGTATCTGAAATATCAAAGAGCATCATTTATTCAGTGAACAACAGCCAAAAATAACAAACAGAAAGCCCATCATATGAGAGAACTCACAAATAACAAAAAAACGAACTCCAAATTTATCCAAATGGAACGCTAAAGTTTCATGAGGATGATTGGTTGTACACTATCATCATGCATGTCCTCATTCCTTGAGGTATTAACAAACTAGAAGCAAATTATTCAAAGACTTGCAAGTCGCAATACCAATCACTTAACTCCTTTTATCCTTTCAAGCTTAAGAACCGCTAAATAGACTCTTCCTCATCCAAATAGCTAACAACACAACCAAATAATATCAGAAAATGATCTTGATCACTTTGTGTGGACTCCAAGGGTCATTTGTCTACTTAACATGTTCAGCAAGAGTAGTGGCAAATATAGGAGCAACAGAAATACCATAGAATTTGGAAAACAAATATATTCTTAACAAAGTATCAAATGAAGATAAAATAAGATAAACTGATTCATCAGTATAAGCAGTCAAAAGCAATGGTAACACGGCCATATAAAACCAATACCTCAAACATGAATGCAGCGTGGTTCAGTCATTTTAATAGATATTTTTTTCCTCCATAAACAACATGATAGTTAATATAAATAACGCTACAAGCTCAGATGCATGCATGGATATATATCATCATCATCATCATCATCTGGTAGCAAGCCAAGCATGTGAGAACCACAAAACTAAGCATTCAACTCTAACTTCAAGGAGACCTGTTACAATGTAACCTCATGTTTCAGTTATTACCTTAGCTCATGCCATTTAACTCTTTCCCTCCTTATAAAGCTTCAGCCTTCACAAACTGTCTTTAGGATGTCATAAGAAACGTTTCTCAGACATAAGCTTTGGCCTTAGTCAGATCACTATGGAAAACTTTACTGTAATGCGAATATATATGCAAAATAGGTAAAGAAGAGTGACTTCAGTAGCGCAAGTTAAAATATGATGCATGAATCTTTTCATACTTTAATCTTCATCTAAAGTGCATAAAAGCATGTTTCATTACAAAGGCACTTCACTTATTGTGATTATCAGATAAACTTCCATGAAAAAAATCATTTAGAGAAACAATACTGAGTGACATATTAAAAATTTAAAATGAGCAGTGAAGAGAATAATTATCCACCAATCTAAAAGTTACTGTTTATCATCTACTTCACATCAAAAAAATTTCACTCAATGCTTGCAAACGCTCATTCCTATAACCATCTTATGTGATAAACAAAAACATTTTTGCTACTGGCCATGCGAATAAAGTAATGATAACATACGTCTGCATGTATACTGCTGGAAGTCTCACTTCATGATGGATTGGGCGTATATCAACTACATACCCGTAACAAAAACCTAAAATGAAAATTAATTTCCTTGCAGATCATCATTATATATGTCTTGACACTTAAGACAAGAAATAGGAGAGGTTGGTTGTCTTAATGGAATCTAAACCCCTCAATCAAAATACTTCAAGGATCCATCCAACTTAGCTATACCATTTGTCTTTTTCTCACCAAGTTAGCACGATATAACATACAAAAAGCACTGAAAGAAGCAACACAGTGACACTTGTCATGCTTTCTTTTGCAGGCAACACACTTGTCATGCTTTCTTTGTGAACGTAATTCAAGTACCTTCCACCACCCCACTAAGATGTATTCCTGGACACCATTAGACCCTTTCATACTTAATTGTCTAATATAACAGCCTCTAATCAAAAGTTACTAAACCTATTGTCTAATATTACAGCTCTAATAAAAAATTACTTAACTTAATTGTCTAATATAACAGCCTCTAATCAAAAGTTACTAAACTTATTTGTCAAATATAGCAGCTCTAAAATAATTACTTAACTTACTTGTCTAATCTAGCAGCCTCTAACCAAAACTTATGTTTCATTACACATGTCTCACCAACTTTATGGCTAACTCATAAGCTATTCTTCTATTAAATTGATAAATTTGTAAACACCTCCAGTCTTATGAAAAACTATGAAACGATTTTTACTTACAGATATTTTTAAGTCCTAAGAACATCCAGAAAGCTGCTACAATACACATATATGAAACCGTTTGTTTTTCTGCATGTGAGGTAACACATGGACATTTGTTGTCCCAAAAATACATCATCAAAAACACGGTTCAGAAATATGTGACGATACTTCAGAAAGATATCATATAAAACACGGTCCAGAAATCCTAGCCTTAAAAACCCTAACAAAGACATAATCAATCAAAAAACCGATTCACAATACAGTTGAGCTATACAATGAACAAAATTAAGAAATTTAACAGAAAATCGCATATTTGTCCACGCTAGCAAAATAAAACCCAAATTTCCCAAAAATCAACAAAAACAAGCGTAAAAACCCTAGCTCGCAAATCCCACCAAAACGAACAAAATTCTACACAGATACACTAATTTCATCAAAATTAAGTCACAAACAGAGCTCGAATAAGAAAATCAAACAACTACACAAGCAAAAACCCAAACAAAAGTTCACATAAACCTAACTTAAACAAACAAGCACGTATAACGTAAAACAAAATCGAAAGAGAATAAAGAGAAATAACCATCTTCTTCCAGCCAAACGGTGCAGGAAGCTCCAAAGAAACAACGTCGTCGTTTGGACCGATACTCGCCATTTTTCAACTAAAACCTAGGAAGAACAAAAGCAGCTATATCACTGTAACTGTTTACAAAAACGTATTGAAAGAAGATAGAGAAATATATAGTAGAAATTGTAAATCTGGAAGAAATAAGAGTGAAATTAGTGTTGAAATTGGTTGAAACGATGATCTTACATACCTGCGTGTGTGTGTTTCTCTCTCTTCGACTTGGATTTGGTTCGCGATATTCTGGGCGTTTGGGAACTGAAATTGCTTAATATAACCAACAAAAGTAAATACAGATGAACTTACATTCATTATGTACCCTTTATTTCTAAAACGATACACTTTGCTCCCCTCTTATAACCGTTTTTTTTTCTTTTCCTCATTTCAATCCAATCTATTGTTACCTACTATTGTTGTAATAAATGTGAAGTGAAGGGAGTATTATGTACTTTTGTAATAGTTAGAGCCTAGGGGATAGAATTGTGAGAGTGTTAAGTTAGTTGGTTAGTTAGTTAATTAGGTGTTAATATCGTTTATGATAGTAGAGGTTGATTGACCGATCGAATATTTTCCTTCAAGTTGTTTTTTTTATGTTTTGAATATATTAAGTGGTATTTGAGGGGTTGATACATAGCAGCTTTTGATTGGAGTTCAACAATTTCGTTGGAATTAATAGGAAGCAGTTGGAATACGATGACGACACATAATTAGATATTGGAGTAAAAGAACATGGGGCTATATTGTTGCGATTGGAAATGATAACTTGTATCGGTTTGACAGGGTTGAAGGTCATTCAAATAATACATAAAATTCAATGGATTATTTAGAGGCTATGAAAACATTATTGGTAGAAAATTAGAATCAGATGATAGAGATCATCAAAAGTATGCAATTACTCAGCAAAAAACTGAATAAACTCACATGGATCGAGCGAGAGGTTATTGTAAGCGATATGAGGACGAATTCGTATAAGGGAAGCATCAATCATTTTACAATATGAAATTCCTAAAATTTAGTGTAACCAATGTTTAAGGTTAGCTATGCAGAGTCGGATACTTCTTTTCCATTTATGGCACATATGAAAACATGAAAGTCAGATATGTTATTATAAATCTTGTAGACATGGCGATATGGCACCAGTCGTTTGTGTAGTGTATGGCCTTGTTCTTAGGAAGCCCCACAGTCGGTTTTAGCATTAGAAACACAATTCATAAACTTTATAAAACATTCATTACATAAGCATAGGAACATATTGTAACACCCTAGGCAAATCCCACATCGACCGTGGTCAAGAGAGATCTGAGATTTATAAGGGATGTCCAACTTTAAATACCAACAACGTGTTTTGAGGCTTAATGTTAGTGGATGAGTGGAGAACTCCACTGTTAAGCGTGCTCGGAATAAAGCAATCTCAGGATGGGTGACCATCTTGGGAAGGTTTCACCCGGGCAACCAAAAGCAAAGCCGTGAGCTCTAATGTGGCAAAGCGGACAATATTGATGGTATGAGGGGGCGGATGTTGCACATATAATCTAGTACAATTGTTCGTCATTGACATAAACCATTTTTCTTTAACAAAAACTCATAGATAACTGTAACGGAATATCAGTCTCTTAATGATTCTAGGTAGCTTCCAGATCCAAGCAAAGCCATTCTTTGATCAATAAAGCTGACAAGTCAAATTAATATGCATACAAAAATCAACAAGACTTGAGGAATAGGCTTAGTAAACGGGTCAGCTAGATTTTGATTATGTGTACTTTGTTTATAACGAAGTCTTCACGTCCCATTACGTCCCATATATAGTGGAAGTCACTTCTAATGTGCTTCGTGTTGTGATGCGACCTTGGTTCCTTCGCTTGAGCTATGGTACCAGTGTGGTCGCAAAGTATTTCAATAGGATTCTTTATGCAAGGCACAACATCGAGATCACCAATAGGCTTCTACATTAAGGCAGCTTCCGAAGCTGCAATGTATTTCAACTCGATGGCTGACATAGCAACTACGCTTTGCTTGGAACTCTTCCAAGTAATTGCTCTATCATACAGAGTGAACAAATATCCTGTCTGAGATTGAGAATCATCATGATCTATTTGGAAATCAGAGGCCGTGAAGATAAAGAAATCAAGAAAACAATAGATTGGACATGCCATTACGTTCAACTTAGTCAACAAAAGTCGAAGTCTCATTAAAACTAGGGTTTTTATGTAAATTTCCTACACATATATAAATAGGAAACAATAGTTGATTTATTATTAAACATAAAAGAGAGTTTATGATCACTAGAGCAATAAATGAACATTGTGATTATCAATAGATGATAAATGAATATTATGAGTTTATGATGATTGTTGTAAATAATATGGCTATTTATATTATGAAATCAACAATCAAGAAAACATTATTTGAATTGGGTAACTTTGTATAAACATAACCAAGTTTTGATTTTGTTTCGATTAAGTCACTCAAACTTTCTTTTGTCTCAATTGGGTAACTTAACTTTAAGTTTTGTTCCAATTAAGTCACTTAGACTTTGTTTTGTCTCAATTAGGTAACTTATCTTTAAATTTTGTTCCAATTAAGTCATTCAAACTTTGTTTTTTTTCAATTAAATAACATAAATATACTTTAATGTTTAAAGCATATATACGTGAAACTTTTTTTTATCGAAAAACATTTTTACTTTTAAAAATTGAAGCCTTTTAGAAATTTTAAAAAACTTAAAATAATGCAAAAAAATATTTTTTTTGTTATAATTTAAATATTAAAACTTATTTTTTACATGTTATCCAAGTTAATTATTTAAGATTAGAACATTTTCCTAAACTTAACTTACCTAATTGAAACAAAATAAAGTTAAGTGACTTAATTAGAACAATACTTAAAGATAAGTTACCTAATTGAAACAAAACAAAGTTTGAGTGACTTAATTGGAACAAAATCAAAACTTGATTATGTTTATGTGACATTTTCCCTATTTGAATGTGTTTGTCATCTTTTTTAATGTGTTTGTCATTTTTTTTATCAAAACAATCTAATCCTAAGATCCAAGCTTGTAAAATCCCGAGTCGCATAGGGGTGCTGGATTATGACATGTTTGTGGTTAAATAAATATATAATTTAAGATTATTTTTCATTAATATTTGAAGAACACTTAAAAAACAAGTTTAAGTGTTCTTCACCATATATTAGAAGAAAACTTCAGATTTGATGGAATCGTTGAAGAATGGATGTTATTATATCATTATTATTGTGATTACAACAATACAGAAGCAAATTTACATGATTTGTCCAAGATTTGATGATTTTTTAAAGAAAATGACTACAAGAGTATGTCTTTGCCTTTTTCACACATATGTGTGTTCTTCACAATTTCCAAGATCTGAGATATCAAAATCGATTATTATCATCAATAACACCACAATGGTGGACTCCAAAATTTAGCGTAAGTGCTAGATAATGGACTCGTTGGTGTGAAGGAGGATAACCCCTCTGGCTCATATCTATTTTTCACCATTGCCATCCATGGTGTTCCTCTCGTACAAGTGTGTTTGCACATAAAAGAGAGAAATTATGTGTTTTTAAGTGTGTAAAAAAGATTTTTTTAGAGAGAGAGAAGGAGAAAGGTTCTGAGTCGTGACCTAGAACGAAACCTGAATGACCTTAGCATAATCTGATTCACGTAGTGAATGTTATTGATCTGAATGGATCTGAAATGATGAGATTAAGTATGCCCAATTTGCTTAATATGTTCCATTGTTGGGAGAAGTAACGAGTGTAAGTAAGTTAGGGAGAAGGTCATAAGGTGAAGATCCTTGATCAGGACTTCTCCTTATATAGTGCTGAAAGTTCTCAATTACCTTGTACTTCTGACCCTTGGTCAAGTGAGCTTTGGACCGGTCCCTGGTTTTGTCCAGGAACGTGTCGTTTAAACCCTTAGGGTAAGGACCCCTGTTGAGTGTGAGGGAGCACCTCATTTATGGCAAACAGATCTTTGCCATAAATATGATATGGCTTGTCAGCTTTTGTCAACCTCTCAACTGTCAAAGAGAGTTCTGACCCTTGGATTTGTGACACCCCGCCCGGCGGCGGAAAACACCGGGCGCGTCAAGTGAATCGGATATCAGTAGTACAAAGCACATGGCACTAAAAGCATATTTTAATATTAATTAAGCAATAATGTCGTGACATAAAGAAACATTCAATAGTCATAAAAATCGTAACAGAAACCGACAACTAAATATTGTTTATTGTCTTTTTATTCTAGGTCCGAAGCATCCTAATGTCTTGAACCAAAACTGTATCAAACTTCACCTGAAAAACGTGTAAAATAAGTTAGCTAAAGATTTAGCTAGTGAGTAAAAACACAATTAATAGTAAGTTCAATAATAAACAAAGCACATGGTATTTATTTATTAAGTTCAATAATGATGTAGTAAGTTTTGAACCCAAGTCTTAAATGAATACGATAAAAGTAATAAAACCGAAACAGTAACTGCAAATGTCTGATTTATTATTCTAGGTCCAAGGCAATCCTATGTCTTGGCAAAAGCAGCAAAAATAATCAAGCAACACCTGAAATATGTAAAAATAAAGTTAGCTATTTAAAGCTAGTGAGTAAACCACAATTTGAATACATAAATATATAGAAATCCGAGATCATCATAATATGCTGCGCAATCTTACATGCATAGCTATTTCGTATCATTCTCGACCATGACACCTTGAACACATTGAACACATTGTAATATGACTTGTAGTCATTTATCATGAGGAACCAACTCATGTATTAATTAAGGATAACTCTTTTTAGCAACAGTCATCTAACCGTCTCGATATATAAGTTATCCATAATTATTTAGCAACCTAGGGACATGGCATAGCAACATAGTATAGCAACTTGTAACATTGAATAGCAACTTGTAACATAGTAACCTTGAAATTGAATGGCCGGGTTTAAATCACCTGTTTTGAAATACATGCAGGTGGGTTTGTCAAACCATTAGCGCTAACATTGTACCGGTGGGATTACTAAGTAACAATACTACTTTAAACTACCACATAAGGATTGCATCTTGTCGCGAGTCAAGACTAACATATTTTATGATCTCTTTTGGAAAACAAATAGGAAATTGAAAACATTGTATAGTAACTAGAAACATATTTCAGCCCCAAAACGTAAAAGTAAAAAGGGGAGTGATATTACTCACCTTGAAACTCGGGCACGAAACAAAAAGTAAATAGTCTAAATAGAACCGAGGATCGTCCAAATATTAGAATCACCTAATTAAAAGACAATCATAACTTAGCAAAACATATTGTATAGAAATCTAGAATATGAACAATAGAATCTATGGTAATTTGGAATCCTAGAGTTTCAGATCGAGATTTTGGGTTTTTCGGTAATCGATTATAATATATATATAATATAGTGTTAGTAGTAGATTGGATTAATTAGTAGAAATTGTTAATAATGTAGTTAAAAAAGATTAAAATGTATGTTTGTACCAAGTTTCGAACCCATGACCTCTCTGTTATGAACCAGCAACCAAACCGGACGCGCTATAGTTATTTCTGTTGTAAATCGGTTTTAAAATTGTTTTGACATATTAAAGACAAATACCCCAAATCCCACCAAGAACCCTAACCCTAAATCCCAAATTACTCCCAATTGAATCAAGATAATGTGAAATTGATAAAGGGCTATTAATCACTGACCAATAACGAGTATTTAAATAGGAAGAAATTACTTGATTAATGAGGAATTGGATCAAATAGGATGAAGAACAAGAACGACGGCTTGAGAATCAAAGTAACAGATTGAGGCTGTTAGAATGCAATTCAGTCTCCAGATTTCTTCTTGATGATATGGTGAATGTAAACCTAAGTTAATTGCAAAAAAATAACACCGTTTGGTTGCTCGATTAGAGAGTTGCACGTTCTCGTAAATGAAAGAATCAAACACTATTATTTGGTGTTTTTGATAGAAATTGGTTAGCCAAAGGGCATTAGGGTGATAATGGGATTATTTTGCCCATAATGTGCGAATTCAATCGAGTCGAAACAGATCGTATCATTAACGCGTTTTCATTGAGGTGTTTATGGATCAAAACGATTTGATTTTCAGTTATGAATTGAAATTGAATTGATACAATCGTTTCATATGACATTTCGGTCGTTTTAGCGTATATTAATTGAATTACCTGCTGTTAATGGTATTAATTCGAGTTGTGGGTTTAATGAGGTGAAACGGGTTTTACAAGTTTGCATGATTCGGTTACGTTTGTGCAGTAAAAACCAATTGGATGCGCTCATGAGTTTGGGATTAGCATAGGGATGGTTTTATCGGGCTCAAAATGGATTAAAATCGGCTAAAAGTGATGAAAAACGAGTGGTCGGAGCACACCGGAAATGGCCGGATTCCGGCGAAACAAGTAGAAACACATAGAAACAAGTATCATAGACCCCGCAGGGTTACCTTTAGCAACAGGTCATGAGGAACCAACTCATGTTACATTTATTGATAACCATCGTTTAACCGTCATTTAACCGTCTCGATATGCAAGTTATCAAAAATGTTTAAGCATCTAAGGGACATAGCAACGTAGCAACAAGCATCACATGTAGTAACTAGTAACATAGAATCAACCAAAGAATCGCCGGGTCAAATCACCTATCAGGCCATTAATGTAGGTGGGCTTGTCAAGCCATTAGCGCTAACATTGTACCGGTGGAAATTACAAGATAATATAACTAATATTGACTATCACACAATTTTGCTACATGCGGCCAAACACGATTAACACATCTAATGATCTCATTTTCGAAAATAGAAACATCAAAAGAAACCGTTGTATTATAGAAACACGTATTTCAGCCCCAAAACGTAAACAGTAAAAAGGGGAGTGAGTTTACTCACCTTGACAAGTAATTACAATCGAACCATTAGAAACGCAGCTAAAAAGCACCGAGGGTTGCCCAAATATTAGTACCACCTAATTTATTGGGAAAAACCCTAACTTAGGAACGAAACAATAGTAACAAGAATCAAAAGTCCGAGATCTAGGGTTTCAGATTTGGGATTTAGGGTTTTGAAACACAATTTGGGAAATAGGGTTTTGATATATAGTTTAGAAATTATGGTTTCAAAATCCAATTTGGGGATTTAGGGTTTCAAATCCAATTTAGGGTTTCAAAATCCAATTTGGGGATTTAGGGTTTCAAATCCAATTTAGGGTTTCAAAATCCAATTTGGGGATTTAGGGTTTACAATATAACTGCATTTTTGGATTAAAAGTATTTCATAAAAATGCATTTTTATTTTCTTAAAATAGTATTTGTAATAACATGTATTATTGATATTTGTATATATTTTTTTAAATTTTATAAGTTTTGATTTCTTAAAATATATTTAGTATGAAAGAATGATGTTTAATTTAATTGAGAAATGTAACTAAATGATTAAAATAAGTAACAGGAAAAAAACTAAAGAAACAGCGGCCAGTGGGACTCGAACCCACGACCCCACGCGTCACAGCCAGCAGCCTTACCGCTGAACCGATCGCGCTTTCTGATTTAAAACAGGCAACAACTAATTTTGATCTTTGTGACACAAAAATACCCATTTCCATATAAACCCTAGAATCAAAAATTAAGCAATTCGCTTTTAATCTGTTAATATGATCCCAATTCAACAGAGGGCTTTTGATCCTCATGAACACGTGATCATTTTGATATAACATACTTACTCGATTGATGAAGAAATGAGTCGATGAACTGATGAACAAGATGCGACAGGTTCGAGAATCAAACACAAATTTCTTGATATTTTTGATGGAATTGGTTGAACAGGATGTGAGATAGATTCCTTAGGAGTATTTTGGTTGATTTGATTGTGTTGTTTCGATATGATTCAAGCAACCCAAAATGCCGAGACTTGGCATGATCGTTTCATTTGATTTTGCGTATTAAAGATGAGATTGATTATATGTTTAAGTGTGTAATGATTACAGGAACGCTTGGATTAACTGAATCGAGTTACTGATCACGAATTTATTAATTGGAAGTTACGAGATTTCGAAGGGTGCATTGTAAATCCGATTTAGATGAAAACATAGTTGAAATGTAATGGGTTATATGGTTCCGAGTTCGAATCTCGTAAAGAAATGGGTCAGATCGGTTTAATTTGGTATAAGAATGGTCAAGGGAGGTGTATTAGGGATCACCGGAGTTATGACGCCGGATTCCGGCATGGTGGCCGGAACAGAGGCACCGGAATCACGGGTGAAGGGGGGAAGGGCTGGGTGAATTTGAAGTTACACGATTGGTCCCTCTAGTTTCAGTTGTTTTAACTAGTTGTTGTAAGTTTTTAATAATAGTTTGTAAATTGACAGTTTTGACCCAAAGTTAAGTATATAAATATTTTAACTAACTAACTTAACTAAATTGAAACATAACCATTATATACGTGACGTTTTTATAGTTTTAGTTCGTTTAAGCCATTAAGAGATTATTTCGAGACTTAGAAGCGTTTTGTTTAACGTTTTCATTAATTTTCTTTTACGAACTATATATATATTTATTTATATATATATATTTTGAGTTTTATTGTTCCACCATATTTATTCGATATACGTGACCGTTTTGAAATGTGAATTTAGTTGAGATGGGAACGATGTAGAATCAATGCGTTTATTTATTATAATAATAATAATAATAATAATAATAATAATAGTAATAATAATAATAATAATAATAATAATAAACGTTACACTTTGAAGAAATAAATACGATTACAATTTAATGGGTAACAACTTCGGGTCTGAGACGGGCATTCGGGTTCGGGTTTGGGGCAGATGTCACAGTCTCCCCTCCTTAAAGAAATTTCGTCCCGAAATTTGCTCAAACCGAAGTAGAGGAAGATGAAGCAAAAAGGTGCGGATACTTAACCTTCATTTGATCTTAAATTCATGTTCACATTTTGAGTTTCAACGATCGTAAAAGATTGGTATCTGATTACGCTTGAGTTGTTTGACTTCACGGTCCATAATTTCCAATGGTCGTTCAATAAATTGCATCGATTCTTTATCGATATGCACAAAGAGATTTTTTTATCGGATGAGTACTTCTTCAGATTAGAAACATGAAACACGGGATGAACACTGCCCACTTCCGTAGGGAGTTTCATCTCGCAAGATCCTCTTGAGAATTCGATCAATGGAAAGATAAGCATTTTGATTGAGACACGATTTAAAATAACGAGATTAAGAAGTTATTTATTTTTAATTTGTTTTGTCTCATTGTGGTTTGTTTATTTAACTCTTTTCACTTATAAGAGTTTGGTTGAACTATTTGTATGTAGATTCGAATAAATTTTATTTGCTACTCAATATAGGAATAGAATAGAATACCAACTTGCAGATGAAATATTTTAAGTACATGGATTTAGGATTATTTAAATGATCATTGAGAATAGTCGTGATTAATAGAATGTTTGAAACGAATTAAGTAACCTTACACATAATTAAGTGGCTTATATGAAATTAGTAAGTGAGTAGACAAGTCAAGTGAAAATAATATGGTTAAATATGGTCCAGCTACACAAGACAAAACTTACTATGGTTCCCATGCACCAACTTTCATAATTCTGTGTGCACCCGTAATTACTTCAGTTTTTGCATGGACTCCACAGTTCATTCGATCACGTGCGAGTCAGAAGTACACAACAATTTTAGGTTAAAATGATGATACGTATATGTATTGATATCATGCTTGATAGAAATAGTACTTGGAAAAATCATATTAAGATGATAATTAGATTGATGATTCAGAAGGAACTATCGTCCATTAGGTAGACATTGCTCATATAAATAACTTTGTTCAACGAGGTAGATAGTCAAATTCGAGTACTAAGATAGTAACACTTAAGTTTCTGAAAATCGACTCTAAGTGTGTAAGATGTAATTATCTAGGTTTTCTGATATTGATCAGTTCATAAGCATTAGTTGATAGTGTACATGTAATAATATAGTTTATTGGGATCTTTAGAAAAAAATTAGTTTTATGAAAATTTGATAATGCGGATAATCCAATTTATATTTCGAATGAATAGATCACTTAGTTCCAATTGGATTTAACTTTTAAAGTGTTTGTATTTATATGACCAACCGCTTTAGTTAGACCAGATGTATTGACTATGGAGATAAACAAGTTTATAAGAGATGATGTTGTTTTTCTATAATGTAGTTTTAAATGCTAGATAAAAAGTTGAAAGTTTTAATCTTTACCATAGATAAGAGAATTGAATTGAAAATAAACGACACAATTTAAGTTATAAGTACTTGATATTGGAAAAACAGGAGACATGGTGTTTGTTACAAGTCTTTTTGTCATATTTGAGAAAACGGGAAAATGCTTGTGTAAATATTTGACCGACGTTTGAATGACCAATCACTTTTTTTAAAGAAATCATTTATCACAAAATTTATATGTATGTATATATATATATATATATCTATTTTTTTACAAGATACTAAGACCAAAAGGTTATTAAATTTTTTTATTTTTATTTTTTTAATATATCTATGTATATATATTCTTGTTTGGGAAAATAAGAAAAGTATTTTAATAGAATCGAATACCGTTAGTTTTACATAGTCCATAGATTACACGTTGTGTTAGGGTAACGAGTGTATAAATGAAACACATTGGGTTTGGATTAGTTCATGAAGACTAGTTGCGTAGAATTTCATTGGTGGTCATATGTATAGATGAAAACATTTAGTTGAATGAGTTCGTGAATAGTAGTGTGGTGAGTTCTCGTTAGGTTGGGATACGAATTCATGGATAGCATCGTCTAAATGATTAACGAGTACTTGTTTGGATGGTTAGTTCATAATTTGGTAGTAGATTTATAGTTGTAATGATAGATTAGAAATTGGATTAGAATCTTATAGTTAAATGAGTAGTTATAAAACTATTTGAGTATAGAAATCAAGTTGAAATATTTTGAGGGTAGACGTTCGATTCAAATGCATTAGCTTATAAGAATAGCAAAATCCGTTAACTTTTATTTAGTTGTGGAATTTAGCCTTGACTATAATTTAGAAATCATAACGAACCTTTGATTGGAGAGTTGATATTTGATTTAGAATTATAAGTACGACTTAGATTCGGTAATCGATATTTGCATGATCTGAAGTTCTGGATAATTCGATTGAGATATGTCTTAGTTCTGATTTGAAATGTTTGGTTTACAATGGTGTAGTTGTGTCATATGGATAAGCTAGCGAGTATATCGCATAAGTATTATTAGAGTTTAGAAACAAATGGAATGATGAAACGTAGAGTAACACGGTTTTGTAGCAACATCTTTGACCGATAGAAACATCTGATGTAATAATAGCACCTTGTTCCTCTTAGAATATCATAGAATCTTTTGAATCATACCATAGAAAATCACGTAGAAACTTTAGAAACTTTAGAAACTTTGATTAAATGAAATAGTGATAGTACTTAAAACATCATAGAATCCTTTGAACATATCATAGAAAATCACTTAGAAACTTTTAGAAACATTAGTAAATGAAGTTGGAATATTATTTGAATCACTATAAAAATTCATAGAAATAATTATAAATCGTGGGAATGAAAATCATAGAATCCAAGAAAATGAAATTTCAATGGCTTAGGAGTGTGTCTTGGTTTTGGACACTAATGACTTATCAAAGTGTTAAGTTCGTTATCAACGTATTCGAGAAAGCGTGCTTTAGCCTATAGGTTCACACTCATCTCGTACATCCCCAGGTAAGCATACAGGTCTCTTTAAAGAGATTTATACGAAATGCTTTGCCTTAGACAGGATGTCCGTGATACAGGTGTTCCCCCTTCCGGATTGCACACGTTCCCACGTTTTCAAACTTACTTAAGACGATGACGAGATTTCACAAAGAGAAGATCCCAATCATAGCGACGAGTCTCTTGTAGCTCCTTCGCGAAATCGGATAAGAAATGAGATTAAGAAAAGCATAGAAAGGTTCGTAGAAGGAAAACAAATAAGTTCAAAAGAATTCCTAAGTACATCTATTTGCACTAAGGACTCTTAGGTTATAGTCTAGGACGGTGTGTTTCTAATACCCTATCCTAGTTCCCTATAACCATGGCTCTGATACCAAACTGTGACACCCCGCCCGGCGGCGGAAAACACCGGGCGCGTCAAGTGAATCGGATATCAGTAGTACAAAGCACATGGCACTAAAAGCATATTTTAATATTAATTAAGCAATAATGTCGTGACATAAAGAAACATTCAATAGTCATAAAAATCGTAACAGAAACCGACAACTAAATATTGTTTATTGTCTTTTTATTCTAGGTCCGAAGCATCCTAATGTCTTGAACCAAAACTGTATCAAACTTCACCTGAAAAACGTGTAAAATAAGTTAGCTAAAGATTTAGCTAGTGAGTAAAAACACAATTAATAGTACATAGTATAAAATCCGAGATCATTATAGATTATGTTTCGCAATCTCATGTGCATAGCAATTTCAGCATATTTCTCAACCATGACCATAGAAACACATAGAAACAAGTATCATAGACCCCGCAGGGTTACCTTTAGCAACAGGTCATGAGGAACCAACTCATGTTACATTTATTGATAACCATCGTTTAACCGTCATTTAACCGTCTCGATATGCAAGTTATCAAAAATGTTTAAGCATCTAAGGGACATAGCAACGTAGCAACAAGCATCACATGTAGTAACTAGTAACATAGAATCAACCAAAGAATCGCCGGGTCAAATCACCTATCAGGCCATTAATGTAGGTGGGCTTGTCAAGCCATTAGCGCTAACATTGTACCGGTGGAAATTACAAGATAATATAACTAATATTGACTATCACACAATTTTGCTACATGCGGCCAAACACGATTAACACATCTAATGATCTCATTTTCGAAAATAGAAACATCAAAAGAAACCGTTGTATTATAGAAACACGTATTTCAGCCCCAAAACGTAAACAGTAAAAAGGGGAGTGAGTTTACTCACCTTGACAAGTAATTACAATCGAACCGTTAGAAACGCAGCTAAAAAGCACCGAGGGTTGCCCAAATATTAGTACCACCTAATTTATTGGGAAAAACCCTAACTTAGGAACGAAACAATAGTAACAAGAATCAAAAGTCCGAGATCTAGGGTTTCAGATTTGGGATTTAGGGTTTTGAAACACAATTTGGGAAATAGGGTTTTGATATATAGTTTAGAAATTATGGTTTCAAAATCCAATTTGGGGATTTAGGGTTTCAAATCCAATTTAGGGTTTCAAAATCCAATTTGGGGATTTAGGGTTTCAAATCCAATTTAGGGTTTCAAAATCCAATTTGGGGATTTAGGGTTTACAATATAACTGCATTTTTGGATTAAAAGTATTTCATAAAAATGCATTTTTATTTTCTTAAAATAGTATTTGTAATAACATGTATTATTGATATTTGTATATATTTTTTTAAATTTTATAAGTTTTGATTTCTTAAAATATATTTAGTATGAAAGAATGATGTTTAATTTAATTGAGAAATGTAACTAAATGATTAAAATAAGTAACAGGAAAAAAACTAAAGAAACAGCGGCCAGTGGGACTCGAACCCACGACCCCATGCGTCACAGCCAGCAGCCTTACCGCTGAACCGATCGCGCTTTCTGATTTAAAACAGGCAACAACTAATTTTGATCTTTGTGACACAAAAATACTCATTTCCATATAAACCCTAGAATCAAAAATTAAGCAATTCGCTTTTAATCTGTTAATATGATCCCAATTCAACAGAGGGCTTTTGATCCTCATGAACACGTGATCATTTTGATATAACATACTTACTCGATTGATGAAGAAATGAGTCGATGAACTGATGAACAAGATGCGACAGGTTCGAGAATCAAACACAAATTTCTTGATATTTTTGATGGAATTGGTTGAACAGGATGTGAGATAGATTCCTTAGGAGTATTTTGGTTGATTTGATTGTGTTGTTTCGATATGATTCAAGCAACCCAAAATGCCGAGACTTGGCATGATCGTTTCATTTGATTTTGCGTATTAAAGATGAGATTGATTATATGTTTAAGTGTGTAATGATTACAGGAACGCTTGGATTAACTGAATCGAGTTACTGATCACGAATTTATTAATTGGAAGTTACGAGATTTCGAAGGGTGCATTGTAAATCCGATTTAGATGAAAACATAGTTGAAATGTAATGGGTTATATGGTTCCGAGTTCGAATCTCGTAAAGAAATGGGTCAGATCGGTTTAATTTGGTATAAGAATGGTCAAGGGAGGTGTATTAGGGATCACCGGAGTTATGACGCCGGATTCCGGCATGGTGGCCGGAACAGAGGCACCGGAATCACGGGTGAAGGGGGGAAGGGCTGGGTGAATTTGAAGTTACACGATTGGTCCCTCTAGTTTCAGTTGTTTTAACTAGTTGTTGTAAGTTTTTAATAATAGTTTGTAAATTGACAGTTTTGACCCAAAGTTAAGTATATAAATATTTTAACTAACTAACTTAACTAAATTGAAACATAACCATTATATACGTGACGTTTTTATAGTTTTAGTTCGTTTAAGCCATTAAGAGATTATTTCGAGACTTAGAAGCGTTTTGTTTAACGTTTTCATTAATTTTCTTTTACGAACTATATATATATTTATTTATATATATATATATTTTGAGTTTTATTGTTCCACCATATTTATTCGATATACGTGACCGTTTTGAAATGTGAATTTAGTTGAGATGGGAACGACGTAGAATCAATGCGTTTATTTATTATAATAATAATAATAATAATAGTAATAATAATAATAATAATAATAATAATAAACGTTACACTTTGAAGAAATAAATACGATTACAATTTAATGGGTAACAACTTCGGGTCTGAGACGGGCATTCGGGTTCGGGTTTGGGGCAGATGTCACAGTCTCCCCTCCTTAAAGAAATTTCGTCCCGAAATTTGCTCAAACCGAAGTAGAGGAAGATGAAGCAAAAAGGTGCGGATACTTAACCTTCATTTGATCTTAAATTCATGTTCACATTTTGAGTTTCAACGATCGTAAAAGATTGGTATCTGATTACGCTTGAGTTGTTTGACTTCACGGTCCATAATTTCCAATGGTCGTTCAATAAATTGCATCGATTCTTTATCGATATGCACAAAGAGATTTTTTTATCGGATGAGTACTTCTTCAGATTAGAAACATGAAACACGGGATGAACACTGCCCACTTCCGTAGGGAGTTTCATCTCGCAAGATCCTCTTGAGAATTCGATCAATGGAAAGATAAGCATTTTGATTGAGACACGATTTAAAATAACGAGATTAAGAAGTTATTTATTTTTAATTTGTTTTGTCTCATTGTGGTTTGTTTATTTAACTCTTTTCACTTATAAGAGTTTGGTTGAACTATTTGTATGTAGATTCGAATAAATTTTATTTGCTACTCAATATAGGAATAGAATAGAATACCAACTTGCAGATGAAATATTTTAAGTACATGGATTTAGGATTATTTAAATGATCATTGAGAATAGTCGTGATTAATAAAATGTTTGAAACGAATTAAGTAACCTTACACATAATTAAGTGGCTTATATGAAATTAGTAAGTGAGTAGACAAGTCAAGTGAAAATAATATGGTTAAATATGGTCCAGCTACACAAGACAAAACTTACTATGGTTCCCATGCACCAACTTTCATAATTCTGTGTGCACCCGTAATTACTTCAGTTTTTGCATGGACTCCACAGTTCATTCGATCACGTGCGAGTCAGAAGTACACAACAATTTTAGGTTAAAATGATGATACGTATATGTATTGATATCATGCTTGATAGAAATAGTACTTGGAAAAATCATATTAAGATGATAATTAGATTGATGATTCAGAAGGAACTATCGTCCATTAGGTAGACATTGCTCATATAAATAACTTTGTTCAACGAGGTAGATAGTCAAATTCGAGTACTAAGATAGTAACACTTAAGTTTCTGAAAATCGACTCTAAGTGTGTAAGATGTAATTATCTAGGTTTTCTGATATTGATCAGTTCATAAGCATTAGTTGATAGTGTACATGTAATAATATAGTTTATTGGGATCTTTAGAAAAAAATTAGTTTTATGAAAATTTGATAATGCGGATAATCCAATTTATATTTCGAATGAATAGATCACTTAGTTCCAATTGGATTTAACTTTTAAAGTGTTTGTATTTATATGACCAACCGCTTTAGTTAGACCAGATGTATTGACTATGGAGATAAACAAGTTTATAAGAGATGATGTTGTTTTTCTATAATGTAGTTTTAAATGCTAGATAAAAAGTTGAAAGTTTTAATCTTTACCATAGATAAGAGAATTGAATTGAAAATAAACGACACAATTTAAGTTATAAGTACTTGATATTGGAAAAACAGGAGACATGGTGTTTGTTACAAGTCTTTTTGTCATATTTGAGAAAACGGGAAAATGCTTGTGTAAATATTTGACCGACGTGTGAATTTAGTTGAGATGGGAACGACGTAGAATCAATGCGTTTATTTATTATAATAATAATAATAATAATAATAATAATAATAATAATAATAATAATAATAATAATAATAAACGTTACACTTTGTGTCACACCCCGACCAATTAAATGAATAAAAGGCGGATAACCGTCGAGACGTGAGTGTTAGAGATTGCTCATAGCCACATGACGCTACAAATTAGAGTTTTAAATAAGAATGCATCACCAAATTAAATAATACAATTTGTCCACAAGTTTGGCAAATCACAATGACATAGCTAATAATTGTTCATTTATTTAAATTTTAGCTAGGTCCAAAAGCCTAGGGTGATCATGATCCAAAGCTAGCTTAAACGTTGGCATTCCCTGAAACATGTTAGAAAATAATGTCAACATAAAAATGTTGGTGAGTTCACATAGTTAAATACATAGATAATAGTTTATAGATCACAATGATAAGCGATTCCATGTCCATAATGGTTAGTGCAAATATGTAACAACACGTACGGCCTCAAATGTACAATCAAGCCTCAACAATATAGAATATAGTATATGATCAGCTAAGTGAAATTTGGTTCCTTCAATGAACTAGAATGCGTCATTGAAGAGCCGGACTTAGCATCGGCTTTAGCACCAAAAAGGCTTGTCAGGCCCTTAGATCTAAGACGTCGCTGGGCTAGCAATAGTTAATGATTGTATCGATCATAAAATAGAACACCACACGTATACATAAAGCACAACCAAGACATAAATGGAATCACATAGTTGATAAATAGATTTAGTGCATGTAGTGTATTTGAATAATATAACATGTTTCACCCCAAAAGTGTATAAATATAAAAAGGGGTATGTAAACTCACGTTAATCGGCTCCAAAATCTACTCAAGAAAATATACGGTGGAAGCCGGAAATAACCCTCGGTAGCTTATCCTATTAATTGAACATAATGATTTTAGTCCATATGTGGTTTCGAGATCGTACGAGTCAAATTCTTATTTTTTTTTTGTTGTTTTGTGAAATAGTTATGAATGTTGGTATATTAATAAGTTTTTATAAAAATAGGTTAATATATTATTTATTTGTAAATAATATACCTCTAAAGATTATTGCCATTACAAGTCGTTTACTTGATTTTTTTACAAATACGGTATGACGTTTAAGTGGATTTTTAGTTTATAAAGTTTTTAAATAGTTGACGAAACAAGTTTATGTGTCTAATTTTATATAAATGATACTTACAAGGATTAAAATGGGTATTTTTGGTTAAATGAACACTCACAAGGATTTTTATAAAAATATATACATGTTTTGTTACTTGGTTTTATAAAGTTTTTAAAGTTAATATTTGTTTATGAAAACTTTTGGGTTTTTAAAGCATAAAAATGATAAAAATATAATTTTTATATGTTTAGTGGGTAGTTTGAATGTTTAAAAATGTGGATTAGTGGTCAAAATACAAAATAAACAAAAAAACGGGTTGTAAGAATCGAACCCATGACCTCCTGCAACTTAACATATGCACCCAGCCACTTGAGCTGGGTGACTAACCCAACATAAAACCAGAACTCATATAATTTAGCCTTTGGTTGTTTTGAAAATATAAGGTTTTTAAATAAAAAGCTTAAGGTGTGCGTGGCCGAGATTCGAACCCACGACCTCCTGGTTGTTTTGCAATGCACCCAGCCACTTGAGCTGGGTGACTAACCCATAAATCCATCCCCACTTAATTATTTTAACCCTTCTTTAGCAGAAAACGAAAATTTCCATAAACCCATATGAGCCCTAGATCTTCAATCCCCAAATTGAGTTCGTTTTCAAGATTTTTGATAAAATTAACGTTAGGGCTTTTAATCCACACCAAAAAACGAGTATAATGATATATGAAACTTACGAAATGGTGCGGTTCGGGTATGGGTTCGAGTAGCAAACGGGTCGCCACTTTTGAGCCCTTGATGCGTGATTTTTACTTTGTTTTTGCGAAATCTGGGTATGGGGTTTTGTTTGCGGTGTGTTTGTGAGTATGTGTGTGTGTTTAATTGCAAAATGGTGAGGTCTAGATATGGTTTTGGTTATGGATTTTGGGTTCGGCCGAAATGAAGAAAAATGGAGGTTTTAAGTCAATTTTTCTTTCAATTGCACACGAAATTACCTGTTTGATGATAGCAAGTGATAGATTCAACACGTTATTGCTTGGAACAGGTCTGATTTTTGACTGAATCTTGGTTGGTGATTTCAGGCAATGATGAAGAATGGGTACTGTTGTTGTTGCGTGAAAAGGGAGGAATGAGAAAATGATTTTTGGCTTTTGACACAACTGGTCCCCCACCTTTGCATATGTTTATTTTATTTTATTATTTTTTTTTTTTGGTTTAATTTTAGGTAGTTAACAAGTATTAACATCATTTCCTTGATAAGTTTGTTTTTGTCATTGCTAATATTATTATTATTACTATTATTATTATTGTTAGTGTTGTTCACTTGCTAAATTATTTATACAATAAGTCTCATTAACTTTAAGTACTCGATATTAGAATTAAACAAATTTCGTAAATGTTACAGTCTCCCCAACTTTTAGGAATTTCGTCCCGAAATTTAAAGAACTAGATAAACAAGTGAGGAAAATCTCTCTTCATACGATCTTCGCGCTCCCAAGTGAATTCAGGTCCTCGCTTGTTTTCCCAACGAATTTTGATAATTGGAGTAGTACCCTGTCTTGTCTTTTTGACCTCTCTGTCCATGACTTCGACTGGTCTTTCGACAAAACGTAATGTCTCATCGATTTGAATGTCATCCAAGGGAACATGAAGGTCTCCGTCAGTTAAACACTTTCGTAAGTTTGAGACATGGAAGGTTGGATGAACATTGCTGAGCTCGGGAGGTAAATCAAGTTTGTAAGCCACCTTACCAACTCTTTTTAGAATTTTGAATGGACCAACAAATCTCGGAGCTAGTTTTCCTTTCTTTCCGAAACGGACCACACCTTTCCAAGGGGATACCTTGAGAAGAACCATGTCACCAACTTTGAATTCCAAGGGGCGTCGTCGTTTATCGGCATAGCTCTTTTGACGACTACGCGCCACTCGGAGGTTGTCACGGATTTGGAAAATCTTATCGGTTGCTTCTTGAATCAATTCGGGTCCTGTGATGAGATGCTCACCGGCCTCAGTCCAACATATGGGTGAACGACATTTACGGCCATAAAGTGCTTCGAATGGGGCCATTTTGATACTCGAGTGGTAGCTGTTATTGTAAGAGAATTCAACCAATGGCAAGTGAGTATCCCAATTACCCCCGAAATCTAGAATGCATAACCGAAGCAAGTCTTCAAGAGTTTGAATGGTACGTTCAGTCTGACCATCAGTTTGGGGATGATACGCTGTGCTTAGATCAAGTTGCGTACCCAAAATTTTTTGAAAAGAGGTCCAAGAGTGGGAAGTGAATTGACCATCTCGATCAGAAATGATATGCATTGGTACACCATGACGACTCACAATTTCTTTTATATAGATCTCGGCAAGCTTAGAAGCATTGTATGTGTTTCGAATCGGAATAAAATGAGCGCTCTTGGTCAATCGATCAATAATAACCCAAATGCTATCAAAACCACGGGGTGTACGAGGTAGCTTGGTGATGAAATCCATGGACACGTGTTCCCATTTCCACACGGGGATTTCAGGTTGTTCAAGAAGACCGCCGGATCATTTGTGCTCGGCTTTAACTCTTGCACAAGTAAGGCACTTAGCCACGTAAAGAGCAATGTCTTTCTTCATACCCGGCCACCAATACTGTGACCGAAGGTCCTTGTACATTTTGTCAGAACCGGGATGAATAGAATAGCGGGATTTGTGAGCTTCATCCAACAGGAGTTCACGAAGATGGTTACGGTTCGGGATCCATAAAAGGTTCGTGTAATAATAGAGACCATCGGGCTTAGTCTCGAGTTGAAGATCGGCTCCACCCAACATTTCGTCGTGTAGTTTGCCCTCATCTACAACGGCTTGTTGAGCTTTAAGAATCAAGGACTTAAGACTTCCTTCAACTTGAATACTTCGAAGTGAAACGTTTGACGCATTTGGTTCTACCCGAATTTCCACACCGAAATCACTTAAGGTGTCAACTAGTTGTCGATGGGCTTGGATTTCTTTGAGTAAAATAACTTTACTATGAACCTTACGACTTAAAGCATCGGCTACGACATTCGCCTTCCCCGGATGATAGCGAATCTCACAGTCATAGTCGTTAATTAGTTCAATCCATCGACGTTGTCTCATATTTAGATCTTTTTGGTCAAAGACATGTTGGAGACTCTTATGATCGGTGAATATCACACATTTGGTACCATAGAGATAGTGTCTCCAAATCTTTAGAGCAAATACCACCGCTCCAAGCTCGAGATCATGAGTTGTGTAATTAACCTCATGAATCCGTAACTGACGCGAGGCATATGCAATGACTTTTCCCCGTTGCATAAGGACACAACCAAGGCCTTGTATGGAAGCATCACAATAGACCACAAAGTCATCATTGCCCTCAGGGAGTGATAAAATCGGAGCATTGCAAAGTTTGTCTTTGAGTGTTTCAAAAGCTTCTTTCTGCTCGTCTCCCCATTCAAAGAGTCGGTTCTTTTGTGTCAAAATAGTGAGAGGTTTGGCAATTTTTGAGAAGTTGGAAATGAATCGACGGTAATAACCTGCCAAACCGAGGAATGAACGGACTTCGGTTGGCGTCTTGGGAGCAACCCAAGTTTTCACGGCTTCGATTTTTGTTGGGTCTACATGGATTCCCTTCCTGTTCACAACATGGCCCAGGAATTGCACTTCCCCAAGCCAGAATTCACACTTTGAAAATTTTGCGTAAAGTTTTTCCTTCTTTAAGAGTTCTAGGATCAAACAAAGATGTTGTTCATGGTCGGTTTTGGATTTGGAATAGATCAGGATATCATCAATAAACACAATTACAAATTTATCCAGGTAGGGCTTGCACACTCGGTTCATCAAGTCCATGAATACCGCTGGTGCATTTGTTAAACCAAAAGGCATGACCAGAAACTCGTAATGCCCGTACCGGGTACGGAAAGCGGTTTTTGGAATATCAGCATCATTGACTCTTAACTGGTGATAACCGGAACGTAAATCAATTTTTTAGAAGTGCGAAGCACCTTGAAGTTGATCAAACAAATCATCGATTCTCGGAAGGGGTAACGGTTTTTGATGGTGAGTTTGTTAAGCTCTCGATAATCAATACACATTCGAAATGACCCATCTTTCTTTTTCACAAATAGTACCGGAGCGCCCCAAGGTGAAGTACTCGGGCGTATGAGGCCCTTGTCCGAGAGTTCTTGGAGTTGACTCGAAAGCTCTTGGAGTTCGGAAGGTGCGAGTCGATACGGAGCCTTTGCTACCGGAGTCGCACCAGGAATGAGATCGATCTTGAATTCGACTTCACGAATAGGAGGTAAACCGTTAAGATCCTCAGGAAACACTTCAGGAAAGTCTCGGACGATTGGAATATCTTGCAATTCTTTGCCCTTGACTTTGGTGTCGATCACATGGGCTAGGAAGGCCATACATTTCTTATTTAGGCATTTTCGGGCCTCGATGCAAGACATGAGCTTAAGTCCTTTGGATGGTTTCTCACCGGATATATTCAATGTGTCACCAGAAGGAAGCGGAATTCGGATACATTTATCGTAACAGATGATTTCAGCACGGTTTTCGGCTAACCAGTCCATACCGATAATAACATCAAAGCTTCCAAGTTTCATGGGTATAAGTTGGATGGGAAAGTTGTGTTGGTTTAAGTTTAGTTTGCAATTAGTGATGATAGTGTCGACTGTGATAGATTGGCCATCGGCGATTTCAACCGTGAAAGGTTTGTCTAACTTAGTACGGTTCAAGTCAAGTAAAGGTTCGAAATCTAGTGAAACAAAACTTCGATCGGCGCCCGAATCAAATAAAACAGAAGCATAATGATTGTTGATTAGAAATGTACCGTTCACCACGTCAGTGTTTGTTTGAGCTTGATTGACGTTGATGTTAAAGGCTCGACCACGAGCAGGTGGAGTTGGATTGGCAAGTCTTGGGCACTGGGGACGCATGTGATTTGGATCACCACATTGAAAGCAGGCCCGGGCTTGATTAGGAGCTGGAGCATTGACTTGAGCTCGGTTCAGGTTACCCGGCGCAAAACGACATGTGACATTCAGATGCCCCATTTTTCCACAGACTGTGCATTGACGACACGGGATATTAGTCGGATGATGGTAGTTACAAGTGTTACATTTTGGGTGAGGGCCATTGTAGGGAACTTTTGGGATAGGTTGAGCCATGGGTGCATGTGGTTTTGTTTGGGGAGTAGGGGTAGTAATGGCATAGTTATGAGCTTGATTGTTAAACTTTCGCTTTTTATTGAAGGATGACTCGGGTTTGTTTGGTTTAGTAGGTGCGGGGGTAGGTTTCTCAACAGATTTCTTAGTGTTTTTCAAGGTTAGAGTACCGGCTTTGACATGGTTTTCAGAAAGTTTAGCAGTGATGGTGATGGCTTCTTCAAGAGTTGCGGGTTTACTACCGATCACCGCATCCTGGATCTGGGAAGGTACACCCTTGATAAATTTTTCAATGTTTCTCCAAAGTGGTGTGACCATGTGGGGAACAAGCATGCTCAACTCATGGTGTCTAGTCGAGTAGGCCAAATGATCACCACTTTCTTGCCTGAGGTTCCAGAATTCCTCCTCAAGCTTTTGGAGTTCAGTTTGGGGACAAAATTTCTTGATCATGAGTTGTTTGACCTCATCCCAAGTCATGGCTAAGATGTTGGCCTCACCCTTGTCCCTTTTTACACCATTCCACCAAGTAAGAGCCCGGTCTTGGAGAACACTAGTACCATACCGAACCTTAAGTGCTTCCGGACACTCGCTATAAGTGAAGGTGTTTTCAATGCTCTCAAACCATTGGAGCAAAGCAGTAGCCCCTTCAGAACCAGTGAATTTGACAGGGTTGCAAGAGTTGAAGTGTTTGAAAGTGCAAGGACGACGGGTTTCACCATTATGACCAATCTCCCCGTTGTTTTAGCTATCACGATTGCTAAGAGTTTGGCTAATTTCCGCCACTAGGTTAGGGATGACGGAAGCCATTTCACGGGATACAAGAGCAGCAACCTTACGACTTGACATACGACTTCCCCCACGGCGAGGGACTCTACCACCACGAGGCATTCTGTTAAAGAGAACAAAAGATAAATGTGTGAGTACGAATTTATAATAGAGAGGGGGTCAATAAAATCATAGATTTGCCAAAAAGTGAAGAACGTGCGTTGAGTGAGTGTCTTAAGTTTATTACGTTAATATTTTTGCATATATTACAGCTTTATTAAGGTTCGTTTTGAGATAGACGAGCTAAGGATTGAAGGGATTGTCGTTTTTGGAAGATAATTGGGTCCACGTAAGATTTGGATAAGATAGTTTTGATAACAACCAAGGATATTTTCGATGGTGAACAATAAATTTTTGACAATTTGCACTTTTCATTGGAGCATACCAGGTCCGTATATTGACAAGTCAAGGTAAATCGAACTTTCTAACGTTAGACAGATGTGTTTGCATCTATAGTAAATCACTCATCCCGAAAATTCCCAGGTAAGCGTACCAGGTCCGTACATTGGATTTATACGGTACGCTAACCTTGGATAGAACTTTCTATCGTTTTGCCAGAAAATTCAGGATACAGGTGTTTACTGTCTAGATACACATCGTCTTGTTCGTTATACTGATTCGAAACCTTGATGAGAATGGATTAGGCATTTGCCTAAGAGTTTCACTAAGCATATGATATCCACATGAAGTCGAGAATTAGATCAAGAAATGTTACTTAGCTAATTAGAGTTATAGTAAACGATGGTGAGGTTTAAGATGGATAGCTTGGATAAGGGAAGAAGAAGAAGAAGAAGAAGAAGAAGAAAGGTTAAGGGTTTAGTCTTAGCTATTTGTTCTTGCTTATGTTGAATTCATTTGTTAAAGTTCGGTTTAACTTGTAGAATTTCATAGTGTGTGTAAAGGCCATGGAATTAAAATCACAAATAGCACGTATCATGTAACACATAGCATGTAGCATCATGTAGCACATAAGCAAGTATGAGGTAATTCATATAGGGTCCCTAAGCATACTGTAGTCTAGGTCACCGTTTCTAATAACCTAAATCCCTACAGTCATGGGCTCTGATACCAATCTGTCACACCCCGACCAATTAAATGAATAAAAGGCGGATAACCGTCGAGACGTGAGTGTTAGAGATTGCTCATAGCCACATGACGCTACAAATTAGAGTTTTAAATAAGCATGCATCACCAAATTAAATAATACAATTTGTCCACAAGTTTGGCAAATCACAATGACATAGCTAATAATTGTTCATTTATTTAAATTTTAGCTAGGTCCAAAAGCCTAGGGTGATCATGATCCAAAGCTAGCTTAAACGTTGGCATTCCCTGAAACATGTTAGAAAATAATGTCAACATAAAAATGTTGGTGAGTTCACATAGTTAAATACATAGATAATAGTTTATAGATCACAATGATAAGCGATTCCATGTCCATAATGGTTAGTGCAAATATGTAACAACACGTACGGCCTCAAATGTACAATCAAGCCTCAACAATATAGAATATAGTATATGATCAGCTAAGTGAAATTTGGTTCCTTCAATGAACTAGAATGCGTCATTGAAGAGCCGGACTTAGCATCGGCTTTAGCACCAAAAAGGCTTGTCAGGCCCTTAGATCTAAGACGTCGCTGGGCTAGCAATAGTTAATGATTGTATCGATCATAAAATAGAACACCACACGTATACATAAAGCACAACCAAGACATAAATGGAATCACATAGTTGATAAATAGATTTAGTGCATGTAGTGTATTTGAATAATATAACATGTTTCACCCCAAAAGTGTATAAATATAAAAAGGGGTATGTAAACTCACGTTAATCGGCTCCAAAATCTACTCAAGAAAATATACGGTGGAAGCCGGAAATAACCCTCGGTAGCTTATCCTATTAATTGAACATAATGATTTTAGTCCATATGTGGTTTCGAGATCGTACGAGTCAAATTCTTATTTTTTTTTTGTTGTTTTGTGAAATAGTTATGAATGTTGGTATATTAATAAGTTTTTATAAAAATAGGTTAATATATTATTTATTTGTAAATAATATACCTCTAAAGATTATTGCCATTACAAGTCGTTTACTTGATTTTTTTACAAATACGGTATGACGTTTAAGTGGATTTTTAGTTTATAAAGTTTTTAAATAGTTGACGAAACAAGTTTATGTGTCTAATTTTATATAAATGATACTTACAAGGATTAAAATGGGTATTTTTGGTTAAATGAACACTCACAAGGATTTTTATAAAAATATATACATGTTTTGTTACTTGGTTTTATAAAGTTTTTAAAGTTAATATTTGTTTATGAAAACTTTTGGGTTTTTAAAGCATAAAAATGATAAAAATATAATTTTTATATGTTTAGTGGGTAGTTTGAATGTTTAAAAATGTGGATTAGTGGTCAAAATACAAAATAAACAAAAAAACGGGTTGTAAGAATCGAACCCATGACCTCCTGCAACTTAACATATGCACCCAGCCACTTGAGCTGGGTGACTAACCCAACATAAAACCAGAACTCATATAATTTAGCCTTTGGTTGTTTTGAAAATATAAGGTTTTTAAATAAAAAGCTTAAGGTGTGCGTGGCCGAGATTCGAACCCACGACCTCCTGGTTGTTTTGCAATGCACCCAGCCACTTGAGCTGGGTGACTAACCCATAAATCCATCCCCACTTAATTATTTTAACCTTTCTTTAGCAGAAAACGAAAATTTCCATAAACCCATATGAGCCCTAGATCTTCAATCCCCAAATTGAGTTCGTTTTCAAGATTTTTGATAAAATTAACGTTAGGGCTTTTAATCCACACCCAAAAACGAGTATAATGATATATGAAACTTACAAAATGGTGCGGTTCGGGTATGGGTTCGAGTAGCAAACGGGTCGCCACTTTTGAGCCCTTGATGCGTGATTTTTACTTTGTTTTTGCGAAATCTGGGTATGGGGTTTTGTTTGCGGTGTGTTTGTGAGTATGTGTGTGTGTTTAATTGCAAAATGGTGAGGTCTAGATATGGTTTTGGTTATGGATTTTGGGTTCGGCCGAAATGAAGAAAAATGGAGGTTTTAAGTCAATTTTTCTTTCAATTGCACACGAAATTACCTGTTTGATGATAGCAAGTGATAGATTCAACACGTTATTGCTTGGAACAGGTCTGATTTTTGACTGAATCTTGGTTGGTGATTTCAGGCAATGATGAAGAATGGGTACTGTTGTTGTTGCGTGAAAAGGGAGGAAGGAGAAAATGATTTTTGGCTTTTGACACAACTGGTCCCCCACCTTTGCATATGTTTATTTTATTTTTTTTTTTTTTTTTTTTGGTTTAATTTTAGGTAGTTAACAAGTATTAACATCATTTCCTTGATAAGTTTGTTTTTGTCATTGCTAATATTATTATTATTACTATTATTATTATTGTTAGTGTTGTTCACTTGCTAAATTATTTATACAATAAGTCTCATTAACTTTAAGTACTCGATATTAGAATTAAACAAATTTCGTAAATGTTACACTTTGAAGAAATAAATACGATTACAATTTAATGGGTAACAACTTCGGGTCTGAGACGGGCATTCGGGTTCGGGTTTGGGGCAGATGTCACAGGATTTCCCCTACATCCATTGTGTCATTGATTCCTTGGTTGTTAAGCGTGGATGAACTGTCATCCACGTTGTTATCAATGGTAGACATTTATCCTTGTTGGACTCAGGCTGATCTTTAAGCCTTTTGTTTATTAGTTTCATTAGGCCTTAGGCCTTGTAATGTTCCAGAATGGATCAATTCGGGGGATACCTCTTAAACAACCATCAACAAGGACATCATTGGATTCAATACAACAACATCAATATCATTCATCATCCAATATCAACATATTTACAACAACAAATTACACCAACAACTCCAACGGATTCGAGATTCAAGATGAAACCAACAACAATTAATATCATACGAAATCATATTTAGAGGATGAGGAAGATAGGGGAGGAGGATGAGAAGCTTAATTGAGCAAATGTTCGAATGGTGATTGAATACTACTCGAGAGTGGAATGGAATAAAGTTTAACATGATCAATAAATGTTGATAAAGTTTAACTTGAGTGATTAATAATAAAAAATTAAATCAGTAAGTGTGTAAACCTGATTAATAAAATGAAAGAATCATGAGAGTAAACTTTATTAATAAAATGAACAAATATATAGAGTAAATAAAATGGTTAATAAAATGAATTGATGATACGCTTTCCATTATAAATATACTAACGTTATCTAGTTCCTTCTAGTTGAACAAGAATATGTCAACCCTGAGAAGTTGAATAATAATACACCAACGTAAGCACTAGATGTTGATAATGATGATGAAAATGATAAATGAAAGAAGCAAAGACATCCACTACATCCAATCATACGACCCACATGTGTTCCAATTACATTCTAGAAGAACCTTCCATAACAGGCCCAAGCCCAACCACTGAAGGTATCCAATTCATTAACACCCAATCTGCTCCATCTCAAGGTGCGACAACATCAGCGCAAACCACCGCTGGCCCAACACCTATACCAGACCCACCTCTTAACAATCCTCCAAACCTTACACCCACACCTAACCAGTCCACACCGGCCCAGCCCAATCCTGCCGCAATTGTCACACCTTCACAAAATCAATTCTCACAACCTATCGGCTACTAAATCACAAGCCAATCTCACTCAACCACCCATACCAACCCCTACCCAACCACCTACCATAGAACCGCATCCACATGCTACTCAAGGCTCCACTCATGGCCATGACCACAAAAGCTAAGGCTAGCATATTCAAACCCAAATTCCATGCCAACTTTGTCCACACTCATCCTTGGTTCTCTGCCCTCCTCGCCACTACAACCCCCAAAGGTTCAAAACAGCAAACAAATATCCAGAGTGGAAGGAAGCTATGCACAAGGAAATGACGACTTTACGTAATAATAATACTTGGTCACTGGTACCACGTCCAAAAACTGATAATGTGGTTGGATCTAAATGGATATTTCGCACCAAATATAAACCCGATGGTACTCTCAACTGCTACAAAGCTCGCATGGTAGCACGTGGTTTCACACAAATCCCGAATATTGATTTCACTCACACTTTTAGTCCCGTGGTTAAAGCTTCAACTATTTGAGTAGCTCTGTCTCTTGTAGTCATCAACAAGTGACATCTGCATTAGCTTGATGTTAAAAATGCAATTCTACATGGAAATCTTGATGAAGTTATCTACATAGAGCAACCACCCGGATTTGCCGATCCCCTATCCGGATCATGTTTGTCATTTAAACAAAGCCATTTATGGTCTTAAGCAAGCGCCAAGAGCATGGTTTCATTGATTGAGCAACTTTTTACTACATAATGGTTTCACATGCAGTAAATCGGACACCTCATTATTTGTGTTCAAAAGGGACGCGTGTATTATGTACTTACTTGTATATGTTGATGACATGATTTTAACAGGAAACATGGATGATATAATGCAAAGCTTCATTCGCACTCTACACAACGAGTTTGCTATCAAAGATCTTGGCACCCTTAACTATTTTCTTGGCTTAGAAGTTACAACCTCAAATGATGGTTTGTTTTTAAGTCAGATTAGGTATACGCATGACATTCTTGATCGAGCTGGGCTACTGGATTCCAAACCGACGCACACCCCTTTGTCAGCATATGAATCATTTCACACAGCGGGTCAACCATTTCAAGACATCACCAAGTATCGCCCGCTTGTGGGGGCGTTACAATATCTTACCATCACTCGTCCAGATATCTCTTATGCGGTAAACCAAGTAAGTCAATTCTTACAAGCTCCGACAGAGCATCACTATCAATGTGTCAAACGTATTCTTCGGTATGTTAAGGGCATAATCACATATGGTCTTCATTATACCATGCCAGTCACTACAACTCTCACCGGATACTCAGATGCAGATTGGGCTCGTTGTATAGAAACACGTTGATCCGCATACGGTTATTCCATCTTTCTTGGTGGAAATTTAGTTTCTTGGAGTGCCAAAAAACAGCCAACTGTTGCTCGATCCAATTGTGAATCCGAATACCATGCAATGGCAATACTGTTGTAGAAATTGTTTGGGTCACTCATCTTCTTCAAGAGTTGCATGTTCTGCTTCCTGATCGACCAACTCTATTATGTGACAACAAGAGTTCCCTATTTCTTACACAGAATCCCATTGCTCATAAACGTGCTAAGCACAGACTTGTACTACCACTTCATTCGTGAGTTAGTTTCATTGGGAAAGCTCTACACCAAGCTCTACAAGATAGTTACTAAACTTTAACATAGTTACTAAACTTTTATTTGATAACTAGAGTAGGGCATGAATCCCTAAATATTATGAAAATGGTAAAAGAATATGCTCATATTCCAAAATAATACCGTTTAGTATTTTAAATCGATGCATCGTCTAAACGGTTATCAATTTCACAACATGAAGTGTGTGAAGTTAGTGGTTTAGCTAATGAGATAGCAAGTACAGTATTACATGTTACCATATTCTGGTAATAACAATGATTTAATTTTCCAAATTACTAATAGTTATTGGAGTATGTGAGCTTCATAAGTTCACACAATATTTTGCTTTTGTTGAGACAAGTACCATACGTCTATAATTGATTACAAAACCAATGATCATGAGAGCAAACGTTCATATATGTTTATGTTTGGGACCATGTTATGTACATGCTGAAATAGAATTCACATTAAGCCAATGAATTGTTGTATTTCCCTATTTCAAATGGTTTATGGTCAAGAACCACATATTTACCATCTAAAGTTTTTGGCTTGTGCGGTTTTCTTTGTAACTATTCCACCACAACGCACAAAGATGGAGCTCAAAGAGGTTGTAATTGCATGTTAGGTATTGATACTTATTTATAATTAAGTAGTAGTAAGAGCCACTAGTTTATGACTCAATTTATTGAATTTTTGTTCATTTGAGTGTGTAATCATATCCAACATGAGGGGGGTAATGAAAAGCAGTTGTAAAATAAAATAAGTTTGAATGAACTATCAATGTCTCATCTTGATCTTTAAACTAAAAAATGTGAAATATAAGTTCAATGAATAATTCATTTAGAATGATTTATGAACTATTGCGAGACATATTTATTGAATCGATGCTTTAAAAGAATGACCAAGTCATATACCAACCGTAAATGCTCCAATTGATTAAATCCAAGAAGGACAACCATGTATTAGTAATAAGTTTAACGCATGTTTAAATCATGGTAAATATTCGATATCAAGAATAAACATCCTCAAAAATTGGAGCAAGTATTGAAGATGGTCAAGTCGAGTTAACTACTAAAAGGTCCCAAGAAGAGACAATAGACATAATGGTTCTAGATAACCTCAGGTACCTGAAAATAAAGAGATCTCGATAATTATATCATGTCTAGAAATATATGGAATCGAAACAAAATCGACGTCGATAATACTTATATAATAGCGCTTGAATTGATAAATATTATAAGGATCAAAAATTAATGAGAAAACTATAAATAACGTCCTTTATGTTTATAGTAACCTGCAAGTTGCGTCCTTTAACAAAAGTATCTACAAATAACGTCCTTATTTTCATGGTTTTTTACCATTTAAGTCCTTTATATGAACGGCTGTTAACTTTAACGTTAAGTTTTGCCCATGTGCCCATCACACGCGGGCATTTTTGTCTTTTTACGTTTGATCTTGCAAGTATATGACCAACTATTAAACACCCCCCCACCAACCCTATCTTCCAAAACCCATCAATGGCTTCCACCACAACTACCATCATCCTCTTCCTCATCGTCATCTCCATGACTACCGTTGAGATCCGCTTCACCAAAGTCCAATTCGACCCACGCCCCATTATCCCCTTCGATGAATTCGGCTTCACTTACCTGTGCACGTCAATCCAATCACACTCACCTGTAAATTGATGGAAAGAAACTCAGATCTGATGGAAATAAACTCGGATTTGACTTATCTCAATCACACCGAGGGTGCTCGAGACGAAGTGGTTCTTTGCTCTGCAAACGCTTCGTTTAGGAGAAGATCAAGCTTGATGCGGATGAGGACGAAGTCGAGATCGATGGATCCACCGGAGACAGATATGTGCAGTTTAGGTATAGTAAATGGACATTTGTTCAGCTGTTTAGTTTAATATTGATTCTTAGTGGTTTAACTTGCACACTTACAATTCCAAGTTTGAAGCATAAAATTTTATTTGGTCTTGTGTTATGGAAATGGGGTGTTATAATGATGCTTGTTTTAGTTGGTAAAAGATTGGTTTGGTTGTTGAAAACATTGCAGGTGAAGGTTTTTTGTGTTTTCATTTCATGTAAGTGCATATTTTTACCAGATTCAAGAATGTTTGTTTAATTAGAGAAAATATAAAGATGGTGGTAGAGGTGATTGAAACCGCCAACCACAACAAGGGTGAATGTTGGTGGTGGCATCAAATTTTGGTTGAGAAGTGGTGGAGAGAGGATAGTGATGATGATGATGGTGAATATTTTATAATAGTTATTACTTTTAAAGATGATGGTAAAATGACAAGATTGCCCTCACATGTGAGGCACATGGTATGATTTAACAGAGTTTTTTAACGTCAGTTCGTATAAAGGATGATATTGGTAAAAAACTACAAAAATAAGGACGTTCTTTGTAGATACTTTTGCTAAAGGACGCAACTTGCAGGTTACTATAAACATAAAGGACGTTATTTGTAGTTTTCTCAAAATTAATATTTGCCTATGAAAGGAAAAATAGAAATGCTTGGCCAAATAAATATACGAATGGGGTATAATTAACTTGTCTTACAAAACTAAAAATTTTGGGGCTAGCACTTCATATAACTAAAGTTGTTGTATAATGTATGCATATCGAACTTTGTCGATTATTACATCTCAATGATACTATATGGAATGAAAATTAACTTAATTTTATCAATTGTTCCAACTGATTTGCTGAATAATAAAGTTTATGCACAAGAACTTTTAAAAGAGTGAACCCACATGCATAATTGGTCAATGTAAAAAGGTCTGTGATGGATTAATATTTTCCTGAGGCTTCGAAATCAAAAACTCAAAAACATACTTTGTAAACTTAACAAAGTACAAACCAAGTCGAGTCTCAAAAGATACTCTGATATAGAAGAATATAATTTTGAGAAAATTAGTCATATTATTTTGACACGGTGTAGTTATTAGTCAACTTGTAGTTTGAGTATATGTGTAAGGAGTATTGAATATTAACGGACTTAACTATTAGTTTTTGGCCGTTACCGGTCTCAACTTTTGAAATACGTGCTGGCGGTCCCAACTTTTATCATTTTGGCCACTAATGGACCCGTCGTTAAAAAAGTTAATGGCGTTAACTTTTTTTTTTTGAATTTCAGGTCGACGTTTTATGGTTTTTGATCGGAATAAGAATACGAGTCTATTGATATAAAAATTACATCGAAACGATGATCCAAACGACGAAATTTGTACATCCGGTTAAAGAACCGTTAGGTTTAAACACCCTGATAAAGCATCGTTTTGTCATTTGGAAAACCGTTCGATGTAAATTTTATATCAATCGACTCGTATGCTTTTTCCGATCAAAAACCATAAAACGTCAACCTGAAATTCAAAAAAAAAGTTAACGCCGTTAACTTTTTTAACGGCGGGTCCATTAGTGGTCACAATGATAAAAGTTGGGACCGCTAGCACATATTTCAAAAGTTGAGACCGGTAGCGGCCAAAAACTAATAATTAGGTCTGTTAATATCCAATACTCCTATGTGTAATCAATAAAACTACATCTGGAAGAGGTTAAAGCTTTTATCATGAACGAAGCTCATCCTCTAAGTACTTTAAAAGTTTCCTAGCAATTAATCTTTATCATGTCTTACCAAATACTAGAAAATTCTTGCTTACATCTTTAAAGTGCAATTATGCGTTAATATTTCTTTCTAGCTATGCATGATAACGTATATCTTATATTTTGATTTATGAACATGGTATAGCATGTGGCCAACGACGAGGACATTGGAAGAATATATATTATAGCCCTCATCCCTCAAGGTAAGCATAACGCATCATAATATTTTACGAACACATGAAAACATGTTTGATCAGTCTTATAGATGCAGGGAATTTAACGCAACATAGTTATGAATATTGTGATATATGATTACAAGACGTGGCACTAAAAGTCTTATAAGAAGATTTGACAACATTACTCAACATAATGTTTGTGCATCAATGCATCAAACAAAAATCATTAAGCAATTTCCTCAAAAGATCTACATGGTCACTTAAAGAATGCATGAAGATAATACATCATTGTTCAGCATAAAGAATTATACGTCAAAAGAACATGTAGCAGATTGTTAGCTACAAAAGTTTTACGGAAACTTTCACAGAAGACCAAAATTCTCACTTGCAAGATGTATAAATGAGGGGGAGTACTATTCAGATTGCACTCTTTTTCCCTTAACTAAGTTCTTTCTCAATGGGTTTCTTAGTAAGGTTTTTAACGCGGCAACGTTACAAATCCACAAGTATCAGGAGAAGAATATATGCGCTGCACTATTTTTCCCTTAGCTGTGGTTTTATCCCACTGTGTTTCCCTAACAAGGTTTTTAGCGAGGCAGCATAATAAAGCGTATCACGTGGATAGTCAAGGAGGAGTATTATAAATATGTTATTAACTATGCGACCATCCACTTTCTCAACTCCATATCACCTTAATGTTCGTATTAATCATAGCCTTATAAATAGTGGGTTTGTATTTGGCATTATATATGATCGAAATGAAAGTTATTGCATTTTCATTTTCTCTCTATTTATTATCATGTTAGATGTTGCTATTAGGTCGTTTTTCTACAACAACTTTATAATTTTCTGATATGAGGAAGTTTAACAAAATTATTTTTCATATTTATATTTATAACCTTCTTAAATGTTAAGGTCGGTGATTGACCACGTTTTTTTCACGTGACCATTTATTGGTTTATATCTTGGTTGTATTTTCCTGAATCCTGATTGTTCCATACGCCTTTTATCTTGTTGCCGGAAGTAGTTATCGTAGTGCATGTATGGGATTTCTTATTTAAACCAACTTTTAACTTATTAACTTTTGAGAAGTTAATAAGTTAAAAAATAGTGTTTGGATAGTGAGTTAAAAATGAGCTTTAATGCTTAAAAAGGAGAAAAAGAGAAGTTAGTGATGAGTGACTTTTTAAAGAAGGACAAAAGGAGGTGAAAAAGGAGATAAGGAGAAGTTAATAAGCAATGCCAAACATGCCTCTAGTTTTCAGTCGCCGATCAAGCATGCATACTATCGTTTGTGGTGTTCGTTGAAGGTCTATGTCGTTTGTGGTGTTTGATTGTTCAATATATCTTGGTTTGTTTCTTTCTGTTTGTTTCATACGTCTTTTATCATGTTGCCGGAAGTAGTCATTGTAGTTTTTAGTCGCCGATCAAGCATGCATACTGTCATTTGTGGTGTTCGTTGATGGTCTTTGTCGTCTATGATGTTTGATTGTTTTGTTTTTTCTTCTAATTTCTTATCAGTCTGCTAACTTGTAGTTGTTTGCTATTGTCTCAGGATGTTGATTTTAAAGGCCAGTTGGTTACACTGCAAGTATCTCTTCCTTTCTTTGTCATTTTCGTTTGCCTAAACCTGTGTTGTATAGTCTAAGGGTTTGGATCATTCACCTGTAAACGGGGTCGATTCGAAATGATTGCGTAAGGGTTGGGTTGCTGTTTATTAGATTGGATTGGATTATGATTTGGTTGTGTTTTTGTGGGGCATTAGTTGAAATCTTTTCGATACTGATTGATGATCGGTTTATGACATTTGGGGTTTCTGAATTATGTGTTGTTGTAGGTCGATTGCTTGCTTTAACTTTGATTACTTAACTGCGCTGAGGTGAAATTCCTGTAGGTTAATTTACTTGTAGGCGTTTGCGACTTTGGCTTGATTTGTGTTTTGCTGTTGACTACAGCTTCCACTGTGAAATTGGCTGCTTAACAGGTTAGTTACCGTGAGCGGATGCTATTACTGTTTTTTTGTGATTTCAGGTGTTATTATCATTGCTATATTCAGTGCATGTTGTATTTCTATTGTCTGTTGGTATATGTTACTCCCTCCGTCCGATTATAAGTGTTCATATTGCCTTTTTTAATTGTCCCATTCAAAGTGTCCACTTTTAAAATTTATTGGTAAATTTTCAAATTTGCCCTTGATAACATAAAACAAACAATGTGATGGACACACAATAATATTTATTGTCAAGGGTATTATTGTCAAATGACTAGCAAAAATAACAATCATTTAATGTGCATAAAACTTTGTGTTTTTCAAACTAAGACACTTCTAATGGGACGGAGAGAGTACTATTTTAGCTGACTTTTATTGTGTTTGTCTACTGGTCTTTCTTTGTGCTTGTTGTTTTTTCTATTGCTTTGCTGACTATCCTTTACGTGTTTTGTGTTGTTTTTTTTTTTTTTTTTGCTATCTAGCTGTTATAGTTATTTGTGTTCTACTTTCCTATGTCCGAAGCGCAAAATCTTAGTAACATCAGCAACCAGCGACAACCACAATGAACAGCTAATGACATCCTACAGGTCATGCAACTGACAAAGATCAACCACTGACAAAGAACAATCACCTCCAGCTTCAACGTCAGATATCATTGCAGAAGAAAATGCCATGAAAAAGGAACCAAAGACAACAACAGAAGAACCTTCTAATGCTGGCAAAAAAAACCTCCAACAAGCAACTTTCGACTGTAAGAAACTATGACACAAAAACACAACAGCTGCTACAACATCAAAAAGTAACTTCGAACAACAAATACACTTATCCTAGATATCTTCTGCTAACCGCAGATCTAGATATATTAACTTTTTTGTGTGCCATTCTACTAGATCTAGCAGCATACCTATGCAGATTATACGTTTTGAATGTATGTAACGGCAACATGTAGATATATTACTTTTTTTATATGCCGTCCTACTATAGCAACATAGCTATGCATGTTATATGTTTTGAACTGCAAGCTTTTGACTTATGAGATTATATGTTTTGTCATAACAAACCGTCACAGCTGCCGCAACGCGTAGCCCCGGACTAATATCTAGTTAGTATAAATATTAAATATGATTTTTTTTTGTAATTAAAATAATAATAATACGACACTTAATTAAAAACAAGGAAAAAGGGGTGGCTAGGGTTGAGTATAAACCAGTGGACCAGAACCCTATTCTTGTTAATAACCATAAACGGAATTTTTTGTGCTTAATAAAAATAATCCACAAGTTCAATCAAGAACCCTAGATCATAATACCAAAATTGAACACAATTTTGATTCTGGAAACAAAATTAACATTTTTCACAACTTGAATATTTTATCTATCTAATTGGGTTATATTAGTGCAATTTAATTTACATTCCGAGATAATTCAAATCCCTCTTGTATGTGGAATACACTCGCGTGTTAAAACCATAGCACTAATATTTAACCTCGGCTAGTATGTTCTTCTTTTCTTTTTAGTTTCTTAACTCATGGTGATGTAAATGGATAATGGTTTTATTCCAGAGGAGTAACCGACATGACATGAGAACTGACGCATTATAGGGAGTTTTCTAAATCTTCTCTTTCTCTTTTCATTTTGCATTTCTACAATTCTATATTCATTAAACAAACCTGGGCACATCGAGGGCAATGTGCAATTTAAGTGTGGGGAGAGAAATGAACCTTAGTCTTGTCTTGCATCAAAAATCATTTAAGTTGGATTTTTTACCCAAATTTTTCAAGAAAATTAAAAACTTTTTCAAAAACAAAATAAGTTGAAGGACGCCAAACGTTATGTTAAACCTAGTGACATAGGTGTGATTGCGGAGTCACATTATTGTATACACCAAGTTTTTGGCGCCAATCATTTTAAAATGAAAATGTTGGGGCATTGCAAACGAAAAAAGTCCAAACTCATAGACAGTTATACTTTTTAAACCCATGCCCCTTCCATTTCAATTAGTGAGTCTTTGAGCTTTAGAAACTAGCATACATAAAAGTTGTTCATTCCTTTTGAATGAGTGTTTTTGCCTGTTGTTGTTTGCAAGCTAGAACTTAAATAAGTCATAAATTTCAAAACCACAAAATAATTACATATGTGTAAATGACTGAGGCATTAAGATAAACCATTTCTTTTTATCAAAAACATTTTTAACCGAAAAACATTTCCCTTACTTAATGCCTAAACCTTTTTCTTTCATCACCCGCACTTCGGAACGCTCCATTTTTTCAAAGTTACCATTCTCTTTTAAACCCCCTCATTTTTAGTGAACAACTCGGTTTTTACCAAAGTCTTATAACATTTCTGTGAACTTTAGTTTGTTATCTAGAGTCGATCACTTGATCATCCGTTCCTTATAAATTCAAAAAAAAAATGAAACAAATGAGAAAAGTACAAAAATAGAAAAAATGAGAAAACCAAAAGAAAAGAAGTATTGTTGTAGTTGTATTGCAAAATGCATAAAGACTGCATTATCTATCCTTGAATCTTAGTGATCCTTGTATAGTTTTGGATCCGTCTTTTTGTCACAAGTACTTTGAAATAAAACTTAAAAAATGAGGCATTCATGTTCTTAGCCACTTTTACCCACAAATATCCATTTCGTTAGCAAAAGCCAAGACCCTTTAAAGTCCTCATGATATATGTGTGTAAAGTATTAATACCGGTAGAAGTTTGATACTTTTTCAAGTCTATGGTCTTGGTTACTTCAATTTGACGCAAGTGATCCACTAAATATCCACTTTAATTGTCCATTAGAGCTTAATGGATTAGTTAAGTGTTGAGTGATCATTAGTGAAGTATGTGAAGTTGTACATGACAAATACTTGAGTAAATTTTTCATGCCTTTAATATTTTCAATAATAAGAACGAACATAATCGAAGCTTGGTGCTAGAATCAATATGTGTTCTCTTGAGTCACATGTGCAAAAAATAGTGAGACTATTACTTAGGAGAACTTCATACATGCTCTTTACCAATTTCAGATTGGGTGTGTAAAGTTAAATACTTGAGTTTTGCTTGAGGACAAGCAAAGGTTCAAGTGTGGGGATTTTTTGATGTTGGTAGACATTAACATATATTTTAAATCAATTTATAGTTATTTCCTAGCTAATTGTGCAACTTAATTTCAAATAGATCCTTAATTGTCTTCTTTTATATTTTTAGTCTCAATAAAGAAGAAAATCATAAAAGGAGCAAAAACAAGGAAAAAAGAATGAAAATTAGCTTAAGGAAGAAAAGCAATGCAGAACGAGAAAACGGGTCAACACTTAAAGATTTTGAAGTTATTTTAATAGAGCCCAGCACGCACCCACACGCCTCTCATACAACCTCTAATGTGTTCAAAATAGAATAAATATGGATCAAAGGCTGTACACGCCCTTGTGTGTTGGTTAAATCAAAAGAATCCAAAATTATGATGAATACATGCCCCCTACCTCAAAGACACACCTATGAGTCCAATCAATGTGTCGGATTCGTACTGACACATGATCATGGATCAGCAAATGATGGGAGGCAAGCCCCCGTGTGATGATGGAATGTCATATCTATACTGACATAAGATCGTAGAGCAGAAACTAGAAGAAGGCACACCATTATGCCTCATAGACACACCCTTGTGCCTCCTAGACACGCCTGTGTCTTTATGCAAGATCGATCTATAAAATAGTTACCTTGTCTTATTTGTAAAGGGATCACTTCTAGATACTCTAACCACGTTTTTCAATGTTTCTTACTTTTTTTTAGCTTAGTAGGTAGTATCTTAGATCATTCCATATAGCTTGAATCAATTCAGCAATTATCAAATCTTGTGTTGATGTTTTCTAAACATTGTCCAAGTTTGATTCTTGTTGTTTACCTTGCCATATTTGGCTAAGATTTTTTTATCTACTTGGGTGAGATGGTTTGTTTATATTTTATTATCTTAATATAAGTAGTATGTTGATTTTACATTGGTTGTGTGTATATGAGTCAGATTTAGTTTTACGATTGTGAGTTAGGGAGTCATGTCCGATTGACTTCGTGTGTAGGTAACACTCCATCCAAGATGATCATGTTTATGTGGTAAAACCCTTTGTAAGCTCCTAAAAGGTGGTTATTGGATACTGACATGGGCAATTGGGCATGATGACTCTAACTTCGAACACTGACTTGGTGGTTTAGATTTGGGTGATACATTTCCGGAGCATTAAAGTTTAAGTCGGTCGATTCTCTTAAGCTTAGTGGTTAGTGACAGTGTCGCTAAGTGTCGGTTTTAAGAAAGGCTTTATTTTTATTACTTTACTTGATCATTTATTTCGGTTGTTTGAGGGTAGCTATGTCAGTCCCTCCGTGGATATCCCTTACCAACTGAGTGTTGATTTGTCCCTAAAAAGAGTCCTAACAACTTTACTTATGCACACATGTGTCGTGTTATGATGAAAGAGTGGCCCATTGTATTATTAATATATTAGGAATATTAGATAACCATATTCAAGAAATTGATCCCATGTATGTAATTACTTGTGAATTAAACTAACTCCTATTTACTTTATTTTAATCATAATTACTTGATCAAGAGTAGTGGTGATAACAGTTCTTTGGTGGCCAAATGTTTTCAGGAGGGTCTCAATCAACTTCTCATGTGCATGAATATATCTTTGGGTCATCAACATTGTTGAGGGTGGGATTGACCCATCTGATGAGCTAGAAGATGAAACTTGTGGAGATTACGAAAGTGTTTCTCTAACAAAATGAAGAAGCCATTTTTTTATAAAAAAATAATTGTAATAAGCGGTTGGACATGTTGTAGAAATGCAAAACAACAAAATGTTAAAAATTTAATAGAAAGTTATGGTTTCTGTATAGGTACGGTCGCCTAGAGCTAAACACGGGCGTGCTTAAGCACTAGCATAGACAACCCGTGGTTGTCTTTACGGTTTTCAAAAATTTTCTCCAAAACACCATATTTGTTTAAATTGATTACTCCATAATGCTCCTAGTTGTTTCCTATATATAGCGTTTACAAGAAAATGTTTTATGAATTAACTAGGTTAACACCCGTGAGTACTCACGGTTTGATCGGTAAAAAAAATTATATAATTTTATATATAAATGAGTAATCAAAAAGTTAACAAATGTAAATGATATAATATGAATTTATATGAGAGTGATTGTGGTGTTGACAAGTGGCACAGTGTTGTGCAATTGGTTAGCAATTTATTATAAGAGAAGATTAAACTACTTTTGTATAAAATGATGTTTTAAAGACGATATCTACCTATTCTAATAATTGAATAACTCATCCACATGTCATCATTTTAACTACTCCACATAAGATTTTGCTTAGGTATCATGTTCTAAATTAATTTGATGGAGAATTTTTAGACGGGTCATGGTATGCTCCATATTCGAAATAACCCGATATGTTTAAATTAAAAATTCACAAATTTTTATCATCAATTATCTCCTAACCCGATATGTTCAAATACAAAATTTACCAATTATCATGATCTATATCTTAACTCGATATGTACCAATTATTATGAATTATCTCTTAACCTGATATGGTCAAATAAAAAACTTATCAATTATTATGATCTATCATAACCCGATATGTTCAAATTAAAGTTTTACCAATTATCATTAATTATCTCATAACTTGATATGTTCAAATACAAAATTAACAATTATCATGAATTATCTTATAACCCAATATGTTCAAATAAAAATCTACCAACTATTATAAATCATATCCTTTATTGTAACATATGATTTTTGATATGAATATATTTGTAAATATCCAAATCGATTTAATAATAGATATGTTAAAAATAAATTTGATATCTAAATTGAGTTAAAACCTATAAAATTAAAATCCGTATAGTACACGGGTACTAATCTTTTATATTATTTTATGTTTGCAAACGTATGTTACGAAATGAATTTTTAAGTTTTTCACTGTAATGTTTTATTACAAAGGTTCCATTTCAAAGTGTAAAATTTGTTTTAGTGATCACAAGTTTTGGATTTTTATGACGTATCCCCGTTTAACACATTCTTTTATAGACATTCAATTATATTTATGAAACTTCATTATATTTTATAAAAGATACTTTTTATTCCTTTTAGTAATGTAACTGATTAAAAAAATGAAATTTACAAACCAAAATAAATTATACGCTAGTGTTTAATAAATACCCTTAAGGCTAAAACATATCAAATTTAACGTGTAGCAACACATCTTTGATCTTTCCTACATCTTATATATAATATAGGAAAATGAATTTTGATTATGTGTTAACTATTTAGAGTTGTTTTGCTTATTTGGCATTATTTGAGAGTTTATCTCATAATAATAATTTTATAATTAAATTATTATACATAATCTATATAATATATTATAATAAAACGAATTACATTTTGAACCCCAAATATTTAGGAGAACCCATAAAAACTTAAGAATACTTACATTTTCAACCCTTTTTACTAGGGTGTGCACGGGTCGGTTTATATTTAATAAGGTATATAAATGAAACTTAAGAACAAATTAGTAATATGCTATAATTAAATACCTTAGTATCTTTTAACCATCAATAACTTTTTATACGATATTATTTTTTTTAAATTACATCATAAAACTGAGCATTTAATTCTCTTTAATTTGAGTATAATATTGCTATATTAAAAAAAACAGTTTTTATTTAAATCTTGTGTTTCGGTTTTATAATGGTTTTTTCTAAAAATTAATTGGAACCTCCATGCCCCATGAATATCGTTAAAATCATCTGGGTATTATTTTTCCGAGCATAGCGCGAGCACTAAACTAGTTTACTATATAAACAGTTGATGCTCTCCGACGCAACAACGGCAGTAGCATATCCATACGATAAAAAGTAGACACTTGTATTAAATTGTCTAATAAAGCACCACACTCATCACTATGGGTGTTCACGGTTTGGTTTCAAGCCGCCCAAACCGGTCATCGGTTTAGTTTTACGGTCGGTTTATGGTTTATACAAAAAACCGTTTGTAAAAAAACGGACCGAACATGTGTATATATATGTGTTATATATATAAATAGATCACATATATGAGTTCATGTAAAGCAAAGTAATAAAACTTTTATTAACAATTGGAAACTTTTATTAACAAGTTATAATGCAGATCGGTCAAATATATATAATATATATAAATATATGTTGTTACTCATTATATTGTTATAACACAAGTAGTTTTCTAATATTTAGGTACATAATCACTTTCTTATGTAGGTACTTTGAAATGTATAAATTTTAACAAGATTTTCGGCTGTTTTTTACGGCTCTTAAACTTGACCTAAGTGGGCTTAAAAAACCCAAACAGCGAAATCAAATCGGATGAAACCAGTTTAGGTTTGGTTTTCTACTTTAAACGGTTCGGTTTTGATTCTTAATAATAAAAAACCGTAACTGTTTTGTTTGATTACGGTTTTACCCAAAACCAAACTGCAAACATCACTACTCATTGCTATGTTGCATGGATCAAATAATGAATTTAATCAACAAAAAATACTACTCTTCACATAGTTTTTTTTAAACACCCGTTGGAAGCTTTTTATAGATTTTACGTTTGATTTTTTTGACTACTACTGTATGATACCTATGGAAATCAAAAAATAAATTGGTATTTAAAGGTTCTAAAAAGCTTTTGGATGACGTTGGTTGACATAAAGATGACGTAATTTCATGTTTTAATCTATGCTAGTTTTTAATGAAACTGGCTGTTAAAAAAAGTATATTTACAGCTATTGTAATCACAATAACTTGATATGCAAACCGAACCAGAGGTAACTTATGACAATTTGGTCCCCCATTTAAATACCTTGCCTTTTTTTCTGCTCAGTCACACTATGTGCATGACAAATGCAGCAATTGTTGTTACAAGTATTTGGATCAGTGCTTATCTTCTTTAACTTAATATCCATCGGATGTAACCATTAGCTAAGATATTTGACAACAATGCCAATTAGTACATAATAGAGGATCTGACAGTGATCATGTCTAACCAATAGAAACAGGTTCTAGTGTTTCTAACCCATGATCATTAGGGCGTTTTTCCGATATCTAGTCTACCATTGTACTTATCATAAAACAAAAGGTAACATCCAATAAAATGCAGCATAAGAAAATATCAATCAGATATTTAAAGGAATAAAAACAGCATTTCCTAGACTTCCTAACGCGGTTAATTGATAACAATGGCATCACTTCCTATTGACCCAAAAGATACCCTTTTCTTACCTGACCCAAAGTTGAACTTAATATCAGATGCACCATCGTCAACAGAAGCACTGCTTGTAGAAGGGAAACTGAAAACAACCCGCTCACTTGATTTGTTCTTTCCAAAACTGTAAGTTGGTATAGCAGGCAATTGCTTTGACTGGGGTGCTGCAGGTGGTGGAAAAGATGGCATAATGGACGGTGTGGGGGGCTCTGTTGCTGAGCTGGCAGTGGCAGTGGCAGGGAAAGAAAAGGTGAATCCACGACCGTTATCAGATGACACAACCTGTTGTGGGTCTGGCTTCTTGAAGGATATAGGCTTCAAGTTTGGTTGAGATGGTCTCTTCCTAGTGAGATCCTGACCGTTGATTTTGTTGTCAAATGACCATGGCTGACTGTTTTCTTTTTTCTTGCTATCAGTAGCAGTAGATTTCTGCTTTGAAGCAAAGAATCGGAATAAGCACTAATATAAACAAACAAACTGCTCAGGAGTGTGATTGTGTGTGAAGAGGTCAAGGAAGAGTTTACAAACAGTTATATGTGCCAAACTGCCATGTAGTTTATATATGTTTTTCATCTTAATTTCTTTTATTGTTTTGCTTTTAAACAATTCCTATCTACTCCTACTAACCACTTATACCTACACTTAGCAGGATTTGAAACCACCAGGGTGTCCCAAGAGGAATGATTATATAAGTATTGCCATGTTAATATCATGTACTTGTAGTAAATAACTTCTTTTAAAGGCAGTTGCAGTCTAATATCAGGTATTTTTATTAAACAAGCCAAAAGTATTGTAAGTAGTATGCTACTAAAAAGATCTTATTCGAGAATTGGGCTAGAAGTAACCTCCCATTCTACCAATAAGTAGCAACGATTGGTTGGTCCAACTAGTACAAACTCAAAGCACCTTTACTGAACCTAGTATTAGTTTTTTTAACGGCGATCTATCCTACTTCTACTCCTAAACTACTCCAAATAAATCCACCCTATGCATGGATTTGAACCCACTAACCCAAGACCTCCAAACTAAAAGGCAAGAACCTCTACCAAGTGTACTAGTCCCAAATTTAAATATTAGTTAATGTATAGAACTAATATTAAAAATACATTTTTTAAAAACAAGCCCTGGGTTTAAAAAAATTACTTAGACTTAGAGAGGTCAGTGATGTGCAGTATTAAGTGATATTCTCTGAATTGAATACTTCAGTAGGTTATCCAAGAAATTGTTTTTCTTTTCATTGGGCTTCATTGTAACAGATTTTCATAATGAACACGCACTATATCTTAGAGCCAGTGTGATATGAATGCATACACAACTCTTTATCAGTCATTTTTAAAACATAGAGTTCTTTTGTAAAGCAGAGCACAGGACAGCTAACGCGAAATATTGTTAGTACTAATATTATTAGGTGGTGATTAGACCTCCACTATGAGGACAACGTGGCTTTTTAAAGAGAAAAAAAAAGGGGGGGCTACAAATTTTAACATGTACTGTGGATTCAAGATTTTACAAGGAGATTTTATGAGATCTTGGAGGATGTATACTTGGAAACTTTGGTGATTCATTCACTTATATGATGTGTCACCTCAAACTTTTTGTAACAGTAGTAAGTTTTACAAATGATTGGTAAAACTAGCAGATTTTTTAGATTTTGTAAAAGTGGTGGGTTTGCAAATGAGAAAGCAAAATTAAAGTGAGGGTGTTTGGAAAAGGTGATATCGTAATTATAAAGAGCGGGTTCATTTTTCTTAGAATTCATTCTCTTTTTTTCTTATTTTCTTAAAATTTCATTTTACATACAGTTTAGTTTTTCTTTAATACCTTATAATCATTAATATTTATAAAAAAGCAGAAGACAATATTGTTTAATTTTTTTGTCTACATTTCAGTACATACCATACCAAAAACTGAGTTGTATCCAAAATAAAGTATTACTGACATTAGGAGACCAAAGAATACTTTATTTTAGTTTTCAATAAAGTTCATATTGAAATGTAGACAAAAAGAAAATAAAGTGATGCTGTGTATCTAGATTTTCATAAATATTAACGATTACAAGTTATTAGAGAAAAACTATATTATATGTTAATTTTTTTATTTTTCTTTGAACAGCAAATTTACGCCACCCTCGGAAAGGGACACCACTTTAAATGAAAATTGGGAAAAAATATATATAACAACTTAATTCGCTATTACTAACTACAAATTTAACTTCTTAAAACCCCAGGCTCTAAATTAGCTATTATTAACTAGTTAACTACAAAACCACAACTTTTACAAATGTTGCATACCGCATAGGCGCATATGGTGGAGAAAACAATGAAGATATGAATAAATACCTCATCTGCAGCACCCGTATTCTTGAAACCAAATGAAGGCCCCGAAGCAACGGCAGCATCACTAACTGATGCAGATGTTTTGGTTTCTGCATTTAAAGTTTTCATTTGATCTCTGAAACTTACACCATCTGCGGGTCCTTTTAAATATCCACTATCACTTGGCATACCCCTTCTCTGCAAATCCGGCCCTGTTAGAGTGGGTAAGATAGGCATCGAACTTGTATCTTGAGAAGGTGATCTTCTCCATTCGGTTGCTAGCTTCAACTCAGCTTCCTTTTCTTTAGGGGTTGGCTTATGTCTATCAAGGTGCTCTAAAATCTTTCTAACTGTCTCACTAGACAGTCCAGTAGGATTTGCCTCCCTTTTAGAACTTTGTTCACGTTTGTCTGCTGTATGGAGGTTTGGAGTACCAATAGTTACTGGATTCTTTTGAAATACAGGCACAAAGCTCCTTGAAGCACTAGAGGAAAAATCAAATTGAGCAGAAGGGGGCTTTCTAGGTCCTTCGGATTGAGGTTCAGAAGCAAATTTATTCCTAATGCAACGAATGGGGCCTACTGATCCATACCCACCATCCATGACATCACTACTTGTCTTCATCTGTGTTGGACAGAGGAAAAAAATGGACTATGTAATTAATTCATACTCATGTACAAAACCATGTAAGTTAGTATAAAAATGTGTTTCAGGAACCCATGTAATTTCTTGAAGTCAAAATGTGCACCTATTTTAGCACAGAGATCATCTAATGGTGATTGATGAGTAATGGGGTTCAAATAATTAGCCATTCTAGTAATGCTTCAAGGTTATTCATGGAAAGCAAATGGACCAACCCACATTTATTGTATTAAAGAAACAAACACTAACAAGTTAGCAAGACATAACTCACATAAGTAGAGTTAATGGCAAAGAAAAACCTTGAAAGAAGTAAAAATGTGGTGCAATAGACTGTTTCAGCAAATTGTTTACCACAATAGAAGAAGAATATGTAGGTCTTTTGTAGTAAATGATGAAGAGATGAAAATTCAAGTGAGGCAAGATACATATGAAGCAATATATTTGTTTCCCCTGAACATCTTATTAAGTATAACAAGATAAAGCTTAAGGTATATTGCATGTTTTATGTATTTTTGTGTTAAACATGGCATATAATACAAGAGCATAGCATGCCATTAATCATCCATCATCTTTGTTTGTTATACTATGTTATCCCCCCCCCCCCAATACACACGCACACCCCTTCCCGTATCTCAACACGAGAATAAATTTATGTATTTTAAAATACTAACTTTGTGGTTGAACGTATTTTTTTTCCTTTTATAGGCTTGATGTTAGGCTATAACAAATGTATATACAGAATAATCAACAATAACTATGTCAAGAAAGAAAAACATGTGATGCAGCTAGAATAGAATATACTGTACCTGCCACCTAGATTGTTGAAATGTGCTTAGAGAAACACTAGAAGACCTGCCATCACCTTGTAACTGATTCAGCTGTAAATAAGAAAACAAACAAACTGAACACAAGAATATTTAAAGAATTCTGATCATTTACAGATTAGGGATGTACTTTGGGCTTGGTTCTAGAATATGGTGTTCGTGGAAAATTATGAAGCCCGTATCTGCTTCTTTGACTCTGTGGGGTTAAATAGCCCCGCTGGTCTTGTACCATGGCACCCGGCCAACAAGTAGATGATTTTGATGCAGGCGTGAGAAAATGTGGCTTTGAAGGGAACACATCATTGCTTTGTTGTTCCCTTCCAGCTGTTGATATGTTACTGTAAGTATTAAAGCCTATTTCTGATGCTCGAGTTCCCATATAAGCTTTGGCAAGATCTATTGGTGAAGCAGCGACTTCATCTTGTATCTGAAATGAAGAATATTACACCAACAATACAATAGTTCATTATTTTGTGTGTAATACCAAAGCATCACAAATTAAATAACACGCGCATCATTATGGTCTATATTTCTCTCACACAAATTAAAATGATAAATAACATCAAGAAACAGATGGTCAGCAATAAAAATTAAAATGAAGGATATCGAGAAAGGGAAAGAAGACCACAAATCCAACACAAACACATTCTATAGAATGTCTTTCCTAGTTTTTTTGGTGACAGACATTAAAGTGAGATACTTCAGTAATTCAGTTTTCAAGATACAAATCTTCATTCATTGCGACTAAAACATGCAAAAAAGTTGTAAAATCTTGAAAATTGAACCCTATTTGAAACAGAGAAACTGTCAAATATTGGTATTAAAATGTGCCATATTGATGGGTGCCAGTCAGCAACTTAACTAGCCAACTGCGACTAATGCATCCTGAAATGTTACAGTGAAGTAACATAAACATGTTAGCCCATTAAAGGTCAGGAAGATCTATGTCATGCTAGCAAGATTCAAAAACTTTTGCATAAGCGGAAAATGCAAAACAAGTACAATCACAATAGACAGGTTACAGTTGTACTCACATTTGATTGCAAGTGAAGCATTGGGGTTTCCAAATCGTATTGCTTCCTAACATTAGATGCAGATGGGGTTTCATGGTTCAACACATTCGCTTTACCTTTCCCCTGAGAAATCACAATTCCTGTTTTCTCCTCTTCCTCCGCATTAGAATCATCAGCCAATCTAGACTTCAATATCTCCATCAAACGCATGCTTTCATCCCTGCAATATAACTCAATGTTAAAAAAATTTGATCACCACAAAATTCTAAGGAGATGAAGGGCTTGTAAGAAATATTCAAGAGTTAAACATGACACTTTACCGAGAGAATTGTTTCCCTTTCAGCAAGTTCTCAATTTGATCTAAACCAGGATCGTCAATAGACTTTAATTTATCTTGCTGGGCATTAACATTCTCCGAGCTCCCCTTCTTATCCACTTCATTACCAGGACCTGCATTTCTACTGGAACTGGATACTCCAATCTGCATAAAACATAAGAACGTAAATTTATGTAATAAACCATCGCGTAAAATTTTGATAAACTCACAAACATTTAAAGTATAATCTTATTCCACATAATGATGTGAACTTGTTTTATCAGCAACGCAAAGTACACACAAATCAGAAGTGAGGATCCACCTATAAAAGCATAGACGGAAGCTGAGGTTCCTAAACAGCATGCAAGCATACGCAAAAAAAAAAATGAAGGGTCATTAATTCATTATACAGAGCTCTTCACAAATTATGTTACCGTCTTTTATTGATGAGAAGGTTGACACATGAAGCAAGTGCAGCAAGTGTATATGCTTTTAATATAACGATAAACAGAGAATGACTGCAACATCTGACCCATAAGTTTGAGATTTGAACGATTAACGGTCAAGCATTTGACAAGTGAGCTGCATAACCAGCCATTTCAAAATTCATCTCCCTAAAGATAGCAACAATGAAATCCAAATCCATCTGCTAGTCAGCATTCGCAAGTCCCTAATCTGGAGAAGTGATAATGCTTGGTGGATGAATACATCACACATTAACTTTCTAAATCGTGTTATAGCTGATTGATCATTCAATATTTTCTCCAAGTTACCATTAAACGTCTAACTGAGCAATTTTTATCACTTGTCATATGAAAACAAAATACAAAGACACACTAGTAGTGCAGAATGATCCCACAAGATGCATATATGACAAAGGTATAGCAGCATATCTACACATCTTTAGGTGTCTTCATTTAGAAAAATATAGTATACTAGGGGCCATAACAAATTCTACTTCTAGGACTAGGGGTATTAATTCAGGGACATCAGATTGATGCAAATTTAGAAAAACTAAGAAACATTCACATGAGTGTTTATGTAGATGTCCCAGCATTATGGAAAGCAGGACTTACCTCTAAAGTATGTTTAGCCTCACTGTGTGTGTTTACAATTGCCTCTAAATCTTCATTATCTATTCAATAAAAAAAAATTTTGAATTAGAAAATGGCATTAAACAAATTTTATTAGCAAATTAGCCTCACCGTGAGTGTTTACAGTTGCCTCTAAATCTTCATTATCTGTTCAATAAAAAGAATTGTTTGAATTAGCAAATGGCATAAAAGTATAATTATAAGATTCAATATTTCAAGGACATGTGTCATAACACTTGCAGTTGACATCTTAACAATAAATGGCTCATGAACATGATGAGTCAATGACCCAGTCTTGTATTTCAAAGCATAATCTGACTAATTCAGTTTCACTACTTAACAAGTTGTAGAAGAGCTTCTATATTACCATAGAGGAAACAATTCAGAGTCTCACAACCTTACTTCTATTTCTATAAAGTATGAACAAATATGATTAGATGAGTATCTTTTTGGTCATTGTTATTCTCAAGATAAAATCCATGCCTTTCTGCGTCCTTGATTGACCTTCTTGTAATCATCAAGATAAAGGCCAGTCTTTTTTTGTCTCTGATTCTACAGCATAGCTGTCATCAAAGTTTTGCCGACTATTACATCCATTGAAAATCACAGATTCATTCTTTAGGGTGTAATGTGTTTATACTAAGGACCAAAACAACACAGGTCACAGGTGTTCCTCTTATATTGTCATCTTTCATAGTAACTCATCACAATCAAGTGCTTATTTTTTAAAGGGGTATGCAATCCATCCCCTACAAAATAAAAATGATAAACAGCTACAGGTCTCTTACGTCTTGATCCCTTCCCCTTAGACTAACTAAGAAAAAAAAAAAAGATAGCAACATTCTTATGCTATAGATGACCCAATATCTATTTGACTTGCTTATTGTCACTATAAAAGAATATTAAGATGATCGTCTCGTGTACCATTCCAAAAAATGTTGATTAACTGCATTAATTGATCATCCTCTGGAAAGTATTTGAATGTATCAACATGCCTTTGTTCTCAGTACGCTGGTTAATGCATCAAGTGCTTAAGCTGTTAGGCACAAGCACAAAACAGTACATGACTATTGCTGTTACTAATCAAATTGAGGCTCTCAACTACTCATACTTATAACTTTAAATCCACACAAAAAATACATGTAATAAGGTCAGATAAAATTATATTCTTAACACCAAGACAATCATGAACTTAACAGATAAAAATCAAAGATCTTTTTAGTCCAAGTCATTCAGCATTAAGACCGTTTGTTTCATTTAAAAATATCATCTTAATGATTCAGTTCAGTGCTGAGTGATTAAGAGACAGAGAGATACTGAATGGGGCATATACAACTTTATCATCATCTGCACTTCTACCCCAACCTCCTTCCGATCTATAAAGCCTCTTAATTGTTCGGACCTATTAATGATTCAGCACTTAATGGTTCGGATGTAAAAGGTTAAATCACTCAAGTGTAGTCTTAGATACTACAACACATAACAAAAATGTTTGCTTCAGTATAACTATAAAACTTAAATTCGTAAACCAGATACTATAACATACAAGTTTACTCATCTTAATAAACACAACACACACGTATAATCAATTAGAAACAAAACCCTAAGTCGCTTCAAAACATAGACTTAACTGCTAATGTGTGTACATATACGATAGTCAATGTGACTCACCATGATCACTAGATGAATCATCCTCATACTCATCGGCGAGAGAAGGTTCCGATTTGGAGAAAAACGACGGGAGTATCCTGGTGGCGCCACTGACAATGAGACGACGAGCAGGATTGACAACAAGCTTCGAAAGCCAACCACCGTCGCTGTCTTCAGACACGTGCGATTGTTTACAAGCAGTAGACGATGGCGGACGGTCATAAGGTGTAGATGGCCGTTTCCTTGAAATCGGAGGCTTCCTGATTTTTCCACCGGTGCCGGTAGGATACGGCGGCGCCGATGACGACGGCGTAGCGTTCTCCATATATATTTCTCTCTCTCTCTGTAAACAAAACAAACGTGTTGTTGTTTGTTCACTGATTTACTTACGAAAAATTTGGTTGTTCACTTCACTCTTTGCGTGCCAAACTCACTTTTTAGTTATGCATAAGATAAGATGGTCATTTTAGAAAAAAAAAATACAAAATTTAGTGAAAACCAGGTTTAACACCGGTATACGCATCAAGTGATTGTGATTGTAAAACGAATTGTGTAACAAAATGAACCACCAAAATATAAATAATCATATTGAATACAAGCAACAACAATCGATGTAAACTAATAACTGAAAACCAAATCATTGTAAATATCTAAATATTTCTTTGTACACGACATTTGATGTTGTACTTTTAGGTTTACCATGTTCATCTAATATTAAAACTTAAAAGTTTTAAACTATCTCTACTCTTCACTCTTGATAATGCAACATATTATCTGCCCATGAGAGAAAACGGGTTGTCTTAAAAATAAACCAGCCTTAGACAATGATTGTCCCTGACTCTTATTTATCGGCATTGCAAAGCAAATGACAACCGGGAATTTTCTTCTTTGAAACTTGAACGGAATGTTTTTGTTTGGTCTTGGAAGAAAAGTTGTGGTTCCAATATTTGTCCCTGAAATGATCATCGCTTCAATGACATGATTACCTAACGATATAACTCTTAGTCTTGTTCCATTACACAACCACCTTTCTAGTCAATCTTCCTTAATAACATAATTGGAACACCAACTTTTAATACTAACCGATGATTTGGCACACATGATAGTTTAAGACCATTTAAAACATCTGAAGAGTATAACTCATGATCAAGAGTATTATGAACATAATCTTATTGACATAAACTATCTAAACTTAGGTATTCTTTTTCATCACCAGGAACACATGGATAACAAATGATCATTTATTTCTTGAACGACTTCATTTGTTCGTGCTAGTATTGCTCTTTCTTGAAACAAGTTTGGAGTGTTGAAATTCTGAAGAATAGAAGGATATACAAATTCAATTAAACTTAATATAGGATCAACTTCATCAATAATAAGGTCTTTCAGAATATCAAGTATTGCCTCTCCATCATTCAAACCACCAAGCTTTCCTTATCCTAAATCTAAAAGCCATTTTGCAAATAACTTTGTTTCTTCAATATTATTTGTTTCACTTCCAACGGTCAACCACATGTTTTTTGTTAATGTAATTACTTTACATGTTCTCCAAATGTATGAAGAACATAAAGACGCACCAACAATGTCTTTCCTAGATCCATTCGGATTTCGGAACCACGTGAAGATATTGTCTGAAATTCCCTCGAAAAACAACAGTTTTACCTCCAAAGAGTTGTTAACATCATCATCAATAAACATTATGTCTTTCAAAGTCCTATCCAAAGCTTCAAAGCTATATCTATGCATATGGGAGCTTCATCGCATATGATCAACGATATCTTTTTTTATTAAACTTTCATGTTCACTATTTGGTTTTATACTGCAAATTGAATATTTAGTAAGATTTAAGGGAATAATAAATCGGGAATGCACCGTCCTTCCGCCACGACAGTAATAACGACGCAATACCACTTGAAGAGTTGAAGCAACATTCAAAACAATTTCACCTTTAGATCTTATTTTAGTGGATGATGTCGTTCATAGAAAAGTTTTACATGTTCCCCCATAACCATAAACAAAAAAGACACCTCATTTCTTAAGTTGAATCGCTTTCATGATCTCATCAAAAAGCTTACCCTCAACAAGTTTGAATTAAAATTAATTTCTTTTAAAATTCAAACTTTATGATATTAAAGAAAAGAAATTTTAATACATAATTATGCAAAACTGATTCAATCAAAAACTAAGTTTTTAATTTAACTAAGAGTATTAATGTGGAACAAAGTGATGTGCCAATAATGTGTCATGCATGAAAGAAGGACATATGACAAAAAGTTAGTGCTTTATTAGTATAGAGAGATTTATGAGTGGTAAATGTTTTAGTTAAATATCCAGATTGAGTTTATAGATATTCAAATAACCAGAGGCGTAGACCCAGATTGAGTTTGCAGGTTTGGGTTTACCCTAAATGGGTTGAACCCGCAAACACAATTAGCTAAACATGTCGTGTTCAGGTCAAACTCGTCAGGTTAGCAGGTTGATTCATTTATCTATATATATATATATTTATTTAACTAGTTACAGAAAAACCATTCTTTGTAGTATTTTTGAAGAGTCCAAGGGTGTACTTTGTCAAATCTAAAAACCCCAAAATTTAAGCGAGATTAATATCCCAATATCTATAAAACCGTGATTCGTGAATCACTGAATCTTCAATTCTTCTGGCTTATAAATCATCCATCGATCTTCTCAGAGCTCAAAACTTGATTAGAGAATGTATTTTGCTATCTTTTGATGATTCAAAACTTCATTGGAATATTTAAAATGTATTTTTTATGCAAGTTTTATCATTTTTATTGTGATTTTAATAAAAGACTAAAAAGTGTACAAAAATCAGGTCAGGTTCGGGTCGACTTGAAAAAGTTTTGGTAGGGTCTGAGTTTCTAAAAAAATTTTAGGTTTAGGCCGTGTTCGAGTTTGAGTAAAATTTTTCCGAGTTCGTGTCAGGTCGACATGGCCAACCTGATGATTTGACCCAATTAGCAACCCTACAAATTACTCGTGTCTTAAGTCTCACTTGAAAAGGCTACTCGAATTCTGCTCATGAGCCATTTCGACTCGAATCGTTATAAACCGAGATGAGCTCAATTCGGCTCGTTTACAATACCAGCTGATGTATGAACAAAATTAACATACATTTTATAATAAATCATCTCCGTTTCCTTGATCATTTAACAACAAAAATGTAAACAAGTCCTTAATTCTCTTCTTTTGTTTTTTCAGCTTCACAAAGAATAAAAGCATAAAAGAAACAAAAACAAGGCAAAAAATAAAGGAAAAATAGCAAAATGAAGAAGATCAAGAAATTCATATGCCGCAAAACAAGGAATCGTGTCAACACTTGAAATTTTTGAAGAATGAAAAGCCCAGACACGCCCCATGCCTTGCAAAATGAAGAAAAGACAACTCAGATGCGAGGCACGACCCCGTGTGTGCTTCACACGCCCCTCGTGTGACATCTGCCCCGAACCCGAATCCGGATGCCCGACTCGAAACCGAAGTTGTTTATCTCTTATACATAATCGTACTTATTTTCAGAAAATGTAACGATCGTTATTATGATTACTAATAAGTACATCGGATTTTACGATATTTCTTGTCTTAATTAATAAATCGTATTTATCTCACAAAATAACTAAGTTTACCAAATAAATACTATTTGTAAGAATAAATCTCAAAAATATATATATTTATAGTCTATAAAAGAGAGTTTATAAAAGTTGTTAAACAAAATTGTTTCCGAGTCTTGTTATAGTCATTCAATGTCAAAAACGAGTTAAAAATAATAAAACGTCACTTATATAAATGCTGCGTCTTGGCTCGGTTAAGTTAGTTAGTTAGTATAACTTATAATTTAACTTTGGGGCAAAAGTGTAAATATTGATACTTAAATTAAAAGCTTTTTACAATTAATAAACCATCACATAACTACAGGGACTGCAACTGTAAATTACAAAATTCCCCAAACCTTTCCCCCCACAACCCGTGAATCCGGCGACAGCCTTTCCCGGTCGGCCACCTTATTCCGGCGAGACCAAAATCACGCGTGTTATCCACTTTTAAACACCAAAAATAACAAGATTTGAACCCCTAAATGCCTTATCACGCGTTTTACGGCTTGTTTTGATCCGGAAATTACGGTGATGGACGAATTGCACTCGGCAATTTCCGAAATTAGGCCAAAAATTAACAATCAATCTTTTCCATACCATCCGAACCATCCGATTCATGCGACTAACAACTCTCATTCATCAAAACATCCTTTCTTTTTCTCTGCAATTACCGAATCAAAGCAAAACTCATTATTTTCCGGCGACTTAGTGTTTCTCCATCTTCTGAGCAACATTTCAGGTAATTGTTGTGTTCATTTGAATCCCCTTGATCATCTATAGCTTCCCAACTCATCAATTTCTTCTCTTTTCAGTTCCAGATTCACAGAATTTGTCAAGAACAGTCGATTATCTTTTCTATTCATATCCGTACCAATTCTTCATAATCAAGTAAGTTTCTTACATCAAAAGACTCGTGGATTGATAGGGATCAAAAGCCCTATGTTCGATTTGGTTTGTATTATCGGATTGAAATCAATTGGTTGATTCTTTGTTCTAGGGCTTGTATTTGTAAATGAGTGTTGTTGATTATAAATGATTAAAACTTTTAAAAGTCACACTATTTAACACAAAACAGATTTGTTCTAGTGGTTGATGGTCTTTGTTAAAGACGCAAAGGGTCATGGGTTCGAGTCATGGCCCATGACCTGCTTTACTGTTTTTTTTTTATTTTACACATTCTAAAAATTTAATCTATAATTCCTTATAAACAACTTTAAGTATATTTTCTAAGGATCTAAAACATAAGTTTTAATGCATATATACAAATTATAATTTTAAGAAACAAAAAAATAGATTCGTATAAGAATATTTACAATATGAAAATAAAATAACGTTTTGTACAAAATCCCAATTCATAATTTAAAACCCTAATTCATAATTTGTATTTCGAAACCCTAATTTCCAATTTATAATCTAACACTCTAAATCCCATATCCCAAATCCGAAACCCTAGATCTCGGATTTTTGATTCTTGCTACTATTGTTCGTTTCTAAGTTAGGGTTTTTCCCAATTAATTAGGTGATACTAATATTCGAGCAACCCTCGGTTCGTTATAGCTGCGTTTCTATTTCGGTTATCTATTTGCATTTCAAGGTGAGTAAATTCACTCCCCTTTTTACTTTTACTTTTTGGGGCTGAAATATGTTCAAGTACTATACAATGTTTTAGGTTTTCTATTTGTTTTTCAAAAGAGATCATAAAATATGTTAGTCTTGTTCCGGGCAAGATGCAATCCTTATGTGGTTAGGAATGGCAATGGGCCGGGTATGGGCCGGGTATTAGTAATCCCAGGCCCGTACCCGAATGTAAAACCCAGTCCCATACCCGGCCCAATACCCATCGGGTATCAATCGGGTAATTACCCGTCGGGTATCGGGCATACCCATGGGTATCGGGTATACCCGTCAATTAGTTCCATAATATAAAAATGATACATACATACATACATACATACATACATACATACATACATACATACATACATAATTAAATGTATCAAATCCAAATAAATAAATTCTCATGATATATGAATTTAAAAGAAGCAATAGCGGTAAATATCAAAAGATGATTCATTCTCTAAATAATATCAAAACAAGCTATACTAGTTTATAAAAAAAGATCCATGAAAAAATACCAAAACAAAGATACTCACTTGTTTTCATATCTAATATAAAACATATTAAAAAAAACTACTTCATCTAATATAAAACATATTAAAAAAAACTAGCTATCTAAAGGCTAAAACTAAAAAAGATTAGTGATTATATATAAGAAGATTAGTGATTATATATAAGGAAAACAAAATATATATATATATATATATATATGTATATCTTCGGGCCGGGTACTCGGGCCGGGTATGGGACGGGTTCATATGATCCCATACCCGTACCCGAACCCGGATTTTTTTAAAAAACAAATCCCATACCCGGTCCCATACCCGAAAATTCGGGTCATTACCCGGCCCGAATACTTCGGGCTTCGGTTTTTCCCATCGGGCTCGGGTTTTATTGCCATCCCTATATGTGGTAGTTTAAAGTAGTATTGTTACTTAGTAATCCCACCGGTACAATGTTAGCGCTAATGGTTTGACAAACCCACCTGCATGATTTCAAAACAGGTGATTTAAACCCGGCCATTCAAATTTCAATGTTACAAGTTGCTATGTTACAAGTTGCTATACGATGATACAAGTTGCTATGCTATGTTGCTATGTCCCTTAGATGCTTAAATAATTATTGATAACTTATATCGAGACGGTTACGTGACGGTTGCTAAAAAGGTTATCTTTAATTAATAACATGAGTTGGTTCCTCATGACAAACGATTACAAGATGCTATACAATGATGTTGTTCAATGTGTTCAATGTGTGTTCAAGGTGTCATGGTCGAGAATGATATGAAATAGCTATGCATGTAAGATTGCGCAGCATATTATGATGATCTCGGATTTCTTTATTACTATATATCAATTGTGGTTTACTCACTAGCTTTAATTAGCTAACTTTATTTTTACATATTTCAGGTGGTGTTTGAGCGTTTATTACCTTCAAGACATTTAGGATGCTTTTGGACCTAGAATAAAAATGGGAATTAGACATTTTAAATTGTCGGCTTTTACTTCGGTTTTAAGACTGTTTATTGCCTCATTTATGTCACGACACTATTGCTTTAATGATATTAAAATATGCTTTTAGTGTGCCATGTGCTTTGTACTATTGATATCCAATTCCAATGACAGCCCGGTGTTTCCGCCGCCGGGCGGGGTGTCACACCTCGTCCCGACAAAATGTGTCAAATCCGTACTGAAACAAGATCATGGAGCAAAGTTATATGTGAGACACGACCTCATGCCAATGGGGCACGCCTACATGCCTGATGGAGTTGTCGGTAAAACACAACACATAAGATAATGGAGCAAACGACAGGGTGAGGCACACCCCTGTGCCTTTTTCACATGCCTTGTGCATGCATAATTAGATTGCCTATAAATAGCAATATTAACTCATTTGGAAAGAAAGCACATCTAGAACCTCCACCCATATTTTTTAATGTTATTTTATGTATTTTTAGCTTAGTAGGTAATATGTTAGATCATTCCATGTAGATTGAACCAATTCAACAACTATCAAACCTTGTAATAAAGTGTTTTTACTTAATGCAAGTTTGATCTTTTGTTTCCCTTGCCATGTTTGGCTAGGTTTTTATTGTTTATTTTTTATCTTGTTATATGATTAGTATTCAAATTCTTATTTTGGTGTGTGTGTATGTTTCAAGTTGTGTTTTTAATATTGAAGTGAGTTTCTTGAGTTAATAACCTACTTCTAAGTTGATTCTCACATTCATAAAGTCTATGTCTATGTAGACTAGTGGTAGTGCACTTAACGGTGGCTAGTGAGTCAGAAGCAAGGGACTTGGTAGTTCGGGTTAGAGTGACACATTTCCGAGGTACTAAAGCCTAAGTTGTTTTGAGTCTTCTAATTTTGATGGTTGGTGATGATTTTTAATAACTTCCTTGTTAAATCATTTTGTGATTTTTATTCCGGTTTCTTGGGGGTAGTTCTGTTGCCGTCCGCGGATATCCTCACACTAACTGAGTGTTGAGTCATCCCTAAAAAGAACTTCTATTGATCCCGTCACCTTATCAATCAGGAGAAGACTGACTCACGGGCCAACAATTCGGAGATAACTTGAGGAACCCATATTTGCGAGGGCTAATAGGTTTCCAATTAGTTGCTAGATCATTCCTATTAACCCAAACCTCAGGCCAACCATAGTCAGCTCGCACCCCTTCCTCACCAATAGAGGATTGCTTAAACATGTTTTTCACATCAAGTAAAAATATCATAATATTTTATAAACGGTAAAGGAAACAATTCGATTGTCTCTAAGTTATTTGTTTAACCTATAAACAAAACTAATCATTTTCCGAATTTGCAAAACTATTCAAAACTCTTTATTTTTTAGAAAGAGATTTGGAATGGGACCAAAAGTTTCACATCAGATCTGATGAAATACCAGAAGTCGCACGCTCTTCATGGATAAGTTTAGGGTGTTCAAAAAATCGGAAATCCAAATTTAACCGTAATCCGAACCGCATCCAAATCCAAAATTGAACTGAATTCCTTATTCGGATTTCAGATCGGATCTCATCTAAATTTGAATTCCTTATTCGGATTTTGGATCAGATTTGGATGGTAAAACTTTTGAATTCAGGTTATTCAGATATCCGAATAAGAACCTTATGTTTCCAGGATTTTTAATCTGATACTCATTATTATACTAGCATAAAGCTTGTACATATGAGAAATGTGTGAAAAGAGTTGGTGACATGTTTGGTGTGTATGTTAGGAACATTAAGACATAGTATTTTAATTTTTATGAATTATTATCATTATTTTGGACTACTTAATGAAGTTTGAACAATGAATATGTGGTCAAGACAATGTTCGTATTTTAATTATTCCTTGTTTTGTATGTTTTACTGTTATGACTCTAAACTACTAAACTAGTACACATTAGGATTAAAGAGTTGGAAAAAATAGGAATACTAAGTTAAAAAAATTGTTGATCGGTTTTGTTCAGATTATTTGGATGATTTGTATTTATCCGAATCTAGTCTGAAATAAATTCGAATGAATAATGATCAGATTGGATAATCCATTATTTGGATTGTATCGAAATTTGATGGGGTTCTAAAATTTTCAAATATGAAAAATCCAATATCCTATCCGATAAACACCCCTAATTATGTTATGTTAAGTTAGCAAGTTACATGAAAGCTAGTTAGTTGAATGCTCCTTTCAAGGATGCAACTTAGTTAATAATTAGTTAAATAATAATTAGTTAGTTGAATTTTATTCGTTAATAATTAGTCCTTGGAATTTGTTAAGCTTTCAAATCATATTTATTTTACGAATATAATTTGTTAGTTGAATTAGTTAGTTAATAATTCGTTGATGTTCCCGTGGATATACGAATGTTTATGTTCAAGAATTAAGATTAAGATAATTGAGTTAATTAAGGATGGTTCAATTTTTCAAGAAATATATTGGTTTCTAAAACGATATAATATAGATGAAATGAGATTCAACTAAAAAGTCAAAATTTTGTATAAGTCTAATAAGTCATAAGATGAGACAATTGACACTTCCTTAAAAATAGACAGAATGGTAATACTAGTAATGTCTTCCTATTTCTAATTCTACCATTTTTTGAACATTCATAATTTTTACATACAACGCTATTTCTTGAAAAAATATTGCTAAAAAATGAGCATTTACTTATCTTTAAAATACTTATGGTATTGATATATAAAAAGCAAATTTTTTTAACTTTTTTCAGCTTATTGTGTTATTTCGTCAAGTCATGTTGTTGTTTTATCATGCCATTGTGTTATGTTATGTCATATAGTTATGTCACCAACGAAAACAAGGTATAAATATTTGACATATTGTGTTCTGTGTATATTCTAAAACATGTATGGTGTTGATATATAAAAAACAAACTTTTCTTCACGTTTTACAGGTCAATGTGTTCTTTCGTCAATTCGTTTTGTTATTTCATCAGGTTATTATGTTATTTCATCAGGTCCTTGTGTTATTTTGTAAACCAACGGGACTACACAATGACATGATAAAGATTAGACAAATAAAACAAGTAATATATTTGAGATGGTATGTTACAGAGTATAGTTTTAGTTTGTATTCGAAACAAATTATCCCCTCTTCTAATAATTGGCTAAGCCAAACCCTCACACATTGCCACTTGGCACTCTCACATTCCACCTCCACATTTAAACGGATCCTCTTATAACCCATTTAAAAACTGACCCATATTAAAACAATTTTCGGATCCAATATAATCTCCTACTTACCCATTCCACTTTATTTTTTCTCCACAAACCCTAAATCTATTTGGCTGCTTCCTCAACAAACCCTAAATCAAATGACAGCCGCTGTTGCTTGAGTCCATCTTCTCCGATAATCACAGTTCAATCACAGGTATATCCTTACCATTACATCATCTACGTTTGTGTTGTATCGTTTATTGTGGTTTCAAATTGTGTTCAGTGTTGTTACGTCTTCGTTGTTCATTCGTTGTTTCGTATTTTTTTCGACATTCAAATCCGTGTTTTAGAACACTAAATGATTAGGGTTAATTGATTGTTGGTTCAGAATATTGATTTTCTTTTGTATGACTTTCAAATCTTCTATTATAAAGGGAAAAGGAGATCTCTTGGATAAATTGTTGAAATAACACCCATGTTTAATGGCTAATACTTCAGGTCAAGCCAGAGGAAATAACTGCTATCATGAATGACTTCAATGAACCTGGCACGCTTGCACCGACAGGTTTATACCTTGGTGGGACTAAGTACATGGTTATTCAAGGCGAGGCAGGAGCTGTGATTCGAGGGAAAAAGGTAATCAATTATTATTTTTGTCATTTGGTAATTGATAATATGTAAACAAGTCCTATGGGTATGTGTTGTTTGTTTAAATGCAAGTGCATGAATGGTTTTAGTGGGTGTTTTGATGTTTTTTGTAGAGTAACCAAATTAGCCAATCAGCTGTAATAGAACATTTTGCTGTGATGGTCAGTTCTTTTGGTTGCTAATATCTAACTTATTATTTGACACATGAAATACTTAAATAACAATAAGCTCAATTAGGATTGAAATAGCACTTATAAGATTTTCACTTGCAGAACACACATCCAAACACCAATAAAATTTTGAAATATTCTGTTATAGATTTTATAATTTAATTCGCTTGGATTTTGGATTGTCCCAACTCTGATGTCGAATTCTTTAGCTATGAAGAGGCATTCAAGTAAGCTCATCTGCTAAACATGTCTTTTTCTAAGTTAAATTTGATTAGTTTTTAATAATTTTGCTTTAATATGCTTTCTCTTTTACATAATCAGGGGAATCTTGTGGCTATATCGACATAAACCTGGAAACGGTAAGAAAACATTCTTTAGTTTTCTCATTTTCAAATCAAGATTATTACTAAGTTATGTAACCACTGTCAATAAATCTACTTATTGCAAACACATCTTTAGTAAACTGGTGTTGTATCTTTTGTTTCAAAGGATGTTGAACGCACCCCTCTTTTACGTCTTGGATCTGGCTCGAGGTCGCATTACTGTCCAGGTATTGAAATTCAAACATTTTATGTGTCTTTTGTTACCAAATCTGTAGCAAGGTTTCTGGTTCAGTGTTGGGTGGTCCTAATCAAGTGTATGATGAAGTCGATAACATTAGCACGTGAAAGATGGTTCATACCCATGTCAATCATGTAAAGAACATGATGTTTTTCATAGGCCCTACAACAACTCATCATAAGTACGTACAAACATAAAAGCATCATAATATTCTCTTTTGGGTGTCTTTTGCTGTTAGTTCTATTTAAATAACTTGCAGTGCTAAAGATTAGGGAGGTAAGAAGCTAACATGTTACAAAGAGACTTTTGGGTAATATTTTGTGTTCTCTTTATTATGGTTGTCAAATAACAATTTGTTGTTCAGGTAGAGTCTTAATTGTGTGCAAGGGTTTAAAGTTCAATTTTGACTTTTAGAAGTCAAATGAGTTAGTCTTTCTAACAACACTGATGTATTTTGTTTGAATTTGACAAAAGAATGATTTCTGGATTAGAAGTATTTGAATAAGGTGAAATTAAGACATTTTAGAGCTTCATGGGAAAAAAATTTGGGTTCAATTTTGAATTTGGAAAGTAATAAGATTGATCTATATAGTTGAAGATATGAAAAAGGTGAAATTTGTGCTGAGGGTTTCCTGTTTAGTTGGAGTATGTTCCTGACATTAGTTTCAGAACTGATAATGAGCCATTTATGATCGATTACTTGCTGGACATTATGGTTCAGTTAACTGTTTTGAAATTTATGTCTTCTCAGTGATGTTTCTTTGGACAGGTTTAATACTATACATCGATTGTTTTTTATCTAATATAGAGAGTAAATATTGCGTCTCTATGGCTAGAGGTGCAACATGTTATTTTTATTAACTTTTTTCGTTTTTGTTGTTTATGGTGCAGATTCGATTGGGTTTTAATGTAAGAATGAAAATGTTGGCTTGCTTACTGAAATTTTACTGTTAACAATGTATTTTATCTAATTGAGCCTTTTGAATTTGAATTTGTTATGTGAATACAAACTCTCTTAGGCTCAAAGAATTGTACAGTCCTTTGTTTTCATTCTGGACATATGATGCAATTCAAAGGTGCGTCCTTTTTAGTTGATCTTTCTCACCGTATTTGAAGGCGTTTTCTTCTTATAAGTGAAGTTTATTAATTAGTCATCTCTAAAATGCTATAAGTGAAGGTGTTTTCTTCAAGAAAGTCACTAAAATACTTACGAAAGGACTTTGTTCATATAGCAATCAACATAACTCAGGGGCAAACAGCTACTCTTTTTTACAAGGGTTATGTCATTAATCACACCAATTGTCATTTTCTAAAGCCAACCAGGACAGTTGATCAAAATCATGTTCATTAGATTGGTTTATTTACAACCTTACACTATATGTTTAATAGATTGTTGTACACTTATAGTTATTTACAACATTTTTAATGTAATCAACTATTCTTATTGTTTTCATTGTTTAATTTCATGTAAGCATACTATTCTCAATTTTTTCATAATCGCATACTTTACGTCGTATTGTGTAGGTTAGCTCTATTTTTAAAGATTATATTTTATCGTTTCAACCCGTGGGTACCCACGGGTGCTAACCTAGTAATATAATATAATGACCTGATAAATAACACAATGACATAATATAACAAAATGACCTCACTACATAATATAACGACTGATAAAATAACATAATGAGATGAAAAATGAAGAAAATAAGTTAGTTTTATTACATATCAACAGTATACGCGTTTTGAAGATATAAAATTCGCTCGTTTTTTGTGTAATTTTTATGCATTTGTTCGGCTTCACGAAGTTGTAGTTCCCCTTGACGAATTTCTAGTTCTTTTTCTTTTTGTAGCTGTCGTTGTTTGAGCACTTCTCTCTCTTCCGCATTCTCCTTGAGTTGTTCTGATTTTAACTCTAGACGTTTTAACCCTTGTTCATCAATTTTTTCTAGTCTAGTGTTCACATCGCTAAACTGGATGTTTAAACCATTCATCGATGACTCCGTCCTCTTTTTTTTTCCGCTTCTCCTACCGGGTGGACGTGGTGGCTCTTCAAAGACTCGTTCCTCTTCAACATCAAATTCGTCATCGTTTATGTTCAAGTCGATAAACGTGCGAGCGTTGGAAGACTCGCTTTCGGTATCTTGAGAAGACGATGTTTTTGACTTTTTTGAACATCCGCATAAACAAACAGTCTGCAGATAATTCGCTGCATAAACAAAAAACAAACAGTCTGCAGATGACAATGTATGCATGACGTAGACAGAAGAACATATGAATACCATTTTTAGAAAAACAAATACCATATAAGATTTTTCATGCCTCTATTTGAATATTAAAGTTCAACGCTTAGCATAAACATGAATTAATGAATAAAACAATTTTTTAAAGGACATAGAAAGGATTTATATGATAGTTCATAGTATGTGTCTCCTTTAGGATACACAATTAAAACTAGTTAACATGGATATTCATTCAAACTATTTGTTTGTTTTTCTTAGCTTTTTTTTGTGTAAAACATATTAAACAAAATCGTTGTTTCCCTAGTGTCTGATTGTTAATGTTATCTATGATCATATTTGAGACGCTTTCAATTATACATGTTCTTTTTTTAATTTGTGCAGGTCATAACTTTATACTGTTTATCTTTTGGTTATACTAACCCACAACATTGAACGCTTCTTACCCGATGACTCGGCGTACGCGGCTCTTACGCAGCTCCAAAAAGTATTGTTATCTTGATAATTCGCTGCAAAAAATCAAATTATTTATTAGAAGTTTAAAAAAATAACATCCATTAAACTATTATTTAAATACTTACAACGAACCGGATCCTCGGACGTATCTAGCCAACATCTCGCCAACATCTTGTAGTCATCTGGCATCCATGGTATCATGACCTTTTTAGTCCCTGGCACATCACTAGGCTTCTTTTTGTGTTGGCCGGCGTCTTCTAGGTTGCAATGACTCGGGTACATTTGATGTTGTTGTTCGGGTGGTGTCTCCGGAACGATTTTCGGTGGTGTAGAGGATTGTTGAACGTCAAATAAATTTTGTTGAATGTCATATTGGCTAGGGTGAATGGCAAAAGGGTTGGGTTGAAAGCCATAAGGATTGTTAATCGGAGACAAATTTGCAATATAATTAAACAACGGGTCGCTTTGGTTTGGGTTCGGTTGTTGATTGTTTTGATTGGGAAAATAACGGTTGCCGAAACCGGAGCCGTTAGGAAACATGTTTGTTGAGAGAATTTGTAAAAGAAATTGTGGTGTAGAAAAGATAGTGTTGTAGATTGTGTGTGTGGTTTTAAAATAAATTGGGTTGGTATTTATAAAAGAAAAGTAAATAATTAATTAAATGTTAATTTCTTTTTAAAGTTGCCGTTTTTTTTATTCCCGTTAAACAACGGTCATATTGACCAAAACACATTGATTTTTGCAAAAAAATGGGCGTTTTGTGGGCAACGCCCCAACCAAAATTCTAGTCCAAAGCGCCCCTGTGTAATGGTCCAGGGGCGCTATGGGGCGCTTCCAGACGTTTTAAATGGGCAAAATCGCCCCACTACACATTGTCTAATAGTACCAATGTCTAATTAATGATGTCTTTTACAAGTGGTGAGGTTCAAGTCCACCGGCGAATAATTATTGTAAATCTAATAATAGGTTTTGTTGTATATCTGTTTTTAAAAAAATCCTTAAGCATAAATAAAGTAAATAAAATTTATAAATTAAACTTAATTTATAAAATTATTGATGCCAAAAATCAAGTAAAGGACTATTATACCAAAAGAAACGTCAAATAAGTGAATAATTAATAATAGCCGCCATCCAAAAAAACCTAATAATAGCCTTTGACATTCGTATGTGTTTTTCTTATTTCTTAAAATATAATGAAAAATTAAACCTAATATCTTAAAATTTGAAGGCCTAATATTTAATATGGCCTTAGGCAATTGCCTAAATACAATGTACATAAAGCCGCCCCCGGTCAAAATTAAAACAAAGTTGAAAATTAGCAAAATGGCAAACTTGTAAATAACCCAAACTGCAAGACTAATTAACAAGGTCATAACCGACCTTGCTAATTAGTAAATATATAAATATAAGGTTGAACAATTAAATGAGTAAAGAGAAATGTGGAAACTTGAGATCAATACGTAGTTGAAATCCTTCTCCATCTATTTGATCGATGGTGGATGGAAGATGATATTGATGGTTTTTGATCCGTGGTTTGGTGGTTGATCTGTGTGTTCTTGAATGGTCGCAATGTTGATGATGATGATGGTGTTGTTTTGTCGCATGAGAGATCCGTCGATTAATGACATCGATGGTGGCTGTTTTAGGGGTTTACATAGATTGTTGTTCCGCTTGAATGTTGAAAAACCACTTGATTTATTTCGAACCGTGATCACTATTTCTTTTTCTATGAAATTTAAAATTTGGTTTGAACATATATGATATAATTTGTAGGAATATGTCTGAAATTACTGAAATATTATTCATATAAAATTTAAATTTATTCTATATGAAGTTTAAATATTATCTATATAAAATTTAAAATTTAGTTTGGATATATAAGAAAGTAATTATAATAGTATGAAGCCTATATAAATGTGTGAAGTGTTAATTGATCTTATAGAATTACATTAGTTTAGTGACCGTGCTACGCTCAGGAACATAACATTTAAGTGATGCTTTTAAGGATGTTCATGAATGTTTCATTCAGTTTTGAGACAAAACCGTGGTAAACCAGGATCACATGATATATTTTTTAAAATTGGATCTTTAGTATATCAATATTATACTCAAATTAAAGAAAATAAAATGCTTAGTTTTATGGTGTGGTTTATTTTAAAAAAATCATATGAAATGTTATGTATATTTATAAAACATTAAGGTCTTTAATTGTATGTTATTATTAACTTTATCCATAAGTTTCATTTTTAAACCCTATTAAATATAAACCGACTCATGTACACCCCTTGGAGTAAAGGGTTAAAAATATAAATACTCTTAAATTTTTCAGAATTCTCCAAAATATTAGTGGACCAAAAATGTAATTAGTTTTATTATAATATTATATATATATATATATATATATATATATATTTTAAATAAAAAAATCATTATTGTGAGATAAACTCTCAAATTATGCCACATAAACCAAAAGCTTTAAAAAAGTGACACATAAGCTTTTTTGTTTTCCTATATTATATAAGGATTCGACAAAAATATTTTTGCATACTATATTAGAAATAAATATAATTTCAATTATCATTTGTATTATTATGGATATTTAATTTTGCATATATATTTATTTATTTCAACGTGAAAAACTTGATTGATGGAATTTTCCTTTGCTGATGACATCAGGTGAAAAAAGTCTCATTTACACAATTTTCCTAACAACGTTATGGAGCATCTGAAAAGCGCGAAATAAGAAGATTTTTGACGATGCAACGATCACTCCCCATGACATTCTAAGAGACATAAAATCTCTTTCGTTCCTTTGGATGAAAACGAGAGGTAAGATGTCGAATTTGAATTGGAAGAATTTGTGTAACTTTAATTTCTCTATGTAATTTTTTTCTTTTCTAGCTCCTTGCTAGTTTTAATAAAATGGTCGTTAAAAAAAAAGATGAGTGTTGTAATACAAACACCCAAGTTATAAACACACCCTTTACTCTATCTTTCTATATATACTTACGTGTATAGAGAGATGTGAGTGTCATATAATTCGTATAAGTATATATATATATATGGGAGAGATTTTCTACAAATGGCTTAAACTCTAAAAAGGCTAGAAGCAATCTGGGGGTTAGATTAGGGTGTTTGCGGTCAAGATTAACACAGTGGCAATATTGTAAATATTATGATGTTTTTAACGACGTGCGATAAAGTTCTGAGGTAGATTAGTCATTGTGTGTTTTCAACATGGATATAAAAAACACCATACATAAAACTGTCTCTATAAAATAACATGATAGAATTAACTAATAAAAAACGTCATAACTAACCGCAATAGAGTAAACACTGAAGTCGAATGAAAACGCATAACAATGATTAATACATCAAAAACACGCCATACATGATCGGATGTTCTTAATTAATAAATGAAAACGTCAAAAACATTGATCGGATGTTCGTAATTAGTAAACGAAACGTAAAAAACAAACAAAAACATCATCGCTTTCGGTATTCGCCACAGATGAATGATTATGGATTCAAAATTAAAAACCAAAGCATCAATATGATCATCGCTTTCAATATTCGCCATTGATGAATGCTTTTGGATAACAGATCGAGAGTTTCAAGCGGAAATTCGAAAAACATCAAATTTTAAAACGAAAACGTCAGAAACAAACAAAAACATCATCGCTTTCAGTATTTGCCATTGATGAATGATTATGGATAACAGATCGAGAGTGTCATTTGGATATTCGTAAAACATCAAACTCTAAAACGAAAACGTAAAAAAAAACATCATCATTTTCTGTGTATCGTGCACGATAACCGGGTTTTCCAAATCACCATCATACGTATAAAAATACGAAGAAGCCCCTCCGTGTTTTTTCTTCCTCATGGATACGTTTTTGTTTGTGAATGTTTCCTACACTTCTTAAATTTTTGAACCTTTTTAGAAAAACATTATATATATATATATATATATATATATATATATATATATATATATATATATATAACCATGCATTTCTAGATTGGTAATGTCTTATCCTAATCTTCACAATGACATTTATGAAGTTGACACTAAAAGTTGATACTAAAGGTAATTCTTTATACATTTTGAACAAAGTGTGACACCAACCAAATTTAGCTTTTAACATTTTTGCATTGATCACATGAAAAAAAGAATAAGTGTATGGCCAAACTCATTTCATATGGAATTTGGAATGCAAAAAGTAGTTTGATTTGATATTTAGAAATTTGGATTAAGTGATAAGATGACTAGAGATCCTTTCATCGATTTAAGTGAGAGTACATCAACCTTTTTCTTCTCATTCACTAAAATATTTGTTATATACTGTCTTTTAACCTTGTCTAAGAAAATACGATAGATGTTTGATAACATTTTTTAAATGAATAACAAATAAAGAATTGCCAATATATTTTTTACGGGGTGACATAATGATAAAAGGTCATCGTCAACCGGCCTAACATAGTTATACAAATCCCTTAAGTGCCTCAACTTATTTCTAGTTTTGGAGAAAACTCACATGCCTGAAGACTCACCATTCAGAAAATCTAGTCACCCTATTGAAGTGGAGATCACAGAGATCCCACTCTTCCTTCATTGAGCCTAGGGTTGACAATTTCTGATACGGACATGATAATACAACACGAAATGTAATTAAAAGGTTTCGTGTTTGGTCTTAACAGGTGTCATGTCATTAATAGGTTACACGATAAAGACACGTTAAATATCGTGTCTTAACATATTAAAGATCTGTTAATACGATAAGTCACATGTTAATATTTATTTAAAAGAAAAGTTTGTGGAGAATGGAGGCGAAAATGAACTTTGATGGAGATGAGTAGAAAGAACAAAGTCTCCTATGGACTTTGATGGACTTTTAATCTTTTTTGCATATTCAATTATCAAGTACTATTATGGTTAAATACTATTTTTATGGACTTTTGTTGTTTTGTGGCTTAAGAATTACAGTATCATGTTAAGTCATATTTAGTATTTAAGAATTATGCTTTTTTTTTGGAAAATTTATTTATTTAAAAAATAAGTTTTTTTCGTGTCATATCGTATAACCTACTTTTTATCATGTTCGTGTTTAGAGAAAAATGACAAGAAAAGTTATCGTTTCGTGTTCATGTTTGCCTTATTTTCCATTAAACATGTCCATTTGCCTCATTTTTTTTAAACATACCATTTTTAAAAAAATATGTATTTGCGTGAAAGTAAATTTACTGATTAAAAATGGATGCAAAGATGAAACTTTGGAACACTCAAATGCATGAGTTATTTATAACAAAACAAACTCATGCAAAGTACTACATCATCCCTCTCATTTTAAATGTCCATTTAAAAAAATAAAAGTATAATTTTCAATTTTACCCCTAATTATATAATACAAAAGCTATTTTATGACTAACAGACAAATGACTTTAATGGCATTGTTGTCATTTTATAGGTTGAAAATATATAATAATCCAATTCTTCTTAAACTTTATGTTGTGGGTCCAATGACACTTAAAATGGGACGGAGTGAGTATAACAATTCTAATCCTTTAACTTGAGCCGACTAGTGCCCTGCTGACTCGATTAACCCAACAAGTAGTAGATTTGGTATGGTGGTGGTGGTCGGTGTTTCTGATGTTGTTGTGGTGGTGGTAGGAGGGAGGATATGGTGATGGTGGTGGGTATGTGTGGATATGGTGGTGAAGGTAGTGTGGTGTGGTTGGAGGCTTATCGGAGTTTCTGGAGTTGGTGGTGGTGATGAGTGGTAGTGGTGGACATATATATATATATATTAAAAAACATTCATTTACCCCTTAGGTTATCAAAATGATATTTTTGGCCCAAACACTAACAACGTTAGTGTTTTCTAACAAGGGGGTAATACAATAAGTGTAGTGTTAAGTTGGGAGTTGGGAGAATGAAGGTTCTAGTTGTAAGTGGCAGCAACCAATCTATCTAATAAATCAAACTTTTAGGGGGCAATTTTTAAAGGGAAATTTTTTTAATCTATAATAGGAAGTTTTATAGGGAAAATATTAAGTTTCATGCAATGAGTTGATGGAGCTCCTTAAATATTAAATATTTACAAATTACAAATTTTTAAACATAATAATTCTAATTTCTTTATAAATATTATTATTTAACCCGTGTGTAACACACGGGTGTTAAACCTAGTATCTCATAAAAAAGAGTATTAACTCCAGTAACCCTATTAAACTTAGAAGGAAAGGGGCTCAAAACACCGATCACGTTTGTTATCATCAAACATAAATTTTTTAAGAGCATTGTGTATTTAAAACTTATAACATTAAATGAATATATCTGATTTTAATGGTTAATAAAGGAGCTAAACAATCTATTATGTCTGGGGTTTAGAGGCTTAACCAGTTCGGTGAGATGTTTGAATCATTTTCCACCAAACAGATTGGTCGAACTCGAAACCGTGAAGTTGCACTCGAAAATCAAAAGCTTTGAATGGAAATTTTTAGTATTTTCTATATTTTATTTATTTATTTTTATAATGTTTATGACGTTATCCGGTTTTTATATCTGGTTGGACCAACAAAACAGTCAACCCAATGGACCGGTAAGGAGATTGTTTCAACGTCTGGTCCGATCCTAAAAACATTGATTATTACAGATTAGTGTTTGATCTCTATAATTCCTTTGATTCAGATGCATTTTCTGCATTTATTGGTAGTTGATTTCTGTAACATACGCCACTTGTATTTACTTTTCATGTTACAACAACCTACACACCAAAAGTAAACATAATTGGGGCATAAATCTTTGCAACTTTAATAAGAAAATAAATGTAGTTTTGACTAATTACTAGAGTGCATGTATCGAATGTGTAGATTTTCAATGAATGTTGACTTTCAAAGTCACAACTATTATTAAAATAATAATGTTCGGGCAATTGACATTTCTAATACAATGATATATGGTGATGGCAAGAGTTTGTGATCTTTGACGTATCATGTGCTAATATTGACTCAAAAAGGTTCTCCCACAGATGGTGGATTTCCTTCTTGATGGTGCACTTAAGTGAGTCATGCTTGAAGCATCAAAATCAGTATTAATGTTTGACATACCGTCTTAGAAAAGCTCACTTGGATATTTAGATAACGCTGATATAAAAAATTAAATAATGTTTACCACAGTTTTATCTTAATATATATGTGTGTAATTGATTTTGAAAAGACAAAGTGCCGTCAAACCTTGCTGATATAAACTGAATTTTGTCTCAATTGTTTCCAATGTAATCGATTAATTTAATTTGGAAACCCGGATTGCCGCAAATTAAAAATAGCATATATACTCGATTTAAATGAATTTTTAGTTTATGACAATTTTATCCTTATCCATCATATGATTTTTTACACAACCTAAAACCACTTTTATATAAGACGCCTATGATTAAAATGTAAACCTTTCATTAATCTTGAAAAATCTATCTAATAAATCAAATTTTTAGGGGGCAATTTTTAGAGGGATTTTTTTTTCTATAATAGGAAGTTTGGGAGGTAAAATTTAGCTAAATTTTTCACCATGCAAGTTGATGGAGCCAACTCTCCTTAAATGTTATATATTTACAAATTGTTAAATATAATGGTTATAATTTCTTTATAAATATTACTATTTACCCGTGTGTAACACACGGGTATTAAACCTAGTCTATCTAATAAATCAAACTTTTAGGGGACAGTTTTTGGAGGGATTTTTTTTTCTATAATAGGAAGTTTGGGAGGTAAAATTTAGCTAAATTTTTCACCATGCAAGTTGATGGAGCCAACTCCTTAAATGTTATATATTTACAAATTGTTACATATAATGGTTATAATTTCTTTATAAATATTACTATTTAACCCGTGTGTAACACACGGGTATTAAACCTAGTCAGGTAATAATCATAGGGATTTTCATTAATCTTGAAGAATTACATACAACAAACTTTTATTATGTTAAGTATTCTTACCAATTACGTTAAGGAATTTTCTAATATATGTGCCCTTAGGGTATATATAACAAACTTTTATTATGATAAGTATTCTTACTAATTGCATTAATATTCTATTATTTAATATATTTACCAACAAAAGCTAAATATAACAACATGACATAAAAATTAATAACATTACATAAAAATCAATCATCCTTATCATATATTTATTTACTATATAAGTTGCACAAAAAAAACATTTTCAATAAACCATGTCCGCAAAAGAATGCAATAAACAAAGAAATTGACTACAACCATATTTAACATCAGTGAAAATTAGCACTTATACAAAGTTTAATAATGCAGCTTAAACCTTCTCATTTCTCTAATCACATATGCAAATAAAATTTAAGGCCATGAATATCTCATATGACTTAATAGTCATCATCATCATCCACTTAAAGTTAGCAAATCCCTAACTAACAGATTTTAAAAATTATTCCCAACTTTTGACTAATAGTCGCTAATAATCCCAACTTTTGACTAATAGTCGCTAATAATCCCAACTTTGAAAAATATTTTCACCGGTCTCAACTTTCACACTATTTTTTCTCATTGGACCTCCGTTGAAACAAACTTAACTCTATTAACTTTTATCTGAATTTCAAACTTATATTTTATGGCTTTTGATTGAAAGGAGGATACAAGTCAATTGTTGTAAACTTACCTCAAAACGGTGCTTCAAATGATGAAACAATGCGTCAATTGGGTATTTAAAGATCCAATTAATCAAGTCGATCGTCATTTGAAGCGTCATTCAATGTAAGTTTTACATCAATCGAATTGTATCCCATTTTCGATCAAAAGCCTTAAACATCAGTATGAATTTTGGATTAAACTTAATGGAGTTAAGCTTTTTCAAATGATGTCCAATGAAAAAAAATAATGTAAAAGTTGATAACAATGACAAGAATTTTCAAAATTGGGATTATTGACGATTAATAGTCAAAAGTGTAGTTTTGGTGCCTGAGTTTTAATACATTTATTTAATATGCTTAGTCTCACCCTAAGAGTACGTTTTGATCCTTGTTATTTTTGTTTCTAGCAGAAAGGGTCCGGTACTCTAACTTCATCCAACTTTTAATTAAATATGAGTTGTAAAAATGTCATTTATCTCATTTTTTTAATTAAAAAACAACTATTCATTAAAAAAAACTACAGGTAAACAAATAGAATATTCGTGTTAGATGTGCTTACATATCATCGTCATTACCTCACCCTTTTGAAACCTAATCAACGAACTCTATTATCAATCCAATTATACGGCTGATTCAACAAATTACGAGTATCAGTATACACCAAATTAATCTCCATTTTAACAACACCTCTTACAGATCTTATGTTTGTGTCTATGGAGATGGTAACAATCACTGATGGTGACGATCTGATTGAGACAGGAAAGTTGTTTGGCTGATGGTGGCGATCTGATGGTGTCGGCCATGGTGGTTGATGTGGATGATGATGATTGTAGTGGTGGCGATGTGAACTCTGATTGTAAAGGTGATGAAATTTTGTAATCGAGTGGTTTGTATGGGGAAGACAACGGGGGTGGGGTGGGTTATGTGTGTTTTATTTAATTAAAATGAGATAAGAGAAATGACTTTTTTATCTCTCAAGGTTAACGGAAAATTAGAAGGAGTTAGAATTCAGGATCATTTCTATCAAAGAAAAATTCACAAATACCTAAACGGTTAGGATGAGACTAAACTCATTAAAGGTATAAAAACATAAGGATCAAAACTACAATTTACTCAAAATCTAATTTGCCAATGAAATTTGGTTATTTAGAGGGAATGAAATTCCTTAATCTTCCTTACCTTTTCACCAAGCTAACAAATCAACGTTCTTAAAATCATGTCAAGAAAAAGTCAGTAAAAAGTTTGTCTCAAAATACTTCCCTACTTCGCTACTCAAGGTGTTAGTTTGCTGTCATTACTCCATATAGAGCTATATAAACCAAAATCCGGGTCAATAATACTTGTTGAATCATGAACGTTTGAGGTTTCATGTTTTTTTTAAAGTAAATCTCAAACATTTTGGGTTTTCTTACTGTTTTTTTATTTCATATAAAAAAACGGTTCTTCTTAACCGGTTAAGCACTTAAATATCGAAACCATGTATAGCCCATCGATTCAGGTTAAAAACCGATTTTTTAACATCAATTAGTTTTTTTAAACCAGATTTTTTCACATGTCTACTTTTGATTTGTTGTTTTATATGAGTAAACTTCGTTTTGCCTCCTTGAGGTTCGCCTAAAATAACAGTTGCATCCAATAGTTTTAAATTGCGTTTTGCCTCCCTAAACTTACCAATTTGTCACCGTTTGCTACATCCGAATTAATTTCGTAAAAAACAAACGTTAGTCAGTCACATGTGCCCCTCACATGAGGGACACTTTAGTCATTTTCAAGTCTTTTTCTAATTAATAGTAGAGATATGTGGTAGAGATATGAGACCTACTAACGTTTGCTTTTGACGGATGTATGAAACGGTGATAAATTGGTAAGTTTAGAGAGGTAAAACGAAATTTAAAAACTACTGTATGTAAACAGTTATTTTAGGCAAACCTCATGGAGACAAATCGAAGTTTACTCTCTTTAATATTAACCGTGAACAAGCGATTGTTGTTCCTTTGTTCTTTTGAGATAATGGTCATTTGCAAATTTGATGCTTTATTTTCATTTGTATGTTTTAGTTCATGTTGATCTGCATCTGTGATTAATTATTCGTGGTGATCAATTGAATATATACGGTGAACGAATAACTTCTTTTACTTTTTTTTAACAAAATAAGTAAATTTAATCATTGGTAAAAACTCTGTATGAATATATAAATTTTAAGAAATGAAAATAAGGGTATAATTGCCATTTCTCAAACTATTTTTTCATACTTTTAATAATACTAGTTTGTTTTACGCGAGCCATTTTTACACTAATGTATTTATAATTCTAACATGTGCGTTGCGTGACATAAAGGTAAACCTCATGTGCTCGTGTTTGGATTTAGTGACACAATTTATATATTTCCTAATTGACAAGGTCGGCGCTTTGCATTGCTAGTCACGTGGCGTCACAGGGCGTTTCAATTTTTTTACTTTGATGTATTTACGATTTTAATCATCGACTTTTGGTGTATTTATGGTTTTAGTCCCCGAATTTTACTAATTGTCATTTTAGTCCCTGATTAGTTTTCAACTTTGATCTCTTACTCTACTTTGACACATAGTACGACTTCAATATTGCTATCGTTTTGACCTTTAACTTTTGATATTTTATCGTCTTTTAATATGTGACGCATTATGGTTTTGCACCGTAACGCACAAGACATGCGACTTTAATTTTTTATTAACATATAAGTTACATACGCAAGACCCGACTGCGTGAGTTGCAACGGACCAGTCTTAAATCTAATTATGATGGTTTTCAAAGAAACTTTAAGCTTGGATCTAAATCTAAGATTGTTATGTGATGTTGTTATGATCAGTGATGCGGAATCTCGCTGATATTTATGGTTCATGAAGATCAATGCATAGATGACGATTATGATAATTAGTAAGGTGCTGTTTGTTTTTTCTGCAGGGAAATGTCTGCAGTCTGCGGACCACATCTGCAGACATCTGCAGAAGAAGAGGTGGGCCAAACATCTGCAGTCTGCAAGAAAAAGACTGTTTGTTTTTTTTGTCTTATGCAGTCTACTGTAATAAACAAAAATTTAAATAAACCGATTTATTAAACTTAATTAAGATTCATAAAAACCATAATAACACTAAAATCATATTCATAAAACCACAATAATATTAAAATAATATTCATAAAATAACAATAATATTTAAATTCACTTGCTAACCTTTTATTAAACTTAATAATACGTCGACAAACCAAACATACTCAACAAATTAATTCATTTGCTAACCTTTTTATGCTAACCTTTTTGTGTATTTTTTGTTACAATTGTCACTAACAAACCATTTCGCAAATCGACTCATCCATTACAAATGATACAAACACCAACTGAAATTGCACCATACAAACCATCCCTAGTTTACAGCCATCCCTTACAAACCATTACACCATACAAACCATTAACAATAACAAGAACAACAGCAGGAATAAAAACACTCAAATCGATTAGCAGGAATCAAGAACATATCAGGAATCAAATCAATTGAAGTTTATGCTCCTTTACGGGGATGAATTGAGGAAGTGGCGGCGGCTAGAGAGGAAGATGGGGGTGTGACGGCGGCTGGAAAGGGAGGTGGAGGTGCGACTGCGGTTGGAAAGGGAGGTGGTGGTGCGACGGTGGCTGGAGGGTGGAGGTGGTGGTGCGACGGTGGCTGGAGGGTGGAGGTGGTGGTGCGACGGTGGCTGGAGGGTGGAGGTGGCTGGTGGGATGCAGGATGTGGAGAAGTGGAGTTGCAGGTTGGATCAATTGTTTAGAGTGAAGAGAAGAGAAGAGAAGAGGTGAAAAGACATAGGTTTATGTCTGCACCAAAAAGAGGACGGAAAGACGTTTTTTAATGAAATGTCTTCCAAAAAACAAACAGTCTGCAGACATAAACGTCTGCGTGTGGTCTTCTCCGTGCAGACATAAGAGGTCAAGAAGACCTTTTTTAAAAAAACAAACACCCCCTAAGTTATTATATGATTCACTAAAGGTTACAAAGGATATGGATATCAAATCATAGACAACTCTATTAATTAACGTAAGTAAATATAGTATTTATACTCATACTTCACTCACTTTACAATTAACTTATAATAAAACAACTAATCACAGTATGATTACATAAATAATCTCAGTGACGAACCCAGATTTAAAATGATATAACCGATAAACTTTCACCGACGCATTATACCTCCCAAACTCCCATCCGACCGGCCGGTCCGATAATGTGTTGAAAACATTGCATTAATCCTTTACACATAGCTATCAAACACGTGATATCATCATCAGGCTGTAAACCTTTGTTTTTTGTAATATTATATATCTATTATTATATATATACACTACTTGGTCCACATATTCGTTACCACGCGCTGTATCCAACTTACTTTGCGTACTCGCTGTTATCGACGACCCGATCACCGGTTACCATCTCCGGCGGCTTCTTTTTCCATGTAAGTTTCGTTCAACAGTTCGTTCAGTAGTTAGGTCTCGTTCAATTGCACTTTTTGTATGTATATATATATGATGCACATGTCTCTGCAAATGTAATTACATCTTCTTATTTCCTCATTTCTGCAATCATACAAACAACTTGCAGTTTATGATACGAACAGTTAATTAGGTCGTAACTGAATTTGAAAATGAAATTGAAGTTGAAATTGTAATTGTAATTGTAATTTCAGTTTTGTTATAAGTAGAGGATGTGCTTTGTTATATGCTCGAAAGTAGTGAATAGTTAGGTCTAGATGCTGATTAGTCAATTTTGTAAAGAGCTTATGCTTCTCGTGCATGTTACTATATAACTGTTTGGTTGTACGGAAGCCAGAATAGCCATTCAATAGGCTTACTTTTTGCCTTTTTGAATTTGATTGTTTGATACTTTTATAAATAGTAGTTGTAATTGATGGACGGTTTGTAGTTTTTCAAGAGTTTCAACTGGTGGATGAGGAGATTGTGGATGTTGTATGTTGTTTGAGCTTTGAGAAGTGATGAAGAGGGTGGCGAAGAAGGTAGGGAAATATGAGATTGGGCGAACAATCGGTGAGGGAACATTTGCAAAGGTTAAATTCGCGAAAAATACAGAGACTGGTGAGTCTGTTGCTGTCAAGGTTCTGGCTAAAAGCACAATACTGAAGCATAAAATGGTGGATCAGGTTTGATTTCGTTCACAGAATATGTATTGGATGATATTGTTTGAAACAGTAAGTTTATGATGAATTGTGGTCTTTTAACTTGTATGAAATTTGGATCATCATTATAACTGAAGTCAGGGAAGCAGACTAGTGCAACTGCTTGAAGGAGGCTGAAAAGAGTGAAATAGTGAATTAAAAGATTGAAACACACAAGCCATACAATTCACTCAATAAACATTATTAAGTTTTATCGGTAGAAGATTAGATTGTGCGGCGTAAAGATGTATATAAGTAGAATTAAAGGACTGATTATGAAGTGGCCAAAAATATAAAAGCAAGCATTACGTTTAGGTAGATAGAAGGAATTGTTTTACCTTTTGATATTCTTTGTCTTTGGTGTTTTTCTAAAGTTTCTTTCATGGATCTTTCTGACTAGTCAACCAACCCAATCACTAATACATGCGGAGGCTAACTTGTGTCTTCTACGTTTCTTTACATCAGTTTATGCTATGCTAGTTGATTGAGCTACTTTAATCCTTGTTATCTGATCTCAATTGAATCAGTATTTTGACCAAGTTTTAGCTCTTTGGGTGATTCATCCTGCCAATGAAGGAAAATTGTTGAAATCTTTAGAAAATATCTGATCATGTCTTGACATCTTGCAGATTTTTGTCTTTAGTAGATATCAGTTTTCACCCCTCACACCTTTTATTTAAAAAAATTTGTTGCTTTTAGTTTTTTCCTACACTTTTCCTACTATCACTTATTTTAAGTTGATTTGCAGATTAAAAGAGAGATATCCATTATGAAGATAGTAAGACATCCTAATATTGTGAGACTGCATGAGGTATAATTAATCTTTAAAATATAGTTGATTACATAATATTATTTCTGTGCTTGCTGCTGTGACGTTTCAGTGAATATGTAGTTTCATATGATTTGTAAATTATTTTTTAATGACCTAAGCCTTTCCTTCTTTTAGGTTTTGTCGAGCCACACAAAGATATATATAATACTGGAGTTTGTCACTGGAGGAGAGCTTTTTGACAGAATTGTAAGGTTTACTTATGATAGAACAGTGATACAAGTCAATACTCACTTAGATTACTCTCAATACTCTCTTATTCACAGCTTTTTCTTCCTAGCTTCCACATTTTTCCCCTTTATCGGACATGCTGTATTAGCGTCCTTGTAGAATTCATATCAAGTAATGTATAAGTTAGACGTGCAGAGTTAACTTCTTCATGAGTAGTCACTTTCTTGAATCAGCACAAAAATTATTAACAGATGTACGTGTCATTTGAAATATGATGTCGGCTATAGCATAGGGACCACTATTCTCGCATTGAATAAGGCGAGTTTAAGCATACACCATTAGCTAAATAGTAGTCACCCTACAAAGAAAGAAATTATGCCGATCTATTCATGCCATTACAAGCTCTTATATAATAAGCACTTAGATTACCCTTTTGTTCCTAAGAAATACCTATATTTCTAACAATATACTCTTATGATTTTATTAGTTTCCTAATGACAGTATCTTATGTACCAAGTGCGAAATTATTTTCCACCAAGGTACCTACACAATTGTTTACTAGTAGAAATACTACTTGATGCATAGTTTCCTGTATTGTTTGTATCTTCTACGAGTTTGAGTTATTAGGCGTTGGGTTGTACACATGATGACATCCTTGGATACATTTTTCTAAGTTTCCATCCGGTTCATGTAAAATGTTCCCTTTCCACTCTTCTTTTTGTTGTTAAAATTATAGCGTATCATTCCTTATGCAAAGGAAAACACAAATACAGACACAATGATACAACATAATTGATCTACCATGTTTTCCCTTTTTTCTGGTTGACAGGTTCACAAGAAAAAGCTCTCAGAGAAAGAAGCTAGAGGATACTTTCAACAGCTTATCGATGCAGTTGCCCATTGCCACTCCAAGGGTGTGTACCACAGGGATTTAAAGGTGAGAAAGGAAGCTTTAAGATTTGATTGGGTCATTTAAGGTGGGCTAGTTTGTATTGAATTTCATATTCAGCTAACCGTGTTCTTGTAATATATAGCCTGAAAATCTCCTTCTTGATTCTAGAGATAGGCTGAAGGTTTCTGATTTTGGGCTCAGTGCACTGCCGCAAGAAGTAACTATTATTCTTTTTCATATCTATTGGCAGGAATATTATTTATTTTGTCTCTTGTTTATAATTTAAACTATTATGCAGGGTGTGGAGCTTCTATATACCACTTGTGGAACACCAAATTACATTGCACCAGAGGTATGCCAAGTTAAAGAAAGACCATTGACCATTCCATGAGATAATGCCCCCTTTATTTCTTTAGCCTAACCTCTGCAATAAATACCTAATGGAAGTAAATTATTTATACAAAGTTGTTCCAGGCAGAGATCAGTAGTGGCTATATTTTTATAATGTTAATATATATACCATTGGAATATAAGACCCTTCTCTAGATTCCACTACCAGGAATATCATTGTCTGGTTGGTAACCTTTACAATGAGTTGGGTATATAGATTGTGTCATCTAGTTGGTAAAAACAGCACAATGCTGTTGGCATCATGGATTCATGGTGATGATCAAACTTTGAATGATATAAATTCATGGTAAAAACAGCACAATGATGTTGGCATCACCATCATAACAATGTACAGATTTGCAAACACAAATATACTAAGTAATCAGTGAAATAGATTGATAAAATGATAAAGATTTAATTGATAAAGTGATAAAGATTTATACTGATGTAACCCCTATTAATAATGTTCTAATCAGCATATTCCAACCAACACAACTGTTGGTGAACATAACCAACGACAGAACTGCCATATGTGGTTATCCATAACTGCTATAGTTTCTAGGTTATAAGTTATTACATATTAGACCCTTAAACATAAGTAATTCGCTTCGTATACTCCACCTTCTTCTTAGTTAAGTAGAGAACGCTACCAGCCCTGCTATCTTGCTTAAGTACATAGTTAACACAAACAAATGACATTAAAGTTAATAAATCCAAGAAATCTTAGCTTATTATTAAATTGGGTACATCATCTCATTTCTCCCTCTCTATCTCTGTCTAATCCCTATTGGTCTAGGTAATATAATGAGATATCATGTACCTCATGTCTACCATTTATAAGCTCTTTTTCTTGATTTCACAGTGATTGTTCATTGTAGTAGTTCAGATTGTCTGAGATATTCTTGCTTTGTCTTTTTAATTATTTTTTGGTTTTCAGCATCAAATACCTATGGAGAATTTTGCACTGATTTCTGTGCTTTCAGGTTTTAAGGAAGCATGGATATGATGGTGCTGCTGCTGATATCTGGTCATGTGGAATCATCCTGTATGTTCTGTTGACCGGATACCTTCCATTTGAGGAGTCAGATCTGCCAACTTTGTATAGAAAGGTTAGTTGTCAAAGGCTTTTTCTGTAAACATGTATATCCGATGATTAGTGGTTTGAAGACTCATTATTATTTTTTAAAAGAGATGCTGCTAACAACATGAACAAACTAAGCAGCAGTATATAATGATAGCTCTGCACATAATCTACTTTGGCATTTGATAAAATCCCATCATATATGATGTGATGGCTCGATGGGTGAATGAAAATTTGAAACTTTTGAAATTTATGCCTGAGCCACTCTGTTTACCAGTTCTATGATAAATTTTAATTTGTTAGACCTGCTAATACTCATATTTGGTCAATTCTGGCTAATGCACAGGTCATTGCTGCCGAGTTCTCATATCCATTCTGGTTTCCTTCTGGTGCCAAGTCACTATTAGACAAGATACTGGATCCCAACCCTGAAACTGTGAGCATATGTTTTAATATGTTGCTTTTAAAAAAAATTGGAGACTGTACAGTGCCATGCAGGTTGCTAACATGAAGCTTGTTTCATGTTTTTCACAAATATTATTAATGCAGCGTATTAAAATTGACGGGATAAGGGAGCATCCATGGTTCCAAATGAACTATGTATCAATCTGCAAGGGGGAGGAAAGTGATGTGAGTTTGGACGATGTCTGTGCTGTATTCGATGACATCGAGGTTGTATATTGTTTGGTATTTATATAATTATATTCTTTTACTATGTTACTCATGTGATTAAATAAGCAGACTGCATTTACCACTAGCTCATTAGTGTGCCTTCTTGTATTATGATCCGAAATGTTCTATAGCTAAACCTGTATTTTATGGTGGTCATGACTTTGTAGGATCAATATGTAATGGAACGCTCTGAGGAGAAAATTGCTCCTTTAACAATGAATGCATTTGAGATGATTACTCTTTCTCAAGGCCTAAATTTATCTGCCTTGTTTGATAGACGTCAGGTATCCGTATCTATACACCTATTTTCTGTTACATATCCTACTGGATGACTTGCATATTATAAAAATTGTGGAAATATTTATTTTTGGATATTCCTTGTTACCACCAACATTTATATTATTTTTGTGAAGTGTTATGCTAAAAGTTCATATATGACTGATTTTGGAGACTTATAACTATTTTGTTTTCTAATGAGTATATATATTGTTTGGTCTTCTCATGTCACAGGATCATGTAAAACGACAAACTCGTTTTGTTTCCCGCAAACCTGCTAAAGATATAATCTCAGCGATTGCTATGGCTGCAGAACTACTGGGTTTTAAGGTCCTTAGACGTGGATACAAGGTGCATATGAACTCTTGCATATATTGAAATTTTCATTTCTTTCAACCCTGCCCATTATCATATTCTGGATGATTCACGTAACAACTTAAAACTACCATTATTTTAGCGACAACTTAAGCTGTTGTGATTCACTCTCAATCTACCCTCTGCTATATGGCTTTATGCTGTAGGTTTAATTGTTAAAGGGGTGTAAACCTCTAACCAGCCTTTATACTATGGGTTTGTGCATATATAGCAATTAAATGGAACCACCCCAAGCTTTAATATGCTTGAGCTGGCTGTCTCACCTACAAATTACAAACTTCTTGGTAAAACCATCTAGCTAAAGGATCTCTACAATGAAATCAAACAAAATATTACTGTCTTGGCATAATCATTATATATGTTCATGGTAATTACCAACACCCGTAAAGCTGACAAAAGTCCCCCTCCTGCCCCCCCCCCCCCCCTCTTATACACTGTTGATGTAATAGTATGTTTTCTACAGAGTCAAGTACTTTTACTATGATGTTCTATGATCATGACAAGTGTCAACATTTTTTGCCCCATGCAAATCCAAAATCTTAATCAAAACAACCATGGTACCATTTTTATTAAAGAAGGCATTCATGTAAATTCCTAATAGAAAATACTCTCTTTAATAAATGTGTTAACCATATGTGTAATACAGCCTTCAACCAGGAAAGGCAAGGGGTATTTATGGACCAAAACCAATATCATTAATAAACCATAAATAGAGTTCTAAACTAAAGATTGCATGGAAAGCTAGATTTAACAATCAAGTTTGAGATCCTAGTCAAATTGGGCACTGTGGCCATGGGCTGTGAACCTTTTGCAGTTAATTACAGTTTAAACTGTGGTATAACTAGGATTTTTCGTGGACATATATGTGCCTGTTCTCCAGTCATTTCTGAATTGTTTTTTCTTTTGTCTTTGACTCAATGTGTTAGTGGTAGAGATGGCAAATGATGGCATCGCCTTTATGAGTAAAATGTTGGATTTGGGCTTTTATCTTCCTTTAATGGTCAAATGAGTGGAAAGGTTGGGCAGGTCAATGGGTTGGATGTCACCCAAAAATCCAAAATGTGTTAAAATGCATAAATCTTAGTAAATTGTTTTATTTCAAAATTTTTGTTATCGTTGTAATTTTATATTTTTTCGAACGTCAATTATTTGTAGAATTCAAGAAAGAAAAGACAAACTTTTTGCAGGTTGGGACTTGTCCTAGAAATTACCAAATTTGACTTGTTACCCACACCCAACCGCCTCACCTGACCTGCCTATTTTGCCATATCTAGTTATTGGAGGATATTACAGAATTGACATGTGTATTAAAAGTGAACTTGTTATGTTTGACAGACTAGGCTGGAGGGAGCATCCATGAATCGGGCTGGACAATTTGCTGTTGTTTTGGAGGTATCCCTTCTGCTTTGCATCAAGATATCAATTCTCATTTTCTTTTAAACCCAAGACCAATCTCTTACACTTAATGACCATTATTATTGTTTTATGTTGTAAAGCCTAAAAGTATTTATTAATCTTATAATACTAAAGTAAAATAAACTAAACCTAAAGTTATTAATCTTGTAATAGTAAACAAATTACTAAACCAGTTATATATTTTGTGATGTTATTGTCAATCCTGACACATTTTCAACTTTATAATCAAGGTCTATGAAGTCGCATCGTCCCTTTTCATGGTTGACGTTCGGAAGGCTGCTGGAGATACTCTCGAATACCACAAGGCATCATTTTCTTATTTTTAGTCAAACAATATTGTTATCATGAAATTAATGGGTAACAAGAAAATTTTGTGTGGATGTTAATAGCTTGATTTATTTTATGACAGTTTTACAAGGATTTCTGTAGCAAACTGGACCACATCATATGGAGACCAAAAGAGGGCCTGCCAACATCTTCTCTTTACAGAACAATGACATGCTGACCTGTCACCTGAGGAGAGAATATTTTTAGTGTACAGGAAGGTAATTTATACATACATATGTGTTTTGTGGATATTACTTATTATCTGGTACCAGGTTTTAGTGCACTGAGTGTGTCATCATCATGTTACTAGCAAGTTATAACACTAGCTGGAATAATGCGTGTTATTTTATAATCTATAATAATAAATATGATGTGCTTAAAAGTTAAAAATCATTTAGTTTGGTTTATGCAGTTGGTTTTAAATGATAGAAGACAATTGGGTATTTATAAGTTTAGTTTTGTTCGTTACAAATTATTCCCGCCACAATGTGTAGTTCCCGTAGTTCTACAGGATTGGATTTCTCTGAACCATGAATCGCATCGGATTGAAACTATTCAATGGTACACTTGAAATCTCAATTAGATAAGACTTTCAAGAACGAACGTGTCTTTGTTTTGTGCCTAGAAGATTACCAAGATTCCTGTATTCGGTTTTTGGTGAAAACTGCCTCAAAGCAGTTATCTCAGGACGTTTCCTGTTTCCGCTAGGGACAGTCGTCCCTTAAAGCAATGCCCACGAAATAGCGTCATAGCGACATGTACTTCTAAGTTGTGATAAACCTTTTATGGCTCCAAATTGCTCTTTGAAAGTTCCGTTACATAAAACTATATAAGTTTAAATAACATTACAACATGTAAATACTATATGATCTAAAGTATGAGTCTTGAGTCCAACCCAAACTGCAAGTCTCAACAAAAATTACTGTTACTTCTTTAACAGCCTCAGACGTTGAACTGTCTTGATAAACGATCTATAAGAAACAAAAACAAATCACACAACACAACGATGTATTAAAGATTGATTTTTGTAATATAAACAAGGTACAAAGTTCCTTATGATAAACTTGTGACAAGGTCAAAAATCATTTTTCAAAGTTCCTTATTTGAAGAGTATGGTCGGGTTAGCTGGTTCAACCAGCTAGAGCCCATAGCTTATGAACCTGACCGGTGATGAGAGCGTGTTCAATCGAGTTTTAAAACGTTGTATGACATACGAAATCGAAATTACTAAGAATTTTACTACATTACCCCCACGATACATCTCCGGCGAGCAACCAGGCGCCTTCTTTGTCTTTGTAAGTCAGTGTCACATCTTCAATATCTGTGTACCCAAATAGAGTCCGATTAAACCATAATTTTCACTTGCAAAGTCAAACTAGCATATGATTCTTATGATCCCATCTATTTATTTTTCATTTTCTGTTTTCTTTTAACATTCTCGGTTTTTAGTTTATAGGTAACTTAATAAAGAAGCCAATGGGGTTGTTGGTCCATTAGCTTTTAACTTTCTTGATATGCTTATTGGTAACCATCTTGTATTTAGAATAATAGGTCTAGAATTCAAATCCGGTTGTGGACTTGAATAGAAACAATAACTGAATACGCTTTTGCCTATAGAGAAAACTTCATTTTTACTCTCTAAGGTTTGCTTAAAATAATGGTTTCTATACAAAGGTTTAAAAATTGCATTTTATCTTCTTAAACTTGTCATCATTTGCTACATCCAACTAACTATATCCAAGTCAAACATTAGGCATATCCCATGTGCCCCTTGTGTGAGGGGCATTTTAGTCAATTTTTAGCATATTTTCCTCTTACTTTAATATGTTATCATTCCTAAATCTACCACTTTAAGGATCTTACTAATGTTTGACTTAGACGGAGTTAGTCGGATGTAACAAACTGTAACAAAGTAACAAGTTTAAGAAGGCAAAATGCAATTTTAAAAACCTTTTATGTAAACCGTTATTTAAACAAATCTCAGTGATGCAAAACAAAGTTTACTCTTTTCTTTATGTAGCATGAAGTATGAACATAATAACGTTTGGGGTGAAAGTTTTATGGGGCCACAAAAGTATGAGTCTCCCTATTGTTCTCTTTACAAGTGTTAAATTTTGTCAATTCTTTTTTTTTTTGACGTTTTTTGGAAAATTTTATTTAGGGGCTGTTTGTTTACCTCTTAATAGTTCAGTTTAGTGTTTAATCATTCAACATTCAGAGCGTTTGTTTCAGAAAAAAAAAAGTCTCTGAATGATTCAGTTAAGTGCTGAATGGTTAAGAGACAGAGAGATGCTGAATGAAACTAAATAGAGCATACACTAACTTTATACTCATCTGAAGTTCTACCCCAACATCCCTCTCATTGATGGAACCTTTTAATGGTTCAGACCTCTTAACCATGCAGCACTTAATAATTCAGATTTTGCCAAATAGCCCCTTAATATTTAAGTTCTGTCAATGAACATTACGAACGTTACTAGTGTGATTTATATTTTGCATCCCATGGGCGGGTTTATATATTTCAATCCATTTAGGGGCTGTTTGGTAACTGCTGAATGGTTACGAGCTAAGTAGCACTGGGACGGGTACGGGACCGGGGAACGGGGACAATACGGGGACGGGAAACGGTAAAACTAAAAAATTCTAGATACGGGTACGGCTAAGGTACGGCAATAAAATATATATATATATATATAATATTAATACCAAACTAGATATATTGATTAAAACTTAAACTTTCAAAAGTACTAAATCTTCAAAAAGTAATTAATTATCAATAATAATATCATTTTCCAACTCTGGTTCATCTAACGTGAGATCGGCAACCCTAAAAACATATGGAAACATATGGAAACGTTTACGATTACATATGTAGAGAATGCGGATGATCATAGTTGCCGTATTAAGTTTCTTTTTTTTACTTAATGGGCTTTAAACCCTAAAAAATATATGGAAACATTTAGAAAACTCCATGGAAACGTCCCCATTATTTGGAGACGTTTGGGAAACGTCCCCTAGGTGTTTCCTAGGTGTCCCCGTCCCCTAAACGTCTCCGGTACGGGTACCTCACCTATTTAGGCGTCCCCGTGCTTCATAGGTTACGAGACTCTATCAATGAGAGGGATATTGAGGTAGAACTTCAGGTGATGGTAAGTTTGGTATATGCTCCATTCAGTTTCATTCAGCATCTTTCAATCTCCTAACCATTCAACACTTAACTTAACCATTCAGAGGCTCTTTTTTTATGAAACAAACGCTCTGAATGCTGAATCTGAATGATTAAGCATTGAACTGAACCATTAAGAAATGAAACAAACAGCTCCGAAGTATCTACTAGTTTTGTTTTGCCCCTTAATTTGAAGAGTATTTTAATTTTGTTTTTCTTCCGGGATTTAGGATAAGAAAACTTACATTTATCAAACATGTTGGCCAAGGTGTGTACAAGGGTTTGGTAGGATTGGTGTCGATTAAGCTCAACTTTTCTTGCAATTGCTACACCTTCCATGTTGACTTTAACATACGTTGACTTTGACTTTGACCTTCCACCATCTCCGTTTCCTATTTTCCGGTAACAAAGTTTCTTCTTACATATCTTCACCGGCGGCCACCCGATCATACCGTCAACTCGGTTTCCTGTTTTCGGGTGACAAAGTTTCTTCCTCCATGATTTCATCGGTGGCCACCCGATGACACCACCATTGTTGCTAATGAAACATGACAATACGTTAATTACAATTGTCTTGTACCTCAATAACAAGTTTGGTTATTTGCCTTAAGCCCTTAAAAGTTTATATATTACTAAGGAAAATTGGATTTTAAAAATTCGAACTTTCACCTATTGACCAACAGAAATTTCGATAGAAATTTTTTTTAAAGGGTCTCAGTTAAAAACACTTAACACCTCTAGGTTTTTTTCAAATGGATTGATGCATAATTACTTCGAACCGATGCTCCAAACGAAAAAAACGGTTTTACGATACGGTAAAACTTACATCAGTTGAAACATTGTTTCATCATTTGGAGTACCGATTTGAGTTAACTTTTACATCAATCGATTCGTATCCTCCTCCGGATTAAAAGCCTAAAACATTAGTTTGAAATTCAAAGAAATTTAACGGCGTTAACTGATTTTTAACAGAACTCTTTAAAAAAATTGTTTAAAAATTAAAATCTCCACTTAGAATTCTTTTAGCTAAAATTTCTATCGGCCAATATGACAATAAATAAAAATTTAGAATTTTTAAATTCAATTTTCCTATTTTCAAAAGAAGTCTTGCATACTCAAGCAATTGCAAACAAACAACATATAAACACTTATTAATTATTATTAATAGTAACAATAATTATAATTTGTATATTTTTTTTTAAAAAAAACCAAAATTAAAGATGCACATAAAATTAGTTTATTTATTAAAATGAATGATTCGGTCACAAATGTCCACGGCTCGGGAAACCGTCGCAAAGTGATATCGAACACCCAAAATAGTGGTTGCTACTTATACCAGCAGCTTTGTAATAGCGTAAGTTTTTTAACTAGCTAGCCTTAGTTTTTTTAACATTTAGCCTAGACTTTAAAAGATAAATACATAACAGAAGCCTTAACTGTTTGGTTGTAAGATACATCACTTAAACAAATAGAATATACGTTTCACCAATTGAACAAAGAATAATTAATCATAAAATTTGTTTAATTGTTTACCTGCTTTGTTGAACAAAGACAGAATTGGAGTGAATTTCATCATCACCAATATTGCCATAATGTTTTCTCTTTTTTGAATGATGAAGTGAGATTATAGAAGATGTAGAAAAAGCAAGACCCAGATGAAGCTCCATTATAATTTGTGTACCATGCATTGCATTTGCATGCAATATATATAAAAGACTTATTGATTGAGTTAGTATAATATATATAATATATATATATATATATATATAGTTATAGTTATATAGGGGATGGCTAAAATGAAAACCCATCTATATTAAGAAAACCCTAGAAACCCCACCATAACCATTGATCTTACAAGATCAATGGCTCACATTAAATCTGATTTTTTATCTAATTAATTATTAATAAAAAGTACCAAAAGGGCATTAAAGTCATTTGACCTCATGCCATAAGTACACACTCTCTCATACTTTATAATTTTATATAATTTCTCTCTCATACTTTTTTAATATAATATAATTTCTCTCTCCTACTTTTTCTATTTAATATAATTTCTCTCACATACTTTATAATTTCTCTCACATACTTTATAATTTCTCTCTCCTACTTTTTTAATTTCATTGAAACTATCTGATCCGTGTGTTACACATTGTTACACTGATTGATAGGTTTGTTACATCTTGTTACATATCAACAAAAATGAATGGACTACATGTCACTCAAGACATGTTACGTTTGTTACATCATGTTACACATGTTACAACGTGATACATATTATATAAAAACAAAACTCCATGAATTACGTTTGTTACATTGTGTTACATATGTTACAACGTGATACATATTTTATTAAAAACTGAAGGATTACATTTGTTACATCGTGTTACATACATTTTAAAAAAACAAAACTGTATGGATTGCGTTTGTTACATAGTGTTACATAGTTTCAATCATGCTTCATACATGCTTCGTTTCTTGATAATCCCTTCATCTTTGATACAAAAGTTTCTTTAGCTACAAAAAAGAAAAAACTAGATGAATTAAGTGCCAATCCGACAAGTTACATATGTTACATCGTGTTACATATTTCGTTTACATATTTGGATCTTTAAAAAAATCAAAGTTACATATGTTACATCGTATACATATTTGAATAAAAAAAACAAAGTTACATATTGTTACATATTTAACTTAAATTTAAAAAAAGCAATAAAGTAAAATCACATAAATTACATATTGTTACATATTTAACTGAAATTTGAACAATCTGTTGAAAATTAATCGGTACGTATGTGAAGCACTCGAACAGTAAAAACAAAACTAAATGGTTAAAAACACTTGAAAAAATAACTAGTACATTTGTTACATCGTGTTACATATTTGGATCTTTAAAAAAATCAAAGTTACATATGTTACATCGTATACATATTTGAATAAAAAAACAAAGTTACATATTGTTACATATTTAACTTCAATTTAAAAAAACAATAAAGCAAAATCACATAAGTTACATATTGTTACACATTTAACTGAAATTTGAACAACCTGTTGAAAACTAACCAGCACGTATGTCAAGCACTCGAACAATAAAGACAAAACTAGATGGTTAAAAACACTTGAAAAAATAACTAGTATATGTGTTACATCGCGTTACATATTTTATTAAAAACAAAACTAGGCGGTTAAGCTTCCGTCAGACATGTTACATCGTGTTACATATTTTTAAAAACTGGAAAACATTACATCAATTCTGACCTAGTATTACATATATTAATTGGAACTATGTAACACGATGTAACACATGTAACATTTCTGGAGTCATGTAACACGATGTTCGAAGAATGCTATAACTTTGATAATTTCAAGTTTCTAAGAGCTACTAAATATATGTTTATGACTAAAAAATCAACGTTACATATTGTTACATATTTAACTTAAATTTAAAAAAAACAATAAAGCAAAATTACATAAGTTACATAGAATGTGTAACATGATGTAACATGTCTGAATTGACACTTAATCCATCCAGATTTGTTTTTTAATAAAATATGTAACACAATGTAACATAACGTGAAGACATTAAACCAAATTGCCGGTGACCGGTGAAGACATTAATAAAATATTCCGGCAAATCGCCGGTGACCGGTGAAGACTAAGGAGCATAGTGATAATGGGTATATGAAAGTACGAGCTCCTTAGGGCCGCACAACACAAATGAACAATAATAAAAAAAAAAAGCAAAAGAACAACACTTTGTCATTACTGACATTGCTATAAATCAAACACAAGCTATTAGATCTACTTATTGTTCATGTAATTGCAATGATTTGCGCAATCTATGGATACATAGAGATTGAAACTGAAACATAGTTGACTGCTGAGAAATCAAAGCCCTAATTCAACTTAATCAATTGCAAATTGCACACAAGCATATCAAATTCATACCTAATTCGACTCAATCAACTGCAAATTTGTCTAAAGTAAAAAGGATTTTTAACATACCGCTTTAATTTCTCCAGACTCATCATCCGAGTCCGCTATCTTCTTCTCCACAACACCTCCATCTTCTTCCACAATCTCTCCTTCTTCCATCTCATCATCAGTCCGCAAACTACAATGGAAAGTGAACGAGATCTTGCACTTTCCATTTTGACGCCAACGAGATCTTGTCATAGAGACTAAACGCGATGAGTGGATCTGTTAGACGCACCAGAAACTAAGATGTGGAGATTATTCCGGTGACGCCAACGAGATCTTGTCATAGACGCACCAGAAACTAAACGCGATGAGTGGATCTGTTAGTAGACACACCAGAAATTAGCACCGATGTAGTCGGAAGAGAGATTGAGCCGGATGATTTTCAAGATCTTGAAATATTTGAATTTGTGTTGGAAAATGGGTTATAATGTGGATAAATACTTGAGAGAGAATATATGTGGCTGGTGTAGTGTGTTAAATGACTTATTTACCCCCACAGAGAAAAGACAAAAAAAGTAAAGAAGAGATCATGTGGATTAATCTGAGCCACATAAAAGAGTTTTCTGGGTTTTCTCATTAAAACCAGTTTCCATCTTATACATCTCCTAGTTATATACTTATATGTAGATGCAGAGGAGGCAAAGTGTTTAATTATAGGTGGGTGTGTCTGGGGACTTTCATTTAGAGATATTAGACAGAGGGGACCATGACCACAAAGTTATGTTTTTATCATCCTATATATATATGCCTATATATATTTTTTACTTTTGTATTTAAATAAAACTTCAAAAGTAAAACAATACCTATATATTGGCGGCTAAAAAAACATATTGTTATATTTTTTCTATTAAAATAAAAAATAACATTTAATATAAAATTATATTAATCACTGACATCTACTGGTGTAATTAATAAAAGCTATGTGTTATTAAAGTATTAAGCGTTATTTAATTTGATTTACTGACATCTTCTGGTGTTATTAAAGTATTAAGCGTTATTTAATTTGATTCACTGACATTTACTAGTGTAATTAATAAGAGCTAGGTGGGCTTCGGCTACCCAGCGCTGTCTGTGTTCGCAGAGCGTTTGGGGTCGCCTTTCGCTATTGGGTTACCCCGGGTAGCCGGGCTTTATTCGTTTCGCTGTCCAAAAAAAAAATTTAATTTTATTTAATGTAAGGCCATAAGGAGTTGGGGTAAGCTTAATGTTTCAACTTTCAACATCTTGACTCCTGAGATCTTGAATTCAACCTTAATTTTGATTTTTTTAATGTTATACCTAAAAAGGAAAAGTGATTTATGGATGTCAATTTTTTCACGGTTCAACTATACATTGTCGCAATGTGCGGGTTTGTTGATGCGTTGCACCACGCTATTAACTACATTAATTACACTATCGACTCTAGCTGTTGTTGATCCTGCAGAGCCTACCCAAAGGTTCAAGCCGGATTGTAGGAAGTGGGCGAGAAGTTTTTTTATTTCTATGAGAAGCTCTACGGCACCCACGATTCCCAGTAGTAAGTCGTCGGCATATCGCGCGTAACAAATCCTTATTAAGTAATGGCTTTTTAAGGGGGCCAGCTTACGGGCCAGGCCTCTCTTTGACCTGATAACTAGTATCGCCTCCCCGCCCAGCTCTATCAGCAGGCCCTTTCTTTTGCACATATGGGATATATATGTGTGTGACTAATATTACTCGATGCAACTGAAAATATTGGATACTCTATGTTGACATATAACACCACAAATAGTTATAACTTTCTAGAGATTCAAATAGTAAAAATACGACTTTGAGCTAAAGTATAATAAAGAGACAAAACATAAGAACGACGCTGGTAACAATCAACATCCTAGCTAGGTAGCTAGTTTCTGGTTAATGATCTTATGGTCTAGTGTTTAAGGGGAGGTAGAAGAATTACCTTCAAGCTTAAATGTCCTGAATTCTAGTCTAGATGTTAATATTTATTTATTAACTTGGTATAACTAAATTCTAACGGTTGTTGTTCAAAAGAGTAATGCCTTTTGAGACAATGTTTCAAAAAAAGAGGTGGGGGATCCAACATGAATGTCGAGTGTTGTCTTGAGAGACAATGTTTCAACCTTGTTGCCCTACATGCTACAACTTTTATTATTTTCATTTTGACATTCTTTACCTAAAAACATTTTTAAGAAGACGTTAATTAAACACTTTATAAGTAACTTTAAAAAAATATTATTTAATATTATTTAAATATAAGTTAAATAAAATATTATGTATGGACATCTTCATTTGAAATCTCATTTTTGAAAAGAACTGAGTGAGAATCGCTTTAGCTGTTATATTTTTTATTATCTAAATTGATAAAAATGTAAACTCTCTAATTTTAAGATTTATTTATAAAAAATGTTATTTATATCTTTTTTGTTAAAATGCGTATATGCACCCATATTATATGTGCAAATATGCACACCTTTTAGTTTTTAATAAAAAACCGAGAAGAGATGTGAAAAAATCTAGAAATAATGACACAATAGTATTAAATCATCTTCTGCTTTATCATTGTTATTGATTTAATAGATACACGATTTATATGGTTCTTACTGGTTCTTTTCAAATATTTAATTCTTATTTGACGATAATAGATACTTTTTAAAAGCGTCTCATGCTATTTAAATATGTACCAAAAACCCATACCCACGTTCGAACACAACACAAGTCGGGACACATGAAAATCAAAGTACTTTACACAACTATAACCCTCTACACATGCACGTATGTAAAGGTTGCATATTTTATAATGCATTTCAAAGATACAACGTTAGTATATTTAATACAATACAATGTAATAAAATAACCTTAATTGACAATTACATGAAAAGACAGGAAACATATGTCTAGTGTTTTAGTTGTAGTTGGAAACATGGGTCCCTAGACTGCTCTGTTTGGTTAATGTTGGGGAACATCATCAAGTTTATCCTTTTAATATTTATTTATTTATTTTATAAAAAACTCAAAACTTAAGTACATTGTATGATACTATGATCCTAACCTAGACGTCGACAACTCTTTTTCCAACAATTTGTTTATAATTCTTTGCTAATTAATAAATATAAAAATACAAATAAACTTGTTTAGGAGAAAGAACACGTGATATGCTCAGTGCATGGTGAATGCATGTGTCTAGTATAAAAAGAGAATTTTGTCTTTGAGACCAAAGTATACAAAATGTTGAAAGACAATCTCTAATTTATTTCTAAATTTGCTAGGTATTATAAAAGATTTAAAATTAAAATGAAATGATTGGACAAACTAGAAATAAATGATTCACGTGTTCTTACAACAAAAATTGAAAAACCAAATCATGAAATTTTCAGAAAAACTCGAAATTATGGCTGCAAATAAAAGCTGTTACGACTATAGTTTTGAACATTTTTTAACTTTCCGGCGTGAGAATAAGTATTTATCCTTAGAATAGTGAAGGTAGAATAAATGGAAGTAGGGCTGTTCAAATCGTTCGTTGCTCGCCGCCCGCTCGTCGCTCGCTCGGAAACTGCTCGGAAAATACTCGCTCGTTTTTCGCTCGATTGTAAACGAGCCGCTCCTCTCGGTTCGGTTTGTAAACGAGCCAAGCAACGAGCAAAGGTCCGCTCGGTTCGGTTCGACTCGAATATTTTTAATTTATTTTTTATATAATTATATATGCATAAGTAGCTAATATGTTGTTATAATTATGTAGATATTAAATATATATTTTCAAAATTATTAGTTATATTTGAAAATAATAGTCATATATCTCTTTTATTAATTGTTTTATATACATTATACAAACATCAACCTTAATTTCTAGAATAAATTGAAAGTTAATACCAGTTTTTCTTAAAGCTATAAATTTGTATTTATGTATATCATATTCAACTTTAAACTTGTTTCTTATAAACTAACTTTAAGGAAAAAAATACAAAAAGTAATCCTCATAAATTCGCTCGGCGCTCGCTCGAAAAATACTCGGTTCGATTTTGGCTCATTTACGTTCGGTTCGAATTTGGCTCGATTTGTAAATGAGCCGCTCGGCTCGGTTCGATTTGTAAACGAGCCAAGCAACGAGCAAGCCCTCGCTCGGTTCGGTTCGGCTCGTGAACAGCACTAAATGGAAGTACAATGGTGTTGCCCAAGATCTTTGATGAACACACAATTGATAGAACAATAATCAAACTATATGTGACACCCCGCCCGGCGGCGGAAAACACCGGGCGCGTCAAGTGAATCGGATATCAGTAGTACAAAGCACATGGCACTAAAAGCATATTTTAATATTAATTAAGCAATAATGTCGTGACATAAATAGGCATTCAAACAGTCTAAAATTCGTAACAGAAACGGCAAATAAATATTATTTATTGTCCTTTTTATTCTAGGTCCGAAGCATCCTACATGTCTAGAAACAAAACCGAATCAAACTCCACCTGAAAAACGTGTAAAATAAGTTAGCTAAAGAATTAGCTAGTGAGTAAAACACAATTAATAGTACATAGTATAAAATCCGAGATCATTATAGACTGTGTTTCGCAATCTCATGTGCATAGCAATTTCATCATATATATCTCAACCGTGACCATAGAATCACATAGAAACAAGAATCATAGACCCCGCAGGGTTACCTTTAGCAACAGGACATGAGGAACCAACTCATGTTACATTTATTGATAACCATCGTTTAACCGTCATTTAACCGTCTCGATATGCAAGTTATCAAAAATGTTTAAGCATCTAAGGGACATAGCAACGTAGCAACAAGCATCACATGTAGTAACTAGTAACATAGAATCAACCAAAGAATCGCCGGGTTAAATCACCTATCAGGCCATTAATGTAGGTGGGCTTGTCAAGCCATTAGCGCTAACATCGTCCGGTGGAAATTACAAGATAATATAACTAATATTGACTATCACACAATTTTGCTACATGCGGCCAAACACGATTAACACATCTAATGATCTCATTTTCGAAAATAGAAACATCAAAAGAAACCATTGTATTATAGAAACACGTATTTCAGCCCCAAAAACGTAAACAGTAAAAAGGGGAGTGAGTTTACTCACCTTAAAATCCAAAGATAATAGTAACATTAGAATCGCAACTAGAAAGAACCGAGGATCGCCTAGATATTAGAATCACCTAATTAACCGGGAAAACCTAATTTAGAAACGAAGCAAGTAACGTAATAACTAGAATCAAGAAACTAGAATTTCTAGGGTTTTGGACTTGGGGTTTTAGGGTTTTAAATTATAGATTTGAAATTAGGGTTTCAAAATATAATTTGGGAAATTAGGGTTTTAAAGTACCAATTGGGAATTAGGGTTCCAAAATATAATTTGGGATTTTTAGGGTTTTAAAGTACCAATACCCATTATCAAAACAAGCCCTAGAATGAAGATCGATCCAATTCGTTCAAACCAGTGAATCAACTTCAATACAACTAGAGGGCTTTTAATCAGCACGAACACACGAGCATTTTGACATAAAACACTTACTTGATTGTTGCAGAATCGAGTCGATGAAGACGATGAACAGGGCGACGGTTTGTGAGAATCAAAGGCTGAGTTTTAGATGTTCTTGCTCGAAATTGGATGAACGGGGAGTGAAAGAAGGTAACTAGGAGCGTTTATGTCAATGGAATTGTGTTTTGGTGATCCGGAAGTGATCGAATGGTTTGAAGGTTGGTTACGAATTGAAAGTGATTATTTGGATGTTAATTTGATTTGATTAATGAAATTGGGTGTTACGAACGATTTCAAAACGCGACAAAGATGATTTTTGTTACTGACATTTACTATTTTGATGCGTTATGGACGATTCGAGTTCGTGGGTTTTGGAACCGATCTTTGATTAGTAATAAACACGGATTCAAGTGGGTTAAACAACGAATTGAAGGTGGTATCGCATTGGAATCTTGACTACGGTCATTTTGTATAACTTTGTTTGGTCGAATCGGCTTTAAAACGGTATTTAGATACCTCGCCGGAGATGGTCTTTTTCCGGCCAACTGGTCGGAGTAATAAGGTGCCGGAAGTACGGGTTCAAAGGGGCTGGGCTGGGTGAATTCGAAACTTACATAACCAGTCCCTGAACATTTAGATTGTTTTAATTAGTTATTATAAGTTTCAACAATAGTTTGTAACTTGACAATTTTGGCACAAAGTTAATTATATAAATATTTTAACTAACTAACTTAACTAAATTGACACGTAACAATTATATAAGTGACGTTATTAAAGTTTTAGCTCTTTAGAGCCATTAAGAGACTATTTTCATACTTAAAAGCGTTTTTGTTTAACATTTTCAATAATTTTCTTTTATGAACTATATATATCTTTATTTATATATATATTTTGAGTCTTATTGTTACAAATAACGATTATTTGATATACGTGGCTATTTTGTGATGTGAATACCATTATTTAAATGAGACGGGAAATAACGTAGAATTCAATGCGTTTATACATAATAATGATAATAAACGTTACTTTTTGAAGAAACTAAATACGATTACAACTTAAAGAATAACACCTTCGGGTTCGAGTCGGGCATTCGGGTTCGGGTTTGGGGCAGATGTCACAGTCTCCCCTCCTTATAGAAATTTCGTCTCGAAATTTGCTCAAACCGAAGTAGAAGAAGAAGAAAAAGGTGCGGATACTTAACCTTCATTTGGTCTTAAATTCATGTTCACATTTGAGTTTCAACGATTATTAATGATTGGTACCTGATTACGCTCGAGTTTGTTTGACATTACGGTCCATAGTTTCCAATGGCCGTTCAATAAATTGCATCGATTCATTATATGCACGATGAGATTTTTATCGGATGAGTACTTCTTCAAATTAGAAACATGGAACACAGGATGAACACTGTTCACTTCCGTAGAGAGTTTCATCTCGCAAGAAATTCTTGAGAATTCGATCAATGGAAAGATTTCGATTGAGACACGATTTTAAATAACGAGATTAAGAAGTTTTAATTCGCTTTGACTCATTGAGGATTGTTTATTTAACTTTTTTTTTTCACTTATATGAGTTCGGTTGAACTATCTGTATGTAGATTCGAATAAATTTTATTTGCTACTCAATATAGGAATAGAATAGAATACCAACTTGTAAATGAAATATTTTAAGTACATGGATTTAGAATTATTTAAATGATCATCGAGAATAGTCGTGATTAATAGAATGTTTGAAACGGATTAAGTAACCTTACACATAATTAAGTGGCTTATATGCAATTAGTGAAATGAGTGACCAAATCGAGTGAAAATAAGATGATTAAATATGGCCAGCTACACAAGACAAAACTTACTATGGTTCCCATGCACCTACTTTCATAATTCCGTGTGCACCCGTAATTACTTTAGTTTTTGCATGGACTCCACAGTTCATTTGATCACGTGCAAGTCAGAAGTACACAACAATTTATGGTTAAAAAGATGATACATATAGGTATTGATATCATACTCGATAGAAATAGTACTTGGGAATATCATATTAAGATGATAAATAGATTGATGATTCAGAAGAAACTAACGTCCATTAGGTAGACATTGCTGATATAGATAACTTTGTTCAACGATATAGATAGTCAAATCCGAGTACTAAGATAGTAACACTTAAGTTTGTGAAAATCGACTCTATATGTGTAAGATGTAATTATCTAGGTTTTCTGATATTCACCAGGTCATAAGAGTTAAATGATGGTGAACATGTAATAATATAGTTAATTGGGATCTTTAGAAAAATTAGTTTCAAGAAAATTTGTTAATGCGGATGATTCAGTTTATAGTTCGAATGAATAGATCACTTAGTTCCAATTTGGACTTAACTTTCAAGGTGTTTGTATTTATATGATCGATAGCTTTAGGTAAACCAGATGTAGGGGGTAAATAAGTTTATAAGAGGTGATGCTGTTTTTCTATAATGTAGTTTTAAAAGCTAACTAAAAAAGTTGAAAGTTTTTATCTTTACCATAGATAAAATGATTGATTTGAAAATAAATGGCACAATTTAAGTTATAAGTACTTGGTATTGGAAAAACAGAAGACATGGTGTTTGTTGCAAGTCTTGTGTCATATTTGAGAAACGGGAAAATGTTTGTGTAAATATTTGACCGACGTTAGAATGACCAATCACTTTTTAAAGAAATCATTTATCACGAAATTTATATGTGTATATATACATATATATCTATTTTTTTTTCTTAAAAGATACTAAGACCAAAAGGTTATTAAAATTTCTCTCCTTTTTTTTTAAAATATATATATGTATATGTATTTTTTTTTTTGGGAAAATAAGAAAAATTATTTTAATAGAATCGAATACCGTTAGTTTTACAAAGTCCATTGATTATGAGTTTATAAATGAAACACATTAGGTTTGGATTAGTTCATGAAGACTAGTTGCGTAGAATTTCGTTGGTGGCCATTTGTATAGATGAAAACATTTAGTTGAATGAGTTCGTGAATAGTTGTGTGGTGAGTTCTCGTTAGGTTTGGATACGAATTCCTGGATGACATCGTCTAGTTGATTAACGAGTCCTTGTTTTGATGGTTAGTTCATAGTTTGATTATAGTTGTAATGATGGATTAGAAATTGGATTAGAATCTTATAGTTAGAGGAGTAGTTTTGAAACTATTTCGAGTATAGGAGTCAAGTTGAAATATTTTGAGGGTAGACGTTCGATTCAAATACATTAGCTTATAAGAATAGCAAAATCCGCTAACTTTTATTTCGTTATGGAATTTAGCCTTGACTAAAATTTAGAAATCATAACGAACCTTTGATTGAAGAGTCGATAATTGATTTAGGATTAGAAGTACGACTTAGATTCGGTAATCGATATATGCATGATCTGAAGTTTTGGATAATTCGATTGAGGTATGTCTTAGTTTTGATTTGAAATGTTAGGTTTACAACGGTGTAATTGTGTTATATGGATAAGCTAGCGAGTATATCACATAAGTATTATTGTAGCTTAGAAACAAATGGAATATATGATGAAACGTAGAATAACACGGTTTTGTAGCAACAACTTTGACCGATAGAAACACCCGATGTAATAATAGCATCTCGTTCCATTTAGAATATTATAGAATCTTTTGAAACATACCATAGAAAATCATGTAGAAACTTTAGAAACTTTAGAAATTTCGATTAAATGAAATAGTAATAGTACTTAGAACATCATAGAATCCTTTGAACATATTATAGAAACTCACGTAGAAACTTTAGAAACATTAGTAAATGAAGTTGGAATATTATTTGAATCACTATAAAAATTCATAGAAATAATTATAAATCGTAGAAATGAAAATCATAGAATCATTAAGAAAATGAAATTTCAATGGCTTAGGAGTGTGTCTTGGTTTTGGACACTAATGACTTATCAAAGTGCTAAGTTCGTTTTTCAACGTATTCGAGAAGGCGTGCTTTAGCCTATAGGTTCACACTCATCTCGTACATCCCCAGGTAAGCATACAGGTCTCTTAAAGAGATTTATACGAAATGCTTTGCCTTAGACAGGATGTCCGTGATACAGGCGTTCCCCCTTCCGGATTGCACATGTTCCCACGTTTTCAAACTTACTTAAGACGATGACGAGATTCCACAAAGAGAAGATCCCAATCATACAGACGAGTCTCTTGTAGCTCCTTCGCGAAATCGGATAAGAATGAGATTAAGAAAAGCATAGAAAGGTTCGTAGAAGGAAAACAAATAAGTTCAAAAGAATTCTTAAGTACATCTATTAGCACTAAAGACTCTTAGGTTATAGTCTAGGACGGTGTGTATCTAATACCCTATCCTAGTTCCCTATAACCATGACTCTGATAACAAACTGTGACACCCCGCCCGGCGGCGGAAAACACCGGGCGCGTCAAGTGAATCGGATATCAGTAGTACAAAGCACATGGCACTAAAAGCATATTTTAATATTAATTAAGCAATAATGTCGTGACATAAATAGGCATTCAAACAGTCTAAAATTCGTAACAGAAACGGCAAATAAATATTATTTATTGTCCTTTTTATTCTAGGTCCGAAGCATCCTACGTGTCTTGAAACAAAACCGAATCAAACTCCACCTGAAAAACGTGTAAAATAAGTTAGCTAAAGAATTAGCTAGTGAGTAAAACACAATTAATAGTACATAGTATAAAATCCGAGATCATTATAGACTGTGTTTCGCAATCTCATGTGCATAGCAATTTCATCATATATATCTCAACCGTGACCATAGAATCACATAGAAACAAGAATCATAGACCCCGCAGGGTTACCTTTAGCAACAGGACATGAGGAACCAACTCATGTTACATTTATTGATAACCATCGTTTAACCGTCTCGATATGCAAGTTATCAAATATGTTTAAGCATCTAAGGGACATAGCAACGTAGCAACAAGCATCACATGTAGTAACTAGTAACATAGAATCAACCAAAGAATCGCCGGGTTGAATCACCTATCAGGCCATTAATGTAGGTGGGCTTGTCAAGCCATTAGCGCTAACATCGTCCGGTGGAAATTACAAGATAATATAACTAATATTGACTATCACACAATTTTGCTACATGCGGCCAAACACGATTAACACATCTAATGATCTCATTTTCGAAAATAGAAACATCAAAAGAAACCATTGTATTATAGAAACACGTATTTCAGCCCCAAAAACGTAAACAGTAAAAAGGGGAGTGAGTTTACTCACCTTAAAATCCAAAGATAATAGTAACATTAGAATCGCAACTAGAAAGAACCGAGGATCGCCCAGATATTAGAATCACCTAATTAACCGGGAAAACCTAATTTAGAAACGAAGCAAGTAACGTAATAACTAGAATCAAGAAACTAGAATTTCTAGGGTTTTGGACTTGGGGTTTTAGGGTTTTAAATTATAGATTTGAAATTAGGGTTTCAAAATATAATTTGGGAAATTAGGGTTTTAAAGTACCAATTGGGAATTAGGGTTCCAAAATATAATTTGGGATTTTTAGGGTTTTAAAGTACCAATTGGAAATTAGGGCTTCAAAATATAATTTTGGGTTTTTAAATCCAATTTGGAGATTTAGGGTTTTATACGAAACGTTATTGTATAAAAGAAATCATTTAGGTTGTTTAGAAAAGCATAGGTTTTGTGTTTAAATATATAAAACATCAATTAAAGAAAAAGGCAAGAAGGATCGAACCCTTGACCCTTTCATTCACATAACCAACACTTAACCACTGAACCAGATTAGCTTTTGTTAACAAAACTCGTTTTTAATTGTTTTAACAGTACTAAACACCAATACCCATTATCAAAACAAGCCCTAGAATGAAGATCGATCCAATTCGTTCAAACCAGTGAATCAACTTCAATACAACTAGAGGGCTTTTAATCAGCACGAACACACGAGCATTTTGACATAAAACACTTACTTGATTGTTGCAGAATCGAGTCGATGAAGACGATGAACAGGGCGACGGTTTGTGAGAATCAAAGGCTGAGTTTTAGATGTTCTTGCTCGAAATTGGATGAACGGGGAGTGAAAGAAGGTAACTAGGAGCGTTTATGTCAATGGAATTGTGTTTTGGTGATCCGGAAGTGATCGAATGGTTTGAAGGTTGGTTACGAATTAAAAGTGATTATTTGGATGTTAATTTGATTTGATTAATGAAATTGGGTGTTACGAACGATTTCAAAACGCGACAAAGATGATTTTTGTTACTGACATTTACTATTTTGATGCGTTATGGACGATTCGAGTTCGTGGGTTTTGGAACCGATCTTTGATTAGTAATAAACACGGATTCAAGTGGGTTAAACAACGAATTGAAGGTGGTATCGCATTGGAATCTTGACTACGGTCATTTTGTATAACTTTGTTTGGTCGAATCGGCTTTAAAACGGTATTTAGATACCTCGCCGGAGATGGTCTTTTTCCGGCCAACTGGTCGGAGTAATAAGGTGCCGGAAGTACGGGTTCAAAGGGGCTGGGCTGGGTGAATTCGAAACTTACATAACCAGTCCCTGAACATTTAGATTGTTTTAATTAGTTATTATAAGTTTCAACAATAGTTTGTAACTTGACAACTTTGGCACAAAGTTAATTATATAAATATTTTAACTAACTAACTTAACTAAATTGACACGTAACAATTATATAAGTGACGTTATTAAAGTTTTAGCTCTTTAGAGCCATTAAGAGACTATTTCCATACTTAAAAGCGTTTTTGTTTAACATTTTCAATAATTTTCTTTTATGAACTATATATATCTTTATTTATATATATATTTTGAGTCTTATTGTTACAGATAACGATTATTTGATATACGTGGCTATTTTGTGATGTGAATACCATTATTTAAATGAGACGGGAAATAACGTAGAATTCAATGCGTTTATACATAATAATGATAATAAACGTTACTTTTTGAAGAAACTAAATACGATTACAACTTAAAGAATAACACCTTCGGGTTCGAGTCGGGCATTCGGGTTCGGGTTTGGGGCAGATGTCACACTATAAACTTGAATCTGAAATTGATAATTGATAGTAATAATTGTTGATGTACAGACTCGATTATGACTCCTATTTATACTTGTCGGATATCTACACCGGTCATCTTGAATCGTTGCTTCCAACCGTTGCCGTCGTTTTTTGTTGCCGGAGATACACAACACGTGTATGTAGTAGGTTATCAAGTTCTTCTTTGACACTATACACCCTCAATCTATTTTACATAATACATAATCTAACTAAACATAACTTTAACCTATTGACACTTTGGACCCTTCAACTTTACACACATGGATTAATAAATTAAAGTTCAATACTCCTCCCTAATTTCTTAATCCATGCCTTCAATATCTTCATGCTTTGACATCTTCATCCAAGAGCATTTTGTAGGAGTCCCTTGTCGTTGAACTTCGGTTTCTTTCCTTGCTTGCCAGTATCTTTAACTTCATTTGTAGTAACATGAGCTTGGTCTTGATCACGAACAGTTTTTCCAATGTCTTCGTTCCTTCTTTGAGCAGCTTCATCTTTAATTCGTGCATTATCTTCTTGAACATTGACTGGTCCGTTTCTGGATTGTAAGTCATGAACTGCTTCTATTTTCTTCCTGTTGTGACTTGTCTTCGTATTTTTGACAGCTTTGTTCTTTGGTGATAAAACATCCTTTGATGACGTTTCTACATGTTCAATGCATTCTTTTTCATCATAAATACCAACTTGATCTTCACCTTGGTGCTTTGCAAAAACTTCATGGTTTTCATGAATCCTTTCAGTGAGTATATCTGACCATTCTGGTTCTTCATCTTTGAAGTATTCTGATAATGCGTTCCAGTAGTTTCTTTCCTTTTCATTTTCTTCTTCCTTGTCTGAGAAAATATTTTCTTCATCAGCCGTGTCTTTAGTGATTGCCATTAATAGTGTTGGTTCCTCGTCTTCTAGCAAGAGGTTTGACTCTTCTTTTCTTTGGTTTGGTTTTGGACAATATGAGGCATAATGTCCAAATCTATTGCAATTATAACATTTAACTTTGTTTAAATCCCGTGTGAATTTCTTTCCTTTGTCGTAGTTGTTGCTTCTGTTTCTGTATGTATTCTGTGAGGTACTGTCATCTCCACCATCTTCTTTTCTTTCTTCGTGCATGAACCTTTGTCACGCCAATTTTCTTGTGATGAGTTGAACTTTCCTTGTCCTCGGTTTCCAAACCGTCTTTCTGGACCATTGTTCTTGTCTTGACGTGTGAACAATAGTTTATCTTGATTGTCCATTATGTCTCTATTCAATAGATTGGTCCGTTCTTCAGAAGCTTTTAATCTTCCGATTATTTCATCTAGGGTAGTCGTTTCTATATCAACAAATTGCTCTATGGTTGCGACAATCTGAACGAATTTCTTTGGTACAGAACTTAGAAGTTTCCGTACTAAAGTTGGTTGATCAAATGTTGATCCTACCCCACTTGCCTTAGTAACAATACTACTTAACTTGTCGGTAAATGAATCGATTGTGTCTTCTTCTTTCATCCTTAACATCTTAAATTCTGTTTTGAGTGTTTGAAGACGTGCCTTCTGCACTAGATCCACACCAACATGCCTTTTTTGTAGTGCTTCCCAAATTTCCTTTGCATTCTTACAACTTGCAACTTGTAATATCATATCTTCTGGTAATGCTTGAAATAAATATGCAGTTGCCGACATATCTTTCTTTTCATCGGTTTGGGTGTCAGGGCTAGGTTCTATCATATCCCATAATCCATTTGCCTTAAGTATGGTTTTCATACGAATTGCCCATACAGTATAATTTATAGGTTTTAATATAGGACATAAAAAATGGGTAGTGGAACTTGTTTCCTTATGTATGATAATTTCCTTATCTTTTGATCCTGACGGCGATGTTTCATTCGGCATGTTTCCTAAAGTTTTCTTCTAAAACTTCTAAGAACAAATACTTTTCTAAAATGAGTTTTCTTCTAAAACTAATATTTAATTACAAAGGTATAATCTATAACTTTCTAAGGAAATAAAAAATTCTAAACCTATTCTTGTAAAGGTATAAACTTAAAAATAAATTTCAAAGTAATTAGAACATGAAACCTGAAATTTGAGGATCTTCCTTGCGATGTTTCTGAATTCTTTTGGTCAACAAAGCCTAGATGCTTTAGATCTTTTCCTTGCTTTGACAACAAACACTCCTTTTGGTTGTGTCTAAACCTTAAATAAATGAAACAAAAATCTGCTGCTTCTTTTTTTTCTTAATGCGATAGCCAACATAAACTTCAAATAACCCTTTTGGTTTTGACAATATTCAATGAATGTAGCAGTGGCTAATAAACAAATTTGTGTGATTTTGAACAACCAAAAAAAATCCTTTTTACTTTCTTTCTAGAACAGTAATTTCAAAGTAATAATTCAAGAGCCCTTTTGACTTTGAATTTTTATTTGTTGCTTTCGATTGAATAAGAATCCACCAAATAAAATAAATTTTCTTTCTTCAATTCAAGCAGCCCTTTGGCAATTAATAACGAACAGAACAATCCTTTTGGTCGTCTGTTTCTAACTATAAGGCCTTGTGCCTTATCTTCTAACTAGCGAATAGCAATCAATGATGCACCCGTATGATGCAATTTATGATAAAATCAAATACTTACAGTTCTTGAACCCTTCTGATTCGTGACTTTCTTTCAACAGTGAACAACCCTTCTGGTTTTGTTCTTACGATCAGGCCTTGTGCCTTCTTCCAATCGATGCCGTATGTGTGATTGGTAATCAATAGTGAGAATCCAGACCACCCTTCTGATGATCGTCTTCCCCAAATCAGTAAGTTTCCGAAATCAGTTGAGCCTTGTGCTCTGATACCAATTGTTGCCCAAGATCTTTGATGAACACACAATTGATAGAACAATAATCAAACTATAAACTTGAATCTGAAATTGATAATTGATAGTAATAATTGTTGATGTACAGACTCGATTATGACTCCTATTTATACTTGTCGGATATCTACACCGGTCATCTTGAATCGTTGCTTCCAACCGTTGCCGTCGTTTTTTGTTGCCGGAGATACACAACACGTGTATGTAGTAGGTTATCAAGTTCTTCTTTGACACTATACACCCTCAATCTATTTTACATAATACATAATCTAACTAAACATAACTTTAACCTATTGACACTTTGAACCCTTCAACTTTACACACATGGATTAATAAATTAAAGTTCAATAAATGGAATAAGCATAATACAATTCATTACTTCATCATTATGTAGTATCTCAATTAGGGTTTGTTACCCTTTCTTAACGTCTTTTGTATCACATAACCATTTAACTAAGAGGTTGAGCTGCCAGATTAATACAGATGGTGCTATCACAAACACCATCCCATTGGTTGGCCGCTCAAACTATATGCTATTGAATTGGTGAATGTATATTTTCATTGTATTATTTTAATGTCCTGTGATAAGAGGGCAACTAGACGTTTACTACGCTTGGTTGCGGACTATGCGTATTGTATCTTACTCTATATATTGTGAATTACTCCTAACATAACATGTCATGATTCAAGATTTTATCTTAAATCTGCAAGCGTGGGCAATTCATTATGGAATGAAATAGGTGTGGGTCTTATAAGGCCATCATTTTGTAGTAGGCCACTGCATCATAAAGCATATTAACTGATTAAAAAAGTTATAATAACTGTTAATTGGGTACCCGAAACGAAAAATCGGTCGACATTCAGTCCTCGTTCATTTTTAACATTGATTTATCAGTTTTCAAATATCGACATTGAGTGCTCTTCGGTCTTCATTGGTCTGATTCATGAATCTTCATAGATAAGATATGATTCCATCATTCTTCATAGATTTGATTTCAATTTATGATTAATTGATTCAAGGCAATTGGCGAACTTGAACTTTGCATCGACATTCATTTTTAAGTGGCTAATGGCAGGGCCGGTCCTACGTCTAGTGATCACTCTCTTAACGTTTCAAGAGGCAAAATTCTCGATCAAGTTTTGATAATTCATACCCTCTAATATATCATTTTCAATTGCAATCACTTCAAAGCAGTGAAGTATTTCTTGAGATATTGTAGACCTTAAGTAGGAGTTCAACATCTTTAACTTTGAAAAACTTATTACGGCGATGCCACTTATTTTTGTTTTATCGAAGTGCATTATCCATAAAGGTGGATTGATTTTATGGGTTAACTACATAATGGCCTTGAGAGCTTCCTTATTTTATGAAACTTGGATTTTTTTAATAAAAGTTGGGTAAATGAAATTAGTTTTTGGGTTATTTAGTCGCATGTCAAAAAATGTGGGAGAAATAATTTTTTTACTTCGCATATGAGGGAGACTTAACGAAAACTTGGATGAAGTTAGTGTTCGGGACCATTTCTGTTTGAAAATAAAATCACAAGGACCAAAACTATTAAAGTAAAATTAAACTGTTAATGATATTAAAACATAAATATTAAAATTGCACTTTTAAGTAAATAGTAAAAGGATTTACATGATTAGAAGTACACTTAAAAATATGTTAATTTTGTCTTTTGATTATTTGGTCTTATAATGTGAATCTTTGTAATTTAAACTCGTACTAGTATGAACCGCATATCATTTAATGTTATCTTCAAAAGGAATGCATGTTTAAATTAAGGGTTATTGGATTTAATCACCTTCAACTATTAGTTGTTGGCCGCTGTCACCCTCAAGTATCATTTTGGCCAATATAACTCCCAACTAAACACTTTGGTGTCCGTATCACCAAAAGTCAACCAATTCAAGTCACTTTTGGTTAATTTATTACTATTTTTTGGTTACCTTTTGGTGTTACGGACACCGTATTACCAAAAGTTAACCAATTCAAGTCACTTTTGGTTAATTTTTGGTTAATTTTTTGTTAACTTTTGGTGATACGGACACCAAAGTGTTTAGTTGGGAGTTATATTGGCCAAAGTGATACTTGAGGGTGACAGCAGCCAATAACTAATAGTTGAAGGTGATTAAATCCAATAACCCTTAAATTAAATATATCTCTAGCTTGCAACAGTGTTATTCTCGGGTTCAATGTATTTATTTTCATGTTAGCGGGTGTGAAACCAATAAAAATCAGACAATTCATAATAATTTTCGGTGCTTATTTACTATTTTTAAGAAACTATTTAGAAGACGCTCTCAATTCCTTAGTATACATCTTATCTTTAGTGGAATGAATTAGTACGGTGGTGAATCAGATTAAAGTTTAAATCTTGAGTAAACTGTCGAAAAGGTCTCAGGGTTTATATCGTTTCAACCACTTTGGTTCTTATGTTTTTTTTCTTGTCATTTTGGTATTTGCTTTTGTAAAAAATTGCCATTCTAGTTCTTCCGTCAACTGTCCGTTAGATTTATCTGTTAAATTGAAGGGTAATATAGTCATTTTACATTTTAGGGACCAAAATGACAAATTTTTACAAAACTAAACACTAAAATGACAATTATTTTATATTTCAGGGACCAAAATGAAAATTTGATTACTGATATTATTATTATTATTATTATTATTTTTATAAAATACAACATCATTGAGTAAGTCTTCTCTATAACACACCACCAATGCCACCTCCGTTGACCATTCCTTTCGTCTTCTCGGTCGCTACACACCCCATCCAAATAAAATCTTATCGAATATCAATTCCCTTCGTCCAGCTCCCAACCGACCACCACCACCAAGCAGCCTATTTTCTTACCTTCTTTGGAGGAGCAGGGACGACTCAATCATTTTTGGGTCCTTAGACAAAGTAAAATTTTGAGTCTCTTTTTAGCTTGTTTAAATGTTATTATTTTAAATTTTTCTTCACTTCTATCCGAGGTTGAGACCGACACTAATAAACAATAATGTTTAGAGTTGAAATTATATATATTTTTTGTGATTATTACATATTTTAAAAATCAACCGTCTTCTTTTTTTAATTGAGTCATCAATTTTTTTTATGTTTCTTTAGGTGTTTAGCATTTTGTTTATGTTTATATAATGTTTTACGGTGGAAGAGAGTGTCATGGTGGGGGCGTTGTCATCACATTGCTTGAGGTAGAGATGATTTCAAAGATGAAAGTTGAAAAAATGACTAAAATGGCCGACGATAGAAAAAATGACCAAATTGATAGAAGTTTGGGAAAATGACCAAAATGGCATAAAGTAGTTTGGAAAAGGACCAAAACGGCAGTTTAATAAATAAGGGTATTTCCGTCATTTGACATAAAACTAACAGAAAACGTTGACGGAAGGACCAAAATGGAAAATTTTTAACAATCCAAACACCAAAATGGCAAGAAAAAAAAATATAAAGACCAAAGTGGTCGAAACGATACAAACTCAGGGACCTTTTTGGCAATTTACTCTTAAATTTTTTATAAAGTCAAAGAATGGATTTAGATCTAATATTAAATGAATATAAGTGGTTTATAAACACAAAGTGATATAAGTGTAAATAATTAAAACTTTAAATGGTAGGCCAATGATATATTAGTCTTTACTTCATTTCCAAATTTCATCATCTTCTTTAACGTCCATACGACATTATTTTTTTAATAAAAATTACACAAAAATGAGCGTTTTTAATTTCAAAATGCATATAGTGTTTATGTATAAAAAATGATTTTTTTTTTTCATGTTTCAGCTCATTGTGTTATTTCATCAGTTCATTATGTTATTTCATCATATCATCGTGTTTTTTTAGTCAGATCATTGTGTTATTTTCATATGTTCATTGTGTTATATTATAACTTGTTTCTAAATACAAACTAAAACATACATAATAACACAATATGTCAAATCTTATAAATTGTTTTCATTGTTGACAACTTGACATAACTATGTGCCATAGCATCTCAAATTTATTACTTGTTTTATTTGTGTAATCTTTATCAAGTCATTGTGTAATCCTCATCAGTTCAGAAGAATAACACAATGAGCTTAAAAACATGAAAAAAGTTTGTTTTTAATATATCAATATTATACGCATTTTAAAGATAAGAAAATGTTTGTTTTTATGGTGTAATTTTTTTTAAAATAACGTAGTATGTAAAAGTTATGGACGTTTAAAAAATTGGGTGAAACTTGAAATATAAACACATTACCAATATTACCCTTTCATATAACGTTAAAGGAGTGTCACATGCCATCATCTCATGACTTATTAGAATTTTTATAAAGTCTGGACTTTATAGTAGAACTCTAATCTTGGTGTGGTAATTAACAAAACGTACCAAAAAATTCATCAAATTCAAATTTCTCACCATTAAAAATGAAAAAACACCATTAAGTGATGTAAATATGCGAACTCTAAAAATAGCATCAAAACAGTTAATATTGATGCGATTCCAATGAATAGCACCATTAAATATGTACTCTCTCCGTCCCATTAGAAGTGTCCATATTGCATTTTTTAGTTGTCCCACTTAAAGTGTCCACTTTTAAAATTTATTGGTAAACTTTCAAATTTGCCCTTAATAACATAAAACAAACAATATGATGGACCCACAATAATATTTATTGTCAAGGGTATTATTGTCAAATAACAAACAAAAATACCAATCATTTATTGTGCTTAAAATTTTGTGTTTTTCAAACTAAGACTATTGTAATGGGACGGAGGGAGTATTTAATAGAGAGAAAAGTATAAATTGACAACAAAAAACCTTCACTATAAATTTAAAGTCCAACAAAATTTTTCAAGGTTGTTTCCAACAAAGCTTTCGACAACGTAAATTGGGATTTTCTAGAGAGGCTATGGATAAAATGGGGTTTTCAGATAAATAGAGGCTTTGGATAAAAAAAACATCCTCCACTCAACTCGCACATTGGTCTTGGTCAACGGTTCCCCTATGCGTGGGGGTCCGTCAAGGAGATCCTATGTGTGGGGGTCTGTCAAGGAGATCCTCTTTCCCTACACCTTCTCTTGCTTGCAATGGAAGTACTTAACAACATGATGGTTCGCGCAACAAAATCTAGCATCTTCAAAGGCATTAGACAAACGAAGGCCCTAACTAATCTAATTCTAAAAATTTTGCTAGAATTCGTAGATTTTTTATTTGGCTTCAGGTTTACAGATTAACTTGTCCAATAGTAACATTTATGGCATATGGGTAAATAAAAACGAAGTAAGAAACATGGTAGCAAGATTAAGATACTTTATGGGATCCCTTCCTCTGAATCATCTTGGTTTGTCGATTGGCTGTAACATGAACCACATAAAGAATTGGAAACCGGTCATTGTTTCTTTCAAAAAGTCATCTCTCATCATGGAAAGCCAAGATACTATCATTTGGTGGAAAGCTTTCTATAATCAAGTCGGTTTTGGGAAGCATCCTCTTATAGTTCATCTTGGTATATAGAAACTTGTTCCTTTCTATTGTACAATCAAATAGAATCTCATATTCATGGAATGTTATGTGACACCCCGCCCGGCGGCGGAAAACACCGGGCGCGTCAAGTGGATCGGATATCAAAGTACAAAGCACATGGTACACTAAAAGCATATTTTAATATTAATTAAGCAATAATGTCGTGACATAAATAGGCATTCAAACAGTCTTAAAATCGTAACAGAAACGGCAAATAAATATTATTTATTGTCCTTTTTATTCTAGGTCCGAAGCATCCTACGTGTCTTGAAACAAAACCGATTCAAACTCCACCTGAAAAACGTGTAAAATAAGTTAGCTAAAGAATTAGCTAGTGAGTAAAACACAATTAATAGTACATAGTATAAAATCCGAGATCATTATAGATTGTGTTTCGCAATCTCATGTGCATAGCAATTTCATCATATATATCTCAACCGTGACCATAGAATCACATAGAAACAAGAATCATAGACCCCGCAGGGTTACCTTTAGCAACAAGTCATGAGGAACCAACTCATGTTACATTTATTGATAACCATCGTTTAACCGTCATTTAACCGTCTCGATATGCAAGTTATCAAAAATGTTTAAGCATCTAAGGGACATAGCAACGTAGCAACAAGCATCACATGTAGTAACTTAGTAACATAGAATCAACCAAAGAATCGCCGGGTCAAATCACCTATCAGGCCATTAATGTAGGTGGGCTTGTCAAGCCATTAGCGCTAACATCGTCCGGTGGAAATTACAAGATAATATAACTAATATTGACTAACACACAATTTTGCTACATGCGGCCAAACACGATTAACACATCTAATGATCTCATTTTCGAAAATAGAAACATCAAAAGAAACCGTTGTATTATAGAAACACGCATTTCAGCCCCAAAAACGTAAACAGTAAAAAGGGGAGTGAGTTTACTCACCTCGAAATCCAAAGATAATAGTGACACTAGAATCGCAACTAGAGAGATTCGAGGATCGCCCGGATATTAGAATCACCTAATTAATCGGGAGAACCTATTTTAGAAACGAAGCAAGTAACGTAATAACTAGAATCAAGAAAATAGAACTTCTAGGGTTTCAAATCCAATTTAGGGTTTCAAAATCCAATTTAGGGTTTCAAAATCCAATTTGGGGATTTAGGGTTTTAAATTATAGATTTGAAATTAGGGTTTCAAAATATAATTTGGGATTTTTAGGGTTTTGAAGTACCAATTGGGAGTTAGGGTTTTAAAGTACAAATTGGGAATTAAGGTTTTAAAATATAATTTAGGAATTAGGGTTTTGAGTTACCAATTGGGATTTTGGTACGAAACGTAATTGTATTTTTTTGTATTACTTATATTTTATACAAATCCATTTTTAGTTTTCTATAAAATGGTGTATATTAAACTTATATTTTTAAGCTAATAAAAATAGTTTAACCTTAAATATATTATTAGGTTATTAGAAAAGTATAACTAAATGATTTAAAAGTGAAAAATAAGGAGATTAAAGAAATGGGGTCAGTGGGGTTCGAAACCGTGACCTAAAGGTTCACAGCAAGCATACAAACCACTAGACCAGATGCACCTTTTGTTTTTAAACTCGTTTCTAAATTGTTTTAACTTTTAAAATTCAAGAACATCCTTTTTCAATACAAGCCCTAGGACAAGAATCAATCCAATTCGTTTCATCATGTTAACAAGATCCAAATCCAACAGAGGGCTTTTAATCTACATTGTATCACGGTCATTTTGATATATTAAACTTACTTGATCGATGAAGAAACGAGTTGATAAATTGAAGAACAATACGCGACTGTTTTGAGGATCAAATACGAATTTCTTGATGTTTTTGAGAGGGAATGAAACAACAGTGAGCAATTTCGAGTGATTAGTAGTGTGTAGGTATATTGAATTGCGTTTTAGTTAAAAGATTGGTGTCGTTTGGTTTTGAGTTGAGTATGAATCGAAAATGGATAATGAATGAGTGAATTTGGATGATCTCGGTTCAATTGATTATGGGAATTGAATCCGCAGCACCTAAAAGGTCATAGAAATTGAATGAGTTCACGAATTAGATACATTAACCGTCGATTGATAATGTGGGTTTTTGAAACCGAGTTTTTGATTTGCAATTAACACGGATTCGAGTGGATTAAACCATGAATTGGAGGTGTCATGGTGTTCGAGTCCCGACCACGAAGGTGTCCATGATTTTAATTGATTTTTGGTGTTAAAAACGAGTGGATTTGACTTCGCCGGACTTCGGCATTTTCCGGCCAAAGTTGCCGGAGTTACTCCCGCCGGAAATACGGGTCTGCAGGGGTGGGGGTTGGGTGAAATCGAATTTTACATAACCAGTCCTTCTCCTTTCACTTATGTTTTATTTAGTTTAATAACTTTTAACTAAAGTTTCAAAAGTTACAATTTTGACCCAAAGTTAGATTATAAATATATTAATTAACTAACTTAACTACATTGAAACGTAACAATTATATAAGGGCCGTTTTTATAGTTTTAGCTCGTTTAAGCCGTTATGAGACTATTTCGAGACTTAGAAACATTTTGGTTTAACGTTTTCAATAATTTTCTTTTACGAACCATATATATTTATTTATATATATATATTTTGAGATTTATTGTTCCACAATTATTTATTTGATATACGTGAACGTTTTGCAACGTAAAATTAGTTGAGACGGGAATAACATAGAATTCAATGCGTTTATTCATAAAAATAAGAATGAACGTTCCATTTTGAGAAAATAAATACGATTACAATTTAAAGGATAACAACTTCGGGTTCGAGTCGGGCATTCGGGTTCGGGTTTGGGGCAGATGTCACATGTTATGTTATGGTTGATAAATGGCTATAGTTTGTCATTCGTACTATATCTAGAATAAATGACTATGATCAATTCTAAAGTAGTATAAATAAGTCACACTGTGTGTACATATGTGGCTAAGCCTTCTATTGTAATCATCGGTTCAAGGTTTTAATAGAAAGGAACATTGGTAGTATAATTTGTGTCTACTATTACATTGCTTATCTATCTCTTAGGTGTGCTTGATCAAACAATATCACAAGGATTCCGCATGTTTGATACTTGTGATCGTACGAAACTTGTGTGTGATACAATCCAACACACACATATATATAGGGTGAGTTATTTTACAAATGGTTTGAAAAATTGTAAGTATACTACAAATAATCTTTTAGACTACAAATATATATAGGGTGAATCTAAGAATACTACAAATAATCTTTTAGACAAAATGTAAGTAAAAAAGACACAACATCGGTTTGAAAAATTGTAAAAAAATAAATCTAAATCGAATTTCAAAAAAGGTCTTGGAGACATTGTTTTCCTGATCGTCCTCCAAAAATAAATTAAACGAAAAAACAAAAAATATTAACGTGTCATTGTGTCTTTTATAAATTTATGACACAATGAAGATAAAAAAGACACAATGAAAACGTTAATTTTTTTGCTAAATTTTTTGAAGGAGGACGACGAAGAAAACAAGGTCTCCGAGACACGTTTTGACATATTGTTTATCTTTAGAAGCATAACATAGTTTCCATTTTGTTCCAATTAAATCACACAAACTTTGTTTTGTTTCAATTAAGTATCTTATATTTGATTTTGTTTCAATTAAATCACACAAACTTCGTTTATTTCAATTAGATTACTTATTCTTAAGTTTTGTTCCAATGAAGTCACTCAAACTTTGTTTTATTTAATTAGATAACTTAAGTTATTTTAATGCTTCAATCCTACAAGTAAACTTTTTTAAATTGTGAAGCATTTGAAAATAACGGAAAAATTTAGAAACTCAAAAAAACTTTAAAATATGGCAAAAAAATTGTGTTTTAATTATAATTTAAATACTGAAGATTAATTTTGATATGTTAACAAGTTAATTGTTTATGATTAAAACACATTTTTAAAGTTAAGTTACTCAATTGAAACAAAACAAAATCTACGTGACTTAATTGGAACAACACTTAAAGATAAGTTATCTAATTAAAACAAAACGAATATTGAGTGACTTAATTGAAACAAAATCAAAACTTCGTTATGAATCTGTGACATTTCCCTTTTTTTATTTTAACGTAATTATCATTTTAATCTCTAACTTTGGATATATACACTTTTAGACCTCATATCTTAGTGTATGATGCATTAAGGTTTTACACCGACACATGTTGAACATGGACGTGTGAGACGAAGTCACATACGTAACACTCAGTTGGCTTGAGTCGCCTACTAAGTTGTTTAATAAATCCAAAAAGAATCTAATAATTAAATAACAAATTAATAAATTCACAAACCACAACCTAGTCAAAGTCAATTATTTTTCATTTTTTAATCATATTGAATTTGCAAATCTCACCCTTGCAAAACCCTAGCTTGATTCAAACAAGCGGACACTCACTCACTCAAATAGTCAAATCTTGACACATCCGAACCCTAACACACAAACACAACTCTCTTTTCATTACTTGACCCAAATTTCAGTTTCATTTCCTTAAAAAATGTATTAAAAATCTCATTTTTTCAAGTGGGTTTGTCTCTGTACAAGATATAATTTCTCCAATGGAAGTAGCGAAATCGTTCGGTAGTGGTTTAGGGTTTTTGCAGAAGAGCATGAGCTCTTATGTTTCTGAAGCTCTGGTTTTTGAAACCAACTTGGTTGCTCAGAGATTTGTTGCTTGTTTGCTCATGATGGTATACATATTCAACCCTTTTTACATTGCTGCTATACTATTTTTTAGTGTTGTTGTCACTTTAATCACCTGTGTATGTTTAATTGGAGTTGAGATTGTAGGATTTAACGTTTGGCTGTTTGTGATTATGGGTTTTAGACAGAAATAGTTTCTTTTGGTTTTAGCACACCAGGTGTTCGATGATTTGTTACACTGAATCTGGAAACATGATATTTAAAAGTTTAGCTTTTGTTTTACTTATACTTGTCAGGTGTATGTAAAGACCTTCAAGATTTTGGTTGACATTTTGTAATTGGACTTGAAAGTTGAGTCTTTTCGGTCCCCAATTGTATTTGTTTGTGGTGGGTTTCCTTTAAGAGGAAGGAATTGGAAGGAAGTTGAAAAAAACATGTGTTTCAGAGTTTTTTTAAGAAAAAAAATGGAAGGAAGGGGAGGGAAGTGGAAGGAGAGTTTTATTATGATTTCCCCTCCTAACTTTCCTCCCAAATTGGAAGGAAGTTGAGAGAAAGAAAGAAAATCATATTAAAATGGTTATTTTCCTTTCCTTTCCTTCGAACTTTGGAACGCAAAATGAAATCACATATTTTCCTTTCATTTCCTTTCTCTTCTCTTCTAAACTTCCTTTCTTTTCTTTTCTTTTCGTTACTAAACTCGGGAACAAAGTCTGTTGTGAAAGGCCCACAAGGCGCCCCTAGGCCCTTAGGTGCAACTCCAGCGTAACCTTGTCGGCTTGCTTCAAAAGCCCCATTTTCGGGTGCTCAAGCATACACATTTTTAGGCCAAGTTTTGGTCAATTTTTCTTTCTGTTGGCTGGGTTCTTTTTAACTAAGCATATTAAATGGGCTGTTATATGCAAGTTGTCAATCAGAGATTGTGGTTTTAAGGGGATAAAAGGTTTTTATCTTTCCTCTTGTTTGACTGGTATAATTGGCTGTTATATGCTCATTCTTGTTTTTGTGAATAATGTCAATTTTTATTTTTTGGTGTGTTTTATTTGTACTTAATGCAAATTATTTGCATCGGTTTCTTTTGTGGCAGTTTCTTGTATTGTTACTTGTTTCTCTGCTTTGTTTATATTGTATACTCCAAGGCAATTGAACATGGCCAGTTTCTTCGATAAACATTTCATTTTTTGTGCTAATTCATCTTAACATGTGGTGATTTTGCATATGTAGACACAATATTTGCTGAAGGATACAGATACATTACCAAAATTGACTGGAAATGATCAAAGGTAAGTTTTTTCTAAGCAGGTTTGTATTGAAATTTAAATATGGTTAAAGACTTAAAGCATACTCCATGGTTGAAAACATTGCAGATTTCCTTTTGCTGAGCTTCACAGGACGGACAAAACTGAACCCGAGGCAAAAGATGGAAGTGACACAGAGGATGATGATGATGAAGATGGCAATGCAGAGGAGCCTGGCGATGATGATGCTGGAGATGAGGATTTCTCAGATGAAGAAGGACCCGATGATGATGATGTGGTAGGTGACCCTGATGAGGATCCAGAGGCAAATGGTAACCAAGACAGTGATGATGATGATGATGATGATGATGATGATGACGACGACGACGACGATGATGATGAAGAACAGGACAATGATGATGATGGTGATGATGACGGTGATGAAGAAGAGGAGGAAGATGATGATGACGATGAAGAAGATGAACAACCACCTGCTAAGAAGAGAAAGTAAAGTGAAGATAGTCTGTTGTTAGATCAGAGATATTGGTCAGTGTTTCATTATCTATCTATCTATCAAGTATGTTGTAGGAAACGCGAACACTGTTATAACTTTGACTTGTGCTGTTTGTGGAACATCAAATCCTTAAAATTGGTATGCATATATTCCGTTTTATGGGATGAATAATTCGTGTTCTTTCTTATATTCAGTCTAAGGTTTTTAAGTGGGGGATAATGGGCATATGTTTGGTAAAATTTGGGGGAATAATAGTTAGGTTTTGGAAGTGATTATTTGACTAGTGTTTGAAAATACAAATTATGAAAAAACATTGTTCTTCAACAATCAGAAAATAAATTGAAAAAAATGCATTTGCTTCTTAAAAGTTAAAAGCATCACTTTAAACAGAACCTAAAGACACTATATTGAAAACCTTTTTGTTGTATATAGGTGTTTAGCTAGACAAGTGTACTTGTAGCTCAACTAGAATAAAAGGAATAGGACACAAGTAAAGTCCGAAACAGGTTCTTGAGTAATTTTGTTTGGCAAAACCTAACTTGTTTTAAAAAGTTTCTAAGTTGAGAACATTTTTATCAACTTTTTGTTGTCCGTTTACCTGTCACTTTATTTTAAATTCTTGAAAGTTTTATATATAATAATGTTATCTGCATTTTATTAACCAACACTCTGTACTAAAAAAAAACTTCTAAAAGACTTTATCCGGTTCGAGCATATTGGTGTATAGATCCTTCTCGGCCGGACAAGAAGCGTGCGTTACTAATTGACTTGATAGTTCAAGACTTTAACTAGTAAAAAAGGTTTGTAGTAGTAAAATATACCGATATGATTAAAAAGCTGGTTTTAAAACATTGGCCTAAACTATTTTTTTTGGGATATAAAGCATCCAAACTAAAGACAAGCAAAAAGACATCTATACTAAACTAAGGAATATATATTACTATCAAATTTAAAATGATGATTAATTTCATCATTTTTTTAAATGATCATTCCCTTTAAACATACATTCATGGTCATTCATCCATTAAGACATGTCATGATGTGGTTGTGTGTGTTAATGAAGCTGGCTAAACCGTTATTCTACTGGTCTTCATGCTAAGCTGTTAACCTGTAGGATAACAGTTTAGCCAACTTCTCTAACACACATAACCATGTAATTTTAACACGTTTCGGTCTATAGAAAAGGTCTGCGTAGACTCTTATGTCTGCTCCGCGCAGATCACGTGCAGACATCGTCATCTGCATACTGTTTGTTTTTCGAAGATGTTTAATTAAAAAAAATTACGCAAGCTATTCTTGGTGTAGAGTTGGAACAATTATTTCTAAGATCTTCTAAGTTTTACAGAGGGATAAACACCATCATCAAGTGCCACCACTGTCCCCCACCACCAACCATTGTCTACCACCACCGTCCACCACCACTACCACCAGTCCACCACTATTATTCTAGCTATGGGATGATCATAATCAGTGGCGGAGCTAGCCTAGAATATTAGGGGTATCCCTCGAAATAAAATTGTCTTACACTTGTACAGTTTTTTTTGCGACACTCGTACAAAAAAAATTTTGACGTAAACTTTTACAAAACGTCATTTTTTCGCATATCATTAGCAATATCCGGAGTTTTATCACAAATTTTTTGAAAATTATTAACAAATTTTAGACAACTTTAACAAATATTATCATTTTCTTGGTACTTTTTCAAACAAAATTGACAACAAAAGTCAGTTTTAATTGTTCAGGGGTAACCTTTTAACTGTTAAAGTGTATCCTAAACATAAAACGAAAGAAAAAACATCAAATTTTACATTACGCACCAAAAGTTGAGCCGTAGCCCGGGCTACGGCTCGAAAATACATACCTCCGCCCCTAATCATAATCTATCTAATATTTCAGAGTTTTTGGTGGGTAAATTTGAGAGGGAAAATTTTTTGATTGGTCAAATTGGGCTTCAAAACTTCATTGTTATTTACGGCAACTCTCACTCAATGATTTCCAATCAATTGTGCTCTATATTTTTGGTAATACGTTCGTGGTTTCAATCAATCCAGTTGTTGAAGCTTTATTTATTGTTTCGTTTCTTATAAATAAACTCTAATTTCAAATTCAATATGGTGTATAACCAGTATTCGATTTTGATAGTATGTTCAATCAATCCAATTGTTGAATCTTTATTTATTGTGTTCTATATTTTCGATTTTTATCATTTTTATTTATATATTTTAGATTTATTCTGTGTGTATACACGAGTTTTAAACCTAGTAAATAAATAAATGACATTTTAGTAAAAAGATAATTAATGATAAAATTCAGACATAAATATAAGAGTTAATTACACAAATGGTACCTATGGTTTAGCAGAATTCTCATGTTTGGGTACTAGTTATCTTTTTTCCCTACCTTAATACCTGATGTTTCATTTTTTCACGAGATTAGGTACTAATGCCCACTTCTGTTAGTTTGTTTGCTAAAATCAAGTCACATGACTAAAATACCATTGAAGAACTCAAAGTTAAAAAAAAACAAATTAATCAGGGGCCATTTAGAAAATTTTCAAAGTTAACTAAACTAAAACCCAAACCTCCACCCACCCCCTCTTGTACATCAACGATTCTCATCCCCCATTTCCTTAACTCCATTCGCTGGCGAAGCTTAGTTGAGACTAGGGAGGGTCCCGACCCTCCCACTTTTTTCCGTTCGAAGTGTTAGTTTGTTGGTCGATAGTTTATTTTTTTTATATATAGTCGGTTTGGCCCTCCCGAAACAAATCGTTATAAACTTTGGCCCCCCTTAACGAAAAATCCTGGCTTCGCCACTGACTCCATTAAAAGTACCATAATTGATTCTCCCTCCACACTTCAACCTTCATCAACGATTAACCAGAACAACGATTTCATCTTCACCACCAACATCTGACCAGCACCACCACCATTGTGACCAGCTTCTTCCCAAAACCTTGAAGCCCTACAAAATTGCTTCGCCTCTTCATCTTCGGTCTTCAATCGCTTGGTGGATGATAAGTGGAAACGAGTGAGTTTTGTTGACAATTTGAGGAGCGTTTGGGGTGTGCCGATGGTGGTGGTGGTGGTGGTGTTGACTAGTGGCAGTGGTGGCGTTGGCGATGGTGGTGGCCGGTTGTTAGTACGGGGTTTAACGAAGAGGGTGGTGGCAGGTTAAGTCATGAAAAAGAGATATACAAAACTGTCTTCTAAATGGTTATATAAATTACATAATAAGTCCCAATCCTTATAAAATTACAAAGTATGTTCCATGGATACAAACAGAACACAAATGCCCTAGAGTCTAACAGGAAAACTAACAAAAGTTTACATTAGTACCTAATACTGTGAAAAAATGAAACATTGGGTATCAAGGTTGGGAAAAAAGATAGTTAGTACTCAAAACTGGAAATTATGCTAAACTATAGGTACCATTTGCGTAATTAACTCTAAATATAAGAAGTCAAATTTTGGAAAACACGTGACTTAGCAACAAATGTTGGTAACTACCGGTCTAACCACCGCCACTTCTGTTGTGTTGTCTACTTAATTGAACCCCAATTTCTAAATCAAAATCCCCATAAACGAACCCTATGTTTCATCACTCTTAATTTTCTCAACAAATCAAAACAAACCCAATCAATAATTTCCACTGACAGATACATCATTCTTTTTCTTTTCTTTAAAAACATTCATATTCATGGCTTCTTCATCCTCCAAAAAGTGGTTTTTTAGTTTTTGTTTCATCAACATTTTGATGATGATTTTGCTGCGTTCGAAAGTTGAAAATGGGTCTGTTTTAATCGAGGGAGAAAGTGGGATTGCAGAGATAGATGATGACTTTGTTTGTGCAACAATGGATTGGTGGCCACCTCAAAAGTGTGATTATGGTTCTTGCAGCTGGGCTCAATCTTCTCTCCTCAATGTGGTCTCTTCTTCTTCTTACCATATTCATTGTTTCTTCATTTTGGTTTCATCAGTTTTGATGCTTATTTTTGTCTCTTGTGTGGCATTATTTTTGTAAATGTTTTTGCTTTTTTATGGCCTGCAGGATCTTACCAACAAACTTTTTCAGAATGCAATCAAAGGTAAAAAAACAAACAAACAAATACTAACCAAACACCACTGACACATCATATGGGTCATATAAGTGTTATGCCAACCACTAGTTTGGTCTGGTGGCAAAGGTGTATGTATGGCTTTGAAAAAAAAGGGGTTTTGAGGTTGCGCTAGAGTTTTTTTTAATACCTAAAGTGGGTTTCTTTCTGATTGAATAGTGAAGATGATCGTGTAGGTTAGTAGCATGTGAGTGATCCAAATTGCCGTTTAAAAAGTGTATATATAACTGTTATACTGACAATAATATGGGCCGTTGATGTGTTCGGCTGGCAGAGGCTATGGCCCTTTATCTCTTGTCTCTAATTACATTTTGCTTTTGACTTTTGGTAAAGTCAGTCTCATTGATTTCCAAATTCAGATTGATATAAATATCTTTTAGTTTTCTAGCTCAAAGTGGTTGAGCTTTTGTTGATAATATCTGTATAGATCATTGTAGTTCACAATTGGAAACCTACAACAAGATAACTTTACTAATCTTGAAGGTAAAAAAAGTCATTTGACCTAAAAAGTTGAAATTTTTAGTTATTGATGTGAAAGTAGCTTCAAAATTCGTCTTTTGTGAATGACTATGCAGCCTTTACACCATTAAAGATTAGATTAGGAGGAAGTTTGCAAGATGAACTTGTATATGAAACTGAAGATCAAACTGAACCCTGCATCCCATTTTCCAAAAACACGTCGTCTTTATTTAGTTTTAACGAGGGCTGCCTGCCTCTATCCCGATGGGATGAACTCAACAACTTCTTTAATGAAACCGGGTAACCAAGATGACATCTTTTGTCATTAAAATTCAATCAAACATCATGATTTAGAAAGTAAGCGGGCTTATAATTAGTCTTTTTCTAACAGGGCTAAGATCATATTTGGATTGAATGCTCTTAATGGAAGGATAGTGAAAGCCGATGGTTCAACCGTTGGAGCTTGGGACTCCACCAATGCTGAATCTTTGATCCGTTACACGGTTAAAAATAATTACACGATATATGGTTGGGAACTAGGTAAGTTATCCATCCATCATTTGTTTCTACTTCTATGGCTTATTTACACCAGATTCTTTAACACTTCGTTCGAAAAATTGTTAAAAATGAGTTTTTTTAAGAATATAATTATTTTTTTCCTAACTTTAGACAAAAATAAAAATATCTAACTATTTTTGATATATAAACTAATTTCTTGGTTTGTGATTCTTCTTGTGTTCTTGCATTTCATTTCTAGTTGTAAACTTGTGATTGTACTTTAATTTACAGCTTTATCTCCATTGTATTGTAGTTTTAATCAAAGGTGTTGTATATTTATTTTACAAACAGTTCTCCTGTACATTTACAAGCAATATGAATTTGTAGGAAATGAGTTGAGTGGTAGTGGAGTTGGAGCAAGAGTTGCAGCAGCCCAATACGCCATTGACACAACGGCCCTAAAAAACATAGTGGAAGAAATATATGATGGTATCGAGCCTAAGCCGCTAATTATCTCACCAGGTGGATTCTTCGACGCAAAGTGGATCAAGGAATTCATTAACAAAACAACTGACATCCTTGACGTGGTCACTCACCATATATACAATCTCGGTGCTGGTATGGTTTGTAACACGATTGAATTAAGTTGGTTTAAATTTTACAGAAAGATTTTGAAGTTTGGATTTTTACATTGTTGTTTCAACTTTCGACCAGGAGTTGATAAAGACCTAGTTAAAAAGATTCTTGATCCGTCTTATCTTGATGGAGAGGCCAGTACGTTTAAGCAGCTTGAGAACATTCTAAAGACTTCAGGAACATCCGCGTCTGCTTGGGTTGGTGAGGCTGGTGGAGCTTACAATAGTGGTCATCATCTTGTGACTGATGCATTTGTGTTTAGTTTTTGGTAAGATTTGACATTGGTTGAAAGTACAACTGTTGTGCGCAAGGTACAAATGGGATGTCGGTATCTTAGGTGCTATCATCATTTTGCTTGATCACTTTGATGTGTGTCGACACTTGTTTAAGTTGTGCATTAATGTTTTTTAGGTATTTGGATCAGCTAGGAATGTCAGCTGTTTATGACACCAAGACATACTGCAGGCAGACGTTAATAGGAGGAAATTACGGTTTATTAAACACGACTACTTTTGAGCCGAATCCTGATTATTACAGGTACACTTTTTGACTTTCAAGGTCACACTGATGACCCTTCGATATTCATAAACACATGTACATGTTCCTTTAAATGTGATACATAAACCACCTCTATTTCTCTCTCCCACTATATTTGAGCAGCTCTACTATGTACACATGTGTCTTGTGGTTCTTGCGGATCTCCACTTAAATTTGGTTCCGTATTGAACCCGCCTTTGTTAACTTCTGATGAAGTTCTATGTAGTTATCAAATTTTATTTTGTCTAAAAGTTAATCTGTTGTGTGTGATTCTTTTTTTCAGCGCTCTTCTTTGGCATCGACTAATGGGGAAAACTGTTCTCTCAACAAACTTCACCGGGAGCAAGAAATTGCGCTCTTATGCACATTGTGCCAAAGAGTCTGTAAGTTTGCTAAAAGCTTAATAGTCGAGATGTCTTTAATTTTTTGTTTCATGCAATTTACCGACTTCAATGTGGTTTTCTGAGTCGGGGGTCTGTTCAGGAGCGGTCTCTTTATCATGTTGGATACATGAGTGAGATTTTTTGCGATGTTTGTTTGTTTGTTTTTAATGATCTTACAACAGTGTTGATTTGAATGTCAGGACGGGATAACACTCCTACTTCTAAATCTAGACAACACAACCACCTTTAATGTAGATATCTCGGTTAGTACATTACTCAAATCTCGGCCACAGATTAAATCGGTGATACAAGATACAAAGATGAGTGAATCTAGTACACGAGAGGAATATCATCTGACAGCAAAATCCGGAAACTTGCATAGTCAAACAATGATGCTTAATGGGAATGAGTTGAGCGTAACTCCGTCTGGAGACATACATGCATTGGAGCCTGTGCATGTAAGCTCATCAAAGGCGATATCAGTGGCTCCTTATTCTATAGTGTTTGCCCACATCCCGGATGTTACTTTGAACGCTTGCGGAAAGTTGGTCATGGATTTGTAAGAGTACAGAAACTCGCTGCAAAGCAAATTTCGCTTGTTCATATACAAATTTCGCTTTTGTGACTGGTACCTTTTGAACTAAGGATGCTTGTTTGAGTCATGTAAATAGCTTCTGTTCTGAAAATAATGAGTTGCTGCAAGAAACTTGGTTTTTGAACTAAGGATGCTTGTTTGTGTCATATAATGAAGTTTTGTTACACGTTCAACATGCTTAGTTTCTAGAAATATATTTACTTAAAACACTAGCATACTCATATTTATTAAATCTTTAATTTTGTGAGAAAAAACACAAACACCTGCACATCATCACAGGCAGAAACATGATCGCTGGTACCCCATCGTTGCATGCCCGACATGCTAGTCGACCTAAGCACGGGAGTTTTAAGAGCAGGTGGGTCGAGGTCTGTTTTACAATGACATGTTTTAAAACTGCTATAAAGAATTCGTTTGAGTTGCTCAACATGTTCCCTCAAGGTTCGGTATCATAAGACTACTCTCGTTAGTGAACTTTTGTTAGGTTGTGATACTATTTGATAATAAAATAAAGAAAACATCCAAATAGTCTCACGATCTGCTCGTTGCAACAACCAAGATTGGGTTGAATTTATGATGGAAAATGTGACATGTATCACTAACATATCGGTTCTATTTTTATCTTTTAAATTTTAACCCAATTAGCTTTAACTATAATCTTGTTTTTTATTAATAACTTTTAACAATTAACATTTTAAAAAAACCATTTTGATCAGCTTTTTTGTGACGATCTTGCCGGTATAAATTTTAATTAAAACCGAGTTTGTTTAAGAAAACGTATTTTTAATATAAAATAAATATTATTATTTAAAAGTATAACATTATAAGTTTATTAAGTTATTTATTATTTTAAAACAAAATAATTATTTTTTATATATCTAATAAATTTAAGTAAAAACCTAAATTCATAAATTATATATTTTTATAAATTAAAAGTTAGGTTCAACCAACTTACATCGTACCAGATCCGAGGTTCGAGATCCTTTCACCATTGAAGAAGAAGAAGAAGAAGAAGAAGAAAGACTCAATTTTTTTCTTTATACGTTCATCATCTTCCTGTCCGAATCAAGACACACATCTCCGATCTGATCATAGATCGCATCCCAGCAACAACAGGTATATTTACATATGCTTCTTCATTTCCATTTACTAACTATTTTCATTTCCTTAAAATTGGTCTTCATTTGCTATCCCTTGGAAATGTGGTTTGCATACTGTGATTGTCAATATACAATTCATACTTAAAAGTCTACCAATGGAGATCAATTTGTTAGGGTTTGATTACACCTACCCCAAACAATGATGAACAACCAGATCAATTAGTTTATGATATCACCAGCTTTAAACTTTAGATTTAGGGGTGTTTCAATCCTAGTTGTCAAAGGCACAATTCAATTCCTCTAGAGCTTAGTTTAATCTTGTTTTAATGTTCATGTCAATGAGCCTTGGTGATTTGACTTGCAGAAGTGAGTTCCTCTAGAGCTTAGTTTAATCTTGTTGAAGCTCTGCATCAAAGTGGGAGTAATCGTATAGTTCGTTAAACATGGTAAAATAACTCCCCATTTCTTAATTTCTAAAACAAGTAAAAATATAAAGTAAAAACTAAAGTGCGTGATTTTCAGGTTTACCACTCTACATTTGTCGATGATGAGGGAGTCACTAAAGCTTGCGGGTGCCCCTTACTTCCTATTAAAAGTCACATAAGAGGACCGGCTCCTGTTTCAGATCAAGGTCAAATCTTTTTCATAAAGATTGTGTTGACTCGCTTAATTAGTCAACAGAAAACTGATTATTAGCTTTGTGCAGCCACAACTGATATAATTGATGAAGCGATCACGTTCTTTAGGGCAAATGTGTTCTTCAAGAACTTTGACATACAAAGCTCAGCTGATAAACTCCTTATATATTTAACATTTTATATAAATGTGGCTTTGAAGAGGCTTGAAGGCTGCAGGACCTTAGCTGAAGGGACAAAGGCTGTAATTAACCTTGGTTTGGAAGACGTTCCGGTACCTGGAGAATCCGGCTTCCCCTTTCCTGGCCTCTTTCCCTTACCCGGATCTAAACAAGAAGCAGGTAAATTTGTTTTAAAAAGCAAATGCCAACGTGCATGTTAATATCAGGGTCAGTAGTTTAGAGGTTGTTCGATTTAATTTCAACGAAATCCTTCACTTAATGAAATTCAAAATCCTTTCATGTTCTAAAGGAAATCATAAGTATGTTTTAACACATGATATTTTTAGTATGAATCTTTATTTTGTAATATTAATTATATAAAGATATTAGTATCTAAATCTTTGTTAGTTTTAAGAAGTAATTTTGTCATTATAGGTATTTTTACATTCCAATTCAAACAAATGTACCACCAAGTACATTTTGGATTTTCAAAAAATTCTTTTAAATTCCAATTCAAATTCCATAAACCAAATACCCCCTTAAGGTCAAGACAGTTAATATTTGGTACACGTTAAAACGGGTCATGTTGGATTGCCTGAAGCACTTTTTTTCAAAAGAAAGTTAACTTATATATATATATATATGAATATGACCACAAAAGCTTTATTATTTTAACAATAATGTAGTTTTTGAATAAATGATTAAGGAGGTTTTAGGCATAGGAAACATTTTTGGTGACTTTAGCTTTTCAAATCGATCCGTTCAATAGCAAATGTGTCAAATTTGGCCAAAATCATGTTAGGTTGGTATCTTACATTATTGTTTGATGATTTAAACAAGGAAATATGTATGGTTTGCAGAGCTATTGCGGAATTATTTGAAGCAAATAAGGGAAGAAACAAGTGGGAGATTACTGAGCGTTGCGTACAGACCTAACGGCACTCCAAACAAGTGGTGGTTGGCTTTTGCTAAGCGGAAGTTTATTAACACCATCGCTCTTTAGAACCTCCACATATTCTTGTTAATCGAATTATCTTCTGTTGTCGTTTTTGCATTCTTGATACAACTTATGAAATGTATGAAATAATGGTGGAAATAAAGTTAGCCTTTTGTGAAGCAAAAGGTTTCAAACATGTTCAACTGCACTTCATTCAAAATTTCAAATGGTTCGAACACACAGTTTAGTTCAACGATCTGCCTGATGTAGATCCAAATGCTCATATCACAAATTTCGAGCTTTCACCCGTTTGGTAAGAATTGATGACGCGAACGGACTTCGAATCCTTAAATTTTCGTTTTGAAGCCAAGCTAAAACTTGGTTCTGTGAATGGGGTTTCTAAAGTCCCTCACTAGTAGTTCCATGACCACATCTAACCAAATGACAAATATTTTCTTCTAAAATAGAAAACAGTTGCAATCGCCAACTATAAGAACACTATGGTATGTAGCAATAAGAAGTGGAATGAAATGAACCATTACGAGCAAATGGAAAAAGCGTGTTTGGTTGCTCAATTGAATTAAATGGATCATTACGAATGAATGAAAAAACCATCATTTTCATTTTATCCATCCCCCATGTTTTTTTTCATTCCTTTAAGGAATGGAATAATTTTTTTAATTCATGACAAGAACCATGACCAAACCTTGATCCGACACATGCACCTATGAACCGGTCCATGTCCTAACCCATGGCTCGAACCATGACCTAACCCATTAACCGAATCAGGACCCAATCCATGAACCGACTCATGAACCGAGACCTAAGCAATGTCGTTACCACTTCATGACCTGACCCGTGGTCTCGTACCATGACAACCCGTGGTCTCGTACCATGACAACCCATATCCTGATCCAAGACCTAAGCAATGTCGTTACCACTTCATCGAACCATGACCCGAACCATGAACCAATCCATGACTCAATCCATGAACAGACTAATGACATAGTCCATGAACTGACTCATGACCCGAGCAGTGTCTTTACCACTTCATCGAACCATGACCCGAACCATGGCGCGCCCCACCCATGTCTTGATTCATGTATTGACCCGTGTATCGAACCATGAGTCGATCCATGGAGCGAACCAAGACCCGACCCATAAGCATGACTATATATTTTTGTTATTTTTAGAGATTTGCATTTCTTTCCTTTGTTTTTCCTGCCCATCAAACAATAAGAAGTATTGATTCATTTCATTCATGTAAAGTAACTAAACATGATAATGGAATGAAATAGTCCATTTCATGTCTTTGTCCATTCTTTTCCATCATTTATTCCATTCTCTCGTTCATTTCATTAGTTTAAATTATGCGATTGACATGTTGTGGTCTATTTATCCTAGAACTTCTAAGTTGCTACTAAAATAAAAGATGTTTTCATAGAAGAAAAAAACATCCCAACAACAATTTTAGATATATTGTTTTTTTAATATATTTTAAGATATTCACAAGTGATATTTTTGTTGATTATATGAGATTTCGTTTGACTATCTTTTCTTTTATAAATAACCCGACTAGGTCTAAAAAAACAAAAGAATGTATATATAGTGATATCCAAATGAACCCTATGAAAAATTCTTAAAATAACCTGTCCCATGAAAAAAAGTTAGGTCCATCATTAGTTATGGTCCTTATGGAGGTGTAGCAATGAAAAGGAGATATTATGGGTGAAATTCATACCCTTAGAAACAGAGGCCAATCTTACCCTGTCAAAAATCCTCTTGTGGTCCTTCGAAAAAATACCATAAAAAACAAAACCGAGCTTGAAGATATGGGTATGCTCTTTAGACACTTGGGGTGCGCGATGCAAATTACTTTTTTACATCAAAGTGAAACGAACCTAGCTTTTAGCGAATAGTTCGTGAAATATTTGGTGAGAAGTTTTTTGTGTCTGTTCGTTTAATAAAAAAAGCGAATAGGGAGAAGAAATTTCGTTTGTTAGTTTAAACGAACGGACAAAAACAGAGGCCGCGTTCGTTTGTTTCGTGAACGTTTGGTAAAGTGTTCGTTTGTGTTTGTTCATTTAAAGTTGTTATATGTTATATATTTATAGCTTTACCTTTGTAAAAATTTTGACCCCATAGTTATATTGTACGCCTCCACCAACATCTCTAATTAAAAAATTAAAATTTGAGTTTGTGTTAAAACTTGACAAACTTCTATAATTATGTTAAGTGCTTATTTGTTTTTGGTGAACTTTTCGTAATCTTTATAATAAAAATGCAAATTTTATTCTAAAATGATTATATGTTTGTATGTGTTCATTTATGCACATGAACATTTGCTTGTATTTGTTTTAGCTTGATAGGTGTTCATAACAGTTCGTGAACACGTTTGTTTTCTTAATGAACGAACACGGACAAGAAATATCATTTGGTAAGCCTTCGTGAACAATTCATGAACCAGTTAATTCATTAACAAACGAACAAGAGTAATGTATGTTCGTATTCGTTCAGTTCGTTTACAATCATATTTAAAGTGAATGTATTTGTTTGAGAGCGTTAAAGTCTCTTGGTATTTTAAAAGACAACTCCTGCTCATTTTATAAATTTCATGAGGAAAATTCCCCCCACATTATTATCAAGGGTTATTGGATTTTAATAATTTGAATTTTAGTTTATTGGCCAATATTAATACTAACTTAAAAAATTCTTTGTGGCAGTTCAAACTTGTAAATTATTTTCCTCCATCGAGCCTTTTATAAGTGTGACACAAAAATAGTCGGGTAAGATTTTAATGAGACACAAAAAGAGTCTGGTAGGTTTTTTGAGTATCCGTTATAAAAGGTTCGGTGAAGGAAAATAAATTACAAGTTGAAACTGTTATAGGGAATTTTTAAAGTTGAGATTAGTATCGATCAATCCATTAAAGTTTAGATAATTAAAATTCAATAAGCCTTCTACGGTAGCTTTAACAAATATTTAAGATCTCTTGAATCTTTCCAAATCGTGGCCTTATCCTCCGTCCATGCTCTTAAGTCTTAAATACCCTTGGCTTCTAAAAAAGCTCAAAATTAGAGCATCCTCAACAACAAACCCAAAGACATGTCGGAGATCATGGGGAACATCGTGTTTTTCGTTTATTTAATAAAAACTACTAAATAAAAACACAAGAACCAAAACTGTTAAAATAAGACTAAAACTCTTAATGGTATCAAAACATATGGATAAAAATTATAGTTTACTCTTATTAGGCTCATTTTCATTAAACAAATTAAACTTATTGCACATTTAACAATTAAAAATATATTTTTAACAAACTTTATTGACTACTGTTTGTCTAACAAAATAAAAAGCCTAAAAAATGAATGTTAGTCGAGACTTGCTTTGCGACATAATTTTATTGTTCGCACATGACTTATCGTATTGCAACATTATTCATCCTAGCTAGTACACAGATTGTATCGAAATAAAAAAAATAAAAAAGAGCTAGTGTGTGAATGTTAACAAAAATATTAACTTAATTTTGTTTTATGTCAACTTGGTGATTAGTGTGTTTTGTTTTAGCTTATTGTATTTTCTCTTTATAAGTGGATTCGGTTCGTTCTAGCTTCTTACTCGTGGATCCATACTTTGTGTATAATTTTTTCACTAGTGGATCCTTTGTATGTGTTTCATGTTTTAATACAAGTATTTGTCTTGCCGTAAAGAAAAAAGATCCATCGTATTATTAAAACACTTTAGTTATGAAAATAAAAAAAGATATATTAGTTTTAAACGATTTTAACTATCATCTTTTAATCACTATCAATTTTAACTAACGAATTTGATAGTAACGATTGTAACCTTTATCACTTTGACACCCAACAAACCGTCTTAAATTTTTTAACAGTGTTAAGTTTTTTCGAATTCCAATCCAGACACGCGTTTTAGGGTTTTTGATCGGAAGGAAAATACGAGTGGATTGATGTACTAAACAGCGTTCTGAACAACAAAATTTTTACAACCGATTGAAGCACCTTTAGGTTTAAATACCCAATTGAAGCGTCATTTCATGGTAACTTTTATAATTTACATCGATCGATTCGTATTCTCCTTCAGATCAAAAGCCCTAAACGTCGGTCTGAAATTCGAAAAAACTTAGTGCCGTTTAAAATATTTAACGGTAGTCTGTTGGTTTCCAAAGTGAGAAAAATTAAAACCGTTACCAGCCAATTTGCTAATGAAAGTAAAAGGCAAAAAAAAAAACAAAAAATAATAGTTTAAACTGCTTAAAACCAAGATTCAATTGCATATTTACTCCTATAAACACCCCCTAATTGCATATTTTCCCAACTAAAAAAATCAATTGCATATATACTCAATGTTCACTAAATGACCTTATTAAAAATTGATATATTTGCAAATTAAAGTTTTTTATAAGAAGGAATATGCAATTGATTTTTTTATTAAGTAAATATGTATTTAAAGTGTTTTAAAATAAAATTTGCATTTATTTCTAAACCCGATATACCAAATAAAAAACAAGTGAAATCAGATATTCATAATTCACATATGTGGTGTTAGCAAATATAGGAGAACGAATCAAAGAGTTTGGAAGTTAGTCGTTACGTGGACGACCTCATTTTTGTTGTCTGTTTTTGTAATAAAGTTAGTGGGCCCCGGTTTCATTGAAAGCAAAAGCCCACCAAAATGGTCTTTAATTTTGCAAATTAATCTAGATGGTTTCTTGCATGTAGTTTTGAGTATTTTATAGAATATAGAATTTGTTTACTATATTTTTCTAATATTTCACATGTATTGACTTTAGACTAACTATATTCTAGTACTATACTAAATCCCTTATGTTATACACATGAAGATAAAAAAACATATAGTTTTAAAATTTTATAAAAAAATAACATTTAAAAATAATATACATTACATGAAAGATCTCTAAAAATAAAAAGACAAATTGCATACAAACTATAAGTTGAGTCTTAAACAAATAGATTTAAACTACAAGCACAATATTAGCAGCAAATTAAATATTGACGCTTTTAAATTGAATGTTTTATAAATCCTACCAATTAATTAAAGAAATACGAAGAAGCAGATATACAAATAATCTAGATGATTGATATCTAACATAATTCATGGTGGCACTCATATGTACTGGATCGGGCGTACGGGTCGATATGCATGGGACTGTGTCGTAAATTGCGATGAGCTATTTGTTTTATCTGAATTTTAAATTGATGTTTTAGGCATTTGATTAGAAGGAATATACAAGCCGATTGATATATAAATATACGAGACAAACAACGAAACAATGTTTCAATCCGGTATTTAAACTTTCATTATAATAATATGAATATATATGCCACAAAATTTCTTTTTCATTATTGTATTAATGTATTTTTTTATTATCATATAAATGTACGACAACTTTTTAGATATTTTTTAGGTTAAATCGGAACCCACTATTGCTAAGATTCAATTTGATTAGCTTGTACGGCTTTAAAATATCGGCACGTTGAACAATATATTGTCTTCAATGAATAAGTGAATGGTCTCAACTGCTCACATTCACATCCCTCCACAATCTGGTAACCACCTTAAATACCATTAAACATATTCTTAACTTTTAAAGTTCTAGATCATGTAACCATTCAACAATCCTTATCCTTATATAATATAGCAAAACCATAAAAGCTTATGTGACATCTTTTTAAATCTTTTAGCTTATGTGTCATTATTTGAGAGTTTATCTCATAATAATGATTTTTATTTAAAATATGTATATAAAAAATATTATAATAAAACTAATTACATTTTTGGTTCCCAAATATTTTAGAGAATTTTGAAAAATTTAAGAGTACTTGTATTTTTAAACCTTTACTGCAAGGGGTATACATGAGTCGTTTTATATTTGATAGGGTTTAAAAATGAAACTTATGGATAAAATTAATAACAACATACAATTAAAACCTCAGTGTTTTATAAATATACATAACATTTTTATACGATTTTTTTTAAAAATAAACTACACCACAAAACTGAGCACTTTATACTCTTTAATTTGAGTATAGTATTGCTTTACTAAAAATTTAATTTTAAAAATATATTATGTGTTCCGGTTTAGAATGATTTTAAAAACATTCATGAACATTCTTAAAAGCATCACTTGAATGTTGTGTTCCCGAGCGTAGCACGGGCACTAAACTAGTATATTATATAAAAGAATTTTTCTATTCTTTTCTTTTAGTATAAAACCCTTTATTTATTAAATTAGAAAAAAAAACGAATATGCCTATCTCAAGTAAGATAAATTTTAATACTTAAATTTGAAAATCTAAAACAGTATTTAACCTAAATTTGCGTTTTGTTTTTTAAAGATCATAAGTTGGTTGGAGATAAACTAACAACGAGAGCGTGAAGCATGCCGGACGGTTATATTTCCGGCACCGGCGAATCGCCGGACGAAGAGACGATCACGGCGCCGCTCCTCCACCGTCGCAACACAACTTCTCAGATTGCTCTCGTCGGCTCCAATCCTTGCCTTGTTGAAAGCCTCGATTACGAGTAACTATAATTAAACCTTCACTCTCTAATTAATTAGTTAATTAATTGTGTTTATGTTTCGATAGGTTAGTGAATTGTACTCTGACATTCATGATTGTGATGTAATTAGCGCTTCATGAAGTGTGAATTTATGTGTTTGTTATGCATGATTAAATGAGTTAGTAACCGGTAGCTGCACTATTATATCATCATCTTCTAGTATTAATCGAGAGTTAAATGTGTATACAACTCACTATGAACAAGTATGGACTTTTATGATAGTTGATTGGATTAAGGCAATTTTACCAAATTGGTCAAAGTTTGACCAATTTTTTTACTTCCATGGTTATTCAACCATTTAAGGTAACTGATTAGTTGGCATCTATGGCGCAGACAACCATGCGCAAGAGTCTAGGGACGGCTTTGCCTTTAGACTGAGAGGATAATGACTTAGCCGACTTCTCTTACATGCGTTAGCCACTTAGCCCTTCCATGTGGAGAATTTTGCATGATTTTTTGTGCCAAAGACGCCAACTAAGTTGTTACCATAACGGTTTAGCTGGCTTTATTGACCATTTTAGTTATAAAAAAATAAAGTCAATGACCATTTTGGTAAAAATTTGGTCAACTATAACCATCTTGGTAATTTTTCTTGTAAAATATCATTTAGTCATGAAGATTTACTAGCAGACATACTAAGAGCAATACAAAAAACAATTGTAACCTTTGAATTTCACCCAAAGCAAAGCTATTGATAGGGTCCGGGGAGGGTGGAATATAGAGTATAGACACCTACAAGAGAAGCTGCTTCGATAACTAAGAGCAATACACTCATTGCTTATTATTTTTTTCTGTTTTTGTTTTTGTCTTCAGGATCATAGAGAATGATGTCTTCAAGCAAGATTGGCGCAGCCGAAGTAAATTCCAGATTTTTCAGTATTTATCTCTGAAATGGATTCTTTGTTTTGTTATTGGTATTGTTGTGAGCCTCATTGGCTTCTTCAATAACTTAGCCATTGAGAACATTGCTGGAGAGAAGTTTGTGATCACTTCTAACATGATGCTAGCCAACAGGTTAGAGTTGCTCCTGTTAACTGTTTTCTAGAAGTGACTTCTATTAATTACAACTGTAAACTTTATAGTTTATACATATCAATATTTCACAAATTTGAAGTGTATGTATTGTGTGCCTTGTCTCAGGTACTTGGCAGCGTTTCTCATATTTGCAGCTGCCAACTTAGTCCTTACTTTGTTTGCTACTTTGATAACCACTTTAATAGCACCAGAAGCTGCTGGATCGGGCATACCTGAAGTTAAGGCTTACTTAAATGGTGTTGATGCCCCTGCCATATTCTCATTTAGAACTTTGTTAGTTAAGGTGATTTCAATTGTTTATGCTCTCATTAACTGTTTCCTAAAATTTATATCAAGCTATACAATATATATGATGTGGACTTGTTGACAGATTGTTGGCAGTATCACTGCCGTGTCATCATCTCTTAATGTTGGGAAGGCAGGACCCATGGTGCATACTGGTGCATGCATTGCAGCTTTAACGTGTCAGGGTGGATCAAAGAAACATGGGTTGACATGGAGATGGCTTAGATTTTTTAATAACGATCGAGACCGTCGTGATCTTGTAACTTGTGGATCGGCTGCTGGAATTGCTGCTGCTTTTCGTGCTCCGGTTGGTGGTGTACTTTTTGCTCTTGAAGAAATGGCATCTTGGTAAATCTATAAACCACTCAAATTACTATCAAACTTACCACAATTAGTTATTTTGCAACATAATTTAATGCACATTGTCACATTGTTAAATTGTTGCATTTTATATTTCTTTGTGTTATTGTGCAGGTGGAGAAGTGCACTTTTGTGGAGATCTTTCTTTACAACTGCTGTAGTTGCAATTTTGCTTCGGGGTCTAACAGATACCTGCTTGAGTGGAAAATGTGGACTGTTTGGAACCGGGGGTTTGATAATGTTTGATGTTACATCAGTAGATATAACTTATCATCTCACGGATGTGCCTCCAGTTCTTCTTCTTGCAGTCATTGGAGGCATTGCAGGGAGTTTGTACAATTTTTTATTGGGTAAAGTTCTCCGACTTTACAATTTAATCAATGAGTAAGCTCCCTCTTTTGCTTCATGTAACCAATCTGCTTTCATATACTTTGTTTATTTGCAGGTCAAGATTATGATACTGTATTTCCATGAAAATATATATTTTGTTGTGGCAATATGAGTGGTTAGATAGTTAACAATTTGAAATGGTCAAATGGGTTAGGTTGACTCGAAAACACTTCTTTGTTCACTTTCAATAACTTTAATTAAGATATTAAGATATCAATTATGATTGCAAAATAATATTGTTTCAATAGTAACATAATTCTTTGAATAAAATGATTGACTTCTTCAACTTGTTTGATAACTTGATTCCTTCCTTCTTTTGGTTTCTATTAGCTCTTTGAACCATTTGGATAAAACACAACCCATGAAGTTATTGTAATTTTCAATGAAATGGAGTTTCAAGTTATTTTAGGTACGTGATAGATGGTCACAAACGATGCACTTATTTCTTCTTTTCTGAAATACTCCAGGAAAGGAACTGCGTATAAAATACTCCTTGCTTGCACGGTTTCCATTCTCACTTCATGTCTCTTATTTGGATTACCATGGCTTGCGTCTTGCCGACCCTGTCCAGCTGACACGTCTGAACCATGCCCCACCATAGGCCGCTCTGGCAACTACAAGAAGTTTCAATGTGAGCCTGGTCACTACAATGATCTAGCCAGCCTTTTCTTTAATACAAATGATGATGCAATTAAAAACCTATTTAGCAAGGGCACAGACACCGAGTTTCATACCACATCAGTTCTACTATTCTTTATCACCTGTTTTTTCCTCAGCATTTTCAGTTATGGTATCGTGGCACCCGTGGGAATTTTTATACCTGTAATTGTCACGGGTGCATCTTTTGGACGTCTTGTTGGGTTGTTAGTAGGTTCAAACTCTAATCTTAACAATGGGCTTTTTGCTGTCTTGGGTGCTGCTTCACTTCTTGGTGGATCAATGAGAGTGACAGTTTCATTATGTGTTATACTTCTTGAATTGACCAACAACTTGCTGTTGCTACCACTTATTATGCTGGTTCTTCTTGTTTCTAAAACCGTGGCGGATGCTTTTAACAATAATATTTATGACCAGATAATGATGTTAAAAGGGTTACCTTATTTAGAAACTCACGCTGAACCATACATGAGACAGCTAACCGTTAGTGATGCTGTCTCGGGACCACTTCATGTGTTCAACGGGATTGAGCGGGTCGGTAACATTGTACATGTTCTTAGAACGACGGGCCATAATGGGTTTCCAGTAGTTGATGAGCCACCTGTTTTGTATGGACTGATTCTTCGTTCCCATCTTATTACATTATTAAAGAAGAAAAGGTTTCATATTACTCCACCTCTAACATATGTGGATGCTGGGAAGAAATTTTCATCAAGTGATTTTGCAAAGCAGGGTTTTGGAAATGCAGAAACAATTGAAGATATTGATTTGACAGAAGAAGAGATGGAGATGTATATCGACTTGCATCCTTTCACAAATGCTTCACCTTATACAGTTGTTGAGACCATGTCACTAGCGAAGGCCCTTACGCTCTTTAGGGGTGTTGGTTTAAGACACCTATTAGTGGTGCCCAAAACTTCTGGGGTGAGTATACTTTCTAACTTATGTGTTTGATCTGTTATCCCATTATATATTTTTATGAGTTTCATTTATTTACTGCATACCAACCATATTTTTCAAAAACGCTAATTTTTCGTTGTTTCTTTCGTCATGCAGAGACTGCCTGTAATTGGTATATTGACAAGACATGATTTCATGCCGGAACATATACTTGGTCTGCACCCAATGCTGGCGCGAGGCAAATGGAAAAGATTAAGATTCAGGTTCCCTCTTTGGAACAGAATTTTCTCCTAAGGTTTAGATTAAACATTAGTTAATACATAGATGATAGACCCCCCTACCCAATAACCAATGTTGACTAGTAATAAAAGGATCTAAAACAGGTAGTTTTTTTTCTTATGTGATTAAATAAAATAACATGTATTATGGTAGTATATAATTATTTATGCATAAAGATAGAAGTTTGGTGATATGAGCTAAAAAATTAGGTTAATTTCCTAAACCAAGAAATGGACATCCAACCATAAGTTCACAAGTAACCTTAAATTCCATATCATGGAAAATGAAAGGAAGCCATAGTTTTTTATACATATGAAGACGTATGCATTCGTTCATTATGTAAAAAAAACTAACATTTTTTTTCTGAACATATGACAAAATGACTAGTAACATATGTTCAACTTGAATGTTGCAAGTAATATTACTTGGATGAAAGGTGTGATTGTAGTTTAACATCCTAAAGTAGTTGAAAGAATTGTTATTTAGGAGAAATATTAATAGTTATAATGACAAATGTAATACAAATGTTTGTAAAACAAATTATCACAAACATTTTTAATTAGAGAAGCTTTTTTTTTACGGTTGGAGAGAAAAAGAGTGATGCTTGTAATACTATGTAACGGTTTTATATAGTATATTTGAAGGAATAGGTGCAAGTGTTTATTTGGTTACAATTGTTATTTGCTTAAAATTGGTTTGTGGTGTTAATCAAGTGAGTTGAGTCAATCTTTGACTTTTTAGTCAATCGACAAAGTTAAGTGGCAATGATAATTACAAGAATGACAAAGTCAAAGGTCAAGATTAATACAAAAATTGAAATAAAATAAAATAAAATTTGATCAATTAAAAATCAATCACAAATTAAAATAAAACTTAAATGCAAAGAACTGTTAAAACATAAGATGAAAGATGAGTAAGTACATATGCTATGAGCAATGAAGATCACTAAATAAATACTAGAAGCTGCAATTCTGGAAATGGTGAGAAACTGATCTGCAACTGCAAGTGGTGAATTTCCAAGCCACGAGAAGTTTATCTTGTCATCCATACCAAGTTTGCCACGAGAAGTTTATCTAGGCCGCCAAGTCTTTGTTGATCGAGTGAATGTTCTTCCACGTGCCTATGATTGTGGATTTGAGAGGGATCGAGGTGAGCGTTCTTTGGGTTGTAATGAATAGCACTAATGACATTAATCCACAAACAACCGCTATCTACTTTTGCTCTCCACCACCATTTGCTCAACAATGCTAAATTCATAGCACGTAGGGACCCAATACCAAGACCCCTCAATTTCCTTTGGAGTCATGATCTTAGGCCAGCTGATCAAGTTCATTTTGAGTTCGAAACTTGATCCTGCCCCGCCTTTTAATCTTTTCAAGGGAACTTACAACTTTTGTTCTACTTTTAATTATTTAGACTTGCATATGTGATTAGAAACATTTTTATTCCATTTTACAATTTATTCTAATGTAGTCACATATATGATACCATATATGTGTAACTAACACAGTAATTGTATATAATATCAAAAGACATGATTGATATCATCTTCTCATAGGTTGACAATTTGATTTTGTTTTGTTTTGTTCTTTTTTAGAAAAAAATATCATGTTAACTATATTGTTTTTTTCTAGTCTAACACAAAACATTAATCAGTTGGGCTAGTAGAAAGCGTGTTACTGCTTCTCGGATATTTCTAAGGTCTTGAGTTCGACTACCTCTTATTTAAGTCCATGACACGATAAAGATTATAAATAATTAAACCGTAAATAATTCTTACGTGTTATATCAGAAAACAACTCAAAACTAATTACATGATTTTCTTGTTTATACATCCACACGTTAGGAGTATATATATGATCTATCATAATAAGACTAGAAAACTAATCGATACCCAATTAAAATTCCTGTATTCCAACTAGACGTGCACAAACCGGGTTTTTTTTTGGACCCGATTGTCCTCTGTTAAGATGAAATCGATGATGAGACTAAAGCTGTACTATTGTTATCTTCACTGCCTGATAGCTGGTCGGGGACGGTAACTGCTGTTACTAACTCAACTGGAACTGAAGGGATGACATTTGAAAAGATTATGGATTTGGTACTGGGTGAAGAGATTCGCCGAAGGGGTGCTAATACGGGATCTTCTTCTGAGATGTTACATGTGGGCAGGGGAAGAGATAATAAGCGAAATAGTGGGAGCAGAAAGGGTCGGGGCAGGAGTTCGTCTAGAGCTCGTCCAAGTGTGCGTTGTTGGAACTACAATGAAAAAGGGCATTATAGAAGTCAATGTCCTAACGATAAGAGTTCTGGGAAAGAACTAAACACTACTGGTAGTTACTCTGACGATGATGTAGTACTGCTTAACGGTGAGAGTAGTGTTATTTCATGGGTCATGGATTCCGGTGCATCATTCCATGCTACCCACAGTAGTGATGGCATGCGGAATGTTAAAAAGGGCGATTTTGGCAAGGCTAGGCTTGGAAACAGTGAAATTCTTGATGTGACTGGCATGGGGGATGTTGACTTGGTTACCACTTTGGGCACTACTTGGACTTTATCTAATGTTCGGATCATTCCAAAGCTTGAAACGAAAGTTATCTCCGTTGGGCAGTTGGATGAGCAGGGTTTAGATGTCAAGTTTGGTGGTGGAAAGTGGAAAGTGATCAAGAATAATCTCGTTGTTTCTAGGGGTTTCAAGAAGGGGTCGTTGTATCTTGTGCTTGTTCCGTCTGGGGATGTGACCACCCCTGTGAAGACGAATGCTAGAATCGGGCTCGCAGATTCGAGAGCTAAGAGAGTTCGGCTTGTAGCAGTGAACTCTGGAGCTCCAGTTAATCAGCTTGAGCGTATTCGGAAGTCTGAGCGTGGACGAGGATTTCGTAAGAGTAGAAGTATTCCAACACAGTTTGGAAATCAACGTTGGGTTCGAAAGACTAAGGAGCCAAATGAAAATGTCTCTCCTGGGAAGTTGCTACTATTGGAGAGTGTTCCTCTGGGTATTTTTGGATCTGATGCGCTGCGTGGGGTCAGATGGAATCGAGGATATGATGAGGAGGTCTGTTGAGACCGGGTTGGGGCCATCTGGGGCTCCAACGGGCCCTTCTGTTTACTGACGATGATTGGACCGGCTGCAACTAGGTGGACTCGGGATATATGGTTTGAAGTTTGGTTTGTTCTTTGGGAGCTGTACCTGGAAGACTTCTGTTCCTATTGACTGTGATTGTTGATAACTAATTACTGATTACTGAAGACATGGATTACTGTGTGCTTGTTGACGGACTTGGTGCTTATCTCAAGGCCTTCAAGTGGGAGAATTTTTGGGTGAAGTCCTTGTGATTAAAACTTGTTTGGTGGATTAGAAAGGTAGGCCCAAGCCCATTAGGGTTCTTGTTCCCTAAGCTGGAAACCCTAGTTAATCTCTATATATATCATGTCTATGTATTGTAATTGGTGTACACTGAAATATAATAAGATCCCTAGTTGCAGCAAAGTGGACGTAGGTCACATTAACCGAACCACTATAAATTCTCGTGTTCGTGTGTTTGTCTTTATTCAGTCATTATCGCGTGTTCGTTGTGAGTCGGTTATTCTGCTGTGCTAGTTTAACACCTAACATAAATACACTACGTTTTTAAATAAGGTCATATACTTTACAGTTTTGAACATTTTTCAACACGTGTAAAGTAGTCACAAATTGTTTTAGTACTTTTACGACTTTATACTATAACACACGAGTCACGATTATCTTTTTTTGTTATGTCTAACCATGTTGCGTGTCAAAGTCACAAACGCATCATGTCACGAAAAACATCATGTGTTAACATCATCAACGTAACACGTGAACGAAGTTATAAACGCGACAATGCCACCGCACCACACAACACTAGTCAAAATCCTATGTACGATTATAGGCCATGAATATCTTATTACAAGCTATAAAGAAGAGAAGAAACAAAGATAGTTTCCCTCTCATTGTGTCCATAACAAACAAGTAACTAACGAAAAGCAAAAGCTATGGTCACCCCAAACAACACCATATCTTTGACGTTGATACCAAGCTAGCTTTTTTTTCAAAAAAATTGGACCATTTTGACTAAAATAGTTCAAGTTAATGAACCCATTCCTCCCACATTTAATAAAGACCATACTTCGTAATTAAATTAATAACCGCATTTAGGCCGACTCAAATCAAATAGTGGGCGGCTGCTCTATTTTTCTTTTGGAAGACACAATGAAAATGCTTTTTTCTAGACTATTATATTTCTTTTTAGGATACGCTTAGTCATCATTCGATGATAAGATTGCCGATTGTACAAGCTTAGGGAGGGGCTGTTATTTTCGTAAGAATTACCGGTTATTTGATTTCGTATTTAAAATTATATATATTGAATTGGGCCCCTAAAAAATAAGAAGCCCATAAAATCTCACAAATGCAACTTTTGATGATATATAATGCAAACGTCTTGGGTTTCAGAGACTTTCCAACCTCGAATCCGTTTTCTCCACCAATTACGCGCGAGTAGGTTTTAGAGTAAAAGTAAATACATGAAGTTAATATGGCTTGGAGGCTTAAACATATAAGCTAAAGTAAATTTTGTTTCCACACCTATATGGGAGAAGATGCAATTTCATCTTTACCAGTCAATTATTTTGAGTTGACATCTCATTTATACACATTATCCAAGGAAACTTTGTTTGGATGAATGAATAAAAATTATATATTTAGAGTTTTTATTTTTTGACCCGATCCATACATATAACCCAAAACATAGCAATAGGAGAAAAATTTCGAGTCTCGTGACCATACATGTAATCTCTCAAAGTTAAGGACCGTACTTTAAATATGGGTAACACACAAGGACTTTCCGTGTAATTAACTCATATATATATATATATATATATATATACTTTTAATTTTAATTTTTTAAAATCTTAATCCAAAGGCTAATTTAAAAAAAAAGTTATAATGACTGGTTTTAATTTGTCTTATCATAACGACTAGTTTTAATTTGTTTTTTGTTTTATTCATAACGGCTAGTTTTGTTGTCATCTATAAATATGTTTTTAAACACTTCATTTTTTCACACAACTTTCTCAACTCTATCAAATATTTAAATCTCAATAGATCCAAGACCCTCGTTTTTTTTTCTTCATAAATTTAGGTTTTTAATTGTTTAGTCATTAATTTTTTATTACTTATATGACTGATTATTAATTAAATCAAACATTGTAATAATAATAACTAAAATATCTTTATTTAAATAAAAAGAAGTAGTGATGTGGAAATATAAATGTGATTTGTGAGAATGATGGTGGTGGGTTTAAAAGTTGATTGTCAGAATATGAGTGAAAGTTAATGGAAAGATAATATGACATGTTAACTGGGTTGATTCTTTCATGATGGTTTTCCAGCATTGTGAATGGTCTTAGTCATAAAAACCATTATACTTTATGATTTATTTTTTTCATATAAAAGTTATCATAAAAGTCCATCAACAGTTTTTTGAACATTAAACACTCTATTCACATGTTAAACAATCGTATTTTCAATTTTATCTCATTTGGCCGACGTAGTTTTACTCCTTTTAAACATGAATGTTGAAGCTGAATCATTGGGTAGTAAGAACTGATTTCACAAGCCGAAGGGTTTGCATCGACGTTGCTAAAAAACCCGGTGAAAGCTATATAAGCTATGTCTAAAGTACTTTAATAATTTATGGCTGAAATTAAAAAAAAAAAAAAGAAAAAAAAAGCAACACTTGATGCCCTATGACACAGGGAATGCAATTAAAATTGTACTAACATATGCACTTAGTGGGTCTAAGATCTTTCTCACTGTCGAAAGTAAATGTATAGCTGGAAATATATAAATGCCGACATTTTAGATACCTTATAAACTAAAAGGTTTATTGGCCAGTGGTATTGAAGTGATATTAAAGTCTTTAAATGATTTTATTTCAATATTCTTTGGTGAAGTGACAAGTTTACTTTATCAAATTTGAGATGGTTCCTACCTCGGTTTTTATTTTAGTGGTGGTAAAATCAGTAAGCCCCCTAAAAAGAGCGGGATGTTATGGGGTTTTACTAGCGAACGCCTAGCCACTTGTTGACGTAAGAATGGACCCAATTAAGACAATATAGTTTGTCTGCTGTGGGACACGATACTCAACATTATGGAGGTACTGCTACCTTGATTAATACATTCGTCGTTAAAAAAAGTAAAAATGATTTTTAAGTGATTAAAAAAATATAATAATGTGTAAAGGTGGTAGGAGCATATTATGGGTACCCCAAATCGGGTAATTGTGGTATTTAGGAACGTCCTCACGGTCAATTCGGTTAATGTTTGTGGGTAAGGTTGCCAGTATCCACTGAAAGTTGGAAGAATATAGCCGTTTAGCGGCTCATTTCTTTTTTTTTTTAATAAATAAATAATACTTCATTTAGAACATTAAACTACATCTATTTACACACATAACGTTTTAGACAATTTTATCTTTAAAGCGAAAATATCAACTTTACTCACAAAGATTTTACATAATTTTATCAATAGAGCTCAATATATGAAATGTTGGTGCAACAAAGAAATGCTAGAAATCATGAGGAGCCGGTTCGAGTTTTGGACGAGGTGGTTCAAGCTCGATAGGAGTTGGGGTTAGATTGAGACGAAATTAAGCTGGGTATTATACGACATACTCAACAAACTCAAGGATATTATCCGATGATGCCTACCAGACAAAGATATTCTCTGGTGACGCCTACTCTAGTTGCACCGGATCAATACACAAATCCTATACAAGTTCAACAAAATTAGACTCATTTGCTGCTCACTATGATAATCATTTGTATATGCCCCACGTCGTATCTTAAAGTTTTTTTATTTGATTATGTAATATTTTAATTTTAATGAAAGTTTAGTTTAATCTAGGCTCTTAAATACACAATTATACTTTTTTTTAATTAAGAAAATAAAAATGACTTAGGGTACTTGATAAAAGTGACACCATCTACCCACCCACCCACCCACCCACCCACCCATTTGTTAGGAAAATCCAACATTCAATCATACACAAACCAGTGATGTATCTAGAAATTTTTTTTATGAAGGTCGAAAATTTGATAGCAACCATTTAACTGTTTGAGTATCGATATAAAATATTTTTCCAACTCGGTTTGGGTCGAACTGGGTCGGGTCAAATTAAAAAATGACAAAAAAACTTAGCAAGGCTTATATTTTTCGGAAAATATTTTTATAAGTGTTTTATAATTCATATGTTAAAGTACCCAAAACCATTCTTAAATATGAGTTTATGGTGCAAAACAGTTAATAAAATAAGGTTAAGGGGTTAAAATTGAAATTTATGGTGCAAAACCATTCTTAAATATGAGTTTATGGTGCAAAACAGTTAATAAAATAAGGTTAAGGGGTTAAAATTGAAATTTATTCATTTTCTCTTCACTTATATTTAAAATTTAAAATTTTTTAATTTAACTTCACTTAACTAACTTTTTAATATCAAACTCTAACTTTTATCTATAAATACTAACCCAAATCTCTTTAATCTTCTTCAACAATTTAAATTCTCTACCAAACTCTCTCAATTTATCTAAGAAATCCATCTTTTTACAACAAGTTTACAATAATAACTTGTGAGTTTTTTTAATTCTTTCTTTCATTTTTTTTTGATATTATTTTTCTTCTTAAATACTTAAAAACATCCTCTAGGAATTTACAATATATTTAAAGTCTGATAAATCACTATTTTGAGGTTCAAGTTATAATTATTTTTTTAAACCTTATAAAATGAATCATTTATTTTGTTTCTTAAACCTTATATGCCTTCATTCGACACATCTTTCTTAAGCCACTAATTAATTTACAACTACACATCTTTGTTAAGCCACTAATTAAGTTATAAATAATAAGTGAATGAAACCAAACCATATTTCTAAACAAGACTATGATATAACATTGGTTCTACAACTAAACTTTCTACCATTGATCACTCCTCACTTGTATTATTTATGTATTTCCTTTCTTCTACTCAACACCATCCGAATCATCAACTAAGTTGGTGGTTTTGTGCAATAGTGAAATACTTGAGGTTATAATACATAAATGCTTAACTATACATGACAATATAAATAAATATATATTACTATCTTCTAACTATAATTTAACTCAATCCATTGTTAAATATTATGTGTGTCCTATGGGCTATGGACTGGGCATTAAACTGAGTTTTCAAGACTGAACGGGGTCGAAGGTTAATTTTACGGGGGTCGATCGAGAATTTAAAATATAAAGACTATAAAAAAATTTTCGTAGGGGGAGTGGGCGCACCCCCACCCTAATAGGTGGATACACCCCTGACACAAACTAACACACAAATGACACACAACAACAAGTACTAAGAAAACAATGAACACAAGGATTTAGTGTGGTTTTGTGTAAATTGACATACGTCTATTATTTGCAACTAAGGTATTTCGTATGACATGTTCAATAAGAACTTACAATACATGATCGTATCTATGTATATGGCTATGTGCAAGGGATCTAGCTAGGGTTTCAAACTTTGAGCCTTGAGTTTGCCTAATATGGTAATGGGCTTTACGTTGGAGTTGGCGCAATTATGAGAAATGTCTCACACTCATAATACCTGTCACCACCACCACCTACACCAACCATCATCACCCACTATCACTTTTCGCCACCACTAACTATACATTTGTATTCCATTCCTTCTTCCTATAATGCTTATAAAAAACACAAGCAATAATTTGTTCTATTCTTAGAAACATGGTTGGTCTCGAGGATTTGGTGCCCTGAGCGAGATAGCAAAAAAGATCTCCTGTTATGTCTTGGCGAGGGTACTAGGGCAGCGTCCCTAGAAGCGGGATTTAAGGGGCAAAGCCACCTGCGAAAAAATTTATTTCCGTAATTTATCCTTTATTAAAAAAAATCAATTTAAATTTAACACAATGGTCTTATATTCTTGTAGGCTTTTAATATAAGCCCAAATATTATTAACACGCATTTAGGATGTGACCGTTTCACAAACTTACACATACTGTCGGTTTGAGACTTTATGAGTTTCTTAATTTTATCGTCCCTTTTATGTTTTTACTATGGATGCTTGTTTAGGAAGCATGATTTCTAAATATCAAAATCAAAACCATTAACAAATAACAATAACTCAATTATATTTACAAATAATAGAATACAAAACAAGCTAAAAATAATACACAAACTAACATTACCTTGAGTTTGGACTTTGAATAATTATTGTAGTATGGGTCGATTTCTTTGTTGCCTCCTTTTTGGACTTTAAATTAAATCGTTAAAATGACAATTATGTTTACATTTTGTCATGTGCAATGCACACGAAGGTGTATTGATCATTTTACCCTTAAAGGAATATTCTTATAGCTGATATTATTACCCATAAAGAACCATTTTACCCTCTCTCTCAAACGACTTCGTTGAAGGGGGAATTCCGACGGAGGTGCACGACAGTGATAAGACAACAGAGTTGTTTTATAACGACTCAAAGTAATTTCGACATTTTGAAACCATTGGTGGTGGTGGTGGTGGGTTACTCTAAATCTCAACGGTAAGGGTGATATTTGACTATAAAAGTGGCGACTCTCGGAATACATGGAGACGAGAAGGAGACCTAGGGCTATACCAGTTATGAAGGAGTTGTTTTAAAATCTAGTCGGCTTGCGATGACAGTTTCTCCGGTGAATTAGTACATGGTTCAGGCATTTGAATATTTTATTATTTAGATATGTTGGTTAAATATTTTATATAATAATCATAGTATTAACATCAATTACAAGAATGATCCTTTAGGGGTAAAATGATTAAAATACCCTCATGTGCGTTTTGCACATGGGAAGATATAACTTGAAAACTTAAGGACCAATAAATTAAGGGTTATTGAAATTTAATACTTCTAAATATGGGGTATTGGTCGCTGTCACTCCGAATTAACACATTCACTGTCACCACTCCCAACTTAACACTCCACTTGCTGGGTCACTCCGCTTTTACGCCACATAGGCATGCCACGTAGGATAATAACGCCACGTGGACAAAAGCGGAGCGACATGACAAATGAAATGTTAAGTTGAGAGTAATGACAGTAATGTATTAGCTGGAAGTGACAACAGCCAATACATTATAGTTGGGAGATTAAAATCCAATAACCCTTAAATTAAAGGTAAAAATCATCATTTTATTTTCTTAAAAGACCATCAATTGCATTTTAAAAAAAGATCACGAACCATAGTTTGCTTATTATAACAACCCAAAAATGTAATCTACTCTAAAGTAGCTATAACACCAGGCAAACGATACGGAGGCCGAGTCTCGCGTATGTGATTTAATCACATGTGTTGATAAAAAAAAGTTTCATATCTTACACGTTAAAATGTAAATCGTAATGCGTAACATACTAAAAGACAAAAATATATCCAAATTAATTAAAATGCCAAAATAACTACTAAATCAAAGCGAGAGACCCAAAATAGTAAATATATTAAAGTACAGTAAGGGTGTTAAACTCATAAATACGTTAAAGGTAAATTAAGTTAAAAGCCAAAAGTATAAAGTTGTCAAAGTAAAGAAAACTAACTTCTTAATTTAAGTTAAATGAGTTAATTAGTTATGTTTCTATAAATTTATTAGCCCTTACAATTACAATAAAAGTTAGTAAAAATGAGTAAGGGAATAGAATATGCTATAAGGATGTACCCCCACGTCTTTAAATGAAAAGAGAGAAAAATAAGTTGATAGTTGAACTTTGTAGGTATCAGTTGCTGTTACCTTCAAATCCTTCCTTCATATACATCTCTTACATTCATTCACATTCTTCAAATACATCATCAATATGACTAGTACTTCATCTCTTGTTTCCAAAAGAAGATCCAAAACCATTCATCATCATCATAACAACAACAACAAAAACATCAACAAGAAGCATAAAACAGTAGAAAACAAGAGGAGGTTAATGAGATTTGATGAACTGCCAGATTATATGAAGGATAATGAGTTTATCTTGGATTATTACAGAGCTGATTGGCCTATCAAACAAGCTCTTTTCAGTCTCTTTCATTGGCACAATGAAACGCTTAATGTATGGACGTAAGTCTCATCTCGATCTATATTCTTCGTTTCATAAAAAAACATCATTGTATATCTCTTTTACCATGACAAAGTCATTGTGTTTTGTTTCTTTATCAACATATATGTACTTTTATCATGACTTTTGTTTATGACCTTGTATTGTATCATATCTCTCATTATCACTGATTGTTCTTTGAGCTTCTAATCAGATTTCAATTAATACATACATTTGCTATATTTAGATCATGATCATTTTATAAACATAAATGAAAACTGAAATTAATAAAATTAATAGTTGTGTTTTTTTTACAGGAAGTGTGATGATGCATCATGATCATTTTTTATTCTTGTTTTTAATTTAAACTTTTGTTGTGTTATGGTATAATACTGACATTTTTGGTTGTGTAGGCATTTAATTGGATTTGTTATGTTCTTGGCATTGACCATCACACACTTGATGCATGTGCCTCAAGTTTCAGATTTGCTCAATTTATTAACTTGGTATGTAAACATTCTTTACATTTTCATAAAGCATCCAACACACTTGCATTATTTATTTTTTAATTTAATAGAAAATAAAAAAGTGTTGTCACATAGTCAATGACTAGGATATGTTGTGGGAGGGTGACACTGATTAAAGAAGTGTAAAAAGTGTTGTCACGTAGCCAATGACTAGGATGTGTTGTGAGAGAGTGATAGTGATTAAAAATTGTGTTGTGGTAGGATGGTATGATAATTATATTAGGTGTGTTTATATTGGGTAAATGATTTAATTAATGATTTAATTAAATAGTTTGATTATTTTGCTGTATATCCTGGGTTAGTTTAGTTGGATGTATAATTTAATTAAATAGTTTAATTATTTTGTTGTTGATCCTTGAATGTTCACAAATTAGAAGAATAATGTGACCCACAACATGCTGTCAAGAACTGGAAAGAAATCATTAACTATGCAAATAAAAAATATTCAAACAGGTTGTAAAACATGTTAAGCAAGGTTTTGTTTTTTTAGTCATGTTGATAATGATTTTTAATTTCTTGAAATTTATTGTGCTTTTTGTATTAGTTTATATCAGCCTTAATTTGTATGAAATTTTCAGGTCTTTCCCAATAAGTTCAGATGGAAATGCATCACATAGTTCAATCATGGTATGAGACACATTTTGACTTTCTAGGTCAAACAAGTATTGTTGAGCATTGCAAATACTATAGATATATCTTAGTTTTGATGAAAATAAAGGGTACCATGTCAAATGTTGATAAATTACTTACATATCAATAATGAACATCTGAATTTTGAACCTAAAAATTATTATTGTAGTTTTGAATTTAAAAGAAAGATTAGCTTTGAATATAAAAAGTCAACCTTTGAATTTACAGGATACACCAAAACTCATAGACTTGAAGCACGAATCAGCGCTAGATATGGAGATTCAACTACCACTAGCGACGGTCAGTCGGTGGCCGTTCTTTGTGTTCTTGGGCGGGTCAATGTTCTGCCTCCTCTCAAGCAGCACCTGCCATCTGTTTGGCTGCCATTCGCACCGCCTAAACCTCCAACTCCTTCAAATGGATTATGTTGGAATAACAATCATGATCATTTCCTCATTCTTTCCGCCAATCTACTACATTTTCCAATGCGAACCCGTTTGGCAATTCGTCTACCTTGGTGGCATCACAATCATGGGTGTGTTTACTGTCATAACCCTGCTGTCACCAGCCTTGTCTACTGGAAAGTTTCGTTCTTTTCGGGCTTTTTTGTTCATGGGAATGGGCCTTTTTGGGCTTGTACCCGCTGTTCATGCTGTCGCAATGAACTGGGACGCGCCTCAGAAGAATGGAATATTGGCCTATGAGACAATAATGGCAGTTTCGTATCTCACGGGTACTATGTTTTATATTACTAGAGTCCCAGAAAGATGGAAGCCGGGTTGGTTTGACCTTGCCGGTCATAGTCATCAGATCTTTCATTGTTTCGTGATCCTGGGTGCGTTGGCTCATTATGGTGCCGCACTTGTGTTTCTTGAGTTTCGAGGTCAAGTCGGTTGCTAGTGATATGTGAAACTATACGTTTAGATCCTATTCTTTTAGCTCGGTTATTATTGATTCATATATGTGAAGTTGTAGAATGAAAATGAGGTTGTGACTTGTGAGTCCAGTCTATTGTTGTGAATGTGGGCTCACTATTTTTTTTTCCAAATACTTTTGGTGATTTTTTATTGTAAAATTGTTGTATTATATGTGAAGTATAAAACTCAAAAGTTGTAACTAAATGGATGGATATAACGTTAAGTGTTGATCAATTTATGCACTTTAATCATAGTTAGTTGAGTTTCTTAAACGGTTATTGGAATTAATCACCTCCAACTATTGGTTATTGGCCGCTGTCACCCTCAAGTATCACTTTGGCCAATATAACTCCCAACTTAACACTTTGGTGTCCGTATCACCAAAAGATAACCAAAAATTAACCTAAAGTTAATCAAAAGTGACTTGAAGTGGTTAACTTTTGGTGATACGGAGTCTGTATCACCAAAAGTTAACAAAAAATTAACCAAAAGTTAACCAGAAGTGACTTGAATTGGTTAACTTTTGGTGATACGGACACCAAAGTGTTTAGTTGGGAGTTATATTGACCAAAGTGATACTTGAGGATGACAGCGGCCAATAACCAATAGCTGGAGGTGATTAAATCCAATAACCCTTTCTTAATCTATATCTATCTATACCTTCTAATATAAAAATGTTTTAGTGGACACGTGTAATTAATTGAAAAGGGTGTTTGGGTATTTTAGTGGACACGTACACACAACTCATATCATCTGGATTATTTGTATGTATTTTTTTGTTAATCAGTTTTTAAATTAATTGGTAGGATTTATAAGGCACCCAATTTAAAAGCGTAGATATCTAATCTAGTACTAATAAAGTATTTATAGTTTAAATCTATTTGTTCAAAGCTCAAATTAGAGTTTAAATGCAATTTGTGTTTTTATTTTCATATATTTTTCATGTAATGTATAGTTTATTTTCAAATGTTAATTTTTCGTAAAGTTTTAGAATTGTGTTTTTTATGTTTTCAATTCACCCGTGTAACACACGAGGTTTAATCTACTATTATACTAAAGTCGCTTAAACATTATGTATAGAAATTAGAAATACTTAGATAATGTGTTCTAGTGTTTTGTTTTGCATATAGATAAATTTTATGCCATAAAGAGAGAACGTGAGGAAATTATTTCTTGTTACCTGCTATTTATAGAATATATGGGAGTGATGGTATGCGGCGAGGGACGTGTATGGTATCATGGTGGGGATTTAGAGTTTTCACTATATGAGTCGTCCCGGGCTGAATCACCGACCCGAGTATATAACCCAAATATAGTGTTGGGAGAAAATTTTATTGGTCCCGTAAGTCCGTGACCGTCAGTCCCTTTATATAAGATTTCTAGCTTCGTCACTGATGATGCATTTATCCTTTGATAATCGACACGCTTCAGGCATTTGAGAATATGGGTTGCTTAAACATGGGTTGGATCTTTTCTGGGTCGTCCGTCTACAATAGTTAACTTGTAGACTTGTAGCGAATAAAAAACTATTAAAGCTTTATTCATTAAACTCAAATAATCACAAGTCAATTTGCAACTGAATTGTTTCTTAAACTAGATTAGTACCCGTGTACTACACGGATTTTAGTTTTATAGGTTTTAACTCAATTTAGATATCAATTTTATTTTTAACATATCTCTTATTAAATCGATTTGGATATTTACAAATATATTCATATCAAAAATCATATGTTACAATAAAGGATATGATTTATAATAATTGGTAAATTTTGATTTGAACATATCGGGTTAGGAGATAATTCATGATAATTGTTAATTTTTTTGTTTGAACATATCAAGTTAGGAGATAATTAATAATAATTGGTAAAACTTTAATTTGAACATATCGAGTTAGGATAGATCATAATAATTGATAAGTTTTTTATTTGAACATATCAGGTTAGGAGATAATTCATGATAATTGGTACATATCGGGTTAATATATAGATCATGATAATTGGTAAATTTTATATTTAAACATATCGGGTTAGGAGATAATTGATGATAATTTGTGAATTTTTAATTTAAACATATCGGGTTATTTCGAATATGGAGCATACCATGACCCGTCTAAGAATTTTCGATCAAATTAATTTAGAACATGACACCTAAGCAAAATCCTATGTGGAGTAGTTAAAATGGTGACATGTGGATGAGTTACTCAATTATTAGAATAGGTAGATTTAAACACAAACATATTTTAACTTCTAATTTTTTCAGCAACTTAAAATAATACTTCCTTTGATATAAACAAATTCTTTAATTTGTCTCTAGACCTTAATTGCCTATAAAATATTTTAGAGTAAACTGCCGTTTTGGTCCCTGTGTTTTGATGTCATTAACAGTTTCAGTCCCACCTTAATAGTTTTGGTCCCTGTGTTTTTATTTTTAACAGAAATGGTCCCAAACACTAACTCCATCCAACTTTCTGTTAAGTCTCCCTTACATACGGAGTAAAAATGTCATTTCTACCACTCTTTCTGACATGCGACTAAATAAAAATGTTAACCTAGATGATGACCTAGATAAAAAAGGTGGAGAAATGACATTTTTACCCCTCAAATACTAGATGGAGTTAGTGTTCGGGACCATTTCTGTTAGAAAATAAAAACACAGGGACCAAAACTGTTAAGATGGGACTGAAACTGTTAATGGTATCAAAAAAACACAGGGACCAAAACTGCAGTTTACTCAATATTTTAATAAAAAAGTTCAATCTCAAAACAATTTAACCTTGTTGTTTTACTTACACTTAAAAAGGAAAACATCGGTTTAAGCTGACACGTTCTTCTTTTAGTTCCAACGACGGAAAGAGCCTTCTCCCCAATGTGTTCATCCCACCAGTCCTTCTCTCAAGGGTTGGAAAAACCAATTTTTTTGGGTAAAGTCTTCGCTGGTTCCTTTTGCTATGCCCTTTCGTGACACATCTGGGAGTTTATCTGAACTTCCCCTTAGATCTTCCTCCTTCAACCCTGCTCATGTTGATCTGCTTTCATCCAATTTAACTTGGATTCGTCCGTTTTTAGAGGAGGTTTTGATTCTTGGTGGACTCAGTGGGTCTTGGTCTGATACTCATCTTCTACCTTCTTTTAGAAAAGGGAAATTAGGTAATGGGGTTTTATTTGCCATATTCTAACTTATATTCTTGACATTCATTATTCTTGTCCTTTATTCTTTGTTTTGCAGAGTTGAGTCTTAAAACTATTATGCAACTGGAGAATGATTCTGATGTGGAGGTCATTTCTCGCCCTCTTGGTCCTGGAGAGGAGAGTGCCCATGATCTTTTTACTCGCACTGTTTATGCCGGAGGGGAGTATCAGACAGTTACTTGCGCCAAAGAGGATGCTGAAGCTATTCCTGAACCTGTCCATGCGGGGCCTAAAAGGAAAGGGAAACGCCCTATCGCTGACCCTGAGGTCAAGAAACGCCGGACTCGCGGCTCTAAAAACTTGCCAGCCTCAACTCAGTTCATGCTTGTCGATGAGGATGATGATGATGATGTGTCCCTCACACAAACCTTTAAGGGTCCCAAGATGATTTTTCCCAAATCCTACAAGCCGGGCTCCCCTGGTAAGCTTTGTACTATGCCAACTCCTGCTCCTGATACTGTTGGGGAAAAGGCTTCGAAATTTGTTCCTGATTGGTCTGTCATGAATGATGATCTACTAACTGATCCTGCTGTTGGCCAACAAATGCTTCGACACATTAGTACCCCTGGGCAGAGAGCTGTCAACGTTGGGTTATCTGATGACGCTATAATGATGCAAATGTCAGTCCATTGGGCTGCCCTTGGTTCCCTTGTCTCTGATTGCTCTGAGAGATGGGACATGTGCAAATCTTATTATGACAAGGTATCTATGCTGGAGTCCCAATTGAAGGGGGAAAAAGAGTCAAAGGCAAGGTTAGAAGAGACCGTCTCAATGTTAAATGCTCAAGTTGACAGCCAATCCCGTGAAATTAGCCGTGTTATGAAAGATTTCGAAGCGAAACAAAAAGGTCTTGAGGAAGAACGTGCTGTTTTAGAGAGTGATCGCAAACAAGTTTTGCTCGACCAAGTCCGTTACAAGCATATGCTGAATGATCTTCGCTTGAAGTATGAGGATCTCGTTATTGAGAGAGATCAAGTCTTGTTTGATCGCACTTGGCTCATCTCCCAAGGTTTTCGTATGGTCGTGAACCGTTTGCATCGGTCTGCTGAGTATCTTACTTTGCTTGGGTCTTTCCAAAAAGCTACTCATCAATTGGGCTTGTATGTTGGTCTCAAAGCCGGGTACAAATGTTCTCAAGAGGGTGTTGCCATTGAATCTGTTGCCTATCATCGCCCTGAAGCCGAGTCTAACTTTAACCTGGCGAGAGAGAGGTTTGAGAAAGCCAAGTTTTCCTATCTCGAGACCATTTCCGACCAGGCCGATCAACCTCTGTCAGTGATTCAGACTCTTAAGCCTGCCCGGTTGACCCGGTCTTCATCAGCTCCTCGCGAGTCTCAGGGTAGCCGTTCCTATGCTGCCCTTGGTTCGCCCAGCATTCCTGATCAAGGGCCTTCCAAGCTTCCTCCTACATTTTCCTCTAACCAATCTTTGGGTAGTTTCTTATCGTCCTCTGGTGGGGATTCACAAGGTCCGGTGGCTGTCGAGAAAAATGCTATGCTCTTAGAGGAAAAGGGTATGCCAATGATCCCTTTTCAATTCTCCCTTCTACTTTGTCTTTTCCTTACTTTTCTTTATTTGTAATTATTTTTTACAGCTGACGATCATGATGGTGCTGGAGTTGGGCAAACTGGTGGTCATGATGATGTTGGAACTAAGCAAGCTGGTGACCATGATGATGTTGGAATTGAGGCAGCTGATGATCGTGATGATGTTGGAGTTGAACAAGCTGGTGCTCATGATGCTGTTGGGATTGAACAGGCTGGAGGTGTTCCTTCCACAACTCTTGATGGTAATGATGTCAACCAAACTGCTGCTGTTGCTGAAGGAGATGTGGTTCCATTGTCTGATCAGATCGTTTAAGTTTGTTGTGTATTGTTAAGAAACTTGCTTTCCTGGTGGTTGTTTTTGTCATGCCTTGTTTACATTCCGTATGTGCTACTGTACTTTGACTTTGGGCGTTTGTATAGCCCTTATTTTGTTGTCATCCCTTTGCCGGGTTGGCATGCTGACTTTGCTAGGCTCCTATGTAGCCCTTTTGGATAATTGCTTAAGTGATTTTCTTATGACCTTATTTGTGTTTGTTTCGTGTTTTGTTGGCACATGGTGACTTGTTAGCTAGACAAGTCATTATTTGCGTGTTCTGCTGTCTTGTGCCTCGTCAGGCTTACATATTGACAGAGTACACTTCTTTACCAACTCTGATTTATTGCGCAATTGTATTTATTACCGTGGGTAGGTCAAGGCCGGATCCCAGGGAGCTAATTGTTCTTAGGTGCTCAGCCTTAAGATGGGTAGGTCAAGGCCGGATCCCAGGGAGCTAATTGTTCTTAGGTGCTCAGCCTTAAGATGGGTAGGTCAAGGCCGGACCCCATGACATTATTTCTGTGTTTATCTTTCGATTTTGTAATGTTAACATTATCAACCGTCTTCTTGCAAAAATAAAAATACTAACTTCGTATTTTCATTAGATATTCAAAAGACATAGCTTACAATATTTTTTAAGAGAAAGATTTCAAAAGAAAAATGACAAAGATATTATGAGGGTAAGATCTTCCTCGAGGATTGTCCATTTAATCTCTTTCTCTTCCAAAAAACCAGCAGCTATTCTTCTCTGTCCCTTACCTTCTAAACATAAAATCGCCGAAGGTTTGCTATATTCCAATGCCTTGGAATAGCTTTCCCTTCCATATCCTTGAGTTTGTAAGATCCTCCTTTGTGTGTCTCCGCTATTTCATAAGGTCCTTCCCATCGTGGACCCATCTTTCCCAGACTTTGCTGTTTACTGGCTTCATTTTTTCGTAAGACCAAATCACCAGGCTTGAAAGCTTACTTTCTCACCCTGGTGTTGTAGTATCTTTCCATTTGCTTTTTGTATCTTGCCTCCCTTAGGCTCGCCTTGTCCCTTAGTTCCTCAGATAGACTTAGGTTCAACAAAACCTCATCATTGTTGCCAGCTGGATCGAAAACAGCCCTTCTTGGAGACTCTACTCCTATTTCTGTTGGGATCATTGCTTCCGATCCAAACACCAGTTTGAATGGAGAGATGCCATTGCTTGTCTTCTCGGTTGTTCTGATGGCCCAAAGCACACTAGGCAGTTCCTCAAGCCAGTCTTTCCCATGGCGGCCTAATCTTGCTTTCAACCCTTCCACTATTGACCTATTCATTCGCTCGACCTGGCCATTCGCTTGTGGGTGTGCCACGGAAGTAAAATGCTGCTTAATTTTCAAACCTTCACACCAATCTTTGAAAGGACCTTCCGCAAATTGTTTACCATTATCTGTTACAACCACACCTGGCAAGCCGTACCTACAGATTATATTTTCCCAAAAGAATTTTATAACCTGCGTCCCTGAAATTGACGAGAGGGGCTTTACCTCCGGCCATTTGGTAAAGTAATCAACTGCTACCAGCAAAAATTTTACTCGCCCTACTGACTGGGGAAATGGACCCACAATATCCATTCCCCATTGGTAAAATGGCCAGGCTATGGATGTTGTCACCAAATCGTGTTTTGGCGAGTATGTTATTGGCGCGTGCAGTTGGCAGGCTTCGCATTTTCGCAATTCTGTGCTTGCATCTTTATGCATACTCGGCCAGTAATATCCCAAATTCATAATTTTTGCCACTACCGTCCTGGGACCCGCGTGTGCCCCACAAATTCCCATGTGGATCTCACGTACTATGTAGTTGCTCTGGATAGGCCCTACACATCGTAGCAGTGGTGATAAATAACCCTTCTTGTACAGCTTCTCGTCTTCCCATATGTAATCTACTGACTTTGCTTTTATCTGATTGGCCTCTGCTTTATCTTCTGGGAGGATTCCTTGGACGAGAAAACGCCTAATAGGAGTCATCCAATTAGGTTCTTCCTCACGTATCACATCGTTCACTTGTGCCTCTGAAATGGAGCTTTTGTCGAGGACTTCTACCAACACCTTCTTAGTAAGATGGGCGAAAGCTAGGGAAGCTAGCTTGCTTAAAGCATCAGCCCTCTTGTTTTGTGTTCTTGAGATCTGTACGACCGTGCATTTTTTGAATCTGCTCAAGAGATCTCTAGCCTTTATCAAGTACTGCTGCATGGTGTATTCTTTAGCTTCATATTGGCCATTCACCTGATTTGCTATTAGAAGAGAATCCACATACGCCGTTAAATGTTCGACCTTCATTGTTAGGGCTGCTCGTAGGCCTGCCAAGAGAGCTTCATATTCTGCCTCATTGTTCGTACTCTTGAAATTCAGTCGTAGTGCATACGTGATCTCTAACCCCTCGGGATCAATTAAAACCAAACCTGCCCCCGATCCTTCAACACTGGACGCACCGTCTGTATAAAGTCTCCATTCATGTGGTCCGTTATTTTGGTCTGGGGCCTCTACCGCGTGAATTTCTTCCCCAGTTGTTTCGAGAAGAAAATCAGCGAGGACCTGGCCTTTTATCGCCGTTCTGGGAGAATAAACCAAGCCCAGTTCGCCCAGCTCAACCGCCCACTTGGCCATTCTGCCGGAAAGCTCAGGCTTTGCCAATACTTCTTTAATTGGAAAATTTGTCAGGATATGAACTGTGTGAGCTTGGAAGTATCGTCTTAGCCGTCTGGCTGTGTGTACGATGGCCAAGGCAGATTTTTCCATGGCGCTGTATCTGATCTCTGCCTCTTTAAGCACTCTGCTAACAAAATACACGGGCAACTGACAACTTTCCCTTTCTACCACCATTGCTGTACTTACCGCTTCCTTGCTAATCGCCAGGTACAAGAAAAGCACTTCATTTGGGTGTGGTGCCACTACTGCTGGAATGCTAGAGATGTATTCTTTTAACGTTTTGAATGCTTGCTCCGCTTCTTCGCTCCACTCGAAATCTTTCTTCTGTATACACCCTTTTAGTGTTTTAAAGAATGGGAGTGATTTTTCTGCAGATTTTGATAAGAAGCGATGAAGCGCGGCCAGCCTTCCATTAAGACTTTGCACTTCTTTCTTTGTCCTGGGTGACTTCATTTCCTGCACAGCTTTAACTTTGTCAGGGTTTGCTTTTATATCTTGCTTGCTTACCAGGTGGCCCAGGAACTTTCCTTCTTTGAAACCGAAGGAGCATTTGCTCGGATTGAGCTTCATGCTTATGCTCCTCAAGTTATCGAACGTTTCCTCGATGTCCGCTATCATCCTGTTCTCGTCTTGACTTTTGATTACTAGATCATCCACATATGCTTCCATATTTCTGCCCAGCTGTGCTGCAAAAACCTTGTCTATCAAGCGTTGATACGTGGCTCCTGCGTTTTTTAAACCGAACGACATCTTTTTATAGCAAAAAATCCCGTTGGTGGTATGGAAAGCGGTTTTCTCTTCATCGTCTTGGCTCATCTGCACTTGGTGATATCCCTTATATGCATCAAGAAAACATTTAAGAGTAAAACCGGTTAGTGAGTCAATTTTAAAATCAATTTCAGGCAAGGGGTAACAATCTTTAGGACAGGCCTTGTTGAGATCTTTGAAATCCACGCACATTCTCCACGTGCCATCTGACTTTTTTACCAAGACTGGATTTGCCACCCATGAATGATATTTGACTTCTCTTAAAATTCCGGCCTTTACCAGCTTATCAACTTCTGCTTTTACCGCCAAATTTCTTTCCGGAGCCAAACTTCGCCTTTTCTAGACTACAGGGACTTTTTCTGCTGATATTTTTAGTTTGTGTTCAGCAATGTACCTTGGAACACCTGTCATATCCGCTGGAACCCATGCAAAGACATCTATACTTTCTGTTAGTAATTTTACCAATTTTTTTCTTCCTTCTGGGGAGAGATTCCTGCCAATATTTACTGTTTGGTCGGGAAACTGAGGATTGATTACTAACTTTCCATCATCTTCATCCATCTCCTGTTTCTCTTCTGTCATGCCTATCCAGGATCTTGGGATCGAAGGTAAGATCGTACAGATTCCTGCCCTGGTGGGGATCTTCATCATGGCATGAGCCGTTGTACTATAGCTGAGAAAGCGCTAATGCCAGGCCTTCGAATGATAGCATTGTATCTGGACGGCGATCTAACCACCAAAAAGGTGAGCCTTTCGCTGCGCTTGAACTTTCCTTGGCCCAGACTTACGTCTAAAGAGATTTCTCCGATAGGCTGGACCTTTTCCCCTGAGAAACCGATCAAAGGAGTATTGGAGGTTACCAGACATTTTTTTATATCTTCGTCCATTTGTAGAAAGCAGTGTTCATAGAGTATCTCGCTGGAGCTACCCCCATCCAAATATATCCTTTGCGTCAGGTGGCCCCCCATGTCTGCTTCTATTACCATAGGGGCAATAGCTGCTTTTCCTTTTTTAAGAGGAGGGAAAGTGATCTTCCTTCTTGCCCATATGGGGGTCTTTCTTTGTAGCCTCCTTTCTCTTATCTTCTCATTTTTTGCTACCATATGAATTTCTTTTCCCTTCGACCTTTCTTTTTCCCTGTCCGGCCTTTCTTGCTGTTTTTTCGCTTTGATGTCTTTGATCAGGTGTGCCAACTCCCCTGATTTTACCGCGGCCTCGATCCTTTTCTTTAACTGAAAACAGTCGTTAGTGTGGTGACCGTGATCTTCATGAAAATCGCAGTATTTATGTGCGTTTTTATCGTTTGGGACCTTTGTTAGAGGGCGAGGCGGTCTGAAACTGAATCGTGCTTCTTCTGTCGTGAGGATTTCCTGGGGAGTTTTTGTCAGTTCTGTAAACTGGACTTGCTTTGCTCTATCATCATAGTCATTTGTTCGTGACCTTTGGAAGCTTGCCCTGTCATACGGTTTTCGTGCTTCATGTTGACTGTGGGGTGACCGTCTTTCCACAAAAGGCTGAAAGCGTTGGCTTTGCGATCTTGAACTGCTCTGGGAGTTTTTCCACCCTAGGGTGCGTCCTTTCTTAGTTGCATCGAGGCTTTGTGCTGCCTCTTTTCCTCTCAAGAAAGATTCTGCCCTTTCCATGGCTTCTTCCATAGTTTTCGGTATTTTTCTATTCAGCTCTTCTATGAGTTGCCGAGGTTTCACTCCGTGCATGAAGCCTGAGATCCTCATTTGTTCAGTAGCACCTCCGATACTTAAACATTCTTTTTTATATCTTTCCATGAAGGCCCTCAAGTCTTCATCTTCTCGCTGCTTAATGTTGTGTAATTCCACAGGATCACGCGTGTATCGCTTTTGCTGCATAAAGTTGGCCAAGAATCTTTGGCCGAGGTCTTTAAAAGAGTCAATGCTCTCTGGAGGTAGGCTATTGAACCATAAACGAGCAGGTCCAGCCAGCGTTTGCACAAACATGTGACACCATACAGCCATTGACCACTGTTCTACCATAGCAGCTCCTTTAAAAAGTTCAAGATGGTCTTCCGGGTCTCCCAACCCATCGTAGGTTTTTATATTCTGAGGCATCTTTGTCTTAGGAGGGAATTGGAAGTTTGCTATTCGTGGGGTAAACCTGGACTGGGCATCAGGGACATAGGGTTTTGACAAATCATCATCCAGGTTTAGGTGTATAATTGAGGGTGAGATATGGGTGGTATTTTGTTGTGATCCAAAGGCTATGGGTTGAGACGTTAGTTGTGGTTGACCAATAGTAGTTGTTGAGAACGTAGGAAAGACCGGGTTTGTGACTGACATGGGTTGTGACAAAGGGTAAATCATGGGTTGAGACAGGTGAGAAAAAGGTTGGAACTGGTTGGCAAAAGCCTGGGCTTGATTGTTAGCCAAAGAGAAATTCACGTCCATCATGTTTTGGACTCCTGCATACATTGCTGGTTGCCATGGGTATCCTCCATACATTTGACCAAGGGTGTTACTGGTCAACCAATGGTTCATTAATTGGTTTTGATATAACTCAGGGTAAGACACCTGGGGAACCTGACTAAAAGTCAATGTGTCTGTTCCCGTGGCCATATGTTCTATGGCTGCCAAGTTTAAACTGGCCTCTATTTCGACAGGAGTTTCGACATGTTCAACTTGTGGAGTTTGTCCCTCAAAGACGTCAGGGTTGTCCTCATAGGCCAAGCGTACCCTGACTCCCCGAGTTCTTTCTTCCTGTACATAATCGTTGATCAATTCTTGGAGTCGAGAAAAATTCTCCCTTACCCCCTCCGGAGTTAACTCTATCATGTCAGAGATGTCCGGAGGCTGGTCTGGAGAATGGGAAGGTCGTGAAGTTCCTGCTGTTCCCGACGTAGGGTGAGACCCTGACATGAACTTAGTTGTTAACAAATTGATACAGCAAGGCCGTATTTGTTACAGGTTTGGTAAAAACCGTTTCTGTGTGTGTTCGGGACACAACTCGAAGTGATTCAAGTTAGAGCGTGTCCCACGGATGGCGTCACTTGTTACAACAAAAGTTCCGTGATGGGTGATTAAGTATGTAAATAAGAACTCTGATATCGTCAAGCCTGGTATCTTCCTACCCTGAAATCTGCACACAAGGAACATCCGTTAGGCTCACCACAGGGGAGGGTCCCCTGTGATCCACCTCCGGCGTGAGAATCAGTATTGTTTGGTGGGAAATGCGATATGCCACTTGCTAGGGATATCGGATGAGAATGTGTTTACGAAAGAGTAAATATTTTTAGGTAAGTGAGTGAGTGAGTGAGTGTGAATTAGCATGAGATGTGACTTACCTTCCCTTTGGTGTGTCCTCCTATTTATAAGATCCAGCGGATCTTACTAGTAGACAAGACTCTTCCCTATTTGGCTAATGAATACTCCCTTTCTCCTCCTTTATCCTCGTTTTGTGTTATCCTTTCTTTATTGATGCAAATACTTGACTACTATTCACGGCAAGGTCTTTCTCTCTTCTCAAGAGGATGCTTTCTTTCCCTTTTGTGTTAAAAGGTTGTCTGTGTTTATAGGAGTCTCTGACTTTTGGCTGCTTCTGGCCTTATGGTTGGTTCTCATGTTTGACCACGACTGAGCTTGTGGCCAGGTATTTAACTGACCTTGCCTTTTGGCCAGGAAGCCCATTGTTCTTTGTATATTTTGTTTTAGGTTAATGGACGATTATTCCTCGTACGTCATCATGGGTCATGCACTTTTTTTTTAAAGTCCAACTAACACAATGCCACTTATTCTATATCATAGCTAAGTGGTTAAAGGTACGCATAGATTAGCCCAACCTAAACAGAGCCCCCTAGCCCACTTAATACCATGTCATGGGATTAACCCGCTTAATACCATGTCATGGGGTTAACCCGTTTGTCAGAAGGCCCTTAGTAGTTAGTAATAAAACCTGCCGCCCTTGGGATCGAACCGATGGCCCAAGTCCCATTGGTCTTCTTTCATTGAGCATGATGCCGCATAACAAACTAGTTTAGTGCCCGAGCTACGCTCGAGAACATAATTCAAGTGATGCTTTTAAGGGTGTTCATGAATGTTCCATTCAGTTTTGAGACAAAACCGTGGTAAAACGGAACACATGATATATTTTTAAATTTTAGATTTTTAGTATAGCAATATTATACTCAAATTAAAAAGAATAAAGTGCTTAGTTTTATGGTGTAGTTTATTTTTTTTTAAATCATATAAAAATGTTATGTATATTTATAAAACATTGAGGTCTTTAATTATATTTTATTATTAACTTTATCTATAATTTTCATTTTTAAACCCTATCAAATATAAACCGACTCACATACACCCTTTGTAGTAAAAGGGTTAAAAATATAAATACTCTTAAATTTCTTATAATTCTCCAAAATATTAGGGGACCAAAAATGTAGTTAGTTTTATTATAATAAATTATATATATATATATATTAAATAAAAAATAATTATTGTGAGATAATCTCTCAAATAATGCCACATAAGCTAAAAACTATGAAAAGATGTCACATAAGATTTTTTTGTTTTGCTATATTATATAAAGATGATGTTAATGACAAGACAAGAACCCTTTAACCATCTCAATGAAATGCCTTTGACGATGCATTCTCTTAACACGTCTTTTAGGACGTAATAGTTATCAGACGGCCCTGCCGCCTTATGTCGTTGCGCAAACGTCGCTTTAATCATGTAAATATCATCATATGGTCCTATCGTCTTCTGCTGCGGATACATTTTATTTTTATAACCTAACTTACTATATTTACTTCATATTCTTCTTTTTAATTCCTTAACGACGATGATGTTCCCGGAACACGCAAATATATTTTCTCATTTATGCCACAACATCATCAACACCACAAACCACGTTATTTTAGATTTATGAAACAAGAAAACGAACGATATATTAGAATCAAATTTTTTTATTCATATATCAGGCTTCAATTCAACTTTTTACAACAATCCAATAAATATATTAAGCAATTATTTTTAATGATAACATCTTCTGTAAATTTCTCTTAAATTTTAAATCTTGACAAAAAAGGCCCAACCAAGTTAATTTAACATAAAATGCACTTTAAAAAAATTGGGTCAAAACTTAAGATGGTCAACCCATGAACCCAATACGTTGACATAAACACAACCTGTTTGGTTAGACGTGTTTGTGGGTTCGACCCGAACCATTTATACCAAAACCCAAACCTGTAAATTTTGTGTTTGGTTCTTATCATGTCGGAAATTCACATCCTTACTCATACGGACCGAATAACAGGCCGGAGGGTTTGACAAACTTACACTTGATAGTATCTACGATCATGCAATCCGAAGAACCAACCAGAATGTACCAGATCCATTGGTGAAGCATAAGAGGGACCAAGGAGGGTCCGGGTCCCCTTAGTTTTTCCGTCCGAAGTGTTGTTTGTTGATTTTTTATATATACATTGAGTTTGGCCCCCCGAAACAAAGCATTATAAAAAACTTATGGGTTTTTTAACTTTGGCCCCCCGGTCCAAAAATCCTGACTTTGCCACTGACCAGATCCATTTGTTAGTTACAACTGTAAATTGATTGTGTTACACATATAGGCCGGCCTCTATCCAATTGTTGAGATAAAGAGTGTATGGAAGATGTGATTGGTTGAGTGATAGGTCGCACCAGGATTGTTACACCATGCATAAAAGGTTATGTTGTGTGCTCACACTTTTGTATTTGCTTCAAGATTAAAACTTCTCTTAGAGGTTGATTTGATATATTTACACCATGATGATTTGGACTTGATCTTCATCGGTTTTACTTATATCCTAAATTGCAGGATAACGTGCTCAAAGTAGCATATATGTTCAAATAAAAGTGCTTAATCATCAATGCAACTAGTTTAGCGTCCGTGTGTTACACGAGTAGTGACATGAAAATAAAGAAGTTTAAATAGTTTAAAAAATAGGTCAATTTGTAGAAAAATAACGAAGTTTCAATTTTGTTCTAAGTATGTCACTCAAACATTGTTTTGTTTCAATTAAATAACTTTAAAAAGATGTCTCAATTAACTTGTATATAATAGGTCAATATTAATTTTAACTATCATTTTAAAATAGGGGTAACTTTGTAAAAACATAACCAAGTTTCAATTTTGTTCTAATTAAGTCACTCAAGTTTAAAAATTGTTCCAATTAGGTCACTCACCTTCATATTTTATTCAAATTAGAGGTTTTAACATGTTGTTTTCACATGTTTTTCTTTACGTTTCAGTTAGGAATTATTTTTTACATTTTTTTATGCTAATGTGAAGCGGTAATGTGAATTGTAGATTTATTTTTTTATTTTTTATTATAATTAACATATTTTGAATTTTTTTAATATAATTACATATATTAAATATTCCGACCCCCACATTCTATCCCTAATTCCTTTCTTGGCACAAACAAAATCCAACAATTGCTCGATTTGAAGGTTTAGTCATCCAATTCAAGTAAAATATGCTTGAGTGACCTAATCAGAACAAAACTGAAACTTGGTTATGTTTCTATGGCATTTTCCCTTTAAAATAAAGTAAAATAAATGTTGACGAAACTTTTTAAAAATTGAACAAAAAACTGCGAAAAGTTCATACATTTGTAAAGACAAATTTTTTTTACAAACTTCAAAAAAGTATAAATAAAGTATGAATTTTCTTAAAAGTTTGTAAGAATATTTAGTTGATGGCAAAAAAAAAAAATACAAAACAGGTCCCAAATTCATCTAAAAATCATATTTTATCTATTATATAAGTTAATTACCTAACAGTAAAAGCCTTTTAAACTTTGGTTATCTAATTGATCAAAACAAAATTTGAGTGACCTAACTGGAACAAAATAAAAAGTTCGTTATGTTTCTATGTGATTTTCCCTTTAGAAAAAGAAACATTTGAAAATAACTTTCATATTATTACATCAAATAAAGGTTTCTTAAAGCTTGAATTGAAAACGAATTACATACAACATTAAAAACCAACTTCTATGGACAATAGACATGCTTATATTTGACAAAGGATCTCTTCAAAACTTGGCTTACCAATGTAGACGCATTGATAAAAAAACATTACATTTTGCAATGTTGAATATTTTTGAATAATTGAATGAAATTTATTAGATTTAAATAACATTATAAAAAACAATAGTTAAGGAATCAAATAAATTCAAAAGGTAATATGATTTTTATACTTTCAAAACTATATATTTTTTGAAATAATTTCATTTGATTATCTTGTTAAATTTGAATTAATTAAAAAATAATTAATTGTGGAATGAAAATCTTCATCTAATAAAAATATTTTCAGCATTTTGAGCAGGAAAACGATTCTCTAAGTTTCTCAAATGAATTACAGATGTCCTTCAAAATTATTTTTTATTAGAAGATATAGATTAGAAGATGTTTGAGATTAAGTTTGAAAATGACTTATTGATTAATTAACTTTTTGAAAAAAAATCAACAAATCAAAAAGTTATCAAAAAGCCAAGTTTTATGACTTTTTAAAATGACGTATGACATTAGCTTATTTAAAAAGCTAATAAGTCATGTAAAACTTAAACTCAAACGCCCTCCTAGTTTCGAAACGACGTAATCATTCACAAGAAATGATCTTTAACTATTTATTTAGTTAAAGGTTCTCTAAATAGTTATTTTCTCTCATCCCTATTAGTTATACACGTGTTATACAACATAAAAAAATGTAATAAACAGTGTATGATATTTATAATATGTGGATGCACGTATATATATAAGGTCAAGTATACGCATAAAATTCACATATTTTATTAGACATGCTACAATCTTTAGACAAATACACCAAGAAAAGGATGGTTTTGATTGTTCTCGCAGTTCTCGTAACATTTTGTTTTGATAAAAATACATCCCAATAAATATACGATTTATGCATATTTAAGAGTCCTCCTTAGGGTACAACCCATGATGCGCAACGTATTTTGCGTTTTTTATACAATTTACACCCATGTGGTTTACACTCAAAGTCACTCTGCATTCCCGTCTGAAAAATTAGACTGTTTGTACCCCTATAGTTTATAAAGCAGGTCATTTGCACCTCTCTTTAATTTTAACCGTTAGACCATCCAAATAATGATTAAAATACCATTTGACCCCTTTTAAACCATTTACAACCCCTTTTAACTCATTTTTAAACTCCCTAAACAATTTATAGGGCAAAACCTTCAACCCATTTCAAAACTCCATTTTTTAACGACATTTGAACTTTGTAATGTGTTTTTTGAACGTTTTTTTTGTAATGTTTTAAACTTATGTATTTGAGATTGTTAGTAAACATGGTTATTTGTTGTTCTTTAATATACCTTGATCACCTACACAATAGGAGGTCTTAAGTAACGCCATAACAACTAAAATATAAGTCTCAGGTCTTAAGTAACGCCATAACAACTAAAATACTAGACCTAAAGTCGTTAAAATTTGAATTGGTCTTGTGAAATCGTTACAAACTGAATCTAAAGAATCAAGCATCTTCATCAGGCATCGATTTTTTGGATTTTTGTGATGTTGTGTGGAAGAAATTATCCAAGAATATGGGAACCATATGGATGTAAATTGATATAATTGGCCTTTGCTTGACCCTTAGCCGTTGATAGAGCTCCTTCTCGTTCCTCACCCTCTGCTAGGAGTTGCCTGCCTCACCGATCAAATAGACGAGTTTTTAAATGCTTAAAAGTTGTTTTTACCCCTTCAATTAACAGTCAACTAACAAACAAAGTTAGGGAAGGGGTGCAAATGACTCGCTTTAAAAATCACAGGGGTACAAACGGTTTAATTTTCCAGCCAAAGATGCAAACTGACTTTGGATGTAAACCACATGGGCTTAAATTGTATTTAACTCTTATATAAATTAAAATTATATTATGTTGAATATATAATCCTTAAAACATAATGTTGGTTCCCATTTGTACAATGCCTGGCCTACAACATATCGTACTAGGTCATGGAGCATTGGTTTAATTTATGCTTTCTTTTTTTTTCTTTTTTTTTTGTCAAATGGGTTTGTGATTGTATAAAAGGTGCATTTGGTTTCGTTTGATTTAGTTTGGCTTGTCTTGGTTGGAGTAAAGTGTATTTTTTGTTCTAAACATAGAGATGCAGGTACAACCGTACAAGGCTTGTTTCATTTTTTTACCATGTTAGTTTTATTCCGTTCACTTTTGCATTATAACTAATCTCTCCCTCAAGTTTCTAAGTTTTCCTTTTACGTCCTCTAAGTTTTTTTTGTTCTTAATCCTACTTATTCCAATAATCAAAATTAATTTTATAATCTGCAATATGTTGTTTTTATGTATCTGTCGATATAAACTCGACTTAGGTAACTGATCCGTCACAATTTAATACGCTCTGTTAAATCATATTATGTTTTACACGTTTCTTTTGTGTATTTAAAAACATTGTTGTTATCTCCCAACGCCTGTAACAAACGTCAACATGGAGGCCACCCGGGCTCGACTCCCTCCCTTGGGTCCCGCCTTTTTTTTCGTTTAAATTTTTATTAATTCTAATCTTTCTTTTGTTCCTTTTTCAACTTTTTGTAGCGACACGTTGTGTTAGGTTTTTTTAAATATTTTTTGTATTTGTTGAAGTGATAACCATTAGAATGTGTCTTTATATCCGTGTTTTCAAATCCGAACACGTTATTTATTATATCATGTAATATGTATTTCATGATACAAAACCCTTTCTTAATTTATTTTTAAGCTGAGGATGTTAATTGAATTATGTAACATTTGGTTTTATATAACATGTGAAAGGATAATCATTCTTATCGATAGAGGGGTTGTGGGTCTTCCCCACATGCAAAGTATATTGTTCGATTCACTTCACGAGATGGACGGGTGTTTAATCATTCCACCATTGCATTATTGGTCATATAGACTTTCTTACATGCATGTAAGGTACATGTTTATAATAATTTATTAATTATACATTGCAAGTTGATATTTAAAAACGAAACACAACTAAAGAAAGATCACGCTGATTTTTTGGTGTAGTGATCTAAAATAGAGGTGAGAGATTTTTGTCTCTATTAAAAGTCCCGGGTTCTAGTCCGAGCACTGACATTTATTTACCACTAAGTTAGAAACCCTAATCTACTCTATATATACCCTAGTCATAAAATTGTAATATTGTGCCTATGAGCTTAATGAAATAATATAGTTTAAATGCTTGTGTCGTTTATTATTTTTTGTTTGAGTGATATTCGTTTGTACTTGTGTGTGTTAATTCACTCTCACGTACCGCTATGATCGTAACAAGTGATATCAGAGCTTAGGCTCATTAAACACACAGTTGGTTTGCATTGAGGCGATCTGCATATGTGTTTATCTCGTTTGAAGATTGGAGTTTAGGGTTTACAATAACCCTTGAGTGTCACCTAATTTTTTGTTCGAGTCCACCCAAAGAGAGGTTTGTTAATGTTCTTTTGTGTTTCTTTTTTGCGATCGAAAGAAAGAAAAATATAGGATAACTTCTATTGGAATCTATTAGACGCTTTTATAAGATAACTATGATTCTTATCGATTTGCAATCCAATAACCAACTCAAAGGATTCTGTTAAGCTAGCTATATGTGATTTGTACATAAGGTGGTAGGATGTATCTTGAGCAGTTACATATTCAGGGCCACTGACACAAATAGATGCCTTACAAGTTCCATTATAAATTACTTCTCATTTAATTTCTTTCAAATTCATTAAAATATCATGTGCTGATTCTTGAATACTCATTATCAAAATATTTGTGTGATATTTTCTTAGATTTTACGCGTGCGGTACATTTTGAGGTTCTTAGATTTTACGCGTGCGGTACATTTTGAGGTTGCATGCCGTTCATAAGAAATAAGAATAAGAAAAATTAAATTTTTTTGTTTGTAAGTTTGACTAGGAGGAAAAAAATTAAAGAATGTCACTTTTATTTTCTTTCTCTTAGACTTTAAATCAATTAAGAAAAAAAATAATTTTTTTTTATTTTGTGACTCTTCGATCCACAAGAAAATCGAAAAAAAGGAACCAACGGATGTGCTGGTGACGACATAAATGAAAAAAAAGGTTAGTGGAAGTCATGTGAACTATTGCTCATTTAGAAGATCTTTCGGTTAGAGTTTCGATTAACTGGTCGTGTATACGATCATGGAAACTTGCTACAACTTTCCGTTTAAAGCTCAACTGTTGTTATAACTGTTTGTCTGGAAGTGTTAGTTATTTTTTATACATTGGTGATCAGTGGTTTGACATTTGAGGTGTTTTTTTAGTAATACTAGGTGAAGATTTTTGACGGTGAAGTACGAGTGGATATTCAAATCATAAGTATCGGTCTTGGCATGGGTTGCGATAACATGGACATTATGATCTGGGCATAGATGACATGTGAGGCTACACGAAGCATGTTCGGGTACAATGAGAAAACTTCATCGGGTTTGAAGATCAGAATTCTGAATGGTAAAATCTCTCCTTGCTACTAGCTAAATTTAAAGAGTGGTTTTTGTCTCTAGAGCTGGTAGTGTAAAATCTCTTCTTGTTTGTTTCTTACAATTTTTTAAAGTTAACTTTAACTTCTTCCTCTACGACCTTATTAAACTTAAACACAAGTCTAAATCCAAACTTGTTTAATTGTCAACCAGAAACAAGGTTCTTACGAATCTCTGGAAGATACAATACATTATTCAAAGTGAGTTCTTTTCCCGAAGTTATTTTCAGAATTATATTTCCCTCACCTTTGACATCAGCAGTGGCAAAATTTCCCATAAACAACTTCTCTTCATTAGTACCATCTTTGAAAGTGTAGAAGAGGTTCTTGGTATTCGACCTAACTAAATTAACCTCACTAATCATCATAGTGATATCACAGATTATAGCCACATGATTGTCAACTTCATCAACCATGTTGGCTTGCTGAAAAGTCTCTTTCTTTGCTGGCTGCCTATATTCATTAGCCCACAATGAATTATTTTGTTACAATTGTAACAACTCCCTTGGAATTTCTTTTTCACAACACCACCTTTAGGTCCAAGGTAAGCGTTTTTTCCATTGGTTTTCTTCCCAGCCCGACCTTTGGTTTTGTTATACTTGAGAAATTGGCCATGTCAAACAACATTAGCTTTTGCCAATTTGGGAATAATACTCTTCTTTTGAGCAACTTTATTGTCTTCTTCAATATGAAGATGAACCACAAGATCTTCGATTGGTGCAATTTCTCAATAAGTGTTGCAACTTGGAATGTCTCGCTGAGCATCTTTCCTTCTGCACGAATGTCATGAAAATCAACCTAAACCGTGCTCACTGTGAAGTCTGAATTGGCTGAGAAAACATAGGCCGAGGTTGGCTTTGCTGTAACCGCACTGTTTTTGCACTCCCCTGCACACGGGTAGGAGCCAAAGTAAAAGACAACACAAGAACTTCAAATATGGCTTGGTTATTTATGCATATAAACGAGATAAAGTTTTATCTTCACTCCTATATATGTGGAACAACAATACAACATGCAATACGTAAATTATTTAACAATATGCAATTCATCTATACCAACCAACTACAAGAGAGTAAACTAAACTCTCATTTACACATAATATCCAACAATGTCACAGTAAAAAACTAGCTATGTCATTGTTAAAAATATGTAGCTCACCGACTTTCTCTATCAATAGTTATAGAAATGTAGTAAATTGATGAGAGTAAGGAAATCACTAACAAAATTATAGGGAGATGAAGACTACAGTCCGAATCACTTCACAATTCACATCACTCAACGAATGCAATACAAAATATATATATAGATAATATTTCTTAAGAGGCTTTGATCTAGCTAGAAACCTTAGAAAATATATAACATAGACTCGTAAGCCCGTGTGATTATGTTAACCGTAAGTCATGATCTTCGAATATATATGTAAACAAAATGAAATTAAAAATCAACCTTAATTGATGCATAAAATGCTAAATTGTTTGCCAACTTGCAAAATTTGTCACCTCCAATATGCACAAAACAATTGCATGTGCCCTTACTTTTATCTTGCTCTCTCATTATAACACTTTTTTGTTGTTTTCCTCCAAATATATGTACCACTTGAAAAATATTATAGGAAATTATTGAAAGTAAAAAAAATGAAACTACCCATCGGCTCTATATAATTCATTGTTCTTTGTCACTTCAATTAACATCCAACCAAAATGGAGTCCTCCAAGAAGCTTACCGCTTTGTTATTGATTTCAATGTTCTTAATTTCTTCTGCAAGTCCTGTTCTTGACTGTGGATATTGTGGCGAACCACACCCTCCAAAACCACCGGTCACCCATCCACCTATCGTCAAACCTCCAGTTGTTAAACCACCGGTCACACTCCCTCCCATTGTAAAACCACCAATCACACTTCCTCCCATTGTAAAACCACCAATCACACTTCCACCTGTAGTAAAACCACCAGTCACACTCCCTCCCATTGTAAAACCACCAATCACACTTCCACCCGTAGTAAAACCACCAATCACTCTCCCACCAGTAGTAAAACCACCAATCACCCTCCCACCTGTTGTCAAACCACCAGTTACTCTCCCACCAGTCACCCTCCCACCTGTTGTCAAGCCACCGGTTACTCTCCCACCAGTCACCCTCCCTCCTACTATCAAACCACCAATTACACTCCCCCCAGTCACCCTCCCTCCCACTATCAAACCACCAGTCACACTCCCCCCAGTGACTCTCCCACCAGTCGTCACCCCACCAGTTGTCACACCACCAACGGGGAAACCATGTCCACCTCCAACTGTCACACCAGTTCCACCAGCAACATGCCCAATCGACACCCTAAAGCTTGGTGCTTGTGTCGACCTCCTAGGTGGGTTAGTCCACATTGGATTGGGTGACCCTGTGGTTAACAAATGTTGTCCGGTTCTAGCTGGATTAGCAGAGCTAGAAGCAGCAGTTTGCTTGTGCACAACCCTAAAGATTAAGCTTTTGAACCTAAAACTTTATGTACCACTCGCTCTGCAGTTGCTAGTTACTTGTGGCAAGACCCCTCCTCCTGGGTACACGTGCTCTCTCTAAGTTAAAAAAATACTCAGGTAACTAACTTTATATTTGCATGTTCTATATATTTTTATATTTTCATGAAACCCTAACCCTAATCTTGATTTTACAATATCCCTTTTTTATTGTTATAAATGCATGAATTTTGCAGGCTAATTAGTTGATGAAGCATCGATGAAAAAATGTTCATGGGTACTGGATCGATGTCAAATCTAATTAATTAGAGTTTCTTATTAAAATTACCTAGCATGCAAGTTGTTACAGCATTTTTTTTAATTATAATTATTGTTGTTTTGGGGTCTTGTGTTTTATTTTCGAATTAATTTTCGATGGAATAGCATCATTAATTAATCGATGAAAGAAGAATGATTTTTTTTCATAATATGTGTTGATTTTGGAAGGAATGTATACCATACAATATTGGTTAATTTTGAACATAAAACAATGAACATAAATAATTAAACAATACGTACATTAAGAAAATGATTGATCGAGCCACTATTTGATCGTTCATGACTGTTAGTTTTTGTTTTAATTAAAAGATCGTAAATAAATAAACATAAGTGAACATAAATAAATATAATGATTGTGCTTTTGTTCGATCTATCATTTGTTAGCGTCGTTCTATCATTCGTTAGTCGACTAACCAAGCTAACTTGTTCAAAAATTTGATTGAGATGATGAGTTTGATGCATAATTTAGGAGTTAGTGTTACTAACATATAAGCTAAATATATAGATTCAAATAAATATACTATATTATATTGCCAATAGATTTTTTTAACGACGTTAACGGAAATACCTTCGTGGTCAGATAAAGTGCAATGATCGAATTCGAAGCTCCGTCTGCCCCATCTAGCGGGCACTTAAGAATGATGTTTTCACTTTTCAGGGCTCTCCTATAATGGAGATTCATCTCAACCCTTCCTTTTGAAGCTAAGTTGGTTAAAGTCGAGGCAGACTCGTCAACCAACTGTTTCAGAGGAAAACTATGGTATAACCTTTAACAAAACCATATGATCGAAAGTCGAAACCCTTGTTTGGATGTGACCTGATTAAGTCTCCAAGAATTAAAATCTTCGTTACCTTGGCCATTAAATCGCGTTTGGCACAACCAAAATACCATTTATGAATCACTTGTTTCAATATATATTCAGAAGACTAAACAATTAGAACATCAAGAACACTTGGTACTAAAAGAATAAGACTTTTGTGGATGACAAAATTACCCGCAGGTAAATTTTATTAATCCGTAGGTAAATTTTTTTTATAATTGTTGTCGGTGTGTCTGTATATATAACATAAAATTTACCTAAATACTAATCCTTATATAATATAGCAACACGAAAAAAGCTTATGTGACATTTTTATAAAACTTTTGGCTTATGTGACATCATTTGAGAGTTTATCTCACAATTATTTATATATGTATATAAAATATATTATAATAAAACTAATTATATTTTTTATCCCCTAATATTTTGGAGAATTCTGAAAAATTTAAGAGTATTTATATTTTTAACCCTCTACTACGTACAAGGGGTGTACATGAGTCGGTTTATATTTGATAGGGTTTAAAAGTGAAACTTAAATAACATTTTTATACGATTTAAAAAATAAACTACACCATAAAACTGAGCACTTTATTCTCTTTAATTTGAGTATAATACTGTTATACTAAAAATTTAATTTTTAAAAATATATCATGTGTTTCGGTTTGTCACGGTTTTGTCTCAAAATTGATTGGAAAATTCACAAATATCCTTAAAAGCATCACTTAAATGTTGTGTTCCCGAGCGTAACACGGACACTAAACTAGTAACTAATAATTAAGCTCGCTTAATTGTTTTACCTTTTTTTCATAATTAATTAATTAATTAATTGTTTTGTACTTTCTTAAAGTATTTCTCTTGTGATTTCTTTTATTTCTTTTGTTTTTCTAACAGCGTTTAAGTTGATTTAACGAGTTTAAACCGCGATGTGAGAGACACAATACTTTTCCTTATTTATACCTAATTATATTAACGTAATTAATATTACGTGTAACGAAGTTATAACCGCATCACGTTGCGTGTTGGTATTAAACGATAATGTCACTAACGTATCTCCTGTAACGAGCACACAAAGGCATCGCATTGCACGTCGGAACCACATGTTAATTAATGTTACCATTATAGCACACCTAATGAAGTCACAAATGCATTACGTCGCTTGCGAACACCACACGTTTATGTCACCAATAAAACTCGTATAACGAAGTCACATTACGCTTATGGTTCTAAAATCTAGTTATTAAAGAAAAATTTATAAATAACCTTTTTAAGAGAAAGATATAATAAAAAGAATGAAAATTGTAAGAAAGCCTAAAAAGGATTTTAAAACACTAAAACTCCTACCCCCACCCTAGGGATAAGCGTTTGGTACCGAAATACCGAACCGATACTCGTACCGTACCGGTACCGTACCGAACCGGTACCGTACCGATAGATTCGGTACCGGTATCGGTACCCACTTTTACATGTTTTCGGTATCGGTATTTTCGGTATCGGTACCGGTTCGGTACCAATACCTTAAATAGACCTAAAAGTACTTGTTCCGTACCTATACCGTACCGGTACCGTACCGAACCGGAACCGTACCGATAGATTCGGTATCGGTACCGGTACCCACTTTTCCATGTTTTCGGTATCGGTATTTTCGGTATCGGTACCGGTACAGTACCAATCTCATCCCTACCCCACCCCTTGAAAAACCTAAAACCGAGTTGTCAAACCTCGCTCACAGCCCACCCTAAACCCGCCCCCCCTAAAAACTTGTCGCACACCTTCCCTCTAAAAAATATTTTCAAACTTGTCAAAATTTCCCCATAAAATTGTATTGTCCTTATTCATTAAAAAATTGTATTCCTAAATGACATTAATAACATACGTACATAAAAAAATGTTTGATGTGGATATTTAACGGTTCGGTTAATGGTTTGTTCGGTTTGGTTTATTAGGTTGTGAAATCTTTTTGTTCAGTTGTGAAATCATTTTTTTGCCAGATTTAACCGAATTCAACCGCTATTTGGTTCGTTTTTTAGGTTACGGATACGGTTTATTCGATTATTTTCAGTTTTCAGTTTGTTTGGACACACTCCTAGTCGATACCCACTAACTACATCAATAGTTTAATACAACATTATAAGAAATGAAATCTTCATTTAAAAACAAAACATACTTTTGTAAAAAAATTGTTGAAATTGTATTTTACAAAAACCTTAGGGAGGATGTGTAACATGTAAAAAAATTAGAAAATAAGAGATGTATATAGCAACATCTTTTTTCAAAACAACTTTTTTAGTGAAGAACACATTTTTGACTAAACCCATTTGACTTCAAACATATTATTTGTAAAATATTTGACTTCAAACATTTTATATAAAATGATCGAGTTTATATATAGGAAATATTATAGAAAATTATTTTACATTTTAGTAATCACAAATACAAACTATTCATAGAAATTATACATAAAGATTTCCCTTTGAAGGACCACTTTCATAGATATGCACATGACCCTTGTTTGTCATGGCTCAATCTTTCCACAGTATATATGTATAAGTACAAAAGAAAGGCTGGCAAGTCTATATGAAATAAAAAAAACACCACACAATGCTAAACACGAATGCTAGATGGAGGGAAGACAATGTCCCATCTCATGCAATCATATGATGTATTTTGAGGTTGATATTGGGCCGGCGCCTCTTATCTGCTGCATCTAAATCCACATGATTTGATCATAATAACATTATATTTTCAGCACTTTAGTAATGCTAGACTATGTTCTTTTGAACAAGTTTACATGCCTAGCTACGTCAAGGCTTAAATCACCTGATAATTACCACCATCACCTTCCTAATTAGTACCCATGCATTAGACTAGATATATGTCCGTTGATATGTGCTTACTAGCTAATAAAAAATTTATTAGGAGAAAGGAATATTTCATTGTTTTAGAAGTTATATCTTTTCCTTGCCGTTAGTTTACTATTATTTATCTTTTTATCTATATGTGGCTCAAGTCACTGATCCTACTTTTAGTCACACATTTTTTTTCAAGGGTGAAAAATGCACCTATACGGCTATACGAACCTTTAGCCACACATATTTGATTTGCTTGAGAAAAACAAAACCTTTAGCCACACTATTTTTTGCTCGTGTGACCAAAACACACATGTTCGAAACTTTTAGCCACACCTTTTTTATTTGTGTGACCAAAAACACACATATTGGAAAACACATTTAAATTTTTAATAATTACATTTTTTGGCCTTTATAATTAGTCAAATTACGGATCATAGCCTTTATTTTAAATTTTTGCACTGGTAGGCCTTTATATAAATTTTTCTCACGGTTTTGGGCATTTAAGTTAACGAAAGTTAAGTTTTTCCGTTAAATCAAAGGTATTTTAGTCATTTTATTATAAAGGACAAAACGAGTTTAACATGGGCCATTTCTGTCAATATTAAAACTCTCTTTAATTGCTTTCAGTTAAAATGCAAAACATATAAACTTGAGGGATTAAAATGTAAATAAAATAAAAACTCATCCTCTTCCTATTCTTCATCTTCCTCCACAACCATCACCATCACTACCACCACCAATATCATCTTCATCTCCGGCAACCACCACCATAACTATCACCTCCACTTATATAAATCAATTTATACATCATCACAAATCATGATTTCTCTTTGTATAAAAATATACACACAAAAAAGTTATTCAGTAACATTTGTTGGTCAAGTATGGTAGGAAATTAGAGTTAGTAGTTAGGTACATACATTACATCACCCCTTTCAATCTCTCTGTCTGCATTTTCATCAATCTGTCAGTAACCTGAAATTAACCTGAAATTAGGGCTTATTTCTCTATTCAAATTTCAATCACCATATCTCTGTGTGTATGTGTGAAGATGGTATTGGTGGTGGTGTACCTGTTACCTGAAATTAGGGATTATCCCTTGCAATCACCTCACGACCAGCACTTTTATAATCATAACTGAAATTAGGGATTATCCCTTGCAATCACCTCCCTTGCAAAACATATCACCACATTGGCACCGAAAAACCGGTTAAACCAACTCATTTCCGACAACCAGAGCACCGATTCACAACCTTCATCATCACCGTTTTCGTGTTCGTTTTCTCCGATTTCATCTCCACCGTCCGATCTACAACCAAATCATCCGATACAACTTTTGATCTCGTCGGAGGTGGTAGTGGTGGTGGTGGTTGCCGGAGATGAAGATGGTATTGTGTTGGTGGTGATGGTGGTTATGGAAGAAGATGAAGGATTGAAGAAGATGGGTTTTTATTTTTTTACATTTCAATCCCTCAAGTTTATATTTTTTGCATTTTAACTGAAAGCAATTAAAGAGAGAACTCGTTTTGTCCTTAATAATAAAATGACTAAAATACCCTTGATTTAACGGGAAAACTTAACTTTCGTTAACTTAAAGGCCCAAAACCGTAAGAAAAATTTATATAAAGGCCAACCAGTGTAAAAATTTAAAATAAAGGCCACGATCCGTAATTTGACTTATTATAAAGGCCAAAAAATGTAATTTACTCTTTATCTTTCATTTGAATATAAATAACATTATAAAAAATAAAATTCTTTCTTTTTTTCTTTTTTTTCAGTACTACATAAATGTAGCTTAACGATACTGTATTTTATTATATATTTATTTAAATTTTCATAACATTTTCATGCATTATGTATATTAAAATATTTTAAAATCGTGGTTTGATTTTTTCGATTCTACATATATGTAGTATCATGATACCTGATATAATTTTAGAAGTGGTAAAATGACTTAAATTGTAACGATTATTCTAAGCCTACATACGACCTCAAATGTCTAATAACAAAGTTTTTTTATATTCCATATTCAGCAAAAACTTATTACAAACGAAAACAAAACCAATATTTATACTATATCTAAAATTAAAGATATTAATTTATACCTTCTAACTAAAGTGAGTTTTAAATAATACTTGTCATTTATTAGAGTCACTTAAGAATAATTTTCCCGCTCAAAATTTTTATAACATTTTTATTAGATGAAGATTTTCATTCCATAAATAAATAATCCTTTAAGTAATTCAAACTTAACAAGGTAATCAAATAAATATTTTTTCCAAAAATATGTTACGGTTTTGAATTGATTTGTTTTAGAAATATAAAACTTATACTATGTTTTGAATTCATTTGCTTCTTTAATTATTTTCTTTCATAATGTAAATTAAATTCAAACAAATTGCATTCAATTTTTTAAAACGCAAAATGTAACTTTTTAATCAATTATCTACATTGCTAAGCCAAAATCTTGACGAGATCTTTTCCAAATATAAGCATGGTCTATCCTCACAGAAGATGATTTTTAATATTGTATGTAGTTCGTTTTTTAGTTTTAACAAACATTTATATAACGTAATAATATGTAATTTATTTTCAAATGTTAATACTATTGTATGTAGTTCGTTTTTTTGTATATACCATACACATTATCTTCTCAAATAAACTTAATCATACACACATTGACACATATAGGAGGGTTCAATGTGAAACCCTTTTTTTATTGGGGAACAAAGGAACACATTTTGGCCCTTGGATGTAATTAACTTGATAATTGAGATTGTTATAAAAAAGTTGCACAATAACATTTGGTACTTGAAGGAATGATGCTTGGTGAATTAGTAGAAGAAATCAAATATGGTTAAGGTGGTATTCATGAATATCGTATTATTATGTATTGTAGGGTTGTCGTTCATATAAATATATAAAATCTAAGGTTGCAAATGATTGGTTATTTTTTAATGTAAATAGTGTATTTTAGCTTTATAATTAGCAGACAACTGAGAGTCAAATTAACTAGGTTTGTAAAAAATCTAAATATTCAGACAAGGTTGCAGAGTGGTATTGGGTGTAAACCACATGGGTGTATTTTGTACTTAACTCTTAAATATAATAATTACACAATTTGCAGCCCTCATGGAGAACTAAATAATTTATCGCATGATATTAATCGGGTATCCATCTATTTGTTACAAACTATGAAAAGTATTTATATATATAATAAATAATAATACAAGTTTTAAAAAGTATTTATGTGTATAATAAACTTAGAGAAAGTATTATTTTTAGTAAATTGTCATTTGCGTCCCTGTGTTTTATCATTTATAGCGATTTGCGTACCTACGTTTTCAAAATTGTAAATCGCACCCTGACTTTTGGATTTTGTCTCAATTTGAACCCAAAACACTAACTTCGTTAACTTTTTGTAAAATGACTAAAATATCCTTGATAAAAGGGTGCAAATGGGTATAAATGATTAAACACAGAGACACAGAATACAATTTACTCAAAGTTAAAATACTAATAACTCTTCAACTTTAACCTTTACTTTCCAACCCTACCCACACATCACCTCCACGATTCCACCATCCAGCGTCAGCACCAACCTCCATCACAACCGGCCCCTTACTAGTGACGGATCCAGAATTTTTAATCAGTGGGTTCACTGTTTTAAGTTGCTCAAGTTTTAACAGAACCGGACATAAAAAATCAAATTCGGTTTGATGGTTCGCGTCAGGTGCAATTTTAATTTAAAACAAGACATAATAACAATGCTAAGGATAATTCAATAAATAAATAAATAAATTGTCATTATAAAATAAAAACACATAATATAGCTGCTAGTTTTTACAAATCGATGAATGATCATTCAAAATAAACAATTTGAAGACGATGATTCAATGTTTGATGTTTGACTTGTAAAATGTCTTTCAAGACTCATCAAACTTTTGTTTTAGAAAAAATTCTAGATTTTCTAAGATAAGTTCATCACAATATATTCATTGTAGAACTTGAACCTATTTAGTGTTTTAAATACAAAAATATTATCAATATATAAGTCACTAACCTCATTGATAATTTAATACATATAACCAAGTTTATAAACAATTTAATACCTAGATCAAAATGTCAATCAAAAATCAATATAACTAAAAAATATAATGTTAAAGTAAATTATACATACATAAATGTATTCTATATAATACGTTATTTATATATAAAAGCTTTATATTTTCTGAAGGCTAATTCAAATTAGTAAATAAATAAATTTAAATAAGTAATTAGCATCTATACTAGGCTAGGCTAGGCTAATTAGATACATAATTATTGCAACGTATTATTTTATTTCTCATAAATAAAAAACAATATGGTGGTGGTACGTAGGCGATGAACTGGGTTGTTGGTGGAGTTGTTACAGGTGTTGAACGATGGTTGTAGTGGCGGGGGTGCTTTGGGGAGACAATGGTTGTGATTTCCGGTGGTGGCCGTCGATTGAAATGTTGGTGGGGTGGTGGGTGGGGTTCATGAGGATGGTGTTCTAGAGAGAGTATAGGGTAGAGAAAAAGAATAGAGATATTGTGGTGATAAGAATTTGGTGAGTTTTTATTTTATGAGTAAACTGTCATTTGCGTCCATTTGTTTTGTCATTTATAGCCATTTGCACCGTTTTTATTAAGGGTATTTTTGTCATTTTACAAAAAGTTAACAGGAAAAAGTTAACGGAGTTAGTGTTTTTGGTTCAAATGGAGACAAAATCCAAAAGTTAAGGTGCGATTTACAATTTTAAAAACTTAGGGACGCAAATCGCTATAAATGACAAAACATAGGAACGCAAATGACAATTTGCTCTATTTTTTTAGAAAACTACTATTTTGATCTTTGTATTTTTACACATTTTACAAGTTTAGTCACATTCTAACAGTTTTGGTCCCTATGATTTTTATTCAAAAAAAAAAACGATCTCGATCTCTAACTCCGTCCACTTTTCCGTTAAACATTCCTCACTTGCACTGCACTGAGGTCCAAACAAAATATTTTCTTTTGCAATTTACTCAATGTAAACAAAAGTAAATGTCTGTTTTGCCAACGGAAAAGACGACAAAGTTAGGGTTTGGGACCATTTGTATTAAGTGGGAAAATCAAAAGGACCAAAACTCATAGGATGAGACTAAACATGTTAAATGTGTCAAAACACATATATCAAAACTATAGTTTACTCATATTTTTAAAAGATTTCAGCTAAATTTTTTGCAAATTGAATTGTATATTTATAATTTTTTCAGTTTTCTTTTTCTTTCTAAATAATTTAATTATAATTGTAATTGACTCTCATATATTAACTTTTTTATACAAACATTAGAAATATTATTGTATTGTATGGTTTTAAAAAAACGTTATTACTCTTCGATCTCAATATAAACTATTTGAAAACCCGTCAATAAAATTTTAAAAATAAATAAAATTTAGTCAAAATATCTACTATCATATATTTTACAGGTTTTTAAACTGTATAATGCACTGAAAACTAACTTATTTCACTGACATTTTATAGTCGGTTTTAGGGCTGGCAATTTTGTACACGGACACGAATACACGACACGAACCTACACGGTCTTAACAGGTAACAGGTAAGGCCTTAACAGGTAACAGGTACTAAACAGGTAGACACGAATCTACCTGTTAATTTTCGTGTATTTAACAGGTATTTACCTGTTTACCTGTTAGTACCTGTTAATACCTGTTATGATTTTTTAAAAATAAAAAATATAATTTAATATAACATATTTACCTTATTTACCCTTATACTTATCGACAATTTTTATTTCACTAAATAGATTTTTGAATACTTGTTTTTAAACAAGTCTTATCGTGTCTAATCGTGTCTTATCGTGTATACTTGTTATAAACAGATACAGGTACAGGTAATGGTAACAGGTACACGATAGCTTATCGTGTCGTGTACAGGTAATAGCTTAACAGGTTCGTGTCTTAACAGGTTCGTGTCTTAACAGGTACAGGTATACACGATTTGCCAGCCCTAGTCGGTTTCTTGTCCATTTGAATTCAATACTTGTAATCGCAAGTAATTACTAATGAATCACGATGTGTACCTTTTGTGATAGTAGGGAAATGTATATTTTTCAATCAAATAACTAATGATGGGTTTAAGTCCTCGATCCCAAGGTAGATTTGATGCTTTTAACGTCAAAAATGAGTAAACTACAAATTACATTCTTTATGTTGTATGGTTGTTGCAATTTGGGTCCTTTAGCAAACTAATCTACAAATAACATCCTTATTTTTGAAGTTCTATATACCAATTTGGTCCTTTACACTAACTAAAGTTAAGTTTTTCAGTTAAGTGAAGGGCAGTTTTGTCTTTTTACATTAAAGGACTATTTTGGTAAATAATATAAATGACCATTTTTGCAATTTACACTAAAATCTTATAATAAGTATTATTTTGTAATTAAATATTTAATAGATGAAATACAAAGTAAATATTTCTATTTGTAATATTTACGACTTAAACTATATATACTTTAATTTTTATATTTATTTGGGAAACGAAAATAAGTTTTTTTATGGTGGGTCCAACACTTCTGATAATACAAAAGTAAACGTCAAGTGTTGGTACGTTCTTCGTATGAGGGTTCGAATATAAAAAATATTGATTCGTTTGTTTAACATATTTCAGATTTGTAACAGAAAATTAGAATAAATTTGGGTATTTATAGTGTTATTTCAAAATAGTCTTTAAAAAATAGTTGTTAAATATAGATCAAAATAGGAAAGAAAAATCAATTTACTATATATCGGAACACACATGAACAAAATATTATTGGGAAACAAACGTGATTAGCATTGATGGGTGTCGAATCCACCAAATAATATATAAAGTGAACCTACTAATATAGTGGAAGTAAGGTTCGTGTCCTCAGGGATACAGATTAACAGTTATATACCAAAACGTTTTAAGTGCAAGTACAATTGTTAAAAATGAGGGGTTTTGAATTAAACTTAAACTATAAAGAAAACAAAGTAAAATAAAAGTTAAAAATAAAAAGAACTAATTAATTCGTAAAGTGAATTCTAATATTAAAGGCAAATTCCAACACTAAGGCAATTTCTTAACTTGATTCGGCTTACGATCATTAACGAATATGGTGCAATGATATTTTAATTCAAATGGTATGTATCAATACTAGACGTCACGCCGTTCGGACATCCACTCTATCTAATGTCTAATCAAGCGCAGTTCGTTGACTAGAGCCAACCCGCTACTCTAAGCTCACGCCGTTCGGATCTTAGCGTGCGGGTTGCGGTGATAAAAGTATCGATTAGAACTAAATACACACGCCGTTCGGAATACTTAATTCGATTGAATGATCCTATAATAATTTTGAGTTCATAGACAAACACAAAATATTATTTGTTCCTTGTTTCAACAATTAAAACTTGATTAAGGTTTTAAAACTTGAAGAACTATATTAGAGTTATTAACAAAGTGGCCAATTTTATTAACAATCTAATATATAACCGGATTAGATCCGGATTTGAGATCAAGAATCAAACAAACAAACCATTCACATAAAAGTATCTCATAATCATTTCACATAAACACTGAATCAAAAGCCAAAGAAACAAACCCTAATGTTGAAACTTAAATTGATTTAACCACACATGGTAGCTAAATCAAACAAACAAAAACAAAACAAAACATAAACTAAAACTTACTAGCAAGAACAATTAATCGTTCTTCCCTTTCAAAAACCAAAAATATGCTTCTGCTGCTTGCGTCCAACTCCTTTAAAAATGCAGCCCCCCCTTTTGACTTTTCTTTTTTTTTTTTTTTGTAACTGTCGAAGACACCTAAACAAACCCACGTTCCCTTTTTTTTTTAATTAACTCTTAGGGCCGAAATGATATTTTCTTTTATGTTTTAGCTCCAGCACATGTTTCTCAAATATTAGAATAATAATAATTTCTAAAGTTTAGAAATTATTAAATTCCAAACAGAAGCTTCGAACGGCCGTATGAAATCGTGAATGAATTCTGCACGGCCGTCTAAAGTGTATGTTTCACAATTTCTCTTCAACTTCAAAACGTTCATCATCCATGAGCCTTCCAATGCTTCCGCAAGCCTTTGACATCTCTCCCGAGTGTCTCGCGACCTACGAAACAACCAAAAATAACCAAAGTAGACTCTATTCCAACCAAAAACTTATATTTACAAAATATTATGACATAAACGGGTCCAATGCATAAAATATGATCAAAACAAACGCTAAATGCATGCTAAATAAAGCCTAAATATGCACCTAACAAATCTCCCCAAGCTTAAACCTTTCCTTGTCCTCAAGGAAGTCAAGAATAAGAATAAGTAGGAAAATGAAAAGAAACAAAAACAAAACATAAACTAGCATGCTTAAGAAGTAACTACACCTATTCTCGTCTTGGATAAGAATTATGAGCATGAAATCATATTATTATGCTAATTTTCAATTGACATGCTTAAAGGCTTTCAAGATTTTTATTAACAACACATACCTAATTTGCTAGTTATGGTTCTTTAACCCTCAAATCCTGGATTTATCGTTTCATATGAGTTAGTCCATGTTAAGTTGATTGATTAAATGTGCCAACACATTTCTTCACACGGTGGAAACCTTCCTAACCTCAAGGACTGTAGAGAGCAAGTAATCTTTGACCACACGGAGTCACAAATGATTTGAATAACGTTGTATGTGTGATAACTTGTAAGTGGCATTTTTTTTTTCTTTTCGTGCCACATAACTTATTCATTTTTTTTTTCTTTTCTTGCTTCGTTTTTTTTTTTTGCTCTTTTTTTTTTCACACGTTTCAAATGGACTCGGCTCTCAACCTATTTTTGTTAGGTCTCGGTTCCCTTATGTGATCCGATCGGTATAAGGCACACATGGATTTAGGAGTTTTAGCTTTGTAAATCCAAGAATAAAAGGGCACTAGCATAACGGGGTACATGTGTCTTTTATTTACCATCAACCTTTAAGCATGTAACCTATTATTAACATAATAATTTTCTATCATTTTTCATGTTGCCCCCCACTATATTCTTTTCAAGACAATCAAGGTGTAATTAAAAAAAAATCTTTTTTATGCCTAAAATGATATGCAAAATGACTAATGCAAACTAAAGCAACTAAAAAAAAAACTAATGCAACCTAAGTGCAATGCATGTAACTAAGTTATGCAAAATATATACAAACTAGAAATTAAAAACAGAAACGTACCTCTCCCCAAGCTTAGAATTAAGCTTCGTCCTCGAGACTTGTAGGAGAAGTGTGGAATGAATCTATCAAGTGTAGGCGGAGCGGTGTAACTTGGACAAATCTATCCATTCGACCCATGCTTTCAAAAGCATCCAACATCATGATGCGATTCGAAGTTAATCAAACTCAACTCATACAAATCCAACGTATCCTTTTTTCTTCGAACGACAAAAATTCAATGTTCCTTGGTCACTTGAGAAACCATGACAACAAAGACAAAGTGACAACTGAAGCTAATAGTGTGTGGTGTTTGTATACAGAGATGGTGCCAAGAAGAAAAAGAAGTGAAGTGGCTTTTACGTTTTTTTTTTTTTAATAAATCACCCCCTTTTTTTTTTCAATCAGAATGTTAGCACGGCCGTGTCAGCTTTGTAAAGGATTTCCAACACGGCCGTGTCAGGTTGCTGAAATATAACCCAAAACAAACGCGACCGTGTCAGTTTATGTAAAGGTTTTTCAACGCGGCCGTGTTAACCTGCTGTTTGATACTAAATAAAGATACAAAAAAAATATATATATTTTTTTTGATTTTTTTTAACATGAATAAATAGAAATAACAGAAGAAATAAAAACAGAAAACGATTAAATATGGGTTGCCTCCCGCAAAGCGCCTTTCTTTTACGTCTTTGGCTAGACATAGACCTTGCTTTGTTCAATCTGGTGCCTGCGGAATAAATGGAAGAAGTTTTCGGTTAATAATTGGTAATTCAAGTTTAGGTTCATCATACCTTGTTTTCTTCTTCAGATCCATGAAAGTCGTGGCATCCATTAAGTCCTCCCCAAACTTGAACTTTTTCGGCTCTTCACACTTTAAAAGTGGTTTCTCCATGATTGGAAATATCTCCATGACCAATTCATCTTCTCTTTCCCTCTTTACACTTTGAAGTCTTGAGGGGAACGGAGAAAGAGGAGAAAGAGAAACTAACTTGCTTTCAACCGGTTTTGGTACTTCTTTCTTTTCCTTGTCATTCTTCTCAACAAAAAATTCATCTTCTTTTTGTGTACCTTGAGACTCTATCTTACTTACCGAATTAGCAAGTTGAACAATCTGTTTCTCCATGTTCTTGATGCTAGCTCTAGCCTCTTGTTGGAATGCTTGAGTACCGGTGTCAAGGCTTTTCACAACATTGTCTGAGGACATTCCTATGGCGCTATCAGCTTGTTGTTGTGCAAGTTGCTGTTGATGAGGCTGGAAACTTTGTTGATCTGTCACTTGTATCATGTCCTTAGCCTTAGTAAGTTTCAATACCACTTTTGTTAATTCAGAAATTTGAGTTGCAAGGTGAGAGGTGCTCATTTCTTTAACTCCCCATGACATGTCAGCATACAAATCTTCTTGTATAGAATGCCTTGAATCTTCTACAATAGATGTGATCAAGGCTCTTAGCTGAGTCGGTGTTTTATCAAGTAAAGCTCCTCCACTAGAAGCATTTATCAAACGCCTCTCCAATGGTGCTAGCCCTTCAATAAAGTATTGGAGGAGTTGGTGCTCTGGTATACCATGTTGTGGGCATCGAGCACACAATTTTTGAAATCTCTCCCAATAGTTATGTAGAGCCTCCCATTTTTCTTGCTTTATCACGATAATTTCCTTGCGTAGAATTGAGGCTTTAACTTCCGGGAAGTACCTTTTTAAGAACAACCTTGCAAGCTCATTCCATGTGTTTACCGACTTAGATGGCAGGTAATAAAACCAATCTTTAGCAGAGTCTTGTAAAGCAAAGGGAAATGCTCTAAGCTTGATTTGGTCTTCAGTAACATTGTGCGGTTTCATTCCAAAACACACAACATGGAACTCCTTTAAAAACATGTAAGGGTCTTCATTCTCGAGTCCTCGAAAGATGGGTAATAGACGAATAAGACCATATTTTAGCTCAAAGCTTTCCATGACAGGGTAATTGATGCAGATAGATTGTTGGGTGACATCATGAGTCGCCCACTCCCTTATAGTTTGTTCAACTGCCATGGTGATGATAAAATAGTGTACCTGTACTAAAAACAATCTTGGCACAAAACGGTTAGATTTGCCGTATCCCCGGCAACGGCGCCAATTTGATGGGTGTCGAATCCACCAAATAATATATAAAGTGAACCTACTAATATAGTGGAAGTAAGGTTCGTGTCCTCAGGGATACAGATTAACAGTTATATACCAAAACGTTTTAAGTGCAAGTACAATTGTTAAAAATGAGGGGTTTTGAATTAAACTTAAACTATAAAGAAAACAAAGTAAAATAAAAGTTAAAAATAAAAAGAACTAATTAATTCGTAAAGTGAATTCTAATATTAAAGGCAAATTCCAACACTAAGGCAATTTCTTAACTTGATTCGGCTTACGATCATTAACGAATATGGTGCAATGATATTTTAATTCAAATGGTATGTATCAATACTAGACGTCACGCCGTTCGGACATCCACTCTATCTAATGTCTAATCAAGCGCAGTTCGTTGACTAGAGCCAACCCGCTACTCTAAGCTCACGCCGTTCGGATCTTAGCGTGCGGGTTGCGGTGATAAAAGTATCGATTAGAACTAAATACACACGCCGTTCGGAATACTTAATTCGATTGAATGATCCTATAATAATTTTGAGTTCATAGACAAACACAAAATATTATTTGTTCCTTGTTTCAACAATTAAAACTTGATTAAGGTTTTAAAACTTGAAGAACTATATTAGAGTTATTAACAAAGTGGCCAATTTTATTAACAATCTAATATATAACCGGATTAGATCCGGATTTGAGATCAAGAATCAAACAAACAAACCATTCACATAAAAGTATCTCATAATCATTTCACATAAACACTGAATCAAAAGCCAAAGAAACAAACCCTAATGTTGAAACTTAAATTGATTTAACCACACATGGTAGCTAAATCAAACAAACAAAAACAAAACAAAACATAAACTAAAACTTACTAGCAAGAACAATTAATCGTTCTTCCCTTTCAAAAACCAAAAATATGCTTCTGCTGCTTGCGTCCAACTCCTTTAAAAATGCAGCCCCCCCTTTTGACTTTTCTTTTTTTTTTTTTTTGTAACTGTCGAAGACACCTAAACAAACCCACGTTCCCTTTTTTTTTTAATTAACTCTTAGGGCCGAAATGATATTTTCTTTTATGTTTTAGCTCCAGCACATGTTTCTCAAATATTAGAATAATAATAATTTCTAAAGTTTAGAAATTATTAAATTCCAAACAGAAGCTTCGAACGGCCGTATGAAATCGTGAATGAATTCTGCACGGCAGTCTAAAGTGTATGTTTCACAATTTCTCTTCAACTTCAAAACGTTCATCATCCATGAGCCTTCCAATGCTTCCGCAAGCCTTTGACATCTCTCCCGAGTGTCTCGCGACCTACGAAACAACCAAAAATAACCAAAGTAGACTCTATTCCAACCAAAAACTTATATTTACAAAATATTATGACATAAACGGGTCAAATGCATAAAATATGATCAAAACAAACGCTAAATGCATGCTAAATAAAGCCTAAATATGCACCTAACAAATCTCCCCAAGCTTAAACCTTTCCTTGTCCTCAAGGAAGTCAAGAATAAGAATAAGTAGGAAAATGAAAAGAAACAAAAACAAAACATAAACTAGCATGCTTAAGAAGTAACTACACCTATTCTCGTCTTGGATAAGAATTATGAGCATGAAATCATATTATTATGCTAATTTTCAATTGACATGCTTAAAGGCTTTCAAGATTTTTATTAACAACACATACCTAATTTGCTAGTTATGGTTCTTTAACCCTCAAATCCTGGATTTATCGTTTCATATGAGTTAGTCCATGTTAAGTTGATTGATTAAATGTGCCAACACATTTCTTCACACGGTGGAAACCTTCCTAACCTCAAGGACTGTAGAGAGCAAGTAATCTTTGACCACACGGAGTCACAAATGATTTGAATAACGTTGTATGTGTGATAACTTGTAAGTGGCATTTTTTTTTTCTTTTCGTGCCACATAACTTATTCATTTTTTTTTTCTTTTCTTGCTTCGTTTTTTTTTTTGCTCTTTTTTTTTCACACGTTTCAAATGGACTCGGCTCTCAACCTATTTTTGTTAGGTCTCGGTTCCCTTATGTGATCCGATCGGTATAAGGCACACATGGATTTAGGAGTTTTAGCTTTGTAAATCCAAGAATAAAAGGGCACTAGCATAACGGGGTACATGTGTCTTTTATTTACCATCAACCTTTAAGCATGTAACCTATTATTAACATAATAATTTTCTATCATTTTTCATGTTGCCCCCCACTATATTCTTTTCAAGACAATCAAGGTGTAATTAAAAAAAAAATCTTTTTTATGCCTAAAATGATATGCAAAATGACTAATGCAAACTAAAGCAACTAAAAAAAAAACTAATGCAACCTAAGTGCAATGCATGTAACTAAGTTATGCAAAATATATACAAACTAGAAATTAAAAACAGAAACGTACCTCTCCCCAAGCTTAGAATTAAGCTTCGTCCTCGAGACTTGTAGGAGAAGTGTGGAATGAATCTATCAAGTGTAGGCGGAGCGGTGTAACTTGGACAAATCTATCCATTCGACCCATGCTTTCAAAAGCATCCAACATCATGATGCGATTCGAAGTTAATCAAACTCAACTCATACAAATCCAACGTATCCTTTTTTCTTCGAACGACAAAAATTCAATGTTCCTTGGTCACTTGAGAAACCATGACAACAAAGACAAAGTGACAACTGAAGCTAATAGTGTGTGGTGTTTGTATACAGAGATGGTGCCAAGAAGAAAAAGAAGTGAAGTGGCTTTTACGTTTTTTTTTTTTAATAAATCACCCCCTTTTTTTTTTCAATCAGAATGTTAGCACGGCCGTGTCAGCTTTGTAAAGGATTTCCAACACGGCCGTGTCAGGTTGCTGAAATATAACCCAAAACAAACGCGACCGTGTCAGTTTATGTAAAGGTTTTTCAACGCGGCCGTGTTAACCTGCTGTTTGATACTAAATAAAGATACAAAAAAAATATATATATTTTTTTTGATTTTTTTTAACATGAATAAATAGAAATAACAGAAGAAATAAAAACAGAAAACGATTAAATATGGGTTGCCTCCCGCAAAGCGCCTTTCTTTTACGTCTTTGGCTAGACATAGACCTTGCTTTGTTCAATCTGGTGCCTGCGGAATAAATGGAAGAAGTTTTCGGTTAATAATTGGTAATTCAAGTTTAGGTTCATCATACCTTGTTTTCTTCTTCAGATCCATGAAAGTCGTGGCATCCATTAAGTCCTCCCCAAACTTGAACTTTTTCGGCTCTTCACACTTTAAAAGTGGTTTCTCCATGATTGGAAATATCTCCATGACCAATTCATCTTCTCTTTCCCTCTTTACACTTTGAAGTCTTGAGGGGAACGGAGAAAGAGGAGAAAGAGAAACTAACTTGCTTTCAACCGGTTTTGGTACTTCTTTCTTTTCCTTGTCATTCTTCTCAACAAAAAATTCATCTTCTTTTTGTGTACCTTGAGACTCTATCTTACTTACCGAATTAGCAAGTTGAACAATCTGTTTCTCCATGTTCTTGATGCTAGCTCTAGCCTCTTGTTGGAATGCTTGAGTACCGGTGTCAAGGCTTTTCACAACATTGTCTGAGGACATTCCTATGGCGCTATCAGCTTGTTGTTGTGCAAGTTGCTGTTGATGAGGCTGGAAACTTTGTTGATCTGTCACTTGTATCATGTCCTTAGCCTTAGTAAGTTTCAATACCACTTTTGTTAATTCAGAAATTTGAGTTGCAAGGTGAGAGGTGCTCATTTCTTTAACTCCCCATGACATGTCAGCATACAAATCTTCTTGTATAGAATGCCTTGAATCTTCTACAATAGATGTGATCAAGGCTCTTAGCTGAGTCGGTGTTTTATCAAGTAAAGCTCCTCCACTAGAAGCATTTATCAAACGCCTCTCCAATGGTGCTAGCCCTTCAATAAAGTATTGGAGGAGTTGGTGCTCTGGTATACCATGTTGTGGGCATCGAGCACACAATTTTTGAAATCTCTCCCAATAGTTATGTAGAGCCTCCCATTTTTCTTGCTTTATCACGATAATTTCCTTGCGTAGAATTGAGGCTTTAACTTCCGGGAAGTACCTTTTTAAGAACAACCTTGCAAGCTCATTCCATGTGTTTACCGACTTAGATGGCAGGTAATAAAACCAATCTTTAGCAGAGTCTTGTAAAGCAAAGGGAAATGCTCTAAGCTTGATTTGGTCTTCAGTAACATTGTGCGGTTTCATTCCAAAACACACAACATGGAACTCCTTTAAAAACATGTAAGGGTCTTCATTCTCGAGTCCTCGAAAGATGGGTAATAGACGAATAAGACCATATTTTAGCTCAAAGCTTTCCATGACAGGGTAATTGATGCAGATAGATTGTTGGGTGACATCATGAGTCGCCCACTCCCTTATAGTTTGTTCAACTGCCATGGTGATGATAAAATAGTGTACCTGTACTAAAAACAATCTTGGCACAAAACGGTTAGATTTGCCGTATCCCCGGCAACGGCGCCAATTTGATGGGTGTCGAATCCACCAAATAATATATAAAGTGAACCTACTAATATAGTGGAAGTAAGGTTCGTGTCCTCAGGGATACAGATTAACAGTTATATACCAAAACGTTTTAAGTGCAAGTACAATTGTTAAAAATGAGGGGTTTTGAATTAAACTTAAACTATAAAGAAAACAAAGTAAAATAAAAGTTAAAAATAAAAAGAACTAATTAATTCGTAAAGTGAATTCTAATATTAAAGGCAAATTCCAACACTAAGGCAATTTCTTAACTTGATTCGGCTTACGATCATTAACGAATATGGTGCAATGATATTTTAATTCAAATGGTATGTATCAATACTAGACGTCACGCCGTTCGGACATCCACTCTATCTAATGTCTAATCAAGCGCAGTTCGTTGACTAGAGCCAACCCGCTACTCTAAGCTCACGCCGTTCGGATCTTAGCGTGCGGGTTGCGGTGATAAAAGTATCGATTAGAACTAAATACACACGCCGTTCGGAATACTTAATTCGATTGAATGATCCTATAATAATTTTGAGTTCATAGACAAACACAAAATATTATTTGTTCCTTGTTTCAACAATTAAAACTTGATTAAGGTTTTAAAACTTGAAGAACTATATTAGAGTTATTAACAAAGTGGCCAATTTTATTAACAATCTAATATATAACCGGATTAGATCCGGATTTGAGATCAAGAATCAAACAAACAAACCATTCACATAAAAGTATCTCATAATCATTTCACATAAACACTGAATCAAAAGCCAAAGAAACAAACCCTAATGTTGAAACTTAAATTGATTTAACCACACATGGTAGCTAAATCAAACAAACAAAAACAAAACAAAACATAAACTAAAACTTACTAGCAAGAACAATTAATCGTTCTTCCCTTTCAAAAACCAAAAATATGCTTCTGCTGCTTGCGTCCAACTCCTTTAAAAATGCAGCCCCCCCTTTTGACTTTTTTTTTTTTTTTTTTTGTAACTGTCGAAGACACCTAAACAAACCCACGTTCCCTTTTTTTTTTAATTAACTCTTAGGGCCGAAATGATATTTTCTTTTATGTTTTAGCTCCAGCACATGTTTCTCAAATATTAGAATAATAATAATTTCTAAAGTTTAGAAATTATTAAATTCCAAACAGAAGCTTCGAACGGCCGTATGAAATCGTGAATGAATTCTGCACGGCCGTCTAAAGTGTATGTTTCACAATTTCTCTTCAACTTCAAAACGTTCATCATCCATGAGCCTTCCAATGCTTCCGCAAGCCTTTGACATCTCTCCCGAGTGTCTCGCGACCTACGAAACAACCAAAAATAACCAAAGTAGACTCTATTCCAACCAAAAACTTATATTTACAAAATATTATGACATAAACGGGTCAAATGCATAAAATATGATCAAAACAAACGCTAAATGCATGCTAAATAAAGCCTAAATATGCACCTAACAAATCTCTCCAAGCTTAAACCTTTCCTTGTCCTCAAGGAAGTCAAGAATAAGAATAAGTAGGAAAATGAAAAGAAACAAAAACAAAACATAAACTAGCATGCTTAAGAAGTAACTACACCTATTCTCGTCTTGGATAAGAATTATGAGCATGAAATCATATTATTATGCTAATTTTCAATTGACATGCTTAAAGGCTTTCAAGATTTTTATTAACAACACATACCTAATTTGCTAGTTATGGTTCTTTAACCCTCAAATCCTGGATTTATCGTTTCATATGAGTTAGTCCATGTTAAGTTGATTGATTAAATGTGCCAACACATTTCTTCACACGGTGGAAACCTTCCTAACCTCAAGGACTGTAGAGAGCAAGTAATCTTTGACCACACGGAGTCACAAATGATTTGAATAACGTTGTATGTGTGATAACTTGTAAGTGGCATTTTTTTTTTCTTTTCGTGCCACATAACTTATTCATTTTTTTTTTCTTTTCTTGCTTCGTTTTTTTTTTTGCTCTTTTTTTTTTCACACGTTTCAAATGGACTCGGCTCTCAACCTATTTTTGTTAGGTCTCGGTTCCCTTATGTGATCCGATCGGTATAAGGCACACATGGATTTAGGAGTTTTAGCTTTGTAAATCCAAGAATAAAAGGGCACTAGCATAACGGGGTACATGTGTCTTTTATTTACCATCAACCTTTAAGCATGTAACCTATTATTAACATAATAATTTTCTATCATTTTTCATGTTGCCCCCCACTATATTCTTTTCAAGACAATCAAGGTGTAATTAAAAAAAAATCTTTTTTATGCCTAAAATGATATGCAAAATGACTAATGCAAACTAAAGCAACTAAAAAAAAAACTAATGCAACCTAAGTGCAATGCATGTAACTAAGTTATGCAAAATATATACAAACTAGAAATTAAAAACAGAAACGTACCTCTCCCCAAGCTTAGAATTAAGCTTCGTCCTCGAGACTTGTAGGAGAAGTGTGGAATGAATCTATCAAGTGTAGGCGGAGCGGTGTAACTTGGACAAATCTATCCATTCGACCCATGCTTTCAAAAGCATCCAACATCATGATGCGATTCGAAGTTAATCAAACTCAACTCATACAAATCCAACGTATCCTTTTTTCTTCGAACGACAAAAATTCAATGTTCCTTGGTCACTTGAGAAACCATGACAACAAAGACAAAGTGACAACTGAAGCTAATAGTGTGTGGTGTTTGTATACAGAGATGGTGCCAAGAAGAAAAAGAAGTGAAGTGGCTTTTACGTTTTTTTTTTTTAATAAATCACCCCCTTTTTTTTTTCAATCAGAATGTTAGCACGGCCGTGTCAGCTTTGTAAAGGATTTCCAACACGGCCGTGTCAGGTTGCTGAAATATAACCCAAAACAAACGCGACCGTGTCAGTTTATGTAAAGGTTTTTCAACGCGGCCGTGTTAACCTGCTGTTTGATACTAAATAAAGATACAAAAAAAATATATATATTTTTTTTGATTTTTTTTAACATGAATAAATAGAAATAACAGAAGAAATAAAAACAGAAAACGATTAAATATGGGTTGCCTCCCGCAAAGCGCCTTTCTTTTACGTCTTTGGCTAGACATAGACCTTGCTTTGTTCAATCTGGTGCCTGCGGAATAAATGGAAGAAGTTTTCGGTTAATAATTGGTAATTCAAGTTTAGGTTCATCATACCTTGTTTTCTTCTTCAGATCCATGAAAGTCGTGGCATCCATTAAGTCCTCCCCAAACTTGAACTTTTTCGGCTCTTCACACTTTAAAAGTGGTTTCTCCATGATTGGAAATATCTCCATGACCAATTCATCTTCTCTTTCCCTCTTTACACTTTGAAGTCTTGAGGGGAACGGAGAAAGAGGAGAAAGAGAAACTAACTTGCTTTCAACCGGTTTTGGTACTTCTTTCTTTTCCTTGTCATTCTTCTCAACAAAAAATTCATCTTCTTTTTGTGTACCTTGAGACTCTATCTTACTTACCGAATTAGCAAGTTGAACAATCTGTTTCTCCATGTTCTTGATGCTAGCTCTAGCCTCTTGTTGGAATGCTTGAGTACCGGTGTCAAGGCTTTTCACAACATTGTCTGAGGACATTCCTATGGCGCTATCAGCTTGTTGTTGTGCAAGTTGCTGTTGATGAGGCTGGAAACTTTGTTGATCTGTCACTTGTATCATGTCCTTAGCCTTAGTAAGTTTCAATACCACTTTTGTTAATTCAGAAATTTGAGTTGCAAGGTGAGAGGTGCTCATTTCTTTAACTCCCCATGACATGTCAGCATACAAATCTTCTTGTATAGAATGCCTTGAATCTTCTACAATAGATGTGATCAAGGCTCTTAGCTGAGTCGGTGTTTTATCAAGTAAAGCTCCTCCACTAGAAGCATTTATCAAACGCCTCTCCAATGGTGCTAGCCCTTCAATAAAGTATTGGAGGAGTTGGTGCTCTGGTATACCATGTTGTGGGCATCGAGCACACAATTTTTGAAATCTCTCCCAATAGTTATGTAGAGCCTCCCATTTTTCTTGCTTTATCACGATAATTTCCTTGCGTAGAATTGAGGCTTTAACTTCCGGGAAGTACCTTTTTAAGAACAACCTTGCAAGCTCATTCCATGTGTTTACCGACTTAGATGGCAGGTAATAAAACCAATCTTTAGCAGAGTCTTGTAAAGCAAAGGGAAATGCTCTAAGCTTGATTTGGTCTTCAGTAACATTGTGCGGTTTCATTCCAAAACACACAACATGGAACTCCTTTAAAAACATGTAAGGGTCTTCATTCTCGAGTCCTCGAAAGATGGGTAATAGACGAATAAGACCATATTTTAGCTCAAAGCTTTCCATGACAGGGTAATTGATGCAGATAGATTGTTGGGTGACATCATGAGTCGCCCACTCCCTTATAGTTTGTTCAACTGCCATGGTGATGATAAAATAGTGTACCTGTACTAAAAACAATCTTGGCACAAAACGGTTAGATTTGCCGTATCCCCGGCAACGGCGCCAATTTGATGGGTGTCGAATCCACCAAATAATATATAAAGTGAACCTACTAATATAGTGGAAGTAAGGTTCGTGTCCTCAGGGATACAGATTAACAGTTATATACCAAAACGTTTTAAGTGCAAGTACAATTGTTAAAAATGAGGGGTTTTGAATTAAACTTAAACTATAAAGAAAACAAAGTAAAATAAAAGTTAAAAATAAAAAGAACTAATTAATTCGTAAAGTGAATTCTAATATTAAAGGCAAATTCCAACACTAAGGCAATTTCTTAACTTGATTCGGCTTACGATCATTAACGAATATGGTGCAATGATATTTTAATTCAAATGGTATGTATCAATACTAGACGTCACGCCGTTCGGACATCCACTCTATCTAATGTCTAATCAAGCGCAGTTCGTTGACTAGAGCCAACCCGCTACTCTAAGCTCACGCCGTTCGGATCTTAGCGTGCGGGTTGCGGTGATAAAAGTATCGATTAGAACTAAATACACACGCCGTTCGGAATACTTAATTCGATTGAATGATCCTATAATAATTTTGAGTTCATAGACAAACACAAAATATTATTTGTTCCTTGTTTCAACAATTAAAACTTGATTAAGGTTTTAAAACTTGAAGAACTATATTAGAGTTATTAACAAAGTGGCCAATTTTATTAACAATCTAATATATAACCGGATTAGATCCGGATTTGAGATCAAGAATCAAACAAACAAACCATTCACATAAAAGTATCTCATAATCATTTCACATAAACACTGAATCAAAAGCCAAAGAAACAAACCCTAATGTTGAAACTTAAATTGATTTAACCACACATGGTAGCTAAATCAAACAAACAAAAACAAAACAAAACATAAACTAAAACTTACTAGCAAGAACAATTAATCGTTCTTCCCTTTCAAAAACCAAAAATATGCTTCTGCTGCTTGCGTCCAACTCCTTTAAAAATGCAGCCCCCCCTTTTGACTTTTTTTTTTTTTTTGTTGTAACTGTCGAAGACACCTAAACAAACCCACGTTCCCTTTTTTTTTTTAATTAACTCTTAGGGCCGAAATGATATTTTCTTTTATGTTTTAGCTCCAGCACATGTTTCTCAAATATTAGAATAATAATAATTTCTAAAGTTTAGAAATTATTAAATTCCAAACAGAAGCTTCGAACGGCCGTATGAAATCGTGAATGAATTCTGCACGGCCGTCTAAAGTGTATGTTTCACAATTTCTCTTCAACTTCAAAACGTTCATCATCCATGAGCCTTCCAATGCTTCCGCAAGCCTTTGACATCTCTCCCGAGTGTCTCGCGACCTACGAAACAACCAAAAATAACCAAAGTAGACTCTATTCCAACCAAAAACTTATATTTACAAAATATTATGACATAAACGGGTCAAATGCATAAAATATGATCAAAACAAACGCTAAATGCATGCTAAATAAAGCCTAAATATGCACCTAACAAGCATGTACAAAACAAAACCTTTATTCTTTTTGCGAAGTTTATGCATGTTAGTTTGTCACGTTTCCCTGCAGAAAGAATAAACGTTTTGTTTTGTACATGCTAATTCGGGTTCGTTTCCCAAAAATATTTTGTTCATGTGTGTTCATATATATAGTAAATTGTTTTTTTCTTCCCTAGTTTTGATCTTATTTTTAACAACTATTTTGAAATAACATTATGAATACCCAAATCTATTGATGATGGGGGTTAATGATTTGTATTGATTATGTGCTTTAGAATACTATTATTTTCGATTTTTAGGTAGTCTTGTTGCTTGGTTAAATTGGTTTACATATTTGGGGAATGCCCCTTTTATGAACTAGTGGAGACACACTTAACTACTTCTTTTATTTGGTTGGTTGATAATACAAAGTTACTGGGGTAATACCCTTTACAAAAAAAACGAAGCAATATCTTCTATATTCCGAAACCTCGTTCGGAAGACGTACTGACACTTAACGTTTAATTGTGTATTCCCGGAAGTGGGTGGACCCACCGTAAAAAACTCATTTTCGTTTCCCAAATAAATAATTAAGTATTAAACTTAAAGTATATATAGTTTAAGTCGTAAATATTACAAATATATTTACTTTTTATTTCATATATTAAATATTTAATTGCAAAATAATACTTATTATAACATTTTAGTGTAAATTGCAAAAATGGTCCTTTATGTTATTTATCAAAATAGTCCTTTAAGGTAAAAAGACAAACTACCCTTCACTTAACTGAAAAACTTAACTTTAGTTAGTGTAAAGTACCAGATTGGTATAAAACTTCGAAAATAAGGATGTTATTTGTAGATTAGTTTGCTAAAGGACCCAAATTGCAACAGCCATACAACATAAAGGACTTAATTTGTAGTTTACTTCGTTAAAAACTAAGTTTAATTTCTGTGTGTACACATGGGCTAAATAACAATACTTGAAAAATATATAACCATTATATTTAAGAATTTGTAAATATTTAATATTTAATGATTTTTAAATACTTTTATAAAAATACATTATTTATAAAGTTTTGGCTCCATCAACTTTTCACTCAATTTTTTCCCTAACAAAATTATTTTTATTCCTTCCCCCATTTTCTCCTCATTTTCCTAAAAAAAAAGAAAAGATTTATGCCCCTTTTAAAACTTTCATTTATTATAATTATATATATATATATATATATATATATATATATATATAGGGGAGGGATTTTTTACAAAGGCTAAAAACTCTAAAAAGGCTAAGAAGAAATCTGGGGCGTCGGATTATGGTGTTTACGGCCCAGATGGACGCGGTGGCATTTTTGTAATTATTTTGATGTTTTGCTGACGCGCGCGATGGAACCAGGGGTAGATTTGTCATTGCGTTTTTCCAACACCATGTATATAAAAAAACGCCATGCTTAAAACTGACTCTGTAAAAATAACACCACGCATATGAAAATATTAATTAATAAAAAACGCAATAACTTACCTGCTACAAAGTAACACCGGAATCAAATTGAAAACGTCATAACAATGATTAACACTATCATCACTGTAAAAATGAAAAAAAACGCCATAACTTATTTGCAACAAAGTAACACCAGAGTCGATATGAAAACGTCATAACAAGAATTAACAGATCGAATTGAAAAAAACGCCATAACTTATTTGCAACAAAGTAACACCAGAGTCGATATGAAAACGTCATAACAAGAATTAACAGATCGAATGATTATAGATAACAGAGCGACGCCCCGGATTTTTTCTTAGCCATTTTAGAACGAATCAATAATTAACAGATCGAATCAATGATCGACGCCCCAGTTCGAATGATGAATGATTATGGATAACAGATAGAGAATGCCGATCAGATAATCGTAAAACATCCAACTTTCAAACGAAAACGTCAAAACCCAACAAAAACATCATCGCTTCCAAATCAACACCATACGTTAAAAGGACGAATATGCCCCTCCGCCTGTTTTTACCCACATGGACGCGTGTATGATGGTGATTGCTTCCTACACTTCTTAGAGTTTTAAGCCTTTTTAGAAAATCCCAAATCTATATATATATATATATATATAATAAAGCCTTTTTTAGGCTTAAGATGGCCCCTTTGAGGCGATAGATGGGCCTTTTAAAGCAACAAAATATAAAAGATAAGAGGAGAAGCCGAACAACCCAAATCATCATTTATTCATTTCATATTGTAACATCCCGTTTTTTTTCTAGTTTAATTAAATAATTGAACTTTATATTTAAGTATGGTAAGATGGATAAATTCTGAGTAATATGTTTATTAATGTAACATTCCGTTTTCTGGATGAAATATAATATTTAAAATTTTATTTAAGACATAGTTTTATGAGAAATTAATAGATAAATTAATCATGAGTTAGAAAACAAATATCATTAAATAATTAGACACCCATTATTATATTAACAAGACTATTAACTAAATTTTGTGCACATAGGTGTTTAACAAAAGAAATAAATGATCTAAAAGTTTATTAAATTAATTCTTCACTTAGTATGTCGGCAAATATATATTGAATTTATAGATAAGTAAAAACTTTACAATCAAGTCTAGATATGTTTTTTTATTAAATACTAGATTATTACCCGTGTATTACATGGGATTTCGGTTCTATATGTTTTATTTAAATTTAGGTATTAAATTTATTTTTAACATATCCCTATTAAAATCGGTTTGGATATTTATAAATATTTTTCTATCAAAAATTATATGTTAAAATAAAGAAAATTATCTATAATAATTGGTTAATTTTTTTTAATATATCGGGTTAGAAGATAATTCATAATAAGTGGTAAATTTTTAATTTAAACATATTGGGTTAGGAGATAATTCATGATAAGTGGTAAAGTTTTAACTTGAACATATCGGGTTAGGAGATAGATGATGATAATCGGTAAATTTTTATTTAAACATATCATATTAGGTGATAATTGATGATAATTTGTGAATTTTGTATTTGTACTTATCGGGTTATTTCGAATATGGAGCATACAATGACCCGCATTGAAATCATCCATCAAATTGAATTAGAGGATGACACTTAAGCAAAATCCTATGTGGAGTACTTAGAATGTTGACATGTGGATGAGTTACTCAATTATTAGAATAGGTAGAAGTTGTTAAATAAAAACATATTAATATATATGTTGAGTAGAAGAATCGAGAAATTGGTTTGGATATGCATGCATATAAAACAAACAATAAAAAAAAATAGAACAACTTTTATGGTTAAAAAATTTGACTAACGGCGGTTTGTACGTGGGTATATATATACATATGCATGCCTAGCAACAAAATATATGAATAAAAAAAATATAATATTATAACAAGAAATAAGTTTTACTCGATTAAATTCGAAGTATATTGGTGCTGGTGATCGTAGTTGTATGCTTGAGAGACGGCCGATTACTAACGGGTTATTTTTAAGCTCGAGTAACTAGCATAAGTAGAGGTAAGTACACTAACCCGAAACTAAATCATTTTACATGTATTGACATGTTATATTATTTTGTGGAGATGAGACATGTTTGATTTCATGTTATGGGATGTTTTATGGTATGACGGGTTTAATTATATGATTTGATATATTTATAAAAAGAGAAGCAAATATATGTAAGGATTTCAGGTGTTGAAATCCCAAGGGGTTCGGGTGTTAAACTCCACATATATAAAAAGAGGAGCAAATATATGTAAGGATTTCGGGTGTTGAAATCCCAAGGGGTTCGGGTGTTGAACTCCACATATATAAACAAAGGATCAAATATATGTAAGGATTTCAGGTGTTGAATCCCAAGGGGTTCAGGTGTTGAACTCCACATATCTATACTATCTATAAAGCCAATTAGAAGGGCATTTTAAGATACCCAAAAAATAAGAACAAGTTACATATTTAACTGCATAATGTACAAGAAAAATGAGGGTAGTTTGGTCTTTAAGCACTATTTTCATTTTAACCCTCCTAATTAATTACACTATAAACCCTAACTAATTTCACTCTAATCCCTAAATTTACGAAATGAACTTATATTATTTAGAATTTATCCCCCAGATTACGCTTCTGACTGTAAGATTTTAAATCAATACTGTTAAAAATTTTCCGAAAACATCAAAGCAATCGTCAACATTTTATCTTCAATACGCACTAAAAATTTTCGAAAACACACTTTTAAAACTTAAAGTACAAGAAGTTAAAGCATAAAAGTACAACTATAATTGCAGGTCAGTTGTTTTTATAAAACAAGTGCAGTTTTAAGTTGTTTTTTATAAAACAAACCAGTTATCTAACCTGTATATAAACTATCCAGTTTACTAAAAAAACAACTACATTCCAGTTTAGCTCATTTACCATCCTGTTTAAACCAATACAGTCCAAATACAGTCCAGTTTTTAGTACAAAAATACAGTATCTAACTCAAATAACACAAAATCCATCAAATTCCAGTGATCGGCAAATCGTTGGCGCATTTGAGTTGTAACAAATGTGGTTCTAGCTGGTTCAGCACAATTTTACAACCAAAAGCTCAAACAATCAACCCAAAATAGTTCAAAAGTAAAAAAAAATGGAGATATTACATGTATTTGCAGCTGGTCCGCGAGTCGTGACTATGCTGCTCGACGGTCTTCTATTCCAACTGCTCGAAACCCTGCGTGTCCGAGTCCATAAATATACCATTTGAGTAGAGAATGGAGTTATTTTTTCAACCATATCATATACATATGCTTGTGTTAATACATTTCTACTTCATAATAATAGAAACCATACAATTAAACTCACTTTAGCTAATCCAAAGAGTTATAAAAAACAGCTCAACCCCAAAAGGCCAAAAAAAAGTTAGGATTAATTTACATTAAATACAATTCAAACTTCAAATTTGAAACAGTTACGGATGCATTGCCACTATTGTAAAATAACAATATGCTTAAAAACAAAATGTACATTAAGCCTTAAATCTTACCTCTTACAATATTGACAATTCCTAGCTGCAACAACTCTCAATATCTCATGCATCTCAAATTACTAGCAGCTTACAGTTTTGCTGCAAATACAATCATGGTTAGTCAGTTTCTGTTTATCTTTTGCAAACTCACTACATAGTAATAAAACTTCAAGAGTTCATTACTAAAAATGTCAAAATTACCATGGAAGGTTATGTTATGTTTCCTTCTTGCTGCTTTCGCTGCTCGACTTTGTCAACTGTCATAGCTGTCTGTCAACATCTTTGTGTTACAATCGAACAAATGTTTCAGACATTTTTTACAAATCCAGTCATGTTACAACATAAAACCATGTCAATAAATAGGACGAAACAATTTCAGACATTATTTAGTTTATAGGATTTTATAAAATATTTAAATATAATTTGTAAATATCTAAGTAAAAATCGTAACAGATGGTGTATAAAATTCTGGTTAACAAAACTGGAATGTTAATTCCACAAAAATTGGGCTGAAAACAAACTTTTTCATGTCATGTTTGCAATCTGCTGTATGTAAATATCAAGTGTTAATTACATTACGTCACTACAAAAACAAAGGTAATAAATATCATATATTAATAGCAGTTTGTCTTTTTTAAAAACAAAGGTAGTAAATATCATATATTAATAGATGAAAACATTCAAACTTATTTAAAAGTATAACCTGAAGACCACTAAACTCTGATTTAAATATATGAGTTCTCATTAAAACATTACACTTTTTACATCTGTTAATCTGTTATAACAAAAACCATAGCCAAATAAAACAAATTAAAACCAATATAACTAAAAATCTTTATATTTACAATTTGATTAATACTTATATGTATCATGTTTTACCAAGCCCTACCTTTTTTTACTTTAATCTATTATATGAAAACACAACGTCAATAACAAACACACATATTAGTCAAACTTTATAAAATCTCTTACGGAAAAATATGCACACAAATAAAAATCAATTATAATCAGTGTTAACGAAGCCTAGATGGAGGCCAGATTCCTAAACCTCTCTAATGAAGGCTGGACAAGCACATCTAGGGAGTTAGGCACTTTGTACAACTGATTTCATTTAAAATAATACATTCAAACAAGTTTCATGTTAAAAATGACATATTTAGAACAAATAGCCACATTGAATGTAAAACAAACAAAATGACAGTTAAAAAATTTCATAAAATAGCTGATAGAACCACGCCTATAGTCCAAGTTTTAACACCAGTGGGCAGTTAATTCCCGTATCCAATCGGAAACTCACTGGTGAAGGGACTTGCTACCGGTCGGGGTATTTAGATGACTTACATTGATGTTTCAATACCCATAATAATAGAAATCTGACTACCGTCTCTTATAATTCCTCACCAGTCGCCAGTTGATTACCGACTACATCCCAGAACTAACCAGTGAACATACCTACAACATTATTGAACACAACACTTGGTTACTATATGGAAAAAAATATAAAGCTAACAAGTACTTGATTAAGTAAATGGTTAAATACTTACAATTATTTGTTAAACTAAGACCAGATTAGTAGCCAAAAACTTCCATATGCACAAATTTTTCAATCCACTATAACTAACTCTGCAAAAAAGACACAATTGGTCATTATGTAAAATCAAACAATCATAATCTACTCAGAATGTCATGGTAGATAAAACAAACAAAAAAAACTTCAAAATTATCACATTATCTAATAACAATAAGCAGATTGAGTCAATTTAAACTTCAACTACAGCATGTAAACATAATAACAACTATGTTTAACTAAAACATAACAACAACTATGTTTAACTAAAACATAACAACAACTATGTTTAACTAAAAACATTGTATGCTCTAATTACACTTAAATGTTGTTCAACACTGACCATCAACCATCTTTTTCAAAACCAATCAAACACTGCTCACAACATTTTAAAGAAAAGCTACAAAAACAAAAAAAGTAACAATGTACCCAGTTGTGAGAGTCGTAAGTTGTTACATGAATTAGGAACTCTTCCCTCCAATCTGCAACGTGATAAAATGCCACACCTAAGCTTTGAAATCTTTCTTGTCCGGCTGTGTCCCAATAAACCAACTTACCCTTACTAATTTAAGAATCAGCATCTTCGAACGGCAAACTTTACACGTGTTTCTCGCAAATAGAAAAGAAAAATAGTCAATGTCTATAGAAATGTGACTTAATATTTAAAAAGTTAGCATATTGTATGCAACAAAGGCAACTAAATAAATCATCATGACATATCTATAAGTTCAAAACCATTCACAAAAACATGAAACTTCAATATCAAGCCGAATCACTAAAAAATATTATGTGGATAAAACTTGATAGTGAATCTCTTGTATATCAAACCAGACACGTAAGCCAACAATAATATCCATTAAAATAAGTCTGTTCAGTCATTTACATCAACAACAAGTTTCTCTCAATTCTTTCAACTTCATGATAACACTTTTCAACCTCACACAAAAAACAATGGCTTTATAATCAGGGTTCAAAATTACACAGATAATCATAACTTAACATTTACTATGAGTGCAAAGTATAAAAAATTAGCATATACTCATCCATACTAAAATCAAAACTTTCAATTATAAAGCAGTAAAAATCCCATGGAAAAACAACAATAGATCTTAAAATGGTTTATTAGCCAATACCCCTCTGAAATCTAAATCTTATGATAAAACGTAATAACAGTTAGCATATATTCAAACCACAAGAATATCAACTCTCAATTAGCATAAACAAACAAAAACGCATGAACTAATCAACAATATAGGCTGCTAATCGTTTTACCTTACTATCATAACCCTTTAAAGCCTTCACTCGGTGAGTTGAATAATACATCTGCAAGCGTTAATAAGCATCGATCATAACGGAAAACTTCAAAACAGCGACTGTCGTCCTTTGATTAACCCAAATCGTACAAGTTACAACCGGAGACCAAATCTAATGATGAAGACAGAGCAGGAATCGGAGGCGACTAGGGTTTGTCGGACAAATTTCTCTAGGGTTAGGGTTCATTTGGACACTAGAGAAAAAGAGGCGTGGATAAGTGATTAGGGTTTGTGATTATTTGTTGTTATATATATGCCCGGTGTTCAAACGGATGCCCAGACCCGACCCGTGGATCACACCAGATCCGTTTTACATTAAAACCCCATCTAATAAAAAAGCCCATGTTTAATGTTTTTTGGTCCATGCAGATTTTTTTATACAACTATAAAACTAATGCAGATTTTTTTGGCCCATCCATTTTTTATAAATTTTATTCCAAACAATTAATTTTCTTTTTTATATATTTAAAGTGTATTAATATGTTAACTATAAAACACACTTTAAAAGTCTTTTTATAAAACAATTTTAAAAGAAGTAGATAAATATTGTATTTTCAGCGATCAGTGTTGCGCTAGCTCCAGCTACTGAGGTGATAGTCAAAGAGGAGAAGTCCGTCGATGTCCAGAAACAAAAGGATATAAAAGGTAAACACAAAGAAAAACCGGAAATCCCCGAGCTCCCTCTGGATGATACCTGGTGGTGGGAAAATCTGGATCTTATCGAAGAGATGTGTAGGAAATACGACTAATTTCCGTCTCATCTTCATGAAAGCGGCTAATACCGGACTATTTATTTTCAACTCGTATGTTAAGATTTAAATGTTTTCGTAATTAACTCGTTGTTATTGCAATATTATCATCTCTGGTTTTCATATTCAATTATTACTTACTTTATATTTGTTACGCCCATCACCAAGGTCCACAATATAACGATGCACTTTAGTACAAAAATAAACGAAATCAAGAAATGTGCTTATACACGCGTTTAACCAAAAATATCGTCCCGCTGCATCGCGCGGGTCCCTACTAGTATATATATAAAAAGAAGTAATAATCCTCAAGGGTTTAAATTAAACCCACAAGAAAATCTGTGTAAATTCCAATAAAGTAATGAGGATTAAATAAATGATTTTGGGGTGTTAAATCCCAACAAAAGAATATATAAAAGAAAAAGGGTGGACTTACTTAGCGAAAGCTAATAAAAATATTTTTAAATGTTTTCAGGAAAAACACCTATAAATGGTTGAAGCTTCATGGACGTGACTGGACTGACAAAGAACCCTACTCTTGTGTTTAGTATTTTGTAAAAGGAAGTCGTTGTATAACAATCTAGTTTTTGTTGTAATAAATATAAAATGAAATGAGATGTCACTACGAGTGGCAAGTTTTGGAAGTAAATTGGGACCTACTCTGACAATATATTTTTGTAAGTATTAAAAAAAAATTTGGGTCGTTTCACATATCATCATGGCTTCGTTAAAAGTGTAAATTGAGTTTTAGGCCGGAACCTGTTCCGTATAAAAACCGAGTATTGGGCCACTTGCCTCCTTATCTGACTTGACTGGAACCGTTTTCTACCGTTGTTTTTTAAATTCCCAAGTTCGAATCCTACCATTGGAAAACGATAATATTGTCGTTGGACTGCATATATGTTAATTGATGGTTTGGTTGATTACTTCACTCGAAAACGCAAACCAAAAGCAAAAAATACATGAAAGTTCTCTCATTTTAATCTCTCTCTACACTTCTAGTCTCGAAATAGCATCGCAATCATCCGTTGGTGAAGGTTCTTCCCTAGCCCCAATTGATAAGGTTCTTGCGCATAATCGAAACCAAATAGTTTGATAAAATTGGGATTTGATGGAGATGAGTGACGGGTTTTAAATTGCTCGTTGCAAGAGCTTTAATTTGTTATGATCAGCTTCAAACTCCACTTTGGAAAGCATATTAGAAGGAAGTTTTGCCTAATGTCAAAACAAGTCCCGGATTACAAGAAATTCAAAATGAGAGGGCGGGTCATGAAATATATAGTTTTTTATATGCTTTTGCAAGTTACACCTCACTTTGACATCATGAAATAGATTACCTTCGTTCAAGTGAAATAAGCATAACATGAATGTTTTTTAACAAAAATTATACGAACCTACTTGATCAGATAATATGTGTTATCTTAATCCAGTTCATTTTCTAAAAAGTTGTGAACACTAAAGGCAAGCATATATACTATATCATGACGTGGTTTTATTAGTCAACCACCAAAAATTATACAAACACTGCCTTTGTTTTGAAAGTAGTTAGAGCTTGATTGCATGTCTATGCATCTTTTAAATAAAAATTAAAGAAGAAAAAATAACAGGGTATATTTCACTTTGTTTAAGGTGAAGAAAACTTACGTACGGATCGAGCAATTATATATGAAGCAATAATGTAAATTATTCTACAGGCCATTGGGATTGGTGGTATATATATTAGTCCTCAACTCCTCATATATATATATATATATATATATGCACTTCACCCTCTAATCTTTAACCACCAACTCACTCTCAAATCTATGTTTTCAAGAACCCTAATTAGCTAGGGTTTGATGAGGAAGATGAAGATGTTAAGGAGTTCAAAAAGGCTGGTGCTTTTTATGTTCTTCCACGGCTTTCTTGAACTGCGTATGCTTAATTTTCGATCAAGTTCAATATTTGCAGTTCAATAATGCTATGGAAAAACACAGAAAGGATTAATTACTGCGCAAAAAATGGCAAATATTGTGATGAACAACTAATATATATCCAGCCATCTCCCAATGGATCAGATAAAATGATACACTTTATATTTCTATGCTGTCATATAAACTTTATATGAGGTGTATAAGGTACATGATTGATCTATCACTCATTCATTATTTATAAGTAATTAAGTCTCTTATAACTTTATATGATGCATATACATTCTTCTATAATTAAGCCTTATATGAGGCATGTAGGCTTTACATGGTTTCGCTTAGCTACTTGCGCTTTCGTGTCTCTCAATGTGGTCAACACTGGGTGTTTTCCAAGAGCGAGGCTTACATTTGCATTAGTTCATCCAAAGTTCCTTACCCTTATGAACAATCATTGAACAAACCATCTTCCTATCAAGGTTAAGGAGTCAACTGAGCAAGACTATACAACACATGCATATAGTAATTTACTTGCAAAATAAGATTTCTTCCTCCATGTGTGTATATATATATATTGATCGTTTATTTTACCCAAATTTTTCAGATGCCTATTAACTGTTTAAGTTATATGTAGTGGAATTCCTACTAGTTTTTTATTCTTATCGACTGTTTATTTAGGTCTGAATCTGAACTATTCAGTGGCGTGCTGGCCTGGTTGATCAGACCGTTTGGTTGAAGCCGTAGGTTTAAGCAAATAAGATTTTGGGTCTTAGCGGCCTTCAGAACGAATCAGATGGTGGACGAGGTCTGAACGACGGGGCGACGAGGGCGGAGATGAAGTGGCGACCAAAAACATGTTAAAAAAACAAAAACGGTCCTCGCATGGACACAGGTTTTTTGAAATGCATTCGTGCCCGCAAGTCGTGTGAAGAAATTCGAACCAAATTTTCATCTCTTTTTAGTTTAATGTTTTGGTGTGACTTCGTGTGACTTATTAAGTCACTTTTTTTAATCTTAATCATGTTTATTCATTTTATTCAATGTATTCAATTAATTAGATTCATGTTTATGTGATTACATGTTAAACTAAACTTTATTGAAGCATGATCTTTAATTTTATCTAATCCGACGGTTATTCAATAATAGATCTATTGGTCTGACACACTCACCCAATACCTTATCCGATGATGATTGTAACCGCTTATTTATTCATTTTGGTTTAATCATCCAATAATTTATCCGAGGATGATTGTAATTAACCTACTTTTAAATTTATTCATTTTTATCATCGACACTTAGTATGTGTGATTAAGTGGATGTTAGTCATGAGGTTTGATTGTGCCTATGTTTATCTTGTATGATACACTTCGCATTTATAGTTTAGACATAACAAAATAATTGAATCTTTCTAATAATTTTAATCATTATCTATATATATATTTATACATATGTTTACTCACCAGCTAATTCTTTAGCTGAACATATACTACTTCAACATGATTTCAAGAAAAGCAGCTTAGGAGGATTTTGAGATGCTTTCACATTTAGGATTATGGATATAGTTTAATTAAATAGAATTTAAACTTTGTTATGTTAATTTGTTGATTTGAGGTTTGAAACGATATAACTTTTTATTTGGATTTATGAAAAGGTTTGTTAATATATATTTTGACGTTTAATTCATCATGCGCTACGAGCAATATATTCACTTATGGTCGGGATGTGACAGATTGCATATATAAACTAACCATGTTTTTATTCCCACGCCAATGTAGGAGAAAGAAAATTTTTGGGATTTGTTTGTTAATTTTAGAATCTCATTCACATGTCCAACCAAACAGATCATTTTAAACATTCAACACTTCGGAGCTGTTTGTTTCCCCTCTTAATGGTTCAGTTCAGTGATTAATCATTTAGATTCAACATTCAGAGCGTTTGTTTCATAAAAAAGAGCCTCTGAATGGTTCAGTTAAGTGCTGAATGGTTAAGAGATAGAAAGATGTTGGATGAAACTGAATGGAGCATGTATCAAACTTACTATCATCTGAAGTTTTACCCTAACATCCCTCTCATTGATAGAGTCTCTTAATGGTTTGGACCTCTTAACCATTCAGCACTTAATGATACAGAGTTTGCCAAACAGCCCCTTAACCATTCAGACCTCTTAACCATTCAGCATTTAACTATTCAGCACTTGCCAAACAGCCCTTTAGTCTGTTTCATAATTTTCAGATTCAAAATTGGTCGATTCAAAAACCTAAAACCGTCCCGATTAAAATTCAAAGTTACAAACTGTAGGTTGGAATATCCGAAAACTAAGGGATCGCTCATATATATATATAAAATACATTATAAGGAAGAACATGAAATAATGACAATTTACATAAAAGTACAAAAGTATTAAAAATTTTATAAGGTATAGCATCCCCTCTCAAACGCAGGTGGCGGTCCAAGCCATAGTTGTGAGTGGAAGAATTCAAGTTGGCGTCAACGTAGATCCTTGGTGAAGATGTTAGCAACCTTGAAGGAACTTGGTTGGTATAAATTCGGTATATGAAGTTTCCCAGAGGTGACAAGTTCTTGAAATAAGCGATAATCCAAGTCAATGTTTTTAGCACGTTTATGTGCAACGAGGTTTTGGGTTAAAATTATAGCACTTTTATTGTCGCAAAGTAGTGCCAGTTTGTCTTTCTAGTGGTAAAGCATTGACTTCTCGAAGGAGGTGTGTGAGCCAGATTATTACAGCCATTGTGTTAGCCATGGCTCAATATTTTAATTCACAACTATAACAAGAAATGGTAGGTTGCTTTAGCCATGGCTCGGAAATTCAATTCAGTAAGGATAATTTACACATATTAAACAATATATATACATATATACATATATGTATATATATATATCTTGGAATTTTAAAGGTGGTCGTTTTAGTTCCGTTTAAATGACGACTCACACATGCATCTAGTCTCACTCCTAAACTACACCAATGAGCAACAACTCAATAAATGAGGATATATAGATTGTCACCCCAAAACTCAAAATCATAACCTATGGCTTTATTTAAAACTTAAAACACTACATATCACTCCACCCAATCTACAACCCATGTTACCATTTTAAGACAAAACTGCCTTTTTAGTCATTTATGTTTATACAAACATACACTTTAGGCATGTTAATTATGTATAAAACTCAACATCATTTTTCATTAAATTTAGTGCATTATAATGATGTTAAAGTTTCTAGTTAAGTCAATGAAGTGTTAAAAGACTGATTTTACATCAAATATAAAAACAAATAATGTTAATTATGAGTTTTGTATATAATTAAAGGCCCGAAAATATAGGTTTGTAGAAACATAAATAACTAAAAATGCAATTTTATCCGATTTTAAAGACTTCAACTTTCATAATGATGGACTTAATTTTGTGAGTGTGACCATTTTAATAAGCTTTAACTTTTATGAATTCAAGTCTAGCTTCCAACGTTTTGTTCATTAATTATCAAAATTAACAATATACATGTATAGTAGAAAAACCTTGAAACAATGACCCTAGCTAGCTAGTTGCTTAATTATTGAAACTCGTACAAAGTACACATGGGTAAAAACGAACGGTTATTCATTCATGCATCGTCATATATATATAGTGCAAAAAATAGCATCAATTTATAGTGTAGTAGACCAAGATCTCAATTTTCGCTGTCACAACGCTATCACAATGTCAAAAAATATGCTTTTTAATTTTCTAAACATATATTTATATATGACAATCAATCTTCTGGGTCCATGTATAGCTAAATCACTGTACTCAATACTAATTTTGTTTATGTTGCTTCTTTATGGTACTAGAGTTTCATTGCAACAAAACACTTAATTCATACACATGCTTGATACTTTGCAGTTGTTATATATATATATCATGTTGGCCATGGCCATGGGTACGTACGCCACTAACGTTGACGATGATCATTCACATAATTATAGCGACACAAAGTTATCGGGACGTACACCATTACTGCTACCAAACATTCATGGCATTTTTTGAATCTCTATGTCACGTGTCTTTTAATTGTTACAGTTGCTAGTTATAATTCATTTCCTCATTTTTGTATGTATCTCTTTTCGTTGTCCTATGATTCTTGATTGGAAATTTAATTAAGTTCAAGGTAAATCAAGACGTGATACGAAACAGTAATGTCATGTGTTTCTTGCATAGCATCATTAAAGTTTAAAATGTTGTTGCTGGTCTTAAGACTATGTAGAAAATGTAAAAAGAAAACATAAACCCTGTAAAGGCTGAAATTAGTCGGTTAAAGGAATTTTTTTGCAAAAGTTGTGTATTTTACGATTGAAGTTGTTTCTAGGGCGGGGAAGGGAAAATATAAGTTGTTTCGAGTGATTTCGCTACTACATCAAGTAGTGGATTTAAGAATTTTTGTTAGAGATTTGCTACTTGAATTAGCGAAGTCTGACCGGACGATGACTGGGATGAGGTGTTGAGTGGGATAGGAATCTAGGATGACTTCGCTAGTTGAACTAACGAAGTCTGAAAACTTGACCTAAAGAAGTAGGCTTTTTTAGGGCATGTGTTGCAGCTCGTTTGGTATGGCGGGTAATGTTCATAGGTGAGGTCATCAGGTTGCTTCTTTGAGCGTTCTTGTTCGAGTAGGCGTGTAAGTTCTGCTACTGTGACGAATTCCTGGGTTGTAACAGCAGAGGCATGGGTTTTTCTGTACAACAGCTGGTGGTACTCTTGGCGCCAGATGTGATTGGGGTTGGGCCTACAAAGTTTAGAACTAACATGCTATGATATTATTGATTAGATTCATTAAAAGGTAAATAATGAAATGACACTACTTTTTTGCTCCTAGAACGTAATAATAATGAAATTCATTAAAAATCAGAAATATCTATTATAGACGGATAAAGATGATACATACGTATAGAAAACTAGTTTAGTGTCAGCGTCATGTTTTGAAAAACAACACACAAATATTGATTTTAGAGATATTCATGAGGGCACGAACAATAATTTTATTTAGTTTTGGGACAAAATTGTGATAAATCGAAACACAAGATATATTTAAAATACTGTTTTTTTAGTACAACAATATTTTACTTAAATTAAAGAAAATTAAATACTTGATTTATTGGTGTAATTTATTAAAATACAACTTCGTAAAAAGTTATATATGCTTAAAAAATACCGAGTTATTTATTTGTAGGATATTATAATTTTATCCCGAAATACCAATTTTATACCCCCATTAAATATAAATCACACACCCCTAGTAGGAAATTTTGAAAATATATCTACTCCTAAAAAAATCTATTAAATATTGAAAGATCAAAATGTAATTCGTGTTATCAAAATATATTATTATAAATATATATTTTAAATATAAAAATATTATTATAAAACATTGACTTTCAATCTCAAAAAAGACACGATGAGACATGGTATTGAAGACTACCAGAACTAATCAAGTATTAAATACTAATTTTCAAACAAAAATAAACACATTACTACATTAGTTTATATTTTATTGTTCGATGCAGACAGCTATAGGTTTACTAATCTCGCTAACATTCATAATTAGGCAGCTATTACAAAGAAATATAAGATAAACGGACAACAAGTTGCGATGTTATCTCCTTTTGTATAGCAAAACCTAGTCTTTTAAAAACTCTATTAATAGATCTTAGGGTCATAATATTACCAACCATGCATGACCCGTTGGATTCGACTAAATAGCTCAGTAGTCACGGGCACTAGGAAACCAAAAGTATCAAATGCAAAGGATATAAACACATAATGGATGTAAATGCACGCCTTCTCATGTTTTGCCACTTTGCATTAAGTCGCTTTTAAGGCAGCATGACCTACCATAAAAGAATTAATTCATAAGTCCACAAGAGGAGAACCCCTGATGGGCCAACACACTCATGTTTCCATCTTATCCATCCAAAGTCCAAAATGTTATTTAGTTTGAGTGTGGATCTTCTTCCAATGGGTCTGTCAAGAAGTTCACAGGTGCTTCTTTCTTAACTGACATCCCTTCACACCTGAAAATGTCAAAAAGAATGTCTTTAACCAAATTATGTTTGTACTTGAACCACGGGAGCTCTTTACAATGTATCGCTTGCTCCCCATAAAGTCCAAATACATCTTGCGACAAACATGACATGTCTCATCAGTCGAGAATATGGGAATAATAAAGCTAATACTTAAGAATAGTATGAAACTCCACCAGTGACATATGTTGGCCCATCCCATCTATCGGTATAACAATAAGAAAATCTTGATCATGAGGTTCTTGTATGCACTCTAATACAGTTTATTTTGTCTAATTGTCATAATGTCGTCATGTCAAAATGTATCTCCATATCCTGAAGAGTCGAATTGGAAATTCAAAGACTTGGGTTAAAGGTTTAGACCATAAATTGTTAGAAAAAATTGGCATGTCAAAGTATACTTCTATTTTTTTACAAATAGTTGAATTGGAAGTTCAAAACTTGGGTTAAAGGTTTAGCCATATACTATCATGATGGTATTGGCTAGATATATAGTAGGATCAGACGTGTACGTGTACGTGTTATAAACCAAATTGGATCCATAATGGGCTATCAATGCGCTCAAACTAACACTGATATTTGGGTTGGATGTTGGCCTTATTACTTTGCTTAATTCAGTCCAATAGTTCCCACTTATGGGATGTTACTGTTGATTATTCATGTCACCTTAACTATAAAACCAACAAATTAAGCACTTAGCACTACATGTGATGGTGTTCACTGTCATCTTAAAAGAGAGATCGAATAGTAGTTGTCACTGATCATATGATCATATCATGTAATTATCTACAATTCACTAAGCTCACACAAGTGTACATGAGCTAAACCTAGTCTATAGCTAATATCTTAAAAAGTTTAATAATTTATCGGATTGTTATGTATTTATCTTACAAAATTAATATAAAAAATATCTGTTGAAACATAATATCTATCGATCAAAATCATATTGTACATGAACTAAATTAATTTCTTCACAAGCATTGTTCATTACTATCCATGTTTTCTACATCCTATCAAATCATAAATAAAATATGCAATTTCCTATTTATATCATAAAAATGCAGAAGTATCACATTTGCGCTTAGAATATAGAATATTCAAACATGTATACACGGGTTTTAAACCTAACCTGATCGAATATATATACCTATATGTATGTATAGTTGACATAATGTTTCAAAACAGTAGAATCAAGAAACGGCAGCAGTGGAAAGAAACTTCTGAAGATCTGCGGACGGAGGAGACGACGGTAACCTCGAAGAGAAACTGTTAACCGGAGCATTGTTCTCAACGTTGCCACTCGAATCGTCTTCGAAATTGAGTGCATAACTGAGAGGATCGTATCTAAAATCAGTAGATGAGCGACGTCGTCTACGATGATTTTTAATCCGTCCGAGGACGTTACTGCATTTGTATTTGATCTCTGGTAGGTCGACAGTTGCTCGGGATTTGATCCATTGCGACGATGCAGCGATGAGATACAGAGGACGTTTGGTGTTGTCACTGGTGGAGGAAGTTGAAGCAGAGTGTAGTGTTTCACGGCGGTCGACGGTGAAGCAACAGGAGAAACAGAGGAAACGTTTGATCTTATCTTTGAAGGAGGGTTTGTGGGTATCGTCGTCCATTTGTTTGCGAACAAGTTCGTATGGCTGAGAAGATGTTTTATGATAAAAATCAGGCCGGGTGGTGACAAAGGAAATGGATGTTGTAACTTACAAACTTGGTCCTTATTTTTATATTATACTAGGTTTAATACCCGTGTGTTACACACGGGTTAAATAGTAATATATATAAAAAAATTATAACCATTATATTTAACAATTTGTAAATATATAACATTTAAGGAGTTGGCTCCATCAACTTGTATGGTGAAAAATTTAGCTAAATTTTACCTCCCAAACTTCCTATTATAGAAAAAAAAAATCCCTCCAAAAATTGCCCCCTAAAAATTTGATTTATTAAATAGATATAAAAGTTTGATTTATTAAATAGATGTTAGGCTTAGTCTTAAATCTTTTATATTAAGGTGTTTATTTGATTTTATCCTTTTTTTTAATAATTAGTTTTTTTTCTTTATTTTCTCAAATTGAATGTTTTAATTGAATGTTGTGATGAATTTAATGTTGTAATTAAATAAAGTTCTATTCCTTTGATCTAAAGTTATTTATTTTTTTCTTTTTATAGTGCTTAACTGTTAAATTGGGATGCTTCAAGAACAAACAAAAGATCACAATAATCGACTCTTTATAAATTGAATACGGAATACAATTTTCTGAATGAATAAAAAATAACCTACCAAAGGGTTTATATAAGCACCCTTGATGACAGTGTCCTATTCCAATACCAATTACGAAACTTAATTAGAAAGCAAACAACTAAAACAATTAATTAAAAACATTTAATTAAGTAACTCTATCCTAATACCAAAATAAAAACATAGTTTTGATCTCCTCCATAAACCACCCCTTGAGATCTTCCGTACCGCCTTTAATGCCCTTCGAGTTTACCCATCGACAAATACGGTATTGTTTATAATTTCACATTAACTTGTTTGTATCCAAACTCTCAATTTGTTATGTTTTACTAATTGCTACAATGCTTAACTAGTGCTTAAGTAGATGTTTTTTTTGCTAATCTGTTTTGCTTCAATAGTGGTTAATTATTCACTATAATCTATTTCTTTTAATGTTTGAATTATTTTTGCTACAACAGTACTTAGCTTGTCTAATTAGCATTAGATGTTCGTTTGAATAATTACATGATTTGTTTATAAACTTGATTAGTTATTACGAGTGTAAACTTAATTCGTTTTTCTTCAATAGTGTTAGCACATACCATTGGGCATTGGCCATTGCAAGTTAACACATACAATTGGGATCCAGCGTCCTTTGGGTTTAATTGTATATAAAGTGTTTGAATATAAGCAAATTCAAATTTGGTATAGTGCTAAAAAGTCGGATTGTTTTTAAAAAACGGTTTTTTTCTATGAGATGGTCCGTAACGTTAGACTGCTGCAAATCTTCACTTTTCATAGGGCTTTCATTTAAAGTATATGGTCATAAATTTGTTATATTTTTTTTACTAAATAAGTACTTATATTAAAAACTTTAAATATTACAAGATATATAGCTTTTAAAACATTAAATAAGTAGCAATACCGGTTTTTCAGCCAATTTCAGGAACCAGTTCTTCCAGGAACCGATTTTTCCAACAACCGGTTTTTTATAGGAACCGGTTCCGCTTCTTTTGAAACTTATAATTTCGAAAAAATGGTCGAACCTATGGTTCGGTTCCGGTTCAGTTCTTGTAGAACCGGTTCTTCTAAGAACCGGTTTTCGATTATTAATTGATCGGTTCCGGTTCTGGTTCCATTTTTTTCACTTCTACATATAGTTAGGGGTGTTCATCGGATATCGGATTATTCGGGTTATTAGGATTTTAAAATTTTAGAAGCTCATCCAAATCCAATCCAATCCAAATAAAAAATTATCCAATCCGATCCAAATTATCAATTTCAATTCAGATCGGAATCGGAATCGGGTAAAAAACTGAGCAACAATTTTTAAACTTTATATTCCTATTTTTTCCCAACTATTTATTCCTAACGTGTACTATTTTAGTGCCTTAGAGGCAATAGTAAAAGATACAAACATGAAATAGTTAAAATCCAAAATAGTCCTGACCATATATTCATTGTTCAAATTTGATAAAGTAGTCCAAAGTAACGATAATAATTCCTAAAAATTGAAACATTAATTAAGTCTTCATGTTCCTAACAAGCACACCAAACATGCCACCAATTCTTTTCACTCGATCGACACCTTGCTCATCTCTACATGCTTTGAGCTACTATAATAATGGTTATTGGGTTCGTATATATAATAATTAGTATTGGGCTATAAATCTTAGCAACATAATGGTTCTTATTCGGTTCATTCAGATATCCAAATTAGAAATTTTGATCCAAATCCAATCCAAAATCAAATAAGACATTCGGATTCGGATGAGATCCAATCCAAAATCCGAATAAAAATTTGGTTCGGTTTATTTGGATTCGGATGCGGTTCGGAGTATGGTTTTATTCGGATTTGGATTTTTTGAACACCCCTACATATAGTCACCACTTTTGAAGTATAGATTTTGGCCACCACCTTAGTTGATATTTTCAATTTGGCCACTAAATATTTTTGCTACAAGGAAGTTTTTATGTTTTTGTTTTGGCCACCAATGTTTTTACTATTTGGTTTGAACACTAAACATGTGGTGACTAATTTGGAATTAAGATTTTAGCCACCATCTTAGTGATGTTTTTGTTTTGGCCACTAAGTATTTTCTTATGCTTAAAAGAATTTTGTTTTGAAATTTGTATTCAATTACGGATTTATTGTATTTTAAGGATTTTTAATAATTCGTTGGTTCTTTTTTAAATTCACTTTTTCTTTTGTTTAAATTATATTTTACGAGTCTTTTTAACAAGCACTATCCTTATATAATATAGCAAAACCAAAAAAGCTTATGTGTCACCATTTTAAAACTTCTTGCTTATGTGGCATCATTTGAGAGTTTATCTCATAATAATGATTTTTTTAATTTAAAATATCTATATAAAATATATTATAATAAAACTAGTTACATTTTTGGTCCCCTAATAGTTTGAAGAGTTTTAAATTATTTAAGAGTATTTATATTTTTAACCCTCTACTACAAGGGGTGTACATGAGTCAGTTTATATTTGATAGGGTTTGAAAATGAAATTTATGAATAAAATTAATAATAACATACAATTAAATACCTCAGTGTTTTTTAAATATACATAACTTTTTTATATGAAATTAAAAAAAATAAACTACACCATAAAACTGAGCATTTTATTATCTTTAATTAGAGTATAATATTGTTATACTAAAAATTTAATTTTTAAAATATATTTCGTCTTCCGGTTTACCACGGTTTTGTTTCAAAATTGATTGGAACAATCATGAATATCCTTAAAAGCATTACTTGAATGTTGTGTTCCCAAGCGTAGCGCGGGCACTAAACTAGTAGAGCTATATGCTTATTTCCCTCTAACACAATTTAGTTCGAGCAAAACACGGCACTTTATTTCTCTTTAAACAGCATAGAAAAGTTACCCTTGTTGATGATATAAGTATACTAGGTTTAATACCCGTGTGTTACACACGGGTTAAATAGTAATATTTATAAAGAAATTATAACCATTATATTTAACAATTTGTAAATATATAACATTTAAGGAGTTGGCTCCATCAACTTACATGGTGAAAAATTTAGCTAAATTTTACCTCCCAAACTTCCTATTATAGAAAAAAAATCCTTCCAAAAATTGCCCCCTAAAAGTTTGATTTATTAGATAGATATCCAAACATATAGTTGGAGACTTGGAGTATATGTATTGAAAAAAACCAATTACAAAAATTTAGTTTCATGAAAACTGATATTTACTTACCGTTTATATATTTAAGAAAGAACATTTAATTTTTTAAATAAATCATTCTTAAAAGAATTAAATTAAATATTTGCAATAGTAGCCGATAAGAATAGGATTGAGAAACAATAAAATTAAGTAAAAAAAACACTATATTGGTAGGGATGTAAACGAACCGAACTTTCTGTGAATTGTTCGTGAACTGTTTGAGAGGAAGTTCATTCGTGTTCGTTCGTTTAATAAACAAACGAGCACGGACAAGAAAGTTAATTCATTCGTTAAGTTAAACGAACAGACATGAACAGAGACCATGTGTGTTCGTTTATGTTCGTGAACGTTCAGTAAGTGTTCGTTTATGTTCGTTCATTTAAGGGTTTTTATATTTTGTATATTTATACTATTGGTTTAGTTTTTAATAAGCTTGGCACCGTAGCTATATCATACGTCTCCACCTACTTTTCTCGTTTTACCATTAAAGTTTGAGTTTATGTTAAAATTTGACAAGCTTCTATAATTATGTTAGCTACTTATTTCTTTTTGGTAAGTTTTTCATAATCTCAATAATATAAAATTACGCTTTTTATTCTAAAATGACTATATATGTTTGTCTTTAGTTATCTTCGTTTGTATTCATTTATGTTCATGAATATTTGTTGTATTTGTTTAAGTTTGGTAACTATTCAAGAACAGTTCATGAACACAGCACATTCGTTTTCTTAATAAATGAACACGGACAGGAAAGCTCATTTGGTAAGGTTCGTGAACATGTTAATATATACCTTTTCATAAAGATGGTTTTGGAGGATACGTGTCATTCATTGGAGAGGGTTTTGAGCATTTTTCCGCTCAAAACTAAGAATATTCTCTTCTAAACTATGTATGGAAATAAATCGATAGCATTAAATCACCCATATTTTTCTTTTCCAAAGTTTAAGTCTAGGTTATTTACATCCCTGAAATCATTGTGATAACAGAAAACAAACAACTTAACAAATAACTCATCGGAGTTTACGACCTAGAGCCATGCATGCCGACCCGTACGTTCGATCCGGTACATGAGTTTCAACGTAAATTTTTCCGGATATCTATCATTATTTGTATGTCTGTTTTTCTTAATTTTTTTAAATTAATTGATAAGATTTATAAGACACCCATTTTAGAAACATCGATATCTAATTTGGTACTAATAGTGTATTTATAGTTCAAATTTATTTGTTTAAGGCTCAATTAGAGTTTGAATGCAATTTATGTTTGTATTTTCATATATCTTTCATGTAATTTTTAAATTATTTTCAAATGTTATTTTTTATTAAAATTTTAAAATTATGTATTTTATGTTTCCACTCGTATAAAATACAGGATTAATCTACTTTCTTAATAATGAACACAGACAAGACATGTTCATTTTCGTTCGGGTCGTTTAAATCCCTATATATTTGTAAATATTTTTACTTTTTTTGACAAATATTTTTTTTCATCTACACTATTTTAAGGGAAAAAAAAACCTTGTAAAATGTGACCCTTTGATTTGTGGGCTCTACGATAATCGTTGATTTATTACACTTACTAGATTAGTAACCGTGTACTACACGGATTTTAGTTTTATAGGTTATAACTAAGTTTAGATATCAAATTTATTTTTAACATATCTCTTATTAAATCGATTTGGATATTTATAAATATATTCATATAAAAAATCATATGTTACAATAAAGGATATGATTTATAATAGTTGGTAAATTTTTATATGAACATATCGGATTAGGAGATAATTCATGATAATTGTTAATTTTTTTATTCGAACATATCGAGTTATGATATAATTAATGATAATTGGTAAAACTTTAATTTGAACATATCGGGTTAGAATAGATCATAATAATTGATAAGTTTTTTATTTGAACATATCAGGTTAGGAGATAATTCATGATAATTGGTACATATCGGGTTAAGATATAGATCATGATAATTGGTAAATTTTGTATTTGAACATATCGGGTTACGAGATAATTGATGATTATTTGTGAATTTTTAATTTAAACTTATCGGGTTATTTTCAATATGGAGCATACCATGATCCGTCTAAAAATTCTCCATCAATTAATTTAGAACATGACACCTAAGCAAGATCCTATATGGAGTAATTAAAATGGTAACATGTGGATGAGTTACTCAATTATTAGAATAGATAGATTAACTCGATATATATAGGTTTTAACGTTTACAAAAAATGTCACGCTTAACGCACTCTCGAAACTACTTTGTTTAACTTTGTAAAAAAATAAAATAGTTTAGTTTATGGAAATAAAACACTTAAGTTCACTTGTTTCTAAACTATTTCCTTTGACCTTCATACCTATTTCCTCCCAAGTTTGACTTCTTTTTCTTTCGTTATTTTTGCCCTTTCACCCTCTCAAAACACGCACACGCCAAATCTACACGCACTTCCACAATATAAAACACTCACACCCTTCATCCTCTCTCCCAACTCACCTTAAACAAATGACAAAACAACAACAACAACAACAACAAGAACAACAACCTTTCAATGTCTCCCATACCACACCTATCATCATGGAGCACGAACACGAACACAACGACGATAATATCACACCTTCCACCGGCTGCTTCCGCTTCTTTTGCTGCTTCGACACCCTCCACCACCACGACAGCGAATCAACAAAGTTTTTACACCAACACCAATCCGGAGATTTGATCAATCAAGAAACATGGTTCATGAAACGAGCCAAGAGTTTAAAGGAGTATTCGGAACTAGTCGCGGGACCAAAGTGGAAGAACTTCATTAGAAGATTTGGTAGGAAGACAAAGATTAGATCAAATGCTAATACTCCATTTCAATATGATCCTCAAAGTTATGCTCTTAACTTTAACGATGGAGCTGGTAACCATGAAGATGATGATTTGTTGCCTCGTAGTTTTTCGACACGATTTGCTCCACCTTCAAGATCCACGCAGATTTGATTGTGGTTGTGGTTTGTTTGAGATATATTCGATTCATTGTTAAGTTTCTTCTAATGGATACATATTTTTGTTTATTTATTTTTTCTTTTTGTTATCGAGCTGGCGATTTTGGATGTATATGGTTGGCAAATTCGTTAGCCATATCAATCAATGGTCCAAAATGAAAAATAATATATACAAGAACTTGCTCATTGATTTTAATTTGTTTACGTTTATATGTAAACACTATTAAGATTAATTACATGATCGATGATATCCCAATAACAAAAAGTGTCTATATATATCTACATTTTTTATTTGCAAAATAGAAACGTAACAAGAAGATAGTCATGTAACATAAAATGAAACAAAACGGAAAGTAGAATGAGAATTTACAAAAAATAAATAAATAAATAAAATAAAACAAGCACAATCTTAAAACTTAATTTCTACGCCTCATGTGAGACTTGAAACCATGGGGGCTAAAAGCGTGTGGGACCTAGTCGAGCAAACAGGACACTCACTTGACGGGAGCATCAAATTTTAAAAAAAAATTATATATTAATCTTTTTTTTTATAAAACATAAATGCAGCAACAGTAGGCCCATAAATATATGATCTTGATTTAATTGAAATGACTCATTTGTGAAGGCCCATACTAATATAAGTGAAGATGTGATAAACCAATTTGCTATAAAAAATGCTCGGAGAGCTTCACGAGTTATTGGTTAGGTAATTCACTAATTAGAATACTTTGATCTTCTTATGTTTATTTATCAACCGTTTGTTTTTTGGTTAAAAATTTAGTTTATATAATTTAGTGCGTTGGTGCTTTGGGTTGGGGGGTGGGGGCCTTTTTTCTCGACTTGCACAGACCGGACACCAAAATCCTTAGAACCAGTCATGCTTGAAACCACAATCGTTTAGTTAAAAGTTACACACCTTTATCACTAGCGAATGATGGTCATTGTATGTTAACTTTAATTAAACTAGCTAGGTTAACCAAATGAATTTACTGTGATCACATTAAATTTTAAACAGTTCTTTATTAGTTATCATATATGCATGCTTCTCGATACTAATGATATTACTTTTACATGGTTCATGTATAGAGGAATGATCAAACGTAAAATAGATTTTGATGATAAAGGGTGAGAAGTAACTTAAATCATATTAAAATCGGATCAAATGAACTCCATTTGAGCTCATTCAAGCGGTGTTGCAACCGTCTTATCGAGTTTTACCATCTTAGCTTCTATGGTTTTCCTTTTTGGGTTTAGTTTTAAATTTTAGTTTTTGCCTTAAGGTTTAGCCTAAGAATTTAGCTTTTATGGTTTAGTTCTTAGATTTTAAGCTTTATTTGGGGTGGGGTCGGGGGTTTTAGGTTTTGGGGTGGTGGATGGCCGGGTGGGTTTTTTGGGGGCTGGGGGTTGGGAGTTTTAGACTTTTGGGGGTGGGGTGAGGGGTTTAGGGTTTTGGGATGGTGTGAGAGTGGGGGTTTTGACGATGCAGTTCTAACGTCACATGAATAAGTTCAATTAAAATTCGTTTGACTTGAGTTTTATGTGTTTAAAATCATTATTCATACTTTTTAGACAAAATTCATTTTATAAGCGGACATTTTCTTTATATATGTTTTTTTTCAATTATATTCAGGTTAATGTTTGAACCTACACGTGTACATACACACACCTTGTTGTTTTTCAAATGTGACAGGCGTGAAGGATTGAGCATGGAAACAAGTGGTAAACAGGTGGTAAACAATTGGCATATCTTTTTTGAAATATATATTTTTTTTGCATTTATGATTCAGATGGGATCCAAACGCACTATCATGGAGTATGATTGTAATCAGGCCAGATGCATTATTGGCGTATTATTGCAAATTTATAATTTTTTTTATATTTTTTTTATGTAAATGTGAGGCAGAATATAACTCTTTTCTAAATAAGAGAAAAATTATTACATTTATGAATTATAATCTAATAAATCAAATTTCCATATTTTGTTAATTATTACATTTATGAATAAATAAATCAAATACATCTATATTTGAAAGTATCACTATATAACGGGGGTATAAGTTTTTTATTTATTGTTATTGGTCGTGTCAAATTTGTTATTGGTGTATTATTGTCTTGCGTTTGATTCATGGTCTTGAACAGTAATGGGGGTACATTTGTAATTTTGTTTGTGATATAAGGGTATATGTTTGAGCACATTTGTAATATATTTAAAGGTGGATGGTTTTTAACATGGCTATGATGAAATTTGAAAAACTACCTACTTAGTTGTTTGAAAATGAATGGCGAGTAGTGGTCGCCCTACTTGCATCTTGTATCAAAACAGTGGTTATTCGGTTTTCTGATATGAGCTAATGTTTAAATTCTATTAACATCACTCTTAATAATGTATATGTGACTGGAAATGAAGAGACAACTGGTAAATAAAAGGCACGCGCAACGCACTAGCAATTGAATTTAACTAGTTGTATTTTTAAATAAATGTAGCATCCTTTACTTGTTATTTAAACACTGTTATTGAATCTGGATTTGGGTATGTCTTTGGACCTTGGCTAGCATTGAAGAAAATAAAACAGGGAATGTAGTTGCTTACGAGAGTCATAATGCTGAGAGCGAGTTTGCTTGGGGGAAGCAAATGTTTAGTTGTGGAATGTGATGAGCGAGTGATTTACATGTACTAAAAGTATTTATACATATGTTTTAGGCCCTAAAGTAGCCCTTATTGGTTCGTATTTAGCATGTTAATATTAGAGACCATGAGCTAAAATGGTGTGTTTTGGCTGAACTTGATAGTGATGTGAGATTAGAACATTTATTCAAATCAAAAGTAAATAAGTTAGGTTATAACAAAAATGCTACATATTAATATGGAGTAAAAGATAATTAAACATGAAACGTTATTTTGTTATTAGTTATTATGAAATTATGGTTCTTTTTGTTGAACTTATGTAGATCGAATGAAAATTGGAATTTGGGTGGGGTGGTAAAGTTGCTATTTGATGTAATAAAGGTTTCAGGTTCAAATCACATAAGCCTCATCTTCAAGCAGTACTAGTCAATGATATATCTAATGTCTGGTGAGACAAATAGTTTTTACCTACAAGCGAGGGTTCGATCCTTGTTAATAGTTGCTACGCCGGCCTCCGTATGGTTTCTCTGTGAGCGTCCTGCCAAGTTAGATGCACCACGCGGACCCGGTTAAGACAACATATGTAGTTTCCTGATTTTGTTTAGAGTATCCCAAATGACAGAGGATTGCGTCATTATAATTCATGAAAGTCACCGTTAAAACAGAAACTAATAAAAAATATGAAGATTAGAATGGAAATGATATTGAACAAAAATAAATAAATTAAAGTTCTTTCTGAAATACAAAAGATAGGTCACGTGGAAATTTAAATGTAAATCAATATTAACCTAAATGGATTTAAAGAGAGAACTTAAGGAAAACAAATTGATTGCTTTGTTATCTATGTGATGAAATATGTCCACATGGAGAAGGCTTTAAAAGACCATATATGTATTGTTCAATCACCATTCACCAAGCCACGAGAAAAAAAGCCCAAAAAGCCCACAAGAAGAGGGAAATTACATTTTTTTTTGAACGGCAATATAATTTCATTAAAAGACCTAACAAGAAGCTAAAGAGGTAATACAAATAGTGAGATTAAAGTTACAAAATTAACGTAAAACAACGCTAATTTTCCCATTCGACATTAATGTTGGCCGCCCTGTTGTTGATCCAAAGAAACGATAACGCGTTGACCTCATCTATAATCTTCATTGCATCAATTATTCCATTATTGTGTACCCGTTCATTTCTTGCATTCCAAAAAGACCAACAAGTGATTAGAATGATGGCGTTCAAGATCTTCTTCCATTTCCCAGACCTCGGCTTGTGAGTTTGTAACTGATGAAGGTCTTTGGTTGAAAAAGCGTATATCGGCCCGATTTTTCACCAAGATCCAATTAGGGACCAAATTTGCATTATGGATGGACATGAGGTTAAGATATGTTCTGCAGTTTCATCTACTTCCATACAAAGAGAGCATATGGTTGATGGAAGGTTAATCCCACGGGTTTGTAGTGCGAGGCAAGTTGGTAGCCGATCGAGACTCGCTCTCCAATTCATTATATTGACCTTCTTTGGTACCCATCTATTAAATTACAGTTAAATGTCAATACGGCAAATTGGAGTATGCATTATTCGACGGCAGAGGGATGGGTAGAAAGATACAGCCTGGGTTACTTGATTGTTGTTACAAAGAGATCAGCGTGAGAAGATTTTAAGAAGTCAGGTTAGTTCTTCTTGATTATCAATTTATCATCAGGTATAGGGTTAATAATAAATAATTTGTACTACGGTTTTTTAATATGTTAACATAGGTCTGGGTTGTCTATGAATTGAACGTATGTCATTCACTAGTGGTGCAACTAGTAATAAATACTAAGTTGTTTTCCTACATTATAATAACTTTTGTTTTTAAAAGAAACCACCAGGTTTGGCACTAGTTTGGTACCAACCATCACAATGAAAGTTGGTGTATCATTTAATTTAACTATCCGTGAGTCTAGTTACTAACACTCTTTAATATGGGTGTTCATTATTCGAATACCATTTGAATTATTCGAAATTCGATTCGAATCGAATTCGAATAAGGCCATTCGAAATCGACTTTCGGTCATTCGAATTCGATTCGCATTCGATTCGAATAATTTTGTCGAATGTGGATCGAATATGAATATGATTTTCAGTATTCGCATTCGATTCGCCCAATTCGAATAAGAAATTTATTTATTTTTTTTAATATATATTCTTAATATATCTAATTAGTTATCTATATATGAATATGATTTAATGGGTTTGAAGTAAGTTAAAAATACCCAAAACCAACCCATTACCCAATCTTAATTGTTGTTTCTGTATATGAACATGATTTGTTGTTGTGGCAGCTGCTTAATTGTTGTTTCTACATGTTTTAAACTTGTTTATAGTCTTTTCTTGTGTTGATTATGCAGTTTTAGACATTTTTTAACATGTTTTAGACTTGTTGATGTGCTGGTATTTTGTATATTTTTTGGGTGAAGCACCTTGTTTGGGTGATGTTTTAGACTTATGTTATGTTGGTGCAACATTTGTATTGTTATTTGATGTTTTTTTATTTATATTTTTTAAAGCGAATACATTCGAATCTATTCGAATTCGATTCGAATTCGAATAACTTAATCGAATCGAATACATAGATTTTTATTCGAATGTGGATCGAATACGAATACAGTTTTTAAAAGTCCCAATTCGATTCGCCCAATTCGCATTCGATTAGAATGAACACCCCTACTCTTTAACACATGTTTATAAACTAGCCATGTCTATGTAATTTCTAACGTATTAAACCCTAGTTGCATGTGTTTGCAAAATCTAAAACTAGGTTCTTAGCATATTATAGTTTTATCATTAATGTAATCATTTACTTACCTAATCTTATTCAACCATTTTTTACAGTTAAGAGACAATATTTTATTTAAATAGTTAATTAATTAATTTAGTATATAATCAAACATATCTTATAACACTAACCACATGCTTTTCGTGAATATGATACCTAACTTACCCTAACTACCTAGGTTAATTAGGTTTTTGATTGACCCTCACGAGGTTTTTTTACTGACCCTCACGACAGGTTTATCATGGTACTCGAAAGTTATTGAAGCAGCATCAGGATGTGGTGGTGTACCATAAGCAATGTAAGCATGAGCCGGAGCTGGGTCCAGAATTCCTACGTTTGGGTGAGGGCATAGGTTGATAAGGAGCATTGGGGTATGGTGTAGGTGGTGTATTCTTCCAAACACAACTTGGATCTAGCAATAATCAAGGAGGGCGTAGTTTGTTGAAGAAAAGGGTGTTCAACGAATTGAATTCCAAATTCTTGAATTATTCGAATTTTGATTTTCTAAAACTGGATACATATTCCATTTGCATTTGAATTGGATTTGAAGGATTCAATTTTAATTCGAATTTGTATTCAGTTACGAATCCGAATTCCATTAGAATTTATATAACTACTAAATGGGAAAGTCGGTGTTTTTTGCACCGGTCTCTCCCGTCCTATCACGTTGCGTTTCAAATTTTTTCTTACTTTAACGTATTAACGGTTTTAATCCTCGACTTTTAGTTTATTGACGGTTTTAGTCCCCGACTTTACTAATTGTCATTTGAGCTCCTGATGAGTTTTTGAGTTTGATCTTTTACTTCACTTTGACACACAGTACGACTTTTACTAATTGTCATTTTAGCCCCTGATAAGTTTTCGACTTTGCTCTCTTACTCTAATTTGACATATAGTACGACTTTATATTGTTATCGTGTTTACCTTTAACTTTTGATATTTCATTGTTTTTTAATATGTGACACATTACTTTTTTTCGTCGTGACGTACAGGGCATGAGACTTTTTTTCTCAACCCATATGACGAAGTCAAATACGCAAGACCTAACTGCGTGACCCGACCGCTGCAACGCACGACCTGGTCTTAAATCTAGTTCAAATCGAAAGGGAACTAGCCAAAAGAAAACAATTACTTTTATTTTTATTTGCAAGGCCAGGAACCTTTTGTTCAAAATCAATATAAATTTTTTTAAAATGATAAAAAAGTTTAAAATATATAATAATAATAATAATAATAATAATAATGGGCAATTTCCTTATATAATATAACAAAAAAAAATCCTATGTGACATCTTTTCATAGCTTTTAGCTTATGTGACATTATTTGAGAGATTATCTCACAATAATGATTTTTTATTTAAAATATGTATATAAAATTTATTATAATAAAACTAATTACATTTTTGGTCCCCTAATATTTTGGAGAGTTATAAAAATTTAAGAGTATTTATATTTTTAGCCCTTTACTACAAGGGGTGTACGTGAGTCGGTTTATATCTGATAGGGTTTAAAAATGAAACTTATAGATAAAGTTAATAATAACATACATTTAAAGACCTCGGCGTTTTATAAATATACATAACATTTTTATATGATTAAATCATGAAAAAAAAATAATAATAAACTACACCATAAAACTAAGCACTTTATTCTCTTTAATTTGAGTATAATATTGCTATACTAAAAATCTAATTTTTAAAAATATATCATGTGTTCCGTTTTACCCGGTTTTGTCTCAAAACTGAATGGAACATTCATGAACACCCATAAAGCATCACTTGAATTGTGTTCCCGAGCGTAGCGCGGACACTAAAAACAAATTTTGCTTATGTGTCAACCATTTAAGGTTGCTTTGCTTACTTGTCATTATTTGAGAGTTTTTCTCATAATAATAATTTATGTTTAAAATATGTATACACATCTATAGTATATATTTAATATCATTAATTACATTTTATCCCCCTAATATTTAGGAGAATCAGTAGTTATATTTTCAACTCTCTCATACTAGGCATGTGCATGAGTCGGTTTATATTTGTTAAGATATATAAATGAAACTTACGAATAAATTAAACAAGTAATAACCCACAATTAAATACCTAAGTATTTTTGAACCATATATAACTTTTTATACAACATAATTTATAAAAAACAAAACGTTAACCCGAGCATAGCTCTTTGCATCTTTGGTCCCTTCCATTTGTTATATTCTAGTCTGACACTAAGTTTTGTTGGTTTGCATCATTGATCCCTTTCGTGTGTTTTATTCTAGCCTTACACTAAGTTTGTCGGGTTTGCCTCTTTGGTCCCTTCCATGTGTATGTTCTAGCCTTATATTAAACCATTTGTCGCTTCCGGCGGTTGCACCACCTTCCGTTGGATGGTGGATAGTGTTGGAAATTTTTGTATAACACAAAAACATTTTGTGAAAAATACAAAATAATAAATAAATTGGTGTTATAACTTTGAAGTTATTATGAGTTTCAACTAGTTAATTGTGTTGAATATATGTTTCAACTCATAATTAATTAAGTTGAATAAGTGTTTTATGTCATGTTTATGGATAATGAATGAGGTGTTTCAACACATTCTTGTCCTATAAATACCAAGGTGAACCTTGGTTGAAAACACACCAAATACCACACCAAAGAACTCCAACTATGAAAAGTTCTCTCATTCTTTCTCTTCTAATTTTTCTAACATGTAGTTGATCTTCTCATCTCTTTTCTTTAAGTATAATTTGGGTTGTGAGTCAATCCCGGCAGTACATACTGTTTCGGCTGTTGTACCCTGGGAAACAAACGAGTTCTCTTGGGAGACTCGGAATTTGTTTTAAGGGACCCGTGTTGAACACGAATCCTCAGCCACAATTATGCTTCTACTTCTACTCATTTCTTGTGTATTATTTTATTTTGGTTGTAATCGTATTTTAATGTATTTGTTTTCTTTATTTTCTTTGTATTGTAAATGAATATATTGAAGAATTTTGTGTTTTTGTACGAACGGTTCCTACAATCTTAAAACAAATTTTTTTTAATCACCGTTCGTATTTAAAAAAAAAAGTATATACTCATTGTTCGTCTCTCAAAGTTGGACTTAGAGAACTTACACTTGACTTTCTTCTAGAACCGGATTTTATTTACAAAGAAAGTGGTTCAATTTTTACCATTTGTTGGTTTTGATTGAGTGTAATTTTGTTTATGTATAAAAAAAACTTTTGTAGTTTTTCATAAAACTTGAATCAATTACTTTGAGAGTTTAAAATTCTTATGAGTTTCTTTTGCATTCAAAATTGGGTTTATTTTCATTACAACCATTTTGTTGAATGGTTCAATGTGTTAAAACAAAAATGTTGAAAATACAATTTTGTTTTACCTCAAAGGTTTCAAAACCTTATGTGGTTTCAAGATTAAAACTTTGAATTAACCGTTTGTCGGTTCCAAGATTAGTTTTCATATGCGTCTTAAGAATGGTATGCTTGTGTACGCATTGATCTTATGAAAACTTGTATTTCTTATTTGCGAGTAAGAAATCTTTCTTATGTGAAACTTGTGTTTTAACATGTGTGTTAAAACCGAATGTTATTCTAATTAAGTATTAGAAGAGATTCTTTATAATATAATCAATTTTGTATTGATTTAGTATTAATCTTTTAAATTTAAAACCTTTTTTTTAACAAATGAAGAAATCATTATTCACTCGAAAACGTTGACAATCATGATAATTAATTTTGCGTGCTTTACAAATGATCATTTTATAAAACTTTTTCGCTTCAAAACATTTTGTTGGAACCTTTCATTACATAAAACCATATGCTTTGAACATTTGATGTAGACTTTTTGTTGACTAATGTGCGTGTTAGAACATATTTACTTATCTAGCATGTGTGTTAGATATGACCTAAATTTTATGGTATAAAAGCGTCTTATGTAGGCGTTTATTCTTAACATGTGTGTTAATGATGAATTTAAATAAGAGTGTTTTATGTAAACATCTTATCTCTAACGTCTGCGTTAGAAGTTATTTATTCAATAAAACTATTTACAATTTTGGGTATTGATTTCCGTAATCAAAACATAAAATTAAAAGAGTTTATTTCGAAACATCTAAGTGCATGTTTTGACAAAACTAAGATTTGGTTTAGAATGAAATAAACCAAAAGTTTCACATAAAGTGTTAATATAGTTTGTTACTTTTGTGAAAAGTAACAAGTCATAAAGCAATAATATATTCAAGTTGACTATTTGATTGAAAGATAAATCTCTGTTGCTATGAACATATATAATTGTTCAAATACTAATACTTAAGAACAATTTACTATATAAACAACATGATGTTTATATCAATTTTGTGATTGTTCAAAGTGATAGTAACACTATGGGAGATCAATTTTGTGATTGTTCAAAGTCCATATGAGTCAATGATGAAGTCCATATGAGTCGATGATGAAACCTTTTGAGAAAAAGAAGAAAAAAAGTTTATGATCCTAGATTGAATGATCATCTATGTACGTTTATGTAACATACAAATTAGACATTCCTAAATATTGAGATTTTGGGATGTTGAACAACTCTCATTATTTGTTTAAACTATGAGATGAATGTTTTTAACGAATATTGGGATATTCCTTAAAAGCTGTGAAGAATCAGAATGATGCATCTTCTGTTCACATGCTAGAGTATTGTAGTCTAAAGCATGCTAGACTAGTACTTGTTAATTATGGGGCTCTAAGGAGCTACTAATGTGAAACATTCAACTCATATACAACTTAAAAGTAAAGTTGTGTATAAGACAATGTGAGAGACGGTTTCCAATCTAAGGAAAGTCATATAACATATGGAGAACTCAATTTTCTAGATTTAATCTAGATGGTAACTTAAAAGTATTTAAGTTTGAGATGGTTGATAACAACCTATGACAAGACGTGTGTTGCTTTAGTCGGCAAACAAGCATTAGTGACATCATTGATACAAGACGTTGATCTTGTTCAAATCATGGATGTCTAATCGTATATTTAAATATTTTCAATCTAAATGCAAGAAATGTGGGGGGAAGTCATTTGAGAAATGGTATTTGAGAAGTTTTCTCAAACCCGTATCAAAAGAGAACCTTTTGTTGAGCCAAATATAATGCAACTATGTGACCGAATCTACAAGCTAGACTCGAAGGTCAATTGGTTAGATTTAACATCTAATTACTAATGGCATGGATATGCTAGGCTTGAAATGCATTTTAAAGACAAAAATGTATCTCAGTTCGAGTTGATACTCGAGGTTATAGTCTTAAAAAATGACAAAAGGCAAGATTAACTTGTGAGTTAATAACACATCATAACAACTCATCTCAACTGCAATTATCTATATTGACTCGACGGAGTCATAGATAATAGTTTTGGATCCAACAACATGAGAGACGGAGTTGTGGAATGAGACTAAAGCCCATGAAAGATGATATATGAAGGAAAACCTAACTTAGTTGACTGGAGATCCCAAGATCTAAGTTCAATAGGACAACCTACTCATATATCTAAGGGTGGTCACTGTGGGGGCATATTTAATATATATCAGTCGATATATAAGCTAATATGTATAAATGTTTGTACATGTCCTCTTAAATTATAAAGGGAGCTTAAATACTTCCTAGTCCATTCCTATAACAACAGTGACACGTTGTGAGGCTAAGCATACCGTATGGTTAATGATTTGCGTAATCATAGTAACCTTAATGCTTTTAATGATTTTTTAGATAAATCACCTATGTGAAAGAGAAGTGGGGTCGCTTTGAATGAAATTGTGGGGTGCGCAATTCCTAGAGCTTTCGCAGAACCAGGCTAGTGTTCCATGACCATAACGGACACGACAATGAGGGTTTGACCGAACCAGGGAGAGTGTTGTGTGAAGTGTATTGTCGTCTCCATAAATGGTGGTTGGTTCAAGGACATCACGTCTACCGAACCACTAGGAGACTAAGTATGCATCACAACGGAAGGTTCAAAGGTAACACCTACCTATCCGGCAGTACTCAACCGCTGAATTATATCTAAGAAACTTGTATGTAACGATCAATCTGGATTGTTGGAATAATATGTGAAAATGAGTTTTCATATGAAAAAATGAGGTTTTCATTTGAGAAAATGAGATTTTGTCTTTTTCCCATGTGGGGGATTGTTGGAAATTTTTGTATAACACAAAAACATTTTGTGAAAAATACAAAATAATAAATAAATTGGTGTTATAACTTTGAAGTTATTATGAGTTTCAACTAGTTAATTGTGTTGAATATATGTTTCAACTCATAATTAATTAAGTTGAATAAGTGTTTTATGTCATGTTTATGGATAATGAATGAGGTGTTTCAACACATTCTTGTCCTATAAATACCAAGATGAACCTTGGTTGAAAACACACCAAATACCACACCAAAGAACTCCAACTATGAAAAGTTCTCTCATTCTTTCTCTTCTAATTTTTCTAACATGTAGTTGATCTTCTTCATCTCTTTTCTTTAAGTATAATTTGGGTTGTGAGTCAATCCCGGCAGTACATACTGTTTCGGCTGTTGTACCCTGGGAAACAAACGAGTTCTCTTGGGAGACTCGGAATTTGTTTTAAGGGACCCGTGTTGAACACGAATCCTCAGCCACAATTATGCTTCTACTTCTACTCATTTCTTGTGTATTATTTTATTTTGGTTGTAATCGTATTGTAATGTATTTGTTTTCTTTATTTTCTTTGTATTGTAAATGAATATATTGAAGAATTTTGTGTTTTTGTACGAACGGTTCCTACAGATAGGCTGTGACGGTTGCCACAACATTGCTCAAAGTAAAAATTACATTTTTCATATGGTATAAACAATTGGCAACAACGATATATAAACGTTGCTCAAAACAATACCCAAAACAACGCTCGAATAATAATAATCCAGCATCCAAACATTCAATAAAAAACATCCAAATTATCATAAGTTAACCAACTATAATCAAAATAGGGTGTGGACACCGGTACACAACTATTAATTACCCAAATAATGAAATAAACAAGCAGAATAAATGAAATTAAACATAGTAGCAAACAAAAAAAAATATTTAAAATATAACGAAATAAGTTCATGCTTGTATATATTTATATAAATTTTAGAATAAATACATATACAATATGTATTTATATTAAATTATATTTTATTCAAATTTCGAAATGAATCCAAAATCATAAATTTGTATTCGATACTAATTCAATAAACAAATAAAATATTTCAAATCAAATTGATTTCGAATTTCAAATCAATGACTTCCGAGTCGTGTAAGAGATTACAAAACCGAGTTTTGAATTTTCATATTAATCACTTAACCCCAAAATCTATTACTATCTATAATGCAGATTGGAAGGACGCCTATAATGTCAACCACGTACAGGTTTTTTAAACATAATGTACAACCAATTTTAAGGGCATTTAAGTCTTTTTAACACTAAAATTATGCTGAGAAAGAATTAGGGTTTTAAATTTTGAAATACCTTTTCTTTCGCCAACTGTTAACTCTCCTTTTCTCTAAAAGTCCATGAAATGTGGAGCTTTAATGGTCGAGGTGGAACTGCTATGAAACAATCAAACCTATGGACGATGACCAAAATTATGTTTGTAGACATCTTTTTATCTCTCACTTTCATTTCAATACAACAAATCGTAATATCTCTCACTTTCAATTCAACTCAACATCGCACCTGTTGATTCATCTTCATTATCTGAAATCTAATAATCACTTCGAAAACCTGGTCCAATAACGCATCGATGTTGAGTCCTCAACGACAACGGACGATTTTGTGTTCTTAATGCCGTGTTTTTAAGATGGAGAGTTGCCATAGCTTAAACTGTAAGTGATTTGTTCTCAATTGGTAGAATCAATTAATATTAATTGTTGAGTTTGTTTTGAAATTTGTGTAGCAGATATGATGGATATGAAGTTGCAATTGCAAGTTTCTTTCCAATAGAACATCCATTTCTTAGATTTCGTTAATATGATTACATAAATTTGGTTGCTTTATCTATTTTTTTTATGATCATATATCCATGCTAGATTTTAGAGTATGTTTATGGTTTAGTGTATATTACTATGATGTGTTTTGGCCTTTTGGGTGATTAAGTTATCAAACTGCTTATTTGATTGATATTTATGTCAGTTTGTTATAAAATTTATGGATTTACAGTTTCAATTGCCTCATATACTAAAAAGGGTTGATTGAAGAAACATTTGCAATGCTGATAAGTTTTGATGATATCATGTTTTTTAGGTTTTGTTTTCTTGATTATGAAGTTTCTTATATAACAATGGCTAAAGACCGCTTCAAGCAAGAACATGAATTTGTAAGTTCTTTACTGACTAGATGCTTAGAAAATTTTGATCATTTTAAAAAGTATTAGATAAGATAATGGTAACTATATATAATTTTTGTGTACTTTCTCTTTAATACAATACTGCAGCTTGTATGAGATGCGATTATTTGACCCCTAAATAATAAAATACTCGTAAATCAGTACCGGTTACTCTTAACATGTGGAACTGATCATTTCGACTTATGATAATTATTGTCTTGTGTAATAAGAGCACCTTTTTTTCATTTACAGGCTGTAAAGTGGCAATGATGCAGGATCGTCAAGGTAATTGTATATTTGAGGTTGCAGTAGCAATAAATTCATGGAGAGCTCAAGCATCAACGTTACCAAAAGGTTCACAAAAACCTTGTATCTCCCATATTTGACAGATATTGAAAGAGGTACTCAAAAGCTTGCATATCTTTACTTTAGTATGGTTGTTAGGATACAAGTTGCCATTTAGATCTGGGATATTTGTTATGATGTCAACAATAAAAAAATAATGTGACTTATTATTAAGTTCTCTGACACTGTTAGCATATAAGAAAGATTCTAGGCATGTCAAAAAAACGACCCAAGTTTATGATGATATTTGCATGGTCTTACTATACACATTACTTTGGAAGTTTATTTCTAGCGTAGACTTGAGACAATGAAGCAATTTGGTTTGTAATCGGCAGTGAAAGCTAAAAGTTTTTTTTTTAATCTTTTTCTTAATCTCTGTTAACAAACATCTTTTGTAGGTCGAGTCAACTTATACCTTATTTATGACTAAACATGTTTCTAAACATGTTTTAATAGATTCTGGCATTTGATTGAATATCCTTGTGCACCTTGATTAGGAACTTAAGGTAAAAAATTGAAGTCAACTTTTGTAGCTTCATGTTTGCTTTTGTTGGGTTAATCGTATTGTTCACAGGTCACGGGTTGTAGGTAAAGAGCTGGATTTAGATCAGTTGGAAACTTGTAGTTAGTCACATGTTATTTTGGGTTTTACCAAGTTATTGGAAGACTGAATTAGTGGGTGTGTGCTTCAATTCTGTGCGTGGGATTGTTTTGAAGTCATTTCTATTTTCATGGGATCTTTATGCTTAATTTTTCTTTAAATAACATTTCAATTGCAGTTCGTAGAGGTTAGGAGTGAAGTTTATGTTTTTTCAGTTTTCATTCTCTTGTAATCAGTTTGGAAGTTCTAATGTAACCCAGAAAATCCATGCCATTGTATGTGTTTGTGTAATCAAGACATGAACCAACAATTGATTTTTATTTTAACTTATTATGGATTTATGGTTTTGGTGCTTGCAGTTTAAAAGAGAATGGAGTTTACTCTACTAGATGTAACGGGAAAATATATGTAAGCTTCAATAGGCTGGTCAGTTTGGTTAAACCGAAAAAAAGAGAGATTAGACCGATAATTTTTAGACAAATTACATCCAAAGTTAAAGTAGCGTGATTTAAGGGTTTTAATATTTTCACAAGTTCATACTTTAGCTTATTAGTTTTCATTGTGTATGGTTCTATATTTTTTATTTAGTTTATGAATTGTTCCTTACGACCTTTTGAAATGCATAAATTGATCGTGCTGTTTAGCTAGGTATTCCTTTTTTGTATTTTGATACATTGATATCTTGGACTTGTATAATGTAAGGCTTATCAAAAGTTCATGGTTGGTCGTTCTAGAAGATCACTTGATGCATTGTGGATATTTACCGAATTGATGGAAATACTGGTTGTGAAGATTGTGATGCTTCTATTGAGGCTTTTAATAAACCAGGAAGTGAAAAGTTTGTCTTTTTATTATTAACTTAGGCTAGAGGCCTTGGTATCAATCTTGCGATAGTTGATATTGTCATTCTTTATGATAGTGACCGGTAAGACAAATATTTTTAACTAGAATATTTTGATAGTTTTGGTTGTTTGAAGCTGATGTTTATTGTAATTATTGGCTAGGAATCCACAAGTGGATTTGCAAGCTCAAGATCGTGCTTAGAGGATTGAGCATAAAAAAGAAGTTCAAGTGTTCCGCTTATGCACCGAGGTCTTTTTATAATATTCTAATTTGAGAGTCCAATTGATTAATATAGAGCAATGTAACTATTAGTACAAGTTTGATCACCCTTTGCTCTCTTAGTTTACCATAAACTTGTGTTTGAAAGAAATACATAAATATGATAAATTTAATTGAATTGGTGAGTTTGCACTACAGCCACACAAGGTTGAGAAGTATATTAATTTTGTTTAAAGTTATCTTATTTATATTTTATCCTTTTGTTGTTGGTATAAATTATGAAATATGTGCGTCTTAGGTTGCTGGTGGTGATGGAACTACCGGTTGGATTCCAGAGTGATATTTGATGTCAATTAAGGACATTATATTCAAATATGATCCATGCATGAAGAAAAAAGTCTTGACGCAAGCATCTTAAACTAATTGGATATTTAAGAAATTTTTTTAAAAGCGAGTGGTGCTGCAAGTTCGGTATGTAAAAGTTGAGTTCTTATATTCTTGAAGTTTTATTTACCTTGTATATATAAAAACTAATATTTGAAAACTGAAATGAGTTTGAACTCTTGGTCTTAGTTTTCATATTTTATATTTTCTAAACAGCTTTTATGTTTGGACTTCGGATGTGCAGTCATGAAAAACATGATGAATTCATCAACATATGGTTTGAAGGATGTGCGAACAGAGAACTATGGTTAGATCTGGTAAAAGCTATGAAAGATTCTGGTTTGGAGATGTGTTTGTCAAGCTCAACGTGTTGGCTCATGTTCTAACCCTGATTTCATCACTTGCATTCATTAAGTTCTATAATTTGCTTTCTTATTGATATAAGTGCATTGTGTTATTGAATCGAATGCTAGACATTTAGGGGTTTTACTTCTTAGGGTTTGTGCTTACAGTTTTAATTTATTTGATACGAGCGAAAACTGATGGGTCTTTTGTATTTTTTTGTGATGTTTTCCTCCATATGGAAGAATGAGAAACGATATCTAGAAATGTGAGGGTGGCCATGTGGTCCAGCCATTTTTTTAAGGGAAATGGCTATAAATATCCTTAAAAACAAGGTTAGTCAAGTTTTTTTTAATCTGTTACTTTTTAGTTTTTTTCAGCATGATTTTAATCTTGATTATTAATATGGTTGCTGAAAGTGAGATTAAAGTGTATGCGATTTGTAGTTTCTTCTTTGTTGAATGCACATGTGAGTTTCATCAACTTTTAGGTGTTTGAAGCATATAAATTAGTGTGTCAGTGTGAGCGATTCGTTTCTTGAATTTGATTGCTTAACATCTTTAGGTGAAATTAGAAAGGCTGAAAAGTGTAACCCAGTTTTTGATGGGTTTCTAAGCTCATATGTTTATGAGAAAAAACATTTGAATTTGAAGCAGATACTTTGGACCAGGAAAATATATTTTGCTTTGGTTCCATCAACCATTAGGAAGCTAAAAGGTATAATGCAAGATAGGAATACTTATATTTTGAATTTCTTTACATTGTTCAAGATATTAAGTAGATTTCTAAGAATTTTGTTGTTCATAACATTCTTGAGTTTTTATAAGAAATTTACGAGGCGCCTTTAAAGATCATGGTGCGTACTAGAGATTTAGAGAAGACGAGGTGTTAATTGCATTTGAAGGTCGTTTTTCAGGATCTTTTGGTTTTATGTTTTCAGGTGTTTCTCCTTTAACGCTTGGTCTCATAGGGCTTGCAAAAAGGTCAACTGTTATTGATATTGTGGAACCATCAATCAGGTTAGTTTCTTTTGAGGATTTATGCTAATTTTATTGTTTTCATGTATTTGTGATGAGATTGTGGTTTGGAATTTGATTTTGGATAAGATTCTATATTGTGACGTGCGAGCTTTTGTTGCAGGTAAAATTAATTAAAAAAAAGTTCCTTTTGTTCCTTTTGAAGCATTATGGATTGTTAAATGAGCTCTAATATGGTGTTTGGATTTTTTTCTTTTGTTTGTATTATGAATGATGCACTTGAAGATACTTTTAAGGGGCTGAATGATTAGGAATTTCACATATTAGGCTCTGTTACAAAGCCGTTTCATTTTTATTGAAATTTGAATGAAGATAGGAAAGGTAAATAGATGTCAATATCAAGAATGGTATTCAAGATTCAAATACATATCCATGGAAACCATAAACCACGACTGTAGTATTAATGTGATGTTTGTTTGTGTGTTTACTTAGATATTGGTTTATTATAATCTATTAACTATGTAGTTCGAAAATTAAGTTGTGCTTTTTTTTTTTGTTTAGCTCATGGTTGAAACAGGTTGAAGGTATGAGTTCAGGCAATTGTGAATCCTTGTATGTGTTGGTATCCATGATTAGTTAAAATTTGAATTTTTTAAACAAATAAGTTTGTCTTTTGATAAGTAAAACCTTATAACAATGTGCTACAAAAACATGTAATACCTTTGCACTTAATTGATACCGATGGATTCAAGTTGTAGATAAAGTTTTATCAATTTTATCAATTATGGTAACCTAATCTTATAGTTAGAAGTAGGTAAATAGCTCAAATATATGGGTGCCTTTTGTATGGAATATATCTAGATGGAATCAAGGGTTCTTTTTTAAGAAAGATTCAAAGATGATATTATGGAGTTAATCAAATGCAAGGTTAGTTTGTATGATTTCAACAAAAGTTGTAATTTTGTATGTGGCTTAGGACTTAGGTGACGAGTTATCTCGGTGAACTTGGTTTACTTTAGTTTCGTGATGTATGCTTCTGATCCAACTTTGTTTATATATGTGTGTATGTGAATGTGTTTATGTGAATATGTATTAGATAGTTTATGAATTGGTGACATTGAAACTTAAGCATATTTATGATGATTTAGAGAGTTCAAACTTTTGCTATCAACTGTTTGTATGCAGTTTGTTGTTTTTTGTTTGGTTAATATTCTATGGTTTGTAAGGTTGGATTCTTGTTACTGCTAAGTGCTAATTTAGCATTAATGTAGCTGTAGTTCTTGCTATCACTTGATTATTTTGAGATAATATGACAGTCATAAGTTAAACATTATCATAGGGGATTGACTTGTAGGGTGGTATGAGGTTTATGGTTCTAGGCCTTCATTATTTAGTTCATGCTTAGAGTAACGAAACTTCTTGAGACAAAAGTATGATATTGAGGGATGGACTAGAGTTATGGTTATTTGATGCTGGTTGTTGAAGTCGAAGAAATATTGTTCAGTTATGCTATGTACTTCCTAATGTCTTAGGATGATTTTGATAATGACAGTGGATGCACTTTTTGAGACTTAAGTTGTTTGAAAGATGCAGAATGACAAGTTAAGATAAAGATCTTTATGTGTTTAGATAAAGATTTTTTGTACTTATGATGAAATTTGACATTTGTAATGTCTACCTATGTCCGCCACTATGATGGTTACTGAATATAAAGTTTTCGTACTTAACTCATGGTTAGTGGAATATCATCGCCTTTGATTTTCGTATAGTATTATTAGTTAATTGACATTTGTAATGTTCATCACCTATATCCGCCAATACGATGATATTAACATAAAATGTTTCTGAAAAACTAACATAATATACTTTAGTAAAAAAGATTACAAAATCAACAAAACACCCAAAAAGACTGTTGCCAGTTATATTATACCCGCTGCATCGCGCGGGTCTCTACTAGTAAGTTGTAATAGCAAACGTATATTCTAACCGGGCCGGCGTCTATGTTTGCTAACTGATCTGATAAGTTCTTCACTTTTTGACAGTAGACAACCACGTTCAGAAAGCTTGTTAACTTAGTGTTAATTGAGAACTTATTTTCAACACATAAAAACCGAGTCTTACAAATTTCAACACTCCTCCATCAAGGACCCATTAGTGTTTTATTTAATTACTAGAGTAAACTGTAATTTTGGTCCTCGTGTTTTAATATCATTAACAATTTTAGTCTCACTTTAACAGTTTTGGTCCCTGTGTTTTTATTTTCTAACAAAAATGGTCCCGAACACTAACTCCATCCAATTTTCTGTTAAGTCTCCCTCACATGCAGAGTAAAAATATCGTTTCTCTCACTCTTTTTGACATGCGACTAAATAAAAATGTTAACTTACATGATGACATAGATAAAAGATGGTGAGAAATGACATTTTTACCCCTTAGATGTGGGGCGCTTGTGAGAGACTTAACAGAAAATTAGATGAAGTTAGTGTTCAGGACCATTTCTGTTAGAAAATAAAAATACAGGGATCAAAACTGTTAAGGTGAAACTAAAACTGTTAATGGTATCAAAACACAGGGACCAAAACTGCAGTTTACTCTGATTACTAAAACAACAATATATCCAAGTATCCAACTAGTATAATACCTAGAGTCATTTTAATGAACAATCTAATTTTGAGAACACTATTTTACCTAATCGTTGTATTAAATATCATGCAAAAAATATACCTATTTTCTTATGTACGTTTTTAACTAATCAAACATTATATTATAATTTAGTTTATATTCAATTAATAATTAAGCAGTCTTACTCTTTTATAAAAGCTACTGAAAATATTAACAAGTAATGAAACAATTAATTAAACAACATATATAGTCTAAAGCAATAAAATAGATGATAATCATATTAATTTTGAAAGATGTGAACAATACATATATGATAAAGGTGAAATTATTCATAAAATGATAAAATGCAGATATAAGCTAGTCAATAAAAACACAAGTAACATTACATAAAACCATAATATATAGATCAAACCATCATTATTAATTCTTCAAGTTGCACCTCTTAAGCCATAAAAGCCACCTTTGGAAATGTCTTCGAGATACCGGTTGGTGTTTTCATGGTAACTTTGTCGCTCGTTGGATCTTCCACGAAGATCTCAGTGAGTGAGATCCAGATCAACAACTCTTTAGACTTCACTCCCGACAACTTTTTGATCTTACACTTCTCAAAGTACGAGGTGATCTCAGTGGCGTATGACACTTGTTTTCCAACCTTGTCGAACTTGTGTATGACCTCATTCTTTTGTTTGACCCACACAAGTCCAGTTTGTTTGACGTAACCAAGTTCTTCAACATTCTCTACAGGCAGTAGACCATCTGGAAGATCATATTCTCTAAGAAGAGCCTTGGCTTTTTCCTTGCAAACGTCATTTCCAGTGAAAATTTCCGCGGTTGCTCTTGTTTCCGGGGTGATAGGAGACATTTTTCGGTGTTTAATATGAGTTGTTTGTATGTGATGTAGAGAGTTGATATATGGATTAATCCTCTTGCTACTACGTTGTTATTTATAGGTTGTTGAATAAGTATGTGACCTTGACGTTGAGTTTAATTACTAATATATCCCTTTCACACGTCTTATTTTTCACATGGTTGTTATACATTCAACGATCAAGCTTTTGTTTTTTTTAACGGAAAATTAATACCTCACCCCATCTTGTAAGTTATTAACAGTTTGGTGTTCTACACTTAAGGGGCAAAAATGTTATTTCTTCCGCTGTTTAATTCAGATTAACTTTTTATTCGGTCTCCGGTAAAAAAATATTTTTCGGCTTAACCAAATCGAATTCAATCATTTTAGTAGGTTTATTCAGTGTGTTTATTCAGTTAAAACGATTATTATAAGTTTATTAAGATAACCGAAACTAATAAACCATACTTTGTGTCACCGAAAACAGCATTCATGATTCGGATACGGTTAGTAACTTACCCAAAATTGAAATTTTCAATTCAGTTACGAATACAATTTGATTCCAGTTATTTTTAGTTTTCAGTTTGTTTGAAAACCCCTGCTCGATATCCACCAATTAAATGCAATAATTTAATACAAATCTAAAAGGAACGAAATTTTAATTTGCCTTAAACTACCCTCTCAACATACTCTAAAGTCTAGAATTAGGTTCAAATACAAAGTCTAAATTTTCTAGAAAGTCTAAGAAGGAATTTGGACCATTAGATCTAATATTAAATGAAGATCAATGGCTCATAAACACAAGGTGGCATAATGGTAAATAGTTAGAACTTTAAATGATAGGCCAATGGTATATTAGTCTTGTCTCATTTTCAAATTCCACCCTCTTTTTTAAACGTCCATAACTTTTACATACGACAATATTTTTTAATAAAAATTACACCAAAAAAACGAGCGTTTTTTTATCTTCAAAACGCATATAATATTGATATATAAAAAATGAAATTTTTTTTTTGAAGTTTCAGCTCATTGTGTTATATTCGTTAGGTCATTGTGTTATATTTTTCAGTTCATTGTGTTATATTAGTCAAGACATTGTGTTATATTTTTCAGATTGTGTTACATCCGTCAGGCCATTGTGTTATATTTTCATCAGGTCGTTGTGTTATATTTTCATCAGGTCGTTGTGTTATATTTTCATCGGGTCGTTGTGTTATATTTTCTTCAGGTCGTTGTGTTATATTTTCATCAGGTCGTTGTGTTATATTTTCATCAGGTCGTTGTGTTATATTTTCATCAGGTCGTTGTGTTAAATTTTCATCAGGTCGTTGTGTTATATTTTCATCAGGTCGTTGTGTTATATTTTCATCAGGTCGTTGTGTTAAATTTTCATCAGGTCGTTGTGTTATATTTTCATCAGGTCGTTGTGTTATATTTTCGTCAGGTCGTGGTGTTATATTTTCATCAGGTCGTTGTGTTATATTTTCATCAGGTCGTTGTGTTAAATTTTCATCAGGTCGTTGTGTTATATTTTCATCAGGTCGTTGTGTTAAATTTTCATCAGGTCGTTGTGTTATATTTTCATCAGGTCGTTGTGTTATATTTTCATCAGGTCATTGTGTTATATTTTCGTCAGGTCGTTGTGTTATATTTTCATCAAGTCATTGTGTTATATTTTCATCAGGTCATTGTGTTATTTCAGATCATTGTGTTATTTCATTAGGTTATTATGTTATAACACAATATATACACAATGACTTGGCAAATAACACAATAAGCTGAAAAGCGTGAATTTTTTTTTTGTTTTTTATATATGAATATTATACGTGTTTTAAAGATAAGAAAATGCCCGTTTTTATGGTGCAATTTTTTTAAAAAAATAATATCGTATGTAAAAGTTATGGACGTTTAAAAAAATGGGGTGAAACTTAAAATATAGAGACATTGCCATCTTTACCCTTCCTTCTAATTTTAAGGGAGTACCACATGTCATCATCTCATGGCTTCTTAGACTTTCTAGGAAAATTGGACTTTGTAGTATAACTCCACTCCTAAAGTCTAATCTCCACACAAGTATATAGAATTGAATAGACGCATGCACCTAACAGTGAAACATTTGCCTAATTGAAATTACAAGTCGAAGATGTACGTTGTCTGGCCGGCCAACTAACTCTAAAATGTTTGGGCTTGCATGTGTTTTCAAATCAAACAATTCTAATCCGATCCTTTTTACTAAATTAAATTGTTAGTTTTTATACATCTAACAACTATTTGTTTATCTATGAACAAGGTGTTTTTGCAATACTCGATCATGCCCTATGGACGTAATATAATGGTATAACTTGTTTTATAAGAAGAAAATTCATATAATTGTGACCATTGACAACAGATATTATATGTTTGTGATTGTGAATTGAATGACCTCCATTATTATTTTATATTTTTTTTGAAGAGCTATTTTTTATTAATCACTAAATCAAAAAAACGAATATAAGACCATACATCACCAAAACATCAAGAACAATCAAAATAAAAACACAGTGCTATTGCTCGAAACTACACCATTTGCTCTATTCTAAACAATTGGTTTTAACTCGATTTTTATCCACTGAAATAAGATCAACTTAATATTCTCCATAGTAGGTCAAGTAGTCACAAGTGACATGTGTCACGTACACCAACAAATTCAAAGGCTATTATTTCATAAAATTTTATAACTTATAGAAATTTATTTGAAAATGCAATCCTATAGTTTTGAGTTCAAACATTATAAGCAGAAATTATTTTAGATCACTGATATGCAAGGAAATATCGAAGATTGGTTTAGAACCAAAACTTTGAAAAATATTATATATATCAGATATATACTTAAAAACTCATATTTAACAAAATTTAAATGAATTTTTAGTTTATGAAAATTTCACCCATATCAAACAGGTGATATTTTATCTATTTTTATTAATGAAAAATTTTATGATATCATATATATTTTTGATATTACTCAGAATCTCGTATCAGGGTCAAACTTAAACATTGACGGTTATGATGGATCAAACTTACACATTGACGGTTATGATGTTTCTCACAGTCATGGCAAACTTACTATTTCTTTAATTCTGAAGTGTTTGATTGTGGTTATCTAGATGGTGGTCTCTATAAATTAGAACCAGATGACAAAATTTTTCTAAGTCCTTGCTAAGTTGCTATCATATATGGAAACTAAGAAACACAAAACGTAAACGAGACTTAGAAACTCCATCCATGTTGTGGTATCAACTTTAGGCCACATTCTATAACAACTCAGTGTAAACGCATCATGAAATATTCCGATTTGGCGGCATGAACACGGAACACCCCTAGGTATCCGCTCCTCACGGTTTTAAAACGAGCCCTAGTAAGGAAAGTTCCCACCCCACCCCCTTCAAGTTAGGCTTTGTTTTTCTTCCTAGCCGATGTGGAATGTTACAACCCATCCCTTAAGGAGTCCAACGTCCTCGCTAGCATATCAGTCTGGTCTCTGACTCTGATATCATCTGTAACAACCTAACGTAGCCGAATTATTAAATTGTCTCCGATCCAGATCCAAACACGCCTCATCTCATTTTTCATTATTTGTATTAACGCATTTGTTTTTTTAGTTCATATTCAATTATAAAATAATATGAGTTTAATTGTATAAAGTTATAAAGTTTATTCTTTAAAAGAACTGATTCTATAAGATTCTATAAAATGAAATCAAAATAATTATATGAAAATAATTTCATATGATTAATAAATTTTTATAAATCTTTATATATAATTTGTTTGTGTAAACACTCCTAAACTACAAGGGCCATAATGTAAACTTTAAACTAATTCAAACTTGCCATCTTGGCATCATTCCTTCACCAACCCCACCCCCTTCCCGGTGCCGTTCTCAGATCACTCCGACGACGTCTCCAGCGAAAGCTAAACACCACTTATTAGTCACTTTAACACGATTAAACTACTGACCGATGTTTTTAGGATCAGATCAGACATGACATAGAATCGGTCATCTTACTGGTTCACTGGTCGGACCGGTTGAACCGGTTGGATCGGTTGTGAACGAAATAAATAATAAATATATGTTTTTCAAAGTATCAAACTTCAAATATAAGTCAGACTCTCAATCATAACTATTTTAAATTCTAAAACCATAATGCAAACACATTAATCATGTTAAACAAACATCCATGTTTAATACTATCAGTTTAAATAAAGATTATCTAATTTTAAAAACACAACCAACTTAAAAAAAACTAAAAAAACCAATTTCCGATCCGATCCAACCGGTTCGACCAGCCGAACATATATGGACCGGTTCGGTGCCATCTACGAATCTAGGTTCGACCGGTTCAATCAGCCAAACCGAACCAAGTCTAAAAACATTGCTACTAACATCAATGTTTTAAAAACCGGTTCAAACCACCCGGTTAACCGGTTGAACCGGTGATCGGGCATTTTATCGGTACGATATAGGACGGTATTTTGGGTAACCGGCGTGTATATCATACCACCGAAATTTTTTGGTTAAACCGGTTGAACCATTAAACCGGTTTTCACTTATCCCATTTTTATTTGCGAGAATAGCATCGTTCGTGGATCACCAATCACTTTGTTTTATTTGTACGTGATCAACCATCGATTAATTTGGGCATCCAATATCGTATTTGTTGGGTTTGGTTTTTACTTGATTAATGTACGAGTTTTTCCCATAAAAAGTTTATCAATTGAAGTAATGTTTTTCTCCATACATCGTATTTGCAAGTATTGTACATGAAATAAACTAGTTCAACCGTTTTATTTAAAAAACTTTGTTGTGAAATCAAGTAGTTTTGAAATTGTTTTGGGATTATTTTTTATTATGAGTTAACTTTTGGATTATTTTTATTATTGAATCATGTATTTTTTTTATTTTCTTGAATAGATGTTGTATTTCTAAAGAACTATAGGATAAATACTCATTCCGGTTAAACCGTCCAGTACAACCCGATCTAACCGGTTGAACCGTTTCTAAACCCAATCCGATATGATTAAAAAACCGGTTTTTAAAACATTGACTAACATATTAGCCATGTAGATATCCATATTGTAAAAATTTCTTTTAGTAAACATTCAACTTTCATAACATTTAAAAACAAGTTTAAAAATGTGGCCCAAGTAAAAATCAAAAGAAGTTTTGAAAAAGTACAATTAAAATTTTTTAGCAGGTTTCCACAATTTTAAACAATGCGGCCTAAGGGTAGTAACGTAGTACGCCTTACGTGGGTGTAACGAGATTGAAGCGTTTCTCGAATCAAAGCCGTCAATTGGGTTGCCGAAGTGGCTGAATGACAAACAATTTTGAATCACAAACTTCGCCATATGATCTTGAACCATATCAACACTATAATTAAATATTTCACCACCTGCCCCCATTTCGGCTTGATCTGACTCCAGGTGTTTTTTAACACCGGACAAAACTTCTTGTTGGTATGCTTCTCCAAAGTTGTGTTCGAAGCCGCTCCCAACAAAGTTTCACAATACTTGCATCGAGCTTTGTGACACTCCTCTCCACCAAATCCGAATGTTTCAAAACTCTTTGGCTCCGGGAATATTGTAGAACTTACACAACAATTGGGGCTTGAGAAGAACCGGTAGCAGATTGTGATGTTATATCAAGTGTAACGTACTAAAATGAAAGAGATGAAAAGTGACAGTTTTTTGCGAGGTTTTTTTTTTCTCCAAGCAGGTAATCAACTAAAACATCAAACATATATTTATAATGGTAAAGTGGGGTATTAGGGGTAAATAAAAACAATTAAAAAAACAGTCAAAAAGACCTCTAAACGGTCTTATTGCCGTTTGCCAACGGCTAGATTCGGACCCCCATAAAAATTAAAAACAGTAATAACCGGGTACGATCGGGTCGGGTCCTAATCGAGTAGTACCCAAGTCCAAGTCGGGTATGGGTACATTTAAAATGGTGGAACCGGTGAGGAACCAACGGCTACGAAACACTATCCAACGGATACGAGCCTGATTGGGTACTACCCGGAACCGGGTACGGGTAAAACCCAGCGGGTTGAGTCCGTACCCGGGTTTTATGTGCATGCCTAGGTATTCGGGTAGGATAATTTATTTGTAGATAGAGCCCATTCAAATCAAATCCATTCAAATTCAACCCTTTTAAATGGATAGTCATAAGCCATAATGTTTGAGGTGTTAAAAAAACCGAAACCTGAAACGAAAAAACCAAAACCTGAAACAGTATAAACCAAAACAGTTTTTTTAATACCCGAAACCGGTACATAGCGTATGATTTTTCATCAAAGAACTCGACACGAAACCGAAACTAGTTTTTGAGAATATCCGTATATCAAATTGATATTTTAATAAAGAAGATATCATGTATCTTGTTTTTTATTTAATTTCTCATCTAACATTTTTTTATATGCTTCACTATATTGTTAAAATAAACCTCATAAATTATTTACTTTTAATTTTAATGTTTTCGTTAGTATTTAGGTATATAAATAAAACCAACTAAACCAAAAAGAATTGTAAAAAGACTCACATTTCACATTTTTAATTTACCTTGAAAAAGCCCCGGGGAGTGAATGATGGGGCACTTTTGAGGGCTCTTTGAGTCTTTGGGATTTTTAAAAGCTAAAAAACCCCATTACACATAGTCTTAGAAAAATCAACAAAGAAACCAAATATTTTACTTCTTTTCTCTTATTCTCTGAACGACAACCTTTTACTTTTACTTGTTACACAATTTTTTTTTATCTCTAATCATGTAATACACCGACAAAATTCATGTATATACTACACTACCGAAGATTCAAGTATTGGCATATATATTCACTTTAAAAGTACACTATTTGGCTCCCTACCTTTTAACTTATTCATTTTACCATATCTACCTTTTCACGCATCTATATCTCTTAAAAAAACTTAACGTTAAATAAAGTAATGCGTGAAATAATTCCATTGTATGCCATGAACGATGAATTTAAAGGCACACACATTTATAACATGTTCATCAACACGGGATATATTGTCTTTTTTTTTCCTTTCTAAATACAAATCAAACATTAATTCTTTGTTCAACATGAATGGAAGATAAATTAACAACACAAACATAAAATTTGAGCATGTTGGAACACCTGATGGTATCACCAATGTGGTTTACTATAGTAGTAACAATTCTAAACCCCCCCTAAAATAACAAAAGGCGAAAACCCCAACCTAATGATCAAAAACCAATTGGAAGATATGATGTTGTAACATATATTACATGTCTACTCAATGAACCTATCAACTTTAGCTATATATATTTCACATATGAAACAAGTGGTAGTAACTTCTGTAAGTATTGGCATACCTTCAAAATAACTGTCATCTGAAGCTTCGCGTCAACTTGACGAGGCACACATCATTTCCTTGTATACCAAGTCACATAAATATGAACTAACACGTCACGCTTCTTTTTTGTTTCACCTGGCATTACTTTAGACCACAAAGATTAAGTATTCGACATTGTAAATTATTGTGGAGGTGGGAAGATTAATGGGGATTGAGCAGGTAAACTAGTGGCTCACCTTTTGCGTTTACTCTTGACAGTGGTTGAAGACGAAGGATTGCTGTGCCAGTTCCGTTTTCTTTGGTTGATGAACCAGTTGTTAATCTGCTTTAGTTGTAAGCCTGTTTCTTGTACCAATCTGGCTTTGTCTTCCTCCTGACAAAGAATATGAATTCAACAAATAAGTTTTTTTTTATGCTTCCCAACAAACCAAGAGATGATAGGAACGAAAAGAACACCAATGTATAGACGAAAAAATATAATCATAAGCGAACTACTTTTAAAATCAATGATTTAATATATCCAATTAAAATTTATGATGTTTATATCTTTCCCTTTATAACTTGCATTAGAATGTGATAGTTTATAGTGTAAGGAGAACGATGTATTTTGTATTTAAAGAAGGGCGTTATAATGAAATTGTAACTATTTTTAATGGTTATATCTGATACTAATTTTTTAAGTTAAGTACTTGGTAAATATGATATACATAATCAAAAGATAAATTAACATCCAAGTATTAATTAGTTGATATATATATGACAGTTAATAGTAAAACTTTCTACTCTTCTTTCATTCGACTTTGTTTCATGAGATACTATTGTGTGATGAGAATTGTAAACGCAGCACATGTTTGACTTGTGTGATTGACCATAAGCAAGAAGAAGAGAAGATGAAGCTTACGGTAGGGTAAGGCCACTTGGAATGGGATTGCCACCAGGCTTTCAGGAGGGACGTGGTATCGCCAGGAAGTTTCCCAGCTCTTCTTTTGCGTAAAATTTCTTCTCTGATGTCCACAATTTTCTCTTTATAGCCCTAATTAGTTAGAGAAGATCATTTTATTAGACCGACTAAACAGCATATCAGATAGGCAAATTTGTAATTTTACCTGCTTTAACTCATGTTTTAGCTCTTGCCTAACACGTTCCATTAGAGAACGCTCACTTTCAGTTGGAAGACCAAACCCCATGCTGTCTGAAACATCTAGACCTCCATCAAACATGTTAGTGTCACCGTCTACATGTTCCTCATCGTCATCAGACATTGTTGCCCCTGTACCCTCACCCGGTGATACACCTGTCCACACACCATATTCAAAAACAATAACTAGACTTGTAAACATGTTTGATGATAAATTTAGCTAGCTGGCAACCAAATTCAGCATTCTATTTTTTTTTAAAACGGTAACAGAAGCGCATGCAAATTACCTGTTAAGCTTTGTAATGATTGTTCTAGCTCCCAACAAGCCATGACTGCTTCCATTGCATGGACACGGACATGTTGCTGCAACTGTTCTTTAAACGAAGACAGCAGTATAACATAGTGTGCCTAAACAGAAACAAAAACTTTTAATCCCTGAATAAAAACATGCCATCTACAATAAAAGTATAGACACTTCAACATCTTAATGAAGTTATACACAAATAATCATTTAAAATGAGCGAGACAGAGGTTCCAAAACAAGAGAAAAATAGAAGCTAAAAATATCAAAAATTTCCTTCATTCTAAGTGGAAAAAGCATTGAAGGGGACACCAAAAATAATTACTCCTGTGGAACAATAGTATCATATCAATCAAAAGTATCAAGTTCAAGTGCAAGTGCAACTATGATATCACATAAGAGTACCCTGTGTAAAGTTCACAATTAACCACATCCCCCCATGGTCCACATTAGCCCACTAATAAAGAAAAAGATTAACAACAACAAACCTAATCTCAATCCTTAAAGCAATACAACCCTTTACCCCACAGATTATACTCTTTTGGAACAACTAATGGGCTATCTTCAGTTATGATAATTGAGTAAATGTCTAAATGAAGAGAAATGTAGATCTTATTTAACTAAAAGTTAAGGTTTGGTGATAAAATAAAGGTCTTTCATGGAAATATGTGAAGTTACTTAAATCCCAAATGTTGTTACAAAGTGATATGATGGTTCCAAAAACTTTAGTTTATTGAAACATCCCAAAATAATGGAAACATATTCTTCTGAAAACTACACCATCAGAGATTTTATTATAAAAAACAATCTCTTTCTTTGTGTGTGTGTGTGTTAGAACATTCTGATTCACATGATCAATAATCAAATAGTACCATAAACAAAAATCCAATTTTTTCTAACATAATAAACAACAAGTGTCTCTCTATCTTCAGAACATTGCACAAGAAACAAAACAAGCATTGGGAAGTATGCATTATAAACATTATAAACAAAGGACCAATTTGTTTTACTCACAACTACACAAAATAAAGTACCAAAACTTTCATCAATCAATAATCTAGGGTTTTACACAAAGTGAAAATTATTACCATGAACTGATTGAGCTCTTTGTCATCCAGATGCTGCTGATTTTGGTTACTAAACACAGAGTATTTATCAATAACCTGTTGCGATTGACCCAATTGTGCATCGATCCTCGGTAATTGATCTACCGGAGTTGCAATTCTCAAACAGGAAACATGAGCCGATAACAACTGATCATACATCGGATGAGATAATATATCCGCTTTACACTTTGCAAACTCCCAATCTCGCTCATTTCCGTTACAATTTCCATCGCTTACACTCTGCCGTTGACTCAATTTCATACTATTATCATCAACACTGTTGTTGTTATTGTTATTGTTGTTGTTGTTGTTATCGATCGTGGAAACAAACATCGACTCGCGATTGGGATTGTGATTGTTATCTATTGGTCTAGGAGATAGCCAGTGGTTGTTGGAATTGGAAGAGTCAGAATTGGTGGTTTGTAAGTGAAGGAAATTAGCATCTCCGGCGTAGTGAGGGTTTTGTTGAGGGAGAATTGAGCTGTTAAGCCACGTGGAAGGAGGAGAGTGTGAGGTTTTAGGAGCTGTGTCCGGTGGGTGATGATCGGAGGGGAGTAAGTGGACGTCGACGTTGTCAGTTAATTGGTGTTGATCGGCGTAGTGTTGAAGGGCCATTTCGTGAGAGATGTTGTCGTGAAACGCCATGGATGCAGAGAAATGAAGATGATGAAGGTGAAGGTGAAGGTGAAGGTGAAGATGAAGAGAGAGAAATAAGGCAAGGCATAGATATGTTCCAATATATTTGTATCCACACGCACATGAAGACAACAATACTACAAAAGAGATATTATCTTCCAAAACTAATATTTCTTTTTCAATATTATTTTATTTTGCCAATAAATTTAATATACATTTTGTAGGACGGCTATTGATGACGAGTGATAGAGCTTGAGCCCCTAATAAGTGGTTGTTTGTTTTAGCCTTTTAATGATCAGATTTCTGAATGATTCATACTGTTTGTTTCGCAATTAGATGTTTGAATGGTTAAGTATTATACAGAGTCTGAATGGCTAAGATGTATTATCTGAATTGGTCAAACATTTGTCTTTAAATAGTTAAGCAACATACTAGCTCTTAATGATTCAGACATCTTGCTGATTCAGCACTTAGGGGGTGTTTGTTTTTTTAAAAAAGGTATTCTTGACCTCTTATGTCTGCACGGAGAAGACCACGCGCAGACGTTTATGTCTGCAGACTGTTTGTTTTTTGGAAGACATTTCATTAAAAAACGTCTTTCCGTCCTCTTTTTGGTGCAGACATAAACCTATGTCTTTTCACCTCTTCTCTTCTCTTCACTCTAAACAATTGATCCAACCTGCAACTCCACTTCTCCACATCCTGCATCCCACCAGCCACCTCCACCCTCCAGCCACCGTCGCACCACCACCTCCACCCTCCAGCCACCGTCGCACCACCACCTCCACCCTCCAGCCACCGTCGCACCACCACCTCCACCCTCCAGCCACCGTCGCACCACCACCTCCCTTTCCAGCCGCAGTCGCACCTCCACCTCCCTTTCCAGCCGCCGTCACACCCCCAATTCCTCTCTAGCCGCCGCCACTTCCTCAATTCATCCCCGTAAAGGAGCATAAACTTCAATTGATTTGATTCCTGCTATGTTCTTGATTCCTGCTAATCGATTTGAGTGTTTTTATTCCTGCTGTTGTTCTTGTTATTGTTAATGGTTTGTATGGTGTAATGGTTTGTAAGGGATGGCTGTAAACTAGGGATGGTTTGTATGGTGCAATTTCAGTTGGTGTTTGTATCATTTGTAATGGATGAGTCGATTTGCGAAATGGTTTGTTAGTGACAATTGTAACAAAAAAATACACAAAAAGGTTAGCATAAAAAGGTTAGCAAATGAATTAATTTGTTGAGTATGTTTGGTTTGTCGACGTATTATTAAGTTTAATAAAAGGTTAGCAAGTGAATTTAAATATTATTGTTATTTTATGAATATTATTTTAATATTATTGTGGTTTTATGAATATGATTTTAGTGTTATTATGGTTTTTATGAATCTTAATTAAGTTTAATAAATCGGTTTATTTAAATTTTTGTTTATTACAGTAGACTGCATAAGACAAAAAAAACAAACAGTCTTTTTCTTGCAGACTGCAGATGTTTGGTCCACCTCTTCTTCTGCAGATGTCTGCAGATGTGGTCCGCAGACTGCAGACATTTCCCTGCAGAAAAAACAAACAGCACCTTAATGATTCATACCTCTTACTGTTTATCTTAAGTTAAGTAGATTGTTAAAATTTCAAGAATTAATTTTGACTAGTTCATTGGTTACTTCGTCTAGCAAATTATAAAGAAATCAATAACATGAAGTAATTGACATAGATATGCAAATTTCTATAAAAGACATTCAAACAATTCAAGTATGAAACATGGCAAAACATCAAAGATTAGTACTTTAACAATCATAACACATCTAATATGTTAAAAACATGCAATTTATACTATTAATCAACTCATAAACGAAAACAATGACTGAAATAAATTCCAATGTTAACAATTGTTTATCATCCTAGGTAGAACAATGAGATTAATTACTCATGATCATAAGAAACATCAAACAAAACTGGGATAACAAGTTAAACATGTTCAAAAGTGCAAACGAAACAAAGTTCTTAAGAATTGAAACCCGAAATCATGTGCTTGCAAGAGTTCCAGTAATCCAAGATTCAAAGAAAGTGCCCCAATGCTCTAAGATGTTTCAAAATCGTCCTTGATAGGGTTGAGAATTGGCTAGAAGTCGAGTTATGTGAATAGGGTTGAGAAAAAGTGTTTAAATACTAAGTTGTATTTTTTTTCCCATAATACATGATCTATGCGACACACACAACATGAGCCTTATTCTGTGTGTATCGCATATGTTATAAATTACCCAAAACATTAATTTCACATCTATGCGATACGCACAAGAGGCACTTCAACCTGCGTGTATCGTATAGATCAACTTGTACGTAACTTTTGTTTTTTTCCTCTTTGAAATCCATCAACTCTCCAAGTGTCTTCAACTTTACTTTTTTCATCATTCAATGCTTCCTCCGCACCCGAACACCTACAAAACACTTCGGATTAAGATTTGACTCAAAATTATTAAAATAACTAAATATATTTAACGTAAAACATTGCTAAAACACAATGTTTTATGAAACACGTCATTATCTCACAGTCTCTCTAACAATACTAGCGTATCCGATTGGTAGTTAATCTCTCGATCTAACTAACACATCACATAAAAGAATGCAAATGGGTAACATGTAGATGAAATGAAAGACCATTACAATATAATAGTTTAATTAGTTAAACTTCCTCTCAGACCATTTTATTCTTGAAAGCTTAATTACAATGACTAATTTTCTAACTCTTATTTCTCAATCTCAAATGGATTATCAAGTTCCAAGTATCAATTTTTATCAAATTCTATGGTTACTACGTCTTGCAAACCATCAACAAATCAAAGATGCGAAGTATTTAACATAGATACGTAGTTATCAATGAAAGACATTCAACAAGCATACATATGGAACATGGTAAACATCAAAGATCAGCACTTTAACAATCATAACACATCTATAAAACATGCAAATTACCCGATTACTCAATCCATCAATAAAATCAATAACTGAAATCATTTCCACCGTTGCCAATTGTTCATCAACCTAAGTAGTATTATGAATTTAGCTACTCATAATCATTGAAAACATTAAAATAAAATGAGATAACAAGATCAACATGTTCATTAATGCAAAAGAAACAACTTCATAAAAATCAAAACCCGAAATCTCGTACTTGCAAGTGTTCCAACGTCCTAGTTTCAAACAAAGTGCTCCAATGCTTCAGAATCTCTAACTTCTTCCTTGGTATGCTTGAGAAACGGCTGGAAGTTAAGTGCTATAAATATGGTTGAGAAAAGATGTTTAAATACCAAGTTTCAAGTTTTCCCGTAACTTAACATTTATGTGATACGCACAACAGTCATGTGTCTCGTGTGCGTATTGCGTAGATTAAATATTAATAAAAATCCTAATTCTCATTCTAGGTGATACACACAGAATGCACATTCACCTGCATGTATCGCATAGATCAACTTGTCCAAGGAGTTTGCTCATTTTCTCCTTTTTGCAAGTTTCCAACTCGCCAAATTTGTCAACTTAACTTATTTGTTCAACGCTTCCTCCGAACCCTACAAAATACATTTCGGATTAAGATTCTATTCAAAACAAACAAAATAACTATCTAAATTTAACGTAAAACAATAATAAAAACACGATGTGTTTTGCAACACATCACTACGTGTTAACCACACTTAATGATCGGAATTGTTAATTTCTTAACAAAGATTGATATCATATATTTAACCACATTTTCAAGTTGTTACGGTCACTAAACGTGAATGTGACCGTAGGATACCTACGATAACTCGACCTATTGTCAGATAAGATAAAAAATTACGTTTTACCAAACTTTTTTATCGTTTGGTCGCAGGCCTTTTTTGACTCAGTGAAATCAACATCCTGAGTCAATAACACTTGATCTTTAACAACTTGCATTGATAACATCATAACAATATAACCTTTAAGCTTGACAACTGACATTTATTAGAAATAATTAATCATATGTCGTTTATCTTTTGTAAGATATAATCTATCCCCGTCATACTCATACGGTAATTATAATCCAAGTTAATAATAGATATAGTGGTCGGTTTCTATCGGTTCTAATTATCGCCTTTTAGTTTTTACCGGGATTAACTATTGAATTGGATGCCAACGATCCCGACTTTTATCACTTTGGTAACTAACGTACTGTCGTTAATTTTTTTAACAACGTTAAGTTTTTTTCGAATTCAAGAACGATGTTTTAAGTCTTTTCTATCGGAAGGAGAATACAAGTCTATTTATATAAAAGTTACCTTGAAACGTCGTTCCGAACGACAAATCAAACACAAATCTAAAACATACGCATTCTATGGGTTTTAAGAAAATATACCTTCACGTCGTCTAAAATCTAAAACTCAGGCAAACGCCAATGATCTCTTAGCTTATAGTGGTTAAAAGGAAGGTAAGAGGCTTGTCTTTTTTAGAGGTCTTGAATTCTAATTCAGGTATTGATATATTTGATGTAAATAATTATAAATTATTACCGATCTAAAAAAACTCAAGACGAACCATTATTTATTTATTTTTTTCCCCTTTTTATCGCTTCTCAAATAAAACCCCAAGTCGCTTACCGTCGTATACTCATATGGCAGCCATATTCTTGAAACGAAAATAAATAAATAATCCCGTATAAATGTAACTAATTTAGAGCCCGTGCTACGCTCGGGTTTGTTTTTTAGTATACAATATTATACTTGATTTAAAGAGATTTAAATACTCGGTTTTATAATATAGTTTTTTTTTAAATAATGTCGTATTAAAAATTTATGCATGTCTAAAAAATACTGAGTTATTTAATTGTAGATTATTAACAATTTATCCTTAAGTTTCATTATTATAGCCTATCAAATATAAGATGACTCATTTACATCCCTAGTAGGAAAGGGTTTAAAATGTAAATACTAATAAGTTTCTAAAGATTCTTCTAAATATTAGGGAATTAAAATGTAATTAAGATTATTATAATATAATATTATTATTATTATAGATATACACATATTTCAAATATAAAAATATTATTATGAGAAAAACACTCTTATAATGCCAAGTAAGCAAATATCACATCTAATGATGCCAACTAAACAAATTTTATTTTCATATATTATATAAAAATATCATGGATCACATCAACCAATAGTCATGCTACTCACTACATGATCCAAAATTGATCAATATCATCAAGGAACTATCATATTAGTGTACTAGTTTAGTGCCCGCGCTATGCTCGGAAAATTAATACCCAGATGATTTAAACGATATTCATAGGCCATGGAAGGTTCCAATCAATTTTTAGACAAAACCGTTATAAAACCGAAACACAAGGTTTATTTAAAACTGTTTTTTAATATAACAATATTTTACTCAAATTAAAGAGAATTAAATTCTCATTTTTATGTGTAATTTGTTTAAAAAAAATAATGTCATATAAAAAGTTATGGATGGTTAAAAGATACTAAGGTATTTAATTATAACATATTACTAACTAGTTTAGTGCCCGCACTACGTTCGGGAACACAAAATTCAAGCGATGCTTTTAAGGATATTCATGAATGTTACAATCAGTTTTGATACAAAACCGTGGTAAACCGGAACACAGGATATACTTTTAAAAAGTAGACTTTTAGTATAACCATATTATACTTAAATTTACTACACCATAAAGTGCTCAGTTTTATGATTATTTTTTAAAAATCGTATAAAACTGTTATGTATATTTATAAAACACTGAGGTCTTTAACTGTATGTTATTATTAACTTTATCCATAAGTTTCATTTTTAAACCTTATCAAATATAAACCGACTCATGTACACCCCTTTTAGTAGAGGGTTAAAAATCTAAATACTCTTACATTTTTCAGAATTCTCCAAAATATTAGGGGACCAAAAATGTAATTAGTTTTATTACCCGCGCTATGCTCGGGAACCTAATATCCAGATGATTAATTTTAATGATATTCATGGGGCATGGAAGGTTCCAATCAATTTTTAGATAAAACCGTTATAAAACTGGAACATAAGAATTATTTAAAAACATTTTTCAATATAGCAATATTATACTCAAATCAAAGAGAATTAAATGTTCGGTTTTATGGTGTAAATTTTTTAAAAAGAATAATATCGTATAAAAATTTATGGATGGTTAAAAGATATTAAGGTATTTATTTATAACATATTACTAACGTATTAAATATAAACCGAACCATGCACACCCTAGTAAAAAGGGTTGAAAATGTAACTATTCTTAAGTTTTTATAGGATCTCCTAAATATTAGGAATTAAAAATGTAATTTTTTTTTATTATAATACAAGTCTAGTGCTCGCGCTACGCTCGGGAACACAACATTCAAGTGATGCTTTTAAGGATATTAATGAACGTTCCAATTAGTTTTGAAACAAAACCGTGGTAAACCGAAACATGAAATATATTTTTAAAAATTAAATTTTTAGTATAACAATATTATACTCAAATTAAAGAGAATAAAATGCTCAGTTTTATGGTGTAGTTTATTTTTTTTTAAAATCCATATAAAAAAGTTATGTGTATTTATAAAACACTGGGGTCTTTAATTGTATATTATTATTAATTTTATCCATAAGTTTCATTTTCACGCCCTATCAAATATAAACCGACTCATGTACACCCCTTGTAGTAGAAGGTTAAAAGTATAAATACTTTTAAATTTTTCAGAATTCTCCAAAATATTAGGGGACCAAAAATGTAATTAGTTTTATTATAATATATTTTATATACATATTTTAAATAAAAAAATCATTATTATGAGATAAACTCTCAAATGATGCCACATAAGCCAGAAGCTTTAAAATGGTGCCACATAAGCTTTTTTTGGTTTTGCTATATTATATAAAGATAAAGATTTATTCTTAATTTTCATTTATATACCTTATTAAATATAAATCGACCCGTGCACACCCTAGTAAAAAGGGTTGAAAATGTAACTATTCTTAAGTTTTTTAGTTTCTCCTAAATATTAGGGGTTCAAAATTAATTCGTTTTATTATAATATATTACTAGTTTAGTGCCCGCGCTATGCTCAGAAACACATCATTCAAGTGATGCTTTTAAGGATATTCATGAATGTTCCAATCAGTTTTGAGACAAAACCGTGGTAAACCGGAACAAAGGATATACTTTTAAAATTAGACTTTTAGTATAGTAATATTATACCCAAATTTACTACACCATAAAATGCTCAGTTTTATGGTGTAGTTTATTTTAAAAAAATCGTATAAAAATGTTATATATATTTATAAAACACCGATGTCTTTAATTGTATGTTATTATTAACTTTATCCATAAGTTTCCTTTTTAGATCCTATCAAATATAAACCGACTCATCTACATCCCTTGTAGTAGAGGGTTAAAAATATAAATACTCTTAAATTTTTCTGAATTCTCCAAAATATTAAGGGATCAAAAATGTAATTAGTTTTATTATAATATATTTTATATACATATTTTAAATATAAATCATTATTGTGAGATAAACTCTCAATTGATGCCACATAAGCCAGAAGCTTTAAAATTATGCCACATAAGATTTTTACGTTTTGCTATATTATATAAGGATTATAAATTATGTATACATATTTTAATTATAAAATTATTATTATGAAAGAAACTCTCAAATAATGCCAAGTAAGCAAAACAACTGTAAATAATTGACACATAAGTAAAATTCATATTCCTATATTATATAAAAGATAATATTTATTTACTTTTATGTTAATCTAGCCCCTTATAGATCATTCGATTTTCAAAAGGAAGATAATAATGAATTATATCCATTATAATACATATGCTTACTTTTAAGTTATAGATATTCATCCAAAACTTCTAACTGGTGATTTTTATTTATTTCATACTAGTTTAGTGCTCGCGCTACGCTCGGAAACACAATTCAAGTGATGCTTTTAAGGATGTTTATGAATGTTTCATTTAGTTTTAAAACAAAACCGTGGTAAAATGGAACACATGATATATTTTTAAAAATTAGCTTTTTAGTATAGCAATATTATACTCAAATTAAAGAGAATAAAGTGTTTAGTTTTACGGTGTAGCTTATTTTTTAAAAAAATCATATAAAAATGTTATGTATATCTATAAAACACTGAGGTCTTTAATTGTATGATATTATTAACTTTATCCACAAGTTTCATTTTTAAACCCTATCAAATATAAATCGACTCACGTACTTGTAGTAAGGGCTAAAATATAAATACTCTTAAATTTTTCAGAATTCTCCAAAATATTAGGGGACCAAAAACGTAATTAGTTTCATTATAATAAATTTTTTATACATATTTTAAATAAAAAAATCATTATTGTGAGATAATATCTCAAATAATGCCACATAAGCTAAAAGCTATAAAAATATGCCACATAGGATTTTTTTGTTTTGCTATATTATATAAGGATTACCATCTCAAACTATTACATTACTAGATTAGTACCCGTGTACTACACGGATTTTAGTTTTATAGGTTTTAACTCAATTTACATATCAAATTTATTTTTAACATATCTCTTATTAAATCAATTTGGATATTTACAAATATATTCATATAAGAAATCATATGTTACAATAAAGGATATGATTTATAATAGTTGGTAAATTGTTATTGGAATATATCGGGTTAGGAGATAATTCATGATAATTGTTAATTTTTTTTATTTAAACATATCGAGTTATGAGATAATTAATGATAATTGGTAAACTTTAAATTTGAACATATCGGGTTAGGATAAATCATAATAATTGATAAGTTATTTATTTGAACATATCATGTTAGGAGATAATTCATGATACTTGGTACATATCGGATTAAGATATAGATCATGATAATTGGTAAATTTTGTATTTGAACATATCGGGTTAGGAGATAATTGATGATAATTTGTGAATTTTCAATTTAAACATATCGGGTTATTTCGAATATGGAGCATACCATGACCCGTCTAAAAATTCTCCATCAAATTAATTTAGAACATGACACCTAAGCAAAATTCTATGTGGAGTAGTTAAAATGGTGACATGTGGATGTGTTACTCAATTATTAGAATATGTAGATGTAGATGTAGATGTAGATTCGGCTCTTGTTATTAATATGCGAGTGTTATTTAAGATTTATTCGATTTAAATAATCTTAACTTTCACATATCAATTAATATTAATTTTAGTTATCTATTAACCATAAATAATCATAACTTTCATTTTAGTTATCTCACCATTGTCCATCACCACCACCACCATCTGCAGACTGGTGGGTAGTGGTGGTGGACAATGATGGTTGGTGGTGGTGAACAATGGTGAGTGGTGGTGGTGGTGGTGGTGGTGGTGGAGGTGGACAGTGGGTGGTGGTACTAGTTGATATTGTTTAACCCTCTAGATTTTAGAATATTTTGGAAGTGGTTGGTCCAAGTCTGTACCAAGAAGAGCCCGTGCAAACGTTTTTAATAAATCTCTTCGAAAAAACAAACAGTCTGCAGATGACAATATCTGCGCGGCGCAGACATAAGAGTCTGCGTAGACATTTTCTAAAAAAAACAAACAACTAAATTTAAAGTGTTTCCTTTAACCGTAGTTCGAATACTTGAATTAGTCGGATTGAATAATTTGATGTTTAATTTTCTAAGCCTGGATTTGAGTCGAATAGGTGAATTTCAAACGAACCAAATTTCGAGTTTCGAGCCCAACTCGAATACTAAGCGCCCCTAGCAAAGTTGGTGAGTGTGACTGTTTACTTCTCCAACGACTAAGAGGTGGCGGTTGAGATCAGCGATTGAGACAATTCCGTAGGATTTTGAAGAACTAGCTCTAATCCGAGTTCTCATTTGATATGGTTTCGACCTCCACTCATATTGAATTTAAATAATCTCAATTTTCACCTATTAGCCAATATTAATCTCACCTTAACTATTGATCATGAATAATCTTAACTTTTACTCTATTAGCCACAAACGAACCTTTTGTTAGAATAAAAGTTATGATTATTTATGATCAAAACTCGTTAGTGACCAATAAAATGAAAGTTATGATTATTTATGGTCAACAGATAACTAAAATTAATATTAACCAGTATCTCTCACAGATTTAAGATTTATCCATGAGATGTGGGTTGGAGATTGTTTTATCTATGTTTATAAAAAAAATCTTGATCAATTGTTCATTTTGGTAAATTTTCCGTTGATCTTATCTCACTAACCTTTATCAGAGAGTAAGAAAAAATATAATTGTTTCTACCTCACCATAACTTATATTTATTACCGGATAATTTTTTACAAAATCAAACTCTAAAATAACAATTATTTTATATTTCACGCTCCAATATGATAATTTATTGATGATCTCCTCCTCCTCATCATCGTCATCATAGCACCACTGATGCCACCTCCATTGACCATTCTATTCATCTTTTCCGTCGCTATACACCTCATCCAAATAAAATCTTATAGAATTCGTATTTTGTTTCTTTAGGCGTTTTGCATAACCAGATTCATATTTTGAGTTTGACGTGTAATAAAATAATTAAACTGATAAGATATTAATAATTAATTGCAATTTGTTTTTTAGTTTGTTTATGTTTAATATAATGTTTTACAGTAGAAGAGAGTGTCATAGTGGGGGCGGTTGTCGTGACAGTGCGTTAGGTGTAGATGATTTCAAAGATGAAAGTTGAGAAAACGATTAAAATGACCGACGTTGGGAAAATGACCAAATTGACAGAAGTTAGGAAATGACTAATATGACAGAAGTTGAGAAAATGACAAAAAAACAGTTTGAAAAAGGACCGATCATTTAACCCAGATCAAACAGAATACGTCGACAAATGACTAAAATAACAATTTTTTATAAAATCAAACACCATAAAAACAAGAAAAAAATAAGTATTAAAATGGTTGAATCGGTACAAATACACAGACTAAAATTACAGTTTACGAAAAGTTTAAAGTTTGAGTTATGTTTGTAAATACCGAATTTGTTGTTAAAGAAAGGGTTACTTAGTGCTACACGTTGTTATCATGAACAGGCAATAGCCGGTGACAACGCGGCATCACTGGGGACCACTTCAACCATACTCGCAATGACTTTTAAGAAGTTACCTACCTATATAATATATTAATTGGCAATTTTTAATGTGATGTACTAGTAATAGGTTTGGATTTTTTAAAAAAGATTCGGTTTAATACCAGTACTATCACTTTTGAAGGGGCAAATGGGGGCAATGAAAGGAGACTTGTGGCAACACAAGTTCGATCTCCGAGCCAAACGGGTTAGTGGGTTTCCCCGAATTGGAATCGGGTTAATAGGTGGGTTTTGGCTACCCAACGTTGTCTGTGTTCGCAGAGCGTTTGGGGTTGTCTTTCGTCATTGGATTACCCCGGGTAGCCGGGCTTTATTCGTTTCGCTGTCCAAAAATAAAATATAATATATTAATTAACTAAAAACTCATAATAATATTTATTATTATTTAATGTATTAATGATATGACGTTGGATATTATCTAAAAGTGACACGTGTCCTCGTATAGTTACTTGGACCACAAGGCATGACCCACATAAGCACGCCCATTTATCCTTTTCCTCACTCTAGACCCCACGATTTTTGACTTTTCTGATTAATCTTATTACCTTCTCCTTTTTTCTATAACTAGTTATTTACACATCTTCATACATACGCGAGCATTTTATTTGATGGTCTTATAATACATCAAGAAAACAATAATATAAGCTCAGAATTAGCTGTTGCATTATATTACAGCTTGATATCAAACTTTGTAACGCCAACAACAAAAAAACGTAAACAAACCTAGAAAAAAACGAGAAATTTCAAGATGGGAATCATAGATGAAACAGTCGACAATGCCGCCATCCACCCTCGTAACGACCACTAAACATCATCAAAAGATGAAGGCAAAGACAACATAATCGGCCAAAAACGAGAAATTTCGGTGGTTCCAGTATAGGGACAATAGTGTTTCTAGTTCTTCTTCGTTACAAAACCCATAAAAATGAAAAATCATCTGTTCTCACATCCAAAATACACATATACTCACAAACCTACGATTGTCCAACACCACAATTACACATATAGCTTCACAACAAAAAAACATAAAAATAAAAAGTAACAAAAACTTGTGTAAAAAATTTAGAACCTAAATGTTTACTATTTATCAAGTTTCTAAATTATACATAGTATAATTACTTTCTCTTTTCTATTTTATTTAGTTTATATATTTTAGAAAACTTCTAACAACATTGTCCTATATATTCATATTTGTTAGTTAATTAAGTATAATATTTAAATAGTTAACATGGTTTTGCTTCAGCGGCATTAGAACGGTGATGAACGTGACATGGGTTTTAAAAGGCTCAAATTCGATCACTAAATTCAACGAGTTTTATCTTTTTGCGGGACTTTGCTCAATCGTCATCTGGGAGGTAATGGATGATATGGGTTCCAAGAGGCTCAAGTTTAATTACTAAATTAAAGGGCTCTATCGCATAGAAGAAGGTTTTCTTATATTTGTTTGGCGACCATTCTAGATGAGGTGAAATTCGTTATTAGCCTATTTAAAATGTTTTGCTGACGATTAAAACAAGCAAGATATATAAATAGATGTGAAATTAAAGATAGACAATATTGATTGGTTACACAATGTACATGGTGTCCGGCATATATATTTTATTTATTATTTTAAGTGACACTAGCTTCAAGTCTATTAATATAATAATAATTACAATTATTAGTACAAGTTGTATTACTTGGAAAATAGAGGGGATCCAAGTCACTAATTAGATTCAGGAAACACCGGGCGTTTGGTACAATGGAATTTAAAATAATTTTATCGAATCGAAATATGTTTTTTTTTTCTATTTTGAATGTTGGTTGGTTAAGTGATAAATATAGAAGTTTAGAACTCATTAAATTACATCCAAATCCAAGTAATGCAATTCAAAATCCCACTACGTGTTAAAAGGATTTTGATGAAATATTAACAAAAGAGCTAAACAACTCTAGAGATCCACCTAATCTACCTATTCTAATAATTAAATAACACATCCACATGTCATCATTTTAACTATTCCACATAGGATTTTGTTTAGATGTCATGTCCTAAATTAATTTGATGGAGAATTTTTAGACGGGTCATGGTATGCTCCATATTCGAAATAACCCGATATGTTTAAATTAAAAGTTCACAAATTATCATCAATTATTTTCTAACCCGATATGTACCAAGTATCATGAATTATCTCCTAACTTGATATGTTCAAATAAAAAAATTATCAATTATTATGATTTATCCTAACCCGATATGTTCAAATTAAAGTTTTACCAATTATCATTAATTATCTCATAACTCGATATGTTCAAATAAAAAAATTAACAATTATCATTAATTATCTTCTAACCCGATATGTTCCAATAAAAATTTATCAACTATTATAAATCATATCCTTTATTGTAACATATGATTTTTTATATGAATATATTTGTAAATATCCAAATCGATTTAATAAGAGATATGTTAAAAATAAATTTGATATGTAAATTGAGTTAAAACCGATAAAACTAAAATCCGTGTAGTACACGGGTACTAATCTAGTTATTAACAATATTAATTTAGCTACTAACCGATAACAAATTACGGACTCAATTTATTATTATTATTATTATTATTATTATTATTATTAGTATTTCTTAGAATAATAATCGGTGCAAACGGTCTATGACCGATGCACTCAGAAGTGTAAGAACCGAGATCCAAACTTAATCTCTAACATCAATAGATGTTTTTCGTTGGCATTAGGGCTCCCTCTTTAGTGCGAACGCAGTGGATCGAGGCTCACCACAACCCTCCTTACAGGCCAAGTTGATCCCAATTCGAAACTTGTCAATCAACTTTTCCGGAGAAAAACCAGGCAGGAACCTTTAGCAATGCCACGTAAAACTCTTTTGGCTCGAACACCAAACCGGGTGGTAGCTCAGAATGAGGGTCTTTGTCCTGTCTTTGAGAATTGCTTAAAGCAAGGTTTGAACACTAGGTCATTCGGCCACAATATTCACCCTCTACCGTTGAAACAACTTTTCAAATTAACTAGCAGACAATTATAACTCAGTGAATTAGCATACTGCAATCGATCAATTTGCATTCAATTAAAAAAATTTAGGCTATATAAACACTAAATCTAATCTAATAATCTAATATAATCTAATCTAACTATTCTAATAATTGAATAACGAATCCATGTGTCCTCATCTTAACACATCCACATAGGTAAAATCCTATGTGGCATGTAATGTAACACTGGCGAAATTTGACTTTTAGTTCTAATATCAAGTACTTAAACTTTAATTTGTAGCGTCATGTGGCTATGAGCAATCTCTAACACTCACGTCTCGACGATTATCCGCCTTTTAGTTATTTAATTGGTACTAGGAGTCACTTTGGTCCTCGAGATATTGTGGGAACTAGTTTGCATAGGAGAATCTGGCGTGGCGAGCATTGGTGAGGTGGATGGACACACCGTAAATGAAGTGTGCACACCACAGTTTAATAGCAAGGTTTCGGGGTTCGTTTGCGGTGTGTTTGTGAGTGTGTGTGTGAGTTTAATTGCAAAATGGTGAGGTCTAGATATGGTTTTGGTCTTGGTTTTTGAGTTCGGCCGAAATGAAGAAAAATGATGTTTTCAAACCAATTTTTTGTTCGATTGCACGCGAATTACTCGTTTGATGTTAGCTATGGATAGATTCAACACATTATTACTTGAAATGGGTCTGATTTTGGACAGTATTTTGGTTGATGTGAAAGAGTATGGTGAAGAAGAGATGCTACTGTTGAGGTTGCGTGAAAGGGAGAAGGAGGAGAAAATGATTTTGGCTTTTGACACAACTGGTCCCCCATCTTTGCATATATTTGTTTGTTTGTTTTTTTTGTTCTATTTTGGTTTGTTAACAAGTAATGGTATTAGTTCCTTGATAATTTTTTTTTTTACTTGCTTAATTATTTATAAAATAAGTCTTATAAACTTTAAGTATTCGATATTAGAATTAAAAGTCAAATTTCGCCAGTGTTACAGTCTCCCCAACTTTTAGAAATTTCGTCCCGAAATTTAAAGAACTAGATAAACAAGTGAGGAAAATCTCTCTTCATACGGTCTTCACGCTCCCAAGTGAATTCAGGTCCGCGCTTGTTTTCCCAACGAAACTTGACTATCTCTACCGATGAACAAACTATTTATATGACAAATGTCTACCTAATGAACTATAGTTTTCTTTTGAATCATTAATCTACTGTACACCATCAACTAATGCTTATGAACTAGTCAATATCAGAAAACTTAGATATTACATCTTATACACAAAGAGTCGGTTTTCACAAACTTAAGTATTACCATTCTAGTACTCGAACTTGACTATCTATACCGATGAACAAACTATTTATATGAGCAACGTCTACCTAATGAACTATAGTTTTCTTTTGAATTATCAATTTACCTATTATCTTCAACTGATTTTCCCAAGTACTATTTCTATCGGGTATGATAGCAATACCTTTGCGTATCATCGCTTTAACTTAAGATTTTTGTGTACTTCTGACTCGCACGTGATCAAATGGACTATGGAGCCCATGCAAAAACTGAAGTAATTACGGGTGCACACGGAATTATGAAAGTTGGTGCATGAGAACCATAGTAAGTTTTGTCTTGTGTAGTTGGGCCATATTTAATCATCTTATTTTCACTTGACTTGTTTACTCACTTTACTAATTGCATCTAAGCCACTTAATTATGTGTAAGGTTACTTTATTCGTTTTGTCCATCCTATTAATCATAGTTATTCCCGATGGTCATTTAAATAATTCTAAATCCATATACTGAAAATATTTTATTCGCAAATTGGCATCCTATGCTATTTCTATATTGAGTAGCAAATAATATTTATTCGAATCTACATACAATTAGTTCACCCAAACCCTTATAAGTGAAAAGAGTTAAATAAACAACTCTCATTGAGTCAAAACAAATAACTTCTTAATCTCGTGTATATTAAAATCATGTCTCGATCAAAATGCTCATCTTTTCGTTGATTGAATTCTCATATAAGAAAGTTTCTTACGAACTGAAACTGCCTGAGGAATTGGGTAGTGTTCTTCCTATGATACACGCTTCTAATGTTCCAAAAAAAAAAGAGTGTTATCCGATGAATATCTTATCTTACCTCTCGTTGAAGTCTAAAATTGATGAATCGATGCATTTTATTGAACGCCATTAGGAATTATGGACTGTGAAGTCAAACAACTCAAGCGTAGCCGGATACCGATAGTCAAAATTCGTTGGGAAAACAAGCGCGGACCTGAATTCACTTGGGAGCGTGAAGACCGTATGAAGAGAGATTTTCCTCACTTGTTTATCTAGTTCTTTAAATTTCGGGACGAAATTTCTAAAAGTTGGGGAGACTGTAACACTGGCGAAATTTGACTTTTAATTCTAATATCGAATACTTAAAGTTTATAAGACTTATTTTATAAATAATTAAGCAAGTAAAAAAAAATTATCAAGGAACTAATACCATTACTTGTTAACAAACCAAAATAGAACAAAAAAAAACAAACAAACAAATATATGCAAAGATGGGGGACCAGTTGTGTCAAAAGCCAAAATCATTTTCTCCTCCTTCTCCCTTTCACGCAACCTCAACAGTAGCATCTCTTCTTCACCATACTCTTTCACATCAACCAAAATTCTATCCAAAATCAGACCCATTTCAAGTAATAATGTGTTGAATCTATCCATAGCTAACATCAAACGAGTAATTCGCGTGCAATCGAACAAAAAATTGGTTTGAAAACATCATTTTTCTTCATTTCGGCCGAACTCAAAAACCAAGACCAAAACCATATCTAGACCTCACCATTTTGCAATTAAACTCACACACACACTCACAAACACACCGCAAACGAACCCCCATACCCAGAAATCACGAAAACGAAGTAGAAATCTCGTACGAAGGGCTCAAAGGGCCGAACTGAATCGTCACTCGAACACGTACCTAGCCAACACCATTTTGTAAGTTTCTTATATCATTGAACTCGTTTTTGAGAGTGGATTAAAAGCCCTAACGTTAATTTTATCAAAAACGATGAAAACGAATCCAATTTGGGGGTGATAGATCTAGGGCTCGTATGGGTTTTATGGGATTTTTTTGAATCTGCGAAAATTGGTTAAATAAATTAAGGGCTGGAAGATATACGTGTTAGTCACCCAGCTCAATTGGCTGGGTGCATTGCAAAATGACGAAGAGGTCATGGGTTCGATTCACGTTCAGGCCATACCCCCATCTTTTTATTTAAAAACCATATTTTTCAAAACAGCCAAAGGTTAAATGATTTAAGTTACGGATTCTTGTTGGGTTAGTCACCCAACTTAAGTGGCTGGGTGCATTTGTTAAGGTGCTGCAGGTCTCGAGTTCGAATCCCCTAACGCAAAATTTTTGTATATTTTGTATTTTGACCACTAATTCCCATTTTTAAGTGTTTAAACTACCCATTAAACATGTAAAAATTATATTTTTATCATTTTTATGCCTTAAAAACCCAAAAGTTTTCATAAACAAATGTTAACTTTAAAAACTTTAAAAAACCAAGTAAACGACTTGTAATGGCAATAATCTTTAAAGGTATATTATTTACAAATAAATAATATTTTAACCTATTTTTATAAAAACTTATAAATATACCAACATTCATAACTATTTCACAAAACAACTAAAAATAAGAATTTGACTCGTACGATCTCGAAACCACATATGGACTAAAATCATTATGTTCGATTAATAGGATAAGCTACGAAGGGTTATTTCCGGCTTCCACCTATATTTTCTTGAGTAGATTTTGGAGCCATTTAATGTGAGTTTACATACCCCTTTTTATATTTATACACTTTTGGGGTGAAACATGTTATATTATTCAAATACACTACATGCACTAAATCTATTTATCAACTATGTGATTCCATTTATGTCTTGGTTGTGCTTTATGTATACGTGTGGTGTTCTATTTTATGATCGATACAATCATTAACTATTGCTAGCCCAGCGACGTCTTAGATCTAAGGGCCTGACAAGCCTTTTTGGTGCTAAAGCCGATGCTAAGTCCGGCTCTTCAATGACGCATTCTAGTTCATTGAAGGAACCAAATTTCACTTAGCTGATCATATACTATATTCTATATTGTTGAGGCTTGATTGTACATTTGAGGCCGTACGTGTTGCTACATATTTGCACTAACCTTTGTGGACATGGAATCGCTTATCATTGTGATCTATAAACTATTATCTATGTGTTTAACTATGTGAACTCACCAACATCTTTATGTTGACATTATTTTCTAACATGTTTCAGGGAATACCAATGTTTAATGCTAGCTTTGGGTCATGATCACTATAGGCTTTTGGACCTAGCTAAATTCTAAATCAATGAACAATTATTAGCTATGTCATTTGTAATTTGCCAAACTTGTGAACAAATTGTACTATTTAATTTGGTGATACATGCTTATTTAAAACTATAATTTGTAGCGTCATGTGGCTATGAGCAATCTCTAACACTCACGTCTCGACGATTATCCGCCTTTTATTTATTTAAATGGTCGGGGTGTGACATGTAACATCTGCCCCGAACCCGAATCCGAATACCCGACTCGAACCTCAAGTCGTTTATCTTTTATATGTACTCGTAGTTATTTATTTAAAATGTAACGTTCGTTAATAAATACATCGGATTCTAAGTTATTCTTTTCTTTAATTGACCGTATTTATGTCACGAAATAACTACGTGAATTAAATAATTACTATTTTGCAATAATAAATATGAAAAAATATATATACTTCATAAAAGAAATCTACTAAAAATTTTTAAACAAAAACGCTTCTAAGCCTAAATGCCATCCTCCAACGTCATAAACGAACTAAAAATATATAGTTCATAAAAGAAGCCCAATTTCGTCTTCACCACCATCCGACCAACACCACCATTGTCATTCTTTTCTTCTGAAAAAGTCCTTTCCCTCTTCATCTTCGATCTAGGGTTTCTTGGCGACGACAATGGAGTTGACAGCAGATGGTGGTTGCCGGTTGTTGGTATGAAACGATGGTGGGTTATTTACTTATTTAAAGTATATATACAAAGATACAAAATGGCTCCTGTTTAAAACTGGTGGTTTACATAAATTACAAAATGGCCCCTGTTTAAAATAGTTTACAAAAATGGCCCAAGTCGTTTGCCACGTCAGCAAAAAATTAATGAAGTTAGAAAAGGATTGTTGGGGGAAAATAGTTTACAAGTTGAGATCGTCATAGGGAATTTTTTAAGTTCGGATTAATATTGGCTAATAGACAAAAGTTTGGATTATTAAAATCCAATAACCCTTAAAAAATTCTCTTTGTTGACGCAAACCTTTCACAAATAACTTTATTAATAAACTAGTTTAGTGTCCACGCTATGCTCGGGAACACAACATATATTCAAGTGATGCTTTTAAGGATGTTTATGAATGTTTCATTCAGTTTTGAGACAAAACCGTGGTAAAACCGGAACACAAGATATATTTTTAAAAATTAGATTTTTAGTACAACAATATTATACTCAAAAGAAAGAGAATAAAATGCTCTATGGTGTAGTTTAATTTTTTTTTAAATCCTATAAAAATGTTATGTATATTTATAAAACACTGAGATCTTTAATTGTATGTTATTATTAACTTTATCCGTAAGTTTCGTTTTTAAACCCTATCAAATATAAACCGACTCATGTACACCCCTTATAGTAAAGGGTTAAAAATATAAATACTCTTAAATGTTTCAGAATTCTCCAAAATGTTAGAGGACCAAAAATATAATTAGTTTTATTATAATATATTTTATATACATAATTTAAAAAACAAATCATTATTGTGAGATAAACTCTCAAATAATGCCACATAAGCTAAAAGCTTTGAAAAGATGTCACAAAAGTTTTTTTTGTTTTGCTATATTATATAAGGATATAACTAGTTATTTTTCCACCTCATGTGTTGCGTGAGGCTTAAATACGGGTGAATGAACAAAAATTACGACAATAGAACCATAAAAAAACGATGGTGCCGGATGACAAAAAAATTCGGGTTTCAAGTGCCACCGGCACCTTCCATCTTCGGTGACACAGTCGAAGCAAAACGGTATTACTTTGATCGTTATCGGTCGGCTGGCCGGAAACCATTAAAGAATAGTATCGTGGACAAACACTAACATATCAAACTTACTTTGATCGTTATGAGTCCGGCTCATTGGAAACCACCGTGTCTCAGATTTGTTGGAAATATCAACACCATTGATCTTGTTGGAATTTGGTCGCACATGAGTCAATAATGCATCGCAAATAACTAACTAAACAAAATTTAAATAAATAAGGTTGCGTTGCAAAATTTGTTGCAACTGCGTTGTAAATGATTTACGACAAGGTTTTTTCCTACTAAGCTTTTATGTCACTAATGTATGTTTCCTACGCATTTGTGACAACTTGTGACGTAGCAAATTAGTGATTTTTCTACTAGTGGATCCGATTGGGATTAAGTCTTATTGGGTTTTCATGCAAGGGCCTATGACTTGATCATTTGGGTTTGTTTCACACTCACTCAATGGATATAGCTAGGTTGGCATTTTATGGTGTGGGATTGATTATATATTCATAGGACCATGATGTTTCCTTCTCATTGTGTGCCTTTCTAGCCATTTGGGTCTAGCTTATGAGATGGTGTACATGTTACTTGTGACTTGGGGGCCTTGTTTAATATGAAGTTACTAGCTTGTGACGCAATAAGCTTAATTAGTAGAAAAGAACCTCATCGTAAAACGCTCAGGAAGCTGTTATGACAAAATCCATGACACCATTGCGACAAAAAAACCAGTTGGGTTAGTGTTACATGTGACTTGTGAGATTTGTTTACTATGAAGTTACTTGTGCCGCAATACACTTAGTAGGAAAAACCTCGCCGCAAAACATTGGTGATGCTGTTGTGACAAAATCTGTGACACATTGCGACAGAACAACCAGTTTTTGTTGCAAGTGTGTCGGCAATTGCGACAAAATGGATGCGTCTTCAAATCCGTCGCAAAACACTTAGTTCACTATAGTAGTAATCAGTGGCAGATATAGAACCAAATATCAGGGTATCCTATGAGAGAATTTTCACTCAAGAGTATCATAAATATTTTCAGGGGTATCCTATACTTAAAACCGTTTGAAAAAATGGTATCATGATACTTAAACCGGCAAAAACTGTACTTTGTAACAAAAGTTTAGGGGTAGCCCGGGATACATCTGGGCTCTTCGATCATAGCTTCATCCTTGGTAATAATGTTTGTTTCATTTTTCTGTATTTTGTAACGGAGATGTAGCATGCATCGTCATAGAGCATAGTCATTAATTAAATCATGTATCGTTGTATACATGTTTAGTAAAAATGAATTGGACGGTTCTTGAATGGTTTAAAATCGTATATATATATGAATAAGATATGTTTAAACACCAAGCCTTTTTATATTTTCTGTTTCACCATGCATCTAAAATTCTAAATTAAAGTTGCCCTTGACAACACTGAGCTATATATATATGTAGCATTAACTTATTGACCTTTTATCTTTTATCTTTTAAAGTCGATCTTGAATGATACGTACTTGACATTAAAATACGATGACATAGAACTTGAAGTGGAGTTGGCTTCTATGATCATAAAAATGGCATCGTTTCGATGCACTTTCCCTAACAATAACATAGTGTCATTCTTTCTAAAACAAAAACACCGCGATCACATGTTTTCATCTATTTGATGTTGTGTTAAAACTTCTTTTCTTCCCGGCTAGGAACTTTTACTTGAACTTCGAGTTGGTGTGGGAAAGCCGTTGTGGCTAATGAACATGTACTCCAAGATGGTTTCTTCGAGTATGATATTCTCGTATGGTGGAAACAAAGTTTTGTCGTTTCATCTTTTAGCCTATGCAAAGCACAACTGCAGTTTTTGTGGTATGGCCGACGTTGTTTGTCAATTTCAGACATTGATAAGCTTCCTTCAAAAACACAATGTTGTATCATCCTTGTTGTTATAGTGTCCATTTGTGTTTGTTAGTTCAACCGTGCTATACTTGTATATGATGTGAAACTTGTAGAGTGGGTTTCACGTGCGAAGTTGGAGAGATTCGTGTAGGGTTTAAATAGCACTAGACTTTGATAATAGAGTTAAAATTTGTAGGAGTTATTTACGTAGAAAAGATACCTTAAGAGTTATACCGTCGAGTTCAAGGAACATTTGTCTGTGATGCTTCTCTGAAATGATCCTCGTTTCAAGGAATTCGTTCTATATTCGCACAACAAGAGTACTTTGTTTTGATTTTTCCTAGAGTTGGCTTGTTACTGATCACTTGGAGATGTAATTTAGTGTTGACTTAATTTGGAATTTTGGACCTTTTAGAATATGTGACAACATTGCTTTTTAAATTAAGTTAGGCACCCGGTTGTTGGAAATGATGTAGTTTACTTTATTACTTATTTTATGTTAGTTTATACCAAAGGGATATTATTCCATGTGTTAGTGTTGTTTTTAGTTTTTATCAATGCTTTTGGAATATGAATATTTTGCATTGTGTTTCCAAAGAAGCATAAGCAAAATTTGTTTCTTTATAAAGAACTTTTGATGTACTAACCAACGGAAAAATATCTCTCATATATTATGTTTGTGATAATTCCTAAGCAAGTAGAATAAGTATGTTTTGGTATCAAGTATCTTATTTAGGTTTTCAATTATGTAATTGCTATGGAGCCACTTTTTAATTGAGAATATCTTCTCTTATAATAAATTGCTAACTAATGACACAATATTGTGTCACTTGTCAACACCACAATCACTCAAATAACTTCACATTATATCATTTATATTTGTTAACTTTTTCATTACTCATTTGTATATAAAATTATATAATTGTTATATTTTACCGTTCAACCCTTGAGTATTCAGGGGTGTTAACCTAGTATTATTATAATTTGGTTATGTTAAACTCACATGCCAGGTTAGCCAGGTTTAATTAACACTTCTTACACGTGTGGGTTTTAGTTCCTCAATTATAAAAACATACATTCAAATGATATTATTCCACTGTTCGATATGCATGGTATCAGATCCAAGACTCTAGGTATATACAAACTCTAGTTGTCTCTACTTCCACAACCACTTGGTATAAACCCTATATAGAACGGTGTGTCGCTGCTATCTTGCCCCTATCCTATTCTTCTCATGCATAAAATCGTTTTTGTTAAAGTTTTTCATCACGTACATGGTGCCATACGTGCCACCACCATATCCATTAGACATGGGCGCGTGACATATATTTAATTATAAAATGTTCCCAAAAAATTTAATTTTATGAATTGACGAAAGATTCTTTTTTCTTTGTAACAAACATGTCTCTAGCTTTCCTAAGACATCAATATGATCATGTACGTGATCTTTGTCTTGCTTAAGATTTGTTGTTAGCAAGAGATTCAACTCATTATATATATGAATTTGTTTTTTTCTTGTTTTTGTCTACATTGAAATTTACCCATTGTCATAGTCATAGAGGCATAGAGCATATTAACTAATTAAGCAGTGCATGTGCGGAAGTTTTGTATGTATTTTCTAAACAGCTCGGATCTAACTCAAGAATTTTATGCCAGATTGTGGAAACTATTTTTAAGGTCACTAGCTACAACAAAGGAGATCAATAGTAGCGACCAAATTCGCCGGTAAAAATATATGGACATATAGTGATTTGCAAGATACTTTGACCTATAAAATGCATGCAAGCACCATCACAAAATTTAATCTGGTCAAGCAACTGACCCAAGTAGAGATATGTTTTTGTCCGCGGCCGGTTAAGTTTTCTCATATGCAATTCAAGACCGGTTAGTTTTCTCATATGCAATTCAAGACGCTTAAATAGACATGTGGCCGGTTCTCTGTTCAACCAATTCACGAGCATCTCCTTTATGGCCTCAGTAATTCATGTAATCACATGTTTTCAACTACTTAATTAATATTCTGTTAATTAAAGACTTCATTGGCCGTTTTACCCGGCTAGGAACTTCGACTTGAAGTTTAGATGAGTGTGATGAGAAAGCGGTTGTGGCTAATGTGTATCATCCTAGCTAGCTGCTCCAGTGGCCATTTGTTAATTTGTTAGTGTTTTTATGTGAGAATAGTAGAGTGGGTCTAATGTGTGACGATAATAATGTTATGGTTACGTTTAAACGTTGAATAAGTAGAAATTAAAGATACCGGCCTTATGAGTTATGATGCCGTTGAGTACTAGGAAGATTTGGCTAGTAAGAAATACCTTTGTTTTGAGGAATCATATCCCACGTACAACAAGATCGATCGGGTATGTAGTCGGATTTTGTTTTTTTATAAGTTAGTTCGTTCTTGTAGATGATCACGAGACTTCATTAGTTTGGTGTTTTCTTCAGACCTTATGCGAAAGCGTAGTTATTCCTGATGATATAGCTAGCATGCATATGCTATTTACGTCACTTATAGTCAATATTTCGATAACAAGACCTATGACGTACATCTTAATTAATATGGGAAATTTTTTTTATTTTTTACAGCGAAATGAATAAAGTCTGGTTACCTAAGCCACTACAAGAAAAGTGAGTTTTGGCGACCAAACTTTTGGCGACGACACATTTGTCGTCGCTAAAAGCCCGCTAGACGACAAAAAAATTTGCTTTTTTGACCAAAATAGTCAAATTCTTTTTGGCGACGACAATGTCGTCGCCAATATCGTCGCAAGTCAATTTTCCATTTTATTTATCAATTAATTTTTGGACAAAAAACTTAATTATTGTTAGCGACGACTTGTCGTCGCGAAAAACGCGTCGCAAATTATATTTCCATTTTCGTTAATTAATAAATATTGACCAAAAAAAGTCAAATTACTTTTTGCGACGACATGTCGTCGCAAAAAAAGCCGAACAAATTTTTTTTAAATATTCTTTATTAATTTAGTAAAACTGAAAAAGTCAAAATACTTTTAGCGACGACAAGTCGTCGCTAAAAGTCGTCGCTAAAAACATTTTGGTTAAATTTTTAGAATTTTTTTCCCGCTTTCGTACAAGTCGTTCGCCACGGTCGGAAAAATCTGGCCCAAGTTCGCTATGAAAATGTAAGGTGTTTTAAATTTAAATATGAGACATTATAAATGACACTAAATAACCTTATGTTAATTACATGTGTTTACAGCGGGGAGTAAGCCCCATTGAACTTTATAGGCAAATGAGGGTTCGAAATGGTGCCTTTACAGAGCCGGAGGCGGCACAAAACTATGTAAGTTAATTACATCGTTTTTCACACTTGGTAGTTTGATTTTTGTTATTCTTTATGATTTTTTTATGTAAATGGATACTTATTTGTATTGATTACTTTTATGAACTGCCTTCAATATGGGAAATGTTGTTTAATTTTTGATTTACCTTCATGTCTACCAAGTGGTTATTGTTTTTACTATGTAAGTAATTTTTTACTTGAACTTATGTTATATTTGTTGTAAAAATGCAGGATCAAATGATCCAGATGAGGGATGATCCCCAAAACACGCTGACTGAAAATGAAATTATGCAAGAGGTGTTGGGAGAGCGTCGTGGTTGGACACGAGGTGTAGGACAAAAGCTACCTCAATCCGCCTTTGCTGCCAATTCCTCTTCGTCAAATAGCCGAAGATATACAGAAGATGAGGTGCAGCAGATGATGGCAGAATATACCGCCCCGCTCTGGAGGAAGCTTGATATGACCCCTCCCCCCTTTAATGTTGAAGATGACAGGGATGATGGTGATGATGATGATGATGATGATGAGGAGGAGGAGGAGGAGGATGACGACTAATTGGTAGTTTTGTTAAACATTAACCTTTGATACATTTGATGTGTTAGGGCCTTTGGTAAACTTTGGTACACTTTTTAGTATGTAAAAACTAGTTTCGCTAACTAAGGTTTGTAAAACTTTGGTGTTTAGAATTGTTATGATGTTAGCTAGATGTTGTTGATGATGTGTTGTGGTTGTTTGTTAGGATACATAAACAGGTTTTAAACACAGGTTTAGTTACTGAAAAATTACCCGGAAAAACCGGACGGAAACTGGAAAATGCAGCAGGTAGTTGCTGTATCAGGAATTTTAGCGACGACATTTGCGACGACATGTCGTCGCTAAAGGTGAAATGCTGCAATTGAATACTGCAGTTTGTCGTCGCTAAATGTGTTTAAAAAAATAAACTTTTATTAAAAATAAATATTTTTAGCGACGACGTGTCGTCGCTAAATGTGTGACATGTCGTCGCTAAATGTGTTTAAAAAAATAAACTTTTATTAAAAATAAATATTTTTAGCGACGACATGTCGTCGCTAAATAGCGTCACAAAAAATTTTCGGATTTTCTTTTCCCTTTTTTTCCCTGGAAGGTGGGCCCCACATTTGTCGTCGCAAATGTCGTCGCCAAAAAGCAAAGGATGCCAAGCATTGGCGACCAACGTTGTCGTCGCCAAATGTCGTCGCCAAAGGCTTTAGCGACGACATAACTGGCCTATTGCGACGACAATAGTCGTCGCTAAAAATCAATTTTCCTGTAGTGAAGGTAATTAACTGAATAACGAAATGTGACCACATACGCTCGATCTGTGAGCACATACATCGATCGCTCGTTAGTCCAAACCCACACCCACCTATTTCTTGGAAAACCTACAAGCTAGCAGTAAAACCCGAGATAAATGACTTTCAGCTTCTATTTCATGGTTTTTTTATGGCTTTTACCGGCTTAGGACGATGCCATGTATGCGTTTAGAATACGAATATTTGCATTGTGTCTCCCAAATTAAAGCATAACGAACATTTGTTTCTTATTAAGAGAACCATTTTGTATATACGACGTCTATCCAACAAAAAGTGTATTCTAACTTTTATGTTGATGATAAAACTTATGCAGCTACAATAAGCAGCATATATATGAAATCGTGTATGTCGCAAATGTTCGCAACATTGTACTCGATGATTCTCTCAATTTGTTCAATGAAATTACGGAGTGACTGCAACGTCAAAAGATCATTTTACATCGTTACGTGGTTCGAAAGATCCGGGAATACATATACTCTTTGTTACAAGAGAATATTCATTTAGATTTCCTTACGAAAACTGATTATACTTGTGTTGGGAGCATTATTAGTTCTTGGGTTCTAATCCTGCTACGGTTAAAAAATCAAGGAGTTACTTTTAAAAAAATATAATAATTATGTTGTCCAAACTATATAAATTTCAATTCGTTAAACTTGGTAAGATAGTCTATATAAAGTTTACATACATGTAAATACATGATAAGTTTGAAAAATATACTTATCAACATTTACATCTATCTACATCTACCTATTCTAATAATTGAGTAACACATCCACATGTCACCATTTTAACTACTCCACATAGGATTTTGCTTAGGTGTCATGTTCTAATTAATTTGATGGAGAATTTTTAGACGGGTTATGGTATGCTCCATATTCGAAATAACCCGATATGTTTAAATTAAAAATTCACATATTATCATCAATTATCTCTTAATCTGATATGTTCAAATATAAAATTTACCAATTATCATGATCTATATATTAACCCGATATGTACCAAGTATCATGAATTATCTCCTAACCTGATATGTTCAAATAAAAAACTTATCAATTATTATGATTTATCCTAACCCGATATGTTCAAATTAAAGTTTTACCAATTATCATTAATTATCTAATAACTCGATATGTTCAAATAAAAAAATTTACAATTATCATGAATTACCTCCTAACCTGATATGTTTCAATAAAAATTTACCAACTATTATAAATCATATCCTTTATTGTAACATATGATTTTTTATATGAATATATTTGTAAATATCCAAATCGATTTAATAAGAGATATGTTAAAAATAAATTGATAGGTAAATTGAGTTAAAACCTATAAAACTAAAATCCGTGTAGTACACGGGTACTAATCTAGTTACTCTAATAAAAGATTAAATTTTTTGTTACAGCTATGTGACATGTGACATGTGATGACATTTGTCATCGTTATAGTAAACCTCACATCCTCCTTTATTCAAATAGCTTATAATTTATAAATAGTTTACTCAATTCAAACATACTTTATATTAAGCATTCAATTAATTTTAAATTTTAAATTTTAATTATAATTAGTACACGTGTGTCTAACCTAGTGTATTTATATATAAACATTCTCCTTCTCCATGCGAAGGTTACGAAACCATAAACAATGCAACAGAGAACAACCACATGAATTGAAATCGAAGGGGTAAATTTTGTCATCCTGGATTTAACTGTGATTTGTGAGAATCTTTGCAATTATATTAATTTATTTTCGTTTTTATTCAAGTTGTCATAGATTATGGATGAAGTACGGCAGAAGTGGTATGGGATAGATTAGTTGATATGTCAATTGATGCATTTAACGTTTATATTCCTGGTTTGATCAAATATGTGTCGCTATATTATCGACAAACACTAGTACAAAAATGATTTTTTTGAGCGGTGAATATTGTCTTTTTGGGCGGTTTTTTGATCGCTCAGAAAGGGGTCGCTTAAAAAAGTTGAATGCTAATCTGAGCGGTTTATGAACCGCTCAAAATATGTAATCGTTCGCTTAGAAATATTTGTAAAAATGCAATTAGAACCGCTCAGAAATGATACAAAGCACCGCTCAAAAAAGATACGGATCAAATGCAATTTGACCGCTCAAAAATGTATTGTAGGCACATTGATGCTTCTTGCTGCTATATGCTATTTCATATCCCAAATTCCAAATTGCAGCCTATAACCAAAATTAAAGCAACCAAAACACAATAAAAAATATATATATGTGTGCAGCCAAATGCTAGTAAAACCAAGACAAAACCAATTACATTAATTGCAGAGTAGCTACACATAGTTTTCACTAAATACATAACTTAATTATCAAATTTGTTCAACTACAACAATAAACTACTTATAAATATACGAACTATATCTACTTCTTCGGCCTAAATACCGCATCCAAAAATCGTGACACGACGTTGTTCACTAACTTGTCAATGTCAGATTGTGTGACAAACTCTATTGAGTTCCAAATCTACAAAACAAAAAACAAACAAATAAATTTAGTTAGAGATATTAACACTTTGTCTAACAACCTAATTAAACAATAAAGATCCTAGTATCATTCAAACTTGAGTAATCCGAAACCCGAATACATACAGTAAGTTAAAATACGAAATTAGAAACAAAGTACTTACGTTGTTCGGAAATTCAAACTGCTTTCTTGTTACAAACTCAAACATGTTTCTTATAACCTCGAATCCACATTCCCATCCACCATGTTGTTGCTTAACCTACATATATTAAAATAACATAAGAATCAATCACATATTCAGTCACTAACAATAGAAGACATACCTTTACCATCTTCCAGTTAAATGAACCCTCAAATGTGACTTCAATAGCTTTTGAGAGAATGTAACTTTTGGGGGTGTTTTCGCCCATTAAAGAGTCTAATATATATCCTTGCCGTTTTTTAGGGGAAACTATAAACAACACCCAATGAGCACTACAAAAAAGAGTAAAAAAAAAGTAACATGAATTCTATAACAAAATAAAACATACAAGTTAGGCAAACTAAAACCACAATAAGACTTACTTGTAATGAAATGGTGCAAGGAAATATGTTTTATCCTTATGAAGTTCACAAACCGAGTATAGATGTTTCTTAACACTTGAAAAATTCTCCCTACATTCTTGCCCTGTAACTTTTGTGGAACAAAAGAACGCGGATAGAGAAGGTTTAGGGAGGTCGAGGCCAAATAAATACCTAATACAAACAAATATTATAATGTACGTTAAAACTTATATTTAAAAAGAATTATTGTAAGACATAAAAAACAATAACGAAACTTACATTTCACACCAATGTATAAAAGAGTTCTCAAGCAACCCGTTGGATAAAAATTGTAAGATCCCCTCATAATCTAAAATTTCAGATCGGAATAAACCCTCGGGGTCTTCAGGATACATCCCGGTTGGTGCAGTGACCGGAATGCCAAAATTGTTACCGTAAGCATGCAATATACGATCAGCAAGAATTTTCATTTGTGGACGCTGCTGATTCTTGATCTTAGTCAAGATTTTGATGCTCGTTTCGGTGAGGTTTGGATTTTCACTTGTTTCGAGAGGATGTTCAACCTATTATCAAAACAATGGTAGTTAAATACAGCCCATATACATATGTTCAACCTATTTCGGGATGATGTAGACATTTAACTTGTGAAGCCGTTCAAACTATTATAAACAAAATAGCTAGAGATTACCCATGTGTGTGTATATTTATAGACTGAGTTAATAATTACCGTTGGAATGGATATTTGTTTAACTTGAACTTGTTGAGTGGAGAATTGTGAAGGCATCGCAAACTATTATAAAAAAACTAGTGGTTATATACACATATAAATAAAATATATAACTTAATTGTTGATTACCAAATCCTCAAAAGTTTCATCAGTAAGCATATCCAATCGATGATAATCCGATGGGTTTACTTCATGTTGACTTTGATATTGAGCATCATCACTACTTGGTGTTGGCGAAAACTAAAACAACAAACAAAATAATTGTTATGATATGAAAAAGAAGTTAAATAACTTACAACTAGCCTATAAGATGTTCATAAAAAAACAACACCCATAACCTGTGGCCTATAACACGAGTTGGCTGGAGATTCTGGCGGAGTTTGTTTCTGGCAAGATGTCTCTGTTGTGTTAGGAAGCTACAATATAACAAACATATTAAATTAAATCTTTTGAAAGAAGTTAAGTAAATATGATTACTATAATAAACAATACACCTTTATTGCCTTTCTCGGCCACTGAACAAACGAACCACAAGCATCACCAATATCTTTAAATTCATCAGAGCAAGAAACATCGGGGAGAGGCAGACATGTGTACTTTGGATCGACGCCATCTAGTTGGATTTTCACACAATCCTTGTGCATTTGTCTCCCATGTAACACCCTACTTGTAGTAGGATACACGTACCCCGTACCTATTACTTTTTCCTCAATATCATTTGGTAGGAACAACTCACAGAATAACACCTCCTGCAAAAATATATGAAGTAATTTCATGTTACTGCTTACACTGCCCCATGACAATAGGTTACAATGCAACAAAATCTTGATTATATAGTAGGTAAGTGCATCATAAACCAATTAGCTCAAGGAACAAACATAAAACTTAGTCTAAAGAGAGTGTTAGATTAAATAAAGCAATAGACAAACATAAAATCTTTACCAACTTAATTCCTACATAAATTGCCAAGTTTAGGAGTATGTATACAAGCACACACCCACACTTGTATATATACTAAAAAAACTATATAAGAATGGTACCTTAATAGGTGGATAGTGAATATGAGATCCACCGGACACATAACTCGAACCTAGAACGTCGGAGCTTGAGTCCAACCTTTCAACACTTCTTCTCCTCGCATCATTTTTTCTTTGAGAGGTAGGCGAGTCAGTTTGACTTTGCTTCCTACCACATTGACTCAAGCCTTCTTTGACCTTTGTACGTCCTATAAAAATAGTTTCAAAATAACATCAATATTTATAAAGTATTAAAGTATTTATTAGAAACAGCTTTATAATATATTTGTAGAATATTACCTATAATATTAGAAACAGCCCGTGTCCGTCCCCCATGCTCAGGTCCTAACAACTTAGCTATAGTATCCTCCTTCCCAAGACCATAAGTTCCATTATCAACCATTTGTGTTTCCAAACGGACCTATAAAAATGATACAAATGTTAACACAATTGACTAGAAAATATATGAATAAATCTATAAATATACCAACTATTACTAAAAGATGTAAACATATAACAATAATAATAATAATAATATTGATAGTAGTAATAAGAATAATATTCACAAATACCAAAAATGTTGGGTTAGTCATTTGGGCAAGAAATTCATTCCAATGTCCTTCTTCAAGAGTCTTATACTTACTGAAAGGAGTTATGCCTTTCTTTACAAAGTGTCTATTAAGCAAACTTATACTCTTGGTTATGCTTAATTCCAAGCTCTTCAATGTCCATACTCGGGTTAGCCAATTGTAAGATTGTCATGTGTTCGTTCACATACGAAGCAAGACAAGTCATGTGATTCAGTACATATAAATGTGCAAGTTTTAAATTAGTCTCGCTTGGGGTGAACGTCTTCATACCGACGCCTCCAACCCCTTCAAGTTTACCCGAATGCCGAGACTGAGGAACGCCAATACTTTTGACACCATCCAAATAACCTGCATGTAAATAAATCATGTATTATATTATAAATTATATTTAACAATACTAATATATACTTAGGAAAACTAACATATTATTCACTACCTGAACAGAATTCAATCACCTCCTCGGAAGCATATCCTGTAACAATACTTCCTTCCGGTCGATTACGATTTCTTACATAACCTTTCAAGATACCCATGTATCTTTCAAAAGGGTACATGTAACGCAAAAATACAGGACCACAAGCCTTGATTTCTCCAATGATATGAATAACCAGATGAACCATCACATCAAAAAAAGATGGTGGAAAGTACTTCTCTAATTCACACAGCGTGATGGTAATTTCTTTTTGCCACATATCCAGCTCCTCAGGATCAATTACTTTTGAGTGGATGTTATTAAAAAACAAACAAAGTTTGGTGATTGTGTGACGGGTGCTTTCTGGTAGTAATCCACGAATTGCAATAGGAATCATATGTGTCATCAAAACATGACAATCGTGAGACTTCATACCAAGCAGTTTACAATCTTTCATCGACACTAACCTTTTAATGTTTGCTGAATAACAAGATGGAACTTTAATATCATGTAAACATTTACAAAACCTTGTTTTTTCTGCCTTTGACATAGTATAACACGCTGGTGGCAAATAAATATGGCGACCTTTCTGAATAGGAGCAAGCTCTTTGCGTATTCCCAATTCTTCCATGTCTTTGCGGGCATTGATACCATCTTTGGTTTTTCCGGGAATGTCTAACAATAAGCCTAGCAAGCTATCACATACATTTTTTTCGATGTGCATGACATCCAGGCAGTGTCTAACTTGTAAATCTCTCCAGTAAGGCAAGTCCCAAAAAATTGACTTTTTTTTCCAAACTACCCCTTTCTCCCCACGCTTTCTTTTCCCCAAAGGTTTATTTAAGTTTTGAACTCGTGAAAATGCATCAAAACCTTTCCTTACAGTTCCATCTTCGATCTTTCCGTCAAAGTCCTTCTTGTTCTTCCGAAAAACATGATCAGACGGAAGGAATCTTCGATGTCCCATGTACACAATTTTTCTACAGTTCTTCAACCACATCGACCTTGTCTCATTTTCACAAACAGGACAAGCTTTCATACCTTTCGTGCTGTATCCAGACAAATTACCGTATGCTGGAAAATCACTTATTGTGCAGAAAATCATGGCCCGCAATTCAAAGTATTCCTTTTTATAAGCATCATACACATTTATACCTGAACTCCATAGAGTTTTTAAGTCATCAATCAAAGGGGACAAATAAACATCAATGTTATAACCCGGTTGTTTTGGACCCTGAATTAACAATGACATCATTAGGTATTTCTGTTTCATGCATAACCATGGTGGAAGATTGTAAATGCAAAGAATAACTGGCCAAGTACTATGACGACTGCTTTGGTTTCCAAAAGGATTGATTCCGTCGGAACTAAGTCCAAACCTTATGTTTCTAACCTCGTTGCCAAAATCTACATATTTTCTGTTAATATATCTCCACTGAGATGAATCCGCCACATGTCTTATTTTTCCATCATTTATACGCTCATCTGAATGCCATCGTAATAGCTTTGCTTCTTTCTCGTTTGAAAATAATCGCTTTAGTCTTGGTATAATGGGGAAATACCACAATAATTTAGCCGGTGGTCCATTTTTCGTCACATCGTCATCATATTCACCGGTTTTACTTGTGTTCTTATATCTTGATTTGCCACATTTTACACATTGATGACTTTTTTCATGTTCATTTCTATACAAGATACAATTATCTGGACATGCATGTATTCTTTCAACTTCCAATCCCATTGGACACATCAATTTCTTTGCTTGATATAAAGATATTGGTAACTCGTTATCTTTTGGAAGCATGTCGTGTAAAACGACTAGTAGATCTGTGAAACTTTTATCACTCCATCTGTTTTTTGCCTTCAAGTTAAACAACTTTAATACAGCACTGAGTTTCGAAAAATTCTCACAACCGTTATATAACGGTTTTTCCGCATCACTAAACATGTTTGCTAGCTTTTCTTTGTCATCATCACCAAGATTATTCTCTAAATCATCAATCATGTCATTTAACTTGTCGTCATTAATATTGTCGTCATTTAAATCATCATTGGCAAAATTAACGTTGTCATTTTGTTGAGTGTTTATATTAACCGATGTCGTGCCCCCATCAACCCGTGATTCCCCATGCTTTGACCAACATGTGTATCTTGGCATAAAACCATTTTTAAACAAATGAAACTCTATGTCATTACAATTGTCAAATCTTTGAAAATTTTTACAAATCGCACAAGGACACCAAATCCATTTAGAGCCAACATTCATCCGATTAGCTTCAGCATCTTTAACAAAACTACTAACGCCTTTCATATATATTTCACTAGTATGACCACATCTATACATCCAATAGTCTCTACCTTCCATCTGAAAATTAAAACAATCAAAGAAGTGTTATGCAATTTATGTACATATTAAAGTATTATAAGGCGGTAGATCCTAACCCACTCTTTGAGTACTCAATCTCATATGTATACATTTTAACAGGTGACTATTTAAGAAAAAATCGGCAGCATTTCCCCTTAACTCCCCGAGTATGCAGATAAACTACAAACTCAAAGGAGTTAAGAGAAAACGATACCGATTTTTTTCTTAAATAATCATCCGTTAAAATGTATACATGCCCTAATGAGATTGAATACTCAAAAAGCAGTCCCAAATAGGGGACAATCCAAAATGTATCTCTATTAGATAAATTTTGGACGGGTTTATTAATCTAAAGTATTACCCTAATTGATCAAATACACGTACAAAATATCTAAATAAGTATTAATCATTAAAGTAAATTAATTCAAATCTTGAATAAAAAGAATTAAAAACAGAATTTACTAACCTTTAATGGAGAGCTTGAATATAAAGATGATATAAAATCTTGATTATATATAATTGATCGACTAACTGAAAACAAAACTAATCACATATAAACTATAAATATTCATACTCTATTATATAAATAATGAAAAGAAAGTATAAAAGTTGGATACCTTGTTTTAATCAAATACATGGAAGAGATGAATGATAAATATTTAATCGTATCGAAGAATATTGTTGTTTTTATAATGGCAGGCTAGAGATATATATAGATCCCAACAGATCCACTAGATATACTATAGATCCTACTCTAATAACTAGATTTTTTTTTTTTTTTTTTTTTTTTGAACGGCCATTCAATCACTAGATAATACCAACAGATCCACTAGATATACTATAGATCCTACTCTAATAACTAGATAATACCAACTTTAATTAATTAGTCAACTTGAAAAAAGTATATGGAAGCGCTCAAAAAGGGTTAGTAGTTATATGGACCGCTCAAAACGGGTTAGTAGTTATGACCAGCGCAGTTTCAATGTTTTTTGAGCGGTTGTTAATTCACATAATTCAAGTTTTTACGATTTTGAGCGGTTTTTAATTGGACCGCCTAGAAAAGTTAGAAAAAAACCGCTCAAAATGTTTTTTTTTTGTACTAGTGAAACGAAAGCAACTACAAACTTGCTACAAAATCCAGTTGTAAGAAAAAAGCCCATAAATTTTACGACAACTTTAGCTACAATTATGGTACGTAACATAAAAATAAATTGAATGGTTCTTAATTTTTTTTGAAAATCAAATCAAATGTAGAGACAAAGTCAGAACAATGTTTACCTAGCATTTTATGCATCAATGCATGCTTAACAAAAATGAATCGAAAATACTACATTTCTTGATTTTTCAATTATGTGTTGCTACCTCATACACCACACATCAATCTAGGGTTATCATTGAAAAGTCTATGTGCAAGTTGGGATCAACATCATGCCTTCCTAGTCCAGGTACATCCATATCTTAGGCGGGATTTTAACCGTCAAACGTTAGTTTAACGCTCTATGATGACGTCAACCCATTCCAGGAGGACGCCGATCAACTAGCTTGTAAAACCCCATGATTTTTATATATCTGGAGAGCTCAATGGCATCCATAAGTTAATTAATGCTGCAAGATTTTGCGCCAACAGTGAGCTTTGAACACGTCACTAGCAAATGCATGTAGATCAAATGACAACCGGCGACATTATTAGTCGACTGAATTGAAGTTGAGTTGGCTTCTATATGTCCAATTTCCCAAAAATTAATATGTGCATGTAACGCAATAGTTTTCAACAATCTAGAAAAATGTGATCTCTTCCAAAATAAAACACTGTGATCACATTTTTCATCTGTTTGATGTTGTGTTCGTATACGCTTCTACTCGACTAGTACTAACATTGACTTGAAGTTTGGACGGGTGTGAGAGAGCGGTTGTGGCCAATGAACATTTGTTCCATGATGGTTTCTTTGAGTACGAAATTCTCATATGGTGTAAACAAGGTTTTGGGGTTTTATCTTCTAGCCTATGCAAGGCACAACTGCAGTTTTTGTGGTATGGTCGTCGTTGCTTATCCATTTCGGACATTGATAAGCTTCCTTCAAAAACAAAATCTTGCATCATCCTAGCTGCTTGAGTGGCCATTTGTCTTTGTTAGTGTAGGTGTGCGTTTGAATGTACACGCTACTTACACTTATGTGATGCGTGTGTTTATGTGAGACAGGTAGAGCTGGTTTATGTGTGAAGAAAGGGCAGGTCTATTAAGGTTTAAATAGCATTAGACTTTGATTACAAAGTTTGTTTTGTAAGACGTATTTAATTATGTAGAAATATAGTTGTTATTTACGATAGAAAAGATACCTTAAGAGTTATAACGTTAAGTTCTAGGAAGTTTTGGTTAGGATGCTTCAATTCCCCCACAACGAATTGAAGATCCTCTAACTATTAAGTAATAACCCAAACTTTAAGGAGTTTATTCTACAAGATTCGGACAACAATATTTGTTAGTTTGGTCTTTCTTTAAGTTGGCTTTAGTAGATGATCATCACTAAGAGACTTCACGTAGTTATGTTATCATCGGCATTTATGCGAAAGGGTAATTAGTCCTGGTGTTATGGTATTTACATCAGCATCGGCGAAGCTTGAACATGAACAAAGAGGGGCCCGGAAATATTATAACCTTCATAGTAAGGAAGACCGGTTTTTTGTGGGCCAATCACGTGCATGGTGACACGTGACACGTGGTCCAACCATGTGCCATGTGTTACCACATATCGTTTTATATTTTTTTTACTTTTATATATTTACGATTTTAATCATTGACTTTTAATAATTGACATTTGAGCCCCTGATGAGTTTTCGACTTTGTTTACTTACTCTACTTTGACATATAATACTACTTCAACATTCCAAATTTGACCGAGTTATCGTTTCGACTTCTAATTTTCATATTCCGTTGCCTTTTAATATGTGACATATTACGGTATTGTGTCGTGACGTACGAGACTTGATACTTTTTCTTCTCAACGCATTGACAAAGTCACATACGCAAGACCCAAATACGTGACCTGGCCACCTAGTTCTTCTGTTGTTGGTAGTTCCTCAGGTCGGGTTGTTTTTTTAGAGCTTTTTCAATTCTTTCAGAACCTTTCGTATGCGCCTATTGGAAGATTTGGGCTACCTCCTCTCTTTCCGATCTCATTCAGATAATAAGCCAGTCCGGTTTATTAGATAGTGAGTGGGTAAGAGAGGTGCTTGGTCTGTCTCCGAATGTGGGCCTAGAAGCATTAGCCGAGTCTCTGAATATTCCCCGACCAGGTCTAATATCTAGTTAATTAAAATTTAAAATAGGAGGTTAACGTATACTAATTTTTAAGCTATCGAACTTAAAAATTATACTACTAAATTATAGGGGGGATACAACCCCCGCCCGCCCTCAAAAAGCTTCGCCAGCCAGTGTAAATCAACCAACTCAGTACTTACGACACCCTCTCTCTAGCGGATTGTGAAGTATGGCCCGTCAATGTTCTTAAGAGCATGTTATTAACCTTTTTATACTACTAGCTTGGCATAACATTTATTATTAAATGCTATAAAAAAATGTAAATTATGTTTCTTTCAATTCACTCCACGCCTTTGTTTCATGGTTTGGTTCTTTCATGATTTCATTGGCTTAGAAGGACGTATATATATAATGATATTGGAATAAAAATATTTGCATTGTGTTTGCCAAGCATAACCAAAATTTGTTTTTGTTAAGAATGAAAACCGTTTTGTATAGTATATATGGCTAACAACAAAACACATGATCTAGCTTTCATCTTTTATGCTAATGATAATCAAGTTCAAAACAAGGATCGAATAGTAAAACACACAAAATTTAGAGAAACTCACTTTTATTATAACTTGGAAAATAGCTCAAAACCAAATTACAATCTCTCATACCAAAACCTCTAAGCTTAGGTTGGTATTTATATTGTTAACCCAACTTGGTAAACAAGACATCCTAATCATATTCAAACTAGTATACATAATAAGATTAGGACTCATGTGCTTATCATAACTCAACAAACACAAATACTAATTCAAATTCAAATACCAAAGAAGCTGGCCGACTTCTATCTTGTATTCAAACTGGATTGGGCCCCTTGTGGGCTTTACTTGGACATTACTCTCGAGCCTTCATTCACCCCCCTAATTTCCAAGTCGGAATTAGTTAGGTCTTTGACTCCCATCAACTCCCGCATCTCCTTAAACTTGATACGAGCAAGCGGCTTTGTTAGAATATCTGCCTTCTGCTTGTCACCGGACACATGCTCAACATGAATCTTACCATTTTCAACACTCTCTCGAATAAAATGGTACCTAGCATGGATATGCTTACTCCTCCCAAAAAACACTGGATTTTTAGAAAGAGCTATCGCTGAGCTATTGTCGATCCGAATAGTCACCTTCTCACGTGCTAAACCGGTCACTTCACTTAATAGATCTTGGAGCCAAATTGCTTGACAAGCTGCTGCATTAGCAGCCATGAATTCTGCCTCACATGAAGATAAAGCTACTGTTTCTTGCTTTTGAGAGCACCAAGTAATCGGTGATGATCCGAGATAAAATATATGACCCGTCGTACTTTTTCCATCATCACGATCAATGTTGTGGCTACTATCACTGTAACCGACTAAACTTCTACCACCCTTTCGCTCATACCTTAGACCATAACTAGCGCTCCCCTTGAGATACCGAAGTGTATGCTTCATTGCTAGATGATGTGACTCTCGAGGGTCTTGCATGTAGCGACTTAAAACCCCAACAGCATATGCCAAATCAGGTCGAGTATGAATAAGGTATCGTAAACAACCAACAAACTTACGATAAGTGGTAGGATTAACTTCCGGTTCATCTTCAGCCTTATGTAACTTTATACCCGGATCCATGGGTACTTGCGCTGGATTACAAGTCTCCATTCCAGCTTCTTTGAGTATCTTCAAAGCATATTTTTCTTGCTTGATATGTATTCCGGTCCTATCTTGACTCACCTCAATCCCAAGATAATAAGTCAACTTACCCAAATCCGTCATCTCAAATTTATTTGACATGTCTTGCTTAAACTTGCTTATGACAGAAAAACTTGACCCGGTTACTAGCAAATCATCAACATAAACAGCAACTAATAACAATTGGTCGCCTTCAGTTCTACGATAAACAGATTGTTCTTTGTAGCACCTTGAAAACTTTAGCTCTTGCAATATATTATCCAACTTGGTGTTCCAAGCTCTTGGAGCTTGACGTAAACCGTATAGAGACTTTGAGAGTTTATACACTTTACTTTCTTCACCTTTAGCTACGAACCCTTCGGGTTGAGACACATAAACAACCTCCTTTAAATCACCGTGCAAGAAAGCAGTCTTGACGTCCAAGTGATGTATCTCCCAATTATTAGATGCCGCGAGTGCTATTAATAACCGAATAGTCTCGATGCGAGCTACGGGTGCAAAAGCATCTTCATAATCGACTCCGGGTTGTTGCACGTAACCCTTCGCCACTAATCTTGCTTTGTACCTGTTTGTTTTTCCATCTGAACTCGGTTTCAACTTAAATACCCACTTTAAACCAATGATCTTCATTCCATGCGGCTTATCGACTAAAGTCCATACGTTATTTTTCTTGATGGACTCTAGTTCACTTTTCATTGCTTTCATCCAGTCACTTGAGCCTTTTGCCTCATAAAAATTTCTTGGTGCATCGGTTTGAGCGATCAGTATCTGTTCACTTTCATCATTGGATAATAAGATAAAGTCATCATAGTACCTTGGTGCAGCAATTTGCCTAGTTGAGCGCCTTACTGTGCTTTGACCACCTTGGTCTTGTAACATATTATTGTTGTCAATTTGTGATTGGGCCGAACCAATCCCACCACTCAAAACAGAACCCGTACCATCAAATATATTTGTTTCACTAGTTGACTCATTATTTAATGGGTCATTTTCTTGATTGGAATATTGCACAGAACCATTGTCAGTAACTTGTCCCCATGTAATTTTGAACATGCCAGGTTCTTCTTCATTTGAGTTTTTATTCCAATCCCAACCATCTCCTTCATTGAAATCAACATGTCGACTTATAACTATCTTCTGAGTAGCCGGGTTAAAAAGTCGATAGGCTTTGGAACCGGGTTCATTTCCGAGATGCACAAGTGGTCTTGATCTGTCATCCAGTTTCTTAATACCCACTGAATCGGTTTTGGCAAACGCTTTACACCCAAACACCCTTAAATGATCAATAACAGGTTTCCTTCCATTGAATACTTCGTAGGGCGTTTGTGCATTCGAAAGAGAGCGGGTTGGTACCCGATTAATTATCATCGTGGAGTGACAAACAGCTTCTCCCCATAAATAATTTGGCACATGCATTGCTTTAAGTATGCTTCTTGTCATATCTAAAAGAGTACGGTTTCTTCGCTCAACCACGCCATTTTGTTGAGGCGTGTAAGGTGCAGTTAAGTGTCGTTTTATCCCGTTTAAATCACAAAACTCTTGAAAACACCGGGACGTAAACTCTCCTCCCCTATCGGTTCGGAGTGTTTTAATAGTTGAGTCGGTTTCTTTCTCAATCAATACTTTGAACTTTTTAAAACAATCAAATGCATCACTCTTCTCCTTCAATAGAAACGACCACATAAATCGAGAAAAATCATCAATTAAAACAAAGATGAACTTGTTACCTCCTAACGTTGACGGGGATATTGGACCACAAAGATCTCCATGTAGTAACTCCAGAATGCGTTTTGCTCTGAATGATGCAGCTTGAGGGAAGGATTTGTGAGTCTGCTTTCCCACTAAACAAGACTCACAGAACTGACTTTCATGAGTTATTTTAGGCATGCCAATCACCATCTCACTTCTAGACATCTTTCTAAGTGAATCAAAATGTATATGCCCTAGCCTTGCATGCCACTTCCATGCATCATTATTTATATTTGCCTGCAAACAAATCGGAGAACCAACTTTCATACCTATCTTGTATAAACGGTTTGGAGATCTCGGAACCTTCATCAGCAGCTTTCCATCCCTATCATACATTGTTAAAAAACAACCTTTCATCACGACTTCACATCCGGACTCGGTGGTTTGTCCAAGACTCAATATATTGTTTCTAAGTTCGGGTATGTAATAAATGTCGGTCATCATTCTTTGCTCACCGGACCGACCTTGAAACAATATAGACCCTTTACCTTTTATTTGAACACATGAGCCGTCACCGAATCTAACTCTTCCGGTTACCCTTTCGTTCAACTCTGAGAAGAACGACCTTTTTCCGGTCATGTGGTTACTTGCCCCATTATCCAAATACCAATCGTCGTCGCTACTGGCAATGGACTCATACTTCTTTGGTGTCATATTCTCTTCATTGAGCAAAACTACTTCATGCAAGAAAACAGGTGCTTCAGATTCTTCAACTTCATTAAGATTATTTTCTTGATTCTTTTGAGTACGATCGGGGCAGTTGGATGCGAAGTGACCAGGCTTGTCACAACGATAACATATAACTTTAGATCGATCTTTCTTTACCTTCTCTTTACCACGGTTTTGGTTACTTTGATCGACTGTACCACGCTCTTGGTTGTACCTTCCACGTCCCCTACCCCTACCTCCTCTTCCCCGACTTCTATTACCATCAGAACCCCTTCTAGCATTAGATGATTCCCCCTGTGTAAATAGTAACTTAGACTGACTATTTACCTGCAAATCTTCCTCTCGAATGCGTTCTTCATAAGCTTTGAGACGACCCACAACTTCTTCGTACCCAACCTTATTCAGATCTAATACTTGCTCTAGAGAAGCAACAATGTGAATGAACTTGGATCTTGGAAGAGTTTTCAAAAACTTCTTGACTAGCTTCTTCTCTTCTATAATTTCTCCTAGTGCTGCTGATTTTGAGGCTAGAGTGGAGAGTTTACCAGAATATTCATCAATAGTTTCAGTCTCGGTCATCCTTATGTTATCGAATTCAAGAGCTAAGGTTTGTAGCCTAGCCTCTTTCACTCGATCAGCGCCCACGTGACGTGCTTTGATTGCATCCCATATCGCTTTAGCAGTGCTGAGATCACCTATTTGCAGAGTTAATGCTTCGGATATTGATTGGAACAGTAGACCGATTGCCATATCATTCTTTTCTTCATCCGCAGAACCCGGGTCTATAGTATCCCATACCTTATGGACTCGGAGCACAACTTTCATCCTCATTGCCCAAACGGTATAGTTGATGGAGGTAAGCATGGGACATTGAACAGCAGTGGGTGAGATTTCTTTTCCTTTCACTTTCGTACTTCCGGAGGATTTGTCTGCGCCTTCGCCTGCCATGGATCACAACCAAGAAAAAAAAGTTTTTTTTTCTTAAGACTTCTAGGCTATTCGAGTTTGCTCTTGAACCGGCTCTGATACCAATTCAAGTTCAAAACAAGGATCGAATAGTAAAACACACAAAATTTAGAGAAACTCACTTTTATTATAACTTGGAAAATAGCTCAAAACCAAATTACAATCTCTCATACCAAAACCTCTAAGCTTAGGTTGGTATTTATATTGTTAACCCAACTTGGTAAACAAGACATCCTAATCATATTCAAACTAGTATACATAATAAGATTAGGACTCATGTGCTTATCATAACTCAACAAACACAAATACTAATTCAAATTCAAATACCAAAGAAGCTGGCCGACTTCTATCTTGTATTCAAACTGGATTGGGCCCCTTGTGGGCTTTACTTGGACATTACTCTCGAGCCTTCAGATAATACCTATGCATGCACAACATGCAATAGCATATCGTGCCGGGTTTACAACTCATTATTTTCCTAGGCAAAGTGATTCTTAAAAGTCTCATGTTGTCCAAACTTTAGTTTGGCACATATTTGTGAATTTTGGTGATGTCAGAAAGAAAGTGATGACTTTTTCATGAAATATATTTGTGTTTTTACTTTTTAGTGACTATATATATTTTACAAGAACTTGAACCGGCTTTTATTTAGCACTCCTATGGTTGTGGTGTGGTGTAGAGTCTGAGCGAATCAGATGGTGGCGACGACGATGAAGCAGCGACAAGGAGGGTTAAAAAACGGGTTATAAAAACAAAAATTGCCTCCACATCACAGACACGGGTTTTTGGAGCTGCATTCGTGTCTCTATGTCGCATTGAACCAACTTTTTTAACACTCATATGGTTGTTTGTTTCAACCTTTTAATAGATCGGATGCTTGAATGTTTCAGACTGTTTGTTTCGCGAGTAGATGTATGAATAATTCAGACATTTGCCTCTGAATGGTTAAACATGATACTGAAGTTGTGTTTGTTTACGTCTGAACGAGCTCTGAATCTGATCGATTCATAGCTCGCATATTGTTCAGACCGTTTGGATGTAGTAAGATGTCTGACCGAATTAGAGGTGTTGTCAGAATAAGTATCTGAGAGAATCAGATGTGGTGTGGAGTTTGAGCGATTTAGATGGTGGTGGGCGACGACGAAGCAGTGACAAGGAGAGTTAAAAAACGGATTAAAAAAACTGCCTTCGCACGATCACGGGTTTTTGGAGTTGTAATCGTGTCTGCATGTCGCATTGTGTCAAGGAATGTGATTGTCAAAAAGTGAAAGATTTCTCGCACAAGTTTTGTTTTATTGGTTTTAAGTTAAAGATTGACCTCTATAAAAAAATCATCTTGTTTTTTGTTACAAGATAATAGATTTAACTAAGTGATTATGTTAGATAGATTCAAGTATTGACGGTGAGATTTACAAAGAATCAACTCCTGTTGCTCAATTTGGTACATTGTATTTCTTCTTGTTTATTGCTAGTCTCACATTTGTATTTTGTTCAAGTCTTCTAAAGTTTAAGCATTAATGGGTTAATTAATAAGTATAGATGAGAGAAAAAAAAAAAATTAAAAATCGAAACACCGAAAAACCGAAACGAAACCGCGCAAAAAACACACCGAAAACCGATTGGCTTTTGTAGACTAAAAACCGACCACTTCGGTTTCGGTGGATGGTAAAAACCGAACCGAACCGAGCACACCCCTACACTCAGACCTTTTAACCATTCAGACATCTTAACATTCAGCACTTACTAAACAACCTCTGAGTCTGAACGGTAAGACCTCTTATTTAAATTGGTCAAATATTTGCCTCTTAATAATTTAGTAATATGCTAGCTCTTAATTGTTAAGATCTCTTACTGGTTCAAAAACTTAATGGTTTAGACATTTTACTAATGTAGTATTTACTCATTCAGAAATTACAAAACAGCCCATCATTTAGCCTAACTCTACTCCTATATAAATCCACCCATGTCTTAAGTGAGGCTAAAACCTAACATCTCAATCTATTAGTTAAGGACATATATACGCCTTCAGTGGCTAATCTAGAAAATAGTTTTAGGGGTAACTCTCAAAAAAATTTCTTCTACGAAGCAGCGTTATACCTAAATACTTAAAAAAATATATGCATTACACAACTTTAGTGAATATATTTCTTTGTTTGGTTAATCATTTAAAACCAATTATCATAAAAGAATTTAGAGAGCAAAAGCTAAGAAGACTAAAAATGTAATTTAATGTTTATAAAAAAATGCAATAAATCAACCAAAGTGAGAGTTGCACCCACGACCTTTAGATCCAAACTCAAAGGTGCTAATCAACTACATTATGTGGTCAATTTATGTTTTAAACTCACTTTTATTCTATAGATATACTACATACTAATATTCAAAGTCCTTTAGTGAAAAAGGAATTTCTAGTACGAGGTACAAGTTGATCTGCTATCCCTGTCTAGTAGCTAGATCTGCTTCTAGTTATATACCGTAGAGATGTAGAAAGATTTGGGTAGAATGATTCGTCTTTGATTCCTTAGTAGTAAAGTAACCCGAATTTCTTTCAATCTCTAAGATTCTTCCAACAAGAGTGCATAACTTGTTTTTGCTTTTGTAGTTCACTAAGAAATCGAATTTTGTGTTTCTCTATGACTTTATAGTATCTTTGATAGCTTTAGATTTTTTTAATGATGAAATGTTTATTAGTTTCTTTTTCACTAAGAATCGAATTCACAATCACGAAAAGATTTTTTATAACAAAAAGATATTTAACCTTGTTTTAGAAAAGAAGCGGTAGATTAATGTACGTGTAACCATGCATTCAATGGCACATCGCTATAGGGGCCGTTATTTAGTGAAGAGCCAAACTCGTCCACATCCACCTTTCTCGTTACCTCCTCGCCACAACCACTATTTAAAAAGATTTGGCTAGCACGTACGATGATCCATAATGATACTTAATCTATAAAATATAATAAAGCAAACCTACTTTTGCCAAGTGTCAATTTATTAGCATGCATATCTCATAAATGCTTACTTGGCATAATATCATTAATCCAATGATGATGTGTCTTTCTCTCCTTAACATTCAGATTTGTTATGTTTTTTGAAAACTAGGTTTAATTGAAACTGGGATTAAAGGCGGAAAAATATAACAATCTGTATTAATATAAAACGGCTAGAAAAATATAATAGTAACACAAATAATCTTTACCAAATCTTCCAAAAACAAATTGTTCCTGTTTTCGGTTACCTTCCAATTGGAAACCAATTTTTAAAAGATCGATATCGAGAATATTTTCGTAATTTATGTCATACTTAATAAGTCATTTTTGTTTGAACAGTCTAAATAAGTAATTAACTATTAGTTTTTATGGTTAGAAACCCGTGTTTAACACTTTGGTTGTTTATTAATTATTCATTTTTTGATCATGCAGTATTACTTAAAGACATAATTTTATTTTGATAAAGATTAGCTTGCTTACTTTATGATCATCAATGGAAAAAATTTTGACAGCTACTTTTTACTTCTATATTAAAAGTTACATTGCTCGATTCCAGGTAGATAGTTTTTATGTCACTCTTGATAGAGTGATCATGAGAAAAAAACTTTCTTGCAATTAGGCTATTTTTTTCAGGTATTGATTAGAACCGATTGTTAAATTATTTTCTTCAGGTATTGATTAGAACCGATTGCTTATTTGTCAAGACTTATAAATTATTTTAAGTTTCATTAATCTTTGTTTTGTATTTTTTGTTTCATCTACTGTTATTGTTTATAATTTTTTCTTTGTTTATCTTATCAACAAATGATATTGTTAAGGATTTCTGGTTTTCAAAAATTTTATAAAACCATATTCTGTGATTATTGGACTTCACATAAAGAAGTATTTAAAAAGTTATAACTTCGATTGAGAAGTATACAATTAAATAGTTTAATATAAAGTTTTTAGTTTAACTATTTAAATTGTTCTAACACATTCCCGTATTAAACACGAGTCTCTAACCTAGTTAGTTAATAATTAACCCCCATTTCTAGTAATTCTATTCTATAAGATTCTCATAACAAGAGTACATAATTTGTTTTTTCTTTATTTTCTTTTGTATGCCATTTAGGGGCTGTTTGTTTACCTCTTAATGGTTCAGTTTAGTGTTTAACCATTCAGCATTCAGAGCGTTTGTTTCAGAAAAAATAGCCTCTGAATGGTTCAGTTAAGTGCTGAATGGTTAAGAGACTGAGAGATGCTGAATGAAACTGAATGGAGCATATACTAACTTTATACTCATCTGAAGTTGTACCCCAACATCCCTCTTATTGATGGAACCTCTTAATGGTTCAGACCTCTTAACCATTTAGCACTTAATGATACAGATTTTGCCAAACAGCCCCTTAGTATCTCTCGTACGTTATTAGATCTTTGATAGCTTTAATTTATTTTTTAATTGAAGATAGGTATATAAGAGCCTCTTTGTTGGAAAACATGTACTTTATTTTATTTGTTTACTAGATTAGTACTCGTGTACTATACGGATTTTAGTTTGTAAATCTGAACAATTTAGATATCAAAATTATTTTTAACATATCCCTTATTAAATCTATTTGGATATTTACTAATATATTCATATAAAAAATCATATGTTAAAATAAAGGATATGATTTATAATAATTGGTAAACTTTTATTTGAACATATCGGATAAGGAGATAATTCATGATAATTGTTAATTTTTTTATTCGAACATATCGAGTTACGAGATAATTAATGATAATTGGTAAAATTTTAATTTGAACATATCGGGTTAGGATAAATCATATAATTGATAAAATTTTTATTTGAACATATCGGGTTAGGAGATAATTAATTCATGATAATTAGTAAATTTTTAACTTGAACATATCGGGTTAAGATATAGATCATGATAATTGGTAAATTTTTTATTTGAGCATATCGGGTTATTTCGAATATGGAGCATACCATGACCCGTCTAAAAAATCTCCATCAAATTAATTTAGAACATGACACATAAGCAAAATCCTATGTGGAATAGTTATAATGGTGACATGTGGATGAGTTACTTAATTATTAGAATATGTAGATGTAGATGTCAAAATTAAGGTTATTATTCCGAGTATTATGGAATGTACTTTATTTTATTTGTTTTTTCTTGTTTTAATCGACACACGAAGCATCTTGGCGCAATAATTTTTTAATATTAAAACGTTACCTTCCATAATCAAATTTAAGCTGTTTCAATTAAATTATTTAAATTTTAGTTTAATTAAATAATTTATATTTAAGGTTATTCAATTAATTCATTTAAACTTTGTTTAGTTTTAATAAAATAACTTATCTTTAAATTTTGTTTCAATTAAATTATTCAAATTTTGTTTTTCAATTATATAACTTAAAGTTTACTATATATATACACATATATAGGGGAGGGATCAAGAGAGAACTCCATATTAAGTTGAGAACTAGAGAACTCCCAAAAGACAAGGGATGAAATTTTAAAATGGAGGGGCAAATTTGGAACTTTATATATATAAATCTTTAAACATTTCTATCTTTTGCATACGTTAAGTTTTTAAATTTTTTTTCGCACCATTGGATCAAGAATTTCAGTATCTTTCATTTGAGTATAAATAACGTTATAAAAAAATAAAAATTTCTCGTTTTTTTAATTTCAATACTTCATATATGTAGTATACGATATTATATGTTTTTAAATTGGGAAAAGTGAATATGGTGTTGTTATGCTTTCAAATTACATGACAAACCATCAAAGCTACGTACTTTAATAAAATAACAAAAGTTCCCTGATATTGATTTCGATGATACCATAACAAAAAACAACACCGTCATGCATTAATTCTAAATTTGAATTTTTCTCATATGATCGTATTCACATTGCTAGCAAATACTTGGTCCACGTTATGTGATGTGGTATGAATATGTGCAGCATGAGCATATCACAATACCAATTATAAGAGTCATGTTATGTTAATCTGTTTGTTGGAATTGGAAAGCCAAATTGGTGTGCAATCGAATTTTAAAGGACAAGTAATTTTTTATTAAAATGAATGACGATTATTGAGTAAATGGGAAAGAGAAAATTATGATCTAAGTGGAGAAGACCGGTTCGTCCATTAAATAGAATAAAGATCAATGAGTTAGTTTTCTAATAAAAAAATAATTTAACTTATTTTATCAAAGCTAGGTAGTTTTAATGGTTTTACGTGTAACTTATGTGCATAACATCACCGTATTGACTATCCTTCTTTAAAGTTTATAGTATTGCATATATGTAGTATCGTATACTACATATATGTAGTATCATACTACTACATATATGTAGTATATGCAATATTGATGCATTGTTATCTTATAGTTTGAATTTCAAGTGTATTTTATTTTGTTATTATATTTATCTTTAATTTATTAGTTTATTATTATCTTTATGTTTAGACATAGTATAAGTATTGGTTTTGTTTTCATTTGTAATAAGTTTTTTTATATGGAATATTATGAACTTTGTTACTGGTCATTTGAGATCGTATGTACACTTTAAATAATTATTAAACTCCCGAGCTATTTGGCCGCTTCAAAAAATGCATCAAGTATAGTGATACTACATATATGTAGTATCGAAAAAACGAAAATGTGATTTTTAAATTTTTTAATATAAATAAGGTATGGAAAAGTTAGTAACGTTTAAAGAAAAATATAATCAAGTACAAATTCGCAATATTACATATATGCAGTATGGAAATTAAAAAAACGAGAAAAAAAATATTTTTTATAACGTTATTTATACTCAAATGAAAGATAAAAAAATTCTTGATCTAATGGTGCAATTTTTTTTTAAATAATATTAACGTATGCAAAAGATAGAAATATTTTAAGATTTTTATATTTAAAGTACCAATTTTACCCCTCCTATTTAAAATTCCATCCCTTGTCATTTTGGTAGTTCTCTAGTTCTCAACTTAAAATGAGTTCTCTCTTGAACCCTACCCTATATATGTGGTGTATAAATAACTCAACCTCTCAACTAACTCTATACATACACCACATATATATCTGTCTATATATATACTCTAATAGTGGGTAATATAACTCTGTTGTCGTTTGATAGGTGTTGCAATCTCCGTCACGCGTGTTACAGTGATGATATTAGGATTTTAACATATATCACACGTTGTGGCCGCAACATTTCGACCTCGACATCATGTGCAGTGTGTTGCCTTGCGTTGCGCCGTCAGATTTGTTTTTACATCATTACACACATTAACAACATTTTCGACTTCGACTTGTGAGGTGTGGTGCGGTGATAGAGAAAGATTAAGGTTAAAAGTGTTTATATCCAAATTTGATGTCAAAGATGTAAATATGGAAAAATGAAGGATGGGTTTAAACATGTAAAAAATGTCAAGATGGAGAGGCAAATTTGCTTGGAGGGACATTATAGTAATGTTTAAGGGCGAAGCCATGCAACGGACAACAATTAAGAAGTTTACGAAATAGAATAGAATGAAAGAAAGAGAAAAACACTTCTTTCTTAACTTTTTAAATATGCATCTCTTCTTTCTAAACAAACATTTGAAGTTGTTTCTTTGACAAGCAAGCTATGTTCATATATACATAAATATTTACTACTTACCCATCAATCAATAAGTCATCACAACACATGTCACTAAGACAATATGTAGTGGAAAGACACAAAAAGCCCTAAAAAATCTTATTTTTATCTCCACATCAGCATTTGGCAGCAGATTTCTTTCAGTAGACACTTTGTACAAAGCATCAAACACGATTTTAACGACCAAAACGCCATATATAGTGGTTTGTGTGGCGTTTTCGGGGTGCCTTGGACGTTTTGGGTTGGTAAAACGCCCCATTACACATGGTCTAAGAGATAATAACCTAGAAATTGGTACTATTATCCTCAACAATAGCGTCTTTTTATACGGACATTCACCTGTAAATTAAACCTCCAAGTGTGGCGACCTACATCCTTCTCAGATTTGATCATCAAAATGGCCTAAAGTATTTGCATATGCATGACAACATTAGTTGGGGTACTATAGAACATTGAGGGTATCATTCCTCAAATATAATAAACCTTGATTATGAGTTTTCATCTCTTTAATTTGTTGTGCTAACGATACCATATGTCCTTTTGCTTGACAATCAACAAGGCCTTGAAAATTAAATAGGCATTGGGAAACGGATGTCGCCAATGAACATTTGTTCCAAGATGATTTCTTTGTGTATGAAATCATTGAATGTTGGAAACATGCTCTTGTAGTTTCATCTTGTGCCCGATGCAAGGCACATTTACAATTTTTGTGGTATGGCCGGCGTTGTTTGTCGATTTCAGACATCGACAAACTTCCTTCAAAAACACAATCTTGAATCAACCAAGATGTTCCAATGGTCATTTGTCTTTGTTCACGAAAGTGTCTGTCAAATTACTATATACCTCAAGGAAGTTGGTGTGTTTCTGCCCGACGATATAGTAAATTTGTTAGGTGTTTGATGTTAGTGAAAATCTAGTAGCATTTATATAGATTTATTCCGTCAAGATCAATGAATATTTGGCTAGAATATATGATTCTTGATTATGAAGATACTTTAGTTAATAATTGTCTCTTGTTTGTGTTGGAGTTTAGTTCTATATGATACACACACAAGAGCACACAAGTTGTTGTTTTCTTGGTTTTGCTTTTGTATGTTACTTAGAGATGTCGTTCTCTGACTTTATATAATGTGTTATAGCTTTAATACTTTTAGGTAAGTTAGGTACACTAACCTCATTGTTGTAAAAGATGTAATTGAGTATATAGCCGATTTGTTCATAAGTTAGTTTATGCCAAAGATTAATTATATATCATTCGATCCAGCTATTATGGAATGTACCACTTTTAATTCAATTCTTTTTGTTTTTATCAATACAAGAAGTATCTTGAGTGAGAATTTTAATGTAGGAAACATCTTCCACAAAGCAAATCTTTTAATTAGTTTTATTGCCCTACATTTATAACTTGACCATGTTTCTATTTCCCATTTGCATTTTTTTAATGTTAGAGATTTTATAAAGATAAACATAAGCTTAACAAGAGGCTAAACCCATAAGTATGAAAGAAAAAAGGAAACAAAACCGAACCTAGCGTGGATGAAACGCCAAGTTATTTAAGACAGATGCAACTTAACGTACCCTATTTTTACTGCGAGCCTTTAGTCAAGTGGTTACCATGCGATGCTGCAGTTTACAACAGTGGGGAACCGTGATGAATTTATTATGCTCAAGTGCAAAGAGAAACGTATAGAGGTCTATAAGTGGTGCATCTAACGCCCAACGATCAATCCAAAACCGAATCTCAGTGCAATTCCCTAACAACCCAACCATTAGACAAGTAATAAGGTTAACATCCAAGAACTTCAAATCCTCCCATCTATGACTATATTTTTCCAAAAACCACGGCTCCTCGAAGTACAATGGAACGTCCAAATAACCTTTCTCCATAAGGTGTGCTTCTTCATCCGGAACCTCCACCGCAATTTTGAAAGCATTACAATATTAGAATCATTAAGAGATAGAAGTAATTCTCAACTCACCTTTGTCTTTAGGTAAAGTCATCGTGTCCCAATTAAGATAACCAATTAATCACGTCCCCCTACGGTGTTAATGATTCTGTAATGAGTATGTTTTTAAGGGATTAGATACGTCGGCGGTGTCGTTGGTTGTCCGACAGTAAACTGTAATGATTCTGTTTTTTATTGTCTCTGGGTATGATTTCTTATTTTTTAATGCATTTCACTCATTTTTTAGATCTCATAAATTATTAGTTTGTTTCTTTTTCATGTAAATAGTCTATTTTACGGTAAAAAATAACAGTCAACACATAAAACATCATTCCCAACACCATACACCACTTATCATCTAATCATCTAATCATATAATACTAATAAAAGAGTATAATTATAGTCACATGTCACTCAATAGTTAAATCTTGTAATTTTTTTCCCGTTCAAACTATAAACCCAATTAACATTGTTTTTTAATTAAGATGAAAAACTTTTATTTTTAAAACATTAATTTTGAGATATTATATAAAGATAACAGAATTACGAATAAAATATCAAATGGTGTATTGATGCGTGTAATATATATATAAAATAAATACCTAAAAAAACACCTAGTTTTAATATTTATAAACCTAGACAAACTACTAAACTACACACAACCGGCAGTGGACCGGTCGAATGTAGTACAGTGAAACGTAAGTCCGGGTGTCGACCCACAGACTCTATATACTACGTTGAATTAACTAGACAAGACTTAACTAAACTAGACACGAACTTAAATTAAAAGATTATTTAAGAAGGGGGGTTTTGCTAAAAATAGAAAGTTACTAAAAATAGAAAGTTACTAAAAATAGAAAGTTACTAAAAATGGAAACTGACGATTTAAAGACGGATTTAAAACAGATTAGAGAAAACAAACCACCTAGGCTAGAATCATCGTTAATTTCAGTTATCACTCACGTTGGATTAATGGTTATGGAACCGGGATCTAAAGTTATTCACTTAAAAGCTTTCCTAATTAAGACCCTCGACCCTTTTCGAGAAAAAAACCTAAAGGATAACTATTAAGTTATTAGCACACCGGTTACGGGATTAAATTTCCTCACGGTTATCTAATCTGATTATGCTTGCTTGACTTAAATTAAAGGCCTATCTCACGATACGGACTCTAAAGCCATTTCAACCTAGTTAATTAATTTAACAAGCAAAGTTGATAATTAATACTAAGCCAGACTTCTCACAAAGACTTAAACCTAGCAAATCATTCAACCACGACTTATTAATAATCTATCACCTCACGGTTATCTAGATTAGCTACACGCTTTTTACCCGTTTAACTAATAATATTAATCCTATGGTTTTGGTGCAGGTTAACCATAAAAAACCACAACGCAAGTTAATGGCTAAAACACACCCTATTATGTGACATAGACAATCACCAAGAACGCGTGGACTAATGATATCAATCAAACAAATATAAACATGTAATACGCATCAATCAACAATAAAGATTAAAACTTTAATCATGCATAACAATCCATAAGCAAAAATCAACCAAACATGAAATCCAACGTAACGTTAACAAATCATCACAACGCCTAAGTAGTTCTAAACGATTAGCCTACCATAATCAAAGTAGAAACAAAAACCGAAACATAAACAGAGTTACCGTTCATCGAAAAAGAATAAAAATAATTCAGCAGCCTGTCTGCTAGCTTAAATTAATTCAGCAGCCTGCTAGCCTGCTTAATTAATTCGATCGATCACGTTTGACTTTTGATGACGTGCCTAGTAGCTTGCTTTTTTCTTCTTTTCTGTTTCGAATTCACGGCCGACTTTTATCCTTTTTCTTTTCTTTTTTTTTCACGGCCAAAACTTTTTTCTTTTTTTTATTTTGATGACAACCCCATTAATTCTTTAAATGGGTCTCCAAGTCAATATTAAATTGTAACTCCAAGTTCATCAACACATAACCTGCGTTTTTTTTATTTCAAGCAAACAATGAATTAATATATTGATTTAATAAATTAAATAAGAATTATGTCGCAAACTACAAACATTCACATTAAAGTGCTATGAAGCGATTAAGAGTATATAATTCACCTAAAAGTACCCAAAAAGTGTAGAGATTATTTATATAAAATATATATAATTTAGACCACATCAAATATCCCCACACTTAACCTTTTTCGTCCCTGAAAAAGCATGCACATTGAATCATAACTAATTAAAGCATTCAACATTTCGTTACAATTTTCAAACAAGAACCGAATTCTGATAAATAGTGGTGCGTTTACATAAACACCCTAACACTAGCCAATTAAGTTTCCCCTTATGTTTAATTTAAATTTAATTAAATCATTTATCTACAAGGTCTCACACAAAGGAAAAATAAGTTAGCCCGATTAAGTGTTGCTTGACGAGGCACCGGATAAACCAAAAAGGTTTCCTACCAAAATAACCTAAAGAACTTAACTAAGCTAAGAACTAGTGTCATATTAGGGTGGATTTTGATGGATGAATTTTGTGGGTATAGACTGTTTATTCTTTTTTTTTTTTTCATAAAACAAGATCACCTCACCCAGGGGTGTCGTATCCAAGTCGCTATCCCGGAGGTAGAGCACATGAGGTCTTGGATCACTTGCCTTATATTTTTCATTTTTTTTTCATTTGATTTGGCTTCTTTGAGCTCTTTTATTTAGCAGCTACTTTGAGCGCTTTTCAGTACTATACCCGGTGGACATTTAATTTGCGGATGCGCCACTTCTTTCACAAGAAGTGTGTTATAAATCCCAAAATGGCACTACCCCTTAACCTATTTAAGTTCTAAAGCCTAAAATGGTGCCTAATTGTTATTTAGTTAAGGCCTTCCTATTCCTTCTAAGATGATGACCCACGAGATTCACGACAATTAACTTTCTATTATTACACTTAGGGAAACAATCTCAGCTAATTAGGTTACCAAAAGTTTATCCAAATTCATCTTTGTTTAAAAACCACAACTCATTTGAAAACCACAATCAGTTTCCTATCATTTTCTATTAAAGTGCACAACTTAAACAAAGACATTTTTCAAAATTTTTCAATTTTTTGGGTTTTTTTAAGACTCTATATGACTCAGAACAAACAATTAAACAAACCTAAGACTCAGAAATGACTATTTTCCATCCTAACACTTAAGTTCTACATTGTCCCTAATGTAGAAATGGAAAACAGCTAAAAATAAAAATAAAATGCAAAAATAAACAAATTAAAAAGATGAATTGGAAAAGACTTAGCTGGTAATATGCCGAACGCGTATGCTCCAAGTCTTCATTCCAACTTCGGCTCCGATCGTATAGCATTTCGGTCGCGATCGAGCTTCACCGACACTCTCAAGATTCATCTTCGTCTTCACAAATACAAACTCACCCGAATGGAGATTGAGTACGGGTGAGAATGATTTTAAAACTGCACAAACAAACAAAAGAATACCCGAGCGTAAAACAGACTCGACAAAAATAAAATAAAAATAAAATAAAATAAAATAAAAACTGACTCGATAGAAGAAAATTAAACTAACTCTACAAACTAGTAAACCAATGAGAAACCTCCCCACACTTAAACTTAATCAGGAGGTTTCTCCTTGATCTGGATCCTATCTAACCCGTTCAATTCCATCCGCGTCACACATATTCTTATAAAATTAATAGTGAAATTGAAAACGGTTTTGATAATCAATTTAAAAACTCTAAACGGGTCAGACCACCAGCATTTGTACTTACCTGGCATGAACCGGATGCATGTCATGTATCGTGAAGACTGGTCATGCTTAATCTTCAACGGCTTCTTCTTCCCTGCAGACCATCTTCTGACTTGCAAAAGGCTTCGGCTCACAGGCTTCTTCCTTGCTTCCTCCTGAGGTTTTGAGGATTCCTCATCATTTACTTATTCCTCAGGCTCATTCAGCTCTTGACTCATCCCCACACTTGGCGTTTGATTGTATACTAAACCTTCGAGAATCTTCAAATCGCCAAGTGTTAAACTCTCTATCATCATAAAAAGGCAGGTCCACCAGTTCAGCAGCAAACTCATCCTCCCAAGATGGAACTGGTACCTCCTTCATATCTTCCTCTTGTACCCCCTGCATCTCATCAAACTCACAAAACAATTGTGAAATATCAAAAGAATCCGAAGATTCAAATGTACCACATGAAGAGTCAAATAGTTCAAGAATATTAGAACAAATTGAAATTTGGTCAGAACACTTACCTGTTTCGAAAAGATCATCTTCATTATCCAATTTTGCATCGGCATACTCCACTTTCTGTTTCTCGTCATCAGTGGAGATATCCAGTTCTTGAGTAGCTTCGCATGCTGCCATCCTTAGATTAGCCAGTTCATCCGTAAGCCTCCCATTTTCTGATATATAATGCAGTTTCTCCGCCGAACTTAGTGAGTGCCATCGAGTGTTCATGACCTCCTGCACCTTCATTAATTCTGCTTTCACACTTGAGCACTTGTTCATTTCTACTTTCTCTTCCTGACAAACTAGAGGTGGGACTGAAACGTCCATTTTCGTCTCCGGTTGTACTTGAAATTCCTGCAAAACACCGTTCTCACAAGACAAGTGTAAAATATCCTGTGGTTCAGTAATCATATGACAAGAATCAAAAGAGAAGGTAGAGAATGAGTTATTATTACCTGATTTCTTATGCAGCTGCTCATGTTGAAACTCCTCTTCTTCATTCGACCTCCTCATGATATCCCTTAGAGCCTTATTAGTATCTTTCATCATCAACTGGCTCTGCAAGAAGTTATCATGTTCTACTAACACTCTCGGAGTGGTGGCTTTATTAGCAACTAACTGAGTCAACAACTCTTCTATCCTACTTGGAGCACCATCACTACCCCTAGTAGAGTTGCTATCAAAAAATTGACCACTATGATCTGACTGTGGAAAATATGGGTCAATTGGATCCACCTGTGATGAATATGACTGCACATGCCCAAAAGAGTTAGCAAAATGAGGTGGTGCAGAGGACCTCGTATATTGTGGACATAGACAAGTAAAGTGAGGTCCTCCACAAATTTCACACATATTTAAATAACAAGAAAGACTCGATGGGGAGGAAAAACAGAGCAAAATAAAACTAATCCTACGACTCAAATAAAACAAATAAGACAAAGCACGTATGTAGTAGTTAAGACTCAACAAAGTTAATTAACGCAATTACCAAGAGTCCCCGGCAACGGCGCCAAAAACTTGATGCGTGTAATATATATATAAAATAAATACCTAAAAAAACACCTAGTTTTAATATTTATAAACCTAGACAAACTACTAAACTACACACAACCGGCAGTGGACCGGTCGAATGTAGTACAGTGAAACGTAAGTCCGGGTGTCGACCCACAGACTCTATATACTACGTTGAATTAACTATACAAGACTTAACTAAACTAGACACGAACTTAAATTAAAAGATTATTTAAGAAGGGGGGTTTTGCTAAAAATAGAAAGTTACTAAAAATAGAAAGTTACTAAAAAAGGAAACTGACGATTTAAAGACGGATTTAAAACAGATTAGAGAAAACAAACCACCTAGGCTAGAATCATCGTTAATTTCAGTTATCACTCACGTTGGATTAATGGTTATGGAACCGGGATCTAAAGTTATTCACTTAAAAGCTTTCCTAATTAAGACCCTCGACCCTTTTCGAGAAAAAAACCTAAAGGATAACTATTAAGTTATTAGCACACCGGTTACGGGATTAAATTTCCTCACGGTTATCTAATCTGATTATGCTTGCTTGACTTAAATTAAAGGCCTATCTCACGATACGGACTCTAAAGCCATTTCAACCTAGTTAATTAATTTAACAAGCAAAGTTGATAATTAATACTAAGCCAGACTTCTCACAAAGACTTAAACCTAGCAAATCATTCAACCACGACTTATTAATAATCTATCACCTCACGGTTATCTAGATTAGCTACACGCTTTTTACCCGTTTAACTAATAATATTAATCCTATGGTTTTGCTGCAGGTTAACCATAAAAAACCACAACGCAAGTTAATGGCTAAAACGCACCCTATTATGTGACATAGACAATCACCAAGAACGCGTGGACTAATGATATCAATCAAACAAATATAAACATGTAATACGCATCAATCAACAATAAAGATTAAAACTTTAATCATGCATAACAATCCATAAGCAAAAATCAACCAAACATGAAATCCAACGTAACGTTAACAAATCATCACAACGCCTAGGTAGTTCTAAACGATTAGCCTACCATAATCAAAGTAGAAACAAAAACCGAAACATAAACAGAGTTACCGTTCATCGAAAAAGAATAAAAATAATTCAGCAGCCTGTCTGCTAGCTTAAATTAATTCAGCAGCCTGCTAGCCTGCTTAATTAATTCGATCGATCACGTTTGACTTTTGATGACGTGCCTAGTAGCTTGCTTTTTTCTTCTTTTCTGTTTCGAATTCACGGCCGACTTTTATCCTTTTTCTTTTCTTTTTTTTTTTCACGGCCAAAACTTTTTTCTTTTTTTTTTATTTTGATGACAACCCCATTAATTCTTTAAGTGGGTCTCCAAGTCAATATTAAATTGTAACTCCAAGTTCATCAACACATAACCTGCGTTTTTTATTTCAAGCAAACAATGAATTAATATATTGATTTAATAAATTAAATAAGAATTATGTCGCAAACTACAAACATTCACATTAAAGTGCTATGAAGCGATTAAGAGTATATAATTCACCTAAAAGTACCCAAAAAGTGTAGAGATTATTTATATAAAATATATATAATTTAGACCACATCAAATATCCCCACACTTAACCTTTTTCGTCCCTGAAAAAGCATGCACATTGAATCATAACTAATTAAAGCATTCAACATTTCGTTACAATTTTCAAACAAGAACCGAATTCTGATAAATAGTGGTGCGTTTACATAAACACCCTAACACTAGCCAATTAAGTTTCCCCTTATGTTTAATTTAAATTTAATTAAATCATTTATCTACAAGGTCTCACACAAAGGAAAAATAAGTTAGCCCGATTAAGTGTTGCTTGACGAGGCACCGGATAAACCAAAAAGGTTTCCTACCAAAATAACCTAAAGAACTTAACTAAGCTAAGAACTAGTGTCATATTAGGGTGGATTTTGATGGATGAATTTTGTGGGTATAGACTGTTTATTCTTTTTTTTTTTTTTCATAAAACAAGATCACCTCACCCAGGGGTGTCGTATCCAAGTCGCTATCCCGGAGGTAGAGCACATGAGGTCTTGGATCACTTGCCTTATATTTTTCATTTTTTTTTCATTTGATTTGGCTTCTTTGAGCTCTTTTATTTAGCAGCTACTTTGAGCGCTTTTCAGTACTATACCCGGTGGACATTTAATTTGCGGATGCGCCACTTCTTTCACAAGAAGTGTGTTATAAATCCCAAAATGGCACTACCCCTTAACCTATTTAAGTTCTAAAGCCTAAAATGGTGCCTAATTGTTATTTAGTTAAGGCCTTCCTATTCCTTCTAAGATGATGACCCACGAGATTCACGACAATTAACTTTCTATTATTACACTTAGGGAAACAATCTCAGCTAATTAGGTTACCAAAAGTTTATCCAAATTCATCTTTGTTTAAAAACCACAACTCATTTGAAAACCACAATCAGTTTCCTATCATTTTCTATTAAAGTGCACAACTTAAACAAAGACATTTTTCAAAATTTTTCAATTTTTTGGGTTTTTTTTAAGACTCTATATGACTCAGAACAAACAATTAAACAAACCTAAGACTCAGAAATGACTATTTTCCATCCCAACACTTAAGTTCTACATTGTCCCTAATGTAGAAATGGAAAACAGCTAAAAATAAAAATAAAATGCAAAAATAAACAAACTAAAAAGATGAATTGGAAAAGACTTAGCTGGTAATATGCCGAACGCGTATGCTCCAAGTCTTCATTCCAACTTCGGCTCCGATCGTATAGCATTTCGGTCGCGATCGAGCTTCACCGACACTCTCAAGATTCATCTTCGTCTTCACAAATACAAACTCACCCGAATGGAGATTGAGTACGGGTGAGAATGATTTTAAAACTGCACAAACAAACAAAAGAATACCCGAGCGTAAAACAGACTCGACAAAAATAAAATAAAAATAAAATAAAATAAAAACTGACTCGATAGAAGAAAATTAAACTAACTCTACAAACTAGTAAACCAATGAGAAACCTCCCCACACTTAAACTTAATCAGGAGGTTTCTCCTTGATCTGGATCCTATCTAACCCGTTCAATTCCATCCGCGTCACACATATTCTTATAAAATTAATAGTGAAATTGAAAACGGTTTTGATAATCAATTTAAAAACTCTAAACGGGTCAGACCACCAGCATTTGTACTTACCTGGCATGAACCGGATGCATGTCATGTATCGTGAAGACTGGTCATGCTTAATCTTCAACGGCTTCTTCTTCCCTGCAGACCATCTTCTGACTTGCAAAAGGCTTCGGCTCACAGGCTTCTTCCTTGCTTCCTCCTGAGGTTTTGAGGATTCCTCATCATTTACTTATTCCTCAGGCTCATTCAGCTCTTGACTCATCCCCACACTTGGCGTTTGATTGTATACTAAACCTTCGAGAATCTTCAAATCGCCAAGTGTTAAACTCTCTATCATCATAAAAAGGCAGGTCCACCAGTTCAGCAGCAAACTCATCCTCCCAAGATGGAACTGGTACCTCCTTCATATCTTCCTCTTGTACCCCCTGCATCTCATCAAACTCACAAAACAATTGTGAAATATCAAAAGAATCTGAAGATTCAAATGTACCACATGAAGAGTCAAATAGTTCAAGAATATTAGAACAAATTGAAATTTGGTCAGAACACTTACCTGTTTCGAAAAGATCATCTTCATTATCCAATTTTGCATCGGCATACTCCACTTTCTGTTTCTCGTCATCAGTGGAGATATCCAGTTCTTGAGTAGCTTCGCATGCTGCCATCCTTAGATTAGCCAGTTCATCCGTAAGCCTCCCATTTTCTGATATATAATGCAGTTTCTCCGCCGAACTTAGTGAGTGCCATCGAGTGTTCATGACCTCCTGCACCTTCATTAATTCTGCTTTCACACTTGAGCACTTGTTCATTTCTACTTTCTCTTCCTGACAAACTAGAGGTGGGACTGAAACGTCCATTTTCGTCTCCGGTTGTACTTGAAATTCCTGCAAAACACCGTTCTCACAAGACAAGTGTAAAATATCCTGTGGTTCAGTAATCATATGACAAGAATCAAAAGAGAAGGTAGAGAATGAGTTATTATTACCTGATTTCTTATGCAGCTGCTCATGTTGAAACTCCTCTTCTTCATTCGACCTCCTCATGATATCCCTTAGAGCCTTATTAGTATCTTTCATCATCAACTGGCTCTGCAAGAAGTTATCATGTTCTACTAACACTCTCGGAGTGGTGGCTTTATTAGCAACTAACTGAGTCAACAACTCTTCTATCCTACTTGGAGCACCATCACTACCCCTAGTAGAGTTGCTATCAAAAAATTGACCACTATGATCTGACTGTGGAAAATATGGGTCAATTGGATCCACCTGTGATGAATATGACTGCACATGCCCAAAAGAGTTAGCAAAATGAGGTGGTGCAGAGGACCTCGTATATTGTGGACATAGACAAGTAAAGTGAGGTCCTCCACAAATTTCACACATATTTAAATAACAAGAAAGACTCGATGGGGAGGAAAAACAGAGCAAAATAAAACTAATCCTACGACTCAAATAAAACAAATAAGACAAAGCACGTATGTAGTAGTTAAGACTCAACAAAGTTAATTAACGCAATTACCAAGAGTCCCCGGCAACGGCGCCAAAAACTTGATGCGTGTAATATATATATAAAATAAATACCTAAAAAAACACCTAGTTTTAATATTTATAAACCTAGACAAACTACTAAACTACACACAACCGGCAGTGGACCGGTCGAATGTAGTACAGTGAAACGTAAGTCCGGGTGTCGACCCACAGACTCTATATACTACGTTGAATTAACTATACAAGACTTAACTAAACTAGACACGAACTTAAATTAAAAGATTATTTAAGAAGGGGGGTTTTGCTAAAAATAGAAAGTTACTAAAAATAGAAAGTTACTAAAAAAGGAAACTGACGATTTAAAGACGGATTTAAAACAGATTAGAGAAAACAAACCACCTAGGCTAGAATCATCGTTAATTTCAGTTATCACTCACGTTGGATTAATGGTTATGGAACCGGGATCTAAAGTTATTCACTTAAAAGCTTTCCTAATTAAGACCCTCGACCCTTTTCGAGAAAAAAACCTAAAGGATAACTATTAAGTTATTAGCACACCGGTTACGGGATTAAATTTCCTCACGGTTATCTAATCTGATTATGCTTGCTTGACTTAAATTAAAGGCCTATCTCACGATACGGACTCTAAAGCCATTTCAACCTAGTTAATTAATTTAACAAGCAAAGTTGATAATTAATACTAAGCCAGACTTCTCACAAAGACTTAAACCTAGCAAATCATTCAACCACGACTTATTAATAATCTATCACCTCACGGTTATCTAGATTAGCTACACGCTTTTTACCCGTTTAACTAATAATATTAATCCTATGGTTTTGCTGCAGGTTAACCATAAAAAACCACAACGCAAGTTAATGGCTAAAACGCACCCTATTATGTGACATAGACAATCACCAAGAACGCGTGGACTAATGATATCAATCAAACAAATATAAACATGTAATACGCATCAATCAACAATAAAGATTAAAACTTTAATCATGCATAACAATCCATAAGCAAAAATCAACCAAACATGAAATCCAACGTAACGTTAACAAATCATCACAACGCCTAGGTAGTTCTAAACGATTAGCCTACCATAATCAAAGTAGAAACAAAAACCGAAACATAAACAGAGTTACCGTTCATCGAAAAAGAATAAAAATAATTCAGCAGCCTGTCTGCTAGCTTAAATTAATTCAGCAGCCTGCTAGCCTGCTTAATTAATTCGATCGATCACGTTTGACTTTTGATGACGTGCCTAGTAGCTTGCTTTTTTCTTCTTTTCTGTTTCGAATTCACGGCCGACTTTTATCCTTTTTCTTTTCTTTTTTTTTTTCACGGCCAAAACTTTTTTCTTTTTTTTTTATTTTGATGACAACCCCATTAATTCTTTAAGTGGGTCTCCAAGTCAATATTAAATTGTAACTCCAAGTTCATCAACACATAACCTGCGTTTTTTATTTCAAGCAAACAATGAATTAATATATTGATTTAATAAATTAAATAAGAATTATGTCGCAAACTACAAACATTCACATTAAAGTGCTATGAAGCGATTAAGAGTATATAATTCACCTAAAAGTACCCAAAAAGTGTAGAGATTATTTATATAAAATATATATAATTTAGACCACATCAAATATCCCCACACTTAACCTTTTTCGTCCCTGAAAAAGCATGCACATTGAATCATAACTAATTAAAGCATTCAACATTTCGTTACAATTTTCAAACAAGAACCGAATTCTGATAAATAGTGGTGCGTTTACATAAACACCCTAACACTAGCCAATTAAGTTTCCCCTTATGTTTAATTTAAATTTAATTAAATCATTTATCTACAAGGTCTCACACAAAGGAAAAATAAGTTAGCCCGATTAAGTGTTGCTTGACGAGGCACCGGATAAACCAAAAAGGTTTCCTACCAAAATAACCTAAAGAACTTAACTAAGCTAAGAACTAGTGTCATATTAGGGTGGATTTTGATGGATGAATTTTGTGGGTATAGACTGTTTATTCTTTTTTTTTTTTTTCATAAAACAAGATCACCTCACCCAGGGGTGTCGTATCCAAGTCGCTATCCCGGAGGTAGAGCACATGAGGTCTTGGATCACTTGCCTTATATTTTTCATTTTTTTTTCATTTGATTTGGCTTCTTTGAGCTCTTTTATTTAGCAGCTACTTTGAGCGCTTTTCAGTACTATACCCGGTGGACATTTAATTTGCGGATGCGCCACTTCTTTCACAAGAAGTGTGTTATAAATCCCAAAATGGCACTACCCCTTAACCTATTTAAGTTCTAAAGCCTAAAATGGTGCCTAATTGTTATTTAGTTAAGGCCTTCCTATTCCTTCTAAGATGATGACCCACGAGATTCACGACAATTAACTTTCTATTATTACACTTAGGGAAACAATCTCAGCTAATTAGGTTACCAAAAGTTTATCCAAATTCATCTTTGTTTAAAAACCACAACTCATTTGAAAACCACAATCAGTTTCCTATCATTTTCTATTAAAGTGCACAACTTAAACAAAGACATTTTTCAAAATTTTTCAATTTTTTGGGTTTTTTTTAAGACTCTATATGACTCAGAACAAACAATTAAACAAACCTAAGACTCAGAAATGACTATTTTCCATCCCAACACTTAAGTTCTACATTGTCCCTAATGTAGAAATGGAAAACAGCTAAAAATAAAAATAAAATGCAAAAATAAACAAACTAAAAAGATGAATTGGAAAAGACTTAGCTGGTAATATGCCGAACGCGTATGCTCCAAGTCTTCATTCCAACTTCGGCTCCGATCGTATAGCATTTCGGTCGCGATCGAGCTTCACCGACACTCTCAAGATTCATCTTCGTCTTCACAAATACAAACTCACCCGAATGGAGATTGAGTACGGGTGAGAATGATTTTAAAACTGCACAAACAAACAAAAGAATACCCGAGCGTAAAACAGACTCGACAAAAATAAAATAAAAATAAAATAAAATAAAATAAAAACTGACTCGATAGAAGAAAATTAAACTAACTCTACAAACTAGTAAACCAATGAGAAACCTCCCCACACTTAAACTTAATCAGGAGGTTTCTCCTTGATCTGGATCCTATCTAACCCGTTCAATTCCATCCGCGTCACACATATTCTTATAAAATTAATAGTGAAATTGAAAACGGTTTTGATAATCAATTTAAAAACTCTAAACGGGTCAGACCACCAGCATTTGTACTTACCTGGCATGAACCGGATGCATGTCATGTATCGTGAAGACTGGTCATGCTTAATCTTCAACGGCTTCTTCTTCCCTGCAGACCATCTTCTGACTTGCAAAAGGCTTCGGCTCACAGGCTTCTTCCTTGCTTCCTCCTGAGGTTTTGAGGATTCCTCATCATTTACTTATTCCTCAGGCTCATTCAGCTCTTGACTCATCCCCACACTTGGCGTTTGATTGTATACTAAACCTTCGAGAATCTTCAAATCGCCAAGTGTTAAACTCTCTATCATCATAAAAAGGCAGGTCCACCAGTTCAGCAGCAAACTCATCCTCCCAAGATGGAACTGGTACCTCCTTCATATCTTCCTCCTGTACCCCCTGCATCTCATCAAACTCACAAAACAATTGTGAAATATCAAAAGAATCCGAAGATTCAAATGTACCACATGAAGAGTCAAATAGTTCAAGAATATTAGAACAAATTGAAATTTGGTCAGAACACTTACCTGTTTCGGAAAGATCATCTTCATTATCCAATTTTGCATCGGCATACTCCACTTTCTGTTTCTCGTCATCAGTGGAGATATCCAGTTCTTGAGTAGCTTCGCATGCTGCCATCCTTAGATTAGCCAGTTCATCCATAAGCCTCCCATTTTCTGATATATAATGCAGTTTCTCCGCCGAACTTAGTGAGTGCCATCGAGTGTTCATGACCTCCTGCACCTTCATTAATTCTGCTTTCACACTTGAGCACTTGTTCATTTCTACTTTCTCTTCCTGACAAACTAGAGGTGGGACTGAAACGTCCATTTTCGTCTCCGGTTGTACTTGAAATTCCTGCAAAACACCGTTCTCACAAGACAAGTGTAAAATATCCTGTGGTTCAGTAATCATATGACAAGAATCAAAAGAGAAGGTAGAGAATGAGTTATTATTACCTGATTTCTTATGCAGCTGCTCATGTTGAAACTCCTCTTCTTCATTCGACCTCCTCATGATATCCCTTAGAGCCTTATTAGTATCTTTCATCATCAACTGGCTCTGCAAGAAGTTATCATGTTCTACTAACACTCTCGGAGTGGTGGCTTTATTAGCAACTAACTGAGTCAACAACTCTTCTATCCTACTTGGAGCACCATCACTACCCCTAGTAGAGTTGCTATCAAAAAATTGACCACTATGATCTGACTGTGGAAAATATGGGTCAATTGGATCCACCTGTGATGAATATGACTGCACATGCCCAAAAGAGTTAGCAAAATGAGGTGGTGCAGAGGACCTCGTATATTGTGGACATAGACAAGTAAAGTGAGGTCCTCCACAAATTTCACACATATTTAAATAACAAGAAAGACTCGATGGGGAGGAAAAACAGAGCAAAATAAAACTAATCCTACCAAGAGTCAACAAAGTTAATTAACGCAATTACCAAGAGTCAAATAAAACAAATAAGACAAAGCACGTATGTAGTAGTTAAGACTCAACAAAGTTAATTAACGCAATTACCAAGAGTCCCCGGCAACGGCGCCAAAAACTTGATGCGTGTAATATATATATAAAATAAATACCTAAAAAAAACACCTAGTTTTAATATTTATAAACCTAGACAAACTACTAAACTACACACAACCGGCAGTGGACCGGTCGAATGTAGTACAGTGAAACGTAAGTCCGGGTGTCGACCCACAGACTCTATATACTACGTTGAATTAACTATACAAGACTTAACTAAACTAGACACGAACTTAAATTAAAAGATTATTTAAGAAGGGGGGTTTTGCTAAAAATAGAAAGTTACTAAAAATAGAAAGTTACTAAAAATGGAAACTGACGATTTAAAGACGGATTTAAAACAGATTAGAGAAAACAAACCACCTAGGCTAGAATCATCGTTAATTTCAGTTATCACTCACGTTGGATTAATGGTTATGGAACCGGGATCTAAAGTTATTCACTTAAAAGCTTTCCTAATTAAGACCCTCGACCCTTTTCGAGAAAAAAACCTAAAGGATAACTATTAAGTTATTAGCACACCGGTTACGGGATTAAATTTCCTCACGGTTATCTAATCTGATTATGCTTGCTTGACTTAAATTAAAGGCCTATCTCACGATACGGACTCTAAAGCCATTTCAACCTAGTTAATTAATTTAACAAGCAAAGTTGATAATTAATACTAAGCCAGACTTCTCACAAAGACTTAAACCTAGCAAATCATTCAACCACGACTTATTAATAATCTATCACCTCACGGTTATCTAGATTAGCTACACGCTTTTTACCCGTTTAACTAATAATATTAATCCTATGGTTTTGCTGCAGGTTAACCATAAAAAACCACAACGCAAGTTAATGGCTAAAACGCACCCTATTATGTGACATAGACAATCACCAAGAACGCGTGGACTAATGATATCAATCAAACAAATATAAACATGTAATACGCATCAATCAACAATAAAGATTAAAACTTTAATCATGCATAACAATCCATAAGCAAAAATCAACCAAACATGAAATCCAACGTAACGTTAACAAATCATCACAACGCCTAGGTAGTTCTAAACGATTAGCCTACCATAATCAAAGTAGAAACAAAAACCGAAACATAAACAGAGTTACCGTTCATCGAAAAAGAATAAAAATAATTCAGCAGCCTGTCTGCTAGCTTAAATTAATTCAGCAGCCTGCTAGCCTGCTTAATTAATTCGATCGATCACGTTTGACTTTTGATGACGTGCCTAGTAGCTTGCTTTTTTCTTCTTTTCTGTTTCGAATTCACGGCCGACTTTTATCCTTTTTCTTTTCTTTTTTTTTTCACGGCCAAAACTTTTTTCTTTTTTTTATTTTGATGACAACCCCATTAATTCTTTAAGTGGGTCTCCAAGTCAATATTAAATTGTAACTCCAAGTTCATCAACACATAACCTGCGTTTTTTATTTCAAGCAAACAATGAATTAATATATTGATTTAATAAATTAAATAAGAATTATGTCGCAAACTACAAACATTCACATTAAAGTGCTATGAAGCGATTAAGAGTATATAATTCACCTAAAAGTACCCAAAAAGTGTAGAGATTATTTATATAAAATATATATAATTTAGACCACATCATGTATACAAAGACACGATCTAATACACTTTTTAGTTATTTAAACCCGTATGTAATACACGGGTTAATAAACTAGTGTTTTGTATATATTTGAACATATATCATAATTATGTCCATAATTTACTATTTTGTTAATGTCACACCCCGACCAATTAAATAAATAAAAGGCGGATAATCGTCGAGACGTGAGTGTTAGAGATTGCTCATAGCCACATGACGCTACAAATTAGAGTTTTAAATAAGCATGTATCACCAAATTAAATAGTACAAGTCCACAAGTTTGGCAAATTACAAAATTGTTCATTGATTTAGAATTTAGCTAGGTCCAAAAGCCTATAGGGTTCATGATCCGAAGCTAGCATTAAACATTGGTATTCCCTGAAACATGTTAGAAAATAATGTCAACATAAAAATGTTGGTGAGTTCACATAGTTAAATAGATAGATAATAGTTTATAGATCACAATGATAAGCGATTCCATGTCCACAATGGTTAGTGCAAATATGTAACAACACGTACGGCCTCAAATGTACAATCAAGCCTCAACAAAATAGAATGTAGTATATGATCAGCTAAGTGAAATTTGGTTCCTTCAATGAACTAGAATGCGTCATTGAAGAGCCGGACTTAGCATCGGCTTTAGCACCAAAAAGGCTTGTCAGGCCCTTAGATCTAAGACGTCGCTGGGCTAGCAATAGTTAATGATTGTATCGATCATAAAATAGAAAACCACACGTATACATAAAGCACAACCAAGACATAAATGGAATCAAATCGTTGATAAATAGATTTAGTGCATGTGGTGTATTTGAATAATATAACATGTTTCACCCCAAAAGTGTATAAATATAAAAAGGGGTATGTAAACTCACATTAAACGGCTCCAAAATCTACTCAAGAAAATATACGGTGGAAGCCGGAAATAACCCTCGGTAGCTTATCCTATTAATCGAACATAATGATTTTAGTCCATATGTGGTTTCGAGATCGTACGAGTCAAATTCTTATTTTTAGTTGTTTTGTGAAATAGTTATGAATGTTGGTATATTTATAAGTTTTTATAAAAATAGGTTAAAATGTTATTTATTTTTAAATAATCTACCTTTAAAGATCGTTGTCATTACAAGTCGTTTACTTGATTTTTTTACAAATACGGTATGACGTTTAAGTGGATTTTTAGTTTATAAAGTTTTTAAATAGTGGACGAAACACGTTTATGTGTCTAACTTTATATAAATGATACTTAGAAGGGTTAAAAATGAGTATTTTTGGTTAAGTGTACATTCACAAGATTTTTATAAAAAAAAATATATACATGTTTCGTTACTTGGTTTTATAAAGTTTTTAGAGTTAATATTTGTTTATGAAAACTTTTGGGTTTTTAAGACATAAAAATGATAAAAATATAATTTTTACATGTTTAGTGGGTAGTTTAAACACTTAAAAATGTGAATTAGTGGTCAAAATACAAAAATATAAAAAAAAATGGGTTGGGGGATTCGAACCCGTGACCTGCAGCAAGTTAATATATGCACCCAGCCACTTGAGCTGGGTGACTAACCTGTAAATCCACCCGCCTTTAATTGTTTTAACCACTCATTAGCAGATTCGAAAAATCCCATAAAACCCATATGAACCCTAGATCTTTCACCCCTAAATCGAAATCGTTTCCATAGTTTTTGAGAAAATTAATGTTAGGGCTTTTAATCCTCATCCAAAAACGAGTTCAATGGTGCAAGAAACTTACAAAATGGTGTGGATTACATACGTGTTCGAGTGACGAACGGGTTCGGCCCTTTGAGCTCTTGATGCGTGATTTTTACTTCGTTTTCGCGAATTTTGGGTATGGGGGTTTGTTTGCGGTGTGTTTGTGAGTATGTGTGTGTGTTTAATTGCAAAATGGTGAGGTCTAGATATGGTTTTGGTCTTGGTTTTGACTTCGGCCGAATACAAAAAAAGATAAGGTTTTTGGCCAATTTTTGGTTCAATTGAACGCGAAATACTTGTTTGATGATAGCTAGGGACTGATCCAACACGTTATTACTTGAAATGGGTCTGATTTTGGACAAAATTTTGGTTGATGTGAAAGAGTATGGTGAAGATGGTGTGTATGGCTGTTGTTGCGTGAAAGGGAGGAAGGAGAAGAAGATGGTTTGGCTTTTTGACACTTTTGGTCCCCCTATCTTTGCATGTTTCTTTTTTTTTTTGTTAACAAGTATTATCATTATTTTCTTGATAAATTTTGATTTTGTTATTGCTATTATTATTATTATTATTGTTAGTGTTTTTCACTTGCTAAATTATTTATAAAATAAGTCTCATAAACTTTAAATATTCGATATTATAATTAAAAGCAAATTTCGTAAATGTTACAGTCTCCCCAACTTTTAGGAATTTCGTCCCGAAATTTAAAGAACTAGATAAACAAGTGAGGAAAATCTCTCATCATACGGTCTTCGCGCTCTCAAGTGAATTCAGGTCCGCGCTTGTTTTCCCAACGAATTTTGATAATCCGTATCCGGCTACGCTTGAGTTGTTTGACTTCACGGTCCATAATTCCCAATGGCTGTTTAATAAAATGCATCGATTCATCAATTTTAGACTTCATCGAGAGGTAAAATAAGATTTTCATCGGATAACACTCTTCAGGTTAGAAACATTAGAAGCGTGGATCACAGGAAGAACACTACCCAATTCCTCAGGCAGTTGCAGTTCATAAGAGACTTTCTTATATGAGAATTCGATCCACGGAAAGATGAGCATTTCGATTGAGACATGATTTTAAATAAACGGGATTAAGAAGTTATTTGTTTTGACTCAATGAGAGTTGTTTATTTAATTCTTTTCACTTATAAGAGTTCGGGTGAATTAATTGTATGGAGATTCGAATAAATATTATTTGCTACTTAATATAGGAATAGCATAGGATGTCAACTTGCGAATAAAATGTTTTCAGTATATGGATTTAGAATTATTTCAATGACCATCGAGTACGACTATGATTAATAGAATGGGCGAAACGAATAAAGTAACCTTACACATAATTAAGTGGCTTAGATGCAATTAGTAAAGTGAGTAAACAAGTCAAGTGAAAATAAGATGATTAAATATGACCCAACTAGACAAGACAAAACTTACTATGCTTCTCATGCACCAACTTTCATAATTCCGTGTGCACCCGTACTTCAGTTTTTGCATGGGCTCCACAGTTCATTCGGTCACGTGCGAGTCAGAAGTACACAAGCAAATCTTAAGTTAAAGTGATGATACGCATAAGTATTGCTATCATACCCGATAGAAATAGTACTTGGGAAAATCAGTTGAAGATAATAGGTAAATTGATAATTCAAAAGAAAACTATAGTTCATTAGGTAGACATTGCTCATATAAGTAGTTTGTTCATCGGTATAGATAGTCAAGTTCGAGTACTAGAATGGTAATACTTAAGTTTGTGAAAACCGACTCTATGTGTATAAGATGTAATTATCTAAGTTTTCTGATATTGACTAGTTCATAAGGATTAGTTGATGGTGTACATTAGATTGATGATTCAAAAGAAAACTATAGTTCGTTAGGTAGACAGTGCTCATATAAATAGTTTGTTCATCGGTATAGATAGTCAAGTTCGAGTACTAGAAAAGTAACACTTAAGTTTGTGAAAACCGACTCTATGTGTGTAAGATGTAATTATCTAAGTTTTCTAATATTGACTAGTTCATAAGCATTAGTTGGTGGTGCATATTAGATTGATGATTCAAAAGAAAACTATAGTTCATTAGGTAGACATTGGTCATATAAATAGTTTGTTCATCGGTATAGATAGTCAAGTTCGAGTACTAGAATAGTAACACTTAAGTTTGTGAAAACCGACTCTATGTGTGTAAGATGTAATTATCTAAGTTTTCTGATATTGACTAGTTCATAAGCATTAGTTGGTGGTGTACATGTAATAATATAGTTTATTAGAATTTTTAGAAAAAATTAGTTTCATGAAAAGTTGATAATGTGGATAATCCAATTTAAAATTCGAATGAATAGGTCACTTGGTTCCTACGATGTTTGAATTTATATGACCAGCAGCTTTAGGTAAATCAGGTGTATTGACTATGGAGGTAAATAAGTTTATAAGGGGTGATGTCGATTTTCTAGTGTAGTTTTAAAAGTTAAGTAAAAAGTTGAAAGTTTTTAATCTTTACCATAGTTAAGAGGATTGATTTGGAAATATACGACACAATTTAAGCTGTAAGTACTTGGTATTGGAAAACAGAAGACATGGTGTTTACTACAAGTCTTGGTGTCATATTTGAGAAAACAAGAAAAGTGTTATGTAAATATTTGACCAACGTCAGAAAACCAATTCCTTTTTAAAGAAATCATTTATCATTAATGCATATATTTTGTTTGTATATATATATATATATATATTTTTTTTACAAAATACTAAAACCAAAAGGTTATTTTAATTAACATATCTCTTTTTTAATCAAATTTTGGGAAAGTAAGGAAATTATTTTAATTGATTCGAATACTGGTAATTTTACAAAGTCCATTGGTTATACATTGGGTTAGAGTAACGAGTTTATAAAAAAAATGTATTGGGTTTGGTTTAGTTTATGAAAACTAAGAGCGTAGCATTTCATTAGTGGTCATATGTATAGATGAAACATGTAGTTCAACGAGTTTGAGAATAGTTGTGTAGTGAGTTTTCGTTAGGTTTTGGGTAACAACTTTATGGATAGCATCGCGTAGTTGATTAACGAGTACATGTTTTGATGGTTAGTTCATAGTTTGGGAATAGATTTATAGTTTTAATGTTGGATTAGAAATTAGACTAGAATCTTATAGTTAGATGAGTAGTTGAAATATATTGAGGGTAATCGTTCGATTCGAATACGTTAGCTTATAAGGGTAGCAAAATCCGTTAGCTTCTATTTAATTATGGAATTTAGCCTTGACTAGAATTTAGAAATAACGACAAACCTTTGATTGGAGAGTCGATAATTGATTTGGGATTAAAAGCATGCCCTAGATTTGGTAATTGATATATGATTTGAAGTTTTGAATAATTCGATTGAAGTTAGTCGATATATCTTAGTTTTGATTTGAGATATTTGGTTTACAACGGTGTAATTATGTTATATGGATAAACTAGCGAGTATATCGCATAGGTATTATTGCAGCTTAGAAACAAATGGAATGATGGAACGTAGAATAACACGGTTTTGTAGCAAAAACTTTGACCGACAGAAATATCTGATATAATAATAGCACCTCGTCCCACTTAGAATATCATAGAATCTTTAGAAAACATAGTATAGTAAACACTTAGAATCATAGAAAGTTCTTAGAAATCATAGGAATATGAATAATCTATTTGGAATTATAGCAAACATTTAAGGTAATATAGAAAACACATGAAAATATTTACAAATCTTTAGATAAAATGATAATCGTAGAATCATTGAAAAGAAAATATATAGAATTTTGAAAGCTTAGGAATGTGTCTTGTTTTTGGACACTAATGACTAATCAAAGTGTTAAGTTTGTTTTAGCGTATTCGAGGAGACGTGCTTTAGCCTATAGGGTTACGCTCATCTCGTCCATCCCCAGGTAAGCATACATGTCCCTTTAAGAGATTTATACGATACACTAACCTTGCATAGAACTTTCTATCGTTTTGCCAGAAAATTCAGGATATAGTTGTTTACTGTCTAGATACACATCATCTTGTTCGTTATACTGATTCGAAACCTTGATGAGAATGGATTAGGCATTTGCCTAAGAGTTTCACTAAGCATATGATATCCACATTGAGTCGAGAAATAGATAAAGAAATGTTACTTAGCTAATTAGAGTTATAGTAAACGATGATGAGGTTTAAGATGAGTGGTTCGGATAAGGGAAGAAGGAAATAAGTTAAGGGTTTAGTCTTAGTTATTTGTTCTTGCTTATGTTGAATTCATTTCTTGAAGTTCTATTTAAGTTGTGGAATTTCATAGTGTGTGCAAAGTCCATGGCATTAAATCATGAATAGCACGTATCATGTAACACATAACATGTAGCACCATGTAGCATATAAACAAGTATGAGATAATTCATATAGGGTCCCTAAGCATACCGTAGTCTAGGTCACCGTTTCTAATAACCTAAATCCCTACAGTCATGGGCTCTGATACCAATCTGTCACACCCCGACCAATTAAATAAATAAAAGGCGGATAATCGTCGAGACGTGAGTGTTAGAGATTGCTCATAGCCACATGACGCTACAAATTAGAGTTTTAAATAAGCATGTATCACCAAATTAAATAGTACAAGTCCACAAGTTTGGCAAATTACAAAATTGTTCATTGATTTAGAATTTAGCTAGGTCCAAAAGCCTATAGGGTTCATGATCCGAAGCTAGCATTAAACATTGGTATTCCCTGAAACATGTTAGAAAATAATGTCAACATAAAAATGTTGGTGAGTTCACATAGTTAAATAGATAGATAATAGTTTATAGATCACAATGATAAGCGATTCCATGTCCACAATGGTTAGTGCAAATATGTAACAACACGTACGGCCTCAAATGTACAATCAAGCCTCAACAAAATAGAATGTAGTATATGATCAGCTAAGTGAAATTTGGTTCCTTCAATGAACTAGAATGCGTCATTGAAGAGCCGGACTTAGCATCGGCTTTAGCACCAAAAAGGCTTGTCAGGCCCTTAGATCTAAGACGTCGCTGGGCTAGCAATAGTTAATGATTGTATCGATCATAAAATAGAAAACCACACGTATACATAAAGCACAACCAAGACATAAATGGAATCAAATAGTTGATAAATAGATTTAGTGCATGTGGTGTATTTGAATAATATAACATGTTTCACCCCAAAAGTGTATAAATATAAAAAGGGGTATGTAAACTCACATTAAACGGCTCCAAAATCTACTCAAGAAAATATACGGTGGAAGCCGGAAATAACCCTCGGTAGCTTATCCTATTAATCGAACATAATGATTTTAGTCCATATGTGGTTTCGAGATCGTACGAGTCAAATTCTTATTTTTAGTTGTTTTGTGAAATAGTTATGAATGTTGGTATATTTATAAGTTTTTATAAAAATAGGTTAAAATGTTATTTATTTTTAAATAATCTACCTTTAAAGATCGTTGTCATTACAAGTCGTTTACTTGATTTTTTTACAAATACGGTATGACGTTTAAGTGGATTTTTAGTTTATAAAGTTTTTAAATAGTGGACGAAACACGTTTATGTGTCTAACTTTATATAAATGATACTTAGAAGGGTTAAAAATGAGTATTTTTGGTTAAGTGTACATTCACAAGATTTTTATAAAAAAAAATATATACATGTTTCGTTACTTGGTTTTATAAAGTTTTTAGAGTTAATATTTGTTTATGAAAACTTTTGGGTTTTTAAGACATAAAAATGATAAAAATATAATTTTTACATGTTTAGTGGGTAGTTTAAACACTTAAAAATGTGAATTAGTGGTCAAAATACAAAAATATAAAAAAAAATGGGTTGGGGGATTCGAACCCGTGACCTGCAGCAAGTTAATATATGCACCCAGCCACTTGAGCTGGGTGACTAACCTGTAAATCCACCCGCCTTTAATTGTTTTAACCACTCATTAGCAGATTCGAAAAATCCCATAAAACCCATATGAACCCTAGATCTTTCACCCCTAAATCGAAATCGTTTCCATAGTTTTTGAGAAAATTAATGTTAGGGCTTTTAATCCTCATCCAAAAACGAGTTCAATGGTGCAAGAAACTTACAAAATGGTGTGGATTACATACGTGTTCGAGTGACGAACGGGTTCGGCCCTTTGAGCTCTTGATGCGTGATTTTTACTTCGTTTTCGCGAATTTTGGGTATGGGGGTTTGTTTGCGGTGTGTTTGTGAGTATGTGTGTGTGTTTAATTGCAAAATGGTGAGGTCTAGATATGGTTTTGGTCTTGGTTTTGACTTCGGCCGAATACAAAAAAAGATAAGGTTTTTGGCCAATTTTTGGTTCAATTGAACGCGAAATACTTGTTTGATGATAGCTAGGGACTGATCCAACACGTTATTACTTGAAATGGGTCTGATTTTGGACAAAATTTTGGTTGATGTGAAAGAGTATGGTGAAGATGGTGTGTATGGCTGTTGTTGCGTGAAAGGGAGGAAGGAGAAGAAGATGGTTTGGCTTTTTGACACTTTTGGTCCCCCTATCTTTGCATGTTTCATTTTTTTTGTTAACAAGTATTATCATTATTTTCTTGATAAATTTTGATTTTGTTATTGCTATTATTATTATTATTATTATTATTATTATTGTTAGTGTTTTTCACTTGCTAAATTATTTATAAAATAAGTCTCATAAACTTTAAATATTCGATATTATAATTAAAGCAAATTTCGTAAATGTTACAGTTAAGTTTAATTATTAATCATATAGGCAACATATAAAAAAAATACATCTAAAAACAATATATTTAAGTATTTGATAGTTACCATTTATCTTAGAAATTTTTATTCGAATAAAATAAAGAAAAAGTTCATTTTTAAGTTTACAATCCTTATTTTGAAGATTTATGAATTTTTTCTATAAATCTTTATATTACAACATGTGAAATACACGGGTTGAATATATATAAAATATAATAATAAATATTTAGATAATCGAACATTTACTTTCTTATGAAATAACAAACTTGGCTTATACTACTATAACTAAATATTTAGAGATAAAACTAAAACTTTATTTTTTCAAAAATTTGAGGTGTATAAATATATAGTTTTCCGAATTTAAATTTAATAGAACGTAACAAAATTTAAATTTACTATTATGATGACAAAGTTATAGGAATTTTTCATTTTAAATAAACTATTATGATGGAGAAATTGTAGGAATTGTTCATTAAACCATTCAGTTTCAATTGTATTAAGTATAAAATCCGGTGATTTAAAATATGTAATAAAAATGATAGTTGAATTTTAAATTTGAATTTTATGATATTAAAGTAAATGAATTTTAATAAATAATTATGTAAAATTGACCTAATCAATAACCAAGTTTTTTTTATCTAATTGAGATGATAATTTGGAAGTGACACATATGATAACTTGAAGTGTCAAATATGTGTCATGCTTGAAATTAAGAACGATATCTGTTAAAAATTTACTGCTTTATTCATATAAGGAAATAATAATAATAATATTTAATACATGTGTTCTAAGTTTGTTGTTATTATTGGTATTATTATTATCTTAACTATATCTTAATAACTTAATTATAACATTTGAAACACTTTCTTGTGGAAATGCATATATATATATATATATATATATATATAGATTAGGGATTTTCTAAAAAGGCTTAAAACTCTAAGAAGTGTAGGAAGCATTCACAAACAAACATGTGTCCATAAGGGGGAAAAAACACGGAGGGGCGTTATCGTCATTTTACGCATTGACGCTAAATGAGATCTGTTCTTCTGAATCATGGTGTTTTTAACATTGCGTTATCGTCATCTTATGGTGTTTTTTTGACGTTTATTAATTTTGAATCCATAATCATTCATCTATGGCGAATACTGAAAGCGATGATGTTTTTGTTTGTTTTGACGTTTTCGTTTACTAATTACGAACCTCCAATCAATGTTCTGTTCTTCTGAATCATTGTGTTTTTAACATTCTGAGTCATGGTGTTTTTAGTGATCAGTTCAAATGTTAAAAACGCCATGATCAGAAGACATAGAACCCATTTGATAGTGCTAAGAAACACCATGAGAAAAGTTAGAAACGCCATGAAAAGATGTGTGAAAATAAAACACCAAACATGTCAACTGTTTTTACTGTGATCAATTCAAGCGTAAAAACACCATGATTCAGAAGACACGGATCTAAGAAACACCATGGCGTTAGAATTGTGGTGTTAAAAACGCACAATGACAAATATACCCCCAAATCCATCTCGCGCGTAACCAAAACATCATAATATTTACAAAACTGTCACCGCGTTCATCTGGACCGTAAACACCATAATCCGACGCCCCAGATTCCTTCTTAGCCTTTTTAGAGTTTTGGCCCTTTGTAGAAAATCCCTCCCCTATATAGATATATAGATATATATATATATATATATATATATATATATATATATATATATATATATATATATATATATATATATATATATATATATGTGTGTGTGTGTGTGTGTGTGTGAGAGAGAGATGCATCATATTTCTTTGTAAAGGTTCGCTAAAGATGAATTTAACGTGTATATTCCTGGTTTGATCAAATATGTGTCGCTATATTATTGACAAATGAAAGTAACTACAAACTAGCTACAAAATCCAGTCGTAAGAAAAAAGCTCATAGTTGACAATTTTACAACAACTTTAGCTACAAACTAGCATATTCACCAAGCGTTGTATGGAGGTTTAATTCGTACTTTGTAAACAACACGGATCGACCTTACTTGAGAACAGTATGCCAACATGTAGTATGTGTTTTAAATTCATCGATCATGAGGGCTAAAGATGCTAGCTCGATCATCAACAACTCGGCATATATAAAAGGCCAAAGAGACCTCCAATTATGGTGACATAAAACAAATTGGATGGTTCTTAAGTTTTTTTGAAAATCAAATATAATGTAGAGGCAAAGACAGAACAATGTGTACCTAGCCTTTTAACAAAAATGAATCGAAAATACTTCATTTTCTTGATTTTTTAATTATGTGTTGCTACCTCATAAACCACACATCAATCTAAAGTTAAAGGTGAGGTATTATGTGCAAGTTGGGATCAACATCACACCTTCCTAGTCCATGTACGTCCATACCTTAAGCGCGCGGGCCAGATATGATTTTAACCGTCAAATGTTAGTTTAACACGCTCTATGATGATGTCAACCTGTTCCAGGAGGAAACCGATCAACCAGCTTGTAAAACCCTTGATTTGCATATGTCTAGAGAGCTGAATGACATCCATATTTTAATGCTGCAAGATTTTTGCCAACAGTGAGATTTGAACACCTCACTAGCAAATGCATGTGGATCAAATAACAACCGGTTACTTTATTATTTACCCTTCAAATTCTTAAATATATAAAATCTCTCCACAAAAGTCGACTGAATTGAAGTTGAGTTGGCTTCTATATGTGCAATTTCCCAAAAATATGTGCATGTAACGCAATAGTTTTCAACAATCTAGAAAAATGTGATTTCTTCCAAAATAAAACACTGTGATCACATTTTTCATCTGTTTGATGTTGTGTTCGTATACGCTTCTACTCGACTAGTACTAACATTGACTTGAAGTTTGGACGAGTGTGAGAGAGCGGTTGTGGCCAATGAACATTTGTTCCATGATGGTTTCTTTGAGTACGAAATTCTCGTATTGTGGAAACAAGGTTTTGGGGTTTTATCTTTTAGCATATGCAAGGCACAACTACAGTTTTTGTGGTATGGTCGCCGTTGCTTATCCATTTCGGACATTGATAAGCTTCCTTCAAAAACAAAATCTTGCATCATCCTAGCTGCTTGAGTGGCCATTTGTCTTCGTTAGTGTAGGTGTGCGTTTGAATGTACACGCTACGTACACTTATGTGATGTTGGTGTGTTTATGTGAGACGGGTAGAGTTGGTTTATGTGTGAAGAAAGGGCAGGTCTATTAAGGTTTAAATAGCATTAGACTTTGATTACAAAGTTTGTTTTGTAAGACGTATTTAATTACGTAGAAAATATACTTGTTATTTACGATAGAAAAGATACCTTAAGAGGCTGTTTGTTTACCTCTTAATGGTTCAGTTCAGTGCTTAACCATTGAGCATTCAGCATTCAGAGCGTTTGTTTCAGAAAAAATAGCCTCTGAATGGTTCAGTTAAGTGCTGAATGGTTAAGAGACTCAGAGATGCTGAATGAAGCATATACTAACTTTATACGCATCTGAAGTTGTACCCCAACATCCATCTTATTGATGGAACCTCTTAATAATTCAGACCTCTTAATCATTCAGCACTTAATGATTCAGATTTTGCCAAACAACCCCTAAGAGTTATACCGTTAAGTTCTAGGAAGTTTTGGTTAGGATGCTTCAATTCCCCCACAACGAATTGAAGATCCTCTAACTATTAAGTAATAACCCAAACTTTAATGAGTTTATTCTACAAGATTCGGACAACAATATTTCTTAGTTTGGTCTTTCTTTAAGTTGGCTTTAGTAGATGATCACTAGGTTATGTTTTCATCGGACTTTATGCGAAAGGTTAATTAGTCCTGGTGTTATGGCATTTAGCTTGAACATGAACAAAGAGAGGCCGGAAATATTAGAATTTAAAATAAGGTTGTGGCTTATACGTATATTAATTTTTAAGTTATCGAACCTAAAAAAATTACACTACTAAAATAGGGTTGTGGCTTATACGTATATTAATTTTTAAGTTATCGAACCTAAAATTACAATAAGTTTTGGCGGTGTACATCATCCAAGTCAGTACTACTACCCCCCCCCCCCCCCTCCCTAGCTAGCGGATTGTGAAGTATGGCCCGTCAATGTCCTTAAGAGCATGTTATTTACCTTTTTATACTACTAGCTTGGCATAACTTTTATTATTAAATGCTATAAAAATATGTAAATTATGTTTCTTTCAATTCACTCCACGCCTTTGTTTCATGGTTAATTTGGTTCTTTCATGATTTCATCGGCTTAGAAGGACGTCATGCTTTTGGAATAATATTTGCATTTGTTAATTTCGCAAGCATAACCAAAATTTGTTTTTGTTATGAATGAAAACCGTTGTATAGTATGGCTTAAAAGTGTTTATGGTATGAAAGATTTCTTGTGTTCATTCAATTGATCAATATCCCATTATATAGGGATTAATTACAAGAGAATCATGCTACTATAATAGGAAAGGATAACACACAATAATCTCCTCTTCTAATAAATTGCTAAGCCTTGCCTTCATACAATGCCACTTGTCATCACCATATTCATCCTCATCATTTAAGTGTAATTGATGACTATTATATTGTTTATGATCCTTCCATGTTTTGAGCAAAATAATTAAAATATCGAAATCTTTGTTTTATTTTAACTATTTTGAATATAAACTTATATTAATTTTATTTTTTTATCATTTCATCTGTGGCTTACACTTTTTGTAACTGTTTAAAAGTTAAAATTATGTTAATTTTAAATAAATGTTACAAGAACTTGCATATTTTTTATTTTACTTATTCAAAAATTAAACATATTATATTTAAATTTTTACCGTTTCATCCGTGTGAATACGCGGGTGTTAACCTAGTATTCAAAATATGTAACTAATATATCTCGCTAATATTCCCCCGTAGTTGGAGCGGCAGTCGGACGAACACGCAAACTAGAACGGAACTCATGAAACATATGACGAGGGAGACCCTTGGTAAAGATATCGGCATACTGTGCAGAAGATGGAACATGTATAACCCGAACTTGACCCAACCGAACCTTTTCACGTACAAAGTGTATATCAATTTCAACATGCTTTGTACGTTGGTGCTGTACCGGATTATGAGATAAATACACTGCCGAAACATTATCGCAATAACGACCGTTGCCCTTTGAAGAGGAACATGAAGCTCACATTAGCTACGCCCCTGTATTCAGCCTCAGCACTGGATCGAGAAATCGTAGGCTGCCGTTTGGATGACCATGACAATAGATTGTCACCCAAGAAAACACAGTAACCAGACGTAGAACGTCTAGAATCCGGACACCCCCCAGTCGGCATCAGAGTATGCTGTTAAAGAGGTCGTAGTGGAAGGAGTAATCCAAATACCATAATCAATAGTGCCCTTTAAATAACGTAAAATGCGCTTCATAAAAATGAAGTGAGACTCCCGTGGAGCATGCATAAAAAGGCAAACCTGTTGTACCGCATATGTAAGATCCGGTCGTGTAAAGGTAAGGTATTGCAATGCACCTGCTAATGTTCGGTACAACGTGCCATCTGGTAGCAGGGCGCCATCAGTGGCACTAAGCTTTGCAGCCGTGTCAACGGGAGTAGCGCATGGTTTGCAATCAGTCATACTAGCCCGATGTAGAATGTCCCGTGCGTAAGAAGACTGACTTAAGAACATACCTTTATTACTCCTAGAAGCGGTGATGCCCAAAAAATGATGCAAATGTCCCAAGTCTATCATAGAAAATTCCCTTGAAAGGATACCAATGAGGGATTCCAATAACTTGGTGTTCGAGGCAGTGAGAATAATATCATCAATGTAAAGGAGTAAATATGCCCGCTGATTTCCCTGGTTAAAAATAAATAAAGAGTTGTCGGAGGCACTCTTGCGAAATCCATGTGTGGAAATGTATTCGTAGAACCGGGTGTACCAGGCCCGAGGTGCCTGTTTCAGACCGTATAGCGATTTCTTCAACCGACACACATGTGATGGATGCTGCGGGTCTACAAAACCAGGAGGTTGATGCATGAAAACTGTTTCTTTGAGATCCCCATGTAAAAATGCGTTCTTTACGTCTAACTGATGAATAGGCCAAGACTGAGATACAGCCAAACTCAACACTGTGCGAATAGTAGCAGGTTTGACAACCGGGCTAAATGTTTCATCGCAATCGACTCCCACTGTTTCCGACTTTCCATTGACGACCAATCGTGCTTTCTATCGTTCCAGAGACCCATCGGACTTGAACTTGTGTTTAAACAACCACATACATCTGATAATTGGGTGGTTGGTTGGTCTAGGTACCAACTCCCACGTGTCATTTACCTGTAACGCCCTAAATTCATTAGTCATGGCGTCAAACCAATTTGGATCCGACCGGGCGTTGTGATAGTTCTTTGGAACAGGAGAGATAGTGTGACAAGTGTGTAGGTTTAGGCGAGTTGTAGGTTTATGGATACCGGACCTGGAACGAGTTGCCATGAGATGTTGCGAGTGAGATGGAGGTGGGGCATGATTAGATGGTTCGGTGGTGGACTCGGGATTGTTTGTTGGGCTAGAGTCATGGGGGCTAGGTGAGGTGGTGTTGGTGCTGGAAGGTGGGCCTGGGTTGTTAGTAGGTATTGGGCCAGGCGGTGATGAGGGATTGTTAGGAGATGGTGGGCCGGCATGAGTATGGGTGTCTGGGCCAGGTGGAATTGATGGATCAGTTGGTGTTTGGCTTGGGGATGTGTTGTTGGTTGTGGACGGGGTGTTGTGGGGAGAAAAAGTAGGAGTAGGGTAAGAGGAGTAGGGTAGGTTGTCATCTAGAAACGTATAGGCCTCGGGTGGGGGTGGTTTGAGGAACGGGAAAGAGGTTTCGTCGAAGACAACATGGCGAGAAATGGATACGGTGCCAGTATTTTGGTCATAGCAACGATATCCGCGGTGGTCAGGCGGGTAACCCAAAAAGATGCACTGATGAGATCGGGGAGAGAGTTTATGGGGCATGGTTGCCGATGTGTTTGGGTAGCATGCACATCCGAAGACTCGAAGATAATCATAGGACGGATGTCGTTGGTAGAGTGCAAAATGTGGTGTGGAGAGGTTTAGGCGTTTAGTGGGTAAGATGTTGTGAAGGTAGGTGGCGGTATGGAGGGCGTCGACCCAAAAGGTTGGTGGGAGGTGTGCGTGAGATAGAAGCGTACGGGTGATGCGAAGCATCCGTTCCGCCCGACCATTTTGTTGTGACGTTTGAGGACATGAAAACCGAAAGACGAAACCATTTTGAGATGCAAAATTTTTAAATTCGTGGTTGTCGAATTTCCCGCCCATGTCACATTGAAACGCCTTAATTTTTCGATTAAATTGGGTATAAATATATCGGTGAAACTTAACAAAGTTAGGGAACGCGTCCGATTTATATTTAAGTGGATAAACCCATACAAAGTGAGTAAAGTTATCCACAAGGACCATGTAATATTTAAACCCGGTTTTGCTTAGAATTGGGGAAGTCCACAAATCACAATGAATGATATCAAAGGGCAAACATGAAATAGAGGTAGAATAAAAAAAAAGGTTGTCTTTTACTTTTAGCAACTTGACATGAATGACAAAAATTTGAAACTTTGGTCTTATTACAAGGAATATCAAAACGACTACGAAGTAAATGCAAGACAAATTCTCCCGGATGCCCTAAGCGGTTATGCCATTGATCAAGTTGTGGAGTGAGAAGTGCGGAAGCAAAGGTGGCGGTTGTGAAAGGATAGTGATCACCCGAGCTATTGTGGCGTGAAAGGAGAGCTTCCGTCTCGAGATCCTTCACAGAAAAACCATAAGGGTCAAACGCAACAATAGTTTGATTATCAATTGTGAATTTTCTGACAGATAATAGGTTTTTAATAATGTCCGGTGTGAGGAAAATATTGTTAAGGTTATAGGTTCGGGTCGGTGTTGGGTGAGTGGTGTGGCCGGATCCATGTATTGGTATAGACTTTCCATTCCCAACAAAAATAGAACTAACAGGAGTAAATGAAAGTGGAGTTGAGATTTTACCTGGATCATAAGTAAGATGTGACGAGGCACCCGTGTCCATGTACCACTGTGAATCCTGCGCCGTGAGGTTTACCTGTTGCATCGCATGGGCTAGATCTTGTGGGCCATAGTTTGTATATCCAGGAAATTGATTGTTCGGGCCTGCACTAAACTGATTAGTTGGGCCTACAAAAGAATAACCCGGTTGTCCTCCACCTTGAAATTGAGCAGGAGCAAAATGGGCCTGTTGTTGATTTGGGCCAGGCGCTGTAGGCCACTGTGGAGTTTGCTGCTGATTTGGCCCAGTCGCATTATTTGTGACATCTGCCCCAAACCCGAACCCGAATGCCCGACTCGAACCCAAGATTATCCATCTTTAATGTACTCGTAATTACCTCTTTTAAATGTAACGTTTTGTTATTAAAATTATATATATAAATATGTCAAGCCTAACGTCATTCTCGTTTTTAATATATAACGACCAAATTATTATTCAACGTTTACCAAATTTAATACTAAATACAATTATTTAATCTTCAAAGTATATATATGTATATTGTATTTTATATAAGAAATTTTATAAAGATTATTAAAGATAAAAAAAACATATTAAAGTCTTGAAATAACCATCAACATTGAGAACGAAGGAAAAACGTAAAAACGTCACTTATATAATCGTTACGCTTCAACTCGGTTAAGTTAGTAGTTAATATAATTTACAATTTAACTTTGAGCTAAAAGTGTCAAAAGTTCAAACTTATATTAAAGTTATATTGATCTCATAAATATTAATCAAACAACAAGGGCCCAAAGTGTAAATACTTATTAAAACCAAACCATTCTCGTCCCCCCCCCCCCGTATTTCCGGTCCTCAACTCCGGCACCGGCGACGGAGCTCCGGCGAGCACCAAAACCAGTTTCTACCTATTTTTAACCCAATTAAACCCATACAAAACCGTCCTAACATTATTTCTAACACGTCTCGAACCTTTAATCACTTCTAAATCGTCCGTTGGTCGATTAATTGGCGTTTCAAAACCGGAATCAAAACCCACTTTATCCAATCGATTCAAAACGGCCGAATTCTACAACTTGATTAAATCACAACGTTCATCTCATCAATTCTAATCCGTTGGTACCATTTAATTTCAATTAAAACAGCTAATTATCATCCAATTAATCCATACTAACTCGTAACATGTCTCAAACGGGTTCATGGTGTTCCGGATCATATCAATACAATTCATTTGACAGAAACAATCTCCTAAACTCTCTTTCACTCTCTACGAAATCAATTTCAACGAAAAATCTCTACAACTCTCCGTTTAATTCTTCCCAGTCGCACCTTGTTCTTCTTTTGCTTTGATCGAATTTATCATCAATCAGGTAAGTATTATATATCAAAATGATCTTGAGATCATGGGGATTAAAAGCCCTATGTTTGGTTGGGATTGGATTAACAGGCTTGGACGAATTGGATGATTTCTTGATTCTAGGGTTTGTGTTCAAATGGGTTTTGTTGTTAAAAGTTTTAAAAGTCGGGAATGTTAACAAAATATGATATGGTCTGCCTCTTTCTTCTTGTGGTATAGACAGTAAGGTCGTGGTTTCGAGTCCCACAACCATTTTTCTTCAATTTTCTCATTTTTACACATTTTAAATGTAAATCTATATTTTCCTAAATAACCTAAATAACATATTTTAAGTTAAATATTATGTTAAAGTATAAAACATATAAGATTTAAATACATATATATAAATAATAATTTTACATGTTTAGAAGTATATATTACAAATATCTATACCTTCTAATAAAAGAGGGTTTTAAAGGACACTTGTCATTCATTGGAGAGAGTGTTAAAACATTTTCCCGCTCAAAATTAAGAATCTTCTATTCTTAGCTATGTATGGAAATAAATCAAAAATATTAAATCATCCATAATATTCTCTTTTTAAAATTTTAATTTATCTTATTTACATTTCTAAAATCAATGTGAAAACGGAAAATAAACAACTTAACAAATAACGCATCGCAATTTACGTCCTACACACATGCTTGCCAATCCGTACGCTCGACCCGGTACATGAGTGTCACCATGAGTTTTGTCGGATATCTATCATTTGGAATATTTGTATGCCTATATTTCTTACCCTTTTTTAAAATTAATTGACAGAATTTATAAGACACTAATTTTAAAAGCGTCGATATCTAATTTGGTCTTAATACTATATTTTTAGTTTAAATCTACTTGTTCAAGGCTCAAATTAGAGTTTAAACAATTTGTGTTTCTATTTTCATATATGTTTCACGTAATGTGTAACTTATTTTCAAATGTTATTTTTTCGTAAAGTTTTAGAATTCTGTTTTTTATATTTCCACCTGTGTAATACACAGGGCTTAATCTAGTTATTTCAATAAAACAAAAATAGATTCTTGTAAAATATATTTAATACGAAAATACTGTTGCGTTTTGTACCAAAATTCCAATTCGTAATTTGAAACCTAGTTTCCAAAACTATATTTCAAAAACCCTAATTCTCAATTTGTATTTTAAAACCCTAATCCCCAATTTGTATTTTAAAACCCTAATTGTCAATTTGTATTTTAAAACCCTAATTCCCAATTTGTATTTTAAAACCCTAATTTCCAATTTGAAATTTAAACCCCCAAATCTCAAATCTGAAACCCTAGATTTTCTGATTATAATTCTTGTTGCTATTGTTTCGTATCTAAGTTAGGATTGTCATTTAATTAGGTGATTCTAATATTTTGACGATCCTCGGTTCAATTCATACTAATTACTTTTTAGTTCGAGCCCAAGTTTCGATGTGAGTAAATTCACTCCCTTTTTTTTTTACTTTTACTTTTTGGGGCTGAAATGTGTTCGATTACTATACAATGTTTTCAGTTTTCTATTTGTTTTTCAAATGAGATCATTAAATGTGTTAGTCTTGTTCCGCGGCAAGATGCAATCCTTATGTGGTAGTTTAAAGTAGTATTGTTACTTAGTAATCCCACCGGTACAATGTTAGCGCTAATGGTTTGACAAACCCACCTGCATGTATTTCAAAACAGGTGATTTAAACACGGCTATTCAATTTCAATGTTACAAGTTGCTATGTTACCAGTTGTTATGCTATGTCCCTAAGTTGCAAAAATAATTATTGATAATCTATATCGAGACGGCTACGTGACGGTTACTAAAAAGGTTATCTTTAATTTACAACATGAGTTGGTTCCTCATGACAAATGATTACAAGTTGCTATACAATGATGGTGTTCAATGTGTTCAATGTGTGTTTAAGGTGTCATGGTCGAGAATGATATGAAATAGCTATGCATGTAAGATTGCGCAGCATATTATGATGATCTCGGATTTCTATATTATTATGTATTCAAATTGTGGGTTACTCACTAGCTTTAAATAGCTAACTTTATTTTTACATATTTCAGGTGTTGCTTGATTATTTTTGCTGCTTTTGCCAAGACATAGGATTGCCTTGGACCTAGAATAATAAATCAGACATTTGCAGTTACTGTTTCGGTTTTATTACTTTTGTCGTATTCATTTAAGACTTAGGTTCAAAACGTACTACATCATTATTGAACTTAATAAATAAATACCATGTGCTTTGTTTACTATTGATATCCAATTCCAATGACAGCCCGGTGTTTCCGCCGCCGGGCGGGGTGTCACATTATTGTTCCAGCCATGTGGTTGCGTTGGGTAGGGTGAGGGAGGTGCCTGCCAGCCATAATTATTGTAACCACTTTGGTTGTTGTGCCATCCATTCTGGCCATTGTTCCTACCACGCCCTCGTTGATTTCGACCGTTCCCACGACCGCGAGTATTTGAATTTCTACCCCTGTTAGCCTGATAATTCGGGTCGTAGTTACGTCCTTGATATCCGTTGGGCCGAGTGTTGTTGTTGGGACGTTCAGCCTGAGCCGCCAGTGCTGTGGCGGAGGGATTTTGGCGCGCGTTTTGTCTTTGTTGCTCCAGATGAATCATGTTGCGCGCCTCATCCCATGTGGGGGCTCCCTGATTGATCATAGCACCCACCACATCAAACTCTTTTGGTAGCCCACGAACAAGTTGTAGGACCAGACTTTCTGAACTAACCGGGTGACACACGTCGTTGAGTTGGTTTGCCAGATCCTGAAGTTTTTGACAGTATGTGTCCATCGACGCACACATGCCCAACTACAGATTGGAGAATTCATATTGGAGAGCCGCCGCCCTCGCATTCTTGTTGTTGGTAAAGATAGTCTTGACTTTGTTCCATGCGCCATGAGCGTTGATCCCGGGTTCAAGAACACGAGCGAACAACTCATCTGAAATAGTATTATAGATCCATTGTAATACCAATGAGTCGATCGTGACCCATTCATCAAAATTGCCGTCTGTCTTCATAGGAGGGGGGTTCCATCGATGTGGTCGATTACCTTAAATGCTTTTGCCTGGATTTCGAATAGCTGGGTCCACTGAGAGTATGTAACTTTCACTCCGTCAAGGGTTCTGACTTTGGTTTGGATGTTTGTGACGGTATATGCGGGATGTAAGGTTGGTTTGGTTTTGTTGGTGTCGCCGTGATCCTGACTGCTGGATTGTTTGTCGTCGTTCACCATTGTTTCCAGTCGAAACTGGGTGAGACTTAGATGACGGTGACGGCGAATTAGGGTTTGTTTTCTTTTGGCTCTGATACCATAAAAGTGTTTATGGTATGAAAGATTTCTTGTGTTCATTCAATTGATCAATATCCCATTATATAGGGATTAATTACAAGAGAATCATGCCACTATAATAGGAAAGGATAACACACAATAATATTCAAAATATCTATCTAATAAATTAGAGTTTTTAGGGGGCAAATTTTAGGGGCAAAACATAATTTATTTTATAAAAGAAAGGTTGAGAGGGAAAATTGAGTAAGAAAGTTAATAAAGACAAAATTTTGTGATTAATAATAATTTATAAAACTATTTATAAATTTTTAAAAATAATAGTTATAATGTTTTAAAAATATTTTTATTCAACCCGTGTGTAATACACGGGTGTTAAACCTAGTGTAACTAATATATCTCGCTAATATGGCTAACCAACAAGACACATCTTTCATCTTTCATCTTTCATCTTTCATCTTTCATCTTTCATGCTAATGATAATACCTATGCAAGTACAAGAGTAGCATATGGTATCGGGTTTACAACTCTCTAACTCCTAGGCAAAGTGATTCTTAAAAGTCTCATGTTGTCCAAACTTTAGTTTGGCACATATTTGTGAAATTTGGTGATGTCAGAAAGAAAGTGATGACTTTTGCATGGAATATAATCAGTGGCGGAACCGGCCCGAAAATTCAGGAGTAGTCTGAAAAAAAAATTCCCGGACGTTCATACAGTAATAAAAATAACACCACCAAATTATACAAATCCCTAATAAATTTATCTCCTTTGCTCTTTCATAGTTAAAATCAAAGATTCAAGGGTATCTTTTTAATTGTTTAGGAGTATCCTTATACATAAAACCGGAGAATATATATATTTTTTACACTTTGCAACGAAATTTCAGCCGTAGCCCGGGCTACCCCTAGCCTGTACATGCCTCCGCCCTTGAATATAATTGTGTTTTTACTTTTTAGTACCTATATATATTTTACAAGAACTTGAACCGGCTTTTTTAACACTCCTATGACTGTGGTCTGGTGTGGAGTCTGAGCGATTCAGATAGAGGTGACGACGACAAAGCAACGACAAGGAGAGTTTAAAAAACAGGTTAACAACTACCTCGCATGGACACGAGGTTTTAGAGTTGTAATCGTGTCTGTAGGTCGCATTGCGTCAAGGAATCTAAACCAAATTTGCACCAAATTTCGGTTAAGTGTCTGCTATGCAAGTGAGAATACCCGAACCGATGCTTTTTATCAAAATTTTTGTTTAATTTTTTCTCCCAAATATTAACATATGTATGTTACTTTTATATTTGTCAAATGGAAACAAGACATACGAAGACTTTACCATTGAAGATGAAAAAGAATGGACTAAATGGACTATATATATCATCCTAAAGTGAGGTAATGAGTTCGTGGAAAGTGATTGTCAAAAAGTGAAAGATTTCTCGCACAAGTTTTGTTTTGTTGGTTTTAAGTTAAAGATAATAGATTTAACTAAATGATTATCTGGTTTTTTGTTACAAGATAATAGATTTAACTAAATGATTATGTTGGATACATTCATGTATTGACGGTGATATTTACAAAGAATCAACTCGTGTTGCTTGATTTGATACATTTTATTTTTTCTTATTTGTTGCTAGTCTCACATTTGTATTTTGTTCAAGTCTTCTAAAGTTTAAGTATTATTAATGGATTAATAAGTAGAGATGAGGGAAAACAAAAAAAAACTAAAAATCGAAACCCCGAAAAACCGAACCGAAACCGCGCAAAAAAACACCGAAAACCGATCGGTGTTTGTAGACTAAACACCGACCAATTTGGTTTCGATGTCGGTGGATGGTAAAAACCAAACCGAGCATACCCCTACATTCAGATCTCTTAACCATTTAGAAATCTTAACCATTCAGCACTTGCCAAATAGCCTTTGAGTCTGAATGGTAAGACATATTATCTAAATTGGTTAGACATTTGCCTCTTATTAATTTAGTAATATGCTAGCTCTTAATTTTTCAGATCTCTTATTGATTCAAACTTAATGGTTTAGACCTCTTACTAGTTTAGTATTTATTGGTTTAAAACTTAATGGTTTAGACCTCTTACAAGTTTAGTATTTACTCATTTAGAAATTGCCAAACAACCCATATTTAACCCAACTCTACTCCTATCTAAATCCACACACGTCTTAAGTGAGGCTAAACCTAACATCTCAATCTATTAGGTAAGCGCATATATACTTTCAGTGACGAATCTAGAAAATAGTTTCACAGGTAACGCTAAAAAATATTTCTGCTACCGAGCAGTGTTATACCTAAATATGTAAAAAAATTCTATGCATTAAATTTAGAGTGCAAAAGTTAAGAAGACCAAAAATGTAATTTTACATCAACATATTCGTATCGTCCTTCCAATCAAAAGCCCTAAAACATCGGTCAGAAATTTGAAAAAAAGTTAATGGCGTTAAGTTAATTTCACTACTACAAAATAAGGCTTTTGCTACTACATTTAAGGTGGCAAAATGGTAGCAATTTGCCTTGTTGCCACCATTTTGCTACCAAAATTGAGGTGGCTAATACCCTAGTAGCAATTTCTATGTTGCCACCATTTTACCACCACTTTTTGTTTGTTACCTTTTTGACACCTTCTTTGTTTGTCACTAATTTGCCACCACTTCTTGTTGTTTGTCACCAATTTGTCACCTCCTGTGTCTCTCACAAATCTGCCACCATTTGTTTGCTACATTTTTGCTACCTTTTTACTACCATTTTGCTACACATCTGCTATCTTTGTTCTACATTTTTTATACCATTTTGCAAACTTTTTACTACCATTTCAAAATTATATATCATCCAATCTTTACAAATTAAAAATGTTAAATAACCAAAACAAACCCAACTTAATAAACATCCGAAAAGTCAAAATTAGAGTATTTCCCGCCTACTTTGAACAATACTTTAAAACATAGCCTCAACGTCTGTCATCCTGCATAGCTTCATTTTCGGTCACCAACTCAACAATAACTCCCCCCCTTTTAACTTTTCTTTCTCTTTTTCTTTTTCTTTAACAACTTTTCAATCTACAAAACAACAAACGCATATAGATAAGAAAGCAAGACTGAAAAATTGATAACGGGTCAAGTTGGGTTGTTAAGTTTATTAGAAATGTAGATGACAAATTTGCTTTATCACTCAAACTGCTGTAAACTAAAAAAGTTAAACCATTAATTTGTTTGTCAAACATACCATGAAATATACCAGAAAGAAGCTTCTCATGATCTGCAACACAAAGAGTTAAAGACATAAATTGCAGACATCACACCCATAAGTGTAGATCAAGATGTACCTACAAAGACACCAAATTAACTCCAATATCCTAAATAACTCAATTGAAGAACGGCAACTGAGAATGGCAAATAACTCCAATCTCCTAATTAGTTTGTTTAATTTGCTTAGTTCTAAAAAATGGAAACAAAAAGACTAATAAATAATACAACACAACTAAAAAAATTAAGTGGCTTACCAAATTGTAGGGGAACTTCAACGGCATTCTCAAAAGTAAAACTCAAGACTAGTGAAAGTTTACGAACCCCTGAATCATCAACCGACAACAATAATCAATATCCTAACATGAAGGTTGATTTGATGAGAATCAACAACCAAACACAAAGTATTCAAAAGCATAGTCACATCATGTCATCCTACACTGCTAAAACAACAAACGTAACTCATAAGTAAAATCAACTAGCTCATGCTATAAAAACAATCACCGACACATATCGTATATATATGATGGAAAAACTATGGCCTGGAATATTTACAGTTTGACGTCTGAGGTCAAACTGATTTCTCTTCAACTTCAAAGTTAACAAGGATAAAACTCTTTTTACTAACAGTTTTTGGTCGAATACATCAAATCAACTTAAAATTATTACAATTAGAACAATGTTGGTCCTAAAACTGCAACCTGATACGTATAACACCGTAATTTGTCAATATTAAGCTGAACATAAAAAGTCAAAATGCAAAACAACAAAGTAGTGTAGTAGTTCAGTGAGGAACAACCAGTGTCATGTTTTAACTGATGTGTACTCAAATTTCATTTTCCTCATATGATAAAACTATGTGCTTCATTATGTTATGCACCTTAATCTCAACAACATGTTAAGCAAGATCAATTATCAAATCCCATTACCTAATCTTAACTAAAATCACCTAATCTTAATTGAAATCAAAGCTGCTAATCATCAGGTGCCAATCTTATCAATATTTTTTCTTATTTTCCTAAAACGTGTATGTCTTATCTAGAGTTGATTACTGAAATGGAATTTGACTAACCTCGATGTGGATACTGTTCTTTCTTGTCTGAAATAGAACCACCTTCTTGTTTACTGGATCCTGAATACACAAGGTCATAATTCAACATCTTAACTTATAACAAAACAAAAATTCACAACTCACTGATAGTTACTGTAACTATCAATTAAAGTTGTCGATTTTGATATGAATCTAACCAATGTTCATGAGTATAATGTATAAGAAAGCTATGGTATCATAAGAACAATTCAAAAGCTATAAATCAGAATGTAAACTAGGATAGCGACCAAGGGCCGCGCGATGCGGCGGCCAAGTCATGTCTTGTGTCACTTCGTGTATGTAGCCGAGTCGTTTAGTGTATTTATGTTAGACGTGCATTTTGGTAACTAGTTAAAGAATATGGAGCTTGCAATTTAGTGCAGCAACATGTCAGCCATACATTTGGTTTCATATTTACATATTACATTTCATATATTCAAAGTTTTGTATCCTTGAGGGCTTCAAGATTAGCTTCAGAAGCTTTCACTTACTTTTCATTCTAAAAGAGACCAAAAGCTTTAAATAGTTTTTTTTACCATATGGTCAAAAGGATGCCTGCTATAAAAAGAGTTGTTTTACTTCCGTTGCTTCCTAGTGTTGGGTACCCTTGGCCTTTGACATGGCTTCGATTCCTGAGATTTAATGTCTATTATAGGCTTATAGCAGTTAGTGAAGATAAGTCATGCGTGCGACTTATACACGGGTACTGTTGTCCTTACCTAGTGTTATGTTGCAGTTTTCGGGTTTAGTGTTGCTAGTGAGATCAGTGTTTATGTTGTGGAAATGACTTTAGCTTCATTGTCCATGCCGACTGACCCATTTAACGGTTCGTGACAATGAGATGACTAAAAGCTTGTATTCATGTAACATAAGCAAGTTGAATACAAAAGCATCAAATATTAAAGTAGTTATTGCATCATGTAGAATTAAAAAGACATAGCCAACTACTATAATCAGTGTAAGAAAATAAATATCTAAAAGTTGCTAACCAAGTCTAATGTGTGTAACATCATACTTACCTACGTAGAAGCCAGTCCAATCAGAAAAGAAACAAAAACAAACTAACACTATCAAGGACAGTTACAACAGAGTCCAAAATGTCTGTAAACAACAATGCCAACAATTCGGTATAAACCCAACAACAGTAACCCTCAAGAAATAAACATAAAGAAAGAAGCCAATAACATTGTCAACAACCCAAAATAAAAAGCAAACAACAAAGCCAAGGCTATTGTACTATCAACAGCAAGTACACAACAAAGTCAGCAACAATAAAAATAGTAGTTCTCTTTTCATCTTTCCATTGTTCGAACAACAATGTCTACAACCCAGTAGAAACCCAACAACAGCAATTCACAACAGACTAACACAAAGACAAATGCCAACAACACTTTCAACAACCAAAGAAAAACAAAGACTAATAACACTTCAACTGACAACAAAGCTTAACAATGACAACATTGTGACACCCCGCCCGGTGGCGGAAAACACCGGGCTGTCATAGAATTGGATATCCATAGTAAACAAAGCACATGGTGTTACTTTTATTAAAGTCTAATAATTATTATCATAAGTTTGGCAAAACCCAAGTCTTAAATGCGAAACGACAAATTCATAATAGCAGTAAATGAAACAGTTTTTATTATCATCTTTTTTCTAGGTCCGAGTCCCTATGTCTTGACAAAATAGAAATAAGCCAAAAATCACGCGCCACCTGAAATACGTGAAAATAAAGTTAGCTACACAAGCTAGTGAGTAAAACCCAAATTGAATAGTAATAGTATTGAAATCCGAGATCAACAAGATATGCTGCGCAATCCCATATGTATAGTAATTTTGTAATATCACCCTACCAGGACCCCTAGAATAGAATAGCACACCAACCACAATAGGAACCATAGTATCTCGTTTAGCCATTTGTCATGAGAACCACTCATGTAATGAATAATGATAACTTTTAATAACTGTCGTTTACCGTCTCGATATAAGTCATCATTTAGCAATTTAGGGACATGGCATAGTATAGCATCATAGCATAGCAACATAGTATAGCAACATAGCATCTCGACATAGTAAACATGGAATTAGAAAGGCCGGGTTTAAATCACCTATCGATGTTGTACAAGCAGGTGGGTTTGTCAAACCATTAGCGCTAACATTGTACCGGTGGGATTACAAGGCAATAAAACTACTTTTAACTAACACATAAGATTGCATCAAGCGGCCAAACTAGATTAACATATTTGTATGATCTCTTTTAGAAAACGAATAGAAAACGCAATATAGTAAAAGACATATTTCAGCCCCAAAATAGTAAAATGGAAAAAGGGGAGTGAGTTTACTCACCTGAACAATATAGATACTAGCAAACGCAAGAAAGTAACTAAATAGAATCGAGGATCGCCCAGATATTAGAATCACCTAATTAACCGGGAAAACCTAATTTAGAAACGAGACAAATAATATAGTAACTAGAATCAAGAACTTAGAAATTCTAGGGTTTTGGATTTTGGGTTTTAGGGTTTTAAGTTATAAATTGAAAATTAGGGTTTCAAAATATAATTTGGGGATTTAGGGTTTCAAAATCCAATTTAGGGTTTTAAAGTCCAATTTGGGGTTTTAGGGTTTCAAAAACCAATTTAGGGTTTTAAGGTCCAATTTGGGGATTTGGGTACGAGATGTAAGTATATATTTTTATAATAAACAATTTCCAGTTTTTTTTTTATAATTGGTATATTATTTATATACAATCTTGAGAAATATATATATAAAACTTAGAAGTAAGGGGGGTTAAAACAGAAAAATTAAATAAGTGTGGTCAGTGGGACTCGAACCCACGACCTAACGCGTCACAACCAATTGCATTACCACTGAACCAGACGCGCTTTTTGGTTTTTAAACAGACAGAAATTGGTTTTATTCTTTAATATATACAACACCCATTTCATACTACAAGCCCTAGATCAAGAAAGCCCCAAATTCGTTTAAAACAGATAATCAAACTCGAATTAGAGATAGGGCTTTTAATCCCCATTAAATTTCGAGCATTTTGACATCTTAAACTTACTTGGATTCGATCAGATTGGGACGATGAAGATGAAGAAAAGAACACGACGGCTTGGATTTTGAAAAGATATCTAAGAGCTGCTATAATCCAATTCAACTTCCAGATTCCTTCAACGTGATTAGATGAACAAAACCCCTATATCAACTTCAGATTAAATCAATGATTGAATGGCTCACTGTTGAAGAACAAACTCGGATTGAAACGGAATCACTTACAGGTTGATGATGATTGGTGACAGAAATTGATGTTGCAGGCAACTTAGACGAGTACAGAGGAAGGTGCAGATAGCTCGAATTGTGTTATGGTGATCAGAAAATGGTCAAGGTGGTTTAGAGTTGAGATTAAAGAAAAATGGCAATTGAATGAGCAATTCGGATCGATTTGTTTCAATTAACTGCTGGTAATGAATTCATGACACCGAGCGGACATAATGGATTGAATGAAATCATAAATGGATACGTTAATAGTCGATTGGATCAAGTGGGTGTTTGAACCGGTTTTTAAATCGAGAAATTGGTTGATATTTAGGTGATTAGAAACTGGTTAAACGTTCGAATCACGCTTAGAATGGTATTAGGATGATTATGTATAGGTTTGGTTAGTTGAAAGGTGCTAAAAATGGGTTTTTGAGACCTCGCCGGAGTTGTGGATTTTCCGGCCAAAGTGGCCGGATTTACTGTTGCCGGAAACACGGGAAAAGGGGGGTTTGGATTTGAAATTGCAAGTTACACAAACAGCCCCTGAACTTTGTTTTGTTTTCATTTCTTGTCTAAAACTTTCAACATAAGTTTTAATATTTACCATATTGGTCCAAAGTTAGTTTAATATATATTTTAACTAACCAATCTAACCAGGTTGAGACGGAACGATTAATTAAGCGATGATTATATACGTTTGGTTGATGATGACGTTGTAGAAAAATAATTTGGTCGGATACATTGCACAACATATTTATTTAAATAATTTACTATCGAAACGTTACATTTATAAATAAAAGAGTACGAATACATTTTTAAGATAGAACTTCGGGCTCGAGCCGGGTCATTCGGGTTTGGGTCCGGGGCAGATGTCACAGTCTCCCCTTCTTAAAAGAATTTCGTCCCGAAATTTACTCAAACCGAAGTAGTTGAAGCGAAAAGATGCGGATATTTTCCCTTCATTTGGTCCTCGCGTTCCCAAGTGAATTCGGGTCCACGCTTAGACTCCCAACGAACCTTGACGATCGGTATCCGGCTCCGCTTGAGTTGCTTAACTTCTCGATCCATAATTTCTAATGGTCGCTCAATAAATTGCATGGATTCATCAATTTGGATCTCGTCGAGGGGCACGATAAGATTTTCATCAGACAAACACTTTTTCAGATTAGAAACGTGAAACACGGGATGAACACCACCCAATTCCTCAGGCAGTTCCAACTCGTAAGAAACTTTCCCGATCTTTTTAAGAACTTTGAACGAGCCCACATATCGGGGAGCTAGCTTTCCCTTTTTGCCGAAACGGAAAACTCCCTTCCATGGAGACACCTTAAGTAGAACCATATCACCGATTTCGTATTCCATAGGCTTCCTCTTTTTATCAGCATAATACTTTTGCCGATTTCGAGCTGCTAAAAGATTTTCTCGGATTTTGCGGATTTTATCGGTGGTCTCCTGAACCATCTCTGGCCCAGTAATCTGAGAGTCACCGACTTCAGTCCAACATAGAGGAGAACGACATTTACGACCATAAAGTGCTTCGAACGGTGCCATATCGATGCTAGAATGATAACTGTTATTATACGAGAATTCGATCAACGGAAGATGAGTATCCCATTTACCTTTGAAGTCAATAACACAAGATCGAAGCAAATCCTCGAGAGTTTGAATGGTTCTCTCGCTTTGACCATCGGTTTGGGGATGATAAGCAGTACTGAGATTGAGTTTAGTCCCCAAAGCTTCTTGAAGACCTTTCCAGAAACGAGACATAAAACGACCATCTCGGTCAGAAATAATATCTAACGGCACCCCATGACGACAAACAATCTCCTTCACGTAAAGCTGAACCCGCTTTTCCGCCGAATAAGTTTCTTTGATTGGCAGGAAATGAGCAGATTTCGTTAACCGATCAATAATCACCCAGATGCTATCATAACCATTTGAAAGAGGGAGTTTGGTAACAAAATCCATGGCGATACTCTCCCATTTCCAAACAGGGATTTCGGGTTGCACAAGGAGACCAGAAGGGCGTTGATGCTCGGCTTTTACCCGTGCACAAGTCAAACACTTAGCAACATATCGAGCGATCTCTTCCTTCATACACGGCCACCAGTAGTGGGGACGAAGATTTTTATACATTTTATCTGCACCCGGATGAATAGAATAACGACTTTTATGGTTCTCATCCATAATAAGTTCACGGATAACACCGCGGGTAGGCACCCAGATGCGATTCATGTAGTAGAGTAGGCCATCGGTTTTTGTTTCTAACTATGAATCGGCACCAAGGTTCATCTCATCTCGGAAAGTACCCTCAGAAACAACCATACGTTGAGCTTCAAGAATTTTGGACTTCAGGTCAACACGAAGGGTAGCACAAGATAGCATGACGTGTTCTTTGCGGCTAAGAGCATCGGCGACGACGTTAGCTTTGCCGGGATGATAGCGAATTTCGCAGTCATAATCGTTTAATAATTCAACCCAACGTCTCTGCCTCATGTTAAGTTCTTTCTGATTCAGAATGTGTTGCAAGCTCTTATGATCGGTATAAACAAGACACTTGGTGCCGTAAAGATAATGCCTCCATATTTTGAAAGCAAAGACTACAGCACCCAATTCGAGATCGTGAGTAGCGTAATTCTTTTCGTGGATTTTGAGTTGTCGCGAGGCATAAGCGATTACTTTACCCCGTTGCATTAGAACACAACCGAGACCATGCTTTGAAGCGTCACAATAAACAACAAGGTCTTCGTGACCGTCTAGAAGAGTAAGAATCGGAGCATTACACAGTTTGTCCTTTAGGACATCAAACGCTTTCTGTTGTTCGGGACCCCACACGAAAGGTACATTCTTGCAAGTTAAAGCTGTGAGGGGAACCACAATCTTAGAAAAATTGGCAATGAATCAACGGTAATAACCCGCTAGACCGAGAAAAGAGCGCATTTCGGTTGGAGTTGAAGGCGCTGACCAGTTTTTAACGGTTTCGATTTTTGCCGGATCCACTTGAACACCTTTTTCGTTAACGATATGACCCAGGAATTGGACCTCCTTGAGCCAAAATTCACATTTAGAAAACTTAGCATATAACTGCTCTTGCTTTAGCATTTGGAGAATGGTACGGAGATGTTGTTCATGCTCGGCCTTAGATTTAGAATAGATGAGAATATCGTCAATGAACACAATGACAAATCGGTCCAGGTACGGTCGGCACACTCGGTTCATCAAGTCCATAAAAACGGCAGGAGCGTTGGTCAAACCGAAAGGCATAACCGTAAACTCGAAGTGTCCGTATCGCGTACGAAACGCAGTCTTGGGTATGTCATCTTCGTGCACACGCAGCTGATGATAACCCGAACGAAGATCAATTTTTGAGAAACACGTTGCTCCTTGGAGTTGGTCAAGCAGATCATCGATACGAGGCAAAGGATATCGATTTTTGATGGTAAGCTTGTTGAGTTCACAATAATCGATACACATTCGGAACGAACCATCCTTCTTTTTAACAAATAAGATTGGTGCACCCCAAGGCGAAGAACTCGGACGAATAAAGCCTTTATCGGATAGCTCTTGGAGCTGACTGGCTAACTCTTGAAGTTCGGTAGGTGCCAGACAATAAGGGGCTTTCGCCACGGGAGTAGCACCTGGTATAAGGTCAATACGGAATTCGACTTGTCGTACAGGTGGTAGACCAGTTACATCCTTGGGAAACACTTCGGCAAAATCTCGCACAATAGGTATGTCCTCCAATTTCTTTTCTTTCTTTTTGTTGACCTCAACGTGAGCCATGAACGCTACATAACCCTTACGCAAACATTTTTGAGCTTTAACGCAAGACATGAGTTTCAGACCGGTAGGAGATTTCTCCCCCGAAACATTCAGAATTTGACCCGATGGAAGAGGAATGCGGACTACCTTTTCTCGACATAAAATTTCTGCGCCGTTAGCGGATAACCAATCCATACCGATAATAACATCGAAGCTACCGAGCGTCATTGGTAAAAGATCAACATGAAACACGTGACCTTGAAGTTTAAGTTCACACCCCATAAACGATGAACTAATTGAAACATTTTTCCCGTTAGCTATTTCTACCACATAAGGTTTATCAAGTCTAACACGGCCAACAGTAAAAGATGAAGCAAACTCTAGAGATACAAAGCTTTTATCGGCACCCGAGTCAAATAAAATAGAAGCAAAGAGATCATTAACGAGGAACATACCGTTCACCACGTCGTTGTTGGCTTGAGCCTGGTTGGCATTGATATTAAAAGTTCTGGCACGACCCGCCTGATTAGCATTAGCATTTGTGTTTACGTTGACGTTGATCGGTTGCGGGCAGTTATTGCGGAAGTGGTTTGGATCACCACAGTTATAGCAGGCACGCCCTTGGTTCACCCGATTGTTGTTTGCAGTATTCGGGGCGTTCCAACAATCCTTAGCCACATGGCCGTACCGTTGGCAGATCGAGCACTTATGACATGGAGTGTTGGGAGCATGATGAAGTGGGCAGAAATTGCACTTTGGCAGAGTTCCCGTATAGGGCTTACGATTAGCATTTCCCCCCTGTTGAGCCATAGGAGGGGTTGGAGTAACCACAGCATAATTGGTAGCGTTATTCTTGCGCTTCTTAGAACGGGATGATGATTCGGGTTTGAAACCTTTGTGAGAACCTCCCTCGGTCGCTTTAGGATCATTGCTCGACGAACCCTTGAGCCGTTTGTCCCCTTTCCTGGATAGAGTACCAGCTTGCACGTGGTTTTCCGTGAGACGACCTGCTAGGGTCATGGCCTCACCCACAGTGGCTGGCTTGCTTCCCCAAACCGCATCCTGAATAGTCATCGGTAGACCCCCGATATATTGTTCAATTCCCCGGGAGTCCGGGGTAACCATGTTGGGACACAGAGTGCTAAGCTGGGAGAAGCGATTATTGTAGGCTACGTTTTCGCCACTGTCTTGTTTCAATGCCCAGAACTCGCCCTCCAGTTTTCGGATCTCACTGGGAGGACAGTACTTGCTGGTCATGGTAGTTTTGAATGCCGCCCAAGTAAGAGCAGTAACAGCAGCTTCACCTAGCCTGCGCTTTTCGTCGTTCCACCAAGTCAGAGCACCCTTCTGAAGGACACTGGTGGCATAACGAACTTTGAGGTTCTCGGGACAGTCGCAATTGGTGAAAGTACTTTCCATACTCTCGTACCACTGAAGAAGCCCCGTGGCCCCTTCATTGCCATAGAATTTGGTTGGCCCGCAAGAATTGAAATACTTTAACGTGCACCTGGGCTGGTTATTTTGGTTCGCTGCGTTGAGTTGATTCACAAGCCCAGGCAAAATACCGGCCATTTGGGTTGCGATAGTATTAGCAAGTCGTTGGTTTCTACCCGCCATTCTACAAGATAGAAAACGATTTCGTGAGTCATGGAACATTCTTTTTAAAACATATTTTATAGTAAACACTTATTGGATCTGAATGGTATTTAGAAATATCATAGAATCTCCTTAGAAAACACTTCATAGTAAACATTTAGAAACCATAGAAACACAATCAAATAGTTTAGGGTGACATTTTAAAATCACAAAGAACTCATAGAAATAATTAGAATTTATAGAAGAATGATAATATTAGAAAAAAAATGATTAAATGGAATTTGAAGGCTTAGGAATGTGTCTGGGTTTGGACACTCAAGACTTATCAAAGTGTTAAGTTCGTTTTCAACGTATTCGAGAAAGCGTGCTTTAGCCTATAGGTTCACACTCATCTCGTACATCCCCAGGTAAGCATACAGGTCTCTTAAAGAGATTTATACGAAATGCTTGCCTTAGACAGGATGTCCGTGATACAGGCGTTCCCCCTTCCAGATTGCACACGTCTCCCACGTTTTCAAACTCACTTAAGACGATGACGAGATTCCACAAAGAGAAAGATCCTAATCTTACAGACGAGTCTCTTGTAGCTCCTTCGCGAAATCGGTTAAGAATTGAGATAAAGAAAAAGACATAGAACGGTTCATAGAATAAATAATTAAAAGAATAAATAAATTCTGAAGAGTTCTCTAAGCACATCAATTTGCACTAAGGACTCTTAGGTTATAGTCTAGGTCGGTGTGTTTCTAATACCCTATCCTAGTTCTCTATAACCATGGCTCTGATACCAACTGTGACACCCCGCCCGGTGGCGGAAAACACCGGGCTGTCATAGAATTGGATATCCATAGTAAACAAAGCACATGGTGTTACTTTTATTAAAGTCTAATAATTATTATCATAAGTTTGGCAAAACCCAAGTCTTAAATGCGAAACGACAAATTCATAATAGCAGTAAATGAAACAGTCTTTATTATCATCTTTTTTCTAGGTCCGAGTCCCTATGTCTTGACAAAATAGAAATAAGCCAAAAATCACGCGCCACCTGAAATACGTGAAAATAAAGTTAGCTACACAAGCTAGTGAGTAAAACCCAAATTGAATAGTAATAGTATTGAAATCCGAGATCAACAAGATATGCTGCGCAATCCCATATGTATAGTAATTTTGTAATATCACCCTACCAGGACCCCTAGAATAGAATAGCACACCAACCACAATAGGAACCATAGTATCTCGTTTAGCCATTTGTCATGAGAACCACTCATGTAATGAATAATGATAACTTTTAATAACCGTCGTTTACCGTCTCGATATAAGTCATCATTTAGCAATTTAGGGACATGGCATAGTATAGCATCATAGCATAGCAACATAGTATAGCAACATAGCATCTCGACATAGTAAACATGGAATTAGAAAGGCCGGGTTTAAATCACCTATCGATGTTGTACAAGCAGGTGGGTTTGTCAAACCATTAGCGCTAACATTGTACCGGTGGGATTACAAGGCAATAAAACTACTTTTAACTAACACATAAGATTGCATCAAGCGGCCAAACTAGATTAACATATTTGTATGATCTCTTTTAGAAAACGAATAGAAAACGCAATATAGTAAAAGACATATTTCAGCCCCAAAATAGTAAAATGGAAAAAGGGGAGTGAGTTTACTCACCTGAACAATATAGATACTAGCAAACGCAAGAAAGTAACTAAATAGAATCGAGGATCGCCCAGATATTAGAATCACCTAATTAACCGGGAAAACCTAATTTAGAAACGAGACAAATAATATAGTAACTAGAATCAAGAACTTAGAAATTCTAGGGTTTTGGATTTTGGGTTTTAGGGTTTTAAGTTATAAATTGAAAATTAGGGTTTCAAAATATAATTTGGGGATTTAGGGTTTCAAAATCCAATTTAGGGTTTTAAAGTCCAATTTGGGGTTTTAGGGTTTCAAAAACCAATTTAGGGTTTTAAGGTCCAATTTGGGGATTTGGGTACGAGATGTAAGTATATATTTTTATAATAAACAATTTCCAGTTTTTTTTTTATAATTGGTATATTATTTATATACAATCTTGAGAAATATATATATAAAACTTAGAAGTAAGGGGGGTTAAAACAGAAAAATTAAATAAGTGTGGTCAGTGGGACTCGAACCCACGACCTAACGCGTCACAACCAATTGCATTACCACTGAACCAGACGCGCTTTTTGGTTTTTAAACAGACAGAAATTGGTTTTATTCTTTAATATATACAACACCCATTTCATACTACAAGCCCTAGATCAAGAAAGCCCCAAATTCGTTTAAAACAGATAATCAAACTCGAATTAGAGATAGGGCTTTTAATCCCCATTAAATTTCGAGCATTTTGACATCTTAAACTTACTTGGATTCGATCAGATTGGGACGATGAAGATGAAGAAAAGAACACGACGGCTTGGATTTTGAAAAGATATCTAGGAGCTGCTATAATCCAATTCAACTTCCAGATTCCTTCAACGTGATTAGATGAACAAAACCCCTATATCAATTTCAGATTAAATCAATGATTGAATGGCTCACTGTTGAAGAACAAACTCGGATTGAAACGGAATCACTTACAGGTTGATGATGATTGGTGACAGAAATTGATGTTGCAGGCAACTTAGACGAGTACAGAGGAAGGTGCAGATAGCTCGAATTGTGTTATGGTGATCAGAAAATGGTCAAGGTGGTTTAGAGTTGAGATTAAAGAAAAATGGCAATTGAATGAGCAATTCGGATTGATTTGTTTCAATTAACTGCTGGTAATGAATTCATGACACCGAGCGGACATAATGGATTGAATGAAATCATAAATGGATACGTTAATAGTCGATTGGATCAAGTGGGTGTTTGAACCGGTTTTTAAATCGAGAAATTGGTTGATATTTAGGTGATTAGAAACTGGTTAAACGTTCGAATCACGCTTAGAATGGTATTAGGATGATTTTGTATAGGTTTGGTTAGTTGAAAGGTGCTAAAAATGGGTTTTTGAGACCTCGCCGGAGTTGTGGATTTTCCGGCCAAAGTGGCCGGATTTACTGTTGCCGGAAACACGGGAAAAGGGGGGGTTTGGATTTGAAATTGCAAGTTACACAAACAGCCCCTGAACTTTGTTTTGTTTTCATTTCTTGTCTAAAACTTTCAACATAAGTTTTAATATTTACCATATTGGTCCAAAGTTAATTTAATATATATTTTAACTAACCAATCTAACCAGGTTGAGACGGAACGATTAATTAAGCGATGATTATATACGTTTGGTTGATGATGACGTTGTAGAAAAATAATTTGGTCGGATACATTGCACAACATATTTATTTAAATAATTTACTATCGAAACGTTACATTTTTAAGATAGAACTTCGGGCTCGAGCCGGGTCATTCGGGTTTGGGTCCGGGGCAGATGTCACAAACATAACATCACCAAGACAAGAAACCTCATACAACAGTGTCAAAAGTAACTTAACACCCATTAATAACAACCCAAAAGAAACAACCACAAAGTACAAAATGATAACAGAATGTCCAAAAGCAAAAAAGAAATGCGAGTAACCAGCCACTTGAAGACAAACAACTATCATTAACAACACTACAACACATTCAAAGATAAAAACGCCCAAAGTTTAACAACAGCAACAGCAAAGTTACTAAAATAAGTAAATAACAAAGCACACAACATGAATGAGATCAAGTATTAGTCATTTAGCAAAATATTTGCCAACTACAATAACCACACACACACATAAAAAAAAAAAAGCAATCATACAACACAACACGACATGCATATAACATCACAACATGACAGACAACTGAAAACGCAACCTGTAAAGACGAACAACAAACAGGAAGCTACAGTAGACCAATAACACCTTCAAAACCAACCGATGTACAACAAATAAAACAATCGGTAGAAGTAACTAACCGAAAGTCATCAACATCACAAATTCGTAAAGAACATCAACATAGCAAGACATTCGAGCAAGCAACATATTGATTCACGATCATCTCAAGCTCTCAACCCCTGTATCAGCAAACAACAACCAAAATCAGTATGTTGTTTTAAGTTAAACATCCAAATACATCAACTATTACTGAAATTGGAACTAAATATTGCAAATTTTCAATAAAATCAAGCCATAGTTTCATATGAACAGTTCAAATTCTAGAAAACAACATGTAAGTCAAAGCTAAACTTCAGAATAAATCAATTACAACTAAAACTAGACCTTATCGGTGTTAATTATGAGAAAAACCTAAACACAATCAATGAGTGCAAGCAATCTAGGGTTTCATAACCACAGTATACGATAACACAAACTATGAGAGTCTGAAGCTAAAGAGATGTATATAATCCATTACCTAAAAACCATTATCCTTGATGTGAACCCAAATCACCTTCAGAACTTCAGTGCGTGGCTTCGAGAATTCACTCGGCGCTCTCTCCGTTTATTTCCATTGAATGAGTACAAGCAAGAGGCGGGGCTTTTCGTTCATTTCTAGTGAAACTGGATGCGGCGTCGAGAATCCTCTCGACGCTCACTCCTTCGTTTCAGTTGTAGACTCCGACGTGATGGAGTGGTAACGTCGAAACAATGCCGGTTGTATGAACATCAAAGGCGATGCCGGAGGCTTGGATGGAGACGATGTTTCGGCGACAGAGAAGGTGGATTGGACACAGTTGTTGCCGGAGAGAGGTAGCTACTGAAATAGTGAAAAGTGAGGACACTTTGATAGGAGTGGGTAAAGTGTAAAACCCGACCCGACCCATGAAAAACCCGACCCGACCCGGAACCCGATTTTAACTCAAGTTGAAGCCCGTTAACCGGATCATTACATAAAAACGGGTTTCGGGCTTAGAGAATCAACGGGCCTGAGCTCAGGGCAAATACCCGTAACCCGGTTTGACTCTACAATCAGATCGACAATATTGTTAATGGAGGTAGTTTCGTAAATTGACGAAAAGGAAATGAAGAAGAAATTGAAATCAGGCCATAGTTTCCATTCATAATCATATCAAACCTTCGAAAATTACTGCGTCAAATTCTTTGGTAAAATATTCAACATCTAATTTACTTAATATTCTAGTAAATTGTTCAATGTCTGATTTAATTACTATTATGTTAATTTATATTTGAAACCCTAAACAGAGAGATGATTGTTGTTACTTACGAGTACACTTTGCAACGATGGGTGTTTCTACTGATGGAAGATCTTGAAAACAGACCAACCATGGCGGTTGACAGATTTTTTGGTTTGATTTAGGAGCATGTAAGGAATTGAATATAGAATAGCTTCAAACTCATACAGAGAGCTTATGAAATATGATAAATTGATATGTTAAAGAAAACAAAATTGCGGGCTTTTTTTTGTCTGTGTTTTTCCCGGTTTGGGCCCGGGCCCGGCCCGAAACCGAATTTAAGAGAAAAGCTGGGACCGAAGCCCAGTCATATACATAAAAAAGATGACGGGTTTTGTGCAATTTTCGGGTCGGGTACCGGGTTTTCGGGACTTACCCGATTAATGCCCAGTCCTACACTTTGATTTGCAATTAAAACCCTAGTTTATTTTATTTATGAATTTGTTACCAATTTGCCACCTAAAATAGATATTTTTAAACATTCAAACATATTAGCTACCATTAAGCAATTAGGTGAGGAATTGTTAGCTAAAATTGCTACCATTTTTTATCTAGTAGCAAAATTTGGTGACAATTGCCTACTTTTCTAGTAGTGTTTTAACGGAAGATTATTGTAGGAAAATAAGTTACAAGTTGGGATTGCTACAGAGAATTTTTTAAATTGAAATTAATATCAACCATACAAAAGTTCGGATTATTAAAATCTAATAACTCTTTGTTTTTTTTTATTTGCTTTTGTAAGTCATTTAGAAATGTCATTTAATATCTCTCTTACGTTATTGGATCTTTGATAGCTTTAATTTATTTTTTAACTGAAGAAAGGTATATAAGAACCTCTTTGTTAGAAAACATGTACGTTATTTTATTTGTGTATGTCAAAATTAAGGTTATTATTCCGAGTATTATGGAATGTACTTTATTTTATTTGTTTTTTCTTGTTTTAATCGACACATGAAGCATCTTGAGGCAATAACTTTTTAATATTGAAACGTTATTTTTCATAATCAAATTTTAGAGTTCTGTTTTAATTAAATCATTTAGTTTTTTTAAGTTTAATTAGGTAACTAATTTTTAAAGTTTTTTTTCAATTAAGTTATTTAAACTTTGTTTTGTTTCAATAAGATAACTTATGTTTAAGTTTTATTTCAATTAAGTCACTCAAACTTTATTTTTCACTTATATAATTAAGTTTACTCTATATATATATATAGACAAATATATATGTGGTGTCTAAATAACTCAACCTCTCAACTAACTTTATATATACACCACATATACATCTGTCTAATATATATACTCTAATAGTGGGTAATATAATTGTGTTGCCGTTTGATAGGTGTTGTCGTCTCCGTCACGAGTGTTAGAGTGATGACATTAGGATATTAACATATATCACACGTTGTGGCCGTAACATTTCGACCTTGACATCATGTGCAGTGTGTTGCCTTGCGTTGCGTTGCGCCGACAAATTTGTTTTTACATCATTACACACGTTGACAACATTTTCGACTTCAAACTGTGAGGTGTGGTGGTAGAAAAATATTAAGTTTAAAAGTGTTTATATCCAAATTTAACGCCAAATATGTAAATATGTAAAAATGAAGGTTGGGTTTAAACATGTTAAAAATGTCAAGTTGGAGAGGCAAATTTACTTGAAGGGATATTATAGTAATTTGTAAGGCCAAAGCCATGCAACGTACAACAATTAAGAAGTTTATGAAATAGAATAGAATGAAGAGAAAAACACTTCTTTCTTTACTTTTTAAATATGCATCTCTTCTTCCTAAACAAACATTTGAAGTTGTTTTTTGACAAGAAAGCTATGTTCATATATACATAAATATTTACTACTTACCCATCAATTAATAAGTCATCACAACACATGTCATTAAGACCATATATAGTGGAAAGACACAAAGAGCCTAAAAGGCCTCATTTTTATTTCCACATCAGCATTTTGCAGCAGTTTTCTTTCAATGGACATACAAAGCGTCAAGCACAATTTTAACGATCAAAACGCCCATATGTAGTGAGGGTGCCTTGGGCGTTTTGGGTTGGTAAAACGCCCCATTACACATGGTTTAAGAGATAATAACCTAGAAATTGGTTACTATTCCTCAACAATAGCGTCTTTTTATACGGACATTCACCTGTAAATTAAACCTCCAAGTGTGGCGACCTACATCCTTCTCAGATTTGATCATCAAAATGGCCTAAAGTATTTGCATATGCATGACAACATTAGTTGGGGTACTATAGAACATTGAGGGTATCATTCCTCAAATATAATAAACCTTGATTATGATATTTCATCTCTTTAATTTGTTGTGCTAACGATACCATATGTCCTTTTGCTTGACAATCAACAAGGCCTTGAAAATTAAATAGGCATTGGGAAACGGATGTCGCCAACGAACATTTGTTCCAAGATGATTTCTTTGTGTATGAAATCATTGAATGTTGGAAACATGATCTTGTATTTTCATCTTGTGCCCGATGCAAGGCACATTTACAGTTTTTGTGGTATGGCCGGCGTTGTTTGTCGATTTCAGACATCGACAAACTTCCTTCAAAAACACAATCTTGAATCAACCAAGATGTTCCAATGGTCATTTGTATTTGTTAGTGAAAGTGTCTGTCAAATTACTATATACCTCAAGGAAGTTAGTGTGTTTCTGCCCAACGATATAATAAATTTGTTTGGTGTTTGATGTTAGTGAAAATCTAGTAGCATTTATATAGATTTATTCCGTCAAGATCAATGAATATTTGGCTAGAATATGTGATTCTTGATTATGAAGATACTTTAGTTAATAATTGTCTCTTATTTGTGTTGGAGTTTAGTTCTATATGATACACACACAAGAGCACACAAGTTGTTGTTTTCTTGGTTTTGCTTTTATATGTTACTTAGAGATGTCGTTCTCTGACTTTTGTATAGCTTTAATACTTTTAGGTAAGTTAGTTACGCTAACCTCACTGTTGTAAAAGATGTAATTGAGTATATAGCCAATTTGTTCATAAGTTAGTTTATGCCAAAGATTAATTATATATCATTCGATCCAGCTATTATGGAATGTACTACTTTTAATTCAATTCTTTTTGTTTTTATCAATACAAGAAGTATCTTGAGTGAGAATTTTAATGTAGGAAACATCTTCCACAAAGCAAATCTTTTAATTAGTTTTATTGCCCTACATTTATAACTTAGACCATGTTTCTATTTCCCATTTGCAATTTTTTCATGTTAGAGATTTTATAAAGATAAACATAAGCTTAACAAGAGGCTAACCCATAAGTATGAAAGAAAAAAGGAAACAAACCGAACCTAGCGTGGATGAAACGCCAAGTTATTTAAGACAGATGCAACTTAACGTACCCTATTTTTACTGCGAGCCTTTAGTCAAGTGGTTACCATGCGATGCTGCAGTTTACAACAGTGGGGAACCGTGATGAATTTATTATGCTCAAGTGCAAAGAGAAACGTATAGAGGTCTATAAGTGGTGCATCTAACGCCCAACGATCAATCCAAAACCGAATCTAAGTGCCATTCCCTAACAACACAACCATTAGACAACTAATAAGGTTAACATCCAAGAACTTCAAATCCTCCCATCTATGACTATATTGTTCCAAAAACCGCGGCTCCTCGAAGTACAATGGAACGTCCAAATAACCTTTCTCCATAAGGTGTGCTTCTTCGATCATCCGGAACCTCCACCGCAATTTTGAAAGCATTACAATATTAGAATCATTAAGAGATAGAAGTAATTCTCAACTCACCTTTGTCTTTAGGTAAAGTCATCGTGTCCCAATTAAGATAACCAATTAATCACGTCCCCCTACGGTGTTAATGATTCTGTAATGATTATGTTTTTAAGGGATTAGATACGTCGGCGGTGTCGTTGGTTGTCCGACAGTAAACTGTAATGATTCTGTTTTTTATTGTCTCTGGGTATGATTTCTTATTTTTTAATGCATTTCACTCATTTTTTGGATCTCATAAATTATTAGTTTGTTTCTTTTTCATGTAAATAGTCTATTTTACGGTAAAAAAATAACAGTCAACACATAAAACATCATTCCAAACACCATACACCACTTATCATCTAATCATCTAATCATATATAATACTAATAAATTAAAGAGTATAATTATAGTCATATGTCACTCAATAGTTAAATCTTGTAATTTTTTTCTCGTTCAAACTATATACCCAATTAACATTGTTTTTTAATTAAGATGAAAAACTTTCATTTTTAAAACATTAATTTTGAGATATTATATAAAGATAATAGATTTGCGAATAAAATATCAAATGTTGTATACAAAGACACGATCTAATACACTTTTTAGTTATTTAAACCCGCGTAATACACGGGTTAATAAACTAGTGTTTTGTATATATTTGAACATATATCATAATTATGTCCATAATTTACTATTTTGTTAAGTTTAATTATTAATCATATGGGCAACATATAAAAAAATTTACATCTAAAAACAATATATTTAAGTATTTGATAGTTACCATTTATCTTAGAAATTTTTATTCGAATAAAATAAAGAAAATTTCATTTTTAAGTTTACAATCCTTATTTTGAAGATTTATGAATTTTTTCTATAAATCTTTATATTGCAACATGTGTAATACACGGGGTTGAATATAATATATAATAATAAATATTTAGATAATCATTTACTTTCTTATGAAATAACAAACTTGGCTTATATTACTATAACTAAATATTTAGAGATAAAACTAAAACTTTATTTTTTTCAAAAATTTGAGGTGTATAAATATATAGTTTTTCGAATTTAAATTTAATAGAACGTAACAAAATTTAAATTTACTATTATGATGACAAAGTTGTAGGAGTTTTTCATTTTAAATAAACTATTATGATGGAGAAATTGTAAGAATTCTTCGTATGTAATAAAAATGATAGTTGAATTTTAAATTTGAATTTTATGATATTAAAGTAAATGAATTTTAATAAATAATTATGTAAAATTGACCCGATCAATAACCAAGTTTTTTTTTATCTAATTAAGATGATAAATGTGGAAGTGGCACATATGATAACTTGAGGTGTCAAATATGTGTCATGCTTGAAATTAAGAACGGCATCTGTTAAAAATTTACTACTTTATTCATATAGGGAAACAATAATAATAATAATAATATTTAATACATGTGTTCTAAGTTTGTTGCTATTATTGGTAATATTATTATTATCTTAACTATATCTTAATAACTTAATTATAACATTTCTGATAAATTCTTTTTATTAGCAGCAACACTTAGATTTTTTTTATAAATGCTAGCGTTCTTTAAATTTGAAACACTTTCTTGTGGAAAAGAATTCAAAACAGTTTTTATATATTGTGGGAAATGCATATATTACAAGTGTGTCGAAATTTAAAAAAACAAAAAAATTGTCTCAAATTTTCGTAGAGAAGACGTTTGATTGTATCTAATTAAGTACTAGCGTATATATATATATACTAGATTATACCCTTGTGTTACACGAGTTGAATAACTAAAATTATTTAATTATTATCGAGCATAATAAACAAAGAGTCATATGACGAGTATTACACTATAATATATTCATTATGATCATCTTGGGTACGTCTAACGAAAACAAAACCCATATAGGAAAAAATTAGAAGATAAATTACGGATTCACGAGCAGAAAATCCGATTAAAATCATACAAATGGATGACAACTTGTTCTGATACAAGCCATGAGCTTTGGTATGGAGATAAGAGACCGATAAACTAATGTAGCAGACAAAAACAATGTTTAAATAGTATTTAATACAAAAATTAATGCTTTGGAATATTATTGATATATATTTTAGTAATTGATATTTTTAATTTTGTAAGAATATGATAATTATTTTTGTAATTGATAGAGAAATTTATTACTAATATGGTAATTATTTTGTAACTAATATGTAATATATTATATGATGTTCGTATGTTGTGGAATAGTATGAGGATTAAATATGTAATACTAGGTTAGAGACCTGTATTTAACACGGGAATGAGTTATAATAATTTAAATAGTTAAACTAAAAACTTTATATTAAACTATTCAATTGTATACCTCTCAATCGAAGTTACAACTTTTTAAATACTTCCTTATGTGAAGTCCAATAATCACAGAATATGGTTTTATAAAATTTATGAAAACCCAAAATCCAATGTCATTTGTTGATAAGATAAACAAAGAAAAACTCATAAACAATAACAGTAGGTGAAACAAAAAATCTAAAACAAAGATTGATGAAACATAAAATAATTTATAAGAGGTTGACAGATAAGCAATCGGTTCTAATCAATACCTGAAAAAAAAAAATAATTTAGCAATCGGTTCTAATCAATACCTGAAAAAAATAACCTAATTGCAAGAAATTTTTTCCTCATAATCACTCTATCAAGAGGGACATAAAAACTATCTACCTGGAATCAAGCATGCAATGTAACTTTTAATATAGAAGTAAAAAGTAGCTGCCAAAAAATTTCCCTTCATGATCATAAAGTCATCAAACTAATCTTTATCAAAATAAAATTATGTCTTCAAGTAGTACTGCAGGATCGAAAAATGAATAATTAATAAACAATCAAAGTGTTAAACACAGATCTCTAACCATGAAAACTAACAGTTAATTAATTATTTAGGTTGTTCAAACAAAGATGACTTATTAATTATGATATATAAATTAAGAAAATATTCTCGATATCAATCTTTTAAAAATTGGTTTTCAATTGGAAGATAATCGAAAAATGGAACAATTTGTTTTTGGAAGATTTGGTAAAGATTATTTGTGTTATTATTATATTTTTCTTGCCGGTTTATATTAATATAGATTTGTTATATTTTTCTGCCTTTAATCCTAGTTTCAAATAATGTTTTTAAAATCGGACCGGACAACGAACCGGACGTATTATTGGTTCACTGGTCGGACCGGCTGAACCGAATAATATTATAAAATTTCAACGTCATTTAAAATTTGAATAGTAAGTTTAAGAAACAATATGCCTGATAGGTCAATTGGATAAATAATAAAAATAAATTTATAAATATATACAAGACACCTTCATCTCTCCATGTTCGCATCCCACATGGACCCAGAGATGGATTCTTACCTAGCCCTCCTCCCTTATTATAAAATTTTGTAACTCATCCCACATTGAAACATTGATAAATTTTGATTTCATTCACAACTCTATAAATTATAATAGCTTGTCAAAATAAAATTCTAATTAATTGTAGTGTACTGGTTTGCCACGTTTAAGCGGTTGAACATGGCTTTGTTGCAAATCGGCCGGTTCTTTAGGGAGCCGTTTTAACGCATGAACGGGACCGTTGAAGCTACCAGTTCCCGGTTCAACCGGTCGGACTGGCCGGTCTAGTCCGGGTTTAAAAACATTGTTTTCAACTAAACCTAGTTTTCAAAAAAACATAACAAATCTGAAAATTAAAGAGAGCAAGACACCTTATCATTAGATTAATGATATTATGCCAAGTAAGCATTTATAGGATAAATATGCTAAGAGATTGACATTTGGCAAAAGTAGGTTTGCTTTATTATATTTTATAGATATTATTTGGCAGGAAAATTATGCCAACAATGGCTCCATTACATAACATGTGGCATCAAAAATCCTTTTTTATTAGTAGGTATAGATATAGATATAGATATGTGTGTGTGTGTAGGAGATGCATCATATTTCTTTGTAGAGGTTCGCTAAAGATGAATTTAGATCAACAATTAAGAAAAGACCTTGCACATCTCAAGCATCAAAGGACTAGAAAACTAACATAAACTAGTTTTATACATCGGCTCACGCGTTGCGTGAGCCTTTTTATCTTATGATTATGTTTGATTTCATGTTTGTGGCCTTTTTATTTTATGATTATATTTGATTTCGTGTTCGTGACGGTCATTTCTTTATACTAACGGCTCATATTATACAACTAGGTTTAATACCTGTGTGTTACACACGGGTTAAATATTAATATTTATAAAGAAATTATAACCATTATATTTAACAATTTGTAAATATATAACATTTAAGGAGTTGGCTCCATCAACTTGCATGGTGAAAAATTTAGCTAAATTTTACCTCTCAAACTTCCTATTATAGAAAAAAATCTCTCCAAAAATTGTCGCCTAAAAGTTTGATTTATTAGATAGATTGAATCATCTCATAGGACACATGTTGCAAGTATTATCATAACCATATACACAATCAATTTTGGATAACCCATCAATTTAGGTTGAGATTGCAACCATTTTTATCCAACATTTAAAACCTGAAAACCAATTTCAACTTTTAATCAATACTTGAACATGCAAAATCAGTCCTAAATCACTACAATCATTTTGAATCAACACCCAAGTCAAAAGTAATTCCAAAAACCACAACAAAAAATACCACAACCATTTTGAACCAACACTCAAATAAAAAATAATTCCAAATACCACAAAAAAAACACCGGAACCTTTTGGAGTTAACCAACACTAAAAACCTTTAAGTCAATTTCAAACCATTACAACCAATCTCAAATCAATTGAAGACCATTTTGAAATAACCTAGCAACATAATAAAAAACCAAAACAAATAGAAACAAAACCATGCAAAATTTAAAACGGGCTTAGAAAAATTTGTGAATTCAAACACACATCGTGAATGCACCGTGGTTGCAGTGAGATTGTAGGAAACCTACAACTCACAAAATTTGTCACGCCAACGACACTTCACTATGAACTAACACGACCTCATCACAACCCGATTTCATCACAACCAATGATAATCAAAATGAAGCATCACAACACTAACATAACAACAATTTCTCAGTTTCACCATTAGAAACAGTCATAACACCAAAAAATCCAATGACATTTTCAACATCAGAGTACTAACAATCTAGAAAGTGCAAATGGATTAACACCATAACACCAAATGGGTCAAGATGACTACAACTAAAAGACGGAAAGCCAAAAGTAGGTTAACAATTAAGAAAAACCCAACAATAAGATATAATGTGTTTAATAGGCAAGTGAAATTAATATAGATGGACTTACACCTCACGGGGTCTAAAACTGTCAAACAACATATAACTTGTGCCCAAACTCTAAAACAAAACTAAATTATGTGGAATAATTAACTTCCTTTTTATTATATGGTAATAAATTTCATCCTCACAAGCTAGAAACAATACATCATGGGTTGTAGTTCTTTGGTAAAAGGCTCATATATGTAATTTGAATATGAATATATGAAACCTTATATCAATGCATGCAATATGCAATTATTAATTGTGGATAATGCTAAACTAGCTACATGCACATGCATGAAACTTATAAAAATTAACATGCATGCTTTAAGTGGAGGTTATTTCCTTTCTTCTCCAGCGTATCAAATCATCATCAGCATCACATTGTTTTAACAGTTGATGTGAGGTTGAGAACGCTTTTAAGGAAAGTTTTTTAGCATATGAAATTCTATTATGATGAAAACATGCTATTAGTACTGTTTCATCTTTTGGCTTATGCAAAGCACATCTACAATTTCTATGGTATGGCCTCCGGTCCTTCTCTATTTCCGACACCGATAAACTTCCTTCCAGAATGCAATGAATTATCATCTCAGGTACGTTACGTAGCTAGCTCAACGTCTGAACCGGCCGTACCTATAATATTGATGTCTGTTTATGCAACTCTGAAATATTTGGTTACAATAGTTTAACGTGTTTATATAGTACTAGAATATGAATATTAGGTAGGTATGATTTGAAGTAGTAAGCCAGGGAGAAAATAGTTTATAATAGTATCTCGAGGATTTCGAGAAGGGTTTGCATTGATTCTTCTTTTTAGGGTAGATTATGTACAACAAAAAGTAGCGATTTTTTCTATGAATATTTGTGATGTACTAATAGAGATTCCTATAGATACTATATATGTTGTTTATATTTCAATGGCATTTTGTGTTCAAATGATTCTTGGTTCGAGTGTTTAAGGTGGTATACGTAAGACTTCACAAAATAGAAAATTCTTAGAATCAAGTCTCACTTGACAAAAAGAAATAACGATTTCAGGTTGAGCCAGCAAAACATTGAATAAAAAACGATTGCGTATTTATTCAAGAAGGGCGCGCTTATTCGATGTAATCGTACCACGTAATCATTTACCACGTAATCATTTAAAAAGTGTTTTAATTAGTGAGTGTACAAATAGAATAACCTGTTTATACATAATGGTTAAGAGGCCGTCTATGAAAATTGGATCATAGAAATGAAATTAAAAGAGATTTCAAGCCTTACTAACTCGATCTTATCACACCTGGCAAGTGGCAACAAACATGCATGAACCATTTTAAGAAGTATATATGTGCCCGAATGGTCCAAAGTCTAGGTAGTTAACTCTTGGCCTTCTAGTTGAAAAACTACGCCGATGAAGTGTAGGTGCACTATTCTGCAGTGGGGATTGTAGCATTTCATAAATTTTTGAATAGATCGATTTTGCCGTGTCCTAAAGCATTTCTTCATTAATTACATCATATTCATTTATTTCCAATAATGGTTTTCTCATCTAAGATAGATTTCTTTTTTATGAGTGAATGATTAAAATTGTTGTTAAAAGATATTCACATTTTACTTGGTAACTAGATATGAGACCAGGTCGCACGTTGCAGCGGCCGGGCCACTTGGCCGAGTCTTGCGTATGTGAGTTGATAGAAAAAAGTTTCATTTCATGTACGTCACGAGAGAAAGCCGTAATGTGTCACAGTCAAAATGATAACCCAGTCTAATCCGATCTTGAAGTCGTACTACATAGAAAGGTAAAGTAAGAGACCAAAGTCGAAAAGTCATCAGAGGCTAAAATGACAATTATTAGAAGTCGGGGACTAAAACCATAAATATATCAAAGTTAAAAAAATTACACGACGTGTGCCAGCACGTGAGTGCGCCACGTGTCTAGGGCTGTTCACAAGCCGAGTCGCGCGAGGGCTTGCTCGTGCTTGGCTCATTTACAAATCGAATCGATCCGAGCGTCAACTCATTTACAAATCGAGCCAAAGTCGAACCGAGCGTAAATGAAACAAAATCGAACTGAACATTTTCCGAGCGGGCATCGAGCATAATTATGAGAATTGCTTTTTTTATTTTTTTTTCCTTTTAAAATTTTTTAAAAGAAGTTTAAAGTTGAATATAATGTGTATAATTATAAATTAGTAGGGTTTTTGCCTGTTTTTTGTGGCTATTGGTGTATTCCCATTTCGATCAGATGGTTATGAAAATAAAACTTTCTTATATGTTGCATTTGGGAAATGAAAATAACTTGCTACATCTGTCAGCGGGTTTGATGACAATGGTTTAGAAGATCGGTACGTGGTAGTTGTGGTTGATCTGAGCTAGGGAAGTTGAAAAAGAAGCCGTCTGGCGTTTATGGTGATATTTTTGGCCACTGGTAGCTAGACAATTGCAATACTTTTTTTTTCAGATGGTGCCATATTGCTAAATGTTCTCTCATAAATTTTGGAAAACAATTAGCCATTATAATTATTTTGTGGTTTTAAAAGTACGTTTTTCATCACTTATTTCACCTCTTATTTTAGGGAGACTTGAACTTTCAACTTTTTATATGAGGGTCATACACTTTAACTACTAAACTTAATTAGTGGTTGTCATTGTTTCTTTTAGATAAAAGTATAACCAAAAGGATGATACAAACATCAAAATACAAATATCTGATTATTACATTAATTGATTCGGAAAGGAAAGGGCCAAATCTATTTTTCTTGTTTACTTCCAAAGAAATTGAAGAACGTTGCTTATTCATACTATATTGTTGATGGTAGATTTGTGATTCTCACTTCTAAGAAATCACTGCAACTTACAATTCTTTACAGTTGGGTGTAGCAATCTTTCGCAGCCTACGCCGGTAGCTTTTGGTAGCTACCGTAGCATACGGTGAACTCTAAATGTAAATATGTATGAAATATGTATGAAATATGTATGAAATACGATTTTTAGGATTTGGGGCCCACGTATTGCATTCTAACTTCTATAGCGACCAAGCGTATGAATTTGGGGTGTTTTACCAAGGTTTTTCAACAATCTTCTTCATTCTGATCTTATTTCAATCAACAATCATGCAATCAAACAAATCAAATATGTGTTATAAGAGGCTAAACCACCCGTGATCATCGATCTACGAGTGGATGGTTAGTGACTAATTTCATATATCTAGAGTTTTTGATACATTGAACATGAATGTTGAATGATTTTTAATATTGAAAGTGCTTATGAGTTAATGAATTTGTGTTAATTACCCTTTCTTTTATTTGTTTTGGAAACATTTTTGTCATTCACTACAAGGTCAACTAGTAATAAATAACTAGGTTATCATTTACATTATTTTTAATTTGTGCTTATAAACGAAATCACTAGGTCCGACATTAGTTTAGTCTTGGTCATCACAATTCGTAGTTGATATATCTCTATCTAGTTTAACTATCTGGTGAATCTAGCTATTTACATGTTTTAACAAGAATTCATAAACTAGTTATGTCTATCTAGTTTCCAATGTGTTGAACCCCTAGAAATATATTCATGTTACTTGAACCCCAGAGTAGATACTCTACTAATTTCATGTGGTTAATTTGGGTTATTGGATTTAATCACCTCCAACTATTGGTTATTGGCCGCTGTCACCCTCAAGTATCACTTTTGCCAATATAACTCCCAACTAAACACTTTGGTGTCCGTATCACCAAAATTCAACCAATTGAAGTCACTTTTGGTTAATTTATTACTATTTTTTGGTTAGCTTTTGGTGTTACGAACACCGTATTACCAAAAGTTAACCAATTCAAGTCACTTTTGGTTAATTTTTGGTTAATTTTTTGTTAACTTTTGGTGATACGGACACCAAAGTGTTTAGTTGGGAGTTATATTGGCCAAAGTGATACTTGAAGGTGACAGCGGTCAATAACTAATAGTTGAAGGTGATTAAATCCAATAACCCGGTTAATTTTGATACTCCACTAATTCAACGTGGTTAATTTGATACCATCCACTAATTCCACGAGTTTAATTTGATACTCCACTAATTCAACATGGTTAATTTGATACCATCTACTAATTCCACGTGGTTAACTTGATACTCTACTAACATATTGTGTTCATAATCAAATTAATCCAACACCATCCACTAATTCTACGTGCTTAATTTGATGCTCTACTTACCCTAGCTAGCTAAGATGATTAGAACACAAATTTGCATTTATTTTTGTCTTCAACTTCTTTTAGCGTCGTTGTTGGGGAATCGGTGTGCTTGGTATTTAGTTAATTTAGTTTTTATTTAAAAAAAAGTTATAACCTTTATATTTAAAGATTTGTAAATATTTTTATAAAAATACCATGAATCATAAAGTTTGGCTCCATCAACTCTCCCACTCAATTTTTTCCATCTCAACGTACCTTTCTTTGATAAAAACAAATGATTTTCCTCCCAAAATTTTGCCCCTAGAACTTTGATTTATTAGATAAACTAGGATTACTACCCGTGTGTTACACACGAGTTAAATAATAATATTTATAAAGAAATTATAATCATTATGTTTAACCATTTGTAAATATTTTATGTTTAAGAAATTTGACTCTATCAACTCATGCATGGTGAAAATTTCCATTCAATTAAATTCAATTTCCCACCCAAACTTCTTATATATAACAAATATTTTCCCCCCAAAAAATGACCCCCTAAAACCTTGAATTATTAGATAGATTAGGTTTAACACCCGAGTGTTACATACAGGTTAAATTAAAATATTTAAAAAAAATTATAACCATTATTAAAAAATTTGTAAATATTTTTAAATCACAAGGTTTTGGCTCTATCAACTCTTTTACTTAATTTTCCCTCTTAAACTTCATTTTATAAAACAAATTATTACCCCCCCCCCCCCCTCACTTCTAAAAAAAATTGTCTCTTAAAACTTTAATTTATTAGATAAAACTGTTGTAATTTTTTATGATATTTATAAGTTTTTTCTTTACATTTTAATTGATAATATAAAAGCCTCGTATAAATACACGTATGAAAAAAAAACCCATGTTTTAATACAATCATAAAATTATGGGAAAATTCCCAAAATGTCCATTTTGACCGTTGACTTCCCAAAATGTCCCCTTTGACTTCGCCATCCATAGGCGTCACGACTATAGTCGTTTTAGTCGACGCCTACGGATTCTAACAAATAACAAGCTTCCACGTGTCCAAAGTGGTGGACGCCTATGGGCTTTGTCGGAAAACGACTATGGGCGGACGCCTATGGGCTTTGTCGGAAAACGACTATGGGCAGACGCCTATGGGCTTTCTCGGGAATGGGCGGACGCCTATAGGCTTTGTCGGAAAACGACTATGGTCGTCCACCACTTTGGACACGTGGAAGCTTGTTATTTGTTAGATTCCGTAGGCGTTGACTAAAACGACTATAGTCGTGACGCCTATGGATGGCGAAGTCAAAGGGAACATTTTGAGAAGTCAACAGTCAAAATGGACATTTTGAGAATTTTTCCTAAAATTATTTATAGATTGATAGTGAAAATAAAAGTAAAATTTATTCTCTAACGAGTTAAAGAAGAAAAGATCACCAAGCAAAGCTAACATGAATTTAATCTTAAAATAATTGATGTCATTATCCAACAAATATATATCATGAATCATAAATATGAGGCCAAGAATTTCCCATGTCATCCTTATCTACACCCGTCAATCATATAACATTAACACCCAACAAAATCTTCACATAATTTCATATTCGAACCATAACCTCGATCATACTATGGCGAACAACGAGCTTGAAGTCGTGAAGGGTGTCGATCTCCAACGATACATGGGCAGATGGTACGAAATCGCTTCAATCCCATCTAGAAACCAGCCCAAAAACGGGACCAACACAAGAGCCACATACACACTCAACGAAGATGGAACTGTTCATGTCTTGAATGAAACATGGAGTGATGGCAAAAGAGGCTTCATTCAAGGAACTGCTTATAAAGTTGATCCCAAGAGTGATGAAGCTAAACTTAAAGTCAAGTTTTATGTTCCACCGTTTCTTCCCATTATCCCTGTTACTGGTGATTATTGGGTTTTGTATCTTGATGATGATTATCAGTATGCTTTAATCGGTCAACCGTCAAGGAAAAATCTCTGGGTATGTATGTTGCAGTTTTGGTTATTTAGTTGTAAACTAGATATAAAGATCGGGTCACATGATACAGCGGTCGATCTTGTGTATATGTCGATTAAACAGGTATATACAAGAACGGAATGTCTATCATGTTACGACAAGAACGGAATGTGTCACATATTAGAAAACAGATATATACGTCAAAATGATGTGATGTGAAGAGTTAAAGTCGCTAATATGTCATAGTAAAATAAGGGGTGAAAGTTGTAAATGAGCTGGTTGAAAAGGCGAAGGACTAAAGTTGTAAAATTGAATAAGATGAAGGACTAAACTATAAAAATGAAATGAGGGAAATTAGTGATTTTGAAGGTCGGAAATAACCGACCTTCAAAATTAGAGTTATAATATATAATATAACGGGCGGGTTATGAATGCTTATTATATATATGTATGTAGATTTTATGCAGGGCGAATCGGGTTGATGAAGAGGTGTATAACAAGCTGATTAAAAAGGCGAAGGAAGTAGGGTATGATGTGAGCAAACTGAAGACGACTGCACACACAGACCCACCGCCGGAGACGGAGAATGCACCGGCGGACACTAAAGGTTTGTGGTGGGTGAAATCAATTTTCGAGAAATAAATAGGGAGTTACAGGATGTAAACCCACCAACACACTTTAAATGTCTCTTTAGCACATTAATCTTGTATTCACCAAAAGCGTCTGTATCTACTGTTATTACTGTCTACAGTAAATGTGTGTGTTTTATTAAGAGTTTGAGTGTTATAGTGGCGATTATGTATCTCGTCTAAGGTAGGTTTCATTTTGATGGAGACATTGGCTAGTAAGTGGTCTGTCAGTGATTCAAAATGCCTTCAAATTAAACTTACTAGGCATTCGAATAGATTTCGTTTCCAAAGTGCCAACTCAAAGGATGTATGCCACCCTTTAAACCATATACATTTAAGACAACACAACAAATTGAGTAACCAACTATTCCTATAGCAGAAAAACACCTGGGTGATAGCCCTTAATAAGTCTCCTAATTAAAGAACTTTAACTAACATAAGTAATAAAGAATTTCAATTAACAAAATGCTTGAAAATAATAAAAAACAATTGACCGAGCGAAAAAAAGTTTCATCACCAGCACCACCTAGAGGCTCTAAGGTCACTAGTAACACACTCTTGATGGAAACTTGTTGGTCTCAATCAGCTTTGAATCAATGTTTTTGGTGAAGAATTGAATCAAAATGATAAAATATGATAGAACTAGATGAAAAACATGAAGAACACAATGAAAAACTCAAATTTGATCTTTGAATATCAATTGCATAAGATGTTTACAATGGAAACCCCACTCACTAGCTCATTCAAGCTTACAAAACCCTAATTGCCATTTACTATTTATAACCTAATGACACTTTGGACTAATGATAATTAGGACCCTATACTTAGACTAAAACATAACAAACAGAAATAATACAAATAAACCCCTAATGTTTAGTCTAATATATATTTTGTCATAATATATATATATATATATATATATATATATATATAGAGTGAGGTTCACCTACATAGTATTAAAAATCTAAGAAGGCTAAGAAGCAATAAGAGATTGACATGTGGCATCTAGGAAAATTAGGAGATGGGGTATTTTAGTCATGCCTACTTTTTTAAATATTCTCTCTCCACATGCAAGTCACATGTCAATTCCCCCACTTTTTTTAAACGTTTATAACTTTCACATACGACATTATTTTTTTAAACAAATTACACCATAAAAACGAGCATTTTTTTCTCTTTAAAACGCGTATAATATTGATATATAAAAAACGAACTTTTTTTTATATTTTTTCAGCTCATTGTGTCTAACGTCAGGTCATTGTGTCTTCCGTCAGGTCATTGTGTCTTTCGTCTGGTCATTGTGTGATTGTGTCATCCGTAGAGTTGTTGTGTCGTTCATCGGGTCATTGTGTAATCTTATTTGACAAGTATTACACAATGATCTAATAATAATTACACAATAACACAAAAAGTATTTCAAAGATCTTGCTCCCACAACATCCTCTTTCAAAAATAAATAAACAAAACTTAAAAAAACTACTATTTTCTCATTGTGTTTTTTTTCATTGTGTCTAATTTAAAAAATAAAAAAAACGGTAATTTTTTTAATTTTTTTTAATTTTTTCGTTTATTTATTTTTTGAAAGAGGAATACATGGGGAACAAGGTCTCCGAACCACTTTTTTAAAATTTGATTTATATTGTGAGTTAGAATTTTTTTTAAAAGTGTCATTGTGTCTTTGTTTACCATTGTGTCATTCTCACACTTTGTAACAAAAAATGACTTTGTCTTTGAACATTTCTCAAACACATATTAACAATTTGTGACACGGTGATAATTTCTAAACACATAAGATGACACAACAAATATTTAAAATAAGATGATATTACATAATGACTTAAGAATGAACGGATAAAAGTGATATTTCACTAGTTATAATATAACACAATCACATGATAATACACAAGGACTAGACAAGTGTCGAATTTTTTTTTTTTTATTTTTTATATATCAATATTATACGCGTTTTAAAGATAACAAAACGCTTGTTTTTTTGGTGTAATTTTAAAAAAAAATAATATCGTATCCAAAAGTTATGAACGTTTTAAAAAAAGTGGGGAAATTAACATGTGCCTTGCATGTGGAGAGAGAAAGTCAACAAAAGTTGCTATGACTAATGTACCCTTCCACCATTTTTTTTCCCTACAAATTGATCTCAACCATTAAAAGAGAGATCTAAAGGTCATAAATCCTTCTTAGCCTTCTTAGATTTCCAACCCTATGTAGGATAACTCTCCTCTCTATATATATATATATATATATATATATATATATAGAGTGAGGTTCACCTACATAGTGTTATAAATCTAAGAAGGCTAAGAAGCAATAAGAGATTGACATGTGGCATCTAGGAAAATTAGGAGAGGGGGTAATTTAGTCATGCCCACTTTTTTAAATATTTCTCTCTCCACATGCAAGTCACATGTCAATTCTCCCACTTTTTTAAAACGTTTATAACTTTTACATACGACATTATTTTTTAAAAAAAATTACACCATAAAAACGAGCATTTTTTTCTCTTTAAAACGCGTATAATATTGATATATAAAAAACGAACTTTTTTTTTCACATTTTTTCAGGTCATTGTGTCTAACGTCAGGTCATTGTGTCTTCCGTCAGGTCATTGTGTCTTTCGTCAGGTCATTATGTGACTGTGTCATCCGTAAGGTTGTTGTGTCATTCATCGGGTCATTGTGTAATCTTATTTGACAAGTATTACACAATGATCTACTAATAATTACACAATAACACAAAAGTATTTCAAAGATCTTGCTCTCACATCATCCTCCTTAAAAAATAAATAAACAAACTTAAAAAAACTACTATTTTCTCATTGTGTCTTTTTTCATTGTGTCTAATTTAAAAAATAAAAAAAAACGGTAATTTTTTTAATTTTTTTTAATTTTTCGTTTATTTATTTCCGAAAGAGAAATACATGGGGAACAAGGTCTCCGAACCACTTTTTTCAAATTTGATTTATATTGTGAGTTATAATTTTTTTAAAAGTGTCTTTGTTTACCATTGTGTCATTCTCACACTTTGTAACAAAAAATGACGTTGTCTTTGAACATTTCTCAAACACATATTAACAATTTGTGACACGGTGATAATTTCTAAACACATAATATGACACAACAAATATTTAAAATAAGATGATATTATATAACGACTTAAGAATGAACCGATAAAAGTGATATTTCACTAGTTATAATATAACACAATCACATGATATTACACAAGGACTAGACAAGTGCCGAATTTTTTTTTTATTTTTTTTATATCAATATTATACGCGTTTTAAAGATAACAAAACGCTTGTTTTTTTGGTGTAATTTTTTTAAAAAAATAATATCGTATCCAAAAGTTATAAACGTTTTAAAAAAAGTGGGGGAATTAACATGTGCCTTGCATGTGGAGAGAAAAAGTCAACAAAAGTGGCTATGACTAATGTACCCTTCCACCAAATTCTTTTCCTAAAAATTGATCTCAACCATTAAAAAAGAGATCTAAAGGTCATAAATCATTCTTAGCCTTCTTAGATTTTCAACACTATGTAGGATAACTCTCCTATATATATATATATATATATATATATATATATATATATATATATATATATATATATATATATATATATATATATATATATATATATATATTATAAAATACTAAAAAGACGAAACCGATTAAATATATATTCTTGACACAAAATATATTTATTAACAATAAAACTTCGTCGCCTTCAACGTCTTGTCTCTAATCTTCATCCTGAACGCGCCGTGTAGACTTTTGCGTTGGCTTTGACCGTTGACGTTGACTTTTGTGGACTTTGACTGTGTTGATAATATTAGACTAAACTTTAGGTTCAGCAATACTCCCCCATAGTCTATTATTATCAATGTCTTGCATCGTGTTTAGCATAGATAAGTCAATAATGCTAGATCTTCCATTTGGTAAGCTTCAGTCTTAATTTAAGATCCAACAAAACTCCCCCAAGACTGATGCTTGCCAAATTTTGTTGCTACAGATCTTTTATCTCACAAGCTCCCCCATAATATATGCCCCAAACCCGAACCCGAATGCCCGACTCAGACCCGAAGTTGTTATCCTTTAAATTGAATTGTATTTAATTTTTCTTCAAAAATGTAACGTTTATTATTATTGTGAATAAACGCATTCAATTCTACGTTATTCCCGTCTTAATTCAATAACCGTATTTACATCGCGAAATATTCACGCGTATCTAATAATTATTATCCATGGCAATAAAACTCAAAATATATATATAAGTAAATATATATATAGCTCGTAAAATAAAATTATGGAAATCGTTAAGCCAAAACGCCTCCAAGTCTCGAAATGATCTCGTAACGGCTTAAACGAGCTAAAACCATAAAAACGTCACTTACATAATTGTTACGTTGCAACTTAGTTAAGTTAGTTAGTTGAAATATATATATAATTAACTTTGGGCCAAAACCGTCAATCCTCAAACTTGTTTTAAAAGTTTAAGTTAATAAGTAAGACAAAACAAAGTTCAGGGGCTGTTGTGTAACTTGCAATTTCAAACCCAAACCCCCCCCCCCCCTTTGCCCGTGATTCCGGCGACCACAAATTCCGGCCAGTTTGGCCGGAAAAATCACGAACTCCGGCGAGCTCCCAAAAACTCGTTTTTAGCCCGTTTCAATTAACCAAACCTATCCAAAATCATCCTAATACTATTCTAAGCGTGATTCGAACGTGTAATCAGCTTCTAATCACCTAAATAACAACCAATTTCTCGATTTAAAAACCGGTTCAAACACCCACTTTACCAAACGACTAAAAACGTACCAAATTTATGATCTCATTCAATCCCATACGTCCTCTCGAGGTCTTGCATTCATTATCAGCTGTTAATTGAACCCAAACGATCCAAATCATCCAACCAATTGCTAATTTCGGTTCATGCTTAACTCTAAGTCAAACAACAACAACCCAGCGACTAAAACACGATTCAATCTACCTGCACTTTCCTCCTTACTTGTTTTCACTTGTTGCAACTCCAATTTCTAGTATCAATCATCAAAAATCTGTAAGTGATTCCGTTTCAATCCGAGTTTGTTCTTCAACTGTTAGCCATCAAATCTTTGATATAATCTGAAATTGTTATAGGGGTTTTGTTCATCTAACCTCGTGGAAGGAATCTGGACGTTGAATTGGATTATAACAACTCCTAGGCATCGTTTCAAATCGTAGCCGTCGCTTTCTTGTTCTTCGTTTCTTTCGATTCAAATCTTCAACAATCAAGTAAGTATTATATATCAAAATGATCACGATTCAATGGTGATTAAAAGCCCTCTATTGGTTTTGGATTTCATTCACTGGATTAAACGAATTGGTATGATTCGTGTTCTAGGGCTTGTAATGAAAAAGTTGTTCTTGGACTATAAAAGTTAAAAGAATTTAAAAACGGGTTTAATCAACAAAAAGCTTTCTGGTCTGGTGGTTAAAGTGTTGGTTCTGCGATGGGAGGTCGCGGGTTCGACCCTTCCTGCCTCCTCTTCTTTAAATTTTAATATTTTAGGTATTAAACATTAAACATATATCTTTCTAAATAACTTAAATACTATATACAATTACGTTTCGTATCAAAATTCCCAAATTGGATTTTGAAACCCTAAATTGGATTTGAAACCCTAAATCCCCAAATTGGATTTTGAAACCCTAAATTGGATTTAAAACCCTAAATTCCCAAATTGGATTTTGAAACCCTAAATGGGATTTAAAAACCCTAAATTCCCAAATTATATTTTGAAACCCTAGTTTTCAATTTATAATTTAAAACCCTAAAACCCCAAATCCAAAACCCTAGAATTTCTAAGTTCTTGATTCTAGTTACTATATTATTTGTCTCGTTTCTAAATTAGGTTTTCCCGGTTAATTAGGTGATTCTAATATCTGGGCGATCCTCGATTCTATTTAGTTACTTTCTTGCGTTTGCTATTATCCTTGTTTTCAGGTGAGTAAACTCACTCCCCTTTTTCCATTTTACTATTTTGGGGCTGAAATACGTCTTTTACTATATTGCGTTTTCTATTCGTTTTCTAAAAGAGATCATACAAATATGTTAGTCTAGTTTGGCCGCTGGATGCAATCTTATGTGTTAGTTAAAAGTAGTTTTATTGCTTTGTAATCCCACCGGTACAATGTTAGCGCTAATGGTTTGACAAACCCACCTGCTTGTACAACATCGATAGGTGATTTAAACCCGGCCTTTCTAATTCCATGTTTACTATGTCGAGATGCTATGTTGCTATACTATGTTGCTATGCTATGATGCTATACTATGCCATGTCCCTAAATTGCTAAATGATGACTTATATATCGAGACGGTAAACGACGGTTATTAAAAGTTATCATTATTTATTACATGAGTGGTTCTCATGACAAATGGCTAGACGAGATACTATGGTTTCTATTGTGGTTGGTGTGCTATTCTATTCTAGGGGTCCTGGTCGAGTAATATTACAAAATTACTATACATATGGGCTTGCGCAGCATATCTTGTTGATCTCGGATTTCAATACTATTACTATTCAATTTGGGTTTTACTCACTAGCTTGTGTAGCTAACTTTATTTTCGCGTATTTCAGGTGGCGCGTGATTTTTGGCTTGTTTCTTTGCTATTCAAGACATAGGGACTTGGACCTAGAAATAATACTAAACATGACTATTTCATTTACTGCTATTATGAATTTGTCGTTTCGCATTTAAGACTTGGGTTTTGCCAAACTTATGACAATAATTATTAGACTTTAATAAAAGTAACACCATGTGCTTTGTTTACTACGGATATCCAATTCTATGACAGCCCGGTGTTTTCCGCCACCGGGCGGGGTGTCACAGTTGGTATCAGAGCCATGGTTATAGAGAACTAGGATAGGGTATTAGAAACACACCGACCTAGACTATAACCTAAGAGTCCTTAGTGCAAATTAATGTGCTTAGAGAACTCTTCAGAATTTATTTATTCATCTATTTATTTATTCTATGAACCGTTCTATGTTTCTTTCTTTACCTCAATTCTTAACCGATTTCGCGAAGGAGCTACAAGAGACTCGTCTGTAAGATTAGGATCTTTCTCTTTGTGGAATCTCGTCATCGTCTTAAGTGAGTTTGAAAACGTGGGAAACGTGTGCAATCTGGAAGGGGGAACGCCTGTATCACGGACATCCTGTCTAAGGCAAGCATTTCGTATAAATCTCTTTAAGAGACCTGTATGCTTACCTGGGGATGTACGAGATGAGTGTGAACCTATAGGCTAAAGCACGCTTTCTCGAATACGTTGAAAAACGAACTTAACACTTTGATAAGTCTTGAGTGTCCAAACCCAGACACATTCCTAAGCCTTCAAATTCTATTTAATCATTTTTCTAATATTATCATTTTTCTATAAATTCTAATTATTTCTATGAGTTCTTTGTGATTTTAAAATGTCACCCTAAACTATTTGATTGTGTTTCTATGGTTTCTAAATGTTTACTATGAAGTGTTTTCTAAGGAGATTCTATGATATTTCTAAATACCATTCAAATCCAATAAGTGTTTACTATGAAATATGTTTTAAAAAGAATGTTCCATGTCTCACGAAATCGTTTTCTATCTTGTAGAATGGCGGGTAGAAATCAACGACTTGCTAATACTATCGCAACCCAGATGGCCGGCATTTTGCCTGGGCTTGTGAACCAACTCAACGCCGCGAACCAAAATAACCAGCCCAGGTGCACGTTAAAGTATTTCAATTCTTGTGGGCCAACCAAATTCTATGGCAATGAAGGGGCCACGGGGCTTCTTCAGTGGTACGAGAGTATGGAAAGTACTTTCACCAATTGCGACTGTCCCGAGAACCTCAAAGTTCGTTATGCCACCAGTGTCCTTCAGAAGGGTGCTCTGACCTGGTGGAACGACGAAAAGCGCAGGCTAGGTGAAGCTGCTGTTACTGCTCTTACTTGGGCGGCATTCAAAACTACCATGACCAACAAGTACTGTCCTCCCAGTGAGATCCGGAAACTGGAGGGCGAGTTCTGGGCATTGAAACAAGACAGTGGTGAAAACGTAGCCTACAATGATCGCTTCTCCCAGCTCAGCACTCTGTGTCCTAACATGGTTACCCCGGACTCCCGGGGAATTGAACAATACATCGGTGGTCTACCGATGACTATTCAGGATGCGGTTTGGGGAAGCAAGCCAGCCACTGTAGGTGAGGCCATGACCCTAGCAGGTCGTCTCACGGAAAACCACGTGCAAGCTGGTACTCTATCCAGGAAAGGGGACAAACGGTTCAAGGGTTCGTCGAGCAATGATCCCAAAGCGACCGAGGGAGGTTCTCACAAAGGGTTCAAACCCGAATCATCATCCCGTTCTAAGAAGCGCAAGAACAACGCTACTAATTATGCGGTAGTTACTCCAAACCCTCCTATGGCTCAACAGGGGGGGAATGCTAATCGTAAGCCCTATACGGGAACTCTGCCAAAGTGCAATTTCTGCCCACTTCACCATGCTCCCAACACACCATGTCATAAGTGCTCGATCTGCCAACGGTACGGCCATGTGGCTAAAGATTGTTGGAACGCCCCAAATACTGCAAACAACAATCGGGTGAACCAAGGGCGGGCCTGCTATAACTGTGGTGATCCAAACCATTTCCGCAACAACTGCCCGCAACCGATCAACGTCAACGTAAACACAAATGCTAATGCTAATCAGGCGGGTCGGGCCAGAACTTCTAATATCAATGCCAACCAGGCCCAAGCCAACAACGACGTGGTGAACGGTATGTTCCTCGTTAATGATCGCTATGCTTCTATTTTATTTGACTCAGGTGCCGATAAAAGCTTTGTATCTCTAGAGTTTGCTTCATCTTTTACTGTTGGCCGTGTTAGACTTGATAAACCTTATGTGGTAGAAATAGCTAACGGGAAAAATGTTTCAATTAGTTCATCGTTTATGGGGTGTGAACTTAAACTTCAAGGTCACGTGTTTCATGTTGATCTTTTACCAATGACGCTCGGTAGCTTCGATGTTATTATCGGTATGGATTGGTTATCCGCTAACGGCGCAGAAATTTTATGTCGGGAAAAGGTAGTCCGCATTCCTCTCCCATCGGGTCAAATTCTGAATGTTTCGGGGGAGAAATCTCCTACCGGTCTGAAACTCATGTCTTGCGTTAAAGCTCAAAAATGTTTGCGTAAGGGTTATGTAGCGTTCATGGCTCACGTTGAAGTCAACAAAAAGAAAGAAAAGAAATTGGAGGACATACCGATTGTGCGAGATTTTGCCGAAGTGTTTCCCGAGGATGTAACTGGTCTACCACCTGTACGACAAGTCGAATTCCGTATTGATCTTATACCGGGTGCTACTCCCGTGGCGAAAGCCCCTTATCGTCTGGCACCTTCCGAACTTCAGGAGTTAGCCAGTCAGCTCCAAGAACTATCCGATAAAGGCTTTATTCGTCCGAGTTCTTCGCCTTGGGGTGCACCAATCTTATTTGTTAAAAAGAAGGATGGCTCGTTCCGAATGTGTATCGATTATCGTGAACTCAACAAACTTACCGTCAAAAATCGATATCCTTTGCCTCGTATCGATGATCTGTTTGACCAACTCCAAGGAGCAACGTGTTTCTCAAAAATTGATCTTCGTTCGGGTTATCATCAGCTGCGTGTGCACGAAGATGACATACCCAAGACTGCGTTTCGTACGCGATACGGACACTTCGAGTTTACGGTTATGCCTTTCGGTTTGACCAACGCCCCTGCTGTTTTTATGGACTTGATGAACCGAGTGTGCCGACCGTATCTGGACCGATTTGTCATTGTGTTCATTGACGATATTCTCATCTATTCTAAATCTAAGGCCGAGCATGAACAACATCTCAGTACCATTCTCCAAATGCTAAAGCAAGAGCAGTTATATGCTAAGTTTTCTAAATGTGAATTTTGGCTCAAGGAGGTTCAATTCCTGGGTCATATCGTTAACGAAAAAGGTGTTCAAGTGGATCCGGCAAAAATCGAAACCGTTAAAAACTGGTTAGCACCTTCAACTCCAACCGAAATCCGCTCTTTTCTCGGTCTAGCGGGTTACTACCGTCGATTCATTGCCAATTTTTCTAAGATTGCGGTTCCCCTCACAGCTTTAACTTGCCAGAATGTACCTTTCGTGTGGGGTTCCGACCAACAGAAAGCGTTTGATGTCCTAAAAGACAAACTGTGTAATGCTCCGATTCTTACTCTTCTAGACGGTCACGAAGACCTTGTTGTTTATTGTGACGCTTCAAAGCATGGTCTCGGTTGTGTTCTAATGCAACGGGGTAAAGTAATCGCTTATGCCTCGCGACAACTCAAAATCCACGAAAAGAATTACGCTACTCACGATCTCGAATTGGGTGCTGTAGTCTTTGCTTTCAAAATATGGAGGCATTATCTTTACGGCACCAAGTGTCTTGTTTATACCGATCATAAGAGCTTGCAACACATTCTGAATCAGAAAGAACTTAACATGAGGCAGAGACGTTGGGTTGAGTTATTGAACGATTATGACTGCGAAATTCGCTATCATCCCGGCAAAGCTAACGTCGTTGCCGATGCTCTTAGCCGCAAGGAACACATCATGCTATCTTGTGCTACCCTTCGTGTTGACCTTAAGTCCAAAATTCTTGAAGCTCAACGTATGGTTGTTTCTGAGGGTACTTTCCGAGATGAGATGAACCCTGGTGCCGATTTACAGTTAGAAACAAAAGCCGATGGTCTACTCTACTACATGAATCGCATTTGGGTGCCTACCCGCGGTGCTATCCGTGAACTTATTATGGATGAGAATCATAAAAGTCGTTATTCTATTCATCCGGGTGCAGATAAAATGTATAAAAATCTTCGTCCCCACTATTGGTGGCCGTGTATGAAGGAAGAGATCGCTCGATATGTTGCTAAGTGTTTGACTTGTGCACGGGTAAAAGCCGAGCATCAACGCCCTTCTGGTCTCCTTGTGCAACCCGAAATCCCTGTTTGGAAATGGGAGAGTATCGCCATGGATTTTGTTACTAAACTCCCTCTTTCAAATGGTTATGATAGCATCTGGGTGATTGTTGATCGGTTAACGAAATCTGCTCATTTCCTGCCAATCAAAGAAACTTATTCGGCGGAAAAGCGGGCTCAGCTTTACGTGAAGGAGATTGTTTGTCGTCATGGGGTGCCGTTGGATATTATTTCTGATCGTGATGGTCGTTTTATGTCCCGTTTCTGGAAGGGTCTTCAAGAAGCTTTGGGTACTAAACTAAACCTCAGCACTGCTTATCATCCCCAAACCGATGGTCAAAGCGAGAGAACCATTCAAACTCTCGATGATTTGCTTCGCTCTTGTGTTATTGACTTCAAAGGTAAATGGGATACTCATCTTCCGTTGATCGAATTCTCGTATAATAACAGTTATCATTCTAGCATCAATATGGCACCGTTCGAAGCCCTTTATGGTCGTAAATGTCGTTCTCCTCTATGTTGGACTGAAGTCGGTGACTCTCAGATTACCGGGCCAGAGATGGTTCAGGAGACCACCGATAAAATCCGCAAAATCCGAGAAAATCTTTTAGCAGCTCGAAATCGGCAAAAGTATTATGCTGATAAAAAGAGGAAGCCTATGGAATACGAAATCGGTGATATGGTTCTACTTAAGGTGTCTCCATGGAAGGGAGTTTTCCGTTTTGGCAAAAAGGGAAAGCTAGCTCCCCGATATGTGGGCCCGTTCAAGGTTCTTAAAAAGATCGGGAAGGTTTCTTACGAGTTGGAACTGCCTGAGGAATTGGGTGGTGTTCATCCCGTGTTTCATGTTTCTAATCTGAGAAAGTGTTTGTCCGATGAAAATCTTATCGTGCCTCTCGACGAGATCCAAATTGATGAATCTATGCAATTTATTGAGCGACCATTGGAAGTTATGGATCGAGAAGTTAAGCAACTCAAGCGGAGTCGGATACCGATCGTCAAAGTCCGTTGGGAATCTAAGCGTGGACCCGAATTCACTTGGGAACGCGAGGACCAAATGAAGGCAAAATATCCGCATCTCTTCGCTTCAACTTCAACTACTTCGGTTTGAGCAAATTTCGGGACGAAATTCCTTTAAGGAGGGGAGACTGTGACATCTGCCCCAAACCCGAACCCGAATGCCCGACTCAGACCCGAAGTTGTTATCCTTTAAATTGAATTGTATTTAATTTTTCTTCAAAAATGTAACGTTTATTATTATTGTGAATAAACGCATTCAATTCTACGTTATTCCCGTCTTAATTCAATAACCGTATTTACATCGCGAAATATTCACGCGTATCTAATAATTATTATCCATGGCAATAAAACTCAAAATATATATATAAGTAAATATATATATAGCTCGTAAAATAAAATTATGGAAATCGTTAAGCCAAAACGCCTCCAAGTCTCGAAATGATCTCGTAACGGCTTAAACGAGCTAAAACCATAAAAACGTCACTTACATAATTGTTACGTTGCAACTTAGTTAAGTTAGTTAGTTGAAATATATATATAATTAACTTTGGGCCAAAACCGTCAATCCTCAAACTTGTTTTAAAAGTTTAAGTTAATAAGTAAAACAAAACAAAGTTCAGGGGCTGTTGTGTAACTTGCAATTTCAAACCCAAACCCCCCCCCTTTGCCCGTGATTCCGGCGACCACAAATTCCGGCCAGTTTGGCCGGAAAAACCACGAACTCCGGCGAGCTCCCAAAAACTCGTTTTTAGCCCGTTTCAATTAACCAAACCTATCCAAAATCATCCTAATACTATTCTAAGCGTGATTCGAACGTGTAATCAGCTTCTAATCACCTAAATAACAACCAATTTCTCGATTTAAAAACCGGTTCAAACACCCACTTTACCAAACGACTAAAAACGTACCAAATTTATGATCTCATTCAATCCCATACGTCCTCTCGAGGTCTTGCATTCATTATCAGCTGTTAATTGAACCCAAACGATCCAAATCATCCAACCAATTGCTAATTTCGGTTCATGCTTAACTCTAAGTCAAACAACAACAACCCAGCGACTAAAACACGATTCAATCTACCTGCACTTTCCTCCTTACTTGTTTTCACTTGTTGCAACTCCAATTTCTAGTATCAATCATCAAAAATCTGTAAGTGATTCCGTTTCAATCCGAGTTTGTTCTTCAACTGTTAGCCATCAAATCTTTGATATAATCTGAAATTGTTATAGGGGTTTTGTTCATCTAACCTCGTGGAAGGAATCTGGACGTTGAATTGGATTATAACAACTCCTAGGCATCGTTTCAAATCGTAGCCGTCGCTTTCTTGTTCTTCGTTTCTTTCGATTCAAATCTTCAACAATCAAGTAAGTATTATATATCAAAATGATCACGATTCAATGGTGATTAAAAGCCCTCTATTGGTTTTGGATTTCATTCACTGGATTAAACGAATTGGTATGATTCGTGTTCTAGGGCTTGTAATGAAAAAGTTGTTCTTGGACTATAAAAGTTAAAAGAATTTAAAAACGGGTTTAATCAACAAAAAGCTTTCTGGTCTGGTGGTTAAAGTGTTGGTTCTGCGATGGGAGGTCGCGGGTTCGACCCTTCCTGCCTCCTCTTCTTTAAATTTTAATATTTTAGGTATTAAACATTAAACATATATCTTTCTAAATAACTTAAATACTATATACAATTACGTTTCGTATCAAAATTCCCAAATTGGATTTTGAAACCCTAAATTGGATTTGAAACCCTAAATCCCCAAATTGGATTTTGAAACCCTAAATTGGATTTAAAACCCTAAATTCCCAAATTGGATTTTGAAACCCTAAATGGGATTTAAAAACCCTAAATTCCCAAATTATATTTTGAAACCCTAATTTTCAATTTATAATTTAAAACCCTAAAACCCCAAATCCAAAACCCTAGAATTTCTAAGTTCTTGATTCTAGTTACTATATTATTTGTCTCGTTTCTAAATTAGGTTTTCCCGGTTAATTAGGTGATTCTAATATCTGGGCGATCCTCGATTCTATTTAGTTACTTTCTTGCGTTTGCTATTATCCTTGTTTTCAGGTGAGTAAACTCACTCCCCTTTTTCCATTTTACTATTTTGGGGCTGAAATACGTCTTTTACTATATTGCGTTTTCTATTCGTTTTCTAAAAGAGATCATACAAATATGTTAGTCTAGTTTGGCCGCTGGATGCAATCTTATGTGTTAGTTAAAAGTAGTTTTATTGCTTTGTAATCCCACCGGTACAATGTTAGCGCTAATGGTTTGACAAACCCACCTGCTTGTACAACATCGATAGGTGATTTAAACCCGGCCTTTCTAATTCCATGTTTACTATGTCGAGATGCTATGTTGCTATACTATGTTGCTATGCTATGATGCTATACTATGCCATGTCCCTAAATTGCTAAATGATGACTTATATATCGAGACGGTAAACGACGGTTATTAAAAGTTATCATTATTTATTACATGAGTGGTTCTCATGACAAATGGCTAGACGAGATACTATGGTTTCTATTGTGGTTGGTGTGCTATTCTATTCTAGGGGTCCTGGTCGAGTAATATTACAAAATTACTATACATATGGGCTTGCGCAGCATATCTTGTTGATCTCGGATTTCAATACTATTACTATTCAATTTGGGTTTTACTCACTAGCTTGTGTAGCTAACTTTATTTTCGCGTATTTCAGGTGGCGCGTGATTTTTGGCTTGTTTCTTTGCTATTCAAGACATAGGGACTTGGACCTAGAAATAATACTAAACATGACTATTTCATTTACTGCTATTATGAATTTGTCGTTTCGCATTTAAGACTTGGGTTTTGCCAAACTTATGACAATAATTATTAGACTTTAATAAAAGTAACACCATGTGTTTTGTTTACTACGGATATCCAATTCTATGACAGCCCGGTGTTTTCCGCCACCGGGCGGGGTGTCACAGCGCCTCTCCCTCCTCATCCACGTAATCTTCCCAGGAGATATGGGCATGCGAGTTTAGAGAAGTAGAGGTAGAGACTGCTAGTGTTCAAGTACAAAACCTCTATTATGTATCTGGTAGACACTAATGCCCTGTTTGTTTTTGCCTCTTTTATCTGAATAGAGGAAAACGTCTGATTCGGTCAGACGTAATCAGACGTAGGGCTGTTTGTTTTTTTCTGGTATTAAGAGGTTCAGCGTCTTAATAGCATCTGAACCAGTAAGAGCTTTTAGTGGGTCTGAAAACCTCTTAACCCAAAAAAAACATATGTTTGTCTCCGGCCTCCATTAACTTCTAACCTGGAGACTAGGCTCCATCTACGACGACTAGAGGTTCGTCTCTAGCCTCCACCTCTTAATGATTCAGATTTCAGACATTTGAACCACCTTTTAACATTTAGATGTGGTATTCAGATTCAGACTTAAATCTCTTAAAAAACAAACAGGGCCTTGGTTAGCAAAATTCCATCAATCAGCCTCGGGCTTGGCGAGGGTGAGAGGTCTGCTAGTTTCTGATAAAAATGAAATCAACAAGTTGTTAAACAAAATGTAGAAAAATTTAATCAACCCCTATGAATTATGATTGTGATGTAATAAGAATGATAGCAGCCTCAAGACCTGACTGAACTTAGATAGTTGATCAACAGCATCATTACCGACCAGTGCCTCACCAACAAATAGTACCAGGTTTCGACTGTTGAGTGTTGACATATATAAGCTTGGATAGTGCACGCATCAATGGTTCATTGTGTGACATCTGCCCCAAACCCGAACCCGAATGCCCTACTCGAACCCGAAGTTGTTCATCTTTATTCGTATTCATTTCTTTAAAAAGTAACGTTCGTCATAATTATTAAGAATAAATATATCAGACCTTATGCTTTTCCCGTCTTTAATAGGAACGACCGAATTATTATCTAACGTTCACTAAATTAGTACTAAATGCAATAATTAAATCTCCAAAATATATAGATAAATAGTATTTAAAAGAGATTTTATAAAGATTGGTAAAGAAGAATATTATTAAGTCTTGAACTAGTCTTTCAACGTAAAAACGAGCTAAAGATATAAAAACGTCATTTACATAAACATTACAAATTTATTTGGTTAAGTTAACTAGTTAAAATGTATACTTATTTAACTTTGGGCCAAAACTGCCAACTTTTTAAACTTAATTTAAAGTTTAAGACCCAAAGCTTTAACAAACTGAAACATAGGGGGTTGTTTGTGTAAATATTAAACCCAATTTCCCCCCTGCGCATTCATTCCCAGCCGCAATTCCGGCAGCGAACTTTCCGGCCAACACAAACCAACTCCGGTGAAGCTTTTAATCACGCGTTTTGACCAATTTGTCAATCAACCAAACCTTCCAAATCTTTCCTAGTATATTTTCGAACCTGTATTAGCGTCTAATTACGTGATTACAGCTCGTTAAAGTCAATTTGATTTTGGGTCTCCAATCCAAAATCCAATTCCGTAAATAGTTCGATCAATCAACAATTAAATCGTACAAAAATTCTCTATTACAACCGACTAACACCCCTACATCACCGAAAACCTTCATTCCTTTCTGCAACAACCAAATCTAAACACCAACACTAAATTCCGGCGACTTCAATCATTTTCTACTTTCCGGGCTTCGTTACAGGTAACATTTGTATTCGTTTCAATCCTCTTGACCATCTATATCTTCCTAATCCATCAATTTCATCTCTTATCAGTTCCTGTTTCACAAAAACTCATCAAATCAGACGCGTTTTTGCATCTACTCGAATCCGTATCAAATCCTCACCAATCTGTAAGTTATATATACCAAAATGATCGTGAGATCATGGGGATTAAAAGCCCTATCTTTGTTTGGGATTGGATTAACAGGTTTGAACGAATTGAACGGATCTTTGTTCTAGGGTTTGAGTATGAAATGGGGGTTGTTGTTTATGAAATGTTAAAACGTTTAAAAATCAAGTCTGTTAACAAAATAAGCATCTGGTCTAGTGGTAAGCTGCTGTTGATTACGAGTTGGTAATGGGTTCGAGTCCCATGACCTGTTTTATTTAATTTTTGTACTTTTAACCATTTTAAACATTTATTTAAACTTTTCTAATAACCTAAATAACATATTTAAGTTTTATATATTTTTAAAGGCATAAAAACTTATAAATAATGTTTCGTGACTATTAGTAACTATACAAATATACATACTATATACATTTTAAGGATTTTAAGACTTATAATTTCTATATATACAAATAACAAAGTTATTTAGTATTTTGAATTTGTACGAAAGAAAATACAAGAAGAAATACTTATAATATATATATATAAAACTAAGAATGGATGCGTATAAATACTATTACGTTTCGTACCAAAATCCCAATTCGTAATTTAAAACCCTAAAATCCCAAATCCGAAACCCTAGATTTTCTTGTTTTAATTCTTGTTACTATATTATTGTTTCGTTTCTAAGTTAGGGTTTTTCCCAATTAATTAGGTGATACTAATATTTGGGCAACCCTCGGTTTGTTATTATTGCGTTTCTATTTCGGTTATCTAATGCATTTCAAGGTGAGTAAATTCACTCCCCTTTTTACTTTTATATTTTGGGGCTGAAATATGTTCAATTACTATACAATGCTTTCGGTTTTCGTTTCTTTGTTTCTATTTTCAAATGAGATCATTTAATATGTTAATCTAGTTCGCGGCTTGATGCAATCTTATGTGGTAGTTTAAAGTAGTATATTACTTGTAATTTCCACCGGTACAATGTTAGCGCTAATGGTCTGACAAACCCACCTACACTTTACAACATCGATAGGTGATTTAAACCCGGCGATTCTATTCAATGGTTACTAGTTACTATACTGTGATACTTGTTGCTATGTTACTATGTCCCTTCGATGCTAAAACAATTTTTGATAACTTACATTCGAGACGGTTAAATGACAGTTATCACTAATTGCACCATGAGTTGGTTCCTCATGACAAATGATTACAAGTTGCTATACAATGATGGTGTTCAATGTGTGTTCAATGTGTTCATGTGTTCTATGGTCAAGGGTTGAGTAATATGATGAAATAGCTATGCATGTAAGATTGCGTAGCATATTATGATGATCTCGGATTTCTTTATTACTATATATCAATTGTGGTTTACTCACTAACTTTAAGTAGCTAACTTTATTTTTACATATTTCAGGTGGTGTTTGAGCGTTTTATGCCTTCAAGACATAGGATGCCTATCGGACCTAGAATAATTAAACAATAAATTACTTAATTGTCGGTCTTTATTTCTGAATTTATGACTAATTATTCCTCTTTTTATGTCACAACAATTATTACATTAATGATATTAAAATATGCTTTTAGTGTGTCATGTGTTTGGTACTATTGATATCCAATTCCAATGACAGCCCGGTGTTTTCCGCCGCCGGGCGGGGTGTCACACATTTGCCTGTGAATACCAATGAAAAATGATGGTGACAATCAAACAACTATGATAGGATACGGAAGAGAGATGGAATATGAATTATACCTGCATTCAGCCAGCTGTGTCAACCAAAACAACATCTGACCCATTCTTCTTATCTATCTCTGCTTTGTCATCCTCTTCATTTTCACTATATCATCTTTGTCCATCATACTCTCTCCTTTAACAACTTGGGCAGCAGCCATATAAAGGCATAAAGCCCATTCACAAACATCATTACAGGAGGCTTTATGTGGGAGTGAAGTTGAAAAAAAATTGATATATATAACGCTCCCCTCCCCTTCGATCTCTTTCATGCGTCTCTCTAACTTCTCTCGTACATTATCCCATTACACAAATTTTTAATATAAAACTCCAAGGAGAAGTGACAGTCACATGACATGAAATGCCTTCACGAGGCTTGTATAGGCACACATGATCTAATTACATTTTTATATCTTTAATGTGTTGATATTAAAAATTCAACTCAATATCTATCATTAGTTTGGGCTTCTTTGAACACAAGCCATTCATATACCTACTTAATCAATTCTTGGTTTTTTGGCAATGGTGAATCCGACATATTATAAACCTTGCGTGTGATGTTTCTACACACCTAGCCACTACAAATATAATCTATTTTTAGAAGGTAGGTTTTCAGCATAAAACCCACCAAAACCTTAAATCACTATACTTTCTTCACTAAAATTTATAGTTTGACATCAATCGATTCTTACTAGTTTTAATCATCATATCTTATGGTTTTAACACATCAAACATCATTATAGTCAACACATGAGGTGGGGCTTACATGACCAAATAGTGAAATTAGGTTGAAAGAATCTACACAAAACACACATTCTAAGTTTTTTTTCGTTCGATTTTAGGACTAACTCTAAAAGGCCAAGATAATCATCCAACTTTTAATTGAGAATTGAGGTGACTGATACTGGCTCTTCAAGTTTATTTATCTATACGTTGGCCTCCAGAACTAAGTGTTACACTTGTAAACCATAAAACAACAATTTACTGTCATGTTTCATTTGTCCAACTCAATTTTAAAAAATTCATACATTCCTAAAATTTTACATAGAATTGAACATTTAATGAGACTTTAATGACATTAGAGAGACAAAAACATTTAAGGTGCTTACTTAAAACAACGAATAAGTCTTGGTTAAATTTCTATGACATATGACTTTTAAAATAAAAAAGAAGTTAATAAAAATCTATAAATACTTTATTGTCACTTCGTAATTTTAATTAAAAGTTATTTGTTGGAACGAAGCCCGTAAGTGTATTTGTCCGTGAATTATGAAAAAGATTTGGAAATCTTTTAATTAGTTAGTTAGGGAAGTGAATTTGGAAATTCCTTATTTATTAGAGCGCATGCATAGAAATTATATTTTATAGATCCTTAAGAAAATCAATATGAATGAGAATGAATATACGCGCAAATATGGAATCATATATTTTTTTTAGGGTTATTGGATTTAATCACCTCCAACTATTGGTTATTGGCCGTTGTCACCCCCAAGTATCAATTTGGTCAATATAACTCCCAACTAAACACTTTGGTGTCCGTATCACCAAAAGTCAACCAATTCAAGTCACTTTTGGTTAACTTTTGATTATTTTTTGGTTAGCTTTTGGTGTTACGGACACCGTATCACCAAAATTTAACCAATTCATTTCACTTTTGATTAATTTTTGGTTAATTTTTTGTTAAATTTTGGTGATACAGACACCAAAGTGTTTAGTTGAGAGTTATATTGACCAAAGTAATACTTGAGGGTGACAGCGGCCAATAACCAATAGTTAAAGGTGATTAAATCCAATAACCTTTTTTTTATGGGAATTGAATGTCAACAGTTAATGACTACAAAACCTTTTTTTATTAAAATGTATATATGTTGATATAGATTATGAAAACCAGGTTCGTTACCCGGACAAAAATTTGACATAATATATAGTAACAAATAATTATATGACATTTATAGGTCTGCGTTCATATGCCTAACCAAGTGATCACGAACTAATGATTAGTTATGTTGGAAAATGATAGGGAGTAATCGCTATGTGTTAAGAGGACGGGAAGGCGTGAGTTTTACTTCATTAAAAGACCATTTAATAAGGGATAATAAACATGCGATTAAGATAGTCTCTCACTCTCATCTTATGTATAATTTTAATTTGTTAAGAATATACAAGATCTTGCTTATCATCCATAATAATAAAAATGTACAAGATCTTCCAAAACTTCCAAAATATTCTTCTTTTCATATAATAGGATTGTATTATAGTTAGTTATTGTTTCTCTTATTTCACATAAGGGTTGTTTGGTGAAATCTGAATTATTAAGTGCTGAATGGTTAAGAGGTCTGAATCATTAAGAGACTCTATCAATGTGATGGATATTAAGGTAGAACTTCAGGTGATGGTAAATTTGGTATATGCTCCATTCAGTTTCATTCAGCATCTTTCAATCTCTTAACCATTCAGCACTTAACTGAACCATTCAGATGTTTTTTTATGAAACAAACGCTCTGAATGTTGAATCTAAATGATTAAGCACTGAACTGAACCATTAAAAGGTGAAACAAACAGACACATAGTTTAATGGGGGTGTACAACACAATTATAACAAGGTCTAGTAATGACATACAACAAAATATAGGGTGTACAACACAATTGTTTCATCTTTTTTAATCCAAAAAATAAGAAACTTGTTTGACCCCTTCTTTTTTCCTGTGTCTCTGTCGCCATATTCGTCTCTTTGTACGAAGCTTCTTCTCTAAATTATCTCCCAATTTCACTCCGCCCGATGATGCTTTAGCTCGCCGGAGCTTGCTTTCATCTCACTGTAACTTCTCGCTCTTTTTTTATTACTTTTTTATTTAATTATCTATGCGTATGCTTCTTGCTGATTGTATTTGACTTTGATCATTTTAGTTTCTTAGGTTAATTTTTGGTTTTGGTAGTTCAATTTTGCTGTTTGTGAAGTTAATTTCATGAATTGATTGTGTTTCTTCAGTGAATTGAGTTTTGATTAAGACCAGATGAATAGATGATGAATCAATTTAGGTTTTTTTTTGTTATTAGTTTTGGTAATGATTTAATGTTAATAATAATATTCTATCAAATGAATGAAGTTGAACTTGGGGTGTATTGTGATATATATTTGTGTAGGTGTCTTGTGACCTACAATACAGTTAGTGAGAATAGTTATTGTTAGAAAAAGAGTTGAAGATGCTTGATTTACAAAGGGGAAATTGATCCTTATAATCATCTTGGCTGGTACCTGGTGTCTAGTGAATAGTTAACAATTTGCCCGTCTCTAACAGTTGCTGACTGATCATACGAGAATGCACGATTAAGAGTTTGACATTGATACCTTGGAATGAATTACTTATATCTAGATGAAATAGTACAATAGGACATGGTTTAAATGCCTAGGTTAAAGATAGTTTAAACAGTGAAGAGGACGTAGCATTTGACAAGGCAAGGGGGCATTATGTTTTCTTCTGAATTGAGTTTTGAGTTAACATGATTGTTTTGATAGAGCCTTTTATCCGGTGCGACTATGAAAAAATGAAAACCTAATTACTGTTGAGCTTAAAGTTTGCATATTTGTTCCTTAATCTTATCTTATTTGTTGGTGACAGCTGAGATTTATGTGTTAGACTGCAATATGTTTGGCCAGAAAGATAAGTTTGTGAGGTAAATTTTATCTTCACTAACGATAATTCATGGCCATCGTACTCAACCAGTATTCCTGTAATTTATCTAATTTCTATATCTTGAAAGAAGTTATTTTACTTTATGCCATTAAATAAACCGGTTACTTCTAATATTGAATAACACCTATCATTTCATTTTAAGGTTGGATGATTTAGCTTCCATATCATCATCGCCTTCTTCTTCAGTTGCAATGAACAAATGTGGATTCGATGGGTTAACTCGTACGAAACGCGCACCTGCTACTCCCACAAGATCTTTCAGAAATGGAATTAGAAAAGGATCAGAGGGACTTAAATCAATTTTTGGATTTGGGGTTTCTCATGCTGTTTTCCCTGAAGATCTTAAAGTATCTGAGAAAAAGATCTTAGACCCTCAAAATAAATTCCTTCTAAAGTTGAATAAGTTCTTTGTTGTCTCCTGTATTCTGGCTGTATACATTGATCCATTTTTCTTCTATCTTCCGGTTTTTGATAAAAAAAAAACTTGCCTTGGTATAGATCGAAAGCTGGCCATTATTGCTACGACATTGAGAACCGTTATTGATGCGTTTTATCTTATTCACATGGCTCTTGAATTCAGAACTGCTTATATTGCTCCGTCATCACGTGTGTTTGGACGGGGTGAACTTGTAATAGATCCTGCAAAAATAGCTAAGAGATACTTGCGTTGGTATTTCATCATTGATTTCCTTTCTGTGCTCCCCCTGCCACAGGTCAGATCATAATTCCTCTTAAATCTTCAGTTTAACTTAATCATTGCTCGTTTTTAACAACTTGCATAGAACTGTACATGCTATAGTTTGATCTATGTTTGGGTATTCATTTTTATTTTCACCCATAACTAAGGTAATCGACTTCAAAAAGTTTGATATAAGGCAATCTGACCCTGATAACCATGTCAAAAGATAACATAGCAGCTGATGTGCTCTTAGATTTTACCATGATGACCTTTTCTATTTCTGAACGATGACGCAGCAGTTCATGTGTCCTTTAGTTATGCGCTGATGTTGATGTTTAACGTTATTTTATCCGTGTAGATCGTTGTCTGGAGATATCTGCAGAGGTCTAAAGGTTCAGATGTACTGGCTACGAAGGAAGCTTTACTTTATATTGTGCTAATTCAGTATATCCCTAGGTTTGCTCGAATAGTGCCTTTGACTTCAGAACTGAAAAGGACTGCTGGTGTTCTTGCGGAAACCGCTTGGGCCGGGGCTGCCTATTATTTGTTGCTCTACATGCTTGCCAGTCATGTAAGCTACTATCTAAGCTGGTCATGTATGCTAACAAGATGAGCGGGTTGTGTAACAAGTTTAGATTGGAAGGGGCCACTTTTAAATACAGGTCAAACTGGTTTGAGTTGGGTTGACATGAGAACACTTTTTGTCCTTCATTAATTCTTTTTTACATAATGAATGTGTTAACTATGATTACAATACTGCTATAAAAAAATAATCTGAATGTTTGAATAATATGATTTAGGAGGTTGTATGCATTAAACATACACTCGATCCAGTTAACGCGGTCCCCTTTTAGCTATGTTTTTTATTTGACCACTTTGAGATAAAATGCAGTCCAAATCGGCTCATATATAAGATTATGGGCCACCTATTTACTATTATACTGCATGTATATTTATTTATAATTGATTTTTCATAATTTTTTTCCAGATAGTTGGGGCCTTTTGGTATTTGTTGTCTGTAGAGCGCAATGATACATGCTGGAAGAGAGCTTGTGAAAAGAAGAAGTTTGATTCTGATTTATTGTATTGTGGAAATGAGCACATGACAAATTATAATAGCTGGATCAGTAACAGTACTGCTGTTTTAAATGAGGCTTGCTCTCCAGATGGTGATAAACCACCATTTGACTTTGGAATTTTCACACAGGCTTTGTCTTCGGGTATTGTGTTTTCTACAAAATTTGTTCAAAAGTACTGCTACTGCTTGTGGTGGGGGCTGCAAAATTTGAGGTAAATCGAGAGTTCCCATTTGTTGTATTTTTTTTTTGTGCTACTTCAGTTTAAGCAGACTTGTATTGAATCCTTGTGAGACTTCTGTTTTATGCTGTTTCTATACATATATCATATGGAAGTGTCTGATACTCTGATTTTTATTTATAAAAATAGTGTTTAGGAGACTTGTTTCCTTAGGTGGCAAAATGGTTGCTGGGACGGTAAGGCGGATTGGGTCATGGGCCATTTTTGTATGGGTCAAATTGAATTGAACCTGAACACTTATTGTCCAACCCTTATAGATGATTAGATTACTGTCATGTGTTAAAAATAGCTTTGGGCGACTTTTGACCCACTTCAGATAAAACTTAACCTGTGATGACACATTCATGAATGGATGGACCAAATTGTTCACCCCTGTTTTTTCTAGAAAAATGATAATTTATAAAACTCTTTTACAGTTCGTAGTAGGATGAGCAGAATAGCTAAAAAAATTGAACCAAGCATATAACTGATGGTAGTTAATCCATTTTATAAAAGCCAAAATCTATGGTAGTTAATCCATTTTATAAAAGCCAAAATCTAGCCGAACCAAAGCATGCACACCCCTAGATTGCAGCAGTAGTTCTTAATTTCTTTTATCTATTTGAGAGTACACATAATTTTCTTAGCTTTTGGCATAATTCGAATTGTAATTAATTTAAGAATACTCAGTATCTGATATTAATTTTTTTTTCCATCAGCACTTTAGGACAGGGGCTTCAAACTAGCACATATCCTGGAGAGACATTATTTTCAATTGCACTAGCCATATCAGGGCTCATTCTATTTGCTTTGTTAATTGGAAACATGCAGGTAATGTCAGACTAATTTTTTATGAACCCTTAAACTTCAACTGAAATTTGGATGGTTCTTTTGGTATGACAGACATACCTTCAATCTCTTACCATCCGACTTGAAGAGATGAGAGTTAAGAGGCGTGACTCAGAGCAGTGGATGCATCATCGGTTACTTCCAGAGGATCTTCAGGAGCGCGTTAGACGATATGATCAGTATAAGTGGTTAGAAACTCGTGGTGTGGATGAGGAGAATTTGGTTCAATCACTACCTAAGGATCTCAGAAGAGACATAAAGCGTCATCTTTGTCTTGCTTTGGTCAAAAGGGTAATTTTTCTTGCTTTTTATGCTGACCATAACTCAAGTATATCCTATTTCTTTCCTTTTGAAGAAGCCTACATGTCTTGACCATTAAATCCTTGATTTTTGACTTTTTCAGAGCCAATGGATTGTGTCAAATGGGATTTTAAGTTCGTCACAAGTTTAAACAAATTTATGTAGGTTGCGTCAAATGAATTTAAAGATGTTTGCCCTTATAAAATGGACCCTCATCTATGGGCATATTTGCCCAAAAATAGGTTTTGTTTGGAATGTAAGATAAGTGCCTAAAATAGGAAATATAATTGCTTAACTATGAAAATTAATATTGCATATACCCATTTAAATTACTTAAAACCGATTATCTGTCTCTTTCTCTTTACACCTCAAACTCTCTTAACCTAAATCCTTTACATACAATAAGGGTATTTAACTATACATGTCAAAAATTAAAAATGGTTATATATGATATTATGATTTTTGTTACATAAATATGATATTATTCAATTTTGAGGGATCAAACCTAGAATTTTATATTTTCTAGAAGTTTGGGCGCGAAACGTAATGTATCTTCTCATGTGGGGAGAAATTTTTTTTAGTATGCCATACCATCTCACATTCTCACCGTTATATGGCCCTGTTTTTGCAAATTACATTGCAGGTTCCTCTGTTTGAGAACATGGATGAGAGGTTGTTAGACGCCATTTGTGAACGCCTGAAACCTTGTTTATACACAGACAGCAGCTACATCGTTCGTGAAGGAGATCCAGTTGATGAAATGCTTTTCATAATCCGTGGCCGTCTCGAGAGTGTAACCACTGATGGTGGCAGAAGCGGGTTTTTTAACCGTAGTTTGTTAAAAGAAGGAGATTTCTGCGGTGAGGAGCTTTTGACCTGGGCACTTGATCCTAAATCGGGTGCTAATCTTCCCTCATCGACACGAACCGTGAAGGCCTTGAGAGAAGTGGAGGCTTTTGCACTACCAGCTGACGAACTTAAATTTGTAGCCAGTCAATTTCGGCGGCTTCACAGCCGTCAGGTCCAGCACACATTCCGGTTTTACTCACAGCAGTGGCGGACATGGGCGGCTTGTTTTATTCAGGCAGCATGGCGGAGATATTCCAAGAGAAAGATATTGGAGCAGCGGCGGAAGGAGGAGGAAGAGGAGGCGGCACGCAACAGTGGTAGTGGAGGAGGAGGTCCTTCTTACAGCCTCGGGGCTACTTTTTTGGCTTCGAAGTTTGCGGCTAATGCGCTTCGTGGGGTCCAACGGAATCGGAACCTGAGGACTGCTAGGGAGTTGATGAAATTACAAAAGCCTCCGGAACCTGATTTCACTGCTGAGGGTGATTAGTTTTTGTGTATTGTTTGTACTTATAAAACTGAAATATATAGACTTAAAAAACACTGAAATTTGGTGAGTGGCTTTGAAAGTGTACCATAGTTGCTGTAAAAATGATTGTAAAATTATTATGATATGATTGTTATTTATTATTCTTATTATTGTTATATGTTAATATTTTTTAAAAACAAAATCACAAATATACCCTTCGATGAGGCCCATTTTTGTTGAAGGACTGCCATTTTAGTTGCTTTGATAATTTTAAATGTTATTTTCACAATTCAATTTTACGAGTTGCATATTTCCGTTGTAACTAAAATGATTTTAGTAAAATCTTATATTTTCCTAGGTGTATCATGCTTACAAATTGAGCATTGAAATTTATAATAAGAAAAGTATATGTAATACTTTATGCGTTGAAAAAGAAAAAAGAAAAATATGTGTAACAGTGTAATACTTTATGCATTGGATAACCATGTTAAAAAAATTTATTAATATTTAGCTTTTTTGTTAAATATTTAAAAAAGTATACTCGTGTAACACGCAAGATCTAAATTAGTAATAAAAATAATAATAATAATATCATACGTCTTTATAATAGCTATCTAGGAAAATACAAATTCAAACTTTATTTTATAATAATAAGATTTTCTTCATTAATTCTGGAAAATTAATAAAGAGGGTAAGAAAAAACGAGAAAATTATTACGAATAATGTTCTCTAATGATGAACAAGTATGCGCACATTACACTACGCCATAGATAATGACACTAACTTACCTATTGCGTATTGGTACTTATCGAGCATATATAAAAATGCTTCTCTTTGTTCTTACAAACATAATTGTTCTATTATTACCAACATAATTGAATAAATATGGACCATTGTGTTAAAATAATGCACTAAATAAGGTGAATATGGTAAACTCAAATAATCAAAATTCAAACTAAATTTAATTTGGTTTTTCGACTCGGGTAGATCATTTGAATTCAAATTTTGATTCTCAAATTGCCTTTCAAAATTTTAAGTTCTAGACATCTGAAAGACTAAAACCATATAAAATGCACTTTTTTCCACCTTTACTTAAAAATTAGCAAATTGAATCTTAATAACTACCATTAGCAAATTATCCAACCAAGTTTATTTTTACCAACGAAACCTTTTTTTAGATGGTTATTTTTTAATGGTAAAACGTTAAAAAAAAACTTAACACTGGATTTATTCCAATTACAAACTCATGTTTTAAGGCTTTTGATAGGTATGGATTTATTAGTCAGTTGGTATAAACAATGTTCTGAAAACCGAACCGGACACTGAATCGTTATTTTAATTTTAATGGTCGGACCGTGGTTGGACCATGGTAGGATAATTGTATATTTATCAAAGCAATACCATAAAATTTTCAATTTAGACACAACATAAGTTCAATAATATTAATAATATTAAGTTATACCATATCTATCTAATAAATCAAACTTTTTAGGGGACAATTTTTGGAGGAATTTTTTTTTTCTATAATAGGAAGTTTGGGAGGTAAAATTTAACTAAATTTTTCACCATGCAAGTTGATGGAGCCAACTCCTTAAATGTTATATATTTACAAATTGTTAAATATAATGGTTATAATTTCTTTATAAATATTACTATTTAACCCGTGTGTAACACACATGTATTAAACCAAGTCTATCTAATAAATTAAGCTTTAGGAGGCAATATTTTTAGGGGGAAACATAATTTGTTTTATAAAAGGAAATATGAGAGAGAAAAATTGAGTATGAGGGTTGATAAGACAAAATTTTATGATTAATGATAATTTATAAAAATGTTTACAAATTTTTAAATACAACGATTATAATTTTTTTAAAATATTATTATTTAATTCGTATGTAACACACGAGTTTTAAACCTAGTAAGTCATAATCCAAACAAGTTCCAACGCCAAGAATCACCAAAAAATAATAATTTAAACAAGTTTTAACGTCAAAATAAAACGAGTTCATCATTTTCATCACTTAAAAAAATCAACATATTGACTTTCATTACAAAAAACACAAATATAAATAGATGTAAACATAAAATCCATTAAAATCAAAACATAAAAATATATATTTTATGACTGACTCGGTTCAATAGCGGTCCAGTTCCGGTCCGACCGAACCGGTTTGTACGGTTCGAAGCGGTTCAGAAACATCAATCAAACTGTGTCTGATTAAACCGGAATTATTAAAAAAAACGATTTGACCGGTCGGACCGGCCGGTTTAACAACACTGGGTATAAACTTACATTGAAACGATTTTTCAAACAATAATTAATTTGAAAGTTTAAACACAGGAGGATTGAATCACCGTTATTTTATATTTTTTTTAGCTTTTTGTTTATGTTTAATTGTTTATTAGTATTAGCAGCCATCCTTTAATTGATGAAGCCGCATTTTTGATTAATTTTCCATTTTCTTTCCGATTTCTTCTTTACCAAATCTCTCACTCTGTCTGACTCCGACGACCAACTGCCACCGGCGCCGGATCTTCATCGGAAAACCTCCATTTAAGGTACAATCATCTCTCTCTACACTTTTCCTGTTCGTCAACTTTCTCTCTACATTCAACGATTCACATAACCTGTGTTCGCTCCATCACTCTTAGGGTTCGCGTTTAATCTAAGCTAATATTCGTCTGGATTTGTGCTTTTGTTTGTTGATGTTAACTGCAGTTCTACAGGCTTATTTTAGTAGCAATGATCCGTAGGAAATTAGGCTTAGTGTAAAGGAATATGATCCTGATTCATATAGACTAAGTTATTTAAGCTAGTTTTTGTCTATTGTGATGGATCTAAAGTGATGGATTGTGTTTTCTGTAACATACTGTTCCATTGTTGGAATTAGGAACAAAAGAAGCTATGTCAAGAGTGCATTAACAGGAATTAGGTTTAACAAGTAGCAATTGTGAAGACAAAATTGCAGTGAGGCAATTAAAATTTCTGAGTGATGAGTGAGTCAATCAAATTGCATATGTTAGAGACTTACAGACTCCTTCGTTCGTCTGCGAGCAGTACAACTTTTCATCTCGAGTGATGTTAACTGGTCCAGAAGTTAGAACTTCTAATTTTGGCTTAAGTTTGTGTTGTTTGGACTAGATGGATGAAGTTGTTTCTCACTCTTCCTTGAAAGGAATTTCAAGGACGTGAGGTGTTAGCTTCATAGACTTATACTTCTCATTGATTATCTCGTTAAGAATAAATGAAGTTGCAGCACAGGCTATCATTGATTTAGGTTTATATAATACAATAGGTGAAATAACATTATAACAGTTATATCTAGATGCAAATTTGTTTACTCTATATATAACAAGGGATTCATTTTATAAACGAAGTGATTATAAGGCATTTAATCCCTCACAAGAGCATATATTCAATATCAAGTCCTTATAGCAAAGTAAAACACCTTCTCAGATGGATAGGATACAATTTCCATATATTATGTATATACTATGTGCTTTTCTTGATGTTTCTGAATGCATCTATTGTAATATTTGATTAATTATTTATAAATAATCACCAAGAGCAATGATAAAGCTAATATTCACACTTTTAAGGCTTACCTTGGGTAAGAGTGTAAGACATGTTTACTCAATTTGATCATCTTTGCAAATGCAATACAAGTTATAAAACATCCTTGGGTGGGAAGTCAGTTATCACTTGCTATGCATTGGGAAATAGCAGTTATTCTCCATTCAATTAGTTGCACACTTGTAGGGGGTCTGATGAACCTCTTCTACTTTTTAATTGCTCGTTTAGTCCACCATATGCATGTTGATTAATTGCTGATCACCTGTAGCTTGGATTCTTAACTCCCTATGTAATATGTAAAGTTGGCACCAAAGATCCTTTGGCCTAACGGTGTCAAGGTCTCACTTGGGACATAGGGGTAGTGATGGCACCAAGCTTCAAACGGTAGAATTAGACTTCAAAAATCTGAAAGAACAAAGACAACGGTTAAACCGAGATACAGACACACCACTCGATTATGAATCCGTTGAGCAAAAACTAGTACGTACCGGGATACAGTCACACCACCCGTTAGAACTAGGTTCCAAGATCACCTCTCAAGTTGCTAATCTTGAGATAGCAATGGAATGATAATTAGTTCTCCAGTGGGGAAAAACTAACAAGAAACAAGTTCAATAATAATTCTCTGCATTCCAAAAGATAGTTTCACGATATTTACAAGAGAATTAATAACTACCCACTAAGCCATGATCCTACACTTTAGGGAACTAAAACTGGAATTAAAATATTGCAACTACTCTACTTGGACCAAGTCCAATTTGTGGAATTTAAAATAACAAGGAATTAAATAAAAGCTTAAAAATTAACAGAAAAAAAGCTGCTGCAAGTAGGAGGCTTTCGTGAGTTGACATGGGCTAATAATCATCCATTTGAATGGGTTTCCTGCACTTCGAAACCCATCAAGCCCACTCGACTGACCCAACCAATACTTGACCCAACAGTAGGATCCGATCCAATAACTTCAGGTTCAAACATAACGGCTAGTGAACGTTCCTCTAGAGCCATATTCGCCATATTCCCATCATTCCCTCCGTCTTCAAAAAAGTTTGCCCTCAAACTTGGGATGATATCAGTCGGATCATAGTACGGTTGCAAATCAGTGACGTTGAAAGTTCCCAAAACTTCATGCTCGCCCGGTAAACCAATCTTGTAAGAATTGTCATTCACTTTAGCAATAATCTTGAAGGGGCCATCTGACCGGGGACTAAGTTTAGATCGTCGTTTCAATGGAAAACGTTCTTTTCAAGTTTAGGTTCCAAGAACACCATTCAAACTAGTCGGGTTTGAATTAGCATGGAAGAATTATCTCAACCCATAATCCAATGAGCAAAATTAACAAACATAATTTTCATTCATAAACTCACTGCCAAATTCATTACATGAGAAAACATTAAATAGGAAAACAAATTAGAAACTACTTCTAAACATGGGTAACCACCTAGACCCACTACTCAATAATTAAGTAAAATGCAGAAATTATAAAGAAGTAAATTTATAAAACTAAATTAAATGCATATAAAAAATAAAGTTGGAAATTTAAAACGGATGATCCACGTGGACATGGCATATGGGGCATGAGTTGCTATCATCCTCTCTCGCTTGAGAGAAGTTTGACCTCAAACTTGGAAACGGTTGCTACAAGCGATAGCATTAAAATGTTTATCAAAAATGAATCCAAACCAAGTCACCCGGGTCAAAGGGAATATCTAGCCGAACACCGACTTTCTCATGAAGAGTCTTAATTGTGTTTAGAGAGTTCAGATCTTGTATGCTCTGCATGTTTGCTCCATCATGGTCCTTAAGAACAAGGTGACTAGCTTTCTTAGTGGCTTCAAACCCATGTAAAGCCGACATGTAAAATGTGTTTACAAATAGAAACTGATGGTGAAGGATATTAGATAATGTGGGTAACAAAGTAATTTTCTGGTCAAATTGTTTCAAAACCAATTTCTCGTGTTTTAACTCCTTGCCTTGCTCCACATCACCACCTTTACTTTCATCATGTTCAATCAAGATCACTTCTGCATCATCACAATCTTTTTTAGCTTTTAATGGATCTTTTCTTGAACTAGAATTCTTAACCGTAGGTTCTTGACTAATAATCCCGTAAAGAGCTTGCCTGACAAACATGCACTCATCTTCCTCTGGTTCCATTCCGTATTCATCGTACCAAGGCCCCTCGTTATATTGGATAGAAGTGAAGTCTTCGGGGGCTTTGAACTGATCATTATACATAGATTTGATGATGAAAGTAAGAAACATTTTTTTTTTGAAACTGTGAACAATTTAGAGTAGAATATATGAAGGATAATGAGTCGAAACGAATCGCTACGGCTCTGATACCAAATGATGGCACCAAGCTTCAAACGGTAGAATTAGACTTCAAAAATCTGAAAGAACAAAGACAACGGTTAAACCGAGATACAGACACACCACTCGATTATGAATCCGTTGAGCAAAAACTAGTACGTACCGGGATACAGTCACACCACCCGTTAGAACTAGGTTCCAAGATCACCTCTCAAGTTGCTAATCTTGAGATAGCAATGGAATGATAATTAGTTCTCCAGTGGGGAAAAACTAACAAGAAACAAGTTCAATAATAATTCTCTGCATTCCAAAAGATAGTTTCACGATATTTACAAGAGAATTAATAACTACCCACTAAGCCATGATCCTACACTTTAGGGAACTAAAACTGGAATTAAAATATTGCAACTACTCTACTTGGACCAAGTCCAATTTGTGGAATTTAAAATAACAAGGAATTAAATAAAAGCTTAAAAATTAACAGAAAAAAAGCTGCTGCAAGTAGGAGGCTTTCGTGAGTTGACATGGGCTAATAATCATCCATTTGAATGGGTTTCCTGCACTTCGAAACCCATCAAGCCCACTCGACTGACCCAACCAATACTTGACCCAACAGTAGGATCCGATCCAATAACTTCAGGTTCAAACATAACGGCTAGTGAACGTTCCTCTAGAGCCATATTCGCCATATTCCCATCAGGTAGGATCCGGTCATGTGTGAGTTTCCCTTTCAAGTATTGGTAATAGTACTAATATAAGTAAACCTTGCCCTTGGTGGTTGTTATTTTCTTTTCTTGTATAATGACATTTGAGTATGCACTAGGCAGCACACCGATATGTTTCAAATATTTTTGAGTCTCATGAAACATTACAATAAATGGTATACACAGAACTTTTTGATTATTTTTCAAATGTGTAAAAATCCTTAATCATGGCAAAAGAGAAGAACCGATCCGGCGTTCCTTGAAGTAAATATTAATCTTGTGGGTGAAATTAAATACCACAAAGACATTTGCAATGAAGTGTAGGGTAAGAAAGTATATTCTTAATTCAAAACTTAGAAAAGAAAAAAAATGCACATTGCAATTAGTATGGGACATTTTAAAATGGAAATGTTGCAATTTCTTGTGGTTGAAGGAGTACTGTTCTGTTTTTATACAATTCCATTTGGAAATAATGCACTTCCATAGTTTATTTTTAATAGAATTCTCTAATCTCAATGCCTGGGTAAATATAATGCATGAGGGATTATTGGCTATGCTTCAACTTCTTTATGCAATATATGATTCCCTATCCTTCATAAAGTTGTCAATTGTTTCATTGGGTTTTATTTATAAGAATCAGCCAACCCTTTAGTTTGACGAAAATGTTCATACAATCGTCCCTTTACAGGCTTTGAAGGGTGGGGTTCAGTCAGGTTGCAGGTCATAATCTGCATAACAGATAATCTTAAAATGGGGCGGATAAAGATGCAGCCTGGAATTAAGGCAATTGAAGAAGAATTAGAAGAGAATGAGGATACCATTTCTGAGAGGGATAAAGCTGTTTTGGGATGCATGATTAACTCTGAAATTAGTGCTGTTTTAGCTGTTATGAGAAGAAATGTAAGATGGGGAGGTCGTTACATGTCTGGTGATGATCAGCTGGAGCACACCCTCATTCAATCTCTCAAGGCGTTAAGGAGGCAAATATTTTCCTGGCAACATTCATGGCATACTATGAATCCAGCTGTTTATCTACAACCATTTTTGGATGTGATTCAATCTGATGAAACTGGCGCGCAGATTACCAGTGTCGCTTTGTCATCTTTGTATAAGATCTTGACTCTTGATGTACTTGATCAGAACACTGTTAATGTCGAGGATGCCATGCACTTGGTAGTTGATGCCGTGACAAGCTGCAGGTTTGAGGTCACTGATCCAGCATCTGAAGAAGTAGTTCTCATGAAGATCCTACAAGTTCTACTTGCTTGCATGAAAAGTAAAGCATCAGTTATGTTGAGCAATCAACATGTTTGTACCATTGTGAACACATGTTTCCGGGTAGTTCACCAAGCAGGAACAAAAGGTGAGTTGTTGCAGCGAATGGCTCGCCATACCATGCATGAACTTGTGAAATGTGTTTTTTCACATCTACCTGATGTTACCAAACAAGAGACCAGGGGGTTGACTGGTGAGTATTCTTTTGGGGGTAAGAAATTGGAAAACGGGAATGGTGGTTCTGAACTCGACTCTGTTTCATCCTCTGTAAAATTTGTCTCAAATGCTACTGGTGGCATGGTTCCTACCATGGATGAGAATGTGGGGCTCCCAGGTAACGGGAAGGATACTGTTTCATATGATCTAAATTTAATGACAGAACCATACGGAGTGCCTTGCATGGTGCAGATATTTCAATTCTTATGTCAGTTATTAAATTCCGTTGAACACATGGCAATAGCTCCAAGAGCAAACACCATAGATATTGATGAAGATGTGCCTCTTTTTGCTTTAGGTTTGATCAATTCAGCAATTGAATTGGGTGGCACCGCCATACGCCTTCACCCCAGATTATTAAGTTTAGTGCAAGATGAGCTGTTTCGTAATCTGATGCAATTTGGATTATCAACAAGCCCTCTAATTCTTTCTATGACATGCAGCATTGTTTTAAACCTATATCAACATTTGCGTACTGAACTCAAACTACAAATTGAAGCTTTCTTTTCTTGTGTAATTTTAAGGCTTGCACAAAGCAGATATGGAGCTTCTTTTCAGCAGCAAGAGGTTGCTATGGAGGCTCTTGTTGACTTTTGTAGAGTCAAGTCTTTCATGGTGGAGATGTATGCCAACCTAGATTGCGATATAACATGCAGCAATATATTTGAAAACCTTGCTAGCTTGTTGTCCAAAAGTGCATTCCCTGTGAACTGCCCTTTATCTGCAATGCACATTCTTGCTTTAGAAGGATTGATTGCTGTGATTCAGGGTATGGCCGAAAGAATAAGCAATACACCAGTTAGTTCTGAATTAGCTCCAGTAAACCTTGAAGAGTATACACCTTTTTGGATGGTTAAGTGTGATAATTACGGTGATCCTGATCATTGGGTCCCATTTGTACGCAGGAGAAAATACATAAAAAAGAGGCTCATGATTGGAGCTGATCATTTTAATAGAGATCCAAAAAAAGGGCTCGAGTTTCTTCAAGGAACACATCTTTTACCTGCCAAACTCGACCCCCAGAGTGTGGCTTGCTTTTTTAGGTACACTGCTGGCTTAGATAAGAATCTTGTCGGGGATTTTTTGGGTAATCATGATGAGTTTTGTGTTCAAGTTCTTCATGAATTTGCCGGAACTTTCGATTTCCAAGATATGAATCTGGATACTGCACTGCGACTGTTTTTAGAGACATTTAGGCTGCCAGGAGAATCCCAAAAGATACAGAGAGTTCTCGAGGCGTTCTCAGAGAGATACTATGAACAATCACCTCATATTCTTGCTAACAAAGATGCTGCTCTTTTGTTGTCTTATTCTCTAATTATGCTCAATACAGATCAGCATAATGTTCAAGTTAAGAAGAAGATGACAGAGGAAGATTTCATAAGAAATAACCGTCACATCAATGGTGGAAACGATCTTCCTAGAGAATTCTTATCTGAGCTCTATCATTCAATCGGAAAAAATGAAATACGAACAATCCCTGATCAAAGTGCAGCTTTCCCTGAAATGAATCCAAGCCGTTGGATTGATTTGATGCATAAGTCCAAGAAAAGTGCTCCGTTCATTGTGTCTGATTCAAAGAGTCACCTTGACCGAGATATGTTTGCTGTGATGTCTGGCCCAACAATCGCTGCCATATCTGTTGTTTTTGACCATGCTGAGCTGGAAGATGTGTCCCAAATGTGTATCGATGGATTCTCCGCAGTTGCAAAAATTTCTGCCTGCCATCATCTTGAGGATGTTTTGGATGACTTGGTTGTTTCTCTCAGCAAGTTCACCACCCTTTTGAACCCATCGTCTGCTGAGGAACCAGTTCTAGCCTTTGGTGATGATGCAAAGGCCAGGATGGCAACCATAACGGTCTTCACCATCGCCAATAGGTTACCATGATTTCCTTATGTTCCCTCTTTATCTTCTTATGACATAACAGATATGGCAACATGTTTAAAATTGGCTGTTCTTTAATGCGGGTTGAAAAAGGCGGCTGACCTGCGAACACTTTGTCCCTTTTAATTTAAAAAAAATATAGTTAATCCATTAATTATGATTATAAAAACAATAATATTACTATAATAATTTGAACTTTTTAACAAATGATATAGGAGGTTCTATACATTAAAAATAGACTAGGGGTGACTTTCAAACAATTGGTCCCATTAACCACTCAATTGGGCCTGTTTTGAAATAAAACACGACCCATCCATGAGTAGATGGGTGAAATTATCAACCTCAAAAAATGCTATTAGTTTCTAAAGATGTAAATGTCAAATTATAAATAGGTATGGTGACTTCATACGGGCGGGCTGGAGAAATATTCTTGATTGCATCTTGAAGCTGCACAAGCTTGGTCTTCTTCCTGCACGGGTTGCTAGTGATGCAGCTGATGATTCAGAGCTTTTGTCAGAACCTGGTCATGGGAAACCTTTAACAAGTTCTTTATCCAATGCTCACATGGCAGCTGTCAGTACTCCAAGGAGGTCTTCCGGGCTAATGGGCCGGTTCAGCCAACTCTTATCCCTCGAGACAGAGGATCCGCGACTGCAACCATCCGAGCAGCAACTTGCTGCTCATCAACGCACTCTTCAAACAATTCAAAAATGTCATATTGATAGTATTTTTACCGAGAGCAAGTTTCTTCAAGCAGATTCTTTGGTACACCTTGCACGGGCACTCATTTGGGCAGCTGGGCGGCCTCAGAAGGGTAACAGTTCTCCTGAAGATGAAGATACTGCAGTTTTCTGCCTAGAGTTATTAATTGCAATCACGTTAAACAATAGGGATAGGATTGTAATTCTTTGGCAAGGTGTTTATGAACACATAGCCAACATTGTCCACACAGCCATGATGCCATGCGCCCTTGTTGAGAAGGCAGTTTTTGGACTTTTAAGAATCTGTCAACGACTGCTTCCTTACAAAGAGAATTTGGCAGATGATCTTTTGAGGTCACTTCAGCTTGTTTTAAAACTTGATGTCAGGGTGGCGGATGCATATTGTGAGCAAATAACTCAAGAAGTGAGCCGTTTAGTTAAAGCAAACGCTTCTCATATCCGGTCCCCAATGGGCTGGAGGACTATTATGTCTTTACTTTCCAATACCGCCCGAGACGTTGAAGCTTCTGAAGTGGCATTTGATGCACTTGTGTTCATCATGTCCGATGGGATCAACCTAATGCCAAGCAACTTTACTGTATGTGTAGATGCAGCAAGACAATTTGCTGAGTCACGTGTTGCACATGCTGATCGGTCTGTTCGTGCACTCGACCTTATGTCGGGGTCCATCAGCTGTCTAACTCAGTGGGCCCAAGAGGCGCGAGAAGCAGCGGGAGAGGCAGAGGCTGCGAAAACTTGTCAAGATATAGGAGAGATGTGGCTGAGACTTGTGCAAGGCTTAAGAAAAGTTTGTTTGGATCAGAGAGAAGATGTTAGGAACCATGCTCTTTTATCACTGCAAAAGTGTCTGACTGGGGTTGAACAAGTGAACATCCTGCATGGACTCTGGTTACAGTGTTTTGATATGGTCATCTTTACGGTTCTTGATGACTTGCTAGAAATCTCTCAAGGACACAGTCAGAAAGACTTCAGAAACATGGAAGGAACCCTTGTTTTGGCATTAAAGCTTCTTTCAAAAGTGTTTCTACAGCTGCTTCCGGAGCTTTCGCAAGTAACTACTTTTTGTAAACTATGGTTAGGCGTTCTTAGTCGGATGGAAAAATACTTGAAAGTCAAAATCAAAGGTAAAAAGAGCGAAAAGCTTCAAGAATTAGTGCCCGAGCTTCTTAAAAACACACTAATTGTCATGAAAAACAAAGGAGTGCTGGTTCAAAGAACCGCCCTCGGTGGAGATAGCTTATGGGAACTCACTTGGCTTCATGTGAATAATATTTCCCCATCCATCCAATCAGAAGTTTTCCCAGATCAAGATCGTGAACAAAAACAAGTGCTTTCTGGTGAAAGTGAATCGGGCACACAAGAAACAGTCGAATGAATGTAATCAAGTCAATTACAACTAACAATGGGCTTTTTGATCTTCGTGGCGGTACGCATTTTCATTCTTTGTTATCTTTTCCTGTCTATATGTATGTACAAAACTCAGATGAAGCATTCGAGTATAGTCTGTTTTGCTTTTAAAAGCAAGGTATATGTGCACTTCCTTTTAGTTTCCAGGCTTTTAGTGAGGTATAGAGGCTACAATTTAGATTGCGGTTATTAGGTTTAGTATCTTAATTGATGTTCATAATGACTGAAGATTTGAAAGCAGTTACTTAGCAGAAGATAAAAAGGAAATTGGAGTTTTAATGCCCTGGTGTTTATGACTTCAGTAAAAAAACTCTTATTCTGCTTGTAGCAATTTAAATAAAAAGTAGTTAAAAAGTTAGTTGTAGTATTTGTACCTTCCTATAGTTGCAAAAGTAGAATTTTTTTTACAAGAGATACACTTTCTTGCATGAATTGATTAGGGTATTTTTTTTATCAGTGATTGTTGTAACATTTGATATCTTACCTAATTTTCTTTGGCTAACTGTACGTGAAAAAAATTGTAGCGTAACATAGCTAAACATGGCATAACATAATAACGTTTTTATTCTTATTATTCACCTTAGCCTAACAATTATTTTGTAAAAGTTAATCCTCCCCCTTACCTCTCAGTTGACAAATCCCTTCAAATTCTCCATAGGCTCCTTAAACGTTTCGTTAAACAATTTTGAATTTTGATCAAATCAGATCAACCCTTGGTCTTATGTCCTATTTAATGGTTCGTCACCTTCAAGAAACCAAACAAATTGATTGATTCATGACGACTCAAAATGATAGAGTGAGGTTTAATGTTGGTGGCAAGATCTTTGAAACGACCACCACAACCTTAGCGATCGCGGGCCGGGATTCATACTTTGGACCCATGTTTAACGAAAACTGGGACCTTCTAACGAATCCCAGTGGCGAACACTTCATTGATCGTAACCCAGATTGTTTTTCTATCATTTTAGACTTATTACGAACTGGGAAACTTTACATTCCACCAAACGTACCCGAAAAACTCTTCTACGAAGAAGCACAATTCTACGGCCTCATGAACCACGTCCGATCAGCAAAATGGGGTCAATTTGACGGCAACCGTCTTCAGTCATCAAAATCCATCAGTGGCCGTGCACAAGGCGTCGGCAAATTGATTAGAGCGTCACATGATGGCGGCTGTTGTGTCGCACATGGACGCATGGTTCATGTTTACGATTGGATGTTTGAAGAACACCCTCCAATAAACCTTGATGACCAATGGGTGAGGGATGCGTGTTGGGTCGGACCAGTGGACCCAACTGGGCTAGTGATCAGCATGGGTAACCCTGGTGAAGGAGGGTTGGGGTTGTTTAATTCAACAACAGGAGAACTAAAACTCAAGTTTAACGTCACACATGCAGATGCAGGGCCCTTGAGTATTAGCGACTGTTGTAAACTATTCTCTGGTTGTAAAGATAGAAGCAAAGAAAACGGAATTGGTGTTTGGGACCCAAACACGGGTCAACAGGTTGATTTTTTCTACGAACCACCCGGGTTGTCATTTGGAGACGCTAATAAGCTTCAATGGTTAAAAAGTTCCGGTTCTTTGTTTGTAGCCGGCTTGTTTCCTAGACAACACAACTGCTACTTTATTTTGCTAGACTTTAGGTTGAAGTCAGTGGTTCGGTCTTGGTCTTCGGCTAATTATGATCTTGGGCAGGTCCAAGATGCTATTGTCATTGAAGATAATAACTCGATATGTGTGGTCAATGAGTTGGGGGATTTAGGGTTTATGGATTTGAGGTGTGATTCTGGTTTGGGTTTGAGGTGTAAAACATGCTCTGTTAGATGGAGAGGAAGTCCCCTAATGCAAGAGAAAATGCCCTCATTTTGTTACCCTAAACTAGCATTACACGAAGGTCAGTTGTTTTTAACCATTGACGATTACGTTTTGGTGTTTTGTGGGTCGGATTGGGTTCTAACATCGAAGCTTAGAAAGAGTTTTGGTGACCCGATTGGGGATTATTCGATTGGCAGCCAATTGTTGTCAACCGTGAAAGATTACGTCTCGGTGTTTTGTGGGTCGAATTCGGTAATTTCAAGGTTTAAAAAGAGTTTTGGTGGCCCGATTTGTGATTTTTCAATCGGGGGTGATCGGCTTTTTGTTTTACATGGGGAAGAAAACTTGTTTGATGTTTGGGAAACTCCACCGTCGCCTATTGTGAATTTGTATGCATGAATTAACATTTGGTACGTACTTGGAACTATATATGTATCGAATTTGAATTTATGTTTTGTTTTTAATTGAGTTTGCAACTGCCCTATATTACATATTACCCAATATATATAAAAAATCAACAATCGAAACCCGTATGAGTATATGTATGAGTATATGTATGAGTATATGTATGTGGGTTGTAAGGGTTTATGAGGGACTTGTAACACACAATTAAAAGATCCCTTGATTGATAATTTACTAGGAAATTGAAAAGAAAAACGTGAACGTACGGCTTCTTTAATTCCCTTAAATCGACTGCTTCCAGCTTGGAATCAAGAAACGAAAAACCTCCCATTATGGAAGAGTTATTGTTGAAGGTTATAACAACGTTTATCGGCCATCACAATTGTCTTACTCTGTTGTGGTTCGACACAAAATACGTACTAGAAAGGTTTGATCACAATACATGTAGGGTTCGTCATTGTATGACTTCCTAATGTGTATATGGCGTTGTATGATCACAAAATGTACTTGTCCCGAGAAAAAAAAAAACTTTACCCGACGACATTTCATCACACAGTCTTTCCTTAGGACACATTTTTCGGTAGAGCTCAAAGTATGACATTTGTTTAGGTGTCATCGGGATAGGGCAACCTATAGCAATGACATATCACACATCTTTGCTAAAGGTTTAACTAACAAGGAAACTTGGATTCCAAATCTATCAACCAATTAAACCCTAATAGGTTTATCTTTGTTGTAAATTAATACTAGATTGGCTAAATGTTTGATAAACCTATTTGTGGGTTACACAATGATTTATCGGATTAGACGAACGTTACTCCATCGAATCTAATTTGATGAATCTATGAATTATGAATAATTGATCTGTTAGAATGTTTGAAGCACCCTTAGGTTTAAACATCCGATTGAAGCACCGATTCGTTGTTTGGACTTTGGAGCATCTTTTCAAGATAATTTTATATCAATCGACTCGTATTTTTTTTCGGAAAATAATCTAACGCTATTAAGACATTTTTAACGGCGATTCGTTGGTGGCAAAAATGATAAAAGTTGGGACCGCCAACACATATTTAATATTTCAATAATTGGGACCGATACCGACCAATACAAAATAAATAAAACACTATTAAAATCTAATATTCTTTTTAATCTGCTAAATAAATTTATATATTTTTATTTCATGTAAAAAAGTTACATGATTATTAGTAATAAAAACTAATCCTCGACTAAATCTTGAACTTCATCCTCACCTAGAAGTGTTCGAATCATTCAAGCATTTCCTCTAATCCGCTATTAAAGTGTTAAGTGGGCATCATTTTCAACTCTTTCATGCTCAGTCACTTGTTTTTTTTTTGTTTTTCCTCAGACATTGCCGTCATCCTCTAAATTCATATCAAAATCATATTGTGTAAAATGATACAAACGTACATATCATCTATCATTTTATCATTTGTCTATAATTGACAAGAATTTTTCACAAAATATCATCGTTGCTTAAAAACACCAAAGCAACTTTTGATGGCCTTTATTGACTCTCAACTTTGGATGTATGGACTCTGAACCTCCATCATGGTTGCAACTTGCAATACATATATTTTTAACTATGCATAACTACGTTAATATTACGCTCAGCGTGCGAGACAATGTTATTTTTTTTACGTGTGTAACGACACAACGATGTTGGCGCAATACAAGACACATCAAAATCCTAATCTCATCATGGTAACGCATATAACGAAATCATAAAAATTAAAAAGCGCGCTATGTAAGACCGCGACCTGATGTTAATAAGTAAATGCATGTAATGACTAACATATTTTAAACAAACATTCATTTGGTTTGGTTTCAGTCCTCCATGCTGATCTCGTAGACACGAACACAAAATCGAAGCTTCAATCCATCAATCTCGCCTTAATCAATCACCAAAACCTCATTCATTCACGTCGCAAACTAAACACAACCGCAATTTCAATGCATCAGATGTTGGGAGATTTATCATAATTGTTTCTAGGGTTTCAAATTCACTCATTTTCAATCGCAATGTTACGTAGATTGTTGACAAAAAAACCGCCTGATACCCTCGTCACTGTCTTTGAAAGAATTTACGGTAACTATTTCCCCTTCACATGATGGAGCTATTACTTTTATATTTCATCTCTTCAGCTTTAGTTTTGTAACTAGCATCTGATCATGAACTTGTTATATCATTTTATGTGTATGTTGAACTTGTTAAATCATTTTAAAGTGTCCTTTTGTTTATTACAATTCTCATAACTTGGATTAGAATGTTGCATTATGTGTAGGTAGATGTGTTATTTAGTTTATTCAAGATTAGAACTTAATGACAGTTTGATGTATGATTGTTTTGGCCTGTTTGGTGTATAGTTTTCGACTGCTGTTTCAGCAATGGAGCTTGGGAAGAAGATTATAAAGCTTACGCAGACAACATAATACGTCAATGCATGGATATGTATCAGGAATCTTCAATCATGATCCTCGATTTCCGGGAGGGAGAAAAAGGAAGCAAGATTACGTCTGCTTTGTCGGAGTATAATATTACTATAATGGACTATCCTCGGCATTATGAAGGTTGCCCATTGCTCTCAATGGAGGTTATCCACCATTTTCTAAAATCAACCGAAAGTTGGCTCTCAGCTGCACAAGAAAATATTCTTATAATGCACTCTGAGCTTGGTGGTTGGCCGGTTTTGGCGTTCATGGTAGCTGCATTCTCACTTTACCGAAAGAATTTCACTGTTGAAACAAAGGCCTTGGACATGGTGTATAAGCAGGCTGCTAATGATTTGTTACCCACCATGTCACCAATGAACCCCGTACCTTCTCAGTTGAGGTATTTACAGTACGTATCAAGGAGGAATGCTGACTCAGAATGGCCTCCTGCTGACAAGGCACTCACTTTGGATTGTGTAATAATGAGAATGGTTCCTGATTTTGATGGAAAAGGGGGCTGCTGCCCTGTATTTAGGATTTATGGACGCGATCCTCTGCTACATATTGATAGAACCCCTAAACTTCTGTTCTCAACCCCAAGGAGACGCAAGAATATCCGATACTACAATCAGGTAAGATGTCTACTCTTTGTTATAGTATGCAATATCACTGGTCTATGTCAGCGTCTTATACAATCAGCTTTGTTATGTTCTTAAAGGTAGTTATGTCTGCTAAAAAATCAACATTATATAATCTGGTGTAATTGGTCTGTGCAGTCATACTTCACTTGACCTTATCTTGAAAGAAATGGTGCCTGGGAGGTCAAACCTTTATAGCTAGCTCCTAAACCATCATTTAAAACACAAACCGCCTAATAGATGTTCGGTTTTCTTTGAACAAATAAGACCCCATGTATCAACTATCAAGTCATGCTTATCTCAATGCTTTATATTACAATCGATAACGTAGGATACGAACAAACACACCCAACAAAATCCCACTTATGCAATACAATCTGGGGAGGGTGAGATGAAGGCAAACCTTATCTCTATCCCAAGGTATAAAGAGGATGATTGCAAAGAGGTAACCTAGGATACCTGAAACTTGTACACTATATTTATTGGACCTCAGCTGAAACATTAAACTTTCTAACTTGAGCATGGTCTTTTGAAGAACATTACTTATATATATTACACAAGGACTTTGTTATTCACTGCTTAAAGAAGAAACAAGTCACAGAACTTACCTATATAGCAATGCATGATAAACTGCCATGCCTTTATTCTAGGAAGATAAATGTAACTAATTATTTTGACTTCTCCTGACTCATCTATCTATTTATACGATTTTAAAGTAGAAGCTAGATCAATTAGTTAGATAGTCATAAGATTGATTTTACTGATATGACTAATACTTTCCTATAATATTGTTGCTTTTGAACTGTTGATTCACTGTTCTGACCCTTGCTATGCAATACAGGCAGAAAATGAACTTGTTAAAATTGATATTAATTGCCATATTCAAGGTGATGTTGTGCTGGAGTGTATTAGTTTGCATGATGACACGAAAGAAAAAATCATGTATCGTGCCATGTTCAATACAGCGTTCATTAAATCAAACACGTTGATACTAAATCGTGATGAAATTGACATACATTGGGATGCTAAGGAACAATTTCATAAAGACTTCAGAGCTGAGGTATATTTCATGAATTTCGACTAGCATTCATATATGTTTTAATGCACACACTTACAAACTATATATATATATATATTTATTTATATCTATGTGTCTTTATCGAATGCAGCTTCTTTTCTCTGAAATGGACGCCTCAGCTTTTATGGTTCCGGTATATTTGTCAAGTTTTGAGGAAGAGGGGCTCCCAGTGGAAGCATTTGCTAAAGTTCAAGATATGTTTGGTAGCGTGGATTGGTTTGTTCCTAGGAGTGATGATGCCTTAAGTAGGCTCCAGCAGATGCCTTTATTTGATGTTGTTAATGAAATGTTGGAAAGTAGTTCTCATCAAAGAACTGAATCGACCCATTTGCTTCAAACACGTCCTAAAAGAAACAATATTCAGGATAAAGAAACCAAAACAAACACCTCATACTTGGATGCTGTTGGACCTAGAAGTATTTCCCTTCCCAAAAAATTACCATCATCAACATCATCTGATACACAAACATTCATGGATGCTTCTACAAGATCTCTCTCTTTTTCATCATCCATGCCACCTCATATTATCTTTGCATGTTCACATCCTTCTGCATCTGAAAAACTGGGTGAAACCACAACGTCTGAATCGGCTCCTCCTCCTATCCAACCACCAGATGGTAAGGCTGGTCCGCCGCCTCCACCGCCACCACCACCTCCAAAGAAGACCAGTGGACCACCTCCACCCACTCCTCCGAATACCGGGACTGGAGCTCCTCCCCCACCTCCACCAGCTCCAAAACCTCCAGCACCGCCAGCCCCTCCCCCACCAAAGCCTAAGTCAGCACCACCACCCCCTCCTCCAGCTGCTGCTTCTTCTAAAGGAAATGTGAAAGAAGGTGGCGATGCACCACCTCCACCATCCAATGCGTCTGCTCCTTCCCCGCCACCTTCTACTAATAAGGGGCGTACTAGGACAGCTGGTGGGAAGAATCATCCGACGAAGAAACTGAAGCCTTTACATTGGTCAAAGTTCAGTCGAGTAACACAAGGGAGTTTGTGGGCTGAAAAACCTGATGACGATTCAAGGTATTTCATCTTCTTTGTTGATTCTTGGTTTCTTGATATTCTCATTTTTCTTATGGTTAATGTGCATTAATTAGGGCACCAGAGTTTGATGTGTCGGAACTTGAAAATCTATTTTCAGTAGCAAATCCAAAATCAGATAGGGCTGCAAAAGCAAAATCTCAAGCATCTAATAAACCCGACATAGTACACCTGGTAAAATAGTTTCCTTTTTGATGCATGCATTAAATTTCTTGTAGAATCCAATCAGAATAATTGCATTAAAGCTATGTTTATTTGTTAACGAATGAGTTCAAACACCTTTGCATATGTTACTATGTTAGTGATTGATATTTCACACTTCTAGCACAGATTGAGCACAAGCGATCATACAACTGTGAAATCATGCTCTCAAAGGTGAAGACACCATTGCATGAATTGATGGTAAGCTCAAAATCTTTGAATCTTTAATAGTAATGAATAAATGATATGAATCAAATTAAAAAAGGTAATCGGGTTTCTATGCTACTTTCATGAGTTTGTCTACATTACCTACTCTTCTTAGAACTTAGCAAATGCAAACCTTTTTAGCCCATCCTTTTATGCTTTTGTTATGTAGAATTCGTCAGAGATATAAGAAAAACTATGAACACAACGAATTTCATAAGCCAAAAAAGATGTAGAAAAAACATGAAATTCTCATTAGTTGCAAGGTAATTCCTTTTTTATGTTCAGAGTTTCTCTTAACATAAGCTAAGTGTTAGTCGTTGGGTGGCACCTAATGATTACATGGGAATTTCCATAAAAGGTACTAGAATCATATACTCAAATAACTGCAGAGAAATATAAAAATATATCTAGTGATAGCTCAAGTGGTAGCCCTGATGCCCCTCATCGATGAGGTCCCAGGTTCATTTCTTAAAAACTTCACAGGGGGCCACCTCATGCTTCAGCTGTGTCTAGACCGTTTAGTCTGGCGGGGATCGGGTGTTCATCCCATAAGTGGGTTCTCACGCTTAAGAAAAACAACAATTGTCAAAGGCCGATACTTATATAAAATCACTATTTGACACATTTGTCATTTGGTAATATGTGCTCACTGCATCCTAAGATTCTAATGTGTATGTTTACAGTTTGAATCTCTGTCAGAGTTTAATACTTTATCAGACTACATATATAGTTTAATCCTTATGAAATCGAGTTATACACACAATCAATATACAATTACTCTTTCTGGTGTATGATAATTATATAAATAGTCTAATATGCTTTAGTTGCAAACTTTGACAGGATTATGTCCTTGCTTTGGATGATTCAGCGATGGATGTTGAAATGGTGGATAACCTTACAAAGTTCTGTCCTACCAAGGAGGAGATGGAACAAATTAAGGTGTAATGTTAGTTGAGCTAATTAATTAACTACTTTAGTATCAGGTTACATGTGGCCAACATTAGCCTAGTTTCTATCTCTATTATTCTACATTTCTTTTGAAGTTTGTGGTTTAATAGATTGAATTATGCTTTCATAGGTGTTATTTGTAATATAAGTATTTTTTTATGCTTAGGGATATAAAGGAGATAGGGAAAACTTGGGCAAATGTGAACTGGTATGTGACAACCATTCTGTCCATGAATCATATAAGCAATTAACTTCGTTAATATGGATTTATTTATTATTTCTGGTAACAGTTCTTCATTGAGATGATGAAAGTTCCACGTGCAGAAGCTAAACTTAGAGTTTTCTCTTATAAGTTACAGTTTAGTACACAGGTTAGAAAACATTATTACATGCATTTTCCGGCTTAGTATAATACTAGATTTTAATTTGGTGTTCTTTTTGAAATTTAGGTTTCAGATCTTTGCACGAATTTAAACATTGTATATTTGTCAGTAGAACAGGCAAGTTTTATCTCTTCCATTAATCTTGCAGATAATCGTGACAATATAGTTGAATAGAACTTTTCTTTTTCATGTATGTTGATGGTGCTTATATCAGGTCAGGAGTTCTATGAAGTTGAGAAGAATCATGCAGACAATTCTTTCTCTAGGAAATGCTTTGAACCAGGGAACTTCAAGAGGTGACTTATTACAATATTTTTGTATGTTGACCTCTAGCTGCAGAAATAAAGTATTTCTAATCTTTGTTTATATTTTGGTTTAGGTGCTGCTGTTGGGTTTAGATTGGATAGCATCCTTAAACTAAACGACACACGTGCCAGGAACAACAAAACGACACTGATGCATTATCTTTGTAAGGTGCCGCTTCTTATCTTTTTATTTATTTTATCTTTATTAAATAAATTTATTTTATAAAGCGGATAAATTGTTTCTTTTACATTTGTTGGTATCTCTGGTGGATATCTTAGGTGCTTGCAGACAAACTACCCGAACTCCTTGATTTTTCCAAGGAACTTAGCAGTTTGGAACCTGCATCAAAGGTTATCTTGGTGGAACTCGCATATTTTTAATGGAAGTTATTTCAGTTTCTTTTTTGTTGATTACATTAATTTTTCTTTCCAGATACAACTAAAGGCATTGGCAGAAGAAATGCAATCTATTACCAAAGGACTGGAGAAAGTAATTCAGGAAAAGAGAATGTGTAAAAAAGATGGACATGTGTCTAAACGTTTTCGGAAGGTACACGCATAATTTAATTATCGTAGCAACTGACTATATTCTGATGAACATGGTTAAGATTATTTAGGAACGTTATGTTGTCCCATAGTGAGAAAGATAAGAAGGATGATTAAATTTCCATCATGATATTTTTTCATTCATACTTTATACTGGAATGTAATTGCTTAATTTTCGTTTTCCATGTTTAGTCTCTAAAGAAGTTTCTTACTTCTGCGGAAAGTGAAGTAAAGTCCCTGGCTTCATTGTACTCTGGGGTGGTATGTCTCAATCTCTTGTAGATATAAAGTAGAGGTGGCACGGAGGCTAGATTGGGTTACCTGTCAAGACGGGTATGTTTCGTACATGTTGAAACTTGAAACAAGCTGAGCTGAGTTGACCTGCAAAAATATATTCATCCACTTTTAAAGAAATTTATGAAGTTAATGCGCTAATTATGATTTGTAAAACAATATTAATTATGTAGAAGTGAACTACTGGTTTTGAACCCCCAACCTTTTGGTTATGAGGCACACAACTTACTAGGATGTCTCCTTGGTGTCAATAGTCTACTTTTAAAGATGTGGCCTTCTAAATAAATCTACTTAAATTAAATGGGTCGAAATTGCCACCTCTATGTGAACTTGCTAAGGTTGGTTGTAAAGGTGCATTGTTTTACAGGGCAAAAGTGTGGATGCTCTAATTCTCTACTTTGGAGAAGATCCTGCTCGCTGCCCATATGAACAAGGTAATCATCAAAAGGACGCAAATCTTGATGACTTTGATTATATTTGTGTTCCATTAGACTAATATGCTTGCATTCAATGATGTTATGATACGATTGTCAGTTATTTCAACATTGCTTACATTTGTGAGGATGTTTAATCAAGCCCATGATGAGAACGGCAAGCGAATAGAGGCAGAAAAGAAAGCGGCGCAGAAGGAATCCGAACTAGAAAAGTTAAAACATCATAATCATCCGAAACAAGAGTCAGAATCAACAAAAAATACCAATACAAAAAATACCATTACAAAAAATACCAATAATCAGTCAGAAAGTGCTAAATAACTACAAATATTATTACTATTTTACCTCTTCATGGAATTCCAATGGTTAATGGGTGCATGTGTTGCAGCCAACAGGGATGAATGTCTGAAATGAACAGTTTTTGCTACAACTGACCCGCCATTTAACCCAAGGTATTGTCTTGGTTATCTAAGTTTTTGTTTTTTGATTTTTGTGTCATTAATGGCATTTTAGTATAATTTGATTTTTGTGCACACACTCGACCAAGAACACACTCGACCAAGATTATTCTTATTCCGAGCCTTAAGGAACCTCTAAAGGCCCTAAGGGGCGTAGCCCCTACCAATGGGGTCTAAATGGCAACGCCCCTAGCGGGGTTCAAAGCATATAACCCTGGCACGCAGCACGCTGCTTAGCAGCATCTGCTTAGTTCCTACTTATATCAGTTGCAACTTAGTGAGTAGCGGTAGCTAAGTTACCACTGATGAACTTTTCAATTTTTCATACCGACGATTTTTACTTCCATCCACTGTACTCTTTTACGAAGGCATATAGCCCTGGCACGCTGCTTAGCAGCATCTGCAAGTTTACAGAAAAAACATTCTCATGCATGACAATCCTTTATCTTACCAGATTATCACAAGTTATTACAAGTTGGAGATTTCATATCAATTTGCTTGAAATTCATGTTGATTTTTTTTTGCAGCGAAGACGAATGGGCGCCAACTTTTGTAAATGTACAAGAAACTTACTACTAAAACGCCAAGATGGTTTGCGTGCATGGCAGATGTGGTTTATGCAATCCGATTAGGTTTGTTCTTTGTACAAATTAGACGATGAATATTTGGTTGAGATTAGTGATTACCCTTTACCGTATATAATGTTTCAGAATCTCAGGATAAATTTTGTTCCCCTCAAGACTCTACTAGTTTCATAGGTACACCTATCTAAAAGATTCTTTTCCTCTCTACCAAAAAATGGTTAAAAAAACTTTACGAAAATAGAAACAATAACGGACCTACGTGATCAATATGTGTTCAAAGCGGTGATCTACGTGGTCAATTCTTTGGTATAAAATGTGTAGTGTGTAGATTAAAAAATGAAAAGAAAACAAACAAACGTACCTAGTCAAAACGTGAATTTATAAAAATATGATATTTACTAACATTGTGAGGGTACACAACAAGGGTTTTGTCATACTTGTGAAAGTTTTATCTTATTCTTCTGTAACTTTATCAATATGGCTTGTCCAAGAATTAAAACATCATCTTTTAAACACATAATTATGAGTAAAACAGAGAAACATACCTTCTAAATGACGAAGGAAGGTAGACTTATTCAACAAGTGTGGTTTTGTTTGCATCATAATAATATTATCATTAGTAAGACAATGACAATTAAATCAATTAATGTGCAAATTAAATAAGAAACTTTTTATCTTATTTCAAGTGATGTGCATCTTCCTAGTAACTTGACAAATAATAAAGACGAACACTAGATGTTTTGATTCAATCATCTTATATTAAATGTGCCTCATGAACTTCGAATTAAACGTCAAAAAACAACCTGCTCAAAGTATGAGACAAAAGAGAACACTTATATATATCATTCTCTCTTTGCTAAACACTCATCACCTCAAGATAAACATACTAATAATAATTAACCATGGGAATTAGCTGGTCCATTTTCATGATTAAGTTAATGCTGATGCTAACAGGGCTCACCACTGCATCATTGCACTCCCAAACATACATCATTCATATGGACCATTCACAAAAACCAGACCACTTTTATAACCATGAGTCTTGGCACCAGCATACTTTCAAGTCCTTGTCGTCGGGTTGTCCCCACGATGATAAACAAGCGTTCCTATACTCTTATACTCATGTCATGCATGGGTTTAGTGCGAAGCTAACCTCGTGCCAACTAACTGAACTTGAGAAGTCACCTGCACATGTAACGACATACAAAGAGACGTTTGGAAAGATGTTCACGACCCATACACCGAAGTTCCTAGGACTGAACCGTGGCTCGGGTATATGGCCAACTGCGTCTTATGGGAAAGACGTGATTATTGGAATAATTGATACTGGAATATGGCCTGAAAGTGAGAGCTTTAATGACAAAGGGATGCCTGAGGTACCATCAAGATGGAAAGGGAAGTGTGAAAATGGTACGGCTTTTAGCCCATCTCTTTGCAACAACAAGTTGATCGGGGCGCGATCGTTTGGCAAAGGACTTCAGGCTGCCGGCGTTAATATCTCAGCCGAGTATGACTTTGAATCGGCTAGAGACTGGATGGGTCATGGGACCCACACATCGTCCACAGCCGGAGGGAACTATGTATACGGTGCTAGTCACTTTGGCTATGCAAAAGGTGTAGCCAAAGGTGTAGCACCGCGTGCACATTTAGCCATGTACAAAGTCCTTTGGTCGAGTGACACAGATGAATCTGCGGCTACTGATATTCTAGCCGGTATGGATCAAGCCATTTCAGATGGGGTTGATATAATGTCATTGTCGATAGGGTTAGATCACACACCTTTGTTTGAAGATGTAATCGCCATTGCATCGCTTTCGGCAATAGAAAAAGGAATCGTTGTCGTTTGTGCTGCCGGAAACGATGGACCGGCTTCATCCACGATATACAACGGTGCACCATGGATCATGACTGTAGGTGCAGGTACAATGGACCGAAGTTACATTGCAACATTAGAACTAGGAAACGGGATGAATTTCGAAGGCATTTCATACTTCCCAACGAGTGTTTTGATTACTGATACACCTTTGTACTATGGAAGTAATGATACAAAAAAAGCCGGGTGTTTATTTTTGATACCAAGTGAGGTTAAAGGAAAAGTAGTATTGTGTGATGAAAGTAACTTGGATCTTAATGAGCAGATGAGTGTTGCAGTATCAGCAGGTGCATATGGTGCAATTTTTTTGTCTGAATCGCTGTTTTTGGACCCTGAAGATTATTCAATACCGGGCATATTGTTGCATACTCGCTACGCGAAGGAAATAAAAGAATACGCAAGGAACGGTAACAACACGATTGTGAAAAGTATGAGGTTTGTCATTACTAAAACAGGCACGAGACCTGCTCCACAAGTGGCATATTTCTCTTCACGTGGACCTGACCCGATTACTCCAAATGTTTTAAAGCCAGATATTCTTGCTCCTGGTGTGGATGTGTTAGGAGCGGTTAGACCAGACGTGCCTTTCATGGAGGCTGGAGACTATGATTTATTGACAGATTACGCACTCTACTCAGGCACATCAATGGCTGCACCACATGTAGCAGGTGTTGCAGCTCTAGTAAAGGCGGTCCATCGCGACTGGAGTCCAGCAGCCGTTCGGTCTGCTATGATTACCACTACAATTAAAACAGACAATGTTGGTGGAACCATTCGAGACCAATGGAATGGGGTAGTGGCTACCCCGCTAGAATTCGGGGCGGGCCATGTCAATCCCAACCGAGCAATGGACCCTGGACTCATCTACGATATTGGTCCACAAGACTACATAAATTTCTTATGTGGTCTTGGGTATACCGCAAAGCAAATGAGTACTGTCTTAAGAACAAGTCAGTGGAGTTGTGAAAACCGAACCGATCTTAACTACCCTTCATTTATCGCAAATTTCTCGAACCAAGCCACCTCTCAGTCCGAAATGCATTTCACAAGGACTGTCAAAAATGTTGGAGATGATGCATCCACTTATCGGGCTGTTATAAAGGTTCCTACCGGAATGACAGTCAACGTCGAGCCTGACACTCTCAGATTCACAGATAAGTATCAGGAACAGAATTTTGTACTAAGTGTACAAATCGACAAACATTCTCCAAGCGTAAAATACGGGTATCTTGAATGGATCGATGAGCATAACCACACGGTATCAAGTCCTATTGTAGTCATCTAAGATTGACACGTCTCGTAACCGTTATATTGTTGATGATATTAGAGTAGTTAAGAGTTTGCTTTAGTTTTTGTTGTTAGCAATTATTTTGTTATTTCTGTTATGTATTTAGTTATGTCTTGATAGACATTTCTATGTAAACAGATGTCATATTTTGTCAAATTATCACAATTCAATATACAAAATTTTACTTTCATATTAGTAGTTGTCATTGAGACAAAGCGTAATGCATCAAAGCATAATGAATGGGTTGCATCATGTGACCCAGAGCTAGACCTGAAACCTTTTATCAACAACCCCTTAAATGTGTGGGTTTGCGACAACGCTTCCACGTTTATTTTTTTCACAGTTTTACGTCTCGCCACAAGGTATTAATACTAGTTATTACCTAAAAACTGGTTTTTTTACACGTCTAACATGAACGTTAAAAAAAAGAGTGGAAATCAATGATCGAAATAACATTTTACAATGAGTAAATATAATAACAATACAACTACTTTATTAAATTTTAACTCACATGAAAATTTAATTCGTACACGTGCTTTCAAAATTTTCAACTAGGTTTAGAAAAGTTTAGGCCCAATATTAGCCATGTGTAGTGAAACAATGGTAACGCCCCATTTTTCAGTGCACGTCAGATTATGCATCACTTTCCAAAATAAGGTGTGATGTGGGTAAGGCCTCACCTAATTTTGACCATCATAATGCCCGGGCGTGGTATGCTAGGCGTTATGGGTGCCATGACGTCCCACTACGCATGGTTTTAGGCTACCAAGACAGGGTTTGACCGTCTCATATAGGGATTAGATGGCACCGATAACAATACGAATTCAGAAATAGTACGTACCGAGTATTGTATAGAGTTTATTGTTTTGGTGCCGATATCGGTATCGATATTCTCTTTCTCTACGAAAAAAGTGATTACTATATATTGAAAGAAAATGTAATAAAATGGCAACTTGCTAAAGTGATCAAGGTAAAACACGTTGTAACAATTTGTGCCACATGCATCAAACACATTGATACACTAAATATCTTACTACATACATCAAACACATGCACTAAATGCAAATACCATAGTTGCAAACCAAGAAACGAATTTTTGACAAAATTTTAAAACCAAAACCACTCCATATAATATCTTTTTTCTTTTAATATATAGTAATAATACGAGAAAAAACAAATAGATAAATATGTTGTAAAATATATACCTATAGTTAAACATGAGGGGTTGATGTGTAAGTTTAAAGGGGTTAAAATGTAACATTTAAAATTCATGCACAAGGCTCTTGTGTAATATGCTTTTGATTTGAGGAATTGAGGTGTGTTGTATGGTTTTTTAAGTTTGAGCTTTTTATAATATATGACCTCGGCCAAAATTGTTATTTGTGTGAAATAATAATTTATAAGAAGTGACGAGTCTTCGACTAAAAAAAGGTTGGAGTGAGCTTCATTATGAGCTAGTTCTAAAAGAACTGCTCTTAAGCACCCATAAGATGGGGCAGACGGAGTTTCGAACTCGATCATTGCACTTCATTTGAGTATAAAAAATTTTCCGTTGTGTCACATTTTAAAATAAATGATTGTCGTGTTAAATAATATATTTTTTTATTAACTAAACAAAAAGTTATAGATAAAAAAAAAGCTGTTTTATTGTTTTATAACTTCTTGCACAAATGCAACAAGGGTAAAATGAATTGCAATAAAAGGTACTAGTTTAGTGTCCGTGCTACGCTCGGAAACACAAAATTCAAGCGATGTTTTTAAGAATATTCATGAATGTTACAATCAGTTTTGAGACAAACCGTGGTAAACCGGAATACAGGATATACTTTTAAAAATTAGACTTTTAGTATAACAATATTATACTTAAATTTACTACACCATAAAGTGCTAAGTTTTATGGTGTAGTTTATTTTTTTTTAAATCGTATAAAAATGTTATGTATATTTATAAAATACTAAGGTCTTTAATTGTATGTTATTATTAACTTTATACATAAGTTTCATTTTTAAACCCTATAAAAAATAAACCGACTCATGTACACCCTTTGTAGTAGAGGGTTAAAAATATAAATACTCTTAAATTTTTCAGAATTCTCCAAAATATTAGGGGACCAAAAATGTAATTAGTTTTATTACACATGCTATGCTCGGGAACCTAATATCCAGATGATTAATTTTAATGATATTCATGGGGCATGAAAGGTTTCAATTAATTTTTAGACAAAACGTACCGTTATAAAACCAGAACATAAGAATTATTTAAAAACATTTTTTTAATATAGTAATATTATACTCAAATCAAAGAGAATTAAATGTTCGGTTTTATGGTGTAAACTTTTTAAAAAGAATAATATTGTATAAAAATTTATGAATGGTTAAAAGATTGTAAGATATTTAGTTATAACATATTACTAATTTATTCTTAAGTTTCATTTATATACCTTATTAAATATAAACCGAACCATGCACACCCTAGTAAAAAAGGGTTAAAAATATAACTATTCTTAAGTTTTTATAGGATCTCTTAAATATTAGGAATTCAAAATATAATTCGTTTTATTATAATATATTATTATAAATTATATATACATATTTTAATTATAAAATTATGAGTTAATTACATAAATGGGTCCTATGGTTTACTCAAAATAACAAGTTTGAGTACTAAGGTTTTTTTGTTGCAAGTTTGGGTATTGGTCTTTTAAATTGTAACGAGTTTGGGTACTAACACTAACAAGCGTTAGTTGTTCTGTTAATTTCAAGGGTTTTTTAATATTTTCATATTAGAAGGGCTATTTATGAAATTTATTATTTGTAATTTACTTAAAATATTATAAGATAAAAATAACATATTCATTTTCTTACTTTATTTTCTTTCACTGTCCACTAATTAGCACCACTGATGTGATCTAGACTATATATAAATATTTCCTATACTTTTGATAGTTTTTTGGTTACTTTTAATTGGATCTACTCGTAATTGGTTCATATCTAGATTTTAATGATCTAAAAAGAATATGAGCTAAAATGGTGTATTTCAAATTAAACTTGAGATCGCAAGTAAAACTTTAAGTATGTTTCACATTTTATTGTTATGAATTGTCCTTAAAGGTTTGAGTATTGATCATAATCATTTGCAAATTTAAAGTGTTAAATAAAGCAAAAAAACAAGCAAATTCGAATACTAAAGTGAAGCTCACGTGAAATTTCTCATTTCAATAATGTTATTACTTGTCGATTATTTTCTTATTGTATTTTCTTTCAAGAACCACTAGCTAACACCACAAACCCTATTTATAAGCCTAGTAGCACCAACCTAACCATTTAGTAAGAGTTGGATGGTGACGATTAGGGTAACACGGAGTGTGGTGGTGTAATGAATGGTGAAGAAGTTGTGAAATTGGGACGATGATGGGTTTCAACAGTGGCAAATGAGTGTTAATTAAGGCTGGAGCTTGGTGAATCTGTTGGTGATAGTAATTGGGGTTTATGATGGATGGTTGTGGTTCGGTGAATCAGGGTGGATGGTAAGGTTAGAGGGTGCCGAGTGGTGAGGGAAATAATACGGGTTGATGATGATGATGAAGTGGTCTCTAGATAATATAACTCTTAATAGCCGAGTTAAGTTACTTATGTTAAAGAGTTGTGAAAAAATATAAGGTGGTGCTAGCTGATGTCTTATGAATATATTAGTGGTGCTAACTAGTGGTTCGTAAAAAAAAGCAAAGAAAAAAATGAGTGTTTTGTTTTAAATTTTATAGTATAATATTTCATGTAAGTTACAAAACAAGTTCATCAATCGTAAATTAATTTCATAAATAACCCTTCTAATGTGAAAAGATTAAAATGCCCTTGAAGTTAACTATAAAACTAACATTTGTTAGTGTTAATACCCAAACTTGTTATAAATTAAAAGACAAATACCCAATCTTGTAACAAAAAAACCTTAGTACCCAAACTTGTTACTTTGGGTAAACCACAGGCACCATTTGTGTAATTAACTCTAAAATTATTATTATGAGATAAACTCTCAAATAATGCCAAGTAAGCAAATCAATCTTAAATGGTTGACACATAAGCAAAATTCATTTTTCTATATTATATAGAATATCAGACGTTAACAATATTTAATATTGAGCATATTTCAGAATACATGAATATGTATATCAATATTGTAACATGTATATATGAAGCCAACGGTTCATAATCCAACAAGAAGACTAAATAGTTATCTATGATAACTATGTATAGAGAAGAGCTTCATGAATCATGATTCATTTAACAATGCAAGATAGGTTGATTTGGTTTAATATTTTGTTTTTATATTGTTATTACAATTATTAAAATGTAAATTAATTTTATTTTTACATATAATTCTTTTATTTTATTTTAAGGACTATTTTTACTTTTCATACCTATGGACAGTCTCGGAGATAGTTCCTATATATGAGTTGAAGACTTCTCTAATCCGACTCAGATTTTTAGGAAAACGATTGCTGGCATAATTCTCCAACTCCAGTTCGGGTTATGGATTAAGGTAGTCGGATGAGTCCATGGGGTATTCAACTGATGATCAGCTCGATCTTGAGTTAGATACTTTATTAATCAAGGAATCGAATTTATATTGGTATATAGAAGGTTCGACGAATCATCAAGTTCCACATGATCTCACCCAATAATTGTTTTCTTTAAAGATAATATTCTAGCTAGGGTAAAGACGTGCCTTTGTTGATACAACCTTATGTGTATGTATGTATTAATTAATAAAAAATAACAAACAAAAATTAAGACAACCATGTAAACCGGTTGGTATTGGTTTGTCATGTTTCTTTATTCAAACGTACATTTAAGATCGATGGTGATATTTGATGCATCATTGACTCATATTTATTTTTTTTATAACTGAAAATTTTCAATTAAAATAGGTTTTTTTTCTTCAAATTAAAATAAAATCATGTTAACAGAAAGGGAAAGTGTTGGTCTTATGGTGGTTCAACTTCTCTCACCAAAACATTACACTTCTAATTAGTTGCCACCCACTCTTCATTGGAGTATTTTCTTACAATTATTATTCTCGATCTTCACCTAACAAAGTTAGTCTAAAAATATTATACAACTTCATTCCATATATATATATTTATTACTAAAACTAGGTTAGCACCCGTGGGTACCTACGGGGTTGAACGGTAAAAACTATTTATATAATTTTATATTTAAATGAGTAATAGCAAAACATCAAAAACAAAGTATGATAATACAGATGGCTGTGGGATTGACAAGTGGCGCAACATGGAGCAACAGCTTAGCGATTTATTAGAAGAGAAGATGATCTAAAGCTAACGTTACTAACCGTATTACGTATAAATAAGGGTATACTTGATATATAGGCTTGATAGAAATCAAAGAGTTCACTAGACTCATCACTCATGTGTAAATGCAAGCTTGTTTAATAAATGAGCTTAAACGCATGCTTCATATGTCATGATACTTGAACAAACCTATCTTCTCTTCTAATAAATCATTAAGCAATGACACCATATTGTATGTACTTTTGTTCTTAGATAAAAACCAATTCTAGGTCTTCTAAAAAATACAAATATTATAAGATGAAAAAATATAATCATAGTCTTACATCTAACGATTCTACAGTTATATTTGTAAGAGGTAATTTTTGTAACTTATTTAAGAGATTTTTTTATTTCTATCATATAAAGGGTATTATAGAAAATTTGTAGGTGTCACAATTAACGGTTACAAAAGTTAAATGTCTATCATATCATTATATTTTTTTCAATTTTCTCTCAAATATCAATCAATTCTTAACTATCTCTTTGTCAAATAATCAAATGAATTATCATTTTCAATTTATGACGAATGTAAATAAAATTTTATGATGCATTTCTTGATTATTTTCTATGGTCTTAAAAATTCAACCTATATCGCCCCTATACATGAATCAAACCAATGTGTAGGACTATTGACTAGAATATATAAGTTTGGTCCCTGAGGTTTAACATAAAATTTTAACGGTGTTACATAGGTGGACTGAAATAGTAAATTTGTATGAAACTAATAGACTAAAAGAGTAGAAAATAAAGTATTAGACTAAAATCATAATTTTGACTAAACCTCAGGAAACAAAATAGTAATTTACCCTAATAACAAATACAAATGTTATGTAGGAGACTATCTAACATGTGTATGGTATTATATGGCATGTAGGTGTAATCAAGTATCGTACATGATCTTCATATTTGATCCGATGAAGGAGGTTATAAAAATAGTTTTGATTCATCAGAAATATATAAGCTGATCAAAAGATATGATAACTGAAAATAGAAAATTTTAAATAACTAATACAAATGAGTTACATAACTAATAGGACATTTAATTTGTTAGGTAAATTAAATTTTGTTCTTTTCGAGTAAATTGCAGTTTTGGTTTTTTATGTTGTGTTATTGGATTTTAATACTCTCAACTATGGGGTATTGGTCGTTGTCACTCCCAACTAAAATCATCACTTCCAACTATAGGGTATTGGCCGCTGTCACTCCCGTCGTTAAAAAACACTAACTCCTTAGTGTTTGGGTCAAAAGTGTCACTTTGCAAACTTGAGGGGAAAATTTTATGTTTGTTTAATATATATATATTTCACCACTACCACCCACCACCACCAACTCCTGCGACTTTCCGGTGACTCTGGTCACCACCACCATCTCCGATGAATTTCCGGCGACTCCGATCGGAGTTAGTGGTGGTGACCGGACTCGCCGGAAATTCACCGGAGATGGTGGTGGTGACCGGAGTCACCGGAAAGTCGCCGGAGTTAGTGGTGGCGACCGGAGTCGCTGGAGTTGGTGGTGATCGGAGTTGGTGGTGGTGAGGGTGGTGGGTGGTAGTGGTGAAATATATATGTAGTAAACAAAAACAAAATTTTCCCATCAAGTTTGCAAAGTGACACTTTTGACTCAAACACTAACGGAGTTAGTGTTTTCTAACTACGGGAGTGACATCGGCCAATACCCCATAGTTGGGAGTGATGATTTTAGTTGGGAGTAGCAGCGGCCAATACCCCATAGTTGAGAGTATTAAAATCTAATAACCCTTTTTATGTTTTGATACCATTAATATTTTTAATTCCATCTTAACAGTTTTGGTCCTTGTGATTTTATTTCTAACAGAAATGGTCACAAACACTAACTTCATCAAATTTTCCTTTAACCGTTTGGTCGGACCGGTTGAACTGGAAACCGGGCTTGGAACCAGTCTGGTTAAGGGAGTTGGACCGCTGTGAGTGTGACCCGTCCTGTCAGACCGGATAGAATTGGCCAAACCGAAAAACCAAGTAGTTGAACCAGGGATCAAAAAAGAGGTTGGACAGAAAATTTTTAAATTTTTTCTATATATTTTGTATTTGTATTTAAAATATTTCTGAAATTATCTAGTACTTAAATCCAGATCAACCGATCGAACGGATGAACTACTAAAAAGACCGGTTTGATTACTGATCCGGTTCTAAAAACATTGATAGTACATAAACGTATTATAATATCCTGTATATATAGATGATTAAAATTTTCTAAATGTACGTGTTTATCCAACATTGTTTTCAGCCAAATGATTGATAATATATTATTTTACTTTTCAAAACACATACATAAAGTTATTAAAATATTAGGAAATAAAAGTAACGGGAAAGGAATTGTTGACTTAAATAGTTTAATATCACTTGCGATTCTTTGTCTAGTAAGTCAAATAGATGGAATATATGAAAGGAATTATTTAATATTAAAATCAATTAAATAAGAGAAAGGGGAAAAGGAAAAAGCACCAAAATAGTATTAATTAAATTTAATTACTTTCAATACTTTTCAGCCTACATAATTTACGGATCAAACCCATCTTCTGTGACCTACATATATATATTACATTAAATTAAGAGATTAAAATTTGAATTGAAAAACTAAGTTCTATGTGTGCTCTCTTACCAAATCATTGTGAGATCAAAAGGACTAATTTACACTTTTAGTTTTGCTAAAATGACATGTCATCCTATAAGTAGTTTGTTAATTAGCCAAAGATGTTAAAGGTGAATGGTTTGGCCATATGGCCGTTTACCTCATAACCAACAACTCACATTCGAAACTTGTCAATTTCACTAGGGGTTTTACGGCTCACTTTTGTCTAGTTTTTAGGTTAAACCGTGAACAAAACGGTTAATAATAGTGTGTTATCAACCAAAACCAAAATAAACCATTGACATTTAAAACTTAACCAAACCGGAACATTTTTAACGACTTGTTTCCGGCTTCGTTTCACGGTTTGGGTCCCTCGGGCTGTTTACAAAATATGAAGAAAAAAAAATAAATGGTTTGGTTCATGGTTTCATCATTTGTTTTGTGATTAACGCTCTGATGTTTTTTTATCTAATTTGTTATAAAGCTAATTAATGTAAACGAATAAAAAAAGGGTCATCCTATTCACACACCCTATATCCTATTCACACACCCCATGCTTTTATTTCCCACACCTTTAGGCGCCGCACATAAACCTCGGCGTCGCGCCTGAGTTACTTCTTATCCCAGACACATCCTCGAACGTAGTCAACCACGCTTCAACACCCTTATGCGCCGCGCATGGCCCTCGGGGTGGCGCCTATGTCATATATGCGGCCAACAACATCATCGGCGCCTAGGTCATATATGCGGCGCATATGTCCAGGTTTGACCGAATTCCACCTCGTTTACGACATTCCTCGGTTGACGTTGACAGAAAAGTGACTCACACGCTGCATCAAGGCCGATCCGTGACGTCTGGTTTTAAAATAGGTGTGTAGATAGAATTTTAGGGTGTGTGAATAGACAAGGCCTAAAAAAAATATGCCGTCCAAAAAAATGTTAGTATAAATGTAGTTGTTTAAAAATGCAATAGTCCAAGCATACATGTTTCACATTACATATATCAGTTCATATTCCCTATTCAGTTGGGTATTAGCCAATGGTTTAGTTAGCATTAAATTTTAATTTAATTAAAGTTAAATAAATAAAATAATTAACTGTTATACCTAATATTGAATACCTAAAGAAATAAAATATATATATACTAAGCTACCTTAGAGCACTTTCGGGTTCTTTGCTCGTGTACCACGGCTAAAGGGAGATCATCAGCCCAGGTGGCGTGGGTGGAAACGCAGTCGATTTAACTATAAGCTATCGAAGGTATACTAAATAATGTATGAGAAGAAAGATTTACAACATTAGGGTGCATGGAGTGTTGTAAAAAACCATGCGAAATGGCAAGAAGTGTCATTGATAAATGAGGAGTTTGAAGAACAATCACAAAAAGAACATAAACCTTAATTAATATCAAGAAACTACATAAGTTCAAATGAAGGTTTCACAAGCAAACTACCTAACCTCAACGAATATACAACACCAACTTGGCCTCATCTAGCAGAGAAAGTTAAATTAGACAGATGAAATGGAGATAACAATAAGCTAGGGAACTAGAACAAAACTTTCAAAGAGTATGAGTTATTTTTAATTAATGAAAATGATTAATTTTTTTAATCTATATTTCAAAATGTTTTTTTAACGGCAACTTTCATTAAAATAGCTGAGCAAAAACTAGCAACTGTATAAAAACTAAAACGAATAATTACACCAATCTAATCATTTTATTGTATTAAACTGCGTTTTGTTCTTAATCCATAAGTAGGTGGAGGACTTGATATCTTGGAATAACTTTTAGATGACTTGGTTTGTTGTTGAACACGAATACGTACACGACACAAACTTAACATGTATCGTGTGTGGCCTTAACAAACATCATGTACTAAACAGGTAGACACGATTACACGAATCTACTTGTCAGTACATGTTAATACCTGCTAAGATTTAAGTACTTGTTAATACCTAATATTTAGAATCTTACTTGATAAGATTTAATATCTGATAAAAATATATTATTTTACCTCTTATCGTGTTTTCTCGTGTATACATGTTATAAACACGTTTGTGTTCATGTATGGGAAATGATACATGATAAGTTATCATGTCGTATATAGGTTATACAAGTTTCGTGTTTGTGTCTTTCCTATTCGTGTCTTAACAGTACATGTATACACGATATTTCAGCCCTATATACACCAAGCCACGGCTAGGATGATGGTGCATGTGCATTACTTTCTTTAATTTCATTGACTGGTTGCTAGACTTGTGCAAATTGAAAAGATAATTAATAGAGAACGCAAAGATGAGTGGTGTTCTAATCCAAGCAACCACACGATTCCAAAGCCGATTGGTATTAATTTACCATGTATGAGTACTCCCAGCCTAGGCCATGTATTCGTATCTCGACCGACCTGACAGACTAACTACTTCTGCAAACATGTCGTTGCGACATACGCATTGTTATCTACATTTCGTTTTAAATTCCTTTCAAACCAATATGGATAAAAACATAGAATCTTTTTGCCTTTCTTGCCGAATATATCAGTTGACATGCTTATTTTTATCTGTGTTTTGATATAAGCTTTATTAAAAATTCAAACGGGTAAAATAAAATATATTTTTGCCTTTTTTTATTTATCATTAATTGTTAAAAAAAACTTACTTTTAAGTTACAAATGTTGTTATGAGAGGTGGAAATTTCTTTAGTACATATAATACTTGTAATTTTTTCGTACCTGTAAATTATGTTAAGATATTAGGATAAAAACTAACGTTGTTGGCAAAAAAGCACGAGACATGATGCCCCCCTCGGGTCCTTAAAGGATGCGGCCGTTCTTACAATGTTAAATTTAAGTCTAATCGGATCAGCCTTTATATGATACTTCTTTTTTCTTTACAATGTTTATATACATAGTACTTTTTATTGTTAAATTCAAGTCTAGTCGTATCACGTAGGCATAAATCACAAGTTTCATCTTTACTTTTATTTTTCCTTGATCCTTCTTTTTGGACTTGATTGCTTGAGAGCACACATTTGATTTTAAGAGTAATCAAATCAAATTATAAATTAGCCATTAGCCACAAAAGTTGGACATTTTCTCTTATTCATGTTTTAATATTTTGATGAATTTTTGCTCAAACAAAACATTAATTAACAGTAATGGGAAATTCTCTTTTATTTATCAAGAAAACAAAACTTTCTTGATATGATTAATAAAAAATATCTTTTGATTATATATATAGTTTCTAATGGTTTCCTTAACTATAACATTATTATACAATTGAAAAACAAAGATTTAATAAAGGATCAAACCCATAAAGCATTTTAACAATAGTTAACAAATAGTTAATAAACACCCCTCATGTTTGTTAGACTTGACTTATTAACCAGAAGCTAGTCATCGCCTTAAGGCGAGTCTTTAACAGAGACCCCATTCGCCGACTGAACAGTCAAAACCGACATATTCGGAGAAGACGGCCCGCCACCCTCTCCACCACCTAACGGATAGTTGGTTCGTGAGCCAGAAGGGTGACATGTAGCAGTAGAGATAGCAGTTGCAAGTGAAATGGGCATAAGGCAAAGCCCTTTCCCTTGTAAGTACTGCATTGCCGAACCCATATCTTCCTCCATTAGCTTCACTACTTGATTCTCTGCTACGGTCATAGTGTCGTTGTTTGAAGGCGATGACGACGTTGTTCCATTGCTACTTCGCCCCACCCTACCATTTCCTTGTCCGCCGCAGTCACCACCACCCTGAAGTAAACAACAGATATAGCATACGTACGTTCAGGCAAACAAATTAATTCACCAACATATATGACACTGTTAATCTTTTGGTTTTGTACCTCAGCACTAATGGGAGCACCCGCACCGGCGGTGGCACCTCCCAATCTGCTCATACTCAACACCTGTATGTAATAACGTTTTTTTAAACCATATATGTAAGTATTTATGTGTGTGTGGAACCATAGTTTTTGTAATATAGAAATATTATAAGATTTTTTTCTCTACCGACTATAAATAAAAGATTTAAATGATGTGTTTTAAGAAACCTGACTTTAATGTTACATGTAAGAAAACAAAATGTTATAGTGGGGGAATTGAGACACTTTCGTTTTACTAAAATAGTTGGTATTATAAAATGACATCGTGAATTGAACCAGATTGAAACATTTATCTTTTTAGTTGAGTGAACATCCGGTAGCCAATCGATCAGACTAGGAGCAGCACCAAGACGGATTAGTTTGTCTTCGGGTTCTTAAGATCTTAAACCGCCCTTAATTTTTATATAGTTTGAGACTTTGAGAGATCAATAAATAAAAGGGATACCTTGACTTGGAGCTGGAGAAATTTGACATATTCTATGATCTCATCTAGCATTGAAGCCTTGTCTGTCTGTCATTCCACTTTGTTCATTAATAAACACTAAAAATATAATAATAATAATAATAATAATAATAATAATAATAATAATAATAATAATAATAATAATAATAATAATAATAATTAATAATAATAATAATAACTCTTCCCATCAAGATTCACTTTTATTTAACACTAAATATTATTATTTAATTTATATATACATGTTGACGTGCGTGTTCACAATAGAATTACAAAACCATCTTGTGTCTAAAAAGACAATTCTTTTCTTTTTTAAAAGATAAATAATAGGGCGAATAACAGTTTAGACGGGATAATTGTGAAACCCTATCCACGTAGTTAGGCTGGACGTGTTGGGCTCAGTACTTCGACCAAATAATTTCTCAGCCCCCGGAAAAAACCCCCACCTCCTGGGCCACAGACCCAGTTTGACGCGAAGCGACAAGGATAAGGTAAAACCGATTTGCTCAGGACTCGAACCCTAATGGGTCATTCCATCACATTCTCTTGATTAAATGAAGCATCCTATAACTAGAAAATTCTCTTGATTAAATGATGCATCCTATAACTAGAAAATTAAGAGCTCAAACCTTGTAAATTGTAACACAAAACACTTCAATAAAATGCTACATAAAAAATGATTTATTTACCTATGTTCACTTTGTCGTGAATATTTATCTCATTTGCTAAATCCATTTAAAAATATATACAAATGTGTATACATACAAATACAAGTGTATAAGTACGTGGAACTAAAATAATAATAAAATGTTTATTATAGTCCTAAAGTATGTGCAAATATATGTTTATTAAATAAAAAGTAATAAAAGTCGTATCCGTTATTTGAAATTAAAATAATAATTAATAAAATAACTTCCCCAACATAACCACCATCGATCTCAATATCATTATCAACCTCTCCCCGTAAAATCTGCTTTGCACCTTCTATGTTATCTACGCACTAAATTTCACGCGCCACCGCAATACACGCCGGAAACATCTAATAAACCGTTAGCTCATTAATGAATTTTAATTCAATACTTTTTTTCTCTTTTAAAACGTTATCCAATTATTACTACTCGACTTGAAACGAAATTTCAACCGTTCTAAAAAAAACTACTGCTTTATCACGAGACCAGAGGCTTGATGGCGTTAATTCTATAGTTTACGTGTGATACGCTACGCTTACCTTGTTCGCATTCGGGACAAGTTCTTGAAGAGCTTTCATCCTTTCCGCGATCCTCTCGCGGCGTAACTGCCAAATTTTGATTAAAAAAAAGAATTAAAAAACAAAAAAAAAGATTTAGTAGAAAACAAATGTACGATGATATTATGATGCTTGTGTTTTACTCTTTCGGCTATGCTGTGTGGATCAGTTGCTTGTCCTCTTCTAGCTCTCACTCGTTGCCGTGGCTGCGACGGTGCTCCACCACCACCACCTCCTCCCGTCGTCACACTTCCGCTCTGCACTTGGTTCATCACCGCCGCTCCCGGAGATCCGAAGTTTTGTCCCTAACATTTCCGATTTTCGAACTTTTATAATATAACGAAAAACTACATTTTATTCCATGATCTAAAATAAATTTTAATTTTCAAGTTTCATACATCGAAATAAAAACAGAAACAGATCCATCCATACTAGCTAGCTAACTTTAGATAGTAAAATTACATTTTGTAAAACTATATTTAGGGTCATAACATATTAACATTAACACCCTTTAAATCTAAACGTATCAAATGCAAATGATATAAAAACGTGTTGGTGCTGGTTATGGTGTTTGGTCAAGAAAATGATATCGAAACAAAACTAGATCGATACACTTACCGGCAAGTTCCTGAATTGTTGAGATTGATTCGAAGTAAGTGATCCAGTGAAGCTATGAAATAGATTTTGGATCGAATTATTATCTCCAATCTAGTTAACAAAAAAAAACACGTTACAAAAATACAAAATCATTTGATGTAATTATTAAATGACAAACAATTAAGTTACCGGGGACTTAAAAGACGAATCATCAATGTTATCATTTTGAAACATGGCAGAATCGCCTGTGGAGGTTAAACCTCTAGGCAGTTGCAACGACTTGACCGCGGAAGTCGGAGAACGACCACCATTGATCTGGTGTTGACGGAGTTTAGACGATAGAATAGTCGAGTGATCGTCGAAATGATCGACGTCCCATGGGAGTGTTGATTTTTGAGCAGATTCAGTGTCACCACCCGCGGATACGTCGGACCATGAAACCGCGGTTTGGAGACCGGAGAGCATTTGATCTAGAAAATCATCATGGTTATCGAAGGTGTTTGTGTTGGTGTTGTTTTGAAGAGCTATTTGTGACTCTTGCATTTTGTGGTTTGTTGATACTTGTTTTTTTCTTCTTCTTTTCTTCTCTTGATGTTGTTTCTTTGGGGGTTATTGATTGATTATATATAGCCAACTATACTTCAATGAGCTTGTTTTATACTATAATAAAATAAAGATATGTGCTCAATAATATACTGTTTAGAATAAAGTTGCTAACCATAACCTTTAGAGTTATGCTTTTTTTTGTTTATGAAAAAATTGGTGCATGTATAGTTTTATTATGTTGAAAGTAGTTGATTGATCGAGAGATATTTTGAGCACCACAACTTTTAGGTGATTAGTTGTATGAGAGGGTCTTTTTATCTAAACCCTTTCATTAATGATACGGTGTTTGTAAACTTTCTTACTTGTGTTGTGACAGACTGACAGTGATATGAATGTTTTTGAGTCTAAAAAAAAATGTCGCAACATAATATAACAATTGTAAAATTAATTCTGAATAATGGAAAAGAATATTAAAGTAAAATAGCTAAAAACACAAAAGAAATAAAAAAATGAATTAAGAGCTTGAGGGGTAAAAATGAAAATCTTAAAAACTTAAGGGATCGAATATTTATCATTTAATAAAGTCCACTGATAATTGTAACTGTTTAACCGTCTAAAAACTATAGTATATGACTAGTTTAGTGCCCGCGCTACGCTCGGGAACACAACATTCAAGTGATGTTTTTAAGGATATTCATGAACGTTCCAATAAGTTTTGAAACAAAACCGTGGTAAACCGGAACACGAAATATATTTTTAAAAATTAAATTTTTAGTATAGCAATATTATACTCAAATTAAAGAGAATAAAATGCTTAGTTTTATGGTGTAATTTATTTTTTTATTAAAATCCATATAAAAAAGTTATGTATATTTATAAAACACTGAGATCTTTAATTGTATATTATTATTAATTTTATCCATAAGTTTCATTTTCACACCCTATCAAATATAAACCGACTCATGTACAACCCTTGTAGTAGAGGGTTAAAAGTATAAATACTTTTATATTTTCAGAATTCTCCAAAATATTAGGGGACTAAAAATGTAATTAGCTTTATTATAAAAAAAATATTATTATGAGATAAACTCTCAAATGATGCCACATAAGCCACAAGCTTTAAAATGATGCCACATAAGTTTTTTTGGTTTTGCTATATTATATAAAGATTTCTCTTTAATTAATTTATTTATGTTGTCGTGAAGTTGTAGCATCTACAATGTAATTGTGTATGCTTCTTTTCTGGTTATACTATATAAAATGATCACCTCTGTTGCTATGACATACAATATCTAAATTCTCAATTGTCAATATCATGTATCTAGGTTTTGTGCCCATATCATACTAGCATTTTGTTAATTAATCTATGTACGACTACATGCGACAAACAATTAAAACTCACGTACCATCTTTTTGGTCATGTAGCATCAGATTACACATCTTATGTGATGGTTGGGGTAAGAGGAGTATCAGACAAAGAAAGAGAAGAGGTGGGTGAGCTTGTCTGGCACACCACTCGATCCCACCTTCACGAGATGGACTAACGAGGTTGACAACAAGGCCTCTTTGTAATCTATTTTAAGTACTTGGTGGAAGAGTGACATATCTAACATAATAGTTTAAGGTTTTTTCAGCGGGGAAAAATATTTGTCTTATAAATGAAAGTTTAAGAAGGACAATTTTCTCCATTAGTTGATAAGGCCAAAAACTTTTGATTAATACCATACCTAAAAAAATATTTACATACCCATAAACATAATACCTTTTAAATAGTTTTAAACTTGTATGTAAGGCAGGAATATTAATCTCGGTTCTTTGTATACTACGTTCCTACCTAACTATGCAATTTTGATTAACTGCAGCCCAAGCCCAAGCACTAAGCCCATACTCACAAGACCAAAAAGTCGTATTGTTGGGCAATGAGTATAAAGCCATTGTCACAGCAGACCAAAATTGGGGATCTGAAGAAGAAGATGCTTGTGAAAACAACGGAGGCTCCGGCGAGAGAGACGGGGAGTTTTTAAAGGGTTGTTGCCCCTCTCTTGCCACATCATATTGAGCCCATGACAACATCCCCATATTTTCTCTCAATTCAACAACCCTTGAAAAGAAAAAGAATAAAAAGAAACATAAATTGTGATGTAATGTATATGTATGTGTGTGTGTGAATGAGTGATTATTTGTATGAAAGATGAAATTGATATGGCGATGATGATATTGATCTGTGTATGTATGAGTTGTTAAACGAGCATCGTAATCAGTCATCGGGTTAAGTTCGACCCGTATCTTGGCGTGACAACCCGGTGTTGTAGCCATGGCGGTGATCGTCCCCGGTGTCTGATCTTCAACTTACAGATCTGAGCCACATTTTATTCATTTCAGTTTTCAGTGTATTTGCATGCTTTGTTATCTGCCCTAAGCACACACAATACACAACAAAAATTGATCATTTTTCTTAATCCGTAACGAAGATCGTCATTAATTGCACTTTTTGTGTGCTATTAGCCACGTATTGTGCTATTACTTTTTTTTTGTGCTATTAATTAAGTAGCTTAAAAATTGAACTTCTGATTGAATGAACCAAATAAAAAATATATATGTAAAATCTAGCACATAATTTTCTAAATGTAAACTTTAACACGTATATTAGTTAGCGTGCGTGATTGTAGATCTATAGATTTGTGAAAAATACGTCCGGACACGCTTTCATAGCTTTTGGTAAAACTTTACGAATTGGTGGATGTAGAACATTGCCTTTCTACGGCCACCACACATGCCTGCGATTAAGGATATGTCACGCCTCTCAAACTTCACTAAACTAAAAATGTGAGGTTTTTATCCCAAAAAGCACATTCTGTGTTTTGAGATTTTATGTTACAAGAATGACATAGAATTGATTAAGGTGGTGGTAGAGGCGCACAAATCGGTTTTTTTGATGAACCGGTTCCGGTTCTAGAATCAGTTCTGGTTCTTGTTGGCGGTAAAAGAACTGGTTCGGTTCTAAAACCGGTTTTGGTGAAAAGACTTTAACCTAGTACCCGGTTCCGGTTTTTGTAGAACCGGTCCGGTTCCTATAGAATCGGTTCCAATTCTTAAAAATACCCGGTTTTTTAGTGAAATAGGCCGGAACGTTATGTTGCTGTAAATATTCACTCTCCATTGGACTTTCATTTAAAGTCTATGGTCATAAATTTCTTATATTATATTAAACTAAATAAATAGTAACATTAAAAACGTCAAATATTACAAGATATGTAACTCTTAAAACATTAAATAAGTAACAAAACTAAAACATACCGGTTTTTTCAGGAATCGGTTCTTTCAGGAACCGGTTTTTTCAAGAACCGTTTTTTAGGAACCGGTTCCGGTTCTTTTGGAACCTATAATTTGGAAAAATAGTAGAACCTATCTAGAACCTACGGTTCGGTTCCAGTTCAGTTCTTTTAAAAACCGGTTTTCGATTAATGAATCGTTTCCGGTTCCGGTTTCGGTTTTTTTTTACACCTCTAGGTGTGGTGGGAGGGGAAATTTTTTATTCTCACAATTCGTTAATTATAATACTTGAACTCACAAGTACTTTCACTTCATTTTGTAAGTGAGTTTTTATTTTAATTACTTTAAATTTCCCTTTTAATTGAAAAACCAAATGATTTTACTAAAATTCAATAGTTAAGTTTTTTGTTTTTGATTTTTACCACTAAAATTCAATAGTTAAGTTTTTTGTTTTTGATTTTTACCACAATATTTTTATAGTTTATATTTTTACCACAAACCCCTTTTAATTGAAAAACCAAATGGTTTTACTAAAATTCAATAGTTAAGTTTTTTGTTTTTGATTTTTACCACTAAAATTCAATAGTTAAGTTTTTTGTTTTTGATTTTTACCACAATATTTTTATAGTTTATATTTTTATCACAAATGATTTTAGTGAAATTCAGTTGTTAAGTTTTTTGTTTTTGATTTTTACCATAATATTTTTATAGTTTACATTTTTACCACAATATGTTTATAGTTAACATGTTTAGTCCCTCTTAAAGAATTGTTATTTGCACAATCAAAAAATATTGTTGGGATTGAACAACGAGAAGAGAAGAAAGAGAGAGATATAAAGAAAAAATATCTGATGGGACGTTTAGCGATGGATAGGGGAGTGGTTCGACGGTGGTAGCGGTTTGGTCGGGCAGATTAGATGGTTGTAGGCGGCGATAGTTGGTGTTGTTATGATGTCGTGGGTAAACGACGCCAACATATGTGCAACTTGAAGTGTATCTATTGAAAACTCATGTAAACAATCTGTATTTTATGCATTTTAGATAGTAGTTGATGTGGCTGTCAGGGTGTATGTTTAACAAATGCGAACCAGACATGAAGAGCTAACTAGAAACATAAAAGGCTCGCGCAGCGTGCGAGCCGACGACTACATCTAGTTAACATTTAAAAATGTAAAATGTAACATAAATCATTAATTTATTTTAATTTTGACATTAGACATTAAGCTAAAAAAGTAAACGAACTTTTATAATAAACTACAATGAAAAACATACTAACATTATGTTGTTATTAATTTATTATTTTAATAAGTTATTAAATTAATTTAATATCTTTTGAGAAAAAAAGTAATTAAGCTACACAATTATTAAATCTTTCAAAAACAAAAAACCATGAAGGTTTTTTTCAATTAGAATAATTAGTACAATGTATCCTTGATAGTTGATAGTCTACCTATCTATTTCTTGGCAATTTTAAAATCCAACGGTGTTGATTAGCAGAACCTTTTTATAGATTCTCGAATCTGTTCATCCACGAGCTACTCTAAATTCGATCAAAGGAGTTACGGAAAGCATTTAGACTGTAACATCCCACATCGGTTGGGAGGGAGAACAAAGCCCGCCTTATAAGGGGGTGGAAACCTTCCCTACCATGACGCGTTTTAAAACCGTGAGGGGCGGCGCCTGAGGGTGTTCCGACTGCCAAAGCGGACAATATCATGGTGCGGTTACACTGGACTGTTACAGATGGTATCAGAGCTAGGGACCGGACCGATGTGCCAGCGGGGACGCTGGCCTCCTTAAGGGGGGTGGAATGTAACATCCCACATCGGTTGGGAGGGAGAACAAAGCCCGCCTTATAAGGGGGTGGAAACCTTCCCTACCATGACGCGTTTTAAAACCGTGAGGGGCGGCGCCTAAGGGTGTTCCGACTGCCAAAGCGGACAATATCATGGTGCGGTTACACTGGACTGTTACATAGACAGATGAAAGTATTTCAACTACTAAAAAGGGAATGACTACTTCAGAAGAAAATAATTCTTTTTACGGATCTATTCATATTTCATTCAAGTTTCATGACTTTCTCGAGATTGAATTCCAAAAGGCCGGCGTGTAATAAACATCAAGGTTTTAGAAGAACATTTTTGTGGGGAGGGGATAGGGATAAAGATGAGATTTCTTGGGTAAAATGGGATAATGTGATTGTATCGAGAGAAGAAGGTGGCCTTAAGGTAGGGAGCATTCGTGATCCCAATTTAGTGTTGCTTACTAAATGGAAGTGGTTATATAAGTCGAATCCAAAATCTCTTTGGGTGAAAATTATTGATGTCATTCATAAGTAACCTAGCTCACAAGTTTAATTTTCAAATAACAAAGCCATAAAGGTCCTTGGAATAGTATTGTTAGTGTTGGAATTGATTTTAACAAAAAGAATGTAGATTTAAGTAAGCTTATGGTGCTAGGAAATCGACGTTAATTTGGGATGACTGGTGGGTTGGTGACGACCCGCTTAAGCTGATATGTCTGAATTGATACAAGATTGAAAGAAACAAGGGTTGCGAGATTGGTGAGAAGTTGTGATAGTTGGAAATGGTGTGGATTGGACTTGGGACGAGTTGAGATCCAGGCATAGAAACAAAACAACTACAAGCTTTGTTTTACTTAAAGAGGTTTCTGTCCATCATAAGCATCAATATTTGAAAACTGGACCGGATACCAAACCGTTATTTTAATTTTATTGGTCGGACCGTGGTTGGACCGGGACTGACGAAATATGCATTTATCAAAATAATACCATAAGAATTCTAATTTAAACACAACATAAGTTTAGTAATCTTAAGTTATAACAAAAAAAGTCATAATTTAAACAGATTTTAACACTAACAATCACCAAAAAGTTATAATTTAAACAAATTTTAACACCAAAATAAAACCAAATCATCATTATCATAAGGTTTAAGTTCAAATGTCACGACATGTATCTAATTCTTTATCATTAAGTAAAACTAGTTCATTATCTTTATCACTCAGATAATAAATTATAGATGTAAACAAAAAATTCAAGAAAAAACGGTTCAATAGCGATTCAAAACGGTCTATTTCGAGCGGTTCACAACGGTTCAAAAACATCTATCAGACTGTGACCTATCAAATGGTGATTCTCAAAAAACGCGGTTCATAGGGCCCGGCCTGCTTTCCGCCCGAAAGAACCACTCAGACAAATAAGCTAGAGAAACGAATAAGAATTTTGGGTTTTCTATAAAAAGAGTCAATCGAAATTCATGTGCATCCAACTCCAATGCATTGGTCGAGCTTGGTTCCATTAAAAATCAAATGTCTCTTTTAAATTGAATGAATAAATAGATTGATATGCTAATTTGCATGGATTAAAAGCTAAACACAGCATAAGGTAAAACCACGCCAAATTTAAGTCACATGAACGATAAATAATCGAAAGTTAAAACCAAATTATTACATGACTTTAACGCGTAACATAGGTTAAAGTTGTATCAAAACAATAATTACAAGAGATAAAAGGTACCAAAAAGTCTAAAACTTAGCTCCAAAGAGATAAAGTTTTCTCCCCAAGAAACCTAGAAAAATCTCAAAAGAACCATACACCCTTCTAGAATAATCTTCCTTCACTTTAACACTTGTGAGGCTATCAACCCTCCACGTCACCACCTTCATCCAAAAACCCTTTTATTATATTATATTATATAACCCTTCACCCATTTACCCATTTCTTCATTCACAACCCAAAACCCTTACACAATCATGTCAAAGAAATCAATGGAAGTTGTAAAAAACATAGATCTTGCAAGATACATGGGCAGATGGTACGAAATCGCCTCATTCCCATCAAGATTTCAACCCAAAAACGGGATCAACACAAGAGCTACATACACACTCAACGAAGATGGAACTGTTCATGTCTTGAATGAAACATGGAGCGATGGCAAAAGAGGCTTCATTCAAGGAACTGCTTATAAAGCTGATCCCAAGAGTGATGAAGCTAAACTCAAAGTCAAGTTTTATGTTCCACCGTTTCTTCCCATCATCCCTGTTGTTGGTGATTATTGGGTTTTGTATCTTGATCATGATTATCAGTATGCTTTAATTGGTCAACCGTCCAGAAGTTATCTCTGGGTATGTAACTATGTTACAGTTTTTGTTTCTTTTGATTTGGAACTAAAAATGATTAAAATGATTGAAATGTGTGTGTAGATATTGAGCAGGGAGAATGAGGTTGATGAGGAGATATATAATAAGTTGGTTGAAAAGGCGAAGGAAGAAGGGTATGATGTGACGAAGCTGAAGAAGACGACGCACACCAACCCGCCGCCGGAGACGGAAGATGCTCCGGCGGATAATAAAGGGATTTGGTGGCTCAAGTCAATTTTTGGGAAATGAAGTATAAACTTGTTCTGTTTTGTGGGTTTAATTACTGTGTTATTGTTATATATCTGGTTTGGGATTGGAATGTTTTGTTTTATATTTGTGAAGTGGTGGTAAGTTTTTGTTGAATATGAGAATGTTTTATTTATTAGTATATGTTTGTGAATTAGTTTCTGTAAGTTTTTAAATAATTAGTAGATATAATACTATGAAGATGTTTAAGATTTAGTATGGTTTATCAAAATAGATTAGTCAATCGTAACAATAAAAAAATCAAACACTTAATTAGATCGTTCTACAATCTATCTAAAAAATAGAAAGAAATAACCCAATTTAGAAGACTGCTTTTAATTATTAACAAAAATAAATCTCATTAAAACAATTGACAAAGGGATGTTCATTCATGCTTTTAAATTTTAATTATTAACCAATTAACAAAGGATGTTCTATTCACACAACGGAGCTTTGTAAATTTCATTTAATGGCTCTTTTAAGTTTTTAAAGAGCTGTTTAAAACAGCTAGAGGCTTAATAGACAATTAAAAAAATTTACGTAAATTTCATTTAATGGCTCTAAGTTTTTAAAAAACTGTTAACAACAATTAGAGGCTTAATAGACAATTAAAAAAATCTACTGGTTGTTAAATACTTAACGAGCAGTTAACCTGGAGTTAAAAAAATTATTAATATTTTTTTTTCTCAAAAATAACTCTATTTTGTAAAGCAAATATATGTATCATTTAAATTATTTAGTTAAAACATATGAGAAATTTAAACATATTCTTATATTTATTAATGTATTTCTGTCTACTAAGCAAAAGGTATCAGAAAGTTGAAGAATCATGTAATCTAATTAGATGAAATTGTGATAAAAAAATTCGTCGAGAATAATATAATACTTTATTATTATTTTTGATTAAAAATATAAAGGATTATTGGATTTTAATAATCCGAACTTTAATTAATTGGCCGATATTAATCCCAACTTTAAAAGTTCCCTCTAACAGTCCCAACTTGTAATTTATTTTCCTCCATCGAGCCTTTTATAACGGATACTCAAAAAACCTACCAGACCATTTTTATGTCTCATTTAAACCTTACCCGGCCATTTTTGTGTCACACTTATAAAAGGTTCGATGGAGGAAAATAAGTTACAAGTTGGGACTGTTAGAGGGAATTTTTAAAGTTGGGATTAATATCGGCCAATTCATTAAAGTTCGGATTATTAAAATCCAATAACCCAAATATAAAAAACAATGCAAAAAATAAAATATGATCTATGAGGCAACATATCTTCTTTCCCTCTTTTTGTACAAGAGAAAAGACAGGTACAAAGAAACTCAAATTTATTTGTTATACTCACACATGTCTCAAAGTAAATATATTCTCAACGAGCTACTTTAATTTATTTTTATAACCTTAATCGCATATGGTTATCATAACATTGTTCTTTATAGTTTTGAAACACCAGTAATCGTCACACAAAATTTATATAGTTATAGTCGTATGTTTTATGAAAATAAGTTCAATTAATGTCATTTTAATTTCTAATTATTGCAAATTTCAAATTATAACATGTTAGGAACGTTTGAATTATTTTATGTTCTAATAACAAGGGGATGACTAGAATGAAAACCCATGCATATTGAAAAAACTCTAGAAACCCAATTATAACCATTGATCTTGTAAGATCTATGGTTGTGATTGATTATAGCTTTTGATCAAATATTTTAATTATATAAAGTACAAAAAGGGTATTTAGGGAAATTGCTTTTCTTTTTTTCTCTCTCTCAAGTACCACATCACTTCATCACTTTTCATATTCTCTCTCCTACTTTATAATTTCTCTCTCCTACTTTTTTTTATTTCAATGACATTAGCTGATACGTTTGTTACACATTGTTACACTGGTTGATAGATTTGTTACATCTTGTTACATATTAACAAAAATGAATGGACTACGTGTCACTCAAGACATGTTACGTTTGTTACATCATGTTACACATGTTACAACGTGATACATATTATATAAAAACAAAACTCCATGGATTATGTTTGTTACATCATGTAACATATGTTACAACGTGATACATATTTTATTAAAAACTGAAGGATTACATTTGTTACATCGTTTACATACATTTTAAAAAAACAAAACTGTATGGATTGTGTTTGTTACATAGTGTTACATAGTTTCAATCATGATTCGTTTCTTGATAATCTCTTCATCTTTGATACAAAAGTTCCTTTACCTACAAAAAAGAACTAGATGGATTAAGTGTCAATCCGACAAGTTACATATGTTACATCGTGTTACATATTTTATTACATCGTGTTACATATTTGGATCTTTAAAAAAATCAAAGTTACATATGTTACATCATATAAATATTTGAATAAAAAAAACAAAGTTACATATTGTTACATAGTTAACTTAAATTTAAAAAAGCAATAAAGCAAAATCACATAAGTTACATATTGTTACACATTTAACTGAAATTTGAACAACTTGTTGAAAACTAACCCGCACGTATGTCAAGCACTCGAATCAGCAAAGACAAAACTAGATGGTTAAAAACACTTGTAGTACATTTGTTACATCGTGTTACATATTTTATTAAAAAAACTAGACGGTTAAGCTCCAGTCAGACATGTTACATCGTGTTACACATTTTATTAAAAAATACAAAACATTATATGTCAATTCTGACATAGTATGACATATGTTACATTGTGTTGCGTATTTTAATTGGAACTATATACTTATGGAAAGTTGTTATAAAATCCGATACATGAATAAAAAAATCTAAGTTACATATTGTTACATATTTAAGTTAAATTTAAAAAAACAATAAAGCAAAATTACATAAGTTACATACTGTTACATATTTAACTGAAATTTGAACAACCTGTTGAAAACTAACCAGCACGTATGTCAAGCACTCGAACAGCAAAGACAAAACTAGATGGTTAAAAACACTTGAAAAATAACTAGTACATTTGTTACATCGTGTTACATATATTATATTAAAAACAAAATTAGATTGTTAAGCGTCAGTTAGACATGTTACATCGTGTTACGTATTTTTAAAAACTAGAAAACATTACATGTCAATTCTGACATATTATTACATATATTAATTGGAATTATGTAAAAAATGTTACTACTGTTACATATTAAAAACCAATAAAACAAAGTTACACATGTTAAATCGTGTTACATATTTTATTAAAAACCTAAAAGATTACATGTCAGCTTACATTGTGTAACATTATTAAAAAACTATTACATTTAATAGAGACTGACTGAGACTTGTGTAACATTGTGTAACATTATTAAAAACCGGTTCATTTAACAAAAAAAAAAATACAAATTATATAGATTCTTTTTAACACCAGTCCATCAATTTAATAATTTACGACACCTAAACTAGCTAAAAAATAAATTAAAACAAAGGTCAACTAAAATATATATTTAACGCACGTATGTATGTATAAAATAAAGTCACAATATGTATGTATAATCATACGTACCTAGCTACTTTTGAACAAGAGGAAAAGCCACAAGAGCAAAAACATGTTGAACAGGCTTGACATAAGCCTTGTGAACCACATAAGGGCAAGCAGCAGCAGCTAAAAACAAGACAGTAGCAAAACAACAAAGCTCCAAATGCTCCCTCAAGAAATCAGCAGCCCAAGTCCACTTAATAGCCTTTGCGAAACCAACAAACGCGAGCTGTAACTTCGTAAGCTTGTATTCACCTCCGATCTCTTTCCGTTCAACGATGGTGATGCGGTGATGGTGGTGACGGAGGAACAACGGTTAGAGCCGGAGCTTCGGAAGTGAATCTCTCCCTGGAGAAGACGAACAAGTTGAAGATAGTTAGATCTGGAAATGTTCCGCCGTTGATCGGTGTTTTTAGAGCCGGAGCTTCGGAAGCACAGGAACATGCTGCTGGTGCACTTTCCATTTTGACGGCGGCGACGGTGGTGGTGGAAACGCAGCGACAACGACATCTCTAAGATGCAATCGTTCTCTGTGGTTACCCTTTCCATTTTGACTAAATCAACGGAACCCAGCTGCGAAATCCGCTGAAAAACTAAGATGTGGAGATTATTCCGGTGACGCCAACGAGATCTTGTCATAGACGCACCAGAAACTAAACGCGATGAGTGGATCTGTTAGTAGACACACCAGAAATTAGCACCGATGTAGTCGGAAGAGAGATTGAGCCGGATGATTTTCAAGATCTTGAAATATTTGAATTTGTGTTGGAAAATGGGTTATAATGTGGATAAATACTTGAGAGAGAATATATGTGGCTGGTGTAGTGTGTTAAATGACTTATTTACCCCCACAGAGAAAAGACAAAAAAGTAAAGAAGAGATCATGTGGATTAATCTGAGCCACACAAAAGAGTTTTCTGGGTTTTCTCATTAAAACCAGTTTCCATTCTATACATCTCCCTAATAACAATATGAGTTAATTGCTAAAAGTGTCTCGTTAAAGGCTTAACGATCGTTATACCACGCATGTAATCATTAAAAAAATAAAAAAATCTAACCTTTTACAGGCGTTAAAAAATCCAGCCAACGTTAAGTATTTAATGGACAGTTAAAAAGATGGACCGGACAAGTTGGGTGTGAATATATAATGCCTTAACAAAATCTGCTTAAAAAGATGGACCGGCAGTGTGTCACACACTCACACTACTCTCGAAGTCCCAAAGACCCAAAATACTCTTATGGATTGCTTTTAAGTTTTAATTCCTATTCTTCTACAAGAAAGGCCCAAAACTTGGCAGCCCATTTGAACACTTAAAAGTAAATTATACATTACATCCAGACATCTAGTATATCTTTTAACTCGTAAATAAGTTAAGAGATATTTACATATATCACCTTCATAAGATCATTTATTAGATATTTACTCACTTATTAAATTCAATTACATATTTCTCATTCTTAAACCACATATATTACATATTTACCCATTTTCTTTAGACATTTTTACATGTTTCCCTTCCTAAGCCTATCAATTACATATTTACCAAAGCCTAAAGTTAATTACACATTCTCTTTGGCATATTAATTTACCCATTACCCTGTCTTTTACACAAACCATAAGAACAAACCCACTGTGACAACCCGTAATTTCAGGTTAACACTATCAACTATTCCGTTAAGTTTTATATATGTTTAGGGTTCGGTTGCAAGTAATAAAAGTTAAGTTTGGAAATATATAAATTAACTAACAAACTCAAGGGACCTAAATGCAAATTTTATAAAATTCTTTTTCAACCATTTACCCAACCCGTCAACACCCCCCCCCCTTTCACCTTGTCATCCTTTTCTTCAAACAACATCAACAACAACAAACCCTAGCCGCAGCCACGCATCATCATCTTCATCGACAGTTCACGTCAACCAATTCTCCCCTCAATCGATTGAACAGCAGCGCCGGAGCTCTCTCTCTCTCCCTCTTCCCGATCTACGGCTGTTAACAGCCCAAAGCAGCAACCGCAAATTAAACCCATTCTTCGATTTTCTTCGATGATCCCGGTGAGTTTCATGACTTGAATACGTGATTACGTGATCGATTCATGCTGTGTAGGTTTTGATTTTTGTGTATGTGTGCTCAGTTAAAGCAAGTATAGGCGGGTATACATGTATGTGTTCGGTTTTATATAGAACTATGTGTATGTATGGGTGCGACGGTGTATGTATATATGCGATCTGTTGTATGTCGTATGTATGCGATTGTATGTTCTGTTAATGTATGTTTTTATATATGCGTACAGGTGTGTGTGTTCTTGAGTGGATATGTGTGTGGAATGCATAATTAATTCTGAACCATCGATTTGTATGTATGTATCTAAAGTAGCAGAATCAGCGAATGTATGTATGAATGTTTATATATGAACAGGAACAATAGCAGTACTTAGTATGCGAAATTGTATATGTGTATGTATTTACGTAGCAATATGTATTTATGGAGCCGAGGTGTTTATATATGATAGTATGCATAGGTTGTATAGGTATGCATAGAATTGTAAGTATATATGTGGAGCAACCGTAGACAACATGTTAAATGAAACCAATTGTTTGTATGTGATGGTGCATGGAAATAATTAGTATATGTATGCATGTTTGAGCAACCAGTAACCGAGTGAACTAAATGGTGCAGGTGTGTGCACGCATGTATGATAATTATATGTATATATGTATTGCATGATGTATATTATGTGTACATGTATGCATAGCGATGTATTTATGTATATGTAGCAACGGAATAGCAGGTGTGCATGAATCGTATATGTATGTTGTGTATGTAAATGGGTCAAGTCATACATATGCATAGGTTTGAAGACATATGAAGATGTATAATGTGTATATGTATGGATAGTATCGTGTTAATATATGCGCATGAAGCAGAAATGCAGGTATGCATAAATTGTATATGTGTGTTGTGTGTATGAATCAATGTGTATATAGATGTATGCACGTGTATTAATAACAAAAACTGAATGTATGCGTGATTGTATGATGTTGAGATGTATACATGAATAATTAACGTGTGTATACATGTAGTTAGGTACGTATGAACATATTAGCATTTGTATGCATGGAACGTATTAAATTTATATGCACGAACGGAATAATAGTAGTTGATTTTGTGTAAATATGTATGCAATGTATGTGGTGGAATGAATGTGAATATTTAAGCAGGCGTTTGTTCTGTGTGTATAAATGCAAGTTCGAGTTAATAATTAGTATATAATCATTAAAGCAGGTCGTAGAACGATCTAGATTCTTGTTGGCATTTTTGCTGGTTATTTGATGTGCGCTTCAAAGGTGAGTTCACTGAACTGTACTTTTACTATTCTACCCTTTTGTGGGCTGAACACGGACGATTACTTTTACGGATTTACGAATTCTGTATGTCGCATGTCTGGATTAGAGCAACTTTTATTTTGTTCATGAAAGACCTCATGGATACCTAGTTGACCGTTAGTATTTGTGAAATAGCGGGGAAATTTTGAGTAGTACTACTGGGTTTGACAAACCCCACCCGGGCTAGTCGCGCTAGCACGACAGAAGGACCTGTCGAACGGGTGTTGAATGACCTAACATACTTACAGTGCATCCTGCTGGGATGTACGAAACAGGCAAACTGCACTTAATGTGTACATTCGTCAGCTTCGGTCAGATACATTACGCCTCTAAGGACATGTGCTGTAGACTAGCTACCTACAATGACATACTTAATTTATATTTCTGCTTGCAACTGAACTTACTTGATTTTATACTTACTATGTGAACTCACCAACCGTCGTGTTGACACTTGTTAGACTTTCACTTTTACAGGTCACTGAGGTACCACGCACTTAGGACATGGCATGGAGTCACGGCTTTTCATTTAAACATTTTCATGCATTACAACCCATCTTTTGAGTTTAATGTCTATTTAAACTTTGTATCTTGTATTGGACGCGTGTACTGCGCATTTAGTTTCCATTTAATATTTTGGCATTACATTTCGTTTACGTTTCCGCAAATTTTTAAATGTTAACTCTGTAATAAATTTTCTCATTTAATGAGACACGTATGTTTTAAATTCATATAGCGTCGTTTGGTGTAACTAATGACTGAGATCCTGGTTTGTCACACACTTAACGGTAAAACTCCGTTAGTGGATTTTGAGGGTGTGACACCCACATTGAGAATCAAAAGTCACATTCTTTGTGTTGTTCGGTTATGAATTTCTCCAAACGAACGCATACAAAGTAATCGATGAAAGTAATAAAAGTCGATAACAACATAAAGTCGGTAAATATAAAAATACATTTATCAAGATAAATAGTAATTCAAAAAGTTATTTTAAAGAAAATGGGTAAATATGTAATATATGTGGCTTAGGAAGGAGAAACAAGTAGTTGAATTTAAGGAGTGGGTAAATATGTAATAAACGATCTTATGAATGGGGCATATGTAAATGCCCCATAAGTTAAATATACCCATTCATTTACGATGACTCTATAGTGACTACCGACCATAAAAAGATAAATAAAAGTAGAGTAAATTTAAGTTTTGGTCCTCATGTTTTGATCTCATTAACAGTTTAGTTCCATTATAACAGTTTTGGTCCATGTGTTTTTAATTTTTAATAGTTTTGGTCCCGAGCCCTAACACCGTTATAGATTCCGTCAACCCTTCTCCACGTGCCATGTATGTGAGGGGCATATTAGTCTTTTCCACATTTTTTACCTCCTATAATAAAAAACCCTAGATCGAATACGCCTGCTACATTTTTCAATTCGTTTACCTTTCTTCGTCTTTGGTTCTATCGATTACGCCTTTCTTCTTCTTTGGTTCTATCGATTACGCCTTTCTTCTTCTCTGGTTCTTCTACTTGTCTGTTTCAAGACCAATCATTGGTTCGAGAGGTTCGAATACGAGTCCACAAGAGGTTCGATTTCAGATTCAAATCATGATGAACCTCCAATTTGTTCTTCTGGGTCATGTACAACGATTCGAACTTCATGGACTGAAGCAAACCATGGTCTTCGTTTTCACTGTTGTGTAAGAGAGCCCTAATATTCTGGTTTAGTACTTATTGGTTTTTCAACAGATGTTGAATCACATTTTTTAAATTTGTTTTATGATTTATATGTTTACAACAAAGATCAAGTTGTGGTTTTGTGGAATTATTAAACCTTAAAATGTGTGAAAGATCAAGAATAATTATACCTGGATTCAGGGCCGGCCCTGGGCATGGGTAGCATGATGTTGAATCACATTTTTCAATTTTGTTTTATGATTTATATGTTTACAACAAAGATCAAGTTGTGATTTTGTGGAATTATTAAACCTTAAAATTTGTGAAAGATCAAGAATAGTTATACCTGGATTCAGGGCTGACCCTGGGCATGGGCAGCATGGCTGACTGCCAAGGACACCAAATTAAATTTTTTTATATCATATATAAAAATTTTGTCAATTGTTCAGTAGATTTATATGGACGAAGATGTGACAATGGCTACGAATAGAAGGGAGAAGGAATATGTAGTTAGTAGTGGTGCGTTTGGCTGAAGACTAAAGGAGACGGTGAGACAACAGTGAAATCAACAACAACAGATGTATGGTCGAAGGTTGGTTTGAGCAGTTATGAGGATTTTTATGAAGAAGAGAAAGTGGTGGCTGGGCAACGTTAAAAGTCTCTTTTATACTTTTATAATCGTAAACAACATTTAGTCGATGTTCTTAAACCGGCCGGTCCAACCGGTTCAACCGTGGTGTGACGTTTTTTTATAAGAATCCCGGTTCAATTAGGTACGGTTTGATACGTGCTTATGAACCGGATTAAACCGCTCTAACCGGTCGGGTTGGACAGAAACCAGACCGTAGTTGAACCGAGTTAGTATTAAAATATATATTTTTACGTGTGATTTTCTTGGATTTTATGCTTACATATATTTGTTTTTGTGTTTTTTTTTGTAATGAAATGTATATTAGAACTTGTTTTGATTATTACTTTTGTGGTATAACTTAGTATTATTGAACTTATGTTGTGTTTAAATTAAAATTATTATGATATGACTTTGATAAATATATATTTCATCCGACCTCGGCACAACCCTGGTTCGGCTAGTAAAACTATAATACCAATTCAGTGTCCGGTCTGCTTTTCAATAAATTGTATTTAGATGTAACACTAATGACCCATTTACCTGAATTAAACACCAAAAAACACATACCGACTTCTCATGGGATGGAACATTCTTTTCACAAATCAATCCATCTTGAGCCAAGTTAGCATAAAAACTTATTTAAATTTTAATCTAAATAACAAGATAACGACACAATTAAGACATAATATTAAAATAAAGATAAGTTTATTAATCAATAGATGGTACTTATCCTTTTAATAATTAGATGGTTAAAAAAAATTAAAATCCCACTTTGTATTTAAAATTAGTGAATTTAAAAAAGCTCACAAAGGAGATGTTTAGTTTATATAATTTAATACGTTAGTGTTCGGAAGCCCTTTTTTCCGTCTCGCACATGACACCTAATCCTCAGGATCGGCCTTGCCTGGATTAAAAGAATCAACGAATGTCAAGAATTAACTATTACAAGAGCTAACGAAGTTAACAAATATCAAGAAATAACTACTAAAAGAGCTAATGAAGTTTCTTTTTGGATGAACAAGTATCAAGAAGTAGCTACTACAAGTGCTAAACAAACAAGAAGATTGAAGTTTATCATAGGTTTTAGTTGGTGTTTATTTGTTATATGGTGTTTATCACACTAGCTTAGTTGTTGGTATACTAGTTTTGTGGTAGTTTGTTGGCAGTTTGTAAGTTAACAATAGATGTCAATGAATGAGTTTGTTGTTATTGAATGAAATTACAACTTGAATGATTGAATTCGCATACTATATGCAAATAGAATGAAATTTCAATTAGAATGGTTGACATAATTGAATGATTTGCAATTGTCAAAATGCATTATGGGTATTATGGGTCCAAATGACAAAATATGCATTATTGGTCCAAATGACATGATATGCATTATGGGTCAAAATGTCATAATTTGCCATTGTCGTTTGAAACCACACTAATTTCCAAAAGATGACACAAACTTCATTTTGGTAATTTTTTCCGGCTTTTTAATTTGCTTTCAGAGTATGTGGGTTTCAAATATCTAATAGACTTGGTCCCAGGGTTGGATCTAATCAGTTCATAACAATAGTCTCTAAGCAAGGTGTAATCAATTGAAGCATGTAGCAGGTGTATTCGATATAGGGTTTTTTTATTTGATCTAGGGTTTTTTTTATTATAGGAGGTAAACAAAACATGGAAAAGACTAATATGCCCCTCACGTGCATCTGTAAGGGACTAAGGGTGTTACACTAAAAACACATGGATCAAAACTGTTAGGATGATACCAAAACTGTTAATGATATCAAAACACGGAGACTAAAACTACATTTTACTATTAAAAGTAATATACATTAATGTTTGACGGATCATCACTGTCTTTTTAACAACCTTCTCAGTTCCCCCCCTACAGCCAATTTTTCTTAAGCGGTCGTTAGAAATTTTGGAGTTGGTATGCGCGAAAGGTCGGCGGTCCAAGATATGCAAAAATATACTAATATCCCCCCTCAAGTGAAAGGGTGGTGATCCATTTTTTTTATTTTTAGTCTTTGAACATTCTTTATTTACATATACGGGATGATTTTTTCATGTGTGTTACAAGGATGATGATGCCATGGATGTAGCCGGAAAACAAACTACGTGTGGAAGAGGAGATGATTAAAAAGCAGATTTTAAAGAGGGTAGAGTCTCTATATGACTTTTGATACCATGAGAATTTTGTTAAGATTCAATGCCCCACAACTAGGGGTTCAAGTGTTCAACCATATAAATAGATATACAACTTACATTTAGGTGTATGAAGAAATGCAAATATACAACTAAGTACAAAAGTATACTAAAAAATACTAACATATACTTAGTCAAATCTCATGATGAGCTTCACTCATATAAGATTACTTCACCCTAGCTATGGCTGACTCAATGGGGGCGGGGTGAGCGACCGCCCAAGACTCGTTCTCTTGATGGCCTGAAGTTTTTGAATTTTATTGTATATATGTATTTTTAAGGAAATTATAAAAAATGAAGGTTAGTTCATGCAATTGAAATAGTTGAAATGAAAGAGCTTGAGCTGAACTAACTGGATCAGAAAAATATTCCGGCCAATTAGCTTAAGAGGTGGAGTTTTGGTTTCTAAATGAATTGAAAAAGAAGGAAGAAAGAGTGCATAAGCTATGAGTTCATAACAACAAGAGGTGATGAGTTATTTTATTATTAGAATACTTACTTTTTAAAGCCCCAACTAACTTTGTATTATACAATAACTAACATTTGGATAAGATCAAGGGGCAAGATGTCGTTTTTGGAGTGGAAATCGTGGTGTAGGTTTATGTTTTAATTTCGTGTGGCTTTCTTTTGATTTTGCTTTGTTTCTAGTTGTATTTGGTGCTAGCCCCTTACTAGTCTTTGTTTTTTTTCTAATTGAATGGCTGTTAAAAAAAAAACTAACATTTATCTTTTACTATAGACTAGGTGATGACATTTGAGGTTAGAACATTTGAAAGGATCGTAACCCGAAGTTAGGTGCTTGAAAGTGTTGACCTATGAATTTGCCCGAAAATCATGTCAGATATCTGAACCCAAACATAACATGAAAATTTACTGGTTTACATGACCTTGCCCCATGAACCTGAATATTTTAGTTCTTATACTTTTCACATATTAATACTTTAAAATTATTATTTTAAACAAAAAAAGCAGAAGAATATAAAATAAATATATTTTATTTATAAATTTTTATATAAATAAATTTCCATGTTTAGTTTTTTTATTGAATAAATCACCTAAGAAATTTAATTTATGATACAAAACTAAAACAAGTAACAAATAGGTCAACCTGCAAACCCGTTATATAAACAACTTAGCGAGTTTACCCGAAACCGACCCAACTTGTTCACAATAAACCCAAACACATGAATTTCGGGTTAGGTTCGTGTCGTGTCAAAAATTCACATCCGTACATGCAACCCACCTTGGTAATAATAAGCCCCGAGAGAGTACCCATATACTTGCAAATGACGTTTAATTAAATCGACCCAAAACACGACACATTTTCAAGTGTGTATGGATTAAAATTGATGCCTTTGACATTGTTCGTGTTTGTATTCACATGTGCAACCCATAAAAACAAGAAAAAGTTTCTTCAATCCAAGAACCAAATACAATTTAGTAGTGCATATAACTACACAATCATCATAGATTCAATCAAGCATAAAACATCTTATTTACAAGAAAAATATATATAGAGGAACAACAAACAAACAAACGTCTTGAATTGGCCTCTCTTTGACTCGTTGGACTATTTTCTTAAAACTCAACCTTCATATGTTGTTTATTAGTTTGTTTTAGGCCCCCTTACCTAAATGATATCAAACAAATATTCTTCCACTAACTAATTCAGTTTAAATAAATAATAAAATATTTTAACAAAAAATATAATATTTATTAATTTTTATTTCCCAACAAATTTGTAACCTAAAAAAGTATGTATGTAAGTTAATGAAAAGAGTGTGACAGCCATACACAGCCAATGATGCGGAGAGGTCAAGGTGGTTTTGGCTGGATTGTTTAAAAAAACACCACTTCACGGAATTTGCTTCCCTTTTTAGTTTTTGATCATGCACAACATTTATGACTACTAAAACATATAAAATTTTCATCTTAACTTTACATACATATATATGAAGGGGAAATGAATTGGATCGGAATAGGCCGGGTAGCAACACGTCCGATCTGTAGCCGATCACATATCAATTGCCAATATTTCGTAAACGTTTATCGGTGCGTTGAATTAGGGATAAGAGTACTAGGCGGCTAAAAATGTTATTAATAGCACGTACGAGATGGTGTGCCAATTATTTGTCTGAGGAGACCACACAAATAATAGACGTAACATCTTACTTCGTAAATATTGACATGACCGAAGGACCACATGACATATGACATATTTTATCGTATCCAACAAGCACGCAGTATAAACAAGAGAAACAAACATTTTAGTCCACTTTAGTAGAAGAATTTTATCTCTGACGAGACTAATTGTGCTTTTGTTTTGTCATATCAAAACACGCACGAGCCACCAAGATTTAAGTCCACTTTAGTAGAAGAAATAAATTGTGAATATATTCCTTCTTCTTTGTTAGTTTCATCCACTTGAGAGAAATATGACAACTAGTGGTCGATAGAGAGGTCATAGTTGAAAAAAACATCAAAGAAAAAAAAACAATTTGCTACATAACTTATGTGACCATAGTAATGTCGCTCTCACCCCATCACGCCACATTCATAGTTTGTACGTTTTGCTCCATAACTTAAGTTCAAGTATTATTTCCGAGTCGTGTATAAAATTCTCAATCTTATGAGTGATCACAACGCTGATCATTGCATGTAAATCTATTAAAAACCAGCTTTATATGCATTTTTTTATTATTATTTTAACCATGCATCCACTTGTTCGTTGGTAATTTAACATACAAATTAAGAAACATTATAAGGATTAATAAAAATTAAACGATATCGAAATGATCGAGATTTAAACATATGCACCAAATCCAATGTTCTTCACTTTTGGGCATATCATAAATGTTAAAGACAAGTAAGTTCACACTTATATTTGATCCACAAAAACAAGGCATATATATCGACTAATAATCGACATAAACTAAAACAATTATATATGATCCACAATCAAACTTAGATACACGATCAAACCATCTACGTGCCCCAATTATCCATATCTTCAAACAAACAAACCTAACGATTTAATTGACGATTCGAAACCTTCGACGGAGAAGAACCGGGAGAAGCTGCATTGGCTGCTGCCGTCATTGCCACGAGACAACTTTCACTCCACGATCGTCTAATCGGATACGAAACTTTATGAAGTGAAGCGTGAGAGCAATGGTTTTCACCGGATTTATGAAGAGCACATGTGCAGTTGCGGTGATACGGTCTCCTTTGAATAGCGATGTCGTCGCTGGAAATGGATCCGCCGAAAACGTTGCCGACGATTGCATCTCCGGACGCCATATATTGATGAAGTTGAAGCTCGTTGTTAGGGTGTTTGTTGGTTGAGAAAATATTATGGAGAGAAAATAAGGTAACCGAGGTTGTGGTTTATAGTGTATTTATAGACGTGGAGAAAGGTAACAAGCGAATAGTAATTAACACATATACGTATGCGACAATCTCAAGCTATATTATGTTCACCTTTTTATTTTCTATGTTTTAGTTTAACGGTCAAGATTATGTGTGAACTATTATTTATCCATATTTATTATGTGTGTGGTCAACCGAACACCTCACAAGTTAGTCACATATCCTGAATACGACTCGTATCGGATGATACGAGACATATCAGTATATCACCGAGCTATCACATGACAAAAGTTGTGTGTTCTAGAGGTAGTGGGATTTTTTTACGTTTTTAAGTGTAGCGCTACATCTGAAATATTTTTCTTGCTATCCGTGAAATTATTTACGCTACCCACCCCTAGGACTTCATTTTTGTCAAATTGTCACATAAACAACAAGGCTTTAGCCTTTTGTTTTTCTTCGCACAAAGCAGCCATAGCATGCAGTAGGTAAGCAACAAACCAACAATAATCGACAACATCACAACAAGATAATCTGAACTAGCAGCTAGTAACTTAGGCGCACACTAAGCAATTCGACCAGCAAGATAGCAATCGCAACAAACAACAATTCTTCTATAATCTATCTTAAATTTTTAAGACTTACGGTTTATATGAAATTGTGAAATTGTTATTTTGTTAAGGTTTATGTGAAATTGTTTTAGAGATTATGTAAAATTGTGTCAGGAACTATTTGAAATTTCTCGAAATACGGATCCTTCAACGTGGTATTGATACTAATAGTATGTAGGAGGATGATGAAATTGGTCCCAATGTTCCTTCGATTTTGAATCCTTCAACACGAAATACCGTTGATTTAAATGCTCTTCCTTCTGATCCCGTCGATAGATCACCTATTTTTAGTTATGACCCTAATCAAATAGATGACATTAGAAGAGCATGACATGTTAAAAAGGCTTATCAACCATAAGGTGCTTACTTTAAATGGACAAACACAAGAGAGAGACAGTTTTAATGTAAAATGGTTTAATTCATATGATTGGTTAGAGTATACCCCAAAAGAAAATAAAGCACATTGCTTAAATTGTTACTTGTATGATGAAAGTGTTGCTAATCAAGGTGGAAGAGATAATTTTCCAAGTGAGGGCTTTTGTAATTAGACTAAACCAGATGTCTTAAGAGATCATGTTGGGTCACATAATAGTGCTCAAAATACGACGGTGTAAAAAAGTAATTAAGAATATCTTGAATCAAAAGTGATCATATGAAGCGAAATTCACAAAGCATAGTGAGGAAAAAAAATGCAACTTGGTATAGATTAGTGGGTTGGATTATGTTTAGAAAACTCTTCACCGTTTCATGGTCATGATGAATCAGAAAAATATCTTAACATAGGTATCTATCAATTCAATTCATCACACTCGAACAAAGCATATTAATGGTGCCTTTCTTGTCACGAGCAATCAGTCTTAAGTTGTCTTTCTTGCTAAGAGGTAGTTTTTGAGGGACTACCGGCTCTGTGTCGGGATATATATGCGTCTAGTCGGATCTAATTAGGTAGACTGACTACTCGTAACAAGAAAGGCACCCTTAGTTGCCTTTGTTAACAAGAAAGACATTGATCCTAAAAGAAGAAAGAAGATTTGAATATACAGAACGAGTACCGATTGTTTTAATCTTATCAGGAAATGAAAAAAGGAATCGTGTGCCCATTGCTTCTTGTTGTTTAATGTGTTTGAATACATAATCATAAACAAATTTTGTGTGAATTTTATCGAAATGTAGAATTGAGGATGAAATTAGCTGATTTTGTTGGGTTGAAGGCTTTTGGGTTTTTGGGTTTGGTCCGGTTTGGGCCTGGGGCCCATTGTGATTAACCTTAATTAGGTTTACTACTTGCCTTATTTACTAACCCTAATCATAGTCTTATATATACCCATGATTGTAATTGTATCTTGTGAGCACCTAATAATATAAACCCTAGTTGCAAAGTGGACGTAGGTCAATTGGGACCGAACCACTATAATTCTCGTGTCTCTAACTTTCTGCGTGATATTCGTTTGTGCGTGTGTGTTGTTTCGCTTCCGCGTACCGCTTGTTCCTAACAACTGGTATCAGAGCTTAGGCTCGTTGGTACACACGGTCTGCACTGAGACGATTCGTAGAACGAGTGGTTTGTTAGGACTTTGAATATGGTCGACGGTGGCGGTCGATCATAAAAGTCGCTGTTCAAATTTGCGAGAAGGTTAGTGCCGTTTCGGATTCGGAATTTGAAAGAAAGAAATAGGTCTTTTGTTTTCTTGGAGTTTGTGTAATTAGGAAACAATATATTTTCTTTCTTTGGTCGTCGTAACAGAAGGAAACAACTTTGTTTTTCTTAGGAGTTTTTGCAAACTAAAAGAAGGCCACGTATTCAAGAATGCAATATAATTAAATTGCTTGGTCTTGGAATACAAACCAACAATTCTTGCACGATCAGAAGAAACGTGGTAAACAGGTTCTTTGTCGGCTTCGTTTTGGTTTTGATTAAGGATTGTTGTTTTCTCTTGGCGGTTCTTGGTTGAGGGTTTGGGTTATTATTGAAGGTTGCTCAGCTTCAAGCGCTTATTTTTCTTGGTTTTCTCTGGTTCTCGTTTGTGATGTCTGAAGACGGGAAGGTTCGAGTCGACAAGTTTAACGGTACTGATTTTGCATGGTGGCGAATGCAAATAGAGGCGTTACTTGGTGAGTGCGACTTGGAGATGGTACTGGAGGAAAAACCTGCGGGAATGAGTAAGGCTGATGAAGCGGTATGGGACTCAAAGGACAAAAAGGCAAGGGGTAAGATTACATTGGCTTTGACAAGAAAAGTTGCTTTTAATATCATGAAAGAAAAAACTGCTCGTGGTATGATAACAGCTTTGTCAAATATGTATGAGAAACCGTCTGCCGGAAATAGAGTGTTCTTGATGAGGGAATTATTCACGATGAGAATGCGTGAGAGCGGTTCAGTTACTGATCACATCAATGAAATCAATTCAATTTTGTCTAGATTATCGTCTGTAGGCATGAAGTTGGATGATGATACTCAAGCTGTGATTCTGTTATCTTCTTTGCCTGAAAGTTGGTCTGGGTTTGTGACAACGGTCACTGAAACTACGGGGACCGGAAACTTTAAGTTTGATCGGATCCGCGATAGTGTTTTGGGTGAAGACGTTCGCCGGAGAAACTCTAGTGGAGGATCATCTTCTGGTATATTCAGTGTTGGCAGGGGAAGGGACAATAACAGGAACAGTGGGAGTCGTGAAAGAAGTTCGTCTAGAGCTCGGAAGAATGTGAGGTGCTGGAACTGTGGTGAAAAAGGGCATGTTAAAAACGAGTGTCATGGTCCTAATAAAAAGGATGAAAGGTCAGTGAATAATGTTCATTCAGATGAAGATTCTGGAGATGATGCATTGGTTTGCTGTGTAGAGTCTACAAACTCTTGGGTCATGGATTCTGGTTCATCGTTTCATGCTACGCACAGCGGGGAGACGATGGTGAATTTAAAAACTGGTAACTTTGGGAAGGTACGAATAGCTAATGGTGAGGTCCTTGATGTTACGGGCATGGGTGATTTAAATTTAGTAACTCCATTGGGTACCACATGGAATTTGAAAGACGTCAGGGTTATTCCGGCTTTGAAGAGTAAACTTATCTCTGTCGGTCAGCTGGATAAACAGGGTCTGGAAGTAAAATTTGGTGGAGGTAAATGGAGGGTAACTAAAGGTAATCTGGTAATTGCTCGTGGAAACAGGTGTGGATCGTTATACATGGTGGAAGTATCTGCTGAGGAAAGTATGACCGTTCCTCAAAACAAAGTTAGGCTCGCTGAATCTAAGGAGTAAAAGAAGGTTCAATTTGCAAGAGGTGAACCTTGTGCGAAGGTGATTCAAGCTGAGTGGGTTCGGAGGTTTAAACCGAGTCGGGGGTTTAGTGACAGTGGGAGCGCGCGGCGTGTTCCGGGTACAGTTACGAAACAACGATGGGTTTTGAAGACCGCTAATCCGACTGTGAAAATCTCTCCCATGGAAGTCTTGCTAAATGAGGAGAGTGGTTCTCGGGTTATCTCTGGAGCTGGGGGATTGTGCGGACCAGTTGAGATAGAGAATGAGTTGGAGCTCGGGAGAGTTTCAACTGCCCCTTCATGTAATTGATGAGAGGGGGTGGCAACTAGGGATGATCATGAAGTCTTAGCTAATCTATGGAGATTGAGGCTTGGAAGACTTGAATTCTGAAGATACTGAAGTTACTGAATCTGGGTCACTTGGATAAAGGATTTATGGACTGCATAAAGCCTTCAAGTGGGAGATTGTTGGGTTGAAGGCTTTTGGGTTTTTGGGTTTGGTCCGGTTTGGGCCTGGGGCCCATTGTGATTAACCCTAATTAGGTTTACTACTTGCCTTATTTACTAACCCTAATCATAGTCTTATATATACCCATGATTGTAATTGTATCTTGTGAGCACCTAATAATATAAACCCTAGTTGCAAAGTGGACGTAGGTCAATTGGGACCGAACCACTATAATTCTCGTGTCTCTAACTTTCTGCGTGATATTCGTTTGTGCGTGTGTGTTGTTTCGCTTCCGCGTACCGCTTGTTCCTAACAGATTTAACGTATGAAGACAACGTTTATTAACAAGAGTATTTTTATCATTTTAGAAAACGTATCTTTATACGGAGTTAGGGTTTCTGGTGCAAACCGATCCAAAGTTGAAATGTTAGTGACAGATTGCGATTTTGAAACTAAAGGGATGCAAAACATTAAAAATGACAAACCTTAAGCACGTAAAATGAATTTTACTCTAATAATAATAATATTTACTTTTAGTAACGATGAGGTACAATTTTTTTGGTTTATGTTCAAACCGCGTAGTACACAGTTTTAACGTAACTAAAGACGTAAAGTAACAAGAAATTACTTTAAAAGTCATCCCACGATTCAAGTGTTCTTCCTACAAATTCAAAACTATAATTCCTACGTGTAGACGTGTAGTTGATTTCAAGGGACGTTTGGTTTGCGGAATTCATAAGAATTGGAATTGATGTTGAAAATCTAATAAGTTTTTTGTTCGATAAAAAATCTAACAAGTAATAACCATGTTCGATCTTGGTTGTTTTGGGCTACAATTTTGTGTTATTCGGCTGGATTGGGCTATGCTCGGTGGACTTATTGAGGTGAATTAGCCTCTAATGTTTGGTTGGGCTCAAGTGCTCAACCCTGTTTAATATTTTGATTCACTAGATTATAAATAACCTTTTTTTGGATAAGTTCATGAATATTTGTGTGTTTTATAAAGTTTTTAGTTTAAAATTGTTACAACATCGGGCCCCACGATGCCAGGGCCGCATCTCGCGTATTTTATTTTATCACATGCGTTGATAACAGAAGCTTCATGTCTCGCATGTAACGGTGTAAAATCGTAATCTGTTACATATTTTAAACCTCGAGGATTTAGCCAACTTACAACTTTGACATGTAGTCTACTCTGACATATTTGCAAATTAACACTCCTGGCTTTTAGTTGGTTATCCTCTTGACCTCTTTGTTTGGATATATATCTTCGTCTTTTAATATGTGACGCATACAACATTTCCATGTAACATACGAGTCATTAAACTTTTGTTATTAACGCGTCTAATAAACTCACATACGCTAGACATAGTCGAGTCGCTGTATCAAGTAATCTCAAAGTTCCTTGCCCCTTTATGAATAGTATGAAAAACTAAAATAAATATATAAGAGTATTAATTTGGTGGTGAGCAACAGACAATTTTGCACAATTAAATTCCTTTGTCTGTAAAAAAAATATTCAATTCCTTTCTATTCATTTCGTGATACACTCAAAAAACGTGATACTAAATTGACATGTAACTGTGAGTGTATTATTTTTGTAGAGTCATTAATATCCATTTTTAAATAGAAAATTGGGGGTGTATTATTTTTGTAGATGTAATTTTCATTTTAGAAAATTTGGATTAAACTTGTGGTTGTTAAGCTAATGCAAGTAACTTAAATAGTTAGGAAAAGAAACAACAAAATCGATTTATGAAAGTTTAAACGATGTTAGCTAATCCTTCTACTTCATCTCCCCGATCTTCAATCGGGAGTTTTCTCACTAGCTAGCAACGTCTCTCTAATACGCTAAAGATCACCGGTACAACGTCTCACTCTTTCAAAGGAAGTGATCACCTACTTCGACTCCACTATCTCAAGATAGTTAGTCTTTACAATTACAACACCTTCACTATATCAAGATTGTGACTAAACCCAACACTATGTCAACATAGTATTTTACAATAGGGTTATTGGATTTAATCACCTTCAACTATTGGTTATTGGCCGATGTCACCCTCAAGTATCACTTTGGCCAATATAACTCCCAACTAAACACTTTGGTGTCCGTATCACCAAAAGTCAACCAATTCAAGTCACTTTTGGTTAACTTTTGATTATTTTTTGGTTCGCTTTGGCGTTACGGATACCGTATCACCAAAAGTTAACCAATTCAAGTCACTTTTGGTTAATTTTTGGTTAATATTTTGTTAATTTTTGGTGATACGGACACCAAAGTGTTTAGTTAGGAGTTATATTAGCCAAAGTGGTACTTGAGGGTGACAACGGCCAATAACCAATAGTTAGAGGTGATTAAATCCAATAACCCTTTACAATATCAACGCTACACTATATCAAGATAGTGTTTTTACAAAAGAGAAATGTTCATATACTAAGTCATTTTTGGTAAATAATATGAGAATGACACAATGGTAAAAAAAACACAATGACACATTAAAAAAAATTATAACTCACAATATAAATAAAAATTATAACTCACAATATTTTTGTCATTTTACAAAAAGTTAACGGGAAAAGTTAACGGAGTTAATGTTTTGGGTTCAAATGAAGACAAAATCAAAAATTTAAGGTGAGATTTACAATTTTAAAAACGTAGGTACGCAGATCGCTATAAATGACAAAACATAGGGACGCAAATGACAATTTACTCTAAAAAAATTACCACTTATTTAAATACATAAACATACAAACTATATAAATACACATAAAAAATACACCAAATTCTCTCACAAAAACACACTCTACTCTAATTTTCCCCCAAACCACATACACCAAATTATCTAAAATGGAATCCTACGCTTCATCGTCAAACAGTGATAGCACTTCGTTTTTGCAACGTGTCGCTAACCCACCGAGACCCATTTACCAAAGAGTATCCGTCGAGAGAGACCGAGCGGCTAAGAATGAACGTTTGATGAAAGATTATTTTGATCCGGTTGAGCCACGATATAATGAAGCTAATTTTAGGCGTCGGTTTCAGATGAGTTTAATGCTATTTTTACGTATAGCTCAACATTTGGAACGAGAACAACCTTATTTTCAAAAAAGATGTGTGACGCAAGAGGAAGTAAGAGATTTACGGCTATACAAAAGTGTACTTCGGCTTTACGCATCCTTGGATACGGCAACACAACCAACATAAACGACGAGTATCTAAAAATGGGGGAGAAAACAACAAGAGATAGCATGGAAAACTATTGTAAATGTATTATTGACCTTTACGGGAAGCGTTATTTGAGAAAGCCGACATAGTTAGATCTTTAAAAAATATACGACGTACACGAAAAAGTGCATGGTTTACCCGGTATGATTGGTAGCATAGATTGCATGCATTGGCAATGGGCTAACTGTCCAAACGCTTGGCGTGGACAATTTACACGGGCTGACCAAAAAGGGTCGTCGGTGATTCTTCAAGCGGTTGCTTCGTACGACCTTTCGATTTCGAATGCTTATTTCGGTTCCGTCGGAATAAACAACGACATCAATGTTCTTGAGGCATCGCCAATCATAGAGGATCGCATAGCCGGTAATGCACCTGAGACATCTTTTTTTTGTTTGGATATTATTTGGGTGATGGTATATATCCGAAGCTCCCGATGATAATAAAACGTTTAGAGACCCAATTGAGGAAAATAGAGCTTATTTTAAAAAGGTTCAAGAATCATCAAGAAAAAATATCGAACGTCTTTTTGGAGGTCTCAAGAAACGTTGGCATTTTGTGAGCAACCCGTGTCGGCTAGGGTCAAAGGAAAAAATGACGTACGTTATGTACGCTTGCCTCATATTACATATATGATTTTGGAGGATGATGGCAAAGCCATTGTCAAGATTACACCCCGGGATATATTGAACCAGAACGTGAACAAATAAGCATGGAAGAAAGAATAGCGAACTCCAACTTTATGCGTAACAAAGAGGCGCATTATGCTCTCACGACGGATTTGGTCGAGCATTGCTGGTTAAATCGTAGGGTGACGTGTGATAACTAGTTTATTTTCGGTTTTTTACTCGTGCGTTTTTTTTTGTATTTTTTACTTTTGTTAATAAATAAATGATTAGTTAAACGATGGAGTAATGATTGTGAGGGATTATATGAGGCATTAACCACTACACCCGTTTTTTTAATAATGCCCCTTAGTAACAAGTCATCCACTTGGTACATAATGACCCTTACCCCGTAAGAGGCATAAACCATTACATGTAGTCTTATAAAACACTATTTTTTACTCTCTTCTTTTCAAGTATAAAATATTTTTTATACCTTTATCATTACATATTTTTTTTTCATCCACTCACAATTATTTTTTAAAAATATCAAAAAATTTATGGGTGAATAATAAATTTCCTATATATTTCCTATTTTTTCTCTCTCCCAGACATAATTATTCCATAAAATTTACAAATCATACTCGCCTAAATATAATGAATCGGAAAGGTTGAGAGTTTGAATACTTTGAATACTCTCAATTTATCCATAAAATTTATAAAACGTACTCGTAACCATTCCATAAAATAATAAAATTTACAAAACCCAATGATATTCTTTTAAATGTTATTTTATTAAAGTAAAACTAAAGATATGAATGAATAATAATGGACTTTAAATACTCTACAACAGCATTACGAAAACTATAGAAGTCAAATACGGTCTCCCACGTGAATGTCGTTTATACAACGTGAATGTCGTTTATACATGAATAAACAAAAGAAATCGGTTCGATCTAAATTGAGAGTGACATTATTAATTTCATATATAGGTTACTAGGTCACTGATATCCACGAGTTTAAAAACATATATGCTAATTAATTGATATTACACAAGAATTGGTTAAGTTATAGGAGACCAATATATGATCGCATCATACTAGTTTTCAAGACAATTAAAAATAAAATTTCTTCATTTCAAAGCAATTAACTTTGTAGATTAATTATGTCAATTGACCGGGTATTAAATTAAACATGTATTATGAGCGGATTGAAAAATCTACAGGCTTTATATTAAAATAAAATGATAGTATATAAATGTTATACACTCATATACTAAGTCAGATGTTTGGCAATCAACTATAGCAAAAGCTTCTTATAGAGACTTGGTGACACTTAAACATAAATCAAGAATAAACATGGCTATATGAAAATAATTATAGTCCTGTAATAAATAAAAGATTTTAATAAAAGAAAACTATAAGTTAACTTTAGTATATTTTTAAATTTCGTAAATTTCATAAATTTGGAATCAAATTTGTTTAAAATTTCTAGGAATATAAATACAATTTGAAATCTTTTTCCTATAAATAATTCATTAAATTTCATTGTTTAATTTAAAAAATATTATATAGTTTTAGTTTAGAATTCTTGAGAATTAACCTGGTTATGACACGTGACAAATGTGATATAAAGGCCGTGAGAGATGGGCATATAGCAGTGAATTACCGATTTATTAGTATAGGTAGATTTAGGTAAAACTTAGCAATTAAAAAAGTTAAATCTAAAATCTTTACTGCGGTCTCCACTCATCTGGTCTCCTAATCCATTTAATGTAGGGGTGTTTAAATAATCCGAACTTCGAATAATATGAAAATTCGGATAATGGTTTTCAACATCGAGATCTGAATTTTCGATAATCCGAAGTCGGTTTATCTGGAAGTTCGGATCGGATTCGGATGTTGAATTGGATTATCCAAATAAAAAAAACATCAACATTTTGTATTAGTTAAACTCCAACCCGCATGAGGTGTTCCAATTTCCAATACCTGGATCTTTCAGAAAACGAATGGAGAACGATGGTTGACGGGAATGAGGGGAGAACGACAGTCGGCGGGAGAGAATGGGGAAGAACAAAACTCTAATTTGATGTGATGAATGTTTTTTTTAAATCCTTTTATAATTAAAAAATTAGATTAGATTCAATATTATATTCAATATTTACTAAGTTTTTAAAATAAAAATTCGGATATCAGATATCCGAATTATCCGAAATTTTTCAAACTCCACATCCGAATCCAAACCCAAATTTTCGGATAATTCGGAATTTCGGATAATTTGGGTTCGATTACGGGTTTGGTTTATTTTGCACACCTCTAATTTTAGGTGACTATAATTCTTTTTTTTCTAATATCGGCAAATTAGACCCATCATGTTAGCAATAACCCCACCCATGAAACGATCTTGATCCTAACATTTGCAACTAACAGCTTTATCCGGGTAGTGTCCTTGAAAGATGAAACCTGGCCCAGACCTAGACTCACTGCAGGTCAGAAATTTATCTGGGTAGCACGTCGCCGCTAAATTTAAACATAGATTTTCAAGGAAGTTCTATTTTAAAGCTTAAACTCACCATCACCGGAAAATGTGTATAATGTTAAGGAATATCAATATTAGCTTGTTCTTTTAAAAACTAAAAATGAATAAGAGTAAACTATGTTTTGCCTCTCCGAGGTTTGTCTAAAATAACCATTTGCATATAATAGTTTTAAAATTGTGTTTTGTCTCTCTAGAGTTACCAATTTGTCACCATTTGCTACATCCGAATTAATTCCGTTAAAAATGAATGTGGGTCGGTCCCATATCTCTACCATTGATTAAGAAAAGGCTTGAAAATGACTAACCCTGAGTAATCTCCAGAAGAAGAGAATCAACCCATCTTAGGAGGAAGCCACTGGTTCCATAATAGACCTGAGGGGCACATGGGACTTACTAACGTTTTCTTTTGACGGAGTTAATTCGTATATAGCAAACGATGACAAATTGGTAAGTTTAGGGAGGTAAACGTAATTTTGAAACTATTGTATGCGAACTGTTATTTTATGCAAACCTCAGGGAGGCAAAACGAAATTTACTCAATAAATGATAATGTGGCTTTTCAAAATAGATTGATAATGAGAACACAGGAAGCCCTGGCTCAGATGTCGAAACACTCTAAGTAAGATGACTATACCAAGGACTAAAGCTATTTCTTAAAGTCGTATAGTATGACTAAGGCACGTCGGTAGGAGAATACCGATGGGATTATTCTGAGAGGAACAAATCCTGACAATATGAATTGATTACAAGGTTACCTTGATTAGCCACCGACTTGTAATACGTAGACTACATCAAAGGTGAGTCTAACTGCCCCACTTTTACATGTTTTATGATTCCGGGGCTGTATCCGAGCTTGTATGAAATGATTTAAAATGAATTTAAATATATGTGGTTATAAGTATATCGCACTTGGTGATCCAACGCATCTCAACTCTAGGTTCGTCCGATTGTGGTGTGAGTTGGTACGTGGTAATAAGCTTCGCGTTAAGAATCGTCTCATGAAAGGGACGGTGGCTACATACCACAGGGCAAGTCATTAAGGCAGAGCTTCGCGCTAAGAGGTAGTTCTTGAGGGACTATCGGCTCCGCCTCAGGATATATATGCGTCTAGTCGGATCCAGTTAGGTAGATTGACTGCTCATAACAAGAGAGGCACCCGATGCCCATAGCATAGACTTGCCATGTAGGTGCCTTAGTTGATCTTGTAAGCGACATATATATTAGCAAGCATTACGTCAGTTGCGTCACGAAGTGACGTAGTGAAAAGTTGACTTGTAGCATGCTTATCACCACACATATATGAATTAATGAATGATGTTTTACATGTTTTATGTCACTAGTTACGACTCACCAACAATATTGTTTTTGACGCGTCTTTTAGCTCGTGATGCAGGTGGAAGGAATGTCCGTGGGTAGATAGCTAGGAAAGCTTAGCAAGAGACGGACAAATTATGATTCTCCATATAGAAAAAGGACCTAAGTTAATGACACCTGGGAGTGGTGTCTTTAGTATTGTTAGAAATGATGTAACATGCTTATATCGAGTGTTAGACAATTGTTACTTATTTGAGACACTATGAAAAATTTCAATTTGGGTCAATAAAAGTGGTATTTTATTTAGACTTCCGCTGTATGAATTCATTTGATTGGTCGATATTATGCAACAGGTCGAACCCTGGGAGATCCAGGTCTTACATAAACCAACCAAACACTTATTCCAAACTAAATCCGCCACACAACATTGAATAAGCAAGTAATTCGCCGATTCATTACGAGTCCCCCACACATCACATGAAGTGGGCACCGACACACCATTTTGGCCAAGTTTGTCTTTGATACAATTATATCTAGTCTCGCGCACAAGCAAATATATTTACCTTTAGGGGAACAAGCTTCGATCATGAAATATGAAACTCTACATTATCAAAGATGACTACCTCAATAAGGTATCTCACTTTTTTAACACTGAGATCATCCCTATCCCATAGCTAATATGTAAATTTAGTCATAATACATGTGTAAAACCAAATTCTGAAAATAAAAACGTAATTGTTTTTTAAAAAAAATTATGAAAGAGAGAAACTAGAGAAACATTGTCTCCGAATTACTTTTTTTTTGTTATTTTTCGACTTATGTTTTTTTATTTTTTGTGAATTTTATTGTAACGTAAAATATATGATTGAGATTGATTCTCAGAGTTATTACATATTTATTTAATGATTTTTCATATTAACCCTCCCCTATATATATTGTCTTGTGTTTAAAAAAAAGTAAGTTGTGTACTTTACTAGTTTATCTGATATTAATTATTTTCTATGACATTATGACGTACATTATGTTCACGTAATAGAGAATAGACCTGCAAATGCTTACAAACTTAGAGAATATTGAAAACTACTTGATATCAATGTGGACGAATTACCACCACCAATTTTAGGCATCATGCCCATGACTTGTTCATCTATTTAAAGGGGTTTAATTGATACCAAAATATACACAACTTTAATATTAATTCCAGTACAAAATTAAAGCTAGATGGATACCATTCCTAGTTTGAACACTCTTAGAAGTATTAAAACCACCAAAAATATTGGTGAAACATTTGAGGGTTTTAAGAAGGGAGATGATCTCGATCAACCACTAAGTCCTATGGCTCGGTTGTTTCACGAGCCTGGTTCTAATGTCTATATCATTGGCATCATGGGTTTGAAAACGAAAATCCGTCCCAATGTTTTCAAAGAAAATTTGGTTCATACTTTTTTAAAAAATCGCCGTTTTTCAAGCTTGCAGGTGAACTATAACTGTGGATAGCTAGATATGTTTGTATTTTATCACTGCTAGAAAACTAGAACGTTTTGCCCGATAAACGTGTAGGAAACAACGTTTAGTGACAAATTTCAACAAAAAATTATTAATTCGTCCGAATTTAATTATGTCGTGGGAACATTTTTGTTATATTTTCTACAACCATTTCATGCATATTTGTTACAAAACCTTTCCTACTCTCTCTAGCTACACAATATTGACTTGACCATTTCCCACACATTTTTTTCTTAAGCATTTCGTATATATTGAGTCATTTCTTATGTTTTAATTATAGGTAATGGACAAAGAAACAGGGAGCATGAAATGGATCCCAACACATGTAAACATTGATGATCATGTCATTGTACCCAAACTTGATCCTAATATAAACTCACCTGATAAGTTTGTTGAAGATTTCATCTCCAACCTTAGTAGATCACACATTGATAACATAAAACCATTATGGGATCTCCATATCTTGGATATCAAGACTTCTGAAGCAGAAGGCACGTGTGTCTTCCGCTTCCATCACTCCCTGGGTGATGGTGTGTCCTTGATGAATCTCCTTCTTGCATGCACACGTAAAGTTTCTGATCCAGAGGCTCTACCAACCCTTCCGGGAAATAACAAGTTGGGTGTGGCCAAAGTTGCTAGCCTTTGGTCGACACTTGGTGTTATTTGGAACTCTTTTCTCGCTCTTTTGATGTTTGTGTGGACTGCTTTGTTCCTCGAAGACACGAGAACACCAATGAAAGGGTCAAAAGGCGTGGAGCATAGGGCTAGACGATTCGTTGTTAGATCTGTAAGCCTTGATGATATTAAGATGGTAAAAAGAGCTATGAATGTGGTAAGTTTATTTTTTCTATATGCTCATAAATGCACGATATTAAAAACGTTTAGACTATCGTTACCTAGATGAAATGTTTTTGTATGTCTTTTGTAGTCCTTGAACGATGTAGTACTTGGAATCACACAAGCCGGATTTTATCGCTACTTGCAAGGGAGATATAGTATGTTCAAACATATATATAGTACTTGTGCCTTTGTATATGTAGTCCTTATCTTTATGATTAACATTTTAACCATGATATAACATGTGAAACAGGTAACGAAAATGCTGATATTCCTGATAACATGCGCTTTCGTGCCACCTTTTTCTTCAACCTTCGACCCACCACGAGGATTGATGTGAGTTTGTTGTATATGTAGTTCATGTGTTTTGCTTATATGGCTTGATCTTTAAATGATTTTCGATTTCTTGTTCATGTGTTGCTAGGATTTCACAGATACAGATAGCGTCGGAACATGGGGAAACAAGATAGGTTATTCGTTACTTCCATTCAAGATCTGCTTCAAAAAAGATCCTTTAGATTATGTTGTTGATGCAAATACTACAATGAAACATAGGAAGGCTTCTTTGGAGCCTTTGTTCACATACCTTTTTACCAAGTTACTCATGATATTGTTTGGCATAAAGGTACTTACATATTTTCTATAACCTTAACTGATCAAATGTTTGGAAAATTAAAAAAATTTAAACTATTTAAACTAATAAAATCTAAGTTACATCATACATAACTGTTAATTTTAGCTTTTGGAATTTGACGCCCAACATTTTAGTTTTAACAAGTCACCAAACAAATCTCGGCCGTCTTATGTTTTGTGGGGGCACAAATCGAACTATAAAAATAAGACCTTTTACTTAAAAATAATAATAAAAACACTTTTTATTTTTTTATTTTTGACTTGAGACCAACCGTGATAAACTATAATAATTAGGCTTGGGGAGTTCCAAATTTTAATTAAATGTTGTGCATGTATTACATATTTTTAGATTGGAAGTTAATTTTCTTGCTTCATATTATGCCAATTCTTGAGATTTAAACCAAATCACATAAACAAGATACACTAACGGTACCTCAATATCTCAATATATATGCAAACTTTTAATAATTTGAGGGCACTAGTTTTTAGTAGCTCAAATCTAACAAGTACCTCACAATTAAGTTGAGCTGAGACGACCCTGCAATTAATATAATTTATTCCAAACTTTTATTCATGAGGTCCAAATTTAAATACTAATAAATAAGTGCTTTGTAATATAGTAGATACTAACTTTTGGTTGACATGATAACCAAAAACACAAAAAACAGGTTGTAGGGAAAGTGAATCACAAAGTTTTCTTCAACACAACCCTATGGTTCTCTAATGTCCCCGGACCACAAGAAGAAATCACTTTTTTTGGACATAAAGTTGCATACATTGCTCCAAGTTGTTATGGCCAACCAAATGTAAGTTAATAAAATCATATCAACACTTATATATATATATATATGTATGAAGCTTCAAATTCAAGTTCACATTCAATATTGAATTTCATACTTCATTTCAGGCATTAATGATTCATGTCGTGAGTTACATGGACAAGGTAACTTTTATTATATCGGCTGACGAAGAAACCATTCCAGACCCTCATAAGCTTTGCAATGATCTTGAAGAGTCCCTTCGCGACATCAAAGCTTCTGCTCAAAACAGAATTGTCAAATAAATAAGTAGTGTTATAGATCTATATATTGATGACTATGTATGTATAGAAATGCATGGCATATATAGTTGAAATAAACATTGACCAATGATCAATGTAGTTGTATTGTATCCTAAGTCATTGTAGCTATAATCTATCATATATGTGTGTTTTGCTTGATCCTTTTTGTAGTAAATAATTATGTGGTGACATTTGAGCAAGTACATACATGGTCTTCAATTTTTAAAGGTAATTAAAGCCGCTAATATGGCAAACCACAAAGAGAAAATGTGAAATTGAAACATTTGGAGTGAAACTAATACTTTGGTCAAATTATAGGGATCAAAAACGAACTTTACTATAAATCTTTTTTAAGGGATGTGAAAGTATTATTTGTGACCTTTTCATTTTTTCCGGTCTTCTACCTTCAAGCAATGAGATATTGTCATGTCGCATTATAAATTATCATCTCTTTTGACCTCTTAAGAGTAACACCCCAAGGATGGCACGCCACCTCTTCAACAAAAAACCCCAAAATTCACGTCTACGTACCTCGCACGCACAGAAACTAGGTCTCTACCATGTCACCCATCTTGTTAGGCCTTCTTGTTGGACGCAAGGGGAGTGTTCTCATGAGCTTAATTATGAAGCTTTTTTGCCCCCTCGTTAGACACTCCCCTGCACTCTAAATACAGGCCAGTTTAATGGGCCAAGAGGGTGATGTTAGGGTTTGGGGCTCCCGAAATACTAGGGCCTTAATTTGTATAAGGATGTCACGTATATCACGTTTTATGTTAGGTTAGTCTAAAAATTTTAATCTTTTCACACAAGCCTTAAATGCTCTTGATGGCTACAAGTCACTTCACAATCAAATGGATTGATTTTAACCATATTTTAAATCCAAATTATATTTCTGTTTCTTTCTATTGTCATTTGTAATCAATTTGATATTCATTTTTTGTCGATTTGGATTATGCTAATCCTATATTTGGACCTTCCATGGTCAAATTTGTTTATTTGGTTTTGCTATTTTTGCATCTAATGGATTGTTTTAGTTGGTTATCTCGTAGAGTTTTAACCTCATTATGTTTCGTTAATCAGTGTCTAACCTCATAATGTTTTTGGCACTTAAGTTTCATATATATACTTGCTTAAATTTTAGCTATATATATATGATAATTAATTGCATGCTATTGTTTGTGTTTCTACATATCCTTTGCTTAATGTGAATACCTAGTTGTTTAATATTTTGATTTAGTTTAGAATGTTGGTTTTGTTGGGTTGAAGGCTTTTGGGTTTTTGGGTTTGGTTCGGTTTGGGCCTGGGGCTCATTGTGATTAACTCTAATTAGGTTTACTAGTTGTCTTATTTACTAACCCTAATCATAGTCTTATATATACCCATGATTGTAATTGTATCTTGTGAACACCTAATAATATAAACCCTAATTGCAAAGTGGACGTAGGTCAATTGGGACCGAACCACTATAAATCTCGTGTCTCTAACTTTCTGCGTGATATTCGTTTGTGCGTGTGTGTTGTTTCGCTTCCGCATATCGCTTGTTCCTAACAGGTTTTTACCTAAAAGTATATTTTTTTTCTAAATATTGCTTTTAACCTGCATTGTTTTTAACTTATTAGTTTAGTTTTCCTAACAAATTAAGGTTTTTTTATGGTCAGGTATCATCAAAATGAATATGCACCGCAAACTAACTTAGTATTATCACCATCAATAAAGTTGTTTTTTACTATTTTCTTTGTTTTTCACATTTAAATAGGCACAATATATCTTTATATTGTAATTGTTGTAACGGGTTAGGTGTTGAGATTTCGTGTGGTTTTCCTGGCAGCCCATGATGTGGACATTTCCTCAACAACTCCTTAAACTTCTCCCAAACATCATGAAGTGTCTCTCCTTGTTCCTGAATAGACGAATAAAGAAGACATATGTGCGTGGTCTTAGAAGGTTGGAAGTATTTCAGAAGGAATTTATCAGCTAAATCATCCAAAGTGGTAATGGATCCCGTCGGGAGGGATTGCAACCAAATGTGGGCTCTCTCAACAAGGGAGAAAAGAAATGGGATAAAGGAGCATGTGGGTCCTCATCAGATAATCCATGAAATTGAATATCACTCTTGATCATTAAAATGATCTTGGGTGAAATATGTTAGTCGCTTGGATTGGGGGTAAAACGATATAGGATCTTATGCAGACAAGGTTGGTTTCACATAGTTTGCTATTGTCCTCCTAATTGATGATTGACCGCCAACATGTACTTTTGAATCGTGTAGTGACTCCTCAACAATATCATTCTCTATGTTGTGGGTGGGGTCTTTCAATGCGTGATCTTGCAACCACTCGAGAAACTCTAGCTTAGGATTGGCGAATGGTGTCATCATTATAGGACATACATCATGGGTCGGCATGGTTTCAAACATTTTGATTACATATTTACTTGTTTTTAAATCTGTACTTGAGGGTGCCTTTTTGGCACAAATGTTTTGGTATACTTTACTTTACGCTTTTGCATTTTTTAACTGTTAACCTTTGATGTTTGTTTTTTTTCATTATTGAGGCACGTTATCTTTAGAATTTAGAGTCGTTTGTGTAATTAACGACTTCGATCCTAGTTTATTACACTCCTAACAGTAATACTCCATTAGTTGAATTTGGGGGTATGACACTTACCACAATCCACAAACACCGATGTAACAAAAGATGATCACTCGAATGATGATGGAACTGCAAATGTAAGGGATCAACATGCACAAAATGAGAACAACAATGATAAAAGATATGATGATTTGGGGAACTACTACATCAATGAATACTTTGTTGGAAATAAGTTCATTTTTATTAAATTAATTAACTAAATATTATAATGATGCTCTCGTTATACATGAGAAATTCACTAGTACATTACTGTGTACAAAACCAAATCAGAAATACATGTAAAGAATAATTTACAAATGATACAAACCGTACTGGTTAGTAAAACTTCAATGAGATAGCAACGTATATGACTGTAACAATAACGAGATTGATGATCCTGTAAAACAGATATTAGAAGAAAAAAAGAAGATCTGGGCTCGTGTTTGACACAATTCACTTAAACAGATTCATCATCTGTTCCCAGGGTACACCGGATGAAAGCAGCGCACTGCCGGACTTGAATACTTTCCTGAAAAAGAAACCGGAGGAGACGATGTAGATGAGATGAAGATTGTTTGTGTGTTCTTCGAACACTGTTCTTGCTGCTGTGTTTTTCTATGTTGATTCAAACTCAACCTTTTGTTGCCATGTTGTTTGTTGTTATCTTTATAGATAAAAGATTGCAAGAGTCTTGCAACAAATGACAATTGAATTGTCATAAAACCCAGCAACTCAAAGGTTGGAAATTCCAACAGTCTCTTCTAGATGTTGGTCAAGACCGGGTCGAGTTACAACAACGCCAGCCTCAAGTTTTCGAAGCTGCATTCAGGTTACCAACCGACTACTTGAGAGTTGACCTCTCATTTACACAAAATATCCAATATACTTTAGGCAATTAGATCTCTTCTCTAACAACGAGGAAGATTCTAAAAACCACACATTCAACTATCCAACAAACATATGCTCATCAAAGGAATGTGTTCGGTTTTTGAAATACTTAGAAATTTAAATACATTAGAAGGTCAAAAGGAAATATGTGGTTTTACTATGGGAAGGATCTTACCACCACTACTATCAAACAAGGAACCAATTGATATCTTTGACTTATAGATGTATGTGCAAGGTGAAGGAGGGTGCAAAAAGGCAAATCTTAATCATTAGTAAAAATGCAATAAGGTTTACTTAGAGGTACTACATGGACACCAATGTTAACTTGAAACTTTAAAGTAGGTTTCTACCATCAAAATGTAAATTTTCTAAAAATACATTGTCATACCATAAACACTCTAATTACAACTTAGGATATATAGCCAAATGAGATGTTGACCAAATCCTAAACAACAATCAGTGTTGTTTATTGTTCTTGAAAAAGGGCAGTGGAAGTTTCTGGAGAGCCTCCATGATTTCGTTGCCCGCCTTTTTGCCATAAGCATCCACCAGATCTTCATTCCGCTCGTATAACAGTGGCGCTGTCAGCAACACCACAAACACTGATCCAAAACCAACATTGTTTGTCACTATTCATGCTCACACTCATTCTAGTTAAAAGGTTGTAGTTTTAATCCATTTACATATAAATGAGAGGATTTAGACTGTTTTTTATCTTTAAACAAGTTAAATGAGTTGAGCTAAATTTTTCTAAAAAATAAAGAAAATTAACTCAAATGGGTCAAGAAAATTGACCTCGACCGACCCATTTTTCAACCTTAAGTTTAACAAATCCATTCATACGCATACAAACACGCACTGAAACTAATCATTTTCTGATTTGAACCGAATTAACTCACAGATATACATAAGGGTCAAAAACTCGAACCAACCACCGATGACTGAGACCACCCACAGGGTAAAAATCACCTGCATGACCACAGTTTGTTTTTGAAGTTAAAGCAGTATAAAATATTTACATTATATAAGGTGAGAATTTTATTAGGGAAGATACACATACACTCAAAAATCTTTTTATGTCCCTCCCTGTGGTCATTTCCCGCAAGAACAAGCAGCCTTGATTGATCTGATCTTTCAGAAGTAGAGCGATACAATCACACATTTCTTGTGACAATCTAATGTCAGGAAACTTTGGTGGAGACCTGTCAAAATAAAACAAGAAACATAGTTCATTTTAGTATATTAACATGCAAGATCATTAATTAGTTTTAATTTAAATGTTGTTATTTTCTTATGCTAGTTTAATGCTGACATTATAATATGCATCACTCATCACTGCATAGGGTTGTTTATTAATATGCAAAAAAACAAGATTAAAGAGGTCATGTTCAACATAAGCATATTGTACTCAAGTTCATGTTAGGATTGACCCGCAAAGTGGATACCATAACTTGCGATCGATCTTGTTAAAAAAAGGTAACTCGCTCACTTGTTAACAAAGGAAGAGATATTGGACCAGAGGAACAATATGGCGAGAGTAAGTATTAGAAAGTGACACAGAAACGGAAGAAGATGGTATCCTATCCTCTCGAACAGAAGCCATATGATTGTTGCAGACACAAATATGGCACCAGACAATTGCTTTTGTCTCCATAGTAAAATATCAGCACCTGAGATCAATACATCAGTCAATTTGTTATCAGCTCATTAAGCCAAACAAAATCAAGCATTTTGACTATGTAAGATGTATGAAGAATCATAATCCATATAGATGTGACGTTATAGTCTTAAAGAATCACATATAGGGATATAAACGAACTGAACAAACACGCATAAAAGCATTTTAGCCTTAACCAAACACGTAATGATCATAAACACACATAATGGTCCTGAGAGTAGATGTTGGTTATTTTTGAAGTTTAATTTTGGAGATGTTTGAGAAATTACGGGTCGACAAACAATGTGACTAAACCTGTAATTTCTCTAACATACGGACCAAATCCGTAAATATGGTATACCAAATGGACTATTCGTGTAATTTTTTTTAGTTTTGTTTTAGCCTATGAATATAAATAAACATTGTTAGTGTAAATAAACAAAACAAACATCTGTTCATATTCGTTTGTTTAATATTAACATGTGTATAAACAAACACAGAAACCTCTTTTACAAGATTTCAGAACGTTTGATTTATTTACCGCCCTGACGGGCACATGCACTAACAACACAAACATTATTTCATTTGCGCTAAAAATCAGTTTAACACACGTAGTTTGATCAGAAATGAAAAACAGATCAAAGATTTACTTTTGCCGGAACCCAAAGCCGCATGGAGAGGTTTCCTACGACCAAAAAGATGACGTCGTTCGGAAACAGATTGTTTCTCTTCAATAAGCTTCGGCTCCGCAGCTAATTCTTCGATCTTCTCCGTCGCTGCCATGATCTTATCTTCAACGGCCGGATCTAGCATTATATTAATTATTACAAACAAGATCACCATCATATCCATATTTACGTAGATATATGAAATCATGCAAATAAAACAAGTATGAAAAATGAATTTGCACAAAATGTTCTTACAGTGTGTTCAATTCAGAATGTGTAAAGGTGTTTCGATGACCGGTTATTTGCTCCGGTGAACGGAAAATTGTAAAGGGAGAATAGATCATAGAACGAAATGGAAAATTAATTAAACTAACCACATAATAATACAATGTATGTTAACCATAAACATAACCAATTAATACGGAGTGAAGTTTAAGGTAGTTGTAAATTTAGTCATAAAACCTTGTTATTTTTTATAGGTAGGTGAAAATGTCAAATTTATTATAAGCTAGCATTGCCGACTAATTTTTTCAGACTCAGTTTGTTTCGGCTGGTTGAACTGGTCGAATCGGGATTTATAGATGGCACCAATCCGGTCCATATATGTTTGTTTTTAGCAAAAAAAACCGGCCAGTTTAAACCGGTCAACCGGTTGGATCGGATCGGAAAATTGGTTTTCTTTTCCTAAGTTGGTTGTGTCTTTAAAATTAGATCATCTTTATTTAAACTCATCCGGTCTGTTTGGTATGAGGTAATAGAATGGACGAGGGAATAGAATGAATGATGGAAATGAATGGATAAAGGAATGAAATTGATTATTCCATTCTATTATCATGTTTGGTTACCTTACATTAATGAAATGAATAAATACTTTTTGTTTGGTAGGCAAGAAAAAACAAATTAAGGAAATACAAATCTCTAAAAATAAAAAAAAACCTTCTCATGGTTATGGGCCGGATCATGGATCGGCTCATTGTTTGGTATATGGGTCAATACATGATTTAAGACATGGATAAAGACATGGGTCGGGCCATGGTTCGAGTCACGGTTCGAGGAATTGGTCACCACATTGGTCGGGTCATGAGTCAGTTCATGGACTAGGGTCATTAATCGGTTCATGGATCGAGTCATGGATTGGTTCATGTGTTGGGTCTTGGATCAGGACTTGGGTTGGTCATGGTACGAGACACGGGTCAGGTCAGGAGTCAGATTATGGTTTGGGTCATGGTTCAGGGCATGGATCGCCATGAGTCGGCTCACGTGCCGGTTGATGGTTCGGGTCATGAGCCAGTTCATGGGCTGGGTCCTAATTAGGTTCATGGGCCGGGGCATGGTTCGATCCGTTAGTTAGGACATGAGCCAGTTCATGTGTACCTGTGTCGGGTCAAGGTTTGGGACATGGTTCGGGTCATGGTTCTTATCATGAATTAAATTATTTCATTCCTTGAAGGAATGAAAAAAAACATGGGAGATGGATGAAATGAAAATAAATGCTTTTTTATTCCTTCATAATGGTCAATTCCATTTCATTGAGCAGTCAACACTTTTTTTTATTCCCTTGTAATTGTTCATTCCATTCCACATCTCATTACTGCATACCAAACACTACCATAGTATTAAAATTGGATGTTTGTTTAACATGATTAATGTGTTTGTGTTATGTTTTTAGAACTTAAAACAGTTGTGTTTGAGATTCTTACTTATATTTGAAGTTCTAATACTTTGAAAAATATATATTTATTATTTATATCGTTCATAACCTATCCAACCGATTCGACCAGTCCGACCAGTGAACCAGTAAGACGACCAATTTGTTGTCCGATCTGGTCCTGAAAACATTGTTGCCAACTTGATGTGGGTGCATTAGGCAGCCGACTCTATCTATAATAGACTACCAGTTCGATCGATTTAAGAGCATTATGTTGGAAATAAGTTCAATAACTCATTGTGTGACCTACTGATCATTGAATTAACGTTACCAATATGACATGACTAGTCCCCAAACAATTTCCCCATAAAAACGTATTTAATTTTCACAGTCGAAAAGTATACAACAGGGTGATACATTTCACAAACCCAAACAATTTTCACCTTAAAAACTTTTGATTTTATGTTTTGTTTAGTTTTCTATAAACCAGTTTTTGGTAAATAAATTAGATGCATGATCCAAACTAATAAATTGATTTCCAATATAACGGAACCGATTATGCTACAAATATGAACGATTTTAATTATAAATTTGAAAGTACCAATAATGCAATGGTTTCTGCATAAATTGTGTGGTGAACATGAACCATAAAACAAACTTAATTATAAAATTTAAACCATAGCAATTTGATGATTAATTGCATTATATGCAGCCATGACAAATTTGATTCCAAATTTTGAAAACAAACAGATTTGTGATCACGATGCTAGTTGAATTGGGTTATTAATTGAGAGGATGAAACTTGTAAATGAAAATTGACACATGACTTGTAGAAATCAATTCCATTAATACTTAGGGTGGTGGGTGTGGGTGCGGGTACCCATACGGGTATGCCCCTACCCGTGCGGTAACACCGCCGCCACCTATGCGGGTAGGGGTGCGGGTACTTGACCACGGGTTCAGCAAAATGTTGAGGGTTCACCTCGATTTCCGTGCTCTCTCACACACTTTTAATCATTTTTTTTGTTTTAATAAATAATATGTGAAGTGGAGTGTTGTGGTTGGTGGGTTGTGAGGGTAGTGTGAGGGTACTTGACAACTACCAAATTTATGAAGTGAGGGTAGTATGAGGGTAGTTGTGAGGTGGATATTTGTGATTGGTAGATTGTGAGGGTAGTGGGGGGTATGCCATAACCCACTCCCACCACCCTTAGGATGTGTATGATTTATTTTGCATACGGTGACATGTGTAATTTCTGTATATATAGTACATATTTATAACATGAATTGCAGTAAATAAAGTTTTCATGTATTTGTTTGGACTTCAAAGGACTTTTGCTCATAAATTTTCGAGCAAATTAAAATAGTCTTACTTTCATATGATCATTGGTAACTTCAATAAAAGATTAATTGATTCGTCCCAACATACGGTACATTAATTGATTTGACGTTGGAGTTTAATGTCATCGTGATTTTATGTAATTATGTGTGTTGTCTGATAATAAACCTGACGGCTAGTTATACACATGATGAACAGCATAGATATTACACTTCTGCCCAACAGTGATGTGTCGTATTTATATGCCTTCGTATATTTATGTTCATAATATTATTAATACTTGACTGTTGGTCATAGCCAATGGGAAGCCAATAGTCATGTAGAACATTACTTTAATATGTTCATAACACTTGAACGGTGGTCATAGACAATGCGAAGCCAACGTCCAAGTAGAACATCATCTAAATTTGTTTATTACATTTGAATTTTGGCCATAGCCAACGCAAATACAATATTCAAATAGAACTTTACTTCTAGGTGCGTTAGAGTTTCCTCATAAACGTAAATGAAGGCACGTCAAGCACACACGAACAAGTCTTTGAAACGACTACTGAAACTTTTGAACCCAAAAATCTAATGAGGTCATCACGGTCTAAAAGGCCTACTAATTTTGATGATTTTGTAATCTATCTTAACGAAGCTAATATACACCTATGAAAGCACAATCAACCTACCTCTTATGCCAATGATCCACCTTAATGTCGTTGGAGATTTGGCTTCATTACCCATGGGTGTAAAACCCATAGGATGTAAATGACAGAAAAACAACAAGGACAATCCTATACTTAGAACTGAAGACATAAATCAGGTCACACAAAACAAACTAGATCGTTATAAAGCACGATTGGTTGCCAAATGCTATACTTTAAAAGAGGGAGTTTATTATCAAAAAAACAGTTTCACCTTCTCACGAAAGGATTCTGTGAGAATCGTTATGGCCACAGTAGCTCATAATGATTAGAGCTACATCAAATAGACGTTAAAATCAGTTTTCTTAGTGGTGACTTACTTTATGTAATGATTAATGCCCTTTGGGGTCATTTTCTGTCATGTGTACGCTGAATTGAGAGCATTTCTGTCATGTGGACGCTGGTTGAACAAGAGACATTATACCAAAAAATAGTGTAATAATTAATGACCCATCATCATTACTCAATGATGGTGTTCTACAAGGGACAAGGGGCATTATACCAAAAAGTGGTGTAATATTATTTTATTTTTTATTTAAACTAATTAAAAATAATAACATCTAAAATAAAAGTAACTATTTCATAAAAAAAATTACAAATATGATAAAAAAGACAAAAAAAAAAACATAAAATAACATAATCATGACAATCCATGTTTTTCTTTGATGTGTTTGATACAAGCGAGGTGGAGTTCGCGTCGCGCTCCCGATTAACTTGTCTTGGTGGTTCCCTAAAAATACATAAAAATTATTATTAAAAAAATAACAACATTATTTAAAATATATATATATATATATATATATATTTACCAATGATCGGATCCTCGGAATTAGATAGAAAAGCACGAGCCAATTGAAATTCTTCCTCAACCGGCCAAGGAACGTGTGATTTCGATTCTCTCGGTTCTCCCGGCCCTTTCTTCTTGTGTGACCGTTTTATGGGTTGTGACGATCCGGCATCTTGAGTTGGAGCCTCTTGAGTCGGCGCTGGTTGTGTTTCCGGGATGACTTCTTACAAATCAACGATTTCTTGATTCATCCCATACCCATCATACTCATGCCCATCATATTAGGGTGCATACTCATACCCATCATGCCCATATTCATTGGCATGTTTCGAATGAAACCAAAAAGGTTAGAATTCGACATATCATTAGGGTCATTTATTTGGTTTTGGTTTTTGGTTTGTAGCGGTTCTGCGAGGGGGTCGGTAACCGAGGTTGTTTGGTAATCCGAACGGGGCACCGTATGAAAACATTGTGAGTATTGATAAAAAAATTGTAGAAATTCTAGTAGAAATATAGAGTATAAAATGAACTGAGATGGTGTGAATATTTGATAAAGAAAATATAGTATTTATAAGTTGAGATGGTGTAATATTAAGTTTTAAAAAAAAAGTTAAAAAAATATATATGTAGCTATTGACATTACCGTTCAACGGTAATATAATGATTTGAGTGAATGGGCAAAGGCGTTTTCAGAGACACGCCCTTCAATATTTTTTGAAAGATAACGATTTCACGTAGTGGTTGTTGGGGCGCTATCAGGTGCTTTGGAGCGTTATTTTAAACATAAAACGCCGATCACACAGAGCCTAAGAAAATGTATATGACTCAACCTAAAGACGTTTCACACTAATGTTTTGTGTGGGAGTTTTATTGACTTAACTACTTTAAGTTAACTGTTCTTGTGCATCGATAGTTTTGTAAGTTTGTTTTAGATTAATCTATGCGTAAAAAAAACATATAATTTTCCCATATATCCTCTTCGTAAAAAAAATAAAATAAAAAATTGGTCGCCGTTGTGCATTTATCTATTTTTTGTTTTTTAAACAACATTACACTACCTAAACGAAAGAGTAAATTATCGTTTGAATTCCCGTGTTTTATTATTTATAGCGATTTGCGTTTCTGCATTTTCAAAATCATAATTCAACCCTAACTTTTTTTATTTTGTCTTCGTTTGAACCCAAAACGCTAACTCCGTTAAAATTCTCTGTTAACTCTTTTTTAAATGATGAAAATGCCCTTGTGGATGCATATCGCTATAAATGACAAAACACATGGATATAACAATAATTTACTCAAAATTAAAATACAAATAAACTATCAATAAACCATCAACTGTAACCCTTAATTTCCAGCCATACACACACATCGCTCCCAAGATTCCACCATACACCATCAACACCAAACTCCGTCACCATTGGCCCTTCACCCCACCATCCAATATAATTATTGTCACCACCTCCGTCACCTATTGTTTTCAGATCCTACAAGGAAGCTCAGCGGAGATCACCACCTCCTTATCGCCTTCATTTTCATCTCGCAACTACCACCCAATAAATGAACGCCAATCCATCAGAGTCACTGGAGATGTACGCTACCATCGTTTAGGTACGCCTCAAAGGTTTTGACACTGGTGGATTCAGGAGAGTGACTTTTCTAATCCCCAATTTAGGGTAAAGTACAAACTCATAACTAAATTTAACCGGTAATCGTTTAGATCTGCTCTTGAGAAAATTTAAGATGGTGGTGGCGGTGCTATAATAAAGTCATTGTGGCACAGTGGTAGGTGGTTTTGTTTGTGAAGATGATGGTAGGTAGTTTTGTGGGACGACGGTGGTGGTGGGCGGTGAACGAGATTGTTAGTAGAGTTTTTACAGGTGGTGAACGATGGTTGCAGTGGTGGGTATGATTTGAGGACACAATGGTTGTGATTTTTTGGTGGTGGACGCCGATTGAAAAGGTGGTGGAATGGGTGGGTGTGGTCATGGTGGTGGTGTTCTAGAGAGAGGACGGGGTAGAGATAGAGCGATTGTGGTGAGTAATGATTGTCTGAGTGTTTATTTTTATGAGTAAATCGTGATTTTGCATCCTTATGTTTTGTTATTTATATTGATTTGGATCTCATTTATCAATGGTAGTTTTGTCATTTTACAAAAAGTTAACGGGAAAACAAAATCTCATTATTATTTGTTACCACTAGCTATTTGTTACAAAAAAGACGAATTACAGTTTTAAAAATATAAGAATGTAAATCACTATAAAATAAAACAAAACACGTGAATACAAATGATAATTTACTCAAGAAATTTATACCAGGCAAATTCAAAACTCAGGAAATGTTAGATTACAAAATCCCATTGTTATTTGTTACCACTAGCTATGTCTATTCCCTAACCCACACCTTGATAGGTCTGGTCGGAATTGATTACTTTCCACATGTCTAATTGGAAAATACGTGTAAAAGGTGTTTATTTTTTATTGAGTCATCATATGTAAATATAAATAAATAATAGAAACAATTCTTTAGGTTATATATTCGACAAGTTTGACCATTATTGTATATGATGATTAATTCTAATAAGCAAGGTCTCACCTATCTACCTTCTTAATTTTATAACTTTGGTCTCCTAATTTTAACATTAACATATTAATGATTTAACTCTTAAATATTTAGTTAGCTTACATATTATCTCTATTCTACTTTAATATATTTATGACTTTAACTTAATTATTATTTTAACCTCTAAATTTAAATTATCTCCGTCTTTTAGTATGTGACGCATTACTATTTTACACCGTAACATACGATACATGTAACTTTTTTACCAACGTGTGTAATGAAGTGTCACACGCAATGCTCAACTTGTCCTTAGAATCTTGTTCATTTGAAAATACAAAACTTTTAACTTTTTATTTATTTGTTTTGTGGTATCTATCTTTTCTCTAATCTACTTGCTGAGTATATATTTTTGTTACCAATAACAAAATAGTCTAATACATTGTTAATTCCGTTTATTTGTGACATGTCATGGAAAAAAACTAACAATTCTTAAAAAAAAGTCGTATGTGATGTTTATTCTAGATTCGGGAGAAAAGAAGAATTATAGTTCAAAACAGAGTCACAGACTTTAGAAACAAACGAAGTTGATTGAAACTTACAAATCGATTGAAATTTAAAAGTGACTGAATTGATTAAAAAGACGTTATTGGTTGAATACCTCCAAAAAGTTAATCTTCTACAAACTAAATAAAAAAGTTCAAGTCATTGTCATGTTTTAATAAATAGTTGGGGTTAACGAGTTGTTAGACTATGATTGTTATTGATAATAAAATTAAAAGTTTGGATTGTTACCAATATCAACTTACTTTATTGAAATCAATTTTTTTAAAACCATATTTAAAAAGATTGTTATGATATGTGATACAAAATAGATTTATTAAAAACATTACTGTGTCAACAAAAATAGAGTTTTATTTTTCTACTGAAAATAAATGAATGTAAACTTGTTTAAATGGAAACATTTATGTTTGAGATTATATTATTTGGTGAAAATGAAATGCAAAAGGCATATAAAAACCGGGAGTTACGCACACCAAAGTCACACTGTCACACAGCTAATAAATAAAATAAAGAAAACAAAAAATAAATTAAAGAAAAAAAATTCCATGGTAGCACCAATACAAATTGGTCCCACAAAAATTTAAAGGCTTCAGACTATTTTTTACATTCACTATTAGTCCCTGAAAGTTAACTGAAGTTACATTTTAGTCCATGATTTTGAAAATATAACAACAAAGTTATTTTAAGTATTAAACCTCATTACACATACTTCTTTTTACTCTCTTTGTTAATGATCTTGAAGTTGTTTTATAACGATGCGTATTTTTAATTTCATTGAATAGCAACCATTGGTTGCACGGAATAAAAGCTCTTATTAAATAATCTATGCATAAACAAATCATATTCATATGCAGAAACAACAATTAAAATTGGATAATGGTTTAGGTTTGAGTATTTTTAACTTTACTTTAGATCATTAAGTCATATTCATATATAGATAATTAGTTAGATATATTAAAAATATATATTTAAAAATATATATATTTCTTATTCGAATAGGGCGAATCGAATGCGAATACCGGAAATCATATTCGTATTCGATCCACATTCGACAAAATTATTTGAATTGAATGAGAATCGAATTCAAATGATCGAAAGACGATTTCGAATGGCCTTAATCGAATTCGATTCGAATCGAATTTTGAATAATTCGAATCGTATTCGAATAATGAACACCCCTATTATGTTGACATGTGAATATAATTTTATTAAGGAATTTTTGCATATATCACTTTACTAAGAGTCTTAATTACATAAATCCTCAAGCTGTAAAATCAATTACATATTTTCCTTGTTCATAAAAAAATTACCCATTTACCCTTCTTTAATTCGTTTAACTAATTTGATGCTTCAATGTTCAATGTAATCTCAGTTTGCAAGATCTCAATTATCGAATGTAATCTAATCTCAATTAGCAATTTTCATCTTCCGTGATTAATTAACAAACACAAAAATAGGAACTTAATTTGCAATTTCATCTTTTAATGGGCAGTTTGGCAATGGTGAATGATTAGAGGCTGTTTGGCAACTTTTGAATAGATAAGTGTTGAATCAATAAGAGGTCTGAATCTGTAAGTGCTGAATCAGTAAGAGGTCTGATTCGTTAAGAGCTAAGATATTTTTTTAACTATTCAAAGGCAAATGTCTGACCAATTCAGACGAGACCTCTTAATCATTCAGACTATGTATGATGTCTGAACCATTCAGAGGCAAATGTTTGAACCATTCAGACATTTGCTCGCGAAACAAACAGTCTGAACCATTAAGTGTTGCACCATTCAGACATCTGAACAATTAAGATGCTGAAACAAACAGCCCCTAAGTGCTGAATGGTTAAGAGGTCTGAATGGTTAAGATATCTGAATGGTTAAGAGATTCTGTTTAGTTGGACATCTGAATGAGATTTCTAAATATTTTGTTTCATTCATTTTGTCCCACATTAGAGTGGAAACAAAAACATTGTTGGTTTATATACGCAAGTATTCATGGCATGTTAAGTTCTTGTGTAATGTTTTACTCTAACACCTACCAGCGCGCAGGGGGTGCAATTTGGTTCGAAATCCTTCAGACAATGCGACGCCCGCACGACCTACAGACACGAATGAAGCTAAAAAAAATCCGTGCGAGGCAACTTTTGTTTTTTAGCTCAATTAGTCGCTTCCTTCGTCTTCAAACCTGGTCGCCACCCTTGTTCAGCGCTCATTCAGACTTAGGGTCAAGTCTAAATCGGTCAGAACCCTGATGTCTGATTCGGTCAGATACCAAAACACACTTATCTAAATGATCGTTCAGATTCAGAGCCCATTCAAATCTAAACAAACAGTAAGTAACAATTATAATACACATAGTAGTGTTTTGTTTTAAAACCTCATTTACTTCCTTTTGAATTTAGCAACTCAAAAATCAATCACTAGCAATATTTCTTTTTGTTTCAATTGAACTATGCTAACTCAAGTCTAAATACTGAGAACCAATGATGGCGACAATCCATAACTCAAAGTGTCTGCATTGACGTATTCATGTACTATTGGAATAGTTGTTTTGAAATAAAAAAAACGCAAGTGTAAGTGAAAAACGAGTGAAAATAATCATTCAAAATCGTGTCTCATTTAAATATGTAAATGCTGATTTTCAAAAAATGAACTATATATGTATCTAATAATTCAAGGTTTTAGGGGGTAACTTTTAGAGGGAAAACTTTTTTGTTCTATAATAAGTTTGGAAGGGAATCAAATGGAATTTTCCATCATTTATAAGTTGACTAGGTTATTTCCCGTGTGTCACATAGGTTGAACGATAACACCGTAAAAATTAAAATAATTGTAATTTCTATAAAGTTAAAATAATTACAAAAATAATTTCTTATGACTTTTATAAATTTTTAAATATATTTCATGAGTTCAATTACTATTACATCATTTAAAAATATTATAATAACAAATATAATATTTCACCGAACCGAATGAACTTCATAAATCCATTAATTCCAAAATCTGTCAAAAAGTCAAAACATGTTAAAAAAGAAATACAGTAATATGTTATATATCATATTATATTATGCACAACATGGAATGAAATTTATTCACTTTAGCTTGTTGATTGCTTTTATAGGAAAAAAAATTATCAATTATCAATCAGTTTGTAGTATATATGAATATACATATTGTATAAATATTGAGATTTATTTAAATTATGAACAAATATTAAATCATTGTTTCTATGAAAAGATTTGACTTATCAATTATAACTAGTTGTATTCGTCGGCTCGCACGTTGTGCGAGCCTTTTATGTTTCTAGTTAGCTCTTTATATTTGGTTTTGCATTTGTTAAACATAAACTTGGCAGTTACATCAATTGCTATCTAAAACGCACAAAATACAGATTGTTTACAAGAGTTTTCAATAGATACCATTCAAGTTGCACATCCATTGATGTCGTCTACCCACGACACCACAACAACACCAAATATCACCACCTACAACCATCTAAGCTTCACGACCAAACCGCCGCCACCGCCGAACCACTCCTATATCCATTGCTAAGCGACCCATCGATTTTTTCTTTATATCTCTCTCTTTCTTCTCTTTTCCTTGTTTCATCCCAAACAATATTATCAATATCCTTTTATTGTGCAAAATAATAATTCTTTGAGAGGGGCTAAAAGTGTAAACTATAAAGATATTGTGGCAAAAATCTAAACACATAAAAGTTAACTATAGAATTTCACTAAAATTTTACAAAATAATAATTTTTTGAAAGGGACTAAAAGTGTAAACTATAAATATATTGTGGTAAAAATATAAACGCATAAATGTTAACTATAGAATTTCACAAAAATCATATGGTTTATCAATTAAGTTAACTATAGAATTTCACTAAAATTTTACAAAATAATAATTTTTTGAAAGGGACTAAAAGTGTAAACTATAAATATATTGTGGCAAAAATCTAAACACATAAATGTTAACTATAGAATTTCACAAAAATCCTATGGTTTATCAATTAAAAGGGGAATGTTAACTATAGAATTTCACAAAAATCATATGGTTTATCAATTAAGTTAACTATAGAATTTCACTAAAATTTTACAAAATAATAATTTTTTGAAAGGGACTAAAAGTGTAAACTATAAATATATTGTGGCAAAAATCTAAACACATAAATGTTAACTATAGAATTTCACAAAAATCCTATGGTTTATCAATTAAAAGGGGAATATCAGTTTTTAGTATATACTAATAAAAATATGTTATAAATGAGATCTATTCATTTTAGGAATAAATATTAAATCGGTGTTTCTATAAAATGTTTTGAGCGGGAAAAAAAATATTTAGGATGCTTCAATGAATGAATGACAAGTGTCCTTAAAAACCTTATTTTATTAATATGTATAGATATAGATATAGATGTATAGATGTATAGATATAGATGTATAGATATAGATGTATGCAAATTCTTAAATATTAAATATTTATAATTTGTAATGATTATGATTTCTTTATAAATATTATTATTTAACATGTGTGTAACACACGGGTATTAAACCTAGTGTGTGTATATATATATGTAATAAGTTCATTAACGGCAATATAGTGATTCAATAACTTAATTTTAATGAAATCGAGAAATATGTAATACATGTGGTTTATAAAGGGAAAATATGTAACTGATTTCAAGGGATGAGTAAATATATAATAAAAGATCTTAAGAATGAAATATATATAAATACCTCATTTTATTAAACACACAATTCATGATATTTTTTATTTAAACTTAACATGACACATACGGTTCTTAATCTTTCTTTAAAACAAAAGTAAGAAATTAAAGGACTTGAAATGAAGGGTAACTAATTTATAATATTTACATTTTAAGTTATATTCCTTAAAAGCTATTGATATTGGAATACTTTTTTTCATTGTTTATAATATGGGGTGAGGATTATAAGAAAACTCATTTTTAAATTAAAAACTAAAGAACTATTAAAAAGTAAAGCATGAAATTTTAAAAAGAAAAATAGTTAAAACTTAAAATATATAAATTATTAAAAATTTATACTTCTTTAATTCTCAGGTCAAAGTTCTCTTAAGAATCTATGCCTAATAAATACTTCTTTAATTATATATATTACAAGAATAGACCTTTTATTTTTTATTTTATGTTAGAGATGTCAATGAGTATTAAATTATATCATGATACCCATACATGTAATATAAAAAGTTTTATAATGTGTTAAATATTTTTAGTAATCAATATTACACTAAGTATATATGGACCTTTTATTTTTATTTTATGGAGATAACAATGTCATTTGAATTTAAATTATATCTAGTTTGCTATGTTCATTTCTTTCATAAATTATATGATTATATGTACAATTAGATTAATACTCGTATACTATACGAACTATTATATGTTTCTTGATAACATATATTATTTTAACCACATATCCCCTATTTATAACACAAATACAAGATATTCCTAAACAACTCTAATTCATAAAGCTCGCTATCAAATCTACTCTTAACATATCTCCTATTAAATCGGTATAGATATTTACCAATATTTTCCAACTGAATACACATTATCTAAGCGCTATTAATAAAGACGGGTAGCAAAAACCATATGTTAAAATAAAATAGAATTTAGGATAACTGAAAAAATTTTAACTTCATAAAATCCGTTTCATCAAATCTTTATATTTAAAGTTTTCATCTTCTATTTGATTCTATTTGGTTGTAGTTTCTAACCATATCATCTAGTTAACAATTTCAATCCATCAAATTAGTTTTTATCGGGTTATTTTGAATACGAAGTATACCACGAACCACATTGAAATTTTCCATCAACTATTAGAATATGAAGAGTAGACTTTCTTGTATTATCCTCACTATAACACATACAGCTTACCAATTATACAATATGAAACAGGATGAATATTCATAAACTGTACATGGTATCACCTTGATACCGCTCATTCTCGTGTGTCTCACCCTTTGCTTTCTAGTTACCGCAATCCCTAACCCTAATACTTGTCAACGCCACTTCTATTATCAAAAGAACCATGTGACATCTCAATACCAATCAGTGCAACCCTTCCCATTGCCACTCATCTCACATGTTAACTACTAAATTCTCTTTTCCGAAACGCCTTGTATGAAAAACCGATCAATTCTTTCTACTCTTTTTTACACCAAGGGTTTATTTTATATGAGGTATTGGAATGGACAAATGAAATGAATGAATATGAGAACGAAATGAATAGAAAAATGAAAAGAATGATTCCATTCATTATCATGTTTGGTTACCTTATAACAATGAAGTGCGTGAAAAGGCCGTGGAGAAGGCTAAAAGGGAATCTCTCCATATATGAAAAATCAATGTACACCAACTCTTTATGGTTATGGGTTATGTCATGGTTTGGACCATGGATCGGGTCATGGTTCGAGACATGGGTTAGTACATGAGAAAAGACATGGGTCAGATCATGGTTTATATCATTCGTCAGGCCATGGGTCGGGTCATAAGTTGGTTTTCGGGTAGGTTCAAGGGTTGGGTCCTAGTTCGGGCCATGGTTTGAGACATGAGTCAAGTCATGGGTCGGTCCTCAGGTCATGGGTTGGGTTGTAGGCTGAGTCATGTTTCAAGGAATATGTTAGGACATGAGTCGGATCATGGTTCAGGTTATGGGTCAGGTCAAGGGTCAGTTCATGGGTTGGGAGATGTGTAGGTCATGGTTTGAGGAGTGGATGGAATGATATTGAGCTATTTAAGGGGAATTAGATTCCTAGAGGTAATATGTGATTTCATTCCATTATCCAACTAAACACACACTTTTCATTCGTTGCAATGGGCCATTTCGTTCTTCCTCTCATTCTCTCTTAAATGAGTTGATGGCATATTATCTTATCTAGCATAAAGTTGTTCCACGAGTGTTCATTCTTCTATAACATTCTTTAATTGAAGAAGCCATGGCCCATGGGTAAGGCTCTCGGTCTCAAAACAGCTCGTCTAGTTTATTATGTGTTAGTAGTAGTCTAAACATATGACTCCGTGGAAGACAATGTAAAATCTTCATGGCTAATTACACCAACTTCAAAAGGTACTTCTTTGGTCTCTAACCATACCCAAAAGTTTTAAGTCTTTATATGACCAACTTGCAACTATTTAACAACATGTTACTGAGACAACACACAATACCTCAACAAAATCACTTCAAACACATGCACATCTAACTTATGACAATTCAAAAGTTCATTGAACATCTACTACCCAAACCAAACTTAAAGGACCACAAATGTAAAACAACTCAAATTTTAATCACCAACCCCCCCTTTAAAAGAAGCCACTCAATTTTCAATCTATTTTCCAATTTTCCCATTTGATTTTTCTTTTTGCCTGTCTGTCTGTCTCTCTGTCCGCCCCTCTCTCTTCTTCAGGGTTCATTTGCTCATACAATCAAAGCAAGCTTTGTTATCTCAACTCCATCACACACCAACACCGTCAACATCATGTCAAGTTTATATGGTCAAAACTTGAACTACTCACCTGCTAGAGCCCCATCTTCACCGCATATTTGGACTAACCCAGATGTTGAAAGGTACTCTTTTTTCATTTCAAGAACTGAATTTGTTATTTTTGTTTGTTTTTATTGATGGGTTTTGGTTCTTGTTCAGTTTCTTGAACTTTTATGCAAGTTGTTTTGGTGATGTATGTTTACAGTTCATACCTTGCAGAGCTATTGGAAGAAAAGAAGAAGTTGGCTCCTTTTGTGCAAGTTCTTCCTATTTGCACTCGATTGTTAAATCAAGGTTTAATGGTTTTTCATTTTTTGGATCTAGTTTTTTATTTGAAGTTGTTTTTTGGGTATGTTTATGCTTAAATTCTTATGAATTTGTAATGTGTTTAGGTTACTTTATTTTGTGTTCTTAAATCTTGAATTTGAGCTATGCATTTTGTCTTAGAATGGTGAATTTAAGATCTTTAACATCAGTTTATGCTACTTGGTGATTGCTTGATTCAAATTGTCATATTTTTCTTGATTGTATGATGATATTTTTCCTGAAATGGATTGATTATGTGATGGATATCGTTGAAAATTTTTCTTGATATTGATAAATTTCATGACTTTTTTGTTCTATTTGTTGTTCAAATTTACAATGTTGATAGTGGGGATGTTAGTGGTTTCATTGAATGCTAATGATGATGCTCTATAAGAGATTATATTATAATGCTTTCGGTGATATGCATTTATATATTAATGAGTATACCCGTGTTTTCCATGCATGGAAAACGTATGTGATTCGACAAGTGCTTTAATTACTACGATGTGCTAGCTGTAACGGTGGTAAAATGGCGTGAACGTGTTGCTATTTTGAGAAATGTTGATAAGCTAGACAACTCGAAAAGGATGGCACTTTTAGTAAACGGAGGTGGCATTAGGCGGTAGTTGAACTAACTTTGGATGCTTTCGAGCCATTGTTGCTCTAAAGCTTTTAAATTTCGTTGTGATTTGAAAATAGGTTTTCACCAATTTGGATATTGTTTAGGGACCCAAAGAGCCAATGTTAAAGACACTCTTATGAAAGGGAGGAGCTAGCAAGTGTGGTCTCCCATTCTATTTTTTTTAATCTACATACATGTCCAAAAGTTATAATACAATATCACGAAAATAAGTTGCCCTCTCTTTTTTCCTTTTTTTTTCTTTCTAAATTTCACATCCTTTTTTTGGTATTTTCTAACATTAGTAGTGCCTTTGTGAGCTTCGATTTGAATCCCTTGTGGCTATTTAGTCAAAAGAGGCGTCGGTATGGTAATAGTTTGTGACATGTGAAGTTATACAGGCGAACGGTGTATCTATTATGTATTTTTGTATTAATTTATTTAAGAAAACAAGAGACTGAGGGATGGAGGTTGTCAGGTGTATTCGTTTGTCAAACAGTGTAAAATTGTAGATACGATAAAGATTTTCGCATTTGATTTTGATAAATGAGTTGATCTTTAAAGAAAAAATTGCTAATTGCTATTACTTTGTTTGATCCACAGAGATATTACGGGCTTCAGGAATGATACCGAATCAAGGGTTTAACGACTATGATAGAATGCAACGTGGAAGCCCAAGTCCTTTAAATCCGTTAGAGATTATGCCTGATGTTGCTGCTAAAGGTTTTGGCCGTTGGAATGGAAATGCTGGTTGGAGTCCTCGTCAACATGAGGTGAGTTCATCTATGCAATGATGATTTGTTGCCAAATTTTGTATTAAACTTTCAATTCTCCCATTTGTTTTTAAAAACTTCTAATTAGAGATGATGCATAATCTTTACGGGTTACTGTTTTGAAGCGTTTACAATCTATATGCATATAAACATTACTGCATTCTTGTAAGATGTTTATAAGCTTTGACCACTTTTGGCAAAAACAAGTTTTACAATGAATATTTTTTTGTTCAAGCTTCTTGTTTTAAAGTACTCGCCTAGCTTGTGCATGACTATTCGAGCCAATAAGAAACATGTTTATCTTTTTTATTTCATAGTTTATGGCATTGTTATATGTGGGTCCCATTTTTAATTTCAACGAGTCAGTTTATGGCTTACTCTATGACGCTATGTTGACTTCATAATAGACTTGTTCATTGCCTTATGTATGTATATGTGTGCGCGCATTCTGCTGGAACCATATAAATAGGGCCGGAAATTGAGACTTTAAATGGCTTAAAGGAACATGATTTTCGCCTTTTTGATGTGTGCTTTTGTTTTGGTTGTCATGTTATTTTGTATTGAGCGCTTTTTCAATTCTGTTTTTTATTAAGTGTTCATACGCTCATGGTGCCATCTGACTTTAAAGATCAATATGGCGTATTGACTTTTGGTTTTGACTTTGATTGTAGCGATTTGGTGGGCCACAAGGACTGCCACCAATTGATATCTGGAATGCAGCACCAGCGAGCCCAAGCTCTTTTAATACAAAGAGGGTGTTGCGTTTGGATATACCCGTTGACAGCTTCCCTAATGTACATAACACACTTCAAACACCAATTAGATTTTTTTTACATGTCCCTTTTATCGCTAACCAGTTCCATTTTATTGTTCAGTTCAACTTTGTTGGGAGGCTTTTGGGTCCACGAGGCAATTCTTTGAAGCGAGTCGAAGCTTCTACTGGATGCCGTGTCTTCATTAGAGGAAGGGGTTCCATAAAAGACCCTGACAAGGTAAAAACTTATTTTTTCATTCGTTTGTAGAACCACAAAACCAAAATGGTATGAAATAAAGGTGACAGTTTCAACCCATTTGTATGGGTTGATTCGGATTATGTTTTTATCTCTAATGGGCAAGCACGACTGATAATATATAACTGACAAGGGAATCAGTCAAACAGGCCAACATTTATATATCGTGTAATTTAATGCATGTATCTTCATAAACTTAAGACGATCATCCATCATATTATAGGTTGTAAGATCATGTTTAACACATTAGTTATTTACATTTTTAAAGTGGACAAGAGTAATTTTCGGTCATTCTAAGTTAGAAATGAGCCAAACGGCCCACCTTGAGTTCGTATACAACATGCCTGACCCACCCATTTACTCAAACAAGCTGAGTGACCTTCTTAATCATTTGCTCATGCCGTTTTCTAGTATTGATTATTTTGCGGGTTGTGTGAACAGGAAGAAAGTTTGAAGGGGAGACCGGGCTATGAGCATCTTAACGAATCACTACACATCTTAATCGAAGCAGAAATGCCTGCAACTATCATCGATATGCGTTTGAGACAAGCACAAGAAATCATTGAAGAACTGCTTAAACCCGTGGTATGTTTTTTTTCATGCTGCAAGATATGTCCAACATGCATAGGCTACAATCCCATTTACTACAACAATAAGCACACAATTTCTTATACCCTTGCATATTTCTCAAGCTTAAAAGTAAAAGCATTTGTTAACAATTTAAAGAGTAAACTGCAGTTTTGGTCCCTGTATTTTGATATCATTAACGGTTTCAGTCTCATCTTAACAGTTTTGGTCCCTGTGTTTTTTTTCTAACAGAAATGGTCCCAAACACTAACTCCGTCCAATTTTCCGTTAAGTCTCCCTCACATACGGAGTAAAAATGTCATTTCTACCACTCTTTTTGACATGTGACTAATTTAAAATGTTAACCTACATGATAACCTAGATAAAAGAGGGAGAGAAATGACATTTTTACCCCTCCAATATGGGGCGCGTGTGAGAGACTTAACGGAAAACTGGATGGAGTTAGTGTTCGGGACCATTTTTGTTAGAAAATAAAAATACAGGGACCAAAACTGTTAAGGTACGATTGAAACTGTTAATGGTATCAAAACACAGGGACCAAAACTGCAGTTTACTCCAATTTAAAAAAAATCACATTTTTTTTAAAACGAGCCATATAAATCTCAAGCAGGCTTAAAAGTAAAGAAAGCGTGAACCAATTGCGTGTTTTATGCCTTGATTGATGTTATGTTTGAATCGCAGGACGAGTCTGAAGATCTTTACAAGAGGCAACAGCTAAGAGAGTTAGCTATGCTAAACAACAACTTTAGAGAGCACAGTCCGCAGCCTCGAGGCAGCGTCTCACCTTTCGGTTCTAGTGGAATGAAGCGCGCCAAGACTGGTTTCTGAAGAACCAGATTATGCAGAATCATCACCTCACCATCTAGTAAACTTTGACTGAAACATGAAAGAAGGGTTACTTAAAAACAGTTTGAGTAGGTTTATTTTATTTTATTTAATAATAATAATGATAATAATAATAAGTATTTTTTTTTCCTTTTGTTTTGTAGCTTTTGGGACTTTAGTTGCTTGTGAGAGTAGAAACATTTATTGGATTTATTTGTTATCAATCTTTCTGTCTTTATTAGTGTGAAGTATATTTTATAGTGAAAATGATGGTGTCAAAGTTTTGTTGAACCCATAATTCTTTCTTTTGTTTTTAAAAACATGCTAAGTTCTTAAGACCACCAATAAATATTCAGAAAAGCAATTGAATCACATTGAATGTTTTGATCAATATATTCTTTCATGAATTTATTATTTTTAGAATTATATTTTGTTTGCTGTTGAATTCATATGTTAATTGAATATTTTGTAAAGGTTTCTAATTACTCGTGGGATTAAGTTTGGAAATGGCTTATGGAAAAGTCAACAATTCAACAAAAAGTCAAATTTTTATGGCTTTTAGAAATGATTTATTGACCTATTAGGTTTTTTAAAAAGTTAATAAGTTATTTTCAAGCTCAATCCAAAAAACCATGTAAATGTTTGTGTTTCTCTTTTTATTAAGACGTCCCAACTGTTTTGGGTGCTCACGAAGTAAAAATCAAGACCCTACTTTGTTTGGTTCGACTTGGCTCATTTACAAAGTTATCCGGCTCGACTCTATTGGTATCGTTTTTCCATTTAGTTTTGATAAGGCCTTGGATTTTTGAGTTGTAAAAAGGGTATAAAACTATTATCTGTAAAAGTGCTATATAAATTTTTATACTTTAAACTGAGAAAAGAAATGGTATGTGATGAGATATGGTACTTTATGGATCGGTGGTTTTAGAAAGAGGACAGATGCACAAGTAAAGAGATGACACGTGGAAGAGGAAAAGTAATAAAGTACATAAACTTTAGCAAACGAGAAAGTACCGGATCATGCGTAAAACTAATATAAATAGATAGGGAAGTTCAATTGTAAAGGGTTGAATATATTTTACCTTGTAAAACACACACTTAATAAAAGTCTCCATTAAAGTTCTATTGTTTTTATTCTACTCCTTCATGTTTAATTCATCAATCTAGAACTTGTTATCCGATCTCAACAACGTGTCGGTATTTGTTCTAGCAATGGTGCCCTTCGTTGTGTGAAAAAAGTAACCTAGAGTCGCGCTTTAGTCGACCTAGGTTACACGAATTCAAGAGTTAAACAGTTGATTAATAAATTTTCATGATGGAATAACAATTACAAGAAGATATGGAGAGGATTCATAACGTGTATAAAAAGCCAGATGATATTCAGGTTGAAGAGATAATTTAAAAAGGAAGTAAAGATATGGCTGAAGTGCCTGCTGAATTTGATCCAATTTTTCTTGAACAAAATCAGGCAATATTTAAATATCTATGTTTGAAGCAAGAACATGATGATAGATTAAATGAACTTTGTACTAAGTTGTTTGAAACACCGGAGTCTGCTAAAATAGAGGAATTAATGGTGAATAATGAAGCCGGAGGTCAATTGATGTACAAGGCACTATAAGGAATGCCACAAGAGGGGGGAGGGGGAGGTGGTCTTAATGATCCTAATATTGTTGCTAATGCATAGAGTTTCTACATTAATGTTGTGAATGATTTGGTTGGACCATCCATCCTCTAATGGTGTCAAAGTTTTTTAAACGCATTATAGATGCGGTTACGCCTGAATAGGGTAAAAATGCCAAATGGAATAAAAAATATAATAGTTTGGATGATCCAAATCAATATCTGTTTGATTTTTTAAGAGCATCCTAGATTCAGGGATGGTTCATGCCTGTGCGCCTGTGTGGTGTAAAATGTTTGTTCAAACTTTAGCAAATGCAACTAGAATATGAATATGGTTTGATAATCTACCGAATAGATGTATTGCTAACTTTGAGGAATTGCAACGTTTTTTGTCAAGTTGTTTAGTCAACAAAGGAAATCTTCTAGAGAAATGACTTCATAACAAGAGTCATGATTTGGAAAATTCGGAACAATTCATAATAAGATTTAATAAAGAAAGTATGCAAATAAGTGGTGCTTCAGACCAATTAAGGATTTCTGGTTTTTCTCATGGAGTTAGGAATAATCAGTTGCTGAAGAAACTTCATGAGGATTTAACAGAATATGTGGAGATGTTAATGGATAGAGCTTGTACTAATATGGTTGCGACGCAGAATCAAGGTGGAGGAGAAACTTCATGAGGATTTAACAGAATATGTGGAGATGTTAATGGATAGAGCTTGTACTAATATGGTTGCGACGCAGAATCGAGGTGGAGGGTCGTGAGGTTTTGCGCCCTGGAACTCTTTTGTAGATAGGAGACCAGTTTAGGGAGTAGCGTTTTCAACCATATGAAAGACATAGTTTTAATCAAATGGTTCGACCTGGAGGTTCACATCCTCGTTTTGTCAAATATACAAAATTAGTTAAAATACCTAGTCATGCTTTCTCACTGAAAACATGACTTTTCTCATTCCTCCAAAGCAAAGACCTTTGACTAATAAAAACTCTAATAAATTTTGTGAATATCACAATGATAAAGGTTATGATAAATGAAAAAAAAAAGATTTGTTGTGCTGCGTCAAAGAGTCTTGCTCTTGTGGTGACATAAGGACTGTCAGGTGGCAGCCGACGATATGCTTTTTAGGGGGAACACTCAAACCAAAGACATATTTACGCCTTACATCAAGAAAGTCGTTGTTCTAAAAATACTTTATTTTATTTACTTTAACTATTTGTCGGTGTTTGTAATCTAGGTAGTTGTGTTAGAGTGGTTAGGACTTCTTCGAAATAAACAAAGGTTCGAATATTGGTTAATTCTTATGTTTTTATTTCTTTGGTTTTTCTAGATTTATGACACCTTCTTTTACGATGTTGTTTAAATCTTACGTTATGTTTTTATCATTTATTTAGTTTGACATATTTACGACTTTAACTTAGTTAGCATTTTAACATTTATGTTTGAATGTATCTCCGTCTTTTAACATGTGGCGTATTACGACTTACACTGTAACGTGCAAGACATGAAAATTCTTTTATCAGCACATGTGGCAAAGTCACACATGCGAGACTCGAATGACGCATCGCACGTCCCAGTCACATATATTTTTTTTTGAACGGACGCCCCAGTCACATATAAAGTATTTTTTTTAAATGTGGTAACTTTATAGAAACTTAACCAACTTTTGATTTTGTTCTGATAAATTCACTCATAGTTTATTTTGTTTCAATTAAATAACTTATCTTTAACTTTTGTTCCAATTAAGTCACTTAAATTTTGTTTGTTTCAATTAAGCTACTTATCTTTAAGTTTTATTTCTATTAAGTCACTAAAACTTTTTTGTTTCAATTAAGTATAGAATGAAAGCTGTGACTATTCATGGTCAATAGTTAAGTTGGGATTAATATTAGTCGATAAATAAAAGTTGATGTTATTTAAATCCACTAAACCCAATAAAAAAAGGCAAAAAAATTTTATTTTAATTTGAATGTTAAAAATTAGTTTTTGCATTTTATTCAAGTTAGTTATTTAAGATTAGAAAATCTTTCTAAAGTTAAGTTACCTAATGAAAAAAATTAAGTTTAAATAACTTAATTTAAGCAAACTTTAATTGAGAGAACAAATTTTAAGTATTTGATAAAACAAAATCAAAACTTTGTTATGTTTCTCCAATAATTTCCCTTTTTAAATCATATTTACGATTGTAACACCAACTTTATCACACTTACATTTTTTACCTTAACTTTGTCATGCTTCTCTCACACACTCTTCCACTTCTCTCAGTTGATAATGATTGAAATGAATTCAACCCATTACTCCAGTTTTTTACATAATGTCACTTGCCTACACAACATCTACATAACAAAAAAATACTCATCAGACATCAACCATTAGATAACTAGTTCATATTTGTCAATGTTTATTAGACAAATCGTCTAGTCCATGAAGGATGACTCTACTGTAGTAAGCTACCACACTTTTAGCTCAACGGTGGCCTAAGATATGTCTATGTTAGGTGTTTTTTGTTTTGTAACGAACGGAGCTTAATTTGACTTTGGTTGACAACCCTTTGACCCATTCAATTCAATCTCAAACAGCTAACACTTTAGCTCTAATGATAAACAAATTAAACCAAGCAAATAATCAATGTGGTTAAGTTGAAGCAGATATTGTGTGGTATAAGATCTAAAATATAAAATATACGAGGGTATTAGTGCACGAAGCCGTGTGAGAGAACAACATGCAAGCATATACCGCTCGAATTTGTATATTGGCACAGGATACGAACCTGTGATACATCAAATTTGCATCACAGGTTTAAAATCATCCAAAATTGCCGATAAACAAAGGAATAATGAAAGCTTAATACAACTAAAACTGCAATTACTGCTAGTTCCTTAACTGGATGTCGAATTCAAGATCTTAATACAAGAGCTTAATCAGACTTTGTAAAAATCGATTGATAAAAAATGATTTGCAAGTTTCAATTTGTTTGTGCAGAGCTAACACAAACACTGCTTATAAATGAAGTGTGAAAAACCCTAATTTCGTGTCTTTTGTCTTTACAGAGATGGGCTTATTTGGATCCTTATATATGTATTTGGGCATTTGGGCTTGACATGGATTTAATATGTCAAGAGTTTTAGACTATGTGTATTTTAGTTTTTGAACATCAATTGTTTTTTGAACGGCGAAGCTCATGAGCGAGTATGTTGCAATGAAGATTTGAAGAGACTTGTGAGTTGTGTTTCACCCCAGCCGGTATGTTGTCTTTTTTTATTTTTCTAAATGCGATAATAATTCGAGTTTAGCGACATGTTTTTTCTTAGCTAATGCATGTCTATACAGGGATTTCAACAGTGGATATTTTGACGCTCGAGATGGCAACAAGCCGTTCCAGGTAGGGCCGAATACAATTCGAGCCGATCCGAACGAAGGTCTGCTTATGCTCACTCTCCTTATAACTTAAACTCAAAATATTTTAAAGGGCTAATTGCATATTTCCCACTCCAAAATACGTTAAATGCATATTTCCCCAGTCAAAAAAATCAATTGCATATGTCCTCATATAAACAACTTTAATTTGCAAATATACTCATTTTTAGTATGATCATATTTAAAAATTTAGTTAACATTGGTATATATATAATTGATTTTCTTACTTAGCGAAATATACAATTAGAGGTTGTTTATAATGGTATATACGCAATTGTTCATATTTTAAAACATAGTTAAATCCACATCCATCAAGTTTGTCATGACCATTTACACTTGCAAATACATACACTTGGAAAAAAGTTCTAAAAACAACTAATTAATAAGTAAAATTATATATATATATAATATATATATATATGTGTGTGTGTGTGTACACATATATTTAAAGCTTTTAAGCAATTCAAGTCGAACCAAACCGAGCGGGCCTTTACTCATGCTTGGCTCGTATGCAAACCAAACCGAGCCGATCGACACATGTAGAACCGAGCAGAAATTCGAACGAGCATTTTCCGATCGAGCGTGAACAAGCGGTGAGCGACGAACGATTGAACAGTCCTAGTTTTACGAGGAAACCGACTAGCTCCTAAAACCCCTCTTACTTGCATATTCCTGGAATGCTCAATGGCAACCCTATTACTAGTTGTAAAACTTTGTCATTAACTAGATTTGAACTTCTGACCAAGGGCATATTCACCTTAATAGGGTGGGGTTGCCTACTCCCCGGCGAATTTATTTTTTTTATATGTTAAATTCTCGATCGACCCCCATAAAATCTAACTCTGGCCCCCTGTCCAATCTTGAAAAACTCAATTTGATGCCCAGTCCACAACGCATATGAGACACATAATATATAACTAGGGATTGGGTTAAATTATGGTTAGAATGATAGTAATATATATTTATTTATATTGTCATGTATATTCAAACATTGAGGTATTATGACCACAAGTGATTCACCATTGCACAAAACCATCAACATAGTTGATGATTCGGATGGTCATGAGTACAAAATAAATAAATAAATAAATAAATAAATTAACTACTCTTGCTAAGTAATTAAGTGAAAAATGAGGAATGATGAAAAGTTTAGTTGTAAACCAAGGTTCTGAACATCACCATTTTTATACGATAACATAAGTCCTACAACATAGTCTTGTTTGTAAACATGGTTTAGTTTCATTTACTTCTTATTTGTAGATTATTTAATGGCTTAAGAAAATGTAGAATGGAGACATATGAGGTTTAAGAAACAAAATAAATAATTCATTTATAAGGTTTTAAGAAAAACAATCTTAACTCGAATCTCAAAATGGTGATTTACCAAACTTTATTTACCTTGGTAATTCCTAGAGGATGTTTCAAGTATTTAAAAAGAAAAATAATGTCAAATATGAAAGAAAAAAGAAAAAGATGAAAGAAAAAAAATCACAAGTTGCTATTGTGACATCTGCCCAAACCCGAATCCGAACTCCCGACTCAAACCCGAGATTTATCTATCTTTTATCTCATTTGTTTTATTTCTGAAATGTATCGTGTCGATTAGATTTTGTATGTTTTCCCGTCTATATTAATGCGATCGAATTTAATGCGAGTTAATATCTAAGGTATACTTATTTAATTAATATTTATAATTATTAATTTCAAAATACATAAGTTGTAATTATAAAAGAAATTTTATAAATAAGTTTATTACTATTACATCTAAAACGCTCATTTATCGTCAAGAACAACGTGAAAAGGTAAAGACGTCAATCTTATACACATTACAGGCCAACGCGGTTGAGTTAGTAAGTTTAATAAATGTATTAATTAACTTTGGGTCAAAAATGGCAAGTTTCAAAACTACAAATTAAAGTTATAGTTATGCTTTACAAACAAAACAAACAGCAGGGACCAACCTTGTAAAATCCCAAACCAGAAACCCCCCCCCCCTCTCGCTGATGTCCCGTGTTTCCGGCATCACTGTTCCGGCGTCCTTGCCGGAAAGTCCCAAACTCCGGCGACCAAGAAAAACGCACTTTTGGCCAGTTTTAATCCAATTAAAACATGTTAAAATGACCCTAATTGTGTTTCGAATCTGTTACCATAATCTAAACATCATTTTATCAATTGAAATTCACGTCTTGTATCAAAATCAAAACCGTCACCTACACCCATTAACTCCAAATCGACTTCAAACGCCCCAAGAATAAATTGAATTAACCAAATCGGTCCTTTTGATGATTAGAAACCGTTGGACGTGATGAATTGAGTTAACACATCAAATTAATACAAAATTGATTATCTTTTACTCTCAGTCAAACCCAAGACCCAATCGGCATCTTTCCGATCACCAAAATAAAATTAACTCGACCCAAACAACCCTTCCATCTCGCTAATACTCTCAGGTTATCCAATTTTAACCAAATCGTTGCAAAAATCATGCTTTGATTTGTGTTCTACGCGAACCTGTTCATAATCAAATGGGCATCATATCTCTGTTTTCAACTTCTGAAACGATGGGGTTTTTACTCTACACATTACAAAGAAGAAGTCTGGAGCGTTAATTGAACTCTAACAGCTTCAAACCCTCAATTTGATCCTCAAAACCGTCGCACCCTGTTCATCGTCTCATCGACCCGATTCTGCAACAATCAAGTAAGTGTTTTATATCAAAACGATCGTGTGTTCGTGTAGATCAAAAGCCCTCTATTAGTTTTGAATTTGATTCACTGGTTTGATCGAATTGGATTGATCTTGAATCTAGGGCTTGTATTGAAAGGATTGTTCTTGGTTATTAAAAGTCAAAACAATTTAAAAACGAGCTTATTCAACAAAAAGCTTTCTGGTCTGCTGGTTAGTGTGTCAAATATGTGAGGCAAGGTCACGGGTTCGATCCTTCTGGCCTCCTTTTCTTTAAGTTTGATGTTTTTTTTATATTAAACCTTTAAACCTATACTTTACTACAATAACCTAAATAATATAATTAAAATAAATTTAATACAAAATTACTATTACGTTTCGTATCAAAATCCCCAAATTGTATTTCAAAACCCTAAATCCCCAATTTGTTATTTAAAACCCTAAATCCCTAATTTGTGATTTAAAACCCTAAATCCCCGATTTGTGATTTAAAACCCTAATTCCCAATGTATAATCTAAAACCCTAAATCCCAAATATGAAACCCTAGATTTCGGACTTTTGATTCTTGTTACTATTGTTTCGTTTCTAAGTTAGGGTTTTTCCCAATAAATTAGGTGGTACTAATATTTGGACAACCCTCGGTGCTTTTTAGCTGCGTTTCTAATGGTTCGATTGTAATTACTTTTCAAGGTGAGTAAACTCACTCCCCTTTTTCCATTTTACTATTTTGGGGCTGAAATACGTCTTTTACTATGTTGCGGTTTCTATTCGTTTTCTAAAAGAGATCATACAAATATGTTAATCTAGTTTGGCCGCTTGATGCAATCTTATGTGCTAGTTAAAAGTAGTTTTATTGCTTGGTAAACCCACCGGTACAATGTTAGCGCTAATGGTTTGACAAACCCACCTGCTTGTACAACATCGATAGGTGATTTAAACCCGGCCTTTCTAATTCCATGTTTACTATGTCGAGATGCTATGTTGCTATACTATGTTGCTATACTATGTTGCTATGCTATGATGCTATACTATGCCATGTCCCTAAATTGCTAAATGATGACTTATATATCGAGACGGTAAACGACGGTTATTAAAAGTCATCATTATTTCTTACATGAGTGGTTCTCATGACAAATGGCTAAACGAGATACTATGGTTTCTATTGGGGTTGGTGTGCTATTCTATTCTAGGGGTCCTGGTAGGGTGATATTACGAAATTACTATACATATGGGATTGCGCAGCATATCTTGTTGATCTCGGATTTCAATACTATTACTATTCAATTGGGTTTTACTCACTAGCTTGTGTAGCTAACTTTATTTTCGCGTATTTCAGGTGGCGCGTGATTTTGGCTTGTTTTATTGCTATTCAAGACATAGGGACTTGGACCTAGAAATAATACTAAACATGACTATTACTGCTGTTATGAATTTGTCGTTTCGCATTTAAGACTTGGGTTTTGCCAAATTTATGACAATAATTATTAGACTTTAATAAAAATAATACCATGTGCTTCGTTTACTACGGATATCCAATTCTATGACAGCCCGGTGTTTTCCGCCACCGGGCGGGGTGTCACAGTTGGTATCAGAGCCATGGTTATAGGGAACTAGGATATGGTATTAGAAACACACCGACCTAGACTATAACCTAAGAGTCCTTAGTACAAATAGTTTGTGCTTAGAAAACTCTTCTAGAACTTACCTCCTTATTTCTTTTATGAACATTTCTATGTCTTTCCTTTATCTCATTTCTTATCCGATTTCGCGAAGGAACTACAAGAGACTCTTCTGTGTGATTAGGATCTTTCTCTTTGTGGAATCTCGTCATCGTCTTAAGTAAGTTTGAAACGGGGGAACGTGTGCAATCTGGAAGGGGGAACGCCTGTATCACGGACATCCTGTCTAAGGCAAAGCATTTCGTATAAATCTCTTTAAGAGATCTGTATGCTTACCTGGGGATGTACGAGATGAGTGTGACCCTATAGGCTAAAGCACGCCTTCCCGAAGACGTTGAAAACGAACTTAGCACTTTGATAAGTCTTAAATGTCAAAACCAAGACACATTCCTAAGTCTTCAAGTTCTATTTATTTATGGATTCTATGATTATCATTTTCTATGATTTCAAATTATTTCAATGGGTTTCTATATTATTTCAAATATTATTCCAAGTTTGCTTATTTACATTTCAATGATTTCCAAGTGACTACTATGTTATGTGTTCTAAAATTCTATGAAAATTCGAAGTACAATTATTCGTTCTATTCAATCCAAAAGTTACATTGCAACTTGTGTTATCCAACATTTTCCTATGTTTCATGAAATCCTTTTCTATCCTATCTTGTAGAATGATAACAAGACGTGAACGACTCGCTAATACCATCGCGACCCGAATGTTCTAAATCAAAACTAAGATATATTGGATAACCTCAACCAAACTATCAAAACTTCAAAACAAATACCAAATACCAAATTTAAGGTTCTAATCTCAATTCAATTATCGAATCCCAAATTAAAACTTAATTCATGATTCTTGAAAATCTCGTAACAGATTTACTATTTTGACATGTCAACGCATTCGTTTGATTTACGAATCGAACGTTTACCTCCAAAGTATCTCAACTTGATTTCAAATACTCAAATATTGTTTAAGGTTATCATAAGATTCTAATTCAAATTCTAATCCCCTACTAAATGATTCTATATTGCTATTCATATATTCGTTTTCCAAACTTAATGTGAACTCATTGCACAACTATTCCTAAGCTCATTGAACTAAAACATTTCAATTGTATATATGATCACTAATGAAATTCTATAAATCTTGTTTTTATAAACTCATTCAAACCCAACTTGTCTTACGTATAAACTTTCTACATAAAATACCATGTTTTATCTACGGTTTTTGTAAAACTACCAACCAATAGTTAATATCTTCTCAAGGAAGATACATATATATATACATAATAAAATAATATATATGTTTTAATAAACAAAAGAATTATGATAAATGATTTCTTTAAAAAGGATTGGTTATTTTAATGATTTCACAATATTATCACGCCTTCTCAGTTATGATATAAAGTCTTGCCACAAGCACCATGTATATATTTTCTAATACCGGATACTTAAAACTTAGACTGTGTCATTATGTATTTTCAAATCAATCCCTTATTCTATGGTAAAGATTAAAAACTTTCAATTTATTTTATAAATTCATTATTTAATTAATTTGTTTAAAAGGTTCACCTAACGCTTTTGTTATATGAACTCAAATGTCCTAAAAATCGAATTCAATAGGAACTGGGTGATCTATACATTTGAACTATAAATGAGATTATCCCCATCATCAATTTTTTTTATGAAACTAATCTTTCTATAATTCTAATAAACCAGAATATTACATGCACACCATGAACTAACGCTTATGAACGTTGCAATACCATGAACCTTTGATATCTACATCATACACTCATAAAGTTGGTTTTCAAAAACTTATGTTGTTACAATTTCAGTACTCGAACTTAACTATTTGTATCTATGAATAAAACTATTATCATGGGCAACGATTTCCTAATAAACTCAATTCTTTCAAATCATCAATTTACGTATCATCTTAAACTATATATTACAAGAACTAAATGCTATCGAATATAATTCCGGAACCTATGTGTATCATTATCTTAACTTAGAAATTTTTTTTTTTACATTTGACTCACACGTGATCGAATGAACTATGTGGTCCATGCAAAAACTAAAGTAATTACGGGTGCACACGGAATTATGAAAGTTGGTGCATGGAAACCATATCGAGTTTTGTCACGTGGTTGAACACAATAATTTGCACATATTTCCAGTTGTCAATATCATCCAGTGCTTAAGCTGGTGTACTCTAATACAACTCCTCGAGACTGGCGTACTCTTGTTCAAATCAAAAGAGCTAAATAACGCAAGTACATATATAAGGGGAAGTTAAATAATCCCATCCTTCGTTTTACCTTCTCCTTCGGTTTGAGCAAATTTCGGGACGAAATTTCTATAAGGAGGTGAGACTGTGACATCTGCCCAAACCCGAATCCGAACTCCCGACTCAAACCCGAGATTTATCTATCTTTTATCTCATTTGTTTTATTTCTGAAATGTATCGTGTCGATTAGATTTTGTATGTTTTCCCGTCTATATTAATGCGATCGAATTTAATGCGAGTTAATATCTAAGGTATACTTATTTAATTAATATTTATAATTATTAATTTCAAAATACATAAGTTGTAATTATAAAAGAAATTTTATAAATAAGTTTATTACTATTACATCTAAAACGCTCATTTATCGTCAAGAACAACGTGAAAAGGTAAAGACGTCAATCTTATACACATTACAGGCCAACGCGGTTGAGTTAGTAAGTTTAATAAATGTATTAATTAACTTTGGGTCAAAAATGGCAAGTTTCAAAACTACAAATTAAAGTTATAGTTATGCTTTACAAACAAAACAAACAGCAGGGACCAACCTTGTAAAATCCCAAACCAGAAACCCCCCCCCCCTCTCGCTGATGTCCCGTGTTTCCGGCATCACTGTTCCGGCGTCCTTGCCGGAAAGTCCCAAACTCCGGCGACCAAGAAAAACGCACTTTTGGCCAGTTTTAATCCAATTAAAACATGTTAAAATGACCCTAATTGTGTTTCGAATCTGTTACCATAATCTAAACATCATTTTATCAATTGAAATTCACGTCTTGTATCAAAATCAAAACCGTCACCTACACCCATTAACTCCAAATCGACTTCAAACGCCCCAAGAATAAATTGAATTAACCAAATCGGTCCTTTTGATGATTAGAAACCGTTGGACGTGATGAATTGAGTTAACACATCAAATTAATACAAAATTGATTATCTTTTACTCTCAGTCAAACCCAAGACCCAATCGGCATCTTTCCGATCACCAAAATAAAATTAACTCGACCCAAACAACCCTTCCATCTCGCTAATACTCTCAGGTTATCCAATTTTAACCAAATCGTTGCAAAAATCATGCTTTGATTTGTGTTCTACGCGAACCTGTTCATAATCAAATGGGCATCATATCTCTGTTTTCAACTTCTGAAACGATGGGGTTTTTACTCTACACATTACAAAGAAGAAGTCTGGAGCGTTAATTGAACTCTAACAGCTTCAAACCCTCAATTTGATCCTCAAAACCGTCGCACCCTGTTCATCGTCTCATCGACCCGATTCTGCAACAATCAAGTAAGTGTTTTATATCAAAACGATCGTGTGTTCGTGTAGATCAAAAGCCCTCTATTAGTTTTGAATTTGATTCACTGGTTTGATCGAATTGGATTGATCTTGAATCTAGGGCTTGTATTGAAAGGATTGTTCTTGGTTATTAAAAGTCAAAACAATTTAAAAACGAGCTTATTCAACAAAAAGCTTTCTGGTCTGCTGGTTAGTGTGTCAAATATGTGAGGCAAGGTCACGGGTTCGATCCTTCTGGCCTCCTTTTCTTTAAGTTTGATGTTTTTTTTATATTAAACCTTTAAACCTATACTTTACTACAATAACCTAAATAATATAATTAAAATAAATTTAATACAAAATTACTATTACGTTTCGTATCAAAATCCCCAAATTGTATTTCAAAACCCTAAATCCCCAATTTGTTATTTAAAACCCTAAATCCCTAATTTGTGATTTAAAACCCTAAATCCCCGATTTGTGATTTAAAACCCTAATTCCCAATGTATAATCTAAAACCCTAAATCCCAAATATGAAACCCTAGATTTCGGACTTTTGATTCTTGTTACTATTGTTTCGTTTCTAAGTTAGGGTTTTTCCCAATAAATTAGGTGGTACTAATATTTGGACAACCCTCGGTGCTTTTTAGCTGCGTTTCTAATGGTTCGATTGTAATTACTTTTCAAGGTGAGTAAACTCACTCCCCTTTTTCCATTTTACTATTTTGGGGCTGAAATACGTCTTTTACTATGTTGCGGTTTCTATTCGTTTTCTAAAAGAGATCATACAAATATGTTAATCTAGTTTGGCCGCTTGATGCAATCTTATGTGCTAGTTAAAAGTAGTTTTATTGCTTGGTAAACCCACCGGTACAATGTTAGCGCTAATGGTTTGACAAACCCACCTGCTTGTACAACATCGATAGGTGATTTAAACCCGGCCTTTCTAATTCCATGTTTACTATGTCGAGATGCTATGTTGCTATACTATGTTGCTATACTATGTTGCTATGCTATGATGCTATACTATGCCATGTCCCTAAATTGCTAAATGATGACTTATATATCGAGACGGTAAACGACGGTTATTAAAAGTCATCATTATTTCTTACATGAGTGGTTCTCATGACAAATGGCTAAACGAGATACTATGGTTTCTATTGGGGTTGGTGTGCTATTCTATTCTAGGGGTCCTGGTAGGGTGATATTACGAAATTACTATACATATGGGATTGCGCAGCATATCTTGTTGATCTCGGATTTCAATACTATTACTATTCAATTGGGTTTTACTCACTAGCTTGTGTAGCTAACTTTATTTTCGCGTATTTCAGGTGGCGCGTGATTTTGGCTTGTTTTATTGCTATTCAAGACATAGGGACTTGGACCTAGAAATAATACTAAACATGACTATTACTGCTGTTATGAATTTGTCGTTTCGCATTTAAGACTTGGGTTTTGCCAAATTTATGACAATAATTATTAGACTTTAATAAAAATAATACCATGTGCTTCGTTTACTACGGATATCCAATTCTATGACAGCCCGGTGTTTTCCGCCACCGGGCGGGGTGTCACAGCTATTGAAAATTTATTGCAAAAATATGGAGTTCTTTGATAGATTAAAAGAGTTTAAAAATGAAAAAGGTGATCAGATAGATTTTGGTTAGTATTTATAGATAAAAATTAGGGTTTGACATTAATTAGTTGGTTAAGTGGAAGGGAAATAAAAAATTTTCAATGTTAAATATATGTGGAGAGAAAATGAAAACATTTCAATTTTAACCCTTTAAATTTAGTTTTTTTGTCATTTTGTAATTTTGCCCGACCTGGTTCTCAATCATACTAGCAGATGTAAGTGGACCAAAGTTTTGTGAATAATGAGTTTAAATATATGCTTGATGCTTTATAACCTAACGTGTTTTGTTAGACTCTGACTCAATAAGGCAAGACTCAACTCGTTTTGAACTTTTTATCAATCTGATTTAAAGTACCTCATGAGTTACTTGACTCGTTTGCCTCCCTAAATGATAACTCAACAAATCAGTTTAACTAATTTATTTATATAATAATAATTAGGATGGTCGGTGACCGCGTACTTTGTGATTCCAATTCATCCCCTAAAGTTTCAAATAATGGTATTTTCTAACCTCCAACTTAACTTTGATATATATATATATATATATATATATATATATATATATATATATATATATATATATATATATATATATATATATATATATATATATATATATATATAGTTTATCCTTCTGCTTTTGACTTATTATCATTTTGACCCCTGATTACTTAGTTAATTTACAAATTTAACTCCTCACTCTACTTTGACTCCCAACTTTGACTTAGTAATTATTTTGACTTTTAAGTTTGGACATATCTTTGTCTTTAAATATGTGACACATTCCGACTTTACATGATAACGTGCTAGACATGAAGTTTACGTTGATTAAAAACCAAATTTTAAACATGTTTTTTTTAGTAAACTACGCTTTTGGTTTCTGTGTTTTGATGTCATTAACAGTTTCAGTCACACCTTAACAGTTTTAGTCATTTGATTTTTTTTTAATAGAAATGGTCCTGAACACTAACTTCATCCAATTTTCCGTTAAGTCTCTTTCACATGCGAAGTAAAATGTCATTTCTCCCACTCTTTTTGACATGCGACCGAATAAAAATGTTAACTTACATGATTACCTAGATAAAAAGGGGGGAAATGACATTTTTACCACTAATATGCGGGTGTGCATGAAAGAAATTTAACGGAAAATTGAATGAAATTAGTGTTTAAGATCATTTCTGTTAGAAAAAATAAAATTACAATAACCAAAACTATTAAGAAAAAACTAAAATAATATCAAAATATAGGGACCAAAACTATGGTTTGGTTTTCGTTTTTCAAATCCAAGATTTTCGTTTTTCAAGTACAAGAAGAAGAAATAAAGAATTAAACAAGTGAAAAGAAAAAGAAACCCTTCCTTGTTCAATCACTCACAACACAGAGATGAAGTGCTGCTCAAGAAACTCATAAAACAACCTCTCACATTTCACAACACAACACAACAATGGCAGCAACCATGGTTCTCGACCCTAAACCATTAACAACCGACTCTGACGACGATCTCTACACTCGTCTCAAATCCTTACACCGTCAAATCGACTTCATCGAAATCCAAGAAGAGTACGTGAAAGATGAGCAGAAGAATTTGAAGCGTGAACTGTTAAGATCACAAGAAGAAGTTAAACGGATCCAATCAGTGCCGCTTGTGATTGGTCAGTTCATGGAGATGATTGATCAGAACAACGGAATTGTTGGATCAACTACTGGTTCTAATTACTACGTTAGGATTTTGAGTACTATTAATCGTGAATTGTTGAAACCATCTGCTTCTGTTGCTTTACATCGTCACTCTAATGCTCTTGTTGATGTTTTGCCACCTGAAGCTGATTCAAGTATCTCGCTTCTTAGTCAATCTGAAAAACCAGATGTGTCCTATAATGTCAGTGTTTGTTTTCCCTAATTGTATTTTCTAACCCTAGACTAGGTACATACAATAACTGTTTTATATGGTTTGTATCTGTATGCAAATTTAATAAGATGTTGCTTTCAAACTGAAGATTGCTAAGTTAGAACATTTGTACCTTACAATGAGTATGTGTGTAGCATTAATAGTATACACAAGACTTGGTTTGATAGGGTATTAGGATCTAATTCTAATCATAATCACGCGGAACTGAAGATATGCGTATTATGCTCACGTAGCAGTCATCTTACATGTTTTATTAAGGTCCTTTATTTGAATAGCCAGAGCTCTGCAAGTGTTATTGTTTGTAAATGCATGTTATATGAAGTTTAACATCCAAGAGACTTTACATGTTCATTTTTTTTATTGTTGCTCCAACATTTTAGAGCTGCTAGAGTTATAGGCCATTAAACCCTATGCTGTCTAGTTATATGGTCATCAAATTTCAGATTTAACATGATAAAAGGATAGATCCTGCATGTTTTAGTCTTATATTGAAATATATGGAAGAACATGATATCATGTTTTATTCTTTTACTAGTAGGTACCTTACGACTATTTCTCAGTGAGAGCTTTTTTTATGTTGTTTAAGCTTACTGCTGCTTGCCTTGCCCTTCTTTAAGATGGATTGAAGTAATATCTGAAAAAAGATTCTTTTTTGACATCCGATATGCATTTTAGGATTTTTAAACGTCTTGAAATCAATAGTGGAAAACTTCCAAACCTTTAGAATTTTGGGTTGCGATGTATTTTGTGTGGGTCTCAAAGAATATATGTTTTTGCTGAAGTATGATGTTTAGTTTACCAACGACTGTCTTTTGGATCTATGCTAATATATCACAATAGTCCACTGAATGAAGTTATTGTCTCTTCTTGTTTTGGAATTTTGCTATAGGATATTGGAGGGTGTGATATTCAAAAGCAGGAAATACATGAAGCTGTTGAGTTACCTTTGACTCATCATGAGTTATATAAGCAGATAGGAATAGATCCTCCTCGTGGGGTTTTGCTCTATGGTCCTCCTGGCACTGGGAAAACCATGCTTGCCAAAGCCGTGGCAAACCATACTACAGCAGCCTTTATTAGAGTAGTTGGCTCGGAATTTGTTCAGAAGTATCTGGGCGAGGTACGAGTACACCACAAATGAGAAATGATTTTTGGTTTTTAATACACAATAACATACTGTATATCAGCTCTAGTTATTTTTGACATTTCATGGTCAATGTAGGGCCCGAGAATGGTTCGTGACGTGTTCCGGCTTGCCAAAGAAAACGCACCTGCAATCATTTTTATTGATGAGGTGGATGCAATAGCTACTGCTAGGTTTGATGCTCAGACTGGTGCTGATAGAGAAGTGCAGCGAATTCTCATGGAACTATTAAATCAGGTGAGGCGAAAGGGCCCAGGAATCATTATCAATCTAGTTATGCTTAATATATGACTTAAGATTTGGTGATCTTGTGGTGTGGTGTTAGTCTTGGTCTCTCGGATTTGGTGTCTTGTTCTTCTCACTTACAAAGTCATGTATTTGTGTTTTGTTCAGATGGATGGATTTGACCAAACTGTGAATGTTAAGGTCATAATGGCTACTAACCGAGCTGATACGTTGGACCCTGCACTTCTCCGTCCTGGCAGACTTGACCGCAAAATCGAGTTTCCTTTGCCCGATAGACGACAGAAGAGGCTTGTTTTTCAGGTGAGATGCCAGATTTCTGTTCTTACTATGAGAAAATTTTGATCCATTTACCTTTTGATGGGTCGCTTTAGGTTATGGTTTTAGCGTGTAAAATTATAGTCAAAGAGTAAGCATCTCAAATTGATCCATTTACAGTATTTGTATGCTTAAAGTCTTCTAAATCGTATTACACAAATCTGGATTTTAATTGAAATATATAATTTATGTAATCATATTTGTAACATTAAAATTTAGACATAAAACATGTTTAGTCGACCTGACCTGACCTGTTTTGCTGTTTATACCACTCATAGCCTTGGCCTATATAAATGTAGCCCTGAGTCTTTCAAAGCACCCACACTAGTTTTTTTTTCTTCTTCCAAAATATAGTAAGGTGGTTCTAAGACGGAAATTGTTGTAGGTTTGCACTGCTAAAATGAATTTGAGTGATGAAGTTGACTTGGAAGATTATGTTTCTCGACCCGACAAGATCAGTGCAGCTGAGGTAACTTTTTGTTACTAAGAGTGTTTACGGCTCTCCTTTCTTTGCCTTATTATATGTTTATATTGCCTACAGATATCAGCAATTTGTCAAGAAGCAGGTATGCACGCAGTGCGCAAGAACAGGTACGTTATTCTTCCCAAGGACTTTGAGAAGGGATACAGGACCAACGTAAAGAAGCCCGATACTGACTTCGATTTTTACAAGTAATCCGTTCCAGATGTTACTGCTTGACGATTTGTTCCATGTTTGAGAAGTTTGTAATCCTAGTATTAGAAAATTGATGTTTGAGTTTACTGTAATATAATATAATATTTGGTTTATTTATGCAGTTAGTTGTCTTTTGTCTAGGATTTAACCATTTGTTCTCTCATTTCATTCTAAGCATACTTTTAAACACTTCTTTTATGTCTTTCAATTAAGTTTATATTTTTTTTTATTTTTTATAAGGGTTAATTATTCATAAAGGAGTAGCCTAAAACCTACTTCGACTAGTGCCATTTTGAACTAGAGACAATTTGCCTTTTTGAATAACTCATCTTTCAACTTTTCTACTGCAAAAACCTTGACCCGGAAACAAAACAATAGTTATGAATTATGATGATAATATATCCTGCATTGTGTGCAATAGTTTTCCCCCCAAAAAAATGTATATGTTTTGGTTTAAAGTCTTCAGTTTGGTCGAAGTTCTTCGACTCAAAAAAGAGCTATTAATCGCTTCATTAGACATAAGCCTCTGTCATTGTTCAGCTGATTGTAGGTCTACTTCATTACTCTGATCGTATCGATATAACCACATGACACTTTCCCTGTTGATCCTTCACAAAATCCCTTGTTTAGCAAGGAAAAAAAATCATTTAATGGTTGTCAGGTTTGTTTGAAACAAACCCAGAAAAGCACAATGAGGTGATATCAACACTAGAGAACTTGATGATGATGCATAAATCAAGGACTTAGAAATGAGTCATCTCTTTCAAAAATGCCTTTTAATCGCATATGCTTTATTATTATTATTATTATTATTATTATTATTATTATTATTATTATTATTATTATTATTATTATTAATATTATTATTATTATTATTATTATTATTATTATTTTAACATTCATTATTATGAAAACTAACAAGACACTAAAAGGAGATTACAAGTTAAAAAAACATAAATTACACCACATAAACCGTGACATAAAATCTCCTTTCCTCTTATTTTTAATTCATAAAAATGACAACAACTTTATTTCCCAAAGGGCATCACCCGGAAGCTTTCGTTTTCCTTCAAACACCCTCTCATTTTTTTCCGTAAGCACCGTATACTGTAGTTGTCAAGAAAGAAAAAAAAGGTGACTGAGCTCCCAAAGAGTGTTTGATAAAAGGCATGTTGACCATTAGATAAATTAAATAAAGATCAAATAATACAAAAACATTGTGTAATTTCCGTCAGGTCATTGTGTAATTTTCGTCAATTTAAAAAGATTACACAATGACCTAACGGCTTACACGTTGTGTATTATATGCATTTTTAAGATAAAATGCTTGTTTTTATGAGTAAGTTTTTTAAATAATGTCGTATGCAAAAATTATGAAGGTTTTAAAAAATGAAAACTTGAAATAGAGACATTATCAATATTAACATTCTTTCTAACTTAACACTGTGTTCCCGAGTTTGGTTAAGAAAAGGAAAGAAAAGAAAAGAAATGGAGGAAAGAATAAAATTGGTCGTGTTCTCGAGTTTCATTAAACAAAGAAAGTGGAAGGAAATGAAAACAAGTTGTGTTCTCAAGTTTCATTAAAGGATGAAAGGGAAGGGAAAAAGAAAGGAAAAGAAGAAGAAAATGAGAGGAAATGGTTTCCTTCAAAATCGAAAGGAAATGGAAGGAAACGAAAGGAGTAGAAAGGAAGAGAAAAGAAATGAAGAATCTCATTCACTTCCTTTCTTTTCTTTTATTAGAACTTGATGATAAGTGAACTCGGAATACCACATGTCAACATCTCACGACTACTCATACTTTTTACAAAATTGATATTTCTATTTGAATCGCATTCTTCCTTTTAGCGTCTCACCATCATTTTTCAATTCTTTAAGTTAAATTAAAAGGGAAACATATGAAATACTTATTAAAAATAAAACATCTAATTCATTTCATAAAAAAATACTTAAAAGATTTAATAAAAAACAACGTAAAAAATAAAACATCATGATAATCCGTAATTTTCAGTTGGAGTCTCTTCTCGCCTTCTTGATACGCACACATACTGTCATACACATACTGACTTCTTGATTCATACTCATACCCATCATATTCATGAGCATGTTTCGATGTACCCAAATAAATTTGCGTTAGACATCTCGTTTGGGTCGGAAATTTGATTTTGGTTTGGTTTGAACTTGTTCTTCTAGGGGGTCGGTAGTTTGGGTTGATTGGTGATCCGAAAGAAGTATCATATGGATACATTTTATATTATGAGTAGAAAGTTGGTTGAATATATAGAGTAGAAAATTGATAGAAATTGTGTAAAAAGTTGTTTAAAATCTATACATATTAATAAAAGAAGGTTTTTGAGGACACATGTCCTTTATTGAAGCATTTTATACCATATTTTTATTTGTATACTAGATTAAGCCATATTTTTATTTGTATACTAGATTAAGCCATGTGTGTTACACGAGTGAAAATATAAAAAACAAAATTTTAAAACTTTACGAACAAATAATATTTGAAAATAAGTTACACATTGCATGAAAGATATATGAAAATAGAAATACAAGTTGTTTAAACTCTAATTTGAACATTCAACAAATATATTTAAACTAAAAATACACTATTAATACCAAATTAGATATCGACGTTTTTAAAATTGGTGTGTTATAAATCCTATCAATTAATAGGCATACAAATATTTCAGATGATAAATATCTGGCAAAAAATTTATGCTGACACTCATGTACCAGGTCGAGCGTACGGGTCGGCAAGCATGAGTGGGCCGTAAATTGCGATGCGTTATTTATTAAGTTGTTTATTTTCCGTTTTTACATTTATTTTCCGTTTTTACATTGATTTAATATTTTTGATTTCTTTCCGTAGAAGATTCTTAGTTTTGAGCGGGAAAATGCTTCAACAATCTCTTCAATGAATGACACGTGTCCTCTAAAACCTTATTTTATTAGAAGGTATAGATACTACAAACTGATTTTATAATTGATAATTCCAAACTTTTCATAGAAACATCAATTTAATAGTTATTTCTAAATTAAAGATATCTCATTTATAACGTATATATATACTACAAACTGATTTGATAATTGATAATCACTACATGTTTTTTTATAAAGGAAACCCAAAAAGCAAAAATGAATAACTTTCATTCCAAGTTGTGCATAATCACTACATGTATATTACACACACGATATCTAACATATGATTTGTTTTTTAACAAGTTTTGACCTTTTCGGCAAATTTTTGAAAAATGTGGATTTATGAATTTCATTTGGGGATATATTATCTTTGTTATTGTAATATGTTTAAGTGAAATATGTAATAGTGTTTATGAAACTCGTGGAATGTATTTGAAGACTTGTACAAGTCATACAAAATTACTGTTGTAGTCTAACTTTGTAGAATTTACAATTATCTGAATTTTTACGTTAATATCGTTCAACCCGTGTAATAGACGAGAAATAACCTCGTTTAAGTATATATTGGTAAAATATTAAAGGTTAAAAAATTTAAAGTTGCGAAGCGATTGATATATTATTACCATTGTATGGTAATGATTTTTAACATTTGTGAGGGGCACCGACGTTATTTAGAAACCGCTTAATAAAATTTATGTCTTATAACGCCCCTATTAATAATGTTGATGGCATTATACCCATTTTTTTTTGGTATTTTTACATATTTCTCCTTCTTAAGCACATCAATTACATATTTACTCAAGCTTAAAGTTTAATTACATATATCCCCCTTGACATAATAAATTACTCATTTACCCCTTCTTTTACACAAACTATAAGAAAATATAAAAATATATTTATAAAGATCATTAAGGGTAAAATAGTAAATCAAAAGGCTATTTTAAAGAAATTGGGTAAATATGTAATATATGTGGTTTAGGAAGAGGAAATATGTAATTGAATTTAAGGAGTGGGTAAATACGTAATAAATGATCTTATGAAGGGATATATGTAAATGCTCTTTTTTTAATAAATATCGTTTAGTAATTAGTACAAACAATCTAACCACCAAGAAAACATCTTTAGGAGCTTTGATTCTTTGAACGACCCGTGTCTTGGCCTTTTTCAAAGAATTATATAGGCCCGAATTATAGTATTATTATTATTATATACTATAAACGAATATAGAATGTTGGTGATGGACAAGTTTAGTTTGTTTTCTTTTTTATTCATATTTATTATTTTTTTCTTTTGTTTTATTCACTTTACATGATAATGTACTAGACATATACGTGCGAGACATATGTTGTTTTTTATCGACGCAACTCATATAACTAAGTCATAAAATCACAAATACGTCGCATCGCTGGTTACAACACATTATTTTTTTTAAAATTCTTTTGTCATTTCAACATATATACTGCTAGTCTTTAAGCTTGAAGAGTCTTGCTCCAACGATTTTGACTTCTTACTTCTTCTCACTCAACTTCCTTAGAGAACAGCGATAACTCGGTCGTGTATATACCGTAATGTCTATTCGTCTAACACACAATATTGTATTTGTCTAAGTCTAATCATGTTAATGTCACCAATAACCTGACACGTTTAATAAAGACACATGATATATTGGTTTTATTCAGCGGTCCCAACTATCAAATTTCGTTTCTGCTGGTCTCAAGTATTTAATTGGCTGGTAACAGTCCCAACTTTTATCAATTTGGCAACAAATAGGCCGCTGTTATAAAAGTTTTAACGATGTTAAGTTTTTTTCGAATTCAAGACCAATAATTTAGGGTTTTGATCGGAAGGAGAATGTGAATCGATTAATGTAAAAGTTATCTCGAAACAGCGATCCGAACGACGAAAGAGTGCCTCAATCGGGTGTTTAAACCTAACGGTGTTTCAATCAGATGTAAAAATTATGTCGTTCGGAGCGTCATTTCGAGTTAACTTTTACATCATTCGACTCGTATTTTCTTTATTATCAAAAGCCCTAAAACAATGGACTTGAATTCGAAAAAAAACTTAACGTCGGTAAAAAAAAAATTAACGACGGCATGTTCGTTCAAAGAGATAAAAGTTAAAACCATTATTAGCCGACCGTAACATCATAGACCTCATGTTATGATGAAATAATAAACTAGACCCAAATTCCATTGAAGGTTTAGATTAAGTCATGATGGTCAAAAGTCAAAGTGAAAGTCAATATAAGTAAGCATCGAGTAGAAATGGACAAGAAAGAAAAAGGTAGACTTGCATTTCATGACAACTGTAACCGATACCCTTTTCTCATTTTTCTTGGTGTCCTTTTCGTTTTTTCTTTTTTTAATGAAATAACAAGACGTCTACATCTTATCTAAAACCATGCAATATATCTTAATGCTAATGATTTTTTTATTTTAGTGATTTTATTGGTGTCTTAGTTATCTTTGTTTTTAATACATATTTGATAACAAAAGGTTGATTTATAGGTAAAGGAATCAAACACATAAACATTTATTTATTAAACAAAAATAAAACCTTTTAAGTTCTAATTTTGAAAAGTTTAGCATTGCTAATTTTATTTTTGTAACGGTGTTAGGCAGGGCCGTCGGTTATAGTAAAAAAATAAGTTATTGCTTTAGGCCCCATTTTTTCATAGGCCTCAAATTTTTAAAAATTTTATATTCTATTGCGAATTTAAAGCGACGATTACAATATAAATTAGAATATATTTGTTTGCAAGCCCAATAGATAGTAATTTAGTATTCAATTGATTATTATTTGTTAGGTTGTATATATTACATGTCAAAACCAATCGGAAAGTAAGATTAGGGTTGGACTGAGGAGAAAAGAACTGTTCAATTAGCTTAGTTTTATTCTAAAAAGGATCACTGTTAGTTTATTAGTGTCGGCCTCAACTATGGATAAAAGAAGAAGGTTTTTAGCGATAGGCATTCAAATTTTTTTTCGTTTTAGGCCTCAAAAAACCTTGAGCCGGCCCTGGTGTTGGGTTGTAACACAAACTTTTATTGGATGAGTTAAGCGGCACAAAATGGTTATATACAATGAACTAAATATCATGTCTAATTTTTGTGGTGTTTCGTGATTGTAATTTCGACCGATGAATCACTTTAATTGTGTAATTAGGTCCTAAATTAACAATGACATGAAATTGTAGACATTTTTTTGAAAAATATGGTAGTAGAGACTAAGAGCGGGACGTCGTAAAAGTTACAAAGGTTTCTAACATTCATTAGGCTTGTAAAAGGTAACATAACTATTTTATATTTTTATATATAAGCTTAACAAAATTTTAAGATTTCAAAAAGTGTTACAAAGTTAAAACTAAAATTATCAAACATGATGCTTCTTAAAGTTAATTAAGACTCCAAACTTATTATCTTGTCAAACCACATTTACCGTTTGCATGTAGCTCTAGTTAAAATACAACAATTTCTTATGTGAAATATATGTATATAACGTAGGGCTATTGGATTTTAACAATCCGAATTTTTTATATTGGCCGATATTAATCTCAACTTAAAAAATTCTCTGTGCCAATCCCAACTTGTAACTTATTTTCCTAAAATGATCATCCGTTAAAGTTAGCTAACGTCGTTAACTTTTTTTTCAAATTTCTTACTAATGTTTTATGGCTTTTGATCGGGAGGACGATACGAATCTATTGTTGTAAAACTTACCTTGAGCCGATGCTCCAAACGATCAAACGGTCTTCAATCGGGTCTTTAAACCTAACGGTGCTTAAATCGGGTGTTAAAATTTATTTTTTTGGCCGGAGCATTGGCTCAAGACAAGTTTTACATCAATTGGTTCGTATCGTCCTCCTGATCAAAAGCCTAAAACATCGGCCAGAAATTCAAAAAAAAGTTAACGGTGTTAAGTTAACTTTAACAGATGATCATTGTAGCAAAATAAGTTACAAGTTGGGATCGTCATATAGAATTTTTTAAGTTGGGATTAATATCGATTAATATACAAAAGTTCGGATTATTAAAATCAAATAAGCCTATGATGTAATGACTATTGTTTTTCTTTCAGAATGTTACATGGAATGAAGTATAATACATCGCACATACATAAATATATGTATATCAACCAGTATATTTGTGGTATTTCATAGAATTAACAATTTTTAGGATATATATCTATATCTATATCTATACATATTCATAAAAGAGGGTTTTTAGTGTCATATGTCATGTATTGAGACATGTTGTGTATGGTTTTCCCACCCAAATTTTTCTATATTATTTTTGGTAAGAAATCGACACTAATAATATTCCGATTTGTATGGTTTTTTTATAGTTACATGTTAACACTATATGTATTTTTTTGTAGTTATGATAATATTATATGCATTTTTTATAGTTAAATGTTAACAACTCAATCTTTTTATTAATTTAATATTCTAATGACACACCTGTGTAACACACAGGTAATAATCTAGTATTATTAAAAAAAGATTTTATTCTTGTAAAGACAATATAGTTGAATATGGCGGGAAATGGTATTGTGGAATGATTATGAACTAGGTTTAACACCCCGTGTGATACACACGGGTTAAGTAATAATATTTATAAAAAAATTATAACCATTATGTTTAAGAATTTATAAATATTTAATATTTAAGAATTTATCTTCATCAACTTATGCATGGTGAAAAACTATATTTAGTTTTCCCTCCCAAGTTTCCTTTTATAAAAAAAATTCCCCCAAAATATAACCCCCTAAAACCTTAATTTATTAGATAGACTAGGTTTAATACCCGTGTGTTACACACGGGTTAAATAATAATATTTATAAAAAAATCATAATTATTATGTTTAAAATTTTGTAAGTATTTAAAATTTAAAGATTTTGCTCCATCAACTTATGCATGGTGCAAAATTCAATTTAATTTTTACCTCCAAAACTTCCTATTATAGAAAAAAAAGAATTTCTCCCTAAAAATTTGCCCCCTAAAACCTTGAAATATTAAATAGACTAGGTTTAATACCCGTGTGTTACACACAGGTTAAATAATAATATTTTTAAAAAAATTATAATCATTATGTTTAACAATTTGTAAATATTTTATATTTAAGAAATTTTACTATCAACTTATGCATGCATGGTTAAAATTTCATTCAATTTCCCACCCAAATTTCCTAATATAAAAAAAAATTCCCTTCCAAAAATAGCCCCCTAAAACTTAGAATTATTAGATAGACTAGGTTTAATACCCGTGTGTTACACACGGGTTAAATAGTAATATTTATAAAGAAATTATAACCATTATATTTAACAATTTGTAAATATATAACATTTAAGGAGTTGGCTCCATCAACTTGCATGGTGAAAATTTAGCTAAATTTTACCTCCCAAACTTCCTATTATAGAAAAAAAAATCCCTCCAAAAATTGCCCCCTAAAAGTTTGATTTATTAGATAGATTAAGTTATATGTTATTATTATTCCAAAGCCAAAGGGCTAATTGCCATCTTCTTCCCACCAACACTCTAATTATATTATTATACTAATATTATCATTCCGTTCGTTCGCTAAAAACAAAAGCAATACATAAATGAGTTACCAAGTTAGTGGAGTAAAATAGTAAATAAGTCTGTCCTACAGTATTGACCCAAAAATGGGTCCTTGTGTGGATCATCTATGATGGATAAAGATCGTCACATCTCATATTCTCATGTATACTTTTGGACCCGACAGGGTTGTTAAGAACTTATCTTATATTATCAATCAAACGTGATAAGTTCTAATACTTTTACTTGACGGGTTCAAATAAAAGCACACACACATGCAAAAGCGTATTCAAAGGGTTCTTATAACAACATCTCCAACCCGTTCCATGTACCCACATGCCACAGGTAATGAGAATTTTAGGGTCTAAGACAACTAGTAAAAATGTAAAATATAATAAAGCAAACCTACTTTTGCCAAGTGTCAATCTCTTAGCATGCCTATCTCTTAAATGCTTACTTGGCATAATATTGTTAATCCATTGATGAGGTGTCTTGCTCTCCTTAACTTTTAGATTTGTTATGTTTTTTTGAAAACTAGGTTTAATTGAAACTAGGATTAAGCGAAAAAATATAACAAATCTATATTAATATAAACCGGGTAGAAAAATATAATAATAACACAAATAATCTTTACCAAATATTCGATTGAGATGTATATAATTGAATAGTTTATTATAAAGTTTTTAGTTTAACTATTTAAATTATTATAACTCAATTCCGTGTTAAACACGGATCTTTAACCTAGTTATGCTAATATTATCATTCCGTTCGTTCGCTAAAAACAAAAGCAATACATAAATGAGTTACCAAGTTAGTGGAGTAAAATAGTAAATTGAAGAGGTTGGTTATTGGGTTTTTTTATTAATTGATCGGGTTAAATGAGTTACCAAGTTGTCAATTAAACTAGCTTTGTTGTAAAATTGGTTTTTTAGAAAAGAATGCATTTCTAGAAAAGTTGTCCTTGGAATTCATTAAAAAGTCTTATCATTGGTCACACTATCACTAAAGAAATAAATAGTCGGCATATGAAAGAACATCTGCAAGGTAAGTCTTGAATTATCATCTTTCAAACTAAATCCTTTCATTTTATACACGTGGATATCAGTGACGGCTACTCAACATCATTGTGGAATGACTCATGGGTCCACGACAGCCCGCTAAGATCCATTTTCCCCAGACTGCTTGCCCTTGAAGTTGATAAGGACGTAATTGTTTCCACAACATCATTGTGGAATGACTCATAGTTTAATATATATAGACACCATATAACTAGTGGTTCAGTTTAAACTTTTTACTAAAAACGACCAAATCAAACCAAAGGGTGGGAGGTTTGGTTTGATATTTGGTGCACAAACTATTTCCTCTAATCCTCTAAAGGCTTAGAAGGGAGCTGAACCGTTTATCTCTGTGTATTTATTTTCGTACATCAATAGTTATACTTATAATTTTGCAAGTGCTATCTATTTAGTATCGGGAGCTGAACTATGTTACATATATGGGAAATCAACATTTTATTTAGTAGACAACTAGATATGTGACCCATGCCACATTGATACAAAAAAGTTTAATTTCTTGTATGTTGTGATGTAAAATCGTAACGCATTATACTATACACTAGAATATGAGGTTTAAAAGTTTATATATACGACGTTATGGATCTAAATGATAAATATGTCAAAGTTAAATTTATAAAATACCTAAACTTGAAGACATAACTGAGAGTGTCATCTCCGACATTCCCTAATATACTAATATGTAATTGGAGACGAAAGTAAGGCTGTAATTAAATTATAGATTCTTGAATTTTGCTTAAAAATTTGGTAAAAAGTGTCGTTGGTATATAGTTCTAAAGTTTAAGGGTTTATGGAAATATAATAATAATAAGTTGGTTAAAATGTCATGGGATTAGAGTGGTGGAAGATAGTATTCAATTATTCATGCATGTTCTCAATCCAATTCTCATGGTAGGTCAAGGGTTGTTCTCATGGGGCCATTCATGCAAAGGGTTTGGTGATATTATATATTTGGATACTAAAATAAAAAGATTACACAATAAATAAAGATTATTTGGGTATTCATGCAAAGGGTTGGTGATATTTTATATGTGGAAAATACTAAAATAAAAAAAGATTAAACAATAAATAAAGATTATTAATTTGGGGTATTCATGCAAAGGGTTGGTGATATTATATATTTGAAAAATACTACTCTCTCCGTTTTATTTTAAATTTTTATATTTTCATTTTTGTTTGTCCCAGTTTAATTATACATTTCAAAAATAAAAATATAATTTTCATTTTTCCCCCTAATTATTTAACAAAAAACGCTATTTTATGACTAAAATACAAAAGACTTTAATAGTAATATTGTCATTTTATAGGTTTAAAATATATAATAATCCACTTTCTTTTAAACTTTATGTCGTGTGTCTCATAACACTTAAAATGAGACGAATGGAGTTAAAATAAAATATAACACTATAAACAAAGATTATTCAGGTTAATAGTATCTAGGTATCTAATTATAGCTCAGGTTAAAGTGAACGAAAACATATTCTACTTGAAAAATGAAAATTATATTATCATTTTGAGTCATACTTTTAATGTGGAGTGATATTTTAAGCAATACTTTTAATGTGTTAGGGTGGTAAGGAATTAAAATTTTTCAATAAAGACCCAAGTTATAATCTTACTACCAACACTTTGGGAGGAGCATTGATGCAATGAAGGAAGACTCGGGACAACACAATTCGATCCTTCAGCTAAGCGGGTTTTACCGCTAACTTGTTATCATGTATGCGAGCGGGTAATGTGTGTTTCTCTGGGATGTGAAGTTAAGTGGGCTAGGTGCTCCGTGCGTATAAGCTGAGCCAGTCTATGCGTACCTTTAGCCATTAGGGCGCTGCGTACGAAGTATCTTACATTATCTTAGTTGGCCGTTAAAAATATATTATCATGATTATTAGTGTCTACTTTACTGTAAACAAAAAAATATACCCTTTTCAAACTTACATAAGTCAAATGTATTATTTACAATTTATTACATTTACTAGATTATATCCCGTGTGTTACACGAGTTGAATAATTAAAAATATTTAATTATTATCGAGCATAATAAACAAAGAATCATATGACGAGTAAGCATTACACTATAAATCACTACCATTTTGGATACGTTCTCTAACACCAACAAAAACACATATAAGAAAAGTTAGAAGACAATTACAGATTCACAAGCATAAAAATCCGTTTTAAATCGTACAAATGGATGACACTTGTACTGATACAAGCCATGAGCTTTGGTATAAAGATAAAAGACCGATAAACTAATGTAGTAGACAAAACAATGTTTAAGTAATTATTTAATACAAAAATCAATGCTTTGGAATATTATTGATATATATTTTGATAATTGATATTTTTACTTTTGTAAGAGTATGATAATTATTTCTTTAATTGATAGAGAAATATATTATTAATATAGTAATATTTTTGTAACTGATAGGTAAATATATTATATATTATATGATGATTGTATGTTGGTAATAGTATGAGGATTAAATATGTAATATATTATTGGACGGGAAAAATAATGTCAACAATGTCTCTATTGCATGCCACGTGGCATCAAAAACCCTCTTTTATTAGAAGGTATAGATATAGATATATTAAACATAGAGTCCAACTTGTATTCTTTAAAAATTATATAATTTATACATTTTTATATATAAACATATAGGATGTTTGGTGTAACTAATAAAGTTAAAGGTTGAAATCTGCAATTTACTACATAATATAATGACGTCTTTTTCTAATTTACTCTAGTATCTAGTATTTGACTGATAACTCTTCAAATTGCCATTACACGAGTGTTTAAATTATTCATCTTTATAAAAAGATAAAAGTCAGGGTTAAAATAATTGTTCTTGTGATGTACAACAATTAGAGCAAAACGTGATACATACTAATAGCTTGTGTGCTACGCATTAACACTTTGTGAAATGTGAATCACTATTCATCTATTCATACTAGCTAGTTTTTTTTGAACGGCGAGGATTTTATTAAAAAAAAAAAAAACTAGCCGAAGGCTAGAGATACATGAAAATAATATTACAAGCTATTTATGACATTAAAAATGGACCAATCGTTCCACTCAAGCCAACCCATATTTGCTTTATATTTAACCTAATAAAAGCTTAAGATCTTGATATCTTCCATGATCCAATCACACACCAAATAACACTTTTTGTTATAAAATACAAAATGTATAATACTATATATTAAATAAATGTATTTTTCTCAACAAGTTGGTGGTGACGTGGGCAGAGATCAAAGTATATAGTGTACTAAGTTATTCAAGTTTGATTCATGTCCTTCTATTAGTTTCAGTTGCATCTGGTGATGATAGACCGATGGAGATATATCGTTAGTTCAATCCTTGATATGAGTGAGTTTTTTATTGTCGCACTTACGTGCCTTCGGGGGAGTGTTCATGAGCTTTAGCCCTAACCTAGTAGCCCCTAGGTGAGGGTTTTCCCATTATAAAGACGAGTGTATCTCAATGTAAGTTTCGCTACAAGTAGTTCATTTGAATACAAGATTCCGAAATTGTAGGAAAATATCATGTGCTTTCGAAAAGTATTTGAAGGTAAAAGAAGTCTTAACTATATATGTTGTTTTGAAATGAGAAAAAGAAATTTGAGAAAAAAAAATAGCTTAAAGGAGAGATTAAAGTAGTTGGTGGTCATGTTAAGGTGTGCAACAATTAAAGCAATACGTGACAATATTTAAGGCGTCAATCAAAGCATGAGGTGGAGCCGCAATAGTAATTTCTTGTCATTGACACTTGTGAAATGTGAATCGCTAGACATTCTAGTTCTTAAATAGTGAAAATACTAGTTCTTGAATCATATAGAGTAAATAATAATAATAATAGTAATAACGATAGTAGTAATAATAATAATAACGATAACAATAATAATAATATAATAATAATAAAAATAACAATAGTAAAAATAATAATAATAACAACGATAACAATAATATAACAATAATAATAATAAAACCAAGGGATTTTCGGTTATTACAGTTAAATTTAATGAAGTTAGTTAAATGTGAATACAAATATATTGTAAAATATAAAAAACTTGGATAATAATAATAATAATAATAATAATAATAATAATAATAATAATAATAATAATAATAAAATCAAGGGATTTTCGATTACTTCAGTTAAATTTAATAAATTTAATGAAGTTAGTTAAATGAATACAAATTGTAAAATATAAAAAACTTGGATATAAGTAATAAATTTAAGTTTTGGGTAAACTAACTTTCTTTAGTCTCTATACTTCTACTAGCCGGTTAGGCTTTAGGTTTAAAACTTTGAAAATAATCAACGTGTGCGACAAGGCTTTGTATATTCTTGAAAACTTTTTCTATCATTCGAATGTTCTGTCGAATATATGAACAATCGAGGGAGTTACTATGTAATACATGCGTCCATAGCTCTTAGAGAATCGGGACGTACTACCCATGTGCGTGAGGTACTCTTGGGTAGCCATGAGAACACCACCACATTCAATGGTCATATGTCTGTTGAGATTAAAATAATGATAAATATTCGGTCACTAGTTTTTTAAAAAAATAAATTGACATTTTATGTTTTGTTGATAGCTTGGGTAGTTTTATATACTCTCTATCAACACTCCCCAATTCGTACCCTTACACCAACTACCCATGCTTTCTCTTTTTGTTTTGATCTTGAAATGTTGCTTTATAGAAAAAGTTCATGAAGAATTTTCTGGCGTAAAGTTAAATATAAAAGGTCTTATCATAAAAAGTTAAAAAGATTTTCACCAAAATATACTATTGAGCATGTAAACTTCATATTTTAAAATTTCATTTTATACAATACTTTAAAACGTGATCTGAAAATTATGATATTTATTTAAGGTATATTGGTTTTCACTGGTCCCAACTATCACATTTTGTCTTCTACCGGTCCCAACTATTAAATTGGTTGTCAACGGTCCCAACTTTTATCACTTTGGTAACCACTGGTCCCGTCGTTAAATTATTTTTAACACCGTTAAGTTTTTTCCAAATTCAAGACCGATGTTTTAGACCTTTTGATCGGAATGATAATACGTGTTGATTGGTGTAAAAGTTTTCTTGAAAAGGCTCTCTAAACGATAAAATTTTTACATCCGATTGAAGCACCGTTAGGTTTAAACACTCGATTGAGGCACTACGTCGTTGTTCGGAGCGTCGTTTTGAGGTAACTTTTCCATCAATCGACTAATATTATCTTTCCGATCAAAAGGCTTATAACATCGATATTGAATTTGGAAAAAACTTAACGTCGTTAAAAAAATTTAACGACGGGACCATTGGTTACCAAAGTGATAAAAGTTGGGACCGTTGACAGCCAATTCAATAGTTGGGACCGGTAGAAGACAAAAGGTGATAGTTGGGACCAGTAGAAACCAATATACCTTTATTTAATAACTTTTAGAAGATATATAAAATTTCCCACAAGATTAACAATTAAGTATATAAATTCTGTAATTATTGAATAATGTAGGGTTTTGTTTGGAATTAGAAACCAGACCGCATGATACCAAGTACAAAAAAACAAATACACTGACAAGGTGGTTAAAATGCCAATAATTAAAACAAGTGTCCTTATATGTAAATAACTAAATTAAGAACAAAATAATAATAAAGTTTTTATTAGCAATTTGTCTCCTGGTCTTTTTCCCATGTTACATACTCTAGTCCTAAATTAGATCAAATTATACCATTGTTTGAGTTTGACCTTAAAACCCTTAACTCTTATCTGGTCAAATGACATAAAAATAATGAATAAAACTTTGGAGATTTTGAAGTTGAGTCTTAATCCTAACTCAAAGAGACATTTTTAAGATTAAAGGTTTTTATACTTTTTTATAAGTCAGACTTAAAACGTCAAAATCGGTATATGATTATAAACGAAACTTAAATAATAAATAAAAATTTATTTATTTATAAAAAAGGCCCTTAAAAAAGAAAGTATCATCATGTGTAGGGCGTTATCTCTCACATACAAACTGTGTGTTGTTTGCACTGTAACTTGAATATTAAATTTGCTGCAAATCCAGCTCAAGTATGGAGTATATGATGTTTCCTTGCATATAATCAATCAATTTGTTCCTTATAAATCAACTCCTCTCTCTCTCTTCAGTTGAAGTCAATTTCTGCTGCGTAAGTTTGAATTCAGATCTGTTGTCCTTTTTCATTTCGACAAATTATCTCAACAAAATGCTGCTAGAGGTTTATGTACAGTGTGTTTTCAACTTTTCAGCTACTTTGAACCTCTAATGTCGGCCATGGAGCTCAGTTTTCGAACCAAATAACTTTCGAAGCGAAGTTACTTGTCATGTCTCAAGGTGCATTGTCTTCAATTTCGTTTAGTTTTATGAATTTTGCTTGCGATTTGAATATGACTTTGTTCGGCGAAGAGTTTCATTTCACACATAAGCAATTTTATGTGTTAGGTTAAATATGTGTGTGTGAAGTTTGATTTGGCTAGGTGTTCATGTATTTGTATGCGATTTGTGAATTAATTATGTTAGATTGAGATCTGGATGTGCATTTTTAGTATAATTTGCATGTTCTAGGTTAAAGTTGTTCATAAGTGCTTTTACAATTTGTGGTAGGAGTTAGGGTTGGGGTGCAGATAGGAAATGTATGGTCTGAAATGAATTGACATGGAATTTGGTAGGTGAATGCTTTAAAGTTTTGTGTTTGTATGCACACTTGAGATGTTAGAGGAGTAGCATTAGTTCATTTTCTTTATTCAATTGCTTGTAATTTCTCCTCCTAAGGTATTAGGTAAATTGTAGTTGTGGTGAAACAGTGGTAACTTGGTACAAGGCAACCTATTATAAAGCTTAACTGATTTGAAGTAAAATTTGGTGGATCATCAGATATTCAGATCCAACTAATCTTAAACCTAATTTACTTTATATGGTTGAATGTTTACAAAGTAAGTTCGATAGGTAGTAGGAATAACTTTACCCCTGGCATGACACTCATAAAAATTCTTAAGGCAAGTTACAAGTACAAGTGCGGTTACTATTTTAATTTCTATAATGGGGGCAAAGGGAATTACAGAGTTTATCAGCTGATATGGTTTTTGACACAGTAGAGTTGTAGCGACCCTGGATGTTCAGTGATGACTTTCTGTTTGAAGATTTCTGGCGATAAAGTTTGCGTGGTTCATAGTTTTATAAAATAATTCTATCTGGTCAACAACATCATGGAATCTTGAACCCACTTATATTTTAGCTTTTGATTCTTTTTGTTTCATTGATGTTCTCTAGTTGTGACAAATATTAAGTGTTAGTGTGTTACTCCTTTAATCTTTCTAATCTACCATAAATACCTTTTTTGTTTCTTGCTTTTTATGCTGGCCACCTTTTCCCAACTTTAATATTCTTTATGGAGCAATGCTGCTTTGGGAAGTGAACTGCAAAATGAAAAAAGTTTACTTTTTGTGTATTGTTAACTGTATGCCATTTTATCCAGATTTATGAGTTCTTAATGAAATGGCAAGGCACCAGGATTTCTGGCACTCTTGTGTCTACTTGGTGAAACCAGGGTCATATCTTGGAAAATGTCCCTTACCAATCTATATATAAGAATGTTTAGTCAGCTGTTATGTATGGGTACTGGCAGCTGGCGGCATGACCCGTATAGGATATAAAATCATTTTAAAGCCCCTAGCTGATTTGCTAGTGTGCTTATGGTATGTCATTTCTACGGTCACATTATTTATATTATTGTGCAAATCAGGATATATAAGATTTTGCTGGTTCAACCTAGTAAGCGCGTCCTAATTCTTTTCTTGATATTCTGGGTCTATTGTGTTTAGAGCTCTTCATAACTGTAGTTGGTTGATAACAAATCTTTTAATTTTTTTGACAGCATAACTCCTGGCAGAGAGGGCAGAGCCACACATTTTCTCCTTAAAACTTTTTGGGGTAAATAATGTTGCTATATTTCATATTATTTGTATATTTACCTTGATACTTTGATCATCTAATTTCTTCTGTGAATGATGTCCTGAACCAGGAATATTACTTCACTTGCATCGCCATCAGCTTTAATCCTCATGGGACTCTGCTCTACTCAACTAGTCAAGTTAATCTTCTTGATAGCTTTCCTTCTGCCTCTAACATGTGCTGACTTGAACTCAGATACACAAGCTCTCCTTGCATTTGCTAATGCTGTACCCCATGGCCCAAAGCTCAACTGGAGCAACAATACTGCCGTCTGTACTTTTTGGGTAGGTATCAATTGTACTTCTGATGGCACCCGTGTGTTTGGTCTTCGCCTTCCGGCAGTTGGGCTTAAAGGCCCAATCCCATCCAACACACTTGGAAAACTTGATGCATTACAGATTCTAAGCCTTAGATCAAATCGCCTCAGTGGAAACCTACCATCTGATCTTCTTTCGCTCCCTTCACTCCGTTATTTGTTCCTTCAACGCAATAACTTCACTACTAACATTCCAACTTCTTTTCCTCCACGTCTGATTGATTTGGATCTCTCATTCAATTCTTTCACTGGAAATTTTCCAGAGTCAATCCAGAATTTAACGCAGCTAACTATATTGAACCTCCAAAATAACTCCCTGTCTGGACCCATTCAAAATCTTACACTGTCAGGACTAAAACAATTGAACATAAGCTACAATCAGCTCAATGGCTCAATTCCACCTTCCCTCCAAACATTTCCTAGTTCATCATTTATTGGGAACTCTTTTTCATGTGGATTGCCTCTGAATCCTTGTTCACCACCTCCCTTTCCTTCTCCACCTATTAGCCCTAGAAAACATAGCTCCAAAAAGAAACTCCCATTGTGGGCTATTATCGCCATTGCTGCTGGAGGCGGTACTGCATTGCTACTTTTGGTTATTATATTAATTTGTTGCTGCATGAAGAAAAAGAGTGGTGACCCTAGTCGTGTGACAAAACCAAAGACTTCTACTGGTGGAAGGGGTGAAAAGCCCAGGGAAGAATTTGGTAGTGGGGTGCAAGAGCCTGAAAAGAACAAGCTTGTTTTCTTTGAAGGATGTTCTTATAACTTTGATCTTGAGGACTTATTACGTGCTTCTGCTGAGGTGCTTGGAAAAGGTAGTTTTGGGACTGCTTATAAAGCTGTTTTGGAAGAGTCAACAACTGTGGTTGTAAAAAGGTTGAAAGAAGTAGTGGTGGGAAAGAAAGAATTTGAACAACAGATGGAGATTATTGGGAGAGTCGGGCAGCATCAAAACGTGGTTCCTCTTCGTGCTTATTATTACTCAAAGGATGAGAAACTTCTTGTTTATGATTATATTTCAGCGGGTAGCTTATTGACACTCTTGCATGGTATGCTTTTCTCCCTTCACCTTGACCTACATATGGTCTAGGGAAATTATTTTAAGTTGCAAATTTGACTTGCTTACTTTTGAATGTGTAATTTTGGTTTGGGTTTGGTCTCAGTTGGGTCAAATAAAAAATTGGTACAAAGGAATGTGTCAAATGGGTTAAACAGGTTTGAAATTTGTCTAAAGTCTATTTCTAATGCATACAACCTCCTAAGCTGTCTTGTCAAAGATTTGGATTATTTTAATAATGTTTTGTAATCGTAGCTTTTATTATATTTACATATAAAAAGGGACTCAAATGAGAACCATAAATTTTTATGTAACTGAGGGTTATAAATAAAGTAATTTGTGAAGGACTATTGATTGGTTAAGGGACAGTAACATCACATAACTTAAAGTTTTAGTACAAGAAAAACGGTTGAGTCGTTTTCGTTTTGACCAGAAAGTTGTACCATTGAGCAAAATGTTGTAAGATCATAAGGTACAATGATACATTAATTACCATTATAGTACAAAAACCGAACATGATTCTACCAGACAATAGATAGGCCAACTAATAGTTTTTCTGTACCTTATAGTATCATGGCAGCATTTAAAACTTGACTAATAATGAAACACACCGGTTGGGCCAAACGAGTTGATTTATTCAAACAATTTTGATATTATTTCAATATAATTTTTTGATGATATTATATATTAATTATTTGTACTATTCAACAAAACTGAACAAAAGAACTTTGGGTGGGTCAACGCCATCAGACCCAATCCGCTTAGTGTGTTAAGTAGTGCTCCTTTTGACCCATTCCAAACCCGATATGCAGGAAACAGGGGCTCTGAAAGAACTGCGGTTGACTGGGAAACCAGAATCAAAATTGCTTTGGGAGCTGCAAGAGGCATTGCTCATATTCACTCAATTGGAGGACCTAAATTCACTCATGGAAACATCAAATCCTCAAATGTCCTCATCTCCCAAGACTCAACCGGATGCATCTCCGACATCGGCTTAGCCCCTCTCATGAACTTCCCCGCTCCATCATCCCGCCATGCTGTCGGATATCGGGCCCCTGAAGTTCTAGAAACCCGGAAATACACCCATAAATCAGATGTATACAGCTTTGGTGTACTCCTCCTTGAAATGTTAACCGGTAAACAACCAATTCAATCTCCTGGGAGAGAAGACATGGTAGATCTCCCAAGGTGGGTTCAGTCAGTGGTGCGTGAAGAATGGACTGCTGAGGTTTTTGATGTTGAGCTCATGAAGTTTCAGAATATTGAAGAGGAGATGGTTCAGATGTTGCAGATTGGTATGGCGTGTGTGGTGCGGGTTCCAGACATGCGACCAACCATGGATGAAGTTGTGAGAATGATAGAAGAGGTGAGGGCATCCGACTCTGAAAACCGGCCTTCGTCTGATGATAACAAATCCAAAGACTCGCGTGTGCAAAGCCCTTGATTTTCATTATTGAAATTGTAAGTTTGTGAAGAAAGAAAAATGAATGAACTTATTTGATTGTTCTTAATAGCTAGCCTGCTTGATGTGTACATGCATGAACTCGTGCAACTGGTGAAGAATATTGATTTTTTTAATTGTAATATTTTAGGATGATTTGAAGTAATATTTTTCAAAATTCGATTGGTCAGGTCAAACTAAAGTGTGATCTTTTCGGTGTCGTTTTTTCGCTGTAGAGTATACAGGTTGATATGTTGGGATCGGCTAAATGCAAGCCATAGCGTAGAGCCGTAGAGATGGTTTAAAGAACCAGTTTTGGTCACTGAATCCGGTTTCTGTTGGACCCGATTCGAGCCTGGTCTAGCCTGCCAGTTTGCCTATGGTTTGGGGTCTGGTTGAACTAATTATATCAACCATCCATATCTAAATACACATGCATGGCTCCCCTATATTTTAGATCACAATTCACTCTCAAAAACTCATGTCTCTTATTTCATCTTCCCAATTTCTGTCATCTCCATATTCTTCTTCTTTTCCTACCGATTTGTTTCTAATGGCCGGCTCTCATTTCCAAACCACATTCATCAAATGGATTCTCTCGAGCGCGGTCACCACCATCGCGCTTCCGCCACCTGTTGCACCACCTGCTACGCATGGGCCTCCTTCCTCTTCTGGTCCATCGTAATCTTCCTCCTAATCTTTGGAATCACCTTCTTTGCTTTCGTCCGATCAAATCTACCAAAAGTTAAAGTCCATAGGCTTGATGTTTACAAGCTCAACGTCACCAAAACAATGAACAAGTACAAGAACAAAGACACACAATTAACCATTGATGTTCGGATCTTGGTTAACATGACCAACAGCAACAAGATGATGACTTTAGTTTACGGGAAGTTAAACGTGGAGACGAAGATTGAGGGAATCGCATTACCAGACGTTCGTTTGGATGGGTTTAGGCAGAATGTGATGACGAATAATGATTTGAAGATTCATCCGCGGGAGTTGAGATCATGGGTGAAATATGATGATGTGAAGGAGTTGAAGATGACTGGTGATCATCAGGAATTGGTGTTTAGTTTGAAGATGAAGGGAAAGATACAGTTTTGGTTCAAGGGTAGGGTGATGAGTGACTTGAATTTAAGGGTTTCATGTGAAGGTGTTGAACAGTCATTGATTGATCAAGCTATGGCACATGAATGCAATGTCAAGTTAGAGTTGTTCAACTAATCATCATTCAAGATTGTGTCACTAGCTTGTATAGTTTAGTTAGGATTTAGAGTTTAGTTTCATGTTTGTATATTTGTTGAACATAATACTAATGCATCTATTTTCTCTTAATAAAATCATTGCAGATTTATGTTTGAAAAATATTCATTTTGTTTCTTAAATAGTAAACGGGAGTTTTGATCCCTATGTTTTTATATCATTAATAAGTTCAGTCACACCTTAACAGTTTAAGTCCTTGTGATATATATATTTCTAACATAATTGATCCCGAACGCTAACTTCATCCAACTTTCTGGTAATTCTCTCTTACACCCCCACATTTAAGGGGTAAAAATGTCATTTCTATCACTATCTTATACATGCGAACGAATAAAAATCTTAGTAAAAAAGTTGAAGAAATAACATTTTTACCCTTAATAGAAAGTTGAATGAAGTCAGTGTTTGGAGCCATTTTTGTTAGAAAATAAAAATGACAAGAACTTAAACTAAAAACTAAAACGCGCCAGGTAGGGGTCGAACCTACGACCTTCTGCTTAGGAAACAGACGCTCTATCCACTGAGCTACAAGCGCTTTGCGGTATATTAATAGCTATGGATATATTTCAAAGTTTTAAGAAAAAAGTATTTGCATTCAACTAATATGGCTCATTAAAATTTACCGCAACTTTTGCTAGCAAACCAAGCAACAAATGAAAAATACTCATTTGTAGACATGTGCAGTATTGGCCCGTATCACTTGGATTTGTTTCACACTCACATTTCTATGTTTATTATATACACATGTAACATCAAATTCAAAACCATTTGGATTTGTCTAAATTTTAATTAGGCGGGTAAGAGCCAGAACCGACCCGTAACTGATTATCACAAAACATCGGAACTTCTAACTGAATATAGCTAGTACAAAGACGGTTCTCAGGGGTTAGAATGGTTCGCTTGTTCGGTTCTCACGGTCTGAAACCATAACTTGTACACTTCTAGCAAAATCTGACCAATTTGTTAATTTAACTAACATTAGCATATTATTATTAACATGTGGTAGAAGACATTTTCAAAATAGTTTGGAAAAAACGTACCAAAATCTTTGACATTGGAACCAATAAAAAACAGTTAAAAAAAGTTTGAAGAAAACGCATTGAAATATTTTTAACCATTAAATTCCTAAAAAAACAAAATTGAAAGGCCACACGGGCGAACATAGGTGGGCAGCATAGGAAGAAACAAAGCACACTATAACTAGTGGGCCAAGGCTTCATATTGATTTTAACTAGTTTTATACATGGGCTCATTCATTGCGAGCTCTTTTTTATATTTATATTTGCTTTGTTGTATTAATTAAGGATTATTGATACACTAGGTTTAACACCCGTGTGTTACACACGGGTTATATAGTAATATTTATAAAATCATAATCATTTTGTTTAAAAATTTGTAAATATTTAATAGTTAAAGATATTTTGTTTCATCAACTCATGCATAGTATTTCATATCTTCCCTCTAAAACTTCTTTTTATAAAAAATTCCCCTCAAAAATTGCCCCCCTAAAACCTTGAATTATTATATAGATATTGACTCATATTATAAACCTGAATCATCATTGTAATGTCACAGGTTGTTAGTAGATGAATTGCTACTTACCATCCTTGTTAACAAAAATTAGATTAAGATTTAAAAAAAAATCATCATCGCCAATTTCCATCTCAATAAAGTTAGTGATAATGTCCATGTCCTCCGGAATTTATCAATCACTACAACAACCACATACAATATCCAAACAACACCAAAATACCAGATTTCCAATCCACCACCATCATTCACACAAAAAAATCATTTGAGAAAACCACAGTAAAAGCAATGATATTTAGAGAGTACAACTGAAACATTAAAAGTTTTGGACCAAAAACGACCACTTAAAATAGTAGCAAACACGAAATAGGTTCAGGGAGTGTCAAACAACATCACCATGACTGCAGTGAATGCCCTGCAATGACAACATAGGTACCCCCATCATCATCAGCGCCTTCTTCAACAATAATCGAAAACCAACAAACGGTCACAAAATGCACCAAACATGTTGTCCCTTAAACATATTAAAAAAAAAGAGGCAAACCAACAATTTCACAAACCACCATCACCTAGGTTACCACCACAATCCACCCCACCACCATGAAAAACGACAGTGGAAACCCAAAGGTTACCATCACGGTACCAAAAAAAATGGCTAGATTCATGGATTTAACCCCAATGATCCAAGTGTCACTGTCACAAAACCCACGATCTATTACAACCAAGCAAACCAACGATTTCATCCACCAACAACAACACACACCATCACAAACTTAGGCCACTTAGATCTAAAGATCTGGCAACCACAACAGTCGGCGACATCAAACGCCATAAACAACCACATGCAACAATAAACCGTACACCGTCAAAAACCATAGGTCACTCAGATACAGAGATCCGACAACCAAAACGGTGCAAACCATAGGGTGCACATATCTAAAGTTCCAGCAACCATCATTTGCAACAATGAATCGCTCACCGTCATAAACCGTAGGCCGCTCAGATCCAGATTTCTAGCAACCACAACGGTGCAAGCCATAGGCCACACAGATCTAAAGATCTGGCAACCATCATCAGTGACAACAACAAACTTTTTGCACCACACATATCCAAAAATCAAATCTACCAGAATTTCAACCGGAGTTCACACATAAAAAATAGGTGTGAGAGGAGCATGGAGCAGAAACACACACACACACACACACACATTTGTGTCACATAAAAATAAAACATGTTTAAAGATATAATAAACACAAACATGATAACAACTGTGACCCGACAACAACACATGTATACCAATAATGATAACAACCGTAAATATATAATATCTAGAAGAGACTAAAATCGTCAAACAATAAACAACTTGTAATAAAAGTCTAAAACCAAAAGTACACTATGAAATACATTTCTCTTTTATGTAATATATATAAAGTCTCAATTAACTGAATATATTATCTCATAAAAATAAGAAAAATAAACAAAAATCAGAAAACTTGATCAAGTCACACATGTCCATTATTTTACGACACATCTATATATTTTAATAATGAAATAAATCATTTCTTTATCAACATTTTATGTCACATAGAAAAAATTATGTAGCAAACTCTACTAATGGATCCTACTAATTACTATACGCATATCTTTTCCTAATAATTAAATTTATATTCTTCTGTATTTATCTACTTAGTTTAATTTTTAAAATATTTTCTTATTTGTAATAACATATGGATTACATAGTAATTAGGATCATTGTAAGATTCAAGTTCCATATTACATTACATCTAATAATTTAAACTTGTGTTATTATACGGGGTGTTAAGCTATTACTTACATACTCATATTGGGACGTTAAGCTATTACCATTTATAGAGTTTTTTTTCTTAAAATGGTGTATTTAGAAAACTTATTTACCATTTTGGTGTAGTTTGAAAAGTATTTATCAAAATGATGTTTTTTTTTTTTTGCATTAAATAAGCTTTTGTCTCTAGTCTAATTTGATAACTTTAATTAATTTTTTTGAAAGCAATCTACAAACATGTTTTCTTGTAGTAGCAATAGTGCCCTCATAGAACTAAAATGAAACCGAACAAAAAGTTATACATACAGTTAATGTTTTTCATAAATATGTATTAAATTAAGTTTTATATTTTCTTCATATAAAACCTTTAACATATTATGTTTCACAAAAAAAACTTAAAATCGTTTCTTGCCGTTCAAAATAGAAAACTAAATCATTTCATAAATATATGATAATTCATTTGTTTAAGTCCAATCAATCATTTGTTACGTGCATTGTTCGTTTATTTGTTAAAAGTTAGCAAACGTTAATTTACAATTCTAGTTACTAATATTTAGTACATAAAGTTGTGTCAATTCAATTTTAAGGGTATGATGGTTTGAATAATATTTTATTTTAGTTTTTAAAATTAGTTGTAAATGATACAATAAAAGTGCTTCAGCTTTGTTTATGAGTATTATATTATAATAAATTTACAAATTTGTGTTTTTAAAATCTTTTCGTTATTGTAATTAGTAAACACTGAAACCAAAATGTGATATTTTTTGAAAAGGTAATAATATATTTTCTGTTTGATAAAAATTTTTAATTTATCTTTTATTATTTGTTTCTAGAAAAGCTTATATAAAATAATAAATATTATTGAAAAACTTTATATTACTATAAGAAAAAACAATTAAAGTTATCAAATTAGATTTTGGGAGATAAACCAAAGCTCATTAAATACATAACTAAAAACACCATTTTGATAAATATTTTTTAAACTACACCAAAATAGTAAATAAATTTTATAAGTATACCTTCTTGGGAAAAACTCACCATTTACATACTCATATAGATAGAAATATCTTTTAATTAAATATATTTTTTGTTAAATAAATTTTAACGGAATTAAACTTATCTATTGATTAAAATCTTAAGACTTAAAAGTTAAAACAATCAGCCAATCGGGAACAGATTTTAAGAAAATTGTTTTTTTTTTGTTTAATACGAGCCGGTCAAACTTGTTGGGTTTGACAATGGGATCAAGGTCCAATTAAACTTTTCCTTGGTGGGTATATGAGTTTATCTCACCTTTTTTTTATAACGGCATTTATTTCTCCTATAGAGTAGAGATGTATAAAAAAACCAGTTTCAAGACCTGAAACTGATACCGGTTCTTACATGTCCGCCCACGTATCCCATCCGTACCCACTTGTACTCGTAGGGTCTTACCCAAGCCTAAAGGTGCACAAACCAGGTTATTTCTAAGAACCAGTTCCGGGTAGAAACGGGTCTGGTTTTGATCAACAAAGTCATGAACCGGGTCTAGTTTTAACAAAACTCATGCATAATATTTCATTTTTAACTGATTTGACCGATTGACCTAACACCGCCTATTGAAATCCAGTTAATGGCATCATGCTCCTCACATGAAGGGGCAAGTTTGTTTTTGTCAACTAAAACCTCAAACTTGTATAGTTACAAATGAAAGTTATAACAATATATTACATTTCTCATATCACTCTTATAATAAATTGCTAACCCACTTATCCCATATTAAGCCACTTGTCACCTCTACAATCAACCTCCCATGGGTCGCGGATCTTGGAGCCAATCGGGTTAATACGGGTCAAGGACTTAAACCCATATACTCAAACGGATCATATAAACAGTCACAATCTCATTATTCACGCAATTTTATTCCCACAACCCTTCTCTCCCTTTTACATAACACCCTAACCCTAACCCTAAATCGCCGCTTCATTCTCCGGTTTGTAATACAGCTTCGTCCTCTTCACAATCATCGATCCTATTCTCCGATTTGTAATACAGGTACGTCTCAGATTCATCGTTCATATGATTTCATACATCCTTTTTTCGGACCGATTTTACATCTTACAATTTCTTCTGATTTGGTTTCATTATTGGAGAATCATCCAGGTTCATTCGCTTCACAAATCATCGATCCTATCCAACAAAGATTCATTCGATTTTACATCCTTTTTTCTGATTTGATTTCACAAACCCTCTATCGCTCCACTAACAACCATTCAAATCGATGTTCAACTTCCAAAAACCTAATTTTCAAGGAGCATCATAATCAGTCGTATGTTGATTTCTGACCTTTGTTGGATATCATCTTCTTCACCGTCGTATCGGTAAGTTTTCCAACCTGAATTGACCTTTGTTTCATGTTAATTGTATTGACTTTGGTAGTTGATTTTATTAGCCTGTAAGTGTCATTTGTATGTTGCCCTGATTCATTCATGGAATGAGGGAATCGAAGAGGATTTTCTTGAACATTGGTTCGTTCTCCCCAGTCGATGATTGTACCACAAAGCTCAATCATGGTGTTTTAAGCTTTATGTTACCTAATAAGCAGTGTCTTGCTAAAGTTCAATGAACAATCAATCAAATGGTACGATTGTGATTTCAGTTTCTAACAAATCCATTCTGCTCAACCGGTAAGGTTTCAATTTACGTTTCTTATGGTATGTTTTGTTTGACTACTTATGATAATTTTTACTTGATTGCGTATGATTTTGCTTCTGCTTGATTATGTTTAAATTTGCTTTTGGTAACTATTGCTTCTTAACTTTGCTTAACTGATTAATTGCTTGATTGCTTCCATTGACATTTAATTTTTGCTTGATTGCACAAAGGGGATTTCTGCTTATGCCCAATTTCATTTCCTTTGATCATGTTTGATGATTTTATCCCAATTTCATTTCTTTCAAAACCAGTTGGCCTTTTTCAAAGGCCAAGTGATTTAGTTAACTACTTTTTAAGCTTAATTGTATAAAATTTGTGGAAACGGTGAGAAAGAAGTATATAGCAAACAAAGTTTCTCCTTTTGTAGAGTTAGTTGACATTTAGGTACATGGGTTCATTTGCTATTGAAAAGAGAAATGATAAACATCATATATCATCAACCATATGAACATGGAAACTCCTGTTTTGCTTAAGAGAATCACTCTTTATTTCTATTTTATATATTTTAACCATTGCTTATATTCTATTTGAAAAATCTGGATTTTGTTTAATTTTGCTGATGTATTGCCATTGAATGTTGATTGTTGAAATTGGTTTTTGTTGAATTTGTTCCCAGAGACACATAATATTCATATTGCAATCTTATTATATCAATCGGACCCTGGAAGTAAAATACTGGACCTTGATATCGTATGGAGATTTTGATATTTGTAATCATATGTAGGTTTGTAACCAATGTATTCGAATATTATTCTAAGTTTCTAACTTGTGCTCCTCAATTCTTCAGATTGATGAAGCTGAACTGACACTTATGTAGGTGGTTTTGCTGATCACAAGAAGAAAGAAGAAAGGAAAGAAGGTCAAGGTATTACATTAGCTAATCAATGTTCATTGATGGGTCAAGCTTTATATTACCAACGTGAACACATTTATGGTATTAATTTTATCTATAATCTATACTCATTAAGTCCATTGTTTGTTACAGGTATGAATAAACCTGATATGGGTGTTGAACTTGTGCAGACTATATGCTTCCAGCTGGTTGGGCAGTAACGGTATGCCCCCCAGCCGTTCACTTAAATCCTGTTAATTATAAGGATCCACTAGAATTCAATTCACCGAGATGGGAGGTACACCACATTTTTATTCAATTATTATACATGTTGTACGGTGTAAATCTAAAAAATTTAAAACTTACGATTCTTATTCCCTCTGTCATGTTCCAAACAGCGAATGGAGCAGAAACGTGCACTAAAGAATTTCATGGCCTTTGGTGGTGGTATGAGGTTTTTTGTTGGAATAGATTTCACTTAAGTCCATATGGCAGTGTTCTTTCACTGTTTTGTTACTAAATATAGGTAAAATTTAAATCAATTCTATATGGATGTTTGCATGCATTTTATGTTTTTAAGCTAACATGTTTTTGTTCTAATGGGTCAAATGGGTCTGTGTATTGTTTCTAATGGGTCAAATGGGTAAAGATAATTTCTAAGGAAAGATAGTATATGTTTTTTGGTTACTAAATCTATCAGTACATGAGGGTTAAAAAAAATAACCAGTAAATTAAGGTATATCATTGTTCTCTACCTTATGGGGTGTCTAGATTGGGTTTTTGTAACAAATTATTATAATCCTTTGCAAACATGTACAATTAAACTACCCTTTGAATGACACAAATTAAGGATTTGAGTAAAGTGCATAATGGTGGCAAATGGTGGGCCGTGAAATATTTGATATTTGAAACTTGACTATGTAGTTTTAATACAAGGCGTTGTTTGGCACCTTTGAAATGATTCGGTTAATAAAAATATGAACACAATATGATAGATATAGGATCACTTATGATTAAAACTATTTGGCTTTTATCATGATTTTCATTACTACCGTTGTTCTTATTTGGTAGAGATTTATTTAGATCAATTTTGTAGATATCGTTGCCTTGATATACCATAACTTTGCCGCTCAGTGGCTTACTATTTGTGTTATTGTTTGTTATAGGGTTTTGCATATCTATATCATGTCTCTTACTATTTGTATTATTGTTTGTTATAGGGTTTTGCATATCTGTATCATGTCTGGATAACGCAGCAACTGAAATGGTTGAAGACCTTTCACAATTGAGTATATATTTTTTTAACCGTGTTACAATTCTATTGTTTCACACTCACTTCTATAAATTTGTATTTAAATTGGGATATAGCTTGGTTTAGATTGGCCCATGTATGTATATACATGAGTCATTTGTATTTAAATTGTTGATAGCCGACTTTCCATGATACTCTGTATGGCTTTATATGATGCCGTTGAAAGAAATAAAGTCTTAATTTTTCATTTTTACTATTTCGCTCCGTGGGTACCCACGGGTTCTAACCTAGTTCTTCTATATATTAAAAAACTTATGCAATTAAAGAGTAGCAAATAAGTATAATTTAGTAACTTCAGATTATATGTAAAGGGCCATTTGTTGTGATGAAGCGTGTTTCTTTGTTTGATTGCGGTGGTGGTTCATGGTAAAAAAATGTATGTGCGGTAATAATTAATTAATATGAACCACTACTTATTCCGTTATTCGTGTTATATCCAGTTTTAGAAATTATTTAACACTTTTGTAAATTACGTTTTGGAAATTGTTCGACTTTTACATACGCAACGTGCAATGCGTGTAATTCTTATCTATACCTAGCGAGTTACACACTAATATCAAAAACATAAAACATGTAATAAAGTCATAAACGTGGACATAAAGATTAATGTCAATATGTCACTCACATATAATGTGTGTAAAGTAATCATAAACACGTTGATAATACATATTAATGTTAGCAATATAACACATGTACCAAAGTTACAACTTACAAACATACGACATCACATCGTGCACGTTTAAAATCTAGTTTTATTGATAAAGTGTCATTTTATTCATCAAATAGTATGTTCATCAACAAAATTATTATATGATTTAAAAAAAAAATAAAAATTGACATTTGAGGTGGGTGGTTGAGTATTGTTGTAAAATAAACACAAACAAGTTTGAGGCCATGGGTTTCACCAACCCCTCTCACCTACCCCACCAAGATCGATCTAGCGCTTCATTTCACTCACATGTTACCAACTTTGATCCCTTCCTCTTTCTTATTTCTTTATTTAGGTATACGACGTGAACTTTTTTTTATACCGTAACGAATAAAGTCCTGTTCTATAAACACAAAAAACGTTAGGTAGGTCAAGCTCATCAACTTCAGGGAAAATCCAACTTTAATTTGGGGAAAACTCACTAATCCGTTCACTCGTAGGCACAAAATAAGTTAGCAGCCAGGGGTGCACTCTTATAGGGACGAACCGGGGCGCCGGCCCCTGCGCGTTTGTTGTCCCTAAGTACCGTTTTTTACCCTGATACCTTAAATTTATATATATATTTTGATCTCGCCCCCGTGAAAAAAAATTACATGTGTCATATATATATTGAGCTCGCGGCTCGCCCCCGTGCTGAAAATGTTCAGGATCCACCACTGTTAGCAGCAAAACTCGTTCGGCTCAGTATCAAACTTGTGTTGCCACAAGTCTTCCTTCATTGCCCTCAATACCTCTCCAAACTATTGCTAATAAAAATTAAACGTAAGTCTTTTTTGAAAAAACCAAAACTCCTATCACTACATCAAGTTACACGTAACAAAATAACTATCATGTTTAACTTATTAGTTATGTTATATGATATTGGTAGTAGTTTTACTAAAGTGTATCTAATGCTTAATAATATGATCTCATAAAATATATAATACCATTCAAATCGACCTATTATATCTATATTTTTGTTTTGTTTTATTTAACACGTGAGTTTTTTTCTTTTGTTGTTACTTTCGTGAAGATTTTTCAAAAGTTTACTTATCTTAATACTACTCCCATTCAAACAAGTTAAGTTATATATTTTTTTTTGAACGATCGGTGTGGTAGTTGCCGCACTATCCAGACTGGTTACCGTGAACCTAGTGCAGCCGCCCACCACGACACCACACAGACACGATTCACCCGGAAATTTCACAGCCGGTCAGACCGGAGGCCCGTTCCCAAGCCACTGTGTATAAAACCGGGCTAGCTCGGACTCGAACTCACGACGGAGCGGAGTCTGTCATTGCTGCGAATGCCGATGGGACAGAAGTCCTTTGGCAACAATTTAAGTTATATGGTTCCCATAAGATTGGACTATTATTATTTTTCATGTACATTTTATTCATTGATCAACTCAAATCAATGCATGAGTTTTCATGTCAGAAATACGATCATGATTCATGAGCCCAATGTTTTCATAATCTCCTTGATGCTCTTGTGTCCTCTTGATTTATGTGGGCATCCTCACTTTTAAGCAATATTAACATACATAGCCACATATTCTAACATGGTGTAGTGATAGAGACATTGATTATCTAAAAGAAACTCAGATTTTATTATCAGTAGCACCACTTTAAAAGAGGCATTAAAAGTAATGAAGGGAGACTCGTGACAACACAAGTTCAATCCCTGAGTCGAACGAGTTTTAAGGCTAGATTGTTGTCACCTCTATGGGCGAAAGGGTAGGTGGGTTTTCCCTGAATTAAAGTCAATTTTTTTCTGAAAAAGACGGGCTTAGGCTACCTAACACTTGATCCATGAGTCAAACGAGTTTTAGTGCTAGCATGATATCGTGCCTATGAAAGAAAGGGTAAATGGATTTCCCCCGAACTAAGCGGGATTAAGCAAACTCAACACTCTTTGTTCTCACATAGCGTATATGGTCACCTATCCGCCATTGGGTTACCTCGATCTTTATTCGTTCACTTGTCTATTTTTAAGGGTGTAAAAAAGTACTTCTTGGTAGCTATCATTAGGGTTGACAATTTCTGACACGAACACGATAACATGACACGGAATTAACATGTGTATGTTTGACCTTAACAATGTCGTGTCATTAATATGTTAACACGATAAACACACGATAATTATTGTGTCTTAACAATTTAAAGAACTGTTAACACGATGGCCACCTGTTAATATTTATTTAAATGAAAAGTTACTGAAGAATAGAGGTGGAAAACTAAACTAGTTGTTAATAAATAAATCAATAGGGATGCAACTCCTTCATCGCATTATTACCCAAAATTCCGGACCCTCGGGACTTGATGGATTATAGACCCATTAACCTCATTGGCGCCATCAGCAAGGTTGTTTCAAAAAATCTATCTAATAGATTAAAAGTTGTTCTAAGTTTAGTTGTATCAGATACTCAATCAACCTATGTGGAGAGTAGAAGTATCTTAGATGGCCCCTTAATGGTTAACGAGGTTATGGGATGGATCAAAAATCCAAATTTAAATCTCCAATGCTTAAAGTTGATCTTGAAAAGGCTTTTGACACCTTAAATTGGAATTTGTTTGATAACGTCCTGGAGCACATGAATTTTCCTCCTCTCTGGAGGAAATGGATTCATGGGACCCTTGCCTCAGCTAGAACTTCTATCCTTGTCAATGGGGCTTCAACTCGTGAATTTAGTATCAAACGAGGAGTGAGGCAATGTGATCCTCTCTCACCTTTTTTTTGTTTATTCTTGCCATGGAAGCCCTCGATGTTGTTATGAACAAAGCTATTTCTACAGGTCTCTTTAAAGGCATTACTTTGCCTAACAATGGGCCTATTTTATCTCACTTGTTATTTGTAGATGATGTTATTTTTGTAGGTGTTTGGCGGAAAGAAACATGCTAAACCTGTCCAAAATCTTAAGATGCTTTTATTTAGCATTGGGTCTTAAAGTCAACTACAAGAAAAGCAAAATCTTTGGTCTTGGTATAGACGCGAATCAAGTGGAAAGAGCTGCGCAATGTCTGAAGTGTCAAATTGGGACTGTTCCATTCAAATATTTGGGTATGCCCCTAGGAGCAAACATGAACCACATCAAAAACTGGAAGGACGTTATTGATGTTTTTAATCCAAGCTATCTACCTGAAAAGCCAAGTCATTATCCTTTGGGGGTCGGATCACCTTATTAAAGTCAGTCTTGGGTAGTCTTCCTCTCTATTGCTTTTCTTTATTTAAGGCGCCTCTTCATGTCATTGAATCGTTGGAAAGAATTCGGAAGAAGTTCTTATGGTCGAGCTCTTTGACGGGTCACAAAATGCATTTGATAGACTGGAGTCGCATCATGGCTCCAAAAGACTTAGGGGGTCTCGGTGTGGATTCCCTAAGATCTATGAATTTGGCTCTACTTGGGAAATAGTGGTGGAGAGCTAAGCAAGAAACGAGTAGTCTTTGGTTTAAAATTGTGAACTACATTCATTACAATTGAAGGTCCTTCAACTCAATTCCAATCAAGCAAACCATGAACGGCACTTGGAAAAATATCATCTCTATCAACAATGACCTAAAAGTATGGTCTATTGATTTGTTCGAATGTATCCGGGGGAGTCTTGGTAAGGGCGACAAATTACGCTTTTGGTGTGACCAATGGATTGGAAACTTCACTTTAGTTGATCATTTTCCAACTATTTCTAAGCTTGCTCTTTCCAAAGAATGCAAAATCAGTGATTGCTATGACATTATTGATAGTAACATCATTTGGAACATCCTGTGGAGAAACCCCATATCTTGTCTGAAGAACAAGTTCAATGGAACATGTGCAAGCTTTTGCTAGAGAATGTGCCACTTTCAAATAACAGTGATTCTTGGAGATTGATTCACAACAGTGATAATTGGTTTTCGTCAAAATCTCTGAGATGGCTAATAGACAAAAAGTCTTTTATTCATCGTAAAGGCTTGTATGAGAACAACAACCGGTTACCAGTCAAAGCCAATTTTTGCATTGGCGCATCATGCTAAATCGTGTTCCGACCTGTGTTTCCCTATCCCAAAGAGGTGTTCAAGTTGGTGATGTTTCATGTCCCTTATGTGATCGGTTGAGAAAGATCCCAATCATCTCTTTGCCTTATGCTCTTTTGCTCGTGAAGTTTGGTCTCACATGGGGATTTGGTTGAAATCACCAATTATCCCCTCTAATTCTTTGGACACTTTTTTAGACACAAGCAGTTATGATTGGAGAAATGGGTCTCGTCAGCAAAAAGTTATTGTAGCTATTTTAAAGATGGTTCTTTGGTGTATCTGGTGTGTGCGAAACAATTGGATATTCAGACACATAGCCCCTTGTTCAAAGAAGACCTTAGAGAAAACCAAAATTCTTAGTTTCCTTTGGGTTAAGAATAGAGCAAAGCTTAGATGGTTAGAGTGGTATATGTGGTGTAATTTTAGTTTGATGCATAAAATGTAATTTTCCTTTCGTTGTTGTACTTTAGACTCTGGCTAGTCTTTTTTGTTTTATGTAAATCCGCCGTTTAAAAAGAAATAAATAAATAAAAAGTAAATTTTATATGTGTTCAAGCCTCCTTAAATATAAAAAAGCCTAATTTATTTCCTAGTTTTTAAAAAAAAACACGTGGTTGCTTGATGCATTCATAATAATAATAACTAGTTCCATTTATTTCGCCGTCATTTACTAACGCCGTTAGCTAATCATCCTCCTACCAACTTCACGTCCACCTAACCCCGTCATCACCATTCACCACCTATATAAAAACGCTCCGCCCACCAACATTTCAATTACAAATTGTTTCTTCAGTAATTGCGCCACAATCAACCACCATGGATCTTCTCCTTCTGGAGAAAACTCTTTTAGCACTCTTTGCCGCCATTTTAGGCGCCATTTTCATCTCCAAATTACGCGGCAAGCGTTTCAAACTCCCGCCGGGACCAATTCCGGTACCGATTTTCGGTAACTGGCTTCAAGTCGGCGATGATCTCAACCACCGTAACTTAACAGATCTCGCTAAAAAATTCGGTGAGATTTTTCTCTTACGTATGGGCCAACGCAACCTCGTTGTTGTATCATCGCCAGATCTAGCGAAAGAAGTGCTTCATACACAAGGCGTTGAGTTCGGATCTCGAACACGAAACGTCGTGTTTGATATCTTCACCGGAAAAGGTCAGGATATGGTGTTTACTGTTTACGGTGAGCATTGGCGGAAGATGCGACGGATCATGACGGTGCCGTTTTTCACTAACAAAGTTGTTCAACAGTATCGGTATGGATGGGAGGCGGAAGCTGCGGCGGTTGTGGAGGATGTGAAGAAGAATCCGGTAGCGGCGACGGAAGGTGTTGTGATACGAAAACGGTTGCAGTTGATGATGTATAATAATATGTTCAGGATTATGTTTGATCGGAGGTTTGAGAGTGAAGATGATCCGTTGTTTTTGAAGCTTAAGGCGTTGAATGGTGAACGGAGTCGATTGGCACAGAGCTTTGAGTATAACTATGGTGATTTTATTCCGATTTTGAGGCCGTTTTTGAAAGGTTATTTGAAGCTATGTAAGGAAGTGAAAGAGAAGAGGTTGCAGCTGTTCAAGGACTATTTCGTTGATGAAAGGAAGTAAGTTGTTTCATCACTAATTTCATCAGATTTGTATATGTATGTATCATATGATGATTATATGTTAATACAATTTGTTAAATTGTTTGATAAATTAACAGGAAGATTGGAAGCACAAAAAGCATGGATAACAACCAATTGAAATGTGCAATTGATCATATACTTGAAGCTAAGGATAAAGGAGAGATCAATGAAGACAATGTTCTTTACATTGTTGAGAACATCAATGTTGCAGGTATATTTGCTATACTTTTTCGATTTTGACTTTTAGTTATTACAGTACTTGTTATAATTGACTTTCTATTTTTATGTTTGACTGCATTTTTTCAATTCAAATTAAATAAATAAATGTATTCATTGTTTGGTTTTAGCAATTGAGACAACTCTATGGTCTATTGAATGGGGAATTGCCGAGCTCGTGAACCACCCTGAGATCCAAGCCAAGCTCAGGGACGAGCTCGACACGGTACTCGGGCCCGGAGTGCAAGTCACCGAGCCCGACCTACACAAGCTACCCTACCTCCAAGCCGTGATCAAGGAAACCCTTCGGCTTCGAATGGCGATCCCTCTCCTGGTCCCACACATGAACCTACATGATGCTAAGCTCGGCGGGTATGACATACCCGCCGAGAGCAAGATTTTGGTCAACGCGTGGTGGTTGGCCAACAATCCTGACCAATGGAAGAAACCAGAGGAGTTTAGACCAGAGAGGTTCTTTGAAGAGGAAAGTAAAGTGGAGGCTAATGGGAATGACTTTAGGTATTTGCCGTTTGGTGTCGGGAGGAGGAGTTGTCCCGGGATCATTCTGGCATTGCCGATCCTGGGGATCACGATTGGGCGACTCGTGCAGAATTTCGAGTTGTTGCCTCCACCGGGACAATCGAAGGTTGATACGAAGGAGAAAGGTGGACAATTTAGTTTGCATATTCTAAATCATTCTACCATTGTTGCTAAACCAAGAGCTTTGTAAGAATTGTTTGTATACATGTGTTGTAACTTGTACGTTTTGTTTTGATGATTGTATTAAATGTTTCTTCTTTAAGTTATCTTGACACGGAATCAAGATATCAACACAAGAACACAATTAAGATTAGAAGGATGTTCGTTTTAACTTTATTATGAATAAGATTATAAGACCATAAAATATAATATACTCATCTAACCCTATGTATAACATATAATAGCCTTAATGATCAAACAAACCAATTAGATGTCTTGAAAAGTTGTATTAATAATAAGGGAGGACTTTATGACCTAAAGACTAAGGGTTTAAATTTTGTTTTGAATAGTTTTTAAAGACAATGACACTCGTCTTTCGCTACCATCCGGTTTTGAGTCTGAGTCAAGAGAGTTTTACGTGGTATGACTAAAGGTTTCTATTCAGTTTTTTTCTATAACAGTTGGTTGACGAATTTCGACTCCGATCAACTTGGCCCGTAAGAGGGTTGTGGTGAGCCTATTGGTGTTAGAGGTGATGTTTCGATCTTGATCCTTACACCTTTGAATGCATCGGTCATAGGCCGTTGCATCAACCGAACCGTATGTAAAAAAAACTAATTAGATTCAATTTAGGAGTGCAAAACATACTAAATCTCTACTTACAACTTAAATAATGAAACAAATTAGGATTAACTCTTAAAAATTATCTCATTGAACTTGAAGTCATGAAACACCAAATATAACGACGAAATAATACTTCATTGTGTCGTGTGGGATTGTGTAATGGAGGATAAATTAATACATTTTAGATAACAAATAAGTGGTTAGGTTAGCGTGGGTTAGGTAACATGACACATGATCCTACCTGAAAATCTGAATGAATGGTGGGATATAACAAATCTTTTCAACCATTCCCAATGATTAATGATTGAGAGTTTAAACATATGTAAATTTAATGGAAGTTGTTAGCCCATCAAAAACCTATGATGTGGTATATAATGAGGTGTAAAAGTAGGAAAATTACACTATGATTATTCGACAACTAAATGTGTTTATGATAATAGTAAAATAACAGTAAAATAGTAAATTCTATTTTTTGGTATTTATAATAGAAGTAAATTACTGATTGTGACGTTTTCTTTTAATTTTTAGAGGGAATGATCATGTTAAAACAAATGGTTGTTTTTGGGCCTTTTTATTTAACGTCCATCCAATTGCTCTATTAACTATTGTCACGTGCTAAAAACATGAGGGTATGTTTTTAATTTCCCAACTCCCTTTATTTAACCCCACCCCAACCCCCTCTTCTTCCTCATGCATCAGCATCATCTGCAACTAAAAAAACTCCCACCCATCTTCACAGCCACACCCACCACGACACCCTCACCACATCCACACCCACCACATCGCCATCCTCACCTTCCACCTCTTACTCCAACGTCACTCTCATCCCAATCTTCACCATTGGAGCCTTCCATCATCAATTATTTGTCATCATGATAGTCTAACAGAGTGAATTTCTTACATGAAGAAAATGGTACGACATAACATGAAATTAGGAAGTTTGTGTTTATTCAAAATAGAGTCAATTAAGTCTCAAGTTGAATCTAAAAATAAAGTTAGATTAGAAAACTTCTTGAATTTTTACAACCCGTATTGGTTTTGTAAATTCATATTTGCTGCATGAAATGTGGATAAAATTTTCTCTATCATATCATATTTAGTTCTAATAACACCACAAAATTTGAGTGTAGAGCATATTCTGAATGCGTTAAAGACCACTCATTTCTTTCTTAAAATCTTAGAACCTTAATTTATTCCGGTCGTCTCTAGCGGAATAAAATTTCATTTTGATGATCAAATCTACTTTTCATAAGGAAGGTAAACACTAACAAATAATATAAAGTACAAAGGACATCTTATGGACGTGAGACTACTAACAATCTAATATGTTATTTATACATCTAACTTTTGATTATGCATCGAACATTTACTTTATGTTAACTAAATTTTATTTATTCAAGCTTACTTTTATTTATGCAATCAAACATTTAATTATGTTTACTAATGTTTATTTATGTACAGTAGCATTCTTATTCTTATTATTGTACATACTAATATTGTATCTTATATAATGTTTTTATTTATGTCATTTATCATTATATTCACAAAACTATTTATATATTATATATAACCATCCTATAACGATTATAAATGCTAATATAACCGTTGTAAAACGGTTATAATTTCAATATTTTTTTTCGCTATATACTCAAAAGAAATGATTTTGATTGAATAACATATATTACTCACTAGGTTTAATACCCGTGTGTTACACACGGGTTAAATAGTAATATTTATAAAGAAATTATAACCATTATATTTAACAAGTTGTAAATATATAACATTTAAGGAGTTGGCTCCATCAACTTGCATGGTGAAAAATTTAGCTAAATTTTACCTCCCAAACTTCCTATTAAAGAAAAAAAAATCCCTCCAAAAATTGTCCCCTAAAAGTTTGATTTATAATTATAATTAGATAGATTTATGAACACTATATATTAAGCTTTTAATTTTATCAATGCATTGAATTTACATAAAATATTTTTGTCTTTAAAAGGTGTTTTAAAAAGACTAAAAAATACATATATTTTGGTTATTTAGAAACCACACCTTTTAATTAAAACAATCAAAAGTACAAGTATATTAGCATAATAGCATTCAAACTATTTATATAATAAAAATGGTTATTAAATCCTATCTATCCATGTAACATGAGTTTTTAATGGTATAAACTAATTTGGTGTGTTGTTAATGTAAGACTCGTCCATTTGATACATCAAATATTTTGCTCAATTCTTGATAATGGTATAAACTAATTTGGTGTAGTATTATAAATCGTGGCCGGTAAAAAAATTAAAAAACTGTATATACAATGTGTTAGGTGTGGTAACTTACTTTGTTTTTTTGACAGCTACTTTCTTTATTAATGTCATTTTCAATCATTGCTTCTCACCTTTCAAATTTCATTCACAAACTAAAACAAATTGGTGGCAAGTCCAAAAAAATAAATGGTCCATAATGAGGCACATAATTGAATTTTGTATCATGTGTTGTACCTCTAAAAGCTTCTCAAGTTCTCATCATTTTGTATTTTTGTTCTTCTACGCCCAACACCTGCTTCTGGAAATAAAAAAAAATACTAAAAACAAATTGTTTAAGTTACATTAAATAACAAAATTTCAACCAACAAACATTTGGTCCAATGATAACTAAGTGTGCAAGAGTTGATCCCTCCTATGATATTATGTTGAGGGTTTAAATTTTGCATTAGGTGTATATATATATATAATAACACTAGTTTGGTGTTCGCGCTACGCTTTGGAACACAACAAACAAGTGGTGATTTAACGATATTCATGACGATTCCAATAAGTTTTGAGACAGAATCGTAGTAAACCAAAACACACGATTTATTTTAGATTTATTTTAGATTTTTTTAGTATAACAATATTATATTTAAACTAAAGAGAATTAAGTGTTTGATTTTATGGTGTAGTTTATTATCAATTTTATTTGTAAGTTTTATTTTATACCCTATCAAATAAAATCAACTTATGTACACCCCTAGTAGAAAATGATTGAAAATAAATTATTCTTAAATTTTTCAAAATTTTTCTGAATGTTAGGGGACCAAAATGCAATTAGTAATATTATAATATATTTTATATACATATTTTAAATAAAAAAATTGTTATGAGAAAACTTTCAAATAATGCCACATAAGCAAGAGGCTTTAAAAAGATACCACGTAAACTTGAGGCTTTAAAAAGATACAACATAAGCTTTTTTTATTTTGTTTTATCTAAAATAACGGTTTGCATACAATAGTTTCAAAATTGTGTTTTGCCTCCTTAAGTTTTATCTAAAATAACGATTCGCATACAATAGTTTCAAAATTGCGTCTTGCCTCCTTATACTTATCAATTTGTCACTATTTGCTACATTCGAAATAATTCTGTCAAAAGCAAACGTTAGTCGGTCCATGTGCTCCTCACGTGAGGGGCACTTTAGTCGTTTTCAAGCCAAAACTCATTTAAGCAAGAGGAAAAAAAAAGGTTTGAAAAAGACTAACGAAGCACATTGGACTGACTAACGTTTGATTTTGATGAAATTAATCCGGATGTAACAAACAGTGACAAATTGGTAAGTATAGGAAGGCAAAACGCAACTTTGAAACTATTGTCTGCAAACCGTTATTTTAGGTAAACCTCAAGGAGGCAAAATGATTTTGATGAAATTAATCCGGATGTAGCAAACAGTGACAAATTGGTAAGTATAGGGAGGCAAAACGCAACTTTGAAACTATTGTTTGCAACCGTTATTTTAGGTAAACCTCAAGGAGGCAAAACGCAATTTTGAAACTATTGTATGCAAACCGTTATATTAGATAAACCTCAAGGAGGCAAAATGAAGTTTACTCTAAGAGATATATTATAAGACGTTTGAAAATAAAACTAAATGTAACAAAATTTCAATGTTATTTCTAGGTTGACAGAGTCATCTTTCAGTCTTGCTATACTTAGCCATTTCAGCCATATTCAACTTTTTCTCCTCAAAAACTTTCTAACCCTCAAACATCTTCCTGCAATCACACAACATCTTCAACCGTAGGACAAAGCGCGTCTTTTTTCATCACAAAACCCTTATCCATCATCTCTTGAGACACCCGAATCGCCATTTCCTCATTCCCATCATCTCGATATCCTTCCAGCAAACAAGCGTACATAGTACCATCCGGATCAAAACCGTTTCTGACCATGTCCTTCACTATCCCACCAACCATATTCATTCTGCCTTTAGCTCTAACAAGTCCACAAATCACAGCATTGTAAGATAAGAAGTTCGGTTTACAACCCATTTTAGGCATCTGGTTTAAAAGATCAGCAGCCCTATCAGACTGTCGTAACTCCACGAGGACTTTAAGCACGTTATTGAAACTAGAAGCACGAGGACGAATACCATGTTCACTCATTTCTCTTAAAAGACCAATAGCGTCATTTGGCTTATGCAGTTTACAAAATTCATTCACTAAAACCTCGTAAGATTTCACGTCTGGTTTCATTCCACGAGCAATTATGTTCTTGAAATGTTTGAATGCTTCTTCTGATCTCCCAACTATGCAATATCCCCTTACTAAACTCGTGTGTGTGGTGATTGTATCCTTTAAACCGTTCAATCTCATCTTCGTCATCATCCTCTTTGCACCATCAATATCCCCACACAAACACAACCCATTAATCATAACATTATATGTTAACACATTAGGTTCAACATTTCTACTCAACATCTCATCAAAATATTTCCTTGCATTTTCAAGATCTTTCATTTTACAATACCCATCGATCAAAGCCGTGTAAGTTACTGTATCCGGTACACAACTCTCACTTCGTTTCATCCGCTCAACAATTTCCAATCCCGCGTTCATTAAACCCTTCTTACACATTCCACTAACCATAGTATTGTAAGTAACCAAATTAGGAGTTGCAGGCATTTCATCAAACACCTTGTGTGCTTTCTCAATCATACCAGTTTTACAAAACCCTTTGATCATCACAGTACACGTCGAAACATCTGGTTGAACAACACCTTCACCAATCATCTGATCAAACAAGTTCTCCGCCAAATCGACTCGATCTCCTCTCACCAAAACGCCTAAAATCGCGTTGTAAGAGAACAAACATCGACCTGAATATCTACATCTGACACGATCAAACAAATGAAGCGCCCAACGAACATGCCCAAGATCTCCATGAGCTTTAATAAGCTTACCCACCATAAAATCCGACAACTTGTTGTGTGAATCAAGCAATTCGGTTGCTAGAGAGAACAATTTTCTTGAAATAAGAACATCAGTGATGGCAATGTAAGAGAAATGAGAGTGTGAGTAATTGTTGGGATTAGGGTTAGGGTTTGAAGCCCAATTGAAGAAGAAGAGGGCGTGATAAGGGTTTTGTTGGTTGTGTATAACTTGAGTAACGAAATGAAGGTTTAAATGTGGGGCGAATTGATTGAGGATTGAAGGATTTGGATTGAGAGGGTGATTTGGGTGGTGTGGGTTTAGGGTTTGAAGAAGTGATGTTATGGAGGAGATTGTTGTGAGGATTTGAGATGAGATTGAAGATAAAGATGATCGAATGTTGGAAGATGCAGCCATCAAATCACGCGGGAAGCCAAAAAATGATACAATTTGTGCTTCAATGATATGGAGTTTTTGGTTGGCTTGAATAAGGGCAATGTACAAGTGGTTAATGCATGTTTTGTTTTAAAGATGGTGTATACGTGTAGTTTATAGGTTATTCATGTATTTCTTATGTTCTGACGTGTTTATTTTTGAGTTTTTTACCAAACCAGTATTTAGGAAAAAACTATTTACCATGCTTTTTAAAAACTATTTACTAATATGATATTTTCTAACTATTTTTTCATTTATTGTTTTAATACTTAGTTTTCATATAAAGTGTTAGTTTCTTAAAAAAGCCTCTTATTTTTTTTTATCTTTAGTGGGAAAAAAAAGCTTAAATTAATATTTAGAAACTAAGTTATTCATTTTCTGTAACTTATTTATATGCTTAGGTTAATTTTTTATTATAGTTTTTCTAATGAATGTGAAACTAAGCTCCTGTATTGTATGTGAATTTTTTTTTGTTTAAGACTTTTAGTTTCAATTCAAACATAAAACTACAATTAGATGAAATATTATAATATTAATTTAGAAAATAAAGTTAGATTAAGTGACTAACATAATCGAAATGAATAAAGCTTCTTGACTATAATCCAACCATATAAATCCTTTGTGGAAAATGAGTAACTTAGTTTCTCGATATTAATTTCGGGTTTGATGCCCATTAAACACACCAAAAAAAATAAAAGTTTTTTTAATAAACTAAAGTTTATGTGAAAACTATTTATTAAAACAATAAATGAAAAAATAGCTAGAAAACACCATATTAGTAAATAGTTTCTCGGGAACACTAGTTTGGAAAATAATTTTTTCATAAACACAGTTTGGTAAAAAACTTGTTTATTTTTATCAACGTTTTGATGTAAATATTTTAACAACTCTCCTTTTTAACATAAACTTCCGAATATTAACAAGGATCTTGCAGCAACGCATGATTTCATGACGTTTTTTTGTTATTATAAAGTTTCAAATATTATTAGTGACATACGGGTTTCTCTTTCCTTATATCAAGTTACGTATGTTATTAGCACTTCCTTTGACACACTAGATCGGTGCGACGTTCACTTTTTCACAGTTTTTTGCCATTAGGCAGCCTAGTGTTTTGAATTTTTAATATAAGGTGTCAGATGGTATCAGCATCGTCAAGGATCCTCTTTTCTTATATAAAGTTGCGTATGCTATCAACATTAATTTTATATTAATTATGTGTTCGGGACAACGTTTTTACATTATTCTCCTTCCTATTCTGTTTTAGTGTTGTTTTACGACCCCGCCATAATGCGAAGGTGATAATACTAGCCTGAATTACTTCATGAATATTTGGTTAACAAAAGAAAATAAACTTGGAAAATTTAACTCAGTTCAACTATTTTTAGTGAAATGGATTTTGAAGCTTCTGTTTAATAATCTTGTTGGGCTTATATATATATGTATTTAAATTTTTGGGTCAAACTACTTTGTTAGTAAGTATATGTAATTGGGTCAAGTGATTGTTCTCAGTTGAGAGTTGAGACATAGGCCAGTAGGCCACTGATTATTACTCTCAAAATTTACTTGTATTTATTTACATATATATGATCACAAGCTCATCTCCTGTTTCAGTCTTGAAAGAACCACGCGACAATGATATTAGAGCATTCATGTTTGAAGGCGATGATCGTGTTTGAAGGCGATCATCTACCTCATAGAAATGACAACAGTTTTATTTCATCTAAGTATGATCACTTGAATAAGTTTGTGAGGAAAACCATCCTTGGGTCAATACTAAAGACTCTTTAGGCTTGTAATGTGGAACTAAGTGTCCTGCACCCTGTAAACCGTCAATCGCGTTACAACTGTTTTATGTATCATATATTTCTTACAACTGTTTCTAACCTTAACCGTAGCAAAGGTCAATGAATAATTATTTTGTGCATATTTTGTTACATATCTGCAAAGAGATCGAAAATTTGAAGTATTAAGTTTTGACTGTGATTTTCTTCACTGTCGTTCAATATCATTGTAAATGATAAATGAAAAGAAAAGCAACAAAATAATATATATAAAAAGTCGAATCTCACCCTCCGACTTGACCATCAACATAGAACGGTTTCCATGCTACTTCAACTCCAATATTGAGAGAAGCGATCCATTTCTCGACGCCAACGTATGGAAATATGAAATCATGATCGCCACTAGGAATCGATAAAAGCATTTCATAAGAGTTAATGCACATATAAACTCATCAAATAGTACCTATGATAAGTGTACTAGAGTTTAGTGCATTGGTTACATTGGTTCAAATAGTACCTTACGATCAAAGCTTGACATCTCATACTCGAAAGTTTCTTATGATACGAGAAACTACTAAAGATGTCATAAGAATAACAAGAGGTGTCATTCTTTCCTTGATAGTGATGCAGTGTCTCGTTGATCACGTCCAAGTTTACAATTTTTCCCTAAAAAACAAAATATACGGGATTATATATAAAGATTTTTTTAAATAAATAGTGTGTTTTATAAAAATAAAGTTGTTTCTAGTGGAAAAATTAGAAAAATATTTCTTTATAACAACCATGTTTCCATAACAAGTAGAGTCTAAAATTCTGGTTTTGAGTGCGCTCATGTGGCAAGCAGATCTGACTCCACTCGTCAAAGGAGCATAGTTTGGTAGAAGAGTCATCTTGTGCAGGCGTAAAAAGTCAATAAGTCTCCTTGACCCCGCTGGTCAAAGAGATTTATGATGAATTTTACACTCCGCTCGTTAAAAGAAGGAATTGAAAATCACTGTATAAACAGCTATTTTTATGTTCCCATTAGAAACCACAATATTATATTTTCTTCCACCACACTATTTATTTAAAAAAATCAATATGTAGTGATAGTTGGAGTTGCATGAACATAAAAAATGATCATACATACTTGGCGAATGTTGAGAGCTTGTTGCACAACTTTGGTGTTGGCCCATTTATTTATGGCCTTGGTATCATCACTCTAAAACAATCAAAAATTCAAAATGAATGTTTTAGTTTGTTAGATTTGTAAACAAGAAAGAGTCAAATCGCAAATACTATGCCAAAACTCCGATTCATTGGAAAATGACTTGCAATAATCAAATTCCAACTTAATTATCTTGTTTTTATAAATTTATAAAAAATAAGATAATTATTAAAAAATTCCAAACGGTTCATTCAGAGCTTGATGATAACTTATGGTCACACAAAGAGTGAAGATCGAAAGATAAATGAACAAAATGAGATCAAGATCGAGAGAGAGAGACAGAGAGATTACGTGCAGGCAATCTAGCATCGGGTCATTTTCATCGCAACATGGTTCCAAAATGTTTTCAAAGTTAATATGGCTTATGCACTACAATATACAAAAAGTAACATCATATCACTTTCATCAAGTTCATATGTTTAACAACTCATGTTCATAAATATTCTCACTTACCTCTTGATAAGTTTGAAGACTTTTTGAACATATTGAATTGTTGGGATTAATGTCCACATACTTACCATGGCAACTATCTTTCGCCAACTACAAATCAAATTGTCATAGAGTAAGAAATTTTGTTAGGCATGAATTTTCTCTCTAACAAAGATAAAAATAATAGTAGTAAAATCACCTGGTAAACATCGTCTGATATAAGTGCCATACGATGAGCATATTCAAATCGTGAATTGAAATCCACAAACTTATTAGTGAGAGGACTATTAAGAATGTACCCCTACATCAACAAAAATAATTAAAAAAAAAGTATCTTCACATTTTCTATAACAAAATTAGTTATTGTTTAGATTAATGTTTAAGGATCGGATGTATATATATACTTGAATGTTCAATGTTGGTTGATCCTCCCCCTTGTTACCTGTAAATTAATATTCATAGCATCACAAACTATACTCATCCACTAATACATGAAATAATTATCAAAATAATTACCTTCATATAATTCAAGAGTGACTTTAGGAACTATAATGCCAACATAAGACATTCCTGATATATACAGCGGATTCGTCAAAAACTTGGGATGCTCCCTCATAAACTGTAGTTCATAAGACGAAAATTATGTAAATGTTGCAACGATCTGTGTGTGTGACTTTACTTCAAATACGACTGTGTGTATGTTTAATCATCTAAGTAAAACTAATGTTGTAACTAGCTAGTCTAATGATCATGACCATTTTGATTAGATTTATAACTTTACTTCAAAGGTAACAATTTTGATATAACTAAAACTCACTCGATCTTTCGCAAATTAACTAAAATTCTAGGTCCATTGTGATTTAAATGATTATAATCTTACTTCTAACCTTTTTTAATGAAGTCAATAGCTTGAGTAGTTAATTAAAATGTTATCACTGCTAATCCACCCTTGTTTAGTTCGGAGTAGGAAAAGCCGGAACCAGCAGGTATGTCCACAAATACAATATTAGCCATCTACGTACAAATAACAACAAACCATTTAGTATCGACTTAACAAACATAAGATGATGTTGAAGTAATGTAATATAAGCTGATTGAAAGTGTGTACCAGTGTCCATGTGTTTGGATTTAATGTTAACTTGAGGTTATCTATGCCATCATCCCAATTTATGTTAAGTGGACCTATATGAAAGCAATGTATTATTACCCACCAAATTTGGTTGCATTATTTAGTTGTTAAATTATGTATCTACATACTAAATAGCAAGTTTGATGGAGACCTTATTATAATTTACTCTTTTATCATTGTCATTTTAACAACTTTAACTCCTTAATTTTAACGTATTTATTTATGAGTTTCACTTATTATTATTTTGACCTTTAATTATTTAGTCAACTTACAACTTTTACCTTGACTCTACTTTGACTTAGTTATCAATTTAGCCTCTATGTATTGATATATTTATGTGTTTAATATATGATGCTTTACAAATTAATATTGTAGCGATTGAGAAATGAAACTGTTTAATCAACGTGTGTGACGATGCACATACGAAAGATACAATTGCCGCATCGCACGACCCGGTCACATGTCCAGTAAAACTCTAATACACAAGTCATTAACAAGATGCACATTCGTCAATATGAGACTAACTGATCACTTGATAGAGACATTGTCTTATAGCTTGGAGATCCTGAGTTGAAACTCTTACATGTGGTGTATTATTTGGTACGGTTTAAGAGTATATGTAGAGTATGTTTGTTGTTAACAAAAATTAGATACACATTGTCGTGATAGACGAGGAGAATGGAACGAAGGGTGGTTGCAATGTATTACTTAGCCGACATCTCTGTACAGACAACTACGTAGTTAGTAGTTGTGACACATGTAAGCCTTAATTTGGACGGTTGTTTGTGCTAGAGACATCGACTAAGTTGCTATTTTAAAAACTAGATAATCTGAACATGTGGGTGGAAGTTAATAACCATTTTAATAAAAATAAATAAATCAATAAATAAAATTGATCTGACTTTAACTATTTTGGTAATATTTCAGTATAATTGGCATCTCATCTTTTAGTTTATTATATGTATCTTTTTATTTGTTCTACCGCAGGGATCATTTGCATCTGTTTTTTCTAACTATTTTGGTAATATTTCAGTATACTGCTTTTGTACTTTAACAATGGCTACATGTATCTTATATATATAGTGACATTTATTCATGTACCGACATCAAATTGGACGTTTATTCAATTTGAGGTGCCACTTCTTTTGATTTCGTGTTCTTATATGACTTTGTCAGTTTTATAGTGACATGTATATATGGTGAACGTATGATGATTAATTTATGGTTGTTGACTTTTTTTCAAATAACTTGTAGTTTATTTTTGTTACTAACATATGGTGTTTTAAAATTTAAACTCTAAATCTTTTATATAAAGTAAAGACACCTTATTATCAGATGTTATTCGAAAACATATAGTTGTTTAGATTACGATGCTAAGATAAAGACTTATGATTGTTAAGCTTAAACAAATTTTAGTTTATACTAATATATAAACTTTATGATCAATTAAAAACGTGAAAATCAAGTTTCACTTGAGACGAAAAAGAAATTAATAGGGTTTCAGGTTGGATAAGAAAGTTTACTCATCGGATGTGAGTTTTCTCTTATAGGGTTGGGGGTGCAATATTAACTGGGGAACAAATAGTTGGACCCGGTCAAGAGAATACATATCTTCCAAAGCTGATCGTACAATTGACGTTCAAACGGAAAAGTCATCAATTTGATTTGGGTATATTAATGTTCCCCAGACAGACCGTAGAAGAATATACAAAAAGTCCTTGAAAAGAAGTTGGGAATTGGGTTTCATTGATGGCACGTAACATAAAAAATCTGGTAATAATGTCCTTAATTAGCAAATAGTGGGATAAGTGTAATTTTTTGGTCCAGTCATGGATTTTGAACTTCATTTCTAATGAACTAATATCTTGATGAAAAAAAGTCACAAAACTTAATGTGTAAACAAAAATGAAATTATATAACCATAAACACATAGAAATGTCTAAGTTAGTAAATTAATCCTAGTTATAAGGAACACAAAAAAAAAATAATAATCAAACAACCATAAAAAAACAACTACAAATTAAGTTTCTAATTCAAAAATCACTTGAATATGTTTGATATGAAGAAACCCACCCTTGGGTCAATACCAAAGACTCTTTAGGCTTGTCATGTGGAACTAAATGTCCTGCACCCTGTACATTAAACTTCACTTGGATTAATAATAATTAATAATTAATAATTAAGCTTTATGTACAATGTAAAATTATACTCATCATACACAACATTTTATATTATTGTATTTGTATGGTCACAACATATATAAGAATTAAACATGTATATATGTTTCTAACCTTAACCGTAGCAAATGTCAATGAATAATTATTTTGTGCATATTTTGTTTTATATCTGAAAAAAACAATTGAAATTACAAATAAGTATTGTAAATGATTAATGAAAAAAGCCATAGTTATACCGAATGCATCGAGTCGCATCTTACCCTCCGACTTGACCATCTACATAGAACGGTTTCCATGGTACTTCGACTTCGAGATTGAGAGATGTGATCCATTGCACGACGCCGACATACGGAAAATTTAAATCATGGTCACCACTGGCCATTAATAAAAACATTTTATGCACACATTTAACGTAGAGATTTTTTCATGGAAAATTTAAATAGCAACCAAGTATTAAATAGTAATAATCTTATTCCATTGTTGCTGATTATATTCATAATTTCATGGTAAGTTTAAATAGCTACCAAGTATTGATCTTGTTCCATTGTTCTTGAATTTTTCATAATTTTTGTTAACATAAATGACCTAAACGGAAAAATTATGTATGAAACTTGCTTATTATTTAAGTACTATCACTTTTTCTTCTTACCTTTTGAAAAACTAATCACTAGCTAGTAATCAACTTTTACTAACAAAAAGTTTTAACTGATCGATTTCGCACAACAATGAAAACTTGGTTACTATTAGGTGAACTTAGTATGATAAATGTATTCGAGTTTTAGAGACAAGACAATGTTAAAGTACCTCACAATCAAAGCACGACAGTTCATACCAGAAAGTTTCTTATGATAGGAAAAACTACTGAAGATATCATAAGAATAATAAAGTGTGTCGTTTTTTCCTTGACGGTAGTGCAATGTCTCATTGATCACATCCATTTTTACAATCTTTCCCTGAGATAGAAAAATATGAAATGAGATATAACGATAATACAAGTTGATCAGTTATATACCTGCGAGAAATAAAAATAATTGCATACCTCACGAATGTTGAGAGCTTGTTGTACCACTTTGGTGTTCGCCCATTTGGTTATGGCCTTGTTATCATCTCTCTAAAACAATCAAAACAAATGCTTCGGTTTCATTAGATTTGCAACAATATAACGACCAAAATCATACGTACATACAATGCCAAAACCTATTTTCACTTTTTATAGTAAACCACTTTGGGATAAGCAGATTCTGACCGCTTCATTCAAAACTTGTTATATTCAAAACGATGATAACTTTAACTTTGTGTCTCACACAGAATGTTTAAAAGGAATTAGAGAAAGATATGTTACTTGCACGCAATCTAGCATCGGATCATTGTCGTCGCAAAATGGTTCCAAAATGTTTTCGAAGTTAATATACCTTATGCACTGCAAAATGAAACTTATAGCTAGCATTATATCATTTTCACCAAGTTCATATTGTAAATATTACTTATGGTCATAATGCTCACCTCTTGATAACTTTGAAGGCTATTAGAGCATAATGAGTTGGCGTGGTTAATGTCAACATAATTACCATGGCAACTATCTATGGCTGACTACAAATCAAATTATCATAAATTAATAAGAGTAAGTAAACTGAATTTAATATTAATTAGCATTCTATATTAGTAATTTTTGTAAGATCAAAACCTTCTAGGGTGTCGTACGTAGTAATAAACGCAGTACGTCAAAAGAGATAGTAAGATTACCTGATAAATTTCATCTGATACGAGTGCCATACGATGTGCATACTCAAGTCTTGAATTAAAATCTATGAATTTATCTGTAAGAGGACTATTAAGAATGTAGCCCTACATTAACAAATACAATAATTATATACATTTTTCATGTTTTTTATGGATGTATTAATTATACAAATTCCACTTTATTATATATTATGAACAAATCTTAAAGAGTATCATTTTACTAAATAATCCAATTGATCATGGACGAATTTTAAACTTTTAAGTAAAAGTGTTAAAAGATAATGGTTTACAAGATACAGTGATTTACTTGAATATTAACTGTTGGTTGATCCCCGCGCTTGTTACCTATAAATTTTTAGTACACCAAAGATAAAAAGTTAAACTCATCACCATCAAATGAATGAATTAATTAAGAAAGAAAAAATATCAATTATCAGTGAGCTGAATTACCTTCGTATAATTCTAGAGTGACTTTGGGAACGATAATGCCAACGTAAGAGATTCCTGATATATATAATGGATTTTTCATAAACTTGGAATGATCCCTCAAAAACTGTTCATTAGATGATACATGTTACAACTAGTCGGATTGAAATGGTTATTTATATTTTAGTTGAACATTTTACCTTTCTAATAAATTCGATAGCTTGGGTAGTTAGAACAGTATCACTACTAATCCATCCTTCCTCGGTTTCGGAGTAAGAAAAACCAGTACCAACTGGTATATCCACGAATATGACATTAGCCATCTACGTACGAACAAAATAGCATGAAATGGTTTATGTATTAAACATCATATGGTCTATATATATATTGAAATAAATGTAAAATAAGTTGATTGAAAGTGTGAACCTGTGTCCATGCATTTGGATTCAATGATAATGTGAGATTATCTATACCATTCTCCCAATTTATGTTAAGTGGACCTACATAAATGCAAAGTATAAGGTTGAACTTGTATTTTATGAAAAGTTATATGTAACAAGTAAAATTGTAACAAAATAGGATGGGTATATATAGTAGATATCAAAATAGAGTTGGCGTTTGGTTGTGTATAAACAAAAAAGAGATACCATTTTAGGGCTGTTTGTTTCATTTATTACTGGTTCAGTTCAATGCTTAATCATTTAGATTCAGCATTTAGAGCGTTTGTTTCATAAAAAATAGCTTATAAATAGTTCAGTTAAGTGTTGAATGGTTCATATACCAACTTTACTCTCATCTGCATTTCTATCTCAACATCATTTTCATTGATATATTTTTTAATGGTTCAGACCTCTTAACAATTAAGAACTTAATGATTCAGATTTTTCCAAACTGACAATAATCCGTTACAAAATTAGAAAATACTAGAAAATTAGAGTAGGAAAAAAACATACCTATTTCAAGAAAAAAAGGGATCAAGATTGAAGCTCCTGGTCCACCAGCTATATGAAACAGAAGAGGGTCTTCTGTTGGATTTTTCATTGACTCAACAAAATAGTAAAACAATTGTATGCATTCATTCTCCCCTATTCCCACATAACTTCAATACAATATATATAACTTCAATATTTAGTAATTAAAAGGAGTATTGGATATTAACAGATCTAATTATTAGTTTTTTGTCGTTATCGGTCCCAACTTCTGAAATGTGTGCTGACGCTCCCAACTTTTATCATTTTGGTCACTAATGGACCGTCGTTAAAAAAGTTAACGGCGTTAATTTTTTTTTTTAATTTCAGGTCGACGTTTTATGGTTTTGATCGGAATAAGAATACGAGTCGATTGATATAAAAATTACATCAAAACGGTGCTCCAAATGACAAAACGATGCTTTATCGGGGTGTTTAAACCTAACGGTTCTTTAACCGGATGTACAAATTTCGTCGTTTGGATCATCGTTTTGATGTAATTTTTATATCAATAGACTCGTATTCAAATTCCGATCAAAAACCATAAGACGTCGACCTGAAATTCAAAAAAAAAAAAGTTAACGCCGTTAACTTTTTTAACGGCGGTCCATTAATTGTCAAAATGATAAAAGTTGGGACCGCCAGCACATATTTCAGAAGTTAAGACTAATAGCAGACAAAAACTAATAGTTAAGTCCGTTAATATCCAATACTCATAATTAAAACATATATATGAACCTAAACTCTTTATTAAAAAAACTTATTTATTTACATATGGGCACATGACAAACATATACTAATTAAATATAATTTACTTAATTTAACCTATAATGACGGCGAGTCGAGCTCAGTAACATGTCTCTTTTCACGTAATCACAATTAATTGTTCATATATTTTTTTATTTCTAACGGAAATGCATGGTCTCGAATACTAACTCCGTCTAACTTTTCCTTAAATCTCTTTCACGCCCCGTATCTAAGGAGTAAAAATGTTATTTATTTTCTTCTTTTGTTTACGTCATTATGTAGGTTAACATGTTGATTCAATCTTATGTCAAAAATAGTGAAAGAAATAACATTTTATTCTATACGTGAGAGAGTCTTAAGGAAAATTAAATGAAGTTAACGTTCTGTGCCATTTATGTTAGAAAATAAAATCACAAGTACTAAAATTGTTAATAGTATCAGAATACAGCGACCAAAACTACTGTATACTTTTTATAGAGATATATATATGATGTTTACCCGGTTTCGAGTTTGAAGGGAAGATCGCCGGGATACCCTGGAAGTGTTGTAACAAGTGAGTTGGAGTATGTTACAAGTATAAGACATGATTGAATTGTAACAAGAAAAATATAATAATTTCTCATCATTCGGACCGACTTTTATTTATGTTTTCACGTTTGTAGCTTAACAATGGCTGAATAAATCGATGATACTTATAGAGCTGAATGACATTTTTCGTTTTTTTTTATTATTATGATTTTGTTATACTGACTTCAAAGTGGGAATGAGACACGTTTATTCAACTCCAAGTGCCACTTCACTTGTTTTATTTGTCTTATATACACATTTGTCATGTCAATTTTATACATATTTATTTGCATAAATAGGGCCTATGATTTACTTAAAGTGATATGTTTGAGGTATTAAGATTTTTTTTTGTAAGTTTGGTATTAGTCTTTTAAATTATAATGAGTGTAACCGGATACAGGAGGTTTTCCCAGCAAATGTGGCTTTCCTTATATGGGGGTTAGGTGTGCGGTCTTGTGGCTAGGAAACGGATATGTGAGCCCGATTAAATAATACATATCCTCTGAAGCAGGGTTGTACATTTGCGGTTAAAAAACTAACAAATACTGTATTAGTTTTCCTGTTAACTTCAATGGAATTTTAATCTTTTCATCTTAGAATGGCTACTTATGAAATTTATGATTCTTCATGAACCTGTTTTGTAATTTACATAAAATAATGTAAGATAAAAAAAATGAAAAACATTCAGTTTCTTACCATGATTTCTTTCACGAACCACTATTTAGCACCAACAACCATATTCATAAGTCATTGGCTAACACTGCCCTAATCATTGAGTGGGAGTTGAATGGTGTCAATTAGGGTAACACAATGTGTGGTGGTACAATGAATGGTGAAGAGGTAGCGAAGTTGGGTCAATGAAGGGTTTCAAGAGTGGTGATTGAGTGTTGATTGAGGTTGGAACATGATGAATCTGGTGGTAATGGTAATTGGGGGATTTGTAATGGATGACAACGATTCGGTGAATCGGAGATGATTGGTAAGGTCAGAGGGTTTCGAGTGGAGAGAGAATTCACAACGGGGTTATTGATGGGAATTCACATATGTATCTACATCTACATATTATTTTAATAAATATGTATCACACTAGGACACTTGTCAGGTTTTTAGCCTATACATTTAGGCTCCACGTATAAATGAAATCTTATTTGTATAAAATTTAAAATTCAGTTTGGTATATGTTATTTGATATTATTTATATATACAAAATATTATCTATATAAAGTTTAAAACTCAGTTTGGATATATTGATATCTGATATTATACATAGAGATATTATCTATATAAAATTTAAAATTTAGTTTAGATACATATGATATTTGATATTATTTTAGTAAATAAATTAGTATTTATATAATTATTTTATACATATGTAGTTTAACTGCGATCATTTTTATTCTCGATTTTTTTATTACACATGGTTATAACGTTGTGTGTTGCACGCGTATGTGCATGTGCTTTATTAGTATAAAGAGATTTGTTAAATAAAATGTTGAATCTCCTCATGAAACTTAGTTACCTAACGTGGTTTGATGCCATTTATTTATCCAAGAATTATTATTTTATTTATTTATCAAGAAACTATTATTATTATTATTATTATTATTATTATTATTATTATTATTATTATTATTATTGTCTGTATTTAAATACCAACCTTAATAAAATTTAGAGTTAATTACACAAATGGCCAAATGGGTCTTAAGGTTTAGGCAAAATAACATATTAAGGTACTAAGAGTTTTTTGTAACAAGCTTGGGTATTGTGCTTTCAATTTGTCACGAGTTTGGGTATTAACATTAACATCCGTTAGTTTTTCTGTTAGAAAGAAGGGTATTTCAATAATTTTGCATATGAGATTTCTTTAAGTAGGGATTGATTATTCTAAACGTTTGTTAAATATTTACATAATCTTTTCATGTTTTCTCAAATATGATACAAAGACTTGCAACAAACGTCATGATCTATGTTTTTCCAATATTGAATACTCGAAACTTAGACTATGTCATTTACTTATTTCAAATCAATCATCTTATCTATGGTAAAGATTAAAACTTTCAACTTTTTATAAATTCATTATTTAATTATTAAGCTTTTCAAAACCTCATTATAAAGAAACAACATCATCTCTTATAACTTTGTTTACTTCCATAATCAATACATTTGGTTTACCTAAAGCTTTTGTTATATGAATCAAACGTCTTTAAGAAATCAAATTCAATAGGAACTGAGTGATCTATACATTTGAACTATAAATTGGATTATCCTCATCATAAAAAATTTATGAAACTAATCTTTCTGTAATCCTAATAAACCAGATTATTACATGCACACCATAAACTAACGCTTATGAACTTGGCAATACCATGAACCTTTGATAGTTACATCATACACTCATAAAGTTGGTTTTCGCAAACATAAGTTGTTACCATTCCAGTACTCGAACTTGACTCTTTGCATCTATGAAAAAAAAAGAAAAACTAAAAAAATAAATAAAAAATAATAATTATATGAGCAATGTATACTTAATAAAATTCTATAGAGCCATCAATTTATTTATCATCTTAAACTATACTTCACAAGAACTAAATGCTATTAAGTATGATTTCGGAACCTATGTGTATCATCATCTTAACTTAGAAATTGTTGTGTACAATTGATTCGCACGTGATCGAATGAACTGTGTGGTCCATGCAAAAACTAAAGTAATTACGGGTGCACATGGAATTATGGAAGTTGGTGCATGGAAACCATAGTTAGTTTTGTCATGTGTTTGAGGGCAATGCGACAAATGTGGTATGACAAGAACATGGTGGATACGCCGTTGGTACGTTCTAAATATAAATGCTTTTGTCATACTGTCAAATGAAGCGTTGTTGCAACCTGTGAAGTTTTGTGTGGTTTCAAGTATCCTACTCATATAATACAATCCACTGTATATCGTCTAATGGGATATATATATATATATTCTAAGTCCATCTAAAATAACAAGACAATTACCATTTGAACCTGTGCAGAAACCAGAAACCAATTCATATCATATTTTTTTACAATTCTTTACGCATATTACCATTTGTGATTATCATCTTTCAATTCTTAAGTTGGTGTATTCTAATTCAACTCCTCGAGACTAACGTATTCTTGTTCAAATCAAAGGAGCTAAATAACGTAAGTACATGTATAATGGAAAGCTAAATAATCGCATCTTTGCGTTTCGTCTTCTGTTTCGGTTTGAGCAAATTTCGGGACGAAATTTCTATAAGGAGGGGAGACTGTGACATCTGCCCCAAACCCGAATCCGAATACCCGACTCGAACCCGAATCTATTCATCTTTATTTGTATTCATAGTTAATTCGTATTTAATGTCTCGAAATTGTAACGCTTTGTTATTAATATGAATAATTATGTCGGATTTTACGTTATTCTCATTTTCAATAAAACAACCAAATTAATATCTAAGTATACTATTAAATTAGTAAGTATAATATATAAGTCTCAAAATATATGAATTGTGTTCTATAAAAGAGATTTTTATAAAAATATCCAAGTTAGTTACTAAAAAGTCTAAAAATAACCTTTTAACGTCGAAAACAAAACAAATATATATAAACGTTACGAGATAACGTGGTCAAGTTGGTTAGTTAAAATAAAGTATAAAATAACTTTGGTTCAAAAGTGACAAGTTTAGAACTTATATTAAAAGTTTTAATTAAAAATTGATAAAATCATGAATCGTTAGGGACCATTTATGTAAATTCTAGTTTTTTTTACCCAAACCAGCCCGTCCATACCCCCGCATTTTCGGTGACAAACCTCCAACCACTTTGGCCGGAAAATACGCAACTCCGGCTAGGGCTTGAACTCGTTTTTTTACCTATTTTGACCAAATCAATCCATGTAAAATGATCATTGTCGAGTCTCGAACCCATACCCATCCTCTAAACAATAGATTAATGACCAAATCAATGTCGAAATTCAGTTTCAAAAACCGTATCATAAACCCATTACTTCAAGTCAATCAAAACGTTAACTTTAATCAAAATTACATCATCCAAAACGATCCTCGTAGTGAGTAGAGTGTGTCAATGTCATTTAATCGGACTTTAATCAACAAATTTAACACCAAATTAATCTCTTTAACTCGAAATCAAAGCTCAGCCCGTTCGACTGTTTTCCCAAAACAATTAACCAAATTAAATCGACCACTATACTCTCCTCTACCCTCTTTCTCTCCCTGATATCTCAATTTCATCAATGAACATCAAGAACTCACCATTGAGTTCCAACTTTACTTGTAACATGCAACTTCATTCTCGGCATCAAAAATTCGATATAAACTTCAATTATGTTAGGGCTTTCACTCTACGCGCCATAAGAAGTGAATCTGGAAAGTTAATTGCATTATGACAACCTCTAAGTATATGTTCTACCCGTAACCCGTTGCTACTTGTTCTTCATCTCTCTTTGATTCAATTCGGCAATCAGCAAGTAAGTTACCCTATGTAAAATGCTCATTATCTCATGTTGATCAAAAGCCCTATAATTAATTTATATATCTCGATCAAAATCGTGTAGTAATTTGGGTTTTAGTGTTCTAGGGTTTATAGAGAAGATGGGGTGTTATCTAGAATACGTTAAAACTAATTTTGGTCTGTTTAAAAAACAAAAATGACGTTAGAGCGGCAGGTTTATTATTGAATTAGGTTCAACTACAAAGTCTAAATTTCCTAGAAAGTCTAAGAAGGAATTTGGATCATTAGATCTAATATTAAATGAAGATCAATGGCTCATAGACACAAGGTGTCATAATGGTAAATAGTTAAAACTTTAAATGGTAGGCCAAGGGTATATTAGTCTTGTCTCACTTTCAAATTCCACCCTAATTTTTAAACGTTCATAACTTTTACATACGATAATATTTTTTAATAAAAATTACACCAAAAAACGAGCGTTTTTTATCTTCAAAACGCATATAATATTGATATATAAAAAATGATTTTTTTTTTGAAGTTTCAGCTCATTGTGTTATATTTGTTAGGTCATTGTGTTATATTTTTCAGCTCATTGTGTTATATTAGTCAAGACATTGTGTTATATTTTTCAGATTGTGTTATATTTTTCAGATTGTGTTATATTTTCATCAGGTCGTTGTGTTATATTTTCATCAGGTCATTGTGTTGTATTTTCATCAGGATGTTGTGTTATATTTTCATCAGGTCGTTGTGTTATATTTTCATCAGGTCGTTGTGTCATATTTTCATCAGGTCGTTGTGTCATATTTTCATCAGGTCGTTGTGTCATATTTTCATCAGGTCGTTGTGTTATATTTTCATCAGGTCGTTGTGTTATATTTTCATCAGGTCGTTGTGTTATATTTTTATCAGGTCATTGTGTTATTTCAGATCATTGTGTTATTTCATTAGGTTATTGTGTTATAACACAATGACATGAATAAATAACACAATGACTTAACAAATAACACAAAGAGCTGAAAAACGTTTTTTTGTTTTTTATATATGAATATTATACGCGTTTTAAAGATAAGAAAATGCTCGTTTTTATGGTGCAATTTTTTTAAAAAAATAATATCGTATGTAAAAGTTATGGACGTTTAAAAAAATGGGGTGAAACTTAAAATATAGAGACATTACTATCTTTACCCTTCCTTCTAATTTTAAGGGAGTGTCACATGTCATCATCTCATGGCTTCTTAGATTTTCTAGGAAAATTGGACTTTGTAATATAACTTCACTCTATTTCTTGGATGGTGAATGTGGAGACCAGAAACTCTGGTCTCCTACATTTTATTTTTGGGTTATTTTTAGGATATATCCATATTGCAATATTTATTTAAAATCAATTGTTAATATATTTTAAACTTATAAATATTTATAAAACATATTTTCCAAAGAGGTTATTTCTATAAAGTTTATAAAGTTTGGTATAGAGTTAGAAAAGTTTTTAAAATAGTTTTATATCTTTGTACCAATATATACTTTAATTAGCCCTACAAAAATATAAGTCATTTTAAAACGCTAGACTCGTTCCTACGTAAACTTTACCATGAGTTTAATAAATTCTTATAAATATATGGATTAGGGAAGTTATTCATTGACTAACTATTAACATTTCATATCATTAACCCTTTTTAAAAAAAATCATCAAGTTATTTACAATTAGTAATTAAATAAGTTATTCAAATATTAAGTCGTTATACCATCAAATATTATTTATCAAAACGATACTTTTCCTTGACGCTACGTTTAAATCAAATATATATTTCTAACCTTTTACCGAATCCCCTCCCCAAAATTAAAACCATAGTATTCCAAATTATCTTAGATTCCTATTTTTCTTATTCTATATGTTTGATAAGTTAGGATTTGTGACATCTGCCCCAAACCCGAACCCGAATGCCCGACTCGAACCCGAAGCTTGTTATCTTTTAAATGGCAATCGTATTTATTTCTTCAAAATGTAACGTTCATTAATATTACTATGAATAAACGCATTAGATTCTACGTTATTAGCGTCTCAACTAAATAATCATTTTTACATCACGAAATATTCCCGCATATCAAATAATTATTATTTGTGACAGTAAAACTCAAAATATATATATAAATAAATATATATATAGTTCGTAAAAGAGAACTATTGAAAATGTTAAACAAAAACGATTCCAAGTCTCGAAATAGTCTCGCAATGTCATAAACGAACTAAATATATATGAACGTCACTTATTTAAACGTTACAAGTTAACGTAGTTAAGTTAGTTAGTTAAAATACTATATAAAACTAACTTTGGGCTAAAATTGTCAACTTTCAAACTAGTAATTAAAGTTTAAAACTCAACTTATTAAGTTACTTAAACTATAGGGGCCGTTTATGTAAAATAATTTAAACCAACCCATCCCCCCTGTGAACCCGTGTTTCCGGCGAAAACAACTTCCGGCCAAGTGGCCGGAATACCTCGATCTCCGGCGAACCTATTTCGAGCAATTTTAACACTTTAAACCAAATTAAACCTATACAAAATGTGCGTGTGTGTGTTTCGAACCCACTACCACCTTCAATTCGTTGTTTAATCAAGTCGAATCTGTGTTAATTTCATTTCAAAACTCGGTTTCAATACCCACAAACTCAATCGTTTCATAACACATCAAAACGGTAAATTAAATTAACAACGATCACCAACCGTGCGTCTTGAAATCAATTAGGACAATCAATTTACATTATCACAACGAATCAACATCCAATTAATCATTTTTGTTCGTAACCTAACTTCTATTCAATCGGCATCTTCCAGTTCATCTAAAAACAATTACATTTACATACACAATCCTCAGCACTCGAAATTGCTCTCTGTTGTTCCAATTTCTCTCAAAAACACGCACAAATCAGTAGGTGATTCGCAAACCGTCGCCCCTGTTCATCGTGTTCATCAACTCGTTTCTTCATCAATCAAGTAAGTATTTTATATCTAAATGATCAGGATTCAACGTAGATTAAAAGCCCTATACTTGTTCTTGATGAGATCAACGGAATAAAACGAATTGGATCGATCTTCATTCTAGGGTTTTATTTGGAAATGGGTTTTGATAACTATAATTGGTTAAACAATTTAAAAACGAGTTTATGTAACAAAAAATGAATCTGGTCTGGTGGTTAATATGTTGGTGTTGTGAGGCAAGGTCACGGGTTTGACCCTCCTTGCCCTCTTTTCTTCAAATTTTAATGTTTTATATATTAAACATTAAACCTATACTTTTCTAAATAACCCAAATGACTTCTTTTATATTAAGTATACTTGCAATATTTAAAAACATACAAATGTACTACAAAAGGATAAATACTTACAATATATATATATATATATATTCAAAAACGAAAAATACTACAACGTTTCGTGTAAAACCCTAAATTGGATTTGAAACCCTAAATCCCCAAATTGGATTTTAAAACCCTAAATTGGATTTGAAACCCTAAATCCCCAAATTGGATTTTAAAACCCTAAATTGGATTTGAACCCTAAATCCCCAAATTGGACTTTAAAGCCCTAACTCCCAATTGGTGTTTTAAAATCCTAAAGAAAATCCCAAATTATATTTTGAAACCCTAATTTTAAATTGATACTTTAAAACCCTAAATTCCCAAATTATAATTTGAAACCCTAATTTTCAATTTATAATTTAAAACCCTAAAACCCCAAATCCAAAACCCTAGAATTTCTAAGTTCTTGATTCTAGTTACTATATTATTTGCCTCGTTTCTAAATAGGGTTTCCCGGTTAATTAGGTGATTCTAATATCTGGGCGATCCTCGATTCTATTTAGTTACTTTCTTGCGTTTGCTATTATCTATATTGGTCAGGTGAGTAAACTCACTCCCCTTTTTCCATTTTACTATTTTGGGGCTGAAATATGTCTTTTACTATATTGCGTTTTCTATTCGTTTTCTAAAAGAGATCATACAAATATGTTAATCTAGTTCGCGGCTTGATGCAATCTTATGTGTTAGTTAAAAGTAGTTTTATTGCTTTGTAATCCCACCGGTACAATGTTAGCGCTAATGGTTTGACAAACCCACCTGCTTGTACAACATCGATAGGTGATTTAAACCCGGCCTTTCTAATTCCATGTTTACTATGTCGAGATGCTATGTTGCTATGCTATGTTGCTATACTATGTTGCTATGCTATGATGCTATACTATGCCATGTCCCTAAATTGCTAAATGATGACTTATATATCGAGACGGTAAACGACGGTTATTAAAAGTTATCATTATTTATTACATGAGTGGTTCTCATGACAAATGGCTAAACGAGATACTATGGTTTCTATTGTGGTTGGTGTGCTATTCTATTCTAGGGGTCCTGGTAGGGTGATATTACGAAATTACTATACATGTGGGATTGCGCAACATATCTTGTTGATCTCGGATTTCAATACTATTACTATTCAATTTGGGTTTTACTCACTAGCTTGTGTAGCTAACTTTATTTTCACATATTTCAGGTGATGCTTATGATTATTTTGCTGCTTTTGCCAAGACATAGGATTGCCTTGGACCTAGTTTAATTAATAAAGACGATTGCATTTACTGTTTCGGTTTTATTACTTTTGTCGTATCCATTTAAGACTGATGTTCTAAACTTACTATATCATTATTAAACGTAATAAATAAATACCATGTGCTTTGTTTACTATGGATATCCAATTCCAATGACAGCCCGGTGTTTCCGCCGCCGGGCGGGGTGTCACAGCTAGAACGAGAAGTTATGGGTTCTATGTGGTTGTGTATTATTTTAGGGGTCATGGTTGAGTAATATTTATGAAATGACTATGCATGTAAGGTTGCGTATCATATTATGATGATCTCGGATTTCCATACTATTATTTACAAATTGTGGTTTGCTCACTAGCTTTATAGCTAACTTTATTTTCGCATATTTCAGGTGGTGCTTGATAGTGTTTTGCTGCTTTTGCCAAGACATAGGATTGTCTTGAACCTAGTTAAAAATAATAAAGACAATTGCAATTGTTGTTTCAGTTTTATTACATTTTGTCGATTCTATTTAAGACTTGTGTTCCAAACTTAATTAACCATCATTAGACTTAATAAATAATTACCATGTGCTTTGTTTACTATTGATATCCAATTCCTATGACAACCTGGTGTTTCCGCCACCGGGTGAGGTGTCACAAGTTTCAGGTTGAACCTGCTGACCCGATTTCAAAAACAGGCCAGGTTCGGGTCAACCCACCGGGTTCACGGGTTGACATGATGTTTTATATAAATATAAAATTTAGGGTATATTTTGTCAATATACATGTAGTTTACGGCGTTTTACTTTACAACTATAATAATATTGAATGTTTTATATGGTTGTGCGTACATTTGGGTAGCAATTCCCGATTTTCCATAAGCTTGCTCTCGTTTAAAGATTGCATTTCTTGGTAATTTTGAATTTTTAACTATTGGATAATGTATTTTGTGATAATTCAGGTCAAATGGGTCGGGTTCGGGTCAACCTACTAAAAATCAGGTCGGGTGTTCGGGTTTAAGTAATGTCTAAATTTTCAGGTTCGGGTTTGGGTATGTACAAATTTTTCAAGTTCGGGTCGGGTTCAACCCACCAACCCGATAATTTGACTCATTGAGCACCCCTAACAAAAATTAAGAGTTTTCATAAAACCTAAACCCATCAAACTAGATCATTGTCGGCTTCAATTAAAGGGTTTTCAAAAAACTGGAACCTACTTAAATTTCCCCTTTGCCGAACACATCAAACATAAATTAAGACAAAATTGGAAATAGTAACACCCTCGAAACAATGAGTAATGGTGGGTTTTGATCGAAATGAGTTGGTTTTTGGTGGCTAATGGTGCGCTATACAGATGAAACTAAGGGAGTGGGGGGGTTGGGACTTGTATTTTTTAGTTCAGGCTTCGTTGAGAATGTGGGTGATCCAAGTGTTTAGGCGGCAATCGAGATGTGTGGTTTGGGCAAGGTTGTTAAGGTGGTGATTACGATTTATGACGGTTGTAACATTTGCCCCGAATCAAAACGGAACCAAACGTCAAACCCTGATCCGATTGGGTATATATGTAAGTACCTAATTTATAAATAAATAAATAAAAACATTCATTCACTCATTTGGTTTTGTTTAAAGAATTGAACTAAAACCACTAAGTATATCATTGATCAATGGAAACATAACTTATAAGATAATTTTACAAAAATTATAAAATTGATAAAGTTAATCTAGTAAGTTAGATTTAAGTTTAATTAAGTTAGTATTTATAAACAAATTAACTTTTGGGCCATTTCTGCCATTCATGAAACTTGTTTTAAACAATTTAACCACTAACTAAAACCAACCTAAAGTTCAGGGACTAGAGCTGTATTTTAAATAAAAGTTTAAACCAACCCAGCCCACCCCTGGCTCGTTTTTCCGGCGCCATTCCCGGCGGTCTCCGGCTTCACTCCGGTGAAGGCAAAACACGACCATTTCGCCCATTTTTGGCCGATTAAACCGTCCTCTACCTTTATCCACACGATTCGAACGTAATGCCACTTGAATCTTACTCATTTTAGCGATAATATCACCTAATCAACTAAACCCATTATCATCGGCAACTTTTGTAATCAAAATCAACGAATTTAATCCTGAAACTTGAATTAAATTAATCTAGAATCTTCCACTGATCTCTAGTAACTCGACTAGGAGATTAAATTAACCATAATCACGTAAACACAATTGATTTATCTTCAATTTCAAACCGTAACTAACTCGAGTTCGTATCTAGTGTTTAAACCTGAATTAATCCTATATATACTATCTAGTACACCCATACACAGTTCATAAACGATTCTGCAACATTATCTTCACCTCCAACACACACTGCAACACCGATTGATTCTTGTTCGTCGTAAGCGCTATTCACCGATCGTCGGCAACATTTGGAGTATTAAAAGTTTAAATTAGTTGGGGGTTTTTACTCAGAATCCATCTCAGAGTGTTTCTGCAACGTTAATTTCAATTATATCATCATCTTCATCATCAAATCTATTGGCGTCTGTTTCATTCTTTTCATTTTATTCTTCATTCGATTGATCACTAATTCAGGTAATCAAAAACATCCTTGTACTCGTGTTTGTATTCTGATTATCGTGGTGTGGTTTAATTTCAATTATGAATTCAGATTTAGGTCCAATTTTGGTGATCTTGGTTCTAGGGTTTATAGTAAGAAGTGGGTTTTAATGAAATAATCTATTTATCTAATAAATTTCGGAATTAATGCAGCAAAGTTGTTTTGGTTCATTGGTTTAATCAGGTTATTTAAAAAAAAGGGTCATGGGTTCGAACCCATTGGCCGCATGTTTTTTTTCTTAAATTTTGTTGTCATTACTTAATTTTATTACAATTATTTATAGTTACCACTACATATTATTGTTTTATTTATTAACACTATCATTATAGCTATTATTATTATTACTATAAATATTACTATTATGATTATTATTATTATTTTCCTAAATAACTAATATGGTTAATCTCGGAAGTCATTAACAAGGTTATAAAGACTCATTAATAAATTTGTTTACATGAAATTTATAATTTAGAAGTCTTAATGTTTATAATGATATGACTTATTTTAAAGTTAATTATCTTATATCTATTATTAGTTTTATTTTAAATGATTGGATCATTAAAATAGGTAATCTTGATTAAGCTAGTAACTTTATATAATAAAACTTCATATAATAAAACTATTTAAGTACTATACATATTATCTTGTTACGAACTTTATTAATAAACTACTAAAATATGTATATATATTCTTAAAGTCTACATTTATCTAAATCCCATTTCCTAAACGAACCCTAGATTTCCGAATCACCTAGAGTTTATTTATCCTGACTTAGGGCTCGCTCCCTTAGGTGATCGCTAAGGAGGGTCTCGGTGAATTATTCAAGTTTCATTTATTTCATTCATCATTTATTTAACATGTGAGTATTCATAGCCCCTTTTCTCGTTTTATTCTTTGGGGTGAAATCATGTTACCTATTAAATCATATTTATCATTTTTGTTCATTCTTATTCATTTTATTCATTTGATTCATTATATTCAATTCAATTCAATTCATGTGTGTTATTACTTGCAATTATGTGTTTCATAGGTTGATAAACATTATTCTAGCACAATCATTAATTTATTCAAACCAACGGTTATCAATAATAGTACTATTTGGCCTGACAAGCCCACCCCATATGGCTTTCGAGTGGTGATTGTAACCGACTTATGCTTTTGCTCATTACGGCTTAATCTGTGTGATTAAGTGGCTGCAGTCATTTAGGTTTGATTGTGCACTCGATTTATCTAATGTGATACACTCTTGCATGATAGTTAGTAACATGACATGGAATTGAATCACGTTGTTCATTTTAATCATTTTTACTATTTTAATCATTATATGTATAGATATAGATATAACTATGTATGCAAACCTATGTTTACTCACCAGCTAATTCGTTAGCTGACAAATACTATTTTTCACATGATTTCAGGTGTTACAGCTTAGTAGATTACCTCAAGATGCTTCAAACATAAGATTCATGGACCTAGTTTAATAAAAAGTTATTTATTATGTTTTATTTAATTATCTATTTGATTCATGTATTTGTTAACTGAATATTGAATTTAATATCTATTTAATCATTTTAGTACCATGAGCTACGAACAATCTAATCACTTACGTCCGCCCCGAGGTTTCCGCCATCGGTCGGGGTGTGACAACGGTGGTTTTTGCCCGTAAAACGTGAAAGGAGAGGGTTACTGTGTTGATCTTTATTTCTTTTTTTTTTGTTATGTTAATTAGCGTTAAGTGAAGAAATAGTCCATCTAATATAAAACAATCGTATTTACATCCGTCAAATGCAAAATAACCAAAATATTATCTAGTTTAACAGAAAAACTAACAGTTGTTAGTGTTAATACCTAAAATCGTTACAAATTAAAACCACAATACCTCAACTTGTTACAAAAAAATTATTAGTACCCAAACATGTGATTTTGACTAAACCATATATGTGACACCCCACCCGATGGCGGAACACCGGGTTGTCATAGAAGTTGGATATCAATAGTAAATAAAACACATGATAATTATTTATTAAAGTCAAATAATGATATCATAAGTTTTGGAACATGAGTCTTAAATAGAAACGACAAAATAAATAAAACCAAAGCAGTAAATTCAATTGTCTTTATCATTTCAACTAGGTCCAAGACAATCTTATGTCTTTGTAAAAACAACAAATTAACATTAACACAACCTGAAATATGTGAAAATATGGGGTAGATGTCACATATGACTAAAATTTATATGTGGGTAAATTTATAAAATTTGAACTTTAAGTTCTTTTGGCAAAAAAATAAATAAATTTACCCACATCTAATTTTAGGATTTCTAAAATTTATTTGTTAACATGCAGCTAATCTTCTATAATTATTATTATAACTAGCAAAGTTTCCTCGCACGTTGCGGCGGGCCACGTTTTGTATATGATTATAACGACACGTAAACGAACTTATAACAACACATAAACGTTAAATACAGATTCTAAAACAATTAAAAAACAAAAGAAAAGAAAAACTAAAATGTTAAGCAAACGAAATCGTGTTACGATAAATCATAACGTATTAACTTGTGAAAAATTGGTAACCCGCATAGAATTGACAAATTGGTTAGCCACATGCAAAATGTAAAGAAAGCACCAAAGAAAGTTTAGAGATAAGAAACCAAGGGGGTAGAAGCCAAATATTCCATAGTTGAGTAAAAGAGCTAAAGAAAACAAAATTTTAATGGCAGGGTTCAAACGCATAGCTTCGTGACGCACGTTTGTCACGATGACATTAACATGTTTAAATACAAAAAAGAAACTTATGAGAATACAGTACGATTAACCAAAACGTAATAAGCTGTAAAGAATCGGTTATCAACGTCTAATTTATACAACAGATCAAAATAATCATATTCCAACATGATTTAGTGTTTGTAAAGTTAGTTTTATAACACAAAAATTAAAATAGAAACTAAGATGTATAAATGAAAATTACTAAGTTACTAAGTTGATAATAAGATATTGGAAAGTTGAATAAAATAAAAAAAGCAAAAAGAAGTTACTAAGTTACTGGCCTGCTAGGTTTCGAACTTGAGCATAAGCTTTAAAAAAAGGAACAACCAACCACTACACCAAATAGTCATAACTTAACACCTATGCGCGTGTTAAATATATATACTTATAAACATCGTTATAGCCAGAAAAATCCAACTCCCACCAACATTCTACTTTAAATAATATGTAAATTTATCAATATAAACCAGATGACATCTCATAATATATATATCAAGATTAATAGACGTTCATCGTATGGGATCATCCGTAACTATAACCTCATTTTAAACCAAACCTATCTCATCTTTAACCTCACCAAACACATAACCAAGGAATAGACTTTTATTAACGACTAGTTACCATTTCTTGAGATCTTGCTAACAATAACAATGGTATCTAAAAGTAAATAGTAATAATAACTACTAAATTTGTTTTAACACTTACTTGATTGGGGATGATTTTAGGTTGAAAATAACATTTCATGAACATATTTCACTCGGTCATCATCTTCGTCCTTTGCGATCTCTGTTGTTCTCTAGGGTTTATAAGTTAACAAATCGTTCGTTTTTCTTCCAATTCAAACTCAGTCTTCAAGCATTTGGGGTGAATTTGCGAGATTGTTAACCAAGGTTTCAACTTTTTCTCTTTAACTTCGTCTTAATCCACTTTTCTGTATATTAATCATTCGTTGATTCATATTACATGGTTCGTGTATGTGTTTTTCTTCGATTGATAAGTTAGGTTTTATACTCAAGTGAACAGAATGTGGTTTTGATCGTACTGGATGTTAACGCTTCCAGAAATTAGTTTAGGAGCTATTAGGGTTTCATTCAGTGACGACCACACTTGATTTCTGAAGTGAAGCAAACATCACTATTTGTATGGATGATTTTTCAAAAGTTACATTAACATTGTTTTGTTTTTGGTCTAGGTAGCAGTTTCATCTAGAAATGCTTGAAAAGGGGTTATTTTGACAATGTCCAAGTGTAGCTCTGTTATGTGTTTGTTTGGTAAGTTTAAATGGTAACTCGTGTAAGCAGTTTTTATCATGAAATTATGGTGAAAGACGGTTGTAAATTACTGTTTCCATTTGTATATCGTGCAACGTTTTGTATAAGTTCACCGTTTTAGTTATTGTCGTATCACAATGTTAACGTGTTTGCGTTTGACTATGTTGAATCTAATTCCGCATGCCTATGTTTTGATTACCACTTCATCTGAGTACGACAGTCTTTCCGGTGTGCCAACCGCCTTTCTAAAAAAAGTTAAAAGTTGCCGAAGTGTTGCTATTGTTAGATTTGCTAATATGGACAGTAGTTTCATAATATAGCTTCATTTATTGTTGGATCGTGTATGATTGTGGTATAATCTTTAAATGTTAAACCATATATCTATTGAACTTAATGTTTAGGTAGGTGTTGAATTCACTTTTTTGTATTGTTTTAAATGATCCGTTTGTGTCCGATCTTCTCATAATTGTTACTTTGGTTTACCCAGGGAGTTGTGTGCTTTGAGTGAACGTAAGCATGGATTTAAATGCGTCACCAGAACCTGAAGAAGACGAAGGAACTTTTGAACCAACTTTCAGTGAGGACAGTGCCCCAGAAGAAACACATAGCCCTCCTCCCCCTCCTCCTCATCGTCATCATAATAATCATCATTTAGAACATGTAGAGACAGCTGTGGATATTATGCGTCGGGTACTTCTCTCTCTTACACCCTATTGTTTACTTCATTAACAATTCTAACATCCTCGTTCATAATTATTATGATTGTGTAGTTTTTCTAAGCTACATCTTTCGTATTTATTTATCTTTTGACTGTATTTATCTTAAATATTCATAGTGGTGTGCGTGCTTGGGTTTTTAGTGTGACGTGGGCCAGCTCATTATGTGATTACATTAATATTTGATGTGATTCGTCACAAATAAAAGTTTACATTATATATGATTTCCATGTGTTTGTATCCAATCATATTTTTGAGTCAGGAGCGTGAAGAAAGAAAGCTAAGGTTGAAACGAGAACGGCCAGATGATCGACCAACACATCCGCCCTACCCGTCTGGGAATGATAATCTTTTTCATATAAAGCACCAGAGAACTTATGATAAGAGTAGGCTTCCTCCAGGTAAATTTAAATATCAAGAATGTAAATATTACGTCTTTGCATATTTGATACATTATCAGCTTGTTAAGTTACCTTTAAATTAAGTTTTCATATTGTAGGATGGTTGGATTGCCCAGCATATGGTCAGGAAATAGCCTGTATAGTTCCTTCGAAAGTTCCTCTTGGTGAGGCTTTCAATGACTGTATTGTTCCTGGTAAAAGATACTCATTTAGACAAGTCATTCACCAGCAAAGAGTTTTGGGGCGGAAGGTCAGCTTGCGCAAATCCAATATACGATATACCAACTCTAGGAAGGCCTTCTTTTTATTATAGAATGATGAGGTTAATATTTGATTTGTTACCTTTTCAGCTTGGCCTGGTGATTGATCTTACAAATACAACTCGTTACTATTCTGTAAATGATTGGAGGAAAGAAGGCATCAAGTATGTTAAGGTTAGTTTCCATTTTTCCAAATACCTTTTAATCAGCTCCTGTATTGTAAGAAAAGGTTTCTAGGAGTTTGTCTTGTACCTACATATATAAGACTATCCTTTCATTTTCATTTTTGTTTCTGTTTTTATTTGATTCAGATTAACTGCAAGGGGCGTGGCTCAGTACCAGAGAATGAGGCCGTAAATCAGTTTGTGTACGAGGTAAGTTAACTATCCCTGTTTTCTGTTCAAAATGTGTCCAACCATTTTCCAAATTACAAAAAAAAACATTTGAATGACTAATGAAAACAAGAAAACAATACAGGACACTTGAATATAAATAGAAACAGTTGATAAATGTATTTCTTCTCACTCGTCAGGTTTCTCAATTTCTAGAAAGACAAAAGAACCCGAAGAAGTATATTCTTGTTCACTGTACACATGGGCATAATCGTACAGGGTATATGATTATTCATTTTCTCATGCGAACATCGCTAATATCTGTAACTCAGGTCAGTTACTTGGGTGAACTGGTTTATGTTGTTTAGTAGATTCGTAATGTGTTTTGGACTTTTTATCCAATTACTCTTGTTACAGGCAATACGGATATTTTCTGAAGCACGCCCGCCTGGAATATATAAAGCAGATTATATCGATGCCTTATATGCCTTCTATCATGAAAGAAAGCCTGATATGGTCACTTGCCCTTCAACTCCTGAGTGGAAAAGGTCTTCTGAGTTTGATCTAAATGGGGAGGCATTACCAGACGAAGATGATGATGGACTACCAGTTGACCCTCTGGATGTACATTTTCTCATTATTCTACTTGGTTACATGTTATGTCCAGTTGTCCACAACATTAGTTTTGAAACAAATTTCTATATGAATCAGGAGAATCATCATGATACAGAGGGTGTCATGACAAATGATGATGTTTTGGGTGATAGTATCCCTCAGGATCAGCAAGATAGATTCAGACAGTTCTGTTATCAAGTGTTAAAATTAAGTGCAGGGGTAAGTAAGAATCGCTCCATTGCTTATACAATTGACATTCCCATATTGTTTATTTCCTACTGTTATTGCAATTCCAATATATTCTGTCAGTATAGACCATGTAGCTGTATGATATTTTTTTATGTAGTCTTTAGTCTATAATAAGCCATCCATTAAAATGTTTTCGTTTTTGCTAGAACAACACAAGTAAAGTTTTTGTATCCTTTCTAGTGTAAAACCACTAGTTATATATAGAAACACAATGCTTATATCATTTTTTTTGACTTTATGATATTTTTCCAAAAATTTAACGAATAATATCTGGATTTTATAGAGATTTAATTTAAGATTAATCCTCAAACTAGACCTTAGTTCAATATAGAGATCACACCAGGTCTTTTTGAACACCATATTTATGAATGGTGTTGAATGATTTTTACTTTGTATTGGTAGCATTAGTGTTAGGTCTAGAACACACGAAACTAAACACACGCACACATAAGCAATAAACGAACATGAAGTTGTTAGGAAGGAATTACAAGTACAATGACATAATATGACTTATCCAAGGTTATGAAACTCAATTCCTAAGTTAGGCCCAAGCCCGTAAAACCCCATTAGGGCCGGCTGTCACTAATGAGCCTACATCACCCAGCAATTAGCCTTTTGATTTGTATGTTATTTCTTATATAACCACTTCATATTCAAATAAAATAAAAAACATCAAATTTAGCTGTTTAAAGATGCAAGCCAGTGATCCAAGACTAGTTATAGAGGTATAAAGCCATCTTTATGCACATGTGCTTCATCAAATAGGGAAGCTGCTACATTTTAGCTCGCCCAAATGTTCTAATCACCGAACTTTAAAGAATGAACTACTTTGATTGTATGACTGCCCATTTAACCCAACTCACACTGCCTTGAACGTCAGTATCAACTGTTTATGAGAGGTGACTCCAGATTTTTTTTTTAAATTAGAACTAGTAGCAGTCTTATAATCTGTAGACCTCAATAAGAGGAATTTTTAATGTTACTTGTTGTGTTCATATTGTGCCAAGGTCCTTAGTAGACTGCCTAGGGGCTTGATACGCACTGGTTAATAAAAGAGGCCTGACCTGGGTCCTAGGGTGGGGGGGAGATGGGTGGCGTATCTTCACATCTTAGTTCCATGTCTATCATTTCTATTCCTCCTATCATTATCACCCACTCATCAATGAACTCCTTGATATGTAGGTACAGTTTTGTCTGTCTGTGAAAGATAAGCACGAACCCATAATCAACTTAGGGCCTAATTTTATTGGTTTAGTTAGGGCTTTACTCTGCCTCTAATCTAAAAAGAAGGTTGCCATTGGCAATTGCTGTTTGGTAATGGACATCCTAGATGTGCCTTCAGAATGGTGGTGGGATGGGTTATAGATAGAGGTTGCAAGATGGACAGGCTGGATGATGGGCCAGAATGGGTTTGATTTGATATTGGGCCATTTTTCCATATTTTGTTTGAAACATGCTTGGTGGTTGACCCACAAACAACTTTTTGTTGTTTTTTATAATTTGTTAATGTTTAAGAAAAATACTATTTAAAAAATACTTGACTTCTTTAAAGAAAAATAGTGTAGGGGGTCGACATGTTGTGTACGTATGAAATAGACTTTGCATGACTTTTACCGATATCCTTGTTAAATAATGTTTTTTATCAATTTATGTGACTGGTTTAACCTTTTTGAGATATGAAAAACCAACTCCTATCAGAGATTCATGAGTAAATGGATCAAATCAGTACCTGTTAAAGGTTTAGGTCATTATAGCAGTATCTTGCTATGTCAACAAAGGGGTGTTTGTTGCAGACTCTCACCTTTTCGAAGAACATCAGTCTCCTTTATTAAAAGCTTTAGACTCCACCCTGCTCCCTTTACTTGAGAAGATTTTTATTTTTATCATACTACTTTTTCAAATTTGATGAAAAGCACTTGTATCAGTTGACTCAAAAGGGCCATCTGTTTCCACATGTAAATTCTTTTCTTTCACTTCAACTTTCTCATATCATCTCATCTGTGATCTATTTTATTTTTCTTGCTTCTCAGGTAAGAGGGAACCATCAATTTCCAGGTTCACATCCAGTTTCTCTCGACAGGTCTGATGTCTTAGTTCTTCATGCTCATACTCGCCTGATATATACTGACTACATTTTATTACTGTTCAGTGAGAACTTGCAACTTCTTAGGCAGCGTTACTATTATGCAACATGGAAAGCTGATGGAACGAGATATATGATGCTAATTACTATGGATGGATGCTATCTAATCGACAGAAACTTCGTCTTCCGAAGGGTCCAGATGAGATTTCCCTGGAAACTAAATAATGAAGTATGAGTTTACTCTTAAGGAAATTTCTTGTTTGAAGTCCTCGTGTGAAAAGTCCATTTCTATATCTCCTATTTTGCAAGGTCGGTGCTTTGCACCGGCCTTGCGTATTGCGTTGCGTGACGTTTTACTTTCTCTTACTTTAATGTATTTATGGTTTTAGTCCCTATCTCCTATTTTGCAAGGTTGGTGCTTTGCACTGGCCTTGCGTATTGCGTCGCGTGACGTTTTACTTTCTCTTACTTTAATGTATTTACGGTTTTAGTCCCCGATTTTTGTCGTATTTACGGTTTTAATCCCCGACTTTTACTAATTGTCATTTTATCCCCTAACTTTTCGACTTTGATTTCATACTCTACTTTGACATAACTTCAATATTGTTATCGTTTTAACCTCTAATTAACTTTTGATATTTCATCCTCTATATTATGTGACACATTATGGTTTTGCATCGTGACGTATGAGACATGAGACTTTTTTTATCAACGCATGTGACGAAGTCACATACGCAAGATCCGACTACGTGACCCGGCCGCTGCAACGCGCGGCCCGGTCGCTGCAACGCGCGGCCCGGTCTTAAATCTAGTTGTGACCTAAAAATGAACTTTTTTTGCAAGGGCTTAGCTGAAAAGGTTCACCACTTTACACTGCTTGATGGTGAGATGATAATTGATACCTTGCCAGACACTCGGAAACAAGAAAGACGATATCTGATTTATGATTTGATGGCAATAAATCAAACTTCTATCGTTGAGGTAAGGCTTTTGTGACTTGGTGTTTGGTGACTTATCGTAGAATGTTTTATATAACCTTGTGCATTTGGCCATGATATGCTTATTTTGATAGAGGTGAAAACTTGGGTGGGTTGGGTTATGGTTGAAATGGGTTCAGGTCAGCATGTGTAAACATAATACGAATGGGTTGGGTTGATTTCAAAGCATTTTCTCCCTTCTCTAAATTGTAAAAATAATCAATTTTTTATTGTCTTGTGGTATTTCATCCTTTTCGATTAAAATTTACCCAGCTATGTCCCATTACCCAAAGTTATAAAAATACCTAATGCACTGATTATCATTACAAAAGACTACATTATTAGAACACTACTCTATGTTTCTTTAATAATGCTATTTAAATGGCATTAAGCATTTAAATATACCTGGGGTCACTTATAATGGGTCAACCCCTTTTGCTTGAACACTTCTATAGAGTTTACCTCTTTGAAATATAACCTGAATCAACTCACCTTGGTAGATCTTACCTTATTGAATTTATGCCAGCGTTGTAATTTGTGGATTTAGTTGATAAAAGCAATTATATTTTAACTCATGGTGTTTGATACTTGAAACCTGATATAGCGACCTTTCTATGAACGATGGAGAATGCTGGAGAAGGAAGTGGTTGAACCTCGAAAGCGTGAACGTCATAATATATTCACAAATGGAAATTCCTTATATAGATATGAGTTGGAACCATTCCGGGTATATATTCATGCGAATTAAAACTGTCTCTTCTGATATTTACTTTCTTGGTCAAATTCATTACTTATCTTGTAAAGTTTATATTAACAGGTAAGGAGAAAGGATTTTTGGTTGCTTTCTACTGTCACTAAGCTTTTGAAGGAATTCATTCCAAAGCTTTCCCATGAAGCAGATGGTCTTGTTTTCCAGGTTCTAAATCCACACACGTTAATTTGATATTCATATATGTGTCTGCCAAATTTTTCATGAGATGTCATTTGGATCCTCTACATGACCACATCTTGAATATCCTCAGTCAAAGAGTCTAATGACCTCAATGCCCTTGTATTAGCTTTTTAACTGATTAACCAATAGGGCGTTGTGGTCATTTTGTAGTATAGGAGGTTGTCTTTTTTTATTTAGCATCATAAATATGTAATTAACTGCACTTGCTTGATGTGGCCAGGGTTGGGGTGATCCTTATGTCCCTCGTACACATGAAGGGCTTTTGAAGTGGAAATATGCCTCGATGAATTCTGTGGATTTCCTTTTTGAGGTTTAATTATCAACCTTTTTATTTGTTTTTTGCTTACATAAACCGTGTTCTTAGCGGTTAATAATTGTTACTTCCTTTCATGCTTGCATCCTCAGATGGCTGAAGATCGCCAACTACTTTTTCTATATGAGCGAGGGAAGAAGAAGCTGATGGAGGGGAACAGAATTGCGTTTGGTGGTTAGTAATAACACGCAATGGCTTTTTTTCTCTCTTAAGGGTCAAAGGAGTGAAATCAAACAAGTTAGCTAAACAAATTGGGTGGGAAAGGTTAATGGCATGAAAGTATTGAAAAGTGTATTTGTGGTGCATACAAATCTTCTAAATCCACTTTATTCACAAATTTTGATTTTTCCCCGTATTTGTATTCAACACAAACCACATAAAGATATAATATAAGGTTGACAAAAAGTGTTTCAACGCATCCCAATGAGTTTTGATCCGTAGTAAATATTACTTGTTTACCAAGCTCGCCTAACGCCCATTTTTACTGCCTCTGAAACTAACCCACCTCTAGTTCTGGAATGTCTACTAAAAAACAAACTGGATAATCAAATGTTTCGAAGTTATGGGTTTCTTGATCTAGCTTCTTGTGAAGCTGCAGATGAAATTGATCCTGCATCATACTCGGGGAAGATTATCGAGTGTGCTTGGAATTCAGAGGAAGACGTATGGGTCTGTATGCGGGTCAGGACAGATAAAGCAACACCAAATGAGTTCAACACATATAGAAAGGTCTCTCTCTCTCTCTCTCTCTCTCACACACACACACACACTCCCAACATGTTTTTTCTACCTTCCTTTTTCATTTTGTTGCAAGAAGTTGCCATCTGGGTGTTGTGATTATGATTGATTAACAAATAGATATTCAGAATTTCTCCAATTCATCTAATAATAAAGGCCATTGCCTCATGAGAAATACACAAATAGTTCCTGATTACAAGGATGAGACAACTCTCAAGTTGTTGAATCAAACATGAAATGAGAATTAAACAGAGATATGTTCATTATTGTTTTTTCGACAGTTCCTAGATTTTCTAAGAATAAACACATAGACTTGCACCTTACATGATTTGCACCCATACCCCTTGATTGTAGGGTACACCACTCAACCACACTTCTATTTACACGAACAAGAAAATCCTCTTAAACTACTAACTAAACAAGAGTGTGCTAAATACATAAGTGAAAAGACATTCCTGCCCTTGTAATTTGGATCCAGGTGACATATCTAACAATGGGTAAACAAACACACAGGTGATGCGGAGCATCAAGGACAACATTACAGAGGAAGTGTTGCTGGATGAGATCAATGAGATAATTCGGTTGCCAATGTATGCAGAACGAATTAAACATGACAGCAAAGGCCACCACCACTCAAGTTCAAGACCTAAATGAATCTAAATGGATGCAATTTAGCATAGGAAAAAGGATAACTGACATGTCTATGTAAGTAGAAGAGAGAGGGAGAAATATGGTATTATTGTAAATTGTGCTGTCTGGTGAGTTTGCATGATCCAGTTGCTGCACGTAATTTAGCATTGGACATTAGCCCTTTTTCTTTTAAGATGTTTTTTTAGGTATTATCTCAGCCACAACACAAGGATTAGTAAATGTATATTTTAGTTTCTACCTTTCATACCTTTCGGCTTTTGTGTGGTATTTGACCACCATCAATGAACCTTGTTTCATTTGAATCGTAAAACAGTTATATGAACCTAATGGATCAGGTCATAAATCTCTGTTGTTTGAATCCATGTACAAACTGCTTAGTAAGGTTTACCCCTGGGTTTGATCTGATCTGGTCATGCTTCCTTGCATTACATATATCATATATGCAAGTCAAAGCTCATAGCTGCTGTATTGTGTGTCGTATCGGATAACATAACTGTTATTTGTACCAACAGTCCATCCCTTATTTTGTGATTTTCCTCCTAAAGACAAGCTGATGGCTGTAGGGTGATTTGCACTCTTCTATTAAGTTGACTTTCAGGTGACCTTGACCAAAGTGATTTGCATTAAGTTGAAAGTTGACTGTTAGTTGATTGTTAATTGAAATGGTAAAATAGACTTTTTACAATTTTAAAGAAACAAAAACCCTTTGCAACCTTAGGTGTCACTAACATTCGTAATTGACCGCCATGATTTCATTCACGAACATGATTTCACTTCATGTGTTGTTCGAACAAGATTTTAGATGAGCCAAACTTGAGTTGTATTAAAACGAGTTGAGCTTGAGTCTAGATGAGCTCGAACTCGACTTGGCTCAGCTCATTTATACCCCTACTTGTGGCCTTTTTGGGCGATCTTATGTACAAAAGAAAAAAAAGAATGAGAAAAACTAGTCAATTTTTTAAAGCCACCACAATTATTAGGCCTTAAATTTTTCTTGGACTTTGATTTGAACATACTTATTTACTTGTGTTGTGGGTCTGTAAGCTTTAAAATCAGGTCTCTCCTTTTTACCATTTCACCTCAACCTCTAACTTTTTCTTGGACTTTGATCACTTCACATTTGAAGGCATGAGAATATGAGGTACACATTATGTGGCTTACATCATGAGCCTCGTTTGCCCACATTGTTAGTTGCCTAAGGATGTCACTTATTTTGGTCTAACTATTGTTTACTTGTTTTTTGCTCTAAGCATGTAACTAATCAAGTTTAGTTAGTTCGTTACTTTATTTTGCTTGATGGTTTTAAGGACGAACTTAGACATCCACTAGATAATAAGATATATTGTTTGTCCACAATAGATTTGAACCCTCACCATTGAGGCATTGACCACTTCTTAAGGACATCATTCCAACACATTGGTATTATTAGGCTACATGCTCTTTGGTAATAAGCTCTCAATAGTTAGTTACTTGATTTCATGTCAAGTTGAATTTGAAAATATGAAATGATTTTTTGTAAAAGAAAAAGAAAATTAGACTAAACTAGATACATGTGACTGTGCCACACGATGCGGCTAATGCATGTCTCGTGTATCGACACGCTTTGATAAAAAAAATTCATGTCTCGTACGTTACAATGTAAAATCGTAATGCGTCACATATTAAAATTTAGAGATATATCCAAACACATATGTCAAAAATGATAATTAAATCAAAATGACGAGGTTAAAGTCATAAACAGGTCAAACTTGAGTAGGATGATCGAAGTTGTAAATTTCCTAAGTCATTAGAGGACAAAATGATAATAAGTAAAGTCAAAGACTAAAAGTCATAAATATGTTAAACTCAAGTTTACATAGGCAAATACGTGGTTTGGGGGGCGGGGGGAGGGGGACCAAAATGAGAGTGTCCACCGATACTCTCATTTAGTAGTATAGATAATGTGCTAGTTGAAGACCAAAAGGTCTTAGTGTTTTAATTTCGCCTCGGGTCTCATGAATGGTTGAGGCACCCTTTGTGTGGAAGATTGGTTGAGCCGTCCCTAGCAGAGAAGATTGACGATGGGCGATCGTGAGATTTTCTTTTGAATTTTTTAGCAAAGTAAATGAATCGTCTAAACTATAAAATGAATATAATAGCATCTAGTGAGAAAAAATTAAAATTGTGTATAATAATCCATACATAAAGGAATCTGGAGCATCATGATCCTTCCATAACTTGTGCACAAACACGAAGATAATTGAGTCCACATATAAAATTTAAATAAATTGATCAACGATAAGTGTAAAGCTGCAATAGTGAAATATAATGCAACTTCAGTGATGAATGCAAATCTATTTTCTCATAATAAAATAAAAAAATAACTAAAAAGTAAAGACAAATTCTTACTTTTTTTTAACAAACACAATAAATTGTAACTAAAAAGTAAAGACAAATTCTTACTTTTTTTTTTTAACAAACACCACAATAAATTGTAAGATCTTAGTGTAACTCTTTTTACATTAAATGTCCGTATAATAACGACCGTTAAAGATTGATAAATTAATGATAAAGCCTGAAAAACTGCCACGAATCAAATTGAAGGTTTTATATAGTTTATAACGGTCGCTATAACCATAACGGCCCGTTAAAAGTACCGAAAAAAGTTAATCAATTTTTGAAATTTACAGATGTGACGCTGTACTCGACAAAAACTTCAACAAAAACTTACAACAATCAATATATGAACAACAACGATCGTTTTCATTTGAACAGTTTACTTCAACAAAAACTTTTATACTTCTACCTTTTTTCACAAACAGTTAAAAAAATGTCTTTTTAAAACACTAATTATATTTTTAGCGGTGAGAGTTGTAACTCTTATGTTGGTGAGGGTTATAACCCTGATAGTTATCAGGGTTACAACTGTGAAAGCTATTACTCGAGTGATGGTTATCAATACTTTGGTCGTTATGTTGTAAAATATAACGGTTGTTAGGAAGGTAACGATCGTTATATGGGTATTTAATAACTAAGGTATTTAATAATAAGGCAAATTGGCTAAAAATAATCCCAACTAACACCTATTGGCCGAGAATAATCCCAACTCAGTTTATTCCCTCCAGTGGTCCCAAATCCAACTCTTTTGGCCCCCAGTGGTCCGCCGTTAAGTGCACTTAACGACCGTTAACTTTTTTTTGATTTTTTTCGAATTTCAGAACAAGGTTTTATGGATATTGATCGGGAGGAGTATACGATTCAATTGATGTAAACCTTACTTCGAACTGGGGTTCCAAACGACAAAACGGTCTTCATTCGGGTGTTTAAAACCTAACTGTGCTTTAACCGGATATCAAAATTAAACCATTTGGAGCAATAATTGGAAGTAAGGTTTACATCAACTGACTCGTATTCTCCTCCCGATCAAAATCCCTAAAATATCTGTTTGAAATTCGAAAAAAAATAGAAAAAAAGTTAACGGCCGTTAAGTGTACTTAACGGCGGACCACTGTAGGCCAAAAAAGTTGGATTTGGGACCACTGGAGGGAATAAACTAAGTTGGGATTATTTTCGGCCAATAGATGTGAGTTGAGATTATTTTAGGCAAATTTGCCTAATAATAACTAAGGGCTGTTAGAGCTTTAACAAACATTATTATAATTGCTGGTTAGACAATCTATTTAAATTCAAACTCATATACACACACAACACAACCTATTGAAATTCAAACTCATATACACACACAACACAAAGACACGGACATTTGCATTTCTTTCCCGCTTCAAAACCCTCATTTCAGTTTCTAAATAATCGCAACATGAAGCCAAATCGCAAGCTCAAGAAGCCACAATCTTCTTATTCCAAGGTAACGAATCAACATTCGTTTACTCTTCATGCAATTTGTTCCAATTTAATACCCCTAATGTACCCTAACATTTGGAACTAATACTCAATTTTTAATTTTTTGTGAATGTTTGTTTGTATTTTGAGATCTGCAGTTTGATTTGGAAGAGATTATAGGGTTGACGGTGACCAATGCCAATGGATTGGCTTCTAGCACTATTGATTCAAAGTTTGCTTATACGGCAGGGTGTGTTGTGGTGGTGTATGATGTTGATTTAGGGACTCAATCGCACCTTATGGTTTCTAATCGTACGCCCAAGCCTTTGAGATGTGTTGCTGCCTCTCATGATGGAAGCTACATTGCAGCTGGAGAGGTTTATTTTTATCACTATGCTTTGTTGTATATTATTACTTTATTTATTTGAAATTAACAATTCTGTGGTTGACTTAAACATTTGTTATAATGGAAAAATTATGGAGGTGTATCATCATTATCTTTGTTAAGTTTTGCATACAGGGTAGAAATGCTAGTTGATATGCTATCAAAAAACAAATAAGGTTACCTATGTATGAAAATTTTAGTCCACTTACTACCTTATTTCTAATTTTTATTAAAAATGATAATACCAAATAGTGAAATAGTGTAAAGTTATCAAGAATTTTCGAAGTTAGTTGTCTCCGAGTGTTACATATCTTTCATTTCTTGGATAAAAGCTTAAGGGACTGTATACATTTTCCTTGTTTTTGTCTTTTTTAAATATGTTGTTTAATCTTTGTAAGCAATCTCTTGAACATACATTATGTCATAATCTGCCTGTGATCATTCCCAGGCCCAATATTGTGATGTTATTAACTATTTAACTACCACTTATATCTTCTTTGTTTTATGTTACATCATTAACAGTCAGGACATCAGCCTGCCATAATAGTATGGAGTTCTGCAACCTTGGCTTCCATTTCAGAACTAAAAGGTCACCGAAATGGTGTAGCTTGCACTGCTTTCTCACCTGATGGTTAGTTGAAACATGTTAGTTATCTCTCTAATATCCTTTTCTATATCTCATAACGTATTGTGTTCATTCGTTACTTATAGTTTATTTTATTTCATTTTCTAAAACGTCCAGGTAAGCATCTAGTGTCAGTAGGAATCCCTCAAGATGGATGCATTTGTCTTTGGGACTGGCGAAGCGGGAAACTAGTTAAAAAGCTGAAAACGTGTTCACCCTTTTCGGATGTGGCCTCAGTTAGCTTTTCAGCAGATGCAAAGTTCATCTTGACTGCCGGAAAGAAGCACATAAAGATATGGACCGTTGGACTACCTACAAAATCTCGAGCTAAAACTGAGCCAGTATCACTAACAATGCATGGAAAACATGTTAATCTTGGTAACCACAAAGGGTGTACATTTACTGATATTGTATCTCCCAAGGGTGGTGATATTGTACTTGTATATGCCCTAACAGGTTCAGGTAGATAGCTTGCATTGCTTCTTTCATGGATTCACTTTTCCAGTTTGTGCTTGTATATCTAAACTATTTCCTTCTTTTGCGTACAGGTGTTCTATGTGTTCTACATGATGGGTTGACAATAATTCAATCAGTGAATCTAATGGTAAGACTACATCCTGCATCATATTGTAAACAATGTTTATTCAATCAACATGCCCATGTCATGCATATCTCAAAAATTTGGCACTTATTGAGCATTCTTGTCTAAGTCCTTTATGTATCCGTCATAAATCGATCTTTTCCTTTATAGTTTTCTCATAATTTCTTACATTCCTTCTATCTGTTATATAATAAAACTATTAGGTTGAGAAAGGCTATGCATTATCCACATCACAAGAGTTCATTGCATGTGCATGCAACAATGGAATTGTGAAATTGTACACCATTAGTTCCCTTGAATATGCTGGAGAGTTACATTATAGTGATGAAAAAGCAAACAACAATACAACAGAAAGTGAACTGGCTACCTTTCCAGATGCAATAGCCTGCCACTTTTCTACTTCAGAAAAGCTTGGTAATCATCGCTAGGATACAAGTTTTAAGTTAGTTCCGGAGTTTTATATTTGCCATAATTTCTATTTGAGCAAGAACTAAAAGACAAAGTTATCCATGCTCCATAGTCATAAATTAGAATGATCTTAAGCTTTCTTTTTTTCAGTGGTGGTTTATAGAGACCAGAGTCTCTATATTTGGAACATTCATGGAAAATTCCAGGTGATTGCTCAATATTTCACTGACAAAAAACTAATCCATAAATTATGACTACTTGGTGCAATAAACAATTGTTGTGTTGGTTAGGCTACCAAGTGTTGTGTGCTAGTTTCACACAGTGGTTGCATATGGGATATCAAGAATCTTTCATGTGAAAACATGCATGATCCATCTCTTGCATGTGTTGCTAGAGGCTGTACTGGCGGAGTCTCCTTTGCAACATGCTCAGCAGATGGTAGTATTAGGTTATGGGATCTTGCCTTGCAATCTGTGTCAACACAACGTAGATCAACTCTTGCCACAGATCAACATCATGTCATTACTGAACAACATGACATTTTGTGGTTAGGTAACATCTTGCTTTTATTTTTATTTATTTTACTTTATAGTATCTGAATGTTGTGTACGTGGTGGAAATCTTGATCAGTTGCTTATTCTTAGGTTAATTTGGGTTATGTTTTTTTCTCAAATGTGTCAAAACAAAATAATTAGCTATGAGAAACACAGCAAACGGATTGAAGGTTGATCAAAGTCTATATTTTTGCATATAACCTCCTAATTTGTAATACTATTGTTCTTGATATCATAGTTAACAGTTACACTTAAGTTGATTATAGTTTTTTTAAGAAATCAAAAAGAAAGTGTGTGTAGGTAACTTAACCTTACCTGATCTGGTCTGCATAACAAATCACCAGTTATTAATTCGAACCCGTTTTGACACGTTGTCCAATCCACCCATCTTAACACCTCTAGTTGTGTTGTTTAGTCGTTGATCCACACAATGTTTCTTTGTGCAGTAGGTGGTGGAACTTTTGAACGGGAGTCAGTGGTATCAGGTGTTATTACTAAAGGGTATCGAACTATGGCTGTTAGTTCAGATGGAAAACACCTTGCTGCTGGTGATTCTGATGGAAACCTGCATATCTTTAACTTATACACATCGGAGTATACATGTATACAGGTGTGTAATCATTAAATGTGATTCCCAATTTTCTTCTATGCCTTTTCCTCACCTAATCACACATGCTTGCAGGATGTCCATGAAGGAGAAGTTCTTTCCTTAAATTTCAGCATGCCTGTCAAAAAGGGAACTAATTCCTCTGTTGAGGATTTAGAAAGCTACTACTTTTTAGCATCAAGCGGACATGATAAAATGATACATCTTTTTGATGTAAACAGGTTTCAGTTGTTTGACCTCTTGATAGACATTTTTGGCGTTCCATTGTTTCATTTTAGTTCTTTATACGTGTTGTCCCATTCAGGAAGTTTTATCCGATTGCCAGTATTAATGATCATTCAGCTGCCGTATCTTTGGTAAAACTAACTGGAAATGGGCGAAAAATCATCAGTTGTGGTTCTGACAGGTTTGTATCTATTATGCACTGATCTAACATATATTTTGAGATGGATGGATCACAGTTATTGTCATTCTGGATAATCATTTTAGCTTCACATAGGTTAGATCTTGTGCAGAAAATGAGGAAGCCCATATCTATATTTCACTAGATTGCCTTCAGTGATTTACTTTATCTTTTGTTTATGAAGGTCCCTAATATTCCATGACGTTGCTGAAACCGATGAGGAGTATACTATTTCTCGTCCACATCAGCAAAAGGCATCTCATGGAACTATATATGATATTGCTATTGATCCAATGACACAGACTGCTGTTGCAGCAGGACATGCAAGTTGATTTTCAATATTTTTCATCATATATGTTTTCAACACCTAAAACGTTTAATTATTTTTTATTTGGTACTACAGGATAAGAAGATAAACGTTCTGGACATTGCTTCTGGGCAAGTAATTAGATCATTCAAACAGGGTGGAGAGTTTGGGGACCCAACAAAAGTAGGTGCCTTTCTTGTATGCTCAACATGGCGATTAAAAATTATTTGCTAACAAGTTTCGTCCTCAGGTTTGTCTGGACCCAAGTTGTAGCTATGTGGTTTGCTCATACTCTGATAGATCTATCTGCATGTATGATTTTACAAGCGGTGAGATGGTTGCACGCGCAACGGGTCATGGTGAAGCCATTAATGGGATCATCTTTCTACCTGACTGCAAACATCTGGTTTCTGTGAGTAACTATATGATTTGGAACTTAAATAATGTGTAATATTGTATTCTTTATGGTTTTGGTTATAGTTTAACTGAAGGGTGTTCTCAGGTAGGAAGTGATGGTTGTATATTTGTTTGGAAAGTGCCTGCATTCTTGACATCAAGGATGCTGCAGAGGATAAAGAAAAACTCTTGTCCATTGTCCCCAAACATCATTTCTCAGCGCACAGCTGCGGATCGAATTAAATATTATGAAGAAAACTATCTGAGATCACAATCCACTGGTGCAGCTGTTATTCATGAAGGAAAATGTCCTCAAGGGACACCGGCATTCAGATTTAGTGTCTCCAGACTTCCACAGTGGGCAAAATCTAAAGTCACCAGTCCTTTTGTGATCCCCATGGACCCTATACCATCTGAGGTATGCACAAATAAAGAGCTATAACGTATACCGGTGGTAGGATGGGTGTGTTGGGTAACAAGTTAAAATGGGTGGGGTTGAACATGTCACTTTTATGTGCAGGCTGGATGGAGTTTGGTTTGCCTATTAAAACCTTTTTTTAATCAAATTTTATAAATGCTGGATGTGGTAATTTTGATTACAGAAACAATGTTATTGCATTATGGTCTAACTTTTTGAAGAAACTATTTAAGAGGCTGTATAAACTAGAATAGGATGGGCGTGTTGGGTAACAAGTTAAAATGGGTGGGGTTGAACATGAAAGTTTTATGTGCGGGCCGGATGGAGTTAGGTTTACCTATTAAAACCTTTTTCTTTATAAAAAATTATAAATATTGAATGTCTTATGTCGTAGTTATGATTACAAAAACAATATTATTGCATTATGGTCTAACCTTGTAGAAACTATTTATAAGAGGCTGTATAACCTAGAAATCAACTTTGGGGGTTTTCAACCCTGTTTGATCCATCTAACTCTTTCCCTTTTTAGCTTAGTCTTTTGATATGATCTGATTGAGATATAAAACCTAGGTGCTGTTAATAAAAATAGACAAAACCTAGGTAGTCAAAGGCGCAAGGCATGGTGTAAAGGGCGTTCCTGGCGCCAGGTGCAAGGCACAAACTTAGCGCAATAGTAAAAATTAGAACATATATAATAGGTGTAGGAAGTTGATAATTTTATACTATTCTAAATAATAATAAAACCTGATATTATTTGCTTTTAAATCAAAGTCCAAAAATGAAGAAATTTGGTTTTTTAAGTCCACATTGCATTGCTTCATGTAGAGAAAATAGGCAACATAGATGGCTATAAAGGCAGGTCAAAACAAAAAACCACAAGCATGTGCTTGGCATATGGCTAAGCAAACCAGGGTTGGTATTAGTTCATATTTGTACTAGTAGAGTCTAGTTTGGGTTGGTTCAGTCTGGTATAGGCGCCTGGACGGAACAAGGCACTCATCTTGCCATCATCTCATGAAGAAGATTTCATCTCATGAAGAAAATTGCCTTGCATGCGCGTAAGGCGCCTAGGCCTTACCTTGCCTTTGAGTACATAGGATGATACATTGATACACTATCTAACTTGATCTGTTGTATAGAAATTGCCACCTCTGAACTGAAGTACGTATGCAAAAACATCTAAGCATACGCACGTTTTTTTTGGATGCTTTGTTTTGTGGTCATATTTTTTTGTCTAAGCATGAACTTGACTTGCCTTGAACTTTGTTGAAGATTATTTTGGGCAATCACCCAGTTGGCTCATATTGAGTTTTTATGGGATGACATATTTTATCAGCTTCTGACTATGTCTAAGTAATATCGGACTATGATTAAGGGCTAGTATGAAGTTATTTCTTGAAGATAATCTTTGTGCTGCTGTATCGTTCTTGTGACTTCAAAACACTAGGAACTAAGTGAAGGATGGTGTTGTGGTAAGTCTATTTATCAAGAAAATTCAGTAAAGTAGGTGATGATGATTTATTGATATTTCTATCATCAAGATAAGCAATGATAGTTATCTATGATCAATAGGTAACAGCATTATATTTACACTTAGATAACACATAATAGGATTATGAGATATCGCTTAGCATGCTTGATTTGATTATTGAACTAGGGTTGAAATGTTGAGTTGGAAGTCTTTGGGAGAGACTCCTGCATCTCTAAAACATGTCAAACAGTTTTACATTTTATTTTTTTATTTTTCAGAGATATATCAGTTTGGTCGTATCTAGGATTCTAGGATAGCTCATTTCTCTGAGAATGAGGACACAGCCCCATCCCATTTTAAGTGCAGAATTTGTTCACTTAATTCTTATGGTTCTACTCCTTAGTCTCTAATGCTTGCATTGTTCTTTGGTACTTTGGTAGCAGGTAGTTAGACTAGAAGATCATTCTCCCTCCAAATCAAGTAGTGTGGGAAATCCTCCTGTGAACCTATTATTACATACTCCATCCATACATAATCCAAGATTGTCCAGAAATTTATCTGTTCCTAGCTACAGCAAAGATTCAACCACCCAAGGAACTTGCAGGTATTAACTATTAGCTGTAATTTTGAGATGACTATTCAGCACCAGTACACTTCATTTCTACATTGTGCAATTTCTGCCCATTTACTGTTAAACGGGTCGTTATGTTTGACTCTAATGTGTCAAACATGTAATATAAAAAGATTAACATAAAAGGAAACAAGTCTAAGTGGTCCAAAGTGTATTCTTTATGCATAAAATAGTTTACATACTTATATTTGTGAGGGTAGTTATTATAATTGTTTTTAAAATAAATAATATTTGCAACCATATCTGACACTCACACACTAGATATTATAAAAGAATTTGAAAATGTTTGATAATTAGTGTTTTGGGTTAGCCTGGCTCATAAAATACTGGTTGAACCCTCCTCTAATTGTGGATTGTTTATAAATCTATTACAGAAGCTTTGCATTGGACAAGCGCTGGTTCACCATTCACAATGTCTGTCTAGATTTTTTAAGTTCTCCTGAGGTATCAAATGTGAAGGAACAAATGGTGCCCTTGTCTTCAGATTTACGTAAGCCCAAACTACATTCATACTGGAAATTAATATTAATCAGTTCCTGTCCCATTTTTAAAATTATAACTTTGACTTTCCCATTTTTTTTGTTCCTAGTAATTTTATACTTTACTTAAGTTTTAACCATCTTTTGAGTCACTAGTTAAACTATTCGTTAGTTTACTTGTCAATTTATATTTAGATCTTGGTTTTAAAAAAGCGTTAAGCGCATAAAAGTGACAAGGTCCAAAATCAAAGCGCAAAGCGTAAAGCGAAAAAGCGGTGCGCTTTTCATACGCGAAGCGCACATGTTTAAAAATAATATATAAATTATATATATTATATATAATCTAATTATATTACAAATAAATCAATAATATATATAACAACTAAGGTTTAAGGTAAAATCCCAAAGTTTAAGTCTTCCTTCTTGGCTTTGTAAAGTGTAAACTACCTTCAATTTGACAATTTAGGGTAAAATCTTGCTAACTTTTGCCACCAACAGCTATATCGGGATCTTTTATGGGCTTTGTATGCCCATTAACATGTTAAAATTTTAACAAGCCCAGATAATAGTTGAAAAACTGCTTATTTTCCAAAAGCGAGAAAGCGGTAAAGCGGAAAAGCGTGAAAAAAGCGTACGCTTTTCAGAAAAAAGCGCGCTTTGGGTAAGCGAAGCGCAGAGGATTGCGCTTAGCTGCGCTTTGCGCTTAAGCGCGCTTAATGCGCGGTTTTTAAAACCAAGATTTAGATTAGTCCAACTGACCACCTATTTCTTATATGTTGATGGATCTTTGCAGCACAAAGCCCTGCTTTAGAGGAAACCAAAATTGAGCCCATGAAACATTCACCCATGAATCCTATTGTTACCAAGTTTACTTTGGATCCTACTTCTGACAACAACGGTGATGTTGGGCAGGCTTCACATGTAAATGTTGATGAATCGAATGAATCTGGTTGTTTGAGCCATCAACACTGGCTGAATAATGCATGTGCTTTAGGGGAAGAACTTTCCCTTCAAAACTCAAAGCAGCTGCAACTTTCTACATCTGTGGACCAAGTTGATGCTGATAACTGCATCCTTATTTCTGGCAATAGTTCAGCAGTCTCTAAGCCCAAGGTTACTTTTAGTGATTTAGTGTTTTTAAAATGAAAGTAAATACACCCCACCCCAGGTCCCAAGAAATTGCAACATTTGATATTATCATCTTGCAGTCAACTACCTTATGTCTTAAATGTTTTCCAATAATGCATTAGATGGATAGGTGTTATTAAGTATTAACTTTGAAATTTGAATTTTCTGAAAAGCAGTTTTTGTACTTTCACGGGACATCGCAAAATATTATTTTCTTTCTTGCACGTCTATTTGGATAGTAGGATAGTATCACATGTAGTATCGTGTGCCATATGTACACATATTTTACGTGTGTATGTATTTTGTTTCAAATGTGTTTACATTAATAAACTCATAGATTGTCTTTCTGCCTTCTCAGATAGAAGCACCAACAACATCTGCAAGGAAAAGGTATTCTGCACGGTTTAGTGTGCGGAGGGATCTTGTTCGTGGTCAAACCCTGGTACTGGATTCACCCATTGTTGACCTTTGTCAAGCTACAAATAGGACAAAAGAAACCAGTCTCGCCAATGTAACAGACTCTTCTGTGACCAAACAGGAAATTTCAGAAAGAGGAAGTAGTAACCAACAGGTATCATTTATGATTACAAAACTATATTATTACAATAAGTATGTTTTGACTAGTCCTGGAGTTTGCCAGTTTTCATCCATCGACCCTCCAGCAAAACCTTCATGTGGAATTAAAACATTTCCTTTGCAACTTTTTATGAAAAATTACATATTTTCCTGCTATTGTCACTGCATATTATTGATTTTACTTTTGAGATTTATGTGTATTGTTATTGTTTAAGGTTTCCTAACATCATTATGAAACTAATTGTCAACTCAGATGGTGCATTATTCATTGAAAGTAACATAAATCTTTTCATGAAATGATTAATGGCAGCGTGAGAGGAGCTCAAACTTGCTAATCCCAAAGCACACTGCCTCCCAAAGTAATTCAAGTTCTTCATCGTCAAAGTCAACAGAAGTCAAAACAACAATGATAAAGGACCAACAAGAAGCCTGTGACATGATCAGAAACGACAAAAGCAACGTATTTACTGCATGTAAAGACGCGTTAAGAACTCTAGATGCCTCAAGCAAGACTGCCCTTGAGGTATTTTCTAGACTAAAATGTATAACATCAACACACGAGAATTATCCAGAAGCATCCGAAGCACAGTTATATGCTGAGGCTGCGGAAATACTTCCATCAATAGCCAAAAATGTGCATGAAATTGTGAAATGTGCAAGTTCATGTGGAGTAGACAAAGTGGACATCCCGGGTTTTGAACCGTTGCTGGGTAAGTTTGCTGAGAGTTTATCTCAGAGGGTTATTGAATTACTTAAGGAGAGCTGCACAAGTTCATGATGAAAATTGTATATAAGGGAATTTCATATTATACTACAAACGAGTACGTATATAACCACTTTAGCAAGCTTATGGATATACTTTTGTTCTCTTCAAGTTTATTTTTGTGCATTATATGGTTACCACGGTTAGTAGCTTTACTTTTTTTAACGATATTCTGAACTACTTCAAATACCCGAGTGAGCCTTTCTGAAACGGAATATCAAGCCCCCTTAGTGGCATGCATTTAGTGGCATGCATTTCACATGTTATATGATTTGTCATACTATACTTAGGCCACGGAGTGAAACATGAGCTGTGCAACTAAGATGCATGGGCTCACGAGTTCGGTGGCCTGGGTACAAAGAGTTCAACCCGCAAGGGTTTTTACAAGTTTTGTAGCTAGTATACAAGCTTGCTGAGGTGGGCTTGTTTTTGAAGAAAATTAGTTTGTGGGTCTCATCCATGAATTGTTTGTGTGGCGAAGAGTTTAGTGTTTTTGGGTGTCCCTTTCCCAATAGCTCATAAGGTTAAAGTTTTTATAAAGTGACGTGGTTATAACTTATATCTAAATTGCCCTATTTGTCGTTTAACTACAATAATTATATGATTGCCTCTTTTTTAAAAGAATTGTTTCAAATCACATTCTTTACACTAACGAGTGTAAAAATTTTCCGTTAGCTTTTCATGTGCATTTCACGTGATGTACTTTTTGACCCTTTCACCCTTAGGAAAAGAGGTTTTAAGTTAAGCGTGTGTTGCTTGTTACTAGGTGGTGTGGGTTCGAGTCCCCCCACTTGCATATTATATTATTTTTTAGTGTTTTCGTTTTTCACATTTTATACTTTTGGTAGTCCCTCAACCAAACAATTGCATATTTACACTTATAAATATTCTCTAATTGCATATTTTTCCAACTAAAAAATCAATTGTATATATACTCAATATTAACTCAAAATTTTAAATATGACCATATTAAAAATTGATATATATGCAAATTAAAGTTATTATATGGGGAAATATGAAATTCATTTTTTTTTGTCAGGGAAATATACATTTAAAGTGTTTTGGATGTGGAAATATGTATTTACCCCAAACTTTAATGTGTTTACGACTTTGACATTCTTACTCTACTTTAACATATTTCTAGCATTGACGATCCGGTTTCAACTTAGTTTTATTTTTGATATTTACGTTTGTTATACACCGGTCTTTTAATATGTTCTGCATTACGAGTTTACACCATAACGTGCGAGATATTTAACTTTCTTATCAACGCATTTGACAAAGACATGAACAAGAGACCCTGTCGTTGCAACGCGCATTCCGACACATAAATCTAGTTAAGAAGCTAAAATTAAAAATGACACCACTTAGTTTAATTTGTAGAACCTTTTCGGCTTTATTTTTTATATAGGAAAATTTCACGATGTTAATTTCTCCCATAAAGTTGTTAATGGGGATCGGTTGATTCTCGAATACAATTTTGTTTTCTTTGCTTTTCAAATAGACCAACAAAGAAGATGGCTTCAACTAAAGAAATTAACATATAAAAATACATAGTCTATGTAAATTATTTATAAAGTCGGATGTGTATAATACTCACCTAAAAACACATGTTATATATAACATATGATGTACATAACTTGTCAAGTATTACTAACAACAAAATCTTGCAACTATTAATAAGGATTTACATTGAACGCTCCACGCATATGCAAATTAGAGTGTTTTACAAGTTAATTGGTTTGCTCATTAAATGGGTTAACACTATATTTAAACGTCAAACTAATAATTGACGGACTGACGGTTGAAATCTAATTTAAAGTATACACGTATCATATGCAGATGCCCTTAAACTCAAATTGTCATGACTCAAAATATAAAAATAATATCAAAGTTTATGATTAAAAGATCTTAACCATTAATACACTTTATTAATGAAGGTGATGTTGAGTTATAAATATAAAAATAGATTATTATATGAAACAAACACGGTGAATTTTTAAATACTGAACTGAACTATTAACGGGTGAAACTGAGTCGTTAAGCAAGCTAAGGAGACGAGACTCAAATCCAAGTGCCGTTGTTGCCCTAGTTCTCCACCAAACCCAAATTATCGCTGCTGCTGCTGCTGCTGCTGGTGGTGGCCATCGACTACAATTCTCAATCATCGTCCGCAGATAGATAGATAGACCGATTGATTGGTTGATTGATTGTTGACGAATTTACATTTCAAGGCAAGTTAGAGTAAATCGTTAATGTTACTATTATATGCATCATCAACTTGTTTTGTTTTTCACTTTGTCAACTGTTAGGGTTTTAAATCAAGTATAATATACTAAATAGCAGGTTGTTGTGTTGTTTTTCTCCATAACAATGTTCCTAGATCGGTTGTAGTTGTGTTGATATATTGATTATGTAACAACAAACAATGTGACTGTTGTCTAATTGTACATGTGTTATGTATGTTTGTTGTATATACTAATACTAGAAGAGGATAATCAAGTGCAGAAATGGGAAAAGCATCCAGAGATAAAAGGGTATCATTTTTTGTCTTCATTTTATTCTCTTATAGCAGCTGCAGTAGCTTAATCACTTAGTTATTGTGAACCTAGGATATTTATTACCGCAAAGCAAAAGAAGAAGGTTGGCGTGCACGAAGTGCGTTTAAGCTCCTTCAAATTGATGAGGAGTTCAACATCTTTGAAGGTCTTCACTCTGGATTATTGTTTTTGTTATCAAGATGAGTTTTTGTTGTAATGCAATTAGCATTTGGCGTAATATCATTTGCATTTCAGGAGTGAAGCGTGTGGTCGATTTATGCGCAGCACCTGGTAGCTGGAGTCAGGTGCCTCATTTGCGCTATTCATTTTTGTCTTTTTCGGGTCTAGCACAAATGTAATTAGCATTATTGTTCACATCTTATTTTGTAGGTTTTAAGTCGTAAGCTGTATCTCCCAGCTAAACAGTCATCTGACCTTCCGCTTATCGTGGCTATTGATTTACAACCCATGGCTCCAATTGAAGGTGTGATCCAAGTTCAAGGAGATATTACAAATGCTAGAACCGCTGAAGTGGTGCGTTCAAATCTTTCTGTTGCACTACTTACACAAAAACCAAAAAACATTGGATGGTTTTCTCTGTGTCCTTGTTATAGATTTCATCTGTGACTTTTTTTCTTTATCGTTATTTCATATGTATTTTCAGGTCATTAGGCATTTTGATGGATGCAAGGCTGACCTAGTTGTCTGTGACGGTGCTCCTGATGGTAAAATAGTTCTGCATATTTGTTTTTTGTTTTATTTTACAATTTAGTATAGTCACTTGAACGGTTATTAATCGTACTTCCACCTTTCAAATATAGTTACTGGACTTCATGACATGGATGAATTTGTTCAGTCACAACTGATATTGGCGGTAATTATTTATAAAGCTTAAGCTATTCAGTTTTACATATTTGTAAATCTCTGGATTTCATTCAGCTCTAAAATCATTACATTTTTTCAGGGGTTGACAATTGTCACTCACATTCTCAAGAAAGGTGGAAAGTTTATTGCAAAGATCTTCAGGGGAAAGGATACGAGCCTCTTATATTGTCAGGTTCAAAACTGTCTCTAAAAGTTTCCAGATTTGAGTAGCTTACTCATGCTGAATATGAAAATGCTATAAAATGAAGCCCTGTTGTGGTATTGTACTTTCAGTATACGGAAATGTCTTATAATCTGTTTTCATGCAGCTAAAACTATTTTTTACTGAAGTAACTCTTGCAAAACCAAAAAGTAGTCGAAATTCAAGCATAGGTGAGTTCCACTTTAACCTTGTCTATTTAGCAGCCACCAAAATGACCACTAAAATTTCAATATTTTCTTATGTTGAATTGAGTATGTCATTATGGATTGATATTAATGAGTATTGTTTGAAACAGTGCTGTAAAACCTGATTAAACTGCCGCTTACATCTCTGCTTAAATATTGGCTTGATTACTTTCTAAATTTGACATCGAATATCCCGTGTGGCTGAGGGGGACTAAGCAGGATATTAATTAAAAGAAATAGCATGCTACAACCTGCTAAATGAGTTCATCAAGCACTAAATTAGAAATGTTAGGATACAGTTGGAACTATTCTGAACATTTTGTTTAAAGGCTAAGCCTCAAGATCAAAATTAATCCTTTTCGGTGGATTTTGTAAAGAGCTAAGCAAAAACTAAATAGTGCAAAGGAGATATTACGTAATATTTTACTAGATGAGATGGGATATTCATAGAAATGCGACATACTTAAGATAGAGTTCATAGTTGAGTTACCATTTTTTACCCTTGGAGTTCTGGTCTATACTTGAGAGATTAGGCATGCATGCATACGAGAGTAGACTCATCTTAAGAGATGTTACAGAATATAATGAGTTTCATTGTTGTCAATCAAGTAAAGGTTGTCGTAAAATACATCTTGGCGATTTTTCATAATCTATAGAGCATCTTAATCTACTTTGTCACTTGCAGTCCGGGTAGTATAGTTTAAATTCATGTTTGCATGATTTAAGTATTATTGTTATGACTGGATGAGTGGATGGTTGGTTCTTCATGAGTTGGCTGTTTATTTTTTTTTTGTCAAAAACAGAGGCATTTGCTGTTTGTGAGAATTATTCACCTCCAGAAGGATTCAATGAAAAAGATTTGCATCGCCTCCTAGAGAAGGTCGGAACTCCATCTGGTGCAGACAATTTAGGTCCCTCTTCCCCCTCTTACTTTCCACACACACACACACACACACACACACACGTATTGTATGATGTTTATTGATCTTTGTTTAATCACAGATTGTAGTAGTGGATGGTTAGAAGGGCCAAACAAGGTTTATATACCATTTCTAGCTTGTGGGGACCTTAGTGGTTATGACTCAGACAGATCATATCCACTTTCTAAAGCCCCTGATGGCTCCTACAAGATCTTGGACCCTGTGCAGCCTCCGATTGACCCTCCGTATAAGAGAGCTCTGGAAATGAAGAAAGCTTCAAACCATGGGTTCGAAAAGGTTTCTCTTGATCTTTGATTTCCCTCTTTAATCATACTACTGCTACTATTCGATTATTATCATCAACTTGTACCCTAATCGGATTAGATTTAGTAATCTTTTAAAGAACATTCCAAAAGATAGTCTTTTGAGTGATTTTAGTGTCTTGGATGTCATTTAAGTTCAAATTATACCAAAAAAGTTTTAAGATAGCTTAATACTAGCATACATTTGTTTTTGGCTCGAGGTGTTCGATCATTGTACTTTTTTGTTACTGATCAGGTGTCGTTTCATTTGATCTTATGTGGCTTCCATGTAAAGATCATTCATCATAATCATGGTCTTTGGTAACGTTGTTTCATAGAATCTAAATACTAGAACGAATGAGAAGTAAAACGAAATAATAAAACATGAAGACGTCGTGCTGCACGATTGGTTTCCTCATTTGCATTTTCATAATTTTCTTTTACGTTAGATTATGCATTTGTCTGGCTTTCTTGAGTAATAACTAATAACTTCCATGTGAACATCAACTACTCCATGTATCTTGTATGTTAGTTAAACTTTTGAGATGCAAGCTCTTGAACATCATCATTAGTGTTCTATACATAATTGCTAAATAACATGATTGTAAAAAAACATGGTTGTATTATTGTTGACAATCATACCCAATCAATGGTATGTACACCACATAACATTCCACCTGCAATGATTATAATACCTGAACATCTCTTATAACACTTTTAACAACCTCTTATAAGCACCTTTCATACAACACAAGCCACATCTTAAAACACTTTGATATAAATATATGGGTGAAGATATTCTACACGTATATTCGGTATGAAGTCGAAGTCGAAGTCGTGAGAAGACGATTAAACGAACTTGAGAAACATGAAATTATACAAATTGCATTTATAAGAGATAAGGAACATCAATGCTAACTTGCAAGCAAGAAAGTATACCAAAATTAGGAAGTATAAATTAGCTAAACAATTAATTTCTCACACAGGTACACACACCATCAAGAGAATTCGAGTTTGAAATGATTAAATGAGATAAGAACAAGAGTTTTGTTTTTGTACTTTTCACATCAAGTGTTAACTAGCTTAACAAGAAACCGTTAGATTAATGTGGACATGAGAACTTCAAAGATGCCAAAAAGGGTCTAAGTGAGCTTTAATCAAAGGAAAAAAAAGGTTTACATCTTCATCTCCTAATAATTAATGTTTATTGATTTGTTCTTGATAATATAGATTACTAGGTTTAATACCCATGTGTTAAACACGAGTTAAATAGTAAATATTTAGAAAGAAATTATAACCATTATATTTAACAATTTGTAAAAATATATCATTTAAGGAGTTGGCTCCATCAACTTGCATGGTGAAAATTTAACTAAATTTTACCTCTCAAACTTTCTATTAGAAAAAAAAATTTCTCCCCCAAAACATTGCCCCCTAAAACCTTGATATTAGATAGATTTGTATTTTAATCATTTAATATTTGATTCAATTGCATATTTATCCCTATAAGCACCCCTTAATTGCATATTTTCCAACTAAAAAAATCAATTGCATATATACCTAATGTTAACTAAATGACCTTATTAAAATGAGTATATTTGCAAATTAAAGTTGTTTATAGGGGGAAATATGCAATTAATTTTTTAGTTGGGTAAATATGCATTTTAAATATTTTGGAGGGAGAAATATGCATTTAGCCCTTTATATTTTAATCATTTCAAACTAAAGTTTCCCTCGACTTGTGCTCTAAAAATGACTCTAGCAATAAAAAATAAGTTTTTAAATATTCTTCAAGCGATATTTAGACATTGATGAATATTTAAAAATTCATTTTTTACCAGTTTAAACCTTAAATCCTTCCTTAGTTTCCCGGTGGCTTCGTCATTGCAGCTAGCAAGGGGCGGATCTAGCCTTAGGACATTGGTAGTATCCACTACTCAACTTTTATGTGAAGTGTAAAAATTCAAATTTTCTTGTTTGTTTTATGTATTGGTATATCTTACGTTCAAACGAATTTTATGTTGTGAATTTTTCTTCTAGATCCGCCGCCAACGTTTCCCTGGACCACCAACTGTTGCCATGACTTGCATGCACTGCCTACCGGCTAGTCGGCTACCAAGTTAGTTTTACATTTTTACTTAGTCGCCTTTTAGTTCAATTAGAAATTTAGTGTTTAAGGTATTTAATTGTTGAAAGTTGATGAATGTTTGATTTAGATTTTCGTACAATTGTAAACCATTTAGTTGATATATCATGATATTGCTAATCAAGAGGGTGAACGCAAAAAAACTTTAACTAGTTATACACACGAACATAAAAATCAACAAGAGCCTCAAAAAGAGATCCCGCTATATCACACCCTCAAAAGTCACAAAAGGGGTTCTACCACTAGACACATGACAAACCATGATCCAAATCATTATTTACACCAAACGCCTCTAAATTTGATTAACAATGACGTATATGCCTCTACAAATGAGGGAAATGTATACCAGAGTATTAGTTTAAAATATGCGGAAGCGTAACTATAAACTAAAATGTTAATGCGTTAAATATGTGCACCTAAAGGTAATTTAGTTAAGTAAACCAAAACAACTATTTAAATGTTTCATGTGACTCATGCATGCATGCCCCAACGTGCAACTAATCTTGTAGACCTGCGAAGAGAAACAAACCTAAGTGTCAACATAAAGTTGGTGAGCTCACGAATAGGCAAAACTAATCCTGAGTTTTGTAAGAAGATAAAGTACGCATGTATATCGGTGTAAATAACTAGTCTATAGTTTTATGCTACACTAGTGGAAACATTTTGCGATCAAAGCTGACAAGATAGGAGAAAACCAAGTATAGAGAGAGACACACATGTGGTGGTGTTGGTGGAGAAACTGATCTAGAGTTTCTATAACTTCGACATAAGTGTATATCATTAACGATATTCGAAGTTTTATCATCAATTCCTTACAATCTTACATATCATTGTTGATTAGGGTATTCTTTTAATTGCTCAAGAGTATCCTAAACATAAAACGAAAAAAATGTTAAAAAAAAACTATACTCTATACTACTATACACATGAAATTTGAGATGTAGCCCGAGTTACGGCTAGGCTATATATAAATCTATCCATGGGTCAGTGTTGGTTAAGTGTTAATTGGTTCATATGTATTTTAACACCACGAAGTCAGTTAAGTTTAACATGTGAACTTTAGTGTGAATTAACATTGATCATTTTACACTAGTTCACATGTGAAAAGCCACGAGCTTGTTTACTTTCTATTAGTTATTGAGATTGTTCTCACTTATCTAATCTAAGCAAATCAAATAAAAGATAATAGTCATGTTCACATATGAAAATCAGCGTATCACCATGTATCTTTGTCAACTTCTATACTCGAGAATCATTCATCAAGTTGTTAACGTATCACCTGAAAATAAATCTAAAATGACTAAAAAATGTTAGTCGAGTACGTTCAAAACATTTCCATAACCCTCTTACGCTATCCTTAAGCTTAGCCATGTGTCTTGTGCCGGCCTTCAACGGCCTAGAAACACTCATCTTGTATTTCGATGTATCCTTCAAAAGAGCGACACATCACCCTCCACCTAACACTCAGATAATGTATAGGACGTAATCTGTAACAAAGTGTAAAAGAACTTTATCTGCAACAAAATCTTAATATAAAAGATGTAAATCGTACTTTTTGAAGACAAGGGAACATGTTAATAATCCTAAAAGGCGATTTTTGTAATTTTATTAAATATTTTTTATATATATAAAGTTATAAATGGAGTAGTTTTAATAAAAATTAGTATTAAAAGTTAATTAATATAATATAAATAAATTAACAACTACTATGTACATATATATTCAAAAGTATAAAATAAAAAATGTAAAAAGAGACAACTAAAGTTTGCACGCGGACGATCAAAGCTAACCCCACTTCATCGCCGGCACACCATGCACGAAGATGCTCTATAAATATAAATAAATATATAATTAACACATTACACATGCATCTTTACATGCATATATGCTTTGCCTTAAATCTTAATTTAACCATATATTGTTTATTCTTTTCAATCCAAATCTTACGTTAGCTTTAAACAATAAAACAATTCTCACTAGTTCATTTAGTAAATTCAAGATGTATACAAGTTGATCCTGCTCACACTTAATTACCACTATTATTGGATCAAGTTGATAACCACCGATAATTTGTTATCGGTGATGACTGATTTTAACATACTACTGATAATCTGTTTATGTTGATATTAAATAGTTTCAATGCAACTTTTTATAAATCATTTGAATCTATAGCCCGTGCCGGAGGCTATGTCCCATGGGACCAACCAAAAGGAAGATTTCCGCTTGGAACACCATGGCCTAGAGGGATTTATCATGTAGAACTTCAAATGTTGTTAGGAATCAGAATAATTTTGAACGATTGTGTCTTTCACAACTTACAACTTACAACTTATAACTCGTATGAATATTTATTTAAATATTTAGAAAAGGTAAATATCGACTAACCAAATAGTTAATTGACAATATTAATATTTATTCCTTTAAAGAAAGGTAGCTAAAACATTAACCTAATTTATTTGAGGGGTAGCTCACGACCATCATTGATTCATATGTTAACTTTTTAAGCGAACCCACACACTCTAAAATCTACACGATAATTATTTTACAATATTCAATTATTGAAAACTGTAACATCTTAGGTAAATCACACATTAACCATGGAAATGAGAGATCTAGGGCTTATAAGGATAGTCTAACCTCAAATAACAACAACGTGTTTAAGGACTTAATGCTAGTGGCCGAATGGGAGGAGAACTTCATAGTTAAACGTGCTCAGGTGACAACAATCTCAAGATGAGTGACCTCAGCTAGGAAGTTTTCACTCGGACAACCAAAAGTACATTCGTGAGCTCTAATGTGGTGAATCGGACAATATCGGTGATATGAGGGTCCGGGTGTTACTAGTGTATCAGAGCAACTAATGCATGTGTCGTTCGTGATGCTCGAGTAAACCTCATCGAGAATAGTGAGTCCTAGGGGGAGGTGTTTAGAGGGATACCTTAGGCAAATCCCATATCCATGAATGGGTGGTGAGGCAAACCTCATCGGTTAGGGGGGGTGTAACACCCTAGGAAAATCATACATTGCCTAAAGTGACGAAGCGGACAATATTGATGGTATGAGGGTGGCCTCCTGGGAAGTTTTCATCCGGACAACCAAAAGTAAATCTGCGAGCTTTAAAGTGCCGAAGCGGACAATATTGATGGTATGAGGGTTCATATGTTACAACAACACTAGCTTAAACTCTCGACCTTAAGGGAATAGGGAGTTGGTGCTACTAATGGGTACTCCTACGAGTACACTGTCACCGGTAATGGGGGGAGTGGTGTGGGTATTTCACTGTCATCAGTGATAGAGGTAATGGTGTTGGTACTTTATTGCAGGGATGGGTATCCGTGAGCTACAATTCCAATTGTTTGTCTTGGTGTGCATGCAATTACTCCCTCCTCTAACGCTAATACAATCATTTTAAATAATAATAACATTTTTTAAACCCTATAAATATACTCGCTCTCTTATATACTATACATACAATATACTGAATGCTTTACCTTAAAAAGTATTCTTATCTCACACTTTTATATATTTTTATATGTAATGGATTTAAAAAGTAAAAGAGGGGGGGTATAATTAGACAGCCCATACGTGCAATAACTATAGACAAGATTAATAAGGTAGTTTACACGTGCATGATATTGCATAATATGATACTAAAGGGTGATAAAAAAGTTATATCGCCGGTCTACATAAAAGATCCCCCGGCGCAGCCAGTTCTCGATTAGAATGCACTTACGTAATTGCATGATTCAGATACATTACCGATTCTGACTTGATATAATGGAACATCTTGAAACTTTAAATCTAGACTGTTTGGATTCAGTTGCGGACGAGGACTAGTTTGAGATTTAATACCCTCACTCTGACTTGATATAATGGAACATCTTGCAACTTTGTATTGTGTTTATTCAGAATAAATTATTGTGAGAAATTATTTTTATATCAAATGTTAATATTAAAACAAAAGATAAATGTAAGTGTATTGTGATGCCACAAAAAAGTTTAACATGAGAGTTGACGACTTGATAAGGCTGATTGATGATACTTGTGATGTGACATCATATTATTGGTTTCAGTGAGGATAGATGTGAGTACTTCATTACTTCACTCCATCCTCCCTAAGAATATTATGTAGAAATCGTGCCGCTATCGACCAATCATATCTATGCGACCTATGGTCCCATAAAAGACCATGAAGTGTGAATTTATGATTAAGTGTGGATTTATGATGATTATATTATTTGGAATGTAATAAGCGCCAATTAAGATAATTATTGGTCATATTGTTAGTATGTATTATTATCATGTATATGTCATAGCTTGAATTAATAAATTACATTTTTTGTAATTCTAATACCAACGGGGAATAATGGTATATCTGCAAAAAGCTAACGTAAAAGATTAGTGGCCATCCACTCAAAGGACCATTTGTGTTACTTTTTTGCAAACACTAAGGGCCATCAGTATAATTTCTCAAAGTTAAAGGTCAAGCTTACAATATTAACATACCACAGGGACCATTGATGTAATTAAATCTAATGTTTAGTTAAAAGATTAGTTATTGAATATTAACCAAATCTCATATCATTGTTCACTTTTCAACTTACCCACAATGCACCTTCATCAATGTAAACGGTGATAGCCTTCAATGCTAGAATGACGCCTAGTAATTTATTACATGATGTATTTATTTAATCACTCTACCATTTTCCACAACACACCACACCTTCATCAATGTGAACACTGATAACCTTCAACACTTATGTGATGCCTAGTCATTTCTTACGTGATGCATTTTTAATCACTTCCCATTATCCAAAACATATAACCAAATTTAAACAATATTTCTGGTTTAAATCGAACCATATACATATAAACCATCACTCTACAGTTGTCGTCAGTTTAAACCTCGTTGCCAATATATTCTTTGTAAAGTGAGTAGGGGAATTTTATGAGCTAGTCAGCTTTAGAACGATTGACGCCCATCCTCAAACGTCAAACTAATAATGGACGGTTGTAATTCCTTCCAAAGTACTATGCAATACCTAATGGCGAAGCTTGAAGTTTTATGCATGGGCCCCGAAAGTCACGAGACTCGAAAATTTTCTCATATCGCTATGTTTGGGGATATATGTCCGGGTCGGGTGTTAAACAATAAAAACTATAAATATCTCATTTTTATTCATTGATTCAAGCAAAGTTTTCATACACGTAAAAAAAGTGGACAGTTGTTTAACAAACACACGCCTAAAATATGTAGATGATGTGTGTAAATGAGAGGTCAACTTTCTAGGTCGTTGATCGGTAAAGATAAATTTGCATCTTGTCCCACATAGGTGTGGAGACAAAATTTACTCTAATTTATATGTTTAAGCCTCCAAGCCATATTAACTTTTTATGTTGTCTTTTACCCTAACAGCTACCCGCGCGTAGGTGTGTAGAAACGGGTTTAAGGTTAGAAATTCTCTAAAACTTTGCGACGCCCGCGCAACCTGCGGACACAAATGTAGCTCCAAAAAATCAAGACGTTTTTGTGTTATTAATTTTTTAGTGTGGGCCAATTCAATCTTCTATATAATATACCAAAATCATATTTGCTTACTTGGCATTATTTGAGATTCATTTGCTTAGTTGGCGTTATTTAAGAGATTATCTCAAAATTAATAATATTGTTATATTTAAAAAATATATATCTATCTATAATAATTTATTATAATAATATTATTTTTCATTTGATCTCCTAATATTTAGCAAAGTATTTAAAAAATTAAGACTATTTACATTTTCAACCCTCTCCTACTAAAGGTGTGTTTGGGCAATGTTATATTTATTAGGGTATAAAAATAAAACTTAGAGATAAAATTATTAATAACATACAATTAAATACATAATTATTTTTTAAATATACACAACTTTTTATACGACATTGTTTAACAAAAACTACACCATAAAACCGAACGTCTAAATCTTTTTAATTTGATTATAATATTGTTATACCAAACAACAAGATTTAAATAAATTTTGTGTTTCAGTTTTACCACAGTTTTATCTCAAGACTGATTGGAACCGTTCATGTCCATGAATATCTTTAAAATCATCACATGAGTGTTATGCCCCGAGCGTAGCGCGGGCACTAACCTAGTATATATATATATATATATATATATATATATATATATATATATATATATATATATATATATATATATATATATATATATATATATATAGGGGAGGGATCAAGAGAGAACTCCATATTAAGTTGAGAACTAGAAAACTACCAAAAATAACAGGGGCCGGGACACCCCCCCCCCCTCTAACATTAACCTTCTCCCCTGGCAATACTTAAGCTATTATGAAGAGACATGTCACTAAACAAATCATACCACCCTTAAAAAAATATATAAACAAGCATTCGGTGTATAATATAATAATAACTTAATTAATATGACAAGATTAAATCATAAAGAGACGACAAATAATAAAGATATTTATAGAGTTGTATAAAAATTAAAAGGGGCATTTGCATATATTCCCCTCTAAATCTTATTAATTGTATATTTACCCAACAAAAAAATTTTATTACAAAATTCCCCTTATTAGGAAATAATATTGCATATTTACCCTTTTTGATATATTTTAGGAAAAATTAAATTATACATTGACTATTTTACCCTTACTTAGTTTATAAAAATATTGCATATTCAATCATAATTGCATATTGAAAACCACCATATAACAAAAACATCCAAAATATTAATCTCAAGTACACACTAATACTAATTAAAGGATGGATACGTATGCGTGATACATAGAAGACGATAGAGGTGGAGGAGACTTCGACTTTGGTTATATGGTGTTTTTTAGATGATTAGTAGTAGGGTTTTTAGTATTTGAAAGGGTAATTTGGGCAACATAATAATTATCATAAAGGATGGGTATATACGTAATATTAAAATTGAGTTGGGTAAATAAGCAAATACATTGGTTTATAGGGGGATATATGCAAAAAGTCCAAATTAAAAACACGTATAACTTGCTTTGCCAATTCTTTAATGCAAATTTAAACGTTCATATCATATCTATGAACAAATACTATAAAAACTCCCTTTTTTTCTTCTTCTTCTTCTTCATTTTCCCAAACTTTATTAAACCTCACCTCTCTCTATCTCCTTCTGTTGTCATTATCCTTGATCTCGAAACTTAAGCTTCCGAGATCACAAACCGCAGATAACAATAATGTCGAATGAACACGAAGAATCAATAGTAAGTGAAAGAGCAAAAGAAGGTGATGCAGAAGAAGATGAGCACTCAGTTTTGAGTATGAAAAACATACTTTGGCATGGAGGATCTGCATGGGATGCTTGGTTTAGTTGTTCTTCAAATCAAGTACATTTAACCCAAATCAACAAACTCATACTAGATTAATTGTAAATTAGATTCAACTGAATGTACAAGTGTTTATGCAGGTGGCACAAGTGTTGTTAACGCTTCCTTACTCGTTTTCGCAACTGGGTATGGCTTCCGGGATTGTTCTGCAGATTTTCTATGGTCTTCTTGGTAGCTGGACAGCTTATCTTATCAGTGTTCTTTATGTTGAGTATAGATCTAGAAAAGAAAAAGAAAATGTCAATTTCAAAAACCATGTTATACAGGTAAACAGACAACAAACTGGCTGTCAGCTGGCTGGTTTTATGATTATTTATGATTACATTCATAAACACTAAAGTTTGTGTTTTTTTTTAAATTTGTAGTGGTTTGAAGTTCTTGATGGATTGTTGGGACCTTATTGGAAAATAATTGGGCTAGCTTTTAATTGTACATTTCTTATGTTTGGTTCTGTTATTCAACTTATAGCTTGTGCAAGGTTTGTAAATTGTAACTTTGTTAGTTTGTTTTTTGATCTATAGGTTGATTAATTAATATGGAGTTACTTTTTTGACAGTAACATATACTACATAAATGACAATTTGGACAAGAGGACATGGACGTACATATTTGGAGCGTGTTGTGCGACGACTGTATTCATTCCTTCGTTTCATAACTATAGAATTTGGTCTTTTCTTGGCCTTGGTATGACCACTTACACGGCTTGGTACATGGCCATTGCAGCTTTGGTGCACGGCCAGGTGCACATCTCTCTCTCTTAAACTTTCTTATTCTACTTAGGTGCTGTTTGTTTTAGTCTTTTAATGGTACGTTCAGAGTGTTTGTTTCGTGAGCAGATGTCTAAATGGTTCATACATTATAGTGAGTCTGAGTTAAAGACCTTTTATTTGAACTGATCAGACATTTGCATCTGAATAGTTAAATAATATACTAGCTATTAACGATTTAGACTTCTTACTGATTCAGACGTACTTGTTTTTTGTTGTTTAAATGATTTATTTAGGTTGATGGGGTAGAGCACTCTGGTCCGAAGAAGCTGGTGCTGTATTTCACTGGAGCAACCAATATTTTGTATACTTTTGGCGGACATGCCGTCACTGTGTAAGCAAGCAACTAACCATTTTATCTGGTTTTTTATTTCAACAAGTGTGTGTCTAACATCCAACGAGTGACTATGTATGCAGGGAAATTATGCACGCGATGTGGAAACCTCAAAAGTTCAAATATATTTACCTGTATGCGACGTTGTATGTGTTCACACTAACATTGCCATCTTCGGCAACAGTGTATTGGGCGTTCGGCGATGAGCTTCTCAACCACTCCAACGCTTTCTCCCTCCTTCCTAAGACTCGTTGGCGTGATGCCGCTGTTATCCTCATGCTCATTCATCAGGTAAAATTGCTATCTTACTACAATGGTTATTTCAATAAAAAAAAAAAGTATCCTCATGCTCATTCTATTAGGTCAAATTGCAATCTTACTACAATGGTTATTTCAATAAAAAAAAATTACTCATTTTTTTAAGCATAATAATTTGGCGTTTTAACTATTTACACACTTTTATATAAAGTTACATCCACAATTAATGTGTTAAGTCATCTAAACACTTAATTGTGTCATGTTAGCTACAAATATAAGATTTATACTCATCGTCAAAAACACTCATTTATCCTTGGTACTTTACTTCATAAACACTACATTAAAAATAAATTAAGATCATATGCACATTTTTTTATTCATAATGTTTGGGAAAGGCACATCACCATCCATGTGGACATGTGGTGGTGTTTGTATTTTCGGATGAACGCAAACGTAAACCTAACAAACGAGCTCCTTGGACGCTTGCATTTGGACCTACATTGTGACAATTCGTCCTTGCTCGTAAATAACAACTTAATTTTTAATAAAAGTTCCTAGAAATTATATCTTGTTTTTACAATACATGTCACGGCAATTAGATAACTTATTTGTTAACATGGTTGTACAGTTGTACCTTTGAAATCTGGTGGTGTTTTTCGTACCAGACTTAATACCTTGCGGCCAGACTCTAAAAAATGTACAACCATGCATTGCATAGTGGTTGTTAACTTGGTTGTTGTAACATTTTAGTTTTATTTATGAACAGTTTATTACATTTGGATTTGCTTGCACACCATTGTACTTTGTGTGGGAGAAGGTGATAGGGATGCATGCCACAAAGAGCATCTTTTTAAGGGCATTAGCAAGGCTGCCTGTGGTCATACCCATTTGGTTCTTGGCTATAATCTTCCCCTTCTTTGGACCCATTAATTCCGCAGTTGGTGCACTCTTGGTTAGCTTCACGGTCTACATCATCCCCGCCCTTGCCCATATGCTCACTTACAGGACACCTTCTGCACGTCAGGTAACATTTAAAGGGTTTGTACTACACGTACCCCATCACCTCTGTTTAGGGGTACGTTTAGCCAATCCCATTTGAAATTGTCAATGTAGTGAGTCAGGATATGTTTATAAGTTATAACTCTCTCTTGTTATCTCCCTTTGATTGTTTTCAGAATGCGGCAGAGAAACCACCTCGTTTCTTATCAAGTTGGACGGTTGTGTATGTGCTCAATGCATTTGTAGTCGTGTGGGTACTAGTGGTCGGGTTTGGATTTGGTGGATGGGCCAGTATGACCAACTTTGTACGACAAGTTGATACATTTGGTCTTTTTGCCAAGTGCTATCAGTGCAAGCCCGCGGTACCACCACCAACAAAAACGCATTGATTCGACTCGTAAACATTATGTTAACAGAGTTGACTCAGTAGGAGAGTTTATTTTTTTTAATACTTTAAATTTGTATTATAGATGGGGAGCATAAATTATTTCCCCCTACATGTGATGGTTACTTGGCTTGTCTTCTATATGTTTTCTTTTTCTTAAATTGTAGATTGGAAATGGCATGATTGAGTGACTTTATGAACTGTATATCTTACTTTTTACTCTTTGATAATAATAGAAATTTCTTAATAAATTTTTTTTATTAATGATAGTTGATCATTCAAATAAAAATCGTTTTTAAGTATGTGAATATGTGATAGTCATTTAAAATGCTATATTGGTTTTAATAAAATTTTCACAATCTCTTCACTCTCTTACCTATACTAAGTGTATTTCTATTTCTTGATTATTTAATAAAAAAGTTAATTACCTAATGTATTTTTTTATTGTGCAATGTAATTTACGTATATGTAAAGTAGTATGTTGAGTGATTTAGATCTCGCCATTGCCTTGATCTTAACCGGTAAAAATTTTCGGTCAATGATCTAGATCTAAGTTGAATGCTTGACATTATTTTTTAACTTCTTATCACAAGGGTTTTGGTCTAGCGGTACCTAGTGGCTAGTGTTCCCTCAATGTAAGCGATGCGGGTTTAAATCTGATGAGGTAAATAAGTGGATTTAGGTGTAGAATTAAGGAATGTGTACCGTCATTCTAAAAAAACTGTATATATAATCAGAGCAACGTTATTTGTTTTTTGTTTGAACGGTGAATTCATGTATATGCTAAACTAAATCTTAAATGTATATCATCTATCCAAGACTTAAAACCTTTATATATATTAACATTTCTATAGCATTTAGCTCCATGAGCTTTGGTCATATAAATACATGTTTTATTATATATGTGATTGTGAAGGGTTTTGTTATTGGCTTTTTGATGTTATGAAAGGAAGATGTTGAGACGCTACTAAACAAAGTAGTTAAAGTGAATGGGTCATGAACCAAATATCTTGACCTCACATGGGTGCCACGTGACCTTCTTTACTCAATATTCCTCCTCACTCATCTTTTTACTTCAAATCAAATCAAATCAATCATGGCACATGATTCTCAATAGATGAACATGCATGATCTTTCACCCATATGCCTTCTCTCCAATCATGCATTAATTCCTCGGATCCTTTATTAATTACACATTGATATCATAGCTAGGGATTAGACTAGTGTGTCAGCAACGACGATAGACCTTGTACGGGGAGGGATTGTAACATTACACATTGGTTGTGAAGAGGAATGAATGTTTTTTTATAAGGGATTGATATCTTCATTATCTTGATGCATTTTAAATCGTTGAGAAGATGGTGATTTATCCCAGTCAAAACGGATAATATCATGTTACATTATATTGAGTTGTTCCAGTAGTCTTTGAAAAAATTGCCTAATAGCATGAAACTTCACATTACTTGAGAAGATATGTGCATGTTTATGTTACAAGTAGTTGCATACCATGACCTTTGAATTTAGCATACATATATAGGTGTGGAAGGCTCTAATAGTTATAGTAGTCCTAGCTTATTGCCCATTACAATATTAACTAGATTTTATGTCAGGCAGAACGTTGCGACAACCGAAATATTTGTTGCGTCGTGGTTCTGTGCTAGTTGTGTACACACAACAGTTTGTGTTTGTTGTAAAGACACATTTTTTTAGCAGTGCTACATGCTTTGCCTTAGCTTTGTTATATTTAAAGTTGTTTTTGTAACATCTTACATTGATTGGGAATGGGAATAAAGTCCGTCTTATAAGGGGGTGGAACTATTTCCTACCATGAAGTATTTTAATATCGTGAGGGGCAGCACCTGAGAGCATGCCGGCTACCAAAACGGACAATATCATGGTGCAGTTACACTAGGCTATTATAGTTGGTATCAGAGCTAGGGATCGGACTGATGTGGCAGTAAGGACGCTGAGCTCCTTAAGGGATGGAATGTAACATTCCCTACATGACGCATTTTAAAACCGAATATCCTGGTGCGGTTACGTCATCTCATGTCATTACTTGTTAATTAACGCTACTTGCTTACATGTTACTTGTTTACACACATGTTATGTTTTATATGCCTATTCTTTACCCTCTGTTAAACTAATACAACACTCAATATCATTTTATATGAACTTCAAAATTCTGGCTTATGTCTAGTCCAAATCAATTCTCAAATTCAAACTAATATTCTTACTCATGGATTTTAACTAATTTCTCAAATTTTAAATTCAATATATTTTTATTTATGTTTTCAAATCTAGTCAAGTCTCCTATCTTTTATTTAAACTAATGATTATTTGTGTTAATTAAACATTAATTAATTAATAATAGAATAATTTTTATCAAATTATAAAGTTTATACTCTAAAATATGTGATTTCATAAAAGAAATTAAAGTAATTTTATAAACCTTATTATGTGAAAGACATTCACCTAAAGTCTAGTAAAACAAAGTAATCAACCAAATCAACCAAAGCATGTGAATTGCATCAATTGAAAAGAACATTAAATAGTTACTTTAATCAAATACCATAACTTCATAAAAATCCCAAATAACCATCAAACCAAACCATTAGTTCATCGTAAACCTAGGTGATTCTAGTTAGTTTAGCTCAACATAGTGCAATAAGACAAGAAACAAGTAAACAAGTTCATAGTTTGAAGAAAAAGAATGTAAAGAAAAGAGAATCGGATGACAAAACCCGTAGACTCCTCCTAACTTCCGATTACTTCACTGTCAAAACGCTTTCCCGTGCTCTTGAATGATGCAAAAACTCCTGATTCAGCTCCAAAAATCGCCCACAATTGCTCTCCGTTCGTAAGTGATTAGGGTTATGAGTTGAAACCCTACTTATGCACAAAGACTCAACAAAATCACGAAACTTTCTGTTAAAATTGCCTCACCGCGTCGCGCGGTGAGGAGTGTGTTTGTGGCCGCGTAGCGCGGCGTGCTACTAAATCTCGACTATCTTGAGCTGTCACCGCGTAGCGCGGTGACTCTTCCTTCCATGGCCGCGTGACGCGGCGACATCATTTACGTCCCATACGTTGATCTTTTCCTTCACGTATCCTTTGCTTCGCTCCGGCTTTCAAGTCATTAATCATATAACTCCATTTTTTGCTCGTTTCAACATAAATCAGCACCGAAGCCTACAAAATTCAACTTGACTCAATAATATATAAATTCTAAATAAAACTAGACGAAAAACAATTAAAATAACTACAAACTATACACGGGAAATATATATATTTTACTATATATCAGTCACCAATATCAGCAACCCCAAAAACACACTTTCACCCATATTAAACTCAATTAAAAGAACAAATTACATTTCTCGTCCTTTATGTTTGTTGATAATTACAAATTTCGTCCTTAAACTTCACTATCTATAGTATACGTCATTTATGTTTAAAAAATGTTGCAAGTGTCGTCCTTTCGACTAACGTTCGTTTAATTTTAACATTAAATGCGGGCATGTGCCCCTCATATGAGGGCACAATGGTCTTTTTATATATAAAAACCTAAAGCTAAAATAGAAATAGGGACCATATCATCACACACCAATACACCATCATCCCCTTCCCCTAAACTATCACTGGTGCTTTTCCTGGCCACCGTTGCCGCCACCCATCATCATCGCACCGTCTTCTGTAATCATCATCATATCAACGTCATCATCGTCGCACCATCATACTCCTCGACCCCCATCCCTCCAATCTCAGTTACCATCGCTCTGGGCAGCGACTTTGATTGTCAACAACATCGTCTCCTCTGACGAAAACTAAATTGAGCCATGTGTTTGTGTGTTGATTGTGTTTACGACTTTCTACAATTGGGGCTTCGATGATGCTTGAATTGCAGGTTTCGACGAGTAACCGACTGGTTGTTATGGTGATGGTGGCAAGCAAGTGACCATATGAACATGGATGAGCTTATGTTATAATGTTTATAAATAGATCAATTAAGTAAAATAAGAATATATTGTATAAAAGATTTGAATAAAACATAAACTACATAAAAAGACTATTATGCCCTCATGTGGAGAGCACATGGGTGAAATTAACGAATCAGTGTGATGGTTGTTAGTTGATCAAAGGACGAAACTTATAACCTTTTTGAAACATAAAGGACGTTTACTGTAAATAGTGAAGTTTAATGATAAAATTTAGAGTTAATTACACAAATGGTACCTAAACTTTATTAGAAATCTCAGATTTGGGTACTAACTCAAATTTTTCCCTAGTTGAGTACCCAATGTTGTAAAATTGTAACACTCATGGGTATTAAGCCTAACTGCTGTTAGTTTTTCAGTTAAAATTAAGTCAAATTACTAGTACACCCCTTGAGGGACTAAAAGTTAAAAATAATAAAGCAATGACCATTTATGCAGTTTTTTTAAAATTAAATAAGTTAAAACCCAAACCACCCACCCACCCCATCTTTCATTTTCGTGATTTCCAGCCACCGCCATCTCCACCACTGCGGCCGCCTCCTCCCTCTCCATCTGAATTCCTTCGAACACCATCATTCCCTCTCGTTCAGCCGTTCGAACGTAATTACAGATATATGGCTCGATTTGGGTTGTCGGCTTCGATTTGGACATCAGATCTGGTTCTCAAAACCAGATCTAGGATCTTCATCTTTTAATGTTTTGTTCACAGTGGTCGTGATGGTGGTTTGATGTTGGAAGATGATGGACAACACATCAGATCCGGTTCGAAAAACGAGTGGTGGTGTTTTCTTGATGTTAGAAGATGAATGTATAGCACATTTTGCTTATGATTTTGAAACTGGTGGCTTGGTGTTGATGACAATGGTAGACTGGTAGTGGTGGTGGCTTAAAGTTGGTCGGAAAAAACGAGTCAGGTGGTGGTGGTGATTAGTTTTCTTATGGTGGTATTGGTTTAAAATGTAGAGGCAGTGTTGGTTTGGTTGGTGGTGGTCAGCCAATAATAAGTTAATTACACAAATAGTCCTTTGTTTTTTTAAAGAGTAAAATAATATCTCATATATGAAATGACTAAAATGTCTTTTATTTAACAGAAAAAACAACGGTCGTTATGCTTAATACCCATGTGTGTTACAACTTTAAACATTAGATACTCAATTAGGAAAAAATTTGAGTTAGTACCCAAACCTGGGATTTCTAACAAAGCTTAGGCACAATTTGTGTAATTAACTCTAAAATTTATAATTATCGACAAACATAAAGGAGAGAAACGTAATTTGTTCCAATTAAAATGACTTCACATTGTTTTTACACATAAACCTATCAACTCTTTTCAATCTATGGCAACTCGAATCAATCTGACCAAACCATCGAAAAATTTGCAATTCAAATTAACCAAGTCAATTCCACGATTGTTTCTAGTACAACTGTACAATCAAATCGAGCTATAATCATTAAAATTACATCAATTAAACCAAATCATTTTCGAATCAAACTTCAAATTTACTAGAATTGGAAATACTTAAATTTGACTTCTATGTAAAGTGCAAAGCACTTCATTTCTATCATTGTTTTGTTTGTTTTTGTTTCTGAAATTAAGCTGGGTTTATCATTTGTCATCTAAACAAGAAGATTTAGAGTTCATCAGTTTCATCTTATCATTGTTTCTAGATCGGATTTAATTTCTCAACAACCGCAAGATTTTCTTTTTTCTTGTTAAACCAAGCAAGGTAATAATTATAGTCCCTGTACTTTTTTTATTGCCTAGATCAACGATTGCATATCAAAATTTAATTATCAGATTTGAGTTCATGTGTATTTGAGTGAAATAGGGTTTTAGGGTTTATATGATTTTAGGGAAACAACTAAATGTTTGTTAAAAACACTTTTAGTCTCATGCATTTTGATTTTAAAGTCGTTTTTGGCATATTTTTAAACAACATATATAGTAAATATAATATACTAAATAACTTTAAAATCAATTACATTATGTAAAAAATTTTGAAATTATATTATGAAATTTTTACTCTCATCAATACATAATAAACGCTTTTAAATGTACAAAAGTTATAAAAAAATTATCAAGCAAAACAAATTTTTATAAAATATTTATTTAATACTAAACTTTTAAAAAGCCTTGTATAGGGTTACGAAATATGCGAAAGATGTTTATTTAACTTATTTTGTATAACTTTTTTATAAATTGTACTAACTTAAATCCTTATATAATATAGCAAAACAAAAAAATCATATGTGGCATCTTTTCATAGCTTTTAACTTATGTGGTATTATTTGAGAGATTATCTCACAATAATGATTTTTTTATTTAAAATATGTATATAAAATTTATTATAATAAAACTAATTACATTTGTGGTCCCCTAATATTTTGGAGAATTCTGAAAAATTTAAGAGTATTTATATTTTTAACCCTTTACTACAAGGGGCGTACGTGACTCGGTTTATATTTGATAGGGTTTAAAAATGAAACTTATGGATAAAGTTAATAATAACATACAATTAAAGACCTCGGTGTTTTATAAATATACATAACATTTTTATATGATTTTTTTAAAATAAGCTACACCACAAAACTAAGCACTTCATTCTCTTTAATTTGAGTATAATATTACTATAAAAAATCTAATTTTAAAAATATATCATGTGTTCCGTTTTACCACGGTTTTGTCTCAAAACTGAATGGAACATTAATGAACTTCCTTAAAAGCATCACTTGAATTGTGTTCCCCAGCGTAGCGCGGACACTAAACTAGTAATTTATAAACATAAAAACTGTTAAAATGATCTTTTATCTCATATTTAATCATCAATGTAATTAATCAATTATTTAGTAATTGTTTTAATTATCAGTTATTACACTACTATTTGAACGTAATGTATTTTCTTTACTTTTTAACCAGTAGTTATCAAATTATTTTATTCCATAAGCACTGATTATTTAGTGGTCATGATTATTAATTATTTGAATAAATATTTATCTCAAAACATATGGTCAAATAGTAGTGTAATAACTAGTTAAGTGATAAAACTAGTCAAAAGATAAAAATATGTTGGTCGTTATGTCTTTTATCGATCACAAGGACCAAATGATCGATCTTTTCCTCAGGACATACACTACCGACATACCATATGTGTTATGTTGCTCATATAATGATATGGCTAACTTGGATATGGCTAACTTGATGTGCTACATGATGCTATATTGCCATATGAGCCAATGAGGTGTTCATAACATTATGCAGGTCATATGAAAGGGTTTTCCACACGAGTTATAAAATTGTAGACTTAAAATGTCATACATGATTGCAAGTTGTATGAGATGGATGTTTGCATATTACACAAACTAGGTTTTTTCCCGCGTATTACACTGGTTGAAAAATAAAATAATATTTTTTTATTAATATAGAAGATTTGCTATTAGAAAAGCTAGATCAAATAAATAACAATATTTATTATAATTTTATACAGCTTAATTATTTATTAAAAGATGCATGATTACTATTAAAATAATTAATTTTTATAAAACTACAATCATATCATTTTAATATCTTTTAAATCCATAATAAATAAATCTAATATTTTTACAAAGATTATCCAAATTCAAAAATTATTCAAATCCTACTAAAAATAGCTATAAGATACTTTTAGATAGAGATTAATATTAAAAGTTTTTTCGTTTGTTTTCATAAAATAATAAGATATATGTTAAATGTCAGGTTAAATGCAAACCCAATTAAAGTTTCAGATAAAATAATATAAGAGAGAAGGTGAGTTTAAAACATATAAAAAATCTTCTATCAACATATTAAAATTATGTCATATGTATACACTCACATACAACTGACAAAGCAATGCCCATTTTGTTTCGCCTCGTAGGGCTCATACAATGATATCAAAAGTTGTGTGTACCTTAGACCCTTATAATACAAGTGCTTATAGTTTTCATTAATGTTTTTAGGATCGGATCAAACAGTGAATCGGTCGTCTTACTGGTTCACTGGTTGAACCGGTCGAACCGGTTAGATCGGTTTTGAACCATATAAATAATAAATAATTATATATGTTTTTCTAAAATATTAATATAACTTAAAATATAAGTCAGATACTCAGAAACAACTTTTTAAGTTCTAAACTTCAACACAGAGACAATATTATCCAAAATTTAAAGGTTAAACCTTAGTAACCAAACTTAATTCAAATAAAAAAAATATCACAAATTTAACCAAATAATTTAATTTTCCGAACCGGTCTAACCGGTCCGAACCGGCCGAATCCCGGTTCAACCGGCGGCCGATCCTTTGTACTAAAAACTAACCTATATGGTTCGGCCCGGTCCACCCCCGGAATCGCGAACCGATCCGAACCTGAAAACAATGGTTTTGATCCAGCATGAAACTAAAACAACAAACGTTTTAAAATTTAAACCCATGACAGTTGAAAATCCAAACCGAAACAAGAAATCATAAAGCCCCAATTTACAACAGAAAGACAACTTTGTGACGATGAACAAAATAATAAACATATGTAACAAACACTAGTTCATTGCTGCATGAACATGAAACGCACCTACTGCAAAGGGATTATTGAAAAACATAAATCCAGTTGCACCTCTCAAATGCTATAAAACTGCAGATCCCTTCCTAAATATGAACCGTTGTAAAACGAAAAAACCGACTAGGGTTGTCCGGTCTCACTGTGGTCAGAGCTGGCACTGCTTGTTGCTATAGGAGAGTCTGAAGCACTTATGGTTTGGGTTTTAGTTGATTCTGGTCTCACACTATACACAGAAGAAGCAGGAACTTTTGTGATTGATGCTCGCATGTTGCCGGGCATGCTTCGCCTTATATCCTGTTTTAACAATAATAAACATGATTTAGAGAAATGAAAACTTATACTCTGTATATGGCATGACAATCAAGAAATGGTTTTGATCCAGGTAATTTTGTGGTTGATGGGTTCATTTAACGAACCACTTTATGAAACTTGCATGGTTTCACATGGGAAAACACCACCCACCGCAATGTATGCCACAACGACTACACCCGCTGTTGGCACTAACTTTTTTGATACTTTTTTCTATAAGGATCATTTTGAAAGTGAGACCCATTTGGTTGCAACCCATTTTGACCGAACCAATATGATACATTTTTTAAATGGCCCATTTTGACCCAAACCCAATTTTATCTTAACACAATAAAAACATGCTACCCAACCCGATCCATCTTGAACCGAACAAGCTAGCAAGAATATTAGAAGAAAAAGGATAGTAACTCGTACCAAATGTCTCAAAGCCATATCAAAGGATTTCTTTGACAGTGATCTTCCAAAGCCTGAGTTGTCTTGGGACACAGACAACTTCCCAGACATATTATTCTGATTAGGGACATGTTCTTCTCTAGGTGGAGCCAGCTTTCTCATGTTTACCACTCTTTCAACCATTTTAGTACCCATTAAGACAGGGTTTACGTCATCATCCCCATTCGAATATCCACGACCTTTCATCGACCCAGATTTCACAACACCATGCCCTCTGGAAGGAGAGCATGAGGTCCTCTTCGGTACTGCTTTTAAATTCGTTTCAGTCACAGGCAGTTTGGCAGTAGGTGGACCAGGCCTAACCTTGGATGCTGAAGCAGACCTTTCAAGCATCTCTGGTTGGTTTTTGGATGGTCTGCATTTAACTGATGGGGAACTACCACGTGATTTAATCGCAGATGAAGACCTATTTCCGTATGCAGATGTAGTAAGTAAACCAGACATGTTTGATGGCTGTTGAGTTGGTGTTGAAGATCTTGATGCTGACTTGGCAGAGGCAGTTATGGATGCTTGTTGAGTTGGGGTTGATGATCTTGGTGCTGACTTTGCAGAAGCAGTTATGGATGGTCGTTGAGTTGGGGTTGATGATCTTGATGTTGGCTTGGAAGCAACAGGAAGTGTGGAGGGTCGTTGAAGTGGGGTTGAAGATCTTGATGTTGACTTAACTGCAAGTACAGGTGGTCGGGGTGTAGGGGTGGTGGACCTTTTTACTCCAGCCTGTGGCTTTTTTGCTGCGGGGACAGTGATTCGAGATGTTGGAGTGGATGATCTCAGTGGGTTTGTTGGTTTAGGCTGTGTAGTTGGTGTTGCAGATCTAGATCCTGTTGATGGAGCCTTTCTTGATGGTGATGGCCGCCTAATGGTACTAGAAGATTTTACACCAATGGAGGATGCTGAAAGTTTAGGTGATATATTGGTTGTTAAAGTACCATCTGCAGGGGAGTTTTCTAGCTGTAAAATGATACAAAGAAACCAAGAAAAAAGATTATGATATTGTAGTCAGTTACAATCTCAGAAATATAATGAAAACTGCTCATTCATGTTCAAAATGACGGGTGGCAATCTTGACAAATTAGTTTATTTGAGTTGTGTTTCGTATATTAACATGGTAACTGATTTTGCCACCTCTGAATAAAATACAATTGTAAGTTATAAGCTGAAGATATAGAAGAGCTTGGGACTAGAGTCATTTGTGCTCTTACTTTGGAATCTGGAGAGCTAGATTGACCATCAGATATAAGAATGTGGTCGGTAATAGGTATTTGTTCTTCCATTTCAGATACCAGATGTCGACGCGGGGAAAGGAGCCTGCATTCACATATCATATGCCATCTAATACATCCTATATATGAGTGCAGACTACAAAGGTTCATACTAGAAAAAAATGTAGGTAGAAGAGTTATCATATGTCATCTAATACATCCTACATATGAGTGCAGGTCTTGGAGCAATCGGTAAGGTTACTGCTTTATGACCTTAAGATCATGGGTTCTAGCGGCAGGATTAGGAAACAGCCACTTGAAAAAAGTGTATGGGCAAAGTGTTATGACTATAATAGTACGTCTGTTCAGTTTGCACTTGCATATGACGTCTATAACATACCTATGATTAAATTATGAGCATGGGAGCCTTTTAGACCAAAATGGGTACACACAAAGTTGTGTATGATGACCTATTAGCTTACATGATAAGGGTATATGATATTAAGTATTAGCTTCAAGTGGTGGTCCATTTCTTTACAGAAATAAACAGCAACTATTAATCAGATGGGCCATGACAAAAGTAAATTATTTTCCCAGAGCAACAATGGAAAAAACCAGAGAACCAGTTTGTGTACATATCATGCAAGTAAGGTTGTACCTTTCTCTGGATTTGGTCATTTTAGCTCTGGAAAAAAGGATACCACGACAAAAATCACCAAGCAGCTACAAGTTTCGAGTTTAATGCTTACCAATCATAGTCTGTGATGTTGTTCAAAGAATTCAATAAGCTGTCAGAACCAGAATCTTGACCATGTATCATTGATATTGTTTCAGGCTTCAATGGGTCTTCAGATTTAGAGTCTGCACCATTTTAAATTTTTAACACTAAAGCAATTATGCTACCAAAAATTGTAAAAATATAACCATTTGGCGGTTTCAAAATATTAAACCACCCTCTAAAAAGTATAACCCAATCAAAATTATTGACCGGGTCCACATGGCTTCTTTTGATTGAAGTAGACTTTATAGAGAGAGGTGTCTAACGCCAAATGGTTATATTTTAAAGTTTTGGTCAAGTGACTGTTATTGATAACTAATCTACGCATCAGGGAGACGTATGACAAGCGACCCACGGTTTGCTTAGGATTCCTTGGCAAGGGTCAGTACTGATTGCTAGAGTGGGTCAAAGCTGTATACTTGTTACTGTGTCTTTTAACGGTCCCACAACAACTAAAAGCTTGAGAATAAACACATGCATAACACACTAACTACCTATCAGTCATTGGTAGACAAGTTCAAAAGCCATCCAGTTTAACTTTGAATGAAAATGCTTTCTGTTTTAACTAAATAAATAATAAGGTTTAGAGACTTGTAAAAACCTTTTAATAGCAACTTTATAGAACATAATTAGATTAATGATGCAACTCAACTTCACATAAATATATAAATCACACCTATATTACCATAACTGTGTGTTGAAGTTATTACAACTGAAGTAAAAAAGTTTGATTTTGAAGATATAAGTCTAGTAGCTAGTTCTCAAACTTAAAACTAAATAGATCCATATAAGTTTGATGTGTTTGTATATGTTAATTAGTTTTACAGAAAAGCAAAAAAAAACTTATAAGATCAATTTACCAAATGCAAGTTGAATCTGATTCGATTTGTGACGAAGATCGAGATTCAAATTAGCTCCATTGAAATCAACAAACAACGACAGATCATCATCATCATCATCAGACTTGTCCTTTGATTCAATCTGCTCTTGTGTATACTCAACAGACGACGCCTGCAAAATCTCAACTATTAGGTTTTCGATTGCACACTTATAGGTTAAATTAATTGAAAAACAGAAGTGCTTACAGCCATTGAGAATATGAAATGAGCAAATCTGAGTTGAGAAGATCTGGAGTTTTGTCAAGTTGCTGAGATGTTTGAATGAGTTGGAAATGGAATTGTTTTGGTTTGATTTGATTCGAATTTGTTTGTCTGAGTGGCTGACACAGAGGCTCTTAAGTCATGTGGGTTGCTTTAATAAATATATATATTCTCTCTTCATACTTCACATGAGAGAGGGAAGACAAAACCCCATGCCACAATTTGAATTCAATTTTTTTTAAATTCTCATTGGATTAGGTTTCATTCAAATTGTCATTATTTTTTTGAGTAAATTGCCAAAAAGGTCCCTGGGTTTGTTCCGTTTCGACTACTTTGGTCCTTATGTTTTTTTTCTTGTCATTTTGGTGTTTGCTTTTGTAAAAAAATGTCAATTTGGTCCTTCCGTCAACGATTTCCGTTAAATAAGCCTCACGTGCAAAAAACGTGAGGATAGAATTGTCTTTTCATTTTTATAAATAAAAATAATAATAATAACAAGTCAACAACACCCACCCCACATTTCCCATTTCTTCTTCTTCTTCTTCCTATCTTCTCTTCTTCCTATCTTCCTGCATTTTAACATCACCACCAACAACAACCACACCAAACAAAAACTCTTCTTCTTCTTTAACATCGACACCATACCACCACCACCATTTCTCTAATACCAACCACCACATCTACCACCGCCGCTTCAACCACACGCCCCCATCATCCATGACCACTACCAACCATCATCAATTCATCATTGTTTCCCGTCACCCACACAACCTTTGTTTCTTTCAGAAAAAAGGAACTAACGAATCTGGTGGTGGTGTTGGAACTACGAAAGACAGATCTGGTAGTGGCGTGACAGAGGTGAGCCGGAGATGGAGGCGGTGGTGGTAGGTGTGGAGAAATGGTGGGTGGTGTGGTGTTACAGCAGGTATTGAAGGTGGAGAAATGGAAGCGGTGGTGAAGAGGGATGGTGTGGAAGGTTGTTATGGTGGTAGCTTTCATCGGAGATGGTGGCGGAAGGTAGGTGGCCGGAAATGGAGAAACAATGGTGGGTTGAGTTGCAATAAGTCTTGAAGAAGAAGAAGAAGAAAGGTTGTTGGGTGGGTGAGGTTATTATATAATAATAATAATAATAATAATAATAATAATAATAATAATAATAATAATAATAATAATAATAATAATAATAATAACATTATTGCCATTTTGGTCCTTAGAGTGGTAAAAAGACTAATATACCCTTGGGGTTAACAGAAAACGTGATAAAATTTGACGGAAGGACCAAAATAGCAGTTTTTTACAAAACCAAACACCAAAATGACAAGAAAAAAAACATAAGGATCAGAGTGGTCGAAACGGTACAAACTCAAGAACTATTTTGGCAATTTACTCTTATTTTTTTAATCCAATGGTTTACATCTTGCCATTTGAGTTTAAGCTTTCATACAAGTTCTCATTTCTTAATTAAGAGGTATTTTAAATTTTAAAAAAATTTATGTTATAATAAAAGAGTATCTTGGTCGTCATATGGCGCTTTCTCGTTCAACTTCAATGTTAAAATCCCGTCTAAAAATATTACACATTCTCGGACGCGCAGATCGCTAAAAGGATATTCATGACCTATTTTCCCTTCTAATTTTAACTATTTTGAAGTTAAAATTATATATTTTAAAATTATATTTTAATTTTAAATAAAAGTCACAAGAATTTGCATATTATTTTAGATTTTAAATGTTTAAAAGTTTTAGATTAATATTTTCATTGTTACTGTTCCATCCACTTAACACGCGGGAAATAACCTAGTTGTAAAATAAAGAGGAGAAATTTTGGCTTTTCATCTATGTGGTTTGTACATTATTTTGGTCCATTTTTATTTTAATTTGTTCATGTTAGAGGCTGTTTGGTAAAATCTGAATCATTAAGTGCTGAATGGTTAAGAAATCTGAACAATTAAGAGGTTCCATCAATGAGAGGGATGTTGGGGTAGAACTTCAGATGAGTATAAAGTTAGCATATGCTCCATTCAGTTTCATTCAGCATCTCTCAGTCTCTTAACCATTCAGCACTTAACTGAACCATTCAGATGCTCTTTTTTTCTGAAACAAACGCTCTGAATGCTGAATACTGAATGGTTAAGCACTGAACTGAACCATTAAGAAGCAAACAAACAGCCCCTTAGTCACTTTAGTATCTGATTTGCTTCAATTTCTTCTCAATTGTTAGCAACATACAATACAAACGTTAACCATTCATCATATGCCCCTCGCGTAAGGAACATTATAGTCCTTTTATGCCACACAACCCTTTTAAATCTTCAGACATCTCCACATCCAACTCCACTTCTGTGGTATGCACTTCTTAAAATCAAGATCAGATTTATCATCATTGTTTACTTTTAAAAAAACTTTAACGCCGTTAAGTTTTTTTTAAATTCAAGACCTATGTTTTAGGCCTTTTGATAAGAAAGATAATACGAGTCAATTGATGTAAAGTTTTCTCGAAAAAGGCTCTCTGAACGATAAAATTTATACACCCGATTGAAGCACTATTTCGTTGTTCGGAGCGCCGTTTCGAGGTAACTTTTCCATCAATCGACTTGTATTATCCTTCCGATAAAAAAAACTTAAAACATCGGTATTGAATTTGGAAAAAACTTAACGCCGTTAAAAAAATTTAGTGACAGACCAGTGATTACCAAAGTGATAAAAGTTGGGACCGTTGACAACTAATTCATTAGTTGAGACCGGTAGAAGACAAAAGATGATTGTTGAGACCATTCAAAACCAAGATACCTTATATTTATCATCATTGTTTACTTTTATGCTTCATTTATGTATATAATATCAAATTCATTGCATTTTGCAGGTGTTGATCATGATCTTCTTCCATAAAAAATTCAAACCCACATGGGTGTTTTAAATATTTACAGATTATTGGTTTTTCAAATTGGATACTCGATCATTTTTGTAATTAGGATTTTTTTATTTTTTTCTTGGTCTGTCATTACTTTGTGAGTTGATCAAATATGTTCTTCATTTGATTCAGTGTATTTTGGGTTGATTGCATGTATGTGTATATCATATAATCTGGTAGTGAAAAGTGAAAGCACATTTTGTTCATATGCATTTGTAATAAAACAGGGTAATGATTAGTATAAAATGCCCCTCACGGCTCACGTGAGTGACACAAGTTGAATGGTTAACGCTTGTACCGGACGTTCTTAGTGGGTGTGAAGGAAATGAAACAAATCAGATACTACATTGGCTAATTGGAGAAATTAAAAGAATGGACGAAAATCAAAATAGTCTACAAATCATGTGGACAAAAAAACAAAATTCTCTCAATAAAGAATCAAATATACATGATGAGTTTTATGCGTTCAATCTCTTCAGGTAATCCCAAAAGACACATTCTCACCCTAAAATTAGTTTCTTTCGGTCTTACAACGTGTGGGGCTATTTAATGCAAAGTTTGTCTCCACTCTTATGAGTCCCACACATGTCTTATCTCCTGGAGACAGTACACTCTTAACTGAAAAGGCCCGCTATCGAGAAATTATTAGTGCCCTTTAATATGTAACTCTCTCACGACAAACATTGCCTTTGCTATCAACAAAGTCTATTAATACATGCATGCTCCATCATATAATCATTGGTTTCTTATCAAAAGATTCCTAGGATACTTAAAAGTACCTTACAATATGGCTTAGTCATTCATCATAAATCGAATGAGACACGACATGTTCCAAGTGAGTCACGCCTCGTGGTTCACATATTTCACCAAGATGTGGAGCACTGAATTCCGAGAAAGTGGACGAATACGAAGATCAATTCCGAGTTATAACAAAGCGGGAAAGTAAAAAAACGAGTTATGACTATCACATGCGGGTGTTGATCACACATGCTTTTGTGCTTCAAGTGTTTGACCACATGGGCATATTATAGTGTGACATGGGTAGTGTTTAGCCTTCTATCTTTAAAATCTTCAAGTGTTAACCCATTTAATCGTTCTGCATCACGTGGATCAGTCTTTTTCCTTTTGCTATTTTTCTGTCGATTTTTACCAAATTTTGCTTCTTATATGATTTTTCTTTTTTTAAAGCCTAAAAATACAAAAGAATACAATTGGGGAATTATTCTAATTTTTATTATCAAAATATCAAGGAAATTGAGATGATTTGATACAAAATACATGTTAACTTTTGTCTATATCACACCCTATCAATTCCTTCTCCGACGTTGAATCGGTCGACTTCCTAGATGACTGTTGGCCCACAGTTGGATATGCCATCTACTTAGGATGAAACTGAACATGAATACTAAGCTTTAGCCAATACGATTGTCGAATTAACCCGACTAGAGTCATTACTAAGTGAGCTTTGAATACATACAAAAAGTATCACCTGCTATTTGGTACAGTACATTTGTGCAACATACCTTGCTACCAACTATAAAGGTTTCTTAAAGAAAAGTTAAATATACATAATATTTTTATAATAAAATTAATAATAACATATAATTAAAGACCTCAGTGTTTTATAAATATACATAACATTTTTATACGATTTTTTTAAAATAAACTACACCATAAGACTGAGCATTTTATTCTCTTTAATTTGAGTATAATATTGCTATACTAAAAATCTAATTTTTAAAAATATATCATGTGTTCCTGTTTACTACGGTTTTGTCTGAAAACTAGATCGAACATTCATGAACATCCTTAAAAGCATCACTTGAATGTTGTGTTCTCGAGCGTAGCGTAGACACTAAACTAGTATAGTAGATGTATATAAGTGAATGGTTCGAGAATATTCAAATTTTTTAACAAAATTATCTAAATCTTGAATATGTTTAGTATATATAAATTGATTGAAGAACAATAAACAAAAAGTCAGGATGGCCGAGTGGTCTAAGGCGCCAGACTCAAGTTCTGGTCTTCGAGAGAGGGCGTGGGTTCAAATCCCACTTCTGACATCAATTTTTTATTTTTTTGTTTCAATTGAGACACAATAAACGACCCAATACAATAACATCATCACTTCAACTCGCCGGTTTTTTTTATTCTTCAGCTCAATCCCAACCACATTTGCTTCGCTAAAGGTCTGTATTTATTTATATATATGCTTCAAGTTTGGAAGATTTATAGTTACTCACGATTGATTGATTGATTAGGTTAATAATAATGTTCATGTTTAATATCTTCCTCCTTCTCTGTAATTTGATTAAAAGCCCTAATTTTATATCTGTTAGGTTGTTTACTGGATTGTTATAATGTATGTAGTTTATCAAATTGTGGTTAAACGACTATTTCATCCACCTCTATAATGATGTTTTGATTTTTACAAGTTGTAAGATTGGTCTTGGAATTATTTTGTATTATGAGTTAACATCTGAACCTAAAAGTTATTCTGCCATAACTGTGCTACATAACTGGCAAAACTGGCAGGCAAGTTGGGTCAGGACGGGTCACGACGGTTGTCATGATGGTTCATGTCATAGCGGGTCGATTTGGTTAATATTATAGTGTTCGGATCAACAGGGGTTTGGGTCGGTTAAAAAGTTGCATGAAGACTGTTATTGAGGCAAACACACACTAACATAATCAGCAGCCTAACATCACTACTAATATTTCATTTTAATTTGTTTCTGTACAAGGTGAAAAGAATATGTTTACTGCACTAGGCGAAAGAACTTTGTGTCCATTTTAGGCCCCCAAAAGGGTTGAGACGACCTGCTTATCATTGCTACGGATATTACTATGTGTGCAAATCTAAACCACATCCGATGAGTCGCAGTTTACTTACGAAACATGTAGTTGCTGTTCTGAAATGCCAAAAAGACCCAATCAGAGCGTTAGAAATGTTCAATTCGGTCAAAAATAAAGATGGGTTTAACCATAATCTTATAACTTATAAGTGTATGATCGAAAACCTTGGTAGTCATGGTGAATTTGAAGCAATGGAAGGTTTGTTTACACAAATGAGAGCTGATATTGATAATCGGTTGTTAGAAGGAGCGTATGTATTTGCCATGAAAAGTTATGGCAGAAAGGGAAAGATTCAAGAAGCTGTTAATGTTTTTGAAAGAATGGATTTTTATAACTGCGAACCAGGTGTTCATTCGTATAATGCAATCATGAACATATTGGTTGAGTTTGGGTACTTTGATCAAGCCCACAAAGTTTATATGCGAATGAAAGATAAAGGAATTTTTCCAGATGTTTATACCTTTACGATTAGGATCAAGTCCTTTTGTAGGAGAAAAAGATCTTTTGCTGCTCTTAGACTTCTCAAGAACATGTCTGGGCTCGGATGCGAGTTCAATTCAGTTGCGTATTGTACGGTGATAGGTGGATTTTATGAAGAAGACAATCAAATTGATGCACATAAACTGTTTGATGAAATGCTTGAAAGAAGTATCTTTCCTAATGTTGTTACTTTTAATAAACTTATACATAAACTTTGCAAAAAGGGGGATGTTCAAGAAAGTGAGAGGCTTTTTGTCAAGGTGTTGAAGAGGGGTTTGTCCCCGAATGTTTTCACGTTCAATGTCTTCGTTCAAGGTCTGTGCAAGACTAAACAGATTGCAGAGGCTGCAAGGATGCTGGATTGTGCTGATAGAGAAAATTTAACACCTGATGTGGTGACGTTTAATACACTTATATGTGGTTTATGCAGGAATTCAAAGGTTGTAGACGCTGAACGGTACTTAAGAAACATGATCAATCAGGGGCTTGAGCCTGATGATTTTACATATAACAGCATTATTGACGGGTTTTGCAAACTTGGCATGATGGAAAATGCTTGCAAGATTCTAAACGATGCAGTTTTTAAGGGGTTCAAACCCGATAAATTTACGTATTGCTCTCTGATCTATGGATCTTGCCAAGATGGTGATATAGATAGGGCCATGGGTGCTTTTAGAGATGGTTTGAGTAAAGGTGTGAAACCGACTACATTTATGTACAATACTTTGATCAAAGGTTTGTCTAGACAGGGACTTATTCTGCAAGCATTGGAACTCATGGAAGAAATGCCAAACAACGATTGTCATCCGGATATATGGACTTATAATCTATTGATTGATGGGTTATGCAAGATGGGTTGTGTGACAGATGCTAATATCCTCATGAATGATGCGTTGGCTAAAGGTTTCATTCCTGATATTTACACGTACAATACTATAATTGATGGTTACTGTAAGCAGTTAAAGATGAACTGTGCTATTGAAATTATGAATAACATGTGGGAATATGATGTGACGCCTGATGCAATCACGTATAACACCGTGTTAAATGGACTTTGCAAGACTACAAAATTTGAAGATGTGATTGGAACTTTTAAGGAAATGGTGGAAAGGGGTTTTGTTCCAAATGTGATTACTTACAACACATTGATTGAAAGCTTTTGTAAAGGTCGAAAATTGGCAAAAGCGACCGAGATCTTCAGGGAAATGGAGAAAAGTGGTGTAACTCCTGATGAAGTTAGCTATAGCACATTGATGAATGGGTTTTGTGAGAATGGAGATCTTGAAGGAGCTTATGATCTCTTTCGAGAACAGAACCAACGCAACATTTTTTACAAAACTCCCACTTTCAATATCATGATCAAAGCGTTCAGTGAGAAGCAAAAGATGGATATTGCACAGAAGTTGTTCGATGAAATGCCTGACCATGGTTGCACACCAGATAACTACACATTCCGTTGCATGATTGATGGGTTTTGCAAAATAGGAGACGTTGACACAGGCTACAAGTTTCTTCTTGAGAAAATCAAACATGGGTTCATACCAACACTTTCGACATTTGGGCAGGTGATAAATTGTCTGTGTGTGAAGCACAGAGTGCATGAAGCAGTCGGTATTATTGACATCATGGTGCAGGAAGATGTTGTCCCAGATACAGTAAAGACCATATTTGAAGCAGATAAAAGGGCGGTGGCAGCTCCAAAGATTGTTGTAGAAGACTTGTTAAGGAAGAGTCATATTACTTATTATGCATATGAACTGTTGTATGATGGTGTAAGAGATAAGAAACTTCTCAAGAAAAAGGCTCCAATTAAGAGAACATGAATTAGAATTCAAAAGAGTATTATTTGAGGACTGAGATGTGTGGCTATGATGATAATTGTAAGTTCAATCATCCAACTTACAATTTGCTTTTTTTAATTCTTATTTGCTTACAAATTCATAGGATAATCATCATGGAGATAACCTTCCAGAATTCAAGAAACAGATTGTGCTGTAAGTTTCTGCAATTTCAATGGTAAATTTAGTCAAAAGTAAATCAGTATTTTCTAAAATTTGGTACTTGCAAATACGAGTCGACTTGCAAGTATAATTATCTACACGATAGGTGTGGTGCGGGTCCAGTCCCGTTAAACACGGTTGGCCTGCCAATGAGACAAGGGCCATTGTTTTTTTCTAAAATCTTGTTTAGTTAAAAAGTTTATGTTTCAAACTGTGATTAACATATTACATATGCTACTGTTTTAGGACCATGAGCTGTATTCGCATTATCTATGAACTTGGTCGTGTAGATTTGGAGTCGCGTGCAAGTTCCATCATCCACAACCAGCACTAGATGGGCCCATCCCGCCCGTTTCAGGACCTTTGCCATATGCACCAGTGGGTTCACCAGCCCGTATCAATGGTTGGCCCGCATGGCTATATCTGAGCCAGGGGAGGAGCCCGAGCCTGTACATAGTAAGTAACTGGTCACTAACTTTTAAAGCCCGTCACCAGTTATCACAAATCATTTGTTGGTGTTTCCATCTTTAGGAAAATATGAGCCTGGTTCTGTCAACCAGTGGTTTGACTTCTGTTGACCATGTTTATTTTTCCCAACACCTAGTTGACAACTTCTTGCAACAAAATGAAAAAAAATTTATGAAAAAACATGGAGTGAGAGAGAGAGAGACGCCTTTCTATATTTCTTGAACTCATTTGGTGTGGTTTTATCAGCCCTGAGCCCTGACCCGCATGCAGATCTATACATCTGCAGCTTCACAAGAAACTAGATCAAGAAACCCAAAAACTTGAGACACTTAGAATATATAGTTTGTTTTTAGTAGATATGTCAGAACCAGAGATGGGTTAGTTTCAGAGGCGGTAAAACAGGCATTAGGCTGGTTTTTGGTAAGAGGTCAAAACTGGTAACTTTTAAGTATGGATTAAAGCTGACTGGGATGCCATATATACTAGGTACGTAGGGGATTAGTTTGTGTTCACCTACATTTTACACAATTGCTTGTTATTAGTTCGCTACTTATGGCCACTATGTTCTTCTGCTTGATCATGTTATATTGTTGCTCATTGCGTGCTTCCTGCCGTCTGTTGTATACGGATTGCTTATGATTCCTTGTATATTGTTGTTCGCTCCATATGCTGCTTGATTGCCTATTGGCATTGTGTGCATGTTTCTAGTAGTTTAGTTGTATGTTGATTGTGTATTGACTATTGAGCAATGTGTTCTCTACTTATCGATTGCCTGGATTATGTTATTTGCTTTTGAGCCGGGGTCTCGGCCACTCAAACTTTTAACTGATGTTTTATGCTATTTAATCAAAATAAAACAGGAAAACGCAGGATCTGTGAGGTTTTTATCTGAAAAGGAGACTGTTTTGGTTGAGTGTAGTTCTATGGTGAAAAAAAGCATTTGAACAGAAAGAGGATATGGTCATCTCGTGTGCTTAACTACAATGTCAATGGCAAAGGTTTTTATGAGGGTGATAAAGTCAGAAAAGAAAGGATAGAAGAAGTGAAGATCATGATTAATCTTTGGTCTTCTTTTCTTAATGTTTTGGTTAGTTTTGTATAGGTTGGTTTTTTGCAAGTATTTTATAGCCTTATAGGTAACTTAAATGGACTATTGTTTTGGATACGCTATACGTCCCCTCTTTTTACTTGTCGGACTCCTTTCATGTATGTCATATTCTACTAAAAAAACTTTAACTCACAATATTGTTTTGGGTACGCTATACGTCCCCTCTGTTTTCCTAAGTTCAAAACTATATAACTTAGGTAGAAACTATTCGAATTGAACATTATTTTGATCTTGAGAATGGTTCATATACAAAGTTATTTTTTTTACAAAGTATGAGAAGAACACAGTGATATAAAAAGACACGTTAAAATAATTATAACTTACAATATAAATCGAATTTCAAAAAAGTATTTCGGAGACCTTGTTCCCTACGTCGTCCTTCACAAAAAGATCCGCGTTTTCATTGTGTCTTTTTTTTCTTTCATTGCGTCTTTCGTGATGTCAAAAATTTACAAAAAGACACAATGAAAATATTTTTTATTTATTTTTCGTTTAATTTTTTTATAACGGATGACGACATGAGAAACAAGGTATCTGAATCAATTTTTTAAAATTCGATTTAATTTGTGAGTTATGAATTTTTTAATCCTCCAATATGTCCTTTTGTACCATTGTGTAGTCTCACACTTTGTATTATTTTTACACATTGTATGATAACTTTACTCTTTTATCTTAATCTTATATCGATTGATATTTGAAATGATTTATGGATTGCTTCTTTTTTTTCTGGATACAACAAACTAAAGATATCAAACACTACTTAAATTAAATAAAAGATGACGATGGTTTATTTGTAACTAGGTTTAATACATGTGGGTTACACACAGATTAAATAATAATATTTATAAAGAAATTATAACCAGTATATTTAACCATTTATAAATCTCTTCTACCTATACTAATAAAGCACTAACTTGTTATCACATGTCATTCTCTAAAGCATGACACATCATTGTCACATCACTTTATCATATGTGTTACTCCTGCATGAATCATCTCAATTAAATTAAAAAACTTAATTATTGATTGAATCAATTTTACATAATTATTTATTAGAATTTCATTCCTTTAATATCATAAAGTTTGTATATAAAATTCAACTACAACTTTTATTACATATTGTAAACAACCTTAAGTGATTTTATACTTTATACAATAGACACCGAATGGTTTAACGAAGAATTCCTATAATTTCATCATCATAATAGTAAGTTTAAAAAAAAAAGAATTTCTACAATTTTGTCATAATAATAGTATATTTAAATTTTGTTATGTTCTATTAAATTTAAATTCAAAAGGCTATACAGTTTTACCCAAAGTTATTTCACAAGAAAAGTACACGAATGTCTAAATATTTATTTTCATATATTTTTATTCAACATGTGTGTAAGGTATTTAACATAGTAGTTAACATTTAAGGATTTGACTTTATCCATTCATGCATGGTAAAAAAATTCCAAGCTTGAGTATGCTTGGTTGTTATAGTAGGATGGTTGAGGCTGGTAGTTTTGTTGGTATTAATAACCTCAATGAACACGATTATTAGAGGGACGGGAGTTATAGTGGTTGTAGTCGGGTGAATAGTTTTTGTTGTGTGGGTGGTGACGGGTGGTTATTATGAGTAGTGGAGTTCGGTTTTGGTTATGGGTTAGCCATGGGGTGAGTGGTGGTATTGAGTAGAGCGATGGTGGTAGTGTTAGGTGTTTTGTTTGCTTTGCAAGTTTCATCCATTAACAGTTTCTCTCGGGTCTCATAAAACTTCATGGCCACATTATCAAAATTATCATTCAACCTAACAATAGTTTGTATAAACAATTCCTAATCAGTGACATGACTGTTAGCGTTTACAAACTGGTAAGAGAGTAGCTTCAAAGCATTACAATAAGCAAAAATATTAGAATAAAAATCAAGTTTAGTACTGAAAAACTTGTTCTTCAAGTATATGGCTATAGTAGTCTTGTTATCTTTAAATACACTTGTTAGGTTTTCCCAAGCCTCTGCCGCATTCGAACCATTCTTGAGTATTATTTCAATCGTATATGAGATTATGATTTACCAATACGCGTCTCAATACCTCTACCATTGACGAAGCTTGTACGGGTCCTCTTACGGTACTTTGGGGTAGCAAAATGAAAAATCTTCAAACTTGAAGGTGTATAATGGGATTGAATGAAAGTAAAAAGAAGAAAAGGAAAAACAAAAGCATACAAAACTTGGGGCACAATAAACATCAAAGGGAGTGTGTATTATAAGATCATTCATCCCTGCGCTCGATTCAAGTCGCCGGTTTTTTTTGGTTCTTCACTTCACAATCGCAGCATTTTTTCTTCCTGTTCAAGGTATGTTCTTAATCTCCTTCTCTCGTCTCTGTATTTATTCATATGCGCATCCAGTTAATTGAACCTGGTGTATAATTTGCTTGAAATTTGGAAGATTTAGTGCTAAAGATGTCATTGTTGTAGCTCAACCACGATCGATTTGTTAGGTTAATGTTCTAGTTTAATTTCTGCTTCATTCTTCCTGTTCCGAAATCGGAATAAAAACCCTAATTTTCAATATATTATGGCTCTTTTGGACTTGATTTATGTAAGATTGGTTTTGGTTCTTATATTATGTTGTATGAGTTAACATCTGAACCACAAAAATTGATTATTCAGCCACAGCTGTGTGATGTATCTCTAAATCAGTCCATAGTGTGTTATTTGCAAACTTTATTGTCAAAAATATATCAAAATGAGATATATGTATTTTTAATTAAGAACTTAAGATGGATGTAATAATGATATCTAGGGTTTACTTTAAGCCATTGGTAGTTGTTTATACCTGATTATGCTAGAGCCATGAAAAGATTAAAAATATAATGGAATTCGTTTGATGCGGTAAACGTTCTTCATTGAACACATGGAACCCAACCAGTTCTAGAGGGTAGTCACTAGGCATTGCACCCTTTCTTCCGTAAGCCTAAATTTAGAAGTTTTGTTAACCAACAAAACATCCGTTAACAAGTTTCAAGGCTTCATGATGCCACTATAGGTTTAGCACAGTTTATTCAGCCGCTAGAACCTGTTCTGCATCTGTTAGTTTCCCGTGTTGCTGGAGTTTGTTTTTGTAGTTCTTGAGAAAGATGATGACGGAAGAGTGATATCTTTTTTGGCGCTATTGTGAATATTGATTTGATGATTCAGTGGTTGTTCCTGTTGTGGGCAGTTGTGAATAAACTGTAAACTAAATGGAGATGAGTTAAATATGTGGCTTCAAAGCATATTTATAATGCATAAACCTCCCAAATCTTATTTATTTGAAAAATTGGGTTATTATTTGAATTATATTGTTTTTGTATTGTTTATACTTCTTAATTTACTAAACTGCTTTTAATTCTCTTTTTGTGGGAAATTCTAATTGATAGATGTCGAGAAGGTATGACAGCCGAACAACAATCTTCTCCCCAGAAGGTCGTCTCTACCAGGTCGAGTATGCAATGGAAGCCATTGGAAATGCAGGATCTGCCATTGGCATACTCTCAAAAGATGGTGTGGTCTTAGTTGGTGAAAAGAAAGTCACTTCAAAGCTCCTTCAAACCTCAACCTCAACTGAAAAAATGTACAAAATCGATGATCACATTGCATGTGCTGTGGCTGGCATCATGTCTGATGCAAACATCCTCATCAACACAGCCCGTGTCCAAGCACAACGCTACACCTTTTCTTACCAAGAACCAATGCCCGTTGAACAATTGGTTCAGTCTCTCTGTGACACCAAACAAGGCTACACTCAGTTTGGTGGACTCCGCCCTTTTGGTGTCTCGTTCTTATTCGCTGGATGGGATAAAAACTACGGGTTCCAGCTTTACATGAGTGACCCGAGTGGAAACTATGGCGGATGGAAGGCGGCAGCTATTGGTGCTAACAATCAAGCTGCTCAGTCAATGCTAAAACAGGATTATAAGGATGATATCAGTAGAGAAGAGGCTGTGCAGTTGGCGCTTAAGGTTCTTAGCAAGACGATGGACAGTACTAGCCTTACTTCTGATAAGCTTGAACTGGCTGAAGTTTTCTTGTCGTCCTCTGGGAAAGTTAAGTACCAGGTCTGCACACCTGATGCTCTGAGTAAGATGTTGGTGAAATATGGCGTTACCCAGCCTCCTGCAGAAGCTTAAATGGTTTGAGTCTAGTTTCATTTGCTTGCTTGCTTTGGATAAGTTGTATGGTTGGATCTTGAATTTCTTTATGTTGGTGTCAAAACCTATGATAGACTCTTCATTTTATGTTTAAATTGCATCAATCAAAACTTTCCTTAAACTTGATTCTGTAGCTTTACTGGTATATGAGCTCAAGCCTATCTCAAGTAAGATCGACACGCGATTTGAAAGCTCAAGTAGCTCAAAATAGTTACAGGAAGCTATATTTCATGAAGCATATCCAGTTCCTAATTTCAAATAAGACATACATGGTACGTAGGTATTGAAAGCAGAATTATATTTTGAACTCTTATTTGTATTTCAAATCTACCTCAAGTTTGATCATCTAATAAAAGTTAGCCATAATTTGTTGTTCAAGTGACTTGTTGCTTCTTATTGCTTGGTAAAAACTCAAGTCAATCAGCTCTAGCTAGTTTTGCTTGAGTTAGGTTCGAGTTAATATAAGCTGACTTGTTTGCTTGTTCGAGTAAAACGCCAGGCTAATAGTCTAATATAACATATTTAGGACCCCTAAAATGGGTTCTCTTTGGTTGAGATTTGGATTGTCTTGACAAGATCCAAGGGTTTGAGCTCTGTTTATGATGCATTAGTATAAGTTGGTTGTGGTTTATAATTAGGAGTATGTTAGATATGTGTACGAGTTGTTCTTAAAAAGGTTGGTAACATTGTGTATGTTGACGAAAGTACTGCGGCCCTTAATCTCATCTGTACCTCCCCCATAGGAATCAAAGTCTTGTTCAACACCATGGTCGAGAAGATTGAAGATGCATAGCAGGCGACCATGTTGTTTTTGTGAATAATCAGGTTAAAAAAGCAAGCCAATTCTTTGAGTTAAAAGTCACAAGGTGACTCGTATTGAGTTGAGTTTTGAACTCGGTTTGAAATATCTAATCGAGCAACCTTGGTTTGTACGGTTACTAGCTCGAGCTTGAGTTAGAAGCTGGACTCATGAACCAAGTTGGCTCATCTAATGAGCTCAAATTGTGGGCTAGGGCTAGACTCGTTTATAAACGAGCTCAAACAACCTAATTTGCGAGAGAACTTTAATTTAGAAAATTCATTTTGTTATATTTTACATATACTTATATATATATAAACAAAAATTTATGTTTTTAATATTTGTTTATTTTAACTTGTTGAAACAGTAATAGGATTTCATATACTACAATCATTTTTATATTTTTATACTCGTGGGTAAGTTAATATTCTAAAAATATATATTAGCATAAAGTATTTAGGGTTGTTTAAAAACTTGAGCTTATGGCTCCCTTGAAGCTAGCTTGAAATCAACTTGTTTGTAAATGAGCCGAACCATCAAAGCTTGATTTATTAATGAGTCGGGCTCAAGCCAAAGTTAGTTTAGCTCGTGGCTCATAACGATTACCCTACTATCCTATCCTAATATTTTTATATATAATTTTTAAACAAAATTTAGAACATAACGATTACCATACCATCGTAATCTAAGTCGACCACCTTCTACCTTCACCTATGACACAAGATCTACATTCACCGTCCTTGTTTTCACCAAGAAACGATCAGATCTTGATTCTTGAGCAAGATACATATCACTCTCCATATGCAATATTCAATATACACACACACACACACTAAAGACACATTCCTCTAATGATGCATTTGTAGTCTATTTAGATGTTGATTTATTTACATTTTTCTTTCATTAAAGTTTTCAACTTCCGGGTATTGGTGATACTTATAATGGTGTTTTCATAGAGAGATTTTATTCCTTTTATAGATTTAGTAGAATAACTAGATGGTGTTAAACATCTAACTATACATAGGAAAAAAAAGTAAAATTACATTGTTTAAAAAAACTAGATAAAGAAAAAAAATATTTACCCAGCCATTTTTATACTCACATTTTTTTGGTGTAGCCCAAGTAAAAAATGCGAGACCTCACCGCATCTACCGTCAAAGTGCACGACACATGTGCTACTCGAAACATAATAACTAAGACCCAACCGTCGTATCGGGTGACCTGATTACGTAACTAGTAACATTAAATTATGCCACCTAACAAAAGAAATTTAACTATCAAGTCTCTGATCTAGTGGTGAATAAGAGTTTTTTCTATGCGAGCGGGGTTCAAAACATCAAACTAATAACGAACGGTTGAAAATCTTGTTTCAGATCTCAAAGTAGAGTATCAGTAGGTGACATAGTAAAAATGGTATTTATTCAACATAACAAAAGAAATTTAGGTTTTTTAACCAACCGTTACCCCATTTTGACGTGTCACGAGAAGAGAACAGGAAACCCTAACAGCAGCTCAATAACCGAAACTTTATATAAACACCGCCGACCCTCAAACCCTAGCACTCATTTTACGTTTCTTTAAACCCTAATCTCAATCCTTGCTGCTGTTTTCATGTAAGCACACTTGTCAATTTCATCACTTCAATTCATTTCAATTCCTGTTCTTGATTTCTTATCTGATTTTATTTATTATTCTTTCTAGTTTGAAAAAACAAAAATCATCATGTCGGATGAAGAAATAGTGGAAGAGAAGGAGCTCGATCTTTCTTCTCCAGAAGTTGTCACAAAGTACAAATTGGCCGCTGAAGTTGTTAACAGTTAATAATACTCTTTGCATTTCTTTTTCTTCAGTTTTTTTTTCTTCTAATTTAGCCCTAATGTTTTGTTTTGATTTGTTTTGTTTTGATTCATACAGAGGCCTTGCAGTTGGTTTTGTCAGAATGTAAACCCAAAGCTAAGATTGTTGATATATGTGAAAAGGGTGATTCATACATCAGAGAGTAAGTTTTTTATGTTATTTTATTTAAAGATTGTTTTTTTGTAAAAGTATGTTGATTTGTGGTTTTGAAATCAGGCAAACTGGGAGTATGTACAAGAATGTTAAGAAGAAGATTGAAAGGGGTGTTGCATTTCCAACATGTTTATCTGTTAACAACACAGTTTGTCATTACTCTCCACTTGCTAGTGATGAAACAGTGTTGGAAGAAGGTGACATTTTGAAAATGTAAGTGTTTTTGTTATTGTTAAATCAGTTTGTTTGAAGCAATATGGGGTTTGAGTAACTGATTTTGTTGTTGTTGTTTGTGGTGATTTCAGTGATATGGGGTGTCATATAGATGGGTTTATTGCTGTTGTGGCTCACACTCATGTTCTTCAACAAGGGCCTGTAACAGGCAGAGCAGCTGATGTCCTTGCAGCTGCAAATACTGCTGCTGAGGTTGCTTTGAGACTTGTCAAGCCTGGAAAGAAGGTATTGTAGTTGAGCTATTATCTATCATTTTTATCTTTAGAACATTATGGTTTCTTTTTTGATTTTGTGTGTTTAAGTTAATCAACTTGTTTTAGGAAACAAATAACTTTTACAAGAAACTTTTTCTGTGTTTTTTGTTTTTTTATGTAGATTATTTGCTGTCATTAGAACTTATCTGAATTGTATGTGGTTTTGTGATTTGCTGTTTCAAAGGGGCAACTTTGCCGAGGTGATCATTATTTTTCTTGATTTCCTCTTTTTCCCTGTTGCCTATATCAATTTTGGCTTGATCTTTGATTTTCTTCACATTTATCCACTCAATTGGTTTAGTGTGATCTTTGGGGCCTATATGGTTTTGTAAATGGTATTTTACTTGTGTAATCAGTCAGATTTTATATGCTATTACTCTTTTGTTCGATTGTGCTTTTCGAGCCTATTTATTGAATTTGTGTTTTGATATAGACGAGGCAACTTTGCCGAGGTGATCAGTTTTTTCTTGATTTCCTCTTTTCCCTGTTGCCTATATCAATTCTGGTTTGGTTTTGGGGTTTCTTCACATTCATCAACACATTTGTTTGAGTGTGCCCCTTTTGAACCTATATAGTATTTTGTTACTATAAAGATTTTTTTACTTGCATAACCAGCTTGTTACTATGTTTTTCACTCTGATGATTGATTGTTCTATTTTGAATTTGTGTTCTGACGTGGTGTATAGATGAGGCAGCTTTGCCGAGGTGGTCACTGTTTTTCCTGATCACCTCTTTTTCCCTGTTGCCTATATCAACTCTGGCTTGATCTTGGGTTATGTTCACATTCATTCACACAGTTGGTAGAGTGTGCTCCTTGTGAGCCTATACTTTTTAAATGGACATTTTTCCACTTGTATCATTTTAACTTTTATATTGTACCAATCTCAGTTTGCCGGCACCTGTCTTTATTGTTTTGTTGATGCCCTTTCAGGTGATTTCTTAAAACATGATTTTTCTAAATGATGATTTTTATTGATGGGCTATGGAGTTGCTCCAATGATGCTTTTTATAGTCATAGTTACACTGATAGAAAATCATGTCTATAATATTTTATACATTTTAATTGATACAAGCTGTCTCTAAATTATTAATGTAGTATTTTCATTCGTATTACATGCTCTTAGCATATTGTACTAATCACATTTGCCTTTCTTGTTTTATCTATTTGTTAATGATTTTTTTATTTCGGGTGAATTTTTAAAATTTCTCTTCTAAATGATGATGTTTATCAATGCGCTATGGAGTTACTCCAATGATGCTCTTAATAGTCATAGTTACACTGATAGAAAATTATGTTCTGTGATATTAGAGCATCTTGATTGATGCAAACTTTCTTCTAGTTGATGAGTATATTACCCCAATAATTTATATTATCAGCTCTTAGAATATCACACCAATCTCAATTTCTCCTTTGCTGACACTCTGTTTATTGTTTTGTTGATGATCCCATTTGGATGAGTTTTATGATACATGATGTTTCTAAATGATGATGTTTATCAATGGGCTATGGAGTTACTCCAATGTTGCTTTTAATAGTCATAGTTACACTGATAGAAAATCATGTTGAGTATAGTTGAAGCAACTTAATTGAACTATTTCTTAATGATCGTATTATCAACTCATATAAATTACAATATTACACTAATTTCAGATGTTTATTATTGGGCTTCAGAGTTTTGCTGTTTTGCTAATGTCTTTTGGGTGATTAGAAACATGATTTTTCTAAATGATGATGCTTATTATTGGGCTACGGAGTTACTCCAATGATGCACTTAATAGTCATAGTTACACTGATAGAATATCATGTTACATCGGTCTTGATTGAAAATGTTTTTTTCTAATTGATAATCATTTTTTAAAATCTTTTAAGGAAAATTTGGTCTTTTAAAGAATTTTTCAAATGTTTTTGCTGTCATAGTTTGATTGATTTTTAGAATATAAGAGACTCACATTGTTGAATCTTTTGTGCTTTTGCGTTAATGTTTTTGTTTTTTGCCCCATCATATGTGATTGTTTCAGTTAATAATACTTTCTTTATTATGGCGTCACATCATTTCATTTTCTATATATTTTGTCATTTCAGAACCAAGATGTTACTGAAGCCATTCAAAAAGTTGCTGCCGCATATGACTGCAAAATCGTGGAAGGTGTTCTTAGTCATCAATTGAAACAGTTTGTGATTGATGGGAACAAAGTTGTATTGAGTGTTTCAAATCCTGAAACCAGAGTTGATGATGCTGAGTTTGAGGAGAACGAGGTTTATGCAATTGATATAGTCACCAGCACAGGAGATGGCAAGGTGTTTTTTCCTTATTTTAATTTTTATCAACAACTGTTAGTTCTTTGTTTAGTCAGAGGCCTGAGTCTTAACTGAATGTTTTCTTGATGCTTTTGCAGCCAAAATTGTTGGATGAAAAACTGACAACAATATATAAAAGAGCAGTTGACAAGAATTATCACTTGAAACTGAAAGCCTCTCGGTTTATATTCAGCGAGATCAGTCAAAATTTTCCAATCATGCCGTTTTCCGCTAGGTATGTTCATTCTATACATGCAGCATCTTTTTTTTTATATATTTTGTGTATTGTTTAGTTTCAAATTGAAATGGTATGTTTTTTGACAGGGCTTTGGAAGAGAAGCGTGCTCGGCTTGGATTAGTGGAATGTGTTAACCATGAGCTTGTGCAGCCATACCCTGTTCTTCACGAAAAGCCTGGTAACAAATAATTCCAATTTTATTCTTTTTTGTTTTGTTTAAAGCAGGCTAAACGTGAACTGTTTGGATGTGCAGGTGACTTTGTGGCACATATCAAGTTCACTGTTCTTCTTATGCCCAATGGTTCAGACCGTATAACCTCTCATTCGCTCCAAGAGTTGCAGCCAACTAAAACTGTTGATGACCCTGAAATCAAGGGGTGGTTATCACTTCCTGTAAAGTCGAAAAAGAAAGGTGGCGGCAAGAAGAAGAAAGGTGAGTTGGCCTGCATATTCAAATAAATGTGACCCGTTTAAGTTATTTCGTTTACCACATAATGAGGTATGTGATTTTGCATGTATGTGTGTGTATGTCAGGCAAGGGAGTTGAAAAAGCTGAAGCAATGGAAGAAACATCATGAAATGTTGGGGTGAGTGACTAAAGATCTGGATGGATAAGAGATTTTGAAATTCAGATTTGGTTTTGTTTCTTTTTTCTTTGAAAGCATGTACATGTACTTGTGCTTGTACTTGTTGATTCATAACCTTTTTTCTTATATAAATCTGGCAAGTAGACAAGGAATGTTATGCTGTGTTCTGGGATGATCCAACTTACAAATCTGGATTATAGTCAAGTTATCTTGATTTGGTTGGAAAACATTTATTTCGTCAAAAGACGATTCTAGTGCTTGCGATTTGTGAGAAATATAAGGACTAATGTGATTTTTCCTATGAGAGGTTTATCTTTTTGATGAGCAATATAAGGACTAAACTTTAGAAGCATATCCCTGGGTGAATGTTAGATGAAAAAATGCTCTAATGTTAGGTGATGTTGCTTATGAGATTAGATACTATTTCATTGTTGGTAAAAAACTATGATGGAGGTTCTATATGTGATGCAATTGTCTTTAAAATGTTGGTTGGTAATTTTTCATCCAAATTACATAACAACGGAGATACATATGATTCATTTGTATCAGTCTATTCCTATTCTAGTCAAAAACCTTAAAACGACGGTTAGTAATTCTAAAAAACCTACGTCATTAATTTTTTTTAACGACATCCTTTTTGTAGCAAAAATGGTAAAAATTGGAATCTTTATAACATATTTCAAAAGTTAAGACTGGTTGTAACAAAAAACAAAATAATTGAAACCGTTAAGATCCAATATCTTACTTATCTATAATAGATGATGCCTAAGTGACATCATCTATTCCTATGTGGCATCCTCACAATCAATCTGGTCTCACAAGATGATGCAAGCATGCTCTGGAAATGGTGTGTTTAAGAGTGGAAATGGTAGTTTTTTTGAAAAGGAAGAGTGAGCGGGAAAATGGGAGTTTAAACTCCCTTTCTTTAATTCAAACACACACACATACACACAACTGGAAATGCTCTAAAAAAACACACACACACACACACAACCGGATGCAGATTTCCATCCAAATGCTCTGAAACAGTCGGTCACAATTCAAGATCCGGTAAGTCATCTTCTTCTTACACACAAAACACTGCACGTATTTGGTTCTTCGTAAAAGCCGATTGCTAATCTTGGTTGATGAGATTTTTAGTCCAAAGTTTGTTAATGTTTTTTTTTTTTTTTTTTTTTTTTGCAGGGGACAGGAACTACGGTTTGAAAGGGTTTCTTTTTTTTTTTTTGCAGATCTCTTTTAAATGTTTTTGATAATCTATGTGTTGGATCTTGATGTGTATTTGCTTGAAATAACATATTAATATTCGAACTCATGTGTTGCAGATCAGTAGCAATCACACAAAAACAACTATTCAGGTATATTATGTTTGTTTATACATCCGTTTGATTGTTTTATATCTCCGATTTACACATGCGGTTTGAGTTTTTGTTGTGGTTTAAAATGTGCTTAATAAGCTGTTTTTATTGTTTGTTTTTTAAGGCTGAGTTGAGGATGGTGATGTGATAAATTAGTATGCACACCACATGTTCGACCAAATGCTTGAACCAAACATATTTGTATTCCAAATTAGTTGCCGTACAATGTTTTAAGTTTTGAGGATAGTGATGTGACAAATTAGTTTGCACACCACATGTTCGACGAAATGCTTGAACCAAACTGAATTAATAAAATTTGTGTGTTGATGTTTGCAGGGCTGTAATTCCAAATCTGTTTGGTAACAAGAGCAATAGCAACTACATTGTGGTTAACACACTTTAATGGTAGTTTCCGACTCGCATAATTTGTCTCTGTGTGGTTGTTGAAGAATGTTTTAGAATTGTGTTTTTTGTAGAAATATAAGAAGGTTAGAACATTAAGCATGTTTGATTAATGTTAGATGGTTACATAAAGTTGAACATTAAGCATTTGATTTAGACTGTTGTGTTGATATTAGAAGAAGATAGTTGGTTATATAAGTTGACCATGTTGGATTAAAGTGGTGATAAAGTTAGATAGTTTGTGTGTATGTAAGATTGTTGTGTGGATATTAGATAGGATAGTTGGTTATATAACATTGAGCATGTTGGATTAATGTTAGATGGTTATATAAGTTGAACATGGTAGATTTGTAGAAATATAAGAAGGTTAGAACATTAAGCATGTTGGATTAATGGGAGATGGTTACATAAAGTTCAACAGCTTGGGACGGCTGTACAGTGCTTCACCCGGCTGAATAGTGCTTCACCCGGCTGAATAGTGTTTCACCCGGCTGAACAATGCTTCACCCGGCTGAACAGTGTTTCACCCGGCTGAACAGTGTTTTTTTTCTTGGCAATTTGGTATTAACACAAAATTTGAACTGTCTAGGTTGAAAATATGATTTCATTTTTATTTTGATGTTTGTTACATATATCTTTTGGAATTAAATACAGTTTTCTGATTCTTTGTGTTATTAAGTTGAAAATTTTGAAAATTTGTGTTATTAAGAGATTGCTTTTAGGTTGTTTATTAAGTTAATCATTTACTTTATATAAACTGCATATATATTCAATACTTATTTTTTGCTTTCTTACATACATTTTTTTATAGTAATGGCTTCTTCATCATCATCAAGTGATGAAACTCCTATTAGGGACAAGATGATAGAAACTTTACAAGAGCAATATCATTTGGAGTGTGCTTCGCTTGAGGACCTGAAGAAATGTGCAAATTTGCTGGTGAAAGGTTACCAGGAACGGGACCAGTTAATCAAAATGTTGATGCTTTTGCCTCGATATCCAGCTCGTGATGCTGCATTACATCTTGCATTTATGGTAGACCAAGATGAAGTGGTTTTGCTAGAAGCTATAAAGGAGATTATAAAAACTTTGGAAACTTCAATAGAATTAAAGCTTAAACATATTTTGCCTTATATGTAATGTTTTGGATTATAAATTATTAGTTTCAATTGTATTAATTGTTGGAATACTATTCTGTTTATGCATTTAGTGTTTTATAATTTGGTATATATCGTTGTTGCTTATTTCAGCCGTGTTCGACCCGTGATCCTCACGGGTCTCACATCTAGTTAAACAATACACAAGATATGGAAAACCAATTCATTGATCTACTTTCCAACGAGTTGGTAAAGAAATTTGTGTGTGATTCTTTCTTAACTGAAAACCTAACAAGCGGCGCCTGAATATGTAAAAAGAACGCCTATAAACAAGTCAATGCTTTAGGTTTTTTTAATTTTTTTTATTTATCACCAATTTGTGGTCTTATAATTGGGGCTAATTTTTTTTATTTCGCCCCAGGCCTAGAGATTTTAAAGCATTCTTGGGATTGGCCTTGAAAATTAAGATCATGTAGCCATACTTAAGAATAGTTTGATACTCAACCGATGACCTATGTTGGCTTAACCCATCTATAGGGACAACTAGAAAAAAAAGTGTACTTACATGTTTTGTACAAATTTACTTAAAATGACACTCGTCTGGCATGTCTTGTTAGGGAAACAGGAAACTGCTGAAGTCATAGGTTAGAATCAAAATCGATGCCACACATACCACTTTCACGTAAAATATGTCCTAGAGCACCAAAAATTGAGCCCTCGAGGCAACAAAAGCATATGATGAAACCTCTACTGCCGAATACAACCTTAAACCCAATATGTATGGAAGCAAGTTGTCAATGTATGTCACCAAAGAAATGGTCTCCACAAACCACCATGTCCTTAATTGTGCCGCCCAATCCATTGTCCTTAATTGCACGTCCTCAAACCAACGAAAAGTTTAGCAATACCCATATAAAATCAAAGCAAGAGTAGTTGTTCGCTTCGCGAGCCACTTAACTGAGAAAGAAGACTCATCAAATCAACAACATTAGTAATTTAGTAGCTCTCTTATTTGCAACCCACTAATAAATTGTGCGTCTCTACTACTCCCCATGAAGCTTCTCCCTAAGCTTCACCCCAAGGACTATGGAAAATAATAAGCCTACTTCATCTTGATCTAGGGTTCAACATTCACCATGTAGTGAGGATGAAGAGTTGCAGGTTGATGAGGGTAAGAAGATGGCAACTTTAAGTTTTAGGGTTAAGGTTTCTTTAATATTAGATTATGTTGAAGTTACACCACTCATCTTCAAATTTTAACCGGACGCTTTTTAATGTTTTTTTTCCTTTTTTTATAATAGCTAGTGCTTTTAACTTGTAATAGAACTTTATACGTGATAAGCAAAGATTATTTATATATAATCACCTAAATTTATTATAAAAAAGTTCATGTTGCTATGAATATTATTATATGAAACTACTTTAAAATATTATATTAATACCTTGCATTCGCATATGAAAAGCGGATTTGCGTTTCAATTTTAGACCTTGTTGTTTTTGTGCGCTTCTTTGCCACAAATCATATAGGTAAGGAAGGAAGTCGTCATTGAAAATTACCAAATAAAGGGTCTCCACAAACTACCGATATGTTAAATCTTATAATTTTGACGAACACGCATCATACGCAAAGACTAATTTTATTTTCACACATCTTGAGATTTAGTTAACAAACATGAATAGTCTTTAGATGATTTCATATCAAGGTAAGTGCGATACAAAATTTTATTGTCACTATATTTACAACATTTATCGTCTAATCTCAACAACAATAAAATACATAAACAAAACGAGCACAACAAAATTGCCAACCTGGAGTCGAATTTCCGCCCTGCATAGGTGGGATTGTGCACCTTTTCTATTCATTTTGTTACAACTTTCCAACTGTATATCAGTGACTAGTAGCTAAGGCAGTCACTAGAAGACCAAGAACCAGAAACGGTTGTGCACTAGCCTGAAATGAAAGCATTGGTCAGCTTAGACGCAAACCATCATCATGCATTTCAAACAGTTAAAGAAATTTTGAGAATGGTGTTTGAATTCATAACAAATGCCAAATGCGCCGTGACAAATTTTGAGAAAAGGTAAGCGGACCGTTTGACCTTAAAAGTCAAAGGATAGTTTTTTCTTTTGTGACGCGATGATTATGATTTATGGACGACGACATACCTGATACTTGACATCATATTTAACTGGATCTTTGAGGAAGTACTTGAACTGCAGCCAGAAACCAAAAAAATAGTTATTATAAAATATTCATCTTCACACACTTAATCAGATTGAAAAATATTTGTCTCAGCCTAATTCTAGTTCAACACTCAATTTAATATTCCATGGGTTGTTTAACATCTTGTTCTGATACGATCACGGACCCAGGTCAAACCGGTCAAGAAAAATAGTGCGTAGTAGCTATATTGAGATAAACATTTTGCCAGTAATTTTCTTTACCTGGAAAAAGATTTGTGGAGCAATTAAACCGAGTAGTGCTGCGGCGTAGTAGGGTTTACCAGATCCTAGAAGGTAGCCTGCAACCAAAAATGCATATTACATTATTAATTCTCATTTTCTGTAGCATGTAAGGATGGCATAAGTAAAATATAATCATCTAACCTATACATGTGAAAACCCACCCCCTATCGGTATTTCGTGAGCCCCTTATTAGCCCTTGGTTGTTTATTAAGATTTCAAATAAGTATTTGATTGTAAAAATGTTTGTGCTATATCATCCAAACACTAAGAATGATTAAAACCTGCTACAGAGAGTTGAGTTATGTCTATGGCACCAACACATATCCATTTAGCTGTCTCTTCACCAAAAGCCACTGGAAGGGACTGATCAAATTATAGCATATGATGGTTAAAATCATTGTCATTTATATTAAAGTCAAACATTATGTAACAAAGCCAAAAAAGTGTACCTGAAGCCCCATCTTTCTGTCTCCTTCAACACTTTTAAAGTCATTTACTATCCCAATACCAAGCTTCAAATTTCGAAAGGGAAAAAACAACAAAAAAGGTTAGTTATGATTGTTATGCTCACCAAGCATTGTTTTAATAAGGGTTGTACCAGTAGTTAAATGTTTAAGATACCCTTTAACGATGACAAAACATTGCCGGATGGGCGTAGCATAACGTAATGCTTAATTAGTGCAAGGTGCAAAACACGATCTATACTTTTTGCAAATTGTTGACATGAATAAGTATGAAATATGCTAAATTCAGTGGCGAAGCCAGGATTTGGATCCAAGGGGGGCCAAATCTTAAAACACTTTGTTTCGGGGGGCCAAATCTTAAAACGCTTTGATTTAGGAGGGCCAAACTCAATATATATATAAAAAATCAACTACCGACCAACAAAACAACACTTCGGACGGAAAAAAGTGGGGGGGCCGTGACCCTCCCCCGATGCTAATACAGTTTACATACCCCAGCTATACTGTACAACAGCGTCAGAACTACTATGTCAGGTGTAAGGGTTCCGAACAATGCTTGACCAGCCCACCTGTCATAATGAATTTAAAACATGTTTCATTATTTCATCATGTAAATCTAGAGTTAGAGCTCACAGAGCTCTAACTTTGAACTCAACTAAGGTTTAAATTTTAACCCATGGAGATAGACTATTAACATACCAGTATACCACAAAGCAAAAGAATAATACTCCATCTTGTTCCAAAATAAAGAATTTAACTTTATTTTAGTGAAATAAACTTATAAACCTAAAATTGTAAAGCCAACTGACAAGGCATATGAATAAAAACAATCCGTCTTAACATTGTAAAAGGATCCATATGAACTGCAAATTATCAAGAAGTTTAAGGTTTGATTCACAATAGTTACAAGACTTTACCAAGCACGAAAAATGGTATAAGAAGATTGAAGACACGGATTAATTGATAAACATGACTAAAAGCAGAAGTCCTAAGGAATATAAGAGCATACCATGGTAAACAAATATAGCTAGATCCCAGTGCAAAGTTGCCGAGCCATCCATTTTGTTTGAGCTACAACCAAATGAAGAGTATTATAGTCAGTCTTTGTGTTCTAAAACGTACTTAATCATTGCCGATGTTTGTTGTCAAGTGAATTAACTAACAAGGGTGCGTTAACGGGTTCACTGCAAACTTTTCATACTAACTTTTGGGTAAGCTTTCAGAAATCCTCAATAGAAAAATAAAACGCTAGAGCTTTATAAATGGATAGTATATGTATATCAAAGTAAAAAGATCCTGCTTTTATAGCGTTCGGATAAAAAGATTCTGCTTTTGATTATCCGGTTATGTAGGGCCAAATACTGAGGTATGGATGATGATTGCATAGCAGCTACAACAAAACAGATTATGAATTGTTCAAATAATAATCACACACCTACCCCCTTCAATTAACATTACTAGATAGACTTTTACTCTCATCTCACAAAATGAATATCCTTTTTTCAAAAGTATGTGCTTTTTGGTCATTTATCTATTAGTTAACTGATATTTAGAACACGCAAGTTGTCACACACTCAGACAACAGAGTATCTGATTATTGTAAAAGTGCATCCAAACACCCTTGAAATTAGAAATGAAAAGGAATTTGTACCTTTAAAGGTGGAGCTGAGTAGATATATGATAACAACGATCCACCCACAGCAAGATAAAATATTGTTGGGAACGTATGCCCTGCCTGAAACCAAAATAGTCCTTAGTAAGTGACGCTAAACTTTAAAACAAAAAAAGAATATCAGATGACAAGACATACCCACACATCCAGTATACCAGCCAATCCAAGGCCTCCTAAAAGAAGCACCCAAATTTGAGTAATGACCTGAAGTTTAAGAAGATACGCAACGGGTCCCTTAAAATGATGAAGAAAAGTCTTAAAACGACAATAAAAAATTACAAAAGGTAACCTCATTTTCAGATATTGCTCCGGAAGGAATTGGACGGTAAGGTTCATTAATAGCATCAATCTCTCTATCGTACCAATCATTGATTGTCTATAGAATAAAAATAAAAACATGAAGTTTAGTGATTTAATAGTCATAAAGTTGGAAAAACTGGGACATGGTGATAAAATGAACAAGAGAGACGTACCTGTGTGTAACCTGTTAAGAATGGACCGGACATTAACATGCAAGCAATTGATTTAGCAACATCTTCCACAGTCCACTCAAAGTTACCTGCATTGCAAACAAAGTTGTGTTAGACTCTACACAGGCACATGTATTTTTAGATTAATTTCGAATTCTCGAGAACATTCTGTCACAATGACTAATTCAAGCATCCTAGCTACAGTGATACATACATACATACATAACAGAACAAAAAACTGAAAACACTCAGATGTTTCCGTTTCATTTTATGGGACCCATTAGACACAAAACTGGAGCATGAAAGACCATTATGATGAAACGGGTTTTATGATAATGCAAGTTGTTACAAGATACTATAATGTAAAAAAGAGAGCAAATAAAGTGTACCAGAAGCAGCAGCTCCACAGACAACTCCCCAAATTAACGGAGGCCAGGTAACTGGTTTTGTAAGTTGAAGACGAATCTTCCATTTATTCTGTCCAAAAGAACGACCCGAAATAAGTTCATTCACCTTCTACAGCTAAAATTTCCCCTTTTTTTAGCTTATATTGATAAAATATCACCAAAATTTCCCCTTTTTTTAGTCATGGTCTTAAAATTGAGGTACAGTTTCATCACAAAAAGTTGAATTGAAGGCGTGGTTGATGTAAATATATGATGTCAAGTGTTGTAAGTGCAAGTACTAGGCAAATTATTCCTCAAATACAACATCTTGTTTTAGGTCTAGTTCCTAAAAGAAACTGTAACTTGAATACACAATTGACTGTCACTTCAACTCAATAAACATATAAAATGGAAAGAACTTAACAGTTTCTTGCTTAGCCCCTTTGATGCCAAGAAGTTGATTAAACTCCGATCCACCGGCGGCAGCAGGCGCCTTCTCCGGCGCCTTAGCTTTAACTGCTGCTTGTATATAATATGAAAATAGATATGGATTTGAAACATACATACAAATTGAGAGAGATTAGATTTAAAAGTAAGTAAAAAAAATAAAAAACAGGTAACCTTCATTTGCATCTGTTGTCTCAGTTGCTTTGATTGTTAGCCTCTTATAATAAGATGAATTGAAAGGGGCGAGGGAGATAGGTGTTGAGTAGAGTGCGATACGGCGTCGGATTGAGGTTGAAGAAGAAGAAGAAAAAGTGTTGAGCAATGAAGAAGAAGAAGAAGAAGTAGCCATAGCCATTGAAGGTTAGGTGAGAGTGAGTGAGTGAGTGTGTGAGTTATGGAGAAAGAGATAACACTTGTGTCTGTTGTTTGTGTCTGGTTAATTAATTGTTTTGGTTTTGTTTTGTTGGTTACTTAATCAGTTAATTACTTAATTGAGCATCTTAAACTTATTTAAATGCTTTTCACTCTCTTAAACATCTTTCTCTCTTTTTAAGTCATCAACATCGATTTGTTGTCTCCATGATGGATAGTGGAGTCGATTAGTACTAGTAATTTGGTAGAAAAAAAAAACTTTGACATCATATAAAAAATCATGAGTTCATCAATGATTATAATAAGAGTTATTGTAGGTGATAGATGTTAGGGTAGATAAGAAACAAATTAAGAGTCATTGTACATGATGGATAGTTAAGTAGATTAGAAGTAAATCAAGAGCCGACATATATAATTCGATTTTGTTGTTTGAAGTTTAACGATAATAACTATTTTCCTCCAAAAGTTTTATAACATCAATTCAGTTCAAAAGTTTCATAATTAGTTTCGAATTTATTCTAAAAGTTCTATTTTTTAGACGAAATTTGAAAAAAAAAAAGTTTGATTAAATTTTGAATTTAAATTGAAACATTAAAGGTAAATTTATGTATTTAATCTTTTGAAGAAAAATAGTTATATTTGTTAAACTTAAACGAGCAAAATTAAGTAACTCGAAAAAATATTAAGTTCTATAAATAAAATTTTATAGGAATATATCAAATATTAAGCTTTATGGGTAATACAAAAACCAAGATTGATAATAAAGTTTAGGTTATGAACAAAAAAAATCAGCTAACAAAAAACTAAACCAAAAGACCAAATCAAAACAAAGCAAACTTAGTATAAAACTCACTCATAAAAGTAAGGCATGTAGACGATAAGTATAGAAGTAAATATTGTCTTATCCCATAAGATAGAGCAATTGCTCCTAGCGAGAACCCCCGACTCAACAAACAAGAGAACCAAGATGACAAAAATAAAAGGGGCATTTGCATATATACCCCTCTAAACCTTAAAAATTGCATATTTACTCAACTTATACCTTTTATTGCATATTTCCCCTTTGCAATTAAAAATTATTACAAATTTACCCATTATAAATATTTTTATTACAAATAAAATGTAGATTGACTCTTTTACCTTTATTTACAAAATGTGACACTAAATTCACACATATCCCCTCCGCTGCTATAAAGCAACATATATCCGCCCTCCGTTATTATAAAACTGCACGAATCCCCCTTATTTATTTAATCCAATTCATATGCTCATTTGTTAATAAGCTAAACAAACACACGTCTGTATAAATTATTCATATATAAAGGCACAAAGCAACTCCTGTTGAGAACCATAGAAAACCTAAAATCGTTTAATTCAAAAAGTATATTACAATTAAAAAATATATTACAATGCCTACAGTACAACCATCCATAGCATGTTTCTTTAGTCAAATGTCCAAATGTAAAGAATTAATCAATCAAATTTAAATCGCTTAAATCTATTTCATGTTACTGAACGATTAAAAAGGAGTAGTTTGTATCGACCATCTCTACCATACTAAACTGACATATACCTCAAAAATGGTGTGTTCATCAAAATAAAAAATCAGCCATCCCTGAATTCGTAAAGTAATATGTATGCCTATAAATCAGAGCAAGTCTGGGACGATGACGGTTTGAATGGCTGAATCGCAGGTACGGAGGATTAAGAATATGAACGATTTGTAGGATGCTTTTGTTTTGAACAAAAAGGTTATAAAAGGGTATTTTTGTCAATAAAATAATTATTATTAAAGATGGAGATATATACAATATTAAATTTGAGTTGGTAAATATGCAAATAACTAGGTTAATAAGGGGATATATGCAAAAATCTCAAAATAAAAAAAAACACGTGCAAATAACACATAGAAATATCATAAAGAATGCAATATATAACAACAAATCAATATTGTAAGATAAAAATAGTAAAAACATACATAAATAAGCAACTTGATTCATGGAAATCAGCATATAGAGTAATCAAGGGCATACTTATGATTAGAGATTTAAAGACAATTAGATGCATTTGACTACCATCTACACATGCATCAAAATGACTTAACTGAACAAACACATAGCAAACAATGACCCCCATCTCTCACATATTCTATACATTATCCTAGAAATCCCTAGCCGTAATCATACATCTTAAAAAACTCGTATTACTAATCATGTCCTATAAAAGATGCAAGTCTATCAATTCACACCTAATCTACTCATCCCTAATTAATTTGGGTCGACCTCTACTCCTCTTCCCATTTACCATGAGGTTTTCCACACTTCTCGTGGGACTTGCCCACTCTCTTCTCCTTACATGCCCAAATCACTTCATTCTTCCTTCTCTTATCTTCTGTGCGATAGACGCTACTTCTAATCTAGTCCTAAAAGTATCATTTCTTATCCTATCCAATCTTGTGTAGCCACACATCCATCTCCGCAACCTTTAGTTTCACACCTACGTCTTCTTGATAGGCCAACTCTCAGTTCCATGCATCATGGCTAGTCAAACTACAACTCTATAGAAATCCTCTCTTAGTTTTTTAGGAAACATTTTGTCGCATAAAACACCTGAAGCCGCTCTCCACTTGTACCAATCGACTTGCACCCAGTGAGTCACATCAGTGTCTAGTCTAAGGGTAAATAGAAAACAATATCTAAAAAGGGAAAGGAATATAAATTGTCTACAAAGGAGGAGGTGGTGACCAAAGGTAGACGTAAACATCAAGTCAGCCCATCTCACAGACGCAAGTGTTGCCAATAACCATTTCTTGTTACTATGGCTAAACAAAATGGGTGTCACTTATGAATTTGCCAAATGAACGTTAGTTTTTTTATTTAAACCAATAATTTATACAACGAAAATTTGTTCTCTATGACAAAAGTTCAAACTCACATCCATTCCAAAATACGCCTCTATCCTGCGGAAACAGGAAGCCTCATATCAACGTATCCGTTTAAAACGTCATCCTCTGTGTAATAAAAGATCTAGGTACTTAAACCATATCTCATCATATGGAAAATGAAAAACAAAAAGAGCATACCCAAAGGGTAACAACATTAAACTTTAGCTTTTTTGTACTGCTTGATTTCATTGATGATTCCTTCTGAAAGAGCGTCAACGTCGTTATTCTTCCCAAAAAACTTTACAAACTCCATGTTTGGATCCATCAAGTACCTGAGTAACATAAGAGGAACCTAGTAAGACTGCTTGTCAATTACCCAACATACCTTACAATTCAAAGTCGCAAAATTGCCAATTAAAACTTGCATCAATGGGTCTGTTTGAGTTGGGTTTTATCTTCGATGGGATTAAAACTGAAATGTGTGAAATAACAAAATGTTTTGCTGAAAAGGAACAGGTCAAAAGTTAAGCCTAAATGTGTGCATTTAAAGCATATATCGTCCAAAAGTTCTTTATTAAAAAATTCTGATAACCGTAATATGGTTTTTGATCAACCGTAATATGGTTTTTGATCAAGTTTAACACCTTGATAATTCATAAAAGACTTTTGAGTTGAATAAAAAAGTGTTTTTGAGTCAATCCAACCAGCACATTTAGCTCACCTCTATTAAAAAAACCTTTACTATTGTCATATCATCCAGTCAAACTTGCAGTTAAGTTTAACCCAATATCCCATACATGTAAACACACACCATATGTCCATATAGAGTATATGATAGTAATTTCTTAGGTGGCAATTTAAAGGGAGAATGGATCATGAGTGTCTAAGAATAAGCATCAAGCCAAATACAGAAAATCAATGTTATACGTTTTCTTAAAAAAAAAACTTCATGCGTGTCACGAAATAAAGAATGCTCACATGATTATTGAGTGATCAACGAGGTAATCTGAACCTTCCTCCTCTGTTTTCATATAGTAAACTCGATAAGCACGAGCAGCCTTTTTTATCTCGTCAGGATCACCAGTAAGTCCGATCAACTTCGGGTGGAACTCTGAAAAAAAAGGGTGCAAGATTACAACATGCAAGACTTGGGTTCAAACATGCAGTTTTACAGTTAAATCTAAATCTTCATACCTTTGACATACTCACTAACTTGCTCTACTGTGTCCCTCTCAGGATCAACTGATATAAAAACTGGTACTATCTCTAAACCTGTCTTCCCCTCTGTAAACATGAAATACATATTTTTCATCAATCACCATACTCGAGAACGAGACAATTCTGGCAAAATAACGGATTAAACAGTTGAATTCGTAAACATTAGTTAAAGAAAACCCTTCCAAGGTTTCCCAAGGCATATTTTTACACATAAAACTTCCAAAATCATTTTGATTTAGAATTAGATGATCATCCAAAAAAATATATGCATATAACTTTGTACGCATATATGACGTTAAATACAAAGACAATTTTCATTTTAGAAAACAAGTACAAGTGTTCCCAAGTCCCAACTGTTTTGTCAGTTACGCTATCTGCCCGTTTTTCGCCTCTAACAAGTTGTGTCAGCCCAATATACTCAATTTTTGAAAGTAAATACCATGAACATACTTATTTTGTCGATTGCAGCAGCAAGCTTTAGTAGCTCATCTGGGCAGATATCAGGGCAGTGAGTAAACCCAAAATATATCAACGTCCATTTCCCTTTGAAGTCCTTTTCAGTAACAGGTCTCCCATTATGGTCAATGAGGTTGAATGGCCCCCCGATGGCTGCTTTACCAGCAGATGGTCCTTGCTTGACGGCAGTTGAAGAAGCATTTATATCTGCAGCAATGCCCATACGACTGGTTAAAACTATGCTTAAATATGGAAAAATCGAAAGGGACTATTATAACTACGACAATAGGCAGAACAATCTAAGAAAACAAATCAACAATGGTATAAAAAAATAATTAATAATATACAACCAGGCCTGTTTCTACAGACAAAGCCAAACTATTTATAGAAATATACCCTGTTTCTCAGAAGAAAACAATGCAAAAATTTAAAGCAAAATTTTTCTAATCGTTGCTAGGGCTACCCCATTCAGTTCGAAGTTAGAGTTTTGCATGCTTTTTTTTTACCTTTTTCTAAACAAGTGCAAGTGTGTTTCCGAATGATGATTATACAAAAAACAAACATTTTACATGGTTGACAAGGTACTTAACTGCTATATTTTTAAACTTACGTGTTCTTAATACAAAGGGACTGTGGAAGAGGAATACAAGTATGCAATTCGTTTCACCCGACATATACAGGACTACAAGGCACAACCAGGGTTCTCAATTTGTGGTGTCACCTTTCCTTGAACTTCCAGGAAGATTGCAGCATCTTCTTCTAATATATCCCAACTTAAGTTTACCTAGTTACTTATAGACATTACAATATAAACCCGGTAAGCATGGGTCGGATCCAGTTCTCCCAAATCCAGTCAGCCATCCCATCGGTCACCTGGTCAAAAGCAGTAGGCTAGCAGTGGCTTAGTGGGCAGTTATCCAACAGTTAGTTAACTACTTTTCATTGTTAAAAAGGGCGATTAGGTTAATTGTAGTCGGTCTTGTTTTGTTAGTTTCCTTTGGAACCTTGTACTGGAGATCGCCTATCTCGAATCAGGCCTTTTATTTTCAAAGATCAAAGGCTACTTCAGCTTCTACTTGTTAGATTCTAACACATTCTTACAATGACTATTCATATTAGTTGTCCAAATATTTAACAAGGAAAACACTAATTATTAAATCATGTTCCAAGTCAACACATGAACCTTTTTAAGGACCGTGTGAAGTACATGGTTGCCTAATAAGACCGCAACTCATGATTTGAAATGAAATTTCAACATGGGCTGTCCAAAATATAAATATCATAAAATAGCATGAGTATGGATCTCAAAATTATTTGGAAGTATTTTCATTAGTGTGTGATAAAAAATAAAACAAAGCATCATAAGTACTTTTAATACTTAGTATTATATTTTTTGTCAAAATAAAACTTACTAAATAACCAACAAGGATTTGGTGACTGAAAAGCGTTTGTAGAACTATAAACAATTAAATTCTAGTTCTATAGTTCTAGATCTTAACTGTTAATAGTTTAGGCTTGCAGAAACTAAAATTCGGTAACACTAAAATTTCAGCAACACCACAAGCATGCGTAAAACTTAACAAAAAATTCTTCAACCCTAAACTTAACAATTGTTGCATGGTCTTCTCTAACTTTGTAGAACTATTAACAATTCAAAAAAATTGAACAAAGATAGAAAAGACCATGTAACAATTGTGAAGATTAGGATTGCAGAATTTTTATAACTTTATACAATAGAACAAGACTCATAGAATTGTTTAAAGTAGGTGACGTCCTGATGTCCAATCAAAACAGTTTAGTGTTGCCGAACTTTATTTTCTTAAGTGAATGAAACTCGAGCCATATCCGCGACCAAGCATGTAAATTTGAAAATGCATGTTTTATTAAAGCATGACTATGCTAACCCACCTTTGTAATAATAAATGTGGCATCACTTGTTATTTCAAATTCTGCCTGTTTATATCTAATTACAACAGCATGTTGAAATCAAATGGGCAGAGCAATAGATCCAATCCTGTAAACTGTATTTCAACTTCATATTCATGATTTTGTAAGCTCAAGGCAGTCAGTCTCCTACGTTACTTGGGAGGATGTACGGTTGAAATACTATTGCCCACTTCCACACTTGAGAAAAACAATAAACAATATACTTATGTCAACTATTATTTTTACAGATAAAGATATTATATAAGACGCATGCATCTGCAAACCAATGGACAAGGTGTGTATTGTTCTGCAGAGAGCAGTCTCAGTAACTCTATTGCCTAAAAAACCATGGCTAATTTCTGATTATACATTTTTTACAGTGTGTTAGCATGTTACTAAAATAAACTCAGTAGTCAGTAGCAAGTCAACACATAAAGAATAGTCTTCCAAATGTAGACTACTAGTTCATTGTTTCTGAGTAAAACATTGAAATAAAGGGAAGCACTTGATGACTAAACAGGAACCTACAATCATATTTCTACCATTGTCCCTTTTGTATAAGTTAATCTACTTTGAACATTGCCCAAAACCAACAATCGTATAAGCTACTTTGAACTTTACTTGGGTCAAATAGGAAACTCATGGGTCAGTAGCAATTATCGTTGAGGGACAAAGGTAGCTAAAAACATTTTGGGAAAACGTCCTTTTCTATACATGATGTTCTTCTACAGGAATGGGAACAAAAATCCTAATAAGATTCCAACTGCACACTGCCAAACATCTGCTGATATTGGATCCTACATCCTAAATTAGTGGTTGAAGATACAATTACACTCATGACTCATAAGCAGAAATAAACAATAATAACAAAAATAATGATTTAACGATAGTAGAAAACCACAGTTAGAACTTAAGAAACCAAAAGTTATTCGGACTTTTCAGGCCAAAAGAGGCCATCACCCAAATTCCTCACTCTAACATGATTGGCATAACAACATTACTAGTAAGTTAAAAATGCACTATAACTATATTCTAGTAGGTTCTCATCTTCTTATCAATAACTGTGTGTACTCTAGTATCCATCTAATCATAAGAACAATCCTAAAACTATACATATATCCTACTCACCGTAGTTATCTACCTTCAATATGCCGCTTCTTTTCTTGATCATAGTAGAAGATAACCCCTGCTCCAGTGGCAATCAGCAAAAGAAAGCTCAACCAAGAAATAGGCTGCAGATCACCACAACATCAATAAGTTAAGATGCATAAAAGCATGGATACAAGTTTAGACAATAATCATCACAGTCAAATTCAAAATGCACAAACAATGTTGACTGTATACCTAAAAACTCAACACAAATTTCAAAATGCACATTTTTAGAACTTTAACAACCAATTACCTTGATTTAACTACTACAAAGTACATAAAAAAGCAATCAATGAAGATGTATGAAGAAAATTACCCCGCCTCGAACAGATTTTCCTTGTTCTGAGCTCTGATGCGAATCATCCGACGACTTTTTCTCCTTATCAGATTGAGCATTTTCCTTCAACGTTGAATCAGTTCCAATTTTAGCCGTGGTATCAGCAGCGTTAGTTGATAAAAACCTAGGGAGCTTTGTGAATGATCCTAAAGCCTGAAAATATAACAGATGTTAACATAATTTGACAGTATGATTATGATAAAATGAGGTTAAGAGAAAAAAACGAACCGATGGATGGAGATGATGGTGGAGAGGTGGTCTGGGGATATGATTGGAGAAATGAGGTGTTAGTGGAGATGCAGTGTAAGTGGTGAAGAGGCGGTAGGTGCGACGGAGATGAGAGGTTTTTGATAGTACGGTGGCCATGACCGGTGGGTGATGGTGGTGCTAGCGGCGGTGGGGTTTAGGATGTTATACTTTTAAGAGTGTTCGTGAAAATAAATTCGTTGGTATATGCGGAAGGAGCAATGCAAAATAAAAACAAAATAGATTTAAGTATCTAACATATGATTGTAGAGTCTTACTTACATGATTTCGTTCACATGTTAGATAGAAAAATTTCTAAAGTTATGCTTTAAAGTTGTAATGCATTATATATTGAAATGAAAGTATATAAAAAATTTAGATATCAAAATAATAATCAAGTTAAATTCGCTAGTCAAGTTCACAAATATGTCAAAATTGAGTAGGGGGTCAAAGATGTAGATTGACTAAGGTGTTGTTTGTTTTTTAGAAAAGGTTTGCACAGACTTTTATGTCTGCGCCTGCACAGACATTATCATCTGCAGACTGTTTATTTTTCGAAGACGTTTCATTAAAAAAAGTCTGCACGAGCTCTTCTTGGTACAGACTGGACCAACCACTTCTAAGATCTTCTAAGATCTGCAGAGGGTTAAACAGTATCAACCACTATCCACCAACCCCCACCGTCCACTACCACTGCCACCCACTAGCCACAACCGTCCACCACCACCACCACCACCACCGTTCACTGCCACCACCCACTTACCACCACCATCCAGTACCACCAAAACTGTCCATTACCCATCACTGTCCCCCACCATCACCACCCACCACCATCATTTTATTTCAGCAAACTGCAGAAGTTAAAAAACAAACATAGTTCTTCTTGCAGACTGCAGAGGTTTGGTTCACCTCTTCTTTTGTATATGTCTGCAGATGTAGTCCACAGACTACAGACATTTTCCTACAGAAAAAACAAACAGTGTCTAAGTCTACAAGAGTCAAAATGGTAACAAGTCAAAGTTAAAGTTAAAGACGTAAAGATGTCAAAGTTGAGTTGGGGGTCAACGTTGTAAAAATGTCAAAGTTGAAGGTCTAATAAGCAAGGTCTCACCGACCTTGCTTATTAGAATGTTAAACGATACAAGAAAACATGTTCACATCATATATGCCAACATAAACTATTTATTTAGCTCTATACCTAGACCCACATGAATGTTGAGGGCTTGATTTCATAAAAATTCTTAGAAGAAATGTTTTTTTTCTCATCTTCCAAAAGCACTATAAAGTTCACAAAATGGTTGTATGAAGTAAGGATTCATCGTATTGCGTGAAAGAGGTGGGTTTATTTTTGACCAAACCTCTATAGCAAACCCTGTCATTGCACGAATTATCGAATTATGATTGACGCATTCTTCTTGATAGGCTTACCAAATACAATTGGGAGAAGTAAAGTGAACACCCCTTTTAGACGGCTTGTTCTTGGTGGTCATGGAGCTTATTTAGGTGAGCTCTGCATAGAAAGGTGTTAACTTTTTTAGGTATCCAGTTGCACCGAAAGCAATTTAATGGACTATGGGATAACATGAAGCTTTCAGTGTAGCCTCTTAAAGAGCTCATATTGAACCGATTAGAAGGATCTAAATTTTATCCCCATGAATCTCGAGAGAAGGGACAAGTGGAAAAGGGAATTAAGGATAGGCAGTTGTTAAGTTCACTTAACTCGTTGGCTTATCACCTCACAACCTCAGAGACCTTACCAATCTTCCTTTGAGCAATCCTTTTGGAGATCAGAATGCAGAGATCACAACTCAGATGATCAAAGCAATCTGCAAACTGAGAATGTGAAGAAATGGATAGAGAGTTTTGGTAGCATCATCCTAGGGGGAATTTGTTGAGATATAAGGATGATTACATCGAACTGTTGAATCATGTGTGATCATCTTCTACCTGCTGAATCACTGTAGCTGCTGAATGTCAATTTTACAGCAGACAACTCCAATAGCTGAAGATCTTCAGGAGAGACAACTGAGTCAGTGCTGAATGTTAATGGGTACACCATAACATTCAGCACCCATTGAATATCTACTGCAAGTTTTTCTTTTTAATGTACTATCTAATAAGAAGTCATATTCATGGTATGCCATGTTATGTATAGATCAATTGTTGTAGTTTTACATTAGTCCTTTTGTCTAGAATAGATTACTAGAATCTTTTCTAGAGTGTTATATAAACCACACTTGTATAGTTTTGTGGTTAACCGTTTATATTGTAACTTTGTGCACTTTTGCAATATAAGTGAAGAATACTTTGAAATCTATTTCTAGTGTTATCACTATTACATTTAAATCTTTCATTGTATGTGTGTTTGATCTAACAATATTATAAGGATTCCACACTTGTGATCATTGTGATTCAGCAAAACTTGTTTAGACAGATCCAACAAGTGGTATCAGGGCCATGGCTCTTAGTTTGCTTGATTATGTTTAACAAACCATACCGAATTTTGTGAATCAAAGATCTCACACCTTGTTTATCCTAAAACTAGTTCACCTGTTATTTCAGATGCAACTCTTGATGTTTCCAAACAGATTTGGACAATGGTACTCAAGCTAAGCCTCTCATGTTTTCACTTATTGGTTATGATACATGGAAGATTAGGATGTAAGATTTCTTGAGAAATCACGACAGAAAACTTTGGGTTTCTGTTGAGCAAGGTTCATTTGTGCCTATGGTGATTGTTGCTGGTGAAGAAAACAAAATGGTACCCAAGGAACCCTCAAAGTATTCTGAAGAAGACAACAAGAAACTAGAGACTGATTCTAAGGCTCTATGGTTTCTAAGAACGAGTACCCGATATCCATGGCTTCATGAACTATAAATTAGCCAAGGGTCTTTGGGATGCTTTGAAAGCAAGATATGAAGGAAATGAAGAACTCAAAGAGAACAAGAGATATGTTCTTAAGAAAAGATGTGAGAACTTCAATCATATCTTAGATATGTTAGGTTGATGTATTTCATTTAAGAAGCACAAATCATCATTGATAACAATGATGTGATAAGATAATTCATGAGGTCTCTTCTGAAGGTATAGACCATATACAATTTAGCTATAAGAAGAATTGAAAATCTGAAAACCATGAATCTTGAAGAACTCTATGGGATGTTGAGTGCATACCAGATGAAAATTGATGCAGAACAAGAAACATCAGGTTGATTAGTCAACATATTAATCCAACAAGATCCCTTGCACTTCTTGATCATGAACTAAGCTTTCAATCACCTATTGTTAGCCATTGAATATCACTACTCACTTATCTTAAATCTCTAACTGCTGAAAAATCAAATACCACATTCAGCATATGGAGTTCCCCTACATCATCTTTACACTCATCCTCACAATCAAACTTAAAAAATTCAACATTCATCTCATCTGATTTTGTATGTGCTGAATATGCAAGCTTCTTCCATTTGTCAAAACAAGACTTCAAATGCATACACCCAGATGATCTTGAATATATAAATATCAACTATCAAATATCTATGATATTATTCAGAGCAAACATTTTCAGCAGAGAACATGAAGACAAATTCAAAAGCAGAGAAGAGGAGGTTTTGGTCTTGACAAAAGTAAGCTCCCTCGTTACAACTACAATCAGCTGGGTCACTTTGCTAGTGAATGCAAAGCACATAAGGCCAATCTAGCACATGCACCAGCTTTAGCAGCTCATGCACACCACAGAACAAACCCACTTGATGCTACTTCTTCAAAGCACACTACTGATGTAGGTGTTGATGCTGATTGGAGCTTTCAAGTTGAAGATGTTGCACCAGTACAAAATGCCCTCATGGCTAGTTGTTTAGATTCAGAATCATCAAGTCAGGTATCCACTGAACCTTGTTGCACTCCTGAATGCATTGCTAAAGTTAACATCTTTCGAAACCAAAACTGGGAACTTTAGCAAGAAGGTGAAATTATTCAAACTCTTAAATTTGATTTAAAATAATTGGTCAATCTCAAAACGAAAAGGACATAGAACTTGAGAAACTTGTTTCATCACTAAAACATGAACAAATAAACCTCAAAAAACAAATTGATGATCCATTAAGAAGTTTGAATTCAACAAAGGATGATATTTTAATTGTGACACCCCACTTGATGGCGGAAACACCGGGTTGTTATATAAATTGGTTATCAATAGTAAACAAAGCACATGGTGTTCATTTATTAAAGTCTAATAATGATAACATAAGTTTTGGAACATAAGTCTTAATTGGAAACGCCAAAAGTAATAAACTGAAACAGTAAATGCATAAGTTTTTATTATTTTAACTAAGTCGAATGCAATCCTATGTCTTGGTAAATAGCAACAAAATAACATCAAACGCCACCTGAAATATGTGAAAAATAAAGTTAGCTAATCAAAGCTAGTGAGTAACCTGCAATTGATAAATAATAGTATAGAAATCTGAGATCATCATAAATATGTTGCGCAATCTTACATGTATAGCTATTTCATATTATTCTCAACCATAACCCCTTGAACACATGTGACACCCCGTAATTTCAGGTTAACACCGTTGCCTACTTTTTATATATTCTGTTACGTTTTATATAAGTTAAGGGTTCGGTTTGTAATTAATTAAGCTAGTTATGTCACACCCTCAATTTTCCACAAACGGGGTATCCGTTAGGCGTGTGACATACCAGGATCTTAAGCCATTAGTTACAGTAACACTGACTCAATATTTTTAACAAAAGTTTAACTTAGATGTTAACCCAAAACTCATGGTATAAAAATGTAAGTTTTCAAAGTTTAGCGGAAGCATTTGTAAAACAATCCCATACTCAAAATCCAAGTACTTAATAGAAAAGGTTAAATCAACCTAAGTTATGAAAACCCGTGCATAAAGTTAGCACAACCAAACTACCGTTTCAAAAACCAACAATAGTTTAAATAATAATAATAATTTAATAAATGATGACCAATGCATGCAAGTGTTCTAGTCGTGCGCCTTCCTAGATCCCTGAGAAAAACATACTAAAACGAGTCAACAAATAATGTTGGTGAGTTCAATGAGTTTAAGTAACAAGAGTATATAAAATACTGAAACCGTTTAACCGATAAACATCATTACTATTGCTGGTTAGCTAGACCACCTCGTTTACTACATGAGCACGTCGAGATTAAACTGAACGATACGATAAGGTTGTCTTGTTACCACCACGACAGGTGACCAAAAGTTAAAGGACAATTTGCACCACCTGGAAACCAATCCAGCATGATGGGGTCTGCCGAACCCGTAGTACTACTCAAATTTCCCCGTTATACCCACTGTATATTAATAATCTCGACAAAAAGGAAAGGACTTTAGGGTTGGGTGGAATCATGCTCAGTAAAATAAACAGTTAGACAATAGAAAGCATGTTTTATCAAAACCGTTGCCCGAAGGCGTAAAACTCAGCCCAAGGCTGTTTAAAACCGTTGCCCGAAGGCGTAAAACTCAGCCCAAGGCTGTTTAAAATCTTGCCCGAAGGCGCTGTATAATAGTTGCCCGAAGGCGTGTAAAAACATTTGTATGTTTTCTCCCCGAAAAATATTTAAAAGCGGGCAAAGAACTCACCTTCGAAGCGCACAGCAAAATAATGGCACAATGCAACAAAAGAATCTAATCCGTCTTACGACCTGCTTAATAGTTAATTGCTAATTATTAGATTTATATTTATACGTACAACACATACATTCTTATATTCACATATCCATGTAGCACCTTTCATGCATCCTGTCACTAGTTGACCCGACTCACATTATCATCAGTGATTCTTATGCTTGTCCTACTTGCACTTCATGTCACGTATTCACAAATATACATATATATACTATTGTTGCGCTCCATCATACATTCATATATAGACATGTGTAAGATATACATATTTCATCATTCTACTCAATGCATACATAAAACAACTCCCTAATACACATACTAGCTCTGTCATACACATACGCCTTTAAAATTTCTAAGATTATACATACTTATTAATTTAAGATTGTTATTTCCTTGGAATACGTACATACACACATCTAGCACGTAGTTGCTATCATTTAAATATACACATACGCACACACATATACCGTACACACACACCATATAGATACACGCGTATACATACCCATACAAAACATCCACACACTACATTATTCATGCTACTGTTCGACATACATACTTGCCTATCACCGACTAAAACACATACATTTAATTACAATTCGAATAATTCGATGTACACTACTGGTGGGGTCTTCCTCTACACATACGTACAACCTACACACTTATACATTGCATTACATTTCTACAATCATATATATATTCACGGTTTAGTACATACCCACCTTCACAATCCATACATATGCACCATCAATACATACACATCTACTGTCGCACATTCATGAAATTATTACATAACGCATACGTACATATATTTCATGTGTTCGACTGCTGTACATTCAGAAACATATATACATATATATAGCATACATACAGCAAGTATACATAACACGCACATAATCTGGTAGAACCGGAACATAATCGAAATCGTAAGGATTAGTATGAACTACGAAAACTCACCGAAACACTACGAAAGAGATGATTCGGAGCAAGGCGTTGCAGTTGTTGATTCGCGACACTCGCCGGCTAACCCGCTAATCCAAACCGAAACACCGCGAAAAAAGACTCGGAGCAAGAAACGGGACACGAAAGCGAGGGAGGTGGGTTCGATGCGTCTCGTGATGTTAGTTGCGGCTGCCGGAAAGATCGACGGGGGTTTTCCGATCGAGTTTTTGGTTGCTGCTGCGTTTTTTTTTTTTTTGCAATGTCACCGAGTTCTCGGTGATGAAGGTGACGATATAAAGGGGGGCTTTGCTTGTTGCCGTGAACTGTTAGACGAACGAGCTGGTGTTCATGAACTGATGATATATATGTATTTGGGGTGGGGAGTTTCTCATGTTTGCGGCTGCTGCTGATGCTCGGAGGAGAAGAAAACAATAATGTATATATAATGCATGGGTGGGTCGGTTAGGGTTGGGTTATTTAGTTTCTAATTTACACTTAGGTCCTTCTACTTTACAAGGTTAATTAGTTTAGGTTATAAAGTTAATAATCAGTTTAGTTAATTACAAACTGAACCCTTAACTTATATAAAACGTAACGGAATAGATAAAAAGTAGGTAACGGTGTTAATCTGAAATTACGGGGTGTCACAAGTTATTAACTTTGTAACCTAAACTAAATAATCTTTTAATTTATAGGGACCTAAGTGTAACTTAAAACTAATTAACCCAAACCTAACCGACCCATCCATATATATATATATATATATATATATATATATATATATATATATATATATATATATATATATATATATATATATATATATATATATATATATATATATATTGTCGACCATCATCGTCACATAGTTCTTCTTCATTCGGCTGAACCAAATCAACCACAACCCTACACCCTTGTTCTCCCTCTCGTTGCCCTTCTTGTAGCAGCAGACCGAGCGAAACCCCCCCTCATCGTCGCCCTCACTCTCGTGTCCTGCTTCCGGTGCTGTCAAGAAGTCACGAAGCAACAGCTGCAACTCCTTGCTTCCAAACCTTCTATTTCGCGGTGTTTTGGTTCGAATCAGCGGTGTTTCGGTTCGGATCAGCGGTGTTTCGGTTCGGATCAGCGTTAGCCGGTGACGATCTCGAAGCAACAGTCGCAAACCCCCGTCTCCGATCGCCTCTTTCATTGTGTTTCGGTGAGTTTCCGGAGTTTATACTAATCGTTATGAGTTCGATTCTGTTTCGGTACGTTATCATCAGATTATGGGTATGTGCTGTGTATACGTGCGGTATGTATGGTTTTATGGAATATGCATAGAACAATGTATATATGTGTGTGAGTTACAATGTATATGTGTGGGCGCATGTTTACTTAAAGTTGCTGAATGTATAGAAATTATATGTATGTATGCGATCAGATGTATGGATGTATATATGAACAGCAGATCGCGTATGTGTACGTAAATATATGTTTAGCAGCAGTGGGTTTGTGTTAATAGGTGTGTGTTGAACTTGAATAGCATGAACATATGTGCATATATATGTCGACTGTATGGATGTATAGGTCCAAGCTAGGTGCGTGTACATGTAATATGTATGTATTATGTATATATATCAAGGAACTTACATAATGATTTCATGCATAATTAGCTTTAGTTATATTGTGTGTTGTATGTATATATTAACAAGCATGATTAGTTTGCAAATTAAAAGTTATGTGTGTACAGCAGAAAGCGATGAAATTGTAATATTACAGCATGTTAGTTTTATTTGAGTTGGTGTGTATAAGAATAGAAAACGACATGTGATGAATGGATTTATGTATGTATGGGACTAAATAGCAGTGCGTGTGTATATGCTTGTGTTTAAGGAATGTGCATGTGAACCGTAGAAACTACGAGTATGTATGAATACGTATAAGTGTGTAAGAAGATGTATGTGTATAGCACATTATGTAAATATTTATGTGATTTGGTGTGATGTGATGTATGCGAAAACTGTATGTGGCGTACTACATGAATATAGTCCGACCTGTAGCTAATATTTGTATATAATAATATCTTGCTAAGTAAGTACGAGTCATAGTTATTAATTATTAGTTATTAAGCATGTCGTGAGTAACCTAGGGTCAAGTCTTTGCTTGTTGTGATTTACGCTGTGCATTCCAAAGGTGAGTTCTTTGTCCGCTTTTATATCTTTTTTGGGGAGAAAACATACAAATATTTTACAACGCCTTCGGGCAACTATTTTTACAGCGCCTTCGGGCGGACTATATTTTTATGCCTTCGGGCAGGGCCTTCGGGCAAAACTTATTGCCTTCGGGCGGGGCCAACTATGGCTACGTTTTACACCTTCGGGTGGGGCCTTCGGGCAAAACTTTATGCCTTCAGGCGGGGCCAACTACGGCTACGTTTTACACCTTCGGGTGGGGCCTTCGGGCAAAACTTTACATTGCCAACTTGGGCAATCTTTTGGATAAATAATATTTATTGTTAAGGGCTTATTTTACCGAGCATTAGCATACTTATAAAGTCCTTTTCTTTAGTCGAGATTATTTATATGCCAACTTCGGCATAACGGGGAAATTTGAGTAGTACTACGGGTTCGGCAGACCCCACCACTAGCGGGGAGCTAGTTGGTGCAAATTGTCCTTTAAACATTTGGTCATCCGTAGTGATGGCGACAAGGCAAGTCAAGTAACGTTCAGTTTAATCTCGACGTGCTCGTGTAGTAAGCAAGGTGGTCTTGCAAACCAGCAATATATATTGATTTATCAAGGAAACTTACTTTTTGTTTATGTTATTTAAATAAACTCATTGAACTCACCAACATTATTTGTTGACTCGTTTTAGTATGTTTTTCTCAGGAAACTAGGAAGACGCACGAGTAGGACACTTGCATGCATTGGTCTTAAAAACTATTACGTTTTGTTATTTATACTATTATTGGTTATTGAAACGGCTGTTTGGGACGTGCTAACTTTATGCACGGGTTTTCATAACTTTGGTTGGTTTAACCTTTATTGTTACGTACTTTGATTTTTAGTACGAGGATGTTTTACAAATGCTTCCGCTAAACTTTGAAACTTTTCATTTTAAACCTTGGGTTTTGGTTTAATACTTTAAAAAGGACTTTTGTTTACAACGTTGAGTCAGTGTCTGCTGTAACTAATGGCTTGAGATCCTGGTATGTCACACGCCTAACAGATACTCCGTTTGTGGAAAATTGAGGGTGTGACAACACACATTGACCATCATTAGAAACCCCACAACAAACCTCAATGCCAATGAATTAAAAAAAAATATAAAAGTCATCAACACCATATAAAAACATAATCAGAAATAGATTTCTGAAATCACAAACAAACCAAATACACAAATTCATGAAGAGCAATTAAGGGTTTGACCACAAATAGCACAAAAGAGACCTTTGTATCATGTGTCATATAAGGAAAAGTCGCTCATGCGTAGTGCCGGATCTTAAACTCTTGTAGCACAGGGGCTGAAAATCACAAGGGTAAGCTCAATATATATACATAATACATGTAATTATATATATATATATATATATATATATATATATATATATATATATATATATATATATATAATTAAGGTATCAAGGTAAAAATTGGAACTTCTAGCAAGAAAACACGCAAGGGCTGGCTCCCATCCCACCCCCTTAAAGGATGCGCCTATGGCTCATGGCCTACCATCAAACACCCCTAAAACTTGATAATAAACCCATTCAGTAGGTTGACTAGTGACGAAACACTAGTTAGGCTTTCTACTGAGCTAACCATTGAAAAACGCATATCTAGTCCAATAGTCACTATGCACTACCGGTAACCAGCAGCCGGCAAAACACATAGATTGGGGAAGATCGTCGGTAACCAATCAACCATCGTCATCTAAATCCACTATAAAAAAATGAAGGTGTGACCATTGGCACAATGCACCGTTGATAAAGATTCCCATAGAGCCAACTCCTTATCCACTCGAATGAAAAGTCACTAATCTAGCACAATAGCCATCATCCACCATCGGTAACCAACCAGGTGGTAGAGGCAACCCAAAGGCACATATCATACGTACGAACCTCATTTCGTCGGCCTCTCTTTGTCTCTATAGGCAAGAAAATGAGCCAACATATACCTGAAAATCAAGGGCCAAAGTAGAAAAACTGGTTGCCAAACTAAAATACCTAAAAATCAAACTACTCTATCTCCATGACTTTTTTAACATATAAGTAGTTGTCGCGTTAGGTTATTTCTATCATAAAAGGTCATATAGTAAAACAAATAGCTAACTAGTGGACATGAACTAAATTACTGAGGGGAAAATGTCACGGAAACATAATGAGGCTTTGATTTTGTTCCAATTAAGTCACTCAAACTTTGTTTTGTTCCAAGTAGGTAACTTATCTTTAAGTTTTGTTCCAATTAAGTCACTCAAACTTTATTTTGTTTCAATTAAATTACATAACTTTAGGAATGTGTTCTAATCCTAAATAACTAAGTTGTATAACATGTAAAAAATGAATTTTAATATTCAAATTCTCCTTTATATTGAAAACACAACGTAAATGAACAGTAACCCATCAAGGGTATTTGTGTATTTTCATGCGTGAGGGTAATTTGGTAAATTAGTTGCACCAATATAATATAATTTGTATCTCTCTCTTGTAGATTTGTACTTTTCTATGTTGCACACATACGACCGCGTTTGCCGGTGTGTTTCCAGCGAAAGCCGGTGTAGTTCCAGGGTATGTTCTAGCAAGTGTTTGTTACCGATGATGGTTGCTGATCTTTCGATCTGTGCGGCCTATGGTTTCTGACGATTTTTACCGTTGTGGTTGCCGATATTCAGATCAGTGTGGCCTACGGGTGTGCAATATGTTCTTGCTTGGTAATTTAAGTGGTTGTGACGGTGGTGGTGTAGGTGTTTCGATTTGTTTGTGGGTTGTAACTCTAGATCTTTGGATCTATTGGTGTGTGTGTTTCAATTTGTTTGTGGGTCGTAACTCTGGATCTTTGGATCTGTTTGGCTCGAATGGTGGTTGGTGGATCTGGTGGTTTGTTGCGATGGTTTCTATGGTTTGTTTTGCTCGAATGGTGGTGATGGTATCTGACTTTGTGTTGTCATATATGGTGGATGGTGGATCTCGTGGATGGTTGCTATGGTTTGTTGATGAAGATGATTTGGTCATCTTTAAAAGTCATTTTTAATGTTTTATGTTGCCCTTTTTGGTGATGACGACCTGTTAGGTCGATGACAATGACGTTTGTTCATCCGAGAACCCGTCATTGCAACCAATGGTTTGATTTGTTGGTACTGGACCAGATCAATTCTTATTACTAGTAAAGTTCAGCTTTACCAAACTGCTCAAACCCAACCTTTCAGGGATGGTGCCAGAAAGCTGATTCTTTCCCAGATACAAGCCTTGAAGCTTAAGCGAATCGCCAAACTCTTGATATTGGTTTGATTCGTATGATTTTATAGCAACAGATGGTTCTACATAAAAACCAGTAACAAGCGATTGATATGTCATCTGGTGTTGTGTCGCTGGTGTGACACCCCGCCCGGCGGCGGAAAAGACCGGGCTGTCATTGGAATTAGATATCCATAGTAACCAAAGCACATGGTATTTATTTATTAAAGTCTAATAATGAAAACATAAGTATTGGAACATGAGTCTTAAATAGAAACGACAAAAGTAATAAAAACCGAAACTGTAAATGTAAAGTCTTTATTATTATTTTAGGTCCAAGGCAATCCTATGTCTTTGTAAAAGCGACAAAACAATCATAAGCAACACCTGAAATAAGTGAAAATAAAGTTAGCTATTTAAAGCTAGTGAGTAAACCACAGTTGATAAATAATAGTATAGAAAATCCGAGATCATCATAATATGCTGCGCAATCTTGCATGCATAGCTATTTCATCATATTACTCAACCTTTGACCATAGAACACATAGAAACAAGAATCATAGACCCCACAGGGTAACCTTTAGTAACAAGTCATGAGGAACCACTCATGTTACAATTAGTGATAACTGTCATTTAACCGTCATGATGTGTAAGTTATCAAAAATTGTTTTAGCATCGAAGGGACATAGTAGCATAGCAACAAGCATCACAGTATAGTAACTAGTAACAATTGTATAGAATCGCCGGGTTTAAATCACCTATCGATGTTGTAAAGTGTAGGTGGGTTTGTCAGACCATTAGCGGTAATATTGTACCGGTGGAAATTACAAGTAATAAACTACTTTAAACTACCACATAAGATTGCATCAAGCCGCGAACTAGATTAACATATTTGTATGATCTCTTTTGAAAAATTGAAACAAAATAGAAAACATGTTTGGTAATAGTACACATATTTCAGCCCCAAAATGTAAAGTAAAAAGGGGGAGTGAGTTTACTCACCTTGAAACTAGGTCACGAAACAAATAGTAAATAGTATGAATTGAACCGAAGATTTCCCATTTATTATAATCACCTAAGTAAATGAGAATCCTAACTTAGCAAAACATATTGTATAGAAACTGGAATTGAAACAATAGGAGTCTAAGGAAATTGGAATTTCTAGGGTTTCGAATTGGGATTTGGGGGGTCTTTCAGTAAATGAAAAAAAAGTATATAATAATTGAGTTAAAATTAACGTCGGAAAATAATAGTATTAATAATAACAATATTCTGGATAAATGATAGTATTTAGTAAAAAAAAAAGTAAGTAAACTCCATGAACTATTTATACAAACATTTTATAAAATCTTTAAGACCTTTAAATGTCCCGAAATTTATAAAACAATTTTATAATTCTTAAAGTATATAAAACGATTTATACAAAAGATTTGTAATTCCTCAATATTTACAATTAGTTTAGGGTTTCGAATATAAAATCGTTGTGCTAAACGTTCTTTTTATTTAAACTAGTATACTATCTACTAATACATAAAATGACCAAAGGAGGAAAAAGGAAGAAAAATTAAATAAATAACTATGTAAGAGCCGAGATTCGAACTCTGGTCCCTGTGCTCACCAACAACAGCGCAAACTAGGCGCACAACAAGTGTTTTTTTTTTGTTAAAATCAGTTCTGAAATTCTTTTAAAAAATTTTGTAGTTGATAAACACCCCCAAAATCTTATAAACCCTAGAAATTGAATCTATGCGATTGAACACAAATTTGATCTCCAAACAACAAATAAACAGAGGGCTTTGATCCTTGCATAATAAAGATCATTTTAATATAAAGAACTTACTTAAATTCAAACGAATTGAACCAGAATGATGAAGAACACGAGATGACGGGTTTGGATTCATAGGTAGCACTTTAGGATGTTAGAATTCAATTCAACTTGCAGATTCCTTCTTGGTGATGGGATGAATAAAAGCCCGAATGTAATGACACATAATAACGATGATTCGATGTTCGTTTGGTACATTGTAGGTCTCGAACCAATAGAGGATTAAAATACAGAGTTTTGATGATTTTATTTGAAATTTCTTAGCCAGAGAGTGAGATAGATATCGTTGGGTTGTTTAGAATGAATCATTTGCGTACAATTAGAGTTAGAAACTGACGTACCCGTTCGGTTTCGTCTTGGGTTTAAAGGAGGTTGATTTATGATTAATTTGGTAATAATAATCCAATTAAACGCTATAGACCAGTTCAAAATCATCGAGTGAATGACTTTGGTGAATTAATTTGATTAGAAACAACGTTTTGAATTGATTGAGTTTTGTGGGTTTTGGGTTTCGGTTTTAAAACGAGAATTTAAGTGGTCAATAGATGTTTATAAACTGATCAGAGGTTCGAATTACGCTTAGAACGAAGCTATGGCGGTTTTTATAGATTTAATTGGGTTAAAAATGGATAAAAATGGTTAATTTGACATCACCGGAATTCCGGCCAGCGCCTGCGGACCTCATCGCCGGAAAAACGGGAATAAAACGGGAGACGAGGCTGGGTATAAATAACTTGAGTTTTTTTCTAAAAGATTGTTGGTGGAAAAAGTATTTACCAAAATGGGTGATTTGAAAAATATTTACCAAAAAAGGTGTTTTTCAATTTTGAAGATTTGACTTATCCATTACTTATTTTACTTTTTTATTTGATCAACCTGAATCAATTTTTTTTATACAAATAATTTATTATGGGTTTTTTCACTCTTTTTATACCTAGTATATTATATTTGTTCACATGAACATATATATGCAACATGCAAAACCTCAAACAAACATTAAAACTTGATGGTTTTAATATCAAAAACAGATAAAAGTGGCATATAAAGTAGATCCGGTAGCGCTCGTAATACAACTAAAAAAAACATTAAAACAACTCGGCCCCTTTAAACATCCATTCTTCTAGATTTTGAGGGACATGTTGCCCCGTTATGACCTCGTTGTCCACAAATTCCGCAATGAACATTCTTTAAACCTAACATAAATTAGGTTTAAACCCTTTTTAGTAAATAGTTTTTAAATCATCCGTTTTGATAAATACTTTTTCCACCTACATCCATTTGGGAAAAAACTCTAATAACTTTCATTATTTACAAAATGGTCCTTTTACTTTAAATTAATATTTCTTAGATAGTATAAACTTTATTATAAGTTTAAAAGTTGACGGTTTTGGCAAAAAGTTAATTAATCCTTTATTTTAACTAACTAACTTAACCGAGTATAGCGTAACAATTATATAAATGACATTTTTATGTTTTTATTCGTTCTTGACGTTAGAAGGCTATTTTGAGACTCTGATAGAATTTATTTTTAATTACTTTTATAGAATCTCTTTTTAAACAAAAAATCAATTTATATATATTTACTTTGGAGATTAAATAATTGTTTTTAGTAATTAATTTAGTAAACGCTGGATGATAACTCGGCTGTCATATATTAAAGATGAGAGATAACACAAAGCTTGACATATTTATATACTTATATATATATATATATATATTTATTAACGAAGTGTTACGTTTAAAGAAAAATAAATACAAATACATTAAAAGATAGATAACTTCTGGTTTGAGTTAGGCATTCGGGTTCGGGTTTGGGGCAGATGTCACAGCTGATGCTGATGATTGTTTTGGGAAATCTGAGACCCTTGGTTTGCCTCTCAGTTACACTAAAATTGTTACTTCATTGTTGTCCTTTGAACCATCACAGAAAATATTTTGTTTTGATTTTGCGAGTGGTGAAATTGGGCTATGATGATGTTCCGTTGGCGTGGCAAACTATATGGATTGTCAGTTAATACTTGTAATCTCACTGCAGCCATGGTTTGAGCCCTTTTTAAACTTTCGTTTGTGTGATTTGTTTTGGTTTTTGACAATTTTTATTGGGTTATGATGAGTGATAACGAGCTACCTCATGGTGCAATTGTTGATTCTAAGCCCAGTTATATATTTTTTGTTTATTTGTAAAACCGTCAAACAAAATGCTCGCGCATCGCGTGAGCGGCCGCATTATCCTAGTTATAATAAAAAATAACTTTTGCCATTTTTTTACAATTTTTGATAGTTTCTAAAATGTTTCATTTTTTTAAATGTTTCACAATTTTTAAAAAGTATTTCACATATATAGAATTGAAATATTAAAGTAAACTTAAGTTATATAAATAAATAAAAACAAAGTTTGAGTGACTTAATTGGAACAAAACTTTGTGATGAGTAATCTAATTGAAACAAAAGAAAGTTTGAGTGACTTAACTGGAACAAAACTTATCCTAATTGAAAGAAAAGAAAGTTTAAATGACTTAATTATAACAAAAATAAAAGTTGGTTATATTTCTATAAAGTTACATCTTCACCGAGCATACTAAAAAAAGAATATGAAAAATATAACACGATATGTGAAGAGAACATTCCAAATAAATGTTCCTACATAGGCCGAAACTGAAGGCCACAAACAATAAGGCCGCACAAAGAGCCTTCATAACTTATCAATTTTAAATTCATAGGAACACAATCATTTTTAAGTTGGTTTGAGCTAAATTTCCATAAATTAACCTCCATACATCCATCTTTCCTTAGTTGTGGAACCCGAGTAATATCATGTATATTCCATGGTCTTGGGGATCTAAAATAAACAACTTCGGTCACTTTATTTTTGTTGAGTAGATCTCGCACTTCCACCGGACAATGGAGCCCCCGACATTTCTCTGAAAGCTTAAACACTAGGTAACACGTATACTTTGTATCTTGTGACAACATCTGGCTTTTAATCATGTAACTGATACGGAGTAGTGGTTGTGACAGAAGCTCAAACCCCTCTTCAAATCTGCATGTACAATATGACATGTGATTACATACTTTTTAGAAACATTCGTAGATTTAGAGAAAAATATTGTTGAAGTTTTAGCCAATAATATGATACATAATTAAATTATTATTAGGGTTTTAGTAATATATAAGCCCGCATGCATGTCTACAGTGGCGTACCCAGAATTTTATTTCATGGGGGACGTAAATCTTTTAAAGCTCGTTTTTTCTATTACTAAATAATAATTTTTTTCAATCTGGTTTAAGTTGGGGTCGGGTCGGATCAAGTTAGGGTGGATCAGGGGCGAAATTTTTTATCGTAATTCTTAACTCGATAACATATTTCAGTATCAAATTATCACATGTTCACACATAATTACAGCATTTAAAATCAATTTCATCTTAATTACATTTGTTACTTTGCCTCATTTTCAGATATTCAACGATGTTTCCTTCTAATTCACATTAACGCCCATAACATAAAAAACTATACGAACCATTGATAAACAAAAACTATCATTTGATACTTAACAAATATAAGATACAACACAAAAATAATAAACAAGTTGAAAATTATATGTTATAATAATTAAATTATTAGAATTGTATACCATTAAAAGATCTACAAGTAAATTTATCAAACTTAAAAAAACAATATATGTAAATGCTAATTAACATGTCTATTTAAGAATTAACTTAATGGCCCAATCTAAATTTTAAAACAGAAACCCAATAAATAAACTTCATTTTTTTTAATGTATTAACGATACTTCAATCATAAAAATAAACATAATGAGTATATATCTATTTAATTTGATATAATAATTAATAGTCTTTTCAACTTTTAAAAAGGAGTAGTTAATGTCTGCAAGTCTAGTATAGTAGTCTATCTATAATTTTTAATAATAGATTTAACCTATTTATTGAGTACTTATTTGAAGTCACCTTCTTCCTTCAAACTACTGAACTTTGAACAAGAATTCATTTTTCCGGTGAAATACATTTTCTACTCTTTTTTTCTCTTTTGGTTCACATCTTTTTCACCAAAGAATCAAAGTTTAAGGGGGACGATTTCAAAATTTCAAGGGGAGCGTTTGAGATTTTCTTCTACATATGATACTAAAAAAATTTCCGTCAAGGGGGGCGGCCGCACCCCCGACCTAAGCAATAGGTCCGCCCCTGCATGTCTAGTTACGTGAAAACCATATAAAGAAAAGTTTAATAACTGGAAGGAAAATATAATACAATTACAAGTTTGTTTAAAAGGCAAACCTGGACTCAGCTAACAGTCTTCTTGAACTAAAAAGCTTTGAATTAGAAAAGTTGTGGAGAGTTGTCTTTGCAGAAAGCATAAGATGTTTCTTTCCATTAACTTCACTTAGCGCGTACAACTGCCACAAATTAAAATTAGAGAGAACGTACTTGTTAACAAACCCTCTAAATTTTTTTTAAAATTCCTATATATATAAATGATTCAGTTTTTTCTAGGAAGAAATTAGAACCTTTTCATCTTGGTCATAGTTTTCAGATATCTTAAATATCCCTCCACTTTGAATTGGATCCACATTCGAGTTTGATTTCATAACTTGTATTTCTTTCGAGTTTTTGGTTTCATCATGTCCCACCTATATAAATATGAGCTGAGCTGACTATGTGATAAAGATGTAACATAAAGCATGGGAATTGTATAAACCAAAGAATCTAGCTAGAATGGGAGTATATAAAAACTTGCATCGTCAACTGGTCGAAACTCAATGCCTTCAACATAGATCGCATCATCTCTACAATGTGAAAGACTCTCTAGTAGAAACTTAAAATTAACGACGTCTTTCTTCTGATTCAAGAACCGGTGAAACTCAATCATCATCCACTCATCATCTCTCCATTTTGCAAAATACGCATGCATATTTCTGCTTTGGTTTCTATACTTAAGGTCAACATGCATTGGGATTTTTGAAACATTTGTAGCATCACAAAATTTGAAGACTAGATACACCCCATAAACGGTATTTGGAGATAAAAATTGAGTTGTTATCTTGATTTCGATCATCAAATTAGAGATATCTAACATCTTTGCTACCTTCTGAAACCTGCAAGATACTAAATAAACTCTAATTAGTCTAGTCTCTTTCCCCAAACACATATACATATATAGTTAACAGGTGTAAGTTTCCTTGTTCTTAATCTTAATTAATAGTCCATAACAATACAAGTATCGGACGATAATACATATATATAATGTAAGCGTAATCACATACCAACACACAAATATAAAGAGAGAAAGAGATATATAGAACCTTGATTCTGGAACAATACACCAATTATCATGCGGACTATTGTTTCTGTATGAAAATGTTGTTGCTGATATCATTTCATTTCTTTCTCCATTGCTTCCAAGTGAAAACCACTATGATGTATATATATATAACTGGTAAGTACAAGTACATGATAAGACAAAATAAAACATGTGCTATCTCTTAAGATAGGTTAAGGTACGTACTAATAAGTAATAACTAAAGAAGTTTTAGAGCAAAATGTTTGACAAGCGCATAATTGAGATTTGAGAATGAGTGAGCTAGCTAGTTACCACTTTGTCATCTTGAAGAAGAAGTCCTTTAGAGAGCAAGCAGTAAAGTTTCTTTTTCTTTTCTACAGAGTAGCTAATTCCAGGAGATTTAGACAACTTAAATATGTCCTCATAGTCTTTTGGCAATTTAGGTTTCCATATCTCAAAATCCTCCTGCAAACAAGTAATAGAATACATTTAAAATAAACAACCAATCAACTTATACTAATGAAATTTTCATTTCATTTTACATTGAAGGGAAGCAAGAAACTATTGCAAATTAAACAACGATGACGACTTACTTGGAATTCCAGTGATTTATTTAGTTCTTGCAACACGTGTTCCGCCGTTGGTCGTTTTGTTCTTTCGTAAGCTAAGCATTGGCTGACGATCTCTCGAAATATAGACAATGATTCTGGGTCAATTTGTTCCTTTATACCCTTAAATATGATCGATCCAAGTTCTCCTTTTCGATGGACTTGTGCAAGAATACTAGCTACACCTTGTTGATCATAATTCTTTGTTGGTACTAACAATTTCCCGTACAAGATCTCGAATAAAACAACACCCAATGAATAAATGTCTGATTTTTCAGTGAAGAAGCCGTTTTCCTCAGATTGTGGGTCAACATAGCCAATTGTGCCTACAACCAAGCTATTTACTGGTTGATTTATTGCAGTTATTACAGATAAACCAAAATCAGAAATTTTAGCCTTCCAATCAGCAACAAGTAGAATATTAGCGCTTTTAATGTCTCTATGTATCACCACCTCTTTTGTTGCAGCACCTCCATGAAGAAAAGCCAACCCACGCGCAATATCAATACATATATTTAGTCGTTTAGTCCACGTAAGGTCAATGTTGTCCAAATGTCTATCAAGACTTGCATTAGACCCAGGCTCATAAACAATGATTTTTTCATCGTTTTCATTACAGTAGCCTTCAAGGCCGATGATATTCTCGTGTTTATACTCGAAAAGAATTTCCAACTCCATTAAAAATTGATGTTCTCTTCGACCTTGTTTCTTATCCAAACGCTTTGCGACAATTGCAGTACTTCCATTATCCCGTGTAACTTTTCCTTTAAATACCTTCCCAAATCCTCCCCCTCCAATACGATTCTCAGGACAGAAGTTTTGTGTGGCTACTTTAATTTCTTCAAATGACATCTGGAGGTGGTCTTTACTATTTTCCTGTGATTTACTTCATAAGTTAAGGAGTTTTTCCCACCAACTAACTAGTTATAAAAACCAGCTCGTACGATGAGGTGTCTAGGTCATACGTATGTGACTTCGTCACGTGAGTTTATAAAAAAAGTTTCATATCTCTCACATTACGATGTAAAGTCGTAATGCGTCGCATATTAAAAGACTGAAATTTATGTCAAAATTATGACTAAGTCAAAGCCGAAGACTAAAGTCGTAAATATGTCAAATAAAATAGGGGGTCAAAGTCTTAAATATGTCAAAGAAGAATATTTGGTCAAATTCGTAAATATGTCAAAGTTAAGTTGGAGGTCAAAAGTGTAGAGATGACTAACTATAAGGACTAAATTGTAAAATGAAATTCAAGAACAAATTGTTAATGCTAAGCGCTCCGGGCAAACTTCAAAGTTGGAAGTTTAATATACAATTTGTTCATATGATTTTTTTATTCTAGTTTTAATTGTTCATCTATAGGTTTTATATGTGTAGCTTCATACTTCTATGCATAAACATAACTTTGTGAAAGAAGTCAGAATTTCCACCAACACAACTTACTCACACTCAAATCCACTTTCACAACCCATCATATTTGTGAAAGAAGTCAAGAAGAATCCACTAAGTTCATCCTCTGAAAAATTCACTTTTTACCCACCAAGAAACTGTTTACCAAATCAGCCTTCACTAAACTGCAACTGAAAATTTGTATGACAGAACTTGTTGTGCAAGCACCTCACAACAACCACCTATACCACAAACTGAAAGTGAACTTTATGATGACAGTGATTCAGAGATCTATGTCAACACTTTATGTGGAACTTGCAAGAAAGACAATCATAACTCCAATGACTGCCATTTTAAGCAAAGATAAATCATGAATGAACAATCCAAATCACATGTCGAATAAAAAAGGTTTCAACCCAAAGTTTCTACCCTGGAAACCCTCAAAATGTAAACCAACCAAGAAGAAAGATTAATCTAGGTGATTTTTTTTACATGTGAGAAGTAACATAGAAGAAGAAAAGAGCAACTAGATAAAAAGTTAAAGGATATTGAAACTGAAGTAAAGACTTTAAACCAACAAGAGTGAAGAAAGGTGATGAAGCAAGAAGAGTGCAAGAAAGGAGTTTACATTGTCTTGTGTGTAGGGATGATAATCACCTAGCCAAAGTTTGCTTCTGTAATCCCATTAATATGAACAAAAGTTCATTAGGAAGAAAGAAGTGTCTGGTTATATCCACCTAAAATAAACTATAGAAAATCCCAAAAGGAAGGATATTTCAGCAGATGTAAGAAATTTGGTTGAACAACCTAAAAGAATGCAAAAGGGTATGTCAGCTCAAGTGAAGCAAGTTGCTGAAGTCTATGCCAAAGCAAAAATGATAAGAAAAAATTCAAGAGCTATTCAATCAAGACACACTTCAGCGGAGAGAAACTCAAACCAAAGCATGAAGCCTAGAACTCCCAAATGATCACACCTAATGAAGGTTGAATAAAGAAGAAGATTCAACAAAAGTGAAAAAAGTTCTAACTCATCTCATTCAACAGATTCATCAAAAACTACACCTGCTGAATGATCATCAGTTGGTAATGTTATATCTGTTGAACATGGGCTTACAACATATACATGGAAGAATAAAACCAACACCAATGGAGGAAGATCAGTGTTGATGGAAGACAGATTTCAACCAAAAGTTGATTTAGCAGATCAACTCCAATACCAAACAAAGTTTGAACCCCAATTCTAAAAAACAACCCAAAACAAAAAAAGATTTTGTAATCTATTACTGGTAGCCCAAAAAAAATTTGGCTTGGGTCCCAGTCAAAAACTAATCTTTTCTTTGATGGCAAGGACATCAACAGACTAAAAATAGCTTATGGATTGGGAATAGTGGGTGTTCAGGCCATATGACTGGTGACAAATCCTGCCTAATAAACTTGTAACCATTTGATGGAGGATCTATTGCATTTGGGGGTGATCTAAAATGTGACTACATTACTGGAAGAAGAACTATTAGTAATGCAAAGGTAAGCTTTGACAATGTACATTATGTTAAGGAATTACACCTTAATTTGTTAAGTGTTTCCTAACTTTGTGATAAAAAAAAACATAATGCCATTTTACTGTACATGAGTGCATTGTGCTAAAACCACAATTTATCATTCGAAATGATATGATTTTACTAAGAGTTCATAGGAAAGATAACATGTACATGCTGAATTTGAAAAACGCATCTCCTCAACGAAATGTATGATGTTTTGTGTCAAAAGTTTCTTTGGATGAGTCATCCCTTTGACACAGAAGATTGGAACATGTCAACTACAAAACTTTGAACTTACTTGTTAAAAATGATTAGGTAAAAGGGTTATGTCAGACCCCAGCTCCAGGGCCCGACACGTTGCATGATATCAGTCAATCATATAAAACACATATTACGGCGAAAGTCTTTCGTAATAAAGACCACTAAAAGTCAACCCAATTTGAACTTTTAACAATGTCACTAAGTAAAACTACCTATACAAAGAAACTATCTAAGGACACTGCTCCTAAGTGTCCAAATCGGGTACTAGCTCCTATGATGAGAACATCAACCGTATGATCCTAGCTAAGCCTCTTCTGCCTAGCTAACGCCCTTGGACGTTCCATGTACCTGCATCACGAGCTAAAAGACGTCAACAACAACGTTGTTGGTGAGTCATAACCAGTGACATAAGACATGTGATACATTAGACGTCATTCATTCATTCATATATGTGTGGTGATAAGTTATCTACAAGCCAACTCTCCTCCAACGCCATATCTAATGGTGGTCAACTTTCGTTAGAGTCTGTTAACGTATATGTCGCATACATGGATAACCAAAGTACCCTTATGACCTTTCTTAGTCACATCACGTTGCCTAGGCGGGTGGTACCTTTCCTGTTACGAGCAATCAATCTACCTAATTGGATCCAACTAGACGCATATACATCCCGAGGCGGGGCCGGTAGCACTCAATGGATCTACCCATAGAAGCCCTGCCTTAATGACTTGCCCTGTGACATGTAGCCGCCACCCTGAATAATCAGGATGACTCGTCAAGAAGCTTATTACCGCGGACCAACCACACAACAACCGGACGAACCTGGAGTTGAGGTGCGTTGAATCACCAGGTGGCGATCTACTTATAACCACATACATATTCAAAGCATTTCATAATAAAACATTTCATACTTTTCATACAAGCTCGGATACAGCCCCGAAATCATAAAACATGTAAAGGTGGGGCGGTTAGACTCACCTCAGTGCAGTCTAAGTATTCCGACCTGGTGGCTAATAAAGGCAACCCTATAAACATTTCATACTATTAGGATTCATTCCCCTAGGGATAATCCTATCGGTGTTTTCTCACCGATCCATTACCTTAGTCACATTTTGTGACTTAGGTGATGACTTTAGTCCTTGGTCTTAGACATCTTACTCAGAATTCCTGAGCATTCGAGTCAGGGTTCCTATGGTTTCATTTTCAATTCTTTTAAAAGCCACTTCATCATATCCTTGTGTTTCTCACAAGGTTCTATCATACATCTGGTTTTATTAAAACATGATTCATCCCTAGTGTATTATCATAATATAACTAAAAATGTTCTACATTAAAACCCTGGCTTTTCCCTATGGACTTAAGTCATAATAGTCTTAAGTAACCAAGGGATTTCTATACTTTACCTAGAAATTCTGGCAGCGCTTTCTGCTTCGGATCTATCTTTTAGTAGCCCGGCAACACTTCAACTTGCCAGCTTATAGATCCAGCTCTAACTCGAGGAATCCAACACCATACACAATGACCAACATTGTAGCGGGTTCATCATCATTCTCAACATAATCCTCATAAATACATGTGTACATGTATCATTATATGTACATATGGTAAATAACCCGAGGAATACTAAAACTAGTCTTACCGTAATAGTTGAGGGCTTCCGAGATGCTAGTCCTTAGCAATATCGAGCTTCAGCAATATCTCTAAGACAACCGCATACTTTATAGTAGCTTTCCAGAATGCCACATCTCATCCTACTCGACCAACGCCATAACCGTCCGGTTATACCTTCGGCTCGCTTCGCGTACGTGAATTCCTTAAAAACCGACATATACCAAGAACCAATATACCACTATGTTCGTTTTTCCAAAACGAACATTTATCCACCTTCGGATTATCCATACATCCTCATCTCGACCAACATGCAAAACAACCAAGTTTCCTGTTTCTAACATAAAAACTGTTACAAACTGATCAGAGGTAAAACCATACTTCTGAACCTCTGATCGTAATTTCCTTCTGTAGACATGTTCACTTATGTCTCAAGAACCTATAGTCCAAATTTCGTAACTAACCAACGGTCGGATCTCCGTGAACGTGACGATCTTTGAGACTGCATTTTCAGTGACATAAATCTGATCAGTCTCGGTATTCGACATATAAATCATACGTCTGGGTAAAATCTTCGAAAACGAAACAGTAGATGGGAGCATATATGTCTTGGGAACAACCCATCCAAATTTCAGACGTATCCAACGGCTAGATCTTCCGAAATGCTTCTTAGATTGTAACTACGTTTTCATGAACAACACATGCATACATCTTAGGACGGTTTTCCGACATTTACACAACTTTACAGAGAGATTGAGGCTAAAAGGAGCTTACCATTGTGTTCAGGACGTCGAGAATAGGTTCTGGGGTGAAAACCACTTTTTCGGCCGTCACGAACTACCGCAGACCGCCGTCGGCCGCCACCGGACCACCGCCGGAGCTCCACCCTCCAGCTCTCCCTCTCTCTAAAACACCTTATGTGTGTGTTTTGCTACTTGAGAAGTGAGGAGAAATGAAGCATTACCTTCATATATATAGTGAGTTTGGTGAGCCGATTGCTCACACTATGTCATCTGGTACTGCGTACAATCTCGATTTTTTTTGCGTTTTAGATATCATTTCCTAAAATTAATATCACTAAACTTAATAAATATTCTCGAAATATTTATCTCGTTAGATATTACGCATCCGGGGGCAAACTGGCCCGGTACGCATTTACATCGCGTATTCAGTACGTATAGCCATTTTAAACGTTAACGGATATCGTACCTCTTGGGTACGGAAATTCACCCGTACCCTCCTCAGGTATTCTACCCGTTTGTTGCGGGTGTTTAATCCCACAACTCACTCCCCGGCACGTTCCTCGTGCTATGCGAGTATCCTTACCCGCATTCCATTCGGGTTTTAAACCCGTTACCCATCCTAAACTAACGAGAAGGAAATGCTATTTACCTTGTCGACCGTCATTCTTCAGTCGCGCAGAACCTCAACGATCAGCGTTCTTCAATCAGGCAGACACTCGACGATTAGCGTTCTTCAATCGGGCAGAACCTCGACGCCCGCTAAGCGATCTTCGTGCGACCGACACTCGAAGGAGCGTTTCGACGCAGGGTATATCGCACTTACCGCGATCCCGAATAAAACTACAGCTCTCTCTCTCTAGAAGTTAGAAAAAGAAAGCACAAATGAGCAAGAGTGAAAGGAGGGGTGCACCTCCTTTTATAGGCTGGGATTGCTCCTGACGCGATACGCGCATGGCATACCCTTCACTTGCGCGTATCGCGCAAGTGGAGTGGTTTTGCAAAACCACGCTTTGACATGGTTTAGTCGCACCCGAGATATCTCCTATGACGCGATACGCGCAGACCAAGGCTATGCCTTGCGCGTATCGCCTAACTTGACTTTTTATTTTTAATTTATTATTTTTATAATAAGTTGTTCTCGCTGGGGTGTCACATGTTACCCAACAAGGATTTCACATGTGCTGATAACTTTGTTTCTTGTCTCAAAGGAAAGTAGCATAGATCTTCTCAAAAGTCCAAAGAAATCAATTATGTCCTTACCCCCTCTCCACATGCTACACTTGGACTTGTTTGGTCTAATAGGTGTGAAGAGTATGGGCAGAAATTCTTATTTCTTGGTGATAGTTAATGACTTTACAATATTTACCTGGGTTTTCTTTTTAGAAACCAAAGACGAAACTGCTGAAACAATCAAAACTTTCATAACTAGAATTGAAAATCAATGTGACAAAAGGGTTAAGATTATCAAATGTGATCAAGGCACAAAGTTTAAAAATTACATTCTTGATGAGTTTTGTGAAGCCAGAGGTATTGATAGGAAATATAATGCTTCTAGAACAAAATGATGTTGTTGAAAGAAGAAACATGACACTAATGGAGGTTGTAATGACCATGTTGTTTGATACCAAACTGCCTATAACATTCTCGGTTGAGGTTGTTAGCATTGCATGCTATGACTAGAACTGATTTTTGGTAGTCAAGACACATGGTAAAACTTCTTATGAGCTTTGGCATAAAAGAAGAGCATTCTTAAAGTTTCTCAAACATTTTGAGTGCCTTTGTACTCTCATCAATACCAAAGATTATTTGTCCAAGTTCGCAGAAAAATCCTATGATGGATACTTTGTTGGATACTCTTTTCTATCAAGAGCTAATAAAGTATACAACATCCTCACTTGTGGCCTAGTGGTAAGATGACTTGGGTTCTCCATAGGAGACTCAAGTTCTATCCCCACTAGTGTCACTTTTGGTGGATATTGGCAATGAAGCTCGTCCCGGGTTACCACCCGGCTTCGTGTCTGAGCCTAAGGGTTTTACGTGGAACAGTTGGTTGACGAGTTTTGACTCCGATCAACTTGGCCCGTAAGGAGGGTTGTGGTGAACCTCCGCTGCATTCGCAGTAATAGGGGAGCCCAATGTCGACGAAAAACACCTATTGGTGTTAGAGGCGGGGTTTCAATCTCGGTCCTTGCACCTCTGAGTGCTTCGGTCATAGGCCGTTACACCAACCGTCGTTCTAAAAAAATAGAGTATACAACATTGGTGACAATACTATTACAGAACCTGATAATGTTGAATTTAATGAAACCACGCACACTAGTATTGGCACAACCCCCTCTTGTATGATCTTTCTGCTTTCACAAAAGCTTTTAACCATTTTCTTGAAAGTGTTTCAAAAGATTCAGCAGGTAATCTAACAGGTTGTGCAGTAAATTAGACTTCAACAGATGAATCAGGAGCTCTAGTAGATCCATTCTAAGACAAAATCAATCATGCCACACTTATGTAGTTTTTTGGCTAAGGTTTTATTGTAATCATCCGGTTCCAAGTTCAATAGAAAAGAGAATATACACTTGATAGTATAATTGCGTGGTACTGTTACATTACTTATCTATAGTTTGTATGTGTTATTGATCAAACAGTATCATAACTCACAAGGATTCTAAACTTGTGATAGGTGTGATTGAGCAGTACTTGTATTTAGCACAATTCAACATATATATGTATATATATATATACATACGAACATACATACATATATATATATATACATACAAAGTTAGGATTCTTACAGAACCAACTTAATTACAGAACTACAGAACCATTGATTTACATACATGTAAATTCAGGAACCATTGATTCACATATCTGTAAATTAATGAATCATTTATTTACATATATGTAAATCCGTAATATTATAATAGTTAATAACTTGATCAAAAGCTAGAAATTGTTCTTTTTGTTCTCACGATAAAATAATGTTTTGTAACGATCCTCACACCATATATAAAGAGAGAGAGAGAAACCCATCAAAACTCAACCTATCATAATTATTTATTAGTTATGTAATATATGTATTATAAGAGACTTCCAAATAAAAAAAATCATTGTGTGGCGATGGTTAAAACGTGTGTTACACATTTGCTATAACATGTTACATTGACGATTTAAAAATGTTACATGCGTTACACGTTAGCTAAAATTATTTTATGTTTTTAATTGCTATATTTTGATAGTACATTTTAGAAAAAAAAAAGTCCATATGTTACACCATGTTTTCATGAGCTTTCTTTATATCCATCTCCTACATATATGTTTGTGCATGTGCGTGTGTTATATTATAGTTGCCTCACACTAAATATAAACTTACTTGCAAAAATAAAGCTTTCATAAGTTCCTCGAGTACGTCTTTCGCCGTAGGACGAGCGTCTTGAGTTATTGCTACACATCGATGTGCGACTTCTGTATACTTTTTTAGAGAATCTTGGTTCGGTCCTTTATGTATAATGAAAGTGCTCTCGTCTACTTCTTCCATTATTTTTGGATCTACTATCTCATGTATTGTTTTCTCTTTGAAGCGTCGTCGTGCAACATATGCAATTCCATTTTTATCCTCCTCAAGGTATATTTGATCATAGGCAAGTTTTCCAGACAGGATCTCAAATAAGACCACCCCAAATGAGTATATATCTATTGCTGTTTTCAACTTACCATTCTTTTGATAATCTGGACACAAATAACATTCTGTGCCTGCAATATTCACTGTATAGATAGTTTTATCTTTTTTATCGGCAATGTGAAATCTTGAAAGGCCAAAGTCAGCAATCTTTGCAACCCAGTTCTTTCCTAACAAAATGTTTTCGCTTTTTATATCACGGTGAATTATCCTTCTTTGTTCATCCTCTACCAAGTTATGAATGTAGTTTAAACCTCGTGCAATGTCGATGCCAATCTTTATGCGTTGCACCCAAGTAAGGTTAGTGGAGCTATGAGTGCCTCCCATATATCTGTCCAGACTTCTATTGGAGGCATGCTCATAGACAAGTATCATGTTAGAACCTTCATCACAAAAACCAAGTAGACCGACTATATTGGTATGGTTACAACTCGTAAGCAACTCAATTTCTGCATGGAACCCATCTCTTCCTTGCTCGTTTAACTTTGTAATGCATTTTATAGCTACCGTTCTCCATTTCCTAGAAATTTCACCGGTAATTTTATCTTCTATTGGCACCTCAAGTTCAGCTCTGTATACCTTAGCAAAAGCACCTTCCCCAAGGTATGTTTCTGTAAAGTTTTTGGTGGCCACTTCCAAATCAATGAGTGGGATCTTTAAGTGTTGCAAATGTCCAACCTGAAACATAAAAGAAGAAATTAAGTGTTTCTGAGTATTGATGGGTTGGTATTTTTTACGTGTTTGTTGAAACTATTATATTAGTCTAATTTTAATACTGAACACAATGCCTTTGTTATATTTGCTTTGAAGCTCATGGATGCTTAACGAGACATATCGAATGTTTAGTAAAAGATGAGATTCATACGAATCCAATAAGGAGCTAAAATAAAGATATGGTTGAAATGTAAATGAAGGGCGTAGGTACAACCTCCTTAATATTGTCATTTTTAGGACCATAATATCGAGCCTTAGGGGTGGCACTAAGCATGTGCGAGAGGTGACACCGCACATGGCACTCTTTCTCAAAGGGGCAAAAAAAAATTTAAATAATTTATATTTTATATTATGTAATTTTTTGTATAAAAAGTTAAACAAGTTAAAAGTTTTTGGGCCCATTTTTATTAAACAAACTTTAAAGTTATGGTCCATTTGCATTAAACCAACTTTTAACCCATTTTGTTTAACAAACCAATAATTTAATTCGTTAGTGTCCAAGGCCATTTTTTCAGGCTCGTACGAGACACTAAAATCCTCACAACTGCCATGGACTTAAGCTACATGCACAACGCATAAGTTACGACCTATAGGCCGTAGTTTACGGCCTTATAGGGAAATTCTGGATTTTTAACCATATTTAAAGGGGATTCTTGGGGTTTTAGTTTAATCATGAACACTATGCTAAAAGACGATTTGGGGTGATTTTCTACTACCGGAGCGCTTCCAAAAATTATTCTTCTTCAAATCATCATGCTTTGATGGTTAATGACTGATTTATGTTTACTTACGTTTTTATCTAGTTGGGCACAAACATTGGATATACTTGAATATTTGGTAGTTTGTGTGTTTACCTTTATCATTGCTTAAGACAATTTGATTACTTGTTTAAAAAGTCATGTATCAAATTACTAGTGACAGTTATTAATCATTGAATGAATTGGTGTTTAGTAATGAAATAACCAGTTTCAACATTAGGTAGTCATAACCATCTAAAAACTTTAGTTGGTTTTGTTTTACGAAGCAAATTTAACAACTTGTCATCTAGTTGGTAATCACATTTCAACATGACTTCTGAATGAATTATGCATACGTAAGTTCCAACTTGGTAAACCTTGAATGCACATTTAAGTCACTTACTTAAAACTTGGATTTGATATGTTTTCCCGGTTAAAAACCACTACCAATTTACTAGGGGTGTACACGGTTCGGTTTCAAACCGCGAAACCGCCCAAACCGGTCATCGGTTTGGTTTCACGGTCGGTTTATTTTTATACAAAAAACCGTTCGTAAAAAACCGGACCGGACCGTTATGAACGGTTTGGTTTACGGTTTATACCAAAAACCGTTTGTAAAAAACCGGACCGGACCGCACGCGCACTATGTGTGCATATATATATATATATATATATATAGAGGAACACTCAAATGAGAACACCTCTTAACTTGAGTACAAAAAGTACAACTTTAACGAATCATAGAGGGAGCCAAACTGTTAAATTTTTTGTAATATAAATTGACCAAAATGTTTATAATTCAACTAATTTTAACATTTACTTTAAAATAATATGATTCGTGATGTCGTTTGTTAGAATGCATATATGCACCCACAATGTGTGTTTGTGTACAAGTAATGTGGGTGCATATATGCATTTTAACAAACGACTTCACAAATCATATATTTTTTAAATAGATGTTAAAATTAGGTTAATTATAAGCATTTTGGTCAATTTATATTATAATAAATACAACAGTTAAAGCGGTTCCTAAGTTGTTCTCAAGTTAAAAGTGTTCTCATTTGAATGGATCCCTATATAGAGGAATATATATATATATATATATATATATATATTAGATCTCATATATATGTTCTTGTAAGTAAACTATTATTATATGTATTAGTTTGTTGGTGCTAAAATACGTCATAACTAGCATATCGATTATATATATACATATAATATCATTATATATATCATTATATCTATCATTATATTGTTAGAACACAAGTAATGTTGCAATATTCAGATATATAATCAATTTTCAATACCGGTACTTTTGAAAGTTTATAAGATTTTGACCAGATTTTAGGATGTTTTTTAAAGCTCTTAAACTTGGACTATAAAGCTCAAACCGCGAAACCAAACCGGACCAAACCGTTCGTATGGTTCGGTTTAGGTTTGGTTTTTTACTTTAAACGGTTCGGTTTTGGTTTTTAATGGTAAAAAACCGCATGTAACGGTTTGGTTACGGTTTTATCCAAAAACCGCAAAAACCGGACCGTGTACACCCCTACAATTTACTTTCTAAACTTCATGGGCCAAACTCTAACATTTGAAATTAATTCAACCAGCCTTGTTACCCCCTTGAACCCTGTATTTTCGGCTAGGTTTGCTCAGGCGACTTTGCCGGAATCCGACGATGCTCTGACAAGGGTCAAAAACCCGTTTTTAGACGCTTTTAACTTAATTAAACTACGGTAAAACGATTCTATGATCATTTCAAACCCATAGCCATCATCAAATGATCGATCAATTTCCATGTTTTTATCGATTCCAAAATCGTTTCATAAAAACCCAATTAACCAATCGATGCTTTAACACGAAATTCATTAAATTCATTGAACCAAAATGTCGCCAATATCATTTCTATCATATTACGGTGTTTCAGTTATATCTAATTCTTGGTTTGAATATCAAAAGAGTTCACTTTCCATAACCTCAAAAAGCCAAACGTGTTCATCATCGAATCATTGTTTTTATCTGCAATTACAATGGGGCATTCATTCATCTCGTCTTAAAGAGTGATTCTGGAAGTCTAATTGGATTATGGCAGCTTCAATCTATCAATTTGATTTTATAACAGTTACTCTTGTTCTTCGTATTTCTTCGATCGAATTCTTTAGCAATCAGGTTAGATATTTACGTTAAAGTGCTTGTTATCATTCAAGGATCATTAGCCCTCTATTAATTTTACATTCCATTGATTCAATTAGAGTTGGCTTGTAAGGAGGTGATCCTAGGTTCGAATCCAGGGCACTCTATTCTTTTTCTATTTATTTCTTTTACTATACTATACCTAAATTTAACTAACTATCCTAACCTAAATGCCAATACTATAACATATATATTGTAAAATGCTAAAAATATTATAAATGATATAATACCATAATTTTTTTATAAATCAATCTCTATTAATTATATTTTTACAATCATATTTAATACTTCAAAAATGCTATAAAAGTGTATCTTAAATATTTCTAAAATGTATAAAAGTCTTATAAGTAATAGTTTATAAATATGGACATTATTTTAGGCTTTTAAATACCTTTAAAAATATGGTTCATGTTTTAAAATTGTCTAGGTATATAATATAAAAGTGTATTATTTGAATAATCAATTGCTATTGTTTATCAAAATTATTTTCATTACTATTAATACTTTGTTCCGGCGTTTTGACTAAATCAACTTTTATATTTTAATCATTTACCGAAAAACCCCTAAATCCCAGTTTGAAACCTTAGAATTCTAAATTGCTTTAGATTCATATTGTTCATATTCTTGTTTTCTATACTGTATGTTTTGCTAAGTTAGGATTGTCATTTACTATGTGATTCTAATATTTGTAGAATCCTCGGTTCTATCCAAATTGTTTATTATTTATTTCGAGCCCGAGTTTCAAGGTGAGTAAACTCACTATCCTTTTTACTTTTACGTTTTGGGGCTGAAGAAAATGTGATATGTTTTTCTATTTACTATTTCTCAAAGAGATCATACAAATGTGTTAATCTAGTTTGCGGCTTGATGCAATCTTTTATGGTAGTTTAAAGTAGTTTAATGCTTGGTAATCCTACCGGTACAATGTTAGCGCTAATGAATAGGTGATTTAAACCGACCATTCTAATTCCATGTTTACTATGTTGCTATGCTATGTCGGTTGTTGCTATACTATGATGCTAGTTGTTATGTCATGTCCCTAAATTGCTAATTGATTATTAATAACTTATAGATCGAGACGGTTAAATGACGGTTGGTTAAAAGTTACCTTTAATTGATACATGGGTGGTTCCTCATGTTAAAATGTCTAAACGAAATGTTGTGGATTTCTGGTTGTGTTCTATTTTAGGGGTCATGGTTGAATAATATTTACGAAAATGCTATACATGTAAAATTGCACAACATATCTTGTTGATCTCGGATTTTCTATACTATTATTTACCAATTGTGTTTTTACTCACTAGCTTGTGTAGCTAACTTTATTTTCACCTATTTCAGGTGGTACTTGATGTGATTTACTGCTATTATTCAAGACATATGAATGTATTGGACTTAGACTAAATAATAAAGACTTTTGTATTTACTGTTTCTTATTTATTGTTTATGTCGGTTTTCCATTAGACTTTAATAAAATGATATTGTGTGCTTTGTTTACTATTGATATCTACTTTTGTGACACCCCGGTGTTTTCCGCCATCGGGCGGGGTGTCACAATACTTTTGGTATGTGTTATTGAATACAAGATTGGATTTTTACATTGAAGTGAGCTCACCTTTAACTAGAAACTTACTTATGGCTACATGTGTTGATTTTTCTCATATTCATATTGTATGTGTCTATGTGTTATTGAATACAAGATTGGATTTGTACATTGAAGTGAGCTCACCTTTAACTAGAAACTTACTTATGGCTACATGTGTTGATTTTTCTCACATTCATATTGTATGTGTCTATGTAGATGCATGGTGGCACACTTAACATTGGTCAAGAGTCGGGAGTAAGTGATTTTCTACTTGAGGTTATTTGCATTATACATCGATCGAGTGACACAATCTTGGGGTATAGAGGCCTGACTTACGTATAGGCACTTGTGCTTTTTATATGGGGATATAGGGTTAAGTTGTGTAAAAGTCTTAGTGTTAGTTCGTAAATTCTTTGTTTAAAGCATTATTGTTACTTTAATTTCAGTTGGATGAAGCTACGTGGTAATATGTCCCTAGTTTTTCTCCTTTCCAACTGAGTGGAGTGGAATCTCTTATAAGGAATCATGCCAACTTTACTTTTGCATAGACATTCGTCGGCAAAGTTGACCACTAGTAAAATCATCCGATAAACACCAAAGGTAACCATTTTCAAGTAGTTAAACCTAAGTAAGTAGTTACTTGTGAATTAATCTACCCCTATTTACTTTGTTTACTCTCATCGATTATATGTTAATTATGTAAAACGTTAATTTACATAACAAAAACCCTCTTTTAAGATCGAGCTAAACAACGATTGAGATTAACTATTAGGTGCCTCTATATCCTTTGACGATATTCGATATCTTACCAAAGCTATTTACATTGCAATGAGTGCACTTGCCTATGTGTGTAGTATTAGTAGAAAGAAGGTCATCCTGTTTATATATTTAAATTTGTTTGTTCTAAAGTTTTTTTAGTAAGAAAAATATGTATGAACACTTCACACTAGTAATTTAATTATTTTTTTGTTTATTTAATTTAATTTATTTATCTATATTATTGTGTTAAGCGGGATGTGCTTTCGTATATGGGTCACAAGCTGCATGTATGGTTTTCGAGTAGGAAATCACCACTCGTGTTTGATTTAAACAACAAAAAAACCGTCAAGGGGAAATTCTGTTCTTCATCGTACGTGTGCACCAGTGAAACCAATCTCCTAAGATATTGAGGAAAAACCTTCAAGTTTAGCAAAATATATTGAGATGGAACCATAAAACCAAAAGCCTCAAAACCATCAACCACCACACTTTGGAGTGGTTGATGATTTGAACCCACAAAAGTAACCATTTCAAAACCAAGCTCTGTCAAAACCAAAATCAAGGCCCACCCGACTTCCAAGTTCATAACCAAGGAAATTTCAATCTTATTGAAAATAAAAAAACTGATTAGAACTTTTACAATCAAAACCAGTTCCATAAAGGTAACAACAATGATAGGAGTCAACCCATATTTCATTCGGGGGACATTTATCGGGGAGATGGATATTATTAGGATGATGACCAACGACACACGAGTAAAGTCACTTATATTGGTTGGGTGACGACGATTTAAATATCAATGAACATGGAGGTAAATGGCAACATTATAAGTTTATAACACCATTTTGCAAAGTACAAAATTGGCCATCTCACTCTTTGATGGTTGTAACAAGAATGAAATTAAACTTACACACGATCAAACTTTTGTTAACGTGCGACGCACGTGAGGGTAATATTGTCCAACTATATTTTGGTCCTTCCGTCAACGTTTTCTGTTAGCGTGCGATGCACGTGAAGGTAATATTGTCCTATCGTTTTTATAAGAGTAAATTGTCAAAATAGTCCTTGAGTTTGTACCGTTTCGACCACTTTGGTCCTTATGTTTTATTTCTTGCCATTTTGGTGTTTGGTATTGTAAAAAATTGTCATTTTCGTCATTCTGTCAACTTCTGTTAATCTCAAGGGTATTTTAGTCCATTTACTCTCCAGGGACCAAAATGATAAATTTTATATATTATTATTATTATTATTATTATTATTTTTATTATATTATTATTATTATTATTATTATTATTATTATTATTATTATTATTATTATTATTATTATTATTATTATTATTATTATTATTATTATTATCGTCGTTTAGAGCATTGGTTCGGGGTAAATTATACATTAATCCATTTGTATCCTGCTTCTGCTCAAAAGCCATAAAACATTAGTTTCAATTTCGAAAAAAACTTAACGGCGTTAACTATTTTTTAACTGGGCTCTTTTAAAAAAATATGTTTGAAAGTTGAGAGCTCTAAAAAATTTTTCTCAATTGTGATTCTTTCCGGCCAACAGGTGAAAGTTGAGATTTATAAAATCCAATTTCCCATTTATATGATAAATAATAAACTACTGGATTTAAATTATTATTGACTGTTCCTTACAATAATGATTTGTAAAGTATAATTATTACTATTATACATTGGCCCGCGCATTGCACAGGCCTTTTTTCTCTCTTTATGTTCGGTTTTATGTTCATGTTTTTATGTTAACTAACGATGTTAAATCCATCTCGGCTCCAGATTAATAATTAACTCGAATCAAAATTTTTTTTATTCAAAGCATGTTATTCAAGATCTCTAAAATATCAAACCAACATAACCAATTTAACTTTAAGGCTATGTTTTTAAAGTCATTTACTTTTGACTTTGTCAAGCTAGTGCAAAATCATCACACTGTTTGACAAAAACCATCAAACAGTTTGACCAAAACCTAAAACCATCAAAAGTTTTCACCAAAACCCAAAACCCAAAACCATCAAAAGGTTTCACCAAAACCTAAAACCGTCAAACAGTTTCACCAAAACCATCAAATGGTTTTACCAAAACACAAAACCCTCAAACATTTTCACAAAAACCTAAAACCATCAAACTCGTTCATTCCTTCATCCTATATGCTCTACCATCAAAGGTTTTAAACCAAAAATGAACACCAAAGATAGTAGAAAACACAAAACAGACTCAGGGGGTGTCAAACAACATCAGCACATGATTGTAGTGAATGTCACGCCATGAAGACATTGAAACTCTATCATCATCGCCTTTTTCAACGAAACACACAACTGAGTCGCATCAAAAGACTTATTGGCAGTTTGAAATAAATATGCAATTACAATTCATGTATTTCACAGATCATGAAACATATCAACAACACCACCACGAACACAACAGTCACCAATACCGTTCACGTATTTCACAAATCACTTAAACATGTCTTACTAAACTATGGTACGACGGAGGTTTCCCCACCACTACAGCCAACAAATCGGTTACATATCACCGGCGGATCTCAGATCCACAACCTCAAACACGACAGGCGGTCACCAAAAAACATGCGATAAAGGATCCGTATCTCATGACTTCTCAGATGAAGAACCATCTTCATCGACAACACAAATAAAAAACCATAAAGGCACTCGTAGATCTAGAGTACCATCAAGATACAATGAGGCACTTTCAACACAGGGAAACCAAAAACCCTAGATAAGAAACCCTAGATTTGAAACTATAATCACAAATGGCTAACGACACGGCCGAAGTTCTCATCAAAGATTGACAAAGATCAAACATCAACATGCAACTCAACAACTCCAGCTATCCCTAAAATCACAGTAACCTCCATCTCTCTCTAGTCAAGATCCTTAAAAAGGACACAAACCAACAAAAACGATGGTATATCGTCGGGCAACAAAGCCTTCAAACGAGGCTCGCTGCCAGAAATCACAAAAGAGAGAACATATCTCCCACCAGAATTCACAGAAGAGAGAGAAACCGAAAAATATAGAGACAGAATTTGATGAAGAGAGAAAGCAAGAAATGAGAAACAAGTTATATAACCAAACATATTCATAATGTTTGTAATTTAATCTTTATATAATATAGCAAAACCGAAAAAGCTTATGTGGCATAATTTTAAAGCTTTTGGCTTATGTGGCATCATTTGAGAGTTTATCTCATAGTAATGATTTTTTTATTTAAAATATATATATATATATATAATATATTATAATAAAACTAATTACATTTTTGGTCTCCTAATATTTTGGAGAATTCTGAAAAATTTAAAAGTATTTATACTTTTAACCCTCTACTACAAGGGGTGTACATGAGTCGGTTTATATTTGATAGGGTGCGAAAATGAAACTTATGAATAAAATTAATAATAATATACAATTAAAGACCTCAGTGTTTATAAATATACATAACTTTTTTATATAGATTTAAAAAAAAATAAACTACACCATAAAACTGAGCATTTTATTCTCTTTAATTTGAGTATAATATTGCTATACTAAAATTTTAATTTTTAAAAATATATTTCGTGTTTCGGTTTACCACGGTTTTGTTTCAAAACTTATTGGAACGTTCATGAATATCCTTAAAAGCATCACTTGAATGTTGTGTCTCGAGCGTAGCGCGGACACTAATCTAGTATAGCATATAGTAAGATAAATAATAATATATAATTGTTAAATAGATATCAAGTTTATTTAATTTGTAGCAGAAATATCAATTTTCAAATAAGAGATTTGGATTGGACTCAAATCTAAGTGATGGAATAAGTCAGGTTTGTTATAAATATGATGGAGATTACATCTCATAATAACATACAAGCTCAAAAGTTGAAAACTCTAATCCCCACCCACCAGCTCCATGTGTTGTCATACCACAAGCCGTCATCGGTCCCCATTGCCCGTCGTCTGGCACCATCGCATCACTGCCACGCCACCGTCGTGGGCTTCAATCGGATCTTATTTGAACGTTTCCGGTTTTGTTTTTTCATGATCGAGTCTTTTAACAGGATGCTCATTGATTCAAGTTGTTCTATATTTGGTGTTTCGTCACAAGATAACTTTAATGGTTAAAGTGTTTCATTTAATTTGTTTGATACTTTGAGCTGTTGAAATTTGAAAGTCGGAGGGTTTGGATTAATTAGATCCTAAGCGTGTACTCCCTTCCGTTATCAAAATCCGAATTTAAATTTTAACCGATACATAAAATCTTAACACTATGATGACTTCAATCATCACTGTATTAGTTAATCAGCTAATTAGTTTTTAAAAATATCTTTAAAATCTTTGAACTGTTGAATAATTTGATTCGGAACCAGAAAACGTTATCGAAAATCACTTGGATCAAACTAAGAGTCGTGTAATCACTATCAGAACAAACTATTTGATCGATACAATAAAATGTTTGAACGGATTAAACTTAGTTTTCAAGAATCAGATTTAGATTTCTTTGAGAAACCGAGTACCGAGAACAACATAAAAGAATAGATTTCTATGTGTTTTTTTATTCATCTTGTTTCAGAGAATAAAAATTACCAAGTTAATTACTAATAAGATCAATCTATTCAACAAGTTAATCCAATATCACTAATCATGTCGATAACACTAAAATTACCAACATGAACTACAAGTCCAAATTAATAGACATCCACCAGAGAGAAATTCTACCTCTAGCTTAGTCCATGAGGGCTAGATTTACTTCTATTTGAACGTGTAATCTTTTGAATTGTCAGGGTTGTAAATTTACATGCAGTTTCAAGATCCTCAAAGGAGTTTTTTTATACATGTTAATTTGACTTGAATGCGAATAAATGTTTTGAAGAAACCTCAATAAAGTTTGTTCCTTATAGTTTATGCTAATGAAATACGAAACTCTACGTGTAAGTTCAGATCAAGTGTGTATTGTGCATGGTTAACGGATGTGGTGTCACAATTGGTATCAGAGCAAACAACCTACTGCTATGATACTAACTCGTCACACCCCGATATTTACAGTATTTCTATTAGTACAAATCTGAAAATTAAATTTACTAAAAGAAGTTAGTTACCTTCCAACGGTTGGATGTTGTTCCTTCAGCTTCACCGGCAACTGTCGAATCCTGGTTCAATTGCATTATATATTAGAAAATAAATTACCAAACACAGAATTGAATTAACTAGAGTTATAAAAAAGATCAAAGAGTACATGATTATTTTCACGTTTGATTTGAAGTCTCAAGGCTTCCTGTAGATTAATGAGAATTTGATCTATATTGGGACGTTCTGCTCGTTTGTCCTTCAAACAATTATATGATGTTTCTGAGAAGATTTTGAATGACTTTGGGTCCATTTGTCTCCGTAGATCCGGATCGATTATATCATCCAGGCTTTCCTCTTCATAATGGGATTTTGCGAGTTGAGCTAATATCTCTTCATTTGGACTATGCATGTACTGATCAAGTCTTTTCATGGTAAATAAAGGTTGTAATCTGAAACGTTTTTTCTTGGTGTCTTTGAGGTTTAATGGTGATAAAGGTTGACGATGTCTTTTGGAAGGCGGCGAGTCAGCAAACGAAGATGAATAATCGTCACTGGATGAAGACAGCCTGTCAAAGAACAAAGACAGTTTTTCGTCAACAAACCTCTGTTGGTTGGCCTGTCTTTGAAATGACATGACCGAGAGGATACTACTCTGTTCCTCGACTTCGTCCGACCAAATCATATCAGTATTTGACGGTTGCCCATACCCAACAATTGGTGGGCAATGTGAGTCGGATTCTATTCCAACTAGCTTCCCCATGACATCCAGCTTTGCATCTTTGTAATCTTGTTCAATGAAATATTGAGGTGGATGTTTCTCTCCCTCGTCCGGAACAAAAGCTCTCCTCCCGCACAAGACTTCGAATAACACAACTCCAAAGGAATAAACATCTGACTTATGGGTCACAAAACCAGTCTTTTCATAAGTCGGATCCACATACCCTATTGTGCCAACGATATCAGCAAGGACAAGACGATGCCTTCGAGCTTTTGTATTTTTCTTAGAAACTTCAAAACCAGATAACTTTGCTTTCCAGTTATCGTCCAACAAAATTTTAGAACTCTTAATGTTGCAATGTATCACACTAGATTCATGTCCATCATCATAATGGATGTAACTTAGTGCATGTGCAACATCAACACATATCCGCAATCGTTGTACCCATGTGAGTGTTGGGCTACTTAGATATGCATCAAGACTTCTGTTGATCTCATGCTTGTATATAATGATCTTCTCACCCTTTTCGTTGCAAAAGCCAATAAAAGAAACCAGATTCTCATGTTTGAGTTTGAGACTATCGAATACGGAAATCTCGTTCCAAAACTCAAGGTCGCCTTGGCCATAACCATAATGCAACCTGCGAGCGACGATATTTGTTGATTTTCCTGATAGAAGAAGGCTTCCTGTATAAACTTTGCCAAATCCGCCTTCACGGATCAAGTTATCATCAGCAAAGTTATTAGTGGCCTCAACAATCTCATCAAGTGGGCGTTTTAGGTGAGAAAACTCTTCACGTGATGACATTATTCCTCTACATGTTTATCATGCAAAAATAAATGTCAAGTATGATCACTCACTAAACCTTCTACGAGTTGTATTTGTTAACTAGATTATTACCCGTGTATTACACGAATACACGGGATTTCGGTTTTATGTTTTATTTAAATTTAGGTATTAAATTTATTTTTAACATATCCCTATTAAATCGGTTTGGATATTTACAAATATTTTCCTATCAAAAATTATATCATTATATAATATAGCAAAACAAAAAAAATCATATGTGGCTGTTTTCATAGCTTTTAGCTTATGTGGTATTATTTGAGAAATTATCTCACAATAATGATTTTTCTATTTAAAATATGTATATAAATTTATTATAATAAAACTAATTACATTTTTGGTCCCCTAACATTTTGGAGAATTCTGAAAAATTTAAAGAGTATTTATATTTTTAACTCTTTACTACAAGGGGTATACTTGAGTCGATTTATATTTGATAGGGTTTAAAAATAAACTTATGGATAAAATAAATAATAACATACAATTAAAGACCTTAGTGTTTTATAAATATACATAACATTTTTATATGATTTAAAAAAAAAACTACACCATAAAACTAATCACTTTATTCTCTTTAATTTGAGTATAATATTGTTATACTAAAAATCTTATTTTTAAAATATATCATGTGTTTCGTTTAACCATGGTTTTGTCTCAAAATTGAATGGAATATTCAAGAACATCTTTAAAAACATCACTTGAATTGTGTTCCCGAGCATAGCACGGGCACCAAACTAGTGTTAAAATAAAGAAAATTATATACAATCATTGGTTAATTTTTTTTAATATATCGGGTTAAAAGATAATTAATGATAAGTGGTAAATTTTTAATTTAAACATATTGGGTTAGGAGATAATTCATGATAAGTGGTAAAGTTTTAACTTGAACCTATCGGGTTAGGATATAGATGATGATAATCGGTAAATTTTGAACATATCATATTAGGTAATAATTGATGATAATTTGTGAATTTTGTATTTGTACATATCGGGTTATTTCGAATATGGAGCATACCATGACCCGCATTGAAATCATTCATCAAATTGAATTAGAGGATGACACCTAAGCAAAATCCTATGTGGAGTACTTAAAATGTTGACATGTGGATGAGTTACTTAATTATTAGAATAGGTAGATAGGAATCATATATATCATTGTTCATAAGTACATTTTTACTAGATCTTATAAGAAAATCAACTAAATGGGAACTATAAATTATATTATATTATATATACTTCAAATTTTAAAGGTCGATGATTCCAATCTTCAAACTTACAGTATGCCTCTCAACTCAACTTTCTAATTTAGTCATTTTAGTTAGCCAATTTTACATTTTTAACACATCTACCAACTCAACTTTGATATATTTACGACTTTGACCTCTTATTTTACTTTGATATATTTATGACTTTGACTCTCTGTTCTATTTAGACATATTTACGACTTTGACTCTTCAGCTTTTACATATTCATTATTTTTATTTAACTTTAACATATTTACGACTTTAACTCTCCGACTTTAACATTTAAGTTTAGATGTATCACCTTTTATATGTGAAGCATTACAACTTTACATCAATGTGACAAACATAAGACCCAGTCGCTGCAACACGCGACCCAACACTTAAACCTAGTTCAATACTATTATGTTAGAACCCATGTAATTGAAACATAAAATTCATATTATTATAATACTTTATCATAATAGAATAAAATATTATTATTACTATATGAAATAATACAAAGAGTAAACTTCGATTTGCCTCCCTGTGGTTTGTCCCAAATAACAGTTTGCATACAAAGGCTTCAAATTTGCAATTTGCCTACTTAAACTTGTCAATTTGTCCCCATTAACTACAACACATTAACCCTGTTAAATATTTCTGTTAAAATTAAGAGTATTTTAGATATTTTACATAAAAACTAATAATAAAATTTATTAAAACTCTTCCATTTATTAGATTCTAACCTATTGAAAGGACTATTTTGTAAATCCATCGTTAAAAATTTAAAATCCTACTTTCTTTCAACAATCGACTCGTAAATCCCTTTCGATCAAAATGCCTAAAACATTGCTCTTGATTTAGAAAAAAACTTAATGGCGTTAATAAAAATTTAAAGACGGAGTGTTGGTTGACATAATGATAAAAGTTGGGACCGTTACCAGCCAATTCAATAGTTGGGACCGGTAGAAACAAAAAAGTGATAGTTGGGACCGGTAGAAACAAAAAAAGTGATAGTTGGGACCGGTAGAAACCAAAAAATGATAGTTGGGACTGGTAGAAACCAAAAAATAATAGTTGGGACTGATAGAAACCAAAAATGATAGTTGGGACTCGTAGAAACCAATATACCTTAATGAAATTAGTAAATGACATAGTTAGTCCTTTCATATATATACAAAAGACCAAATACCCAAATATTTTAACAAAATATTTAACGGAGTTAATGAGTTGTAGCTAATGGGGACAAATTGACAAGTTTAAGTAGGCAAATTGCAATTTTAAAACCTATGTATACAAAGTGTTATTTGGAACAAACCACAAGAAGGCAAAACGAAGTTTACTTTGATCTATATAATAAATTCAAGTTTTTGTAGGGGAAAAAAACCGCATTTGGGCGGCATATTTTAGGGTTTGGGCGGGATAATCCAGGGTGGTAGAAAAAATTGAGCGGGATTCATGATTAATTTGATAAGGAAAGGATTTGGGGAACATCTTTCTAAATTTACGGTTCATGATTAACAATTCTTAGATTTTGGGGGTTGGCTTACGTTATTCAATATCAATTTCATTACCCAAATCAATTCCTTCAATCACTTTATTCGATCAATTTCTTCTACTGGAAGCGATTTCCACTTGAGATTGCGAGAGATACATCAAAAACCGGGATGAAAAATAAAATGATTCAAGAAAAGAAGAATTTTAAAGGACTTCATTAATTTGGCCATCCAAGATTGGTACAAACATCATTATTCTCTATATTGTAACTGATTAACACATTATGTGATGTTCTGATTCATACTGGTTATACATTTGTGTGTAGAAGCCATATGTTACACAGTATCTTAGTATTTGTAATATTTATCATTTGATGTTACTTTATTGGTAGACTTTAAAACATATGTCATACTTGAAATTTTTAAAAATAGATAATTAGGCTTCTTGGTTAATCAAGGATTTTTATCCATATGATGTTTCATGTTTTGAATTGAAAATATGTGTCAAGTTGAGTAGAAATAACCTTAGTACAACGGAATATAAGGATTGATCATCTATTCTTCCAAATAAAGTTTAGTATGTATAAGCCTTAATATGTCTGGTTATGTTTATGTGTTCTGGTGTTTACAATTTTTACCGATTTAAAGTGCTATTTGGTATTCATATGAACTGTTTCATTGTTAGGAATGATCATGAGAAATTATAGTTTTAATGCTCCCTTGAGACAATGATATTAATGAGCCCGAATTGAAGTTTAGTAAATGTCTGTGTTTTTTTGTTTAAAGTTCTACATCAAATAACTTTTTAAACCTAGACTCAAGATGGCGGATTCTCTTTATTGTTGGATGTAGCTGTTAAGGTCTTAACAATTCAGGACTTTGAAGATGATCAATTGAAAGAATTTTTTAGAGAGGTATATAACAACTTAATGTTATGAATGCACATTTTTTTGGTGTTGTGTTAACGGGTTAATCACTTAATGTGCATCTTTTTCATTAAATTTCAAAACTTAAACTTTGTCATACCTGTGACAAACATGATTATACATATTATATTATTTTAATATAAGTGTTATTTATTTAAGACTACTTAAGACATTTATTCATTAATAATTTGTGTTTTGCCTCTATTGAACCAAGGATGACACTAAACCAAATCAACCTATTTTCTTATATGATTAACTTTTTGCACTTATATTTGACTTATTTATAGGTGGTCATGTGAAGTCTTCAATGGTTGACTAACAATAGAGTCAGCAATACTCAAGCTATTCAAAGTCTAGGTGAGATTCTAACTCTAAGTTTTAATACATGTGGATTACGTAAATATTAAGAACAGGAGAGAAGGTGGATATCATTTCAAATCAAGAGATATTTGTTTTATAATGAATCAAAATAAAGGATTTTTTATAAAAACAAATTGAATGAATTTGATTACTATGGTTGAGATATGAATATAAAAGTATTATGATATATTTTTTGTTTAGAAATGTACAGGGATTCAGAAAATTTCAAAATGCATATGAAGTTTGAAAAGATGTTATAGTAGTAAAGAGTTAACTGTCATTTTAATCCCTGACGTTTTTCTGTTTTTGCTATTTTCATCCATTTAAATTTTTTTTGCCTACACTACTCTATTGTTTTTCATTTTTTGCCATTTTCATCCACTTGGTTAACTCCGTTAGCCTACACCGTTAACCAAGCTCATGTTCATATTTATAAAGGGGGTAAGTTGTTTTTTTTATTTTAAATCCCTTCAAAACATATTTTAATATCGAACTATAAAATTCTAACCCACCCACTTTTGTTCCCTTCATCCACATACTTATACTAATACAACTTATTATTATTAATTTTATTATTATTATTATTATTATTACTATTATTATTATTATTATTATTATTATTATTATTATTATTATTATTATTACTATTACTACGCACAACACAAACCACTATATATATTCATATTTTAATTCTTTTTCATCATACTTCTTAGAGGTTAAAATAATAATTAAGTCAAAGTTAATGGTAAAGTAAAAAAGAATTGTTGGTGGGCAAGTCGAGTGATGACACATGCCCGACAGCGAGTGGTCATCAGGGGCCAATGGTAACAATGATTACGATAATAATAATATCGATTACGATAATGATTTATGATAACGATAACGATAATATCAATATTAACAACAACAAAAACAATATATAATAATAATAATAATAATAATAATAATAATAATAATAATAATGGTAAATTACTATTTTGGTCCAGGGGTACTACTGTCTTTTCACACAAATTTACCTGGAAATATGGATGACCATTAGTGGTGTGGACTGAAATATCAAGTTTGTGTGAAAACAGTGAACTAAAATAGTAGAAAACAAACTATTAGACAAAATCCGTGATTTTAATCAAACATCGGGGACCAAAATAGTAATTTACCTTAAATTAAAATATGTTTTGAAGGGATTTAAGTCTTAAAAAAACCAACTAACCCCCTTTAAAAACATGAACATGAGCTTGGTTAACGGTTACACTAACGGAGTTAAGCAAATGGATGAAAATGACATAAAATTAAAAACAATAGAGTAGTGTAGGCAATATTTTCTTAAATGGATGAAAATGGCAAAAACATGAAAAACTTAGGGACTAAAATGACATTTAACTCAGTAGTAAATAAATGGAAGTAAATGAAATTGAAATTTGATGTGTGTGTTTCTTTTATTTTCATAATCACAAAACAATGGAACTTCGAATATAATTCTGATTGACTATGTTTTTAACAAACTGAATTTGTGCAAAAACTTAATCGTCTTTAATTTTGGTTTTGATTGGCTTAAGTCGACGACTTACTTTTTGTTTCTTTTGTTCGCCTCAATCAAATCTTAGTTATTTAACCTTGGATGTTAAAACTACACATGTAACAATATGGTAACACTAAGGGGTACATCAACCTAAACACTATACCACAATCAATGCACACTGTTGTTATAACTCCACTTCCACAGCATTGACATCTATCTTGTAAGCTTACTTTTACTTCAACTAAGATGTGCAAAAACACCATGATGTTATGCTTTTTGTAAACAGTAAATTGTGAACATTTTTTTTGTACCCCATGCAAAAACAAGACTTGACTTTGGCCACCTAATGAATTGTGTTTTATGTTTAGATTTACACATTTAGTCATTTGGGTTGAGATTGTATCTCTTTGTTTAGAATAACAACTATTATATGTTCTTTTTTACATGTATGTTGCAATTGTGACACATTTTTTCCTTGAATTTACTTTTATATAGCTTTACGTATATATAGATGTACTAAGTAGTAATTATTATGCCCATTCAATTTTGAACTTTTGGTTTTATAAATATTGTGCCATGTTATTATTTTTGTTAACTTTTGATTGATTTAATTTTAATGTTCCTGTTGGTTTTTGTGGTTTGTTTGTTTGTTGTTACTTTTTCACATGGCATCTCCTTTTTTATTCAACATCTAATCATTTAATCACTTGTAATAGAAAATTAATAGGGTTTGGTATTTTTTTTTATTATAATGTGATTAATATGTAAAAAATCATTTTACTATTCCGTAAATTTATATCGCGTGTATACACGGGTTTTAAATCTAGTACAAATATAAAACTTAGAACACCATTTCGGTGATTTATAAGTATGTGTTTGTATGCATCATTTCTAAGTATTTGTATGTAGGCATCATTCTTTCTATTTAATTTGTAATATTACCATTTTAAGTAAAATTAAATAATAGAATCTTAAGTGACATAGGTAGTTAATATTTTGACATAGGCAAAAATTTATTTTTTTAATTAGAGAAGGAGACTCGCAAATTATTTACTTCATGGTAAATGGATAAGGTACTTGATAGTGTTTTACATGAACTAAAAATATTTTGAGTGTATTTTTTAGGCTCTAAAGTAGCATTTAGTAGTTCATTTTCAGATTTAAAGGGTTAAAGAGAACAGGGGTTAAAAAAAGTAAATTACCAAAATTTCATAGGTATGTATAAATTTGATTAATTTAGTTTTTATGTTGTTTTTTCTTATTTTGGTGTTTGAATTTGTATAAATTTACCGATATCGTCATTTTACCAACTTCTGTTAGTTTTGACCGTTAACAACATGAGTAGTTTAGTCATTTTATGTCTTACTAAGGTGTGTTAAAAAAGCTCGTGGCTCACTCGAAAATAGCTTGCTCGAAACAAGCTTGGTATAAAATGAGCTCGAATCGGTTTCTAATAAGCCGAGGCTAGTTCGGCTCGTGGCACGCTCGTTATTTGGCTCGTTGGCGCGTTTATTGACTCGTTTAAGTTACAACCTTAACAATAGATTATATAAATTATAAACCAACATTGTGACATATTATTTAAATAAAAATAAACATATGATCATTTTCACGTAATTTAACCGAAAAACAAAGTATAAAAATACCAAATAATGATCATAGTTCTTAAAAGAAAAATATCGTATCATTGTTTCAACGACTTTAGATAAATAAATATATTAGTTATATATATATATATATATATCAATATGTATAAAAAATAACATTATTTATTTTTTATAAAATAATTATTGGCTCGCGAGCCCAAGCCTACATTTTGAGCTTGATAAGATAAACGAGCTCGGTTTGGCTTGTCTTAATATTTAAACGAGTCGAACCCAAGCCCACCCTGGTTTGGCTCGGCTTGTTTACAACCTTACGTGCTATGTCCTAGGACCAAAATGACAACTTATTACGTATCAGAGACCAAAATAACAATTTACTACTATTATTATCATTAATATTATTATCGAAATGCTTTTTGTGTAATTGTGTAATTATTATTAGATCATTAATCCTCGTCAAATAAGATTACACAATGACTCGATGGATGACACAACTACCCAACAGATGACACAATGACCTGACGGAAAACACAATAAGCTGAAAAAATGTGAAAAAGTTCGTTTTTTATATATCAATATTATACGCGTTTTAAAGAGAAAAAAATACTCGTTTTTATGGTGTAATTTATTTAGAAAAATAATGCCGTATATAAAAGTTATAAACGTTTAAAAAAAGTGAGTGAATTAACATGTGCATTGCATGTTGAAAAAGAAAATAAAAAAATGGGTATGACTAAAATACTTCTTCTCCTAATTTAAATAGATGACACATGTCAATATCTTATTTCTTCGTAGATTAAAATCATTTATAGGTGAAATTCACTTTAATCAAACAATATATATAATATTAACAATATACTCCTGTTGCGATACACAGTGAAGGATCTAGAAACTTTTATCAGTTAGTTCACTATTTTTAGCTGCTTCAATTTTAATGAAACCGAACATGCAAATATTCTAGTAGGTTCAATAGCTCGGACCAGGTTACTGGCCGGGTTAAGTTCATCACATAATAACAATATGATACAATAACTCAATATTACACTTTGAAATTTTGAATCCCTAAGAGGTTAAAAGTCTATTAAAAAAATAATTTATAACAAACGAATGTATAGAGTAGGGGTGTGCATGGGTCGGTTTGGGTCGGTTTTTGACTCAATCCGAACCCAAACCCAAAAAGTCGGTTTTTGTGTTTTTAAAACCCATGGGTTTTGGGTTTTTCGGTTTTGGGTTTGCGGACTGGGTTTGGGTTTGGGTTCGGTTTTTTCAACTTGGCTTTAAATTTATTGTTTTTTAGTACTAAATACAAGTTATAAACATAACTCTTAATGATTCAAGAAAACATGTTATAATACTAAAGTTTAAATTTATGTTTCCATAAGTTTAAACATTAAAAATCAACCACATTTCAAAAGAAAATTTACTCAGGAAACAATAACCATAAACAAAATTTTTAATGTCATTTTGCTTTGACAAAAAACCACCAAAAAATCATAGATAAAATGTAATATGATCATACAATAATGTATTACAATATAGGCTTTTACATAACATAGGTAATGGGTCTTACATATATGAAATTTAGCATATACATAAACATTATTGGGTCGGTTCGGTTTTTACGGATCGGTTTTTTAACAAAACCCAAACCCAACCCAAAAGTTCGGTTTTTTTATAAATTAAACCCAAAACCCACGGTTTCTATTTGGATTCGGTTTTTTAGGTTTGGGTTTTCGGTTTTTCGGTTTCGGATCGGTTTTTTCGGTTTCATGCTCACCCCTAGTATAGAGAATTGAACTTGTGGTCTTTTGTTGACCGACTCTTTTAAATTCACACTCATCTATGAAAAATTTATAACTTCAATCTACTCATAATTATCTTTATGGGTTCACTTCAAAATTTTCTGTGGGTTTACTCTGAAAAATTTGTGTTAAAATTTTGAAACGTGATGGGTTCCTGTAAACCCATTCCTTAAATATTGGATCCGTCCTAGGCGATACATGACTTGTCTTAGTCACCCAGGTTAATTAGATTTTGAGTGTCTTGATGTTCGATCTATAAGTAGTTATTTGTAGCATTGTCAACTACTATGTTGGCAACAACTATATAACCGCTTTCTAGCCTTTGGAGTGGTTCCTTTCGAAGAAGAGTTAACCCTGATTAACAAACATATTTAAATTCTTACACAGAATGTTAAAATTTTCTTCTTTTATTACTTTATTCATATTTCTTCTAACCAAATTTGAATAGTGTTTTGTGTATTGTGTAAGGTGTTGTGTTATTATTGGTTGGTGGTTTGAAGTGTTGTGTTTTTATTGGATGATGTCATGAAATATTGTTCTTTGTGTGGCTTGAGGTGTGTGTTGCTATTGGTTGATGATTTGATGTGTTATGTTGCTATTGGTTAATGTCATGGAATAGTGTTTTTTGTGGTGCTTGCGGTGTTGTGTTGCTATTGGTTGATGTTTTAGGTGTTGTGTTACTATTGGTTGATGTCATGTGTGCGTTTTTTGTTGGTTGTTTTTTGTTTTTGTATTTGACTTTTTTTGTGTTACACTTTCGTTTGTGGATTGTTGGTAGTGTTTACAAAAAGTAATAACTCGTTTAATAAATGTCATGCAACGTGCGACATCGTGAATATACCTAGTGGATTTAAGAAAGAAAGATACCTCAACTGAAAACCAGCTAAACCGAAGGTTGGTTTTAACGAACTGGGGGAGAGTTATCATACCAAAGATTTTAATCTAAGAAGACTAAGAAAAATTTATGACCTTTAGATCTCTTTTTAATGGTTGAGATCAATTTGTAGGAAAAGAATTTGGTGGAAGTGTACATTAATCATAGCCACTTTTGTTGACTTTCTCTCTCCATATGCAAGGTACATGTCAATTCCTCCACTTTTTTAAAAACGTTCATAACTTTTGAATACGATATTATTTTTTTAAAAAAATTATACTAAAAAACAAGTGTTTTGTTATCTTTAAAACGCGTATAATATTAATATATATAAAAAAAATTTAGCACTTGTCAAGTCCTTGTGTAATATCATGTGATTGTGTTATATTATAACTAGTGAAATATCACTTTTATCGGTTCATTCTTAAGTCATTATGTAATATCATCTCATTGTAAATATTTGTTGTGTCATCTTATGTGTTTAGAAATATCACCGTGTCACATATTGTTAATATGTGTTTGAGAAATGTTCAAAGAGAAAGTCATTTTTTGTTATAAAGTGTGAGAATGACACAATGGTAAACAAAGACACAATGACACTTTTAAAAAAATTATAACTCACAATATAAATCAAATTTTAAAAAGTGGTTCGGATACCTTGTTCCCCTGTAATCCTCTTTCAAAAAATAAATAAACGAAAAATTTTAAAAAATTATCGTTTTTTATATTTTTTACAAAAGATACAATGAGAAAATAGTAATTATTTATGTTTCGTTTATTTATTTTTGAAGGAGGATGACGTAGGAGCAAGGTCTTCAAAATACTTTTTGTATAATTGTGTAATTTTTATTAAATCATTGTGTAATCCTCGTCAAATAAGATTACGTAATGACTCGATGAATGACACAACCCAATGAATGACACAATGACCTGACGGAAAACACAATGACCTGACAGAATACACAATGACCTAGGGTGTTCATTGGGTTATTTATTCGGGTTTTGGGTTGTTCAGGTCGAGTTGTTCGGTTTTTTGTTGCTATAAAATCTACCCAATATCCAATCAGTATAACATTCGGGTTAATTGGATTCGGGTTGTTCGACCTTCGGGTTAATCGGCTCGGGTTATTCGGGTTTCGGGATTTTATGATGCAAATATTTTTTATTATTTTTATAAAAATAAGAAAGCTAAAGACATAATGTAAAGAAGTATATACTTCATATATATTGTATTTATGACACTTTACAAGTAATGCGGTAAAAAATTCATAGAAAATATAATTTGTAAATTATGATATGAATTATGTTTCATTATATTTAGAAAAAGAAAGCTAAACATACGGGTTATTTGGGTTGTTTGGGTATCGGGTTAATTGCTTCGGGTTATTCGGTTTTTTGTTTCTATATATTGTATTCAATACCTGACGGAAGACACAATGAGCTTAAAAAATGTGAAAAAAGTTCGATTTTTATATATCAATATTATACGCGTTTAAAAATAAAAAATTCTCGTTTTTATGGTGTACTTTATTTAGGAAAATAATGTCGTATGTAAAAGTTCTAAATATTTTTAAAAAATTGGGGAATTGACATGTGTCTTGTATGTGGAAAGAGAAAATAAAAAAATGGGTATGACTAAAATACCCCTCTCATAATTTAAATATATTCCCTCCGTTCCATTTTAAATGTCCATATTTCCTTTGTTGGTTGTCCCAATTTAAATGTCAATTTCAAAAATAAAAGTATAATTTCTAATTTTCCCTTAATTATTTAATACAAAAGCTACTTTATCAGTAAAAGACAAAGGAATTTAATGATATTATTGTCATTTTATAGGTTAAAAATATATAATAATCCGCTTTTTATTAAACTTTGTATTGTGGGTCACATGACATCTATCTAATAATTCTAACTTTTAGGGGGCTACTTTTAGAGGGATTTTTTTTATATTAGGAAATTTGGGTGGGAAATTGAATATTTTAACCATGCATGCATAAAGTTGATAGAGTAAAATTTCTTAAATATAAAATATTTACAAATCTTTAAACATAATAGCTATTATTTCTTTATAAATATTATTATTTAACCCGTGTGTAACACACGGGTATTAAACCTAGTTTAAAATGAAACAGAGGAAGTATGACACATGTCAATCTCTTATTCCTTTTAACTTTCTTTATTTAAAATCATTTATATTTGAATCCCACTCTAACGAACCGTTTTAATATCCACATATGGAAACTAGTGTCACAAGTCACAACCCTTGAAAATAAGTAGAGATGTAAATGAAGTGACAACTTTTAATTGAGGATTAAAGTGGGTTGAGAAAAAGCCCATATAACATGAACTAAAATAAATCCTAAAGCAAATATATTATAAGGATAATAGGAAAGCCCACCTTTGGGAAACAACAACATTTGAACTCCGAATAGCAAGGCCTTGTCGTAAGGCGTTGGTTAAACACTAAATGTATTGTACACCAATATCCAGAGAAGGGAAATTCGATCTAGGCAGTGAGTGGCCGCGAAAACAAACAAAAAATTGAACAGGGGGTTTTGTTTATCCGAAGATGGCAGGAGACGTGCAAATTAACTCACGACATCAGGTTTCTGTTGATATGAAGAACTGGACATCAGTTGCTTCTATATATATATATAAGTTAAAACTATATATAATGTTTCTCTTCGAACAAGTCAAACACATCTACCCCTTTATCTAATTTTTTTTCTTTCTTAAATCATTGAAATTGACAGGGTCTATTCCAACGTGCGCCCAATTACGTTTTAAAAAGCTGGCCGACCCTTTGGAGAGCAAAGGGCTCTTGTGCATATTGGAAGAAACAATATATATATATATATATATATATATATATATATATATATATATATATATATATATATATATATATATATATAGATTGGGGATTTTTTAAAAAGGCTCAAAACTCTAAGAAGTTTAGGAAGCATTCACAAACAAACACGTGTCCATGAGGGGGAAAAAACACGGAGGGGCGTTATTGTCATTTGAAGCTACGATATGAGATATGTTCTCATGGCGTTTCTTAGCACTCCCTGGTTATCACTCTCGATGTTCAGTTATGGTGTTTTTTTGACGTTTATTAATTTTGAATCAATAATCATTCATCTATGGCGAATACTGAACGCGTTGATGTTTTTATTTGTTTTTTGCGTTTTCGTTTACTAATCACGAATGTCCGATCAATGTTCTGTTCTTTTGAATCATTGTGGTTTTAACATTCTGAGTCATGGTGTTTTTAGTGATCAGTTCGAATGTTAAAAACACCATGATTCACCATGATCGATCTGTTAATTATTGTTATGACGTTTTCATATCGATTCCGGTGCTACTTTGTTGCAGGTAAGTTATGGCGTTTTTTCATTCTACAGTGATGATAGTGTTAATCATTGTTATGACGTTTTCAATTCGATTTCTGGTGTTACATTGTAGCAGGTTAGCTATGACGTTTTTTATTAATTATTATTTTCATATGCGTGGTGTTATTTTACAGAGTCAGTGTTAAGCGTGGTGTTTTTTATATATACATGGTGTTGGAAACGCGCAATGACAAATCTACCCCTGGTTCCATCACGCGCGTCAGCAAAACTTCATAATATTTACAAAAATGCCACCGCTTAAATCTTAGCCGTAAACAACCAGATCCAACGCCCCAGAATCCTTCTTAGCATTTTTAGAGTTTTTGCCCTTTTTAGAAAATCTCTCCCCTATATATATATATAGGAGTAATTTGAGAACACCTCTAGTTGTGAGAACTCGTGAGAACCTTACTTACCGAGTTTTTTCATAGTACTTTCTTGGCTCAAATGTTGCGTATATTACAAACTAGAACCTGGAAAAAGAATATTTAAAAAAAAATATGTTCGTCGTTAAAAAACGTATATGTTAGTAAAAAATATTTACGTCATATTACATGGGTGTAATAAGTTACACCAGCGTTTTTTCGCTGTAAATATTTTTTAGTTACATATACGTTTTTTAACGACGAAAACGTTTTTTTTTTTATTTCCTTTTTTTCAGGTTTTAGGTTTTAATATACGCAACATTTGAGCAAAAAAAATCTATGAAAAAATTCGGAAAGTAAGGTTCTCACGAGTTTTCAAAACTAGAGGGTGTTCTCAAAATATCCCATTTCTATATAAACAATATATATATATATATATATGTAGGGAAGGGGTAATTTGAGAACACCCTCTAGTTTTGAGAACTCGTGAGAACCTTACTTCCCGAGTTTTTTCATAGTATTTTTTTGATCAAATGTTGCGTATATTAAAAACTAGAACCTGGGAAAAAGGAAATTAAAAAAAAAACGTTTTCGTCGTTAAAAAACGTATATGTTCGTAAAAAATATTTACGTCATATTACATGGGTGTAATAAGTTACACCAGCGTTTTTCCGCTGTATATATTTTTTAGTTACATATACGTTTTTTAACGACGAAAACGTTTTTTTTAATTTCCTTTTTTTCAGGTTCTAGTTTTTAATATACGCAACATCTGAGCAAAAAAAATTATATAAAAAAATTCGGGAAGTAAGGTTTTCACGAGTTCTCAAAACTAGAGGGTGTTCTCAAAATATCTCATTTATATATATATATATATATATATATATATATATATATATATATATATATATATATATATAGTGTTACCTTCAAATGAGAACCATGTATTTGGAAAGAACCAGTGAGAACCATATAAGATGCGCACATATCGCTTCAATAACAGTGACAAGGTAAAAAGAAGATGATTTATTAGTATTGTATCATTGTTTCTTAAATTTTATCACCTCTCTCCTTGGTTTTTTCTTAAAAACTAAACGTGTGCATATTTGCATATATAATCTAGGTGCATATATGCATTTCAACAAAAAACTTACAAATCATATTTTTTATAAATAAATCTTAAAACTAGTAAGTTTACAAGGATTTTTGTCAATTTAGATAATAAAAAATATATTCATTAACTTACAAAACAATGATAGAAATGCAACATTTATTCATTAACTTTGATATTCAATAAATAAAATTTAATAAATTTCGTTTATTTGTTAAACCTACACATGTAGAAGTCATGTGTATGTTAGGTTACTTACACATAACCTACACGTGTGTAGGTAAATTTAAAACGCTAAATATACATACGTAAAAATATTTTAATAATTTTTTTTGGTTTATACCTTACACATTTGTATGTAGGAAGTGAATTTATTTAAAAAAATTAAACAAATGAAAAGTTTTTTTAGTGATTTAGGTTTCTTCTTTTTCTTCTTGCAATATATGAGTCTTCTCAAATGAACCTCCACCTATATATATATATATATATATACTAGATATGAGACCCGTGTTACACACGGGTTTTCCTTAAATGATTACCTATAACCATCAATAGTATATTTTCTTCATAAAGTATTAAAATACTCATAAATCTTCATAAATTTTGCAAAACTTCCTTATACACCACATTAGTTTTTTTGTTAGCTATATTTCCTTCGTTTTCACAAATCAAAATCTTCAATCCTTGTTTACTTTTTACTCTCGATTTCGCCACATATAGTTGTCCATGGCTGAACACTGGTCTTGACAGATATAATCCTAAACGGTCTAGTAATTGTCCTTGGCTGCTTTTATTTATGGTCATTGCAAAACATAATGCTATCAGAAATTGTTTCCTACACGGATGGTATAAATACTATCAAGAAATTCTTTATAAAGATAGTGTTGGAGATGATCTTATTATTAGAAATTAGGAGTACAAAATTTTGCAAAACACTCTAGAATAGGTGCATGATACAATGTGAAAAGACTATTGAAATCAATAATTTTGTAAAGCACAATTAACATATCCAATACAAATTAATAAACCAATAACATGTGTCACTACCTCAATTAACAAACTTGCTTCAATAAAAGACTATTGAAATGCCCACCTAATAATCGGTATCTTTTGCACTAAAACTGAAAGTGTAGGCCAAGAACCACCGCAAAAAAAATGCACCTTAAGTAATAAATGTAAATCTTATAGCTATAGCATTATAAAAGTAATTGTTCCATGAACACATCTAAAATACTTGAAAAGTATAATAAAACCATAAGCCTCTGTATCAGGCCATCCAATTATTATGACCATATATAAACTCAAAACAAATAGTTAAATGATATAGTAATGACGAAACCATCAAGAAAGCCTAACCACATGATGGCATCCCCATATTTGCAAGTGATGAATCATTCTTCCAAACATTTAATACACTTGTGAATCATTCTTCCAATATTCAAAACCTGTAGATAAATTGCAAATCATTAATGCAAGTACTGACATCAATTGATAGATTCAAAAAAACCAACAAACTGAATATATATAAACATACAACAATCATAACTATGAATGGTTTGACATAATAACAAATTTTACCTGTTTAAACTGTAAATATACGTTAATAGAAGCAAGAAAATGAAGAAAAAACGTACCCTGAAATTGATATGGATGAGAACAAAACCCGATAAAACCATAGAGGGATGAAGAGAATTGGGCTTATAGATAAAACCCCATATCTGCTTTTCTCACAAAGAAGAAGCCAATACCAAATGAAATGGTACCCTGTGCAAGATGCCAAACAATATAATTAAGTTAGCGATGAAAGACACCGATGGCAAGTAGTCCTTTGTAAAAGAAGAAAATAATTCCCAGAAATGAAAAGAAGACAACAGAGCCAGTCAAATCTAGCCAATCTCTGTTTCATAGAAGACCGAGATATTTGATGGTAGAAATAAAGTTAAAATTTGATACATGTAATAAAGATGTTTCATCAAAGTACAATGGCATATAGAACCGTTAGTAAGATGTAAGCTACACAATATCATGAAAATATGGACACTCCTTTGCTCTATAACAACATAACCAAATAAGAAATTAGATTGAGAAAAGTGACTTAGTTAGACAATCATGTTTAGATTGAGAAAAATTTAAACTTCTACCTCATGAAACTAATTGGAGGATGGCAAATCTGAACTGAAAGATATTCCTCTGGACACTCCTTTGCTCTATAACAACATAACCAAATAAGAAATTAGATTGAGAAAAGTGACTTAGTTAGACAATCATGTTTAGATTGAGAAAAATTTAAACTTCTACCTCATGAAACTAATTGGAGGATGGCAAATCTGAAAAACGTATTGAGAGGATGTAAGTTCATTGGCAAATCTGAAAACTGACCTTGCTAACAAATCAAAATCTTCAATCCTTTCTGACTTTTGCCTCTGGAAACAATGACATACAATTGTCCATAACTGAAACCCGGTCGTGGAAGATACAAACCTACACAATCAAGAGATCAGCTTAATATGTATAAAAAACAAACCTTAACCTTTTAAGAGTTGAGATACAAAAACCCAAGCCATATTCAACAAACTTATTAAGCTTCACATTTTGAAGGTCAAACACCTATCACAAAAAAGACACAATTAACATTGTCATTATATGAAAATATGCACTTTGTAGTTGCAAGCAATTGCAGTCAAGCTTTATAATTTTATCAATCTCGATAATAATATCAATCACATGTATCATTCCCTTTCATCAATTCTTGTTGTTTTTGAGTCAGGAGAATCTATATTTGGACCTTACACAGTGACACATGAAATACCCATATTAACATTCTGCATGAGACGGAAATCAACAGTTATATATATCTCAACACTTTAGTATATTTTTTCAAACTACCATTTAAAGCAATAAAAATTCAAAGTTAATAAAAGTGAACAGCTAATATTTTTTATAAAGGACACATACCTATGAACGAAGATAATGATGCATGACACTCACATTCAACATCTCAATCGATATATTTCATCCTCACCAACACTACATCATGTAGCTTTGTTCACCAACAACACCAAACACCTCCAAAACCATCATTGGTAACGCATATATAGAGGATAATTCCTAAAAACTAAGAATGCAGCCATTAAAGTAACAAACGAACCATAAGCAATGCAGAATCTTTCATAAAAAAATCAATAAATATGATTTGGTGAAGGTTACTTTGACAGGCAAATATGTATAAAATTTGTGTTAGCATTTCATCAAACACCTTATGTGCATCTTAAACTCCACACACATAATTCAATAATGGAAGCAGATCTTATTTATATTCAAATATAAAAATTTCCCCAGTTTCCTTCATTTATCTCAAGTGTGTGAATCCCCTTTTGATTTAGTTTTTCAAGCTACCTTTTAAACCAATAAAAATGCAAACTTAATAAAATTGAACTAATATTTTTTATAAAGTACACATACCTGTGAACGAAAATAACGATGCGTAATGGAAATAAATTGCAGCAGATGAAGATATAAAACAAATCTGGTAGTGGATTCAGCAAACAAAACAACAAACAATATCGATGATTCAGTTGAAGGTTTGAGTTAGGGTCTCATAAAACTTTTATTCCGAACAGTAAATTAGGGTTTCAATATAAAGTATGCTGAAGAAACAATGGAAGATCTAACCTTCAAACAATGGAAAAGGACTAAAAACAACATAAAATCTGCAGTTTCAGAAAAACTATAACCCTCATTAGCGTGTTTAGTTACAGAATAACCAATAAAACAACAAAAAGAGTGTGTTTGTTTAAGAAACTTACCAGAAATGGGCTTGAAAGAACTGATTGCTGAAAATGCAACATAAGCAAATGGAAAAAAGGCACTAAATTAGGGTTAGGGTTTATGGGAAAAGAAGATCTGCAGCAAAATTATAAAATCTCTAATGCTACAACAAATTTACCGGGTAGAAGATGTGAACTTGAAGGATCGACAATGGCTGAAACAATAATCACAACAAAAGACAATAAAACGTCGTTTTTTTCTAAAAATCATAGGGAGTTTTTGAAAGATCAGAAGGATAAAAGTAACACAGATCTACCTGCAAATGTTGTTGCCGTTAAGGTTGGATCGGAGAAGAAATCGAGAGGTAGAGAGTGGTGGAATGGTGGAATCGTAAACGGACCAGACCCGATCTCCCTTAACTTACATAGCGATCAACGGAAAAACGTTTTATGGTGAAGATTCAGTCGAAGAACATATCGGTGGAGAGAAGGGGAAGAGGATGTGAAGAAACTGAATGGACGGGACTCGGGAGTTGGTTTCTTGGCATTTGAAATTCAAATACAGAAAAAGTGAACAAAATGAATGGACAGGATTTATAGTTAACATATATGGCATGACCTCATCCTCTCACAAAATAGATAGACGTGGATGGCCTGGTTGCTTGACACGTCACTTTAATGACGTCATCACGAAGTCTCCTTTAGTGGAGTAGTAAGATAGGGGAAGGATCAAGAGAGAACTCTTAAGTTGAGAAATAGAGAACTAAAAAAAATGTATGGATGACATTTTTAAAGGAGGGGTATAATTGGAACTTTCAATATGTAAATCTTTAAACATTTCTATCTTTTGCATACGTTAAGTTTTTTAAATTTTTTTTGCACCATTAGATCAAGAATTTCATTATCTTTCATTTGAGTATAAATAACGTTATAAAAAAAATATTTTTTTCTCGTTTTTTTTTACTTTCAATACTGTATATATGTAATATACGATACCGTATGTTTTTAAATTGGGGAAATGAATACGGTGTTGTTATGAACCTAAATTACCCAAGAAACCATCAAAACTACATATTTTGATAAAATATCAAAAGTTCAAGGGCATTGATTTCGATGACGTTATCATAAAAAAACAACATCATCATGCCTCAATTCCAAATTTGGATTTTCTCATATGATCGTATTAACATTGTTAACAATAACTTGGTACACGTTATGTGATGTGGTATGAATATGTGCAGCATGCGCATATCATAATACCAATTATATGAGTCATGTTATATTAATCTGTTAGTTGGAATTGAGAAGTCAAATTGACTTACGATCGATTTTTAAAGGGCGGATAATATTTTACTAAAATGAATGACGATTATTGAGTAAATGAGAAAGAGAAAAATTATGATCTAAGAGGAGAAGACTGAGTCCGTGAGTCGTCCATTAACATTGAATAAAGATCAAGGAGTTATGTTTTTAATAAAAAAATTTAAGTTAATTTATCAAAGCTACGTAATTTTAATGGTTTTACGTGTAACTTAGATGCATAACATCACCATATTCACTATCCCTTTTAAATTTTATAGTATTGCATATATGCAGTATCGTATACTACATATATGTAGTATCAAAGTACTACATATATGCAGTATATGCAATATTGATGCATTGTTATCTTATACTTTAAATTTCAAGTTTTTTTTACTTTTTTATGATATTTATCATTGGTTTATTAGTTTATTATTATCTTTATGTTTAGACATAATATAAGTATTGGTTTGTTTTCATTTGCCATAAGTTTTTTTAATATGAAATCTTATGAACTTTGTTATTGGTTATTTGAGATCATATGTACACTTTAAATAATTATTAGACTCTTGAGTCATTTGGCCACTTAATTAATGCATCAAGTACATTGATACTACATATATGTAGTATCAAAAAAACTAAAATGTGATTTTTAAAATTTTTTTAATGTAAATAACGTATGAAAAAGTTAGTAACGTTTAAAGAAAAATATAATCAAATACAATATCGCAATACTACATATATGTAGTATGAAATTTTAAAAAACGAGAAAAAAATATTTTTTATGACGTTATTTATACTCAAATGAAAGATAATGAAATTCTTGATCTAATGGTGTAATTTTTTTAAAATAATATTAACGTATGCAAAAGATAGAAATGTTTAAAGATTTATATATTTAAAGTTCCAATTTTACCCTTCCTCTTTAAAATTCCATCCCTTGTATTTTTTGTAGTTCTCTAGTTCTCAACTTAAAATGAGTTCTCTCTTGAACCCTACCCTATATATATATATATATATATATATATACACAAAAGATAGAAATGTTTAAAGATTTATATATTTAAAGTTCCAATTTTACCCTTCCTCTTTAAAATTCCATCCCTTGTATTTTTTGTAGTTCTCTAGTTCTCAACTTAAAATGAGTTCTCTCTTGAACCCTACCCTATATATATATATATATATATATATATATATATATATATAGATTGGGGATTTTCTAAAAAGGCTCAAAACGCTAAGAAGTGTAGGAAGCATTCACAAACAAACACGTGTCCATGAGGGGGAAAAAACACGGAGGGGCGTTATCATCATTTTACGCGTTGAAGCTGCGATATGAGATCTGTTCTCATGGTGTTTCTTAGCACTCCCTGTGTGACACCCCGCCCGGCGGCGGAAACACCGGGCTGTCATTGGAATTGGATATCAATAGTACAAAGCACATGGCACTAAAAGCATATTTTAATATCATTAGTGTAATGATTGTTGTGACATAAATGCGGAATAAACAATCATAAATTCAGAAATAAAGACCGGCAATCAAAGTAATTTATTGTTCAATTATTCTAAGTCCAAAAGGCATCCTATGTCTTGAAGGTAATAAACGCTCAAACACCACCTGAAATATGTAAAAATAAAGTTAGCTAATTAAAGCTAGTGAGTAAACCACAATTGATACATAATAATATAGAAATCCGAGATCATCATAATATGCTGCGCATTCTTACATGCATAGCTATTTCATCATATTACTCAACCTTTGACCATAGAACACATGAACACATTGAACACACATTGAACACCATCATTGTATAGCAACTTGTAATCATTTGTCATGAGTAACCAACTCATGGTGCAATTAGTGATAACTGTCATTTAACCGTCATTTAACCGTCTCGAAAGTAAGTTATCAAAAATTGTTTTAGCATTGAAGGGACGTAGTAACATAGCAACAAGTATCACAGCATAGTAACTAGTAACCATTGAATAGAATCGCCGGGTTTAAATCACCTATCAGGCCATTAGTGTAGGTGGGTTTGTCAGACCATTAGCGCTAACATTGTACCGGAAGGAAATTACAAGTAATATACTACTTTAAACTAACACATAAGGATTGCATCTTGTCGCGAGTCAAGACTAACACATTTAATGATCTCATTTGAAAATAGGAACAAAGAAACGAAAACCAAAAACATTGTATAGTAATTGAACATATTTCAGCCCCAAAATGTAAAAGTAAAAAGGGGAGTGAATTTACTCACCTTGAAATGCACTAGATAACCGAAATAGAAACGCAACAATAACGAACCGAGGGTTGCCCAAATATTAGTATCACCTAATTAATTGGGAAAAAACCCTAACTTAGAAACGAAACAATAATATAGTAACAAGAATGAAAACCAGAAAATCTAGGGTTTCGGATTTGGGATTTTAGGGTTTCAAATTACGAATTGGGAATTAGGTACGAAACGTAATAGTCTTTCCGTAATTGAATATATATTTTATAAGAACCATTTTTAGTTTTCTCTTAAAATATTTGTACCATTTCAAAATATATATAAACATGTAATTTTATTATTGTTATTACTATATATTTGAATTTATAAACTTTTAACACTTAAATTTATTTAATTAATTGGTTTATTTGTAATCATAATTTTTTTATGTTAATAATATGTTAAACAATCTGAAAAATAAAAAGAAATAGAAAAACAGGGCCATGGGACTCGAACCCATGGCCATTTCGCCCATGACAACACAACTCAACCACCAGACCAAAGCCTCTTTTTGTGTCTAAACCAGATTATTATTTGTTTTATCCATTAGTAAGAACCAACACCCATTTCATATTCAAACCCTAGATCAAGAAACCATTCAATTCGTTCAAACCTGTTAATCAAATCCCAAATTAGGTTAGGGCTTTTAATTCCCGAGAACACACGAGCATTTTGATATATTGAACATACTTGTTAGTGAAGATTTGATACGGGTTCGAATGGGATGAACAAGTCGACCGTTCTTGATTGATTTCGCACGAATCTGGAATAGATAACATGAAATTGATTGATTAGGGAGTTGTAGATGATCAAGAGGATCAAAATGAAACCAATAATTACCTGTGATAATGCTCTGAAGGTATGAAACAATGAAGTCGCCGGAACAGTTTAAGTTTTCTGTTTTGGTTCGAAAATTGCAGAAAAGAATGAAGTGAACAAAAGAGAGTATTGGTGTTAGATTTAGGTTCGTCAAGTGATTAAAGATGTGTTAGAATGGTTTAATTTCTGATTGAGGGTTTATTCACGGAAGTTAGAATTTGAATTGGATTCACAAAATCAATACGCGCCTATACCGCTGTAATCACGCGAAATCGACTGTTAATGGGGTCGAAACATGCTACAAATAGTGTAGGCGTGATTTTTGGAAGGTTAAAGTTGGTCAAAACGCGTAGAATAGGTTCGCCGGAGTTTGCCGGCGCCGGCAAAGGAGATGGCCGGAAATGCGGGGTCGACAGGGGGGGGTTTTGGGCTGGTTTAAAATAATTACACAAACAGTCCTTCCAGTTTGATTTGTTTATTGTTTGAGTCTTGAAGTTTAAATTCAAGTTTAAAAATTTACGGTTTCAACCCAAAGTTAGTTTTATAAATTAAATTAACTAACTAACTTAACTATGTCGAGACGTAACGTCTTTATAAGTGACGTTTTCATATTTTAAGTTCGTTTAAGACGTTAAGAGGCTATAGAAAGGCTTAGAAACGGTTTTGTTTAACAATTTATATAAAATCTCTTTTATAGAGTACGATTTATATATTTTGAGATTTATGCAATATGAATAATAATTATTTATTACACTAAGGAATTTACTTGTAGTTGTTGGATAAATATTTGGTCGATAAGCATTAAATACAGGAATTAACGTAGTCGTTGAGATATTAAAACGGGAAATAAATCATAATGCTCAAATCGGATTTATATATACTTTTAATATCAAAGCGTTACATTTGAAAGAATTAAATAAGAATCCAATTTTAAAAGATAAATATTTCGGGTTCGAGTCGGTATTCGGGTGCGGGTTTGGGGCAGATGTCACACCCTGGTTATCACTCTCGATGTTTAGTTATGGTGTTTTTTTGACGTTTATTAATTTTGAATCAATAATCATTCATCTATGGCGAATACTGAAAGCGATGATGTTTTTGTTTGTTTTTTACGTTTTCGTTTACTAATTACGAACGTCCGATCAATGTTCTGTTCTTTTGAATCATTGTGGTTTTAACATTCTGAGTCATGGTGTTTTTAGTGATCAGTTCGAATGTTAAAAACACCATGATTCACCATGATCGATCTGTTAATTATTGTTATGACGTTTTTCATATCGACTCCGATGCTACTTTGTTGCACGTAAGTTATGGCGTTTTTTCATTCTACAGTGATGATAGTGTTAATCATTGTTATGACGTTTTCAATTCGATTTCCGGTGTTACATTGTAGCAGGTTAGCTATGGCGTTTTTTATTAATTATTATTTTCATATGCGTGGTGTTATTTTACAGAGTCAGTGTTAAGCGTGGTGTTTTTTATATATACATGGTGTTGGAAACGCGCAATGACAAATCTACCCCTGGTTCCATCACGCGCGTCAGCAAAACTTCATAATATTTACAAAAATGCCACCGCTTAAATCTTAGCCGTAAACAAGCAGATCTAACGCCCCAGAATCCTTCTTAGCATTTTTAGAGTTTTTGCCCCTTTTAAAAAATCCATCCTCTATATATATATATAGAGAAGGGGTAAAATAAGAAGTGGGTTGACTTATGAGAATTATAAGAACATTTTTTGGCCTTTGATTTTGTTATCAATATTTATTGACAATTTAATTTTGCTTTATTTAAATATGAAGTGTATAAATGTTTTGTTTTTAGTGAAAATGGGTAAAATAGGTAAAACACATGTGATTTACTTTTCTTTGTTCGATACACATCAGAATATGAGCCTCTGTCAATCCATTCATTTTCTACGACTCCCAATGTCAAATTCACATGAATTAAAAAATATTATTTTAATTTAGGTGCATTGGTTGTGCAATACAAGAATTTTTTTTAATATATTCAAGTGGCTTTGAATGCAAAATATAAGTGGGACCAAAGTTCTTTTTCATCATATATTATCACCATAAATGTTTTCAAATGATTATATTAGTTTTTTTATGGTATTTCATCACTTAATATACATGTATACGTAGTAGATTTAACATAATTACTTGTTTTGATTCAGTTTTTTAAATTTAATTATTCTTAATTATTTATACACACCGGTGTTTTTTCATAACCCGTCAGTGTAATTCGGATTGCATATATGTATGATAAGACAATACACATAGGTAATTTGTATAAAGCATATTATTTTATCTATTTCATTTTTACAATAATACTATTCTCACGTATTCAAATTTTATAATAACATAATTTTATGATATTTCAACACTTCATATATATGTATAGGTTAGATGAATTAGGTTCAAATACAAAGTCTAGATTTCCTAGAAAGTCTAAGAAGGAATTTGGACCATTAGATCTAATATTAAATGAAGATCAATGGCTAATAAACACAAGGTGGCATAATAGTAAATAGTTAGAACTTTAAATGGTAGGCCAATGATATATTAGTCTTGTCTCATTTTCAAATTCCACCCTCTTCTTTAAACGTCCATAACTTTTACATACGACAATACTTTTTAATAAAAATTACACCAAAAAAACGAGCGTTTTTTTATCTTCAAAACGCATATAATATTGATATATAAAAAACGAATTTTTTTTTTGAAGTTTCAGCTCATTGTGTTATATTCGTTAGGTCATTGTGTTATATTTTTCAGCTCATTGTGTTATATTAGTCAAGACATTGTGTTATATTTTTCAGATTGTGTTATATCCGTCAGGTCATTGTGTTATATTCGTCAGGTAATTGTGTTATATTTTCATCAGGTCGTTGTGTTATTTTCATCAGGTCGTTGTGTTAAATTTTCATCAGGTCGTTGTGTTATATTTTCATCAGGTCGTTGTGTGATATTTTCATCAGGTCGTTGTGTTATATTTCATCAGGTCGTTGTGTTATATTTTCATCAGGTCGTTGTGTTAAATTTTCATCAGGTCGTTGTGTTATATTTTCATCGGGTCGTTGTGTTATATTTTCGTTAGGTCGTTGTGTTATATTTTCATCAGGTCATTGTGTTATATTTTCATCAGGTAATTGTGTTATATTTTCATCAGGTCGTTGTGTTATATTTTCATCAGGTCGTTGTGTTAAATTTTCATCAGGTCGTTGTGTTATATTTTCATCAGGTCGTTGTGTTATATTTTCATCAGGTCGTTGTGTTATATTTTCATCAGGTCGTTGTGTTATATTTTCGTCAGGTCGTTGTGTTATATTTCATCAGGTAATTGTGTTATATTTTCATCAGATCATTGTGTTATTTCAGATCATTGTGTTATTTCATTAGGTTATTGTGTTATAACACAATGACATGAATAAATAACACAATGACTTGACAAATAACACAATGAGCTGAAAAACGTGAACTTTTTTTTTGTTTTTTATATATGAATATTATACGCGTTTTAAAGATAAGAAAATGCTCGTTTTTATGGTGCAATTTTTTTAAAAAAATAATATCGTATGTAAAAGTTATGGACGTTTAAAAAAATGGGGTGAAACTTAAAATATAGAGACATTACCATCTTTACCCTTCCTTCTAATTTTAAGGGAGTGCCACATGTCATCATCTCATGGCTTCTTAGACTTTCTAGGAAAATTGGACTTTGTAGTATAACTCCACTCTAGGTTAGATATGTATACGTAGTAGATTACACAGTGTTTTTTTAAATTTAATTAGTCATAATTATTTATACAAAACAGTGTTATTCTGTAACCCACCGTGTAACATGGGTTACATATATGAACAATATGACATAACTATTTCCACACATTCATATTTTACAATAACATTATTTTCAGGTATTTCAACACTTAATATTATATATAAGTGAAAATTTTCATGGAGGCCAGAGTCCTTATCGTTTAGGTTCCGTTGTTTTTTTTTCCTTGCATTAGTAGTTTGAGGCTCTCAAACAATCTGTTCATTTGCAATAATATAGTTGTTCCTATAACGTATACGTAATATAAGTGTAATATCTTATTACAAATATGTATTATGCTATAACATGTATATAATATACTATAACATGCGTGTAGTATGTTATTACAAATATGTAATATGCTATTATAACATATAAGTAATAATGTAATACCATAATACATTCTTCTTTATAAATTTACAACTATCACTTTTTTAAATTAACCCACGTTTGATATTTATAGTTAATGGATCAAAAAAATTGTTTCTTCTTAAGTCTTTAGAGCAACAATACGCAAACAATATTTTAAATAAAAATATCTAAAAACATCACGTTCTTCATTTCTTCATCATCGTTCTCATCTGTGTCACAAAAGAGTCCATATCTAAACACAAAAAGAGCAAAATTCAATAATTTATCGTTGTTGAAGTCCGATTTTTAGAATGCATAATCTTGTATTAGTATGCCATTATATAAAAAAAACAAGATTATTTCATATATATTATTTTACATAAAGAAAAGGATTTACAAATCAAACATATATGGTTTTACAAATCAAATATATATAGCGATATTAAAAACATTAGATAAAGTAGCATGTATGGATTTTAAAATTTATTCACTTTTACTATACTTTTCTAATTTAGTAAACGCCGTTTACATAAACCGTTAGAAGATTCAATGTCAAACACTAAATCGATTCATATCATTTTAAATTAAAGACAAAATCAACAAAACACCTAAAACACCCAAAACATCTCAATTTTGAATTAAACACAAACTCAAATCATATAACCACTTTAAACATATTTCTTAATACTCCTCAAAAACATCATAGTAAACCAAAAGTTACCTGTGTCATAAATCTGATGTCGAGCAACTGTTTCCAAATCGTTTCCAAAAATCAGATCCACACCTAATGGCTTTGATTTACACAATTCTAAAAACAACACCATCTTTGATCTTGTTGATTTTGTTATGAAGTCCCTGTGACACCCCGCCCGGTGGCGGAAAACACCGGGCGCGTCAAAAGAATTGGATATCCATAGTTCAAAGCACATGGCACACTAAAAACATATTTTAATATCATTAAAGCAATAATTGTTGTGACATAAATGAAGCAATAAACAGTCTTAAAACCGAAGTAAAAGCCAACAATCTAAAATGTCTAATTCCCATTTTTATTCTAGGTCCAAAAGCATCCTAAATGTCTCGAAGCTTAAACGCCTCAAAACACCACCTGAAATATGTAAAAATAAAGTTAGCTATTTAAAGCTAGTGAGTAAACCACAATTTGAATACATAGTAATATAGAAATCCGAGATCATCATAATATGCTGCGCAATCTTACATGCATAGCTATTTCATCATATTACTCAACCTTTAACCATAGAACACATGAACACATTGAACACACATTGAACACCATCATTGTATAGCAACTTGTAATCATTTGTCATGAGTAACCAACTCATGGTGCAATTAGTGATAACTGTCATTTAACCGTCATTTAACCGTCTCGAAAGTAAGTTATCAAAAATTGTTTAGCATCGAAGGGACATAGTAACATAGCAACAAGTATCACAGTATAGTAACTAGTAACCATTGAATAGAATCGCCGGATTTAAATCACCTATCGATGTTGTAAAGTGTAGGTGGGTTTGTCAGACCATTAGCGCTAACATTGTACCGGTGGAAATTACAAGTAATACACTACTTTAAACTACCACATAAGATTGCATCAAGCCGCGAACTAGATTAACATATTTAATGATCTCATTTGAAAATAGAAACAAAGAAACGAAAACCGAAAGCATTGTATAGCAAATGAACATATTTCAGCCCCAAAAAGTAAAAGTAAAAAGGGGAGTGAATTTACTCACCTTGAAATGCACTAGATAACTGAAATAGAAACGCAACAATAACGAACCGAGGGTTGCCCAAATATTAGTATCACCTAATTAATTGGGAAAAACCCTAACTTAGAAACGAAACAATAATATAGTAACAAGAATCAAACCAGAAAATCTTGGGTTTCGGATTTGGGATTTTAGGGTTTTAAATTACGAATTGAAAATTAAGGTTTTAAAATACAAATTTGGGATTTAGGGTTTTGAAATGCAAATTTGGATTTTAGTACGACACGTAATAGTATTTTTCGTAATTGAAGATATATATTTTATACGAATCTATTTTTAATAATATTGGTATTAATACTTATAAATTTAAAGCATTAATATTTGTATTTATGAATTTGAGATTATTAGTTTCAAATCCTTAATATGTATCTAATATAAAATATATTATTTAAGTTGTTAGATAAATATAGATTAGTGTTTTAAATTGTGTAAAAACTTGAAAATAAATAAAAACAGAAAAGCGGTCATGGGTGGGATTCGAACCCATGACCATTGCAGAATTAACAAATGCAACCCACCACTCGACCAGATGCGCTTTTTGTTAAATGTTCAGATTTTTAATTAGTTTAACCATTAATAACCACCAAAACCCATTTCTCATTTCAAGCCCTAGATTTAAGATCCACTCAATTGAGTTCAAAACTGTTAATCCCATTCCAAAAAAAACATAGGGCTTTTGATCTACGTTGCATCGTGATCATTTTGATATATAACACTTACTTGATTGAGTCGAAAAGATACGGATTTGAACTGGAGAAAGAGTCGACTGTTCTTGAGCGATTTTACGAATCTGGAACAGAATTACGATGGAATTGATGTATTAGAGAGTTGCAAATGATCAAGAAGATTCAATTGGATATAAGATTTACCAGAAATGATGCCCGGAAAGTAGAAATTGCTAGGCTCGCCGGAACGTTAAATTTGTTCGATCGAATTGGTGAATGAAGAGATGAATTGGACTGTTTTGGTGTTTAGTTTGAGTTAATCGACTACTAAATATGGTTTTGGAATGATTTACTCGTTGATTACGGGTTTGTATATGGAAATGAAAATTTCAAGTTTAATCTCGAATCAAATCGGGCGTAAAACAAGTTGAATACGCGTTTTGGACAATAATGGGGGTTCGAGATTGATTGGCAAAGGATTTTGGAAAGTTTAGATTGATTGGAAGCGAGTAGAAACGCGTAATTTTGGTCGCCGGAGCTTGCCGGCGCCGGCAAAGGATATGGCCGGAAATGCGGGGTCGACAGGGGGGGTTTTGGGCTGGTTTAAAATAATTACACAAACAGTCCTTCCAGTTTGATTTGTTTATTGTTTGAGTCTTGAAGTTTAAATTCAAGTTTAAAAATTTACGGTTTCAACACAAAGTTAGTTTTATAAATTAAATTAACTAACTAACTTAACTATGTCGAGACGTAACGTCTTTATAAGTGACGTTTTCATATTTTTAGTTCGTTTAAGACGTTAAGAGGCTATAGAAAGGCTTAGAAACGGTTTTGTTTAACAATTTATATAAAATCTCTTTTATAGAGTACGATTTATATATTTTGAGATTTATGTAATATGAATAATAATTATTTATTACACTAAGGAATTTACTTGTAGTTGTTGGATAAATATTTGGTCGATAAGCATTAAATACAGGAATTAACGTAGTCGTTGAGATATTAAAACGGGAAATAAATCATAATGCTCAAATCGTATTTATATATACTTTAAATATCAAAGCGTTACAATTGAAAGAATTAAATACGAATCCAATTTTAAAAGATAAATATTTCGGGTTCGAGTCGGTATTCGGGTGCGGGTTTGGGGCAGATGTCACAGTCTCCCCTCCTTATAGAAATTTCGTCCCGAAATTTGCTTAAACCAAAACAGAAGATGAAACGAATAAAGTAATTTTACCTATAGTTAAACGAATCAGACGCAATTAGTAAAATGAGTATATAAGTCAAGTGAAAATAGAATGGTTAAATATGGCCTAACTACACGAGACAAAACTTACTATTGTTCCCATGCACCAACTTTCATAATTCCGTGTGCACCCGTAATTACTTCAGTTTTTGCATGGACTCCACAGTTCATTCGATCACGTGCGAGTCATAAGTACACAAAATTTAAGGTGATGATACGCATAGGTATTGATATCATACCAGATAGAAATAGTACTTGGGAAAACCAGTTTAAGATGATAAGAAAATTGATGATTCGATAGAGTTGAGTTTATTAGGTGGTCATTGCTCTTGTAAATAGTTTTGTTGACCGACATAGCTAGTCAAATTCGAGTACCAAAATTTGTAACAACTTAAGTTTTTGAAGACTCACTTTATGTGTGAGATGTAGAGGTCATTTGATATTAAGTTCATAAGTATTAATTGATAGTTTATTATAGAAAAATTAGTTTCATGAATATCTGGTAATGTGATCATTCAAATTTATGTTTCGGATATACTTGAATCCTATTGGTTTCGACTTTTAAAACATTTGGGTTTATATAACCAAGCTCTTAGGTAAACCGGGTGCGTTGATTATGGTGGTAAACAATGTTATGAGAGGTTATGTATTTTCTCTATAATGTGGTTTTAAAAGAAAACTACATAGTTAATAAATGTATAAAAAGTTGAAGGTTTTAAATCTTTATCATAGATAAGGGGATTTATTTGAAAATACATAAACGACACAGTCTAAGTTTTATGTACCCGGTATTAGAAAACATATAATATGATGCTTGTGGCAAGTCTTTGTATCATAATTGAGAAGATGTGATAATGTTGTGAAATCATTAAAATAACCGATCACTTTTTAAAGAAATCATTTACCATAACTTTTTTTTTATTTATTTATATACTTTTAGAAGATAAGGAAAAATTGTTTTTTTTTTTCTTAATATAATTAACTATCGGTTGGTAGTTTACAAAAAGAGCCGTTGATAAAACATAGTATTTTAGGTACATTTACATTTACACTTAAAACACGTTGGGTTTGAATGAGATTATAGAATTTTATTAGTGATCATACAATTGAAATGTTTTAATTCATTGAGTTTAGGAATAGATATGTAGTGAGTTCACGTTAAGTTTTGGAAAACGAATTTATGAACAACATCATTTAATGGAGGATTAGAAGTTGAATTAGAATCTTATGATTAGATGAGTAGTTTAGACAACATTTGAGTATTTGAAATCAAGTTGAGATACTTTGGAGGTAAACGTCTGTTTCATAAATCAAACGAATGTGTTGACATGTCAAAATAGTAACTCTGCTACGAGATCTCGGGAATCATTAATTAAGTCTTTAATTTGGGATTCGATAATTGAATTGAGATAAGAACCTTAGATTTGGTATTTGTATTGAAGTTTTGATAATTTGATTGAGGTTAGTCAAATATCTTAATTTTGATTTGGGGTCGTAGTGGTATTAGCGAGTCGTTAACGTCTTGTTGCCATTCCACAAGATAGAATAAGAATTGAACGAGACATAAGAAAATCTTGGATAACATAAGCTGTAATGGAATTTTGGATTGAATAGAAAATGATAGTTGTACTTTTAATTTCATAGAATTTTTTTTTTTTCGAATCCATAACATAGTAATCATTTGGAAATCATTGAAATGAAACTAAGCAAACTTGGAATAACATTTGAAATAATATAGAAACCATTGAAATAACTTGAAATCATAGAAAATGATAATTATAGAATCCATAAATAAATAGAATTTGAAGGCTTAGGAATGTGTCTTGGTTTTGGACACTTAAGACTTATCAAAGTGTTAAGTTCGTTTTTTCAACGTATTTGAGAAGGCGTGCTTTAGCCTATAGGTTCACACTCATCTCGAACATCCCCAGGTAAGCATACAAGTCTCTTTAAGAGATTTATACGAAATGCTTTGCCTTAGACAGGATGTCCGTGATACAGGCGTTCCCCCTTCCAGATTGCACACGTTCTCACGTTTCAAACTCACTTAAGACGATGATGAGATTCCACAAAGAGAAGATCCTAATCACACAGACAAGTCTCTTGTAGCTCCTTCGCGAAATCGGATAAGAAATGAGATAAGAAAAGCATAGAAAGGTTCGTAGGAGAAAAACAAATAAGACTAAAAGAATTTCTAAGTACAAGTATTTGAACTAAGGACACTTAAGTTATAGTCTAGGTCGGTGTGTTTCTAATACCCTATCCTAGTTCCCTATAACCATGGCTCTGATACCAAACTGTGACACCCCGCCCGGTGGCGGAAAACACCGGGCGCGTCAAAAGAATTGGATATCCATAGTTCAAAGCACATGGCACACTAAAAACATATTTTAATATCATTAAAGCAATAATTGTTGTGACATAAATGAAGCAATAAACAGTCTTAAAACCGAAGTAAAAGCCAACAATCTAAAATGTCTAATTCCCATTTTTATTCTAGGTCCAAAAGCATCCTAAATGTCTCGAAGCTTAAACGCCTCAAAACACCACCTGAAATATGTAAAAATAAAGTTAGCTATTTAAAGCTAGTGAGTAAACCACAATTTGAATACATAGTAATATAGAAATCCGAGATCATCATAATATGCTGCGCAATCTTACATGCATAGCTATTTCATCATATTACTCAACCTTTAACCATAGAACACATGAACACATTGAACACACATTGAACACCATCATTGTATAGCAACTTGTAATCATTTGTCATGAGTAACCAACTCATGGTGCAATTAGTGATAACTGTCATTTAACCGTCATTTAACCGTCTCGAAAGTAAGTTATCAAAAATTGTTTAGCATCGAAGGGACATAGTAACATAGCAACAAGTATCACAGTATAGTAACTAGTAACCATTGAATAGAATCGCCGGATTTAAATCACCTATCGATGTTGTAAAGTGTAGGTGGGTTTGTCAGACCATTAGCGCTAACATTGTACCGGTGGAAATTACAAGTAATACACTACTTTAAACTACCACATAAGATTGCATCAAGCCGCGAACTAGATTAACATATTTAATGATCTCATTTGAAAATAGAAACAAAGAAACGAAAACCGAAAGCATTGTATAGCAAATGAACATATTTCAGCCCCAAAAAGTAAAAGTAAAAAGGGGAGTGAATTTACTCACCTTGAAATACACTAGATAACTGAAATAGAAACGCAACAATAACGAACCGAGGGTTGCCCAAATATTAGTATCACCTAATTAATTGGGAAAAACCCTAACTTAGAAACGAAACAATAATATAGTAACAAGAATCAAACCAGAAAATCTTGGGTTTCGGATTTGGGATTTTAGGGTTTTAAATTACGAATTGAAAATTAAGGTTTTAAAATACAAATTTGGGATTTAGGGTTTTGAAATGCAAATTTGGATTTTAGTACGACACGTAATAGTATTTTTCGTAATTGAAGATATATATTTTATACGAATCTATTTTTAATAATATTGGTATTAATACTTATAAATTTAAAGCATTAATATTTGTATTTATGAATTTGAGATTATTAGTTTCAAATCCTTAATATGTATCTAATATAAAATATATTATTTAAGTTGTTAGATAAATATAGATTAGTGTTTTAAATTGTGTAAAAACTTGAAAATAAATAAAAACAGAAAAGCGGTCATGGGTGGGATTCGAACCCATGACCATTGCAGAATTAACAAATGCAACCCACCACTCGACCAGATGCGCTTTTTGTTAAATGTTCAGATTTTTAATTAGTTTAACCATTAATAACCACCAAAACCCATTTCTCATTTCAAGCCCTAGATTTAAGATCCACTCAATTGAGTTCAAAACTGTTAATCCCATTCCATCTGTAACAGCCCAGTGTAACCGCACCATGATATTGTCCGCTTTGGCAGCCGGAACGCCCTCAGGCGCCGCCCCTCACGGTTTTAAAACGCGTCATGGTAGGGAAGGTTTCCACCCCCTTATAAGGCGGGTTTTGTTCTCCCTCCCAACCGATGTGGGATGTTACATTCCACCCCCCTTAAGGAGGCCAGCGTCCCCGCTGGCACATCGGTCCGGTCCCTAGCTCTGATACCATCTGTAACAGCCCAGTGTAACCGCACCATGATATTGTCCGCTTTGGCAGCCGGAACGCCCTCAGGCGCCGCCCCTCACGGTTTTAAAACGCGTCATGGTAGGGAAGGTTTCCACCCCCTTATAAGGCGGGTTTTGTTCTCCCTCCCAACCGATGTGGGATGTTACAGTCCCACCATCGATTTTTCTTCTGATTCTAATTCAGTTATTTGTTGAAATTGAATGAAAGGGTGAAGACGGAATGGTTGTTAAATTCATAGATGATATCCGTGTACACATGAAATCCATGTTCGCAATGGGGCGAAACTCGGATATCATCTTCGTCTGCGCGTCATCACCACAAAGATAAGAATGGTTCGTTGACAAACATATCGAATCTCAGTTTAGGTACACATGCGATCGAATTGGATTCTTCAACACTAGTTGAAATTGAAATCACCATTAAAGGTGTATTTGTTAAAGAGAGTAGATCTGGTTGTGTGAGTATAATGCTATTGAGAGAGAGAAATAAAAGAAGAGGGAGAAGAATAAGAAAGATTGTGTACTTGTATTGGTTTGATAATATGACTTGCAATTTGAAAACACAACTCATGATAAAATTTGCAGTAAGTGAGAGAAACAATATTGTAAAAAAGACATACTTGCCCCTAACTTGTTGAAGAAAACAGTAACGTGTAAAAATCCTGACCACAAATAAAGTTCTCATGTTCTTACACTGTGTTCCAGAGTATAGATTAGGAGAGAAAAGAAAGGAAATAAAAGGAAAGAAAAATAGAGTTGTGTTCCTAAGTTTTATTAAAGGGAAGAAAGGAAAGAAAATAGAATGGGGTTGTGTTCCTGAGTTTCACTAAATGAAAGAAAGGAAAAGAAATGGAAGGAAAATGAAGGGAAAATGAAGGGAAAAAGAAAGGAAAAAGGAAGGAAATGGTTTCCTTCCAAAATGGAAGGAAAAGGAAGAAGGAGAAAGGAAAGAAAGAGAGGAGAAGAAGAGAAGAGAAGAGAAAAGAAAATATTTTTTTCCTTTCCTTTCCCTCGTTAAGTGAACTCGGGAACATAGCCTTAAAGGTGGAAACATTTCTCAATATATCCTAACTTTATATATATATATATAGAGCAAATATTACGAGAAGTGAAAGAAATAGCTAAATTCTTCATTTTTTCAACCAAAAACGTTTATATATATATATTTAATATTTATAGCTAAATTCTTACCTTTATAGAATTCAAACCTTTAAAAATTGCCAAAAAGGTCCCTGAGTTTGTATCATTTTGACCACTGTGGTCCTTATTTATTTTTCTTAGCCATTTTGGTGTTTGCTTTTGTAAAAAATTGTCATTATCGTCCTTCCGTCAAAGACCGTTAAAAAAACCGTGAACTTTAGGGGTAGTATAGTCTTTTTACATTTTCAAGGACCAAATCGGCAATTCTATTATTATTATTATTATTATTATTATTATTATTATTATTATTATTATTATTATTATTATTATTATTATTATCTACTCCACCCTCTACACCAACCACAATTTCTTCAACACCTCCATTTCTTCTTCTTTTATTCAAACAATCCCATTTTCCTCTTTCTTCTTCAACACTTGAGCACCACCACCGCCGCCAGCCACCTACTTTCGAGCGACCACTCCGACGAAAACCACCACCATAACAACCTTCTACACTATCTCTTTTCACGATTTCAACTTCTAGATCACTAAAGTGCAATTGGTGACTGTGATGATTTCATGGAAGTGGTGGCGGTGCGGTTGGCAGAAGACGATGGTGGTGGTGGTGCGTCAGGCAGAAGACGAAACCACCACAGTGGTGGTGGTGGTGCGGTTGACAGAACACGGGGGTGGTGGTGGTGCGTTTGGCAGCAGACGAAACCACCACAGTGGTGGTGGTGGTGGTGCGTTTGGCAGAGAATGAAAACACCACAGTGGTGGTGATGGTGCGGTTGGCAGAAGACGGAGGTGTGGTGGTCGTTTGGCCCTCCACGGTTGTGGTGGTGGTGGTGCGGTTGCTGGAACACGGTATTGGTGGTGGTGGTGCGGTTGCAGCGGCGGTGACTAGATGGATAGTTGAGATGAGAAATTAGGGCAAGGGTAGATGATGGTGCTGATGGCGTGATGGTGAGGTGTGGTGGAGATGATTATTACAAATTATGGCTAGAGATTTGTTGTATTTGACGAGAATGATGATGATTTGTTGATGAATTTGGTTTCAAGTGATGGGGATTATGGTTTTATATTGGGTGTCTGGTGGTGATGGTGGTGGGGTGTTATGTGGTGGTTTAAGGATAAAATAGTTATTTAACAAGATATCAAAAAGGACCAAAATGGCAAGTTAATAAAAAAGGGTATTATGGTCTTTTAACATGAATTTAACGAAAACCGTTGACGGAAGGACCGAAACGGCATTTTTTTACAAAAGCAAACACCAAAATGGCAAAAAATATTAAATAAGGACCAAAGTGATCGAAACGGTACAAACTCAGGGACCTTTTTAACAATTTACTCTTTTATTTTATTTTTTCTTTTCTTTTTGTCTTTTTAATAACATAAGGTTGTAAGGGTGTTGATATCAATACCACCTTCATCTTATTTTATCTATTACTATATATTGAATATATTATTAGAAAGATTTAAATAAAAGTATGATTTTAGTAATGTATATCTATTAAATATATTTTTAAGAGTTAAGATCAACTTATAGAAAAATAGGTTGGTGGAGGGTATTTTGTTATAACCACTTTTGTTAACTTTGTTTCTTCTTTATGTGCAAGACACATGTTAATTTCCACACTTTATTAAACTTTAATAACTTTTACACATGATATTATTTTTAATAAAAGTTACACAAAGTTTATCTTAAAAATGCGTACATATTTTTATGTATTTTTAGCTCATTGTGTTATATTTTAACTTGTGTAGTACCATGTTTTTTCCAGCTCATTGTGTAATATCTCTATGTTATTTTGTGTGTTCAGAAACTATCATTGTGTCAAATAGGATATATATTTAAATATATATCTTAGGAATTGTCTGCTTTACAAAGAATAATTGTGTCAAAGTTGTATTGTATGTTTGAATACTTGATGCTTATGTGTATCTTACTAGATCATTGTGTTAATTATGTGTTTCGCTAAGAATCATTAGGTCAAAGTTGTTATGTGTGTTTGAATATGCAAACTGTTAATTAAAGTGTACTTAAGGAGATTATTTTGTTATATTGTGTTATTTCTTAAGTAACTAAAAAACCATTTGATTAATATAATAGAATACAAAATTTCATTGTGTTATATATGCATGTTTCTGATTGTTTTACTCTTGTTCATTGTATTATATTTACTCATGACCATCATTGTATTAGTTTTTATTTTGAGTCATTGTGTCTATTTCATTATGTTATATATGTTTAAAGAGAAAGGTTCCAATACTTATCTACACTATGCCATTGTGTTATATCTATCATTGTATTAAAATTTTGTTTTGAGTCATTAATTCGGTTTCATTGTGTTATATATGTTTACTTTTGTCCTATCAGTTGTTTCACCCTGGTACATATATAACATAACTAATGACTCAAAGAACAACACTAATAAAATGATAGTTTCGAGTAAAATACAACACAATGACTCAAAGCAAAACACTAATACAATGATAGTTCACGAGGAAAATATAACACAATGTCACAATGTACACGATCAAAATAAGCAGAAATATGCATATATAACACAATGAAATTATGCAATCTGTTATATAATGAAAGCGGTTTTCAAGTACTTAACGAGTAAAGCAATATAACAAAATAATCTCTTATGATACACATTATCCATTTGCATATTCAAACAAACATTACAACTTGGACACAATGATCCTTAATTAACAATATTATATAACACAACCAGTGAGATACATATGAATAATTTGCATTTCCATCAAGTATTCAAACGCGCAATGCTTCTTAGTGAAACACACAATAGAACATAGCAATATTACACAATGAGCTGGAAAAATAATAGTATTACACAAGTTAAAATATAACACAATAACATTATATTACACAATGAGCTGAAAATACATGAAAAAGGTTTATTTTTCATATATCAATAACTAGGTTAGTGCCCGCGCTATGCTCGGGGACATAACATTTATGTGATGATTTTAAGGATATTCATTGACATGAACGGTTCCAATTAGTTTGAGATAAAACTGTGGTAAATCTGAAAGACAAAATTTATTTAAAATCTTGTTGTTTGGTTTAACAATATTATATTCAAATTAAAGAGAATTAGACGTTCGGTTTTATGATGTAGTTTTTTTGTTAAAACAATGTCGTATAAAAAGTTGTGTATATTTAAAAAATAATTATGTATTTAATTGTATGTTATTAATAATTTTATCTCTAAGTTTTAGTTTTATACCCTAATAAATATATTTTGGCCCAAACACACCATTTGTAGGAGAGGGTTGAAAATGTAAATAGTCTTAATTTTTTAAAGGCAAATTGGCCTAAAATAATCCCAACTAACACCTATTGGCCGAAAATAATCCCAACTCAGTTTATTCCCTCCAGTGGTCCCAAATCCAACTTTTTTGGCCTACAGTGGTCCGCCGTTAAGTACACTTAACGACCGTTAACTTTTTTTCTATTTTTTTCGAATTGCAAACCGATATTTTAAGGATTTTGATCGGGAGGAGAATACTAGTAAGTTGATGTAAACCTTACTTTCAATTGTTGCTCCAAATGGTTTAATTTTGATATCCGGTTAATACACCGTTAGGTTTTAAACATCCGATTGAAGACCGTTTTGTCATTCGGAACACCAGTTTGAAGTAAGGTTTACATCAATTGAATCGTATACTCCTCCCGATCAATATCCAAAAAACCTTGTTTTGAAATTCGAAAAAAATCAAAAAAAAAGTTAACGGCCGTTAAGTGCACTTAACGGCGGACCACTGGAGGCCAAAAAAGTTGGATTTGGGACCACTGGAGGGAATAAACTGAGTTGGGATTATTCTCGGCCAATAGGTGTAAGTTGGGATTATTTTTAGCCAATTTGCCTTTTTTAAATATTGTGCTAAATATTAGGGGATCAAATGAAAATTAATATTATTATAATAAATTATTATAGATAGATATATACTTTTTAAATATAACAATATTATTAATTTTGAGAGAATTTCTCAAATAATGCCAACTAAGCAAATTAATCTCAAATTATGCCAAGTAAGCAAATATGATTTTGCTATATTATATAGAAGATATGCGCGTTTCGAAAAGATAAAAAAATGTTAGTTTTTTTGGTGTAATTTTTAATAAAAAAATAATGTCGTATGTTAAACTTATTAACGTTTTAAAAAAGTAGGTGAATTAACACGTGGCTTGCATGTGCAGAGAAAAAGTCAACAAAAATGTTTATAAGAAAGGTGCAACTCTATCAACTTCTTTTGTTAATTACAACTTGATCTTAGTCATTAAAATAGATCTCATGGTTTGAAATCATCTTAGTCATTAAAATAGATCTAATGGTTTGAAATCATTCTTATATTTTGTATCATTTTTATTTTTAGAATAACTTAATTCATATTATATTGCTTAGAACTTTCACATAAGATAATGTAATCATCTTTACATCGTTAAGAAAATAACTTTAAATTTCATTTTAAAATTAGACATGAGATCAGATCGCGTGTTGTGACTAAAATCGTAAATATGTCATAGTTAAAAAAAATATCCGCCAGTTCTTTAATCGGATGTTAAAATTAAATCATTTGGATTTCATCAATTGCCTCGTATCCTTCTCCCGGTCAAAATCCATGAAACATCTGTTTGAAATTCGAAAAAAAAAAAGTTAACAGCCGTTAAGTATACTTAACGACTGGCCACTGGAGGGAAAAAAATGGATTTAGGACCACTAAAGGGATAAACTGAGTTGAGATTAGACTCGGCCAATATGTGCTAGTTGAGATTATTATAGGTTAACTTGCCATTATTTTATGGGGGAGTATTATTAGACCTGAAATTTAGTCTAATATAATCAACCACAGTCAAAGTCAACAAAAATCAACATCAAATGTCAAAGTCAACGCAAAAGTCAACACAAGGCGTTTGAGATGAAGATTAGAGACAAGACGTTGAACACAGAGTTTAATAGCTAAAAAATATATTTGTGCCAACAAATATATTTTATAGTTTTCGTCTTTTTATATTTAATGTAATATATATATTTTGTCTTTATGACAAAATGTATATTAGTCTAAACTTAGAGGTTTATTTGTATTAATTTCCTAATTGTCATGTTCTATTTAAGTCAAGGGTCCTAAGTGTCATTAGTTCAAAGTGTCATTACACTATAAATAGTAAAATACAATTAGGGTTCTGTGAAGCTTGAATGTGTTAGTGATTTGAGATTTCCATTGTAAACATCTAATGCAAATCCAATATAGATCAAAGTGAGGATTTTATAGAGTGTTCTTATTTGTTCTTCATATTTTATGTCATTATGATCCAAATCTTCACCAAAAACACTACTTCAAGGCTGAAAGTGACCAACATTTTTTTATAAAATATTTTATTAACATATATTTATTAACTTATTTTCGTTCAAACAAAAATTATTAACTTTTATTGGAATTATTATTTTTAACTTGAAAACACTTCTTTAAAAAAATTATTTGATAGGGGAAAATGATAAGTGTTTACTTTCAAGGAGAGCGGTTACGACATGTAAGAAGGGGGTATGAATAGGCTATTAATATACTTATAACTAGGTTAGTGCCCCGTAACACACGAGTTTGGGTAAAAAACGCTTTAAATTATATTTTTATAAAAAAACACATGTAATATAGATATTAAATGAAATTTGAATACCACAAAGATTATAATATTGTCCATCTATTATTATGGATGATGGAATATTTTTAAATTTTAAATTAGAGATAAATTTAATTAGAGATAAATTAATTAGTTATAAACTAAGTAAATAGATACATAAAAGATAAATATTATTAGTACTTATTTGATTAGTTACAAACTTCTTCTTCTTATCCTTCTCATTCTCCTTCTCCTTCTTCCTCTTTGTCTTCCTCTTCGTCTTCGTCTTCCTCTTCGTCTTCCTCTTCCTCTTCCTCTTCCCCCTCCTCCTCTTCCTCCTCCTCCTCCTCTTCGTCCTCTTCTTCCTCCTCCTCCTCCACCTCCTCCACCTCCTCTTCTTCCTCTTCCTCTTCCTCTTCTTCTTCTTCCTCCTCTTCCTCTTCCTCATCTTCCTCTTCCTCATCTTCCTCTTCTTCCCCTTCTTCTTCTTCCTCTTCTTCTTCTTCCTCTTCCTCCTCCTCCTCCTCCTCCTCCTCCTCTTCTTCCTCTTCTTCTTGAAAGGGGAAGATCGTTTATTTGACCAGAAATCCGTTTATTTGATCGTTTATCAGATTGAAAGGGGAAGATCGTCCAGAAATCCGTTTATTTGACCCAATGGAGATCTTCTCCTTTTGTGATGAAGATTTGAAGATTTTGTGTGAGAATGATATCAAGCACGGGGCAGGAGATGATACAAAAATTGAAGCAAACTTGTTTGTGAAAGTTGCGAATAAAGCCCGAGGGGTACGTGCTGAGTTGAGGAAAGTTAATGAAAGGCTGAGAGTGACTGATGATTTGAATATGGATATGGATGATATATCTAAACAGCTAGATCAGTCAATTGAGAAAAGGTTTGAGAAGCCAGCTGAGGTTGAATTGGATGTGCTCGATGAGGAACAAACTGCTGATATTCAGGCGGAGACTACTGTTACTGATTTGCCTGATATTAAAGTCACCGAAGCTCCGTTTGTTGATTTGATTGAGGATTTGAGAGACAGTGAAGAGGCCGGATCTGAAGACGTTACTAATCCATTGGCCGGTATTGAATCAAGGGCTGGAGCATTCATTGAGCATTTGTGAAGCCGATAAAGACGGAGGTAAAACAGAAGACTTCCCCAGGTGAGGTCCAACCTAAGAGGAGTATTGATAGTTCATGTAGAGGTTGGACTCACCGGCATGTCGGTGTTACGTTGTTTTTGTTATGTATTTATGTGTTTTTGTTCTAGCGAACCTACGGGCGAATCTATAGATTCGCCCGGAAGTCCTGATTAGTGTAGTATTATAGATTAGTACAGTCGCCGGGCGAATCTGTTTGTGCCCGGCGAACTGATAGTTTTGCTTGATAGATTTGCTGTCAGCGAATCTATCAGCGAACCTAAAGATGCACTATATATTGTAATGTTTTCTCATTTCAATACACGTTTTGCATATTTTATCAAACCCTAATTGTATGTGTGTGACAGCTGAGGTGCTAGGAGCTTATTATTACCATCTTTGTAACCTGATTACCTCAGATATTGTTGATTTGATCTTGTTATAGTGTGTTGAGTGTTATTGGACAATGTTTCATTGAATCTTAGTGTGTTTTGTTATTTGTTTAATCATCGTAGCACTGAAATCTCGATCTAATGGACCAACAATTAATTTGAGATAAATCTCGTTTTTCTTTTATAACTTTTAAAATATAACATTTTATAAAATCACAAATATGTCGTCATGACGAGTTCATCATTCTCTATGTATCGACCCAAGTTTCATTAAAAACGGAGTATGATCAAATAAAATATATATTTCATTATAACTAGACGGTCTCCTAAAATAATGGTACTCATCTAAACATTTGATATTTCTAATTGTCATATTGCCCGTTAACTACTCGTATGTCATTATATAAAGTATAATTCTCGTATTTATTATGTATAAAATTATTACCTTAAGCTGCGGGGTGTTACAAATGAACTTAGAACTCCAGGCTTTAACCAGATTGTTATACCTTATCGTATTTTATATACCCAAATGGAGAATCTAAACACTATCGTATGATGAATCATGTTATAAAAATCATGGCTAAAATCTTAATTTTTTGAAACGGGAACCCCTACCTGATATGTTAGGAAACTAAACCACAAGTATTAAACTAGACTACAACTATAACTCCATAAAGAACATTCAAAAAGTGAATCAAATCTTCACCTAATGTCGGCTTACGAATCTCATGGAACCTGCCTCTATGAGAAAATGGTTTGTGTATCATATACTCCTCCACATACTTGTAAACATAACCTATAGTTCAATTAAAATATGTGCCCATAAAATCAGAAGATACAACAGAAATTACTTATCAACAAGAGCTTGATAACACAGTAACACAACCCATAAAGCTGCCTACATTAAAACACTAAACAATAAATTGAGAACTTTGCAATGAGATGATCAGCATAAAACTATGATCATATACAGGAAGTGGAATGAAATGCTGAGATATTGCAGCTGTAGCAACTATGGAAACAAATGTAGGGAGAAGTCTAAGATAGCATTCAATACTAGAATGCAACCCAGGTCTTTTGTTACAACCCAACACCAAGAATTGAATATATTCACAAATGGTGCTTTATTGATATAGTAGAGGTTGCGAGTGTCACAAAGTTACAACTTCAGCAAGAACATGGGCCCTCTTCAGCTATACAACACCTCCGTTCCACTACCATATCTTGCTCAGACCTTTTACTTTAAACATCATCAATAAAAGAATTCAGAAATACGAGTATAAAATCACTATGTACTTAGTACTGCAAAACCATATGATTTACAATAACATGCATTATACTCCAAAGGATTAGAAACACCTCATTTGACACTGACTCTATTGTTTTAACACCACTTCAATACGTAAACTTTGATAACATTCTACCCTATGTCATATAACTGTTTTTCCTCTCAATCACAACCAATGCTATAATTATCAAAAATAGAAATAATTATTAAATTTCTTGATCATTTTTACTTAAAACATGCACTTCTAAACATATAAGTAGTTTTGTTGTTTATCATTCTCCATCTATTCATGGGGTTTCTATGACATCCCAGATGTTAGTGTTTTGATAACGCTTCTTTTAATAAAGCAAAGTACCTGCACACGGTGGATAGTTTATTTCCCTCTTTACCTCGTACACAAGTTGTCTCAGTTTAATGATCTACATCAACATACGGACTCTTTAGTTAGGACTCGGTCCTCGGGTAGCCAAATAACAACATGAAACTCATTAATCTAAATCCCCGAAACATACATTATAGAAATCACTATTTATAAATCCTATCCAAAAACTTTGGAATCCCATCAAAACCATGAAACATTAGACAACTTGAAATCCTAGGGTATTGGCCTTCTAGAAAATTGACTGGATCAATTTTAAGAGATAAACATGGCACAACGTTTCTGACATCTTCAAACTAATCAAGCTCTTGCCTGATGGAACACTCGTCGTCCCAATCGATGAACAACAACGTTTCACGGAAATATCCGTTGAAATTATAGGCAAAGAATTCAAAACACTCAAACAGTGTAAGATCACTATAATCAAAGTTTTCTAGAACTTAGAAGCATGGACCAAAGTTTGCGTAGGAGTGTGAAAAATGAAATAATGTACAAACATCCTTAATTGTTTCAAGTGAAAATGTCTAACACTAACACTATTGGTTAAATTTCGAGACGAAATTTCTTTTAACAAGGGGATGATGTGACAACCTGAAATTTTTTATTTTTTTCTCTCTTTTTTTTTCTTTTTCTTTCTAATTCGTTGCAGACAATCAATGACGCTGCGTAATTTTCGGGACGAAAATTCTTTTAAAATTGAAATGATGTGATAACCCATATATTCAGGTTAACACCATTAACTCATTCTCGCTTTTTTCTGTAAAATACTTAGTATTATTTTCTCTCTAGTAGCTGTAAATTATCCTTTTTATTGAAAGATGATGATATTGAACAGTGCAGCACAGTATATTACATTCAGTTAATGCATCAATGTACAATCAGTAGATGCGTGGGCGATGATGGTCCAGTAACAATCTTCCACGGTGCCTTTACTATGTACGTGTCATTTGAAGCATGTGAGTGTACAAGCAAGGGACGCGTGTTAGTCTTCTGTTGACATAGACAGAGAATCAAAGAAATAGGAAGAAATGGAGTGAAGCTTTCTATACAAGAAAACTATTGTTAAATTGACACTATCAATTGCATCTAATCTTCTTTTATTTCATCTTAAAATGATTCCATCAATGTTTAAGCTATTCTTCGATCGGTAGTGGATGGTGGCGATGGTAAGGCCGCGCCTTGCTGATTGTTGGTGGCAAATCTGTGTCGTGGCTGGTTTTTTATGGTAGCGGTGGTGGTGACGGTGGCTAATCTTTGTGTTCATGCTGTTGGATTTGTACCCGTGTTAGGCGGTGCGTGGTGGTGATGAAAGTCGATCTGTTTACCAACATCACCATCCGACATCGGTTTACTGATATTTTGTGTTGCGTGTTTGATAGAGAGAGAGAGAGAGTGTGAGAGGTTTAAATTTGTACAATAATACATGAGTATAAAGTCTTTTATGCATTATGGTACAAATGGTATTGTATGTTGTGTAACACTAAGAATTATCTAATTTTTTAGGATTTTAATTATATTTTTTGTGTAAGTTTAGTGTTTTATAGTTTTGGCTCACTTCACGGTGTTGGGTTATGTGGCCGATAATGCCATTCATGGTGGTGTACACCGGATACATGCGGAGCACTGAACTGCGGTTCCAGAAAAGGGTGCTTCTCTTCGTGGTGGTTGAAGGTGGAAACAGGCGGATCGGTGACCTAGGGTTCCAACAAATGGGCTTATTTGGCAATATTAATGGTTGTATGTAGTTGTTACTCCAGATTTTACAGATATACTTGCATAGTCTTTTCTTTGTTTGTGTTATGAGGAATTTGATTTAAATAGTTTTGATTTTGTCTGATTTCAAGCATATAGAAATTGCATTATTGGATTGCACTATTGTTTGTAATTTTAACATGAATCATCATCTACATTTTGTTAATAGGTATGTGCTTGGAATATGTTTTACGATAGCTAATTCAACCGGAAAGCGATGATATCATAAGCTTATTATGAGCATCAGGGTGGTTTAGTTACCTTTCTAAGATTCTCATAATTACTTATTTATTCTGATTAATGATTTGGTCAACTAGCGTAATTTCTACCAGCTTGATCTACTAGCTTGATTGTTACTCTAAAACGAGAGAAGTCAAAAATAACCCATTTCAACCATTAATACTCATTCTCAAAAAACTTTTACTGGTTTATACTTTACTAGGTTTAACACCCGTGTATTACACACGGGTTGAATAAAAATATTTTTAAAAAATTATAATTATTATATTTAAAATTTTATAAATATATTTAGTAAATTATTATTAATCATAAAATTTTGTCTTTATTTATAACTCTCCTATTCAATTTCCCTCTCAACATTCCTTTTATAAAATAAATTATGTTTTTCCCCCAAAAATTTCCCCCCTAAAAACTCTAATTTATTAGATAGATTATCCCCGATCATACTATAAAAATTAAAAATATTAAACACATGATATTTGTTTAAATTATGTGTAATTCACATGTTACTTAAAAGCAATCCTTTAAAGCTATACTCTTTACCAATGTAAAGAAAATTTTTGTGACATTATTTAGGTATATGACAGGAACAAATGTTGGCATCAATTATTCAAGGGTTGCTATGGATTAAAGTTAGGACATTCCTAATTTTTTTTTAGTCATTTGAGTCGATCACACCACACGTGAATGTCATTATCATAACAAGCACAACAAAATCATAAAATGTGAACTTTGCATGTCAGTTGGTCGCCGCCGCAACGCGCGGCGTAAAAAACCTAGTTTAATTATATAAAGTTAGGGTCGTTTTTTTAGTTAAAGAAAGTTAATTTATTAACTTTGGAACCTAATTAAATATCGTAACAAACAAAAAGGGCCAAAGTGTAAGTTTTCAATTAATTAACCAACCCTAAACCCAACCTCCCGTCTTCGTCTTTTACGGCAGAGAAAACACACACATCACAAATTGTCTCTCTTGTCTCCCTCGATCGGCAAGCTCTAAACCAATCACCAGTTCTTCCAATGTTGCTGAAATCATCTCCATATCGCATCTGTTCCATCAACAACTCGTCACAGACCGATCTCGCTCCTGCGATACGTTTTTGTGGCTGTTCGGAGAGGCAATCGGAGCCGGAGAACCTGCAACTCCGACCATTCGGAACCGTATCGGTGGCTCTCTTGCTTCCCTCGACAAACGGTATGTGTTAATCATGCTACTCCTTGTCGTTTATCGCGTTATGGTTTCGTATTCGATCGCGTTACGGGTTTCGGTTCAGTTTTCGGGTCGTTCCGTGTTTTGTTTTCGGTTCAATCATACGTGTTATATGTATGTGAGTATGTACTATTATGTGTATATATGTAGATTAACCATGATCAGCCGCACAGTATATAAATTCAGGTCATTACGTGTACGCATGTTTAGACGAGAACATGATCAACGAGCGTATGTATGTTTTAGTTTCAAAATCTAAACATGTATGGTGGTATGCAATGTGTATGTGCGATGTATGTATGTGAAACTAGATCAGCAGCAGAAACTATATGTGCCATATATGACAAACACATGGTTGTACGTATGTGTGTATCGACACGTATAAGAATGGTAGTGTGCATGTATGTGTGTTTCCTATGCATGTATGTATGTGTAAGCTTAGAGCAACAGCAGGATGTATATATATATATATTTGTATGTTTTGATCATGAGGAGTTATGTGTTCATCCATATATGCGTAATACATGGGTACGATGAGACAACGAGTTTTCCTTCCGGCGTATCATATGTGGATATTTGAAGCAGTGCCGCATGTATTTGTGTATGAAATTTCAATAGAATTTTGTGTCAATTACATGTAGTAACATCAGTCAGTCAATGTATGATCCTTGTAGATATGTGTACAATGTTGGCTGAATATATGTATACAAACGCATTGGCCGCATGTGATTAATAACTACATGAATAGATATTGTATGTATATGTATGCGTTGTGTAAATGTGAACAAAATGTATCGAGTAGGGGTATGAGATTGTAAATAACAACCATGTTAGATAGTATGTATGCATGTGTAGGTGTAAATGATAAAAAGGGACGTATGTAATGTGACAAGGTTGGTTATAATGTGAGATTAATGACGATGTTGTCGTTGAATGTACTAATGATGTGGTCGAGTTAATTAAGTTGTCCGAAAAAGCCACATATTTGTAAGTGTGCAGTGATAAATGTGTTACGAACACTCGAAACCCTAGCGAATGTTATCTTCTATATAATATATATACCAAAATCATATTTGCTTACTTGACATCATTTGAGATCCATTTGCTTAGTTGGCATTATTTGAGAGATTCTCTCAAAATTAATAATATTGTTATATTTAAAAATTATATATCTATCTATAATAATATTAGTTTTCATTTGATCCCCTAATATTTAGCAAAGTATTTAAAAAATTAAGACTATTTACATTTTCAACCCTCTCATACTAAGAATGTGTTTGGGCAAGGTTATATTTATTAGGGTATAAAAATAAAACTTAGAAATAAAATTATTAATAACATACAATTAAATACATAATTATTTTTTAAATATACACAACTTTTTATACGACATTATTTTAACAAAAACTACACCAAAAACCGAACGTCTAATTCTCTTTAATTTGATTATAATATTATTATATATCAAACAACAAGATTTTAAATAAATTAAATTTTGTGTTTCAGTTTAACACAGTTTTATCTCAAAATTGATTGGACCCGTTTATGTCCATGAATATCCTTAAAATCATCACGAGTGTTATGCCCCGAGCGTAGCGCGGTCACTAACCTAGTATTATATATATTAATTACATGTTCCTAGTTAATAACTAGTAAGTGATTATTTAAAACAGGTCGTAAGACGGTCTAGGTTTTTTTGTTGCATATTTGCCGTTTATTTGTTGTGCGCTTCAAAGATGAGTTCACTGAACCGTACTTTTTACTATTTCCCCCTTTTATGGGCTGGAAACACGAACGATTACTTTTACGGATTTACAAATTTTGTATGTCGCATGTATGGATTAGAGTTATTTTTATTTTGTTCATGAAAGACCTCATGGATACCTAGTTGACCGTTAGTATTTGTAAAATAGCGGGGGAATTTTGAAAACCCCACCCGGGCTAATCGCGCTAGCACGACAGAAGGACCTGTCGAACGGGTGTTGAATTGACCTAACATACATACATGTGCATCCTGATGGGATGTACAACAGACAAAATGCACGTAATGTGTACATACGTCAGCTTCGGTCAGATACATACGACTCTAAGGACATGTACTATAGACTAGCTACCTACACTGACATACTTAATTTATATTTTTGCTTGCACCTGAACTTACTTGATTTTATACTACTATGTGAACTCACCGACCGTCGTGTTGACACTTGTTAGACTTTCACTTTTACAAGTCACTGAAGTACCACGTACTTAGGACATGGCATGGAGTCACGAGTTTTCACTTAAACATTTTCTTGCATTACAAACCATGTTTTGAGTTTAAATGACTATTTAAATTGTGTATCTCGTGTTGGGCGCGTGTTCTGCGCATTTAGTTTCCATTTAATATTTTGACATTACATTTCGATTACGCTTCCGCAAACTTTCAAACATTAACTCTGTATTAAATTTTCCTCATTTAATGAGACACGTATGTTTTAAATTTATATAGTGTTGTTTGGTGTAACTAATGACTGAGATCCTGGTTTGTCACACACTTAACGGTAAAACTCTGTTAGTGGATTTTGGGAGTGTGACAACGTTTTTACAAAAACAATTTTTTTAAATGATGTGTTTTGTTAGACCAATTATTTCCTAAAATGTGGCATGGCAAAGTTTAGAACATCAGTTCGGGGTAAATTTTACATTAATTCATTTGTATCATACTTCTGATCAAAAGCCCTAAAACATTAGTTTTAAATTCGAAAAAAACTTAACGGTGTTAAGTATTTTTTAACTGTGGCTCTTTAAAAAAAATATGTTTGAAAGTTGGGATCTCTATAAAGAATTTTCTTAGTTGAGATTTTTTCCGGCCAACAGGTGAAAGTTGAGATTTTTAAAATCCAATATTCCAAATTTATATTTATATATAGATATAACTAGTTTAGTGTCCGCGTTACGCCCGGCAACACAAACTCAAGTGATGATTTTAAGAATATTCATGACGGTTTCAATCAGTTTTAAGATAAAATCGTGGTAAACTAGACAAAATATTTATTTTTAAAAATTGTTAATTATTATAGCGATATTATACTCAAATTAAAGAGATTAGGTTTTCAGTTTTACGGTATAGTTTATTTTTAAAAATATGTTTGTATAAAAAAGTTATGTATGTTTGTGAAACAATGAGGTCTTTAATTGTATGTTATTATTGACTTTATCTCTAAGTTTCATTTGTAAACCTTATCATATACAAACAGACTCATGTATGAATGTTTTTAAAAGTTCATATTGGACCAATTCGATTTGTCTAATTCGTCCAATTCGCATTCGATTCGAATAAAGACATAGAATGGAAGGGTTTGTAAGGAAAACCCAACCTGTTAAACAACTTCTGGTCTCTTCTCACCTAATCAGTAACCATCAATGGCATCGATGAAGCTCATCATATCAGCACCTCACACCACCACCATCAACACACTCTCCACCACCTCTAATAAAAGTCCCATAAAAAACCTCTCCTTCTTCTCTTTCCCTTCATCAACTGCTCTCAAATCCATCCACACAACCAAAACCCCTCCTCGTCGTTTTCTCAATCTCATCGTTTCAGCTCTCGGAAAACTCTCCGATACTGAATTAGTTCCCGTTTCATCCTTATTCCCATCTGCTGCCGGTGTTTACGCCGTTTATGACAACAACAGTGATTTGCAGTTTGTAGGGTTGTCACGTAACATTCAGTCGAGTATCCTTAATCACCGGAAAACAGTTCCGGAGCTTTGTGGTTCTATTAAGGTACGATTTTTGTTTTACTTATTGTTCTAAATATATAACAGGTACGATTTTTCTACTTATTTACATGATCTTGACTTGTGAAGTCTTTGATGGAATTGTTATGATTTTGGTGCCAGCAGATTTTACTTATTAGTATCTGTTGCTAACTTAAGTTGAATCTAATCTTGTTTTTGGAACAATTACACTAGCCCTAAAAAAGTTTGGAGTTAACCTAAAACAGCCTAAACTAGCACAAAACAAATCTAAAACTTGAAAAATGCTATTTTAACCTTGAAAAAGATAAACAATGTAAACAATGTGAAGTGGCTTGGTTGGGTATAAGTTGAATTATAAACAAGTGCACCTTATTATGTGTGTCCCAGGGCCTTCATTGCCTCGAAGGATGTAATAATTCCTCGTGAGTTTTAGTCCAAGCACCTCCATAACTGTTTCATCTATGAAATTGTCCTCTGGCGAATATTTACTTTATTGTCTTAGTTACAACATACAACATAACAATGCAAAACACATTTCATCTAAAACATAACTTATGTAGGTTGGGTTGGTGGATAATCCTGACCGATCATCGTTAACCGATGCATGGAAATCATGGATGGAAGAATACATAGAAGCCACCGGAAAAGTCCCACCTGGAAATGAATCTGGAAACACCACGTGGGTCCGCCAAGCACCACCCAAGAAAAAGGCGGATCTTAGAATAACGCCAGGGCGAAACACACAACTAACGGTTCCTCTAGAGGAGCTAATTGACCGTATGGTGAAAGAAAACAAGGTGGTGGCTTTCATTAAGGGTTCAAGAAGCGCTCCACAATGTGGATTCTCACAACGCGTGGTTGGGATTTTGGACTCGGAGGGCGTGGATTATGAGAGTGTGGATGTGCTGGATGAAGAACATAATGGCGGATTGAGGGAGACGCTTAAGAGGTATAGCAATTGGCCCACTTTCCCACAGGTGTTTGTGAATGGTGAATTGGTAGGAGGGTGTGACATATTGTCTTCTATGCATGAGAAAGGTGAGCTTGCTGGTCTCTTTAAGCAGTGAAAAAGCAACTGGATCGTTGGCTTTATACGAGTTAGTACAGAAATCCCTCTTTCATCTCGCCTTTTTTTTCCCCAATCATTTGAACTGTGCATTTTGTTATACATTTCAATCAGAGCTTTAATGAATCAGTAAACATGCATTTTGAAAGTGATTTTGTGTTATTATGTAATCAAAATAAACAAGTTTAGTGTTTGGGTGTTTTAATGATTAGATTTTACCCAAACCGGTTTCAAACCCGATACGATTGCCAAATTGTTTTTTCCAGGACCCAGTACTAGTCTAACTCAACCTGTAGTTTGGAATCAATTTGTAACCCTTCAGGGTCTAAACCTTGTCTAACGCAAATCAAACCTGTCAAAACCTGGTTTCCAAGCCAGTTTTCAAACCAGTCAAAGCCCTCTCAACAGCCGGTTTCAAACCAGAAATGATTTACCAAAACTGTCTTAGACTTTTGTTGACCAAACCCAGGCCAAAACCCAATCTGTGCACCTCTAGTTAAGAGATAGTTATTAGTGAATTAAACAATGCATACCAAATCGAGCTCTAACTCATGGAGAAAGAGACTGAATTTCATGTTGTTTATGATTAACATGTTTGAAATTGGTCCGACAAACCCAAACATGACCTCTAGTTAGCATGTTAACCTGTTTAGACCCAACAGTAACTAATTTATCTGATGTCAGGTTCACATTGTGGTTTTTTGTCACGTCGATAATTCAGGTCCTAGTTAATCAGTATATTTGCGAAATGAGGGTAAATCTGAACACTTATTTTTTTTCCGATTGGACATTTTGTGGGTCTTTTTATTTCTTCTCACCCCAGTTGACACAACCCATGAAACAGAATCTAACAACACTGAACATGTCAAATCTGGTTCATGAGTGTTGAGTTTGCATATCATCACTACTTTAAAAACAAGGGTGTTGCTTACTTGCTCAAATCCTTGCTTCTGTAACACATTTTCTGGTCATTCGTGTTTTCTTTGACACAATATCTGCAGAAGTCTCGTTTGCTTGTAACCCACTTAATTATATCCCATAATCTTCAAGTACTAACGTAATCAAAATTAGTTTGTGTGTCCGCAAAGAGAATCCAGACACTTGCGTAGCCAAGTGCGGCTCAACATCAGAAGAAGTGTTCATGTAGTGAGATTCATGATAGATGGTGTAGAGCTTATATAAAGGGTGAAAGTGATTGATGATTTAAGTTGATTAGAGTTGATTGTAAATCGACAGACTATTTACGAGTTATCCCTCATATTGGTCTCGTTCCAGAACGAGACGGGTTGCACACCCACTATTGGGTTATCATAAAACAATACTAACGGACCCAATAATAATTCAGATGATGTATAATGGGCCTTTTAGGATTGTTCACGAGTCCATCCGAAAAAAGGTCTGATCGTGCTCGCTCGTTTGTAAATCGAGCCGATCATATTGGATTGAATTTACAAATGCGAGAAAAAAATGACGTTCATGCTCGGATTGTTTCTAATTTCTAAACCAAACGGCTCTGTCTGTTCGTTTTTATTCGCATTTATATAAAAAAGTTTGTTTGACACCATAACTGAAATTGGCTTTATTTGCTTGGTTTTTCATTTAGATTCAACTTATAAGCTCCAAATTTTTTTACAAGTTCTCAACAAAACACAAATTTGAAACATATGAAATTCTAACTTAAACTCAAAATAATTTAAACGTAGTTAAAATCACGTCCACCAAGTTCGTCATGTCCTTTTCACACCCACTTTTAAAAATTCGAGCCGAACGAAGCCAAGCAGACCCTTACTTGTGCTTGGCTCGTTTAGAAACCGAACCGAGTCGATCGGCCCATTTAAAACTGAGCGGAAATTCAAGCGAACATTTTCCGAGTGAACATAAATGAACGACGAGTGGTTTGGACAGCCCTAGCCCAACCAAATTAATACATCAGCTTATAACAAGGGAAAAAAGGCCAGTTGAACCAATAAATATCTAAGAAAAGTGATGGCTAATAGCTAAGAAAAGTTTAGACCACTAGGCAAAGTTTCAATCCAACAGGTATCATTCTACTTCGATCCCAAATGTGTTGATGGTGACTACTTGTTACAAGACAATTCAAGGGACGTGCGAAACATTTAATAAGGCATGTTTACAACGAGTCTCATCATTAAACGCATTAACATCTCAACACTCAACGTAATCCCTGTTCCGAAGGATTGTTCCAACATCCCTTAAATAACACAAGAAACCAAGGGATAACTCTTTGACCAAGAGACAACTATTTGGCTCAATCATGATGGATAAATATTCTACATGTATTTAAGGAGAGTACTTCTCCCCGCGAAACTCAATCTTCCATATCAAAAACACTCCTCAAATCATTTTACTTCATATATCATTTAATACCTTCATCACCTTGTTCATCTATTAACACATTCATACAAATACTAATTCTCAACCCGATCTTGGTCAAAAAGACACCCGTAGGGTACTATTTGGCAAGTAACAACTGTTGTTTTGTGGGAGAAACTGTAGTTTGTGCAGTTCCACAACGATCCGACGAGCTTGGTCAACGATCCACAACATAGTCATCCAAAACAGGTAAATTGATGAAAGCAACATATTTTATGGATCCATATCACACATCCAAGAAGTGAATGTATATAGTAAAACCCTCTACCATATGGTACAAAAGTAAATTCTTCACCTAATACTGTCGGCTAAGCTACAATCACATGCCAAAATAGAAGCTCAACATTTAACTTAATGACATGAAAATTTTACCTTCATCATTCACCCTGCAATCTCCAACTGTCCATTCAAACTCTGTGCAGCCCTGACATCTTCGAGTCTTGAAAACTAAAAAACAAACCAATGCCTTCAAATTGACAAGAACTGACTGTCTTTTGCAAAACAACTAAGATGATGACCAAGTAGCTACAACATGTATTAGAAAATCTTAATCAGCAATATTCAACTGAATAAAACCAAAACCTTTACAGTTCCCAGTCTCATCAGTAAGTAACTGCACCAGCTCGACAGTGCCAAATGATTTGAAAACCTGAAAAGAAAATGTATGCTTTACAGAATATGGTTTTTTAAATCTTGTAATTTCCACATCATAGGTTAAATTTTAAAAATCATCACATGAAAGTATACTACCAAATTTTCATTTCTTTGATAATTCAGAGATAATTATAAATTGGCAGAGAAAAGATAAGCTTCCACAGTAAAAAAACAAAAAACTATAATTAATATTTACAAAATGAATAATAGCGGTGTCAAACCTGATGAAGTTGTTCATATTGTAATGCAGGCCGATATACGATTTTCTTGCTTCCCCAGTGGCACCTTACCACCTGCAACTCCACCAACAGTTGCAGTGAATTGTACCAGATTTTTTTCAGCTTCTGATGGTTTGACTATCACCAGATGACCAAGAAGAGGTTGACCAGAGAGTGCTATTGCCATAGGGACAGACATTGCATCATAAAATTTAATGGACCCAAAAATCCAAATTCCATATGGGTACAGAAAATCAAAACTGTACAATCAGTGACTTTCGCCCACAATGTCTCCCAGAAAAAAGATATAAACACACATCATCGAATCATGTAAAAGTAGCATAATGAGAAATGTCGCGCAGTTGGCAAACAATGATGATTAAGTGATGTATCACAAAACCTAAAGGTTATAAGTTCAAATACTGCTTATAAGTCTGTATCCTGCAAATTTTGCAAGTTGTTGTCTATTTATATTTTCTGTTTAATGTTAAAAAAAAACTTGGCAAAGATTTATAAGTTTGTTGTTGCTGATCAATCAAACTCCCGTATAGCTGTGTGCCGGGTACCAATAGGTTTACTATAAGTAAGATTTATATGCTTGTTGTTGCGGATCAATCAAACTTCCATATAGCCGTGTGCTAGGTTCCAATAGGTGTACTATAATTAAGATTTATATGTTTGTTGTTGTTGATCAATCAAATTCCCAACAAGATAACCAGGTTCTGTGCATCGTAAAGCACCTGCACCTCAAACTTGTTCTTGCCAAGAACCATAAGTTTGCACTTAAAGGATGCAGTACCCAAACATCTTAAAAGATGTTAGTCTCCAAACATCTTATAACCAGATTTAACTCTATCAGCAACCTCTAGAGGAAAAAAAATGAACTTTTTACCTCTAATTTCATGCTCAAAAGATTGGCAATTTAACCTTAATAAACATACCTAAAACCAGAAATCACCAATGTTCATAAGCTGCAAAACTATCAGTTTATCATGCCACAAAGGAATATCATAAGTTTTAACTACAAATCAAACACATGTTGAACACAACTGTAGAAAAGTTGCATCACTTATTAATCAACTCAATAAGTGATACAATTATTTTGTAACAGAAATCAGTTCATATAAGTTGACACGACACAAAAGTGTATGCATTTTTTAAACCTAGAAACAAACAAGAACAACTACAACTGATATTCATTCATTCATTCATGGAACAATACTATTGCTATTAATAATCTTTCTCCTTGCCAAAAACCTTGCAATTGGAGGTGTAAGAGCAATTGTGATCGGAACCCTAACCGGAAACAGAGCTTTATTACAAAGAACCGCCAGCGCTAATGCTCCGCCGCTCGACGCCGCTAGCTCAGCCGTCCGATTCCTCGGTTTCGCAACTTCACCGATCATTTCATGATCTTCTAATTGTTCCTTGTTACTGATTTTTTCTACAAGCTGTTGGAGACGAAGTTTCTCTAAAACCGCTTCGACGTCGACGTTGTTCTTTATGGCAACGTATAAACCGGTGACGCTTGCGGCGGAGACGGAGCAGTGAACAACTAATGCTACTTTGCCGTATTTTTTGAGTAGCTCACGGAAACGACCTACGGCCATTGATGATGTTGTTGAAAATGAGATCAGGGTTTTCGATAGGGGTTAGCCTTAAGGAAGAAGAAGAAGAAGAAGGGTTGTCTGAAGTCTCCACATGTATTGGGCTGGGTCAAGATGGGTGGGCTTTTATGATAAAGGGTACTATATTATTACGTGGGTGAATTGCTTTCTACGTCTCCTTTTTTTTTTTTTAACGATTTGTGTTTTAGGGGCTGTTTGTTTCAGCCTTTTAATGGTCTAGATGTCTAAGTGGTTAAATACTTAATGATTCAGACTGTTTGTTTCACGAGCAGATGTCTGAATGGTTAAGACATTTGCCTCTGAATGGTTAAGCATTATACATAGTATGAATGGTTAAGAGCTATTATCTGAATTGGTCAGACATTTGCCTTTAAATAGTTAAGCAATATACTAGCTCTTAATGGTTCAAACCTCTTACTGATTTAGCACTTAATGATTCAGACCTCTTATTGGTTCAGCACTTATTCATTCAGATGCTGCCAAACAGCCCCTTAGTTTCAAAACTCTAATCTACCACTTCACATTTTACTTTTGTCTGGGTTTACGACCCCTACACCACCATTGTTGACTACCCCACACCACCGTCTTTGCACCACCAATCATTACCCACCACCACCTTCATTAGACCCATCAGTCCATTGCATCTCATTTCATCATCTCCACCGTCACCACAACCCTCCTCAAAGCCACCAATACCCGCCACCACAAAACCACCATAACTTCCACCATATCTATCTGATTGGACCACTACCATCAGGATGTGTTGTTAAAACACATGAGTTTTATTGATATATTTTACCATATTTTTAATCTCATTTTATGTAAATATTTTTAGTTATTTAAGTTATTTTGTTTATGTTTTTTGTAAGTTTGAGTAAAAGGTAAGTTTGAGTAAAAGAAACGGATTCATGACAAAAAGATAGGAAAAATCAAGAAATTCTATTAAAGGGACTGCCAGGAGGACCTATGGCCAGCAAACTTCCTTCCCCAGCGGCTTGTTGGGCGCTGAAACTAAAAAACCTATCCCGAGGGTTGTTGGGCTTGTAAACACTCTCCGCAACATCCCGTTGGGCACCCACACATGCAAAAACTTAGTTTTCACCTATTTAAGCCGTGTTTTCGGTGTTTTAAGGCATCACCTCTTTCATAGAAACTCACACACGGGTGGAACACAAAGTATACGGATTTGGGGTGATCTTGTGTGCAAATTGAAGGGATTAAAGCTTTTGATGGTGTTTTGGTCTTTGATCTTGAAGATTTGAAGATTCTCTTTGAAGATTTTGAAGATTATTGATGGATTGAAGACTAAAAGTTATTGATTTGAAGGTTCGAGTCGAAGATCTAGTAGATCCTAGCTTTGATTAAAATATTGGTGGCCAATCTGGGTGTGATCTATTCTCTTTTGTGTTTTTGCACTTGATTTTCTTTGTTTTTGTTGACATGATGTTAGATATGACATATTTGGGTTTGATTTGGTATTTTTGATGATGACTGGCTAGATCTAGTATGACTATTTAGGCATTATGGATGATTGATGATGATTTCATGACTTTTGGTTGATTTTGATATGTTGGATGGATGTTTTAATTGAGAAAATTGGTTTGTTCATGGTTAATATGCAATATGTGTATTAGTTTTGAGATCCTTGATGATATCTTATCTTGATTTTGGTTGATGTTACATGGACTTGATAACTTTGTGACAAAGATCATATTTTTAGTGATAAAACCACTAGAATGAGACAATTATTTGGGTCATAGGAATATATATTCATAAGATAAGGTTGGTTTGTGGATTTCGGTCGATATGTTAGCTGGATTTGTTACTAGGAGTTTGTAAATGTCATGTTTTTGTTAGTTGATTTGGGTTAAAACACTATAGAAATGGATTTTACTTGATGAAACAACAACTTGAGCTATGTAGTCTTAATTTTTAACAAGTCGATTGATCCTGTTATTTTAGTTTACTGATTGAGCTAGTTTTTTACTTTCTATGATAAGTTGATAAGTAAACTAAGAGGTGAGCCAGTTTAGGATCCTTTAGACATCCAGGAGTGATTCTTGTAACATTTACGAAATTTGTTAAATTCTAATATCGAGTACTTAAAGTTAATGAGACTTATTGTATAAATAATTTAGCAAGTGAACAACACTAACAATAATAATAATAGTAATAATAATAATATTAGCAATAACAAAAACAAATTTATCAAGGAAATGATGTTAATACTTGTTAACTACCTAAAATTAAACCAGAAAAAAAAAATAAACATATGCAAAGGTGGGGGACCAATTGTGTCAAAAGCCAAAAATCCTTTTCTCCTTCCTCCATTTTCACGCAACAACAACAGTACCCCTTCTTCATCATTGCCTGAAATCACCAACCAAGATTCAGTCAAAAATCAGAACTGTTCCAAGCAATAACGTGTTGAATCTATCACTTGCTATCATCAAACAGGTAATTTCGTGTGCAATTGAACAAAGAATTGACTTAAAACCTCCATTTTTCTTCACTTCGGCCGAACCCAAAATCCATAACCAAAACCATATCTAGACCTCACCATTTTGCAATTAAACACACACACATACTCACAAACACACCGCAAACAAACCCCCATACCCAAAATTCGCGAAAACGAAGCAGAAATCTCGCATCAAAGGCTCAAAGGGCCGAACCCGTTCGTTAGTCGAACACATACTTAACCCGCACCATTTTGTAAGTTTTTTATACCATTGAACTCGGTTTTGGGTGTGGATTAAAAGCCCTAACGTTAATTTTATCAAAAACCTTGAAAACGAACTCAATTTGGGGATTGAAGATCTAGGGCTCGAATGGGGTATGTGGGAAATTTTCTAATCTGTTAAACAGGTGTTAAAACAATTAAAGAGGGGTGGATTTACGGGTTAGTCACCCAGCTCAAGTGGCTGGGTGCATTACAAATTCTCATAGAGGTCGCAGGTTCGAATCTCGGCCACGCACACCTCCACCTTTTTTTTATTTAAAAACCTTATATTTTCAAAACAATCAAAGGTTAAAGTATTTAACATCTGGGTATTTGTTGGGTTAGTCACCCAGCTCAAGTGGCTGGGTGCATTTGTTAATGTACAGAAGGTCACGAGTTCGAATCCCTCAACTCTTTTTTTTGTTTATTTTGTATTTTGACCACTAATTCACATTTTTAAACATTCAAACTACCCACTAAACATGTAAAAAGTATATTTTTATCATTTTTATTTTTAAAAACCCGAAAGTTTTCTTAAACAAATATTAATATTTTGACATTAAATTCACATTTTTAAGTGTTTAAACTACCCACTAAACATGTAAAAATTTTATTTTTATCATTATCATGTCTTCAAAACCCAAGAATTTTCTTAAACAAATATTAACTTTAAATACTTTATAAAGCAAAGTAACGAAACATGTATATATTTTTATAAAAATCTTGTGAATCTACACTTAACCAAAATACTCATTTTAACCCTTCTAAGTATCATTTATATAAAGTTAGACACATAAACTTGTTTCGTCCACTATTTAAAAAAAAAAACTTTATAAACTAAAAATCCACTTAAACGTCATACCGTATTTCTAAAAAATCAAGTAAACGACTTGTAATGACAACGATCTTTAAAGGTAGATTATTTGAAAATAAATAACATTTTAACCTATTTTTATAAAAGCTTATAAATATACCAACATTTATAACTATTTCACAAAACAACTAAAAATAAGAATTTGACTCGTACGATCTCGAAACCACATATGGACTAAAATCATTATGTTCGATTAATAGGATAAGCTACCGAGAGTTATTTCCGGCTTCTACCGTGTATTTTCTTGAGTAGATTTTGGAGCCGATTAATGTGAGTTTACATACCCCTTTTTATATTTATACACTTTTGGGGTGAAACATGTTATATTATTCAAATACACTACATGCACTAAATCTATTTATCAACTATGTGATTCCATTTATGTCTTGGTTGTGCTTTATGTATACGTGTGGTTTTCTATTTTATGATCGATACAATCATTAACTATTGCTAGCCCAGCGACGTCTTAGATCTAAGGGCCTGACAAGCCTTTTTGGTGCTAAAGCCGATGCTAAGTCCGGCTCTTCAATGACGCATTCTAGTTCATTGAAGGAACCAAATTTCACTTAGCTGATCATATACTATATTCTATATTGTTGAGGCTTGATTGTACATTTGAGGCCGTACGTGTTGTTACATATTTGCACTAACCTTTGTAGACATGGAATCGCTTATCATTGTGATCTATAAACTATTATCTATGTATTTAACTATGTGAACTCACCAACATTTTTATGTTGACATTATTTTCTAACATGTTTCAGGGAATGCCAACGTTTAAGCTAGCTTTGGATCATGATCACCATAGGCTTTTGGACCTAGCTAAAATTTAAATAAATGAACAATTGTTAGCTATGTCATTTGTGATTTGCCAAACTTGTGGACAAATTGTATTATCTAATTTGGTGATGCATGCTTATTTAAAACTTTAACTTGTAGCGTCATGTGGCTATGAGCAATCTCTAACACTCACGTCTCGACGATTATCCGCCTCTTATTTATTTAAGTGGTCGGGGTGTGACAGGTTGGTATCAGAGCCCATGACTGTAGGGATTTAGGTTATTAGAAACGGTGACCTAGACTACAGTATGCTTAGGGACCCTATATGAATTATCTCATACTTGCTTATGTGCTACATGATGCTACATGCTATGTGTTACATGATACGTGCTATTTATGATTTAATTCCATGGCCTTTGCACACACTATGAAATTCTACAACTTAAACCGAACTTTAACAAATGAATACAACATAAGCAAGAACAAATAGCTAAGACTAAACCCTTAACCTTTCTTCTTCTTCCCTTATCCAAGCTATCCATCTTAAACCTCATCATCGTTTACTATAACTCTAATTAGCTAAGTAATATTTCTTGATCTAATTCTCGACTCCATGTGGATATCATATGCTTAGTGAAACTCTTAGGCAAATGCCTAATCCATTCTCATCAAGGTTTCGAATCAGTATAACGAACAAGACGATGTGTATCTAGACAGTAAACACCTGTATCCTGAATTTTCTGGCAAAACGATAGAAAGTTCTATCCAAGGTTAGCGTACCGTATAAATCCAATGTACGGACCTGGTACGCTTACCTGGGAATTTTCGGGATGAGTGATTTACTATAGATGCAAACACATCTGTCTAACGTTAGAAAGTTCGATTTACCTTGACTTGTCAATATACGGACCTGGTATGCTCTAATGAAAAGTGCAAATTGTCAAAAATTTATTGTTCACCATCAAAAATATCCTTGGTTGTTATCAAAACTATCTTATCCAAATCTTACGTGGACCCAATTATCTTCCAAAAACGACAATCCCTTCAATCCTTAGCCCGTCTATCTCAAAACGAACCTTAATAAAGCCGTAATATATGCAAAAATATTAACGTAATAAACTTAAGACACTCACTCAACGCACGTTCTTCACTTTTTGACAAATCTATGATTTTATTGACCTCCTCTCTATTATAAATTCGTACTCACACATTTATCTTTTGTTCTCTTTAACAGAATGCCTCGTGGTGGTAGAGTCCCTCGCCGTGGGGGAAGTCGTATGTCAAGTCGTAAGGTTGCTGCTCTTGTATCCCGTGAAATGGCTTCCGTCATCCCTAACCTAGTGGCGGAAATTAGCCAAACTCTTAGCAACCGTGATAGCCAAAACAACGGGGAGATTGGTCATAATGGTGAAACCCGTCGTCCTTGCACTTTCAAACACTTCAACTCTTGCAACCCTGTCAAATTCACTGGTTCTGAAGGGGCTACTGCTTTGCTCCAATGGTTTGAGAGCATCGAAAACACCTTCACTTATAGCGAGTGTCCGGAAGCACTTAAGGTTCGGTATGGTACTAGTGTCCTCCAAGACCGGGCTCTTACTTGGTGGAATGGTGTAAAAAGGGACAAAGGTGAGGCCAACATCTTAGCCATGACTTGGGATGAGGTCAAACAACTCATGATCAAGAAATTTTGTCCCCAAACTGAACTCCAAAAGCTTGAGGAGGAATTCTGGAACCTCAAGCAAGAAGGTGGTGATCATTTGGCCTACTCGACTAGACACCATGAGTTGAGCATGCTTGTTCCCCACATGGTCACACCACTTTGGAGAAACATTGAGAAATTTATCAAGGGTGTACCTCCCCAGATCCAAGATGCGGTGATCGGTAGTAAACCCGCAACTCTTGAAGAAGCCATCACCATCACTGCTAAACTTTCTGAAAACCATGTCAAAGCCGGTACCTTAACCTTGAAAAACACTAAGAAATCTGTTGAGAAACCTACCCCCGCACCTACTAAACCAAACAAACCCGAGTCATCCTTCAATAAAAAGCGAAAGTTTAACAATCAAGCCCACAACTTTGCCATTACCACCCCTACTCCGCAAACAAAACCACATGCACCCATGGCTCAACCTATCCCAAAAGTTCCCTACAATGGCCCTCACCCAAAATGTAACACTTGCAACTACCATCATCCGGCTAATATCCCGTGTCGTCAATGCACGGTCTGCGGAAAAATGGGGCATCTGAATGTCACATGTCGTTTTGCGCCTGGTAACCCGAACCGAGCTCAAGTCAATGCTCCAGCTCCTAACCAAGCCCGAGCCTGCTTTCAATGTGGTGATCCAAATCACATGCGTCCCCAGTGCCCAAGACTAGCCAATCCAACTCAACCTGCTCGTGGTCGAGCTTTTAACATCAATGTCAATCAAGCCCAAACCAACAATGACGTGGTGAACGGTACATTTCTAATCAACAATCACTATGCTTCTGTTTTATTTGATTCGGGTGCCGATCGAAGTTTTGTTTCACTAGACTTTGAACCTTTACTTGACTTGAACCGTACTAAGTTAGACAAACCTTTCACGGTTGAAATTGCCGATGGCCAATCTATCACAGTCGACACTATCATCACTAATTGCAAACTAAACTTAAACCAACACAACTTTTCCATCCAACTTATACCCATGAAACTTGGAAGCTTTGATGTCATTATCGGTATGGACTGGTTAGCTGAAAATCGTGCTGAAATCATCTGTTATGATAAACGTATCCGAATTCCGCTTCATTCTGGTGACACATTGAATGTATTCGGTGAGAAACCATCCAAAGGACTTAAGCTCATGTCTTGCATCGAGGCCCGAAAATGCCTAAATAAGAAATGTATGGCCTTCCTAGCCCATGTGATCGACACCAAAGTCAAGGGCAAAGAATTGCAAGATATTCCAATCGTCCGAGACTTTCCTGAAGTGTTTCCTGAGGATCTTAACGGTTTACCTCCTATTCGTGAGGTCGAATTCAAGATCGATCTCATTCCTGGTGCGACTCCGGTAGCAAAGGCTCCGTACCGACTCGCACCTTCCGAACTCCAAGAGCTTTCGAGTCAACTCCAAGAACTCTCGGACAAGGGCCTCATACGCCCGAGTACTTCACCTTGGGGCGCTCCGGTACTATTTGTGAAAAAGAAAGATGGGTCTTTTCGAATGTGTATTGATTATCGAGAGCTTAACAAACTCACCATCAAAAACCGTTACCCCCTTCCGAGAATCGATGACTTATTTGATCAACTTCAAGGTGCTTCGTACTTCTCAAAAATTGATTTACGTTCCGGTTATCACCAGTTAAGAGTCAATGATGCTGATATTCCAAAAACCGCTTTTCGTACCCGGTACGGGCATTACGAGTTTCTGGTCATGCCTTTTGGCTTAACAAATGCACCCGCGGTATTCATGGACTTGATGAACCGAGTGTGCAAGCCCTACTTGGATAAATTTGTAATTGTGTTTATTGATGATATCCTGATCTATTCCAAATCCAAAACCGACCATGAACAACATCTTTGTTTGATCCTAGAACTCTTAAAGAGGGAAAAACTATACGCAAAATTTTCGAAGTGTGAATTCTGGCTTGGGGAGGTGCAATTCCTAGGCCATGTTGTGAACAGAAAGGGAATCCATGTAGACCCAGCAAAAATCGAAGCCGTGAAAACTTGGGTTGCTCCAAAGACGCCAACCGAAGTCCGTTCATTCCTCGGTTTGGCAGGTTATTACCGTCGATTCATTTCCAACTTCTCAAAAATTGCCAAACCTCTCACTATTTTGACGCAAAAGAACCGACCCTTTGAATGGGGAGACGAGCAGAAAGAAGCTTTTGAAACACTCAAAGACAAACTTTGCAATGCTCCGATTTTATCACTCCCTGAGGGCAATGACGACTTTGTGGTTTATTGTGATGCTTCCATACAAGGCCTCGGTTGTGTCCTTATGCAACGGGGAAAGGTCATTGCCTATGCCTCGCGTCAGTTACGGATACATGAGGTTAATTACACAACTCATGATCTCGAGCTTGGAGCGGTGGTATTTGCTCTAAAGATTTGGAGACACTATCTCTATGGTACCAAATGTGTGATATTCACCGATCACAAGAGTCTCCAACATGTCTTTGACCAAAAAGATCTAAATATGAGACAACGTCGATGGATTGAACTAATTAACGACTATGATTGTGAGATTCGCTATCATCCGGGGAAGGCGAATGTCGTAGCCGATGCTTTAAGTCGTAAGGTTCATAGTAAAGTTATTTTACTTCAAGAAATCCGAGCCCATCGACAACTAGTTGACACCTTAAGTGATTTCGGTGTGGAAATTCGGGTAGAACCAAATGCGTCAAACGTTTCCCTTCGAAGTATTCAAGTTGAAGGAAGTCTTAAGTCCTTGATTCTTAAAGCTCAACAAGCCGTTGTAGATGAGGGCAAACTACACGATGAAATGTTGGGTGGAGCCGATCTTCAACTCGAGACTAAGCCCGATGGTCTCTATTATTACACGAACCTTTTATGGATCCCGAACCGTAACCATCTTCGTGAGCTCCTGTTGGATGAAGCTCACAAATCCCGCTATTCTATTCATCCCGGTTCTGACAAAATGTACAAGGACCTTCGGTCACAGTATTGGTGGCCGGGTATGAAGAAAGACATTGCTCTTTACGTGGCTAAGTGCCTTACTTGTGCAAGAGTTAAAGCCGAGCACAAACAATCCGGTGGTCTTCTTGAACAACCTGAAATCCCCATGTGGAAATGGGAACACGTGTCCATGGATTTCATCACCAAGCTACCTCGTACACCCCGTGGTTTTGATAGCATTTGGGTTATTATTGATCGATTGACCAAGAGCGCTCATTTTGTTCCGATTCGAAACACATACAATGCTTCTAAGCTTGCCGAGATCTATATAAAAGAAATTGTGAGTCGTCATGGTGTACCAATGCATATTATTTCTGATCGAGATGGTCGATTCACTTCCCACTCTTGGACCTCTTTTCAAAAAAATTTGGGTACGCAACTTGATCTAAGCACAGCGTATCATCCCCAAACTGATGGTCAGACTGAACGTACCATTCAAACTCTTGAAGACTTGCTTCGGTTATGCATTCTAGATTTTGGGGGTAATTGGGATACTCACTTGCCATTGGTTGAATTCTCTTACAATAACAGCTATCACTCGAGTATTAAAATGGCCCCATTCGAAGCACTTTATGGCCGTAAATGTCGTTCACCTATATGTTGGACTGAGGCCGGTGAGCATCTCATCACCGGACCCGAATTGATTCAAGAAGCAACCGATAAGATTTTCCAAATCCGTGACAACCTCCGAGTGGCGCGTAGTCGTCAAAAGAGCTATGCCGATAAACGACGACGCCCCTTGGAATTCAAAGTTGGTGACATGGTTCTTCTCAAGGTATCCCCTTGGAAAGGTGTGGTCCGTTTCGGAAAGAAAGGAAAACTAGCTCCGAGATTTGTTGGTCCATTCAAAATTCTAAAAAGAGTTGGTAAGGTGGCTTACAAACTTGATTTACCTCCCGAGCTCAGCAATGTTCATCCAACCTTCCATGTCTCAAACTTACGAAAGTGTTTAACTGACGGAGACCTTCATGTTCCCTTGGATGACATTCAAATCGATGAGACATTACGTTTTGTCGAAAGACCAGTCGAAGTCATGGACAGAGAGGTCAAAAAGACAAGACAAGGTACTACTCCAATTATCAAAATTCGTTGGGAAAACAAGCGCGGACCTGAATTCACTTGGGAGCGCGAAGACCGTATGAAGAGAGATTTTCCTCATTTGTTTATCTAGTTCTTTAAATTTCGGGACGAAATTCCTAAAAGTTGGGGAGACTGTAACATTTACGAAATTTGTTAAATTCTAATATCGAGTACTTAAAGTTAATGAGACTTATTGTATAAATAATTTAGCAAGTGAACAACACTAACAATAATAATAATAGTAATAATAATAATATTAGCAATAACAAAAACAAATTTATCAAGGAAATGATGTTAATACTTGTTAACTACCTAAAATTAAACCAGAAAAAAAAAATAAACATATGCAAAGGTGGGGGACCAATTGTGTCAAAAGCCAAAAATCCTTTTCTCCTTCCTCCATTTTCACGCAACAACAACAGTACCCCTTCTTCATCATTGCCTGAAATCACCAACCAAGATTCAGTCAAAAATCAGAACTGTTCCAAGCAATAACGTGTTGAATCTATCACTTGCTATCATCAAACAGGTAATTTCGTGTGCAATTGAACAAAGAATTGACTTAAAACCTCCATTTTTCTTCACTTCGGCCGAACCCAAAATCCATAACCAAAACCATATCTAGACCTCACCATTTTGCAATTAAACACACACACATACTCACAAACACACCGCAAACAAACCCCCATACCCAAAATTCGCGAAAACGAAGCAGAAATCTCGCATCAAAGGCTCAAAGGGCCGAACCCGTTCGTTAGTCGAACACATACTTAACCCGCACCATTTTGTAAGTTTTTTTATACCATTGAACTCGGTTTTGGGTGTGGATTAAAAGCCCTAACGTTAATTTTATCAAAAACCTTGAAAACGAACTCAATTTGGGGATTGAAGATCTAGGGCTCGAATGGGGTATGTGGGAAATTTTCTAATCTGTTAAACAGGTGTTAAAACAATTAAAGAGGGGTGGATTTACGGGTTAGTCACCCAGCTCAAGTGGCTGGGTGCATTACAAATTCTCATAGAGGTCGCAGGTTCGAATCTCGGCCACGCACACCTCCACCTTTTTTTATTTAAAAACCTTATATTTTCAAAACAATCAAAGGTTAAAGTATTTAACATCTGGGTATTTGTTGGGTTAGTCACCCAGCTCAAGTGGCTGGGTGCATTTGTTAATGTACAGAAGGTCACGAGTTCGAATCCCTCAACTCTTTTTTTTGTTTATTTTGTATTTTGACCACTAATTCACATTTTTAAACATTCAAACTACCCACTAAACATGTAAAAAGTATATTTTTATCATTTTTATTTTTAAAAACCCGAAAGTTTTCTTAAACAAATATTAATATTTTGACATTAAATTCACATTTTTAAGTGTTTAAACTACCCACTAAACATGTAAAAATTTTATTTTTATCATTATCATGTCTTCAAAACCCAAGAATTTTCTTAAACAAATATTAACTTTAAATACTTTATAAAGCAAAGTAACGAAACATGTATATATTTTTATAAAAATCTTGTGAATCTACACTTAACCAAAATACTCATTTTAACCCTTCTAAGTATCATTTATATAAAGTTAGACACATAAACTTGTTTCGTCCACTATTTAAAAAAAAAAACTTTATAAACTAAAAATCCACTTAAACGTCATACCGTATTTCTAAAAAATCAAGTAAACGACTTGTAATGACAACGATCTTTAAAGGTAGATTATTTGAAAATAAATAACATTTTAACCTATTTTTATAAAAGCTTATAAATATACCAACATTTATAACTATTTCACAAAACAACTAAAAATAAGAATTTGACTCGTACGATCTCGAAACCACATATGGACTAAAATCATTATGTTCGATTAATAGGATAAGCTACCGAGAGTTATTTCCGGCTTCTACCGTGTATTTTCTTGAGTAGATTTTGGAGCCGATTAATGTGAGTTTACATACCCCTTTTTATATTTATACACTTTTGGGGTGAAACATGTTATATTATTCAAATACACTACATGCACTAAATCTATTTATCAACTATGTGATTCCATTTATGTCTTGGTTGTGCTTTATGTATACGTGTGGTTTTCTATTTTATGATCGATACAATCATTAACTATTGCTAGCCCAACGACGTCTTAGATCTAAGGGCCTGACAAGCCTTTTTGGTGCTAAAGCCGATGCTAAGTCCGGCTCTTCAATGACGCATTCTAGTTCATTGAAGGAACCAAATTTCACTTAGCTGATCATATACTATATTCTATATTGTTGAGGCTTGATTGTACATTTGAGGCCGTACGTGTTGTTACATATTTGCACTAACCTTTGTAGACATGGAATCGCTTATCATTGTGATCTATAAACTATTATCTATGTATTTAACTATGTGAACTCACCAACATTTTTATGTTGACATTATTTTCTAACATGTTTCAGGGAATGCCAACGTTTAAGCTAGCTTTGGATCATGATCACCATAGGCTTTTGGACCTAGCTAAAATTTAAATAAATGAACAATTGTTAGCTATGTCATTTGTGATTTGCCAAACTTGTGGACAAATTGTATTATCTAATTTGGTGATGCATGCTTATTTAAAACTTTAACTTGTAGCGTCATGTGGCTATGAGCAATCTCTAACACTCACGTCTCGACGATTATCCGCCTCTTATTTATTTAAGTGGTCGGGGTGTGACAATTCTTAGACACTTTAGGACTTAATTTCTAGCACCCCACGAGGCCTTAGTATTAGGTATTGATGTGTTAGATTGTTTTAAGTCTATATAACCTCAGATCCGGTGTCGACATATCTAGAAAGCCGTGAGTTGTTAGATTATCATCAGGATTCCTGCCTAAGTAGCCATAATTTCACCCACAGTTCTCTTTTAGCTCATTTCCGCCTTTAGTTTTCATTTACTTTAGTTTTAACCCTTAGGTTATTTTTCCGTAGTCTAAATCTCAATTTATAGGGTAATTTTAGATATATAGTCTTTTATTGTTTTATTTAGTTATTAAAATAAAAAATCCAAGTCTTCTACATCGGTTAAAAGTCGAGAAAATCAAGTATTAGAGGACACCAAACTCATATCCATGGGATGCAATATTGTCACACCCCAAGCGACGTCGGAAACATCGGGGCGGACGTAAGTGGATAGATTGCTCGTAGCTCATGGTACTAAAATGATTAAATAATATTAAATCCAATATTCAATTAACAAGTACATTAATCACAAAGGCAATCAAACATAATAGATAACTTTTTATTAAACTAGGTCCATGAATCCTATGTGAGAAGCATCTTGAGATATTCGACTACGCTGTAACACCGTGAAAATAGTATTTGTCAGCTAACGAATTAGCTGATGAGTAAACACAGGTTTGCATCCATACATATATATATATATATATACATATAATAAGTAAAATAATTTAAAATGATTAAAATGAACAACGTGATTCAATTCCATGTCGTGTTACTAACTATCATGCAAAAAGTGTATCACATTAGATAAATCGAGTGCACAATCAAACCTAGATGACTACAGCCACTTAATCACACAGATTAAGCCGTAATGAGCAAAAGCATATTTCGGTTACAATCACCACTCGAATGCCATATGGGGTGAGCTTGTCAGGCCAAATAGTACTATTATTGATAACCGTTGGTTTAAATAAATTAATGATTGTGCTAGAATAAATGTTTATCAACCTATGAAACACATAATTGCAAGTAATAACACACATGAATTGAATATCATGAATCAAATGAATACAATAAATGAAAATGATAAAATATGATTTAATAGGTAACATGATTTCACCCCAAAGAATAAAATGAGAAAATGAGCTATGAATACTCACTTGGTAAATAAATGATGAATGAAATAAACGAAACTTGAGTAATGTACCGAGACTCTCTTTAGCGATCACCTAAGGAAACGAGTCCTAAGTTAGGATAATAAACTCTAGGTGATTCGTGAATCTAGGGTTCTAATAGGGATTTGGGATTTTTATATTAATAATGATTAAATGAATATTCCATACTTATTAAATATATATAAAGATAAATTTTGTATAGTAGATTAAATAAAATATAAATTATTAAATAAGATAACTAAAAACCTTAAGTTAATTATCTTTAAAAAAAATAGTTATCGAAATAATTACCGACAACAAATTAATATATATATATATAATAAACCTTTATAAAGTTTTAAGACTCTAAAAATAGAGTTCTTAAATAATTGAATACTAGCACTTTTATACCTTTATCAAATTCATAGTTATAAATGTCTTTATATATATATATATATATATATATATATATATATATATATATATATATTAAAAGAAAACTATTTACTGTAATACAATTACATTTTTATGAGTCTTATACATCTAATGTTTATATATTATTGTAAAGTACCTACATGTATTTATAAGTTGTATATATTTTGTATTATGCTTTAATAATCATTCAAAAACATTTTTACAAGATTTATTACCTTACACTAGTCCAAAAATAATTAAGTGATAAAATATATAATACCAAATCATTATATAATAAAATTGTTTACTAAAAACGTCTAATAAAAATGGTTTTAAAAACATGTTCCTGGTCCGGTTCGAACACCTGACCTCCCTCACATGCCAACACACGCCAACCCGTTGAACCAGCATCAATTAACTGACTTCAATTCAAATCAAAATTAATTTAAACACTTTAAATTCCTTATACCCAATTCCTATATGAACCCTAATTCAAAATCATCAAAATTGATCATCAATCTGAATATATAATCGAAACTAATTATCACCATGACGATCAGAATATGAAAACGAACTCGAAGATACCTTTAATCACCAGATTTGATGATCGGTCGATGATAAATACCAAGAACAGAGGACGACGGTGATGATGATCAAAAGATGTTTGTGTGTGTGTTATCGGTGAAATTGATACTGCAGATTGCTGCTGTGAGGTTGTACGAGTGTTTTGAGCTGTATATATAGCACTGGATTGGACTTGAACACCGATTACGAGTTCAAGTTAGTTGCGGTTTAAGTTGAAGATAAAACCATCGATTTCGTGCAGTTTCAGTTAATTAAACTTAATGATAAAGTCATAGAGGATTAGAGGAGTGTTTTGGATAGGTTTAATTGAAGTTTTATATTCGATTCGGTTGAATTCGTTTTGGATAATGCCGATGGTAATGGGTTTCGATTTTGGATTGTGATAAGAACATGTGCAGCGTCGTTTTAGATTAGTACAAAGTTCGAAACTCATAGATATATGATAAGGGTGGTTTAATCGGGTTCAAACGAGGCGAATTTGGTGATATGGGTCGTTGTCGGAGCTCCGCCGGACTCACCGGAGTTGCTGACCGGGAAACGGGGTGGGGGTTGGTTTAAAAGAATGTTACACTTTAACCCTTATAGTTGAGTTAGTGTAAGGCTTAGATTAAAAGTTAGAATGTGTTTCATTATTTACACATCTAACCCTTATAGTTAGTTTTGTTATTAAATACTTAACTAAACTAACTTAAGTAAGTTAAAAAAAACTTTAATTATTTTGATAAACTCACCTCTTTTAGAAAATAACTTTTATAATTTACGAAATTAACTTTACGTTTTATAAATTTAATGGTTTATGAGTTAAAATTGTTAATTAATGTCTGATTTAAATAACCACAAACAAGGAAGATAATGAAATGGGTCGGAATTGGGTTTGATTCGGGGCAAATGTTACAAATATCTAGATTTACTTGACTTCCTACATACAACCAGTACACTTATGATTGTGTGAACTTGTTAGGGGTTATGTGACATCGAATCAAGTTCCTGATTACAAGTCCAAATGATCCCACATATTAACTGCTGAAATCTATGTGATCTTGATCCATCTGCTGAACAATTATAGTTGTCGCAAGACAGTTTTCCAACACGCAGTTCTATCAACTGAAGAATTTCAACACAGACAACTATGTCAGAGCTGAAGTGTAGTGGAGGCACCACTTCAACACCTGCTGAAGTTTTGATGAAACTTGTTGTTCCTTTTGTACTATCAAATAGGCTCGTATTCATGGTATGCCATGTTATGGTTAGATCAATGGTTGTAGTTTAAACTAATATTTAAACTCGTCATCTTCTTCGAACTCAAAACCCACCACAACCCTAGCAAACTTCAGATACAAAAAACCCACTAGTTCACCACTATCGCATCACAACCCTAGCAAGCTTCCAAGAGAACCTACACATATTTCTTTTCTTCTCCGCCATCCTACTCTTCATTTCTTTAAAATCCAACGTCTTTATAGCAAAAAAATTCAACGAAACTCCTGTAATCACAGTTTCTAAAGAACTGTTTGGCTTAGTTAGGGAGGGGAAAAACTGTTAAACGATTGGCTGTAAGGAGGTGAGAGTCAAGGAAACCATCCCCAACCTTGGCCCTTGTTAAGGGTGGGATGGTGTTTCGGTATGGGCTGGACCGGGGCTGCACCTACCCTATATTGACTCCTCTACTCTAATTGATGAAAGTATGCACGTTTGTGGGTAGTCATGTGAAACTCCTACCAACAATCCAAGTCATCCACGACATTCTAGTGATCTTGCATTTAGAATCTACTTCGTGGGCCTTCAAGTGCCATTGATTAAAGGATTTCCAAATTTTCTTTCTCACTAATTAATTAAAAGATTTTAAAATCTCCTTCACTGTTCGCTAAGACGCTAAGAGATACACTTAACCTCCTAGTTATCTACTACAAATCATAAGAAGACAACATAAGCTATTACATGTTTAAACTTTAAACTAGAGTATAAAACTTTTTTTTATGAGACTTACTGGGGCTGCCAATTTGTACACGAATACGAATAAATAGCACGGAACTACACGATCTTAATAAGTAACATGTACTAAAAAGGTTACCTGTTAATTTTCGTGTATCAAATATGTATTTACATGGTTACCTGTTAATAGTTATAATTTATTTAAAATAAAAAATATAATATAATATAACATAATTTACCTTTTTTACTATAACTAGGTATATTTAAGCTGTCACGCGTTACGTAACAGTTGTTAAGCGGCTTATTACTTCTTCCATGCCATACCAACAGCTCATAAACAAAAATGTAACACAATATAAAAAATCAAATACAAGAACAAAACACAAATAAAATTATAAAATAAATAGCCAACAAACAAACACTCATAATATGAAACAATAGCAAAAACAATAATAACACAACACCTCTAGCCACACACAAAACACTATTTAATGACATCAATCAATAGCAAAATAGTACTTCAAACCATCAACCAATAGCAACACAATACCTCAAGCCACACACAAAACACTACTTCATGACATCAACCAATAGTAACATAACACCTTAACCATCAACCAATAACAGCAACACCTCAACCAAACACGAAACACTATTAATGAAGTTTGTGTTTCAATATAGTTAAATTCCCTAAATTCTAATTTGTAAACTCTAACTAACTCAAGTCTTATCGTGTATACCTATTATAAACAGATACAAGTACATGTATAGAAAACAGATACACAATAAGTTATCGTGTTGAGTACCGATAACAAGTTTTGTGTACGTCGTGTTCGTCGTGTTCATTTCTTAACATATTCATATTTTAACAAGTACATATACACACGATATATCAGTCCTAGACTTTACAAAACAAGAAAACCCATGTTTAAAAAAAATAAAATTAAACTCACATTTATCATCATTATTCGTTCATGACTAGCACAATGACAAAATGGTAATTAAGTTTGCCAACTAAGATCACTAGTGGCGTTATACTCGAGATGCTTCTCAACACCTCCAACACCCATTTATAATTTATTCCGTCCAATTTCACTCAAACTCAAACTCAAACTCAAACTCATTCACCAACACCTACGATCATCATATCATATCATGTCATCTCCTTACGAATTGCACATAACCATCGTCTCCGCTGAAAACTTAAAAAACATCAACTGGCGACACGGCCCGCTTAAACCTTACGCTGTCGTCTGGATCAACCCAACCCACAAATTCACTACACACGTCGATGAAAAAGGCGATGAATCACCCGTCTGGGATGAAAAACTCACCATCCCTCTCCACGATCCGATCGATGACTCAACTCTCTTCATCGACATCGTTCACGCTAACGCGGAGGATGACACCAAACCCTTGATCGGCTCTGCAAAACTTAAACTCAAAGATGTCGTTGATGCTGTTGGATTTGGTAACGTGTTTGCTGATCGCTTGATTCTCAAACGTCCCTCTGGACGTCCACATGGCAAGCTGGAGATCAAAGTTGAAGTTAAGCAACTGGGCTATCGTGCACCGGATCCTTACTATGCGCCACCACCACAACATTACGCTCCTCCGCCGGTTTACGGTGGGAATTATGCGTACCCAGCTCCACCAGTTTACGGTGGGAATTATGCGGCTCCGCCGTCGGGTTATCCGTATCCTATGTATGGTCAGCAGCCTGGGTATGGTGGTCAGCAGGCTGGTTATGGTGGTCAACAGGCTAGTTATGGTGGTCAACCGTCGGAGGTGAAGAAGAGTAAATATGGGATGGGGACAGGACTGGCGGTTGGTGCGGCGGCGGGATTGTTGGGTGGGTTGGCGATAGCGGAAGGAGTTGATTATGTGGAAGATCAAATTGCGGAAGATGTTGCCGAGAAGGTGGAGGATGATCTTGGTTACGACGTTGACGACGAGTAGATCGTTTCGTTTCTTTGTTTGTTTTCCTTTCGAGATGCATGCTTGTTTGTGTTTTAATCATCCAGGTCGGGTTGACGGGTTGAGGTCTAGTAGTAAGAGTGAAGTTATAAAAAAACTATCGGTTTAATGAAAGAATGATCGCGATATGTTCTATGACTTCATTTGCAACTAGGAGAGGACGCAGCGCCCATCTTCTACGCTAATCGTAAACATGACTATTTGTAACCGAAACTAATCAATTATATAAAGCAAAGCATAGGTTACAGTTCACATATAGAATAAAACCAGCATAACAGAAAATCAAGAATAACTAACAATAGCAAACAAAGTACAAACATTTTTAACAACCATAGTTGTATCTTTTGTTATTTCAAACATTTGAAACTTTTACTAAAGATCCAAAACCTAAATAAACCCACATCATTCAGACCGATTAGCGTACCTTTCCACGTTCTTGTCAAGGTTCAACCCGACCATAGCTTCACCCAACCCACAACTCACCTCAGCAAGCATCTTTGGGTCAGTATAATGAGTGACTGCCTGAACAATAGCGCGTGCCCTACGAGCCGGATCACCGCTCTTAAACACACCTGAGCCAACAAAAACACCATCACATCCCAACTGCATCATCAGAGCTGCATCAGCTGGTGTAGCAACACCACCAGCGGCAAACTGCACAACCGGGAGACGCCCTAACTGCTTTGTCTGCATCACCAAATCATATGGAGCGGAAATTTGCTTTGCAAAAGTGAAAACCTCGTCATCATCCATGTTTGCCAAAACCCTAATGTCACCCATCACAGACCTCACATGTCTTACTGCTTCAATTATATTACCTGCAAATCATAACCATCATTATAAGTTGTAAATAACAAAAAGATCAACATTACATGCTTCCCCATTTGTACCATATACATAAACATTTTTTTCAGTTGCATTGACAAACACCTAATTAAACTCTCATATCACAAAAAGAGCTTAAACTTGTAACACAAAAACAGACCTTTTTTCATAGAAGTAGCAAGTTGACCACAACTTACATCTTCTTGAAACTAGTTCAAATAATAAATGAAAGCTTACTAAAATATTGCATATCATATAGCAAGATTATAAAAATTGACATCACACAAATTTTTTATACAATAAGTTAATGACAAAAGTTAAATCCTTGCACCACACCAGACAAGTTTCACAAAACAAACATATCCAGTATAATCTCACTCTTAGCAAAGCTATTAATTGTGTGTCCCATTACTTCAGCAATATTTTTTTCAATATTATTACTTTATTAGGGTTTATATGTGTCATCTTCTTCCCCTATAAACCCTAATACTCAAGACGATACAGCCCAATTATGCACACCAAATCTGCAAATCATATAAAATTAGAACAAAATGAGAAAAAATCATACCAGTTCCAGCTTCTCCTTTGGTACGAATCATAGCAGCACCTTCACGGATCCTCCTCAACGCTTCCCCCAAATTCCGGCAACCACAAACGAAGGGGATCCTGAAATTATGCTTATTAATATGATTCATATCATCAGCCAATGTCAAAACCTCACTCTCATCAACATAATCAACACCAATCGCTTCCAAAATCTGAGCTTCAACAAAATGGCCAATTCGAGCTTTCGCCATAACAGGTATCGTAACCGCTTGTTTAATTTCCTTAATCAGCTGTGGATCGCTCATCCTTGCAACACCGCCTTGTGCACGGATGTCCGCCGGAACACGTTCAAGTGCCATAACAGCACAAGCTCCGGCTTCTTCTGCAATTCGGGCTTGTTCGGCGTTAACAACGTCCATGATAACGCCGCCGCGGAGCATCTGTGCGAGGCCGACTTTGACGGAGAAGGTGGATTTTTTGGTCTCGGTTAGGGTGCCGTTGCCGTAAACGGCGACTACTCCGGTGCCGGCCATTGATGGTGAATTGGTGTTGGGAAGTGGAGTGAAAGAGAGGGGGGTTTTGAAGAGAATTGAGAGGATGGTAGAGTGAGGGGTGGCAAGTTTTGAGCTTTGAATTATGAATGGTTGTGATATTTTGGGAGTGGTGAACAAGACACAACAAACAAATATATATGTAAGATTAGTAGTATGTGTTTTGTTGTTAATAGGGTTTTAGTGGTTCAAAAAGAAAAGGTTTTATTGTTGGTTAAGGCCCTTTTACTTTTAAAGTTGTCAAAGATATCCATAACGTCATGAGTGGTGATAGGAAGTGATAGAGAAACATGTTCTTACGTAAGATACTGAGTTAGCAGTTATACATAAAGTGGAGTAGTGATGTGATAGGATAACTCAGTTTTGTGACTAATGTTCAAATGTTAGTAAAAAAAGTGGAGTAGTGGTGAGTAAAAGTTTCATCTGAGTCTTCTTACAAAACACGGTTAGGGGTCATATGGATATTTCTTTGTTGGGTGGGAATGTGGGTCGGGAGTCTATTGGTCATGACTTGCAAACTAAAAATGTTGATTTTGATAGACGGTTGATTGTTTCATTCAAAGACGAGGTTCTGATTAACTGGTTTTGATAGGCTAGAGAACTTCTCATCAATTTGACAGTGAAAAGGATATTTCTAATCCGCAACTAATTTAAAGTTAAAAGATTATCCAATAATATTTGACACGATGTTTCACGAGGCAAGATTTATGAATTCAAGTTTGAATAGCAGGTAATAAAACCATCAAAGGAGCAACTCCAATCCAATGATCAACCCAAAACACCCATAAAGGAATGGTTAAATGAAGATTTGATTTTTGCAAGTTAATAGTTCTCAATGATCTAGAAAGGAAATAGATAACTCGACCCCTCCCCCCCCCCCCCCCCCCCCCCCCGGTTTCATGTTTGGTGTAATATGAAGGCTATCAATAAGATACTTCCATGTGCAAGGATCCTTGATTTTTTGTGCGCACCACACTTTTGAATAGTAAGTTGAGATTATGGTCTTCTTCAATGCTTTGTACATAAAAAATAATAGATAAAAAACGTTAGAAGATATATTTGAGAAGAGTAATTTGGTCTCCTACGGAAGCTAGAGCTTTCCATTAAAATAAACGTTTTTTAATAGTTTTGATCACCGGGTCCCAGTTCTTAATGTAGTTCATCAGGAAGGGTGACCCTCATAAACTTTTGAAATCATCGCCATAAAACTTTTAAACCTATGATAAACAATGTAATCGAAGGGAAGAGTAGATGATTTAAACGGAAAGTAAGTGTTTATTAGAACTTTTTTTGACTGAGTTGCGGAAAGAGGGAATAATATTTAACAATAATATATTTTTAAGTCGAATCCTCACTTCAACTTTTTTCTTCTCAATGCTAAAATGTAAAATATTTAACAATAATAATGACAAAAACATAACTTAATTCTCTTATTTTGCTTCGGGTTTACCTTTGATTTATATATTTGTACTTTCTTAAATTTAAAAAAGTTCAGTTTTTTATTCTGAATATTCTTATGAGTTCTTTTAGTAACTTCATCTATCTATTTTTGCAACGTTAAAAGATGTATGATCGTAAACAAAGTATACAGACCTTTCGGTTAAGAGTTTCTATTTCCGCCATTGATTATGCATTCATTTGATATATTTTTGTTCATTATATGAAATTTAGTTTGTGTTTCTCTTTTAATATAACCCGATAGGGTATGCCGTCTGCCCGAAATAAACTATTATACTGAGATATAATAATAACCCCTAAAAAATTTCCGCCCTTTTATGAAACAAATTTCTTAGGTCCATCACTCTGGTTCATATTACTCCCTATGTAGGTTATTGTTGATTAAATTATTAAATGTTGTACTCTTACATTACTCCGCTTCTACGCATATGTTGTTTAGTCTAGACACATAATTACATATTGATTATTCTATGCTATTTGTTGTACGTGCTTGTTAGCAACTATATGTCATATATGGAACATTGAATCATCACAAAGAGATAGATTAGTAGCTTTGCTTTAAGTGAAATTAAAGATACATATACTAATACTAGTTTATTAACTCGTGTATTACACAGGTTTAATTAATTAAAAAGTGTATTAGATCGTGTCTTTGTATAGAATATTTGATATATTATTCGTAACTTTGTTATCTTTATATAATATCTGAAAATTAATGTTTTAAAAATGAACGTTTTTCATCCTAATTAAAAAACAATGTTACTTTGGGTTTAAAGTTTGAGCGGGAAATCAATTGAAGATGTAACCATAAAGTGACATGTGGTTATATGTATACTCTTTTATTAGTATTAGATAGATTAAATAGATTAGATGGCGTGCATGTTAGAAGTGAGAGATCTCTAGAGTTAAATTTACTGGGTTAGAACTTAGAAGTTTACTCTAAGTTAGAAATAGTTTTAAAATATGTATGTTATGTTGTTATATTTGTAAAAATATTACTCGGATTTATTTATTTATTTTAAGTTTTTGAACCGTTGATTAGTGAAGTTTTGCATGCAACAATGATTTCATAAGCAAGTAATAAGACTACATGTAGTGTGTGTTATGCCCCAAAGATAAAGTCCCATAACACCCCGCACATCACTACGCATGGGCGTTATGGGGGCGTTTCCCTTAAAACATCCTTGCTCCTATCTCTTCCGTATTTCTCTCACACTATCTCTCTCTCATTTCCCATTACGTCACTTTCTAATATAATGCCCCTTGCCTAGTCACCGTTCACATGACGAAAAATGCCCTTTGAGGACATTAACTATTACACAGAGTCTAATAATCTTGGTTCATCCCTTAACAACCCACCAATTAAAAACTGACACCTAGCATCCCCTTTATTAACATTTCATCCCCTAAAACTTCAACCATGATTGACGACACAACCAATCCATCCACTAAACCCTCTCCATTATTAAATAAAAAACATTAAAAGACAATTTTCGTTAAAAATACAAATAGAATACATGAAAATATAAAAAAAGTAAATTTTATATTTTGTGTGTAAAATAAGGTATTTTATAGATAAGTTTTATATAAAAAACGTTTTGTTTTGATGCCATTGTGATGAAAGAATGAGAAAATAATTTTTTTGTTTTAGAGAATAGAGAGAAATTATAAAAGTGTGGTTATTTTGTGGTATTTTATAGGTAAATCTAATAAATCTTTTTAATATTTAAACCCAACCCGTGGTCCCCACCCAAAAATGTCAAGTCAAAAGTACAAAAAGTGGGCCTCATTCCACCATTTCACCATCACCGATTTTGTGACCCAACCCTCCATCCTCGTCCCCGCGTCCCCCACCATCCTCGGCGGCGGTGTTACCGTGAATGGTTGGTCCATAACTATGTCATCCCCACATCCATCACCCTAATTAGATGTCGAGCTTAAGGATATATCTATTGATGACGAACTTGTTATATTTTACTTTATATCAATATAAAGGTTTTTGTTTGACTATTTATGGATCTTGGTGCAAATTAAGTATTTGTTTTTGTTGGCTATAGATACAACAGCTAAAAGGAAGAATTGAGGGCTTCGTGACCGAGAAAAAGAAGAAAAGGACGAGAATGAAAATATGATAGAACGAATGATGAAAATGGAAGTAATGTTGGAATGATTAACTAAAAGCTCGCACAAGTTAAACATTGACTTTAATTATTTTTTCATTAAGGGGCTGTTTGGCAAAATTTGAATCATTAAGTGCTGAATGGTTAAGAGGTCTGAACCATTAAGAGGTTCCATCAAAGAGAGGGATGTTGGGGTAGAAGTTCAGGTGAGTATAAAGTTAGTATATGCTCCATTCAGTTTCATTCATCATCTCTCAGTCTCTTAACCATTTAGCACTTAACTGAACCATTCAGAGGCTCTTTTTTTTTCCTGAAACAAACGCTCTGAATGCTGAATGCTGAATGGTTAAGCACTGAACTGAACCATTAAGAGATAAACAAACAGCCCCTAAGACTTTAAATGTTTGGATATTTGGATATAGTATGTTAAAAATATGGGTTATTGGATTTTAATAATCCGAACTTTAATAAATTGGCCGATATTAATCCCAATCTTAAAAATTCCCTGTGGCAGTCTCAACTTGTAAATTATTTTCCTCCATCGAACCTTTTATAAGTGTGACACAAAAATGGTCGGGTAAGGTTTTAATGAGACACAAAAATGGTCTGGTAGGTTTTTTGAGTATCCGTTATAAAAGGTTTGATGGAGGAAAATAAATTACAAGTTGGGACAGTCATATGGAATTTTTAAAGTTGGGATTAATATCGGTCAACTCATTAAAGTTCGGATTATTAAAATCCAATAACCCTAAAAATATTATATATCGTGTTGTTTATATGAATTTGAGTGAACTTATGTTTTACGTCGTAGTTGAAAATATATTTCAAGCCTAACTTATTAAAACTAAATAAAACAACATGTAACATGTAATATTATTTAAAAAAACGGTGGCAAAAGGGTTGCTATTAAAAGGATCGGGCGGTGGCAATCCGAAGGCAAATTTGTGGTGACAAGTTTACAGTGGTAAAACGGTGGCAACTTGGTGGCAAAGTTATGGTAGCAACCTGATGACAAAATTACAGTGGCAAACCAGCGGTAAAACTTGCGGTGGCAAACCAATGGCAAATTTTATCACTGGTATGCAGTCACTAATTTCAATAGTAAAATTATGCGTGGTAGCAAAACAGTGGCAACTGATCAACTACTACTGCGAAGGTTATTGTTAACGTAGTTCCAGTGATAATTTAGTGGCACATACCTATGTACCCCGTTTTGCCACCAAAATTACAATTAAAAAACTCAGTTTTGTAGTAGTTTACTTTACTTCCGAGGTATTTATAATGTATGAGAACTGAAAACATTGTTGTAATCAACAATAGTGAAGGCAAGTTGTAAGGATCCATGGACCACACACCAAAGACAATAGTGTTTTTTTCTGTTTAATTTTAGCCCTTACATTAGGTAGAATATCCTCAGATTCTATAAGCATTCACAAGATTGTTTAGAGACCAATCACCCTATATGATATAGACATGGGCAAATCTAATAATCGGTTTTTTTAATCGGTTTTTAGTTGGAAGAAAAACTGGTTTTTTTTAACTGGTCGGGTTTTTAATCAGATTTTTTTGCTAGAAAAATAACCGGTTTTTATCCTCTTTTTTAATTGTTTTTTTTGTTTTGCAGCATCAATTATATATGTTTGAGATACAATTGGTTATTCACTGTTAAAGTTCAAATTCAACTAAAAAATTAGAATCAAATATGTTCAACTTCCAATTACATATCACACTTTCTAATGAAAAGTTCAACATCTTTCACAAAACCTTAATCCATATTCTCAATGTTATAAATTAAAAATACTAACACACTAGTTTTTGTAAAGATTCTAGTCTCCCTCAAGTCTTCTTCGCCCGATCCGGAACAGTCTTCTTCTTCTTCTTCATCGGTCATTGGGTTCGTCACTCCACCATCAACCTCGTTCTCGTACGATTCGGCTTCATTATCCAATTCCCCCTCTAGTGAGCGTTTGTCTTTTGCTCTATCATCCGCATCCAAGTAATACTTCAAGCAAATCGACATCTCCACAGCTGCAACAGTTAGTAGAGTCATCGGTGTCAAAATCACCCTGCTACTGATAGAGAAAGCAGATTCCAAAGCTACGGTGGAAGCAGGGGCGGCCCACTATAGGCCCAATCCAGGCAATGGCCTTAGGCCCCAAAAATATTATAGGCCTCAAATTTTAGCCCAAATTTTTTTTATTAATATCAACATCGATGATCGAGAAGTCAGTCACACTTTCTCTGTTGGAAACCCAAACGCCAAAATCTTCATCATTAATCATCATCGATCTTCAGCGCAATTCGTCTTCATCTTTAATCTTCAGCAGACATCATCTGTAACATCCTAGGCAAATCCCACATCGGCCGTGGGCAGGAGAGATCTGGGATTTATAAAGGATGTCCGACCTCAAATATCAACTACGCGTTTTAGGGCTTAATGCTAGTGGATGAGTGGAAAACTCCACAGTTAAGCGTGCTTGGATGACAGCAATCTCAGGATGGGTGACCATCCTGGGAAGGTTTCACCCGGGCAACCAAAAGCAAATCCGTGAGCCCTAATGTAGCAAAGCGGACAATATTGGTGGTATGAGGGGCTGGATGTTACAAGTGGTATCAGAGCAACTCCTGTGCCGTTCGGGATGGTGGGGCAAACCTCATCAAATATGGTGAGTCCCCGGAGGTGTTCAGAGGGACACCTTAGGCAAATCCCACATCCAAGAATGGGATGGTGAGGCAAACCTCATCGAGGACGATGAGTCCAAAAGGGGGGGTGTTTGTAACATCCTAGGCAAGTCCCACATCGGCCGTGGGCAGGAGAGATCTGGGATTTATAAGGGATGTCTGACCTCAAATACCAACAACGCGTTTTAGGGCTTAATGCTAGTGGATGAGTGGAAAACTCCACAGTTAAGCGTGCTTGGATGACAGCAATCTCAGGATGGGTGACCATCCTGGGAAGGTTTCACCCGGGCAACCAAAAGCAAATCCGTGAGCCCTAATGTAGCAAAGCGGACAATATTGGTGGTATGAGGGGCCGGATGTTACATCATCGACGATCGATCATCTACCATTCATCTTCATCGTCTATTCATCATTCATCTGATCATCAAATCGTTGCTTCACGCGAATCACGCCTTCACTGTTGACTGTTCGATTGTTCAATTGTTCACCAGTTGTCCGGTTTATATTGCTTGATTGTTCGATCTTCATCAATAATCATCGATTCTGATTCATCTTCGATCACCAGGTTAGATTGCTTCACTGTTTGTTTACTTGTTTAAGTGCCGAATTGATTTGCAGATTCATCAATGATTGCTTCACCGACCACCGTAACACTGTTGTTTAGTATTTAGTTGTTTACTTGATTGCTTCACTTTTTGTTTACCTGTTTAGTTGCCAAATTGGTTTGTCGAATTGATTTGCTAGATTGCTTCACTGTTAATTTAGTTGTTTGCAAAGAAACACCTAAAGTTGTTTACTTGTTTTGTTTAATTGTTTGATTAATAATTATTTAGCCTTTTAGAAATTAAGTTGTTTGTTTGATCGAACATGAAACGATTTAGAAAAGAAGAAGGGGGTTGGACAAAATTGCAAAGAAATACGAAACAAAAAGCTTTAATCGAATCTCAAAATTGTATTCAAAGAAGGGGGTTGGACAAAATTGTATTCATCTTGAAAATGTATTAAAACATGGTGATAACGTTGATGTTAATGGATTAGATTTGTTTCAAGAGCTAAAATTTTTAAGAGAAGTTATAGATATAAAATGCAATACACTATTAAATGTATTAAATTATATTAAAAAGTTCAAGTCTTTTCCAAATACATATATTGCATATAGGATTATTTTAACTATGCCTGTAACTGTCGCTTCTGCAGAACGAAGTTTTTCTAAGTTAAAGTTGATAAAAAATTATCTAAGATCTACAATGTCACAAGAGAGATTAAACGATTTAGCTACTTTAGGGATAGAAAAAGCATTTTTAAAAGAATGTGACTACGATAAGTTTATTAAAGAGTTTGCAACAACCAAAGCTAGAAAAATAAATTTATTTACATATATAAGTTAAAAAATGTTTCCTTAAGTTATTTTATAGCCTGGTAAAAACATGTAAAAAAAAGTTTTTAACTCCGCCAATTATAAACATTATTGTTTATTGATGCCGGTCCCAAGCCCGGATAAAGGATGAGGGTTTTTAATTATAAAGTTTAAAACAGGCCCCAATTTCATTTTCACCTTAGGCCTCCAAACACCTTGAGACGCCCCTGGGTGGAAGCTTGGACCGTTAGTAAATCTCTGGTCATGGAGGCTAGGATCTGAAATTGTTGTTCCTTACCTTTCCACTAAGCCAGCAAATCAAAATTCTTAACTTCGTTTTAAGAAAGAGTTTGTAAAAAATTTGTTGTACAATATATCTCTAGTTCGCTACTTGGACTAGAAGTTCGTTGACGTTTGTTAGCGTCACTAACAAAAGATCTAAATAACTCAAAATCCGACCCCGAATCTTCACTATCCATTAATGCTTGAGCTTTCACCAAGTTTTTTCAAATAAATATCAAACATGCTTGAAAATTTTTTGTTAAAAGGATCTTTTAAACGTTGAGAAAAATTTGGGTCTTCCTTGGTGTTTAAATCCAATTCGTTTGCAATTTTATCAATAAAAGATTCGGTACCCAAAGCATTTATGCAAGAGTTTAATGCGGTGACACAACTAAAAACTGAAGGTATTTCTTAAAAATATTTTTTAAGTTTTTCCTTCATAGGAGTACCATTAAAGAATGTGGTATACCTGGAACCTCCAACTTGCTTAGTGTTCTTGACATATTAAAAATAACTTATTAAGTACTAAAGAACTCGTTGGATAGTAAACTCCGGATAAAGCCGTTGTTGAGGTTTTAAAAACTTCAAGCATATCGGTTACAACTTCAATGACGGTCCAAGACGAAGGAGGGTAAGCTGTAACCTTACCACCAATTTCCTAAACGCTATGAAAGGCTATTAAACTTACATGAGTGTAATGTGGTTGTAGAGGTCTTTAAATAACCCTAGTCAATTCTGCGTTGTCGAAATGGCCGAAAGGCAAGCTTTTTCTTATCACCGAATTGCCAAATTCCTCACGAATCGCATCAACATTGTACACAAACATGTTTCCACCATGTGATATCGTAGCTTGACCGAGAGCGCCTTCTCTTAGCAAAACCTTGCAACTCGTCTTTTCTACATGGCTTCTCAAAGATGAGTTTTCATCTTTTTTGTAAAATTTAACACAATATTTGCAACACGCCTTTAGAGCACCCAAGGCCAACTCACATATATCGTAGTGTTTCCATAAGTCTTGGGTTCGCTTTGTTGGAATACCAAACAACATTAGTCGAAGATTGAGACATACCGGTTGCCATTTCAAACAAGACAATATTATGTTTTTGAGAGATTAGAGAGTATTTTGAAGTGGTGTAATTAAACTAAAACACCCACTACCTATTTATACTGCATTAGGGTCAAAATTTTAAAAAAAGGTAAAAATTTACAACGGCTTTAAAAATATTGCAACGGCTCTAAAAATTTACAACGACTCTTAAAATTTTCAACATCATCCTATTCTAATAATTGAGTAACTCATCAACATGTCAATATTCTAACTACTCCACATACGATTTTGCTTAGGTGTCATCCTCTAATTTAATTTGATGAATGATTTCAAAGCGGGTCATGATATGCTCCATATTCGAAATAATTCGATATGATATGTTCAAATAAAAATTTAACAAATTATCATCATTTATCTCCTAATATAGTAATATGATATGTTCAAATAAAAATTTACCGATTATCATAATCTATCCCATAACCCGTTATGTTCAAGTTAAAAATTTACCAATTATCATGATTCATGAATTATCTCCTAACACAATATGTTCAAATTTTTACCACTTATCATGAATTATCTTCTCACCCAATATATTCAAATAAAAAATTTACCAATTATTATAGATAATTTTCTTTATTTTAGCATATGATTTTTTTATAGAAAAATATTTATAAATATCCAAACCGATTTAATAGGGGATATGTTAAAAATAATTTAATACCTAAAAATTTAGATAAAACATATAAAACCGAAATCCCGTGTAGTACACGGGTACTAATCTAGTTTCTGATATAATGAGTCAACTACATTAGTACCCGTGTATTACACGGGATTTTAATTTTATATGTTTTATTTAAATTTATTTATAACATATATTTATTAAATCGGTTTGGATATTTACAAATATTTTCCTAACAAAAATCATAGACATGATTTATAATAATTGATAAGTTTTCTATTTGAATATATCATGTTAGGAGAGATAATTTATGATAATTGGTAAACTGTTTATTTGAGCATATCGGGTTATGAGATAATTAATGATATTTGGTAATATTTTATTTAAACATATAGGGTTAAGGGATAAATCATAATAATTGGTAAATTTTTTATTTGAACATATCGAGTTAATTGAATAATTCATGATAATTGGTATTTTTTATTTGAACATATCGGGTTATTTCGAATATGAAGCATACTATGACCCGCTTTCAAATCCTACATCAAATTAAATGAGAGCATGACACCTAAGCAAATTCCTATGTGAAGTAATTAAATTGTTGACATATAAATGTATGTGTTACTCAATTATTAGAATAGGTAGATGAGATCCAATTGTTCAACTCACACCTCAAGCCCAATCAATCAACTTCCAAAAACATTTTTGAGAGCTAATGTTTGGGCCCAAATACAATAAAAATACTGGTTTTTTAACCGGATAAACAACCGACTTTTTTGAAAGCTTGATAAAAGCTAGATAAAAGAAATATCCAGTTAAAAACGATTCAAATAAAAAAAAACCAATTTTTCTGCCCATGTCTAATATGATAGTATCATATGTGTAAATAAGGTGGGAGAGGACTGAGTCTTCCATTTGGGAGATGAATTGCGTTGAAGAATCATTGAAGAATCATTGCAACGTAATTGATAAAGTTACAAAATATGCATGAATGTACCATCTCATATTACTGGTATTAAACTAAGTATTTAATATTTTATGTGACCAATATTTAATACATATGGTAACGAACTCTGTTGAAACAACTATACACCGGTGATTACGTATTAAAACAAATAGAAAAGTATAAATTCTTATTCTAGTAATCATGCACAAGTTCATTATAAAATAGGTTGAACCGTTAACTATTTACTATTCTATGCGACTAATATTTAATACATCATAGGCAGCAGACTCTATCGATTAACAACCATACGCCAGTGACTACAACACAACCACCTTAAAACACGTAAAAAAATAAAAACTTTTACTACAAAATTCCGGGAAGCATTGGCGAAGGTATGTAGAGACAAAAGGGGGTCTAGGCCCTCCCATTTTTTTCGGTCACAAGCGTAAATTTTTTGTTCGGTAGTTAATTTTTGTTATATATATATATAAGATTTGGCCCCCCTTGAAAATATTATATATACTAAATTTGGCCCCCTTGATTGTTAAAATTTTCAACTTAAATTTAATAGACTTTTTTTGTTTAATTTCATATAATAAACAACAAGACTAAACTCATAATGTAAAAGTCCACAAGTTGAGTTTATTTTTCAATTTAACCGGTCAACCCACAATCCCACTCAAAAATTCAATCTGGTGTTTACTTCTGCTCACTCTGAATTTGTTGCCTCCCATAAGACCACCGCACATTCGCTCTATCCACCAACACCAAATTGTTTCCAATCTTGCCTCCACCACCAAGTAGGTTTTTAGTTTAGTTAGGGTTTTATTTCTTTCAATTGTAGATATTCAGTTTTTTGATTGAGTTGTAATTCTTCTTCCAGGTACTCTGTACTTGTATTTTTTGGCATTATTAAAAAATTTTAAGTTTTTTTTTGTTAAGCTACCTAGTTTTATTTTTGTGTAAAAAAGGTTTACTATTTGACCCGACCCGGACCGAATCACCTACCTGAAATATAACGTTAGGAGAAAAATTTATAGGTCTCGTAAGTCCGGCCCCCCTTATATAAAATTGCTGGCTTCGCCACTGCCGGGAAGAGTCCATTATAAAATAGGTTGAACTATTTTTAGTATTACCCGCACACATATCCCATGCATGCATGCACATAAATTAACTATTTACTATTTTGTTGACTAATATTTAAATGAATTATATGTCGATAAACAACTATAACTACAAAGTCTACGATATGACCACCTTAGATAAAAAAAAAGTAGAAAAATAGGCTCCACTATTTTGTTGACTAATATAAATTTTTATTTTAAAAATCCTAGGCTCAACTATTTAAACTATTATACTTGTTTTGGTCAAAAGTAACCTAAGTAACTTCACGATCAAACTCATAAGTGGGGTAGTGTGCTTAATCTAATTGTGTAATAGAAATAGGGTATATTGGTTTTCACTGGTTCCAACTATCACCTTTTGTCTTCTACCGGTCCCAACTATTAAACTGGTTGTCAACGGTCCCAACTTTTATCACTTTGATAACCACTGGTCCCGTCGTTAAATTTTTTTAACGCCGTTAAGTTTTTTCCAAATTCAAGATCGATGTTTTAGACCTTTTGTTCGGAAGGATAATACGTGTCGATTGATGTTAAAGTTTTCTTGAAAAGGCTCTCTGAAAGATAAAATTTTTACATCCGATTGAAGCACCGCTAGGTTTAAACACCTGATTGAAGCACTATTTCGTTGTTCGGAGCGCCGTTTTGAGGTAACTTTTTCATCAATCGACTTATATTATCTTTCCGATCAAAAGGCTTATAACATCGGTATTGAATTTGGAAAAAACTTAACGGCGTTAAAAAAATTTAACGACGGGACCAGTGGTTACCAAAGTGATAAAATTTGGGACCGTTGGCAGCCAATTCAATAGTTAGGACCGATAGAAGACAATATGTGATAGTTGGGACCAGTAAAAACCAATATACCTAGAAATAGTGAATAAAACAATAAAATTGACACCAGTGGTGGATTTAAAAAGTTTTATCGATGGTATCATGAGTTTTTGGTTTATGAACTCTAACAATCAAGATAGCTGGACGTCATAATTTTTCAGGTTGATTAAATATCGATCAGGTCGGGTCACAAAATAAACGACATTCGATCACTGAAATTAGATATTTTGAATTTGGTCGATGGGTACAAGCATGCGAAGAGTAACACACATGAGGAAATATGGAGTTGAATATAAGCCTTGAAGACTTGAAGGGATTGGGTTGGACTGGCTAACACTTAAAGCTTCTTTTTAATCAAAACCATAAAATCAAGAGTAAACTACACATTATGTTCTTTATGTTTCTAGGTACCTACAAGTTGGGTCATTTAGCTAAAGTATCTACAAATAACGTTCTTATTTTCATGGTTTTTTACCATTCTCGTCCTTTATACTGACCGTTAAAAAATCAGTTAAATCTAACCATGTGCTCCTCATGTGAGGGTATAATGGTCATTTTATACATAAAGGACGAGATTGGTTACCCTCAAACTTATTTAATACTCATCATTTTCTTCTTTGATTCAAGAATACACAGCACAATCAAACTCAAAATCATATCTACACAATAATACATAACCATGCTAAACACAATAATATATAAAACCCTCTTCATCTTCATCGAGTCGTTCCGAGAGCCAAAACGTTGTGACTGGAACACATTCGGGCAATATCTCCATGACCATCATTGCTATCTTCTTCAACTACACCCTTCACCATATCTAGCCATACCTGCTAAACCAATTAGAAAACCAAACATTACCATTTTTCGGTATGAAATCAAAACCACCTCCGGCAAAGGGATTTTGACTGGTTGCCGAGGCGGCAGAAGTGGTGGAGCACGGCATGACGGCGGAGGAGCCGTCGGAATAAAAAGTTTCGGCGACGTCAATCTCGAATTTCTAGGACTCAAACTCACCGGCAGAGAAATACTTAACGAAAAAGAGGGGGCTTAGATTTGTAGCAGGGGGTTTAGATATACGAAAAAGAGGTTTAGATCCATGAACAAGGGTTTTAAAACAGGCGGTTCAGATTGATGATGGAGGATGGTGGCGACGGTATTGGTTGATCTGATAGAGGATGCATGGTAGACGACGGTGATGGCAATGGTGTTATAGTGATTGAGCTGGGGAGGATGAATTGTTGCCTTGTTATCTTACACACACACACACATATATATATATATATATATATATATATTACCATTATCATTAATAATAATAATATAATTAAATAGAAGGGTAAAATGACTATTATACCCTCAAATGAGGAGCACGCGGTTAGATTTAACTGAGTTTTCTAACGGCCGTTAGTCTAAAGGACGAGAATGGTAAAAAACCATGAAAATAAGGACGTTATTTATAGATAATTTAATTAAAGAGTCTAACTTGCAGGTATCTAGAAACATAAAAAACGTAATTTATAGTTTTCTCTAAAATCAATCATCAGCTTAAATAATAAACTTTATGGTGTGAAGGACATTTAACGAATCATAAACTTTTCCAAATCAAATAAGATTGATTTTATGATTATCTTGGTTATATACAAATTTTAGAAAGAAAATAAAATAAGTCAATCTTTAATTTAGAACATGATAAAGTGATAATTGATCATATTTTGTTTGTTGATTTATATTAATTTGAATGGTCTTAGCATTTGACTAGTAATTGTCTTGTTTTGATTAACAATATTGCTGTTAAAAATATAAAAAAACTAATTAACTATTAGTTGTATTTTAGAATAACTAAAACTATAAACTAAAAACTAAATAAAAAGTGAAACGTGATTTGCAAGATTAACTTTTTATCATAGACATTAACCAATTTTAAGTAATAAATCAAACCATCATTTACATCACAGTGGTAACCATCGTCGGCCGAAAAAAGTTGATAAATCAAACTTAACTAATTTCACCGGTACCAATGGTGTCGGTAATAAAAAATATTGGTGTCGTTTGCTTTTCAGTATAGAAACTACTCTAGTTGCCGAAAAAAGAATGGTTTCAACCAACACCAGTCGCTGTAACATGAGTCCGCCCCTGATTGACACAAGTGGGCATGAGGAAAGCCTTATTAGAGAACTTAGAGATGGCCTAACACCACAACCTCAATTTATCTCTCATCTAATTCTCATCCTAACCATACACATTAAACGTGAACTCGATCGTTATGAAGACAGTGACTCCTTCCAAGAATGGCATGTATACGCCTACTGCTTGTCAGAAACACGATTACATGTCGTTTTCCATGACATGATCATTACATAGTTAATTAACATATTAATTAATAATAATAACTAGGTTTATACATCTCTCGCTTATTGCGTGAGATGTTTTGGACAACGTTTACAAATCGTTCTTTGTCATATATTTACAACGACTTTAATTATTCCTCGTGCATTGCCGAGAAGTGCAAACATCGCGTCCAAGCACGACGGGTAACGGGCCGTCTCGACTTATTGGAAACATTAAATCTATTAAAAAAAACTAAAACTACAAAAATTAAGTTAAAAACTTTTCAATGTTGGTGGTCAAAGTGTGAAATCAAAAGAAGTAGTACAGCTTTTTGGCCTAAAATGTAAAAAGATAAAAAGCTTTGTGGTCGGAAGGCTAGAAAAAAAAAGTGATGAACCTTTTGATGTAAAAAAAAAAAATTGAAGACCAAAGTAAAAAGGCCAAAAAATTAATATATTTCCATTGAACACCTTAGGGTTTTAAAGTGTTAAAAACTTAAAACAACAAATAATTGTTGATACAAGTCTAAAAACAACTGTGTCTTACCTTTCTAAACTAATATATATGAATGATACTAATAACAATAATAATTTAATAGTAATAATCGTTTTAATAACAATAATAATTTTAATAACAATAATAATAGTTGTAACTTTTGTCCCATAGACGTAATAAATTACAATTTTGATCCATGAGAAGCATAATGATTAAGCTACCTCTATTGTTAACAGTCAAAGCTAACAGAAGTTGGTCAAATGACGTAATTAACAATTTTTCCTAAATCCAAACACGCAAATGGCAAAAAATAAAATAAACATAAGAATGAAAGTGGTCGAATTGCTACAACTATTATGGCAATTTACTCAAAGGAATAATTGGCTAATATTACAAAAACTAGACACCTTAATGGCTTGCAAAAAAATTATATAAGGAGTAGAGTGATTTAATTTTACCGAAATAATAAATCTCTGTTATTAAAGTTTAAAGACATAATAATTTTATTAAAATATAGAGGCAATAGTATACATTACAAATGTTTTTTTAACAAACTATTATTTTTTGAAGGCAAATTGGCCTAAAATAATCCCAACTAACACCTATTGGCCGAAAATAATCCCAACTCAGTTTATTCCCTACAGTGGTCTCAAATCCAACTTTTTTGGCCTATAGTGGTCCGCCGTTAAGTGCACTTAACGACCGTTAACTTTTTTTCTATTTTTTTTGAATTTCAAACCGATATTTTAGAGGTTTTGATCGGGAGGAGATCACGAGTCAGTTGATGTAAACCTTATTTCCAATTGTTGCTCCAAATGGTTTAATTTTGATATCCGGTTAAAACACCGTTAGGTTTTAAACACCCAATTGAAGACCGTTTTGTCGTTTGGAACACCAGTTCGAAGTAAGGTTTACATCAATTGAATCGTATACTCCTCCCGATCAATATTCATAAAACCTTGTTTTGAAATTCGAAAAAAATCAAAAAAACGTTAACGACCGTTAAGTGCACTTAACAGCGGACCACTGGAGGCCAAAAAAGTTGGATTTGGGACCACTGGAGGGAATAAACTGAGTTGGGATTATTCTCGGCCAATAGGTGTTAGTTGTGATTATTTTTAGCCAATTTGCCTTTTTTGAAAAACTCTTAGATTTTTTAGGATAAATTCACCATAACATGCTCACTAAAGGATTTTAACTCTAAACCTTTTACTCCAAATATAAAAGTGTTACCAATGAACCACTAACCTTATTGACGTATCGATTACATAAAAAAAGAAAAAAAACAAAACTATTTAAAAAAAAAGTAACCACCCTAACTCCATAACTATGATGCCAATCAAAATTGTTTTAAAAATACCAAAAGAATCTTACTTTTGTGGTTCAGCCATTAACAATGATGTCGGATGTCTAAAAAGATTGGTGTCAATCGACTTTTTGATATAAACATAAAACATTACATTACTAACAAAAAAAAGATTGTGTTGTCCGACACCATACCCTAAGACATAGATCCGGCCCTGTATATAATTATGCTTTTCCACAGTTTTATATAGATATATGTAACTTGGTTTATGGCTCTAGGGCCATGTTCATATTTAAACCTAGCGTTCTTGGCATTTCAAACTTCAAAAGCCGTCGTTAGTTGTATGTTTTTTTTGTTAAAACTGTTGGAGTTTGTTAAATGAAACTGAATGAAAAACCTAGCCAAGCAGAGCCGATTTGAACTATGTTGCATGTTAATCAAATTTTTTATATACATGCGAGCAAAAAAAAGCAGAGCAGAGTCGCTCGGTTTAGAAATGATCGGAGCATGAGCATCATTTTTTGTTTGCATTTGTAAACTTGATCCGATCTAATCAGCTTAGTTTATAAAACGAGCAAGCATGAGCAGACCTTCACTCGGATCAACTAGGTTCATGAATAACCTTAGACGTGATCCGTATATCAATATTCAAGTTCACATATTAATATTTCACACTTTAAGTATAAAGTTCATGAACTATTATTAGTTTTAATATTTGCCTATTTAACTATGAATAGTGTTTTTTTATGTGTTGTGTTGCTATTGGTTGGTGGTTTGAGGTGTTGTGTTCCTATCGATTGTTTTTATGAAATATTGTTTTGTGTGGCTTGAGGTGTTGTGTTGTTATTGGTTGATGGTTTGAGGTGTTGTTTTGCTATTGGTTGATGTCATGAAACAATGTTTTGTATGTGGCTTGCAGTGTTGTGTTGCTATTGGTTAATGATTTGAGGTGTTGTGTTGCTATTGATTGATGTCATAAAATAGTGTTTTGTGTGAAGCTTGCGATGTTGTGTTGCTATTGGATGATGGTTTGAGATATTGTGTTGCTATTGGTTGATGTCATGTGTGCGTTTGTTTGTTTGTTGGTTGTTTTTTTTGTTTTTGTATTTGATTTTTTTTATGTTGTGTTACATTTTTGTTTATGGGTTGTTTGTAGAGTTTGCAAGAAGTAATAACCCTCTTAACAACTGTTGCGCAACGCGCGACAACGTGAATGTACATAGTTTTATATTTTAATAGACAAATTTGTGAATAGTAAAATGGTGTAGTAACAAGGTTTTATTGATTAATTTTTGGGTTATTGGATTTAATCACCTCTAACTATTAGTTATTGGCCGCTGTCACCCTCAAGTATCACTTTGGCCAATATAACTCCCAACTAAACACTTTGGTGTCCGTATCACCAAAAGTTAACAAAAAATTAACCAAAAACTAACCAAAAGTGACTTGAATTTGTTAACTTCTGGTGATACGGTGTCCGTAACATCAAAAGCTAACCAAAAGAAAACCAAAAGTGACTTGAATTGGTTGACTTTTGGTGATACGGACACCAAAGTGTTTAGTTGGGAGTTATATTGGCCAAAGTGATACTTGAGGGTGACAACGGCCAATAGCCGATAGTTGGGAGTTATATTTTTTGCATGAGATGTTTTTATTGGCTAATTTTATGCCTTGCATTGTTGTTTGATTTGGAAAGTGACATGTTTTTTTATTTTTGTTTTAATTTATGGCACAAGTGTTTGTTTGGTTATCAATTACATAATTATCTTTTAATACTGTAATGAACTAAAACTTTGATATTCGTTATGTATTATTGGTGTTAGTCGAAAAAACTAAATTATAGAAAAACAAAAAAAATTTAAACAAAATGCAAAAACAAGTAAAAACAAATAAAAAAACTAGTTATATAGGGAAAATAGTCAATTTTTAAAGTTCTAGTACAAGTAATGGTAAAAAATATTATATAAATGATTTTTAACAAAATTACTCAAAATGAGTATATTTGTAAATTAAAATTTGTTGTATGTGAAAAATGCATTTGATTTTTTTAATAGGAAAATATGCATTTAATATTTTGAAGGGATATGTCATTGTCTCTAGACCCTAGTAAATATGTTTGAATTTCAAACCTAACATTTATGACAAATGATAAAAAAATTACTATTGTATTCATCAAAAAAGCTTGATATGCTTTTAAATTTTTACTCATTCTTATTCTTATTCTTGCTTTAATTGAAAAAAGCTTAAATAATAAATAGTGTTAAATTTGAGTGGTCACGTGGAGGTAGGTTTGTTTTGTTATTTTGTGTTTTGATTTATTGAATGTATTAGGTTAGATACTCGTGTCTTATACGAGTTTGAGTTAGAATAGGTTATAAATTGGGAAAAAAACTTGTAATTACACAATTCAACTACAAATAATTAAGCAGAAACAAAGGTTAGAATTAAACATTTATATTCATATAAATCCAAACTACAAGTCTCTAAATAACTTTATTTATACATAACATTGAATGTATTGTTTGTAGAACAAAAGTTTGAAAGTAACATCATTTGAAGTTCTATTAGTAATTTTACCATCTTTATATATTTAATATATAAATGGGTTTAGGTACTTTTTTAATTCTATGTGAGACAAATGATTGTGTAAAAACTCACAAGTTCATCAATAATTTGCTTTAGTTTACTAAGAATAGTTAAACTTATACAACAAAAAACAACTAACTTAATTAATTTATAGGGTTTTTATTATGGAAACCATTTTTCAATTAAGCAAGAAATTAATTTAGTGGAATGTAAAAATGACAAATCATCACAAGAGTAGTTAGAGAATGTCATGTGTACAATTAAAGGGGAAACTTAATAAGAGAGAAACACATGACAAGAATGGTTTGTTTTATTATATTTTATAGATAATTTGAGTGTGCAATATTTGTGGGTTGTTTGTTTGTCACAACCGCGGATCAATTTTGTGTATTAAGGTGTCTAGGGTTCAATTCTTGGATCCTCTATTTTTTTATTGAAACCAATAAATATTGAATAGTAACACAAAGGCTTTAACTAATAGTAATTATCTAACGTTTGTTTGGTGTAACTCGATCCGCTACAAAGATCATCAGCTCTGCTATAATTAATACTCCTTTCGTTCTAATTTAAGTATCATGAAATTCACAACACAAAGTTTAAGAAAAAATAAATTATTATATATTTTTAACCTATAAAATGACAATAATGTCATTAAATTCTTTCGTTTTTTAGTCATAAAGTAGATTTTGTGTTAAATAATTAGGGTAAAATTAAAAATTATACTTTTATATTTCGAATGGACATTTAAACTAGGACAAAAAAAAAGATAAACATTTAAATTAGGACGGAGGAAGTACTAAATAACAACGAGTCATTTATTTAAGCCCGTTAATATTGAAATAGAGTTTCATACACATTAAACAAACAATTGTTTAGAACCTCGACTATTAAATTTGATCATCATACAAGAAACTTATTTTGGGGTTACAACCAATAATTTATTGGATTAGATAGAGATTTCTGATGATAGGATCAAGGAGACATCAACTATCCAATACCTATGGATATCTCTTTATAGAGCTGCGTAAATCGGGTTTTTTTAACAATCAGTTTCGGTTTTTTTCGTGGTAAAGAAAGCGGTTTTTACAAGAACCAGTTCTGTTTTAGAACCGTTTTTTGGTGTAAAAACAAGAACCTACGTAATCGGTTCCGGTTCTTGTAAAACCGGTTCTAGTTCCTATTGAACCGGTTTCGGTTCTTAGACCGGTTCTTAAAAAACCGGTTTTTTCTCTGATATGGGTAGGAACGTTAGGCTGCTGCAAATCTTCACTCTCAATTGGGCTTTCATTTAGAGTCTATGGTCATAAATTTTTTTTTATATTATTTTAGACTAAATAGGTATTAACATTAAAAAAGTTAAATATTACAAGATATATAGCTTTTAAAACATTAAACAAGTTACAACACTAAAACATACCGGCTTTTCTAGGGACCAGTTCTTCTAGAAACTGGTTATTCTAGGAACCTGTTTTTTTATGAACTGGTTCTGGTTCTTTTGGAACCTAAAACTTAAGAAAAATAATAGAACCTATTTAGAAACTATGGTTAGGTTCCGATTTTTTTACAACTCTATCTCCTTGATCCAATAAAAGCCAGGGCCAGCAAACAGTTCCTTTCATGGATTCGTTAACTATCCAATGTCAGCCCATTACAATTTATACTTTTAACCCATTTTATAACACACAGTCACACAACTACACAAGCCCAGTACTATTAAACTTTTTAAACCTAGTGCAAAGCCTAATTATAACGCCCAAATAACATACAGAATTAAACGGATTAACCGAGTCACTACTCTAGCAGTCTAGTGTCACCTAGAGGTGCAGAAAATAACTGGTTCAATAAATAAAATCGGTTATTAACCGATTGAAGAATAACTGGTTAGGGTATTTTTTTAATCGGAGGTTCGTAACCGATTAGTAATTTTTATGAATAACTGGTTATTAACCGGTTTTTTTAAAACCGAATTTTAACCGATCCACAGGTTAACCGAGGGAAAACCCGAAAAAATAATAAAATATTAGAAAAACCCGGTTAATTAACCGTAAAGTAAAATAATCGATAATTTTGAAAAAAAACCGGTTATTAACCGAACTGGTTAAAGCGAATAACCGATGTTCTCAATAACCGAAAATAACCAGTTAACCAAAATTAACCGATTTGTGCACCTCTAATGTCACCTAACTCGTTTAATTTCTAATGTTATTTCATCGGTCGATAAGTTATTCTGATACACTAAAATATACATCTCCATTATAATAAAGCAAAATAATTTTTTATGCGTTGTCATAATTCTAGCTAACATGAATTTTTACCAATTTTTATTCTTTACATTTGATTTTTAAACTCTAAATTATCTATATAAATTGATCAAATAGTAATTTAAATGTTATATTTACTAATCTAGAATTTCAAAATTTTCTTTGATTAATTTACAAAATTAAATTGTTACATCTTATCTTTATATAATATAGCAAAACCAAAAAAGCTTATGTGGCACTATTTTAAAACTTCTGGCTTATGTGGCATCATTTAAGAGTTTATCTCATAATAATAATTTTTTTATTTAAATTATGTATATAAAATATACTATAATAAAGCTAATTACATTTTTGGTCCTCTAATATTTTGGATAATTCTGAAAAATTAAAAAGTATTTATACTTTTAACCCTCTACTATAAGGGGTGTACATGAGTCGGTTTATATTTGATATGGTGTGAAAATGAAACTTATGGATAAAATTAATAATAATATACAATTAAATACCTCAGTGTTTTATAAATATACATAACTTTTTTATATGGATTTTATTAAAAACTACACCATAAAACTGAGCATTTTATTCTCTTTAATTTGAGTATAATATTGTCATCCTAAAAATTTAATTTTTAAAAATATATTCCGTGTTCCGGTTTACCACGGTTTTGTTTTAAAACTTATTGGAACGTTTATGAATATCCTTAAAAGCATCACTTGAATGTTGTGTTCCCGAGCGTAGCGCAGGCACTAAACTAGTATTATTATATGTAAAAAACCACAAGTCAAACAAGGGATTAACACCTAAAATCGAAACAAGGGATTAACACCTAAAATCAAAACAAGGGATATAATTTATATAATAAACAAAAATATTAAATCGAGATTTATTTTTTCGTTAATCATAAAGTTAGATAAAAATCAACAAAGTTAGAGACAAAACCAAATACTTAGAAGAACTATATATCTACGTCTAATTTATCTTCTTTAATCTGAGTAAATTTTATAGTTTTTTTACACAAACCTAAATAGGTTACCATTTTTTATACTTAATATAATGCGTAAACTTATAGGTTAAATTTGTGTTTGTTTATATGTAGTGCTCTTTATCACATGGCGGAGACACAATCTAATCTAATCTAATTGATAGCACTAAAACTACCACCAATTATTATTTTAAGTGTTATGTGTTTGGTTTACAAATTAAAAAAAAGCAGCATATTTTTTCCAAACACACATTTTCAAAGCATAATATACAACACTCTTCAAACATAATTTGCAAAATATGGTATTATGCAACCTTTTAGAGATATATATAAAATTTCTTCAAATTCTTATAGCCGTCCAACCCCCAAAAAGTCTAAGTGCTATTTGTTTGCAACTTAGACACTATATTTTAAACTTTTGAATATTTTTAATTTGTTTTTACTTTACTTTATTAGTTTTATCATTAAAACTCAGAAAGAGTTTATTAAAATCAACATGTTGATCTTTATTAAAGTCAACATGGAAAATCTTCGCAACAAATTTGTTGGGACACTTGAGCTCAAGAAATAAAATCATATGGATTGCTTGGGAAAACATACTACTTGCTAAAAATTGCTAAAAACATGTCCTCTATGTCTAGGACAACATACTACTTGTTAAAGAACCATTTGTTGATTGTATGGCGTCGGTTTTACTAGCCATTTGGGATGTACTTTGAGTAGATCCTATGCGTCATTATGGCCAAACAAACTTTTATCTTTTATAGTAATTTTTCATAGCTTTCTTCATAACATCAAAATCCTTGCCCCTGCTTTCTATGTGACGTGTCTAATCTATACCTTCTAATAAAAGAGGATTTTTGATGTCACATGGCGTGCATTGGAGCCATTGTTAGTATAATTTTCCCACCCAATAATATATTACATATTTAATCCTTCTACTATTACAAAACATACGACAATTATATAATATATTAGCTATCAGTTACAAAATAATTACCATATCAGTAATATATTTCTATCAATTACAAAAATAATTATCATATCCTTACAAAATAAAATTTTCAATTACCAAAATATATATCACTAATATTCCAAAGCATTGATTTTTAAACATTGTTTTTTTTACATTAGTTTATCGGTCTCTTATCTATATACCAAAGCTCGATAATAATTAAATATTTTTTAGTTATTCAACTCGTGTAACACACGGAGCATAATCTAGTATAGAATAAAACAAGCAAGAAAATTATATTATTTTACATATTTAAAAAATAAGACATAACACTTAAATATAGTAGAAAATAGTAGAAAAATAAGACATAACCTTCGTTGACAGATTATGATACTTTGTGTCCACTTCAACACATGACGTCTAAAGAAAAGAGTAGAAAATTTACTAAATCTTTACGGACCGCAAAAAAAGAACACATATAAACAATAACAATTACACAAATTTAAGATCTAATTGTACCTTTGATCGACATGGTGTCAAGATCATGTAACTTTTATAAACTGATAAAGAAAACTGCCACTTCATTATAAAAAAAATAGACATAAGAGTTAGAAATATACGGTTCGAGAGTTAGAAAATATACTTTATGCCATTTACACAAACTTTGCTAACAACTTTTCCATAACTAATATATTTTTTCAATATTTGAATGTGTTTGTCACAAAATTATGGCAAAACTTGAAAGTTTTGCAACAACTTTGCCACAAGTTAATATTTGTTTATATTTAAACCTGTTTGTCACAAGATTGTGACAAAACCTGCAAGTTTTACAACAAATTTACCGCAAATTAATATTTTTTTAATATTTAAACATGTTTGTCAAAAGACTTGGTAAAACTTGTGGTAAAACTTGCAAGTTTTGCAATAACTTTGCCACAAATTAGTATTTTTTTAATATTTAAATATGTTTGTCACAAAATTGTGACAAGAATTGCAAGCTTTGCAACAACTTTGCCACGAGTGTTTAGAATTAAATAATATGTTGAAATATTGTAGTTAACTTGTCAGAAACCATTTTAATTTTGTGACGAGTTTGCAAAAATATTCTGTTTTGTAGCTACTTTGTGAGAATTGTGTATGAATTATTAGGGTTTTAGTTTCTCTTTAATTTGTAATTGTGACAAAACTATGTTTGTGACAAATGTGTCACAAATATTTGTTAAAAAAACTCATTTTCTCTTTTTTTATCGGCAAAAAATTTTTTTGCCATAAAAAAAATATTGTGGCAAGTGTGTACTGCACTACTTCTAGAGATTTTCACACACCTAAGGTATCACTGGTAAATTATGTATTTAGAAGTGGTAGGAACATGATTGTGATTTGCACTAAAAATTTTCTTGTTCATAAAATGAACAAAATGTTCATTATAAAAAGATCTTTTGATTGTGACATGAGTTAACAGGTTGAATCAAATAAAACCTTTGTATACTCCTTCCGTCCCATAAAAAATGTCTTAGTTTGAAAAACACAAAGTTTTAGGCACACAAAATGATTACTTTTCTTACTTGTCATTTGACAATAATACCCCTTGACAATAATTATCATGTGGGTCTATCACATTTCTTACATATATTTACTAGTAACAAATTTTCATTAGAATTTGCAAGTTCCAATTTTCTACACCCACCGCTCAACTAATGGCGCATCCTTTAAGTCGCTCCTGTGCGTTTTTTCACCGTTAGTGCTAATTTTTAGTCTGGTATATACCATAATTTTTTAATATGTATTGAGTTCGTCTCCGTGAAACACAATTAACATGTATTATATGTACTGAGTTTGCCCCGTGAAAAACAATTTACATGTAATATGCATATTGAATCTGCTCCCGTGATTTTCCGTCCCCACAATACAAAAGTTAAAGATACGCCACATGTCAACTTGACAACCACTCTCTGACATGTGTTAGATTCGATTAGGATTTAGGAGTAACTAAAAACTGTTAAAAAAAATTTTGACATGAGAAATTTAAGTCTTAAAAGCTCTCCGAATATATATAAGATATTAGGATTAAAATAAGTTTTTGACATGAGAAGTTAAACCTCGTTTATACAAGTAGGAACAAATCACGTGGATGCATAAAAATACAAGGGTTATTGGATTTAATCACCTTTAACTATTTGTTATTGGCTGTTGTCACCCTCAAGTATCACTTTGGCCAATATAACTCCCAACTAAACACTTTGGTGTCTGTATCACCAAAATTTAACAAAAAATTAACAAAAAATTAACCAAAAGTGACTTGAATTGGTTAACTTTTGGTGATACGGTGTCTGTAACACCAAAAGCTAACCAAAAAATAATCAAAAGTTAACCAAAAGTGACTTGAATTGGTTGACTTTTGGTGATACAGACACTAATTAAAGTGTTTAGTTAGGAGTTATATTGGCCAAAGTGATACTTGAGGGTGACAACGGCCAATAACCAATAGTTGGAGGTGATTAAATCCAATAACCCAAAATACAAATGTAAATTATCGATTGTTGGCAATGATAGAAAGAACATATATATAAGATAGTAATTATGTCATCAAAATTTATTTTTTCTCGTTTATTTAGCATAGTAGCTAAAGTTTTATTTGCTTTCTTAAATACAACAATAGCTCATACTATAGATATACGAATGAAAAAACTAACAAAACTATCATGCAATAAAAGTCACAAAAGTATTCATTAGATAATTAGAAAGGAGTATCACTTTGTAATTGTTGTCGCCACCGCATTACGCGAGTAACCTGCTAGTATACATATGTACAAACATTGTTGTTCAAAATATTTGAGCAGTGACGAACTTAATTAATTGCCTCATATGTTTTGTTTGTTTCCGTTTTCGGTGTATCACCACCTTCGTGGAAGCTTCTTGTATGGTTTGGCAGTTTTCAATAGTTTAAAACCGGTCACATGCATGCATGCGAGATATACATCTTCACTATTTTAAATTTCTTTATTAAACATGGCAACTTTTTGGGTGTTACATGCTTGATGAAGTTTTGGAGCAGTGTACAAAGTTCAATGGTAGCTAGCCATGGGTTAGAATTGACCCAACACCAGAGTTTTGTATGTATCAAATCTTCAAATATAAAAGGTTGTTTGTTTTAGGCTTTTAATATTCCAGATGTTTGAATATTTCAACAGTTAATGGTTCAGACTGTTTGTTTCGCGAGCGGATGTCTGAATGGTTCAGACATTTGTCTTTAAGTGGTTAAGTATTATCTAATTTGATCAGTCATTTGCTTTTGAAAAGTTAAGCAATATACTAGCTCTTAATGGTTTAGACCTCTTACTAGTTCAGCGTTATGGTTTAGACCTTTTATTATTTTAACATTTATCAATTCAAAAGTTACGCCAAACAACCTCTAAGTACAGTGTATAAATTAAGTGACAACTTGTTCGATCTTCTTCTTATAATGACACGAGATAATTGAGCAACTATATTGTACCCTAGCAGATTTATTAGAGATTTTAGTTATATTTATTTAGTCTATCTATTTTAATAATCGAGTAACACATACATTTAGTATATTTTTAAGCTATCTAGATAGGATTTTGCTGACTTGTCGCATCTACGAGTAATATGAAAAAAACCCACGCGGATCCTGCCTTGGATCCAACTTGACTCGCTTAAAATTTTGATTTCAATACAATCTCTTTGTTTCCATATACCAAGCCCTAATTTGAAAAAATATCGGCTTGGTTAATCGTCATTTAGCAATCGCATTGAAGTTAGATTAAAAAATTAGAAGAATTAATTCTGATTTGGTAATTCGCCCTTTCAAATCGACAATGAATGTTTGGTTGTTGATTTAGAAATATTCATTCTGATTTAACTTTCTAAAGTTTAATTCGTTAGTAACTTTGAAAGTGGAAGCTATTTGATTTGCATGAGTGAATGTAATTTAATGGTCACATGCTCTATGGCAACGATTTTGACATGGGTTTATGATTCTGTAATTGGGGCTGTTTGATTTGCATGGTTAAATCGAATTTACCGTTCTTGCTTTGATAATGAACAATAGTTTGGGATTTTTTTATCTCTTTTTACTTTCCAAAGACAATGAACTCGCACAAAAAAAAGATATTGAAAACACTAAAAATGGTGTTCTTGGGTTTGCCTGAATTCATAGATTTCCCTGGAGCCCACTCTCCTACGAATTTTGTTTTTGTTTTTATTTGTTAAGTTCTAGATCGACCCTCACAACATTTAACCCTCGACCCACCATCTAGTTTTGAAAAACTCAATTTGATGCCTAGTCAACAGCCTATATAAGACACTTAATATTTACCATGGAATTGGTTAAACTATAGTTAGAACTTAGAAGATAGTAATATATCTTTATTTATATTGTCATATATAGTTAAACATTGAGGTATTATAACCTCAAGTGTTTCACCATTACATAAAACCATCAACATAGTTGATGATTCAGATGTTATGATGAATATATAAAAGGAAATACATAAATAATACAAGTGAGAAATGAGGAATGATGAAAGGTTTAGTTGCAGAACCAAAGTTCACAACATCATCATTTTTATACCATAGCACAAGTCCTCTAACATATGTTGTTTGAAAACATGATTTGGTTTCGTTCACTTCTTATTTGTAGATTAATTAATGCTTAAAAAGATATAGAATGAAGAAAGTGATTAGAGAGATTTGTTGAAAAAATATGGAGTTTTTAGATAGATTGAGAGAATTTGCGAGAGAAATTAGATTGAAGAAAGTGATTAGAGAGATTTAGGTTAATATTTATAGATAAAAATTAGTTTTTGACATTAAATAAGTTAGTTAAATGGAGGTAAATTGAAAATTTTCTGTTTTAAATATAAGTGGAGGGAAAATAAAATATTTCACTTTGACCCCTTAACTTTATTTTGTTGATTGTTTTGCACTTTTGAACCATAAACCAATGTTTAACCATGAATTGGGGTACTTTAACATATTAACTATAGAACACTTATAAAAACATTTTCTGAAAAATCTAAGTCTTGATAAGTTGCTCGATTTTGTGTTAAATTGTGTATTCGCAATTGTTTAAGCATTGCACAAGTATATAATCAACAAAATATATAAAAAAAGAGTATTTTCACTATAATCAAGTTTTAACATCACAATTAATGAATAAAGAGTACAATTACATTTGAAATGAAAAATATGAAAAATACAGGACGTTACATTTTTCATTATGTTGTTTTTTTATAAATTGTAATGATATTTGATGTATTTTGGTGATTTTATATATGTATGAAATTTAATTTTTTTTTTGTCATTTGTTAATTTGACCCGACCCGATTCATCCTGAACCGAGTCGAATCGGGTTAAAAAAAATATTATACATCGATACTCAAATGATTTTTACCCAATTTCTAACCCTATGAAAAAAACTTCGAAGTCCACCAGTATTCCTGATGCAAATGATTGAAGACTTTGTGGAAATTACTTGGTTAGATAGTATAACTATTTTTGATTTTTTGGGTTTGCAACAATTCATGTTTATAGTTGTATAGAATTTTTTTGGTGTACACATGTACTTTTGATGCAGATAAGCTATCAACCATTGTTGATGTGATAAGGCTGTAAAACATCAATTACCATGAATCAAATTGGAAGTATACAAATTATATTTTTGTGTCAGTATTTTGTTTTCACTAAAACATCTAAAAATGTGGATCTTTGATTCCGGAAAACAAGTAAGTTACTTTGAATCCTTGCGTGTTTGTTGAAATATAAAACCAAGTTGCAAGAGTTAGTTGAGAGACTCATCATCCCTATTGAAGATTAATATATTTTAACCCAATTATTGTTTTTATTTATACATGTTATGTATTGAAAGGGCGGTTGTGATTGTGTTTTAGAATGTAAAGTAGATTTAAGATCGGGTCGCGCGATGCTGCGGTCGGGTCATGTGATTTCACCACACGTGTTGATAAAAAAGTTTCATGTCTTGTACGTTACAGTGTAAAGTCGTAATGCGACATATATTTAAATATAGAGATCGATATATCCAAACTTAGATGACAGAATTAAGTCAAACTCATAAATATCTCAAAGTAGAGTGTGTGATAAAAGTTGTAAACTGGCTTAGAGCGTCAAAAATATTAACGTGGCATTGGCCCTACACGTGTTTGGTGACGAAGTAGATAATATAGTTTTAAAGTAAAACGGCACTTTGACGTGATATGGTGACGTTAACGTAGCATCGCGGCTTTAAGATCTTAGAGAGTATTTTAATTAAGCTCGTGGTGAAATTATTTAAAAAACTAAGTTTGATAAACAAACTACAAAATAAAAAGTAAAAGAAAACTTAAAGTTGTTGGAACCTAGAATCAAACTCATGACCTACGGCTAACATTCAAGTATTGCAACAATAGATTGACCACTCAACCAAACTATTCTCTTGATTTAACTTTCAAATCAATTATATTTAATATAGTGCAAGGTCGGGTTTCACCACCGACCTTACCTATTAGTAAGTTTATAAATGTGATGATTCCTGAAACACAACATATTAGTGGGCTTTGCGAATTTTCTTTCTTGAGCAAAATATGTAGCAATTGAGCACCACATTATTTATGAATCAATGTGTAAATTTATTCTTGATGAAAACATATTTATAGTATATGCTCTTACTTTAGATTAAGTGAAACACATCACCTTGTAATAATTTTATCATTGGGTTCCACTTTTATATTAGCTTCATTTCCCTCTAATGTATGACATTCAATTTTCAGGTTTGTATGTAATTTGTTTTTTACATAACTTCATTTTATATGCTATTTTTTTCATAACAAGGTACTATTATGTTTTGATGTGTCCGTTTTTATAACATACGAGTTGTAACCTAGTTTACAAATATATTATATCTATAAATTAGATAATTTATTTTTTACTTATTAGCTTAGATTTTAATGATAAAAAAATCAAAACTTTACACCGGTTAAGAGTCGACAAAGATCCATTATTGGAAGTAGCCAAAATCAAATCCCTTAGGAAGGATACTCGGACTTCTTTAGGTAGCTACATATGACCGATACACTTGCATGTTTGAAAAATCCAGGATCATTCATTTGTTTATGTCTCACTAAGTTTATAGCGTGATTTTTAATGATGTTTTTTTATTTTCACACCCGACCTGACATTTTACCAACCCGAAAAACTATGACGTTTATTTATATAAGTTGTTAGAATGTAAGAACCAAAAAATTCCGACACAAAAAAGATTTTTAAGTACACCACTGACGGTCGCCGACTTTACCCACCCCATGGCCTCCCTTAGTAGAGGGTTATAAGTACTTAGTACCTAATTTGTTGACATATAAATAATCCATTCGATATGGCGAAGGGGTGCAACAGATGGACCAATCATATAATAGTTAGTTTTACATCAGACATGTCTATAGGTCGGTACAAGTTGTTATTTTGTAACGAAAATTTGGCTTGGTGTATACAAAATGGCTTTTGAAGCAACGTGAGGTCATGTAAACACCAACCCCATAAATTAAGATAGCGATGGAGATATCGCGAATAATATGCATGGTTACTCGCAAACCGCACGTAACTGTTTGTTATTTAAATAAGGCCTTGTCTATTCACACACCCTAAAATTTTATTCACACATCTGTTTTAAAACCAGACGTCACGAATAGGCCTTGATGCGGCGCCTGTCACTTTTCTGTCAACGTCAACCGAGGAATGTCGTAAACGAGGTGGAATTCGGTCAAACCTGGACATATGCGCCGCATATATGACCTAGGCGCCGATGATGTTGTTGGCCGCATATATGACCCAGGCGCCACGCCGAGAGCCATGCGCGGCGCATAAGGGTGTTGAAGCGTGATTGACTACGTTCGAGGATGTGTCTGGGATAAGAAGTAACCCAGGCGCGACGCCGAGGTTTATGTGCGGCGCCTGAGGGTGTGGGAAATAAAAACATGGGGTGTGTGAATAGGATATGGGGTGTGTGAATAGGATGACCCTTAAATAAACCATATCATAAAGTTGGTGTAATACACGGGCAGATCCACATAGTCGGCATCAGGGTCAACCGACACCATTTTTTTCGACACGTAATGTAAAATTATATACTACTCATCTGACCGACACCAGTCTTTTTCTATTCCAGACACCAGTGTTATCTAAAAAAATATATTGAGCCATTGTCAATTTATTTTCATAAAGAATTACATAACTTTCAAAAAATTTTAATATTTTACTTGTTAATTGGGAATTAGGCTACATAAGAGAAACAGTTTAACACTATTGGGTTAGTCGGATCATTGGATTTCTTTTAATGACAATATGTCCTCTTATTTCGTGATTCGACCCGACCTAAAATTTGACCGAACCGAAAAATAACATCTAGCTATCTCAGTTGTGAAAAAACAAAGAACCTAAAAATTTTAACACCATAAAAAAAATTTTAGTTCCACCACTGGTGTAATATTACGAAAATTAATCTTACATATTTGTTTCATAATATTTTCATGTACGTACAAATCTTGTTATTTACAATCAAGTTAAATAGTTATTGAATATTTGGTTTTGTCGTTGTGGTTATGAAATATTTTAGGGTTTTGCGATAAGAATATATATGCAGCTGGAAAAGAATTTGCAAACGGGTACGTAATTATCTCTTATTTTGGCTGCTTGTCTCCCATACACATCATGTCCTTATATATAAGTTCAATAACGAAGCTTCTAGGAAACTGCACCCTCTTAACAAGTTATATATTTATTTTTGTTATAAATAATTAAATTTCGAGTTAAGTTCAATTTGCATCTATATTGTTTAAACTTAAAGTTACTGTATTTTATATCATTGTCTGAAAGTTTAGATTGTTTGCATCTCTATGTTTATAAAGCATGTCATTTGTACCCATTTTAACTTTAAACGTTAGTTGATCATTCAGGTAATGATTAAAATAGAATTTTAACCTTTAAACCGTTTAAAACTCTATTTTTAAAACATTTTAAAACTCCCTAATTGATTGTTAGGACACAACCTACAACCCATTTTGAAACTTCATTTTTTGACTGCATTTGAACTTTGTAGAGTGTTTTAACGCTACTTCGTAATTTTTTAATGGTATTTGGTAATGTTTTTTAATGGTATTTTGTAATGTTTTAAACTTATGTATTTGAGATTGTTAGTAAGCATGAGTTATTTGTTGGTCTTTAATATACATTGATCACATATCCAACGACATGTAACGTTTTGGTTATTTTTATAAAAAAATTACTAAATTCCACAACAACCAAATCACAAGTCTCAAATCTTTATCAACACCATAACAATCAAAATACAAGACCCAAATTCGATAGAAACTAAACTGGTGTTGTGAAATCATTACAAACTCAATCTAAAGAATCGAGCATCTTCATATTATCTGTAGTAGGCATTGATTTTTAGGTTTTTTATGATGTCGTGTGGAAGAAAAAAGCTATTATCCAAGAATATAAGAACCTTAGGATGTACATTGATATATTAAGTTTTTTAATGTTTAAAAGTTATTTTTACCGCTTCAGTTAATAGTCAACTGACGGACAAAGTTACGAAGGGGTGCAAATGGCCCGCTTTAAAAAACATAGGGGTGCAAACGGTCTGGTTTTTCAGACGGAGATGCAAAGTGACTTTTGGTTTAAACCACAGAGGTGTAAATTGCACTTAACTCTTAAATTTATATATCTAAAGTTCCAAACTATGTGTTCTGAAGTTTTGATCGAGGAAATCTCGAGTATAAAAAAGTAAAATATAAAAACTTATCTGATATATTTTAAAAGTTTCTCGTTATGTGACATTATTTGAGATGTTTATACAATAACAATTTTTTTATTTAAGGTATGTATATAAAACATATTATAATAACACTAATTACATTTTGGTCCTTTAATATTTAAAAGAATTTTGAAAACTTTAAAAGCAGTAACATTTTCAACTATCTGCTACTAAGAGTGTACATAAGTCAGTTTGTATTTGATATGATATAAAAATGAAACTTATATTGAGATAAAATTGGTAATAACATACAATTAAAGACCTCAGTGTTTCACAAACATACATACTTTTATTCTACAAATTATTTTTAAAAAAAAGTTACACCATAAAATCGAGCACTTCATTCTTTAAAAATAAGTATAATATTGCTATACTAAAAAGAAATAAAAAACATAAATCTTGTGTTCCGGTTTACCACGGTTTTATCTTAAAACTAACTGAAACTGCCATGAATACCTTTAAAATCACCACTTGAGTATTATATTCTCGAACATAACGCGAGCACTAAACTAGCTTGGAAATATACATCAATTGGCAGAGTAGGGTAATGCGTGCAATATATATATACAATAAACAACTAAAAACACCTAGTTTTAAATTTATAAAAACCTAGACAAACTGACTATTTCACACACAACCGGCAGTTGACCGGTCGGATGTAATATAGTGAAACGTAAGTCCGGGTGTCGACCCACAGACTCTATATACTACGCTAATTAAGTAACTAAGACTCACTAACTAGACACGAACTTGAAATGAAAGAATATTTGAAAAGGGGGGGTTTATTGCTAAAAATAATAACTTACTAAAAATGGAAACTTTCTAAATTTGGAAACTTACTAAAAATAGAAACTCACGAAATTAAAGACGGATGTAAAACAGAAGAATGAAGGCAAACCACCTAGGCTAGAATCATCGTTAACTTCAATTATCACTCAAGTTGGACTAATAGTTATGGAACAGGGATCTAAACCAACTCACTTAAAAGTATCCCTAATTAAGACCCTCGACCCTTTTCGAGAAGAAACCTAAAGGGTAACTATTAAGTTATTAGCACACCAGTTACGGGTTTAAGTTTCCTTACAGTCACCTAATCAGATTACACTTAATTAACCCACGCTAAAGACCTATGGTTTTATTGCAAATCAACCACAATTAATCACAACGCAAGTTAATGACTAAAACGAATCCTATTACGTCACATAGACAATCACCAAGAACACATGGATTAATAATACTAACTCAATTAATGCAAACATATATCATGCATCAAACAATAATAAAGATTCAAACTTTAATTAAACGTAAACCATAAACCAAAAGTTAATCCAACATGAGTTCAAAATAACGTTAACGAATCATTATAAAGCCTAGGTGATTCTAAAAAGGTTTAGCCAATCATAGTCATACCAACGAACTCAAATTTAAAAGTATTAAACATGATAAAAACAAATAAAAACGAAAGAACGAAGTAACCCGAGTGATCCAAGATGCAATCTTCAATCCCACGAGCTTCCGACACATTGTTTCGCCTTCATAACCTCCAAAAACGCCTCCGAGCTGCTGTTTTCCCACTCCAATTCGTCTCCTAGGGTTTCTAGGAGGCTAGGGTTTCATAAGGAGGGTTTATATAGCGAACCGGGCCAAGAAAAGCCTAAACTTTCTTCGTTTTCGCGTACCAGCTCGCTCGTAACTCCGTTTCGCGCCCCGTTTTCGCCTACGGATTCGATTTTTCACGATCTTTCTGTTTCTTTATCAACATGGGACCTACGAAACACAAAAACATCAGTTGTATCAAAATTACTATAAAAACCGTACCGAAACAACTAAAAACGTAAACAAACACAACTAGGGATTTATGTATATTTATCACTTTATCATAGGGTGACCATTTAGTATTGAGAAAAATGCCATTATTTATTTTTCATTTTATTTTAGGTACTACTCTAACTTATTACAATTTAAAATGCCATTAGTTACTTTTTTTTTAACAGCAACACCTTGATTTTCAAGGAGAAATACACCACAATTAGTTACTTAACTACAAGATTTTTAACAATGTATATAACTTCGGCACATGTGTTAATAAAAAATACATTCTTCATACATCACGGTGCAAAGTGTAACGCGTCACATATTAAGAGAAAGAAATGTCAAAAATTAGAGGTCTAAACAAACTAAGTCAAATCTGGAATGTCATAATTGTAAATATGTCAAAGTAGATTAAGGGATCAAAGTTGAAAACAGGGGCCAAAATAATAATTAGTTTAAGTCAAATTGTAATTATCATGAAGTTTAATTATCATGAAGTTAAGAACATATGTTTAAATGACTCAAGTGACAAAGTTGTAATTATCATGAAGTTGAGAACTAATTTGCAAGGTCATAAATGACCATTCAAATTAATAAGTTATATTCGTTTTTGTTATGAGTTTTTTTAGATTTATTTAACTTTCTTTTATAACTACAGTGGATACCAACTATATTTATATAGTTGAAATCAATTAGGTTACCTAGAGCACAACTTTAAATAGTGCTCCGTGTAACACATGATTTTAGGTCTTAAAACACGTTAATTAATTATATATGAAATATGAAGTTTGAATTCCACGAGGATTATAATTACAATATAATCCACCAGTTAATATGAATAAGTGAATATTTTTAAATTTAAAATTTGAACACTTATATGATTAGTTATAAACAAAGTAAATAGATACAGAAGAAGATAAAATTAATTATTAGGAAAGATATGCAGATAATATTTTACCCGAATAGGGTCCATGAGTCGTATAGTCTTAATGAAAGGAGTGCTATGCTCAGTAAAACAACACTCAAGTGGTGATTTAAGGATATTCATGAGTGTGTGAACTGTTTTAATTAGTTTTAAGACAAAATCGTGGTAAAACCGAAGCAAAGATTTGTTTAAAAAATTATTTTTTAGTATAACAATGTTATACTCAAATTAAAGAGAATTAAATAGTTGATTTTATGTGGTAGTTTTTTAATATAATATCGTATAACAAAGTTAACTGTAGGCAATTACCAATTTTATTATAAAGTTTCATTTTTATACCATATTAAATACAAATTGATCCATGCACACCCCTAGTAGGAAAGAGTTGAATATGTAAATACTCTTATATTTTTCAAAATTTACTAATCTTTAAGGGAACAAAATGTAATTAGTGTTACTAAAATCTACCTATAATAATGCATCGCTAACTTACTAACACATGTCACTTTCAAATGTCATCCAAATCATTTGTCACATCATATAACTTATCTGTTAGCACCTGACGGGTAGTCCCTTGGACGACCCTTAAATGCTTTAAATATATACTTAATTCCCCTTTTTTTAATCGCGTAATTGTCTTGAATTAGATAACTACGGTTGCTTTTATCTCAGGTACGCTCGGACTTCAAATGAAGCATGATGGTGACACTGCACGGGAGTAAGTGAAAGAAGAACACGAAGTTGACCATCAACCACCGTAGCCTACGGTCCCACCGTAAGCTACGGTGGATAGAAGTTGAAAATCCTCACCGTATCACAGAACGGTGTTGGCGTAGCAAAATGTTACCCACCGTAACCTACGGTGGCACCGTAGCCACCGTAGGTTACGGTGAACCCAGATATGAAACTCGTAACTGCTGTTACAAAACGGGATTTTTGGGGTCTTTTGAGTATCTAATCATTAGGAGACGACTTGGAGGCGATTTTGGGCGATTGTGATAAGCTTTTGAGGTGGAAACAACAACATTTGGCTACTTGGATCTATTGTAATTCCTTCTTGATTCTCATGGATTTCATATTTATTTGCTATTTGGTTTGTGAAACAATGTGTGGCTAGTTTATTCATGTTTTCCCTTGGTTGTATGGATTATCAACTGCGATATTGTTAATGTTTATGTATTTGTGGGATAATGATTTGATCTTTTGATTAATTGTTATGGTGATTATGTGTTATGTGTAACGGGTCGTTTGGTTTATCTTTGTAATTTCAATCATATGTTCTTGGTGCCATAGGCAATCTTGATCTAGTGGTTGGGATTGGGGTGGATAATTTAGTCGATACTGATCATCGGGTGATAACCTTGCATTGTTTTAATTCAAGTACTTAGTCCCCTTTTATCACACATTAACACACACTCCCGAATTATGTCTATGTAGTTCTTCCCAATTGAACATTGACATCATCACTTGTTGAAATCCAGAGACCAAGGGGGAACATTCTTCTCATTACTGAATACTTCGTTTTTAAATTAATCTGTTACTTTCCGTTAATTTCCTAGTTCAATCAATCAATCCAAAAATCTCTGAATTTACTTTTGTTTTATTTTAGCTCATAATAGTTACTTGCAACTACCTGATATACACATTTTCCACCAACTCCCTGTGTTCGATACCCACTTACCGCTAACTATTTAGTAGTATTTGGTTTGTATTTGAGTGAGACTACGACCTCACGCCAATCTACCTATAATAATGCATCGCTAACTTACTAACACATGTCACTTTCAAATGTCATCCAAATCATTTGTCACATCATATAACTTATCTGTTAGCACCTTGAATGAATTTTGGCAATGACCGTTTTTTAAATCAATTAAGATTTTCTCAAAATCAACCTTCCAAATTTGCATAAATCAAAATATCACTAAGATCAATCTTCCAAATTTACAATTCCTTTTTAATTATTCATTTACCTTTTATCCTAAATTAATGATTTCAATATTACAATCAAGATAATTTTAAATAAAAAAACCCTAAAATTGCTCAAAATAATGTTCTGTTTGGACTAAAAGAGGTGTTTACATTTGTATTTATATGTAGTATACGCTTTTCGTGAACATTATAATTAGGTTAGGCTTATAATATCAGGAAAAGCCTTTCTGATTAGAAACATAGTACTAGTTCATTGAAGTATTTAGATAATTCTATTTATAGGTGGGTCGGGTGGCAACCTTAACCCATAATATATGAGTTAGTCAATTTGTGGTGATTTATTCATTTAGCCATACATTTTTGTGATTTACTCTCATTTTAATGTTTACACATCATGATTCTTTTTTTACTTTATTATATTAGAGACATCCAACTATCCAAGCAATAAAATACACCTACAATTAAGTTTACTTTTTTATTTGTTTTCGTTGTTAGAGTGGGTGCAGTGTGTGACATCTGCCCCAAAACCCGAACCCGAGTGTCCGACTCGAACCCGAAGTTGTTATCCTTTAAATTGAAATCGTATTTATTTTCTTCAAAGTGTAACGTTTAGTATTATTATGAATAAACGCATTGAATTTTACGTTACCTCCGTCTTAATTAAATAACCGTATTATGTCGCAAAATATTCCCGCATCGCAAATAAATATTGTGGGAATAATAAATCTCAAAATATATATATAAATAAATATATATATATAGTTCGAAAAACAAAAACTATTAAAAGTGTTAAACAAAAACGCTCCTAGTCTCGAAATAGTCTCGTAAAGGCTTAAACGAACTAAGACTATAAAAACGTCACGTATATAATGGTTATGTTTCAATTTAGTTAAGTTAGTTAGTTAAAATATCTATATACTTAACTTTGGGCTAAATCTGTCAATTTACAAACTATAATTAAACTTGTAATAACTAACTTAAAACAATTCTAAACATAAAGGACCGGATCTGTAAATATCGAATTACCCAGCCACCCCCTGTTCTCACCCGTGTTTCCGGCGAAATCAACTTCCGGCCAAGTGGCCGGAATATCTCGATCTCCGGCGAGGTTTAATCCGCACGCTTTTAACACCAAAACATCAAATTAAAACCACAGAAATCTTCGTGGACAAGTTTCGAACCCGTTACCACATTTTAATTGCTCGATAAACGATCTATAACACAATCTAGAACAATTTATGAATCGGTTTAAACACCCACTTCACGGTAATCGACAAAAACGCTTGTATCAGTAAATTGTCTTAATCAAAACGATAATTGCAACGTCTTGAATCTGTTCATATCACTTAATTGAATTATGGTCACCTAATTAACAACCAATTAATCTCCAATAACTCGCCATTAACGCGAGACCCGTTCGTATAGCGTTAGACAAAACCAGTTCAATTCCTTCGACAGATACAAACTCCTACAATCACTTTCACTCTCTGTGGATTCAATTTCAAGTAAGAACATCAAAAACCCAGTAATTGATTCTCAAACCCGTCGTCCATGTTCATCAGTTTCATCGACTCGTTTTGTTCATCAAACAAGTAAGTATGTTATATCAAAATGATCCTCATTCAATAGGGATTAAAAGCCCTATGATCGCATGGATTGATTTACCAGATTGAGGACGAATTGAACGGATCTTTGAATCTAGGGCTTGTTTTAGTTATGGGTTTTGTTTAGTTATAAACGATAAAACATTTAAAAATCAAACTTAAAAACAAAAGATGTATTTGGTCTGGTGGTTAGTATGCTTACTGTGAACCTGTAGGTCACGGGTTCGAAACCCACTGGCCCATCTCTTTTAATTATACTTTTCTAATAACATAATAATATATTTAAGCTGAAACTATTTTTATTAGCTTAAAAACATGAGTTTAATATACAAATACCAATATTTTATAGAAAACTAAAAATGGATTTGTATAAAATGTATATATCACAAAAATAGAATTACGTTTCGTACTAAAATCCTAATTGTATTTCAAAACCCTAAATCCCCAAATTGTATTTCAAAACCCTAAATCCCCAAATTGTATTTCAAAACCCTAAATCCCAAATTGTATTTCAAAATCCTAAATCCCCAAATTGTATTTCAAAACCCTAAATCCCAAATTGTATTTCAAAACCCTAAATCCCAAATTGTATTTCAAAACCCTAAATCCCAAATCTTAAATCCAAAACCCTAGAATTTCTAAGTTCTTGATTCTAGTTACTATATTATTTGTCTCGTTTCTAAATTAGGTTTTCCCGGTTAATTAGGTGATTCTAATATCTGGACGATCCTCGATTCTATTTAGTTACTTTCTTGCATTTGCTATTATCTATATTGGTCAGGCGAGTAAACTCACTCCCCTTTTTCCATTTTACTATTTTGGGGCTGAAATATGTCTTTTACTATATTGCGTTTTCTATTCGTTTTCTAAAAGAGATCATACAAATATGTTAATCTAGTTCGCGGCTTGATGCAATCTTATGTGTTAGTTAAAAGTAGTTTTATTGCTTTGTAATCCCACCGGTACAATGTTAGCGCTAATGGTTTGACAAACCCACCTGCTTGTACAACATCGATAGGTGATTTAAACCCGGCCTTTCTAATTCCATGTTTACTATGTCGAGATGCTATGTTGCTATACTATGTTGCTATGCTATGATGCTATACTATGCCATGTCCCTAAATTGCTAAATGATGACTTATATATCGAGACGGTAAACGACGGTTATTAAAAGTTATCATTATTTATTACATGAGTGGTTCTCATGACAAATGGCTAAACGAGATACTATGGTTTCTATTGTGGTTGGTGTGCTATTCTATTCTAGGGGTCCTGGTAGGGTGATATTACGAAATTACTATACATGTGGGATTGCGCAGCATATCTTGTTGATCTCGGATTTCAATACTATTACTATTCAATTTGGGTTTTACTCACTAGCTTGTGTAGCTAACTTTATTTTCACGTATTTCAGGTGGCGCGTGATTTTTGGCTTATTTCTATTTTGTCAAGACATAGGGACTCGGACCTAGGAAAAAATATTAATAAAGACTGTTTCATTTACTGCTATTATGAATTTGTCGTTTCGCATTTAAGACTTGGGTTTTGCCAAACTTATGATAATAATTATTAGACTTTAATAAAAGTAACACCATGTGCTTTGTTTACTATGGATATCCAATTCTATGACAGCCCGGTGTTTTCCGCCACCGGGCGGGGTGTCACACAGTGGACTCGGGGTGGGTGCGGTCCCGTGTGGTTTATGATGATCTTGTATGCAATATGTGTGTTGATTTTATGATTCATGTTGAAATCTTGACTTGATTGTGAATAAAATTATCTTGATTTGATAACTTGATAATAGATTTCACATTTTTTGTGTTTAGTCTACTAGATTAAATCGTCATTTGAGTATATCTAGGAATAGATACTCATAAGTTAAGATTGATTTGTGGATTTGAGCCGATGTGCTAGCCGGATTCGTTGTCGGACGGTGAGGGTTTGTAAATTTCATCCTTTTGTTAGTTGGTTTGGGTTAAACTACTATGGGAGTAGGTTTTGCTTAATAAAAACTAGCAACTTGTGTTATCTAGTCTATATTTATCATAAACCAATTGACCCCGTTATTTTAGTTTACTGATTGAGTCGGTTTCTAGGATAAATGGACTTGTGAGCCGAGAGGCGATCCAGTTTAGGATCCCTTAGTCATCCGGGAGTGATTTATAGACATTCCTCACACTGTGAGCTTCACATATTTATTTTAGGAGTTTCTAGCACCCACGAGATCTTAGTAATATGTACTGATGTGTTAGATTTTTTTAAGTAGATACATTCTCAGATCCGGTGCCGACATATCCAGAAAGCCAAGAGCTGTCAGATAATTTTCCTTAGTTAAAATCTTATTTTTAGAGTAATTTTAGATAAATTGTCTCTTGCTTGTTTAATTTAGTCTTTATAATTAAAAATCCAAGTCTTTTACAACGGTTAGAAGTCGATAGAGATTCGGTATCAAAGAACGCCAAACTCAGATCTTTGGGTACGATATCCGGACTATCTTGACTTGCTACATACGACCGGTACACTTGCCCATTGTGTGAACTTGTTAGGTTTTTCCACTTTATAAATTTAAAATCTGATTTTCCGATCCAAACATATTTTCATACAACACACGGTTCGCATCATATTCTAAATAATTTCTCTATTATTCATAAACTTTTACATTGCGAGTATTTTACCATAGTAAATCACTAAATCCTAAGTAGTCACGGGATTAGATATCTAATATCTTTGTTATGTGAAATGTCCGTGACTCTGTGTCACGTCACAATACCATCAAGTCATCAAGTAATTAGCAACGAGTTTCGTGAGTCGCAAATAACCTTAGCATATTCCTCTTTTGTGGTTCTTAATCCACTTCATTTGTTTATGGTGACTAACGCTTCACATGTAATCTTTCCCTTAGAAAACAATATTGTACGAGGGCGCATTATGGTGAATTGACACTTTTTGGACATGTGTCTCATGAATTGTTTTGGTCCTTCAATCCCAAAGATCTTATGGTGAGTAAGTGTACTACGTTGAAAAATATTGTATGGCACATTAAAATTGTTTTCACTAGTTGTACGCATATTATTAACGCCCAGGCTATTTACACCGCATATTTTTGATAAAAAACCGTCTTATACGCCGCGTATAGGGCTATACGCCGCGTATATGGTACGATGGCAGGTATGTCAGTACGATGTACAGACCAATATGCCGCGTATAGCCCTATATGGGGCTTATTGATTTTTTTTTTAACGTCAAAACGAATAAAGTCCGACTACCCGGTGGGGTCAATTTATTAAATTTTTTTCAAACATTTGTTAAAAAGTATAACTATAGATTAAGGATTTGGAAAAATGATCCAACCTTTGTAAAAATCTAATTGACGATGTTGTCATGCACTCATGTGTCATCCCTAGTTGACCTAGTTGAACCTCTAGACTACAAAAGCAAACGAAAAGCATAGGTTACAACAAAACATAAGGGTTTTTACTAAAAAGAATAAATTAAAAATATATTTTTTAATAAATGTTTGAAAATTTGCATGATGGAACCATTTAACCTAACCAAAAAATAAGCCCCAGGCTATTTACACCAGGTAGCCGGGCTTTATTCGTTTCGATGCTAAAAAAAAATAAATATAAAAAAAATCAATACGCCTCATATAGGGCTATACGCGGCATATTGAAGTACTCAATACGCCCATATAGGGCTATACACGACGTATTGGTCTGTACATCGTACTGACATACCTGTCATCGTACCATATACGCCTCGTATAGCCCTATATGCGACGTATAAGACGGTTTTTTTTCCTCGGTGTAAATAGCATTTCCCATTATTGATTTACACATCTTACCCTTCAAATGATTGGCGTTTACTCGTGCCTATTTAATTGCCATCAACAAAGACATCACAAGGACATCAAGTACAAGGTTTGGAATATTTTGCCTCAGAAACTTCAAGGAACTTTCATGTTACGATATTTGGTTTCATTGGTCTATAAAATTTGTTTGCCAAACGAACCATAACTCTTTAGGTATTTAGTTTTTGCCACATAATTTATTTGACTTTGCATTTAGACCCCTCATCACCCACCAAACACCTTTAGAGGGAGAAACATACGTTATTTCATCTCGAGTACCATGCACCTCCGTTATAGATCTGCGATGGTGAATGGGTGCTCTCCACGTCTGCTCTGTGTCCGACTCAGACGATCGAGCTCCAATTGAAGGCTTCACATGATGCCCTACACCGCTGGATCTCGAGTCAAATTGTTATTATATCAGATGGTAAAAATGCCAATATGCCATAATGGTGGTAGAGATGAGCCATGCTCGTCAACAAAACTTCAAAATTACACACAAAACATGAATAAGTTAATGATTTAGTTTTCTACTTTTCTTACACTGCATTTGTTGTTCATATTTCACTTTGATGATGATTTAAAGTAAGATTTAGTGTGAAGATTATAGATTTTTGTTTGTAACATAAGTTTAGTCCAAAAAAAGTGACTAATGTAACACTAGTTATATATAGTTGTTAAAATATTTGTTAATTGTGTCTTTATTGAATTGTTTAGAAATCTTGATGCATCAGTTATCATTATATGTGTTTATTGATACAAATTGGCCTAACTTCATGATTTCAGTATGCAATTGTTGTGGTTGGGGTGAGCACTTCACGGTTTGGACCGAAAATAACTAAAGAATAGAATTATTGGAATTAGAACCAAACCGAATATCAATTGATTCGGTTCTTGATTCCTGAAATTATGAGTAAATGGTTCTCGGTTCGAAACCAGTTTCTTCGATCTTCGATCATGGAACCGAATGAACCAATTGATAAAAATACTCTAGTTTTTAATATATTTTTAATTCTTTAGTAGTATAATTGTATAAATGTATATATACAATCATACTGTTTTTAGTAACCCTAGTACCATATGTTATACTGTATACGTATTTCTAAAGTCCAAACTCCAATAATCATCATTTATCATTTAGATCAAAGTGATTCTATAATCTTTATCACAAACTTGCCTCATAGGTAGTAAATAAAATTATAAAATTTTGTAGTTGTGTTCCTTTGTGTTAACTGTTGCACATAGGCTAACCTTCACTAAGAATATATATTTGACAATAAAATATTATTAAGTAGTGTTAAAAGAATAAAAATTGTATATTGTTTAGTTTTGAATTAAAATGATTATTTTGTTTGGATTATAGGTTTGTAGTATTTTTATTAAATTTTGAATACATAAAGTTGGATTTGAATTAGGATAGTCAATTTTGTTGTTGTTTGAGTAAATTACTATTTTGGCCCTCTTTGGTTTAGGGCATTTAACCATTTTGGTTAAAAAAATAAACTTTTAACATATCAGCCCCTGATGTTTTGTGTTTTAACTGTTTTGACCCAAACACTAACTTTGTTAACTTTTTATGTTAAGTGTATTTTGGTCTTTAAATATTTTAAGGGTTGTTATGTAAATTATAAAATCTTTACATATTTAAGGTACTATTTATGTACATACATTAACTATAGATATAACACCATAAAATTTAAAATCTCAAAAAATTAATAATATGAATACTATTATTACTATTTATTATTACTATTGTTATTATTATTATTATTAACAATAATAATAATAATAGTAATAATAATAATAGTAATAATAATAGTAATAATAATATAAATCTTAATTTAGGAACCAATTAGTTTGTACTTTTAAAATATATATTTTTGTTTGCGAAACTCTTGTGCAGCATTTATATTAACATCACAAAACCATAATGTGTTGCTTGTTGCGTGAGCTGTGTGAATAGATATATACATAAAAACAATACGATGACTCTAGAAGTACACTTAGTGAGTTTTTAAAAGGTTATAATGGTGATTGTGATGGTTCATATGATAAAAATGAAAGATAAACTATAGTGTTGCGTGTGAGATTCCCAAAAGGAATCGTGTGTGTGAAAGACAAATATTTTTTGGTTATAACAAGTGTGCTTGATAACTTAAAGCCTACAAAATTGATTTTCAATTTAAGACAATATTTAATTAATATCTTCAGTTCACTATTAAACCTGGGTATCGAATGAGTTACCTTTATTGGATTATATTTTATTGTTGTTATAATTATCATTATTGTTATAATTATTACTAATATTATTATTATTATCATTATCATTATTGTTATTATTATTATTTATTTGATATATAAAAAATTTAGGGTGTTATATTCGTATATTAGGTACGTACGTAAGTAGTCCTTAAGTTTGTAAAAACTTTAAATTTACTTAAACAACCTTGAAGTTTATAAAATAAAAATATCTTTACACTTAACAAAAAAATGTTAACAAAGTTAGTGCTAGGAGCCGAAATAGTTAATAAATAAAATGTCAGGGGTTAATTTGTTAAAGGTTTCAATTTTGGGCCAAAATGGTTAATAGGTCCAAACTACAGGGGCCAAAATAGTAATTTACTCTTGTTGTTTTAAAACAACAAAAAACTCCGTATTTTCATTTTTCGGTTCGGCCTCTATTTATAACCGAACCGAATCGTCGGAACCGTGAAACAACCGTATCGAACCTTTAACTTTCGGTTCGGTAAGTTCTCAGTTCATAAAACCCACCTAAACAGTTCTCGGTCCCGATTCAGTTTAGTCCGGTTCGATTCGAACCATTTGCTGAGTCCTAGTTGTGGCGTGGAAGATATGATGGTAATACAAAAACGTTAACCAAATTAAATAGACCCAAAACTTTCTCAACCATTACTTCTAGATTCTAAGCCTTAAAGTCATATGGACCAAAAACTTGTTATTTTTGCAAAAAAAAAAATGTATATCTTCGCGCGAACACTATAAGTTTGTTACCTCTGGTGTGTTGGTGACAAAGTGTTGACTAACTTTAATAGCCTATAAATTACTCATGTTTTACACGTTTTAGAAATGTATGAAGAACTTCGGGTATAATGGCGCAACGTGCCAATGACACCATCTAGTATATATTCTTCAACTAGATTTAATGTTCGTATGTTACATAGTTAAATAATAATATTTAAAAAGAATTTATAACCATTATATTTAAGTATATATATTTGTAAAGTTTAATATTTAAGTATTTGGTTCCATACATCAACTTATGCATGGAAAGAAATTTTTCCTCCTAAAATTCTTATTATATATCAATATTTTCCCCATAAAAATTGTCCTCTAAAACTTGAATTATTAGATAGACTAGATTAACACCCGTGTGTTACACGAGTAGTGACATAAAAACATGAAATTTCAAGTTATTTAGAAAACGGGTAAATTTATAAAAAAAATAACAAAGTTTCAATTTTGTTTCAATTATGCAACCCATACAGTGTTTTTTTTCAATTAAATAACTTTTAAAAGATGATTCACTTGTATAATAGGTAAATACTAATTTTAATGTTCATTTTAAAATAAAGTAAAATAAATGTTCACGAAACTTTTAAAAATTGAACAAAAAGCAGCAAAATTTTCATAAATTTGTAAAAATATAAAAAAAGTGACAAAGTTTCAGTTTTGTTCCAATTATGTCACTCTTACATTACTTTGTTTCAATTAGATAACTTTAAAAAGGTGTCTTAATCCTGAGTAATTAACTTGCATAATAGGTAAATATTAATTTAAACATTTATTTTAAAATAAATTAAAATAAATGTTCACAAAACTTTTTAAAAATTGAACAAAAACTACAAAATTTTCTAAATTTGTTAAAAAAACAAAAAGAAAAGTAACGAAGTTTCAGTTTTGTTTCAATTATGCCACTCATACATTGTTTTGTTTCAATTGGTAAATATTAATGTTAACAATCATTTTAAAATAAAGTAAAATAAATGTACGCAGAACTTTTTAAAAATTGAATAAAAAACTGCAAAATTTCCATAAATTTATAAAAAGATAAAAATGTGACAACGTTTTAGTTTTTTCCAATTATGCCACTCCTACATTTTTTTATATTCAAATAACATTATGAAAAAACAATAATTAAGAAACCAAATGAACTCAAAAGGTAATATGATTTATATATTTTTTTCAAAACTATATATTTTTGGAAATATATTAATTTGTTTATGTTGTTAATTTGAAATAATTCAAAAAATAATTAATTATGGAATGAAAATCTTCATTTAATGTAACTGTTATTAATATTTTGAGCGGGAAAACGATTCTTTAAGTGCCTCCGGTGAATAACAAGTGTCCTCCAAAACCCTCTTTTATTAGAAGGTATAGATTTGTAAACTAACAATGAGGATTGATATGTTTGGTCATTAATTTAAGCAAAATATGTTTGAGTGATTTAATTAGAACAAAATTGAAATTTTGTTATGTTTATATGACATTTCACATATTATAATATACAAAAGTATTTTGCTGTTTTTATTTTCTAACAACAATTTACTGCTACAAAATAAGGCATTTGCTAACATATTCAGAGTGGCAAAATGGTAGCAATTGTCTTGTTGTCATCGTTTTACTACCAAAACTGAGGTGGCTAATACCTGGTGTGAGATGCTCTATTGTCACCATATTACTATCACTTCTTGTTTGTTAGTTTTTTGCTACCTTCTTTGTTTGTCGCAAATTTGTCACGACTTTAAATTATATTGCCACCTCATTTGTTGGTCACCAATATGTCATCGCTTTTTGTTTGCTACCACTTTGCTACGTTTACGGTACCACTTTGCTACCTTCTCGCTACGTTTTGCTACCACTTTGCTACCATTTCACTACTTTTTTCTACATTTTTCGTTAACATTTTGCTACTTTTTTCCAAAATTTTTGCTACCATTTCAAACTTATCTAATCATCCAAATAATAACAAACTAAAAATGTCAAATAATCCAACATAACAAAATCCAAAAAGTCAAAATTAAGTATTTCCGGTCTATTTCCGAACAATGCTTATGGTTTCAAGGTTTGTTATCATTGTGTGCATAGCTTTAATTTCGGTTAACATACAACTCCGCAGTAACTCTCTTTCACCTTTTTTTTCTCTTTTTTTTTGTATTAACAACTAACAAGCTCATTGATAACCTAATAACATTTTTCAATTTACAAAATAATCAAGGTGGGTTGCTAAGTTGATTAGATATATATTGATAACCGGTCAAAGTGGGTTGTTAAGTTGATTAGATATATAAAAGCCAAATTTACTTTAATTTATCACTCAAACTTATGTATGTATGTGTAGGGTTCACATACAAAGTACGTTTTTTTTACAAAGTGTGAAAATGACACAATGATAAAAAAACACAATGAGTCAATATTGACATATAAAAAATATATATATCACAATGTAAATCGATATTAAAAAATGTGTCTCGAAGACAATGTTCTACCCTTACCCGTCATAGTTCTTAAAAAAAATAAAACAAAAGTCAACGTTTTCATTTTTTGGTTTTTTTATATAATCTAATGCGCAAGAAGAATGCATGATACATATGAAGGAATTCATAATCCGCATGAGAAAACCTAATATGCATAAGTGTACTTCAATTACCTTAAATAACTAGATTTAACACTAGGCCGCGCGTTACAGCGGCCGGGTCATGCAGTCGGGTCTTGCGTATTTGACTTCGTCATATGTGTTGAAAAAAAAAGTATCATGCCCCGTACGTCACGACGCAAAAATGTAATGTATCATATGTTAAAAAACGATGAAATATCAAAAGTTAGAGGTCAACACGATAACAATATTAAAGTCGTACTATATGTCAAAGTAGAGTAAGAAAGCAAAGTCGAAAACTTATCAGGGGCTAAAATGACAATTAGTAAAAGTCGTACTATGTGTCAAAGTGGAGTAAGAGATCAAAGTCAAAAACTCATTAGGAGCTCAAATGACAATTAGTAAAAGTCGGGGACTAAAACCGTCAATGTGTTAAACGTCAGGGATTAAAACCGTTAATACGTTAAAGTAAAAAAAAGTTTAAAAGCGACGTGACGGGACGGGAGAGGCCAGTGCAAAGCATCGACCTTCCCTATTAGTAGTTATATAAATTAGTAAATTGGTGTAGAAAATAAAATATTAGTGATTGTTTAACAACATTTGTATGTAAAAAAACAAAACTTGTATGAAGTTACAAGAATGCAATTACAAGAACCAAAAGTAAAATCAAACACATACATTCAAATAAAATACCTTTTTTAAGTTATCTCACCCAAGTAAGTCAAAGAACCTAGTTAAACATAGCAATGAAAACAACAATGATCAAACGTGCGTTTATGTAACAAAACATGATTACAAATTTTGAAGGTTGGTCAATCGACTTAAGCAACTTAGAATGATCTAACAAACTACCTACTAAGCTGAAAATACAAAAAACATTATTGAAAAACATGGTTGGAGACTCTAGAGGTGCTTCTTTACAAATAAACAAAGTTTGCTATTTATGAGTAATTTGACAGACCGGACGCTAGGGTGTGCTTCACTTACAACTCATGTTTGATCCATGATCTTTGTTTGGTACTTTCCTTCCCAACTTTTAACCTATCTGGTGTAACTTAGCAAAGATGGTTGCTCCGCTACTTGTGTCAATACAAAATTGACATGTTGGTTGGCCTCATGGGAGTGCCTTTCTTTTGATCTTCCTGATTCTTCTATTTTGAGGACATGCGGGGGGTGTTTTAGCTTCATTTTTCCAAAATCTTCTAGTGTTGAGCCCATTTTTGCATTTTGCAGCTTGCGGATTGTCCAACATTCTTCCTTTAACTACTTTCCCCTCGTTTTTGCTATGTTTTTTGTTTTTTTTTTTATAAATTCCGACTTTAAATCGTCTAAAATTACGTAATACGACAATTACGGGTTGTAATCAAATAAAGTTATCAAAATAGATAGGAAATGAAGATGATTTTATATTAAATATGGGTCATCCTATTCACACACCTCATATCCTATTCACACACCCCATGCTTTTATTTCCCACACCCTCAGGCGCCGCACATAAACCTCGGCGTCGTGCCTGGGTTACTTCTTATCCCAGACACATCCTCGAACGTAGTCAATCACGCTTCAACACCCTTATGCGCCGCGCATGGCCCTCGGTGTGGCGCCTGGGTCATATATGCGGCCAACAACATCATCGGCGCCTAGGTCATATATGCGGCGCATATGTCCAGGTTTGACCGAATTCCACCTCGTTTACGACATTTCTCGGTTGACGTTGACAGAAAAGTGACTCAGGCGCCGCATCAAGGCCTATCCGTGACGCCTAATTTTAAAACAGGTGTGTGAATAGAATTTTAGGGTGTGTGTGAATAGACAAGGCCTTAAATATATGTTAACATGTGCATATATCAAATATCCTCACACTAGAACATTTGCTTCTTCTCTAACAAAACTCAAGTATTGATTGATACCCGACCAATTGAAAAAGATAAAAGAGCAATGATTGGAGTTTACGTATGTGTAATTTTCCCTTATTGTGCATAAATGGGTCAATAGAACACATATTAATTCTAGCACGTACCTTTATATGCAAAAGTTAGCATATATTTCACATCAAATTATATTCATTTCCTAGCCACAAAATCTATAGTCTCGCAGACAGTCTCTCCAGAAAAACCTTAGTTCCGCCTCTAGTTTCTTATATATTCACCGGTCACAGTTTCGTCAACAGTTTCGTCAATAGTGTTGCCAATTAGTGGTTTCGCCTATTATTCAAGTGAAAAAACGTAGTGTTCTTCAAGTGAAAATTTGGATGAATGAAAGTTCTTTTTGACCGTAAAAATGAACTTTCATTCATCCAAATTTCACTTGAAGAACACTACGTTTTTTCACCTGAGTAATAGTTCAAAAAAAACCACAAAATTAATCTAGCTAGAAACCTCACAAAAGCAATTGTATAATTGATCACCAACGCAACTTAAGGGGCAAAACTTCAAATGGGGAGAAAATCCACGACCAAAGGGTTGCTGCGAAATACCCTAATAACAAAGAATGAGATGTAGTGATTGAACCTTCTTATCCCCGAACTCCGAAAACACGTAATAAAAATTCAACAAAAGCGAGAGCTTGAAGTTATATTACTAGTTGTAAGGAATAACTTGCGCAAAGGAAGCACACAATACGTCACACATACTCACAAGAAATCAAATAACAATAAGATGACCTACGCCCATGGACTACAACTAGGATATTCTTTATTAGCTCAAAAACAACAACAAGATTACAATACATTGTATGATATTTATAGAGATACGTTAGGACTTAGGTTTATGACCTAAGGACTAAGAAAACTCCAATCATCCAAGCTCATAGCTTCTAATTAATATACATTAGGGTAACTTTCCTACAATCATGCTTAATTTGTTACTTTAACTTACATTATATTACACATTTAAGTTTTAACCCACGCTTGAACTTGTCAATGTGTTGCACATCAAGAACCCTCCTTAATTATCTTTGAATACGGATATATCATATATCTAAAGCAGTTTGTCCTCATCTAATCATATGAGTGAAATATTATTTGAGTAGTATATGTGTAAACATAACTAGATCAATCAACTAATTATTAATTAGTTTACTACAAAAAATATATATATAACTATCTTAATTAGTGTCTTTCTCAACGTACTCCACGTGTAATATTTTTCAGCCAGAGACCAAAATGATACATGTGAAATGTTGCAGCTATATATCATTTTCACACCTCATAATAAGTACAATTTCCTTCGATTTATAAAATCCGGTTATATTAAATCCCCTCTTATAATAATTAGCTAAGGCAAGCCACCACACACTGCCACTTGGCAGTCTCACGTTACACCTCCCATTTAAAACGGACCCTTTATTAACCCGGTTATAATCCGACCCGCAAAATCCATCTTCCGGATCCAATTTAATATACTGTTTACACATACACAAACCCTAAATCGTTCTCAACTACTACCGCTCTCTCTTCTTCCTCCAAAAACCCTAATTCCAAACCCTCGCCGCTGTTCCTTCAATCCATCTTCTCCGATAATCCCAGCGCAATCACAGGTATATCTTCACCATTACATCTTCTATGTTTCTGTTGTATCGTTGCTCTGGCTGCTTCCTAAACAAGCCCTAATTTTTTGTTGACAGCCGCTTTTGATTGAATCCATCTTCAAGGATAAACACATTGCAATCACAGGTATATCACAGTGCAATCATATACGTTTGTGTGGTAACGTTTATTATGCTTTTGTTTTGTGACGTTTATTATGCTCTTGCTTCATAAAAAAACCCTACATTTTTTTCCACAGCCGCTTTTGTAAGAATCCATCTTCAAGGTTAATAACAGTTCAATCATATACGTTTGTGTGGTAACGTTTATTATGCTTTCAAATTATGTGTACTGTTGTTACGTCTTCGTTGTTTGTTTGTTGTTTCAGAAAAGAATAGGATTAATGGATTATTGTTTCAGAATATTAATAGTTCTTTGAAGTTTTCTTTTCTATGATTTACATGATTAGAAAACACGTTTTTTTATTCTTTGATGTTAATGTTAATGTTAATGTTAATGTTAATGTCTATGTTAATGTTAATGTTATTCTGAATGTTAATTGATTCCTTTGAGATTGAAAGTCATGTTTTGATTGTGAGCCAAGAATTTTGCAATGACATCTTATAGGTTTTAGTTTCGTTGATTTTTTTCGTTTGTTTTTTGTTCTGCCATTGTACTTAACAGCTACATTAATCATATTCAGCTTATGGAAAAATACATGTAAACATGTTTGTGTGTGGTGTTTATCAGATATAGATTTTCAGCCAAGATTTTTGCAATGACATCGTATACCTTTTAGTTTCATTGATTCTTTTTGTTTGTTTTTTGTTATGTCATCGTACTTGTACGTCAGATTAATCATATTCAGCTTTTTTCTAAACATAAGCATGGCACAAACACATATGATCTTTATGCACTTGATTTTTATAGCAATTATAAAAAGTGGACATTATTGCTAAGTTTAGCTTACACATCACTCTATTTTTCAATCTGTTTTGCCAAATACACATTTTACATTCACTTACATCATTATTATACCATAAAATGAAACAACTTTCAATAATCACATTCATTTTTTTATTGACTTCTCCTTCTTTTTCAGTTATGGAAATTAATCCAGGATTTTTCAAGGTCATTCGGTATACGACTCGTGACCATCTGGTAAGGATCTTATTTGTTGCTTTTTTTTTGCTAAGTTATATTTTTAACACATTTACATATAAAATTCATGTTTTTTATTATTATAGGCAATTCCCAATAGGTGGCTTAATAAACGGTACAAGGAAGAAGACTTTCCATATGGGACAGTTTGTCTGAGAGATGATAAGCATGTTTGGAAAGTCAAAGTCGGCAGAAACAATGATGGAGATTTGTCTATAACAAAATGTTGGCTGAATATTGTTGAAGCTTATGGAATGCAACCAACAACACTGATTCATTTTCAATCCTTTGATGATCAAACCAAAACTTTTAAGTTTCAAGTTTTTAACAATCCTTTTGCAGGACGTTCTTTCCATTATATCATGATTCACAATATACCTACATGTGTGAGTATCTTGCAACAATTATACTTATCTTTTATTTATTTACTTCATTTTACAACTTGTCTTCTCATGGATTAATTTTGGACAGGTTTTAAACAAACATTTTGTGAAAGCTTATCTTGGAAACTTACATGCTGGCGATTTTATAACTGTTAAGCTCAACGAATACGATTCATATCGTGTTCAGTTGGCTGAATCTCAAGCTGGTTTAATGTTTGGTGAAGGATGGGAAGACATCTCAAGGGTTTGTTGCTTCATATTTTCATCACTGCTGTTTTTCACATTTGTTGAAGATGGTCTTCTTGAATTGAGGGTGTATGATGCCACTGGCCTTCAAGTCTTAATTCCACCTCAGCATGAAGTTACCCAAGATCAGGTTTGGAATAATCCTATCAGTACACATTTTAATTAAATTATTGCTTTATTAATTTAACTACTCTTAATATACTGATTTTGTATTACTGCAGCCTTCAGATGCTGCCGCTGCAAGTGGCGCATCTGTGCAGTCGCGGTCTAGCATCCAAGCTGAAGAAGGTTTAACTTTTAAAATGAAATCTGAAAATGCAAGGCTTGTAAGTATCTCCGTAACTTAAACAGTTTCTACATTTAAAACTGTTTTATCTTATAAACAGCTTCTATCTTTAATCTGTTAAAATTTTGATTAACCATTACATGTCAGGCGCTAAATTTTCTTTTTGTGAAACTGGTGTTATAATTTATATAACCGAACATTTTTGTGAATACTTCTTTGCATACTTCATTACAATTTTATACTTTGGTTGTCATTCACAAATACTTAAGCTAACATACTTCTTAACTTTATTGTCAGCGTTTACCTAAAGTGATTACTGATTCGGTTTCTATGGAGAATCAACCTGTGGTGGATACATGGAAGCTGATGTTTATCGATGGTTCTATCCATTATGTTGATGTCAAGAAAGGTAATGAAAAGTCAAGGGTGCGTTACTCATTGGTTTACTGGGATTATATTAGAGAGTTCAATGGCATACACATCGGAGACCAGGTTTCGTTCACTTTTTTCCCATCAAAAAGGTTGTTGGTCATTGATCAGGTAGTACATTTATAGATCTAAACGTTAGTCTTTTAAATTGTTTTGGTGTCTCAAACAAAAACTTTTTGATGGTCTTTATGTTTTGTATAACATGCATCAATGTTAGCTTTCTAAGCTTTAGTATCAATCATGCTTTTAAATTTGAAGAATTTATGATATGATTATGAATTATGTTGATGATTATGATTTTGATCTTAGGAATTTTGATTTATTGATTTTTGTTTAGGAATTTTTACCGGAATTTTATTCTTAATATAAATTAATTTTTTTTTAATTAAAGCAATTTATTTAGTTTTATATATTTTTAACAGATTAGCATATGTATTTAAGTCAATAAACCTTGATTATAATAATCAATCATTTCCAAACATATAACTTTTTTCATAAAAATAGGAAAATCAAAGTTTCTAAATTAATAAACTTAAGTCTTCCCATTTTTAATATGGATGTTAAATTGAAAATTCCATTTTTAGTACGGTTTTTAAATTTATAATTCAAACTTTAAATTGAAATTTTTCAGAAATGTAACTTTATAAAAATTGCATTAAATAGTATTTAATTACCTTTTAAATACTGTATCTATAAAAAAACGAGAAAATCCATTTCCAAACAGAATATTTTTTATTTTTCTATATCAATCTTTTTCTTTTTTAACAAACCAAATAAATGATTTCCAAAATTGGATTACATTATCATAATTATATTTATTCACTTTAAAAACAGGATTATTTAACAATTCTAAATTTATATTCATTATCTTTAGAAAGTTAACTAATTTACAAATTTTCATTTCTTAACTTTAGAAACTTAAATATTTAACTTAACACAATTTAATATTCATATTCATTAATTTAGAAACTGTATAATTTACCAAAATTAAATTTTTTTTCATTAATTCTTTCCGTTTATACATATGGCTCCTTTCCAAAATTATCTTATGCTATCATTTCACAAACACTATATATAAGTATAAAGTATTACCTAAACATTTCATAATCAAACCATAAGCATTTCAACGTGATAACAACCTAAGGGAACATGTCTAATAATCAAGAAGCATCCTCCTCTTCTATCAAGACGGCAAGGTAATATCAACTTTGTTATTTCTAATTAATCATTTCTTAGCGTTGTTTTCAATTATTTTTTTTGGTTTACTAATACTAAATTCTTCTACTCATGTAGCATCGATAATGTGAATGAATCTAATATCACTTTTACAAAGCTCAAGGACTTGAGTCCTTCAAACTCTGATGTAACCATAAAGGTTAGAGTTTTAAGGTCTTGGAACAGGATGAGCTTCAGAAATCAATCCGAGGTCTATGCCCTAGAATTGCTTTTCGTCGATGCTGAGGTAATTTTTAGATAATACATTATATTTGAGCTTTCACGTTATTGATCGGATGTGTATTTAATATTTGTTGCCTAAATTTTTTTCAGGGTACACGTCGTCAAGGAACCTGTAATAACACCTACCTTGAACGTTTTGGACCATTACTTCAAGAAGGAGCATCTGTCATAATAAAAAATCCTTCTTTAGGAGACAACATGTCCAAATTCAAATATGTTCAGTGTCCCTACAAGATCTGTTTTTTTTATGACACTCGAGTAACGGTATGTGATGATTTCTTGAGTAACCCGCATGGCTTCTCTTTTACCCCTTTCAGAGATATCTTGGATCGAACCTTTACGAATGATCAACCAATTGGTAAGTTTCACTTCAACTTAGTGAATAAAATTTCTAACCTTTATTACTATAAACAGTTACCTAACATTGTTCTTTATTTATTTTTATAAAGATGTCATTGGTGATGTGGTGAACTGCTATGATGTCGAGCCATTCAAGAATAAAACTGGAAAAGAATCAATCAAGCGTACCATGCAGTTGCAGGACAAAGAGTTTGAAATTTCTTTTTCTTAATTACATTCTTAAAATATTTTTTAAATACTAATTTTGGTTTTTTTTATTTAGAGGCAACAATATATATGTAACCTTGTGGGACCAGTACGTTGAGCAGTTCAACCAATACGTTCAAGCAAACAAAGAGGTTAACCGGTTGGTGCTTATTTTGCAGTGTGGAACTCTGCAGTATTTTAAAGGTTTGTTTTTTAATTCTTATTATGTATTACATAATCTTACATTAACTATATATTTACTCAATATAATCCAGTATTTTATTTTCCTTATAGACAAACCTTATGTGTCCAACTCTTATACCGTAACTAAACTTTTCCTCAATGAACACCTCAAGCATCCGGATGACTTCTATGTTAGGTACATGTATTTCTATGTCATTAAATACATTGTTGATTATTAAAAAAACTAATATTAAAATTTTTTTTTATAAAGCAAACAAAGTGAAGCGGTTGAATTGTCCAAAGAATATAAGCCGTTAAGCTCTACATTGTTCTACTCAGTCAGAGATGATTTCCTTTTGAAGACCTCATTCAAGAAAATTGTTGAGGTTAATGCAATGACAAAGGTATTTTATATCATATGGTTGTTATTAATATTTATCCAACTTTATTATATATTTATATAATAAAGTATTTCTGTTAACTAACTACTTATTCTTTTATTAAAGCCGGAAAACGTCATCATACTTGCTACAGTTAATGGTGTAGTACCTGAAATTCCTTGGTTTTACAATGCTTGCACACGCTGTAATTTAAAGGTCACCTTAATCACTCCATTGGATAAGTTGGCCCTAGGCGATGAGAAGGTTTGGGTGTGTAAATCCAGCTCATGCAAAGAGAAAGCTATATCTTCAGTTCCAAGGTACGGTTATAAATTGATTCATTTGCCAAGCTTCTTAATCATGACTTTCCTTTCAACCTAAACAGGTTTAAAATTCCTATTCGTGTGAGTGATGCAACCGGAATGATCATACTTTCAATGTTTGACCGTCATGCAACTAGATTGTTCTCCAAAACAGCAAGTGATATGTATCAAACTTACTTGAATGTATGTTTACAGTTTCATCGTTTAATCATTGTATACATCAAAGTCCATTAACTTTATTTTGTAAAGTCACTAATTTTTTATTTACTTTTACAGGATGGTAATGAAACAAGTATACCAGCTGAGTTTAGTGTTTTGAATGGCAAGTATGCGTGGAAGATTGATGTCTCCGAATACAACACTGATCATGGTTCGGTTACATACGGAATTATAAAGTACTCTAATGATCTTATCATAACTACCGAGTTAGATGATCGCTTTGCTGATGATAAGGTTATTTTCTGCCTAAATTCTTAGACTAGGTTCAATATATTCAGTTGGTTACAAAACAGACAGCATATTCAAGTGTAGCTGCTTGAATATTTGTTCGTTTGGTTTTATTACATTTACTACAGCTTCATACAGCTTCAAGTGTAAAGACAAAACATATAGAATATCCAATAACAATGTTTAATGACAATTGCAATGTAAAAATAACATACAGCTTCAAGTATAAAACCAGTTTTGTACTTTTTACTTTATGCCTAGCTTACATGTAGCGTCAACTGTTTGGGGATCATATAATTTATGCTTACTTTCAAGCAGTATAGAAATGTAGGTTATAACGTTCACATTATCGAGCAACTCTATTAAACCGTGTTTTTTTACGCTTTCTCTCAATTATGTTAGGCGGCTGATACACCTTCCGCTAATCAACATTCAATCAATGAAGTTGATCAACAAACACCATCGTTGAATATGACTGTAAGTTTATAATCTTCATTCACTTCCTATTACCACCTTGCAATATATTATATTAAAATCATACATTGTTATCCTTTTTAAGTTAAAAAATACTTTAAATACAACATAAAAAACCAATTTTTGTGATGTAAACGTAACATATCATTCTATATATCATTTGTTTTATTGACTCTTATAAGTTTTTTTAAAATTCAGGAGAAAACATCGGTGATGGATGAGAATTCGACTCCGAAGGTAACGGTTGACAAGGCTTTTGGGAAAAGGATCAATGTTGGAGATACAAGTGATTTTAGTTCACCCGATCGTTTTTCTATTAAGAGAAACTTGAAAGAAATTTATGATGTGGATGAGTTTGAGAATGGTTCTTCTTCCAAGGCAAAGTCAAGTGATGGTCTTCCTGAAGACCAAAGTGGCAAGTTCAAGCTTTTAATTCCTAAGTTGGAAAAAATGGATTGAGTCTGTTGGTTTATTGAAGTTAAACTATTTTGGTGCTTTTTTGTTTGAACAATTTGTCTGATTCGGATTACTTTCATTTCCCAGTTTCAAATTTATATTTATTAATTTGCGATTGAAACTAAAGTTATTAATCTTTGATTTTATTGTGTTTATAAAATAACAATTTGATTATTAAATATGTTATCAAATTGAACTAAAAGTTTAAAAAAGGGGTTTATATATAAAATGTTAATAACTATATCAAATATGTTACTTTGTTGTTATTTGTAACTTTAACTTATATTAAAGTGCATTACAATTTTTTCTAGATTGTTCGAATACAATTTGTCAAACATCAAGGGATAGAAGAATATTTAGAAAACAATATCTTGATAAGAAGAAGATGACTAAGACGATGCAAAATTCAAAGAATTCTTCAATGGTCAACGTTGAATTACAAAAAGTGACACAACTTCCTCAAATTACAACCGGTAAGATTAAAGTACATTATAAACACTTTACATTTTAAAAACTGATTTGTATTTAACGTCATCCATTATATTGGTTCAGATGCTCAAGCACTTATTAACCGTTTAAGTAGACGAAGGATAATGGATTCACGCAAAACATTAAAGGACCCTCTTAAGTCCAAAGGTATTAATTTATTTAATAAGTTTAAATATTATTTAAATATGGAATACATATATTATTAAACGGTATCTCCAACTTTCTAATATTTTCAGGATGTACAAGTATGCAACCTATTGTTTCAACATTAGCAAGTGTACCAAGGAATTATTCCACAACATCTTTAAATTTAATGTCTTCTCATACCATTACAACTCCTAAACTATGCGGTTATGATTTTCATTCAAATGATGATGATTCTATATCTACCCCATTTTCAAATATTACTAACGGTATATCGTTATTCTCTCCTCCATTTCTTTCTTACAAATATGTATTCTAATTCTCCATTTTTTATAGTTTCAAGATCACCATCACCTAATATTTCTACAACATTCTATGGTAATGGTAGTCAAAACATGCCTATCTTGACAAAACTCTCATCAACAAAAGAAAAGTCTAAAGGAAAAGAAAACATTATTACGCAGAATAATGTGGTACTTGGAAATTTAGAGTCTCCTTCAATCATCGATTTACAATTGATAAACGGTACACTTTAAATTCTCAGTCTTACAATTCGGATCATGTATTATATTGTTTACATGGTAGGAAATTGTCTAAATTTTTACGATATTACGCGACTTTTTTAGATACTCAAACAGTTAATAATCGATCCATAAGGAAACGTTTATCGCAACCTATACATTCTACCACCCCACCATCAGAAATACGTTGTAAGTCATCCTATTATTACTAACCTTCAACATATTTTTTTTCATCATTTACTATTTATTTATACTTTTTATGAATAGCTCTAAGCAAGGGTAAAGAAGTAGACGGAAATTACAATGCATTGCAAAAAAATCCAAGACAAAAAAGGACAATGGCCATTGTTGCTACTCCGTTATCAAACCTTACTAACTGTAAGTACAATTATTTGATACGGTTAAATTTTTTACAAATACTAATTTCTTACACATCCAATGTAGCCTTTATTAATAACGACCCATCCACATCCAATGTGAGACCATCAAGAAAACGAAGGTTAGATCATGTGTACAGCAATATTCCTGTTTTCCCGACAAATGACTTGAATTCCATAGCTGAAGATCGAATTCAAGGAATAAGCAAAGGTATTTATTCTATAACATAATTTAAACATTGTAAACAAATAACAATAATAATGTCATTAAAGTATATTTGCTCGGTTGTTACAAAAAATAGATTATGTGGATCATCAAGATCAAGACAAAGTCTGTGAATCCTGTAAAGCAAAATTGTGGTACGCTGAATCAATTAGAGGAGGGAAAGACAAAAAGTCTTTTTCAATGTGTTGTGGTAATGGAAAAGTTGTTCTACCTCCGTATAAAGTACCTCCACATGAGTATGTGGAATTGTTTCTTGGTCTAAACAAGAAGAGCAATTACTTCCTCAACAACACCCGACGTCTTAATTCTATGTTTTCCTTTACTTCTATGGGTGGCAAGATTGACAAGTCGATTAATAAAGGGAAGGGTCCTAATATTTTTCGTTTAAGCGGTCAAAATTATCATTTAATTGGAAGTTTGCTACCGGAGAATGGTTGTAAGCCAAAGTTCGCCCAATTATATATATATGATACTGACAATGAAGTCTCACACAGGCAGGGTGTTATTAGGTACGTTTTCAATTAAATTTAATTTTTTTACTTTATTTCAACTTTATAATTATTACATATTTCTAATTTTTATTTTTTCTTATGTGATATTCATAGCTCTACAAAATCTGCAACTGACGAAACAATGGATGTTCAACTTATACAACTGATTAAAGATTTACTTGATGCTGAGAATCCTTTCGTCAAAGTTTACAGAATGGCTAGAAACACAATTCAAGAAGACCCGCATGTTAAACTTCATTTGCAACTTATTGGTAAAAGAGATAAAGATGGCAGGACATACAACCTTCCTTCAGCTTCAGAGGTTGCGGCATTAATAGTTGGTGATATTACAAACTGTGCAGATAGACGTGATATTATGGTTCAAACACAAACAGGAAAATTGTTGCGTATTAGTGAGCTTCATCCGTCTTATCTTCCACTTCAGTATCCGTTGCTTTTTCCGTTTGGAGATGATGGATATCGAGTAGACATTCGCCATCGTGAATTGCCTTCTGACAATAAAAAAAAAACCAAGAAACACAATCTTTGTACCATGAGAGAGTTTTTTGCATACAGGATTCAAGACAAAGAAGATGTTTTATCACTTATTCATAATTCAAAGCGTCTGTTCCAACAATTCTTAGTAGATGCTTACACTATGATAGAGAGTGAAAGATTGTATTTTATTCGTGGCCACCAAAAAGAACTTCGTTGTGAATCATTCGAGAAGCTTAAACAATTAAAAGGTGCAGGTGTATCTACTATGTCTGGTGTGGGTACAAAAGTCATACTACCATCATCTTTTACTGGAGGCGCTAGATATATGATTCAGAACTACCTTGACGCCATGTCTATATGTAAATGGTTTGGTTACCCAGATTTTTTTATAACCATTACATGTAACCCCAAATGGCCTGAAGTTAGGAGATTTCTAAAAGATACTACTTTAAAACCGGAGGATCGGCCAGACATTTTATGTCGGTTGTTTAAAATAAAGCTCGATGCTTTTATTAAAGATGTGAAGGACAAATCAATTCTTGGAAAAGTTCAAGGAGGTAATATTTTTTATATATCACTTTAAAAATTTACGTTGGTTATTAAATTACAATTAACGTATATCTTTTTTGTAGTTGTTTATACTATTGAGTTTCAAAAGCGTGGTCTACCACATGCTCATGTGTGTTTGTTCATGCACCCTGATTACAAGGTTCCTACGGTTGATAAGATTGATCCTCTTATTTGTGCTGAGATTCCAGATATTAACGAAGACCCTGAACTTTATTTGCTCGTAAAGGAACATATGATGCATGGACCATGTGGGCCTGATAATTTAAACTCACCGTGCATGATTGATGGAAAGTGCTCGAAGAATTTTCCAAAAAAATTTTTAGAGCATACATCCATTGACGCCAGTGGTTATCCAATTTATAGAAGAAGAGATTCAGGTAGAGAACTTTACAAGAATAATGCTCGGATGGACAACAGGTATGTTGTTCCCTATAACAAAACTTTGCTAAAACGATATCAGGCACATATAAATGTTGAGTGGTGCAACCAGGCAGCTTCAATAAAGTATTTGTTCAAATACATAAACAAAGGTCCAGACAGAGCTACTCTTCTATTGAATCAGGGTGGAAGTGAGGAAGGAAATAGTGACAATGTTGATGAGATTAAGGAATATTACGATTGTCGCTATGTTTCTGCATGTGAAGCAACATGGCGTATCTTTTCTTTTGATGTTCATTATCGAACTCCTGCAGTTATACGTCTTCCGTTCCATCTTCCAGGGCAACAATCTGTGGTCTATGGCGCAGATGATGACATAGACGATGTTATCAACAAACCATCTGTTGCTTCTAACATGTTTTTAGGCTGGATGGAAGCAAATTCAAAATATCCTGAAGCAAGTAATCTAACTTATGTTGAGTTCCCTACAAAATTTGTTTGGAAGCCAGATCATAAAAGGTGGGATAAAAGGGAAAGAGGATTCTCTATTGGTCGAATTCATGCAGTGTCACCATCAACTGGTGAAGCTTTCTTTTTAAGAATTTTGTTGAACAAAGTAAAAGGTCCACAATCATTTGTTGATATTTTAAGCGTGGGTAATGAGATTTGCAAAACTTTTAGGGAAGCATGTTTTAAAAGAGGTCTTTTGGATGATGATACTGAATATATGGAGGCTATTAGAGAAGCAAGCATGTCAGGCAGTGGAATATTTATTCGTGGTTTGTTTTGTACAATGCTGCTAAACGAAACATTATCTAGACCTGAATGTGTTTGGGAAGATTCATGGGAGCTTCTATCTGATGGAATACTATACAAACAACGTAATCTACTGAAAAATCCAGGTAAATTGTCTTCAAACAACCACAATTATAATAAAATAAATTTATCTTCTTACACATATTTATTATTATAAATACATCTTATTATAAATATTTAACATATATTTTTTTTTGTTTTCAAGCTTTATCACTTACTGAGGAGCAAATCAAGAACCTCACTCTTTATGAGATTGAGAAGATTTTACTTCGTAATAACTCCAGTCTCAAAAAGTTTCCTTCAATGCCATATCCCGACTCTTCGACAATATCAGACTGTAACAATAGATTTATTACTGAAGAGCTGGATTATGACATTGACAGCCTGAAAACAGATGTTGTTGGTCTTATCAATGCGCTAACGGATGAGCAAAGACGTGTCTATGATACGATTATGACATCTGTTAGAAGAGATCAAGGTGGTGTTTATTTTCTATACGGTTATGGTGGTACTGGAAAAACATATTTGTGGAAGACTTTATCAGCGTCTTTACGATCGAATGGAGAAATAGTTTTGAATGTAGCTTCAAGTGGAATAGCATCTTTACTATTAACTGGCGGTCGGACTGCACATTCAAGGTTTTCTATTCCTTTGAATCTTAATGAAGACTCTATGTGTTTTATTAAGCCAAATAGTGAGGCTACAGAGTTATTAAGAAAAACTTCCTTGATTATTTGGGATGAAGCTCCTATGTGCCATAAACATGCTTTTGAAGCATTAAATCGCACAATGAATGACGTTTTGAACAACGATAGTAGTTGCTCTAACAATATCATGTTTGGTGGTAAAGTTGTTGTATTTGGTGGTGATTTTCGTCAAATCCTTCCTGTAGTACAAAATGGATCCAGGCATGACATTGTTAATGCATCCCTATGTTCTTCATACATATGGTCAAATGTCAAAGTTCTCCATTTGACAAAGAACATGAGGTTGTCTTTAGGTATTGACTCACCAAACATTAAGGAAACTGCAGAATTTTCTAAATGGTTACTAGACATTGGAGAAGGGAAGGTGGGCCAACCGAATGACGGTGAGTCTATAATTGAAATCCCAAAAGATCTCCTAATTTCCGCTTCTCCGGATCCTGTGAGGGATTTAATTGACTTTGTTTATCCTTTAATGTTGGACAAGTTACATGAGCCTAATTATTTTCAAGACAGAGCTATTCTTGCACCTACAAACGAGGTTGTTCAGTATATCAATGATCGTATCATGTCTATGTTACCTGGAGATGAAAAACAATATTTAAGTTCGGATTCTTTTTGTCAGTCGGATTTTGTCAGTGAAGCATTTGATGAAAACCTATACTCACCTGACATTTTGAATGGACTTAAACTATCAGGTGTACCTAATCATGAATTAGTCTTGAAGGTTGGTGTTCCAATTATGCTACTTCGAAATATTGATCAAAAGAATGGTTTGTGCAATGGAACAAGGCTACGTGTACTTTATCTGGGTAACAGGGTCATTGAAGCAGAAATCATTTCGGGGGCTAATATTGGTACTAGAACTTTCATTCCACGCCTAAGCCTTACCCCGTCTGATAAAAAGATACCCTTCAAGTTCAAAAGAAGACAGTTTCCTATTGCAGTGTGTTTTGCTATGACTATAAACAAGAGTCAAGGACAATCGTTGTCAAGGGTTGGCTTATACTTAAAAGATCCAGTATTTTCTCATGGACAACTTTATGTTGCATTGTCCAGGGTTAAAAGCAGAGGAGGTTTGAAAATTCTTATACAAGACAAATCTGGAAATGTTACAAACCACACAACTAATGTGGTTTACAAGGAAATTTTTGGAAATCTATAGTTCCAAAATGTTCTTTTAATGATATTATGGTTCAAAGTTATTATTATTTGTTTGATGTTACCATATTGTTGAACTATGTGTAAATTTTAATATCAAACTAAATTATACTGATTACATGTGGAAATTTTTTTCAATACGTTAAACAATGTTTTTAATTTTTCGTTTCATCCCGTGGGTACCCACGGGTTCTAACCTAGTTAATCTAATAATGACCTAACAATCTGGTAATATATACTATATATTATATAGTTATTAGGGCCTGTTTGTTTAAACCTCAGCACTTAAAAGCTAGTATATTGCTTAACCATTTAAAGGTTAGTGTATTGCTTAACTATTTAAAGGTAAATGTCTGATCAATTCGATATATAATAACTCTTAACCATTTAGGATCTGTTTGGTATGAGGAAATGGAATGGACAAGGAATGAAATGAATGATGGAAAGGAATGGACAAAGGAATGAAATCGACTATTCCATTCCCTTATCATATTTGGTTACCTTTCATGAATGAAATTAATCAATATTTTTTGTTGTTTGCTAGGCAGGAAAAAACAAATAAAAGAAATACAAATCTCTAAAGATAACAAAAATATATAGTCATGGTTATGGGTCAGGTCTTGGTTCGGGCCATGGTTCGAGTCACTGTTCGAGGAAGTGGTCACGACATTGGTCGGTTTATGGTTCGGTTCAGGGTATAATCATGAGTCAGTTCATGATGGACCAGGCCATTAGTCGGTTCATGGATCGAGTCATGGATTGGTTCATGTGTTGGGTCTTGGATCGAGCATGGGTCGGTCATGGTACGAAACACGGGTTAAGTCATGAGTCGGATTATGGTTTGGGTCATGGTTCAGGGCATGGATCGACATGGGTCAGGTCACAGGTTGGTTAATGGCTCAGGTCATGAGTCGGTTCATGGGTTGGGTCCTGGTTCGGTTCATGGGTTGGGTCATGATTCGAGCCGTGGGTTAGGACATGTGCCGTTTCATGGGTACCTGTGTCGGGTCAAGGTTTGGGTCATGGTTCTTGTCATTAATTAAAAAATTATTCCATTCCTTAAAGGAATGAAAAAAAACATGGGGGATGGATGGAATGAAAATGATGGTTTTTTCATTCCTTTGTAATGGTCAATTCCATTCCATTGAGCAACCAAACACGTTTTTTTCCATTCTCTCATAATGGTCCATTCCATTCCACATCTCATTCCTGCATACCAAACACTACCTTAGACTCTGTATAATGCTTAACCATTCAGATATCTGCTCGCAAAACAAGCAGTTTGAACCATTAAGTGCTAAACCATTCAGAAATCTGAACCATTAAAAGACTGAAACAAACAGCTCATTAATAATTCAGATCTCTTATTAATTCAGCACTTATACATTCATAAGTTGTCAAAACAGCCCCTTAGTTAAAGAAGTTTTTATATATATAACCAAGTTTTTATTACCGGCCTTCATAATAAGACGTACTATATATGCATGATTGCATGCATAATATTAATCACCTATTTTAGCTTGCAGGGCCGGCCCATAGGGTGTGCGGGGTGATCGACCGCACAGGGCACTCGTTTGACGGGGGCACCAAAAAAAAAAAAAAAATTTATATAATTTTTTTTTTTTTATAAATAAGCATGGTTAAGTGTTAAAAGCCCACTGCAGTACCCATTCACCACTTAAAGCCCACAGCCTTTTTTTTTACGATTTCAGCAGCAGCAGTCAAGCAATAGTTCGGCAGAGAGGCTGGCGAGCCGAAGAATGAGGTGAAAGACCAAAAAAACGAGTCTAAAAACCCCCTCACACGGACCCGGGTTTTTGGAGTTGCATTCGTGTCCGCAGGTCGCACGGGAGTCGCATTTTGGGAAGGAATTCGAACCAGATTGCACCCCCCCTGCGCGCGGGTAGGTGCTAGAGTAAAACATGACAAAGGAACTTAACATGCCATGAATGCTTGAATATATAAACTAAGAATTTTTGTTTCTCCACTCCAATGTGGGACAAAGTGAATAACACAAAACTTTGGTTAAAAAATTAGTTTATATAATTTAGTGCGTTGATGTTTCGGGTTAGGGGGCATTTTTTTCTTGTCTCGCACAGGGCACTCGATTCCTCGGGACCGGCCCTGTTAGCTTGTATAGATATAAAGACGACAAACATGTTGAAGCTTCCCGGAAGGTGCATTTATCGATCTCACGTATTGGCCTTGTATAAAAGAGTAGAGTTTTTTGAGTATATCATATATATCATCCACGTACTAAAACAAATATTGGCCTGCTACCTTTTAATACTTCATCCGTACACCAAAATCGATCTCCCAAAACAACACACATATTATATATAATGGCTTCGAGTACCGAACCATGGTTGACTGAAAACGGCTCGGTGAAGCGACTAACGAAGGAGGCGAGACATGGGCACGGTCATAGCCGAACCGCACATAGCATGTCCACGTCCTCCCTTCGAAGAAAGTCCGATATGACCCTTTTGCAAAAAGTGCCTTGTGCAAGTCTTAGATACGTCTTAGCAAATCTCCAAGAGGTCATTTTGGGTACTAAGTTAGCAGTTCTTTTCGTCGCAATCCCGTTTGCCATTGCTGCTGAATGCTTCGGTTTCGCAAGGGTATACATGCACTTGTTCATACATTTCTTCATCAAACGTTGTTATAATTTAACATGTTACATGTTTTGAAACTATAAAATTAGCTACTTAATTTTCATATAGAAACTTAACGCATGATATATAAAAGATTTAAGATTGTGAGTGTAGTACGTTATCTAGAAAAATCTGAAAATTTTGTTCAAAAAGAAATAAATAAAAAAACTTGAAACTCACTCTAAAACATTACATAACATATCTTTGTTTCACTTTTGAATGGTTCAGTTTAGTGCTATCCGATTCATCAGTAAACAAAAGGTCGAAAGTTAAGTTTCCCGACCACTGAGATTTATTGTGATTTTGATACGGAGAATCTCTAATTAACCATAGAAATAATTTGTTTCACCAAATGGTTCAGTTAGTATTGAATCATTCAGCATTAATAGCGTTTGTTTCATTAAAAAAATTAATAGTTCAGTTCAGTGTTGAATGGTTAAGAGATGGAGATATGCTTCATGATAATGAATGGAACATATATCAATTTTACTCTCATCTGTACTTCTACTCGAACCTTTCCCCTACCAATAGACTTTTATTTTATTGGTTTAATACTTAATGATTCAGATTTTTTCAAAAAAAAAATTAATTTTTACGGTACATATAATTTACCATTTTTATAGATGTGTGCAAACGTATATACACTTTTTATGAAATAAAAGTTGTTGTTCTTGATTAATATATGTTACCCTTTTTGGCTTGCTAAAACAAAGGTATCAGTTTACAACTCTTTTAATTATTTAATAAAAATTTGTTGTTATTAGTTAGTTTATATATATACTAGTTTAGTGTCCGCGCTACGCTAAAGAACACAACACTCAGGTGGTGACTTTAAGTGTATTCATGACGTTTTAAATCAGTTTTGAGACAAAACCGTAGTAAACCGAAACACAAGATTTATTTTAAAAAATTGTTTTTTTAGTATAGCAATATTATACTTAAATTAAAGATAATTAACTTATCAGTTTTTTGGTGTGCTTTATTTTTAAAAATAACCTTGTATAAAAAAGTTATGTATTTTTATAAAACACTGAGGTCTTTAATTGTATGTTATTACAAACTTTATTCATAATTTTCATTTTTATACCCAATCAAATACAAATCGATTCATGTACAGGGTTGAAAACGTAACTACTTTTAAATATTTCAAAAATTATTATCTAAGTATTATGGAACCAAAATGTAATTAGTGTTATTATAGTACTAGTTTAGTGTCCGCGCTACGCTCGGGAACACAATTCAAGTGATGCTTTTAAAGATGTTCCTGAATGTTTCATTCAGTTTTGAGACAAAACCATGGTAAAACAGAACACATGATATACTTTTAAAAATTAGATTTTTAGTATAGCAATATTATACTAAAATTATATAAAAATGTTATGTATATTTATAAAAATCATATAAAAATGTTATGTATACTTATAAAAATCATATAAAAATTAGAGAATAAAGTGCTTAGTTTTATGGTGTAGTTTATTTTTTTTTAAATCATAAAAAATGTTATGTATATTTATAAAACACTGAGGTCTTTAATTGTATGTTATTATTTACTTTATCAATAAGTTTTATTTTTAAACCATATCAAATATAAACCGACTCACGTATACCCCTTGTAGTAAAGGGTTAAAAATATAAATACTCTTAAATTTTTCAGAATTTTCCAAAATATTAGGGGATCAAAAATGTAATTAGTTTTATTATAATAAATTCCATATACATATTTTAAATAGAAAAATCATTATTGTGAGATAATCTCTCAAATAATGCCACATAAGCTAAAAGCTATGAAAACATGCCACATAGGATTTTTTTGTTTGGCTATATTATATAAGGATATATCTTATATACATGTTTTAAATAAAAAAATTATTATTATTAAAAAATTTCTCAAATAATACCACATAAACCAGAAACTTTAAAACAATACCACATAAACTTTTGTCATTTTGCTTTATTATATTTTCGTTAACCGAATTATTTATCATTTTCAAACAGCCATGGGTATTTTCATTGAGTTTACTTGGATTAATTCCACTTGCCGAACGTGTCAGCTTTCTAACAGAGTAAGCAGAATTAATTAATTATTATTTAATTTTAATCTTGTTTACAATTTCCAGCTATTAATTAATTATCATATATACTAACTAAATTCGTTTTTAATAATTTTTCACTCAATACAGGCAAATTTCATTCTACACAGGCCCCACTGGTAAATTTAATTATCTATATATTTGTGTTTTTGATTCTTAATCTTTAATTATTGGTGTTATGATTGTTGTTTTGTTAACTATATATTATATTGCAGTGGGAGGGTTGTTGAATGCAACTTGTGGAAATGCAACAGAACTTATTATTGCAATATTTGCATTAATTGAGAAGAAAGTTCTTGTTGTTAAATATTCTCTATTAGGCTCCATTCTCTCCAACCTTCTTTTGGTTCTAGGCACTTCTCTTCTTTGTGGGGGCATTGCAAATATTCAAACTGAACAAAAGTTTGATAGGGTAATATATTATATTATATTATTAAGTCATTAATTTTGTTTTTAGATTTATCATTGTGCACATACATATATCATGTATATATATATATATATATGTGTGTGTATGTATGTATGCGACACATTCTTGATCGGTTTGCAATAGAAGCTGGTTTTTATGTCTGCAGATTTTGTCACAACAACGTCGTGGATGTATTGCGATGAGGTGTTTTTCCCTGGGTTGGAATAAGCACAATACGGAAAAAAACCCGTCGCAGAACGTCTGTGACGCTATTGCGACGAAATCTACGACAAAAATGGTTGCGGCAAAACACTCACTTTTCTAGTTGTGTAGTACACCAGATCTATTATGACTTTGTTAAAAGGGTTCATTCCCCTCTAGTCACATAAATTTGTCGGGTTTTTATATATAAAACTTAAACCATTTCTATGAAAAGCACAAGTAGACCCTTAGTTCGAGTTGATCTATGGAGAAACAAAAGTACCTTATACAACCCTTTGACTAAAAAGTTCGAGTTTCATCACCAGTGAGATTTCTTATATATATCGTAAAGAGATATTTTTCTTATAAATTTTTTTACTAACTAACCATATCAAGGTTTATGGATATCTTTTGAAAAGTTTTGATTTTGTGTGTTCCTTAAATACCATTTTTAGAAGAGGCTTATGTGAATAAAGCATGTACACTATCACAATCTGCCAAGACAACATTCTATGTACCGACTCATGCCACATAAGCCTCTTCCAAAAATAACATTTATCAAAAACAAAACATGCACCAAACACTTTTCAAAACATACCCACAAACTAATAGTACAAGGCAAAAGTTACCTAACTAAAAAGTTCTTTTGTTAACACGTGTCATTATACCATTCGTCTACATTATATTTTTATTATTTAACAAATGTCATACATTTTTAAAAATGTAAGAAAGTTAAAGATAAGTGTATTGGTAAGTAGAGCTAATATTGATAACATATATATGTTGGAACAGAAACAAGCAGATGTCAACATAGCCTTATTGCTTCTTGGGCTGTTATGCCATCTGTTGCCACTCATGTACAAAAGTGCGGCTGATGCGAGTACAACCGCTGAAGCACTTAGTACTGCTAAAGCAACGCTGAATTTGTCCAGAGCCAGTTGCATTATAATGCTTATTGCTTACTTTGCTTACCTTGTCTTCCAACTCTTTACTCACCGCCACATCTTTGAAGGCCAAGAGGTATGAATAAACCGCGAGTATCCAAAACCTGCTGTTTATGTTTATAAACTTGTGTTAATTTGTAAATTATAACCTTAATGATGGATGAACATGTAAACTAATGTTTACCACATTGCCATAAACCTATTAAATGCACCAATGGATCTGTTAAAAAAAATGTTCTATTAATTAATTGTCCATTAATAGTTTGACTATTTTAGTCCATTAGCTATTAGTAAAGTTTAAACACTTTTTATTTTACCCAATAGTGTTTTAGAGTTTATAGTTTAAATGCAGACAAAAATAACAAATGTGATGGGCCAGGGGAAAAAGATTTAAACCCATTTTAACCAGCCCAATAGTATTATATGAGTTATTGAGTTTATATTAAGGGGCATTTACATATATGTAAAAAAACCTATATTATAAGGCTATACTTTTTTCATCTGGCCCGTGACAACGAACTCTCAAGTATCTATTATTGTAGTATAGCTATTATTGTAGTATGGTTTGACCTTTTAAATTGTTGTGAGTCGTTTAGTTTTGGTCTCAATACATTGATTTCTTGTATGAAGGAGGACGAAGATGACATGGTTGTGAGTAACGAAGAGACACCGGTGATAGGGTTTTGGAGTGGGATGATTTGGCTAATTGGGATGACTGCAATCATCTCATTGTTGTCTGAATACTTGGTTGACACTATTGAGGTATCACCATTTGATGAACCACATTAGAAATTAAGATATAGTTAATTAACCTCTTTTAAAACATGATTAATTAACTTTATCTAAATATACATTCACTACAAGAATAAACAATTTTAGCGACGAACGTTTTTCACCTTTGCCGACCAAAACTCGTCGCTAAAAGTGAGATTACGTTTTGCCGACGAAAACTAGTTACTAATTTTTTCCTCGGCAGAACCCGGTCAAAAGTTTGAAAAGGCCTGTAGCGATTAAATTCTTCGGTAAATGTGTTGACCAGTCAAAAGTTTGAAAAGGCCTGTAGCGACGAAAATCTATTGGTACGAGTTGATTTTAGCGACGAAAGGTTTCCTCGGCAAAAGTTTCCTTGCTAAATGATCTTTTACTTGTAGTGTATACAAATAAAACCACAAATGTACCAATGAAGTCTCACAACATAGTAGAGTTATTAATTGGTATAGGGTCTGGGATGAGGACAAACATTTCCTATACCAGGGTAGAGAGGTTGCGCGTAGTGAGACCATGTTTTAACTTATAACTTGACGAGATGTTTCGGTTAACAGGAAGCTTCAACTTCATGGGGTGTACCATTGAGCTTCATTAGCATCATCCTGCTACCAATAGTTGGAAATGCAGCAGAGCATGCTGGAGCAATCATCTTTGCTTTCAAAAATAAATTGGTAATTAACCTTTAATTTCAACTAAGTTTTTAAAGTTTTAGGTGACTCACATTTAAAACCCAAAAACTAAATAATCACATGTCTAACTTGATTATTCATGGTTATAATGTAGGATATAACTTTGGGTGTAGCACTTGGTTCTGCAACTCAAATTTCTGTGTTTGTGGTGAGTTTTATTTTTTTTGTTCTCTTAAACTTTAATTTCATCTACAATTGTAAAATATTTTATAAATATTTTTAAAGATAACTTTATTTTTTTATTTAGGTTCCAATGACTGTGATTGTTGCATGGATTGTTGGCATTAAAATGGATCTTGATTTTAATCTCCTTGAAACTGGTTCTCTTGCCCTCACAATTATTGCCACAGCCTTCACCTTACAGGTACATTTGTCTAGACTTTATTTACTTGTTACTAAATTTTTAGGCTAACTTCAAAATAAATATATATAACAACTTTTATAAATCAATATTTGCAGGATGGCACATCTCATTATCTTAAAGGAGTGGTTCTTTTGCTTTGCTACTTTGTCATCGGAGCTAGTTTTTTCGTCCAAACCTCTCCAACTGGTAAGATTTCTTATCGTTACGTCCTATAAAAGGTTGCATACACGCATTTTAAAATGTAAGTCGGCGTATACACAAATTAACCTTAGACCATGCATAGTGGGCCTTATAATGCCTCTCTTCCACCCTGGGGCATTATATGCATAACGCCTCAAACCTTTGTTATATGTAGTTTTTAAGAAATAAATCCAATCAAATAATAGAGGTATACTTTGTTTTGCTTTTGATATGATCAACTATTCAAATTAAGTTTCTAATCAGTTTTTTTAATATTTTTATCTATTTCAAGAACCTGGCACCAACAATGTCAATATGAGACTCAAATCATCTAACCAAGGGATCTTCAGAGTTTGAAAGGTAATTGTCTGTATACATAATAAAGAAGTTTCATGTTCCGTACGTCACCAGACAAAGTCTTAATGTGTCACAGCTAATCAAAACAATAACTCGGTCAAATTCGAATCTTGAAGTCATACTACATATCAAAGTAGAGTTGATACCAAAGTCGAAAAATCATAAGGGTTAAAATGACAATTAGTAAAAGTCAGCAACTAAAACCATAAATATATTAAAGTTAAAAAAAATCAGAAGACATGTGTCATCACGTAGAAGGCAGGTGATAACCGACCATCCTTATTAGGAAGTATACAAATTTATCTGATATTTTTATATAATTTGAATGCAGATCGAGTGTGGGATTTTTGAGAAGTAAATTAATCTGCATGCATGATACCTTCGTACTCAATTCTTTCATTGGCGTTGGACATAATGGTTTATGCATTGTTGCTTGTACAGTACAAGTACATGCTTCTAGGTCTCTGTATTATGATTTATGAGTCTACTTATTTTATGTGTGATTGTGATCATGTCTTTATAATCTTATTCTTAAATAACGTAAGATTAAACAGGCAGTGTCATACTGTTTAATATATAAACTAAATAAATTAAAAAAATATCTTTATTTTTATTCATTGTGTCATTTCTATAATCTTATTCTTAAATAACGTAAGATTAAACCGACCATCTATTTATTTGTGTAATGCCTATTTATAGGTGGCTGACCGTTGTATCTCAAAAGTCATGACAAGTATCTAAATCATCATTATTTATTAAAACGAGTTCATCATCTTCATCACTTAAAAATTAACATATTGACTTTCATCACCTAAAACACAAATAAATAGATGTAGATATATATTTTAGTGTTAGCGTTCCGAATTCGATATCAAATGAGGGGTTTTATTCTTAACTATTATGTACAAATGATGGCACATGAGACCCTAAAAAAGATGTTGTAAAATGTTTTGTCCTATACTTTTCCCTCCTCACAAACTTCCCAATATAATTTTCAAAATTACCCTACTTAATCATATTTGAAAACTATTATTACTAACCAAATGAAAGTTTTAAAGTTTTCAATGAAATGAAAGTTCACAAATGTATCTCATTCGTATTTGTCCATACTTAGCTATATCTCATCAATGTCAATTCATGTATAGCTTCCTTAGTTTATGCGCAATACTCTTTCTTCATGCACGGTAGACCCCCTTAATGCCCACTTCTATATGCTTTACCTTATCTAATGATGGTTTCTATTGAAGACTCAAAGGTTTTATGATTCGTTGAGTAATATATGAGAGTAGTGAATTATACATTATCAATGTTTTCAAAATCAGACCAGACATCAAACTGGTCTTCTTACCGGATAAAATGACCGGATGATTTTTAAATATAGATACATAAAATATTTAAAAATTTTAAAAATTTCCGATCCAACCTATTTTTCTACCGGTTCAACCGCCCGGTTTTCCGGTTCGACCGGTCGGACCGTTGCGAACTGCCGGTTCACGACTATAGCAGTTCAAACCCTTAAACCGGATCGGCTCCATGCCCGGTTCCCGGTTCAACCGGTCCGACCGGCCGATCCGGTCCGGTTTTCAAAACACTGTGCATGATATTAATTAGGGGTTACAGCATTGAAAGTCAACTACGCAAATGTCATGACAAAAAACTGTCATCGGTTACATAGATGGATCAAAACCTTGTCCATCTCCTACCATTGAAGGAACCTCTAGCACACCTGCCACCGACAACGAGCCGCCAACTCTCACAACTCGACTTAACCCTAATTTTACTACATGGGTAAGTTATGATGCTCATGTCTGCATCATCATAATATCCACCTTATCTGAAGCATCCTATGATTACATTCAAGGTAGCATAGCATGAGATATTTGTTTGACAGCTGAACGTGAATATTGAAATGAAAGATGATGAAACACAATCTGCTTATCTTACTAGGGCTCAAGGGTATGCCACTACCATATCTAACAATGGTGAACCGGTAAAAGATAGACTTAGTGATGCTTGTTATTTCTGGCCTACGTGAAGAATACAATAAATTGAAGTCCATCCTTCTTGCTAGACAAGTTTCCATTGTCTTTAATGAACTTCAGGGCCTACTTTTTGATAATAATTACCTAATCAACAAACTACCTCCACATCAACCACGTCCCAAGCTTTCACTTTTGCTACCGACACCCAAATCAAACCCTCTAATGCTACGTCCATCAACCCAACACCAGCTCAACTTTCCACCATCTAAGAAACTTCATCACAATTTAGGTACCAACTCACAACAGCCAATACACCCCCTCAAGCATACTACAGTTACCGACCACCACAAAACATCAATCGTGGTCGTGGTTACAACTTACAACAGCAACAGAGGACGTGGGCGTGATTCTAACAACCGCAACAACAACAACTGAAGTCAGTTTTAATGGGAATCGAATCAAAACACTGTTTATGTGACATCTGCCCCAAATCCAAACCCGAATGCCCGACTCGAACCCGAAGCTACCTATCTTTTATTGTATTCGTATTTAATTTTTTGAAGATTTAACGTTTCATTATTAATATAAATAAATATGTCAGATTTTATGTTATTTTCCGTCTTTAGGAAAAATCGATCGAATTCATTTCGTGTAATATCTAGCTAAGTCTACTAAATAATTACTATTTATAATAAATAAATCTCCAAAATATATAAATTGTATTTTATGGAAGAGATTTCATAGATATTATCAAAGTTGATTGCTTTTAAGTTAAATATAATCATTCAACGTCAAAAAGTAGTAGTATAAAAAAGCCAATTATATAAACGATACAAGTTAGTGTGATTAAGTTAAATTAACTTTGTGTTAAAAGTGACAAGTTTGAAACTTTAATTTAAAGTTATAGTTTAAAACTAAAAACAATGCAAACACTAGGGACTGGAAGCGTAAATATTTAAAATCCCAAACCCTTTCCCCTGCGAAGACGCATGTTTCTGACCCAATTCCGCCCACTTTAGAAAATCCCGAATTCCGGCGAAGCCAAAACCAGTTTTTAACAAATTTTAAACCAAATCGAATCCAAATAAAATGTCTGTGACATCTGCCCCAAACCAGAACCCGAATGCCCGACTTGAACCTGAAATTATCTATCTTTAATGTATACTTATTTATCTTCATTTAAATGTAACGCTTCGTTATTAAAGATATATATATATATATATATCTGTGTGTGTGTGTGTGTGTGTGTGTGTCGAGCCTTACGTTATTTCTCATCTTTAATATATAACGACCGAATTATTATCTAACGTTTACTAATTAAATACTAATTATACAATCATGTAAGCTCCAAAGTATATATATATATTGTATTTAAAAAAAATATTTTTCAAATATATTAAAGATAAATACTATTAAAGTCTCAAAATAGTTATCTAACGTCAAGAACGAAACAAAAATATGAAAACGTCACTTACATAAACTTTACGCTTCAACTCGGTTAAGTTGAAATATATTGGATTAATTAATTTTGTGCCAAAACTGTCAACTTTCAAACTTATATTAAAATATATATTATCTCAGAAATAATAAACAAACTAAAAGGGCCAAAAGTGTAACTTTTTTATTTAACCCAACCCCCACCCGCACACCCCCGCAATTCCGGCGTAACTCAATTTCCGGCCATTTGGTCGGAATATCAATTCTCCGGCAACGTTTGTTTGTCCGTTTTTAGCCATTTTAATCGCAATCCAATATATATAAAACGTCCATTAGCAAGTTTCAAACCCTTTGCCACCTTTTAATCGCCGTTTAATCAAAGCAATTCACATCAAAAATCGGTTTCAAAACTATAGCTTAAAACCCACTTAACCCAATCGATTCAAAACGTCCAAGTTCAATAAATTGGATTAACTACAACGATCATCTCAACGTTTAGAATCCAACTTTACTCACCAATCATGTCGAACCCGTTCAATTGTTTACAAATCAAACTAGTCCAATTCCTTCAACATTCACAATCCCCTAACCTCCCTTTCACTCCGTGCAACATCAAATTCTCGATTCATCAACCAAAAACCCGTAAGTAATTCGTGTTTTCATCGTTTTTATCTGTCTTCAACCAAGCACCTAAACATTGTTTTCATTTATAATTGATTTAAGGCTTTCATTTGTAGCATGTTCAAGATTGTTTCTGCAAAAGGAATTGCATTTTAACGACCTTTAACATCCATTTTGATTCTAAACCCGTCACATCGTGTTCTTCATTGTTCTTGATCGAATTCGTGCGAATCAAGTAAGTGTTTCCATATAAAATGCTCCTTATGATGTATATGGAAACCCTTCAATCAATTTCATGTTTGGTTGCTCCAATCCAAAGTAATTTGTAAATTTGTGATTCTAGGGTTTATACGATTTGGGGTATTTATTGAAAATGTGTTAAAACCAATAAAATCTGAAAGGTTATCACAAATTGGATCTAGAGTAGTTGGTTTGAATGTTTGGCAGTGACCGGAAGGTCCCTGGTTCACAACCAGTGACAAACATGCATTTTTATAATTTTTTTTGCTTAATTATCTTATTTACAAATTATTACTATTTTCCTAAACCTAAAACCAATACTATATTATATATTTAAAAAATGCTCAAAACTTATAAAATATAGCCAAAACCATGATTTTTACAAATTTAGTTTTACAAATCTATTTATTACAAATAAACTTTAAAAATACAATAAAAATGTGTTTAAATAGTTATAAAACATATACAAAGTTATATAAATACTAGTTTATACAAATGAGATTTTTTTTATGGATTTTTATATATATTACAAACTATGGTAAAAATTATAAAGTGTTTTCTAAGGAAAATATATAAAGTGCCATTGGCGAAATCGGATAAGAAATGAGATTAAGAAAAGACATAGAAAGGTTCGTAGAAGGAAAATAAATAAGTTCAAAAGAATTCCTAAGTACATCTATTTGCACTAAGGACTCTTAGGTTATAGTCTAGGTCGGTGTGTTTCTAATACTCTATCCTAGTTCACTATAACCATGGCTCTGATAACAAACTGTGACACCCCGCCCGGCGACGGAAACACCGGGCTGTCAAGTAAATTGGATATCAATAGTAAACAAAGCACATGGTAATTATTTATTAAGCCTAATAATGATTAATACATTTAGAACATGAGTCTTAAATAAAAACAACAAAGTTCATAAAACATAAACAATAATTGCAATCGTCTTTATTATTTAACTAGGTCCAAGGTAATCCTAAGTCTTAGCAAAGCAACAAAATAATATCAAACATCACCTGAAATATGTAAAAATAAATTTAGCTATTTATAGCTAGTGAGTAAACCACAAATTGGTACATAATAATATAGAAATCAGAGATCATCATAATATGCTGCGCAATCTTACATGCATAGCTATTTCATATCATTCTCGACCATGACACCTTGAACACTCATTGAAAACCATCATTGTATAGCAACTTGTAATCATTTGTCATGAGGAACCAACTCATGTTATTAATCAAAGATAATATTTCTAGCAACCATCACATAACCGTCTCGATATAAGTTATCAATAATTGTTTAAGCATCTAAGGGACGTAGCAACATAGCATAGCAACTTGTATCATTGTATAGCAACTTGTAACATTTAATAGCAACTTGTAACATTGAATGGCCGGGTTTAAATCACCTATTTTGAAATACATGTAGGTGGGTTTGTCAAACCATTAGTGCTAATATTGTACCGGTGGGATTACTAAGTAGCAATACTACTTTAAACTACCACATAAGAATTGTATCTTGTCGCGAGTCTAGACTAACACATTGTATGTTCTCTTTTGGAAAACAAATAGAAAACTGAAAACATTGTATAGTAATTGAACATATTTCAGCCCCAAAATGTAAAAGTAAAAAGGGGAGTGAATTTACTCACCTTGAAAAGCAAAGATAACCGAATCACTAGAAACATAGGTAAAGAGAACCGAGGGTTGCCCAAATGTTAGTATCACCTAATCAGTTGGGAAAACCCCTAACTTAGAAACGAAACAATAGTAACAAGAATAAAAAATCAGAGATCTAGGGTTTCGGATTTAGGATTTAGGGTTTTAAAATCACGAATTGGGATTTTGGTACGAAACGTAATAGTATTTTTGTGTTTGAATATATATATTTTATAACTATTTTTTTCGTATTTTACTTTAAATATTTGTACAATTCAAAATACTTATAAACATGTAACATTATTTCTTTGACTCTAGAAATCATAAGTTTTAAAATCCTTAAAATGTATTTAATATATATTTGTATAAGTACTAATAATCATGAAACATTATTTATAAGTTTTTATTCCTTAAAAAATATATAACTTAAATATGTTATTTAGGTTATTTAGAAAATATAATTAAATGTTTAAAATATATAAAATGTTGAAATTTGAAAAAAAAACAGGCCATGGGACTCAAACCCAGGGGCGGAGGTACCTTAGGGCTAGGGGTAGCACGGGCTACGGCTCAACTTCTCGCGTCAAAGGTAAAAAAAATTTAAAAAATACATTTTTTCGTTAAGGATACCCCTGAAAAAATAAAAGGAAACCCTTGAAATTAAAAGCCCACTATATTGTATAAAAGCAAGAGATAGAAGAAAAACAAAGTGTAAAAAATGTTAAGATGTGTGGTGTTTTGAAGAAGATGAAGTGCATGTTTTTAAAAAAGATGTGTAGAAGAAAGAGGAGCAAATAAGTTTTACTATTTAAATGTAGGTTATTTTGTGACTTGAGCCCATTTCACATAAGCCCAACAATCATTTATTTAGTTTTTAAATTTATTAGTGTGATGTAGAGGTGGACAGAAAAAACTAGAACCGGAACCAGAACCAATCAAATAACCGAAAACTGGTTCTTAGAAGAACCGGTTCTAAAAGAACCAAACCAAAACCGAACCGTATGTTCTGAATAGGTTCTACTATTTTTTTCAAATTATAGGTTCCAAAAGAACCGGAAACGGTTCCTACAAAAAACCGGTTCTTGAAAAAACTAGTGTTACTACTTATTTAATGTTTTAAAAACTATATATGTTGTAATATTTAAAGTTTTTAATGTTACTACATATTTAGTCAAAAATAATGTTACAAATTTATGACTATAGACTCTAAATGAAAGCACAATGGAGAGTGAAGATTTGCAACAGCCTAACGTTCCGGCCTATCTCATAGAAAAAAACCGTTTTTTTAAGAAACGAAACCGGTTCTAGAGAAACCGGAACCGGTTAATAGGTTCTAGTTTTTTCACCAAAAACCGGTTCTTGTAAGAACCGGTTCCTTTACCGCAAATAAGAACCAAAACTGGTTCTAGAACCGGAACCGGTTCTTAAAAAAACAATTTGTGCACCTCTAATGTGATGTGTAATAAGCATGTTATAACATATAGGGGCATTTACATATATCCCCTTTATAAGTTTGGTTATTACATATTTACCAACCTTTAAATTCAATTACATATTTTCCATTTTTAAACAATACATATTACATATTTACCTATTTTATTAAAATTAACTAACTAAATTATGAATTTACCCTTACTAAACTTAAAATATCATTTTTTTTATTATTGTTGGTTAATATTTTTACTGTTCTTTTTTTTCTTCTTCTTCTAACCATTAAAGATAAAAGCAACAACAATCATCAAATCATAAGCATTCAATAAAAAATGTTTAGAGGAATAATCAAACAAATTAAGAAACTATAGAAGTAGCAAGTGTTTTGTCATGGAATTGAAGTTGCAAAACTGATTGGAGGGTGACGGTGGCTAGTGGCTATGATTGTTGCCTTGTTGGGTAGGAGATGAAGATGATGGGTTGAGACAGAAATGGTCGGGTTTGAGGTGGAAGGAGATGAAGATGATGGGTATACGACGGTAGTGAAGGCAAAGAGGAGGTGAGCTAGAGCATAGATGAAGGATGATGTATTGATGTTGATGATGGTTCAAGTTAAGGGTGTCGAACGGTGGTGGTTATGGTGCTCGTGAAAACTAGTGCATCAATTGCAAACAAGAAAGTTAGTTTTGAGTATGATGACTGCAACGTTGAAGGAGGATGGCGGCAATGATGATTGGTGTGCAAGGTGGCTGGTAGCTTGGGTAGAAAAAGTCAAAAGAAGTTACATGTACAATTAGATACTTCCTCCGTCCCATTAGAAGTGTCCTAGTTTGAAAAACACAAAGTTTTAGGCACATTAAATGATGGATATTTTTGTTTGTCATTTAACAATAATACCCTTGACAATAAATATTATTGTGGGTCCATCATATTATTTGTTTTATGTTATTAAGGGCAAATTTGGAAGTTTACCAATAAATTTTAAAAGTGGATACTTTAAATGAGACAATTAAAAAATGCAATATGAACACTTATAATGGGACGGAGGGAGTAATAGATTTCAAGTTCAAAGTAATAATTATAAAAGGGTAAATTAGTAATCATTTAACAAATAGAAAAATATGTAATTAATTTTAAGGTTTGGGTATATATGTAATTTATGCTCTAAATAGTAGGATATATGTAAAAATTCCTAACATATATATATATATATATAGGGGAGGGATCAAGAGAGAACTCCATATTAAGTTGAGAACTTGAGAACTACCAAAAAGACAAGGGATGGAATTTTTAAAGGAGGGGTAAAATTGGAACTTTAAATATGTAAATCTTTAAACATTTCTATCTTTTGCATACGTTAAGTTTTTTAAATTTTTTTTGCACCATTAGATCAAGAATTTCATTATCTTTCATTTGAGTATAAATAACGTTATAAAAAAATAACTTTTTCTCGTTTTTTTACTTTCAATACTGCATATGTGTAATATAAGATACCGTATGTTTTTAAATTGAGAAAATGAATACGGTGTTGTTATGAACCTAAATTACCCAAGAAACCATCAAAACAACATACTTTGATAAAATATCAAAAGTTCAAGGGCATTGATTTCGATGACGTTATCACAAAAGAACAACATCATCATGCCTCAATTCCAAATTTGGATTTTCTCATATGATCGTATTGACATTGCTAGCAATAACTTGGTTCACGTTATGTGATGTGGTATGAATATGTGCAGCATGCGCATATCATAATACCAATTATATGAGTCATGTTATATTAATCTGTTAGTTGGAATTGAGAAGCCAAATTGAGTTACGGTCGATTTTTAAAGGGCGGATAATATTTTACTAAAATGAATGACGATTATTGAGTAAATGAGAAAGAGAAAATTTATGATCTAAGAGGAGAAGACTGAGTCGTCCATTAACATCGAATAAAGATCAACGAGTTAAGTTTTCTAATAAAAAAATTGAAGTTAATTTATCAAAGCTACATAATTTTAATGGTTTTACGTGTAACTTATGTGCATAACATCACCATATTCACTATCCCCTTTTAAATTTTATAGTATTGCATATATGCAGTATCGTATACTACATATATGTAGTATCAAAGTACTACATATATGCAGTATATGTAATATTGATGTATTGTTATCTTATAGTTTGAATTTCAAGTTTTTTTTTACTTTTTTATGATATTTATCATTGGTTTATTAGTTTATTATTATCTTTATGTTTAGACATAGTATAAGTATTGGTTTTGTTTTCATTTGCCATAAGTTTTTTAATATAAAATCTTATGAACTTTATTATTGGTTATTTGAGATCATATGTACACTTTAAATAATTATTAGACTCTTGAGTCATTTGGCCACTTAATAAATGCATCATGTACATTGATACTACATATATGTAGTATCAAAAAAACCAAAATGTGATTTTTAAAATTTTTTAATGTAAATACCGTATGAAAAAGTTAGTAACGTTTAAAGAAAAATATAATCAAATACAATATCGCAATACTACATATATGTAGTATGAAATTTAAAAAAACGAGAAAAAAAATATTTTTTATGACGTTATTTATACTCAAATGAAAGATAATGAAATTCTTGATCTAATGATGCAATTTTTTTAAAATAATATTAACGTATGCAAAAGATAGAAATGTTTAAAGATTTATATATTTAAATTTTCAATTTTACCCTTCCTCTTTAAAATTCCATCCCTTGTATTTTTTGTAGTTCTCTAGTTCTCAACTTAAAATAAGTTCTCTCTTGAACCCTACCCTATATATATATATATATATATATATATATATATATATATTTTTTAAAAAAAAATTGCATACATTAATATTATTTTAAAAAAATTTCTATCTTTTGCATACATTAATATTATTTTAAAAAAATTGCACCATTAGATCAAGAATTTCATTATCTTTCATTTGAGTATAAATAACGTCATAAAAAATATTTCTTTTCTCGTTTTTATAAATTTCATACTACATATATGTAGTATTGTGATATTGTATTTGATTATATTTTTCGTTAAACATTACTAACTTTTTCATACGTTATTTACAATAAACAATTTTAAAAATCACATTTTGGTTTTTTTGATACTACATATATGTAGTATCAATGTACTTAATGCATTTATTAAGTGACCAAATGACTCAAGAGTCTAATAATTATTTAAAGTGTACATATGATCTCAAATAACCAATAACAAAGTTCATAAGATTTCATATTAAAAAACTTATGGCAAATGAAAACAAAACCAATACTTATACTTTGTCTAAACATAAAGATAATAATAAACTAATAAACCAATGATAAATATCATAAAAAGGTAAAAAAAAAACTTGAAATTCAAACTATAAGATAATGATGCATCAATATTGCATATACTGCATATATGTAGTACTTTGATATTACATATATGTAGTATATGATACTGCATATATGCATTACTATAAAATTTTAAAAGGAGATAGTGAATATGGTGATGTTATGCACATAAGTTACACGTAATACCATTAAAATTACGTAGTTTTGATAAATTAACTTAACATTTTTTATTACAAAACTTAACTCGTTGATCTTTATTCAATGTTAATGGACGACTCAGTCTTCTCCTCTTAGATCATAATTTTTCTCTTTCTCATTTACTCAATAATCGTCATTCATTTTAGTAAAATATTATCCGCCCTTTAAAAATCGATCGTAACTCAATTTGGCTTCTCAATTCCAACTAACAGATTAATATAACATGACTCATATAATTGGTATTATGATATGCGCATGCTGCACATATTCATACCACATCACATAACGTGAACCAAGTTATTGCTAGCAATGTCAATACGATCATATGAGAAAATCCAAATTTGGAATTGAGGCATGATGATGTTGTTTTTTTATGATAACGTCATCGAAATCAATGCCCTTGAACTTTTGATATTTTATCAAAGTATGTAGTTTTGATGGTTTCTTGGGTAATTTAGGTTCATAACAGCACCGTATTCATTTCCCCAATTTAAAAACATACGGTATCGTATATTACATATATGCAGTATTGAAAGTAAAAAAAAACGAGAAAAAATTATTTTTTTATAACGTTATTTATACTCAAATGAAAGATAATGAAATTCTTGATCTAATGGTGCCAAAAAAATTTAAAAAACTTAATGTATGCAAAAGATAGAAATGTTTCAAGAATTACATATTTAAAGTTCCAATTTTACCCATCTTTTAAAAATTTCATCCATACTTTTTTTTAGTTCTCTAGTTCTCAACTTAATATGGAGTTCTCTCTTGATCCCTCCCCTATATATATATATATATATATATATATATATAGGGGAGGGATTTTCTACAAAGGGCCAAAACTCTAAAAAGGCTAAGAAGGAATCTGGGGCGTCGGATTATGGTGTTTACGGTCCAGATGAATGCGGTGGCAGTTTTGTAAATATTATGATGTTTTGGTTACGCGCGAGATGGATTTAGGGGTATATTTGTCATTGTGCGTTTTTAACACCACAATTCTAACGCCATGGTGTTTCTTAGATCTGAGTCTTCTGAATCATGGTGTTTTTTACGCTTGAACTGATCATAGTAAAAACAGTTGACATGTTTGGTGTTTTATTTTCACACATCTTTTCATGGCGTTTCTAACTTTTCCCATGGTGTTTCTTAGCACTATCAAATGGGATCTGTGTCTTCTGATCATGGCGTTTTTAACATTTGACCTGATCACTAAAAACACCATGACTCAAAATGTTAAAAACACAATGATTCAGAAGAACAGAACATTGATTGGAGGTTCGTAATTAGTAAACGAAAACGTCAAAAACAAACAAAAACATCATCGCTTTCAGTATTCGCCATATATGAATGATTATGGATTCAAAATTAATAAACGTCAAAAAAACACCATAAGATGACGATAACGCAGTGTTAAAAACACCATAGAAGAACAAATCTCATTTAGCGTCAACGCGTAAAATGACGATAAGATGACGATAACGCAGTGTTAAGATGACACATCGATTAGGTATGTGTTTAAGTTTGTTTATTATCGTGTTTTTTAGTTATTGTATGAACGTACGGAAATTTTTTTGGGGATCCCCCTCAAATTTTGGGCTAGCTCCGCCACTGCTCAAACCCATGGCCATTTCATTCATGGCAGAAGCAGTAACCACTAGACTAGATCATCATTTTGTTAATTATTCTGATTTTTAATTGTTTTAACTCATTATAATAAGCAGCACCCAATTCATATTCAAGCCCTAAAACAAAGATCCATTCAATTCGTTCAACCTGTTAATCCAATCCAAAACAAAACCTATAGCTTTTAATCTACATCGTATCACGAATTATTTTGATGTAAAATACTTACTTGCTTATGAAGGTTGGATACAGATTTGAATAAGATGAAATCCCCGACTGATCTTGAAGAAATTATGAATCTAGAACTGAAATGAGATGGAATTGATGATTTAGAAAGGTGTAAATGATCGATAGGATTAAAACGAATGTAGCAATTACTAGAATTGATGCTTGGAAAGGTGAAGAACACAAGGTTGCCGAAAAAAGTGTTTGGTCGATTGATTCGGTTATGGCAGAGCAAGTTTGAAGTGTTTGGGTGAATGATTTAAGTTAGTCGAGTAGTATAGGATGATTTGGAATGAACCAATCGTTGATTACGGGTTTAATTTTGGAAAAGAGAATTTCAAGTTTTAAATCTTGAAAACCAATTATATTAATTTAAGCTGTAAACGCGTAATTATCATCAATACGAGTTTGAAACAGGTAAAGGGTGGTTTTTGGAAGGTTTCGGTGATTGAAATTTGTTAAAACCGTGCAAAATGGTAGTCGCTGGAGTTGGGGTCTGTTAGCCGGAAATTAGTCGGCGCCGGAGAGGGTTTGGGGCCGGAAGCGCGGGCTAGGGGATTTGGGCTGGGTTAAAAAAATCTTAAACATTCAACCCCTATGGTTTTGAGTTTGTTTAATTTAGTTAATTAACTTTTAATTCAAGTTTCAAGATTTACATTTTTGACCCAAAGTTAGTTTATGAATTATATTAACTAACTAACTTTAACCGAGTTGAGACGTAACGTTTGTATAAATAACGTTTTTATATTTTTAGTTCGTTTATGTCGTTAAGAGACCATTTTTAGACTTAGAAGCGATTTTGTTTAACAATTTTTATGAAATCTTTTTTATAAACTATATATATATATATATATATATATATATATATTTGAGTTTTATTTTTACAAATAGTATTTACGTAGATATTTGCGACATAAATACGATCGATTTATTAACACGTGAATAAAGTAGAATCCAATGTATTTATTCATAATAATAATGACGAACGTTACATTTTAAAGCAATAAATACGGATACAAATAGAAGTAGATAATCTCGGGTTCAAGTCGGGCATTTAGGTTCGGGTTTGGGCAGATGTCACACTTAGTCTATGTGATTGATCCACATTTGACCTAAAGGATCTTGGAACTCTTGACTTTTTTTTCAGCATTGAACGAGCTCTTGCAACGAGTTGATTTGTCCGCTGCCAAACCAGTTCCATCAAATATGAGTACATCCAACTCGTTATCTCTACATGTCAACCTAACATTCTTAGATCCAGACAAATATAGACAAATGGTAGGTGCCTTATAGTATGCTACCCTATCTAGACCTGATGTCTCTTTTGCAGTCAACAAAGTTTTTTCAGTTTACGCATGCTCCCATTCCAAATCAGTGGTCTGCGGTTAAACGTATCTTATGGTATCTCCTAGGCATCTTCAATCATAGTAGGTATGGCAATGGGCCGGGTTTGGGACAGGTATTAGTAATCACAGGCCCGTACGCAAATGTAAAACCAGTCCCATACCCGGCCCAATACCCATCGGGTATCAATCGGGTAATTACCCGTCGGGTATCGGGCATACCCATGGGTATCGTGAATACCCGTCAATTACTTCCAAAATATAAAAATGATACATACATACATACATAGTAAAATGTATCATATCCAAATAAATAAATTTTCAAGATATATGAATCTAAAAGAAACAATGGCGGTAAATATCAAAAGATGATTCATTATCTAAATAATATCAAAATGAGTAAGTAGTTCATCTTCCAAAACAAGTTATTATTAACTCATAAAAAAGATTAATGAAAAAATACACAAAACAAAGATACTCACTTGCTTTCATATTTAATATAAAACATATTAAAAAAAACTAGATCATCTAATATAAAACATATTAATAAAAACTACTTCATCTAAAGGCTAAAACTAAAGAAGATTAGTGATATATATATATATATATATATATATATATATATATATATATATATATATATATATATATATATATATATTCGGGCCGGGTACGGGACTGGTTCATATGATCCCATACCCGTACCCGAACCTAGATTTTTTAAAAACCAAATCCCATACCCGAAAATCCAGGCAATTACCCGGCCCGAATACTTCGGGTTTCGGTTTTTCCCATCGGGCTCGGGTTTTATTGCCATCCCTAAATCATAGACTCCTTATCAAACTACCGACATGACATTCAAGCATGCTCTGATGCTTACTGGGCTAGATGTCTAAATGATCGCAAATCCACTTGGGGATTTACCATCTACTTCGGGTCTAATCCAATCTCATGGACAACTCGCAAACAACGCATAGTTTCTAGACCATCTATTGAATTCGAGTACAAGGCTATGGCTGACACAGTTGCAGAACTTACTTGACTACATGCTCTTCTCCATGAACTTGGTGTTACCACAAAGTCCGCATCCACTTTATGGTGCGACAACTTGGGTGCGACATACTTATCCTCTAATCCTGTGTTTCATGCTCGAATCAAACATGTTGAGGTTGATTTCCACTTTTTCTAGGAAAACATTGCTACTAGCATGCTACATGTGTAATTTATCTCCCCTAGTAATCAGATAGCAAACATTTTTACAAAGCCCTTGACAACCGACCGTCAATTTTTTTACAAGACAAGCTACATGTCATTTCTAGATGTTAGACATAACCAAAGGCTAAAAAAATACCTTTAAAATGTAGAAAGAAAAAAGAAAGAAATATAGCACGCTCCTGGCACGTGCGAACATTTGAAATTTATCATCTCAACGATGCTAGGGTTTTAGAAAAGACAGGTCGGCGATCTCGGGCAGTTGGGTCAGCTGCCCGTTTTTACAATATTTTCTTCTACTTCCCCTTTAACCTCCCGCTTCCTGCAATTCATTCGAAATATATACATACATACGCCTCTCTCCAATTTCACCTTTCAATCGCCCTTTCAAATCTCATCTCTGCTCATCAGATTTTCTCTAAAACTAAGGTATATAACTAGCTCATTGTCGTCTAAACTTTCAGTTAGGGTTTATTTCATTTTTTAACTGTAGATCTCTGTTTACTTCATGTTTTGCTATCGTAACTGTAACGATTTTGTGTTCACGCTTCCGATTGATGTATGTGCTTTGCTTACAGATCTTAGTTTACTCGTTGATTGTTGTTTTCACTTGATTTCGTTGTTTCAGTATTTGATAACGGCGCTGTGAAACGCCGTGCGTTTTGTACTGAAGTTACCGATTTTTGCTTATGTGATGTTTTGATTTTGAATATTAAATGATAGATTTGGGGAAAAGCTGTGTTTTACGCTTTTAGTGTGTATTGGTGGAGTATGATTGATTAGAGTATTGGTAACTGTGAAAATATGATACTTGTGTGTCCTCAATTGTGTTAGAAGCTCAAGTTATATTATTAAGTGCTGAAGATTTCATCGGGGGAAAATTGGATTTAATAGTGATTAAGAACTGGTATTTTGGATTAAAACCTTTTTAGTTGTTATAGTTAATCTACAGCGTAAAGTTATGTTTTTCCGAATAGCCGTTGTTTGGCATTGTTATACTGTTTAACCAATTTTTACTGCTACTGTTTTCTAGCTGTTACTCATTGTGGTTATGGTTGGTTTTTGAGATACTTTTTGTACTTCTATTCTGTGTTTGAAGTGGAACTAAAATGATTATTAATCTTTGTATTTTTTGAATAGGAAAAAATGGCGGTGGAGATTACCGAGTTTTTGTTATCTGCCCAATCACCTGATGCAAAGGTCCGAACTGAGGCGGAGAATAGGCTTCGACAGTTTCAAGAGCAAAACTTTCCTGGATTTCTCCTTTCTTTGTCACACGAGCTATCAACTGATGTTAAACCTTTGGAGTCTCGTAGATTGGCTGGTATTGTGCTTAAGAACTCTTTGGATGCTAAAGATGCTGCAACAAGGGAACACTTAGTGCAACGGTGGATGTCAAATGATGTTTCTATTAGATCCCAAGTCAAAGGCTTGCTGTTATTTACTCTTGGCTCGTCTGTCTCTGAAGCAGGGCACACTGCTGCCCAAGTCATTGCTAAAATTGCTTCCATAGAAATTCCAAAAAAAGAATGGCCTGATCTTATTGGTTCTTTGCTTGGAAATATGACCCAACAAGACACACCAGCATCTTTGAAACAAGCAACTTTAGAGGCCCTTGGGTATGTATGTGAAGAGATTTCTCACAATGATTTGGTGCAGGATGAGGTTAACTCTGTTCTCACTGCTGTAGTCCAGGGTATGAATGTTTCTGAACAGAGCTCTGTACGCCTTGCAGCAACTACTGCATTGTACAATGCTCTTGATTTTGCACAAAGCAATTTTGAAAATGAGATGGAGAGGAACTTCATCATGAAAGTTGTTTGTGAAACAGCCACAGCGAAAGAAGCAGACATTAGACAGGCTGCTTTTGAATGTCTAGTTTCAATAGCATCAACCTACTATGATGTTTTAGAGCCGTATATGCAGACTCTTTTTGAACTAACCGCAAATGCTGTCAGAGGAGATGAGGAAGGTGTTGCTCTTCAAGCAATTGAGTTCTGGAGTTCGATATGTGATGAAGAGATTGAGCTTCAAGACTTTGAAAGTGATGATTCATCCCCTCATTCAAATTTTATTAAGAAGGCTCTACCGCTGTTGGTTCCCATGTTGCTTGAAACTTTATTGAAGCAGGATGAAGATCAGGATCAAGAAGATGATATCTGGAATCTTGCTATGGCAGGGGGAACATGCCTTGGTCTTGTTGCTAAAACTGTAGGTGATGATATTGTTCCTTTGGTTATGCCTTTTGTGCAGGATAACATATCAAAGCCGGATTGGCGCCCTCGTGAGGCAGCTACATATGCATTTGGATCAATTCTTGATGGCCCAAGTGTTGATAAGCTGTCTCCGATGGTTATCTCAGCATTAGATTTTCTTCTTAATGCTATGAGAGATCAAAACAGCCATGTGAAAGAAACCACTGCATGGACCCTAAGCCGTATTTTTGAATTGCTGCACAGTCCAGACGCTGGCTTTTCTGTTATTTCGCCTGCTAATCTTCAACGAATTATGGTGGTTCTTCTAGAAAGCATCAAAGATTCTCCTCATGTTGCAGAGAAGGTCTGTGGGGCTATATATTATCTTGCCCAAGGCTATGAGAGTTTTGAAGCTGGCTCCTCTGTTCTCACACCATATCTTCCAGATATCATAACCTCACTTCTAGCTGCTGCTGAACGAACAGATGCCCATGATACAAAGTTAAGGTCTGCAGCTTATGAAACATTGAATGAGGTGGTTAGAAGTTCTAACCTTGTTGAATCATCTCAAATAATAACACAACTTCTCCCTGTTATTATGACCAAGTTGGGACAAACAATCGAGCTTCAGATTGTGTCATCAGATGATAGAGAAAAGCAAGGAGATCTTCAAGCTCTGCTTTGTGGTGTCATGCAAGTAATCATTCAGAAACTTAGCAGCAGCGATGGAACTAAGGTCATTATATTTCAAGCTGCCGATCAGATTATGATGCTATTTTTGAAGGTGTTTGCTTGTCGTAGCTCAACAGTACATGAAGAAGCAATGCTTGCCATTGGTGCTCTTGCTTATGCGACTGGACCAGAGTTCGCGAAGTATATGACAGAGTTCTACAAATATTTGGAAATGGGTCTTCAGAATTTTGAAGAATACCAGGTTTGTTCCATCTCTGTTGGTGTTGTTGGGGATATATGTCGGGCTTTGGAGGACAAGATATTACCTTATTGTGATAATATCATGACGCTCCTCCTTAAGGATCTTTCTAGTGGTGATCTACATCGTTCTGTTAAGCCTCCAATTTTTTCATGCTTTGGGGACGTTGCGCTTGCAATTGGGGAACACTTTGAGAAGTATGTTTCTTATGCAATGCCAATGATGCAAGGAGCTGCTGAAGTATGTGCACAAATTGACATCAATGATGAAGAGATGGTGGAGTATAGCAATCAGCTCAAGAAAAGTATATTCGAGGCATATTCAGGTATCTTACAAGGGTTCAAGAGCTCAAAGGCCGATATCATGTTGCCTCATGCTCCACATCTTTTGAAGTTCATTGAAGTTGTTGCTAAAGATTCTTGCAGGTATTATTATATTTGGTTTTAGTTTTTTCAACTTTTTTACTAACAATTTGTTTCATATGCTAATTTGTTTGATGTTTGCCTTGTAACTGATGTTGAATGAAGTGTTTTTATGTTGTTTTCTTTTATACACTCATCATCCATAATAATAAACAGTTTGGTTTAGTAGCTAGATTGTCTTCCAATCCTAATATTGGAAATGGTCCAATAGCTTTAGGAAGGAGTTAATCTAACAAAAAAGTCACGCGATACTTTTATTGTAAAATGCTCTAAATTTTGGATTGGGTTTTGCAGGGACGAGAGTGTGGTAAGAGCCGCAGTAGCAGTGTTGGGAGATCTTGCAGATGCACTTGGTGCAAAAGTGAAGATGCATTTCAAGGATATGGCATTTTGTGGTGAATTCTTGGGAGAATGTCTCCAGTCTGAAGACGAACAACTCAAAGAGACGGCTACTTGGACCCAAGGGATGATTGGGCGTGTATTTTCCGTATGCGGGTAACTTTTAGTTATTGAAAATTATGCTTTTTCATGGTGTCAGTTTGATATTGTGGGTGTCAGGGCAGGAAAGTGTCATTTGTTCGTTGTGTTTTTTGTACTATGAATTTAAGTACAAATTTGGGGGAATGGTCACTATTATGTACAAGACTAGGCCACTATAACGGTGGCTGATCATTTTTATGAAATTTTGTTCGGTTACAACTACAACTACGGTAGATGCGCACCTCATGAGGTCAATGCTGCTCACTTCCTTTGTTTTGATTCTGCCTATGTGTAGAGTGGCGTTAAAAACCATTCACCATGAAATTTTTATATTTTTTTTGCGAGATTTGTATATTTTATTAATAAATTTTGAGTGATCGTGAGTGGAGAAAAATATAAATAAATATATAGAAAATTCATTATTTGTCGGTAAAATTAAGGAATACTATTTAGTATTCATCATGAGTTTCTTAATATTTAGTGGTGGTTAGTTTATGAAAGAGAGATAATAATGAAGTATTATTAAATTATAAATGAGAGAAAATAGTATTTTTTAGATAATTATATGAATAAAAGTATAGAATCTATTGTGAATGCTTTAAAGAGCTCTATGATGTCTCATATAACGCCCAAACACCGCCCATTAGGGTTATGGTAGAGAAATTGCCTTTGGGCGTGAGAAGCAAAGTACCATGCACGTTTAAAAATTCCTACCAGTCAAAAATTTTCAACTAATTTTATCTGTTTAACTCTTGCTAGACAGTTATTATGTAATCATTAATAGATGTTTTATGAAACTTCATCCATACCTGTTTGTTAGGTGATTAACATGTGACATAATGTATATCAAGTGACTTTATGACTGCAAATACCTATCAAGCCCAAACCAAACTACGCTCTAGAATCCAAAGAAACTCGTACAAACAACACAAATGAAGAAATTAACGAAAGCTTAAACAACACACTAAGAAGATCATTATGATCATCTGATACAAAATTGACTCAATGATTCAATACAATGAAATAGAAACTGACATATTTGTTAGACATAGTGAAATTCTTAGAATGAGTGGACGGTGTGTCGAAGAATCGGAGCTCAAAAATGTAAGAGGGAGAAAATAAAAGAGTGTGAATAACACACTTTTCAATCTTGAATAGGCTGCTTTACATAAGTACATATAAATGACTATCTTAGGTGTGTAAATTTAAGAGTAAACGGGTTTTGGGGTTTGACAGTTTCTGCTGGATCCAAGCAACACTTGACTCTAACGATATATGAGGTAGATCAATTTAGGAGTAAAGTAATATAGAACCTCTATCTAAAAAAATATAAAATTACAAAAGAAATTTATGTATGAAAATGAATTGTTACATCTATATATTAGTACGCAAATTTGAATACTCTCTTTTTTGGCTTTTAATGTTGACCATCAACTATTACATTTTTGCATTTTACTCACAAACTAGATTTAACACCAGGTCGCGCGTTGCAGCAGTCGGGTCGTGTGTATTTGACTTCGTCATACGTGTTGAAAAAAAAGTTTCATGCCTCGTACGTCATGACGAAAAAACGTAATGTGTCACATGTTAAAAACGATGAAAGTCGTATTATATGTCAAAGTAGAGTAAGAGAGCAAAGTCGAAAACTTATCAGGGGCTAAAATGACAATTAGTAAAAATCATACTATGTGTCAAAGTGGAGTAAGAGATCAAAGTCAAAAACTCATCAGGAGCACAAACGACAATTAGTAAAACTCGGGGACTAAAACCGTCAATGCGTTAAAAGTCGGGGATTAAAACCGTTAATACTTTAAATTAGGAAAAGTTAAAACGCGGCGCGGCGGGACGGGAGAGGCCGGTGCAAAGCAGTCAAAAACTCATTAGGAGCACAAACGACAATTAGTAAAAGTCGGGGACTAAAACCATCAATGCGTTAAAAGTCGAGGATTAAAACCGTTAATACGTTAAAGTACGAAAAAGTTGAAACGAGGCGCCGTGGGACAGGAGAGGCCGGTGCAAAGCACCGACCTTCCCATTTAGTCGGTATATAAATGCCATCACTTTATTGTTTTTTTTTAACTTTTTCATTGAACACTTTGGTCACGAGCTCTTTCTAGCGTTTGTTTTGTAGTTTCATCAGGGGTAACTTTATAGAAACATAACTAAGTTTTGATTTTGTTTCGATTAAATCACTCAAACTTTTTTTTCCAATTAGATAACTTATTTTTAAGTTTTGTTCTCAATTAATTCATTCAAACTTTATTTTGTTTCATTTAGATAACTTATCTTTCAATTGTGTTTCAATTAAGTCACTTAAACCGCTGAAACGAACCGCTGTAAAAATATAGTTTTGGTGTTTGTCAGATAGATAAATGATCCTTCAACTCCTATAATTCTGGATGATGGAGTTAATTTGTGTTTTAATATGCATGCTTAGCAAAAAACACCATGTATCGTGCCAAAAGATCATTCACCATGTATCGTTCCAAAAGACCATTCACCATGTTTTAATACGCCTTTCGTCTTTTTTTAACAACATGCATCGTGTCAAAAGACCAAAACGCCCTTCCACCTTTTTTTTAACTCATGGATACATGTTTGAGTGTTATTGCTTTCTATACTTTTTACACTTTTTGCCATTTGTAAAAAAACCCAATCTATATATATTAGTACCCATATACTATAAAAGATTTTGATTATATAAGTTTTAACTAAATTTAGGTATCATTTACTTTTAACATATTCTCAAAAAAAATATGATTTATAATAATTAGTAAAAATTTTATTTAAATATATCAAATTAAAAGATAATTAATGATAATCCATAAATTTATTTTAAGTGAGCAAGCAAAGAGATCTAGATGAATGATTAAATGAGTTGTTAAATTAGAGCCCTCACTGCTTCAGCCGAGCCAAGACGCCAAGCCCGCCTCAGCCATCAAGCCCACCACGCCACCACCGCTCTGCCACCACCGCTCTGCCACCACCGCCGACATCCTCCACCCTCTGGCGGCAACTGTCTTCAATCTTCATCTCGCCCTTTGCTAAAAATAGGTATTATTTATTCAATGTTCAGTACCTTAATTGTGTGATTGGATGTGTATATGTTTGATTGAATAAGCTTGGATGTTTGATTGTCAGTTATTCAATGGTCGCTAGGTTAATCTTTTCTATATAATTTGTTTGCTCATTTCCTGTTGCCGGATCCTAATCCTATCATATAAATTTCAAAACCCTAAATTTAGGTTATGTTCAAGCTTGAATTACACTTTTGAATATAATATATACTTATATAATAAGTTATATTAAATCGTTTTATGGTCCTAGATTAGTATATGCTGACAATTGGTTACTTACTATGTTATTTGATTATGATTTTTCACCAGCTTGTGCAGTTTCTGAAATTGATCAAAACTATTGTGAAAAGGGAAAGATGCTTTCAGGTTTGAAGTTCATACCGCGTGATCAGATGGATAAAGTATGCCTCATTTATTTGCTCTTGTTTGTTTATACTTCAGCTAATTACATTCATTATGCTACAAATGTGAGGTGTTGGATTTGTATTAAATTCTCTATGTGTGTTTGTGTTTTAAAAAAAATTTCTTGTAGATACATGATGAGCAGTCAAGTGATTCGGATAAAAGGACAAGTTACAAAAAGAAAAAGAAGTCTCGTTACAGTGACGATGGATCTGAGAAAATCAAGAGACGTTCAAAAAAGAAATGGTATTCGTCAGAAGAAGATTCATCGAATGATAGTGAAAGTGGCAGTGATACAAAGACACGTAGGAAAAGGAAAGGGAAGTCAAAGAAATCAAGGAAGAATAAGGAATATTCGAGTGACGATGATGATGATGATGAAGTAGCGGACAAAGGACATAAGAAGAAGGGCAAGTCAAGATTAGATAAGAATGTTGAAACCGGCATAGATGGTATGCGTTGTCTGCTGTTTGCAAGATTGTTCTTTTATTACTTTTAAGGAATCACTTTGATTAATAATTTTTTTTGTATCGCAGGTGTATCTCATTCTCAAAATGGTGAAAACATCGTGAGGAAGGAAATGGGATTGGAATGGATGTTAAGGCCTAAAGAAGATGCAGAGCACAAATCTGCATTGACGTCTTCTGATCTGCTGCAAGAAACTCCTGCCAAGGAGGTATGCTTAAATTTTATTTTAGTTGTTATATACAACTAGATAGATGCGGGTCGCCCGCTCGTTGCGCGGGCGTTGTGTTTTGCCAGTATGTTATCATTTTCAGTTTGCATAAGTTTTGCTTTATAGAACTGCACAACACGGGTGGGTCTTGATAATCAACAGATTTATTCACTTAGTATTTTTGGCATAAATACTAAATAAAGACACAGTTCGATCAATAGTTTTTGACATACAACACTACATAAACTTTTATCATGCTTATATAACCTTGCACATTTGATGTTGCACCACATACTTGATTACTTGCACTTGTAAACCGCTTCAAAAGATGTGTTGCTTCATTCTTGTTATTCTGCAAAAGAAGTCTTACAAAAGTCATCAGTTGTTGATTTCCTGTCATCCTAATATGCATCTTTTTTCTCTTCATTGAGGTGTTTGTTTCACTTTGTGCATATAATGTGCTAGTGTTATGTTTTGATCATAAATAATAATATCTAATAATGATTTTCAGCTATAAAGGCTAAGCTACACATCATACAAAATACATACATTCACACACATAGCATACCAAAACCATAGTATTTGCAAATAAGAAAGTGGAAATGATAAAACTACACTGAAAAAAAAGCAATACAAAGGAAAAATAAATTACCCAAAAATCATGCTTAGAAATCAATTAAGAATACTTGTATAGTTGCATCAAAATTGGCATGTCCACTTGCAGGCTCAAAAGTCATTTTTGCCACTTTCATAACGATGGAATCAAATGCCAACACAGTTGGCCATGTAAAAAAGGTAGCAGCACTACTAAAGTATTAGACACCTTCATATAAGAGTGTTAAAAAAACTTTTAGAACACTTGTGATGACTTATACATTATCCAACTTACATAGTGTAAATGCAAACAGTGCAGAACAACATGAAAGATAAAAATGGCAGACATTTCTCATAGTTAATCGTAACCCGAAATCTGAACCAATGGTACTCAAACTAATAAATAATAATTAATCTGAATAAGCCTATCACGGTTTACGATAATAAGTGAGCACGATGTAGAACATTTTGTACACTAAATGGTTCAATATATTGGACTTTGGATGGATCCGATTAACCCCAAATACCCATTTAGGTAGTGCACTTAAGTATTTTAATCTGTGTGTTGTAAGAAATGTTATTATTACAACCATTTCTTATCCATTTGCAAGTTGTTACATTTGTCATTGATTGCATTCTTCATATCTTATAAACTGTTATATAGCTATAATAGAAAAATAAATATGATGTTTATTCCGGTCGTTAAAGTCAAAGCTACAACTAAAATTGAACTTTAAAAGCTAATGCTAAAGATCGGTATTAATTACCCTATTAATATAACATAAAAACCTATGAGTTTAACCTGATTAGCAAGTTTCAAATGGATACTTATGTATAAGCATCAAAGTGTTAGCATACATAGTTACACAAAAAAAAATTTAACCTGCAGAACTACAAAGCGATCCTTAATCCTTCAAAAATTGGAACAATAATCTGCAATGGTAACAAAGAAAAAACAAACACATTAGTACAAATCGTCAACAATCTAAAAAAACTTAAAAAATTGAATGAGCTAAAAAAACGATCAAACGGCAATCCAAAGCCATTGGGCACCAATCAAAGTCACCCCCAAATCACTAACACCCAAAAACCACAAATTTCCGGTTTGAAATGGAGCTTTTAAACTGATTTCCACATACATGCAACATTATCGGACCTCAACACTCACCAAGGCCACTCAATTTTAACCTAAGCCGTCGGCAATCGCGGCAGGTTATTGACGCTGCTCGGCAGTCAGCTCTACCAAGATCTTTTCGTGGCATTCAACGAAGGTTGCATGTCGAAGGCCACGTCCGGCATCTTCATCGTCTGATCTCAACCTCTATATCATCTCACATTACGTCTCTTTTTCTGTCTAGGTTTCCATGGCACCATTGGAGATTGCTGGCCACATTCCACGTATATGAAAGCTTTAAAACCCATAACTGATCACCTGTGAAAACCCCTAGATACCCTTTAGAATTACTGTTCAATTCCTTTTGATTTTCAACAAAAGAAGAATATATTTTTGGTTATGATCAATCTTCAGATATATGTTCTTGTAGCTAAGAAATTATAATGGTGAGGTTTTTAGTTTGAACATTAGGACCATCGTTTCAACTTCTGTCTCTATGTGTCATATTTTTTTATTTTCATGGTTTCTTTTATTAGTTATCTTCTATGGTTTAACTTGAGGGATAGGTAATTGATTGGCTGTATCTTTTTAGTTTGTTGTGGCAGACGAGAACCATAATGAAAATGTATTTCTTGTTCTTAAACTTGGAAAAGTTCTGCTTTTTCAGTGTCACCTATGTGATATGGGAGTTGGGACTAATTAGGCCATTGTGTGCTGGTAGATACTGTAGGGAACAAAAAGGAAGAATATGCTTTAAATTTGCTAAATGACATATCCCATAACCTGGAGCTGGTGCATGGTAGGTCTTCTCTAGCCACTGACTAGGAGCTTTAGTGTTACACACTTTATATCCATAAAGGAGTTAATTGAAATCATAATTTACCTAATCTTCCTTCATTATGTTTTTTTTCATCTTTTTAGTGCTCTTACAGTTGTTATTTTGGAGTATCGAGTGAATAACTTGCTTTTCAATTCTGCAATCGGCACTATCATTTGCTTGCCATGTAATAACCATATGCTGTTTTATTTTCAGATTAAAAAGGCAAACCCAAGAGAGCTGAATCCTTACTTAAAGAATGATGGAAGTGGTTACCCGGAAGAGGAAGATGGAGAGAGTAATCTGCTGTCAACATCTGTAGTAGGGGATGGAGGTGCCAGCTGGAGGCTTAAGGCCTTGAAACGTGCTCAGGAGCAAGCAGCTCGTGAAGGAAAAAAACTTGATGAGGTTTTACATATTTTCATTAATATAATATATGATCATCATCACCTCATCTATCATTTATTTGTGATTATTATCATCATCATAATGTAAATATTTTGACTTTATAGGTAGTTGGAGAGCGTTGGGGTTCTTTGGGTAACCTAGCAGTTTCCGTGGCATCAGGTTCCGCTGCACCTTCTCATGCTCACCTTCATGCCATCAAGAACAGAATAAGACATCAGACTAGGGATCAGCAAAATGTAAGCATTACTGTAGTCCAAAACATTGCATCTAAAGTAGGTATAGGTCATTAATATCGATTCATGGGAAAATATTCGTCCAAATTATTCAAAAAGATAAATCTTTTTAGTTACAAATTACCCATCTTCGTGGTCTGTTTCTTCACTTGTTTTTATTGGTGAAAATTTGGCATCTAGGTTAATGTCCTACACTTGTACTTTCCATAAGCTATTGTTGAGTTTGTTGGTTTGATAATGCATGTATGTGTTGGTATCAGGACACTGAAAAGGACAGCAAGAAGGAAACACCTGAGCGTCATCATACAAAAATGAGAATGCCGAGACATGATGATTCTTTATCTTGGGGGAAGCGGAAAAATCAGAACACGTCGGTTAAGGATGCTGGTGTCATTTCTTCTGCATTGTCCAGCATGCAGAAGTTCTCCAATGATGGGAGTTTTATGCAAGAATTCAGGTCTCATCAGGAGCAGAAAAATGATGATTCATCTACAAATCGTAGCACACATGTTACTTCTGACGTGTCCCAATCTGAAGAACCATCATCAAGTACACCCGATATTAAGCCTGTACTCAGTGCAAACCAGTTGGCTGCTAAAGTTATGCAGCTACGTATGAAAGGAAAGCATGATGAAGCCGACAAACTTCTGGTTATTTTTCACATCACTTATATCCCGCCCTGTTTTTTCATATATTAGTTTGCAAGCAGTTTGGTAATTCCATTTTGGAGTATCACATCTTTCATCTGGTGTCATCTAATTTCCAATTACTTTGTTGTTTCAGAAAGAGGCAGAGGTGTGTGAAGGAAAAAACAAAGCAGATACCACCCTCAGAACCAATCCACAAGGTGATGGAACCACAAGCAGGTAATTTTTTAGATATTGAAAAAAAGCGAAGAATATTGTTTTGCAGTTTGAAAAGATCTTGAGTGTATTGGTATCGTGACGTTTCTTTTATCTTATAGGTATATTATGCATGGGTTAAAAACACGTGAAAAGAAGAAAGAGGAAGACATGGACATGCATGTAGCTCGTTCAATAATGCAAAACAAACAGTTTAGCGTATCGGGTCAGGCAGATGATGAATATGATTATGATGACGGACCTAAGAAAAAGAAACGCGGTAAAGGTGACAATGCTGTTGCCAAGTCAACAGGAAATACACGTTTTGAAAAACGCATTTTAACCCAGAAGGAACGCTGCAACTTCTGTTTTGAGAATCCTAAGAGGCCACGTCATCTAGTTGTAGCAATTGCCAATTTTACATATCTGATGTTGCCCCCATGGCAGCCCGTTGTACCAGGCCATTGTTGCATATTGCCCATGCAGGTCAGTTTTTGTCAACACTCAACCCAACCAACTTTCTTTTATGTTCTTGGGATTGTGTTGTAATTTTGTTTTTATTCTATTGTAGCATGATTTGGCAACCAGAAGTGTCGATGACAACGTGTGGGATGAGATACGCAACTTCAAGAAATGTCTTTTAATGATGTTTGCAAAGCAAGAGAAGGAAGTCATATTTCTTGAAACAGTGATGGGGCTGGCAAAGCAGAGCAGACACTGTATGATAGAATGTATCCCTGTGCCTCGAGATGGTGGTAAACAGGCTGCTCTTTATTTTAAGAAGGTTTGTTTCCTGTTTTGCTGTTCATAGTTCATTCATTTACACAAACAGAAACTTTTAACCCATTTATCTAAACATGCTGTATTTGTTTGTAAACAAGTTAAATGGGTTAGCGGGTGGTAATAGATGGGTCAAACTGGCTGGTGGGTCAACTGTTAGATATGACAACTGAATTTATTCGTGTCAAAGACTTCCCACCTTGATCTAGACATTTATTATTGTGTAACTCAAACACAGCCCGTTTAACCCATTCATTTAATAAGTTTACGGGTGGTAATAAATTTTTAAATGGATTGGTGGAATGGTGGGTCAACATTTAGATATGAAAATCTAAATCTGATTATATTTATTCGTGTCAAAGACATCATACCCAAATCTGGGCACACTTAAACTCATCTAACACAAAAACAGCCTGTTTTACTTATTCATATAAACAGGTTGTGATTGTAACATGTTAAATGGGTGGGTTTGCGGGTGGTAATAGAAGGGTTAAATGGGTTGGTGGGGCAAACGCTAAATATGACAACCTAAAACCTTATTTTTATTGTGTTGTGTTCGTGTATGCCACCCCTGTAGTTTGCACACATGGATGCAGGATTTACACTAATCTTTTGGTTGTTTAATGAATGAACCAAAGAAGATGATGTGGTAATTTTCCGTTGCAGGCAATTGATGAAGCTGAAGAAGAATGGAGTCAACACAATGCAAAGAAATTAATCGATACAAGTGTAAAGGGGTTGCGCCACTCGATACCAGAAGACTTTCCATACTTTCATGTGGAGTTTGGTTTGAAGAAAGGGTTTGTACATGTTATCGATGATGAATCACAGTTCAAGAGTAATTTTGGTGTGAATGTGATACGGGGTATGCTTCGTTTGCCTGCAGAAGACATGCACCGTCGCCACAAATACGACTCTGTTGACACTCAGAAAGAAGCTGCCACAAATTTTGCGCGAGATTGGGAGCCTTTTGATTGGACCAAGCAACTTGATTAGTATTTTATCTTCTCTTGTTTAATCCAACTCCAAGATCATTGTTGTATGTGTCTACTATGTGATCTCTGCTGTTTATATGTCATGAAATTTTCAAAGCCTTGTTTAGCATATTAGTCTAGGTTTTACGAAAGACAGTATTAGAGATTGCGGTTGGATCTTACTTCATAACCGGAAACAACTGCTAACATTGGTCTTTCCGAAAACCGAACCACATTTTTATTCATTCGGTTGTATCAGTAGTTTGGTTACTATTCAAATAACTTATGTAGTTCACTAGTTCACTTAAGCTAGGACATTTTGTCATGTTTATTATGACTTAATTGTAGGGTCTACTTTCAGTTTTTCTTTTCTTTTAGTAGTTATTAAATTCATTTTATTAACCAGCTACTTACTAGTTTTTTTTAATAAAAGCCACTCTTTAGAAAAAAATATATAGCCTACTTTATATAGCTAAGTTTGTACGATGTTGTTTAGTATATAATACACTTATATAATGAATCTATTTCATTTCGATTCTATCATGTTATGAAGATGTTTCGTAGGAAGAACGAAAAACGAATACGAGTTAGGTTACTACGTGATAATCTCGGAAGGGGTGTGGTTGTGTGCTGATGCAAGGTCATGTGTGGTGGTTAGTTGAAATCCATGACAGTGGGCATAGCTGATGTTACGGGTGGTGACTCAAATATAGTCCATGTGAGGTGGCAAAAGTAGCGATAATTGACTTTACCAAATCAATAGCGTAGCACACGTTGACTTGATTTGATATAACGAACCCCTAAATTTCTCATAAGGTTTACATTGTGAAATATTGAAAAACATGTAAAGACATGTCATTTTTAGACGTTATATCATGACAATATTCTTTATCATTTTTATATTTTTTTACCTTAACTTTGGATATACAGAGTCCATCGACTCATAGCACCGCATAGGTCGAAGTCGAAAATGTTGTTAACGCATGTATCAAAGTGAAAAAACTACGTTGTCGCAACGTATAACCCGTGTCAAACCAACGCACTGCACATGTTAAATTATAAAGTGTTGCCACCGCAACATGCGAAAAGTATCAAAACCTTAATGTCACAGTTATAACGCATGTGAGTATGTGACGAATTCAGAAACCAACCCAAGACCCTACCGCCCCGGATAATATATATATATATATATATATATATATATATATATATATATATATATATATATATATCAAGTTAAAAAACATGAATTTGCATAGTACTAGGCCCAAAACTGAGATTAAGGCCCAATAATAAAGCCCAATATATCGAATAGGTTTATCAGTCATATAAACTCATCATCATCACCTAGGGTTGAACTAGAAGGTGTCGCAGTAACTTAGACAACCGCCGCATCTCTGCCGTAAATTTCCACCGGAGTCAACATGGTACATTCATCTACTTAATGCTCTGTAACCATACTTTGTCCTACCTCTTCTTAATCCGTCAGTTGTTTGATTTTTGTTCTCATTTTGTGGTTTTCGCCATTGATTTTCAACCTATTTCATTCATGTATCGATTCAATCCAACGAAGTTTGATATCCGTTTTCAATTTTGTTTATCGGATTTATCAATAACATCATTTTTGTTCTGTTTTATAGGCGAGAGGCTTGAAGAAACATTTGAAGAGGCTTAATGCTCCTAAGCATTGGATGCTTGATAAACTTGGTGGTGCTTTTGTAAGTAGACTTTGAAACCTTAATTGTTTGTCAATTTGATCTGTAATGTATTTTTCTATGGATGATTGTTTGTTTGTGGTTTGAAATTTTGTGTATCTCAGGCTCCTAAACCATCATCTGGACCTCACAAATCTAGGGAATGTTTGCCATTGATTTTAATTTTAAGGAACAGGTTGAAGTATGCTTTGACATACCGTGAGGTTCAATCTATTTTGATGCAACGTCATGTGCTTGTTGATAACAAGATCAGGACTGATAAAACTTACCCTGCTGGTTTCATGGGTAAGTGACTAAACTTGTTTTGTTGTCTTATTAAGATTAGTTTGGTCTGAGATTATATGCATGAAATTTGTATTCAAAGTTTATTGATTTATTAATGATGTGTTTGTTAGAGGCTGCATAAAGTTATAGTCTTATAGTTTGGTTGTAAGTTTGTTCACTTTTGTGTTTAAAGTGTGGTTTAGGTTACATGTTGAGGATTTGAGACAGACTCATGTTTTATGTAATTAGCTCAAATTAATGATCTTTATATGTTTTTGATTTATTAGATGTCGTCTCTATTCCCAAGACCAATGAGAACTTTCGACTTCTGTATGATACTAAGGGAAGGTTTAGGCTACACTCCATCAGAGATGAGGAATCAAAGGTATACTTGAAGCAAATTTAGACTCATTTGTACTTTTGCGTTCAAAGTAAAGCCCGTAGAAGTTAGTTAAAGATCTGTGCTTGTAATATCCATCTTTTGAAACTTTGTATTGTTTTGGTGTGGATCTTTATTTGAAGTTGTTAACTAAAGTTATCTACTTTTATGCAGTTCAAGTTGTGCAAAGTTCGATCTGTTCAATTTGGTCAAAAGGGAATTCCTTACATTAACACCTACGATGGTCGAACCATTCGTTATCCGGATCCTCTCATCAAAGCTAATGACACAATCAAGCTTGATTTGGAGGCCAACAAGATTGTTGATTTCATCAAGTTTGACGTTGGGAATGTTGTCATGGTGACTGGTGGACGAAACAGAGGCCGTGTTGGAGTTCTTAAGAACAGGGAAAAACATAAGGGAAGCTTTGAGACGGTTCACATTCAGGATGCTTTGGGACATGAGTTTGCTACTCGCTTGGGAAATGTGTTCACTCTTGGAAAGGGTACAAAGCCGTGGGTATCTCTACCCAAGGGCAAGGGTATCAAGTTGACCATCATTGAGGAGGCTAGGAAGAGGCAAGCTGCTGCTGAGGTTGCTTGATTGTCTTACAAGTATCATCTTTGCTTGCTTATTGGTTATGTTGAATTTATATCTCTGCATTTGTTTTAGAGGAGATATGTTTTAATTTTTTGGTACAATTTTGGATCTTCATGTTAAGGTTAGTATGATTATGACTTGCAGACATTTTGTTTATTTATCATGGTTTTTAATGTTAGACTTCTCATTCATGAGTTACTTGATGACTTGTTGGATTTTTGGTGACTAAAATAGTTTGTGAAATTGAGATAATTAAGCTATTTTTGGTTAAATTGCAATTTTAAAACATAAACTTACACCAAATTTTTCATTAGAGATCACCTAATTACCTCTAGGCTTACACAAAGAAACACTTGTGACTTGATTTTACCGGAAATGGCCACAAGTCGTCACACGTATCAATGATATCGAGAAGGTTGCATCAAAAAGTAATGGCACTCCAAGTACACAATTTCGAAGAATATGATCCGCATTTTCCTTCACATGTTTACATGTAGGCTTAGTAAATCAATGTCTTCTTGCTAAGAGCGGGTACTTTGTTATCTTTATCTAGTTCATATTCATCGTCTTCATCGTCTAACTCTGGTTTTTATTTACTTTGACAACAGTACAAATGGTTTATTTCTCACACCCCTACTTCTTGTATAGTTCATGCTCCAACCATAGTTGACAATTCATGTAGCTTTATCTTACTCATCTCATCTCACTGGTAAAGAATCAGATTCCTCATCATATGTGAATGGTTGATGGCAATGAGTGATTAAACTGTCAGGAGCTAGGAATCAGATTCCTCATAGATGAGATTAGATGTGAGTAAATTCATTACGAAGTTTTTACAGGCAGATAACTTGCGTTCATGGTTTCCCTAACGGTGGAGGATGGTAATTAGACGGTAACGGTAAAGGTTTGAGGAAAAAAAACAGTTGGCAAGAATCCGCTCTTGCCAAGAACGGATTGTCATCCAAAACTGACACACCTACAACAAAGCAAATGTAACTAGAATTGTGAAGAATTCACTCTTAGTAAGAGCGCATATACCACTTTTCATTTTTTTTTTCTTTGACACCATTTCCCTCTTTATTTTTCTAAAATATACCACTTTGGAAAAAAATTCATTGAAAATGTCAGAGTAAATATCTGAATATAAATGGGGTGGGGGTTTATGTAAATCCAAATGAGGTTTTTGAATTGTTCGACACAACAGTTCCAAGGCCACCATAAAATTAACTGAGGTTGTTTGACCGCTTCGTACAACTTTATAGATTCAAAAGACTTAAAAACTTACCCTATCATTTACATTTACATTGCTAAAAACTTAAAAGAAGTTATTAGAATTTATGAAAATTGTTGTTACACGATATAACATTTAGAAATGTAAAATGTGAACTCCACATCCCTGATGTCTCTCTCTTTACAATTTACATACACACTTCCTTATTTTCATACATACGATATGCATACGAGATGAGTACCAGACTATAGAACTTGAGCAAATTTCTACACGTTCCAACCTCAATCCAATCCCGAACAAACTGAAACCAACCTAATAACAACGAAACATAACCCCAATAACATTATAGCAACAAGGGAAAATATAATAGAAACATAACAAAAGAAAAATGTCATAGAAACATAACAAAGGGAAAATGTCATAGAAACATAACGAAATTTTGATTTTGTTCTAATTAAGTCACTAAAACTTTCGTCAGTTTAGTGTATACCGGCAAAGAATGCTTATCCGGTTATCCCTGCCTCTTAAACATGAGAATTTCATCTTTTTCTCCATATATCATACTTAATAAAACTAATAAATCTCAGCAAGACATTCAAAGCCTATACAGCTTTCATATCATAGTCCATACCTTTTATACATACGGAACCAAACATATAACATTCCCATTAAGAGGTTCACAGTATTCCAATAACCGACGAAAAACATAAGCATTCATCAGAAACATACCACAATAACAACACATCTCAAAACTTATCAACTGTAATACCAGCTCTACAAGCCTCATACGCTTGCCTACTTCTCGTCTTCTTCAACCCTGCTGTGAAATGCAACTTTGATCCTTCAGAAGCGATGCAAGTTACTTTAACCCATATCATAAATTTTGTCTTGAGTCCTTCTACATCAGTTAGCTTCCCTTTTTCTAGATACCCAGTTACACTGGTTGAAAACCTCAAAACGGACGAGTCTCTGTAGCCCACTTCACAAATTGAGGGTATGAATACGGTTAGCTTTCTTGTCTGTTCGTCAAACTCATAGTTTGTGGCGTCACGGGGGAAGATGCCCACTGGCAAGTCGTATTCCTTGAGTAATTCGGTGAGCGGCTTTTGCATTTTTCCTGCAAATGGAATGCACACCATGGGTTGTGATTATACTGTTATTATAACACTAAACACGCCAACAAACGGACACCCCTTCCCTCTTAAAAAATTATTTATTCAAAATGTCAAAATTTTCACACTTTAGTAAAAAAAACGTCTTGCTCATAAAATTCCTTTCTTGAAAAAACAATTAAATCTGCACATGATCATATGTCATATTTCATTGCAAATTATTAATACGATTGATCTCAACAAAATTTTCTAACTGTACCAAAAGTGGAGTACTTACCATATTCTCTTAAAGTTACCAAAAATCATCTAATTTTTCCAATGCAAATAAAGCATTCAACTTGAAATTAGTTTCCCATAAGAAAGAAGCAAAAAGGGGAAGTAGCATATAAAATGCAACAATGCAAGCCGCAAAATAGGTTGGTTAAGCATGACAAACCTTTCATTTTGTTGACAAACCATGTTGCTCCACCTGAAATACTGCTTTGCAAACTCTAAGAAACAGAACAAGAACAGAAGCATGAATCAATAACCAACTATGAACAAAAATAAAGTATCAATTGATGAAGTTAAGTAATTTGCATTTAATTAATTGTACCGAAGAAACACATCATAATTAAACACTGAGAGACCAACATAAAGTGCAAATATGTTCTCCATGGTTTTACAATGTCACTATTTTAAGATGATATTCTGAAAAAAAATTATAATTAAATAACCTTCGAAAATGAAACATGATGAAACTTTTAGACACAGTGAAAGCATACTTACCTATATTATATTTTCTTTTTTGAAGACAAAAAATGTGTGGATGTTATGCCTTGTTGATGCCAAATATTAAAGGGTTATTAACAAGTAAACACATGAAATGCAAAAGCTCATATCTTACAGCAGAGTCGTCTCTTTTAACGAGATTTAGTTAACACATGAAGTAGGTCAAATCCTATGAACCTATCCACAATACGTTCGTCTATAAAAGTTTCTTCGTGTCAAACTATCTTATGTACATACAATTATAGGACCAAAGATGAATGTAAGCTTGTTATCCAAAGACCACATGAACAGTTCGTATCAGTTTCCTGTTTTCAAGTGTAAAAAGTACGATTCAATGTCGACTCATAAGGATATCACTGAATTATGGCATGTACACATATTATCCAAATCCTATTCTTTTTACAAAATCCAATATACTACAGATTTGTCGTCCTCTTTAGCACCAAAAAACATTCCTTTAGCATGACTAAACCATTTTCATAAAGGTTTTCGAGATTTATATATTGGTCGCTACAACTTACAATGATTTTCGTAACGGTTTTCGACTATTAGGATGACATTATTTGCCATTGTTTTATCATGACTTAATGGTTTTCGAGATTCGGGAGGTTTATATAGTAATTGCTAAAACTTACAATGATTTTAGTAAACTGTTTTTGACTAATGGATGATATTATCTGCCATTTTAAAATTAAAAAAACTGAATTATTCACAAATTGCCCCTTCCTTAAACCTAAAATGAGTAAATTTATACAGTCGTTGATCAAATCATCATAGATCTATCCTAAAAGCATAAAAAAACTACAATCATCCATCAAAATTGTGCAAAATCATGAATCACAGTGAAGATCTAACAACCACAAGCAGTTCTAACAGAAGTTTAACAACCAAAAGGCATAAATCGATGAAGTGAGAAATAAGTTGAGAATTGAGAGAGATGAAATTGAAAGAGAGAGATGAAGAGTTACGTTGATATCGTCGCCGACGGAATTAAGCTCTTTGCTGGCTTTGTTACTGAACCAGTAACTTCCAACCTTTCCAAGAAGCTGATCCATAGTTTGATTTGGATTGGTTTGGTTTGGTTGTGGAGATGAATTAATTGATGAATTAAGAGGAGATCGATTGTACACGAAGCGGTTGCTTCTTCAATGCCTCTGCCTCATATCTCTCTCTCTCTCTCTCTCTCTCTCTCTCACTTGACTCTTCTTTTTTACATGCTAACTTCCTAAAGTCTATGTGACTTTTCACTTTGGGTTCTAAGTTTTAGAAATTAACAAAAATGTTCAAAACTATGGACAAAGATAATTCGATAAACTACGTTTGTGTTTTTGCTTAAGAATGTGTGAAGTGGATTCTCATTCATCAATAACTCGACTTCCAGCTTCTCACATGGAAGGGTCCGGTCCGGAAGAAGAGGAAAAGGAGTTCACCTCAAATCAAGGCAACGCGCACTCAATCCATCTATCCTGTCTGATTGAGAAAGTCTTTAGGTTCCAGAGGGTGTTTTCTTCACATATAACGCTCACATAATGTCAAACACATAGCCCACTGGAGCATTGTGGTTAAAATTATCCAAGGCGTTTTTCACATAACAATATTCTATTAATGAAACCCTTATACAAATAGCTGTTAAGAAACTAATAGAGTATAACTGAGTTAAACTTTTGAACCGATAGATTTCATAACAAAGCATGTAAAAAAGGGATGACTTAAGTAAACCAGCTCAATCGATACATGCTCTCTTGGACAAACAAACTAATAAATAAAAAAAGAATATAGAATTCACTTAGGTAATTCGGTTAAACTTAGTACTAGATGATTGTTGAATGGTAGATTATCCTTTTGTGGTGATGACGAGTTTTGAGAACTCCCTCTATAGAGGACATTTCATAGATTTTTAAAAACTGTTAGAAACGTTTTTTTAATGACAAACTATCATACTCTTACACTACTTCAAGTTAAATTATACCAATATCACCATCTCAAGAATAAAACCTATGACCTCCTCATTTAAAAGACATTGTCTTTATCAAGTGGGTTAGTCCCACATTGACAGTTGTTAGGAAACTAAAATGACGAAATTAGTAAGGTCATATTAAATAATGGTTTGGGGATTGACTTAATGACAACTCTGTTGCCAAAAAGAAATTTGTAATTGTTTTATATAAGAATTGCTAAAGAATAGAGTTAATTTCATTTTTAGTCACCGTGGTTTGATTGTTTTAACACGTTAAGTCCAAACTTCTAATAATACCTTTTTTAGTGATTATGATTGCATTTTTATTACAATTTTGATCAGCTTGTTAACACCATTAGTATTTGACCATTAAGTTTGTGTGAAAAACCACAATACCTTTGTTATTATAAATTAGATAAATATATAATTTAAATAAAATAACAAAAATCTAAAAAAACATATAAAAATATAACTATATGTTCTCAATTCTCAATTTCTCACACCCACCCAAAGCCTCATTACCGTTGACCACTCATCAATTCATCATCACCACCATGCCACACCACCACCTCACCTCACTTCACCATCCACCAAGACAAAATCATATGGGTTTTTAAAAGAAGGTGGGCCCACAAGGGTGTTTTTTTCTTTTCATAAAACTTAGCAGCCAAATACTATGTCAGCAATGAAAATTTTTTTCAACCACAGTGATTAAAAAAGTGGTTTTTAAAACTTTGGAACTAATAGTACTAAATTCATTAAATCACAGTGACCAAAAGTAAAATTAACTCTAAAGGATATATTTGAAGAACTTGATGATGATGTCTTTTTCATATTAGTTGATAATTTGAGAGATATGTCTAAAAAGGATCCAATGATTTGGTTTTGAGATATGTTAACAAATCTGGTTTTGTGAAGGAGTGATATATTGGCCTTGTTCATGTTACGAAAAAAACCACGTTATCTCTTGAATTTACAATCAATGAATTATTTTCTCGCTAAACTTTGTGTTTGGTTGAGGTAGAGGCCAAGAATATGATAGTGCAAACAACATGTCTAGTGAGTTTAATGATTTGAAAGTTTTGATTTTAAAAGAAAACTCTTCTGCTGAGTTTGTTCATTGTTTTGCCCACCAACTTCAACTAGTTGTTGTGGCCCTTGCAACCAAACACCATGAAATCGTTTAAAGAAGTTTTAGATTTAATAAATGTTGTTTTGCATCTTTCAAACGAATATATATTATAAGAGAAAATCAAAGAGAGAGATTAGGATTGAATCTGAAAGTTAAAACCAGACATGGAAACAATCAAGAACTATCATTTGCAATAGTCGGAGATACCCATTGGAGTTCTCATGAAAAAACACTTCTTCGTTTACTTGTTTTATATCCTAATGTTATTGACGTCCTTGAATATATAGAAACTTTGGTCCAAGATAGTGTTCACTAAAGTCGAGAAAATGGACTTCAAATATACATGAAACTTTTAGTTTTGTAATTTATTTACATTTGATGAAACACATTTTAGGAGTTACTAACATTAGGTGTACAAGTTTGACTCGTATATGATGAGAAACCGAAGTTAATGTTCTCTCCACTCCCTCAACCCTTTGGCTTACCCACCTTTTTATGTTAGGCTCTCCAACAGACTCCTAATAGACTGGCGAAACCAAACATGATGGAAAGAACAAACCGAGTGACTTCACATGCGATCTCCCCCAGAAATTTGGAACTCATTACGAATCAAATCTTTCAACAAGCTTTGGTTCCTCCTAATACAATTACATCTTTTGAGGAAAGCCAGAGGTTGTTCCCTTTGGCACGAAGTGCAGGTTCCGCCACATCGGTGTCAACTAGTTGCTCTGTTTCGCCAACCTTTATCCACCTTGGGTTCACATACCCTAACTTTATGCGTCCACAGACAACAACACTTATGATGACACAAACACCTCAATAGTGGGGATGGGCTTATCCCTGGCAGCTGCCACTTCCAATACACATCAATGTCACCTATTCCGCCAACCTTCACCCATTGGTGTTTGCTTCTAGTATCATCTCAATGTATTGACCAACTGACCTATCAAATTCGTACTCGAAAAGCTAGAAAACTCAAGAAGATTACCTAAATGGGTAGTGGGCGCATAACATCAAATATACCCCGAGAAAAGCTGTTAAAGCTCAAGTCCTGGAAGATTTCCTATCAGAAAGCCCAAAAAAGTGAACGATGTAGAAGCTAAAGAAGTCAAAAAAAATTAAGCAAAATCGAAGTGGACTCTTTTCACTGATGGAGCGTCCAATGTAAAAGGTTTCAAGGCATGATTGATCATCACTGATCCCTTTGGAACCCAATGCCCTTACGCACTCCGGCTAGAGTTTCCTTGTACGTACAATGAATCCGAGTACAAAGCGCTCTGGCTGGGCTCCGAATAGGTAGGAGCATGAAGGACGAAGAGTTGGAAGCCTTTGGTGATTCAGGGTTGGTCTTTAATCAAGTCAACGATGAATACACTGCAAAAAGCCATCGATGATCAAATACAAAGCAAAATTGAAATATCTGACATCGAGTTCAATGCTTGTTGTTGTTATAACCTTGAGTTGAGGTTCTTTGCTTTATTTGGGTGAGATAACTCGTGTAGGTGATGCCTCATCCAAGACGGTCATGTCTATGTGGTACAACCCTTGGCAATCACCTTGGAAAAGTGGTAAGTGACTAGGGCATGAAGTCTCTAACTTGGAACTCTAGCTTGGATATCCTCATATCAACTGAGTGTTGAATCATCCCTAAATAGAATCGTAACAACTTCAATAATGCACACATGCGCCATGTTATGACGAAAAGAGTGGCCCATAATATTATTAATATGTTAGGTTAATTAGATAATTGTAATCAATGGATCGATCTCAAGTAGGCTATTTGTGAAATGATCTAAGTATTATTTACTTTGTTTTCAGCATAATGATGTGTTTAACTAAATTAATATAACTTAGACTCAAACTTAATCACTCAAATTAAACTCTAGACAACCTAAAACTAGACCATGAGACAAGCAAGTGCACTTATCGAATGCAGCAAAGCGATTAGAAGTCCGGATACCGAACCTTAGAGACATTACGAATAGAAAAAACAGACTCAACTAGGACTTTAATTAATTTGTTCAATTGGCTTGAGGGTGTCTAAATAACCTAACAAAATGGAAAATGACTTTTAACTTAAAAATACTAGATGAAATTAATTGACTAAAAGACGAGAAAACTAAATACTTAATAAAAAGCAAGAATAGAGAAGATACTACCTAGGTGAATCCCAAGTGCAACTCATGGACTTGATTTGTTGATATAAACGTGATGAAACCAAGTTTCTAAAGATGCGAACCCTAAGAAACCTAATGGATCCCAGATCGTTCTCCGGATGTGACCAAAATGAATCCTAAAGCACGCTTTAACTATCAGTTAGGTCAATTCACTCTAAGCCAAGGTGCTACAGACGACCATAAGTAGAAGGTACGACTCTTGAGATCGGAACCTCGAACTAGGAGCTTCGATTATAAATAAGATTACCTAGCAGAATTGTTTTACACATTTTCACTCAACCATTTTCACTCTACACAAACTATACTAAAATCTTAACATATCTCTGTACCTACACTCCACTCTTAAACAACTGTTTACACCAATCTCATTTTATACTCAAAGATTCATAACATCTTTAACACTTAGATCATATTATCAATCTCTAAACCTTAGGACACCGTTACTATAATCCCTGTGATATTCCTGTTGTAGCAACAAAACCAATTTTAAATCTTCAACTTTGTTTGGTTTCAAAATCGGTTTCGGTTCAAATTCTAAGCCGTTTTAGTTCACGAACCCCTTTCTACTCTACATTTCTTATTATTGAAAGCTTTAAATATATATGGATGACATGTAAATATGTAATTATAAGACCTTGTACCGTTAAAAAACAAGACATAATAAAACCTTGTATAAAGAAGACAACCAATCCACGTTCTATAAAATTAAATGCAAGTCAACTCCTCAAAAAAGGAGTGCTAAAAATACTTAGAAAATTATACCTACCTACCAAGCAATAGTTTCCCAATAAAAAAATTAAAAAAGTCCATTATGGAAAAATTTCTATAGTAGTGAAAAGTCTAGTTTTTAAGAAGCATATGCTTGTTAGTTGACTCTACAAGGTTCTGGTTGTGATTGGGTACAATAAGATTTGTTATGATCAAGAAAAAAGATTGGTTATGATCAAGAAAAACTATTTCATTAGATTTAAATGAAAATGGTAAATCTTGACGTGTGAGAAATATTCAAACAAAATTTACACACTATCATATAAAGGTGGTGGTTGAAGCTACTATAATGCTAACATCAACATTAGATCATTTAAATCGCACCACCACCGCCGGTGACTAAGAACGAAGCAATACTTTCGGCAAGCATCATCTTCTCGATAGTCACTTTCTCACCAAACTTGTACGAAAAACAAACTTGTCCTTGTGATTCAGCACATCCCATTTGTACAGGAAAACACACGACTGCGCTACCACCCATTGGACACGCGTAATCATAAAGTTGTTTCAATGACTGGTGAACTTCCCCTATGTATCTATCTCCAAGTTTACGCTTGCAATAAAGCTTGATCACGAGCATCGTGCCATGATGTTGTAACCATGGCTCGCCTATGGAGTATTTCATGGTGTAGTTCCAAGCTGGATTGGTCCGCCCGTGCTTGTCAACAGGTGTTCGCTTCTCCATTTCTGGGTTACCCCCGACTGATACCTGTAACGAAATCATATATTCAACAACTTAAATTGTGCCATGGCTTCACTTTATGTGAGGTGTGTTATTCTACTACGTACCACCCCCAAACTTAAACAGTCGTTTGATAATAAAACTTAAATGACAGTTTGACCCAAACTCAAACGACCGTTTAAAAGTGAGTCATGCATGACTCACACTCTAACATCAAGCGACGTTTGACTCAAACTCAAACCACAGTTTAAAAGTAGAGTGTATGAAGCAAGCTTAACCTTCAAACGGTCGTTCAACCCAAGCTCAAATGGACGTTAAAAGGTAAGAGGCTAGCCCTAGGCCCAAACCTTGAAACTGTCATTTGATGCAACCTCAAACAGTCGTTCAAAATAGGTGTGGGAACTGTGATCATATGTTACAAGTGTGGGTACGTATAGCAGACCCCGGCCATTTTTTAAACTAGAAAGAAAGTAGTACCTTGGCGTAAACTTTCATTTTGAAAATCCGTCTTACTTGTCGTAAATCATTTGCATAGTTGATTGTCAACTCGAGTTTTCGACATTCCATTTTTCCAAGTGTTAGTTTTCCAACTGTTTGTTTGTGTATGTATATAAGTCGAGTCAGAAACAAGAAGGAAACGGGAAGGAAATTAAGTCTAGAGACGACTTTTGGACTTTTGGTATATAAGTGTCACTTTATAAATTAAATTACTTATAAAAGATATACTAGTTTTTTTGCTAGAGTGGCCCTCCATATATATTTCTTTTCAATTTTGGTCGAATGTTTGTTGACAGATTCTTTGGATATGATGTTTAACTAACCACCAACCAACACCTAAGTATATGATATAACCTTTTAACATTTATGAAAACCGGATTATACGGGGCTCGTACGTTGCACGAGCTATTTGTATACCGTTTATTAATGGATTAAATTGAAAATTTTCTGTCATCACAACTGTTAAAACCATACACGGGCTAAAATAAAAAAAACAAAAATGAATGTCATTCAACTTCTAACAAAGCCAAACAAATAAATGGAAACATCCAACCATCAAGACAGATCTATTTGCCAAAACACTATTTCATTAAGCAAGGTATCCGGAAAAAAAAAATAATAAAGCTAACCGCCATCTCATCAAACCAAACCAATAAACATACATAACATGTAATCACCTCGGCAAACAAAACCAATAATCATGCATTAACCACCAATATATGACATATCAGTTTTATAAGGTTCTACATATTATTTGCAGAAGAAGTGTTCTATCATCTCCAACAAAAACAACGGTAGATATAGTATATATATTAAACAAGTATTTTGTTTTGTACCTTTAGTTTTTTTTTAAACGGCAAACTATCCTACTTCTAAATTAAACTCCAATATTTACAGTTGTTCAGGTTTAAACCTGAGACCTCCCCAAATAATGCTTCTAGAGACAAAGCATCTCTTACTGAACCACCAACCTCAATGGTATTTTGTACCTTTAGTTAATCAGCTGGAAGATTAATATGGTCCAATTAATTGATTGTGATATGATTATGATCAAATAAAAGATTTGAAATAAAATGATACTCCTAAATCTTAAGACTTCAAATATTAATTTTTTTTTAATAAAAAAATTATATTTGTGGAGGAAGCTCCATTTGAGATTCATAATGGGCTCTACATACATTTATTATCTCTAACTAGCTTGGTTGTTACTGGTGGTTTGAAAAGACAATAATATGACGTGGTTATGACTAATTGTAATTAAAAAAATTACATAATTAGATTAATTCAAATTAGAAATAAAAAAATACTAGTTGCGTCTCAAATTGCATTAAGCAAATATAGTTTACTTGTAGTTTGTTTTCTTCTATGTGATATTTTAGTTTATAGATTAAACTAAATTTGAGATCGGGTCGTGTGTTGGAGCGGTCGGGTCGCGCAGTCGGATCTTGTGTAAGTGACTTTGTCACATGCGTTGATAAAAAAAGTCACATGTCCCGTACGTTATGGCACAAAACCATAACATGTCACATATTAAAAATTGATGAGATATTAAAAGTTAGAGGTAAAGACGATAACAACATTGAAGTCGTACTACATGTCAAAGTAGATAGAGTAAGAGATCAAAGTCGAAAACTCATCAAGAGCTAAAATGATAATTAGTAAAAGTCGGGGATTAAAAGCATAAATACGTCAAAAGTCGAGGATTAAAACCGTAAATACGTTAAAGTAAAAAAAGTTAAAACGCCACCTAACGTTACATGACTGGCCGGTGTAAAAGCATCGAGCTTGTCAATTAGGATGTATATCATTATCAATATCAATATCTTAATTTTATTCTAGCATATGGAAATTTGGCTCTTAGACTAGTTCAAACAAGAATAGACCGCAGTTAATTAGTGGTCAAATGAGTTGGTCAAACAGTTTTGTTAATGTTAGCTTCTTAGCTATGTGGCTCTCGCAGATTTCAAGTTGCTCGTAATGTTGACTACGTCATAATTAAACATCGTATCTGTCGACCAATCAAATAAGTTTTCGAATGGATTAAATGTATTTGAGCATGATGTTGGGGAGGGTTGGGGTTTTAAAATCGATTGATCTATATATATATCCTTTTGTCTCTTTTTGTCTTTTTAACTATCGAAATAACACGCAAACAGGTATCAAACTACACTACTAGTGTTTTTAGATTGGAAAACCTAAGTCTTTTAAAGACAAATTCATATTTCACAGATCCTGAAGTCGTAACATTAATATGCATAATCCGTTGGATACGACTAAGTAGTTCCACAACCTCATATGCAGGGGAACCAAATGTATCAATGCAAATGGTATAAACACATATTAGTTGTCAAGATATGCAGGGGCAGTCCTGAGAATCGTTAATAAACATTGGGCATGTGGCTAGTAAAAAATTTGGGCCCCATATATATAAAAAATCGAAACCGAATAACTCGTTGAATTGACAAAAATATATAATACAATTATAATTGTTATATCGATAAATAAAACAAAATGATCTAGTTTGCTTACATAAGTAAATCGGATAACTCTACTAACGTTGAAGCAAAGTTCTGTATCTAGTTTCTAACATGATTTTTGAACTTTTTTCCTGTTTGGCTTCATTTGGCACCAACAATTTCAGCCCTTGTGATCCAACTTTTTTAACTTTTACTTCATATTTGGCATCTTTTTTCCACTTATGCCTTATGCCACCTCTGTCTACAATAGCATGTACCGATCATTATTATTTCTAATCCTCGGTATTGTAGTGGACTAATGAGTCACCAAATTAGTCAAATTAACTAGCTTTGTTGTTAAATCAGTTTATTTGTTAATCATATACAATTATATAAAATTGTATATGTAATATAAAAAATAAAAATTCATGCCATTTTAGAATTCGGGCCCTAGATGAACGCACTCCTCGCCCGTCCCCATAGCCTCCCTGAAGATACGTTTTCTCGTGTTTTGTCACATTGCATAAATTAATAAATTGTTTTTTTATTGCATTTCAAAAGACTCAAATAAAAGATCAATCTAGAATTTTGCCAAATAATCTTTGAGAAAACACTAGGCTCAAAACGAAAACCCTTAACTCTCATGGGAGATCAGGTGCTTTGATGTGTCCCTAAAACCCGGCCATTTTAAAGCGGATAGACTCATTCAAGTACAAACATTTCCTTGTAATTCGGGTTTGAGGCAAATATCAAACCATTGGTAGTAAAATTGATAAAATTTGAGACCGCCACCACATACTTCGTTAGTTGGGACCAATAGCAACCAAAAACAAATAATTAGGTTTGTTAATATCCAATACTCATTTTTTTATTTTCTGGAAGACAGTTTTGTATTTTTAGAGGCAATGATCAGGTTTAATATTTTTACTTTAGAGTTACTCTTCATTTAGTATAGACATTCAAAGTTATAACCAAACACACACATTTTAATTGGCATTTAATGGTTTAGAGGGTAAAATAGTCATTGTACATAGTTATTGAGAGGTCTAACCAAACAACGCTTAACTGGTTCAGACCTTTTATTAGTTCAACACTTAATGGTTCAGCACTTAATGGTTCAGATTTTATCAAACAGCCCCTAAGTATTCAATTACCAGCTTATTCTCCACACTAGGTTTAATACTTGTGGGTTACACACAGGTTAAATAAAAATTATAAATATATGATATTTAAGGATTTACTTCTATCAACTCATAAATGATGAAAAATTCCACTTAATTTTCCCTACTAACTTTCTATTATAGAACAAATATACCCCCTCCCCGGGAAAAAAATCCTTCATACCCTGAATTATTAGATATAGATTTTTTTCTCTTCTCACATAAAAAATTCATAGATAGCTGCTAAATTTGCAAAGTTAACGAGGAAGAATGTAGTATTAAAATGGGGAAGTGATCAAAAGATGTCTTTTGAGAACTAAAAGACAAGCTAACCATAGCACCAGTATTAACTCTACCGGAAGACGATGAAGACTTAGTGGTATATTCCGGTGCTACATCTTCAAGGTTGGGTTGTATGTAAGAAGTTCCAAAAAAACTTAACAACGTTAAATGTTTTTAACAAAAGACCCCTATTAAAATTAAAAAAATTTGAAAGTTTAAACCTCTACAAAAAATTTCCTTAGTTAAAATCTCTACCGACAATATGTTAAAGCTCAAAATTTTAAAATCCAGTTTTTCTTAACTTCATCAAAAAAAAATTAAGTTGAATAAAAACATACTAAAACCTTAAGGGTCTGTTTGGTATGAGGTAATAGAATGGATGAGGGAATGAAATGAATGATGGAAAGGAATAAACAAAGGAATGAAATGGACTATTCCATTATTATGTTTGGTTGCCTTACAAGAATGAAATGAATCACTGCTTGTTGTTTGGTAGGAGGAAAAAAGCCGAAAAAAATTCAAATCTCTAAAAGTAACAAAAATACCTTGTCATGGTATGGGTCGGGTCTTGGTTCGGGCCATGAATCGGCTCATGGTTCGATGCACGGATAAGTACATCAATTAGGACATTGATCAAGACTTGGGTCGGGCCGTGGTTCGAGTCACGGTTCCAGAAATTGGTAGCCACATTGGTTGGGTCATGGTTCGGTTCATGGGTCGGGTCATGAGTCAATTCATGGACCAGTTCATTAATTGGTTCATGTGTTGGGTCTTGGATCGGGACATGGGTCGGTCATGGTACGAGACACAGGTTAGGTCACGAGTCAGATTTATGGTTGGGGTCATGGTTCAGGGCATGGATCGGGTCACGGGTCGATTGATGACTCGGGTCATGAATGGTTGGATCCTGGTTCAAGCCGTGGGTTAGGACATGGGTCGGTTCATGGGTACTTGTGTGTCCGGTCAAGGTTTGGGTCATTGGTCAGTCCTGGTTCTTATCATGAATTAAAAAACTATTTCATTCCTTGAGGGAATGAAAAAAAACATGCAGGATGAATGGAATGAAAATGAGGGTTTTTTCATTCCTTTGTAATGGTTCATTCCATTCCATTAAGCAACCAAACACATTTTTTTCCATTCCCTCATAATAGTCCATTCCATTCCACCTCTGATTCCTTCATACCAAACACTACCTAATTATTTTTCCCAAAAATAAAGTATTGAAACTAGATTCACCACAAAACAAAAACGAATTAACCCCATGCACCATCTATTTCTCTCAATATTGATCAATCCTAACAACATTAATTAAACACTAACACCATTTACATCAACTCTTCAACCCACCCATCAACAAACCAACGAAAATCGATCATCATCTTCTTCTTCTTCTTCTTCTTCAATTCATCTCCTTCTCCCAATTTCAATGGCCACCCCATCACCAGTCATCCTCCCTGTCTCCACCTCAAAAACCACTCCCACAGACGAACCACAACCCCAACAACCCCCCGTCGCCACCCCCGCTTTCAAAGCCTTCATCAACCACATCACCGGAACCATTCGTTCTGGCCTCGCTGATCGTCGCGCATGGTCCGAACTCGTCGACCGTACCGCATTCTCAAAGCCCGAATCATTAACCGACGCCACAACAAGAATCAGAAAAAACTACGCATACTTTCGTATCAATTACTTCACCATTGTCGCCGTTGTCATCGCCGTTTCTCTCCTCACAAATCCGTTATCTCTCGTTACGCTTTTAGCTCTTCTTTCTGCATGGATCTTTCTCTATCTTTTTCGACCGACGGATCCGCCGATGGTGATACTTGGACGTGCGTTTTCGGAACGTGAAACCCTAGGGTTGTTGATTGTGTTGAGCATTGTTGTTATATTCTTAACGAGCGTTGGAACGATTCTGATAAGCGCAACGTTAATTGGGACGGGGATTGTGTGTGGTCATGGCGCGTTTAGGGCTCCGGAAGATTTGTTTCTGGATGAACAAGATCCTGGCGGTGGTTCTGCTGGATTTCTGTCGTTACTCGGCGGTGCAGCCTCTAATGCTGCTGCTTCCGCTGTGCCGGTTCTTGCTCCGACTCGTGCTTGACTCAGATTTAGAGAAACAAACTTAACGTGTGGTATGTAGGTTTTGAATCGAATCGTTTATCGTTTTCGACTTTTTGTTTTGTTATGGTTTGGTTAATTTGAATACAAATGAGGATTTAATTCTGAATATATCTTGCTTTAATGTAGATGTTGTTGTTTTGTTGCTTTAATTGATTTGATTTTTCATTAAATCTGCCTGAGACTGTGATATGATCTTGGGCTTTGACACTCGATATCGGTTATATCCGAGTGTATATGCATGATATGAACTTTTACAGTAATTTTACACTTCTTAAAAAATGTTAAGGGGAAGCAGAAGCTACCCTACTCTAATTTGATATTTAATGTGTTAGTATTGTTATACTATACTTATGACTTATTTGTACATGCTTTATGTGTTGTTGTTTTCGTTGCAAAAGTTTGCTCGTCTTTTTAACTAATGAGCAAAGATTATTTACTATCTTTGATATTTGTACACTGTTTATGTTTGATGTGGCTATGATGACTATGGTACAAACAATTGTTTTGAACCCTAAGGGTTAAATTAAAAAAAGAAGTAAAAACACAAATGTGGAACTTTTTTGTATGTTTACAACACCAAACACGAGATATGATGATCAGAAAGAAAGAAAAAAAAAAGACTCGCACAACGCACGAGACACGAGACATGACATAAAACTAGTCCACATAAAATTGCATACATAAACAAACATGGGTTCGTATTTAATTTGAAATGATTGACAAGGAATATGGAGATTGTCTTTGTGATTGTGTATGGGTATTTGCAAAAAGTGATGGTCGTATCCGTTGAGTAAGTAATCAGGACAGAGAACATGTTTTTTAAGTTTGTAGAAGATAACGAGCTAAAAGCATCCTCATACATCTTCTAAAGCTTAAAATAGAAAAGTGTGTTTCTATTTTTACAAAGATACAAAAGGGGGTGGGGGTTGTCGGATATGTATTCATAAAAACAAATTAACTGGAAAAAAAATCGTTAGTAAAACAAATTTGGAAAGCATTAGTTCTGCCTAATTGAAGATCATAGTATGCTTTGATTATTGGTACCGAAGATGGAACAACATTTTTAATAACATTAGCCTAAGAAGAAAACTGTTACTTAAACAGATCTGTCTGATGTTATCAAGATAGTCAAAGTCAATCCATAAATCAACACGATACGCGTCTAATGTTATCAAGATAATCAAAGCCAATGCGTAAGTCAACATGATACGTTTAGAGATTGTGAATGACAATTATGTTCGATTCAAATAAACATATTTTATCTAGAGAATATATTTAGATTTTACACAAAATTTTGGGGACTTAATTGCAACTAGGCTGAAAAACTAGCGCCATTAGTGTGTCTTGAATCTTGGGGAACAATTAATAATAGATCCAAGGTTTCTATGCCATAATCAAAGATATCCATGAGGTTTTGAAGGTTCTTCACGTGCTCATGTTATTGATTTAACTCATCAAAGTTTAAACGGGTTCAAATTATTTTAGAACTAGCGAGCTATTCTTCAAGTTCGCTGTAAAATATAAAAGGCAGAACGAGGAGCAATCAAGGCAAGAAGAGGAGTCATTTTTCAAGTTCGCTATAAAATATAAAAAGCGAAACGAGAAGCGATGAAGAGAAGTCAAGCAAACCATCAAAGAGACATCATCCAATGGATTTGCAAACAGGTAGGGCAATTAAAAAATCAATGCCCGACAGTTAAAAAAGAAACAGATGTGAATACTACAGGAGAAGACTCAGACGACTCATTGATTTGTTGCGTGAAGAGTTGAGGAATCATGGTTATGGATTCAGGAGCATCGTTCCATGCTACACACACAATGAAGATAAGAATCTTGAAATCAGGGACGTTTTAAGATACGACTAGCTAATGATGGGATCCTAGATGTCACGGAATGGGAGGTGTTGATTTGAAAACTTGCTTACAAACCACGTAGACTCTAAAGGATGTGAGAGTTGTTCCAAACCTAAGAAGGATGCTTATTTCAATTGGGCAATTGGATGAACAGGATTACAATACTATATTTAGAGGTGATCAGTGGAAGGTAGTCAAAGGGAACCTAGTGTTTGCTTGTGGTAAGAAGAGGGCACTTCGTATATGGCCAAATTACGTCAGAAATTAGTTATAGGGATAAAACTTAGGTTCTAGAGAAAGGAGAGGCCATGTTCTGTGAAACTAATGCAAATAAAGATTACTTTACAAATTCAAAGAAGAACCTTAGAGTTGGTTTTAAGATTAAGAAAGAACAATCAAGAAAGGTAAGAAGAGGTTCCAAAAGATCATTAAAAGGTGAAAGATCAAGAGAGAAATGTAACAAGGGAGAGAAACGACCTAATTTGCCTCTTTTTTTTATCACCAAGTTATCTACGCTAACAGTGTGTTATATACAGATGGGTGGGGCATAGTAATTCTTGAGCATCCAAATAATAAAATCTTAATTACAAAAAGTCGACATAGGTCACACCGACCGAACTAATATAAATATCTTGTGTCCCGTTTTTCTTATGTATTGTGTTTGTGTGTGCGCGTGAGATGCCTAACATATCGGATCCTGTATATAAATAAAAATAATAATAAAAAGAATCATCACAGTGTTACCTACACGGATCCGCCCATGTAGGTCCGGATGATACAATATCAACAACTTACGTCCACACTTAGTCATACACATGACGGGTTTGACCCGTCTACTTGTAATCCTTCAAGATTCTTTTTTTATAATCAATGATCCTTGTTCTTCTGTTCAGTAAAATACTCAACACAGTCATACAAATGACGGGTTTAACCCATATACTTATAAACGATTTGATTCGGTTTCCTTTTTTTATTTCTGAACAGGAAATATAGCTAAAATGGGAAGAGTTAATAAATATAAAAAAGTAAAAGTACAATGAAAGTATCAGACATCAGTAACACAAACATACAATGGCAGATACAGGACAAAGCACATATAAGGTAAAATGATGAATGATTTAACCTTTCTTGGGCATGGCTGCAAGTCTGGTGTACATCTTAGCCATAGACTGAAATCCTCTAACGTCGCCAGATCGAAGAAGATTTCCTGCATACCATTTTCACCAATACAATAAGATCCAAAGGGAAAATGCATAAGAAAACACAATCTCTTGATCAAGCTCAACTTATTCAACAGCTGATGTATCTTTTAAATGCTTGGGGCAAATCTTACTCTATGAGTCTCAAAAACTGCTATATGATCTATGTTGTCAAAGGCGACAGGCGCACTCAAGGCGCTATGACCTTGCCTGGGGCCTAGGCGCAAAGCGCAAAAAAAGCGCTCGCCTGAGACAAAAAAAGCGCATATAGAAAAAAAATTTAAAAACATATATGCAACAGAAATTAATGCCAAAACCAATACCAAAATCACTACTAATACCAAACATTCAAATCCAACAACAAAATCAATTCCAAAAAGTCAAAAACCATACCAAGAACAGCAGCTTATATAGCAAAATTCTAGTATTTTAGGTAAATATGGAGTAAATATGACTTGTTATATGAAATCCTTTAAAATCAGCTCTTGATAGATAAATAAAAAATCAAGAGAAAACAAAAAGATTTAAAAAAAATTCAGAAAAACCGACTTTTTCTCCACAAACATCGCTTTTTTCCAATTTACGCTGATCTAAGCGCAAAGCCTGCGCTGGGCTTTTTTTGGTCGCCTAGGCGCAAAAGCGCTCGCTTTTGACAACATAGTATATGATATATAATAAATACTTTAGTAAATTACTTCTAACTGTTTGACAAGTGGGAGACTGCATATCTGAACTAAGAGGAATGAATTTCAATGTAGATGTAAATTTGAAGAAATGAAAGCAGATGATTAATAAAAACTGAAAATGTTAGTGTAAATATACTCAAGAAAGTTTACCTGAATCACAATTCAGTGGGCTATCTGGTTCAGGATGGGCCATTAAAGCAATTATAGCTCTACAAACAGACTGAAGTGTCCAAGCTGGACTCCAAGCATTCTTCAGAATATCCAGACATATTTCTCCCGTCTATACAACCACAAAGATGATGGAAACTTTTAAAATAATGACACTCGTCAACACCACCCCACCAGAAATTCTCAATGAAATGAATTTACATTTACATATCAGAAAAGAGATGGTGAAAACCTTAGCAGATACTATTTAGCATTTCAGTGGGTGTTTGGATTTGCATTTCAGAACTGAACTTAAGTCAAGAGGAACGGATTTTGATGTTGGGATAAACATATACTTCAGTTTTAGATGATAAATTTCATACTAGCTACGAGTCTACAATAAAGTAATCATATAAGGGATAACTAATCACATATTTGTCTCTTCTTTTACCATAACTTGAGAGACTAATATTCTATTCTGTGACGTTTATTGCCACATGTCCTTCTCTCAAGCATAACACCTCATTGACACATATGATTTGCTTAGGTGTAAATCCTACATTCAATTATCATAATAATCCTCTCAATTTCCTATTGAATATTAACTCTTTATACTAAAAAGAAAAATCATGTGTCACTTGAGATTCAAACTCATGACCTCCGTGTTAGATACGCAAGTTTTAACCACCAGACCTGAGCTCCTATTTGTTAATTGTTCGAACAAATAATATGTATTCATACCTTTAGTGTTTTTATTTATTTTCTTTTCTGTTACTTTAATTTGAGTTTTTTTTCTTATATATTATTTTGGTTACATATCGTTTACATTTTTCAAACTGTGTAATACATGGGTTATTAACCTAGTTTCAAATATAAGCCTACAACAAACTAATCCTCTAAGGGTAAATTAATCACATATTTATCTCTGGTACAGATACAGATCCAGTGGGTCAAATAGGTCAAATAAAACCATCTGAACCAGTAGAGCAGACCATGTAGCCAGTCAACGATCCAAGTAAAAGGTGCTGAGTGTTAGGGGAGTCAAAAGTGAAGAACGAAGTCAAGACTCAAGAGGCTGACTTAAGGGATGAAGTTTAGGAATAATAACCTCTTTATTTTATATTTAAATATTCCGTTTCTGTTCTTATTATCTATGTCTTGTTTATTTTAACTATCAAACTGTTCTTGTATTGGAGATTAACCCCCTCTCAAAGTGGCCCAACTCTCTAAGTTGTTCAATGAATCAAGCTTTGATTTTCTGGTATCTATCAATCTCTTCTTTTAACATAACTTGAGAGACTTTTCCTCTATTCTATGACGAGTATCTACTAATTTCAAATGTAACGTCTTTTTTATTTGTTTTATATATGGTTTCTTAAACAGATAGAACTTGCCAAAAACCCAAACAGGCGATTAGTATACTTCAAAGTTCAAACGTAATAACTACATCCAAACACTATTTTCTATATTTAATATCACATACTCATTTCTGAAATGCTAGCACCTTACACCCCCTATGTAGGCATCACACAACACATTCGTAGTCAAATTGATCTATCATGTACGTAAGAACTTAGAAGCTAATCCACCTATCTGTTGGTTAAAGTTGCATCCTAATGAACAAGGGAAGATATCAATGGAACAATAAAAGACACTAACAGGACAAACCAGGAAAGAACTACAGAAGCAGCAAATCACGAAATAGGAACAACATTTTGATTCCATTTCTCGGTGAATATCGATCTTTTTAGATCAAGAATGTTAACAAATGTCGATCTTTATAGAAGAAAGTTTCATACCTTGAAATGTACATTTGGATGAAATATTTTGGTTAAAAACCTCACTTGAGGAGGCTGCAAAGGATATTGCTCTGGAACCGAAAACGCAAGCTGAAAAACCCCACCTTCATAAGGAGTTTCTGATGGTCCCTGTATATACAAATTCATCAACAAAAACGCATAAACAAGTGTGCAACGCGCGTGTGCGTGTGTGTGTATATCGAATTATCGGTTCACGTCAATCAATCGCACCTTGATAAGTGCTGTCCACTTAAATATGTTTGAATCATCACAAACAAGCTGTATATCTGGATCAGCTGATTTCTCCCTTTGCACCTCCTTATATTCCTTAAACAATCTCGCTCTTGATGCCTACACTCATCAATGAACGTTAACGTAAACCAAAATATCAAAATTGGGCACTAAAATCACAATTACTCAACTATAGTCACTTTTATCACCAAATTTTAGAAAGAGGGGCGGAAGCAAACGAATTAAACCTAGAACTTAACATGTTGATTAAAGTTCTAATTGTGTATGATATGTATAAATTCATAACATATAAGATTTGATTAGCAAAAATTAGGATGAAAAGTGAGAGATAAAGGCATCAATTTATAAAATAACTGACCTGCATTAGATATAATTTGTGATCTTCCTGCAAATTCGCAACACCAGGATATGAATCGTGAGTACAGTAGATCAAAGAAAGAAGAATGAAACCCTAAAAGAGATGTTGGTAAGTTTTTGTTCGGGTTTATTCGCATTTACCTGAGAGATGTGGACGACAGACGACAAAAGAGACGCTGTTGCTTTGTTCTACGATTTCAAGGATTTGTGTTGAAACTATTTTTAACTTAACCGCACACATTGGTTTTTTATATGTTATTATATGTTATGTTGATGATAATAATATGTAATGCTTATGGACGATATAGGCGTAGCTTTTTTGACAGTAATGTGTTAGGGTGTAAACATAAGACTAAAATGATAAACTCGTTAAAAGTTAATAAAAATTAAACTAAAACAACTTTAGAAAAAAGAAAGGTAAAAACTTGACAAGGGGTAATTTTGTAAAAATGTAACAAAGTTTGTCAACTGTTCTAACTAAATACCTGAAACTTTATTTGTCTCTCTAATATCACTGAAGTTTCATTAAGTGTTCCAATCCTATGTACTAGTTTTACGATTATTTGAATTTTTAAAAATTGAGTTGGCAAATAAAATATGTATAAACTTTGGATACTATTTTGTGGTTATTTTTCTTTTATTTGACTTAAACTCAATAAATTTAGAACTTTGTTATTAGGTTGCAAATTCATAGTCTTCACTTTTAGATCTCGATTCAAATTGATTGGAAAAAAACTTTAACGTTTTTATAATCACCATTTATGTATGTTTCATATGCACAACTCAATTTTAAAAAATTCAAATATTTGTAAAATATTATATAAGATTGGAACACTTATGAAATTTCAGTGACTTTATGAAGACAAAAAAAGTTTGAGGTATTTAATTGGAACAGTGAGCAAACTTGGTTACATTTCTATAACATTTTCCCGACAAATATTAAAATAAAAAATTATACTCTCTAGGATTAAACCTGGATCCTCAAAAAATTCACATAGTGTGCTGGCTATCAAGCCATTAGAGTTTATGGTGTCAAATATCATACCCAAATTATGTTGGGGGATGCGAAATCAGAGAAAAGCCTTAATCATGATTCTAATGGCAGTGGTCGATATCAGGTCGGTCGAATGGGGGAGAAAACCACCTTTTACAGTGGCAAACAACAATCGGGAAAACGAAACCACAAAATTATTCGATTGGGGCAAAAACTCTATTTATAACTTCTAATCAAGATTTTCAACAGCAGACAACCACACGAAAAGCGGAACCACCGTAGTTATTTAACCGGGTCAAACAAACCCTAACTAGCAAGCCTAATCACAATTCCGGTGGTGGTGGTCGCTATCGGTCAACGACTAGGATAAACAAAAGGCCAACTAAACAAACCAAAAGAGAGAGGATAACTCATCCTACTTTTCTTTTTCTCTCTCACTTTTCATTTATTTACACAAAAACTTTTAGCCCACACGTGATATCTTATAAACAACTAACGCATATGCGGCGTAAATGGTTACAACCAAAGCTTTTCGGATGGTAAATCATCGTTCATAAGCGTTACAAAATCATATAGTAAATCTGTTATTGGTCTAAAATAATATCATCATATTGGATTCATATTATCTAAATAAATGTATTTTTTATCCAAACAATAATACATATCTCTTTAACTAATAGTCTAATAGATTCTTTGATAGCCTTTGCAATACATTAATAATACATATCTCTTTAAGTAAGAGTTTAGTTAGGGTTCTTTGATAGCCTTTGCAATACATTAATAATACATATTTCTTTAAGTAAGAGTTATTTGATATTCTCTAAATAACCAATAAAAGGTTGTCTCTTAATGATTTGAAGGTCCAATAAAAGAATTTAATCGAGGAATAAAATTTTTTGAACCTATATTAGCACCGGGTATTAGCTTCAATAACCCTCTTACCAAGATAAACTACCCACAATCTTATGCTATTATACAAAACATTCTTCTGATCGCTTCTTGCGTGGGGACTTTGATAACATCAATTTTAAGAAATTTACCCACACAAATGGTCTTTTATTTTGGTTCAATTAAATACTTTTATGGTGAAGAATGAAGATGAAGAATTTTGATGATGAAGAGAGAGGGGCAGAGGATATGTGAAGGTGGATATGAAGATGGATGAGTTTTGATGACTTTTTGCAATTAATAATTATTATTTCTTAGTTATAATGGTTTATTGTTAAATAAAATAACATATTTTGTATTAAGAAATAGAAAGAGAAATACTAATAGTGAAAATACAAAGGTGATCGCGGAAATAATATTGTTAAGAGTAAAAGTTAATCATGGAAAGTGTAACAATCCAGTAAAATCGTATCATGATATTGTTTGTTTTGGCAATAACACGTCCTCAGTCGTCCACCCCTTACGATTTTAAAACGCGTAATGATAGTGAGGGTATCAACTAAGTATTTTTTCTCCCTTACAACCAATATGGAATCTTACAATGATGTCACAGAAAGGATAAGTAAAAGCGAACGAAAAAAACTAATATGACATGCTATTTGTGAGAATGATATTTTCTAACATTACGGATAATCCAAGCGTTTAATATACAGATGATAAGTCATGTGAATTATTGTAACTTAAAATGAGATCATTTAGTAACGTTGTTGTTTACATGACAATAAAAATCCCTAATAATAATGGCATAATACTTTTCTTAAGCAATAGTTTAAGGAATAAAGTTTAGGGCCCGGATAATATCGATAACAAAATATCAAAATCTTCGCCTATAAATATCACTTCATCGTTTTCTTTTCACAATCACAAACATACACTAACAATGGCGAACAAGTACGAACAGTTCAGATGTCAACCAAGGCTTCCAAAATTCGCTATCCCCAAACGCTATGATCTTCACCTCAAACCAGATCTCACCGCCTGCAAATTCACCGGTGCCGTTGACATCCGCCTTCAGATCGTCTCCGATACTAAATTCATTGTTCTCAATGCTGCTGACCTCTCCGTTGATGCCAAATCCGTTCGTTTTCAATCTGAAAACGCCTCCAAGGTACTCATACTATTCGATTTGATTTGATTTGATTTATCTATCGTTCTCGCTCTGTCTCACTGCTAATAACCTAATGATGGCAGGGATTTGAGACTTTGAACGTTGAGTTATTGGTTGAAGATGAGGTTTTGGTGTTGGAGTTTTCTGAAAGTTTGCCGGTTGGTGTTGGTGTTTTATCTATGAGGTTTGAAGGTACACTGAATGATCAGATGAAAGGATTTTACCGAAGGTAAGTAAACCTGTACTTGATCTTGACGTATTGGAACCAATTCGTTTTTTTGTTCTGTTGAGTATTAATTGAGTTTACTAGATATATTAGATCATTGATCCATGCTCTATTGCCGAATTTACTGTTAATTATGTTTAACATCTTAGCTAATAAAGAAGAAAAGTAGTAAGTTACTTACAGACCTGTTTGTTGAGTCAGTTCTTAAAAGGAATTGATTTTCACATACAAGATGTGAAAATTGACTATAAAGAACATGCAAATCATTATCCAGTAAGTTTGAAGTTACCAAGTATACTGCAAATTACCATCATTCATGTGCATAAAGTTGGTATACTTGAAGAAATTGTTTTCTTCTCTGATTTCGGGATGAATTACCATTCATTATTCAGCTTAATTACACTACAACTCTTGAAGACATTTGTTTTCTTCTATGATTTCAGGGTAGATTGTTTTTATTTATTTGTTTTTTTGTTGTAGAGTGAGGTGCGGTTGTTTGTGTTTAGTTTCGTAACCAGTTGAAAACATGTAACTTACCCTGTACATTATTTAAGTTTTTACAGGTATTGAATTTTAATTTTACAGCACATATGAACATAATGGAGAGAAGAAGAACATGGCGGTAACTCAATTTGAACCAGCTGATGCCAGACGGTGCTTTCCTTGTTGGGATGAACCTGCTTGTAAGGTATGGTAGATATCTTCCGTTCTTCCTCATATGTGATTCCTCCTTTTTTATTATTTCTATTGTAATTTGACTGCTTTTCAATAAATGTATGGTTAGTTCATTTATTGTTTTGTTCACTTGCTTAGGCTACGTTTAAGATTACATTGGAGGTGCCTTCAGAACTAGTGGCTCTTTCAAATATGCCTGTTGTTGAAGAGAGGCTGAATGGCAACTTGAAGACTGTTTTCTACCAGGAATCACCAATTATGTCTACATATTTAGTTGCTGCTGTTGTCGGTTTATTTGATTATGTTGAAGACTCTACTCCTGATGGTACAGCATATCTTACTCATGTATATTTGGTAGCCTTAGTGGTTGCTTTAATTACTAATGAATAGCCATGCAAATTTTGGTTATGTTTTATCTTTCACGGTCATGTGGGGCTTAAAAAAATTTAGATCAAAAGGCTGGAAGTCTTCTAATGCATAGTTTTATAAAAAAATTTAGTGGCATAATATTACCTTTGTGACCATACTATGCACTCAAAAGGTTTTGGCCTGTTAACCAAACTTAATATAACTTGTAACCTGCCTGCTTTGCCATTCCTACTTTTGTGGTATGGCCTGTACTTGACTGTATATATGAAATGCCTTGCAGGAATTAAAGTGAGGGTATATTGCCAAGTTGGTAAAGCAAATCAAGGGAAGTTTGCACTAGATGTTGCTGTTAAAACCCTTGGCCTGTACAAAGAGTATGTTTTGTTATCTTTTGTTAGTGCACTATCATCTGCAGATAGTGATAATAATTTGGAATTTATTTTAAAAAGTTCCTTATGAATTTGCCCTGGTTCTTTTTATTAATGAAATTTTTAACCATAGCTCTTCGGCTAGTGGTTTTGGCTGTTAAAGTACAGTAGTTTAAGCATGGCGAGTGAAGAGCTTCTGGGTGGTTGTAAAATGGCGATTAGAGTGTCATAAGTTCATTGTAAAAACATTAGAAGGGGCTATGGGTTTTCACTCTTGATTTGATAAATTGATTTGGTATCTAATTAACCATCAATAAGGAAAGATGGGATGTTTTTAATAGATATTAACCACGGATCTTATCATAAGGAAATGGCTGATGGGATGTTTTTCTATTATATGATTTATGCAGCTATTTTGCAACACCTTATTCACTACCTAAACTGGATATGATTGCAATTCCTGATTTTGCTGCTGGGGCCATGGAGAACTATGGTTTAGTAACGTATAGAGAAACAGCTCTGCTTTACGATGAAAAGCACTCTGCAGCGGCAAACAAACAGAGGGTATATTGTAATTTTATATTCAGGATCCCATTTCTATCAATATCAACCAAAATGTGTGACCTAATTAGTTAGTTAATTATTCAGGTGGCGACTGTTGTGGCTCATGAACTTGCACATCAATGGTTTGGCAATCTTGTGACGATGGAATGGTGGACACATTTATGGCTGAATGAGGGATTTGCCACTTGGGTACTCAAACCAATTGTGTCATAATGCACTTTTTAATTCTGTCAGCTATATGCTTGTATGATCTGAATATCTGATTCTTACTTTAAATCAGGTAAGCTATTTAGCTGCTGATGGGTTGTTCCCAGAATGGAAAATATGGACTCAATTTCTTGATGAAAGTACTGAAGGTCTTCGACTTGACGGGCTTTCAGAATCACACCCTATTGAGGTGTCATCTCTTATTACACTTTATCATCTATCTGATTAATAATTTTAATTTTTATGCATGATCTCTTTAATTCATAACAAATTTCTTATGCAGGTAGACATCAACCATGCGAGTGAAATAGATGAAATTTTTGATGCAATAAGCTATCGCAAGGGAGCTTCTGTCATTCGCATGCTGCAGAGCTATCTTGGTCCTGAAGTATTCCAGGTTTGATTTCATGAATTTGTCTTTTTTAATAATAGTATCAGTAACTTGTGATATTCTTCTTGAGTAATATCTATTTCTAATTAGGAAAATATTTCCAATTCTTGTGCTTCCAACCTTCTGTTTCAAGTTTATTATTCCTTTTCTTTATTTTTCGTATTTTATTTGTTTTTTTCCAATTGTGAAACTAACATTCTTTTACAATTTGTGGTCTTCACCGCTAGCGAGCACTTGCTAAATATATAAAGAAATATGCTTGTTCAAATGCGAAGACCGAGGACTTGTGGGCTGTGCTTGAGGAAGAATCCAATGAGCCTGTGAATAAATTGATGCATTCATGGACAAAGCAGAAAGGTTATCCAGTTATCACTGTTAGTGTGAAAGATAGCAAATTGGTGTTCGAACAGGTTTCCTTTTGCTCCTTGAATTTCTATTGAGTTTTGTTTTGAAGGTTATAAGTTTTCTTTTGATTATTATATTCTTTTACTCGATTTAGTGTTATTGATATTGTATGTTTACTTCAAATGCTTCTGGGTAGAGGTGGCTTATACATGGATCCAGTAATGGGTCAAAATAAATAGTTTTTCTACTAAGGGTTGTAACTGGTTTGGTTGATTGGAAACACCTTTTTTCCCGAGTGTTTGGTTGATTGGAAACACCTTTTTTCCAGAGTTTTTAATTTTTTTGCATAGATAGTGTGAAAAATATGATTACTATGATATAATATTTTGAATAATGTTGTTGAGGTTTTATGCAACAAATATTTTTTGAGTCACTTTTAACACATGCTCTGTTTCATTTTTTAGCTATCTATAAGTTACTTTTTAGACCTGCAAGAAATAAAACATAGGTTGAACTGCCTTGGGAAAAGTTCAGTAAATTTATAATTGTTGTATGTGGTAACAGAAGCAATTCTTGTCGAGTGGCTCCCCCGGAATTGGGCAATGGGTTGTGCCCATAACACTATGTTGCGGCTCATATGAATCAAAGAAGAGCTTCTTACTAGATAAAACATCACAAACTATTGATATTGATGAACCATCATCATTATCAAGTAGTTGGATAAAGATTAATGTTGACCAGGCAGGGTTTTACAGAGTTAAATATGATGATCAATTGTCTGCCAAACTTAGACATGCAATAGAAAGTAAACGCTTGTCAGCAATGGATAGATACGGTACTCCTTGGTGTTCTACTTACTACTATTAGTTTTGTGCTATATGCTAGCAGTTGTAAGTTTTTATTACTGGCTGCATGGACAGGAATTCTCGATGATTCATTTGCATTGTCTATGGCTGGCCAGCTGCCTTTGTCTTCTTTGCTTACGTTGATGGGTGCTTATAGAGAGGAACCCGAATATACAGTGCTATCCAACTTAATTGGCGTAAAGAAAACTACCCTTTTGATACACTTGTCTTGTTTATAGATCTTTTAAAAACCACTTCAGATATGCTCTTCCTGAATAATTGTTTTTGGTACTACAGGTTAGCTCTAAGGTTGCAAGAATCGTGGCTGATGCTGATAGTACATTGGTTAACAATGTTAAGATGTTTTTTATCAATGTTTTCCAGTATTCTGCAGAGTTAGTGTTTTTTACTTCTGCAAATCTACATTATTGATGCATTTTTGTTATAAATATGGCATGATAGGTGGGTAACACTTAACAGGGAATTTTTGGTAAGGGTGAACACTTTTTTGTGTAAGTTTTATTTATTTATTGATAATTAGCGTATCAAATATGATTCAAAATTTTGTTTTTTCAATAATAATCCAACATTTTGAGCAAAAAGATTTTAGGAGGCTTATGGGGGCTTATGGCCATTTGAGCGATTCCTTAGTGCAATGGTCGGTTCGCTGTTTACAACAAAATTACAAGTATCATGAGAATATCATTCTGAGTTTTCTTTCTAACGTAAACAAAAGACTGCTAGCCGAATAGCACCATCTCAAATGAGTGAAGTAGCCTATAGATAGTTGATCCAAGATTTAACTTCTTATTTTATTCTGTTTTTCTAGGAGGATTGGTTTTGATTGTAAAGAAGGGGAAAGTCACTTGGATGCCTTGCTTAGAGGGGAACTTTTTACGACTTTGGCTGTGTTGGGACATGAAGAAACACTAAAAGAAGCAAATAAGCGCTTCCAGGCATTCTTACAAGACAGGAACACACCTCTACTTCCACCTGACATAAGAAGGGTTAGTTCGTCTTTTCCTATCTATCACTATCAGTCACACATACATACATCTACTATAGTATTTACTCTCTTTCTTCCCCTCCCTTAGGCGGTGTATGTTGCTGTGATGAAGAAGGTGACATCATCAGACAGATCGGGTTTTGACTCCCTTTTGAAAGTTTATAGAGAGACTGATCTAAGCCAGGAAAAGACTCGGATTTTAGGTGATTATATTTCTTAGCATGTTACATTGTTGTAAGATGCATTACATATTTACTTGATAATATTTGGTTGTGTTGTAGGTGCTCTTGGATCTTGCTGTGATCCTGACATAATTCTTGAAGTTCTTAACTTTTTGTTGACTTCTGAGGTATACAAGTTTGAGAATGCTTTTGTTGCTTATAAAAGTAGGTTAAATCTATTTCCATCTGTTTTCCTGGAGCATCATAATTTTTTTTGGTTTAGGTTCGAAGTCAAGATGTTGTGTTTGGACTCTCGGTTAGCAGAGAGGGACATGAAGTTGCTTGGAACTGGCTCAAGGTTCGTTGTAACGTGTTAAAATTTATTGGCGTATTGCGTATGCTACTTTTCTCACATTATATTTCGACGACCTCACCAACAACTTTTTTATTTATAGTTGTAGTAAAAGTAAACTAACTGTTAGTGTGGCATTGCTCTAGTAAAATTCATTTGAACATGCAACATAAGATGTTTTTACTTTTTGTTTGTGAAGCTTAGATTTTTCTTTGTTTTGTATCTGAATGGAATTGGCTTTTGCAGAAAAACTGGGGACACATTACAAATACTTGGGGCCGTGGCTTTTTACTGACACGCTTCGTTAGTGCAATTGTATCACCGGTACGTACCATATTTCTTTCAACTCAAGTATTTATTAGCAGTCCAACTGAGAATGGGTTATGAGTTTTCGATTTGATTTTTGTAGTTTTCGTCTCTCGAGAAAGTGAAGGAAGTTGAAGAGTTCTTTGCAAGCCATGGTAAGCAGCCTTCAATTGCAAGAACATTGAAGCAGAGCATCGAGCGGGTTAAAATTAACGCAAAGTGGGTTGAGACCATTCGAAATGAGAAAAATCTTGCAGACTGTGTTCAAGAACTTGCATACAGGAAATACTAGTCAACAAACTGCTTCTGTTTCTCCAGGTTTTCAATTTGCTTGCTTTTAGAGGGTGCTGTGAACCTACACTTGATGCTCGTCCTTTTCTCCATGCTTTTATGAGAGACTAAAAGCTTGTGCATCATGCTTTTTTTGGCATTTTTTTTCCTTTTCTGTACAATTCAATGTTTGGCAGGTTTATGAAAATCCAACTTTAATTTTTTTCGGTTTCTTTCTCCACTCCGTTACATTTTAATTAAATTTCAAACTGATGTTTTACGCCTTTTGATAAGAAAGAATATGGGTTGATTAATGTGAAACTTACCTTGAAATTTTGCTTCAAACGAAAATCAGCTTAATTAAATGGAAAAGTTTAAACACCTGATTGAAGCATGTGTTGTTGCTGGAGCATCATATCAGCAAGGTGAGTTTTATTTCAATCGGCTTGTAATCCTTCTTGTGATAAAAAATCTTAAACGTCGGTTTGGAATCCAGATACAACTTCACGGAATTAAGTTTTATAACGCATGACAATAAGAAAAATAGTGTAAAAGTTGAGACAGGTGATAAAATTTTTCAAATAGTCTAAGGTTGAGATTGTTAAAACCCAAATTTCCAAAATTAAATAACTAGTGTCATACCTGGCTTTGGGTCATTTTAGTCCGTATAAAGTAGGGGCTGTTAATGTTCTTGTCTTGACGTTTTTGTCAAGTCAAAGCGTTAGTAGCATTTGTATCACTGAAATTGAATTTTTTAAAATTAGAACCAAACTGAACAATCACAAACAATTTGATTTGGTGGTTTGAGCTTCAGTAGTAATATGAATTTAAACTAAGAACTAATGGCTTGGCTACATCTCTAATGATCTTATACAAAAATAGAGATATTTCTTAAGGTGTATAGGCATGTTTGTGTGTATGTAGGATGACATGCTACGAAAAGAGATGATAGGAGAGAGAATAAGTTTCGTGTTCAAAAGAGATGATAAGAGAGAGAATAAGTTTCAATGTAAAATATAACTTAAGGATTGTTTGAAAGTCTCTTACACTAAGAGGTTACTATCTAATCGATCAACGGGGTAATTGGTTCATCAAATGACATCTTTTAATGGTTTATGGAGTCTTTTACCAGGTAAGTTTTAAAAACATGTTGAATAAGATAAGACAACTTTACCTCTTTGTGTTAATAAACTCCTCCCTTCACCTTTGCCTTAATGTTTGGTTGTGTCTGTGAAGTTCTTATTTAGTCAGGTCTTTTACTGGCTTAGTAGTTACTGACAGTTGCCCAACGTCTCTTTATTTATCTTTATTCTGAAATAACTAAGGATCCAACCAAATTAGCAAGCACGTGCACGTCTCTTAACAATTGGTCCAAATTTATTTTTGAATGGTTGATGTGTTCAACAACTGAAAAGCATAAACTCTAATTTAAATTCGATGAGGAAAAAGGGGAGGATGGAATTTACAAATGCCTTGAACTTCAATCAATTACATATGCCACTCATACATAATCGTGCTTGAAAGTTGAAACAAAAGACAACTTGTTCTCTCAATTCTCCACTTGGCTTTTTGAATTACATGGAAGGCAAGGAGCATGCTACTTTTAATAAAACTAGTAAGAGCCCGTGCGTGTATAGGTGAAAAGGGTAAGACGGTGATTGTACATGGTGTAGGGACATGCTAACCCTGTGTTACGACACACTGACATATTAGAAGAGACATATATACTTGCTAGGACAAGGTTGGCCGAAACAATAATTAATCTTGTTTTGATAATAACAAATCAAATATGACTTGAAATGCTACTAGTTAATCAAAGATGAATATCTATCACATACATGCTCTAAACAATCGATTTATTATCTTACGTCTTTAAAAATTATAAGAGTTCTTAATCGATAATTTGAGTGGTCGAAGATTATAGTTTGCTTGCGAAGTTACCAAAGGCGATTTAAGGCTATATCTTCGTTACAACAAAATTATTGGGATTAAAAGTGAAGTTATATATATCAAGTATGATGATGAAATTAGTAAATTAAGATAAACATGTATGTGTTTAGTTGCTAAATACATCTTGCATAAAAGTCAAACCATCACACAAACAAACTAGCAATTTAAAATTTCAAATTGAGTCTTGCAAGAACTTTTTCACATGTGGTATGTCTTACATCAAAGACGAAACACCACTCTAAAAAGAAATGAAAGTGACTCGGGAAACAAGAGAAAATGTTGTTAAAGAAAAGAAAGCCAGGAAAGTAAGCTAAGAGAAGAACATGAAAAATTGTCAAAGATATAAGATGACAAATCAGACAAAGCATCCTTGCAACAAAAAGACAAAATGATGAAAGCAACATTACACAACGTTCAAATTTAAAAAAGCCAAAAGACAAGACAGACGCTCCACGGTGGAAACGGCGTTGTGAATCCAGGAAGTTTTACAATTAACCTTTCTCTTGTCTATAAAAGTAAATAGTCAATTTTTAGTTAACCCTTTGACTCTTAAATGCTTGAAGATATATTTTCTCCATATTCATATCATCATACTATGAGATGAGAGACATAAGATGAAATCAAAATGAAAAGATCAAGCTCATGAGAGTTATTCATGAAAGGGTCAAGCTACGTCGTTCATCTACATAAAAAAGGAATTTGTAAAACATTATTTTGCTGTAGTGTTTTGAACTTGCTATCTTGATATATTGATTGTAAACACACTATCTTAATATAGTGTTGGGTTAGGATAAGAGATACACTATGTTGATATAGTGTTGTGTTTCTATTTTGTGAGAGACTGAGAGTCTGAGACAGTATCTTGATATAGTGTTCAACTTATATTTGTGAGAGTTTGAGATATACTATCTTGACATATTACTTATCTGTATTTGGAATCTCACTATCTTGATATAGTGACGATTCACATATTGCAAAGTTAGTCGCTTGGTGAGACTAGTGAAGATTGTGTTCACTACCTTTGTCTGGTGAAGAAAGTGTAAAGTTAATAATAATATCTTGGTGAGATTAGTGAAGAAAGTGGTCATTACCTTTATTTAGCGATAAATTGTAAAGCTAGTCTTTGATCTGGTAGGACTAGTGAAGAATGTGATCTCTAACTTAAATCAGAGAGATAATGTAACGGTTATCCTTACCATTCTAAAGAGATGTCTAGTGAAAGAAAAATACATAACATGAGTTGTAAGCCTAGATACACTCACTTAAAGCATATAATATAATAATACTCTAATAATTAAATATAGCACATAACATAAGGAATGTGGTCATGTTATCATATATATCAAGATATAGCTCGTCGACTTTGATTTCTTTTGCTTCATCTTCAGTGGTGAACTTATTCAATTAAAAGAGAGAGTATTGTACCTGTGAAGTAAAATTACAAATTCGTTTTGCCTCTCTATGTTTGTCTAAAATAACAGTTTGCATAAAATAGTTTTATAATTACATTTTGCCTCCCTAAACATATCAATTTGTCACCGTTTGTTACATTTGAAATAATTCCGTCAAAAGCAAAAGTTAGTCGGTCCATGTGCCTGACACGTGAGGGGCACTTTATGCATTTTCAAGTCTTTTCTTTTCCCTTTGCTTAAATATAAGCAAGAGGGAAAAGAAAAGACTTGAAAATAACTAAAATGCCTCTCACGTGAGGGCACATGAGACTGACTAACGTTTGTTTTTGACGGAATTAATCCGGATGTATCAAATGGTGACAAATTAGTAAGTTTATAGAGGCAAAACGCAATTTTAAAACTATTGTATGCAAATCAAAGTTTACTCTTTTCCTTAAACATAAACGAGTTTAAAGAAGATTGAAAGACAAATGAGAGAATTAGAAACAAACCCAATAGCAATAAATAAATTGCAATCTTGCAAGCTTACTCGTTACAATATGCAATGATGATAGCTATAATTTGACCCATTATGAACACAAAAGAACTTGTAATGTAGATTAACTTTCACATATCAACAAACCAACAAAAACCCAACCTAGTCACAAAATAAGCCAATAATCACAACATTAAGCCTCTAGCTAACTTACCTTAATATCTACTTGTCAATATACACAACTATACAATGCATGTACTGTTAACTATAAAAAAATCATTTTTAAAACTCATCACTGCAATTCTTGTTGTACTACTTGCTTGTCCTTTGCTGTTAAAACGTGGGTTTTCCTAATGAACTAGATTTAAGACCACGCCGTGCGTTGCAGTTCATGCAATCGGGTTTTGCGTATGTGACTTCGTCATACGTTGATAAAAACAAGTCTCGTGTCTCGTACATCATGGCACAAAACCGTAATTAATGTGTGACATATTAAAAAGCGATTGAAATATCAAAAGTTTTTGGTCAAAACGATAACAATATTGAAGTCGTACTATATGTCAAAGTAGAGTAAGAGATCAAAGTCGAAAACTTATCAGGAGCTAAAATGACAATTAGTAAAAGTCGGGGATTAAAACCGTAAATACGTCAAAAGCTAAGGATTAAAACCGTAAATACGTTAAAGTAAAAGAAAGTTAAAACGTCGCGTTATGGTCGGTGAAAAACACGACCTTATATATTAGGTAGTATATAAATATAAATATAATAAAATAGTGAGTGATTTAAAAAGTTCCATTCAATCCATTATGTACATTGCTATTAAAAAGTCAAAGTTAACCATTTATAATTTAGTAAGGGGCTGTTTTGGCAAAATCTGAATCATTAAGTGCTGAATGGTTAAGAGGTCTGAATCATTAAGAGGTTACATCAAGAGGGATGTTGGGGTACAACTTCTGATGAGTATAAAGTTACTATATGTTCCATTCAGTTTCATTCAGCATCTCTCAGTCTCTTAACCATTCAGCACTTAACTGAACCATTTAGAGGCTATTTTTTCTGAAACAAACGCTCTGAATGCTGAATGATTAAGCACTAAACTGAACCATTAAGAGGTAAACAAACAGCCCCTAAGTTGTAACATTTAGTTAAGAGAAACTCCATAAGTGAAAAATATTAGCTAAAAGCAAGGACAAACTTTGTAATAATAGGAATAAGTCTAGTTGTGATTAGCAATGATAAGCAAGAATTAGTTCATCAAAAAACAAGAGTTAGAAATTTTGAATGGCTAATGAGCACCATCTCTACTAAATACAAAAAATCATTAAAACTAAAGTTAGAATTTTTTTTTTGAGATAGTAGATGGTTTAACTAACATATGCAAAAAAACAAGAGTTACATGTTTCCTATCAAATGTAGGTAATGTATTTTTGTTAGCCATTGCAAATACGAAAAACTTGACAAAAAGCTATGAAAATCAAAGAACATATAAAGATAAATTTGAAAGGATGATAAAAAGAATTAGAAAATGGATTTGATCACAAAATCTTAAACATGAAAGATGAGTCCCTATGTCAAATAAGACACATAAGCAGTATTCAAGAAACTTATAAAATGAAAGAGTATACACATCAATGACTAACATCAACTAAAGACATGAATAGCCTTAAACCCTCCTAATTAAATTGTACTAAACCCTAATGTACTAAAAAATATAAAAAACATAGTTGAGTTGTATCATATGTTTTACATTGTGTTGGATAAGTGTAAAAATGTCCATAAAACAGGAGAGATGAAAAAAAGAATGCGCATGAAACTCTTCATTTCTTTTGGTATGAAGTAATGAAATGAATGAGAGAATCGAATTAATGATGGAAATGAATAGACAAAGGAACGAAATAGACTATTTCATTTCTTTTATCATGTTTGATTACCTTACATGAATGAAATTAATCAATACTTCTTGTTGTTTGATAGACAAAAAAAATGAAATTAAGAAATACAAATCTCTAAAAATAACAAAAATACCTAGTCATGGTTATGGGTTTGTCTTGGTTCGGGCCATGGTTCGAGTCACGGTTCGAGGTAATGGTCACGACATTGGTCGGTTTATGGTTCGGTTCAGGGTCAGGTCATGAGTCAGTTCATGGACCAAGTCATTATTAGTCGGTTCATGGATCGAGTCACGGATTGGTTCATGTGTTGGGTCTTGGATCGAGACATGGTTCGGTCATGGTACGAGACACTGGTCAGGTCATGAGTCAAATTATGGTTTGGGTCATGGTTCAGGGCATGGATCGACATGATTCGGGTCACGAGTTGGTTGATGGCTTGGGTCATGAGTCAGTTCATAGGTTAGGTCCTAGTTCGGTTCATGTGTTGGGTCATGATTCGAGCCATGGGTTAGGACACATGACGGTTCATGGGTGCAAGGTTTGGGTCATGGTTCTTGTCATGAATTAAAAAATTATTTCATTTCTTGAAGGAATGAAACAAAAACATGTGGGATGAATGAAATGAAAATGACGTTTTTTTTCATCCATTAATGCATTCCATTCCATTGAGAATGATTCAGAGGAAGGGTTGGTTCATTCCGTCCTGTTTTTCGAAGCTGTATTTGTGTCAACATGTTGCGTGGGCGTCGTATTGTGGCAAGGAATTTGAACCCAAATTGCACCCCCATGCGCGCGGGTAAATGGTAGAGTAAAACATGACACACGAACTTAACATGCCATGAATGCTTTCATATATAAACTAATAACGTTTTTGTCTCTACTCCAATATAAGACAAAATGAATGACACAAAATTTTTAGAAATCTCATTCAGATGTCCAAACAAAAGGAACCTTTTAACCATTTGACATTGTCAACCAGCCCTCTATTCCTGCATACCAAACAGTAGCTCGGTGTATTTGCTTCGAAATTACTTATAAACTTACCACTTTGCCCATGGATCGATATAAAAATATTGGAACAAAAAAACATAGAACCTAAATTTGTAAAATCAGATCTAGCAACAACACAGAAACAAGGAGATGGCTCGATTTCAATTTCTGGAGGCGATTCTGCCGTTAGGGATCATCGCCGGTATGCTTTGCATCGCCGGAAATGTTCAGTATACAATCCACAAAGCTGCTCATGGCCGCGTGAGTCTATTCATCCACTCAACTACCTTTCATTGATCCTTTGGATCTGTAAATTCATATATTTTTTGTTTCAATTTTGACAGCCGAAGCATATCGGCAATGATTTGTGGGACGTAGCCATGGAGAGACGTGACAAGAAAATCGTCGATGAAAAACTTTCTCCTGCTACCAATTAGGGTTTCTTCGCCTTAAGGTTTCATTTCTGATCTGCTTTTCATGTATTTCTCTAATTGCACATTAACATCCATATGGTTTGATATCTAGGGTTTTATTTGATCATTAGTACCAAAAAATTGGTGTATTTGTATGTACTTATTACTATAAGGCTGTTGGCCATTGATAAATGATAACACAGTTGTGCTTGAAGCACCATGCCTAGGGTTCTACTATCACAAAGTGAGGTCTTTTGTAATTTATGTGGAGCAGTATAGATTTTCTGTTAAAATAAAAGTAACTAGGTGTAGGATGTGTTGCAGTGATTAGAATGTGTGTTGTGGTGGGATGATAGTGTCATAGTGATAATCAAATAAGGTGTGATGTGATTGGGTAAGGATTAAAAAAACACACGCATATTCATCCCCTTCGCGAGTGGCCGGACGCTATGGCAGCAACCCTTCAGGGCGATGCAGTTATGGTGTCATTCTGTTGCTGATGTGGAGGGTAAGATTGAGTTATAGTAGCAATAAGAATCGCAAATAACTTGTAGTTGCAATAAGATTGAGTTTCAGTTGATGATCTTTTGGCTTTGGATATCAAGTTATGCAATGTTGTTTTGCTAGTTGTAAAGTTGAATGGATGATAATTTCAGGGTTTAATGTACAACCTGCAGAAAATGTCTCTTAGATTAGGAAATTTAAGACGGTTGCTGTTTTAGTTAGTATAAAATCTCAAATGATTTGAAGTATCTGTTCTAGACACATCGTGGTACATTTATTTAAGCAAATGTCACAAATGATAGAACTGACTAGTAGGTTATCTTCATAGTTAATAACTTAGTATAGCTAAGTCTATACAGTTTACTCTTTGAGTAGGCACTTCTGTCGTTTAAATGAATGAAAAGATGTACGACTAGCCAAGTTATATTTGTGAAGTATTTAAATTTAAAGGAATAAGAAAGCAAGCCACAAATTAACAGCCTGAAATCATCCTTTCCACCACAGATTGCATCATCACATAATTGTTGAAAATCTTAATTATGATGTTTGGAAAATATGAATTACATATAACTTACATTTTACTGGCCTTTCTCCTTACGAAATTAGGTGAACGGTTTTAGTTTGCAATAGAATATGTATTTTGTTTATGTGTTCAAAATCCACCTTTTACCTACATACTTGAGCTATACTAAATTTGAATAAAGGAGTAATGATCAGGTGCAAATCTTTGATGGTGAGATTTGGCCTGATTCATGAATTTACAAATGGTGAGCTTAGATATGTGGTTGAATATAGAATGGATGGCTATAGATGATGAGTTTGATATTGTAACTCGCCTTTGTATTCATCAAAGACCTCATGAATTCTGTTTGATTTGATGGATTAGAATGAGAAAATTACTAGATTGAACAATACGATACTACAATAGATTAGGCTGTCTCCATTTCGACAACATGCTACGTAATTAAAGCACTTTAGGCGCTCAGGCGAGGGGAGGCAAGACTAGGCACCTCTAACTAACACAATTTTATTCTCTTCAAGCACACACGTAGGTGAGGGAATTTCTGCCTATCTGGCGCAACAATCCCGTTGCTGCCTCTGCTTATTTGTCTCTTGCACACATTTGATATGTCGCTAATAAACTACTCATTAAAATTTTAAATTTTGACTTAATTTACATAGATGAATTATTATTGCCGTTAAATGTGAATACTATTGAGATGCTTTAATTGCCAATTTCATTTGGTGTTTCAGTTATCTTTGAATAAAAATGTTAATTCTCCATGCCTTCTGTGCATACTTTGCTATCTGAGATGGTTTATCATTAAGATGTAGAGATTGATGATATCTAGGACGGGTTTACATAGGTGTTAATCTTTTCGTTCTTATGCTAGGCGTATCTTTATATTTCTTGTCAAGTGGGGTTTCCCAAATCCACCCTTATGTACATTGGTCAAAATGGCCACTTTTAAAAAAATGGGGCGTCGGTCTATCAGATGTCAGTTTACCAATCAACCCTTGGGTCGAAAATCGAAATGGTCACCTTTAGGTAGACACCAGTACAAAGAACGGGGAAACCGGAAAAGTATTGGATATAGAAGTATGTATAAGGACTCTAAGTTGCTGAATTTATTTCTTATATTTTGTCACCAAAGAGTTTAAAACCTGACTTTAACTGCTGATATGGTTTCAGGAAGCTTTGATAATCTGGTGCAAGGAATAAGGGGAGGCTGGCAGCGTGTTTACGTTTTCTTGTTATGTTGGAAAATAGATTTAAATTTTTACAACTTGACTTTGGTTGTAACATGTGAAATTGGCATTGTTCTGCTGCACTGTACAAGTTTTATGAAGGGAGACCAGGAAACTCCAAGTTTGTTTTGACTTTGAAATAAGTGAATTGTTATTATTAAATTGTTGATTTTTAATCATGAAGTGGATCAATGCCTTTTGCAAGCTTCCATTTTTTTCCTCTTTTTAAGAACCTACTCTTTTCTTCCTAAGGCTCTCTAAAGAGTCTAAGGTATTACATATGAAATTTTAAAGAGTAAATTACATTTTTTGGCCTTTATAATAAGTCAAATTACGGATCGTGACCTTTATTTTAAATTTTTGCACTGTTTGGCCTTTATATAAATTTTTCTCACGGTTTTGGGCCTTTAAGTTAACGAAAGTTAATTTTTCCCGTTAAATCAAGGGTATTTTGGTCAGGGGTTATTTCTGACAATATTAAAACTCTCTTTAAGTGATTTAAAACAGAAAATGCCAAATATATAAACTTAAGGGGCTGAAAATATAAAGTAATTAAAAACCCATCTCCCTCCCCTTCCCACCCACGTTTTTCCGGCATAAACAATTCCGGCAAGTCGGCAACGTCCGGTATACCTCTGTACCTTCGTGTTCTTCCAGCATAAATAATTCCAGCTTCAAGGAACTTATCGTGTTCGTCGTCAGTCCAAGTTCCTTGAAATTGTTTATGCCGACGAACATGTCACGCATCATCGCTTCTTCTGTACTTATCAACCTTTCACTCCTCACAATTTCATCCTTCACCGCCTCACCACACAATCCGCAAATCCATTTTCCTTTATATCTCTCTTGTATCCTCTTCATATACTCCGGCGTACACTCCTCCGTCAATCCACAACAATCACACTGTTGTAAATGCAAATGGACCCACAGTGGAGAGTATACATGGACTAAATGAAGGATATATAAATGGGTCAAGTAATGTGAGAAGAAGCAATAGGACCATAAGGATGCCATCACGTTTTTTTTGCAGAAAGTGTATATATATATATATATATATATATACACACACACAGAGCAATAATAACAAGTTTTTTTTTTTAGAAAACAAACACAAACTCGTGATATATATATATATATATATATATATATATATATATATATATATATATATATATATATATATATATATAGGGTTAGGATCATTACAGAACAAAGCTTAATTACAGAACAAAAAGAACAATTTTGAACCATTGATTGAGAGTTTAATGGTTAAGATTAAAAGGAGGTAATATGTAAATTCAATATATATGATCAGGGTATAATACGTAAATTCATGGGTAATTTAGTAAAATTAACATTATAATAAATCTCTATATTTTAGGAAACGTTTCAAATCACTAGATCTTTGGGATAATTTATTATTTATTTGCTTTTTCATTCGAGAGTCAAAACAATAAACTTATTTACATTCATAAATTAATATTAGGTAGGTAAATGTCTATCAAAAAATTGTAACCTTGATTTCCTAATAAAAAATCAAAATCTGCAATTTAAGACTATCAATGATACTAGTGATATGTGTTAAACTGGCGTGATGTACCTATATGTCAATTGGTTATAATTTTTTTATGAAAAATATTTAGATGTGACTTACATTAATGTTAATATGTGAAGTAGTGAACTACATTTTTAATTTACCAATTTATATGAACTGTTAAGTTTGTAAATTATGTTCTGATATGGCCAACAATTTTTTTTATTATATGCTAAGTTATGATCCTAAAATACACAACCATTGTCCACCACAATATCAATTAAAGGGAATTCAATTTCTTATCAAGTAGCCATCACAGCCTACTCAATGTTAAATTGATAGTTATTCTAGGGGTTACAAACTTCGCAATTTTTGGTAATTGAATAAATCTAAATTAAATGAAGCCGATCAATGTTGTAGAAAACTAGTATTATGGTGGATTTTTTTTGTTATGCATGTACTGTGTCGTAGTAGTGAATTAAATGTCTGGTTTACATATATGTTAATCACAGAAATGTTTGACAAAACAGATTTGGATGTGATTACATAAGTGTTAATATGTTCACTATTGAGTAACAGACATGTATAATCCAGTTGAATCACTGATGTATTCGCCTATATGTACATTAAAGTTTTCTTTAATAAGATGTGCATTAAGCATAAATATTTTTACTAATGTATAGTTGTGCTTATTGTGGTTTTAAATAATACGTAGGTTAATGAGGAAGGTTAAAAAGGAGATAGCTAAGAGGCATAAAGCTAAAGTTAAGATGAAGATTAGTAAGAAGCTAAAGCTAGAGAAATCAAATGGTTATTATGCATTACAACGTCATTGTTTACTTATCAATTTAATGAGTGTTATAGGTAGTTTAAGTCATAAACAAAACAAGGTTGTGTCGGATATGGGGTTTGGAAAGTGTTAAGTTTAAAGACAACTAAGATTCCAACAAAATTGGCCTATTATGTTGTTGACATGTGTATATAAATACAGTAAGAAGGTTTACAAACAGGTTGGGTATATCACTAACTTTTTGTTCAAACTGATGAACATATATATATGTATATAAGTCATTATGATTGTGAGAAACTATTTAACATATATGTAAATACTAACTAGTATTAGTTGCTGTAAATAAGATAAATAAATAAAAAGACATAGTTTGTCAATTTAACATAAGTGTAAATTAGGTTAACAACATGAACTTATTCATCTTCATTATCATCTTCTTCTTCATCATCACCAGTGTTGTTACAAATTAAAAAAAAACAACAGCAACATCATATTTTCTGAATCTTTGATTACCCATAACCATTGCTGTTACAAATTAAAAAAAACAAAACATGAAAAACGCAAATTAAAGGATGAAATTTCACTCGAATAAAGTTGAATGTAAAAAATGAATAATCTTTTCGTGGAGAGATTTTAGTAATTATTAACTGAATGTATAAAATGAATAACGTTAATCTAATTAGTTGTAAAAAATGAATAACCTTGAACTGGTGGAGAGATTTCTGTAGATCAAACTTCAATGTATAAAATAAAGAAGAATAATTTCGTGAAGAAGATGAAGAATGACAATCGTGATAGTTTAAGCAGTAATCAAATTGGGATTGATTTGAATAAAATTCTCTAAAAAATTATAATATTCCTAAACTAATCAACGTGGGATGGGATTAAGTTGAATGAAATTCTCAACAAATTGATAACATTCCTAATTTGAAGAAATGAAATCAGGAAGAATTTTAGGTATATAAAAAACTTTGATTTTGTTAATTACCTAAATAACCTTTTAACAAATAAAAGTAATAAAGTAATTAAACACTTAATCAATGGTTGAGATCTGTTCTTTTTGTTCTCGCGATAAAACATTGTTCTGTAATGATCCTCACCCTATATATATATATATATATATATATATATATATATATATATAGGGGCACCTTCATTTGAGAACTCATTTTTTGGAAAGAACTAAGTAAGAACCGCTTTAACTTTCATATTTTTTATTATCTAAATTGATAAATATCCTTATAAACGTACTAGTTTTAAGATTTATTTAAAAAAAGTATGATTTGTAACGTTTTTTTTTGTTGAAATGCATATATGCACCTACATTATATATGCAAATATGCACACATTTAGTTTTTAATAAAAAAACCGAGGAGAGAGGTAATAAAATTCAAGAAACAATGACACAATAGTAATAAATCATCTTCTTTTTATTTTACCATTGTTGTTGAAGCGATAAGTACACAGCTTATATGGTTCTCACTGGTTCTTTCCAAATATGTAGTTCTCATTTGAAGGTAACACTATATATATATATATATATATATATATATATATATATATCCTCCCAATCTCCTTCTTCAACTTTGGATTTTAGTGGAATCAGAAACAAAAATCACAATTTTAAAAACAGGTTGAAAATTGAAGAGCTTAGAGAGAGAGAGAAATATAATGGTGTGGTTTATGTACAAAGAGTAAAATGAATAAGAACAATAAGTTCCTTGAAGCTGGAATTGTTTATGCCGGCAAAACACGAAGGTACGGAGGTATGCCGGACGTTGCCGGAATTGTTTATGCCTGAAAAACGTGGGTGGGAAGGGGAGGGAGATGGGTTTTTAATTACTTTACATTTTCAACCCCTCAAGTTTATATATTTGGCATTTTCTGTTTTAAATCACTTAAAGAGAGTTTTAATATTGACAGAAATGACCCCTGACCAAAATACCCTTGATTTAACGGGAAAACTTAACTTTCGTTAACTTAAAGGCCCAAAACCGTGAGAAAAACTTATATAAAGGCCAACCAGTGCAAAAATTTAAAATAAAGGCCACGATCCGTAATTTGGCTTATTATAAAGACCAAAAAATGTAATTTACTCAATTTTAAAGTTACCTATTATTTAAAGGAAAATGTCACGTAAGCAACTACTTCTTTGATCATAAAAGACCTAATATACGTTGGGCTTAATTTTTTTTTTAGCATTTTGACCAAGTTCAATTTACAAACCCCAATGTGTTTTATTTAAATTATTATTATAAAACATTATTTATGTTATTTAATCATTAACTTGTGAAATTAAAATTTATAAAATAATTGCTGTTAAATATAGAACGTTAATCTCTAAAAGAGAAGATTTTACGAAAGAAAGTAGAATAATTATAAAAAACTAATAAATATAACTTACAAAGTTATTTAAATTAATGACAAAAGTACACAAATCGTGTTTTATTTATATAACGGTTTCCTATACGGTTCTTAATGTTGAAAAGTTGCAGTGTACGTCCATAATTTCTTACGTTTGTTACACGCTGCGTCCTTTAAGCTAACGTCCATTTGACGTTAAATGGCCCAGGTGCCTCTTATGTGAGGGGCAAACCTGTCCTTTCAAACATTTTAAAAACTTCTTTAACATATGTTTAAGCTTTAAACAACTAAACAAAAGTAGAAGGACCAAAATGTAATTTAACGTCAAAAGCAAACGGAGGATAGCCTAGAGGACACAGTGTGTAACAAATGTACGGAATAAAAAACATACAGTGTAACTTTTCAACATTAAGGACATAACTATTAAATTGGTATATAAATAAACGACGATTTGTATAATTTTGTCTAAATTAATTGACTAGTCAAGTTAGTGTTTAAATAACAAAACTAACTAAATAGACCCTTATCGTTATTTATGAAACTATTTTTCAACTTTTTAGCATTAACTATAAAACAATATAAAGTCAAATGACCAAACTATATATATATATATAGAGGGATACTCAAATGAGAACACATTTTAACTTGAGTACAAAAAATACAATTTTAATAAAACATAGAGGGAGTCAAACTGTTGAATTTTTGTAATATAAATTTACCAAAATGCTTATAATTCAACTAATTTTAACATCTATTTAAAAAAAATATGATTCGTGAAGTCGTTTGTTAGAATGCATATATGCACCCACAATGTGCGTTTGTGTACAAGTAATGTGGGTGCATTAGGACTGGCAAATCGTGTATATCTGTACCTGTTAAGACACGAACACGAAACCTTATTACCTGTACACGACACGATAAGCTATCGTGTACCTGTTACCATTACATGTATCTGTTTATAACAGGTATACACGATAAGACACGATATGACTTGTTTAAAAACAAGTATTCAAGAACTTGTTTAGTGAAATAAAAATTGTCTATAAGTATAAGGGTAAATAAGGTAAATATGTTATATTAAATTATATTTTTAATTTAAAAAAAATCATAACAGGTATTAACAGGTACTAACAGGTAAATACCTATTAAATACACGAAAATTAACAGGTAGATTCGTGTCTACCTGTTTAGTACCTGTTACTTGTTAAGGCCTTACCTGTTACCTGTTAAGACCGTGTAGGTTCGTGTCGTGTATTCGTGTCCGTGTACAAAATTGCCAGCCCTAGGGTGCATATATGCATTTTAACAAACGACTTCACAAATCATATATTTTTTAAATAGATGTTAAAATTAGTTGTCTGGTTATCAATTTTGGGGGTGACATGTTATTTTATTTATTGTTTTTTACAATAAATGTTTGTTTGGTTATCAATTTTGGTCCCTCTTATTTAATGACATGGAGATATGATTTCATTGGTTGTATTGTTGAGTGGTGGTTTAATGTTTGTGTGATGTTTGCTTTTTTCTTTACGTTTCAACAAACAACATAAAAGATTCACGCGATACGTGCATGAAAAAAGTTCACACAACGAATCCAATCACAAAATTGTTTACACAACCGTGCCAGTCGAACGAAATCCTCTTACGCAACGCGTGAGAGACTGAAAATACCTAGTTGTAATTAAATTAAAACCATCCAATCTCGATCCCCGTTTTTCCAACTGCAACTTCCGGCCAACTCTGGCATACGTACTTCAGCGAGACCAAAAGAACAAAATTAACCTAAAGAACTCAAATTAAACCATATGAACACATTCATACATGAATTTGGAACCTACACCATCATTCAAACACCGAATCCCGCTATTCTTTTACTATTTTCAGTTACAGTTTCAACCATACACGAACCCAAACTGTATTAAGCCAATACACCCGTGATTGAATCAGTTCATTTGACGAAAATGTTTCTATGACAATTACAATCATAAACCAACAATCAAACAAAACCTGTTGTGACGCCCTACGTTTTCAAGTTAACTCTGTTAACGCAACTTTATTTGCTCTGCTAATTCAGTCTTGCGTTACATTTAATTAGGTAGGTTAATTAAATGTGTTAGTTATTCCATAAACACTCATGTAATGGTAATTTAGAAAATTACTAAATCACGCACGGGTATGTATCCAAACGTTGGTGATTTATTAAAATAATAATTCCAATGAGGGAGCTAAATATGGATTAAATGAATTTAAATGTTATGTGGCTTACATGTTTAATTTTGTGAATTTTCGTGAAATAGTGTATTTTACGTCAATCTCCTCCTCTCCTCTCTTTGCAACGCCAACTCTCAAACCCACACACAATACTTTGGTTTTGGTCTTCGATCTTGAATTGGTGTTGCATATTGGTGTTAATCATCATCCTCTACGTGAAAGAAGTAAGCATTTGATCTAAATTTTACATATGTCAAGTATCTAGAATTATTCCTATTGGTCTTGAATGCGTAGCCTGAATATTTGATTTTTAGAAAATCTTAGACATTTGATAACTCCGAACAATAAGATTTTGTTACCTTTGATTCGAAATGTTTTATTTGAAAACTTTTAGATTTGTTTCAAATTAAGAGAAAAATACTCAAGAACACGAGATGGTAAAGTTGTTGTTCAAATAGTTTAAGTTATTAATTCATTTGTTTGAGTAGCAAATAAATTTGTAATCACAACCTTAAATCTGACTTCAAAACTCGAATTTCAGCTACGTAACAAATTATCAATTTTTACAACTTGTTCATCTAGAGTTTGACTTGCAACTTACATGGGAAACTTGTAACACCTTAAATAACACTAGTTGGTTATTACTTAGTGGTTATAATACTTAGAACTTTTATCTTAACCCTAAAACATGTTAGGAACCTTAGTTATTCTTAACTTTATAAAAGTTGAAACTTTAGTGGATTTGAAAATATGTAAAGTGAACTCTACACATGTTATATGAAAGGTGATGATTGATTATGTGTTGTGATGAATATATAAACAAGTTAAAACGTTAACTTGTTGAAAATAGGCACATTGAATGTTTGAAATTGGAAGTGTGTTCTTAGCTTACCAAAGAAGGAAACTTTATTAATATTGCAATTTGTGACTTTAGTTCTAGGCCACTAGGATGACTTGAAAGATGATAATATGTTGGTATGGTTACTATAACATGTTAGAAACAATAAGTTCATTGATAATGGTCACTGTATGTTAGATTTCCAAAAGTGGAAACTTTATGTTCAAGAATATGTACATGTTATGATCTAGATGTGTAGGATGTTGCATGTTAGCATGAAACATGTCTAAATGATCATCTGAACTTGCTAGTGAAGTTAGTTTTCAAAAACGTTTCCTCGAGCACGACTTTCCATAAATGTAAACTTTATTGAAAATAAAGTTCGAGTTTGTTTCATAACGTTGATTATTTGCTCAATGTGATTAAGTGAATTGAATGGAACATTAATACACTTAATGTGTCACCAACTGATCATCGGATCAACTTAGGTCAACAAATTTCACTTTGGTCAAAGTTGGTTAATGAAATAAACTTTTCTAAATACTTTGGTCACCAACTAACTCCTTTTTACTTTAGTTACTCCTTTTGGGGGAGAAGTTATGTTCAACTATTTTGTACAGATTTAGTAAGCTAGTGTTAATACTCCACCTGGGCTAGACGCACTAGCATGATAGGAAGTACAATGGTTGTTAAATTGGCTTATTTCACTTTGACCCCTTTCCTGCTAGGGCATTGTATGGGCAAACTATACATACAACGCCAGCTTTAGTAGAATAGTTTTGACACTAGTAGCACATAATGTAGATTAGCCACCTATACCCAAACACTTTGTTTATTTATATGCCTTAAATATAATTGCTTGTTTTACTACTACATTGTGAACTAACCAACCTTTGTGTTGACATTTTTTAACATGCATTTTAGAAGTCTTTGAGGTACAAAACACACGTCTAGGACATGGCATGGTCGCATAACATTCATGGTTAAACAATTTATTGTTTTGCACACTTACTTTACATTAAATGTTTCGACATTTATATTTTGATTACCCTTTCTCAAAACTTTTAAAAATTAACTCTTTAGTGTATTTTTTCATTTCATGAAATGACTTATGCTTGCTTTTGATGAAATTATTTCGAATATATCAATGGTGACAAATTAATAAGTTTAGAAACACAAAATACAACTTTGAAACTATTATATAAAACATTTATTTTATGCCAACCTTAGAAAGATAAAATGAAGTTTACTCAAACAAAATAGAGATAATATAATATAGAATTTTGATATAAATTTTGAATAACACTAATCCCTTCAATAGGCTATGAAAAGGGATCTTATGCTAGTGAAAGTAAGAACCATATAACAATTTAGGTTGACAAATTTGGAAAGTAATATCTCGCTAATCGTGCGCATGACTTCTTGGATGTAAAAGAACACTTTTTTTTTGTCTATCATAATATAGTCAAAGACATGGATCAATGCACACAAATATTGTGTTAACCAATGATCTTTTCTAGTGATGTTATTTTGAACGGATATTTTATAGTGAGTAATATTCTAACAAAAGCATGTGATCTTCGAACTTATGATTATAAAAAATATAACATCCAACTTTATCCATCTTACTATGTGACACTACTAACATGCTAGCATAAGACTGAACGTAACCAGCGTTAAACATTTTTCAACAAGTCCCTTCAAGTCTAAAAACACCCCTCACACCATCTTTTCCTCACTCCTCTCGCACACTCGATCTTTTTCCCAATTTTCTGTCTTGATAATGATTGAGTGACATTATACCACTACGAGTACGACACTTTTTAGTATAATGCTTGTCTAGTCACCGTCCATATGGCAAAAATGCACCATGTGGGCATTAACTATTACATACAGCCTAAGTGAAAATTGATAAAAAAAAATGCTCCGATCATAGGTATCTTCCAACACATTCAGTTGTATAGAATCATATTCTACTGTGGCGTTAGATAGATAATCATATTTCTGACTGAATTATTACACATGTTGAAAATATAAACGATATGTTAAAAAAAGTAATATATAAAATATATTCAGTGAGATGTAAAAAAGTAAAGCTAATATTAGGTTTACTTACTATAAAAACTAAAAAGTTAAAAATAACATAAAAATAGTGAGTAAGATAAGAGATTGTTTTTAGTTTTTGGTTTTTCTAATTCTTACATGGATAATAAAACTTAAAATTAGAGTTTTATTTTAAAAACTAAACCAAAAAAACCAAATGGAGAAGTTTAAAAGACTAAAAGCTAACCAAAAGACTAAAATCAAACCCTTAAAATTTATATAATAAATCATAAATAAAATGGTTATGCTTTTTAAATATTGTTATTTAACCCGTGTGTAACAAACGAGAATTAAACCTAACTGAACCATAAACTCAAATCCTAAAGCTATGCCCTAAAAACTAAAACCTTAAAGTTAAAAAACTAAAAATTAAATAAGAACAAAATAAAATAAATAAAAAACTTCAAATTTATGAATGCTTATTATTTGTTTAGAATACGTAACAATAGGAAGTTTAAGTGTGATTGTTAATACTTGCGTATCTAACTTGCAAGCACGAGTTTAAATCTAAATGCACGTGATGTTCATTTAATAATAAAAATTTAATATTTTAATAAAAATTACGATGTTATAAAAATTAATGAAACTAAACACGAAATTAACAACTAAACAAAAATATACATGACGATAACATGTCATATTGAAAAGAAGAACATGTGTCAAAATCTACATATTTATGTTCTTTCACTTTAGTCATTGGATTATTTTCTATATAGGCCATTAGATTGCATGGTGGTTTAAATTTGCTATTTGCCTTCCTCATATTGACCCTTATAGACCCTTATAAGAGCATCAACAACTTATCCATACATTATAATTTTTGTAATTATACTAATAAACATTATTTTTTCTTTCATTTCCATCTAAATAATACTCTTTTCGTCCCATTTTAAATGTTTATTTTTTTATTTTTGGTATCTCAATTTAAATGTAAATTTTCAAAAATATAAATATATTTTTCAATTTTACCTCTATTATTATTCTCTATTATTATTGACAAAAAATGTGTCATTATTTTCAAGTAAGGACATTATTGTCATTTTCTAGTTTTAAAAGTATAATCCTTATATTATATAGGAAAATAGATTTTGTTTAGTTGACATCATTAGAGGTGATATTTGCTTAGTTGGCATCATAAGAGTATTTTTCTCATAATAATATTTTATACTAGGTTAACACCCGCGTGTTCACGCGGATGAAATAGTAAAAATGGAAAAATAATATGTTTAATTTTAAATAAGTAAAATAAAAAATATGCAAAGTTCTTATAACATTTATTTAAAATTAACATAATTTTAACTTTTAAACAGTTAAAAAAAGTGTAAGCCACAGATGAAATGATAAAAAAAATAAAATTAGTATAATTTATATTCAAAATAGTTAAAATAAAACAAAGATTCTGATATTTTAATTATTTTGCTCAAAATATGGAAGGATCATAAACAATATAATAGTCATTAATTACACTTAAATGGTGAGGATTAATATGGTGGTGACAAGTGGCATTGTGTGGATGCAAGGCTTATCAATTTATTAGAAGAGGAGATTTGAAATATGTGTATATCTATAATAATAATAATATATTATAATAACCTTAATTATATTTTGGTTCCCTAATATTTAAGAGAATCTTTAGAAACTTAATAGTATTTACATTTTAAACCCTCTCCTATTAAGAGTGTGAATGAATCATCTTATATTTGATAGGGTATAATAATAAAACTAAGGATAAAATTGTTAATAATCTACAATTAAATAACTCAATATTTTTTAAGCATACATAAATTTTTTATACGACATTATTTTTAAAAAAACTACACCATAAAATCGAGTATTTAAATATCTTTAAACTGAATATAATATTGCATACTAAAAAACAAACCCGAGCGTAGAACGGGCTCTAAATTAACTAGTATTCTGATATTTTCTTAAAATTTGTCCTTTAGATTTATGCCATTTAAAATGACACGGAAGAAATATTTTTATATTCTTGTCATTACAGTTTCTTCCATCTCCATTTACAACCACTTTAAAAAATGTTATAAGTTTATGATGATGTTTATGCTTCTAATTTTATTAGCACTTTATGATTTGTAATGTTTTGTGAATTAACTTAGCCGGTTTGGCCAGGTTTATTATGATACAAGAGAGAATTAAAGTTTGATAATGATGTTGCCTTAACATGGTAGCTAGGTTTGGCGAATGGCTGTAATTAAACCCGCAACCGGCCCCCAACAGCTATGGCGTACATATTGATTTAATTTGGAAATATATCTGAGCATGAAAATTTGTAATATTGCCCTGCGGTCAACGTCGATTTAGTATGTTTATTTTTTTGGATGATGAAATCTTAGTCTATCTCAGATTTTTTTCTTGCTTAGGGTTAACAATGGCTACAATTAATGATGAAAACGTGTTTAGTTTAACCCGTCTCTTCTCCGGTAATAACCATGGAAAAATAATCCTAATTTATTTTAAACTAGATTAGATCTCGTGTACTACATGACGTTTAAACCAAACTCAAGTTTAAAACTTTTATCCTAAGTTTAATCTCCGAACAAACGGCCGTGACTTAGAAACGAAGTGAATCTCTATTTCTGATTGTAAGAATATAACTAATCGCTGATATTTTGAACAAAAGTAAACTGATTGTTGCTTAACACCGTTTTTTGACCTGTAATTAATCATTCTTTAAACATACTAGTTTAGTGTCCGCGCTACGCTCGGGAACACAACATTCAAGTGATGCTTTTAAGGATATTCACGAATGTTCCAATCAGTTTTGAAACAAAACCCTGGTAAACTGGAACACGGGAGATACTTTTAAAAATTAGACTTTTAGTATAGCAATATTATACTTAAATTTACTACACCATGAAGTGTTTAGTTTTATGGTGTAATTTATATTTTAAAAAAATCGTATAAAAATGCTATATATATTTATAAAACACTGAGGTGTTTAATTGTATGTTATTATTAACTTTATCCATTACTTTCATTTTTAAACCCTATCAAATATAAATCGACGGATGTACACCCCTTGTAGTAGAGGATAAAAATATAAATACTCTTAAATTTTTCAAAATTCTCCAAAATATTATGGGACCAAAAATGTAATTTGTTTTATTATAATATATTTTAAATAAAAAAATCATTATTGTGAGATAAACTCTCAAATGATGCCACATAAGCCAGAAACTTTAAAAATGTGTCACATAAGCTTTTTTTGTTTTGCTATATTATATAAGGATTTATCATAAATATTGGTGTATTGTGTAACCTATAAATATAGATCTGAGTTATTGATATAAAAAAATTACTTTGAATTACAATTACACATGGCTATGTAACTTTTTCTTTATTTTAAATGGTTATTGTGCTTAAAAAAAGTAAATTTTTTAAAGATATATACAAATTACAATTTTGAAATTTTGTCTACTATATTAGGGAAATCGAGATCATATCATGTTTATCCATGTTTAGCCTCTAATATATTAAGAAAGAAAATTTAAAGAATTTGTAAGTTTGCTAATTTTACTAAGAGATTATTTTAGAGAAATTATAAGGATAATTTATTTTGAATAAAATATAGAGATAATTGATTTGAATTTTTAAATGAGATTTAAATTTCTTCTTTCATATAATATGGGTATAACCGGTTGATTATTTTGACTCAAATTAAACACGTTGAGAGAATGAAGGAGATAATGTCACATAAAAAAATTCTATATGAAATGCCTAAAAAAATAATATGTATATTAGTTACTTAATTATTAAAATAGGTAAATTATGAATTTAATCTGTCATGTCAAGTATTAAAATAGATTAATGATCAACACTAAAGACATTAATAAATATCAATGTGAATGCCCCTACACTTCTCAAATCCATCACACCGTCCTCTCTGGAAGATGTGAACCAACCTCGATATACAAACCACAACCCACGAGGGATCACATAAAAAAATATCATGAGTGATTGCATGGGGTGGGTTTTTTTTTCTTATATATAACGGCAAATTCTATATTAGATATCAAGAGGGGGCTAATTAAATGGTTAAAAAGTAGCTAAAACCTTAAAAGATAACAAAAAAAAGCAATCCAAGCAAAAAAGACAACGACGAACAACAGAAAGAAAAACAAAAACATTTAAAAACACCAGAGTCGAAAGAAATGTTGCATAAAAAAAAGCTCCCTTATTTCTGCTCCTCTTTTAATCCAAAGCACTGCCAAAGCCGAGGCCTCACAGAAAACATTGTTTACAGAACTATACATCGATCTTCTGTTTAGTAACTTGTTATCAAGGTTGGATATGATATACAATATCATATATTTTTTTAAAAGTTTATTATGTTAGTAATAATATATCTATATCAATATTTACATTATCTGTTTCTTTATTTGCAAACCCTTATTGTATTGTCATTAATGTTTGCCGGTACGTTGCTAGCTGCTAACGCATGAGTTGTACTAAAGATCATTTGCTACGGATCTGCATTATGTGCGCAACATACTGCTACTAATTATTCGGTTGCTATATTTGTCTACAAGAAGTTTGAGAGTGAAAATTAAATGGAATTTTTTACCATCCATTGGTTGATTGAGCGAAATCCTTAGGTATTATATAATTACAAATCGTTAAACATAATTGTTATAATTTCCTTATAAATATTATTATTTAACCCGTGTATAACACACGAGTATTAAATTAAACTTAGTTAATTAAGAAATGTAAGCTATAAAAATGAATAATTAGTTATTACGTATTTACCCAAGCCTTAAATTCAATTACATATTTCCCCTTCCTAAACCACATATATTACATATTTACCCAATTTCTTTAAAATAGCATTTTGATTTCCTATTTTACCCTTAATGATCTTCATAAATATATTTTTATATTTTCTTATGATTTGTGTAAAAGAAGGGGTAAATGAGTAATTTATTATGTCAAAGGGGATATATGTAATTAAACTTTAGGCTTGGGTAAATATGTAATTGATGGGCTTAGGAAGAAGAAATATGTAAAAAAACCTAGAAAATAAACACATAAAAATTTAATTAGGATTTATAAAATCAGGTGTACGACAACCATAAAAACAAACAATCTAATTTAAATAGAGTAACATTTCCTAAGACAAGTACAATAACACAATCAGAAGCATGTGAAATCAAATATTTAAATAAATGTCCACAATCACTATGGTTTTTGAACTATTAATTAATAAATAGAATAAATTTATAACGTGTTACATGCATGATAAACAAGGTTATACTAATTATGTTTTAAAGATTCATCATAATTCATAACTAATAAGTGTCTTATATATAGTCCGTACATACATATATAAATAATGCATATATATATAAAGTATAAGTTATCAACAATATATAGGACATCATGACTAGTTACATTGGAATATTGGGAGACATGGATTGATTGCTGCTTACCAAGTAGTAGCTTTCACCATGTTGCAAACCAGCCACGGAAAAGCCGAACTGATCATGCGGCACAGGCACACCGGATGAGTGAACCAACACCATATCCTCGCCAAACATACCTTTCATATGTAGCGGACCAGCTTCCACCTCCGTCGTGACTCCATTGATAAACACAGTGATCGTCGATGATGAACCTACATACATATATATAATTCTCATTCAAAGCTAGCTAGTCTTCAAGAAACAATATAACCATCTTAACTAAGACTAATTAAATTCACAAACCTAAAATTAAATTATTTTTTTTTCACTTAGCTAGTGAATAGTTTTGTGGCAATTACATATATGCATACCAAAAGATTTTCTAACTAAAATGAACAAATTAATCAAAGTTGTCAAAATAAACACTTAAAGACTTTTCTTTCAAAAAAAACATTCACTTAATTTTATACCGTCATCAAACTCCGCTAGCTAAGATTTAACCTATCGCTCAGTCGAGGGAAAAAATATCACTAGAAGGCTAAATAAGTATTGAACGGCTAAAAAAGTACAACATGTTTATAAATTAAAGCAATTATATTTTGTCACCTAACCCTCAACAACAGAAAAGGTTCCCTATACTATCGGGTGCACAAAACAAGTTTGTCAAGGTACGTTATAAGCCTTAATTAGGTTGAGAGTAAATTAAGGATACAATAAGGGGCTCCACTTTGATGTTTTGTTAGGGGTTACATGTGATGGGTTATTACCGGCTTTTTATTTAAATCAATTAGTGCATGCAAATGTTAAAATTGAATGTTTATTTTAACAATTTAAATGTTGAAAATATTTAAACTAATGATGTTCATGTAAATAAATTAAGCAATTTTAGTAAATGTGACAATAAAATTGATGGTTTTGATTTTAAAAACGTTGTCTTAATCAGATGAGCTAGTTTTCATCTTTTTAATTTCATGAATTTTTTCTATTAACAATTAATTGTCTAAGTTAAAAATATTAAAATCTTTAAAATTTGGAATTTACTAATCCAAATTCTGACTCACTACCCAATAATTCATATTATTCATCTAATAAATTAAGTTTTTTAGGCTTTATGTTTTGGAGGGTTTGTTGTAATAAGCAAGTTTGGGATGGATAAATTGAGTGTGAGAGTTTATGGAGACAAAAATTTGTAATTAATGGTATTTATATAAAAATATTTATAAATTCTTAAACATTAAATACTTACAAATCATTAAATATAACCATTATTATTTTTTAAATTAATGTTATATGTCCGTATGTAGCACAAAAGTATTAAAGTTAGTATATTAATAACTTGAGCACTTTTAAATTTCAATTGTTTATTCAAGCATAGTATTCCTTGGTAGCATAATAAATATATATAAACTTGATTTTTCCTTGTTTGCGTCTCTATGTTTTTCATTGTGTTCACAATCAACATAAATGTTATGAAAGTAGAAATTAAGTGTAAATATATAAATTAAAATTGTGCTAGTGAAAATGCATGCACATGATAATAAATAAGGTGTGAAATTTAGGAATATTAAAACTCAAACTGTTAGCTAGTATCAACTATTATTCAAAATGGGTTCTTCTTCATACTATTAATAACTAATTTATTAAGAAATTAGGCTATATCACTTAAAATCAAGAAACAAAAAAAGGCATAAATTTAGTTATAATTTAGCAACATTAAATTGTAAAAAAAATCATCTTTAATTAACCCTTAATTTAAGAAAATTCAAATTCTTGAACAAACAAGAATAGTGAAGATGACTTCAATTCTTTTTTATCTTGTTAATTTCCAATATATGAAAAGGTGAATTAATTCTAAACATATATAGTGTTGTTCATTAACCATATATATGATAATATGAATGAATCAATAAAAGAAAAACATGTCCTAAAGAACCCTATCAAATAAATTCATAATCAACTTTTAAAGTATCTAATTATGCAAGAAATTAACCTGAATGCATAGAAGCAGTGTTGGTCTCAATTTCCTGATAACCGCCACCGCCACCGCCACCGTCACCACCACTCGAAGCGAAATAGATCTCATCACCACCACCAAGATTTGAAGATGAGCATCCAGCAAGAGGTGACAAAGATTGCAAAGTAGTAGGTACTAAAAACCCTGTCGCTTCTTGCATGTCAAAACCTGTTGCTAATCCAGCGGTGTAATTAGTACCAACATCTTGGTACTCAATTCCACCACTTGTAAACACATGTTGCTGTTGTTGCTGTTGCTGTTGTTCTAACGTTCCGCTGCCTATAAGGCTAGCTTGTATCTGACGTTGGCGCCTTCTAGATCTAGACCTGCGGTTTTGAAACCAGTAGAAAACATTAGCATCGCCAACAGAACCGAATTTTTCGAGGAGTTTTCGAATCTTGACAGTTTCTTCCTTGGGTGGGTTAACCATGCCACTGTTGAAAATGGACTCAAGTATAAGGATTTGTTCAGGTTTTGGTGTCCATCTTGACCTCACTGGTTCATTTCTTTCAACACATTGAGTAATTTGGTTTTGAGTTTGAGTTTGATCTTCCATGAGTACGTACTTTGAGACAACAAATTAACTAAAGCAGGAAGAAAATTAACTACTTCAATTCAATTCAATAGGATCAGGGTTTGTTGGGAAAGAAAGAGAGGTTATAAAAAATTGAAGTGCACATGAACGTACTGCAAAGGTTACACATGCAAATGGGTATTTGTTTATTATTATCACTTTTTTATATATTGATTGATATGGGTAGTTTTGTAACTTATGTGTACAGCTGTGTATAACGTGTTTGCATTTGGTCTATACACAGAGACACAAAATAATAGAGAGAGAAATTAAATTGTCTGGTCTTTGAAGAAAGAGAGAGAACATCATCTTCCCTAGCTTTAGGCAAAGATATACAGCAAGCAGATTAAACACGCGCGAATCATCAATTCCTTTCATAGTCACATATCTTTTTTTGGCTAAGGAATAAAAATTCTTCTCGTGTTTCATGAATTCAATTTGCATTTTATCTCGAAAAAGACGTATTTTTCTCAGTAATGCCTTTAATTGTCATTTAATATTCTAGTAGTGTTGCGTTAGATAAGAACATATTTGATAAATAGTGATAACCGCAGATAGAGTATTAGAACAGAAAGATCCATTAGATAATGAACGATTGGTTCTAACTTCTAAGTTATCTCTGGAGATTAATCAACAATTCGACGACATCAATAGGATTGACCCATAAGAAAAATTAAAACTAAAAGCAGTTATGAAACTGTCAAAAAGCTTGATAATCATTTTCTTATGACGAGCACTTGGATCATTTTAACGAAAGGAAATTAACTGTAGCTTTGTTGGTTGTTTTCGGAATATATGTTTGATTGCATTTGGTTGACAATGGCGTGCGTGCTGTTAATCATATGTTATTTCTAGATGAGTGAATTTTGTTATCCGGGATACAACATCCCCAGCAACACCAAAGCTTGCAACATAAATGGGAATAGAGTAAACTATAGTTTTGATCTATGTGTTTTGATACTATTAACAGTTTCAATCTCATCTTAACAGTTTTAGTCCCTGTGTTTTTATTTTTTAACAGAAATGGTCACAAACACTAACTCCATCCAGTTTTCCGTTAAGTTTCTCACACGCGCCCCGCATTTGAGGGGTAAAAATGTCATTTCTCTCCCTCTTTTTATCTAGGTCATCATGTAGGTTAACATTTTTATTTAGTCGCATGTCAAAATTAGTGGTATAAATGGCATTTTTACTGCGTATGTGAGGGAGACTTAACGGAAAATTGGATGAAGTTAGTGTTCGGGACCATTTCTGTTAGAAAATAAAAACACAGGGACCAAAACTGTTAAGGTGGGACTAAAACTATTAATGATATCAAAACACAGGGACCAAAACTGCAGTTTACTCATGGGAATAAAACTGTAAACTATAGTCAAGATGATCATCTTTTCAATACTAGCTTGTTGTTCGTTTACCCGTCATCATTCTTATAAACTTTTCGGTTGTTGAAATATATAGAAGTATAACAGGTTAATTGAAAAAAAAAATCTTTAAAGTACATAAATACACATTTGACATGGAATTTGTCATTTGATGTGAACTCGATAGCATTTTTGTGTAATTATAGAGTTATGGACCAAGTGAAATCAATGCCAAAAAAATATGATACCATGCTCGACCGGAACCAAAAATGAATAAAACTGTAACAAATCAATATTTGACTTTGTTGGAACTAAGAATTGTGAGAATTTTATTATTACAAGTTGGTTTTTAGATAAGACTAAAGTGCCTTTTTAAGGTAAATGTGAAAAGGAGACCATATGGTAAAGAGCAGCAAAGCAATTCATAAGCATCCAATGGTCACTTTTTATTGAATGATTTGTCCCAAGACAGCTTGGATAGGGGCCTTCATATGGAAAGTTTTAAACTTTACAAAATAATTAATAATTTAAACTAAACTTGGGAGCACCTAAATTAAGAAGGTTTAGTGTACTTTACAGTTTTATCGTTATTTTTAACCAAAACTGAAATATCATTTTTAGATAGTACTATCTACATAATAAAGCAAAATTTTGGGGGCAAATTTAGGCGAGAAACATTTAAAAATAAAAGTAATTTTAGAAACAACGTAAAATTAATTACTTTGTATTTTTGTGTTATTTATGTGTTATTAACTAGAAACTCGGTTATATTTACAATTTTTGGTCAAAACTGACTGAAATAAAACCATGCCCAAAGTTATATCCAAATCATATATATTATCTTTCTTATTAATATATACTAGGTTAGTGGATCATGTACTGTACGACTTGAAAATTATATATTACTGGTATAGTAAGTGGACCATGTACTCATTGTGTAATTGTTTTATTTCGTCAAATAATTATGTTATTTAGTCATGTCATTGTGTTATTTCATCATGTCATTTTGTTATAGTATAACATATTTTAAAATACAAACTAAAAGATACATAATAACACAATATGTTAAATCTTATAACTTAGTTTTCACTGTTGACATAATTATATATATTCTATAACATAACATCTCAAATCAATTTACATGTTTTATTTGTTAACAAAATGATATGCGCTAGCATAATTGTATAAAGACGTAATGACCAATATTACACAATGATATACACTAACATAACTGTTAATCTATCAAATATGATAGTTTGAATATTATACGTAAATAATGTAAATTTTTAGTGTATATTTTAGTAGACTGTTGTGTGATTTTGTTATATATGTTTATTTTTTATTTTTTTCTATCTACTGTTTCACCTTGTACAAAAATGTACTCGATTCTTCCGTCGCAAAACCGCCATCGCCGCTGATCAACAGTCCGGTAAAAGTAACTCCGTCGTGTATATCGTCAGTCAATGCTGTTACGAACTTCCTTTCACTCTCTAAAACATAGCTCCTCCGTTCCAACAATCTCCTTCTCAATCGCTACTGCAACTGGTATGATCCTTCATTTCACTGTTTTCAATTCAAATCGGACACTCATTTAGATAGATCATGTTAATTGCTCAACACTTGCGTAGTAGTAGTAGTTCACAACTGTTAGATGCATTGTAATTGTGATTTGATTGTTCATTTGTTGTAGCAACAATGGATCCCCAATTACCTTGTATGCTAGTACTAAGTGGTAAATCAGCAGCCGAGACGGAATTGATAAAGTCTTTGAAGGAAAAATCATCTCTTAAGCTTGCAGATGATGTAAAACCACTTACATTTTTGCAATCTGAGACCGGATACCAATCCGACTTTAATTTTAACTCATACATGGCTTCTCTTATGACTTCATGCTTCGGACGAGTTCTTCTTTGGTCTCCGAGGTTACCTTCGACTCAGGACGTCGTCTCTCTGTATGTGCAAGATGCTTTTTGAGATTCATATTGTTTGTATTGTGGTTTAGTTACTAAAACCTTTCGTGCCTATGCAGCAACTTTAGTGACATTCCGATAGGTTGTGTGTGCGTCGCGGATGTTCAATTCAAAGGACGAGGTATATAATCTTTGTATCAGTTTTGCTGTGTTAGTCACTTGGTTGTGTTTTTAGGTAAAAATTAGATCATATGTGAGTCATGTATAAATTTCTATATGAAAGATATAGACTTATGGAATGAGTTAATTATTACAGGACGTTCACAAAATATATGGGAATCGCCAAAGGGCAGTCTTCTATTTTCATTTACGATACAAATGGAAGATGGTCGTGTGGTGCCTCACGTGCAATATGTTGTGTGTCTTGCTGTGACAGAAGCAATTAAGGATCTTGCCCTAAAAAATGTAAGCTTGTTTGTTTCTCCTGGTTTCTTGTTTCGTTTTGGCACTTCTTAATTGCTGGGTATAGACTAAAAGGGCTTTAGATTAATGAGGACTTCACAATGATGAATGCGAGGGATATTTACCTGAATTATTTGAAAATCATATTTATAATTAATCAAAATCTTGCTGTAGAAGAGTTTGGAGAATACTGATATAATTTTGTGGAAATTATTGTAAATGATCTTAGGTTGTAAAATAAGAAACAAGAACTGTATTAGGGTAATCTTTTGTAATATGGATCTAAATCATCTAGGAGAAAGAAAATGCCAATTTAGCTAGTGCGTTTTTTTTAAATAATCTGATCTGAAGAGAATTAGGTTTCATTCTAAAAACCTCAATGGAGATTCTGTAAAAACTTTGCATAAGTTGCCTTAGAAAGATGTTTTCGTATTGTGGTGTCTCAAGGGATTTTTTGTATGTAACTCTGCTAGAACTGATGGTCATGTTGATGGAGGAAAGATCAAATACAAAATTGATTTTGCCTAAAAAGTGTGAGAAGTGATTTAAATCACATCAAAACTGGGTCAAACGAACTCTGTTTGAGCTCATTTAAGCGGCGTTGGAACCGTCTCGTCGAACTTTATCATCTTAGCTTCAAGGGTTTAACTTTTAGGGTTTAGCTTTAAAATTTAGTTTTTACCTTAAGGTTTAGCCTTAGGGTTTAGCCTTGGGATTTAGCTTTTAGGGTTTAGTTTTTAGATTTTAGGCTTTTATATGGATGGGGTGAGGGGTTTAGGTTTTTAGGGGGTGGGTGGTGGGGTTTAGGTTTTTGGGGGGTAGGGGTGGGGGGTTTTAGGTTTTTTGGGCGGTGGGTGGGTGGTTTTTAGGTTTTTAGAAGGTGCGGGTCGGGTGATTTAGGTTTTTGGGGGTTGGGGGTGGGGGGTTTTAGGTTTTTCGGGTGGTGGGGGTGGGGTTTAGGTTTTTAGATGGTGAGGGTAGGGTGATTTAGGTTTTTTGAGGGTGGGGTGGGGGGTTTTAGGTTTTTTGGGTGGTGGGTGGGTGGTGTTTAGGTTTTTAGAAGGTGAGGGTCGGGTGATTTAGGTTTTTGGGGGGTGGGGGTGGGGGGTTTTAGGTTTTTTTGGGTGGTGGGGGCGGGGGTTTGACGACACGGTTCTAACGCCGCAAGAATGAGTTCAATCGGAGTTCGTTTGACCCAGTTTTGATGTGTCTAAATATCACTTCTCACGCTTCTTAGGCAAAATCCATTTTGTACGGGAACCTTCCCCCATGTTGATGAGAAGGTGATCAAGTAAAATTGGGGTTATAACTTGTTATGAATATGTCAAGTGACATGCAAAGATAGGGAGGTTAAGCTTAAGAAATTAGGTATTGCAATATAGCTATGGATGTACTAAAGAAGGTAACAGTGACATGAAGATATGTCCTGCGAGTTTACCACCACATATGGTCAGTCTTATTCATCACCACCATTTGGAACCTGAAAGAAGTGCTAATAAACTTCTTGTGCAAGTGGATGACATGATGGTTAATGGGAGCACACATTGTCAAGAGCAGTAGCATGGTTGTCAATAGCAATTTTAGTGAGAACTACATAGCGTTGCACTGCTATGGCGCTATATGTGTTTAGCGACTAAACGGTGACCAAATAGCGATGTTCTGGAGTTTTTATTTTTTTAACTTTTTGTATAAGCATAATCTTCAGATCAGACAAATATCTGTCCACAATATGTTATTTTTCACAAATAGAAATAGATATGCCTCCATGAAAGGTAAAAAAATCTCATAATGGTTGGGTTTGTAGCATAATTTGTGTATTTATTAGTGCTTGCTGAACACGAAATTGTGGACGCTATTTACCACTATTCGCTGCATAGCATATAGGTGGCTTGCCACCTTTTTCCTGCTATTCGCCATTGACAACTATGAGCAGTAGCTTATATTAGTTGACCTGCTTCCCTTTGTTAGACGTTCTTGTTCTACTATAGCTATCGAAGCATGAAAAGGGACGTCAAAGATGTGGCTAGAGTTTAAGTTTAAGGTCCCTTTTGGAGTTAAAATCTTCCTTGGAATGGTTAAAGCAATATGGAACGGTATCTAAATAAAAATATGTTCAAATTTTTATCTTGGAAGGTTAAAATGAGAATTGGTGCTATGTACGTGCAGTGGTTTTGTGCTTGTGTGAGCTAATGTGTGGTAAACAAATGCCAAATTGGTCTTCTTTTTTGTAAAATGTGTCTCTAGCATATGCTACCCTAGGTGTTTTTTTTAATTCTTGAGTCTTGATATAACTTATTATGTGTGGACAAGCTGGTGTATAAATTACGCTAGATATATCGTTAATTTTTAAGTCTGATAAACATGTGAATCATTAACCCCTACCAAGAACGTACCAATGGTGTTTAAAACTTGATAAATATAGACCTTTAAACCTTATAACTTTGTTGGTATGTCATAGCCTTTGGCTGACTTCAAAAGACTTTGTGTATCTAGTATCTGTGAATTTATAACCTCGATCATTTACATGATATGCAGGAAGTTAATCCTTTAACATGAATCAACATTCCCTCATGCATGCTTGATGCAGATTGAAAATTAATGTTTGTTTTGTATCATCAATTTCAGGGCATCCCACCTCTGGATGTTAGAATAAAGTGGCCAAATGATCTTTACTTGGATGGCCTTAAAGTGGGAGGAATCTTGTGTACATCAACATATAGATCTAAGAAGTTTAATGTTTGTGCTGGTAAACTTCTCACTCCGACTGATTGTGCGCTTTCACTTTGCAATCAGTGGCTGAACTGCAAAAATTTCCAGTTTTGTTCTTCAATCTTAATACACCTTTCCATATTGCTTTTCTTTCTGAATGCATTTGAGAAAACTGCTTTAAGATATATGGGTACGTTGTTTAGACTGGTATAAGAAGCAGGTAGGAAGAGGGACAGGCCCACAGGGTAAATATGGAAAGAGATCCTAGAGAACAGAACAAGAGCAAAATATCAACATTGTAAACAGTAATCATAATTTGTAAGGCTTTTAGGAGACTAGTGATTTGTAATTTCTTATTGACTGCTATTCACATGATAGTAAATGTGGTAAACTGGAACCAACTCAACTAAGATACAGTTTGGTTGGACTGATTTTTACGTTTGGATTTATTTTCGTATCATGGATATGTATTACTCAAGAGTCCATAACCTAGACAGAAACATACAACATCAATAATAGTGCTAGAGTTCTCCAAATTACTGTCCACAGACTAATAGCAACTCTGGACACTAAGATTTAATTAAAGGACTTAATTTCATATAGAAATATGCTTCACTGTAAAAATATTTAGAAAAACAATACTTTCAATTGCTAGAGGAGGGTTGTAAAATTAATAGATTAAGGGTTTGTGTATGTGTATAATCATATTTTTTTATGGCTGGCATGTATAATCATATTTAGCCATTAGGTATTTAATAAGACAAATACACAACAGGCTGCCCATTTACCATCTCCGGATAGTATCTTCGTGAAGTTAGATATGCTAAGAACATCATCCTTCCAACGGAGTAAACCCAAATCCCGAGTGGCTGAAAACACTTGGTTGTCTACTTGCATATTGTTTACATAGGATACTAATAGAGCTGGAGCTGTTAGTATGTATTTGGAATTCTGAAATCATACTTTGGGGTTATGATTACATCGTTTTGATTTTCATTCATTTTCCAATTGCAGGAGTAGGCTTGAATGTTGACAACGATAAGCCAACAATATCCTTGAATGCGGCCCTGCAGAAGTTGACTTGTGATTACCAACTATGCAGAGAAGACATTGTCTCAACCTTCTTTAATAAATTCGAGCATCTCTTCCATATTTTAATTAACCAAGGTGAGTAGTAATTTGGTAAATTTTGTACACACTTTGATGTATCAAGTTTGTTCTCTCCCATTTACTGGAAACATAAAAGTTGGATCTGAGTCGATTGAGAGTGATTTGTGCGTTGGTCAGTTGTGTTGAAGGATATTTTTATAAGGATTGACTTAAATGCTTACCAGTTCCAGTATCTCCATGTCCCGAGCCCAAAACTGAAAAGAAAAGAAGTTGGGAATTTTTCAAGTCGCTTTATATATGAATTTCGAAAGCTTAAAACATCCCTTTTAGATTCTTGTTTTCTAAATTTCTTTTTCAAGTTTGAGTATGATAGCTAGCCTTGTTGTGCCTGGAAACATTTAACTAGTTTTGTGACGGTTATTCTTTTGAGTTCTTATTTTGTTTAAAGTTTAAACATCAGCACTCATTCCTATTCTTCCTGGAGGGTAACTAACAAGTAACCATTTCTTTTAATGTCCTACTGAATATTTTATACCATTGTTAAATTGTTATTTGCTGAATTGCATAACATTTATACATTTTCGCTACAACACCAACTGACAGTTTAAGCAGGTTTGAATCCTGGGGTAACATAATCATATATTGTTGACTCATGATTTGCACATGACATTTATTTTATTAAAAGCTTAAGCACTGAAACAGCCACTCAACCTTCAACACATTTATGTTATCTTGGCATTGGTCAATTGTGTATAATCACAGTGGGAGAAGTGAAATTTGTGCATTATTTGATCAATTGATGATCCAACACACTTTTATGCGTTCTTTTCCAATGTCTTTACTCTTTAACCACCTTTTAAAAAGTAACTCGAAGAGTCAGTTTTATGGTCTTTGTTTTTATGTTTTAAATGCTAAAGATGGTCCATAGAAGGCAATGGTTTTTGAAGTTGATGACCTTATTGGTGTAGATTTCAAAAGACATTAACCCCTTTGAAGTGGCACGTGCAAGTTTTATATCACTTATTATCAGGTTTTGGTAACCCGGATGTATGATTTCTATTTTTGTGGCCAAAGTCAACCAGGCATTTTTCTGTCAAACCTAATTGGATTATTTTACACAGTTTGCCTAAAAAAATCTAAGCCTTTTTTTACTCTCCCATAAAGTAGAAACTCTAACTCATGGTTTCTTTTTTTTGAAAAAATGCAGGTTTCCAACCCCTTGAGGAGCTATATTACAAGGCATGGCTTCATAGGTAATACTGCACATATGATCATAGTTATTGTTTGAACTTTATGTGGTATTTATGTCAACCAATTTTTTATTGGAAACGAGGAAGCATTTACATGATTATGTCCACAAAATTGGCCAGGTCCACCTTAAGATGTGGAAATACTAAGACTGTCTACATGCTATGATGCTATTAAAACTTAAAAGGGTCATTAGTTCATTACTAGTTTATGCATCAGTGTGAAAAGTCACGAAACCTGACCATATTATAGATTCATGCGGGTTACATCATTGGTTCCGATTTGTGTAGTGGGCAGAGGATTGTCGTCCAAGATCAAGGTTTGCAGATAGACAATATTGTTACTGTTCAGGTGAGGCAGATCTACCTATTTGCTATTTGTGGGTATCTTTGTTTATTAGATAACTAAGAAACCTTGGTCACTTGCCTTCATTTTTCATTACCCAATTACGTGTAAAATTGTACTCACATAGTGAAAAAGTGATACCGTACATCATACAAGCATACAACACACTTTCCTAGGTGCATGCATAAAATCGGAAGACAAGATAATTGGATATAGTGAATTGATTGGTACCCTCTAACTTCCATTTACTCATTTTTGTAGTTTGAAGCTGTAACAGTTTCACTTGTTATTGCAGGGGTTAACATCTTCTGGATATTTATTGGCCATTGCTGATGATGGTGAGATGTACGAGCTTCATCCAGATGGCAATAGGTACTCCCTCTATCCCAGAAAACAGTACATGTTTGCCTTGATAATCGAATCATGACTTTTCGAGTGTCAAATGATAAAACCATATTAACACTTCAAAACAATGAAGAACGCCAAAGGTTAAGCATATGATTATTGAAAAGTTTTGGTTTCTTTATGACTTTGTTAAGTGTTTATTAGCAACCAAAGATGATTAGTGCTAATGGATGATATAAGTTAAAGTCTTTGTAGGATATGCATGCAGATTAACAGTTATGACAAATAACACTCCTTCTCAAGTCCATACCTGAAAAGTAGATGTGGCAATTTATAAATTTAGCTAAAAGACCAATTACCTGTAACCTGTCAAAGGGGTTGAAAGTCACCCAAAGTATTTATGTGTATAAATTCTCCTAAATTGTATTGTTCAAAGTATCATTTTAACTAAATTGATTTTGTGGCCTTAATTGACACATTATTGTCTATAATATTGTTTTTTTTAATAATGGACGAAAAAAGTGTTAACGTCTCATGCAAACCCAACCTGCTGCGGTTACAAAAGCGATCAAATGGCTCAAACACTCAACGTAATTAAAAGCTTCAAGAAAACCATAAAGTTTCTTATAAATTCAACTCAATCAAAAAACTGCCTCCAAACATTCACCAAACACTATTATTTATACTAAACCTAACAACCCTGAAGATAATGATAAATTCGACTAAATTAATATATATTTAATTAAATAAACCAAAAGAGATAAACTTGTACGCTTTGATGCTCCTGCATCACAACCTTTCGGTTTCAAATCATAAATTGATTTGTGTTTGTGTTACCTCAGCCAGCCATGTGTACTCAAAAGCTTGACATGTTTTGTGCATTATGGTCATTTTTAACATGACAGTATTATCAGCCAATATTATTTAGTATTGTTATTTTTAGTTAATTTATATTATTATTTTGTAATATTTGTAAGCTAGAATGGATTCCTAGATTAGCTCCTTACGGTTATGTATTCTGATGCATATATTCTGTTTGAATGGAATGAGACTATGAGAGTCAAGTTTATCTTTGGAACTTGCTATCAGGTCAATTTCCTGTTTTTGCTGACTATGTCTCCTTGTTAGTATTAAAGATATGAGTTTTTTTTGTACAGTTTCGACTTTTTCAAAGGACTAGTGAGGAGAAAACTTACGTGAGAGGCCTCTGGTTGATCTCTTCTTTGTGGTCGCCGCAAATGCTTTCTCTACAGGTAACACTTGTAAAAGGAACGAGCAACTGTGGTACATTAATGTTAGGTGCGTGTTGCATTATTACGGAACAACATTCTTACAAAAACTAAGATGATGTTTCATTTTTTATCATTCTTTTTACTCAACTTATATTTTTTCTTTTGAAATAGGGAAAATAAATATAAAAATAAAGTATCGCCATGGTACTTATAGTTTGCTTCTAGTTGGCACTTGGCACCAAAGTAGATAGTCATCCATCTCATCTCACTTAAAGCATTGATGTAGGAAACTGGAATCAGGTTTATTTACATCTCGTGCTTGCTGTGCTATGAAAGTTGAAATTCTTGTTCATAAATTAACCGAAGATAAAAAATAATGCATAAAAGAGTTGATTAAATAAAATTTATTAATTAAATAGTACGGAAAACTACTAAATAGTATAATACTAAAACCGAATTAACTAATGCTAATTACTGAGAAAGCATACAAGTTTAGAAAGATAATAGATATAATTTGGAGCCTAAATATTCCATCTGATCTGGCAGTCTGAGTATTGATCTGCTTTTATTTCCTACTTTAGTCTCCTTCATTATACCCTGCTTGAAAAGAACCTGGACACCAGTTCTCGATAGGATACAATGTTTTATGTGGTGGAATAGGAGGCGAGCGTAAAAGTGAAGTAGAAGCAAAATACAGGGGATAAGCTGGAGCTTTAGCTGGTTTTATATTTCTCAGACCTTGTTTAGATTCGAGACTATTTGGTTACAATCTCAATTGGTCCTGTAATTGTTGTTTGACTATATACTATCTACCCTCATTTCAGTTGACTTGAGTTTCTCTAACATCAGTCAAAACATGTACTGGCTTGTATCAATCATGAATCAATTTCCCAGGTCGACCAATTAAAGTCGAACGCTTAGATAACTACTAAAAAGAAGAAAAGAAACAATATACTCATTGCATATTTGTTATTACATTGGCAACCAACAACTAACAAAAACAAATATAAATCCATAAAAGACTTTAAGAAACAATCTATTACACTTGTATCCATGCAAGTATTCTAGCTTGTTTTGTTTTAGGCCATAAGAAAGTAGATACCATGAGGTGAGGGTTGAACAAGTTGTAGGCAATGTAGTTGACCCACACACACCAACAAAAGCAAAAACAAAAAAAGAACAGGAGAGTGTTTAACAGGTTGTTTGAGCATGGAGATTAAGAAAGTAGATATGAGAAAAGATTGTAAACTATGACAACTATGACTATGAAGATGATCTGATCCGTTATGGAGATACCCTCATTCTTGTCAACCGCGTCATTTAGATTTGAAGGTGAGCACTTGAATTCAATGGAGTATGCTCCTTTCTCCTCTTCTTGGAGATCTGGTTCTATGTTAATCTCCCCAAATGCGGTTCTGAACTCTCCGTAGCTCCATTCCTTCACTCAAACTTGTTAGTTGTAAAACACCATCCACCCACAGTAGCAGGTCGTCCAACAAGTAAAAATAACAAAAAATAACGTCTAGTGTACTTTTTTTTTTCTTTTTATATTGTACTGAAAAGCTAGCTATAGGTTGTCTGTTACTTGACCCGTCCATTTTACCACCTTTCATGCATTGGTTATTAACGTATGAGAAAAAGAAAAAAAGTTGTTTTTTATGACTTACCTCAACTTGTTCTCCAATGGTGAAGACAATGGTACTAGGGTAGGTGCGGAATGAGAATGGTCCATCTTCAGACAAGAGACGAAATTCACCAGGCTCAACTGGGAGATGAAGGCCGAGTGCGAAAGCAGCTGAATCCCGTTTAGACCCATCCAACGCACGTGGAGTCTGAGATGATCGCGGGGTGTGAGGTTGAAGCGACGAGTTACTATGCTTGAATATTGTCATTCTGGTTTCGTTTTCCTTTATCTTCTTTCGAGGTTGCTTACCTCCGTTGCTTCCCATAATCTTAGTCACCTCTTTCGCAATCACTTCGAGCTTGTTTGCAAGACTTTCGGTTTTTTGCCTGCAAAATAGACATTGGAATTGGAATAGCAAATGTTGTTTGCAGACTAACATCATTGAAGAGTGTACTTATAATTATAGTATTATCATGTTTAAACTATCTATACCGCTTTGTAATGGCTTTTCTTGAATTGAAGTTGATCAGATAGGCCCAGACATTTTATTATTTTATACATGGATTAGAATGGGCTTTTAGATTTCACAGCAATGTTTTCATGACCGAATTAAACGGTGAAACAGTCGTATTATTGGTTCACTGATCGGGCTGGTTTTGAACGATATAAATAATTTATATATTTTTAAAAATATCAGTAGAGATTCAAATATAAGTCAGACTCTCGGGCATAGCTATTTTAAATTCTAAAACCATAACACAAACACATTAATCATGATAAACAAACATTTAAGTTTAAAGTTTAGATCTTAACCAAACCAAATCCAAATTCAAAGAAAATACCATGGGCTTAAAAACACAACCAACTTAAAAAAAACAATTTTTCGACCCTAGACCAGCCGAATCGAATAGTTGTTCAGTCGGTTGTTCAGTTTAAACCGGCTGATTTTTTTATGCTAAAGCGAACATATATGAATTAATTCTGTGCTATCTACAAATCTCGGTCTAACCAGTTCAACCAGCCGAACCTAACCAGTCCTAAAAACACTGATTTCAAGTTTTAGTTTGAGGCAAGTCAAGATGAGTTATCAAGTTTTTTCAAAAGATTATTGAAGTTATATATTACACACAAAAGTTTGGTCACTTTGAAATGTGTATTTAACTACCACAAAACTGATATACTCTACTTGAAGTCTTGAACTAAAACCAAATGTGCGTATTAGGTATTTGTATTGTTTAAAGATTTAATTATTTTTGTGTAGATGATGTGAATCGAAGAACTTAGTGATGGTATTTATGGTTTGTTACAATTCAACTATCTTATAATAAACATCATCATTTTCATTTGTAATAAACATCATCATTTCAAATATCACTAAATAACTTGTAGAAACATTTATCACAAGGTGCAAAATACCAAACACCCTTAAGTAACATTTTGAACATGTAGAAATATTTATCATAAAAAAGCCAAATATGTGGATAACTTAAGGACGTGACACGTGTAAATATTCTGGCGAAACACCAATGGACATACAAATGTCCCTAAAGATATTTTAATTAAAAAAATAAAAAAATTATTATTTAACCCGTTATGTATCACATCACTGTTAATGTTTCTTAAAAAATGTAATGTTTTACGAGGAAATATAATAAGATTTGAAAAAACAATGTTACCTGAACTTGTGATACTGGTCATCACTCTTAACCTCCTTTCGACGTTCGGCCGCGGTCATGGCAGATCTCGACCACGCAAACTCCTCCCTATCACCGTCACGGCTCCACCTCTCAGCCAACAATCCAAAACAAAACTCTGCCTCGGTGAACGCGGCTTGCAGCTCCTCGGGTGATATTCCATGTCCGCTAAGCCTAAACACGCCATACTTGATGGCCGAATCCAACATCTGTTGGATCGCTTTCTTATCCTTGGATTTGATCAATCGATATTCGACTTCTGCAATCTGTGGCCGGGTAATGTCATCAGGGATATCGAATTCGGGAATGTTTTTCAGTTTGTCGACGTAGTTGTTGAAAGGGGGATTGGAGATCCGGGGATTCGGCATCGGAGATGGAGGTTGTGTCGATGATGCTGACGACAAGCGACTTCTGATTCGGGCAATTGCCATGAGAATGATGTTGGTTGTTTGAAGAAATAATGTGAGATAGATCGATCAAATGGGAGTGAAATATAGTAATTGCATATTTGCATGGCGTGTTTTGTGGTGGATGGTACGTCTACTCCATGCATACGTGACTTGTACGTTTTGATGCATTGGGTAGTTGTACGTTTGCATGAGAAATAAGAAGTTGGATTTTATCATTTTATATTGTTCTTTTATTTAATTCAAATCAAGCACACTTTCATTAAATAAACACACAATCAACATACATATGATGCTAAGGGTGGTGGGAGTGGGTTCTTTTGAACCCACACTACCCTCACAACCCACCAATAATAATCCTCCAACTCACAACTACCCTCACACTACCCTCACACATTTTTTTTGGTGGGTGTCAATACCCTCATACCCTCACTTTTTTTTTTAAATTTTTTATTTTAATAACTTTAAACTAACAATTAAAAATATATAATAAAAACCATTCATTAAATAAAAAAAACTAAAAAATTACATAATTAAAGAAGATTTAAATAAATAACTAGTCTTCGTCTTCGTCTTCATCCTCGTCCTCGTCCTCGGTAGTATCCAAGTAGTCAAGATCTAGAGTTGCAAGATGTTCGGTTAGATCATATCGAAGTCGGTGATGTATCTCGGAATCATGCAACTCCTCAAGTGCATCATCATCCTCAACTGGTTGCACCGGAGGATCTCGTATGTACACTGGCGATATAGCATTTCCATCATCTTTTAGTATCATGTTGTGCAATATCATGCACGTGTACACCAACTTTCTAATCTTGTCTATACTCATTGCACGTAGGGGGCGTTTAAGAATACCCCATTTAGACTTCAAAATCCCGAAACCTCGCTCGACGTCTTTTCTGGCCGACTCTTGCACTTTCTTAAATCTTTTATCTTTTGGATCGGTTGGGTATGGAGTCGCTTTCACAAACACGGACCAAGTTGGGTATATACCGTCTGTTAGATAGTACCCGCGTTTGTATAGTCTTCCATGCACATACATCGGACACTTTGGCGCAGTCCCATTTTGCTCCGGGAGAAATAGTGGAGATTGGTTGAGAACGTTAATGTCATTGTTGGACCCGGGGGTACCGCAGTAAGCATGCCACCACCACGTATCTTGTGAAGCCACCGCTTCGCACATGACCGTGGGGTACTGGTGATCACCTCTCATATATTGTCCCCGCAAGCTGGTTGGGCAACTTCTCCAAACAAAATGTGTACAATCGATGCTACCGAGCATCCCGGGGAGGTGGTGTTTTTCTTCGTGGGCTTGGTATAAAAGTGTAATGTCATGGCTAGTGGCACGTCGTAAAAATTCGGTACGATATAAATAAATTATAGAATCACAAAAATATTCTAAACTTTCGCGTGAAACTCTAGCTGACATGCATAAATATTCATCATATTCATCGGGCGCATTACCCGTTGCAAGTTGTTTGATCGCGGACGTGACTTTTTGTAGCGCCGTGAAACTCTTTTTTTTCCTCCCGTCCAAACCTTCTTGAAAATATTCATTTGTTGCTTCAACGTCTTGTACAATTTTTAAAAACAAGCGTTTCGACATACGAAACCTCGTGCGAAACGTCTTCTCCGAGTACTTCGGGTTAGCATTAAAATAGTCCGCCATTAGAGTTCTTTGTCCTTCTTCACGATCTCGTTCAATGTAATTTCGTGAAGAGGTTGCCGTGTCGTCTTCTTCAGCATGATCCAACACCATACGCAAACTACTATCATCGGAGAAAAATAGTTTGTTATCCGACGAGCTGGATGTGTAAACTAATTTCTTTCGATGCATTTTTTTAGAATGAAAAATATATAGTAGAAAGATAGTTGTGTAGAAAGATAGTTGTGTAGAAAGATTATTGTGTAGAAAGATAGTTGTGATTGAGTATGTTAATGTAAATGTATATATATAGTATATATAGGTTTGAAATAAAAAAAAAAAAAAAAGGCAAAGAGCCGTTTGAGGTGGGCCAGACCAAAAAAAAGAGACGTTGTGGCAACGGGTACCGGTGCCCGTGGACCCCTACCCGCAGCCCTACCCGTGGGGGCGGCGGCGGTGTTACCGCGCGGGTACGGGCTACCCGCATGGGTACCCGCACTCCACACCCACCACCCTAATAAAATATAATAAGCTTATTTAAGTTTGTTCTCTATGTTTTCTTATGTTTTGAAACTACTTCTTGACATTTATAGATTGATGTTGCCTGGGGCTGTAAATTAACAAATTGAACTGAACGAGGTTTTGTTCATATTCGTTTGTTAAATTATTAGCGAATTAATATACGGTTAGAAACACATAATCAAATGAAAGTTTATGTTTGTGTTTGTTTGTTAAAATATTTTAGATGTTCGTATTTGTTTTCGTTTTTTTGTTAAATTTGTAAATGAGCCCAAACAAACACAAATGAATACTAACAAATATATAGCTTAAAAATATAACAAACCATTGTTAATACCACAATAAGATATAATCGATCTATGATAAAGTAATTAGCAAGTTAGCCCAACAAATTAACAATGGCTATCCAAAAATAAATAAACATTCATGAACACATTACCGAATGTTCAAGAGCACTTCACTGAACGTTCATGAACACAATGAATGAATGCGGCCTTGTTCGTGTTCGTTTGTTTATGTTAACGAACAAAATTTATTGTTCGTATTTGTTTGTTTATTTAACAACCGAACATAAACGAACTTCTTCCAAACGGTTCAGCAAACGCCTGACTCGTTTACAGCCCTAATCTTGCCTCCTTAAGTTGTCACATTAATTTTAAAGTGTCTTGTTGTGAAAACTATTCTTATCACCCACGTTAACAATGCATCTATCTTTTTTGTTCCAAAATTAAAATCATCTATCAGAAATGCTTAACGAGTCATTGTTTAAACAATTGTAACCGTTTTTTAATAATACTCATAGTATCACTTTAGATTTCTTCTTAAGGTGGCATTTTATTTTGTAATCTTGTTCTTATACGAGGTTGGCTTGTATCTTAAATAATCAGTTTTCACGCATGATCAACTATATATTATAATATGAAGAATGAATAGTGAAAATTCAGATAATGACGATGACTTAAGAGTAAAACACTAAATGTTGTATGCAAAGAAGACTTTGGATATTTATAAATAATATTTTTGAAACGCTTTTTTATTACAGTATATATATGTTACAATTACTATGTTTATTTTGCCATAATGCGGTTAGTATTATAACTAAAAAATAGTTTTACAAGTGGAAGTTTGGAAGGGAAAGTGAGTGGAAGTTTAATAAAAAATAGTATTATAACTAAAATATCGGTTATAATTAGTGTTAAAAGTTATTATTATTTAAAACTCGTGTGTAATATATGAGTAATAAACCTAATCTAATCTATTAAATCAAAGTTTTTTAGGGAAAAATTTTTGTTCTGTAAATGAAAGTTTGGAAGAGAAAGTGAGTGGAAGTTTCTTTATGAGTTTGAAGTTAAAAACTTGTGATTAATAACATATGTACAAATATATTTAAAAATCCTTAAATATAATAACTATAACATTTTTTAAATAAATATTATTACTTAACTCTTATGTAATACAGTAGTATCAAACCTAATTAATAACAAACTACAAATTATCCCAAACTTTCCTTTTGTCCAAATACTGAATTTTATTTATGGATAGTTGTATTTTAAAAACTGTTAAATTTGAATAGTTAATTTTTATGAACCCTATTCTTGGTTGGTTATCTTTTATATTAATATTGTTATTTAATTATTAAACTCCTATAACACATGGGTTAAATAAAGTAATTAATATATCTTGATTAATCGTTTAAGCTAAAAAAAAGTTATATTTTATATTGAGTTTCAATACGAAAAAAATATGTATATAAATTTATATTCATTAGTTGGTAATTCATGCTCTTGGCGATCTTGCATAATTGGGGCTAACAAACAAATTTAGCAGTGAAAATCTTGCATAATTGGTTCTAACAGACAAACTAATTCACGATTAAAGACTTTTCCCATTAAAATATTATCATTAACAAAAAAACAACCTAGAGACGTGAATAATATAAAACTGATTTTTTGAAATTGTGATAAAATACAAGGCACTTGTATGTAATATATGTAGAGCTTTATTAATTTACCAGGTTAGATACACGTGTGTTGAATAAAAATGTATTAAAATAAATAGGTAGATAATCATTTATTTTTCTTATGAAATTACTTGTGTTAAATTGTATAACTTTTTGAATTTAAACTAAACTTTAAATTTAATAGATGTAACAAAATTTAAATTTACTATTATGGTAATGACATTGTATGAATTCTTCATATTAAATATACTATTATGACGATGAAATTGTAAAAATTATCCGTTAAACCATTAAATTTCGATTGTACAAAGTATAAAATTCTTTAAGGAGATAAGGTTGTATAAAATAAGCAATAAAAATCATAGTAGAACTTCTAATCCAAACTTTAGGATATTAAAGAGAAGGAATTTTAATAAATAATTATGCAAATGGATTTAATCAATAACTTTATAAAATAATTATATGTAAAATTGATTTAGTTAATGACCAAGTTTTTTTAATTTAACTGGATGATTAATATGAGAATGACACATAAGTAAAATAATGTGACAATAATGTCTCATGATTGATAGAATAACATCTAACAAAAAATTAATACTTTATTAGTATAAAGAGCTGATTGATAAGAAGCCGGAAGCGGTTTCATTAATTTTTTAAAGTTAAGAGTGTTAGAATAATCAAAATTGTGATCATATAAATAAAATTTTATATTAATAAGTTATAATAATGAACACACTTTTTAACATCTACTAACGTGCTATTGCCATACAACATCCTATATATACCCACCCACAAATGCCCATAATATCAAAATCTCTATTACTCTTTACACACAAAGCAGTGAGAATCAATGGCAAGGGGAGCAATATTGGTTAGCAAGGTGGCGGTGGCGATGGTTTTCTACTGCCTGGTGGTGACTACACCACGGGCAGTAGAAGGCGTGTTGACCTGCGAACAGGTAATTAGTGACCTCGCCCCGTGCGCGACCTACCTGATCAATGGAGGTACGGTATCTACGGATTGTTGTAGTGGTGTTAAGTCACTAAATAGCGCTGCCACTACCACCGATGACCGCCAGGCGGTTTGCAAATGCACCGAACAAACCGCCACAACGCTCCCAGGAATGAACCTTGATAATATTAGAAGTCTTCCTAGCAAATGTGGACTAGACATTGCTTTTGATATCAATCTCAATACAGATTGCTCAAAGTACTTTTTTTTTTCTCTTATGGCTTTTGCAATTATCTATTTTTAGTAAAAAAAAAATAGGAAGAAAATAAATCTTTTATTTTTTAAAATCGGTAAAAATATGAGTAAATGATTGAAATGAAATATATCTTCTCTCCTCATCCTTTTTTTAATCAATTTGTAATTCATAAATTAAATTAGTTCCATTAATTCAAATCATATTTCATATTAACAAATTAATTTAAAATTTCTTATCTTAAATAATTAGTATTTAATTTAATATTTTCATTCAACTCGTATATTACATGAATGTCTAACATAGTTTAATTATATATTAATTTTGAACTTTAATAAAAAAAATTAAACAAAATTAGTTAATTTATGAATATGCAGGGTGAATATTTGAGAAGATGAATGCAGTTGAAGCATGAAGTACAACCACTATATAGCTAGGGAGATAAAATGAAACTCAACTGAAGTTGAATGGATAACTTTTTCTTAAGTTAACATTATTGTTGACTTATGAAGTTATGGTTTAAAAGAATAATAATGTATGTGTTAAACATATTTGATGAATATATAAGTGTTTAATTTGTTTACGCTTCAATTTTAATTTTAATAATTATTTAACATCGTATCAGTATTTTAGTTAAGATAATTATATATTTTTTTATTGCAAATGTAAGTATAAACATCTATCGAAGGTAAGTGGTGGTGTCACCTCCTTCTAACTTGACCAAAATACTTAATTTTCCTTTAAACTTGATATTCATTATTTTTTGGAAAATTGGATTCTATTAATCCCAACTTTCACCTGTTGGCCACTATTAATCCCAACTTTACTATTGGCCATTATTAATACCAACTTTCACTTAAGTGGCCACCATTGAGCCTTCCGTTAACTTTCACTAACTCCGCTAAAAACTGATGACGTTGCATCCATGTTTCAAATGACGTGGCAGCTGCCATTTATTTATATATGGGAAAAAAGAATAAAAAAAATTACATGCCAGCTGCCACGTCATCTGAAACATAGATGCAACGTCATCAGTTTTTAACGGAGTTAGTGAAAGTTAACGGAAGGCTCAATGGTGGCCACTTAAGTGAAAGTTGGGATTAATAATGGCCAATAGTAAAGTTGGGATTAATAGTGGCCAATAGGTGAAAGTTGGGATTAATAGAATCCAATTTCCCTTATTTTTTTCTTAAATCATAACGTGCTACACATAATACTATAATGATACTTTACATAACACATTAACACGTGTAACTAAGTAACATGCATGTCATGTCGTTGTTGGATACGACGCGTTACATTTTCTAAATTCTTTTGTTGTTTCAACGTTAAGGTGGGGGAGTAGAGTTTTCACTCTATCCAAGTATTCTCGCCATTACCCAAAAAAATATGTTACCTCATGAGCAGGGCAGATGTAGCTTAGAGCTAGGGGCTTAAATTTTCACGTTAAATGTATATAAAAACTATTTTCTTATTTTACATTTATACTACCCCTGAAATTCTGAAAAACTAACATACTATTTATTATAAATCTTAATATCCTTAAAGTTATCACTTGAGTCTTGTTTTTCTGAATATAGCGCAGACTTGTGATTAATGGTATTCTATAAAAAAAATAATTAAAAATTTTTAAATATTAAATATTTACAAATTTTTAAACATGATGGTTATATATATATTTTTAAATATTGTTATTTAATTTGTGTGTAGCACAGAATTAAACCTAGTATATTATAAATCTTAATTCTTAACCCATGGCGCATGCCCAATATAAATTGTAAAATTATTATTCTAGCACAATGACAATGGGCAATGACCAAGGCTAAATTAGCTTTTAATTACCAAACCTTTAAGAAAAATGAATGGAACTATTGGATCACCAACAAGACCAATGACAACATCTTCTTCATCTCTGTCTCTGGCCCCTGCTAGCCTGCTGCTCCACCGACCAGAACATACGGGAAAAAACTACCCTCCATCTACCCTTAACACCCACTTTTAGTAGTATCGCTATTATTATCTACAATCACTCTTAAAAATTAATTTGATGCGGAAAAGACAAAAAATATTTGGTTGCACCGGTCCCAAAGATGAACTTCTTATTGGTGACATCCTTGGTCTTCACCGGTCCTAAAGACGAACTTGGATTTGGTATAGAAGATGATGAAGAAGTCATGTTTGATGAAACAGCTTTTGATTGAGAAGTCATTGAAATACAGAAAATAAATAAAGATGAATTGAATGAGAAATCAATATGAATTAGATGAAAAGATGGCTGATTAAAACAACACTTGCCCCACGGTGGTGCCAAATTGTTTTGGTCGAAAAATGAATAAACCAAATTAATTAAGTGAGGTTGTGTGTTTTAATGAGAATGATGAATAATATGAGAAAGAATAAAAATAACACTTGGATTTATGCAAGGAAAAACCCTTGATCAAGAGAAGATCGCCGGCATAAAAACCTCGGGTGATGACACTCGTTTATCACCACTATATTATCGATAAAAAGATGATTACAACTCGGGAATTATGGCCGCTTAGTACAAAATGTGTGTGTGAGCAGAAATATCCAGTCGAGAGATAGAAGAGAGTTGTGAAAATTCACGTGCCTTGTGAGCTAAGTCATAGCCTCTTAATATAATCGAAAATAATAACCAACTAACTCCTAAATCCAAGCAAGAACCGTTGAGCTTAGTTGACCACGACTTCAGCTGATTTTGCAACTTCCTTGACCAAGTTTTAAGGTGGAATAAGTCAATTAACCGTTGCCTGCATTGACTTATAAAAAACAAACATGTAGAGAACAAACTGTTAGTAAATTTAAATTCACAGTTAAGGGACTCATCCGGTTGTACCATGCGCTGATTGAATTCAAAATGGATGGATTTCAATGCAATGGTTACTAGCTTCACATGTATTTACAACAAAAATTATAGATGATGAGTAGTGACCAATCAAACATGGATGTATTAAAGAGGGCACAATGACGTTGTTGTGTAAAACCATAATGTATCATACACCATAATATGGAGTTAAAAGTGTATATATCCTGAGTCAGGGGTCAAAATGATAGTTAAGTAAAAGTCGGAGGTCAAAATCAGAAGCATGTCAGAGTTAAGTAGAGGTTAAATATGTAAAGTTGATAAAGATTAAAGACTACCACCGAAGTAATATATATACAATACTTACGTAACTAATAAAAGAGATGGTCAATGGCCACCATCCTCTCTTTTTGTTTTTGTGATTTTCAACAATTGGTGATTTTGTTCCCTATGAGTTTTAAATGTTTCCAACTTTAATCTATCTACTTGAAATATTTACAACTTTAGTTCTCTTACTTTTCAAGTTTATAAATTTGACCCCTCCCTCAACTTGATATATTTAAAAATTTTCATCTCTGGCTTTCACCTAATTATCGTTTTGATCTATAACTTAATTCATTTTTAAACTTTTAACAAAAAAAATTCTTTATCAACATGTGTAAGACACAAACGTAAGACCTCGCTACCTTTACCACCGCAACATACGACACATGTTAAAATCAAAACATGACAACTAAAACCATGCCCTTATAAAAATCCAAGGAAATTTTTTAAGAGAAATTTTCAGATTTGGTCCCTGTGGTTTGTATGTTATCTCTATTTTAGTCCATTCTTTTCAATTTAACTAATTTGGTCACTGTGGTTTTCAATTTATTTCGATTTTGGTCTTTTCTTTTTAATTTAACTAATTTGGTCACTGTGGTTTTCAATTTGTTTCAATTTCTTCTCTGGGAGAAGAGGAGATCAATTTGAGAACTAGAGGATAAAGTGAGTTTTATATAAGGTTTGTGTTGTGAAATGACAAAAGTGCCCCTCACGTGAGGGGTACATGATAAGTGTTTAACGGTAATTTCGGATGGTGTTAGTGGCTGGGAAGAAATTGAAACAAATTGAAAACCACAGTGACCAAATTAGTTAAATTAAAAAGAATGGATCAAAATCGCAACAAATTAAAAACTGCAGTGACCAAGTTAGTTAAATTAAAAAGAATGGACCAAAATCAAAATAACATACAAATCATAGGGATCAAATCCGAAATTTTCTTTTTTTTAATTTAATGAAATCTAAAAAACTAATTATTGAAGTTGCAGTTTGACACACATTCCAAGTGGCTCTATAAAAGGCATCCCCCATTTCACATTTAGTGTTGGCGCCTTCAGTTTAAGCTTCTCAAGGAAGCTTCATAATCACTTCTCAATCTTCTTCTACTTTCATGAAGCACCAACGATGGTACCGTTTTTATCTCTTCACTATCACCAAATTTGCCACTCAATTTAGCATTTTCAGTTTTATTCAAATTTGACCTAGTTTTTTGTAATTTTTTCGTATTCAAATTGGTCTTGTTATTGTTGACCTAGTTGAATGTTGCTGTCAAATGAATTCAAAACCATGTTATAATCCTTGTGAACATGTTGTTTGAGGCTGATGCTTTGCTTGCTTGTGATTTGTTGCAGCGATTAACATATCGAATTTACTGTAAAAATGGCTCTTTAGTTATCTAAGCATGTTTTTGAGGATCTGTTTCTCCACATGATTTTAACTGAAAGTGATTTATACATTGTTCATATTGATGTTAATGCTAATAAGTGTCTGATGTTTTTTTTTCCCGAAGTTTAAAAATGGTGTTAGTATCAATTTAAATTGTGAACTGAATGTTCTGGATGTTTATGTTCATATGCATTAGTATTTAGTGTCAGTGTTTTTATGTTCATGTTAAGTGATGCTATATTTAATGCAGTGTTTTAGATTAACATATTTTCATTCTTTTAATTATCATCTTGTGTATGTGTATAACGGGTAAAATAAAAGAAAAGGTAGAATGAAAATGGGTCGAAAGTCAGGCAAAGTTTTATTTTGAAGGCCTTTACCTCCTAAACTGTTTTTGAAAAATGCGTCGTTGTAAATTACATCACTTTTGAAATTGTATTTGACGAACAAAACTATTTAGAGAAAGTTAATATGATAACATATGTATAACGTTATGCCACATTTATCTTGTAATCCTCCACACAATCATTATAAAAAACCGTTTGACCTGAACCCGTAGTGACCGATCCCATTTGATAGTGTTTGGCTCATACATTAAATATAGTTTTCTTTAAGCTTTGGGGACTATACAAATTAGGAAAGCATATTTATGCCTAGATACATAGAAGTTTTTCATCCTTGAGATTCGAGAGATTCTCAAGAGAGAAGATTGTGAGGGTATTCAAGAATGCTGCGAGTTGAGCGTCCCGCCTGGTAATATTGATGCTGAATGGTTAAGAGGTCCGAACCATTCAGTTCCATTCAGCATCTCTCTATCTCTTAACCATTCAGCACTTAACTAAACCATTCAGAGGCTCTTTTTTATGAAACAAACACTCTGAATGCTGAATCTGAATGATAAGAACTAAACTGAACCATTAAGAGGTGAAACAAACAGCCTAGGCTTGAGGAGCTGAACCAAGCAAATTTGGTGTTTTTTGTCTTTTCTGCTCACTTCTATATTTGTTGGCTATTTTGGCGTTGTTTTCGTAGTGTTTGTTATCCCTTAATGGCCCATAAACCATCTGTTTTGCTACATCTACCGTTAGATATCTGCAATTTTAGTTAAATGATGTATTCTTACTTAATACAGAATGGTGAACCCTTTCATTTGCATATGATCATTACATTTTAGTTCCAATCTAAATATCTGAAGCATGCAGGCGGCTTTCACTACCAAATTCTCACTGCCTTCATTCCTGGAACAAGTAAAGAAACTCACAGATAGTCAGAAAGACTTAATTAAAAGAACAGGATTTGGCAACTTGTTGCTTATTCCAAATCAGGTCATAAGGAGAAGCCATTTAATCAAACTGATGGAAAAATGGAGCTGCGAAAAACAAGCGTTTATATTTCCTCCTGGAGAACTTAAAATAACCCTGTTAGATGTTTCATTGATCTTGGGACTACGTGTTATTGGTCAACCCGTGGTCCTAAAAGAAGATGCACCTTTAACAAGCCTAGAACAAGAACTTGGTGCTTCTGCTTTGAATAGAACAATTAGTGTTAAATTATTAAAAGCAACACTTGAGTCGATGGGTGAGAGGGATGATGAATTCTTTATGCAGGTTTTTTTGTTATACTGTTTTGGAACATTATTATTTCCTCGTGCAAATGGGAAGGTGGATTCAAGGTATCTTCATCTTCTTCAAGATGTAGATAGTTTGAGCTCTTTTGCATGGGGTGATGTTGTTCTTGAAGATCTTCATAATAGCTTGAGCCAAAGAAAAAGTAAAAAAACAAGTAATATTGGAGGATGTATTATTCTTCTTCAAGTAAGTCTCTATTTTCTTTCATTTTTAGTTATTCAGTGATTGACCTTCTGAACCATCCTTTTTTATTTTCTAAAGTAAGCTAGCACAATTGCTATTGTTGACTAGAGGTGGCACTTTCAACTGTTTTATTCCTGAATGATTCAATAAAGAAAAGGAAACTCAGTTTTAAAAACCTTAGTGTGAGATAATGAAAATAGTTCACCAATCATTCATCAAAGGGCGATTACAATATATACAGAATTTAGAATGAAACCCGAGATACCTAACTGCCCCGTGGCCTCAACCCTAACAATAATCAATACTAATACTAAATCCTAATAAAATATTTCAATAGTTAGATGGGTTCAATGGTTCAATATTTGTCCAAATGGTAGATTTTCATCTAAAATCTACTAAATTATATTACTGAAAATTTAATTTTTACAATAATATAAATATTGTAATCATGGTTGAAGCTGGTTCAGGCCCCAAATTAACATACAACAAATTCACATCTAAGAGAAATTTTCTGCTGAATTATACACTCTATTCATTCATTCATTCATTTAACATTACATAAATAGGAAAAATAAACCTTGCACCTAAAGAAAAGGAAAACCAATAACCCACTACTTTGATAGTTTGACCTCAGCCCACTACTTTGTAAATTACTAATAATTGACCAACCTATCCAAACAAAGCTCTGCCGACCCGGAACCAATATCCATAACCCAAATTTAACACATCAAGATTAACCTGAATTTGACACACTAGTTATCTATAATAATTCTAATGTTGTGACAAAATGTTCTTCAGGTCATCAAACCCCACCCAACCCGTTTTGGCACATACCAAAAGTTACTCGTTACCCAACCTGCCTGGCCCATACTATTTCCCACATCTGTGTTCTTGAAAGAAAAACTAAAAAGCTTGTAAGATTGTTCAACTGGTAATTGTAGCATTTTTTTGAAACAGAACCAGTTGTAAGAACAATTACAGCTACTAGTCTCTGAAAGGCAAATAAAAAAATGTAGCTTCTGAAACATGTATGATTGTTGAGTAGTTGATGTGTTGACCTTGAAATTTTTTAGTGTTGGTTTGTGTAGGTTTATGTAATTTGATTGATGTAATTTTTTCGGTGTTGATTATCCCAAAGATTTTTTTTTTATCTAAATTTGCATATTGTTGTACACAGATATGGTGTTATGAGCATATCATTATTGGAAGGCCTAACTTACTAGATCAACCCTCCACATTTCCCCGTGCATGTCGATGGGATGGCAATGCAAGAAACAGCTCGATTCCCCAACTTGATATCAATTTTGAGGAATTAGAGCCTACTCAGGCATGTCCCTTGTTTTAGTGTTATTTTCCTTCCCACTAAAGCTGGAAATCTCAACCCGTTTACTTATGATTGGGTTGATTTAGGTTCTGGTTTATCTCTAACAAGTGAAACTAAATAGGAAACCAGGTGAAATGTGATGAACGGCTTAAAAGTTACCCATTGTGTATTTATGATGCCTAAAACCTTCTACATCATTACAATTCAAAAGGTTGGAGTATAACCATATTTATATAACTACCAATAGGGAAGGTCGGTGCTTTGCACCGGCCTCTCCCGTCCCACCACGTCGTGTTTCAACTTTTTCGTACTTTAACGTATTAACGGTTTTAATCCTTGACTTTTAACGCATTGACGGTTTTAGTCCCCGACTTTTACTAATTGTCATTTGAGCTCCTTATGAGTTTTTAACTTTGATCTCTTACTCCACTTTGACACATAGTATGACTTTTACTAATTATCATTTTAGCCCTTGATAAGTTTTCGACTTTGCTCTCTTACTCTACTTTGACATATAATACGACTTTCATCGTTTTTTAACATGTGATGCATTACGTTTTTTCGTCGTGACATATGGGGCATGAAACTTTTTTTTCAACACATATGACGAAGTTAAATACGCAAGACCCGACTGCATGACCTGGCCGCTGTAACGAGCGGCCTGGTGTTAAATCTAGTTACTATAATTTTGTAATTTTATTCAACCACAATAAGTATATATCAAAAGTTAAAAGTTTCTCAACAAAGAAGTGTTTTGGGTCAACCAAGCTGAGCCGGCCTGCTTTGACCCGTATCAAATCTTAACCTTTTTGACCCCTGTCACAACCCACCGATTTTCTCAGTTCTATATTAGGCCACTTGCACTTATGGATGGATGGGTGTATTTTCAGATATTATGGAAGCTTGAACCAACATCCGAGGAGATGGAGATTGATATAATTAAGGAGATACCACAAGTTAGTTTCGCTACCTTCCTACATACATCATGACATGCATCCAAATTTTCTTCTTATTTATTTATTTATTTTATTTTATTTTGTCAACTCCTACAAGGAATGGCATTTAAGAACTGGACCTGGAACTATTGAGCAGCCAATTGAAATACTGGGCGAAAGCGCAATTAGAATGGTTAGAGTGCACAGGGAAGTAGTAGAAGAAGAAGAAGAGCCAACGAGACAAGAAAAATCGACCATCTTTGTCCTAAGTGATGTAAGTTGGCTATTTGTTCCTTTCACATATAGTTATATACAGAGGGAGCTACTTCTGCTCTAATGTCTGAAAATAAATAGTTAAATCTGGAGCAGGTAATGTGGGTTTAATGAGTCCATGTTAATAGTTTGGAGATGATAGACATATCTTGCTGATATCAAGTTAGTTGTTGAGGTAATATGGGAAAATCTAGGATATCTGCACTAAAATCAACTATCCTAATGTTAACAACATATGTTATCATCACATTTCTGTTTTTATTATCTAAAAAAGTTAGTATGGATGGGTCAAATGGGTTAAGTTTTAGTACATGTCAAAATGGGATAGTTGATTTATCAACAATTTTTGTATCTCTTTAAAAAAATTCTTTTAAAAATAGCTGCTAATATATCAATTTAGTTACTAAAACTAGCATTGGAATGCTGTTCCAATCGGGCTTTTTTTAATTAATAAAATACGAGTCAAAGGCATTGATCCATCAGTTTCAGCTAATTACCTATCTTGTTCACTTTGCTAGCTCTACATTTTTATAACTTCAATCTATTCATTTATGAAAGTGATGTGGCCTGCGTTTTTGCTAGGACGAGGAGTCAAAGGTGATTGGTGATCTTAAAAAGGAAATTCTTGAATTGAAGACTATTATAGAGGAAAGAAAAGAAGAGGGAGCTAAGAAGAGAGTTGAAGATGAAGATGAGGTTAAAGAACTGAAAAAGAAAGTTCAAGTTGAGAAGGAATTAAGAAAAAGAGTTGAAGATGAAATTGGAGAACTAAGAAAGAGGCTTGAACACGAGGAAGAACTAAGAAAGAAAGTTCAAGCTGAGAAGGAATTAAGAAAAAGAGTTGAAGATGAAATTGGAGAACTAAGGAAGAGGCTTGAATGTGAGGACGAACTAAAGAAAAATGTTCAAGTTGAGAAGGAATTAAGAAAACGAGTTGAAGAGGAAATTGGAGAACTAAAGAAGAAAGTTGAACGCAAGGAAGAACTGAAAAAGGAAGTTCAGGTTGAGAAGGAATTAAGAAAAAGAGTTGAAGACGAAATTGGAGAACTAAGGAAGAGGCTTGAATGTGAGGACGAACTAAAGAAAAATGTTCAAGTTGAGAAGGAATTAAGAAAAAGAGTTGAAGACGAAATTGGAGAACTAAGGAAGAAAGTTGAACGGGGGGAAGAACTGAGAAAGGAAGTTCAGGTTGAGAAGGAATTAAGAAAAAGAGTTGAAGACGAAAACGGAGAGCTAAGGAAGAGAGTTGAATGCAAGGAAGAAGCGTGGAAGAGAATTGAAGTTGAAAATGAAAGACTGTGTAATGAAAATAGGTTGATGGAGAAATGTATTACAGATTTAGGAGAATTGTTTGCTACTAACAATAGTGTAGATCTGTAAGTAGAAATCAGAAAATGGTCTAGATGCACCAGTGACCATTATACTAGGTAATAGTTTGTAATTGCATCCTTTTAAGTATTTTATGTGATATGATTGTTGTATACTTTTAGTTGGTTAGTAAGCAAGGGATCCAGCTTTCATATAACACAAAACAAGAAACTAACTAGATTGCTAACAACTATTAACCTTCCTTGATCTTTCTGTAAACCAATGAAAAGCTAGACTTTATATGATGGAATTGACATGTTATTAAAAGTAGCATTTTTTATAGGCTTCAGAAGCAACCAAATAGCCGAATAGACGATTGTTAATATGCTAGTTTTAGATTATGCTCAGACCTGCTTGATAGTGAATGGGTGCAATTAACTGAGAGAAGACTTGTCCATGGTTCAGCATTGACGCTACAGAATTTGCAGGTTGTTGAAGCCTTAGAAACCCCTTTAACATCGAGCTTGGCGCCTGTCGGAGAAGGGATTTTCCCCCATTAACAATCTTCACACAAAGCTAATGTTTTGAGGGGATCCAGTTGACCCAAGTAAAAGTTCTGCCAAAGTGAAGGGGAGAGGATGACTTGTGAATAATGTACCTCATCTCTTTGACCAAGAAACCACCACTACTGCCTAACCATTACCAACCCATATCCGAGAGTTTTAAGAGTCACTGAAAAATGAATGATCTCAAATAAATGAAAGAGTTTCTCATTAGCAGCACTAGATAACCTGGAGTGATTCTGTTGCATGTGACAGAGAAGAGCCGTTGACGCCCCTACTAACACCATCCGTCACTGAGCACTTTTTGTGGGATTCAAGCATAATGGTAGGAAGCCCGTAATCACCATGTGTATATTGGCATCTCCATTCCAAGCATTTAGGGAAACCCGTGATGTTCTTCAAGTTTTGCAACTAACCAATCAACGTCTTCTTGGGTACGTCTTCTTAAATACACAGACATATAAATTTCCACAATCGACCTGCAAAACTTGTGTAGTCATTCCAAAACAGCACTCTCACCAATGCATAAAGTATCCCATAGCTTAGTTGGTAAAGACATGTCACATTTATCTTGAGGTTCCATGATCGAATCACGGTATTTTCATTAATAAAAATTTTAATATAGAAGGTAAGACCAAACTAACTCCTCCATTCTCTTTATAAAACCAAGGGTTATTGGATTTTAATAATCCGAACTTTTGTATATTGGCCAATATTAATCCCAACTTAAAAAATTCTCTGTGGCAATCCCAACTTGTAACTTATTTTCCTACAGTGATCCTCCGTTAAAGTTAACTTAACGCCGTTAACTTTTTTTCGAATTTCTGACCGATGTTTAGGGCTTTTGATCGGGAGGACGATACGAATCTATTGATGTAAAACTTACCTTGAGTCGATGCTCCAAACGACCAAACGGTCTTCAATCGGGTCTTTAAACCTAACGGTGCTTAAATCGGATGTTAAAATTTCTTCGTTTGGAGCATCGACTCAAGATAAATTTTACATCAATAGATTCGTATCGTCCTCCCGATCAAAAGCCCTAAAAAATTGGTCATAAATTCGAAAAAAAAGTTAACAGCGTTAGGTTAGTTTTAATGGATGGTTATTGTAGGAAAATAAGTTACAAGTTGGGATTGCCACAAGGAATTTTTTAAGTTGGGATTAATATCGGCCAATATACAAAAGTTCGGATTATTAAAATCCAATAACCCTAAAACCAATGAGTAGCTGAGCAAGCATAATAGAGTGACATGTACGATTCCTTGATGTCATGATGTGTCAATAAGGTGGATGGCTTGAGAGAGACACGTGTGACAGTAATTTACTCTTTTATTAGTAGAGGTAAGTTCTAAAATAGGAACAAAAATAACTAAGTTAATCTAAAATAGTAAAATATAACAAAAGTAATAGGTAGGGATGGCAAAATGTGAATCCGTGACTTATTGTACTCAAAACAAATGCACTACCAAGTTACGCTACATCCTTTCATTAGTCTATAATGTCATTGTAGATTATTCTTGTCTTGTTTTTCATATTGTTATCTCTTCTATTAAAACCTACAAATTTTTTTTCCATTTCATATTTATTGTCTTTTACACCGACTTTTGTTGTTACCATTTGTTCTCAAAAGAGTAAATTGCAATTTTTGCATTTCTGTTTCAGGGACTCCAATAATTTCATTGCAAGTCTACCAATTTACGTCCATGGGTTTATATCTATTAACAAATTATGTGATTTCGTCAACAATCCATTCAAAAATCCATTTAATATTGTAACAAAACAGTTACTTCAAGAGGGGAATCTTCAAGTTATGGTCACAAGCAAACTAAAAAAACTACCACAAGAGTCGGTATAAAAGAACTTTTGAGTGGAATTTTGATTAGTTAATAAATATGAACCCATGGGCGTAAATTGTTAGGTTTGAACTGGAACTGTTAAAGTATTTAAAATACAAGGACGAAAATTGCTATTTACTATTTCAAAATCTCAACCGATTGAGAATTGAGTTGTTTACATTCTTTATTAGCTTTTAAATTTCTTTTTGAGATAATTGTCATTTTGTCTTTAGATTTGTATGATTTCAACCACCCATGTCCTTATATAATTTTTTTACCACTTTAGCACTTGTTTGTAAAAACTTGCCCGTTTGTCTTACTAAACGACCTTAAAAATTGTCATTAACTTCAGGGGTAGCTTAGTCAATTAACATCCCTAAGTAATTTTTTATCGATTTCGTGTTTGTTTTTTTAATTCAACCGCTTTGGTCCACCACGCCCCTCTTCTCCCCCTTCATTTCCCACGTCGGCAACCAAGCTCTTGATCATTACCAGCCAACGTCTATACAACCCTAAACCACTACCACCATTTTTTGAGGATTTAATCCCTCCAGCCGCCCATTGTTTTCGACAAGACCCATATCTCTAGCCTAATTTTGCTTCGATTTTGATTTGATTTTATTTGGCCTAATTTTTGTTCAATATAGTTAGGAGATAGTGATAAGCGTAAATGAAGATGGTTGATCGAAGATGCATCTGAATCAACAACAAAACTTAAAGACTAAAGTGATCGAATCCATATAAATCAAAGTATGAAAATGATAAGTGAAAGTGAGACTAAAGTACTCGAATATTTAAAAATCCAACGACCACATTATCACTTTCCTAATATCCTAACATCGTTTGATAAAATAAATACAAAATTTTTATAAAACCAGACACCAAATGATCAAATCATTTTTTTTATAAAATAACACAACCTAAAGCAATAGGCATAAAGTACAATCATTTAATGCATGTAGGCTTTTATAGCGCATCACATAGTTGTACCACAAAAACACATGGTACAAGCTCGGGGTCTCCTACAACAACATATTCATAACGTGTCAACAGAGTGATACTTTTCGTCATCCCGGCGCACTTCACAACTATAACAACATCAACATCTTCTTCTTCTTCTTCTTCTTCATTGTTCCCTTCGCCTGCAACAACATTCATCTCTCTCAATCCAGCAGCCATGAGTAACGCAATCAGCACATCTACTCTTACCAACCCTAACCCTAGCCACCTCCTCTGCTTAAACAGAGCTTCAATTCAGCCGTTTTGTCGATTCAACCTTTTTCTCAGGCCTCGTAGCTCCGGTGTACTTACACATGCCGGTTATCCGACACCAATCGGCCGAAGTTTACTCCTTTCACCTTCCAAATCCCCTAACCGCTTTATATTCTCGTTTGCGGCTTCTCATGAGGATGCGGTAAGTGTTATTATCTCACTTCTAGATTGTTATTCAACTTCAAAATAACATTATCTCATGACAGTTGTATGCTGTTTTTAGTTTGATATGTATGTTGTACATTTATAATGTAGCTTTTTAGTTGGTGTTAATAAGGGATGTTTGTCTTGTGCTTGGGTTGTATGAGGTTTTGGGGTAAGTTGAATAATTTTGTGTTCAAAATGATTTCTTTTTTGACAATAAAGTTTAGAAATGTTTGTTTTAATTGTAAGAAGAGCTGAGTTATATCTAGAGATTACTATTTTTAATGACCTAGTGGTTGATGGGGAAGAGCTGGAAATTGGTGCGTTATTGGGTACACGCTATGAAAGATGATTCGTACATGTTTCCGAAGGCACAATGTTCCCATGATTAGTTTAGCTATTATTATTATTGCATTAAGTATATTGTTTTTATAGTAAAGTAGTCTACTTTTGTTCATACATCGCTCCTGATTACATTATCCCATGTAACTTAGTTTTCAGTAATTTGGTTCACCATTTGTAGCATATGTATCAAGCATTTGAGGAGATATGAAAAAAAGAAAACTGTTGAATGATCTTTAGTTTCATGTTTCTCTTTTCTTTTGTGTTCTTGTGAGTTTGTAGGTTTTCTCCGTAAACCTATCAGAAGACTCCTTTTCTTATCACATTAAAAGTATGTACTACTATTACTTGTATGTGTATATTCTACATCCTTAAATATCAACATAGCACGTCAACAAGATTTAACAATTAAGAAAAGCAAGAATAAATGGACTGAAAGACACACCACAAATTGAATGTGAAGCAAATCCAGGTCAATACCAATAGGATCCACATAGACCAGACCGAGTATCTAAATATCACAAATTAAGAAGTTAAAATTATTCACAAAAGGCAATACAAACAAGCTTGGTCAGCTCGGACAATGTTTTCTCAAATACAATGTCTTGGTAACAGATAAAGTTTGTATAAAAATTGGTCATAAGATAAAAATAACCGATTAACCCTCTTCCCCCTTCTAGGTTCTTTTAGTGTAGACTTGTAGCTGGCTAATGCCATAAGGACCTAAAATGTTGGAATCGCTGGGTTTCTGCATACTCATCATAAACATAAGTGTAATGAAATTTTGTTCTTCATTTATAGAAGTCTTCTGATATCGAAATAGAGGAGGAAGCAAATAATCTGAAAGAGGAAGCTGAAGAATCTGAAGAAGCCTGGAAACAAACTCTAGCCTCTTTCAAAGAACAAGCATTGAAAATGCTGGCTGTTTCCCAAGAAGCTTATGAAGAGTATTTAAAGAAAGCTACTGTAGTACTGAAGGACACCTCACATCAATTGAAGATCCAAGCTGATAAAGCAAGTGAGGATTTGAGCGTGATTGCTAAGGAACTTAGTGAAGAAGGTAAAGTGTATCTGTCTGCTGCCGCAGAGAACTCCCCTGAACCAGTGAAGGATATTGTGGAAACCTTTGCTTCTTCAACTGATGACTTGAAAGATGTATCAAAAGTGCTTGACTTTTATGTTGGCATTCCCTATGGTAAGGTTATTTAGTCATGCATAGTTATATATCCTACAAATGTTTGGTAGTTCTTGACATTGTTCTAAACTTCAAAGGTGGCAGTTTCAATCCATTTACTTTATGATTACAAAAAATAAAGAAGTTAGCAAAATGGAAAATATACAAATGGGTCAGAGGTCGCCCAAAGTGTATATTTCAAGCATAAAGCCACATAAAAAAACTAGAATATGTATCAAAAAATTTTAAGTAAGCATGTTTGGCACAGTAGTTAACAATTAAAAGATTCTGAAACGAAGTGTTTTTGGGTCAATCTGGCCCAAACCGTTTTTATCGGTACCCCCAACTCTTTTGATCCACCCAATTTGTCACCAGTGTCGAATCTTGATGTACTTTATTATTTTTACAGGTGGCCTGCTTGCTTTAGGTGGTTTCCTTTCCTTCATGATCACTGGAAGCATATCTGCTATTAGATTTGGTGTTATTCTTGGTGGAACTCTTTTCGGTTTGGCTGTCTATAGTCTAAGATCATGGAAAAAGGGGGAATCTTCTGTTGTTGCTTTGAAAGGCCAAGCAGGTTGGTGTAGTAATCTATTTTTGGTTCCATCCAATTAGTGTTTGATATACTTTAAATGACGCTGTGATCTCTGGTTGAACAACAAAATATATGTGATATGCGGATTTCTAGTTTCGATGAAATCTGAAAGTAAAGGATAAAGAGGTCAAGGAGGTTTTCATTTTCAAGGGCAAGTGATGAGAGTTTTCCGTATTTTCGTGTTAAAGAAAATATTTACATGAATTTATTCTTAATCTTATCACCCATTTATGATACCCTGCCTTTTGATGACTGAAGTTCATATTGTATCCAAACCAGTGATTTTAATGTTTTGACCTGGATTTGTAGCTAAAGATATGGCATGGTGGCAATCAGAACTTGGTTTAGTTTCTATAGTCATTAAGTATTGTTAGTTGTAGCTTCTCTAAGTTTGATGAATGATTTGTTGATTTTGCAGCCATTGCTACAATATTATTTTTAAGGGATCTACGCCTGGTGTTCTCGGTAAGAGTTATGGCAAATGTGTATACTAATATCGATATGTTCTATAATATCTAATTGTGCTGACGCTAACACCTATCACATTTATACAGAGACCCGCGTTCACCAGATATATTTCACTGATAATCAGGTTCGGAACATCTTTATCGGGTGGTGTCTTATTGGGAGTTTTACTAGGCAGTGACAAATTCTAATTAATTATTTGAATTACCTTGTATTAATTGAGATTACAGAATTGTAAAATTTAGATAATTAAGCAGTTCATCTCTCTTCTTTTAGAATGTTTAAACTAGAAACTAGCCACTAGCATAGCATTTAACCATGTATTTTAGTGCTCGTGTTGGAATTTAGTTTCATTTTTGTATTCATTTTTGCTGTGCAGTGGTGTTGCTTTGGCATTTTACGTCTATAGAGTTACATACTCACGTGGACAGTCAACAGGAGAGTCAAATTTTGAGACTGAAACTGAAAATTAGCTCCATGTTGCAAGGTCAGTATTTCTCTGCAAGTGAAAAGAACTGCCAGGGGATCTAGCGTAGTCATATAATTTCTTAGATTTGCATTATCAAATCAATCTTTCTGGTTATATATTACATCTAAAGGGGCAAATGGTTAAACTTTAGAAACTTAATTCCGGGTTTGGTATCATGACCTGAAGTATCTAAATTCTCACACCCTTACTTCCTAAAGTAAGGCACAATAGTACACTACAAGGTTTTAGACTTTAGTATCATGACCTGTGGGTTTCGAGTTTGGATGGGTCATGCAAGCCTTTTACTAGAAATTATTTACTAAGGATTAAGGAATACTCTAGAACAACATAAGAGATTTCTACATCGAAGGTCGGTGAAGTGAATGCATAACTAATATTAAAGGAAAAATTTCATGTATATCATACATATATTGTTCTGGAGTGTTCACTTCACCGACCTACAAAACTTGTCAAATATCATACATATTTAGACCAAACCTTAAATCTCTATCTTATTCCTACAAAAAAATGTCAAAAATATCATCTATGTAAACCAAATTCTGAATAACATATATACCTCTCTTAAGTGATCAAAACATAATAGTAGAGTTTGGGGAGAATGAGATGAGGGCAAATCTTTACCCCTACCCTGAGGGGTAGAGAAGTTGCGCTAAATTAATATATATCCATTTTATATTATTTCATCAATCTATACTAGGATCATTTTACCCTTAATCTTTTATAAAACTTTAAAGTTTCATTTTTTTAAACTCACATTTTTTCCTAATTTATCTGTCTTTTTATTGTTTTTACAACGTTTTTTAAATCTTCTTTAATTGATTCGATTTTCTACATAGTTTTTTATCGATATTTTGCAGCTCTTCTAGTTGAATTCAATTGAATATTTTTCATAAATATTATAGTTATTTTTTCATATTTTTATAATTCATATACAAAAACATTATTGCATGACATATCTTTAGAAACTATAAAGTGCCAAGATGAACTTTTAAAGTGAGAGATTATATGGCATTGAACTTTAAAACTGAAGCCTAATGAAACTTTATAACAACCATAAACCAATATTTTAAGGAAAGTAAAGATTTATTCTAATACTCGATATAGCAGCAAGTAGTTAATTTCGGATGCATAATCCTTGAGTTATGAAAAGAACCTACTTTTTGTGTATTTTTATCACAAAAACCGTGTTAATCACCATGTTCAAACATATACAAGTTTTGCCGGAAGAGCCTACTTTTGTATTGCCTCTGTTGACCCAGAACCAAAAGTAACCAAACTTCCAATAAGGTACACTTTAGGATGAAGAAATACACAGAATGATAATCATATTAACAATGTCCCGTACCAACTCATTCTGAAACTGAAACTCCAAAATCCCCCCTTTTTCTCTTGTTTTGGTGTTTTGGGGTTAATGGTCCAAAAATGTATGTTCCACTCAAATGTCAGACATAAAATTTTTGTAGGTCAGTGTCAATATAAACCTGATCTTGCTAACCATTTGTTTTACGTTTCAGGTTTGAAGATTAGAGATTTGGTTGCACCCTGGTGTGATGGATGGCTGTTGGATTTTTTCTCAATGCAGATTTGGTGTATGGTGTTTCAGATTTGACCATGGCATTGCACTTGGATGGTAACAAGCTTTTTATGATCTTTTTAGTTGTAGAATTCAAAAAAGTAAAATTCAATAATAATATGCGCACTTAACGTTGAGTGTTCAGTGTAACCGAATCTGAGTTTCAACTTTGTTACCTTCATTTTGTGAAGAGCATGAGTGGTATGTATTGTCAAATTTCTTTTCTAGGGTATTTAACCAAAACTGTTGAATGAATTTAGCCTCTGATTTTTCCTTGTAAATGATTTTAACATTGTTATAATCTATAAGGTTGTTAGGAGTGTTTTGGTAAAAGCTTATGTGAGGTGCTTATTATTAAGTCATTGTTTAGCTTATTACAAGAATTCCAAAGTGAAGTGTTAGGAAGAATGGGGCTACGAAGCCGAGGGCTAAGGGGCGAGCAGCAAGGCATGACGGAGCTAATCACTCTAAAAGATACGAAACCTTTTGATCGGTATTCGCCTTCTCTTAATCTTAATAATTTTTTAGTTTTACGAAGGGGTGAAACTGCTTTAAATTGATCTCAAAGCGCACTTTTGCCTCATCGCACAAGAAATGGCGTAAGTAGTATTGCAGGTAGAAAAGGCTTCTTTTTTCGGCTCTCATCCCCCTGAACTCTCTCATGAAGAGAAGGGAATGAGCTCGACCGCTTCTCCAAACTTCCTTTTCTCCGTGTCCGTTCCACACGCGCTTCGTGTGACATAGGCCCTTTTCTCTCTTATTCTTCATTGGATGATTTGGATGGAGTGATGAACAAGCAACATGAGGTTTAGTTTTTGTTTGATTGAGGTCTCCTCTTCAACTCTGCTTTGTTTGGACGTTTATACAAAGCTATTAAGCTTGAATAAAATCAGATTGTGTAGGATACGAGCTGTTTGAACAATCATCTTATTCTTTAATTTCCTCACGTCGGTGTGATCAAGGGAGTTTCTTTATACACCGTATTTTGGTGAGACTTAAGCAGACACATAATCGGTAGTAACTAATGATTGTTCGGCCTCTCCTTTGGTAGTGGTGACTCGACAACCGCTTGATTTGTTTTTGAATCAACACTTTGGAATGACATTCTTGGGAGACGTAGGTCTTCACCCGCAATCTCCGATGCAACCATTGTGAGCCCAATTGTCACACCAAGCTAGCAGAAATGTAGCTATAGATACTATACACTCAATTCCGAATCTTATTTCCGCCTATGATGACACTCGACTAACTTGTTTAGGTTTGACGTGGTATAGATAAGAACGACAAATGCAATGTTTGCTACTTGCAACCTTACATACAACCAGGTTACCTATTATGAGCCCAATCATTTATTACTAGCAACTGCATAAACTAAACCCTTTACTACACATTATTATACTACTATGTTATAAGCTTTCATCATGTATTCGTGTACGAGCTTGCGATCATGCGACTTTTATGTATATTTTTACTAGACAGATTTTTAATGAATTAAAACTATTTTCTACATTCTACTATACTGGTTAACAGAACACAAATTTTAACAAGGAGTTAACTGCCATTTTAATCCCTGACGTTTTTCTGTTTTTGCCATTTTCATCCATTTAAGTTTTTTTGCCTACACTACTCTATTGTTTTTTATTTTTGCCATTTTCATCCACTTGGTTAACTCCGTTAGCCTACACCGTTAATCAAGCTCATATTCATATTTTTAAAGGGGGTAAGTTTTTTTTATTTTAAATCCCTTCAAAACATATTTTAATATCGAACTATAAAATTCTAACCCACCCACTTTTGTTCTCTTCATCCACGTACTTATACGAATATAACTTACTATTATTATTTTTTTGTATTATTATTATTATTATTATTATTACTATTATTACGCACAACACAAACCACTATATATATTAATATTCTAATTCTTTTCCACCATACTTCTCAAATGTTAAAATAATAATTAAGTCAAAGTTAATGGTAAAGTAAAAAAGAATTGTTGGTGGGAAAGTCGAATGGTGACACATGCCCGGCAGCGAGTGGTCATCAGTGGCCAACGGTAACAATGATTACGATAATAATAATATTGATTACGATAATGATTTATGATAACGATAACGATAATATCAATATTAACAACAACAAAAACAATATATAATAATAATGATAAATTACTATTTTGGTCATTGGGGTTTGATCAAAATAACTATTTTGGTCCAGGTGTACTACTGTCTTTTCACACAAATTTACCTAGAAATATGGATGACCATTAGTGGTGTGGACTGAAATATCAAGTTTGTGTGAAAACAGTAAATTAAAATAGTAGAAAACAAACTATTAGACAAAATACGTGATTTTAATCAAACATCAAGGACCAAAATAGTAATTTACCTTAATTTAAAATATATTTTGAAGGGATTTAAATCTTAAAAAAACCAACTTAACCCCCTTTAAAAACATGAACATGAGCTTGGTTAACGGTTACACTAACGAAGTTAAACAAATGGATGAAAATGGCATAAAATTAAAAACAATAAAGTAGTGTAGGCAATATTTTCTTAAATGGATAAAAATGATAAAAACATAAAAAACTTAGAGACTAAAATGACATTTAACTCTTTTAACAAGTATACAGTTACTATAAGCCATAGTAACTATTAAGCTGTAGTAACGAATGTTTAAACTGTCACTACAAACATTCAACAAATAGATTTTCTCCGTCAATCATCTTTTGGTCTAGTGGTCTGCCAATAGTCTTTTGGTCTACTGGTCCAAGAAGGAGGTGAGAGATTTTATCTCTCGTGAAGATCACTATTAAAATAAATAGATGTCTGGTTCTCTAGTTTTAGCATAATAATAGCCTAAGGATTTCAATTTCAAACTATTATATTATCCACAAAGATTAAAATTACTTTTATTATTATGACATGCATGCTAACATAAATAAAGAACCTCAATCCCACATATCTAGTCGACTCTAAAATCATGAGCGACAACAAGAAAACATAGGGACATATACATAGACAGACACCATCATCTCAAATGTCGAAACAAACAAAACACGACCCCTTTGTAAACCTAGTGTACCTGCATCGTTTACACATTTCCACGAGTCCCATGAACCTCGATCTCCGCCTGGTTGTCCAATGGCATGTACTGTGCCATGATAGCCCGGATCTCCGAATCCATATATGTCTGCACATAATAAACCATTACAATAATTAAAATAAGCGACCACTGACATTTTTTTCCGTTCATATTTTTTTTCTGAATAAATTGCTAACGACTTTTACAATAGTAAATCCATATCCTTGAAACGAAAGTGTGCATTAAAAAAGGAATTGGTTTGACGTGTTTATATGATCTGTTATGAGATTGAAATAACGAAAATCCACCCATTTATAAGTAATCGGGTTGGTATAGTTACCTCTAAAAGATGTTAAATATATTTACAAGATTGAAGGAATATTTGCTTACCCGGACCCGGAACTTATAAAATGCATATCCTGCAACTCCAGTAACTGCCAAACCAAGAATAATGACCCACACAAATCCCCAGCTGACTTCCGATTTACCATCTTTACCTAGAGAAAGTAACCAGATAAACGTCTGAATTCAACACACCAACGTCATATATAATATAGCGCAAATTTGAAGAGTTGGAACATAAGAACTGACTTATACAAGTGTCGTGTTCTCTCATGTAGAGCAAGTTACCACCGCAGCTACACTCATAACTACCCCATGTATTCTTACATTTGCACTGAGGACACTGACACGCTGTCTTATCTTTGCATTCATCAACATCTGAAACATACACACACGTAAACATCAGAACACGAACGGCGCTAGTGATTGTAACACTTTTATAGTAGAGAAACAAAAGGTGGCAGAAGGTAACGAAGACCTTCACACTTGTTAACACCATCTCCTTTGAACCCTGGTGGACACTTGCAACCTTTTGTATGGTCATCCTGAAAGACAAAAAGTTAAAACCATACCAGAAACGCCTAAAATAGTTATAATGTTGTGTATGTATGGAGAGAGAAAGATAGGACACTAACAATGCAAGCAGAGTAGGTCCTGCCCTGCTGTGTGCCTTTCCAACAGCCTCCATTGTTAACTTCACACCGGAGTGCTCCTGAAGCTGCAAGATATCAAACGAAAACATCAAAGTTTGTTTGCACAGTTAAGAAGATTGATTTGTGAATTGAAATAACTATCTTACTATTGCGGACTTGCATTAGCAATAATTAGTATTTTATGTCTGGATAAACATACTATGCTATGATTATCCATCACATAGTCAGTTCCAGTTATCTGATTAGTTTAAAACAGCAGCAGAACATATTATGTTCCATTCTGATTACTACAGGTCATAATCAGATTATGATTCAATTTCGCAAAATCGCTTTAAAAATGCTTATCCAAACACCTCCTATATTATTACAAAAGAAGAAGTAAACAAAAAGATCTAAAAAAAATCATACCTTCACAGTGTTTATAACCATCACCAACAAACTTTACACCCTGCACAATTGGGCATTCACAAACTCTACCTCGAAAAGTATCCTATAGACCAAGATTAGATGATTGTCACATATAAAACACAGTAACATGAAAAGAAGAGCATAAAGTGGAGAAGAATAGGCATGTAATGGTACCCTGCATGCTGTAATATTAGCAGCTGTGTCCGTCCAGCACCCACCGTGGTTGTCAAGACACTCATTTGTTTCTATATCTGTAAACATCAGAAAACAAGGCATACCCGCCACTTATTTCAGCCACATCTTTCATACAAATACAACTTAAGAACAAAACCAGTAATTATCCCTATATAATTAGTTAAACACACATAGCATGTAAATGAGAAATACAGAAAACCAAGAAGCTACAGATACTGACCATCGCTCAAACATACGGCTGGCTCAGTGGTCTCTTCAAATCCTGAGCAAATGGCCTTAAGAACTGCTTGTTTTGCAAGCTTCCCTGTAACAATTGGAACAGATTATGATCAATGTTGATGAAAAGACTCATACATCCCCTCCCAAACACACACATGACACTTTTGGTTCCGGGCGACATAACATACCTCTATATTGTCTACTGTTTATGACAAGAGTTGGCAGTATTGTTACATCCCCACGTGAACCTTTGCCTATCTGCAAAATTACAAGATTACCCACCATCAGATGTTGAAACTACAATCAGTGACTAGAGTTGTGTGAGAAATATCACATGATCTGTTACAAATCATTGTTGATAACTACCTGTGCATCTTGCTCAGCCTTTAGGACTGAGTTATCAACATCTGCTTCTGGGTCGCCCACACATTCATCGATTTTCTTCAAATCAACACCTGAGCATCACAATATCTATCAGCATATTAAGTTTAAACTAGTGCTTAAAACTAATTTATCTAGCCTTTTGTAATAACTTGCTAATTTTTGACATTAGCAGAGTAACTGGGTGCATGGACAGCAAAGCGTTAAGGGTCAAGTGAACATGCAAAAAAGATGCCAGTTGTCCAGTTTTAACCTGCCCCCATCCTGCCAAATTTGAAACCTCTAGAAATGAATAAATATGCAACTCTGGAAGCTGAAATGCAAAAGAACTGTCCTTTGCACTTGTCAAACATCTCATTCTTACTATGTGTACCCCTCAATTCTGAATTTCACATGAGCAATGGTCCATTCACAATATAGAATGTAAAAATTACTCGTCTTTACTAAGTGTACCCCCAAAGCCATGCATGATACTTGAAAAAGCCAACTGTTTGATATTAGCAATGTTATCCATAATATAGAATGTTTAATTAACTCACCAAGTGACTTAATAACTTCATCAGCACACTCTTTAGTGTACTTTTTATCTTTCATCGGGCATCGGATAGAAAAATCCGTCACATAATCCCACCAAAGCCAAGGCTTCCCGCTTTCATTTGCCACTTTATAAAAGCAAGCCTGCCTTAAATTTTGAACCACAACATCCTTTCCATCATACCCTTTACTAAAATCTTGCTCAGGATCCGGAGCACAGTACCTTCCATGATTAATACACTGAGATTTGCATTGTTTGCTCAACGTGAAAGCCTCAGGACAATACCATGTAATATAATGTGGTGTAAACTGAGTGTATCCTTTTTTCTCCAGTATTTGAGCTGCCCCTTTAAACTCTTTGACAAAATTAATCTGGCTATCACACTTCGTCCCACACTCGTCATTACTATTAGTCCAAAACTCATACTCAACACGCTCATCAGGATGTGGGAGAGCTTCTGTCCAATCGAGTTTTATATTTACCATATCACCCTTGTTTAAAGCTTTCTTAATTGAATCCCCGAGCGACTTGCTAATAAGAGCAGAAGGGATGCTTATGTTTTGTACGTAATCCGCATGCGCGTTTTCCTCTTCAGGCATATCCATCGTAATCAGTGGCTCGGGTCTGTCATCTGCAACAAGAATAGCTGCAGCGCCAGCGTTTTGAGCATTCCACGCCTTCAATGTGAAGTAACAATCTGTCATATCAACCAATTAGTATATCCAAACTAATACTACAACTAAACCACATAATTTTTTCTTTAAAAAAAATTCAAATAGAAGTTTTCCAAATCAGTCATCATTGCAAAGTTTTATCTTTTATGATATTTTGCAAAAACAAAGATCAATTTACAAAACAAGCAAGATCAAGTTATAAAGCCAGAAGCAAACAATTATGGCAAAATGTAAGGTCAAATTTACCATCTATAGATTGTTCTAAAAATGGTAACTTTAAATAGCAACACAAACATGAAATTGATTATTACCTCCACGATCAAGAAGAACAAAAAGGGGAAGGCCACCAGCATGTTCTGATTTGAAAGATGAATCAAAGCTTTGACACGCCTTTTGATTGGATTGGGGGTAACGAACAAAACCAGTTAATGTTCCACCATATTGAGGGACACCAAAATTACCAATCGCACATTCATATACATCTTTCAAATTATCAGGTGATGTAACTCTCAAACTGTTCTTCTCCACCACAAATCGACCCAAACATGATCCATACAAAAACATTAACAAAACCCAAGTTCTAAAAAACCCTAATTTCATCATATCTTCAATTCTAGTCAAATCACAGGGGTTTTGTTTTGTTATGTTTTGTAAAGCTCAAAACCCCCTCAATCTAATAACCAAAGTGTTTATGAGATTGATCGATGATCAAATGAATGAATGAGAGGGGTTTGAGTTGAAGATGGATAAAGTGATGTCGATACAATTTGAGCAAAGATGAGAAATTGAAAGTGTGTACGTGTTAAAATGGATGATACGGACAATTTGTATTTTTGATGAACAAGTGTTGCAAAGAGAAGATGAAGAAGAAGAAGAAGAAATGGATGTGAGAGAAATAAAAAAGTTGAGAGTCGTGCAATGGAAGCATTAAGCAAAATTATAGATCTAAACCGACTTACTTGATCAACTCTTTCTTCTATTATTATTCAAACAAATAAATCTGCCTTTTGAGATAAACCTTTTTCTTGCCTCTAGAAAAAAAAAGATAAACATTTTCGTTTTATTAAAAGACTAGCGATAGTCTAGCAATATAAAAACAACGAGTTAAAAAGAAAAGAAAAGAAAAGCTAAACCAAGTTCTTCATATTATATCTTTAAATGTGCATTTATTTTTAATTTATAGATATGAGAGACGTTTAATTTCTTGAAGCAAACTTTGGATTAAAATCATCTTGTTTTTGAAGAGTAGTTCGTTTATGCTTTTCCACGTGCATCATGATGTAGTCAGAATGATGGCATATAGAACTTTCTTGAGTTATCTGCAGTGGCGGAGCCAGCCTAATATATCAGGGGTATGTAGTGAGAATGATGGCATATATAACTTTCTTGAGCTGCCTGTCTACCTGGAAACGTTCATGGAATTGTGTGAATTGAGGAGATCCGTGATCGAAAAAGCTTAAATCGGGGGTAGTTTGCACCAAGAAGCAGGAAGAGACCATATTGGGTTTGGTAGTGTTGCATGTTGTTAGCAAATGTTCCATGCTCTCCTCTATTTTTTCATATATCAGACATAAATCACTATCCAGTTGCATCCCTCTTCTTATAAGTGTTCTTGTAGTTGGAAGTCTTTCTTTTATAGCTCTTCAACCAAAAATGTTAATTTTTATATGATCCACTTATTCCAATTGAAGTATTCAATATGAGTTTGTTGTTGTTGCAGCTATAGAATTTTCTTCATTGACTTAACCGAGAAGCCATGTGATATCTAACGATCTGAAGGATTTGAAATCTGAGTTGTAGCTAACACTTGTAAACAAACCAATAACCGATGCTCCTCCATTTGTTGAAGTATATTTCTCTTCCATTTCCATTGTATAATATTATCCTGCAAAGAATAACACTCACAAACAAAAATCAACTTACAAGATTCAAGGGCGTAGATATCCGGAAGAGCTCTTTGAACGGTTTTTATGTGGCCTGAGCATCCAACCAAAATCTAATAGACGATCCAGAACCCCACGAATCAAGTGATTCATATTGATATCATGGTTTGCCAATGAATTTTCAATATTTTTTATCGTGTTCCAAATACCACTAAACTGCTTTTGAGAAGGTAAGGCTGGTCACGATTGACACAAAATATGAATTGCAAGAATTAGTTTTCGCCATAACCAATTTTCTTCATTTTTGAATCTCTATCACCACTTAGAGAGTAGGGTGATGTTAAAATCTCTTAATAGGGTGAGACCAAGGCCACCTCATTTTTTATATCCCTTGTCATATGTTCCCAAGCTAACCACACGATGTGCTTGGAGTCGTCATCATATGAGACCAAGGCAAGGCTTCCAAAACTGATTTGAGAAGCGTGAGGTGACCACCTATGGATACATTATTTTCTTTCCACTTCGATAATCTCTTGTCGATTGGATCTATAATAGGAACCCAATTGACTATGTGGTTCATATTTGACCCCACCGCAAGACCCAAATATGTAAAAGGCAGCAAACCAGGTTTGCTGCTTATAAGGGCTGCAGCCAACTTATGATTCTGGTGGGAAGCGTTGATCCCATAAAGCATTGATTTTTCAAATTTTATTTTGAGGCGCGAGATGATATTGAAATTCCGTAACAAATGCTTAATGTTGACCAAGTTGGATTCATTCCATTCTCTAATAATCAAAACATCATTAGCATAAAGGAGATGCAAAATTCTTGGGCCATCATTTGGAGCTTGAAAACCCAAGAATAGATTTTCATTACACAACTCCTCAAGCATACATGAAAAAGTTAGCATTCCAATAATAAATAAGAAGGGAGATAATGGGTCACCTAGCCTTACCCCTTTGTGGCATTGAAACTCATAAGTAGGAGATCCATTTACTAGAACTGAGGATCTCGCTGCTTTCAAAATACTAGAAATCCAATTCCTCCAAAGTGTCGGAAAATTCACATGGGACAAAGCCTGATCTAGAAACCGCCAATTTAAATTATCAAACTTTTCTCGAAATCAATCTTAAAGATCATCGTTTGGTGTTTCTTTTTCTTTAACAAAGAGACAATTTCATTCACTATTAATGGACCATCAGTGATGTTACTATCTGATATGAAGCCGAATTTTATGTCAGAGATGACCGAGGTAATCACAAGTTTAAGCCGAGTTGCTAGTAACTTGGAAATGATTTTGTTTATGAAGCTGATTAGACTAATGGGCATGAATCTATGAAGGTTTACATCAACATTTGGTTTTGGCACCGAGGTAATGAAAGTCGTCCCATCAGCATGTGGAAAAATGGCTATATTTTAAAAGTGACTACCCACACTTTTGTGATATCTATTTTGAGTAAATCTTAGAAAATCTTTAAAATATGAAGTTAAACCCATCTTGACCTGGGTTTGTCATCTCCACAATCCCATACCGATCTTTTTAATTTCCATCTCATGGCTAGTTCGTTCATTACAGAGTCAGGTTCACAAGACATCAAGCATATAACTAGTTTGTGTGACGAGATAGCTAGTCAACTAATTTCAAATAATTAAAATAAAAACTATACGCAAAGTATTAACTTTTACTTGGATTTTAGTATGTTTCTATGTATTTTGAAGGACTAATGTGTAGTTTGGATTTTTTTTAATATGTATTGTATTTTCCTTTTATATATTATTATATAATTCATTATTCAGTAGAGTCATTTAAAGTTTTAACCAAACGTATACATTTCATTCAGCACAAAACAATTAAGAGGGATAAAATAGTCATATCATGCATAGTTATTTAGAGGTCTAACCAAACATCACTTACCTACTCAGAGTTTCTTACCCACGCAAACCTCTTACTAACGCAGAGGTTGTTGGTTGTCAAACAACCCCAAAACCAATACAAGTATAAGATGAACAGTAAGGGAGGGGGTTGGGTTGCGGGTATTTACGGCTTAGTGGGCACCAATTTCACATTAACAGGTAGCCTACATGGGTTAGGGAAGCGGGTATAGGAACCCAATTATTCCGAGAGAATTTGATGATGCGACAATCAAATTTTGGAACATTGGGGTAACGTGTATGGGAGGTTAACGGCTAAAATTTAGAAATACAAAAATTAAACAATAACTATAAAGATTACTTACACCAAAAAAATATTGTATTTCTTATATCTTATGGTATTACTTTACCAAAAAAATGGTTCCAAGAAAAATGCTCGTTCAACTCAATGTCAAGTGATTCCACACCAACCGACTAGGCACCAGGCATTTCAATATCCTCAATACTACCCATCACGTTCAAGTAACACGCGGATACAAGTTTCACCGGGTCTTTTCGTGTACTCCCTGATATGAACCTTCATTTGATCGTTGGTCCACATATCGTGACTTAGAAACCAAACACCATAAAACAACAAATCAATTGGATCCGGCTGGTATGACTTAAAGCAATTACTTATATTGAGGTTAGTCAAGTCTCCAAAAAGTATAAGTGGCTTAGTGGCTAGTAATGCTCTATGAGCTTTGTTTGATCTTGCAGTACTTAGCCTTTTTTCTAAAGTTTAAACCACTTAAATTCTCACTTTCAATAAGACGACTAACTTATGCTTTCTTCATGTGTCTAGTTTTTTTAATAGCAATTCTTGAACCAACTTTGAAGTGGACCGAAGCCCACTAGGAAGGCAATCAGGCAGTCAAGTCTGTGACGACTACCTATAGAAGAAAAACTCACTTTAAATGAGAAAACCTAGGACCCAATGTAGAATCCCATGATGCCACACGTGAGATGAATCTAAAGCATTCATATTTTAATGAAGGCTTTGATACCTCAGCTCAATCACTTAGACTGAAAATTATTGGCACTTATCCAGTTTTACAACCTTTTCTTTTCTCACTTGAAAATGACCCTTCTTTTAAAAAATCATACAAAAGTTTAATAATAAAGATTACACTTTATAGCTGTATAGCTTTAGACACTATTGATTTCTTAAGCCTTCTTGATACTTAAATATAAAACTTAGACAAAACTATAAAAAAAAACATTTTTTATGTTTTTGAGAAAATTGTAATTTTCATCATTTATTGTCAAAAACACGTAAATCATCATTTATGTTAACTTTTTGTAATAAGTTTCGTCCTTTAGACTAACTGTCGTTAACTTTTTACGTTAAGTTAACGGTAATTTAGTCGTTTTACTCCTAAAGAACCATTTATGTAAGTTTAAACCTAAATGACCATTTTTACAATTCGATATTTTTTTAATTAAGACAATAGTTTCTTTATATATTATATGTATATATACATGTATATGTATATGCTTTTAATTCTTTTTTTTAATAAATATCTAGTATTTGGTTCAATTTATCATAGTTATATATATAACAATTGTTACATATAAAGTTTTTGAATATTGTATAAACAAGTATAACATGTTAGGTTAAAACAAATTAATATAAAGATTGATATTACATGCCTTTTTTAACTTAGACATCAATATAGCTCTTTTTTAAAGAATATTTTATATATAAACTTTTATTCCAATAAAAAAAGTGTTCTTAAGATTAAACTTAAATTGATGCCTAAAAATTGCACATGTAGCATTGAATTTAAATTGTATAAATTAGAGGATACATATTGTTAAACGACTAATTATAATACACGTTTTATTAAATACTTGTGAGGTTATTTATTTTTTTTTAATTTTTGGAAAAAAAATTATTTTTAGTTTATTTGTATCCAGTATGTAATATAATGATGATGGTAATAACAATAATAATAATAATAATAATAATAATAATAATAATAATAATATTTTTTATATATAAACTGTGAAAAAAAATAGTAACATAATTTTTAAAAAGTATAAATGTATATATAAAATCTATAAAATATATAAAGAAATTATTTTATTAATTTAAAGAATATCAAATTACAAAAATAATCCTTTAGGGTTAAAGTTACATAAATGGTCATTTAGGAATAAAAAGACTAACATACACTTGATTTAACGGAAAAAATTAGTCTAAATGATGAAATTTGTTAAAAAAGCTAACATATATGATGATTGGAGCGTCTTTTTAAGATAAATGATGAAAATTACAAATTTATAAAAAGATATAGGATTTTTTTTAGTTTTGTCTAAAATTTATTAATTAAAAGATCATTTTGGTCAAGACTTGAATGGTCGATCCATGCCTCCATGGTCCGTGTGTCATATCTAATGTGTTAGGTATGTGGCCATTTTTTTATTTAAACAATTTCTCCCTACAATTTGACATGTGTTTAAATTGAAAATTATTTCAATAAAGCCTTCGTAAAAACACCAAAAATAAAGAAAGTGACACATCAATGTATTTATAGTACTTTAACTTATATTGTTAAACTTTTGAGACGAAGCATTTTCATTGATTAGCATAAAATGTTACCCTTAGACTATGTGTAATGGTTAATGCCTCTTAGGGGTATTTTTCGTCACGTGAACGATGACTAGACAAGGGCTAGGCATGCACAAATCGGGTTTTTTTAGGAACCGGGTCCGGTTTTGGTCAACAAAGTCAAGAACCGGGTAGGGTCGGGTACGGTTCCGGGTATGATCGGGTATTTGACCGGGTTTTGACCGGTTTAACCGGGTTTTTTCGGTTCCAGGTAGGGTCGGGTCCTGTTTTTGACCGGGTTGAGGTGGAACCGGTTCGGTTCCACTTTCTTGGAGGAACCGGAACCCATGTGTACCCTACGGTTCGAGTACGACCGGTTCCGGTACACCAGGTCGGTTCCGGAACCAGTTTTTTTGTGCACGGCTAGCAAGGGCATTATACCGAAAAGTGGTGTAATGGTTAATGTCCTTATAATGCCCCATAATCATTAGATAATTCTTAATTAATTAACAAAATCAAATCAATGATTGGTCAACACTATGGGCACCAAGTCACCAACGTTATAGTAGAAACGCCCATTGGGACATAGTGGTGTGCGGGGCGTTACAAGGCGTTATGGGACGTTATAAATGGGGCTTAACGCCCATTACATAGAGTCTTAGAGGCCATTTAGGAACTCATTCTGGTAACCTTTGCAGATTTCTCTTGGGGCTTCCTTTGAACATTCAAGGGAGCGAAACATAAACCACGATGAAGACGAGGGACGTGAGCGACAATGACTACGAGAGGGGAGAGAATTTGGTCAAAGAAATATGAAGTAAACCAAACATGTTAAATTAATCTAACTCATTGCTAGTATCAAACCAATCCAAAAACACTAGTCAGTCATACAAGTGTCATAAAGAGTCCATTCAAGAAACAGAGTATCCCCTCCGCCGACTAGACGACCTTGATTTCCTCCCGGTCCCAGGCTTATGTTGATTACCATTTGCAGGACCCCCAAACATTCCAAATTTCTTCGATATCAGAGTCAAAAACGTCTTCCCGTTCCCAGACTTATCCATCATCCCTTGCTTCATGCAGACCTGCTCCTTCTCCAGGTCACTTAGCCTTACGCGCATTCTTGAAATCTCTAGTTTCAGGTCACGGTTCTCTCTTCTTAGAGATGCATATGTGTCACGTGGAGACATGGGTGCACTTGGGGCACCACTGCTGCAGATCTTCTGTGACATGTAGCCAGACATAGCTGAAGGTCCGGTAATGGTGATGGCGCTCTTTAGACGAAGCTGTTCAAAGTAGAGCACGCGAATAGCCATGTGGGCTGGGAGACGGTCGTTTTGTGCTGCATGGTTACATGCTTCTTGAGATAGCTTTTCACAGTCTATGAACTTGCAAATCTTCTTACGCACATGCTCAGTCAGCGTTGGATGGGCCTAGTCCATCACAAGGACAACAGTTAGCCGTGTATAACTATCAAACTGTTAACTAGAAGTGGCATAATAGGTGGGTTAGTACCAGTCAAAACAGACAACTTTTTTGGTACAGATGTAAATGGGTCGGGCCCGGTTGGGTTAAAAGTTAAAACACTTTTTATTTAACCTTTTTGATAAATAACTTATGTGTCAACTGTCAAATATGACTAAAAACAAAATAATTTCAATAACAATATAATTGTCTTGAATTGTATAACTCAGTAATTTTTTTCCAGAAGATTACACTTTGGTCATTTCACCCTGTGTGACATTTTTTCGTTATTAGCTGACTAAGTTTTACAGTTTGACCCATTAAAAGATAAAACATAACCCAAGACACTCGTTCATAAACAAGGTAAAATAAACCGTTACACTATAAAACCAAGTAAGATCAAACTAGACTGAACTGCCAGTATAAAGTTATAGGAACCATGAAACACAACTGAAGAAAACCAAGTCGATTGTGGGTTGCTAAGGGGCAGAATGGACATAAAAGGTGGGTTGCTAAGGGGTCAAAACGAGTAGTTTTGAAAAGGTCAAAACACCCCAAAACATTTTTCGTCACCAATTTTGTATACATTTTTGTGTGCTAAAAATGATCACAAAAAATATATTATAACAATAACAAGATGACTCTTTGAATGAAACAATATAGTAGTTGTATGCCACTATTCCATAACAACACAACTTGGGCTACTTTTGCCAGTTTAACCAGTTTTTGTTCAAGCTACGTTTGAATTTTACCCAATGACCCATTTGAGAAAAAAAAAATATAACCCATATCAAATCATTTATATGGGTTTGCCACTTCTACCATACTACTGAACCACAAACAATTATTGTAAACCATTGTGTTCACTGAAAAAAAAAAGATTACGTGCTGAAGTTACCTTGAGATAGATATCTACAGCTCTATAGAGTCCATCATCAATAACACGAGCATAATCAGGCAGCACTTCAATCATAGCAATAAACTTTTGAAAACTCAAGTAAGGATCAGGAGCAATTTCAGCTAGATACGCATCAATAAGCCGTCCAACTTTTAATAACGAACTGTGCCTAGGAGAACCCATGCCACCTTCTGATTCATACCCACAATCTTCATCATCTTCCTGCTCTATTATTTGGAGGAAATGCACTATTATTCTATGGATGGTGTCAACATCAAACAAAGAATCACCATTCTGACCAGATGGTATGAGCAGATCATCGAGTGTGGCCATTTCTAATCTAACAGCAATCCTTCTCTCAAGAGCAAGCCTACAAGCAAAACTCGAATCCACCATGATTGCCATTCTTAACATCCCAAAAAGAAAATCGATTGGGATAGACGAACTTTTTTCAGTCGGTAGTAAACTTACAAGCGTTTCCACAATCACCCTTTGACTATCTTCCACTGTAACAGGGGTTGTTCTTGCTGGATTCCAAATTTGAGATTTTCCAATACCCTTTAAAGATGATTGAGCATAATGCATAATAGACGCGATCACACTATCTTGTCGAATACCTCTACTTACCATAACTGAAATAATCCGTTGATACAGATCAATTTTTAGACCAGAAAGATCTTCAATCCACCATTCGAGACACCTACCCTTTGCATCTATATGCCCACTGTCGCATTCTAAACGAGATAAACCTTCCACCAGTTGTTCCTGGCAAGCAGTTTTGGCAATAGCATCAACACATTTGTCTATAATCCCTGATTTATCTGCTAGCGGTAATATCGTCTCACAGGAACATAAAACTTGTACTGATTTCTCAAGACTTGAAGTCACAACCTCGTTTAGATATGCTTCTGTGCGTGTAAACAGGTTTTCATCTCGGTAATCTTCTGTCATTTCCAGGTAGTCAGCAGCACAATATAGATGGGCTATATTTGCAGTTGTAATCTCAAAGTTCATGCCATAACAGAACTTTGCAGCAAGCTCGAATGCCTCGGGTCCACCAGGAAAGTTAACGAGGTCCAACTTTGACAGATTTGAATCCTTAGCTTCCGCAACCATTTTCCTTATTTTTCCACTTTGTGATACAAGAGGGAACTTGTGGAGTAGAAAAGAAACATCATCAACGGTGATAGTAATATCCCCAGCCATATCGGAAAAGATACTGGGCACAAGTATACAACTCTTTTAGTAATGCAGAAATAATGACACCCCCTAAGCGAGACGATTATACATAATGCAAAAAATAAAAATATTTATTCTATCATAATTGTGCCATTGAATTTTCGGTAAAGCCTTATAACAACCCAATTAAACAAGCAACCTAAGCAAAGATGCTCCTTTCATCAACAAACTAAAGAAATTTAAACGCAATATAAGAAAAATAACAACCCAATTGCACAAGCAACCTAAGCAAGTGCAAATCCAGAAGCCTTAATCATAGTTTCGCCCCTGCTTCACTTGACAAGTTTTGACTCCAATCAACTTGGCCCGTAAGGACAGTTACTAGCTTCTGTTGCGTTCGTAGTAATAGGAAGTCCAATGCCGGCGAAAAACACCTCCCAGTGGTAGAGACAGGGTTTTGATCTCGGTCCTTACACCACTAAGTGCATTGCATCGGCCATAGGATGTTGCCGTTTAAAAAGAAGTGAAATCTAGTTGTGTTTTTTTTTCCAAATTTTGTACACAAGCTAACAATTACCATGGCCTAGTGTGACAACCTATGGATGTAAAACAAATTAATCTAAATAAATAAGCAAATTACATTTATGAGTGATGCAAATATCACAATTACACTTTTTCAAACCCTAGGTCCAACGAAATTGACAAGGAGATGAAATAAAGTAACTGTAAAAAAGCATGAATAAAGGAAAATTGTAGAGAAACAAATAGATACGTACCGATTGGAGAAGGAATTGCAGAACCTAGGAGTAGAAGATGAGTGATCGGATAGTACCATAGTACGTACAAGTGTTAATTAACACACACCAGTTGTACGGTGAAGGATTTGAAAAAGTGTTTGAGGTTAAACAACTGAAGAAGAAGAAGTAACAGTAGAGAGTAGTTGTAGTAGTGTGATGAAGCAGATAAACAAAAATGGCGGTCACCACGTAACCAATAATTAACACTAACCCAACCCAATAATGCTGCACTACAATTACATTAACTTTTTTACTTTACTCAATTCTTCTTCCTCCTCCTCATCATCATACATAAACAATTAAGTATGAATATTTTTAGAAGAAGAATAACAAGTAGATTTTGATAGCATATGTTTACGTATCTTTGTACCAAAAGACTAAAGTTGGGCTATGGACGAAAAGAAATTTCGGTGAATATTTCGTAAATTTTTTGGGGACGTTAGTTTGTGTTCGTTCATTTAATAACAAATGAGTACGGATAAAAATACTTAAACTTTTATCTTTTAGATAAAATTGAAAAACAATTTTTTATTAAATATAAGTGTATAAATTTGAATGAAAGCAGAGTTATTTTAAAATTAAAAGTTTTTTATAATTCGATCAAGTATTTTATACGGAATCGAGTGTTGGGACATCAGGAGACATGAGCACCAAGACGAGAGGTAACAGAGATGCGAAAGCTGAGATGGATGTGAGGACACACAAGGACGGTCCGAATAAGGAGTGAGGTGTTTCGGGAGAGACTAGTGGTGGCATGTATCACGAATAAGAATAGAGAGCAGAGATTGATATGCTTTGACCACGTGAAAAGGAGACAGATGACGGCTCCAGTTCGAACTGCGGAAACCCTTAATTTAGAGGGGGTGAAGGCTGAGGAGTAGAGGTAGGACAAAACTAACTTGGAAAAACAAAAATAGACATGATTTGCTAGACTTGCACCTCTTGGAGACGTAGGATTAAGGTTATGGACTAAGAAGGAAGGTTAGAGATCCGTCTTGAGGACATACTTTGTTTACGACACTTATATTTGTCTCATACTTTGTTTACGACACTTATATTTGTCTTATCTGATACTTGTATTCGTGCTTACTTGCTTTTTCTTTAGTATTGATTGGTATGTTATCTTTCATCTTTGAAGTGAACCTTATATGTTTTACATTTTGTATACTCATGTCTATGTGTTGACCTATAATGTTATGCACACTCTTACTTATTTGTTAACAATACTCATGTTGTGTTAGGGTAAAGTAAGGACTATCATTAAGCTCATACATAACAAGAATCTTGTCTTATATGTTTAATTTTTGCATACTCGCCTATGCACAATATCACATGTATATGTGTCTACATGGTGTGTTATATGTTTTTATTCTACCCCATATGCATTTTTATGTTATTGGTATTTTTCTATAATTATTTATGCCCCAATGTATATTGACCACACTAACATACTATATTTCTCTATGCTTCTTTTTGTGCTTTTGTGTATGTCATTATTAGAGTCGAGAGTCACTAAGAGCAACATCTCTATCACTTGGATGAATGCATGGTTTGATTGTATCCACCCTCCCTAGACCTTACTAATAGCGCTGCTATGAGTGGGATATACTCGGTATGATTGGTTGGTTGGTGGTTGGTGATAAATGTTTTTAATACTTATTTTAGACTTTGATATGATCTTGTGGAAGACATTGTTAGTCTACTAATTTTGAACATCGTGTATGAGTAGTATGATTAAATATTTTATGTATATTTAATTTTTTTAATAATAATTATGTATTGTTTTAATTAATGATTTGTGTTTAATGTTTTTAGATATATAATATTTTCAGTTTATTTTAAAACATTGAGGGCGCTTCTAGGTTGAAAAAAAATGTCTCCTCATGGTTGCATGTGATTCAAATAAGATGTAATATTGTGATTGAGTGAACTTGAGCGTACTTTTGCCCTAAGGTATTTGATTGACCTTATTCAGTTATTCTAATTTGTCAAAAGTATATGTCATTAGAATATTTAAACGTCAAAAGTTTACACACTTCACATAATATTCACGTATGATTTGCTTAGATGTAACTCTCTCATACACCATACAATTTCTTTCATGTAAATCCTCACGCGGTCATTTGACCCGTTTAATTACTAAACTGGATCATTTTTAAACTTATAACCCAGTTACAAACTTACAAACACTGGCCTCTTCTAACGCTATCGTAATCTCACAAATTCTCTCATCTCTGTGTGAAAAACTATACCATAAAATTTGTCGCTAAAAAGCAAAATTTTATTTCTTAATCTTCCTTTGCAAAATTCTATTTATATCTTATATACCTTTTGCTTCCGGGACTTCAAGACCCAAAGAATCCCGCATCATGAGACCATAAATTTCAATAAATGTTGGCAACTTTACATTTTGTTTAGTCATCTCTATCTTACAATCTATATCTTATATACTTTTCGCCTCCCTAGGTTTTATGCCGACGATCTAAAAAGATCATGGGTTCTCTTCGTACATCACCGTGTCGTTTTTCGCTTATTTTACATTTTACTTCATAGTATTCTAAAGTCTAAACCTTATTTTTGCTTTTAGAACTACTTCGCACAATATTATGATATTATACTTGTCATCCTTACTCTTTGTTGTAGTAAATCAAACCATTTTTTGATAAGTATCTTACCTTGTATAACTAATTTGTGCACTTAATTGCTTTAAGTAAATTTTGCACCAAAACAGTTCTGATCTAGAACAAAACAGGTTTTAACTAAGAATTTTAGTTGGTGTGCCAGTGTATGTTTCATTGGCCCACCACAAAACACAAAGATAATACCTCAAAAGAGGTTGAGAATGTATATGTCATATTACACTGCAAGCTAAAATTTGTCCTCTACATAGAACTAATTACAATATGATTTAATATTCCCCCGCAAGCTAAGAGTGTGGGGTGACATACAACTTGGAGCATAAGTAAGAATCTTGATTGGATATTAGCTTTGTGAAAATGTCTGCAATATGGTTATCTGTTGATATAAATTGAACTTTGATCTTTTATTGAGCAGCCCGTTCTCAAACAAAGTGAAAGTCGATTTAACATGTTTTCTTCCGGCACAAAAGATTGGATTAGTAGCAAGATATGCTCCACGAATTTATCACATTAAAGAGCAGGAACAACTTTTGTTTTTATCCCAAATTCACGGAGTAAGGCCATAGCCTGATTAGTTCAGCAAGTTTGTCAGCTATAGCTTCGTATTATGAATATGTTGATGATCTGGAAATAGTTTTTTGTTTGTGAGCAGTCCAGTAGATTAGGTTTGATCCTATATATACTAAATATCTCCCCGTGGACTGACAGTTATCTGGACACCCTGCAAATGAACATCAATGAAGACTTGAAAATTGAATTTGGATTTATGGCGTATAAGCAAATCATGTTGTAAAGTGCCCTTTAAATAACGAAAGATATGCTTGATAGTAATACAATGGTTCTTAGATGGAGTATGCATGCATTGACAGACTTTGTTGACTGCAAAGGCGGTGTCTGGTCTTGACAGAGTTACATATTGAAGATCACCCCCAATTTGTCGATAATGATCAACTTAAAATTATAAAACTTTTTTATGTTTTTTTTCAACTGTGTACTATACGGGTTCTAACCTAATAATACACGAAAGCATAATGAAATTGAATTCGATAATACTTTCTTAACTAGATTTAACACCAGGCCGCGCGTTGCAGCGGCCGGGTCACGCAGTCGGGTCTTGTGTATTTGACTTCGTCATACGTGTTGAAAAAAAAGTCTCATGCCCCGTACGTCACGATGAAAAAACGTAATGTGTCACATGTTAAAAAACGATGAAAGCCGTACTATATGTCAAAGTAGAGTAAGAGAGCAAAGTCGAAAACTTATCAGGGGCTAAAATAACAATTAGTAAAAGTCGTACTATGTGTCAAAGTGGAGTAAGAGATCAAAGTCAAAAACTCATCAAGAGCACAAACGACAATTAGTAAAAGTCGGGGACTAAAACCGTCAATGTATTAAAAGTCGGGGATTAAAACCGTTAATACATTAAAGTACGAAAAAGTTGAAACGCGGCGCGGCGGGACGGGAGAGGCCGGTGCAAAGCACCGACCTTCCCATTTAGTAGTATATAAATAATATAACACTAGAAGTGATGGAAATGATAAGGATCAAGATCTAGTAAGGACTGAAATGTGAAATAATCGGTCATGAAAGAAAGGCGCATATGAACTTTTGTTCAGCGAAAATAACAAATTCGCTCAGAATTTTGGCATTATGTTTGCTCTCTTTTTCACTCGTAACAATGGACTTTCATTCAAATATTTTCGCTTGATTGCAAACACCCAATGAACACTCCTTGAACAAATAAATTCGCTGATTCAAGATGTAAACATTTTTAAACTCACGTAAAACTTACGGATCCTACCCAAAAATCACCAAAACACAACTGATTTTAGATATGATGATCCCAAAAGTTTTTCCTATTATGAGTTATCAATGTATTCTTATTTGAATTATGAGTTATCGCGTTGTAATAATTTCTTTGTATCACTTGCGGTGGCAAGTTGAGTATAAGAAATTATGCATCATAATGATAATGTCGTATAATCCAGGAATTTAAAGTTAAAATGTGACTGTTGGGGCATTTTTTTGACTAATGGGAGGTGATGGAGGCGGTTCCAGAGTTGTTTTTGGTGGAGGTGATGGTGGTTAATGGTGGTGAGGTTGAATGGGATGAGTTAAAGATGGTAGCTTTACGAAGATGTTGATGTTGGTGACGGCGGTTGTTGGTAGTGGTGACGTTGGTGAGGTTGGTGTTCGTGGAGGTGAAGATGTTAGGAAGATGAAGTTCGCTTGGATATGTGAAGATGAAGTTGTTAAAGATATTTTTTAAAGACAAATATGTCCTTCTATTTAACGGAATAATCTAACATCGTTAGTGTATTGGCTTAATTGAAACAATTCGTAAACCACACTGACTATTAAAGTGTAATTACCACACTGACTATTCGTAAACAATTCGTACTCTTTAATTAAAAATATAGTGTGTTTAATGGGTAATTGAAAATGTGATATGTTTTTATTGGTGAAGTGAGTAGATTTAACGAATAACGTCCCTCTCACCCTAACGAACGAGTCACAATGTGGAACTTACCTCGGTTGGGTCTTGGTTGGTTTGGAACCAAGATAACAATAAAAAATATAGAGTAAACTGCAGTTTTGGTCCCTGTGTTTTGATACTATTAACAGTTTTAGTCCCACCTTAACAGTTTTGGTCCCTCTGTTTTTATTTTCTAACAGAAATGGTCCCGAACACTAACTCCATCCAATTTTCCGTTAAGTCTCTCTCACATACGGAGTAAAAATGTCATTTCTCTCAATTTTTTTGACATACGACTGAATAAAAATGTTAACCTACATGGCGACTTATAAAAAGAGAGGGATAAATAATATTTTTACCCCTTAGGTGCGAGGCGCGTGTGAGAGACTTAACGGAAAATTAGATGAAGTTAGTGTTCGGGACCATTTCTGTTAGAAAATAAAAACATAGGGACCAAAACTGTTAAGCTGAAACTAAAACTGTTAATAGTATGAAAACACAGAGACCAAAACTGCAATTTACTCAAAAATATATATGTGAAATATGAAACGAAAATACAAACGCACACAAAATGCATTGTTTTCCTTATTTCTTGTCGTGACTGCTTCTATTCTTTTAAGAAGGGAGATGTTGTCGGCTTTTGCTTTTGTGTCTTTTGTTATTGTTTTAACAAATTCATACATCTTATCTCAATTTTATGATTTACTTTTGTTCAAGATTTATAATTTCTTTTTAAATTTATCTTGCTCAACTATTTTTTAATATACTTTTTCAGATTGTGATTCTGATCCTGCTATGGAGCCGTCAAGAACGTGATTTTTTTTTATCAAATCTTCAAACGAATCGAACTAACACGAACATCGATATATTCATGTTTGGTTATTTAACTTTAACCGAACACGAATACAAATACAAAATCGAACACGATTTTGTTGTAGCGTTCGTTCATTAGGAAAACGGAATTGTTCACTCGTTAAAAGTTAAACGAAAAAGTCCACAAATGTAAAGGAACACAAATGAACAAGACATGTGTTCATGCACATTTGTTTAAGCAAATAAATACATTTTTTTGGTCTTGTTCGTTCTGGTATCTGGTCAAACAGTTCATGAACGTTCAATAAATTTATAGGCATATTTTTCCGTGCATGTCTCATGAACATTGTTTTACAAGAAGCTAGTTTGATTTGTGATCAGTTAATTATATTTTTCAAATGGCATTGCGTTCATTTAGTTAACAAGCGAACATAGATGCATGAATGTAACATTTTTCCGTACATGAACGTGCATGCACGTTCGCTTATTTAGGTTCGTGCAGGTACACGTACAAATGTGAACACATGCCTCGTTCGTCCGTTCATTTACATTTACGTTCTTGAACATTCATTGATCTATGTTTGTTCATTTATTCATTGTGTGGTCTTTCTTTTAAAACCCCCAATAACCTCTATGCATCTGCTTATAGATACACAAAAGGCCTCATGCATGAATTGATATTCATAAACACCTTATCAAAAAATACTAAAAAGATTCATGCATCCTGTTTGGAAACAATCTTAGGGACATGTGATGGTTTCAATTTTGGCTGAATGAATAAAGTGATGTCAAATTCAAATGGGTCAGAACAAAAAAAATGCCTTTTTTTAATGAGTGGTTAGCACTATTGAGTTGTTGACTTTGACTGATTCATATTCATCCTATTTTCTTAACTTGATGTATGCTCATCAGCTCATGGGTTGGAACCAAAACAAGGCCTGTATTTTTTATAAAGCCTCTTAGTAATGTTGTTGTTCAAATTGACCTTGAATTGTTTCTTTTTATTGTTAGCCCACCAAATGATCTTTTCTTTTTATTGTTGGCCCATCAAATTATATGATCTTATCTAGACTTGCACAAAAAAACCGGTTCCATACCCGACCCGGCGGGTTGGACCCGGAACCGGTTCCGGTTCGTACCCGGTGGACCCCGTACCCGGTGTACCCGGTTTTATACCCACCCGTTCCTCACCGGTTCTCATTTTTGAAGGTGTACCCGGACCCGACCCGAACCCGGTTCCTACCCGACTGTACCCGGACCCGAATGGAACCGGGTAGGAACCGGTTCCGACCGTTTTTTTTTTTTTGTTTCTAGCCGTTATAAAACGGCATTATAGCCGTTGGAGATGTTTTTTGACCGTTTTTTTTGTGTTTTAATGCCCCTAACACCCATTTAGCTACTATAAATATATGTTTGATGTTTGGGTTGATTACAACACTCGAAAACGCAAAAAACGCAAGCAAAAAACGCAAAAAAACTCTCTATTTTCATCTCTTTCATTTTCGTTAATCTCGAAATGGCATCACAATCCGCAACCGGTTCTTCTCAAGCCCCCAGTGTTGTTCAAGTTCTTCAACATAACCGAAGCCAAAGAGTGTGACAACATTGGGATTTAGTTGAGATGAGTGACGGGTCACACAAAGCTCGTTGCAAGTATTGTGGAGCTTTGTTGGGGGCGGCTTCAAACTCGACTTTGGACAAGCATATTACAAAGAAGTTTTGTCCGGTGTTGAAAAATGCCCCCGAGTCCGATCAAGCCGATATGGGGGGTGGTGGCGAAATATTTCATTATAGCGTCGATATGGTCCAAGATCGTATGGCGAAGTTCGTGATTCAAAATTGTTTGCCATTCAACCACTTCGACAACCCGTAATTGACGGCTTTGATTCGGGAAACACTTCAACCTCGTTACACCCATGTAAGTCGTATGACCCTTAGACGATATTGTTTGAAATTGTGGGGAGTTTGTAAAAAAGATTTAATTGTGTTTTTCCAAAACTTACAAACCGGTGTTAATTTAACTACCGATGTTTGGTCGGCTCCACACGGTTGCATAGAGTCTTATCTTTGTGTAACCGCTCATTGGGTGGATCCCGATTCGTGGCAAATGATGAAACGTACCATTGCTTTTGATCTTTTTCCGATTCCACATAGCGGAGATGATTTGTTTGAGCTTTTAGATAACGTAATACAAACTTATGGTTTACAAAACAAAATATTTTCAATGGCTTTTGACAACGTTTCAAATAATACTAATGCGGTTGATAAACTTATGGTAAAATATAAACCGATTTGCAACGGTGATTTTTTTCATAGTCGATGTGTCGCACATATTATTAATTTGGTAATGAAAGACGGGCTAGGGTCCGAATTATGTTCCAAATATATATATAACTTTAAATGTATGTTTTATTCGGTTTTTAAAGCTAAAAGGCAAATTTGTCAAGATTATAAACAAATTTGTAGAGATACGAATTCGATATATTTAGGTGCGAATTGGGATACACCTCACCGTTGGAACTCGACATGCGACATGTTAGAGAGTGCCTTGAAACAACGGGATGGGTTGAAAGTTTTTCATAGTAGTCTTGTATCGGGCGGGTTAGCCGACGAGTTTTCGGAACATTGTTGGAAATTTATACCAAAATTTGTTGAATTTCTTGCCGTTTTTAAAAATTCAACTAAAAACTTATCGGGGGTTTATTACCCGACTAGTAGTTTGGTGCTTTACGAATTATATTTAATGTCTCTTAATATTAAAACTCATGAAAATAAATTTTTTTTTTAAAGAAATGACACCGGCGATGAAAGAAAAATTTAAAAAATATTTTTTAGAGCTCCCTTCGGTTTTTACTTGTGCCGCCGCTTTAAACCCGTTTTATAATATTACGGGAGTCGAATGTTTAATTCAAGAAATTTTTGACAATTTGGATATCCATATGGATAACCCAAATCACGCAACGGAAGCAAAAGCAAAATTTAATCACGATTTTCAAAGACTTTTTGATGTTTATCACTTAAGATACGGGCCAACAACGGTTACACCATTTTCACAATCGGAGGCTAGCTCAAGTAAGCCGATGAAGGACCCGAAGAAAAACTTTTTAAATGTCGTTCGGGAATCCGTGGCAAAAAACAAAAGGGTGCCGCTCCGAGTAGCGAGCTCGGTAGATATAGTGGAACGGATTATACTTCCACTATGTCGGCCGATGACATTGAGAGTTTTGATATATTGGCTTGGTGGAAAGGAAGGGAAATGGAATTTCCGGTTCTTTCCGCCATGGCCCGTGATTTACTAAGCTCCCAAGCTTCTACGGTAGCTTCGGAATCGGCTTTTTCTACTAGTGGCAGGGTAATATCTTTACGGAGGACCCGACTTTCTCCGGAGGCTGTGGAGATGTGCATTTGTCTCAAAGATCACTTGGATGCGATTGATCGCAAACAACACCTAACGAGCTTAGAAGACGACATCGAACCGGAGGCAAAAATACATGATGAAGAGGTTGAGGAGGGACTATCAACCGGAATATCCGATGAAGAACTCAAAGAAGACGAAAGAAGAAGAGGAAAAAAATGAAGAAGCTTAGATTTCAAAAATATATATATTGACTTTGTTTAAAAATAGTAGTTTTTTTGTATCGTAACTTCAATATCTTGTATTTGGTTAACTCTTTTCACTTGAAATAAATCGTATTTATTTAGTAACTTTATATTGTACGCAAAACCAAAAAAAAAAGTAAAAATAAAAAATAAAAAAAAATTACACGTAGTACCCGGTTTGGACCCGACCCGAGTAGGAACCGGACCCGAACCCGACCCTACCCGGTTCCACAGGGTAGGGTTTTACCCCCACCCTACCCGGACCCGGTTCGTACCCGGTTCCACCGTGTACCCGGTTCCAAACGGGTTTGGGCCCCCCGTACCCGGTTTGTACCCGGTTCGTACCCGGTTCCGGGTCCAAAAAAAAACCCGGTTTGTGCACGTCTATCTTCTTATCTTACACTTCTTTTTGATCAAATCTAGACGTGCACAAACGGGTTTTTTTTGGACCCGGAACCGGTTATAAATCGGGTACGAGGGCAAAAAACCCGATCGGGTCCGGGTACACTCTGGAACCGGGTACGGGTATGGTGGGGGTAAAACCCTACCCTGTGGAACCGGGTAGGGTCGGGTTCGGGTCCGGTTCCTACCCGGGTCGGGTCCAAACCGGGTACGTAGTGTTTTTTTTTTTTTATACTTTTTTTTGTTTTGTGTACAATATAAAGTTACTAAATTAATACGATTTATTTCAACTTAAAAGAGTTAACCAAATACAAGATATTGACGTTACGATGCAAAAAAACTAATATTTTTAAACAAAGTCAACATATATTTTTTTGAAATCTAAGCTTCTTCATTTTTTTCCTCTTCTTTTTTCGTCTTCTTTGAGTTCCTCATCGGATATTCCGGTTGATAGTCTCTCCTCAACCTCTTCATCATGTATTTTTTACTCCGGTTCGATGTCGTCTTCTAAGCTCGTTAGGTGTTGTTTGCGATCAATCGCGTCCAAGTGATCTTTGAGACAAATGCACATTTCCACAGCCTCCGGAGAAAGTCGGGTCCTCCTTAAAGATATTACCCTGCCACAAGTAGAAAAAGCCGATTCCGAAGCTACCATAGAAGCTTGGGAGCTTAGTAAATCACGGGTCATGGCGGAAAGAACCGGAAATTCCGTTTCCCTTCCTTTCCACCAAGCCAATATATCAAAACTCTCAATGTCATCAACCGACATAGTGCAAGTATAATCCGTTCCACTATATCTACCGAGTTCGCTACTCGGAGCGGCACCCTTTTGTTTTTTTGCCACGGATTCCCGAACCACATTCAAAAAGTTTTTCTTCGGGTCCTTCATCGGCTTACTTGAGCTAGCCTCCGATTGTGAAAATGGTGTAACCGTTATTGGCCCGTATCTTAAGTGATAAACATCAAAATGTCTTTGAAAATCGTGATTAAATTTTGCTTTTGCTTCCATTGCGTGATTTGGGTTATCCATATGGATATCCAAATTGTCAAAAATTTCTTGAATTAAACATTCGACTCCCGTAATATTATAAAACAGGTTTAAAGCGGCGGCACAAGTAAAAACCGAAGGAAGCTCTAAAAAATATTTTTTAAAATTTTCTTTTATCGTCGGTATCATTTCTTTAAAAAAAATTATTTTGTTTTAATATTAAAAGCCATTAAATATAATTCGTAAAGCACCAAACTACTAATTGGGTAATAAACCCCCGATAAGTTTTTAGTTGAATTTTTAAAAACGCCAAGAAATTCAACAAATTTTTTTTTTAAATTTCCAACACGCATCCTCAAACACGTCGGGTTAACTCTCAAGCCATCCCGTTGTTTTAAGGCACTCTCAAACATGTCGCATGTCGAGTTCCAACGGTGAGGTGTATCCCAATTCGCACCTAAATACAACGAATCCGTATCTCTACAAAATTGTTTATAATCTTGACAAATTTGTCTTTTAGTTTTAAAAATCGAATAAAGCATACATTTAAACTTATATATATATATATATTGGGAACATAAATCGGACCCTAGCCCGTCTTTCATTACCAAATTAATAATATGTGCAACATCGACTATGAAAAAAATCACCGTTGCAAATCGGTTTATATTTTACCATAAGTTTATCAACCGCATTAGTATTATTTGAAGCGTTGTCAAAAGCCATTGAAAATATTTTGTTTTGTAAACCATAAGTTTGTATTACGTTATCTATAAGCTCAAACAAATCATCTCCGCTATGTGGAATCGGAAAAAGATCAAAGGCAATGGTACGTTTCATCATTTGCCACGAATCGGAATCCACCCAATGAGCGGTTACACAAAGATAAGACTCAATGCAACCATGTGGAGCCGACCAAACGTCGCTAGTTAAATTAACACCGGTTTGTAAGTTTTGAAAAAAATACAATTAAATCTTTTTTACAAACCTTCCACAATTTCAAACAATATCGTCTAAGGGTCATACGACTTACATGGGTGTAACGAGGTTGAAGTGTTTCCCGAATCAAAGCCGTCAATTGAGGGTTGTCGAAGTGGTTGAATGCAAACAATTTTGAATCACGAACTTCGCCGTACGATCTTGGACCATATCGACGCTATAATGAAATATTTCGCCACCACCTCCCATATCGGCTTGATCGGACTCGGGGGCATTTTTCAACACCGGACAAAACTTCTTTGTAATATGCTTGTCCAAAGTCGAGTTTGAAGCGGTCAACTAAATCCCAATGTTGCCACACTCTTTGGCTTCGGTTATGTTGAAGAACTTGAATAACATTGGGGGCTTGAGAAGAACCGGTTGCGGATTGTGATGCCATTTCGAGATTAACAAAAATGAAAGAGATGAAAAGAGTTTTTTTTGCGTTTTTTGCTTGTGTTTTTTGCGTTTTCGAGTGTTGTAATAAACCCAAACATCAAACATATATTTATAGTAGCTAAATGGGTGTTAGGGGCAATAAAACACAAAAAAAACGGTCAAAAGAGACCAAAAAACGGTAATAAAGCCGTTGCCAACGGCTAGTTTCGAATCAGGGAAAAAACAAAAAAAAACGGTAAAAACCGGTTGCAACCAGGTCCGGTTCCAGGCGGTTCCAAACCGGTTCCGGGTACGAACCGGTTCCTGACGAAAAATCAAAAACCGGTGGGTATCAAACCGGGTTCATCGGGTACGGGGCCCACCGGGTACGAACTGGAACCGGTTCCGGGTTCAACCCGGCGGTTCGGGTCCAAAACCGGTTTTTTTGTTCAGGTCCAATCAAATCTTATAGACTGATGATACTTTCATTAGCTAAAGCTTTATGTTCTTGTACAAGCCTTTTGTGTTCTTAATTCTGCAGTTCTATGTTCTTAATTAAGCAAGTGCCTTGGTGTTAATGACCGTCTAGCTGAGCCCAAATGATAATTTTTAGACTGACCCGTCTTGACCCAAACCGAACCATTTCTATGCAAAAACACACATAAATTCGACTAAATGAAATCACTCAAAATGACAGAAATAACAATAGAAGTCGCAAGCCAATGAAATATTATGTCTACTAGATATCATAATGCTAGGAAAGTAAGCAAAACCGATTAGTTATGGTTCAGTTAGGGGGGAAACGGACACAAACCTGCAAATCATCCATGCACGTCCTAAAATCTGATTATAACCTTACATGCGACGAGATTTGTATTTTGGGGTCTTTTACTTATTTACACTTTACAGATAAGTTTTATGCACCAAATTTATATTAACTTTTTGGCAGTGAAATCACTCAAAATTACAGAAAATAACAAATTATATAGAATTTGCAAGGCAATAAAATATTCTACGTCTACTAGATATCATAATGCAAGCTAACAAGCATTCATACCAGTAAACTCTAGACTGAGTCCATTTATCATCTAAAATCATCAAAACCTAAGCTCCAAACTCAAAGCATAAGCCGAAATTTATCTTATTTTATTTTTATTTTATGAAAAAAAAAAGATGCATACCACTCGAATGAACTTCACTTTAGTTTATCCTCGTCTTCTTCATCAAGATCACTATCTGCCTTTGTCTTCTTTTCTGCACCGGAGCTCTGCGATCCTGTTATCCTCGCCAGCATCACGAACGTCATCCCACCAAGAACATTGTTCGCCATTCTCAACCCAATCACAGAGGTTTTAAACAAGACAGGTGGTAGCCCCTTCGCCAACAAGTACTCAATTCCGTTCAATGCTTGGTACCTTATATTACTGCTCACACCCATATGAATCGCCCAAGTCATAGCGTTTAAAAGTGTCGGAGGCGCCTTGTTTGGTGGTTCAAAGTTAGGATCCATCTTTTTCCTCATTTTGATCAACCCGTTTGAAAGAGCAGTTCCTACTAACCCTGCAGCTAAACCCACAGCTGCAAAAAGAGTCCCTTTGTAAACAAGTGTTCCCAAACGGTTCGCAAGGGTAAACGAACCAGGCTCAAACATATGACCCGTAGGACAATTGGCAAAGATTGAAGGAAGGCCTGCGGATGCAGATGACATAGTGGGTGCTAATAGATACATAAGAGTGAAATTCAAGATAGATCCAACAACAAGCGTTGAAAACACGAAATCAAGCTCATTAAGCCCGAAATTCGGACGAGATGCCATGTCACCAAGAACGGCTGAACTCACTCCCACCACTTCCTCCATCAAAACCTTGAACGGAAACTGAGGATCGACCGCAACCCTTGCTCTCCAACCACTAAGAAAAAACCCAATCAACCCTAAACTATCAGCACTACCACCACCACTGCCACTGCCACCATTTCCTCCTCCACCACCACCACCATGACCAACACCCGAACCACCACCACCGCCTCCACCACATAGAAGAGGGCGTAACTCATCTACCGAACTAAGTTTAACAATAGGCTTTAACTTCAGCGATGAAAACATAATGTTTGGGGACAATTTACATTGCAGTTTTGTATCTGAAATATGAGTAGCAGAACTCGAATGAAGACGATGAGCAATATGAGGATAATGCACCTGAGCAATAGAAGCCATACTAATGGCAGCTGAAACAACGGTTCAAAACTGATGAAAAGCAAAACCAACCTGAAAATGAAATAAACAAAATAACAAGTAAAATTGAGTTCGTAATTTGCAGTAAAACTAACAGTTGAAACCCTTAACAAAACCCTAATTTCAATAAATCCAAACAGCAAGAGCAATGGTTCAGATCTGTGTGTGTTTTTAGTTACCTGAAATGCTTGCAATTGATGGTGAACAAGCACAACCGTGAACGAGTTATGACAGAGGAGGTTTAAGCTCATTAGGTTTTTATTTTATTTTATTTTATTTTTGTTTGGGCTTTGGGGGTGTAATAAAATTAATAATGTATTAGAGGTTTGGGCTTCTACAAATATAAAATATATTATGGGGTTAAATTTTTTATTGTTAGCCCATCAAACTGTACGAGTTTATATTATAATTAAAACAAAATCAAATATTTAATTATGTTTTCAATTAAGTAATTTAAATTTTGTTTTATTTTATTAGGTAATTTATTTTTAAGTTTTGTTTTAATTAAGTCACTCAAACTTTGTTTTATTTGAATTAAATAACTTAAGTTTACTATAATGTTTCAATTTTATACATGTGATTTTTTTTAAAAAAACTCTAGAACATTATTAAAAATTGAAAATTTTTGAAATTGCAAAAAAGTTAACAAAATGTCAAAACGTTGTTTTTTGTTTATTGTAATTTGAATATTAAACATCAATTTTTACATTTTTCTAAAGTTAAGTTATCTAATTGAAACAAAATAAAGTTTAAATGACTTAGTTGAAACAAAACTTAAAGATAATTTACTTAATTCACTTATTGAAGGAAAACAAATTTTGAGTAACTTAATTAGAACAAAACTTAAAGATAAGTTACCTAATTAAAACAAAGATTAAGTGACTTAATTAGAACAAAATCAAAAGATAGTTATGTTTTTTTTGTCATTCTCCCTTATAGTAATTATGCAAGTTCCTTGGTGTTATTGATACATCAAGCCAAAAGGCGACCACGAGCTTATAGCCCAAAAGGTTTTTCACACGTGGGTTTTCGGGCGTGGTTTCCTCTTAAATGGTGATAGCTGAAACAAAAGTTGAAAACTATTGAAAAGCAAAACCAACTTGAAAATGAAATAAACAAAATAAAGAGTAAAATTGAGTTCGTAATTTGCAGTTAAACTAAGAATTGAAACCCTTAACAAAACCCTATCTCAATAAATCATAACTGCATGATACATTAAATTATTAGGGTTAAATGCATATTTCCCCCTCCAAAACACTTTAAATGCATATTTACCCAGCCAAAAAAATCATTTGCATATTTCCCCCTATAAACAACTTTAATTTGCAAATATACACATTTTTAATAAAGACATTTAGTTAACATTGGGTATATATGCAATTGATTTTTTTAGTTGGGGAAATATGTATTTAGAGGTGTTTATAGGGGTAAATATGCAATTGAATCAATTAGATGTTTATAAGGGTATATATGTAACAAACAACCTACGATCTAAAACCTCGAGGAAACCCTAGGATCAAAATTGACATACGGCGAACATTATAACAACATCAAACATGAGTTTGGAAGTACAAAGTAGATTTAGGGTGATAAAATCTGAACCATTAAGTGTTGAATGGTTAAGAGGTCTAAACCATTAAATGTTCTATCAATGTGAGGGATGTTGGGGTAAAAGTTTAGATGATGGTAAGTTTGTTACATGCTTCATTCAATTTCATTTAGCATCTCTCCGTTTCTTAACCATTCAGCACTTAACTGAACTATTTAGAGACTTTTTTTTATTAAACAAACGCTTTGAATGTTGAATCTGAATGATTAAGCACTGACTGAACCATTAAAAGATAAAACAAACAGCCCCTTACTTATAAAAACGGTTTAATTAGCGGAGTGAGAGGTGAGAAATTTAAAAATGATATAAAAACCTTAGAAAGAGACTAGATGTTGAGGCTGGAAATTTAACGACTGGAGCACGGTAGGATTAGAGGATATGTGGGTGGTCCAACACGTGGATATGGCCTACGCAGATTTTCTTTTTGATAATATCCCAATGTTTGTTCTCTTGTGTTTTGTTTTTAAGATTTTTTTTACTTTGTTGTTAAAGTGGTGTAAGTCTAGTAAATCTTGTCTAATTAGATCGTCTCATGTCAGATTTGGTTATGCTTTATCCATCTTCCCCTCCATACTTAGGGGTTGTTTGTTTCAAATTTTAATGGTTCAGTTCAGAATTTAATTATTTAGATTCAGCATTTAAAGTGTTTGTTTCATAAAAAATAGCCTCTAAATGGTTCAATTAACTGCTGAATGGTTAAGAAATTGAAAAATGTTGAATGAAACCGAATGAAGCATATACCAAACTTATCATTACCTGAAGTTCTACCTTAATATCACTCCCATTGATAGCCTCTTAATAGTTCAAACTTCTTAACCATTCAACACTTAATGATTTAGATTTTGCCAAACAGCCTCTTAGGCTTCCTAAGTTCTAACTGGAGTCGTCATATGATTCCTCTTCACGTGGCTAAACCATCTCAATCTCTCATCCATGATTTTATGATTGATACATTCCACCCTTTAGTCTCTTTAAAACACCTCATTCTTTATTTTCTCCATCTTCGTATGCTCGCACATCCAACTCTACATCCGCATCTCTAATTCCTCAAGTTTTGTACTTGTAACTTCTTGACGGACTACCACTCAGTTTCGTATAGGTATAACATAGACGGTTGGGCTGCAACTCTATAGAATTTCTCATTTAATTTTATTAAAGACCTTTTAGCGCATAATATTCTAGTAATTGTTCTCACTTGCACCAACATACATGTACTTTGGTGTCTAACTTCACTGTCGATGTCCCCATCGTTTTGGGAACAAACAAACCTAAATACTTGAACTTCGTTATATGCAGGACAATTAGTCCTCGAATACTAATCTGCATGTCTTCCTCATCACTAGTACCACTGAAGTTACATTGCATGTACTTTGTTTTTCAGTGACTTATCTTCTAACAATTACACTTCAACTCACCAATCGGGACAACTAGTCCTTGAATACCTTGTTTTTGGCAATTAGACTTGTTTACTCTCTACAACTAAGACAATATCATCTGCGAAAAGCATGCACTACAGGATTGCTTCCTAGATTGAGTTGGACATCTCATCCAAAACTATCATAAAAACATATTCAACATGGATCCTTGATAAAGGGCTACCTCCACAGGACAAGGTGACTTGTTATTACCCCATCATATCTGTACATCCTTGGCACTCATCTAGTCTCAATACTAACCCAAATTACGTGACATAGCACATTGTCATAAGCTTCTTAAAGGCTATGTGTATAGCTTCCGATGAGTGGTGGTGGACGAGCAGTGGTGGTGGCCGACGGTGGTGGTGGTTGGTGAGTAGTGGTGGTAGTGATGCTTTTGAAAGTGAAAATGGTTTTTGTGAAGATGTTTCAAGGAGATTCATAGCTTATTTTTTAAGATGAAAAAAAACTGAGTTCAGATCTGTTTATAAAAAATAAAAATAAAAAAGACAAACTGTTTTTAAGGATAATGTTTACGCACCTGCTGACATCAGCTTCCTTGAAAATGTTTGAAGAAAAAACAAACACCGCCTTATTGTGTCCTCACTTTCTTCTTGGTTATATAGGTAGTGTTGTTGAAGAGAATGTGGATATAAGTCTATCACCTAAACTTGACATCAAGTCCCTTCACCAAGACTCGTCCATCACCGCCATTTATATACTTCACCACTCCTAGATCATGTCTCCTTCGTTTCCTAGCTTGAAAATGTCATACTCTCCTTCCTTACATCGTGTCAGAGGTTATGTTCTTCGCCTCCGACACCACCTTTTTCATCTCCTGACTGGGTCTTTATATCACGTACCTCCTTGATCCACCACCAAGACTCCTTATGCCCTCTTGTTGCTCCCCTCAAGACCCCGAGAGTTTCCCTCGCCACATTACACACTTTTGTAAATAAAGCCAAATCTATTTGTGAAATAGTAACCGGCTAAAAAACTTTAGGACCATTCAAATGTGGTTCTATAATCTTGTGTTGCATCTATCACCTGTTTAATAGAGCTGTTTTGCCGTTCAAAAAACGGGTTGCGTTAAGCAATGCCTAAAATCAACAATACAAACAATAACTCAGCATAACAGTCAACAAACATATGATCAACTCCAGGTTTTACTAACACAAGAATAAATCAAATCAAATTAATCAAAGTTTACAACACACATGACCATCCATCCCCTTATAATCACAAAAATATAATATAATAAATAAAAACGACCCGACACAAAAGAAAAAAAAAAAAACTTTTTCGCTTTGTACTTTGTTGCAGTGTTGCTATATCCATCATCCCATTTCAAAAATAAAAAACAAAAACAAAAAAAAATATAACAAGATTTTTCTGCCCGCCCAAACTTCCGCCTATACGTTTGATGTGTTCCAAAAACCATGAAATATAGCAAGGTGCATATGAGCCTTGTAGACAGAGTAGATTGTGTACACATATATGTTTCTGAAGCCAAGCAGCCAGCCAAGCCCACTGATTTGATCATCTACAAAGTGTGTTGCATATAGATTTTACCGCCCGGTTTTTGCACGTTTCATTCCACTGCTGGTGTTGAATGGTGATACACTGCCACTTGGTCCAGGACTATCTTCTCTGAAATTTGAGTTCAGCATAGCAAGCTCACGTAACTGCTGTCTTTTAATATAATCTTGAGACTCATCCTGCTTGTTCATGAGATGTATATGTATAAGCCAAGTATACAAACAACTGTAAATAGATAAATGAAAATAATCGCACAAAATAGAAGGATGACGAGAAATGCGAAAACATCAGTTGTTTTTCCATGATTATCAACTTAGAAGTCACTCTATGACACTAACAATCCAACATAACCGATATATTTATTCAAGTCAAGTGCAACAGTTCTAACCCAAAGACAATAAAAAATCTTGTAACCAAACACAGCCTGTGTAACTTTTATATCGAAACAAGCCAAACAGGTTGACAGGTGCGACTTACAATTTTTTTTAACGGGTTGAAACGTTTTATTAAATGTGCCATTTCATGAAGAGGTGAATTTGGGAATTCTAAGCTCAAAAACTCTAGTTCGAAATCCACATGTCACGGGCTATATAAGTTAGAAATAAACTTCAGTTAATCAGAACTAAAAATTTAAACAGATATAATAATATAGAGGATGGTTCCCCTACACACAGTGAATTTTGCCTAAGAAGTGTGACGAGTGATAATAAAACCTAAGCCATAGAAGCTAAGATGGTAAAGATCAACTGGACGATTTCAACACCGCTTAAATGAGCTCAATCGGAGACCGTTTAACATGATTTTGGTGTGATTTAAGGCACTTCTCAAGCCTCTTAGGCAAAATCTAGTTTTTTTATATTTCCTCAATACAATACTATACAGTCTGTTTTTAGCATAGGTTCTAGACACAGCAACACATCTCATCAGAGAAAGTAGAAAAGATGCTTCAAAAACACAAAAAACGCCAACTATAGTGTTCACTTTAATTCTGCATGCGACACCAAAAACTAAAAACGGCAAGAGGAAGGACCAAATAAGAAGTAGATTTGCCTAAGACATGTCTTAATCACACCAAAACCGGGTCAAATGAACTTCGATTGAGCTAATTCAAGCGACGCTGAAAATGTTTCGTCAAACTCTACCATCTAAACTTCTAGGGTTTAGAATTAAAATTTAGTTTTAACCATAGGGTTTAGCTTATAGATGTTAGGCTTTTATGGGGGTGGGAGTTAAAAAAAAATTTAGTGGGGTTAGGTTTTTGGGGTGGAGGGTTTGACAACGCGGTACTAATGCCGCCAAAATGAGTTCAATTGGGGTTTGTTTGACCCTGTTTTGATGTGGCTAAATATCACTTGCCACACTTTTTAGGCAAAATCCACTTTGTAGGGAAACCGTTCTCAAACAACAAATAGAAAATAATAAACCATTAGCACCCATTTGCAAGCAACTCTACTAAGCAGCACGATCTACTCATCAGTATTTTCGATCGCATTATTACAATCTGAAATCATCTTACTCAATTTTTTATGTTTGGAAACAGAGTTATGTAGGGCTGTAATCAGCTTCATAGTAGCTGCACACAACTGCTTTCTAGAAGTAAATTTATTGTTTTAACTATTTACACTTTTATATATAAAATCCAAGAGACTTACTCTTACTTCACAAACTTCTCACCGTCTCTTCAAACAATAAAAAAAATTTCAATATTTTATACATCATTCTATCAACTCTTTAGATTATCAAAATGAGCAAACACCAGCCTCTTATTTCTTATTTATCTTTCTAAGAGCATAAGTGTATACAAACACCGTCTTCCATAGCACATTTTTTATTCAAAACGCACATCCAAAACAAACTGACAATGTTCAATTTTAGGCAGACTGGAAAAAATAAGTCAAAGTTCCTTCTTTGAAAGACTTAAATTCCAAATTTACCAACTTCCATAATTCAACGAAAAGTATGATTTATAGCAATTAGCAAACCACAAGTTTTGCCCTGGTTAATTGACCTCTAGTCAATACTTTGTATTAAACCGCATGTGAAGTTAAACATCCTACTTAGAAGTAGCAAAAGAACGATACCACAGGTTTAAGCAGTTCTTCGATTATTTCTTGTGCCTGCCTCAGCCTAATATCAACAACACTTGGTGGCAACTCTGCCTCAATCAATATGTGGAGAGGCTCATTTAAATGTTCATAGCCTGGTCTTCCCCTTAGCTTATCTTCCTTCAAATTAAAAAAACATGCATAACTGAACATTAATTTCAAGAAACAGATTTCGATTCATACATGCAATAAACAAACCTCAATGGTGTAAATACCTGTTCTGGATCCTTAATCGATCCTTTTCCTCTTATATAAACCCGGCAACCTGTTGTGCCTTCTACCCTTTTTAGCGAATTGCCTCTAGGGCCGAGAAGCCTTCCAACAAAGTTAAACTAAAATCCAAAGAGATCAATACTAAACTTAGAAGATTGATGCAGTTGAAATGAATAAGATTGTAAAATGAAAAAAAAAACATACATTTGGATAGGTATCAACCGGTATCTCCAATCGCAAAATTCTCTTCACGGTATATGCACTCGGACTTGCTGGAGCTCCTTGCCAATCCATTGTTGCTCCCGGTGGTCCACTTAACCTCTGTCGTGAAACGCAAGATTTTTAATTAAATTAGGATGTTTACAACCTAAATTTATGTTTAGAAACCTATTATGCTACTTGTTATCTGATTAATTAATGATCCGTTTCATACTTAAATGCACTAAAACTTATTATCAAAAGATAAAGCCTAATTACTACTTTTAACCTACTCTTAGAAGCTATAATATACTTGGTTATTTTTAAGCACTAACTGTTTTAATAATCAGAATTTGCCAAACACTGAAATAAATGTTTGTCTGATAAAAATTATTACTGCAATCAACATAAATACAACCAAACACTATTTCCCACAGCTGTTTTTTAATTTGACAATTTAAAATCACATAATCACTTTCAAAATGCATATCCAAACTCCCAATGCTCATATATAGTCGACAGCTGAACAAACAGCGGTTTTAACAACTAATTTTCCATTTACAAATTTTCATCCTTGCAGTAATAATTTTCCATTTACAATTTTTCATCCTTGCAAAACCTTTGAAACACCTACTCAAGCATCCAAAACTTATATTATCATATTGTAAACCAGAACTTTAATTTCCTTCTAAAAGCAAGTACTATCTTACTACAAGCTTAAGAAGGAACAATAACCTTTATATAAAAGATGAACACTACATATAAGTGTCGATTACAAATACTAAGCTGTGTACCAAACAAATTAAGTTCACTAAAGTTGGAAACGTTTTTCTTGAGGTGGAAGATATGAGGAAGTAACAAACATGTTTACCATCTACAAAGCATATTGCGCTAGTATTAAAAGAGCCGAAATACAAAGTATAAACTGAAAAAAATAGATTAAGCAAACATAATAAGTAAAATTGATTATATGCCTATTATTTTGGAAGTTACTTGCTCTAGAAGGAAAATTCATAAAAGCGAACATGTCAAGTAACTGGTAAAAATAGACTTAGATCAAGGTAGGGATCCTTTACTAAACAGCAAAACACGTTGAGTAGATCTAAAACACTATTTGTCCAAGATCTATAGAACTTGAAAAATATGAAGAATTTCATGCATTAGAAGTATAAGTCTTTCAACCAATTTCATTTTAACCTATTTTGTGAATTTAAATTAATATTAGTCATTCAAAATACCGATATCAAGTCATTAAAATCAAGAGGTTAAAAACGTTACCACAACAATATATATTAACAAATTTGCATGTATCCATCAATCACAATCACCACATTTCCTAGAAAATGCAAAAGAAAGTCGCTAAATATTCTTAGGTAGGATGTTCTTTAAAAAGAAAAAACGTAAAACAAGTATAACAAATATATGCTAGACATTTGCAAAAGTAATTACATAAATTAATCTAAGAAAAAAAATCAGACGTACCTCTGGTGGAAGACCATTCCATCCACTAATTCTACTCCCGGGAATATTTGACATAAGATTAGAAGATGCCATCGGGCTTGGACTTCTATGTCGCAGTCTGTCCAGCTCATTAAACCCTGGATTCGGCAGCATACTCGAGACCCTCAAGATCTCTAAAAAACATAATTCATTTCAAAAGATTTACTAAAAAGTAACAAAATGATCAAAACCAGTAGAAATATTTTAATGACAACATAATCAAACACCTAAAAAATTGTGTAAATGTAACCAACATTATATGTTACAGGTCACATTAAATCTTGATGCTAACTGCTATAACAGCAAATAACATACGAAATATTAGAACTACTTATACAACCTCCATAATATTTTTCGTTTTACTTCTTCAAATCCAAGAACAATGATTATTACAACTTCAATCAACATAAGCACTTCCAAACACCCGCCCATCAACGACATTTTATTAAAGTTGGTTATCGAATTATGTTATTTAGCATCATAGCACAATGAGCAAACATAGCTTTCGATTGCCATTATACCAAACAGACGTATCACCGAAAAAACAATAGTGTTGTTGTCAATCAAAAACATAAGTTTGACATAATGTTAGTCATTCAACAAATCTAATGACAATCAAGTCTCTTGTTTACTTAAACAACATCAATCTATCTGTCTCCCTCTATGAATAGAGTTGAAATAATTGACATGAATTAAAAATGCAATAAAATAATGATAAAATGACAAAAACCCTAAACTTGCACAGTAATAGATGAAGATGAAAAGCTCCATTATTGAAAGGGATCTAAATCAGATAATGAAAATCAATAAAGATCCATAAAAATAGAACCTTGATTCAATAATCTGCTGCATATGGGAAGAACTTGCATAAAAGGTTGAAGCTTTTGATGTTCTTCCAATAACTCTGTCAAGTACTGACTGAAAAACACAAGAAATAAGATAGATCAAAAGCAAGCAAGTAACAAGAACAAAACCCTAATGAAATTAAAGTAAAAGAAGATGATAAAAGAGAGAAAAAAACCTATCAACAGCAGTAGCATCTGCGTTGTTAGTTCTAATGAGTGGAGAGACAGCTCTTGCAGGTGAAAAGTTAGGATTGGGATTATACAAACCTGACATGGAATAAGAATATGAATATTGTTGGGGAAGAAGAAGAAGAAGAATAAACGAAAAGTGGTGGAAAATGACTAGGGGATGACTGCAGGGGAAGATGAAGAAGTGGAAACAATATATAAAATAAAAGGTTAAGGGTTTTGTGTATGTGTTTTGTGTTTGTGTTTCTCAATCAATTATAAAGCAACCGGTAAATTAATGAGCTTTAGATTAATTGGTTTTAAAGAATGATATCTTATGATGTTTTTGGTTTATGGGTTATTTACTTGGTGTTATTTGAGGTAATATGTTTTGATTGGATGGAGGATTTTACTACGGTAATCTTTTGGTTGTGTGTTTTTTTATCAGTTTTTTTTTGTGTTTGAGGATGTATGTGACATTTCGTCAAGAAATTCATCGACGAATGGTGTCTTATGTGCAATAAAGTTACGAATCATTATGGCTAAAGATGAATAGTAAGAACAAGGCGCCAACCTTCTTGACTGAACTCGGGCTAAGGTGGTCATAGTAGAAATGGGTGTTTATTGTTTTGATTTGTGTGTTTATTTTATTTCGTTACATTGTACTTATTAGGGTTTTTAGCTCATTTTTAGCCTTGTTTATCTAATATAATATGACTAGGTTAAGAACTCGTGTATTACACACTTGAAAAACATAAATGTGTAGTAAAAATAATACATAAAAAAACTAAAATTAAAATAAGAGAAAAAGAAAATAAATAAAAACAACAAATGTATGAATACATTCGAATAATTAACAAAAATAAACTCAGTTCTAGTTGTTAAAACTTATACATTTATCATATACAGGTTATGAGTCTGAATCTCAAATAATGTGTAATTTTTCTTTACATTAACTAGGGGTTAATATTTTAATAGAAAATTAGTAGTATTATTAATTGACTATGTACACTCTTTTGCATTTAACATTGAGTCATGAGTTTGAATATTTTAAAACAAAATTGAGAGTATTATTAATTCGTTGTGAAATTAATATATCTTAAATGACATGATGTGTTTTAAGAAAAATACATGTGACAAATATTTAGTTTTATATTAACAATTAGAAAACAGCTACCTTGGTCGTGACCTAAAAAAATTGCCTTCATTGGATACTCTTTATAATTTTTGCCGTCCGTAGTTTTAATTCTTCATTTTGTGTGTGTGGGCCTTTTGAGAACCCACAAACCATCGTGAGCTATTGCATATTTGCATGTGGGCTTTGTATTTTTTGTTTCATGGTGGACACCAAAGTGTTTTTTTCATTTTCTCCAAAGTGTTCTAAACTTATATTTGATCAATTGATGTGTTTTGTTAGACAATCAAACACTTTGGTTTGGTTTAATGTTGATTATCTAATCTTGATAAATGTATTATTTGATTTGGATGTAGAAGTGGCTCATTTGGATGTTTTTAGTTCGTAATACGGTTTTGGATTTTGATTTTCTGGAGAAAATATCAAGCAGGAGAAAAAAACAAAATTCACTTTGTCTTGACAACTAGTCTAAGTAGGTCGATTTTTGTTTTTTTTAATTCCTAAAATGCTGGCGGGTCACACTTTGTACCATGGACTTATCGTGGGTATATGTCCAGCTATGCAAAAAAAATACCAACTCTGTAATTTACAAAGTAAAAAAAACATATACAAAGTTCAAACTTCAAAGGCCTTGTGGAATTGTGAGCATTGAGTGCCAAAATAGACAAAGTTTCACCTTGAATGACCATCGATTCAAAACACTACGCTAAAGGCCTCGTTAGTAATGAAGCAATGGAGATTATCGATCTCCACCCCAATGACGAATGTACCTATGGGACGAGTCAAGGTAAAAACTCAGAAAAACAGACAATTCTAGGAAGCTATCCATGTTTTTCAGTTAGCTTTTTAATTTAACATTATTTTGTTGTAAACCAAAGAAAAGTTCACGTGAATTAGAGTGATTTTGCTCTTTTGTTGATTCTTTTAAGTTGAGATACATGGATTTTGTAGGAATACCGTTCGTAATAATAAAACAGCTTTATTATTCAATAACAGTACACTAAAATAAAGAAAGCGGTAAATAACAATACGAATGCAATTGAAATAAAATAAATTGCAAGAAGTGTAGAATGATTCGAGTTCAACACAGGTATCTTAAACACAGAGTCTCGCAAGAGAACTTATTGTTTCCCACGGTATAACTGTCGAAGCAGTTAGTATTGTCGGGATGGAGTTGTTGATGTTAATTGTTGCATTTTCCAACCAATACCCACCTTAGTATTTATAGGTAAGAGTAAGTACAAAGACCCAAGGGGCGGCTCATTATGGTTTTAAAATAGGCAATGACCTTAGACCATTCACATTTAGGATGCTAAAATTATGTGAGTAGTTTGATATGTTTAAAAAGTGGTTGCTATTAGTTGTGAGTGGATAAGAGAAGATTTATGTGCAATCTACAGTTCATTGGTATGTTTAAGGATTTTTACTTTTATACGTAAAAAATTTAATATTTTTTTATAAGTGCTTGTGATTGTAAGAGACAGAAAATGCAATAATAAAAAGATATAAAAGTATTTTTAATTAAAAAAGAGAGGGAAAAGATAGTATTTTTTAGTGTAATTATATGGCAATAATTTCTAGTGTAATTATTAGGTCGTCAAAGTTTTAGACCATTTAATTAAAAAGACGTTTTTATTTAAGAATGTAGTCAGAAACGAGAATGATTTACGAAAAGTTGAATAGAATATCATGAGTCAATCTTCTATTGGGAACTCTAACGGCACACAGTTCCGAGATATTGACTATTTGATCAACTGTTCATAAGTTCCGATCAATAGCATCGTTCTAAATGGCAAATCGTTCAATCACCATCATCATCATCATCGAAGCGCTGATTGTTCATTCACAGAATCAATGGTTTTTATCGTTTGTTCATTCACATATAGCATATTCGAAGAGCCGGGCATTCAAAGAGGTATGTTTTTTTTTTGTTAAGCATTCACATTTCCGTATATGAAGTTGCATGTTTTTATCAACCGTTAAAATTTTATATTTTCGTGTTAGAAACTTGGATGTTAACGGAAAGGTGAATATATAATATTAAAAAAAGTTAAATGCTAATATTAATGAAAGTCAATAATGGGATGTATGTCAAAGGGAAATTTTATATTACTTGGGTTGTGGTTTATGAATTTTGATCGTCAAATGGTTATAATAAAGTTTTTTTTTTTGTTTTTTTAGAAATAAGGCTCATATATAAATCCTAACATCATAAGCATTAGAAAATAGGTTACTATCCATTTCAATTTCAACGATTGTCACAATCACTTTTAATTTTAATTGAATAATTAATCTGCCTAGATAGTATATGATCATTTTTAATAATTTGAGCGGAGTAAACTAAAGTTTTGATCTCTGTATTTTGATATCATTAACAGTTTCAGTTTTATCTTAATGATTTGGTCCATGTGATTTTATTTTTATAACAAAAATGGTCATGGACACTAACACCATCCAATTTCCCGTTAAGTATCCCTCACAGGCGAAGTAAAAATATCATTTCTTCTACTCTTTTTGATATGTGACCCAATAAAAATGTTAACCTACATGATAACCTAGATAAATAAGGGGAGAAATGGCAGGTTACCCCTCAGATGCGGGGCCGTAGGAGAGTTTTAACGGAAAATTGGATGGGGTTAGCGTTCAAGACCATTTACGTTAAAAAATAAAATTACAAGAACTAAAACTGTTAAGGTGAGACTTAAACTATTAATGATACTAAAACATAAGGACCAAAATTGCAGTTTACTCATCTAAGTGGTTAAAAAGTAACTACAGACATGAATTGTGTTGAACAAAGAGGAGAAAAAAGAACCAATAAGCTTCACTGAATATTTGTAACTCTAAAAAGGCCTCTAATTTCATTGTTGTCTTATGCCTCTATAGACCTGAGCCGCCTTTAAAAACACCTCAACTATTATCAATAAACTGTTAGATGAAACCTCTCATTCATCATGAATAACAAGATGAAACATTTCATGAATTGAAACTACTCTCACTTTCATTACAAAGTTGAAACACCAGTCGACCTCACTGGAGTATCCCCATTGGTGGGGCTGAGAGATAGTGGTTTCGTTCCGAGACAAGCAGTTTTGAGGGCAGAATCTAAGAAGGTGGCTAAGCATGAGACAGCATGTTTAGAGAACCAGCACGTGTTCATTCCATTTGCCTTCGACACTTTTGGATCCCTAGCCCCCGAGGCGGTACGCTTTTTGGAGCGGGTGCAGAAGGTGGTCCACAGCGACTCGCAGAGCCCGAGAAACCAAGGATTTGTATTTAGTAGAATAGGCTTTGCGATTCAAAAGGGGATAGCGGCGCAGCTTGTTGCTCGCTTACCCATTATCCGGATGTAGTTTGGTTTGTGATCTAATATAAAAGTGTTGCATGATAAAACATAAAATATTATTTACATTTTTACAAAATGCTCGAACAAATTTATCTTTTTTTAATCCGGTGAGATATTATCCTACAAACTAAGGAGGAAGTGATGAATGTTTGGATGATATGACGTGAAATGCATTTAAGGATCTAAAAAGTTGAAAGAAAAGTTTTTGAGGTTTAAGATTCATAACATTACATGTTATACTTTTAATTGGACCATGTACTTTCTTGCGAATCACCAAACAAGACATACCTTTTAGAAACGTGTAAAATGTTAGCCTAAATTCTCTTGAGCAACATAATATTCTTCACTTTTCTACCAAAGATACACTACATATCATCGGCTATTCTTCACTTTTCTACCAAAGATACGCGGTACACTATATATCCGGCTAAGGCTTAAAACAAACGTAGAACGACAAGTTAAATTATAGTAATTGGTCTTCTGGTCCAATGTCATGAGGATGATCAATAAGTGTTTGAGATCCTAGAGGTCTCAGGTTCAAATCCCGAGTCAAGGGTGAGTTTTTCCCAAGTTGTGACTTTCCACCTAGATAGTGTTTTTGAGTGAATCAGGTCTGGAGCGTTAAAATCGGTATGGACGGTTGACATCGTGTCTCATAAAGTCTCACTCGGGTGTTGAGGTAATTTCAAACGTTGTTAGAAAAAGTTGATTATTATTATTTTAAACGGACGACACTTCAGATGTTTTTTGGTTATTATATATTATTAAAACTAGGATGATAATCCGTATATTACACACGAGTTGAAAATACGAAGGATTTTTAACACAAAATAATATATAGAAAAAAGAAAGTAAATAAAAACAACAAATGTATTAATACAAATTATGTGTTTGAGATAATAAAAAAAGACAGATTTTATGGTTAAAACTTATGCATCTAACAAGGAGATCATGAATTCTATGTCAAAGGGGCAAAGGGCACAATATTTTCTTTTTTAGTCATAAAAAGTTAACATATTAATAGAAAATTTAGATAATTGAGAGAATTATTGTACATTTAGTGAAATTTAATATGAGATAATCGAGAGACTATTGTGTAGTTAGTGAAATTGAATGTGTAATTGACACCTAATAAAATTATATGACAATGATGTGTCATGTTTGAGAGAATAATATGTCGTAAATATTTACCTTTATATTAGTGTAAATAGTGGTACATTCCGTGTAAATAGTGGTACATTCCAATCATAGTTGATCATTTTTAGTTATGATCTTAGTCAATTTCGATCTTAATTTGGTTAGGGTATTAGACCAAGACTAACACGTGATACGCAATTCACTTAGCACTTTAGGACCTTTAGCCTAGGGTTCAAAGTGGAATTTTTTTTTGGCCGGAAATAAGCAACCTTTTAATTTGGGATTGACAGTTTCCTTACTATAAGTTTTTTTTAGAACGGCGGTTGGTGCAACGGTCTATGACCGAAACACTCAGAGGTGCCATGACCGAGATCGAAACCCCGCCTCTAACACCAATAGGTGTTTTTCGTCGGCATTGGGGCTCCCCTATTACTGCGAATGCAGTGGAGGCTCATCATAACCCTCCTTACGGGCCAAGTTGATCGGAGTCAGAACTCATCAACCAATTGTTCCAGGAAAAAACCGGGCAGGAACCTTTAACCATGTCACGTAAAACCCTTAGGCTCAGACACGAAGCCGGGTGGTAACTCGGGGCGAGCTTCATTACCAATATCCACCAAAAGTGACGTTAGTGGGGATAAAACTTGAGTCTTCTATGAAAAACCCAAGTCATCTTACCACTAGACCACAAATGGGGGATTTGTTTCTTTACTATAAGTGTATGCATTAAATTAATGTTGAATCACTTTTGTGTCTTAAAGTTTAACTAGTTTAATCCACTACTCACGCGTTGCATGAGATTTGTTTAGTGATAGTTTGACAAGGCTCAGAGTGTGTAAGGGGGGATAGGCCACCATGGCTGTAATAATCTGTCGAGCCAAGTTCTGTCTCCACCCAAATGTGAGCCACACTTACACATTCAACACAACCTCGTCTCTACACATAATCATGTGCTCAAAGCTTCAACACTTGTATCCAAATAGAACTGTTGAACGGTTTTTAAACCTCAACGTTAGAAGCATCAAGACTTGTACCCAAAGCAACAATATCATCACATTCGTTGTGCAAATGAAGCAACAAAACATCTCAGGTGAATACACCCACTGCCCATCGTCATTGACGGCCGCCAAAAATAACCTCATTCCCAAATCGGCTGCACAAATGTCGCTACCAAAGGCAACGCCTTACTAAGGCCGCCAACGACGAAGTCACGGTCTAAATAAACACACGTTATGTAAATGAAGCAAAAAGCAGCAATACACTTACAAATGCATTACCATGTTGTACTTCATGCAAAAAGCAGTAGTACACCATGTTTATTGTTCAATGTGTTTGGTTTTTAAATAAACAGGAGAATGAGGAATTTTATAGTCACAATTTGAAGGGATGCTGCAACAACTACACTACATTAAATTATAGGGTTATTAGATTTTAATAATCCGAACTTTTGTATATTGGTTGATATTAATTCCAACTTTAAAAATTGTCTGTGTCAATCCCAACTTGTAACTTATTTTCCAACAATGATCATCCGTTAAGATTAACTTAACACCGTTAAATTTTTTTCGAATTTTTGACCGAGGCTTTAGGGCTATTGATCGGGAGGACGATAGGAGTCTATTCATGTAAAAATTACCTTGAGCCGACCCTCCAAATAACCAAACGACCTTCAATCGGGTCTATAAACCTAACGGTGATTAAATCGCATGTTAAAATTTCTTCGTTTGGAGCATCGACTCAAGTTAAGTTTTATATGATTAGACTCGTATCATCGTCCCGATCAAAAGCCCTAAAGCCTTGGTCAAAAATTCGAAAAAAGTTTAACGGTGTTAAGTTAACTTTAACAGAGGATCATTGTAGGAAAATAAGTTACAAGTTGGGATTGACACAGGTAATTTTTAAAGTTGGGATTAATATCGGTTAATATACAAAAGTTTGGATTATTAAAATTCAATAACCCTAAATTATATGAGCATTTGGGTTGGTAGATTTTTTTAGGCATTAATGTGTTTTTATTCCTTTTAAGTGTCCTAACTTACTCTCAACTTGACTAATCTACTCTTCTAATAAATTGCTAAGCCATTGTACCACACAGCGCCACTTGTCGCAACCATATTGAGTCTCAGCAAAAATGTGGATCTTTTAAGATTTACCCATTTGAGAAGTGGATCCTTTATTAAAATTGGATCATGTTTGAAAATTTGTAAATAAAAGTCTAAAATTTTTATTTTGCATTTCAATGTAGAATTATATAAATATTTTTTACCGCTCAACCTGCGTGAATACGCGGGTATTAACCTAGTGCCTACATTAATGTTTGTTATACTCTTGCCTACAATATTATTGTTTGCTTATATTATCATATGTCATTGTATTTTATATCATTCTACATTTCCTAATAGTATATTGACCAATTGTATGCTATGTTACTGAATTGTATTTTTCATTATATGTTACCTTAGAGCATGTCAACCTAGTATACTTTATCCGGTTTATGTTTTTATATTAGTAGGTAAAGTCATAATTATAATATTTCAGTATTGTATTATTTGGATCATAATACGTTTGAAATTAAGCATGGGGTCTCAACAGAGCGATCACTCTATCCCTTGGATATAGGTAAAACTCACTCCCACCTTACCCTCCTAGACCTTGTCTATAACTATACTGAGCGAAGTATCTAAAATCATGGTTAAAAATGAGTTTGTGGTGCAAAACAATAAATAAAATAAGTTTGAGGGGTTAAAATTGCATTTTTTCATTTCTCTCCACTTATCTCTCCATCTACATTATTTAACTAGGTTTAACATCCGTGTGTTACACATTATTAAATGTTTCTTTTGAGCTATAGCATCATTATTAAATGGTTAACTGTATAAAAAAACTATATAAATTTTTTTATATAATTTTAAAAAAAATCAGACCCCAGACAAGAGCCGCCCCTGAATGACGATACATTATTGTCACCTCACTTTATCCTACTTGTCACTCTCACATTAATCATCTTAACTAAATTAAAAATCTTGGTTTCTGATTGAATCAATTTTGCATAAATATTTATAAAAATTTATTTCCTTTAATATCATAAAATTTGAATTTAAAATTCAGACGATTAATTTTTTACAATTTTTTCACCGTAATAGGAAATTTAAATTTTGTTATGTTCTATTAAATTTAAAGTTTAATTTAAATTCGAAAAGCTATAGATTTATACACCTTAAATTTTTATGTTTGAAAGTTCAACACTGAATTATTTCATTAGAAAAATACATAATTATTTAAATATTATGTATTTTTATTCGACTAGTATTATACGAATATCTTACATAGGTTTGGATGTAATTAATTCACAAATATAAATCTATCTATTGTAAATCTATTGACATATTAAAAAAATTATAAACCCAATAACTATTTAATAAATTAGGCACATTACTCCCTTTATTCTTTTAAACCCAATTACCCATCACCCCATAACTATTTTAAAAACTCAGTCGAGCTAAGCTCCCTCATTTATGTTAACAAACTTAAAGTTTAGGTTCTTGCTCAGCTTGTTTATGAACGAGTTGAGCCTCAGCCGGCTCATGAGCTAATGTTTTAGTTTATAAAAAAGTAATAATAATATTTATTACACATATTGATATATATATAAAACAAGTAATATATTTTTTGTATTTGTTTATCTAAATTCGTGAAAACATTGATACGTAATATATATTTCAAGCACTATGACCATTATATTGTATTTTTATATTTAGTTATTCGTTAAAATATATGAAAATGACCATATGTTTATGGTTTATTTAAATAAATGTCATAATATTGGTTTATAATTCAAATAATCTATAATTAAGGTTGTAGTTTATACGAGCTAACGAGTTACGAACCGAACTAACCTTAGCTCAAGCTCGACTTGTTTAGAATAAAACTAAGCTCATTTTAAACCGTGTTTATTTTGAGCGAAGTATTTTCAAGCGTTCTGCGAGTTTTTCGACATGTAATGGCTAGCTTTCAAGAAATGAAAACTCGTTGAGAATTACGATAATATTATATTTCTGTTATGTATTAATTTTTAATGCCTATAGACAAACTTTGTTATGTATTTGAAATTTAATTTGACTAATATCTAATAACTACTAGATTAGTACCCGTGTACTACACGGATTTTAGTTTTATATGTTTTAACTCAATTTACATATCAAATTTATTTTTAACATATCTCTTATTAAATCAATTTGGATATTTACAAATATATTCATATAACAAATCATATGTTAAAATAAAAGATATGATTTATAATAGTTGGTAAATTTTTATTGAAACATATCGGGTTAGGAGATAATTCATGATAATTGTTAATTTTTTATTTAAACATATCGAGTTATGAGATAATTAATGAAAATTGGTAAACTTTAATTTAAACATATCGGGTTAGGATAACTCATAATAATTGATAAGTTATTTATTTGAACATATCAGGTTAAGAGATAATTCATGATACTTGGTACATATCGGGTTAAGATATAGATCATGATAATTGGTAAATTTTGTACTTGAACATATCGGGTTAGAAGATAATTGATGATAATTTGTGAATTTTCAATTTAAACATATCTGGTTATTTCGAATATGGAGCATACCATGACCCATCTAAAAATTCTCCATCAAATTAATTTAGAACATGACATCTAAGCAAAATCCTATGTGGAGTAGTTAAAATGGTGACATGTGGATGTGTTACTCAATTATTAAAATAGGTAGATTTAGGTATATTGGTTTTCATTGGTTCCAATTATTACATGTTGTCTTCTACCGGTCCTAATTATTGAATTGGTTGTCAACGGTCCCAACTTTTATCACATTGGTAACCACTGGTCCCACCGTTAAATTTTTTTAACGCCGTTAAGTTTTTTCCAAATTCAATACCAATGTTATAAGCCTTTTGATCGGAACGATAATATAAGTCGATTGATGGAAAAGTTACCTCAAAACGGCGCTTCGAACAACGAAATAGTGCTTCAATCGGGTGTTTAAATCTAACGATGATTCAATCGGATGTAAAAATTTTATCGTTCAGAGAGCCTTTTCGAGAAAACTTTTACATCAATCGACAAGTATTATCCTTCCGATCAAAATGTCTAAAACATCGGTCTTGAATTTGAAAAAAACTTAGCAGCGTTAAAAAAATTTAACGACGGGACCAGTGGTTACCAACGTGATAAAAGTTGGGACCGTTGACAACCAATTTAAAAGTTGGGACCAATAGAAGACAAAAGGTGATAGTTGAGACCAGTGAAAACCAATATACCAACTATTTATTTTGTGAGTCAAACCGGACCGGGCCGAAAACATTTAATATATGACAATAGATAACTATTTAAAAAAAATCTAATCCCCCATAAAAAGTTTTTTGAATTAACACACATTGGGAAGACTATGAGAAAAATCATGCAACACACCCATGTATCATTGGGAAAAAAAATATAACTTATAGTTAAATTTAATTTTTTAACAGCTAGATATTACATTATGTATCGAACTCCACTTAATCGATATTGGGTCTGATTAAGATAACATTTATTTGTCATTCAAATAAAAAATCTACACCACGTACAATTAATTAATTATACTAACCCAACATACGCAGAACTTAAACCCTTAATCCTAAGGGGAGCCTTACCACTTTAATTCCAATTGAAAACAACAAATTTTAATTATATGAGTCAGACTTAAACCTATGACCATCTAAAACTTAACTTCTTCAAAAGATTTTGTTTCTGGCACTGCACCACAAACCTACTACTCTATATTCAAATGAGTGTCATTCGACCGGTCATTAACATTCCAACTATATATATCATATAATTTATACTAGTTTTTAATAACAATGACAATTCTGACTTAACAATATACTTTTCTATAGTCCATGTATGTTCATATCTCATACGTGATTTTAACCATCGATTATTAGTTTGACGCTCAAGGATAACACCAATCCGTTCCAGAAGAAAAGCAAGTAGCTGATAAAAAGCCTCTCATGACTATAATAATTTATAATTAAATACTTGCTATTTAATAATTAAACAAATAAATTGAAACCACGAGAGGACTTTAATTAGCTTGTTTTATTCATGTTGATGGTATTGAAATATAATTTATAAAATACTTGTGCCGTTAAAAAAAACTACAAATTGCATAATAAACATTTGGTGAGATGTAGAGGATATATATATTAGTCAAAGGTAGTGTTGATTGAAAGACGAGTATACGCGTTGATGATGTCTCCAATGAGTTAATTTGCGTTGACCGTAATTTTTGGTCTCCTCCGTACAGTTACTTGCTTACCCTTAGTACACTTCTCAAATATCGTCACTGTCTACGTAGTATGTGCGTAACATATACATGTTAGTCAAACTCAAAAATGCAAGTCAACTATGTCTGATTTTTCTTCAAATTAATGTTATTTAATTATCTTATCTTTGACTCATTCTTTTTTTCCTTTAGATGATCAATCAACGATTGATTTATTGATAAATCAATCAACGATTGATTAAGTTGTGAAAGAAGTTATAAAGATAACACTTGATGATTGCTAATAATAATAATAATAATATAAATCAGTCGATAGAAGTAAGAATAATACAAAAACAAACAATAAACGTTATAATACAAACATACCCATAAATACAATTACCTAGGATTGATCCATACACGTTTTTTAGAATATATAACCATTTACGGACGGAGGTATAAAGAGTATAGAGGTATTCTGAGATATTCCTTAACTTTCATTGCGAAGTATAATTTTTACTGATGTAAGTATCGAAATACCACTTTTACTTACTGTTTTAAATACCGGGATATCCCTGAACGAAAATTAGGATAACCTTGAATGAAAATTTTCTTGTATGATAGCCCTGAAATCTTGTTCCGGATCCTTTGTTATGGCCAATTAAATACTCTTTACTTCTTTAGAGACAACATGGTCTAACACCGTAACAGATGGTGCTATGTTGTCGATTCCTTGATGACGACACACTTTAAGGGTCGTTTTTATCTCGCCTGAGACCATATTTTATGGAGTTCTCGGGCCTGGTCTACGCTTTCACAATCAAACATACAACATATGTATGTTAAACTACTAAGTGAAAATTTTATAATTTATTACAAGTCATTAATTTTTTAAAAGTGCTCATAATTTAACCTAAATTACTTACGGGCTGTTTGGTAGCTTCTGAATAACCTCTAAATAACCAGTAATAATCTACCTCTTAACGATTTAAAAATCAATTATAAGGTAAGTTTTAAAAATATAATGAATGAGGTGAGGTCTTACCATTCAGATGCTACATTTTAACCATTCAGCATCTTTTTATCACTTAACGGTTCAGAGATTTTGAATCATTAAGAGGTAAGACTCTGAATGACTATTAAGAGGCTACCAAACACTCCCTTAATTATTTTAAGAAAGACTAGAATCTAACTTCCTTAAGATGAGAGCTAATTATTTATAATCAAACCAAGTTAGTGGTTGTTATTATATGTTAAAGTAATATCTAAAGTCCAATGGAGTATTTGTTTTAACTTAAGTAAACTTCGTTTAGTTTCCTTAAAATTTGTCTAAAATAATAATCTGCATACAATAGCTTTAAAATTGCGTTTTGCCTTCTTAAACTTATCAATATGTCACCGTTTGCTACATCCGAATTAATTTCATAAAAAACAAACGGTAGCCAGTCCCATGTGTTCCTCACATGAGGAGCAATTTAGTCATTTTCAAGACGTTTCCTAATCAATGGTAGAGATATGTGATAGATATATGAGACCGATTAACGTTTGCTTTTGACGGAAATAATTCGGATGTAGCAAACAGTGACAAATTGATAAGTTTAGGGAGCCAAAACGCAATTTTAAAACTATTGTATGCAAACGATTATTTTGGGCAAACCCCAAGGAGGCAAAACGAAGTTTACTCTTTTAACTTTTAATTAACTTTCACGAATACGATAATGAACAACGTGTTCGGATCATTTTCGACATCCTCTTTTTATCTTAATGGATTATAATGTCCTGAAGGCCAAAAAGATCATATATATGTCAAAAATATCATATCTAGATAAGGTTAAGAGGTATGTACGTTAATAGTGAAACACAATGGGAAAAACAAATCCAACTTTGTCGAGTTGTCATGAAAACTGAAGAAGAAAATTTTGGTACATCGTTTATCTAGATTACTTCATAAAAAAAAATTCGGTTCTTGTATCGTGTCATTCCTCATCTATAAGCAAAACGCACTTTGTCAAATGTATTATGATAACAAAATTGTACATAAAATACAGGGTTGCATCAAACCGCCGTCCTTAAATATAGATTGTTTGGCATGTAAGGAGGAGTGCCTACATCTTATGACCAATACGTTGATTAACGCTTCGATTGTTTAGGACAATATCGCGCTAGTCCTCCAGTTTAATGCCATTCCGGTAGGTTTTCTTTTTTTCTTGTCCCTATTCATTCATTATCGGTGGTTTCCGGAGGCAGTTGGGGGTGGTGGTGGCTATAGTGGACGACGTGGGTGTTTCCCTTTGATAAGGAGTGATAGGTTACCATTGACCTACGTCAACTTGGGCCTCCCTGTACACATTTGTCGCTTCCGACGTCCTCCTTCTGTTACTATTATGGTCGGTGCGTGGTAGCGATGATTTCCGATATGAGGCATTTTGTTTTGTAGTGGTTTGGTTTAACCCGTCTCTCTATACCTTGCGCATATAAACGTAGTGTTTTTTTTAATTTACTCTAAAATAAACACAAAACAATGATTAAAGATATGTTAGTCATTTAAGTTATAACTAATAAAAGCCATTGATGTTGGGTGTTTTCACAGTATCAACGCCTCAAACAATGATCCTAGTATATCGTACTTATTATTCGCCACATAGGGGTGGATCAGATGGAGGTTTCTCAAGCGGCTCAAAGATTAATATGTCAAGCTGGAAGCATGCGTTTCAAATATTTAGGTCTTCCTATCGGAGCGAACATGAACCACATCAAGAACTGGAAGGACATTATTGTTATATTTGATTCCAGATTATCTTCATGTAAAGCCAAATCCTTATTGATACAAATTCCACGGAATATCCAAATGGCTCAAACACAATTGATTAATCAAAGACCACAAATCGAACCAAAGGTTCAAAGAACAAAGTTCTTATAGTTAAACTCAATCAAATACTAATAACAATAAACTTAGAACACTAATACTTATAGCAAACCCTAACAGCCCTAGAGATAACTATAAATAATGAAATCATACACTAACTAAATAAACACTAGATAATTAAGTAAATAAATATAATTTAAATATTTAGATAATCTGCATCACTTATCATTCAAGGGGGTATTTGAGAGTCTCCCCATATACTTCTTTTCATTATATAAAGCTCCAATACATGTGATTGAATCTCTTGAGCGAATTAGGAAAAGGTTCTTATGGTCTGGTTCTCAATCAGGGGCTAAGATGCGTTGGTTTAATTGGAATAGGATTTTGTGTCCTAAGGATATGAGCGGCTTGGGTATTGGTTCTTTGAGGTCCATGAATTTGGCTCTTATTGGGAAATGGTGGTGGAGGGAAAAAATTAAAACCAAAAGCCTATGGTTCAAGTTATCTATGTTATTACAGGTATGTGGAAAAACATCATTTCTATAAATAAAGATTTATATGCTCTTTCTATTTATTTGTATAGGAGCATTGGTGTTAGAACTGATAGAGGTGACAAGATTGATTTTTGGGGAGATTATTGGATTGATCAAGAAACTGTGGGGGAAAAATTTCCAATCCAAATTATCTCTATCCAAACAATGCAATGTTGAGGAGTGTTACACGGTCGTTAATGGTGTGATAACATGGAATATAAACCTGAAGTGTTATCTTCAATATGGTAAAAAGTCAATCAAATGAAACATGTGCAAACAAGTTGTTCATAGCATCACGATGATAACCACATCAGATTCTTGGGAATGGAAACACTCGGGGGATCATTTTTTCACCACAAAGTGGCTTAGATGGATTATTAAGAACATTTTTTTCCCTTAAATGAATGATGGATATGAAAGTAACCCTTGGCTGCCAATTAAAGTGAATTTCCTACACTAAGGGGGTAGTGTTGAATGAGCTTCCTACTAAGATTGTTGTTGGCCAATCGTGGTATTCCGATAGGATCGGTTTCTTGTCCCTTATGCAATGACTTTGTTGAAGATATCAACCATTTATATGCCTTATGTTGTGTTGCTAGAGAAGTCTAGCTCATGTGGGTAGATTTTGTTTAGAACAGCGGTTGATGCAATGGTTTATGATCAAAGCACTAGTAGGTGCAATGACCGAGATCGAAACTCCGCCTCTAACACCAATAGGTGTTTTTCATCGGCATCTGGGCCTTCCCCATTACTGCGAACGCGGTGGAGGCTTACCACAACCCTCTTTACGAGCCAAGTTGATTGGAGTCGGAACTCGTCAACCAATTGTTCCAGGAAAAAACCGGGCAGAAACTTTTAATCATGTGGTAGATGGATCAATATTCCTATCATTCCCTCAAACTCTATATGCTTGTTGGATACTTCGACCTAAATGCTCAAAAATTCAGAAAGAGATCGAAGGGGTGTTAAAAACTATGATTTGGTGCATATGTACAGAAAGAAACAACCACATCTTCAAAGGATCAAAGATTTCGATGGGAAACATTTGAAGAGATTAGGATCCTTAGTTTTATTTAAATTAAAAATAGTACGTCTTGAAGTTTGTTAGATTTGTCCATTTGGTCTCGTTTAACTTCTCTCATAAAATGTAGTTCTCTTCCCTGTATCTTGCTTCTTGTTAATGTTTTCTTTTTAATAGAATTTATACATGCCATTAAAAAAATTTTAATTTAATGTATTATATTAAATAAATTAAAAGTATAAAAATCATAAAATAAGTAAAGAGATTTAAACATTAAAGTGTAATTAATATTTAATATCCTGTAGTACTATTAAATATTGCATATCTATATCTATATATATCTATATTTATATATATCTATATCTATACCTTCTAATAAAAAAGGGTTTGGATGACACTTGGCAATCATTAAAGGCACTAAGAAAATAGTTTTCCCACTCAAATTTTTTATAACATTTTTATTAGATGAAGATTTACATACCATAAGTAAATTAACTTTTAATTAATTTAAATTTAACAAGGTAATCAAATGAATTTTTTCCCCAAAAATTATGTTACGATTTTAAATTATTTGTTTTGAAAATATAAAAATCATATTAACTTTTATTTTTTATTTACTTCCTTAACTATTATTTTTCCATAATGACGTATTTCAGTTTAACAATTTGCATTCAGTTGTTTCAAAAATTTTCAACATTGCAAAATGTAATGTTATTGATCAATGCATTTACATTGCTAATTAACCAAAGTATTGGCAAGATCCTCGCCAAATATATACATGTATCTTGTCAATTGAAGATGATGATTAATGTTGTCTGTAATTTGTTTGTGAGCTGTAACAAACATTTATTTAACTTAATAACATCTAACTTATTTCAAATGCTTATTTTTAAGAAAGAAAATGTTATACAAAGATAAAGAATTTTATATTTTATTCTTATTAGATCACTCAAGCTTTGTTTGTTTCAATTAGATAACTTAAGTTTAAAATGTGTTCTACTACTAGGTATTAACTTGTATAATACATAAAAACTGATTTTTAGGTGAATTTAGGACGCGTTTGAGTTTTTTTTCTATCATCAACTATATTTTACAGTTTTACTAACTGTTTTTTCTGCCATTAAATTTCTTAGGACTTGTTTTGTGAATTTGTAACCTACTTTTTCTGCATCATATTTGTTTAAAATTTTCACACTTTTTTTCCCAATTTTTAAAATTTTTTGCATTTATTAAAAAGAGATTGTCGCTCGTTAAGAATTTTTACATATTTAGGAAAATTTTCACAACTTTTGTTTTTCATTTTGTAAAAATTTTGTGAATATTTATTTTATTTTACATAGAATTTTAAAATGTTTCGTCAATTCTCATTACATTTAGTGGTGGGAAAGTAGAAACAATTGTTTCTTGAAGTTATCTCTTGAAAAGTTAATGTTTACCTATTGTACAAGTTAATTATTTAGGGTTGAAACACCTTTTTAAAGTTAAATTATGTAACTGAAATAAAAAAAAAGCTTGAGTGACCTGACTAGAACAAAAATGAAACATGGTTATTTTGTTTACAAAGTTACTATGTTTCATAACAATTTAAATTTATCTGTTTTTCATGTCCTTACCCGTGTAACACACAGGCTTAAGTTATTCTCAAAAAAACAGCTTGGTGCAACGACATAGATCGATGCATTCAGAGGTGCAAGGATTGAGATCGAAACTCCACCTCTAATACCAATAATTGTTTTTCTCGGCATTGAGGTTTTCTCATTACTACAATAACAACAGAGACTCGCCACAACTTTTCTTACAGACCAATGATCATATTCAAAAGTCAAAACTCGTCAAACAACTGTTCTATGAAAAAACCAGACAAGAACCTTTAACCATGTTACGTAAAACCATTTGACTCTGACACAAAACCAGACCGTAACCTAGGATAAACTTCATTACCAATACCTACCAAACGTAACAATAGTAAAAATTAAACTTAGATTTGTTATATAAAAGTCAGATAATATTAGCACTAGACCATAAACGAGGACATCGTATATTATAGTTATAGTTTAATAAGTCAACAATCTTTAGTAAGTATGGGTAGGAGATGAGCGAGTAGCTATCTATCCTCCTCCGTACACAAGCATTGACGCGTGTCCCCGGAAAACGCGTTTTCCACCCCTATTTATCTTCAACTCCCACACTTCTCTTTCTCTACAATTCCATCCTTTTTATTTTTTATTTTCATTTCATATCAAAACTCAAATGCACCTGCAACAACAACTATCAAATCATTTACACAACTAAACAAACAATCAAATCCTTCATCTTCAATGGCTATCAATGAACCTTCAATGTTCAGATCCACCGACTCATGGTACCCTGACGCTTTCGCTAGAGAGACCGAATCAGCTCTCACCAAAGCCTTACAACAATCCTTCTTCGATACTCATCATCCTATTCAATCTCATTCTCAACTCAATCATCCGTTAATCTCATCCTCGTTTTTCGTCAATCAGACTCATGATTATACTCCTTCAGTTTCGACTGTAACCGGATCCGTATCCGGATCCGGTTCAGATCCGGAAACGCCTGGATCGAAACGCAGTCTAGGTGTTTCGATTGCTAAAACAACAACAACGAAGAGGAAATCACGTGCTTCGAAACGATCAATGACGACTTTTATACAAGCTGATCCGGCGAACTTTAGGCAGATGGTGCAGGAGGTTACTGGAGCTAAGTTTGAAGGAAACGGTAGGTTGCCGGTGGTGAAACCGGAGCCGCTCCGGCAACCGTTTGTTAACAAGTTGCAAGGTTTAATGTTGCCGACGTTAGATACTTCAGCTTATTTGCTTGATGTTCCCAACACTAATAATAATACTCGCCGGTTCCCGCCGATGAGTCAAACGACGGAGAACAACGGTGTTGCAGGTGTTGCTGTTGGTGATTTTTACTCGTTTTCTAGTTTTCCTACACTTGAATCATCGATCTAGTTACAATCTCTTGCTTTTTTGTCGATGTTGTTTTAGGGGAAAATATATCGTTTTTATGAGCAACACCTGGTTTATTATTAGTTCATCAAAATCCAACTCACATTTTCATTGCTTCATATTTTGAAATTAATTAACATCATCATATCTTAGATGTAATTGTAAATGTATGCATTGAATGTTTAAGATTAACAATTTACATGACAATGGTACACGATGAGGTCGGTGGCCTAAATGTTAGTCAAATGTTTGTCAGAAGAAGAAAATTATTGAAGGTGTTAAGAAATGAAATGAGAATAAAATATATTACAAGTGTGTATTGTACGTCTCAGTAGTAGGTATTTTTGTCAAACTCACGGGTATTTGTGTCCAATTTACAATTGCATGAGATATTTTGATAAACAGTGGTGACCTGTCTCTTTGATGATGGAGTTGATCCTTTAAAATCAATATATGGATAATAATTAACCTCTGGTTTAAGGTAGGTTTAGTTGAACACTACACATGATAGTTTCTGAGCGTCGTTAAAAATATATGTTTTATAGCTTGTAACAATACTTGGTGGCGGAGTCAAGTTTTTTTATTTTTTTTTGTCTCTACCAAAACTTTTTTTATAACTTGTAACAATACTATGTGAAATTGTAGTCAAAAAAGCGAAAATTGACTTCTAACTTAGGCTTTTCATTTTAAGTGGCGTTTAGGGGCGGATGTACATGAAATCGAGCCGTAGCCCACTGAACAATGATATTTTAAAAACATTATGATATAACTTCGGATATTTTTAATGATACACACGAAAATGATGATAAAAAGTCGGGATATTGCTAATGATATACAAGATAATAATGATTAATATGGTAATATGAGACGTTATGTTGGAAAATGATTTGATGAATATCTGTGGTTAGGTGCACTAACAAAAAAATCATTTTAGTATATGAATGAACGGAAAAAGAATTGGGATACCCATAGTATTTTAGGCTAATTCCGTCACCGGTAACATTATTGGTTAAAAATAAGAAGAGTGATGGCATCATTCGTCAAAAAAATTTGAGGTTAGTCACATCCTACACTTAATGTAGAAAAACTAATGTTGGTCGACTCCGATTCATCTTTAAGTACTTTTTCGTTGCTAATGTTTGCGAGTAGTTTAAGAGTATGATAGTTTACTGTTTTAAATGAAAAAAAAATCCATAACCATCCTTTCACTGAGAATGTTTATGTTTACTTTTTTAAAAGTACACTAAACTAAAACAAAACATCACAACATTCACAACTATCAGCAACAAACAGATTTATGAAACAAATTTGTAACTTGTCACGGTAATAAATAACTATGATCAAATTTTTTAAAAAACATATTTAAAAATTGAAATAAAAATGATAGGTGTGGTTGAAAGAGACGAATATAAAAGACCGGCAGTGGTTACTGGTTAATAGTCAAAGTCTCATTTATTTATGAATTTTGTTGACGAAACGGAGGTTGGCAATTTATTTTATAATTTATTTATTTATTAGAAATTGTTACATTTTCTGACTAAAGCATGACATCATTATTGCGTAGTCCTTTTTGTCAAAGCAACACCTTCTAGAAAATTTAAAAAGAGATTATTCCATTTGAGGATAGAACAAGTTGCATTTGGGATAGAAAATTACACACTTTGTTTACTTTTTAAATATTTTGCACCATTGTGTACTTTAAACAAATAAAAAACTAGACAAACAAGGAGACTATTTGTTTTATATTCGTTAGCTAAAACGCTAAAAAAATTGACGAATGATTTATAAACATTCAATTGTTTACTAATCGCCATCTGATAATCTCATATAGGCATAATTTGTTTTTCCCAGGAGACATTTCTGTCTAATTACCTATTTTTCTTAAGGATCTAAATTTTTAAAAAAATAAGGAATTTTTTTTTAATGGTGAGACATGTCACATTCTTTAATCAGTGACATCACAACTAAATGTGTTAGAAATGTTCATTACTCAAATCGTATTCTAATATTTTAAAGATCGGTTATGATTTCATGCTCTTTATGATGTCATATATTTTTAAGTTTTTATTCCAATAAATACTAATATGCTTATTCAAATAATCTCAACCTTATTCGAATCGAATTTGAATTTAATTTTGAAAATCCCAAAGTTTGAATAATTCGAATAAGCACCCCCTAATCACCACCAGGGACGTTAGTCAAACTCGAAGCGGATGAGAATACCCGAAGCCTAAAACGGTATGGGACACGCATGAGATAGGGTAAGCGAGAATTGGATCGAAAATGAGATTAGTTTTATTTTTTTAGCTTGTATGGAAACAAATATGAGATTACATAATATATCGGTCTCGACTATCAAGTAAGTACATATGTTATGATACCTAATTATATATACAAAGTTAATTTAATTCTTATTTTCTTTTACTTGATAAATGCTATTTTATGCATTGATGATGTTTATCAATTTTCTGGCCACGTGAACGTTGAATGGGTCTTAGAAGTTAGAAAGCAAAAAAAACATAAAGTATTTTTTGGCTGGGTTTGCGAGAAAAATTTAAGGCCCTCATCGTCGGACCCACCCCTATTGGACGGGTTACCACTCCTTTAATTTTTTTAATTGTTTTTATGTATTAAATTATCGATTGATCATCGTAAAATTTAATTATTAATCTTTTTGTTTAGTCGAAAACTTTTTTTGATTCGGTTTATAGCCAATAGGAGACACATAATATATATAATTATGGATTGAGTTAAATTATAATTAGGAGATAGTATTATACGTATTTTTTATATTGTTATGTATAATCATTTATACTCAAACATGTATGTATTATAACATCAAGTGTTTTACAATTGCATAAAACCATCAACAGGGTTGATAATTCTGATAGTCATGAGTACAGGAAAGAAATACATAAATAAACCAACTATTTTGCTAGGTAATCGCGGAAATGGTGGAATCTAGGTTCTCAACATCACTATTTTTATTATTTTATACCATAACACAAGTCATCTAACATAGTGTTATTTGGAAACATTGTTTGATTTCATTCACTTCTTATTTGTAGATTACTTAGTGACTTAAGAAAGATGTAACATGGAGGCAAAAGAGATTTAAGACACCAAATAAATAATTCGTTTTATAAGGTTTAAGAAAAATAATCCTAACTTGAACCTCAAAATGATGATTTACCAAACTTTATTTAACTTGGTAAATTACTAGAGGATGCTTCAAGTATTTATCAAAGAAGAAATAATGTAAAAAATGAAAAATAATTAAAAAAAAGGACAAAACTCCATTTTTAGTCATTTATGTTTATATAAACATGCACTTTCAGTCATTTATGCACAAAACTCATAATTAACATCCTTTGTCTTTAAAATTGTTGCATTAGTAGCCTTTAACACTAACGTTGTTAAAGTTTCCCGCTAAGTCAATAGCAGTTTCGTCTTTTTACCCCAAAGGACTCTTTGAGTAATTTTAGTTAAACTTAAAGGAAACATTTTGCAGTTTTAATATCTTTTAATTAAAAACATGGTTTATTTATGTATTTTTAAAACTTTAATGCATATTATTATATAATTAAAATATAGACATTTTTATAAATACATATAATGTTTTTATTATCATAAATCAGAAAGAAACTTTGCGAGGGGAATTGATTTTATCATCATAATTTATGTTCAACATACACGCATTTATACAAAAGCTATAACCGACATTATATTAAATATGCTATTTACTCTACATAATGAAGGTATTATGTCTTGTTAAGCGTACAATCTACAACATTTATGTAATTATTACATTTTTGTAAGTAGTGTGAAGTTAAGAATTACATTTTTTGTATTTTTAATTTTTATGTTTATTAAACATTTCTTATGATACGGATTTAATGTTATATATGTCATTGTAATCTACGAATATATTTAAAAAGTAAATAAAATTGTAAAACGTTTTGTTGTTCAAAAATGTACTCGTGGATAACTTTAAAATGCAAAAGAAATGTACTTATAAAACTAGTATACATTTTAATTAAATGATAAAATGCATAAAAGTTTTAAAAATACATAAATAACCAAAATTTTTAATTAAAAGATATTAAAGTTACTGAATACGCCATTCAGGTTTAACAAAGTTACTCAAATAGGCCTTTAGAAGTAAAAAGACTAAACTACCATTGACTTAACTGAAAATTAGCACCGTTAGTGTTAAGGGACTACTAATGCAATAAATTTATGGACAAAGGATGTCAATTGCGAGTTTTGTACATAAAAAATCGAAAGCACAAGTTTGTATAAACACAAAAGACCAAAAGTGCAATTTTATCTACTTTGTAAGGTTTTGTTTTCAAGATATTCTAATGTTAGTTGTATACATTTATATCATATATATAATATCCTATGATATAGTTTTGCATATTACACCACATCTTATTATATCATATTACGTTACATATTACATTATATTAGTTTTACGATTATTATATCATTAGTAATGTGTCAAAAGTATTTATAAATAAAACGTTCATAACTTTTGTATACAATATAATTTTTTTAAGTTACACAAAACTACAAGCATTTTATCATATTTAAAACGTGTATATATAAAAAAACAAACTTTCTTTCAGCTCATTTTTTATTATTAACATTATACTCGCTTTAAAGAGAAAAAATGTTCGTTTATATGGTGTAATTTGTTTTAAAAAGGAATGTCGTATGTGAAGGTTATAAACGTTTTAAAAAAGAGGGAATTGACATGTGCCTTGTGTCACACCCCGACCGATGGCGGAAACCTCGGGGCGGACGATAGTAATTGATTGTCCATAGCACATGGTAATTAAATGAGAGTTTAAATAGCATTAAATCCAAGTTAAATGTGTTCCAACACTAAACATAGCATAACCCAAACAAAAGCAAAACAATAATCAATAAATAAATATAATGTTTTTAATTAACTAAGTCCAAGACCCTAGTTATGAAGCATCCAAAAATGTCCCCTAAGTTGCGTTTCCTGAAATCATGTGAAAAGTAAATGGATCAGCTAACGAATTAGCTGGTGAGTAGACATAGGTTTTGCATACATATAATAATGATAAAACATGATTTAAAATGATTCAATTCACATGTAATGCTAATACTATATAAATTGCGAGTGTGAACACAATATATAAACAATTTGCATAATCAAACCATTTGACTGATTAACTTGCATCCACTTAATCACACAGATTAAGTGCCGTGTTGTACCCAAACTGATTAAATATGCATCCACTTAATCACACAGATTAAGTGCCGTGTTGTACCCAAACTGATAAAGGCAGTTACAATCACCACTCGAAAGCCATATGGGGTGGGCTTGTCAGGCCGATAGATCTATCATTGAAACTGAGGTTTGTAATAATTAATGATTATGCCTGTTAATTGTATATCACATTATGAACACGTATTTGCAAGTAATAACATAAACATGTATTGAATTGAATTGAATGTAATGTATAAATGAATAAAATGAATAAATGAACAAAAATGAATAAAATGAATAAAAGTGATTTGATAGATGTCACATGATTTCCCCCAAAATAATAAAGCGTAAAAAGAGGCTATGAAATACTCACTTGTTCAAGCACAAAGAAAATAATAATAGAAAAGATCTGAATGTTGATTTAGGGCGCCGTGAAGTTTCCTTGAGATTTAACCTAAGGAAAATAGGGCGTATTTGATGAGTTTCGGGTTATAAAGAAGTTTTAGGATCTAGGGTTTTTAAATTGGGATTTGGAGAGTTTAAATTATATAATTGGTATTTGTAAATTAATGAATGTAACGTAGAATGTTTATTTAATAAATTTTGGAAGATAAGTATATTTATTTTGTATAATAAAAGATATAGTTTTAAAAATTTTATAAGACTTGTATATATATATATATATACACGTAAATCATGACACGTAATTTTGTATAAAAACTAGTGATCAATAGTTATTAACTATTTAATAGTAATTAAAGAATTATTAATTTAATAATAAAACTGCTTCATTATTTAAAAAAAAGAATAGGGATTTGAGGGCAGCAGGATTCGAACACGCGACCCTTGTGATTTTATGCACGCGACTAACCAGCAGACCAGAAGTGTTTTGTTGTTTAAATCTGGAACAAAATTAATAAAGTGCAATATTAACAAAAACTCCAAATCTCATATGAACCCTAGAAATTAAAACCCCCAAGAACAAATCTGTGAATCAAATTAATGTTAGGGCTATTGTTCTATGATCCCCTACGAATCCATTGAATGTAATTGTTACCTTGTTTGATGACCAATTGAAACAGAAAAAGAAGAAATAAGAACTCGAACTCGACCGGATCGAAGACGGATGTGTGTGGTGTTTGATATGAAATTTTGTTAACAGAGATTTGTGATGGATGTGTGGGAGTATTCTGTACACAATATAGCAACCCAATTTTTACCCGAAAGATCCGAGACGCGTAATGGGTTTAAATTCGGGATATTTAGAATAAAATCGTATGATTTCTATATTTATGATTAAATTAACTTGCTGGAAACGTTTTCAAATCGATTAAGGAACGAGTTTTCGTTAATTATATCGAATCATAGGTGAAAATTATTGAGATTTGATATTGTTGCCGGAAATAGAAGTGGGTATTGGTTGATTTGTAGTATGATCATGAAATCAATGGTTTTTATTACGAGATTGAGTTCGAATCTTGTCTAAAAACGAGTTTGAGTGTTTTAATTTGATTGTATCGGTTGTTTTGGTGGATTTTGTGGCTCGCCGGAGCTCGCCGGACTCCGGTCGGCGGTTAACCGGAAAAACGGGGGAGGGATGGGGGTTGGGTGATATTTAAAAAAAATGTTACAGTTTCAGCCCCTCCATTTTCTATTGTTTTACATTTTGGTGATTTGTTTAGTCAAGGTTTATTTATAGTTTTAAAACATACATTTCTTGCACAAAGTTTATTATTATAGTTAATTGTTAACTAGTTTAAGTAATAACTAACTTTTAAGCATTTATAAAAGCTAGGGTATTATATATAAGTTAAAAGGATTGGATTTCCTAATAATGGGTCGCACATTTGAATAAGCGTCGTAAAATTTTTACTCTTTGTGACTAAATATCGTTTTTAAACGAGATAATTTATTACGACACCATTTCTGAATAAATGCTTTCATTTCATAATCAAGTAGAACGATTACATGAGAAAAGAATTAAACGGTTCGGGTTTACAAAATTTGAATCGGGTATGGATCGGGGCAAATGTTACAGTTAAGATCCCACATCGGTGGGGAGGAGAACTAAGCACTGCTTTATAAGAGTGTGGTAACCTCCCCTACCATGACGCGTTTTAAAACCGTGAGGGGCGGCGCCTGAGGGCGTTTCGGCTGCAAAAGCGGACAATATCATGGTGCGACGGGCTGGGATGTTACAGATGGTATCAGAGCCAGTCGTCGGCCGATGTGCCAGCGAGGACGCTGGTCCTCCAAGGGGGGTGGATTGTAAGATCCCACATCGGTGGGGAGGAGAACTAAGCACTGCTTTATAAGAGTGTGGTAACCTCCCCTACCATGACGCGTTTTAAAACCGTGAGGGGCGGCGCCTGAGGGCGTTTCGGCTGCAAAAGCGGACAATATCATGGTGCGACGGGCTGGGATGTTACACCTTGCATGTGAAGTAAAAAAAACAGGTATGACTAAAATGTCAATTTTCTTATTTTAACGAGATGTCACATGTCAATCTATTATTTCTTATTACTCTTCTTAGATTAAATTCTTTGTAGGCAAACCTCCAGATATATATATATATATATATATATACACACACACTCACTCAGACTACTTTATAATGGAACTCTTCAACATTGCCAATTTCTTCACTTCTAAGACGCTTAATCACAATGTACAACCCTTTAAAGTCAAACAAAAGAACATTGGATTTTATACTGTTTGGTAGGAGTTCATTTAGAGTCACCTAATCATATTTAGGTTAAGTAACTGTGAGGACGTTTAATTGATCAAACTGGTGTTCGTTGTAACTTAATAGAAACATGTAGGTGTCTTCTTGAGAATGGTCGATGGACCTATTTTGTGGTTTCTTTAAGTGAATATATATTTTAAGGTCACAGTTCCATAGAAAACACTTCCATTTAAGTGATAATCAAAACAACAGAGATTCGGGTGTAGGAGGCTTACTTCAAATCTCCGTTTTTCAATTGCCTTTCGTTCACTTAACTTTTCATTTCTTAATTAGTTTACTAGTTAAATTCCCCCCTTTAACACAATAATATTTTTAATAGTCGTGTCAGTCAGTTGAGTCTTTAATTAGTTAAATAATGTAATATATAAAGTCTTTTGGTTCAATACTCAGACTTACTTAATCTATATTACATTGCGTCGGTCCACTGCCAGTTGTGTGTTTAGGATAGTTTAATCAAGTCTAAATTTATTAATTTTAAAGCTTAGTTGTCTAAAGAGTTAATTAATTTATATATATTTTAGCACACATCAATAATTAAAATGAATAAATTTATTTGAAATAGATTTAACTCATATGTCGTATTAATACTATATTGCAAAAAGTGTTTAACATATTTTGATAAATAAAGCATAATTAACCCTTGATAACTAGCATCCACTTAATCACACAATTTAAGTGTCGTAATGAGCAAAATCATGTAAATTAATCAGTTAAAATCATCACTCGAAGCCATATGGGATGGGTTTATCAAGTAAATGGATTTATCACTGATTAGTTAGGTTTGAATAAATTAATGATCATGCCAATGTTATTTATCAAGTAATGTACGCATAGATTGGAAATAGAAACACTAACATGTATGTTGAAATAAATTTGAACAAATTGAATTAAATGAATAAACAGTGTTTGATATATGTTACATGTTTCACCCAAAGTATATAAAGTAATGAAAAATAGGTATGAAATACTCACATGGATTGTAGATTATCAAAACGCTAGTACAAGACATCGGCTAAAGTAATTCCATATAAAACATCCTAATCGATTTATAAAACACGTGTAAATGATAATCTGACTAATAAGTATGAAACTGAATGAAATATTGAAATTAGAGTTTAGTAAAAATGATTTATGGACTAGGGTTCTAATAGTAATCAGAGGCTTTTAAAGCAATAAATGGTTTGAATAAGAATGAATAGGTAACTAATTTATTCGACTAAAAATAGCTGAACAATAAGATAATTGAATTATTGCTAGTAATTAAATGAATAATAATTAAATAATAATAAGTAATTAAAATGTATAATGATTATTTATTATTACCTTAAATTCATTTGTGATATTAATAGTAATAATAATAAATAAGGATAATAATATTAATTAGTTTTTGAAATAGTTAATTTAATAATTAATTAAATAAATAAATAGTTAAAGTGGTAATAAATATTTATTGAATAAATCTTTATATAATATAGAAAAATGAAAAAAGCTTAGGTGTCATGTTTTTAAATACTCTTCACTTATGTGGCATCACTTATGTGGCATCACTTATGTGGCATCACTTGAGAGTTTTTCTCACAATATGTTATTTTATTTAAAAAATATATAAAAATATATTATAATAACACTAATTACATTTTGGTCCCCTAATACGTAGAATAATTTTAAAAATTTTAAGAGTAGTTACATTTTGAACCCCTCCTACTAAGGGTGTACACAAGTCGGTTTGTATTTGATAGAGTATAAAAATTAAACTTAGGGATAAACTTGATAATAACATACAATTAAAACCTCAGTGTTTTAGAAACATACATAACCTTTTCATACGAAATTATTTTAAAAAATAAACTACACCAAAAAAACGAGCGCTTAATTATCTTTAATTTGAGTATAATATTGTTATACTAAAAACAATTTAAAATACATGGTTAACCACGATTTTGTCTCAAAATTTATTGAAAACGTCATGAATATCGTTAAAATAACCACTTAAATGTTGTATTCCCGAGCGTAGCACGGGCCCTAAACTAGTTATATATATGTGTGTAATTAGAAATGATTAACCATTCCATGAATTTTATAAACTTTTTTTAAGGCTATAGTTCACAGTATACATTAATAAACTTTTATAATAGATTTTATAATTTTACAAAAAATAACTAATGAATAATTTTATGATAATATATATGTTAGTTATTGTTATTGGGATTTAAAAATAATTTGAAATAAATTGTTTTTAAATAATACTAAAAAATGCAGGAGTCCGTATTCGAACTCAGGTCTCAAGGGTTACAGTATTGTATTTAGCCAACAGATCAACACTTTCGTTGTCTTCAATTTAGTTTTAGTTGTTAAAATACACCAACGTTACAGAAACTGTGTCTAGCATGCAAACTAAATCACACAAACCCTATATTTCCAAATCACCAAATTGATCATGAATTTAATAGTCTCAATCCAATTAAGTTAAAGGATATTATTCTACGTATGATTATGAGTACAATGTATGAAATAATCACCTTGAAAGTTGCCGATTGATAAACATAATAAAAGAAAAGCAAGACCGTTTTTAAAGAGACCCAATTCGAATTGATTTGAAACGAAATTATCAATTTGATGATCCCATTCAGAAGATGAATATCCAGTTTAAGAACAAATCAAGATGAAGACTAAATCAATGTCTAGTTTTGTGTGATTAGAGATGAAATTGAAAGCCAGGAAAGTTTCATTGAGAGCGTGTAAATTGAGCTTAATAGTTTACATAATTATCCCTTAATGTTAGTTTTGTTAAAATATCGCTAAACTAATTATATCCTTATATAATATAGCAAAACAAAAAAATTCTATGTGGCATCTTTTCATAGCTTTTAGCTTATGTGGCATTATTTGAGAGATTATCTCACAATAATGATTTTTTTATTTAAAATATGTATATAAAATTTATTATAATAAAACTAATTATATTTTTGGTCCTCTAATATTTTGGAGAATTCTGAAAAATTTAAGAGTATTTATATTTTTAACCCTTTACTACAAGGGGTGTACGTGAGTCGGTTTATATTTGATAGAGTTTAAAAATGAAACTTATGGATAAAGTTAATAATAACATACAATTAAAGACCATTTTTTTATTTAAAATATGTATATAAAATTTATTATAATAAAACTAATTATATTTTTGGTCCCCTAATATTTTGGAGAATTCTGAAAAATTTAAGAGTATTTATATTTTTAACCCTTTACTACAAGGGGTGTACGTGAGTCGGTTTATATTTGATAGGGTTTAAAATGAAACTTATGGATAAAGTTAATAATAACATACAATTAAAGACCTCGTTTTATAAATATACATATTATTTTTATATGATTTTAAAAAAAATAAACTACACCATAAAACTAAACACTTTATTCTCTTTAATTTGAGTATAATATTGCTATAAAAATCTAATTTTGAAAAATATATCATGTGTTCCGTTTTACCACGGTTTTGTCTCAAAACTGAATGAAACATTCATGAACATCTTTAAAAGCATCACTTGAATTGTGTTCCCGAGCATAACGCGAACACTAAACTCTAATTTTATAAAACTTATTAATCATATTAAAAACTGTTTATGTATAATTAAGTTGATTTCTTTTATAAAATTATATATTTATAGAATATACTCATAATTTTATAAAAACTATTTTATAATCAATAAGTTCATTAAATAATGATAAAGTAGTATAATTAAATGATTAAATAAAACACAATGACCAACTAACTTATTTTATGATAAAGTGAAAAAAAATTATACTCCCTCCGTCCCATTAGAAGTGTCCTAGTTTGAAAAACACAAAGTTTTAGGCACATTAAATGATGAGTATTTTTGCTTGTCATTTGACAATAATACCCTTGACAATAAATATTATTGTGGGTCCATCATATTGTTTGTTTTATGTTATTAAGGTCAAATTTGGAAGTTTACAAATAAATTTTAAAAATGAACACTTTAAATGGGACAACTAAAAAAGGCAATATGGACACTTCTAATGGGACGGAGGAAGTATATAGCTAATTGAGTTCAGGTTTCTATTTTTGATCGGAGCAAATGTTATATCACTCTTCTGACATATTTGACTCTTTTGCACGTTTAGTTTTTTAAACTTGGATTTTTATCTTAATAATAATTATTTAGTTAAATATATTAAATTCAACTTAAAGATTTGGCCCGATAAGTCAGTAGTAAGCTTGAGCTTTTTATGAACAAACTTGACCTTCCAAACAAAAGATTTTTAAACTTTCAATGTGTCCTTTATTGGCGCCATTAAAAAAATAAGTGAGATAGATAGACTATATAAGAAAAATCCCAATAACCAAATAAACCATTTTTTTAAAAATTTTTACTCTTTTGGTACATTTGGCTCTTTTGCACATTTAGTCTCTTTTTAATTTGAATTTTCTTTTATCATAATAGACATTTTTAGTTAGAATGTATGTCATATGAATAATTGTGTAATTTCATTATATTGTAAGACTTAGGGCAAGGGGAGTGGTTGAACGAGGAAGGAGACGAGGAGGGAGAAGAGGAGGTCGCCGGCGAGGAAGAGATCTCGTTGGAGAGGTGATTGTGTGAGAGGGGCGAGGTGAAGACGAGGAGGAGGAGACGAGGAGGAGACGAGGACGACTCCTCCTCCGGCGAGGTTCCGGCGAGGTCAGTCCTCGTCTCTTCCTCGGTTGCCACTCCGTTCTCCCTTACAACTTTTAAATCATAATATACATCCCTATAAAGTTAAACAATTGGTGGTTCCTCATCATAAGCTTCTTCATTTAAGGAAGGAATGTAGGTGATTGGGTTTACTTCACGGTACACATACGGGTAAAACGAGGAGCTGTTAGTACATTAAAGGTGAATTAACACGTCTTTTTTACAGACATGCCTTGCATGGTTGGACGTTACATGTAGTATTACAATTGTTAATATGATTGGCTATCACCAGCCTTCATTTATGGTTGTTTTTCGACTTCAAATATGTTTCTTTCTAAGGTCCACTCATCCTTAAAAAGATAGAAATTTTAGTAAAATATACCGGAAGAAATTTGAAGAAATTTGACGTAAAAAAAGTTTAGAAATTACATTTATTTATAGCGTTAAAATAATAACATACATAAATTTAAAAAATTATTAACGGTTTCCAAACGACTAATAACTGCTACCCACCCAACGTCATGGTTTTTAAAACAGATTCATAACCACCATAAACGTTTTAATGAAACTTGAGAACACAATTTCAATTTCGGACATATGTTACAAAAGGATATGTATTAATTAATGGAGGTTTATGTCTTCTTCTTTCTTATATAAACAGAAAAATATCCCCAATTCAACTTAAACTCAAGTTCAGTAAAAGAGTGGTGATTTTCTCAAAAATCACGCAATTCGTAGTCATAATCATCGTCGATTAGTAGCAACAAGCAGCTGCTACTAATCTAGGATCGCAATTGATTGATTGAATCGGAAATTGGTGAATGTGAGAGTATGGATGGTAGCAGAAATCGGAGAATTACGACGTCAAGTGTCTACGGTGGTCGGAGAAGGGTTGTGGCTACTAAAAAAGGTCCATTGTTGGTGAACAACACTGTTACCAAACTACAACGTCGAGAAATAACATCCAACCCCCACCGCTCCGCTGCGATCACCAAATCGCATCACCGGTTTCTCAATTTCCGGCTGACGGTACTTCACTTAGCTTATCTTCTTCATGTTTTCAATGTTTTGGTAACAGATTGCGATGTAATTTGATATACATAAGCTAAATTCAACACATCATGATTTTGAGGGTTTGCATTTGGTAAATAAACACGATTGAAGTGACATGATTATGATTTGGAAACATCATGCTGCTTTAGATGTTGAAACTTGAAACATAATCAAATTTGATTTTGTGAGTTTTTATATAAGGTGATTAACACTTGTTTTCTGCATTATTAGTCTTTAGTATCGGTGCATGCATTTTGTTAATAAGGAGATTGTGTACTAAATTTGTGACATAGATGAAAGGTTGAATCATATGCCTGATTTACGACTATTTCCTTTTTACAAAGTTTCTATTTAGTTTGTTGTTCTTTCCAATCGGGAATGTTGATGTATTAAATCGGGAGCAGTAGAAGATCTAAATGGAATTAGCATTCCATTTAAGTGTCACTTTCTGTGTGCTTGCTGACCCGTTTGATGTACATTACATATTCACGGTTGGTAATTTAATATTTTACACATAATTTTGAAGCTAGTCTTTCGACACACCTTGTTTCTAATTGTTTTTAACCGCTTTTGCTTGTTTGAAGTTAGTCTTTTGTTCAAAAAGGTTAACCTTTTTCTGATAATAATCAAGTTAATGTGATAACCTTTGTTAGTTTGGATAATGAGATGATTAGAAACATTGAATTTTAGTTACCACTGTCACAGAAGCATGATTTCTAGAGTGTTGACCTTGCATTTTAAGATTTTACCCCAACACTAGAATGCATGTAAGATTCCTTTTTCACAAGTATGTTTGTTTCCAAAATAATTTTCTTCCTTATTAGAGATTAGGTTCTAAATGTGCCACGAACAGTTCCTTGTTAGATCCTAGGCATGATATATGAGGACGGGGAACAATACAAGATAGAGTTAGACTGAGGATTTGTTTGGGTATCATTTTCTGTGTACATGTGGGTCAATTCGACCTTGAAGATTTGCACTGTATAGTGCATCTTGTTATAATCAAGAGAAATTGTTTAGTAAGGCGTGCGAAAGGTGAAATGTGTTAGGTCTGCAAAGTATTCACTTCTATTATCAAAGCTTATCCTTTTCAAAGAACTACGTGCCATTTCCATCTTGGCAGATAAGGCAGGTTCTTCTCAGTTCCATTAACATCTATGTATTTTCTCCACAAGTTAATGTGCTCTGTTTCTAGCCTTCTTTTCCCACCCTTACTTGTTTGAAGATAGTCTTTTATTGATTAAGGTTAAAACTTTTTCTGATAATAATCAAAGTTAAAGTATGAGTTATTTTATCTTCTATCAATTTAGACGGTGCTAAGGAATGATAAGAACCATTGTTTTTTATTTACTAGTGGAATATAAGCATGATTTCTAGAGCTTTAACGTTGCGTTTTAAGTTTTTACTCAAGACAACCATGCACGTCCTATTCTCCCTTATTAGAGATTAAGCCATAATTGTGCCAAACGCTATGAATAGGTGTAATACCCATGCATGCACGTGCATGAGTGCGTTAGAGAATTAAGAAAAGGGGGGGGGGGTAGGTAAAAGTGGTACACGTTGAAATATATGTATTGTAATAATGTAATACATGCACACATTAGTTTTATGTGAATATTTTAGTACAATAGTACATAAATTCAACATAGTTATCAAAAGACAATTTAAGCCAAGCCCATCATTTGCGCTTTCAAATCCTAGGTAAAATTCCCACTAGATAGCTAATATTTCATAATTTTTTATTTCATCCTAATTCCTTAATAACTAAGTTTATGGATAAAAATGCTCTATGATATTCCATTGATCTTTATGGTATCTTAATGTGTTGTTCAACCCTTAACCGTCTTTAATCATGTATGATTTCTTCTATATACAGATATCTTTTGGTAATTTTTGTTGAATATTATGGTATTGGAAAGTTTTGTTATATGAAGGATGTGTTAATTTTTCACTACATAATTTTTTATGTTCTCTTTTTATTTCTCGGGCCCCGCTATTTTTGCACCTCTCGCCTAGAGTGTGCCCTGCACCTTTGATAACTATGATATTAAATCATATTCATATTTAATATCTTGATATGGCTACTCAATGCAGTTCCTAGTAGTCGAACAAGATTTACATCAGAAGGATGCATATATGTACACAAACAATCAACCACATATGACTATCTTTTTATGATATTTTGCCAAATTGGGAATGTTTATATCTATTCAATATGAGGGGGACAATAGAACACAGATTTAGAATGTATATCTAGTTATTGGTGTGTGGTTGTAGAAGTCACTAGGCGCTTCCAACTCGGTCAACTGGGGAGTTGCGAGTACTCAGGGATGACTCGCTGAGAACTCGGCCTAGGCGGGGTTACTCAGGGAGTTGCGAGTACTCGCTGAGTAATCGGCGCTTGAGAGCGATTTTTACAACCATGGGTGTGACTTTCTGTGTACCTGCTGACCCACTCGATGTAAATTGTATATTCATGGTTTTGACCTGGTAATCTGCTTGTAAGTTTGAACGTTGAACATTTGCACTATACACTAGATCATGTTTAATAATCGAATTCATGTTTTTGGAAAGCGTTTGAAAGGTGATACATGTGGTATTAGGTCTGCAAAATATTCACTTTTTTCTTGAAGCCTATTTCTTTCAATGAATTAAGTGTTGTTTCCATATTGTCAGATAAGGCTGATTTTTCATATATGTTTTATGTTTGTTTTGATGTACTTTGTTTCTAGTTTCTTTTCACTATTTGTGCTTGTTTTAAGCTAATCTTTTATATATTAATGTGAATTTTTTTCCTGATAATAATGAAGTTAAAATAAGGAGACGAAACATTTAATTTTAATTATTATTGTCACGTCATAACTGCTAGACCTTCGACTTCGCATTTTAATTTTTTATTCCACACAACCATGCATGTCCCAGGCTGTTTTCCCAATTATTTTTGTATCCAGAAGCCTCTTTTCCTTTATTAGAGATTAGGTCCTAACTATGCCCGTTTAACTAGTTGTAATAATTATACATAACACACACACATATGTATTTTGTTCCATGATATATTTTAATAACTTGGAAGATTTTCTGCAATGATCTTTCTCCTACCCTATTAGTTTCCACCTTTTTCTTAAAATAAGATTTACAACTACATATGGTGATAGAGTACGCTGACTTTGTCAGTGCACCCACATTCTTTTTTCACTTGATGACTGCACTAATGGGTATATTATAGAACATGTGCATTCAGAATCATCCATGATTTGTAAATGAATGTACAAAGATAAATAATATGTGAATATAAATGATGCTCCCTTATACACGTCTAAGATAAACGGTGACTAAACCCCTGTGAGGTCAAAATTCCCATTGTACATACCTTTATTATTCTAGTAATTTTAATCTTCTGTTTTTCATCTATAGTTGCTGCATCATGATGGATTATAAGCATTAAAACTTTCTAATCTTCAAATTTGTTTGCCTGTGTTTGTGTCAGGAGAGATACGATATCCATGAACCTGTGGGACAATGTTCATTAGTATTACCGTTGTTGATGAGACGAGCAAGTGTGATTGAGATAGTGGTGGTACATGATATTGTCTTTGCTCTTGCAAGTTCTGGTGTTTGTGCAGCATTTAGTAGAGGTAATTTTATTTTGTTGACAATTTCTATAGGCTTGTGTATTAATTATAATAATGACGCTTTTCTTGGAAATCTAAATTCAGGTACAAACAGGCTGATATGTTTCTTGAATATCTATCCGGATGAAGTCATTCGGAGCTTGTTTTACAATAAGAATAATGACTCACTAATTACAGTGTCAGTATATGCTTCAGATAACTTCAGCTCATTGAAGTGTCGATCAATAAGAATAGAGTGGGTCCAACTACTTAATTTATACGAGTTACTTGAAAAAACTACTTGAAGTTTTTTTTAATTGATTTTGTGGTTCGTTGCTGCTAGATACATACAAAGAGGCAAACCTGATGAAGGCTTTCCTCTTTTTGAGACTGAATCTTTGAAATGGCCTGGATTTGTGGAGTTTGATGACGTTAATGAAAAAGTGCTTACCCACTCCGCGCAAGATAGGTATATTTCAAATGATAGTTGATGTGTATTTATGAAATGCATAAATGTAACACGATGTCGTTGTTTATGACCCTTTATTCACTCCACTTAAACAGCATATACAAGGTCTTTGACCTGAAGAACTATACACTGTTATACTCAATAGCAGACAGAGAAGTAGAAGAAATCAAGATCAGGTAATCAACTGCCCTCCTCCCCTTCATGTATATTCAGTTATTTCTCTATATAACCTTGTGGGGTACGCATATGCTCTCATACTTTGATTGATGGGATTATGTACTTGGAGCAGCCCTGGCATCATGTTACTGATATTCAGTAGGGCTCAGAGCCATGTTCCTCTCAAGATACTATCTATAGAAGATGGCACAGTTCTAAAAGATTTCAATCATTTACTTCATCGGAACAAGAAGGTGGATTTTATTGAGCAATTCAACGAAAAGCTTCTTGTTAAGCAAGATAATGAGAATCTCCAGATTCTTGATGTATGTTCCAACTTTCACTTCTTACCATATTCACACATCGGTTGTTTTTTTGGGTTATTATTTATCTCTAATGTGGGTCAAATGGGGAAAATTTAATTAAAAAAGAAAACACGTCGGATGTGTGCCAAGCGTATCTATGCTTAAAACCTTCTAAATTGCTTTTTTCCCCAAAATACTAGATCATTAATAATGTAGTTTTTGTAATCCTATTTTAAGCCACATGCTTGAAACTACCATTGTGAGCCATTATCCAACCTGCCACCTCAACCACACTGCATCTTGTTTTGACTTTAGATACTTCCTTATGATTACTTCTCCGATTTAGTTACTTAATATGTTCTTGTAGGTGCGCAATTCTGAGGTCAGAGAAGTTGGAAGCACGGAGTTTATGACTCCATCGGCATTTATCTTTCTGTATGAGAATCAGTTATTTCTAACCTTTAGAAGTCAGACTGTATCAGTTTGGAACTTTCGGGGGGAACTTGTTACATCATTTGAGGACCATGTTTTATCACATCCAGACTGCAATACTAACAACATCTACATAACTAGTGACCAAGATCTCATAGTTTCATTCTGCAAGGCTAATCATTTGGCTAATGCAAGAGGTACAATCTTATGTCATACATTTTCACAACGCAAAACCCTCTTTATGACAACATGTAGCTCATATAATCATATTACTAAGATCTTATTATGAATCATCAAGTTTTACACCTGCTTGTTGATGCAGCTGGTTCGATAAATATCAGTAATATCTGGACTGGGAAATGCATAGCAAAAATAAATACAAGCAGTGCAATTCCTTCTAAGGATGAAGAAGAAGGAAGCTCAAGCAACACAAGTCAGGATGAAATGAGGATGGTTGAAGAGGCACTGGAAGACATAACAGCCCTTTACTTCGATGAGGAACATAATGAAATCTATACAGGTAACAGTAATGGTTTGGTTCATGTTTGGTCCAACTGAAAGTTGGAAAGGAGAGCAGGATTTTATTTAATAGTTTTGCCCGTTGCGGCCTCTAAAGACTTATTATAGGATTTTATTTAATAGTTATGCCCGTTGCGGCCTCTAAAGACTTATTATATATATGTGTATATATATATACATCTATATGTGTAGGGTTGCACTCTAAATTAACTATCAAGACTTTTAATAGTTGAGTTGCAGTAGTGACTAATTAATGTGTTGATATTTGATTTTCCTTGTGTAGGGGTTTTAATTTTAAATGACCAGTCGTGTGTGTGTTAGGTAATGGGTCAAAATGTTTGAGCCTGGTATAAAATGTTCTTAAAAATGTCTTTACAACCATGTTGACTTGCACAAAAAAATGGGTATGTATCCGACTCGTCAGGTTGTCCCAAGTTCCAGGTACTACCCGATAACACCTGTACCCGATGGGTTGGGTTTGGACCCAACGGTTCCTAACACCATCCCCGTTTGTACCCCAACCCTACCCGGTCTGGGTACTATCTAATCAGGACCTGACCCGATCATACTCGAGTAGTATCTGGTTATAGGTGTTTTTTGGCTTTTTTTTGCGCTGGGATTTCTAGCCGCTTTTAACGGTATTATAAGCTGTTTGAGTTCTTTTTTGACTTCTTTTTTTTAGCCCCATTACACACCCTAAACCTTAGTATAAATATATGATGTTTGGGTTAATTACCCCATTTTAAACACAAAAGCAAAAGAAAAAACCGCAAAACATACTCATGTATCTCTCGATATGACATTAGACTCATTTGTCGGTGAAGGTTCTTCCCAAGCCGCAACCGTTGTGCGATTTCTTGCGTGTGACCGAATCCAAAAAATTTGGCAATGATACGTTTTACATTTATTTATATTATATTTGTTCTTTTTTATTGGTGGAGGACCATTATGGCCATTTTGAATTTGTGTGGGTGTCATTTGTAAACTCGGTATTGCTTTTTGGGTTTATAATCAATCAATCGATATCCCTGGTGGCTATCGAGAGAATTATCAATTCCTTTTCTCCTACTTTCTTCTTAATCGTAACCCTAACCCTATCAAGGGTATCAGAGCCGTTCCGATCTTTTGTCGGAACCTCTAGCTATCATGACGAATACTCGCAACCAGGACATCGACAACACCCTTAAGAGTCACGATAAAGCAATCACGGAGATCCAAACAGCATTATCAGCTCTAATGAAACAACAAGAACAGTCATCCAAACAACAAGAAGAGATCTTAAAGGCGGTACGTGATAAATCGGTCCACTCAGGCGGCAGTGTGTTTAGTTCGGGTTCATCGTTTTTTGCCAGCGATGCTTACTCGAAGGGTACTCGACCTTTACGGATCGGGAAGGTTGAATTTCCTAAGTTCTCGGGTGAAGACGTGGAAGGTTGGCTATACCGTTGCGAACACTTTTTCTCAATGGACGAGACGCCGGATGATGTAAAACTAAGGTGTGCTGTGGTTCACTTGGAAGGGGATGCACTCCAATGGCACCGTGCTTACATGAAAATACGTGGTGCTACCATCTCCGAAATTCCGTGGAAAGATTATGTGAGATCTATCTCCGCCCGTTTTTCTAATGCTATGTTTGAAGACCCGCTAGAAGAGTTAGCTGCCCTCAATCAAACCGGCACCCTCCATGAGCTCAACACCAAATTCGACTCCCTGTTGAACAAGGTAAACCTTACGGAAACACAAGCTATTAGTCTCTATCTTAAGGCCCTCAACCCGGATATCAGAGGGCCGGTGAAGATGTTTAAACCACAAACTTTGCATGAAGCGTATGGGTTGGCAAAACAACAATCCTCAAACAATGATAACTTTGAGGGAAAACTGAAGGCCGGGCGATTGGATGCCGGGGGGCCGAAGACTAACTCACACCCGAGGATCACACCACCCATGAATGCGGCTAAACTGCCGCTTTTACCCACCCCCAACCGACCGGTTGCTCCAGCGTCCAAGCCGGCTAACGGTCCTCGTCGCCTTACTAGTAAGGAGTTGGAACAGAAACGGGCAAAGGGTGAATGTTTTTGGTGCACAGAAAAATTTGTGCCTGGTCATATATGCGCACGACCGCGCAAGCAATTGTACATTATTGAGGCTGAAGATGAAGAGGTAGTCTTAGTGGATGATGTTGTGACTGACGAGGGGGATGAGGCCGAGCCTCAGATTTCCATCCATGCATTGACGGGTATTCCGTCTTACTCGACTATGCGGGTGAGAGGGTCTATGGGAAACCGTCAACTCCACATACTTATTGATTCCGGGTCGACACACAACTTCCTCAATGAAAGGCTAGCAAAGAAGTTACAATGTGAAGTTAAGACCATATCACCGATTAACGTAGGTGTCGCCGATGGAAAACGCCTCATGAGTACTCAGGTTTGTCGAAATTTCCAATGGAATATGCAAGGTAATTGGTTTACAACTGAGGTACTTTTATTACCACTTGAAAGTTATGGTATGATACTAGGGGTGCAATGGCTCTTACCCTTAAATGACATCCTATGGAACTTTAAAAATATGACTATGAAGTTTGAAGTGGAGGGTAAGCCATATGAGCTCAAAGGGTTGGAAAATAATATCCTTTCTGTGTGTTCATTAGAAAAAATGGATGAGTTATTGACCAAAGATTCCAAAAGCGGGGAAATCCAATTATTTAGTCTACAATTGGCAGGTGGAACATACGATCATACATATCAATCAAAGGTGGTGGATATACCCAATGAGTCGCACGGATCCCCATGGGGAGTCCTCATATCGGAATTTTCGGAGGTCTTCAAAATTCCGTTGGGCCTGCCACCGATTAGGCCTTTCGATCACAAAATAGTATTGAAGGAAGGAACGGAGCCGATCAGCCAACGTCCATACCGTTACCCATCCGTGCAAAAAGATGTCATCGAAAAAACTACTCGAGAGTTGTTGGATTCGGGGGTTATTCAAAATAGTCGGAGTTCGTTTGCGGCTCCGGTGGTGTTGGTAAAGAAAAAAGATGGTCAGTGGCGCATGTGCATGGACTATCGCCGGTTAAACGAAGCAACAGTCAAAGATAAGTTCCCGATTCCGTTGATTGAGGAGTTATTGGACGAGTTAGGGGGGGCGTCGTTTTTCTCAAAATTGGATTTACGGTCCGGTTATCATCAGGTTCGGATGGCCCCTGAGGATGTTCATAAAACAGCGTTCCGAACTCATGAGGGGCATTATGAATTTCTCGTCATGCCTTTTGGCCTTACGAACGCCCCGGCAACATTTCAGGCTCTAATGAACCACATATTTAAACCCGTACTTAGAAAAGGAGTGTTGGTGTTTTTTGATGATATCCTCATTTACAGCCGTACTCAAGATGATCATATCCGTCAATTGAAAATTGTCCTTTCCATAATGCAAGAAAACAGGTTGTTTGCCAAAGAGTCAAAATGCGTATTTGGTGGTAGGGCGGTTGAGTACTTGGGTCATATTATATCGAAGGAAGGAGTGAAAACGGACCCTTCAAAGATAGAGGCAGTGCAACAATGGCCTACTCCAAAAACAATCAAACAGCTTCGGGGGTTTTTAGGATTAGCCGGGTATTACCGCCGGTTTATCCGCTCATTCGGAATGATTGCTAAACCATTAACTGATCTGTTAAAAAAAGACGCATTTCGGTGGAATCCCAAGGCTCAGGACGCATTTGAACGCCTCAAGGGAGCACTGTCATCGGCCCCGGTATTAGCGCTACCGGACATGACCAAGCCATTTATCATTGAAACGGATGTCTCAGCAGGAGGAGTAGGGGCGGTCCTCATGCAAGATCGACACCCGGTATCATTCTTGAGTCGCGCCTTATCACCGAAACAAAATGCTCTTTCGGTTTACGAAAAAGAATTGCTAGCAATTATGATGGCAGTTAAACAATGGCACTATTACCTCATCATTGGTTCATTCATTATTCGTACTGATCAGAAAAGCCTCAAGCATCTCCTAACCCAAAAAGTGACCACCCCATTACAACATAAATGGCTTGCTAAGCTAATGGGTTACGATTACTGTATCGAGTACAAAAAGGGAAAAGAAAACGTCGCGGCGGACGCCTTGTCGAGAGTGCAAGGTACGGAATTGTTTATCACAGCGGTATCACAAATTGAGCCTTTACTTTTGAAAAAAATTATGGAAAGTCAACAAGGTGACATCGATGTGCAAAATGTCGTTAAAAAAATTGAAACAGAAGGCAATGTTCCACATTTTTTATGGAATGGAAGATGGTTATCTAAGAAGAATCGAATGGTGGTAGGAGGTGATGAGGGGTTACGGGAAGAGATAGTAAGATTATGTCACGAGTCGTCAATTGGGGGTCATTCGGGGGTACGAGCGACAGTTCAACGGGTAAAGGGCTTGTTTTTTTGGAAAGGGATCACTAAGGTGGTGCGACGGGTATTACGAATGTGCGATGTGTGTATGAGGGCAAAACATGAAAATGTTGCCTCTCCCGGTTTATTACAGCCGTTACCACTTCCGGACACGATTTTTACGGACATATCAATGGATTTTATTGGGGGTTTACCAAAGGTGAAAGGCAAGGACACCATTTTCGTGGTGGTGGACCGACTCACCAAGTATGGTCACTTTATGACGTTGGGTCATTCGTTCTCGGCCAAGGATGTGGCTCAAGTGTTTTTGGACAACGTTTATAAACTACATGGGTGTCCCAGTTCCATCATCTCCGATCGGGATCCGATATTCTTAAGCTCTTTTTGGAAAGAATTTTTACATCTTCAAGGGGTGGAAGCTAAGTTGTCCACGGCTTACCATCCTCAAACGGATGGCCAAACCGAGGTAGTGAATCGGTGTTTGGAAGGTTATTTAAGGTGTATGGTGATGGAGAGACCGCATACGTGGGTTAAATGGGTGTCGCTAGCGGAGTGGTGGTACAACACGTCGTTTCATTCATCACTAGAGCGAACCCCTTTCGAGGCCCTGTACGGCTACCGGCCTCCTCTGCATATCCCTTACATTCCCAAGGATGTGGTAGATAAAGAGGTAGATGAAATGATGCAAGACCGTGAGACCGCAATAAGGGTCTTGAAACAATCATTGTTGAAAGCGCAGAATCGCATGAAGCAACAAGCGGATAAACACCGATCGGAGAGGAGTTTTGAACCGGGTACGTGGGTTTATCTTAAGTTACAGCCTTACATGCAAAACTCATTACGGGTTTATAAACATTCTAAGCTTACACCCAAGTATTTTGGTCCATTTTTAATCTTGGAGAAGATGGGTTCGGTGGCATATAAGTTGGATTTACCGGAAGAGGCTCAAATACATCCGGTCTTTCATGTATCGTTGCTCAAAGAGGCGGTCGGGCCGCCAACTAAGGTGATTCCGTTGCCGAGGGAACCCCGATTTCTACTTCAGCCGCAGGCGGTGTTGGAGCGTAAGTTAGTCAAGCGTGGGAATCATGCTGCTTTGAAGGTGTTGGTGCAATGGAAGGGTCAAACGGTGCAAGACGCTACGTGGGAATTTTTCGATGAAATGAAGTTGCGGTTTCCAGATTTTAATGAGCTCACTCTTGAGGACAAAAGTGGCTGAGGAGGAAGTCTTGATACGTTTTACATTTATTTATATTATATTTGTTCTTTTTTATTGGTTGAGGACCATTATGGCCATTTTGAATTTGTGTGGGTGTCATTTGTAAACTCGGTATTGCTTGTTTGGGTTTATAATCAATCAATCGATATCCCTGGTGGCTATCGAGAGAATTATCAATTCCTTTTTCCTACTTTCTTCTTAATCGTAACCCTAACCCTATCAGGCAACATCAAAATATAGTGGAGATGAGTGACGAGTCTTATAAAGGTCGTTGCAAATGTTGTGGGACTTTGTTGGAAACTGTTTCAAATACCACTTTAACAAGCATATCTTAAAAAAGTTTTGTCCGGTGTTGAAACAAGTCCCCGAGTCCGAGCAATTTGAAATGGGGGCGGGTGGTGAAATATTTCATTATAGTGTCGATATGGTTCAAGATCATATGACAAATGCTTTTTCATTCAACCACTTCGACAACTCGCAATTGACCGATTTGATTCGAGAAACACTTCAACCTCATTACACCCATGTGAGTCGTACTAGTCTCAGACGTCATTGTTTAAAATTGTGGAAAAATGTTAGCTTAAATACCGGTGTTAATTTTACTAGTGTTGTTTGGTCCGCTCCATACGGTTGTATTGAGTCTTATCTTTATGTAACCGCTTATTGGGTAGATCCTGATTCGTGGCAAATGATAAAACATAGGATTGTGTTCGTTTTTTTCCTGTCCACATTCCCAAGAAGGGATGTATGAAATATTAGATAACGTAATACAAACTTTTCATTTACAAAATAAAATATTTTCAGTGGCTTTTGTTAACGCTTCAAATAATAACGTTGTGGTTGAAAAAATAAAAGTAAAATATAAATCGATGTGCAACGATTATTTTTTTTCATAGCCAATGTATTGCACATATTATTAATTTTGTAGTGAAAGACGAGGCTAAAGTCGGAATATTGTGATGCATTTATATATAAGATTAAACTAATGTTGCATTCGGTTTTTGGACACAAAAAAGGATTTTCCAGGATTATAAACAATTTTGTATGGATACAATTTCATTATAATTAGGTGTGAATTGGGATTGTACCTAACGTTGGATCTCGACGTGTACTATGTTTGAGAGTGCCTTAAAACAACGAGATAGTTTGAAAATTTTTCATAATAGGCTTTCGTCGAAAGGTTTAGTAGACGAGTTTAAGGATGGGTGTTGGAACAATATAGAACATCTTGTTGAATTTTCTAGCCTTTTTAACACTTCAATTATAAAATTGTTGGGGGTTTATAAGTTTATTACCCGACTATTCCTTTGGTGTTTTACAAATTATATTCAATGTCGTTGAATATTAAAAATTCTGAAAAATAATGAGGTGTATACACAAAATATACCACCGATGGAAAAAAGTTTAAAAAATATTTTTTAGAACTCCACATAGGTTTTACTTGTACCACCTTTTTAACCCGTTTGTAAATGTTTCGGGGGCGAATGTTTAATACAAATTTTTTTGACAATTAGCATATTCACATGGAAAACCTTAATCATCCTACCAAAGCAAAAGAAAATTTTCATCACGATTTAAACTGAATTTTTTTTATGTTTATCAATTTAGACACGAGCCAACAAATACCACTTTGTCATCAGGTGCTAGCTCAAGTAGTAGTAGGCCGATGAAGGACATGAAGAAAACCCTTTTGAATGTCGTCCGAGAAAGTATCACAAAAAAAATAAAAGGGTAGCGACCCGAGTAGCGAGCTCGGTAGATATAGTAGAACTGATTTTATATTCATTTTTGTATAGCTTTTTTGATATATTGGCTTGGTGGAAAGGAAGGGAAGTAGAATATCCGGTTCTTTTCGCCATAGCCCTTGATTTACTAACCTCCCAAGCTTCTAAGGTAGCTTTGGAATCTGTCTTTCTGTTCGGGGCATGGTAATATCTTTAAGGAGGGCCCGACTTTTTCCAGATGCTTTGAAAATGTGCATTTGTCTTAAAAATGACTTCGACACGGTGGATCATAAACAAGACCGGACGACCTTAGAAGATGAAATCGAACCGGAACCACAAATCGACCTTAGGTGTTAATGCTCTTTATTCGACTTATTTAACTCAACGAATGAAACGATTTTTCAAATTAGGTGTAAAGGCAATTGATTAACCCGTTTAAAAGCTGGAAAAGGTTCGAATCTCGCATGGAACACGGTTAAGGTGGTTTTATCGAGCTTGAATGGCCTTGAAAACGATTAAAAATGATGAATAAGGGTTGGCCGGAGCTCGCCGCCAGTAGCTGGAACTTACGTCGGAAAAACGGGCCAAGGTAGGATGCGAGGGCTGGGTTATAAGTTTAAATAGTTACAGTTTTGGCCTCTGATGTTTGGTTTGTTTGATAAAGAGAACTTTAACTTTATTATAAGTTTAAACTTTGACAGTTTTGGCAAAAAACCTTAACCAACTAACTTAACCATGTTAACTTGTGACGTTTATAAACTTGATGTTTTGAAGGTTTAAATTGCGGTTGGCGTTAAATGATTATTTTAAGACTTAATAGTATTGATCTTTAATAAACTTAATAAAATTTCTTTTATAAAGTAAATGAAATTTCTTAATAAAATTTCTTTTAAAATATATATATATATATATATATATATATATATTTTTTTTTTTGAGATTTAGTTATTGTATTTAATAGTTTATTAGTAAATGTTAGATAATAGTTCGATCGTTTTTATTAAAGACGATATGACATAAAATCCGACATTTTTATTCATATTAATAATGACGAAGCGTTACATTTTCAGAAAAATAAATACGAATACAATAAAAATAGATAAATTCGGGTTCGAGTCGGACATTCGGGTTTGGGGCAGATGTCACAGTCTCCCTTCCTTATAGAAATTTCATCCCGAAATTCACTCAAACCGAAGAAGAAAAAGAAGATGGAACGAAAAGATGCGGACACTTAGCTTTCATTTGGTCATCATGTTCCTAAGTAAACTCAAGTCCATGTTTTGATTCCCAATGAACTTTAACTATCGGTATCCGACTACGCTTGAGCTTCTTAACTTCACGTTCCATAATTGGTGTTCAATAAACTGCATAGATTCATCGATTTGGACTTTATCGAGAGGCACAATGAGCTTTTCATCGGATAACCAATACATCAAATTAGAAACACGGGAAACAGGATGAACATTACCCAATTCTTCAGGCAGATCCAGCTCGTAAGAAACTTTCCCAATTATTTTAAGAACTTTGAACAATCAATATTGGCATGATAGTTGTTATTGTGACATCTGCCCCGAACCCGAATCCGGATGCCCGATTCAAACCCGAGGTTGTTTATCTTTTAATTGTAATCGTATTTATTTCCTCAAAATGTAACGTTCATTTTAATTATGAATAAATATATCGAATCGTACGTTATTTGTATCTTATTTAAATCAAACGTATCTACACCGCAAAATATCCGCGTATATCGAATAATAATTATTCCTTGACTATAAAACGCTAAGTATGTATATAAATATATATATATATATATATATATATATATATATATATATATATATATTTCGTAAAAGAAAAGTATTAAAAACGTTAAACAAAGACGCTTCGAAATCTCGAAATAGTCTCCTAATAGCTCAAACGAACTAAAACTATAAAAACGTCCCCTATAAAACCGCTACGTCTCAAAACGGTTAACTTAACTAACCGACTAAACCCATAATAATTATTTTGGGTCAATTATGTAATTTATAAAACTTGGATTAAAACTTAATGACTAAAATTAAACAAACATCAAACAGCAGGGACCATAAGTGAACATTTAACCCAAACCTGTCCCCCCCTCCCCCTCTGTCGCGTCCCCTGCTCACCCGACCACCCGGTTCCGTCTCCGACCACCTCCGACCACCCTGTCCAGCGCCTCCTTCCTCGATACCCGCATCCGAATTTTCTTAATCGATCGTTTATAACCATCAACCCCAACTCAAACCACTCAATCGCACCCCACAAACCATCGGTCGGACCTCTCCTCCCATTTTGCTCCGGCGACCTTCGTTTCCAACCAAATCCGGCACCATTTCAGGTATGTTTTGGTTCTATTTTGATCCTCTCGACATTCTACAACTCCCTAACCCATTAATTTGATCTCATTTCAGTTCCATATCAAAGATTTTAAGCCGAAACAGCCGCAACCTTGTCTTCATTCAAATCCATATCAAAACTCCACCAAAACGTAAGTTTCTGGTATCAAAAGAACCGCAAATCCATGGGGATTAAAAGCCCCATGGTTAATTTGTCTGGGATTATCAAATTCGAACGAATTTGATGGATTTGTAAACTAGGGCTCATAAGAGATATTGGGTATAGTACAGATGAAGTGTTAAAATAATTAAAGTTCAAGTACGTATAAACACAAAAGCGCGCCTGGTTTAGTGGGTTGTGCGTGTGTGTGTGGTGGAGGAGGTCGCAGGTTCGATCCTATTTCAACCCATTCTTTTTTTTATATATTCATTATTAACCACTTAAACCAAAACTATATTAATCTAATAACCTACTAATTGTTAAAAATAGTTATTAAAGGTTAAAGAAAAATATGTATAAGTGTATTTTATTTTACAAAGATTTAAGTGTAAATTTTATACAAAAACATGTTTCTATAAATGATTTAAGTTTCTGATTTTTATATAAAAACATATTCTCATAAAATATTTAAACGAAACGTTCGAACGTTCAAACTCGTTTAAAAACCTTAATTTCTAAATCCGAAACATTTGACTTCGGACTTAACTCCGGTTACCACGGTTCCATTTCTAAGTTAAGATCTTTATACTTTATTTATTTATACATTATATAACTTTTATTAATCAAATGATTAAGTTAATAATAAGTATTAAAGACTAAAAGGTATAAGATTAAATAAAGATTTTTAAGTATTTTTACCAATATACTACTAATGTTTTCTAAAATGGGTTTTTGTAAAATACAAAGTTTTAAAGACTAATAAATCGGTTTCGTATAAAAACGCTCGGTTACGGTTCGTACCAAAAATCCCAAATCTCCGTAAATTCCTATTATTTCTATTCTAGTTTCTATACTATATGTTTTTCTAAGTTAGGATTCTCATTATTTAGGTGATACTAATATTTGGGAAATCCTCGGTTCCAGTTGATTTATTTCTATATCATTTCTGATTCGTATTCAAGGTGAGTAAATTCACTCCCCTTTTTATACTATTTTTGGGGCTGAAATATGTCTTTTTCTATATTGCGTTTTCTATTCTAAAAGAGATCATACAAATATGTTAATCTAGTTCGCGGCTTGATGCAACCTTATGTGTTAGTTAAAGTAGTTTTATTGCTTGGTAAACCCACCGGTACAATGTTAGCGCTAATGGTTTGACAAACCCACCTGCCTGTACAACATCGATAGGTGATTTAAACCCGACCTTTCTAATTCCATGTTCTATGTTTACTATGCTATGACGGTTGTTGCTATACTATGATGCTATGCTATGCCATGTCCCTAAATTGATAAATAATTATTGATAACTTATATATCGAGACGGTAAACGACGGTTGGTTAAAAGTTATCTTTAATTATCACATGAGTGGTTCTCATGCTAAAATGGCTATACGAAATACTATGGGTTCTAAAGTGATTGGTGTGCTATGTGATTCTAGGTGTCCTGGTAGGGTAATAATTACGAAATTGCTAATCATATAAGTTTGCGCAACATATCTTGTTGATCTCGGATTTTCCATATTATTATTTATAAATTGTGTTTTACTCACTAGCTTGTGTAGCTAACTTTATTTTCACATATTTCAGGTGGTTCTTGATTTATGACTTATTTCCAATTACGTTCAAGACATAGGAGCCCTGGACCTAGTGAAATAAAAATAAAGACTGTTTAATTTCTGTTGCTATGGATTTGACGATTTATGTTTAAAAACTTGTATTTCCTAAACTTAAGATAACTCCTATTAGACTTACTAATTAAATACCATGTGCTTTGTTATTATTGATATCCAATTCCATTGACGCGCCCGGTGTATTCCGCCGTCGGGCGGGGTGTCACAGTTATTATGAGAGAGTTCGATCAATGGAAGATGAGCGTTTCGATTGAAACATGATTTTAAATCATCGATATTAAGAAGTTATATATTTTTAGAGTAAATTGCTTTTTGCGTCCCTGTATTTTGCTAATTTTAGTGATTTGCGTCTCTAAGGTTTCAAAACTGCAACCTGCCCCTTACTGTTTCATTTTTGTCACCGTTTGTATCCAAAACTCTAACTTTATTAAATTCCTCCGTTAACTTTTAGTAAAATGACATATATACCCTTGTTAATACCAAATGTTAATTCTAATATGGAAAAAACCCACGCTTTTTTTTTCCTACCTGATTCTCTCTCTAAAATCACCACCACCATTAATCTCACCTACCCACACAACAAGTTATGATGAAGGATCCCCAATTTCGACCACTAGATCCAAGTGGGAAACCGAATAAGTCACAAAACCGGCTGCAATTCCGTTCATACCAGAACAAATCCCTGGATAAGCAAAAGATCAAAAAACCCCAATTCATATAAAGCCTAAAAAACCATAATTTTTACACGATCCCCTCAATTGACGACAATCATCAGACAGCTTACATCACGATACATCTGAAACACTTTGTGACACCCGACAAGTTCAGGTTAACTTCGTTAGTTAAACTCTGTTGGTCATGTTAACGCAATTAAACTTTTCATTTAATGTGATGAATTAAATGTACAAACTGTTACACGAATGTACACACGAAACGACCACACGAGTTAATACCCGGGCGTTGGTGATCTTAAATGGATGCAAACATAATAAATATACATTTTAAGTGTTATGGGTGCTTAACTGGTGAACTCTCGTGTAACCGCGTGTTTTGCCGGTTTTAATTAACTACGAGATTTGGTAAAATTCTACGAAACAAAAATTTAAGTTGAATAAAGTTTTTTCGTTATGTTGCAAACCGAAACAAAAACGGAGCCCATGGATCATCCATGTGACCCATGGATGGCCCAAGGCCCATTATTTTAACCTAAACTAATTAGTTAACAAAACAACTACAAACCCTAAACCTATTTTAATAAAAGAAAAATCGGCCAAGAACCTCTCTTGGTCTCCTTGAAGCCGTCGCACCTACACAACACACATACAAGTTGATTTTTGCTAGTTTGATTCAATTGTTGTTGGTTTCGGGTGCTAATTGAAGTGATAAACGCAATACTAGTAAGTGTTTGTATTGATTCTTGTTATATATTTCGTAAACTAGAGCTAATGAAAAACCTTAATTCATCCAAAATGGCCAAATTGATGTTGTGTTGTGGAAATGGTTTATTGGTTATGTGTTATTTGCTATTTTGATGATTAGACAATGAAATGATACAAAAATTGGGTTGTTATGAAACTAGGGTTTTGATAGAAAGTTGGTGAAATTTGATATTACATGCATGATTAGGATGGAATGCGCTTGAATATGTGAGTAGATGATGAATGTAATGAAATTTGATGAATTGGTTTTGAAAATGCATGAACGTTTTGTGATGTTACTTAAAATAGTAACTTTTTCTTATGAACTTGATTTAAATTACACATTGTTGATGCCTAGGAATGATTTTGGGGTCACTAGCATGTTTGTAAGATGTGTTAGACGAATTTTGGTTATTTGAACGTACGAATTCGATTCGATTTTGAAGGACTTGCTAAATGTAGAAACTTTTTGTCATGGAATTTGACTAGGATGCATGTTTGGTAATTTTGGACGTACAAACATGATTTGGGGATTGCATATGAATGATTGTAGACATGTGATGTTTGGTAAACATGTGTTGATCATGAAATGACATCCGTAGGTACTAAATGGTTTGTAGACCGGTTGCTTGAAGTTGTTTTGTTGAAGTCCAAATGGTGTGTGTTAATAGCTAGGAATGCCATGATGAAAATGTCACTATGCTAGTTGAACAAAACATGCAAACAATATGTTGTGCCTAGAAATGACCACGCATGCTAGTGTGTTTTATATTGACAACCGTAAGGTGATAGTATGTGTTGTTGACTTGTGAAGCATGCTATGGTATTTGTTTAATAGTTAACATGCTTAGGGATGTTGAATTATGCAAGTATACTTTAAAAGTCCGACTTTCCTATAGAGGAAACTTTTACGGAAGTAGAAACTCAACTTGTTGAATACGTGACATGTGGTGTGGTATGTGAATGTAATATGATCAAATACTTCAAATGAAACATATTTACACTTAATAAATCACCAACGGGTCGTGGGTCAACTCGGGTCAACAAAAAGTCAAACTTAGTCAAACATGGTCAAAAAGTCAAACTAAAACAAACTCGCACAAACTGTATGACCTTTTGGATGCATAGGGTTCTATGACCCTACACGAACACACATTAATAGACCTGCTATTATTTAGGTTGCTGTATTACATTGTGTGCTTTTGAAACTGATTTGCTGTGCAACCTAAGGTGAGTTCACTGAATTGTACTTTTATTGTTTCACCCTTTTATGGGCTGAGAACGCGAACGATTACTTTTACGGATTTACGAATTCTGTATGTCGCATGTCTGGATTAGAGCAACTTTTATTTTGTTCATGAAAGACCTCATGGATACCTAGTTGACCGTTAGTATTTGTGAAATAGCGGGGGAATTTTGAGTAGTACTACTGGGTTTGATAAACCCCACCTGGGCTAGTCGCGCTAGCACGACAGAAGGACCTGTCGAACAGGTGTTGAATGACCTAACATACTTACAGTGCATCCTGCTGGGATGTACGAACGGGCAAAATGCACTTAATGTGTACATACGTCAGCTTCGGTCAGATACATACGCCTCTAAGGACATGTGTTGTAGACTAGCTACCTACAATGACATACTTAATTTATATTTCTGCTTGCAACTGAACTACTTGATTTCATATTTACTTTGTGAACTCACCAACCGTCGTGTTGACACTTGTTAGTCTTTCACTTTTACAGGTCACTGAGGTTCAACGCACTTAGGACATGGCATGGAGTCACAACCTTGCATTTAAACACTTTCTTGCATTTAAAAACTATGTTTGGTTTTAACATAAATTTAAACTATGTTTCTTATGTTGGGCGCGCGTTCGCGCATTTAGTTCCATTTAATATTATTGACCTTACATTTCGATTACGCTTCCGCAAATTATTAAACGTTAACTCTGTATTAAATTTCCTCATTTAATGAGACACGTATATTTTAAATTCATATAGTGTCGTTTGGTGTAACTAATGACTGAGATCCTGGTTTGTCACACACTTAACGGTAAAACTCCGTTAGTGGATTTTGGGGGTGTGACAGATTGGTATCAGAGACATTGGTTATAGCGAGCTAGGTTTGCATTGCATTGCATTCTAGACTATAACTGTACACTATATTAGTTGCACCGAGTGAATTATTTATGAACTTAGTATTGGTTAGTGACGTATACACACTTGATTTCAGAAATGACATTAGTTGCACTTGTGAAAATTTATTTATGACCCACATACATGTGATTCACACATATACATGCCTACACTAGCATTACATGAAGTAGCCAGTTTGTATTATGTAACACTTTAGGGCAAATTTTTTTTTAGTGACTTGCTTTGCTAGTGAAGCTTAAACTAGGTGTGTATCTGCTAGTTTTTGAATTGTTCACTGAAGTATGCATGAGAAATATTTGACAATGACCTTGTTCAAAAGTATCCCGCTTTCTAGGACAATTTTTTTTAGGGGCCTTAGTGGGGAAATGTTTACATTTCATTATAACTTGAAACTTACAAGATTATGGTAACAAACTGGTTTCGTATGAAACCTAAACGATTCAGTTTTGAATTACCTACCTCATTATGGCAACCAACCGGCAGAGACCGATGCTTAAGGTACAGAGGTACATGAACAACAGTAATGGATTTTTATCCAGAAACTCATTCATACAGAGGTCTTGACTTGTTAGTTATGCGACCTACTATGTGCTATTACACATCACTTATTATACGACACATTCGTGTGCTATAACATGTTACTTAATATGAGACACTAATAACATTTTTAGTTGTAACATGTCACTTATGGTGTGATCCAGTACATGTTATCTGCTTGATTTGATATTACCACTGCTTATACACATCGTACACTTAGATTGTGCTTAGACTAGTAGTCTTACACTTATTATGAACATGCACTATACCTGATACATGTGACCCATTGATACAGCACACTGATAGTCTGTTAGTTTCCAATACATCTAGTGTAGTTATCTCCTACTTATAGGTTTATCATACACTTATACCCCTCTAATACTTGATATGGGATATATAGCAATGCCACCCGGATAAATGTAAATCCAAGAACATAACTAAACGTAAGATTAATGTACCCGGTGGGAGACGAACTTGGGTGATTGTGTAAGGTAAATTGACGATTACGGGTGCGCAACGTAATGGTGAATTTACAGGTACACGATGATCCTGGAAAAGTCTGCCATGTCAGTAGTACCCAAGAAGACACACAACAGTAATGAACCAATCAGTACAAATTCATCTGAAACAAACATCCATCTCTAAATAACGCACTGATACCAAGTTTATGCTTGACTGAACCCATAAAACCCACCTATGGATGGTAGACAGTTACAATGCAACCTTTGATGGCATATCACCAGTTATCTTAAAACTACATACACATTACGATTATGCAACTAAATCACTGATAATTAAATTCTTGCCTTGATAATACACAAATAAGAACAAAGATCTAAATTGACAAACCTCATAATGTTTAATTACTACTATATTTGACCCCTAATGATGATGACTCATCATACATACAAACAATCTGAATCATCCAGTTAAAACATTCGCCTTACTTAATTTTTTTTACTATTCAAACATTGATTATGTTCTGGCTTGAAACTTGCATATAATGTATCTGAAGATCCAACTACTGAACTTGATGTCAAATCCAATAGAAGAAACGAAAATTTACAATATAGTGGCTGGTAAACGGGCAACAAGTTGCGCCGCAACCCCCTTTTGAATAGCAAAGCCAATCCTACTAAAAATAAAGTTTTGGGTCTTAGCCGACGAGGAATTGCTATGCACGACCCGCTTGACCCTGTTCAGAAATTCCACGGCCTCCGGGGCTAGAAAACCAAAAGTATCGAAAGCGAAAGGGATAAACACGTGTTGATTCTCTAGGCAGGCTTTCTCGTGTTTACCCACTTTGGCTGATTCCGCCTTCAACGCTGCTTGACCCGCAACAAACCCATTCTCTCTAAGCCCAACAAGAGGGGACACTCCTGTAAGGTCCAAACACGCATGTTTCCCCCCAGCCCACCCAAACACAAGAATATCAGCGGGTCGCAGAGTAGATCTCCCTTCAAGCGGATCTGTCAAAAAGTTCACGGGCGCCTCCTTCTTGGCAGAGATTCCGGCACGCTTAAGGACGTCATATAAAACGTCCCTAACCAAATCGTGTCTGTATTTGAACAAAAATTATAAATTCCAGTCTATGGTCTATAATCTTTTAGCACACCAGTAATATCTTAACATCATTGTATCTGCAAGTGATTGTTAAACAAACTCTATAATTGTTAAGACTCCATGAACGTTCTTTTCGAGTTCCTAATGTGCCATAAAGAGTCGTAAGATGTCCGAACTTGTCGTACGATGTTCAAAGGACTCGTACGAATTCATTAGGTGTATTATGGAGTTTTGAGGTTTCCTACGGTGATGTAAGGTGTTCTTAGGAGTTGTAAGGCGTCGTACATTATACTAACGTTCTTTCAAATCCGAAATCTTGAAGTCGTATTACATGAGTAAGAGACCAAATTCAAAAATTCATCAGGTACTATAATGATAATTAGTAAAAATCGGAGACTAAAATTGTAAATATCAAACTAAAAAAGAATAATAAATCATCACGTGGCAATATGCGGTTGTGACACGTGTCACCATAAGAGACACCGGTGATCATCAAAATTCTCTTTTAAGAAGTATATAAATAAACTAGTTTAGTGCCCGCGCTACGCTCGGGAACACAATTCAAGTGATGGTTTTAAGGATGTTCATGAACGTTCCATTTAATTTTGAGACAAAACAGTGATAAAACGGAACACATTATATATTTTTAAAAATTAGATTTTTAGTATAACAATATTATACTCAAATCTACATATTAAACTATATTGAAAGGAAAAGTGAATGAATAGTGAAATGTAATTAGTTGGTTATTGATTGTAATTAGTAGCTTATTGATCATGTAATTTGGATGATATGTTACATTTGTATTGGTTTGTTCTTACTAAGTGTTTAGTTATATTTATTTGATTCTTAAATTAGTTGATAATTTATGGTGGAAAATGTAAAATAAGTGGAAGTTGTGGGTCCTGAATTTAAATTTTTTTACATGTGTTTTGTTTCTGTTTGTTATTTACACGTGTAAGAAAGAGTTTGCATGTTCAAAAAGATATTAGTTGTTTTCATTTGTTGCTTTGTTTCATTAATTTTTTCTTCATTTTGTTGCTGCCTAAGACAATGTTGAGTTTGTGAGTTTTGTTTGTTTGTTGTTGAGATTTATGGTTTTTGTTGTATATATTAGATTAATTGTTTTGTTGATTTTGCAGGTTAGCTTTTGTTGTTTGATAGTTGTTAATTTGTGTGGTAATGTGGATTCTTTTCGCTTTAACTTTTAATGTAGTTAGATTTGGTGTTGTTGGGATATGATTGATTTGGTTTTGTTTTTGTTGTTGTGTTGCATGTTGTTTGTTGCAGGTTGTGGTTTGGTTGTTGCTGGTTTTGCTGAGACTTTGTTTCTGCATTGCTAATTTGTTTCTTGGTTAAGGTAATAATTGGGGTTTTTTTTCTTTGTTATTTAGTTAATTTTGTTGATATAATTGTGTGTTATATGTTATGATGATTATTAATCTGAGCACTTTACTTAACATTTTTGTGTGACATTTTATTAAATGTAATGACATGAGGCTCTTAAGGTTCTGAATGTATATAAGTAGACAACATGTTAAATTCTTTTTTCAAATATCTACACTTTTTGATGTTTATACCAAATGATTAATATGATTGGCGTTCGTTTAATACATGTATACACCTGAATTGGCAATGTTGACCCAACTGTGCTAATATGAGCGTACACCACGTAAGTTTCTCATTACTATATCTTTATCAAGCGTACTTAATTGTATTCCTAAACTTATCTGAAACTTTAATATTTGACAGGGAAAAGATTTATCTTCATGTTGATGCACGCTTGACATATATATTCATATATGTGAGGTTAATTCCACATTTTAATATGGATAGAAATGAGAAAAACTGAATGCCGAGAAGGGCGATCTTTAACATGCTTTTCTTTGTGATCTTGGTAAGCCACTTGGAACTATCTATCTACACTGATTAGGTTATTAGTTGAATTATATCAAGCAATAATAACAGTATTTAATATTGGTTTAAATGATCTTGAATTTGTCATATTTCTAGGGATGAGACATGATAAAAGTGTTTTCTCACTTAGGTGATTTTCTTGCTTCAGATGATAAAACAACTTTTGGTAAAACTACTTTTAAGGTGAAATTCAAGAGATAAGCCATTTGTGTTGTAATAATAAGATGTTTTAGCTCATTGTATTGTCGTTCAACTTGCAGGTAATGAACCTAAATCTGGTTTGTTTTTGTAAAAGCATGAAGAGAATAGAAAGCACGGCAAGTAATGAATGGAAATTTTCACGTTAAAAGAAGGTTGCAGTCAATGAGAAAATCTTATGCCTTTTAGAAATTGGAGGATGTCAAATCTAAATAGTTTTTTTACATTAGTGGAGATATGTAATACCTATTTGTAAGTATGTAAGGCTCTTCTATAATATTATCATATTTGCAAGCACAACGTTAAATTAAATTGTAATAACCACTCTCGCGCGTTGCGCGAGAGACTGTATAAACCTAGTTCTAATAATTGAGTAACACATCCACATGTCACCATTTTAACTACTCCACATAGGATTTTGCTTAGGTGTCATGTTCTAAATTAATTTGATGGAGAATTTTTAGATGGGTCATGGTATGCTCCATATTCGAAATAACCCGATATGTTTAAATTAAAAATTCACAAATTATCATCAATTATCTCCTAACCCGATATGTTTAAATATAAAATTTACCAATTATCATGATCTATATCTTAACCCGATATGTACCAAGTATCATGGATTATCTCCTAACCTGATATGTTCAAATAAAAAACTTATCAATTATTATGATTTATCCTAACCCGATATGTTCAAATTAAATTTTTACCAATTATCATTAATTATCTCATAACTCGATATGTTTAAATAAAAAAATTAACAATTATCATGAATTATCTCTTAACTCGATATGTTCCAATAAAAATTTACCAACTATTATAAATCATATCATTTATTGTAACATATGATTTTTTATATGAATATATTTGTAATATCCAAATCGATTTAATAAGAAATATGTTAAAAATAAATTTGATATGTAAATTGAGTTAAAACCTATAAAACTAAAATCCGTGTAGTACACGGGTACTAATCTAGTTAAAGAGAATAAAGTGCTTAGTTTTATGGTGTAGTTTATTTTTTAAAAAAAATCATAAAAAATGTTATGTATATTTATAAAACACTGAGCTCTTTAATTGTATGTTACTATTAACTTTATCCATAAGTTTCATTTTTAAACCCTATCTAATATAAACAGACTCACATACACCCCTTGACCCTTGTAGTAAAGGGTTAAAAATATAAATACTCTTAAATTTTTCAGAATTCTCCAAAATATTAGGGGACCAAAAATGTAATTAGTTTTATTATAATAAATTTTATATACATATTTTAAATAAAAAATCATTATTGTGAGATAATCTCTCAAATAATGTCACATAAGCTAAAAGCTATGAAAAGATGCCACATAGGATTTTTTTATTTTGGTATATTATATAAGGATTGGCTAAGCGTACCCCTTCTACACTATGTTATTAGGTTTTAAATGGCTTTTCCGTTTTAAATTCTATTTTTTAGGTATGTTATATATCTAACCCACAAAAAGTTAATAACAAAATAAATGCTGCCTTAGTTTAGGTCACGATAGTGTGATATCACCCAACCATACACACTGTCAAAGTCACTCAACATGTCTGCTTAAAAAGTTCAAAACATGCAGAGTCGATGGTTGTTTGTTTATTACCTCTGAATAGAACTGCAAACCATGGCCAGTAAAGTGTACACCGGTAGCTACAGGCTGGTGTGCGACCGCTTTCATCAACATTTCTTCGTCACGTTCCGGTACATTCTGAGTATTATCAAGCTTCACCACGTCTTGGCCAATCTAAATTTTAAAACAAGATTAACAAACATGTCTGGTTGATTTAGTAGAAACATTTTTTAGTGATACAAGGACATTTATTAAGTAAATAAGGTAAATTAGATATATATATATATATATATATATATATATATATATATATATATATATATATATATATATATATATATATATTTAACAGTTGATTTATGAACTATTTTGTTGAAGTTAGCGTAAACTTTGGGTTAATTATGTCAAATTAGAAAGTTATTTTAGTATGAAGTATGTATATGCGTAAAGTATAGGGGTGCATTGTGTATGTATGTCAAGCTTGGTAAGTTAGGGTAAGTTGTATAACCAAATATCAATGTTATTAGGAAGTTATGTATGTTCATGAATCGTTGTGTCGATTAAAAGACACCGATTCACATGTATATATATGGGTTAATATGGATGATCTCTGTATGTTCATTCTACAAATTTCTATCAATATATTGCAAGATTGTATACATAACTTGTTGTTTTTTTCATCAATAACAAGGATTCTACCAACAATTGGCATCTGTTGTGATCGATCCAGGAAAGAACGAAGCAAGAAAAGAGGGATTCGCTTAAATAGATCTAGGGAAGAAGAACGAAAACAATTTTCTGTTTGCGGTCAATCGAAAAGCAAGGCAAAAATAAGATTGAAAGCAACACAATCTTTTGTGCTGTGAAGCATCAAGAAGAAAAGGAACAAAAAAATTAGAATGAAATCATCAAACTATACAAGTTATTTTAAGGGAAATTAGATTTTATTAATCCCAACTTTCACCTATTGGTCATTATTAATCCTAACTTTGTTATTGGTTATTATTAATCTCAACTTTCACTTAAGTGGTCACCATTGAGCCTTTCGTTAACTTTGACTAATTCCGTTAGAAATTGATAACGTGGCATCCATGTGTCAGATGATGTGGCAGCTGACATGTAATTTTTTTATATTTTTTTCCATATATAAATAAATGGCCAATAGGTGAAAGTTGGAATTAATAAGGATGTACAAGCCATATAAAAGGGTGTTCAAGCCATTTAAAACTCGTTAGCAAGTTTGGAAGAAATATGAAAGAAGGCAAGTTCGCAAAAAGTTGAAGTTGTGTTTCATGTTCATGTAAGCAGTTTCAAGAAACATCAAACTCATTAGGAGCGAGCCCATTAAGAAGTTTCATTTTAATCTTATTAAGTTTTTTAGTTTGATATTTTCAAGTTAGATTTACATTTAAGTTTTGATTATTGTTCTCAATTAACAAAGTAGATTTCGTTTAGCATTAATTATTTGAATTCTCATATTAGCAAAGGATTGATTTGTGAATTTAGCAAGTTAACGTGTGGTTTAGATAGCAAGTTCAAACTATACATCATAGCAACTTTAAATTGAATCTTTTAGGTTCATAGCAAGTCCCGAACCTTAGACTCAATTAGCAAGTAGAACCCTTGATTCAAATTAACAAATAAGTAGAATCATCGTGGTTCAAATTTAAGCAAGTAAGGATCAACTCATCGATCAAAACAAGCAAGGAAGCAAGGATTTGATTAGCAAGTGGGTCATATCAATATAAGAAAGCAAGCAAGAACTTGATTAGCAAGTGGGTCAAGAGGCTCGAACTGATTAGTAAGTACATCAAATACGTGTTAGAAGAACTAGATTAGCAAGTGGGTCTAGAAACGTAATATTGATTAGCAAGTTGGTTAATATATAAGAAGAAAGCAAGATTTGGAAGAAAAATCACAAGAAAGAACGCAGGCAAGTTAAAACACAACCAAGTATGACTGGAAAGGAAGACAGAGAGCATGATAATGAATCAAGCAGTATTGTTCGCAATCAAGGAAATGTTTGACTCCAATGTACAAAACTGAATGAAACAAATTATCCTTCATGGTCGTTGTTGATGGAAACTATATTGAAGGCCATATAGCCTTTGGAGAACAGTTGATGCAGAAGCTGCATATGAAAAGAAGATTAATACTGCCAAGGTAATGATCCTCCAAACACTGCCTCGGGATGTATTAAATCAAGTGCACAATACACAACTTTGTATAACCGTATATCACGGTTATTAGGAAGTTGTGTCTATTCATGAATCGTTGTGTCGATTAGAAGACACAGATTCACATGTATATATGTGTCAATATGGATGATGTGTGTACGTTTAATTCTACAAGTTGAAAGTATTATATTAAAAGATTATACATAGATTCTTGTGTTTTTGTTCATCAATAGCAAAGATTCTACCAACATTTTGTATTGGTTTGATGCATAGTTATACGACAATTTTTCAATTGCCTTAAATATAAGTGTGTGTATATATATATATATATATAGAGAGGGAGGTTCACCTACATAGTATTAGAAATCTAAGAAGGCTAAGAAGCAATAAGAGATTGACATGTGGCATCTAGGAAAATTAGAAGAGAGGGTATTTTAGTCATGCCTACTTTTTTAAATATTTTCTCTCCACATGCAAGTCACATGTCAATTCCCCCACTTTTTTTAAACGTTTATAACTTTCACATACGACATTATTTTTTTAAACAAATTACACCATAAAAACGAGCATTTTTTTCTCTTTAAAACGCGTATACTATTGATATATAAAAAACAAACTTTTTTTCACATTTTTTCAGCTCATTGTGTCTAACGTCAGGTCATTGTGTCTTCCGTCAGGTCATTGTGTCTTTCGTCTGGTCATTGTGTGATTGTGTCATCCGTAGGGTTGTTGTGTCGTTTATCGGGTCATTGTGTAATCTTATTTGACAAGTATTACACAATGATCTAATAATAATTACACAATAACACCAAAAGTATTTCAAAGATCTTGCTTTCACAACATCCTCCTTCAAAAGTAAATAAACAAAACTTAAGAACGTTCTTTTCGAGTTCCTAATGTGGCATAAAGAGTCGTAAGATGTCCGAACTTGTCGTACGATGTTCAGAGGACTCGGACGAATTCATTAGGTTTATTATGGAGTTTGGAGGTTTCGTACGACGATGTAAGGTGTTCTTAGGAGTTGTAAGGCGTCGTACATTATACTAACGTTCTTTTCGAGTTCCTAATGTGGCATAAAGAGTCGTAAGATGTCCGAACTTGTCGTACGATGTTCAAAGGACTCGAACGAATTCATTAGGTGTATTATGAAGTTTTGAGGTTTCGTACGGTAATGTAAGGTGTACTTAGGAGTTGTAAGGCGTCGTACATTATACTAACGTTCTTTTCGAGTTCCTAATGTGGCACAAAGAATCGTAATATGTCCTAGCTTGTCGTACGATGTTCAAAGGACTCGGACGAATTCATTAGGTGTATTATGGAGTTTTGAGGTTTCGTACGGTGATGTAAGGTGTTCTTAGGAGTTGTAAGGCGTCGTACGTTATACTAACGTTCTTTTCGAGTTCCTAATGTGGCATAAAGAATCGTAATATGTCCTAGCTTGTCGTACAATACACCTAATGAATTCGTCCGAGTCCTTTGAACATCGAACGACAAGTTCGGACATCTTACGACTCTTTATGCCACATTAGGAACTCGAAAAGAACGTTAGTATAATGTACGATGCCTTACAACTCCTAAGATCACCTTACATCACCGTACGAAACCTCAAAACTCCATAATACACCAAATGAATTCGTCCGAGTCCTTTGAACATCGTACGACAAATTAGGACATCTTAAGACTCTGTATGCCATATTAGCAACATGAAAATCACGTTTGTATCATTTAGGACGCCTTACAACTCATAAGAACAGTTTACAACACCGTACAAAACCATAAATCTCCATAATAAACCTAATGAATTCGTCCGAAAACCTTGAACGTCGTACGGCAACTGAAAACATCTTACGACTCTGTATCCCATATTAGCCCCTTGAAAAGCACGTTAGTATAATGTAGGACGCCTTACAACTCCTAACAACACCTTACAACACAGAGTGAAACGTTAAAGCTCCATAATAAACCTAATGAATTCGTACGAGTCCTTTTCGGACGAATTCATTAGGTTTATTATGGAGATTTATGGTTTTGTACGGTGTTGTAAGGTGTTCTTATGAGTTGTAAGGCGTCCTAAATGATACTAACGTGATTTTCATGTTGCTAATATGGCATACAGGGTCTTAAGATGTCCTAACTTGTCGTACGATGTTCAAAGGACTCGGACGAATTCATTAGGTGTATTATGGAGTTTTGAGGTTTCGTATGGTGAAGTAAGGTGTTCTTAGGAGTTGTAAGGCGTCGTTTATTATACTAACGTTCTTTTCGAGTTCCTAATGTGGCATAAAGAGTCGTAAGATGTCCGAACTTGTCGTATGATGTTCAAAGGACTCAGACGAATTCATTAGGTGTATTATGGAGTTTTGAGGTTTCGTACAGTGATATAAGGTGTTCTTAGGAGTTGTAAGGCGTCGTACATTATACTAACGTTCTTTTCGAGTTCCGAATGTGGCATAAAGAGTCGTAAGATGTCCGAACTTGTCGTACGATATTCAAAGGACTCGTACGAATTCATTAGGTGTATTATAGAGTTTTGAGGTTTCCTACGGTGATGTAAGGTATTCTTAGGAGTTGTAAGGCGTCGTACATTATACTAACGTTCTTTTCGAGTTCCTAATGTGGCATAAAGAGTCGTAAGATGTCCGAATATGTCGTACGATGTTCAAAGGACTCGGACGAATTCATTAGGTGTATTATGGAGTTTTGAGGTTTCGTACAGTGATGTAAGGTGTTCTTAGTAGTTGTAAGGCGTCGTACATTATACTAACGTTCTTTTCGAGTTCCTAATGTGGCATAAAGAGTCGTAAGATGTCCGAACTTGTCGTACGATATTCAAAGGACTCGGACGAATTCATTAGGTGTATTATGGAGTGTTGAGGTTTCGTACGGTGATGTAAGGTGTTCTTAGGAGTTGTAAGGCGTCGTACATTATACTAACGTTCTTTTCGAGTTCTTAATGTGGCATAAAGAGTCGTAAGACGTCCGAACTTGTCGTACGATGTTCAGAGGACTCAGACGAATTCATTAGGAGTATTATAGAGTTTGGAGGTTTCGTACGGTGATGTAAGGTGTTCTTAGGAGTTGTAAGGCGTCGTACATTATACTAAAGTTCTTTTCAAGTTCCTAATGTGGCATGAAGAATCGTAATATGTCCGAACTTGTCGTACGATGTTCAAAGGACTCGGACGAATTCATTAGGTGTATTATGGAGTTTTGAGGTTTCGTACGGTGATGTAAGGTGTTCTTAGGAGTTGTAAGGCGTCGTACATTATACTAACGTTCTTTTCGAGTTCCTAATGTGGCATAAAGAGTCGTAAGATGTCCGAACTTGTCGTACGGTGTTCAAAGGACTCGGACGAATTCATTAGGTGTATTATGGAGTTTTGAGGTTTCGTATGGTGAAGTAAGGTGTTCTTAGGAGTTGTAAGGCGTCGTTTATTATACTAACGTTCTTTTCGAGTTCCTAATGTGGCATAAAGAGTCGTAAGATGTCCGAACTTGTCGTACGATGTTCAAAGGACTCGGACGAATTCATTAGGTGTATTATGGAGTTTTGAGGTTTCGTACAGTGATGTAAGGTGTTCTTAGGAGTTGTAAGGCGTCGTACATTATACTAACGTTCTTTTCGAGTTCCGAATGTGGCATAAAGAGTCGTAAGATGTCCGAACTTGTCGTACGATGTTCAAAGGACTCGTACGAATTCATTAGGTGTATTATAGAGTTTTGAGGTTTCCTACGGTGATGTAAGGTATTCTTAAGAGTTGTAAGGCGTCGTACATTATACTAACGTTCTTTTCAAGTTCCTAATGTGGCATAAAGAGTCGTAAGATGTCTGAACTTGTCGTACGATGTTCAAAGGACTCGGACGAATTCATTAGATGTATTATGGAGTTTTGAGGTTTCGTACAGTGATGTAAGGTGTTCTTAGTAGTTGTAAGGCGTCGTACATTATACTAACATTCTTTTCGAGTTCCTAATGTGGCATAAAGAGTCGTAAGATGTCCGAACTTGTCGTACGATATTCAAACGACTCGGACGAATTCATTAGGTGTATTATGGAGTGTTGAGGTTTCGTACGGTGATGTAAGGTGTTCTTAGGAGTTGTAAGGCGTCGTACATTATACTAAAGTTCTTTTCAAGTTCCTAATGTAGCATAAAGAATTGTAATATGTCCGAACTTGTCGTACGATGTTCAAAGGACTCGGACGAATTCATTAGGTGTATTATGGAGTTTTGAGGTTTCGTACGGTGATGTAAGGTGTTCTTAGGAGTTGTAAGGAGTCGTACATTATACTAACGTTCTTTTCGAGTTCCTAATGTGGCATAAAGAGTCGTAAGACGTCCGAACTTGTCGTACGATGTTCAGAGGACTGAGACGAATTCATTAGGTGTATTATGGAGTTTGGAGGTTTCGTACGGTGATGTAAGGTGTTCTTAGGAGTTGTAAGGCGTCGTACATTATACTAAAGTTCTTTTCAAGTTCCTAATGTAGCATAAAGAATTGTAATATGTCCGAACTTGTCGTACGATGTTCAAAGGACTCGGACGAATTCATTAGGTGTATTATGGAGTTTTGAGGTTTCGTACGGTGATGTAAGGTGTTCTTAGGAGTTGTAAGGAGTCGTACATTATACTAACGTTCTTTTCGAGTTCCTAATGTGGCATAAAGAGTCGTAAGATGTCCGAACTTGTCGTACGATGTTCAAAGGTCTCGGACGAATTCATTAGGTGTATTATGGAGTTTTGAGGTTTCGTACAGTGATGTAAGGTGTTCTTAGGAGTTGTAAGGCGTCGTACATTATACTAACGTTCTTTTCGAGTTCCGAATGTGGCATAAAGAGTCGTAAGATGTCCGAACTTGTCGTACGATGTTCAAAGGACTCGTACGAATTCATTAGGTGTATTATAGAGTTTTGAGGTTTCCTACGGTGATGTAAGGTATTCTTAGGAGTTGTAAGGCGTCGTACATTATACTAACGTTCTTTTCGAGTTCCTAATGTGGCATAAAGAGTCGTAAGATGTCCGAACTTGTCGTACGATGTTCAAAGGACTCGGACGAATTCATTAGGTGTATTATGGAGTTTTGAGGTTTCCTACGGTGATGTAAGGTGTTCTTAGGAGTTGTATGGCGTCGTACATTATACTAACGTTCTTTTCGAGTTCCTAATGTGGCATAAAGAGTCGTAAGATGTCCGAACTTGTCGTACGATGTTCAAAGGACTCGTACGAATTCATTAGGTGTATTATAGAGTTTTGAGGTTTCCTACGGTGATGTAAGGTATTCTTAGGAGTTGTAAGGCGTCGTACATTATACTAACGTTCTTTTCGAGTTCCTAATGTGGCATAAAGAGTCGTAAGATGTCCGAACTTGTCGTACGATGTTCAAAGGACTCGGACGAATTCATTAGGTGTATTATGGAGTTTTGAGGTTTCCTACGGTGATGTAAGGTGTTCTTAGGAGTTGTATGGCGTCGTACATTATACTAACGTTCTTTTCGAGTCCTAATGTGGCATAAAAAGTCGTAAGATGTCCGAACTTGTCGTACGATGTTCAAAACTCCTAAGTACAACTTACATCACCATACGAAACCTCAAAACTCCATAATACACCTAATGAATTCGTCCGAGTCCTTTGAACATCGTACGACAAGCTAGGACATATTACGATTCTTTATGCCACATTAGGAACTCGAAAAGAACGTTAGTATAATGTACGACGCCTTACAACTCCTAAGAACACCTTAGATCACCGTACGAAACCACAAAACTCCATAATACACCTAATGAATTCGTCCGGGTCCTTTGAACATCGTACGACAAGTTCGGAAATCTTACGACTCTTTATGCCACATTAGGAACTCGAAAAGAACGTTAGTATAATGTACGACGCCTTACAACTCCTAAGTACACCTTACATCACCGTACGAAACCTCAAAACTCCATAATACACCTAATGAATTCGTCCGAGTCCTTTGAACATCGTACGACAAGTTCGGAAATCTTACGACTCTTTATGCCACATTAGGAACTCGAAAAGAACGTTAGTATAATGTACGACGCCTTACAACTCCTAAGAACACCTTACATCACCGTAGGAAACCTCAAAACTCTATAATACACCTAATGAATTCGTACGAGTCCTTTGAACATCGTACGACAAGTTCGGACATCTTACGACTCTTTATGCCACATTAGGAACTCGAAAAGAACGTTAGTATAATGTACGACGCCTTACAACTCCTAAGAACACCTTACATCACCGTACGAAACCTCAAAACTCCATAATACACCTAATGAATTCGTCCGAGTCCTTTGAACATCGTACGACAAGTTCGGACATCTTACGACTCTTTATGCCACATTAGGAACTCGAAAAGAACGTTAGTATAATGTACGACGCCTTACAACTCCTAAGAACACCTTACATCACCGTACGAAACCACAAAACTCCATAATACACCTAATGAATTCTTCCGAGTCCTTTGAACATCGTACTAACGTTCTTTTCGAGTTGCTAATGTGGCATGAAGAGTCGTAAGATGTACTAAGTTGTCGTACGATGATCAAATGACTCGGACGAATTCATTAGGCTTATTATGGAGGTTTAAGGTTTCGTATGGTGATGTAAGGTGTTCTTAGGAGCTGTAAGGCATCCTACAATAAACTAATGTTCTTTTCGAGTTGCTAATGTGGCATGAAGAGTCGTAAGATGTACCAAGTTGTCGTACGATGATCAAATGACTTGGATGAATTCATTAGGCTTATTATGGAGGTTTAAGGTTTCGTATGGTGATGTAAGGTGTTCTTAGGAGCTGTAAGTCATCCTACATTATACTAACGTTCTTTTCGAGTTGCTAATGTGGCATGAAGAGTCGTAAGATGTACTAAGTTGTCGTACGATGATCAAATGACTCGGACGAATTCATTAGGCTTATTATGGAGGTTTAAGGTTTCGTATGGTGATGTAAGGTGTTCTTAGGAGCTGTAAGGCATTCTACATTATACTAACGGTCTTTTCGAGTTGCTAATGTGGCATGAAGATTCGTAAGATGTACTAAGTTGTCGTACGATGATCAAATGACTAGGACGAATTCATTAAGTTTATTATGGAGGTTTAAGGTTTCGTATGGTGATGTAAGAAGTTGTTAGGAGGTGTAAGGCAAGCTACATCATACTAACGTTCTTTTCGAGCTGCTAATGTGGCATGAAGAGTCGTAAGATGTACTAAGTTGTCGTACGATGATCAAATGACTCGGACGAATTCATTAGGCTTATTCTGGAGGTTTAAGGTTTCGTATGGTAATGTAAGGTGTTCTTAGGAGCGGTAAGGCATCCTACATTATACTAACGTTCTTTTCGAGTTGTTAATGTGGCATGAAGAGTCGTAAGATGTACTAAGTTGTCGTACGATGATCAAATGACTCGGACGAATTCATTAGGCTTATTATGGAGGTTTAAGGTTTCGTATGGTGATGTAAGGTGTTCTTAGGAGCTGTAAGGCATCCTACATCCTACTAACGTTCTTTTCGAGTTACTAATGTGGCATGAAGAGTCGTAAGATGTACTAAGTTGTCGTACGATGATCAAATGACTCGGACGAATTCATTAGGCTTATTATGGAGGTTTAAGGTTTCGTAAGGTGATGTAAGGTGTTCTTAGGAGCTGTAAGGCATCCTACATTAAACTAATGTTCTTTTCGAGTTGCTAATGTGGCATGTAGAGTCGTAAGATGTACTAAGTTGTCGTACGATGATCAAATGACTTGGATGAATTCATTAGGCTTATTATGGAGGTTTAAGGTTTCGTATGGTGATGTAAGGTGTTCTTAGGAGCTGTAAGTCATCCTACATTATACTAACGTTCTTTTCGAGTTGCTAATGTGGCATGAAGAGTCGTAAGATGTACTAAGTTGTCGTACGATGATCAAATGACTCGGACGAATTCATTAGGCTTATTATGGAGGTTTAAGGTTTCGTATGGTGATGTAAGGTGTTCTTAGGAGCTGTAAGGCATTCTACATTATACTAACGGTCTTTTCGAGTTGCTAATGTGGCATGAAGATTCGTAAGATGTACTAAGTTGTCGTACGATGATCAAATGACTAGGACGAATTCATTAAGTTTATTATGGAGGTTTAAGGTTTCGTATGGTGATGTAAGAAGTTGTTAGGAGGTGTAAGGCAAGCTACATCATACTAACGTTCTTTTCGAGCTGCTAATGTGGCATGAAGAGTCGTAAGATGTACTAAGTTGTCGTACGATGATCAAATGACTCGGACGAATTCATTAGGCTTATTCTGGAGGTTTAAGGTTTCGTATGGTAATGTAAGGTGTTCTTAGGAGCGGTAAGGCATCCTACATTATACTAACGTTCTTTTCGAGTTGTTAATGTGGCATGAAGAGTCGTAAGATGTACTAAGTTGTCGTACGATGATCAAATGACTCGGACGAATTCATTAGGCTTATTATGGAGGTTTAAGGTTTCGTATGGTGATGTAAGGTGTTCTTAGGAGCTGTAAGGCATCCTACATCCTACTAACGTTCTTTTCGAGTTACTAATGTGGCATGAAGAGTCGTAAGATGTACTAAGTTGTCGTACGATGATCAAATGACTCGGACGAATTCATTAGGCTTATTATGGAGGTTTAAGGTTTCGTAAGGTGATGTAAGGTGTTCTTAGGAGCTGTAAGGCATCCTACATTAAACTAATGTTCTTTTCGAGTTGCTAATGTGGCATGTAGAGTCGTAAGATGTACTAAGTTGTCGTACGATGATCAAATGACTTGGATGAATTCATTAGGCTTATTATGGAGGTTTAAGGTTTCGTATGGTGATGTAAGGTGTTCTTAGGAGCTGTAAGTCATCCTACATTATACTAACGTTCTTTTCGAGTTGCTAATGTGGCATGAAGAGTCGTAAGATGTACTAAGTTGTCGTACGATGATCAAATGACTCGGACGAATTCATTAGGCTTATTATGGAGGTTTAAGGTTTCATATGGTGATGTAAGGTGTTCTTAGGAGCTGTAAGGCATTCTACATTATACTAACGTTCTTTTCGAGTTGCTAATGTGGCATGAAGATTCGTAAGATGTACTAAGTTGTCGTACGATGATCAAATGACTCGGACGAATTCATTAGGCTTATTACGGAGGTTTAAGGTTTCGTATGGTGATGTAAGGTGTTCTTAGGAGCTGTAAGGCATCCTACAATAAACTAATGTTCTTTTCGAGTTGCTAATGTGGCATGAAGAGTCGTAAGATGTACCAAGTTGTCGTACGATGATCAAATGACTTGGATGAATTCATTAGGCTTATTATGGAGGTTTAAGGTTTCGTATGGTGATGTAAGGTGTTCTTAGGAGCTGTAAGTCATCCTACATTATACTAACGTTCTTTTCGAGTTGCTAATGTGGCATGAAGAGTCGTAAGATGTACTAAGTTGTCGTACGATGATCAAATGACTCGGACGAATTCATTAGGCTTATTATGGAGGTTTAAGGTTTCGTATGGTGATGTAAGGTGTTCTTAGGAGCTGTAAGGCATTCTACATTATACTAACGGTCTTTTCGAGTTGCTAATGTGGCATGAAGATTCGTAAGATGTACTAAGTTGTCGTACGATGATCAAATGACTAGGACGAATTCATTAAGTTTATTATGGAGGTTTAAGGTTTCGTATGGTGATGTAAGAAGTTGTTAGGAGGTGTAAGGCAAGCTACATCATACTAACGTTCTTTTCGAGCTGCTAATGTGGCATGAAGAGTCGTAAGATGTACTAAGTTGTCGTACGATGATCAAATGACTCGGACGAATTCATTAGGCTTATTCTGGAGGTTTAAGGTTTCGTATGGTAATGTAAGGTGTTCTTAGGAGCGGTAAGGCATCCTACATTATACTAACGTTCTTTTCGAGTTGTTAATGTGGCATGAAGAGTCGTAAGATGTACTAAGTTGTCGTACGATGATCAAATGACTCGGACGAATTCATTAGGCTTATTATGGAGGTTTAAGGTTTCGTATGGTGATGTAAGGTGTTCTTAGGAGCTGTAAGGCATCCTACATCCTACTAACGTTCTTTTCGAGTTACTAATGTGGCATGAAGAGTCGTAAGATGTACTAAGTTGTCGTACGATGATCAAATGACTCGGACGAATTCATTAGGCTTATTATGGAGGTTTAAGGTTTCGTAAGGTGATGTAAGGTGTTCTTAGGAGCTGTAAGGCATCCTACATTAAACTAATGTTCTTTTCGAGTTGCTAATGTGGCATGTAGAGTCGTAAGATGTACTAAGTTGTCGTACGATGATCAAATGACTTGGATGAATTCATTAGGCTTATTATGGAGGTTTAAGGTTTCGTATGGTGATGTAAGGTGTTCTTAGGAGCTGTAAGTCATCCTACATTATACTAACGTTCTTTTCGAGTTGCTAATGTGGCATGAAGAGTCGTAAGATGTACTAAGTTGTCGTACGATGATCAAATGACTCGGACGAATTCATTAGGCTTATTATGGAGGTTTAAGGTTTCGTATGGTGATGTAAGGTGTTCTTAGGAGCTGTAAGGCATTCTACATTATACTAACGGTCTTTTCGAGTTGCTAATGTGGCATGAAGATTCGTAAGATGTACTAAGTTGTCGTACGATGATCAAATGACTAGGACGAATTCATTAAGTTTATTATGGAGGTTTAAGGTTTCGTATGGTGATGTAAGAAGTTGTTAGGAGGTGTAAGGCAAGCTACATCATACTAACGTTCTTTTCGAGCTGCTAATGTGGCATGAAGAGTCGTAAGATGTACTAAGTTGTCGTACGATGATCAAATGACTCGGACGAATTCATTAGGCTTATTCTGGAGGTTTAAGGTTTCGTATGGTAATGTAAGGTGTTCTTAGGAGCGGTAAGGCATCCTACATTATACTAACGTTCTTTTCGAGTTGTTAATGTGGCATGAAGAGTCGTAAGATGTACTAAGTTGTCGTACGATGATCAAATGACTCGGACGAATTCATTAGGCTTATTATGGAGGTTTAAGGTTTCGTATGGTGATGTAAGGTGTTCTTAGGAGCTGTAAGGCATCCTACATCCTACTAACGTTCTTTTCGAGTTACTAATGTGGCATGAAGAGTCGTAAGATGTACTAAGTTGTCGTACGATGATCAAATGACTCGGACGAATTCATTACGCTTATTATGGAGGTTTAAGGTTTCGTAAGGTGATGTAAGGTGTTCTTAGGAGCTGTAAGGCATCCTACATTAAACTAATGTTCTTTTCGAGTTGCTAATGTGGCATGTAGAGTCGTAAGATGTACTAAGTTGTCGTACGATGATCAAATGACTTGGATGAATTCATTAGGCTTATTATGGAGGTTTAAGGTTTCGTATGGTGATGTAAGGTGTTCTTAGGAGCTGTAAGTCATCCTACATTATACTAACGTTCTTTTCGAGTTGCTAATGTGGCATGAAGAGTCGTAAGATGTACTAAGTTGTCGTACGATGATCAAATGACTCGGACGAATTCATTAGGCTTATTATGGAGGTTTAAGGTTTCATATGGTGATGTAAGGTGTTCTTAGGAGCTGTAAGGCATTCTACATTATACTAACGTTCTTTTCGAGTTGCTAATGTGGCATGAAGATTCGTAAGATGTACTAAGTTGTCGTACGATGATCAAATGACTCGGACGAATTCATTAGGCTTATTACGGAGGTTTAAGGTTTCGTATGGTGATGTAAGGTGTTCTTAGGAGCTGTAAGGCATTCTACATTATACTAACGTTCTTTTCGAGTTGCTAATGTGGCATGAAGATTCGTAAGATGTACTAAGTTGTCGTACGATGATCAAATGACTAGGACGAATTCATTAAGTTTATTATGGAGGTTTAAGGTTTCGTATGGTGATGTAAGGTGTTCTTAGGAGCTGTAAGGCATTCTACATTATACTAACGTTCTTTTCGAGTTGCTAATGTGGCATGAAGATTCGTAAGATGTACTAAGTTGTCGTACGATGATCAAATGACTAGGACGAATTCATTAAGTTTATTATGGAGGTTTAAGGTTTCGTATGGTGATGTAAGAAGTTGTTAGGAGGTGTAAGGCAAGCTACATCATACTAACGTTCTTTTCGAGCTGCTAATGTGGCATGAAGAGTCGTAAGATGTACTAAGTTGTCGTACGATGATCAAATACCTCGGACGAATTCATTAGGCTTATTCTGGAGGTTTAAGGTTTCGTATGGTAATGTAAGGTGTTCTTAGGAGCGGTAAGGCATCCAACATTATACTAACGTTCTTTTCGAGTTGTTAATGTGGCATGAAGAGTCGTAAGATGTACTAAGTTGTCGTACGATGATCAAATGACTAGGACGAATTCATTAAGTTTATTATGGAGGTTTAAGGTTTCGTATGGTGATGTAAGGTGTTCTTAGGAGCTGTAAGGCATTCTACATTATACTAACGTTCTTTTCGAGTTGCTAATGTGGCATGAAGATTCGTAAGATGTACTAAGTTGTCGTACGATGATCAAATGACTAGGACGAATTCATTAAGTTTATTATGGAGGTTTAAGGTTTCGTATGGTGATGTAAGAAGTTGTTAGGAGGTGTAAGGCAAGCTACATCATACTAACGTTCTTTTCGAGCTGCTAATGTGGCATGAAGAGTCGTAAGATGTACTAAGTTGTCGTACGATGATCAAATACCTCGGACGAATTCATTAGGCTTATTCTGGAGGTTTAAGGTTTCGTATGGTAATGTAAGGTGTTCTTAGGAGCGGTAAGGCATCCAACATTATACTAACGTTCTTTTCGAGTTGTTAATGTGGCATGAAGAGTCGTAAGATGTACTAAGTTGTCGTACGATGATCAAATGACTCGGACGAATTCATTAGGCTTATTATGGAGGTTTAAGGTTTCATATGGTGATGTAAGGTGTTCTTAGGAGCTGTAAGGCATCCTACATCATACTAACGTTCTTTTCGAGTTACTAATGTGGCATGAAGAGTCGTAAGATGTACTAAGTTGTCGTACGATGATCAAATGACTCGGACGAATTCATTAGGCTTATTATGGAGGTTTAAGGTTTCGTAAGGTGATGTAAGGTGTTCTTAGGAGCTGTAAGGCATCCTACATTAAACTAATGTTCTTTTCGAGTTGCTAATGTGGCATGAAGAGTCGTAAGATGATCAAATGACTTGGATGAATTCATTAGGCTTATTATGGAGGTTTAAGGTTTCGTATGGTGATGTAAGGTGTTCTTAGGAGCTGTAAGTCATCCTACATTATACTAACGTTCTTTTCGAGTTGCTAATGTGGCATGAAGAGTCGTAAGATGTACTAAGTTGTCGTACGATGATCAAATGACTCGGACGAATTCATTAGGCTTATTATGGAGGTTTAAGGTTTCATATGGTGATGTAAGGTGTTCTTAGGAGCTGTAAGGCATTCTACATTATACTAACGTTCTTTTCGAGTTGCTAATGTGGCATGAAGATTCGTAAGATGTACTAAGTTGTCGTACGATGATCAAATGACTCGGACGAATTCATTAGGCTTATTACGGAGGTTTAAGGTTTCGTATGGTGATGTAAGGTGTTCTTAGGAGCTGTAAGGCATTCTACATTATACTAACGTTCTTTTCGAGTTGCTAATGTGGCATGAAGATTCGTAAGATGTACTAAGTTGTCGTACGATGATCAAATGACTAGGACGAATTCATTAAGTTTATTATGGAGGTTTAAGGTTTCGTATGGTGATGTAAGGTGTTCTTAGGAGCTGTAAGGCATTCTACATTATACTAACGTTCTTTTCGAGTTGCTAATGTGGCATGAAGATTCGTAAGATGTACTAAGTTGTCGTACGATGATCAAATGACTAGGACGAATTCATTAAGTTTATTATGGAGGTTTAAGGTTTCGTATGGTGATGTAAGAAGTTGTTAGGAGGTGTAAGGCAAGCTACATCATACTAACGTTCTTTTCGAGCTGCTAATGTGGCATGAAGAGTCGTAAGATGTACTAAGTTGTCGTACGATGATCAAATACCTCGGACGAATTCATTAGGCTTATTCTGGAGGTTTAAGGTTTCGTATGGTAATGTAAGGTGTTCTTAGGAGCGGTAAGGCATCCTACATTATACTAACGTTCTTTTCGAGTTGTTAATGTGGCATGAAGAGTCGTAAGATGTACTAAGTTTTCGTACGATGATCAAATGACTCGGACGAATTCATTAGGCTTATTATGGAGGTTTAAGGTTTCGTATGGTGATGTAAGGTGTTCTTAGGAGCTGTAAGGCATCCTACATCCTACTAACATTCTTTTCGAGTTACTAATGTGGCATGAAGAGTCGTAAGATGTACTAAGTTGTCGTACGATGATCAAATGACTCGGACGAATTCATTAGGCTTATTATGGAGGTTTAAGCTTTCGTATGGTGATGTAAGGTGTTCTTAGGAGCTGTAAGGCATCCTACATCATACTAACGTTCTTTTCGAGTTACTAATGTGGCATGAAGATTCGTAAGATGTACTAAGTTGTCGTACGATGATCAAATGACTAGGACGAATTCATTAAGTTTATTATGGAGGTTTAAGGTTTCGTATGGTGATGTAAGGTGTTCTTAGGAGCTGTAAGTCATCCTACATTATACTAACGTTCTTTTCGAGTTGCTAATGTGGCATGAAGAGTCGTAAGATGTACTAAGTTGTCGTACGATGATCAAATGACTCGGACGAATTCATTAAGTTTATTATGGAGGCTTAAGGTTTCGTATCGTGATGTAAGAAGTTGTTAGGAGGTGTATGGCATGCTACATCATACTAACGTTCTTTTCGAGCTGCTAATGTGGCATGAAGAGTCGTAAGATGTACTAAGTTGTCGTACGATGATCAAATGACTCAGACGAATTCATTAGGCTTATTATGGAGGTTTAAGGTTTCGTATGGTGATGTAAGGTGTTCTTAGGAGCTGTAAGGCATTCTACATCATACTAACGTTATTTTCGAGTTGCTAATGTGGTATGAAGAGTTGTAAGATGTACTAAGTTGTTGTACGATGATCAAATGACTCGGACGAATTCATTAGGCTTATTATGGAGGTTTAAGGTTTCGTAAGGTGATGTAAGGTGTTCTTAGGAGCTGTAAGGCATCCTACATTAAACTAATGTTCTTTTCGAGTTGCTAATGTGGCATGAAGAGTCGTAAGATGTACTAAGTTGTCGTACGATGATCAAATGACTCGGACAAATTCATTAGGCTTATTATGGAGGTTTAAGGTTTCATATGGTGATGTAAGGTGTTCTTAGGTGCTGTAAGGCATCCTACATCATACTAACGTTCTTTTCGAGTTGCTAATGTGGCATGAAGATTCGTAAGATGTACTAAGTTGTCGTACGATGATCAAATGACTCGGACGAATTCATTAGGCTTATTAAGGAGGTTTAAGGTTTCGTATGGTGATGTAAGGTGTTCTTAGGAGCTGTAAGGCATCCTACATCATACTAATGTTCTTTTCGAGTTGCTAATGTGGCATGAAGAGTCGTAAGATGTACTAAGTTGTCGTACGATGATCAAATGACTCGGACGAATTCATTAGGCTTATTATGGAGGTTTAAGGTTTCGTATGGTGATGTAAGGTGTTCTTATGAGCTGTAAGGCATCCTACATCATACTAATGTTCTTTTCGAGTTGCTAATGTGGCATGAAGAGTCGTAAGATGTACTAAGTTGTCGTACGATGATCAAATGACTCGGACGAATTCATTAGGCTTATTATGGAGGTTTAAGGTTTCGTATGGTGATGTAAGGTGTTCTTATGAGCTGTAAGGCATCCTACATCATACTAACGTTCTTTTCGAGTTGCTAATGTGGTATGAAGATTCGTAAGATGTACTAAGTTGTCGTACGATGATCAAATGACTCGGACGAATTCATTAGGCTTATTATGGAGGTTTAAGGTTTCGTATAGTGATGTAAGGTGTTCTTAGGAGCTGTAAGGCATTCTACATCATACTAACGTTCTTTTCGAGTTGCTAATGTGGCATGAAGAGTTGTAAGATGTACTAAGTTGTTGTACGATGATCAAATGACTCGGACGAATTCATTAGGCTTATTATGGAGGTTTAAGGTTTCGTAAGGCGATGTAAGGTGTTCTTAGGAGCTGTAAGGCATCCTACATTAAACTAATGTTCTTTTTGAGTTGCTAATGTGGCATGAAGAGTCGTAAGATGTACTAAGTTGTCGTACGATGATCAAATGACTCGGACGAATTCATTAGGCTTATTATGGAGGTTTAAGGTTTCATATGGTGATGTAAGGTGTTCTTAGGAGCTGTAAGGCATCCTACATCGTACTAACGTTCTTTTCGAGTTGCTAATGTGGCATGAAGATTCGTAAGATGTACTAAGTTGTCGTACGATGATCAAATGACTCGGACGAATTCATTAGGCTTATTAAGGAGGTTTAAGGTTTCGTATGGTGATGTAAGGTGTTTTTAGGAGCTGTAAGGCATCCTACATCATACTAATGTTCTTTTCGAGTTGCTAATGTGGCATGAAGAGTCGTAAGATGTACTAAGTTGTCGCACGATGATCAAATGACTCGGACGAATTCATTAGGCTTATTATGGAGGTTTAAGGTTTCGTATGGTGATGTAAGGTGTTCTTATGAGCTGTAAGGCATCCTACATCATATTAATGTTCTTTTCGAGTTGCTAATGTGGCATGAAGAGTCGTAAGATGTACTAAGTTGTCGTACGATGATCAAATGACTTGGATGAATTCATTAGGCTTATTATGGAGGTTTAAGGTTTCGTATGGTGATGTAAGGTGTTCTTAGGAGCTGTAAGTCATCCTACATTATACTAACGTTCTTTTCGAGTTGCTAATGTGGCATGAAGAGTCGTAAGATGTACTAAGTTGTCGTACGATGATCAAATGACTCGGACGAATTCATTAAGTTTATTATGGAGGTTTAAGGTTTCGTATCGTGATGTAAGAAGTTGTTAGGAGGTGTAAGGCATGCTACATCATACTAACGTTCTTTTCGAGCTGCTAATGTGGCATGAAGAGTCGTAAGATGTACTAAGTTGTCGTACGATGATCAAATGACTCGGACGAATTCATTAGGCTTATTATGGAGGTTTAAGGTTTCGTATGGTGATGTAAGGTGTTCTTAGGAGCTGTAAGGCATTCTACATCATACTAACGTTCTTTTCGAGTTGCTAATGTGGCATGAAGAGTTGTAAGATGTACTAAGTTGTTGTACGATGATCAAATGACTCGGACGAATTCATTAGGCTTATTATGGAGGTTTAAGGTTTCGTAAGGTGATGTAAGGTGTTCTTAGGAGCTGTAAGGCATCCTACATTAAACTAATGTTCTTTTCGAGTTGCTAATGTGGCATGAAGAGTCGTAAGATGTACTAAGTTGTCGTACGATGATCAAATGACTCGGACAAATTCATTAGGCTTATTATGGAGGTTTAAGGTTTCATATGGTGATGTAAGGTGTTCTTAGGAGCTGTAAGGCATCCTACATCATACTAACGTTCTTTTCGAGTTGCTAATGTGGCATGAAGATTCGTAAGATGTACTAAGTTGTCGTACGATGATCAAATGACTCGGACGAATTCATTAGGCTTATTAAGGAGGTTTAAGGTTTCGTATGGTGATGTAAGGTGTTCTTAGGAGCTGTAAGGCATCCTACATCATACTAATGTTCTTTTCGAGTTGCTAATGTGGCATGAAGAGTCGTAAGATGTACTAAGTTGTCGTACGATGATCAAATGACTCGGACGAATTCATTAGGCTTATTATGGAGGTTTAAGGTTTCGTATGGTGATGTAAGGTGTTCTTATGAGCTGTAAGGCATCCTACATCATACTAATGTTCTTTTCGAGTTGCTAATGTGGCATGAAGAGTCGTAAGATGTACTAAGTTGTCGTACGATGATCAAATGACTCGGACGAATTCATTAGGCTTATTATGGAGGTTTAAGGTTTCGTATGGTGATGTAAGGTGTTCTTATGAGCTGTAAGGCATCCTACATCATACTAACGTTCTTTTCGAGTTGCTAATGTGGCATGAAGATTCGTAAGATGTACTAAGTTGTCGTACGATGATCAAATGACTCGGACGAATTCATTAGGCTTATTATGGAGGTTTAAGGTTTCGTATGGTGATGTAAGGTGTTCTTAGGAGCTGTAAGGCATTCTACATCATACTAACGTTCTTTTCGAGTTGCTAATGTGGCATGAAGAGTTGTAAGATGTACTAAGTTGTTGTACGATGATCAAATGACTCGGACGAATTCATTAGGCTTATTATGGAGGTTTAAGGTTTCGTAAGGCGATGTAAGGTGTTCTTAGGAGCTGTAAGGCATCCTACATTAAACTAATGTTCTTTTTGAGTTGCTAATGTGGCATGAAGAGTCGTAAGATGTACTAAGTTGTCGTACGATGATCAAATGACTCGGACGAATTCATTAGGCTTATTATGGAGGTTTAAGGTTTCATATGGTGATGTAAGGTGTTCTTAGGAGCTGTAAGGCATCCTACATCATACTAACGTTCTTTTCGAGTTGCTAATGTGGCATGAAGATTCGTAAGATGTACTAAGTTGTCGTACGATGATCAAATGACTCGGACGAATTCATTAGGCTTATTAAGGAGGTTTAAGGTTTCGTATGGTGATGTAAGGTGTTTTTAGGAGCTGTAAGGCATCCTACATCATACTAATGTTCTTTTCGAGTTGCTAATGTGGCATGAAGAGTCGTAAGATGTACTAAGTTGTCGCACGATGATCAAATGACTCGGACGAATTCATTAGGCTTATTATGGAGGTTTAAGGTTTCGTATGGTGATGTAAGGTGTTCTTATGAGCTGTAAGGCATCCTACATCATATTAATGTTCTTTTCGAGTTGCTAATGTGGCATGAAGAGTCGTAAGATGTACTAAGTTGTCGTACGATGATCAAATGACTTGGATGAATTCATTAGGCTTATTATGGAGGTTTAAGGTTTCGTATGGTGATGTAAGGTGTTCTTAGGAGCTGTAAGTCATCCTACATTATACTAACGTTCTTTTCGAGTTGCTAATGTGGCATGAAGAGTCGTAAGATGTACTAAGTTGTCGTACGATGATCAAATGACTCGGACGAATTCATTAAGTTTATTATGGAGGTTTAAGGTTTCGTATCGTGATGTAAGAAGTTGTTAGGAGGTGTAAGGCATGCTACATCATACTAACGTTCTTTTCGAGCTGCTAATGTGGCATGAAGAGTCGTAAGATGTACTAAGTTGTCGTACGATGATCAAATGACTCGGACGAATTCATTAGGCTTATTATGGAGGTTTAAGGTTTCGTATGGTGATGTAAGGTGTTCTTAGGAGCTGTAAGGCATTCTACATCATACTAACGTTCTTTTCGAGTTGCTAATGTGGCATGAAGAGTCGTAAGATGTACTAAGTTGTCGTACGATGATCAAATGACTCGGACGAATTCATTAGGCTTATTATGGAGGTTTAAGGTTTCGTATGGTGATGTAAGGTGTTCTTATGAGCTGTAAGGCATCCTACATCATACTAATGTTCTTTTCGAGTTGCTAATGTGGCATGAAGAGTCGTAAGATGTACTAAGTTGTCGTACAATGATCAAATGACTCGGACGAATTCATTAGGCTTATTATGGAGGTTTAAGGTTTCGTATGGTGATGTAAGGTGTTCTTATGAGCTGTAAGGCATCCTACATCATACTAACGTTCTTTTCGAGTTGCTAATGTGGCATGAAGATTCGTAAGATGTACTAAGTTGTCGTACGATGATCAAATGACTCGGACGAATTCATTAGGCTTATTATGGAGGTTTAAGGTTTCGTATGGTGATGTAAGGTGTTCTTAGGAGCTGTAAGGCATTCTACATCATACTAACGTTCTTTTCGAGTTGCTAATGTGGCATGAAGAGTTGTAAGATGTACTAAGTTGTTGTACGATGATCAAATGACTCGGACGAATTCATTAGGCTTATTATGGAGGTTTAAGGTTTCGTAAGGCGATGTAAGGTGTTCTTAGGAGCTGTAAGGCATCCTACATTAAACTAATGTTCTTTTTGAGTTGCTAATGTGGCATGAAGAGTCGTAAGATGTACTAAGTTGTCGTACGATGATCAAATGACTCGGACGAATTCATTAGGCTTATTATGGAGGTTTAAGGTTTCATATGGTGATGTAAGGTGTTCTTAGGAGCTGTAAGGCATCCTACATCATACTAACGTTCTTTTCGAGTTGCTAATGTGGCATGAAGATTCGTAAGATGTACTAAGTTGTCGTACGATGATCAAATGACTCGGACGAATTCATTAGGCTTATTAAGGAGGTTTAAGGTTTCGTATGGTGATGTAAGGTGTTTTTAGGAGCTGTAAGGCATCCTACATCATACTAATGTTCTTTTCGAGTTGCTAATGTGGCATGAAGAGTCGTAAGATGTACTAAGTTGTCGCACGATGATCAAATGACTCGGACGAATTCATTAGGCTTATTATGGAGGTTTAAGGTTTCGTATGGTGATGTAAGGTGTTCTTATGAGCTGTAAGGCATCCTACATCATATTAATGTTCTTTTCGAGTTGCTAATGTGGCATGAAGAGTCGTAAGATGTACTAAGTTGTCGTACGATGATCAAATGACTTGGATGAATTCATTAGGCTTATTATGGAGGTTTAAGGTTTCGTATGGTGATGTAAGGTGTTCTTAGGAGCTGTAAGTCATCCTACATTATACTAACGTTCTTTTCGAGTTGCTAATGTGGCATGAAGAGTCGTAAGATGTACTAAGTTGTCGTACGATGATCAAATGACTCGGACGAATTCATTAAGTTTATTATGGAGGTTTAAGGTTTCGTATCGTGATGTAAGAAGTTGTTAGGAGGTGTAAGGCATGCTACATCATACTAACGTTCTTTTCGAGCTGCTAATGTGGCATGAAGAGTCGTAAGATGTACTAAGTTGTCGTACGATGATCAAATGACTCGGACGAATTCATTAGGCTTATTATGGAGGTTTAAGGTTTCGTATGGTGATGTAAGGTGTTCTTAGGAGCTGTAAGGCATTCTACATCATACTAACGTTCTTTTCGAGTTGCTAATGTGGCATGAAGAGTTGTAAGATGTACTAAGTTGTTGTACGATGATCAAATGACTCGGACGAATTCATTAGGCTTATTATGGAGGTTTAAGGTTTCGTAAGGTGATGTAAGGTGTTCTTAGGAGCTGTAAGGCATCCTACATTAAACTAATGTTCTTTTCGAGTTGCTAATGTGGCATGAAGAGTCGTAAGATGTACTAAGTTGTCGTACGATGATCAAATGACTCGGACGAATTCATTAGGCTTATTATGGAGGTTTAAGGTTTCGTATGGTGATGTAAGGTGTTCTTAGGAGCTGTAAGGCATCCTACATCATACTAACGTTCTTTTCGAGTTGCTAATGTGGCATGAAGATTCGTAAGATGTACTAAGTTGTCGTACGATGATCAAATGACTCGGACGAATTCATTAGGCTTATTAAGGAGGTTTAAGGTTTCGTATGGTGATGTAAGGTGTTCTTAGGAGCTGTAAGGCATCCTACATCATACTAATGTTCTTTTCGAGTTGCTAATGTGGCATGAAAAGTCGTAAGATGTACTAAGTTGTCGTACGATGATCAAATGACTCGGACGAATTCATTAGGCTTATTATGGAGGTTTAAGGTTTCGTATGGTGATGTAAGGTGTTCTTATGAGCTGTAAGGCATCCTACATCATACTAATGTTCTTTTCGAGTTGCTAATGTGGCATGAAGAGTCGTAAGATGTACTAAGTTGTCGTACGATGATCAAATGACTTGGATGAATTCATTAGGCTTATTATGGAGGTTTAAGGTTTCGTATGGTGATGTAAGGTGTTCTTAGGAGCTGTAAGTCATCCTACATTATACTAACGTTCTTTTCGAGTTGCTAATGTGGCATGAAGAGTCGTAAGATGTACTAAGTTGTCGTACGATGATCAAATGACTCGGACAAATTCATTAAGTTTATTATGGAGGTTTAAGGTTTCGTATGGTGATGTAAGGTGTTCTTAGGAGCTGTAAGGCATTCTACATCATACTAACGTTCTTTTCGAGTTGCTAATGTGGCATGAAGAGTTGTAAGATGTACTAAGTTGTTGTACGATGATCAAATGACTCGGACGAATTCATTAGGCTTATTATGGAGGTTTAAGGTTTCGTAAGGTGATGTAAGGTGTTCTTAGGAGCTGTAAGGCATCCTACATTAAACTAATGTTCTTTTCGAGTTGCTAATGTGGCATGAAGAGTCGTAAGATGTACTAAGTTGTCGTACGATGATCAAATGACTTGGATGAATTCATTAGGCTTATTATGGAGGTTTAAGGTTTCGTATGGTGATGTAAGGTGTTCTTAGGAGCTGTAAGTCATCCTACATTATACTAACGTTCTTTTCGAGTTGCTAATGTGGCATGAAGAGTCGTAAGATGTACTAAGTTGTCGTACGATGATCAAATGACTCGGACGAATTCATTAGGCTTATTATGGAGGTTTAACGTTTCATATGGTGATGTAAGGTGTTCTTAGGAGCTGTAAGGCATTCTACATTATACTAACGTTCTTTTCGAGTTGCTAATGTGGCATGAAGATTCGTAAGATCTACTAAGTTGTCGTATGATGATCAAATGACTCGGACGAATTCATTAAGTTTATTATGGAGGTTTAAGGTTTCGTATCTTGATGTAAGAAGTTGTTAGGAGGTGTAAGGCAAGCTACATCATACTAACGTTCTTTTCGAGCTGCTAATGTGGCATGAAGAGTCGTAAGATGTACTAAGTTGTCGTACGATGATCAAATGACTCGGACGAATTCATTAGGCTTATTATGGAGGTTTAAGGTTTCGTATGGTGATGTAAGGTGTTCTTATGAGCTGTAAGGCATCCTACATCATACTAATGTTCTTTTCGAGTTGCTAATGTGGCATGAAGAGTCGTAAGATGTACTAAGTTGTCGTACGATGATCAAATGACTCGGACGAATTCATTAGGCTTATTATGGAGGTTTAAGGTTTCGTATGGTGATGTAAGGTGTTCTTATGAGCTGTAAGGCATCCTACATCATACTAATGTTCTTTTCGAGTTGCTAATGTGGCATGAAGAGTCGTAAGATGTACTAAGTTGTCGTACGATGATCAAATGACTTGGATGAATTCATTAGGCTTATTATGGAGGTTTAAGGTTTCGTATGGTGATGTAAGGTGTTCTTAGGAGCTGTAAGTCATCCTACATTATACTAACGTTCTTTTCGAGTTGCTAATGTGGCATGAAGAGTCGTAAGATGTACTAAGTTGTCGTACGATGATCAAATGACTCGGACGAATTCATTAAGTTTATTATGGAGGTTTAAGGTTTCGTATGGTGATGTAAGGTGTTCTTAGGAGCTGTAAGGCATTCTACATCATACTAACGTTCTTTTCGAGTTGCTAATGTGGCATGAAGACTTGTAAGATGTACTAAGTTGTTGTACGATGATCAAATGACTCGGACGAATTCATTAGGCTTATTATGGAGGTTTAAGGTTTCGTAAGGTGATGTAAGGTGTTCTTAGGAGCTGTAAGGCATCCTACATTAAACTAATGTTCTTTTCGAGTTGCTAATGTGGCATGAAGAGTCGTAAGATGTACTAAGTTGTCGTACGATGATCAAATGACTTGGATGAATTCATTAGGCTTATTATGGAGGTTTAAGGTTTCGTATGGTGATGTAAGGTGTTCTTAGGAGCTGTAAGTCATCCTACATTATACTAACGTTCTTTTCGAGTTGCTAATGTGGCATGAAGAGTCGTAAGATGTACTAAGTTGTCGTACGATGATCAAATGACTCGGACGAATTCATTAGGCTTATTATGGAGGTTTAAGGTTTCATATGGTGATGTAAGGTGTTCTTAGGAGCTGTAAGGCATTCTACATTATACTAACGTTCTTTTCGAGTTGCTAATGTGGCATGAAGATTCGTAAGATGTACTAAGTTGTCGTACGATGATCAAATGACTCGGACGAATTCATTAAGTTTATTATGGAGGTTTAAGGTTTCGTATCTTGATGTAAGAAGTTGTTAGGAGGTGTAAGGCAAGCTACATCATACTAACGTTCTTTTCGAGCTGCTAATGTGGCATGAAGAGTCGTAAGATGTACTAAGTTGTCGTACGATGATCAAATGACTCGGACGAATTCATTAGGCTTATTATGGAGGTTTAAGGTTTCGTATGGTGATGTAAGGTGTTCTTAGGAGCTGTAAGGCATTCTACATCATACTAACGTTCTTTTCGAGTTGCTAATGTGGCATGAAGAGTTGTAAGATGTACAAAGTTGTTGTACGATGATCAAATGACTCGGACGAATTCATTAGGCTTATTATGGAGGTTTAAGGTTTCGTAAGGTGATGTAAGGTGTTCTTAGGAGCTGTAAGGCATCCTACATTAAACTAATGTTCTTTTCGAGTTTCTAATGTGGCAAGAAGAGTCGTAAGATGTACTAAGTTGTCGTACGATGATCAAATGACTTGGATGAATTCATTAGGCTTATTATGGAGGTTTAAGGTTTCGTATGGTGATGTAAGGCGTTTTTTTTTTGGGTAAAGGGAATTACCCTGGTGATTCTATAAATTTAAACAATAAACACAAGTAGTGTGGAGATGGCCACACTAGTTCAGCCTTGGACATGCCCAAAGACTGTAAATCATACTACAAATATGAAAAACGAAAGGAAAACCTTTACAAAACAAATATCGCACCCCAACTATCTAGCTACTACTAGGAAACAAACAGAACGGTGCACCAATCTTCATCAAGATCCATACGCCTTCATGACTCTATAGTGTGTTGCGTCCAGTACTTAGCTTTTCTCTTTAAACCCATCAACTTATATCGGACAGTTTGGATGATCCATTTACCAATCTCCTCCGGAGGCCTTGGAAATTCATTAAAAATTCTTCTGTTTCTCTCCTGCCAAATACTATAAGCCGCTGCCGCTGTAACCAACCTATTAACTATAGAATCCATATCCTTGCCACTAGTATTACTCTTTAAGTGATTCAGGATAGTCGCCCAGACTGGAGGAACATATGCCATGTTAATCTTACTACTTACCAAGCTCCAAACCTTTGCCGCATATGTGCATTCAAAAAATAAGTGCTTGTGAGAGTCCACATCCTGCAAACATAAGGGGCAGCATAACATATTCATATTTCGACCCGTTTTATGATTCCATCGAATCAGCCGATCTTGAGTTAACAACTTCCCATGACAGATCAGCCACATATTAAATGCATGCTTTGGAATACATTGAGGGTACCAAACACAATCCACCCAATCAACATGGTCTTCCTTGACTCTAATAGCATCCCATGCTATAGAGGTGGTGAAATCAGTAATGTTATCCCCTTCCCTCCATTGCACTTTGTCCATAACGTTCGTAGTAAACGGAATAGAGATAGACAACAAATCAGGGAAACGACTTACAAGCTCAGTCGGCCAAACCAAGGAAGAACCCACCATAATTTTGTCAACCGAATCCGACAGCATCATATTAACATCCCTTATTGATCTGGCATTTATAAACTCAGCAAGAGGGCTTCGATCAGACCAATAATCAAACCATATATTCGTGTTCCTACCATCACCAATTTGGACCCAAAATTTACCTCTGAAAGTGTCTCTCAACCTCAAGATATTTCTCCAACTCCATGAGCATTTAGGTGGAATTTTAATATCCCAGAAGTTTCTCGAACCAATCCTATGTTCCCATATCCATTTTACCCACAACGAGTCTGCATGAGATAATAAACGCCATATATGGGTACCCATTAAAGCCATGTTCATGTCCAAAACTCTTCGAACACCTAAACCACCCTCCTTCTTTGGAAGGCAAACTTTTTTCCAAGCAACTTTGGCTATAACTTTTTTATCCTCCTTGCCTCCCCATAGAAAGTTCTTTAATTTGGATTCTATCTCCTTAGCTATATAAGATGGCAAAATAAATGCTGCAGCCCAAAAAATGTGCATAGAAGATAAAACGGACCGAACGAGCTGAAGCCTCCCTGCATAAGACAAAAACTTGTTGTTCCAGGATGATATACGACCATCCATCCTGTCCAATAACTCAATGCAATTTTGACTGGTTAGTCTAGATGAGATCAAAGGCACCCCAAGATACTTCACCGGCAGCTTCCCTTCCTCAAAAGGAAGGACATTTAGAATACCATTCTTGACATGAGGAGGGACATGGCAAAAGAACACAGTACTCTTATGGTTATTAGGAAACAAGCCAGAAAAATCTGCAAACTTCTACAGCACCTCCAGAATACAAGCAGCAGAACTCGCATCACCCCTCGAGAAAATAAATAGATCATCTGCAAAGCATAAGTTAATAATACAAACCTCTTCACACTTATGATGGAACCTGAATCTATCCAAAGGCATGTTCACAAAAAATAAAGTTAAGACTTCCATAATCATTGTGAAAAGATAAGGAGACAAAGGATCTCCCTGTCTTAGACCTCTAGTGCCCTTAAAATAACCATGAATATCCCCGTTAATACATAAAGAGTAAGATGGAGAGGATACACATGCCATAATCCATTCGACCATCGTATTATGAAATCCAAACCCATTCAGACAGAACTCCATGAACTTCCAGTTTACCGTGTCATATGCTTTTTGGATATCAACCTTAAAAGCACATTTTGGAGGGCCCACATTCAAATGATAGTTATGCATGAGTTCCTGTGTGAGGCGTTTTTAGGAGCTGTAAGTCATCCTACATTATAAGGTGTTCTTAGGAGCTGTAAGTCATCCTACATTATACTAACGTTCTTTTCGAGTTGCTAATGTGGCATGAAGAGTCGTAAGATGTACTAAGTTGTCGTACGATGATCAAATGACTCGGACGAATTCATTAGGCTTATTATGGAGGTTTAAGGTTTCATATGGTGATGTAAGGTGTTCTTAGGAGCTGTAAGGCATTCTACATTATACTAACGTTCTTTTCGAGCTGCTAATGTGGCATGAAGAGTCGTAAGATGTACTAAGTTGTCGTACGATGATCAAATGACTCGGACGAATTCATTAGGCTTATTATGGAGGTTTAAGGTTTCGTATGGTGATGTAAGGTGTTCTTAGGAGCTGTAAGGCATTCTACATCATACTAACGTTCTTTTCGAGTTGCTAATGTGGCATGAAGAGTTGTAAGATGTACAAAGTTGTTGTACGATGATCAAATGACTCGGACGAATTCATTAGGCTTATTATGGAGGTTTAAGGTTTCGTAAGGTGATGTAAGGTGTTCTTAGGAGCTGTAAGGCATCCTACATCATACTAATGTTCTTTTCGAGTTGCTAATGTGGCATGAAGAGTCGTAAGATGTACTAAGTTGTCGTACGATGATCAAATGACTTGGATGAATTCATTAGGCTTATTATGGAGGTTTAAGGTTTCGTATGGTGATGTAAGGTGTTCTTAGGAGCTGTAAGGCATTCTACATCATACTAACGTTCTTTTCGAGTTGCTTATGTGGCATGAAGAGTCGTAAGATGTACTAAGTTGTCGTACGATGATCAAATGACTTGGATGAATTCATTAGGCTTATTATGGAGGTTTAAGGTTTCGTATGGTGATGTAAGGTGTTCTTAGGAGCTGTAAGTCATCCTACATTATACTAACGTTCTTTTCGAGTTGCTAATGTGGCATGAAAAGTCGTAAGATGTACTAAGTTGTCGTACGATGATCAAATGACTCGGACGAATTCATTAGGCTTATTATGGAGGTTTAAGGTTTCATATGGTGATGTAAGGTGTTCTTAGGAGCTGTAAGGCATCCTACATCATACTAACGTTCTTTTCGATTTGCTAATGTGGCATGAAGAGTCGTAAGATGTACTAAGTTGTCGTACGATGATCAAATGACTCGGACGAATTCATTAGGCTTATTATGGAGGTTTAAGGTTTCATATGGTGATGTAAGGTGTTCTTAGGAGCTGTAAGGCATCCTACATCATACTAATGTTCTTTTCGAGTTGCTAATGTGGCATGAAGAGTCGTAAGATGTACTAAGTTGTCGTACGATGATCAAATGACTTGGATGAATTCATTAGGCTTATTATGGAGGTTTAAGGTTTCGTATGGTGATGTAAGGTGTTCTTAGGAGCTGTAAGTCATCCTACATTATACTAACGTTCTTTTCGAGTTGCTAATGTGGCATGAAGAGTCGTAAGATGTACTAAGTTGTCGTACGATGATCAAATGACTCGGACGAATTCATTAGGCTTATTATGGAGGTTTAAGGTTTCATATGGTGATGTAAGGTGTTCTTAGGAGCTGTAAGGCATTCTACATTATACTAACGTTCTTTTCGAGTTGCTAATGTGGCATGAAGATTCGTAAGATGTACTAAGTTGTCGTACGATGATCAAATGACTCGGACGAATTCATTAAGTTTATTATGGAGGTTTAAGGTTTCGTATCGTGATGTAAGAAGTTGTTAGGAGGTGTAAGGCAAGCTACATCATACTAACGTTCTTTTCGAGCTGCTAATGTGGCATGAAGAGTCGTAAGATATACTAAGTTGTCGTACGATGATCAAATGACTCGGACAAATTCATTAGGCTTATTATGGAGGTTTAAGGTTTCGTATGGTGATGTAAGGTGTTCTTAGGAGCTGTAAGGCATTCTACATCATACTAACGTTCTTTTCGAGTTGCTAATGTGGCATGAAGAGTTGTAAGATGTACTAAGTTGTTGTACGATGATCAAATGACTCGGACGAATTCATTAGGCTTATTATGGAGGTTTAAGGTTTCGTAAGGTGATGTAAGGTGTTCTTAGGAGCTGTAAGGCATCCTACATTAAACTAATGTTCTTTTCGAGTTGCTAATGTGGCATGAAGAGTCGTAAGATGTACTATGTTGTCGTACGATGATCAAATGACTTGGATGAATTCATTAGGCTTATTATGGAGGTTTAAGGTTTCGTATGGTGATGTAAGGTGTTCTTAGGAGCTGTAAGTCATCCTACATTATACTAACGTTCTTTTCGAGTTGCTAATGTGGCATGAAGAGTCGTAAGATGTACTAAGTTGTCGTACGATGATCAAATGACTCGGACGAATTCATTAGGCTTATTATGGAGGTTTAAGGTTTCATATGGTGATGTAAGGTGTTCTTAGGAGCTGTAAGGCATCCTACATCATACTAACGTTCTTTTCGAGTTGCTAATGTGGCATGAAGATTCGTAAGATGTACTAAGTTGTCGTACGATGATCTAATGACTCGGACGAATTCATTAGGCTTATTATGGAGGTTTAAGGTTTCGTATGGTGATGTAAGGTGTTCTTAGGAGCTGTAAGTCATCCTACATTATACTAACGTTCTTTTCGAGTTGCTAATGTGGCATGAAGAGTCGTAAGATGTACTAAGTTGTCGTACGATGATCAAATGACTCGGACGAATTCATTAGGCTTATTATGGAGGTTTAAGGTTTCATATGGTGATGTAAGGTGTTCTTAGGAGCTGTAAGGCATTCTACATTATACTAACGTTCTTTTCGAGTTGCTAATGTGGCAAGAAGATTCGTAAGATGTAATAAGTTGTCGTACGATGACAAATGACTCGGACGAATTCATTAAGTTTATTATGGAGGTTTAAGGTTTCGTATCGTGATGTAAGAAGTTGTTAGGAGGTGTAACGCAAGCTACATCATACTAACGTTCTTTTCGAGCTGCTAATGTGGCATGAAGAGTCGTAGGATGTACTAAGTTGTCGTACGATGATCAAATGACTCGGACGAATTCATTAGGCTTATTATGGAGGTTTAAGGTTTCGTATGGTGATGTAAGGTGTTCTTAGGAGCTGTAAGGCATTCTACATCATACTAACGTTCTTTTCGAGTTGCTAATGTGGCATGAAGAGTTGTAAGATGTACTAAGTTGTTGTACGATGATCAAATGACTCGGACGAATTCATTAGGCTTATTAAGAAGGTTTAAGGTTTCGTATGGTGATGTAAGGTGTTCTTAGGAGCTGTAAGGCATTCTACATCATACTAACGTTCTTTTCGAGTTGCTAATGTGGCATGAAGAGTCGTAAGATGTACTAAGTTGTCGTACGATGATCAAATGACTTGGATGAATTCATTAGGCTTATTATGGAGGTTTAAGGTTTCGTAAGGTGATGTAAGGTGTTCTTAGGAGCTGTAAGGCATCCTACATTAAACTAATGTTCTTTTCGAGTTGCTAATGTGGCATGAAGAGTCGTAAGATGTACTAAGTTGTCGTACGATGATCAAATGACTTGGATGAATTCATTAGGCTTATTATGGAGGTTTAAGGTTTCGTATCGTGATGTAAGAAGTTGTTAGGAGGTGTAAGGCAAGCTACATCATACTAACGTTCTTTTCGAGCTGCTAATGTGGCATGAAGAGTCGTAAGATATACTAAGTTGTCGTACGATGATCAAATGACTCGGACAAATTCATTAGGCTTATTATGGAGGTTTAAGGTTTCGTATGGTGATGTAAGGTGTTCTTAGGAGCTGTAAGGCATTCTACATCATACTAACGTTCTTTTCGAGTTGCTAATGTGGCATGAAGAGTTGTAAGATGTACTAAGTTGTTGTACGATGATCAAATGACTCGGACGAATTCATTAGGCTTATTATGGAGGTTTAAGGTTTCGTAAGGTGATGTAAGGTGTTCTTAGGAGCTGTAAGGCATCCTACATTAAACTAATGTTCTTTTCGAGTTGCTAATGTGGCATGAAGAGTCGTAAGATGTACTATGTTGTCGTACGATGATCAAATGACTTGGATGAATTCATTAGGCTTATTATGGAGGTTTAAGGTTTCGTATGGTGATGTAAGGTGTTCTTAGGAGCTGTAAGGCATCCTACATTATACTAACGTTCTTTTCGAGTTGCTAATGTGGCATGAAGAGTCGTAAGATGTACTAAGTTGTCGTACGATGATCAAATGACTCGGACGAATTCATTAGGCTTATTATGGAGGTTTAAGGTTTCATATGGTGATGTAAGGTGTTCTTAGGAGCTGTAAGGCATCCTACATCATACTAACGTTCTTTTCGAGTTGCTAATGTGGCATGAAGATTCGTAAGATGTACTAAGTTGTCGTACGATGATCAAATGACTCGGACGAATTCATTAGGCTTATTATGGAGGTTTAAGGTTTCGTATGGTGATGTAAGGTGTTCTTATGAGCTGTAAGGCATCCTACATCATACTAATGTTCTTTTCGAGTTGCTAATGTGGCATGAAGAGTCGTAAGATGTACTAAGTTGTCGTACGATGATCAAATGACTTGGATGAATTCATTAGGCTTATTATGGAGGTTTAAGGTTTCGTATGGTGATGTAAGGTGTTCTTAGGAGCTGTAAGTCATCCTACATTATACTAACGTTCTTTTCGAGTTGCTAATGTGGCATGAAGAGTCGTTAGATGTACTAAGTTGTCGTACGATGATCAAATGACTCGGACGAATTCATTAGACTTATTATGGAGGTTTAAGGTTTCATATGGTGATGTAAGGTGTTCTTAGGAGCTGTAAGGCATTCTACATTATACTAACGTTCTTTTCGAGTTGCTAATGTGGCATGAAGATTCGTAAGATGTACTAAGTTGTCGTACGATGATCAAATGACTCGGACGAATTCATTAGGCTTATTATGGAGGTTTAAGGTTTCGTATGGTGATGTAAGGTGTTCTTATGAGCTGTAAGGCATCCTACATCATACTAATGTTCTTTTCGAGTTGCTAATGTGGCATGAAGAGTCGTAAGATGTACTAAGTTGTCGTACGATGATCAAATGACTTGGATGAATTCATTAGGCTTATTATGGAGGTTTAAGGTTTCGTATGGTGATGTAAGGTGTTCTTAGGAGCTGTAAGTCATCCTACATTATACTAACGTTCTTTTCGAGTTGCTAATGTGGCATGAAGAGTCGTAAGATGTACTAAGTTGTCGTACGATGATCAAATGACTCGGACGAATTCATTAGGCTTATTATGGAGGTTTAAGGTTTCATATGGTGATGTAAGGTGTTCTTAGGAGCTGTAAGGCATTCTACATTATACTAACGTTCTTTTCGAGTTGCTAATGTGGCATGAAGATTCGTAAGATGTACTAAGTTGTCGTACGATGACAAATGACTCGGACGAATTCATTAAGTTTATTATGGAAGTTTAAGGTTTCGTATCGTGATGTAAGAAGTTGTTAGGAGGTGTAAGGCAAGCTACATCATACTAACGTTCTTTTCGAGCTGCTAATGTGGCATGAAGAGTCGTAGGATGTACTAAGTTGTCGTACGATGATCAAATGACTCGGACGAATTCATTAGGCTTATTATGGAGGTTTAACGTTTCGTATGGTGATGTAAGGTGTTCTTAGGAGCTGTAAGACATTCTACATCATACTAACGTTCTTTTCGAGTTGCTAATGTGGCATGAAGAGTTGTAAGATGTACTAAGTTGTTGTACGATGATCAAATGACTCGGACGAATTCATTAGGCTTATTAAGGAGGTTTAAGGTTTCGTATGGTGATGTAAGGTGTTCTTAGGAGCTGTAAGGCATTCTACATCATACTAACGTTCTTTTCGAGTTGCTAATGTGGCATGAAGAGTTGTAAGATGTACTAAGTTGTTGTACGATGATCAAATGACTCGGACGAATTCATTAGGCTTATTATGGAGGTTTAAGGTTTCGTAAGGTGATGTAAGGTGTTCTTAGGAGCTGTAAGGCATCCTACATTAAACTAATGTTCTTTTCGAGTTGCTAATGTGGCATGAAGAGTCGTAAGATGTACTAAGTTGTCGTACGATGATCAAATGACTTGGAAGAATTCATTAGGCTTATTATGGAGGTTTAAGGTTTCGTATGGTGATGTAAGGTGTTCTTAGGAGCTGTAAGTCATCCTACATTATACTAACGTTCTTTTCGAGTTGCTAATGTGGCATGAAGAGTCGTAAGATGTACTAAGTTGTCGTACGATGATCAAATGACTCGGACGAATTCATTAGGCTTATTATGGAGGTTTAAGGTTTCATATGGTGATGTAAGGTGTTCTTAGGAGCTGTAAGGCATCCTACATCATACTAACGTTCTTTTCGAGTTGCTAATGTGGCATGAAGATTCGTAAGATGTACTAAGTTGTCGTACGATGATCAAATGACTCGGACGAATTCATTAGGCTTATTAAGGAGGTTTAAGGTTTCGTATGGTGATGTAAGGTGTTCTTAGGAGCTGTAAGGCATCCTACATCATACTAACGTTCTTTTCGAGTTGCTAATGTGGCATGAAGAGTTGTAAGATGTACTAAGTTGTTGTACGATGATCAAATGACTCGGACGAATTCATTAGGCTTATTATGGAGGTTTAAGGTTTCGTAAGGTGATGTAAGGTGTTCTTAGGAGCTGTAAGGCATCCTACATTAAACTAATGTTCTTTTCGAGTTGCTAATGTGGCATGAAGAGTCGTAAGATGTACTAAGTTGTCGTACGATGATCAAATGACTTGGATGAATTCATTAGGCTTATTATGGAGGTTTAAGGTTTCATATGGTGATGTAAGGCGTTCTTAGGAGCTGTAAGTCATTCTACATTATACTAACGTTCTTTTCGAGTTGCTAATGTGGCATGAAGAGTCGTAAGATGTACTAAGTTGTCGTACGATGATCAAATGACTCGGACGAATTCATTAGGCTTATTATGGAGGTTTAAGGTTTCATATGGTGATGTAAGGTGTTCTTAGGAGCTGTAAGGCATCCTACATCATACTAACGTTCTTTTCGAGTTGCTAATGTGGCATGAAGATTCGTAAGATGTACTAAGTTGTCGTACAATGATCAAATGACTCGGACGAATTCATTAGGCTTATTATGGAGGTTTAAGGTTTCGTATGGTGATGTAAGGTGTTCTTAGGAGCTGTAAGGCATTCTACATCATACTAACGTTCTTTTCGAGTTGCTAATGTGGCATGAAGAGTTGTAAGATGTACTAAGTTGTTGTACGATGATCAAATGACTCGGACGAATTCATTAGGCTTATTATGGAGGTTTATGGTTTCGTAAGGTGATGTAAGGTGTTCTTAGGAGCTGTAAGGCATCCTACATTAAACTAATGTTCTTTTCGAGTTGCTAATGTGGCATGAAGAGTCGTAAGATGTACTATGTTGTCGTACAATGATCAAATGACTTGGATGAATTCATTAGGCTTATTATGGAGGTTTAAGGTTTCGTATGGTGATGTAAGGTGGTCTTAGGAGCTGTAAGTCATCCTACATTATACTAACGTTCTTTTCGAGTTGCTAATGTGGCATGAAGAGTCGTAAGATGTACTAAGTTGTCGTACGATGATCAAATGACTCGGACGAATTCATTAGGCTTATTATGGAGGTTTAAGGTTTCATATGGTGATGTAAGGTGTTCTTAGGAGCTGTAAGGCATCCTACATCATACTAACGTTCTTTTCGAGTTGCTAATGTGGCATGAAGATTCGTAAGATGTACTAAGTTGTCGTACGATGATCAAATGACTCGGACGAATTCATTAGGCTTATTATGGAGGTTTAAGGTTTCGTATGGTGATGTAAGGTGTTCTTATGAGCTGTAAGGCATCCTACATCATACTAATGTTCTTTTCGAGTTGCTAATGTGGCATGAAGAGTCGTAAGATGTACTAAGTTGTCGTACGATGATCAAATGACTTGGATGAATTCATTAGGCTTATTATGGAGGTTTAAGGTTTCGTATGGTGATGTAAGGTGTTCTTAGGAGCTGTAAGTCATCCTACATTATACTAACGTTCTTTTCGAGTTGCTAATGTGGCATGAAGAGTCGTAAGATGTACTAAGTTGTCGTACGATGATCAAATGACTCGGACGAATTCATTAGGCTTATTATGGAGGTTTAAGGTTTCATATGGTGATGTAAGGTGTTCTTAAGAGCTGTAAGGCATTCTACATTATACTAACGTTCTTTTCGAGTTGCTAATGTGGCATGAAGATTCGTAAGATGTACTAAGTTGTCGTACGATGATCAAATGACTCGGACGAATTCATTAGGCTTATTATGGAGGTTTAAGGTTTCGTATGGTGATGTAAGGTGTTCTTATGAGCTGTAAGGCATCCTACATCATACTAATGTTCTTTTCGAGTTGCTAATGTGGCATGAAGAGTCGTAAGATGTACTAAGTTGTCGTACGATGATCAAATGACTTGGATGAATTCATTAGGCTTATTATGGAGGTTTAAGGTTTCGTATGGTGATGTAAGGTGTTCTTAGGAGCTGTAAGTCATCCTACATTATACTAACGTTCTTTTCGAGTTGCTAATGTGGCATGAAGAGTCGTAAGATGTACTAAGTTGTCGTACGATGATCAAATGACTCGGACGAATTCATTAGGCTTATTATGGAGGTTTAAGGTTTCATATGGTGATGTAAGGTGTTCTTAGGAGCTGTAAGGCATTCTACATTATACTAACGTTCTTTTCGAGTTGCTAATGTGGCATGAAGATTCGTAAGATGTACTAAGTTGTCGTACGATGACAAATGACTCGGACGAATTCATTAAGTTTATTATGGAGGTTTAAGGTTTCGTATCGTGATGTAAGAAGTTGTTAGGAGGTGTAAGGCAAGCTACATCATACTAACGTTCTTTTCGAGCTGCTAATGTGGCATGAAGAGTCGTAGGATGTACTAAGTTGTCGTACGATGATCAAATGACTCGGACGAATTCATTAGGCTTATTATGGAGGTTTAACGTTTCGTATGGTGATGTAAGGTGTTCTTAGGAGCTGTAAGACATTCTACATCATACTAACGTTCTTTTCGAGTTGCTAATGTGGCATGAAGAGTTGTAAGATGTACTAAGTTGTTGTACGATGATCAAATGACTCGGACGAATTCATTAGGCTTATTAAGGAGGTTTAAGGTTTCGTATGGTGATGTAAGGTGTTCTTAGGAGCTGTAAGGCATTCTACATCATACTAACGTTCTTTTCGAGTTGCTAATGTGGCATGAAGAGTTGTAAGATGTACTAAGTTGTTGTACGATGATCAAATGACTCGGACGAATTCATTAGGCTTATTAAGGAGGTTTAAGGTTTCGTATGGTGATGTAAGGTGTTCTTAGGAGCTGTAAGGCATTCTACATCATACTAACGTTCTTTTCGAGTTGCTAATGTGGCATGAAGAGTTGTAAGATGTACTAAGTTGTTGTACGATGATCAAATGACTCGGACGAATTCATTAGGCTTATTATGGAGGTTTAAGGTTTCGTAAGGTGATGTAAGGTGTTCTTAGGAGCTGTAAGGCATCCTACATTAAACTAATGTTCTTTTCGAGTTGCTAATGTGGCATGAAGAGTCGTAAGATGTACTAAGTTGTCGTACGATGGTCAAATGACTTGGAAGAATTCATTAGGCTTATTATGGAGGTTTAAGGTTTCGTATGGTGATGTAAGGTGTTCTTAGGAGCTGTAAGTCATCCTACATTATACTAACGTTCTTTTCGAGTTGCTAATGTGGCATGAAGATTCGTAAGATGTACTAAGTTGTCGTACGATGATCAAATGACTCGGACGAATTCATTAGGCTTATTATGGAGGTTTAAGGTTTCGTATGGTGATGTAAGGTGTTCTTATGAGCTGTAAGGCATCCTACATCATACTAATGTTCTTTTCGAGTTGCTAATGTGGCATGAAGAGTCGTAAGATGTACTAAGTTGTCGTACGATGATCAAATGACTTGGATGAATTCATTAGGCTTATTATGGAGGTTTAAGGTTTCGTATGGTGATGTAAGGTGTTCTTAGGAGCTGTAAGTCATCCTACATTATACTAACGTTCTTTTCGAGTTGCTAATGTGGCATGAAGAGTCGTAAGATGTACTAAGTTGTCGTACGATGATCAAATGACTCGGACGAATTCATTAGGCTTATTATGGAGGTTTAAGGTTTCATATGGTGATGTAAGGTGTTCTTAAGAGCTGTAAGGCATTCTACATTATACTAACGTTCTTTTCGAGTTGCTAATGTGGCATGAAGATTCGTAAGATGTACTAAGTTGTCGTACGATGATCAAATGACTCGGACGAATTCATTAGGCTTATTATGGAGGTTTAAGGTTTCGTATGGTGATGTAAGGTGTTCTTTTGAGCTGTAAGGCATCCTACATCATACTAATGTTCTTTTCGAGTTGCTAATGTGGCATGAAGAGTCGTAAGATGTACTAAGTTGTCGTACGATGATCAAATGACTTGGATGAATTCATTAGGCTTATTATGGAGGTTTAAGGTTTCGTATGGTGATGTAAGGTGTTCTTAGGAGCTGTAAGTCATCCTACATTATACTAACGTTCTTTTCGAGTTGCTAATGTGGCATGAAGAGTCGTAAGATGTACTAAGTTGTCGTACGATGATCAAATGACTCGGACGAATTCATTAGGCTTATTATGGAGGTTTAAGGTTTCATATGGTGATGTAAGGTGTTCTTAGGAGCTGTAAGGCATTCTACATTATACTAACGTTCTTTTCGAGTTGCTAATGTGGCATGAAGATTCGTAAGATGTACTAAGTTGTCGTACGATGACAAATGACTCGGACGAATTCATTAAGTTTATTATGGAGGTTTAAGGTTTCGTATCGTGATGTAAGAAGTTGTTAGGAGGTGTAAGGCAAGCTACATCATACTAACGTTCTTTTCGAGCTGCTAATGTGGCATGAAGAGTCGTAGGATGTACTAAGTTGTCGTACGATGATCAAATGACTCGGACGAATTCATTAGGCTTATTATGGAGGTTTAACGTTTCGTATGGTGATGTAAGGTGTTCTTAGGAGCTGTAAGACATTCTACATCATACTAACGTTCTTTTCGAGTTGCTAATGTGGCATGAAGAGTTGTAAGATGTACTAAGTTGTTGTACGATGATCAAATGACTCGGACGAATTCATTAGGCTTATTAAGGAGGTTTAAGGTTTCGTATGGTGATGTAAGGTGTTTTTAGGAGCTGTAAGGCATTCTACATCATACTAACGTTCTTTTCGAGTTGCTAATGTGGCATGAAGAGTTGTAAGATGTACTAAGTTGTTGTACGATGATCAAATGACTCGGACGAATTCATTAGGCTTATTATGGAGGTTTAAGGTTTCGTAAGGTGATGTAAGGTGTTCTTAGGAGCTGTAAGGCATCCTACATTAAACTAATGTTCTTTTCGAGTTGCTAATGTGGCATGAAGAGTCGTAAGATGTACTAAGTTGTCGTACGATGATCAAATGACTTGGAAGAATTCATTAGGCTTATTATGGAGGTTTAAGGTTTCGTATGGTGATGTAAGGTGTTCTTAGGAGCTGTAAGTCATCCTACATTATACTAACGTTCTTTTCGAGTTGCTAATGTGGCATGAAGAGTCGTAAGATGTACTAAGTTGTCGTACGATGATCAAATGACTCGGACGAATTCATTAGGCTTATTATGGAGGTTTAAGGTTTCATATGGTGATGTAAGGTGTTCTTAGGAGCTGTAAGGCATCCTACATCATACTAACGTTCTTTTCGAGTTGCTAATGTGGCATGAAGATTCGTAAGATGTACTAAGTTGTCGTACGATGATCAAATGACTCGGACGAATTCATTAGGCTTATTAAGGAGGTTTAAGGTTTCGTATGGTGATGTAAGGTGTTCTTAGGAGCTGTAAGGCATCCTACATCATACTAACGTTCTTTTCGAGTTGCTAATGTGGCATGAAGAGTTGTAAGATGTACTAAGTTGTTGTACGATGATCAAATGACTCGGACGAATTCATTAGGCTTATTATGGAGGTTTAAGGTTTCGTAAGGTGATGTAAAGTGTTCTTAGGAGCTGTAAGGCATCCTACATTAAACTAATGTTCTTTTCGAGTTGCTAATGTGGCATGAAGAGTCGTAAGATGTACTAAGTTGTCGTACGATGATCAAATGACTTGGATGAATTCATTAGGCTTATTATGGAGGTTTAAGGTTTCATATGGTGATGTAAGGCGTTCTTAGGAGCTGTAAGTCATTCTACATTATACTAACGTTCTTTTCGAGTTGCTAATGTGGCATGAAGAGTCGTAAGATGTACTAAGTTGTCGTACGATGATCAAATGACTCGGACGAATTCATTAGGCTTATTATGGAGGTTTAAGGTTTCATATGGTGATGTAAGGTGTTCTTAGGAGCTGTAAGGCATCCTACATCATACTAACGTTCTTTTCGAGTTGCTAATGTGGCATGAAGATTCGTAAGATGTACTAAGTTGTCGTACAATGATCAAATGACTCGGACGAATTCATTAGGCTTATTATGGAGGTTTAAGGTTTCGTATGGTGATGTAAGGTGTTCTTAGGAGCTGTAAGGCATTCTACATCATACTAACGTTCTTTTCGAGTTGCTAATGTGGCATGAAGAGTTGTAAGATGTACTAAGTTGTTGTACGATGATCAAATGACTCGGACGAATTCATTAGGCTTATTATGGAGGTTTAAGGTTTCGTAAGGTGATGTAAGGTGTTCTTAGGAGCTGTAAGGCATCCTACATTAAACTAATGTTCTTTTCGAGTTGCTAATGTGGCATGAAGAGTCGTAAGATGTACTATGTTGTCGTACGATGATCAAATGACTTGGATGAATTCATTAGGCTTATTATGGAGGTTTAAGGTTTCGTATGGTGATGTAAGGTGTTCTTAGGAGCTGTAAGTCATCCTACATTATACTAACGTTCTTTTCGAGTTGCTAATGTGGCATGAAGAGTCGTAAGATGTACTAAGTTGTCGTACGATGATCAAATGACTCGGACGAATTCATTAGGCTTATTATGGAGGTTTAAGGTTTCATATGGTGATGTAAGGTGTTCTTAGGAGCTGTAAGGCATCCTACATCATACTAACGTTCTTTTCGAGTTGCTAATGTGGCATGAAGATTTGTAAGATGTACTAAGTTGTCGTACGATGATCAAATGACTCGGACGAATTCATTAGGCTTATTATGGAGGTTTAAGGTTTCGTATGGTGATGTAAGGTGTTCTTATGAGCTGTAAGGCATCCTACATCATACTAATGTTCTTTTCGAGTTGCTAATGTGGCATGAAGAGTCGTAAGATGTACTAAGTTGTCGTACGATGATCAAATGACTTGGATGAGTTCATTAGGCTTATTATGGAGGTTTAAGGTTTCGTATGGTGATGTAAGGTGTTCTTAGGAGCTGTAAGTTATCCTACATTATACTAACGTTCTTTTCGAGTTGCTAATGTGACATGAAGAGTCGTAAGATGTACTAAGTTGTCGTACGATGATCAAATGACTCGGACGAATTCATTAGGCTTATTATGGAGGTTTAAGGTTTCATATGGTGATGTAAGGTGTTCTTAGGAGCTGTAAGGCATTCTACATTATACTAACGTTCTTTTCGAGTTGCTAATGTGGCATGAAGATTCGTAAGATGTACTAAGTTGTCGTACGATGATCAAATGACTCGGACGAATTCATTAAGTTTATTATGGAGGTTTAAGGTTTCGTATCGTGATGTAAGAAGTTGTTAGGAGGTGTAAGGCAAGCTACATCATACTAACGTTCTTTTCGAGCTGCTAATGTGGCATGAAGAGTCGTAGGATGTACTAAGTTGTCGTACGATGATCAAATGACTCGGACGAATTCATTAGGCTTATTATGGAGGTTTAAGGTTTCGTATGGTGATGTAAGGTGTTCTTAGGAGCTGTAAGGCATTCTACATCATACTAACGTTCTTTTCGAGTTGCTAATGTGGCATGAAGATTCGTAAGATGTACTAAGTTGTCGTACGTTGATCAAATGACTCGGACGAATTCATTAGGCTTATTAAGGAGGTTTAAGGTTTCGTATGGTGATGTAAGGTGTTCTTAGGAGCTGTAAGGCATCCTACATCATACTAACGTTCTTTTCGAGTTGCTAATGTGGCATGAAGAGTTGTAAGATGTACTAAGTTGTTGTACGATGATCAAATGACTCGGACGAATTCATTAGGCTTATTATGGAGGTTTAAGGTTTCGTAAGGTGATGTAAGGTGTTCTTAGGAGCTGTAAGGCATCCTACATCATACTAACGTTCTTTTCGAGTTGCTAATGTGGCATGAAGAGTCGTAAGATGTACTAAGTTGTCGTACGATGATCAAATGACTCGGACGAATTCATTAGGCTTATTATGGAGGTTTAAGGTTTCGTAAGGTGATGTAAGGTGTTCTTAGGAGCTGTAAGGCATCCTACATCATACTAACGTTCTTTTCGAGTTGCTAATGTGGCATGAAGAGTTGTAAGATGTACTAAGTTGTTGTACGATGATCAAATGACTCGGACGAATTCATTAGGCTTATTATGGAGGTTTAAGGTTTCGTAAGGTGATGTAAGGTGTTCTTAGGAGCTGTAAGGCATCCTACATTAAACTAATGTTCTTTTCGAGTTGCTAATGTGGCATGAAGAGTCGTAAGATGTACTAAGTTGTCGTACGATGATCAAATGACTTGGATGAATTCATTAGGCTTATTATGGAGGTTTAAGGTTTCATATGGTGATGTAAGGCGTTCTTAGGAGCTGTAAGTCATTCTACATTATACTAACGTTCTTTTCGAGTTGCTAATGTGGCATGAAGAGTCGTAAGATGTACTAAGTTGTCGTATGATGATCAAATGACTCGGACGAATTCATTAGGCTTATTATGGAGGTTTAAGGTTTCATATGGTGATGTAAGGTGTTCTTAGGAGCTGTAAGGCATCCTACATCATACTAACGTTCTTTTCGAGTTGCTAATGTGGCATGAAGATTCGTAAGATGTACTAAGTTGTCGTACAATGATCAAATGACTCGGACGAATTCATTAGGCTTATTATGGAGGTGTAAGGTTTCGTATGGTGATGTAAGGTGTTCTTAGGAGCTGTAAGGCATTCTACATCATACTAACGTTCTTTTCGAGTTGCTAATGTGGCATGAAGAGTTGTAAGATGTACTAAGTTGTTGTACGATGATCAAATGACTCGGACGAATTCATTAGGCTTATTATGGAGGTTTAAGGTTTCGTAAGGTGATGTAAGGTGTTCTTAGGAGCTGTAAGGCATCCTACATTAAACTAATGTTCTTTTCGAGTTGCTAATGTGGCATGAAGAGTCGTAAGATGTACTATGTTGTCGTACGATGATAAAATGACTTGGATGAATTCATTAGGCTTATTATGGAGGTTTAAGGTTTCGTATGGTGATGTAAGGTGTTCTTAGGAGCTGTAAGTCATCCTACATTATACTAACGTTCTTTTCGAGTTGCTAATGTGGCATGAAGAGTCGTAAGATGTACTAAGTTGTCGTACGATGATCAAATGACTCGGACGAATTCATTAGGCTTATTATGGAGGTTTAAGGTTTCGTATGGTGATGTAAGGTGTTCTTATGAGCTGTAAGGCATCCTACATCATACTAATGTTCTTTTCGAGTTGCTAATGTGGCATGAAGAGTCGTAAGATGTACTAAGTTGTCGTACGATGATCAAATGACTTGGATGAGTTCATTAGGCTTATTATGGAGGTTTAAGGTTTCGTATGGTGATGTAAGGTGTTCTTATGAGCTGTAAGGCATCCTACATCATACTAATGTTCTTTTCGAGTTGCTAATGTGGCATGAAGAGTCGTAAGATGTACTAAGTTGTCGTACGATGATCAAATGACTTGGATGAATTCATTAGGCTTATTATGGAGGTTTAAGGTTTCGTATGGTGATGTAAGGTGTTCTTAGGAGCTGTAAGTTATCCTACATTATACTAACGTTCTTTTCGAGTTGCTAATGTGACATGAAGAGTCGTAAGATGTACTAAGTTGTCGTACGATGATCAAATGACTCGGACGAATTCATTAGGCTTATTATGGAGGTTTAAGGTTTCATATGGTGATGTAAGGTGTTCTTAGGAGCTGTAAGGCATTCTACATTATACTAACGTTCTTTTCGAGTTGCTAATGTGGCATGAAGATTCGTAAGATGTACTAAGTTGTCGTACGATGATCAAATGACTCGGACGAATTCATTAGGCTTATTATGGAGGTTTAAGGTTTCGTAAGGTGATGTAAGGTGTTCTTAGGAGCTGTAAGGCATCCTACATCATACTAACGTTCTTTTCGAGTTGCTAATGTGGCATGAAGAGTCGTAAGATGTACTAAGTTGTCGTACGATGATCAAATGACTCGGACGAATTCATTAGGCTTATTATGGAGGTTTAAGGTTTCGTAAGGTGATGTAAGGTGTTCTTAGGAGCTGTAAGGCATCCTACATCATACTAACGTTCTTTTCGAGTTGCTAATGTGGCATGAAGAGTTGTAAGATGTACTAAGTTGTTGTACGATGATCAAATGACTCGGACGAATTCATTAGGCTTATTATGGAGGTTTAAGGTTTCGTAAGGTGATGTAAGGTGTTCTTAGGAGCTGTAAGGCATCCTACATTAAACTAATGTTCTTTTCGAGTTGCTAATGTGGCATGAAGAGTCGTAAGATGTACTAAGTTGTCGTACGATGATCAAATGACTTGGATGAATTCATTAGGCTTATTATGGAGGTTTAAGGTTTCATATGGTGATGTAAGGCGTTCTTAGGAGCTGTAAGTCATTCTACATTATACTAACGTTCTTTTCGAGTTGCTAATGTGGCATGAAGAGTCGTAAGATGTACTAAGTTGTCGTATGATGATCAAATGACTCGGACGAATTCATTAGGCTTATTATGGAGGTTTAAGGTTTCATATGGTGATGTAAGGTGTTCTTAGGAGCTGTAAGGCATCCTACATCATACTAACGTTCTTTTCGAGTTGCTAATGTGGCATGAAGATTCGTAAGATGTACTAAGTTGTCGTACAATGATCAAATGACTCGGACGAATTCATTAGGCTTATTATGGAGGTGTAAGGTTTCGTATGGTGATGTAAGGTGTTCTTAGGAGCTGTAAGGCATTCTACATCATACTAACGTTCTTTTCGAGTTGCTAATGTGGCATGAAGAGTTGTAAGATGTACTAAGTTGTTGTACGATGATCAAATGACTCGGACGAATTCATTAGGCTTATTATGGAGGTTTAAGGTTTCGTAAGGTGATGTAAGGTGTTCTTAGGAGCTGTAAGGCATCCTACATTAAACTAATGTTCTTTTCGAGTTGCTAATGTGGCATGAAGAGTCGTAAGATGTACTATGTTGTCGTACGATGATAAAATGACTTGGATGAATTCATTAGGCTTATTATGGAGGTTTAAGGTTTCGTATGGTGATGTAAGGTGTTCTTAGGAGCTGTAAGTCATCCTACATTATACTAACGTTCTTTTCGAGTTGCTAATGTGGCATGAAGAGTCGTAAGATGTACTAAGTTGTCGTACGATGATCAAATGACTCGGACGAATTCATTAGGCTTATTATGGAGGTTTAAGGTTTCGTATGGTGATGTAAGGTGTTCTTATGAGCTGTAAGGCATCCTACATCATACTAATGTTCTTTTCGAGTTGCTAATGTGGCATGAAGAGTCGTAAGATGTACTAAGTTGTCGTACGATGATCAAATGACTTGGATGAGTTCATTAGGCTTATTATGGAGGTTTAAGGTTTCGTATGGTGATGTAAGGTGTTCTTATGAGCTGTAAGGCATCCTACATCATACTAATGTTCTTTTCGAGTTGCTAATGTGGCATGAAGAGTCGTAAGATGTACTAAGTTGTCGTACGATGATCAAATGACTTGGATGAATTCATTAGGCTTATTATGGAGGTTTAAGGTTTCGTATGGTGATGTAAGGTGTTCTTAGGAGCTGTAAGTTATCCTACATTATACTAACGTTCTTTTCGAGTTGCTAATGTGACATGAAGAGTCGTAAGATGTACTAAGTTGTCGTACGATGATCAAATGACTCGGACGAATTCATTAGGCTTATTATGGAGGTTTAAGGTTTCATATGGTGATGTAAGGTGTTCTTAGGAGCTGTAAGGCATTCTACATTATACTAACGTTCTTTTCGAGTTGCTAATGTGGCATGAAGATTCGTAAGATGTACTAAGTTGTCGTACGATGATCAAATGACTCGGACGAATTCATTAAGTTTATTATGGAGGTTTAAGGTTTCGTATCGTGATGTAAGAAGTTGTTAGGAGGTGTAAGGCAAGCTACATCATACTAACGTTCTTTTCGAGCTGCTAATGTGGCATGAAGAGTCGTAGGATGTACTAAGTTGTCGTACGATGATCAAATGACTCGGACGAATTCATTAGGCTTATTATGGAGGTTTAAGGTTTCGTATGGTGATGTAAGGTGTTCTTAGGAGCTGTAAGGCATTCTACATCATACTAACGTTCTTTTCGAGTTGCTAATGTGGCATGAAGATTCGTAAGATGTACTAAGTTGTCGTACGATGATCAAATGACTCGGACGAATTCATTAGGCTTATTAAGGAGGTTTAAGGTTTCGTATGGTGATGTAAGGTGTTCTTAGGAGCTGTAAGGCATCCTACATCATACTAACGTTCTTTTCGAGTTGCTAATGTGGCATGAATAGTTGTAAGATGTACTAAGTTGTTGTACGATGATCAAATGACTCGGACGAATTCATTAGGCTTATTATGGAGGTTTAAGGTTTCGTAAGGTGATGTAAGGTGTTCTTAGGAGCTGTAAGGCATCCTACATCATACTAACGTTCTTTTCGAGTTGCTAATGTGGCATGAAGAGTCGTAAGATGTACTAAGTTGTCGTACGATGATCAAATGACTCGGACGAATTCATTAGGCTTATTATGGAGGTTTAAGGTTTCGTATGGTGATGTAAGGTGTTCTTATGAGCTGTAAGGCATCCTACATCATACTAATGTTTTTTTCGAGTTGCTAATGTGGCATGAAGAGTCGTAAGATGTACTAAGTTGTCGTACGATGATCAAATGACTTGGATGAATTCATTAGGCTTATTATGGAGGTTTAAGGTTTCGTATGGTGATGTAAGGTGTTCTTAGGAGCTGTAAGTCATCCTACATTATACTAACGTTCTTTTCGAGTTCGAAAAGAACTTTAGTATGAAAAGCATGCTAGTGTAGCGATTTTGGGCGATATGGGCGATCTTGATCTTGATTCTTGTTCTTGATCTTGATCTTGATTATTGTTACGAATCGGTTATAGTTTCTTGATTCTTGGTTCTTGTTCTTGATTCTTGTTTGTTTTTCTTTGTTAGTTAGGGTTTGATTACAAATCCTAGCCGTCTCTTTGGTTATTAGTTTTGTACGACTAGGGTTTTCAAGGCTGTGTATCAATCCTGTGATTATACAATCTTGATTGTGTAGTACGAGTATTGATAGCGGATCTTGACGCTCTTAGGTTGTTACGGTTCTTGTTGATATACGATTTACATAACTTGTTTCCTGATTGCTTAATAGGTCTGTAATCATTCGCGGCTATAATCTATAGTTCAGCTAGAGTGGTACGAATCCTGTTAACCTTTTAAGGGGCTGGTTATCTTGTAATTCGTTTCTGTTACGTGCATGGCGACTTTGAATCTGATTAGTAAAGTCACCAATATTGATGGCAAACCAATTCGCAGGAGTATCCTGAAAACAACGTCTACTGTGACTGGTAATATGGGGGAGGCTACACCAAACCCTAATTCGAGTCAAGAAGGTATGGATCCTATGAATTATGCGAGTAAACTGAAGGAAGGTGGATGTGACACCCCGCCCGGCGGCGGAAACACCGGGCTGTCAAGTAAATTGGACATCAATAGTACAAAGCACATGGCACACTAAAAGCATATTTTAATATCATTAAAGCAATAACTGTTGTGACACTACTAAGAACTAAATAGCATTAAAATACAAATAAAAGCCAACAAGTAATAGCGTTTAATTCCGATTTATTCTAGGTCCAATAAGCATCCTAAATGTCTCGAAAGCATAAACGTCTCAAAACACCACCTGAAATATGTAAAAATAAAGTTAGCTATTTAAAGCTAGTGAGTAAACCACAAATTGAATACATAATAATATAGAAATCCGAGATCATCATAATATGCTGCGCAATCTTACATGCATAGCTATTTCATATCATTCTCGACCATGACACCTTGAAGACACATTGAACATATTGAACACACATTGAACACCATCATTGTATAGCAACTTGTAATCATTTGTCATGAGGAACCAACTCATGTTATTAATTAAAGATAACTTTTTTAGCAACCGTCACGTAACCGTCTCGATATAAGTTATCAATAATTAGTTTAGCAACTTAGGGACATAGCAACTTGTATCATCGTATAGCAACTTGTAACATAGTAACTTGTAACATTGAAATTTGAATGGCCGGGTTTAAATCACCTGTTTTGAAATAATTGCAGGTGGGTTTGTCAAACCATTAGCGCTAACATTGTACCGGTGGGATTACTAAGTAACAATACTACTTTAAACTACCACATAAGGATTGCATCTTGCTGCAGACAAGACTAACACATTTAATGATCTCATTTGAAAATAGGAACAAAGAAACGAAAACCGAAAACATTGAATAGTAATTGAACATATTTCAGCCCCAAAATGTAAAAGTAAAAAGGGGAGTGAATTTACTCACCTTGAAATGCAAAAGTAACCGAAACGATAGAATCACAGCCAAAGAGAATCGAGGGTTGCCCAAATATTAGTATCACCTAATTAGTTGGGAAAACCCTAGTTTAGAAACGAAGCAATAGTAACTAGTATCAAAATCCGAAATTTAGGGTTTCGGATTTGGGATTTAGGGTTTTAGATTATAAATTAGGAGTTAGGGTTCTTAAAATACAAATTGAAAATTCACACGAAATGTTATTGTATTTTCGTATTGTACATATTTTATGAGAAACCATTTTAGTTTTTCTTAAATAATATTTGTAAATACTTATAACCATGACGATATTATTATTTGTATATATGTATTAAAGCTACATGTTTTTAATCTTTAAAATATATTTAACTTGAAATATGTTATTTAGTTTATTTGTAAAGTGTAGTTTAATGGTTAAAATAAGTAAAATGTAAGATTAAATAAAAAAAAAAAGAAGCAAGGGGACTTGAACCCAGGGCAATACTTTCACAACAGATGGATAGAACCGCTGCACCAGAATCATTTTTTTGTTAATAATGTCGTTTTTAAAATGTTTTAACTTTGTATAACAAGCAAAACCCATTTCCCACATGAACCCTAGAACAAGAATCCATCAAATTGGTTTCAATCTGTTAATGTAATCCAAATCAATCATAGGGCTTTTAATCCCCATGATCTTACGAACATTCCGATATAAGAAACTTACAGGTTAATGATGATTTGATATAGACTCGGATGGGATTAAGAGTCGACTGTTCTTGATCAAAATTTGCGAATCTGGGGTGATATGAGATAAAAATTGATGAGTTAGGGAGTTTAAGATGTTCGATGGGATTAAAACGAACTCAAAAACTACCTGTAACGATTCCTTGAAGGTAGAAATCGCCCAATTCGCCGGAAAAGATATTTTGTTTACTTGATTCGAAAATTGTACAAATAAAAAGGATGTTTTGATGATTGAGTAATGTTAGTCGGGTATAAGGGATGGTCCGGGTGTTATGCAATAGATTGATTGTTAATTATCGTTCTATTTACGGAAATCACAATTTCAAATTGACCATTAAACAATCAATCCCGCGTTATCCTCGCTGTAACCGCGTTTAGGCACCTAAGGGGAGGTTCGAATCTTACCTACGGTCGTTTTATATAGCTTGGATTGAGTTAAAAGTGTCAAAAACACGCGAAAACGGGTCGCCGGAGTTACGGCTTTTCCGGTCAAAGTGGTCGGATTCCCCACGCCGGAAATACGGGATAAAAAAAGGGGGGCGCTGGTTGGGTTTTTAGTTTTTGAAATTTACAAGTTTAGTCCTTTAGGTTTAGTTATTATTCTTAAGATATGTTAAGTTTTATTATTAGTTTTAAAGTTTACATAAATGGCCCAAAGTTAATTTATAAATTATATTAACTAACTAACTTAGCCGAGTTGAGACGTAATGTTTATATAAGTGACGTTTTATTATTATTAACACGTTTTTGACGTTGGAAAGGTTATTTGAGTCTTTAAATGGTTTAAATCTTTACAAAAATCTGTTTTCAACATATAGCATATATACACATATATTTTTGAGATATAATTATATCTTAGTAACTAATTGGTAATCGTTGATTAATAAATTTGTCGATAAGATATTAAATACGAGAATAGCGTAACGTTCAATCGAATTTTATACATATCTTTCATATCAAAGCGTTACATCCTTTTGAAATAAATACGAATACAATTAAAACTAGAAAATCTCGGGTTCGAGTCGGGCGCTCGGATTCAGGTTAAGGGCAGATGTCACAGTGGAAAGAGTGGAAAGGTAAATTTCAGACGCCTGGAATCTGATAGTCGGGTGGACGAGGCTGATGTTGTGTTACCACGTGAAGCAGTCATAACCATGAAGCATAGATTTGCTAACACGTTGGTAGGTTATTTTCTTGGTAATAGACTCGCATTCCCAATTGTTGAATACTATGTTAAAAATGCATGGGGAAAGTTTGGTCTACAGAAGATTATGATGAATTCTAATGGGTTTTTTTTCTTCAAGTTTGAGAATTGTGAAGGGATGCAAAGTGTGTTAGAGGGTGGTCCATGGATTATTAGGAATATGCCTATCGTCCTTAATATGTGGACACCATCTACTAGCTTGAAGAAAGAAGATATAAAGAAGATACCGGTTTGGGTTAAAATCCATGATGTGCCATTAGCAGCTTATTCGGAAGATGGTCTTAGTTTGCTTGCGTCTAAGATTGGTAACCCTAAGTGTTTGGATACATATACAACGAGTATGTGTTTGGATGGGTGGGGAAGAAGTAGTTATGCTAGAGCTATGATTAAGTTGGATGCTAGGAATGGTTTAAAGGATAAAATTACAATGGCAATACCAAATTTGGAGGATGATGGATTTGTAAAGGAGGTTATGGAGATTGAGTATGAATGGACCCCTCCTAGATGTGATGTGTGTATGGTGTTCGGTCATGATGATAATTCTTGCCCTCTAAAACCTAAGGTGGTGGAAGAGGACAAGAATAAGCTGGATGAGGATGGGTTTCAAAAGGCAAAGACAGCAAAATCGGGTAAAAATTCTGGGTTTCAAGTAGGTAAACAAAAGCAGAAGTTTGAATATCGTCCAGTGCAGAAAGATAGTAGAAAAGGGGGTGGGGGTGTTCAGCCTTCTGTGACATCGAATAGGTTTGAGGTGTTCAACCTTGATCCGGGTCCATCGGAAAGAAACAGTGGTGAGGGTGTGAATAATGTGGAGGAATTGGGAGCAGATACGCATGAGAGGGGTACGGTTCTGACGGAAAATATTAATTGCATGGCTGGTTCTGAGGGGGCAAGCACTCCCGGTAAGGATGGTTTAAATGATTAGCATAGCTGCATGGAATATAAGGGGTTTGAATCATCCCCTGAAACAAAATGAGGTGAGGAAGGTGATCCAGGAAAACAATATTCAGGTATGTGCAGTGTTGGAATCGCATGTTAGTGTTGATAATTTATCTCAGATTTGCAAGAAAGTTTTTCGTAGTTGGGATTGGAGTTCGAATGGAGGGTTATGTGATAAGGGTACACGTATTATTTTAGGCTGGAACCCAAGTGTTGTGGACACTATGGTTATTTTTCAGACTAGTCAGGTGGTACATACTCAGGTTATTTTCAAGGACGATGGTCATTCTTTTTTCTGTTCGTTTATTTATGCAAATAATGACTATTGTGCTCGTAGGGAGTTATGGGATCAACTCAATCAGCATAAGAACTTTATAGGTTCTATGCCTTGGGTGATTATGGGGGACTTTAATGTTGCGTTACACAGTGAAGATTGTGCCATGGGTACGTCTAGGGTTGATTTGGGAGTAAAGGAGTTCCGGGAGTGTGTGAATAATATTGAAGTTCTTGATATCAATAGCTCGGGGATGCAATATACGTGGACTCAGAAACCAAAGCGTGGCATTGGGGTTTTAAAGAAGATTGATAGAGTGATGGGTAACCTTAAGTTTGTTGATCTTTTTCCTTATGCTAATGCTTTATTTCATCCATACAGAATTTCAGATCATGCGCCATGTATCCTCAGATTTGAGAAACCTAAGAAGACGAAAGCAAGGTCGTTTAAGTTTGCTAACTTTCTGGTGTTTAAAAAGGATTTTAAAAAGGTGGTTACTCAAGAATGGACAAAGGTAGTTGCGGGTAATGAGATGTTTAAAGTAGTGAAGAAGCTCAAGTTGCTGAAATCTCCTTTGAGGAAACTATTGTATGCGCAAGGGAACCTTCATAATAGGGCTGATCTGTTGCGCAAGGAACTGGATGAAATTCAGATTAAGGTGGATAGGGATCCAAATGATTGTGGTTTAAGGGATAAAGAGCGGGTTTGTGCTTTGGAATATGAGAAAGTTGCTTTTGATCTAGAGCTTTTTCTTAAACAAAAAGCTAAAGTTGAGTGGCTTAAAGCGGGGGATTCAAATACTGCTTTTTTCCACAAAATGATCAAAAGGAATAATCACAAGAAACTGGTGGATCGCATTATTGATAGTGATGGGAATGTGCATGAGGGGGATGGGGTTGCTTCAGTTTTTGAGAATCATTACTCGAAATTCTTAGGGACTGAAAGTGATACCATTAGTTTTGATTTAGAGTCCCTGGACTTTAAGAAACTTTCGAGGGCTGATTCGGTTGCAATGATTAGAAGAGTTACTGATGAGGAGGTTAAAATGGCAATGTTTGATATTGGTGAGAATAAGTCTCCGGGGCCTGATGGTTTCTCGTCGGCTTTTTTCATTCATAGTTGGGATGTGGTGGGTAAAGATGTATGTAGAGCTGTCCAAGACTTTTTTGCGCATTCCAGGCTACTTAAGGAGGTAAACCACACTGTTATTCATTTGATTCCGAAGGTCCAATCTCCGGAAAGAGTCAATGATTATAGACCTATCTCTTGTTGCAATGTGATTTATAAGTGCATTAGCAAAATTATTTCGAACAGAATTAGGGATGCTTTGGATGGGCTGGTTAACGTTAACCAATCAGCGTTTGTGCCAGGGAGAAGAATATCTGACAATATTCTGATCACTCAAGAAATAATGCATAACTACCATCGGAATAAGGGGCCTCCTAGGTGTGCGGTTAAAGTTGATATCCAAAAAGCGTATGATACGGTTAGTTGGAGGTTTCTGGGAGAGATTCTTTTGAAGTTTGGTTTTCATAAACGTATGGTTGATTGGATTATGGAATGTGTTACTACGGTCGCGTATTCTGTTTGTGTTAATGGAGATCTTTGTGGCTACTTCAAAGGGAGAAGAGGATTGCGACAAGGGGACCCAATATCTCCATATTTATTTACACTTGTCATGGAGGTTTTGACTCTTATTATGCAGCGCAACACTGGGTTGGGAGTGGTTTCAAATACCATAATCTATGTGCGTCGCAAAGGATAGTTAATATTTGTTTTGCTGACGATTTGTTTTTGTTTGCTAGAGGTGAAGTCAAGTCCTGTATGATTATAATGAAAGGGTTGGAGGAGTTTAGATTGACTTCTGGGTTAGCGGCTAGTATTGACAAGAGCACTGTTTTCTTCTGTCAGGTTAACCAGGCTTTGAAACGTGCTATCATGGATGTTATGCCTTTTGAGGAAGGAAAACTTCCAGTTAGATATCTTGGGGTGCCTCTTATTTCATCTAATTTGATTGCTGCTAATTGTAAAGCTTTAATTGAAAAAGTTGATAGGAGGATCGATGATTGGATGAATAAAGCTTTATCTTTTGCGGGAAGGCTGCAGTTGATAGTGTCTGTTATTTCTTCCATGTTTACGTATTGGGCATCGGTTCTTATGCTGCCTGCTAGTACTGTGAAGGAATTGGAACGGAAAATGAAAGGATTTCTTTGGCAGAAAGATGAAAAAAATCGAGCAAAATCGAAGGTTGCATGGAGGGTAGTCTGTCTCCCAAAAAAAGAAGGTGGCCTGGGTATTCGAAAGATTTCAGATGTAAACCGATCTCTAATGGCTTATCATATTTGGAGTATTGCTATTCGTAGGAAATCTCTATGGGTGGAATGGATTTATGATCACAAATTGAAAGGCAGAAGTTTTTGGGAGGTGGAACCTAGAGCAAGTATGAGTTGGGGGTGGAGGAAGATTCTCCAGATTAGAGAATTGGTTCGGCCTTATATACATCAGAAAATTGGAGATGGTAAGAATACGTTTATTTGGAGTGACAACTGGTGTGAGTATAGCCCTCTTAGTACTTTCATCACTAAGAGGGATATTTATGGGGCAGGGTTCTCAACCTCGGATAAGGTTGCTGATTTGGTGAACGAGGTTGGTAGTTGGAGGTGGCCGCAAGCATGGTATGACCTTTTTCCTGTTCTTATTAATATCCATGTTCCATTAATATGCAATAGCAGGAGAGATGTTAGTATATGGCAGGATGATATGGGAGTAGAGCGAAAGTTTTCTGTACATACTGTATGGGAAACTATTCGGTACCGAAGTATGGAGGTTGATTGGTTTAATATTGTCTGGTTTACTTATTGCATTCCAAGACATGCGTTTCATGTATGGTTGGTATGTCGTAAGAAACTAAACACACAGGATAAAATGAGGAAATGGGATATGAATATGAGATGTTGTCCGTTATGTGTGAAGGATATGGATTCGCATGAACATCTGTTTTTTGAGTGTGAATATGCGAGACAGGTTTGGGGAAATGTTCGAAGTTACACGAGTCTGGGGCATATTGAAGGAGTTTGGGAGATTATTGTGGGTTTTCTAAACACAAGAGGCAATTGGAAGTCGACTGAAAGTATTATAGATAGGCTTGTGGTTGGAGCTACTGCGTACTACGTCTGGCAGGAAAGGAATGCTAGAATATTTACTGATATTAAGAGAAGACCTACGCAGATTGCAAAGATAATATTGGATACTGTTAGACTGAAATTGGTATCAATGAGAGAGGGACATGTGATCAGTAATTGGAAGACTCGCAAGAGATGGGATCTGGAGCGGATAGTTTTACATGAGGCTTGATGGGTTTCGCATTGTCTAGATTATAGTCTAGTTTGGTTTTTAATTTGGTTAGGTTTCCATTATTATGTTCGTAAGTGGTAGCCTGTGTTCACAATCTTAGGGCATGTCCTTTGATTGAACTAATGGGTACATTTTGTCCCATTACTTGTTTTTTCTTGATTCATATTTATACAATCACCGGGGTAAACCCTTTACCCAAAAAAAAAAAAAAAAAAAAACGTTCTTTTCGAGTTGCTAATGTGGCATGAAGAGTCGTAAGATGTACTAAGTTGTCGTACGATGATCAAATGACTCGGACGAATTCATTAGGCTTATTATGGAGGTTTAAGGTTTCATATGGTGATGTAAGGTGTTCTTAGGAGCTGTAAGGCATTCTACATTATACTAACGTTCTTTTCGAGTTGCTAATGTGGCATGAAGATTCGTAAGATGTACTAAGTTGTCGTACGATGATCAAATGACGCGGACGAATTCATTAAGTTTGTTATGGAGGTTTAAGGTTTCGTATCGTGATGTAAGAAGTTGTTAGGAGGTGTAAGGCAAGCTACATCATACTAACGTTCTTTTCGAGCTGCTAATGTGGCATGAAGAGTCGTAGGATGTACTAAGTTGTCGTACGATGATCAAATGACTCGGACGAATTCATTAGGCTTATTATGGAGGTTTAAGGTTTCGTATGGTGATGTAAGGTGTTCTTAGGAGCTGTAAGGCATTCTACATCATACTAACGTTCTTTTCGAGTTGCTAATGTGGCATGAAGAGTTGTAAGATGTACTAAGTTGTTGTACGATGATCAAATGACTCGGACGAATTCATTAGGCTTATTAAGGAGGTTTAAGGTTTCGTATGGTGATGTAAGGTGTTCTTAGGAGCTGTAAGGCATTCTACATCATACTAACGTTCTTTTCGAGTTGCTAATGTGGCATGAAGAGTTGTAAGATGTACTAAGTTGTTGTACGATGATCAAATGACTCGGACGAATTCATTAGGCTTATTATGGAGGTTTAAGGTTTCGTAAGGTGATGTAAGGTGTTCTTAGGAGCTGTAAGGCATCCTACATTAAACTAATGTTCTTTTCGAGTTGCTAATGTGGCATGAAGAGTCGTAAGATGTACTAAGTTGTCGTACGATGATCAAATGACTTGGATGAATTCATTAGGCTTATTATGGAGGTTTAAGGTTTCGTATGGTGATGTAAGGTGTTCTTAGGAGCTGTAAGTCATCCTACATTATACTAACGTTCTTTTCGAGTTGCTAATGTGGCATGAAGAGTCGTAAGATGTACTAAGTTGTCGTACGATGATCAAATGACTCGGACGAATTCATTAGGCTTATTATGGAGGTTTAAGGTTTCATATGGTGATGTAAGGTGTTCTTAGGAGCTGTAAGGCATCCTACATCATACTAACGTTCTTTTCGAGTTGCTAATGTGGCATGAAGATTCGTAAGATGTACTAAGTTGTCGTACGATGATCAAATGACTCGGACGAATTCATTAGGCTTATTAAGGAGGTTTAAGGTTTCGTATGGTGATGTAAGGTGTTCTTAGGAGCTGTAAGGCATCCTACATCATACTAACGTTCTTTTCGAGTTGCTAATGTGGCATGAAGAGTTGTAAGATGTACTAAGTTGTTGTACGATGATCAAATGACTCGGACGAATTCATTAGGCTTATTATGGAGGTTTAAGGTTTCGTAAGGTGATGTAAGGTGTTCTTAGGAGCTGTAAGGCATCCTACATTAAACTAATGTTCTTTTCGAGTTGCTAATGTGGCATGAAGAGTCGTAAGATGTACTAAGTTGTCGTACGATGATCAAATGACTTGGATGAATTCATTAGGCTTATTATGGAGGTTTAAGGTTTCATATGGTGATGTAAGGCGTTCTTAGGAGCTGTAAGTCATTCTACATTATACTAACGTTCTTTTCGAGTTGCTAATGTGGCATGAAGAGTCGTAAGATGTACTAAGTTGTCGTACGATGATCAAATGACTCGGACGAATTCATTAGGCTTATTATGGAGGTTTAAGGTTTCATATGGTGATGTAAGGTGTTCTTAGGAGCTTTAAGGCATCCTACATCATACTAACGTTCTTTTCGAGTTGCTAATGTGGCATGAAGATTCGTAAGATGTACTAAGTTGTCGTACAATGATCAAATGACTCGGACGAATTCATTAGGCTTATTAAGGAGGTTTAAGGTTTCGTATGGTGATGTAAGGTGTTCTTAGGAGCTGTAAGGCATCCTACATCATACTAATGTTCTTTTCGAGTTGCTAATGTGGCATGAAGAGTCGTAAGATGTACTAAGTTGTCGTACGATGATCAAATGACTCGGACGAATTCATTAGGCTTATTATGGAGGTTTAAGGTTTCGTATGGTGATGTAAGGTGTTCTTATGAGCTGTAAGGCATCCTACATCATACTAATGTTCTTTTCGAGTTGCTAATGTGGCATGAAGAGTCGTAAGATGTACTAAGTTGTCGTACGATGATCAAATGACTTGGATGAATTCATTAGGCTTATTATGGAGGTTTAAGGTTTCGTATGGTGATGTAAGGTGTTCTTAGAAGCTGTAAGTCATCCTACATTATACTAACGTTCTTTTCGAGTTGCTAATGTGGCATGAAGAGTCGTAAGATGTACTAAGTTGTCGTACGATGATCAAATGACTCGGACGAATTCATTAGGCTTATTATGGAGGTTTAAGGTTTCATATGGTGATGTAAGGTGTTCTTAGGAGCTGTAAGGCATTCTACATTATACTAACGTTCTTTTCGAGTTGCTAATGTGGCATGAAGATTCGTAAGATGTACTAAGTTGTCGTACGATGATCAAATGACTCGGACGAATTCATTAAGTTTATTATGGAGGTTTAAGGTTTCGTATCGTGATGTAAGAAGTTGTTAGGAGGTGTAAGGCAAGCTACATCATACTAACGTTCTTTTCGAGCTGCTAATGTGGCATGAAGAGTCGTAGGATGTACTAAGTTGTCGTACGATGATCAAATGACTCGGACGAATTCATTAGGCTTATTATGGAGGTTTAAGGTTTCGTATGGTGATGTAAGGTGTTCTTAGGAGCTGTAAGGCATTCTACATCATACTAACGTTCTTTTCGAGTTGCTAATGTGGCATGAAGAGTTGTAAGATGTACTAAGTTGTTGTACGATGATCAAATGACTCGGACGAATTCATTAGGCTTATTATGGAGGTTTAAGGTTTCGTAAGGTGATGTAAGGTGTTCTTAGGAGCTGTAAGGCATCCTACATTAAACTAATGTTCTTTTCGAGTTGCTAATGTGGCATGAAGAGTCGTAAGATGTACTAAGTTGTCGTACGATGATCAAATGACTTGGATGAATTCATTAGGCTTATTATGGAGGTTTAAGGTTTCGTATGGTGATGTAAGGTGTTCTTAGGAGCTGTAAGTCATCCTACATTATACTAACGTTCTTTTCGAGTTGCTAATGTGGCATGAAGAGTCGTAAGATGTACTAAGTTGTCGTACGATGATCAAATGACTCGGACGAATTCATTAGGCTTATTATGGAGGTTTAAGGTTTCATATGGTGATGTAAGGTGTTCTTAGGAGGTGTAAGGCAAGCTACATCATACTAACGTTCTTTTCGAGCTGCTAATGTGGCATGAAGAGTCGTAGGATGTACTAAGTTGTCGTACGATGATCAAATGACTCGGACGAATTCATTAGGCTTATTATGGAGGTTTAAGGTTTCGTATGGTGATGTAAGGTGTTCTTAGGAGCTGTAAGGCATTCTACATCATACTAACGTTCTTTTCGAGTTGCTAATGTGGCATGAAGAGTTGTAAGATGTACTAAGTTGTTGTACGATGATCAAATGACTCGGACGAATTCATTAGGCTTATTATGGAGGTTTAAGATTTCGTAAGGTGATGTAAGGTGTTCTTAGGAGCTGTAAGGCATCCTACATTAAACTAATGTTCTTTTCGAGTTGCTAATGTGGCATGAAGAGTCGTAAGATGTACTAAGTTGTCGTACGATGATCAAATGACTTGGATGAATTCATTAGGCTTATTATGGAGGTTTAAGGTTTCGTATGGTGATGTAAGGTGTTCTTAGGAGCTGTAAGTCATCCTACATTATACTAACGTTCTTTTCGAGTTGCTAATGTGGCATGAAGAGTCGTAAGATGTACTAAGTTGTCGTACGATGATCAAATGACTCGGACGAATTCATTAGGCTTATTATGGAGGTTTAAGGTTTCATATGGTGATGTAAGGTGTTCTTAGGAGCTGTAAGGCATCCTACATCATACTAACGTTCTTTTCGAGTTGCTAATGTGGCATGAAGATTCGTAAGATGTACTAAGTTGTCGTACGAAGATCAAATGACTCGGACGAATTCATTAGGCTTATTGAGGAGGTTTAAGGTTTTGTATGGTGATGTAAGGTGTTCTTAGGAGCTATAAGGCATCCTACATCATACTAACGTTCTTTTCGAGTTGCTAATGTGGCATGAAGAGTTGTAAGATGTACTAAGTTGTTGTACGATGATCAAATGACTCGGACGAATTCATTAGGCTTATTACGGAGGTTTAAGGTTTCGTAAGGTGATGTAAGGTGTTCTTAGGAGCTGTAAGGCATCCTACATTAAACTAATGTTCTTTTCGAGTTGCTAATGTGGCATGAAGAGTCGTAAGATGTACTAAGTTGTCGTACGATGATCAAATGACTTGGATGAATTCATTAGGCTTATTATGGAGGTTTAAGGTTTCGTATGGTGATGTAAGGTGTTCTTAGGAGCTGTAAGTCATCCTACATTATACTAACGTTCTTTTCGAGTTGCTAATGTGGCATGAAGAGTCGTAAGATGTACTAAGTTGTCGTACGATGATCAAATGACTCGGACGAATTCATTAGGCTTATTATGGAGGTTTAAGGTTTCATATGATGATGTAAGGTGTTCTTAGGAGCTGTAAGGCATCCTACATCATACTAACGTTCTTTTCGAGTTGCTAATGTGGCATGAAGATTCGTAAGATGTACTAAGTTGTCGTACGATGATCAAATGACTCGGACGAATTCATTAGGCTTATTAAGGAGGTTTAAGGTTTCGTATGGTGATGTAAGGTGTTCTTAGGAGCTGTAAGGCATCCTACATCATACTAACGTTCTTTTCGAGTTGCTAATGTGGCATGAAGAGTTGTAAGATGTACTAAGTTGTTGTACGATGATCAAATGACTCGGACGAATTCATTAGGCTTATTAAGGAGGTTTAAGGTTTCGTAAGGTGATGTAAGGTGTTCTTAGGAGCTGTAAGGCATCCTACATTAAACTAATGTTCTTTTCGAGTTGCTAATGTGGCATGAAGAGTCGTAAGATGTACTAAGTTGTCGTACGATGATCAAATGACTTGGATGAATTCATTAGGCTTATTATGGAGGTTTAAGGTTTCATATGGTGATGTAAGGCGTTCTTAGGAGCTGTAAGTCATTCTACATTATACTAACGTTCTTTTCGAGTTGCTAATGTGGCATGAAGAGTCGTAAGATGTACTAAGTTGTCGTACGATGATCAAATGACTCGGACGAATTCATTAGGCTTATTATGGAGGTTTAAGGTTTCATATGGTGATGTAAGGTGTTCTTAGGAGCTGTAAGGCATCCTACATCATACTAACGTTTTTTTCGAGTTGCTAATGTGGCATGAAGATTCGTAAGATGTACTAAGTTGTCGTACAATGATCAAATGACTCGGACGAATTCATTAGGCTTATTAAGGAGGTTTAAGGTTTCGTATGGTGATGTAAGGTGTTCTTAGGAGCTGTAAGGCATCCTACATCATACTAATGTTCTTTTCGAGTTGCTAATGTGGCATGAAGAGTCGTAAGATGTACTAAGTTGTCGTACGATGATCAAATGACTCGGACGAATTCATTAGGCTTATTATGGAGGTTTAAGGTTTCGTATGGTGATGTAAGGTGTTCTTATGAGCTGTAAGGCATCCTACATCATACTAATGTTCTTTTCGAGTTGCTAATGTGGCATGAAGAGTCGTAAGATGTACTAAGTTGTCGTACGATGATCAAATGACTTGGATGAATTCATTAGGCTTATTATGGAGGTTTAAGGTTTCGTATGGTGATGTAAGGTGTTCTTAGGAGCTGTAAGTCATCCTACATTATACTAACGTTCTTTTCGAGTTGCTAATGTGGCATGAAGAGTCGTAAGATGTACTAAGTTGTCGTACGATGATCAAATGACTCGGACGAATTCATTAGGCTTATTATGGAGGTTTAAGGTTTCATATGGTGATGTAAGGTGTTCTTAGGAGCTGTAAGGCATTCTACATTATACTAACGTTCTTTTCGAGTTGCTAATGTGGCATGAAGATTCGTAAGATGTACTAAGTTGTCGTACGATGATCAAATGACTCGGACGAATTCATTAAGTTTATTATGGAGGTTTAAGGTTTCGTATCGTGATGTAAGAAGTTGTTAGGAGGTGTAAGGCAAGCTACATCATACTAACGTTCTTTTCGAGCTGCTAATGTGGCATGAAGAGTCGTAGGATGTACTAAGTTGTCGTACGATGATCAAATGACTCGGACGAATTCATTAGGCTTATTATGGAGGTTTAAGGTTTCGTATGGTGATGTAAGGTGTTCTTAGGAGCTGTAAGGCATTCTACATCATACTAACGTTCTTTTCGAGTTGCTAATGTGGCATGAAGAGTTGTAAGATGTACTAAGTTGTTGTACGATGATCAAATGACTCGGACGAATTCATTAGGCTTATTATGGAGGTTTAAGGTTTCGTAAGGTGATGTAAGGTGTTCTTAGGAGCTGTAAGGCATCCTACATTAAACTAATGTTCTTTTCGAGTTGCTAATGTGGCATGAAGAGTCGTAAGATGTACTAAGTTGTCGTACGATTATCAAATGACTTGGATGAATTCATTAGGCTTATTATGGAGGTTTAAGGTTTCGTATGGTGATGTAAGGTGTTCTTAGGAGCTGTAAGTCATCCTACATTATACTAACGTTCTTTTCGAGTTGCTAATGTGGCATGAAGAGTCGTAAGATGTACTAAGTTGTCGTACGATGATCAAATGACTCGGACGAATTCATTAGGCTTATTATGGAGGTTTAAGGTTTCATATGGTGATGTAAGGTGTTCTTAGGAGGTGTAAGGCAAGCTACATCATACTAACGTTCTTTTCGAGCTGCTAATGTGGCATGAAGAGTCGTAGGATGTACTAAGTTGTCGTACGATGATCAAATGACTCGGACGAATTCATTAGGCTTATTATGGAGGTTTAAGGTTTCGTATGGTGATGTAAGGTGTTCTTAGGAGCTGTAAGGCATTCTACATCATACTAACGTTCTTTTCGAGTTGCTAATGTGGCATGAAGAGTTGTAAGATGTACTAAGTTGTTGTACGATGATCAAATGACTCGGACGAATTCATTAGGCTTATTACGGAGGTTTAAGGTTTCGTAAGGTGATGTAAGGTGTTCTTAGGAGCTGTAAGGCATCCTACATTAAACTAATGTTCTTTTCGAGTTGCTAATGTGGCATGAAGAGTCGTAAGATGTACTAAGTTGTCGTACGATGATCAAATGACTTGGATGAATTCATTAGGCTTATTATGGAGGTTTAAGGTTTCATATGGTGATGTAAGGCGTTCTTAGGAGCTGTAAGTCATCCTACATTATACTAACGTTCTTTTCGAGTTGCTAATGTGGCATGAAGAGTCGTAAGATGTACTAAGTTGTCGTACGATGATCAAATGACTCGGACGAATTCATTAGGCTTATTATGGAGGTTTAAGGTTTCATATGATGATGTAAGGTGTTCTTAGGAGCTGTAAGGCATCCTACATCATACTAACGTTCTTTTCGAGTTGCTAATGTGGCATGAAGATTCGTAAGATGTACTAAGTTGTCGTACGATGATCAAATGACTCGGACGAATTCATTAGGCTTATTAAGGAGGTTTAAGGTTTCGTATGGTGATGTAAGGTGTTCTTAGGAGCTGTAAGGCATCCTACATCATACTAACGTTCTTTTCGAGTTGCTAATGTGGCATGAAGAGTTGTAAGATGTACTAAGTTGTTGTACGATGATCAAATGACTCGGACGAATTCATTAGGCTTATTAAGGAGGTTTAAGGTTTCGTAAGGTGATGTAAGGTGTTCTTAGGAGCTGTAAGGCATCCTACATTAAACTAATGTTCTTTTCGAGTTGCTAATGTGGCATGAAGAGTCGTAAGATATACTAAGTTGTCGTACGATGATCAAATGACTTGGATGAATTCATTAGGCTTATTATGGAGGTTTAAGGTTTCATATGGTGATGTAAGGCGTTCTTAGGAGCTGTAAGTCATTCTACATTATACTAACGTTCTTTTCGAGTTGCTAATGTGGCATGAAGAGTCGTAAGATGTACTAAGTTGTCGTACGATGATCAAATGACTCGGACGAATTCATTAGGCTTATTATGGAGGTTTAAGGTTTCATATGGTGATGTAAGGTGTTCTTAGGAGCTGTAAGGCATCCTACATCATACTAACGTTTTTTTCGAGTTGCTAATGTGGCATGAAGATTCGTAAGATGTACTAAGTTGTCGTACAATGATCAAATGACTCGGACGAATTCATTAGGCTTATTAAGGAGGTTTAAGGTTTCGTATGGTGATGTAAGGTGTTCTTAGGAGCTGTAAGGCATCCTACATCATACTAATGTTCTTTTCGAGTTGCTAATGTGGCATGAAGAGTCGTAAGATGTACTAAGTTGTCGTACGATGATCAAATGACTCGGACGAATTCATTAGGCTTATTATGGAGGTTTAAGGTTTCGTATGGTGATGTAAGGTGTTCTTATGAGCTGTAAGGCATCCTACATCATACTAATGTTCTTTTCGAGTTGCTAATGTGGCATGAAGAGTCGTAAGATGTACTAAGTTGTCGTACGATGATCAAATGACTTGGATGAATTCATTAGGCTTATTATGGAGGTTTAAGGTTTCGTATGGTGATGTAAGGTGTTCTTAGGAGCTGTAAGTCATCCTACATTATACTAACGTTCTTTTCGAGTTGCTAATGTGGCATGAAGAGTCGTAAGATGTACTAAGTTGTCGTACGATGATCAAATGACTCGGACGAATTCATTAGGCTTATTATGGAGGTTTAAGGTTTCATATGGTGATGTAAGGTGTTCTTAGGAGCTGTAAGGCATTCTACATTATACTAACGTTCTTTTCGAGTTGCTAATGTGGCATGAAGATTCGTAAGATGTACTAAGTTGTCGTACGATGATCAAATGACTCGGACGAATTCATTAAGTTTATTATGGAGGTTTAAGGTTTCGTATCGTGATGTAAGAAGTTGTTAGGAGGTGTAAGGCAAGCTACATCATACTAACGTTCTTTTCGAGCTGCTAATGTGGCATGAAGAGTCGTAGGATGTACTAAGTTGTCGTACGATGATCAAATGACTCGGACGAATTCATTAGGCTTATTATGGAGGTTTAAGGTTTCGTATGGTGATGTAAGGTGTTCTTAGGAGCTGTAAGGCATTCTACATCATACTAACGTTCTTTTCGAGTTGCTAATGTGGCATGAAGAGTTGTAAGATGTACTAAGTTGTTGTACGATGATCAAATGACTCGGACGAATTCATTAGGCTTATTATGGAGGTTTAAGGTTTCGTAAGGTGATGTAAGGTGTTCTTAGGAGCTGTAAGGCATCCTACATTAAACTAATGTTCTTTTCGAGTTGCTAATGTGGCATGAAGAGTCGTAAGATGTACTAAGTTGTCGTACGATTATCAAATGACTTGGATGAATTCATTAGGCTTATTATGGAGGTTTAAGGTTTCGTATGGTGATGTAAGGTGTTCTTAGGAGCTGTAAGTCATCCTACATTATACTAACGTTCTTTTCGAGTTGCTAATGTGGCATGAAGAGTCGTAAGATGTACTAAGTTGTCGTACGATGATCAAATGACTCGGACGAATTCATTAGGCTTATTATGGAGGTTTAAGGTTTCATATGGTGATGTAAGGTGTTCTTAGGAGGTGTAAGGCAAGCTACATCATACTAACGTTCTTTTCGAGCTGCTAATGTGGCATGAAGAGTCGTAGGATGTACTAAGTTGTCGTACGATGATCAAATGACTCGGACGAATTCATTAGGCTTATTATGGAGGTTTAAGGTTTCGTATGGTGATGTAAGGTGTTCTTAGGAGCTGTAAGGCATTCTACATCATACTAACGTTCTTTTCGAGTTGCTAATGTGGCATGAAGAGTTGTAAGATGTACTAAGTTGTTGTACGATGATCAAATGACTCGGACGAATTCATTAGGCTTATTATGGAGGTTTAAGGTTTCGTAAGGTGATGTAAGGTGTTCTTAGGAGCTGTAAGGCATCCTACAATAAACTAATGTTCTTTTCGAGTTGCTAATGTGGCATGAAGAGTCGTAAGATGTACTAAGTTGTCGTACGATGATCAAATGACTTGGATGAATTCATTAGGCTTATTATGGAGGTTTAAGGTTTCGTATGGTGATGTAAGGTGTTCTTAGGAGCTGTAAGTCATCCTACATTATACTAACGTTCTTTTCGAGTTGCTAATGTGGCATGAAGAGTCGTAAGATGTACTAAGTTGTCGTACGATGATCAAATGACTCGGACGAATTCATTAGGCTTATTATGGAAGTTTAAGGTTTCATATGGTGATGTAAGGTGTTCTTAGGAGCTGTAAGGCATCCTACATCATACTAACGTTCTTTTCGAGTTGCTAATGTGGCATGAAGATTCGTAAGATGTACTAAGTTGTCGTACGATGATCAAATGACTCGGACGAATTCATTAGGCTTATTGAGGAGGTTTAAGGTTTCGTATGGTGATGTAAGGTGTTCTTAGGAGCTGTAAGGCATCCTACATCATACTAACGTTCTTTTCGAGTTGCTAATGTGGCATGAAGATTCGTAAGATGTACTAAGTTGTCGTACGATGATCAAATGACTCGGACGAATTCATTAGGCTTATTAAGGAGGTTTAAGGTTTCGTATGGTGATGTAAGGTGTTCTTAGGAGCTGTAAGGCATCCTACATCATACTAATGTTCTTTTCGAGTTGCTAATGTGGCATGAAGAGTCGTAAGATGTACTAAGTTGTCGTACGATGATCAAATGACTCGGACGAATTCATTAGGCTTATTATGGAGGTTTAAGGTTTCGTATGGTGATGTAAGGTGTTCTTATGAGCTGTAAGGCATCCTACATCATACTAACGTTCTTTTCGAGTTGCTAATGTGGCATGAAGAGTCGTAAGATGTACTAAGTTGTCGTACGATGATCAAATGACTCGGACGAATTCATTAGGCTTATTATGGAGGTTTAAGGTTTCGTATGGTGATGTAAGGTGTTCTTAGTAGCTGTAAGGCATCCTACATTAAACTAATGTTCTTTTCGAGTTGCTAATGTGGCATGAAGAGTCGTAAGATGTACTAAGTTGTTGTACGATAATCAAATCACTCGGACGAATTCATTAGGCTTATTATGGAGGTTTAAGGTTTCATATGGTGATGTAAGGTGTTCTTAGGAGCTGTAAGGCATCCTACATCATACTAACGTTCTTTTCGAGTTGCTAATGTGGCATGAAGAGTCGTAAGATGTACTAAGTTGTCGTACGATGATCAAATGACTCGGACGAATTCATTAGGCTTATTATGGAGGTTTAAGGTTTCGTATAGTGATGTAAGGTGTTCTTATGAGCTGTAAGGCATCCTACATCATACTAACGTTCTTTTCGAGTTGCTAATGTGGCATGAAGATTCGTAAGATGTACTAAGTTGTCGTACGATGATCAAATGACTCGGACGAATTCATTAGGCTTATTATGGAGGTTTAAGGTTTCGTATGGTGATGTAAGGTGTTCTTAGGAGCTGTAAGTCATCCTACATTATACTAACGTTCTTTTCGAGTTGCTAATGTGGCATGAAGAGTCGTAAAATGTACTAAGTTGTCGTACGATGATCAAATGACTTGGATGAATTCATTAGGCTTATTATGGAGGTTTAAGGTTTCGTATGGTGATGTAAGGTGTTCTTAGGAACTGTAAGTCATCCTACATTATACTAACGTTCTTTTCGAGTTGCTAATGTGGCATGAAGAGTCGTAAGATGTACTAAGTTGTCGTACGATGATCAAATGACTCGGACGAATTCATTAGGCTTATTATGGAGGTTTAAGGTTTCGTATCGTGATGTAAGAAGTTGTTAGGAGGTGTAAGGCATCCTACATCATACTAACGTTCTTTTCGAGTTGCTAATGTGGCATGAAGATTCGTAAGATGTACTAAGTTGTCGTACGATGATCAAATGACTCGGACGAATTCATTAGGCTTATTAAGGAGGTTTAAGGTTTCGTATGGTGATGTAAGGTGTTCTTAGGAGCTGTAAGGCATCCTACATCATACTAATGTTCTTTTCGAGTTGCTAATGTGGCATGAAGAGTCGTAAGATGTACTAAGTTGTCGTACGATGATCAAATGACTCGGACGAATTCATTAGGCTTATTATGGAGGTTTAAGGTTTCGTATGGTGATGTAAGGTGTTCTTATGAGCTGTAAGGCATCCTACATCATACTAACGTTCTTTTCGAGTTGCTAATGTGGCATGAAGATTCGTAAGATGTACTAAGTTGTCGTACGATGATCAAATGACTCGGACGAATTCATTAGGCTTATTATGGAGGTTTAAGGTTTCGTATGGTGATGTAAGGTGTTCTTAGGAGCTGTAAGGCATCCAACATTATACTAACGTTCTTTTCGAGTTGCTAATGTGGCATGAAGAGTCGTAAGATGTACTAAGTTGTCGTACGATGATCAAGTGACTCGGACGAATTCATTAGGCTTATTATGGAGGTTTAAGGTTTCGTATGGTGATGTAAGGTGTTCTTAGTAGCTGTAAGGCATCCTACATTAAACTAATGTTCTTTTCGAGTTGCTAATGTGGCATGAAGAGTCGTAAGATGTACTAAGTTGTTGTACGATAATCAAATCACTCGGACGAATTCATTAGGCTTATTATGGAGGTTTAAGGTTTCATATGGTGATGTAAGGTGTTCTTAGGAGCTGTAAGGCATCCTACATCATACTAACGTTCTTTTCGAGTTGCTAATGTGGCATGAAGAGTCGTAAGATGTACTAAGTTGTCGTACGATGATCAAATGACTCGGACGAATTCATTAGGCTTATTATGGAGGTTTAAGGTTTCGTATGGTGATGTAAGGTGTTCTTAGGAGCTGTAAGGCATCCTACATCATACTAACGTTCTTTTCGAGTTACTAAGGTGGCATGAAGAGTCGTAAGATGTACTAAGTTGTCGTACGATGATCAAATGACTCGGACGAATTCATTAGGCTTATTATGGAGGTTTAAGGTTTCGTATGGTGATGTAAGGTGTTCTTAGGAGCTGTAAGGCATCCTACATCATACTAACGTTCTTTTCGAGTTACTAAGGTGGCATGAAGAGTCGTAAGATGTACTAAGTTGTCGTACGATGATCAAATGACTCGGACCAATTCATTAGGCTTATTAAGGAGGTTTAAGGTTTCGTATGGTGATGTAAGGTGTTCTCAGGAGCTGTAAGGCATTCTACATTATACTAACGTTCTTTTCGAGTTGCTAATGTGGCATGAAGATTCGTAAGATGTACTAAGTTGTCGTACGATGATCAAATGACTCGGACGAATTCATTAAGTTTATTATGGAGGTTTAAGGTTTCGTATGGTGATGTAAGAAGTTGTTAGGAGGTGTAAGGCAACCTACATCATACTAACGTTCTTTTCGAGTTACTAATGTGGCATGAAGAGTCGTAAGATGTACTAAGTTGTCGTACGATGATCAAATGACTCGGACGAATTCATTAGGCTTATTCTGGAGGTTTAAGGTTTCGTATGGTGATGTAAGATGTTGTTAGGAGGTGTAAGGCAACCTACATCATACTAACGTTTTTTTTGAGTTGCTAATGTGGCATAAAGAGTCGTAAGATGTACTAAGTTGACGTACGATGATCAAATGACTCAGACGAATTCATTAGGCTTATTATGGAGGTTTAAGGTTTCGTATGGTGATGTAAGGTGTTCTTAGGAGCTGTAAGGCATTCTACATCATACTAACGTTCTTTTCGAGTTGCTAATGTGGCATGAAGAGTTGTAAGATGTACTAAGTTGTTGTACGATGATCAAATGACTCAGACGAATTCATTAGGCTTATTATGGAGGTTTAAGGTTTCGTATGGTGATGTAAGGTGTTCTTAGGAGCTGTAAGGCATCCAACATTAAACTAACGTTCTTTTGGAGTTGCTAATGTGGCATGAAGAGTCGTAAGATGTACTAAGTTGTCGTACGATGATCAAATGACTCGGACGAATTTATTAGGCTTATTATGTAGGTTTAAGGTTTCGTATGGTGATGTAAGGTGTTCTTATGAGCTGTAAGGCATCCTACATCATACTAACGTTCTTTTCGAGTTGCTAATGTGGCATGAAGATTCGTAAGATGTACTAAGTTGTCGTACGATGATCAAATGACTCGGACGAATTCATTAGGCTTATTATGGAGGTTTAAGGTTTCGTATGGTGATGTAAGGTGTTCTTAGGAGCTGTAAGGCATTCTACATCATACTAACGTTCTTTTCGAGTTGCTAATGTGGCATGAAGAGTTGTAAGATGTACTAAGTTGTTGTACGATGATCAAATGACTCAGACGAATTCATTAGGCTTATTATGGAGGTTTAAGGTTTCGTATGGTGATGTAAGGTGTTCTTAGGAGCTGTAAGGCATTCTACATCATACTAACGTTCTTTTCGAGTTGCTAATGTGGCATGAAGAGTTGTAAGATGTACTAAGTTGTTGTACGATGATCAAATGACTCAGACGAATTCATTAGGCTTATTATGGAGGTTTAAGGTTTCGTATGGTGATGTAAGGTGTTCTTAGGAGCTGTAAGGCATCCAACATTAAACTAACGTTCTTTTGGAGTTGCTAATGTGGCATGAAGAGTCGTAAGATGTACTAAGTTGTCGTACGATGATCAAATGACTCGGACGAATTCATTAGGCTTATTATGTAGGTTTAAGGTTTCGTATGGTGATGTAAGGTGTTCTTATGAGCTGTAAGGCATCCTACATCATACTAACGTTCTTTTCGAGTTGCTAATGTGGCATGAAGATTCGTAAGATGTACTAAGTTGTCGTACGATGATCAAATGACTCGGACGAATTCATTAGGCTTATTATGGAGGTTTAAGGTTTCGTATGGTGATGTAAGGTGTTCTTAGGAACTGTAAGTCATCCTACATTATACTAACGTTCTTTTCGAGTTGCTAATGTGGCATGAAGAGTCGTAAGATGTACTAAGTTGTCGTACGATGATCAAATGACTCGGACGAATTCATTAGGCTTATTATGGAGGTTTAAGGTTTCGTATCGTGATGTAAGAAGTTGTTAGGAGGTGTAAGGCATCCTACATCATACTAACGTTCTTTTCGAGTTGCTAATGTGGCATGAAGATTCGTAAGATGTACTAAGTTGTCGTACGATGATCAAATGACTCGGACGAATTCATTAGGCTTATTAAGGAGGTTTAAGGTTTCGTATGGTGATGTAAGGTGTTCTTAGGAGCTGTAAGGCATCCTACATCATACTAATGTTCTTTTCGAGTTGCTAATGTGGCATGAAGAGTCGTAAGATGTACTAAGTTGTCGTACGATGATCAAATGACTCGGACGAATTCATTAGGCTTATTATGGAGGTTTAAGGTTTCGTATGGTGATGTAAGGTGTTCTTATGAGCTGTAAGGCATCCTACATCATACTAACGTTCTTTTCGAGTTGCTAATGTGGCATGAAGATTCGTAAGATGTACTAAGTTGTCGTACGATGATCAAATGACTCGGACGAATTCATTAGGCTTATTATGGAGGTTTAAGGTTTCGTATGGTGATGTAAGGTGTTCTTAGGAGCTGTAAGGCATCCAACATTATACTAACGTTCTTTTCGAGTTGCTAATGTGGCATGAAGAGTCGTAAGATGTACTAAGTTGTCGTACGATGATCAAGTGACTCGGACGAATTCATTAGGCTTATTATGGAGGTTTAAGGTTTCGTATGGTGATGTAAGGTGTTCTTAGTAGCTGTAAGGCATCCTACATTAAACTAATGTTCTTTTCGAGTTGCTAATGTGGCATGAAGAGTCGTAAGATGTACTAAGTTGTTGTACGATAATCAAATCACTCGGACGAATTCATTAGGCTTATTATGGAGGTTTAAGGTTTCATATGGTGATGTAAGGTGTTCTTAGGAGCTGTAAGGCATCCTACATCATACTAACGTTCTTTTCGAGTTGCTAATGTGGCATGAAGAGTCGTAAGATGTACTAAGTTGTCGTACGATGATCAAATGACTCGGACGAATTCATTAGGCTTATTATGGAGGTTTAAGGTTTCGTATGGTGATGTAAGGTGTTCTTAGGAGCTGTAAGGCATCCTACATCATACTAACGTTCTTTTCGAGTTACTAAGGTGGCATGAAGAGTCGTAAGATGTACTAAGTTGTCGTACGATGATCAAATGACTCGGACGAATTCATTAGGCTTATTATGGAGGTTTAAGGTTTCGTATGGTGATGTAAGGTGTTCTTAGGAGCTGTAAGGCATCCTACATCATACTAACGTTCTTTTCGAGTTACTAAGGTGGCATGAAGAGTCGTAAGATGTACTAAGTTGTCGTACGATGATCAAATGACTCGGACCAATTCATTAGGCTTATTAAGGAGGTTTAAGGTTTCGTATGGTGATGTAAGGTGTTCTCAGGAGCTGTAAGGCATTCTACATTATACTAACGTTCTTTTCGAGTTGCTAATGTGGCATGAAGATTCGTAAGATGTACTAAGTTGTCGTACGATGATCAAATGACTCGGACGAATTCATTAAGTTTATTATGGAGGTTTAAGGTTTCGTATGGTGATGTAAGAAGTTGTTAGGAGGTGTAAGGCAACCTACATCATACTAACGTTCTTTTCGAGTTACTAATGTGGCATGAAGAGTCGTAAGATGTACTAAGTTGTCGTACGATGATCAAATGACTCGGACGAATTCATTAGGCTTATTCTGGAGGTTTAAGGTTTCGTATGGTGATGTAAGATGTTGTTAGGAGGTGTAAGGCAACCTACATCATACTAACGTTTTTTTTGAGTTGCTAATGTGGCATAAAGAGTCGTAAGATGTACTAAGTTGACGTACGATGATCAAATGACTCAGACGAATTCATTAGGCTTATTATGGAGGTTTAAGGTTTCGTATGGTGATGTAAGGTGTTCTTAGGAGCTGTAAGGCATTCTACATCATACTAACGTTCTTTTCGAGTTGCTAATGTGGCATGAAGAGTTGTAAGATGTACTAAGTTGTTGTACGATGATCAAATGACTCAGACGAATTCATTAGGCTTATTATGGAGGTTTAAGGTTTCGTATGGTGATGTAAGGTGTTCTTAGGAGCTGTAAGGCATCCAACATTAAACTAACGTTCTTTTGGAGTTGCTAATGTGGCATGAAGAGTCGTAAGATGTACTAAGTTGTCGTACGATGATCAAATGACTCGGACGAATTCATTAGGCTTATTATGTAGGTTTAAGGTTTCGTATGGTGATGTAAGGTGTTCTTATGAGCTGTAAGGCATCCTACATCATACTAACGTTCTTTTCGAGTTGCTAATGTGGCATGAAGATTCGTAAGATGTACTAAGTTGTCGTACGATGATCAAATGACTCGGACGAATTCATTAGGCTTATTATGGAGGTTTAAGGTTTCGTATGGTGATGTAAGGTGTTCTTAGGAGCTGTAAGGCATTCTACATCATACTAACGTTCTTTTCGAGTTGCTAATGTGGCATGAAGAGTTGTAAGATGTACTAAGTTGTTGTACGATGATCAAATGACTCAGACGAATTCATTAGGCTTATTATGGAGGTTTAAGGTTTCGTATGGTGATGTAAGGTGTTCTTAGGAGCTGTAAGGCATTCTACATCATACTAACGTTCTTTTCGAGTTGCTAATGTGGCATGAAGAGTTGTAAGATGTACTAAGTTGTTGTACGATGATCAAATGACTCAGACGAATTCATTAGGCTTATTATGGAGGTTTAAGGTTTCGTATGGTGATGTAAGGTGTTCTTAGGAGCTGTAAGGCATCCAACATTAAACTAACGTTCTTTTGGAGTTGCTAATGTGGCATGAAGAGTCGTAAGATGTACTAAGTTGTCGTACGATGATCAAATGACTCGGACGAATTCATTAGGCTTATTATGTAGGTTTAAGGTTTCGTATGGTGATGTAAGGTGTTCTTATGAGCTGTAAGGCATCCTACATCATACTAACGTTCTTTTCGAGTTGCTAATGTGGCATGAAGATTCGTAAGATGTACTAAGTTGTCGTACGATGATCAAATGACTCGGACGAATTCATTAGGCTTATTATGGAGGTTTAAGGTTTCGTATGGTGATGTAAGGTGTTCTTAGGAGCTGTAAGGCATTCTACATCATACTAACGTTCTTTTCGAGTTGCTAATGTGGCATGAAGAGTTGTAAGATGTACTAAGTTGTTGTACGATGATCAAATGACTCAGACGAATTCATTAGGCTTATTATGGAGGTTTAAGGTTTCGTATGGTGATGTAAGGTGTTCTTAGGAGCTGTAAGGCATCCTACATTAAACTAACGTTCTTTTGGAGTTGCTAATGGGGCATGAAGAGTCGTAAGATGTACTAAGTTGTCGTACCATGATCAAATGACTCGGACGAATTCATTAGGCTTATTATGGAGGTTTAAGGTTTCATATGGTGATGTAAGGTGTTTTTAGGAGCTGTAAGGCATTCTACATTATACTAACGTTCTTTTCGAGTTGCTAATGTGGCATGAAGATTCGTAAGATGTACTAAGTTGTCGTACGATGATCAAATGAATCGGACGAATTCATTAAGTTTATTATGGAGGTTTAAGGTTTCGTATGGTGATGTAAGAAGTTGTTAGGAGGTGTAAGGCAAGCTACATCATACTAACGTTCTTTTCGAGCTGCTAATGTGGCATGAAGAGTCGTAAGATGTACTAAGTTGTCGTACGATGATCAAATGACTCGGACGAATTCATTAGGCTTATTCTGGAGGTTTAAGGTTTCGTATGGTAATGTAAGGTGTTCTTAGGAGCTGTAAGGCATCCTACATTATACTAACGTTCTTTTCGAGTTGTTAATGTGGCATGAAGAGTCGTAAGATGTACTAAGTTGTCGTACGATGATCAAATGACTCGGACGAATTCATTAGGCTTATTATGGAGGTTTAAGGTTTCGTATGGTGATGTAAGGTGTTCTTAGGAGCTGTAAGGCATCCTACATCATACTAACGTTCTTTTCGAGTTACTAAGGTGGCATGAAGAGTCGTAAGATGTACTAAGTTGTCGTACGATGATCAAATGACTCGGACGAATTCATTAGGCTTATTATGGTGGTTTAAGGTTTCGTATGGTGATGTAAGGTGTTCTTAGTAGCTGTAAGGCATCCTACATTAAACTAATGTTCTTTTCGAGTTGCTAATGTGGCATGAAGATTCGTAAGATGTACTAAGTTGTTGTACGATAATCAAATCACTCGGACGAATTCATTAGGCTTATTATGGAGGTTTAAGGTTTCGTATGGTGATGTAAGGTGTTCTTAGTAGCTGTAAGGCATCCTACATTAAACTAATGTTCTTTTCGAGTTGCTAATGTGGCATAAAGAGTCGTAAGATGTACTAAGTTGTTGTACGATAATCAAATCACTCGGACGAATTCATTAGGCTTATTATGGAGGTTTAAGGTTTCGTATGGTGATGTAAGAAGTTGTTAGGAGGTGTAAGGCAACCTACATCATACTAACGTTCTTTTCGAGTTGCTAATGTGGCATGAAGTGTCGTAAGATGTACTAATTTGTCGTACGATGATCAAATGACTCGGACGAATTCATTAGGCTTATTATGGAGGTTTAAGGTTTCGTATGGTAATGTAAGGTGTTCTTAGGAGCTGTAAGGCATCCTACATTATATTAACGTTCTTTTCGAGTTGTTAATGTGGCATGAAGAGTCGTAAGATGTACTAAGTTGTCGTACGATAATCAACTGACTCGGACGAATTCATTAGGCTTATTATGGAGGTTTAAGGTTTCGTATGGTGATGTAAGGTGTTCTTAGGAGCTGTAAGGCATCCTACATTATACTAACGTTCTTTTCAAGTTGCTAATGTGGCATGAAGAGTCATAAGATGTACTAAGTTGTCGTACGATGATCAAATAACTCGGACGAATTCATTAGGCTTATTATGGAGGTTTAAGGTTTCGTATGGTGATGTAAGGTGTTCTTAGGAGCTGTGAGGCATCCTACACTAAACTAATGTTCTTTTCGAGTTGCTAATGTGGCATGAAGAGTCGTAAGATGTACTAAGTTGTCGTACGATAATCAAATGACTCAGACGAATTCATTAGGATTATTATGGAGGTTTAAGGTTTCGTATGGTGATGTAAGGTGTTCTTAGGAGCTGTAAGGCATCCAACATCATACTAACGTTCTTTTCGAGTTGCTAATGTGGCATGAAGAGTCGTAAGATGTACTAAGTTGTCGTACGATAATCAAATCACTCGGACGAATTCATTAGGCTTATTATGGAGGTTTAAGGTTTCGTATGGAGATGTAAGGTGTTCTTAGGAGCTGTGAGGCATCCTACATTAAACTAATGTTCTTTTCGAGTTGCTAATGTGGCATGAAGAGTCGTAAGATGTACTAAGTTGCCGTATGATGATCAAATAACTCGGACGAATTCATTAGGCTTATTATGGAGGTTTAAGGTTTCGTATGGTGATGTAAGGTGTTCTTAGGAGCTGTGAGGCATCCTACATTAAACTAATGTTTTTTTTTAGTTGCTAATGTGGCATAAAGAGTCGTAAGATGTACTAAGTTGACGTACGATGATCAAATAACTCGGACGAATTCATTAGGCTTATTATGGAGGTTTAAGGTTTCGTATGGTGATGTAAGGTGTTCTTAGGAGCTGTAAGGCATTTTACATTATACTAACGTTCTTTTCGAGTTGCTAATGTGGCATGAAGATTCGTAAGATGTACTAAGTTGTCGTACGATGATCAAATGACTCGGACGAATTCATTAAGTTTATTATGGAGGTTTAAGGTTTCGTATGGTGATGTAAGAAGTTGTTAGGAGGTGTAAGGCAACCTACATCATACTAACGTTCTTTTCGAGTTGCTAATGTGGCATGAAGAGTCGTAAGATGTACTAAGTTGTCGTACGATGATCAAATGACTCGGACGAATTCATTAGGCTTATTATGGAGGTTTAAGGTTTCGTATGGTAATGTAAGGTGTTCTTAGGAGCTGTGAGGCATCCTACATTAAACTAATTTTCTTTTCGAGTTGCTAATGTGGCATGAAGAGTCGTAAGATGTACTAAGTTGACGTACGATGATCAAATCACTCGGACGAATTCATTAGCCTTATTATGGAGGTTTAAGGTTTCGTATGGAGATGTAAGGTGTTCTTAGGAGCTGTGAGGCATCCTACATTAAACTAATGTTCTTTTCGAGTTGCTAATGTGGCATGAAGAGTCGTAAGATGTACTAAGTTTCCGTACGATGATCAAATAACTCGGACGAATTCATTAGGCTTATTATGGAGGTTTAAGGTTTCGTATGGTGATGTAAGGTGTTCTTAGGAGTTGTAAGGCATCCAACATCATACTAACGTTCTTTTCGAGTTGCTAATGTGGCATGAAGAGTCGTAAGATGTACTAAGTTGTCGTACGATGATCAAATGACTCGGACGAATTCATTAGGCTTATTATGGAGGTTTAAGGTTTCGTATGGTGATGTAAGGTGTTCTTAGGAGTTGTAAGGCATCCAACATCATACTAACGTTCTTTTCGAGTTGCTAATGTGGCATGAAGAGTCGTAAGATGTACTAATTTGTCGTACGATGATCAAATGACTCGGACGAATTCATTAGGCTTATTAAGGAGGTTTAAGGTTTCGTATGGTGATGTAAGGTGTTCTTAGGAGCTATAAGGCATTCTACATTATACTAACGTTCTTTTCGAGTTGCTAATGTGGCATGAAGATTCGTAAGATGTACTAAGTTGTCGTACGATGATCAAATGACTCGGACGAATTCATTAGGCTTATTATGGAGGTTTAAGGTTTCGTATGGTGATGTAAGGTGTTCTTAGGAGCTGTAAGGCATCCAACATTATACTAACGTTCTTTTCGAGTTGCTAATGTGGCATGAAGAGTCGTAAGATGTACTAAGTTGTCGTACGATGATCAAATGACTCGGACGAATTCATTAGGCTTATTATGGAGGTTTAAGGTTTCGTATGGTGATGTAAGGTGTTCTTAGTAGCTGTAAGGCATCCTACATTAAACTAATGTTCTTTTCGAGTTGCTAATGTGGCATGAAGAGTCGTAAGATGTACTAAGTTGTTGTACGATAATCAAATCACTCGGACGAATTCATTAGGCTTATTATGGAGGTTTAAGGTTTCATATGGTGATGTAAGGTGTTCTTAGGAGCTGTAAGGCATCCTACATCATACTAACGTTCTTTTCGAGTTGCTAATGTGGCATGAAGAGTCGTAAGATGTACTAAGTTGTCGTACGATGATCAAATGACTCGGACGAATTCATTAGGCTTATTATGGAGGTTTAAGGTTTCGTATGGTGATGTAAGGTGTTCTTATGAGCTGTAAGGCATCCTACATCATACTAACGTTCTTTTCGAGTTGCTAATGTGGCATGAAGATTCGTAAGATGTACTAAGTTGTCGTACGATGATCAAATGACTCGGACGAATTCATTAGGCTTATTATGGAGGTTTAAGGTTTCGTATGGTGATGTAAGGTGTTCTTAGGAGCTGTAAGTCATCCTACATTATACTAACGTTCTTTTCGAGTTGCTAATGTGGCATGAAGAGTCGTAAAATGTACTAAGTTGTCGTACGATGATCAAATGACTTGGATGAATTCATTAGGCTTATTATGGAGGTTTAAGGTTTCGTATGGTGATGTAAGGTGTTCTTAGGAACTGTAAGTCATCCTACATTATACTAACGTTCTTTTCGAGTTGCTAATGTGGCATGAAGAGTCGTAAGATGTACTAAGTTGTCGTACGATGATCAAATGACTCGGACGAATTCATTAGGCTTATTATGGAGGTTTAAGGTTTCGTATCGTGATGTAAGAAGTTGTTAGGAGGTGTAAGGCATCCTACATCATACTAACGTTCTTTTCGAGTTGCTAATGTGGCATGAAGATTCGTAAGATGTACTAAGTTGTCGTACGATGATCAAATGACTCGGACGAATTCATTAGGCTTATTAAGGAGGTTTAAGGTTTCGTATGGTGATGTAAGGTGTTCTTAGGAGCTGTAAGGCATCCTACATCATACTAATGTTCTTTTCGAGTTGCTAATGTGGCATGAAGAGTCGTAAGATGTACTAAGTTGTCGTACGATGATCAAATGACTCGGACGAATTCATTAGGCTTATTATGGAGGTTTAAGGTTTCGTATGGTGATGTAAGGTGTTCTTATGAGCTGTAAGGCATCCTACATCATACTAACGTTCTTTTCGAGTTGCTAATGTGGCATGAAGATTCGTAAGATGTACTAAGTTGTCGTACGATGATCAAATGACTCGGACGAATTCATTAGGCTTATTATGGAGGTTTAAGGTTTCGTATGGTGATGTAAGGTGTTCTTAGGAGCTGTAAGGCATCCAACATTATACTAACGTTCTTTTCGAGTTGCTAATGTGGCATGAAGAGTCGTAAGATATACTAAGTTGTCGTACGATGATCAAGTGACTCGGACGAATTCATTAGGCTTATTATGGAGGTTTAAGGTTTCGTATGGTGATGTAAGGTGTTCTTAGTAGCTGTAAGGCATCCTACATTAAACTAATGTTCTTTTCGAGTTGCTAATGTGGCATGAAGAGTCGTAAGATGTACTAAGTTGTTGTACGATAATCAAATCACTCGGACGAATTCATTAGGCTTATTATGGAGGTTTAAGGTTTCATATGGTGATGTAAGGTGTTCTTAGGAGCTGTAAGGCATCCTACATCATACTAACGTTCTTTTCGAGTTGCTAATGTGGCATGAAGAGTCGTAAGATGTACTAAGTTGTCGTACGATGATCAAATGACTCGGACGAATTCATTAGGCTTATTATGGAGGTTTAAGGTTTCGTATGGTGATGTAAGGTGTTCTTAGGAGCTGTAAGGCATCCTACATCATACTAACGTTCTTTTCGAGTTACTAAGGTGGCATGAAGAGTCGTAAGATGTACTAAGTTGTCGTACGATGATCAAATGACTCGGACGAATTCATTAGGCTTATTATGGAGGTTTAAGGTTTCGTATGGTGATGTAAGGTGTTCTTAGGAGCTGTAAGGCATCCTACATCATACTAACGTTCTTTTCGAGTTACTAAGGTGGCATGAAGAGTCGTAAGATGTACTAAGTTGTCGTACGATGATCAAATGACTCGGACCAATTCATTAGGCTTATTAAGGAGGTTTAAGGTTTCGTATGGTGATGTAAGGTGTTCTCAGGAGCTGTAAGGCATTCTACATTATACTAACGTTCTTTTCGAGTTGCTAATGTGGCATGAAGATTCGTAAGATGTACTAAGTTGTCGTACGATGATCAAATGACTCGGACGAATTCATTAAGTTTATTATGGAGGTTTAAGGTTTCGTATGGTGATGTAAGAAGTTGTTAGGAGGTGTAAGGCAACCTACATCATACTAACGTTCTTTTCGAGTTACTAATGTGGCATGAAGAGTCGTAAGATGTACTAAGTTGTCGTACGATGATCAAATGACTCGGACGAATTCATTAGGCTTATTCTGGAGGTTTAAGGTTTCGTATGGTGATGTAAGATGTTGTTAGGAGGTGTAAGGCAACCTACATCATACTAACGTTTTTTTTGAGTTGCTAATGTGGCATAAAGAGTCGTAAGATGTACTAAGTTGACGTACGATGATCAAATGACTCAGACGAATTCATTAGGCTTATTATGGAGGTTTAAGGTTTCGTATGGTGATGTAAGGTGTTCTTAGGAGCTGTAAGGCATTCTACATCATACTAACGTTCTTTTCGAGTTGCTAATGTGGCATGAAGAGTTGTAAGATGTACTAAGTTGTTGTACGATGATCAAATGACTCAGACGAATTCATTAGGCTTATTATGGAGGTTTAAGGTTTCGTATGGTGATGTAAGGTGTTCTTAGGAGCTGTAAGGCATCCAACATTAAACTAACGTTCTTTTGGAGTTGCTAATGTGGCATGAAGAGTCGTAAGATGTACTAAGTTGTCGTACGATGATCAAATGACTCGGACGAATTCATTAGGCTTATTATGTAGGTTTAAGGTTTCGTATGGTGATGTAAGGTGTTCTTATGAGCTGTAAGGCATCCTACATCATACTAACGTTCTTTTCGAGTTGCTAATGTGGCATGAAGATTCGTAAGATGTACTAAGTTGTCGTACGATGATCAAATGACTCGGACGAATTCATTAGGCTTATTATGGAGGTTTAAGGTTTCGTATGGTGATGTAAGGTGTTCTTAGGAGCTGTAAGGCATTCTACATCATACTAACGTTCTTTTCGAGTTGCTAATGTGGCATGAAGAGTTGTAAGATGTACTAAGTTGTTGTACGATGATCAAATGACTCAGACGAATTCATTAGGCTTATTATGGAGGTTTAAGGTTTCGTATGGTGATGTAAGGTGTTCTTAGGAGCTGTAAGGCATTCTACATCATACTAACGTTCTTTTCGAGTTGCTAATGTGGCATGAAGAGTTGTAAGATGTACTAAGTTGTTGTACGATGATCAAATGACTCAGACGAATTCATTAGGCTTATTATGGAGGTTTAAGGTTTCGTATGGTGATGTAAGGTGTTCTTAGGAGCTGTAAGGCATCCAACATTAAACTAACGTTCTTTTGGAGTTGCTAATGTGGCATGAAGAGTCGTAAGATGTACTAAGTTGTCGTACGATGATCAAATGACTCGGACGAATTCATTAGGCTTATTATGTAGGTTTAAGGTTTCGTATGGTGATGTAAGGTGTTCTTATGAGCTGTAAGGCATCCTACATCATACTAACGTTCTTTTCGAGTTGCTAATGTGGCATGAAGATTCGTAAGATGTACTAAGTTGTCGTACGATGATCAAATGACTCGGACGAATTCATTAGGCTTATTATGGAGGTTTAAGGTTTCGTATGGTGATGTAAGGTGTTCTTAGGAGCTGTAAGGCATTCTACATCATACTAACGTTCTTTTCGAGTTGCTAATGTGGCATGAAGAGTTGTAAGATGTACTAAGTTGTTGTACGATGATCAAATGACTCAGACGAATTCATTAGGCTTATTATGGAGGTTTAAGGTTTCGTATGGTGATGTAAGGTGTTCTTAGGAGCTGTAAGGCATCCTACATTAAACTAACGTTCTTTTGGAGTTGCTAATGGGGCATGAAGAGTCGTAAGATGTACTAAGTTGTCGTACCATGATCAAATGACTCGGACGAATTCATTAGGCTTATTATGGAGGTTTAAGGTTTCATATGGTGATGTAAGGTGTTTTTAGGAGCTGTAAGGCATTCTACATTATACTAACGTTCTTTTCGAGTTGCTAATGTGGCATGAAGATTCGTAAGATGTACTAAGTTGTCGTACGATGATCAAATGACTCGGACGAATTCATTAAGTTTATTATGGAGGTTTAAGGTTTCGTATGGTGATGTAAGAAGTTGTTAGGAGGTGTAAGGCAAGCTACATCATACTAACGTTCTTTTCGAGCTGCTAATGTGGCATGAAGAGTCGTAAGATGTACTAAGTTGTCGTACGATGATCAAATGACTCGGACGAATTCATTAGGCTTATTCTGGAGGTTTAAGGTTTCGTATGGTAATGTAAGGTGTTCTTAGGAGCTGTAAGGCATCCTACATTATACTAACGTTCTTTTCGAGTTGTTAATGTGGCATGAAGAGTCGTAAGATGTACTAAGTTGTCGTACGATGATCAAATGACTCGGACGAATTCATTAGGCTTATTATGGAGGTTTAAGGTTTCGTATGGTGATGTAAGGTGTTCTTAGGAGCTGTAAGGCATCCTACATCATACTAACGTTCTTTTCGAGTTACTAAGGTGGCATGAAGAGTCGTAAGATGTACTAAGTTGTCGTACGATGATCAAATGACTCGGACGAATTCATTAGGCTTATTATGGTGGTTTAAGGTTTCGTATGGTGATGTAAGGTGTTCTTAGTAGCTGTAAGGCATCCTACATTAAACTAATGTTCTTTTCGAGTTGCTAATGTGGCATGAAGATTCGTAAGATGTACTAAGTTGTTGTACGATAATCAAATCACTCGGACGAATTCATTAGGCTTATTATGGAGGTTTAAGGTTTCGTATGGTGATGTAAGGTGTTCTTAGTAGCTGTAAGGCATCCTACATTAAACTAATGTTCTTTTCGAGTTGCTAATGTGGCATAAAGAGTCGTAAGATGTACTAAGTTGTTGTACGATAATCAAATCACTCGGACGAATTCATTAGGCTTATTATGGAGGTTTAAGGTTTCGTATGGTGATGTAAGAAGTTGTTAGGAGGTGTAAGGCAACCTACATCATACTAACGTTCTTTTCGAGTTGCTAATGTGGCATGAAGTGTCGTAAGATGTACTAATTTGTCGTACGATGATCAAATGACTCGGACGAATTCATTAGGCTTATTATGGAGGTTTAAGGTTTCGTATGGTAATGTAAGGTGTTCTTAGGAGCTGTAAGGCATCCTACATTATATTAACGTTCTTTTCGAGTTGTTAATGTGGCATGAAGAGTCGTAAGATGTACTAAGTTGTCGTACGATAATCAACTGACTCGGACGAATTCATTAGGCTTATTATGGAGGTTTAAGGTTTCGTATGGTGATGTAAGGTGTTCTTAGGAGCTGTAAGGCATCCTACATTATACTAACGTTCTTTTCAAGTTGCTAATGTGGCATGAAGAGTCATAAGATGTACTAAGTTGTCGTACGATGATCAAATAACTCGGACGAATTCATTAGGCTTATTATGGAGGTTTAAGGTTTCGTATGGTGATGTAAGGTGTTCTTAGGAGCTGTGAGGCATCCTACACTAAACTAATGTTCTTTTCGAGTTGCTAATGTGGCATGAAGAGTCGTAAGATGTACTAAGTTGTCGTACGATAATCAAATAACTCGGACGAATTCATTAGGCTTATTATGGAGGTTTAAGGTTTCGTATGGTGATGTAAGGTGTTCTTAGGAGCTGTGAGGCATCCTACATTAAACTAATGTTTTTTTTTAGTTGCTAATGTGGCATAAAGAGTCGTAAGATGTACTAAGTTGACGTACGATGATCAAATAACTCGGACGAATTCATTAGGCTTATTATGGAGGTTTAAGGTTTCGTATGGTGATGTAAGGTGTTCTTAGGAGCTGTAAGGCATTCTACATTATACTAACGTTCTTTTCGAGTTGCTAATGTGGCATGAAGATTCGTAAGATGTACTAAGTTGTCGTACGATGATCAAATGACTCGGACGAATTCATTAAGTTTATTATGGAGGTTTAAGGTTTCGTATGGTGATGTAAGAAGTTGTTAGGAGGTGTAAGGCAACCTACATCATACTAACGTTCTTTTCGAGTTGCTAATGTGGCATGAAGAGTCGTAAGATGTACTAAGTTGTCGTACGATGATCAAATGACTCGGACGAATTCATTAGGCTTATTATGGAGGTTTAAGGTTTCGTATGGTAATGTAAGGTGTTCTTAGGAGCTGTGAGGCATCCTACATTAAACTAATTTTCTTTTCGAGTTGCTAATGTGGCATGAAGAGTCGTAAGATGTACTAAGTTGACGTACGATGATCAAATCACTCGGACGAATTCATTAGCCTTATTATGGAGGTTTAAGGTTTCGTATGGAGATGTAAGGTGTTCTTAGGAGCTGTGAGGCATCCTACATTAAACTAATGTTCTTTTCGAGTTGCTAATGTGGCATGAAGAGTCGTAAGATGTACTAAGTTTCCGTACGATGATCAAATAACTCGGACGAATTCATTAGGCTTATTATGGAGGTTTAAGGTTTCGTATGGTGATGTAAGGTGTTCTTAGGAGTTGTAAGGCATCCAACATCATACTAACGTTCTTTTCGAGTTGCTAATGTGGCATGAAGAGTCGTAAGATGTACTAAGTTGTCGTACGATGATCAAATGACTCGGACGAATTCATTAGGCTTATTATGGAGGTTTAAGGTTTCGTATGGTGATGTAAGGTGTTCTTAGGAGTTGTAAGGCATCCAACATCATACTAACGTTCTTTTCGAGTTGCTAATGTGGCATGAAGAGTCGTAAGATGTACTAAGTTGTCGTACGATGATCAAATGACTCGGACGAATTCATTAGGCTTATTAAGGAGGTTTAAGGTTTCGTATGGTGATGTAAGGTGTTCTTAGGAGCTATAAGGCATTCTACATTATACTAACGTTCTTTTCGAGTTGCTAATGTGGCATGAAGATTCGTAAGATGTACTAAGTTGTCGTACGATGATCAAATGACTCGGACGAATTCATTAGGCTTATTATGGAGGTTTAAGGTTTCGTATGGTAATGTAAGGTGTTCTTAGGAGCTGTAAGGCATCCTACATTATATTAACGTTCTTTTCGAGTTGTTAATGTGGCATGAAGAGTCGTAAGATGTACTATGTTGTCGTACGATAATCAAATGACTCAGACGAATTCATTAGGCTTATTATGGAGGTTTAAGGTTTCGTATGGTGATATAAGGTGTTCTTAGGAGCTGTAAGGCATCCTACATTATACTAACGTTCTTTTCGAGTTGCTAATGTGGCATGAAGATTCGTAAGATGTACTAAGTTGTCGTACGATGATCAAATGACTCGGACGAATTCATTAAGTTTATTATGGAGGTTTAAGGTTTCGTATGGTGATGTAAGAAGTTGTTAGGAGGTGTAAGGCAACCTACATCATACTAACGTTCTTTTCGAGTTGCTAATGTGGCATGAAGAGTCGTAAGATGTACTAAGTTGTCGTACGATGATCAAATGACTCGGACGAATTCATTAGGCTTATTATGGAGGTTTAAGGTTTCGTATGGTAATGTAAGGTGTTCTTAGGAGCTGTGAGGCATCCTACATTAAACTAATTTTCTTTTCGAGTTGCTAATGTGGCATGAAGAGTCGTAAGATGTACTAAGTTGACGTACGATGATCAAATCACTCGGACGAATTCATTAGCCTTATTATGGAGGTTTAAGGTTTCGTATGGAGATGTAAGGTGTTCATAGGAGCTGTGAGGCATCCTACATTAAACTAATGTTCTTTTCGAGTTGCTAATGTGGCATGAAGAGTCGTAAGATGTACTAAGTTTCCGTACGATGATCAAATAACTCGGACGAATTCATTAGGCTTATTATGGAGGTTTAAGGTTTCGTATGGTGATGTAAGGTGTTCTTAGGAGTTGTAAGGCATCCAACATCATACTAACGTTCTTTTCGAGTTGCTAATGTGGCATGAAGAGTCGTAAGATGTACTAAGTTGTCGTACGATGATCAAATGACTCGGACGAATTCATTAGGCTTATTAAGGAGGTTTAAGGTTTCGTATGGTGATGTAAGGTGTTCTTAGGAGCTATAAGGCATTCTACATTATACTAACGTTCTTTTCGAGTTGCTAATGTGGCATGAAGATTCGTAAGATGTACTAAGTTGTCGTACGATGATCAAATGACTCGGACGAATTCATTAGGCTTATTATGGAGGTTTAAGGTTTCGTATGGTAATGTAAGGTGTTCTTAGGAGCTGTAAGGCATCCTACATTGTATTAACGTTCTTTTCGAGTTGTTAATGTGGCATGAAGAGTCGTAAGATGTACTAAGTTGTCGTACGATAATCAAATGACTCAAACGAATTCATTAGGCTTATTATGGAGGTTTAAGGTTTCGTATGGTGATATAAGGTGTTCTTAGGAGCTGTAAGGCATCCTACATTATACTAACGTTCTTTTCGAGTTGCTAATGTGGCATGAAGATTCGTAAGATGTACTAAGTTGTCGTACGATGATCAAGTGACTCGGACGAATTCATTAAGTTTTGTATGGAGGTTTAAGGTTTCGTATGGTGATGTAAGAAGTTGTTAGGAGGTGTAAGGCAACCTACATCATACTAACGTTCTTTTCGAGTTGCTAATGTGGCATGAAGAGTCGTAAGATGTACTAAGTTGTCGTACGATGATCAAATGACTCGGACGAATTCATTAGGCTTATTATGGAGGTTTAAGGTTTCGTATGGTAATGTAAGGTGTTCTTAGGAGCTGTGAGGCATCCTACATTAAACTAATTTTCTTTTCAAGTTGCTAATGTGGCATGAAGAGTCGTAAGATGTACTAAGTTGACATACGATGATCAAATCACTCGGACGAATTCATTAGGCTTATTATGGAGGTTTAAGGTTTCGTATGGTGATATAAGGTGTTCTTAGGAGCTGTAAGGCATCCTACATTATACTAACGTTCTTTTCGAGTTGCTAATGTGGCATGAAGATTCGTAAGATGTACTAAGTTGTCGTACGATGATCAAATGACTCGGACGAATTCATTAAGTTTATTATGGAGGTTTAAGGTTTCGTATGGTGATGTAAGAAGTTGTTAGGAGGTGTAAGGCAACCTACATCATACTAACGTTCTTTTCGAGTTGCTAATGTGGCATGAAGAGTCGTAAGATGTACTAAGTTGTCGTACGATGATCAAATGACTCGGACGAATTCATTAGGCTTATTATGGAGGTTTAAGGTTTCGTATGGTAATGTAAGGTGTTCTTAGGAGCTGTGAGGCATCCTACATTAAACTAATTTTCTTTTCGAGTTGCTAATGTGGCATGAAGAGTCGTAAGATGTACTAAGTTGACGTACGATGATCAAATCACTCGGACGAATTCATTAGCCTTATTATGGAGGTTTAAGGTTTCGTATGGAGATGTAAGGTGTTCTTAGGAGCTGCGAGGCATCCTACATTAAACTAATGTTCTTTTCGAGTTGCTAATGTGGCATGAAGAGTCGTAAGATGTACTAAGTTTCCGTACGATGATCAAATAACTCGGACGAATTCATTAGGCTTATTATGGAGGTTTAAGGTTTCGTATGGTGATGTAAGGTGTTCTTAGGAGTTGTAAGGCATCCAACATCATACTAACGTTCTTTTCGAGTTGCTAATGTGGCATGAAGAGTCGTAAGATGTACTAAGTTGTCGTACGATGATCAAATGACTCGGACGAATTCATTAGGCTTATTAAGGAGGTTTAAGGTTTCGTATGGTGATGTAAGGTGTTCTTAGGAGCTATAAGGCATTCTACATTATACTAACGTTCTTTTCGAGTTGCTAATGTGGCATGAAGATTCGTAAGATGTACTAAGTTGTCGTACGATGATCAAATGACTCGGACGAATTCATTAGGCTTATTATGGAGGTTTAAGGTTTCGTATGGTAATGTAAGGTGTTCTTAGGAGCTGTAAGGCATCCTACATTGTATTAACGTTCTTTTCGAGTTGTTAATGTGGCATGAAGAGTCGTAAGATGTACTAAGTTGTCGTACGATAATCAAATGACTCAGACGAATTCATTAGGCTTATTATGGAGGTTTAAGGTTTCGTATGGTGATATAAGGTGTTCTTAGGAGCTGTAAGGCATCCTACATTATACTAACGTTCTTTTCGAGTTGCTAATGTGGCATGAAGATTCGTAAGATGTACTAAGTTGTCGTACGATGATCAAATGACTCGGACGAATTCATTAGGCTTATTATGGAGGTTTAAGGTTTCGTATGGTAATGTAAGGTGTTCTTAGGAGCTGTAAGGCATCCTACATTGTATTAACGTTCTTTTCGAGTTGTTAATGTGGCATGAAGAGTCGTAAGATGTACTAAGTTGTCGTACGATAATCAAATGACTCAGACGAATTCATTAGGCTTATTATGGAGGTTTAAGGTTTCGTATGGTGATATAAGGTGTTCTTAGGAGCTGTAAGGCATCCTACATTATACTAACGTTCTTTTCGAGTTGCTAATGTGGCATGAAGATTCGTAAGATGTACTAAGTTGTCGTACGATGATCAAATGACTCGGACGAATTCATTAAGTTTTGTATGGAGGTTTAAGGTTTCGTATGGTGATGTAAGAAGTTGTTAGGAGGTGTAAGGCAACCTACATCATACTAACGTTCTTTTCGAGTTGCTAATGTGGCATGAAGAGTCGTAAGATGTACTAAGTTGTCGTACGATGATCAAATGACTCGGACGAATTCATTAGGCTTATTATGGAGGTTTAAGGTTTCGTATGGTAATGTAAGGTGTTCTTAGGAGCTGTGAGGCATCCTACATTAAACTAATTTTCTTTTCGAGTTGCTAATGTGGCATGAAGAGTCGTAAGATGTACTAAGTTGACGTACGATGATCAAATCACTCGGACGAATTCATTAGCCTTATTATGGAGGTTTAAGGTTTCGTATGGAGATGTAAGGTGTTCTTAGGAGCTGTGAGGCATCCTACATTAAACTAATGTTCTTTTCGAGTTGCTAATGTGGCATGAAGAGTCGTAAGATGTACTAAGTTTCCGTACGATGATCAAATAACTCGGACGAATTCATTAGGCTTATTATGGAGGTTTAAGGTTTCGTATGGTGATGTAAGGTGTTCTTAGGAGTTGTAAGGCATCCAACATCATACTAACGTTCTTTTCGAGTTGCTAATGTGGCATGAAGAGTCGTAAGATGTACTAAGTTGTCGTACGATGATCAAATGACTCGGACGAATTCATTAGGCTTATTAAGGAGGTTTAAGGTTTCGTATGGTGATGTAAGGTGTTCTTAGGAGCTATAAGGCATTCTACATTATACTAACGTTCTTTTCGAGTTGCTAATGTGGCATGAAGATTCGTAAGATGTACTAAGTTGTCGTACGATGATCAAATGACTCGGACGAATTCATTAGGCTTATTATGGAGGTTTAAGGTTTCGTATGGTAATGTAAGGTGTTCTTAGGAGCTGTAAGGCATCCTACATTATATTAACGTTCTTTTCGAGTTGTTAATGTGGCGTGAAGAGTCGTAAGATGTACTAAGTTGTCGTACGATAATCAAATGACTCGGACGAATTCATTAGGCTTATTATGGAGGTTTAAGGTTTCGTATGGTGATATAAGGTGTTCTTAGGAGCTGTAAGGCATCCTACATTATACTAACGTTCTTTTCGAGTTGCTAATGTGGCATGAAGATTCGTAAGATGTACTAAGTTGTCGTACGATGATCAAATGACTCGGACGAATTCATTAAGTTTATTATGGAGGTTTAAGGTTTCGTATGGTGATGTAAGAAGTTGTTAGGAGGTGTAAGGCAACCTACATCATACTAACGTTCTTTTCGAGTTGCTAATGTGGCATGAAGAGTCGTAAGATTTACTAAGTTGTCGTACGATAATCAAATGACTCGGACGAATTCATTAGGCTTATTATGGAGGTTTAAGGTTTCGTATGGTAATGTAAGGTGTTCTTAGGAGCTGTGAGGCATCCTACATTAAACTAATTTTCTTTTCGAGTTGCTAATGTGGCATGAAGAGTCGTAAGATGTACTAAGTTGACGTACGATGATCAAATCACTCGGACGAATTCATTAGGCTTATTATGGAGGTTTAAGGTTTCGTATGGAGATGTAAGGTGTTCTTAGGAGCTGTGAGGCATCCTACATTAAACTAATGTTCTTTTCGAGTTACTAAGGTGGCATGAAGAGTCGTAAGATGTACTAAGTTGTAGTACGATGATCAAATGACTCGGACGAATTCATTAGGCTTATTATGGAGGTTTAAGTTTTCGTATGGTGATGTAAGGTGTTCTTAGGAGTTGTAAGGCATCCAACATCATACTAACGTTCTTTTCGAGTTGCTAATGTGGCATGAAGAGTCGTAAGATGTACTAAGTTGTCGTACGATGATCAAATGACTCGGACGAATTCATTAGGCTTATTAAGGAGATTTAAGGTTTCGTATGGTGATGTAAGGTGTTCTTAGGAGCTGTAAGGCATTCTACATTATACTAACGTTCTTTTCGAGTTGCTAATGTGGCATGAAGATTCGTAAGATGTACTAAGTTGTCGTACGATGATCAAATGACTCGGACGAATTCATTAAGTTTATTATGGAGGTTTAAGGTTTCGTATGGTGATGTAAGAAGTTGTTAGGAGGTGTAAGGCAAGCTACATCATACTAACGTTCTTTTCGAGCTGCTAATGTGGCATGAAGAGTCGTAAGATGTACTAAGTTGTCGTACGATGATCAAATGACTCGGACGAATTCATTAGGCTTATTCTGGAGGTTTTTGGTTTCGTATGGTAATGTAAGGTGTTCTTAGGAGCTGTAAGGCATCCTACATTATACTAACGTTCTTTTCGAGTTGTTAATGTGGCATGAAGAGTCGTAAGATGTACTAAGTTGTCGTACGATGATCAAATGACTCGGACGAATTCATTAGGTTTATTATGGAGGTTTAAGGTTTCGTATGGTAATGTAAGGTGTTCTTAGGAGCTGTGAGGCATCCTACATTAAACTAATTTTCTTTTCGAGTTGCTAATGTGGCATGAAGAGTCGTAAGATGTACTAAGTTGACGTACGATGATCAAATCACTCGGACGAATTCATTAGGCTTATTATGGAGGTTTAAGGTTTCGTATGGTAATGTAAGGTGTTCTTAGGAGCTGTAAGGCATCCTACATTGTATTAACGTTCTTTTCGAGTTGTTAATGTGGCATGAAGAGTCGTAAGATGTACTAAGTTGTCGTACGATAATCAAATGACTCAGACGAATTCATTAGGCTTATTATGGAGGTTTAAGGTTTCGTATGGTGATATAAGGTGTTCTTAGGAGCTGTAAGGCATCCTACATTATACTAACGTTCTTTTCGAGTTGCTAATGTGGCATGAAGATTCGTAAGATGTACTAAGTTGTCGTACGATGATCAAATGACTCGGACGAATTCATTAAGTTTTGTATGGAGGTTTAAGGTTTCGTATGGTGATGTAAGAAGTTGTTAGGAGGTGTAAGGCAACCTACATCATACTAACGTTCTTTTCGAGTTGCTAATGTGGCATGAAGAGTCGTAAGATGTACTAAGTTGTCGTACGATGATCAAATGACTCGGACGAATTCATTAGGCTTATTATGGAGGTTTAAGGTTTCATATGGTAATGTAAGGTGTTCTTAGGAGCTGTGAGGCATCCTACATTAAACTAATTTTCTTTTCGAGTTGCTAATGTGGCATGAAGAGTCGTAAGATGTACTAAGTTGACGTACGATGATCAAATCACTCGGACGAATTCATTAGCCTTATTATGGAGGTTTAAGGTTTCGTATGGAGATGTAAGGTGTTCTTAGGAGCTGTGAGGCATCCTACATTAAACTAATGTTCTTTTCGAGTTGCTAATGTGGCATGAAGAGTCGTAAGATGTACTAAGTTTCCGTACGATGATCAAATAACTCGGACGAATTCATTAGGCTTATTATGGAGGTTTAAGGTTTCGTATGGTGATGTAAGGTGTTCTTAGGAGTTGTAAGGCATCCAACATCATACTAACGTTCTTTTCGAGTTGCTAATGTGGCATGAAGAGTCGTAAGATGTACTAAGTTGTCGTACGATGATCAAATGACTCGGACGAATTCATTAGGCTTATTAAGGAGGTTTAAGGTTTCGTATGGTGATGTAAGGTGTTCTTAGGAGCTATAAGGCATTCTACATTATACTAACGTTCTTTTCGAGTTGCTAATGTGGCATGAAGATTCGTAAGATGTACTAAGTTGTCGTACGATGATCAAATGACTCGGACGAATTCATTAGGCTTATTATGGAGGTTTAAGGTTTCGTATGGTAATGTAAGGTGTTCTTAGGAGCTGTAAGGCATCCTACATTATATTAACGTTCTTTTCGAGTTGTTAATGTGGCGTGAAGAGTCGTAAGATGTACTAAGTTGTCGTACGATAATCAAATGACTCGGACGAATTCATTAGGCTTATTATGGAGGTTTAAGGTTTCGTATGGTGATATAAGGTGTTCTTAGGAGCTGTAAGGCATCCTACATTATACTAACGTTCTTTTCGAGTTGCTAATGTGGCATGAAGATTCGTAAGATGTACTAAGTTGTCGTACGATGATCAAATGACTCGGACGAATTCATTAAGTTTATTATGGAGGTTTAAGGTTTCGTATGGTGATGTAAGAAGTTGTTAGGAGGTGTAAGGCAACCTACATCATACTAACGTTCTTTTCGAGTTGCTAATGTGGCATGAAGAGTCGTAAGATTTACTAAGTTGTCGTACGATAATCAAATGACTCGGACGAATTCATTAGGCTTATTATGGAGGTTTAAGGTTTCGTATGGTAATGTAAGGTGTTCTTAGGAGCTGTGAGGCATCCTACATTAAACTAATTTTCTTTTCGAGTTGCTAATGTGGCATGAAGAGTCGTAAGATGTACTAAGTTGACGTACGATGATCAAATCACTCGGACGAATTCATTAGGCTTATTATGGAGGTTTAAGGTTTCGTATGGAGATGTAAGGTGTTCTTAGGAGCTGTGAGGCATCCTACATTAAACTAATGTTCTTTTCGAGTTACTAAGGTGGCATGAAGAGTCGTAAGATGTACTAAGTTGTAGTACGATGATCAAATGACTCGGACGAATTCATTAGGCTTATTATGGAGGTTTAAGTTTTCGTATGGTGATGTAAGGTGTTCTTAGGAGTTGTAAGGCATCCAACATCATACTAACGTTCTTTTCGAGTTGCTAATGTGGCATGAAGAGTCGTAAGATGTACTAAGTTGTCGTACGATGATCAAATGACTCGGACGAATTCATTAGGCTTATTAAGGAGATTTAAGGTTTCGTATGGTGATGTAAGGTGTTCTTAGGAGCTGTAAGGCATTCTACATTATACTAACGTTCTTTTCGAGTTGCTAATGTGGCATGAAGATTCGTAAGATGTACTAAGTTGTCGTACGATGATCAAATGACTCGGACGAATTCATTAAGTTTATTATGGAGGTTTAAGGTTTCGTATGGTGATGTAAGAAGTTGTTAGGAGGTGTAAGGCAAGCTACATCATACTAACGTTCTTTTCGAGCTGCTAATGTGGCATGAAGAGTCGTAAGATGTACTAAGTTGTCGTACGATGATCAAATGACTCGGACGAATTCATTAGGCTTATTCTGGAGGTTTAAGGTTTCGTATGGTAATGTAAGGTGTTCTTAGGAGCTGTAAGGCATCCTACATTATACTAACGTTCTTTTCGAGTTGTTAATGTGGCATGAAGAGTCGTAAGATGTACTAAGTTGTCGTACGATGATCAAATGACTCGGACGAATTCATTAGGCTTATTATGGAGGTTTAAGGTTTCGTATGGTAATGTAAGGTGTTCTTAGGAGCTGTGAGGCATCCTACATTAAACTAATTTTCTTTTCGAGTTGCTAATGTGGCATGAAGAGTCGTAAGATGTACTAAGTTGACGTACGATGATCAAATCACTCGGACGAATTCATTAGCCTTATTATGGAGGTTTAAGGTTTCGTATGGAGATGTAAGGTGTTCTTAGGAGCTGTGAGGCATCCTACATTAAACTAATGTTCTTTTCGAGTTGCTAATGTGGCATGAAGAGTCGTAAGATGTACTAAGTTTCCGTACGATGATCAAATAACTCGGACGAATTCATTAGGCTTATTATGGAGGTTTAAGGTTTCGTATGGTGATGTAAGGTGTTCTTAGGAGTTGTAAGGCATCCAACATCATACTAACGTTCTTTTCGAGTTGCTAATGTGGCATGAAGAGTCGTAAGATGTACTAAGTTGTCGTACGATGATCAAATGACTCGGACGAATTCATTAGGCTTATTAAGGAGGTTTAAGGTTTCGTATGGTGATGTAAGGTGTTCTTAGGAGCTATAAGGCATTCTACATTATACTAACGTTCTTTTCGAGTTGCTAATGTGGCATGAAGATTCGTAAGATGTACTAAGTTGTCGTACGATGATCAAATGACTCGGACGAATTCATTAGGCTTATTATGGAGGTTTAAGGTTTCGTATGGTAATGTAAGGTGTTCTTAGGAGCTGTAAGGCATCCTACATTATATTAACGTTCTTTTCGAGTTGTTAATGTGGCGTGAAGAGTCGTAAGATGTACTAAGTTGTCGTACGATAATCAAATGACTCGGACGAATTCATTAGGCTTATTATGGAGGTTTAAGGTTTCGTATGGTGATATAAGGTGTTCTTAGGAGCTGTAAGGCATCCTACATTATACTAACGTTCTTTTCGAGTTGCTAATGTGGCATGAAGATTCGTAAGATGTACTAAGTTGTCGTACGATGATCAAATGACTCGGACGAATTCATTAAGTTTATTATGGAGGTTTAAGGTTTCGTATGGTGATGTAAGAAGTTGTTAGGAGGTGTAAGGCAACCTACATCATACTAACGTTCTTTTCGAGTTGCTAATGTGGCATGAAGAGTCGTAAGATTTACTAAGTTGTCGTACGATAATCAAATGACTCGGACGAATTCATTAGGCTTATTATGGAGGTTTAAGGTTTCGTATGGTAATGTAAGGTGTTCTTAGGAGCTGTGAGGCATCCTACATTAAACTAATTTTCTTTTCGAGTTGCTAATGTGGCATGAAGAGTCGTAAGATGTACTAAGTTGACGTACGATGATCAAATCACTCGGACGAATTCATTAGGCTTATTATGGAGGTTTAAGGTTTCGTATGGAGATGTAAGGTGTTCTTAGGAGCTGTGAGGCATCCTACATTAAACTAATGTTCTTTTCGAGTTACTAAGGTGGCATGAAGAGTCGTAAGATGTACTAAGTTGTAGTACGATGATCAAATGACTCGGACGAATTCATTAGGCTTATTATGGAGGTTTAAGTTTTCGTATGGTGATGTAAGGTGTTCTTAGGAGTTGTAAGGCATCCAACATCATACTAACGTTCTTTTCGAGTTGCTAATGTGGCATGAAGAGTCGTAAGATGTACTAAGTTGTCGTACGATGATCAAATGACTCGGACGAATTCATTAGGCTTATTAAGGAGATTTAAGGTTTCGTATGGTGATGTAAGGTGTTCTTAGGAGCTGTAAGGCATTCTACATTATACTAACGTTCTTTTCGAGTTGCTAATGTGGCATGAAGATTCGTAAGATGTACTAAGTTGTCGTACGATGATCAAATGACTCGGACGAATTCATTAAGTTTATTATGGAGGTTTAAGGTTTCGTATGGTGATGTAAGAAGTTGTTAGGAGGTGTAAGGCAAGCTACATCATACTAACGTTCTTTTCGAGCTGCTAATGTGGCATGAAGAGTCGTAAGATGTACTAAGTTGTCGTACGATGATCAAATGACTCGGACGAATTCATTAGGCTTATTCTGGAGGTTTAAGGTTTCGTATGGTAATGTAAGGTGTTCTTAGGAGCTGTAAGGCATCCTACATTATACTAACGTTCTTTTCGAGTTGTTAATGTGGCATGAAGAGTCGTAAGATGTACTAAGTTGTCGTACGATGATCAAATGACTCGGACGAATTCATTAGGCTTATTATGGAGGTTTAAGGTTTCATATGGTGATGTAAGGTGTTCTTAGGAGCTGTAAGACATTCTACATTATACTAACGTTCTTTTCGAGTTGCTAATGTGGCATGAAGATTCGTAAGATGTACTAAGTTGTCGTACGATGATCAAATGACTCTGACGAATTCATTAAGTTTATTATGGAGGTTTAAGGTTTCGTATGGTGATGTAAGAAGTTGTTAGGAGGTGTAAGGCAACCTACATCATACTAACGTTCTTTTCGAGTTGCTAATGTGGCGTGAAGAGTCGTAAGATGTACTAAGTTGTCGTACGATAATCAAATGACTCGGACGAATTCATTAGGCTTATTATGGAGGTTTAAGGTTTCGTATGGTGATATAAGGTGTTCTTAGGAGCTGTGAGGCATCCTACATTAAACTAATTTTCTTTTCGAGTTGCTAATGTGGCATGAAGAGTCGTAAGATGTACTAAGTTGACGTACGATGATCAAATCACTCGGACGAATTCATTAGGCTTATTATGGAGGTTTAAGGTTTCGTATGGAGATGTAAGGTGTTCTTAGGAGCTGTGAGGCATCCTACATTAAACTAATGTTCTTTTCGAGTTACTAAGGTGGCATGAAGAGTCGTAAGATGTACTAAGTTGTAGTACGATGATCAAATGACTCGGACGAATTCATTAGGCTTATTATGGAGGTTTAAGTTTTCGTATGGTGATGTAAGGTGTTCTTAGGAGTTGTAAGGCATCCAACATCATACTAACGTTCTTTTCGAGTTGCTAATGTGGCATGAAGAGTCGTAAGATGTACTAAGTTGTCGTACGATGATCAAATGACTCGGACGAATTCATTAGGCTTATTAAGGAGATTTAAGGTTTCGTATGGTGATGTAAGGTGTTCTTAGGAGCTGTAAGGCATTCTACATTATACTAACGTTCTTTTCGAGTTGCTAATGTGGCATGAAGATTCGTAAGATGTACTAAGTTGTCGTACGATGATCAAATGACTCGGACGAATTCATTAAGTTTATTATGGAGGTTTAAGGTTTCGTATGGTGATGTAAGAAGTTGTTAGGAGGTGTAAGGCAAGCTACATCATACTAACGTTCTTTTCGAGCTGCTAATGTGGCATGAAGAGTCGTAAGATGTACTAAGTTGTCGTACGATGATCAAATGACTCGGACGAATTCATTAGGCTTATTCTGGAGGTTTAAGGTTTCGTATGGTAATGTAAGGTGTTCTTAGGAGCTGTAAGGCATCCTACATTATACTAACGTTCTTTTCGAGTTGTTAATGTGGCATGAAGAGTCGTAAGATGTACTAAGTTGTCGTACGATGATCAAATGACTCGGACGAATTCATTAGGCTTATTATGGAGGTTTAAGGTTTCATATGGTGATGTAAGGTGTTCTTAGGAGCTGTAAGGCATTCTACATTATACTAACGTTCTTTTCGAGTTGCTAATGTGGCATGAAGATTCGTAAGATGTACTAAGTTGTCGTACGATGATCAAATGACTCGGACGAATTCATTAAGTTTATTATGGAGGTTTAAGGTTTCGTATGGTGATGTAAGAAGTTGTTAGGAGGTGTAAGGCAACCTACATCATACTAACGTTCTTTTCGAGTTGCTAATGTGGCATGAAGAGTCGTAAGATTTACTAAGTTGTCGTACGATAATCAAATGACTCGGACGAATTCATTAGGCTTATTATGGAGGTTTAAGGTTTCGTATGGTAATGTAAGGTGTTCTTAGGAGCTGTGAGGCATCTTACATTAAACTAATTTTCTTTTCGAGTTGCTAATGTGGCATGAAGAGTCGTAAGATGTACTAAGTTGACGTACGATGATCAAATCACTCGGACGAATTCATTAGGCTTATTATGGAGGTTTAAGGTTTCGTATGGAGATGTAAGGTGTTCTTAGGAGCTGTGAGGCATCCTACATTAAACTAATGTTCTTTTCGAGTTACTAAGGTGGCATGAAGAGTCGTAAGATGTACTAAGTTGTAGTACGATGATCAAATGACTCGGACGAATTCATTAGGCTTATTATGGAGGTTTAAGTTTTCGTATGGTGATGTAAGGTGTTCTTAGGAGTTGTAAGGCATCCAACATCATACTAACGTTCTTTTCGAGTTGCTAATGTGGCATGAAGAGTCGTAAGATGTACTAAGTTGTCGTACGATGATCAAATGACTCGGACGAATTCATTAGGCTTATTAAGGAGATTTAAGGTTTCGTATGGTGATGTAAGGTGTTCTTAGGAGCTGTAAGGCATTCTACATTATACTAACGTTCTTTTCGAGTTGCTAATGTGGCATGAAGATTCGTAAGATGTACTAAGTTGTCGTACGATGATCAAATGACTCGGACGAATTCATTAAGTTTATTATGGAGGTTTAAGGTTTCGTATGGTGATGTAAGAAGTTGTTAGGAGGTGTAAGGCAAGCTACATCATACTAACGTTCTTTTCGAGCTGCTAATGTGGCATGAAGAGTCGTAAGATGTACTAAGTTGTCGTACGATGATCAAATGACTCGGACGAATTCATTAGGCTTATTCTGGAGGTTTAAGGTTTCGTATGGTAATGTAAGGTGTTCTTAGGAGCTGTAAGGCATCCTACATTATACTAACGTTCTTTTCGAGTTGTTAATGTGGCATGAAGAGTCGTAAGATGTACTAAGTTGTCGTACGATGATCAAATGACTCGGACGAATTCATTAGGCTTATTATGGAGGTTTAAGGTTTCATATGGTGATGTAAGGTGTTCTTAGGAGCTGTAAGGCATTCTACATTATACTAACGTTCTTTTCGAGTTGCTAATGTGGCATGAAGATTCGTAAGATGTACTAAGTTGTCGTACGATGATCAAATGACTCTGACGAATTCATTAAGTTTATTATGGAGGTTTAAGGTTTCGTATGGTGATGTAAGAAGTTGTTAGGAGGTGTAAGGCAACCTACATCATACTAACGTTCTTTTCGAGTTGCTAATGTGGCGTGAAGAGTCGTAAGATGTACTAAGTTGTCGTACGATAATCAAATGACTCGGACGAATTCATTAGGCTTATTATGGAGGTTTAAGGTTTCGTATGGTGATATAAGGTGTTCTTAGGAGCTGTAAGGCATCCTACATTATACTAACGTTCTTTTCGAGTTGCTAATGTGGCATGAAGATTCGTAAGATGTACTAAGTTGTCGTACGATGATCAAATGACTCGGACGAATTCATTAAGTTTATTATGGAGGTTTAAGGTTTCGTATGGTGATGTAAGAAGTTGTTAGGAGGTGTAAGGCAACCTACATCATACTAACGTTCTTTTCGAGTTGCTAATGTGGCATGAAGAGTCGTAAGATTTACTAAGTTGTCGTACGATAATCAAATGACTCGGACGAATTCATTAGGCTTATTATGGAGGTTTAAGGTTTCGTATGGTAATGTAAGGTGTTCTTAGGAGCTGTGAGGCATCCTACATTAAACTAATTTTCTTTTCGAGTTGCTAATGTGGCATGAAGAGTCGTAAGATGTACTAAGTTGACGTACGATGATCAAATCACTCGGACGAATTCATTAGGCTTATTATGGAGGTTTAAGGTTTCGTATGGAGATGTAAGGTGTTCTTAGGAGCTGTGAGGCATCCTACATTAAACTAATGTTCTTTTCGAGTTACTAAGGTGGCATGAAGAGTCGTAAGATGTACTAAGTTGTAGTACGATGATCAAATGACTCGGACGAATTCATTAGGCTTATTATGGAGGTTTAAGTTTTCGTATGGTGATGTAAGGTGTTCTTAGGAGTTGTAAGGCATCCAACATCATACTAACGTTCTTTTCGAGTTGCTAATGTGGCATGAAGAGTCGTAAGATGTACTAAGTTGTCGTACGATGATCAAATGACTCGGACGAATTCATTAGGCTTATTAAGGAGATTTAAGGTTTCGTATGGTGATGTAAGGTGTTCTTAGGAGCTGTAAGGCATTCTACATTATACTAACGTTCTTTTCGAGTTGCTAATGTGGCATGAAGATTCGTAAGATGTACTAAGTTGTCGTACGATGATCAAATGACTCGGACGAATTCATTAAGTTTATTATGGAGGTTTAAGGTTTCGTATGGTGATGTAAGAAGTTGTTAGGAGGTGTAAGGCAAGCTACATCATACTAACGTTCTTTTCGAGCTGCTAATGTGGCATGAAGAGTCGTAAGATGTACTAAGTTGTCGTACGATGATCAAATGACTCGGACGAATTCATTAGGCTTATTCTGGAGGTTTAAGGTTTCGTATGGTAATGTAAGGTGTTCTTAGGAGCTGTAAGGCATCCTACATTATACTAACGTTCTTTTCGAGTTGTTAATGTGGCATGAAGAGTCGTAAGATGTACTAAGTTGTCGTACGATGATCAAATGACTCGGACGAATTCATTAGGCTTATTATGGAGGTTTAAGGTTTCATATGGTGATGTAAGGTGTTCTTAGGAGCTGTAAGGCATTCTACATTATACTAACGTTTTTTTCGAGTTGCTAATGTGGCATGAAGATTCGTAAGATGTACTAAGTTGTCGTACGATGATCAAATGACTCTGACGAATTCATTAAGTTTATTATGGAGGTTTAAGGTTTCGTATGGTGATGTAAGAAGTTGTTAGGAGGTGTAAGGCAACCTACATCATACTAACGTTCTTTTCGAGTTGCTAATGTGGCATGAAGAGTCGTAAGATGTACTAATTTGTCGTACGATGATCAAATGACTCGGACGAATTCATTAGGCTTATTATGGAGGTTTAAGGTTTCGTATGGTAATGTAAGGTGTTCTTAGGAGCTGTAAGGCATCCTACATTATATTAACGTTCTTTTCGAGTTGTTAATGTGGCATGAAGAGTCGTAAGATGTACTAAGTTGTCGTACGATCATCAAATGACTCGGACGAATTCATTAGGCTTATTATGGAGGTTTAAGGTTTCGTATGGTGATGTAAGGTGTTCTTAGGAGCTGTAAGGCATCCTACATTATACTAACGTTCTTTTCGAGTTGCTAATGTGGCATGAAGAGTCATAAGATGTACTAAGTTGCCGTACGATGATCAAATAACTCGGACGAATTCATTAGGCTTATTATGGAGGTTTAAGGTTTCGTATGGTGATGTAAGGTGTTCTTAGGAGCTGTGAGGCATCCTACACTAAACTAATGTTCTTTTCGAGTTGCTAATGTGGCATGAAGAGTCGTAAGATGTACTAAGTTGTCGTACGATAATCAAATGACTCAGACGAATTCATTAGGCTTATTATGGAGGTTTAATGTTTCGTATGGTGATGTAAGGTGTTCTTAGGAGCTGTGAGGCATCCTACATTAAACTAATGTTCTTTTCGAGTTGCTAATGTGGCATGAAGAGTCGTAAGATGTACTAAGTTGCCGTATGATGATCAAATAACTCGGATGAATTCATTAGGCTTATTATGGAGGTTTAAGATTTCGTATGGTGATGTAAGGTGTTCTTAGGAGCTGTGAGGCATCCTACATTAAACTAATGTTTTTTTTAGTTGCTAATGTGGCATAAAGAGTCGTAAGATGTACTAAGTTGACGTACGATGATCAAATGACTCGGACGAATTCATTAGGCTTATTATGGAGGTTTAAGGTTTCGTATGGTGATGTAAGGTGTTCTTAGGAGCTGTAAGGCATTCTACATTATACTAACGTTCTTTTCGAGTTGCTAATGTGGCATGAAGATTCGTAAGATGTACTAAGTTGTCGTACGATGATCAAATGACTCGGACGAATTCATTAAGTTTATTATGGAGGTTTAAGGTTTCGTATGGTGATGTAAGAAGTTGTTAGGAGGTGTAAGGCAACCTACATCATACTAACGTTCTTTTCGAGTTGCTAATGTGGCATGAAGAGTCGTAAGATGTACTAAGTTGTCGTACGATGATCAAATGACTCGGACGAATTCATTAGGCTTATTATGGAGGTTTAAGTTTTCGTATGGTAATGTAAGGTGTTCTTAGGGGCTGTAAGGCATCCTACATTATTTAACGTTCTTTTCGAGTTGTTAATGTGGCATGAAGAGTCGTAAGATGTACTAAGTTGTCGTACGATAATCAAATGACTCGGACGAATTCATTAGGCTTATTATGGAGGTTTAAGGTTTCGTATGGTGATGTAAGGTTTTCTTAGGAGCTGTAAGGCATCCTACATTATACTAACGTTCTTTTCGAGTTGCTAATGTGGCATGAAGAGTCATAAGATGTACTAAGTTGACGTACGATGATCAAATAACTCGGACGAATTCATTAGGCTTATTATGGAGGTTTAAGGTTTCGTATGGTGATGTAAGGTGTTCTTAGGAGCTGTGAGGCATCCTACACTAAACTAATGTTCTTTTCGAGTTGCTAATGTGGCATGAAGAGTCGTAAGATGTACTAAGTTGTCGTACGATAATCAAATCACTCGGACGAATTCATTAGGCTTATTATGGAGGTTTAAGGTTTCGTATGGAGATGTAAGGTGTTCTTAGGAGCTGTGAGGCATCCTACATTAAACTAATGTTCTTTTCGAGTTGCTAATGTGGCATGAAGAGTCGTAAGATGTACTAAGTTGCCGTATGATGATCAAATAACTCGGACGAATTCATTAGGCTTATTATGGAGGTTTAAGGTTTCGTATGGTGATGTAAGGTGTTCTTAGGAGCTGTGAGGCATCCTACATTAAACTAATGTTCTTTTCGAGTTGCTAATGTGGCATGAAGAGTCGTAAGATGTACTAAGTTGTCGTATGATGATCAAATAACTCGGACGAATTCATTAGGCTTATTATGGAGGTTTAAGGTTTCGTATGGTGATGTAAGGTGTTCTTAGGAGCTGTGAGGCATCCTACATTAAACTAATGTTCTTTTCGAGTTGCTAATGTGGCATGAAGAGTCGTAAGATGTACTAAGTTGCCGTATGATGATCAAATAACTCGGACGAATTCATTAGGCTTATTATGGAGGTTTAAGGTTTCGTATGGTGATGTAAAGTGTTCTTAGGAGCTGTGAGGCATCCTACACTAAACTAATGTTCTTTTCGAGTTGCTAATGTGTCATGAAGAGTCGTAAGATGTACTAAGTTGTCGTACGATAATCAAATGACTCAGACGAATTCATTAGGCTTATTATGGAGGTTTAAGGTTTCGTATGGTGATGTAAGGTGTTCTTAGGAGCTGTGAGGCATCCTACATTAAACTAATGTTCTTTTCGAGTTGCTAATGTGGCATGAAGAGTCGTAAGATGTACTAAGTTGTCGTACGATGATCAAATGACTCGGACGAATTCATTAGGCTTATTCTGGAGGTTTAAGGTTTCGTATGGTAATGTAAGGTGTTCTTAGGAGCTGTAAGGCATCCTACATTATACTAACGTTCTTTTCGAGTTGTTAATGTGGCATGAAGAGTCGTAAGATGTACTAAGTTGTCGTACGATGATCAAATGACTCGGACGAATTCATTAGGCTTATTATGGAGGTTTAAGGTTTCATATGGTGATGTAAGGTGTTCTTAGGAGCTGTAAGGCATTCTACATTATACTAACGTTCTTTTCGAGTTGCTAATGTGGCATGAAGATTCGTAAGATGTACTAAGTTGTCGTACGATGATCAAATGACTCTGACGAATTCATTAAGTTTATTATGGAGGTTTAAGGTTTCGTATGGTGATGTAAGAAGTTGTTAGGAGGTGTAAGGCAACCTACATCATACTAACGTTCTTTTCGAGTTGCTAATGTGGCATGAAGAGTCGTAAGATGTACTAATTTGTCGTACGAAAATCAAATGACTCGGACGAATTCATTAGGCTTATTATGGAGGTTTAAGGTTTCGTATGGTAATGTAAGGTGTTCTTAGGAGCTGTAAGGCATCCTACATTATATTAACGTTCTTTTCGAGTTGTTAATGTGGCATGAAGAGTCGTAAGATGTACTAAGTTGTCGTACGATCATCAAATGACTCGGACGAATTCATTAGGCTTATTATGGAGGTTTAAGGTTTCGTATGGTGATGTAAGGTGTTCTTAGGAGCTGTAAGGCATCCTACATTATACTAACGTTCTTTTCGAGTTGCTAATGTGGCATGAAGAGTCATAAGATGTACTAAGTTGACGTACGATGATCAAATAACTCGGACGAATTCATTAGGCTTATTATGGAGGTTTAAGGTTTCGTATGGTGATGTAAGGTGTTCTTAGGAGCTGTGAGGCATCCTACACTAAACTAATGTTCTTTTCGAGTTGCTAATGTGGCATGAAGAGTCGTAAGATGTACTAAGTTGTCGTACGATAATCAAATGACTCGGACGAATTCATTAGGCTTATTATGGAGGTTTAAGGTTTCGTATGGTGATGTAAGGTGTTCTTAGGAGCTGTAAGGCATCCTACATTATACTAACGTTCTTTTCGAGTTGCTAATGTGGCATGAAGAGTCATAAGATGTACTAAGTTGACGTACGATGATCAAATAACTCGGACGAATTCATTAGGCTTATTATGGAGGTTTAAGGTTTCGTATGGTGATGTAAGGTGTTCTTAGGAGCTGTGAGGCATCCTACATTAAACTAATGTTCTTTTCGAGTTGCTAATGTGGCATGAAGAGTCGTAAGATGTACTAAGTTGCCGTATGATGATCAAATAACTCGGACGAATTCATTAGGCTTATTATGGAGGTTTAAGGTTTCGTATGGTGATGTAAGGTGTTCTTAGGAGCTGTGAGGCATCCTACACTAAACTAATGTTCTTTTCGAGTTGCTAATGTGTCATGAAGAGTCGTAAGATGTACTAAGTTGTCGTACGATAATCAAATGACTCAGACGAATTCATTAGGCTTATTATGGAGGTTTAAGGTTTCGTATGGTGATGTAAGGTGTTCTTAGGAGCTGTGAGGCATCCTACATTAAACTAATGTTCTTTTCGAGTTGCTAATGTGGCATGAAGAGTCGTAAGATGTACTAAGTTGTCGTACGATGATCAAATGACTCGGACGAATTCATTAGGCTTATTCTGGAGGTTTAAGGTTTCGTATGGTAATGTAAGGTGTTCTTAGGAGCTGTAAGGCATCCTACATTATACTAACGTTCTTTTCGAGTTGTTAATGTGGCATGAAGAGTCGTAAGATGTACTAAGTTGTCGTACGATGATCAAATGACTCGGACGAATTCATTAGGCTTATTATGGAGGTTTAAGGTTTCATATGGTGATGTAAGGTGTTCTTAGGAGCTGTAAGGCATTCTACATTATACTAACGTTCTTTTCGAGTTGCTAATGTGGCATGAAGATTCGTAAGATGTACTAAGTTGTCGTACGATGATCAAATGACTCTGACGAATTCATTAAGTTTATTATGGAGGTTTAAGGTTTCGTATGGTGATGTAAGAAGTTGTTAGGAGGTGTAAGGCAACCTACATCATACTAACGTTCTTTTCGAGTTGCTAATGTGGCATGAAGAGTCGTAAGATGTACTAAGTTGTCGTACGATGATCAAATGACTCGAACGAATTCATTAGGCTTATTATGGAGGTTTAAGGTTTCGTATGGTAATGTAAGGTGTTCTTAGGGGCTGTAAGGCATCCTACATTATTTAACGTTCTTTTAGAGTTGTTAGTGTGTCATGAAGAGTCGTAAGATGTACTAAGTTGTCGTACGATAATCAAATGACTCGGACGAATTCATTAGGCTTATTATGGAGGTTTAAGGTTTCGTATGGTGATGTAAGGTGTTCTTAGGAGCTGTAAGGCATCCTACATTATACTAACGTTCTTTTCGAGTTGCTAATGTGGCATGAAGAGTCATAAGATGTACTAAGTTGACGTACGATGATCAAATAACTCGGACGAATTCATTAGGCTTATTATGGAGGTTTAAGGTTTCGTATGGTGATGTAAGGTGTTCTTAGGAGCTGTGAGGCATCCTACACTAAACTAATGTTCTTTTCGAGTTGCTAATGTGGCATGAAGAGTCGTAAGATGTACTAAGTTGTCGTACGATAATCAAATGACTCGGACGAATTCATTAGGCTTATTATGGAGGTTTAAGGTTTCGTATGGTGATGTAAGGTGTTCTTAGGAGCTGTAAGGCATCCTACATTATACTAACGTTCTTTTCGAGTTGCTAATGTGGCATGAAGAGTCATAAGATGTACTAAGTTGACGTACGATGATCAAATAACTCGGACGAATTCATTAGGCTTATTATGGAGGTTTAAGGTTTCGTATGGTGATGTAAGGTGTTCTTAGGAGCTGTGAGGCATCCTACATTAAACTAATGTTCTTTTCGAGTTGCTAATGTGGCATGAAGAGTCGTAAGATGTACTAAGTTGCCGTATGATGATCAAATAACTCGGACGAATTCATTAGGCTTATTATGGAGGTTTAAGGTTTCGTATGGTGATGTAAGGTGTTCTTAGGAGCTGTGAGGCATCCTACACTAAACTAATGTTCTTTTCGAGTTGCTAATGTGTCATGAAGAGTCGTAAGATGTACTAAGTTGTCGTACGATAATCAAATGACTCAGACGAATTCATTAGGCTTATTATGGAGGTTTAAGGTTTCGTATGGTGATGTAAGGTGTTCTTAGGAGCTGTGAGGCATCCTACATTAAACTAATGTTCTTTTCGAGTTGCTAATGTGGCATGAAGAGTCGTAAGATGTACTAAGTTGTCGTACGATGATCAAATGACTCGGACGAATTCATTAGGCTTATTCTGGAGGTTTAAGGTTTCGTATGGTAATGTAAGGTGTTCTTAGGAGCTGTAAGGCATCCTACATTATACTAACGTTCTTTTCGAGTTGTTAATGTGGCATGAAGAGTCGTAAGATGTACTAAGTTGTCGTACGATGATCAAATGACTCGGACGAATTCATTAGGCTTATTATGGAGGTTTAAGGTTTCATATGGTGATGTAAGGTGTTCTTAGGAGCTGTAAGGCATTCTACATTATACTAACGTTCTTTTCGAGTTGCTAATGTGGCATGAAGATTCGTAAGATGTACTAAGTTGTCGTACGATGATCAAATGACTCTGACGAATTCATTAAGTTTATTATGGAGGTTTAAGGTTTCGTATGGTGATGTAAGAAGTTGTTAGGAGGTGTAAGGCAACCTACATCATACTAACGTTCTTTTCGAGTTGCTAATGTGGCATGAAGAGTCGTAAGATGTACTAAGTTGTCGTACGATGATCAAATGACTCGAACGAATTCATTAGGCTTATTATGGAGGTTTAAGGTTTCGTATGGTAATGTAAGGTGTTCTTAGGGGCTGTAAGGCATCCTACATTATTTAACGTTCTTTTAGAGTTGTTAGTGTGTCATGAAGAGTCGTAAGATGTACTAAGTTGTCGTACGATAATCAAATGACTCGGACGAATTCATTAGGCTTATTATGGAGGTTTAAGGTTTCGTATGGTGATGTAAGGTGTTCTTAGGAGCTGTAAGGCATCCTACATTATACTAACGTTCTTTTCGAGTTGCTAATGTGGCATGAAGAGTCATAAGATGTACTAAGTTGACGTACGATGATCAAATAACTCGGACGAATTCATTAGGCTTATTATGGAGGTTTAAGGTTTCGTATGGTGATGTAAGGTGTTCTTAGGAGCTGTGAGGCATCCTACACTAAACTAATGTTCTTTTCGAGTTGCTAATGTGGCATGAAGAGTCGTAAGATGTACTAAGTTGTCGTACGATAATCAAATGACTCGGACGAATTCATTAGGCTTATTATGGAGGTTTAAGGTTTCGTATGGTGATGTAAGGTGTTCTTAGGAGCTGTAAGGCATCCTACATTATACTAACGTTCTTTTCGAGTTGCTAATGTGGCATGAAGAGTCATAAGATGTACTAAGTTGACGTACGATGATCAAATAACTCGGACGAATTCATTAGGCTTATTATGGAGGTTTAAGGTTTCGTATGGTGATGTAAGGTGTTCTTAGGAGCTGTGAGGCATCCTACACTAAACTAATGTTCTTTTCGAGTTGCTAATGTGGCATGAAGAGTCGTAAGATGTACTAAGTTGTCGTACGATAATCAAATCACTCGGACGAATTCATTAGGCTTATTATGGAGGTTTAAGGTTTCGTATGGAGATGTAAGGTGTTCTTAGGAGCTGTGAGGCATCCTACATTAAACTAATGTTCTTTTCGAGTTGCTAATGTGGCATGAAGAGTCGTAAGATGTACTAAGTTGCCGTATGATGATCAAATAACTCGGATGAATTCATTAGGCTTATTATGGAGGTTTAAGGTTTCGTATGGTGATGTAAGGTGTTCTTAGGAGCTGTGAGGCATCCTACATTAAACTAATGTTTTTTTTTTAGTTGCTAATGTGGCATAAAGAGTCGTAAGATGTACTAAGTTGACGTACGATGATCAAATGACTCGGACGAATTCATTAGGCTTATTATGGAGGTTTAAGGTTTCGTATGGTGATGTAAGGTGTTCTTAGGAGCTGTAAGGCATTCTACATTATACTAACGTTCTTTTCGAGTTGCTAATGTGGCATGAAGATTCGTAAGATGTACTAAGTTGTCGTACGATGATCAAATGACTCGGACGAATTCATTAAGTTTATTATGGAGGTTTAAGGTTTCGTATGGTGATGTAAGAAGTTGTTAGGAGGTGTAAGGCAACCTACATCATACTAACGTTCTTTTCGAGTTGCTAATGTGGCATGAAGAGTCGTAAGATGTACTAAGTTGTCGTACGATGATCAAATGACTCGGACGAATTCATTAGGCTTATTATGGAGGTTTAAGGTTTCGTATGGTAATGTAAGGTGTTCTTAGGGGCTGTAAGGCATCCTACATTATTTAACGTTCTTTTCGAGTTGTTAGTGTGTCATGAAGAGTCGTAAGATGTACTAAGTTGTCGTACGATAATCAAATGACTCGGACGAATTCATTAGGCTTATTATGGAGGTTTAAGGTTTCGTATGGTGATGTAAGGTGTTCTTAGGAGCTGTAAGGCATCCTACATTATACTAACGTTCTTTTCGAGTTGCTAATGTGGCATGAAGAGTCATAAGATGTACTAAGTTGACGTACGATGATCAAATAACTCGGACGAATTCATTAGGCTTATTATGGAGGTTTAAGGTTTCGTATGGTGATGTAAGGTGTTCTTAGGAGCTGTGAGGCATCCTACACTAAACTAATGTTCTTTTCGAGTTGCTAATGTGGCATGAAGAGTCGTAAGATGTACTAAGTTGTCGTACGATAATCAAATGACTCGGACGAATTCATTAGGCTTATTATGGAGGTTTAAGGTTTCGTATGGTGATGTAAGGTGTTCTTAGGAGCTGTAAGGCATCCTACATTATACTAACGTTCTTTTCGAGTTGCTAATGTGGCATGAAGAGTCATAAGATGTACTAAGTTGACGTACGATGATCAAATAACTCGGACGAATTCATTAGGCTTATTATGGAGGTTTAAGGTTTCGTATGGTGATGTAAGGTGTTCTTAGGAGCTGTGAGGCATCCTACACTAAACTAATGTTCTTTTCGAGTTGCTAATGTGGCATGAAGAGTCGTAAGATGTACTAAGTTGTCGTACGATAATCAAATCACTCGGACGAATTCATTAGGCTTATTATGGAGGTTTAAGGTTTCGTATGGAGATGTAAGGTGTTCTTAGGAGCTGTGAGGCATCCTACATTAAACTAATGTTCTTTTCGAGTTGCTAATGTGGCATGAAGAGTCGTAAGATGTACTAAGTTGCCGTATGATGATCAAATAACTCGGATGAATTCATTAGGCTTATTATGGAGGTTTAAGGTTTCGTATGGAGATGTAAGGTGTTCTTAGGAGCTGTGAGGCATCCTACATTAAACTAATGTTCTTTTCGAGTTGCTAATGTGGCATGAAGAGTCGTAAGATGTACTAAGTTGTCGTACGATAATCAAATGACTCGGACGAATTCATTAGGCTTATTATGGAGGTTTAAGGTTTCGTATGGTGATGTAAGGTGTTCTTAGGAGCTGTAAGGCATTCTACATTATACTAACGTTCTTTTCGAGTTGCTAATGTGGCATGAAGATTCGTAAGATGTACTAAGTTGTCGTACGATGATCAAATGACTCGGACGAATTCATTAAGTTTATTATGGAGGTTTAAGGTTTCGTATGGTGATGTAAGAAGTTGTTAGGAGGTGTAAGGCAACCTACATCATACTAACGTTCTTTTCGAGTTGCTAATGTGGCATGAAGAGTCGTAAGATGTACTAAGTTGTCGTACGATGATCAAATGACTCGGACGAATTCATTAGGCTTATTATGGAGGTTTAAGGTTTCGTATGGTAATGTAAGGTGTTCTTAGGGGCTGTAAGGCATCCTACATTATTTAACGTTCTTTTCGAGTTGTTAGTGTGTCATGAAGAGTCGTAAGATGTACTAAGTTGTCGTACGATAATCAAATGACTCGGACGAATTCATTAGGCTTATTATGGAGGTTTAAGGTTTCGTATGGTGATGTAAGGTGTTCTTAGGAGCTGTAAGGCATCCTACATTATACTAACGTTCTTTTCGAGTTGCTAATGTGGCATGAAGAGTCATAAGATGTACTAAGTTGACGTACGATGATCAAATAACTCGGACGAATTCATTAGGCTTATTATGGAGGTTTAAGGTTTCGTATGGTGATGTAAGGTGTTCTTAGGAGCTGTGAGGCATCCTACACTAAACTAATGTTCTTTTCGAGTTGCTAATGTGGCATGAAGAGTCGTAAGATGTACTAAGTTGTCGTACGATAATCAAATGACTCGGACGAATTCATTAGGCTTATTATGGAGGTTTAAGGTTTCGTATGGTGATGTAAGGTGTTCTTAGGAGCTGTAAGGCATCCTACATTATACTAACGTTCTTTTCGAGTTGCTAATGTGGCATGAAGAGTCATAAGATGTACTAAGTTGACGTACGATGATCAAATAACTCGGACGAATTCATTAGGCTTATTATGGAGGTTTAAGGTTTCGTATGGTGATGTAAGGTGTTCTTAGGAGCTGTGAGGCATCCTACACTAAACTAATGTTCTTTTCGAGTTGCTAATGTGGCATGAAGAGTCGTAAGATGTACTAAGTTGTCGTACGATAATCAAATCACTCGGACGAATTCATTAGGCTTATTATGGAGGTTTAAGGTTTCGTATGGAGATGTAAGGTGTTCTTAGGAGCTGTGAGGCATCCTACATTAAACTAATGTTCTTTTCGAGTTGCTAATGTGGCATGAAGAGTCGTAAGATGTACTAAGTTGCCGTATGATGATCAAATAACTCGGATGAATTCATTAGGCTTATTATGGAGGTTTAAGGTTTCGTATGGAGATGTAAGGTGTTCTTAGGAGCTGTGAGGCATCCTACATTAAACTAATGTTCTTTTCGAGTTGCTAATGTGGCATGAAGAGTCGTAAGATGTACTAAGTTGTCGTACGATAATCAAATGACTCGGACGAATTCATTAGGCTTATTATGGAGGTTTAAGGTTTCGTATGGTGATGTAAGGTGTTCTTAGGAGCTGTAAGGCATTCTACATTATACTAACGTTCTTTTCGAGTTGCTAATGTGGCATGAAGATTCGTAAGATGTACTAAGTTGTCGTACGATGATCAAATGACTCGGACGAATTCATTAAGTTTATTATGGAGGTTTAAGGTTTCGTATGGTGATGTAAGAAGTTGTTAGGAGGTGTAAGGCAACCTACATCATACTAACGTTCTTTTCGAGTTGCTAATGTGGCATGAAGAGTCGTAAGATGTACTAAGTTGTCGTACGATGATCAAATGACTCGGACGAATTCATTAGGCTTATTATGGAGGTTTAAGGTTTCGTATGGTAATGTAAGGTGTTCTTAGGGGCTGTAAGGCATCCTACATTATTTAACGTTCTTTTCGAGTTGTTAGTGTGTCATGAAGAGTCGTAAGATGTACTAAGTTGTCGTACGATAATCAAATGACTCGGACGAATTCATTAGGCTTATTATGGAGGTTTAAGGTTTCGTATGGTGATGTAAGGTGTTCTTAGGAGCTGTAAGGCATCCTACATTATACTAACGATCTTTTCGAGTTGCTAATGTGGCATGAAGAGTCATAAGATGTACTAAGTTGACGTACGATGATCAAATAACTCGGACGAATTCATTAGGCTTATTATGGAGGTTTAAGGTTTCGTATGGTGATGTAAGGTGTTCTTAGGAGCTGTGAGGCATCCTACACTAAACTAATGTTCTTTTCGAGTTGCTAATGTGGCATGAAGAGTCGTAAGATGTACTAAGTTGTCGTACGATAATCAAATGACTCGGACGAATTCATTAGGCTTATTATGGAGGTTTAAGGTTTCGTATGGTGATGTAAGGTGTTCTTAGGAGCTGTAAGGCATCCTACATTATACTAACGTTCTTTTCGAGTTGCTAATGTGGCATGAAGAGTCATAAGATGTACTAAGTTGACGTACGATGATCAAATAACTCGGACGAATTCATTAGGCTTATTATGGAGGTTTAAGGTTTCGTATGGTGATGTAAGGTGTTCTTAGGAGCTGTGAGGCATCCTACACTAAACTAATGTTCTTTTCGAGTTGCTAATGTGGCATGAAGAGTCGTAAGATGTACTAAGTTGTCGTACGATAATCAAATCACTCGGACGAATTCATTAGGCTTATTATGGAGGTTTAAGGTTTCGTATGGAGATGTAAGGTGTTCTTAGGAGCTGTGAGGCATCCTACATTAAACTAATGTTCTTTTCGAGTTGCTAATGTGGCATGAAGAGTCGTAAGATGTACTAAGTTGCCGTATGATGATCAAATAACTCGGATGAATTCATTAGGCTTATTATGGAGGTTTAAGGTTTCGTATGGTGATGTAAGGTGTTCTTAGGAGCTGTGAGGCATCCTACATTAAACTAATGTTTTTTTTTTAGTTGCTAATGTGGCATAAAGAGTCGTAAGATGTACTAAGTTGACGTACGATGATCAAATGACTCGGACGAATTCATTAGGCTTATTATGGAGGTTTAAGGTTTCGTATGGTGATGTAAGGTGTTCTTAGGAGCTGTAAGGCATTCTACATTATACTAACGTTCTTTTCGAGTTGCTAATGTGGCATGAAGATTCGTAAGATGTACTAAGTTGTCGTACGATGATCAAATGACTCGGACGAATTCATTAAGTTTATTATGGAGGTTTAAGGTTTCGTATGGTGATGTAAGAAGTTGTTAGGAGGTGTAAGGCAACCTACATCATACTAACGTTCTTTTCGAGTTGCTAATGTGGCATGAAGAGTCGTAAGATGTACTAAGTTGTCGTACGATGATCAAATGACTCGGACGAATTCATTAGGCTTATTATGGAGGTTTAAGGTTTCGTATGGTAATGTAAGGTGTTCTTAGGGGCTGTAAGGCATCCTACATTATTTAACGTTCTTTTCGAGTTGTTAGTGTGTCATGAAGAGTCGTAAGATGTACTAAGTTGTCGTACGATAATCAAATGACTCGGACGAATTCATTAGGCTTATTATGGAGGTTTAAGGTTTCGTATGGTGATGTAAGGTGTTCTTAGGAGCTGTAAGGCATCCTACATTATACTAACGTTCTTTTCGAGTTGCTAATGTGGCATGAAGAGTCATAAGATGTACTAAGTTGACGTACGATGATCAAATAACTCGGACGAATTCATTAGGCTTATTATGGAGGTTTAAGGTTTCGTATGGTGATGTAAGGTGTTCTTAGGAGCTGTGAGGCATCCTACACTAAACTAATGTTCTTTTCGAGTTGCTAATGTGGCATGAAGAGTCGTAAGATGTACTAAGTTGTCGTACGATAATCAAATGACTCGGACGAATTCATTAGGCTTATTATGGAGGTTTAAGGTTTCGTATGGTGATGTAAGGTGTTCTTAGGAGCTGTAAGGCATCCTACATTATACTAACGTTCTTTTCGAGTTGCTAATGTGGCATGAAGAGTCATAAGATGTACTAAGTTGACGTACGATGATCAAATAACTCGGACGAATTCATTAGGCTTATTATGGAGGTTTAAGGTTTCGTATGGTGATGTAAGGTGTTCTTAGGAGCTGTGAGGCATCCTACACTAAACTAATGTTCTTTTCGAGTTGCTAATGAGGCATGAAGAGTCGTAAGATGTACTAAGTTGTCGTACGATAATCAAATCACTCGGACGAATTCATTAGGCTTATTATGGAGGTTTAAGGTTTCGTATGGAGATGTAAGGTGTTCTTAGGAGCTGTGAGGCATCCTACATTAAACTAATGTTCTTTTCGAGTTGCTAATGTGGCATGAAGAGTCGTAAGATGTACTAAGTTGCCGTATGATGATCAAATAACTCGGATGAATTCATTAGGCTTATTATGGAGGTTTAAGGTTTCGTATGGTGATGTAAGGTGTTCTTAGGAGCTGTGAGGCATCCTACATTAAACTAATGTTTTTTTTTAGTTGCTAATGTGGCATAAAGAGTCGTAAGATGTACTAAGTTGACGTACGATGATCAAATGACTCGGACGAATTCATTAGGCTTATTATGGAGGTTTAAGGTTTCGTATGGTGATGTAAGGTGTTCTTAGGAGCTGTAAGGCATTCTACATTATACTAACGTTCTTTTCGAGTTGCTAATGTGGCATGAAGATTCGTAAGATGTACTAAGTTGTCGTACGATGATCAAATGACTCGGACGAATTCATTAAGTTTATTATGGAGGTTTAAGGTTTCGTATGGTGATGTAAGAAGTTGTTAGGAGGTGTAAGGCAACCTACATCATACTAACGTTCTTTTCGAGTTGCTAATGTGGCATGAATAGTCGTAAGATGTACTAAGTTGTCGTACGATGATCAAATGACTCGGACGAATTCATTAGGCTTATTATGGAGGTTTAAGGTTTCGTATGGTAATGTAAGGTGTTCTTAGGGGCTGTAAGGCATCCTACATTATTTAACGTTCTTTTCGAGTTGTTAATGTGGCATGAAGAGTCGTAAGATGTACTAAGTTGTCGTACGATAATCAAATGACTCGGACGAATTCATTAGGCTTATTATGGAGGTTTAAGGTTTCGTATGGTGATGTAAGGTGTTCTTAGGAGCTGTAAGGCATCCTACATTATACTAACGTTCTTTTCGAGTTGCTAATGTGGCATGAAGAGTCATAAGATGTACTAAGTTGACGTACGATGATCAAATAACTCGGACGAATTCATTAGGCTTATTATGGAGGTTTAAGGTTTCGTATGGTGATGTAAGGTGTTCTTAGGAACTGTGAGGCAACCTACATCATACTAACGTTCTTTTCGAGTTGCTAATGTGGCATGAATAGTCGTAAGATGTACTAAGTTGTCGTACGATGATCAAATGACTCGGACGAATTCATTAGGCTTATTATGGAGGTTTAAGGTTTCGTATGGTAATGTAAGGTGTTCTTAGGGGCTGTAAGGCATCCTACATTATTTAACGTTCTTTTCGAGTTGTTAATGTGGCATGAAGAGTCGTAAGATGTACTAAGTTGTCGTACGATAATCAAATGACTCGGACGAATTCATTAGGCTTATTATGGAGGTTTAAGGTTTCGTATGGTGATGTAAGGTGTTCTTAGGAGCTGTAAGGCATCCTACATTATACTAACGTTCTTTTCGAGTTGCTAATGTGGCATGAAGAGTCATAAGATGTACTAAGTTGACGTACGATGATCAAATAACTCGGACGAATTCATTAGGCTTATTATGGAGGTTTAAGGTTTCGTATGGTGATGTAAGGTGTTCTTAGGAACTGTGAGGCATCCTACACTAAACTAATGTTCTTTTCGAGTTGCTAATGTGGCATGAAGAGTCGTAAGATGTACTAAGTTGTCGTACGATAATCAAATCACTCGGACGAATTCATTAGGCTTATTATGGAGGTTTAAGGTTTCGTATTGAGATGTAAGGTGTTCTTAGGAGCTGTGAGGCATCCTACATTAAACTAATGTTCTTTTCGAGTTGCTAATGTGGCATGAAGAGTCGTAAGATGTACTAAGTTGCCGTATGATGATCAAATGACTCGGACGAATTCATTAGGCTTATTATGGAGGTTTAAGGTTTCGTATGGTGATGTAAGGTGTTCTTAGGAGCTGTGAGGCATCCTACATTAAACTAATGTTCTTTTCGAGTTGCTAATGTGGCATGAAGAGTCGTAAGATGTACTAAGTTGCCGTATGATGATCAAATAACTCGGATGAATTCATTAGGCTTATTATGGAGGTTTAAGGTTTCGTATGGTGATGTAAGGTGTTCTTAGGAGCTGTGAGGCATCCTACATTAAACTAATGTTTTTTTTTTAGTTGCTAATGTGGCATAAAGAGTCGTAAGATGTACTAAGTTGACGTACGATGATCAAATGACTCGGACGAATTCATTAGGCTTATTATGGAGGTTTAAGGTTTCGTATGGTGATGTAAGGTGTTCTTAGGAGCTGTAAGGCATTCTACATTATACTAACGTTCTTTTCGAGTTGCTAATGTGGCATGAAGATTCGTAAGATGTACTAAGTTGTCGTACGATGATCAAATGACTCGGACGAATTCATTAAGTTTATTATGGAGGTTTAAGGTTTCGTATGGTGATGTAAGAAGTTGTTAGGAGGTGTAAGGCAACCTACATCATACTAACGTTCTTTCGAGTTGCTAATGTGGCATGAAGAGTCGTAAGATGTACTAAGTTGTCGTACGATGATCAAATGACTCGGACGAATTCATTAGGCTTATTATGGAGTTTTAAGGTTTCGTATGGTAATGTAAGGTGTTCTTAGGGGCTGTAAGTCATCCTACATTATTTAACGTTCTTTTCGAGTTGTTAATGTGACATGAAGAGTCGTAAGATGTACTAAGTTGTCGTACGATAATCAAATGACTCAGACGAATTCATTAGGCTTATTATGGAGGTTTAAGGTTTCGTATGGTGATGTAAGGTGTTCTTAGGAGCTGTAAGGCATCCTACATTATACTAACGTTCTTTTCGAGTTGCTAATGTGGCATGAAGAGTCATAAGATGTACTAAGTTGACGTACGATGATCAAATAACTCGGACGAATTCATTAGGCTTATTATGGAGGTTTAAGGTTTCGTATGGTGATGTAAGGTGTTCTTAGGAGCTGTGAGGCATCCTACACTAAACTAATGTTCTTTTCGAGTTGCTAATGTGGCATGAAGAGTCGTAAGATGTACTAAGTTGTCGTACGATAATCAAATCACTCGGACGAATTCATTAGGCTTATTATGGAGGTTTAAGGTTTCGTATTGAGATGTAAGGTGTTCTTAGGAGCTGTGAGGCATCCTACATTAAACTAATGTTCTTTTCGAGTTGCTAATGTGGCATGAAGAGTCGTAAGATGTACTAAGTTGCCGTATGATGATCAAATAACTCGGACGAATTCATTAGGCTTATTATGGAGGTTTAAGGTTTCGTATGGTGATGTAAGGTGTTCTTAGGAGCTGTGAGGCATCCTACATTAAACTAATGTTCTTTTCGAGTTGCTAATGTGGCATGAAGAGTCGTAAGATGTACTAAGTTGCCGTATGATGATCAAATAACTCGGATGAATTCATTAGGCTTATTATGGAGGTTTAAGGTTTCGTATGGTGATGTAAGGTGTTCTTAGGAGCTGTGAGGCATCCTACATTAAACTAATGTTTTTTTTTAGTTGCTAATGTGGCATAAAGAGTCGTAAGATGTACTAAGTTGACGTACGATGATCAAATGACTCGGACGAATTCATTAGGCTTATTATGGATGTTTAAGGTTTCGTATGGTGATGTAAGGTGTTCTTAGGAGCTGTAAGGCATTCTACATTATACTAACGTTCTTTTCGAGTTGCTAATGTGGCATGAAGATTCGTAAGATGTACTAAGTTGTCGTACGATGATCAAATGACTCGGACGAATTCATTAAGTTTATTATGGAGGTTTAAGGTTTCGTATGGTGATGTAAGAAGTTGTTAGGAGGTGTAAGGCAACCTACATCATACTAACGTTCTTTTCGAGTTGCTAATGTGGCATGAAGAGTCGTAAGATGTACTAAGTTGTCGTACGATGATCAAATGATTCGGACGAATTCATTAGGCTTATTATGGAGGTTTAAGGTTTCGTATGGTAATGTAAGGTGTTCTTAGGGGCTGTAAGGCATCCTACATTATTTAACGTTCTTTTCGAGTTGTTAATGTGGCATGAAGAGTCGTAAGATGTACTAAGTTGTCGTACGATAATCAAATGACTCGGACGAATTCATTAGGCTTATTATGGAGGTTTAAGGTTTCGTATGGTGATGTAAGGTGTTCTTAGGAGCTGTAAGGCATCCTACATTATACTAACGTTCTTTTCGAGTTGCTAATGTGGCATGAAGAGTCATAAGATGTACTAAGTTGACGTACGATGATCAAATAACTCGGACGAATTCATTAGGCTTATTATGGAGGTTTAAGGTTTCGTATGGTGATGTAAGGTGTTCTTAGGAGCTGTGAGGCATCCTACATTATACTAACGTTCTTTTCGAGTTGCTAATGTGGCATGAAGAGTCATAAGATGTACTAAGTTGACGTACGATGATCAAATAACTCGGACGAATTCATTAGGCTTATTATGGAGGTTTAAGGTTTCGTATGGTGATGTAAGGTGTTCTTAGGAGCTGTGAGGCATCCTACACTAAACTAATGTTCTTTTCGAGTTGCTAATGTGGCATGAAGAGTCGTAAGATGTACTAAGTTGTCGTACGATAATAAAATCACTCGGACGAATTCATTAGGCTTATTATGGAGGTTTAAGGTTTCGTATGGAGATGTAAGGTGTTCTTAGGAGCTGTGAGGCATCCTACATTAAACTAATGTTCTTTTCGAGTTGCTAATGTGGCATGAAGAGTCGTAAGATGTACTAAGTTGCCGTATGATGATCAAATAACTCGGACGAATTCATTAGGCTTATTATGGAGGTTTAAGGTTTCGTATGGTGATGTAAGGTGTTCTTAGGAGCTGTGAGGCATCCTACATTAAACTAATGTTCTTTTCGAGTTGCTAATGTGGCATGAACAGTCGTAAGATGTACTAAGTTGCCGTATGATGATCAAATAACTCGGACGAATTCATTAGGCTTATTATGGAGGTTTAAGGTTTCGTATGGTGATGTAAGGTGTTCTTAGGAGCTGTGAGGCATCCTACATTATACTAACGTTCTTTTCGAGTTGCTAATGTGGCATGAAGAGTCGTAAGATGTACTAAGTTGCCGTATGATGATCAAATAACTCGGACGAATTCATTAGGCTTATTATGGAGGTTTAAGGTTTCGTATGGTGATGTAAGGTGTTCTTAGGAGCTGTGAGGCATCCTACACTAAACTAATGTTCTTTTCAAGTTGCTAATGTGGCATGAAGAGTCGTAAGATGTACTAAGTTGTCGTACGATAATCAAATGACTCAGACGAATTCATTAGGCTTATTATGGAGGTTTAAGGTTTCGTATGGTGATGTAAGGTGTTCTTAGGAGCTGTGATGCATCCTACATTAAACTAATGTTCTTTTCGAGTTGCTAATGTGGCATGAAGAGTCGTAAGATGTACTAAGTTGCCGTATGATGATCAAATAACTCGGATGAATTCATTAGGCTTATTATGGAGGTTTAAGGTTTCGTATGGTGATGTAAGGTGTTCTTAGGAGCTGTGAGGCATCCTACATTAAACTAATGTTTTTTTTTTAGTTGCTAATGTGGCATAAAGAGTCGTAAGATGTACTAAGTTGACGTACGATGATCAAATGACTCGGACGAATTCATTAGGCTTATTATGGAGGTTTAAGGTTTCGTATGGTGATGTAAGGTGTTCTTAGGAGCTGTAAGGCATTCTACATTATACTAACGTTCTTTTCGAGTTGCTAATGTGGCATGAAGATTCGTAAGATGTACTAAGTTGTCGAACGATGATCAAATGACTCGGACGAATTCATTAAGTTTATTATGGAGGTTTAAGGTTTCGTATGGTGATGTAAGAAGTTGTTAGGAGGTGTAAGGCAACCTACATCATACTAACGTTCTTTTCGAGTTGCTAATGTGGCATGAAGAGTCGTAAGATGTACTAAGTTGTCGTACGATGATCAAATGACTCGGACGAATTCATTAGGCTTATTATGGAGGTTTAAGGTTTCGTATGGTAATGTAAGGTGTTCTTAGGGGCTGTAAGGCCTCCTACATTATTTAACGTTCTTTTCGAGTTGTTAATGTGGCATGAAGAGTCGTAAGATGTACTAAGTTGTCGTACGATAATCAAATGACTCGGACGAATTCATTAGGCTTATTATGGAGGTTTAAGGTTTCGTATGGTGATGTAAGGTGTTCTTAGGAGCTGTAAGGCATCCTACATTATACTAACGTTCTTTTCGAGTTGCTAATGTGGCATGAAGAGTCATAAGATGTACTAAGTTGACGTACGATGATCAAATAACTCGGACGAATTCATTAGGCTTATTATGGAGGTTTAAGGTTTCGTATGGTGATGTAAGGTTTTCTTAGGAGCTGTAAGGCATCCTACATTATACTAACGTTCTTTTCGAGTTGCTAATGTGGCATGAAGAGTCGTAAGATGTACTAAGTTGTCGTACGATAATCAAATCACTCGGACGAATTCATTAGGCTTATTATGGAGGTTTAAGGTTTCGTATGGAGATGTAAGGTGTTCTTAGGAGCTGTGAGGAATCCTACATTAAACTAATGTTCTTTTCAAGTTGCTAATGTGGCATGAAGAGTCGTAAGATGTACTAAGTTGCCGTATGATGATCAAATAACTCGGACGAATTCATTAGGCTTATTATGGAGGTTTAAGGTTTCGTATGGTAATGTAAGGTGTTCTTAGGAGCTGTGAGGCATCCTACATTAAACTAATGTTCTTTTCGAGTTGCTAATGTGGCATGAAGAGTCGTAAGATGTACTAAGTTGCCGTATGATGATCAAATAACTCGGACGAATTCATTAGGCTTATTATGGAGGTTTAAGGTTTCGTATGGTGATGTAAGGTGTTCTTAGGAGCTGTGAGGCATCCTACATTAAACTAATGTTTTTTTTTAGTTGCTAATGTTGCATAAAGAGTCGTAAGATGTACTAAGTTGACGTACGATGATCAAATAACTCGGGCGAATTCATTAGGCTTATTATGGAGGTTTAAGGTTTCGTATGGAGATGTAAGGTGTTCTTAGGAGCTGTGAGGCATCCTACATTAAACTAATGTTCTTTTCGAGTTGCTATTGTGGCATGAAGAGTCGTAAGATGTACTAAGTTTCCGTACGATGATCAAATAACTCGGACGAATTCATTAGGCTTATTATGGAGGTTTAAGGTTTCGTATGGTGATGTAAGGTGTTCTTAGGAGTTGTAAGGCATCCAACATCATACTAACGTTCTTTTCGAGTTGCTAATGTGGCATGAAGAGTCGTAAGATGTACTAAGTTGTCGTACGATGATCAAATGACTCGGACGAATTCATTAGGCTTATTAAGGAGGTTTAAGGTTTCGTATGGTGATGTAAGGTGTTCTTAGGAGCTGTAAGGCATCCTACATTATACTAACGTTCTTTTCGAGTTGCTAATGTGGCATGAAGATTCGTAAGATGTACTAAGTTGTCGTACGATGATCAAATGACTCGGACGAATTCATTAAGTTTATTATGGAGGTTTAAGGTTTCGTATGGTGATGTAAGAAGTTGTTAGGAGGTGTAAGGCAACCTACATCATACTAACGTTCTTTTCGAGTTGCTAATGTGGCATGAAGAGTCGTAAGATGTACTAAGTTGTCGTACGATGATCAAATGACTCGGACGAATTCATTAGGCTTATTATGGAGGTTTAAGGTTTCGTATGGTAATGTAAGGTGTTCTTAGGAGCTGTGAGGCATCCTACATTAAACTAATGTTCTTTTCGAGTTGCTAATGTGGCATGAAGAGTCGTAAGATGTACTAAGTTGACGTACGATGATCAAATCACTCGGACGAATTCATTAGGCTTATTATGGAGGTTTAAGGTTTCGTATGGTGATGTAAGGTGTTCTTAGGAGCTGTAAGGCATTCTACATTATACTAACGTTCTTTTCGAGTTGCTAATGTGGCATGAAGATTCGTAAGATGTACTAAGTTGTCGTACGATGATCAAATGACTCGGACGAATTCATTAGGCTTATTATGGAGGTTTAAGGTTTCGTATGGTGATGTAAGGTGTTCTTAGGAGCTGTAAGGCATTCTACATTATACTAACGTTCTTTTCGAGTTGCTAATGTGGCATGAAGAGTCGTAAGATGTACTAATTTGTCGTACGATGATCAAATGACTCGGACGAATTCATTAGGCTTATTATGGAGGTTTAAGGTTTCGTATGGTAATGTAAGGTGTTCTTAGGAGCTGTAAGGCATCCTACATTATATTAACGTTCTTTTCGAGTTGTTAATGTGGCATGAAGAGTCGTAAGATGTACTAAGTTGTCGTACGATAATCAAATGACTCGGACGAATTCATTAGGCTTATTATGGAGGTTTAAGGTTTCGTATGGTGATGTAAGGTGTTCTTAGGAGCTGTGAGGCATCCTACACTAAACTAATGTTCTTTTCAAGTTGCTAATGTGGCATGAAGAGTCGTAAGATGTACTAAGTTGTCGTACGATAATCAAATGACTCAGACGAATTCATTAGGCTTATTATGGAGGTTTAAGGTTTCGTATGGTGATGTAAGGTGTTCTTAGGAGTTGTAAGGCATCCAACATCATACTAACGTTCTTTTCGAGTTGCTAATGTGGCATGAAGAGTCGTAAGATATACTAAGTTGTCGTACGATGATCAAATGACTCGGACGAATTCAATAGGCTTATTAAGGAGGTTTAAGGTTTCGTATGGTGATGTAAGGTGTTCTTAGGAGCTGTAAGGCATTCTACATTATACTAACGTTCTTTTCGAGTTGCTAATGTGGCATGAAGATTCGTAAGATGTACTAAGTTGTCGTACGATGATCAAATGACTCGGACGAATTCATTAAGTTTATTATGGAGGTTTAAGGTTTCGTATGGTGATGTAAGAAGTTGTTAGGAGGTGTAAGGCAACCTACATCATACTAACGTTCTTTTGGAGTTGCTAATGTGGCATGAAGAGTCGTAAGATGTACTAAGTTGTCGTACGATAATCAAATCACTCGGACGAATTCATTAGGCTTATTATGGAGGTTTAAGGTTTCGTATGGTGATGTAAGGTGTTCTTAGGAGCTGTAAGGCATCCTACATTATACTAACGTTCTTTTCGAGTTGCTAATGTGGCATAAAGAGTCATAATGAATTCGTAAGATATACTAAGTTGTCGTACGATGATCAAATGACTCGGACGAATTCATTAGGCTTATTATGGAGGTTTAAGGTTTCGTATGGTGATGTAAGGTGTTCTTAGGAGCTGTAAGGCATTCTACATTATACTAACGTTCTTTTCGAGTTGCTAATGTGGCATGAAGATTCGTAAGATGTACTAAGTTGTCGTACGATGATCAAATGACTCGGACGAATTCATTAGGCTTATTATGGAGGTTTAAGGTTTCGTATGGTGATGTAAGGTGTTCTTAGGAGCTGTAAGGCATTCTACATTATACTAACGTTCTTTTCGAGTTGCTAATGTGGCATGAAGAGTCGTAAGATGTACTAATTTGTCGTACGATGATCAAATGACTCGGACGAATTCATTAGGCTTATTATGGAGGTTTAAGGTTTCGTATGGTAATGTAAGGTGTTCTTAGGAGCTGTAAGGCATCCTACATTATATTAACGTTCTTTTCGAGTTGTTAATGTGGCATGAAGAGTCGTAAGATGTACTAAGTTGTCGTACGATAATCAAATGACTCGGACGAATTCATTAGGCTTATTATGGAGGTTTAAGGTTTCGTATGGTGATGTAAGGTGTTCTTAGGAGCTGTGAGGCATCCTACACTAAACTAATGTTCTTTTGGAGTTGCTAATGTGGCATGAAGAGTCGTAAGATGTACTAAGTTGTCGTACGATAATCAAATCACTCGGACGAATTCATTAGGCTTATTATGGAGGTTTAAGGTTTCGTATGGTGATGTAAGGTGTTCTTAGGAGCTGTGAGGCATCCTACATTAAACTAATGTTCTTTTTGAGTTGCTAATGTGGCATGAAGAGTCGTAAGATGTACTAAGTTGCCGTATGATGATCAAATAACTCGGACGAATTCATTAGGCTTATTATGGAGGTTTAAGGTTTCGTATGGTGATGTAAGGTGTTCTTAGGAGCTGTGAGGCATCCTACATTAAACTAATGTTTTTTTTAGTTGCTAATGTGGCATAAAGAGTCGTAAGATATACTAAGTTGACGTACGATGATCAAATAACTCGGACGAATTCATTAGGCTTATTATGGAGGTTTAAGGTTTCGTATGGTGATGTAAGGTGTTCTTAGGAGCTGTATGGTGATGTAAGGTGTTCTTAGGAGCTGTAAGGCATTCTACATTATACTAACGTTCTTTTCGAGTTGCTAATGTGGCATGAAGAGTCGTAAGATGTACTAATTTGTCGTACGATGATCAAATGACTCGGACGAATTCATTAGGCTTATTATGGAGGTTTAAGGTTTCGTATGGTGATGTAAGGTGTTCTTAGGAGCTGTAAGGCATCCTACATTATATTAACGTTCTTTTCGAGTTGCTAATGTGGCATGAAGATTCGTAAGATGTACTAAGTTGTCGTACGATGATCAAATGACTCGGACGAATTCATTAAGTTTATTATGGAGGTTTAAGGTTTCGTATGGTGATGTAAGAAGTTGTTAGGAGGTGTAAGGCAACCTACATCATACTAACGTTCTTTTCGAGTTGCTAATGTGGCATGAAGAGTCGTAAGATGTACTAAGTTGTCGTACGATGATCAAATGACTCGGACGAATTCATTAGGCTTATTATGGAGGTTTAAGGTTTCGTATGGTAATGTAAGGTGTTCTTAGGAGCTGTGAGGCATCCTACATTAAACTAATGTTCTTTTCGAGTTGCTAATGTGGCATGAAGAGTCGTAAGATGTACTAAGTTGACGTACGATGATCAAATCACTCGGACGAATTCATTAGGCTTATTATGGAGGTTTAAGGTTTCGTATGGTGATGTAAGGTGTTCTTAGGAGCTGTAAGGCATTCTACATTATACTAACGTTCTTTTCGAGTTGCTAATGTGGCATGAAGATTCGTAAGATGTACTAAGTTGTCGTACGATGATCAAATGACTCGGACGAATTCATTAGGCTTATTATGGAGGTTTAAGGTTTCGTATGGTGATGTAAGGTGTTCTTAGGAGCTGTAAGGCATTCTACATCATACTAACGTTCTTTTGGAGTTGCTAATGTGGCATGAAGAGTCGTAAGATGTACTAAGTTGTCGTACGATAATCAAATCACTCGGACGAATTTATTAGGCTTATTATGGAGGTTTAAGGTTTCGTATGGTGATGTAAGGTGTTCTTAGGAGCTGTAAGGCATTCTACATTATACTAACGTTCTTTTCGAGTTGCTAATGTGGCATGAAGATTCGTAAGATGTACTAAGTTGTCGTACGATGATCAAATGACTCGGACGAATTCATTAGGCTTATTATGGAGGTTTAAGGTTTCGTATGGTGATGTAAGGTGTTCTTAGGAGCTGTAAGGCATTCTACATTATACTAACGTTCTTTTCGAGTTGCTAATGTGGCATGAAGAGTCGTAAGATGTACTAATTTGTCGTACGATGATCAAATGACTCGGACGAATTCATTAGGCTTATTATGGAGGTTAAAGGTTTCGTATGGTAATGTAAGGTGTTCTTAGGAGCTGTAAGGCATCCTACATTATATTAACGTTCTTTTCGAGTTGTTAATGTGGCATGAAGAGTCGTAAGATGTACTAAGTTGTCGTACGATAATCAAATGACTCGGACGAATTCATTAGGCTTATTATGGAGGTTTAAGGTTTCGTATGGTGATGTAAGGTGTTCTTAGGAGCTGTGAGGCATCCTACACTAAACTAATGTTCTTTTCAAGTTGCTAATGTGGCATGAAGAGTCGTAAGATGTACTAAGTTGTCGTACGATAATCAAATGACTCAGACGAATTCATTAGGCTTATTATGGAGGTTTAAGGTTTCGTATGGTGATGTAAGGTGTTCTTAGGAGTTGTAAGGCATCCAACATCATACTAACGTTCTTTTCGAGTTGCTAATGTGGCATGAAGAGTCGTAAGATATACTAAGTTGTCGTACGATGATCAAATGACTCGGACGAATTCAATAGGCTTATTAAGGAGGTTTAAGGTTTCGTATGGTGATGTAAGGTGTTCTTAGGAGCTGTAAGGCATTCTACATTATACTAACGTTCTTTTCGAGTTGCTAATGTGGCATGAAGATTCGTAAGATGTACTAAGTTGTCGTACGATGATCAAATGACTCGGACGAATTCATTAAGTTTATTATGGAGGTTTAAGGTTTCGTATGGTGATGTAAGAAGTTGTTAGGAGGTGTAAGGCAACCTACATCATACTAACGTTCTTTTGGAGTTGCTAATGTGGCATGAAGAGTCGTAAGATGTACTAAGTTGTCGTACGATAATCAAATCACTCGGACGAATTCATTAGGCTTATTATGGAGGTTTAAGGTTTCGTATGGTGATGTAAGGTGTTCTTAGGAGCTGTGAGGCATCCTACATTAAACTAATGTTCTTTTTGAGTTGCTAATGTGGCATGAAGAGTCGTAAGATGTACTAAGTTGCCGTATGATGATCAAATAACTCGGACGAATTCATTAGGCTTATTATGGAGGTTTAAGGTTTCGTATGGTGATGTAAGGTGTTCTTAGGAGCTGTGAGGCATCCTACATTAAACTAATGTTTTTTTTAGTTGCTAATGTGGCATAAAGAGTCGTAAGATATACTAAGTTGACGTACGATGATCAAATAACTCGGACGAATTCATTAGGCTTATTATGGAGGTTTAAGGTTTCGTATGGTGATGTAAGGTGTTCTTAGGAGCTGTAAGGCATTCTACATTATACTAACGTTCTTTTCGAGTTGCTAATGTGGCATGAAGATTCGTAAGATGTACTAAGTTGTCGTACGATGATCAAATGACTCGGACGAATTCATTAGGCTTATTATGGAGGTTTAAGGTTTCGTATGGTGATGTAAGGTGTTCTTAGGAGCTGTAAGGCATTCTACATTATACTAACGTTCTTTTCGAGTTGCTAATGTGGCATGAAGAGTCGTAAGATGTACTAATTTGTCGTACGATGATCAAATGACTCGGACGAATTCATTAGGCTTATTATGGAGGTTTAAGGTTTCGTATGGTAATGTAAGGTGTTCTTAGGAGCTGTAAGGCATCCTACATCATATTAACGTTCTTTTCGAGTTGTTAATGTGGCATGAAGAGTCGTAAGATGTACTAAGTTGTCGTACGATAATCAAATGACTCGGACGAATTCATTAGGCTTATTATGGAGGTTTAAGGTTTCGTATGGTGATGTAAGGTGTTCTTAGGAGCTGTGAGGCATCCTACACTAAACTAATGTTCTTTTCAAGTTGCTAATGTGGCATGAAGAGTCGTAAGATGTACTAAGTTGTCGTACGATAATCAAATGACTCAGACGAATTCATTAGGTTTATTATGGAGGTTTAAGGTTTCGTATGGTGATGTAAGGTGTTCTTAGGAGCTGTAAGGCATCCAACATCATACTAACGTTCTTTTCGAGTTGCTAATGTGGCATGAAGAGTCGTAAGATGTACTAAGTTGTCGTACGATAATCAAATCACTCGGACGAATTCATTAGGCTTATTATGGAGGTTTAAGGTTTCGTATGGAGATGTAAGGTGTTCTTAGGAGCTGTGAGGCATCCTACATTAAACTAATGTTCTTTTCAAGTTGCTAATGTGGCATGAAGAGTCGTAAGATGTACTAAGTTGCCGTATGATGATCAAATAACTCGGACGAATTCATTAGGCTTATTATGGAGGTTTAAGGTTTCGTATGGTGATGTAAGGTGTTCTTAGGAGCTGTGAGGCATCCTACATTAAACTAATGTTCTTTTCGAGTTGCTAATGTGGCATGAAGAGTCGTAAGATGTACTAAGTTGCCGTATGATGATCAAATAACTCGGACGAATTCATTAGGCTTATTATGGAGGTTTAAGGTTTCGTATGGTGATGTAAGGTGTTCTTAGGAGCTGTGAGGCATCCTACATTAAACTAATGTTTTTTTTTAGTTGCTAATGTTGCATAAAGAGTCGTAAGATGTACTAAGTTGACGTACGATGATCAAATAACTCGGGCGAATTCATTAGGCTTATTATGGAGGTTTAAGGTTTCGTATGGTGATGTAAGGTGTTCTTAGGACCTGTAAGGCATTCTACATTATACTAACGTTCTTTTCGAGTTGCTAATGTGGCATGAAGAGTCGTAAGATGTACTAAGTTGTCGTACGATAATCAAATGACTCGGACGAATTCATTAAGTTTATTATGGAGGTTTAAGGTTTCGTATGGTGATGTAAGAAGTTGTTAGGAGGTGTAAGGCAACCTACATCATACTAACGTTCTTTTTGAGTTGCTAATGTGGCATGAACAGTCCTAAGATGTACTAAGTTGTCGTACGATAATCAAATCACTCGGACGAATTCATTAGGCTTATTATGGAGGTTTAAGGTTTCGTATGGAGATGTAAGGTGTTCTTAGGAGCTGTGAGGCATCCTACATTAAACTAATGTTCTTTTCGAGTTGCTAATGTGGCATGAAGAGTCGTAAGATGTACTAAGTTGCCGTATGATGATCAAATAACTCGGACGAATTCATTAGGCTTATTATGGAGGTTTAAGGTTTCGTATGGTGATGTAAGGTGTTCTTAGGAGCTGTAAGGCATTCTACATTATACTAACGTTCTTTTCGAGTTGCTAATGTGGCATGAATATTCGTAAGATGTACTAAGTTGTCGTACGATGATCAAATGACTCGGACGAATTCATTAAGTTTATTATGTAGGTTTAAGGTTTCGTATGGTGATGTAAGAAGTTGTTAGGAGGTGTAAGGCAACCTACATCATACTAACGTTCTTTTCGAGTTGCTAATGTGGCATGAAGAGTCGTAAGATGTACTAATTTGTCGTACGATGATCAAATGACTCGGACGAATTCATTAGACTTATTATGGAGGTTTAAGGTTTCGTATGGTAATGTAAGGTGTTCTTAGGAGCTGTAAGGCATCCTACATTATATTAACGTTCTTTTCGAGTTGTTAATGTGGCATGAAGAGTCGTAAGATGTACTAAGTTGTCGTACGAAAATCAAATGACTCGGACGAATTCATTAGGCTTATTATGGAGGTTTAAGGTTTCGTATGGTGATGTAAGGTGTTCTTAGGAGCTGTAAGGCATCCTACATTATACTAACGTTCTTTTCGAGTTGCTAATGTGGCATAAAGAGTCATAAGATGTACTAAGTTGCCGTACGATGATCAAATAACTCGGACGAATTCATTAGGCTTATTATGGAGGTTTAAGGTTTCGTATGGTGATGTAAGGTGTTCTTAGGAGTTGTAAGGCATCCAACATCATACTAACGTTCTTTTCGAGTTGCTAATGTGGCATGAAGAGTCGTAAGATATACTAAGTTGTCGTACGATGATCAAATGACTCGGACGAATTCAATAGGCTTATTAAGGAGGTTTAAGGTTTCGTATGGTGATGTAAGGTGTTCTTAGGAGCTGTAAGGCATTCTACATTATACTAACGTTCTTTTCGAGTTGCTAATGTGGCATGAAGATTCGTAAGATGTACTAAGTTGTCGTACGATGATCAAATGACTCGGACGAATTCATTAAGTTTATTATGGAGGTTTAAGGTTTCGTATGGTGATGTAAGAAGTTGTTAGGAGGTGTAAGGCAACCTACATCATACTAACGTTCTTTTGGAGTTGCTAATGTGGCATGAAGAGTCGTAAGATGTACTAAGTTGTCGTACGATAATCAAATCACTCGGACGAATTCATTAGGCTTATTATGGAGGTTTAAGGTTTCGTATGGTGATGTAAGGTGTTCTTAGGAGCTGTGAGGCATCCTACATTAAACTAATGTTCTTTTTGAGTTGCTAATGTGGCATGAAGAGTCGTAAGATGTACTAAGTTGCCGTATGATGATCAAATAACTCGGACGAATTCATTAGGCTTATTATGGAGGTTTAAGGTTTCGTATGGTGATGTAAGGTGTTCTTAGGAGCTGTGAGGCATCCTACATTAAACTAATGTTTTTTTTAGTTGCTAATGTGGCATAAAGAGTCGTAAGATATACTAAGTTGACGTACGATGATCAAATAACTCGGACGAATTCATTAGGCTTATTATGGAGGTTTAAGGTTTCGTATGGTGATGTAAGGTGTTCTTAGGAGCTGTAAGGCATTCTACATTATACTAACGTTCTTTTCGAGTTGCTAATGTGGCATGAACATTCGTAAGATGTACTAAGTTGTCGTACGATGATCAAATGACTCGGACGAATTCATTAGGCTTATTATGGAGGTTTAAGGTTTCGTATGGTGATGTAAGGTGTTCTTAGGAGCTGTAAGACATTCTACATTATACTAACGTTCTTTTCGAGTTGCTAATGTGGCATGAAGAGTCGTAAGATGTACTAATTTGTCGTACGATGATCAAATGACTCGGACGAATTCATTAGGCTTATTATGGAGGTTTAAGGTTTCGTATGGTAATGTAAGGTGTTCTTAGGAGCTGTAAGGCATCCTACATTATATTAACGTTCTTTTCGAGTTGTTAATGTGGCATGAAGAGTCGTAAGATGTACTAAGTTGTCGTACGATAATCAAATGACTCGGACGAATTCATTAGGCTTATTATGGAGGTTTAAGGTTTCGTATGGTGATGTAAGGTGTTCTTAGGAGCTGTGAGGCATCCTACACTAAACTAATGTTCTTTTCAAGTTGCTAATGTGGCATGAAGAGTCGTAAGATGTACTAAGTTGTCGTACGATAATCAAATGACTCAGACGAATTCATTAGGCTTATTATGGAGGTTTAAGGTTTCGTATGGTGATGTAAGGTGTTCTTAGGAGTTGTAAGGCATCCAACATCATACTAACGTTCTTTTCGAGTTGCTAATGTGGCATGAAGAGTCGTAAGATATACTAAGTTGTCGTACGATGATCAAATGACTCGGACGAATTCAATAGGCTTATTAAGGAGGTTTAAGGTTTCGTATGGTGATGTAAGGTGTTCTTAGGAGCTGTAAGGCATTCTACATTATACTAACGTTCTTTTCGAGTTGCTAATGTGGCATGAAGATTCGTAAGATGTACTAAGTTGTCGTACGATGATCAAATGACTCGGACGAATTCATTAAGTTTATTATGGAGGTTTAAGGTTTCGTATGGTGATGTAAGAAGTTGTTAGGAGGTGTAAGGCAACCTACATCATACTAACGTTCTTTTGGAGTTGCTAATGTGGCATGAAGAGTCGTAAGATGTACTAAGTTGTCGTACGATAATCAAATCACTCGGACGAATTCATTAGGCTTATTATGGAGGTTTAAGGTTTCGTATGGTGATGTAAGGTGTTCTTAGGAGCTGTGAGGCATCCTACATTAAACTAATGTTCTTTTTGAGTTGCTAATGTGGCATGAAGAGTCGTAAGATGTACTAAGTTGCCGTATGATGATCAAATAACTCGGACGAATTCATTAGGCTTATTATGGAGGTTTAAGGTTTCGTATGGTGATGTAAGGTGTTCTTAGGAGCTGTGAGGCATCCTACATTAAACTAATGTTTTTTTTAGTTGCTAATGTGGCATAAAGAGTCGTAAGATATACTAAGTTGACGTACGATGATCAAATAACTCGGACGAATTCATTAGGCTTATTATGGAGGTTTAAGGTTTCGTATGGTGATGTAAGGTGTTCTTAGGAGCTGTAAGGCATTCTACATTATACTAACGTTCTTTTCGAGTTGCTAATGTGGCATGAAGATTCGTAAGATGTACTAAGTTGTCGTACGATGATCAAATGACTCGGACGAATTCATTAGGCTTATTATGGAGGTTTAAGGTTTCGTATGGTGATGTAAGGTGTTCTTAGGAGCTGTAAGGCATTCTACATTATACTAACGTTCTTTTCGAGTTGCTAATGTGGCATGAAGAGTCGTAAGATGTACTAAGTTGTCGTACGATAATCAAATGACTCGGACGAATTCATTAAGTTTATTATGGAGGTTTAAGGTTTCGTATGGTGATGTAAGAAGTTGTTAGGAGGTGTAAGGCAACCTACATCATACTAACGTTCTTTTTGAGTTGCTAATGTGGCATGAACAGTCCTAAGATGTACTAAGTTGTCGTACGATAATCAAATCACTCGGACGAATTCATTAGGCTTATTATGGAGGTTTAAGGTTTCGTATGGAGATGTAAGGTGTTCTTAGGAGCTGTGAGGCATCCTACATTAAACTAATGTTCTTTTCGAGTTGCTAATGTGGCATGAAGAGTCGTAAGATGTACTAAGTTGCCGTATGATGATCAAATAACTCGGACGAATTCATTAGGCTTATTATGGAGGTTTAAGGTTTCGTATGGTGATGTAAGGTGTTCTTAGGAGCTGTAAGGCATTCTACATTATACTAACGTTCTTTTCGAGTTGCTAATGTGGCATGAATATTCGTAAGATGTACTAAGTTGTCGTACGATGATCAAATGACTCGGACGAATTCAATAGGCTTATTAAGGAGGTTTAAGGTTTCGTATGGTGATGTAAGGTGTTCTTAGGAGCTGTAAGGCATTCTACATTATACTAACGTTCTTTTCGAGTTGCTAATGTGGCATGAAGATTCGTAAGATGTACTAAGTTGTCGTACGATGATCAAATGACTCGGACGAATTCATTAAGTTTATTATGGAGGTTTAAGGTTTCGTATGGTGATGTAAGAAGTTGTTAGGAGGTGTAAGGCAACCTACATCATACTAACGTTCTTTTGGAGTTGCTAATGTGGCATGAAGAGTCGTAAGATGTACTAAGTTGTCGTACGATAATCAAATCACTCGGACGAATTCATTAGGCTTATTATGGAGGTTTAAGGTTTCGTATGGTGATGTAAGGTGTTCTTAGGAGCTGTGAGGCATCCTACATTAAACTAATGTTCTTTTTGAGTTGCTAATGTGGCATGAAGAGTCGTAAGATGTACTAAGTTGCCGTATGATGATCAAATAACTCGGACGAATTCATTAGGCTTATTATGGAGGTTTAAGGTTTCGTATGGTGATGTAAGGTGTTCTTAGGAGCTGTGAGGCATCCTACATTAAACTAATGTTTTTTTTAGTTGCTAATGTGGCATAAAGAGTCGTAAGATATACTAAGTTGACGTACGATGATCAAATAACTCGGACGAATTCATTAGGCTTATTATGGAGGTTTAAGGTTTCGTATGGTGATGTAAGGTGTTCTTAGGAGCTGTAAGGCATTCTACATTATACTAACGTTCTTTTCGAGTTGCTAATGTGGCATGAACATTCGTAAGATGTACTAAGTTGTCGTACGATGATCAAATGACTCGGACGAATTCATTAGGCTTATTATGGAGGTTTAAGGTTTCGTATGGTGATGTAAGGTGTTCTTAGGAGCTGTAAGACATTCTACATTATACTAACGTTCTTTTCGAGTTGCTAATGTGGCATGAAGAGTCGTAAGATGTACTAATTTGTCGTACGATGATCAAATGACTCGGACGAATTCATTAGGCTTATTATGGAGGTTTAAGGTTTCGTATGGTATTGTAAGGTGTTCTTAGGAGCTGTAAGGCATCCTACATTATATTAACGTTCTTTTCGAGTTGTTAATGTGGCATGAAGAGTCGTAAGATGTACTAAGTTGTCGTACGATAATCAAATGACTCGGACGAATTCATTAGGCTTATTATGGAGGTTTAAGGTTTCGTATGGTGATGTAAGGTGTTCTTAGGAGCTGTGAGGCATCCTACACTAAACTAATGTTCTTTTCAAGTTGCTAATGTGGCATGAAGAGTCGTAAGATGTACTAAGTTGTCGTACGATAATCAAATGACTCAGACGAATTCATTAGGCTTATTATGGAGGTTTAAGGTTTCGTATGGTGATGTAAGGTGTTCTTAGGAGTTGTAAGGCATCCAACATCATACTAACGTTCTTTTCGAGTTGCTAATGTGGCATGAAGAGTCGTAAGATATACTAAGTTGTCGTACGATGATCAAATGACTCGGACGAATTCAATAGGCTTATTAAGGAGGTTTAAGGTTTCGTATGGTGATGTAAGGTGTTCTTAGGAGCTGTAAGGCATTCTACATTATACTAACGTTCTTTTCGAGTTGCTAATGTGGCATGAAGATTCGTAAGATGTACTAAGTTGTCGTACGATGATCAAATGACTCGGACGAATTCATTAAGTTTATTATGGAGGTTTAAGGTTTCGTATGGTGATGTAAGAAGTTGTTAGGAGGTGTAAGGCAACCTACATCATACTAACGTTCTTTTGGAGTTGCTAATGTGGCATGAAGAGTCGTAAGATGTACTAAGTTGTCGTACGATAATCAAATCACTCGGACGAATTCATTAGGCTTATTATGGAGGTTTAAGGTTTCGTATGGTGATGTAAGGTGTTCTTAGGAGCTGTGAGGCATCCTACATTAAACTAATGTTCTTTTTGAGTTGCTAATGTGGCATGAAGAGTCGTAAGATGTACTAAGTTGCCGTATGATGATCAAATAACTCGGACGAATTCATTAGGCTTATTATGGAGGTTTAAGGTTTCGTATGGTGATGTAAGGTGTTCTTAGGAGCTGTGAGGCATCCTACATTAAACTAATGTTTTTTTTAGTTGCTAATGTGGCATAAAGAGTCGTAAGATATACTAAGTTGACGTACGATGATCAAATAACTCGGACGAATTCATTAGGCTTATTATGGAGGTTTAAGGTTTCGTATGGTGATGTAAGGTGTTCTTAGGAGCTGTAAGGCATTCTACATTATACTAACGTTCTTTTCGAGTTGCTAATGTGGCATGAAGATTCGTAAGATGTACTAAGTTGTCGTACGATGATCAAATGACTCGGACGAATTCATTAGGCTTATTATGGAGGTTTAAGGTTTCGTATGGTGATGTAAGGTGTTCTTAGGAGCTGTAAGGCATTCTACATTATACTAACGTTCTTTTCGAGTTGCTAATGTGGCATGAAGAGTCGTAAGATGTACTAAGTTGTCGTACGATAATCAAATGACTCGGACGAATTCATTAAGTTTATTATGGAGGTTTAAGGTTTCGTATGGTGATGTAAGAAGTTGTTAGGAGGTGTAAGGCAACCTACATCATACTAACGTTCTTTTTGAGTTGCTAATGTGGCATGAACAGTCCTAAGATGTACTAAGTTGTCGTACGATAATCAAATCACTCGGACGAATTCATTAGGCTTATTATGGAGGTTTAAGGTTTCGTATGGAGATGTAAGGTGTTCTTAGGAGCTGTGAGGCATCCTACATTAAACTAATGTTCTTTTCGAGTTGCTAATGTGGCATGAAGAGTCGTAAGATGTACTAAGTTGCCGTATGATGATCAAATAACTCGGACGAATTCATTAGGCTTATTATGGAGGTTTAAGGTTTCGTATGGTGATGTAAGGTGTTCTTAGGAGCTGTAAGGCATTCTACATTATACTAACGTTCTTTTCGAGTTGCTAATGTGGCATGAATATTCGTAAGATGTACTAAGTTGTCGTACGATGATCAAATGACTCGGACGAATTCATTAAGTTTATTATGTAGGTTTAAGGTTTCGTATGGTGATGTAAGAAGTTGTTAGGAGGTGTAAGGCAACCTACATCATACTAACGTTCTTTTCGAGTTGCTAATGTGGCATGAAGAGTCGTAAGATGTACTAATTTGTCGTACGATGATCAAATGACTCGGACGAATTCATTAGACTTATTATGGAGGTTTAAGGTTTCGTATGGTAATGTAAGGTGTTCTTAGGAGCTGTAAGGCATCCTACATTATATTAACGTTCTTTTCGAGTTGTTAATGTGGCATGAAGAGTCGTAAGATGTACTAAGTTGTCGTACGAAAATCAAATGACTCGGACGAATTCATTAGGCTTATTATGGAGGTTTAAGGTTTCGTATGGTGATGTAAGGTGTTCTTAGGAGCTGTAAGGCATCCTACATTATACTAACGTTCTTTTCGAGTTGCTAATGTGGCATAAAGAGTCATAAGATGTACTAAGTTGCCGTACGATGATCAAATAACTCGGACGAATTCATTAGGCTTATTATGGAGGTTTAAGGTTTCGTATGGTGATGTAAGGTGTTCTTAGGAGTTGTAAGGCATCCAACATCATACTAACGTTCTTTTCGAGTTGCTAATGTGGCATGAAGAGTCGTAAGATATACTAAGTTGTCGTACGATGATCAAATGACTCGGACGAATTCAATAGGCTTATTAAGGAGGTTTAAGGTTTCGTATGGTGATGTAAGGTGTTCTTAGGAGCTGTAAGGCATTCTACATTATACTAACGTTCTTTTCGAGTTGCTAATGTGGCATGAAGATTCGTAAGATGTACTAAGTTGTCGTACGATGATCAAATGACTCGGACGAATTCATTAAGTTTATTATGGAGGTTTAAGGTTTCGTATGGTGATGTAAGAAGTTGTTAGGAGGTGTAAGGCAACCTACATCATACTAACGTTCTTTTTGAGTTGCTAATGTGGCATGAACAGTCCTAAGATGTACTAAGTTGTCGTACGATAATCAAATCACTCGGACGAATTCATTAGGCTTATTATGGAGGTTTAAGGTTTCGTATGGAGATGTAAGGTGTTCTTAGGAGCTGTGAGGCATCCTACATTAAACTAATGTTCTTTTCGAGTTGCTAATGTGGCATGAAGAGTCGTAAGATGTACTAAGTTGCCGTATGATGATCAAATAACTCGGACGAATTCTTTAGGCTTATTATGGAGGTTTAAGGTTTCGTATGGTGATGTAAGGTGTTCTTAGGAGCTGTAAGGCATTCTACATTATACTAACGTTCTTTTCGAGTTGCTAATGTGGCATGAATATTCGTAAGATGTACTAAGTTGTCGTACGATGATCAAATGACTCGGACGAATTCATTAAGTTTATTATGTAGGTTTAAGGTTTCGTATGGTGATGTAAGAAGTTGTTAAGAGGTGTAAGGCAACCTACATCATACTAACGTTCTTTTCGAGTTGCTAATGTGGCATGAAGAGTCGTAAGATGTACTAATTTGTCGTACGATGATCAAATGACTCGGACGAATTCATTAGACTTATTATGGAGGTTTAAGGTTTCGTATGGTAATGTAAGGTGTTCTTAGGAGCTGTAAGGCATCCTACATTATATTAACGTTCTTTTCGAGTTGTTAATGTGGCATGAAGAGTCGTAAGATGTACTAAGTTGTCGTACGAAAATCAAATGACTCGGACGAATTCATTAGGCTTATTATGGAGGTTTAAGGTTTCGTATGGTGATGTAAGGTGTTCTTAGGAGCTGTAAGGCATCCTACATTATACTAACGTTCTTTTCGAGTTGCTAATGTGGCATAAAGAGTCATAAGATGTACTAAGTTGCCGTACGATGATCAAATAACTCGGACGAATTCATTAGGCTTATTATGGAGGTTTAAGGTTTCGTATGGTGATGTAAGGTGTTCTTAGGAGTTGTAAGGCATCCAACATCATACTAACGTTCTTTTCGAGTTGCTAATGTGGCATGAAGAGTCGTAAGATCTACTAAGTTGTCGTACGATGATCAAATGACTCGGACGAATTCAATAGGCTTATTAAGGAGGTTTAAGGTTTCGTATGGTGATGTAAGGTGTTCTTAGGAGCTGTAAGGCATTCTACATTATACTAACGTTCTTTTCGAGTTGCTAATGTGGCATGAAGATTCGTAAGATGTACTAAGTTGTCGTACGATGATCAAATGACTCGGACGAATTCATTAAGTTTATTATGGAGGTTTAAGGTTTCGTATGGTGATGTAAGAAGTTGTTAGGAGGTGTAAGGCAACCTACATCATACTAACGTTCTTTTGGAGTTGCTAATGTGGCATGAAGAGTCGTAAGATGTACTAAGTTGTCGTACGATAATCAAATCACTCGGACGAATTCATTAGGCTTATTATGGAGGTTTAAGGTTTCGTATGGTGATGTAAGGTGTTCTTAGGAGCTGTGAGGCATCCTACATTAAACTAATGTTCTTTTTGAGTTGCTAATGTGGCATGAAGAGTCGTAAGATGTACTAAGTTGCCGTATGATGATCAAATAACTCGGACGAATTCATTAGGCTTATTATGGAGGTTTAAGGTTTCGTATGGTGATGTAAGGTGTTCTTAGGAGCTGTGAGGCATCCTACATTAAACTAATGTTTTTTTTAGTTGCTAATGTGGCATAAAGAGTCGTAAGATATACTAAGTTGACGTACGATGATCAAATAACTCGGACGAATTCATTAGGCTTATTATGGAGGTTTAAGGTTTCGTATGGTGATGTAAGGTGTTCTTAGGAGCTGTAAGGCATTCTACATTATACTAACGTTCTTTTCGAGTTGCTAATGTGGCATGAACATTCGTAAGATGTACTAAGTTGTCGTACGATGATCAAATGACTCGGACGAATTCATTAGGCTTATTATGGAGGTTTAAGGTTTCGTATGGTGATGTAAGGTGTTCTTAGGAGCTGTAAGGCATTCTACATTATACTAACGTTCTTTTCGAGTTGCTAATGTGGCATGAAGAGTCGTAAGATGTACTAATTTGTCGTACGATGATCAAATGACTCGGACGAATTCATTAGGCTTATTATGGAGGTTTAAGGTTTCGTATGGTAATGTAAGGTGTTCTTAGGAGCTGTAAGGCATCCTACATTATATTAACGTTCTTTTCGAGTTGTTAATGTGGCATGAAGAGTCGTAAGATGTACTAAGTTGTCGTACGATAATCAAATGACTCGGACGAATTCATTAGGCTTATTATGGAGGTTTAAGGTTTCGTATGGTGATGTAAGGTGTTCTTAGGAGCTGTGAGGCATCCTACACTAAACTAATGTTCTTTTCAAGTTGCTAATGTGGCATGAAGAGTCGTAAGATGTACTAAGTTGTCGTACGATAATCAAATGACTCAGACGAATTCATTAGGCTTATTATGGAGGTTTAAGGTTTCGTATGGTGATGTAAGGTGTTCTTAGAAGTTGTAAGGCATCCAACATCATACTAACGTTCTTTTCGAGTTGCTAATGTGGCATGAAGAGTCGTAAGATATACTAAGTTGTCGTACGATGATCAAATGACTCGGACGAATTCAATAGGCTTATTAAGGAGGTTTAAGGTTTCGTATGGTGATGTAAGGTGTTCTTAGGAGCTGTAAGGCATTCTACATTATACTAACGTTCTTTTCGAGTTGCTAATGTGGCATGAAGATTCGTAAGATGTACTAAGTTGTCGTACGATGATCAAATGACTCGGACGAATTCATTAAGTTTATTATGGAGGTTTAAGGTTTCGTATGGTGATGTAAGAAGTTGTTAGGAGGTGTAAGGCAACCTACATCATACTAACGTTCTTTTGGAGTTGCTAATGTGGCATGAAGAGTCGTAAGATGTACTAAGTTGTCGTACGATAATCAAATCACTCGGACGAATTCATTAGGCTTATTATGGAGGTTTAAGGTTTCGTATGGTGATGTAAGGTGTTCTTAGGAGCTGTGAGGCATCCTACATTAAACTAATGTTCTTTTTGAGTTGCTAATGTGGCATGAAGAGTCGTAAGATGTACTAAGTTGCCGTATGATGATCAAATAACTCGGACGAATTCATTAGGCTTATTATGGAGGTTTAAGGTTTCGTATGGTGATGTAAGGTGTTCTTAGGAGCTGTGAGGCATCCTACATTAAACTAATGTTTTTTTTAGTTGCTAATGTGGCATAAAGAGTCGTAAGATATACTAAGTTGACGTACGATGATCAAATAACTCGGACGAATTCATTAGGCTTATTATGGAGGTTTAAGGTTTCGTATGGTGATGTAAGGTGTTCTTAGGAGCTGTAAGGCATTCTACATTATACTAACGTTCTTTTCGAGTTGCTAATGTGGCATGAAGATTCGTAAGATGTACTAAGTTGTCGTACGATGATCAAATGACTCGGACGAATTCATTAGGCTTATTATGGAGGTTTAAGGTTTCGTATGGTGATGTAAGGTGTTCTTAGGAGCTGTAAGGCATTCTACATTATACTAACGTTCTTTTCGAGTTGCTAATGTGGCATGAAGAGTCGTAAGATGTACTAATTTGTCGTACGATGATCAAATGACTCGGACGAATTCATTAGGCTTATTATGGAGGTTTAAGGTTTCGTATGGTAATGTAAGGTGTTCTTAGGAGCTGTAAGGCATCCTACATTATATTAACGTTCTTTTCGAGTTGTTAATGTGGCATGAAGAGTCGTAAGATGTACTAAGTTGTCGTACGATAATCAAATGACTCGGACGAATTCATTAGGCTTATTATGGAGGTTTAAGGTTTCGTATGGTGATGTAAGGTGTTCTTAGGAGCTGTGAGGCATCCTACACTAAACTAATGTTCTTTTCAAGTTGCTAATGTGGCATGAAGAGTCGTAAGATGTACTAAGTTGTCGTACGATAATCAAATGACTCAGACGAATTCATTAGGCTTATTATGGAGGTTTAAGGTTTCGTATGGTGATGTAAGGTGTTCTTAGGAGCTGTAAGGCATCCAACATCATACTAACGTTCTTTTCGAGTTGCTAATGTGGCATGAAGAGTCGTAAGATGTACTAAGTTGTCGTACGATAATCAAATCACTCGGACGAATTCATTAGGCTTATTATGGAGGTTTAAGGTTTCGTATGGAGATGTAAGGTGTTCTTAGGAGCTGTGAGGCATCCTACATTAAACTATTGTTCTTTTCAAGTTGCTAATGTGGCATGAAGAGTCGTAAGATGTACTAAGTTGCCGTATGATGATCAAATAACTCGGACGAATTCATTAGGCTTATTATGGAGGTTTAAGGTTTCGTATGGTGATGTAAGGTGTTCTTAGGAGCTGTGAGGCATCCTACATTAAACTAATGTTCTTTTCGAGTTGCTAATGTGGCATGAAGAGTCGTAAGATGTACTAAGTTGCCGTATGATGATCAAATAACTCGGACGAATTCATTAGGCTTATTATGGAGGTTTAAGGTTTCGTATGGTGATGTAAGGTGTTCTTAGGAGCTGTGAGGCATCCTACATTAAACTAATGTTTTTTTTTAGTTGCTAATGTTGCATAAAGAGTCGTAAGATGTACTAAGTTGACGTACGATGATCAAATAACTCGGGCGAATTCATTAGGCTTATTATGGAGGTTTAAGGTTTCGTATGGTGATGTAAGGTGTTCTTAGGACCTGTAAGGCATTCTACATTATACTAACGTTCTTTTCGAGTTGCTAATGTGGCATGAAGAGTCGTAAGATGTACTAAGTTGTCGTACGATAATCAAATGACTCGGACGAATTCATTAAGTTTATTATGGAGGTTTAAGGTTTCGTATGGTGATGTAAGAAGTTGTTAGGAGGTGTAAGGCAACCTACATCATACTAACGTTCTTTTCGAGTTGCTAATGTGGCATGAAGAGTCGTAAGATGTACTAATTTGTCGTACGATGATCAAATGACTCGGACGAATTCATTAGACTTATTATGGAGGTTTAAGGTTTCGTATGGTAATGTAAGGTGTTCTTAGGAGCTGTAAGGCATCCTACATTATATTAACGTTCTTTTCGAGTTGTTAATGTGGCATGAAGAGTCGTAAGATGTACTAAGTTGTCGTACGAAAATCAAATGACTCGGACGAATTCATTAGGCTTATTATGGAGGTTTAAGGTTTCGTATGGTGATGTAAGGTGTTCTTAGGAGCTGTAAGGCATCCTACATTATACTAACGTTCTTTTCGAGTTGCTAATGTGGCATAAAGAGTCATAAGATGTACTAAGTTGCCGTACGATGATCAAATAACTCGGACGAATTCATTAGGCTTATTATGGAGGTTTAAGGTTTCGTATGGTGATGTAAGGTGTTCTTAGGAGCTGTGAGGCATCCTACATTAAACTAATGTTCTTTTCGAGTTGCTAATGTGGCATGAACAGTCCTAAGATGTACTAAGTTGTCGTACGATAATCAAATCACTCGGACGAATTCATTAGGCTTATTATGGAGGTTTAAGGTTTCGTATGGAGATGTAAGGTGTTCTTAGGAGCTGTGAGGCATCCTACATTAAACTAATGTTCTTTTCGAGTTGCTAATGTGGCATGAAGAGTCGTAAGATGTACTAAGTTGCCGTATGATGATCAAATAACTCGGACGAATTCATTAGGCTTATTATGGAGGTTTAAGGTTTCGTATGGTGATGTAAGGTGTTCTTAGGAGCTGTAAGGCATTCTACATTATACTAACGTTCTTTTCGAGTTGCTAATGTGGCATGAATATTCGTAAGATGTACTAAGTTGTCGTACGATGATCAAATGACTCGGACGAATTCATTAAGTTTATTATGTAGGTTTAAGGTTTCGTATGGTGATGTAAGAAGTTGTTAGGAGGTGTAAGGCAACCTACATCATACTAACGTTCTTTTCGAGTTGCTAATGTGGCATGAAGAGTCGTAAGATGTACTAATTTGTCGTACGATGATCAAATGACTCGGACGAATTCATTAGACTTATTATGGAGGTTTAAGGTTTCGTATGGTAATGTAAGGTGTTCTTAGGAGCTGTAAGGCATCCTACATTATATTAACGTTCTTTTCGAGTTGTTAATGTGGCATGAAGAGTCGTAAGATGTACTAAGTTGTCGTACGAAAATCAAATGACTCGGACGAATTCATTAGGCTTATTATGGAGGTTTAAGGTTTCGTATGGTGATGTAAGGTGTTCTTAGGAGCTGTAAGGCATCCTACATTATACTAACGTTCTTTTCGAGTTGCTAATGTGGCATAAAGAGTCATAAGATGTACTAAGTTGCCGTACGATGATCAAATAACTCGGACGAATTCATTAGGCTTATTATGGAGGTTTAAGGTTTCGTATGGTGATGTAAGGTGTTCTTAGGAGTTGTAAGGCATCCAACATCATACTAACGTTCTTTTCGAGTTGCTAATGTGGCATGAAGAGTCGTAAGATATACTAAGTTGTCGTACGATGATCAAATGACTCGGACGAATTCAATAGGCTTATTAAGGAGGTTTAAGGTTTCGTATGGTGATGTAAGGTGTTCTTAGGAGCTGTAAGGCATTCTACATTATACTAACGTTCTTTTCGAGTTGCTAATGTGGCATGAAGATTCGTAAGATGTACTAAGTTGTCGTACGATGATCAAATGACTCGGACGAATTCATTAAGTTTATTATGGAGGTTTAAGGTTTCGTATGGTGATGTAAGAAGTTGTTAGGAGGTGTAAGGCAACCTACATCATACTAACGTTCTTTTCGAGTTGCTAATGTGGCATGAAGAGTCATAAGATGTACTAAGTTGTCGTACGATAATCAAATCACTCGGACGAATTCATTAGGCTTATTATGGAGGTTTAAGGTTTTGTATGGTGATGTAAGGTGTTCTTAGGAGCTGTGAGGCATCCTACATTAAACTAATGTTCTTTTCGAGTTGCTAATGTGGCATGAAGAGTCGTAAGATGTACTAAGTTGCCGTATGATGATCAAATAACTCGGACGAATTAATTAGGCTTATTATGGAGGTTTAAGGTTTCGTATGGTGATGTAAGGTGTTCTTAGGACTGTGAGGCATCCTACATTAAACTAATGTTTTTTTTAGTTGCTAATGTGGCATGAAGAGTCGTAAGATATACTAAGTTGACGTACGATGATCAAATAACTCGGACGAATTCATTAGGCTTATTATGGAGGTTTAAGGTTTCGTATGGTGATGTAAGGTGTTCTTAGGAGCTGTAAGGCATTCTACATTATACTAACGTTCTTTTCGAGTTGCTAATGTGGCATGAAGATTCGTAAGATGTACTAAGTTGTCGTACGATGATCAAATGACTCGGACGAATTCATTAGGCTTATTATGGAGGTTTAAGGTTTCGTATGGTGATGTAAGGTGTTCTTAGGAGCTGTAAGGCATTCTACATTATACTAACGTTCTTTTCGAGTTGCTAATGTGGCATGAAGATTCGTAAGATGTACTAAGTTGTCGTACGTTGATCAAATGACTCGGACGAATTCATTAAGTTTATTATGTAGGTTTAAGGTTTCGTATGGTGATGTAAGAAGTTGTTAGGAGGTGTAAGGCAACCTACATCATACTAACGTTCTTTTCGAGTTGCTAATCTGGCATGAACAGTCGTAAGATGTACTAAGTTGTCGTACGATGATCAAATGACTCGGACGAATTCATTAGGCTTATTATGGAGGTTTAAGGTTTCGTATGGTAATGTAAGGTGTTCTTAGGAGCTGTGAGGCATCCTACATTGAACTAATGTTCTTTTCGAGTTGCTAATGTGGCATGAAGAGTCGTAAGATGTACTAAGTTGACGTACGATGATCAAATCACTCGGACGAATTCATTAGGCTTATTATGGAGGTTTAAGGTTTCGTATGGAGATGTAAGGTGTTCTTAGGAGCTGTGAGGCATCCTACATTATACTAACGTTCTTTTCGAGTTGCTAATGTGGCATGAAGAGTCGTAAGATGTACTAAGTTGTCGTACGATGATCAAATGACTCGGAAGAATTCATTAGGCTTATTAAGGAGGTTTAAGGTTTCGTATGGTGATGTAAGGTGTTCTTAGGAGCTGTAAGGCATTCTACATTATACTAACGTTCTTTTCGAGTTGCTAATGTGGCATGAATATTCGTAAGATGTACTAAGTTGTCGTACGATGATCAAATGACTCGGACGAATTCATTAAGTTTATTATGTAGGTTTAAGGTTTCGTATGGTGATGTAAGAAGTTGTTAGGAGGTGTAAGGCAACCTACATCATACTAACGTTCTTTTCGAGTTGCTAATGTGGCATGAAGAGTCGTAAGATGTACTAATTTGTCGTACGATGATCAAATGACTCGGACGAATTCATTAGACTTATTATGGAGGTTTAAGGTTTCGTATGGTAATGTAAGGTGTTCTTAGGAGCTGTAAGGCATCCTACATTATATTAACGTTCTTTTCGAGTTGTTAATGTGGCATGAAGAGTCGTAAGATGTACTAAGTTGTCGTACGAAAATCAAATGACTCGGACGAATTCATTAGGCTTATTATGGAGGTTTAAGGTTTCGTATGGTGATGTAAGGTGTTCTTAGGAGCTGTAAGGCATCCTACATTATACTAACGTTCTTTTCGAGTTGCTAATGTGGCATGAAGAGTCATAAGATGTACTAAGTTGCCGTACGATGATCAAATAACTCGGACGAATTCATTAGGCTTATTATGGAGGTTTAAGGTTTCGTATGGTGATGTAAGGTGTTCTTAGGAGTTGTAAGGCATCCAACATCATACTAACGTTCTTTTCGAGTTGCTAATGTGGCATGAAGAGTCGTAAGATATACTAAGTTGTCGTACGATGATCAAATGACTCGGACGAATTCAATAGGCTTATTAAGGAGGTTTAAGGTTTCGTATGGTGATGTAAGGTGTTCTTAGGAGCTGTAAGGCATTCTACATTATACTAACGTTCTTTTCGAGTTGCTAATGTGGCATGAAGATTCGTAAGATGTACTAAGTTGTCGTACGATGATCAAATGACTCGGACGAATTCATTAAGTTTATTATGGAGGTTTAAGGTTTCGTATGGTGATGTAAGAAGTTGTTAGGAGGTGTAAGGCAACCTACATCATACTAACGTTCTTTTCGAGTTGCTAATGTGGCATGAAGAGTCATAAGATGTACTAAGTTGTCGTACGATAATCAAATCACTCGGACGAATTCATTAGGCTTATTATGGAGGTTTAAGGTTTTGTATGGTGATGTAAGGTGTTCTTAGGAGCTGTGAGGCATCCTACATTAAACTAATGTTCTTTTCGAGTTGCTAATGTGGCATGAAGAGTCGTAAGATGTACTAAGTTGCCGTATGATGATCAAATAACTCGGACGAATTAATTAGGCTTATTATGGAGGTTTAAGGTTTCGTATGGTGATGTAAGGTGTTCTTAGGAGCTGTGAGGCATCCTACATTATACTAACGTTCTTTTCGAGTTGCTAATGTGGCATGAATATTCGTAAGATGTACTAAGTTGTCGTACGATGATCAAATGACTCGGACGAATTCATTAAGTTTATTATGTAGGTTTAAGGTTTCGTATGGTGATGTAAGAAGTTGTTAGGAGGTGTAAGGCAACCTACATCATACTAACGTTCTTTTCGAGTTGCTAATGTGGCATGAAGAGTCGTAAGATGTACTAATTTGTCGTACGATGATCAAATGACTCGGACGAATTCATTAGACTTATTATGGAGGTTTAAGGTTTCGTATGGTAATGTAAGGTGTTCTTAGGAGCTGTAAGGCATCCTACATTATATTAACGTTCTTTTCGAGTTGTTAATGTGGCATAAAGAGTCGTAAGATGTACTAAGTTGACGTACGATGATCAAATAACTCGGACGAATTCATTAGGCTTATTATGGAGGTTTAAGGTTTCGTATGGTGATGTAAGGTGTTCTTAGGAGCTGTAAGGCATTCTACATTATACTAACGTTCTTTTCGAGTTGCTAATGTGGCATGAAGATTCGTAAGATGTACTAAGTTGTCGTACGATGATCAAATGACTCGGACGAATTCATTAAGTTTATTATGGAGGTTTAAGGTTTCGTATGGTGATGTAAGAAGTTGTTAGGAGGTGTAAGGCAACCTACATCATACTAACGTTCTTTTCGAGTTGCTAATGTGGCATGAAGAGTCATAAGATGTACTAAGTTGTCGTACGATAATCAAATCACTCGGACGAATTCATTAGGCTTATTATGGAGGTTTAAGGTTTTGTATGGTGATGTAAGGTGTTCTTAGGAGCTGTGAGGCATCCTACATTAAACTAATGTTCTTTTCGAGTTGCTAATGTGGCATGAAGAGTCGTAAGATGTACTAAGTTGCCGTATGATGATCAAATAACTCGGACGAATTAATTAGGCTTATTATGGAGGTTTAAGGTTTCGTATGGTGATGTAAGGTGTTCTTAGGAGCTGTGAGGCATCCTACATTATACTAACGTTCTTTTCGAGTTGCTAATGTGGCATGAATATTCGTAAGATGTACTAAGTTGTCGTACGATGATCAAATGACTCGGACGAATTCATTAAGTTTATTATGTAGGTTTAAGGTTTCGTATGGTGATGTAAGAAGTTGTTAGGAGGTGTAAGGCAACCTACATCATACTAACGTTCTTTTCGAGTTGCTAATGTGGCATGAAGAGTCGTAAGATGTACTAATTTGTCGTACGATGATCAAATGACTCGGACGAATTCATTAGACTTATTATGGAGGTTTAAGGTTTCGTATGGTAATGTAAGGTGTTCTTAGGAGCTGTAAGGCATCCTACATTATATTAACGTTCTTTTCGAGTTGTTAATGTGGCATAAAGAGTCGTAAGATGTACTAAGTTGACGTACGATGATCAAATAACTCGGACGAATTCATTAGGCTTATTATGGAGGTTTAAGGTTTCGTATGGTGATGTAAGGTGTTCTTAGGAGCTGTAAGGCATTCTACATTATACTAACGTTCTTTTCGAGTTGCTAATGTGGCATGAAGATTCGTAAGATGTACTAAGTTGTCGTACGATGATCAAATGACTCGGACGAATTCATTAAGTTTATTATGGAGGTTTAAGGTTTCGTATGGTGATGTAAGAAGTTGTTAGGAGGTGTAAGGCAACCTACATCATACTAACGTTCTTTTCGAGTTGCTAATGTGACATGAAGAGTCGTAAGATGTACTAATTTGTCGTACGATGATCAAATGACTCGGACGAATTTATTAGGCTTATTATGGAGGTTTAAGGTTTCGTATGGTAATGTAAGGTGTTCTTAGGAGCTGTAAGGCATCCTACATTATACTAACGTTCTTTTCGAGTTGTTAATGTGGCATGAAGAGTCGTAAGATGTACTAAGTTGTCGTACGATAATCAAATGACTCGGACGAATTCATTAGGCTTATTATGGAGGTTTAAGGTTTCGTATGGTGATATAAGGTGTTCTTAGGAGCTGTAAGGCATCCTACATTATACTAACGTTCTTTTCGAGTTGCTAATGTGGCATGAAGAGTCATAAGATGTACTAAGTTGTCGTACGATGATCAAATAACTCGGACGAATTCATTAGGCTTATTATGGAGGTTTAAGGTTTCGTATGGTGATGTAAGGTGTTCTTAGGAGCTGTGAGGCATCCTACACTAAACTAATGTTCTTTTCGAGTTGCTAATGTGGCATGAACAGTCGTAAGATGTACTAAGTTGTCGTACGATGATCAAATGACTCGGACGAATTCATCAGGCTTATTATGGAGGTTTAAGGTTTCGTATGGTAATGTAAGGTGTGCTTAGGAGCTGTGAGGCATCCTACATTAAACTAATGTTCTTTTCGAGTTGCTAATGTGGCATGAAGAGTCATAAGATGTACTAAGTTGCCGTACGATGATCAAATAACTCGGACGAATTCATTAGGCTTATTATGGAGGTTTAAAGTTTCGTATGGTGATGTAAGGTGTTCTTAGGAGCTGTGAGGCATCCTACACTAAGCTAATGTTCTTTTCGAGTTGCTAATGTGGCATGAAGAGTCGTAAGATGTACTAAGTTGTCGTACGATAATCAAATGACTCAGACGAATTCATTAGGCTTATTATGGAGGTTTAAGGTTTCGTATGGTGATGTAAGGTGTTCTTAGGAGCTGTAAGGCATCCAACATCATACTAACGTTCTTTTCGAGTTGCTAATGTGGCATGAAGAGTCGTAAGATGTACTAAGTTGTCGTACGATAATCAAATCACTCGGACGAATTCATTAGGCTTATTATGGAGGTTTAAGGTTTCGTATGGTGATGTAAGGTGTTCTTAGGAGCTGTAAGGCATTCTACATTATACTAACGTTCTTTTCGAGTTGCTAATGTGGCATGAAGATTCGTAAGATGTACTAAGTTGTCGTACGATGATCAAATGACTCGGACGAATTCATTAAGTTTATTATGGAGGTTTAAGGTTTCGTATGGTGATGTAAGAAGTTGTTAGGAGGTGTAAGGCAACCTACATCATACTAACGTTCTTTTCGAGTTGCTAATGTGACATGAAGAGTCGTAAGATGTACTAATTTGTCGTACGATGATCAAATGACTCGGACGAATTTATTAGGCTTATTATGGAGGTTTAAGGTTTCGTATGGTAATGTAAGGTGTTCTTAGGAGCTGTAAGGCATCCTACATTATACTAACGTTCTTTTCGAGTTGTTAATGTGGCATGAAGAGTCGTAAGATGTACTAAGTTGTCGTACGATAATCAAATGACTCGGACGAATTCATTAGGCTTATTATGGAGGTTTAAGGTTTCGTATGGTGATATAAGGTGTTCTTAGGAGCTGTAAGGCATCCTACATTATACTAACGTTCTTTTCGAGTTGCTAATGTGGCATGAAGAGTCATAAGATGTACTAAGTTGTCGTACGATGATCAAATAACTCGGACGAATTCATTAGGCTTATTATGGAGGTTTAAGGTTTCGTATGGTGATGTAAGGTGTTCTTAGGAGCTGTGAGGCATCCTACACTAAACTAATGTTCTTTTCGAGTTGCTAATGTGGCATGAACAGTCGTAAGATGTACTAAGTTGTCGTACGATGATCAAATGACTCGGACGAATTCATCAGGCTTATTATGGAGGTTTAAGGTTTCGTATGGTAATGTAAGGTGTGCTTAGGAGCTGTGAGGCATCCTACATTAAACTAATGTTCTTTTCGAGTTGCTAATGTGGCATGAAGAGTCATAAGATGTACTAAGTTGCCGTACGATGATCAAATAACTCGGACGAATTCATTAGGCTTATTATGGAGGTTTAAAGTTTCGTATGGTGATGTAAGGTGTTCTTAGGAGCTGTGAGGCATCCTACACTAAGCTAATGTTCTTTTCGAGTTGCTAATGTGGCATGAAGAGTCGTAAGATGTACTAAGTTGTCGTACGATAATCAAATGACTCAGACGAATTCATTAGGCTTATTATGGAGGTTTAAGGTTTCGTATGGTGATGTAAGGTGTTCTTAGGAGCTGTAAGGCATCCAACATCATACTAACGTTCTTTTCGAGTTGCTAATGTGGCATGAAGAGTCGTAAGATGTACTAAGTTGTCGTACGATAATCAAATCACTCGGACGAATTCATTAGGCTTATTATGGAGGTTTAAGGTTTCGTATGGTGATGTAAGGTGTTCTTAGGAGCTGTAAGGCATTCTACATTATACTAACGTTCTTTTCGAGTTGCTAATGTGGCATGAAGATTCGTAAGATGTACTAAGTTGTCGTACGATGATCAAATGACTCGGACGAATTCATTAAGTTTATTATGGAGGTTTAAGGTTTCGTATGGTGATGTAAGAAGTTGTTAGGAGGTGTAAGGCAACCTACATCATACTAACGTTCTTTTCGAGTTGCTAATGTGACATGAAGAGTCGTAAGATGTACTAATTTGTCGTACGATGATCAAATGACTCGGACGAATTTATTAGGCTTATTATGGAGGTTTAAGGTTTCGTATGGTAATGTAAGGTGTTCTTAGGAGCTGTAAGGCATCCTACATTATACTAACGTTCTTTTCGAGTTGTTAATGTGGCATGAAGAGTCGTAAGATGTACTAAGTTGTCGTACGATAATCAAATGACTCGGACGAATTCATTAGGCTTATTATGGAGGTTTAAGGTTTCGTATGGTGATATAAGGTGTTCTTAGGAGCTGTAAGGCATCCTACATTATACTAACGTTCTTTTCGAGTTGCTAATGTGGCATGAAGAGTCATAAGATGTACTAAGTTGTCGTACGATGATCAAATAACTCGGACGAATTCATTAGGCTTATTATGGAGGTTTAAGGTTTCGTATGGTGATGTAAGGTGTTCTTAGGAGCTGTGAGGCATCCTACACTAAACTAATGTTCTTTTCGAGTTGCTAATGTGGCATGAACAGTCGTAAGATGTACTAAGTTGTCGTACGATGATCAAATGACTCGGACGAATTCATCAGGCTTATTATGGAGGTTTAAGGTTTCGTATGGTAATGTAAGGTGTGCTTAGGAGCTGTGAGGCATCCTACATTAAACTAATGTTCTTTTCGAGTTGCTAATGTGGCATGAAGAGTCATAAGATGTACTAAGTTGCCGTACGATGATCAAATAACTCGGACGAATTCATTAGGCTTATTATGGAGGTTTAAAGTTTCGTATGGTGATGTAAGGTGTTCTTAGGAGCTGTGAGGCATCCTACACTAAGCTAATGTTCTTTTCGAGTTGCTAATGTGGCATGAAGAGTCGTAAGATGTACTAAGTTGTCGTACGATAATCAAATGACTCAGACGAATTCATTAGGCTTATTATGGAGGTTTAAGGTTTCGTATGGTGATGTAAGGTGTTCTTAGGAGCTGTAAGGCATCCAACATCATACTAACGTTCTTTTCGAGTTGCTAATGTGGCATGAAGAGTCGTAAGATGTACTAAGTTGTCGTACGATAATCAAATCACTCGGACGAATTCATTAGGCTTATTATGGAGGTTTAAGGTTTCGTATGGTGATGTAAGGTGTTCTTAGGAGCTGTAAGGCATTCTACATTATACTAACGTTCTTTTCGAGTTGCTAATGTGGCATGAAGATTCGTAAGATGTACTAAGTTGTCGTACGATGATCAAATGACTCGGACGAATTCATTAAGTTTATTATGGAGGTTTAAGGTTTCGTATGGTGATGTAAGAAGTTGTTAGGAGGTGTAAGGCAACCTACATCATACTAACGTTCTTTTCGAGTTGCTAATGTGACATGAAGAGTCGTAAGATGTACTAATTTGTCGTACGATGATCAAATGACTCGGACGAATTTATTAGGCTTATTATGGAGGTTTAAGGTTTCGTATGGTAATGTAAGGTGTTCTTAGGAGCTGTAAGGCATCCTACATTATACTAACGTTCTTTTCGAGTTGTTAATGTGGCATGAAGAGTCGTAAGATGTACTAAGTTGTCGTACGATAATCAAATGACTCGGACGAATTTATTAGGCTTATTATGGAGGTTTAAGGTTTCGTATGGTGATATAAGGTGTTCTTAGGAGCTGTAAGGCATCCTACATTATACTAACGTTCTTTTCGAGTTGCTAATGTGGCATGAAGAGTCATAAGATGTACTAAGTTGTCGTACGATGATCAAATAACTCGGACGAATTCATTAGGCTTATTATGGAGGTTTAAGGTTTCGTATGGTGATGTAAGGTGTTCTTAGGAGCTGTGAGGCATCCTACACTAAACTAATGTTCTTTTCGAGTTGCTAATGTGGCATGAAGAGTCGTAAGATGTACTAAGTTGTCGTACGATAATCAAATGACTCAGACGAATTCATTAGGCTTATTATGGAGGTTTAAGGTTTCGTATGGTGATGTAAGGTGTTCTTAGGAGCTGTAAGGCATCCAACATCATACTAACGTTCTTTTCGAGTTGCTAATGTGGCATGAAGAGTCGTAAGATGTACTAAGTTGTCGTACGATAATCAAATCACTCGGACGAATTCATTAGGCTTATTATGGAGGTTTAAGGTTTCGTATGGAGATGTAAGGTGTTCTTAGGAGCTGTGAGGCATCCTACATTAAACTAATGTTCTTTTCGAGTTGCTAATGTGGCATGAAGAGTCGTAAGATGTACTAAGTTGCCGTATGATGATCAAATAACTCGGACGAATTCATTAGGCTTATTATGGAGGTTTAAGGTTTCGTATGGTGATGTAAGGTGTTCTTAGGAGCTGTGAGGCATCCTACATTAAATTAATGTTTTTTTTAGTTGCTAATGTGGCATAAAGAGTCGTAAGATGTACTAAGTTGACGTACGATGATCAAATAACTCGGACGAATTCATTAGGCTTATTATGGAGGTTTAAGGTTTCGTATGGTGATGTAAGGTGTTCTTAGGAGCTGTAAGGCATTCTTCATTATACTAACGTTCTTTTCGAGTTGCAATATGGCATGAAGATTCGTAAGATGTACTAAGTTGTCGTACGATGATCAAATGACTCGGACGAATTCATTAAGTTTATTATGGAGGTTTAAGGTTTCGTATGGTGATGTAAGAAGTTGTTAGGAGGTGTAAGGCAACCTACTTCATACTAACGTTCTTTTCGAGTTGCTAATGTGGCATGAACAGTCGTAAGATGTACTAAGTTGTCGTACGATGATCAAATGACTCGGACGAATTCATCAGGCTTATTATGGAGGTTTAAGGTTTCGTATGGTAATGTAAGGTGTTCTTAGGAGCTGTGAGGCATCCTACATTAAACTAATGTTCTTTTCGAGTTGCTAATGTGGCATGAAGAGTCATAAGATGTACTAAGTTGCCGTACGATGATCAAATAACTCGGACGAATTCATTAGGCTTATTATGGAGGTTTAAAGTTTCGTATGGTGATGTAAGGTGTTCTTAGGAGCTGTGAGGCATCCTACACTAAGCTAATGTTCTTTTCGAGTTGCTAATGTGGCATGAAGAGTCGTAAGATGTACTAAGTTGTCGTACGATAATCAAATGACTCAGACGAATTCATTAGGCTTATTATGGAGGTTTAAGGTTTCGTATGGTGATGTAAGGTGTTCTTAGGAGCTGTAAGGCATCCAACATCATACTAACGTTCTTTTCGAGTTGCTAATGTGGCATGAAGAGTCGTAAGATGTACTAAGTTGTCGTACGATAATCAAATCACTCGGACGAATTCATTAGGCTTATTATGGAGGTTTAAGGTTTCGTATGGTGATGTAAGGTGTTCTTAGGAGCTGTAAGGCATTCTACATTATACTAACGTTCTTTTCGAGTTGCTAATGTGGCATGAAGATTCGTAAGATGTACTAAGTTGTCGTACGATGATCAAATGACTCGGACGAATTCATTAAGTTTATTATGGAGGTTTAAGGTTTCGTATGGTGATGTAAGAAGTTGTTAGGAGGTGTAAGGCAACCTACATCATACTAACGTTCTTTTCGAGTTGCTAATGTGACATGAAGAGTCGTAAGATGTACTAAGTTGTCGTACGATAATCAAATCACTCGGACGAATTCATTAGGCTTATTATGGAGGTTTAAGGTTTCGTATGGAGATGTAAGGTGTTCTTAGGAGCTGTGAGGCATCCTACATTAAACTAATGTTCTTTTCGAGTTGCTAATGTGGCATGAAGAGTCGTAAGATGTACTAAGTTGTCGTACGATAATCAAATCACTCGGACGAATTCATTAGGCTTATTATGGAGGTTTAAGGTTTCGTATGGAGATGTAAGGTGTTCTTAGGAGCTGTGAGGCATCCTACATTAAACTAATGTTCTTTTCGAGTTGCTAATGTGGCATGAAGAGTCGTAAGATGTACTAAGTTGCCGTATGATGATCAAATAACTCGGACGAATTCATTAGGCTTATTATGGAGGTTTAAGGTTTCGTATGGTGATGTAAGGTGTTCTTAGGAGCTGTGAGGCATCCTACATTAAACTAATGTTTTTTTTAGTTGCTAATGTGGCATAAAGAGTCGTAAGATGTACTAAGTTGACGTACGATGATCAAATAACTCGGACGAATTCATTAGGCTTATTATGGAGGTTTAAGGTTTCGTATGGTGATGTAAGGTGTTCTTAGGAGCTGTGAGGCATCCTACACTAAACTAATGTTCTTTTCGAGTTGCTAATGTGGCATGAAGAGTCGTAAGATGTACTAAGTTGTCGTACGATAATCAAATGACTCAGACGAATTCATTAGGCTTATTATGGAGGTTTAAGGTTTCGTATGGTGATGTAAGGTGTTCTTAGGAGCTGTAAGGCATCCAACATCATACTAACGTTCTTTTCGAGTTGCTAATGTGGCATGAAGAGTCGTAAGATGTACTAAGTTGTCGTACGATAATCAAATCACTCGGACGAATTCATTAGGCTTATTATGGAGGTTTAAGGTTTCGTATGGAGATGTAAGGTGTTCTTAGGAGCTGTGAGGCATCCTACATTAAACTAATGTTCTTTTCGAGTTGCTAATGTGGCATGAAGAGTCGTAAGATGTACTAAGTTGCCGTATGATGATCAAATAACTCGGACGAATTCATTAGGCTTATTATGGAGGTTTAAGGTTTCGTATGGTGATGTAAGGTGTTCTTAGGAGCTGTGAGGCATCCTACATTAAATTAATGTTTTTTTTAGTTGCTAATGTGGCATAAAGAGTCGTAAGATGTACTAAGTTGACGTACGATGATCAAATAACTCGGACGAATTCATTAGGCTTATTATGGAGGTTTAAGGTTTCGTATGGTGATGTAAGGTGTTCTTAGGAGCTGTAAGGCATTCTACATTATACTAACGTTCTTTTCGAGTTGCAATATGGCATGAAGATTCGTAAGATGTACTAAGTTGTCGTACGATGATCAAATGACTCGGACGAATTCATTAAGTTTATTATGGAGGTTTAAGGTTTCGTATGGTGATGTAAGAAGTTGTTAGGAGGTGTAAGGCAACCTACTTCATACTAACGTTCTTTTCGAGTTGCTAATGTGGCATGAACAGTCGTAAGATGTACTAAGTTGTCGTACGATGATCAAATGACTCGGACGAATTCATCAGGCTTATTATGGAGGTTTAAGGTTTCGTATGGTAATGTAAGGTGTTCTTAGGAGCTGTGAGGCATCCTACATTAAACTAATGTTCTTTTCGAGTTGCTAATGTGGCATGAAGAGTCATAAGATGTACTAAGTTGCCGTACGATGATCAAATAACTCGGACGAATTCATTAGGCTTATTATGGAGGTTTAAAGTTTCGTATGGTGATGTAAGGTGTTCTTAGGAGCTGTGAGGCATCCTACACTAAGCTAATGTTCTTTTCGAGTTGCTAATGTGGCATGAAGAGTCGTAAGATGTACTAAGTTGTCGTACGATAATCAAATGACTCAGACGAATTCATTAGGCTTATTATGGAGGTTTAAGGTTTCGTATGGTGATGTAAGGTGTTCTTAGGAGCTGTAAGGCATCCAACATCATACTAACGTTCTTTTCGAGTTGCTAATGTGGCATGAAGAGTCGTAAGATGTACTAAGTTGTCGTACGATAATCAAATCACTCGGACGAATTCATTAGGCTTATTATGGAGGTTTAAGGTTTCGTATGGTGATGTAAGGTGTTCTTAGGAGCTGTAAGGCATTCTACATTATACTAACGTTCTTTTCGAGTTGCTAATGTGGCATGAAGATTCGTAAGATGTACTAAGTTGTCGTACGATGATCAAATGACTCGGACGAATTTATTAGGCTTATTATGGAGGTTTAAGGTTTCGTATGGTAATGTAAGGTGTTCTTAGGAGCTGTAAGGCATCCTACATTATATTAACGTTCTTTTCGAGTTGTTAATGTGGCATGAAGAGTCGTAAGATGTACTAAGTTGTCGTACGATAATCAAATGACTCGGACGAATTCATTAGGCTTATTATGGAGGTTTAAGGTTTCGTATGGTGATATAAGGTGTTCTTAGGAGCTGTAAGGCATCCTACATTATACTAACGTTCTTTTCGAGTTGCTAATGTGGCATGAAGAGTCATAAGATGTACTAAGTTGTCGTACGATGATCAAATAACTCGGACGAATTCATTAGGCTTATTATGGAGGTTTAAGGTTTCGTATGGTGATGTAAGGTGTTCTTAGGAGCTGTGAGGCATCCTACACTAAACTAATGTTCTTTTCGAGTTGCTAATGTGGCATGAAGAGTCGTAAGATTTACTAAGTTGTCGTACGATAATCAAATGACTCAGACGAATTCATTAGGCTTATTATGGAGGTTTAAGGTTTCGTATGGTGATGTAAGGTGTTCTTAGGAGCTGTAAGGCATCCAACATCATACTAACGTTCTTTTCGAGTTGCTAATGTGGCATGAAGAGTCGTAAGATGTACTAAGTTGTCGTACGATAATCAAATCACTCGGACGAATTCATTAGGCTTATTATGGAGGTTTAAGGTTTCGTATGGAGATGTAAGGTGTTCTTAGGAGCTGTGAGGCATCCTACATTAAACTAATGTTCTTTTCGAGTTGCTAATGTGGCATGAAGAGTCGTAAGATGTACTAAGTTTCCGTACGATGATCAAATAACTCGGACGAATTCATTAGGCTTATTATGGAGGTTTAAGGTTTCGTATGGTGATGTAAGGTGTTCTTAGGAGTTGTAAGGCATCCAACATCATACTAACGTTCTTTTCGAGTTGCTAATGTGGCATGAAGAGTCGTAAGATGTACTAAGTTGTCGTACGATGATCAAATGACTCGGACGAATTCATTAGGCTTATTAAGGAGGTTTAAGGTTTCGTATGGTGATGTAAGGTGTTCTTAGGAGCTGTAAGGCATTCTACATTATACTAACGTTCTTTTCGAGTTGCTAATGTGGCATGAAGATTCGTAAGATGTACTAAGTTGTCGTACGATGATCAAATGACTCGGACGAATTCATTAAGTTTATTATGGAGGTTTAAGGTTTCGTATGGTGATGTAAGAAGTTGTTAGGAGGTGTAAGGCAACCTACATCATAATAACGTTCTTTTCGAGTTGCTAATGTGACATGAAGAGTCGTAAGATGTACTAATTTGTCGTACGATGATCAAATGACTCGGACGAATTTATTAGGCTTATTATGGAGGTTTAAGGTTTCGTATGGTAATGTAAGGTGTTCTTAGGAGCTGTAAGGCATCCTACATTATATTAACGTTCTTTTCGAGTTGTTAATGTGGCATGAAGAGTCGTAAGATGTACTAAGTTGTCGTACGATAATCAAATGACTCGGACGAATTCATTAGGCTTATTATGGAGGTTTAAGGTTTCGTATGGTGATATAAGGTGTTCTTAGGAGCTGTAAGGCATCCTACATTATACTAACGTTCTTTTCGAGTTGCTAATGTGGCATGAAGAGTCATAAGATGTACTAAGTTGTCGTACGATGATCAAATAACTCGGACGAATTCATTAGGCTTATTATGGAGGTTTAAGGTTTCGTATGGTGATGTAAGGTGTTCTTAGGAGCTGTGAGGCATCCTACACTAAACTAATGTTCTTTTCGAGTTGCTAATGTGGCATGAAGAGTCGTAAGATGTACTAAGTTGTCGTACGATAATCAAATGACTCAGACGAATTCATTAGGCTTATTATGGAGGTTTAAGGTTTCGTATGGTGATGTAAGGTGTTCTTAGGAGCTGTAAGGCATCCAACATCATACTAACGTTCTTTTCGAGTTGCTAATGTGGCATGAAGAGTCGTAAGATGTACTAAGTTGTCGTACGATAATCAAATCACTCGGACGAATTCATTAGGCTTATTATGGAGGTTTAAGGTTTCGTATGGAGATGTAAGGTGTTCTTAGGAGCTGTGAGGCATCCTACATTAAACTAATGTTCTTTTCGAGTTGCTAATGTGGCATGAAGAGTCGTAAGATGTACTAAGTTGCCGTATGATGATCAAATAACTCGGACGAATTCATTAGGCTTATTATGGAGGTTTAAGGTTTCGTATGGTGATGTAAGGTGTTCTTAGGAGCTGTGAGGCATCCTACATTAAACTAATGTTTTTTTTTAGTTTATAATGTGGCATAAAGAGTCGTAAGATGTACTAAGTTGACGTACGATGATCAAATAACTCGGACGAATTCATTAGGCTTATTATGGAGGTTTAAGGTTTCGTATGGTGATGTAAGGTGTTCTTAGGAGCTGTAAGGCATTCTACATTATACTAACGTTCTTTTCGAGTTGCAATGTGGCATGAAGATTCGTAAGATGTACTAAGTTGTCGTACGATGATCAAATGACTCGGACGAATTCATTAAGTTTATTATGGAGGTTTAAGGTTTTGTATGGTGATGTAAGAAGTTATTAGGAGGTGTAAGGCAACCTACTTCATACTAACGTTCTTTTCGAGTTGCTAATGTGGCATGAACAGTCGTAAGATGTACTAAGTTGTCGTACGATGATCAAATGACTCGGACGAATTCATTAGGCTTATTATGGAGGTTTAAGGTTTCGTATGGTAATGTAAGGTGTTCTTAGGAGCTGTGAGGCATCCTACATTAAACTAATGTTCTTTTCGAGTTGCTAATGTGGCATGAAGAGTCGTAAGATGTACTAAGTTTCCGTACGATGATCAAATAACTCGGACGAATTCATTAGGCTTATTATGGAGGTTTAAGGTTTCGTATGGTGATGTAAGGTGTTCTTAGGAGCTGTAAGGCATTCTACATTATACTAACGTTCTTTTCGAGTTGCTAATGTGGCATGAAGATTCGTAAGATGTACTAAGTTTTCGTACGATGATCAAATGACTCGGACGAATTCATTAGGCTTATTAAGGAGGTTTAAGGTTTCGTATGGAGATGTAAGGTGTTCTTAGGAGCTGTGAGGCATCCTACATTAAACTAATGTTCTTTTCGAGTTGCTAATGTGGCATGAAGAGTCGTAAGATGTACTAAGTTTCCGTACGATGATCAAATAACTCGGACGAATTCATTAGGCTTATTATGGAGGTTTAAGGTTTCGTATGGTGATGTAAGGTGTTCTTAGGAGCTGTAAGGCATTCTACATTATACTAACGTTCTTTTCGAGTTGCTAATGTGGCATGAAGATTCGTAAGATGTACTAAGTTGTCGTACGATGATCAAATGACTCGGACGAATTCATTAGGCTTATTAAGGAGGTTTAAGGTTTCGTATGGTGATGTAAGGTGTTCTTAGGAGCTGTAAGGCATTCTACATTATACTAACGTTCTTTTCGAGTTGCTAATGTGGCATGAAGATTCGTAAGATGTACTAAGTTGTCGTACGATGATCAAATGACTCGGACGAATTCATTAAGTTTATTATGGAGGTTTAAGGTTTCGTATGGTGATGTAAGAAGTTGTTAGGAGGTGTAAGGCAACCTACATCATACTAACGTTCTTTTCGAGTTGCTAATGTGGCATGAAGAGTCGTAAGATGTACTAATTTGTCGTACGATGATCAAATGACTCGGACGAATTTATTAGGCTTATTATGGAGGTTTAAGGTTTCGTATGGTAATGTAAGGTGTTCTTAGGAGCTGTAAGGCAACCTACATCATACTAACGTTCTTTTCGAGTTGCTAATGTGGCATGAAGAGTCGTAAGATGTACTAATTTGTCGTACGATGATCAAATGACTCGGACGAATTTATTAGGCTTATTATGGAGGTTTAAGGTTTCGTATGGTAATGTAAGGTGTTCTTAGGAGCTGTAAGGCAACCTACATCATACTAACGTTCTTTTCGAGTTGCTAATGTGGCATGAAGAGTCGTAAGATGTACTAATTTGTCGTACGATGATCAAATGACTCGGACGAATTTATTAGGCTTATTATGGAGGTTTAAGGTTTCGTATGGTAATGTAAGGTGTTCTTAGGAGCTGTAAGGCATCCTACATTATATTAACGTTCTTTTCGAGTTGTTAATGTGGCATGAAGAGTCGTAAGATATACTAAGTTGTCGTACGATAATCAAATGACTCGGACGAATTCATTAGGCTTATTAAGGAGGTTTAAGGTTTCGTATGGTGATGTAAGGTGTTCTTAGGAGCTGTAAGGCATCCAACATCATACTAACGTTCTTTTCGAGTTGCTAATGTGGCATGAAGAGTCGTAAGATGTACTAAGTTGTCGTACGATAATCAAATCACTCGGACGAATTCATTAGGCTTATTATGGAGGTTTAAGGTTTCGTATGGAGATGTAAGGTGTTCTTAGGAGCTGTGAGGCATCCTACATTAAACTAATGTTCTTTTCGAGTTGCTAATGTGGCATGAAGAGTCGTAAGATGTACTAAGTTGCCGTATGATGATCAAATAACTCGGACGAATTCATTAGGCTTATTATGGAGGTTTAAGGTTTCGTATGGTGATGTAAGGTGTTCTTAAGAGCTGTGAGGCATCCTACATTAAACTAATGTTTTTTTTTAGTTGCTAATGTGGCATAAAGAGTCGTAAGATGTACTAAGTTGACGTACGATGATCAAATAACTCGGACGAATTCATTAGGCTTATTATGGAGGTTTAAGGTTTCGTATGGTGATGTAAGGTGTTCTTAGGAGCTGTAAGGCATTCTACATTATACTAACGTTCTTTTCGAGTTGCAATGTGGCATGAAGATTCGTAAGATGTACTAAGTTGTCGTACGATGATCAAATGACTCGGACGAATTCATTAGGCTTATTATGGAGGTTTAAGGTTTCGTATGGTAATGTAAGGTGTTCTTAGGAGCTGTGAGGCATCCTACATTAAACTAATGTTCTTTTCGAGTTGCTAATGTGGCATGAAGAGTCGTAAGATGTACTAAGTTGACGTACGATGATCAAATCACTCGGACGAATTCATTAGGCTTATTATGGAGGTTTAAGGTTTCGTATGGAGATGTAAGGTGTTCTTAGGAGCTGTGAGGCATCCTACATTAAACTAATGTTCTTTTCGAGTTGCTAATGTGGCATGAAGAGTCGTAAGATGTACTAAGTTTCCGTACGATGTTCAAATAACTCGGACGAATTCATTAGGCTTATTATGGAGGTTTAAGGTTTCGTATGGTAATGTAAGGTGTTCTTAGGAGCTGTAAGGCATCCTACATTATATTAACGTTCTTTTCGAGTTGTTAATGTGGCATGAAGAGTCGTAAGATGTACTAAGTTGTCGTACGATAATCAAATGACTCGGACGAATTCATTAGGCTTATTATGGAGGTTTAAGGTTTCGTATGGTGATGTAAGGTGTTCTTAGGAGCTGTAAGGCATCCTACATTATATTAACGTTCTTTTCGAGTTGTTAATGTGGCATGAAGAGTCGTAAGATATACTAAGTTGTCGTACGATAATCAAATGACTCGGACGAATTCATTAGGCTTATTAAGGAGGTTTAAGGTTTCGTATGGTGATGTAAGGTGTTCTTAGGAGCTGTAAGGCATTCTACATTATACTAACGTTCTTTTCGAGTTGCTAATGTGGCATGAAGATTCGTAAGATGTACTAAGTTGTCGTACGATGATCAAATGACTCGGACGAATTCATTAAGTTTATTATGGAGGTTTAAGGTTTCGTATGGTGATGTAAGAAGTTGTTAGGAGGTGTAAGGCAACCTACAACATACTAACGTTCTTTTCGAGTTGCTAATGTGACATGAAGAGTCGTAAGATGTACTAATTTGTCGTACGATGATCAAATGACTCGGACGAATTTATTAGGCTTATTATGGAGGTTTAAGGTTTCGTATGGTAATGTAAGGTGTTCTTAGGAGCTGTAAGGCATCCTACATTATATTAACGTTCTTTTCGAGTTGTTAATGTGGCATGAAGAGTCGTAAGATGTACTAAGTTGTCGTACGATAATCAAATGACTCGGACGAATTCATTAGGCTTATTATGGAGGTTTAAGGTTTCGTATGGTGATATAAGGTGTTCTTAGGAGCTGTAAGGCATCCTACATTATACTAACGTTCTTTTCGAGTTGCTAATGTGGCATGAAGAGTCATAAGATGTACTAAGTTGTCGTACGATGATCAAATAACTCGGACGAATTCATTAGGCTTATTATGGAGGTTTAAGGTTTCGTATGGTGATGTAAGGTGTTCTTAGGAGCTGTGAGGCATCCTACACTAAACTAATGTTCTTTTCGAGTTGCTAATGTGGCATGAAGAGTCGTAAGATGTACTAAGTTGTCGTACGATAATCAAATGACTCAGACGAATTCATTAGGCTTATTATGGAGGTTTAAGGTTTCGTATGGTGATGTAAGGTGTTCTTAGGAGCTGTGAGGCATCCTACACTAAACTAATGTTCTTTTTTTTTGGGTAAAGGGTTACCCCGGTGATTCTATTATAAAGACAACCGTCAATGAAGTACAAGTAGTGAGGAAGCGTTCCACACTAGTTCATATATGGGACAGGCCCCACATATGTGAACATAAAAACAAAAAAACCCACAAAACAACACCAAGACAAACCAAACAATCTAGCCTACCACAATTTGATGACATAAACAAAATTAAATAAAAAACCATTTCATCAGCCGCCATCATCAAAAGTGTAGATTCCACCCCAAAGAAACCTCAACCAATATTGCCAGCAGATCAACTCCCTAGTAATCCAGAATATCAGACAAACCATTAACACCCGATGTAGAAGGAGTACCTGCCCTCTTAGAACCCGATGGAGATTCTAGCGCCATTGCCATGCTCATCATATACCTTGCCATCCCATTATCCATATCTAAAACCTCATCCACTTCCGAATCCGAGTCAAACCTAGAGCTTTCCTTATCCATGTTCCCTTTCACCTTGTCTGTCTCAATTTCATCTATTTTCTCCACAGATAACGCCTCAAAAGGGTTTGATGTAGTTAGATCAGATTTACCCATATTTGAACCACTTTTAGTCTCCATAGTATCAATCTTTGTCACTTGCTTTGTAACATGTTGCACTTCCTTCCCTTTTTTGTTAACTGGACGGTACTCGAATTGGGGCTTTTTTAAAGCAACCCCAAATCTTTTTGCAGCTTTCTTACCCTTTACTTCCTTAAACCCTTTATCATCCTCTCTAGCATTTGTGGTCTGCTCATGCTTATTCGTATTAGTACAATCAGCATCATTATGGCCAAAAACACAACAATGACCACATCTTGGAGGCTTCCACTCATACTCAACCATCACATGTGCTGCTCCAAACCCATCCCCCTCTAATTCTGGAATAGCAACAGATATCTCTTCTTTAAACCCCGCATCCGCTGAGATCTCAACCAAAGCTCTTGCAAAGCTACTTCTACCCCACGTGTTTGCACACATAGAGCTTGTGAATGAATCCAACAACTTTGGAGTCCCAATTTGCGAAACCAAAAGACTCAAACCAACATCAGAATAAGCTACCAACGGGATATCATGCAATTTTACCCAAACAGATACATTCTTGATATCATCCTTGTGTAGCTTTGTGTTAGGGGACCAGACATTCAGGATAATCGGTTTATTACGAATTATCCAAGGCCCTGCTTCGATCACATCCATCATCCCCTTCCTATCATTAAACTTAAAAAAGAAAAAGCCATTTGCATTCATCATTGACTTTTGCAAGCCAAATTTTTTCCAATGAGTTTTAGCAAAGTATTCAACCACTGGATACGCTACCCTATCCCCCAAAAAGTAGCCATACAAAGTAAATTCAAGTTTATTACAAATCATACGGACAGTCTCTTTGGGTAATACAACATCAAAACCTTCTTTTTTCTCCTCATTCACCATATAACCGAACTTAACTGGTGTTATAGGTAATTCAGACTTTGGTTGAACAATAGCAGCATACGTTGTATTCAAATTAGACTTACCGGGTGCATCATTCACACTAGTCGCATGAGCAAGAGAACCCACAGATGCATCAGCCGTATGCTTGTGAACTGAATCAGTCATGTGAGATGAATCAGTCGTATGACTTGTTGTATCATTATGCTTAGCCGTGTCAACCCCATGAGGTTCAAGATTTGTTGTATCATTCTGCTTAGCCGTGTCAACCCCATGAGGCAGATTAGGGTTTATGGATGAACCCCTAATCGCCTTTTCCTGATTCAACAAATTGCAACGTGGATTGCCATCGATCTTTAGCACCTTACTAGCCAAATTACCACCTTTCATACTCGTTTTTATGATCAGAAACGAATCTGATATAAAAACCCAAGAACAGGCCAAACCCTAATTGCACAAAAGAAACTAGGGTTTTAGGTACTATATGACACTAGATGAACGAATTAAGGATCAAGTAACAAACCCAAGAATCAAGAAACGATCAAGAAAGAAGAAACGAATCAAGAAATCAGATTCAAGAGCTAAAAAACGAATTAGGGTTTATGTAACCCTAATAACCAGCCGTAACAACCCAATAACAACCCAAGATCAAGAAACAAGATTCAAGAATCAAGATTCAAGAATCAAGGTTCAAGAATCAAGATTCAAGAACAAGAAACGAATCAAGAACCAGCCAAATCAGCCCAAAATCGCCAAAATCGCCCCCCCTCTCTTAAACTAATGTTCTTTTCGAGTTGCTAATGTGGCATGAAGAGTCGTAAGATGTACTAAGTTGTCGTACGATAATCAAATGACTCAGACGAATTCATTAGGCTTATTATGGAGGTTTAAGGTTTCGTATGGTGATGTAAGGTGTTCTTAGGAGCTGTAAGGCATCCAACATCATACTAACGTTCTTTTTTTTTTGGGTAAAGGGTTACCCCGGTGATTCTATTATAAAGACAACCGTCAATGAAGAACAAGTAGTGAGGAAGCGTTCCACACTAGTTCATATATGGGACAGGCCCCACATATGTGAACATAAAAACAAAAGACCAACAAAACAACACCAAGACAAACCAAACAATCTAGCCTACCACAAATTGATGACATAAACAAAGTTAAATAAAAACCATTTACATCAGCCGCCATCTTCAAAAGTGTAGCTTCCACCCGAAAGAAACCTCAACCAATGTTGCCAGCAGATCAACTCCCTAGTAATCCAGAATATCAGACAAACCATTAACACCCGATGTAGAAGGAGTACATGCCCTCTTAGAACCCGATGGAGATTCTAGCGCCATTGCCATGCTCATCATATACCTTGCCATCCCATTATCCATATCTAAAACCTCATCCACTTCCGAATCCGAGTCAAACCTAGAACTTTCCTTATCCATGTTCCCTTTCACCTTGTCTGTCTCAATTTCATCTATTTTCTCCACAGATAACGCCTCAAAAGGGTTTGATGTAGTTAAATCAGATTTACCCATATTTGAGCCACTTTTAGTCTCCATAGTATCAATCGTTGTCACTTGCTTTGTAACATGTTGCACTTCCTTCCCTTTTTTGTTAACTGGACGGTACTCGAATTGGGGCTTTTTTAAAGCAACCCCAAATCTTTTTGCAGCTTTCTTACCCTTTACTTCCTTAAACCCTTTATCATCCTCTCTAGCATTTGAATTTTGCTCATGCTTAGTCACATTTGGGCATCCAGCATCAATATGGCCAAAGACACAACATTGACCACATCTTGGAGGCTTCCATTCATACTCAACAGAAACCTTTGCAGATCCAAACTCATCCCCTTCTAATTCCGGAATAGCAATAGATAACTCCTCCTTAAAACCCGATTCCGCCAAGATCTCAACCAAAGCTCTCGCAAAACTACCTCTACCCCATGCATTTGCACACATGGAGCTTGTGAAAGAATCCAGTAGTTTTGGGGTCCCAATTTGCGAAAACAATAGACTCAACCCAACATCAGAATATGCTACTAGTGGGATATCATGTAACTTTACCCAGACGGACACGTTCTTGATATCATCCTTCTGTAACTTAGTGGTAGGGGACCACACATTCAGAATAATTGGCTTATTACGGATTATCCAAGGACTTGCTTCAATCACATCCATCATCCCCTTGCGATCATTAAACTTAAAGAAGAAAAACCCATTTGCATTCATCATTGATTTTTGCAGGCCATATCTTTTCCAATGTGTTTTAGAAAAGAATTCAACCACTGGATAGGCTACTCTGTCACCCAAAAAATATCCATACAGTGTAAATTCAAGCTTATTACAAACCATACGCACCGTCTCTTTCGGTAAAACAACATCAAACCCTTGTTTCTTTTCATCATTCTCCATGTAACAGAACTTAACTGGTGTTGAAGATACATCAGACTTCGGTTGAACAATAGCAGCATAAGACAGCCCCATTGCAGTCACATCATGTTTCACATCAGCCTTGGACGTATGAGACACCTTAGAGTTGTCATTAGCCGCATGAGCATAAGGATTAACCGCCTGAGACAAGTTAGTTGCATGAAGAACATTGGACGGGTCACCCTTAGCCGTGTCAGACTTGGACGGGTCAACACTAGCCGCATGAGACGAATCAGAAATAGTAGGAGACTTAGTCGTGTGAGTATGACCAGCCTCCTGATTCCTCTTAGTCGTGTCAGCCTTTAGAGGCAAATTAGGGTTTATAGACGAAACCCTAGTTGCCTCTTCCTTCTTCAACAAATTACAACGTGGATTACCATCAATCTTTAACACCTTACTAGCCAAATTACTGCCCTCCATACTCTTTTTTATAATCAGAAACGAATCTGATCGTAAAAATCAAAGAACCGGCCAAACCCTAATTATCCATACGAAATTAGGGTTTTAATAACCAAGAAATATGAAGAAAAACGACCAAGATCAAGAAAAACGAATTAACTAACCAATCCAAGATTCAAGAACCAAGAAACAAGAATCAAGATTCAAGAAACAAGAATCAAGAATCAAGATTTATGAAGCATCAATTTCGAATCTTGAAACCCTAATCAAGAATCAAGAATCAAGAACAGGAACAACAAGAAACCGTAATCTAGGATCAAGAATCAATCAAGAATCTTGAAACCCTAGCGAACCCAAAATCGCCCAGAGAACCCACCGTTCCGACTATCGTCTGATACTAACGTTCTTTTCGAGTTGCTAATGTGGCATGAAGAGTCGTAAGATGTACTAAGTTGTCGTACGATAATCAAATCACTCGGACGAATTCATTAGGCTTATTATGGAGGTTTAAGGTTTCGTATGGAGATGTAAGGTGTTCTTAGGAGCTGTGAGGCATCCTACATTAAACTAATGTTCTTTTCGAGTTGCTAATGTGGCATGAAGAGTCGTAAGATGTACTAAGTTGCCGTATGATGATCAAATAACTCGGACGAATTCATTAGGCTTATTATGGAGGTTTAAGGTTTCGTATGGTGATGTAAGGTGTTCTTAGGAGCTGTGAGGCATCCTACATTAAACTAATGTTTTTTTTTAGTTGCTAATGTGGCATAAAGAGTCGTAAGATGTACTAAGTTGACGTACGATGATCAAATAACTCGGACGAATTCATTAGGCTTATTATGGAGGTTTAAGGTTTCGTATGGTGATGTAAGGTGTTCTTAGGAGCTGTAAGGCATTCTACATTATACTAACGTTCTTTTCGAGTTGCAATGTGGCATGAAGATTCGTAAGATGTACTAAGTTGTCGTACGATGATCAAATGACTCGGACGAATTCATTAAGTTTATTATGGAGGTTTAAGGTTTCGTATGGTGATGTAAGAAGTTGTTAGGAGGTGTAAGGCAACCTACTTCATACTAACGTTCTTTTCGAGTTGCTAATGTGGCATGAACAGTCGTAAGATGTACTAAGTTGTCGTACGATGATCAAATGACTCGGACGAATTCATTAGGCTTATTATGGAGGTTTAAGGTTTCGTATGGTAATGTAAGGTGTTCTTAGGAGCTGTGAGGCATCCTACATTAAACTAATGTTCTTTTCGAGTTGCTAATGTGGCATGAAGAGTCGTAAGATGTACTAAGTTGACGTACGATGATCAAATCACTCGGACGAATTCATTAGGCTTATTATGGAGGTTTAAGGTTTCGTATGGAGATGTAAGGTGTTCTTAGGAGCTGTGAGGCATCCTACATTAAACTAATGTTCTTTTCGAGTTGCTAATGTGGCATGAAGAGTCGTAAGATGTACTAAGTTTCCGTACGATGATCAAATAACTAGGACGAATTCATTAGGCTTATTATGGAGGTTTAAGGTTTCGTATGGTGATGTAAGGTGTTCTTAGGAGTTGTAAGGCATCCAACATCATTCTAACGTTCTTTTCGAGTTGCTAATGTGGCATGAAGAGTCGTAAGATGTACTAAGTTGTCGTACGATGATCAAATGACTCGGACGAATTCATTAGGCTTATTAAGGAGGTTTAAGGTTTCGTATGGTGATGTAAGGTGTTCTTAGGAGCTGTAAGGCATTCTACATTATACTAACGTTCTTGTCGAGTTGCTAATGTGGCATGAAGATTCGTAAGATGTACTAAGTTGTCGTACGATGATCAAATGACTCGGACGAATTCATTAAGTTTATTATGGAGGTTTAAGGTTTCGTATGGTGATGTAAGAAGTTGTTAGGAGGTGTAAGGCAACCTACATCATACTAACGTTCTTTTCGAGTTGCTAATGTGGCATGAAGAGTCGTAAGATGTACTAATTTGTCGTACGATGATCAAATGACTCGGACGAATTCATTAGGCTTATTATGGAGGTTTAAGGTTTCGTATGGTAATGTAAGGTGTTCTTAGGAGCTGTAAGGCATCCTACATTATATTAACGTTCTTTTCGAGTTGTTAATGTGGCATGAAGAGTCGTAAGATGTACTAAGTTGTCGTACGATAATCAAATGACTCGGACGAATTCATTAGGCTTATTATGGAGGTTTTAGGTTTCGTATGGTGATGTAAGGTGTTCTTAGGAGCTGTAAGGCATCCTACATTATACTAACGTTCTTTTCGAGTTGCTAATGTGGCATGAAGAGTCATAAGATGTACTAAGTTGCCGTACGATGATCAAATCACTCGGACGAATTCATTAGGCTTATTATGGAGGTTTAAGGTTTCGTATGGTGATGTAAGGTGTTCTTAGGAGCTGTGAGGCATCCTACACTAAACTAATGTTCTTTTCGAGTTGCTAATGTGGCATGAAGAGTCGTAAGATGTACTAAGTTGTCGTACGATAATCAAATGACTCAGACGAATTCATTAGGCTTATTATGGAGGTTTAAGGTTTCGTATGGTGATGTAAGGTGTTCTTAGGAGCTGTAAGGCATCCAACATCATACTAACGTTCTTTTCGAGTTGCTAATGTGGCATGAAGAGTCGTAAGATGTACTAAGTTGTCGTACGATAATCAAATCACTCGGACGAATTCATTAGGCTTATTATGGAGGTTTAAGGTTTCGTATGGAGATGTAAGGTGTTCTTAGGAGCTGTGAGGCATCCTACATTAAACTAATGTTCTTTTTTTTTTTTTTTTTTTTTTTTTTGGGTAAAAGTGTTTAAAACAAGTAGTATGGATAACCCATACTAGTTAAGTCTCGGACATACCCAAAGACTTTAGAATCATACAAATAAACAACCAAACACGTGATCAAACATAACACCTACCAACAAACTAGCTATAACTAGCACTAGACATGTATCCAAGCACCATTAGACATCAATCTCCATTTGCATCCAAGCATCTAATCTGCGTTGTGTCCACATCGTGGTCTTGATCTTTAGGTTCATTATCCGGCATCTGATAGTTTGGAGAATCAATTTACCAACCACTTCAGGAGGTCTCGGGTTTTCATTAAAGAGCCGACAATTTCTTTCCTGCCAAATAGCATATGCCACACCCGCTACAACCAATCGACTAATGATAGCCTCTAAGGTTTTGCTGTTAGACTTGCGTTTAAGGTCATGCATAACGATCGACCAAATTGGAGGTATATGCTCCATTTTAGCCTTCTCTCGCACCAAATCCCAGACCCGAGTAGCATAAGGGCATTCAAAAAATAAATGCTCATGAGAGTCCACATTGCGCAAACATAAGAAACAACACATCAGATTCATGTTAATACCTTTCGAATGGTTCCATCTGAGAAGTCTATCTTGGGTTAACAGCTTACGATGACAAATAAGCCACATGTTAAAAGCATGTTTTGGGATGCAATGAGGAAACCAAACACAATCCACCCACTCCACCTGATCTTCCTTAAACCTAATCGCATTCCAGGCTAAAGAAGTATTGAAATGCATTAACTCCGGACCCTCCCTCCATCTCACTACATCCACACCATTTGAGGTAAACGGAATGGTTAAATTTGACAAAGAAGGGAAACGACTAGATAACTCATTTGGCCAGCTACAAACCGAATCCACTAAGACTTTATCCACCGTATCAATAAGCGTCATGTTTACATCCCGAACAGCTCTAGAATTGATAAACGCAGAAAGGGGACTTTGGTCAGACCAGTAATCAAACCAAACAGTAATCAAACCAAACATTCGTATCTTTCCCATCACCAATTTGAACCCAGAATTTTCCTTTAAACACCTCTCTCAACTTCAAAATATTTCGCCAACTCCAAGGACATGAGGGAGGGATTTTAAGATCCCAGAAATTTCTCTTGCCAATCCTATGTATCCAGACCCATTGCACCCACATCGAATCAGCCTTAGAAAGGAGGCGCCATATATGCGAACCCATAAGAGCCATATTCATATCATAAATACGACGAACTCCTAACCCCCCCTCAGCTTTGGGGAGGCAAACCTTTTTCCATGACACTTTAGCAGTAGCTTTATGATCATCCTTGATACCCCATAAAAACCTTCTTAACTTAACCTCTATCTCCTTAGAAGTAAACACAGGAAGCAAAAACGCAGCAGCCCAAAAAACATGCATAGAAGATAAAACTGAGCAAATTAGTTGAAGTCTTCCTGCAAACGACAAATATTTGTTGTTCCAAGATGAAATCCGACTTTCAATCCGGTCCGTTAGAACTGAACACTGCTGGGAACTTAACCTTGACGATATCAACGGAACTCCCAGATATTTCACTGGGAATTTCCCTTCGTCAAATGGAAGAAGGCTTAAGATACCATTCTTCACATGCGGAGGGACATGACAAAAATACACCGTACTCTTATGGTTATTAGTGTATAACCCTGATAGATCAGCAAACTTTTTTAGAACCTCCAAAATGCAAGAAGCCGATCTTGTATCACCATGAGAAAATATAAATAAATCATCTGCAAAACATAAGTTGATAATACGCAGGTCCGCACATTTATGATGAAACTTGAATGTATCCATAGGCATGTTCATAAACAAAAGAGTTAAGACCTCCATAACCAAAGTAAAAAGATAAGGAGATAGAGGATCCCCTTGTCGTAATCCTCTCTTACCTTTGAAATAGCCATGCACATCTCCATTAATACAAACCGAATAAGAAGGGGAGGAAACACAAGTCATAATCCAGTCTACCATTCTCTCATGAAAACCAAACCCTTGCAGAGAAAACTTCATAAATTTCCAATTAACAGTATCGTATGCTTTTTGAATGTCAACTTTAAAAGCACATTTCGGATGGCCTCTATTCCGATGATAGTTGTGCAAAAGTTCCTGTGTAAGAAGAATATTGTCTGCAATCCGCCTACCTGGAATAAAAGCTGACTGATTAGCACTAATAACACATGAAAGGGAATGTTTCATACGATTAGCAATGATCTTCGAGATACACTTATATAACACATTGCAACATGCAATTGGCCTATAATCAGTCACACGGCTCGGAACATCCACCTTTGGAACCAAAGCAATCAACGTATGATTCCATTCCTGAAGCAGTCTATTCGTGTTGAAAAAATCTTGAATAGCTAGAACCACTTCATCCCCCACAATATCCCAGGCTTTTTTGAAAAAAGCCGAAGTATACCCGTCTGGACCAGGCGCCTTATCATCATTCATAGAGAATAAAACCTGCTTTATTTCTTCTCTTGTAACCGACATCACCATACTAGAGGCCATATCTTCATCCAACCTTTTAGAGAATAAGTCCAACGATGGAAGAGTAGGTTGATCATGTTCACCCCCCAGAAAATTCTCATAGAAACTGACAAACTCGTGGATCATCAAATCCCCTTCTAGCACCATACCATCCACCCCTAAAACTGAATGAATCGCTTTCTTGTTGTTTTTGCATTTAAGAATATTATGGAAATAGTTGGTATTAGCATCACCTTCAGCAAGCCACTTCACTTTCGCTTTTTGCTTAACAAACTTTTCTTCATCCATACTAGCCTCAACAAAATCCTTCAAACATTCAGCCTCCTTTACCCTCAAATCCCCATCATGCGGAGAGCTATCAATAAGAATTTGAGTATCTTCCAGCTCTTTCCTAAGCTTGACCACCTTGTCATGAATATGACCCTGTTTAAACAGCAACAATCTGAACTCTCTTTTGAGCCCTTTCAGCCTCTTTACAAGTCTGAATTGTGGGACTCCATTCACATTGCATTCCCACCCTTTCTTCACAATATCCTTAAATTCAGGTTTCTGCGTTAGCAGATTTGTAAATTTAAACGGCTTTGGCTTGTATCTACTTCTCTCCAACAAAGTTAAAATGCATGGGCTATGATCCGATAAACCATAAGGTTTAAATAAAACCGAAGCTTGAGGAAACCGATCTATCAGCCCATCATTACACATAACCCGATCAAGCTTTTTGAGAATACCAATACACGATGTAGGCTTTTGATTCCATGTATATTTAACCCCCGAAGCATTAATATCAACCACCTCTATCTCATTCACACACTCACGAAACTCCTTCATACCCAAAGATATTTTAGACGGACCAGCCATTTGATCATCAATGTTAAGTGTCGAATTGAAATCACCCAAAATCGCCCAAGGGTGGTCTTTAACGCATCCTTTGTGTACTGATAACGACTCCCATAATCTCCTTCTTTGAACATAATAATTGTGGGCATAAACCATAGAACAATATAGCATAGTACCTGATTTCTTGTGGAACACTTGACAATGAATGACTTGATCACTATGGGTTAGAACATGAACATCAACCACATTAGTATCCCATCCCATAATGATTCGAGTACCTCTAGCACCCCCCATACATGAGCTAGCATTAGAACACCACCTCCAAAGTTTCGAAATTTTACCACACATATCCTCAACCTTACTAACATCAACATGAGACTCCAATATAGCACATAAACTAACCTTATTATCTTGAAGTAAAAACCGAATCTCTTTCTGTTTGAGGGGTCGATTCATACCCCTAACATTCCAAGCTGCAAGCTTAAACATTAAAAACCTGGACCGAAGGAGTGCTTGCCCCTTTTTTGATGTCTTCATTCGCAAATAAAGCATTATAAGTAGCATCATAACAATTTGTACTTTCTTCTAGTTTCTCCAAACCGCTCCCCTCATCATCATTTGTGTAATCATCGAATCCAGAATTGTTTATTTCCCCTTCTTTTTCCATCAGCACACTAAATGAATTACTCACCATAGTCACCTTAGACACTCCATTCACTTCTTTGACCGGTTGTTTTTCATGATCAGTACCCATTTTCTTGTTTATAATCGGCCTATATTCAAACCTTGGCTTATGTTGTTGAACATTAAACCCATGTTTTTTGGCAGCTTTCTTTCTTGGCACCTCCTCAAATCCATCATTCTCCAGTATGACATCCTTTTTCTTGTCTCCCAAACTCTTCTCATTCATGATCACACAAGTATTTTTATCATGTCCATACACCTTGCAATGAGAACATCTCGGGGGGATCCATTCATATTCCACATCAACTTGCTTCACCGTAACACTCTCTCCATCCAAAGACGGAATACCCACCTTTAGAGTTTGTTTAAATTCCATATCAGCAGATATCTCCACAATAGCTCTAGCATAACTAATCCTCCCCCATCCATTAATACACATCGATGTAGTAAACGAATCTAACTGTTGTGGTTTGCCTATCTTGCTCATCAGTTCACTCAACCCATCATCAGTGTAAGCTGCTATGGGGACCCCATGTAGCTTAACCCACACCGATAAAGTCTTAAACTCTTTCTTAACAAGCTTAGAGTCAGGAGCCCACTCATGCAAGATCAATGGAGAACTAAAAACTAACCATGGGCCTCCATTCACAACCCCCTGCAAACCCTCATAATCAGTAAACTGAAAGAAAAAGAAACCTTCTGCGTTCATCATAATCTTCTTCAGCCCGAACTTGTTCCAGTTGTTCTTTGCAAAATACTTGACTGCATGAAACGACTGCCTCTCCCCCAGAAAATAACCATAAAGCGTGTAACCCAGTTTAGCCTGCACATTCTTCACCGATTCTTTGGATAGCATAACATCAACCCCATCTGCACTACAATTATTCTCAATAAACCGAAAATTAACTCTCTTTTCCTGTTTGATTGTATCTTTATACGATTTAAAACTCTTTTCATCTCCAATCTTCTCCACAGTCGCCTCTCCCATCTTATTGTTAACATCATCACCCAAACTAGGGTTTACGACATTAACAGCATCATTATCATCGGTCGACTTCAGCAGATCAGCCTCCCTGTTAACATTCTCAGTCACAAAACTTTCCTGCTTTTTCAAAATACGCTTCATGGCAATGCGACCATCAATATTGGTAACTTTCGCAGCTAGCGATGACGTAGCCATGCATGCAATACAACGTAACCCTAAATTGATTTTCAGAAACAATTCTTAAAAGGTTAATGGGATTCGTATCAATCTAGCTAATCTATAACAATAGACGCGATCGATTACAGACCCACTAAGCAATCAGAATACGAATCTTGAAATCAATTTGTAACACAGACAAACAAAAACCCTAATCTCGATCTCCTCTAATTGCTAACAATGCTCGTATTGTAACAAGACAATTACAGGATTGTTACACAAAGGAGGAACCAAAATCAGGATAGAAAACGAATCAAGAACAAACGTCTAGGTTTTGTAGTCAAACCCTAGAAAACAAAACAAACTAAAGAACAAGAATCAAGAACAAGAATCGGTTAGCAAAAACGAATTTTAGAATCAGGAAACAAGGTGCAACCGAATCAAGAAGCAAGAATCAAGATCCAACCGAATCAAGAAGCAAGAATCAAGATCCAACCGAATCAAGATTCAACCCTAGAAATCGCCAGAATCGCCCATACTAAACTAATGTTCTTTTCGAGTTGCTAATGTGGCATGAAGAGTCGTAAGATGTACTAAGTTGCCGTATGATGATCAAATAACTCGGATGAATTCATTAGGCTTATTATAGAGGTTTAAGGTTTCGTATGGTGATGTAAGATGTTCTTAGGAGCTGTGAGGCATCCTACATTAAACTAATGTTTTTTTTTAGTTGCTAATGTGGCATAAAGAGTCGTAAGATGTACTAAGTTGACGTACGATGATCAAATGACTCGGACGAATTCATTAGGCTTATTATGGAGGTTTAAGGTTTCGTATGGTGATGTAAGGTGTTCTTAGGAGCTGTAAGGCATTCTACATTATACTAACGTTCTTTTCGAGTTGCTAATGTGGCATGAAGATTCGTAAGATGTACTAAGTTGTCGTACGATGATCAAATGACTCGGACGAATTCATTAAGTTTATTATGGAGGTTTAAGGTTTCGTATGGTGATGTAAGAAGTTGTTAGGAGGTGTAAGGCAACCTACATCATACTAACGTTCTTTTCGAGTTGCTAATGTGGCATGAAGAGTCGTAAGATGTACTAAGTTGTCGTACGATGATCAAATGACTCGGACGAATTCATTAGGCTTATTATGGAGGTTTAAGGTTTCGTATGGTAATGTAAGGTGTTCTTAGGGGCTGTAAGGCATCCTACATTATATTAACGTTCTTTTCGAGTTGTTAATGTGGCATGAAGAGTCGTAAGATGTACTAAGTTGTCGTACGATAATCAAATGACTCGGACAAATTCATTAGGCTTATTATGGAGGTTTAAGGTTTCGTATGGTGATGTAAGGTGTTCTTAGGAGCTGTAAGGCATCCTACATTATATTAACGTTCTTTTCGAGTTGTTAATGTGGCATAAAGAGTCGTAAGATGTACTAAGTTGACGTACGATGATCAAATGACTCGGACGAATTCATTAGGCTTATTATGGAGGTTTAAGGTTTCGTATGGTGATGTAAGGTGTTCTTAGGAGCTGTAAGGCATTCTACATTATACTAACGTTCTTTTCGAGTTGCTAATGTGGCATGAAGATTCGTAAGATGTACTAAGTTGTCGTACGATGATCAAATGACTCGGACGAATTCATTAAGTTTATTATGGAGGTTTAAGGTTTCGTATGGTGATGTAAGAAGTTGTTAGGAGGTGTAAGGCAACCTACATCATACTAACGTTCTTTTCGAGTTGCTAATGTGGCATGAAGAGTCGTAAGATGTACTAAGTTGTCGTACGATGATCAAATGACTCGGACGAATTCATTAGGCTTATTATGGAGGTTTAAGGTTTCGTATGGTAATGTAAGGTGTTCTTAGGGGCTGTAAGGCATCCTACATTATATTAACGTTCTTTTCGAGTTGTTAATGTGGCATGAAGAGTCGTAAGATGTACTAAGTTGTCGTACGATAATCAAATGACTCGGACGAATTCATTAGGCTTATTATGGAGGTTTAAGGTTTCGTATGGTGATGTAAGGTGTTCTTAGGAGCTGTAAGGCATCCTACATTATATTAACGTTCTTTTCGAGTTGCTAATGTGGCATGAAGAGTCATAAGATGTACTAAGTTGCCGTACGATGATCAAATAACTCGGACGAATTCATTAGGCTTATTATGGAGGTTTAAGGTTTCGTATGGTGATGTAAGGTGTTCTTAGGAGCTGTGAGGCATCCTACACTAAACTAATGTTCTTTTCGAGTTGCTAATGTGGCATGAAGAGTCGTAAGATGTACTAAGTTGTCGTACGATAATCAAATGACTCAGACGAATTCATTAGGCTTATTATGGAGGTTTAAGGTTTCGTATGGTGATGTAAGGTGTTCTTAGGAGCTGTAAGGCATCCAACATCATACTAACGTTCTTTTCGAGTTGCTAATGTGGCATGAAGAGTCGTAAGATGTACTAAGTTGTCGTACGATAATCAAATCACTCGGACGAATTCATTAGGCTTATTATGGAGGTTTAAGGTTTCGTATGGAGATGTAAGGTGTTCTTAGGAGCTGTGAGGCATCCTACATTAAACTAATGTTCTTTTCGAGTTGCTAATGTGGCATGAAGAGTCGTAAGATGTACTAAGTTGCCGTATGATGATCAAATAACTCGGATGAATTCATTAGGCTTATTATAGAGGTTTAAGGTTTCGTATGGTGATGTAAGATGTTCTTAGGAGCTGTGAGGCATCCTACATTAAACTAATGTTTTTTTTTAGTTGCTAATGTGGCATAAAGAGTCGTAAGATGTACTAAGTTGACGTACGATGATCAAATGACTCGGACGAATTCATTAGGCTTATTATGGAGGTTTAAGGTTTCGTATGGTGATGTAAGGTGTTCTTAGGAGCTGTAAGGCATTCTACATTATACTAACGTTCTTTTCGAGTTGCTAATGTGGCATGAAGATTCGTAAGATGTACTAAGTTGTCGTACGATGATCAAATGACTCGGACGAATTCATTAAGTTTATTATGGAGGTTTAAGGTTTCGTATGGTGATGTAAGAAGTTGTTAGGAGGTGTAAGGCAACCTACATCATACTAACGTTCTTTTCGAGTTGCTAATGTGGCATGAAGAGTCGTAAGATGTACTAAGTTGTCGTACGATGATCAAATGACTCGGACGAATTCATTAGGCTTATTATGGAGGTTTAAGGTTTCGTATGGTAATGTAAGGTGTTCTTAGGGGCTGTAAGGCATCCTACATTATATTAACGTTCTTTTCGAGTTGTTAATGTGGCATGAAGAGTCGTAAGATGTACTAAGTTGTCGTACGATAATCAAATGACTCGGACAAATTCATTAGGCTTATTATGGAGGTTTAAGGTTTCGTATGGTGATGTAAGGTGTTCTTAGGAGCTGTAAGGCATCCTACATTATATTAACGTTCTTTTCGAGTTGTTAATGTGGCATAAAGAGTCGTAAGATGTACTAAGTTGACGTACGATGATCAAATGACTCGGACGAATTCATTAGGCTTATTATGGAGGTTTAAGGTTTCGTATGGTGATGTAAGGTGTTCTTAGGAGCTGTAAGGCATTCTACATTATACTAACGTTCTTTTCGAGTTGCTAATGTGGCATGAAGATTCGTAAGATGTACTAAGTTGTCGTACGATGATCAAATGACTCGGACGAATTCATTAAGTTTATTATGGAGGTTTAAGGTTTCGTATGGTGATGTAAGAAGTTGTTAGGAGGTGTAAGGCAACCTACATAATACTAACGTTCTTTTCGAGTTGCTAATGTGGCATGAAGAGTCGTAAGATGTACTAAGTTGTCGTACGATGATCAAATGACTCGGACGAATTCATTAGGCTTATTATGGAGGTTTAAGGTTTCGTATGGTAATGTAAGGTGTTCTTAGGGGCTGTAAGGCATCCTACATTATATTAACGTTCTTTTCGAGTTGTTAATGTGGCATGAAGAGTCGTAAGATGTACTAAGTTGTCGTACGATAATCAAATGACTCGGACGAATTCATTAGGCTTATTATGGAGGTTTAAGGTTTCGTATGGTGATGTAAGGTGTTCTTAGGAGCTGTAAGGCATCCTACATTATATTAACGTTCTTTTCGAGTTGCTAATGTGGCATGAAGAGTCATAAGATGTACTAAGTTGCCGTACGATGATCAAATAACTCGGACGAATTCATTAGGCTTATTATGGAGGTTTAAGGTTTCGTATGGTGATGTAAGGTGTTCTTAGGAGCTGTGAGGCATCCTACACTAAACTAATGTTCTTTTCGAGTTGCTAATGTGGCATGAAGAGTCGTAAGATGTACTAAGTTGTCGTACGATAATCAAATGACTCAGACGAATTCATTAGGCTTATTATGGAGGTTTAAGGTTTCGTATGGTGATGTAAGGTGTTCTTAGGAGCTGTAAGGCATCCAACATCATACTAACGTTCTTTTCGAGTTGCTAATGTGGCATGAAGAGTCGTAAGATGTACTAAGTTGTCGTACGATAATCAAATCACTCGGACGAATTCATTAGGCTTATTATGGAGGTTTAAGGTTTCGTATGGAGATGTAAGGTGTTCTTAGGAGCTGTGAGGCATCCTACATTAAACTAATGTTCTTTTCGAGTTGCTAATGTGGCATGAAGAGTCGTAAGATGTACTAAGTTGCCGTATGATGATCAAATAACTCGGACGAATTCATTAGGCTTATTATGGAGGTTTAAGGTTTCGTATGGTGATGTAAGGTGTTCTTAGGAGCTGTGAGGCATCCTACATTAAACTAATGTTCTTTTCGAGTTGCTAATGTGGCATGAAGAGTCGTAAGATGTACTAAGTTGCCGTATGATGATCAAATAACTCGGACGAATTCATTAGGCTTATTATGGAGGTTTAAGGTTTCGTATGGTGATGTAAGGTGTTCTTAGGAGCTGTGAGGCATCCTACATTAAACTAATGTTTTTTTTTAGTTGCTAATGTGGCATAAAGAGTCGTAAGATGTACTAAGTTGACGTACGATGATCAAATAACTCGGACGAATTCATTAGGCTTATTATGGAGGTTTAAGGTTTCGTATGGTGATGTAAGGTGTTCTTAGGAGCTGTAAGGCATTCTACATTATACTAACGTTCTTTTCGAGTTGCTAATGTGGCATGAAGATTCGTAAGATGTACTAAGTTGTCGTACGATGATCAAATGACTCGGACGAATTCATTAAGTTTATTATGGAGGTTTAAGGTTTCGTATGGTGATGTAAGAAGTTGTTAGGAGGTGTAAGGCAACCTACATCATACTAACGTTCTTTTCGAGTTGCTAATGTGGCATGAAGAGTCGTAAGATGTACTAAGTTGTCGTACGATGATCAAATGACTCGGACGAATTCATTAGGCTTATTATGGAGGTTTAAGGTTTCGTATGGTAATGTAAGGTGTTCTTAGGAGCTGTGAGGCATCCTACATTAAACTAATGTTCTTTTCGAGTTGCTAATGTGGCATGAAGAGTCGTAAGATGTACTAAGTTGACGTACGATGATCAAATCACTCGGACGAATTCATTAGGCTTATTATGGAGGTTTAAGGTTTCGTATGGAGATGTAAGGTGTTCTTAGGAGCTGTGAGGCATCCTACATTAAACTAATGTTCTTTTCGAGTTGCTTATGTGGCATGAAGAGTCGTAAGATGTACTAAGTTTCCGTACGATGATCAAATAACTCGGACGAATTCATTAGGCTTATTATGGAGGTTTAAGGTTTCGTATGGTGATGTAAGGTGTTCTTAGGAGTTGTAAGGCATCCAACATCATACTAACGTTCTTTTCGAGTTGCTAATGTGGCATGAAGAGTCGTAAGATGTACTAAGTTGTCGTACGATGATCAAATGACTCGGACGAATTCAATAGGCTTATTAAGGAGGTTTAAGGTTTCGTATGGTGATGTAAGGTGTTCTTAGGAGCTGTAAGGCATTCTACATTATACTAACGTTCTTTTCGAGTTGCTAATGTGGCATGAAGAGTCGTAAGATGTACTAAGTTGTCGTACGATGATCAAATGACTCGGACGAATTCAATAGGCTTATTAAGGAGGTTTAAGGTTTCGTATGGTGATGTAAGGTGTTCTTAGGAGCTGTAAGGCATTCTACATTATACTAACGTTCTTTTCGAGTTTCTAATGTGGCATGAAGATTCGTAAGATGTACTAAGTTGTCGTACGATGATCAAATGACTCGGACGAATTCATTAAGTTTATTATGGAGGTTTAAGGTTTCGTATGGTGATGTAAGAAGTTGTTAGGAGGTGTAAGGCAACCTACATCATACTAACGTTCTTTTCGAGTTGCTAATGTGGCATGAAGAGTCGTAAGATGTACTAATTTGTCGTACGATGATCAAATGACTCGGACGAATTCAATAGGCTTATTAAGGAGGTTTAAGGTTTCGTATGGTGATGTAAGGTGTTCTTAGGAGCTGTGAGGCATCCTACATTAAACTAATGTTCTTTTCGAGTTGCTAATGTGGCATGAAGAGTCGTAAGATGTACTAAGTTTCCGTACGATGATCAAATAACTCGGACGAATTCATTAGGCTTATTATGGAGGTTTAAGGTTTCGTATGGTAATGTAAGGTGTTCTTAGGGGCTGTAAGGCATCCTACATTATATTAACGTTCTTTTCGAGTTGTTAATGTGGCATGAAGAGTCGTAAGATGTACTAAGTTGTCGTACGATAATCAAATGACTCGGACGAATTCATTAGGCTTATTATGGAGGTTTAAGGTTTCGTATGGTGATGTAAGGTGTTCTTAGGAGCTGTAAGGCATCCTACATTATATTAACGTTCTTTTCGAGTTGCTAATGTGGCATGAAGAGTCATAAGATGTACTAAGTTGCCGTACGATGATCAAATAACTCGGACGAATTCATTAGGCTTATTATGGAGGTTTAAGGTTTCGTATGGTGATGTAAGGTGTTCTTAGGAGCTGTAAGGCATTCTACATTATACTAACGTTCTTTTCGAGTTGCTAATGTGGCATGAAGAGTCGTAAGATGTACTAAGTTGTCGTACGATGATCAAATGACTCGGACGAATTCAATAGGCTTATTAAGGAGGTTTAAGGTTTCGTATGGTGATGTAAGGTGTTCTTAGGAGCTGTAAGGCATTCTACATTATACTAACGTTCTTTTCGAGTTTCTAATGTGGCATGAAGATTCGTAAGATGTACTAAGTTGTCGTACGATGATCAAATGACTCGGACGAATTCATTAAGTTTATTATGGAGGTTTAAGGTTTCGTATGGTGATGTAAGAAGTTGTTAGGAGGTGTAAGGCAACCTACATCATACTAACGTTCTTTTCGAGTTGCTAATGTGGCATGAAGAGTCGTAAGATGTACTAATTTGTCGTACGATGATCAAATGACTCGGACGAATTCAATAGGCTTATTAAGGAGGTTTAAGGTTTCGTATGGTGATGTAAGGTGTTCTTAGGAGCTGTGAGGCATCCTACATTAAACTAATGTTCTTTTCGAGTTGCTAATGTGGCATGAAGAGTCGTAAGATGTACTAAGTTTCCGTACGATGATCAAATAACTTGGACGAATTCATTAGGCTTATTATGGAGGTTTAAGGTTTCGTATGGTAATGTAAGGTGTTCTTAGGGGCTGTAAGGCATCCTACATTATATTAACGTTCTTTTCGAGTTGTTAATGTGGCATGAAGAGTCGTAAGATGTACTAAGTTGTCGTACGATAATCAAATGACTCGGACGAATTCATTAGGCTTATTATGGAGGTTTAAGGTTTCGTATGGTGATGTAAGGTGTTCTTAGGAGCTGTAAGGCATCCTACATTATATTAACGTTCTTTTCGAGTTGCTAATGTGGCATGAAGAGTCATAAGATGTACTAAGTTGCCGTACGATGATCAAATAACTCGGACGAATTCATTAGGCTTATTATGGAGGTTTAAGGTTTCGTATGGTGATGTAAGGTGTTCTTAGGAGCTGTGAGGCATCCTACACTAAACTAATGTTCTTTTCGAGTTGCTAATGTGGCATGAAGAGTCGTAAGATGTACTAAGTTGTCGTACGATAATCAAATGACTCAGACGAATTCATTAGGCTTATTATGGAGGTTTAAGGTTTCGTATGGTGATGTAAGGTGTTCTTAGGAGCTGTAAGGCATCCAACATCATACTAACGTTCTTTTCGAGTTGCTAATGTGGCATGAAGAGTCGTAAGATGTACTAAGTTGTCGTACGATAATCAAATCACTCGGACGAATTCATTAGGCTTATTATGGAGGTTTAAGGTTTCGTATGGAGATGTAAGGTGTTCTTAGGAGCTGTGAGGCATCCTACATTAAACTAATGTTCTTTTCGAGTTGCTAATGTGGCATGAAGAGTCGTAAGATGTACTAAGTTGCCGTATGATGATCAAATAACTCGGACGAATTCATTAGGCTTATTATGGAGGTTTAAGGTTTCGTATGGTGATGTAAGGTGTTCTTAGGAGCTGTGAGGCATCCTACATTAAACTAATGTTTTTTTTTAGTTGCTAATGTGGCATAAAGAGTCGTAAGATGTACTAAGTTGACGTACGATGATCAAATAACTCGGACGAATTCATTAGGCTTATTATGGAGGTTTAAGGTTTCGTATGGTGATGTAAGGTGTTCTTAGGAGCTGTAAGGCATTCTACATTATACTAACGTTCTTTTCGAGTTGCTAATGTGGCATGAAGATTCGTAAGATGTACTAAGTTGTCGTACGATGATCAAATGACTCGGACGAATTCATTAAGTTTATTATGGAGGTTTAAGGTTTCGTATGGTGATGTAAGAAGTTGTTAGGAGGTGTAAGGCAACCTACATCTTACTAACGTTCTTTTCGAGTTGCTAATGTGGCATGAAGAGTCGTAAGATGTACTAAGTTGTCGTACGATGATCAAATGACTCGGACGAATTCATTAGGCTTATTATGGAGGTTTAAGGTTTCGTATGGTAATGTAAGGTGTTCTTAGGAGCTGTGAGGCATCCTACATTAAACTAATGTTCTTTTCGAGTTGCTAATGTGGCATGAAGAGTCGTAAGATGTACTAAGTTGACGTACGATGATCAAATCACTCGGACGAATTCATTAGGCTTATTATGGAGGTTTAAGGTTTCGTATGGAGATGTAAGGTGTTCTTAGGAGCTGTGAGGCATCCTACATTAAACTAATGTTCTTTTCGAGTTGCTAATGTGGCATGAAGAGTCGTAAGATGTACTAAGTTTCCGTACGATGATCAAATAACTCGGACGAATTCATTAGGCTTATTATGGAGGTTTAAGGTTTCGTATGGTGATGTAAGGTGTTCTTAGGAGTTGTAAGGCATCCAACATCATACTAACGTTCTTTTCGAGTTGCTAATGTGGCATGAAGAGTCGTAAGATGTACTAAGTTGTCGTACGATGATCAAATGACTCGGACGAATTCAATAGGCTTATTAAGGAGGTTTAAGGTTTCGTATGGTGATGTAAGGTGTTCTTAGGAGCTGTAAGGCATTCTACATTATACTAACGTTCTTTTCGAGTTGCTAATGTGGCATGAAGAGTCGTAAGATGTACTAAGTTGTCGTACGATGATCAAATGACTCGGACGAATTCAATAGGCTTATTAAGGAGGTTTAAGGTTTCGTATGGTGATGTAAGGTGTTCTTAGGAGCTGTAAGGCATTCTACATTATACTAACGTTCTTTTCGAGTTTCTAATGTGGCATGAAGATTCGTAAGATGTACTAAGTTGTCGTACGATGATCAAATGACTCGGACGAATTCATTAAGTTTATTATGGAGGTTTAAGGTTTCGTATGGTGATGTAAGAAGTTGTTAGGAGGTGTAAGGCAACCTACATCATACTAACGTTCTTTTCGAGTTGCTAATGTGGCATGAAGAGTCGTAAGATGTACTAATTTGTCGTACGATGATCAAATGACTCGGACGAATTCAATAGGCTTATTAAGGAGGTTTAAGGTTTCGTATGGTGATGTAAGGTGTTCTTAGGAGCTGTGAGGCATCCTACATTAAACTAATGTTCTTTTCGAGTTGCTAATGTGGCATGAAGAGTCGTAAGATGTACTAAGTTTCCGTACGATGATCAAATAACTCGGACGAATTCATTAGGCTTATTATGGAGGTTTAAGGTTTCGTATGGTAATGTAAGGTGTTCTTAGGGGCTGTAAGGCATCCTACATTATATTAACGTTCTTTTCGAGTTGTTAATGTGGCATGAAGAGTCGTAAGATGTACTAAGTTGTCGTACGATAATCAAATGACTCGGACGAATTCATTAGGCTTATTATGGAGGTTTAAGGTTTCGTATGGTGATGTAAGGTGTTCTTAGGAGCTGTAAGGCATCCTACATTATATTAACGTTCTTTTCGAGTTGCTAATGTGGCATGAAGAGTCATAAGATGTACTAAGTTGCCGTACGATGATCAAATAACTCGGACGAATTCATTAGGCTTATTATGGAGGTTTAAGGTTTCGTATGGTGATGTAAGGTGTTCTTAGGAGCTGTAAGGCATTCTACATTATACTAACGTTCTTTTCGAGTTGCTAATGTGGCATGAAGAGTCGTAAGATGTACTAAGTTGTCGTACGATGATCAAATGACTCGGACGAATTCAATAGGCTTATTAAGGAGGTTTAAGGTTTCGTATGGTGATGTAAGGTGTTCTTAGGAGCTGTAAGGCATTCTACATTATACTAACGTTCTTTTCGAGTTTCTAATGTGGCATGAAGATTCGTAAGATGTACTAAGTTGTCGTACGATGATCAAATGACTCGGACGAATTCATTAAGTTTATTATGGAGGTTTAAGGTTTCGTATGGTGATGTAAGAAGTTGTTAGGAGGTGTAAGGCAACCTACATCATACTAACGTTCTTTTCGAGTTGCTAATGTGGCATGAAGAGTCGTAAGATGTACTAATTTGTCGTACGATGATCAAATGACTCGGACGAATTCAATAGGCTTATTAAGGAGGTTTAAGGTTTCGTATGGTGATGTAAGGTGTTCTTAGGAGCTGTGAGGCATCCTACATTAAACTAATGTTCTTTTCGAGTTGCTAATGTGGCATGAAGAGTCGTAAGATGTACTAAGTTTCCGTACGATGATCAAATAACTTGGACGAATTCATTAGGCTTATTATGGAGGTTTAAGGTTTCGTATGGTAATGTAAGGTGTTCTTAGGGGCTGTAAGGCATCCTACATTATATTAACGTTCTTTTCGAGTTGTTAATGTGGCATGAAGAGTCGTAAGATGTACTAAGTTGTCGTACGATAATCAAATGACTCGGACGAATTCATTAGGCTTATTATGGAGGTTTAAGGTTTCGTATGGTGATGTAAGGTGTTCTTAGGAGCTGTAAGGCATCCTACATTATATTAACGTTCTTTTCGAGTTGCTAATGTGGCATGAAGAGTCATAAGATGTACTAAGTTGCCGTACGATGATCAAATAACTCGGACGAATTCATTAGGCTTATTATGGAGGTTTAAGGTTTCGTATGGTGATGTAAGGTGTTCTTAGGAGCTGTGAGGCATCCTACACTAAACTAATGTTCTTTTCGAGTTGCTAATGTGGCATGAAGAGTCGTAAGATGTACTAAGTTGTCGTACGATAATCAAATGACTCAGACGAATTCATTAGGCTTATTATGGAGGTTTAAGGTTTCGTATGGTGATGTAAGGTGTTCTTAGGAGCTGTAAGGCATCCAACATCATACTAACGTTCTTTTCGAGTTGCTAATGTGGCATGAAGAGTCGTAAGATGTACTAAGTTGTCGTACGATAATCAAATCACTCGGACGAATTCATTAGGCTTATTATGGAGGTTTAAGGTTTCGTATGGAGATGTAAGGTGTTCTTAGGAGCTGTGAGGCATCCTACATTAAACTAATGTTCTTTTCGAGTTGCTAATGTGGCATGAAGAGTCGTAAGATGTACTAAGTTGCCGTATGATGATCAAATAACTCGGACGAATTCATTAGGCTTATTATGGAGGTTTAAGGTTTCGTATGGTGATGTAAGGTGTTCTTAGGAGCTGTGAGGCATCCTACATTAAACTAATGTTTTTTTTTAGTTGCTAATGTGGCATAAAGAGTCGTAAGATGTACTAAGTTGACGTACGATGATCAAATAACTCGGACGAATTCATTAGGCTTATTATGGAGGTTTAAGGTTTCGTATGGTGATGTAAGGTGTTCTTAGGAGCTGTAAGGCATTCTACATTATACTAACGTTCTTTTCGAGTTGCTAATGTGGCATGAAGATTCGTAAGATGTACTAAGTTGTCGTACGATGATCAAATGACTCGGACGAATTCATTAAGTTTATTATGGAGGTTTAAGGTTTCGTATGGTGATGTAAGAAGTTGTTAGGAGGTGTAAGGCAACCTACATCTTACTAACGTTCTTTTCGAGTTGCTAATGTGGCATGAAGAGTCGTAAGATGTACTAAGTTGTCGTACGATGATCAAATGACTCGGACGAATTCATTAGGCTTATTATGGAGGTTTAAGGTTTCGTATGGTAATGTAAGGTGTTCTTAGGAGCTGTGAGGCATCCTACATTAAACTAATGTTCTTTTCGAGTTGCTAATGTGGCATGAAGAGTCGTAAGATGTACTAAGTTGACGTACGATGATCAAATCACTCGGACGAATTCATTAGGCTTATTATGGAGGTTTAAGGTTTCGTATGGAGATGTAAGGTGTTCTTAGGAGCTGTGAGGCATCCTACATTAAACTAATGTTCTTTTCGAGTTGCTAATGTGGCATGAAGAGTCGTAAGATGTACTAAGTTTCCGTACGATGATCAAATAACTCGGACGAATTCATTAGGCTTATTATGGAGGTTTAAGGTTTCGTATGGTGATGTAAGGTGTTCTTAGGAGCTGTAAGGCATCCTACATTATATTAACGTTCTTTTCGAGTTGCTAATGTGGCATGAAGAGTCATAAGATGTACTAAGTTGCCGTACGATGATCAAATAACTCGGACGAATTCATTAGGCTTATTATGGAGGTTTAAGGTTTCGTATGGTGATGTAAGGTGTTCTTAGGAGCTGTAAGGCATTCTACATTATACTAACGTTCTTTTCGAGTTGCTAATGTGGCATGAAGAGTCGTAAGATGTACTAAGTTGTCGTACGATGATCAAATGACTCGGACGAATTCAATAGGCTTATTAAGGAGGTTTAAGGTTTCGTATGGTGATGTAAGGTGTTCTTAGGAGCTGTAAGGCATTCTACATTATACTAACGTTCTTTTCGAGTTTCTAATGTGGCATGAAGATTCGTAAGATGTACTAAGTTGTCGTACGATGATCAAATGACTCGGACGAATTCATTAAGTTTATTATGGAGGTTTAAGGTTGCGTATGGTGATGTAAGAAGTTGTTAGGAGGTGTAAGGCAACCTACATCATACTAACGTTCTTTTCGAGTTGCTAATGTGGCATGAAGAGTCGTAAGATGTACTAATTTGTCGTACGATGATCAAATGACTCGGACGAATTCAATAGGCTTATTAAGGAGGTTTAAGGTTTCGTATGGTGATGTAAGGTGTTCTTAGGAGCTGTGAGGCATCCTACATTAAACTAATGTTCTTTTCGAGTTGCTAATGTGGCATGAAGAGTCGTAAGATGTACTAAGTTTCCGTACGATGATCAAATAACTTGGACGAATTCATTAGGCTTATTATGGAGGTTTAAGGTTTCGTATGGTAATGTAAGGTGTTCTTAGGGGCTGTAAGGCATCCTACATTATATTAACGTTCTTTTCGAGTTGTTAATGTGGCATGAAGAGTCGTAAGATGTACTAAGTTGTCGTACGATAATCAAATGACTCGGACGAATTCATTAGGCTTATTATGGAGGTTTAAGGTTTCGTATGGTGATGTAAGGTGTTCTTAGGAGCTGTAAGGCATCCTACATTATATTAACGTTCTTTTCGAGTTGCTAATGTGGCATGAAGAGTCATAAGATGTACTAAGTTGCCGTACGATGATCAAATAACTCGGACGAATTCATTAGGCTTATTATGGAGGTTTAAGGTTTCGTATGGTGATGTAAGGTGTTCTTAGGAGCTGTGAGGCATCCTACACTAAACTAATGTTCTTTTCGAGTTGCTAATGTGGCATGAAGAGTCGTAAGATGTACTAAGTTGTCGTACGATAATCAAATGACTCAGACGAATTCATTAGGCTTATTATGGAGGTTTAAGGTTTCGTATGGTGATGTAAGGTGTTCTTAGGAGCTGTAAGGCATCCAACATCATACTAACGTTCTTTTCGAGTTGCTAATGTGGCATGAAGAGTCGTAAGATGTACTAAGTTGTCGTACGATAATCAAATCACTCGGACGAATTCATTAGGCTTATTATGGAGGTTTAAGGTTTCGTATGGAGATGTAAGGTGTTCTTAGGAGCTGTGAGGCATCCTACATTAAACTAATGTTCTTTTCGAGTTGCTAATGTGGCATGAAGAGTCGTAAGATGTACTAAGTTGCCGTATGATGATCAAATAACTCGGACGAATTCATTAGGCTTATTATGGAGGTTTAAGGTTTCGTATGGTGATGTAAGGTGTTCTTAGGAGCTGTGAGGCATCCTACATTAAACTAATGTTTTTTTTTAGTTGCTAATGTGGCATAAAGAGTCGTAAGATGTACTAAGTTGACGTACGATGATCAAATAACTCGGACGAATTCATTAGGCTTATTATGGAGGTTTAAGGTTTCGTATGGTGATGTAAGGTGTTCTTAGGAGCTGTAAGGCATTCTACATTATACTAACGTTCTTTTCGAGTTGCTAATGTGGCATGAAGATTCGTAAGATGTACTAAGTTGTCGTACGATGATCAAATGACTCGGACGAATTCATTAAGTTTATTATGGAGGTTTAAGGTTTCGTATGGTAATGTAAGAAGTTGTTAGGAGGTGTAAGGCAACCTACATCTTACTAACGTTCTTTTCGAGTTGCTAATGTGGCATGAAGAGTCGTAAGATGTACTAAGTTGTCGTACGATGATCAAATGACTCGGACGAATTCATTAGGCTTATTATGGAGGTTTAAGGTTTCGTATGGTAATGTAAGGTGTTCTTAGGAGCTGTGAGGCATCCTACATTAAACTAATGTTCTTTTCGAGTTGCTAATGTGGCATGAAGAGTCGTAAGATGTACTAAGTTGACGTACGATGATCAAATCACTCGGACGAATTCATTAGGCTTATTATGGAGGTTTAAGGTTTCGTATGGAGATGTAAGGTGTTCTTAGGAGCTGTGAGGCATCCTACATTAAACTAATGTTCTTTTCGAGTTGCTAATGTGGCATGAAGAGTCGTAAGATGTACTAAGTTTCCGTACGATGATCAAATAACTCGGACGAATTCATTAGGCTTATTATGGAGGTTTAAGGTTTCGTATGGTGATGTAAGGTGTTCTTAGGAGTTGTAAGGCATCCAACATCATACTAACGTTCTTTTCGAGTTGCTAATGTGGCATGAAGAGTCGTAAGATGTACTAAGTTGTCGTACGATGATCAAATGACTCGGACGAATTCAATAGGCTTATTAAGGAGGTTTAAGGTTTCGTATGGTGATGTAAGGTGTTCTTAGGAGCTGTAAGGCATTCTACATTATACTAACGTTCTTTTCGAGTTGCTAATGTGGCATGAAGAGTCGTAAGATGTACTAAGTTGTCGTAAGATGATCAAATGACTCGGACGAATTCAATAGGCTTATTAAGGAGGTTTAAGGTTTCGTATGGTGATGTAAGGTGTTCTTAGGAGCTGTAAGGCATTCTACATTATACTAACGTTCTTTTCGAGTTTCTAATGTGGCATGAAGATTCGTAAGATGTACTAAGTTGTCGTACGATGATCAAATGACTCGGACGAATTCATTAAGTTTATTATGGAGGTTTAAGGTTTCGTATGGTGATGTAAGAAGTTGTTAGGAGGTGTAAGGCAACCTACATCATACTAACGTTCTTTTCGAGTTGCTAATGTGGCATGAAGAGTCGTAAGATGTACTAATTTGTCGTACGATGATCAAATGACTCGGACGAATTCATTAGGCTTATTATGGAGGTTTAAGGTTTCGTATGGTAATGTAAGGTGTTCTTAGGAGCTGTAAGGCATCCTACATTATATTAACGTTCTTTTCGAGTTGTTAATGTGGCATGAAGAGTCGTAAGATGTACTAAGTTGTCGTACGATAATCAAATGACTCGGACGAATTCATTAGGCTTATTATGGAGGTTTAAGGTTTCGTATGGTGATGTAAGGTGTTCTTAGGAGCTGTAAGGCATCCTACATTATACTAACGTTCTTTTCGAGTTGCTAATGTGGCATGAAGAGTCATAAGATGTACTAAGTTGCCGTACGATGATCAAATAACTCGGACGAATTCATTAGGCTTATTATGGAGGTTTAAGGTTTCGTATGGTGATGTAAGGTGTTCTTAGGAGCTGTTAGGCATCCTACACTAAACTAATGTTCTTTTCGAGTTGCTAATGTGGCATGAAGAGTCGTAAGATGTACTAAGTTGCCGTATGATGATCAAATAACTCGGACGAATTCATTAGGCTTATTATGGAGGTTTAAGGTTTCGTATGGTGATGTAAGGTGTTCTTAGGAGCTGTGAGGCATCCTACATTAAACTAATGTTTTTTTTAGTTGCTAATGTGGCATAAAGAGTCGTAAGATGTACTAAGTTGACGTACGATGATCAAATAACTCGGACGAATTCATTAGGCTTATTATGGAGGTTTAAGGTTTCGTATGGATCAGTAAGGTGTTCTTAGGAGCTGTAAGGCATTCTACATTATACTAACGTTCTTTTCGAGTTGCTAATGTGGCATGAAGATTCGTAAGATGTACTAAGTTGTCGTACGATGATCAAATGACTCGGACGAATTCATTAAGTTTATTATGGAGGTTTAAGGTTTCGTATGGTGATGTAAGAAGTTGTTAGGAGGTGTAAGGCAACCTACATCATACTAACGTTCTTTTCGAGTTGCTAATGTGGCATGAAGAGTCGTAAGATGTACTAAGTTGACGTACGATGATCAAATCACTCGGACGAATTCATTAGGCTTATTATGGAGGTTTAAGGTTTCGTATGGAGATGTAAGGTGTTCTTAGGAGCTGTGAGGCATCCTACATTAAACTAATGTTCTTTTCGAGTTGCTAATGTGGCATGAAGAGTCGTAAGATGTACTAAGTTTCCGTACGATGATCAAATAACTCGGACGAATTCATTAGGCTTATTATGGAGGTTTAAGGTTTCGTATGGTGATGTAAGGTGTTCTTAGGAGTTGTAAGGCATCCAACATCATACTAACGTTCTTTTCGAGTTGCTAATGTGTCATGAAGAGTCGTAAGATGTACTAAGTTGTCGTACGATGATCAAATGACTCGGACAAATTCAATAGGCTTATTAAGGAGGTTTAAGGTTTCGTATGGTGATGTAAGGTGTTCTTAGGAGCTGTAAGGCATTCTACATTATACTAACGTTCTTTTCGAGTTGCTAATGTGGCATGAAGAGTCGTAAGATGTACTAAGTTGTCGTACGATGATCAAATGACTCGGACGAATTCAATAGGCTTATTAAGGAGGTTTAAGGTTTCGTATGGTGATGTAAGGTGTTCTTAGGAGCTGTAAGGCATTCTACATTATACTAACGTTCTTTTCGAGTTTCTAATGTGGCATGAAGATTCGTAAGATGTACTAAGTTGTCGTACGATGATCAAATGACTCGGACGAATTCATTAAGTTTATTATGGAGGTTTAAGGTTTCGTATGGTGATGTAAGAAGTTGTTAGGAGGTGTAAGGCAACCTACATCATACTAACGTTCTTTTCGAGTTGCTAATGTGGCATGAAGAGTCGTAAGATGTACTAATTTGTCGTACGATGATCAAATGACTCGGTTGTTAATGTGGCATCCTACATTATATTAACGTTCTTTTCGAGTTGTTAATGTGGCATGAAGAGTCGTAAGATGTACTAAGTTGTCGTACGATAATCAAATGACTCGGACGAATTCATTAGGCTTATTATGGAGGTTTAAGGTTTCGTATGGTGATGTAAGGTGTTCTTAGGAGCTGTAAGGCATCCTACATTATACTAACGTTCTTTTCGAGTTGCTAATGTGGCATGAAGAGTCATAAGATGTACTAAGTTGCCGTACGATGATCAAATAACTCGGACGAATTCATTAGGCTTATTATGGAGGTTTAAGGTTTCGTATGGTGATGTAAGGTGTTCTTAGGAGCTGTTAGGCATCCTACACTAAACTAATGTTCTTTTCGAGTTGCTAATGTGGCATGAAGAGTCGTAAGATGTACTAAGTTGTCGTACGATAATCAAATGACTCAGACGAATTCATTAGGCTTATTATGGAGGTTTAAGGTTTCGTATGGTGATGTAAGGTGTTCTTAGGAGCTGTAAGGCATCCAACATCATACTAACGTTTTTTTCGAGTTGCTAATGTGGCATGAAGAGTCGTAAGATGTACTAAGTTGTCGTACGATAATCAAATCACTCGGACGAATTCATTAGGCTTATTATGGAGGTTTAAGGTTTCGTATGGAGATGTAAGGCGTTCTTAGGAGCTGTGAGGCATCCTACATTAAACTAATGTTCTTTTCGAGTTGCTAATGTGGCATGAAGAGTCGTAAGATGTACTAAGTTGCCGTATGATGATCAAATAACTCGGACGAATTCATTAGGCTTATTATGGAGGTTTAAGGTTTCGTATGGTGATGTAAGGTGTTCTTAGGAGCTGTGAGGCATCCTACATTAAACTAATGTTTTTTTTAGTTGCTAATGTGGCATAAAGAGTCGTAAGATGTACTAAGTTGACGTACGATGATCAAATAACTCGGACGAATTCATTAGGCTTATTATGGAGGTTTAAGGTTTCGTATGGTGATGTAAGGTGTTCTTAGGAGCTGTAAGGCATTCTACATTATACTAACGTTCTTTTCGAGTTGCTAATGTGGCATGAAGAGTCGTAAGATGTACTAAGTTGTCGTACGATGATCAAATGACTCGGACGAATTCATTAAGTTTATTATGGAGGTTTAAGGTTTCGTATGGTGATGTAAGAAGTTGTTAGGAGGTGTAAGGCAACCTACATCATACTAACGTTCTTTTCGAGTTGCTAATGTGGCATGAAGAGTCGTAAGATGTACTAAGTTGTCGTACGATGATCAAATGACTCGGACGAATTCATTAGGCTTATTATGGAGGTTTAAGGTTTCGTATGGTAATGTAAGGTGTTCTTAGGAGCTGTGAGGCATCCTACATTAAACTAATGTTCTTTTCGAGTTGCTAATGTGGCATGAAGAGTCGTAAGATGTACTAAGTTGACGTACGATGATCAAATCACTCGGACGAATTCATTAGGCTTATTATGGAGGTTTAAGGTTTCGTATGGAGATGTAAGGTGTTCTTAGGAGCTGTGAGGCATCCTACATTAAACTAATGTTCTTTTCGAGTTGCTAATGTGGCATGAAGAGTCGTAAGATGTACTAAGTTTCCGTACGATGATCAAATAACTCGGACGAATTCATTAGGCTTATTATGGAGGTTTAAGGTTTCGTATGGTGATGTAAGGTGTTCTTAGGAGCTGTAAGGCATCCAACATCATACTAACGTTTTTTTCGAGTTGCTAATGTGGCATGAAGAGTCGTAAGATGTACTAAGTTGTCGTACGATAATCAAATCACTCGGACGAATTCATTAGGCTTATTATGGAGGTTTAAGGTTTCGTATGGAGATGTAAGGTGTTCTTAGGAGCTGTGAGGCATCCTACATTAAACTAAAGTTCTTTTCGAGTTGCTAATGTGGCATGAAGAGTCGTAAGATGTACTAAGTTGCCGTATGATGATCAAATAACTCGGACGAATTCATTAGGCTTATTATGGAGGTTTAAGGTTTCGTATGGTGATGTAAGGTGTTCTTAGGAGCTGTGAGGCATCCTACATTAAACTAATGTTTTTTTTAGTTGCTAATGTGGCATAAAGAGTCGTAAGATGTACTAAGTTGACGTACGATGATCAAATAACTCGGACGAATTCATTAGGCTTATTATGGAGGTTTAAGGTTTCGTATGGTGATGTAAGGTGTTCTTAGGAGCTGTAAGGCATTCTACATTATACTAACGTTCTTTTCGAGTTGCTAATGTGGCATGAAGAGTCGTAAGATGTACTAAGTTGTCGTACGATGATCAAATGACTCGGACGAATTCATTAAGTTTATTATGGAGGTTTAAGGTTTCGTATGGTGATGTAAGAAGTTGTTAGGAGGTGTAAGGCAACCTACATCATACTAACGTTCTTTTCGAGTTGCTAATGTGGCATGAAGAGTCGTAAGATGTACTAAGTTGTCGTACGATGATCAAATGACTCGGACGAATTCATTAGGCTTATTATGGAGGTTTAAGGTTTCGTATGGTAATGTAAGGTGTTCTTAGGAGCTGTGAGGCATCCTACATTAAACTAATGTTCTTTTCGAGTTGCTAATGTGGCATGAAGAGTCGTAAGATGTACTAAGTTGACGTACGATGATCAAATCACTCGGACGAATTCATTAGGCTTATTATGGAGGTTTAAGGTTTCGTATGGAGATGTAAGGTGTTCTTAGGAGCTGTGAGGCATCCTACATTAAACTAATGTTCTTTTCGAGTTGCTAATGTGGCATGAAGAGTCGTAAGATGTACTAAGTTTCCGTACGATGATCAAATAACTCGGACGAATTCATTAGGCTTATTATGGAGGTTTAAGGTTTCGTATGGTGATGTAAGGTGTTCTTAGGAGTTGTAAGGCATCCAACATCATACTAACGTTCTTTTCGAGTTGCTAATGTGGCATGAAGAGTCGTAAGATGTACTAAGTTGTCGTACGATGATCAAATGACTCGGACGAATTCAATAGGCTTATTAAGGAGGTTTAAGGTTTCGTATGGTGATGTAAGGTGTTCTTAGGAGCTGTAAGGCATTCTACATTATACTAACGTTCTTTTCGAGTTGCTAATGTGGCATGAAGAGTCGTAAGATGTACTAAGTTGTCGTACGATGATCAAATGACTCGGACGAATTCATTAAGTTTATTATGGAGGTTTAAGGTTTCGTATGGTGATGTAAGAAGTTGTTAGGAGGTGTAAGGCAACCTACATCATACTAACGTTCTTTTCGAGTTGCTAATGTGGCATGAAGAGTCGTAAGATGTACTAAGTTGTCGTACGATGATCAAATGACTCGGACGAATTCATTAGGCTTATTATGGAGGTTTAAGGTTTCGTATGGTAATGTAAGGTGTTCTTAGGAGCTGTGAGGCATCCTACATTAAACTAATGTTCTTTTCGAGTTGCTAATGTGGCATGAAGAGTCGTAAGATGTACTAAGTTGACGTACGATGATCAAATCACTCGGACGAATTCATTAGGCTTATTATGGAGGTTTAAGGTTTCGTATGGAGATGTAAGGTGTTCTTAGGAGCTGTGAGGCATCCTACATTAAACTAATGTTCTTTTCGAGTTGCTAATGTGGCATGAAGAGTCGTAAGATGTACTAAGTTTCCGTACGATGATCAAATAACTCGGACGAATTCATTAGGCTTATTATGGAGGTTTAAGGTTTCGTATGGTGATGTAAGGTGTTCTTAGGAGCTGTAAGGCATCCAACATCATACTAACGTTTTTTTCGAGTTGCTAATGTGGCATGAAGAGTCGTAAGATGTACTAAGTTGTCGTACGATAATCAAATCACTCGGACGAATTCATTAGGCTTATTATGGAGGTTTAAGGTTTCGTATGGAGATGTAAGGTGTTCTTAGGAGCTGAGAGGCATCCTACATTAAACTAATGTTCTTTTCGAGTTGCTAATGTGGCATGAAGAGTCGTAAGATGTACTAAGTTGCCGTATGATGATCAAATAACTCGGACGAATTCATTAGGCTTATTATGGAGGTTTAAGGTTTCGTATGGTGATGTAAGGTGTTCTTAGGAGCTGTGAGGCATCCTACATTAAACTAATGTTTTTTTTAGTTGCTAATGTGGCATAAAGAGTCGTAAGATGTACTAAGTTGACGTACGATGATCAAATAACTCGGACGAATTCATTAGGCTTATTATGGAGGTTTAAGGTTTCGTATGGTGATGTAAGGTGTTCTTAGGAGCTGTAAGGCATTCTACATTATACTAACGTTCTTTTCGAGTTGCTAATGTGGCATGAAGAGTCGTAAGATGTACTAAGTTGTCGTACGATGATCAAATGACTCGGACGAATTCATTAAGTTTATTATGGAGGTTTAAGGTTTCGTATGGTGATGTAAGAAGTTGTTAGGAGGTGTAAGGCAACCTACATCATACTAACGTTCTTTTCGAGTTGCTAATGTGGCATGAAGAGTCGTAAGATGTACTAAGTTGTCGTACGATGATCAAATGACTCGGACGAATTCATTAGGCTTATTATGGAGGTTTAAGGTTTCGTATGGTAATGTAAGGTGTTCTTAGGAGCTGTGAGGCATCCTACATTAAACTAATGTTCTTTTCGAGTTGCTAATGTGGCATGAAGAGTCGTAAGATGTACTAAGTTGACGTACGATGATCAAATCACTCGGACGAATTCATTAGGCTTATTATGGAGGTTTAAGGTTTCGTATGGAGATGTAAGGTGTTCTTAGGAGCTGTGAGGCATCCTACATTAAACTAATGTTCTTTTCGAGTTGCTAATGTGGCATGAAGAGTCGTAAGATGTACTAAGTTTCCGTACGATGATCAAATAACTCGGACGAATTCATTAGGCTTATTATGGAGGTTTAAGGTTTCGTATGGTGATGTAAGGTGTTCTTAGGAGTTGTAAGGCATCCAACATCATACTAACGTTCTTTTCGAGTTGCTAATGTGGCATGAAGAGTCGTAAGATGTACTAAGTTGTCGTACGATGATCAAATGACTCGGACGAATTCAATAGGCTTATTAAGGAGGTTTAAGGTTTCGTATGGTGATGTAAGGTGTTCTTAGGAGCTGTAAGGCATTCTACATTATACTAACGTTCTTTTCGAGTTGCTAATGTGGCATGAAGAGTCGTAAGATGTACTAAGTTGTCGTACGATGATCAAATGACTCGGACGAATTCATTAAGTTTATTATGGAGGTTTAAGGTTTCGTATGGTGATGTAAGAAGTTGTTAGGAGGTGTAAGGCAACCTACATCATACTAACGTTCTTTTCGAGTTGCTAATGTGGCATGAAGAGTCGTAAGATGTACTAAGTTGTCGTACGATGATCAAATGACTCGGACGAATTCATTAGGCTTATTATAGAGGTTTAAGGTTTCGTATGGTAATGTAAGGTGTTCTTAGGAGCTGTGAGGCATCCTACATTAAACTAATGTTCTTTTCGAGTTGCTAATGTGGCATGAAGAGTCGTAAGATGTACTAAGTTGACGTACGATGATCAAATCACTCGGACAAATTCATTAGGCTTATTATGGAGGTTTAAGGTTTCGTATGGAGATGTAAGGTGTTCTTAGGAGCTGTGAGGCATCCTACATTAAACTAATGTTCTTTTCGAGTTGCTAATGTGGCATGAAGAGTCGTAAGATGTACTAAGTTTCCGTACGATGATCAAATAACTCGGACGAATTCATTAGGCTTATTATGGAGGTTTAAGGTTTCGTATGGTGATGTAAGGTGTTCTTAGGAGCTGTGAGGCATCCTACACTAAACTAATGTTCTTTTCGAGTTGCTAATGTGGCATGAAGAGTCGTAAGATGTACTAAGTTGTCGTACGATAATCAAATGACTCAGACGAATTCATTAGGCTTATTATGGAGGTTTAAGGTTTCGTATGGTGATGTAAGGTGTTCTTAGGAGCTGTAAGGCATCCAACATCATACTAACGTTCTTTTCGAGTTGCTAATGTGGCATGAAGAGTCGTAAGATGTACTAAGTTGTCGTACGATAATTAAATCACTCGGACGAATTCATTAGGCTTATTATGGAGGTTTAAGGTTTCGTATGGAGATGTAAGGTGTTCTTAGGAGCTGTGAGGCATCCTACATTAAACTAATGTTCTTTTCGAGTTGCTAATGTGGCATGAAGAGTCGTAAGATGTACTAAGTTGACGTACGATGATCAAATCACTCGGACGAATTCATTAGGCTTATTATGGAGGTTTAAGGTTTCGTATGGAGATGTAAGGTGTTCTTAGGAGCTGTGAGGCATCCTACATTAAACTAATGTTCTTTTCGAGTTGCTAATGTGGCATGAAGAGTCGTAAGATGTACTAAGTTGCCGTATGATGATCAAATAACTCGGATGAATTCATTAGGCTTATTATGGAGGTTTAAGGTTTCGTATGGCGATGTAAGGTGTTCTTAGGAGCTGTGAGGCATCCTACATTAAACTAATGTTTTTTTTAGTTGCTAATGTGGCATAAAGAGTCGTAAGATGTACTAAGTTGACGTACGATGATCAAATGACTCGGACGAATTCATTAGGCTTATTATGGAGGTTTAAGGTTTCGTATGGTGATGTAAGGTGTTCTTAAGAGCTGTAAGGCATTCTACATTATACTAACGTTCTTTTCGAGTTGCTAATGTGGCATGAAGATTCGTAAGATGTACTAAGTTGTCGTACGATGATCAAATGACTCGGACGAATTCATTAAGTTTATTATGGAGGTTTAAGGTTTCGTATGGTGATGTAAGAAGTTGTTAGGAGGTGTAAGGCAACCTACATCATACTAACGTTCTTTTCGAGTTGCTAATGTGGCATGAAGAGTCGTAAGATGTACTAAGTTGTCGTACGATGATCAAATGACTCGGACGAATTCATTAGGCTTATTATGGAGGTTTAAGGTTTCGTATGGAGATGTAAGGTGTTCTTAGGAGCTGTGTGGCATCCTACATTAAACTAATGTTCTTTTCGAGTTGCTAATGTGGCATGAAGAGTCGTAAGATGTACTAAGTTGACGTACGATGATCAAATCACTCGGACGAATTCATTAGGCTTATTATGGAGGTTTAAGGTTTCGTATGGAGATGTAAGGTGTTCTTAGGAGCTGTGAGGCATCCTACATTAAACTAATGTTCTTTTCGAGTTGCTAATGTGGCATGAAGAGTCGTAAGATGTACTAAGTTTCCGTACGATGATCAAATAACTCGGACGAATTCATTAGGCTTATTATGGAGGTTTAAGGTTTCGTATGGTGATGTAAGGTGTTCTTAGGAGTTGTAAGGCATCCAACATCATACTAACGTTCTTTTCGAGTTGCTAATGTGGCATGAAGAGTCGTAAGATGTACTAAGTTGTCGTACGATGATCAAATGAGTCGGACGAATTCATTAGGCTTATTAAGGATGTTTAAGGTTTCGTATGGTGATGTAAGGTGTTCTTAGGAGCTGTAAGGCATCCAACATCATACTAACGTTCTTTTCGAGTTGCTAATGTGGCATGAAGAGTCGTAAGATGTACTAAGTTGTCGTACGATAATTAAATCACTCGGACGAATTCATTAGGCTTATTATGGAGGTTTAAGGTTTCGTATGGAGATGTAAGGTGTTCTTAGGAGCTGTGAGGCATCCTACATTAAGCTAATGTTCTTTTCGAGTTGCTAATGTGGCATGAAGAGTCGTAAGATGTACTAAGTTGCCGTATGATGATCAAATAACTCGGATGAATTCATTAGGCTTATTATGGAGGTTTAAGGTTTCGTATGGTGATGTAAGGTGTTCTTAGTAGGGGTGTTCATCGGTTCGGTTTACGGTTTATTCGGGTTATTCGGATCGGTTTATTCGGATTTGAAATTTGCAGTTTCAAATCCGCATCCGAACCGAACCGAATTAGTCGTTTTCTTAACCGAACCGAATCTCAACCGAATTCAATTCGGATGATATTCGGGTCCAACCGAAATTATCCGAATAACCCGAATCTCAACCGAATTCAATTCGACCTATGAAAAAAGGTTCATGCAGGCTGCAACATTATAACTTCCAGCAATATAACTCAAACATTCCCAGAAACAACAACCATAAGTTTAAAACCAAAATAGAGCACAAATAGTCTAGAGCACAAATACAAAAGCCATCGGATAGAAAATAGTCTAAACATGAAACAAAAGCAACTTAGGTTCTTTTCCAACTTGTGTCGACATGTGAGCTTGCAACTTCCCAACTCTTTCACTCATTTGGTATCATATTCATCTCTACAAAAAAACATAAAAATTGACTATTAGGATTTAAACTTGTAAATCTAATATACAAGGTGTTTGTAAGAAATGAAAAATGAGTTGTAAAGTGTAAACCTTCTTCTAGTTTCTCAAGGTTTTCAATATTTTCTTCCACATTGACATCAACACCACTACCACGGATCCAATCTTGGCAACATATTAGAGCTTCAACAGTTTTTGGAGTTAAAGAACTCCTGAATGTGTCGAGTACTCTACCTCCCGTGCTAAATGTGGATTCGGAAGCCACTGTTGAAATTGGAATGGCTAAGATATCACGAGCAAGTAATGACAATATTGGAAATGCTGGACTTCTCATCTTCCACCAACCCAAAACTGTGAAGTTCTCACTTTCAAACCAAGCATCATCTCCTTCAATCTCTTCGTTCAAGTACCTATCCAATTCCGTCTTGGAATCTTCCGTCACACCTAATTCTACCTTTTGTCTTTTGACCTCGGCCATCCTTCTCTCTCTAAGTGCTTTAAATGTGTCATCCACATTGCCAAACAAATTAAAACTTGATGGTTCCTCATTCACAGACTTAGAGGATGATGAGGAAGCCTTGGTTGTGTGATGGTCGGAGTGGATTCTTTTATAATCATTGAAAATTTCAAGCAATGCATCTTCACATAACTTACAAATCGTATCCCCATTTTCTTTCCCATACATACCATGAAGATTAACCCTTAGATACACCAATTTAGTTCTCGGATCAAAAAGCGAAGCAATGAACACCAACAAGTTGAATTTTTTTATATCACCCCAATACTTGTTAAACTTTGTTGTCATTGACTTCGCCATATTTTTCAAGTCAGCATCATCAGTTGATTGACATTGTTTTAAGACACTATCAATACAACTAATGGAGTCCAAGTATGTGTTTGAGGTAATGTATTTTGTACCTAAATTAAAACAAATATGATTAGTAAATTATAAGGATCGATTTGGACAAATTGATTTTACAACTTACAACAGATATAAGTAACTACAATTATAGCTAATAAAATTAATCTTTATAACATCCAATATACTAAAAATTATAAGAAACTACAATTATAGCATCCAATATACTCTTTATAACTTGTAAAACAAATATGTGAAAATCAATTTGTCTAAACAGAATGTTTTTTATTTAAACAAACATTAAAAATACCATTAAACTAGAAGTTTTCATGAAATTCATACCGGAAACTCTAAGGGTGAGCTCGTAAAAATGTCGTAGAAAGCCTCCCAACCTCCTCACATTTGCCCAATCTTCCGATTCCGGTAACCCATGGCCGTCTTGAAGATCACGATTAAACACCAAATCCTCCTCTAGATATCTCTCAAATGCTCTTTCATACTCGCAAGCAACACTCAACATCAAATATGTAGAGTTCCAACGAGTACATACATCCAAACTTAAAAACTTTTGACATTCAATTTTTTCCAGCACGACAATCTCTTTAAATCTTTTAATTCTTTGTGATGAATATCTAACCCATCGAACAGCGGCCCTAATACGTTCAACGGATGTTCCCATCTCCTTGAGCCCATCTTGCACAATTAAATTCATTATATGCGCCATGCACCTCACGTGCGTCCACTTCCCTTTAAGAACACACTTATCATGCCACTTGTTCATTTTTCCAACTAAATAATCAACCGCAACATCGTTGCTCGATGCATTGTCAACTGTAATAGTCATGATATTTTGTAACCCCCATTCAATTAAACAGTTCTCCAAGGCTCGTCCAATATCTTGCCCTCGATGACTAGAAATAGGGCAAAAGTTGATCACTTTTTTTTGCAAATTCCAGTTTTCATCAACATAATGTGCAGTGAGACACATATAGTTGATCCGTTGCAAAGATGTCCACGTATCGGTTGTCAAACAAACTCTATGAACTGATTTCTTCAATTGAGCTTTAAGCTTTGCTTTTTCCTCAATGTATATCTTATAGCACTCCCTTGCAATGGTGGTACGAGATGGAATGACAAAGGCAGGCTGAATTATTCTCATTAATCTTCTAAATCCCTCATTTTCCACAAATTTGAAAGGCAACTCATCAATAATCAACATTTCAGCTATTGCCCTCCTACCTTTTTTCTGATCAAGTCTAAAAGATTGCAAGCTAACTTTGCTGTCCCCGGTTTCCGCATTCTTCTCTGTGGTAAAAGCAAGTTGTGACTGAGTGGTAGAGTTATTTGCAGGATTAGCTTCACATTTCGGTACATGAGATCTCATATTAGATGTGCCAGAACTTTTTGAATCGCAAGCATAATCTATTGTACAGTAATTACACCGCGCCCTATCTTTTCCATCTTTATCAATATACCTAGTAAAATGTTTCCATACTTCTGATCTTGGTTTATACTTCCTTGATTGCTTGACTGGTTGCGAGTTCGAACCAGCTGATTTCAAATTACTTGCATTTGAATCACCTTCCATGGACATTTCTTGACAATCTGTAATAACTATGAACCCATGATTAACAACCAAGTAAAACCGAAATGGTAACAAGTTAATATATGAAAATCTGTTAAATTTTTTTTATCAAACCCTGTTGGTAACAAGTTAATATATGACAATCTGTATATCAAACATTACTTGTGATGTTTTTGAATCACAAATTACTAAATGCCGTTCAAAAATAAAAAAAAGGACGACATATTAAACTCCCATTTGCACATTATTCAATAGGTTGATTGAGGATTAATAAGTTGTTATTCATCCCAGCCCTTTATCTAAATAATTGATGATTCGTACTATGTATAATTGTTCAAATGTTCAATACTTCAAAGTTTAAGCTAAATCTACAATAATGAACTTTACAATGAACCATTAACAACAAAAACAGAAAAAACGTATGCAGACAATGAAAAATAACTGGGTATTTTCGATAACATACTTGTTTCAGTGATGAACTAATGTTCACGTGATGAACTGATGCTTGTCTGCTGCTCGATTCGAAGATTGTTGTTCTATTTCTCTGGTGTGCTGTTGGGCGCTGGCTGCAGCTCGATTTGAGGAGGTCTAGGGTTTCATAGAGTCATAAAGTGAAGTATAAAGTGGTATTAATTAAAGTGGGCTGTGGGCTAAACTTAAGCTATGGGTATGGGCTGGAAACATAAGGGATTGGTTCATGGGTTAATTTTTATTCGATTAAAACGGATATCCGAATAAACCGAATAACCCGATTTTTTTATTTTTTAACATCCGAATCCGAACCGAAAAACCGAATTTGGAATTCGGATACGGTTAAATCCGAACCGAATATCCGAATAAGAAATCGGATCGGTTATTTTCGGTTTTGGATACGATTCGGATTTCGGTTTTTTTGAACACCCCTAGTTCTTAGGAGCTGTAAGGCATTCTACATTATACTAACGTTCTTTTCGAGTTGCTAATGTGGCATGAAGATTCGTAAGATGTACTAAGTTGTCGTACGATGATCAAATGACTCGGACGAATTCATTAAGTTTATTATGGAGGTTTAAGGTTTCGTATGGTGATGTAAGAAGTTGTTAGGAGGTGTAAGGCAATCTACATCATACTAACGTTCTTTTCGAGTTGCTAATGTGGCATGAAGAGTCGTAAGATGTACTAAGTTGTCGTACGATGATCAAATGACTCGGACGAATTCATTAGGCTTATTATGGAGGTTTAAGGTTTCGTATGGAGATGTAAGGTGTTCTTAGGAGCTGTGAGGCATCCTACATTAAACTAATGTTCTTTTCGAGTTGCTAATGTGGCATGAAGAGTCGTAAGATGTACTAAGTTGACGTACGATGATCAAATCACTCGGACGAATTCATTAGGCTTATTATGGAGGTTTAAGGTTTCGTATGGAGATGTAAGGTGTTCTTAGGAGCTGTGAGGCATCCTACATTAAACAATTGTTCTTTTCGAGTTGCTAATGTGGCATGAAGAGTCGTAAGATGTACTAAGTTTCCGTACGATGATCAAATAACTCGGACGAATTCATTAGGCTTATTATGGAGGTTTAAGGTTTCGTATGGTGATGTAAGGTGTTCTTAGGAGTTGTAAGGCATCCATCATCATACTAACGTTCTTTTCGAGTTGCTAATGTGGCATGAAGAGTCGTAAGATGTACTAAGTTGTCGTACGATGATCAAATGACTCGGACGAATTCATTAGGCTTATTAAGGATGTTTAAGGTTTCGTATGGTGATGTAAGGTGTTCTTAGGAGCTGTAAGGCATTCTACATTATACTAACGTTCTTTTCGAGTTGCTAATGTGGCATGAAGATTCGTAAGATGTACTAAGTTGTCGTACGATGATCAAATGACTCGGACGAATTCATTAGGCTTATTATGGAGGTTTAAGATTTCGTATGGTGATGTAAGGTGTTCTTAGGAGCTGTGAGGCATCCTACACTAAACTAATGTTCTTTTCGAGTTGCTAATGTGGCATGAAGAGTCGTAAGATGTACTAAGTTGTCGTACGATAATCAAATGACTCAGACGAATTCATTAGGCTTATTATGGAGGTTTAAGGTTTCGTATGGTGATGTAAGGTGTTCTTAGGAGCTGTAAGGCATCCAACATCATACTAACGTTCTTTTCGAGTTGCTAATGTGGCATGAAGAGTCGTAAGATGTACTAAGTTGTCGTACGATAATCAAATGACTCGGACGAATTCATTAGGCTTATTATGGAGGTTTAAGGTTTCGTATGGAGATGTAAGGTGTTCTTAGGAGCTGTGAGGCATCCTACATTAAACTAACGTTCTTTTCGAGTTGCTAATGTGGCATGAAGAGTCATAAGATGTACTAAGTTGCCGTACGATGATCAAATAACTCGGACGAATTCATTAGGCTTATTATGGAGGTTTAAGGTTTCGTATGGTGATGTAAGGTGTTCTTAGGAGCTGTGAGGCATCCTACACTAAACTAATGTTCTTTTCGAGTTGCTAATGTGGCATGAAGAGTCGTAAGATGTACTAAGTTGTCGTACGATAATCAAATGACTCAGACGAATTCATTAGGCTTATTATGGAGGTTTAAGGTTTCGTATGGTGATGTAAGGTGTTCTTAGGAGCTGTAAGGCATCCAACATCATACTAACGTTCTTTTCGAGTTGCTAATGTGGCATGAAGAGTCGTAAGATGTACTAAGTTGTCATACGATAATTAAATCACTCGGACGAATTCATTAGGCTTATTATGGAGGTTTAAGGTTTCGTATGGAGATGTAAGGTGTTCTTAGGAGCTGTGAGGCATCCTACATTAAACTAATGTTCTTTTCGAGTTGCTAATGTGGCATGAAGAGTCGTAAGATGTACTAAGTTGACGTACGATGATCAAATCACTCGGACGAATTCATTAGGCTTATTATGGAGGTTTAAGGTTTCGTATGGAGATGTAAGGTGTTCTTAGGAGCTGTGAGGCATCCTACATTAAACTAATGTTCTTTTCGAGTTGCTAATGTGGCATGAAGAGTCGTAAGATGTACTAAGTTTCCGTACGATGATCAAATAACTCGGACGAATTCATTAGGCTTATTATGGAGGTTTAAGGTTTCGTATGGTGATGTAAGGTGTTCTTAGGAGTTGTAAGGCATCCAACATCATACTAACGTTCTTTTCGAGTTGCTAATGTGGCATGAAGAGTCGTAAGATGTACTAAGTTGTCGTACGATGATCAAATGACTCGGACGAATTCATTAGGCTTATTAAGGATGTTTAAGGTTTCGTATGGTGATGTAAGGTGTTCTTAGGAGCTGTAAGGCATCCAACATCATACTAACGTTCTTTTCGAGTTGCTAATGTGGCATGAAGAGTCGTAAGATGTACTAAGTTGTCGTACGATAATCAAATGACTCGGACGAATTCATTAGGCTTATTATGGAGGTTTAAGGTTTCGTATGGAGATGTAAGGTGTTCTTAGGAGCTGTGAGGCATCCTACATTAAACTAACGTTCTTTTCGAGTTGCTAATGTGGCATGAAGAGTCATAAGATGTACTAAGTTGCCGTACGATGATCAAATAACTCGGACGAATTCATTAGGCTTATTATGGAGGTTTAAGGTTTCGTATGGTGATGTAAGGTGTTCTTAGGAGCTGTGAGGCATCCTACACTAAACTAATGTTCTTTTCGAGTTGCTAATGTGGCATGAAGAGTCGTAAGATGTACTAAGTTGTCGTACGATAATCAAATGACTCAGACGAATTCATTAGGCTTATTATGGAGGTTTAAGGTTTCGTATGGTGATGTAAGGTGTTCTTAGGAGTTGTAAGGCATCCATCATCATACTAACGTTCTTTTCGAGTTGCTAATGTGGCATGAAGAGTCGTAAGATGTACTAAGTTGTCGTACGATGATCAAATGACTCGGACGAATTCATTAGGCTTATTAAGGATGTTTAAGGTTTCGTATGGTGATGTAAGGTGTTCTTAGGAGCTGTAAGGCATTCTACATTATACTAACGTTCTTTTCGAGTTGCTAATGTGGCATGAAGATTCGTAAGATGTACTAAGTTGTCGTACGATGATCAAATGACTCGGACGAATTCATTAGGCTTATTATGGAGGTTTAAGATTTCGTATGGTGATGTAAGGTGTTCTTAGGAGCTGTGAGGCATCCTACACTAAACTAATGTTCTTTTCGAGTTGCTAATGTGGCATGAAGAGTCGTAAGATGTACTAAGTTGTCGTACGATAATCAAATGACTCAGACGAATTCATTAGGCTTATTATGGAGGTTTAAGGTTTCGTATGGTGATGTAAGGTGTTCTTAGGAGCTGTAAGGCATCCAACATCATACTAACGTTCTTTTCGAGTTGCTAATGTGGCATGAAGAGTCGTAAGATGTACTAAGTTGTCGTACGATAATCAAATGACTCGGACGAATTCATTAGGCTTATTATGGAGGTTTAAGGTTTCGTATGGAGATGTAAGGTGTTCTTAGGAGCTGTGAGGCATCCTACATTAAACTAACGTTCTTTTCGAGTTGCTAATGTGGCATGAAGAGTCATAAGATGTACTAAGTTGCCGTACGATGATCAAATAACTCGGACGAATTCATTAGGCTTATTATGGAGGTTTAAGGTTTCGTATGGTGATGTAAGGTGTTCTTAGGAGCTGTGAGGCATCCTACACTAAACTAATGTTCTTTTCGAGTTGCTAATGTGGCATGAAGAGTCGTAAGATGTACTAAGTTGTCGTACGATAATCAAATGACTCAGACGAATTCATTAGGCTTATTATGGAGGTTTAAGGTTTCGTATGGTGATGTAAGGTGTTCTTAGGAGCTGTAAGGCATCCAACATCATACTAACGTTCTTTTCGAGTTGCTAATGTGGCATGAAGAGTCGTAAGATGTACTAAGTTGTCATACGATAATTAAATCACTCGGACGAATTCATTAGGCTTATTATGGAGGTTTAAGGTTTCGTATGGAGATGTAAGGTGTTCTTAGGAGCTGTGAGGCATCCTACATTAAACTAATGTTCTTTTCGAGTTGCTAATGTGGCATGAAGAGTCGTAAGATGTACTAAGTTGACGTACGATGATCAAATCACTCGGACGAATTCATTAGGCTTATTATGGAGGTTTAAGGTTTCGTATGGAGATGTAAGGTGTTCTTAGGAGCTGTGAGGCATCCTACATTAAACTAATGTTCTTTTCGAGTTGCTAATGTGGCATGAAGAGTCGTAAGATGTACTAAGTTTCCGTACGATGATCAAATAACTCGGACGAATTCATTAGGCTTATTATGGAGGTTTAAGGTTTCGTATGGTGATGTAAGGTGTTCTTAGGAGTTGTAAGGCATCCAACATCATACTAACGTTCTTTTCGAGTTGCTAATGTGGCATGAAGAGTCGTAAGATGTACTAAGTTGTCGTACGATGATCAAATGACTCGGACGAATTCATTAGGCTTATTAAGGATGTTTAAGGTTTCGTATGGTGATGTAAGGTGTTCTTAGGAGCTGTAAGGCATCCAACATCATACTAACGTTCTTTTCGAGTTGCTAATGTGGCATGAAGAGTCGTAAGATGTACTAAGTTGTCGTACGATAATCAAATGACTCGGACGAATTCATTAGGCTTATTATGGAGGTTTAAGGTTTCGTATGGAGATGTAAGGTGTTCTTAGGAGCTGTGAGGCATCCTACATTAAACTAACGTTCTTTTCGAGTTGCTAATGTGGCATGAAGAGTCATAAGATGTACTAAGTTGCCGTACGATGATCAAATAACTCGGACGAATTCATTAGGCTTATTATGGAGGTTTAAGGTTTCGTATGGTGATGTAAGGTGTTCTTAGGAGCTGTGAGGCATCCTACACTAAACTAATGTTCTTTTCGAGTTGCTAATGTGGCATGAAGAGTCGTAAGATGTACTAAGTTGTCGTACGATAATCAAATGACTCAGACGAATTCATTAGGCTTATTATGGAGGTTTAAGGTTTCGTATGGTGATGTAAGGTGTTCTTAGGAGTTGTAAGGCATCCATCATCATACTAACGTTCTTTTCGAGTTGCTAATGTGGCATGAAGAGTCGTCAGATGTACTAAGTTGTCGTACGATGATCAAATGACTCGGACGAATTCATTAGGCTTATTAAGGATGTTTAAGGTTTCGTATGGTGATGTAAGGTGTTCTTAGGAGCTGTAAGGCATTCTACATTATACTAACGTTCTTTTCGAGTTGCTAATGTGGCATGAAGATTCGTAAGATGTACTAAGTTGTCGTACGATGATCAAATGACTCGGACGAATTCATTAGGCTTATTATGGAGGTTTAAGATTTCGTATGGTGATGTAAGGTGTTCTTAGGAGCTGTGAGGCATCCTACACTAAACTAATGTTCTTTTCGAGTTGCTAATGTGGCATGAAGAGTCGTAAGATGTACTAAGTTGTCGTACGATAATCAAATGACTCAGACGAATTCATTAGGCTTATTATGGAGGTTTAAGGTTTCGTATGGTGATGTAAGGTGTTCTTAGGAGCTGTAAGGCATCCAACATCATACTAACGTTCTTTTCGAGTTGCTAATGTGGCATGAAGAGTCGTAAGATGTACTAAGTTGTCGTACGATAATCAAATGACTCGGACGAATTCATTAGGCTTATTATGGAGGTTTAAGGTTTCGTATGGAGATGTAAGGTGTTCTTAGGAGCTGTGAGGCATCCTACATTAAACTAACGTTCTTTTCGAGTTGCTAATGTGGCATGAAGAGTCATAAGATGTACTAAGTTGCCGTACGATGATCAAATAACTCGGACGAATTCATTAGGCTTATTATGGAGGTTTAAGGTTTCGTATGGTGATGTAAGGTGTTCTTAGGAGCTGTGAGGCATCCTACACTAAACTAATGTTCTTTTCGAGTTGCTAATGTGGCATGAAGAGTCGTAAGATGTACTAAGTTGTCGTACGATAATCAAATGACTCAGACGAATTCATTAGGCTTATTATGGAGGTTTAAGGTTTCGTATGGTGATGTAAGGTGTTCTTAGGAGCTGTAAGGCATCCAACATCATACTAACGTTCTTTTCGAGTTGCTAATGTGGCATGAAGAGTCGTAAGATGTACTAAGTTGTCATACGATAATTAAATCACTCGGACGAATTCATTAGGCTTATTATGGAGGTTTAAGGTTTCGTATGGAGATGTAAGGTGTTCTTAGGAGCTGTGAGGCATCCTACATTAAACTAATGTTCTTTTCGAGTTGCTAATGTGGCATGAAGAGTCGTAAGATGTACTAAGTTGACGTACGATGATCAAATCACTCGGACGAATTCATTAGGCTTATTATGGAGGTTTAAGGTTTCGTATGGAGATGTAAGGTGTTCTTAGGAGCTGTGAGGCATCCTACATTAAACTAATGTTCTTTTCGAGTTGCTAATGTGGCATGAAGAGTCGTAAGATGTACTAAGTTTCCGTACGATGATCAAATAACTCGGACGAATTCATTAGGCTTATTATGGAGGTTTAAGGTTTCGTATGGTGATGTAAGGTGTTCTTAGGAGTTGTAAGGCATCCAACATCATACTAACGTTCTTTTCGAGTTGCTAATGTGGCATGAAGAGTCGTAAGATGTACTAAGTTGTCGTACGATGATCAAATGACTCGGACGAATTCATTAGGCTTATTAAGGATGTTTAAGGTTTCGTATGGTGATGTAAGGTGTTCTTAGGAGCTGTAAGGCATCCAACATCATACTAACGTTCTTTTCGAGTTGCTAATGTGGCATGAAGAGTCGTAAGATGTACTAAGTTGTCGTACGATAATCAAATGACTCGGACGAATTCATTAGGCTTATTATGGAGGTTTAAGGTTTCGTATGGAGATGTAAGGTGTTCTTAGGAGCTGTGAGGCATCCTACATTAAACTAACGTTCTTTTCGAGTTGCTAATGTGGCATGAAGAGTCATAAGATGTACTAAGTTGCCGTACGATGATCAAATAACTCGGACGAATTCATTAGGCTTATTATGGAGGTTTAAGGTTTCGTATGGTGATGTAAGGTGTTCTTAGGAGCTGTGAGGCATCCTACACTAAACTAATGTTCTTTTCGAGTTGCTAATGTGGCATGAAGAGTCGTAAGATGTACTAAATTGTCGTACGATAATCAAATGACTCAGACGAATTCATTAGGCTTATTATGGAGGTTTAAGGTTTCGTATGGTGATGTAAGGTGTTCTTAGGAGCTGTAAGGCATCCAACATCATACTAACGTTCTTTTCGAGTTGCTAATGTGGCATGAAGAGTCGTAAGATGTACTAAGTTGTCGTACGATAATTAAATCACTCGGACGAATTCATTAGGCTTATTATGGAGGTTTAAGGTTTCGTATGGAGATGTAAGGTGTTCTTAGGAGCTGTGAGGCATCCTACATTAAACTAATGTTCTTTTCGAGTTGCTAATGTGGCATGAAGAGTCGTAAGATGTACTAAGTTGACGTACGATGATCAAATCACTCGGACGAATTCATTAGGCTTATTATGGAGGTTTAAGGTTTCGTATGGAGATGTAAGGTGTTCTTAGGAGCTGTGAGGCATCCTACATTAAACAATTGTTCTTTTCGAGTTGCTAATGTGGCATGAAGAGTCGTAAGATGTACTAAGTTTCCGTACGATGATCAAATAACTCGGACGAATTCATTAGGCTTATTATGGAGGTTTAAGGTTTCGTATGGTGATGTAAGGTGTTCTTAGGAGTTGTAAGGCATCCAACATCATACTAACGTTCTTTTCGAGTTGCTAATGTGGCATGAAGAGTCGTAAGATGTACTAAGTTGTCGTACGATGATCAAATGACTCGGACGAATTCATTAGGCTTATTAAGGATGTTTAAGGTTTCGTATGGTGATGTAAGGTGTTCTTAGGAGCTGTAAGGCATTCTACATTATACTAACGTTCTTTTCGAGTTGCTAATGTGGCATGAAGATTCGTAAGATGTACTAAGTTGTCGTACGATGATCAAATGACTCGGACGAATTCATTAGGCTTATTATGGAGGTTTAAGGTTTCGTATGGTGATGTAAGGTGTTCTTAGGAGCTGTGAGGCATCCTACACTAAACTAATGTTCTTTTCGAGTTGCTAATGTGGCATGAAGAGTCGTAAGATGTACTAAGTTGTCGTACGATAATCAAATGACTCAGACGAATTCATTAGGCTTATTATGGAGGTTAAAGGTTTCGTATGGTGATGTAAGGTGTTCTTAGGAGCTGTAAGGCATCCAACATCATACTAACGTTCTTTTCGAGTTGCTAATGTGGCATGAAGAGTCGTAAGATGTACTAAGTTGTCGTACGATAATCAAATGACTCGGACGAATTCATTAGGCTTATTATGGAGGTTTAAGGTTTCGTATGGAGATGTAAGGTGTTCTTAGGAGCTGTGAGGCATCCTACATTAAACTAACGTTCTTTTCGAGTTGCTAATGTGGCATGAAGAGTCATAAGATGTACTAAGTTGCCGTACGATGATCAAATAACTCGGACGAATTCATTAGGCTTATTATGGAGGTTTAAGGTTTCGTGTGGTGATGTAAGGTGTTCTTAGGAGCTGTGAGGCATCCTACACTAAACTAATGTTCTTTTCGAGTTGCTAATGTGGCATGAAGAGTCGTAAGATGTACTAAGTTGTCGTACGATAATCAAATGACTCAGACGAATTCATTAGGCTTATTATGGAGGTTTAAGGTTTCGTATGGTGATGTAAGGTGTTCTTAGGAGTTGTAAGGCATCCAACATCATACTAACGTTCTTTTCGAGTTGCTAATGTGGCATGAAGAGTCGTAAGATGTACTAAGTTGTCGTACGATAATTAAATCACTCGGACGAATTCATTAGGCTTATTATGGAGGTTTAAGGTTTCGTATGGAGATGTAAGGTGTTCTTAGGAGCTGTGAGGCATCCTACATTAAACTAATGTTCTTTTCGAGTTGCTAATGTGGCATGAAGAGTCGTAAGATGTACTAAGTTGACGTACGATGATCAAATCACTCGGACGAATTCATTAGGCTTATTATGGAGGTTTAAGGTTTCGTATGGAGATGTAAGGTGTTCTTAGGAGCTGTGAGGCATCCTACATTAAACTAATGTTCTTTTCGAGTTGCTAATGTGGCATGAAGAGTCGTAAGATGTACTAAGTTTCCGTACGATGATCAAATAACTCGGACGAATTCATTAGGCTTATTATGGAGGTTTAAGGTTTCGTATGGAGATGTAAGGTGTTCTTAGGAGCTGTGAGGCATCCTACATTAAACAATTGTTCTTTTCGAGTTGCTAATGTGGCATGAAGAGTCGTAAGATGTACTAAGTTTCCGTACGATGATCAAATAACTCGGACGAATTCATTAGGCTTATTATGGAGGTTTAAGGTTTCGTATGGTGATGTAAGGTGTTCTTAGGAGTTGTAAGGCATCCAACATCATACTAACGTTCTTTTCGAGTTGCTAATGTGGCATGAAGAGTCGTAAGATGTACTAAGTTGTCGTACGATGATCAAATGACTCGGACGAATTCATTAGGCTTATTAAGGATGTTTAAGGTTTCGTATGGTGATGTAAGGTGTTCTTAGGAGCTGTAAGGCATTCTACATTATACTAACGTTCTTTTCGAGTTGCTAATGTGGCATGAAGATTCGTAAGATGTACTAAGTTGTCGTACGATGATCAAATGACTCGGACGAATTCATTAGGCTTATTATGGAGGTTTAAGGTTTCGTATGGTGATGTAAGGTGTTCTTAGGAGCTGTGAGGCATCCTACACTAAACTAATGTTCTTTTCGAGTTGCTAATGTGGCATGAAGAGTCGTAAGATGTACTAAGTTGTCGTACGATAATCAAATGACTCAGACGAATTCATTAGGCTTATTATGGAGGTTAAAGGTTTCGTATGGTGATGTAAGGTGTTCTTAGGAGCTGTAAGGCATCCAACATCATACTAACGTTCTTTTCGAGTTGCTAATGTGGCATGAAGAGTCGTAAGATGTACTAAGTTGTCGTACGATAATCAAATGACTCGGACGAATTCATTAGGCTTATTATGGAGGTTTAAGGTTTCGTATGGAGATGTAAGGTGTTCTTAGGAGCTGTGAGGCATCCTACATTAAACTAACGTTCTTTTCGAGTTGCTAATGTGGCATGAAGAGTCATAAGATGTACTAAGTTGCCGTACGATGATCAAATAACTCGGACGAATTCATTAGGCTTATTATGGAGGTTTAAGGTTTCGTGTGGTGATGTAAGGTGTTCTTAGGAGCTGTGAGGCATCCTACACTAAACTAATGTTCTTTTCGAGTTGCTAATGTGGCATGAAGAGTCGTAAGATGTACTAAGTTGTCGTACGATAATCAAATGACTCAGACGAATTCATTAGGCTTATTATGGAGGTTTAAGGTTTCGTATGGTGATGTAAGGTGTTCTTAGGAGCTGTAAGGCATCCAACATCATACTAACGTTCTTTTCGAGTTGCTAATGTGGCATGAAGAGTCGTAAGATGTACTAAGTTGTCGTACGATAATTAAATCACTCGGACGAATTCATTAGGCTTATTATGGAGGTTTAAGGTTTCGTATGGAGATGTAAGGTGTTCTTAGGAGCTGTGAGGCATCCTACATTAAACTAATGTTCTTTTCGAGTTGCTAATGTGGCATGAAGAGTCGTAAGATGTACTAAGTTGACGTACGATGATCAAATCACTCGGACGAATTCATTAGGCTTATTATGGAGGTTTAAGGTTTCGTATGGAGATGTAAGGTGTTCTTAGGAGCTGTGAGGCATCCTACATTAAACTAATGTTCTTTTCGAGTTGCTAATGTGGCATGAAGAGTCGTAAGATGTACTAAGTTTCCGTACGATGATCAAATGACTCGGACGAATTCATTAGGCTTATTATGGAGGTTTAAGGTTTCGTATGGTGATGTAAGGTGTTCTTAGGAGTTGTAAGGCATCCAACATCATACTAACGTTCTTTTCGAGTTGCTAATGTGGCATGAAGAGTCGTAAGATGTACTAAGTTGTCGTACGATGATCAAATGACTCGGACGAATTCATTAGGCTTATTAAGGATGTTTAAGGTTTCGTATGGTGATGTAAGGTGTTCTTAGGAGCTGTAAGGCATCCAACATCATACTAACGTTCTTTTCGAGTTGCTAATGTGGCATGAAGAGTCGTAAGATGTACTAAGTTGTCGTACGATAATCAAATGACTCGGACGAATTCATTAGGCTTATTATGGAGGTTTAAGGTTTCGTATGGAGATGTAAGGTGTTCTTAGGAGCTGTGAGGCATCCTACATTAAACTAACGTTCTTTTCGAGTTGCTAATGTGGCATGAAGAGTCATAAGATGTACTAAGTTGCCGTACGATGATCAAATAGCTCGGACGAATTCATTAGGCTTATTATGGAGGTTTAAGGTTTCGTATGGTGATGTAAGGTGTTCTTAGGAGCTGTGAGGCATCCTACACTAAACTAATGTTCTTTTCGAGTTGCTAATGTGGCATGAAGAGTCGTAAGATGTACTAAGTTGTCGTACGATAATCAAATGACTCAGACGAATTCATTAGGCTTATTATGGAGGTTTAAGGTTTCGTATGGTGATGTAAGGTGTTCTTAGGAGCTGTAAGGCATCCAACATCATACTAACGTTCTTTTCGAGTTGCTAATGTGGCATGAAGAGTCGTAAGATGTACTAAGTTGTCGTACGATAATTAAATCACTCGGACGAATTCATTAGGCTTATTATGGAGGTTTAAGGTTTCGTATGGAGATGTAAGGTGTTCTTAGGAGCTGTGAGGCATCCTACATTAAACTAATGTTCTTTTCGAGTTGCTAATGTGGCATGAAGAGTCGTAAGATGTACTAAGTTGACGTACGATGATCAAATCACTCGGACGAATTCATTAGGCTTATTATGGAGGTTTAAGGTTTCGTATGGAGATGTAAGGTGTTCTTAGGAGCTGTTAGGCATCCTACATTAAACTAATGTTCTTTTCGAGTTGCTAATGTGGCATGAAGAGTCATAAGATGTACTAAGTTGCCGTACGATGATCAAATAACTCGGACGAATTCATTAGGCTTATTATGGAGGTTTAAGGTTTCGTATGGAGATGTAAGGTGTTCTTAGGAGCTGTGAGGCATCCTACATTAAACAATTGTTCTTTTCGAGTTGCTAATGTGGCATGAAGAGTCGTAAGATGTACTAAGTTTCCGTACGATGATCAAATAACTCGGACGAATTCATTAGGCTTATTATGGAGGTTTAAGGTTTCGTATGGTGATGTAAGGTGTTCTTAGGAGTTGTAAGGCATCCAACATCATACTAACGTTCTTTTCGAGTTGCTAATGTGGCATGAAGAGTCGTAAGATGTACTAAGTTGTCGTACGATGATCAAATGACTCGGACGAATTCATTAGGCTTATTAAGGATGTTTAAGGTTTCGTATGGTGATGTAAGGTGTTCTTAGGAGCTGTAAGGCATTCTACATTATACTAACGTTCTTTTCGAGTTGCTAATGTGGCATGAAGATTCGTAAGATGTACTAAGTTGTCGTACGATGATCAAATGACTCGGACGAATTCATTAGGCTTATTATGGAGGTTTAAGGTTTCGTATGGTGATGTAAGGTGTTCTTAGGAGCTGTGAGGCATCCTACACTAAACTAATGTTCTTTTCGAGTTGCTAATGTGGCATGAAGAGTCGTAAGATGTACTAAGTTGTCGTACGATAATCAAATGACTCAGACGAATTCATTAGGCTTATTATGGAGGTTAAAGGTTTCGTATGGTGATGTAAGGTGTTCTTAGGAGCTGTAAGGCATCCAACATCATACTAACGTTCTTTTCGAGTTGCTAATGTGGCATGAAGAGTCGTAAGATGTACTAAGTTGTCGTACGATAATCAAATGACTCGGACGAATTCATTAGGCTTATTATGGAGGTTTAAGGTTTCGTATGGAGATGTAAGGTGTTCTTAGGAGCTGTGAGGCATCCTACATTAAACTAATGTTCTTTTCGAGTTGCTAATGTGGCATGAAGAGTCATAAGATGTACTAAGTTGCCGTACGATGATCAAATAACTCGGACGAATTCATTAGGCTTATTATGGAGGTTTAAGGTTTCGTGTGGTGATGTAAGGTGTTCTTAGGAGCTGTGAGGCATCCTACACTAAACTAATGTTCTTTTCGAGTTGCTAATGTGGCATGAAGAGTCGTAAGATGTACTAAGTTGTCGTACGATAATCAAATGACTCAGACGAATTCATTAGGCTTATTATGGAGGTTTAAGGTTTCGTATGGTGATGTAAGGTGTTCTTAGGAGCTGTAAGGCATCCAACATCATACTAACGTTCTTTTCGAGTTGCTAATGTGGCATGAAGAGTCGTAAGATGTACTAAGTTGTCGTACGATAATTAAATCACTCGGACGAATTCATTAGGCTTATTATGGAGGTTTAAGGTTTCGTATGGAGATGTAAGGTGTTCTTAGGAGCTGTGAGGCATCCTACATTAAACTAATGTTCTTTTCGAGTTGCTAATGTGGCATGAAGAGTCGTAAGATGTACTAAGTTGACGTACGATGATCAAATCACTCGGACGAATTCATTAGGCTTATTATGGAGGTTTAAGGTTTCGTATGGAGATGTAAGGTGTTCTTAGGAGCTGTGAGGCATCCTACATTAAACTAATGTTCTTTTCGAGTTGCTAATGTGGCATGAAGAGTCGTAAGATGTACTAAGTTTCCGTACGATGATCAAATGACTCGGACGAATTCATTAGGCTTATTATGGAGGTTTAAGGTTTCGTATGGTGATGTAAGGTGTTCTTAGGAGTTGTAAGGCATCCAACATCATACTAACGTTCTTTTCGAGTTGCTAATGTGGCATGAAGAGTCGTAAGATGTACTAAGTTGTCGTACGATGATCAAATGACTCGGACGAATTCATTAGGCTTATTAAGGATGTTTAAGGTTTCGTATGGTGATGTAAGGTGTTCTTAGGAGCTGTAAGGCATCCAACATCATACTAACGTTCTTTTCGAGTTGCTAATGTGGCATGAAGAGTCGTAAGATGTACTAAGTTGTCGTACGATAATCAAATGACTCGGACGAATTCATTAGGCTTATTATGGAGGTTTAAGGTTTCGTATGGAGATGTAAGGTGTTCTTAGGAGCTGTGAGGCATCCTACATTAAACTAACGTTCTTTTCGAGTTGCTAATGTGGCATGAAGAGTCATAAGATGTACTAAGTTGCCGTACGATGATCAAATAGCTCGGACGAATTCATTAGGCTTATTATGGAGGTTTAAGGTTTCGTATGGTGATGTAAGGTGTTCTTAGGAGCTGTGAGGCATCCTACACTAAACTAATGTTCTTTTCGAGTTGCTAATGTGGCATGAAGAGTCGTAAGATGTACTAAGTTGTCGTACGATAATCAAATGACTCAGACGAATTCATTAGGCTTATTATGGAGGTTTAAGGTTTCGTATGGTGATGTAAGGTGTTCTTAGGAGCTGTAAGGCATCCAACATCATACTAACGTTCTTTTCGAGTTGCTAATGTGGCATGAAGAGTCGTAAGATGTACTAAGTTGTCGTACGATAATTAAATCACTCGGACGAATTCATTAGGCTTATTATGGAGGTTTAAGGTTTCGTATGGAGATGTAAGGTGTTCTTAGGAGCTGTGAGGCATCCTACATTAAACTAATGTTCTTTTCGAGTTGCTAATGTGGCATGAAGAGTCGTAAGATGTACTAAGTTGACGTACGATGATCAAATCACTCGGACGAATTCATTAGGCTTATTATGGAGGTTTAAGGTTTCGTATGGAGATGTAAGGTGTTCTTAGGAGCTGTTAGGCATCCTACATTAAACTAATGTTCTTTTCGAGTTGCTTATGTGGCATGAAGAGTCATAAGATGTACTAAGTTGCCGTACGATGATCAAATAACTCGGACGAATTCATTAGGCTTATTATGGAGGTTTAAGGTTTCGTATGGTGATGTAAGGTGTTCTTAGGAGCTGTGAGGCATCCTACACTAAACTAATGTTCTTTTCGAGTTGCTAATGTGGCATGAAGAGTCGTAAGATGTACTAAGTTGTCGTACGATAATCAAATGACTCAGACGAATTCATTAGGCTTATTATGGAGGTTTAAGGTTTCGTATGGTGATGTAAGGTGTTCTTAGGAGCTGTAAGGCATCCAACATCATACTAACGTTCTTTTCGAGTTGCTAATGTGGCATGAAGAGTCGTAAGATGTACTAAGTTGTCGTACGATAATTAAATCACTCGGACGAATTCATTAGGCTTATTATGGAGGTTTAAGGTTTCGTATGGAGATGTAAGGTGTTCTTAGGAGCTGTGAGGCATCCTACATTAAACTAACGTTCTTTTCGAGTTGCTAATGTGGCATGAAGAGTCGTAAGATGTACTAAGTTGACGTACGATGATCAAATCACTCGGACGAATTCATTAGGCTTATTATGGAGGTTTAAGGTTTCGTATGGTGATGTAAGGTGTTCTTAGGAGCTGTAAGGCATCCAACATCATACTAACGTTCTTTTCGAGTTGCTAATGTGGCATGAAGAGTCGTAAGATGTACTAAGTTGTCGTACGATAATCAAATGACTCAGACGAATTCATTAGGCTTATTATGGAGGTTTAAGGTTTCGTATGGTGATGTAAGGTGTTCTTAGGAGCTGTAAGGCATCCAACATCATACTAACGTTCTTTTCGAGTTGCTAATGTGGCATGAAGAGTCGTAAGATGTACTAAGTTGTCGTACGATAATCAAATGACTCGGACGAATTCATTAGGCTTATTATGGAGGTTTAAGGTTTCGTATGGAGATGTAAGGTGTTCTTAGGAGCTGTGAGGCATCCTACATTAAACTAACGTTCTTTTCGAGTTGCTAATGTGGCATGAAGAGTCATAAGATGTACTAAGTTGCCGTACGATGATCAAATAACTCGGACGAATTCATTAGGCTTATTATGGAGGTTTAAGGTTTCGTATGGTGATGTAAGGTGTTCTTAGGAGCTGTGAGGCATCCTACATTAAACTAATGTTTTTTTTAGTTGCTAATGTGGCATAAAGAGTCGTAAGATGTACTAAGTTGACGTACGATGATCAAATGACTCGGACGAATTCATTAGGCTTATTATGGAGGTTTAAGGTTTCGTATGGTGATGTAAGGTGTTCTTAGGAGCTGTAAGGCATTCTACATTATACTAACGTTCTTTTCGAGTTGCTAATGTGGCATGAAGATTCGTAAGATGTACTAAGTTGTCGTACGATAATTAAATCACTCGGACGAATTCATTAGGCTTATTATGGAGGTTTAAGGTTTCGTATGGAGATGTAAGGTGTTCTTAGGAGCTGTGAGGCATCCTACATTAAACTAACGTTCTTTTCGAGTTGCTAATGTGGCATGAAGAGTCATAAGATGTACTAAGTTGCCGTACGATGATCAAATAACTCGGACGAATTCATTAGGCTTATTATGGAGGTTTAAGGTTTCGTATGGTGATGTAAGGTGTTCTTAGGAGCTGTGAGGCATCCTACACTAAACTAATGTTCTTTTCGAGTTGCTAATGTGGCATGAAGAGTCGTAAGATGTACTAAGTTGTCGTACGATAATCAAATGACTCAGACGAATTCATTAGGCTTATTATGGAGGTTTAAGGTTTCGTATGGTGATGTAAGGTGTTCTTAGGAGCTGTAAGGCATCCAACATCATACTAACGTTCTTTTCGAGTTGCTAATGTGGCAAGAAGAGTCGTAAGATGTACTAAGTTGTCGTACGATAATTAAATCACTCGGACGAATTCATTAGGCTTATTATGGAGGTTTAAGGTTTCGTATGGAGATGTAAGGTGTTCTTAGGAGCTGTGAGGCATCCTACATTAAACTAACGTTCTTTTCGAGTTGCTAATGTGGCATGAAGAGTCGTAAGATGTACTAAGTTGCCGTATGATGATCAAATAACTCGGATGAATTCATTAGGCTTATTATGGAGGTTTATGGTTTCGTATGGTGATGTAAGGTGTTCTTAGGAGCTGTGAGGCATCCTACATTAAACTAATGTTTTTTTTAGTTGCTAATGTGGCATAAAGAGTCGTAAGATGTACTAAGTTGACGTACGATGATCAAATGACTCGGACGAATTCATTAGGCTTATTATGGAGGTTTAAGGTTTCGTATGGTGATGTAAGGTGTTCTTAGGAGCTGTAAGGCATTCTACATTATACTAACGTTTTTTTCGAGTTGCTAATGTGGCATGAAGATTCGTAAGATGTACTAAGTTGTCGTACAATGATCAAATGACTCGGACGAATTCATTAGGCTTATTATGGAGGTTTAAGGTTTCGTATGGTAATGTAAGGTGTACTTAGGGGCTGTAAGGCATCCTACATTATATTAACGTTCTTTTCGAGTTGTTAATGTGGCATGAAGAGTCGTAAGATGTACTAAGTTGTCGTACGATAATCAAATGACTCGGACGAATTCATTAGGCTTATTATGGAGGTTTAAGGTTTCGTATGGTGATGTAAGGTGTTCTTAGGAGCTGTAAGGCATCCTACATTAAACTAATGTTCTTTTCGAGTTGCTAATGTGGCATGAAGAGTCGTAAGATGTACTAAGTTGACGTACGATGATCAAATCACTCGGACGAATTCATTAGGCTTATTATGGAGGTTTAAGGTTTCGTATGGAGATGTAAGGTGTTCTTAGGAGCTGTGAGGCATCCTACATTAAACTAATGTTCTTTTCGAGTTGCTAATGTGGCATGAAGAGTCGTAAGATGTACTAAGTTTCCGTACGATGATCAAATAACTCGGACGAATTCATTAGGCTTATTATGGAGGTTTAAGGTTTCGTATGGTGATGTAAGGTGTTCTTAGGAGTTGTAAGGCATCCAACATCATACTAACGTTCTTTTCGAGTTGCTAATGTGGCATGAAGAGTCGTAAGATGTACTAAGTTGTCGTACGATGATCAAATGACTCGGACGAATTCATTAGGCTTATTAAGGATGTTTAAGGTTTCGTATGGTGATGTAAGGTGTTCTTAGGAGCTGTAAGGCATCCAACATCATACTAACGTTCTTTTCGAGTTGCTAATGTGGCATGAAGAGTCGTAAGATGTACTAAGTTGTCGTACGATAATCAAATGACTCGGACGAATTCATTAGGCTTATTATGGAGGTTTAAGGTTTCGTATGGAGATGTAAGGTGTTCTCAGGAGCTGTGAGGCATCCTACATTAAACTAACGTTCTTTTCGAGTTGCTAATGTGGCATGAAGAGTCATAAGATGTACTAAGTTGCCGTACGATGATCAAATAACTCGGACGAATTCATTAGGCTTATTATGGAGGTTTAAGGTTTCGTATGGTGATGTAAGGTGTTCTTAGGAGCTGTGAGGCATCCTACATTAAACTAATGTTTTTTTTAGTTGCTAATGTGGCATAAAGAGTCGTAAGATGTACTAAGTTGACGTACGATGATCAAATCACTCGGATGAATTCATTAGGCTTATTATGGAGGTTTAAGGTTTCGTATGGTGATGTATGGTGTTCTTAGGAGCTGTGAGGCATCCTACATTAAACTAATGTTTTTTTTAGTTGCTAATGTGGCATAAAGAGTCGTAAGATGTACTAAGTTGACGTACGATGATCAAATGACTCGGACGAATTCATTAGGCTTATTATGGAGGTTTAAGGTTTCGTATGGTGATGTAAGGTGTTCTTAGGAGTTGTAAGGCATCCAACATCATACTAACGTTCTTTTCGAGTTGCTAATGTGGCATGAAGAGTCGTAAGATGTACTAAGTTGTCGTACGATGATCAAATGACTCGGACGAATTCATTAGGCTTATTAAGGATGTTTAAGGTTTCGTATGGTGATGTAAGGTGTTCTTAGGAGCTGTAAGGCATCCAACATCATACTAACGTTCTTTTCGAGTTGCTAATGTGGCATGAAGAGTCGTAAGATGTACTAAGTTGTCGTACGATAATCAAATGACTCGGACGAATTCATTAGGCTTATTATGGAGGTTTAAGGTTTCGTATGGAGATGTAAGGTGTTCTCAGGAGCTGTGAGGCATCCTACATTAAACTAACGTTCTTTTCGAGTTGCTAATGTGGCATGAAGAGTCATAAGATGTACTAAGTTGCCGTACGATGATCAAATAACTCGGACGAATTCATTAGGCTTATTATGGAGGTTTAAGGTTTCGTATGGTGATGTAAGGTGTTCTTAGGAGCTGTGAGGCATCCTACATTAAACTAATGTTTTTTTTAGTTGCTAATGTGGCATAAAGAGTCGTAAGATGTACTAAGTTGACGTACGATGATCAAATCACTCGGATGAATTCATTAGGCTTATTATGGAGGTTTAAGGTTTCGTATGGTGATGTATGGTGTTCTTAGGAGCTGTGAGGCATCCTACATTAAACTAATGTTTTTTTTAGTTGCTAATGTGGCATAAAGAGTCGTAAGATGTACTAAGTTGACGTACGATGATCAAATGACTCGGACGAATTCATTAGGCTTATTATGGAGGTTTAAGGTTTCGTATGGTGATGTAAGGTGTTCTTAGGAGTTGTAAGGCATCCAACATCATACTAACGTTCTTTTCGAGTTGCTAATGTGGCATGAAGAGTCGTAAGATGTACTAAGTTGTCGTACGATGATCAAATGACTCGGACGAATTCATTAGGCTTATTAAGGATGTTTAAGGTTTCGTATGGTGATGTAAGGTGTTCTTAGGAGCTGTAAGGCATCCAACATCATACTAACGTTCTTTTCGAGTTGCTAATGTGGCATGAAGAGTCGTAAGATGTACTAAGTTGTCGTACGATAATCAAATGACTCGGACGAATTCATTAGGCTTATTATGGAGGTTTAAGGTTTCGTATGGAGATGTAAGGTGTTCTTAGGAGCTGTGAGGCATCCTACATTAAACTAACGTTCTTTTCGAGTTGCTAATGTGGCATGAAGAGTCATAAGATGTACTAAGTTGCCGTACGATGATCAAATAACTCGGACGAATTCATTAGGCTTATTATGGAGGTTTAAGGTTTCGTATGGTGATGTAAGGTGTTCTTAGGAGCTGTGAGGCATCCTACATTAAACTAATGTTTTTTTTAGTTGCTAATGTGGCATAAAGAGTCGTAAGATGTACTAAGTTGACGTACGATGATCAAATCACTCGGACGAATTCATTAGGCTTATTATGGAGGTTTAAGGTTTCGTATGGAGATGTAAGGTGTTCTTAGGAGCTGTGAGGCATCCTACATTAAACTAATGTTCTTTTCGAGTTGCTAATGTGGCATGAAGAGTCGTAAGATGTACTAAGTTGCCGTATGATGATCAAATAACTCGGATGAATTCATTAGGCTTATTATGGAGGTTTAAGGTTTCGTATGGTGATGTAAGGTGTTCTTAGGAGCTGTGAGGCATCCTACATTAAACTAATGTTTTTTTTAGTTGCTAATGTGGCATAAAGAGTCGTAAGATGTACTAAGTTGACGTACGATGATCAAATGACTCGGACGAATTCATTAGGCTTATTATGGAGGTTTAAGGTTTCGTATGGTGATGTAAGGTGTTCTTAGGAGCTGTAAGGCATCCAACATCATACTAACGTTCTTTTCGAGTTGCTAATGTGGCATGAAGAGTCGTAAGATGTACTAAGTTGTCGTACGATAATTAAATCACTCGGACGAATTCATTAGGCTTATTATGGAGGTTTAAGGTTTCGTATGGAGATGTAAGGTGTTCTTAGGAGCTGTGAGGCATCCTACATTAAACTAATGTTCTTTTCGAGTTGCTAATGTGGCATGAAGATTCGTAAGATGTACTAAGTTGACGTACGATGATCAAATCACTCGGACGAATTCATTAGGCTTATTATGGAGGTTTAAGGTTTCGTATGGAGATGTAAGGTGTTCTTAGGAGCTGTGAGGCATCCTACATTAAACTAATGTTCTTTTCGAGTTGCTAATGTGGCATGAAGAGTCGTAAGATGTACTAAGTTGCCGTATGATGATCAAATAACTCGGATGAATTCATTAGGCTTATTATGGAGGTTTAAGGTTTCGTATGGTAATGTAAGGTGTTCTTAGGAGCTGTGAGGCATCCTACATTAAACTAATGTTCTTTTCGAGTTGCTAATGTGGCATGAAGAGTCGTAAGATGTACTAAGTTGACGTACGATGATCAAATCACTCGGACGAATTCATTAGGCTTATTATGGAGGTTTAAGGTTTCGTATGGAGATGTAAGGTGTTCTTAGGAGCTGTGAGGCATCCTACATTAAACTAATGTTCTTTTCGAGTTGCTAATGTGGCATGAAGAGTCGTAAGATGTACTAAGTTGCCGTATGATGATCAAATAACTCGGATGAATTCATTAGGCTTATTATGGAGGTTTAAGGTTTCGTATGGTGATGTAAGGTGTTCTTAGGAGCTGTGAGGCATCCTACATTAAACTAATGTTTTTTTTAGTTGCTAATGTGGCATAAAGAGTCGTAAGATGTACTAAGTTGACGTACGATGATCAAATGACTCGGACGAATTCATTAGGCTTATTATGGAGGTTTAAGGTTTCGTATGGTGATGTAAGGTGTTCTTAGGAGCTGTAAGGCATTCTACATTATACTAACGTTCTTTTCGAGTTGCTAATGTGGCATGAAGATTCGTAAGATGTACTAAGTTGTCGTACAATGATCAAATGACTCGGACGAATTCATTAGGCTTATTATGGAGGTTTAAGGTTTCGTATGGTAATGTAAGGTGTACTTAGGGGCTGTAAGGCATCCTACATTATATTAACGTTCTTTTCGAGTTGTTAATGTGGCATGAAGAGTCGTAAGATGTACTAAGTTGTCGTACGATAATCAAATGACTCGGACGAATTCATTAGGCTTATTATGGAGGTTTAAGGTTTCGTATGGACATGTAAGGTGTTCTTAGGAGCTGTAAGGCATCCTACATTAAACTAATGTTCTTTTCGAGTTGCTAATGTGGCATGAAGAGTCGTAAGATGTACTAAGTTGACGTACGATGATCAAATCACTCGGACGAATTCATTAGGCTTATTATGGAGGTTTAAGGTTTCGTATGGAGATGTAAGGTGTTCTTAGGAGCTGTGAGGCATCCTACAATAAACTAATGTTCTTTTCGAGTTGCTAATGTGGCATGAAGAGTCGTAAGATGTACTAAGTTTCCGTACGATGATCAAATAACTTGGACGAATTCATTAGGCTTATTATGGAGGTTTAAGGTTTCGTATGGTGATGTAAGGTGTTCTTAGGAGTTGTAAGGCATCCAACATCATACTAACGTTCTTTTCGATTTGCTAATGTGGCATGAAGAGTCGTAAGATGTACTAAGTTGTCGTACGATGATCAAATGACTCGGACGAATTCATTAGGCTTATTAAGGATGTTTAAGGTTTCGTATGGTGATGTAAGGTGTTCTTAGGAGCTGTAAGGCATCCAACATCATACTAACGTTCTTTTCGAGTTGCTAATGTGGCATGAAGAGTCGTAAGATGTACTAAGTTGTCGTACGATAATCAAATGACTCGGACGAATTCATTAGGCTTATTATGGAGGTTTAAGGTTTCGTATGGAGATGTAAGGTGTTCTTAGGAGCTGTGAGGCATCCTACATTAAACTAACGTTCTTTTCGAGTTGCTAATGTGGCATGAAGAGTCATAAGATGTACTAAGTTGCCGTACGATGATCAAATAACTCGGACGAATTCATTAGGCTTATTATGGAGGTTTAAGGTTTCGTATGGTGATGTAAGGTGTTCTTAGGAGCTGTGAGGCATCCTACATTAAACTAATGTTTTTTTTAGTTGCTAATGTGGCATAAAGAGTCGTAAGATGTACTAAGTTGACGTACGATGATCAAATCACTCGGACGAATTCATTAGGCTTATTATGGAGGTTTAAGGTTTCGTATGGAGATGTAAGGTGTTCTTAGGAGCTGTGAGGCATCCTACATTAAACTAATGTTCTTTTCGAGTTGCTAATGTGGCATGAAGAGTCGTAAGATGTACTAAGTTGCCGTATGATGATCAAATAACTCGGATGAATTCATTAGGCTTATTATGGAGGTTTAAGGTTTCGTATGGTGATGTAAGGTGTTCTTAGGAGCTGTGAGGCATCCTACATTAAACTAATGTTCTTTTCGAGTTGCTAATGTGGCATGAAGAGTCGTAAGATGTACTAAGTTGACGTACGATGATCAAATCACTCGGACGAATTCATTAGGCTTATTATGGAGGTTTAAGGTTTCGTATGGAGATGTAAGGTGTTCTTAGGAGCTGTGAGGCATCCCACATTAAACAATTGTTCTTTTCGAGTTGCTAATGTGGCATGAAGAGTCGTAAGATGTACTAAGTTTCCGTACGATGATCAAATAACTCGGACGAATTCATTAGGCTTATTATGGAGGTTTAAGGTTTCGTATGGTGATGTAAGGTGTTCTTAGGAGTTGTAAGGCATCCAACATCATACTAACGTTCTTTTCGAGTTGCTAATGTGGCATGAAGAGTCGTAAGATGTACTAAGTTGTCGTACGATGATCAAATGACTCGGACGAATTCATTAGGCTTATTAAGGATGTTTAAGGTTTCGTATGGTGATGTAAGGTGTTCTTAGGAGCTGTAAGGCATTCTACATTATACTAACGTTCTTTTCGAGTTGCTAATGTGGCATGAAGATTCGTAAGATGTACTAAGTTGTCGTACGATGATCAAATGACTCGGACGAATTCATTAGGCTTATTATGGAGGTTTAAGGTTTCGTATGGTGATGTAAGAAGTTGTTAGGAGGTGTAAGGCAACCTACATCATACTAACGTTCTTTTCGAGTTGCTAATGTGGCATGAAGAGTCGTAAGATGTACTAAGTTGTCGTACGATGATCAAATGACTCGGACGAATTCATTAGGCTTATTATGGAGGTTTAAGGTTTCGTATGGAGATGTAAGGTGTTCTTAGGAGCTGTGAGGCATCCTACATTAAACTAATGTTCTTTTCGAGTTGCTAATGTGGCATGAAGAGTCGTAAGATGTACTAAGTTGCCGTATGATGATCAAATAACTCGGATGAATTCATTAGGCTTATTATGGAGGTTTAAGGTTTCGTATGGTGATGTAAGGTGTTCTTAGGAGCTGTGAGGCATCCTACATTAAACTAATGTTTTTTTTAGTTGCTAATGTGGCATAAAGAGTCGTAAGATGTACTAAGTTGACGTACGATGATCAAATGACTCGGACGAATTCATTAGGCTTATTATGGAGGTTTAAGGTTTCGTATGGTGATGTAAGGTGTTCTTAGGAGCTGTAAGGCATCCAACATCATACTAACGTTCTTTTCGAGTTGCTAATGTGGCATGAAGAGTCGTAAGATGTACTAAGTTGTCGTACGATGATCAAATGACTCGGACGAATTCATTAGGCTTATTAAGGATGTTTAAGGTTTCGTATGGTGATGTAAGGTGTTCTTAGGAGCTGTAAGGCATCCAACATCATACTAACGTTCTTTTCGAGTTGCTAATGTGGCATGAAGAGTCGTAAGATGTACTAAGTTGTCGTACGATAATCAAATGACTCGGACGAATTCATTAGGCTTATTATGGAGGTTTAAGGTTTCGTATGGAGATGTAAGGTGTTCTTAGGAGCTGTGAGGCATCCTACATTAAACTAACGTTCTTTTCGAGTTGCTAATGTGGCATGAAGAGTCATAAGATGTACTAAGTTGCCGTACGATGATCAAATAACTCGGACGAATTCATTAGGCTTATTATGGAGGTTTAAGGTTTCGTATGGTGATGTAAGGTGTTCTTAGGAGCTGTGAGGCATCCTACATTAAACTAATGTTTTTTTTAGTTGCTAATGTGGCATAAAGAGTCGTAAGATGTACTAAGTTGACGTACGATGATCAAATCACTCGGACGAATTCATTAGGCTTATTATGGAGGTTTAAGGTTTCGTATGGAGATGTAAGGTGTTCTTAGGAGCTGTGAGGCATCCTACATTAAACTAATGTTCTTTTCGAGTTGCTAATGTGGCATGAAGAGTCGTAAGATGTACTAAGTTGCCGTATGATGATCAAATAACTCGGATGAATTCATTAGGCTTATTATGGAGGTTTAAGGTTTCGTATGGTGATGTAAGGTGTTCTTAGGAGCTGTGAGGCATCCTACATTAAACTAATGTTCTTTTCGAGTTGCTAATGTGGCATGAAGAGTCGTAAGATGTACTAAGTTGACGTACGATGATCAAATCACTCGGACGAATTCATTAGGCTTATTATGGAGGTTTAAGGTTTCGTATGGAGATGTAAGGTGTTCTTAGGAGCTGTGAGGCATCCCACATTAAACAATTGTTCTTTTCGAGTTGCTAATGTGGCATGAAGAGTCGTAAGATGTACTAAGTTTCCGTACGATGATCAAATAACTCGGACGAATTCATTAGGCTTATTATGGAGGTTTAAGGTTTCGTATGGTGATGTAAGGTGTTCTTAGGAGTTGTAAGGCATCCAACATCATACTAACGTTCTTTTCGAGTTGCTAATGTGGCATGAAGAGTCGTAAGATGTACTAAGTTGTCGTACGATGATCAAATGACTCGGACGAATTCATTAGGCTTATTAAGGATGTTTAAGGTTTCGTATGGTGATGTAAGGTGTTCTTAGGAGCTGTAAGGCATTCTACATTATACTAACGTTCTTTTCGAGTTGCTAATGTGGCATGAAGATTCGTAAGATGTACTAAGTTGTCGTACGATGATCAAATGACTCGGACGAATTCATTAGGCTTATTATGGAGGTTTAAGGTTTCGTATGGTGATGTAAGAAGTTGTTAGGAGGTGTAAGGCAACCTACATCATACTAACGTTCTTTTCGAGTTGCTAATGTGGCATGAAGAGTCGTAAGATGTACTAAGTTGTCGTACGATGATCAAATGACTCGGACGAATTCATTAGGCTTATTATGGAGGTTTAAGGTTTCGTATGGAGATGTAAGGTGTTCTTAGGAGCTGTGAGGCATCCTACATTAAACTAATGTTCTTTTCGAGTTGCTAATGTGGCATGAAGAGTCGTAAGATGTACTAAGTTGCCGTATGATGATCAAATAACTCGGATGAATTCATTAGGCTTATTATGGAGGTTTAAGGTTTCGTATGGTGATGTAAGGTGTTCTTAGGAGCTGTGAGGCATCCTACATTAAACTAATGTTTTTTTTAGTTGCTAATGTGGCATAAAGAGTCGTAAGATGTACTAAGTTGACGTACGATGATCAAATGACTCGGACGAATTCATTAGGCTTATTATGGAGGTTTAAGGTTTCGTATGGTGATGTAAGGTGTTCTTAGGAGCTGTAAGGCATTCTACATTATACTAACGTTCTTTTCGAGTTGCTAATGTGGCATGAAGATTCGTAAGATGTACTAAGTTGTCGTACGATGATCAAATGACTCGGACGAATTCATTAAGTTTATTATGGAGGTTTAAGGTTTCGTATGGTGATGTAAGAAGTTGTTAGGGAGCTGTAAGGCATCCAACATCATACTAACGTTCTTTTCGATTTGCTAATGTGGCATGAAGAGTCGTAAGATGTACTAAGTTGTCGTACGATAATTAAATCACTCGGACGAATTCATTAGGCTTATTATGGAGGTTTAAGGTTTCGTATGGAGATGTAAGGTGTTCTTAGGAGCTGTGAGGCATCCTACATTAAACTAATGTTCTTTTCGAGTTGCTAATGTGGCATGAAGAGTCGTAAGATGTACTAAGTTGCCGTATGATGATCAAATGACTCGGACGAATTCATTAAGTTTATTATGGAGGTTTAAGGTTTCGTATGGTGATGTAAGAAGTTGTTAGGAGGTGTAAGGCAACCTACATCATACTAACGTTCTTTTCGAGTTGCTAATGTGGCATGAAGAGTCGTAAGATGTACTAAGTTGTCGTACGATGATCAAATGACTCGGACGAATTCATTAGGCTTATTATGGAGGTTTAAGGTTTCGTATGGTAATGTAAGGTGTACTTAGGGGCTGTAAGGCATCCTACATTATATTAACGTTCTTTTCGAGTTGTTAATGTGGCATGAAGAGTCGTAAGATGTACTAAGTTGTCGTACGATAATCAAATGACTCGGACGAATTCATTAGGCTTATTATGGAGGTTTAAGGTTTCGTATGGTGATGTAAGGTGTTCTTAGGAGCTGTAAGGCATCCTACATTATACTAACGTTCTTTTCGAGTTGCTAATGTGGCATGAAGAGTCATAAGATGTACTAAGTTGCCGTACGATGATCAAATAACTCGGACGAATTCATTAGGCTTATTATGGAGGTTTAAGGTTTCGTATGGTGATGTAAGGTGTTCTTAGGAGCTGTAAGGCATTCTATAGTATACTAACGTTCTTTTCGAGTTGCTAATGTGGCATGAAGATTCGTAAGATGTACTAAGTTGTCGTACGATGATCAAATGACTCGGACGAATTCATTAAGTTTATTATGGAGGTTTAAGGTTTCGTATGGTGATGTAAGAAGTTGTTAGGAGGTGTAAGGCAACCTACATCATACTAACGTTCTTTTCGAGTTGCTAATGTGGCATGAAGAGTCGTAAGATGTACTAAGTTGTCGTACGATGATCAATTGACTCGGACGAATTCATTAGGCTTATTATGGAGGTTTAAGGTTTCGTATGGTAATGTAAGGTGTTCTTAGGAGCTGTGAGGCATCCTACATTAAACTAATGTTCTTTTCGAGTTGCTAATGTGGCATGAAGAGTCGTAAGATGTACTAAGTTGACGTACGATGATCAAATCACTCGGACGAATTCATTAGGCTTATTATGGAGGTTTAAGGTTTCGTATGGAGATGTAAGGTGTTCTTAGGAGCTGTGAGGCATCCTACATTAAACTAATGTTGTTTTCGAGTTGCTAATGTGGCATGAAGAGTCGTAAGATGTACTAAGTTGCCGTATGATGATCAAATAACTCGGATGAATTCATTAGGCTTATTATGGAGGTTTAAGGTTTCGTATGGTGATGTAAGGTGTTCTTAGGAGCTGTGAGGCATCCTACATTAAACTAATGTTTTTTTAGTTGCTAATGTGGCATAAAGAGTCGTAAGATGTACTAAGTTGACGTACGATGATCAAATGACTCGGACGAATTCATTAGGCTTATTATGGAGGTTTAAGGTTTCGTATGGTGATGTAAGGTGTTCTTAGGAGCTGTAAGGCATTCTACATTATACTAACGTTCTTTTCGAGTTGCTAATGTGGCATGAAGATTCGTAAGATGTACTAAGTTGTCGTACAATGATCAAATGACTCGGACGAATTCATTAAGTTTATTATGGAGGTTTAAGGTTTCGTATGGTGATGTAAGAAGTTGTTAGGAGGTGTAAGGCAACCTACATCATACTAACGTTCTTTTCGAGTTGCTAATGTGGCAAGAAGAGTCGTAAGATGTACTAAGTTGTCGTACGATGATCAAATGACTCGGACGAATTCATTAGGCTTATTATGGAGGTTTAAGGTTTCGTATGGTAATGTAAGGTGTACTTAGGGGCTGTAAGGCATCCTACATTATATTAACGTTCTTTTCGAGTTGTTAATGTGGCATGAAGAGTCGTAAGATGTACTAAGTTGTCGTACGATAATCAAATGACTCGGACGAATTCATTAGGCTTATTATGGAGGTTTAAGGTTTCGTATGGTGATGTAAGGTGTTCTTAGGAGCTTTAAGGCATCCTACATTATACTAACGTTCTTTTCGAGTTGCTAATGTGGCATGAAGAGTCATAAGATGTACTAAGTTGCCGTACGATGATCAAATAACTCAGACGAATTCATTAGGCTTATTATGGAGGTTTAAGGTTTCGTATGGTGATGTAAGGTGTTCTTAGGAGCTTTAAGGCATTCTACATTATACTAACGTTCTTTTCGAGTTGCTAATGTGGCATGAAGATTCGTAAGATGTACTAAGTTGTCGTACGATGATCAAATGACTCGGACGAATTCATTAAGTTTATTATGGAGGTTTAAGGTTTCGAATGGTGATGTAAGAAGTTGTTAGGAGGTGTAAGGCAACCTACATCATACTAACGTTCTTTTCGAGTTGCTAATGTGGCATGAAGAGTCGTAAGATGTACTAAGTTGTCGTACGATGATCAATTGACTCGGACGAATTCATTAGGCTTATTATGGAGGTTTAAGGTTTCGTATGGTAATGTAAGGTGTTCTTAGGAGCTGTGAGGCATCCTACATTAAACTAATGTTCTTTTCGAGTTGCTAATGTGGCATGAAGAGTCGTAAGATGTACTAAGTTGACGTACGATGATCAAATCACTCGGACGAATTCATTAGGCTTATTATGGAGGTTTAAGGTTTCTTATGGAGATGTAAGGTGTTCTTAGGAGCTGTGAGGCATCCTTCATTAAACTAATGTTCTTTTCGAGTTGCTAATGTGGCATGAAGAGTCGTAAGATGTACTAAGTTTCCGTACGATGATCAAATAACTCGGACGAATTCATTAGGCTTATTATGGAGGTTTAAGGTTTCGTATGGTGATGTAAGGTGTTCTTAGGAGTTGTAAGGCATCCAACATCATACTAACGTTCTTTTCGAGTTGCTAATGTGGCATGAAGAGTCGTAAGATGTACTAAGTTGTCGTACGATGATCAAATGACTCGGACGAATTCATTAGGCTTATTAAGGAGGTTTAAGGTTTCGTATGGTGATGTAAGGTGTTCTTAGGAGCTGTAAGGCATTCTACATTATACTAACGTTCTTTTCGAGTTGCTAATGTGGCATGAAGATTCGTAAGATGTACTAAGTTGTCGTACGATGATCAAATGACTCGGACGAATTCATTAAGTTTATTATGGAGGTTTAAGGTTTCGTATGGTGATGTAAGAAGTTGTTAGGAGGTGTAAGGCAACCTACATCATACTAACGTTCTTTTCGAGTTGCTAATGTGGCATGAAGAGTCGTAAGATGTACTAATTTGTCGTACGATGATCAAATGACTCGGACGAATTCATTAGGCTTATTATGGAGGTTTAAGGTTTCGTATGGTAATGTAAGGTGTTCTTAGGAGCTGTAAGGCATCCTACATTATATTAACGTTCTTTTCGAGTTGTTAATGTGGCATGAAGAGTCGTAAGATGTACTAAGTTGTCGTACGATAATCAAATGACTCGGACGAATTCATTAGGCTTATTATGGAGGTTTAAGGTTTCGTATGGTGATGTAAGGTGTTCTTAGGAGCTTTAAGGCATCCTACATTATACTAACGTTCTTTTCGAGTTGCTAATGTGGCATGAAGAGTCATAAGATGTACTAAGTTGCCGTACGATGATCAAATAACTCAGACGAATTCATTAGGCTTATTATGGAGGTTTAAGGTTTCGTATGGTGATGTAAGGTGTTCTTAGGAGCTTTAAGGCATTCTACATTATACTAACGTTCTTTTCGAGTTGCTAATGTGGCATGAAGATTCGTAAGATGTACTAAGTTGTCGTACGATGATCAAATGACTCGGACGAATTCATTAGGCTTATTATGGAGGTTTAAGATTTCGTATGGTGATGTAAGGTGTTCTTAGGAGCTGTGAGGCATCCTACACTAAACTAATGTTCTTTTCGAGTTGCTAATGTGGCATGAAGAGTCGTAAGATGTACTAAGTTGTCGTACGATGATCAATTGACTCGGACGAATTCATTAGGCTTATTATGGAGGTTTAAGGTTTCGTATGGTAATGTAAGGTGTTCTTAGGAGCTGTGAGGCATCCTACATTAAACTAATGTTCTTTTCGAGTTGCTAATGTGGCATGAAGAGTCGTAAGATGTACTAAGTTGACGTACGATGATCAAATCACTCGGACGAATTCATTAGGCTTATTATGGAGGTTTAAGGTTTCGTATGGAGATGTAAGGTGTTCTTAGGAGCTGTGAGGCATCCTTCATTAAACTAATGTTCTTTTCGAGTTGCTAATGTGGCATGAAGAGTCGTAAGATGTACTAAGTTTCCGTACGATGATCAAATAACTCGGACGAATTCATTAGGCTTATTATGGAGGTTTAAGGTTTCGTATGGTGATGTAAGGTGTTCTTAGGAGTTGTAAGGCATCCAACATCATACTAACGTTCTTTTCGAGTTGCTAATGTGGCATGAAGAGTCGTAAGATGTACTAAGTTGTCGTACGATGATCAAATGACTCGGACGAATTCATTAGGCTTATTAAGGAGGTTTAAGGTTTCGTATGGTGATGTAAGGTGTTCTTAGGAGCTGTAAGGCATTCTACATTATACTAACGTTCTTTTCGAGTTGCTAATGTGGCATGAAGATTCGTAAGATGTACTAAGTTGTCGTACGATGATCAAATGACTCGGACGAATTCATTAAGTTTATTATGGAGGTTTAAGGTTTCGTATGGTGATGTAAGAAGTTGTTAGGAGGTGTAAGGCAACCTACATCATACTAACGTTCTTTTCGAGTTGCTAATGTGGCATGAAGAGTCGTAAGATGTACTAATTTGTCGTACGATGATCAAATGACTCGGACGAATTCATTAGGCTTATTATGGAGGTTTAAGGTTTCGTATGGTAATGTAAGGTGTTCTTAGGAGCTGTAAGGCATCCTACATTATATTAACGTTCTTTTCGAGTTGTTAATGTGGCATGAAGAGTCGTAAGATGTACTAAGTTGTCGTACGATAATCAAATGACTCGGACGAATTCATTAGGCTTATTATGGAGGTTTAAGGTTTCGTATGGTGATGTAAGGTGTTCTTAGGAGCTTTAAGGCATCCTACATTATACTAACGTTCTTTTCGAGTTGCTAATGTGGCATGAAGAGTCATAAGATGTACTAAGTTGCCGTACGATGATCAAATAACTCAGACGAATTCATTAGGCTTATTATGGAGGTTTAAGGTTTCGTATGGTGATGTAAGGTGTTCTTAGGAGCTTTAAGGCATTCTACATTATACTAACGTTCTTTTCGAGTTGCTAATGTGGCATGAAGATTCGTAAGATGTACTAAGTTGTCGTACGATGATCAAATGACTCGGACGAATTCATTAAGTTTATTATGGAGGTTTAAGGTTTCGAATGGTGATGTAAGAAGTTGTTAGGAGGTGTAAGGCAACCTACATCATACTAACGTTCTTTTCGAGTTGCTAATGTGGCATGAAGAGTCGTAAGATGTACTAAGTTGTCGTACGATGATCAATTGACTCGGACGAATTCATTAGGCTTATTATGGAGGTTTAAGGTTTCGTATGGTAATGTAAGGTGTTCTTAGGAGCTGTGAGGCATCCTACATTAAACTAATGTTCTTTTCGAGTTGCTAATGTGGCATGAAGAGTCGTAAGATGTACTAAGTTGACGTACGATGATCAAATCACTCGGACGAATTCATTAGGCTTATTATGGAGGTTTAAGGTTTCGTATGGAGATGTAAGGTGTTCTTAGGAGCTGTGAGGCATCCTTCATTAAACTAATGTTCTTTTCGAGTTGCTAATGTGGCATGAAGAGTCGTAAGATGTACTAAGTTTCCGTACGATGATCAAATAACTCGGACGAATTCATTAGGCTTATTATGGAGGTTTAAGGTTTCGTATGGTGATGTAAGGTGTTCTTAGGAGTTGTAAGGCATCCAACATCATACTAACGTTCTTTTCGAGTTGCTAATGTGGCATGAAGAGTCGTAAGATGTACTAAGTTGTCGTACGATGATCAAATGACTCGGACGAATTCATTAGGCTTATTAAGGAGGTTTAAGGTTTCGTATGGTGATGTAAGGTGTTCTTAGGAGCTGTAAGGCATTCTACATTATACTAACGTTCTTTTCGAGTTGCTAATGTGGCATGAAGATTCGTAAGATGTACTAAGTTGTCGTACGATGATCAAATGACTCGGACGAATTCATTAAGTTTATTATGGAGGTTTAAGGTTTCGTATGGTGATGTAAGAAGTTGTTAGGAGGTGTAAGGCAACCTACATCATACTAACGTTCTTTTCGAGTTGCTAATGTGGCATGAAGAGTCGTAAGATGTACTAATTTGTCGTACGATGATCAAATGACTCGGACGAATTCATTAGGCTTATTATGGAGGTTTAAGGTTTCGTATGGTAATGTAAGGTGTTCTTAGGAGCTGTAAGGCATCCTACATTATATTAACGTTCTTTTCGAGTTGTTAATGTGGCATGAAGAGTCGTAAGATGTACTAAGTTGTCGTACGATAATCAAATGACTCGGACGAATTCATTAGGCTTATTATGGAGGTTTAAGGTTTCGTATGGTGATGTAAGGTGTTCTTAGGAGCTGTAATGCATCCTACATTATACTAACGTTCTTTTCGAGTTGCTAATGTGGCATGAAGAGTCATAAGATGTACTAAGTTGCCGTACGATGATCAAATAACTCGGACAAATTCATTAGGCTTATTATGGAGGTTTAAGGTTTCGTATGGTGATGTAAGGTGTTCTTAGGAGCTGTGAGGCATCCTACACTAAACTAATGTTCTTTTCGAGTTGCTAATGTGGCATGAAGAGTCGTAAGATGTACTAAGTTGTCGTACGATAATCAAATGACTCAGACGAATTCATTAAGCTTATTATGGAGGTTTAAGGTTTCGTATGGTAATGTAAGGTGTACTTAGGGGCTGTAAGGCATCCTACATTATATTAACGTTCTTTTCGAGTTGCTAATGTGGCATGAAGATTCGTAAGATGTACTAAGTTGTCGTACGATGATCAAATGACTCGGACGAATTCATTAAGTTTATTATGGAGGTTTAAGGTTTCGTATGGTGATGTAAGAAGTTGTTAGGAGGTGTAAGGCAACCTACATCATACTAACGTTCTTTTCGAGTTGCTAATGTGGCATGAAGAGTCGTAAGATGTACTAAGTTGTCGTACGATGATCAATTGACTCGGACGAATTCATTAGGCTTATTATGGAGGTTTAAGGTTTCGTATGGTAATGTAAGGTGTTCTTAGGAGCTGTGAGGCATCCTACATTAAACTAATGTTCTTTTCGAGTTGCTAATGTGGCATGAAGAGTCGTAAGATGTACTAAGTTGACGTATGATGATCAAATCACTCGGACGAATTCATTAGGCTTATTATGGAGGTTTAAGGTTTCGTATGGAGATGTAAGGTGTTCTTAGGAGCTGTGAGGCATCCTACATTAAACTAATGTTCTTTTCGAGTTGCTAATGTGGCATGAAGAGTCGTAAGATGTACTAAGTTGCCGTATGATGATCAAATAACTCGGATGAATTCATTAGGCTTATTATGGAGGTTTAAGGTTTCGTATGGTGATGTAAGGTGTTCTTAGGAGCTGTGAGGCATCCTACATTAAACTAATGTTTTTTTAGTTGCTAATGTGGCATAAAGAGTCGTAAGATGTACTAAGTTGACGTACGATGATCAAATGACTCGGACGAATTCATTAGGCTTATTATGGAGGTTTAAGGTTTCGTATGGTGATGTAAGGTGTTCTTAGGAGCTGTAAGGCATTCTACATTATACTAACGTTCTTTTCGAGTTGCTAATGTGGCATGAAGATTCGTAAGATGTACTAAGTTGTCGTACAATGATCAAATGACTCGGACGAATTCATTAAGTTTATTATGGAGGTTTAAGGTTTCGTATGGTGATGTAAGAAGTTGTTAGGAGGTGTAAGGCAACCTACATCATACTAACGTTCTTTTCGAGTTGCTAATGTGGCAAGAAGAGTCGTAAGATGTACTAAGTTGTCGTACGATGATCAAATGACTCAGACGAATTCATTAAGCTTATTATGGAGGTTTAAGGTTTCGTATGGTAATGTAAGGTGTACTTAGGAGCTGTGAGGCATCCTACATTAAACTAATGTTCTTTTCGAGTTGCTAATGTGGCATGAAGAGTCGTAAGATGTACTAAGTTGACGTACGATGATCAAATCACTCGGACGAATTCATTAGGCTTATTATGGAGGTTTAAGGTTTCGTATGGAGATGTAAGGTGTTCTTAGGAGCTGTGAGGCATCCTACATTAAACTAATGTTCTTTTCGAGTTGCTAATGTGGCATGAAGAGTCGTAAGATGTACTAAGTTTCCGTACGATGATCAAATAACTCGGACGAATTCATTAGGCTTATTATGGAGGTTTAAGGTTTCGTATGGTGATGTAAGGTGTTCTTAGGAGTTGTAAGGCATCCAACATCATACTAACGTTCTTTTCGAGTTGCTAATGTGGCATGAAGAGTCGTAAGATGTACTAAGTTGTCGTACGATGATCAAATGACTCGGACGAATTCATTAGGCTTATTAAGGAGGTTTAAGGTTTCGTATGGTGATGTAAGGTGTTCTTAGGAGCTGTAAGGCATTCTACATTATACTAACGTTCTTTTCGAGTTGCTAATGTGGCATGAAGATTCGTAAGATGTACTAAGTTGTCGTACGATGATCAAATGACTCGGACGAATTCATTAAGTTTATTATGGAGGTTTAAGGTTTCGTATGGTGATGTAAGAAGTTGTTAGGAGGTGTAAGGCAACCTACATCATACTAACGTTCTTTTCGAGTTGCTAATGTGGCATGAAGAGTCGTAAGATGTACTAATTTGTCGTACGATGATCAAATGACTCGGACGAATTCATTAGGCTTATTATGGAGGTTTAAGGTTTCGTATGGTAATGTAAGGTGTTCTTAGGAGCTGTAAGGCATCCTACATTATATTAACGTTCTTTTCGAGTTGTTAATGTGGCATGAAGAGTCGTAAGATGTACTAAGTTGTCGTACGATAATCAAATGACTCGGACGAATTCATTAGGCTTATTATGGAGGTTTAAGGTTTCGTATGGTGATGTAAGGTGTTCTTAGGAGCTGTAATGCATCCTACATTATACTAACGTTCTTTTCGAGTTGCTAATGTGGCATGAAGAGTCGTAAGATGTACTAAGTTGTCGTACGATAATCAAATCACTCGGACGAATTCATTAGGCTTATTATGGAGGTTTAAGGTTTCGTATGGAGATGTAAGGTGTTCTTAGGAGCTGTGAGGCATCCTACATTAAACTAATGTTCTTTTCGAGTTGCTAATGTGGCATGAAGAGTCGTAAGATGTACTAAGTTGACGTACGATGATCAAATCACTCGGACGAATTCATTAGGCTTATTATGGAGGTTTAAGGTTTCGTATGGAGATGTAAGGTGTTCTTAGGAGCTGTGAGGCATCCTACATTAAACTAATGTTCTTTTCGAGTTGCTATTGTGGCATGAAGAGTCGTAAGATGTACTAAGTTTCCGTACGATGATCAAATAACTCGGACGAATTCATTAGGCTTATTATGGAGGTTTAAGGTTTCGTATGGTGATGTAAGGTGTTCTTAGGAGTTGTAAGGCATCCAACATCATACTAACGTTCTTTTCGAGTTGCTAATGTGGCATGAAGAGTCGTAAGATGTACTAAGTTGTCGTACGATGATCAAATGACTCGGACGAATTCATTAGGCTTATAAAGGATGTTTAAGGTTTCGTATGGTGATGTAAGGTGTTCTTAGGAGCTGTAAGGCATTCTACATTATACTAACGTTCTTTTCGAGTTGCTAATGTGGCATGAAGATTCGTAAGATGTACTAAGTTGTCGTACGATGATCAAATGACTCGGACGAATTCATTAGGCTTATTATGGAGGTTTAAGGTTTCGTATGGTGATGTAAGGTGTTCTTAGGAGCTGTGAGGCATCCTACACTAAACTAATGTTCTTTTCGAGTTGCTAATGTGGCATGAAGAGTCGTAAGATGTACTAAGTTGTCGTACTATAATCAAATGACTCAGACGAATTCATTAGGCTTATTATGGAGGTTTAAGGTTTCGTATGGTGATGTAAGGTGTTCTTAGGAGCTGTAAGGCATCCAACCTCATACTAACGTTCTTTTCGAGTTGCTAATGTGGCATGAAGAGTCGTAAGATGTACTAAGTTGTCGTACGATAATCAAATGACTCGGACGAATTCATTAGGCTTATTATGGAGGTTTAAGGTTTCGTATGGAGATGTAAGGTGTTCTTAGGAGATGTGAGGCATCCTACATTAAACTAACGTTCTTTTCGAGTTGCTAATGTGGCATGAAGAGTCATAAGATGTACTAAGTTGCCGTACGATGATCAAATAACTCGGACGAATTCATTAGGCTTATTATGGAGGTTTAAGGTTTCGTATGGTGATGTAAGGTGTTCTTAGGAGCTGTGAGGTATCCTACACTAAACTAATGTTCTTTTCGAGTTGCTAATGTGGCATGAAGAGTCGTAAGATGTACTAAGTTGCCGTACTATAATCAAATGACTCAGACGAATTCATTAGGCTTATTATGGAGGTTTAAGGTTTCGTATGGTGATGTAAGGTGTTCTTAGGAGCTGTAAGGCATCCAACATCATACTAACGTTCTTTTCGAGTTGCTAATGTGGCATGAAGAGTCGTAAGTTGTACTAAGTTGTTGTACGATAATTAAATCACTCGGACGAATTCATTAGGCTTATTATGGAGGTTTAAGGTTTCGTATGGAGATGTAAGGTGTTCTTAGGAGCTGTGAGGCATCCTACATTAAACTAATGTTCTTTTCGAGTTGCTAATGTGGCATGAAGAGTCGTAAGATGTACTAAGTTGCCGTACGATGATCAAATAACTCGGACGAATTCATTAGGCTTATTATGGAGGTTTAAGGTTTCGTATGGTGATGTAAGGTGTTCTTAGGAGCTGTGAGGCATCCTACATTAAACTAATGTTTTTTTTTAGTTGCTAATGTGGCATGAAGAGTCGTAAGATGTACTAAGTTTCCGTACGATGATCAAATAACTCGGACGAATTCATTAGGCTTATTATGGAGGTTTAAGGTTTCGTATGGTGATATAAGGTGTTCTTAGGAGTTGTAAGGCATCCAACATCATACTAACGTTCTTTTCGAGTTGCTAATGTGGCATGAAGAGTCGTAAGATGTACTACGTTGTCGTACGATGATCAAATGACTCGGACGAATTCATTAGGCTTATTAAGGAGGTTTAAGGTTTCGTATGGTGATGTAAGGTGTTCTTAGGAGCTGTAAGGCATTCTACATTATACTAACGTTCTTTTCGAGTTGCTAATGTGGCATGAAGATTCGTAAGATGTACTAAGTTGTCGTACGATGATCAAATGACTCGGACGAATTCATTAAGTTTATTATGGAGGTTTAAGGTTTCGTATGGTGATGTAAGAAGTTGTTAGGAGGTGTAAGGCAACCTACATCATACTAACGTTCTTTTCGAGTTGCTAATGTGGCATGAAGAGTCGTAAGATGTACTAATTTGTCGTACGATGATCAAATGACTCGGACGAATTCATTAGGCTTATTATGGAGGTTTAAGGTTTCGTATGGTAATGTAAGGTGTTCTTAGGAGCTGTAAGGCATCCTACATTATATTAACGTTCTTTTCGAGTTGTTAATGTGGCATGAAGAGTCGTAAGATGTACTAAGTTGTCGTACGATAATCAAATGACTCGGACGAATTCATTAGGCTTATTATGGAGGTTTAAGGTTTCGTATGGTGATGTAAGGTGTTCTTAGGAGCTGTAATGCATCCTACAATATACTAACGTTCTTTTCGAGTTGCTAATGTGGCATGAAGAGTCGTAAGATGTACTAAGTTGTCGTACGATAATCAAATCACTCGGACGAATTCATTAGGCTTATTATGGAGGTTTAAGGTTTCGTATGGAGATGTAAGGTGTTCTTAGGAGCTGTGAGGCATCCTACATTAAACTAATGTTCTTTTCGAGTTGCTAATGTGGCATGAAGAGTCGTAAGATGTACTAAGTTGACGTACGATGATCAAATCACTCGGACGAATTCATTAGGCTTATTATGGAGGTTTAAGGTTTCGTATGGAGATGTAAGGTGTTCTTAGGAGCTGTGAGGCATCCTACATTAAACTAATGTTCTTTTCGAGTTGCTATTGTGGCATGAAGAGTCGTAAGATGTACTAAGTTTCCGTACGATGATCAAATAACTCGGACGAATTCATTAGGCTTATTATGGAGGTTTAAGGTTTCGTATGGTGATGTAAGGTGTTCTTAGGAGTTGTAAGGCATCCAACATCATACTAACGTTCTTTTCGAGTTGCTAATGTGGCATGAAGAGTCGTAAGATGTACTAAGTTGTCGTACGATGATCAAATGACTCGGACGAATTCATTAGGCTTATAAAGGATGTTTAAGGTTTCGTATGGTGATGTAAGGTGTTCTTAGAGCTGTAAGGCATTCTACATTATACTAACGTTCTTTTCGAGTTGCTAATGTGGCATGAAGATTCGTAAGATGTACTAAGTTGTCGTACGATGATCAAATGACTCGGACGAATTCATTAGGCTTATTATGGAGGTTTAAGGTTTCGTATGGTGATGTAAGGTGTTCTTAGGAGCTGTGAGGCATCCTACACTAAACTAATGTTCTTTTCGAGTTGCTAATGTGGCATGAAGAGTCGTAAGATGTACTAAGTTGTCGTACGATAATCAAATGACTCAGACGAATTCATTAGGCTTATTATGGAGGTTTAAGGTTTCGTATGGTGATGTAAGGTGTTCTTAGGAGCTGTAAGGCATCCAACCTCATACTAACGTTCTTTTCGAGTTGCTAATGTGGCATGAAGAGTCGTAAGATATACTAAGTTGTCGTACGATAATCAAATGACTCGGACGAATTCATTAGGCTTATTATGGAGGTTTAAGGTTTCGTATGGAGATGTAAGGTGTTCTTAGGAGCTGTGAGGCATCCTACATTAAACTAACGTTCTTTTCGAGTTGCTAATGTGGCATGAAGAGTCATAAGATGTACTAAGTTGCCGTACGATGATCAAATAACTCGGACGAATTCATTAGGCTTATTATGGAGGTTTAAGGTTTCGTATGGTGATGTAAGGTGTTCTTAGGAGCTGTGAGGCATCCTACACTAAACTAATGTTCTTTTCGAGTTGCTAATGTGGCATGAAGAGTCGTAATATGTACTAAGTTGTCGTACGATAATCAAATGACTCAGACGAATTCATTAGGCTTATTATGGAGGTTTAAGGTTTCGTATGGTGATGTAAGGTGTTCTTAGTAGCTGTAAGGCATCCAACATCATACTAACGTTCTTTTCGAGTTGCTAATGTGGCATGAAGAGTCGTAAGATGTACTAAGTTGTCGTACGATAATTAAATCACTCGGACGAATTCATTAGGCTTATTATGGAGGTTTAAGGTTTCGTATGGAGATGTAAGGTGTTCTTAGGAGCTGTGAGGCATCCTACATTAAACTAATGTTCTTTTCGAGTTGCTAATGTGGCATGAAGAGTCGTAAGATGTACTAAGTTGCCGTACGATGATCAAATAACTCGGACGAATTCATTAGGCTTATTATGGAGGTTTAAGGTTTCGTATGGTGATGTAAGGTGTTCTTAGGAGCTGTGAGGCATCCTACATTAAACTAATGTTTTTTTTTAGTTGCTAATGTGGCATAAAGAGTCGTAAGATGTACTAAGTTGACGTATGATGATCAAATGACTCGGACGAATTCATTAGGCTTATTATGGAGGTTTAAAGTTTCGTATGGTGATGTAAGGTGTTCTTAGGAGCTGTAAGGCATTCTACATTATACTAACGTTCTTTTCGAGTTGCTAATGTGGCATGAAGAGTCGTAAGATGTACTAAGTTGTCGTACGATGATCAAATGACTCGGACGAATTCATTAGGCTTATTATGGAGGTTTAAGGTTTCGTATGGTAATGTAAGGTGTTCTTAGGAGCTGTGAGGCATCCTACATTAAACTAATGTTCTTTTCGAGTTGCTAATGTGGCATGAAGAGTCGTAAGATGTACTAAGTTGACGTACGATGATCAAATCACTCGGACAAATTCATTAGGCTTATTATGGAGGTTTAAGGTTTCGTATGGAGATGTAAGGTGTTCTTAGGAGCTGTGAGGCATCCTACATTAAACTAATGTTCTTTTCGAGTTGCTAATGTGGCATGAAGAGTCGTAAGATGTATTAAGTTTCCGTACGATGATCAAATAACTCGGACGAATTCATTAGGCTTATTATGGAGGTTTAAGGTTTCGTATGGTGATGTAAAGTGTTGTTAGGAGGTGTAAGGCAACCTACATCATACTAACGTTTTTTTTGAGTTGCTAATGTGGCATGAAGAGTCGTAAGATGTACTAAGTTGTCGTACGATGATCAAATGACTCGGACGAATTCATTAGGCTTATTATGGAGGTTTAAGGTTTCGTATGGTAATGTAAGGTGTTCTTAGGAGCTGTAAGGCATCCAACATCATACTAACGTTCTTTTCGAGTTGCTAATGTGGCATGAAGAGTCGTAAGATGTACTAAGTTGTCGTACGATGATCAAATGACTCGGACGAATTCATTAAGTTTATTATGGAGGTTTAAGGTTTCGTATGGTGATGTAAGAAGTTGTTAGGAGGTGTAAGGCAACCTACATCATACTAACGTTCTTTTCGAGTTGCTAATGTGGCATGAAGAGTCGTAAGATGTACTAAGTTGTCGTACGATGATCAATTGACTCGGACGAATTCATTAGGCTTATTATGGCGGTTTAAGGTTTCGTATGGTAATGTAAGGTTTTGTTAGGAGGTGTAAGGCAACCTACATTATATTAACGTTCTTTTCGAGCTGTTAATGTGGCATGAAGAGTCGTAAGATGTACTAAGTTGTCGTACGATAATCAAATGACTCGGACGAATTCATTAGGCTTATTATGGAGGTTTAAGGTTTCGTATGGTGATGTAAGGTGTTCTTAGGAGCTGTAATGCATCCTACATCATACTAACGTTCTTTTTTTTTGGGTAAAGGGTTTACCCCGGTGATTGTATAAATATGAATCAAGAAGAAACAAGTAATGGGACAAAATGTTCCCATTAGTTCAATCAAAGGACATGCCCTAATATTGTGAACACAGGCTACCACTTAAGAACATAATAATGGAAACCTAACCAAATTAAAAACCAAACTAGACTATAATCTAGACAATGCGAAACCCATCAAGCCTCATGTAAAACTATCCGCTCCAGATCCCATCTCTTGCGAGTCTTCCAATTACTGATCACATGTACCTCTCTCATTGATACCAATTTCAGTCTAACAGTATCCAATATTATCTTTGCAATCTGCGTAGGTCTTCTCTTAATATCTGTAAATATTCTAGCATTCCTTTCCTGCCAGACGTAGTACGCAGTAGCTCCAACCACAAGCCTATCTATAATACTTTCAGTCGACTTCCAATTGCCTCTTGTGTTTAGAAAACCCACAATAATCTCCCAAACTCCTTCAATATGCCCCAGACTCGTGTAACTTCGAACATTTCCCCAAACCTGTCTCGCATATTCACACTCAAAAAACAGATGTTCATGCGAATCCATATCCTTCACACATAACGGACAACATCTCATATTCATATCCCATTTCCTCATTTTATCCTGTGTGTTTAGTTTCTTACGACATACCAACCATACATGAAACGCATGTCTTGGAATGCAATAAGTAAACCAGACAATATTAAACCAATCAACCTCCATACTTCGGTACCGAATAGTTTCCCATACAGTATGTACAGAAAACTTACGCTCTACTCCCATATCATCCTGCCATATACTTACATCTCTCCTGCTATTGCATATTAATGGAACATGGATATTAATAAGAACAGGAAAAAGGTCATACCATGCTTGCGGCCACCTCCAACTACCAACCTCGTTCACCAAATCAGCAACCTTATCCGAGGTTGAGAACCCTGCCCCATAAATATCCCTCTTAGTGATGAAAGTACTAAGAGGGCTATACTCACACCAGTTGTCACTCCAAATAAACGTATTCTTACCATCTCCAATTTTCTGATGTATATAAGGCCGAACCAATTCTCTAATCTGGAGAATCTTCCTCCACCCCCAACTCATACTTGCTCTAGGTTCCACCTCCCAAAAACTTATGCCTTTCAATTTGTGATCATAAATCCATTCCACCCATAGAGATTTCCTACGAATAGCAATACTCCAAATATGATAAGCCATTAGAGATCGGTTTACATCTGAAATCTTTCGAATACCCAGGCCACCTTCTTTTTTTGGGAGACAGACTACCCTCCATGCAACCTTCGATTTTGCTCGATCTTTTTCATCTTTCTGCCAAAGAAATCCTTTCATTTTCCGTTCCAATTCCTTCACAGTACTAGCAGGCAGCATAAGAACCGATGCCCAATACGTAAACATGGAAGAAATAACAGACACTATCAACTGCAGCCTTCCCGCAAAAGATAAAGCTTTATTCATCCAATCATCGATCCTCCTATCAACTTTTTCAATTAAAGCTTTACAATTAGCAGCAATCAAATTAGATGAAATAAGAGGCACCCCAAGATATCTAACTGGAAGTTTTCCTTCCTCAAAAGGCATAACATCCATGATAGCACGTTTCAAAGCCTGGTTAACCTGACAGAAGAAAACAGTGCTCTTGTCAATACTAGCCGCTAACCCAGAAGTCAATCTAAACTCCTCCAACCCTTTCATTATAATCATACAGGACTTGACTTCACCTCTAGCAAACAAAAACAAATCGTCAGCAAAACAAATATTAACTATCCTTTGCGACGCACATAGATTATGGTATTTGAAACCACTCCCAACCCCAGTGTTGCGCTGCATAATAAGAGTCAAAACCTCCATGACAAGTGTAAATAAATATGGAGATATTGGGTCCCCTTGTCGCAATCCTCTTCTCCCTTTGAAGTAGCCACAAAGATCTCCATTAACACAAACAGAATACGCGACCGTAGTAACACATTCCATAATCCAATCAACCATACGTTTATGAAAACCAAACTTCAAAAGAATCTCTCCCAGAAACCTCCAACTAACCGTATCATACGCTTTTTGGATATCAACTTTAACCGCACACCTAGGAGGCCCCTTATTCCGATGGTAGTTATGCATTATTTCTTGAGTGATCAGAATATTGTCAGATATTCTTCTCCCTGGCACAAACGCTGATTGGTTAACGTTAACCAGCCCATCCAATGCATCCCTAATTCTGTTCGAAATAATTTTGCTAATGCACTTATAAATCACATTGCAACAAGAGATAGGTCTATAATCATTGACTCTTTCCGGAGATTGGACCTTCGGAATCAAATGAATAACAGTGTGGTTTACCTCCTTAAGTAGCCTGGAATGCGCAAAAAAGTCTTGGACAGCTCTACATACATCTTTACCCACCACATCCCAACTATGAATGAAAAAAGCCGACGAGAAACCATCAGGCCCCGGAGACTTATTCTCACCAATATCAAACATTGCCATTTTAACCTCCTCATCAGTAACTCTTCTAATCATTGCAACCGAATCAGCCCTCGAAAGTTTCTTAAAGTCCAGGGACTCTAAATCAAAACTAATGGTATCACTTTCAGTCCCTAAGAATTTCGAGTAATGATTCTCAAAAACTGAAGCAACCCCATCCCCCTCATGCACATTCCCATCACTATCAATAATGCGATCCATCAGTTTCTTGTGATTATTCCTTTTGATCATTTTGTGGAAAAAAGCAGTATTTGAATCCCCCGCTTTAAGCCACTCAACTTTAGCTTTTTGTTTAAGAAAAAGCTCTAGATCAAAAGCAACTTTCTCATATTCCAAAGCACAAACCCGCTCTTTATCCCTTAAACCACAATCATTTGGATCCCTATCCACCTTAATCTGAATTTCATCCAGTTCCTTGCGCAACATATCAGCCCTATTATGAAGGTTCCCTTGCGCATACAATAGTTTCCTCAAAGGAGATTTCAGCAACTTGAGCTTCTTCACTACTTTAAACATCTCATTACCCGCAACTACATTTGTCCATTCTTGAGTAACCACCTTTTTAAAATCCTTTTTAAACACCAGAAAGTTAGCAAACGTAAACGACCTTGCTTTCGTCTTCTTAGGTTTCTCAAATCTGAGGATACATGGCGCATGATCTGAAATTCTGTATGGATTTCGAGTTGCTAATGTGGCATGAAGAGTCGTAAGATGTACTAAGTTGTCGTACGATAATCAAATCACTCGGACGAATTTATTAGGCTTATTATGGAGGTTTAAGGTTTCGTATGGTGATGTAAGGTGTTCTTAGGAGCTGTAAGGCATCCAACACCATACTAACGTTCTTTTCGAGTTACTAATGTGGCATGAAGAGTCGTAAGATGTACTAAGTTGTCGTACGATAATCAAATCACTCGGACGAATTCATTAGGCTTATTATGGAGGTTTAAGGTTTCGTATGGTGATGTAAGGTGTTCTTAGGAGCTGTAAGGCATCCAACATCATACTAACGTTCTTTTCGAGTTACTAATGTGGCATGAAGAGTCGTAAGATGTACTAAGTTGTCGTACGATGATCAAATCACTCGGACGAATTCATTAGGCTTATTATGGAGGTTTAAGGTTTCGTATGGAGATGTAAGGTGTTCTTAGGAGCTGTGAGGCATCCTACATTAAACTAATGTTCTTTTCGAGTTGCTAATGTGGCATGAAGAGTCGTAAGATGTACTAAGTTGACGTACGATGATCAAATCACTCGGACGAATTCATTAGGCTTATTATGGAGGTTTAAGGTTTCGTATGGAGATGTAAGGTGTTCTTAGGAGCTGTGAGGCATCCTACATTAAACTAATGTTCTTTTCGAGTTGCTAATGTGGCATGAAGAGTCGTAAGATGTACTAAGTTGCCGTACGATGATCAAATAACTCGGACGAATTCATTAGGCTTATTATGGAGGTTTAAGGTTTCGTATGGTGATGTAAGGTGTTCTTAGGAGCTGTGAGGCATCCTACATTAAACTAATGTTTTTTTTTAGTTGCTAATGTGGCATGAAGAGTCGTAAGATGTACTAAGTTCCCGTACGATGATCAAATAACTCGGACGAATTCATTAGGCTTATTATGGAGGTTTAAGGTTTCGTATGGTGATATAAGGTGTTCTTAGGAGTTGTAAGGCATCCAACATCATACTAACGTTCTTTTCGAGTTGCTAATGTGGCATGAAGAGTCGTAAGATGTACTACGTTGTCGTACGATGATAAAATGACTCAGACGAATTCATTAGGCTTATTAAGGAGGTTTAAGGTTTCGTATGGTGATGTAAGGTCTTCTTAGGAGCTGTAAGGCATTCTACATTATACTAACGTTCTTTTCGAGTTGCTAATGTGGCATGAAGATTCGTAAGATGTACTAAGTTGTCGTACGATGATCAAATGACTCGGACGAATTCATTAAGTTTATTATGGAGGTTTAAGGTTTCGTATGGTGATGTAAGAAGTTGTTAGGAGGTGTAAGGCAACCTACATCATACTAACGTTCTTTTCGAGTTGCTAATGTGGCATGAAGAGTCGTAAGATGTACTAATTTGTCGTACGATGATCAAATGACTCGGACGAATTCATTAGGCTTATTATGGAGGTTTAAGGTTTCGTATGGTAATGTAAGGTGTTCTTAGGAGCTGTAAGGCATCCTACATTATATTAACGTTCTTTTCGAGTTGTTAATGTGGCATGAAGAGTCGTAAGATGTACTAAGTTGTCGTACGATAATCAAATGACTCGGACGAATTCATTAGGCTTATTATGGAGGTTTAAGGTTTCGTATGGTGATGTAAGGTGTTCTTAGGAGCTGTAATGCATCCTACATTATACTAACGTTCTTTTCGAGTTGCTAATGTGGCATGAAGAGTCGTAAGATGTACTAAGTTGTCGTACGATAATCAAATCACTCGGACGAATTTATTAGGCTTATTATGGAGGTTTAAGGTTTCGTATGGTGATGTAAGGTGTTCTTAGGAGCTGTAAGGCATCCAACATCATACTAACGTTCTTTTCGAGTTACTAATGTGGCATGAAGAGTCGTAAGATGTACTAAGTTGTCGTACGATAATCAAATCACTCGGACGAATTCATTAGGCTTATTATGGAGGTTTAAGGTTTCGTATGGAGATGTAAGGTGTTCTTAGGAGCTGTGAGGCATCCTACATTAAACTAATGTTCTTTTCGAGTTGCTAATGTGGCATGAAGAGTCGTAAGATGTACTAAGTTGACGTACGATGATCAAATCACTCGGACGAATTCATTAGGCTTATTATGGAGGTTTAAGGTTTCGTATGGAGATGTAAGGTGTTCTTAGGAGCTGTGAGGCATCCTACATTAAACTAATGTTCTTTTCGAGTTGCTAATGTGGCATGAAGAGTCGTAAGATGTACTAAGTTTCCGTACGATGATCAAATAACTCGGACGAATTCATTAGGCTTATTATGGAGGTTTAAGGTTTCGTATGGTGATTTAAGGTGTTCTTAGGAGTTGTAAGGCATCCAACATCATACTAACGTTCTTTTCGAGTTGCTAATGTGGCATGAAGAGTCGTAAGATGTACTAAGTTGTCGTACGATGATCAAATGACTCGGACGAATTCATTAGGCTTATTAAGGATGTTTAAGGTTTCGTATGGTGATGTAAGGTGTTCTTAGGAGCTGTAAGGCATTCTACATTATACTAACGTTCTTTTCGAGTTGCTAATGTGGCATGAAGATTCGTAAGATGTACTAAGTTGTCGTACGATGATCAAATGACTCGGACAAATTCATTAGGCTTATTATGGAGGTTTAAGGTTTCGTATGGTGATGTAAGGTGTTCTTAGGAGCTGTGAGGCATCCTACACTAAACTAATGTTCTTTTCGAGTTGCTAATGTGGCATGAAGAGTCGTAAGATGTACTAAGTTGTCGTACGATAATCAAATGACTCAGACGAATTCATTAGGCTTATTATGGAGGTTTAAGGTTTCGTATGGTGATGTAAGGTGTTCTTAGGAGCTGTAAGGCATCCAACCTCATACTAACGTTCTTTTCGAGTTGCTAATGTGGCATGAAGAGTCGTAAGATGTACTAAGTTGTCGTACGATAATCAAATGACTCGGACGAATTCATTAGGCTTATTATGGAGGTTTAAGGTTTCGTATGGAGATGTAAGGTGTTCTTAGGAGCTGTGAGGCATCCTACATTAAACTAATGTTCTTTTCGAGTTGCTAATGTGGCATGAAGAGTCGTAAGATGTACTAAGTTGCCGTACGATGATCAAATAACTCGGACGAATTCATTAGGCTTATTATGGAGGTTTAAGGTTTCGTATGGTGATGTAAGGTGTTCTTAGGAGCTGTGAGGCATCCTACATTAAACTAATGTTTTTTTTAGTTGCTAATGTGGCATAAAGAGTCGTAAGATGTACTAAGTTGACGTATGATGATCAAATGACTCGGACGAATTCATTAGGCTTATTATGGAGGTTTAAAGTTTCGTATGGTGATGTAAGGTGTTCTTAGGAGCTGTAAGGCATTCTACATTATACTAACGTTCTTTTCGAGTTGCTAATGTGGCATGAAGAGTCGTAAGATGTACTAAGTTGTCGTACGATGATCAAATGACTCGGACGAATTCATTAGGCTTATTATGGAGGTTTAAGGTTTCGTATGGTAATGTAAGGTGTTCTTAGGTGCTGTGAGGCATCCTACATTAAACTAATGTTCTTTTCGAGTTGCTAATGTGGCATGAAGAGTCGTAAGATGTACTAAGTTGACGTACGATGATCAAATCACTCGGACGAATTCATTAGGCTTATTATGGAGGTTTAAGGTTTCGTATGGAGATGTAAGGTGTTCTTAGGAGCTGTGAGGCATCCTACATTAAACTAATGTTCTTTTCGAGTTGCTAATGTGGCATGAAGAGTCGTAAGATGTACTAAGTTTCCGTACGATGATCAAATAACTCGGACGAATTCATTAGGCTTATTATGGAGGTTTATGGTTTCGTATGGTGATGTAAAGTGTTGTTAGGAGGTGTAAGGCAACCTACATCATACTAACGTTTTTTTTGAGTTGCTAATGTGGCATGAAGAGTCGTAAGATGTACTAAGTTGTCGTACGATGATCAAATGACTCGGACGAATTCATTAGGCTTATTATGGAGGTTTAAGGTTTCGTATGGTAATGTAAGGTGTTCTTAGGAGCTGTAAGGCATCCAACATCATACTAACGTTCTTTTCGAGTTGCTAATGTGGCATGAAGATTCGTAAGATGTACTAAGTTGTCGTACGATGATCAAATGACTCGGACGAATTCATTAGGCTTATTATGGAGGTTTAAGGTTTCGTATGGTGATGTAAGGTGTTCTTAGGAGCTGTGAGGCATCCTACACTAAACTAATGTTCTTTTCGAGTTGCTAATGTGGCATGAAGAGTCGTAAGATGTACTAAGTTGTCGTACGATAATCAAATGACTCAGACGAATTCATTAGGCTTATTATGGAGGTTTAAGGTTTCGTATGGTGATGTAAGGTGTTCTTAGGAGCTGTAAGGCATCCAACCTCATACTAACGTTCTTTTCGAGTTGCTAATGTGGCATGAAGAGTCGTAAGATGTACTAAGTTGTCGTACGATAATCAAATGACTCGGACGAATTCATTAGGCTTATTATGGAGGTTTAAGGTTTCGTATGGAGATGTAAGGTGTTCTTAGGAGCTGTGAGGCATCCTACATTAAACTAATGTTCTTTTCGAGTTGCTAATGTGGCATGAAGAGTCGTAAGATGTACTAAGTTGCCGTACGATGATCAAATAACTCGGACGAATTCATTAGGCTTATTATGGAGGTTTAAGGTTTCGTATGGTGATGTAAGGTGTTCTTAGGAGCTGTGAGGCATTCTACATTAAACTAATGTTTTTTTTAGTTGCTAATGGGCGATTTTGGCGATATTGAGTTTTCACAGCCGATCTAGGGTTTGCATGCTCTTGATCACGTCTGAAGTTTGGTGTTCTGATTGTTTCCTTGTTACCTCATCGATTTAATCTTTAATCTTGTGTACCAACCCTGAGATAACGTGGTGTTCATCATATTGTTCGAGTGTTGGTAGCGAGAATTAGGGTTTTTTCGAGTAGGGTTACATCGCTGATCTTGTTTCTGATTGTTTCCTTGTTGCCTGCTCGATTTAATCTCTAATATTGTGTAACAACCCTGAGATAACGTGATTCTAATCATATTGTTCGAGTGTTGTTAGCAAGAATTAGGGTTTTGTCGACCTGGGTGCTGTTTTGTTCCTGCTGTTTTTTTTTTTTTCATAATCGTCCTCGTCGTATCTGATTGGTTCATCATATCAGATTTGGATGGAGAAAAAATCATTGGCTGCGAGGGTGACTAATATTGATGGTTTGCCGAGGAGAGGAGTTTTGAGGAGGAATGGTAATGATGTGCTGAAAAATGTTCATGCAGCTACTTTTGGTGACACGGCTAGGGTTGTTGAGCCGGCTAAATGTTCTACACATGCTGACCCGGCTAGATCCCCTCACCCGGCAAAACATTCTGATCAATCCCTACATGTTGACCCGGCTACACATGTTGACCCGGCTACACATGTTGGCCCGGCTAAACATGCTGACCAATCTGCACATGTTGACCCGGCTGCACGTGTTGACCCGGCTGATTTAATGGTTAACAATGCGTCAAAGGCTGACCCGGCAAAGAGCTCTCATGGGGGTGTTGACCCGGCTAGACCAACTGATCCGGCTAGTACAAGTGACCCGACTGATATTGCAACTGATACTTTGAAGCCTTCATCTAGTGTGGAAAAGGCTAGTGGTAACTCCTATGCGGATATGACTAGAAAATCCGGGTTAGAATCAGGTTCATTAGGTAAAAAACTTAATTTTAGGTATTTGATAAGTGATGAGGTAAAAAATGGATTTGATGTTGTTCTTCCAAGAGAATCTGTTCGTGCTGTTTGTAATAAACTGGAGTTTACGTTGTATGGGTATTTTTTAGGGGACAAGGTGGCATATCCAGTAGTTGAGTATTTTGTGCGTCTGAATTGGAAGAAATATGGGCTTCAGAAGTCTATGATGAATGCGAATGGGTTTTTTTTCTTCAAATTTAATGACAGGAAAGGTATGATGGATGTTCTGGAGGGTGGTCCTTGGATGATTAGAAATAAACCTATTATTCTGAATGTTTGGTCGCCATCGTCAAGGCTCCATAAGGATGATATTAAGAAGGTGCCTGTTTGGGTCAAGCTGCATGATGTCCCCCTAGTGGCTTACACAGATGTGGGATTGAGCCTCTTAGCCTCACAACTTGGCACTCCTAAGTTGCTGGACTCATTTACTACTTCAATGTGTACTAATACTTGGGGCAGAAGCAGTTTTGCAAGGGCTCTGGTTGAAATTTCAGCTGACACTGGGTTTAAGGATGAACTTACTATTGCAGTCCCTGAACTGGAGGGTGATGGTTTTGGATCGGCTAAGGTGTCGGTGGAATATGAATGGAATCCTCCTAGATGTGGTCATTGTTGTGTATTTGGTCATAATGAAGATGGTTGCTCGTTAATGGTCAAGCAAGAGATCAGTAATGAGCCTACTGTTGATAATGATGGTTTTAAGGAGGTGAGGAATAAGAAGACTGCTAAGAGGAATGGGATTCAAATTAAGAAACAACAATTTGAATACCGTCCGGTGATTAAAAAAGATAAGAAAACCAATGATATAAAGGGGGATACTTGTAATGTAGAGGTAAGCAAATTAAAGGAAACTGTTGTAGAGAACGTCATATCTGCAAACCCCTTTGATGTCTTATCGAGTGAGGTTGAGAATAGTATGGGGGAGGATAGACAGAAGGGTGTTGTGAATGATGGGATTAATCACTTGGATTCAGACTCGGAGGTTGATGAGGTTCTTGATGTGGATAGTGGTATGGCGAGATTTGTGAACACATTTAAAGGGGCAAGCACTCCTTCCACTTCAGGTCTTAATGGTTAGTATGGCTGCATGGAATATTAGGGGTTTGAACCAATCCCTAAAACAAAAGGAGGTTCGGCAGGTTGTCAGGGATAATAAGTTGAGTTTGTGTGCTATTTTGGAGTCTCATGTGGAGTTGGACAGATTAATGGGGGTTTGTAATAGTGTGTTTCGAAAGTGGGATTGGACGTCAAATGGTAACATGTGCTCGAAGGGATCCAGGATTATTCTGGGATGGGACCCTCTGATTATGGATGTGATGGTTCTTGCCCAATCGGAACAGGTTATGCACCTTCAGATTTTCTTTAAACTTGATAAGAGGAAGCTGTTTTGCTCTGTTGTATATGCTGCTAATTACTATGTCCATAGAAGGGAGTTGTGGGCTAGTTTATGCAGACATAGTCTGGTGGTTAAAGGGGAACCTTGGGTTATGATGGGGGATTTTAATTCGGCTCTATTCTCTCATGATTCATATACTGGGTCATCATCTTCAACTATTGGTATGAGAGAATTTATGGACTGTGTTAATCAGATCAGGATGTTTGATGTTAATAGATCTGGAATGCAATTTACCTGGAATCAAAAACCCAAACAGGGGAATGGGGTGTTCAAAAAGATAGATAGGGTCATGGCTAATGTTCGGTTTACTGATATCTACCCTACGGCTGGTGCTATTTTCCAACCGAATGGTATTTCTGATCATTCTCCATGTATCCTTAGAATTCCGGAAGTGGAAAGGTCTAAACCACCGCCATTTAAATTTGCAAATTTTTTGACCCATAAACCGGAATTTAAGGAGATTGTGTCTGATATTTGGGGTAAGAATATTGGTGGTGTTCACCAATTCAGAGTGGTTAAGAGACTCAAACTCCTGAAGCCTCCCCTTAGAGGTTTATTATACAAGCAAGGTAACCTTCACTCTAAGGTGGCTTCTTTTCGTACCCAGCTTGAACAAATCCAACGTTTGATTGATGACGATCCTATGAATCAGCAGCTAATTGATCAAGAGTCTGAGCTTCTTGCTTCTTTTAGAGTGGCAAGTCTTGATGAAGAAAGATTCTTGAAGCAGAAATCGAAGGTGCATTGGCTTGCTGAGGGGGATGCCAATACAAAGTATTTCCATAACACATTGAAATGCAGGAACCATAGGGCCCGGATTGATGTCATTACTGATAGTAATGGTATTCTGCATGAGGGGAAGGAGGTTCCCAAGGCTTTTGTGGATCATTATGTGGGGTTTCTGGGGAAAGAGGAGGCTGTTATTATTCCTATAACTCAGGAGTTATTTGATGTTCGCATTGATCAGGCTATGTCAGTTGATATGATTCGAGAGGTTACAGTTGATGAGATCAAAAGGACTATTTTCGACTTTGCTGATGATAAAGCTCCTGGGCCTGATGGATTTACTGCTGCTTTCTATAAGAAGGCTTGGGAGATTGTGGGTAATGATATTTGTCTTGCTGTTCAGGATTTTTTTCGGGAGGGGAAATTACTTATGGAGCTGAACCATACGTTGATTGCTCTTATTCCCAAAGTTAGTACTCCCTCTTTGATTACGGATTATAGGCCGATTGCTTGTTGTAATGTTCTATTTAAGTGCATTACTAAGATCCTTGCGGATAGAATGAAAGTGGGTCTGCATACGATTATCAGTTCCAATCAATCCGCTTTTATCCCAGGTAGAAGAATATCAGACAATATTCTATTGACCCAAGAGCTCATGCACGGTTATCATCTTAATAGTGGTCCTTCTAGATGTGCCTTTAAAGTGGATATCCAGAAAGCGTATGATACTGTCGACTGGAAATTCTTGAAGATGGTTTTATTGGGGTTTGGTTTTCATCCTGTTATGGTTAATTGGGTCATGATTTGTGTTACCACTGTTTCGTTCTCTATATCTGTCAATGGTAGTCTGCATGGCTATTTTAGGGGAAAACGTGGCCTCCGTCAGGGGGATCCTATGTCCCCGTATCTATTTACTATGGTTATGGAGATCCTTACGCTAGTGTTGAGAAGGGCGATCTCAATGGATTCTTCCTTTCGATTCCATAACAGATGTGAGAAGCTCATGTTGATTAACCTGTGTTTTGCAGATGACCTGTTTTTATTTGCTAGAGGTGAGCTGAGTTCAGCGAAGGTTATTATGAACTCTTTGATTGAATTTGCTGGTATGTCTGGTTTGCATCCGAGCAACCAGAAAAGTACTATATTTTTCTGTAATGTTCCTACGCAAACAAAGAACAATATTCTGAATATTATGCCTTTTGTGGAGGGTAAGTTGCCGGTTAGGTATTTGGGTGTTCCCCTTGTGGCGGCTAGAGTGAAGACCACGGATTGTCGGGTTCTTATTGAGAAGGTTGATACTCGTATTGGTGACTGGAAAAATAAGTTTCTGTCTTTTGCTGGTAGATGTCAACTGATTAATTCTGTTATCTCTTCTTTGCATGTGTTTTGGTCTTCTGTGTTTATTCTTCCAATCCGGATTATGCATGATATTGAAGCTAAGATGAGGGATTTTCTATGGGCTCGGGGCCCTTTGAAGAGGAGTCGTGCTAGAGTTTCTTGGAAGGATGTTTGTAGGCCTAAATCTGAAGGTGGGCTGGGTATTAAACGCATTAGGGACATGAATAAAGCTCTGATGTCGTTTCATATTTGGAGCATCGTCTCAAATCGTCCTTCTATTTGGGTTGATTGGGTCCAGCAATACAGGTTGAAGGGGAGAAATATATGGAGTGTGGAAGTCCCTAGAAATTGTTCCTGGGGTTGGCGAAAGATTCTGCAGCTTCGTCCTGTTATTCGTAAGTTTGTGTGGTCTAAAGTTGGGAATGGTTGTAATACTTCTGTCTGGTATGATATCTGGTTTGATGGGGGCCCTTTAATTGAGATGCTTTCGAATAGGGACATCAGAAATGGGGGATTTTCGTTGGAGGATAAAGTGAGTAGTATGTATGTGAATGGTTGTTGGAGATGGCCAACTACATGGTTACACTCTTTTCCGGTTCTCAATCGGGTTACTCATATATGTTTATATCCAGACGCTCTGGACCGGTTTTTCTGGAGGTCAGGTTCGAATTTATGCTCCTTCTCTACTAATGTGGTATGGGACTGTATTAGAGTTCAAGGTACTGTTGTTGACTGGGCTAAAGGAGTTTGGTTCTCTCAGTGTATTCCGAAGCATGCTTTTCTTTTATGGTTAGTTATGAAGGAAAGGTTACTCACTCAAGACAAGATCATATCCTGGGATCCGGGTAGAAGGGGTAATATGAATATGATGTGTTGTCCGTTATGTTGCAGGAGCTATGATTCTCATGACCATCTTTTCTTTGAATGCTCTTTTGCGACTAGAGTTTGGCATCCTATAAAATCTATGGCTAGATTACTACACTTATCAAATCGTCGATTGGATATTATTGCCTGGCTAAGGCTGGCGAACACGAAGTCAATGTTTCATGTGGTTGGTAAACTTTGTATTGCTGCTGCTGTTTATTTGATTTGGCAGGAACGGAACTCCCGGATTTTCAAAAATCAGTCTCGACCGCCGGAAGTGATAGTGGAAGATATTCGCAGTACGATAAGATGCAAGTTGTTGGGCCTGAAGTTCAAAAATACGACTCGTGTATGGGCTACTCTGAGGGAGTGGAAGATCGACCGGGGAAGTGATCTGGTGGACACAGGATGATTTTCTCGATTGGATTTGTTGTTCTAGTTTGGGTTTACCTAGGCTAGTGGTTGCTTTTGTTTACTTTGCTTTTGTAATGTTTGCCTAGTTTTGGGCTTGTTGGTCTTATTGTTCACATTCATGGGGCATGTCCCAGGAATGAACTAGTTTGGTTTTCTGCCATGCTACTTGTACTTTCTTTTTTTGATGTTAATATATAGAATCACCGGGGTAACCCTTTACCCAAAAAAAAATGTGGCATAAAGAGTCGTAAGATGTACTAAGTTGACGTATGATGATCAAATGACTCGGACGAATTCATTAGGCTTATTATGGAGGTTTAAAGTTTCGTATGGTGATGTAAGGTGTTCTTAGGAGCTGTAAGGCATTCTACATTATACTAACGTTCTTTTCGAGTTGCTAATGTGGCATGAAGAGTCGTAAGATGTACTAAGTTGTCGTACGATGATCAAATGACTCGGACGAATTCATTAGGCTTATTATGGAGGTTTAAGGTTTCGTATGGTAATGTAAGGTGTTCTTAGGAGCTGTGAGGCATCCTACATTAAACTAATGTTCTTTTCGAGTTGCTAATGTGGCATGAAGAGTCGTAAGATGTACTAAGTTGACGTACGATGATCAAATCACTCGGACGAATTCATTAGGCTTATTATGGAGGTTTAAGGTTTCGTATGGAGATGTAAGGTGTTCTTAGGAGCTGTGAGGCATCCAACATTAAACTAATGTTCTTTTCGAGTTGCTAATGTGGCATGAAGAGTCGTAAGATGTACTAAGTTTCCGTACGATGATCAAATAACTCGGACGAATTCATTAGGCTTATTATGGAGGTTTAAGGTTTTGTATGGTGATGTAAGGTGTTCTTAGGAGCTGTAAGGCATCCAACATCATACTAACGTTCTTTTCGAGTTACTAATGTGGCATGAAGAGTCGTAAGATGTAATAAGTTGTCGTACGATAATCAAATCACTCGGACGAATTCATTAGGCTTATTATGGAGGTTTAAGGTTTCGTATGGAGATGTAAGGTGTTCTTAGGAGCTGTAAGGCATCCAACATCATACTAACGTTCTTTTCGAGTTGCTAATGTGGCATGAAGATTCGTAAGATGTACTAAGTTGTCGTACGATGATCAAATGACTCGGACGAATTCATTAGGCTTATTATGGAGGTTTAAGGTTTCGTATGGTGATGTAAGGTGTTCTTAGGAGCTGTGAGGCATCCTACACTAAACTAATGTTCTTTTCGAGTTGCTAATGTGGCATGAAGAGTCGTAAGATGTACTAAGTTGTCGTACGATAATCAAATGACTCAGACGAATTCATTAGGCTTATTATGGAGGTTTAAGGTTTCGTATGGTGATGTAAGGTGTTCTTAGGAGCTGTAAGGCATCCAACCTCATACTAACGTTCTTTTCGAGTTGCTAATGTGGCATGAAGAGTCGTAAGATGTACTAAGTTGTCGTACGATAATCAAATGACTCGGACGAATTCATTAGGCTTATTATGGAGGTTTAAGGTTTCGTATGGAGATGTAAGGTGTTCTTAGGAGCTGTGAGGCATCCTACATTAAACTAATGTTCTTTTCGAGTTGCTAATGTGGCATGAAGAGTCGTAAGATGTACTAAGTTGCCGTACGAAGATCAAATAACTCGGACGAATTCATTAGGCTTATTATGGAGGTTTAAGGTTTCGTATGGTGATGTAAGGTGTTCTTAGGAGCTGTGAGGCATTCTACATTAAACTAATGTTTTTTTTAGTTGCTAATGTGGCATAAAGAGTCGTAAGATGTACTAAGTTGACGTATGATGATCAAATGACTCGGACGAATTCATTAGGCTTATTATGGAGGTTTAAAGTTTCGTATGGTGATGTAAGGTGTTCTTAGGAGCTGTAAGGCATTCTACATTATACTAACGTTCTTTTCGAGTTGCTAATGTGGCATGAAGAGTCGTAAGATGTACTAAGTTGTCGTACGATGATCAAATGACTCGGACGAATTCATTAGGCTTATTATGGAGGTTTAAGGTTTCGTATGGTAATGTAAGGTGTTCTTAGGAGCTGTGAGGCATCGTACATTAAACTAATGTTCTTTTCGAGTTGCTAATGTGGCATGAAGAGTCGTAAGATGTACTAAGTTGACGTACGATGATCAAATCACTCGGACGAATTCATTAGGCTTATTATGGAGGTTTAAGGTTTCGTATGGAGATGTAAGGTGTTCTTAGGAGCTGTGAGGCATCCAACATTAAACTAATGTTCTTTTCGAGTTGCTAATGTGGCATGAAGAGTCGTAAGATGTACTAAGTTTCCGTACGATGATCAAATAACTCGGACGAATTCATTAGGCTTATTATGGAGGTTTAAGGTTTCGTATGGAGATGTAAGGTGTTCTTAGGAGCTGTAAGGCATCCAACATCATACTAACGTTCTTTTCGAGTTACTAATGTGGCATGAAGAGTCGTAAGATGTAATAAGTTGTCGTACGATAATCAAATCACTCGGACGAATTCATTAGGCTTATTATGGAGGTTTAAGGTTTCGTATGGAGATGTAAGGTGTTCTTAGGAGCTGTGAGGCATCCAACATTAAACTAATGTTCTTTTCGAGTTGCTAATGTGGCATGAAGAGTCGTAAGATGTACTAAGTTTCCGTACGATGATCAAATAACTCGGACGAATTCATTAGGCTTATTATGGAGGTTTAAGGTTTCGTATGGTGATGTAAGGTGTTCTTAGGAGCTGTAAGGCATCCAACATCATACTAACGTTCTTTTCGAGTTACTAATGTGGCATGAAGAGTCGTAAGATGTAATAAGTTGTCGTACGATAATCAAATCACTCGGACGAATTCATTAGGCTTATCATGGAGGTTTAAGGTTTCGTATGGAGATGTAAGGTGTTCTTAGGAGCTGTAAGGCATCCAACATCATACTAACGTTCTTTTCGAGTTGCTAATGTGGCATGAAGATTCGTAAGATGTACTAAGTTGTCGTACGATGATCAAATGACTCGGACGAATTCATTAGGCTTATTATGGAGGTTTAAGGTTTCGTATGGTGATGTAAGGTGTTCTTAGGAGCTGTGAGGCATCCTACATTAAACTAATGTTCTTTTCGAGTTGCTAATGTGGCATGAAGAGTCGTAAGATGTACTAAGTTGCCGTACGATGATCAAATAACTCGGACGAATTCATTAGGCTTATTATGGAGGTTTAAGGTTTCGTATGGTGATGTAAGGTGTTCTTAGGAGCTGTGAGGCATTCTACATTAAACTAATGTTTTTTTTAGTTGCTAATGTGGCATAAAGAGTCGTAAGATGTACTAAGTTGACGTATGATGATCAAATGACTCGGACGAATTCATTAGGCTTATTATGGAGGTTTAAAGTTTCGTATGGTGATGTAAGGTGTTCTTAGGAGCTGTAAGGCATTCTACATTATACTAACGTTCTTTTCGAGTTGCTAATGTGGCATGAAGAGTCGTAAGATGTACTAAGTTGTCGTACGATGATCAAATGACTCGGACGAATTCATTAGGCTTATTATGGAGGTTTAAGGTTTCGTATGGTAATGTAAGGTGTTCTTAGGAGCTGTGAGGCATCCTACATTAAACTAATGTTCTTTTCGAGTTGCTAATGTGGCATGAAGAGTCGTAAGATGTACTAAGTTGACGTACGATGATCAAATCACTCGGACGAATTCATTAGGCTTATTATGGAGGTTTAAGGTTTCGTATGGAGATGTAAGGTGTTCTTAGGAGCTGTGAGGCATCCAACATTAAACTAATGTTCTTTTCGAGTTGCTAATGTGGCATGAAGAGTCGTAAGATGTACTAAGTTTCCGTACGATGATCAAATAACTCGGACGAATTCATTAGGCTTATTATGGAGGTTTAAGGTTTTGTATGGTGATGTAAGGTGTTCTTAGGAGCTGTAAGGCATCCAACATCATACTAACGTTCTTTTCGAGTTACTAATGTGGCATGAAGAGTCGTAAGATGTAATAAGTTGTCGTACGATAATCAAATCACTCGGACGAATTCATTAGGCTTATTATGGAGGTTTAAGGTTTCGTATGGAGATGTAAGGTGTTCTTAGGAGCTGTAAGGCATCCAACATCATACTAACGTTCTTTTCGAGTTGCTAATGTGGCATGAAGATTCGTAAGATGTACTAAGTTGTCGTACGATGATCAAATGACTCGGACGAATTCATTAGGCTTATTATGGAGGTTTAAGGTTTCGTATGGTGATGTAAGGTGTTCTTAGGAGCTGTGAGGCATCCTACACTAAACTAATGTTCTTTTCGAGTTGCTAATGTGGCATGAAGAGTCGTAAGATGTACTAAGTTGTCGTACGATAATCAAATGACTCAGACGAATTCATTAGGCTTATTATGGAGGTTTAAGGTTTCGTATGGTGATGTAAGGTGTTCTTAGGAGCTGTAAGGCATCCAACCTCATACTAACGTTCTTTTCGAGTTGCTAATGTGGCATGAAGAGTCGTAAGATGTACTAAGTTGTCGTACGATAATCAAATGACTCGGACGAATTCATTAGGCTTATTATGGAGGTTTAAGGTTTCGTATGGAGATGTAAGGTGTTCTTAGGAGCTGTGAGGCATCCTACATTAAACTAATGTTCTTTTCGAGTTGCTAATGTGGCATGAAGAGTCGTAAGATGTACTAAGTTGCCGTACGAAGATCAAATAACTCGGACGAATTCATTAGGCTTATTATGGAGGTTTAAGGTTTCGTATGGTGATGTAAGGTGTTCTTAGGAGCTGTGAGGCATTCTACATTAAACTAATGTTTTTTTTAGTTGCTAATGTGGCATAAAGAGTCGTAAGATGTACTAAGTTGACGTATGATGATCAAATGACTCGGACGAATTCATTAGGCTTATTATGGAGGTTTAAAGTTTCGTATGGTGATGTAAGGTGTTCTTAGGAGCTGTAAGGCATTCTACATTATACTAACGTTCTTTTCGAGTTGCTAATGTGGAATGAAGAGTCGTAAGATGTACTAAGTTGTCGTACGATGATCAAATGACTCGGACGAATTCATTAGGCTTATTATGGAGGTTTAAGGTTTCGTATGGTAATGTAAGGTGTTCTTAGGAGCTGTGAGGCATCGTACATTAAACTAATGTTCTTTTCGAGTTGCTAATGTGGCATGAAGAGTCGTAAGATGTACTAAGTTGACGTACGATGATCAAATCACTCGGACGAATTCATTAGGCTTATTATGGAGGTTTAAGGTTTCGTATGGAGATGTAAGGTGTTCTTAGGAGCTGTGAGGCATCCAACATTAAACTAATGTTCTTTTCGAGTTGCTAATGTGGCATGAAGAGTCGTAAGATGTACTAAGTTTCCGTACGATGATCAAATAACTCGGACGAATTCATTAGGCTTATTATGGAGGTTTAAGGTTTCGTATGGAGATGTAAGGTGTTCTTAGGAGCTGTAAGGCATCCAACATCATACTAACGTTCTTTTCGAGTTACTAATGTGGCATGAAGAGTCGTAAGATGTAATAAGTTGTCGTACGATAATCAAATCACTCGGACGAATTCATTAGGCTTATTATGGAGGTTTAAGGTTTCGTATGGAGATGTAAGGTGTTCTTAGGAGCTGTGAGGCATCCAACATTAAACTAATGTTCTTTTCGAGTTGCTAATGTGGCATGAAGAGTCGTAAGATGTACTAAGTTTCCGTACGATGATCAAATAACTCGGACGAATTCATTAGGCTTATTATGGAGGTTTAAGGTTTCGTATGGTGATGTAAGGTGTTCTTAGGAGCTGTAAGGCATCCAACATCATACTAACGTTCTTTTCGAGTTACTAATGTGGCATGAAGAGTCGTAAGATGTAATAAGTTGTCGTACGATAATCAAATCACTCGGACGAATTCATTAGGCTTATCATGGAGGTTTAAGGTTTCGTATGGAGATGTAAGGTGTTCTTAGGAGCTGTAAGGCATCCAACATCATACTAACGTTCTTTTCGAGTTGCTAATGTGGCATGAAGATTCGTAAGATGTACTAAGTTGTCGTACGATGATCAAATGACTCGGACGAATTCATTAGGCTTATTATGGAGGTTTAAGGTTTCGTATGGTGATGTAAGGTGTTCTTAGGAGCTGTGAGGCATCCTACACTAAACTAATGTTCTTTTCGAGTTGCTAATGTGGCATGAAGAGTCGTAAGATGTACTAAGTTGTCGTACGATAATCAAATGACTCAGACGAATTCATTAGGCTTATTATGGAGGTTTAAGGTTTCGTATGGTGATGTAAGGTGTTCTTAGGAGCTGTAAGGCATCCAACCTCATACTAACGTTCTTTTCGAGTTGCTAATGTGGCATGAAGAGTCGTAAGATGTACTAAGTTGTCGTACGATAATCAAATGACTCGGACGAATTCATTAGGCTTATTATGGAGGTTTAAGGTTTCGTATGGAGATGTAAGGTGTTCTTAGGAGCTGTGAGGCATCCTACATTAAACTAATGTTCTTTTCGAGTTGCTAATGTGGCATGAAGAGTCGTAAGATGTACTAAGTTGCCGTACGATGATCAAATAACTCGGACGAATTCATTAGGCTTATTATGGAGGTTTAAGGTTTCGTATGGTGATGTAAGGTGTTCTTAGGAGCTGTGAGGCATTCTACATTAAACTAATGTTTTTTTTAGTTGCTAATGTGGCATAAAGAGTCGTAAGATGTACTAAGTTGACGTATGATGATCAAATGACTCGGACGAATTCATTAGGCTTATTATGGAGGTTTAAAGTTTCGTATGGTGATGTAAGGTGTTCTTAGGAGCTGTAAGGCATTCTACATTATACTAACGTTCTTTTCGAGTTGCTAATGTGGCATGAAGAGTCGTAAGATGTACTAAGTTGTCGTACGATGATCAAATGACTCGGACGAATTCATTAGGCTTATTATGGAGGTTTAAGGTTTCGTATGGTAATGTAAGGTGTTCTTAGGAGCTGTGAGGCATCCTACATTAAACTAATGTTCTTTTCGAGTTGCTAATGTGGCATGAAGAGTCGTAAGATGTACTAAGTTGACGTACGATGATCAAATCACTCGGACGAATTCATTAGGCTTATTATGGAGGTTTAAGGTTTCGTATGGAGATGTAAGGTGTTCTTAGGAGCTGTGAGGCATCCAACATTAAACTAATGTTCTTTTCGAGTTGCTAATGTGGCATGAAGAGTCGTAAGATGTACTAAGTTTCCGTACGATGATCAAATAACTCGGACGAATTCATTAGGCTTATTATGGAGGTTTAAGGTTTCGTATGGTGATGTAAGGTGTTCTTAGGAGCTGTAAGGCATCCAACATCATACTAACGTTCTTTTCGAGTTACTAATGTGGCATGAAGAGTCGTAAGATGTAATAAGTTGTCGTACGATAATCAAATCACTCGGACGAATTCATTAGGCTTATCATGGAGGTTTAAGGTTTCGTATGGAGATGTAAGGTGTTCTTAGGAGCTGTAAGGCATCCAACATCATACTAACGTTCTTTTCGAGTTGCTAATGTGGCATGAAGATTCGTAAGATGTACTAAGTTGTCGTACGATGATCAAATGACTCGGACGAATTCATTAGGCTTATTATGGAGGTTTAAGGTTTCGTATGGTGATGTAAGGTGTTCTTAGGAGCTGTGAGGCATCCTACACTAAACTAATGTTCTTTTCGAGTTGCTAATGTGGCATGAAGAGTCGTAAGATGTACTAAGTTGTCGTACGATAATCAAATGACTCAGACGAATTCATTAGGCTTATTATGGAGGTTTAAGGTTTCGTATGGTGATGTAAGGTGTTCTTAGGAGCTGTAAGGCATCCAACCTCATACTAACGTTCTTTTCGAGTTGCTAATGTGGCATGAAGAGTCGTAAGATGTACTAAGTTGTCGTACGATAATCAAATGACTCGGACGAATTCATTAGGCTTATTATGGAGGTTTAAGGTTTCGTATGGAGATGTAAGGTGTTCTTAGGAGCTGTGAGGCATCCTACATTAAACTAATGTTCTTTTCGAGTTGCTAATGTGGCATGAAGAGTCGTAAGATGTACTAAGTTGCCGTACGATGATCAAATAACTCGGACGAATTCATTAGGCTTATTATGGAGGTTTAAGGTTTCGTATGGTGATGTAAGGTGTTCTTAGGAGCTGTGAGGCATTCTACATTAAACTAATGTTTTTTTTAGTTGCTAATGTGGCATAAAGAGTCGTAAGATGTACTAAGTTGACGTATGATGATCAAATGACTCGGACGAATTCATTAGGCTTATTATGGAGGTTTAAAGTTTCGTATGGTGATGTAAGGTGTTCTTAGGAGCTGTAAGGCATTCTACATTATACTAACGTTCTTTTCGAGTTGCTAATGTGGCATGAAGAGTCGTAAGATGTACTAAGTTGTCGTACGATGATCAAATGACTCGGACGAATTCATTAGGCTTATTATGGAGGTTTAAGGTTTCGTATGGTAATGTAAGGTGTTCTTAGGAGCTGTGAGGCATCCTACATTAAACTAATGTTCTTTTCGAGTTGCTAATGTGGCATGAAGAGTCGTAAGATGTACTAAGTTGACGTACGATGATCAAATCACTCGGACGAATTCATTAGGCTTATTATGGAGGTTTAAGGTTTCGTATGGAGATGTAAGGTGTTCTTAGGAGCTGTGAGGCATCCAACATTAAACTAATGTTCTTTTCGAGTTGCTAATGTGGCATGAAGAGTCGTAAGATGTACTAAGTTTCCGTACGATGATCAAATAACTCGGACGAATTCATTAGGCTTATTATGGAGGTTTAAGGTTTCGTATGGTGATGTAAGGTGTTCTTAGGAGCTGTAAGGCATCCAACATCATACTAACGTTCTTTTCGAGTTACTAATGTGGCATGAAGAGTCGTAAGATGTAATAAGTTGTCGTACGATAATCAAATAACTCGGACGAATTCATTAGGCTTATTATGGAGGTTTAAGGTTTCGTATGGAGATGTAAGGTGTTCTTAGGAGCTGTAAGGCATCCAACATCATACTAACGTTCTTTTCGAGTTGCTAATGTGGCATGAAGATTCGTAAGATGTACTAAGTTGTCGTACGATGATCAAATGACTCGGACGAATTCATTAGGCTTATTATGGAGGTTTAAGGTTTCGTATGGTGATGTAAGGTGTTCTTAGGAGCTGTGAGGCATCCTACACTAAACTAATGTTCTTTTCGAGTTGCTAATGTGGCATGAAGAGTCGTAAGATGTACTAAGTTGTCGTACGATAATCAAATGACTCAGACGAATTCATTAGGCTTATTATGGAGGTTTAAGGTTTCGTATGGTGATGTAAGGTGTTCTTAGGAGCTGTAAGGCATCCAACCTCATACTAACGTTCTTTTCGAGTTGCTAATGTGGCATGAAGAGTCGTAAGATGTACTAAGTTGTCGTACGATAATCAAATGACTCGGACGAATTCATTAGGCTTATTATGGAGGTTTAAGGTTTCGTATGGAGATGTAAGGTGTTCTTAGGAGCTGTGAGGCATCCTACATTAAACTAATGTTCTTTTCGAGTTGCTAATGTGGCATGAAGAGTCGTAAGATGTACTAAGTTGCCGTACGATGATCAAATAACTCGGACGAATTCATTAGGCTTATTATGGAGGTTTAAGGTTTCGTATGGTGATGTAAGGTGTTCTTAGGAGCTGTGAGGCATTCTACATTAAACTAATGTTTTTTTTAGTTGCTAATGTGGCATAAAGAGTCGTAAGATGTACTAAGTTGACGTATGATGATCAAATGACTCGGACGAATTCATTAGGCTTATTATGGAGGTTTAAAGTTTCGTATGGTGATGTAAGGTGTTCTTAGGAGCTGTAAGGCATTCTACATTATACTAACGTTCTTTTCGAGTTGCTAATGTGGCATGAAGAGTCGTAAGATGTACTAAGTTGTCGTACGATGATCAAATGACTCGGACGAATTCATTAGGCTTATTATGGAGGTTTAAGGTTTCGTATGGTAATGTAAGGTGTTCTTAGGAGCTGTGAGGCATCCTACATTAAACTAATGTTCTTTTCGAGTTGCTAATGTGGCATGAAGAGTCGTAAGATGTACTAAGTTGACGTACGATGATCAAATCACTCGGACGAATTCATTAGGCTTATTATGGAGGTTTAAGGTTTCGTATGGAGATGTAAGGTGTTCTTAGGAGCTGTGAGGCATCCAACATTAAACTAATGTTCTTTTCGAGTTGCTAATGTGGCATGAAGAGTCGTAAGATGTACTAAGTTTCCGTACGATGATCAAATAACTCGGACGAATTCATTAGGCTTATTATGGAGGTTTAAGGTTTCGTATGGTGATGTAAGGTGTTCTTAGGAGCTGTAAGGCATCCAACATCATACTAACGTTCTTTTCGAGTTACTAATGTGGCATGAAGAGTCGTAAGATGTAATAAGTTGTCGTACGATAATCAAATCACTCGGACGAATTCATTAGGCTTATTATGGAGGTTTAAGGTTTCGTATGGAGATGTAAGGTGTTCTTAGGAGCTGTAAGGCATCCAACATCATACTAACGTTCTTTTCGAGTTGCTAATGTGGCATGAAGATTCGTAAGATGTACTAAGTTGTCGTACGATGATCAAATGACTCGGACGAATTCATTAGGCTTATTATGGAGGTTTAAGGTTTCGTATGGTGATGTAAGGTGTTCTTAGGAGCTGTGAGGCATCCTACACTAAACTAATGTTCTTTTCGAGTTGCTAATGTGGCATGAAGAGTCGTAAGATGTACTAAGTTGTCGTACGATAATCAAATGACTCAGACGAATTCATTAGGCTTATTATGGAGGTTTAAGGTTTCGTATGGTGATGTAAGGTGTTCTTAGGGGCTGTGAGGCATTCTACATTAAACTAATGTTTTTTTAGTTGCTAATGTGGCATAAAGAGTCGTAAGATGTACTAAGTTGACGTATGATGATCAAATGACTCGGACGAATTCATTAGGCTTATTATGGAGGTTTAAAGTTTCGTATGGTGATGTAAGGTGTTCTTAGGAGCTGTAAGGCATTCTACATTATACTAACGTTCTTTTCGAGTTGCTAATGTGGCATGAAGAGTCGTAAGATGTACTAAGTTGTCGTACGATGATCAAATGACTCGGACGAATTCATTAGGCTTATTATGGAGGTTTAAGGTTTCGTATGGTAATGTAAGGTGTTCTTAGGAGCTGTGAGGCATCCTACATTAAACTAATGTTCTTTTCGAGTTGCTAATGTGGCATGAAGAGTCGTAAGATGTACTAAGTTGACGTACGATGATCAAATCACTCGGACGAATTCATTAGGCTTATTATGGAGGTTTAAGGTTTCGTATGGAGATGTAAGGTGTTCTTAGGAGCTGTGAGGCATCCAACATTAAACTAATGTTCTTTTCGAGTTGCTAATGTGGCATGAAGAGTCGTAAGATGTACTAAGTTTCCGTACGATGATCAAATAACTCGGACGAATTCATTAGGCTTATTATGGAGGTTTAAGGTTTCGTATGGTGATGTAAGGTGTTCTTAGGAGCTGTAAGGCATCCAACATCATACTAACGTTCTTTTCGAGTTACTAATGTGGCATGAAGAGTCGTAAGATGTAATAAGTTGTCGTACGATAATCAAATCACTCGGACGAATTCATTAGGCTTATTATGGAGGTTTAAGGTTTCGTATGGAGATGTAAGGTGTTCTTAGGAGCTGTAAGGCATCCAACATCATACTAACGTTCTTTTCGAGTTGCTAATGTGGCATGAAGATTCGTAAGATGTACTAAGTTGTCGTACGATGATCAAATGACTCGGACGAATTCATTAGGCTTATTATGGAGGTTTAAGGTTTCGTATGGTGATGTAAGGTGTTCTTAGGAGCTGTGAGGCATCCTACACTAAACTAATGTTCTTTTCGAGTTGCTAATGTGGCATGAAGAGTCGTAAGATGTACTAAGTTGTCGTACGATAATCAAATGACTCAGACGAATTCATTAGGCTTATTATGGAGGTTTAAGGTTTCGTATGGTGATGTAAGGTGTTCTTAGGAGCTGTGAGGCATTCTACATTAAACTAATGTTTTTTTTAGTTGCTAATGTGGCATAAAGAGTCGTAAGATGTACTAAGTTGACGTATGATGATCAAATGACTCGGACGAATTCATTAGGCTTATTATGGAGGTTTAAAGTTTCGTATGGTGATGTAAGGTGTTCTTAGGAGCTGTAAGGCATTCTACATTATACTAACGTTCTTTTCGAGTTGCTAATGTGGCATGAAGAGTCGTAAGATGTACTAAGTTGTCGTACGATGATCAAATGACTCGGACGAATTCATTAGGCTTATTATGGAGGTTTAAGGTTTCGTATGGTAATGTAAGGTGTTCTTAGGAGCTGTGAGGCATCCTACATTAAACTAATGTTCTTTTCGAGTTGCTAATGTGGCATGAAGAGTCGTAAGATGTACTAAGTTGACGTACGATGATCAAATCACTCGGACGAATTCATTAGGCTTATTATGGAGGTTTAAGGTTTCGTATGGAGATGTAAGGTGTTCTTAGGAGCTGTGAGGCATCCAACATTAAACTAATGTTCTTTTCGAGTTGCAAATGTGGCATGAAGAGTCGTAAGATGTACTAAGTTTCCGTACGATGATCAAATAACTCGGACGAATTCATTAGGCTTATTATGGAGGTTTAAGGTTTCGTATGGTGATGTAAGGTGTTCTTAGGAGCTGTAAGGCATCCAACATCATACTAACGTTCTTTTCGAGTTACTAATGTGGCATGAAGAGTCGTAAGATGTAATAAGTTGTCGTACGATAATCAAATCACTCGGACGAATTCATTAGGCTTATTATGGAGGTTTAAGGTTTCGTATGGAGATGTAAGGTGTTCTTAGGAGCTGTAAGGCATCCAACATCATACTAACGTTCTTTTCGAGTTGCTAATGTGGCATGAAGATTCGTAAGATGTACTAAGTTGTCGTACGATGATCAAATGACTCGGACGAATTCATTAGGCTTATTATGGAGGTTTAAGGTTTCGTATGGTGATGTAAGGTGTTCTTAGGAGCTGTGAGGCATCCTACACTAAACTAATGTTCTTTTCGAGTTGCTAATGTGGCATGAAGAGTCGTAAGATGTACTAAGTTGTCGTACGATAATCAAATGACTCAGACGAATTCATTAGGCTTATTATGGAGGTTTAAGGTTTCGTATGGTGATGTAAGGTGTTCTTAGGAGCTGTAAGGCATCCAACCTCATACTAACGTTCTTTTCGAGTTGCTAATGTGGCATGAAGAGTCGTAAGATGTACTAAGTTGTGGTACGATAATCAAATGACTCGGACGAATTCATTAGGCTTATTATGGAGGTTTAAGGTTTCGTATGGAGATGTAAGGTGTTCTTAGGAGCTGTGAGGCATCCTACATTAAACTAATGTTCTTTTCGAGTTGCTAATGTGGCATGAAGAGTCGTAAGATGTACTAAGTTGCCGTACGATGATCAAATAACTCGGACGAATTCATTAGGCTTATTATGGAGGTTTAAGGTTTCGTATGGTGATGTAAGGTGTTCTTAGGAGCTGTGAGGCATCCTACATTAAACTAATGTTTTTTTTTAGTTGCTAATGTGGCATAAAGAGTCGTAAGATGTACTAAGTTGACGTATGATGATCAAATGACTCGGACGAATTCATTAGGCTTATTATGGAGGTTTAAAGTTTCGTATGGTGATGTAAGGTGTTCTTAGGAGCTGTAAGGCATTCTACATTATACTAACGTTCTTTTCGAGTTGCTAATGTGGCATGAAGAGTCGTAAGATGTACTAAGTTGTCGTACGATGATCAAATGACTCGGACGAATTCATTAGGCTTATTATGGAGGTTTAAGGTTTCGTATGGTAATGTAAGGTGTTCTTAGGAGCTGTGAGGCATCCTACATTAAACTAATGTTCTTTTCGAGTTGCTAATGTGGCATGAAGAGTCGTAAGATGTACTAATTTGTCGTACGATGATCAAATCACTCGGACGAATTCATTAGGCTTATTATGGAGGTTTAAGGTTTCGTATGGAGATGTAAGGTGTTCTTAGGAGCTGTGAGGCATCCTACATTAAACTAATGTTCTTTTCGAGTTGCTAATGTGGCATGAAGAGTCGTAAGATGTACTAAGTTTCCGTACGATGATCAAATAACTCGGACGAATTCATTAGGCTTATTATGGAGGTTTAAGGTTTCGTATGGTGATGTAAGGTGTTCTTAGGAGTTGTAAGGCATCCAACATCATACTAACGTTCTTTTCGAGTTGCTAATGTGGCATGAAGAGTCGTAAGATGTACTAAGTTGTCGTACGATGATCAAATGACTCGGACGAATTCATTAGGCTTATTAAGGATGTTTAAGGTTTCGTATGGTGATGTAAGGTGTTCTTAGGAGCTGTAAGGCATCCAACATCATACTAACGTTCTTTTCGAGTTGCAAATGTGGCATGAAGAGTCGTAAGATGTACTAAGTTTCCGTACGATGATCAAATAACTCGGACGAATTCATTAGGCTTATTATGGAGGTTTAAGGTTTCGTATGGTGATGTAAGGTGTTCTTAGGAGCTGTGAGGCATCCTACACTAAACTAATGTTCTTTTCGAGTTGCTAATGTGGCATGAAGAGTCGTAAGATGTACTAAGTTGTCGTACGATAATCAAATGACTCAGACGAATTCATTAGGCTTATTATGGAGGTTTAAGGTTTCGTATGGTGATGTAAGGTGTTCTTAGGAGCTGTGAGGCATTCTACATTAAACTAATGTTTTTTTTAGTTGCTAATGTGGCATAAAGAGTCGTAAGATGTACTAAGTTGACGTATGATGATCAAATGACTCGGACGAATTCATTAGGCTTATTATGGAGGTTTAAAGTTTCGTATGGTGATGTAAGGTGTTCTTAGGAGCTGTAAGGCATTCTACATTATACTAACGTTCTTTTCGAGTTGCTAATGTGGCATGAAGAGTCGTAAGATGTACTAAGTTGTCGTACGATGATCAAATGACTCGGACGAATTCATTAGGCTTATTATGGAGGTTTAAGGTTTCGTATGGTAATGTAAGGTGTTCTTAGGAGCTGTGAGGCATCCTACATTAAACTAATGTTCTTTTCGAGTTGCTAATGTGGCATGAAGAGTCGTAAGATGTACTAAGTTGACGTACGATGATCAAATCACTCGGACGAATTCATTAGGCTTATTATGGAGGTTTAAGGTTTCGTATGGAGATGTAAGGTGTTCTTAGGAGCTGTGAGGCATCCAACATTAAACTAATGTTCTTTTCGAGTTGCAAATGTGGCATGAAGAGTCGTAAGATGTACTAAGTTTCCGTACGATGATCAAATAACTCGGACGAATTCATTAGGCTTATTATGGAGGTTTAAGGTTTCGTATGGTGATGTAAGGTGTTCTTAGGAGCTGTAAGGCATCCAACATCATACTAACGTTCTTTTCGAGTTACTAATGTGGCATGAAGAGTCGTAAGATGTAATAAGTTGTCGTACGATAATCAAATCACTCGGACGAATTCATTAGGCTTATTATGGAGGTTTAAGGTTTCGTATGGAGATGTAAGGTGTTCTTAGGAGCTGTAAGGCATCCAACATCATACTAACGTTCTTTTCGAGTTGCTAATGTGGCATGAAGATTCGTAAGATGTACTAAGTTGTCGTACGATGATCAAATGACTCGGACGAATTCATTAGGCTTATTATGGAGGTTTAAGGTTTCGTATGGTGATGTAAGGTGTTCTTAGGAGCTGTGAGGCATCCTACACTAAACTAATGTTCTTTTCGAGTTGCTAATGTGGCATGAAGAGTCGTAAGATGTACTAAGTTGTCGTACGATAATCAAATGACTCAGACGAATTCATTAGGCTTATTATGGAGGTTTAAGGTTTCGTATGGTGATGTAAGGTGTTCTTAGGAGCTGTAAGGCATCCAACCTCATACTAACGTTCTTTTCGAGTTGCTAATGTGGCATGAAGAGTCGTAAGATGTACTAAGTTGTCGTACGATAATCAAATGACTCGGACGAATTCATTAGGCTTATTATGGAGGTTTAAGGTTTCGTATGGAGATGTAAGGTGTTCTTAGGAGCTGTGAGGCATCCTACATTAAACTAATGTTCTTTTCGAGTTGCTAATGTGGCATGAAGAGTCGTAAGATGTACTAAGTTGCCGTACGATGATCAAATAACTCGGACGAATTCATTAGGCTTATTATGGAGGTTTAAGGTTTCGTATGGTGATGTAAGGTGTTCTTAGGAGCTGTGAGGCATCCTACATTAAACTAATGTTTTTTTTTAGTTGCTAATGTGGCATAAAGAGTCGTAAGATGTACTAAGTTGACGTATGATGATCAAATGACTCGGACGAATTCATTAGGCTTATTATGGAGGTTTAAAGTTTCGTATGGTGATGTAAGGTGTTCTTAGGAGCTGTAAGGCATTCTACATTATACTAACGTTCTTTTCGAGTTGCTAATGTGGCATGAAGAGTCGTAAGATGTACTAAGTTGTCGTACGATGATCAAATGACTCGGACGAATTCATTAGGCTTAATATGGAGGTTTAAGGTTTCGTATGGTAATGTAAGGTGTTCTTAGGAGCTGTGAGGCATCCTACATTAAACTAATGTTCTTTTCGAGTTGCTAATGTGGCATGAAGAGTCGTAAGATGTACTAATTTGTCGTACGATGATCAAATCACTCGGACGAATTCATTAGGCTTATTATGGAGGTTTAAGGTTTCGTATGGAGATGTAAGGTGTTCTTAGGAGCTGTGAGGCATCCTACATTAAACTAATGTTCTTTTCGAGTTGCTAATGTGGCATGAAGAGTCGTAAGATGTACTAAGTTGACGTACGATGATCAAATCACTCGGACGAATTCATTAGGCTTATTATGGAGGTTTAAGGTTTCGTATGGAGATGTAAGGTGTTCTTAGGAGCTGTGAGGCATCCTACATTAAACTAATGTTCTTTTCGAGTTGCTAATGTGGCATGAAGAGTCGTAAGATGTACTAAGTTTCCGTACGATGATCAAATAACTCGGACGAATTCATTAGGCTTATTATGGAGGTTTAAGGTTTCGTATGGTGATGTAAGGTGTTCTTAGGAGTTGTAAGGCATCCAACATCATACTAACGTTCTTTTCGAGTTGCTAATGTGGCATGAAGAGTCGTAAGATGTACTAAGTTGTCGTACGATGATCAAATGACTCGGACGAATTCATTAGGCTTATTAAGGATGTTTAAGGTTTCGTATGGTGATGTAAGGTGTTCTTAGGAGCTGTAAGGCATCCAACATCATACTAACGTTCTTTTCGAGTTACTAATGTGGCATGAAGAGTCGTAAGATGTACTAAGTTGTCGTACGATAATCAAATCACTCGGACGAATTCATTAGGCTTATTATGGAGGTTTAAGGTTTCGTATGGAGATGTAAGGTGTTCTTAGGAGCTGTGAGGCATCCTACATTAAACTAATGTTCTTTTCGAGTTGCTAATGTGGCATGAAGAGTCGTAAGATGTACTAAGTTGACGTACGATGATCAAATCACTCGGACGAATTCATTAGGCTTATTATGGAGGTTTAAGGTTTCGTATGGAGATGTAAGGTGTTCTTAGGAGCTGTGAGGCATCCTACATTAAACTAATGTTCTTTTCGAGTTGCTAATGTGGCATGAAGAGTCGTAAGATGTACTAAGTTGACGTACGATGATCAAATCACTCGGACGAATTCATTAGGCTTATTATGGAGGTTTAAGGTTTCGTATGGAGATGTAAGGTGTTCTTAGGAGCTGTGAGGCATCCTACATTAAACTAATGTTCTTTTCGAGTTGCTAATGTGGCATGAAGAGTCGTAAGATGTACTAAGTTTCCGTACGATGATCAAATAACTCGGACGAATTCATTAGGCTTATTATGGAGGTTTAAGGTTTCGTATGGTGATGTAAGGTGTTCTTAGGAGTTGTAAGGCATCCAACATCATACTAACGTTCTTTTCGAGTTGCTAATGTGGCATGAAGAGTCGTAAGATGTACTAAGTTGTCGTACGATGATCAAATGACTCGGACGAATTCATTAGGCTTATTAAGGATGTTTAAGGTTTCGTATGGTGATGTAAGGTGTTCTTAGGAGCTGTAAGGCATTCTACATTATACTAACGTTCTTTTCGAGTTGCTAATGTGGCATGAAGATTCGTAAGATGTACTAAGTTGTCGTACGATGATCAAATGACTCGGACGAATTCATTAGGCTTATTATGGAGGTTTAAGGTTTCGTATGGTGATGTAAGGTGTTCTTAGGAGCGGTAAGGCATCCAACATCATACTAACGTTCTTTTCGAGTTGCTAATGTGGCATGAAGAGTCGTAAGATGTACTAAGTTGTCGTACGATAATCAAATGACTCGGACGAATTCATTAGGCTTATTATGGAGGTTTAAGGTTTCGTATGGAGATGTAAGGTGTTCTTAGGAGCTGTGAGGCATCCTACATTAAACTAACGTTCTTTTCGAGTTGCTAATGTGGCATGAAGAGTCATAAGATGTACTAAGTTGCCGTACGATGATCAAATAACTCGGACGAATTCATTAGGCTTATTATGGAGGTTTAAGGTTTCGTATGGTGATGTAAGGTGTTCTTAGGAGCTGTGAGGCATCCTACACTAAACTAATGTTCTTTTCGAGTTGCTAATGTGGCATGAAGAGTCGTAAGATGTACTAAGTTGTCGTACGATAATCAAATGACTCAGACGAATTCATTAGGCTTATTATGGAGGTTTAAGGTTTCGTATGGTGATATAAGGTGTTCTTAGGAGCTGTAAGGCATCCAACATCATACTAACGTTCTTTTCGAGTTGCTAATGTGGCATGAAGAGTCGTAAGATGTACTAAGTTGTCGTACGATAATCAAATCACTCGGACGAATTCATTAGGCTTATTATGGAGGTTTAAGGTTTCGTATGGAGATGTAAGGTGTTCTTAGGAGCTGTGAGGCATCCTACATTAAACTAATGTTCTTTTCGAGTTGCTAATGTGGCATGAAGAGTCGTAAGATGTACTAAGTTTCCGTACGATGATCAAATAACTCGGACGAATTCATTAGGCTTATTATGGAGGTTTAAGGTTTCGTATGGTGATGTAAAGTGTCGTTAGGAGGTGTAAGGCAACCTACATCATACTAACGTTTTTTTTGAGTTGCTAATGTGGCATGAAGAGTCGTAAGATGTACTAAGTTGTCGTACGATGATCAAATGACTCGGACGAATTCATTAGGCTTATTATGGAGGTTTAAGGTTTCGTATGGTAATGTAAGGTGTTCTTAGGAGCTGTAAGGCATCCAACATCATACTAACGTTCTTTTCGAGTTGCTAATGTGGCATGAAGAGTCATAAGATGTACTAAGTTGTCGTACGATGATCAAATGACTCGGACGAATTCATTAAGTTTATTATGGAGGTTTAAGGTTTCGTATGGTGATGTAAGAAGTTGTTAGGAGGTGTAAGGCAACCTACATCATACTAACGTTCTTTTCGAGTTGCTAATGTGGCATGAAGAGTCGTAAGATGTACTAAGTTGTCGTACGATGATCAATTGACTCGGACGAATTCATTAGGCTTATTATGGAGGTTTAAGGTTTCGTATGGTAATGTAAGGTGTTCTTAGGAGCTGTAAGGCATCCTACATTATATTAACGTTCTTTTCGAGCTGTTAATGTGGCATGAAGAGTCGTAAGATGTACTAAGTTGTCGTACGATAATCAAATGACTCGGATGAATTCATTAGGTTTATTATGGAGGTTTAAGGTTTCGTATGGTGATGTAAGGTGTTCTTAGGAGCTGTAATGCATCCTACATCATACTAACGTTCTTTTCGAGTTGCTAATGTGGCATGAAGAGTCGTAAGATGTACTAAGTTGTCGTACGATAATCAAATCACTCGGACGAATTTATTAGGCTTATTATGGAGGTTTAAGGTTTCGTATGGTGATGTAAGGTGTTCTTAGGGGCTGTAAGGCATCCAACATCATACTAACGTTCTTTTCGAGTTACTAATGTGGCATGAAGAGTCGTAAGATGTACTAAGTTGTCGTACGATAATCAAATCACTCGGACGAATTCATTAGGCTTATTATGGAGGTTTAAGGTTTCGTATGGAGATGTAAGGTGTTCTTAGGAGCTGTGAGGCATCCTACATTAAACTAATGTTCTTTTCGAGTTGCTAATGTGGCATGAAGAGTCGTAAGATGTACTAAGTTGACGTACGATGATCAAATCACTCGGACGAATTCATTAGGCTTATTATGGAGGTTTAAGGTTTCGTATGGAGATGTAAGGTGTTCTTAGGACCTGTGAGGCATCCTACATTAAACTAATGTTCTTTTCGAGTTGCTAATGTGGCATGAAGAGTCGTAAGATGTACTAAGTTGACGTACGATGATCAAATCACTCGGACGAATTCATTAGGCTTATTATGGAGGTTTAAGGTTTCGTATGGAGATGTAAGGTGTTCTTAGGAGCTGTGAGGCATCCTACATTTAACTAATGTTCTTTTCGAGTTGCTAATGTGGCATGAAGAGTCGTAAGATGTACTAAGTTGCCGTACGATGATCAAATAACTCGGACGAATTCATTAGGCTTATTATGGAGGTTTAAGGTTTCGTATGGTGATGTAAGGTGTTCTTAGGAGCTGTGAGGCATCCTACATTAAACTAATGTTTTTTTTTAGTTGCTAATGTGGCATGAAGAGTCGTAAGATGTACTAAGTTTCCGTACGATGATCAAATAACTCGGACGAATTCATTAGGCTTATTATGGAGGTTTAAGGTTTCGTATGGTGATATAAGGTGTTCTTAGGAGTTGTAAGGCATCCAACATCATACTAACGTTCTTTTCGAGTTGCTAATGTGGCATGAAGAGTCGTAAGATGTACTAAGTTGTCGTACGATAATCAAATCACTCGGACGAATTCATTAGGCTTATTATGGAGGTTTAAGGTTTCGTATGGAGATGTAAGGTGTTCTTAGGAGCTGTGAGGCATCCTACATTAAACTAATGTTCTTTTCGAGTTGCTAATGTGGCATGAAGAGTCGTAAGATGTACTAAGTTTCCGTACGATGATCAAATAACTCGGACGAATTCATTAGGCTTATTATGGAGGTTTAAGGTTTCGTATGGTGATGTAAAGTGTCGTTAGGAGGTGTAAGGCAACCTACATCATACTAACGTTTTTTTTGAGTTGCTAATGTGGCATGAAGAGTCGTAAGATGTACTAAGTTGTCGTACGATGATCAAATGACTCGGACGAATTCATTAGGCTTATTATGGAGGTTTAAGGTTTCGTATGGTAATGTAAGGTGTTCTTAGGAGCTGTAAGGCATCCAACATCATACTAACGTTCTTTTCGAGTTGCTAATGTGGCATGAAGAGTCGTAAGATGTACTAAGTTGTCGTACGATGATCAAATGACTCGGACGAATTCATTAAGTTTATTATGGAGGTTTAAGGTTTCGTATGGTGATGTAAGAAGTTGTTAGGAGGTGTAAGGCAACCTACATCATACTAACGTTCTTTTCGAGTTGCTAATGTGGCATGAAGAGTCGTAAGATGTACTAAGTTGTCGTACGATGATCAATTGACTCGGACGAATTCATTAGGCTTATTATGGAGGTTTAAGGTTTCGTATGGTAATGTAAGGTGTTCTTAGGAGCTGTAAGGCATCCTACATTATATTAACGTTCTTTTCGAGCTGTTAATGTGGCATGAAGAGTCGTAAGATGTACTAAGTTGTCGTACGATAATCAAATGACTCGGATGAATTCATTAGGTTTATTATGGAGGTTTAAGGTTTCGTATGGTGATGTAAGGTGTTCTTAGGAGCTGTAATGCATCCTACATCATACTAACGTTCTTTTCGAGTTGCTAATGTGGCATGAAGAGTCGTAAGATGTACTAAGTTGACGTACGATGATCAAATCACTCGGACGAATTCATTAGGCTTATTATGGAGGTTTAAGGTTTCGTATGGAGATGTAAGGTGTTCTTAGGACCTGTGAGGCATCCTACATTAAACTAATGTTCTTTTCGAGTTGCTAATGTGGCATGAAGAGTCGTAAGATGTACTAAGTTGACGTACGATGATCAAATCACTCGGACGAATTCATTAGGCTTATTATGGAGGTTTAAGGTTTCGTATGGAGATGTAAGGTGTTCTTAGGAGCTGTGAGGCATCCTACATTTAACTAATGTTCTTTTCGAGTTGCTAATGTGGCATGAAGAGTCGTAAGATGTACTAAGTTGCCGTACGATGATCAAATAACTCGGACGAATTCATTAGGCTTATTATGGAGGTTTAAGGTTTCGTATGGTGATGTAAGGTGTTCTTAGGAGCTGTGAGGCATCCTACATTAAACTAATGTTTTTTTTTAGTTGCTAATGTGGCATGAAGAGTCGTAAGATGTACTAAGTTTCCGTACGATGATCAAATAACTCGGACGAATTCATTAGGCTTATTATGGAGGTTTAAGGTTTCGTATGGTGATATAAGGTGTTCTTAGGAGTTGTAAGGCATCCAACATCATACTAACGTTCTTTTCGAGTTGCTAATGTGGCATGAAGAGTCGTAAGATGTACTAAGTTGTCGTACGATAATCAAATCACTCGGACGAATTCATTAGGCTTATTATGGAGGTTTAAGGTTTCGTATGGAGATGTAAGGTGTTCTTAGGAGCTGTGAGGCATCCTACATTAAACTAATGTTCTTTTCGAGTTGCTAATGTGGCATGAAGAGTCGTAAGATGTACTAAGTTTCCGTACGATGATCAAATAACTCGGACGAATTCATTAGGCTTATTATGGAGGTTTAAGGTTTCGTATGGTGATGTAAAGTGTCGTTAGGAGGTGTAAGGCAACCTACATCATACTAACGTTTTTTTTGAGTTGCTAATGTGGCATGAAGAGTCGTAAGATGTACTAAGTTGTCGTACGATGATCAAATGACTCGGACGAATTCATTAGGCTTATTATGGAGGTTTAAGGTTTCGTATGGTAATGTAAGGTGTTCTTAGGAGCTGTAAGGCATCCAACATCATACTAACGTTCTTTTCGAGTTGCTAATGTGGCATGAAGAGTCGTAAGATGTACTAAGTTGTCGTACGATGATCAAATGACTCGGACGAATTCATTAAGTTTATTATGGAGGTTTAAGGTTTCGTATGGTGATGTAAGAAGTTGTTAGGAGGTGTAAGGCAACCTACATCATACTAACGTTCTTTTCGAGTTGCTAATGTGGCATGAAGAGTCGTAAGATGTACTAAGTTGTCGTACGATGATCAATTGACTCGGACGAATTCATTAGGCTTATTATGGAGGTTTAAGGTTTCGTATGGTAATGTAAGGTGTTCTTAGGAGCTGTAAGGCATCCTACATTATATTAACGTTCTTTTCGAGCTGTTAATGTGGCATGAAGAGTCGTAAGATGTACTAAGTTGTCGTACGATAATCAAATGACTCGGATGAATTCATTAGGTTTATTATGGAGGTTTAAGGTTTCGTATGGTGATGTAAGGTGTTCTTAGGAGCTGTAATGCATCCTACATCATACTAACGTTCTTTTCGAGTTGCTAATGTGGCATGAAGAGTCGTAAGATGTACTAAGTTGTCGTACGATAATCAAATCACTCGGACGAATTTATTAGGCTTATTATGGAGGTTTAAGGTTTCGTATGGTGATGTAAGGTGTTCTTAGGGGCTGTAAGGCATCCAACATCATACTAACGTTCTTTTCGAGTTACTAATGTGGCATGAAGAGTCGTAAGATGTACTAAGTTGTCGTACGATAATCAAATCACTCGGACGAATTCATTAGGCTTATTATGGAGGTTTAAGGTTTCGTATGGAGATGTAAGGTGTTCTTAGGAGCTGTGAGGCATCCTACATTAAACTAATGTTCTTTTCGAGTTGCTAATGTGGCATGAAGAGTCGTAAGATGTACTAAGTTGACGTACGATGATCAAATCACTCGGACGAATTCATTAGGCTTATTATGGAGGTTTAAGGTTTCGTATGGAGATGTAAGGTGTTCTTAGGACCTGTGAGGCATCCTACATTAAACTAATGTTCTTTTCGAGTTGCTAATGTGGCATGAAGAGTCGTAAGATGTACTAAGTTGACGTACGATGATCAAATCACTCGGACGAATTCATTAGGCTTATTATGGAGGTTTAAGGTTTCGTATGGAGATGTAAGGTGTTCTTAGGAGCTGTGAGGCATCCTACATTTAACTAACGTTCTTTTCGAGTTGCTAATGTGGCATGAAGAGTCGTAAGATGTACTAAGTTGCCGTACGATGATCAAATAACTCGGACGAATTCATTAGGCTTATTATGGAGGTTTAAGGTTTCGTATGGTGATGTAAGGTGTTCTTAGGAGCTGTGAGGCATCCTACATTAAACTAATGTTTTTTTTTAGTTGCTAATGTGGCATGAAGAGTCGTAAGATGTACTAAGTTTCCGTACGATGATCAAATAACTCGGACGAATTCATTAGGCTTATTATGGAGGTTTAAGGTTTCGTATGGTGATATAAGGTGTTCTTAGGAGTTGTAAGGCATCCAACATCATACTAACGTTCTTTTCGAGTTGCTAATGTGGCATGAAGAGTCGTAAGATGTACTACGTTCTCGTACGATGATAAAATGACTCGGACGAATTCATTAGGCTTATTAAGGAGGTTTAAGGTTTCGTATGGTGATGTAAGGTGTTCTTAGGAGCTGTAAGGCATTCTACATTATACTAACGTTCTTTTCGAGTTGCTAATGTGGCATGAAGATTCGTAAGATGTACTAAGTTGTCGTACGATGATCAAATGACTCGGACGAATTCATTAAGTTTATTATGGAGGTTTAAGGTTTCGTATGGTGATGTAAGAAGTTGTTAGGAGGTGTAAGGCAACCTACATCATACTAACGTTCTTTTCGAGTTGCTAATGTGGCATGAAGAGTCGTAAGATGTACTAATTTGTCGTACGATGATCAAATGACTCGGACGAATTCATTAGGCTTATTATGGAGGTTTAAGGTTTCGTATGGTAATGTAAGGTGTTCTTAGGAGCTGTAAGGCATCCTACATTATATTAACGTTCTTTTCGAGTTGTTAATGTGGCATGAAGAGTCGTAAGATGTACTAAGTTGTCGTACGATAATCAAATGACTCGGACGAATTCATTAGGCTTATTATGGAGGTTTAAGGTTTCGTATGGTGATGTAAGGTGTTCTTAGGAGCTGTAATGCATCCTACATTATACTAACGTTCTTTTCGAGTTGCTAATGTGGCATGAAGAGTCGTAAGATGTACTAAGTTGTCGTACGATAATCAAATCACTCGGACGAATTTATTAGGCTTATTATGGAGGTTTAAGGTTTCGTATGGTGATGTAAGGTGTTCTTAGGAGCTGTAAGGCATCCAACATCATACTAACGTTCTTTTCGAGTTACTAATGTGGCATGAAGAGTCGTAAGATGTACTAAGTTGTCGTACGATAATCAAATCACTCGGACGAATTCATTAGGCTTATTATGGAGGTTTAAGGTTTCGTATGGAGATGTAAGGTGTTCTTAGGAGCTGTGAGGCATCCTACATTAAACTAATGTTCTTTTCGAGTTGCTAATGTGGCATGAAGAGTCGTAAGATGTACTAAGTTGACGTACGATGATCAAATCACTCGGACGAATTCATTAGGCTTATTATGGAGGTTTAAGGTTTCGTATGGAGATGTAAGGTGTTCTTAGGAGCTGTGAGGCATCCTACATTAAACTAATGTTCTTTTCGAGTTGCTAATGTGGCATGAAGAGTCGTAAGATGTACTAAGTTTCCGTACGATGATCAAATAACTCGGACGAATTCATTAGGCTTATTATGGAGGTTTAAGGTTTCGTATGGTGATGTAAGGTGTTCTTAGGAGTTGTAAGGCATCCAACATCATACTAACGTTCTTTTCGAGTTGCTAATGTGGCATGAAGAGTCGTAAGATGTACTAAGTTGTCGTACGATGATCAAATGACTCGGACGAATTCATTAGGCTTATTAAGGATGTTTAAGGTTTCGTATGGTGATGTAAGGTGTTCTTAGGAGCTGTAAGGCATTCTACATTATACTAACGTTCTTTTCGAGTTGCTAATGTGACATGAAGATTCGTAAGATGTACTAAGTTGTCGTACGATGATCAAATGACTCGGACGAATTCATTAGGCTTATTATGGAGGTTTAAGGTTTCGTATGGTGATGTAAGGTGTTCTTAGGAGCTGTGAGGCATCCTACATTAAACTAATGTTTTTTTTAGTTGCTAATGTGGCATGAAGAGTCGTAAGATGTACTAAGTTTCCGTACGATGATCAAATAACTCGGACGAATTCATTAGGCTTATTATGGAGGTTTAAGGTTTCGTATGGTGATATAAGGTGTTCTTAGGAGTTGTAAGGCATCCAACATCATACTAACGTTCTTTTCGAGTTGCTAATGTGGCATGAAGAGTCGTAAGATGTACTACGTTCTCGTACGATGATAAAATGACTCGGACGAATTCATTAGGCTTATTAAGGAGGTTTAAGGTTTCGTATGGTGATGTAAGGTGTTCTTAGGAGCTGTAAGGCATTCTACATTATACTAACGTTCTTTTCGAGTTGCTAATGTGGCATGAAGATTCGTAAGATGTACTAAGTTGTCGTACGATGATCAAATGACTCGGACGAATTCATTAAGTTTATTATGGAGGTTTAAGGTTTCGTATGGTGATGTAAGAAGTTGTTAGGAGGTGTAAGGCAACCTACATCATACTAACGTTCTTTTCGAGTTGCTAATGTGGCATGAAGAGTCGTAAGATGTACTAATTTGTCATACGATGATCAAATGACTCGGACGAATTCATTAGGCTTATTATGGAGGTTTAAGGTTTCGTATGGTAATGTAAGGTGTTCTTAGGAGCTGTAAGGCATCCTACATTATATTAACGTTCTTTTCGAGTTGTTAATGTGGCATGAAGAGTCGTAAGATGTACTAAGTTGTCGTACGATGATCAAATCACTCGGACGAATTCATTAGGCTTATTATGGAGGTTTAAGGTTTCGTATGGTGATGTAAGGTGTTCTTAGGAGCTGTAATGCATCCTACATTAAACTAATGTTCTTTTCGAGTTGCTAATGTGGCATGAAGAGTCGTAAGATGTACTAAGTTTCCGTACGATGATCAAATCACTCGGACGAATTCATTAGGCTTATTATGGAGGTTTAAGGTTTCGTATGGTGATGTAAGGTGTTCTTAGGAGTTGTAAGGCATCCAACATCATACTAACGTTCTTTTCGAGTTGCTAATGTGGCATGAAGAGTCGTAAGATGTACTAAGTTGTCGTACGATAATCAAATGACTCGGACGAATTCATTAGGAGCTGTGAGGCATCCTACATTAAACTAATGTTCTTTTCGAGTTGCTAATGTGGCATGAAGAGTCGTAAGATGTACTAAGTTGTCGTACGATAATCAAATAACTCGGACGAATTCATTAGGCTTATTATGGAGGTTTAAGGTTTCGTATGGTGATGTAAGGTGTTCTTAGGAGCTGTAAGGCATCCAACATCATACTAACGTTCTTTTCGAGTTACTAATGTGGCATGAAGAGTCGTAAGATGTACTAAGTTGTCGTACGATAATCAAATCACTCGGACGAATTCATTAGGCTTATTATGGAGGTTTAAGGTTTCGTATGGAGATGTAAGGTGTTCTTAGGAGCTGTGAGGCATCCTACATTAAACTAATGTTCTTTTCGAGTTGCTAATGTGGCATGAAGAGTCGTAAGATGTACTAAGTTGACGTACGATGATCAAATCACTCGGACGAATTCATTAGGCTTATTATGGAGGTTTAAGGTTTCGTATGGAGATGTAAGGTGTTCTTAGGAGCTGTGAGGCATCCTACATTAAACTAATGTTCTTTTCGAGTTGCTAATGTGGCATGAAGAGTCGTAAGATGTACTAAGTTTCCGTACGATGATCAAATAACTCGGACGAATTCATTAGGCTTATTATGGAGGTTTAAGGTTTCGTATGGTGATGTAAGGTGTTCTTAGGAGTTGTAAGGCATCCAACATCATACTAACGTTCTTTTCGAGTTGCTAATGTGGCATGAAGAGTCGTAAGATGTACTAAGTTGTCGTACGATGATCAAATGACTCGGACGAATTCATTAGGCTTATTAAGGATGTTTAAGGTTTCGTATGGTGATGTAAGGTGTTCTTAGGAGCTGTAAGGCATTCTACATTATACTAACGTTCTTTTCGAGTTGCTAATGTGGCATGAAGATTCGTAAGATGTACTAAGTTGTCGTACGATGATCAAATGACTCGGACGAATTCATTAGGCTTATTATGGAGGTTTAAGGTTTCGTATGGTGATGTAAGGTGTTCTTAGGAGCTGTGAGGCATCCTACACTAAACTAATGTTCTTTTCGAGTTGCTAATGTGGCATGAAGAGTCGTAAGATGTACTAAGTTGTCGTACGATAATCAAATGACTCAGACGAATTCATTAGGCTTATTATGGAGGTTTAAGGTTTCGTATGGTGATGTAAGGTGTTCTTAGGAGCTGTAAGGCATCCAACCTCATACTAACGTTCTTTTCGAGTTGCTAATGTGGCATGAAGAGTCGTAAGATGTACTAAGTTGTCGTACGATAATCAAATGACTCGGACGAATTCATTAGGCTTATTATGGAGGTTTAAGGTTTCGTATGGAGATGTAAGGTGTTCTTAGGAGCTGTGAGGCATCCTACATTAAACTAACGTTCTTTTCGAGTTGCTAATGTGGCATGAAGAGTCATAAGATGTACTAAGTTGCCGTACGATGATCAAATAACTCGGACGAATTCATTAGGCTTATTATGGAGGTTTAAGGTTTCGTATGGTGATGTAAGGTGTTCTTAGGAGCTGTGAGGCATCCTACACTAAACTAATGTTCTTTTCGAGTTGCTAATGTGGCATGAAGAGTCGTAAGATGTACTAAGTTGTCGTACGATAATCAAATGACTCAGACGAATTCATTAGGCTTATTATGGAGGTTTAAGGTTTCGTATGGTGATATAAGGTGTTCTTAGGAGCTGTAAGGCATCCAACATCATACTAACGTTCTTTTCGAGTTGCTAATGTGGCATGAAGAGTCGTAAGATGTACTAAGTTGTCGTACGATAATTAAATCACTCGGACGAATTCATTAGGCTTATTATGGAGGTTTAAGGTTTCGTATGGAGATGTAAGGTGTTCTTAGGAGCTGTGAGGCATCCTACATTAAACTAATGTTCTTTTCGAGTTGCTAATGTGGCATGAAGAGTCGTAAGATGTACTAAGTTGCCGTACGATGATCAAATAACTCGGACGAATTCATTAGGCTTATTATGGAGGTTTAAGGTTTCGTATGGTGATGTAAGGTGTTCTTAGGAGCTGTGAGGCATCCTACATTAAACTAATGTTTTTTTTAGTTGCTAATGTGGCATAAAGAGTCGTAAGATGTACTAAGTTGACGTATGATGATCAAATGACTCGGACGAATTCATTAGGCTTATTATGGAGGTTTAAAGTTTCGTATGGTGATGTAAGGTGTTCTTAGGAGCTGTAAGGCATCCAACATCATACTAACGTTCTTTTCGAGTTGCTAATGTGGCATGAAGAGTCGTAAGATGTACTAAGTTGTCGTACGATAATTAAATCACTCGGACGAATTCATTAGGCTTATTATGGAGGTTTAAGGTTTCGTATGGAGATGTAAGGTGTTCTTAGGAGCTGTGAGGCATCCTACATTAAACTAATGTTCTTTTCGAGTTGCTAATGTGGCATGAAGAGTCGTAAGATGTACTAAGTTGACGTACGATGATCAAATAACTCGGACGAATTCATTAGGCTTATTATGGAGGTTTAAGGTTTCGTATGGTGATGTAAGGTGTTCTTAGGAGCTGTGAGGCATCCTACATTAAACTAATGTTTTTTTTTAGTTGCTAATGTGGCATAAAGAGTCGTAAGATGTACTAAGTTGACGTATGATGATCAAATGACTCGGACGAATTCATTAGGCTTATTATGGAGGTTTAAAGTTTCGTATGGTGATGTAAGGTGTTCTTAGGAGCTGTAAGGCATCCAACATCATACTAACGTTCTTTTCGAGTTGCTAATGTGGCATGAAGAGTCGTAAGATGTACTAAGTTGTCGTACGATAATTAAATCACTCGGACGAATTCATTAGGCTTATTATGGAGGTTTAAGGTTTCGTATGGAGATGTAAGGTGTTCTTAGGAGCTGTGAGGCATCCTACATTAAACTAATGTTCTTTTCGAGTTGCTAATGTGGCATGAAGAGTCGTAAGATGTACTAAGTTGACGTACGATGATCAAATAACTCGGACGAATTCATTAGGCTTATTATGGAGGTTTAAGGTTTCGTATGGTGATGTAAGGTGTTCTTAGGAGCTGTGAGGCATCCTACATTAAACTAATGTTTTTTTTTAGTTGCTAATGTGGCATAAAGAGTCGTAAGATGTACTAAGTTGACGTATGATGATCAAATGACTCGGACGAATTCATTAGGCTTATTATGGAGGTTTAAAGTTTCGTATGGTGATGTAAGGTGTTCTTAGGAGCTGTAAGGCATTCTACATTATACTAACGTTCTTTTCGAGTTGCTAATGTGGCATGAAGAGTCGTAAGATGTACTAAGTTGTCGTACGATGATCAAATGACTCGGACGAATTCATTAGGCTTATTATGGAGGTTTAAGGTTTCGTATGGTAATGTAAGGTGTTCTTAGGAGCTGTGAGGCATCCTACATTAAACTAATGTTCTTTTCGAGTTGCTAATGTGGCATGAAGAGTCGTAAGATGTACTAAGTTGACGTACGATGATCAAATCACTCGGACGAATTCATTAGGCTTATTATGGAGGTTTAAGGTTTCGTATGGAGATGTAAGGTGTTCTTAGGAGCTGTGAGGCATCCTACATTAAACTAATGTTCTTTTCGAGTTGCTAATGTGGCATGAAGAGTCGTAAGATGTACTAAGTTTCCGTACGATGATCAAATAACTCGGACGAATTCATTAGGCTTATTACGGAGGTTTAAGGTTTCGTATGGTGATGTAAAGTGTTGTTAGGAGGTGTAAGGCAACCTACATCATACTAACGTTTTTTTTGAGTTGCTAATGTGGCATGAAGAGTCGTAAGATGTACTAAGTTGTCGTACGATGATCAAATGACTCGGACGAATTCATTAGGCTTATTATGGAGGTTTAAGGTTTCGTATGGTAATGTAAGGTGTTCTTAGGAGCTGTAAGGCATCCAACATCATACTAACGTTCTTTTCGAGTTGCTAATGTGGCATGAAGAGTCGTAAGATGTACTAAGTTGTCGTACGATGATCAAATGACTCGGACGAATTCATTAAGTTTATTATGGAGGTTTAAGGTTTCGTATGGTAATGTAAGGTGTTCTTAGGAGCTGTAAGGCATCCTACATTATATTAACGTTCTTTTCGAGCTGTTAATGTGGCATGAAGAGTCGTAAGATGTACTAAGTTGTCGTACGATAATCAAATGACTCGGACGAATTCATTAGGCTTATTATGGAGGTTTAAGGTTTCGTATGGTGATGTAAGGTGTTCTTAGGAGCTGTAATGCATCCTACATTATACTAACGTTCTTTTCGAGTTGCTAATGTGGCATGAAGAGTCGTAAGATGTACTAAGTTGTCGTACGATAATCAAATCACTCGGACGAATTTATTAGGCTTATTATGGAGGTTTAAGGTTTCGTATGGTGATGTAAGGTGTTCTTAGGAGCTGTAAGGCATCCAACATCATACTAACGTTCTTTTCGAGTTACTAATGTGGCATGAAGAGTCGTAAGATGTACTAAGTTGTCGTACGATAATCAAATCACTCGGACGAATTCATTAGGCTTATTATGGAGGTTTAAGGTTTCGTATGGAGATGTAAGGTGTTCTTAGGAGCTGTGAGGCATCCTACATTAAACTAATGTTCTTTTCGAGTTGCTAATGTGGCATGAAGAGTCGTAAGATGTACTAAGTTGACGTACGATGATCAAATCACTCGGACGAATTCATTAGGCTTATTATGGAGGTTTAAGGTTTCGTATGGAGATGTAAGGTGTTCTTAGGAGCTGTGAGGCATCCTACATTAAACTAATGTTCTTTTCGAGTTGCTAATGTGGCATGAAGAGTCGTAAGATGTACTAAGTTTCCGTACGATGATCAAATAACTCGGACGAATTCATTAGGCTTATTATGGAGGTTTAAGGTTTCGTATGGTGATGTAAAGTGTTGTTAGGAGGTGTAAGGCAACCTACATCATACTAACGTTTTTTTTGAGTTGCTAATGTGGCATGAAGAGTCGTAAGATGTACTAAGTTGTCGTACGATGATCAAATGACTCGGACGAATTCATTAGGCTTATTATGGAGGTTTAAAGTTTCGTATGGTGATGTAAGGTGTTCTTAGGAGCTGTAAGGCATTCTACATTATACTAACGTTCTTTTCGAGTTGCTAATGTGGCATGAAGAGTCGTAAGATGTACTAAGTTGTCGTACGATGATCAAATGACTCGGACGAATTCATTAGGCTTATTATGGAGGTTTAAAGTTTCGTATGGTGATGTAAGGTGTTCTTAGGAGCTGTAAGGCATCCAACATCATACTAACGTTCTTTTCGAGTTGCTAATGTGGCATGAAGAGTCGTAAGATGTACTAAGTTGTCGTACGATAATTAAATCACTCGGACGAATTCATTAGGCTTATTATGGAGGTTTAAGGTTTCGTATGGAGATGTAAGGTGTTCTTAGGAGCTGTGAGGCATCCTACATTAAACTAATGTTCTTTTCGAGTTGCTAATGTGGCATGAAGAGTCGTAAGATGTACTAAGTTGACGTACGATGATCAAATAACTCGGACGAATTCATTAGGCTTATTATGGAGGTTTAAGGTTTCGTATGGTGATGTAAGGTGTTCTTAGGAGCTGTGAGGCATCCTACATTAAACTAATGTTTTTTTTTAGTTGCTAATGTGGCATAAAGAGTCGTAAGATGTACTAAGTTGACGTATGATGATCAAATGACTCGGACGAATTCATTAGGCTTATTATGGAGGTTTAAAGTTTCGTATGGTGATGTAAGGTGTTCTTAGGAGCTGTAAGGCATTCTACATTACACTAACGTTCTTTTCGAGTTGCTAATGTGGCATGAAGAGTCGTAAGATGTACTAAGTTGTCGTACGATGATCAAATGACTCGGACGAATTCATTAGGCTTATTATGGAGGTTTAAGGTTTCGTATGGTAATGTAAGGTGTTCTTAGGAGCTGTGAGGCATCCTACATTAAACTAATGTTCTTTTCGAGTTGCTAATGTGGCATGAAGAGTCGTAAGATGTACTAAGTTGACGTACGATGATCAAATCACTCGGACGAATTCATTAGGCTTATTATGGAGGTTTAAGGTTTCGAATGGAGATGTAAGGTGTTCTTAGGAGCTGTGAGGCATCCTACATTAAACTAATGTTCTTTTCGAGTTGCTAATGTGGCATGAAGAGTCGTAAGATGTACTAAGTTTCCGTACGATGATCAAATAACTCGGACGAATTCATTAGGCTTATTATGGAGGTTTAAGGTTTCGTATGGTGATGTAAAGTGTTGTTAGGAGGTGTAAGGCAACCTACATCATACTAACGTTTTTTTTGAGTTGCTAATGTGGCATGAAGAGTCGTAAGATGTACTAAGTTGTCGTACGATGATCAAATGACTCGGACGAATTCATTAGGCTTATTATGGAGGTCTAAGGTTTCGTATGGTAATGTAAGGTGTTCTTAGGAGCTGTAAGGCATCCAACATCATACTAACGTTCTTTTCGAGTTGCTAATGTGGCATGAAGAGTCGTAAGATGTACTAAGTTGTCGTAAGATGATCAAATGACTCGGACGAATTCATTAAGTTTATTATGGAGGTTTAAGGTTTCGTATGGTGATGTAAGAAGTTGTTAGGAGGTGTAAGGCAACCTACATCATACTAACGTTCTTTTCGAGTTGCTAATGTGGCATGAAGAGTCGTAAGATGTACTAAGTTGTCGTACGATGATCAATTGACTCGGACGAATTCATTAGGCTTATTATGGAGGTTTAAGGTTTCGTATGGTAATGTAAGGTGTTCTTAGGAGCTGTAAGGCATCCTACATTATATTAACGTTCTTTTCGAGCTGTTAATGTGGCATGAAGAGTCGTAAGATGTACTAAGTTGTCGTACGATAATCAAATGACTCGGACGAATTCATTAGGCTTATTATGGAGGTTTAAGGTTTCGTATGGTGATGTAAGGTGTTCTTAGGAGCTGTAATGCATCCTACATTATACTAACGTTCTTTTCGAGTTGCTAATGTGTCATGAAGAGTCGTAAGATGTACTAAGTTGTCGTACGATAATCAAATCACTCGGACGAATTTATTAGGCTTATTATGGAGGTTTAAGGTTTCGTATGGTGATGTAAGGTGTTCTTAGGAGCTGTAAGGCATCCAACATCATACTAACGTTCTTTTCGAGTTACTAATGTGGCATGAAGAGTCGTAAGATGTACTAAGTTGTCGTACGATAATCAAATCACTCGGACGAATTCATTAGGCTTATTATGGAGGTTTAAGGTTTCGTATGGAGATGTAAGGTGTTCTTAGGAGCTGTGAGGCATCCTACATTAAACTAATGTTCTTTTCGAGTTGCTAATGTGGCATGAAGAGTCGTAAGATGTACTAAGTTGACGTACGATGATCAAATCACTCGGACGAATTCATTAGGCTTATTATGGAGGTTTAAGGTTTCGTATGGAGATGTAAGGTGTTCTTAGGAGCTGTGAGGCATCCTACATTAAACTAATGTTCTTTTCGAGTTGCTAATGTGGCATGAAGAGTCGTAAGATGTACTAAGTTTCCGTACGATGATCAAATAACTCGGACGAATTCATTAGGCTTATTATGGAGGTTTAAGGTTTCGTATGGTGATGTAAGGTGTTCTTAGGAGTTGTAAGGCATCCAACATCATACTAACGTTCTTTTCGAGTTGCTAATGTGGCATGAAGAGTCGTAAGATGTACTAAGTTGTCGTACGATGATCAAATGACTCGGACGAATTCATTAGGTTTATTAAGGATGTTTAAGGTTTCGTATGGTGATGTAAGGTGTTCTTAGGAGCTGTAAGGCATTCTACATTATACTAACGTTCTTTTCGAGTTGCTAATGTGGCATGAAGATTCGTAAGATGTACTAAGTTGTCGTACGATGATCAAATGACTCGGACGAATTCATTAGGCTTATTATGGAGGTTTAAGGTTTCGTATGGTGATGTAAGGTGTTCTTAGGAGCTGTGAGGCATCCTACACTAAACTAATGTTCTTTTCGAGTTGCTAATGTGGCATGAAGAGTCGTAAGATGTACTAAGTTGTCGTACGATAATCAAATGACTCAGACGAATTCATTAGGCTTATTATGGAGGTTTAAGGTTTCATATGGTGATGTAAGGTGTTCTTAGGAGCTGTAAGGCATCCAACATCATACTAACGTTCTTTTCGAGTTGCTAATGTGGCATGAAGAATCGTAAGATGTACTAAGTTGTCGTACGATAATCAAATCACTCGGTCGAATTCATTAGGCTTATTATGGAGGTTTAAGGTTTCGTATGGAGATGTAAGGTGTTCTTAGGAGCTGTGAGGCATCCTACACTAAACTAATGTTCTTTTCGAGTTGCTAATGTGGCATGAAGAGTCGTAAGATGTACTAAGTTGTCGTACGATAATCAAATGACTCAGACGAATTCATTAGGCTTATTATGGAGGTTTAAGGTTTCGTATGGTGATGTATGGTGTTCTTAGGAGCTGTAAGGCATCCAACATCTTACTAACGTTCTTTTCGAGTTGCTAATTTGGCATGAAGAGTCGTAAGATGTACTAAGTTGTCGTACGATAATCAAATCACTCGGACGAATTCATTAGGCTTATTATGGAGGTTTAAGGTTTCGTATGGAGATGTAAGGTGTTCTTAGGAGCTGTGAGGCATTCTACATTAAACTAATGTTCTTTTCGAGTTGCTAATGTGGCATTAAGAGTCGTAAGATGTACTAAGTTGCCGTACGATGATCAAATAACTCGGACGAATTCATTAGGCTTATTATGGAGGTTTAAGGTTTCGTATGGTGATGTAAGGTGTTCTTAGGAGCTGTGAGGCATCCTACATTAAACTAATGTTTTTTTTTAGTTGCTAATGTGGCATAAAGAGTCGTAAGATGTACTAAGTTGACGTACGATGATCAAATGACTCGGACGAATTCATTAGGCTTATTATGGAGGTTTAAGGTTTCGTATGGTGATGTAAGGTGTTCTTAGGAGCTGTAAGGCATTCTACATTATACTAACGTTCTTTTCGAGTTGCTAATGTGGCATGAAGATTCGTAAGATGTACTAAGTTGTCGTACGATGATCAAATGACTCGGACGAATTCATTAAGTTTATTATGGAGGTTTAAGGTTTCGTATGGTGATGTAAGAAGTTGTTAGGAGGTGTAAGGCAACCTACATCATACTAACGTTCTTTTCGAGTTGCTAATGTGGCATGAAGAGTCGTAAGATGTACTAAGTTGTCGTACGATGATCAATTGACTCGGACGAATTCATTAGGCTTATTATGGAGGTTTAAGGTTTCGTATGGTAATGTAAGGTGTTCTTAGGAGCTGTAAGGCATCCTACATTATATTAACGTTCTTTTCGAGCTGTTAATGTGGCATGAAGAGTCGTAAGATGTACTAAGTTGTCGTACGATAATCAAATGACTCGGACGAATTCATTAGGCTTATTATGGAGGTTTAAGGTTTCGTATGGTGATGTAAGGTGTTCTTAGGAGCTGTAATGCATCCTACATTATACTAACGTTCTTTTCGAGTTGCTAATGTGTCATGAAGAGTCGTAAGATGTACTAAGTTGTCGTACGATAATCAAATCACTCGGACGAATTTATTAGGCTTATTATGGAGGTTTAAGGTTTCGTATGGTGATGTAAGGTGTTCTTAGGAGCTGTAAGGCATCCAACATCATACTAACGTTCTTTTCGAGTTACTAATGTGGCATGAAGAGTCGTAAGATGTACTAAGTTGTCGTACGATAATCAAATCACTCGGACGAATTCATTAGGCTTATTATGGAGGTTTAAGGTTTCGTATGGAGATGTAAGGTGTTCTTAGGAGCTGTGAGGCATCCTACATTAAACTAATGTTCTTTTCGAGTTGCTAATGTGGCATGAAGAGTCGTAAGATGTACTAAGTTGACGTACGATGATCAAATCACTCGGACGAATTCATTAGGCTTATTATGGAGGTTTAAGGTTTCGTATGGAGATGTAAGGTGTTCTTAGGAGCTGTGAGGCATCCTACATTAAACTAATGTTCTTTTCGAGTTGCTAATGTGGCATGAAGAGTCGTAAGATGTACTAAGTTTCCGTACGATGATCAAATAACTCGGACGAATTCATTAGGCTTATTATGGAGGTTTAAGGTTTCGTATGGTGATGTAAGGTGTTCTTAGGAGTTGTAAGGCATCCAACATCATACTAACGTTCTTTTCGAGTTGCTAATGTGGCATGAAGAGTCGTAAGATGTACTAAGTTGTCGTACGATGATCAAATGACTCGGACGAATTCATTAGGTTTATTAAGGATGTTTAAGGTTTCGTATGGTGATGTAAGGTGTTCTTAGGAGCTGTAAGGCATTCTACATTATACTAACGTTCTTTTCGAGTTGCTAATGTGGCATGAAGATTCGTAAGATGTACTAAGTTGTCGTACGATGATCAAATGACTCGGACGAATTCATTAGGCTTATTATGGAGGTTTAAGGTTTCGTATGGTGATGTAAGGTGTTCTTAGGAGCTGTGAGGCATCCTACACTAAACTAATGTTCTTTTCGAGTTGCTAATGTGGCATGAAGAGTCGTAAGATGTACTAAGTTGTCGTACGATAATCAAATGACTCAGACGAATTCATTAGGCTTATTATGGAGGTTTAAGGTTTCATATGGTGATGTAAGGTGTTCTTAGGAGCTGTAAGGCATCCAACATCATACTAACGTTCTTTTCGAGTTGCTAATGTGGCATGAAGAATCGTAAGATGTACTAAGTTGTCGTACGATAATCAAATCACTCGGTCGAATTCATTAGGCTTATTATGGAGGTTTAAGGTTTCGTATGGAGATGTAAGGTGTTCTTAGGAGCTGTGAGGCATCCTACACTAAACTAATGTTCTTTTCGAGTTGCTAATGTGGCATGAAGAGTCGTAAGATGTACTAAGTTGTCGTACGATAATCAAATGACTCAGACGAATTCATTAGGCTTATTATGGAGGTTTAAGGTTTCGTATGGTGATGTATGGTGTTCTTAGGAGCTGTAAGGCATCCAACATCTTACTAACGTTCTTTTCGAGTTGCTAATTTGGCATGAAGAGTCGTAAGATGTACTAAGTTGTCGTACGATAATCAAATCACTCGGACGAATTCATTAGGCTTATTATGGAGGTTTAAGGTTTCGTATGGAGATGTAAGGTGTTCTTAGGAGCTGTGAGGCATTCTACATTAAACTAATGTTCTTTTCGAGTTGCTAATGTGGCATTAAGAGTCGTAAGATGTACTAAGTTGCCGTACGATGATCAAATAACTCGGACGAATTCATTAGGCTTATTATGGAGGTTTAAGGTTTCGTATGGTGATGTAAGGTGTTCTTAGGAGCTGTGAGGCATCCTACATTAAACTAATGTTTTTTTTTAGTTGCTAATGTGGCATAAAGAGTCGTAAGATGTACTAAGTTGACGTACGATGATCAAATGACTCGGACGAATTCATTAGGCTTATTATGGAGGTTTAAGGTTTCGTATGGTGATGTAAGGTGTTCTTAGGAGCTGTAAGGCATTCTACATTATACTAACGTTCTTTTCGAGTTGCTAATGTGGCATGAAGATTCGTAAGATGTACTAAGTTGTCGTACGATGATCAAATGACTCGGACGAATTCATTAAGTTTATTATGGAGGTTTAAGGTTTCGTATGGTGATGTAAGAAGTTGTTAGGAGGTGTAAGGCAACCTACATCATACTAACGTTCTTTTCGAGTTGCTAATGTGGCATGAAGAGTCGTAAGATGTACTAAGTTGTCGTACGATGATCAAAAGACTCGGACGAATTCATTAGGCTTAATATGGAGGTTTAAGGTTTCGTATGGTAATGTAAGGTGTTCTTAGGAGCTGTAAGGCATCCTACATTATTTTAACGTTCTTTTCGAGTTGTTAATGTGGCATGAAGAGTCGTAAGATGTACTAAGTTGTCGTACGATAATCAAATGACTCGGACGAATTCATTAGGCTTATTATGGAGGTTTAAGGTTTCGTATGGTGATGTAAGGTGTTCTTAGGAGCTGTAAGGCATCCTACATTATACTAACGTTCTTTTCGAGTTGCTAATGTGGCATGAAGAGTCATAAGATGTACTAAGTTGCCGTACGATGATCAAATAACTCGGACGAATTCATTAGGCTTATTATGGAGGTTTAAGGTTTCGTATGGTGATGTAAGGTGTTCTTAGGAGCTGTGAGGCATCCTACACTAAACTAATGTTCTTTTCGAGTTGCTAATGTGGCATGAAGATTCGTAAGATGTACTAAGTTGTCGTACGATGATCAAATGACTCGGACGAATTCATTAGGCTTATTATGGAGGTTTAAGGTTTCGTATGGTAATGTAAGGTGTTCTTAGGAGCTGTGAGGCATCCTACATTAAACTAATGTTCTTTTCGAGTTGCTAATGTGGCATGAAGAGTCGTAAGATGTACTAAGTTGCCGTACGATGATCAAATAACTCGGACGAATTCATTAGGCTTATTATGGAGGTTTAAGGTTTCGTATGGTGATGTAAGGTGTTCTTAGGAGCTGTGAGGCATCCTACACTAAACTAATGTTCTTTTCGAGTTGCTAATGTGGCATGAAGAGTCGTAAGATGTACTAAGTTGTCGTACGATAATCAAATAACTCGGACGAATTCATTAGGCTTATTATGTAGGTTTAAGGTTTCGTATGGTGATGTAAAGTGTTGTTAGGAGGTGTAAGGCAACCTACATCATACTAACGTTTTTTTTGAGTTGCTAATGTGGCATGAAGAGTCGTAAGATGTACTAAGTTGTCGTACGATGATCAAATGACTCGGACGAATTCATTAGGCTTATTATGGAGGTTTAAGGTTTCGTATGGTGATGTAAGAAGTTGTTAGGAGGTGTAAGGCAACCTACATCATACTAACGTTCTTTTCGAGTTGCTAATGTGGCATGAAGAGTCGTAAGATGTACTAAGTTGTCGTACGATGATCAAATGACTCGGACGAATTCATTAGGCTTATTATGGAGGTTTAAGGTTTCGTATGGTAATGTAAGGTGTTCTTAGGAGCTGTAAAGCATCCTACATTATATTAACGTTTTTTTCGAGTTGTTAATGTGGCATGAAGAGTCGTAAGATGTACTAAGTTGTCGTACGATAATCAAATGACTCGGACGAATTCATTAGGCTTATTATGGAGGTTTAAGGTTTCGTATGGTGATGTTAGGTGTTCTTAGGAGCTGTAAGGCATCCTACATTATACTAACGTTCTTTTCGAGTTGCTAATGTGGCATGAAGAGTCGTAAGATGTACTAAGTTGTCGTACGATGATCAAATGACTCGGACGAATTCATTAGGCTTATTATAGAGGTTTAAGGTTTCGTATGGTGATGTAAGGTGTTCTTAGGAGCTGTAAGGCATTCTACATTATATTAACGTTCTTTTCGAGTTGCTAATGTGGCATGAAGAGTCGTAAGATGTACTAAGTTGTCGTACGATGATCAAATGACTCGGACGAATTCATTAGGCTTATTATGGAGGTTTAAGGTTTCGTATGGTGATGTAAGAAGTTGTTAGGAGGTGTAAGGCAACCTACATCATACTAACGTTCTTTTCGAGTTGCTAATGTGGCATGAAGAGTCGTAAAATGTACTAAGTTGTCGTACGATGATCAAATGACTCGGACGAATTCATTAGGCTTATTATGGAGGTTTAAGGTTTCGTATGGTAATGTAAGGTGTTCTTAGGAGCTGTAAGGCATCCTACATTATATTAACGTTCTTTTCGAGTTGTTAATGTGGCATGAAGAGTCGTAAGATGTACTAAGTTGTCGTACGATAATCAAATAACTCGAACGAATTCATTAGGCTTATTATGGAGGTTTAAGGTTTCGTATGGTGATGTAAGGTGTTCTTAGGAGTTGTAAGGCATCCAACATCATACTAACGTTCTTTTCGAGTTGCTAATGTGGCATGAAGAGTCGTAAGATGTACTAATTGTCGTACGATGATCAAATGACTCGGACGAATTCATTAGGCTTATTAAGGAGGTTTAAGGTTTCGTATGGTGATGTAAGGTGTTCTTAGGAGCTGTAAGGCATCTAACATCATACTAACGTTCTTTTCGAGTTGCTAATGTGGCATGAAGAGTCGTAAGATGTACTAAGTTGACGTACGATGATCAAATGACTCGGACGAATTCATTAGGCTTATTATGGAGGTTTAAGGTTTCGTATGGTGATGAAAGGTGTTCTTAGGAGCTGTAAGGCATTCTACATTATACTAACGTTCTTTTCGAGTTGCTAATGTGGCATGAAGATTCGTAAGATGTACTAAGTTGTCGTACGATGATCAAATGACTCGGACGAATTCATTAAGTTTATTATGGAGTTTTAAGGTTTCGTATGGTGATGTAAGAAGTTGTTAGGAGGTGTAAGGCAACCTACATCATACTAACGTTCTTTTCGAGTTGCTAATGTGGCATGAAGAGTCGTAAGATGTACTAAGTTGTCGTACGTTGATCAAAAGACTCGGACGAATTCATTAGGCTTATTATGGAGGTTTAAGGTTTCGTATGGTAATGTAAGGTGTTCTTAGGAGCTGTAAGGCATCCTACATTATATTAACGTTCTTTTCGAGTTGTTAATGTGGCATGAAGAGTCGTAAGATGTACTAAGTTGTCGTACGATAATCAAATGACTCGGACGAATTCATTAGGCTTATTATGGAGGTTTAAGGTTTCGTATGGTGATGTAAGGTGTTCTTAGGAGCTGTAAGGCATCCTACATTATACTAACGTTCTTTTCGAGTTGCTAATGTGGCATGAAGAGTCATAAGATGTACTAAGTTGCCGTACGATGATCAAATAACTCGGACGAATTCATTAGGCTTATTATGGAGGTTTAAGGTTTCGTATGGTGATGTAAGGTGTTCTTAGGAGCTGTGAGGCATCCTACATTAAACTAATGTTTTTTTTGAGTTGCTAATGTGGCATAAAGAGTCGTAAGATGTACTAAGTTGACGTACGATGATCAAATGACTCAGACGAATTCATTAGGCTTATTATGGAGGTTTAAGGTTTCGTATGGTGATGTAAGGTGTTCTTAGGAGCTGTAAGGCATCCTACATTATACTAACGTTCTTTTCGAGTTGCTAATGTGGCATGAAGAGTCATAAGATGTACTAAGTTGCCGTACGATGATCAAATAACTCGGACGAATTCATTAGGCTTATTATGGAGGTTTAAGGTTTCGTATGGTGATGTAAGGTGTTCTTAGGAGCTGTGAGGCATCCTACACTAAACTAATGTTCTTTTCGAGTTGCTAATGTGGCATGAAGAGTCGTAAGATGTACTAAGTTGTCGTACGATAATCAAATGACTCAGACGAATTCATTAGGCTTATTATGGAGGTTTAAGGTTTCGTATGGTAATGTAAGGTGTTCTTAGGAGCTGTAAGGCATCCTACATTATACTAACGTTCTTTTCGAGTTGCTAATGTGGCATGAAGAGTCATAAGATGTACTAAGTTGTCGTACGATGATCAAATGACTCGGACGAATTCATTAAGTTTATTATGGAGGTTTAAGGTTTCGTATGGTGATGTAAGAAGTTGTTAGGAGGTGTAAGGCAACCTACATCATACTAACGTTCTTTTCGAGTTGCTAATGTGGCATGAAGAGTCGTAAGATGTACTAAGTTGTCGTACGATGATCAAATGACTCGGACGAATTCATTAGGCTTATTATGGAGGTTTAAGGTTTCGTATGGTGATGTTAGGTGTTCTTAGGAGCTGTAAGGCATCCTACATTATACTAACGTTCTTTTCGAGTTGCTAATGTGGCATGAAGAGTCATAAGATGTACTAAGTTGTCGTACGATGATCAAATAACTCGGACGAATTCATTAGGCTTATTATGGAGGTTTAAGGTTTCGTATGGTGATGTAAGGTGTTCTTAGGAGCTGTAAGGCATCCTACATTATACTAACGTTCTTTTCGAGTTGCTAATGTGGCATGAAGAGTCATAAGATGTACTAAATTGTCGTACGATGATCAAATGACTCGGACGAATTCATTAAGTTTATTATGGAGGTTTAAGGTTTCGTATGGTGATGTAAGAAGTTGTTAGGAGGTGTAAGGCAACCTACATCATACTAACGTTCTTTTCGAGTTGCTAATGTGGCATGAAGAGTCGTAAGATGTACTAAGTTGTCGTACGATGATCAAATGACTCGGACGAATTCATTAGGCTTATTATGGAGGTTTAAGGTTTCGTATGGTGATGTTAGGTGTTCTTAGGAGCTGTAAGGCATCCTACATTATACTAACGTTCTTTTCGAGTTGCTAATGTGGCATGAAGAGTCATAAGATGTACTAAGTTGTCGTACGATGATCAAATAACTCGGACGAATTCATTAGGCTTATTATGGAGGTTTAAGGTTTCGTATGGTGATGTAAGGTGTTCTTAGGAGCTGTGAGGCATCCTACACTAAACTAATGTTTTTTTCGAGTTGCTAATGTGGCATGAAGAGTCGTAAGATGTACTAAGTTGCCGTACGATGATCAAATAACTCGGACGAATTCATTAGGCTTATTATGGAGGTTTAAGGTTTCGTATGGTGATGTAAGGTGTTCTTAGGAGCTGTGAGGCATCCTACATTAAACTAATGTTTTTTTTAGTTGCTAATGTGGCATAAAGAGTCGTAAGATGTACTAAGTTGACGTATGATGATCAAATGACTCGGACGAATTCATTAGGCTTATTATAGAGGTTTAAGGTTTCGTATGGTGATGTAAGGTGTTCTTAGGAGCTGTAAGGCATTCTACATTATATTAACGTTCTTTTCGAGTTGCTAATGTGGCATGAAGATTCGTAAGATGTACTAAGTTGTCGTACGATGATCAAATGACTCGGACGAATTCATTAAGTTTATTATGGAGGTTTAAGGTTTCGTATGGTGATGTAAGAAGTTGTTAGGAGGTGTAAGGCAACCTACATCATACTAACGTTCTTTTCGAGTTGCTAATGTGGCATGAAGAGTCGTAAGATGTACTAAGTTGTCGTACGATGATCAAATGACTCGGACGAATTCATTAGGCTTATTATAGAGGTTTAAGGTTTCGTATGGTGATGTAAGGTGTTCTTAGGAGCTGTAAGGCATTCTACATTATATTAACGTTCTTTTCGAGTTGCTAATGTGGCATGAAGATTCGTAAGATGTACTAAGTTGTCGTACGATGATCAAATGACTCGGACGAATTCATTAGGCTTATTATGGAGGTTTAAGGTTTCGTATGGTAATGTAAGGTGTTCTTAGGAGCTGTAAGGCATCCTACATTATATTAACGTTCTTTTCGAGTTGTTAATGTGGCATGAAGAGTCGTAAGATGTACTAAGTTGTCGTACGATAATCAAATGACTCGGACGATTTCATTAGGCTTATTATGGAGGTTTAAGGTTTCGTATGGTGATGTTAGGTGTTCTTAGGAGCTGTAAGGCATCCTACATTATACTAACGTTCTTTTCGAGTTGCTAATGTGGCATGAAGAGTCATAAGATGTACTAAGTTGTCGTACGATGATCAAATAACTCGGACGAATTCATTAGGCTTATTATGGAGGTTTAAGGTTTCGTATGGTGATGTAAGGTGTTCTTAGGAGCTGTGAGGCATCCTACACTAAACTAATGTTTTTTTCGAGTTGCTAATGTGGCATGAAGAGTCGTAAGATGTACTAAGTTGCCGTACGATGATCAAATAACTCGGACGAATTCATTAGGCTTATTATGGAGGTTTAAGGTTTCGTATGGTGATGTAAGGTGTTCTTAGGAGCTGTGAGGCATCCTACATTAAACTAATGTTTTTTTTAGTTGCTAATGTGGCATAAAGAGTCGTAAGATGTACTAAGTTGACGTATGATGATCAAATGACTCGGACGAATTCATTAGGCTTATTATAGAGGTTTAAGGTTTCGTATGGTGATGTAAGGTGTTCTTAGGAGCTGTAAGGCATTCTACATTATATTAACGTTCTTTTCGAGTTGCTAATGTGGCATGAAGATTCGTAAGATGTACTAAGTTGTCGTACGATGATCAAATGACTCGGACGAATTCATTAAGTTTATTATGGAGGTTTAAGGTTTCGTATGGTGATGTAAGAAGTTGTTAGGAGGTGTAAGGCAACCTACATCATACTAACGTTCTTTTCGAGTTGCTAATGTGGCATGAAGAGTCGTAAGATGTACTAAGTTGTCGTACGATGATCAAATGACTCGGACGAATTCATTAGGCTTATTATAGAGGTTTAAGGTTTCGTATGGTGATGTAAGGTGTTCTTAGGAGCTGTAAGGCATTCTACATTATATTAACGTTCTTTTCGAGTTGCTAATGTGGCATGAAGATTCGTAAGATGTACTAAGTTGTCGTACGATGATCAAATGACTCGGACGAATTCATTAGGCTTATTATGGAGGTTTAAGGTTTCGTATGGTAATGTAAGGTGTTCTTAGGAGCTGTGAGGCATCCTACATTAAACTAATGTTCTTTTTGAGTTGCTAATGTGGCATGAAGAGTCGTAAGATGTACTAAGTTGCCGTACGATGATCAAATAACTCGGACGAATTCATTAGGCTTATTATGGAGGTTTAAGGTTTCGTATGGTGATGTAAGGTGTTCTTAGGAGCTGTGAGGCATCCTACACTAAACTAATGTTCTTTTCGAGTTGCTAATGTGGCATGAAGAGTCGTAAGATGTACTAAGTTGTCGTACGATAATCAAATAACTCGGACGAATTCATTAGGCTTATTATGTAGGTTTAAGGTTTCGTATGGTGATGTAAAGTGTTGTTAGGAGGTGTAAGGCAACCTACATCATACTAACGTTTTTTTTGAGTTGCTAATGTGGCATGAAGAGTCGTAAGATGTACTAAGTTGTCGTACGATGATCAAATGACTCGGACGAATTCATTAGGCTTATTATGGAGGTTTAAGGTTTCGTATGGTGATGTAAGAAGTTGTTAGGAGGTGTAAGGCAACCTACATCATACTAACGTTCTTTTCGAGTTGCTAATGTGGCATGAAGAGTCGTAAGATGTACTAAGTTGTCGTACGATGATCAAATGACTCGGACGAATTCATTAGGCTTATTATGGAGGTTTAAGGTTTCGTATGGTAATGTAAGGTGTTCTTAGGAGCTGTAAGGCATCCTACATTATATTAACGTTTTTTTCGAGTTGTTAATGTGGCATGAAGAGTCGTAAGATGTACTAAGTTGTCGTACGATAATCAAATGACTCGGACGAATTCATTAGGCTTATTATGGAGGTTTAAGGTTTCGTATGGTGATGTTAGGTGTTCTTAGGAGCTGTAAGGCATCCTACATTATACTAACGTTCTTTTCGAGTTGCTAATGTGGCATGAAGAGTCGTAAGATGTACTAAGTTGACGTATGATGATCAAATGACTCGGACGAATTCATTAGGCTTATTATAGAGGTTTAAGGTTTCGTATGGTGATGTAAGGTGTTCTTAGGAGCTGTAAGGCATTCTACATTATATTAACGTTCTTTTCGAGTTGCTAATGTGGCATGAAGATTCGTAAGATGTACTAAGTTGTCGTACGATGATCAAATGACTCGGACGAATTCATTAAGTTTATTATGGAGGTTTAAGGTTTCGTATGGTGATGTAAGAAGTTGTTAGGAGGTGTAAGGCAACCTACATCATACTAACGTTCTTTTCGAGTTGCTAATGTGGCATGAAGAGTCGTAAGATGTACTAAGTTGTCGTACGATGATCAAATGACTCGGACGAATTCATTAGGCTTATTATAGAGGTTTAAGGTTTCGTATGGTGATGTAAGGTGTTCTTAGGAGCTGTAAGGCATTCTACATTATATTAACGTTCTTTTCGAGTTGCTAATGTGGCATGAAGATTCGTAAGATGTACTAAGTTGTCGTACGATGATCAAATGACTCGGACGAATTCATTAGGCTTATTATGGAGGTTTAAGGTTTCGTATGGTAATGTAAGTTGTTCTTAGGAGCTGTGAGGCATCCTACATTAAACTAATGTTCTTTTCGAGTTGCTAATGTGGCATGAAGAGTCGTAAGATGTACTAAGTTGCCGTACGATGATCAAATAACTCGGACGAATTCATTAGGCTTATTATGGAGGTTTAAGGTTTCGTATGGTGATGTAAGGTGTTCTTAGGAGCTGTGAGGCATCCTACACTAAACTAATGTTCTTTTCGAGTTGCTAATGTGGCATGAAGAGTCGTAAGATGTACTAAGTTGTCGTACGATAATCAAATAACTCGGACGAATTCATTAGGCTTATTATGTAGGTTTAAGGTTTCGTATGGTGATGTAAAGTGTTGTTAGGAGGTGTAAGGCAACCTACATCATACTAACGTTTTTTTTGAGTTGCTAATGTGGCATGAAGAGTCGTAAGATGTACTAAGTTGTCGTACGATGATCAAATGACTCGGACGAATTCATTAGGCTTATTATGGAGGTTTAAGGTTTCGTATGGTGATGTAAGAAGTTGTTAGGAGGTGTAAGGCAACCTACATCATACTAACGTTCTTTTCGAGTTGCTAATGTGGCATGAAGAGTCGTAAGATGTACTAAGTTGTCGTACGATGATCAAATGACTCGGACGAATTCATTAGGCTTATTATGGAGGTTTAAGGTTTCGTATGGTAATGTAAGGTGTTCTTAGGAGTTGTAAGGCATCCTACATTATATTAACGTTTTTTTCGAGTTGTTAATGTGGCATGAAGAGTCGTAAGATGTACTAAGTTGTCGTACGATAATCAAATGACTCGGACGAATTCATTAGGCTTATTATGGAGGTTTAAGGTTTCGTATGGTGATGTTAGGTGTTCTTAGGAGCTGTAAGGCATCCTACATTATACTAACGTTCTTTTCGAGTTGCTAATGTGGCATGAAGAGTCGTAAGATGTACTAAGTTGACGTATGATGATCAAATGACTCGGACGAATTCATTAGGCTTATTATAGAGGTTTAAGGTTTCGTATGGTGATGTAAGGTGTTCTTAGGAGCTGTAAGGCATTCTACATTATATTAACGTTCTTTTCGAGTTGCTAATGTGGCATGAAGATTCGTAAGATGTACTAAGTTGTCGTACGATGATCAAATGACTCGGACGAATTCATTAAGTTTATTATGGAGGTTTAAGGTTTCGTATGGTGATGTAAGAAGTTGTTAGGAGGTGTAAGGCAACCTACATCATACTAACGTTCTTTTCGAGTTGCTAATGTGGCATGAAGAGTCGTAAGATGTACTAAGTTGTCGTACGATGATCAAATGACTCGGACGAATTCATTAGGCTTATTATAGAGGTTTAAGGTTTCGTATGGTGATGTAAGGTGTTCTTAGGAGCTGTAAGGCATTCTACATTATATTAACGTTCTTTTCGAGTTGCTAATGTGGCATGAAGATTCGTAAGATGTACTAAGTTGTCGTACGATGATCAAATGACTCGGACGAATTCATTAAGTTTATTATGGAGGTTTAAGGTTTCGTATGGTGATGTAAGAAGTTGTTAGGAGGTGTAAGGCAACCTACATCATACTAACGTTCTTTTCGAGTTGCTAATGTGGCATGAAGAGTCGTAAGATGTACTAAGTTGTCGTACGATGATCAAATGACTCGGACGAATTCATTAGGCTTATTATAGAGGTTTAAGGTTTCGTATGGTGATGTAAGGTGTTCTTAGGAGCTGTAAGGCATTCTACATTATATTAACGTTCTTTTCGAGTTGCTAATGTGGCATGAAGATTCGTAAGATGTACTAAGTTGTCGTACGATGATCAAATGACTCGGACGAATTCATTAGGCTTATTATGGAGGTTTAAGGTTTCGTATGGTAATGTAAGTTGTTCTTAGGAGCTGTGAGGCATCCTACATTAAACTAATGTTCTTTTCGAGTTGCTAATGTGGCATGAAGAGTCGTAAGATGTACTAAGTTGCCGTACGATGATCAAATAACTCGGACGAATTCATTAGGCTTATTATGGAGGTTTAAGGTTTCGTATGGTGATGTAAGGTGTTCTTAGGAGCTGTGAGGCATCCTACACTAAACTAATGTTCTTTTCGAGTTGCTAATGTGGCATGAAGAGTCGTAAGATGTACTAAGTTGTCGTACGATAATCAAATAACTCGGACGAATTCATTAGGCTTATTATGTAGGTTTAAGGTTTCGTATGGTGATGTAAAGTGTTGTTAGGAGGTGTAAGGCAACCTACATCATACTAACGTTTTTTTTGAGTTGCTAATGTGGCATGAAGAGTCGTAAGATGTACTAAGTTGTCGTACGATGATCAAATGACTCGGACGAATTCATTAGGCTTATTATGGAGGTTTAAGGTTTCGTATGGTGATGTAAGAAGTTGTTAGGAGGTGTAAGGCAACCTACATCATACTAACGTTCTTTTCGAGTTGCTAATGTGGCATGAAGAGTCGTAAGATGTACTAAGTTGTCGTACGATGATCAAATGACTCGGACGAATTCATTAGGCTTATTATGGAGGTTTAAGGTTTCGTATGGTAATGTAAGGTGTTCTTAGGAGTTGTAAGGCATCCTACATTATATTAACGTTTTTTTCGAGTTGTTAATGTGGCATGAAGAGTCGTAAGATGTACTAAGTTGTCGTACGATAATCAAATGACTCGGACGAATTCATTAGGCTTATTATGGAGGTTTAAGGTTTCGTATGGTGATGTTAGGTGTTCTTAGGAGCTGTAAGGCATCCTACATTATACTAACGTTCTTTTCGAGTTGCTAATGTGGCATGAAGAGTCGTAAGATGTACTAAGTTGTCGTACGATGATCAAATGACTCGGACGAATTCATTAGGCTTATTATAGAGGTTTAAGGTTTCGTATGGTGATGTAAGGTGTTCTTAGGAGCTGTAAGGCATTCTACATTATATTAACGTTCTTTTCGAGTTGCTAATGTGGCATGAAGAGTCGTAAGATGTACTAAGTTGTCGTACGATGATCAAATGACTCGGACGAATTCATTAGGCTTATTATGGAGGTTTAAGGTTTCGTATGGTGATGTAAGAAGTTGTTAGGAGGTGTAAGGCAACCTACATCATACTAACGTTCTTTTCGAGTTGCTAATGTGGCATGAAGAGTCGTAAGATGTACTAAGTTGTCGTACGATGATCAAATGACTCGGACGAATTCATTAGGCTTATTATGGAGGTTTAAGGTTTCGTATGGTAATGTAAGGTGTTCTTAGGAGCTGTAAGGCATCCTACATTATATTAACGTTCTTTTCGAGTTGTTAATGTGGCATGAAGAGTCGTAAGATGTACTAAGTTGTCGTACGATAATCAAATAACTCGAACGAATTCATTAGGCTTATTATGGAGGTTTAAGGTTTCGTATGGTGATGTAAGGTGTTCTTAGGAGTTGTAAGGCATCCAACATCATACTAACGTTCTTTTCGAGTTGCTAATGTGGCATGAAGAGTCGTAAGATGTACTAATTGTCGTACGATGATCAAATGACTCGGACGAATTCATTAGGCTTATTAAGGAGGTTTAAGGTTTCGTATGGTGATGTAAGGTGTTCTTAGGAGCTGTAAGGCATCCAACATCATACTAACGTTCTTTTCGAGTTGCTAATGTGGCATGAAGAGTCGTCAGATGTACTAAGTTGTCGTACGATGATCAAATGACTCGGACGAATTCATTAGGCTTATTATGGAGGTTTAAGGTTTCGTATGGTAATGTAAGGTGTTCTTAGGAGCTGTAAGGCATCCTACATTATATTAACGTTTTTTTCGAGTTGTTAATGTGGCATGAAGAGTCGTAAGATGTACTAAGTTGTCGTACGATAATCAAATGACTCGGACGAATTCATTAGGCTTATTATGGAGGTTTAAGGTTTCGTATGGTGATGTTAGGTGTTCTTAGGAGCTGTAAGGCATCCTACATTATACTAACGTTCTTTTCGAGTTGCTAATGTGGCATGAAGAGTCGTAAGATGTACTAAGTTGTCGTACGATGATCAAATGACTCGGACGAATTCATTAGGCTTATTATAGAGGTTTAAGGTTTCGTATGGTGATGTAAGGTGTTCTTAGGAGCTGTAAGGCATTCTACATTATATTAACGTTCTTTTCGAGTTGCTAATGTGGCATGAAGAGTCGTAAGATGTACTAAGTTGTCGTACGATGATCAAATGACTCGGACGAATTCATTAGGCTTATTATGGAGGTTTAAGGTTTCGTATGGTGATGTAAGAAGTTGTTAGGAGGTGTAAGGCAACCTACATCATACTAACGTTCTTTTCGAGTTGCTAATGTGGCATGAAGAGTCGTAAGATGTACTAAGTTGTCGTACGATGATCAAATGACTCGGACGAATTCATTAGGCTTATTATGGAGGTTTAAGGTTTCGTATGGTAATGTAAGGTGTTCTTAGGAGCTGTAAGGCATCCTACATTATATTAACGTTCTTTTCGAGTTGTTAATGTGGCATGAAGAGTCGTAAGATGTACTAAGTTGTCGTACGATAATCAAATAACTCGAACGAATTCATTAGGCTTATTATGGAGGTTTAAGGTTTCGTATGGTGATGTAAGGTGTTCTTAGGAGTTGTAAGGCATCCAACATCATACTAACGTTCTTTTCGAGTTGCTAATGTGGCATGAAGAGTCGTAAGATGTACTAATTGTCGTACGATGATCAAATGACTCGGACGAATTCATTAGGCTTATTAAGGAGGTTTAAGGTTTCGTATGGTGATGTAAGGTGTTCTTAGGAGCTGTAAGGCATCCAACATCATACTAACGTTCTTTTCGAGTTGCTAATGTGGCATGAAGAGTCATAAGATGTACTAAGTTGTCGTACGATAATCAAATCACTCGGACGAATTCATTAGGCTTATTATGGAGGTTTAAGGTTTCGTATGGAGATGTAAGGTGTTCTTAGGAGCTGTGAGGCATTCTACATTAAACTAATGTTCTTTTCGAGTTGCTAATGTGGCATTAAGAGTCGTAAGATGTACTAAGTTGCCGTACGATGATCAAATGACTCGGACGAATTCATTAGGCTTATTATGGAGGTTTAAGGTTTCGTATGGTGATGTAAGAAGTTGTTAGGAGGTGTAAGGCAACCTACATCATACTAACGTTCTTTTCGAGTTGCTAATGTGGCATGAAGAGTCGTAAGATGTACTAAGTTGTCGTACGATGATCAAATGACTCGGACGAATTCATTAGGCTTATTATGGAGGTTTAAGGTTTCGTATGGTAATGTAAGGTGTTCTTAGGAGTTGTAAGGCATCCTACATTATATTAACGTTTTTTTCGAGTTGTTAATGTGGCATGAAGAGTCGTAAGATGTACTAAGTTGTCGTACGATGATCAAATGACTCGGACGAATTCATTAGGCTTATTATGGAGGTTTAAGGTTTCGTATGGTGATGTAAGAAGTTGTTAGGAGGTGTAAGGCAACCTACATCATACTAACGTTCTTTTCGAGTTGCTAATGTGGCATGAAGAGTCGTAAGATGTACTAAGTTGTCGTACGATGATCAAATGACTCGGACGAATTCATTAGGCTTATTATGGAGGTTTAAGGTTTCGTATGGTAATGTAAGGTGTTCTTAGGAGTTGTAAGGCATCCTACATTATATTAACGTTTTTTTCGAGTTGTTAATGTGGCATGAAGAGTCGTAAGATGTACTAAGTTGTCGTACGATAATCAAATGACTCGGACGAATTCATTAGGCTTATTATGGAGGTTTAAGGTTTCGTATGGTGATGTTAGGTGTTCTTAGGAGCTGTAAGGCATCCTACATTATACTAACGTTCTTTTCGAGTTGCTAATGTGGCATGAAGAGTCGTAAGATGTACTAAGTTGTCGTACGATGATCAAATGACTCGGACGAATTCATTAGGCTTATTATAGAGGTTTAAGGTTTCGTATGGTGATGTAAGGTGTTCTTAGGAGCTGTAAGGCATTCTACATTATATTAACGTTCTTTTCGAGTTGCTAATGTGGCATGAAGAGTCGTAAGATGTACTAAGTTGTCGTACGATGATCAAATGACTCGGACGAATTCATTAGGCTTATTATGGAGGTTTAAGGTTTCGTATGGTGATGTAAGAAGTTGTTAGGAGGTGTAAGGCAACCTACATCATACTAACGTTCTTTTCGAGTTGCTAATGTGGCATGAAGAGTCGTAAGATGTACTAAGTTGTCGTACGATGATCAAATGACTCGGACGAATTCATTAGGCTTATTATGGAGGTTTAAGGTTTCGTATGGTAATGTAAGGTGTTCTTAGGAGCTGTAAGGCATCCTACATTATATTAACGTTCTTTTCGAGTTGTTAATGTGGCATGAAGAGTCGTAAGATGTACTAAGTTGTCGTACGATAATCAAATAACTCGAACGAATTCATTAGGCTTATTATGGAGGTTTAAGGTTTCGTATGGTGATGTAAGGTGTTCTTAGGAGTTGTAAGGCATCCAACATCATACTAACGTTCTTTTCGAGTTGCTAATGTGGCATGAAGAGTCGTAAGATGTACTAATTGTCGTACGATGATCAAATGACTCGGACGAATTCATTAGGCTTATTAAGGAGGTTTAAGGTTTCGTATGGTGATGTAAGGTGTTCTTAGGAGCTGTAAGGCATCCAACATCATACTAACGTTCTTTTCGAGTTGCTAATGTGGCATGAAGAGTCGTCAGATGTACTAAGTTGTCGTACGATGATCAAATGACTCGGACGAATTCATTAGGCTTATTATGGAGGTTTAAGGTTTCGTATGGTAATGTAAGGTGTTCTTAGGAGCTGTAAGGCATCCTACATTATATTAACGTTTTTTTCGAGTTGTTAATGTGGCATGAAGAGTCGTAAGATGTACTAAGTTGTCGTACGATAATCAAATGACTCGGACGAATTCATTAGGCTTATTATGGAGGTTTAAGGTTTCGTATGGTGATGTTAGGTGTTCTTAGGAGCTGTAAGGCATCCTACATTATACTAACGTTCTTTTCGAGTTGCTAATGTGGCATGAAGAGTCGTAAGATGTACTAAGTTGTCGTACGATGATCAAATGACTCGGACGAATTCATTAGGCTTATTATAGAGGTTTAAGGTTTCGTATGGTGATGTAAGGTGTTCTTAGGAGCTGTAAGGCATTCTACATTATATTAACGTTCTTTTCGAGTTGCTAATGTGGCATGAAGAGTCGTAAGATGTACTAAGTTGTCGTACGATGATCAAATGACTCGGACGAATTCATTAGGCTTATTATGGAGGTTTAAGGTTTCGTATGGTGATGTAAGAAGTTGTTAGGAGGTGTAAGGCAACCTACATCATACTAACGTTCTTTTCGAGTTGCTAATGTGGCATGAAGAGTCGTAAGATGTACTAAGTTGTCGTACGATGATCAAATGACTCGGACGAATTCATTAGGCTTATTATGGAGGTTTAAGGTTTCGTATGGTAATGTAAGGTGTTCTTAGGAGCTGTAAGGCATCCTACATTATATTAACGTTCTTTTCGAGTTGTTAATGTGGCATGAAGAGTCGTAAGATGTACTAAGTTGTCGTACGATAATCAAATAACTCGAACGAATTCATTAGGCTTATTATGGAGGTTTAAGGTTTCGTATGGTGATGTAAGGTGTTCTTAGGAGTTGTAAGGCATCCAACATCATACTAACGTTCTTTTCGAGTTGCTAATGTGGCATGAAGAGTCGTAAGATGTACTAATTGTCGTACGATGATCAAATGACTCGGACGAATTCATTAGGCTTATTAAGGAGGTTTAAGGTTTCGTATGGTGATGTAAGGTGTTCTTAGGAGCTGTAAGGCATCCAACATCATACTAACGTTCTTTTCGAGTTGCTAATGTGGCATGAAGAGTCATAAGATGTACTAAGTTGTCGTACGATAATCAAATCACTCGGACGAATTCATTAGGCTTATTATGGAGGTTTAAGGTTTCGTATGGAGATGTAAGGTGTTCTTAGGAGCTGTGAGGCATTCTACATTAAACTAATGTTCTTTTCGAGTTGCTAATGTGGCATTAAGAGTCGTAAGATGTACTAAGTTGCCGTACGATGATCAAATAACTCGGACGAATTCATTAGGCTTATTATGGAGGTTTAAGGTTTCGTATGGTGATGTAAGGTGTTCTTAGGAGCTGTGAGGCATCCTACATTAAACTAATGTTTTTTTTAGTTGCTAATGTGGCATAAAGAGTCGTAAGATGTACTAAGTTGACGTACGATGATCAAATGACTCGGACGAATTCATTAGGCTTATTATGGAGGTTTAAGGTTTCGTATGGTGATGTAAGGTGTTCTTAGGAGCTGTAAGGCATTCTACATTATATTAACGTTCTTTTCGAGTTGCTAATGTGGCATGAAGATTCGTAAGATGTACTAAGTTGTCGTACGATGATCAAATGACTCGGACGAATTCATTAAGTTTATTATGGAGGTTTAAGGTTTCGTATGGTGATGTAAGAAGTTAAGGCAACCTACATCATACTAACGTTCTTTTCGAGTTGCTAATGTGGCATGAAGAGTCGTAAGATGTACTAAGTTGTCGTACGATGATCAAATGACTCGGACGAATTCATTAGGCTTATTATAGAGGTTTAAGGTTTCGTATGGTGATGTAAGGTGTTCTTAGGAGCTGTAAGGCATCCAACATCATACTAACGTTCTTTTCGAGTTGCTAATGTGGCATGAAGATTCGTAAGATGTACTAAGTTGTCGTACGATAATCAAATCACTCGGACGAATTCATTAGGCTTATTATGGAGGTTTAAGGTTTCGTATGGAGATGTAAGGTGTTCTTAGGAGCTGTGAGGCATTCTACATTAAACTAATGTTCTTTTCGAGTTGCTAATGTGGCATTAAGAGTCGTAAGATGTACTAAGTTGCCGTACGATGATCAAATAACTCGGACGAATTCATTAGGCTTATTATGGAGGTTTAAGGTTTCGTATAGTGATGTAAGGTGTTCTTAGGAGCTGTGAGGCATCCTACATTAAACTAATGTTTTTTTTAGTTGCTAATGTGGCATAAAGAGTCGTAAGATGTACTAAGTTGACGTACGATGATCAAATGACTCGGACGAATTCATTAGGCTTATTATGGAGGTTTAAGGTTTCGTATGGTGATGTAAGGTGTTCTTAGGAGCTGTAAGGCATTCTACATTATACTAACGTTCTTTTCGAGTTGCTAATGTGGCATGAAGATTCGTAAGATGTACTAAGTTGTCGTACGATGATCAAATGACTCGGACGAATTCATTAAGTTTATTATGGAGGTTTAAGGTTTCGTATGGTGATGTAAGAAGTTGTTAGGAGGTGTAAGGCAACCTACATCATACTAACGTTCTTTTCGAGTTGCTAATGTGGCATGAAGAGTCGTAAGATGTACTAAGTTGTCGTACGATGATCAAAAGACTCGGACGAATTCATTAGGCTTATTATGGAGGTTTAAGGTTTCGTATGGTAATGTAAGGTGTTCTTAGGAGCTGTAAGGTATCCTACATTATATTAACGTTCTTTTCGAGTTGTTAATGTGGCATGAAGAGTCGTAAGATGTACTAAGTTGTCGTACGATAATCAAATGACTCGGACGAATTCATTAGGCTTATTATGGAGGTTTAAGGTTTCGTATGGTGATGTAAGGTGTTCTTAGGAGCTGTAAGGCATCCTACATTATACTAACGTTCTTTTCGAGTTGCTAATGTGGCATGAAGAGTCATAAGATGTACTAAGTTGCCGTACGATGATCAAATAACTCGGACGAATTCATTAGGCTTATTATGGAGGTTTAAGGTTTCGTATGGTGATGTAAGGTGTTCTTAGGAGCTGTGAGGCATCCTACATTAAACTAATGTTTTTTTTGAGTTGCTAATGTGGCATAAAGAGTCGTAAGATGTACTAAGTTGACGTACGATGATCAAATGACTCAGACGAATTCATTAGGCTTATTATGGAGGTTTAAGGATTCGTATGGTGATGTAAGGTGTTCTTAGGAGCTGTAAGGCATCCTACATTATACTAACGTTCTTTTCGAGTTGCTAATGTGGCATGAAGAGTCATAAGATGTACTAAGTTGCCGTACGATGATCAAATAACTCGGACGAATTCATTAGGCTTATTATGGAGGTTTAAGGTTTCGTATGGTGATGTAAGGTGTTCTTAGGAGCTGTGAGGCATCCTACACTAAACTAATGTTCTTTTCGAGTTGCTAATGTGGCATGAAGAGTCGGAAGATGTACTAAGTTGTCGTACGATAATCAAATGACTCAGACGAATTCATTAGGCTTATTATGGAGGTTTAAGGTTTCGTATGGTAATGTAAGGTGTTCTTAGGAGCTGTAAGGCATCCTACATTATACTAACGTTCTTTTCGAGTTGCTAATGTGGCATGAAGAGTCATAAGATGTACTAAGTTGTCGTACGATGATCAAATGACTCGGACGAATTCATTAAGTTTATTATGGAGGTTTAAGGTTTCGTATGGTGATGTAAGAAGTTGTTAGGAGGTGTAAGGCAACCTACATCATACTAACGTTCTTTTCGAGTTGCTAATGTGGCATGAAGAGTCGTAAGATGTACTAAGTTGTCGTACGATGATCAAATGACTCGGACGAATTCATTAGGCTTATTATGGAGGTTTAAGGTTTCGTATGGTAATGTAAGGTGTTCTTAGGAGCTGTAAGGCATCCTACATTATATTAACGTTCTTTTCGAGTTGTTAATGTGGCATGAAGAGTCGTAAGATGTACTAAGTTGTCGTACGATAATCAAATGACTCGGACGAATTCATTAGGCTTATTATGGAGGTTTAAGGTTTCGTATGGTGATGTTAGGTGTTCTTAGGAGCTGTAAGGCATCCTACATTATACTAACGTTCTTTTCGAGTTGCTAATGTGGCATGAAGAGTCATAAGATGTACTAAGTTGTCGTACGATGATCAAATAACTCGGACGAATTCATTAGGCTTATTATGGAGGTTTAAGGTTTCGTATGGTGATGTAAGGTGTTCTTAGGAGCTGTGAGGCATCCTACACTAAACTAATGTTCTTTTCGAGTTGCTAATGTGGCATGAAGAGTCGTAAGATGTACTAAGTTGCCGTACGATGATCAAATAACTCGGACGAATTCATTAGGCTTATTATGGAGGTTTAAGGTTTCGTATGGTGATGTAAGGTGTTCTTAGGAGCTGTGAGGCATCCTACATTAAACTAATGTTTTTTTTAGTTGCTAATGTGGCATAAAGAGTCGTAAGATGTACTAAGTTGACGTATGATTATCAAATGACTCGGACGAATTCATTAGGCTTATTATTGAGGTTTAAGGTTTCGTAAGGTGATGTAAGGTGTTCTTAGGAGCTGTAAGGCATTCTACATTATATTAACGTTCTTTTCGAGTTGCTAATGTGGCATGAAGATTCGTAAGATGTACTAAGTTGTCGTACGATGATCAAATGACTCGGACGAATTCATTAAGTTTATTATGGAGGTTTAAGGTTTCGTATGGTGATGTAAGAAGTTGTTAGGAGGTGTAAGGCAACCTACATCATACTAACGTTCTTTTCGAGTTGCTAATGTGGCATGAAGAGTCGTAAGATGTACTAAGTTGTCGTACGATGATCAAATGACTCGGACGAATTCATTAGGCTTATTATAGAGGTTTAAGGTTTCGTATGGTGATGTAAGGTGTTCTTAGGAGCTGTAAGGCATTCTACATTATATTAACGTTCTTTTCGAGTTGCTAATGTGGCATGAAGATTCGTAAGATGTACTAAGTTGTCGTACGATGATCAAATGACTCGGACGAATTCATTAGGCTTATTATGGAGGTTTAAGGTTTCGTATGGTAATGTAAGGTGTTCTTAGGAGCTGTGAGGCATCCTACATTAAACTAATGTTCTTTTCGAGTTGCTAATGTGGCATGAAGAGTCGTAAGATGTACTAAGTTGCCGTACGATGATCAAATAACTCGGACGAATTCATTAGGCTTATTATGGAGGTTTAAGGTTTCGTATGGTAATGTAAGGTGTTCTTAGGAGCTGTAAGGCATCCTACATTATATTAACGTTCTTTTCGAGTTGTTAATGTGGCATGAAGAGTCGTAAGATGTACTAAGTTGTCGTACGATAATCAAATGACTCGGACGAATTCATTAGGCTTATTATGGAGGTTTAAGGTTTCGTATGGTGATGTTAGGTGTTCTTAGGAGCTGTAAGGCATCCTACATTATACTAACGTTCTTTTCGAGTTGCTAATGTGGCATGAAGAGTCATAAGATGTACTAAGTTGTCGTACGATGATCAAATAACTCGGACGAATTCATTAGGCTTATTATGGAGGTTTAAGGTTTCGTATGGTGATGTAAGGTGTTCTTAGGAGCTGTGAGGCATCCTACACTAAACTAATGTTCTTTTCGAGTTGCTAATGTGGCATGAAGAGTCGTAAGATGTACTAAGTTGCCGTACGATGATCAAATAACTCGGACGAATTCATTAGGCTTATTATGGAGGTTTAAGGTTTCGTATGGTGATGTAAGGTGTTCTTAGGAGCTGTGAGGCATCCTACATTAAACTAATGTTTTTTTTAGTTGCTAATGTGGCATAAAGAGTCGTAAGATGTACTAAGTTGACGTATGATTATCAAATGACTCGGACGAATTCATTAGGCTTATTATTGAGGTTTAAGGTTTCGTAAGGTGATGTAAGGTGTTCTTAGGAGCTGTAAGGCATTCTACATTATATTAACGTTCTTTTCGAGTTGCTAATGTGGCATGAAGATTCGTAAGATGTACTAAGTTGTCGTACGATGATCAAATGACTCGGACGAATTCATTAAGTTTATTATGGAGGTTTAAGGTTTCGTATGGTGATGTAAGAAGTTGTTAGGAGGTGTAAGGCAACCTACATCATACTAACGTTCTTTTCGAGTTGCTAATGTGGCATGAAGAGTCGTAAGATGTACTAAGTTGTCGTACGATGATCAAATGACTCGGACGAATTCATTAGGCTTATTATAGAGGTTTAAGGTTTCGTATGGTGATGTAAGGTGTTCTTAGGAGCTGTAAGGCATTCTACATTATATTAACGTTCTTTTCGAGTTGCTAATGTGGCATGAAGATTCGTAAGATGTACTAAGTTGTCGTACGATGATCAAATGACTCGGACGAATTCATTAGGCTTATTATGGAGGTTTAAGGTTTCGTATGGTAATGTAAGGTGTTCTTAGGAGCTGTGAGGCATCCTACATTAAACTAATGTTCTTTTCGAGTTGCTAATGTGGCATGAAGAGTCGTAAGATGTACTAAGTTGCCGTACGATGATCAAATAACTCGGACGAATTCATTAGGCTTATTATGGAGGTTTAAGGTTTCGTATGGTGATGTAAGGTGTTCTTAGGAGCTGTGAGGCATCCTACACTAAACTAATGTTCTTTTCGAGTTGCTAATGTGGCATGAAGAGTCGTAAGATGTACTAAGTTGTCGTACGATAATCAAATAACTCGGACGAATTCATTAGGCTTATTATGTAGGTTTAAGGTTTCGTATGGTGATGTAAAGTGTTGTTAGGAGGTGTAAGGCAACCTACATCATACTAACGTTTTTTTTGAGTTGCTAATGTGGCATGAAGAGTCGTAAGATGTACTAAGTTGTCGTACGATGATCAAATGACTCGGACGAATTCATTAGGCTTATTATGGAGGTTTAAGGTTTCGTATGGTGATGTAAGAAGTTGTTAGGAGGTGTAAGGCAACCTACATCATACTAACGTTCTTTTCGAGTTGCTAATGTGGCATGAAGAGTCGTAAGATGTACTAAGTTGTCGTACGATGATCAAATGACTCGGACGAATTCATTAGGCTTATTATGGAGGTTTAAGGTTTCGTATGGTAATGTAAGGTGTTCTTAGGAGCTGTAAGGCATCCTACATTATATTAACGTTCTTTTCGAGTTGTTAATGTGGCATGAAGAGTCGTAAGATGTACTAAGTTGTCGTACGATAATCAAATGACTCGGACGAATTCATTAGGCTTTCTATGGAGGTTTAAGGTTTCGTATGGTGATGTTAGGTGTTCTTAGGAGCTGTAAGGCATCCTACATTATACTAACGTTCTTTTCGAGTTGCTAATGTGGCATGAAGAGTCGTAAGATGTACTAAGTTGCCGTACGATGATCAAATAACTCGGACGAATTCATTAGGCTTATTATGGAGGTTTAAGGTTTCGTATGGTGATGTAAGGTGTTCTTAGGAGCTGTGAGGCATCCTACACTAAACTAATGTTCTTTTCGAGTTGCTAATGTGGCATGAAGAGTCGTAAGATGTACTAAGTTGTCGTAAGATAATCAAATAACTCGGACGAATTCATTAGGCTTATTATGTAGGTTTAAGGTTTCGTATGGTGATGTAAAGTGTTGTTAGGAGGTGTAAGGCAACCTACATCATACTAACGTTTTTTTTTAGTTGCTAATGTGGCATGAAGAGTCGTAAGATGTACTAAGTTGTCGTACGATGATCAAATGACTCGGACGAATTCATTAGGCTTATTATGGAGGTTTAAGGTTTCGTATGGTGATGTAAGAAGTTGTTAGGAGGTGTAAGGCAACCTACATCATACTAACGTTCTTTTCGAGTTGCTAATGTGGCATGAAGAGTCGTAAGATGTACTAAGTTGTCGTACGATGATCAAATGACTCGGACGAATTCATTAGGCTTATTATGGAGGTTTAAGGTTTCGTATGGTAATGTAAGGTGTTCTTAGGAGCTGTAAGGCATCCTACATTATATTAACGTTCTTTTCGAGTTGTTAATGTGGCATGAAGAGTCGTAAGATGTACTAAGTTGTCGTACGATAATCAAATGACTCGGACGAATTCATTAGGCTTATTATGGAGGTTTAAGGTTTCGTATGGTGATGTTAGGTGTTCTTAGGAGCTGTAAGGCATCCTACATTATACTAACGTTCTTTTCGAGTTGCTAATGTGGCATGAAGAGTCATAAGATGTACTAAGTTGTCGTACGATGATCAAATAACTCGGACGAATTCATTAGGCTTATTATGGAGGTTTAAGGTTTCGTATGGTGATGTAAGGTGTTCTTAGGAGCTGTGAGGCATCCTACACTAAACTAATGTTCTTTTCGAGTTGCTAATGTGGCATGAAGAGTCGTAAGATGTACTAAGTTGCCGTACGATGATCAAATAACTCGGACGAATTCATTAGGCTTATTATGGAGGTTTAAGGTTTCGTATGGTGATGTAAGGTGTTCTTAGGAGCTGTGAGGCATCCTACATTAAACTAATGTTTTTTTAGTTGCTAATGTGGCATAAAGAGTCGTAAGATGTACTAAGTTGACGTATGATGATCAAATGACTCGGACGAATTCATTAGGCTTATTATAGAGGTTTAAGGTTTCGTATGGTGATGTAAGGTGTTCTTAGGAGCTGTAAGGCATTCTACATTATATTAACGTTCTTTTCGAGTTGCTAATGTGGCATGAAGATTCGTAAGATGTACTAAGTTGTCGTACGATGATCAAATGACTCGGACGAATTCATTAAGTTTATTATGGAGGTTTAAGGTTTCGTATGGTGATGTAAGAAGTTGTTAGGAGGTGTAAGGCAACCTACATCATACTAACGTTCTTTTCGAGTTGCTAATGTGGCATGAAGAGTCGTAAGATGTACTAAGTTGTCGTACGATGATCAAATGACTCGGACGAATTCATTAGGCTTATTATAGAGGTTTAAGGTTTCGTATGGTGATGTAAGGTGTTCTTAGGAGCTGTAAGGCATTCTACATTATATTAACGTTCTTTTCGAGTTGCTAATGTGGCATGAAGATTCGTAAGATTTACTAAGTTGTCGTACGATGATCAAATGACTCGGACGAATTCATTAGGCTTATTATGGAGGTTTAAGGTTTCGTATGGTAATGTAAGGTGTTCTTAGGAGCTGTGAGGCATCCTACATTAAACTAATGTTCTTTTCGAGTTGCTAATGTGGCATGAAGAGTCGTAAGATGTACTAAGTTGCCGTACGATGATCAAATAACTCGGACGAATTCATTAGGCTTATTATGGAGGTTTAAGGTTTCGTATGGTGATGTAAGGTGTTCTTAGGAGCTGTGAGGCATCCTACATTAAACTAATGTTTTTTTTAGTTGCTAATGTGGCATAAAGAGTCGTAAGATGTACTAAGTTGACGTATGATGATCAAATGACTCGGACGAATTCATTAGGCTTATTATAGAGGTTTAAGGTTTCGTATGGTGATGTAAGGTGTTCTTAGGAGCTGTAAGGCATTCTACATTATATTAACGTTCTTTTCGAGTTGCTAATGTGGCATGAAGATTCGTAAGATGTACTAAGTTGTCGTACGATGATCAAATGACTCGGACGAATTCATTAAGTTTATTATGGAGGTTTAAGGTTTCGTATGGTGATGTAAGAAGTTGTTAGGAGGTGTAAGGCAACCTACATCATACTAACGTTCTTTTCGAGTTGCTAATGTGGCATGAAGAGTCGTAAGATGTACTAAGTTGTCGTACGATGATCAAAAGACTCGGACGAATTCATTAGGCTTATTATGGAGGTTTAAGGTTTCGTATGGTAATGTAAGGTGTTCTTAGGAGCTGTAAGGCATCCTACATTATATTAACGTTCTTTTCGAGTTGTTAATGTGGCATGAAGAGTCGTAAGATGTACTAAGTTGTCGTACGATAATCAAATGACTCGGACGAATTCATTAGGCTTATTATGGAGGTTTAAGGTTTCGTATGGTGATGTAAGGTGTTCTTAGGAGCTGTAAGGCATCCTACATTATACTAAAGTTCTTTTCGAGTTGCTAATGTGGCATGAAGAGTCATAAGATGTACTAAGTTGCCGTACGATGATCAAATAACTCGGACGAATTCATTAGGCTTATTATGGAGGTTTAAGGTTTCGTATGGTGATGTAAGGTGTTCTTAGAAGCTGTGAGGCATCCTACATTAAACTAATGTTTTTTTTGAGTTGCTAATGTGGCATAAAGAGTCGTAAGATGTACTAAGTTGACGTACGATGATCAAATGACTCAGACGAATTCATTAGGCTTATTATGGAGGTTTAAGGTTTCGTATGGTGATGTAAGGTGTTCTTAGGAGCTGTAAGGCATCCTACATTATACTAACGTTCTTTTCGAGTTGCTAATGTGGCATGAAGAGTCATAAGATGTACTAAGTTGCCGTACGATGATCAAATAACTCGGACGAATTCATTAGGCTTATTATGGAGGTTTAAGGTTTCGTATGGTGATGTAAGGTGTTCTTAGGAGCTGTGAGGCATCCTACACTAAACTAATGTTCTTTTCGAGTTGCTAATGTGGCATGAAGAGTCGTAAGATGTACTAAGTTGTCGTACGATAATCAAATGACTCAAACGAATTCATTAGGCTTATTATGGAGGTTTAAGGTTTCTTATGGTAATGTAAGGTGTTCTTAGGAGCTGTAAGGCATCCTACATTATATTAGGGTTCTTTTCGAGTTGTTAATGTGGCATGAAGAGTCGTAAGATGTACTAAGTTGTCGTACGATAATCAAATGACTCGGACGAATTCATTAGGCTTATTATGGAGGTTTAAGGTTTCGTATGGTGATGTAAGGTGTTCTTAGGAGCTGTAAGGCATCCTACATTATACTAACGTTCTTTTCGAGTTGCTAATGTGGCATGAAGAGTCATAAGATGTACTAAGTTGTCGTACGATGATCAAATGACTCGGACGAATTCATTAGGCTTATTATGGAGGTTTAAGGTTTCGTATGGTGATGTAAGAAGTTGTTAGGAGGTGTAAGGCAACCTACATCATACTAACGTTCTTTTCGAGTTGCTAATGTGGCATGAAGAGTCGTAAGATGTACTAAGTTGTCGTACGATTATCAAATGACTCGGACGAATTCATTAGGCTTATTATGGAGGTTTAAGGTTTCGTATGGTAATGTAAGGTGTTCTTAGGAGCTGTAAGGCATCCTACATTATATTAACGTTCTTTTCGAGTTGTTAATGTGGCATGAAGAGTCGTAAGATGTACTAAGTTGTCGTACGATAATCAAATGACTCGGACGAATTCATTAGGCTTATTATGGAGGTTTAAGGTTTCGTATGGTGATGTTAGGTGTTCTTAGGAGCTGTAAGGCATCCTACATTATACTAACGTTCTTTTCGAGTTGCTAATGTGGCATGAAGAGTCGTAAGATGTACTAAGTTGCCGTACGATGATCAAATAACTCGGACGAATTCATTAGGCTTATTATGGAGGTTTAAGGTTTCGTATGGTGATGTAAGGTGTTCTTAGGAGCTGTGAGGCATCCTACACTAAACTAATGTTCTTTTCGAGTTGCTAATGTGGCATGAAGAGTCGTAAGATGTACTAAGTTGTCGTAAGATAATCAAATAACTCGGACGAATTCATTAGGCTTATTATGTAGGTTTAAGGTTTCGTATGGTGATGTAAAGTGTTGTTAGGAGGTGTAAGGCAACCTACATCATACTAACGTTTTTTTTGAGTTGCTAATGTGGCATGAAGAGTCGTAAGATGTACTAAGTTGTCGTACGATGATCAAATGACTCGGACGAATTCATTAGGCTTATTATGGAGGTTTAAGGTTTCGTATGGTGATGTAAGAAGTTGTTAGGAGGTGTAAGGCATCCTACATTATATTAACGTTCTTTTCGAGTTGCTAATGTGGCATGAAGAGTCGTAAGATGTACTAAGTTGTCGTACGATAATCAAATGACTCGGACGAATTCATTAGGCTTATTATGGAGGTTTAGGGTTTCGTATGGTGATGTTAGGTGTTCTTAGGAGCTGTAAGGCATCCTACATTATACTAACGTTCTTTTCGAGTTGCTAATGTGGCATGAAGAGTCATAAGATGTACTAAGTTGTCGTACGATGATCAAATAACTCGGACGAATTCATTAGGCTTATTATGGAGGTTTAAGGTTTCGTATGGTGATGTAAGGTGTTCTTAGGAGCTGTGAGGCATCCTACACTAAACTAATGTTCTTTTCGAGTTGCTAATGTGGCATGAAGAGTCGTAAGATGTACTAAGTTGCCGTACGATGATCAAATAACTCGGACGAATTCATTAGGCTTATTATGGAGGTTTAAGGTTTCGTATGGTGATGTAAGGTGTTCTTAGGAGCTGTGAGGCATCCTACATTAAACTAATGTTTTTTTTAGTTGCTAATGTGGCATAAAGAGTCGTAAGATGTACTAAGTTGACGTATGATGATCAAATGACTCGGACGAATTCATTAGGCTTATTATAGAGGTTTAAGGTTTCGTATGGTGATGTAAGGTGTTCTTAGGAGCTGTAAGGCATTCTACATTATATTAACGTTCTTTTCGAGTTGCTAATGTGGCATGAAGATTCGTAAGATGTACTAAGTTGTCGTACGATGATCAAATGACTCGGACGAATTCATTAAGTTTATTATGGAGGTTTAAGGTTTCGTATGGTGATGTAAGAAGTTGTTAGGAGGTGTAAGGCAACCTACATCATACTAACGTTCTTTTCGAGTTGCTAATGTGGCATGAAGAGTCGTAAGATGTACTAAGTTGTCGTACGATGATCAAATGACTCGGACGAATTCATTAGGCTTATTATAGAGGTTTAAGGTTTCGTATGGTGATGTAAGGTGTTCTTAGGAGCTGTAAGGCATTCTACATTATATTAACGTTCTTTTCGAGTTGCTAATGTGGCATGAAGATTCGTAAGATTTACTAAGTTGTCGTACGATGATCAAATGACTCGGACGAATTCATTAGGCTTATTATGGAGGTTTAAGGTTTCGTATGGTAATGTAAGGTGTTCTTAGGAGCTGTGAGGCATCCTACATTAAACTAATGTTCTTTTCGAGTTGCTAATGTGGCATGAAGAGTCGTAAGATGTACTAAGTTGACGTACGATGATCAAATCACTCGGACGAATTCATTAGGCTTATTATGGAGGTTTAAGGTTTCGTATGGAGATGTAAGGTGTTCTTAGGAGCTGTGAGGCATCCTACATTAAACTAATGTTCTTTTCGAGTTGCTAATGTGGCATGAAGAGTCGTAAGATGTACTAAGTTTCCGTACGATGATCAAATAACTCGGACGAATTCATTAGGCTTATTATGTAGGTTTAAGGTTTCGTATGGTGATGTAAAGTGTTGTTAGGAGGTGTAAGGCAACCTACATCATACTAACGTTTTTTTTGAGTTGCTAATGTGGCATGAAGAGTCGTAAGATGTACTAAGTTGTCGTACGATGATCAAATGACTCGGACGAATTCATTAGGCTTATTATGGAGGTTTAAGGTTTCGTATGGTAATGTAAGGTGTTCTTAGGAGCTGTAAGGCATCCAACATCATACTAACGTTCTTTTCGAGTTGCTAATGTGGCATGAAGAGTCGTAAGATGTACTAAGTTGTCGTACGATGATCAAAAGACTCGGACGAATTCATTAGGCTTATTATGGAGGTTTAAGGTTTCGTATGGTAATGTAAGGTGTTCTTAGGAGCTGTAAGGCATCCTACATTATATTAACGTTCTTTTCGAGTTGTTAATGTGGCATGAAGAGTCGTAAGATGTACTAAGTTGTCGTACGATAATCAAATGACTCGGACGAATTCATTAGGCTTATTATGGAGGTTTAGGGTTTCGTATGGTGATGTTAGGTGTTCTTAGGAGCTGTAAGGCATCCTACATTATACTAACGTTCTTTTCGAGTTGCTAATGTGGCATGAAGAGTCATAAGATGTACTAAGTTGTCGTACGATGATCAAATAACTCGGACGAATTCATTAGGCTTATTATGGAGGTTTAAGGTTTCGTATGGTGATGTAAGGTGTTCTTAGGAGCTGTGAGGCATCCTACACTAAACTAATGTTCTTTTCGAGTTGCTAATGTGGCATGAAGAGTCGTAAGATGTACTAAGTTGCCGTACGATGATCAAATAACTCGGACGAATTCATTAGGCTTATTATGGAGGTTTAAGGTTTCGTATGGTGATGTAAGGTGTTCTTAGGAGCTGTGAGGCATCCTACATTAAACTAATGTTTTTTTTAGTTGCTAATGTGGCATAAAGAGTCGTAAGATGTACTAAGTTGACGTATGATGATCAAATGACTCGGACGAATTCATTAGGCTTATTATAGAGGTTTAAGGTTTCGTATGGTGATGTAAGGTGTTCTTAGGAGCTGTAAGGCATTCTACATTATATTAACGTTCTTTTCGAGTTGCTAATGTGGCATGAAGATTCGTAAGATGTACTAAGTTGTCGTACGATGATCAAATGACTCGGACGAATTCATTAAGTTTATTATGGAGGTTTAAGGTTTCGTATGGTGATGTAAGAAGTTGTTAGGAGGTGTAAGGCAACCTACATCATACTAACGTTCTTTTCGAGTTGCTAATGTGGCATGAAGAGTCGTAAGATGTACTAAGTTGTCGTACGATGATCAAATGACTCGGACGAATTCATTAGGCTTATTATAGAGGTTTAAGGTTTCGTATGGTGATGTAAGGTGTTCTTAGGAGCTGTAAGGCATTCTACATTATATTAACGTTCTTTTCGAGTTGCTAATGTGGCATGAAGATTCGTAAGATTTACTAAGTTGTCGTACGATGATCAAATGACTCGGACGAATTCATTAGGCTTATTATGGAGGTTTAAGGTTTCGTATGGTGATGTAAGGTGTTCTTAGGAGCTGTAAGGCATCCTACATTATACTAAAGTTCTTTTCGAGTTGCTAATGTGGCATGAAGAGTCATAAGATGTACTAAGTTGCCGTACGATGATCAAATAACTCGGACGAATTCATTAGGCTTATTATGGAGGTTTAAGGTTTCGTATGGTGATGTAAGGTGTTCTTAGAAGCTGTGAGGCATCCTACATTAAACTAATGTTTTTTTTGAGTTGCTAATGTGGCATAAAGAGTCGTAAGATGTACTAAGTTGACGTACGATGATCAAATGACTCAGACGAATTCATTAGGCTTATTATGGAGGTTTAAGGTTTCGTATGGTGATGTAAGGTGTTCTTAGGAGCTGTAAGGCATCCTACATTATACTAACGTTCTTTTCGAGTTGCTAATGTGGCATGAAGAGTCATAAGATGTACTAAGTTGCCGTACGATGATCAAATAACTCGGACGAATTCATTAGGCTTATTATGGAGGTTTAAGGTTTCGTATGGTGATGTAAGGTGTTCTTAGGAGCTGTGAGGCATCCTACACTAAACTAATGTTCTTTTCGAGTTGCTAATGTGGCATGAAGAGTCGTAAGATGTACTAAGTTGTCGTACGATAATCAAATGACTCAGACGAATTCATTAGGCTTATTATGGAGGTTTAAGGTTTCTTATGGTAATGTAAGGTGTTCTTAGGAGCTGTAAGGCATCCTACATTATATTAGGGTTCTTTTCGAGTTGTTAATGTGGCATGAAGAGTCGTAAGATGTACTAAGTTGTCGTACGATAATCAAATGACTCGGACGAATTCATTAGGCTTATTATGGAGGTTTAAGGTTTCGTATGGTGATGTAAGGTGTTCTTAGGAGCTGTAAGGCATCCTACATTATACTAACGTTCTTTTCGAGTTGCTAATGTGGCATGAAGAGTCATAAGATGTACTAAGTTGTCGTACGATGATCAAATGACTCGGACGAATTCATTAAGTTTATTATGGAGGTTTAAGGTTTCGTATGGTGATGTAAGAAATTGTTAGGAGGTGTAAGGCAACCTACATCATACTAACGTTCTTTTCGAGTTGCTAATGTGGCATGAAGAGTCGTAAGATGTACTAAGTTGTCGTACGATGATCAAATGACTCGGACGAATTCATTAGGCTTATTATGGAGGTTTAAGGTTTCGTATGGTAATGTAAGGTGTTCTTAGGAGCTGTAAGGCATCCTACATTATATTAACGTTCTTTTCGAGTTGTTAATGTGGCATGAAGAGTCGTAAGATGTACTAAGTTGTCGTACGATAATCAAATGACTCGGACGAATTCATTAGGCTTATTATGGAGGTTTAAGGTTTCGTATGGTGATGTTAGGTGTTCTTAGGAGCTGTAAGGCATCCTACATTATACTAACGTTCTTTTCGAGTTGCTAATGTGGCATGAAGAGTCATAAGATGTACTAAGTTGTCGTACGATGATCAAATAACTCGGACGAATTCATTAGGCTTATTATGGAGGTTTAAGGTTTCGTATGGTGATGTAAGGTGTTCTTAGGAGCTGTGAGGCATCCTACATTAAACTAATGTTTTTTTTGAGTTGCTAATGTGGCATAAAGAGTCGTAAGATGTACTAAGTTGACGTACGATGATCAAATGACTCAGACGAATTCATTAGGCTTATTATGGAGGTTTAAGGTTTCGTATGGTGATGTAAGGTGTTCTTAGGAGCTGTAAGGCATCCTACATTATACTAACGTTCTTTTCGAGTTGCTAATGTGGCATGAAGAGTCATAAGATGTACTAAGTTGTCGTACGATGATCAAATGACTCGGACGAATTCATTAAGTTTATTATGGAGGTTTAAGGTTTCGTATGGTGATGTAAGAAGTTGTGAGGAGGTGTAAGGCAACCTACATCATACTAACGTTCTTTTCGAGTTGCTAATGTGGCATGAAGAGTCGTAAGATGTACTAAGTTGACGTACGATGATCAAATGACTCAGACGAATTCATTAGGCTTATTATGGAGGTTTAAGGTTTCGTATGGTGATGTAAGGTGTTCTTAGGAGCTGTAAGGCATCCTACATTATACTAACGTTCTTTTCGAGTTGCTAATGTGGCATGAAGAGTCATAAGATGTACTAAGTTGCCGTACGATGATCAAATAACTCGGACGAATTCATTAGGCTTATTATGGAGGTTTAAGGTTTCGTATGGTGATGTAAGGTGTTCTTAGGAGCTGTGAGGCATCCTACACTAAACTAATGTTCTTTTCGAGTTGCTAATGTGGCATGAAGAGTCGTAAGATGTACTAAGTTGTCGTACGATAATCAAATGACTCAGACGAATTCATTAGGCTTATTATGGAGGTTTAAGGTTTCTTATGGTAATGTAAGGTGTTCTTAGGAGCTGTAAGGCATCCTACATTATATTAACGTTCTTTTCGAGTTGTTAATGTGGCATGAAGAGTCGTAAGATGTACTAAGTTGTCGTACGATAATCAAATGACTCGGACGAATTCATTAGGCTTATTATGGAGGTTTAAGGTTTCGTACGGTGATGTAAGGTGTTCTTAGGAGCTGTAAGGCATCCTACATTATACTAACGTTCTTTTCGAGTTGCTAATGTGGCATGAAGAGTCATAAGATGTACTAAGTTGTCGTACGATGATCAAATGACTCGGACGAATTCATTAAGTTTATTATGGAGGTTTAAGGTTTCGTATGGTGATGTAAGAAGTTGTTAGGAGGTGTAAGGCAACCTACATCATACTAACGTTCTTTTCGAGTTGCTAATGTGGCATGAAGAGTCGTAAGATGTACTAAGTTGTCGTACGATGATCAAATGACTCGGACGATTTCATTAGGCTTATTATGGAGGTTTAAGGTTTCGTATGGTAATGTAAGGTGTTCTTAGGAGCTGTAAGGCATCCTACATTATATTAACGTTCTTTTCGAGTTGTTAATGTGGCATGAAGAGTCGTAAGATGTACTAAGTTGTCGTACGATAATCAAATGACTCGGACGAATTCATTAGGCTTATTATGGAGGTTTAAGGTTTCGTATGGTGATGTAAGGTGTTCTTAGGAGCTGTAAGGCATCCTACATTATACTAACGTTCTTTTCGAGTTGCTAATGTGGCATGAAGAGTCATAAGATGTACTAAGTTGTCGTACGATGATCAAATGACTCGGACGAATTCATTAAGTTTATTATGGAGGTTTAAGGTTTCGTATGGTGATGTAAGAAGTTGTTAGGAGGTGTAAGGCAACCTACATCATACTAACGTTCTTTTCGAGTTGCTAATGTGGCATGAAGAGTCGTAAGATGTACTAAGTTGTCGTACGATGATCAAATGACTCGGACGATTTCATTAGGCTTATTATGGAGGTTTAAGGTTTCGTATGGTAATGTAAGGTGTTCTTAGGAGCTGTAAGGCATCCTACATTATATTAACGTTCTTTTCGAGTTGTTAATGTGGCATGAAGAGTCGTAAGATGTACTAAGTTGTCGTACGATAATCAAATGACTCGGACGAATTCATTAGGCTTATTATGGAGGTTTAAGGTTTCGTGTGGTGATGTTAGGTGTTCTTAGGAGCTGTAAGGCATCCTACATTATACTAACGTTCTTTTCGAGTTGCTAATGTGGCATGAAGAGTCATAAGATGTACTAAGTTGTCGTACGATGATCAAATAACTCGGACGAATTCATTAGGCTTATTATGGAGGTTTAAGGTTTCGTATGGTGATGTAAGGTGTTCTTAGGAGCTGTGAGGCATCCTACACTAAACTAATGTTCTTTTCGAGTTGCTAATGTGGCATGAAGAGTCGTAAGATGTACTAAGTTGCCGTACGATGATCAAATAACTCGGACGAATTCATTAGGCTTATTATGGAGGTTTAAGGTTTCGTATGGTGATGTAAGGTGTTCTTAGGTGCTGTGAGGCATCCTACATTAAACTAATGTTTTTTTTAGTTGCTAATGTGGCATAAATAGTCGTAAGATGTACTAAGTTGACGTATGATGATCAAATGACTCGGACGAATTCATTAGGCTTATTATAGAGGTTTAAGGTTTCGTATGGTGATGTAAGGTGTTCTTAGGAGCTGTAAGGCATTCTACATTATATTAACGTTCTTTTCGAGTTGCTAATGTGGCATGAAGATTCGTAAGATGTACTAAGTTGTCGTACGATGATCAAATGACTCGGACGAACTCATTAAGTTTATTATGGAGGTTTAAGGTTTCGTATGGTGATGTAAGAAGTTGTTAGGAGGTGTAAGGCAACCTACATCATACTAACGTTCTTTTCGAGTTGCTAATGTGGCATGAAGAGTCGTAAGATTTACTAAGTTGTCGTACGATGATCAAATGACTCGGACGAATTCATTAGGCTTATTATAGAGGTTTAAGGTTTCGTATGGTGATGTAAGGTGTTCTTAGGAGCTGTAAGGCATTCTACATTATATTAACGTTCTTTTCGAGTTGCTAATGTGGCATGAAGATTCGTAAGATGTGCTAAGTTGTCGTACGATGATCAAATGACTCGGACGAATTCATTAGGCTTATTATGGAGGTTTAAGGTTTCGTATGGTAATGTAAGGTGTTCTTAGGAGCTGTGAGGCATCCTACATTAAACTAATGTTCTTTTCGAGTTGCTAATGTGGCATGAAGAGTCGTAAGATGTACTAAGTTGACGTACGATGATCAAATCACTCGGACGAATTCATTAGGCTTATTATGGAGGTTTAAGGTTTCGTATGGAGATGTAAGGTGTTCTTAGGAGCTGTGAGGCATCCTACATTAAACTAATGTTCTTTTCGAGTTGCTAATGTGGCATGAAGAGTCGTAAGATGTACTAAGTTTCCGTACGATGATCAAATAACTCGGACGAATTCATTAGGCTTATTATGTAGGTTTAAGGTTTCGTATGGTGATGTAAAGTGTTGTTAGGAGGTGTAAGGCAACCTACATCATACTAACGTTTTTTTTGAGTTGCTAATGTGGCATGAAGAGTCGTAAGATGTACTAAGTTGTCGTACGATGATCAAATGACTCGGACGAATTCATTAGGCTTATTATGGAGGTTTAAGGTTTCGTATGGTAATGTAAGGTGTTCTTAGGAGCTGTAAGGCATCCAACATCATACTAACGTTCTTTTCGAGTTTCTAATGTGGCATGAAGAGTCGTAAGATGTACTAAGTTGTCGTACGATGATCAAATGACTCGGACGAATTCATTAAGTTTATTATGGAGGTTTAAGGTTTCGTATGGTGATGTAAGAAGTTGTTAGGAGGTGTAAGGCAACCTACATCATACTAACGTTCTTTTCGAGTTGCTAATGTGGCATGAAGAGTCGTAAGATGTACTAAGTTGTCGTACGATGATCAATTGACTCGGACGAATTCATTAGGCTTATTATGGAGGTTTAAGGTTTCGTATGGTAATGTAAGGTGTTCTTAGGAGCTGTAAGGCATCCTACATTATATTAACGTTCTTTTCGAGCTGTTAATGTGGCATGAAGAGTCGTAAGATGTACTAAGTTGTCGTACGATAATCAAATGACTCGGACGAATTCATTAGGCTTATTATGGAGGTTTAAGGTTTCGTATGGTGATGTAAGGTGTTCTTAGGAGCTGTAATGCATCCTACATTATACTAACGTTCTTTTCGAGTTGCTAATGTGGCATGAAGAGTCGTAAGATGTACTAAGTTGTCGTACGATAATCAAATCATTCGGACGAATTTATTAGGCTTATTATGGAGGTTTAAGGTTTCGTATGGTGATGTAAGGTGTTCTTAGGAGCTGTAAGGCATCCAACATCATACTAACGTTCTTTTCGAGTTGCTAATTTGGCATGAAGAGTCGTAAGATGTACTAAGTTCTCGTACGATAATCAAATCACTCGGACAAATTCATTAGGCTTATTATGGAGGTTTAAGGTTTCGTATGGAGATGTAAGGTGTTCTTAGGAGCTGTGAGGCATCCTACATTAAAATAATGTTCTTTTCGAGTTGCTAATGTGGCATGAAGAGTCGTAAGATGTACTAAGTTGACGTACGATGATCAAATCACTCGGACGAATTCATTAGGCTTATTATGGAGGTTTAAGGTTTCGTATGGAGAGGTAAGGTGTTCTTAGGAGCTGTGAGGCATCCTACATTAAACTAATGTTCTTTTCGAGTTGCTAATGTGGCATGAAGAGTCGTAAGATGTACTAAGTTTCCGTACGATGATCAAATAACTCGGACGAATTCATTAGGCTTATTATGGAGGTTTAAGGTTTCGTATGGTGATGTAAGGTGTTCTTAGGAGCTGTAAGGCATCCAACATCATACTAACGTTCTTTTCGAGTTGCTAATGTGGCATGAAGAGTCGTAAGATGTACTAAGTTGTCGTACGATAATCAAATCACTCGGACGAATTCATTAGGCTTATTATGGAGGTTTAAGGTTTCGTATGGAGATGTAAGGTGTTCTTAGGAGCTGTGAGGCATCCTACATTAAACTAACGTTCTTTTCGAGTTGCTAATGTGGCATGAAGAGTCGCAAGATGTACTAAGTTGACGTACGATGATCAAATCACTCGGACGAATTCATTAGGCTTATTATGGAGGTTTAAGGTTTCGTATGGAGATGTAAGGTGTTCTTAGGAGCTGTGAGGCATCCTACATTAAACTAATGTTCTTTTCGAGTTGCTAATGTGGCATGAAGAGTCGTAAGATGTACTAAGTTGTCGTACGATAATCAAATGACTCAGACGAATTCATTAGGCTTATTATGGAGGTTTAAGGTTTCGTATGGTGATGTAAGGTGTTCTTAGGAGCTGTAAGGCATCCAACATCATACTAACGTTCTTTTCGAGTTGCTAATGTGGCATGAAGAGTCGTAAGATGTACTAAGTTGTCGTACGATAATCAAATCACTCGGACGAATTCATTAGGCTTATTATGGAGGTTTAAGGTTTCGTATGGAGATGTAAGGTGTTCTTAGGAGCTGTGAGGCATCCTACATTAAACTAACGTTCTTTTCGAGTTGCTAATGTGGCATGAAGAGTCGCAAGATGTACTAAGTTGACGTACGATGATCAAATCACTCGGACGAATTCATTAGGCTTATTATGGAGGTTTAAGGTTTCGTATGGAGATGTAAGGTGTTCTTAGGAGCTGTGAGGCATCCTACATTAAACTAATGTTCTTTTCGAGTTGCTAATGTGGAATGAAGAGTCGTAAGATGTACTAAGTTTCCGTACGATGATCAAATAAATCGGACGAATTCATTAGGCTTATTATGGAGGTTTAAGGTTTCGTATGGTGATGTAAGGTGTTCTTAGGAGTTGTAAGGCATCCAACATCATACTAACGTTCTTTTCGAAGTGCTAATGCGGCATGAAGAGTCGTAAAATGTACTAAGTTGTCGTACGATGATCAAATGACTCGGACGAATTCATTAGGCTTATTATGGAGGTTTAAGGTTTCGTATGGTAATGTAAGGTGTTCTTAGGAGCTGTAAGGCATATTACATTATATTAACGTTCTTTTCGAGTTGTTAATGTGGCATGAAGAGTCGTAAGATGTACTAAGTTGTCGTACGATAATCAAATCACTCGGACGAATTCATTAGGCTTATTATGGAGGTTTAAGGTTTCGTATGGTGATGTAAGGTGTTCTTAGGAGTTGTAAGGCATCCAACATCATACTAACGTTCTTTTCGAGTTGCTAATGTGGCATGAAGAGTCGTAAGATGTACTAAGTTGTCGTACGATAATCAAATCACTCGGACGAATTCATTAGGCTTATTATGGAGGTTTAAGGTTTCGTATGGAGATGTAAGGTGTTCTTAGGAGCTGTGAGGCATCCTACACTAAACTAATGTTCTTTTCGAGTTGCTAATGTGGCATGAAGAGTCGTAAGATGTACTAAGTTGTCGTACGATAATCAAATGACTCAGACGAATTCATTAGGCTTATTATGGAGGTTTAAGGTTTCGTATGGTAATGTAAGGTGTTCTTAGGAGCTGTGAGGCATCCTACATTAAACTAATGTTCTTTTCGAGTTGCTAATGTGGCATGAAGAGTCGTAAGATGTACTAAGTTGACGTACGATGATCAAATCACTCGGACGAATTCATTAGGCTTATTATGGAGGTTTAAGGTTTCGTATGGAGATGTAAGGTGTTCTTAGGAGCTGTGAGGCATCCTACATTAAACTAATGTTCTTTTCGAGTTGCTAATGTGGCATGAAGAGTCGTAAGATGTACTAAGTTTCCGTACGATGATCAAATAAATCGGACGAATTCATTAGGCTTATTATGGAGGTTTAAGGTTTCGTATGGTGATGTAAGGTGTTCTTAGGAGTTGTAAGGCATCCAACATCATACTAACGTTCTTTTCGAAGTGCTAATGCGGCATGAAGAGTCGTAAAATGTACTAAGTTGTCGTACGATGATCAAATGACTCGGACGAATTCATTAGGCTTATTATGGAGGTTTAAGGTTTCGTATGGTAATGTAAGGTGTTCTTAGGAGCTGTAAGGCATATTACATTATATTAACGTTCTTTTCGAGTTGTTAATGTGGCATGAAGAGTCGTAAGATGTACTAAGTTGTCGTACGATAATCAAATCACTCGGACGAATTCATTAGGCTTATTATGGAGGTTTAAGGTTTCGTATGGTGATGTAAGGTGTTCTTAGGAGTTGTAAGGCATCCAACATCATACTAACGTTCTTTTCGAGTTGCTAATGTGGCATGAAGAGTCGTAAGATGTACTAAGTTGTCGTACGATAATCAAATCACTCGGACGAATTCATTAGGCTTATTATGGAGGTTTAAGGTTTCGTATGGAGATGTAAGGTGTTCTTAGGAGCTGTGAGGCATCCTACACTAAACTAATGTTCTTTTCGAGTTGCTAATGTGGCATGAAGAGTCGTAAGATGTACTAAGTTGTCGTACGATAATCAAATGACTCAGACGAATTCATTAGGCTTATTATGGAGGTTTAAGGTTTCGTATGGTAATGTAAGGTGTTCTTAGGAGCTGTGAGGCATCCTACATTAAACTAATGTTCTTTTCGAGTTGCTAATGTGGCATGAAGAGTCGTAAGATGTACTAAGTTGACGTACGATGATCAAATCACTCGGACGAATTCATTAGGCTTATTATGGAGGTTTAAGGTTTCGTATGGAGATGTAAGGTGTTCTTAGGAGCTGTGAGGCATCCTACATTAAACTAATGTTCTTTTCGAGTTGCTAATGTGGCATGAAGAGTCGTAAGATGTACTAAGTTTCCGTACGATGATCAAATAACTCGGACGAATTCATTAGGCTTATTATGTAGGTTTAAGGTTTCGTATGGTGATGTAAAGTGTTGTTAGGAGGTGTAAGGCAACCTACATCATACTAACGTTTTTTTTGAGTTGCTAATGTGGCATGAAGAGTCGTAAGATGTACTAAGTTGTCGTACGATGATCAAATGACTCGGACGAATTCATTAGGCTTATTATGGAGGTTTAAGGTTTCGTATGGTAATGTAAGGTGTTCTTAGGAGCTGTAAGGCATCCAACATCATACTAACGTTCTTTTCGAGTTGCTAATGTGGCATGAAGAGTCGTAAGATGTACTAAGTTGTCGTACGATGATCAAATGACTCGGACGAATTCATTAAGTTTATTATGGAGGTTTAAGGTTTCGTATGGTGATGTAAGAAGTTGTTAGGAGGTGTAAGGCAACCTACATCATACTAACGTTCTTTTCGAGTTGCTAATGTGGCATGAAGAGTCGTAAGATGTACTAAGTTGTCGTACGATGATCAATTGACTCGGACGAATTCATTAGGCTTATTATGGAGGTTTAAGGTTTCGTATGGTAATGTAAGGTGTTCTTAGGAGCTGTGAGGCATCCTACATTATATTAACGTTCTTTTCGAGCTGTTAATGTGGCATGAAGAGTCGTAAGATGTACTAAGTTGTCGTACGATAATCAAATGACTCGGACGAATTCATTAGGCTTATTATGGAGGTTTAAGGTTTCGTATGGTGATGTAAGGTGTTCTTAGGAGCTGTAATGCATCCTACATTATACTAACGTTCTTTTCGAGTTGCTAATGTGGCATGAAGAGTCGTAAGATGTACTAAGTTGTCGTACGATAATCAAATCATTCGGACGAATTTATTAGGCTTATTATGGAGGTTTAAGGTTTCGTATGGTGATGTAAGGTGTTCTTAGGAGCTGTAAGGCATCCAACATCATACTAACGTTCTTTTCGAGTTGCTAATTTGGCATGAAGAGTCGTAAGATGTACTAAGTTCTCGTACGATAATCAAATCACTCGGACAAATTCATTAGGCTTATTATGGAGGTTTAAGGTTTCGTATGGAGATGTAAGGTGTTCTTAGGAGCTGTGAGGCATCCTACATTAAAATAATGTTCTTTTCGAGTTGCTAATGTGGCATGAAGAGTCGTAAGATGTACTAAGTTGACGTACGATGATCAAATCACTCGGACGAATTCATTAGGCTTATTATGGAGGTTTAAGGTTTCGTATGGAGAGGTAAGGTGTTCTTAGGAGCTGTGAGGCATCCTACATTAAACTAATGTTCTTTTCGAGTTGCTAATGTGGCATGAAGAGTCGTAAGATGTACTAAGTTTCCGTACGATGATCAAATAACTCGGACGAATTCATTAGGCTTATTATGGAGGTTTAAGGTTTCGTATGGTGATGTAAGGTGTTCTTAGGAGTTGTAAGGCATCCAACATCATACTAACGTTCTTTTCGAGTTGCTAATGCGGCATGAAGAGTCGTAAGATGTACTAAGTTGTCGTACGATGATCAAATGACTCGGACGAATTCATTAGGCTTATTATGGAGGTTTAAGGTTTCGTATGGTAATGTAAGGTGTTCTTAGGAGCTGTAAGGCATATTACATTATATTAACGTTCTTTTCGAGTTGTTAATGTGGCATGAAGAGTCGTAAGATGTACTAAGTTGTCGTACGATAATCAAATCACTCGGACGAATTCATTAGGCTTATTATGGAGGTTTAGGGTTTCGTATGGTGATGTAAGGTGTTCTTAGGAGTTGTAAGGCATCCAACATCATACTAACGTTCTTTTCGAGTTGCTAATGTGGCATGAAGAGTCGTAAGATGTACTAAGTTGTCGTACGATAATCAAATCACTCGGACGAATTCATTAGGCTTATTATGGAGGTTTAAGGTTTCGTATGGAGATGTAAGGTGTTCTTAGGAGCTGTGAGGCATCCTACACTAAACTAATGTTCTTTTCGAGTTGCTAATGTGGCATGAAGAGTCGTAAGATGTACTAAGTTGTCGTACGATAATCAAATGACTCAGACGAATTCATTAGGCTTATTATGGAGGTTTAAGGTTTCGTATGGTGATGTAAGGTGTTCTTAGGAGCTGTAAGGCATCCAACATCATACTAACGTTCTTTTCGAGTTGCTAATGTGGCATGAAGAGTCGTAAGATGTACTAAGTTGTCGTACGATAATCAAATCACTCGGACGAATTCATTAGGCTTATTATGGAGGTTTAAGGTTTCGTATGGTGATGTAAGGTGTTCTTAGGAGTTGTAAGGCATCCAACATCATACTAACGTTCTTTTCGAGTTGCTAATGTGGCATGAAGAGTCGTAAGATGTACTAAGTTGTCGTACGATAATCAAATCACTCGGACGAATTCATTAGGCTTATTATGGAGGTTTAAGGTTTCGTATGGAGATGTAAGGTGTTCTTAGGAGCTGTGAGGCATCCTACACTAAACTAATGTTCTTTTCGAGTTGCTAATGTGGCATGAAGAGTCGTAAGATGTACTAAGTTGTCGTACGATAATCAAATGACTCAGACGAATTCATTAGGCTTATTATGGAGGTTTAAGGTTTCGTATGGTAATGTAAGGTGTTCTTAGGAGCTGTGAGGCATCCTACATTAAACTAATGTTCTTTTCGAGTTGCTAATGTGGCATGAAGAGTCGTAAGATGTACTAAGTTGACGTACGATGATCAAATCACTCGGACGAATTCATTAGGCTTATTATGGAGGTTTAAGGTTTCGTATGGAGATGTAAGGTGTTCTTAGGAGCTGTGAGGCATCCTACATTAAACTAATGTTCTTTTCGAGTTGCTAATGTGGCATGAAGAGTCGTAAGATGTACTAAGTTTCCGTACGATGATCAAATAAATCGGACGAATTCATTAGGCTTATTATGGAGGTTTAAGGTTTCGTATGGTGATGTAAGGTGTTCTTAGGAGTTGTAAGGCATCCAACATCATACTAACGTTCTTTTCGAAGTGCTAATGCGGCATGAAGAGTCGTAAAATGTACTAAGTTGTCGTACGATGATCAAATGACTCGGACGAATTCATTAGGCTTATTATGGAGGTTTAAGGTTTCGTATGGTAATGTAAGGTGTTCTTAGGAGCTGTAAGGCATATTACATTATATTAACGTTCTTTTCGAGTTGTTAATGTGGCATGAAGAGTCGTAAGATGTACTAAGTTGTCGTACGATAATCAAATCACTCGGACGAATTCATTAGGCTTATTATGGAGGTTTAAGGTTTCGTATGGTGATGTAAGGTGTTCTTAGGAGTTGTAAGGCATCCAACATCATACTAACGTTCTTTTCGAGTTGCTAATGTGGCATGAAGAGTCGTAAGATGTACTAAGTTGTCGTACGATAATCAAATCACTCGGACGAATTCATTAGGCTTATTATGGAGGTTTAAGGTTTCGTATGGAGATGTAAGGTGTTCTTAGGAGCTGTGAGGCATCCTACACTAAACTAATGTTCTTTTCGAGTTGCTAATGTGGCATGAAGAGTCGTAAGATGTACTAAGTTGTCGTACGATAATCAAATGACTCAGACGAATTCATTAGGCTTATTATGGAGGTTTAAGGTTTCGTATGGTAATGTAAGGTGTTCTTAGGAGCTGTGAGGCATCCTACATTAAACTAATGTTCTTTTCGAGTTGCTAATGTGGCATGAAGAGTCGTAAGATGTACTAAGTTGACGTACGATGATCAAATCACTCGGACGAATTCATTAGGCTTATTATGGAGGTTTAAGGTTTCGTATGGAGATGTAAGGTGTTCTTAGGAGCTGTGAGGCATCCTACATTAAACTAATGTTCTTTTCGAGTTGCTAATGTGGCATGAAGAGTCGTAAGATGTACTAAGTTTCCGTACGATGATCAAATAACTCGGACGAATTCATTAGGCTTATTATGTAGGTTTAAGGTTTCGTATGGTGATGTAAAGTGTTGTTAGGAGGTGTAAGGCAACCTACATCATACTAACGTTTTTTTTGAGTTGCTAATGTGGCATGAAGAGTCGTAAGATGTACTAAGTTGTCGTACGATGATCAAATGACTCGGACGAATTCATTAGGCTTATTATGGAGGTTTAAGGTTTCGTATGGTAATGTAAGGTGTTCTTAGGAGCTGTAAGGCATCCAACATCATACTAACGTTCTTTTCGAGTTGCTAATGTGGCATGAAGAGTCGTAAGATGTACTAAGTTGTCGTACGATGATCAAATGACTCGGACGAATTCATTAAGTTTATTATGGAGGTTTAAGGTTTCGTATGGTGATGTAAGAAGTTGTTAGGAGGTGTAAGGCAACCTACATCATACTAACGTTCTTTTCGAGTTGCTAATGTGGCATGAAGAGTCGTAAGATGTACTAAGTTGTCGTACGATGATCAATTGACTCGGACGAATTCATTAGGCTTATTATGGAGGTTTAAGGTTTCGTATGGTAATGTAAGGTGTTCTTAGGAGCTGTAAGGCATCCTACATTATATTAACGTTCTTTTCGAGCTGTTAATGTGGCATGAAGAGTTGTAAGATGTACTAAGTTGTCGTACGATAATCAAATGACTCGGACGAATTCATTAGGCTTATTATGGAGGTTTAAGGTTTCGTATGGTGATGTAAGGTGTTCTTAGGAGCTGTAATGCATCCTACATTATACTAACGTTCTTTTCGAGTTGCTAATGTGGCATGAAGAGTCGTAAGATGTACTAAGTTGTCGTACGATAATCAAATCATTCGGACGAATTTATTAGGCTTATTATGGAGGTTTAAGGTTTCGTATGGTGATGTAAGGTGTTCTTAGGAGCTGTAAGGCATCCAACATCATACTAACGTTCTTTTCGAGTTGCTAATTTAGCATGAAGAGTCGTAAGATGTACTAAGTTCTCGTACGATAATCAAATCACTCGGACAAATTCATTAGGCTTATTATGGAGGTTTAAGGTTTCGTATGGAGATGTAAGGTGTTCTTAGGAGCTGTGAGGCATCCTACATTAAAATAATGTTCTTTTCGAGTTGCTAATGTGGCATGAAGAGTCGTAAGATGTACTAAGTTGACGTACGATGATCAAATCACTCGGACGAATTCATTAGGCTTATTATGGAGGTTTAAGGTTTCGTATGGAGAGGTAAGGTGTTCTTAGGAGCTGTGAGGCATCCTACATTAAACTAATGTTCTTTTCGAGTTGCTAATGTGGCATGAAGAGTCGTAAGATGTACTAAGTTTCCGTACGATGATCAAATAACTCGGACGAATTCATTAGGCTTATTATGGAGGTTTAAGGTTTCGTATGGTGATGTAAGGTGTTCTTAGGAGTTGTAAGGCATCCAACATCATACTAACGTTCTTTTCGAGTTGCTAATGCGGCATGAAGAGTCGTAAGATGTACTAAGTTGTCGTACGATGATCAAATGACTCGGACGAATTCATTAGGCTTATTATGGAGGTTTAAGGTTTCGTATGGTAATGTAAGGTGTTCTTAGGAGCTGTAAGGCATATTACATTATATTAACGTTCTTTTCGAGTTGTTAATGTGGCATGAAGAGTCGTAAGATGTACTAAGTTGTCGTACGATAATCAAATCACTCGGACGAATTCATTAGGCTTATTATGGAGGTTTAGGGTTTCGTATGGTGATGTAAGGTGTTCTTAGGAGTTGTAAGGCATCCAACATCATACTAACGTTCTTTTCGAGTTGCTAATGTGGCATGAAGAGTCGTAAGATGTACTAAGTTGTCGTACGATAATCAAATCACTCGGACGAATTCATTAGGCTTATTATGGAGGTTTAAGGTTTCGTATGGAGATGTAAGGTGTTCTTAGGAGCTGTGAGGCATCCTACACTAAACTAATGTTCTTGTCGAGTTGCTAATGTGGCATGAAGAGTCGTAAGATGTACTAAGTTGTCGTACGATAATCAAATGACTCAGACGAATTCATTAGGCTTATTATGGAGGTTTAAGGTTTCGTATGGTGATGTAAGGTGTTCTTAGGAGCTGTAAGGCATCCAACATCATACTAACGTTCTTTTCGAGTTGCTAATGTGGCATGAAGAGTCGTAAGATGTACTAAGTTGTCGTACGATAATCAAATCACTCGGACGAATTCATTAGGCTTATTATGGAGGTTTAAGGTTTTGTATGGAGATGTAAGGTGTTCTTAGGAGCTGTGAGGCATCCTACATTAAACTAACGTTCTTTTCGAGTTGCTAATGTGGCATGAAGAGTCGCAAGATGTACTAAGTTGACGTACGATGATCAAATCACTCGGACGAATTCATTAGGCTTATTATGGAGGTTTAAGGTTTCGTATGGAGATGTAAGGTGTTCTTAGGAGCTGTGAGGCATCCTACATTAAACTAATCTTCTTTTCGAGTTGCTAATGTGGAATGAAGAGTCGTAAGATGTACTAAGTTTCCGTACGATGATCAAATAAATCGGACGAATTCATTAGGCTTATTATGGAGGTTTAAGGTTTCGTATGGTGATGTAAGGTGTTCTTAGGAGTTGTAAGGCATCCAACATCATACTAACGTTCTTTTCGAAGTGCTAATGCGGCATGAAGAGTCGTAAAATGTACTAAGTTGTCGTACGATGATCAAATGACTCAGACGAATTCATTAGGCTTATTATGGAGGTTTAAGGTTTCGTATGGTGATGTAAGGTGTTCTTAGGAGCTGTAAGGCATCCAACATCATACTAACGTTCTTTTCGAGTTGCTAATGTGGCATGAAGAGTCGTAAGATGTACTAAGTTGTCGTACGATAATCAAATGACTCAGACGAATTCATTAGGCTTATTATGGAGGTTTAAGGTTTCGTATGGTGATGTAAGGTGTTCTAAGGGGCTGTAAGGCATGCAACATCATACTAACGTTCTTTTCGAGTTGCTAATGTGGCATGAAGAGTCGTAAGATGTACTAAGTTGTCGTACGATAATCAAATCACTCGGACGAATTCATTAGGCTTATTATGGAGGTTTAAGGTTTCGTATGGAGATGTAAGGTGTTCTTAGGAGCTGTGAGGCATCCTACATTAAACTAACGTTCTTTTCGAGTTGCTAATGTGGCATGAAGAGTCGTAAGATGTACTAAGTTGTCGTACGATAATCAAATCACTCGGACGAATTCATTAGGCTTATTATGGAGGTTTAAGGTTTCGTATGGAGATGTAAGGTGTTCTTAGGAGCTGTGAGGCATCCTACATTAAACTAACGTTCTTTTCGAGTTGCTAATGTGGCATGAAGAGTCGCAAGATGTACTAAGTTGACGTACGATGATCAAATCACTCGGACGAATTCATTAGGCTTATTATGGAGGTTTAAGGTTTCGTATGGAGATGTAAGGTGTTCTTAGGAGCTGTGAGGCATCCTACATTAAACTAATGTTCTTTTCGAGTTGCTAATGTGGAATGAAGAGTCGTAAGATGTACTAAGTTTCCGTACGATGATCAAATAAATCGGACGAATTCATTAGGCTTATTATGGAGGTTTAAGGTTTCGTATGGTGATGTAAGGTGTTCTTAGGAGTTGTAAGGCATCCAACATCATACTAACGATCTTTTCGAAGTGCTAATGCGGCATGAAGAGTCGTAAAATGTACTAAGTTGTCGTACGATGATCAAATGACTCGGACGAATTCATTAGGCTTATTATGGAGGTTTAAGGTTTCGTATGGTAATGTAAGGTGTTCTTAGGAGCTGTAAGGCATATTACATTATATTAACGTTCTTTTCGAGTTGTTAATGTGGCATGAAGAGTCGTAAGATGTACTAAGTTGTCGTACGATAATCAAATCACTCGGACGAATTCATTAGGCTTATTATGGAGGTTTAAGGTTTCGTATGGTGATGTAAGGTGTTCTTAGGAGTTGTAAGGCATCCAACATCATACTAACGTTCTTTTCGAGTTGCTAATGTGGCATGAAGAGTCGTAAGATGTACTAAGTTGTCGTACGATAATCAAATCACTCGGACGAATTCATTAGGCTTATTATGGAGGTTTAAGGTTTCGTATGGAGATGTAAGGTGTTCTTAGGAGCTGTGAGGCATCCTACACTAAACTAATGTTCTTTTCGAGTTGCTAATGTGGCATGAAGAGTCGTAAGATGTACTAAGTTGTCGTACGATAATCAAATGACTCAGACGAATTCATTAGGCTTATTATGGAGGTTTAAGGTTTCGTATGGTGATGTAAGGTGTTCTTAGGGGCTGTAAGGCATGCAACATCATACTAACGTTCTTTTCGAGTTGCTAATGTGGCATGAAGAGTCGTAAGATGTACTAAGTTGTCGTACGATAATCAAATCACTCGGACGAATTCATTAGGCTTATTATGGAGGTTTAAGGTTTCGTATGGAGATGTAAGGTGTTCTTAGGAGCTGTGAGGCATCCTACATTAAACTAACGTTCTTTTCGAGTTGCTAATGTGGCATGAAGAGTCGCAAGATGTACTAAGTTGACGTACGATGATCAAATCACTCGGACGAATTCATTAGGCTTATTATGGAGGTTTAAGGTTTCGTATGGAGATGTAAGGTGTTCTTAGGAGCTGTGAGGCATCCTACATTAAACTAACGTTCTTTTCGAGTTGCTAATGTGGCATGAAGAGTCGTAAGATGTACTAAGTTGTCGTACGATGATCAAATGACTCGGACGAATTCATTAGGCTTATTAAGGAGGTGTAAGGTTTCGTATGGTGATGTAAGGTGTTCTTAGGAGCTGTAAGGCATTCTACATTATACTAACGTTCTTTTCGAGTTGCTAATGTGGCATGAAGATTCGTAAGATGTACTAAGTTGTCGTACGATAATCAAATCACTCGGACGAATTCATTAGGCTTATTATGGAGGTTTAAGGTTTTGTATGGAGATGTAAGGTGTTCTTAGGAGCTGTGAGGCATCCTACATTAAACTAACGTTCTTTTCGAGTTGCTAATGTGGCATGAAGAGTCGCAAGATGTACTAAGTTGACGTACGATGATCAAATCACTCGGACGAATTCATTAGGCTTATTATGGAGGTTTAAGGTTTCGTATGGAGATGTAAGGTGTTCTTAGGAGCTGTGAGGCATCCTACATTAAACTAATGTTCTTTTCGAGTTGCTAATGTGGAATGAAGAGTCGTAAGATGTACTAAGTTTCCGTACGATGATCAAATAAATCGGACGAATTCATTAGGCTTATTATGGAGGTTTAAGGTTTCGTATGGTGATGTAAGGTGTTCTTAGGAGTTGTAAGGCATCCAACATCATACTAACGTTCTTTTCGAAGTGCTAATGCGGCATGAAGAGTCGTAAAATGTACTAAGTTGTCGTACGATGATCAAATGACTCAGACGAATTCATTAGGCTTATTATGGAGGTTTAAGGTTTCGTATGGTGATGTAAGGTGTTCTTAGGAGCTGTAAGGCATCCAACATCATACTAACGTTCTTTTCGAGTTGCTAATGTGGCATGAAGAGTCGTAAGATGTACTAAGTTGTCGTACGATAATCAAATGACTCAGACGAATTCATTAGGCTTATTATGGAGGTTTAAGGTTTCGTATGGTGATGTAAGGTGTTCTAAGGGGCTGTAAGGCATGCAACATCATACTAACGTTCTTTTCGAGTTGCTAATGTGGCATGAAGAGTCGTAAGATGTACTAAGTTGTCGTACGATAATCAAATCACTCGGACGAATTCATTAGGCTTATTATGGAGGTTTAAGGTTTCGTATGGAGATGTAAGGTGTTCTTAGGAGCTGTGAGGCATCCTACATTAAACTAACGTTCTTTTCGAGTTGCTAATGTGGCATGAAGAGTCGTAAGATGTACTAAGTTGTCGTACGATAATCAAATCACTCGGACGAATTCATTAGGCTTATTATGGAGGTTTAAGGTTTCGTATGGAGATGTAAGGTGTTCTTAGGAGCTGTGAGGCATCCTACATTAAACTAACGTTCTTTTCGAGTTGCTAATGTGGCATGAAGAGTCGCAAGATGTACTAAGTTGACGTACGATGATCAAATCACTCGGACGAATTCATTAGGCTTATTATGGAGGTTTAAGGTTTCGTATGGAGATGTAAGGTGTTCTTAGGAGCTGTGAGGCATCCTACATTAAACTAATGTTCTTTTCGAGTTGCTAATGTGGAATGAAGAGTCGTAAGATGTACTAAGTTTCCGTACGATGATCAAATAAATCGGACGAATTCATTAGGCTTATTATGGAGGTTTAAGGTTTCGTATGGTGATGTAAGGTGTTCTTAGGAGTTGTAAGGCATCCAACATCATACTAACGATCTTTTCGAAGTGCTAATGCGGCATGAAGAGTCGTAAAATGTACTAAGTTGTCGTACGATGATCAAATGACTCGGACGAATTCATTAGGCTTATTATGGAGGTTTAAGGTTTCGTATGGTAATGTAAGGTGTTCTTAGGAGCTGTAAGGCATATTACATTATATTAACGTTCTTTTCGAGTTGTTAATGTGGCATGAAGAGTCGTAAGATGTACTAAGTTGTCGTACGATAATCAAATCACTCGGACGAATTCATTAGGCTTATTATGGAGGTTTAAGGTTTCGTATGGTGATGTAAGGTGTTCTTAGGAGTTGTAAGGCATCCAACATCATACTAACGTTCTTTTCGAGTTGCTAATGTGGCATGAAGAGTCGTAAGATGTACTAAGTTGTCGTACGATAATCAAATCACTCGGACGAATTCATTAGGCTTATTATGGAGGTTTAAGGTTTCGTATGGAGATGTAAGGTGTTCTTAGGAGCTGTGAGGCATCCTACACTAAACTAATGTTCTTTTCGAGTTGCTAATGTGGCATGAAGAGTCGTAAGATGTACTAAGTTGTCGTACGATAATCAAATGACTCAGACGAATTCATTAGGCTTATTATGGAGGTTTAAGGTTTCGTATGGTGATGTAAGGTGTTCTTAGGGGCTGTAAGGCATGCAACATCATACTAACGTTCTTTTCGAGTTGCTAATGTGGCATGAAGAGTCGTAAGATGTACTAAGTTGTCGTACGATAATCAAATCACTCGGACGAATTCATTAGGCTTATTATGGAGGTTTAAGGTTTCGTATGGAGATGTAAGGTGTTCTTAGGAGCTGTGAGGCATCCTACATTAAACTAACGTTCTTTTCGAGTTGCTAATGTGGCATGAAGAGTCGCAAGATGTACTAAGTTGACGTACGATGATCAAATCACTCGGACGAATTCATTAGGCTTATTATGGAGGTTTAAGGTTTCGTATGGAGATGTAAGGTGTTCTTAGGAGCTGTGAGGCATCCTACATTAAACTAACGTTCTTTTCGAGTTGCTAATGTGGCATGAAGAGTCGTAAGATGTACTAAGTTGTCGTACGATGATCAAATGACTCGGACGAATTCATTAGGCTTATTAAGGAGGTGTAAGGTTTCGTATGGTGATGTAAGGTGTTCTTAGGAGCTGTAAGGCATTCTACATTATACTAACGTTCTTTTCGAGTTGCTAATGTGGCATGAAGATTCGTAAGATGTACTAAGTTGTCGTACGATGATCAAATGACTCGGACGAATTCATTAGGCTTATTATGGAGGTTTAAGGTTTCGTATGGTGATGTAAGGTGTTCTTAGGAGCTGTGAGGCATCCTACACTAAACTAATGTTCTTTTCGAGTTGCTAATGTGGCATGAAGAGTCGTAAGATGTACTAAGTTGTCGTACGATAATCAAATGACTCAGACGAATTCATTAGGCTTATTATGGAGGTTTAAGGTTTCGTATGGTGATGTAAGGTGTTCTTAGGAGCTGTAAGGCATCCAACATCATACTAACGTTCTTTTCGAGTTGCTAATGTGGCATGAAGAGTCGTAAGATGTACTAAGTTGTCGTACGATAATCAAATCACTCGGACGAATTCATTAGGCTTATTATGGAGGTTTAAGGTTTCGTTGGAGATGTAAGGTGTTCTTAGGAGCTGTGAGGCATCCTACATTAAACTAACGTTCTTTTCGAGTTGCTAATGTGGCATGAAGAGTCGCAAGATGTACTAAGTTGACGTACGATGATCAAATCACTCGGACGAATTCATTAGGCTTATTATGGAGGTTTAAGGTTTCGTATGGATATGTAAGGTGTTCTTAGGAGCTGTGAGGCATCCTACATTAAACTAATGTTCTTTTCGAGTTGCTAATGTGGAATGAAGAGTCGTAAGATGTACTAAGTTTCCGTACGATGATCAAATAAATCGGACGAATTCATTAGGCTTATTATGGAGGTTTAAGGTTTCGTATGGTGATGTAAGGTGTTCTTAGGAGTTGTAAGGCATCCAACATCATACTAACGTTCTTTTCGAAGTGCTAATGCGGCATGAAGAGTCGTAAAATGTACTAAGTTGTCGTACGATGATCAAATGACTCGGACGAATTCATTAGGCTTATTATGGAGGTTTAAGGTTTCGTATGGAAATGTAAGGTGTTCTTAGGAGCTGTAAGGCATATTACATTATATTAACGTTCTTTTCGAGTTGTTAATGTGGCATGAAGAGTCGTAAGATGTACTAAGTTGTCGTACGATAATCAAATCACTCGGACGAATTCATTAGGCTTATTATGGAGGTTTAAGGTTTCGTATGGTGATGTAAGGTGTTCTTAGGAGTTGTAAGGCATCCAACATCATACTAACGTTCTTTTCGAGTTGCTAATGTGGCATGAAGAGTCGTAAGATGTACTAAGTTGTCGTACGATAATCAAATCACTCGGACGAATTCATTAGGCTTATTATGGAGGTTTAAGGTTTCGTATGGAGATGTAAGGTGTTCTTAGGAGCTGTGAGGCATCCTACACTAAACTAATGTTCTTTTCGAGTTGCTAATGTGGCATGAAGAGTCGTAAGATGTACTAAGTTGTCGTACGATAATCAAATGACTCAGACGAATTCATTAGGCTTATTATGGAGGTTTAAGGTTTCGTATGGTGATGTAAGGTGTTCTTAGGAGCTGTAAGGCATCCTACATTATACTAACGTTCTTTTCGAGTTGCTAATGTGGCATGAAGAGTCATAAGATGTACTAAGTTGCCGTACGATGATCAAATAACTCGGGCGAATTCATTAGGCTTATTATGGAGGTTTAAGGTTTCGTATGGTGATGTAAGGTGTTCTTAGGAGCTGTGAGGCATCCTACACTAAACTAATGTTCTTTTCGAGTTGCTAATGTGGCATGAAGAGTCGTAAGATGTACTAAGTTGTTATACGATAATCAAATGACTCAGACGAATTCATTAGGCTTATTATGGAGGTTTAAGGTTTCGTATGGTAATGTAAGGTGTTCTTAGGAGCTGTAAGGCATCCTACATTATATTAACGTTCTTTTCGAGTTGTTAATGTGGCATGAAGAGTCGTAAGATGTACTAAGTTGTCGTACGATAATCAAATGACTCGGACGAATTCATTAGGCTTATTATGGAGGTTTAAGGTTTCGTATGGTGATGTAAGGTGTTCTTAGGAGCTGTAAGGCATCCTACATTATACTAACGTTCTTTTCGAGTTGCTAATGTGGCATGAAGAGTCATAAGATGTACTAAGTTGTCGTACGATGATCAAATGACTCGGACGAATTCATTAAGTTTATTATGGAGGTTTAAGGTTTCGTATGGTGATGTAAGAAGTTGTTAGGAGGTGTAAGGCAACCTACATCATACTAACGTTCTTTTCGAGTTGCTAATGTGGCATGAAGAGTCGTAAGATGTACTAAGTTGTCGTACGATGATCAAATGACTCGGACGAATTCATTAGGCTTATTATGGAGGTTTAAGGTTTCGTATGGTAATGTAAGGTGTTCTTAGGAGCTGTAAGGCATCCTACATTATATTAACGTTCTTTTCGAGTTGTTAATGTGGCATGAAGAGTCGTAAGATGTACTAAGTTGTCGTACGATAATCAAATGACTCGGACGAATTCATTAGGCTTATTATGGAGGTTTAAGGTTTCGTATGGTGATGTAAGGTGTTCTTAGGAGCTGTAAGGCATCCTACATCATACTAACGTTCTTTTCGAGTTGCTAATGTGGCATGAAGAGTCATAAGATGTACTAAGTTGTCGTACAATGATCAACTAACTCGGACGAATTCATTAGGCTTATTATGGAGGTTTAAGGTTTCGTATGGTGATGTAAGGTGTTCTTAGGAGCTTTGAGGCATCCTACACTAAACTAATGTTCTTTTCGAGTTGCTAATGTGGCATGAAGAGTCGTAAGATGTACTAAGTTGTCGTACGATAATCAAATGACTCAGACGAATTCATTAGGCTTATTATGGAGGTTTAAGGTTTCGTATGGTGATGTAAGGTGTTCTTAGGAGCTGTAAGGCATCCAACATCATACTAACGTTCTTTTCGAGTTGCTAATGTGGCATGAAGAGACGTAAGATGTACTAAGTTGTCGTACGATAATCAAATCACTCGGACGAATTCATTAGGCTTATTATGGAGGTTTAAGGTTTCGTATGGAGATGTAAGGTGTTCTTAGGAGCTGTGAGGCATTCTACATTAAACTAATGTTCTTTTCGAGTTGCTAATCTGGCATTAAGAGTCGTAAGATGTACTAAGTTGCCGTACGATGATCAAATAACTCGGACGAATTCATTAGGCTTATTATGGAGGTTTAAGGTTTCGTATGGATATGTAAGGTGTTCTTAGGAGCTGTGAGGCATCCTACATTAAACTAATGTTCTTTTCGAGTTGCTAATGTGGAATGAAGAGTCGTAAGATGTACTAAGTTTCCGTACGATGATCAAATAAATCGGACGAATTCATTAGGCTTATTATGGAGGTTTAAGGTTTCGTATGGTGATGTAAGGTGTTCTTAGGAGTTGTAAGGCATCCAACATCATACTAACGTTCTTTTCGAAGTGCTAATGCGGCATGAAGAGTCGTAAAATGTACTAAGTTGTCGTACGATGATCAAATGACTCGGACGAATTCATTAGGCTTATTATGGAGGTTTAAGGTTTCGTATGGAAATGTAAGGTGTTCTTAGGAGCTGTAAGGCATATTACATTATATTAACGTTCTTTTCGAGTTGTTAATGTGGCATGAAGAGTCGTAAGATGTACTAAGTTGTCGTACGATAATCAAATCACTCGGACGAATTCATTAGGCTTATTATGGAGGTTTAAGGTTTCGTATGGTGATGTAAGGTGTTCTTAGGAGTTGTAAGGCATCCAACATCATACTAACGTTCTTTTCGAGTTGCTAATGTGGCATGAAGAGTCGTAAGATGTACTAAGTTGTCGTACGATAATCAAATCACTCGGACGAATTCATTAGGCTTATTATGGAGGTTTAAGGTTTCGTATGGAGATGTAAGGTGTTCTTAGGAGCTGTGAGGCATCCTACACTAAACTAATGTTCTTTTCGAGTTGCTAATGTGGCATGAAGAGTCGTAAGATGTACTAAGTTGTCGTACGATAATCAAATGACTCAGACGAATTCATTAGGCTTATTATGGAGGTTTAAGGTTTCGTATGGTGATGTAAGGTGTTCTTAGGAGCTGTAAGGCATCCTACATTATACTAACGTTCTTTTCGAGTTGCTAATGTGGCATGAAGAGTCATAAGATGTACTAAGTTGCCGTACGATGATCAAATAACTCGGGCGAATTCATTAGGCTTATTATGGAGGTTTAAGGTTTCGTATGGTGATGTAAGGTGTTCTTAGGAGCTGTGAGGCATCCTACACTAAACTAATGTTCTTTTCGAGTTGCTAATGTGGCATGAAGAGTCGTAAGATGTACTAAGTTGTTATACGATAATCAAATGACTCAGACGAATTCATTAGGCTTATTATGGAGGTTTAAGGTTTCGTATGGTAATGTAAGGTGTTCTTAGGAGCTGTAAGGCATCCTACATTATATTAACGTTCTTTTCGAGTTGTTAATGTGGCATGAAGAGTCGTAAGATGTACTAAGTTGTCGTACGATAATCAAATGACTCGGACGAATTCATTAGGCTTATTATGGAGGTTTAAGGTTTCGTAAGGTGATGTAAGGTGTTCTTAGGAGCTGTAAGGCATCCTACATTATATTAACGTTCTTTTCGAGTTGTTAATGTGGCATGAAGAGTCGTAAGATGTACTAAGTTGTCGTACGATAATCAAATGACTCGGACGAATTCATTAGGCTTATTATGGAGGTTTAAGGTTTCGTATGGTGATGTAAGGTGTTCTTAGGAGCTGTAAGGCATCCTACATTATACTAACGTTCTTTTCGAGTTGCTAATGTGGCATGAAGAGTCATAAGATGTACTAAGTTGTCGTACGATGATCAAATGACTCGGACGAATTCATTAAGTTTATTATGGAGGTTTAAGGTTTCGTATGGTGATGTAAGAAGTTGTTAGGAGGTGTAAGGCAACCTACATCATACTAACGTTCTTTTCGAGTTGCTAATGTGGCATGAAGAGTCGTAAGATGTACTAAGTTGTCGTACGATGATCAAATGACTCGGACGAATTCATTAGGCTTATTATAGAGGTTTAAGGTTTCGTATGGTAATGTAAGGTGTTCTTAGGAGCTGTAAGGCATCCTACATTATATTAACGTTCTTTTCGAGTTGTTAATGTGGCATGAAGAGTCGTAAGATGTACTAAGTTGTCGTACGATAATCAAATGACTCGGACGAATTCATTAGGCTTATTATGGAGGTTTAAGGTTTCGTATGGTGATGTAAGGTGTTCTTAGGAGCTGTAAGGCATCCTACATCATACTAACGTTCTTTTCGAGTTGCTAATGTGGCATGAAGAGTCATAAGATGTACTAAGTTGTCGTACAATGATCAACTAACTCGGACGAATTCATTAGGCTTATTATGGAGGTTTAAGGTTTCGTATGGTGATGTAAGGTGTTCTTAGGAGCTTTGAGGCATCCTACACTAAACTAATGTTCTTTTCGAGTTGCTAATGTGGCATGAAGAGTCGTAAGATGTAGTAAGTTGTCGTACGATAATCAAATGACTCAGACGAATTCATTAGGCTTATTATGGAGGTTTAAGGTTTCGTATGGTGATGTAAGGTGTTCTTAGGAGCTGTAAGGCATCCAACATCATACTAACGTTCTTTTCGAGTTGCTAATGTGGCATGAAGAGTCGTAAGATGTACTAAGTTGTCGTACGATAATCAAATCACTCGGACGAATTCATTAGGCTTATTATAGAGATTTAAGGTTTCGTATGGTGATGTAAGGTGTTCTTAGGAGCTGTAAGGCATTCTACATTATATTAACGTTCTTTTCGAGTTGCTAATGTGGCATTAAGAGTCGTAAGATGTACTAAGTTGCCGTACGATGATCAAATAACTCGGACGAATTCATTAGGCTTATTATGGAGGTTTAAGGTTTCGTATGGTGATGTAAGGTGTTCTTAGGAGCTGTGAGGCATCCTACATTAAACTAATGTTTTTTTGAGTTGCTAATGTGGCATAAAGAGTCGTAAGATGTACTAAGTTGACGTACGATGATCAAATGACTCGGACGAATTCATTAGGCTTATTATGGAGGTTTAAGGTTTCGTATGGTGATGTAAGGTGTTCTTAGGAGCTGTAAGGCATCCAACATCATACTAACGTTCTTTTCAAGTTGCTAATATGGAATGAAGAGTCGTAAGATGTACTAAGTTGTCGTACGATGATCAAATGACTCGGACGAATTCATTAGGCTTATTATGGAGGTTTAAGGTTTCGTATGGTGATGTAAGGTGTTCTTAGGAGCTGTAAGCCATTCTACATTATACTAACGTTCTTTTCGAGTTGCTAATGTGGCATGAAGAGTCGTAAGATGTACTAAGTTGCCGTATGATGATCAAATAACTCGGACGAATTCATTAGGCTTATTATGGAGGTTTAAGGTTTCGTATGGTGATGTAAGGTGTTCTTAGGAGCTGTGAGGCATCCTACATTAAACTAATGTTTTTTTTGAGTTGCTAATGTGGCATAAAGAGTCGTAAGATGTACTAAGTTGACGTACGATGATCAAATGACTCAGACGAATTCATTAGGCTTATTATGGAGGTTTAAGGTTTCGTATGGTGATGTAAGGTGTTCTTAGGAGCGGTAAGGCATCCAACATCATACTAACGTTCTTTTCGAGTTGCTAATGTGGCATGAAGAGTCGTAATATGTACTAAGTTGTCGTACGATGATCAAATAACTCGGACGAATTCATTAGGCTTATTATGGAGGTTTAAGGTTTCGTAAGGTGATGTAAGGTGTTCTTAGGAGCTGTAAGGCATCCTACATTATATTAACGTTCTTTTCGAGTTGTTAATGTGGCATGAAGAGTCGTAAGATGTACTAAGTTGTCGTACGATAATCAAATGACTCGGACGAATTCATTAGGCTTATTATGGAGGTTTAAGGTTTCGTATGGTGATGTAAGGTGTTCTTAGGAGCTGTAAGGCATCCTACATCATACTAACGTTCTTTTCGAGTTGCTAATGTGGCATGAAGAGTCATAAGATGTACTAAGTTGTCGTACAATGATCAACTAACTCGGACGAATTCATTAGGCTTATTATGGAGGTTTAAGGTTTCGTATGGTGATGTAAGGTGTTCTTAGGAGCTGTGAGGCATCCTACACTAAACTAATGTTCTTTTCGAGTTGCTAATGTGGCATGAAGAGTCGTAAGATGTACTAAGTTGTCGTATGATAATCAAATGACTCAGACGAATTCATTAGGCTTATTATGGAGGTTTAAGGTTTCGTATGGTGATGTAAGGTGTTCTTAGGAGCTGTAAGGCATCCAACATCATACTAACGTTCTTTTCGAGTTGCTAATGTGGCATGAAGAGTCGTAAGATGTACTAAGTTGTCGTACGATAATCAAATCACTCGGACGAATTCATTAGGCTTATTATAGAGGTTTAAGGTTTCGTATGGTGATGTAAGGTGTTCTTAGGAGCTGTAAGGCATTCTACATTATATTAACGTTCTTTTCGAGTTGCTAATGTGGCATTAAGAGTCGTAAGATGTACTAAGTTGCCGTACGATGATCAAATAACTCGGACGAGTTCATTAGGCTTATTATGGAGGTTTAAGGTTTCGTATGGTGATGTAAGGTGTTCTTAGGAGCTGTGAGGCATCCTACATTAAACTAATGTTTTTTTTAGTTGTTAATGTGGCATAAAGAGTCGTAAGATGTACTCAGTTGACGTACGATGATCAAATGACTCGGACGAATTCATTAGGCTTATTATGGAGGTTTAAGGTTTCGTATGGTGATGTAAGGTGTTCTTAGGAGCTGTAAGGCATCCAACATCATACTAACATTCTTTTCGAGTTGCTAATGTGGCATGAAGAGTCGTAAGATGTACTAAGTTGTCGTACGATAATCAAATCACTCGGACGAACTCATTAGGCTTATTATAGAGGTTTAAGGTTTCGTATGGTGATGTAAGGTGTTCTTAGGAGCTGTAAGGCATTCTACATTATATTAACGTTCTTTTCGAGTTGCTAATGTGGCATTAAGAGTCGTAAGATGTACTAAGTTGCCGTACGATGATCAAATAACTCGGACGAATTCATTAGGCTTATTATGGAGGTTTAAGGTTTCGTATGGTGATGTAAGGTGTTCTTAGGAGCTGTGAGGCATCCTACATTAAACTAATGTTTTTTTTAGTTGCTAATGTGGCATAAAGAGTCGTAAGATGTACTCAGTTGACGTACGATGATCAAATGACTCGGACGAATTCATTAGGCTTATTATGGAGGTTTAAGGTTTCGTATGGTGATTTAAGGTGTTTTTAGGAGCTGTAAGGCATCCAACATCATACTAACGTTCTTTTCGAGTTGCTAATATGGCATGAAGAGTCGTAAGATGTACTAAGTTGTCGTACGATGATCAAATGACTCGGACGAATTCATTAGGCTTATTATGGAGGTTTAAGGTTTCGTATGGTGATGTAAGGTGTTCTTAGGAGCTGTAAGGCATTCTACATTATACTAATGTTCTTTTCGAGTTGCTAATGTGGCATGAAGAGTCGTAAGATGTATTAAAGTTGCCGTACGATGATCAAATAACTCGGACGAATTCATTAGGCTTATTATGGAGGTTTAAGGTTTCGTATGGTGATGTAAGGTGTTCTTAGGAGCTGTAAGCCATTCTACATTATACTAACGTTCTTTTCGAGTTGCTAATGTGGCATGAAGAGTCGTAAGATGTACTAAGTTGCCGTACGATGATCAAATAACTCGGACGAATTCATTAGGCTTATTATGGAGGTTTAAGGTTTCGTATGGTGATGTAAGGTGTTCTTAGGAGCTGTGAGGCATCCTACATTAAACTAATGTTTTTTTTGAGTTGCTAATGTGGCATAAAGAGTCGTAAGATGTACTAAGTTGACGTACGATGATCAAATGACTCAGACGAATTCATTAGGCTTATTATGGAGGTTTAAGGTTTCGTATGGTGATGTAAGGTGTTCTTAGGAGCGGTAAGGCATCCAACATCATACTAACGTTCTTTTCGAGTTGCTAATGTGGCATGAAGAGTCGTAATATGTACTAAGTTGTCGTACGATGATCAAATAACTCGGACGAATTCATTAGGCTTATTATGGAGGTTTAAGGTTTCGTAAGGTGATGTAAGGTGTTCTTAGGAGCTGTAAGGCATCCTACATTATATTAACGTTCTTTTCGAGTTGTTAATGTGGCATGAAGAGTCGTAAGATGTACTAAGTTGTCGTACGATAATCAAATGACTCGGACGAATTCATTAGGCTTATTATGGAGGTTTAAGGTTTCGTATGGTGATGTAAGGTGTTCTTAGGAGCTGTAAGGCATCCTACATCATACTAACGTTCTTTTCGAGTTGCTAATGTGGCATGAAGAGTCATAAGATGTACTAAGTTGTCGTACAATGATCAACTAACTCGGACGAATTCATTAGGCTTATTATGGAGGTTTAAGGTTTCGTATGGTGATGTAAGGTGTTCTTAGGAGCTGTGAGGCATCCTACACTAAACTAATGTTCTTTTCGAGTTGCTAATGTGGCATGAAGAGTCGTAAGATGTACTAAGTTGTCGTATGATAATCAAATGACTCAGACGAATTCATTAGGCTTATTATGGAGGTTTAAGGTTTCGTATGGTGATGTAAGGTGTTCTTAGGAGCTGTAAGGCATCCAACATCATACTAACGTTCTTTTCGAGTTGCTAATGTGGCATGAAGAGTCGTAAGATGTACTAAGTTGTCGTACGATAATCAAATCACTCGGACGAATTCATTAGGCTTATTATAGAGGTTTAAGGTTTCGTATGGTGATGTAAGGTGTTCTTAGGAGCTGTAAGGCATTCTACATTATATTAACGTTCTTTTCGAGTTGCTAATGTGGCATTAAGAGTCGTAAGATGTACTAAGTTGCCGTACGATGATCAAATAACTCGGACGAGTTCATTAGGCTTATTATGGAGGTTTAAGGTTTCGTATGGTGATGTAAGGTGTTCTTAGGAGCTGTGAGGCATCCTACATTAAACTAATGTTTTTTTTAGTTGTTAATGTGGCATAAAGAGTCGTAAGATGTACTCAGTTGACGTACGATGATCAAATGACTCGGACGAATTCATTAGGCTTATTATGGAGGTTTAAGGTTTCGTATGGTGATGTAAGGTGTTCTTAGGAGCTGTAAGGCATCCAACATCATACTAACATTCTTTTCGAGTTGCTAATGTGGCATGAAGAGTCGTAAGATGTACTAAGTTGTCGTACGATAATCAAATCACTCGGACGAACTCATTAGGCTTATTATAGAGGTTTAAGGTTTCGTATGGTGATGTAAGGTGTTCTTAGGAGCTGTAAGGCATTCTACATTATATTAACGTTCTTTTCGAGTTGCTAATGTGGCATTAAGAGTCGTAAGATGTACTAAGTTGCCGTACGATGATCAAATGACTCAGACGAATTCATTAGGCTTATTATGGAGGTTTAAGGTTTCGTATGGTGATGTAAGGTGTTCTTAGGAGCTGTAAGGCATCCAACATCATACTAACGTTCTTTTCGAGTTGCTAATATGGCATGAAGAGTCGTAAGATGTACTAAGTTGTCGTACGATGATCAAATGACTCGGACGAATTCATTAGGCTTATTATGGAGGTTTAAGGTTTCGTATGGTGATGTAAGGTGTTCTTAGGAGCTGTAAGGCATTCTACATTATACTAATGTTCTTTTCGAGTTGCTAATGTGGCATGAAGAGTCGTAAGATGTATTAAAGTTGCCGTACGATGATCAAATAACTCGGACGAATTCATTAGGCTTATTATGGAGGTTTAAGGTTTCGTATGGTGTTGTAAGGTGTTCTTAGGAGCTGTGAGGCATCCTACATTAAACTAATGTTTTTTTTGAGTTGCTAATGTGGCATAAAGAGTCGTAAGATGTACTAAGTTGACGTACGATGATCAAATGACTCAGATGAATTCATTAGGCTTATTATGGAGGTTTAAGGTTTCGTATGGTGATGTAAGGTGTTCTTAGGAGCGGTAAGGCATCCAACATCATACTAACGTTCTTTTCGAGTTGCTAATGTGGCATGTAGAGTCGTAATATGTACTAAGTTGTCGTACGATAATCAAATAACTCGGACGAATTCATTAGGCTTATTATGGAGGTTTAAGGTTTCGTATGGTGATGTAAGGTGTTTTTAGGAGCTGTGAGGCATCCTACATTAAACTAATGTTCTTTTCGAGTTGCTAATGTGGCATAAAGAGTCGTAAGATGTACTAAGTTGACGTACGATGATCAAATGACTCAGACGAATTCATTAGGCTTATTATGGAGGTTTAAGGTTTCGTATGGTGATGTAAGGTGTTCTTAGGAGCTGTAAGGCATCCAACATCATACTAACGTTCTTTTCGAGTTGCTAATGTGGCATGAAGAGTCGTAAGATGTACTAAGTTGTCGTACGATGATCAAATGACTCGGATGAATTCATTAGGCTTATTATGGAGGTTTAAGGTTTCGTATGGTGATGTAAGGTGTTCTTAGGAGCTGTGAGGCATCCTACACTAAACTAATGTTCTTTTCGAGTTGCTAATGTGGCATGAAGAGTCGTAAGATGTACTAAGTTGTCGTACGATAATCAAATGACTCAGACGAATTCATTAGGCTTATTATGGAGGTTTAAGGTTTCGTATGGTGATGTAAGGTGTTCTTAGGAGCTGTAAGGCATCCAACATCATACTAACGTTCTTTTCGAGTTGCTAATGTGGCATGAAGAGTCGTAAGATGTACTAAGTTGTCGTACGATGATCAAATGACTCGGACGAATTCATTAGGCTTATTATGGAGGTTTAAGGTTTCGTATGGTGATGTAAGGTGTTCTTAGGAGCTGTGAGGCATCCTACACTAAACTAATGTTCTTTTCGAGTTGCTAATGTGGCATGAAGAGTCGTAAGATGTACTAAGTTGTCGTACGATAATCAAATGACTCAGACGAATTCATTAGGCTTATTATGGAGGTTTAAGGTTTCGTATGGTGATGTAAGGTGTTCTTAGGAGCTGTAAGGCATCCAACATCATACTAACGTTCTTTTCGAGTTGCTAATGTGGCATGAAGAGTCGTAAGATGTACTAAGTTGTCGTACGATAATCAAATCACTCGGACGAACTCATTAGGCTTATTATAGAGGTTTAAGGTTTCGTATGGTGATGTAAGGTGTTCTTAGGAGCTGTAAGGCATTCTACATTATATTAACGTTCTTTTCGAGTTGCTAATGTGGCATTAAGAGTCGTAAGATGTACTAAGTTGCCGTACGATGATCAAATAACTCGGACGAATTCATTAGGCTTATTATGGAGGTTTAAGGTTTCGTATGGTGATGTAAGGTGTTCTTAGGAGCTGTGAGGCATCCTACATTAAACTAATGTTTTTTTTAGTTGCTAATGTGGCATAAAGAGTCGTAAGATGTACTCAGTTGACGTACGATGATCAAATGACTCGGACGAATTCATTAGGCTTATTATGGAGGTTTAAGGTTTCGTATGGTGATTTAAGGTGTTCTTAGGAGCTGTAAGGCATCCAACATCATACTAACGTTCTTTTCGAGTTGCTAATATGGCATGAAGAGTCGTAAGATGTACTAAGTTGTCGTACGATGATCAAATGACTCGGACGAATTCATTAGGCTTATTATGGAGGTTTAAGGTTTCGTATGGTGATGTAAGGTGTTCTTAGGAGCTGTGAGGCATCCTACATTAAACTAATGTTTTTTTTAGTTGCTAATGTGGCATAAAGAGTCGTAAGATGTACTCAGTTGACGTACGATGATCAAATGACTCGGACGAATTCATTAGGCTTATTATGGAGGTTTAAGGTTTCGTATGGTGATTTAAGGTGTTCTTAGGAGCTGTAAGGCATCCAACATCATACTAACGTTCTTTTCGAGTTGCTAATATGGCATGAAGAGTCGTAAGATGTACTAAGTTGTCGTACGATGATCAAATGACTCGGACGAATTCATTAGGCTTATTATGGAGGTTTAAGGTTTCGTATGGTGATGTAAGGTGTTCTTAGGAGCTGTAAGGCATTCTACATTATACTAATGTTCTTTTCGAGTTGCTAATGTGGCATGAAGAGTCGTAAGATGTATTAAAGTTGCCGTACGATGATCAAATAACTCGGACGAATTCATTAGGCTTATTATGGAGGTTTAAGGTTTCGTATGGTGATGTAAGGTGTTCTTAGGAGCTGTGAGGCATCCTACATTAAACTAATGTTTTTTTTGAGTTGCTAATGTGGCATAAAGAGTCGTAAGATGTACTAAGTTGACGTACGATGATCAAATGACTCAGATGAATTCATTAGGCTTATTATGGAGGTTTAAGGTTTCGTATGGTGATGTAAGGTGTTCTTAGGAGCGGTAAGGCATCCAACATCATACTAACGTTCTTTTCGAGTTGCTAATGTGGCATGAAGAGTCGTAAGATGTACTAAGTTGTCGTACGATGATCAAATGACTCGGACGAATTCATTAGGCTTATTATGGAGGTTTAAGGTTTCGTATGGTGATGTAAGGTGTTCTTAGGAGCTGTGAGGCATCCTACACTAAACTAATGTTCTTTTCGAGTTGCTAATGTGGCATGAAGAGTCGTAAGATGTACTAAGTTGTCGTACGATAATCAAATGACTCAGACGAATTCATTAGGCTTATTATGGAGGTTTAAGGTTTCGTATGGTGATGTAAGGTGTTCTTAGGAGCTGTAAGGCATCCAACATCATACTAACGTTCTTTTCGAGTTGCTAATGTGGCATGAAGAGTCGTAAGATGTACTAAGTTGTCGTACGATGATCAAATGACTCGGACGAATTCATTAGGCTTATTATGGAGGTTTAAGGTTTCGTATGGTGATGTAAGGTGTTCTTAGGAGCTGTGAGGCATCCTACACTAAACTAATGTTCTTTTCGAGTTGCTAATGTGGCATGAAGAGTCGTAAGATGTACTAAGTTGTCGTACGATAATCAAATGACTCAGACGAATTCATTAGGCTTATTATGGAGGTTTAAGGTTTCGTATGGTGATGTAAGGTGTTCTTAGGAGCTGTAAGGCATCCAACATCATACTAACGTTCTTTTCGAGTTGCTAATGTGGCATGAAGAGTCGTAAGATGTACTAAGTTGTCGTACGATAATCAAATCACTCGGACGAACTCATTAGGCTTATTATAGAGGTTTAAGGTTTCGTATGGTGATGTAAGGTGTTCTTAGGAGCTGTAAGGCATTCTACATTATATTAACGTTCTTTTCGAGTTGCTAATGTGGCATTAAGAGTCGTAAGATGTACTAAGTTGCCGTACGATGATCAAATAACTCGGACGAATTCATTAGGCTTATTATGGAGGTTTAAGGTTTCGTATGGTGATGTAAGGTGTTCTTAGGAGCTGTGAGGCATCCTACATTAAACTAATGTTTTTTTTAGTTGCTAATGTGGCATAAAGAGTCGTAAGATGTACTCAGTTGACGTACGATGATCAAATGACTCGGACGAATTCATTAGGCTTATTATGGAGGTTTAAGGTTTCGTATGGTGATTTAAGGTGTTCTTAGGAGCTGTAAGGCATCCAACATCATACTAACGTTCTTTTCGAGTTGCTAATATGGCATGAAGAGTCGTAAGATGTACTAAGTTGTCGTACGATGATCAAATGACTCGGACGAATTCATTAGGCTTATTATGGAGGTTTAAGGTTTCGTATGGTGATGTAAGGTGTTCTTAGGAGCTGTAAGGCATTCTACATTATACTAATGTTCTTTTCGAGTTGCTAATGTGGCATGAAGAGTCGTAAGATGTATTAAAGTTGCCGTACGATGATCAAATAACTCGAACGAATTCATTAGGCTTATTATGGAGGTTTAAGGTTTCGTATGGTGATGTAAGGTGTTCTTAGGAGCTGTGAGGCATCCTACATTAAACTAATGTTTTTTTTGAGTTGCTAATGTGGCATAAAGAGTCGTAAGATGTACTAAGTTGACGTACGATGATCAAATGACTCAGACGAATTCATTAGGCTTATTATGGAGGTTTAAGGTTTCGTATGGTGATGAAAGGTGTTCTTAGGAGCGGTAAGGCATCCAACATCATACTAACGTTCTTTTCGAGTTGCTAATGTGGCATGTAGAGTCGTAATATGTACTAAGTTGTCGTACGATGATCAAATAACTCGGACGAATTCATTAGGCTTATTATGGAGGTTTAAGGTTTCGTATGGTGATGTAAGGTGTTTTTAGGAGCTGTGAGGCATCCTACATTAAACTAATGTTCTTTTCGAGTTGCTAATGTGGCATAAAGAGTCGTAAGATGTACTAAGTTGACGTACGATGATCAAACGACTCAGACGAATTCATTAGGCTTATTATGGAGGTTTAAGGTTTCGTATGGTGATGTAAGGTGTTCTTAGGAGCTGTAAGGCATCCAACATCATACTAACGTTCTTTTCGAGTTGCTAATGTGGCATGAAGAGTCGTAAGATGTACTAAGTTGTCGTACGATGATCAAATGACTCGGACGAATTCATTAGGCTTATTATGGAGGTTTAAGGTTTCGTATGGTGATGTAAGGTGTTCTTAGGAGCTGTGAGGCATCCTACACTAAACTAATGTTCTTTTCGAGTGGCTAATGTGGCATGAAGAGTCGTAAGATGTACTAAGTTGTCGTACGATAATCAAATGACTCAGACGAATTCATTAGGCTTATTATGGAGGTTTAAGGTTTCGTATGGTGATGTAAGGTGTTCTTAGGAGCTGTAAGGCATCTAACATCATACTAACGTTCTTTTCGAGTTGCTAATGTGGCATGAAGAGTCGTAAGATGTACTAAGTTGTCGTACGATAATCAAATCACTCGGACGAACTCATTAGGCTTATTATAGAGGTTTAAGGTTTCGTATGGTGATGTAAGGTGTTCTTAGGAGCTGTAAGGCATCCTACATTATATTAACGTTCTTTTCGAGTTGCTAATGTGGCATTAAGAGTCGTAAGATGTACTAAGTTGCCGTACGATGATCAAATAACTCGGACGAATTCATTAGGCTTATTATGGAGGTTTAAGGTTTCGTATGGTGATGTAAGGTGTTCTTAGGAGCTGTAAGGCATCCTACATTATATTAACGTTCTTTTCGAGTTGCTAATGTGGCATTAAGAGTCGTAAGATGTACTAAGTTGCCGTACGATGATCAAATAACTCGGACGAGTTCATTAGGCTTATTATGGAGGTTTAAGGTTTCGTATGGTGATGTAAGGTGTTCTTAGGAGCTGTGAGGCATCCTACATTAAACTAATGTTTTTTTTAGTTGTTAATGTGGCATAAAGAGTCGTAAGATGTACTCAGTTGACGTACGATGATCAAATGACTCGGACGAATTCATTAGGCTTATTATGGAGGTTTAAGGTTTCGTATGGTGATGTAAGGTGTTCTTAGGAGCTGTAAGGCATCCAACATCATACTAACGTTCTTTTCGAGTTGCTAATGTGGCATGAAGAGTCGTAAGATGTACTAAGTTGTCGTACGATAATCAAATCACTCGGACGAACTCATTAGGCTTATTATAGAGGTTTAAGGTTTCGTATGGTGATGTAAGGTGTTCTTAGGAGCTGTAAGGCATTCTACATTATATTAACGTTCTTTTCGAGTTGCTAATGTGGCATTAAGAGTCGTAAGATGTACTAAGTTGCCGTACGATGATCAAATAACTCGGACGAATTCATTAGGCTTATTATGGAGGTTTAAGGTTTCGTATGGTGATGTAAGGTGTTCTTAGGAGCTGTGAGGCATCCTACATTAAACTAATGTTTTTTTTAGTTGCTAATGTGGCATAAAGAGTCGTAAGATGTACTCAGTTGACGTACGATGATCAAATGACTCGGACGAATTCATTAGGCTTATTATGGAGGTTTAAGGTTTCGTATGGTGATTTAAGGTGTTCTTAGGAGCTGTAAGGCATCCAACATCATACTAACGTTCTTTTCGAGTTGCTAATATGGCATGAAGAGTCGTAAGATGTACTAAGTTGTCGTACGATGATCAAATGACTCGGACGAATTCATTAGGCTTATTATGGAGGTTTAAGGTTTCGTATGGTGATGTAAGGTGTTCTTAGGAGCTGTAAGGCATTCTACATTATACTAATGTTCTTTTCGAGTTGCTAATGTGGCATGAAGAGTCGTAAGATGTATTAAAGTTGCCGTACGATGATCAAATAACTCGGACGAATTCATTAGGCTTATTATGGAGGTTTAAGGTTTCGTATGGTGATGTAAGGTGTTCTTAGGAGCTGTGAGGCATCCTACATTAAACTAATGTTTTTTTTGAGTTGCTAATGTGGCATAAAGAGTCGTAAGATGTACTAAGTTGACGTACGATGATCAAATGACTCAGATGAATTCATTAGGCTTATTATGGAGGTTTAAGGTTTCGTATGGTGATGTAAGGTGTTTTTAGGAGCTGTGAGGCATCCTACATTAAACTAATGTTCTTTTCGAGTTGCTAATGTGGCATAAAGAGTCGTAAGATGTACTAAGTTGACGTACGATGATCAAATGACTCAGACGAATTCATTAGGCTTATTATGGAGGTTTAAGGTTTCGTATGGTGATGTAAGGTGTTCTTAGGAGCTGTAAGGCATCCAACATCATACTAACGTTCTTTTCGAGTTGCTAATGTGGCATGAAGAGTCGTAAGATGTACTAAGTTGTCGTACGATGATCAAATGACTCGGACGAATTCATTAGGCTTATTATGGAGGTTTAAGGTTTCGTATGGTGATGTAAGGTGTTCTTAGGAGCTGTGAGGCATCCTACACTAAACTAATGTTCTTTTCGAGTTGCTAATGTGGCATGAAGAGTCGTAAGATGTACTAAGTTGTCGTACGATAATCAAATGACTCAGACGAATTCATTAGGCTTATTATGGAGGTTTAAGGTTTCGTATGGTGATGTAAGGTGTTCTTAGGAGCTGTAAGGCATTCTACATTATATTAACGTTCTTTTCGAGTTGCTAATGTGGCATTAAGAGTCGTAAGATGTACTAAGTTGCCGTACGATGATCAAATAACTCGGACGAATTCATTAGGCTTATTATGGAGGTTTAAGGTTTCGTATGGTGATGTAAGGTGTTCTTAGGAGCTGTGAGGCATCCTACATTAAACTAATGTTTTTTTTAGTTGCTAATGTGGCATAAAGAGTCGTAAGATGTACTCAGTTGACGTACGATGATCAAATGACTCGGACGAATTCATTAGGCTTATTATGGAGGTTTAAGGTTTCGTATGGTGATTTAAGGTGTTCTTAGGAGCTGTAAGGCATCCAACATCATACTAACGTTCTTTTCGAGTTGCTAATATGGCATGAAGAGTCGTAAGATGTACTAAGTTGTCGTACGATGATCAAATGACTCGGACGAATTCATTAGGCTTATTATGGAGGTTTAAGGTTTCGTATGGTGATGTAAGGTGTTCTTAGGAGCTGTAAGGCATTCTACATTATACTAATGTTCTTTTCGAGTTGCTAATGTGGCATGAAGAGTCGTAAGATGTATTAAAGTTGCCGTACGATGATCAAATAACTCGAACGAATTCATTAGGCTTATTATGGAGGTTTAAGGTTTCGTATGGTGATGTAAGGTGTTCTTAGGAGCTGTGAGGCATCCTACATTAAACTAATGTTTTTTTTGAGTTGCTAATGTGGCATAAAGAGTCGTAAGATGTACTAAGTTGACGTACGATGATCAAATGACTCAGACGAATTCATTAGGCTTATTATGGAGGTTTAAGGTTTCGTATGGTGATGAAAGGTGTTCTTAGGAGCGGTAAGGCATCCAACATCATACTAACGTTCTTTTCGAGTTGCTAATGTGGCATGTAGAGTCGTAATATGTACTAAGTTGTCGTACGATGATCAAATAACTCGGACGAATTCATTAGGCTTATTATGGAGGTTTAAGGTTTCGTATGGTGATGTAAGGTGTTTTTAGGAGCTGTGAGGCATCCTACATTAAACTAATGTTCTTTTCGAGTTGCTAATGTGGCATAAAGAGTCGTAAGATGTACTAAGTTGACGTACGATGATCAAACGACTCAGACGAATTCATTAGGCTTATTATGGAGGTTTAAGGTTTCGTATGGTGATGTAAGGTGTTCTTAGGAGCTGTAAGGCATCCAACATCATACTAACGTTCTTTTCGAGTTGCTAATGTGGCATGAAGAGTCGTAAGATGTACTAAGTTGTCGTACGATGATCAAATGACTCAGACGAATTCATTAGGCTTATTATGGAGGTTTAAGGTTTCGTATGGTGATGTAAGGTGTTCTTAGGAGCTGTAAGGCATCCAACATCATACTAACGTTCTTTTCGAGTTGCTAATGTGGCATGAAGAGTCGTAAGATGTACTAAGTTGTCGTACGATGATCAAATGACTCGGACGAATTCATTAGGCTTATTATGGAGGTTTAAGGTTTCGTATGGTGATGTAAGGTGTTCTTAGAAGCTGTAAGGCATTCTACATTATACTAACGTTCTTTTCGAGTTGCTAATGTGGCATGAAGATTCGTAAGATGTACTAAGTTGACGTACGATGATCAAACGACTCAGACGAATTCATTAGGCTTATTATGGAGGTTTAAGGTTTCGTATGGTGATGTAAGGTGTTCTTAGGAGCTGTAAGGCATCCAACATCATACTAACGTTCTTTTCGAGTTGCTAATGTGGCATGAAGAGTCGTAAGATGTACTAAGTTGTCGTACGATGATCAAATGACTCGGACGAATTCATTAGGCTTATTATGGAGGTTTAAGGTTTCGTATGGTGATGTAAGGTGTTCTTAGGAGCTGTGAGGCATCCTACACTAAACTAATGTTCTTTTCGAGTTGCTAATGTGGCATGAAGAGTCGTAAGATGTACTAAGTTGTCGTACGATAATCAAATGACTCAGACGAATTCATTAGGCTTATTATGGAGGTTTAAGGTTTCGTATGGTGATGTAAGGTGTTCTTAGGAGCTGTAAGGCATCCAACATCATACTAACGTTCTTTTCGAGTTGCTAATGTGGCATGAAGAGTCGTAAGATGTACTAAGTTGTCGTACGATAATCAAATCACTCGGACGAACTCATTAGGCTTATTATAGAGGTTTAAGGTTTCGTATGGTGATGTAAGGTGTTCTTAGGAGCTGTAAGGCATTCTACATTATATTAACGTTCTTTTCGAGTTGCTAATGTGGCATTAAGAGTCGTAAGATGTACTAAGTTGCCGTACGATGATCAAATAACTCGGACGAATTCATTAGGCTTATTATGGAGGTTTAAGGTTTCGTATGGTGATGTAAGGTGTTCTTAGGAGCTGTGAGGCATCCTACATTAAACTAATGTTTTTTTTAGTTGCTAATGTGGCATAAAGAGTCGTAAGATGTACTCAGTTGACGTACGATGATCAAATGACTCGGACGAATTCATTAGGCTTATTATGGAGGTTTAAGGTTTCGTATGGTGATTTAAGGTGTTCTTAGGAGCTGTAAGGCATCCAACATCATACTAACGTTCTTTTCGAGTTGCTAATATGGCATGAAGAGTCGTAAGATGTACTAAGTTGTCGTACGATGATCAAATGACTCGGACGAATTCATTAGGCTTATTATGGAGGTTTAAGGTTTCGTATGGTGATGTAAGGTGTTCTTAGGAGCTGTGAGGCATCCTACATTAAACTAATGTTTTTTTTAGTTGCTAATGTGGCATAAAGAGTCGTAAGATGTACTCAGTTGACGTACGATGATCAAATGACTCGGACGAATTCATTAGGCTTATTATGGAGGTTTAAGGTTTCGTATGGTGATTTAAGGTGTTCTTAGGAGCTGTAAGGCATCCAACATCATACTAACGTTCTTTTCGAGTTGCTAATATGGCATGAAGAGTCGTAAGATGTACTAAGTTGTCGTACGATGATCAAATGACTCGGACGAATTCATTAGGCTTATTATGGAGGTTTAAGGTTTCGTATGGTGATGTAAGGTGTTCTTAGGAGCTGTAAGGCATTCTACATTATACTAATGTTCTTTTCGAGTTGCTAATGTGGCATGAAGAGTCGTAAGATGTATTAAAGTTGCCGTACGATGATCAAATAACTCGGACGAATTCATTAGGCTTATTATGGAGGTTTAAGGTTTCGTATGGTGATGTAAGGTGTTCTTAGGAGCTGTGAGGCATCCTACATTAAACTAATGTTTTTTTTGAGTTGCTAATGTGGCATAAAGAGTCGTAAGATGTACTAAGTTGACGTACGATGATCAAATGACTCAGATGAATTCATTAGGCTTATTATGGAGGTTTAAGGTTTCGTATGGTGATGTAAGGTGTTCTTAGGAGCGGTAAGGCATCCAACATCATACTAACGTTCTTTTCGAGTTGCTAATGTGGCATGAAGAGTCGTAAGATGTACTAAGTTGTCGTACGATGATCAAATGACTCGGACGAATTCATTAGGCTTATTATGGAGGTTTAAGGTTTCGTATGGTGATGTAAGGTGTTCTTAGGAGCTGTGAGGCATCCTACACTAAACTAATGTTCTTTTCGAGTTGCTAATGTGGCATGAAGAGTCGTAAGATGTACTAAGTTGTCGTACGATAATCAAATGACTCAGACGAATTCATTAGGCTTATTATGGAGGTTTAAGGTTTCGTATGGTGATGTAAGGTGTTCTTAGGAGCTGTAAGGCATCCAACATCATACTAACGTTCTTTTCGAGTTGCTAATGTGGCATGAAGAGTCGTAAGATGTACTAAGTTGTCGTACGATGATCAAATGACTCGGACGAATTCATTAGGCTTATTATGGAGGTTTAAGGTTTCGTATGGTGATGTAAGGTGTTCTTAGGAGCTGTGAGGCATCCTACACTAAACTAATGTTCTTTTCGAGTTGCTAATGTGGCATGAAGAGTCGTAAGATGTACTAAGTTGTCGTACGATAATCAAATGACTCAGACGAATTCATTAGGCTTATTATGGAGGTTTAAGGTTTCGTATGGTGATGTAAGGTGTTCTTAGGAGCTGTAAGGCATCCAACATCATACTAACGTTCTTTTCGAGTTGCTAATGTGGCATGAAGAGTCGTAAGATGTACTAAGTTGTCGTACGATAATCAAATCACTCGGACGAACTCATTAGGCTTATTATAGAGGTTTAAGGTTTCGTATGGTGATGTAAGGTGTTCTTAGGAGCTGTAAGGCATTCTACATTATATTAACGTTCTTTTCGAGTTGCTAATGTGGCATTAAGAGTCGTAAGATGTACTAAGTTGCCGTACGATGATCAAATAACTCGGACGAATTCATTAGGCTTATTATGGAGGTTTAAGGTTTCGTATGGTGATGTAAGGTGTTCTTAGGAGCTGTGAGGCATCCTACATTAAACTAATGTTTTTTTTAGTTGCTAATGTGGCATAAAGAGTCGTAAGATGTACTCAGTTGACGTACGATGATCAAATGACTCGGACGAATTCATTAGGCTTATTATGGAGGTTTAAGGTTTCGTATGGTGATTTAAGGTGTTCTTAGGAGCTGTAAGGCATCCAACATCATACTAACGTTCTTTTCGAGTTGCTAATATGGCATGAAGAGTCGTAAGATGTACTAAGTTGTCGTACGATGATCAAATGACTCGGACGAATTCATTAGGCTTATTATGGAGGTTTAAGGTTTCGTATGGTGATGTAAGGTGTTCTTAGGAGCTGTAAGGCATTCTACATTATACTAATGTTCTTTTCGAGTTGCTAATGTGGCATGAAGAGTCGTAAGATGTATTAAAGTTGCCGTACGATGATCAAATAACTCGAACGAATTCATTAGGCTTATTATGGAGGTTTAAGGTTTCGTATGGTGATGTAAGGTGTTCTTAGGAGCTGTGAGGCATCCTACATTAAACTAATGTTTTTTTTGAGTTGCTAATGTGGCATAAAGAGTCGTAAGATGTACTAAGTTGACGTACGATGATCAAATGACTCAGACGAATTCATTAGGCTTATTATGGAGGTTTAAGGTTTCGTATGGTGATGAAAGGTGTTCTTAGGAGCGGTAAGGCATCCAACATCATACTAACGTTCTTTTCGAGTTGCTAATGTGGCATGTAGAGTCGTAATATGTACTAAGTTGTCGTACGATGATCAAATAACTCGGACGAATTCATTAGGCTTATTATGGAGGTTTAAGGTTTCGTATGGTGATGTAAGGTGTTTTTAGGAGCTGTGAGGCATCCTACATTAAACTAATGTTCTTTTCGAGTTGCTAATGTGGCATAAAGAGTCGTAAGATGTACTAAGTTGACGTACGATGATCAAACGACTCAGACGAATTCATTAGGCTTATTATGGAGGTTTAAGGTTTCGTATGGTGATGTAAGGTGTTCTTAGGAGCTGTAAGGCATCCAACATCATACTAACGTTCTTTTCGAGTTGCTAATGTGGCATGAAGAGTCGTAAGATGTACTAAGTTGTCGTACGATGATCAAATGACTCGGACGAATTCATTAGGCTTATTATGGAGGTTTAAGGTTTCGTATGGTGATGTAAGGTGTTCTTAGGAGCTGTGAGGCATCCTACACTAAACTAATGTTCTTTTCGAGTGGCTAATGTGGCATGAAGAGTCGTAAGATGTACTAAGTTGTCGTACGATAATCAAATGACTCAGACGAATTCATTAGGCTTATTATGGAGGTTTAAGGTTTCGTATGGTGATGTAAGGTGTTCTTAGGAGCTGTAAGGCATCTAACATCATACTAACGTTCTTTTCGAGTTGCTAATGTGGCATGAAGAGTCGTAAGATGTACTAAGTTGTCGTACGATAATCAAATCACTCGGACGAACTCATTAGGCTTATTATAGAGGTTTAAGGTTTCGTATGGTGATGTAAGGTGTTCTTAGGAGCTGTAAGGCATCCTACATTATATTAACGTTCTTTTCGAGTTGCTAATGTGGCATTAAGAGTCGTAAGATGTACTAAGTTGCCGTACGATGATCAAATAACTCGGACGAATTCATTAGGCTTATTATGGAGGTTTAAGGTTTCGTATGGTGATGTAAGGTGTTCTTAGGAGCTGTAAGGCATCCTACATTATATTAACGTTCTTTTCGAGTTGCTAATGTGGCATTAAGAGTCGTAAGATGTACTAAGTTGCCGTACGATGATCAAATAACTCGGACGAGTTCATTAGGCTTATTATGGAGGTTTAAGGTTTCGTATGGTGATGTAAGGTGTTCTTAGGAGCTGTGAGGCATCCTACATTAAACTAATGTTTTTTTTAGTTGTTAATGTGGCATAAAGAGTCGTAAGATGTACTCAGTTGACGTACGATGATCAAATGACTCGGACGAATTCATTAGGCTTATTATGGAGGTTTAAGGTTTCGTATGGTGATGTAAGGTGTTCTTAGGAGCTGTAAGGCATCCAACATCATACTAACGTTCTTTTCGAGTTGCTAATGTGGCATGAAGAGTCGTAAGATGTACTAAGTTGTCGTACGATAATCAAATCACTCGGACGAACTCATTAGGCTTATTATAGAGGTTTAAGGTTTCGTATGGTGATGTAAGGTGTTCTTAGGAGCTGTAAGGCATTCTACATTATATTAACGTTCTTTTCGAGTTGCTAATGTGGCATTAAGAGTCGTAAGATGTACTAAGTTGCCGTACGATGATCAAATAACTCGGACGAATTCATTAGGCTTATTATGGAGGTTTAAGGTTTCGTATGGTGATGTAAGGTGTTCTTAGGAGCTGTGAGGCATCCTACATTAAACTAATGTTTTTTTTAGTTGCTAATGTGGCATAAAGAGTCGTAAGATGTACTCAGTTGACGTACGATGATCAAATGACTCGGACGAATTCATTAGGCTTATTATGGAGGTTTAAGGTTTCGTATGGTGATTTAAGGTGTTCTTAGGAGCTGTAAGGCATCCAACATCATACTAACGTTCTTTTCGAGTTGCTAATATGGCATGAAGAGTCGTAAGATGTACTAAGTTGTCGTACGATGATCAAATGACTCGGACGAATTCATTAGGCTTATTATGGAGGTTTAAGGTTTCGTATGGTGATGTAAGGTGTTCTTAGGAGCTGTAAGGCATTCTACATTATACTAATGTTCTTTTCGAGTTGCTAATGTGGCATGAAGAGTCGTAAGATGTATTAAAGTTGCCGTACGATGATCAAATAACTCGGACGAATTCATTAGGCTTATTATGGAGGTTTAAGGTTTCGTATGGTGATGTAAGGTGTTCTTAGGAGCTGTGAGGCATCCTACATTAAACTAATGTTTTTTTTGAGTTGCTAATGTGGCATAAAGAGTCGTAAGATGTACTAAGTTGACGTACGATGATCAAATGACTCAGATGAATTCATTAGGCTTATTATGGAGGTTTAAGGTTTCGTATGGTGATGTAAGGTGTTTTTAGGAGCTGTGAGGCATCCTACATTAAACTAATGTTCTTTTCGAGTTGCTAATGTGGCATAAAGAGTCGTAAGATGTACTAAGTTGACGTACGATGATCAAATGACTCAGACGAATTCATTAGGCTTATTATGGAGGTTTAAGGTTTCGTATGGTGATGTAAGGTGTTCTTAGGAGCTGTAAGGCATCCAACATCATACTAACGTTCTTTTCGAGTTGCTAATGTGGCATGAAGAGTCGTAAGATGTACTAAGTTGTCGTACGATGATCAAATGACTCGGACGAATTCATTAGGCTTATTATGGAGGTTTAAGGTTTCGTATGGTGATGTAAGGTGTTCTTAGGAGCTGTGAGGCATCCTACACTAAACTAATGTTCTTTTCGAGTTGCTAATGTGGCATGAAGAGTCGTAAGATGTACTAAGTTGTCGTACGATAATCAAATGACTCAGACGAATTCATTAGGCTTATTATGGAGGTTTAAGGTTTCGTATGGTGATGTAAGGTGTTCTTAGGAGCTGTAAGGCATTCTACATTATATTAACGTTCTTTTCGAGTTGCTAATGTGGCATTAAGAGTCGTAAGATGTACTAAGTTGCCGTACGATGATCAAATAACTCGGACGAATTCATTAGGCTTATTATGGAGGTTTAAGGTTTCGTATGGTGATGTAAGGTGTTCTTAGGAGCTGTGAGGCATCCTACATTAAACTAATGTTTTTTTTAGTTGCTAATGTGGCATAAAGAGTCGTAAGATGTACTCAGTTGACGTACGATGATCAAATGACTCGGACGAATTCATTAGGCTTATTATGGAGGTTTAAGGTTTCGTATGGTGATTTAAGGTGTTCTTAGGAGCTGTAAGGCATCCAACATCATACTAACGTTCTTTTCGAGTTGCTAATATGGCATGAAGAGTCGTAAGATGTACTAAGTTGTCGTACGATGATCAAATGACTCGGACGAATTCATTAGGCTTATTATGGAGGTTTAAGGTTTCGTATGGTGATGTAAGGTGTTCTTAGGAGCTGTAAGGCATTCTACATTATACTAATGTTCTTTTCGAGTTGCTAATGTGGCATGAAGAGTCGTAAGATGTATTAAAGTTGCCGTACGATGATCAAATAACTCGAACGAATTCATTAGGCTTATTATGGAGGTTTAAGGTTTCGTATGGTGATGTAAGGTGTTCTTAGGAGCTGTGAGGCATCCTACATTAAACTAATGTTTTTTTTGAGTTGCTAATGTGGCATAAAGAGTCGTAAGATGTACTAAGTTGACGTACGATGATCAAATGACTCAGACGAATTCATTAGGCTTATTATGGAGGTTTAAGGTTTCGTATGGTGATGAAAGGTGTTCTTAGGAGCGGTAAGGCATCCAACATCATACTAACGTTCTTTTCGAGTTGCTAATGTGGCATGTAGAGTCGTAATATGTACTAAGTTGTCGTACGATGATCAAATAACTCGGACGAATTCATTAGGCTTATTATGGAGGTTTAAGGTTTCGTATGGTGATGTAAGGTGTTTTTAGGAGCTGTGAGGCATCCTACATTAAACTAATGTTCTTTTCGAGTTGCTAATGTGGCATAAAGAGTCGTAAGATGTACTAAGTTGACGTACGATGATCAAACGACTCAGACGAATTCATTAGGCTTATTATGGAGGTTTAAGGTTTCGTATGGTGATGTAAGGTGTTCTTAGGAGCTGTAAGGCATCCAACATCATACTAACGTTCTTTTCGAGTTGCTAATGTGGCATGAAGAGTCGTAAGATGTACTAAGTTGTCGTACGATGATCAAATGACTCGGACGAATTCATTAGGCTTATTATGGAGGTTTAAGGTTTCGTATGGTGATGTAAGGTGTTCTTAGGAGCTGTGAGGCATCCTACACTAAACTAATGTTCTTTTCGAGTGGCTAATGTGGCATGAAGAGTCGTAAGATGTACTAAGTTGTCGTACGATAATCAAATGACTCAGACGAATTCATTAGGCTTATTATGGAGGTTTAAGGTTTCGTATGGTGATGTAAGGTGTTCTTAGGAGCTGTAAGGCATCTAACATCATACTAACGTTCTTTTCGAGTTGCTAATGTGGCATGAAGAGTCGTAAGATGTACTAAGTTGTCGTACGATAATCAAATCACTCGGACGAACTCATTAGGCTTATTATAGAGGTTTAAGGTTTCGTATGGTGATGTAAGGTGTTCTTAGGAGCTGTAAGGCATCCTACATTATATTAACGTTCTTTTCGAGTTGCTAATGTGGCATTAAGAGTCGTAAGATGTACTAAGTTGCCGTACGATGATCAAATAACTCGGACGAATTCATTAGGCTTATTATGGAGGTTTAAGGTTTCGTATGGTGATGTAAGGTGTTCTTAGGAGCTGTAAGGCATCCTACATTATATTAACGTTCTTTTCGAGTTGCTAATGTGGCATTAAGAGTCGTAAGATGTACTAAGTTGCCGTACGATGATCAAATAACTCGGACGAGTTCATTAGGCTTATTATGGAGGTTTAAGGTTTCGTATGGTGATGTAAGGTGTTCTTAGGAGCTGTGAGGCATCCTACATTAAACTAATGTTTTTTTTAGTTGTTAATGTGGCATAAAGAGTCGTAAGATGTACTCAGTTGACGTACGATGATCAAATGACTCGGACGAATTCATTAGGCTTATTATGGAGGTTTAAGGTTTCGTATGGTGATGTAAGGTGTTCTTAGGAGCTGTAAGGCATCCAACATCATACTAACGTTCTTTTCGAGTTGCTAATGTGGCATGAAGAGTCGTAAGATGTACTAAGTTGTCGTACGATAATCAAATCACTCGGACGAACTCATTAGGCTTATTATAGAGGTTTAAGGTTTCGTATGGTGATGTAAGGTGTTCTTAGGAGCTGTAAGGCATTCTACATTATATTAACGTTCTTTTCGAGTTGCTAATGTGGCATTAAGAGTCGTAAGATGTACTAAGTTGCCGTACGATGATCAAATAACTCGGACGAATTCATTAGGCTTATTATGGAGGTTTAAGGTTTCGTATGGTGATGTAAGGTGTTCTTAGGAGCTGTGAGGCATCCTACATTAAACTAATGTTTTTTTTAGTTGCTAATGTGGCATAAAGAGTCGTAAGATGTACTCAGTTGACGTACGATGATCAAATGACTCGGACGAATTCATTAGGCTTATTATGGAGGTTTAAGGTTTCGTATGGTGATTTAAGGTGTTCTTAGGAGCTGTAAGGCATCCAACATCATACTAACGTTCTTTTCGAGTTGCTAATATGGCATGAAGAGTCGTAAGATGTACTAAGTTGTCGTACGATGATCAAATGACTCGGACGAATTCATTAGGCTTATTATGGAGGTTTAAGGTTTCGTATGGTGATGTAAGGTGTTCTTAGGAGCTGTAAGGCATTCTACATTATACTAATGTTCTTTTCGAGTTGCTAATGTGGCATGAAGAGTCGTAAGATGTATTAAAGTTGCCGTACGATGATCAAATAACTCGGACGAATTCATTAGGCTTATTATGGAGGTTTAAGGTTTCGTATGGTGATGTAAGGTGTTCTTAGGAGCTGTGAGGCATCCTACATTAAACTAATGTTTTTTTTGAGTTGCTAATGTGGCATAAAGAGTCGTAAGATGTACTAAGTTGACGTACGATGATCAAATGACTCAGATGAATTCATTAGGCTTATTATGGAGGTTTAAGGTTTCGTATGGTGATGTAAGGTGTTTTTAGGAGCTGTGAGGCATCCTACATTAAACTAATGTTCTTTTCGAGTTGCTAATGTGGCATAAAGAGTCGTAAGATGTACTAAGTTGACGTACGATGATCAAATGACTCAGACGAATTCATTAGGCTTATTATGGAGGTTTAAGGTTTCGTATGGTGATGTAAGGTGTTCTTAGGAGCTGTAAGGCATCCAACATCATACTAACGTTCTTTTCGAGTTGCTAATGTGGCATGAAGAGTCGTAAGATGTACTAAGTTGTCGTACGATGATCAAATGACTCGGACGAATTCATTAGGCTTATTATGGAGGTTTAAGGTTTCGTATGGTGATGTAAGGTGTTCTTAGGAGCTGTGAGGCATCCTACACTAAACTAATGTTCTTTTCGAGTTGCTAATGTGGCATGAAGAGTCGTAAGATGTACTAAGTTGTCGTACGATAATCAAATGACTCAGACGAATTCATTAGGTTTATTATGGAGGTTTAAGGTTTCGTATGGTGATGTAAGGTGTTCTTAGGAGCTGTAAGGCATCCAACATCATACTAACGTTCTTTTCGAGTTGCTAATGTGGCATGAAGAGTCGTAAGATGTACTAAGTTGTCGTACGATAATCAAATCACTCGGACGAACTCATTAGGCTTATTATAGAGGTTTAAGGTTTCGTATGGTGATGTAAGGTGTTCTTAGGAGCTGTAAGGCATTCTACATTATATTAACGTTCTTTTCGAGTTGCTAATGTGGCATTAAGAGTCGTAAGATGTACTAAGTTGCCGTACGATGATCAAATAACTCGGACGAATTCATTAGGCTTATTATGGAGGTTTAAGGTTTCGTATGGTGATGTAAGGTGTTCTTAGGAGCTGTGAGGCATCCTACATTAAACTAATGTTTTTTTTAGTTGCTAATGTGGCATAAAGAGTCGTAAGATGTACTAAGTTGACGTACGATGATCAAATGACTCAGACGAATTCATTAGGCTTATTATGGAGGTTTAAGGTTTCGTATGGTGATGTAAGGTGTTCTTAGGAGCTGTAAGGCATCCAACATCATACTAACGTTCTTTTCGAGTTGCTAATGTGGCATGAAGAGTCGTAAGATGTACTAAGTTGTCGTACGATGATCAAATGACTCGGACGAATTCATTAGGCTTATTATGGAGGTTTAAGGTTTCGTATGGTGATGTAAGGTGTTCTTAGGAGCTGTGAGGCATCCTACACTAAACTAATGTTCTTTTCGAGTTGCTAATGTGGCATGAAGAGTCGTAAGATGTACTAAGTTGTCGTACGATAATCAAATGACTCATACGAATTCATTAGGTTTATTATGGAGGTTTAAGGTTTCGTATGGTGATGTAAGGTGTTCTTAGGAGCTGTAAGGCATCCAACATCATACTAACGTTCTTTTCGAGTTGCTAATGTGGCATGAAGAGTCGTAAGATGTACTAAGTTGTCGTACGATAATCAAATCACTCGGACGAACTCATTAGGCTTATTATAGAGGTTTAAGGTTTCGTATGGTGATGTAAGGTGTTCTTAGGAGCTGTAAGGCATTCTACATTATATTAACGTTCTTTTCGAGTTGCTAATGTGGCATTAAGAGTCGTAAGATGTACTAAGTTGCCGTACGATGATCAAATAACTCGGACGAATTCATTAGGCTTATTATGGAGGTTTAAGGTTTCGTATGGTGATGTAAGGTGTTCTTAGGAGCTGTGAGGCATCCTACATTAAACTAATGTTTTTTTTAGTTGCTAATGTGGCATAAAGAGTCGTAAGATGTACTCAGTTGACGTACGATGATCAAATGACTCGGACGAATTCATTAGGCTTATTATGGAGGTTTAAGGTTTCGTATGGTGATTTAAGGTGTTCTTAGGAGCTGTAAGGCATCCAACATCATACTAACGTTCTTTTCGACTTGCTAATATGGCATGAAGAGTCGTAAGATGTACTAAGTTGTCGTACGATGATCAAATGACTCGGACGAATTCATTAGGCTTATTATGGAGGTTTAAGGTTTCGTATGGTGATGTAAGGTGTTCTTAGGAGCTGTGAGGCATCCTACATTAAACTAATGTTTTTTTTAGTTGCTAATGTGGCATAAAGAGTCGTAAGATGTACTCAGTTGACGTACGATGATCAAATGACTCGGACGAATTCATTAGGCTTATTATGGAGGTTTAAGGTTTCGTATGGTGATTTAAGGTGTTCTTAGGAGCTGTAAGGCATCCAACATCATACTAACGTTCTTTTCGAGTTGCTAATATGGCATGAAGAGTCGTAAGATGTACTAAGTTGTCGTACGATGATCAAATGACTCGGACGAATTCATTAGGCTTATTATGGAGGTTTAAGGTTTCGTATGGTGATGTAAGGTGTTCTTAGGAGCTGTAAGGCATTCTACATTATACTAATGTTCTTTTCGAGTTGCTAATGTGGCATGAAGAGTCGTAAGATGTATTAAAGTTGCCGTACGATGATCAAATAACTCGGACGAATTCATTAGGCTTATTATGGAGGTTTAAGGTTTCGTATGGTGATGTAAGGTGTTCTTAGGAGCTGTGAGGCATCCTACATTAAACTAATGTTTTTTTTGAGTTGCTAATGTGGCATAAAGAGTCGTAAGATGTACTAAGTTGACGTACGATGATCAAATGACTCAGACGAATTCATTAGGCTTATTATGGAGGTTTAAGGTTTCGTATGGTGATGAAAGGTGTTCTTAGGAGCGGTAAGGCATCCAACATCATACTAACGTTCTTTTCGAGTTGCTAATGTGGCATGTAGAGTCGTAATATGTACTAAGTTGTCGTACGATGATCAAATAACTCGGACGAATTCATTAGGCTTATTATGGAGGTTTAAGGTTTCGTATGGTGATGTAAGGTGTTTTTAGGAGCTGTGAGGCATCCTACATTAAACTAATGTTCTTTTCGAGTTGCTAATGTGGCATAAAGAGTCGTAAGATGTACTAAGTTGACGTACGATGATCAAACGACTCAGACGAATTCATTAGGCTTATTATGGAGGTTTAAGGTTTCGTATGGTGATGTAAGGTGTTCTTAGGAGCTGTAAGGCATCCAACATCATACTAACGTTCTTTTCGAGTTGCTAATGTGGCATGAAGAGTCGTAAGATGTACTAAGTTGTCGTACGATAATCAAATCACTCGGACGAACTCATTAGGCTTATTATAGAGGTTTAAGGTTTCGTATGGTGATGTAAGGTGTTCTTAGGAGCTGTAAGGCATTCTACATTATATTAACGTTCTTTTCGAGTTGCTAATGTGGCATTAAGAGTCGTAAGATGTACTAAGTTGCCGTACGATGATCAAATAACTCGGACGAATTCATTAGGCTTATTATGGAGGTTTAAGGTTTCGTATGGTGATGTAAGGTGTTCTTAGGAGCTGTGAGGCATCCTACATTAAACTAATGTTTTTTTTAGTTGCTAATGTGGCATAAAGAGTCGTAAGATGTACTCAGTTGACGTACGATGATCAAATGACTCGGACGAATTCATTAGGCTTATTATGGAGGTTTAAGGTTTCGTATGGTGATTTAAGGTGTTCTTAGGAGCTGTAAGGCATCCAACATCATACTAACGTTCTTTTCGAGTTGCTAATATGGCATGAAGAGTCGTAAGATGTACTAAGTTGTCGTACGATGATCAAATGACTCGGACGAATTCATTAGGCTTATTATGGAGGTTTAAGGTTTCGTATGGTGATGTAAGGTGTTCTTAGGAGCTGTAAGGCATTCTACATTATACTAATGTTCTTTTCGAGTTGCTAATGTGGCATGAAGAGTCGTAAGATGTATTAAAGTTGCCGTACGATGATCAAATAACTCGGACGAATTCATTAGGCTTATTATGGAGGTTTAAGGTTTCGTATGGTGATGTAAGGTGTTCTTAGGAGCTGTGAGGCATCCTACATTAAACTAATGTTTTTTTTGAGTTGCTAATGTGGCATAAAGAGTCGTAAGATGTACTAAGTTGACGTACGATGATCAAATGACTCAGACGAATTCATTAGGCTTATTATGGAGGTTTAAGGTTTCGTATGGTGATGAAAGGTGTTCTTAGGAGCGGTAAGGCATCCAACATCATACTAACGTTCTTTTCGAGTTGCTAATGTGGCATGTAGAGTCGTAATATGTACTAAGTTGTCGTACGATGATCAAATAACTCGGACGAATTCATTAGGCTTATTATGGAGGTTTAAGGTTTCGTATGGTGATGTAAGGTGTTTTTAGGAGCTGTGAGGCATCCTACATTAAACTAATGTTCTTTTCGAGTTGCTAATGTGGCATAAAGAGTCGTAAGATGTACTAAGTTGACGTACGATGATCAAACGACTCAGACGAATTCATTAGGCTTATTATGGAGGTTTAAGGTTTCGTATGGTGATGTAAGGTGTTCTTAGGAGCTGTAAGGCATCCAACATCATACTAACGTTCTTTTCGAGTTGCTAATGTGGCATGAAGAGTCGTAAGATGTACTAAGTTGTCGTACGATGATCAAATCACTCGGACGAACTCATTAGGCTTATTATAGAGGTTTAAGGTTTCGTATGGTGATGTAAGGTGTTCTTAGGAGCTGTAAGGCATTCTACATTATATTAACGTTCTTTTCGAGTTGCTAATGTGGCATTAAGAGTCGTAAGATGTACTAAGTTGCCGTACGATGATCAAATAACTCGGACGAATTCATTAGGCTTATTATGGAGGTTTAAGGTTTCGTATGGTGATGTAAGGTGTTCTTAGGAGCTGTGAGGCATCCTACATTAAACTAATGTTTTTTTTAGTTGCTAATGTGGCATAAAGAGTCGTAAGATGTACTCAGTTGACGTACGATGATCAAATGACTCGGACGAATTCATTAGGCTTATTATGGAGGTTTAAGGTTTCGTATGGTGATTTAAGGTGTTCTTAGGAGCTGTAAGGCATCCAACATCATACTAACGTTCTTTTCGAGTTGCTAATATGGCATGAAGAGTCGTAAGATGTACTAAGTTGTCGTACGATGATCAAATGACTCGGACGAATTCATTAGGCTTATTATGGAGGTTTAAGGTTTCGTATGGTGATGTAAGGTGTTCTTAGGAGCTGTAAGGCATTCTACATTATACTAATGTTCTTTTCGAGTTGCTAATGTGGCATGAAGAGTCGTAAGATGTATTAAAGTTGCCGTACGATGATCAAATAACTCGGACGAATTCATTAGGCTTATTATGGAGGTTTAAGGTTTCGTATGGTGATGTAAGGTGTTCTTAGGAGCTGTGAGGCATCCTACATTAAACTAATGTTTTTTTTGAGTTGCTAATGTGGCATAAAGAGTCGTAAGATGTACTAAGTTGACGTACGATGATCAAATGACTCAGACGAATTCATTAGGCTTATTATGGAGGTTTAAGGTTTCGTATGGTGATGAAAGGTGTTCTTAGGAGCGGTAAGGCATCCAACATCATACTAACGTTCTTTTCGAGTTGCTAATGTGGCATGTAGAGTCGTAATATGTACTAAGTTGTCGTACGATGATCAAATAACTCGGACGAATTCATTAGGCTTATTATGGAGGTTTAAGGTTTCGTATGGTGATGTAAGGTGTTTTTAGGAGCTGTGAGGCATCCTACATTAAACTAATGTTCTTTTCGAGTTGCTAATGTGGCATAAAGAGTCGTAAGATGTACTAAGTTGACGTACGATGATCAAACGACTCAGACGAATTCATTAGGCTTATTATGGAGGTTTAAGGTTTCGTATGGTGATGTAAGGTGTTCTTAGGAGCTGTAAGGCATCCAACATCATACTAACGTTCTTTTCGAGTTGCTAATGTGGCATGAAGAGTCGTAAGATGTACTAAGTTGTCGTACGATGATCAAATGACTCGGACGAATTCAGTAGGCTTATTATGGAGGTTTAAGGTTTCGTATGGTGATGTAAGGTGTTCTTAGGAGCTGTGAGGCATCCTACACTAAACTAATGTTCTTTTCGAGTTGCTAATGTGGCATGAAGAGTCGTAAGATGTACTAAGTTGTCGTACGATAATCAAATGACTCAGACGAATTCATTAGGCTTATTATGGAGGTTTAAGGTTTCGTATGGTGATGTAAGGTGTTCTTAGGAGCTGTAAGGCATCCAACATCATACTAACGTTCTTTTCGAGTTGCTAATGTGGCATGAAGAGTCGTAAGATGTACTAAGTTGTCGTACGATAATCAAATCACTCGGACGAACTCATTAGGCTTATTATAGAGGTTTAAGGTTTCGTATGGTGATGTAAGGTGTTCTTAGGAGCTGTAAGGCATCCTACATTATATTAACGTTCTTTTCGAGTTGCTAATGTGGCATTAAGAGTCGTAAGATGTACTAAGTTGCCGTACGATGATCAAATAACTCGGACGAATTCATTAGGCTTATTATGGAGGTTTAAGGTTTCGTATGGTGATGTAAGGTGTTCTTAGGAGCTGTGAGGCATCCTACATTAAACTAATGTTTTTTTTAGTTGCTAATGTGGCATAAAGAGTCGTAAGATGTACTCAGTTGACGTACGATGATCAAATGACTCGGACGAATTCATTAGGCTTATTATGGAGGTTTAAGGTTTCGTATGGTGATTTAAGGTGTTCTTAGGAGCTGTAAGGCATCCAACATCATACTAACGTTCTTTTCGAGTTGCTAATATGGCATGAAGAGTCGTAAGATGTACTAAGTTGTCGTACGATGATCAAATGACTCGGACGAATTCATTAGGCTTATTATGGAGGTTTAAGGTTTCGTATGGTGATGTAAGGTGTTCTTAGGAGCTGTAAGGCATTCTACATTATACTAATGTTCTTTTCGAGTTGCTAATGTGGCATGAAGAGTCGTAAGATGTATTAAAGTTGCCGTACGATGATCAAATAACTCGGACGAATTCATTAGGCTTATTATGGAGGTTTAAGGTTTCGTATGGTGATGTAAGGTGTTCTTAGGAGCTGTGAGGCATCCTACATTAAACTAATGTTTTTTTTGAGTTGCTAATGTGGCATAAAGAGTCGTAAGATGTACTAAGTTGACGTACGATGATCAAATGACTCAGACGAATTCATTAGGCTTATTATGGAGGTTTAAGGTTTCGTATGGTGATGTAAGGTGTTCTTAGGAGCGGTAAGGTGTTCTTAGGAGCGGTAAGGCATCCAACATCATACTAACGTTCTTTTCGAGTTGCTAATGTGGCATGAAGAGTCGTAATATGTACTAAGTTGTCGTACGATGATCAAATGACTCGGACGAATTCATTAGGCTTATTATGGAGGTTTAAGGTTTCGTATGGTGATGTAAGGTGTTCTTAGGAGCTGTAAGGCATTCTACATTATACTAATGTTCTTTTCGAGTTGCTAATGTGGCATGAAGAGTCGTAAGATGTATTAAAGTTGCCGTACGATGATCAAATAACTCGGACGAATTCATTAGGCTTATTATGGAGGTTTAAGGTTTCGTATGGTGCTGTAAGGTGTTCTTAGGAGCTGTGAGGCATCCTACATTAAACTAATGTTTTTTTTGAGTTGCTAATGTGGCATAAAGAGTCGTAAGATGTACTAAGTTGACGTACGATGATCAAATGACTCAGACGAATTCATTAGGCTTATTATGGAGGTTTAAGGTTTCGTATGGTGATGAAAGGTGTTCTTAGGAGCGGTAAGGCATCCAACATCATACTAACGTTCTTTTCGAGTTGCTAATGTGGCATGTAGAGTCGTAATATGTACTAAGTTGTCGTACGATGATCAAATAACTCGGACGAATTCATTAGGCTTATTATGGAGGTTTAAGGTTTCGTATGGTGATGTAAGGTGTTTTTAGGAGCTGTGAGGCATCCTACATTAAACTAATGTTCTTTTCGAGTTGCTAATGTGGCATAAAGAGTCGTAAGATGTACTAAGTTGACGTACGATGATCAAACGACTCAGACGAATTCATTAGGCTTATTATGGAGGTTTAAGGTTTCGTATGGTGATGTAAGGTGTTCTTAGGAGCTGTAAGGCATCCAACATCATACTAACGTTCTTTTCGAGTTGCTAATGTGGCATGAAGAGTCGTAAGATGTACTAAGTTGTCGTACGATGATCAAATGACTCGGACGAATTCAGTAGGCTTATTATGGAGGTTTAAGGTTTCGTATGGTGATGTAAGGTGTTCTTAGGAGCTGTGAGGCATCCTACACTAAACTAATGTTCTTTTCGAGTTGCTAATGTGGCATGAAGAGTCGTAAGATGTACTAAGTTGTCGTACGATAATCAAATGACTCAGACGAATTCATTAGGCTTATTATGGAGGTTTAAGGTTTCGTATGGTGATGTAAGGTGTTCTTAGGAGCTGTAAGGCATCCAACATCATACTAACGTTCTTTTCGAGTTGCTAATGTGGCATGAAGAGTCGTAAGATGTACTAAGTTGTCGTACGATAATCAAATCACTCGGACGAACTCATTAGGCTTATTATAGAGGTTTAAGGTTTCGTATGGTGATGTAAGGTGTTCTTAGGAGCTGTAAGGCATCCTACATTATATTAACGTTCTTTTCGAGTTGCTAATGTGGCATTAAGAGTCGTAAGATGTACTAAGTTGCCGTACGATGATCAAATAACTCGGACGAATTCATTAGGCTTATTATGGAGGTTTAAGGTTTCGTATGGTGATGTAAGGTGTTCTTAGGAGCTGTGAGGCATCCTACATTAAACTAATGTTTTTTTTAGTTGCTAATGTGGCATAAAGAGTCGTAAGATGTACTCAGTTGACGTACGATGATCAAATGACTCGGACGAATTCATTAGGCTTATTATGGAGGTTTAAGGTTTCGTATGGTGATTTAAGGTGTTCTTAGGAGCTGTAAGGCATCCAACATCATACTAACGTTCTTTTCGAGTTGCTAATATGGCATGAAGAGTCGTAAGATGTACTAAGTTGTCGTACGATGATCAAATGACTCGGACGAATTCATTAGGCTTATTATGGAGGTTTAAGGTTTCGTATGGTGATGTAAGGTGTTCTTAGGAGCTGTAAGGCATTCTACATTATACTAATGTTCTTTTCGAGTTGCTAATGTGGCATGAAGAGTCGTAAGATGTATTAAAGTTGCCGTACGATGATCAAATAACTCGGACGAATTCATTAGGCTTATTATGGAGGTTTAAGGTTTCGTATGGTGATGTAAGGTGTTCTTAGGAGCTGTGAGGCATCCTACATTAAACTAATGTTTTTTTTGAGTTGCTAATGTGGCATAAAGAGTCGTAAGATGTACTAAGTTGACGTACGATGATCAAATGACTCAGACGAATTCATTAGGCTTATTATGGAGGTTTAAGGTTTCGTATGGTGATGTAAGGTGTTCTTAGGAGCGGTAAGGCATCCAACATCATACTAACGTTCTTTTCGAGTTGCTAATGTGGCATGTAGAGTCGTAATATGTACTAAGTTGTCGTACGATGATCAAATAACTCGGACGAATTCATTAGGCTTATTATGGAGGTTTAAGGTTTCGTATGGTGATGTAAGGTGTTTTTAGGAGCTGTGAGGCATCCTACATTAAACTAATGTTCTTTTCGAGTTGCTAATGTGGCATAAAGAGTCGTAAGATGTACTAAGTTGACGTACGATGATCAAATGACTCAGACGAATTCATTAGGCTTATTATGGAGGTTTAAGGTTTCGTATGGTGATGTAAGGTGTTCTTAGGAGCTGTAAGGCATCCAACATCATACTAACGTTCTTTTCGAGTTGCTAATGTGGCATGAAGAGTCGTAAGATGTACTAAGTTGTCGTACGATGATCAAATGACTCGGACGAATTCATTAGGCTTATTATGGAGGTTTAAGGTTTCGTATGGTGATGTAAGGTGTTCTTAGGAGCTGTGAGGCATCCTACACTAAACTAATGTTCTTTTCGAGTTGCTAATGTGGCATGAAGAGTCGTAAGATGTACTAAGTTGTCGTACGATAATCAAATGACTCAGACGAATTCATTAGGCTTATTATGGAGGTTTAAGGTTTCGTATGGTGATGTAAGGTGTTCTTAGGAGCTGTAAGGCATCCAACATCATACTAACGTTCTTTTCGAGTTGCTAATGTGGCATGAAGAGTCGTAAGATGTACTAAGTTGTCGTACGATGATCAAATGACTCGGACGAATTCATTAGGCTTATTATGGAGGTTTAAGGTTTCGTATGGTGATGTAAGGTGTTCTTAGGAGCTGTGAGGCATCCTACACTAAACTAATGTTCTTTTCGAGTTGCTAATGTGGCATGAAGAGTCGTAAGATGTACTAAGTTGTCGTACGATAATCAAATGACTCAGACGAATTCATTAGGCTTATTATGGAGGTTTAAGGTTTCGTATGGTGATGTAAGGTGTTCTTAGGAGCTGTAAGGCATCCAACATCATACTAACGTTCTTTTCGAGTTGCTAATGTGGCATGAAGAGTCGTAAGATGTACTAAGTTGTCGTACGATAATCAAATCACTCGGACGAACTCATTAGGCTTATTATAGAGGTTTAAGGTTTCGTATGGTGATGTAAGGTGTTCTTAGGAGCTGTAAGGCATTCTACATTATATTAACGTTCTTTTCGAGTTGCTAATGTGGCATTAAGAGTCGTAAGATGTACTAAGTTGCCGTACGATGATCAAATAACTCGGACGAATTCATTAGGCTTATTATGGAGGTTTAAGGTTTCGTATGGTGATGTAAGGTGTTCTTAGGAGCTGTGAGGCATCCTACATTAAACTAATGTTTTTTTTAGTTGCTAATGTGGCATAAAGAGTCGTAAGATGTACTCAGTTGACGTACGATGATCAAATGACTCGGACGAATTCATTAGGCTTATTATGGAGGTTTAAGGTTTCGTATGGTGATGTAAGGTGTTCTTAGGAGCTGTAAGGCATTCTACATTATACTAATGTTCTTTTCGAGTTGCTAATGTGGCAGGAAGAGTCGTAAGATGTATTAAAGTTGCCGTACGATGATCAAATAACTCGGACGAATTCATTAGGCTTATTATGGAGGTTTAAGGTTTCGTATGGTGATGTAAGGTGTTCTTAGGAGCTGTGAGGCATCCTACATTAAACTAATGTTTTTTTGAGTTGCTAATGTGGCATAAAGAGTCGTAAGATGTACTAAGTTGACGTACGATGATCAAATGACTCAGACGAATTCATTAGGCTTATTATGGAGGTTTAAGGTTTCGTATGGTGATGTAAGGTGTTCTTAGGAGCGGTAAGGCATCCAACATCATACTAACGTTCTTTTCGAGTTGCTAATGTGGCATGTAGAGTCGTAATATGTACTAAGTTGTCGTACGATGATCAAATAACTCGGACGGATTCATTAGGCTTATTATGGAGGTTTAAGGTTTCGTATGGTGATGTAAGGTGTTTTTAGGAGCTGTGAGGCATCCTACATTAAACTAATGTTCTTTTCGAGTTGCTAATGTGGCATAAAGAGTCGTAAGATGTACTAAGTTGACGTACGATGATCAAATGACTCAGACGAATTCATTAGGCTTATTATGGAGGTTTAAGGTTTCGTATGGTGATGTAAGGTGTTCTTAGGAGCTGTAAGGCATCCAACATCATACTAACGTTCTTTTCGAGTTGCTAATGTGGCATGAAGAGTCGTAAGATGTACTAAGTTGTCGTACGATGATCAAATGACTCGGACGAATTCATTAGGCTTATTATGGAGGTTTAAGGTTTCGTATGGTGATGTAAGGTGTTCTTAGGAGTTGTGAGGCATCCTACACTAAACTAATGTTCTTTTCGAGTTGCTAATGTGGCATGAAGAGTCGTAAGATGTACTAAGTTGTCGTACGATAATCAAATGACTCAGACGAATTCATTAGGCTTATTATGGAGGTTTAAGGTTTCGTATGGTGATGTAAGGTGTTCTTAGGAGCTGTAAGGCATCCAACATCATACTAACGTTCTTTTCGAGTTGCTAATGTGGCATGAAGAGTCGTAAGATGTACTAAGTTGTCGTACGATAATCAAATCACTCGGACGAACTCATTAGGCTTATTATAGAGGTTTAAGGTTTCGTATGGTGATGTAAGGTGTTCTTAGGAGCTGTAAGGCATTCTACATTATATTAACGTTCTTTTCGAGTTGCTAATGTGGCATTAAGAGTCGTAAGATGTACTAAGTTGCCGTACGATGATCAAATAACTCGGACGAATTCATTAGGCTTATTATGGAGGTTTAAGGTTTCGTATGGTGATGTAAGGTGTTCTTAGGAGCTGTGAGGCATCGTACATTAAACTAATGTTTTTTTTAGTTGCTAATGTGGCATAAAGAGTCGTAAGATGTACTAAGTTGACGTACGATGATCAAATGACTCGGACGAATTCATTAGGCTTATTATGGAGGTTTAAGGTTTCGTATGGTGATGTAAGGTGTTCTTAGGAGCTGTAAGGCATCCAACATCATACTAACGTTCTTTTCGAGTTGCTAATATGGCATGAAGAGTCGTAAGATGTACTAAGTTGTCGTACGATGATCAAATGACTCGGACGAATTCATTAGGCTTATTATGGAGGTTTAAGGTTTCGTATGGTGATGTAAGGTGTTCTTAGGAGCTGTAAGGCATTCTACATTATACTAACGTTCTTTTCGAGTTGCTAATGTGGCATGAAGAGTCGTAAGATGTATTAAAGTTGCCGTACGATGATCAAATAACTCGGACGAATTCATTAGGCTTATTATGGAGGTTTAAGGTTTCGTATGGTGATGTAAGGTGTTCTTAGGAGCTGTGAGGCATCCTACATTAAACTAATGTTTTTTTTGAGTTGCTAATGTGGCATAAAGAGTCGTAAGATGTACTAAGTTGACGTACGATGATCAAATGACTCAGACGAATTCATTAGGCTTATTATGGAGGTTTAAGGTTTCGTATGGTGATGTAAGGTGTTCTTAGGAGCGGTAAGGCATCCAACATCATACTAACGTTCTTTTCGAGTTGCTAATGTGGCATGTAGAGTCGTAATATGTACTAAGTTGTCGTACGATGATCAAATAACTCGGACGAATTCATTAGGCTTATTATGGAGGTTTAAGGTTTCGTATGGTGATGTAAGGTGTTCTTAGGAGCTGTGAGGCATCCTACATTATATTAACGTTCTTTTCGAGTTGCTAATGTGGCATTAAGAGTCGTAAGATGTACTAAGTTGCCGTACGATGATCAAATAACTCGGACGAATTCATTAGGCTTATTATGGAGGTTTAAGGTTTCGTATGGTGATGTAAGGTGTTCTTAGGAGCTGTGAGGCATCCTACATTAAACTAATGTTTTTTTTGAGTTGCTAATGTGGCATAAAGAGTCGTAAGATGTACTAAGTTGACGTACGATGATCAAATGACTCAGACGAATTCATTAGGCTTATTATGGAGGTTTAAGGTTTCGTATGGTGATGTAAGGTGTTCTTAGGAGCTGTAAGGCATCCAACATCATACTAACGTTCTTTTCGAGTTGCTAATGTGGCATGAAGAGTCGTAAGATGTACTAAGTTGTCGTACGATGATCAAATGACTCGGACGAATTCATTAGGCTTATTATGGAGGTTTAAGGTTTCGTATGGTGATGTAAGGTGTTCTTAGGAGCTGTAAGGCATTCTACATTATATTAACGTTCTTTTCGAGTTGCTAATGTGGCATTAAGAGTCGTAAGATGTACTAAGTTGCCGTACGATGATCAAATAACTCGGACGAATTCATTAGGCTTATTATGGAGGTTTAAGGTTTCGTATGGTGATGTAAGGTGTTCTTAGGAGCTGTGAGGCATCCTACACTAAACTAATGTTCTTTTCGAGTTGCTAATGTGGCATGAAGAGTCGTAAGATGTACTAAGTTGTCGTACGATAATCAAATGACTCAGACGAATTCATTAGGCTTATTATGGAGGTTTAAGGTTTCGTATGGTGATGTAAGGTGTTCTTAAGAGCTGTAAGGCATCCAACATCATACTAACGTTCTTTTCGAGTTGCTAATGTGGCATGAAGAGTCGTAAGATGTACTAAGTTGTCGTACGATAATCAAATCACTCGGACGAATTCATTAGGCTTATTATAGAGGTTTAAGGTTTCGTATGGTGATGTAAGGTGTTCTTAGGAGCTGTAAGGCATTCTACATTATATTAACGTTCTTTTCGAGTTGCTAATGTGGCATTAAGAGTCGTAAGATGTACTAAGTTGCCGTACGATGATCAAATAACTCGGACGAATTCATTAGGCTTATTATGGAGGTTTAAGGTTTCGTATGGTGATGTAAGGTGTTCTTAGGAGCTGTGAGGCATCCTACATTAAACTAATGTTTTTTTTGAGTTGCTAATGTGTCATAAAGAGTCGTAAGATGTACTAAGTTGACGTACGATGATCAAATGACTCAGACGAATTCATTAGGCTTATTATGGAGGTTTAAGGTTTCGTATGGTGATGTAAGGTGTTCTTAGGAGCTGTAAGGCATCCAACATCATACTAACGTTCTTTTCGAGTTGCTAATGTGGCATGAAGAGTCGTAAGATGTACTAAGTTGTCGTACGATGATCAAATGACTCGGACGAATTCATTAGGCTTATTATGGAGGTTTAAGGTTTCGTATGGTGATGTAAGGTGTTCTTAGGAGCTGTAAGGCATTCTTCATTATACTAACGTTCTTTTCGAGTTGCTAATGTGGCATGAAGATTCGTAAGATGTACTAAGTTGTCGTACGATGATCAAATGACTCGGACGAATTCATTAAGTTTATTATGGAGGTTTAAGGTTTCGTATGGTGATGTAAGAAGTTGTTAGGAGGTGTAAGGCAACCTACATCATACTAACGTTCTTTTCGAGTTGCTAATGTGGCATGAAGAGTCGTAAGATGTATTAAAGTTGCCGTACGATGATCAAATAACTCGGACGAATTCATTAGGCTTATTATGGAGGTTTAAGGTTTCGTATGGTGATGTAAGGTGTTCTTAGGAGCTGTGAGGCATCCTACATTAAACTAATGTTTTTTTTGAGTTGCTAATGTGGCATAAAGAGTCGTAAGATGTACTAAGTTGACGTACGATGATCAAATGACTCAGACGAATTCATTAGGCTTATTATGGAGGTTTAAGGTTTCGTATGGTGATGTAAGGTGTTCTTAGGAGCGGTAAGGCATCCAACATCATACTAACGTTCTTTTCGAGTTGCTAATGTGGCATGTAGAGTCGTAATATGTACTAAGTTGTCGTACGATGATCAAATAACTCGGACGAATTCATTAGGCTTATTATGGAGGTTTAAGGTTTCGTATGGTGATGTAAGGTGTTTTTAGGAGCTGTGAGGCATCCTACATTAAACTAATGTTCTTTTCGAGTTGCTAATGTGGCATAAAGAGTCGTAAGATGTACTAAGTTGACGTACGATGATCAAATGACTCAGACGAATTCATTAGGCTTATTATGGAGGTTTAAGGTTTCGTATGGTGATGTAAGGTGTTCTTAGGAGCTGTAAGGCATCCAACATCATACTAACGTTCTTTTCGAGTTGCTAATGTGGCATGAAGAGTCGTAAGATGTACTAAGTTGTCGTACGATGATCAAATGACTCGGACGAATTCATTAGGCTTATTATGGAGGTTTAAGGTTTCGTATGGTGATGTAAGGTGTTCTTAGGAGCTGTGAGGCATCCTACACTAAACTAATGTTCTTTTCGAGTTGCTAATGTGGCATGAAGAGTCGTAAGATGTACTAAGTTGTCGTACGATAATCAAATGACTCAGACGAATTCATTAGGCTTATTATGGAGGTTTAAGGTTTCGTATGGTGATGTAAGGTGTTCTTAGGAGCTGTAAGGCATCCAACATCATACTAACGTTCTTTTCGAGTTGCTAATGTGGCATGAAGAGTCGTAAGATGTACTAAGTTGTCGTACGATGATCAAATGACTCGGACGAATTCATTAGGCTTATTATGGAGGTTTAAGGTTTCGTATGGTGATGTAAGGTGTTCTTAGGAGCTGTGAGGCATCCTACACTAAACTAATGTTCTTTTCGAGTTGCTAATGTGGCATGAAGAGTCGTAAGATGTACTAAGTTGTCGTACGATAATCAAATGACTCAGACGAATTCATTAGGCTTATTATGGAGGTTTAAGGTTTCGTATGGTGATGTAAGGTGTTCTTAGGAGCTGTAAGGCATCCAACATCATACTAACGTTCTTTTCGAGTTGCTAATGTGGCATGAAGAGTCGTAAGATGTACTAAGTTGTCGTACGATAATCAAATCACTCGGACGAACTCATTAGGCTTATTATAGAGGTTTAAGGTTTCGTATGGTGATGTAAGGTGTTCTTAGGAGCTGTAAGGCATTCTACATTATATTAACGTTCTTTTCGAGTTGCTAATGTGGCATTAAGAGTCGTAAGATGTACTAAGTTGCCGTACGATGATCAAATAACTCGGACGAATTCATTAGGCTTATTATGGAGGTTTAAGGTTTCGTATGGTGATGTAAGGTGTTCTTAGGAGCTGTGAGGCATCCTACATTAAACTAATGTTTTTTTTAGTTGCTAATGTGGCATAAAGAGTCGTAAGATGTACTCAGTTGACGTACGATGATCAAATGACTCGGACGAATTCATTAGGCTTATTATGGAGGTTTAAGGTTTCGTATGGTGATGTAAGGTGTTCTTAGGAGCTGTAAGGCATTCTACATTATACTAATGTTCTTTTCGAGTTGCTAATGTGGCAGGAAGAGTCGTAAGATGTATTAAAGTTGCCGTACGATGATCAAATAACTCGGACGAATTCATTAGGCTTATTATGGAGGTTTAAGGTTTCGTATGGTGATGTAAGGTGTTCTTAGGAGCTGTGAGGCATCCTACATTAAACTAATGTTTTTTTGAGTTGCTAATGTGGCATAAAGAGTCGTAAGATGTACTAAGTTGACGTACGATGATCAAATGACTCAGACGAATTCATTAGGCTTATTATGGAGGTTTAAGGTTTCGTATGGTGATGTAAGGTGTTCTTAGGAGCGGTAAGGCATCCAACATCATACTAACGTTCTTTTCGAGTTGCTAATGTGGCATGTAGAGTCGTAATATGTACTAAGTTGTCGTACGATGATCAAATAACTCGGACGGATTCATTAGGCTTATTATGGAGGTTTAAGGTTTCGTATGGTGATGTAAGGTGTTTTTAGGAGCTGTGAGGCATCCTACATTAAACTAATGTTCTTTTCGAGTTGCTAATGTGGCATAAAGAGTCGTAAGATGTACTAAGTTGACGTACGATGATCAAATGACTCAGACGAATTCATTAGGCTTATTATGGAGGTTTAAGGTTTCGTATGGTGATGTAAGGTGTTCTTAGGAGCTGTAAGGCATCCAACATCATACTAACGTTCTTTTCGAGTTGCTAATGTGGCATGAAGAGTCGTAAGATGTACTAAGTTGTCGTACGATGATCAAATGACTCGGACGAATTCATTAGGCTTATTATGGAGGTTTAAGGTTTCGTATGGTGATGTAAGGTGTTCTTAGGAGTTGTGAGGCATCCTACACTAAACTAATGTTCTTTTCGAGTTGCTAATGTGGCATGAAGAGTCGTAAGATGTACTAAGTTGTCGTACGATAATCAAATGACTCAGACGAATTCATTAGGCTTATTATGGAGGTTTAAGGTTTCGTATGGTGATGTAAGGTGTTCTTAGGAGCTGTAAGGCATCCAACATCATACTAACGTTCTTTTCGAGTTGCTAATGTGGCATGAAGAGTCGTAAGATGTACTAAGTTGTCGTACGATAATCAAATCACTCGGACGAACTCATTAGGCTTATTATAGAGGTTTAAGGTTTCGTATGGTGATGTAAGGTGTTCTTAGGAGCTGTAAGGCATTCTACATTATATTAACGTTCTTTTCGAGTTGCTAATGTGGCATTAAGAGTCGTAAGATGTACTAAGTTGCCGTACGATGATCAAATAACTCGGACGAATTCATTAGGCTTATTATGGAGGTTTAAGGTTTCGTATGGTGATGTAAGGTGTTCTTAGGAGCTGTGAGGCATCCTACATTAAACTAATGTTTTTTTTAGTTGCTAATGTGGCATAAAGAGTCGTAAGATGTACTAAGTTGACGTACGATGATCAAATGACTCGGACGAATTCATTAGGCTTATTATGGAGGTTTAAGGTTTCGTATGGTGATGTAAGGTGTTCTTAGGAGCTGTAAGGCATCCAACATCATACTAACGTTCTTTTCGAGTTGCTAATATGGCATGAAGAGTCGTAAGATGTACTAAGTTGTCGTACGATGATCAAATGACTCGGACGAATTCATTAGGCTTATTATGGAGGTTTAAGGTTTCGTATGGTGATGTAAGGTGTTCTTAGGAGCTGTAAGGCATTCTACATTATACTAACGTTCTTTTCGAGTTGCTAATGTGGCATGAAGAGTCGTAAGATGTATTAAAGTTGCCGTACGATGATCAAATAACTCGGACGAATTCATTAGGCTTATTATGGAGGTTTAAGGTTTCGTATGGTGATGTAAGGTGTTCTTAGGAGCTGTGAGGCATCCTACATTAAACTAATGTTTTTTTTGAGTTGCTAATGTGGCATAAAGAGTCGTAAGATGTACTAAGTTGACGTACGATGATCAAATGACTCAGACGAATTCATTAGGCTTATTATGGAGGTTTAAGGTTTCGTATGGTGATGTAAGGTGTTCTTAGGAGCGGTAAGGCATCCAACATCATACTAACGTTCTTTTCGAGTTGCTAATGTGGCATGTAGAGTCGTAATATGTACTAAGTTGTCGTACGATGATCAAATAACTCGGACGAATTCATTAGGCTTATTATGGAGGTTTAAGGTTTCGTATGGTGATGTAAGGTGTTCTTAGGAGCTGTGAGGCATCCTACATTATATTAACGTTCTTTTCGAGTTGCTAATGTGGCATTAAGAGTCGTAAGATGTACTAAGTTGCCGTACGATGATCAAATAACTCGGACGAATTCATTAGGCTTATTATGGAGGTTTAAGGTTTCGTATGGTGATGTAAGGTGTTCTTAGGAGCTGTGAGGCATCCTACATTAAACTAATGTTTTTTTTGAGTTGCTAATGTGGCATAAAGAGTCGTAAGATGTACTAAGTTGACGTACGATGATCAAATGACTCAGACGAATTCATTAGGCTTATTATGGAGGTTTAAGGTTTCGTATGGTGATGTAAGGTGTTCTTAGGAGCTGTAAGGCATCCAACATCATACTAACGTTCTTTTCGAGTTGCTAATGTGGCATGAAGAGTCGTAAGATGTACTAAGTTGTCGTACGATGATCAAATGACTCGGACGAATTCATTAGGCTTATTATGGAGGTTTAAGGTTTCGTATGGTGATGTAAGGTGTTCTTAGGAGCTGTAAGGCATTCTACATTATATTAACGTTCTTTTCGAGTTGCTAATGTGGCATTAAGAGTCGTAAGATGTACTAAGTTGCCGTACGATGATCAAATAACTCGGACGAATTCATTAGGCTTATTATGGAGGTTTAAGGTTTCGTATGGTGATGTAAGGTGTTCTTAGGAGCGGTAAGGCATCCAACATCATACTAACGTTCTTTTCGAGTTGCTAATGTGGCATGAAGAGTCGTAATATGTACTAAGTTGTCGTACGATGATCAAATAACTCGGACGAATTCATTAGGCTTATTATGGAGGTTTAAGGTTTCGTATGGTGATGTAAGTTGTTCTTAGGAGCTGTAAGGCATCCTACATTATATTAACGTTCTTTTCGAGTTGTTAATGTGGCATGAAGAGTCGTAAGATGTACTAAGTTGTCGTACGATAATCAAATGACTCGGACGAATTCATTAGGCTTATTATGGAGGTTTAAGGTTTCGTATGGTGATGTAAGGTGTTCTTAGGAGCTGTAAGGCATCCTACATCATACTAACGTTCTTTTCGAGTTGCTAATGTGGCATGAAGAGTCATAAGATGTACTAAGTTGTCGTACGATAATCAAATGACTCGGACGAATTCATTAGGCTTATTATGGAGGTTTAAGGTTTCGTATGGTGATGTAAGGTGTTCTTAGGAGCTGTGAGGCATCCTACATTAAACTAATGTTTTTTTTGAGTTGCTAATGTGTCATAAAGAGTCGTAAGATGTACTAAGTTGACGTACGATGATCAAATGACTCAGACGAATTCATTAGGCTTATTATGGAGGTTTAAGGTTTCGTATGGTGATGTAAGGTGTTCTTAGGAGCTGTAAGGCATCCTACATCATACTAACGTTCTTTTCGAGTTGCTAATGTGGCATTAAGAGTCGTAAGATGTACTAAGTTGCCGTACGATGATCAAATAACTCGGACGAATTCATTAGGCTTATTATGGAGGTTTAAGGTTTCGTATGGTGATGTAAGGTGTTCTTAGGAGCTGTGAGGCATCCTACATTAAACTAATGTTTTTTTTGAGTTGCTAATGTGGCATAAAGAGTCGTAAGATGTACTAAGTTGACGTACGATGATCAAATGACTCAGACGAATTCATTAGGCTTATTATGGAGGTTTAAGGTTTCGTATGGTGATGTAAGGTGTTCTTAGGAGCTGTAAGGCATCCAACATCATACTAACGTTCTTTTCGAGTTGCTAATGTGGCATGAAGAGTCGTAAGATGTACTAAGTTGTCGTACGATGATCAAATGACTCGGACGAATTCATTAGGCTTATTATGGAGGTTTAAGGTTTCGTATGGTGATGTAAGGTGTTCTTAGGAGCTGTAAGGCATTCTACATTATATTAACGTTCTTTTCGAGTTGCTAATGTGGCATTAAGAGTCGTAAGATGTACTAAGTTGCCGTACGATGATCAAATAACTCGGACGAATTCATTAGGCTTATTATGGAGGTTTAAGGTTTCGTATGGTGATGTAAGGTGTTCTTAGGAGCTGTGAGGCATCCTACACTAAACTAATGTTCTTTTCGAGTTGCTAATGTGGCATGAAGAGTCGTAAGATGTACTAAGTTGTCGTACGATAATCAAATGACTCAGACGAATTCATTAGGCTTATTATGGAGGTTTAAGGTTTCGTATGGTGATGTAAGGTGTTCTTAAGAGCTGTAAGGCATCCAACATCATACTAACGTTCTTTTCGAGTTGCTAATGTGGCATGAAGAGTCGTAAGATGTACTAAGTTGTCGTACGATAATCAAATCACTCGGACGAATTCATTAGGCTTATTATAGAGGTTTAAGGTTTCGTATGGTGATGTAAGGTGTTCTTAGGAGCTGTAAGGCATTCTACATTATATTAACGTTCTTTTCGAGTTGCTAATGTGGCATTAAGAGTCGTAAGATGTACTAAGTTGCCGTACGATGATCAAATAACTCGGACGAATTCATTAGGCTTATTATGGAGGTTTAAGGTTTCGTATGGTGATGTAAGGTGTTCTTAGGAGCTGTGAGGCATCCTACATTAAACTAATGTTTTTTTTGAGTTGCTAATGTGTCATAAAGAGTCGTAAGATGTACTAAGTTGACGTACGATGATCAAATGACTCAGACGAATTCATTAGGCTTATTATGGAGGTTTAAGGTTTCGTATGGTGATGTAAGGTGTTCTTAGGAGCTGTAAGGCATCCAACATCATACTAACGTTCTTTTCGAGTTGCTAATGTGGCATGAAGAGTCGTAAGATGTACTAAGTTGTCGTACGATGATCAAATGACTCGGACGAATTCATTAGGCTTATTATGGAGGTTTAAGGTTTCGTATGGTGATGTAAGGTGTTCTTAGGAGCTGTAAGGCATTCTTCATTATACTAACGTTCTTTTCGAGTTGCTAATGTGGCATGAAGATTCGTAAGATGTACTAAGTTGTCGTACGATGATCAAATGACTCGGACGAATTCATTAAGTTTATTATGGAGGTTTAAGGTTTCGTATGGTGATGTAAGAAGTTGTTAGGAGGTGTAAGGCAACCTACATCATACTAACGTTCTTTTCGAGTTGCTAATGTGGCATGAAGAGTCGTAAGATGTACTAAGTTGTCGTACGATGATCAAATGACTCGGACGAATTCATTAGGCTTATTATGGAGGTTTAAGGTTTCGTATGGTAATGTAAGGTGTTCTTAGGAGCTGTAAGGCATCCTACATTATATTAACGTTCTTTTCGAGTTGTTAATGTGGCATGAAGAGTCGTAAGATGTACTAAGTTGTCGTACGATAATCAAATGACTCGGACGAATTCATTAGGCTTATTATGGAGGTTTAAGGTTTCGTATGGTGATGTAAGGTGTTCTTAGGAGCTGTAAGGCATCCTACACTAAACTAATGTTCTTTTCGAGTTGCTAATGTGGCATGAAGAGTCGTAAGATGTACTAAGTTGTCGTACGATAATCAAATGACTCAGACGAATTCATTAGGCTTATTATGGAGGTTTAAGGTTTCGTATGGTGATGTAAGGTGTTCTTAGGAGCTGTAAGGCATCCAACATCATACTAACGTTCTTTTCGAGTTGCTAATGTGGCATGAAGAGTCGTAAGATGTACTAAGTTGTCGTACGATAATCAAATCACTCGGACGAATTCATTAGGCTTATTATAGAGGTTTAAGGTTACGTATGGTGATGTAAGGTGTTCTTAGGAGCGGTAAGGCATCCAACATCATACTAACGTTCTTTTCGAGTTGCTAATGTGGCATGAAGAGTCGTAATATGTACTAAGTTGTCGTACGATGATCAAATAACTCGGACGAATTCATTAGGCTTATTATGGAGGTTTAAGGTTTCGTATGGTGATGTAAGTTGTTCTTAGGAGCTGTAAGGCATCCTACATTATATTAACGTTCTTTTCGAGTTGTTAATGTGGCATGAAGAGTCGTAAGATGTACTAAGTTGTCGTACGATAATCAAATGACTCGGACGAATTCATTAGGCTTATTATGGAGGTTTAAGGTTTCGTATGGTGATGTAAGGTGTTCTTAGGAGCTGTAAGGCATCCTACATCATACTAACGTTCTTTTCGAGTTGCTAATGTGGCATGAAGAGTCATAAGATGTACTAAGTTGTCGTACGATAATCAAATGACTCGGACGAATTCATTAGGCTTATTATGGAGGTTTAAGGTTTCGTATGGTGATGTAAGGTGTTCTTAGGAGCTGTGAGGCATCCTACACTAAACTAATGTTCTTTTCGAGTTGCTAATGTGGCATGAAGAGTCGTAAGATGTACTAATTTGTCGTACGATAATCAAATGACTCAGACGAATTCATTAGGCTTATTATGGAGGTTTAAGGTTTCGTATGGTGATGTAAGGTGTTCTTAGGAGCTGTAAGGCATCCAACATCATACTAACGTTCTTTTCGAGTTGCTAATGTGGCATGAAGAGTCGTAAGATGTACTAAGTTGTCGTACGATAATCAAATCACTCGGACGAATTCATTAGGCTTATTATAGAGGTTTAAGGTTTCGTATGGTGATGTAAGGTGTTCTTAGGAGCTGTAAGGAATTCTACATTATATTAACGTTCTTTTCGAGTTGCTAATGTGGCATTAAGAGTCGTAAGATGTACTAAGTTGCCGTACGATGATCAAATAACTCGGATGAATTCATTAGGCTTATTATGGAGGTTTAAGGTTTCGTATGGTAATGTAAGGTGTTCTTAGGAGCTATAAGGCATCCTACATTATATTAACGTTCTTTTCGAGTTGTTAATGTGGCATGAAGAGTCGTAAGATGTACTAAGTTGTCGTACGATAATCAAATGACTCGGACGAATTCATTAGGCTTATTATGGAGGTTTAAGGTTTCGTATGGTGATGTAAGGTGTTCTTAGGAGCTGTAAGGCATCCTACATCATACTAACGTTCTTTTCGAGTTGCTAATGTGGCATGAAGAGTCATAAGATGTACTAAGTTGTCGTACAATGATCAACTAACTCGGACGAATTCATTAGGCTTATTATGGAGGTTTAAGGTTTCGTATGGTGATGTAAGGTGTTCTTAGGAGCTGTGAGGCATCCTACACTAAACTAATGTTCTTTTCGAGTTGCTAATGTGGCATGAAGAGTCGTAAGATGTACTAAGTTGTCGTACGATAATCAAATGACTCAGACGAATTCATTAGGCTTATTATGGAGGTTTAAGGTTTCGTATGGTGATGTAAGGTGTTCTTAGGAACTGTAAGGCATCCAACATCATACTAACGTTCTTTTCGAGTTGCTAATGTGGCATGAAGAGTCGTAAGATGTACTAAGTTGTCGTACGATAATCAAATCACTCGGACGAATTCATTAGGCTTATTATAGAGGTTTAAGGTTTCGTATGGTGATGTAAGGTGTTCTTAGGAGCTGTAAGGCATTCTACATTATATTAACGTTCTTTTCGAGTTGCTAATGTGGCATTAAGAGTCGTAAGATGTACTAAGTTGCCGTACGATGATCAAATAACTCGGACGAATTCATTAGGCTTATTATGGAGGTTTAAGGTTTCGTATGGTGATGTAAGGTGTTCTTAGGAGCTGTGAGGCATCCTACATTAAACTAATGTTTTTTTTAGTTGCTAATGTGGCATAAAGAGTCGTAAGATGTACTAAGTTGACGTACGATGATCAAATGACTCGGACGAATTCATTAGGCTTATCATGGAGGTTTAAGGTTTCGTATGGTGATGTAAGGTGTTCTTAGGAGCTGTAAGGCATCCAACATCATACTAACGTTCTTTTCGAGTTGCTAATATGGCATGAAGAGTCGTAAGATGTACTAAGTTGTCGTACGATGATCAAATGACTCGGACGAATTCATTAGGCTTATTATGGAGGTTTAAGGTTTCGTATGGTGATGTAAGGTGTTCTTAGGAGCTGTAAGGCATTCTACATTATACTAACGTTCTTTTCGAGTTGCTAATGTGGCATGAAGAGTCGTAAGATGTACTAAGTTGCCGTACGATGATCAAATAACTCGGACGAATTCATTAGGCTTATTATGGAGGTTTAAGGTTTCGTATGGTGATGTAAGGTGTTCTTAGGAGCTGTGAGGCATCCTACATTAAACTAATGTTTTTTTTTGAGTTGCTAATGTGGCATAAAGAGTCGTAAGATGTACTAAGTTGACGTACGATGATCAAATGACTCAGACGAATTCATTAGGCTTATTATGGAGGTTTAAGGTTTCGTATGGTGATGTAAGGTGTTCTTAGGAGCGGTAAGGCATCCAACATCATACTAACGTTCTTTTCGAGTTGCTAATGTGGCATGAAGAGTCGTAATATGTACTAAGTTGTCGTACGATGATCAAATAACTCGGACGAATTCATTAGGCTTATTATGGAGGTTTAAGGTTTCGTATGGTGATGTAAGTTGTTCTTAGGAGCTGTAAGGCATCCTACATTATATTAACGTTCTTTTCGAGTTGTTAATGTGGCATGAAGAGTCGTAAGATGTACTAAGTTGTCGTACGATAATCAAATGACTCGGACGAATTCATTAGGCTTATTATGGAGGTTTAAGGTTTCGTATGGTGATGTAAGGTGTTCTTAGGAGCTGTAAGGCATCCTACATCATACTAACGTTCTTTTCGAGTTGCTAATGTGGCATGAAGAGTCATAAGATGTACTAAGTTGTCGTACAATGATCAACTAACTCGGACGAATTCATTAGGCTTATTATGGAGGTTTAAGGTTTCGTATGGTGATGTAAGGTGTTCTTAGGAGCTGTGAGGCATCCTACACTAAACTAATGTTCTTTTCGAGTTGCTAATGTGGCATGAAGAGTCGTAAGATGTACTAAGTTGTCGTACGATAATCAAATGACTCAGACGAATTCATTAGGCTTATTATGGAGGTTTAAGGTTTCGTATGGTGATGTAAGGTGTTCTTAGGAGCTGTAAGGCATCCAACATCATACTAACGTTCTTTTCGAGTTGCTAATGTGGCATGAAGAGTCGTAAGATGTACTAAGTTGTCGTACGATAATCAAATCACTCGGACGAATTCATTAGGCTTATTATAGAGGTTTAAGGTTTCGTATGGTGATGTAAGGTGTTCTTAGGAGCTGTAAGGCATTCTACATTATATTAACGTTCTTTTCGAGTTGCTAATGTGGCATTAAGAGTCGTAAGATGTACTAAGTTGCCGTACGATGATCAAATAACTCGGACGAATTCATTAGGCTTATTATGGAGGTTTAAGGTTTCGTATGGTGATGTAAGGTGTTCTTAGGAGCTGTGAGGCATCCTACATTAAACTAATGTTTTTTTTAGTTGCTAATGTGGCATAAAGAGTCGTAAGATGTACTAAGTTGACGTACGATGATCAAATGACTCGGACGAATTCATTAGGCTTATCATGGAGGTTTAAGGTTTCGTATGGTGATGTAAGGTGTTCTTAGGAGCTGTAAGGCATCCAACATCATACTAACGTTCTTTTCGAGTTGCTAATATGGCATGAAGAGTCGTAAGATGTACTAAGTTGTCGTACGATGATCAAATGACTCGGACGAATTCATTAGGCTTATTATGGAGGTTTAAGGTTTCGTATGGTGATGTAAGGTGTTCTTAGGAGCTGTAAGGCATTCTACATTATACTAACGTTCTTTTCGAGTTGCTAATGTGGCATGAAGAGTCGTAAGATGTACTAAGTTGCCGTACGATGATCAAATAACTCGGACGAATTCATTAGGCTTATTATGGAGGTTTAAGGTTTCGTATGGTGATGTAAGGTGTTCTTAGGAGCTGTGAGGCATCCTACATTAAACTAATGTTTTTTTTTGAGTTGCTAATGTGGCATAAAGAGTCGTAAGATGTACTAAGTTGACGTACGATGATCAAATGACTCAGACGAATTCATTAGGCTTATTATGGAGGTTTAAGGTTTCGTATGGTGATGTAAGGTGTTCTTAGGAGCGGTAAGGCATCCAACATCATACTAACGTTCTTTTCGAGTTGCTAATGTGGCATGAAGAGTCGTAATATGTACTAAGTTGTCGTACGATGATCAAATAACTCGGACGAATTCATTAGGCTTATTATGGAGGTTTAAGGTTTCGTATGGTGATGTAAGTTGTTCTGAGGAGCTGTAAGGCATCCTACATTATATTAACGTTCTTTTCGAGTTGTTAATGTGGCATGAAGAGTCGTAAGATGTACTAAGTTGTCGTACGATAATCAAATGACTCGGACGAATTCATTAGGCTTATTATGGAGGTTTAAGGTTTCGTATGGTGATGTAAGGTGTTCTTAGGAGCTGTAAGGCATCCTACATCATACTAACGTTCTTTTCGAGTTGCTAATGTGGCATGAAGAGTCATAAGATGTACTAAGTTGTCGTACGATAATCAAATGACTCGGACGAATTCATTAGGCTTATTATGGAGGTTTAAGGTTTCGTATGGTGATGTAAGGTGTTCTTAGGAGCTGTGAGGCATCCTACACTAAACTAATGTTCTTTTCGAGTTGCTAATGTGGCATGAAGAGTCGTAAGATGTACTAAGTTGTCGTACGATAATCAAATGACTCAGACGAATTCATTAGGCTTATTATGGAGGTTTAAGGTTTCGTATGGTGATGTAAGGTGTTCTTAGGAGCTGTAAGGCATCCAACATCATACTAACGTTCTTTTCGAGTTGCTAATGTGGCATGAAGAGTCGTAAGATGTACTAAGTTGTCGTACGATAATCAAATCACTCGGACGAATTCATTAGGCTTATTATAGAGGTTTAAGGTTTCGTTTGGTGATGTAAGGTGTTCTTAGGAGCTGTAAGGCATTCTACATTATATTAACGTTCTTTTCGAGTTGCTAATGTGGCATTAAGAGTCGTAAGATGTACTAAGTTGCCGTACGATGATCAAATAACTCGGACGAATTCATTAGGCTTATTATGGAGGTTTAAGGTTTCGTATGGTGATGTAAGGTGTTCTTAGGAGCTGTGAGGCATCCTACATTAAACTAATGTTTTTTTTAGTTGCTAATGTGGCATAAAGAGTCGTAAGATGTACTAAGTTGACGTACGATGATCAAATGACTCGGACGAATTCATTAGGCTTATCATGGAGGTTTAAGGTTTCGTATGGTGATGTAAGGTGTTCTTAGGAGCTGTAAGGCATCCAACATCATACTAACGTTCTTTTCGAGTTGCTAATATGGCATGAAGAGTCGTAAGATGTACTAAGTTGTCGTACGATGATCAAATGACTCGGACGAATTCATTAGGCTTATTATGGAGGTTTAAGGTTTCGTATGGTGATGTAAGGTGTTCTTAGGAGCTGTAAGGCATTCTACATTATACTAACGTTCTTTTCGAGTTGCTAATGTGGCATGAAGAGTCGTAAGATGTACTAAGTTGCCGTACGATGATCAAATAACTCGGACGAATTCATTAGGCTTATTATGGAGGTTTAAGGTTTCGTATGGTGATGTAAGGTGTTCTTAGGAGCTGTGAGGCATCCTACATTAAACTAATGTTTTTTTTTGAGTTGCTAATGTGGCATAAAGAGTCGTAAGATGTACTAAGTTGACGTACGATGATCAAATGACTCAGACGAATTCATTAGGCTTATTATGGAGGTTTAAGGTTTCGTATGGTGATGTAAGGTGTTCTTAGGAGCGGTAAGGCATCCAACATCATACTAACGTTCTTTTCGAGTTGCTAATGTGGCATGAAGAGTCGTAATATGTACTAAGTTGTCGTACGATGATCAAATAACTCGGACGAATTCATTAGGCTTATTATGGAGGTTTAAGGTTTCGTATGGTGATGTAAGTTGTTCTGAGGAGCTGTAAGGCATCCTACATTATATTAACGTTCTTTTCGAGTTGTTAATGTGGCATGAAGAGTCGTAAGATGTACTAAGTTGTCGTACGATAATCAAATGACTCGGACGAATTCATTAGGCTTATTATGGAGGTTTAAGGTTTCGTATGGTGATGTAAGGTGTTCTTAGGAGCTGTAAGGCATCCTACATCATACTAACGTTCTTTTCGAGTTGCTAATGTGGCATGAAGAGTCATAAGATGTACTAAGTTGTCGTACGATAATCAAATGACTCGGACGAATTCATTAGGCTTATTATGGAGGTTTAAGGTTTCGTATGGTGATGTAAGGTGTTCTTAGGAGCTGTGAGGCATCCTACACTAAACTAATGTTCTTTTCGAGTTGCTAATGTGGCATGAAGAGTCGTAAGATGTACTAAGTTGTCGTACGATAATCAAATGACTCAGACGAATTCATTAGGCTTATTATGGAGGTTTAAGGTTTCGTATGGTGATGTAAGGTGTTCTTAGGAGCTGTAAGGCATCCAACATCATACTAACGTTCTTTTCGAGTTGCTAATGTGGCATGAAGAGTCGTAAGATGTACTAAGTTGTCGTACGATAATCAAATCACTCGGACGAATTCATTAGGCTTATTATAGAGGTTTAAGGTTTCGTTTGGTGATGTAAGGTGTTCTTAGGAGCTGTAAGGCATTCTACATTATATTAACGTTCTTTTCGAGTTGCTAATGTGGCATTAAGAGTCGTAAGATGTACTAAGTTGCCGTACGATGATCAAATAACTCGGACGAATTCATTAGGCTTATTATGGAGGTTTAAGGTTTCGTATGGTGATGTAAGGTGTTCTTAGGAGCTGTGAGGCATCCTACATTAAACTAATGTTTTTTTTAGTTGCTAATGTGGCATAAAGAGTCGTAAGATGTACTAAGTTGACGTACGATGATCAAATGACTCGGACGAATTCATTAGGCTTATCATGGAGGTTTAAGGTTTCGTATGGTGATGTAAGGTGTTCTTAGGAGCTGTAAGGCATCCAACATCATACTAACGTTCTTTTCGAGTTGCTAATATGGCATGAAGAGTCGTAAGATGTACTAAGTTGTCGTACGATGATCAAATGACTCGGACGAATTCATTAGGCTTATTATGGAGGTTTAAGGTTTCGTATGGTGATGTAAGGTGTTCTTAGGAGCTGTAAGGCATTCTACATTATACTAACGTTCTTTTCGAGTTGCTAATGTGGCATGAAGAGTCGTAAGATGTACTAAGTTGCCGTACGATGATCAAATAACTCGGACGAATTCATTAGGCTTATTATGGAGGTTTAAGGTTTCGTATGGTGATGTAAGGTGTTCTTAGGAGCTGTAAGGCATCCTACATCATACTAACGTTCTTTTCGAGTTGCTAATGTGGCATGAAGAGTCATAAGATGTACTAAGTTGCCGTACAATGATCAACTAACTCGGACGAATTCATTAGGCTTATTATGGAGGTTTAAGGTTTCGTATGGTGATGTAAGGTGTTCTTAGGAGCTGTGAGGCATCCTACACTAAACTAATGTTCTTTTCGAGTTGCTAATGTGGCATGAAGAGTCGTAAGATGTACTAAGTTGTCGTACGATAATCAAATGACTCAGACGAATTCATTAGGCTTATTATGGAGGTTTAAGGTTTCGTATGGTGATGTAAGGTGTTCTTAGGAGCTGTAAGGCATCCTACATTATATTAACGTTCTTTTCGAGTTGTTAATGTGGCATGAAGAGTCGTAAGATGTACTAAGTTGTCGTACGATAATCAAATGACTCGGACGAATTCATTAGGCTTATTATGGAGGTTTAAGGTTTCGTATGGTGATGTAAGGTGTTCTTAGGAGCTGTAAGGCATCCTACATCATACTAACGTTCTTTTCGAGTTGCTAATGTGGCATGAAGAGTCATAAGATGTACTAAGTTGTCGTACGATAATCAAATGACTCGGACGAATTCATTAGGCTTATTATGGAGGTTTAAGGTTTCGTATGGTGATGTAAGGTGTTCTTAGGAGCTGTGAGGCATCCTACACTAAACTAATGTTCTTTTCGAGTTGCTAATGTGGCATGAAGAGTCGTAAGATGTACTAAGTTGTCGTACGATAATCAAATGACTCAGACGAATTCATTAGGCTTATTATGGAGGTTTAAGGTTTCGTATGGTGATGTAAGGTGTTCTTAGGAGCTGTAAGGCATCCAACATCATACTAACGTTCTTTTCGAGTTGCTAATGTGGCATGAAGAGTCGTAAGATGTACTAAGTTGTCGTACGATAATCAAATCACTCGGACGAATTCATTAGGCTTATTATAGAGGTTTAAGGTTTCGTATGGTGATGTAAGGTGTTCTTAGGAGCTGTAAGGCATTCTACATTATATTAACGTTCTTTTCGAGTTGCTAATGTGGCATTAAGAGTCGTAAGATGTACTAAGTTGCCGTACGATGATCAAATAACTCGGACGAATTCATTAGGCTTATTATGGAGGTTTAAGGTTTCGTATGGTGATGTAAGGTGTTCTTAGGAGCTGTGAGGCATCCTACATTAAACTAATGTTTTTTTTAGTTGCTAATGTGGCATAAAGAGTCGTAAGATGTACTAAGTTGACGTACGATGATCAAATGACTCGGACGAATTCATTAGGCTTATCATGGAGGTTTAAGGTTTCGTATGGTGATGTAAGGTGTTCTTAGGAGCTGTAAGGCATCCAACATCATACTAACGTTCTTTTCGAGTTGCTAATATGGCATGAAGAGTCGTAAGATGTACTAAGTTGTCGTACGATGATCAAATGACTCGGACGAATTCATTAGGCTTATTATGGAGGTTTAAGGTTTCGTATGGTGATGTAAGGTGTTCTTAGGAGCTGTAAGGCATTCTACATTATACTAACGTTCTTTTCGAGTTGCTAATGTGGCATGAAGAGTCGTAAGATGTACTAAGTTGCCGTACGATGATCAAATAACTCGGACGAATTCATTAGGCTTATTATGGAGGTTTAAGGTTTCGTATGGTGATGTAAGGTGTTCTTAGGAGCTGTGAGGCATCCTACATTAAACTAATGTTTTTTTTTGAGTTGCTAATGTGGCATAAAGAGTCGTAAGATGTACTAAGTTGACGTACGATGATCAAATGACTCAGACGAATTCATTAGGCTTATTATGGAGGTTTAAGGTTTCGTATGGTGATGTAAGGTGTTCTTAGGAGCGGTAAGGCATCCAACATCATACTAACGTTCTTTTCGAGTTGCTAATGTGGCATGAAGAGTCGTAATATGTACTAAGTTGTCGTACGATGATCAAATAACTCGGACGAATTCATTAGGCTTATTATGGAGGTTTAAGGTTTCGTATGGTGATGTAAGTTGTTCTTAGGAGCTGTAAGGCATCCTACATTATATTAACGTTCTTTTCAAGTTGTTAATGTGGCATGAAGAGTCGTAAGATGTACTAAGTTGTCGTACGATAATCAAATGACTCGGACGAATTCATTAGGCTTATTATGGAGGTTTAAGGTTTCGTATGGTGATGTAAGGTGTTCTTAGGAGCTGTAAGGCATCCTACATCATACTAACGTTCTTTTCGAGTTGCTAATGTGGCATGAAGAGTCATAAGATGTACTAAGTTGCCGTACAATGATCAACTAACTCGGACGAATTCATTAGGCTTATTATGGAGGTTTAAGGTTTCGTATGGTGATGTAAGGTGTTCTTAGGAGCTGTGAGGCATCCTACACTAAACTAATGTTCTTTTCGAGTTGCTAATGTGGCATGAAGAGTCGTAAGATGTACTAAGTTGTCGTACGATAATCAAATGACTCAGACGAATTCATTAGGCTTATTATGGAGGTTTAAGGTTTCGTATGGTGATGTAAGGTGTTCTTAGGAGCTGTAAGGCATCCAACATCATACTAACGTTCTTTTCGAGTTGCTAATGTGGCATGAAGAGTCGTAAGATGTACTAAGTTGTCGTACGATAATCAAATCACTCGGACGAATTCATTAGGCTTATTATAGAGGTTTAAGGTTTCGTATGGTGATGTAAGGTGTTCTTAGGAGCTGTAAGGCATTCTACATTATATTAACGTTCTTTTCGAGTTGCTAATGTGGCATTAAGAGTCGTAAGATGTACTAAGTTGCCGTACGATGATCAAATAACTCGGACGAATTCATTAGGCTTATTATGGAGGTTTAAGGTTTCGTATGGTGATGTAAGGTGTTCTTAGGAGCTGTGAGGCATCCTACATTAAACTAATGTTTTTTTTAGTTGCTAATGTGGCATAAAGAGTCGTAAGATGTACTAAGTTGACGTACGATGATCAAATGACTCGGACGAATTCATTAGGCTTATTATGGAGGTTTAAGGTTTCGTATGGTGATGTAAGGTGTTCTTAGGAGCTGTAAGGCATCCAACATCATACTAACGTTCTTTTCGAGTTGCTAATATGGCATGAAGAGTCGTAAGATGTACTAAGTTGTCGTACGATAATCAAATGACTCGGACGAATTCATTAGGCTTATTATGGAGGTTTAAGGTTTCGTATGGTGATGTAAGGTGTTCTTAGGAGCTGTAAGGCATCCTACATCATACTAACGTTCTTTTCGAGTTGCTAATGTGGCATGAAGAGTCATAAGATGTACTAAGTTGTCGTACGATAATCAAATGACTCGGACGAATTCATTAGGCTTATTATGGAGGTTTAAGGTTTCGTATGGTGATGTAAGGTGTTCTTAGGAGCTGTGAGGCATCCTACACTAAACTAATGTTCTTTTCGAGTTGCTAATGTGGCATGAAGAGTCGTAAGATGTACTAAGTTGTCGTACGATAATCAAATGACTCAGACGAATTCATTAGGCTTATTATGGAGGTTTAAGGTTTCGTATGGTGATGTAAGGTGTTCTTAGGAGCTGTAAGGCATCCAACATCATACTAACGTTCTTTTCGAGTTGCTAATGTGGCATGAAGAGTCGTAAGATGTACTAAGTTGTCGTACGATAATCAAATCACTCGGACGAATTCATTAGGCTTATTATAGAGGTTTAAGGTTTCGTATGGTGATGTAAGGTGTTCTTAGGAGCTGTAAGGCATTCTACATTATATTAACGTTCTTTTCGAGTTGCTAATGTGGCATTAAGAGTCGTAAGATGTACTAAGTTGCCGTACGATGATCAAATAACTCGGACGAATTCATTAGGCTTATTATGGAGGTTTAAGGTTTCGTATGGTGATGTAAGGTGTTCTTAGGAGCTGTGAGGCATCCTACATTAAACTAATGTTTTTTTTAGTTGCTAATGTGGCATAAAGAGTCGTAAGATGTACTAAGTTGACGTACGATGATCAAATGACTCGGACGAATTCATTAGGCTTATCATGGAGGTTTAAGGTTTCGTATGGTGATGTAAGGTGTTCTTAGGAGCTGTAAGGCATCCAACATCATACTAACGTTCTTTTCGAGTTGCTAATATGGCATGAAGAGTCGTAAGATGTACTAAGTTGTCGTACGATGATCAAATGACTCGGACGAATTCATTAGGCTTATTATGGAGGTTTAAGGTTTCGTATGGTGATGTAAGGTGTTCTTAGGAGCTGTAAGGCATTCTACATTATACTAACGTTCTTTTCGAGTTGCTAATGTGGCATGAAGAGTCGTAAGATGTACTAAGTTGCCGTACGATGATCAAATAACTCGGACGAATTCATTAGGCTTATTATGGAGGTTTAAGGTTTCGTATGGTGATGTAAGGTGTTCTTAGGAGCTGTGAGGCATCCTACATTAAACTAATGTTTTTTTTTGAGTTGCTAATGTGGCATAAAGAGTCGTAAGATGTACTAAGTTGACGTACGATGATCAAATGACTCAGACGAATTCATTAGGCTTATTATGGAGGTTTAAGGTTTCGTATGGTGATGTAAGGTGTTCTTAGGAGCGGTAAGGCATCCAACATCATACTAACGTTCTTTTCGAGTTGCTAATGTGGCATGAAGAGTCGTAATATGTACTAAGTTGTCGTACGATGATCAAATAACTCGGACGAATTCATTAGGCTTATTATGGAGGTTTAAGGTTTCGTATGGTGATGTAAGTTGTTCTTAGGAGCTGTAAGGCATCCTACATTATATTAACGTTCTTTTCAAGTTGTTAATGTGGCATGAAGAGTCGTAAGATGTACTAAGTTGTCGTACGATAATCAAATGACTCGGACGAATTCATTAGGCTTATTATGGAGGTTTAAGGTTTCGTATGGTGATGTAAGGTGTTCTTAGGAGCTGTAAGGCATCCTACATCATACTAACGTTCTTTTCGAGTTGCTAATGTGGCATGAAGAGTCATAAGATGTACTAAGTTGCCGTACAATGATCAACTAACTCGGACGAATTCATTAGGCTTATTATGGAGGTTTAAGGTTTCGTATGGTGATGTAAGGTGTTCTTAGGAGCTGTGAGGCATCCTACACTAAACTAATGTTCTTTTCGAGTTGCTAATGTGGCATGAAGAGTCGTAAGATGTACTAAGTTGTCGTACGATAATCAAATGACTCAGACGAATTCATTAGGCTTATTATGGAGGTTTAAGGTTTCGTATGGTGATGTAAGGTGTTCTTAGGAGCTGTAAGGCATCCAACATCATACTAACGTTCTTTTCGAGTTGCTAATGTGGCATGAAGAGTCGTAAGATGTACTAAGTTGTCGTACGATAATCAAATCACTCGGACGAATTCATTAGGCTTATTATAGAGGTTTAAGGTTTCGTATGGTGATGTAAGGTGTTCTTAGGAGCTGTAAGGCATTCTACATTATATTAACGTTCTTTTCGAGTTGCTAATGTGGCATTAAGAGTCGTAAGATGTACTAAGTTGCCGTACGATGATCAAATAACTCGGACGAATTCATTAGGCTTATTATGGAGGTTTAAGGTTTCGTATGGTGATGTAAGGTGTTCTTAGGAGCTGTGAGGCATCCTACATTAAACTAATGTTTTTTTTAGTTGCTAATGTGGCATAAAGAGTCGTAAGATGTACTAAGTTGACGTACGATGATCAAATGACTCGGACGAATTCATTAGGCTTATTATGGAGGTTTAAGGTTTCGTATGGTGATGTAAGGTGTTCTTAGGAGCTGTAAGGCATCCAACATCATACTAACGTTCTTTTCGAGTTGCTAATATGGCATGAAGAGTCGTAAGATGTACTAAGTTGTCGTACGATGATCAAATGACTCGGACGAATTCATTAGGCTTATTATGGAGGTTTAAGGTTTCGTATGGTGATGTAAGGTGTTCTTAGGAGCTGTAAGGCATTCTACATTATACTAACGTTCTTTTCGAGTTGCTAATGTGGCATGAAGAGTCGTAAGATGTACTAAGTTGCCGTACGATGATCAAATAACTCGGACGAATTCATTAGGCTTATTATGGAGGTTTAAGGTTTCGTATGGTGATGTAAGGTGTTCTTAGGAGCTGTGAGGCATCCTACATTAAACTAATGTTTTTTTTGAGTTGCTAATGTGGCATAAAGAGTCGTAAGATGTACTAAGTTGACGTACGATGATCAAATGACTCAGACGAATTCATTAGGCTTATTATGGAGGTTTAAGGTTTCGTATGGTGATGTAAGGTGTTCTTAGGAGCGGTAAGGCATCCAACATCATACTAACGTTCTTTTCGAGTTGCTAATGTGGCATGAAGAGTCGTAATATGTACTAAGTTGTCGTACGATGATCAAATAACTCGGACGAATTCATTAGGCTTATTATGGAGGTTTAAGGTTTCGTATGGTGATGTAAGGTGTTCTTAGGAGCTGTGAGGCATCCTACATTAAACTAATGTTCTTTTCGAGTTGCTAATGTGGCATAAAGAGTCGTAAGATGTACTAAGTTGACGTACGATGATCAAATGACTCAGACGAATTCATTAGGCTTATTATGGAGGTTTAAGGTTTCGTATGGTGATGTAAGGTGTTCTTAGGAGCTGTAAGGCATCCAACATCATACTAACGTTCTTTTCGAGTTGCTAATGTGGCATGAAGAGTCGTAAGATGTACTAAGTTGTCGTACGATGATCAAATGACTCGGACGAATTCATTAGGCTTATTATGGAGGTTTAAGGTTTCGTATGGTGATGTAAGGTGTTCTTAGGAGCTGTAAGGCATTCTACATTATACTAACGTTCTTTTCGAGTTGCTAATGTGGCATGAAGATTCGTAAGATGTACTAAGTTGTCGTACGATGATCAAATGACTCGGACGAATTCATTAAGTTTATTATGGAGGTTTAAGGTTTCGTATGGTGATGTAAGAAGTTGTTAGGAGGTGTAAGGCAACCTACATCATACTAACGTTCTTTTCGAGTTGCTAATGTGGCATGAAGAGTCGTAAGATGTACTAAGTTGTCGTACGATGATCAAATGACTCGGACGAATTCATTAGGCTTATTATGGTGGTTTAAGGTTTCGTATGGTGATGTAAGGTGTTCTTAAGAGCTGTAAGGCATCCTTCATTATATTAACGTTCTTTTCGAGTTGTTAATGTGGCATGAAGATTCGTAAGATGTACTAAGTTGTCGTACGATAATCAAATGACTCGGACGAATTCATTAGGCTTATTATGGAGGTTTAAGGTTTCGTATGGTGATGTAAGGTGTTCTTAGGAGCTGTAAGGCATCCTACATCATACTAACGTTCTTTTCGAGTTGCTAATGTGGCATGAAGAGTCATAAGATGTACTAAGTTGCCGTACAATGATCAACTAACTCGGACGAATTCATTAGGCTTATTATGGAGGTTTAAGGTTTCGTATGGTGATGTAAGGTGTTCTTAGGAGCTGTGAGGCATCCTACACTAAACTAATGTTCTTTTCGAGTTGCTAATGTGGCATGAAGAGTCGTAAGATGTACTAAGTTGTCGTACGATAATCAAATGACTCAGACGAATTCATTAGGCTTATTATGGAGGTTTAAGGTTTCGTATGGTGATGTAAGGTGTTCTTAGGAGCTGTAAGGCATCCAACATCATACTAACGTTCTTTTCGAGTTGCTAATGTGGCATGAAGAGTCGTAAGATGTACTAAGTTGTCGTACGATAATCAAATCACTCGGACGAAATCATTAGGCTTATTATAGAGGTTTAAGGTTTCGTATGGTGATGTAAGGTGTTCTTAGGAGCTGTAAGGCATTCTACATTATATTAACGTTCTTTTCGAGTTGCTAATGTGGCATTAAGAGTCGTAAGATGTACTAAGTTGCCGTACGATGATCAAATAACTCGGACGAATTCATTAGGCTTATTATGGAGGTTTAAGGTTTCGTATGGTGATGTAAGGTGTTCTTAGGAGCTGTGAGGCATCCTACATTAAACTAATGTTTTTTTTAGTTGCTAATGTGGCATAAAGAGTCGTAAGATGTACTAAGTTGACGTACGATGATCAAATGACTCGGACGAATTCATTAGGCTTATTATGGAGGTTTAAGGTTTCGTATGGTGATGTAAGGTGTTCTTAGGAGCTGTAAGGCATCCAACATCATACTAACGTTCTTTTCGAGTTGCTAATATGGCATGAAGAGTCGTAAGATGTACTAAGTTGTCGTACGATGATCAAATGACTCGGACGAATTCATTAGGCTTATTATGGAGGTTTAAGGTTTCGTATGGTGATGTAAGGTGTTCTTAGGAGCTGTAAGGCATTCTACATTATACTAACGTTGTTTTCGAGTTGCTAATGTGGCATGAAGAGTCGTAAGATGTACTAAGTTGCCGTACGATGATCAAATAACTCGGACGAATTCATTAGGCTTATTATGGAGGTTTAAGGTTTCGTATGGTGATGTAAGGTGTTCTTAGGAGCTGTGAGGCATCCTACATTAAACTAATGTTTTTTTTGAGTTGCTAATGTGGCATAAAGAGTCGTAAGATGTACTAAGTTGACGTACGATGATCAAATGACTCAGACGAATTCATTAGGCTTATTATGGAGGTTTAAGGTTTCGTATGGTGATGTAAGGTGTTCTTAGGAGCGGTAAGGCATCCAACATCATACTAACGTTCTTTTCGAGTTGCTAATGTGGCATGAAGAGTCGTAATATGTACTAAGTTGTCGTACGATGATCAAATAACTCGGACGAATTCATTAGGCTTATTATGGAGGTTTAAGGTTTCGTATGGTGATGTAAGGTGTTCTTAGGAGCTGTGAGGCATCCTACATTAAACTAATGTTCTTTTCGAGTTGCTAATGTGGCATAAAGAGTCGTAAGATGTACTAAGTTGACGTACGATGATCAAATGACTCAGACGAATTCATTAGGCTTATTATGGAGGTTTAAGGTTTCGTATGGTGATGTAAGGTGTTCTTAGGAGCTGTAAGGCATCCAACATCATACTAACGTTCTTTTCGAGTTGCTAATGTGGCATGAAGAGTCGTAAGATGTACTAAGTTGTCGTACGATGATCAAATGACTCGGACGAATTCATTAGGCTTATTATGGAGGTTTAAGGTTTCGTATGGTGATGTAAGGTGTTCTTAGGAGCTGTAAGGCATTCTACATTATACTAACGTTCTTTTCGAGTTGCTAATGTGGCATGAAGATTCGTAAGATGTACTAAGTTGTCGTACGATGATCAAATGACTCGGACGAATTCATTAAGTTTATTATGGAGGTTTAAGGTTTCGTATGGTGATGTAAGAAGTTGTTAGGAGGTGTAAGGCAACCTACATCATACTAACGTTCTTTTCGAGTTGCTAATGTGGCATGAAGAGTCGTAAGATGTACTAAGTTGTCGTACGATGATCAAATGACTCGGACGAATTCATTAGGCTTATTATGGTGGTTTAAGGTTTCGTATGGTGATGTAAGGTGTTCTTAAGAGCTGTAAGGCATCCTTCATTATATTAACGTTCTTTTCGAGTTGTTAATGTGGCATGAAGATTCGTAAGATGTACTAAGTTGTCGTACGATAATCAAATGACTCGGACGAATTCACTAGGCTTATTATGGAGGTTTAAGGTTTCGTATGGTGATGTAAGGTGTTCTTAGGAGCTGTAAGGCATCCTACATTATACTAACGTTCTTTTCGAGTTGCTAATGTGGCATGAAGAGTCATAAGATGTACTAAGTTGCCGTACGATGATCAAATAACTCGGACGAATTCATTAGGCTTATTATGGAGGTTTAAGGTTTCGTATGGTGATGTAAGGTGTTCTTAGGAGCTGTGAGACATCCTACATTAAACTAATGTTTTTTTTGAGTTGCTAATGTGGCATAAAGAGTCGTAAGATGTACTAAGTTGACGTACGATGATCAAATGACTCAGACGAATTCATTAGGCTTATTATGGAGGTTTAAGGTTTCGTATGGTGATGTAAGGTGTTCTTAGGAGCGGTAAGGAATCCAACATCATACTAACGTTCTTTTCGAGTTGCTAATGTGGCATGAAGAGTCGTAATATGTACTAAGTTGTCGTACGATGATCAAATAACTCGGACGAATTCATTAGGCTTATTATGGAGGTTTAAGGTTTCGTATGGTGATGTAAGGTGTTCTTAGGAGCTGTGAGGCATCCTACATTAAACTAATGTTTTTATTGAGTTGCTAATGTGGCATAAAGAGTCGTAAGATGTACTAAGTTGACGTACGATGATCAAATGACTCAGACGAATTCATTAGGCTTATTATGGAGGTTTAAGGTTTCGTATGGTGATGTAAGGTGTTCTTAGGAGCGGTAAGGCATCCAACATCATACTAACGTTCTTTTCGAGTTGCTAATGTGGCATGAAGAGTCGTAATATGTACTAAGTTGTCGTACGATGATCAAATGACTCAGACGAATTCATTAGGCTTATTATGGAGGTTTAAGGTTTCGTATGGTGATGTAAAGTGTTCTTAGGAGCGGTAAGGCATCCAACATCATACTAACGTTCTTTTCGAGTTGCTAATGTGGCATGAAGAGTCGTAATATGTACTAAGTTGTCGTACGATGATCAAATAACTCGGACGAATTCATTAGGCTTATTATGGAGGTTTAAGGTTTCGTATGGTGATGTAAGGTGTTCTTAGGAGCTGTGAGGCATCCTACATTAAACTAATGTTTTTTTTGAGTTGCTAATGTGGCATAAAGAGTCGTAAGATGTACTAAGTTGACGTACGATGATCAAATGACTCAGACGAATTCATTAGGCTTATTATGGAGGTTTAAGGTTTCGTATGGTGATGTAAGATGTTCTTAGGAGCTGTAAGGCATCCAACATCATACTAACGTTCTTTTCGAGTTGCTAATGTGGCATGAAGAGTCGTAAGATGTACTAAGTTGTTGTACGATGATCAAATGACTCGGACGAATTCATTAGGCTTATTATGGAGGTTTAAGGTTTCGTATGGTGATGTAAGGTGTTCTTAGGAGCTGTAAGGCATTCTACATTATACTAACGTTCTTTTCGAGTTGCTAATGTGGCATGAAGATTCGTAAGATGTACTAAGTTGTCGTACGATGATCAAATGACTCGGACGAATTCATTAAGTTTATTATGGAGGTTTAAGGTTTCGTATGGTGATGTAAGAAGTTGTTAGGAGGTGTAAGGCAACCTACATCATACTAACGTTCTTTTCGAGTTGCTAATGTGGCATGAAGAGTCGTAAGATGTACTAAGTTGTCGTACGATGATCAAATGACTCGGACGAATTCATTAGGCTTATTATGGTGGTTTAAGGTTTCGTATGGTGATGTAAGGTGTTCTTAAGAGCTGTAAGGCATCCTTCATTATATTAACGTTCTTTTCGAGTTGTTAATGTGGCATGAAGATTCGTAAGATGTACTAAGTTGTCGTACGATAATCAAATGACTCGGACGAATTCACTAGGCTTATTATGGAGGTTTAAGGTTTCGTATGGTGATGTAAGGTGTTCTTAGGAGCTGTAAGGCATCCTACATTATACTAACGTTCTTTTCGAGTTGCTAATGTGGCATGAAGAGTCATAAGATGTACTAAGTTGCCGTACGATGATCAAATAACTCGGACGAATTCATTAGGCTTATTATGGAGGTTTAAGGTTTCGTATGGTGATGTAAGGTGTTCTTAGGAGCTGTGAGACATCCTACATTAAACTAATGTTTTTTTTGAGTTGCTAATGTGGCATAAAGAGTCGTAAGATGTACTAAGTTGACGTACGATGATCAAATGACTCAGACGAATTCATTAGGCTTATTATGGAGGTTTAAGGTTTCGTATGGTGATGTAAGGTGTTCTTAGGAGCGGTAAGGAATCCAACATCATACTAACGTTCTTTTCGAGTTGCTAATGTGGCATGAAGAGTCGTAATATGTACTAAGTTGTCGTACGATGATCAAATAACTCGGACGAATTCATTAGGCTTATTATGGAGGTTTAAGGTTTCGTATGGTGATGTAAGGTGTTCTTAGGAGCTGTGAGGCATCCTACATTAAACTAATGTTTTTATTGAGTTGCTAATGTGGCATAAAGAGTCGTAAGATGTACTAAGTTGACGTACGATGATCAAATGACTCAGACGAATTCATTAGGCTTATTATGGAGGTTTAAGGTTTCGTATGGTGATGTAAGGTGTTCTTAGGAGCGGTAAGGCATCCAACATCATACTAACGTTCTTTTCGAGTTGCTAATGTGGCATGAAGAGTCGTAATATGTACTAAGTTGTCGTACGATGATCAAATGACTCAGACGAATTCATTAGGCTTATTATGGAGGTTTAAGGTTTCGTATGGTGATGTAAAGTGTTCTTAGGAGCGGTAAGGCATCCAACATCATACTAACGTTCTTTTCGAGTTGCTAATGTGGCATGAAGAGTCGTAATATGTACTAAGTTGTCGTACGATGATCAAATAACTCGGACGAATTCATTAGGCTTATTATGGAGGTTTAAGGTTTCGTATGGTGATGTAAGGTGTTCTTAGGAGCTGTGAGGCATCCTACATTAAACTAATGTTTTTTTTGAGTTGCTAATGTGGCATAAAGAGTCGTAAGATGTACTAAGTTGACGTACGATGATCAAATGACTCAGACGAATTCATTAGGCTTATTATGGAGGTTTAAGGTTTCGTATGGTGATGTAAGATGTTCTTAGGAGCTGTAAGGCATCCAACATCATACTAACGTTCTTTTCGAGTTGCTAATGTGGCATGAAGAGTCGTAAGATGTACTAAGTTGTTGTACGATGATCAAATGACTCGGACGAATTCATTAGGCTTATTATGGAGGTTTAAGGTTTCGTATGGTGATGTAAGGTGTTCTTAGGAGCTGTAAGGCATTCTACATTATACTAACGTTCTTTTCGAGTTGCTAATGTGGCATGAAGATTCGTAAGATGTACTAAGTTGTCGTACGATGATCAAATGACTCGGACGAATTCATTAAGTTTATTATGGAGGTTTAAGGTTTCGTATGGTGATGTAAGAAGTTGTTAGGAGGTGTAAGGCAACCTACATCATACTAACGTTCTTTTCGAGTTGCTAATGTGGCATGAAGAGTCGTAAGATGTACTAAGTTGTCGTACGATGATCAAATGACTCGGACGAATTCATTAGGCTTATTATGGTGGTTTAAGGTTTCGTATGGTGATGTAAGGTGTTCTTAAGAGCTGTAAGGCATCCTTCATTATATTAACGTTCTTTTCGAGTTGTTAATGTGGCATGAAGATTCGTAAGATGTACTAAGTTGTCGTACGATAATCAAATGACTCGGACGAATTCACTAGGCTTATTATGGAGGTTTAAGGTTTCGTATGGTGATGTAAGGTGTTCTTAGGAGCTGTAAGGCATCCTACATTATACTAACGTTCTTTTCGAGTTGCTAATGTGGCATGAAGAGTCATAAGATGTACTAAGTTGCCGTACGATGATCAAATAACTCGGACGAATTCATTAGGCTTATTATGGAGGTTTAAGGTTTCGTATGGTGATGTAAGGTGTTCTTAGGAGCTGTGAGACATCCTACATTAAACTAATGTTTTTTTTGAGTTGCTAATGTGGCATAAAGAGTCGTAAGATGTACTAAGTTGACGTACGATGATCAAATGACTCAGACGAATTCATTAGGCTTATTATGGAGGTTTAAGGTTTCGTATGGTGATGTAAGGTGTTCTTAGGAGCGGTAAGGAATCCAACATCATACTAACGTTCTTTTCGAGTTGCTAATGTGGCATGAAGAGTCGTAATATGTACTAAGTTGTCGTACGATGATCAAATAACTCGGACGAATTCATTAGGCTTATTATGGAGGTTTAAGGTTTCGTATGGTGATGTAAGGTGTTCTTAGGAGCTGTGAGGCATCCTACATTAAACTAATGTTTTTATTGAGTTGCTAATGTGGCATAAAGAGTCGTAAGATGTACTAAGTTGACGTACGATGATCAAATGACTCAGACGAATTCATTAGGCTTATTATGGAGGTTTAAGGTTTCGTATGGTGATGTAAGGTGTTCTTAGGAGCGGTAAGGCATCCAACATCATACTAACGTTCTTTTCGAGTTGCTAATGTGGCATGAAGAGTCGTAATATGTACTAAGTTGTCGTACGATGATCAAATGACTCAGACGAATTCATTAGGCTTATTATGGAGGTTTAAGGTTTCGTATGGTGATGTAAAGTGTTCTTAGGAGCGGTAAGGCATCCAACATCATACTAACGTTCTTTTCGAGTTGCTAATGTGGCATGAAGAGTCGTAATATGTACTAAGTTGTCGTACGATGATCAAATAACTCGGACGAATTCATTAGGCTTATTATGGAGGTTTAAGGTTTCGTATGGTGATGTAAGGTGTTCTTAGGAGCTGTGAGGCATCCTACATTAAACTAATGTTTTTTTTGAGTTGCTAATGTGGCATAAAGAGTCGTAAGATGTACTAAGTTGACGTACGATGATCAAATGACTCAGACGAATTCATTAGGCTTATTATGGAGGTTTAAGGTTTCGTATGGTGATGTAAGATGTTCTTAGGAGCTGTAAGGCATCCAACATCATACTAACGTTCTTTTCGAGTTGCTAATGTGGCATGAAGAGTCGTAAGATGTACTAAGTTGTTGTACGATGATCAAATGACTCGGACGAATTCATTAGGCTTATTATGGAGGTTTAAGGTTTCGTATGGTGATGTAAGGTGTTCTTAGGAGCTGTAAGGCATTCTACATTATACTAACGTTCTTTTCGAGTTGCTAATGTGGCATGAAGATTCGTAAGATGTACTAAGTTGTCGTACGATGATCAAATGACTCGGACGAATTCATTAAGTTTATTATGGAGGTTTAAGGTTTCGTATGGTGATGTAAGAAGTTGTTAGGAGGTGTAAGGCAACCTACATCATACTAACGTTCTTTTCGAGTTGCTAATGTGGCATGAAGAGTCGTAAGATGTACTAAGTTGTCGTACGATGATCAAATGACTCGGACGAATTCATTAGGCTTATTATGGTGGTTTAAGGTTTCGTATGGTGATGTAAGGTGTTCTTAAGAGCTGTAAGGCATCCTTCATTATATTAACGTTCTTTTCGAGTTGTTAATGTGGCATGAAGAGTCGTAAGATGTACTAAGTTGTCGTACGATAATCAAATGACTCGGACGAATTCATTAGGCTTGTTATGGAGGTTTAAGGTTTCGTATGGTGATGTAAGGTGTTCTTAGGAGCTGTAAGGCATCCTACATTATACTAACGTTCTTTTCGAGTTGCTAATGTGGCATGAAGAGTCATAAGATGTACTAAGTTGCCGTACGATGATCAAATAACTCGGACGAATTCATTAGGCTTATTATGGAGGTTTAAGGTTTCGTATGGTGATGTAAGGTGTTCTTAGGAGCTGTAAGGCATCCAACATCATACTAACGTTCTTTTCGAGTTGCTAATGTGGCATGAAGAGTCGTAAGATGTACTAAGTTGTCGTACGATGATCAAATGACTCAGACGAATTCATTAGGCTTATTATGGAGGTTTAAGGTTTCGTATGGTGATGTAAGGTGTTCTTAGGAGCGGTAAGGCATCCAACATCATACTAACGTTCTTTTCGAGTTGCTAATGTGGCATGAAGAGTCGTAAGATGTACTATGTTGACGTACGATGATCAAATGACTCAGACGAATTCATTAGGCTTATTATGGAGGTTTAAGGTTTCGTATGGTGATGTAAGGTGTTCTTAGGAGCTGTAAGGCATCCAACATCATACTAACGTTCTTTTCGAGTTGCTAATGTGGCATGAAGAGTCGTAAGATGTACTAAGTTGTCGTACGATGATCAAATGACTCGGACGAATTCATTAGGCTTATTATGGTGGTTTAAGGTTTCGTATGGTGATGTAAGGTGTTCTTAAGAGCTGTAAGGCATCCTTCATTATATTAACGTTTTTTTCGAGTTGTTAAGGTGGCATGAAGAGTCGTAAGATGTACTAAGTTGTCGTACGATGATTAAATGACTCGGACGAATTCATTAGGCTTATTATGGTGGTTTAAGGTTTCGTATGGTGATGTAAGGTGTTCTTACGAGCTGTAAGGCATCCTTCATTATATTAACGTTTTTTTCGAGTTGTTAAGGTGGCATGAAGAGTCGTAAGATGTACTAAGTTGTCGTACGATAATCAAATGACTCGGACGAATTCATTAGGCTTGTTATGGAGGTTTAAGGTTTCGTATGGTGATGTAAGGTGTTCTTAGGAGCTGTAAGGCATCCTACATTATACTAACGTTCTTTTCGAGTTGCTAATGTGGCATGAAGAGTCATAAGATGTACTAAGTTGCCGTACGATGATCAAATAACTCGGACGAATTCATTAGGCTTATTATGGAGGTTTAAGGTTTCGTATGGTGATGTAAGGTGTTCTTAGGAGCGGTAAGGCATCCAACATCATACTAACGTTCTTTTCGAGTTGTAATGTGGCATGAAGAGTCGTAATATGTACTAAGTTGTCGTACGATGATCAAATAACTCGGACGAATTCATTAGGCTTATTATGGAGGTTTAAGGTTTCGTATGGTGATGTAAGGTGTTCTTAGGAGCTGTGAGGCATCCTACATTAAACTAATGATTTTTTTGAGTTGCTAATGTGGCATAAAGAGTCGTAAGATGTACTATGTTGACGTACGATGATCAAATGACTCAGACGAATTCATTAGGCTTATTATGGAGGTTTAAGGTTTCGTATGGTGATGTAAGGTGTTCTTAGGAGCTGTAAGGCATCCAACATCATACTAACGTTCTTTTCGAGTTGCTAATGTGGCATGAAGAGTCGTAAGATGTACTAAGTTGTCGTACGATGATCAAATGACTCAGACGAATTCATTAGGCTTATTATGGAGGTTTAAGGTTTCGTATGGTGATGTAAGGTGTTCTTAGGAGCGGTAAGGCATCCAACATCATACTAACGTTCTTTTCGAGTTGCTAATGTGGCATGAAGAGTCGTAATATGTACTAAGTTGTCGTACGATGATCAAATAACTCGGACGAATTCATTAGGCTTATTATGGAGGTTTAAGGTTTCGTATGGTGATGTAAGGTGTTCTTAGGAGCTGTGAGGCATCCTACATTAAACTAATGTTTTTTTTGAGTTGCTAATGTGGCATAAAGAGTCGTAAGATGTACTAAGTTGACGTACGATGATCAAATGACTCAGACGAATTCATTAGGCTTATTATGGAGGTTTAAGGTTTCGTATGGTGATGTAAGGTGTTCTTAGGAGCTGTGAGGCATCCAACATCATACTAACGTTCTTTTCGAGTTGCTAATGTGGCATGAAGAGTCGTAAGATGTACTAAGTTGTCGTACGATGATCAAATGACTCGGACGAATTCATTAGGCTTATTATGAAGGTTTAAGGTTTCGTATGGTGATGTAAGGTGTTCTTAGGAGCTGTAAGGCATCCAACATCATACTAACGTTCTTTTCGAGTTGCTAATGTGGCATGAAGAGTCGTAAGATGTACTAAGTTGTCGTACGATGATCAAATGACTCAGACGAATTCACTAGGCTTATTATGGAGGTTTAAGGTTTCGTATGGTGATGTAAGGTGTTCTTAGGAGCTGTAAGGCATCCAACATCAAACTAACGTTCTTTTCGAGTTGCTAATGTGGCATGAAGAGTCGTAAGATGTACTAAGTTGTCGTACGATGATCAAATGACTCGGACGAATTCATTAGGCTTATTATGGAGGTTTAAGGTTTCGTATGGTGATGTAAGTTGTTCTTAGGAGCTGTAAGGCATTCTACATTATACTAACGTTCTTTTCGAGTTGCTAATGTGGCATGAAGATTCGTAAGATGTACTAAGTTGTCGTACGATGATCAAATGACTCGGACGAATTCATTAAGTTTATTATGGAGGTTTAAGGTTTCGTATGGTGATGTAAGAAGTTGTTAGGAGGTGTAAGGCAACCTACATCATACTAACGTTCTTTTCGAGTTGCTAATGTGGCATGAAGATTCGTAAGATGTACTAAGTTGTCGTACGATGATCAAATGACTCGGACGAATTCATTAAGTTTATTATGGAGGTTTAAGGTTTCGTATGGTGATGTAAGAAGTTGTTAGGAGGTGTAAGGCAACCTACATCATACTAACGTTCTTTTCGAGTTGCTAATGTGGCATGAAGAGTCGTAAGATGTACTAAGTTGTCGTACGATGATCAAATGACTCAGACGAATTCATTAGGCTTATTATGGAGGTTTAAGGTTTCGTATGGTGATGTAAGGTGTTCTTAGGAGCTATAAGGCATCCAACATCATACTAACGTTCTTTTCGAGTTGCTAATGTGGCATGAAGAGTCGTAAGATGTACTAAGTTGTCGTACGATAATCAAATGACTCGGACGAATTCATTAGGCTTATTATGGTGGTTTAAGGTTTCGTATGGTGATGTAAGGTGTTCTTAGGAGCTGTAAGGCATTCTACATTATACTAACGTTCTTTTCGAGTTGCTAATGTGGCATGAAGATTCGTAAGATGTACTAAGTTGTCGTACGATGATCAAATGACTCGGACGAATTCATTAGGTTTATTATGGAGGTTTAAGGTTTCGTATGGTGATGTAAGAAGTTGTTAGGAGGTGTAAGGCAACCTACATCATACTAACGTTCTTTTCGAGTTGCTAATGTGGCATGAAGAGTCGTAAGATGTACTAAGTTGTCGTACGATGATCAAATGACTCGGACGAATTCATTAGGCTTATTATAGAGGTTTAAGGTTTCGTATGGTGATGTAAGGTGTTCTTAGGAGCTGTAAGGCATTCTACATTATACTAACGTTCTTTTCGAGTTGCTAATGTGGCATGAAGATTCGTAAGATGTACTAAGTTGTCGTACGATGATCAAATGACTCGGACGAATTCATTAGGTTTATTATGGAGGTTTAAGGTTTCGTATGGTGATGTAAGAAGTTGTTAGGAGGTGTAAGGCAACCTACATCATACTAACGTTCTTTTCGAGTTGCTAATGTGGCATGAAGAGTCGTAAGATGTACTAAGTTGTCGTACGATGATCAAATGACTCGGACGAATTCATTAGGCTTATTATGGTGGTTTAAGGTTTCGTATGGTGATGTAAGGTGTTCTTAAGAGCTGTAAGGCATCCTACATCATACTAACGTTCTTTTCGAGTTGCTAATGTGGCATGAAGAGTCGTAAGATGTACTAAGTTGTCGTACGTTGATCAAATGACTCGGACGAATTCATTAGGCTTATTATGGAGGTTTAAGGTTTCGTATGGTGATGTAAGGTGTTCTTAGGAGCTGTAAGGCATTCTACATTATACTAACGTTCTTTTCGAGTTGCTAATGTGGCATGAAGATTCGTAAGATGTACTAAGTTGTCGTACGATGATCAAATGACTCGGACGAATTCATTAGGCTTATTATGGAGGTTTAAGGTTTCGTATGGTGATGTAAGAAGTTGTTAGGACGTGTAAGGCAACCTACATCATACTAACGTTCTTTTCGAGTTGCTAATGTGGCATAAAGAGTCGTAAGATGTACTAAGTTGACGTACGATGATCAAATGACTCAGACGAATTCATTAGGCTTATTATGGAGGTTTAAGGTTTCGTATGGTGATGTAAGAAGTTGTTAGGAGGTGTAAGGCAACCTACATCATACTAACGTTCTTTTCGAGTTGCTAATGTGGCATGAAGATTCGTAAGATGTACTAAGTTGTCGTACGATGATCAAATGACTCGGACGAATTCATTAGGCTTATTATGGTGGTTTAAGGTTTCGTATGGTGATGTAAGGTGTTCTTAGGAGCTGTAAGGCATCCAACATCATACTAACGTTCTTTTCGAGTTGCTAATATGGCATGAAGAGTCGTAAGATGTACTAAGTTGTCGTACGATGATCAAATGACTCGGACGAATTCATTAGGCTTATTATGGAGGTTTAAGGTTTCGTATGGTGATGTAAGTTGTTCTTAGGAGCTGTAAGGCATTCTACATTATACTAACGTTCTTTTCGAGTTGCTAATGTGGCATGAAGATTCGTAAGATGTACTAAGTTGTCGTACGATGATCAAATGACTCGGACGAATTCATTAAGTTTATTATGGAGGTTTAAGGTTTCGTATGGTGATGTAAGAAGTTGTTAGGAGGTGTAAGGCAACCTACATCATACTAACGTTCTTTTCGAGTTGCTAATGTGGCATGAAGATTCGTAAGATGTACTAAGTTGTCGTACGATGATCAAATGACTCGGACGAATTCATTAAGTTTATTATGGAGGTTTAAGGTTTCGTATGGTGATGTAAGAAGTTGTTAGGAGGTGTAAGGCAACCTACATCATACTAACGTTCTTTTCGAGTTGCTAATGTGGCATGAAGAGTCGTAAGATGTACTAAGTTGTCGTACGATGATCAAATGACTCAGACGAATTCATTAGGCTTATTATGGAGGTTTAAGGTTTCGTATGGTGATGTAAGGTGTTCTTAGGAGCTATAAGGCATCCAACATCATACTAACGTTCTTTTCGAGTTGCTAATGTGGCATGAAGAGTCGTAAGATGTACTAAGTTGTCGTACGATAATCAAATGACTCGGACGAATTCATTAGGCTTATTATGGTGGTTTAAGGTTTCGTATGGTGATGTAAGGTGTTCTTAGGAGCTGTAAGGCATTCTACATTATACTAACGTTCTTTTCGAGTTGCTAATGTGGCATGAAGATTCGTAAGATGTACTAAGTTGTCGTACGATGATCAAATGACTCGGACGAATTCATTAGGTTTATTATGGAGGTTTAAGGTTTCGTATGGTGATGTAAGAAGTTGTTAGGAGGTGTAAGGCAACCTACATCATACTAACGTTCTTTTCGAGTTGCTAATGTGGCATGAAGAGTCGTAAGATGTACTAAGTTGTCGTACGATGATCAAATGACTCGGACGAATTCATTAGGCTTATTATAGAGGTTTAAGGTTTCGTATGGTGATGTAAGGTGTTCTTAGGAGCTGTAAGGCATTCTACATTATACTAACGTTCTTTTCGAGTTGCTAATGTGGCATGAAGATTCGTAAGATGTACTAAGTTGTCGTACGATGATCAAATGACTCGGACGAATTCATTAGGTTTATTATGGAGGTTTAAGGTTTCGTATGGTGATGTAAGAAGTTGTTAGGAGGTGTAAGGCAACCTACATCATACTAACGTTCTTTTCGAGTTGCTAATGTGGCATGAAGAGTCGTAAGATGTACTAAGTTGTCGTACGATGATCAAATGACTCGGACGAATTCATTAGGCTTATTATGGTGGTTTAAGGTTTCGTATGGTGATGTAAGGTGTTCTTAAGAGCTGTAAGGCATCCTACATCATACTAACGTTCTTTTCGAGTTGCTAATGTGGCATGAAGAGTCGTAAGATGTACTAAGTTGTCGTACGTTGATCAAATGACTCGGACGAATTCATTAGGCTTATTATGGAGGTTTAAGGTTTCGTATGGTGATGTAAGGTGTTCTTAGGAGCTGTAAGGCATTCTACATTATACTAACGTTCTTTTCGAGTTGCTAATGTGGCATGAAGATTCGTAAGATGTACTAAGTTGTCGTACGATGATCAAATGACTCGGACGAATTCATTAGGCTTATTATGGAGGTTTAAGGTTTCGTATGGTGATGTAAGAAGTTGTTAGGACGTGTAAGGCAACCTACATCATACTAACGTTCTTTTCGAGTTGCTAATGTGGCATAAAGAGTCGTAAGATGTACTAAGTTGACGTACGATGATCAAATGACTCAGACGAATTCATTAGGCTTATTATGGAGGTTTAAGGTTTCGTATGGTGATGTAAGAAGTTGTTAGGAGGTGTAAGGCAACCTACATCATACTAACGTTCTTTTCGAGTTGCTAATGTGGCATGAAGATTCGTAAGATGTACTAAGTTGTCGTACGATGATCAAATGACTCGGACGAATTCATTAGGCTTATTATGGTGGTTTAAGGTTTCGTATGGTGATGTAAGGTGTTCTTAGGAGCTGTAAGGCATCCAACATCATACTAACGTTCTTTTCGAGTTGCTAATATGGCATGAAGAGTCGTAAGATGTACTAAGTTGTCGTACGATGATCAAATGACTCGGACGAATTCATTAGGCTTATTATAGAGGTTTAAGGTTTCGTATGGTGATGTAAGGTATTCTTAGGAGCTGTAAGGCATTCTACATTATACTAACGTTCTTTTCGAGTTGCTAATGTGGCATGAAGATTCGTAAGATGTACTAAGTTGTCGTACGATGATCAAATGACTCGGACGAATTCATTAAGTTTATTATGGAGGTTTAAGGTTTCGTATGGTGATGTAAGAAGTTGTTAGGAGGTGTAAGGCAACCTACATCATACTAACGTTCTTTTCGAGTTGCTAATGTGGCATGAAGAGTCGTAAGATGTACTAAGTTGTCGTACGATGATCAAATGACTCGGACGAATTCATTAGGCTTATTATGGTGGTTTAAGGTTTCGTATGGTGATGTAAGGTGTTCTTAAGAGCTGTAAGGCATCCTACATCATACTAACGTTCTTTTCGAGTTGCTAATGTGGCATGAAGAGTCGTAAGATGTACTAAGTTGTCGTACGTTGATCAAATGACTCGGACGAATTCATTAGGCTTATTATGGAGGTTTAAGGTTTCGTATGGTGATGTAAGGTGTTCTTAGGAGCTGTAAGGCATTCTACATTATACTAACGTTCTTTTCGAGTTGCTAATGTGGCATGAAGATTCGTAAGATGTACTAAGTTGTCGTACGATGATCAAATGACTCGGACGAATTCATTAGGCTTATTATGGAGGTTTAAGGTTTCGTATGGTGATGTAAGAAGTTGTTAGGACGTGTAAGGCAACCTACATCATACTAACGTTCTTTTCGAGTTGCTAATGTGGCATAAAGAGTCGTAAGATGTACTAAGTTGACGTACGATGATCAAATGACTCAGACGAATTCATTAGGCTTATTATGGAGGTTTAAGGTTTCGTATGGTGATGTAAGAAGTTGTTAGGAGGTGTAAGGCAACCTACATCATACTAACGTTCTTTTCGAGTTGCTAATGTGGCATGAAGATTCGTAAGATGTACTAAGTTGTCGTACGATGATCAAATGACTCGGACGAATTCATTAGGCTTATTATGGTGGTTTAAGGTTTCGTATGGTGATGTAAGGTGTTCTTAGGAGCTGTAAGGCATCCAACATCATACTAACGTTCTTTTCGAGTTGCTAATATGGCATGAAGAGTCGTAAGATGTACTAAGTTGTCGTACGATGATCAAATGACTCGGACGAATTCATTAGGCTTATTATAGAGGTTTAAGGTTTCGTATGGTGATGTAAGGTGTTCTTAGGAGCTGTAAGGCATTCTACATTATACTAACGTTCTTTTCGAGTTGCTAATGTGGCATGAAGATTCGTAAGATGTACTAAGTTGTCGTACGATGATCAAATGACTCGGACGAATTCATTAAGTTTATTATGGAGGTTTAAGGTTTCGTATGGTGATGTAAGAAGTTGTTAGGAGGTGTAAGGCAACCTACATCATACTAACGTTCTTTTCGAGTTGCTAATGTGGCATGAAGAGTCGTAAGATGTACTAAGTTGTCGTACGATGATCAAATGACTCGGACGAATTCATTAGGCTTATTATGGTGGTTTAAGGTTTCGTATGGTGATGTAAGGTGTTCTTAAGAGCTGTAAGGCATCCTACATCATACTAACGTTCTTTTCGAGTTGCTAATGTGGCATGAAGAGTCGTAAGATGTACTAAGTTGTCGTACGTTGATCAAATGACTCGGACGAATTCATTAGGCTTATTATGGAGGTTTAAGGTTTCGTATGGTGATGTAAGGTGTTCTTAGGAGCTGTAAGGCATTCTACATTATACTAACGTTCTTTTCGAGTTGCTAATGTGGCATGAAGATTCGTAAGATGTACTAAGTTGTCGTACGATGATCAAATGACTCGGACGAATTCATTAGGCTTATTATGGAGGTTTAAGGTTTCGTATGGTGATGTAAGAAGTTGTTAGGACGTGTAAGGCAACCTACATCATACTAACGTTCTTTTCGAGTTGCTAATGTGGCATAAAGAGTCGTAAGATGTACTAAGTTGACGTACGATGATCAAATGACTCAGACGAATTCATTAGGCTTATTATGGAGGTTTAAGGTTTCGTATGGTGATGTAAGAAGTTGTTAGGAGGTGTAAGGCAACCTACATCATACTAACGTTCTTTTCGAGTTGCTAATGTGGCATGAAGATTCGTAAGATGTACTAAGTTGTCGTACGATGATCAAATGACTCGGACGAATTCATTAGGCTTATTATGGTGGTTTAAGGTTTCGTATGGTGATGTAAGGTGTTCTTAGGAGCTGTAAGGCATCCAACATCATACTAACGTTCTTTTCGAGTTGCTAATATGGCATGAAGAGTCGTAAGATGTACTAAGTTGTCGTACGATGATCAAATGACTCGGACGAATTCATTAGGCTTATTATAGAGGTTTAAGGTTTCGTATGGTGATGTAAGGTGTTCTTAGGAGCTGTAAGGCATTCTACATTATACTAACGTTCTTTTCGAGTTGCTAATGTGGCATGAAGATTCGTAAGATGTACTAAGTTGTCGTACGATGATCAAATGACTCGGACGAATTCATTAAGTTTATTATGGAGGTTTAAGGTTTCGTATGGTGATGTAAGAAGTTGTTAGGAGGTGTAAGGCAACCTACATCATACTAACGTTCTTTTCGAGTTGCTAATGTGGCATGAAGAGTCTTAAGATGTACTAAGTTGTCGTACGATGATCAAATGACTCGGACGAATTCATTAGGCTTATTATGGAGGTTTAAGGTTTCGTATGGTGATGTAAGGTGTTCTTAGGAGCTGTAAGGCATTCTACATTATACTAACGTTCTTTTCGAGTTGCTAATGTGGCATGAAGATTCGTAAGATGTACTAAGTTGTCGTACGATGATCAAATAACTCGGACGAATTCATTAGGCTTATTATGGAGGTTTAAAGTTTCGTATGGTGATGTAAGGTGTTCTTAGGAGCTGTGAGGCATCCTACATTAAACTAATGTTTTTTTTGAGTTGCTAATGTGGCATAAAGAGTCGTAAGATGTACTAAGTTGACGTACGATGATCAAATGACTCAGACGAATTCATTAGGCTTATTATGGAGGTTTAAGGTTTCGTATGGTGATGTAAGGTGTTCTTAGGAGCTGTAAGGCATCCAACATCATACTAACGTTCTTTTCGAGTTGCTAATGTGGCATGAAGAGTCGTAAGATGTACTAAGTTGTCGTACGATGATCAAATGACTCGGACGAATTCATTAGGCTTATTATGGAGGTTTAAGGTTTCGTATGGTGATGTAAGGTGTTCTTAGGAGCTGTAAGGCATTCTACATTATACTAACGTTCTTTTCGAGTTGCTAATGTGGCATGAAGATTCGTAAGATGTACTAAGTTGTCGTACGATGATCAAATGACTCGGACGAATTCATTAGGTTTATTATGGAGGTTTAAGGTTTCGTATGGTGATGTAAGAAGTTGTTAGGAGGTGTAAGGCAACCTACATCATACTAACGTTCTTTTCGAGTTGCTAATGTGGCATGAAGAGTCGTAAGATGTACTAAGTTGTCGTACGATGATCAAATGACTCGGACGAATTCATTAGGCTTATTATGGTGGTTTAAGGTTTCGTATGGTGATGTAAGGTGTTCTTAAGAGCTGTAAGGCATCCTACATCATACTAACGTTCTTTTCGAGTTGCTAATGTGGCATGAAGAGTCGTAAGATGTACTAAGTTGTCGTACGTTGATCAAATGACTCGGACGAATTCATTAGGCTTATTATGGAGGTTTAAGGTTTCGTATGGTGATGTAAGGTGTTCTTAGGAGCTGTAAGGCATTCTACATTATACTAACGTTCTTTTCGAGTTGCTAATGTGGCATGAAGATTCGTAAGATGTACTAAGTTGTCGTACGATGATCAAATGACTCGGACGAATTCATTAGGCTTATTATGGAGGTTTAAGGTTTCGTATGGTGATGTAAGAAGTTGTTAGGACGTGTAAGGCAACCTACATCATACTAACGTTCTTTTCGAGTTGCTAATGTGGCATAAAGAGTCGTAAGATGTACTAAGTTGACGTACGATGATCAAATGACTCAGACGAATTCATTAGGCTTATTATGGAGGTTTAAGGTTTCGTATGGTGATGTAAGAAGTTGTTAGGAGGTGTAAGGCAACCTACATCATACTAACGTTCTTTTCGAGTTGCTAATGTGGCATGAAGAGTCGTAAGATGTACTAAGTTGTCGTACGATGATCAAATGACTCAGACGAATTCATTAGGCTTATTATGGAGGTTTAAGGTTTCGTATGGTGATGTAAGGTGTTCTTAGGAGCGGTAAGGCATCCAACATCATACTAACGTTCTTTTCGAGTTGCTAATGTGGCATGAAGAGTCGTAATATGTACTAAGTTGTCGTACGATGATCAAATAACTCGGACGAATTCATTAGGCTTATTATGGAGGTTTAAGGTTTCGTATGGTGATGTAAGGTGTTCTTAGGAGCTGTGAGGCATCCAACATCATACTAACGTTCTTTTCGAGTTGCTAATGTGGCATGAAGAGTCGTAAGATGTACTAAGTTGTCGTACGATGATCAAATGACTCGGACGAATTCATTAGGCTTATTATGAAGGTTTAAGGTTTCGTATGGTGATGTAAGGTGTTCTTAGGAGCTGTAAGGCATCCAACATCATACTAACGTTCTTTTCGAGTTGCTAATGTGGCATGAAGAGTCGTAAGATGTACTAAGTTGTCGTACGATGATCAAATGACTCAGACGAATTCACTAGGCTTATTATGGAGGTTTAAGGTTTCGTATGGTGATGTAAGGTGTTCTTAGGAGCTGTAAGGCATCCAACATCAAACTAACGTTCTTTTCGAGTTGCTAATGTGGCATGAAGAGTCGTAAGATGTACTAAGTTGTCGTACGATGATCAAATGACTCGGACGAATTCATTAGGCTTATTATAGAGGTTTAAGGTTTCGTATGGTGATGTAAGGTGTTCTTAGGAGCTGTAAGGCATTCTACATTATACTAACGTTCTTTTCGAGTTGCTAATGTGGCATGAAGATTCGTAAGATGTACTAAGTTGTCGTACGATGATCAAATGACTCGGACGAATTCATTAAGTTTATTATGGAGGTTTAAGGTTTCGTATGGTGATGTAAGAAGTTGTTAGGAGGTGTAAGGCAACCTACATCATACTAACGTTCTTTTCGAGTTGCTAATGTGGCATGAAGAGTCTTAAGATGTACTAAGTTGTCGTACGATGATCAAATGACTCGGACGAATTCATTAGGCTTATTATGGAGGTTTAAGGTTTCGTATGGTGATGTAAGGTGTTCTTAGGAGCTGTAAGGCATTCTACATTATACTAACGTTCTTTTCGAGTTGCTAATGTGGCATGAAGATTCGTAAGATGTACTAAGTTGTCGTACGATGATCAAATGACTCGGACGAATTCATTAGGCTTATTATGGAGGTTTAAGGTTTCGTATGGTGATGTAAGAAGTTGTTAGGACGTGTAAGGCAACCTACATCATACTAACGTTCTTTTCGAGTTGCTAATGTGGCATAAAGAGTCGTAAGATGTACTAAGTTGACGTACGATGATCAAATGACTCAGACGAATTCATTAGGCTTATTATGGAGGTTTAAGGTTTCGTATGGTGATGTAAGAAGTTGTTAGGAGGTGTAAGGCAACCTACATCATACTAACGTTCTTTTCGAGTTGCTAATGTGGCATGAAGAGTCGTAAGATGTACTAAGTTGTCGTACGATGATCAAATGACTCAGACGAATTCATTAGGCTTATTATGGAGGTTTAAGGTTTCGTATGGTGATGTAAGGTGTTCTTAGGAGCGGTAAGGCATCCAACATCATACTAACGTTCTTTTCGAGTTGCTAATGTGGCATGAAGAGTCGTAATATGTACTAAGTTGTCGTACGATGATCAAATAACTCGGACGAATTCATTAGGCTTATTATGGAGGTTTAAGGTTTCGTATGGTGATGTAAGGTGTTCTTAGGAGCTGTGAGGCATCCAACATCATACTAACGTTCTTTTCGAGTTGCTAATGTGGCATGGAGAGTCGTAAGATGTACTAAGTTGTCGTACGATGATCAAATGACTCGGACGAATTCATTAGGCTTATTATGAAGGTTTAAGGTTTCGTATGGTGATGTAAGGTGTTCTTAGGAGCTGTAAGGCATCCAACATCATACTAACGTTCTTTTCGAGTTGCTAATGTGGCATGAAGAGTCGTAAGATGTACTAAGTTGTCGTACGATGATCAAATGACTCAGACGAATTCACTAGGCTTATTATGGAGGTTTAAGGTTTCGTATGGTGATGTAAGGTGTTCTTAGGAGCTGTAAGGCATCCAACATCAAACTAACGTTCTTTTCGAGTTGCTAATGTGGCATGAAGAGTCGTAAGATGTACTAAGTTGTCGTACGATGATCAAATGACTCGGACGAATTCATTAGGCTTATTATGGAGGTTTAAGGTTTCGTATGGTGATGTAAGTTGTTCTTAGGAGCTGTAAGGCATTCTACATTATACTAACGTTCTTTTCGAGTTGCTAATGTGGCATGAAGATTCGTAAGATGTACTAAGTTGTCGTACGATGATCAAATGACTCGGACGAATTCATTAAGTTTATTATGGAGGTTTAAGGTTTCGTATGGTGATGTAAGAAGTTGTTAGGAGGTGTAAGGCAACCTACATCATACTAACGTTCTTTTCGAGTTGCTAATGTGGCATGAAGATTCGTAAGATGTACTAAGTTGTCGTACGATGATCAAATGACTCGGACGAATTCATTAAGTTTATTATGGAGGTTTAAGGTTTCGTATGGTGATGTAAGAAGTTGTTAGGAGGTGTAAGGCAACCTACATCATACTAACGTTCTTTTCGAGTTGCTAATGTGGCATGAAGAGTCGTAAGATGTACTAAGTTGTCGTACGATGATCAAATGACTCAGACGAATTCATTAGGCTTATTATGGAGGTTTAAGGTTTCGTATGGTGATGTAAGGTGTTCTTAGGAGCGGTAAGGCATCCAACATCATACTAACGTTCTTTTCGAGTTGCTAATGTGGCATGAAGAGTCGTAATATGTACTAAGTTGTCGTACGATGATCAAATAACTCGGACGAATTCATTAGGCTTATTATGGAGGTTTAAGGTTTCGTATGGTGATGTAAGGTGTTCTTAGGAGCTGTGAGGCATCCAACATCATACTAACGTTCTTTTCGAGTTGCTAATGTGGCATGGAGAGTCGTAAGATGTACTAAGTTGTCGTACGATGATCAAATGACTCGGACGAATTCATTAGGCTTATTATGAAGGTTTAAGGTTTCGTATGGTGATGTAAGGTGTTCTTAGGAGCTGTAAGGCATCCAACATCATACTAAAGTTCTTTTCGAGTTGCTAATGTGGCATGAAGAGTCGTAAGATGTACTAAGTTGTCGTACGATGATCAAATGACTCAGACGAATTCACTAGGCTTATTATGGAGGTTTAAGGTTTCGTATGGTGATGTAAGGTGTTCTTAGGAGCTGTAAGGCATCCAACATCAAACTAACGTTCTTTTCGAGTTGCTAATGTGGCATGAAGAGTCGTAAGATGTACTAAGTTGTCGTACGATGATCAAATGACTCGGACGAATTCATTAGGCTTATTATGGAGGTTTAAGGTTTCGTATGGTGATGTAAGTTGTTCTTAGGAGCTGTAAGGCATTCTACATTATACTAACGTTCTTTTCGAGTTGCTAATGTGGCATGAAGATTCGTAAGATGTACTAAGTTGTCGTACGATGATCAAATGACTCGGACGAATTCATTAAGTTTATTATGGAGGTTTAAGGTTTCGTATGGTGATGTAAGAAGTTGTTAGGAGGTGTAAGGCAACCTACATCATACTAACGTTCTTTTCGAGTTGCTAATGTGGCATGAAGATTCGTAAGATGTACTAAGTTGTCGTACGATGATCAAATGACTCGGACGAATTCATTAAGTTTATTATGGAGGTTTAAGGTTTCGTATGGTGATGTAAGAAGTTGTTAGGAGGTGTAAGGCAACCTACATCATACTAACGTTCTTTTCGAGTTGCTAATGTGGCATGAAGAGTCGTAAGATGTACTAAGTTGTCGTACGATGATCAAATGACTCAGACGAATTCATTAGGCTTATTATGGAGGTTTAAGGTTTCGTATGGTGATGTAAGGTGTTCTTAGGAGCTATAAGGCATCCAACATCATACTAACGTTCTTTTCGAGTTGCTAATGTGGCATGAAGAGTCGTAAGATGTACTAAGTTGTCGTACGATAATCAAATGACTCGGACGAATTCATTAGGCTTATTATGGTGGTTTAAGGTTTCGTATGGTGATGTAAGGTGTTCTTAGGAGCTGTAAGGCATCCAACATCATACTAACGTTCTTTTCGAGTTGCTAATATGGCATGAAGAGTCGTAAGATGTACTAAGTTGTCGTACGATGATCAAATGACTCGGACGAATTCATTAGGCTTATTATAGAGGTTTAAGGTTTCGTATGGTGATGTAAGGTGTTCTTAGGAGCTGTAAGGCATTCTACATTATACTAACGTTCTTTTCGAGTTGCTAATGTGGCATGAAGATTCGTAAGATGTACAAAGTTGTCGTACGATGATCAAATGACTCGGACGAATTCATTAAGTTTATTATGGAGGTTTAAGATTTCGTATGGTGATGTAAGAAGTTGTTAGGAGGTGTAAGGCAACCTACATCATACTAACGTTCTTTTCGAGTTGCTAATGTGGCATGAAGAGTCTTAAGATGTACTAAGTTGTCGTACGATGATCAAATGACTCAGACGAATTCATTAGGCTTATTATGGAGGTTTAAGGTTTCGTATGGTGATGTAAGGTGTTCTTAGGAGCTGTAAGGCATCCAACATCATACTAACGTTCTTTTCGAGTTGCTAATGTGGCATGAAGAGTCGTAAGATGTACTAAGTTGTCGTACGATGATCAAATGACTCGGACGAATTCATTAGGCTTATTATGGAGGTTTAAGGTTTCGTATGGTGATGTAAGGTATTCTTAGGAGCTGTAAGGCATTCTACATTATACTAACGTTCTTTTCGAGTTGCTAATGTGGCATGAAGATTCGTAAGATGTACTAAGTTGTCGTACGATGATCAAATGACTCGGACGAATTCATTAAGTTTATTATGCAGGTTTAAGGTTTCGTATGGTGATGTAAGAAGTTGTTAGGAGCTGTAAGGCATCCAACATCATACTAACGTTCTTTTCGAGTTGCTAATATGGCATGAAGAGTCGTAAGATGTACTAAGTTGTCGTACGATGATCAAATGACTCGGACGAATTCATTAGGCTTATTATAGAGGTTTAAGGTTTCGTATGGTGATGTAAGGTGTTCTTAGGAGCTGTAAGGCATTCTACATTATACTAACGTTCTTTTCGAGTTGCTAATGTGGCATGAAGATTCGTAAGATGTACTAAGTTGTCGTACGATGATCAAATGACTCGGACGAATTCATTAAGTTTATTATGGAGGTTTAAGGTTTCGTATGGTGATGTAAGAAGTTGTTAGGAGGTGTAAGGCAACCTACATCATACTAACGTTCTTTTCGAGTTGCTAATGTGGCATGAAGAGTCTTAAGATGTACTAAGTTGTCGTACGATGATCAAATGACTCAGACGAATTCATTAGGCTTATTATGGAGGTTTAAGGTTTCGTATGGTGATGTAAGGTGTTCTTAGGAGCTGTAAGGCATCCAACATCATACTAACGTTCTTTTCGAGTTGCTAATGTGGCATGAAGAGTCGTAAGATGTACTAAGTTGTCGTACGATGATCAAATGACTCGGACGAATTCATTAGGCTTATTATGGAGGTTTAAGGTTTCGTATGGTGATGTAAGGTATTCTTAGGAGCTGTAAGGCATTCTACATTATACTAACGTTCTTTTCGAGTTGCTAATGTGGCATGAAGATTCGTAAGATGTACTAAGTTGTCATACGATGATCAAATGACTCGGACGAATTCATTAAGTTTATTATGGAGGTTTAAGGTTTCGTATGGTGATGTAAGAAGTTGTTAGGAGGTGTAAGGCAACCTACATCATACTAACGTTCTTTTCGAGTTGCTAATGTGGCATGAAGAGTCGTAAGATGTACTAAGTTGTCATACGATGATCAAATGACTCGGACGAATTCATTAAGTTTATTATGGAGGTTTAAGGTTTCGTATGGTGATGTAAGAAGTTGTTAGGAGGTGTAAGGCAACCTACATCATACTAACGTTCTTTTCGAGTTGCTAATGTGGCATGAAGAGTCGTAAGATGTACTAAGTTGTCGTACGATGATCAAATGACTCAGACGAATTCATTAGGCTTATTATGGAGGTTTAAGGTTTCGTATGGTGATGTAAGGTGTTTTAGGAGCTATAAGGCATCCAACATCATACTAACGTTCTTTTCGAGTTGCTAATGTGGCATGAAGAGTCGTAAGATGTACTAAGTTGTCGTACGATAATCAAATGACTCGGACGAATTCATTAGGCTTATTATGGTGGTTTAAGGTTTCGTATGGTGATGTAAGGTGTTCTTAGGAGCTGTAAGGCATCCAACATCATACTAACGTTCTTTTCGAGATGCTAATATGGCATGAAGAGTCGTAAGATGTAATAAGTTGTCGTACGATGATCAAATGACTCGGACGAATTCATTAGGCTTATTATAGAGGTTTAAGGTTTCGTATGGTGATGTAAGGTGTTCTTAGGAGCTGTAAGGCATTCTACATTATACTAACGTTCTTTTCGAGTTGCTAATGTGGCATGAAGATTCGTAAGATGTACTAAGTTGTCGTACGATGATCAAATGACTCGGACGAGTTCATTAAGTTTATTATGGAGGTTTAAGGTTTCGTATGGTGATGTAAGAAGTTGTTAGGAGGTGTAAGGCAACCTACATCATACTAACGTTCTTTTCGAGTTGCTAATGTGGCATGAAGAGTCTTAAGATGTACTAAGTTGTCGTACGATGATCAAATGACTCAGACGAATTCATTAGGCTTATTATGGAGGTTTAAGGTTTCGTATGGTGATGTAAGGTGTTCTTAGGAGCTGTAAGGCATCCAACATCATACTAACGTTCTTTTCGAGTTGCTAATGTGGCATGAAGAGTCGTAAGATGTACTAAGTTGTCGTACGATGATCAAATGACTCGGACGAATTCATTAGGCTTATTATGGAGGTTTAAGGTTTCGTATGGTGATGTAAGGTATTCTTAGGAGCTGTAAGGCATTCTACATTATACTAACGTTCTTTTCGAGTTGCTAATGTGGCATGAAGATTCGTAAGATGTACTAAGTTGTCGTACGATGATCAAATGACTCGGACGAATTCATTAGGCTTATTATAGAGGTTTAAGGTTTCGTATGGTGATGTAAGAAGTTGTTAGGAGGTGTAAGGCATTCTACATTATACTAACGTTCTTTTCGAGTTGCTAATGTGGCATGAAGATTCGTAAGATGTACTAAGTTGTCGTACGATGATCAAATGACTCGGACGAATTCATTAAGTTTATTATGGAGGTTTAAGGTTTCGTATGGTGATGTAAGAAGTTGTTAGGAGGTGTAAGGCAACCTACATCATACTAACGTTCTTTTCGAGTTGCTAATGTGGCATGAAGAGTCTTAAGATGTACTAAGTTGTCGTACGATGATCAAATGACTCAGACGAATTCATTAGGCTTATTATGGATGTTTAAGGTTTCGTATGGTGATGTAAGAAGTTGTTAGGAGGTGTAAGGCAACCTACATCATACTAACGTTCTTTTCGAGTTGCTAATGTGGCATGAAGAGTCTTAAGATGTACTAAGTTGTCGTACGATGATCAAATGACTCAGACGAATTCATTAGGCTTATTATGGAGGTTTAAGGTTTCGTATGGTGATGTAAGGTGTTCTTAGGAGCTGTAAGGCATCCAACATCATACTAACGTTCTTTTCGAGTTGCTAATGTGGCATGAAGAGTCGTAAGATGTACTAAGTTGTCGTACGATGATCAAATGACTCAGACGAATTCATTAGGCTTATTATGGAGGTTTAAGGTTTCGTATGGTGATATAAGGTGTTCTTAGGAGCTATAAGGCATCCTACATTATACTAACGTTCTTTTCGAGTTGCTAATGTGGCATGAAGAGTCGTAAGATGTACTAAGTTATCGTACGATGATCAAATAACTCGGACGAATTCATTAGGCTTATTATGGAGGTTTAAGGTTTCGTATGGTGATGTAAGGTGTTCTTAGGAGCTGTAAGGCATTCTACATTATACTAACGATCTTTTCGAGTTGCTAATGTGGCATGAAGATTCGTAAGATGTACTAAGTTGTCGTACGATGATCAAATGACTCGGACGAATTCATTAAGTTTATTATGGAGGTTTAAGGTTTCGTATGGTGATGTAAGAAGTTGTTAGGAGGTGTAAGGCAACCTACATCATACTAACGTTCTTTTCGAGTTGCTAATGTGGCATGAAGAGTCTTAAGATGTACTAAGTTGTCGTACGATGATCAAATGACTCAGACGAATTCATTAGGCTTATTATGGAGGTTTAAGGTTTCGTATGGTGATGTAAGGTGTTCTTCGGAGCTGTAAGGCATCCAACATCATACTAACGTTCTTTTCGAGTTGCTAATGTGGCATGAAGAGTCGTAAGATGTACTAAGTTGTCGTACGATGATCAAATGACTCGGACGAATTCATTATGCTTATTATGGAGGTTTAAGGTTTCGTATGGTGATGTAAGGTATTCTTAGAAGCTGTAAGGCATTCTACATTATACTAACGTTCTTTTCGAGTTGCTAATGTGGCATGAAGATTCGTAAGATGTACTAAGTTGTCGTACGATGATCAAATGACTCGGACGAATTCATTAGGCTTATTATGGAGGTTTAAGGTTTCGTATGGTGATGTAAGGTGTTCTTAGGAGCTGTAAGGCATTCTACATTATACTAACGTTCTTTTCGAGTTGCTAATGTGGCATGAAGATTCGTAAGATGTACTAAGTTGTCGTACGATGATCAAATGACTCGGACGAATTCATTAAGTTTATTATGGAGGTTTAAGGTTTCGTATGGTGATGTAAGAAGTTGTTAGGAGGTGTAAGGCAACCTACATCATACTAACGTTCTTTTCGAGTTGCTAATGTGGCATGAAGAGTCGTAAGATGTACTAAGTTGTCGTACGATGATCAAATGACTCGGACGAATTCATTAGGCTTATTATGGAGGTTTAAGGTTTCGTATGGTGATGTAAGGTGTTCTTAGGAGCTGTAAGGCATTCTACATTATACTAACGTTCTTTTCGAGTTGCTAATGTGGCATGAAGATTCGTAAGATGTACTAAGTTGTCGTACGATGATCAAATGACTCGGACGAATTCATTAAGTTTATTATGGAGGTTTAAGGTTTCGTATGGTGATGTAAGAAGTTGTTAGGAGGTGTAAGGCAACCTACATCATACTAACGTTCTTTTCGAGTTGCTAATGTGGCATGAAGAGTCGTAAGATGTACTAAGTTGTCGTACGATGATCAAATGACTCGGACGAATTTATTAGGCTTATTATGGTGGTTTAAGGTTTCGTATGGTGATGTAAGGTGTTCTTAAGAGCTGTAAGGCATCCTACATCATACTAACGTTCTTTTCGAGTTGCTAATGTGGCATGAAGAGTCGTAAGATGTACTAAGTTGTCGTACGATGATCAAATGACTCGGACGAATTCATTAGGCTTATTATGGAGGTTTAAGGTTTCGTATGGTGATGTAAGGTGTTCTTAGGAGCTGTAAGGCATTCTACATTATACTAACGTTCTTTTCGAGTTGCTAATGTGGCATGAAGATTCGTAAGATGTACTAAGTTGTCGTACGATGATCAAATGACTCGGACGAATTCATTAGGCTTATTATGGAGGTTTAAGGTTTCGTATGGTGATGTAAGAAGTTGTTAGGAGGTGTAAGGCAACCTACATCATACTAACGTTCTTTTCGAGTTGCTAATATGGCATAAAGAGTCGTAAGATGTACTAAGTTGTCGTACGATGATCAAATGACTCAGACGAATTCATTAGGCTTATTATGGAGGTTTAAGGTTTCGTATGGTGATGTAAGGTGTTCTTCGGAGCTGTAAGGCATCCAACATCATACTAACGTTCTTTTCGAGTTGCTAATGTGGCATGAAGAGTCGTAAGATGTACTAAGTTGTCGTACGATGATCAAATGACTCGGACGAATTCATTATGCTTATTATGGAGGTTTAAGGTTTCGTATGGTGATGTAAGGTATTCTTAGAAGCTGTAAGGCATTCTACATTATACTAACGTTCTTTTCGAGTTGCTAATGTGGCATGAAGATTCGTAAGATGTACTAAGTTGTCGTACGATGATCAAATGACTCGGACGAATTCATTAGGCTTATTATGGAGGTTTAAGGTTTCGTATGGTGATGTAAGGTATTCTTAGGAGCTGTAAGGCATTCTACATTATACTAACGTTCTTTTCGAGTTGCTAATGTGGCATGAAGATTCGTAAGATGTACTAAGTTGTCGTACGATGATCAAATGACTCGGACGAATTCATTAAGTTTATTATGCAGGTTTAAGGTTTCGTATGGTGATGTAAGAAGTTGTTAGGAGCTGTAAGGCATCCAACATCATACTAACGTTCTTTTCGAGTTGCTAATATGGCATGAAGAGTCGTAAGATGTACTAAGTTGTCGTACGATGATCAAATGACTCGGACGAATTCATTAGGCTTATTATAGAGGTTTAAGGTTTCGTATGGTGATGTAAGGTGTTCTTAGGAGCTGTAAGGCATTCTACATTATACTAACGTTCTTTTCGAGTTGCTAATGTGGCATGAAGATTCGTAAGATGTACTAAGTTGTCGTACGATGATCAAATGACTCGGACGAATTCATTAAGTTTATTATGGAGGTTTAAGGTTTCGTATGGTGATGTAAGAAGTTGTTAGGAGGTGTAAGGCAACCTACATCATACTAACGTTCTTTTCGAGTTGCTAATGTGGCATGAAGAGTCTTAAGATGTACTAAGTTGTCGTACGATGATCAAATGACTCAGACGAATTCATTAGGCTTATTATGGAGGTTTAAGGTTTCGTATGGTGATGTAAGAAGTTGTTAGGAGGTGTAAGGCAACCTACATCATACTAACGTTCTTTTCGAGTTGCTAATGTGGCATGAAGAGTCTTAAGATGTACTAAGTTGTCGTACGATGATCAAATGACTCAGACGAATTCATTAGGCTTATTATGGAGGTTTAAGGTTTCGTATGGTGATGTAAGGTGTTCTTAGGAGCTGTAAGGCATCCAACATCATACTAACGTTCTTTTCGAGTTGCTAATGTGGCATGAAGAGTCGTAAGATGTACTAAGTTGTCGTACGATGATCAAATGACTCAGACGAATTCATTAGGCTTATTATGGAGGTTTAAGGTTTCGTATGGTGATATAAGGTGTTCTTAGGAGCTATAAGGCATCCTACATTATACTAACGTTCTTTTCGAGTTGCTAATGTGGCATGAAGAGTCGTAAGATGTACTAAGTTGTCGTACGATGATCAAATAACTCGGACGAATTCATTAGGCTTATTATGGAGGTTTAAGGTTTCGTATGGTGATGTAAGGTGTTCTTAGGAGCTGTAAGGCATTCTACATTATACTAACGATCTTTTCGAGTTGCTAATGTGGCATGAAGATTCGTAAGATGTACTAAGTTGTCGTACGATGATCAAATGACTCGGACGAATTCATTAAGTTTATTATGGAGGTTTAAGGTTTCGTATGGTGATGTAAGAAGTTGTTAGGAGGTGTAAGGCAACCTACATCATACTAACGTTCTTTTCGAGTTGCTAATGTGGCATGAAGAGTCTTAAGATGTACTAAGTTGTCGTACGATGATCAAATGACTCAGACGAATTCATTAGGCTTATTATGGAGGTTTAAGGTTTCGTATGGTGATGTAAGGTGTTCTTCGGAGCTGTAAGGCATCCAACATCATACTAACGTTCTTTTCGAGTTGCTAATGTGGCATGAAGAGTCGTAAGATGTACTAAGTTGTCGTACGATGATCAAATGACTCGGACGAATTCATTATGCTTATTATGGAGGTTTAAGGTTTCGTATGGTGATGTAAGGTATTCTTAGAAGCTGTAAGGCATTCTACATTATACTAACGTTCTTTTCGAGTTGCTAATGTGGCATGAAGATTCGTAAGATGTACTAAGTTGTCGTACGATGATCAAATGACTCGGACGAATTCATTAGGCTTATTATGGAGGTTTAAGGTTTCGTATGGTGATGTAAGGTGTTCTTAGGAGCTGTAAGGCATTCTACATTATACTAACGTTCTTTTCGAGTTGCTAATGTGGCATGAAGATTCGTAAGATGTACTAAGTTGTCGTACGATGATCAAATGACTCGGACGAATTCATTAAGTTTATTATGGAGGTTTAAGGTTTCGTATGGTGATGTAAGAAGTTGTTAGGAGGTGTAAGGCAACCTACATCATACTAACGTTCTTTTCGAGTTGCTAATGTGGCATGAAGAGTCGTAAGATGTACTAAGTTGTCGTACGATGATCAAATGACTCGGACGAATTCATTAGGCTTATTATGGAGGTTTAAGGTTTCGTATGGTGATGTAAGGTGTTCTTAGGAGCTGTAAGGCATTCTACATTATACTAACGTTCTTTTCGAGTTGCTAATGTGGCATGAAGATTCGTAAGATGTACTAAGTTGTCGTACGATGATCAAATGACTCGGACGAATTCATTAAGTTTATTATGGAGGTTTAAGGTTTCGTATGGTGATGTAAGAAGTTGTTAGGAGGTGTAAGGCAACCTACATCATACTAACGTTCTTTTCGAGTTGCTAATGTGGCATGAAGAGTCGTAAGATGTACTAAGTTGTCGTACGATGATCAAATGACTCGGACGAATTTATTAGGCTTATTATGGTGGTTTAAGGTTTCGTATGGTGATGTAAGGTGTTCTTAAGAGCTGTAAGGCATCCTACATCATACTAACGTTCTTTTCGAGTTGCTAATGTGGCATGAAGAGTCGTAAGATGTACTAAGTTGTCGTACGATGATCAAATGACTCGGACGAATTCATTAGGCTTATTATGGAGGTTTAAGGTTTCGTATGGTGATGTAAGGTGTTCTTAGGAGCTGTAAGGCATTCTACATTATACTAACGTTCTTTTCGAGTTGCTAATGTGGCATGAAGATTCGTAAGATGTACTAAGTTGTCGTACGATGATCAAATGACTCGGACGAATTCATTAGGCTTATTATGGAGGTTTAAGGTTTCGTATGGTGATGTAAGAAGTTGTTAGGAGGTGTAAGGCAACCTACATCATACTAACGTTCTTTTCGAGTTGCTAATATGGCATAAAGAGTCGTAAGATGTACTAAGTTGTCGTACGATGATCAAATGACTCAGACGAATTCATTAGGCTTATTATGGAGGTTTAAGGTTTCGTATGGTGATGTAAGGTGTTCTTAGGAGCTATAAGGCATCCTACATTATACTAACGTTCTTTTCGAGTTGCTAATGTGGCATGAAGAGTCGTAAGATGTACTAAGTTGCCGTACGATGATCAAATAACTCGGACGAATTCATTAGGCTTATTATGGAGGTTTAAGGTTTCGTATGGTGATGTAAGGTGTTCTTAGGAGCTGTGAGGCATCCTACATTAAACTAATGTTTTTTTTGAGTTGCTAATGTGGCATAAAGAGTGGTAAGATGTACTAAGTTGACGTACGATGATCAAATGACTCAGACGAATTCATTAGGCTTATTATGGAGGTTTAAGGTTTCGTATGGTGATGTAAGAAGTTGTTAGGAGGTGTAAGGCAACCTACATCATACTAACGTTCTTTTCGAGTTGCTAATGTGGCATGAAGAGTCTTAAGATGTACTAAGTTGTCGTACGATGATCAAATGACTCAGACGAATTCATTAGGCTTATTATGGAGGTTTAAGGTTTCGTATGGTGATGTAAGGTGTTCTTTAGGAGCTGTAAGGCATCCAACATCATACTAACGTTCTTTTCGAGTTGCTAATGTGGCATGAAGAGTCGTAAGATGTACTAAGTTGTCGTACGATGATCAAATGACTCGGACGAATTCATTAGGCTTATTATGGAGGTTTAAGGTTTCGTATGTTGATGTAAGGTGTTCTTAGGAGCTGTAAAGCATTCTACATTATACTAACGTTCTTTTCGAGTTGCTAATGTGGCATGAAGATTCGTAAGATGTACTAAGTTGTCGTACGATGATCAAATGACTCGGACAAATTCATTAAGTTTATTATGGAGGTTTAAGGTTTCGTATGGTGATGTAAGAAGTTGTTAGGAGGTGTAAGGCAACCTACATCATACTAACGTTCTTTTCGAGTTGCTAATGTGGCATGAAGAGTCTTAAGATGTACTAAGTTGTCGTACGATGATCAAATGACTTTGACGAATTCATTAGGCTTATTATGGAGGTTTAAGGTTTCGTATGGTGATGTAAGGTGTTCTTCGGAGCTGTAAGGCATCCAACATCATACTAACGTTCTTTTCGAGTTGCTAATGTGGCATGAAGAGTCGTAAGATGTACTAAGTTGTCGTACGATGATCAAATGACTCGGACGAATTCATTATGCTTATTATGGAGGTTTAAGGTTTCGTATGGTGATGTAAGGTATTCTTAGAAGCTGTAAGGCATTCTACATTATACTAACGTTCTTTTCGAGTTGCTAATGTGGCATGAAGATTCGTAAGATGTACTAAGTTGTCGTACGATGATCAAATGACTCGGACGAATTCATTAGGCTTATTATGGAGGTTTAAGGTTTCGTATGGTGATGTAAGGTGTTCTTAGGAGCTGTAAGGCATTCTACATTATACTAACGTTCTTTTCGAGTTGCTAATGTGGCATGAAGATTCGTAAGATGTACTAAGTTGTCGTACGATGATCAAATGACTCGGACGAATTCATTAAGTTTATTATGGAGGTTTAAGGTTTCGTATGGTGATGTAAGAAGTTGTTAGGAGGTGTAAGGCAACCTACATCATACTAACGTTCTTTTCGAGTTGCTAATGTGGCATGAAGAGTCGTAAGATGTACTAAGTTGTCGTACGATGATCAAATGACTCGGACGAATTCATTAGGCTTATTATGGAGGTTTAAGGTTTCGTATGGTGATGTAAGGTGTTCTTAGGAGCTGTAAGGCATTCTACATTATACTAACGTTCTTTTCGAGTTGCTAATGTGGCATGAAGATTCGTAAGATGTACTAAGTTGTCGTACGATGATCAAATGACTCGGACGAATTCATTAAGTTTATTATGGAGGTTTAAGGTTTCGTATGGTGATGTAAGAAGTTGTTAGGAGGTGTAAGGCAACCTACATCATACTAACGTTCTTTTCGAGTTGCTAATGTGGCATGAAGAGTCGTAAGATGTACTAAGTTGTCGTACGATGATCAAATGTCTCGGACGAATTTATTAGGCTTATTATGGTGGTTTAAGGTTTCGTATGGTGATGTAAGGTGTTCTTAAGAGCTGTAAGGCATCCTACATCATACTAACGTTCTTTTCGAGTTGCTAATGTGGCATGAAGAGTCGTAAGATGTACTAAGTTGTCGTACGATGATCAAATGACTCGGACGAATTCATTAGGCTTATTATGGAGGTTTAAGGTTTCGTATGGTGATGTAAGGTGTTCTTAGGAGCTGTAAGGCATTCTACATTATACTAACGTTCTTTTCGAGTTGCTAATGTGGCATGAAGATTCGTAAGATGTACTAAGTTGTCGTACGATGATCAAATGACTCGGACGAATTCATTAGGCTTATTATGGAGGTTTAAGGTTTCGTATGGTAATGTAAGAAGTTGTTAGGAGGTGTAAGGCAACCTACATCATACTAACGTTCTTTTCGAGTTGCTAATATGGCATAAAGAGTCGTAAGATGTACTAAGTTGTCGTACGATGATCAAATGACTCAGACGAATTCATTAGGCTTATTATGGAGGTTTAAGGTTTCGTATGGTGATGTAAGGTGTTCTTCGGAGCTGTAAGGCATCCAACATCATACTAACGTTCTTTTCGAGTTGCTAATGTGGCATGAAGAGTCGTAAGATGTACTAAGTTGTCGTACGATGATCAAATGACTCGGACGAATTCATTATGCTTATTATGGAGGTTTAAGGTTTCGTATGGTGATGTAAGGTATTCTTAGAAGCTGTAAGGCATTCTACATTATACTAACGTTCTTTTCGAGTTGCTAATGTGGCATGAAGATTCGTAAGATGTACTAAGTTGTCGTACGATGATCAAATGACTCGGACGAATTCATTAGGCTTATTATGGAGGTTTAAGGTTTCGTATGGTGATGTAAGAAGTTGTTAGGAGGTGTAAGGCATCCAACATCATACTAACGTTCTTTTCGAGTTGCTAATGTGGCATGAAGAGTCGTAAGATGTACTAAGTTGTCGTACGATGATCAAATGACTCAGACGAATTCATTAGGCTTATTATGGAGGTTTAAGGTTTCGTATGGTGATGTAAGGTGTTCTTCGGAGCTGTAAGGCATCCAACATCATACTAACGTTCTTTTCGAGTTGCTAATGTGGCATGAAGAGTCGTAAGATGTACTAAGTTGTCGTACGATGATCAAATGACTCGGACGAATTCATTATGCTTATTATGGAGGTTTAAGGTTTCGTATGGTGATGTAAGGTATTCTTAGAAGCTGTAAGGCATTCTACATTATACTAACGTTCTTTTCGAGTTGCTAATGTGGCATGAAGATTCGTAAGATGTACTAAGTTGTCGTACGATGATCAAATGACTCGGACGAATTCATTAGGCTTATTATGGAGGTTTAAGGTTTCGTATGGTGATGTAAGGTGTTCTTCGGAGCTGTAAGGCATCCAACATCATACTAACGTTCTTTTCGAGTTGCTAATGTGGCATGAAGAGTCGTAAGATGTACTAAGTTGTCGTACGATGATCAAATGACTCAGACGAATTCATTAGGCTTATTATGGAGGTTTAAGGTTTCGTATGGTGATGTAAGGTGTTCTTCGGAGCTGTAAGGCATCCAACATCATACTAACGTTCTTTTCGAGTTGCTAATGTGGCATGAAGAGTCGTAAGATGTACTAAGTTGTCGTACGATGATCAAATGACTCGGACGAATTCATTATGCTTATTATGGAGGTTTAAGGTTTCGTATGGTGATGTAAGGTATTCTTAGAAGCTGTAAGGCATTCTACATTATACTAACGTTCTTTTCGAGTTGCTAATGTGGCATGAAGATTCGTAAGATGTACTAAGTTGTCGTACGATGATCAAATGACTCGGACGAATTCATTAGGCTTATTATGGAGGTTTAAGGTTTCGTATGGTGATGTAAGGTGTTCTTAGGAGCTGTGAGGCATCCTACATTAAACTAATGTTTTTTTTGAGTTGCTAATGTGGCATAAAGAGTGGTAAGATGTACTAAGTTGACGTACGATGATCAAATGACTCAGACGAATTCATTAGGCTTATTATGGAGGTTTAAGGTTTCGTATGGTGATGTAAGAAGTTGTTAGGAGGTGTAAGGCAACCTACATCATACTAACGTTCTTTTCGAGTTGCTAATGTGGCATGAAGAGTCGTAAGATGTACTAAGTTGTCGTACGATGATCAAATGACTCGGACGAATTCATTAGGCTTATTATGGAGGTTTAAGGTTTCGTATGGTGATGTAAGGTGTTCTTAGGAGCTGTAAGGCATTCTACATTATACTAACGTTCTTTTCGAGTTGCTAATGTGGCATGAAGATTCGTAAGATGTACTAAGTTGTCGTACGATGATCAAATGACTCGGACGAATTCATTAAGTTTATTATGGAGGTTTAAGGTTTCGTATGGTGATGTAAGAAGTTGTTAGGAGGTGTAAGGCAACCTACATCATACTAACGTTCTTTTCGAGTTGCTAATGTGGCATGAAGAGTCGTAAGATGTACTAAGTTGTCGTACGATGATCAAATGACTCGGACGAATTTATTAGGCTTATTATGGTGGTTTAAGGTTTCGTATGTTGATGTAAGGTGTTCTTAAGAGCTGTAAGGCATCCTACATCATACTAACGTTCTTTTCGAGTTGCTAATGTGGCATGAAGAGTCGTAAGATGTACTAAGTTGTCGTACGATGATCAAATGACTCGGACGAATTCATTAGGCTTATTATGGAGGTTTAAGGTTTCGTATGGTGATGTAAGGTGTTCTTAGGAGCTGTAAGGCATTCTACATTATACTAACGTTCTTTTCGAGTTGCTAATGTGGCATGAAGATTCGTAAGATGTACTAAGTTGTCGTACGATGATCAAATGACTCGGACGAATTCATTAGGCTTATTATGGAGGTTTAAGGTTTCGTATGGTGATGTAAGAAGTTGTTAGGAGGTGTAAGGCAACCTACATCATACTAACGTTCTTTTCGAGTTGCTAATATGGCATAAAGAGTCGTAAGATGTACTAAGTTGTCGTACGATGATCAAATGACTCAGACGAATTCATTAGGCTTATTATGGAGGTTTAAGGTTTCGTATGGTGATGTAAGGTGTTCTTCGGAGCTGTAAGGCATCCAACATCATACTAACGTTCTTTTCGAGTTGCTAATGTGGCATGAAGAGTCGTAAGATGTACTAAGTTGTCGTACGATGATCAAATGACTCGGACGAATTCATTATGCTTATTATGGAGGTTTAAGGTTTCGTATGGTGATGTAAGGTATTCTTAGAAGCTGTAAGGCATTCTACATTATACTAACGTTCTTTTCGAGTTGCTAATGTGGCATGAAGATTCGTAAGATGTACTAAGTTGTCGTACGATGATCAAATGACTCGGACGAATTCATTAGGCTTATTATGGAGGTTTAAGGTTTCGTATGGTGATGTAAGAAGTTGTTAGGAGGTGTAAGGCATCCAACATCATACTAACGTTCTTTTCGAGTTGCTAATGTGGCATGAAGAGTCGTAAGATGTACTAAGTTGTCGTACGATGATCAAATGACTCAGACGAATTCATTAGGCTTATTATGGAGGTTTAAGGTTTCGTATGGTGATGTAAGGTGTTCTTCGGAGCTGTAAGGCATCCAACATCATACTAACGTTCTTTTCGAGTTGCTAATGTGGCATGAAGAGTCGTAAGATGTACTAAGTTGTCGTACGATGATCAAATGACTCGGACGAATTCATTATGCTTATTATGGAGGTTTAAGGTTTCGTATGGTGATGTAAGGTATTCTTAGAAGCTGTAAGGCATTCTACATTATACTAACGTTCTTTTCGAGTTGCTAATGTGGCATGAAGATTCGTAAGATGTACTAAGTTGTCGTACGATGATCAAATGACTCGGACGAATTCATTAGGCTTATTATGGAGGTTTAAGGTTTCGTATGGTGATGTAAGGTGTTCTTCGGAGCTGTAAGGCATCCAACATCATACTAACGTTCTTTTCGAGTTGCTAATGTGGCATGAAGAGTCGTAAGATGTACTAAGTTGTCGTACGATGATCAAATGACTCAGACGAATTCATTAGGCTTATTATGGAGGTTTAAGGTTTCGTATGGTGATGTAAGGTGTTCTTCGGAGCTGTAAGGCATCCAACATCATACTAACGTTCTTTTCGAGTTGCTAATGTGGCATGAAGAGTCGTAAGATGTACTAAGTTGTCGTACGATGATCAAATGACTCGGACGAATTCATTATGCTTATTATGGAGGTTTAAGGTTTCGTATGGTGATGTAAGGTATTCTTAGAAGCTGTAAGGCATTCTACATTATACTAACGTTCTTTTCGAGTTGCTAATGTGGCATGAAGATTCGTAAGATGTACTAAGTTGTCGTACGATGATCAAATGACTCGGACGAATTCATTAGGCTTATTATGGAGGTTTAAGGTTTCGTATGGTGATGTAAGGTGTTCTTAGGAGCTGTGAGGCATCCTACATTAAACTAATGTTTTTTTTGAGTTGCTAATGTGGCATAAAGAGTGGTAAGATGTACTAAGTTGACGTACGATGATCAAATGACTCAGACGAATTCATTAGGCTTATTATGGAGGTTTAAGGTTTCGTATGGTGATGTAAGAAGTTGTTAGGAGGTGTAAGGCAACCTACATCATACTAACGTTCTTTTCGAGTTGCTAATGTGGCATGAAGAGTCGTAAGATGTACTAAGTTGTCGTACGATGATCAAATGACTCGGACGAATTCATTAGGCTTATTATGGAGGTTTAAGGTTTCGTATGGTGATGTAAGGTGTTCTTAGGAGCTGTAAGGCATTCTACATTATACTAACGTTCTTTTCGAGTTGCTAATGTGGCATGAAGATTCGTAAGATGTACTAAGTTGTCGTACGATGATCAAATGACTCGGACGAATTCATTAAGTTTATTATGGAGGTTTAAGGTTTCGTATGGTGATGTAAGAAGTTGTTAGGAGGTGTAAGGCAACCTACATCATACTAACGTTCTTTTCGAGTTGCTAATGTGGCATGAAGAGTCGTAAGATGTACTAAGTTGTCGTACGATGATCAAATGACTCGGACGAATTTATTAGGCTTATTATGGTGGTTTAAGGTTTCGTATGTTGATGTAAGGTGTTCTTAAGAGCTGTAAGGCATCCTACATCATACTAACGTTCTTTTCGAGTTGCTAATGTGGCATGAAGAGTCGTAAGATGTACTAAGTTGTCGTACGATGATCAAATGACTCGGACGAATTCATTAGGCTTATTATGGAGGTTTAAGGTTTCGTATGGTGATGTAAGGTGTTCTTAGGAGCTGTAAGGCATTCTACATTATACTAACGTTCTTTTCGAGTTGCTAATGTGGCATGAAGATTCGTAAGATGTACTAAGTTGTCGTACGATGATCAAATGACTCGGACGAATTCATTAGGCTTATTATGGAGGTTTAAGGTTTCGTATGGTGATGTAAGAAGTTGTTAGGAGGTGTAAGGCAACCTACATCATACTAACGTTCTTTTCGATTTGCTAATATGGCATAAAGAGTCGTAAGATGTACTAAGTTGTCGTACGATGATCAAATGACTCAGACGAATTCATTAGGCTTATTATGGAGGTTTAAGGTTTCGTATGGTGATGTAAGGTGTTCTTAGGAGCTATAAGGCATCCTACATTATACTAACGTTCTTTTCGAGTTGCTAATGTGGCATGAAGAGTCGTAAGATGTACTAAGTTGCCGTACGATGATCAAATAACTCGGACGAATTCATTAGGCTTATTATGGAGGTTTAAGGTTTCGTATGGTGATGTAAGGTGTTCTTAGGAGCTGTGAGGCATCCTACATTAAACTAATGTTTTTTTTGAGTTGCTAATGTGGCATAAAGAGTGGTAAGATGTACTAAGTTGACGTACGATGATCAAATGACTCAGACGAATTCATTAGGCTTATTATGGAGGTTTAAGATTTCGTATGGTGATGTAAGAAGTTGTTAGGAGGTGTAAGGCAACCTACATCATACTAACGTTCTTTTCGAGTTGCTAATGTGGCATGAAGAGTCTTAAGATGTACTAAGTTGTCGTACGATGATCAAATGACTCGGACGAATTCATTAGGCTTATTATGGAGGTTTAAGGTTTCGTATGGTGATGTAAGGTATTCTTAGGAGCTGTAAGGCATTCTACATTATACTAACGTTCTTTTCGAGTTGCTAATGTGGCATGAAGATTCGTAAGATGTACTAAGTTGTCGTACGATGATCAAATGACTCGGACGAATTCATTAAGTTTATTATGGAGGTTTAAGGTTTCGTATGGTGATGTAAGAAGTTGTTAGGAGGTGTAAGGCAACCTACATCATACTAACGTTCTTTTCGAGTTGCTAATGTGGCATGAAGAGTCGTAAGATGTACTAAGTTGTCGTACGATGATCAAATGACTCGGACGAATTCATTATGCTTATTATGGAGGTTTAAGGTTTCGTATGGTGATGTAAGGTATTCTTAGAAGCTGTAAGGCATTCTACATTATACTAACGTTCTTTTCGAGTTGCTAATGTGGCATGAAGATTCGTAAGATGTACTAAGTTGTCGTACGATGATCAAATGACTCGGACGAATTCATTAGGCTTATTATGGAGGTTTAAGGTTTCGTATGGTGATGTAAGGTGTTCTTCGGAGCTGTAAGGCATCCAACATCATACTAACGTTCTTTTCGAGTTGCTAATGTGGCATGAAGAGTCGTAAGATGTACTAAGTTGTCGTACGATGATCAAATGACTCAGACGAATTCATTAGGCTTATTATGGAGGTTTAAGGTTTCGTATGGTGATGTAAGGTGTTCTTCGGAGCTGTAAGGCATCCAACATCATACTAACGTTCTTTTCGAGTTGCTAATGTGGCATGAAGAGTCGTAAGATGTACTAAGTTGTCGTACGATGATCAAATGACTCGGACGAATTCATTATGCTTATTATGGAGGTTTAAGGTTTCGTATGGTGATGTAAGGTATTCTTAGAAGCTGTAAGGCATTCTACATTATACTAACGTTCTTTTCGAGTTGCTAATGTGGCATGAAGATTCGTAAGATGTACTAAGTTGTCGTACGATGATCAAATGACTCGGACGAATTCATTAGGCTTATTATGGAGGTTTAAGGTTTCGTATGGTGATGTAAGGTGTTCTTAGGAGCTGTAAGGCATTCTACATTATACTAACGTTCTTTTCGAGTTGCTAATGTGGCATGAAGATTCGTAAGATGTACTAAGTTGTCGTACGATGATCAAATGACTCGGACGAATTCATTAGGCTTATTATGGAGGTTTAAGGTTTCGTATGGTGATGTAAGAAGTTGTTAGGAGGTGTAAGGCAACCTACATCATACTAACGTTCTTTTCGAGTTGCTAATATGGCATAAAGAGTCGTAAGATGTACTAAGTTGTCGTACGATGATCAAATGACTCAGACGAATTCATTAGGCTTATTATGGAGGTTTAAGGTTTCGTATGGTGATGTAAGGTGTTCTTAGGAGCTATAAGGCATCCTACATTATACTAACGTTCTTTTCGAGTTGCTAATGTGGCATGAAGAGTCGTAAGATGTACTAAGTTGCCGTACGATGATCAAATAACTCGGACGAATTCATTAGGCTTATTATGGAGGTTTAAGGTTTCGTATGGTGATGTAAGGTGTTCTTAGGAGCTGTGAGGCATCCTACATTAAACTAATGTTTTTTTTGAGTTGCTAATGTGGCATAAAGAGTGGTAAGATGTACTAAGTTGACGTACGATGATCAAATGACTCAGACGAATTCATTAGGCTTATTATGGAGGTTTAAGATTTCGTATGGTGATGTAAGAAGTTGTTAGGAGGTGTAAGGCAACCTACATCATACTAACGTTCTTTTCGAGTTGCTAATGTGGCATGAAGAGTCTTAAGATGTACTAAGTTGTCGTACGATGATCAAATGACTCGGACGAATTCATTAGGCTTATTATGGAGGTTTAAGGTTTCGTATGGTGATGTAAGGTATTCTTAGGAGCTGTAAGGCATTCTACATTATACTAACGTTCTTTTCGAGTTGCTAATGTGGCATGAAGATTCGTAAGATGTACTAAGTTGTCGTACGATGATCAAATGACTCGGACGAATTCATTAAGTTTATTATGGAGGTTTAAGGTTTCGTATGGTGATGTAAGAAGTTGTTAGGAGGTGTAAGGCAACCTACATCATACTAACGTTCTTTTCGAGTTGCTAATGTGGCATGAAGAGTCGTAAGATGTACTAAGTTGTCGTACGATGATCAAATGACTCGGACGAATTCATTATGCTTATTATGGAGGTTTAAGGTTTCGTATGGTGATGTAAGGTATTCTTAGAAGCTGTAAGGCATTCTACATTATACTAACGTTCTTTTCGAGTTGCTAATGTGGCATGAAGATTCGTAAGATGTACTAAGTTGTCGTACGATGATCAAATGACTCGGACGAATTCATTAGGCTTATTATGGAGGTTTAAGGTTTCGTATGGTGATGTAAGGTGTTCTTCGGAGCTGTAAGGCATCCAACATCATACTAACGTTCTTTTCGAGTTGCTAATGTGGCATGAAGAGTCGTAAGATGTACTAAGTTGTCGTACGATGATCAAATGACTCAGACGAATTCATTAGGCTTATTATGGAGGTTTAAGGTTTCGTATGGTGATGTAAGGTGTTCTTCGGAGCTGTAAGGCATCCAACATCATACTAACGTTCTTTTCGAGTTGCTAATGTGGCATGAAGAGTCGTAAGATGTACTAAGTTGTCGTACGATGATCAAATGACTCGGACGAATTCATTATGCTTATTATGGAGGTTTAAGGTTTCGTATGGTGATGTAAGGTATTCTTAGAAGCTGTAAGGCATTCTACATTATACTAACGTTCTTTTCGAGTTGCTAATGTGGCATGAAGATTCGTAAGATGTACTAAGTTGTCGTACGATGATCAAATGACTCGGACGAATTCATTAGGCTTATTATGGAGGTTTAAGGTTTCGTATGGTGATGTAAGGTGTTCTTCGGAGCTGTAAGGCATCCAACATCATACTAACGTTCTTTTCGAGTTGCTAATGTGGCATGAAGAGTCGTAAGATGTACTAAGTTGTCGTACGATGATCAAATGACTCAGACGAATTCATTAGGCTTATTATGGAGGTTTAAGGTTTCGTATGGTGATGTAAGGTGTTCTTCGGAGCTGTAAGGCATCCAACATCATACTAACGTTCTTTTCGAGTTGCTAATGTGGCATGAAGAGTCGTAAGATGTACTAAGTTGTCGTACGATGATCAAATGACTCGGACGAATTCATTATGCTTATTATGGAGGTTTAAGGTTTCGTATGGTGATGTAAGGTATTCTTAGAAGCTGTAAGGCATTCTACATTATACTAACGTTCTTTTCGAGTTGCTAATGTGGCATGAAGATTCGTAAGATGTACTAAGTTGTCGTACGATGATCAAATGACTCGGACGAATTCATTAGGCTTATTATGGAGGTTTAAGGTTTCGTATGGTGATGTAAGGTGTTCTTCGGAGCTGTAAGGCATCCAACATCATACTAACGTTCTTTTCGAGTTGCTAATGTGGCATGAAGAGTCGTAAGATGTACTAAGTTGTCGTACGATGATCAAATGACTCAGACGAATTCATTAGGCTTATTATGGAGGTTTAAGGTTTCGTATGGTGATGTAAGGTGTTCTTCGGAGCTGTAAGGCATCCAACATCATACTAACGTTCTTTTCGAGTTGCTAATGTGGCATGAAGAGTCGTAAGATGTACTAAGTTGTCGTACGATGATCAAATGACTCGGACGAATTCATTATGCTTATTATGGAGGTTTAAGGTTTCGTATGGTGATGTAAGGTATTCTTAGAAGCTGTAAGGCATTCTACATTATACTAACGTTCTTTTCGAGTTGCTAATGTGGCATGAAGATTCGTAAGATGTACTAAGTTGTCGTACGATGATCAAATGACTCGGACGAATTCATTAGGCTTATTATGGAGGTTTAAGGTTTCGTATGGTGATGTAAGGTGTTCTTAGGAGCTGTAAGGCATTCTACATTATACTAACGTTCTTTTCGAGTTGCTAATGTGGCATGAAGATTCGTAAGATGTACTAAGTTGTCGTACGATGATCAAATGACTCGGACGAATTCATTAGGCTTATTATGGAGGTTTAAGGTTTCGTATGGTGATGTAAGAAGTTGTTAGGAGGTGTAAGGCAACCTACATCATACTAACGTTCTTTTCGAGTTGCTAATATGGCATAAAGAGTCGTAAGATGTACTAAGTTGTCGTACGATGATCAAATGACTCAGACGAATTCATTAGGCTTATTATGGAGGTTTAAGGTTTCGTATGGTGATGTAAGGTGTTCTTAGGAGCTATAAGGCATCCTACATTATACTAACGTTCTTTTCGAGTTGCTAATGTGGCATGAAGAGTCGTAAGATGTACTAAGTTGCCGTACGATGATCAAATAACTCGGACGAATTCATTAGGCTTATTATGGAGGTTTAAGGTTTCGTATGGTGATGTAAGGTGTTCTTAGGAGCTGTGAGGCATCCTACATTAAACTAATGTTTTTTTTGAGTTGCTAATGTGGCATAAAGAGTGGTAAGATGTACTAAGTTGACGTACGATGATCAAATGACTCAGACGAATTCATTAGGCTTATTATGGAGGTTTAAGATTTCGTATGGTGATGTAAGAAGTTGTTAGGAGGTGTAAGGCAACCTACATCATACTAACGTTCTTTTCGAGTTGCTAATGTGGCATGAAGAGTCTTAAGATGTACTAAGTTGTCGTACGATGATCAAATGACTCGGACGAATTCATTAGGCTTATTATGGAGGTTTAAGGTTTCGTATGGTGATGTAAGGTATTCTTAGGAGCTGTAAGGCATTCTACATTATACTAACGTTCTTTTCGAGTTGCTAATGTGGCATGAAGATTCGTAAGATGTACTAAGTTGTCGTACGATGATCAAATGACTCGGACGAATTCATTAAGTTTATTATGGAGGTTTAAGGTTTCGTATGGTGATGTAAGAAGTTGTTAGGAGGTGTAAGGCAACCTACATCATACTAACGTTCTTTTCGAGTTGCTAATGTGGCATGAAGAGTCGTAAGATGTACTAAGTTGTCGTACGATGATCAAATGACTCGGACGAATTCATTATGCTTATTATGGAGGTTTAAGGTTTCGTATGGTGATGTAAGGTATTCTTAGAAGCTGTAAGGCATTCTACATTATACTAACGTTCTTTTCGAGTTGCTAATGTGGCATGAAGATTCGTAAGATGTACTAAGTTGTCGTACGATGATCAAATGACTCGGACGAATTCATTAGGCTTATTATGGAGGTTTAAGGTTTCGTATGGTGATGTAAGGTGTTCTTCGGAGCTGTAAGGCATCCAACATCATACTAACGTTCTTTTCGAGTTGCTAATGTGGCATGAAGAGTCGTAAGATGTACTAAGTTGTCGTACGATGATCAAATGACTCAGACGAATTCATTAGGCTTATTATGGAGGTTTAAGGTTTCGTATGGTGATGTAAGGTGTTCTTCGGAGCTGTAAGGCATCCAACATCATACTAACGTTCTTTTCGAGTTGCTAATGTGGCATGAAGAGTCGTAAGATGTACTAAGTTGTCGTACGATGATCAAATGACTCGGACGAATTCATTATGCTTATTATGGAGGTTTAAGGTTTCGTATGGTGATGTAAGGTATTCTTAGAAGCTGTAAGGCATTCTACATTATACTAACGTTCTTTTCGAGTTGCTAATGTGGCATGAAGATTCGTAAGATGTACTAAGTTGTCGTACGATGATCAAATGACTCGGACGAATTCATTAGGCTTATTATGGAGGTTTAAGGTTTCGTATGGTGATGTAAGGTGTTCTTAGGAGCTGTGAGGCATCCTACATTAAACTAATGTTTTTTTTGAGTTGCTAATGTGGCATAAAGAGTGGTAAGATGTACTAAGTTGACGTACGATGATCAAATGACTCAGACGAATTCATTAGGCTTATTATGGAGGTTTAAGGTTTCGTATGGTGATGTAAGAAGTTGTTAGGAGGTGTAAGGCAACCTACATCATACTAACGTTCTTTTTTTTTTTGGGTAAAGGGATTTTACCCTGGTGATTCTATTAACAAATAAACACAAGTAGTGTGGTGAAACTCCACACTAGTTCAATCTTGGACATATCCCAAGACTAAATACCGAAGCCAAACTATAAAACACACAACCCAACAACGCTACTACATACTAGACTCAACTAGACAATGAGACCACACTATTCACCCGTCACCTTCCGCATCCATCTTCAACCACATATCTAGATGTTGCTGCACCCTCATCGATAACTTTATCTTTATGCTCATTAACTTGTATCTCACTGTTTGAATTATCAACTTACTAACCACTTCCGGGGGCCTTGGATGTTCATTAAAGAGTCTTCTATTCCTCTCCTGCCAAATAGCATACGCAGCAGCAGCTGTAACCAATTTACTAATAACCATCACAATATCATTTCCCTTGCAGTTACTTTGAAGATCTTCCAAGATGTTAGGCCATACAGGGGGAATCAGCTTTAACTTTGCCTTGACACGAGTCATGGCCCAAACCCGAGACGCAAAGGAGCATTCAAAGAATAAGTGTTTATGCGAATCCACAGATTGAAAGCATAATAAACAGCACATCATATTCATATTAGTACCACCCAAACGGTTCCATCTGATCAACCTATCTTGAGTTAACAGCTTACCTTGACAGATAAGCCACATGTTGAAAGCATGTTTTGGGATGCACTGAGGGAACCAAACACACTCAGCCCATTCAACATTCTCCACCTTATGACGGATATGTTCCCAAGCATTAGAAGTAGAAAACGGAATTAACTTCGATCCCTCCCTCCAACACAATTTATCTTCACCATTTGTTTTAAACGGAATAGAGATGCTCGATAAAGAAGGAAACTGATCCACCAGCTCATTCGGCCAAGTCCAAGCTGAATCAACATAAACTTTGTCAACCGAGTCCATAAGATTCATATTCGCATCCCGAATCGCCCGTTTAGAAATAAAATCTGATAGGGGACTTTGGTCAGCCCAACAATCGTACCATATATTTGTATCTTTCCCATCACCCAGCTGGACCCAGAATTTACGTTTGAAATATGGACGCATTTTCATAATATTTCGCCAACTCCAAGAACAAGCAGCTGGAGTAGTAATATCCCAGAAATTGCGTGTACCAATCCTGTGAATCCAAACCCATCGAACCCACATTGAATCAGCATTAGTAAGTAACCTCCAAATATGAGTACCCATAAGCGCCATATTCATGTCAGTTAAACTACGAATCCCAAGACCACCCTCCAACATTGGAAGACAGACTTTCTTCCAAGCAACCTTGGCATTAACCTTTCTCTCTTGCTTAGCACCCCATAAAAATCTTCTAAGCTTCACTTCAATTTCATTAGCTGTATAAGAAGGGATCAAAAAAGCCGCTGCCCAAAATATATGCATAGATGATAGAACAGATCGAACAAGTTGAAGCCTTCCTGCAAAAGACAAAAACTTATTTTCCCATGACAATAAACGCTTGTCCATCCTGTCAGTCAACTCCCTGCATTGCAGGTGATTGAGTCTAGACGAAATCAATGGAACACCCAGATACTTAACCGGAAGCTTCCCCTCTTCAAATGGAAGAATATTCAGGATGCCATTCCTAACATGAGGGGGAACATGACAAAAAAACACAGTGCTTTTTTGCATATTCGGATGTAATCCAGACAAATCCGCAAACTTCCTCAAAACCTCCATAATACAAGCAGCAGATCTAGCATCTCCTCTGGAAAAAATAAACAGATCATCAGCAAAACATAAATTTATGATCTGAAGCTCTTCACACTTCTTATGAAACTTAAAACTTTCCATAGGCATACTCTTGAACATAAGAGTAAGAACCTCCATAACCATGGTAAAGAGATAAGGAGATAACGGGTCGCCCTGTCGTAACCCCCTAGTCCCTTTAAAATAGCCATGAATATCCCCATTTATACATAAAGAAAACGATGGGGAGGATACACATGCCATAATCCAAGTAATCATACTAGCATGAAAACCAAAACCCTTCAGACAAAACTCCATAAAACTCCAGTTAACCGTATCATAAGCCTTTTGAATATCAACTTTGAAAGCACACTTAGGCGGCCCCAAGTTCCTATGATAATTGTGCATAAGCTCCTGAGTAAGCAATATATTATCAGTAATACGTCTTCCCGGGATGAACGCTGACTGGTTACTACTGATAATAAAAGATAACGCCCCCTTCACACGATTAGCAATAATCTTCGAGATACATTTATACAAGACATTGCAGCAGGCAATTGGCCGATAATCTATCACTCTATTTGGAACTTGAGTTTTTGGGACCAGAGCAATAATAGTATGATTCCACTCCTGAAGTAATCTATTCGTGTTAAAGAAGTCTTGGATAGCTAACACAACCTCATCTCCCACCACATCCCAGGCTTTTTTGAAAAAAGCCGATGTGTATCCATCTGGCCCCGGAGATTTATCATCATTCATAGAAAACATGACCTCCTTGATCTCCTCTCTAGTAACAGGCTCCACCATACCTAAAGAAATATTAGCATCCAAACGCCTTGAAAAAATATTTGAATCTGGAAGACTTGGCTGCATATGTTCACCACCCAAAAATGTCTCGTAAAAGGTAACAAATTCGTCGACCATAGCATCCCCCTCCAAAACCTCCCCAGTCGACCTCATAACGGAATCAATCATCTTCTTATTATTCTTACATTTGAGCATGTTATGGAAATATTTCGTGTTCGCATCACCTTGATCAAGCCAATTCACTTTTGCTTTTTGCTGAAGAAAACTTTCCTCATCCCTACTAGCATCCACAAACTCCTTCATACATAACGACTCCTTCTCTTTCAGACTCACATCAAAGGGGGAAGCGTCAATCAACTGTTGCAAGTCTTCCAGATCTTTTCTAAGATTGGCAACCTTAGAATGCAGATTCCCTTGTTTAAACAGAAGTGCTCTAAACTCTTTTTTAAGCCCTCTTAACCTCTTTGAAATTCTGAATTGAGCAACCCCACCAATACTAAAACCCCACCCTACCTTCACAATCTCCAAAAATTCCGGTTTAAGAGTAAGAAAATTGGAAAACTTGAAAGGCTTAGGTTTTGGTTTAGCCTTCTCCACCAAAGATAAGATGCAAGGGCTATGATCCGATAACCCATATGGTTTAAACAACGCAGCAGCCTTCGGGAACATATCAACAAACCCTACATTCCCCATAACTCTATCCAGTTTTTTAAGAATACCTCTACCAGTCTTCGGTTTTTGATTCCATGTATACTTAACCCCCGAAGCCTTAATGTCGAAAACCTCAATCACATTAATACAATCTCGAAATTCCTGCATACCCAAGGAGACACTAGACGGGCCAGCAACCTGATCATCAGGATTAAGAGCCGAGTTGAAGTCTCCCAATAACGCCCATGGGAGATCCTTAACTAACCCCTTATGCATAGACAAAGAATCCCACAAAGCTCTCCGGCGAACATAGTAATTATCAGCATATATCACAGAACAAAAGAACATCCGATTCAACCTTTTAATAACAACTTGACAATGAATAACTTGATCAGTTTGCATGAGAACAATCACATCAACCAAGCTAGTATCCCAACCCACAATAATTCTAGTACCTTTAGGACCACCTCTACACGAAGACGCATTAGAACACCAACTCCAATCAGACGAAATAGTAGCACACATACCCTCCACCTTACTAACATCAACATGAGACTCTAAAATTGCACAAATACTAACCTTACTGTCTTTAATCATAAAACGAACCTCTTTCTGCTTCAGGGGTCGGTTCATCCCCCTAACATTCCAACAAGCGAGCTTAATCATTGATAACCTGAACATCAGGAGTGCTTGCCCCTGTAGTAAATTTATCATCACCAAATAAAGCCTCAAACGAGCCCCCCTTGTCGTCCACATTAGTAACACCCTCCTGTTCTTCATTTGACTTAGTTTGCAACGATATACCCCCTTGATCCTCATTCAGATTCTGCAAAACATTGAACTTATTCTTAGCTACAATCCCTTCCACCTCAGTCGCTCCCCCATTACCTTCTTTTTTATCTTGATCAGCACTTTTAGTCTTTTCAGCTACAGGTCTGTAAACAAACTTTGGTTTATGTTGTTGAACATTAAAAACTGGTTTCCTCGCTGATTTTTTATGTGTAACTTCCACAAACCCATCATCCTTAATCCCCTCCTCCTTATTCTTTCCTTTCTTTTCCACTATAACCTCACAATTCTCCATATCATGGCCAAACACTTTACAATGTTCACACCGAGGAGGAAGCCACTCATACTCTACATCTATAATTTTGATCATTACCTCCTCTCCCTCCAACGATGGAATGCCCACTTTCAGCTGCTTTTTAAAGTTTAGATCAGCATGAACCTCAACTAAAGCTCTAGCATAACTACTCCTCCCCCATCCATTAATGCACATGGAGTTAGTATACGAGTCCAACTTTTTCGGTGTCCCAATCTTTGTCATCAGCTCACTTAACCCATCATCAGTGTATGCAGCAATTGGAACCCCATGAAGCTTTACCCACATAGGAACTGATCTTCGATCCAGCTTGATAAGCTTAGCATCCGGAGACCATTCATGCAAAAACATTGGGGTGTTAAGAATTAACCATGGACCTCCTCCTAAAACTCCCATCATCCCTTCATACGCAGCAAACTGGAAAAAAAAGAAACCTTCTGCATTCATCATAATCTTCTTCAGCCCATACTTATGCCAGTTATTCTGAGCAAAATATTTCACAGCATGGAATGATTGTCTATCACCCAGAAAATAACCATACAGTGTAAACCCTAGCTTAGCCTGAACTTTTCTCACTGAATCACGCGATAACATAACATCCACACCAACAGCACTTTCTTTCGATTCTAGTAGCCTAAAATTCACTTTCTTATTCGATCCCTCATTCATATTAAGCGTCCCCGAACTCGTACCATCCACCTCAGAAACCCTAATCACTGTATCAGATTCCTTAACAGGTTCAGCCTCCTTCACATCCGTCTCCTTCTGCTGTTGCGCATCCAAATCAGCCGTTTTCTGCAAAATACTCTTGAATGAAACACGTCCATCAATATTCTTAACTTTTGATGCCAGAGACGACATAGCCATGCATGCAAGCCAAAACCCCAATCTTGATTTCAAGCACTGGTTCTTAATAGGTTAATGGGATTCGTACCAATTTAGCTAATCTATAAAAATAGACGCAATCGATTACAGACCCACTAAGCAATCAGAACACAATACTTACGATCAAGACACAACGCAGAGAAAACCTGATTATTGATCTCCTCTAATTGCTAACAATGCTCGTATTAACCAGGTTAATCACAGGATTGTTACACAAAGGAAGCTATCAATAAATCAGGAAACAAACAAGAACCCGACAAGAACTAACGAACAAATAACAAATTAGGGTTTAAGTAACCCTAATAATCTGCCGTAACAACTTAGAAACAACCCTATAACAACCCAAGATCAAGAATCAAGATTAAAGAATCAAGATTCAAGAATCAAGATTCAAGAACAAGAAACGAATCAAAATAGCCAACCAGCCAAAGTCGCCAAAATCGCCCAGTCATACTAACGTTCTTTTCGAGTTGCTAATGTGGCATGAAGAGTCGTAAGATGTACTAAGTTGTCGTACGATGATCAAATGACTCGGACGAATTCATTAGGCTTATTATGGAGGTTTAAGGTTTCGTATGGTGATGTAAGGTGTTCTTAGGAGCTGTAAGGCATTCTACATTATACTAACGTTCTTTTCGAGTTGCTAATGTGGCATGAAGATTCGTAAGATGTACTAAGTTGTCGTACGATGATCAAATGACTCGGACGAATTCATTAAGTTTATTATGGAGGTTTAAGGTTTCGTATGGTGATGTAAGAAGTTGTTAGGAGGTGTAAGGCAACCTACATCATACTAACGTTCTTTTCGAGTTGCTAATGTGGCATGAAGAGTCGTAAGATGTACTAAGTTGTCGTACGATGATCAAATGACTCGGACGAATTCATTATGCTTATTATGGAGGTTTAAGGTTTCGTATGGTGATGTAAGGTATTCTTAGAAGCTGTAAGGCATTCTACATTATACTAACGTTCTTTTCGAGTTGCTAATGTGGCATGAAGATTCGTAAGATGTACTAAGTTGTCGTACGATGATCAAATGACTCGGACGAATTCATTAGGCTTATTATGGAGGTTTAAGGTTTCGTATGGTGATGTAAGGTGTTCTTCGGAGCTGTAAGGCATCCAACATCATACTAACGTTCTTTTCGAGTTGCTAATGTGGCATGAAGAGTCGTAAGATGTACTAAGTTGTCGTACGATGATCAAATGACTCAGACGAATTCATTAGGCTTATTATGGAGGTTTAAGGTTTCGTATGGTGATGTAAGGTGTTCTTCGGAGCTGTAAGGCATCCAACATCATACTAACGTTCTTTTCGAGTTGCTAATGTGGCATGAAGAGTCGTAAGATGTACTAAGTTGTCGTACGATGATCAAATGACTCGGACGAATTCATTATGCTTATTATGGAGGTTTAAGGTTTCGTATGGTGATGTAAGGTATTCTTAGAAGCTGTAAGGCATTCTACATTATACTAACGTTCTTTTCGAGTTGCTAATGTGGCATGAAGATTCGTAAGATGTACTAAGTTGTCGTACGATGATCAAATGACTCGGACGAATTCATTAGGCTTATTATGGAGGTTTAAGGTTTCGTATGGTGATGTAAGGTGTTCTTAGGAGCTGTGAGGCATCCTACATTAAACTAATGTTTTTTTTGAGTTGCTAATGTGGCATAAAGAGTGGTAAGATGTACTAAGTTGACGTACGATGATCAAATGACTCAGACGAATTCATTAGGCTTATTATGGAGGTTTAAGGTTTCGTATGGTGATGTAAGAAGTTGTTAGGAGGTGTAAGGCAACCTACATCATACTAACGTTCTTTTCGAGTTGCTAATGTGGCATGAAGAGTCGTAAGATGTACTAAGTTGTCGTACGATGATCAAATGACTCGGACGAATTCATTAGGCTTATTATGGAGGTTTAAGGTTTCGTATGGTGATGTAAGGTGTTCTTAGGAGCTGTAAGGCATTCTACATTATACTAACGTTCTTTTCGAGTTGCTAATGTGGCATGAAGATTCGTAAGATGTACTAAGTTGTCGTACGATGATCAAATGACTCGGACGAATTCATTAAGTTTATTATGGAGGTTTAAGGTTTCGTATGGTGATGTAAGAAGTTGTTAGGAGGTGTAAGGCAACCTACATCATACTAACGTTCTTTTCGAGTTGCTAATGTGGCATGAAGAGTCGTAAGATGTACTAAGTTGTCGTACGATGATCAAATGACTCGGACGAATTTATTAGGCTTATTATGGTGGTTTAAGGTTTCGTATGTTGATGTAAGGTGTTCTTAAGAGCTGTAAGGCATCCTACATCATACTAACGTTCTTTTCGAGTTGCTAATGTGGCATGAAGAGTCGTAAGATGTACTAAGTTGTCGTACGATGATCAAATGACTCGGACGAATTCATTAGGCTTATTATGGAGGTTTAAGGTTTCGTATGGTGATGTAAGGTGTTCTTAGGAGCTGTAAGGCATTCTACATTATACTAACGTTCTTTTCGAGTTGCTAATGTGGCATGAAGATTCGTAAGATGTACTAAGTTGTCGTACGATGATCAAATGACTCGGACGAATTCATTAGGCTTATTATGGAGGTTTAAGGTTTCGTATGGTGATGTAAGAAGTTGTTAGGAGGTGTAAGGCAACCTACATCATACTAACGTTCTTTTCGAGTTGCTAATATGGCATAAAGAGTCGTAAGATGTACTAAGTTGTCGTACGATGATCAAATGACTCAGACGAATTCATTAGGCTTATTATGGAGGTTTAAGGTTTCGTATGGTGATGTAAGGTGTTCTTAGGAGCTATAAGGCATCCTACATTATACTAACGTTCTTTTCGAGTTGCTAATGTGGCATGAAGAGTCGTAAGATGTACTAAGTTGCCGTACGATGATCAAATAACTCGGACGAATTCATTAGGCTTATTATGGAGGTTTAAGGTTTCGTATGGTGATGTAAGGTGTTCTTAGGAGCTGTGAGGCATCCTACATTAAACTAATGTTTTTTTTGAGTTGCTAATGTGGCATAAAGAGTGGTAAGATGTACTAAGTTGACGTACGATGATCAAATGACTCAGACGAATTCATTAGGCTTATTATGGAGGTTTAAGGTTTCGTATGGTGATGTAAGAAGTTGTTAGGAGGTGTAAGGCAACCTACATCATACTAACGTTCTTTTCGAGTTGCTAATGTGGCATGAAGAGTCTTAAGATGTACTAAGTTGTCGTACGATGATCAAATGACTCGGACGAATTCATTAGGCTTATTATGGAGGTTTAAGGTTTCGTATGGTGATGTAAGGTGTTCTTTAGGAGCTGTAAGGCATCCAACATCATACTAACGTTCTTTTCGAGTTGCTAATGTGGCATGAAGAGTCGTAAGATGTACTAAGTTGTCGTACGATGATCAAATGACTCGGACGAATTCATTAGGCTTATTATGGAGGTTTAAGGTTTCGTATGGTGATGTAAGGTGTTCTTAGGAGCTGTAAGGCAACCTACATCATACTAACGTTCTTTTCGAGTTGCTAATGTGGCATGAAGAGTCTTAAGATGTACTAAGTTGTCGTACGATGATCAAATGACTCGGACGAATTCATTAAGTTTATTATGGAGGTTTAAGGTTTCGTATGGTGATGTAAGAAGTTGTTAGGAGGTGTAAGGCAACCTACATCATACTAACGTTCTTTTCGAGTTGCTAATGTGGCATGAAGATTCGTAAGATGTACTAAGTTGTCGTACGATGATCAAATGACTCGGACGAATTCATTAAGTTTATTATGGAGGTTTAAGGTTTCGTATGGTGATGTAAGAAGTTGTTAGGAGGTGTAAGGCAACCTACATCATACTAACATTCTTTTCGAGTTGCTAATGTGGCATGTAGAGTCTTAAGATGTACTAAGTTGTCGTACGATGATCAAATGACTCAGACGAATTCATTAGGCTTATTATGGAGGTTTAAGGTTTCGTATGGTGATGTAAGGTGTTCTTAGGAGCTGTAAGGCATCCTACATTATACTAACGTTCTTTTCGAGTTGCTAATGTGGCATGAAGAGTCATAAGATGTACTAAGTTGCCGTACGATGATCAAATAACTCGGACGAATTCATTAGGCTTATTATGGAGGTTTAAGGTTTCGTATGGTGATGTAAGGTGTTCTTAGGAGCTGTAAGGCATCCAACATCATACTAACGTTCTTTTCGAGTTGCTAATGTGGCATGAAGAGTCGTAAGATGTACTAAGTTGTCGTAAGATGATCAAACGACTCGGACGAATTCATTAGGCTTATTATGGAGGTTTAAGGTTTCGTATGGTGATGTAAGGTGTTCTTCGGGGCTGTAAGGCATCCAACATCATACTAACGTTCTTTTCGAGTTGCTAATGTGGCATGAAGAGTCGTAAGATGTACTAAGTTGTCGTACGATGATCAAATGACTCGGACGAATTCATTAGGCTTATTATGGAGGTTTAAGGTTTCGTATGGTGATGTAAGGTATTCTTAGGAGCTGTAAGGCATTCTACATTATACTAACGTTCTTTTCGAGTTGCTAATGTGGCATGAAGATTCGTAAGATGTACTAAGTTGTCGTACGATGATCAAATGACTCGGACGAATTCATTAAGTTTATTATGGAGGTTTAAGGTTTCGTATGGTGATGTAAGAAGTTGTTAGGAGGTGTAAGGCAACCTACATCATACTAACGTTCTTTTCGAGTTGCTAATGTGGCATGAAGAGTCGTAAGATGTACTAAGTTGTCGTACGATGATCAAATGACTCGGACGAATTCATTAGGCTTATTATGGTGGTTTAAGGTTTCGTATGGTAATGTAAGGTGTTCTTAGGAGCTGTAAGGCATCCTACATTATATTAACGTTCTTTTCGAGTTGTTAATGTGGCATGAAGAGTCGTAAGATGTACTAAGTTGTCGTACGATAATCAAATGACTCGGACGAATTCATTAGGCTTATTATGGAGGTTTAAGGTTTCGTATGGTGATGTAAGGTGTTCTTAGGAGCTATAAGGCATCCTACATTATACTAACGTTCTTTTCGAGTTGCTAATGTGGCATGAAGAGTCGTAAGATGTACTAAGTTGCCGTACGATGATCAAATAACTCGGACGAATTCATTAGGCTTATTATGGAGGTTTAAGGTTTCGTATGGTGATGTAAGGTGTTCTTAGGAGCTGTGAGGCATCCTACATTAAACTAATGTTTTTTTTGAGTTGCTAATGTGGCATAAAGAGTCGTAAGATGTACTAAGTTGACGTACGATGATCAAATGACTCAGACGAATTCATTAGGCTTATTATGGAGGTTTAAGGTTTCGTATGGTGATGTAAGGTGTTCTTAGGAGCGGTAAGGCATCCAACATCATACTAACGTTCTTTTCGAGTTGCTAATGTGGCATGAAGAGTCGTAATATGTACTAAGTTGTCGTACGATGATCAAATAACTCGGACGAATTCATTAGGCTTATTATGGAGGTTTAAGGTTTCGTATGGTGATGTAAGGTGTTCTTAGGAGCTGTAAGGCATCCAACATCATACTAACGTTCTTTTCGAGTTGCTAATGTGGCATGAAGAGTCGTAAGATGTACTAAGTTGTCGTAAGATGATCAAACGACTCGGACGAATTTATTAGGCTTATTATGGAGGTTTAAGGCTTCGTATGGTGATGTAAGGTGTTCTTAGGAGCGGTAAGGCATCCAACATCATACTAACGTTCTTTTCGAGTTGCTAATGTGGCATGAAGAGTCGTAAGATGTACTAAGTTGTCGTACGATGATCAAATGACTCAGACGAATTCATTAGGCTTATTATGGAGGTTTAAGGTTTCGTATGGTGATGTAAGGTGTTCTTAGGAGCTATAAGGCATCCTACATTATACTAACGTTCTTTTCGAGTTGCTAATGTGGCATGAAGAGTCGTAAGATGTACTAAGTTGCCGTACGATGATCAAATAACTCGGACGAATTCATTAGGCTTATTATGGAGGTTTAAGGTTTCGTATGGTGATGTAAGGTAGGGGTGCTCAATGGGTCAGGTTATCAGGTTGGTGGGTTGAACCCGACCCGAACCTGAAAAATTTATACAAACCCAAACCTGACCCGAATCTGAAAATTTAGACATTACTTAAACCCGAACCCGACCTGATTTTTAGCAGGTTGACCCGAACCCGACCCATTTGACCTGAATTATCACAAAATACATTCTCCAAAAGTTAAAAAATCAAAATTACCAAGAAATGCATTCTTTAAACGAGAGCGGGCTTATGAAAAATCGGAAATTGCCACCCAAATGTATCCACAACCATATAAGAAATTCGATATTTTTATAATTTTAACGTAAAATACTCTAAACTACATGTATATTTACACAATATACCCTAAAATTTATATTTATATAAAAAATCAGGTCAACCCGTGAACCTAGTGGGTTGACCCGAACCTGACCTGTTTTTGAAATCAGGTCAGCAGGTTCAACCCGAAACTGACCCACACCCATTCAATGTAAACCCAAACCCACGATTTTCAGGTTAAGATCAGGTCGGGTTTTCAGGTCGGGTCAGAAATTCCCAGCCCTAATGTAAGGTGTTCTTAGGAGCTGTGAGGCATCCTACATTAAACTAATGTTTTTTTTGAGTTGCTAATGTGGCATAAAGAGTCGTAAGATGTACTAAGTTGACGTACGATGATCAAATGACTCAGACGAATTCATTAAGCTTATTATGGAGGTTTAAGGTTTCGTATGGTGATGTAAGGTGTTCTTAGGAGCGGTAAGGCATCCAACATCATACTAACGTTCTTTTCGAGTTGCTAATGTGGCATGAAGAGTCGTAATATGTACTAAGTTGTCGTACGATGATCAAATAACTCGGACGAATTCATTAAGTTTATTATGGAGGTTTAAGGTTTCGTATGGTGATGTAAGGTGTTCTTCGGAGCTGTAAGGCATCCAACATCATACTAACGTTCTTTTCGAGTTGCTAATGTGGCATGAAGAGTCGTAAGATGTACTAAGTTGTCGTACGATGATCAAATGACTCAGACGAATTCATTAGGCTTATTATGGAGGTTTAAGGTTTCGTATGGTGATGTAAGGTGTTCTTCGGAGCTGTAAGGCATCCAACATCATACTAACGTTCTTTTCGAGTTGCTAATGTGGCATGAAGAGTCGTAAGATGTACTAAGTTGTCGTACGATGATCAAATGACTCGGACGAATTCATTATGCTTATTATGGAGGTTTAAGGTTTCGTATGGTGATGTAAGGTATTCTTAGAAGCTGTAAGGCATTCTACATTATACTAACGTTCTTTTCGAGTTGCTAATGTGGCATGAAGATTCGTAAGATGTACTAAGTTGTCGTACGATGATCAAATGACTCGGACGAATTCATTAGGCTTATTATGGAGGTTTAAGGTTACGTATGGTGATGTAAGGTGTTCTTAGGAGCTGTGAGGCATCCTACATTAAACTAATGTTTTTTTTGAGTTGCTAATGTGGCATAAAGAGTGGTAAGATGTACTAAGTTGACGTACGATGATCAAATGACTCAGACGAATTCATTAGGCTTATTATGGAGGTTTAAGGTTTCGTATGGTGATGTAAGAAGTTGTTAGGAGGTGTAAGGCAACCTACATCATACTAACGTTCTTTTCGAGTTGCTAATGTGGCATGAAGAGTCGTAAGATGTACTAAGTTGTCGTACGATGATCAAATGACTCGGACGAATTCATTAGGCTTATTATGGAGGTTTAAGGTTTCGTATGGTGATGTAAGGTGTTCTTAGGAGCTGTAAGGCATTCTACATTATACTAACGTTCTTTTCGAGTTGCTAATGTGGCATGAAGATTCGTAAGATGTACTAAGTTGTCGTACGATGATCAAATGACTCGGACGAATTCATTAAGTTTATTATGGAGGTTTAAGGTTTCGTATGGTGATGTAAGAAGTTGTTAGGAGGTGTAAGGCAACCTACATCATACTAACGTTCTTTTCGAGTTGCTAATGTGGCATGAAGAGTCGTAAGATGTACTAAGTTGTCGTACGATGATCAAATGACTCGGACGAATTTATTAGGCTTATTATGGTGGTTTAAGGTTTCGTATGTTGATGTAAGGTGTTCTTAAGAGCTGTAAGGCATCCTACATCATACTAACGTTCTTTTCGAGTTGCTAATGTGGCATGAAGAGTCGTAAGATGTACTAAGTTGTCGTACGATGATCAAATGACTCGGACGAATTCATTAGGCTTATTATGGAGGTTTAAGGTTTCGTATGGTGATGTAAGGTGTTCTTAGGAGCTGTAAGGCATTCTACATTATACTAACGTTCTTTTCGAGTTGCTAATGTGGCATGAAGATTCGTAAGATGTACTAAGTTGTCGTACGATGATCAAATGACTCGGACGAATTCATTAGGCTTATTATGGAGGTTTAAGGTTTCGTATGGTGATGTAAGAAGTTGTTAGGAGGTGTAAGGCAACCTACATCATACTAACGTTCTTTTCGAGTTGCTAATATGGCATAAAGAGTCGTAAGATGTACTAAGTTGTCGTACGATGATCAAATGACTCAGACGAATTCATTAGGCTTATTATGGAGGTTTAAGGTTTCGTATGGTGATGTAAGGTGTTCTTAGGAGCTATAAGGCATCCTACATTATACTAACGTTCTTTTCGAGTTGCTAATGTGGCATGAAGAGTCGTAAGATGTACTAAGTTGTCGTACGATGATCAAATGACTCGGACGAATTCATTAGGCTTATTATGGAGGTTTAAGGTTACGTATGGTGATGTAAGGTGTTCTTAGGAGCTGTGAGGCATCCTACATTAAACTAATGTTTTTTTTGAGTTGCTAATGTGGCATAAAGAGTGGTAAGATGTACTAAGTTGACGTACGATGATCAAATGACTCAGACGAATTCATTAGGCTTATTATGGAGGTTTAAGGTTTCGTATGGTGATGTAAGAAGTTGTTAGGAGGTGTAAGGCAACCTACATCATACTAACGTTCTTTTCGAGTTGCTAATGTGGCATGAAGAGTCGTAAGATGTACTAAGTTGTCGTACGATGATCAAATGACTCGGACGAATTCATTAGGCTTATTATGGAGGTTTAAGGTTTCGTATGGTGATGTAAGGTGTTCTTAGGAGCTGTAAGGCATTCTACATTATACTAACGTTCTTTTCGAGTTGCTAATGTGGCATGAAGATTCATAAGATGTACTAAGTTGTCGTACGATGATCAAATGACTCGGACGAATTCATTAAGTTTATTATGGAGGTTTAAGGTTTCGTATGGTGATGTAAGAAGTTGTTAGGAGGTGTAAGGCAACCTACATCATACTAACGTTCTTTTCGAGTTGCTAATGTGGCATGAAGAGTCGTAAGATGTACTAAGTTGTCGTACGATGATCAAATGACTCGGACGAATTTATTAGGCTTATTATGGTGGTTTAAGGTTTCGTATGTTGATGTAAGGTGTTCTTAAGAGCTGTAAGGCATCCTACATCATACTAACGTTCTTTTCGAGTTGCTAATGTGGCATGAAGAGTCGTAAGATGTACTAAGTTGTCGTACGATGATCAAATGACTCGGACGAATTCATTAGGCTTATTATGGAGGTTTAAGGTTTCGTATGGTGATGTAAGGTGTTCTTAGGAGCTGTAAGGCATTCTACATTATACTAACGTTCTTTTCGAGTTGCTAATGTGGCATGAAGATTCGTAAGATGTACTAAGTTGTCGTACGATGATCAAATGACTCGGACGAATTCATTAGGCTTATTATGGAGGTTTAAGGTTTCGTATGGTGATGTAAGAAGTTGTTAGGAGGTGTAAGGCAACCTACATCATACTAACGTTCTTTTCGAGTTGCTAATATGGCATAAAGAGTCGTAAGATGTACTAAGTTGTCGTACGATGATCAAATGACTCAGACGAATTCATTAGGCTTATTATGGAGGTTTAAGGTTTCGTATGGTGATGTAAGGTGTTCTTAGGAGCTATAAGGCATCCTACATTATACTAACGTTCTTTTCGAGTTGCTAATGTGGCATGAAGAGTCGTAAGATGTACTAAGTTGCCGTACGATGATCAAATAACTCGGACGAATTCATTAGGCTTATTATGGAGGTTTAAGGTTTCGTATGGTGATGTAAGGTGTTCTTAGGAGCTGTGAGGCATCCTACATTAAACTAATGTTTTTTTTGAGTTGCTAATGTGGCATAAAGAGTGGTAAGATGTACTAAGTTGACGTACGATGATCAAATGACTCAGACGAATTCATTAGGCTTATTATGGAGGTTTAAGGTTTCGTATGGTGATGTAAGAAGTTGTTAGGAGGTGTAAGGCAACCTACATCATACTAACGTTCTTTTCGAGTTGCTAATGTGGCATGAAGAGTCGTAAGATGTACTAAGTTGTCGTACGATGATCAAATGACTCGGACGAATTCATTAGGCTTATTATGGAGGTTTAAGGTTTCGTATGGTGATGTAAGGTGTTCTTAGGAGCTGTAAGGCATTCTACATTATACTAACGTTCTTTTCGAGTTGCTAATGTGGCATGAAGATTCATAAGATGTACTAAGTTGTCGTACGATGATCAAATGACTCGGACGAATTCATTAAGTTTATTATGGAGGTTTAAGGTTTCGTATGGTGATGTAAGAAGTTGTTAGGAGGTGTAAGGCAACCTACATCATACTAACGTTCTTTTCGAGTTGCTAATGTGGCATGAAGAGTCGTAAGATGTACTAAGTTGTCGTACGATGATCAAATGACTCGGACGAATTTATTAGGCTTATTATGGTGGTTTAAGGTTTCGTATGTTGATGTAAGGTGTTCTTAAGAGCTGTAAGGCATCCTACATCATACTAACGTTCTTTTCGAGTTGCTAATGTGGCATGAAGAGTCGTAAGATGTACTAAGTTGTCGTACGATGATCAAATGACTCGGACGAATTCATTAGGCTTATTATGGAGGTTTAAGGTTTCGTATGGTGATGTAAGGTGTTCTTAGGAGCTGTAAGGCATTCTACATTATACTAACGTTCTTTTCGAGTTGCTAATGTGGCATGAAGATTCGTAAGATGTACTAAGTTGTCGTACGATGATCAAATGACTCGGACGAATTCATTAGGCTTATTATGGAGGTTTAAGGTTTCGTATGGTGATGTAAGAAGTTGTTAGGAGGTGTAAGGCAACCTACATCATACTAACGTTCTTTTCGAGTTGCTAATATGGCATAAAGAGTCGTAAGATGTACTAAGTTGTCGTACGATGATCAAATGACTCAGACGAATTCATTAGGCTTATTATGGAGGTTTAAGGTTTCGTATGGTGATGTAAGGTGTTCTTAGGAGCTATAAGGCATCCTACATTATACTAACGTTCTTTTCGAGTTGCTAATGTGGCATGAAGAGTCGTAAGATGTACTAAGTTGCCGTACGATGATCAAATAACTCGGACGAATTCATTAGGCTTATTATGGAGGTTTAAGGTTTCGTATGGTGATGTAAGGTGTTCTTAGGAGCTGTGAGGCATCCTACATTAAACTAATGTTTTTTTTGAGTTGCTAATGTGGCATAAAGAGTGGTAAGATGTACTAAGTTGACGTACGATGATCAAATGACTCAGACGAATTCATTAGGCTTATTATGGAGGTTTAAGGTTTCGTATGGTGATGTAAGAAGTTGTTAGGAGGTGTAAGGCAACCTACATCATACTAACGTTCTTTTCGAGTTGCTAATGTGGCATGAAGAGTCTTAAGATGTACTAAGTTGTCGTACGATGATCAAATGACTCGGACGAATTCATTAGGCTTATTATGGAGGTTTAAGGTTTCGTATGGTGATGTAAGGTGTTCTTTAGGAGCTGTAAGGCATCCAACATCATACTAACGTTCTTTTCGAGTTGCTAATGTGGCATGAAGAGTCGTAAGATGTACTAAGTTGTCGTACGATGATCAAATGACTCGGACGAATTCATTAGGCTTATTATGGAGGTTTAAGGTTTCGTATGGTGATGTAAGGTGTTCTTAGGAGCTGTAAGGCAACCTACATCATACTAACGTTCTTTTCGAGTTGCTAATGTGGCATGAAGAGTCTTAAGATGTACTAAGTTGTCGTACGATGATCAAATGACTCGGACGAATTCATTAAGTTTATTATGGAGGTTTAAGGTTTCGTATGGTGATGTAAGAAGTTGTTAGGAGGTGTAAGGCAACCTACATCATACTAACGTTCTTTTCGAGTTGCTAATGTGGCATGAAGAGTCTTAAGATGTACTAAGTTGTCGTACGATGATCAAATGACTCAGACGAATTCATTAGGCTTATTATGGAGGTTTAAGGTTTCGTATGGTGATGTAAGGTGTTCTTCGAGGCTGTAAGGCATCCAACATCATACTAACGTTCTTTTCGAGTTGCTAATGTGGCATGAAGAGTCGTAAGATGTACTAAGTTGTCGTACGATGATCAAATGACTCGGACGAATTCATTAGGCTTATTATGGAGGTTTAAGGTTTCGTATGGTGATGTAAGGTATTCTTAGGAGCTGTAAGGCATTCTACATTATACTAACGTTCTTTTCGAGTTGCTAATGTGGCATGAAGATTCGTAAGATGTACTAAGTTGTCGTACGATGATCAAATGACTCGGACGAATTCATTAAGTTTATTATGGAGGTTTAAGGTTTCGTATGGTGATGTAAGAAGTTGTTAGGAGGTGTAAGGCAACCTACATCATACTAACGTTCTTTTCGAGTTGCTAATGTGGCATGAAGAGTCGTAAGATGTACTAAGTTGTCGTACGATGATCAAATGACTCGGACGAATTCATTAGGCTTATTATGGTGGTTTAAGGTTTCGTATGGTAATGTAAGGTGTTCTTAGGAGCTGTAAGGCATCCTACATTATATTAACGTTCTTTTCGAGTTGTTAATGTGGCATGAAGAGTCGTAAGATGTACTAAGTTGTCGTACGATAATCAAATGACTCGGACGAATTCATTAGGCTTATTATGGAGGTTTAAGGTTTCGTATGGTGATGTAAGGTGTTCTTAGGAGCTATAAGGCATCCTACATTATACTAACGTTCTTTTCGAGTTGCTAATGTGGCATGAAGAGTCGTAAGATGTACTAAGTTGCCGTACGATGATCAAATAACTCGGACGAATTCATTAGGCTTATTATGGAGGTTTAAGGTTTCGTATGGTGATGTAAGGTGTTCTTAGGAGCTGTGAGGCATCCTACATTAAACTAATGTTTTTTTTGAGTTGCTAATGTGGCATAAAGAGTCGTAAGATGTACTAAGTTGACGTACGATGATCAAATGACTCAGACGAATTCATTAGGCTTATTATGGAGGTTTAAGGTTTCGTATGGTGATGTAAGGTGTTCTTAGGAGCGGTAAGGCATCCAACATCATACTAACGTTCTTTTCGAGTTGCTAATGTGGCATGAAGAGTCGTAATATGTACTAAGTTGTCGTACGATGATCAAATAACTCGGACGAATTCATTAGGCTTATTATGGAGGTTTAAGGTTTCGTATGGTGATGTAAGGTGTTCTTAGGAGCTGTAAGGCATCCAACATCATACTAACGTTCTTTTCGAGTTGCTAATGTGGCATGAAGAGTCGTAAGATGTACTAAGTTGTCGTAAGATGATCAAACGACTCGGACGAATTTATTAGGCTTATTATGGAGGTTTAAGGTTTCGTATGGTGATGTAAGGTGTTCTTAGGAGCGGTAAGGCATCCAACATCATACTAACGTTCTTTTCGAGTTGCTAATGTGGCATGAAGAGTCGTAAGATGTACTAAGTTGTCGTACGATGATCAAATGACTCAGACGAATTCATTAGGCTTATTATGGAGGTTTAAGGTTTCGTATGGTGATGTAAGGTGTTCTTAGGAGCTATAAGGCATCCTACATTATACTAACGTTCTTTTCGAGTTGCTAATGTGGCATGAAGAGTCGTAAGATGTACTAAGTTGCCGTACGATGATCAAATAACTCGGACGAATTCATTAGGCTTATTATGGAGGTTTAAGGTTTCGTATGGTGATGTAAGGTGTTCTTAGGAGCTGTAAGGCATTCTACATTATACTAACGTTCTTTTCGAGTTGCTAATGTGGCATGAAGATTCGTAAGATGTACTAAGTTGTCGTACGATGATCAAATGACTCGGACGAATTCATTAAGTTTATTATGGAGGTTTAAGGTTTCGTATGGTGATGTAAGAAGTTGTTAGGAGGTGTAAGGCAACCTACATCATACTAACATTCTTTTCGAGTTGCTAATGTGGCATGAAGAGTCTTAAGATGTACTAAGTTGTCGTACGATGATCAAATGACTCAGACGAATTCATTAGGCTTATTATGGAGGTTTAAGGTTTCGTATGGTGATGTAAGGTGTTCTTAGGAGCTGTAAGGCATCCTACATTATACTAACGTTCTTTTCGAGTTGCTAATGTGGCATGAAGAGTCATAAGATGTACTAAGTTGCCGTACGATGATCAAATAACTCGGACGAATTCATTAGGCTTATTATGGAGGTTTAAGGTTTCGTATGGTGATGTAAGGTGTTCTTAGGAGCTGTGAGGCATCCTACATTAAACTAATGTTTTTTTTGAGTTGCTAATGTGGCATAAAGAGTCGTAAGATGTACTAAGTTGACGTACGATGATCAAATGACTCAGACGAATTCATTAAGCTTATTATGGAGGTTTAAGGTTTCGTATGGTGATGTAAGGTGTTCTTAGGAGCGGTAAGGCATCCAACATCATACTAACGTTCTTTTCGAGTTGCTAATGTGGCATGAAGAGTCGTAATATGTACTAAGTTGTCGTACGATGATCAAATAACTCGGACGAATTCATTAAGTTTATTATGGAGGTTTAAGGTTTCGTATGGTGATGTAAGGTGTTCTTAGGAGCTGTAAGGCATTCTACATTATACTAACGTTCTTTTCGAGTTGCTAATGTGGCATGAAGATTCGTAAGATGTACTAAGTTGTCGTACGATGATCAAATGACTCGGACGAATTCATTAAGTTTATTATGGAGGTTTAAGGTTTCGTATGGTGATGTAAGAAGTTGTTAGGAGGTGTAAGGCAACCTACATCATACTAACGTTCTTTTCGAGTTGCTAATGTGGCATGAAGAGTCTTAAGATGTACTAAGTTGTCGTACGATGATCAAATGACTCAGACGAATTCATTAGGCTTATTATGGAGGTTTAAGGTTTCTTATGGTGATGTAAGGTGTTCTTAGGAGCGGTAAGGCATCCAACATCATACTAACGTTCTTTTCGAGTTGCTAATGTGGCATGAAGAGTCGTAATATGTACTAAGTTGTCGTACGATGATCAAATAACTCGGACGAATTCATTAGGCTTATTATGGAGGTTTAAGGTTTCGTATGGTGATGTAAGGTGTTCTTAGGAGCTGTGAGGCATCCTACATTAAACTAATGTTTTTTTTGAGTTGCTAATGTGGCATAAAGAGTCGTAAGATGTACTAAGTTGACGTACGATGATCAAATGACTCAGACGAATTCATTAGGCTTATTATGGAGGTTTAAGGTTTCGTATGGTGATGTAAGGTGTTCTTAGGAGCTGTAAGGCATCCAACATCATACTAACGTTCTTTTCGAGTTGCTAATGTGGCATGAAGAGTCGTAAGATGTACTAAGTTGTCGTACGATGATCAAATGACTCGGACGAATTCATTAGGCTTATTATGGAGGTTTAAGGTTTCGTATGGTGATGTAAGGTGTTCTTAGGAGCTGTAAGGCATTCTACATTATACTAACGTTCTTTTCGAGTTGCTAATGTGGCATGAAGATTCGTAAGATGTACTAAGTTGTCGTACGATGATCAAATGACTCGGACGAATTCATTAAGTTTATTATGGAGGTTTAAGGTTTCGTATGGTGATGTAAGAAGTTGTTAGGAGGTGTAAGGCAACCTACATCATACTAACGTTCTTTTCGAGTTGCTAATGTGGCATGAAGAGTCGTAAGATGTACTAAGTTGTCGTACGATGATCAAATGACTCGGACGAATTCATTAAGTTTATTATGGAGGTTTAAGGTTTCGTATGGTGATGTAAGAAGTTGTTAGGAGGTGTAAGGCAACCTACATCATACTAACGTTCTTTTCGAGTTGCTAATGTGGCATGAAGAGTCTTAAGATGTACTAAGTTGTCGTACGATGATCAAATGACTCAGACGAATTCATTAGGCTTATTATGGAGGTTTAAGGTTTCGTATGGTGATGTAAGGTGTTCTTAGGAGCTGTAAGGCATCCAACATCATACTAACGTTCTTTTCGAGTTGCTAATGTGGCATGAAGAGTCGTAAGATGTACTAAGTTGTCGTACGATGATCAAATGACTCGGACGAATTCATTAGGCTTATTATGGAGGTTTAAGGTTTCGTATGGTGATGTAAGGTATTCTTAGGAGCTGTAAGGCATTCTACATTATACTAACGTTCTTTTCGAGTTGCTAATGTGGCATGAAGATTCGTAAGATGTACTAAGTTGTCGTACGATGATCAAATGACTCGGACGAATTCATTAAGTTTATTATGGAGGTTTAAGGTTTCGTATGGTGATGTAAGAAGTTGTTAGGAGGTGTAAGGCAACCTACATCATACTAACGTTCTTTTCGAGTTGCTAATGTGGCATGAAGAGTCTTAAGATGTACTAAGTTGTCGTACGATGATCAAATGACTCAGACGAATTCATTAGGCTTATTATGGAGGTTTAAGGTTTCGTATGGTGATGTAAGGTGTTCTTAGGAGCTGTAAGGCAACCTACATCATACTAACGTTCTTTTCGAGTTGCTAATGTGGCATGAAGAGTCTTAAGATGTACTAAGTTGTCGTACGATGATCAAATGACTCAGACGAATTCATTAGGCTTATTATGACGGTTTAAGGTTTCGTATGGTGATGTAAGGTGTTCTTAGGAGCGGTAAGGCATCCAACATCATACTAACGTTCTTTTCGAGTTGCTAATGTGGCATGAAGAGTCGTAATATGTACTAAGTTGTCGTACGATGATCAAATAACTCGGACGAATTCATTACGCTTATTATGGAGGTTTAAGGTTTCGTATGGTGATGTAAGGTGTTCTTAGGAGCTGTGAGGCATCCTACATTAAACTAATGTTTTTTTTTAGTTGCTAATGTGGCATAAAGAGTCGTAAGATGTACTAAGTTGACGTACGATGATCAAATGACTCAGACGAATTCATTAGGCTTATTATGGAGGTTTAAGGTTTCGTATGGTGATGTAAGGTGTTCTTAGGAGCTGTAAGGCATCCAACATCATACTAACGTTCTTTTCGAGTTGCTAATGTGGCATGAAGAGTCGTAAGATGTACTAAGTTGTCGTACGATGATCAAATGACTCGGACGAATTCATTAGGCTTATTATGGAGGTTTAAGGTTTCGTATGGTGATGTAAGGTGTTCTTAGGAGCTGTAAGGCATCCAACATCATACTAACGTTCTTTTCGAGTTGCTAATGTGGCATGAAGAGTCGTAAGATGTACTAAGTTGTCGTACGATGATCAAATGACTCGGACGAATTCATTAGGCTTATTATGGAGGTTTAAGGTTTCGTATGGTGATGTAAGGTGTTCTTAGGAGCTGTAAGGCATTCTACATTATACTAACGTTCTTTTCGAGTTGCTAATGTGGCATGAAGATTCGTAAGATGTACTAAGTTGTCGTACGATGATCAAATGACTCGGACGAATTCATTAAGTTTATTATGGAGGTTTAAGGTTTCGTATGGTGATGTAAGAAGTTGTTAGGAGGTGTAAGGCAACCTACATCATACTAACGTTCTTTTCGAGTTGCTAATGTGGCATGAAGAGTCGTAAGATGTACTAAGTTGTCGTACGATGATCAAATGACTCGGACGAATACATTAAGTTTATTATGGAGGTTTAAGGTTTCGTATGGTGATGTAAGAAGTTGTTAGGAGGTGTAAGGCAACCTACATCATACTAACGTTCTTTTCGAGTTGCTAATGTGGCATGAAGAGTCGTAATATGTACTAAGTTGTTGTACGATGATCAAATAACTCAGACGAATTCATTAGGCTTATTATGGAGGTTTAAGGTTTCGTATGGTGATGTAAGGTGTTCTTAGGAGCTGTGAGGCATCCTACATTAAACTAATGTTTTTTTTGAGTTGCTAATGTGGCATAAAGAGTCGTAAGATGTACTAAGTTGACGTACGATGATCAAATGACTCAGACGAATTCATTAGGCTTATTATGGAGGTTTAAGGTTTCGTATGGTGATGTAAGGTGTTCTTAAGAGCTGTAAGGCATCCAACATCATACTAACGTTCTTTTCGAGTTGCTAATGTGGCATGAATAGTCGTAAGATGTACTAAGTTGTCTTACGATGATCAAATGACTCAGACGAATTCATTAGGCTTATTATGGAGGTTTAAGGTTTCGTATGGTGATGTAAGAAGTTGTTAGGAGGTGTAAGGCAACCTACATCATACTAACGTTCTTTTCGAGTTGCTAATGTGGCATGAAGAGTCGTAATATGTACTAAGTTGTCGTACGATGATCAAATAACTCGGACGAATTCATTAGGCTTATTATGGAGGTTTAAGGTTTCGTATGGTGATGTAAGGTGTTCTTAGGAGCTGTGAGGCATCCTACATTAAACTAATGTTTTTTTTGAGTTGCTAATGTGGCATAAAGAGTCGTAAGATGTACTAAGTTGACGTACGATGATCAAATGACTCAGACGAATTCATTAGGCTTATTATGGAGGTTTAAGGTTTCGTATGGTGATGTAAGGTGTTCTTAGGAGCTGTAAGGCATCCAACATCATACTAACGTTCTTTTCGAGTTGCTAATGTGGCATGAAGAGTCGTAATATGTACTAAGTTGTCGTACGATGATCAAATAACTCGGACGAATTCATTAGGCTTATTATGGAGGTTTAAGGTTTCGTATGGTGATGTAAGGTGTTCTTAGGAGCTGTGAGGCATCCTACATTAAACTAATGTTTTTTTTTGAGTTGCTAATGTGGCATAAAGAGTCGTAAGATGTACTAAGTTGACGTACGATGATCAAATGACTCAGACGAATTCATTAGGCTTATTATGGAGGTTTAAGGTTTCGTATGGTGATGTAAGGTGTTCTTAAGAGCTGTAAGGCATCCAACATCATACTAACGTTCTTTTCGAGTTGCTAATGTGGCATGAAGAGTCGTAAGATGTACTAAGTTGTCGTACGATGATCAAATGACTCAGACGAATTCATTAGGCTTATTATGGAGGTTTAAGGTTTCGTATGGTGATGTAAGGTGTTCTTAGGAGCTGTAAGGCATCCTACATTATACTAACGTTCTTTTCGAGTTGCTAATGTGGCATGAAGAGTCATAAGATGTACTAAGTTGCCGTACGATGATCAAATAACTCGGACGAATTCATTAGGCTTATTATGGAGGTTTAAGGTTTCGTATGGTGATGTAAGGTGTTCTTAGGAGCGGTAAGGCATCCTACATTATACTAACGTTCTTTTCGAGTTGCTAATGTGGCATAAAGAGTCGTAAGATGTACTAAGTTGACGTACGATGATCAAATGACTCAGACGAATTCATTAGGCTTATTATGGAGGTTTAAGGTTTCGTATGGTGATGTAAGGTGTTCTTAGGAGCGGTAAGGCATCCAACATCATACTAACGTTCTTTTCGAGTTGCTAATATGGCATGAAGAGTCGTAATATGTACTAAGTTGTCGTACGATGATCAAATAACTCGGACGAATTCATTAGGCTTATTATGGAGGTTTAAGGTTTCGTATGGTGATGTAAGGTGTTCTTAGGAGCTGTGAGGCATCCTACATTAAACTAATGTTTTTTTTGAGTTGCTAATGTGGCATAAAGAGTCGTAAGATGTACTAAGTTGACGTACGATGATCAAATGACTCAGACGAATTCATTAGGCTTATTATGGAGGTTTAAGGTTTCGTATGGTGATGTAAGGTGTTCTTAGGAGCGGTAAGGCATCCAACATCATACTAACGTTCTTTTCGAGTTGCTAATATGGCATGAAGAGTCGTAATATGTACTAAGTTGTCGTACGATGATCAAATAACTCGGACGAATTCATTAGGCTTATTATGGAGGTTTAAGGTTTCGTATGGTGATGTAAGGTGTTCTTAGGAGCTGTGAGGCATCCTACATTAAACTAATGTTTTTTTTGAGTTGCTAATGTGGCATAAAGAGTCGTAAGATGTACTAAGTTGACGTACGATGATCAAATGACTCAGACGAATTCATTAGGCTTATTATGGAGGTTTAAGGTTTCGTATGGTGATGTAAGGTGTTCTTAGGAGCTGTAAGGCATCCAACATCATACTAACGTTCTTTTCGAGTTGCTAATGTGGCATTAAGAGTCGTAAGATGTACTAAGTTGTCGTACGATGATCAAATGACTCGGACGAATTCATTAGGCTTATTATGGAGGTTTAAGGTTTCGTATGGTGATGTAAGGTGTTCTTAGGAGCGGTAAGGCATCCAACATCATACTAACGTTCTTTTCGAGTTGCTAATGTGGCATGAAGAGTCGTAATATGTACTAAGTTGTCGTACGATGATCAAATAACTCGGACGAATTCATTAGGCTTATTATGGAGGTTTAAGGTTTCGTATGGTGATGTAAGGTGTTCTTAGGAGCTGTGAGGCATCCTACATTAAACTAATGTTTTTTTTGAGTTGCTAATGTGGCATAAAGAGTCGTAAGATGTACTAAGTTGACGTACGATGATCAAATGACTCAGACGAATTCATTAGGCTTATTATGGAGGTTTAAGGTTTCGTATGGTGATGTAAGGTGTTCTTAGGAGCTGTAAGGCATCCAACATCATACTAACGTTCTTTTCGAGTTGCTAATGTGGCATTAAGAGTCGTAAGATGTACTAAGTTGTCGTACGATGATCAAATGACTCGGACGAATTCATTAGGCTTATTATGGAGGTTTAAGGTTTCGTATGGTGATGTAAGGTGTTCTTAGGAGCTGTAAGGCATTCTACATTATACTAACGTTCTTTTCGAGTTGCTAATGTGGCATGAAGATTCGTAAGATGTACTAAGTTGTCGTACGATGATCAAATGACTCGGACGAATTCATTAAGTTTATTATGGAGGTTTAAGGTTTCGTATGGTGATGTAAGAAGTTGTTAGGAGGTGTAAGGCAACCTACATCATACTAACGTTCTTTTCGAGTTGCTAATGTGGCATGAAGAGTCGTAAGATGTACTAAGTTGTCGTACGATGATCAAATGACTCGGACGAATACATTAAGTTTATTATGGAGGTTTAAGGTTTCGTATGGTGATGTAAGAAGTTGTTAGGAGGTGTAAGGCAACCTACATCATACTAACGTTCTTTTCGAGTTGCTAATGTGGCATGAAGAGTCGTAATATGTACTAAGTTGTCGTACGATGATCAAATAACTCGGACGAATTCATTAGGCTTATTATGGAGGTTTAAGGTTTCGTATGGTGATGTAAGGTGTTCTTAGGAGCTGTGAGGCATCCTACATTAAACTAATGTTTTTTTTGAGTTGCTAATGTGGCATAAAGAGTCGTAAGATGTACTAAGTTGACGTACGATGATCAAATGACTCAGACGAATTCATTAGGCTTATTATGGAGGTTTAAGGTTTCGTATGGTGATGTAAGGTGTTCTTAAGAGCTGTAAGGCATCCAACATCATACTAACGTTCTTTTCGAGTTGCTAATGTGGCATGAATAGTCGTAAGATGTACTAAGTTGTCGTACGATGATCAAATGACTCAGACGAATTCATTAGGCTTATTATGGAGGTTTAAGGTTTCGTATGGTGATGTAAGGTGTTCTTAGGAGCGGTAAGGCATCCAACATCATACTAACGTTCTTTTCGAGTTGCTAATGTGGCATGAAGAGTCGTAATATGTACTAAGTTGTCGTACGATGATCAAATAACTCGGACGAATTCATTAGGCTTATTATGGAGGTTTAAGGTTTCGTATGGTGATGTAAGGTGTTCTTAGGAGCTGTGAGGCATCCTACATTAAACTAATGTTTTTTTTGAGTGGCTAATGTGGCATAAAGAGTCGTAAGATGTACTAAGTTGACGTACGATGATCAAATGACTCAGACGAATTCATTAGGCTTATTATGGAGGTTTAAGGTTTCGTATGGTGATGTAAGGTGTTCTTAGGAGCTGTAAGGCATCCAACATCATACTAACGTTCTTTTCGAGTTGCTAATGTGGCATGAAGAGTCGTAAGATGTACTAAGTTGTCGTACGATGATCAAATGACTCGGACGAATTCATTAGGCTTATTATGGAGGTTTAAGGTTTCGTATGGTGATGTAAGGTGTTCTTAGGAGCTGTAAGGCATTCTACATTATACTAACGTTCTTTTCGAGTTGCTAATGTGGCATGAAGATTCGTAAGATGTACTAAGTTGTCGTACGATGATCAAATGACTCGGACGAATTCATTAAGTTTATTATGGAGGTTTAAGGTTTCGTATGGTGATGTAAGAAGTTGTTAGGAGGTGTAAGGCAACCTACATCATACTAACGTTCTTTTCGAGTTGCTAATGTGGCATGAAGAGTCGTAAGATGTACTAAGTTGTCGTACGATGATCAAATGACTCGGACGAATACATTAAGTTTATTATGGAGGTTTAAGGTTTCGTATGGTGATGTAAGAAGTTGTTAGGAGGTGTAAGGCAACCTACATCATACTAACGTTCTTTTCGAGTTGCTAATGTGGCATGAAGAGTCGTAATATGTACTAAGTTGTTGTACGATGATCAAATAACTCAGACGAATTCATTAGGCTTATTATGGAGGTTTAAGGTTTCGTATGGTGATGTAAGGTGTTCTTAGGAGCTGTGAGGCATCCTACATTAAACTAATGTTTTTTTTGAGTTGCTAATGTGGCATAAAGAGTCGTAAGATGTACTAAGTTGACGTACGATGATCAAATGACTCAGACGAATTCATTAGGCTTATTATGGAGGTTTAAGGTTTCGTATGGTGATGTAAGGTGTTCTTAAGAGCTGTAAGGCATCCAACATCATACTAACGTTCTTTTCGAGTTGCTAATGTGGCATGAATAGTCGTAAGATGTACTAAGTTGTCGTACGATGATCAAATGACTCAGACGAATTCATTAGGCTTATTATGGAGGTTTAAGGTTTCGTATGGTGATGTAAGAAGTTGTTAGGAGGTGTAAGGCAACCTACATCATACTAACGTTCTTTTCGGGTTGCTAATGTGGCATGAAGAGTCGTAATATGTACTAAGTTGTCGTACGATGATCAAATAACTCGGACGAATTCATTAGGCTTATTATGGAGGTTTAAGGTTTCGTATGGTGATGTAAGGTGTTCTTAGGAGCTGTGAGGCATCCTACATTAAACTAATGTTTTTTTTGAGTTGCTAATGTGGCATAAAGAGTCGTAAGATGTACTAAGTTGACGTACGATGATCAAATAACTCGGACGAATTCATTAGGCTTATTATGGAGGTTTAAGGTTTCGTATGGTGATGTAAGGTGTTCTTAAGAGCTGTAAGGCATCCAACATCATACTAACGTTCTTTTCGAGTTGCTAATGTGGCATGAAGAGTCGTAAGATGTACTAAGTTGTCGTACGATGATCAAATGACTCAGACGAATTCATTAGGCTTATTATGGAGGTTTAAGGTTTCGTATGGTGATGTAAGGTGTTCTTAGGAGCTGTAAGGCATCCTACATTATACTAACGTTCTTTTCGAGTTGCTAATGTGGCATGAAGAGTCATAAGATGTACTAAGTTGCCGTACGATGATCAAATAACTCGGACGAATTCATTAGGCTTATTATGGAGGTTTAAGGTTTCGTATGGTGATGTAAGGTGTTCTTAGGAGCGGTAAGGCATCCTACATTATACTAACGTTCTTTTCGAGTTGCTAATGTGGCATAAAGAGTCGTAAGATGTACTAAGTTGACGTACGATGATCAAATGACTCAGACGAATTCATTAGGCTTATTATGGAGGTTTAAGGTTTCGTATGGTGATGTAAGGTGTTCTTAGGAGCGGTAAGGCATCCAACATCATACTAACGTTCTTTTCGAGTTGCTAATATGGCATGAAGAGTCGTAATATGTACTAAGTTGTCGTACGATGATCAAATAACTCGGACGAATTCATTAGGCTTATTATGGAGGTTTAAGGTTTCGTATGGTGATGTAAGGTGTTCTTAGGAGCTGTGAGGCATCCTACATTAAACTAATGTTTTTTTTGAGTTGCTAATGTGGCATAAAGAGTCGTAAGATGTACTAAGTTGACGTACGATGATCAAATGACTCAGACGAATTCATTAGGCTTATTATGGAGGTTTAAGGTTTCGTATGGTGATGTAAGGTGTTCTTAGGAGCTGTAAGGCATCCAACATCATACTAACGTTCTTTTCGAGTTGCTAATGTGGCATTAAGAGTCGTAAGATGTACTAAGTTGTCGTACGATGATCAAATGACTCGGACGAATTCATTAGGCTTATTATGGAGGTTTAAGGTTTCGTATGGTGATGTAAGGTGTTCTTAGGAGCGGTAAGGCATCCAACATCATACTAACGTTCTTTTCGAGTTGCTAATGTGGCATGAAGAGTCGTAATATGTACTAAGTTGTCGTACGATGATCAAATAACTCGGACGAATTCATTAGGCTTATTATGGAGGTTTAAGGTTTCGTATGGTGATGTAAGGTGTTCTTAGGAGCTGTGAGGCATCCTACATTAAACTAATGTTTTTTTTGAGTTGCTAATGTGGCATAAAGAGTCGTAAGATGTACTAAGTTGACGTACGATGATCAAATGACTCAGACGAATTCATTAGGCTTATTATGGAGGTTTAAGGTTTCGTATGGTGATGTAAGGTGTTCTTAGGAGCTGTAAGGCATCCAACATCATACTAACGTTCTTTTCGAGTTGCTAATGTGGCATTAAGAGTCGTAAGATGTACTAAGTTGTCGTACGATGATCAAATGACTCGGACGAATTCATTAGGCTTATTATGGAGGTTTAAGGTTTCGTATGGTGATGTAAGGTGTTCTTAGGAGCTGTAAGGCATTCTACATTATACTAACGTTCTTTTCGAGTTGCTAATGTGGCATGAAGATTCGTAAGATGTACTAAGTTGTCGTACGATGATCAAATGACTCGGACGAATTCATTAAGTTTATTATGGAGGTTTAAGGTTTCGTATGGTGATGTAAGAAGTTGTTAGGAGGTGTAAGGCAACCTACATCATACTAACGTTCTTTTCGAGTTGCTAATGTGGCATGAAGAGTCGTAAGATGTACTAAGTTGTCGTACGATGATCAAATGACTCGGACGAATACATTAAGTTTATTATGGAGGTTTAAGGTTTCGTATGGTGATGTAAGAAGTTGTTAGGAGGTGTAAGGCAACCTACATCATACTAACGTTCTTTTCGAGTTGCTAATGTGGCATGAAGAGTCGTAATATGTACTAAGTTGTCGTACGATGATCAAATAACTCGGACGAATTCATTAGGCTTATTATGGAGGTTTAAGGTTTCGTATGGTGATGTAAGGTGTTCTTAGGAGCTGTGAGGCATCCTACATTAAACTAATGTTTTTTTTGAGTTGCTAATGTGGCATAAAGAGTCGTAAGATGTACTAAGTTGACGTACGATGATCAAATGACTCAGACGAATTCATTAGGCTTATTATGGAGGTTTAAGGTTTCGTATGGTGATGTAAGGTGTTCTTAAGAGCTGTAAGGCATCCAACATCATACTAACGTTCTTTTCGAGTTGCTAATGTGGCATGAATAGTCGTAAGATGTACTAAGTTGTCGTACGATGATCAAATGACTCAGACGAATTCATTAGGCTTATTATGGAGGTTTAAGGTTTCGTATGGTGATGTAAGGTGTTCTTAGGAGCGGTAAGGCATCCAACATCATACTAACGTTCTTTTCGAGTTGCTAATGTGGCATGAAGAGTCGTAATATGTACTAAGTTGTCGTACGATGATCAAATAACTCGGACGAATTCATTAGGCTTATTATGGAGGTTTAAGGTTTCGTATGGTGATGTAAGGTGTTCTTAGGAGCTGTGAGGCATCCTACATTAAACTAATGTTTTTTTTGAGTGGCTAATGTGGCATAAAGAGTCGTAAGATGTACTAAGTTGACGTACGATGATCAAATGACTCAGACGAATTCATTAGGCTTATTATGGAGGTTTAAGGTTTCGTATGGTGATGTAAGGTGTTCTTAGGAGCTGTAAGGCATCCAACATCATACTAACGTTCTTTTCGAGTTGCTAATGTGGCATGAAGAGTCGTAAGATGTACTAAGTTGTCGTACGATGATCAAATGACTCGGACGAATTCATTAGGCTTATTATGGAGGTTTAAGGTTTCGTATGGTGATGTAAGGTGTTCTTAGGAGCTGTAAGGCATTCTACATTATACTAACGTTCTTTTCGAGTTGCTAATGTGGCATGAAGATTCGTAAGATGTACTAAGTTGTCGTACGATGATCAAATGACTCGGACGAATTCATTAAGTTTATTATGGAGGTTTAAGGTTTCGTATGGTGATGTAAGAAGTTGTTAGGAGGTGTAAGGCAACCTACATCATACTAACGTTCTTTTCGAGTTGCTAATGTGGCATGAAGAGTCGTAAGATGTACTAAGTTGTCGTACGATGATCAAATGACTCGGACGAATACATTAAGTTTATTATGGAGGTTTAAGGTTTCGTATGGTGATGTAAGAAGTTGTTAGGAGGTGTAAGGCAACCTACATCATACTAACGTTCTTTTCGAGTTGCTAATGTGGCATGAAGAGTCGTAATATGTACTAAGTTGTTGTACGATGATCAAATAACTCAGACGAATTCATTAGGCTTATTATGGAGGTTTAAGGTTTCGTATGGTGATGTAAGGTGTTCTTAGGAGCTGTGAGGCATCCTACATTAAACTAATGTTTTTTTTGAGTTGCTAATGTGGCATAAAGAGTCGTAAGATGTACTAAGTTGACGTACGATGATCAAATGACTCAGACGAATTCATTAGGCTTATTATGGAGGTTTAAGGTTTCGTATGGTGATGTAAGGTGTTCTTAAGAGCTGTAAGGCATCCAACATCATACTAACGTTCTTTTCGAGTTGCTAATGTGGCATGAATAGTCGTAAGATGTACTAAGTTGTCGTACGATGATCAAATGACTCAGACGAATTCATTAGGCTTATTATGGAGGTTTAAGGTTTCGTATGGTGATGTAAGAAGTTGTTAGGAGGTGTAAGGCAACCTACATCATACTAACGTTCTTTTCGAGTTGCTAATGTGGCATGAAGAGTCGTAATATGTACTAAGTTGTCGTACGATGATCAAATAACTCGGACGAATTCATTAGGCTTATTATGGAGGTTTAAGGTTTCGTATGGTGATCTAAGGTGTTCTTAGGAGCTGTGAGGCATCCTACATTAAACTAATGTTTTTTTTGAGTTGCTAATGTGGCATAAAGAGTCGTAAGATGTACTAAGTTGACGTACGATGATCAAATGACTCAGACGAATTCATTAGGCTTATTATGGAGGTTTAAGGTTTCGTATGGTGATGTAAGGTGTTCTTAGGAGCTGTAAGGCATCCAACATCATACTAACGTTCTTTTCGAGTTGCTAATGTGGCATGAAGAGTCGTAAGATGTACTAAGTTGTCGTACGATGATCAAATGACTCGGACGAATTCATTAGGCTTATTATGGAGGTTTAAGGTTTCGTATGGTGATGTAAGGTGTTCTTAGGAGCTGTAAGGCATTCTACATTATACTAACGTTCTTTTCGAGTTGCTAATGTGGCATGAAGATTCGTAAGATGTACTTAGTTGTCGTACGATGATCAAATGACTCGGACGAATTCATTAAGTTTATTATGGAGGTTTAAGGTTTCGTATGGTGATGTAAGAAGTTGTTAGGAGGTGTAAGGCAACCTACATCATACTAACGTTCTTTTCGAGTTGCTAATGTGGCATGAAGAGTCGTAAGATGTACTAAGTTGTCGTACGATGATCAAATGACTCGGACGAATTCATTAAGTTTATTATGGAGGTTTAAGGTTTCGTATGGTGATGTAAGAAGTTGTTAGGAGGTGTAAGGCAACCTACATCATACTAACGTTCTTTTCGAGTTGCTAATGTGGCATGAAGAGTCTTAAGATGTACTAAGTTGTCGTACGATGATCAAATGACTCAGACGAATTCATTAGGCTTATTATGGAGGTTTAAGGTTTCGTATGGTGATGTAAGGTGTTCTTAGGAGCTGTAAGGCATCCAACATCATACTAACGTTCTTTTCGAGTTGCTAATGTGGCATGAAGAGTCGTAAGATGTACTAAGTTGTCGTACGATGATCAAATGACTCGGACGAATTCATTAGGCTTATTATTGAGGTTTAAGGTTTCGTATGGTGATGTAAGGTATTCTTAGGAGCTGTAAGGCATTCTACATTATACTAACGTTCTTTTCGAGTTGCTAATGTGGCATGAAGATTCGTAAGATGTACTAAGTTGTCGTACGATGATCAAATGACTCGGACGAATTCATTAAGTTTATTATGGAGGTTTAAGGTTTCGTATGGTGATGTAAGAAGTTGTTAGGAGGTGTAAGGCAACCTACATCATACTAACGTTCTTTTCGAGTTGCTAATGTGGCATGAAGAGTCGTAATATGTACTAAGTTGTCGTACGATGATCAAATAACTCGGACGAATTCATTAGGCTTATTATGGAGGTTTAAGGTTTCGTATGGTGATGTAAGGTGTTCTTAGGAGCTGTGAGGCATCCTACATTAAACTAATGTTTTTTTTGAGTTGCTAATGTGGCATAAAGAGTCGTAAGATGTACTAAGTTGACGTACGATGATCAAATGACTCAGACGAATTCATTAGGCTTATTATGGAGGTTTAAGGTTTCGTATGGTGATGTAAGGTGTTCTTAAGAGCTGTAAGGCATCCAACATCATACTAACGTTCTTTTCGAGTTGCTAATGTGGCATGAATAGTCGTAAGATGTACTAAGTTGTCGTACGATGATCAAATGACTCAGACGAATTCATTAGGCTTATTATGGAGGTTTAAGGTTTCGTATGGTGATGTAAGGTGTTCTTAGGAGCGGTAAGGCATCCAACATCATACTAACGTTCTTTTCGAGTTGCTAATGTGGCATGAAGAGTCGTAATATGTACTAAGTTGTCGTACGATGATCAAATAACTCGGACGAATTCATTAGGCTTATTATGGAGGTTTAAGGTTTCGTATGGTGATGTAAGGTGTTCTTAGGAGCTGTGAGGCATCCTACATTAAACTAATGTTTTTTTTGAGTTGCTAATGTGGCATAAAGAGTCGTAAGATGTACTAAGTTGACGTACGATGATCAAATGACTCAGACGAATTCATTAGGCTTATTATGGAGGTTTAAGGTTTCGTATGGTGATGTAAGGTGTTCTTAGGAGCTGTAAGGCATCCAACATCATACTAACGTTCTTTTCGAGTTGCTAATGTGGCATGAAGAGTCGTAAGATGTACTAAGTTGTCGTACGATGATCAAATGACTCGGACGAATTCATTAGGCTTATTATGGAGGTTTAAGGTTTCGTATGGTGATGTAAGGTGTTCTTAGGAGCTGTAAGGCATTCTACATTATACTAACGTTCTTTTCGAGTTGCTAATGTGGCATGAAGATTCGTAAGATGTACTAAGTTGTCGTACGATGATCAAATGACTCGGACGAATTCATTAAGTTTATTATGGAGGTTTAAGGTTTCGTATGGTGATGTAAGAAGTTGTTAGGAGGTGTAAGGCAACCTACATCATACTAACGTTCTTTTCGAGTTGCTAATGTGGCATGAAGAGTCGTAAGATGTACTAAGTTGTCGTACGATGATCAAATGACTCGGACGAATACATTAAGTTTATTATGGAGGTTTAAGGTTTCGTATGGTGATGTAAGAAGTTGTTAGGAGGTGTAAGGCAACCTACATCATACTAACGTTCTTTTCGAGTTGCTAATGTGGCATGAAGAGTCGTAATATGTACTAAGTTGTTGTACGATGATCAAATAACTCAGACGAATTCATTAGGCTTATTATGGAGGTTTAAGGTTTCGTATGGTGATGTAAGGTGTTCTTAGGAGCTGTGAGGCATCCTACATTAAACTAATGTTTTTTTTGAGTTGCTAATGTGGCATAAAGAGTCGTAAGATGTACTAAGTTGACGTACGATGATCAAATGACTCAGACGAATTCATTAGGCTTATTATGGAGGTTTAAGGTTTCGTATGGTGATGTAAGGTGTTCTTAAGAGCTGTAAGGCATCCAACATCATACTAACGTTCTTTTCGAGTTGCTAATGTGGCATGAATAGTCGTAAGATGTACTAAGTTGTCTTACGATGATCAAATGACTCAGACGAATTCATTAGGCTTATTATGGAGGTTTAAGGTTTCGTATGGTGATGTAAGAAGTTGTTAGGAGGTGTAAGGCAACCTACATCATACTAACGTTCTTTTCGAGTTGCTAATGTGGCATGAAGAGTCGTAATATGTACTAAGTTGTCGTACGATGATCAAATAACTCGGACGAATTCATTAGGCTTATTATGGAGGTTTAAGGTTTCGTATGGTGATGTAAGGTGTTCTTAGGAGCTGTGAGGCATCCTACATTAAACTAATGTTTTTTTTGAGTTGCTAATGTGGCATAAAGAGTCGTAAGATGTACTAAGTTGACGTACGATGATCAAATGACTCAGACGAATTCATTAGGCTTATTATGGAGGTTTAAGGTTTCGTATGGTGATGTAAGGTGTTCTTAGGAGCTGTAAGGCATCCAACATCATACTAACGTTCTTTTCGAGTTGCTAATGTGGCATGAAGAGTCGTAAGATGTACTAAGTTGTCGTACGATGATCAAATGACTCGGACGAATTCATTAGGCTTATTATTGAGGTTTAAGGTTTCGTATGGTGATGTAAGGTATTCTTAGGAGCTGTAAGGCATTCTACATTATACTAACGTTCTTTTCGAGTTGCTAATGTGGCATGAAGATTCGTAAGATGTACTAAGTTGTCGTACGATGATCAAATGACTCGGACGAATTCATTAAGTTTATTATGGAGGTTTAAGGTTTCGTATGGTGATGTAAGAAGTTGTTAGGAGGTGTAAGGCAACCTACATCATACTAACGTTCTTTTCGAGTTGCTAATGTGGCATGAAGAGTCGTAAGATGTACTAAGTTGTCGTACGATGATCAAATGACTCGGACGAATACATTAAGTTTATTATGGAGGTTTAAGGTTTCGTATGGTGATGTAAGAAGTTGTTAGGAGGTGTAAGGCAACCTACATCATACTAACGTTCTTTTCGAGTTGCTAATGTGGCATGAAGAGTCGTAATATGTACTAAGTTGTGGTACGATGATCAAATAACTCAGACGAATTCATTAGGCTTATTATGGAGGTTTAAGGTTTCGTATGGTGATGTAAGGTGTTCTTAGGAGCTGTGAGGCATCCTACATTAAACTAATGTTTTTTTTGAGTTGCTAATGTGGCATAAAGAGTCGTAAGATGTACTAAGTTGACGTACGATGATCAAATGACTCAGACGAATTCATTAGGCTTATTATGGAGGTTTAAGGTTTCGTATGGTGATGTAAGGTGTTCTTAAGAGCTGTAAGGCATCCAACATCATACTAACGTTCTTTTCGAGTTGCTAATGTGGCATGAATAGTCGTAAGATGTACTAAGTTGTCGTACGATGATCAAATGACTCAGACGAATTCATTAGGCTTATTATGGAGGTTTAAGGTTTCGTATGGTGATGTAAGAAGTTGTTAGGAGGTGTAAGGCAACCTACATCATACTAACGTTCTTTTCGAGTTGCTAATGTGGCATGAAGAGTCGTAATATGTACTAAGTTGTCGTACGATGATCAAATAACTCGGACGAATTCATTAGGCTTATTATGGAGGTTTAAGGTTTCGTATGGTGATGTAAGGTGTTCTTAGGAGCTGTGAGGCATCCTACATTAAACTAATGTTTTTTTTGAGTTGCTAATGTGGCATAAAGAGTCGTAAGATGTACTAAGTTGACGTACGATGATCAAATGACTCAGACGAATTCATTAGGCTTATTATGGAGGTTTAAGGTTTCGTATGGTGATGTAAGGTGTTCTTAGGAGCTGTAAGGCATCCAACATCATACTAACGTTCTTTTCGAGTTGCTAATGTGGCATGAAGAGTCGTAAGATGTACTAAGTTGTCGTACGATGATCAAATGACTCGGACGAATTCATTAGGCTTATTATGGAGGTTTAAGGTTTCGTATGGTGATGTAAGGTGTTCTTAGGAGCTGTAAGGCATTCTACATTATACTAACGTTCTTTTCGAGTTGCTAATGTGGCATGAAGATTCGTAAGATGTACTTAGTTGTCGTACGATGATCAAATGACTCGGACGAATTCATTAAGTTTATTATGGAGGTTTAAGGTTTCGTATGGTGATGTAAGAAGTTGTTAGGAGGTGTAAGGCAACCTACATCATACTAACGTTCTTTTCGAGTTGCTAATGTGGCATGAAGAGTCGTAAGATGTACTAAGTTGTCGTACGATGATCAAATGACTCGGACGAATTCATTAAGTTTATTATGGAGGTTTAAGGTTTCGTATGGTGATGTAAGAAGTTGTTAGGAGGTGTAAGGCAACCTACATCATACTAACGTTCTTTTCGAGTTGCTAATGTGGCATGAAGAGTCTTAAGATGTACTAAGTTGTCGTACGATGATCAAATGACTCAGACGAATTCATTAGGCTTATTATGGAGGTTTAAGGTTTCGTATGGTGATGTAAGGTGTTCTTAGGAGCTGTAAGGCATCCAACATCATACTAACGTTCTTTTCGAGTTGCTAATGTGGCATGAAGAGTCGTAAGATGTACTAAGTTGTCGTACGATGATCAAATGACTCGGACGAATTCATTAGGCTTATTATTGAGGTTTAAGGTTTCGTATGGTGATGTAATGTATTCTTAGGAGCTGTAAGGCATTCTACATTATACTAACGTTCTTTTCGAGTTGCTAATGTGGCATGAAGATTCGTAAGATGTACTAAGTTGTCGTACGATGATCAAATGACTCGGACGAATTCATTAAGTTTATTATGGAGGTTTAAGGTTTCGTATGGTGATGTAAGAAGTTGTTAGGAGGTGTAAGGCAACCTACATCATACTAACGTTCTTTTCGAGTTGCTAATGTGGCATGAAGAGTCGTAATATGTACTAAGTTGTCGTACGATGATCAAATAACTCGGACGAATTCATTAGGCTTATTATGGAGGTTTAAGGTTTCGTATGGTGATGTAAGGTGTTCTTAGGAGCTGTAAGGCATCCTACACTATACTAACGTTCTTTTCGAGTTGCTAATGTGGCATGAAGAGTCGTAAGATGTACTAAGTTGCCGTACGATGATCAAATAACTCGGACGAATTCATTAGGCTTATTATGGAGGTTTAAGGTTTCGTATGGTGATGTAAGGTGTTCTTAGGAGCTGTGAGGCATCCTACATTAAACTAATGTTTTTTTTGAGTTGCTAATGTGGCATAAAGAGTCGTAAGATGTACTAAGTTGACGTACGATGATCAAATGACTCAGACGAATTCTTTAGGCTTATTATGGAGGTTTAAGGTTTCGTATGGTGATGTAAGGTGTTCTTAGGAGCGGTAAGGCATCCAACATCATACTAACGTTCTTTTCGAGTTGCTAATGTGGCATGAAGAGTCGTAATATGTACTAAGTTGTCGTACGATGATCAAATAACTCGGACGAATTCATTAGGCTTATTATGGAGGTTTAAGGTTTCGTATGGTGATGTAAGGTGTTCTTAGGAGCTGTGAGGCATCCTACATTAAACTAATGTTTTTTTTGAGTTGCTAATGTGGCATAAAGAGTCGTAAGATGTACTAAGTTGACGTACGATGATCAAATGACTCAGACGAATTCATTAGGCTTATTATGGAGGTTTAAGGTTTCGTATGGTGATGTAAGGTGTTCTTAAGAACTGTAAGGCATCCAACATCATACTAACGTTCTTTTCGAGTTGCTAATGTGGCATGAAGAGTCGTAAGATGTACTAAGTTGTCGTACGATGATCAAATGACTCAGACGAATTCATTAGGCTTATTATGGAGGTTTAAGGTTTCGTATGGTGATGTAAGAAGTTGTTAGGAGGTGTAAGGCAACCTACATCATACTAACGTTCTTTTCGAGTTGCTAATGTGGCATGAAGAGTCTTAAGATGTACTAAGTTGTCGTACGATGATCAAATGACTCAGACGAATTCATTAGGCTTATTATGGAGGTTTAAGGTTTCGTATGGTGATGTAAGGTGTTCTTAGGAGCTGTAAGGCATCCTACATTATACTAACGTTCTTTTCGAGTTGCTAATGTGGCATGAAGAGTCATAAGATGTACTAAGTTGCCGTACGATGATCAAATAACTCGGATGAATTCATTAGGCTTATTATGGAGGTTTAAGGTTTCGTATGGTGATGTAAGGTGTTCTTAGGAGCTGTGAGGCATCCTACATTAAACTAACGTTCTTTTCGAGTTGCTAATGTGGCATGAAGATTCGTAAGATGTACTAAGTTGTCGTACGATGATCAAATGACTCGGACGAATTCATTAAGTTTATTATGGAGGTTTAAGGTTTCGTATGGTGATGTAAGAAGTTGTTAGGAGGTGTAAGGCAACCTACATCATACTAACGTTCTTTTCGAGTTGCTAATGTGGCATGAAGAGTCTTAAGATGTACTAAGTTGTCGTACGATGATCAAATGACTCAGACGAATTCATTAGGCTTATTATGGAGGTTTAAGGTTTCGTATGGTGATGTAAGGTGTTCTTAGGAGCTGTAAGGCATCCTACATTATACTAACGTTCTTTTCGAGTTGCTAATGTGGCATGAAGAGTCATAAGATGTACTAAGTTGCCGTACGATGATCAAATAACTCGGACGAATTCATTAGGCTTATTATGGAGGTTTAAGGTTTCGTATGGTGATGTAAGGTGTTCTTAGGAGCTGTGAGGCATCCTACATTAAACTAATGTTTTTTTTGAGTTGCTAATGTGGCATAAAGAGTCGTAAGATGTACTAAGTTGACGTACGATGATCAAATGACTCAGACGAATTCATTAGGCTTATTATGGAGGTTTAAGGTTTCGTATGGTGATGTAAGGTGTTCTTAGGAGCGGTAAGGCATCCAACATCATACTAACGTTCTTTTCGAGTTGCTAATGTGGCATGAAGAGTCGTAATATGTACTAAGTTGTCGTACGATGATCAAATAACTCGGACGAATTCATTAGGCTTATTATGGAGGTTTAAGGTTTCGTATGGTGATGTAAGGTGTTCTTAGGAGCTGTGAGGCATCCTACATTAAACTAATGTTTTTTTTGAGTTGCTAATGTGGCATAAAGAGTCGTAAGATGTACTAAGTTGACGTACGATGATCAAATGACTCAGACGAATTCATTAGGCTTATTATGGAGGTTTAAGGTTTCGTATGGTGATGTAAGGTGTTCTTAAGAACTGTAAGGCATCCAACATCATACTAACGTTCTTTTCGAGTTGCTAATGTGGCATGAAGAGTCGTAAGATGTACTAAGTTGTCGTACGATGATCAAATGACTCAGACGAATTCATTAGGCTTATTATGGAGGTTTAAGGTTTCGTATGGTGATGTAAGAAGTTGTTAGGAGGTGTAAGGCAACCTACATCATACTAACGTTCTTTTCGAGTTGCTAATGTGGCATGAAGAGTCTTAAGATGTACTAAGTTGTCGTACGATGATCAAATGACTCAGACGAATTCATTAGGCTTATTATGGAGGTTTAAGGTTTCGTATGGTGATGTAAGGTGTTCTTAGGAGCTGTAAGGCATCCAACATCATACTAACGTTCTTTTCGAGTTGCTAATGTGGCATGAAGAGTCGTAAGATGTACTAAGTTGTCGTACGATGATCAAATGACTCGGACGAATTCATTATGCTTATTATTGAGGTTTAAGGTTTCGTATGGTGATGTAAGGTATTCTTAGGAGCTGTAAGGCATTCTACATTATACTAACGTTCTTTTCGAGTTGCTAATGTGGCATGAAGATTCGTAAGATGTACTAAGTTGTCGTACGATGATCAAATGACTCGGACGAATTCATTAAGTTTATTATGGAGGTTTAAGGTTTCGTATGGTGATGTAAGAAGTTGTTAGGAGGTGTAAGGCAACCTACATCATACTAACGTTCTTTTCGAGTTGCTAATGTGGCATGAAGAGTCTTAAGATGTACTAAGTTGTCGTACGATGATCAAATGACTCAGACGAATTCATTAGGCTTATTATGGAGGTTTAAGGTTTCGTATGGTGATGTAAGGTGTTCTTAGGAGCTGTAAGGCATCCTACATTATACTAACGTTCTTTTCGAGTTGCTAATGTGGCATGAAGAGTCATAAGATGTACTAAGTTGCCGTACGATGATCAAATAACTCGGACGAATTCATTAGGCTTATTATGGAGGTTTAAGGTTTCGTATGGTGATGTAAGGTGTTCTTAGGAGCTGTGAGGCATCCTACATTAAACTAATGTTTTTTTTGAGTTGCTAATGTGGCATAAAGAGTCGTAAGATGTACTAAGTTGACGTACGATGATCAAATGACTCAGACGAATTCATTAGGCTTATTATGGAGGTTTAAGGTTTCGTATGGTGATGTAAGGTGTTCTTAGGAGCGGTAAGGCATCCAACATCATACTAACGTTCTTTTCGAGTTGCTAATGTGGCATGAAGAGTCGTAATATGTACTAAGTTGTCGTACGATGATCAAATAACTCGGACGAATTCATTAGGCTTATTATGGAGGTTTAAGGTTTCGTATGGTGATGTAAGGTGTTCTTAGGAGCTGTGAGGCATCCTACATTAAACTAATGTTTTTTTTGAGTTGCTAATGTGGCATAAAGAGTCGTAAGATGTACTAAGTTGACGTACGATGATCAAATGACTCAGACGAATTCATTAGGCTTATTATGGAGGTTTAAGGTTTCGTATGGTGATGTAAGGTGTTCTTAAGAACTGTAAGGCATCCAACATCATACTAACGTTCTTTTCGAGTTGCTAATGTGGCATGAAGAGTCGTAAGATGTACTAAGTTGTCGTACGATGATCAAATGACTCAGACGAATTCATTAGGCTTATTATGGAGGTTTAAGGTTTCGTATGGTGATGTAAGGTGTTCTTAGGAGCTGTAAGGCATCCAACATCATACTAACGTTCTTTTCGAGTTGCTAATGTGGCATGAAGAGTCGTAAGATGTACTAAGTTGTCGTACGATGATCAAATGACTCGGACGAATTCATTAGGCTTATTATTGAGGTTTAAGGTTTCGTATGGTGATGTAAGGTATTCTTAGGAGCTGTAAGGCATTCTACATTATACTAACGTTCTTTTCGAGTTGCTAATGTGGCATGAAGATTCGTAAGATGTACTAAGTTGTCGTACGATGATCAAATGACTCGGACGAATTCATTAAGTTTATTATGGAGGTTTAAGGTTTCGTATGGTGATGTAAGAAGTTGTTAGGAGGTGTAAGGCAACCTACATCATACTAACGTTCTTTTCGAGTTGCTTATGTGGCATGAAGAGTCTTAAGATGTACTAAGTTGTCGTACGATGATCAAATGACTCGGACGAATTCATTAGGCTTATTGTGGAGGTTTAAGGTTTCGTATGGTGATGTAAGGTGTTCTTAGGAGCTGTAAGGCATTCTACATTATACTAACGTTCTTTTCGAGTTGCTAATGTGGCATGAAGATTCGTAAGATGTACTAAGTTGTCGTACGATGATCAAATGACTCGGACGAATTCATTAAGTTTATTATGGAGGTTTAAGGTTTCGTATGGTGATGTAAGAAGTTGTTAGGAGGTGTAAGGCAACCTACATCATACTAACGTTCTTTTCGAGTTGCTAATGTGGCATGAAGAGTCGTAAGATGTACTAAGTTGTCGTACGATGATCAAATGACTCGGACGAATTTATTAGGCTTATTATGGTGGTTTAAGGTTTCGTATGGTGATGTAAGGTGTTCTTAAGAGCTGTAAGGCATCCTACATCATACTAACGTTCTTTTCGAGTTGCTAATGTGGCATGAAGAGTCGTAAGATGTACTAAGTTGTCGTACGATGATCAAATGACTCGGACGAATTCATTAGGCTTATTATGGAGGTTTAAGGTTTCGTATGGTGATGTAAGGTGTTCTTAGGAGCTGTAAGGCATTCTACATTATACTAACGTTCTTTTCGAGTTGCTAATGTGGCATGAAGATTCGTAAGATGTACTAAGTTGTCGTACGATGATCAAATGACTCGGACGAATTCATTAAGTTTATTATGGAGGTTTAAGGTTTCGTATGGTGATGTAAGAAGTTGTTAGGAGGTGTAAGGCAACCTACATCATACTAACGTTCTTTTCGAGTTGCTAATGTGGCATGAAGAGTCTTAAGATGTACTAAGTTGTCGTACGATGATCAAATGACTCAGACGAATTCATTAGGCTTATTATGGAGGTTTAAGGTTTCGTATGGTGATGTAAGGTGTTCTTAGGAGCTGTAAGGCATCCTACATTATACTAACGTTCTTTTCGAGTTGCTAATGTGGCATGAAGAGTCATAAGATGTACTAAGTTGCCGTACGATGATCAAATAACTCGGACGAATTCATTAGGCTTATTATGGAGGTTTAAGGTTTCGTATGGTGATGTAAGGTGTTCTTAGGAGCTGTGAGGCATCCTACATTAAACTAATGTTTTTTTTTAGTTGCTAATGTGGCATAAAGAGTCGTAAGATGTACTAAGTTGACGTACGATGATCAAATGACTCAGACGAATTCATTAGGCTTATTATGGAGGTTTAAGGTTTCGTATGGTGATGTAAGGTGTTCTTAGGAGCGGTAAGGCATCCAACATCATACTAACGTTCTTTTCGAGTTGCTAATGTGGCATGAAGAGTCGTAATATGTACTAAGTTGTCGTACGATGATCAAATAACTCGGACGAATTCATTAGGCTTATTATGGAGGTTTAAGGTTTCGTATGGTGATGTAAGGTGTTCTTAGGAGCTGTGAGGCATCCTACATTAAACTAATGTTTTTTTTGAGTTGCTAATGTGGCATAAAGAGTCGTAAGATGTACTAAGTTGACGTACGATGATCAAATGACTCAGACGAATTCATTAGGCTTATTATGGAGGTTTAAGGTTTCGTATGGTGATGTAAGGTGTTCTTAAGAACTGTAAGGCATCCAACATCATACTAACGTTCTTTTCGAGTTGCTAATGTGGCATGAAGAGTCGTAAGATGTACTAAGTTGTCGTACGATGATCAAATGACTCAGACGAATTCATTAGGCTTATTATGGAGGTTTAAGGTTTCGTATGGTGATGTAAGGTGTTCTTAGGAGCTGTAAGGCATCCAACATCATACTAACGTTCTTTTCGAGTTGCTAATGTGGCATGAAGAGTCGTAAGATGTACTAAGTTGTCGTACGATGATCAAATGACTCGGACGAATTCATTAGGCTTATTATTGAGGTTTAAGGTTTCGTATGGTGATGTAAGGTATTCTTAGGAGCTGTAAGGCATTCTACATTAAACTAACGTTCTTTTCGAGTTGCTAATGTGGCATGAAGATTCGTAAGATGTACTAAGTTGTCGTACGATGATCAAATGACTCGGACGAATTCATTAAGTTTATTATGGAGGTTTAAGGTTTCGTATGGTGATGTAAGAAGTTGTTAGGAGGTGTAAGGCAACCTACATCATACTAACGTTCTTTTCGAGTTGCTAATGTGGCATGAAGAGTCTTAAGATGTACTAAGTTGTCGTACGATGATCAAATGACTCGGACGAATTCATTAGGCTTATTATGGAGGTTTAAGGTTTCGTATGGTGATGTAAGGTGTTCTTAGGAGCTGTAAGGCATTCTACATTATACTAACGTTCTTTTCGAGTTGCTAATGTGGCATGAAGATTCGTAAGATGTACTAAGTTGTCGTACGATGATCAAATGACTCGGACGAATTCATTAAGTTTATTATGGAGGTTTAAGGTTTCGTATGGTGATGTAAGAAGTTGTTAGGAGGTGTAAGGCAACCTACATCATACTAACGTTCTTTTCGAGTTGCTAATGTGGCATGAAGAGTCGTAAGATGTACTAAGTTGTCGTACGATGATCAAATGACTCGGACGAATTTATTAGGCTTATTATGGTGGTTTAAGGTTTCGTATGGTGATGTAAGGTGTTCTTAAGAGCTGTAAGGCATCCTACATCATACTAACGTTCTTTTCGAGTTGCTAATGTGGCATGAAGAGTCGTAAGATGTACTAAGTTGTCGTACGATGATCAAATGACTCGGACGAATTCATTAGGCTTATTATGGAGGTTTAAGGTTTCGTATGGTGATGTAAGGTGTTCTTAGGAGCTGTAAGGCATTCTACATTATACTAACGTTCTTTTCGAGTTGCTAATGTGGCATGAAGATTCGTAAGATGTACTAAGTTGTCGTACGATGATCAAATGACTCGGACGAATTCATTAGGCTTATTATGGAGGTTTAAGGTTTCGTATGGTGATGTAAGAAGTTGTTAGGAGGTGTAAGGCAACCTACATCATACTAACGTTCTTTTCGAGTTGCTAATGTGGCATAAAGAGTCGTAAGATGTACTAAGTTGACGTACGATGATCAAATGACTCAGACGAATTCATTAGGCTTATTATGGAGGTTTAAGGTTTCGTATGGTGATGTAAGAAGTTGTTAGGAGGTGTAAGGCAACCTACATCATACTAACGTTCTTTTCGAGTTGCTAATGTGGCATGAAGAGTCTTAAGATGTACTAAGTTGTCGTACGATGATCAAATGACTCAGACGAATTCATTAGGCTTATTATGGAGGTTTAAGGTTTCGTATGGTGATGTAAGGTGTTCTTAGGAGCTGTAAGGCATCCAACATCATACTAACGTTCTTTTCGAGTTGCTAATGTGGCATGAAGAGTCGTAAGATGTACTAAGTTGTCGTACGATGATCAAATGACTCGGACGAATTCATTAGGCTTATTATGGAGGTTTAAGGTTTCGTATGGTGATGTAAGGTGTTCTTAGGAGCTGTAAGGCATTCTACATTATACTAACGTTCTTTTCGAGTTGCTAATGTGGCATGAAGATTCGTAAGATGTACTAAGTTGTCGTACGATGATCAAATGACTCGGACGAATTCATTAAGTTTATTATGGAGGTTTAAGGTTTCGTATGGTGATGTAAGAAGTTGTTAGGAGGTGTAAGGCAACCTACATCATACTAACGTTCTTTTCGAGTTGCTAATGTGGCATGAAGATTCGTAAGATGTACTAAGTTGTCGTACGATGATCAAATGACTCGGACGAATTCATTAAGTTTATTATGGAGGTTTAAGGTTTCGTATGGTGATGTAAGAAGTTGTTAGGAGGTGTAAGGCAACCTACATCATACTAACGTTCTTTTCGAGTTGCTAATGTGGCATGAAGAGTCGTAAGATGTACTAAGTTGTCGTACGATGATCAAATGACTCAGACGAAGTCATTAGGCTTATTATGGAGGTTTAAGGTTTCGTATGGTGATGTAAGGTGTTCTTAGGAGCTGTAAGGCATCCAACATCATACTAACGTTCTTTTCGAGTTGCTAATGTGGCATGAAGAGTCGTAAGATGTACTAAGTTGTCGTACGATAATCAAATGACTCGGACGAATTCATTAGGCTTATTATGGTGGTTTAAGGTTTCGTATGGTGATGTAAGGTGTTCTTAGGAGCTGTAAGGCATCCAACATCATACTAACGTTCTTTTCGAGTTGCTAATGTGGCATGAAGAGTCGTAAGATGTACTAAGTTGTCGTACGATGATCAAATGACTCGGACGAATTCATTAGGCTTATTATAGAGGTTTAAGGTTTCGTATGGTGATGTAAGAAGTTGTTAGGAGGTGTAAGGCAACCTACATCATACTAACGTTCTTTTCGAGTTGCTAATGTGGCATGAAGAGTCTTTTTTTTTGGGTAAAGGGTTACCCCGGTGATTCTATTATAAAGACAACCGTCAATGAAGTACAAGTAGTGAGGAAGCGTTCCACACTAGTTCATATATGGGACAGGCCCCACATATGTGAACATAACAACAAAAAAACCCACAAAACAACACCAAGACAAACCAAACAATCTAGCCTACCACAAATTGATGACATAATCAAAATTAAATAAAAAACCATTTCATCAGCCGCCATCATCAAAAGTGTAGATTCCAACCCAAAGAAACCTCAACCAATATTGCCAGCAGATCAACTCCCTAGTAATCCAGAATATCAGACAAACCATTAACACCCGATGTAGAAGGAGTACCTGCCCTCTTAGAACCCGATGGAGATTCTAGCGCCATTGCCATGCTCATCATATACCTTGCCATCCCATTATCCATATCTAAAACCTCATCCACTTCCGAATCCGAGTCAAACCTAGAGCTTTCCTTATCCATGTTCCCTTTCACCTTGTCTGTCTCAATTTCATCTATTTTCTCCGCAGATAACGCCTCAAAAGGGTTTGATGTAGTTAGATCAGATTTACCCATATTTGAACCACTTTTAGTCTCCATAGTATCAATCTTTGTCACTTGCTTTGTAACATGTTGCACTTCCTTCCCTTTTTTGTTAACTGGATGGTACTCGAATTGGGGCTTTTTTAAAGCAACCCCAAATCTTTTTGCAGCTTTCTTACCCTTTACTTCCTTAAACCCTTTATCATCCTCTCTAGCATTTGTGGTCTGCTCATGCTTATTCGTATTAGTACAATCAGCATCATTATGGCCAAAAACACAACAATGACCACATCTTGGAGGCTTCCACTCATACTCAACCATCACATGTGCTGCTCCAAACCCATCCCCCTCTAATTCTGGAATAGCAACAGATATCTCTTCTTTAAACCCCGCATCCGCTGAGATCTCAACCAAAGCTCTTGCAAAGCTACTTCTACCCCACGTGTTTGCACACATAGAGCTTGTGAATGAATCCAACAACTTTGGAGTCCCAATTTGCGAAACCAAAAGACTCAAACCAACATCAGAATAAGCTACCAACGGAATATCATGCAATTTTACCCAAACAGATACATTCTTGATATCATCCTTGTGTAGCTTTGTGTTAGGGGACCAGACATTCAGGATAATCGGTTTATTACGAATTATCCAAGGCCCTGCTTCGATCACATCCATCATCCCCTTCCTATCATTAAACTTAAAAAAGAAAAAGCCATTTGCATTCATCATTGACTTTTGCAAGCCAAATTTTTTCCAATGAGTTTTAGCAAAGTATTCAACCACTGGATACGCTACCCTATCCCCCAAAAAGTAGCCATACAAAGTAAATTCAAGTTTATTACAAATCATACGGACAGTCTCTTTGGGTAATACAACATCAAAACCTTCTTTTTTCTCCTCATTCACCATATAACCGAACTTAACTGGTGTTATAGGTAATTCAGACTTTGGTTGAACAATAGCAGCATACGTTGTATTCAAATTAGACTTACCGGGCGCATCATTCACACTAGTCGCATGAGCAAGAGAACCCACAGATGCATCAACCGTATGCTTGTGAACTGAATCAGTCATGTGAGATGAATCAGTCGTATGACTTGTTGTATCATTATGCTTAGCCGTGTCAACCCCATGAGGTTCAAGATTTGTTGTATCATTCTGCTTAGCCGTGTCAACCCCATGAGGCAGATTAGGGTTTATGGATGAACCCCTAATCGCCTTTTCCTGATTCAACAAATTGCAACGTGGATTGCCATCGATCTTTAGCACCTTACTAGCCAAATTACCACCTTTCATACTCGTTTTTATGATCAGAAACGAATCTGATATAAAAACCCAAGAACAGGCCAAACCCTAATTGCACAAAAGAAACTAGGGTTTTAGGTACTATATGACACTAGATGAACGAATTAAGGATCAAGTAACAAACCCAAGAATCAAGAAACGATCAAGAAAGAAGAAACGAATCAAGAAATCAGATTGGCATGAAGAGTCTTAAGATGTACTAAGTTGTCGTACGATGATCAAATGACTCAGACGAATTCATTAGGCTTATTATGGAGGTTTAAGGTTTCGTATGGTGATGTAAGGTGTTCTTAGGAGCTGTAAGGCATCCAACATCATACTAACGTTCTTTTCGAGTTGCTAATGTGGCATGAAGAGTCGTAAGATGTACTAAGTTGTCGTACGATGATCAAATGACTCGGACGAATTCATTAGGCTTATTATGGAGGTTTAAGGTTTCGTATGGTGATGTTAGGTATTCTTAGGAGCTGTAAGGCATTCTACATTATACTAACGTTCTTTTCGAGTTGCTAATGTGGCATGAAGATTCGTAAGATGTACTAAGTTGTCGTACGATGATCAAATGACTCGGACGAATTCATTAGGCTTATTATGGAGGTTTAAGGTTTCGTATGGTGATGTAAGGTGTTCTTAAGAGCTGTGAGGCATCCTACATTAAACTAATGTTTTTTTTGAGTTGCTAATGTGGCATAAAGAGTCGTAAGATGTACTAAGTTGACGTACGATGATCAAATGACTCAGACGAATTCATTAGGCTTATTATGGAGGTTTAAGGTTTCGTATGGTGATGTAAGGTGTTCTTAGGAGCTGTAAGGCATCCAACATCATACTAACGTTCTTTTCGAGTTGCTAATGTGGCATGAAGAGTCGTAAGATGTACTAAGTTGTCGTACGATGATCAAATGACTCGGACGAATTCATTAGGCTTATTATGGAGGTTTAAGGTTTCGTATGGTGATGTAAGGTGTTCTTAGGAGCTGTAAGGCATTCTACATTATACTAACGTTCTTTTCGAGTTGCTAATGTGGCATGAAGATTCGTAAGATGTACTAAGTTGTCGTACGATGATCAAATGACTCGGACGAATTCATTAAGTTTATTATGGAGGTTTAAGGTTTCGTATGGTGATGTAAGAAGTTGTTAGGAGGTGTAAGGCAACCTAGATCATACTAACGTTCTTTTCGAGTTGCTAATGTGGCAGGAAGAGTCGTAAGATGTACTAAGTTGTCGTACGATGATCAAATGACTCGGACGAATTCATTAGGCTTATTATGGAGGTTTAAGGTTTCGTATGGTGATGTAAGGTGTTCTTAGGAGCGGTAAGGCATCCAACATCATACTAACGTTCTTTTCGAGTTGCTAATGTGGCATGAAGAGTCGTAATATGTACTAAGTTGTCGTACGATGATCAAATAACTCGGACGAATTCATTAGGCTTATTATGGAGGTTTAAGGTTTCGTATGGTGATGTAAGGTGTTCTTAAGAGCTGTGAGGCATCCTACATTAAACTAATGTTTTTTTGAGTTGCTAATGTGGCATAAAGAGTCGTAAGATGTACTAAGTTGACGTACGATGATCAAATGACTCAGACGAATTCATTAGGCTTATTATGGAGGTTTAAGGTTTCGTATGGTGATGTAAGGTGTTCTTAGGAGCTGTAAGGCATCCAACATCATACTAACGTTCTTTTCGAGTTGCTAATGTGGCATGAAGAGTCGTAAGATGTACTAAGTTGTCGTACGATGATCAAATGACTCGGACGAATTCATTAGGCTTATTATGGAGGTTTAAGGTTTCGTATGGTGATGTAAGGTGTTCTTAGGAGCTGTAAGGCATTCTACATTATACTAACGTTCTTTTCGAGTTGCTAATGTGGCATGAAGATTCGTAAGATGTACTAAGTTGTCGTACGATGATCAAATAACTCGGACGAATTCATTAAGTTTATTATGGAGGTTTAAGGTTTCGTATGGTGATGTAAGAAGTTGTTAGGAGGTGTAAGGCAACCTACATCATACTAACGTTCTTTTCGAGTTGCTAATGTGGCATGAAGAGTCGTAAGATGTACTAAGTTGTCGTACGATGATCAAATGACTCGGACGAATTTATTAGGCTTATTATGGTGGTTTAAGGTTTCGTATGGTGATGTAAGGTGTTCTTAAGAGCTGTAAGGCATCCTACATCATACTAACGTTCTTTTCGAGTTGCTAATGTGGCATGAAGAGTCGTAAGATGTACTAAGTTGTCGTACGATGATCAAATGACTCGGACGAATTCATTAGGCTTATTATGGAGGTTTAAGGTTTCGTATGGTGATGTAAGGTGTTCTTAGGAGCTGTAAGGCATTCTACATTATACTAACGTTCTTTTCGAGTTGCTAATGTGGCATGAAGATTCGTAAGATGTACTAAGTTGTCGTACGATGATCAAATGACTCGGACGAATTCATTAGGCTTATTATGGAGGTTTAAGGTTTCGTATGGTGATGTAAGAAGTTGTTAGGAGGTGTAAGGCAACCTACATCATACTAACGTTCTTTTCGAGTTGCTAATGTGGCATAAAGAGTCGTAAGATGTACTAAGTTGACGTACGATGATCAAATGACTCAGACGAATTCATTAGGCTTATTATGGAGGTTTAAGGTTTCGTATGGTGATGTAAGAAGTTGTTAGGAGGTGTAAGGCAACCTACATCATACTAGCGTTCTTTTCGAGTTGCTAATGTGGCATGAAGAGTCTTAAGATGTACTAAGTTGTCGTACGATGATCAAATGACTCAGACAAATTCATTAGGCTTATTATGGAGGTTTAAGGTTTCGTATGGTGATGTAAGGTGTTCTTAGGAGCTGTAAGGCATCCAACATCATACTAACGTTCTTTTCGAGTTGCTAATGTGGCATGAAGAGTCGTAAGATGTACTAAGTTGTCGTACGATGATCAAATGACTCGGACGAATTCATTAGGCTTATTATGGAGGTTTAAGGTTTCGTATGGTGATGTAAGGTGTTCTTAGGAGCTGTAAGGCATTCTACATTATACTAACGTTCTTTTCGAGTTGCTAATGTGGCATGAAGATTCGTAAGATGTACTAAGTTGTCGTACGATGATCAAATGACTCGGACGAATTCATTAAGTTTATTATGGAGGTTTAAGGTTTCGTATGGTGATGTAAGAAGTTGTTAGGAGGTGTAAGGCAACCTACATCATACTAACGTTCTTTTCGAGTTGCTAATGTGGCATAAAGAGTGGTAAGATGTACTAAGTTGACGTACGATGATCAAATGACTCAGACGAATTCATTAGGCTTATTATGGAGGTTTAAGGTTTCGTATGGTGATGTAAGAAGTTGTTAGGAGGTGTAAGGCAACCTACATCATACTAACGTTCTTTTCGAGTTGCTAATGTGGCATGAAGAGTCTTAAGATGTACTAAGTTGTCGTACGATGATCAAATGACTCAGACGAATTCATTAGGCTTATTATGGAGGTTTAAGGTTTCGTATGGTGATGTAAGGTGTTCTTAGGAGCTGTAAGGCATCGAACATCATACTAAGGTTCTTTTCGAGTTGCTAATGTGGCATGAAGAGTCGTAAGATGTACTAAGTTGTCGTACGATGATCAAATGACTCGGACGAATTCATTAGGCTTATTATGGAGGTTTAAGGTTTCGTATGGTGATGTAAGGTGTTCTTAGGAGCTGTAAGGCATTCTACATTATACTAACGTTCTTTTCGAGTTGCTAATGTGGCATGAAGATTCGTAAGATGTACTAAGTTGTCGTACGATGATCAAATGACTCGGACGAATTCATTAAGTTTATTATGGAGGTTTAAGGTTTCGTATGGTGATGTAAGAAGTTGTTAGGAGGTGTAAGGCAACCTACATCATACTAACGTTCTTTTTGAGTTGCTAATGTGGCATGAAGAGTCTTAAGATGTACTAAGTTGTCGTACGATGATCAAATGACTCAGACGAATTCATTAGGCTTATTATGGAGGTTTAAGGTTTCGTATGGTGATGTAAGGTGTTCTTAGGAGCTATAAGGCATCCTACATTATACTAACGTTCTTTTCGAGTTGCTAATGTGGCATGAAGAGTCCTAAGATGTACTAAGTTGCCGTACGATGATCAAATAACTCGGACGAATTCATTAGGCTTATTATGGAGGTTTAAGGTTTCGTATGGTGATGTAAGGTGTTCTTAGGAGCTGTGAGGCATCCTACATTAAACTAATGTTTTTTTTGAGTTGCTAATGTGGCATAAAGAGTGGTAAGATGTACTAAGTTGACGTACGATGATCAAATGACTCAGACGAATTCATTAGGCTTATTATGGAGGTTTAAGGTTTCGTATGGTGATGTAAGAAGTTGTTAGGAGGTGTAAGGCAACCTACATCATACTAACGTTCTTTTCGAGTTGCTAATGTGGCATGAAGAGTCTTAAGATGTACTAAGTTGTCGTACGATGATCAAATGACTCAGACGAATTCATTAGGCTTATTATGGAGGTTTAAGGTTTCGTATGGTGATGTAAGGTGTTCTTAGGAGCTGTAAGGCATCCAACATCATACTAACGTTCTTTTCGAGTTGCTAATGTGGCATGAAGAGTCGTAAGATGTACTAAGTTGTCGTACGATGATCAAATGACTCGGACGAATTCATTAGGCTTATTATGGAGGTTTAAGGTTTCGTATGGTGATGTAAGGTGTTCTTAGAAGCTGTAAGGCATTCTACATTATACTAACGTTCTTTTCGAGTTGCTAATGTGGCATGAAGATTCGTAAGATGTACTAAGTTGTCGTACGATGATCAAATGACTCGGACGAATTCATTAAGTTTATTATGGAGGTTTAAGGTTTCGTATGGTGATGTAAGAAGTTGTTAGGAGGTGTAAGGCAACCTACATCATACTAACGTTCTTTTCGAGTTGCTAATGTGGCATGAAGAGTCGTAAGATGTACTAAGTTGTCGTACGATGATCAAATGACTCAGACGAATTCATTAGGCTTATTATGGAGGTTTAAGGTTTCGTATGGTGATGTAAGGTGTTCTTAGGAGCTGTAAGGCATTCTACATTATACTAACGTTTTTTTCGAGTTGCTAATGTGGCATGAAGATTCGTAAGATGTACTAAGTTGTCGTACGATGATCAAATGACTCAGACGAATTCATTAGGCTTATTATGGAGGTTTAAGGTTTCGTATGGTGATGTAAGAAGTTGTTAGGAGGTGTAAGGCAACCTACATCATACTAACGTTCTTTTCGAGTTGCTAATGTGGCATAAAGAGTCGTAAGATGTACTAAGTTGACGTACGATGATCAAATGACTCAGACGAATTCATTAGGCTTATTATGGAGGTTTAAGGTTTCGTATGGTGATGTAAGAAGTTGTTAGGAGGTGTAAGGCAACCTACATCATACTAGCGTTCTTTTCGAGTTGCTAATGTGGCATGAAGAGTCTTAAGATGTACTAAGTTGTCGTACGATGATCAAATGACTCAGACAAATTCATTAGGCTTATTATGGAGGTTTAAGGTTTCGTATGGTGATGTAAGGTGTTCTTAGGAGCTGTAAGGCATCCAACATCATACTAACGTTCTTTTCGAGTTGCTAATGTGGCATGAAGAGTCGTAAGATGTACTAAGTTGTCGTACGATGATCAAATGACTCGGACGAATTCATTAGGCTTATTATGGAGGTTTAAGGTTTCGTATGGTGATGTAAGGTGTTCTTAGGAGCTGTAAGGCATTCTACATTATACTAACGTTCTTTTCGAGTTGCTAATGTGGCATGAAGATTCGTAAGATGTACTAAGTTGTCGTACGATGATCAAATGACTCGGACGAATTCATTAAGTTTATTATGGAGGTTTAAGGTTTCGTATGGTGATGTAAGAAGTTGTTAGGAGGTGTAAGGCAACCTACATCATACTAACGTTCTTTTCGAGTTGCTAATGTGGCATAAAGAGTGGTAAGATGTACTAAGTTGACGTACGATGATCAAATGACTCAGACGAATTCATTAGGCTTATTATGGAGGTTTAAGGTTTCGTATGGTGATGTAAGAAGTTGTTAGGAGGTGTAAGGCAACCTACATCATACTAACGTTCTTTTCGAGTTGCTAATGTGGCATGAAGAGTCTTAAGATGTACTAAGTTGTCGTACGATGATCAAATGACTCAGACGAATTCATTAGGCTTATTATGGAGGTTTAAGGTTTCGTATGGTGATGTAAGGTGTTCTTAGGAGCTGTAAGGCATCGAACATCATACTAAGGTTCTTTTCGAGTTGCTAATGTGGCATGAAGAGTCGTAAGATGTACTAAGTTGTCGTACGATGATCAAATGACTCGGACGAATTCATTAGGCTTATTATGGAGGTTTAAGGTTTCGTATGGTGATGTAAGGTGTTCTTAGGAGCTGTAAGGCATTCTACATTATACTAACGTTCTTTTCGAGTTGCTAATGTGGCATGAAGATTCGTAAGATGTACTAAGTTGTCGTACGATGATCAAATGACTCGGACGAATTCATTAAGTTTATTATGGAGGTTTAAGGTTTCGTATGGTGATGTAAGAAGTTGTTAGGAGGTGTAAGGCAACCTACATCATACTAACGTTCTTTTTGAGTTGCTAATGTGGCATGAAGAGTCTTAAGATGTACTAAGTTGTCGTACGATGATCAAATGACTCAGACGAATTCATTAGGCTTATTATGGAGGTTTAAGGTTTCGTATGGTGATGTAAGGTGTTCTTAGGAGCTATAAGGCATCCTACATTATACTAACGTTCTTTTCGAGTTGCTAATGTGGCATGAAGAGTCCTAAGATGTACTAAGTTGCCGTACGATGATCAAATAACTCGGACGAATTCATTAGGCTTATTATGGAGGTTTAAGGTTTCGTATGGTGATGTAAGGTGTTCTTAGGAGCTGTGAGGCATCCTACATTAAACTAATGTTTTTTTTGAGTTGCTAATGTGGCATAAAGAGTGGTAAGATGTACTAAGTTGACGTACGATGATCAAATGACTCAGACGAATTCATTAGGCTTATTATGGAGGTTTAAGGTTTCGTATGGTGATGTAAGAAGTTGTTAGGAGGTGTAAGGCAACCTACATCATACTAACGTTCTTTTCGAGTTGCTAATGTGGCATGAAGAGTCTTAAGATGTACTAAGTTGTCGTACGATGATCAAATGACTCAGACGAATTCATTAGGCTTATTATGGAGGTTTAAGGTTTCGTATGGTGATGTAAGGTGTTCTTAGGAGCTGTAAGGCATCCAACATCATACTAACGTTCTTTTCGAGTTGCTAATGTGGCATGAAGAGTCGTAAGATGTACTAAGTTGTCGTACGATGATCAAATGACTCGGACGAATTCATTAGGCTTATTATGGAGGTTTAAGGTTTCGTATGGTGATGTAAGGTGTTCTTAGAAGCTGTAAGGCATTCTACATTATACTAACGTTCTTTTCGAGTTGCTAATGTGGCATGAAGATTCGTAAGATGTACTAAGTTGTCGTACGATGATCAAATGACTCGGACGAATTCATTAAGTTTATTATGGAGGTTTAAGGTTTCGTATGGTGATGTAAGAAGTTGTTAGGAGGTGTAAGGCAACCTACATCATACTAACGTTCTTTTCGAGTTGCTAATGTGGCATGAAGAGTCGTAAGATGTACTAAGTTGTCGTACGATGATCAAATGACTCAGACGAATTCATTAGGCTTATTATGGAGGTTTAAGGTTTCGTATGGTGATGTAAGGTGTTCTTAGGAGCTGTAAGGCATTCTACATTATACTAACGTTTTTTTCGAGTTGCTAATGTGGCATGAAGATTCGTAAGATGTACTAAGTTGTCGTACGATGATCAAATGACTCAGACGAATTCATTAGGCTTATTATGGAGGTTTAAGGTTTCGTATGGTGATGTAAGGTGTTCTTAGGAGCTATAAGGCATCCTACATTATACTAACGTTCTTTTCGAGTTGCTAATGTGGCATGAAGAGTCGTAAGATGTACTAAGTTGCCGTACGATGATCAAATGACTCGGACGAATTCATTAGGCTTATTATGGAGGTTTAAGGTTTCGTATGGTGATGTAAGGTGTTCTTAGGAGCTGTAAGGCATTCTACATTATACTAACGTTCTTTTCGAGTTGCTAATGTGGCATGAAGATTCGTAAGATGTACTAAGTTGTCGTACGATGATCAAATGACTCGGACGAATTCATTAAGTTTATTATGGAGGTTTAAGGTTTCGTATGGTGATGTAAGAAGTTCTTAGGAGCTGTAAGGCATTCTACATTATACTAACATTCTTTTCGAGTTGCTAATGTGGCATGAAGATTCGTAAGATGTACTAAGTTGTCGTACGATGATCAAATGACTCAGACGAATTCATTAGGCTTATTATGGAGGTTTAAGGTTTCGTATGGTGATGTAAGGTGTTCTTAGGAGCTATAAGGCATCCTACATTATACTAACGTTCTTTTTTTTTTTGCATGAAGAGTCGTAAGATGTACTAAGTTGCCGTACGATGATCAAATAACTCGGACGAATTCATTAGGCTTATTATGGAGGTTTAAGGTTTCGTATGGTGATGTAAGGTGTTCTTAGGAGCTGTGAGGCATCCTACATTAAACTAATGTTTTTTTTGAGTTGCTAATGTGGCATAAATAGTGGTAAGATGTACTAAGTTGACGTACGATGATCAAATGACTCAGACGAATTCATTAGGCTTATTATGGAGGTTTAAGGTTTCGTATGGTGATGTAAGAAGTTGTTAGGAGGTGTAAGGCAACCTACATCATACTAGCGTTCTTTTCGAGTTGCTAATGTGGCATGAAGAGTCTTAAGATGTACTAAGTTGTCGTACGATGATCAAATGACTCAGACAAATTCATTAGGCTTATTATGGAGGTTTAAGGTTTCGTATGGTGATGTAAGGTGTTCTTAGGAGCTGTAAGGCATCCAACATCATACTAACGTTCTTTTCGAGTTGCTAATGTGGCATGAAGAGTCGTAAGATGTACTAAGTTGTCGTACGATGATCAAATGACTCGGACGAATTCATTAGGCTTATTATGGAGGTTTAAGGTTTCGTATGGTGATGTAAGGTGTTCTTAGGAGCTGTAAGGCATTCTACATTATACTAACGTTCTTTTCGAGTTGCTAATGTGGCATGAAGATTCGTAAGATGTACTAAGTTGTCGTACGATGATCAAATGACTCGGACGAATTCATTAAGTTTATTATGGAGGTTTAAGGTTTCGTATGGTGATGTAAGAAGTTGTTAGGAGGTGTAAGGCAACCTACATCATACTAACGTTCTTTTCGAGTTGCTAATGTGGCATAAAGAGTGGTAAGATGTACTAAGTTGACGTACGATGATCAAATGACTCAGACGAATTCATTAGGCTTATTATGGAGGTTTAAGGTTTCGTATGGTGATGTAAGAAGTTGTTAGGAGGTGTAAGGCAACCTACATCATACTAACGTTCTTTTCGAGTTGCTAATGTGGCATGAAGAGTCTTAAGATGTACTAAGTTGTCGTACGATGATCAAATGACTCAGACGAATTCATTAGGCTTATTATGGAGGTTTAAGGTTTCGTATGGTGATGTAAGGTGTTCTTAGGAGCTGTAAGGCATCGAACATCATACTAAGGTTCTTTTCGAGTTGCTAATGTGGCATGAAGAGTCGTAAGATGTACTAAGTTGTCGTACGATGATCAAATGACTCGGACGAATTCATTAGGCTTATTATGGAGGTTTAAGGTTTCGTATGGTGATGTAAGGTGTTCTTAGGAGCTGTAAGGCATTCTACATTATACTAACGTTCTTTTCGAGTTGCTAATGTGGCATGAAGATTCGTAAGATGTACTAAGTTGTCGTACGATGATCAAATGACTCGGACGAATTCATTAAGTTTATTATGGAGGTTTAAGGTTTCGTATGGTGATGTAAGAAGTTGTTAGGAGGTGTAAGGCAACCTACATCATACTAACGTTCTTTTTGAGTTGCTAATGTGGCATGAAGAGTCTTAAGATGTACTAAGTTGTCGTACGATGATCAAATGACTCAGACGAATTCATTAGGCTTATTATGGAGGTTTAAGGTTTCGTATGGTGATGTAAGGTGTTCTTAGGAGCTATAAGGCATCCTACATTATACTAACGTTCTTTTCGAGTTGCTAATGTGGCATGAAGAGTCCTAAGATGTACTAAGTTGCCGTACGATGATCAAATAACTCGGACGAATTCATTAGGCTTATTATGGAGGTTTAAGGTTTCGTATGGTGATGTAAGGTGTTCTTAGGAGCTGTGAGGCATCCTACATTAAACTAATGTTTTTTTTGAGTTGCTAATGTGGCATAAAGAGTGGTAAGATGTACTAAGTTGACGTACGATGATCAAATGACTCAGACGAATTCATTAGGCTTATTATGGAGGTTTAAGGTTTCGTATGGTGATGTAAGAAGTTGTTAGGAGGTGTAAGGCAACCTACATCATACTAACGTTCTTTTCGAGTTGCTAATGTGGCATGAAGAGTCTTAAGATGTACTAAGTTGTCGTACGATGATCAAATGACTCAGACGAATTCATTAGGCTTATTATGGAGGTTTAAGGTTTCGTATGGTGATGTAAGGTGTTCTTAGGAGCTGTAAGGCATCCAACATCATACTAACGTTCTTTTCGAGTTGCTAATGTGGCATGAAGAGTCGTAAGATGTACTAAGTTGTCGTACGATGATCAAATGACTCGGACGAATTCATTAGGCTTATTATGGAGGTTTAAGGTTTCGTATGGTGATGTAAGGTGTTCTTAGAAGCTGTAAGGCATTCTACATTATACTAACGTTCTTTTCGAGTTGCTAATGTGGCATGAAGATTCGTAAGATGTACTAAGTTGTCGTACGATGATCAAATGACTCGGACGAATTCATTAAGTTTATTATGGAGGTTTAAGGTTTCGTATGGTGATGTAAGAAGTTGTTAGGAGGTGTAAGGCAACCTACATCATACTAACGTTCTTTTCGAGTTGCTAATGTGGCATGAAGAGTCGTAAGATGTACTAAGTTGTCGTACGATGATCAAATGACTCAGACGAATTCATTAGGCTTATTATGGAGGTTTAAGGTTTCGTATGGTGATGTAAGGTGTTCTTAGGAGCTATAAGGCATCCTACATTATACTAACGTTCTTTTCGAGTTGCTAATGTGGCATGAAGAGTCGTAAGATGTACTAAGTTGCCGTACGATGATCAAATGACTCGGACGAATTCATTAGGCTTATTATGGAGGTTTAAGGTTTCGTATGGTGATGTAAGATGTTGTTAGGAGGTGTAAGGCAACCTACATCATACTAACGTTCTTTTCGAGTTGCTAATGTGGCATGAAGAGTCGTAAGATGTACTAAGTTGTCGTACGATGATCAAATGACTCGGACGAATTCATTAGGCTTATTATGGAGGTTTAAGGTTTCGTATGGTGATGTAAGGTGTTCTTAGAAGCTGTAAGGCATTCTACATTATACTAACGTTCTTTTCGAGTTGCTAATGTGGCATGAAGATTCGTAAGATGTACTAAGTTGTCGTACGATGATCAAATGACTCGGACGAATTCATTAAGTTTATTATGGAGGTTTAAGGTTTCGTATGGTGATGTAAGAAGTTGTTAGGAGGTGTAAGGCAACCTACATCATACTAACGTTCTTTTCGAGTTGCTAATGTGGCATGAAGAGTCGTAAGATGTACTAAGTTGTCGTACGATGATCAAATGACTCAGACGAATTCATTAGGCTTATTATGGAGGTTTAAGGTTTCGTATGGTGATGTAAGGTGTTCTTAGGAGCTGTAAGGCATTCTACATTATACTAACGTTCTTTTCGAGTTGCTAATGTGGCATGAAGATTCGTAAGATGTACTAAGTTGTCGTACGATGATCAAATGACTCAGACGAATTCATTAGGCTTATTATGGAGGTTTAAGGTTTCGTATGGTGATGTAAGGTGTTCTTAGGAGCTATAAGGCATCCTACATTATACTAACGTTCTTTTCGAGTTGCTAATGTGGCATGAAGAGTCGTAAGATGTACTAAGTTGCCGTACGATGATCAAATGACTCGGACGAATTCATTAGGCTTATTATGGAGGTTTAAGGTTTCGTATGGTGATGTAAGGTGTTCTTAGGAGCTGTAAGGCATTCTACATTATACTAACGTTCTTTTCGAGTTGCTAATGTGGCATGAAGATTCGTAAGATGTACTAAGTTGTCGTACGATGATCAAATGACTCGGACGAATTCATTAAGTTTATTATGGAGGTTTAAGGTTTCGTATGGTGATGTAAGAAGTTCTTAGGAGCTGTAAGGCATTCTACATTATACTAACGTTCTTTTCGAGTTGCTAATGTGGCATGAAGATTCGTAAGATGTACTAAGTTGTCGTACGATGATCAAATGACTCAGACGAATTCATTAGGCTTATTATGGAGGTTTAAGGTTTCGTATGGTGATGTAAGGTGTTCTTAGGAGCTATAAGGCATCCTACATTATACTAACGTTCTTTTTTTTTTTGCATGAAGAGTCGTAAGATGTACTAAGTTGCCGTACGATGATCAAATAACTCGGACGAATTCATTAGGCTTATTATGGAGGTTTAAGGTTTCGTATGGTGATGTAAGGTGTTCTTAGGAGCTATAAGGCATCCTACATTATACTAACGTTCTTTTTTTTTTGCATGAAGAGTCGTAAGATGTACTAAGTTGCCGTACGATGATCAAATAACTCGGACGAATTCATTAGGCTTATTATGGAGGTTTAAGGTTTCGTATGGTGATGTAAGGTGTTCTTAGGAGCTGTGAGGCATCCTACATTAAACTAATGTTTTTTTTGAGTTGCTAATGTGGCATAAAGAGTGGTAAGATGTACTAAGTTGACGTACGATGATCAAATGACTCAGACGAATTCATTAGGCTTATTATGGAGGTTTAAGGTTTCGTATGGTGATGTAAGGTGTTCTTAGGAGCTATAAGGCATCCTACATTATACTAACGTTCTTTTCGAGTTGCTAATGTGGCATGAAGAGTCGTAAGATGTACTAAGATGCCGTACGATGATCAAATAACTCGGACGAATTCATTAGGCTTATTATGGTGGTTTAAGGTTTCGTATGGTAATGTAAGGTGTTCTTAGGAGCTGTAAGGCATCCTACATTATATTAACGTTCTTTTCGAGTTGTTAATGTGGCATGAAGAGTCGTAAGATGTACTAAGTTGTCGTACGATAATCAAATGACTCGGACGAATTCATTAGGCTTATTATGGAGGTTTAAGGTTTCGTATGGTGATGTAAGGTGTTCTTAGGAGCTGTAAGGCATTCTACATTATACTAACGTTCTTTTCGAGTTGCTAATGTGGCATGAAGATTCGTAAGATGTACTAAGTTGTCGTACGATGATCAAATGACTCAGACGAATTCATTAGGCTTATTATGGAGGTTTAAGGTTTCGTATGGTGATGTAAGGTGTTCTTAGGAGCTATAAGGCATCCTACATTATACTAACGTTCTTTTCGAGTTGCTAATGTGGCATGAAGAGTCGTAAGATGTACTAAGTTGCCGTACGATGATCAAATAACTCGGACGAATTCATTAGGCTTATTATGGAGGTTTAAGGTTTCGTATGGTGATGTAAGGTGTTCTTAGGAGCTGTGAGGCAACCTACATCATACTAACGTTCTTTTCGAGTTGCTAATGTGGCATGAAGAGTCGTAAGATGTACTAAGTTGTCGTACGATGATCAAATGACTCAGACGAATTCATTAGGCTTATTATGGAGGTTTAAGGTTTCGTATGGTGATGTAAGGTGTTCTTAGGAGCTGTAAGGCATTCTACATTATACTAACGTTCTTTTCGAGTTGCTAATGTGGCATGAAGATTCGTAAGATGTACTAAGTTGTCGTACGATGATCAAATGACTCGGACGAATTCATTAAGTTTATTATGGAGGTTTAAGGTTTCGTATGGTGATGTAAGAAGTTCTTAGGAGCTGTAAGGCATTCTACATTATACTAACGTTCTTTTCGAGTTGCTAATGTGGCATGAAGATTCGTAAGATGTACTAAGTTGTCGTACGATGATCAAATGACTCAGACGAATTCATTAGGCTTATTATGGAGGTTTAAGGTTTCGTATGGTGATGTAAGAAGTTGTTAGGAGGTGTAAGGCAACCTACATCATACTAACGTTCTTTTTGAGTTGCTAATGTGGCATGAAGAGTCTTAAGATGTACTAAGTTGTCGTACGATGATCAAATGACTCAGACGAATTCATTAGGCTTATTATGGAGGTTTAAGGTTTCGTATGGTGATGTAAGGTGTTCTTAGGAGCTATAAGGCATCCTACATTATACTAACGTTCTTTTCGAGTTGCTAATGTGGCATGAAGAGTCCTAAGATGTACTAAGTTGCCGTACGATGATCAAATAACTCGGACGAATTCATTAGGCTTATTATGGAGGTTTAAGGTTTCGTATGGTGATGTAAGGTGTTCTTAGGAGCTGTGAGGCATCCTACATTAAACTAATGTTTTTTTTGAGTTGCTAATGTGGCATAAAGAGTGGTAAGATGTACTAAGTTGACGTACGATGATCAAATGACTCAGACGAATTCATTAGGCTTATTATGGAGGTTTAAGGTTTCGTATGGTGATGTAAGAAGTTGTTAGGAGGTGTAAGGCAACCTACATCATACTAACGTTCTTTTCGAGTTGCTAATGTGGCATGAAGAGTCTTAAGATGTACTAAGTTGTCGTACGATGATCAAATGACTCAGACGAATTCATTAGGCTTATTATGGAGGTTTAAGGTTTCGTATGGTGATGTAAGGTGTTCTTAGGAGCTGTAAGGCATCCAACATCATACTAACGTTCTTTTCGAGTTGCTAATGTGGCATGAAGAGTCGTAAGATGTACTAAGTTGTCGTACGATGATCAAATGACTCGGACGAATTCATTAGGCTTATTATGGAGGTTTAAGGTTTCGTATGGTGATGTAAGGTGTTCTTAGAAGCTGTAAGGCATTCTACATTATACTAACGTTCTTTTCGAGTTGCTAATGTGGCATGAAGATTCGTAAGATGTACTAAGTTGTCGTACGATGATCAAATGACTCGGACGAATTCATTAAGTTTATTATGGAGGTTTAAGGTTTCGTATGGTGATGTAAGAAGTTGTTAGGAGGTGTAAGGCAACCTACATCATACTAACGTTCTTTTCGAGTTGCTAATGTGGCATGAAGAGTCGTAAGATGTACTAAGTTGTCGTACGATGATCAAATGACTCAGACGAATTCATTAGGCTTATTATGGAGGTTTAAGGTTTCGTATGGTGATGTAAGGTGTTCTTAGGAGCTGTAAGGCATTCTACATTATACTAACGTTCTTTTCGAGTTGCTAATGTGGCATGAAGATTCGTAAGATGTACTAAGTTGTCGTACGATGATCAAATGACTCAGACGAATTCATTAGGCTTATTATGGAGGTTTAAGGTTTCGTATGGTGATGTAAGGTGTTCTTAGGAGCTATAAGGCATCCTACATTATACTAACGTTCTTTTCGAGTTGCTAATGTGGCATGAAGAGTCGTAAGATGTACTAAGTTGCCGTACGATGATCAAATGACTCGGACGAATTCATTAGGCTTATTATGGAGGTTTAAGGTTTCGTATGGTGATGTAAGGTGTTCTTAGGAGCTGTAAGGCATTCTACATTATACTAACGTTCTTTTCGAGTTGCTAATGTGGCATGAAGATTCGTAAGATGTACTAAGTTGTCGTACGATGATCAAATGACTCGGACGAATTCATTAAGTTTATTATGGAGGTTTAAGGTTTCGTATGGTGATGTAAGAAGTTCTTAGGAGCTGTAAGGCATTCTACATTATACTAACGTTCTTTTCGAGTTGCTAATGTGGCATGAAGATTCGTAAGATGTACTAAGTTGTCGTACGATGATCAAATGACTCAGACGAATTCATTAGGCTTATTATGGAGGTTTAAGGTTTCGTATGGTGATGTAAGGTGTTCTTAGGAGCTATAAGGCATCCTACATTATACTAACGTTCTTTTTTTTTTTGCATGAAGAGTCGTAAGATGTACTAAGTTGCCGTACGATGATCAAATAACTCGGACGAATTCATTAGGCTTATTATGGAGGTTTAAGGTTTCGTATGGTGATGTAAGGTGTTCTTAGGAGCTATAAGGCATCCTACATTATACTAACGTTCTTTTTTTTTTGCATGAAGAGTCGTAAGATGTACTAAGTTGCCGTACGATGATCAAATAACTCGGACGAATTCATTAGGCTTATTATGGAGGTTTAAGGTTTCGTATGGTGATGTAAGGTGTTCTTAGGAGCTGTGAGGCATCCTACATTAAACTAATGTTTTTTTTGAGTTGCTAATGTGGCATAAAGAGTGGTAAGATGTACTAAGTTGACGTACGATGATCAAATGACTCAGACGAATTCATTAGGCTTATTATGGAGGTTTAAGGTTTCGTATGGTGATGTAAGGTGTTCTTAGGAGCTATAAGGCATCCTACATTATACTAACGTTCTTTTCGAGTTGCTAATGTGGCATGAAGAGTCGTAAGATGTACTAAGATGCCGTACGATGATCAAATAACTCGGACGAATTCATTAGGCTTATTATGGTGGTTTAAGGTTTCGTATGGTAATGTAAGGTGTTCTTAGGAGCTGTAAGGCATCCTACATTATATTAACGTTCTTTTCGAGTTGTTAATGTGGCATGAAGAGTCGTAAGATGTACTAAGTTGTCGTACGATAATCAAATGACTCGGACGAATTCATTAGGCTTATTATGGAGGTTTAAGGTTTCGTATGGTGATGTAAGGTGTTCTTAGGAGCTGTAAGGCATTCTACATTATACTAACGTTCTTTTCGAGTTGCTAATGTGGCATGAAGATTCGTAAGATGTACTAAGTTGTCGTACGATGATCAAATGACTCAGACGAATTCATTAGGCTTATTATGGAGGTTTAAGGTTTCGTATGGTGATGTAAGGTGTTCTTAGGAGCTATAAGGCATCCTACATTATACTAACGTTCTTTTCGAGTTGCTAATGTGGCATGAAGAGTCGTAAGATGTACTAAGTTGCCGTACGATGATCAAATAACTCGGACGAATTCATTAGGCTTATTATGGAGGTTTAAGGTTTCGTATGGTGATGTAAGGTGTTCTTAGGAGCTGTAAGGCATTCTACATTATACTAACGTTCTTTTCGAGTTGCTAATGTGGCATGAAGATTCGTAAGATGTACTAAGTTGTCGTACGATGATCAAATGACTCAGACGAATTCATTAGGCTTATTATGGAGGTTTAAGGTTTCGTATGGTGATGTAAGGTGTTCTTAGGAGCTATAAGGCATCCTACATTATACTAACGTTCTTTTCGAGTTGCTAATGTGGCATGAAGAGTCGTAAGATGTACTAAGTTGTCGTACGATGATCAAATGACTCAGACGAATTCATTAGGCTTATTATGGAGGTTTAAGGTTTCGTATGGTGATGTAAGGTGTTCTTAGGAGCTGTAAGGCATTCTACATTATACTAACGTTCTTTTCGAGTTGCTAATGTGGCATGAAGATTCGTAAGATGTACTAAGTTGTCGTACGATGATCAAATGACTCAGACGAATTCATTAGGCTTATTATGGAGGTTTAAGGTTTCGTATGGTGATGTAAGGTGTTCTTAGGAGCTGTAAGGCATTCTACATTATACTAACGTTCTTTTCGAGTTGCTAATGTGGCATGAAGATTCGTAAGATGTACTAAGTTGTCGTACGATGATCAAATGACTCAGACGAATTCATTAGGCTTATTATGGAGGTTTAAGGTTTCGTATGGTGATGTAAGGTGTTCTTAGGAGCTATAAGGCATCCTACATTATACTAACGTTCTTTTCGAGTTGCTAATGTGGCATGAAGAGTCGTAAGATGTACTAAGTTGCCGTACGATGATCAAATGACTCGGACGAATTCATTAGGCTTATTATGGAGGTTTAAGGTTTCGTATGGTGATGTAAGGTGTTCTTAGGAGCTGTAAGGCATTCTACATTATACTAACGTTCTTTTCGAGTTGCTAATGTGGCATGAAGATTCGTAAGATGTACTAAGTTGTCGTACGATGATCAAATGACTCGGACGAATTCATTAAGTTTATTATGGAGGTTTAAGGTTTCGTATGGTGATGTAAGAAGTTCTTAGGAGCTATAAGGCATTCTACATTATACTAACGTTCTTTTCGAGTTGCTAATGTGGCATGAAGATTCGTAAGATGTACTAAGTTGTCGTACGATGATCAAATGACTCAGACGAATTCATTAGGCTTATTATGGAGGTTTAAGGTTTCGTATGGTGATGTAAGGTGTTCTTAGGAGCTATAAGGCATCCTACATTATACTAACGTTCTTTTCGAGTTGCTAATGTGGCATGAAGAGTCGTAAGATGTACTAAGTTGCCGTACGATGATCAAATAACTCGGACGAATTCATTAGGCTTATTATGGAGGTTTAAGGTTTCGTATGGTGATGTAAGGTGTTCTTAGGAGCTGTGAGGCATCCTACATTAAACTAATGTTTTTTTTGAGTTGCTAATGTGGCATAAAGAGTGGTAAGATGTACTAAGTTGACGTACGATGATCAAATGACTCAGACGAATTCATTAGGCTTATTATGGAGGTTTAAGGTTTCGTATGGTGATGTAAGGTGTTCTTAGGAGCTATAAGGCATCCTACATTATACTAACGTTCTTTTCGAGTTGCTAATGTGGCATGAAGAGTCGTAAGATGTACTAAGTTGCCGTAAGATGATCAAATAACTCGGACGAATTCATTAGGCTTATTATGGTGGTTTAAGGTTTCGTATGGTAATGTAAGGTGTTCTTAGGAGCTGTAAGGCATCCTACATTATATTAACGTTCTTTTCGAGTTGTTAATGTGGCATGAAGAGTCGTAAGATGTACTAAGTTGTCGTACGATAATCAAATGACTCGGACGAATTCATTAGGCTTATTATGGAGGTTTAAGGTTTCGTATGGTGATGTAAGGTGTTCTTAGGAGCTGTAAGGCATTCTACATTATACTAACGTTCTTTTCGAGTTGCTAATGTGGCATGAAGATTGGTAAGATGTGCTAAGTTGTCGTACGATGATCAAATGACTCAGACGAATTCATTAGGCTTATTATGGAGGTTTAAGGTTTCGTATGGTGATGTAAGGTGTTCTTAGGAGCTATAAGGCATCCTACATTATACTAACGTTCTTTTCGAGTTGCTAATGTGGCATGAAGAGTCGTAAGATGTACTAAGTTGCCGTAAGATGATCAAATAACTCGGACGAATTCATTAGGCTTATTATGGTGGTTTAAGGTTTCGTATGGTAATGTAAGGTGTTCTTAGGAGCTGTAAGGCATCCTACATTATATTAACGTTCTTTTCGAGTTGTTAATGTGGCATGAAGAGTCGTAAGATGTACTAAGTTGTCGTACGATAATCAAATGACTCGGACGAATTCATTAGGCTTATTATGGAGGTTTAAGGTTTCGTATGGTGATGTAAGGTGTTCTTAGGAGCTGTAAGGCATTCTACATTATACTAACGTTCTTTTCGAGTTGCTAATGTGGCATGAAGATTGGTAAGATGTGCTAAGTTGTCGTACGATGATCAAATGACTCAGACGAATTCATTAGGCTTATTATGGAGGTTTAAGGTTTCGTATGGTGATGTAAGGTGTTCTTAGGAGCTATAAGGCATCCTACATTATACTAACGTTCTTTTCGAGTTGCTAATGTGGCATGAAGAGTCGTAAGATGTACTAAGTTGCCGTACGATGATCAAATAACTCGGACGAATTCATTAGGCTTATTATGGAGGTTTAAGGTTTCGTATGGTGATGTAAGGTGTTCTTAGGAGCTGTGAGGCATCCTACATTAAACTAATGTTTTTTTTGAGTTGCTAATGTGGCATAAAGAGTGGTAAGATGTACTAAGTTGACGTACGATGATCAAATGACTCGGACGAATTCATTAGGCTTATTATGGAGGTTTAAGGTTTCGTATGGTGATGTAAGAAGTTGTTAGGAGGTGTAAGGCAACCTACATCATACTAATGTTCTTTTCGAGTTGCTAATGTGGCATGAAGAGTCTTAAGATGTACTAAGTTGTCGTACGATGATCAAATGACTCAGACGAATTCATTAGGCTTATTATGGAGGTTTAAGGTTTCGTATGGTGATGTAAGGTGTTCTTAGGAGCTGTAAGGCATCCAACATCATACTAACGTTCTTTTCGAGTTGCTAATGTGGCATGAAGAGTCGTAAGATGTACTAAGTTGTCGTACGATGATCAAATGACTCGGACGAATTCATTAGGCTTATTATGGAGGTTTAAGGTTTCGTATGGTGATGTAAGGTGTTCTTAGGAGCTGTAAGGCATTCTACATTATACTAACGTTCTTTTCGAGTTGCTAATGTGGCATGAAGATTCGTAAGATGTACTAAGTTGTCGTACGATGATCAAATGACTCGGACGAATTCATTAAGTTTATTATGGAGGTTTAAGGTTTCGTATGGTGATGTAAGGTGTTCTTAGGAGCTGTAAGGCATTCTACATTATACTAACGTTCTTTTCGAGTTGCTAATGTGGCATGAAGATTCGTAAGATGTACTAAGTTGTCGTACGATGATCAAATGACTCGGACGAATTCATTAAGTTTATTATGGAGGTTTAAGGTTTCGTATGGTGATGTAAGAAGTTGTTAGGAGGTGTAAGGCAACCTACATCATACTAATGTTCTTTTCGAGTTGCTAATGTGGCATGAAGAGTCTTAAGATGTACTAAGTTGTCGTACGATGATCAAATGACTCAGACGAATTCATTAGGCTTATTATGGAGGTTTAAGGTTTCGTATGGTGATGTAAGGTGTTCTTAGGAGCTGTAAGGCATCCAACATCATACTAACGTTCTTTTCGAGTTGCTAATGTGGCATGAAGAGTCGTAAGATGTACTAAGTTGTCGTACGATGATCAAATGACTCGGACGAATTCATTAGGCTTATTATGGAGGTTTAAGGTTTCGTATGGTGATGTAAGGTGTTCTTAGGAGCTGTAAGGCATTCTACATTATACTAACGTTCTTTTCGAGTTGCTAATGTGGCATGAAGATTCGTAAGATGTACTAAGTTGTCGTACGATGATCAAATGACTCGGACGAATTCATTAAGTTTATTATGGAGGTTTAAGGTTTCGTATGGTGATGTAAGGTGTTCTTAGGAGCTGTAAGGCATTCTACATTATACTAACGTTCTTTTCGAGTTGCTAATGTGGCATGAAGATTCGTAAGATGTACTAAGTTTTCGTACGATGATCAAATGACTCGGACGAATTCATTAAGTTTATTATGGAGGTTTAAGGTTTCGTATGGTGATGTAAGAAGTTGTTAGGAGGTGTAAGGCAACCTACATCATACTAACGTTCTTTTTGAGTTGCTAATGTGGCATGAAGAGTCTTAAGATGTACTAAGTTGTCGTACGATGATCAAATGACTCAGACGAATTCATTAGGCTTATTATGGAGGTTTAAGGTTTCGTATGGTGATGTAAGGTGTTCTTAGGAGCTATAAGGCATCCTACATTATACTAACGTTCTTTTCGAGTTGCTAATGTGGCATGAAGAGTCCTAAGATGTACTAAGTTGCCGTACGATGATCAAATAACTCGGACGAATTCATTAGGCTTATTATGGAGGTTTAAGGTTTCGTATGGTGATGTAAGGTGTTCTTAGGAGCTGTGAGGCATCCTACATTAAACTAATGTTTTTTTTGAGTTGCTAATGTGGCATAAAGAGTCGTAAGATGTACTAAGTTGACGTACGATGATCAAATGACTCAGACGAATTCATTAGGCTTATTATGGAGGTTTAAGGTTTCGTATGGTGATGTAAGAAGTTGTTAGGAGGTGTAAGGCAACCTACATCATACTAACGTTCTTTTCGAGTTGCTAATGTGGCATGAAGAGTCTTAAGATGTACTAAGTTGTCGTACGATGATCAAATGACTCAGACGAATTCATTAGGCTTATTATGGAGGTTTAAGGTTTCGTATGGTGATGTAAGGTGTTCTTAGGAGCTGTAAGGCATCCAACATCATACTAACGTTCTTTTCGAGTTGCTAATGTGGCATGAAGAGTCGTAAGATGTACTAAGTTGTCGTACGATGATCAAATGACTCGGACGAATTCATTAGGCTTATTATGGAGGTTTAAGGTTTCGTATGGTGATGTAAGGTGTTCTTAGAAGCTGTAAGGCATTCTACATTATACTAACGTTCTTTTCGAGTTGCTAATGTGGCATGAAGATTCGTAAGATGTACTAAGTTGTCGTACGATGATCAAATGACTCGGACGAATTCATTAAGTTTATTATGGAGGTTTAAGGTTTCGTATGGTGATGTAAGAAGTTGTTAGGAGGTGTAAGGCAACCTACATCATACTAACGTTCTTTTCGAGTTGCTAATGTGGCATGAAGAGTCGTAAGATGTACTAAGTTGTCGTACGATGATCAAATGACTCAGACGAATTCATTAGGCTTATTATGGAGGTTTAAGGTTTCGTATGGTGATGTAAGGTGTTCTTAGGAGCTGTAAGGCATTCTACATTATACTAACGTTCTTTTCGAGTTGCTAATGTGGCATGAAGATTCGTAAGATGTACTAAGTTGTCGTACGATGATCAAATGACTCAGACGAATTCATTAGGCTTATTATGGAGGTTTAAGGTTTCGTATGGTGATGTAAGGTGTTCTTAGGAGCTATAAGGCATCCTACATTATACTAACGTTCTTTTCGAGTTGCTAATGTGGCATGAAGAGTCGTAAGATGTACTAAGTTGCCGTACGATGATCAAATGACTCGGACGAATTCATTAGGCTTATTATGGAGGTTTAAGGTTTCGTATGGTGATGTAAGGTGTTCTTAGGAGCTGTAAGGCATTCTACATTATACTAACGTTCTTTTCGAGTTGCTAATATGGCATGAAGATTCGTAAGATGTACTAAGTTGTCGTACGATGATCAAATGACTCGGACGAATTCATTAAGTTTATTATGGAGGTTTAAGGTTTCGTAAGGTGATGTAAGAAGTTCTTAGGAGCTGTAAGGCATTCTACATTATACTAACGTTCTTTTCGAGTTGCTAATGTGGCATGAAGATTCGTAAGATGTACTAAGTTGTCGTACGATGATCAAATGACTCAGACGAATTCATTAGGCTTATTATGGAGGTTTAAGGTTTCGTATGGTGATGTAAGGTGTTCTTAGGAGCTATAAGGCATCCTACATTATACTAACGTTCTTTTTTTTTTTGCATGAAGAGTCGTAAGATGTACTAAGTTGCCGTACGATGATCAAATAACTCGGACGAATTCATTAGGCTTATTATGGAGGTTTAAGGTTTCGTATGGTGATGTAAGGTGTTCTTAGGAGCTGTGAGGCATCCTACATTAAACTAATGTTTTTTTTGAGTTGCTAATGTGGCATAAAGAGTGGTAAGATGTACTAAGTTGACGTACGATGATCAAATGACTCAGACGAATTCATTAGGCTTATTATGGAGGTTTAAGGTTTCGTATGGTGATGTAAGGTGTTCTTAGGAGCTATAAGGCATCCTACATTATACTAACGTTCTTTTCGAGTTGCTAATGTGGCATGAAGAGTCGTAAGATGTACTAAGATGCCGTACGATGATCAAATAACTCGGACGAATTCATTAGGCTTATTATGGTGGTTTAAGGTTTCGTATGGTAATGTAAGGTGTTCTTAGGAGCTGTAAGGCATCCTACATTATATTAACGTTCTTTTCGAGTTGTTAATGTGGCATGAAGAGTCGTAAGATGTACTAAGTTGTCGTACGATAATCAAATGACTCGGACGAATTCATTAGGCTTATTATGGAGGTTTAAGGTTTCGTATGGTGATGTAAGGTGTTCTTAGGAGCTGTAAGGCATTCTACATTATACTAACGTTCTTTTCGAGTTGCTAATGTGGCATGAAGATTCGTAAGATGTACTAAGTTGTCGTACGATGATCAAATGACTCAGACGAATTCATTAGGCTTATTATGGAGGTTTAAGGTTTCGTATGGTGATGTAAGGTGTTCTTAGGAGCTATAAGGCATCCTACATTATACTAACGTTCTTTTCGAGTTGCTAATGTGGCATGAAGAGTCGTAAGATGTACTAAGTTGCCGTACGATGATCAAATGACTCGGACGAATTCATTAGGCTTATTATGGAGGTTTAAGGTTTCGTATGGTGATGTAAGATGTTGTTAGGAGGTGTAAGGCAACCTACATCATACTAACGTTCTTTTCGAGTTGCTAATGTGGCATGAAGAGTCGTAAGATGTACTAAGTTGTCGTACGATGATCAAATGACTCAGACGAATTCATTAGGCTTATTATGGAGGTTTAAGGTTTCGTATGGTGATGTAAGGTGTTCTTAGGAGCTGTAAGGCATTCTACATTATACTAACGTTCTTTTCGAGTTGCTAATGTGGCATGAAGATTCGTAAGATGTACTAAGTTGTCGTACGATGATCAAATGACTCAGACGAATTCATTAGGCTTATTATGGAGGTTTAAGGTTTCGTATGGTGATGTAAGGTGTTCTTAGGAGCTATAAGGCATCCTACATTATACTAACGTTCTTTTCGAGTTGCTAATGTGGCATGAAGAGTCGTAAGATGTACTAAGTTGCCGTACGATGATCAAATGACTCGGACGAATTCATTAGGCTTATTATGGAGGTTTAAGGTTTCGTATGGTGATGTAAGGTGTTCTTAGGAGCTGTAAGGCATTCTACATTATACTAACGTTCTTTTCGAGTTGCTAATGTGGCATGAAGATTCGTAAGATGTACTAAGTTGTCGTACGATGATCAAATGACTCGGACGAATTCATTAGGCTTATTATGGAGGTTTAAGGTTTCGTATGGTGATGTAAGGTGTTCTTAGGAGCTATAAGGCATTCTACATTATACTAACGTTCTTTTCGAGTTGCTAATGTGGCATGAAGATTCGTAAGATGTACTAAGTTGTCGTACGATGATCAAATGACTCAGACGAATTCATTAGGCTTATTATGGAGGTTTAAGGTTTCGTATGGTGATGTAAGGTGTTCTTAGGAGCTATAAGGCATCCTACATTATACTAACGTTCTTTTCGAGTTGCTAATGTGGCATGAAGAGTCGTAAGATGTACTAAGTTGCCGTACGATGATCAAATAACTCGGACGAATTCATTAGGCTTATTATGGAGGTTTAAGGTTTCGTATGGTGATGTAAGGTGTTCTTAGGAGCTGTGAGGCATCCTACATTAAACTAATGTTTTTTTTGAGTTGCTAATGTGGCATAAAGAGTGGTAAGATGTACTAAGTTGACGTACGATGATCAAATGACTCGGACGAATTCATTAGGCTTATTATGGAGGTTTAAGGTTTCGTATGGTGATGTAAGAAGTTGTTAGGAGGTGTAAGGCAACCTACATATTACTAATGTTCTTTTCGAGTTGCTAATGTGGCATGAAGAGTCTTAAGATGTACTAAGTTGTCGTACGATGATCAAATGACTCAGACGAATTCATTAGGCTTATTATGGAGGTTTAAGGTTTCGTATGGTGATGTAAGGTGTTCTTAGGAGCTGTAAGGCATCCAACATCATACTAACGTTCTTTTCGAGTTGCTAATGTGGCATGAAGAGTCGTAAGATGTACTAAGTTGTCGTACGATGATCAAATGACTCGGACGAATTCATTAGGCTTATTATGGAGGTTTAAGGTTTCGTATGGTGATGTAAGGTGTTCTTAGGAGCTGTAAGGCATTCTACATTATACTAACGTTCTTTTCGAGTTGCTAATGTGGCATGAAGATTCGTAAGATGTACTAAGTTGTCGTACGATGATCAAATGACTCGGACGAATTCATTAAGTTTATTATGGAGGTTTAAGGTTTCGTATGGTGATGTAAGGTGTTCTTAGGAGCTGTAAGGCATTCTACATTATACTAACGTTCTTTTCGAGTTGCTAATGTGGCATGAAGATTCGTAAGATGTACTAAGTTGTCGTACGATGATCAAATGACTCGGACGAATTCATTAGGTTTATTATGGAGGTTTAAGGTTTCGTATGGTGATGTAAGAAGTTGTTAGGAGGTGTAAGGCAACCTACATCATACTAATGTTCTTTTCGAGTTGCTAATGTGGCATGAAGAGTCTTAAGATGTACTAAGTTGTCGTACGATGATCAAATGACTCAGACGAATTCATTAGGCTTATTATGGAGGTTTAAGGTTTCGTATGGTGATGTAAGGTGTTCTTAGGAGCTGTAAGGCATCCAACATCATACTAACGTTCTTTTCGAGTTGCTAATGTGGCATGAAGAGTCGTAAGATGTACTAAGTTGTCGTACGATGATCAAATGACTCGGACGAATTCATTAGGCTTATTATGGAGGTTTAAGGTTTCGTATGGTGATGTAAGGTGTTCTTAGGAGCTGTAAGGCATTCTACATTATACTAACGTTCTTTTCGAGTTGCTAATGTGGCATGAAGATTCGTAAGATGTACTAAGTTGTCGTACGATGATCAAATGACTCGGACGAATTCATTAAGTTTATTATGGAGGTTTAAGGTTTCGTATGGTGATGTAAGGTGTTCTTAGGAGCTATAAGGCATCCTACATTATACTAACGTTCTTTTCGAGTTGCTAATGTGGCATGAAGAGTCGTAAGATGTACTAAGTTGCCGTACGATGATCAAATAACTCGGACGAATTCATTAGGCTTATTATGGAGGTTTAAGGTTTCGTATGGTGATGTAAGGTGTTCTTAGGAGCTGTGAGGCATCCTACATTAAACTAATGTTTTTTTTGAGTTGCTAATGTGGCATAAAGAGTGGTAAGATGTACTAAGTTGACGTACGATGATCAAATGACTCGGACGAATTCATTAGGCTTATTATGGAGGTTTAAGGTTTCGTATGGTGATGTAAGAAGTTGTTAGGAGGTGTAAGGCAACCTACATATTACTAATGTTCTTTTCGAGTTGCTAATGTGGCATGAAGAGTCTTAAGATGTACTAAGTTGTCGTACGATGATCAAATGACTCAGACGAATTCATTAGGCTTATTATGGAGGTTTAAGGTTTCGTATGGTGATGTAAGGTGTTCTTAGGAGCTGTAAGGCATCCAACATCATACTAACGTTCTTTTCGAGTTGCTAATGTGGCATGAAGAGTCGTAAGATGTACTAAGTTGTCGTACGATGATCAAATGACTCGGACGAATTCATTAGGCTTATTATGGAGGTTTAAGGTTTCGTATGGTGATGTAAGGTGTTCTTAGGAGCTGTAAGGCATTCTACATTATACTAACGTTCTTTTCGAGTTGCTAATGTGGCATGAAGATTCGTAAGATGTACTAAGTTGTCGTACGATGATCAAATGACTCGGACGAATTCATTAAGTTTATTATGGAGGTTTAAGGTTTCGTATGGTGATGTAAGGTGTTCTTAGGAGCTGTAAGGCATTCTACATTATACTAACGTTCTTTTCGAGTTGCTAATGTGGCATGAAGATTCGTAAGATGTACTAAGTTGTCGTACGATGATCAAATGACTCGGACGAATTCATTAAGTTTATTATGGAGGTTTAAGGTTTCGTATGGTGATGTAAGAAGTTGTTAGGAGGTGTAAGGCAACCTACATCATACTAATGTTCTTTTCGAGTTGCTAATGTGGCATGAAGAGTCTTAAGATGTACTAAGTTGTCGTACGATGATCAAATGACTCAGACGAATTCATTAGGCTTATTATGGAGGTTTAAGGTTTCGTATGGTGATGTAAGGTGTTCTTAGGAGCTGTAAGGCATCCAACATCATACTAACGTTCTTTTCGAGTTGCTAATGTGGCATGAAGAGTCGTAAGATGTACTAAGTTGTCGTACGATGATCAAATGACTCGGACGAATTCATTAGGCTTATTATGGAGGTTTAAGGTTTCGTATGGTGATGTAAGGTGTTCTTAGGAGCTGTAAGGCATTCTACATTATACTAACGTTCTTTTCGAGTTGCTAATGTGGCATGAAGATTCGTAAGATGTACTAAGTTGTCGTACGATGATCAAATGACTCGGACGAATTCATTAAGTTTATTATGGAGGTTTAAGGTTTCGTATGGTGATGTAAGGTGTTCTTAGGAGCTGTAAGGCATTCTACATTATACTAACGTTCTTTTCGAGTTGCTAATGTGGCATGAAGATTCGTAAGATGTACTAAGTTTTCGTACGATGATCAAATGACTCGGACGAATTCATTAAGTTTATTATGGAGGTTTAAGGTTTCGTATGGTGATGTAAGAAGTTGTTAGGAGGTGTAAGGCAACCTACATCATACTAACGTTCTTTTTGAGTTGCTAATGTGGCATGAAGAGTCTTAAGATGTACTAAGTTGTCGTACGATGATCAAATGACTCAGACGAATTCATTAGGCTTATTATGGAGGTTTAAGGTTTCGTATGGTGATGTAAGGTGTTCTTAGGAGCTATAAGGCATCCTACATTATACTAACGTTCTTTTCGAGTTGCTAATGTGGCATGAAGAGTCCTAAGATGTACTAAGTTGCCGTACGATGATCAAATAACTCGGACGAATTCATTAGGCTTATTATGGAGGTTTAAGGTTTCGTATGGTGATGTAAAGTGTTCTTAGGAGCTGTGAGGCATCCTACATTAAACTAATGTTTTTTTTGAGTTGCTAATGTGGCATAAAGAGTGGTAAGATGTACTAAGTTGACGTACGATGATCAAATGACTCAGACGAATTCATTAGGCTTATTATGGAGGTTTAAGGTTTCGTATGGTGATGTAAGAAGTTGTTAGGAGGTGTAAGGCAACCTACATCATACTAACGTTCTTTTCGAGTTGCTAATGTGGCATGAAGAGTCTTAAGATGTACTAAGTTGTCGTACGATGATCAAATGACTCAGACGAATTCATTAGGCTTATTATGGAGGTTTAAGGTTTCGTATGGTGATGTAAGGTGTTCTTAGGAGCTGTAAGGCATCCAACATCATACTAACGTTCTTTTCGAGTTGCTAATGTGGCATGAAGAGTCGTAAGATGTACTAAGTTGTCGTACGATGATCAAATGACTCGGACGAATTCATTAGGCTTATTATGGAGGTTTAAGGTTTCGTATGGTGATGTAAGGTGTTCTTAGAAGCTGTAAGGCATTCTACATTATACTAACGTTCTTTTCGAGTTGCTAATGTGGCATGAAGATTCGTAAGATGTACTAAGTTGTCGTACGATGATCAAATGACTCGGACGAATTCATTAAGTTTATTATGGAGGTTTAAGGTTTCGTATGGTGATGTAAGAAGTTGTTAGGAGGTGTAAGGCAACCTACATCATACTAACGTTCTTTTCGAGTTGCTAATGTGGCATGAAGAGTCGTAAGATGTACTAAGTTGTCGTACGATGATCAAATGACTCAGACGAATTCATTAGGCTTATTATGGAGGTTTAAGGTTTCGTATGGTGATGTAAGGTGTTCTTAGGAGCTGTAAGGCATTCTACATTATACTAACGTTCTTTTCGAGTTGCTAATGTGGCATGAAGATTCGTAAGATGTACTAAGTTGTCGTACGATGATCAAATGACTCAGACGAATTCATTAGGCTTATTATGGAGGTTTAAGGTTTCGTATGGTGATGTAAGGTGTTCTTAGGAGCTATAAGGCATCCTACATTATACTAACGTTCTTTTCGAGTTGCTAATGTGGCATGAAGAGTCGTAAGATGTACTAAGTTGCCGTACGATGATCAAATGACTCGGACGAATTCATTAGGCTTATTATGGAGGTTTAAGGTTTCGTATGGTGATGTAAGGTGTTCTTAGGAGCTGTAAGGCATTCTACATTATACTAACGTTCTTTTCGAGTTGCTAATATGGCATGAAGATTCGTAAGATGTACTAAGTTGTCGTACGATGATCAAATGACTCGGACGAATTCATTAAGTTTATTATGGAGGTTTAAGGTTTCGTAAGGTGATGTAAGAAGTTCTTAGGAGCTGTAAGGCATTCTACATTATACTAACGTTCTTTTCGAGTTGCTAATGTGGCATGAAGATTCGTAAGATGTACTAAGTTGTCGTACGATGATCAAATGACTCAGACGAATTCATTAGGCTTATTATGGAGGTTTAAGGTTTCGTATGGTGATGTAAGGTGTTCTTAGGAGCTATAAGGCATCCTACATTATACTAACGTTCTTTTTTTTTTTGCATGAAGAGTCGTAAGATGTACTAAGTTGCCGTACGATGATCAAATAACTCGGACGAATTCATTAGGCTTATTATGGAGGTTTAAGGTTTCGTATGGTGATGTAAGGTGTTCTTAGGAGCTGTGAGGCATCCTACATTAAACTAATGTTTTTTTTGAGTTGCTAATGTGGCATAAAGAGTGGTAAGATGTACTAAGTTGACGTACGATGATCAAATGACTCAGACGAATTCATTAGGCTTATTATGGAGGTTTAAGGTTTCGTATGGTGATGTAAGGTGTTCTTAGGAGCTATAAGGCATCCTACATTATACTAACGTTCTTTTCGAGTTGCTAATGTGGCATGAAGAGTCGTAAGATGTACTAAGATGCCGTACGATGATCAAATAACTCGGACGAATTCATTAGGCTTATTATGGTGGTTTAAGGTTTCGTATGGTAATGTAAGGTGTTCTTAGGAGCTGTAAGGCATCCTACATTATATTAACGTTCTTTTCGAGTTGTTAATGTGGCATGAAGAGTCGTAAGATGTACTAAGTTGTCGTACGATAATCAAATGACTCGGACGAATTCATTAGGCTTATTATGGAGGTTTAAGGTTTCGTATGGTGATGTAAGGTGTTCTTAGGAGCTGTAAGGCATTCTACATTATACTAACGTTCTTTTCGAGTTGCTAATGTGGCATGAAGATTCGTAAGATGTACTAAGTTGTCGTACGATGATCAAATGACTCAGACGAATTCATTAGGCTTATTATGGAGGTTTAAGGTTTCGTATGGTGATGTAAGGTGTTCTTAGGAGCTATAAGGCATCCTACATTATACTAACGTTCTTTTCGAGTTGCTAATGTGGCATGAAGAGTCGTAAGATGTACTAAGTTGCCGTACGATGATCAAATGACTCGGACGAATTCATTAGGCTTATTATGGAGGTTTAAGGTTTCGTATGGTGATGTAAGATGTTGTTAGGAGGTGTAAGGCAACCTACATCATACTAACGTTCTTTTCGAGTTGCTAATGTGGCATGAAGAGTCGTAAGATGTACTAAGTTGTCGTACGATGATCAAATGACTCAGACGAATTCATTAGGCTTATTATGGAGGTTTAAGGTTTCGTATGGTGATGTAAGGTGTTCTTAGGAGCTGTAAGGCATTCTACATTATACTAACGTTCTTTTCGAGTTGCTAATGTGGCATGAAGATTCGTAAGATGTACTAAGTTGTCGTACGATGATCAAATGACTCAGACGAATTCATTAGGCTTATTATGGAGGTTTAAGGTTTCGTATGGTGATGTAAGGTGTTCTTAGGAGCTATAAGGCATCCTACATTATACTAACGTTCTTTTCGAGTTGCTAATGTGGCATGAAGAGTCGTAAGATGTACTAAGTTGCCGTACGATGATCAAATGACTCGGACGAATTCATTAGGCTTATTATGGAGGTTTAAGGTTTCGTATGGTGATGTAAGGTGTTCTTAGGAGCTGTAAGGCATTCTACATTATACTAACGTTCTTTTCGAGTTGCTAATGTGGCATGAAGATTCGTAAGATGTACTAAGTTGTCGTACGATGATCAAATGATTCGGACGAATTCATTAAGTTTATTATGGAGGTTTAAGGTTTCGTATGGTGATGTAAGAAGTTCTTAGGAGCTATAAGGCATTCTACATTATACTAACGTTCTTTTCGAGTTGCTAATGTGGCATGAAGATTCGTAAGATGTACTAAGTTGTCGTACGATGATCAAATGACTCAGACGAATTCATTAGGCTTATTATGGAGGTTTAAGGTTTCGTATGGTGATGTAAGGTGTTCTTAGGAGCTATAAGGCATCCTACATTATACTAACGTTCTTTTCGAGTTGCTAATGTGGCATGAAGAGTCGTAAGATGTACTAAGTTGCCGTACGATGATCAAATAACTCGGACGAATTCATTAGGCTTATTATGGAGGTTTAAGGTTTCGTATGGTGATGTAAGGTGTTCTTAGGAGCTGTGAGGCATCCTACATTAAACTAATGTTTTTTTTGAGTTGCTAATGTGGCATAAAGAGTGGTAAGATGTACTAAGTTGACGTACGATGATCAAATGACTCAGACGAATTCATTAGGCTTATTATGGAGGTTTAAGGTTTCGTATGGTGATGTAAGGTGTTCTTAGGAGCTATAAGGCATCCTACATTATACTAACGTTCTTTTCGAGTTGCTAATGTGGCATGAAGAGTCGTAAGATGTACTAAGTTGCCGTAAGATGATCAAATAACTCGGACGAATTCATTAGGCTTATTATGGTGGTTTAAGGTTTCGTATGGTAATGTAAGGTGTTCTTAGGAGCTGTAAGGCATCCTACATTATATTAACGTTCTTTTCGAGTTGTTAATGTGGCATGAAGAGTCGTAAGATGTACTAAGTTGTCGTACGATAATCAAATGACTCGGACGAATTCATTAGGCTTATTATGGAGGTTTAAGGTTTCGTATGGTGATGTAAGGTGTTCTTAGGAGCTGTAAGGCATTCTACATTATACTAACGTTCTTTTCGAGTTGCTAATGTGGCATGAAGATTCGTAAGATGTGCTAAGTTGTCGTACGATGATCAAATGACTCAGACGAATTCATTAGGCTTATTATGGAGGTTTAAGGTTTCGTATGGTGATGTAAGGTGTTCTTAGGAGCTATAAGGCATCCTACATTATACTAACGTTCTTTTCGAGTTGCTAATGTGGCATGAAGAGTCGTAAGATGTACTAAGTTGCCGTACGATGATCAAATAACTCGGACGAATTCATTAGGCTTATTATGGAGGTTTAAGGTTTCGTATGGTGATGTAAGGTGTTCTTAGGAGCTGTGAGGCATCCTACAATAAACTAATGTTTTTTTTGAGTTGCTAATGTGGCATAAAGAGTGGTAAGATGTACTAAGTTGACGTACGATGATCAAATGACTCGGACGAATTCATTAGGCTTATTATGGAGGTTTAAGGTTTCGTATGGTGATGTAAGAAGTTGTTAGGAGGTGTAAGGCAACCTACATCATACTAATGTTCTTTTCGAGTTGCTAATGTGGCATGAAGAGTCTTAAGATGTACTAAGTTGTCGTACGATGATCAAATGACTCAGACGAATTCATTAGGCTTATTATGGAGGTTTAAGGTTTCGTATGGTGATGTAAGGTGTTCTTAGGAGCTGTAAGGCATCCAACATCATACTAACGTTCTTTTCGAGTTGCTAATGTGGCATGAAGAGTCGTAAGATGTACTAAGTTGTCGTACGATGATCAAATGACTCGGACGAATTCATTAGGCTTATTATGGAGGTTTAAGGTTTCGTATGGTGATGTAAGGTGTTCTTAGGAGCTATAAGGCATCCTACATTATACTAACGTTCTTTTTTTTTTTGCATGAAGAGTCGTAAGATGTACTAAGTTGCCGTACGATGATCAAATAACTCGGACGAATTCATTAGGCTTATTATGGAGGTTTAAGGTTTCGTATGGTGATGTAAGGTGTTCTTAGGAGCTGTGAGGCATCCTACATTAAACTAATGTTTTTTTTGAGTTGCTAATGTGGCATAAAGAGTGGTAAGATGTACTAAGTTGACGTACGATGATCAAATGACTCAGACGAATTCATTAGGCTTATTATGGAGGTTTAAGGTTTCGTATGGTGATGTAAGGTGTTCTTAGGAGCTATAAGGCATCCTACATTATACTAACGTTCTTTTCGAGTTGCTAATGTGGCATGAAGAGTCGTAAGATGTACTAAGATGCCGTACGATGATCAAATAACTCGGACGAATTCATTAGGCTTATTATGGTGGTTTAAGGTTTCGTATGGTAATGTAAGGTGTTCTTAGGAGCTGTAAGGCATCCTACATTATATTAACGTTCTTTTCGAGTTGTTAATGTGGCATGAAGAGTCGTAAGATGTACTAAGTTGTCGTACGATAATCAAATGACTCGGACGAATTCATTAGGCTTATTATGGAGGTTTAAGGTTTCGTATGGTGATGTAAGGTGTTCTTAGGAGCTGTAAGGCATTCTACATTATACTAACGTTCTTTTCGAGTTGCTAATGTGGCATGAAGATTCGTAAGATGTACTAAGTTGTCGTACGATGATCAAATGACTCAGACGAATTCATTAGGCTTATTATGGAGGTTTAAGGTTTCGTATGGTGATGTAAGGTGTTCTTAGGAGCTATAAGGCATCCTACATTATACTAACGTTCTTTTCGAGTTGCTAATGTGGCATGAAGAGTCGTAAGATGTACTAAGTTGCCGTACGATGATCAAATGACTCGGACGAATTCATTAGGCTTATTATGGAGGTTTAAGGTTTCGTATGGTGATGTAAGATGTTGTTAGGAGGTGTAAGGCAACCTACATCATACTAACGTTCTTTTCGAGTTGCTAATGTGGCATGAAGAGTCGTAAGATGTACTAAGTTGTCGTACGATGATCAAATGACTCAGACGAATTCATTAGGCTTATTATGGAGGTTTAAGGTTTCGTATGGTGATGTAAGGTGTTCTTAGGAGCTGTAAGGCATTCTACATTATACTAACGTTCTTTTCGAGTTGCTAATGTGGCATGAAGATTCGTAAGATGTACTAAGTTGTCGTACGATGATCAAATGACTCAGACGAATTCATTAGGCTTATTATGGAGGTTTAAGGTTTCGTATGGTGATGTAAGGTGTTCTTAGGAGCTATAAGGCATCCTACATTATACTAACGTTCTTTTCGAGTTGCTAATGTGGCATGAAGAGTCGTAAGATGTACTAAGTTGCCGTACGATGATCAAATGACTCGGACGAATTCATTAGGCTTATTATGGAGGTTTAAGGTTTCGTATGGTGATGTAAGGTGTTCTTAGGAGCTGTAAGGCATTCTACATTATACTAACGTTCTTTTCGAGTTGCTAATGTGGCATGAAGATTCGTAAGATGTACTAAGTTGTCGTACGATGATCAAATGACTCGGACGAATTCATTAAGTTTATTATGGAGGTTTAAGGTTTCGTATGGTGATGTAAGAAGTTCTTAGGAGCTATAAGGCATTCTACATTATACTAACGTTCTTTTCGAGTTGCTAATGTGGCATGAAGATTCGTAAGATGTACTAAGTTGTCGTACGATGATCAAATGACTCAGACGAATTCATTAGGCTTATTATGGAGGTTTAAGGTTTCGTATGGTGATGTAAGGTGTTCTTAGGAGCTATAAGGCATCCTACATTATACTAACGTTCTTTTCGAGTTGCTAATGTGGCATGAAGAGTCGTAAGATGTACTAAGTTGCCGTACGATGATCAAATAACTCGGACGAATTCATTAGGCTTATTATGGAGGTTTAAGGTTTCGTATGGTGATGTAAGGTGTTCTTAGGAGCTGTGAGGCATCCTACATTAAACTAATGTTTTTTTTGAGTTGCTAATGTGGCATAAAGAGTGGTAAGATGTACTAAGTTGACGTACGATGATCAAATGACTCAGACGAATTCATTAGGCTTATTATGGAGGTTTAAGGTTTCGTATGGTGATGTAAGGTGTTCTTAGGAGCTATAAGGCATCCTACATTATACTAACGTTCTTTTCGAGTTGCTAATGTGGCATGAAGAGTCGTAAGATGTACTAAGTTGCCGTAAGATGATCAAATAACTCGGACGAATTCATTAGGCTTATTATGGTGGTTTAAGGTTTCGTATGGTAATGTAAGGTGTTCTTAGGAGCTGTAAGGCATCCTACATTATATTAACGTTCTTTTCGAGTTGTTAATGTGGCATGAAGAGTCGTAAGATGTACTAAGTTGTCGTACGATAATCAAATGACTCGGACGAATTCATTAGGCTTATTATGGAGGTTTAAGGTTTCGTATGGTGATGTAAGGTGTTCTTAGGAGCTGTAAGGCATTCTACATTATACTAACGTTCTTTTCGAGTTGCTAATGTGGCATGAAGATTCGTAAGATGTGCTAAGTTGTCGTACGATGATCAAATGACTCAGACGAATTCATTAGGCTTATTATGGAGGTTTAAGGTTTCGTATGGTGATGTAAGGTGTTCTTAGGAGCTATAAGGCATCCTACATTATACTAACGTTCTTTTCGAGTTGCTAATGTGGCATGAAGAGTCGTAAGATGTACTAAGTTGCCGTACGATGATCAAATAACTCGGACGAATTCATTAGGCTTATTATGGAGGTTTAAGGTTTCGTATGGTGATGTAAGGTGTTCTTAGGAGCTGTGAGGCATCCTACATTAAACTAATGTTTTTTTTGAGTTGCTAATGTGGCATAAAGAGTGGTAAGATGTACTAAGTTGACGTACGATGATCAAATGACTCGGACGAATTCATTAGGCTTATTATGGAGGTTTAAGGTTTCGTATGGTGATGTAAGAAGTTGTTAGGAGGTGTAAGGCAACCTACATCATACTAATGTTCTTTTCGAGTTGCTAATGTGGCATGAAGAGTCTTAAGATGTACTAAGTTGTCGTACGATGATCAAATGACTCAGACGAATTCATTAGGCTTATTATGGAGGTTTAAGGTTTCGTATGGTGATGTAAGGTGTTCTTAGGAGCTGTAAGGCATCCAACATCATACTAACGTTCTTTTCGAGTTGCTAATGTGGCATGAAGAGTCGTAAGATGTACTAAGTTGTCGTACGATGATCAAATGACTCGGACGAATTCATTAGGCTTATTATGGAGGTTTAAGGTTTCGTATGGTGATGTAAGGTGTTCTTAGGAGCTGTAAGGCATTCTACATTATACTAACGTTCTTTTCGAGTTGCTAATGTGGCATGAAGATTCGTAAGATGTACTAAGTTGTCGTACGATGATCAAATGACTCGGACGAATTCATTAAGTTTATTATGGAGGTTTAAGGTTTCGTATGGTGATGTAAGGTGTTCTTAGGAGCTGTAAGGCATTCTACATTATACTAACGTTCTTTTCGAGTTGCTAATGTGGCATGAAGATTCGTAAGATGTACTAAGTTGTCGTACGATGATCAAATGACTCGGACGAATTCATTAAGTTTATTATGGAGGTTTAAGGTTTCGTATGGTGATGTAAGAAGTTGTTAGGAGGTGTAAGGCAACCTACATCATACTAATGTTCTTTTCGAGTTGCTAATGTGGCATGAAGAGTCTTAAGATGTACTAAGTTGTCGTACGATGATCAAATGACTCAGACGAATTCATTAGGCTTATTATGGAGGTTTAAGGTTTCGTATGGTGATGTAAGGTGTTCTTAGGAGCTGTAAGGCATCCAACATCATACTAACGTTCTTTTCGAGTTGCTAATGTGGCATGAAGAGTCGTAAGATGTACTAAGTTGTCGTACGATGATCAAATGACTCGGACGAATTCATTAGGCTTATTATGGAGGTTTAAGGTTTCGTATGGTGATGTAAGGTGTTCTTAGGAGCTGTAAGGCATTCTACATTATACTAACGTTCTTTTCGAGTTGCTAATGTGGCATGAAGATTCGTAAGATGTACTAAGTTGTCGTACGATGATCAAATGACTCGGACGAATTCATTAAGTTTATTATGGAGGTTTAAGGTTTCGTATGGTGATGTAAGGTGTTCTTAGGAGCTGTAAGGCATTCTACATTATACTAACGTTCTTTTCGAGTTGCTAATGTGGCATGAAGATTCGTAAGATGTACTAAGTTTTCGTACGATGATCAAATGACTCGGACGAATTCATTAAGTTTATTATGGAGGTTTAAGGTTTCGTATGGTGATGTAAGAAGTTGTTAGGAGGTGTAAGGCAACCTACATCATACTAACGTTCTTTTTGAGTTGCTAATGTGGCATGAAGAGTCTTAAGATGTACTAAGTTGTCGTACGATGATCAAATGACTCAGACGAATTCATTAGGCTTATTATGGAGGTTTAAGGTTTCGTATGGTGATGTAAGGTGTTCTTAGGAGCTATAAGGCATCCTACATTATACTAACGTTCTTTTCGAGTTGCTAATGTGGCATGAAGAGTCCTAAGATGTACTAAGTTGCCGTACGATGATCAAATAACTCGGACGAATTCATTAGGCTTATTATGGAGGTTTAAGGTTTCGTATGGTGATGTAAGGTGTTCTTAGGAGCTGTGAGGCATCCTACATTAAACTAATGTTTTTTTTGAGTTGCTAATGTGGCATAAAGAGTGGTAAGATGTACTAAGTTGACGTACGATGATCAAATGACTCGGACGAATTCATTAGGCTTATTATGGAGGTTTAAGGTTTCGTATGGTGATGTAAGAAGTTGTTAGGAGGTGTAAGGCAACCTACATCATACTAATGTTCTTTTCGAGTTGCTAATGTGGCATGAAGAGTCTTAAGATGTACTAAGTTGTCGTACGATGATCAAATGACTCAGACGAATTCATTAGGCTTATTATGGAGGTTTAAGGTTTCGTATGGTGATGTAAGGTGTTCTTAGGAGCTGTAAGGCATCCAACATCATACTAACGTTCTTTTCGAGTTGCTAATGTGGCATGAAGAGTCGTAAGATGTACTAAGTTGTCGTACGATGATCAAATGACTCGGACGAATTCATTAGGCTTATTATGGAGGTTTAAGGTTTCGTATGGTGATGTAAGGTGTTCTTAGGAGCTGTAAGGCATTCTACATTATACTAACGTTCTTTTCGAGTTGCTAATGTGGCATGAAGATTCGTAAGATGTACTAAGTTGTCGTACGATGATCAAATGACTCGGACGAATTCATTAAGTTTATTATGGAGGTTTAAGGTTTCGTATGGTGATGTAAGGTGTTCTTAGGAGCTGTAAGGCATTCTACATTATACTAACGTTCTTTTCGAGTTGCTAATGTGGCATGAAGATTCGTAAGATGTACTAAGTTGTCGTACGATGATCAAATGACTCGGACGAATTCATTAAGTTTATTATGGAGGTTTAAGGTTTCGTATGGTGATGTAAGAAGTTGTTAGGAGGTGTAAGGCAACCTACATCATACTAATGTTCTTTTCGAGTTGCTAATGTGGCATGAAGAGTCTTAAGATGTACTAAGTTGTCGTACGATGATCAAATGACTCAGACGAATTCATTAGGCTTATTATGGAGGTTTAAGGTTTCGTATGGTGATGTAAGGTGTTCTTAGGAGCTGTAAGGCATCCAACATCATACTAACGTTCTTTTCGAGTTGCTAATGTGGCATGAAGAGTCGTAAGATGTACTAAGTTGTCGTACGATGATCAAATGACTCGGACGAATTCATTAGGCTTATTATGGAGGTTTAAGGTTTCGTATGGTGATGTAAGGTGTTCTTAGGAGCTGTAAGGCATTCTACATTATACTAACGTTCTTTTCGAGTTGCTAATGTGGCATGAAGATTCGTAAGATGTACTAAGTTGTCGTACGATGATCAAATGACTCGGACGAATTCATTAAGTTTATTATGGAGGTTTAAGGTTTCGTATGGTGATGTAAGGTGTTCTTAGGAGCTGTAAGGCATTCTACATTATACTAACGTTCTTTTCGAGTTGCTAATGTGGCATGAAGATTCGTAAGATGTACTAAGTTTTCGTACGATGATCAAATGACTCGGACGAATTCATTAAGTTTATTATGGAGGTTTAAGGTTTCGTATGGTGATGTAAGAAGTTGTTAGGAGGTGTAAGGCAACCTACATCATACTAACGTTCTTTTTGAGTTGCTAATGTGGCATGAAGAGTCTTAAGATGTACTAAGTTGTCGTACGATGATCAAATGACTCAGACGAATTCATTAGGCTTATTATGGAGGTTTAAGGTTTCGTATGGTGATGTAAGGTGTTCTTAGGAGCTATAAGGCATCCTACATTATACTAACGTTCTTTTCGAGTTGCTAATGTGGCATGAAGAGTCCTAAGATGTACTAAGTTGCCGTACGATGATCAAATAACTCGGACGAATTCATTAGGCTTATTATGGAGGTTTAAGGTTTCGTATGGTGATGTAAGGTGTTCTTAGGAGCTGTGAGGCATCCTACATTAAACTAATGTTTTTTTTGAGTTGCTAATGTGGCATAAAGAGTGGTAAGATGTACTAAGTTGACGTACGATGATCAAATGACTCAGACGAATTCATTAGGCTTATTATGGAGGTTTAAGGTTTCGTATGGTGATGTAAGAAGTTGTTAGGAGGTGTAAGGCAACCTACATCATACTAACGTTCTTTTCGAGTTGCTAATGTGGCATGAAGAGTCTTAAGATGTACTAAGTTGTCGTACGATGATCAAATGACTCAGACGAATTCATTAGGCTTATTATGGAGGTTTAAGGTTTCGTATGGTGATGTAAGGTGTTCTTAGGAGCTGTAAGGCATCCAACATCATACTAACGTTCTTTTCGAGTTGCTAATGTGGCATGAAGAGTCGTAAGATGTACTAAGTTGTCGTACGATGATCAAATGACTCGGACGAATTCATTAGGCTTATTATGGAGGTTTAAGGTTTCGTATGGTGATGTAAGGTGTTCTTAGAAGCTGTAAGGCATTCTACATTATACTAACGTTCTTTTCGAGTTGCTAATGTGGCATGAAGATTCGTAAGATGTACTAAGTTGTCGTACGATGATCAAATGACTCGGACGAATTCATTAAGTTTATTATGGAGGTTTAAGGTTTCGTATGGTGATGTAAGAAGTTGTTAGGAGGTGTAAGGCAACCTACATCATACTAACGTTCTTTTCGAGTTGCTAATGTGGCATGAAGAGTCGTAAGATGTACTAAGTTGTCGTACGATGATCAAATGACTCAGACGAATTCATTAGGCTTATTATGGAGGTTTAAGGTTTCGTATGGTGATGTAAGGTGTTCTTAGGAGCTGTAAGGCATTCTACATTATACTAACGTTCTTTTCGAGTTGCTAATGTGGCATGAAGATTCGTAAGATGTACTAAGTTGTCGTACGATGATCAAATGACTCGGACGAATTCATTAAGTTTATTATGGAGGTTTAAGGTTTCGTATGGTGATGTAAGAAGTTGTTAGGAGGTGTAAGGCAACCTACATCATACTAATGTTCTTTTCGAGTTGCTAATGTGGCATGAAGAGTCTTAAGATGTACTAAGTTGTCGTACGATGATCAAATGACTCAGACGAATTCATTAGGCTTATTATGGAGGTTTAAGGTTTCGTATGGTGATGTAAGGTGTTCTTAGGAGCTGTAAGGCATCCAACATCATACTAACGTTCTTTTCGAGTTGCTAATGTGGCATGAAGAGTCGTAAGATGTACTAAGTTGTCGTACGATGATCAAATGACTCGGACGAATTCATTAGGCTTATTATGGAGGTTTAAGGTTTCGTATGGTGATGTAAGGTGTTCTTAGGAGCTGTAAGGCATTCTACATTATACTAACGTTCTTTTCGAGTTGCTAATGTGGCATGAAGATTCGTAAGATGTACTAAGTTGTCGTACGATGATCAAATGACTCGGACGAATTCATTAAGTTTATTATGGAGGTTTAAGGTTTCGTATGGTGATGTAAGAAGTTGTTAGGAGGTGTAAGGCAACCTACATCATACTAACGTTCTTTTCGAGTTGCTAATGTGGCATGAAGAGTCGTAAGATGTACTAAGTTGTCGTACGATGATCAAATGACTCGGACGAATTCATTAAGTTTATTATGGAGGTTTAAGGTTTCGTATGGTGATGTAAGGTGTTCTTAGGAGCTGTAAGGCATTCTACATTATACTAACGTTCTTTTCGAGTTGCTAATGTGGCATGAAGAGTCGTAAGATGTACTAAGTTGCCGTACGATGATCAAATGACTCGGACGAATTCATTAGGCTTATTATGGAGGTTTAAGGTTTCGTATGGTGATGTAAGATGTTGTTAGGAGGTGTAAGGCAACCTACATCATACTAACGTTCTTTTCGAGTTGCTAATGTGGCATGAAGATTCGTAAGATGTACTAAGTTGTCGTACGATGATCAAATGACTCGGACGAATTCATTAAGTTTATTATGGAGGTTTAAGGTTTCGTATGGTGATGTAAGAAGTTGTTAGGAGGTGTAAGGCAACCTACATCATACTAATGTTCTTTTCGAGTTGCTAATGTGGCATGAAGAGTCTTAAGATGTACTAAGTTGTCGTACGATGATCAAATGACTCAGACGAATTCATTAGGCTTATTATGGAGGTTTAAGGTTTCGTATGGTGATGTAAGGTGTTCTTAGGAGCTGTAAGGCATCCAACATCATACTAACGTTCTTTTCGAGTTGCTAATGTGGCATGAAGAGTCGTAAGATGTACTAAGTTGTCGTACGATGATCAAATGACTCGGACGAATTCATTAGGCTTATTATGGAGGTTTAAGGTTTCGTATGGTGATGTAAGGTGTTCTTAGGAGCTGTAAGGCATTCTACATTATACTAACGTTCTTTTCGAGTTGCTAATGTGGCATGAAGATTCGTAAGATGTACTAAGTTGTCGTACGATGATCAAATGACTCGGACGAATTCATTAAGTTTATTATGGAGGTTTAAGGTTTCGTATGGTGATGTAAGGTGTTCTTAGGAGCTGTAAGGCATTCTACATTATACTAACGTTCTTTTCGAGTTGCTAATGTGGCATGAAGATTCGTAAGATGTACTAAGTTTTCGTACGATGATCAAATGACTCGGACGAATTCATTAAGTTTATTATGGAGGTTTAAGGTTTCGTATGGTGATGTAAGAAGTTGTTAGGAGGTGTAAGGCAACCTACATCATACTAACGTTCTTTTTGAGTTGCTAATGTGGCATGAAGAGTCTTAAGATGTACTAAGTTGTCGTACGATGATCAAATGACTCAGACGAATTCATTAGGCTTATTATGGAGGTTTAAGGTTTCGTATGGTGATGTAAGGTGTTCTTAGGAGCTATAAGGCATCCTACATTATACTAACGTTCTTTTCGAGTTGCTAATGTGGCATGAAGAGTCCTAAGATGTACTAAGTTGCCGTACGATGATCAAATAACTCGGACGAATTCATTAGGCTTATTATGGAGGTTTAAGGTTTCGTATGGTGATGTAAGGTGTTCTTAGGAGCTGTGAGGCATCCTACATTAAACTAATGTTTTTTTTGAGTTGCTAATGTGGCATAAAGAGTGGTAAGATGTACTAAGTTGACGTACGATGATCAAATGACTCAGACGAATTCATTAGGCTTATTATGGAGGTTTAAGGTTTCGTATGGTGATGTAAGAAGTTGTTAGGAGGTGTAAGGCAACCTACATCATACTAACGTTCTTTTCGAGTTGCTAATGTGGCATGAAGAGTCTTAAGATGTACTAAGTTGTCGTACGATGATCAAATGACTCAGACGAATTCATTAGGCTTATTATGGAGGTTTAAGGTTTCGTATGGTGATGTAAGGTGTTCTTAGGAGCTGTAAGGCATCCAACATCATACTAACGTTCTTTTCGAGTTGCTAATGTGGCATGAAGAGTCGTAAGATGTACTAAGTTGTCGTACGATGATCAAATGACTCGGACGAATTCATTAGGCTTATTATGGAGGTTTAAGGTTTCGTATGGTGATGTAAGGTGTTCTTAGAAGCTGTAAGGCATTCTACATTATACTAACGTTCTTTTCGAGTTGCTAATGTGGCATGAAGATTCGTAAGATGTACTAAGTTGTCGTACGATGATCAAATGACTCGGACGAATTCATTAAGTTTATTATGGAGGTTTAAGGTTTCGTATGGTGATGTAAGAAGTTGTTAGGAGGTGTAAGGCAACCTACATCATACTAACGTTCTTTTCGAGTTGCTAATGTGGCATGAAGAGTCGTAAGATGTACTAAGTTGTCGTACGATGATCAAATGACTCAGACGAATTCATTAGGCTTATTATGGAGGTTTAAGGTTTCGTATGGTGATGTAAGGTGTTCTTAGGAGCTGTAAGGCATTCTACATTATACTAACGTTCTTTTCGAGTTGCTAATGTGGCATGAAGATTCGTAAGATGTACTAAGTTGTCGTACGATGATCAAATGACTCAGACGAATTCATTAGGCTTATTATGGAGGTTTAAGGTTTCGTATGGTGATGTAAGGTGTTCTTAGGAGCTATAAGGCATCCTACATTATACTAACGTTCTTTTCGAGTTGCTAATGTGGCATGAAGAGTCGTAAGATGTACTAAGTTGCCGTACGATGATCAAATGACTCGGACGAATTCATTAGGCTTATTATGGAGGTTTAAGGTTTCGTATGGTGATGTAAGGTGTTCTTAGGAGCTGTAAGGCATTCTACATTATACTAACGTTCTTTTCGAGTTGCTAATATGGCATGAAGATTCGTAAGATGTACTAAGTTGTCGTACGATGATCAAATGACTCGGACGAATTCATTAAGTTTATTATGGAGGTTTAAGGTTTCGTAAGGTGATGTAAGAAGTTCTTAGGAGCTGTAAGGCATTCTACATTATACTAACGTTCTTTTCGAGTTGCTAATGTGGCATGAAGATTCGTAAGATGTACTAAGTTGTCGTACGATGATCAAATGACTCAGACGAATTCATTAGGCTTATTATGGAGGTTTAAGGTTTCGTATGGTGATGTAAGGTGTTCTTAGGAGCTATAAGGCATCCTACATTATACTAACGTTCTTTTTTTTTTTGCATGAAGAGTCGTAAGATGTACTAAGTTGCCGTACGATGATCAAATAACTCGGACGAATTCATTAGGCTTATTATGGAGGTTTAAGGTTTCGTATGGTGATGTAAGGTGTTCTTAGGAGCTGTGAGGCATCCTACATTAAACTAATGTTTTTTTTGAGTTGCTAATGTGGCATAAAGAGTGGTAAGATGTACTAAGTTGACGTACGATGATCAAATGACTCAGACGAATTCATTAGGCTTATTATGGAGGTTTAAGGTTTCGTATGGTGATGTAAGGTGTTCTTAGGAGCTATAAGGCATCCTACATTATACTAACGTTCTTTTCGAGTTGCTAATGTGGCATGAAGAGTCGTAAGATGTACTAAGATGCCGTACGATGATCAAATAACTCGGACGAATTCATTAGGCTTATTATGGTGGTTTAAGGTTTCGTATGGTAATGTAAGGTGTTCTTAGGAGCTGTAAGGCATCCTACATTATATTAACGTTCTTTTCGAGTTGTTAATGTGGCATGAAGAGTCGTAAGATGTACTAAGTTGTCGTACGATAATCAAATGACTCGGACGAATTCATTAGGCTTATTATGGAGGTTTAAGGTTTCGTATGGTGATGTAAGGTGTTCTTAGGAGCTGTAAGGCATTCTACATTATACTAACGTTCTTTTCGAGTTGCTAATGTGGCATGAAGATTCGTAAGATGTACTAAGTTGTCGTACGATGATCAAATGACTCAGACGAATTCATTAGGCTTATTATGGAGGTTTAAGGTTTCGTATGGTGATGTAAGGTGTTCTTAGGAGCTATAAGGCATCCTACATTATACTAACGTTCTTTTCGAGTTGCTAATGTGGCATGAAGAGTCGTAAGATGTACTAAGTTGCCGTACGATGATCAAATGACTCGGACGAATTCATTAGGCTTATTATGGAGGTTTAAGGTTTCGTATGGTGATGTAAGATGTTGTTAGGAGGTGTAAGGCAACCTACATCATACTAACGTTCTTTTCGAGTTGCTAATGTGGCATGAAGAGTCGTAAGATGTACTAAGTTGTCGTACGATGATCAAATGACTCAGACGAATTCATTAGGCTTATTATGGAGGTTTAAGGTTTCGTATGGTGATGTAAGGTGTTCTTAGGAGCTGTAAGGCATTCTACATTATACTAACGTTCTTTTCGAGTTGCTAATGTGGCATGAAGATTCGTAAGATGTACTAAGTTATCGTACGATGATCAAATGACTCAGACGAATTCATTAGGCTTATTATGGAGGTTTAAGGTTTCGTATGGTGATGTAAGGTGTTCTTAGGAGCTATAAGGCATCCTACATTATACTAACGTTCTTTTCGAGTTGCTAATGTGGCATGAAGAGTCGTAAGATGTACTAAGTTGCCGTACGATGATCAAATGACTCGGACGAATTCATTAGGCTTATTATGGAGGTTTAAGGTTTCGTATGGTGATGTAAGGTGTTCTTAGGAGCTGTAAGGCATTCTACATTATACTAACGTTCTTTTCGAGTTGCTAATGTGGCATGAAGATTCGTAAGATGTACTAAGTTGTCGTACGATGATCAAATGACTCGGACGAATTCATTAAGTTTATTATGGAGGTTTAAGGTTTCGTATGGTGATGTAAGAAGTTCTTAGGAGCTATAAGGCATTCTACATTATACTAACGTTCTTTTCGAGTTGCTAATGTGGCATGAAGATTCGTAAGATGTACTAAGTTGTCGTACGATGATCAAATGACTCAGACGAATTCATTAGGCTTATTATGGAGGTTTAAGGTTTCGTATGGTGATGTAAGGTGTTCTTAGGAGCTATAAGGCATCCTACATTATACTAACGTTCTTTTCGAGTTGCTAATGTGGCATGAAGAGTCGTAAGATGTACTAAGTTGCCGTACGATGATCAAATAACTCGGACGAATTCATTAGGCTTATTATGGAGGTTTAAGGTTTCGTATGGTGATGTAAGGTGTTCTTAGGAGCTGTGAGGCATCCTACATTAAACTAATGTTTTTTTTGAGTTGCTAATGTGGCATAAAGAGTGGTAAGATGTACTAAGTTGACGTACGATGATCAAATGACTCAGACGAATTCATTAGGCTTATTATGGAGGTTTAAGGTTTCGTATGGTGATGTAAGGTGTTCTTAGGAGCTATAAGGCATCCTACATTATACTAACGTTCTTTTCGAGTTGCTAATGTGGCATGAAGAGTCGTAAGATGTACTAAGTTGCCGTAAGATGATCAAATAACTCGGACGAATTCATTAGGCTTATTATGGTGGTTTAAGGTTTCGTATGGTAATGTAAGGTGTTCTTAGGAGCTGTAAGGCATCCTACATTATATTAACGTTCTTTTCGAGTTGTTAATGTGGCATGAAGAGTCGTAAGATGTACTAAGTTGTCGTACGATAATCAAATGACTCGGACGAATTCATTAGGCTTATTATGGAGGTTTAAGGTTTCGTATGGTGATGTAAGGTGTTCTTAGGAGCTGTAAGGCATTCTACATTATACTAACGTTCTTTTCGAGTTGCTAATGTGGCATGAAGATTCGTAAGATGTGCTAAGTTGTCGTACGATGATCAAATGACTCAGACGAATTCATTAGGCTTATTATGGAGGTTTAAGGTTTCGTATGGTGATGTAAGGTGTTCTTAGGAGCTATAAGGCATCCTACATTATACTAACGTTCTTTTCGAGTTGCTAATGTGGCATGAAGAGTCGTAAGATGTACTAAGTTGCCGTACGATGATCAAATAACTCGGACGAATTCATTAGGCTTATTATGGAGGTTTAAGGTTTCGTATGGTGATGTAAGGTGTTCTTAGGAGCTGTGAGGCATCCTACATTAAACTAATGTTTTTTTTGAGTTGCTAATGTGGCATAAAGAGTGGTAAGATGTACTAAGTTGACGTACGATGATCAAATGACTCGGACGAATTCATTAGGCTTATTATGGAGGTTTAAGGTTTCGTATGGTGATGTAAGAAGTTGTTAGGAGGTGTAAGGCAACCTACATCATACTAATGTTCTTTTCGAGTTGCTAATGTGGCATGAAGAGTCTTAAGATGTACTAAGTTGTCGTACGATGATCAAATGACTCAGACGAATTCATTAGGCTTATTATGGAGGTTTAAGGTTTCGTATGGTGATGTAAGGTGTTCTTAGGAGCTGTAAGGCATCCAACATCATACTAACGTTCTTTTCGAGTTGCTAATGTGGCATGAAGAGTCGTAAGATGTACTAAGTTGCCGTACGATGATCAAATGACTCGGACGAATTCATTAGGCTTATTATGGAGGTTTAAGGTTTCGTATGGTGATGTAAGGTGTTCTTAGGAGCTGTAAGGCATTCTACATTATACTAACGTTCTTTTCGAGTTGCTAATGTGGCATGAAGATTCGTAAGATGTACTAAGTTGTCGTACGATGATCAAATGACTCGGACGAATTCATTAAGTTTATTATGGAGGTTTAAGGTTTCGTATGGTGATGTAAGAAGTTCTTAGGAGCTATAAGGCATTCTACATTATACTAACGTTCTTTTCGAGTTGCTAATGTGGCATGAAGATTCGTAAGATGTACTAAGTTGTCGTACGATGATCAAATGACTCAGACGAATTCATTAGGCTTATTATGGAGGTTTAAGGTTTCGTATGGTGATGTAAGGTGTTCTTAGGAGCTATAAGGCATCCTACATTATACTAACGTTCTTTTCGAGTTGCTAATGTGGCATGAAGAGTCGTAAGATGTACTAAGTTGCCGTACGATGATCAAATAACTCGGACGAATTCATTAGGCTTATTATGGAGGTTTAAGGTTTCGTATGGTGATGTAAGGTGTTCTTAGGAGCTGTGAGGCATCCTACATTAAACTAATGTTTTTTTTGAGTTGCTAATGTGGCATAAAGAGTGGTAAGATGTACTAAGTTGACGTACGATGATCAAATGACTCAGACGAATTCATTAGGCTTATTATGGAGGTTTAAGGTTTCGTATGGTGATGTAAGGTGTTCTTAGGAGCTATAAGGCATCCTACATTATACTAACGTTCTTTTCGAGTTGCTAATGTGGCATGAAGAGTCGTAAGATGTACTAAGTTGCCGTAAGATGATCAAATAACTCGGACGAATTCATTAGGCTTATTATGGTGGTTTAAGGTTTCGTATGGTAATGTAAGGTGTTCTTAGGAGCTGTAAGGCATCCTACATTATATTAACGTTCTTTTCGAGTTGTTAATGTGGCATGAAGAGTCGTAAGATGTACTAAGTTGTCGTACGATAATCAAATGACTCGGACGAATTCATTAGGCTTATTATGGAGGTTTAAGGTTTCGTATGGTGATGTAAGGTGTTCTTAGGAGCTGTAAGGCATTCTACATTATACTAACGTTCTTTTCGAGTTGCTAATGTGGCATGAAGATTCGTAAGATGTGCTAAGTTGTCGTACGATGATCAAATGACTCAGACGAATTCATTAGGCTTATTATGGAGGTTTAAGGTTTCGTATGGTGATGTAAGGTGTTCTTAGGAGCTATAAGGCATCCTACATTATACTAACGTTCTTTTCGAGTTGCTAATGTGGCATGAAGAGTCGTAAGATGTACTAAGTTGCCGTACGATGATCAAATAACTCGGACGAATTCATTAGGCTTATTATGGAGGTTTAAGGTTTCGTATGGTGATGTAAGGTGTTCTTAGGAGCTGTGAGGCATCCTACATTAAACTAATGTTTTTTTTGAGTTGCTAATGTGGCATAAAGAGTGGTAAGATGTACTAAGTTGACGTACGATGATCAAATGACTCGGACGAATTCATTAGGCTTATTATGGAGGTTTAAGGTTTCGTATGGTGATGTAAGAAGTTGTTAGGAGGTGTAAGGCAACCTACATCATACTAATGTTCTTTTCGAGTTGCTAATGTGGCATGAAGAGTCTTAAGATGTACTAAGTTGTCGTACGATGATCAAATGACTCAGACGAATTCATTAGGCTTATTATGGAGGTTTAAGGTTTCGTATGGTGATGTAAGGTGTTCTTAGGAGCTGTAAGGCATCCAACATCATACTAACGTTCTTTTCGAGTTGCTAATGTGGCATGAAGAGTCGTAAGATGTACTAAGTTGCCGTACGATGATCAAATGACTCGGACGAATTCATTAGGCTTATTATGGAGGTTTAAGGTTTCGTATGGTGATGTAAGGTGTTCTTAGGAGCTGTAAGGCATTCTACATTATACTAACGTTCTTTTCGAGTTGCTAATGTGGCATGAAGATTCGTAAGATGTACTAAGTTGTCGTACGATGATCAAATGACTCGGACGAATTCATTAAGTTTATTATGGAGGTTTAAGGTTTCGTATGGTGATGTAAGAAGTTCTTAGGAGCTATAAGGCATTCTACATTATACTAACGTTCTTTTCGAGTTGCTAATGTGGCATGAAGATTCGTAAGATGTACTAAGTTGTCGTACGATGATCAAATGACTCAGACGAATTCATTAGGCTTATTATGGAGGTTTAAGGTTTCGTATGGTGATGTAAGGTGTTCTTAGGAGCTATAAGGCATCCTACATTATACTAACGTTCTTTTCGAGTTGCTAATGTGGCATGAAGAGTCGTAAGATGTACTAAGTTGCCGTACGATGATCAAATAACTCGGACGAATTCATTAGGCTTATTATGGAGGTTTAAGGTTTCGTATGGTGATGTAAGGTGTTCTTAGGAGCTGTGAGGCATCCTACATTAAACTAATGTTTTTTTTGAGTTGCTAATGTGGCATAAAGAGTGGTAAGATGTACTAAGTTGACGTACGATGATCAAATGACTCAGACGAATTCATTAGGCTTATTATGGAGGTTTAAGGTTTCGTATGGTGATGTAAGGTGTTCTTAGGAGCTATAAGGCATCCTACATTATACTAACGTTCTTTTCGAGTTGCTAATGTGGCATGAAGAGTCGTAAGATGTACTAAGTTGCCGTAAGATGATCAAATAACTCGGACGAATTCATTAGGCTTATTATGGTGGTTTAAGGTTTCGTATGGTAATGTAAGGTGTTCTTAGGAGCTGTAAGGCATCCTACATTATATTAACGTTCTTTTCGAGTTGTTAATGTGGCATGAAGAGTCGTAAGATGTACTAAGTTGTCGTACGATAATCAAATGACTCGGACGAATTCATTAGGCTTATTATGGAGGTTTAAGGTTTCGTATGGTGATGTAAGGTGTTCTTAGGAGCTGTAAGGCATTCTACATTATACTAACGTTCTTTTCGAGTTGCTAATGTGGCATGAAGATTCGTAAGATGTGCTAAGTTGTCGTACGATGATCAAATGACTCAGACGAATTCATTAGGCTTATTATGGAGGTTTAAGGTTTCGTATGGTGATGTAAGGTGTTCTTAGGAGCTATAAGGCATCCTACATTATACTAACGTTCTTTTCGAGTTGCTAATGTGGCATGAAGAGTCGTAAGATGTACTAAGTTGCCGTACGATGATCAAATAACTCGGACGAATTCATTAGGCTTATTATGGAGGTTTAAGGTTTCGTATGGTGATGTAAGGTGTTCTTAGGAGCTGTGAGGCATCCTACATTAAACTAATGTTTTTTTTTAGTTGCTAATGTGGCATAAAGAGTGGTAAGATGTACTAAGTTGACGTACGATGATCAAATGACTCGGACGAATTCATTAGGCTTATTATGGAGGTTTAAGGTTTCGTATGGTGATGTAAGAAGTTGTTAGGAGGTGTAAGGCAACCTACATCATACTAATGTTCTTTTCGAGTTGCTAATGTGGCATGAAGAGTCTTAAGATGTACTAAGTTGTCGTACGATGATCAAATGACTCAGACGAATTCATTAGGCTTATTATGGAGGTTTAAGGTTTCGTATGGTGATGTAAGGTGTTCTTAGGAGCTGTAAGGCATCCAACATCATACTAACGTTCTTTTCGAGTTGCTAATGTGGCATGAAGAGTCGTAAGATGTACTAAGTTGTCGTACGATGATCAAATGACTCGGACGAATTCATTAGGCTTATTATGGAGGTTTAAGGTTTCGTATGGTGATGTAAGGTGTTCTTAGGAGCTGTAAGGCATTCTACATTATACTAACGTTCTTTTCGAGTTGCTAATGTGGCATGAAGATTCGTAAGATGTACTAAGTTGTCGTACGATGATCAAATGACTCGGACGAATTCATTAAGTTTATTATGGAGGTTTAAGGTTTCGTATGGTGATGTAAGAAGTTGTTAGGAGGTGTAAGGCAACCTACATCATACTAACGTTCTTTTCGAGTTGCTAATGTGGCATAAAGAGTGGTAAGATGTACTAAGTTGACGTACGATGATCAAATGACTCAGACGAATTCATTAGGCTTATTATGGAGGTTTAAGGTTTCGTATGGTGATGTAAGAAGTTGTTAGGAGGTGTAAGGCAACCTACATCATACTAACGTTCTTTTCGAGTTGCTAATGTGGCATGAAGAGTCTTAAGATGTACTAAGTTGTCGTACGATGATCAAATGACTCAGACGAATTCATTAGGCTTATTATGGAGGTTTAAGGTTTCGTATGGTGATGTAAGGTGTTCTTAGGAGCTGTAAGGCATCCAACATCATACTAACGTTCTTTTCGAGTTGCTAATGTGGCATGAAGAGTCGTAAGATGTACTAAGTTGTCGTACGATGATCAAATAACTCGGACGAATTCATTAGGCTTATTATGGAGGTTTAAGGTTTCGTATGGTGATGTAAGGTGTTCTTAGGAGCTGTAAGGCATTCTACATTATACTAACGTTCTTTTTTTTGGGTAAAAGGGTTTTACCCTGGTGATTCTATTAAAAAATTAAAACAAGTAGCATGGATGATCCATACTAGTTAAGTCTTGGACATACCCAAAGACTTCAGAACATACAAAACTCAATCACGAGATCAAACATAAACACAAACCAACAAACTAGCTATAACTAGCACTAGACATGTATCAAACACCACTAGATATCAATCTCCATTTGCATCCAAGTATTTAATCTTCGTTGATCCCCCATAGTGGTCTTGATCTTTAGGTTCATTATTCGGCATCTAATAGTTTGGAGAACTAATTTACCAACCACTTCAGGAGGTCTTGGGTTTTCATTGAAAAGACGATTATTCCTCTCCTGCCAAATGGCATAAGCCACACCCGCTACAACCAACCGACTAATGATAGCATCTAAATTTTTGCTGTTAGACTTACATTTTAAGTCATGCAAAACGATCGACCAAATTGGAGGGATATGCTCCATTTTAGCCTTCCCACGCACCAACTCCCAAACCCGAGTCGCATAAGGGCATTCGAAAAATAAATGGTCATGAGAGTCCACATTGTGCAAACATAAGAAACAGCACATCATATTCATGTTAATACCTTTCAAATGGTTCCATCTGAGAAGTCTATCTTGGGTTAACAGCTTGCGTTGGCAAATAAGCCACATGTTAAAAGCATGTTTTGGGATGCAATGAGGAAACCAAACACAATCCACCCACTCCACCTGATCTTCCTTAACCCTAATCGCATTCCAAGCTAAAGAAGTATTGAACTGCATCAGCTCCGGTCCCTCCCTCCATCTAACTACATCCGCACCATTTGAAGTAAATGGAATAGATATATTCGACAGAGAGGGAAAACGAATAGTTAACTCATTTGGCCAGTTACATACCGAATCCACCACGACTCTGTCCACCGTGTCCATAAGTGTCATGTTTACATCCCGAACAGCTCTTGAATTGATAAACGTTGAAAGGGGGCTTTGATCAGCCCAATAATCGAACCAAATATTCGTATCTTTACCATCACCAATCTGAACCCAGAATTTACCTTTAAAAACATCTCTCAGCTTCAAAATATTCCGCCAACTCCATGAACATGAAGGAGGGCTTTTAAGATCCCAGAAATTTCTCGAGCCAATCCTATGTTTCCAAACCCATTGCACCCACATCGAATCAGCCTTAGATAGAATGCGCCATATATGCGAACCCATTAGGGCCATATTCACATCATAAATACGACGAACTCCTAATCCCCCCTCAGCTTTGGGAAGGCAAACCTTTTTCCATGACACTTTAGCAGTAGCTTTATTATCATCCTTGATACCCCATAAAAACCTTCTAAGCTTAGCCTCCATCTCCTTAGATGTAAAAACAGGGAGCAAAAACGCTGCAGCCCAAAAAATATGCATAGAAGATAAGACTGATCGAATAAGTTGAAGCCTACCTGCAAACGACAAATATTTGTTATTCCAAGATGAAATACGACTTTCAACCCGGTCCGTTAGAACTGTACACTGCTGGCTGTTCAACCTAGACGAGATCAACGGCACTCCCAGATATTTCACTGGGAATTTCCCTTCTTCAAACGGAAGAAAGCTTAAGATACCATTCTTCACATGAGGGGGGACATGACAAAAATACACCGTACTCTTGTGGTTATTAGTATATAACCCTGAGAGGTCAGCAAACTTTTTCAGAACCTCCAATATACAAGAAGCCGATCTCGTATCACCCCGAGCAAATATAAACAAATCATCTGCAAAGCATAAGTTGATAATACGGAGGTCCTCACATTTATGATGAAACTTGAAACTATCCATCGGCATGTTCATGAATAGAAGAGTTAAGACCTCCATAACCATGGTAAAAAGATAAGGAGATAAAGGATCCCCTTGACGTAAACCTCTCGTACCTTTAAAATAACCATGCACGTCCCCATTAATACAGACCGAATAAGAAGGTGAGGAGACACAGGTCATAATCCAGTCTACCATCTTCTCATGAAAACCAAACCCTTGCAGGCAAAACTTCATAAACTTCCAATTAACCGTATCATAAGCCTTTTGAATATCAACTTTGAAAGCACATTTCGGATGCCCTCTATTCCGATGATAATTGTGCAACAGTTCCTGTGTAAGAAGAATATTATCTGCAATCCTCCTACCTGGAATAAAAGCTGACTGATTAGAACTAATAATACAAGAGAGTGAATGTTTCAATCGATTAGCAATGATCTTCGAGATACACTTATATAACACATTGCAGCAGGCAATTGGCCTATAATCAGTCACACGGCTCGGAACATCAACTTTTGGAACCAACGCAATCAACGTATGATTCCATTCCTGAAGCAGTCTATTCGTATTGAAAAAATCTTGAATAGCTAAAACCACTTCATCCCCCACAATGTCCCAGGCTTTTTTGAAAAAAGCCGATGTATACCCATCTGGACCTGGCGCCTTGTCATCATTCATAGAGAATAAAACTTGCTTAATTTCTTCTCTAGTAACCGGAGACACCATACTAGAGGCCAAATCTACATCCAATCTTTTAGAGAATAAATCCATCGAAGGGAGAGTAGGACTATCATGTTCACCCCCCAGAAAGTGTTCATAGAAATTGACAAATTCATGGATCATCAAATCCCCTTCAAGCACCATACCATCCACCCCAAGAACAGAAAGAATCGTTTTTTTGTTGTTTTTGCATTTAAGAATATTATGGAAGTACTTGGTATTAGCATCACCTTCAGCTAGCCACTTCACTTTCGCTTTTTGCTTAACAAACCTCTCTTCATCCATACTCGCCTCAACAAATTCCTTCAGGTATTTGGCCTCCTTTTCCCTCAAACCCCCATCATATGGATTGCTTTCAATAAGAGATTGAGTATCTTCCAGCTCTTTCCTAAGGTTAACCACCTTATCATGAATATGTCCCTGTTTAAACAGCAACAGTCTGAACTCTTTCTTGAGCCCTTTCAGCCTCTTTACAAGCCTGAATTGTGGAACTCCATTCACATTACATTCCCACCCTTTCTTCACAATATCCTCAAATTCTGGCTTCTGCGTTAAAAGATTTGTGAATTTAAACGGTTTTGGCTTGTGTTTACTACTCTCCAACAAAGTTAAAATACATGGGCTATGATCCGATAACCCATAAGGCTTAAACAAAACCGAAGCTTTAGGAAACCGATCAATCAGCCCACCATTACCCATGACCCGATCAAGCTTTTTGAAAATACCAATACCTGACTTAGGCTTTTGATTCCATGTGTATTTAACCCCCGAGGCATTAATATCTACCACCTCTATCTCATTAACACAATCACGAAATTCCTTCATACCCAAAGAGATTTTAGAAGGACCGGCCATTTGATCATCAAGGTTAAGAGTCGAATTGAAATCACCCAACATCACCCAAGGGTGGTCTTTAACACATCCTTTGTGAACAGATAAAGACTCCCATAAACTCCTTCTTTGAACATAATAATTATGGGCATAAACCATAGAACAATAAAGCATAGTACCTGAATGTTTGTGAAACACTTGACAATGAATGATTTGGTCACTATGAGTAAGCACATGGACATCGACCACACTAGTATCCCATCCCATAATGATTCGAGTACCTCTAGCACCACCCATGCATGAACTAGCATTAGAGCACCACCTCCAAACTTTCGAAATCTTTCCACACATATCCTCTACCTTACTAACCTCAACATGAGACTCTAAAATAGCACATAAACTAACCTTACTATCTTGAATTAAAAACCGAATCTCTTTCTGTTTAAGGGGCCGATTCATACCCCTTACATTCCACGCTGCAAGCTTAAACATTAAAAACCTGGTCCGAAGGAGTGCTTGCCCCTTTTTTAACCGTTTCATTCTGAAATAAAGCATTATAAGTTTCATCATAACATTCTTCACTTTCTTCCAGCTTTTCCACACCACACCCATCACCTTTTTTAACGTGATCATCGACATCTGATTTATCTATGTCCCCTTCATTATCCATCAATACACTAAAAGAATTGTTCAACATGTTCGGCTTTGACCCTCTATTCACTTCATTGCCAGAATCTTTACCATGATCAGCACCCATGTTTTTGTTTACAATCGGTCTATATTCAAACTTTTGCTTGTGTTGTTGAACATTGAACCCATGTTTTTTAGCAGCTTTCTTTCTTGGCACCTCCACAAACCCATCATTCTCCAATCCGACATCCTTTTTCTTGTCTCCCAACCCCTTATCAGTCATTAACACACAAGTATTCGTATCATGTCCAAACACCTTGCAATGAGAACATCTAGGGGGGATCCATTCATATTCCACATCAACTTGCTTCACCGTAACACTGTCACCCTCCAAAGATGGAATACCCACCTTAAGGGTTTGTTTAAATTCCATATCAGCCGAGATCTCCACCATAGCTCTAGCATAGCTGCTCCTTCCCCATCCATTGATACACATCGATGTAGTAAACGAATCTAACTGTTGTGGTTTGCCTATCTTGCTCATCAGTTCACTCAATCCATCATCAGTGTAAGCTGCTATGGGCACCCCATGTAGCTTAACCCACACCGATAAAGACTTAAACTCTTGCTTAACAAGCTTAGAATCAGGAGCCCACTCATGCAAGAACAATGGAGAACTAAACACTAACCATGGGCCTCCATTCACAACCCCCTGCAAACCCTCATAATCAGTAAATTGAAAGAAAAAGAAACCTTCTGCATTCATCATAATCTTCTTCAGCCCGAACTTGTTCCAGTTGTTGTTTGCAAAATACTTGACTGCATGAAACGACTGTCTCTCCCCCAGAAAATAACCATAAAGCGTGTAACCCAGTTTAGCCTGCACATTTTTCACCGATTCTTTGGATAGCATAACATCAACCCCATCTGCACTACAGTTATTCTCAATAAACCGAAAATTAACTCTTTTTTCCTGTTTGATTGTATCTTTATACGATTTAATCTTCTCCGCATCCGCATCTCCCATCTTATTGTTAACATCATCACCCAAACTAGGGTTTCCAACATTAACATCAGCATTATCATCAGACGACTTCAGCAGATCAGCATCCCTATTAACATTCTCAGTCACAAAACTTTCCTGCTTTTTCAAAATCCTCTTCATGGCAATGCGACCATCAATATTGGTAACTTTCGCAGCTAACGATGACGTAGCCATGCATGCAAAACAACGTAACACTAAATTGATTTTCAGAAAACAATTCTTAAAAGGTTAATGGGATTCGTATCAATCAAGCTAATCTAAAGCAATAGACGCGATCGATTACAGACCCACTAAGCAATCAGAATACGAATCTTGAAATCAATTTGTAACACAGACAAACAAAACCCTAATCTCGATCTCCTCTAATTGCTAACAATGCTCGTATTGTAACAAGACAATTACAGGATTGTTACACAAAGGAGGAACCAAAATCAGGATAGATAACAAAACAAGAACAAACGTCTCGGATTTGTATACAAACCCTAGAAAACGCAAAACTAAAGAACAAGAATCAAGAACAAGAAATGGTTAGCAAAAACGAATTTAAGAATCAAGAAACAAGATGCAACCGAATCAAGAAGCAAGAATCAAGATCCAACCGAATCAAGAAACAAGAATCAAGAAATCGCCAGAATCGCCCCCATCTCTTCTTATACTAACATGCTTTTCATATACTAACGTTCTTTTCGAGTTGCTAATGTGGCATGAAGATTCGTAAGATGTACTAAGTTGTCGTACGATGAACAAATGACTCGGACGAATTCATTAAGTTTATTATGGAGGTTTAAGGTTTCGTATGGTGATGTAAGAAGTTGTTAGGAGGTGTAAGGCAACCTACATCATACTAACGTTCTTTTCGAGTTGCTAATGTGGCATGAAGAGTCTTAAGATGTACTAAGTTGTCGTACGATGATCAAATGACTCAGACGAATTCATTAGGCTTATTATGGAGGTTTAAGGTTTCGTATGGTGATGTAAGGTGTTCTTAGGAGCTATAAGGCATCCTACATTATACTAACGTTCTTTTCGAGTTGCTAATGTGGCATGAAGAGTCCTAAGATGTACTAAGTTGCCGTACGATGATCAAATAACTCGGACGAATTCATTAGGCTTATTATGGAGGTTTAAGGTTTCGTATGGTGATGTAAGGTGTTCTTAGGAGCTGTGAGGCATCCTACATTAAACTAATGTTTTTTTGAGTTGCTAATGTGGCATAAAGAGTGGTAAGATGTACTAAGTTGACGTACGATGATCAAATGACTCAGACGAATTCATTAGGCTTATTATGGAGGTTTAAGGTTTCGTATGGTGATGTAAGAAGTTGTTAGGAGGTGTAAGGCAACCTACATCATACTAACGTTCTTTTCGAGTTGCTAATGTGGCATGAAGAGTCTTAAGATGTACTAAGTTGTCGTACGATGATCAAATGACTCAGACGAATTCATTAGGCTTATTATGGAGGTTTAAGGTTTCGTATGGTGATGTAAGGTGTTCTTAGGAGCTGTAAGGCATCCAACATCATACTAACGTTCTTTTCGAGTTGCTAATGTGGCATGAAGAGTCGTAAGATGTACTAAGTTGTCGTACGATGATCAAATGACTCGGACGAATTCATTAGGCTTATTATGGAGGTTTAAGGTTTCGTATGGTGATGTAAGGTGTTCTTAGGAGCTGTAAGGCATTCTACATTATACTAACGTTCTTTTCGAGTTGCTAATGTGGCATGAAGATTCGTAAGATGTACTAAGTTGTCGTACGATGATCAAATGACTCGGACGAATTCATTAAGTTTATTATGGAGGTTTAAGGTTTCGTATGGTGATGTAAGAAGTTGTTAGGAGGTGTAAGGCAACCTACATCATACTAACGTTATTTTCGAGTTGCTAATGTGGCATGAAGAGTCGTAAGATGTACTAAGTTGTCGTACGATGATCAAATGACTCGGACGAATTCATTAGGCTTATTATGGAGGTTTAAGGTTTCGTATGGTGATGTAAGGTGTTCTTAGGAGCTGTAAGGCATTCTACATTATACTAACGTTCTTTTCGAGTTGCTAATGTGGCATGAAGATTCGTAAGATGCACTAAGTTGTCGTACGATGATCAAATGACTCGGACGAATTCATTAAGTTTATTATGGAGGTTTAAGGTTTCGTATGGTGATGTAAGAAGTTGTTAGGAGGTGTAAGGCAACCTACATCATACTAACGTTCTTTTCGAGTTGCTAATGTGGCATGAAGAGTCGTAAGATGTACTAAGTTGTCGTACGATGATCAAATGACTCAGACGAATTCATTAGGCTTATTATGGAGGTTTAAGGTTTCGTATGGTGATGTAAGGTGTTCTTAGGAGCTGTAAGGCATCCAACATCATACTAACGTTCTTTTCGAGTTGCTAATGTGGCATGAAGAGTCGTAAGATGTACTAAGTTGCCGTACGATGATCAAATGACTCAGACGAATTCATTAGGCTTATTATGGAGGTTTAAGGTTTCGTATGGTGATGTAAGAAGTTGTTAGGAGGTGTAAGGCAACCTACATCATACTAACGTTCTTTTCGAGTTGCTAATGTGGCATGAAGAGTCTTAAGATGTACTAAGTTGTCGTACGATGATCAAATGACTCAGACGAATTCATTAGGCTTATTATGGAGGTTTAAGGTTTCGTATGGTGATGTAAGGTGTTCTTAGGAGCTGTAAGGCATCCAACATCATACTAACGTTCTTTTCGAGTTGCTAATGTGGCATGAAGAGTCGTAAGATGTACTAAGTTGTCGTACGATGATCAAATGACTCGGACGAATTCATTAGGCTTATTATGGAGGTTTAAGGTTTCGTTTGGTGATGTAAGGTGTTCTTAGGAGCTGTAAGGCATTCTACATTATACTAACGTTCTTTTCGAGTTGCTAATGTGGCATGAAGATTCGTAAGATGTACTAAGTTGTCGTACGATGATCAAATGACTCGGACGAATTCATTAAGTTTATTATGGAGGTTTAAGGTTTCGTATGGTGATGTAAGAAGTTGTTAGGAGGTGTAAGGCAACCTACATCATACTAACGTTCTTTTCGAGTTGCTAATGTGGCATGAAGAGTCGTAAGATGTACTAAGTTGTCGTACGATGATCAAATGACTCGGACGAATTCATTAGGCTTATTATGGAGGTTTAAGGTTTCGTATGGTGATGTAAGGTGTTCTTAGGAGCTGTAAGGCATTCTACATTATACTAACGTTCTTTTCGAGTTGCTAATGTGGCATGAAGATTCGTAAGATGTACTAAGTTGTCGTACGATGATCAAATGACTCGGACGAATTCATTAAGTTTATTATGGAGGTTTAAGGTTTCGTATGGTGATGTAAGAAGTTGTTAGGAGTGTAAGGCAACCTACATCATACTAACGTTCTTTTCGAGTTGCTAATGTGGCATGAAGAGTCGTAAGATGTACTAAGTTGTCGTACGATGATCAAATGACTCAGACGAATTCATTAGGCTTATTATGGAGGTTTAAGGTTTCGTATGGTGATGTAAGAAGTTGTTAGGAGGTGTAAGGCAACCTACATCATACTAACGTTCTTTTCGAGTTGCTAATGTGGCATGAAGAGTCTTAAGATGTACTAAGTTGTCGTACGATGATCAAATGACTCAGACGAATTCATTAGGCTTATTATGGAGGTTTAAGGTTTCGTATGGTGATGTAAGGTGTTCTTAGGAGCTGTAAGGCATCCAACATCATACTAACGTTCTTTTCGAGTTGCTAATGTGGCATGAAGAGTCGTAAGATGTTCTAAGTTGTCGTACGATGATCAAATGACTCGGACGAATTCATTAGGCTTATTATGGAGGTTTAAGGTTTCGTATGGTGATGTAAGGTGTTCTTAGGAGCTGTAAGGCATTCTACATTATACTAACGTTCTTTTCGAGTTGCTAATGTGGCATGAAGATTCGTAAGATGTACTAAGTTGTCGTACGATGATCAAATGACTCGGACGAATTCATTAAGTTTATTATGGAGGTTTAAGGTTTCGTATGGTGATGTAAGAAGTTGTTAGGAGGTGTAAGGCAACCTACATCATACTAACGTTCTTTTCGAGTTGCTAATGTGGCATGAAGAGTCGTAAGATGTACTAAGTTGTCGTACGATGATCAAATGACTCGGACGAATTCATTAGGCTTATTATGGAGGTTTAAGGTTTCGTATGGTGATGTAAGGTGTTCTTAGGAGCTGTAAGTCATTCTACATTATACTAACGTTCTTTTCGAGTTGCTAATGTGGCATGAAGATTCGTAAGATGTACTAAGTTGTCGTACGATGATCAAATGACTCGGACGAATTCATTAAGTTTATTATGGAGGTTTAAGGTTTCGTATGGTGATGTAAGAAGTTGTTAGGAGGTGTAAGGCAACCTACATCATACTAACGTTCTTTTCGAGTTGCTAATGTGGCATGAAGAGTCGTAAGATGTACTAAGTTGTCGTACGATGATCAAATGACTCGGACGAATTCATTAGGCTTATTATGGAGGTTTAAGGTTTCGTATGGTGATGTAAGGTGTTCTTAGGAGCTGTAAGGCATTCTACATTATACTAACGTTCTTTTCGAGTTGCTAATGTGGCATGAAGATTCGTAAGATGTACTAAGTTGTCGTACGATGATCAAATGACTCGGACGAATTCATTAAGTTTATTATGGAGGTTTAAGGTTTCGTATGGTGATGTAAGAAGTTGTTAGGAGTGTAAGGCAACCTACATCATACTAACGTTCTTTTCGAGTTGCTAATGTGGCATGAAGAGTCGTAAGATGTACTAAGTTGTCGTACGATGATCAAATGACTCAGACGAATTCATTAGGCTTATTATGGAGGTTTAAGGTTTCGTATGGTGATGTAAGAAGTTGTTAGGAGGTGTAAGGCAACCTACATCATACTAACGTTCTTTTCGAGTTGCTAATGTGGCATGAAGAGTCTTAAGATGTACTAAGTTGTCGTACGATGATCAAATGACTCAGACGAATTCATTAGGCTTATTATGGAGGTTTAAGGTTTCGTATGGTGATGTAAGGTGTTCTTAGGAGCTGTAAGGCATCCAACATCATACTAACGTTCTTTTCGAGTTGCTAATGTGGCATGAAGAGTCGTAAGATGTTCTAAGTTGTCGTACGATGATCAAATGACTCGGACGAATTCATTAGGCTTATTATGGAGGTTTAAGGTTTCGTATGGTGATGTAAGGTGTTCTTAGGAGCTGTAAGGCATTCTACATTATACTAACGTTCTTTTCGAGTTGCTAATGTGGCATGAAGATTCGTAAGATGTACTAAGTTGTCGTACGATGATCAAATGACTCGGACGAATTCATTAAGTTTATTATGGAGGTTTAAGGTTTCGTATGGTGATGTAAGAAGTTGTTAGGAGGTGTAAGGCAACCTACATCATACTAACGTTCTTTTCGAGTTGCTAATGTGGCATGAAGAGTCGTAAGATGTACTAAGTTGTCGTACGATGATCAAATGACTCGGACGAATTCATTAGGCTTATTATGGAGGTTTAAGGTTTCGTATGGTGATGTAAGGTGTTCTTAGGAGCTGTAAGTCATTCTACATTATACTAACGTTCTTTTCGAGTTGCTAATGTGGCATGAAGATTCGTAAGATGTACTAAGTTGTCGTACGATGATCAAATGACTCGGACGAATTCATTAAGTTTATTATGGAGGTTTAAGGTTTCGTATGGTGATGTAAGAAGTTGTTAGGAGGTGTAAGGCAACCTACATCATACTAACGTTCTTTTCGAGTTGCTAATGTGGCATGAAGAGTCGTAAGATGTACTAAGTTGTCGTACGATGATCAAATGACTCAGACGAATTCATTAGGCTTATTATGGAGGTTTAAGGTTTCGTATGGTGATGTAAGGTGTTCTTAGGAGCTATAAGGCATCCTACATTATACTAACGTTCTTTTCGAGTTGCTAATGTGGCATGAAGAATCGTAAGATGTACTAAGTTGCCGTACGATGATCAAATAACTCGGACGAATTCATTAGGCTTATTATGGAGGTTTAAGGTTTCGTATGGTGATGTAAGGTGTTCTTAGGAGCTGTAAGGCATCCAACATCATACTAACGTTCTTTTCGAGTTGCTAATGTGGCATGAAGAGTCGTAAGATGTACTAAGTTGTCGTACGATGATCAAATGACTCAGACGAATTCATTAGGCTTATTATGGAGGTTTAAGGTTTCGTATGGTGATGTAAGAAGTTGTTAGGAGGTGTAAGGCAACCTACATCATACTAACGTTCTTTTCGAGTTGCTAATGTGGCATGAAGAGTCTTAAGATGTACTAAGTTGTCGTACGATGATCAAATGACTCAGACGAATTCATTAGGCTTATTATGGAGGTTTAAGGTTTCGTATGGTGATGTAAGGTGTTCTTAGGAGCTGTAAGGCATCCAACATCATACTAACGTTCTTTTCGAGTTGCTAATGTGGCATGAAGAGTCGTAAGATGTTCTAAGTTGTCGTACGATGATCAAATGACTCGGACGAATTCATTAGGCTTATTATGGAGGTTTAAGGTTTCGTATGGTGATGTAAGGTGTTCTTAGGAGCTGTAAGGCATTCTACATTATACTAACGTTCTTTTCGAGTTGCTAATGTGGCATGAAGATTCGTAAGATGTACTAAGTTGTCGTACGATGATCAAATGACTCGGACGAATTCATTAAGTTTATTATGGAGGTTTAAGGTTTCGTATGGTGATGTAAGAAGTTGTTAGGAGGTGTAAGGCAACCTACATCATACTAACGTTCTTTTCGAGTTGCTAATGTGGCATGAAGAGTCGTAAGATGTACTAAGTTGTCGTACGATGATCAAATGACTCGGACGAATTCATTAGGCTTATTATGGAGGTTTAAGGTTTCGTATGGTGATGTAAGGTGTTCTTAGGAGCTGTAAGGCATTCTACATTATACTAACGTTCTTTTCGAGTTGCTAATGTGGCATGAAGATTCGTAAGATGTACTAAGTTGTCGTACGATGATCAAATGACTCGGACGAATTCATTAAGTTTATTATGGAGGTTTAAGGTTTCGTATGGTGATGTAAGAAGTTGTTAGGAGGTGTAAGGCAACCTACATCATACTAACGTTCTTTTCGAGTTGCTAATGTGGCATGAAGAGTCGTAAGATGTACTAAGTTGTCGTACGATGATCAAATGACTCAGACGAATTCATTAGGCTTATTATGGAGGTTTAAGGTTTCGTATGGTGATGTAAGGTGTTCTTAGGAGCTATAAGGCATCCTACATTATACTAACGTTCTTTTCGAGTTGCTAATGTGGCATGAAGAATCGTAAGATGTACTAAGTTGCCGTACGATGATCAAATAACTCGGACGAATTCATTAGGCTTATTATGGAGGTTTAAGGTTTCGTATGGTGATGTAAGGTGTTCTTAGGAGCTGTAAGGCATCCAACATCATACTAACGTTCTTTTCGAGTTGCTAATGTGGCATGAAGATTCGTAAGATGTACTAAGTTGTCGTACGATGATCAAATGACTCGGACGAATTCATTAGGCTTATTATGGAGGTTTAAGGTTTCGTATGGTGATGTAAGGTGTTCTTAGGAGCTGTAAGGCATTCTACATTATACTAACGTTCTTTTCGAGTTGCTAATGTGGCATGAAGAGTCGTAAGATGTACTAAGTTGTCGTACGATGATCAAATGACTCAGACGAATTCATTAGGCTTATTATGGAGGTTTAAGGTTTCGTATGGTGATGTAAGGTGTTCTTAGGAGCTATAAGGCATCCTACATTATACTATGTTCTTTTCGAGTTGCTAATGTGGCATGAAGAGTCGTAAGATGTACTAAGTTGCCGTACGATGATCAAATAACTCGGACGAATTCATTAGGCTTATTATGGAGGTTTAAGGTTTCGTATGGTGATGTAAGGTGTTCTTAGGAGCTGTGAGGCATCCTACATTAAACTAATGTTTTTTTTGAGTTGCTAATGTGGCATAAAGAGTCGTAAGATGTACTAAGTTGACGTACGATGATCAAATGACTCAGACGAATTCATTAGGCTAAATTATGGAGGTTTAAGGTTTCGTATGGTGATGTAAGGTGTTCTTAGGAGCGGTAAGGCATCCAACATCATACTAACATTCTTTTCGAGTTGCTAATGTGGCATGAAGAGTCGTAAGATGTACTAAGTTGTCGTACGATGATCAAATGACTCGGACGAATTCATTAGGCTTATTATGGAGGTTTAAGGTTTCGTATGGTGATGTAAGGTGTTCTTAGGAGCTGTGAGGCATCCTACATTAAACTAATGTTTTTTTTTGAGTTGCTAATGTGGTATAAAGAGTCGTAAGATGTACTAAGTTGACGTACGATGATCAAATGACTCAGACGAATTCATTAGGCTTATTATGGAGGTTTAAGGTTTCGTATGGTGATGTAAGGTGTTCTTAGGAGCGGTAAGGCATCCAACATCATACTAACGTTCTTTTCGAGTTGCTAATGTGGCATGAAGAGTCGTAATATGTACTAAGTTGTCGTACGATGATCAAATAACTCGGACGAATTCATTAGGCTTATTATGGAGGTTTAAGGTTTCGTATGGTGATGTAAGGTGTTCTTAGGAGCTGTAAGGCATTCTACATTATACTAACGTTCTTTTCGAGTTGCTAATGTGGCATGAAGATTCGTAAGATGTACTAAGTTGTCGTACGATGATCAAATGACTCGGACGAATTCATTAAGTTTATTATGGAGGTTTAAGGTTTCGTATGGTGATGTAAGAAGTTGTTAGGAGGTGTAAGGCAACCTACATCATACTAACGTTCTTTTCGAGTTGCTAATGTGGCATGAAGAGTCGTAAGATGTACTAAGTTGTCGTACGATGATCAAATGACTCGGACGAATTCATTAGGCTTATTATGGAGGTTTAAGGTTTCGTATGGTGATGTAAGGTGTTCTTAGGAGCTGTAAGGCATTCTACATTATACTAACGTTCTTTTCGAGTTGCTAATGTGGCATGAAGATTCGTAAGATGTACTAAGTTGTCGTACGATGATCAAATGACTCGGACGAATTCATTAAGTTTATTATGGAGGTTTAAGGTTTCGTATGGTGATGTAAGAAGTTGTTAGGAGGTGTAAGGCAACCTACATCATACTAACGTTCTTTTCGAGTTGCTAATGTGGCATGAAGAGTCGTAAGATGTACTAAGTTGTCGTACGATGATCAAATGACTCAGACGAATTCATTAGGCTTATTATGGAGGTTTAAGGTTTCGTATGGTGATGTAAGGTGTTCTTAGGAGCTATAAGGCATCCTACATTATACTAACGTTCTTTTCGAGTTGCTAATGTGGCATGAAGAATCGTAAGATGTACTAAGTTGCCGTACGATGATCAAATAACTCGGACGAATTCATTAGGCTTATTATGGAGGTTTAAGGTTTCGTATGGTGATGTAAGGTGTTCTTAGGAGCTGTAAGGCATCCAACATCATACTAACGTTCTTTTCGAGTTGCTAATGTGGCATGAAGAGTCGTAAGATGTACTAAGTTGTCGTACGATGATCAAATGACTCAGACGAATTCATTAGGCTTATTATGGAGGTTTAAGGTTTCGTATGGTGATGTAAGAAGTTGTTAGGAGGTGTAAGGCAACCTACATCATACTAACGTTCTTTTCGAGTTGCTAATGTGGCATGAAGAGTCTTAAGATGTACTAAGTTGTCGTACGATGATCAAATGACTCAGACGAATTCATTAGGCTTATTATGGAGGTTTAAGGTTTCGTATGGTGATGTAAGGTGTTCTTAGGAGCTGTAAGGCATCCAACATCATACTAACGTTCTTTTCGAGTTGCTAATGTGGCATGAAGAGTCGTAAGATGTTCTAAGTTGTCGTACGATGATCAAATGACTCGGACGAATTCATTAGGCTTATTATGGAGGTTTAAGGTTTCGTATGGTGATGTAAGGTGTTCTTAGGAGCTGTAAGGCATTCTACATTATACTAACGTTCTTTTCGAGTTGCTAATGTGGCATGAAGATTCGTAAGATGTACTAAGTTGTCGTACGATGATCAAATGACTCGGACGAATTCATTAAGTTTATTATGGAGGTTTAAGGTTTCGTATGGTGATGTAAGAAGTTGTTAGGAGGTGTAAGGCAACCTACATCATACTAACGTTCTTTTCGAGTTGCTAATGTGGCATGAAGAGTCGTAAGATGTACTAAGTTGTCGTACGATGATCAAATGACTCGGACGAATTCATTAGGCTTATTATGGAGGTTTAAGGTTTCGTATGGTGATGTAAGGTGTTCTTAGGAGCTGTAAGGCATTCTACATTATACTAACGTTCTTTTCGAGTTGCTAATGTGGCATGAAGATTCGTAAGATGTACTAAGTTGTCGTACGATGATCAAATGACTCGGACGAATTCATTAAGTTTATTATGGAGGTTTAAGGTTTCGTATGGTGATGTAAGAAGTTGTTAGGAGGTGTAAGGCAACCTACATCATACTAACGTTCTTTTCGAGTTGCTAATGTGGCATGAAGAGTCGTAAGATGTACTAAGTTGTCGTACGATGATCAAATGACTCAGACGAATTCATTAGGCTTATTATGGAGGTTTAAGGTTTCGTATGGTGATGTAAGGTGTTCTTAGGAGCTATAAGGCATCCTACATTATACTAACGTTCTTTTCGAGTTGCTAATGTGGCATGAAGAATCGTAAGATGTACTAAGTTGCCGTACGATGATCAAATAACTCGGACGAATTCATTAGGCTTATTATGGAGGTTTAAGGTTTCGTATGGTGATGTAAGGTGTTCTTAGGAGCTGTAAGGCATCCAACATCATACTAACGTTCTTTTCGAGTTGCTAATGTGGCATGAAGATTCGTAAGATGTACTAAGTTGTCGTACGATGATCAAATGACTCGGACGAATTCATTAGGCTTATTATGGAGGTTTAAGGTTTCGTATGGTGATGTAAGGTGTTCTTAGGAGCTGTAAGGCATTCTACATTATACTAACGTTCTTTTCGAGTTGCTAATGTGGCATGAAGAGTCGTAAGATGTACTAAGTTGTCGTACGATGATCAAATGACTCAGACGAATTCATTAGGCTTATTATGGAGGTTTAAGGTTTCGTATGGTGATGTAAGGTGTTCTTAGGAGCTATAAGGCATCCTACATTATACTATGTTCTTTTCGAGTTGCTAATGTGGCATGAAGAGTCGTAAGATGTACTAAGTTGCCGTACGATGATCAAATAACTCGGACGAATTCATTAGGCTTATTATGGAGGTTTAAGGTTTCGTATGGTGATGTAAGGTGTTCTTAGGAGCTGTGAGGCATCCTACATTAAACTAATGTTTTTTTTGAGTTGCTAATGTGGCATAAAGAGTCGTAAGATGTACTAAGTTGACGTACGATGATCAAATGACTCAGACGAATTCATTAGGCTAAATTATGGAGGTTTAAGGTTTCGTATGGTGATGTAAGAAGTTGTTAGGAGGTGTAAGGCAACCTACATCATACTAACGTTCTTTTCGAGTTGCTAATGTGGCATGAAGAGTCTTAAGATGTACTAAGTTGTCGTACGATGATCAAATGACTCAGACGAATTCATTAGGCTTATTATGGAGGTTTAAGGTTTCGTATGGTGATGTAAGGTGTTCTTAGGAGCTGTAAGGCATCCAACATCATACTAACGTTCTTTTCGAGTTGCTAATGTGGCATGAAGAGTCGTAAGATGTTCTAAGTTGTCGTACGATGATCAAATGACTCGGACGAATTCATTAGGCTTATTATGGAGGTTTAAGGTTTCGTATGGTGATGTAAGGTGTTCTTAGGAGCTGTAAGGCATTCTACATTATACTAACGTTCTTTTCGAGTTGCTAATGTGGCATGAAGATTCGTAAGATGTACTAAGTTGTCGTACGATGATCAAATGACTCGGACGAATTCATTAAGTTTATTATGGAGGTTTAAGGTTTCGTATGGTGATGTAAGAAGTTGTTAGGAGGTGTAAGGCAACCTACATCATACTAACGTTCTTTTCGAGTTGCTAATGTGGCATGAAGAGTCGTAAGATGTACTAAGTTGTCGTACGATGATCAAATGACTCGGACGAATTCATTAGGCTTATTATGGAGGTTTAAGGTTTCGTATGGTGATGTAAGGTGTTCTTAGGAGCTGTAAGTCATTCTACATTATACTAACGTTCTTTTCGAGTTGCTAATGTGGCATGAAGATTCGTAAGATGTACTAAGTTGTCGTACGATGATCAAATGACTCGGACGAATTCATTAAGTTTATTATGGAGGTTTAAGGTTTCGTATGGTGATGTAAGAAGTTGTTAGGAGGTGTAAGGCAACCTACATCATACTAACGTTCTTTTCGAGTTGCTAATGTGGCATGAAGAGTCGTAAGATGTACTAAGTTGTCGTACGATGATCAAATGACTCAGACGAATTCATTAGGCTTATTATGGAGGTTTAAGGTTTCGTATGGTGATGTAAGGTGTTCTTAGGAGCTATAAGGCATCCTACATTATACTAACGTTCTTTTCGAGTTGCTAATGTGGCATGAAGAATCGTAAGATGTACTAAGTTGCCGTACGATGATCAAATAACTCGGACGAATTCATTAGGCTTATTATGGAGGTTTAAGGTTTCGTATGGTGATGTAAGGTGTTCTTAGGAGCTGTAAGGCATCCAACATCATACTAACGTTCTTTTCGAGTTGCTAATGTGGCATGAAGAGTCGTAAGATGTACTAAGTTGTCGTACGATGATCAAATGACTCAGACGAATTCATTAGGCTTATTATGGAGGTTTAAGGTTTCGTATGGTGATGTAAGAAGTTGTTAGGAGGTGTAAGGCAACCTACATCATACTAACGTTCTTTTCGAGTTGCTAATGTGGCATGAAGAGTCTTAAGATGTACTAAGTTGTCGTACGATGATCAAATGACTCAGACGAATTCATTAGGCTTATTATGGAGGTTTAAGGTTTCGTATGGTGATGTAAGGTGTTCTTAGGAGCTGTAAGGCATCCAACATCATACTAACGTTCTTTTCGAGTTGCTAATGTGGCATGAAGAGTCGTAAGATGTTCTAAGTTGTCGTACGATGATCAAATGACTCGGACGAATTCATTAGGCTTATTATGGAGGTTTAAGGTTTCGTATGGTGATGTAAGGTGTTCTTAGGAGCTGTAAGGCATTCTACATTATACTAACGTTCTTTTCGAGTTGCTAATGTGGCATGAAGATTCGTAAGATGTACTAAGTTGTCGTACGATGATCAAATGACTCGGACGAATTCATTAAGTTTATTATGGAGGTTTAAGGTTTCGTATGGTGATGTAAGAAGTTGTTAGGAGGTGTAAGGCAACCTACATCATACTAACGTTCTTTTCGAGTTGCTAATGTGGCATGAAGAGTCGTAAGATGTACTAAGTTGTCGTACGATGATCAAATGACTCGGACGAATTCATTAGGCTTATTATGGAGGTTTAAGGTTTCGTATGGTGATGTAAGGTGTTCTTAGGAGCTGTAAGGCATTCTACATTATACTAACGTTCTTTTCGAGTTGCTAATGTGGCATGAAGATTCGTAAGATGTACTAAGTTGTCGTACGATGATCAAATGACTCGGACGAATTCATTAAGTTTATTATGGAGGTTTAAGGTTTCGTATGGTGATGTAAGAAGTTGTTAGGAGGTGTAAGGCAACCTACATCATACTAACGTTCTTTTCGAGTTGCTAATGTGGCATGAAGAGTCGTAAGATGTACTAAGTTGTCGTACGATGATCAAATGACTCAGACGAATTCATTAGGCTTATTATGGAGGTTTAAGGTTTCGTATGGTGATGTAAGGTGTTCTTAGGAGCTATAAGGCATCCTACATTATACTAACGTTCTTTTCGAGTTGCTAATGTGGCATGAAGAATCGTAAGATGTACTAAGTTGCCGTACGATGATCAAATAACTCGGACGAATTCATTAGGCTTATTATGGAGGTTTAAGGTTTCGTATGGTGATGTAAGGTGTTCTTAGGAGCTGTAAGGCATCCAACATCATACTAACGTTCTTTTCGAGTTGCTAATGTGGCATGAAGATTCGTAAGATGTACTAAGTTGTCGTACGATGATCAAATGACTCGGACGAATTCATTAGGCTTATTATGGAGGTTTAAGGTTTCGTATGGTGATGTAAGGTGTTCTTAGGAGCTGTAAGGCATTCTACATTATACTAACGTTCTTTTCGAGTTGCTAATGTGGCATGAAGAGTCGTAAGATGTACTAAGTTGTCGTACGATGATCAAATGACTCAGACGAATTCATTAGGCTTATTATGGAGGTTTAAGGTTTCGTATGGTGATGTAAGGTGTTCTTAGGAGCTATAAGGCATCCTACATTATACTATGTTCTTTTCGAGTTGCTAATGTGGCATGAAGAGTCGTAAGATGTACTAAGTTGCCGTACGATGATCAAATAACTCGGACGAATTCATTAGGCTTATTATGGAGGTTTAAGGTTTCGTATGGTGATGTAAGGTGTTCTTAGGAGCTGTGAGGCATCCTACATTAAACTAATGTTTTTTTTGAGTTGCTAATGTGGCATAAAGAGTCGTAAGATGTACTAAGTTGACGTACGATGATCAAATGACTCAGACGAATTCATTAGGCTAAATTATGGAGGTTTAAGGTTTCGTATGGTGATGTAAGGTGTTCTTAGGAGCGGTAAGGCATCCAACATCATACTAACATTCTTTTCGAGTTGCTAATGTGGCATGAAGAGTCGTAAGATGTACTAAGTTGTCGTACGATGATCAAATGACTCGGACGAATTCATTAGGCTTATTATGGAGGTTTAAGGTTTCGTATGGTGATGTAAGGTGTTCTTAGGAGCTGTGAGGCATCCTACATTAAACTAATGTTTTTTTTTGAGTTGCTAATGTGGTATAAAGAGTCGTAAGATGTACTAAGTTGACGTACGATGATCAAATGACTCAGACGAATTCATTAGGCTTATTATGGAGGTTTAAGGTTTCGTATGGTGATGTAAGGTGTTCTTAGGAGCGGTAAGGCATCCAACATCATACTAACGTTCTTTTCGAGTTGCTAATGTGGCATGAAGAGTCGTAATATGTACTAAGTTGTCGTACGATGATCAAATAACTCGGACGAATTCATTAGGCTTATTATGGAGGTTTAAGGTTTCGTATGGTGATGTAAGGTGTTCTTAGGAGCTGTAAGGCATTCTACATTATACTAACGTTCTTTTCGAGTTGCTAATGTGGCATGAAGATTCGTAAGATGTACTAAGTTGTCGTACGATGATCAAATGACTCGGACGAATTCATTAAGTTTATTATGGAGGTTTAAGGTTTCGTATGGTGATGTAAGAAGTTGTTAGGAGGTGTAAGGCAACCTACATCATACTAACGTTCTTTTCGAGTTGCTAATGTGGCATGAAGAGTCGTAAGATGTACTAAGTTGTCGTACGATGATCAAATGACTCGGACGAATTCATTAGGCTTATTATGGAGGTTTAAGGTTTCGTATGGTGATGTAAGGTGTTCTTAGGAGCTGTAAGGCATTCTACATTATACTAACGTTCTTTTCGAGTTGCTAATGTGGCATGAAGATTCGTAAGATGTACTAAGTTGTCGTACGATGATCAAATGACTCGGACGAATTCATTAAGTTTATTATGGAGGTTTAAGGTTTCGTATGGTGATGTAAGAAGTTGTTAGGAGGTGTAAGGCAACCTACATCATACTAACGTTCTTTTCGAGTTGCTAATGTGGCATGAAGAGTCGTAAGATGTACTAAGTTGTCGTACGATGATCAAATGACTCAGACGAATTCATTAGGCTTATTATGGAGGTTTAAGGTTTCGTATGGTGATGTAAGGTGTTCTTAGGAGCTATAAGGCATCCTACATTATACTAACGTTCTTTTCGAGTTGCTAATGTGGCATGAAGAATCGTAAGATGTACTAAGTTGCCGTACGATGATCAAATAACTCGGACGAATTCATTAGGCTTATTATGGAGGTTTAAGGTTTCGTATGGTGATGTAAGGTGTTCTTAGGAGCTGTAAGGCATCCAACATCATACTAACGTTCTTTTCGAGTTGCTAATGTGGCATGAAGAGTCGTAAGATGTACTAAGTTGTCGTACGATGATCAAATGACTCAGACGAATTCATTAGGCTTATTATGGAGGTTTAAGGTTTCGTATGGTGATGTAAGAAGTTGTTAGGAGGTGTAAGGCAACCTACATCATACTAACGTTCTTTTCGAGTTGCTAATGTGGCATGAAGAGTCTTAAGATGTACTAAGTTGTCGTACGATGATCAAATGACTCAGACGAATTCATTAGGCTTATTATGGAGGTTTAAGGTTTCGTATGGTGATGTAAGGTGTTCTTAGGAGCTGTAAGGCATCCAACATCATACTAACGTTCTTTTCGAGTTGCTAATGTGGCATGAAGAGTCGTAAGATGTTCTAAGTTGTCGTACGATGATCAAATGACTCGGACGAATTCATTAGGCTTATTATGGAGGTTTAAGGTTTCGTATGGTGATGTAAGGTGTTCTTAGGAGCTGTAAGGCATTCTACATTATACTAACGTTCTTTTCGAGTTGCTAATGTGGCATGAAGATTCGTAAGATGTACTAAGTTGTCGTACGATGATCAAATGACTCGGACGAATTCATTAAGTTTATTATGGAGGTTTAAGGTTTCGTATGGTGATGTAAGAAGTTGTTAGGAGGTGTAAGGCAACCTACATCATACTAACGTTCTTTTCGAGTTGCTAATGTGGCATGAAGAGTCGTAAGATGTACTAAGTTGTCGTACGATGATCAAATGACTCGGACGAATTCATTAGGCTTATTATGGAGGTTTAAGGTTTCGTATGGTGATGTAAGGTGTTCTTAGGAGCTGTAAGGCATTCTACATTATACTAACGTTCTTTTCGAGTTGCTAATGTGGCATGAAGATTCGTAAGATGTACTAAGTTGTCGTACGATGATCAAATGACTCGGACGAATTCATTAAGTTTATTATGGAGGTTTAAGGTTTCGTATGGTGATGTAAGAAGTTGTTAGGAGGTGTAAGGCAACCTACATCATACTAACGTTCTTTTCGAGTTGCTAATGTGGCATGAAGAGTCGTAAGATGTACTAAGTTGTCGTACGATGATCAAATGACTCAGACGAATTCATTAGGCTTATTATGGAGGTTTAAGGTTTCGTATGGTGATGTAAGGTGTTCTTAGGAGCTATAAGGCATCCTACATTATACTAACGTTCTTTTCGAGTTGCTAATGTGGCATGAAGAATCGTAAGATGTACTAAGTTGCCGTACGATGATCAAATAACTCGGACGAATTCATTAGGCTTATTATGGAGGTTTAAGGTTTCGTATGGTGATGTAAGGTGTTCTTAGGAGCTGTAAGGCATCCAACATCATACTAACGTTCTTTTCGAGTTGCTAATGTGGCATGAAGATTCGTAAGATGTACTAAGTTGTCGTACGATGATCAAATGACTCGGACGAATTCATTAGGCTTATTATGGAGGTTTAAGGTTTCGTATGGTGATGTAAGGTGTTCTTAGGAGCTGTAAGGCATTCTACATTATACTAACGTTCTTTTCGAGTTGCTAATGTGGCATGAAGAGTCGTAAGATGTACTAAGTTGTCGTACGATGATCAAATGACTCAGACGAATTCATTAGGCTTATTATGGAGGTTTAAGGTTTCGTATGGTGATGTAAGGTGTTCTTAGGAGCTATAAGGCATCCTACATTATACTATGTTCTTTTCGAGTTGCTAATGTGGCATGAAGAGTCGTAAGATGTACTAAGTTGCCGTACGATGATCAAATAACTCGGACGAATTCATTAGGCTTATTATGGAGGTTTAAGGTTTCGTATGGTGATGTAAGGTGTTCTTAGGAGCTGTGAGGCATCCTACATTAAACTAATGTTTTTTTTGAGTTGCTAATGTGGCATAAAGAGTCGTAAGATGTACTAAGTTGACGTACGATGATCAAATGACTCAGACGAATTCATTAGGCTAAATTATGGAGGTTTAAGGTTTCGTATGGTGATGTAAGGTGTTCTTAGGAGCGGTAAGGCATCCAACATCATACTAACATTCTTTTCGAGTTGCTAATGTGGCATGAAGAGTCGTAAGATGTACTAAGTTGTCGTACGATGATCAAATGACTCGGACGAATTCATTAGGCTTATTATGGAGGTTTAAGGTTTCGTATGGTGATGTAAGGTGTTCTTAGGAGCTGTGAGGCATCCTACATTAAACTAATGTTTTTTTTTGAGTTGCTAATGTGGTATAAAGAGTCGTAAGATGTACTAAGTTGACGTACGATGATCAAATGACTCAGACGAATTCATTAGGCTTATTATGGAGGTTTAAGGTTTCGTATGGTGATGTAAGGTGTTCTTAGGAGCGGTAAGGCATCCAACATCATACTAACGTTCTTTTCGAGTTGCTAATGTGGCATGAAGAGTCGTAATATGTACTAAGTTGTCGTACGATGATCAAATAACTCGGACGAATTCATTAGGCTTATTATGGAGGTTTAAGGTTTCGTATGGTGATGTAAGGTGTTCTTAGGAGCTGTAAGGCATTCTACATTATACTAACGTTCTTTTCGAGTTGCTAATGTGGCATGAAGATTCGTAAGATGTACTAAGTTGTCGTACGATGATCAAATGACTCGGACGAATTCATTAAGTTTATTATGGAGGTTTAAGGTTTCGTATGGTGATGTAAGAAGTTGTTAGGAGGTGTAAGGCAACCTACATCATACTAACGTTCTTTTCGAGTTGCTAATGTGGCATGAAGAGTCGTAAGATGTACTAAGTTGTCGTACGATGATCAAATGACTCGGACGAATTCATTAGGCTTATTATGGAGGTTTAAGGTTTCGTATGGTGATGTAAGGTGTTCTTAGGAGCTGTAAGGCATTCTACATTATACTAACGTTCTTTTCGAGTTGCTAATGTGGCATGAAGATTCGTAAGATGTACTAAGTTGTCGTACGATGATCAAATGACTCGGACGAATTCATTAAGTTTATTATGGAGGTTTAAGGTTTCGTATGGTGATGTAAGAAGTTGTTAGGAGGTGTAAGGCAACCTACATCATACTAACGTTCTTTTCGAGTTGCTAATGTGGCATGAAGAGTCGTAAGATGTACTAAGTTGTCGTACGATGATCAAATGACTCAGACGAATTCATTAGGCTTATTATGGAGGTTTAAGGTTTCGTATGGTGATGTAAGGTGTTCTTAGGAGCTATAAGGCATCCTACATTATACTAACGTTCTTTTCGAGTTGCTAATGTGGCATGAAGAATCGTAAGATGTACTAAGTTGCCGTACGATGATCAAATAACTCGGACGAATTCATTAGGCTTATTATGGAGGTTTAAGGTTTCGTATGGTGATGTAAGGTGTTCTTAGGAGCTGTAAGGCATCCAACATCATACTAACGTTCTTTTCGAGTTGCTAATGTGGCATGAAGAGTCGTAAGATGTACTAAGTTGTCGTACGATGATCAAATGACTCAGACGAATTCATTAGGCTTATTATGGAGGTTTAAGGTTTCGTATGGTGATGTAAGAAGTTGTTAGGAGGTGTAAGGCAACCTACATCATACTAACGTTCTTTTCGAGTTGCTAATGTGGCATGAAGAGTCTTAAGATGTACTAAGTTGTCGTACGATGATCAAATGACTCAGACGAATTCATTAGGCTTATTATGGAGGTTTAAGGTTTCGTATGGTGATGTAAGGTGTTCTTAGGAGCTGTAAGGCATCCAACATCATACTAACGTTCTTTTCGAGTTGCTAATGTGGCATGAAGAGTCGTAAGATGTTCTAAGTTGTCGTACGATGATCAAATGACTCGGACGAATTCATTAGGCTTATTATGGAGGTTTAAGGTTTCGTATGGTGATGTAAGGTGTTCTTAGGAGCTGTAAGGCATTCTACATTATACTAACGTTCTTTTCGAGTTGCTAATGTGGCATGAAGATTCGTAAGATGTACTAAGTTGTCGTACGATGATCAAATGACTCGGACGAATTCATTAAGTTTATTATGGAGGTTTAAGGTTTCGTATGGTGATGTAAGAAGTTGTTAGGAGGTGTAAGGCAACCTACATCATACTAACGTTCTTTTCGAGTTGCTAATGTGGCATGAAGAGTCGTAAGATGTACTAAGTTGTCGTACGATGATCAAATGACTCGGACGAATTCATTAGGCTTATTATGGAGGTTTAAGGTTTCGTATGGTGATGTAAGGTGTTCTTAGGAGCTGTAAGGCATTCTACATTATACTAACGTTCTTTTCGAGTTGCTAATGTGGCATGAAGATTCGTAAGATGTACTAAGTTGTCGTACGATGATCAAATGACTCGGACGAATTCATTAAGTTTATTATGGAGGTTTAAGGTTTCGTATGGTGATGTAAGAAGTTGTTAGGAGGTGTAAGGCAACCTACATCATACTAACGTTCTTTTCGAGTTGCTAATGTGGCATGAAGAGTCGTAAGATGTACTAAGTTGTCGTACGATGATCAAATGACTCAGACGAATTCATTAGGCTTATTATGGAGGTTTAAGGTTTCGTATGGTGATGTAAGGTGTTCTTAGGAGCTATAAGGCATCCTACATTATACTAACGTTCTTTTCGAGTTGCTAATGTGGCATGAAGAATCGTAAGATGTACTAAGTTGCCGTACGATGATCAAATAACTCGGACGAATTCATTAGGCTTATTATGGAGGTTTAAGGTTTCGTATGGTGATGTAAGGTGTTCTTAGGAGCTGTAAGGCATCCAACATCATACTAACGTTCTTTTCGAGTTGCTAATGTGGCATGAAGATTCGTAAGATGTACTAAGTTGTCGTACGATGATCAAATGACTCGGACGAATTCATTAGGCTTATTATGGAGGTTTAAGGTTTCGTATGGTGATGTAAGGTGTTCTTAGGAGCTGTAAGGCATTCTACATTATACTAACGTTCTTTTCGAGTTGCTAATGTGGCATGAAGAGTCGTAAGATGTACTAAGTTGTCGTACGATGATCAAATGACTCAGACGAATTCATTAGGCTTATTATGGAGGTTTAAGGTTTCGTATGGTGATGTAAGGTGTTCTTAGGAGCTATAAGGCATCCTACATTATACTATGTTCTTTTCGAGTTGCTAATGTGGCATGAAGAGTCGTAAGATGTACTAAGTTGCCGTACGATGATCAAATAACTCGGACGAATTCATTAGGCTTATTATGGAGGTTTAAGGTTTCGTATGGTGATGTAAGGTGTTCTTAGGAGCTGTGAGGCATCCTACATTAAACTAATGTTTTTTTTGAGTTGCTAATGTGGCATAAAGAGTCGTAAGATGTACTAAGTTGACGTACGATGATCAAATGACTCAGACGAATTCATTAGGCTAAATTATGGAGGTTTAAGGTTTCGTATGGTGATGTAAGGTGTTCTTAGGAGCGGTAAGGCATCCAACATCATACTAACGTTCTTTTCGAGTTGCTAATGTGGCATGAAGAGTCGTAAGATGTACTAAGTTGTCGTACGATGATCAAATGACTCGGACGAATTCATTAGGCTTATTATGGAGGTTTAAGGTTTCGTATGGTGATGTAAGGTGTTCTTAGGAGCTGTGAGGCATCCTACATTAAACTAATGTTTTTTTTTGAGTTGCTAATGTGGTATAAAGAGTCGTAAGATGTACTAAGTTGACGTACGATGATCAAATGACTCAGACGAATTCATTAGGCTTATTATGGAGGTTTAAGGTTTCGTATGGTGATGTAAGGTGTTCTTAGGAGCGGTAAGGCATCCAACATCATACTAACGTTCTTTTCGAGTTGCTAATGTGGCATGAAGAGTCGTAATATGTACTAAGTTGTCGTACGATGATCAAATAACTCGGACGAATTCATTAGGCTTATTATGGAGGTTTAAGGTTTCGTATGGTGATGTAAGGTGTTCTTAGGAGCTGTAAGGCATTCTACATTATACTAACGTTCTTTTCGAGTTGCTAATGTGGCATGAAGATTCGTAAGATGTACTAAGTTGTCGTACGATGATCAAATGACTCGGACGAATTCATTAAGTTTATTATGGAGGTTTAAGGTTTCGTATGGTGATGTAAGAAGTTGTTAGGAGGTGTAAGGCAACCTACATCATACTAACGTTCTTTTCGAGTTGCTAATGTGGCATGAAGAGTCGTAAGATGTACTAATTTGTCGTACGATGATCAAATGACTCGGACGAATTCATTAGGCTTATTATGGAGGTTTAAGGTTTCGTATGGTGATGTAAGGTGTTCTTAGGAGCTGTAAGGCATTCTACATTATACTAACGTTCTTTTCGAGTTGCTAATGTGGCATGAAGATTCGTAAGATGTACTAAGTTGTCGTACGATGATCAAATGACTCGGACGAATTCATTAAGTTTATTATGGAGGTTTAAGGTTTCGTATGGTGATGTAAGAAGTTGTTAGGAGGTGTAAGGCAACCTACATCATACTAACGTTCTTTTCGAGTTGCTAATGTGGCATGAAGAGTCGTAAGATGTACTAAGTTGTCGTACGATGATCAAATGACTCAGACGAATTCATTAGGCTTATTATGGAGGTTTAAGGTTTCGTATGGTGATGTAAGGTGTTCTTAGGAGCTATAAGGCATCCTACATTATACTAACGTTCTTTTCGAGTTGCTAATGTGGCATGAAGAATCGTAAGATGTACTAAGTTGCCGTACGATGATCAAATAACTCGGACGAATTCATTAGGCTTATTATGGAGGTTTAAGGTTTCGTATGGTGATGTAAGGTGTTCTTAGGAGCTGTAAGGCATCCAACATCATACTAACGTTCTTTTCGAGTTGCTAATGTGGCATGAAGAGTCGTAAGATGTACTAAGTTGTCGTACGATGATCAAATGACTCAGACGAATTCATTAGGCTTATTATGGAGGTTTAAGGTTTCGTATGGTGATGTAAGAAGTTGTTAGGAGGTGTAAGGCAACCTACATCATACTAACGTTCTTTTCGAGTTGCTAATGTGGCATGAAGAGTCTTAAGATGTACTAAGTTGTCGTACGATGATCAAATGACTCAGACGAATTCATTAGGCTTATTATGGAGGTTTAAGGTTTCGTATGGTGATGTAAGGTGTTCTTAGGAGCTGTAAGGCATCCAACATCATACTAACGTTCTTTTCGAGTTGCTAATGTGGCATGAAGAGTCGTAAGATGTTCTAAGTTGTCGTACGATGATCAAATGACTCGGACGAATTCATTAGGCTTATTATGGAGGTTTAAGGTTTCGTATGGTGATGTAAAGTGTTCTTAGGAGCTGTAAGGCATTCTACATTATACTAACGTTCTTTTCGAGTTGCTAATGTGGCATGAAGATTCGTAAGATGTACTAAGTTGTCGTACGATGATCAAATGACTCGGACGAATTCATTAAGTTTATTATGGAGGTTTAAGGTTTCGTATGGTGATGTAAGAAGTTGTTAGGAGGTGTAAGGCAACCTACATCATACTAACGTTCTTTTCGAGTTGCTAATGTGGCATGAAGAGTCGTAAGATGTACTAAGTTGTCGTACGATGATCAAATGACTCGGACGAATTCATTAGGCTTATTATGGAGGTTTAAGGTTTCGTATGGTGATGTAAGGTGTTCTTAGGAGCTGTAAGGCATTCTACATTATACTAACGTGCTTTTCGAGTTGCTAATGTGGCATGAAGATTCGTAAGATGTACTAAGTTGTCGTACGATGATCAAATGACTCGGACGAATTCATTAAGTTTATTATGGAGGTTTAAGGTTTCGTATGGTGATGTAAGAAGTTGTTAGGAGGTGTAAGGCAACCTACATCATACTAACGTTCTTTTCGAGTTGCTAATGTGGCATGAAGAGTCGTAAGATGTACTAAGTTGTCGTACGATGATCAAATGACTCAGACGAATTCATTAGGCTTATTATGGAGGTTTAAGGTTTCGTATGGTGATGTAAGGTGTTCTTAGGAGCTATAAGGCATCCTACATTATACTAACGTTCTGTTCGAGTTGCTAATGTGGCATGAAGAATCGTAAGATGTACTAAGTTGCCGTACGATGATCAAATAACTCGGACGAATTCATTAGGCTTATTATGGAGGTTTAAGGTTTCGTATGGTGATGTAAGGTGTTCTTAGGAGCTGTAAGGCATCCAACATCATACTAACGTTCTTTTCGAGTTGCTAATGTGGCATGAAGATTCGTAAGATGTACTAAGTTGTCGTACGATGATCAAATGACTCGGACGAATTCATTAGGCTTATTATGGAGGTTTAAGGTTTCGTATGGTGATGTAAGGTGTTCTTAGGAGCTGTAAGGCATTCTACATTATACTAACGTTCTTTTCGAGTTGCTAATGTGGCATGAAGAGTCGTAAGATGTACTAAGTTGTCGTACGATGATCAAATGACTCAGACGAATTCATTAGGCTTATTATGGAGGTTTAAGGTTTCGTATGGTGATGTAAGGTGTTCTTAGGAGCTATAAGGCATCCTACATTATACTATGTTCTTTTCGAGTTGCTAATGTGGCATGAAGAGTCGTAAGATGTACTAAGTTGCCGTACGATGATCAAATAACTCGGACGAATTCATTAGGCTTATTATGGAGGTTTAAGGTTTCGTATGGTGATGTAAGGTGTTCTTAGGAGCTGTGAGGCATCCTACATTAAACTAATGTTTTTTTTTGAGTTGCTAATGTGGTATAAAGAGTCGTAAGATGTACTAAGTTGACGTACGATGATCAAATGACTCAGACGAATTCATTAGGCTTATTATGGAGGTTTAAGGTTTCGTATGGTGATGTAAGGTGTTCTTAGGAGCGGTAAGGCATCCAACATCATACTAACGTTCTTTTCGAGTTGCTAATGTGGCATGAAGAGTCGTAATATGTACTAAGTTGTCGTACGATGATCAAATAACTCGGACGAATTCATTAGGCTTATTATGGAGGTTTAAGGTTTCGTATGGTGATGTAAGGTGTTCTTAGGAGCTGTGAGGCATCCTACATTAAACTAATGTTTTTTTTGAGTTGCTAATGTGGCATAAAGAGTCGTAAGATGTACTAAGTTGACGTACGATGATCAAATGACTCAGACAAATTCATTAGGCTTATTATGGAGGTTTAAGGTTTCGTATGGTGATGTAAGGTGTTCTTAGGAGCTGTAAGGCATCCAACATCATACTAACGTTCTTTTCGAGTTGATAATGTGGCATGAAGAGTCGTAAGATCTACTAAGTTGTCGTACGATGATCAAATGACTCGGACGAATTCATTAGGCTTATTATGGAGGTTTAAGGTTTCGTATGGTGATGTAAGGTGTTCTTAGGAGCTGTAAGGCATTCTACATTATACTAACGTTCTTTTCGAGTTGCTAATGTGGCATGAAGATTCGTAAGATGTACTAAGTTGTCGTACGATGATCAAATGACTCGGACGAATTCATTAGGCTTATTATGGAGGTTTAAGGTTTCGTATGGTGATGTAAGGTGTTCTTAGGAGCTTTAAGGCATTCTACATTATACTAACGTTCTTTTCGAGTTGCTAATGTGGCATGAAGATTCGTAAGATGTACTAAGTTGTCGTACGATGATCAAATGACTCGGACGAATTCATTAAGTTTATTATGGAGGTTTAAGGTTTCGTATGGTGATGTAAGAAGTTGTTAGGAGGTGTAAGGCAACCTACATCATACTAACGTTCTTTTCGAGTTGCTAATGTGGCATGAAGAGTCGTAAGATGTACTAAGTTGTCGTACGATGATCAAATGACTCAGACGAATTCATTAGGCTTATTATGGAGGTTTAAGGTTTCGTATGGTGATGTAAGGTGTTCTTAGGAGCTATAAGGCATCCTACATTATACTAACGTTCTTTTCGAGTTGCTAATGTGGCATGAAGAATCGTAAGATGTACTAAGTTGCCGTACGATGATCAAATAACTCGGACGAATTCATTAGGCTTATTATGGAGGTTTAAGGTTTCGTATGGTGATGTAAGGTGTTCTTAGGAGCTGTGAGGCATCCTACATTAAACTAATGTTTTTTTTGAGTTGCTAATGTGGCATAAAGAGTCGTAAGATGTACTAAGTTGACGTACGATGATCAAATGACTCAGACGAATTCATTAGGCTTATTATGGAGGTTTAAGGTTTCGTATGGTGATGTAAGAAGTTGTTAGGAGGTGTAAGGCAACCTACATCATACTAACGTTCTTTTCGAGTTGCTAATGTGGCATGAAGAGTCTTAAGATGTACTAAGTTGTCGTACGATGATCAAATGACTCAGACGAATTCATTAGGCTTATTATGGAGGTTTAAGGTTTCGTATGGTGATGTAAGGTGTTCTTAGGAGCTGTAAGGCATCCAACTTCATACTAACGTTCTTTTCGAGTTGCTAATGTGGCATGAAGAGTCGTAAGATGTACTAAGTTGTCGTACGATGATCAAATGACTCGGACGAATTCATTAGGCTTATTATGGAGGTTTAAGGTTTCGTATGGTGATGTAAGGTGTTCTTAGGAGCTGTAAGGCATTCTACATTATACTAACGTTCTTTTCGAGTTGCTAATGTGGCATGAAGATTCGTAAGATGTACTAAGTTGTCGTACGATGATCAAATGACTCGGACGAATTCATTAAGTTTCTTATGGAGGTTTAAGGTTTCGTATGGTGATGTAAGGTGTTCTTAGGAGCTGTGAGGCATCCTACATTAAACAAATGTTTTTTTTGAGTTGCTAATGTGGCATAAAGAGTGGTAAGATGTACTAAGTTGACGTACGATGATCAAATGACTCAGACGATTTCATTAGGCTTATTATGGAGGTTTAAGGTTTCGTATGGTGATGTAAGAAGTTGTTAGGAGGTGTAAGGCAACCTACATCATACTAACGTTCTTTTCGAGTTGCTAATGTGGCATGAAGAGTCTTAAGATGTACTAAGTTGTCGTACGATGATCAAATGACTCAGACGAATTCATTAGGCTTATTATGGAGGTTTAAGGTTTCGTATGGTGATGTAAGGTGTTCTTAGGAGCTGTAAGGCATCCAACATCATACTAACGTTCTTTTCGAGTTGCTAATGTGGCATGAAGAGTCGTAAGATGTACTAAGTTGTCGTACGATGATCAAATGACTCGGACGAATTCATTAGGCTTATTATGGTGGTTTAAGGTTTCGTATGGTGATGTAAGAAGTTGTTAGGAGGTGTAAGGCAACCTACATCATACTAACGTTCTTTTCGAGTTGCTAATGTGGCATGAAGAGTCGTAAGATGTACTAAGTTGTCGTACGATGATCAAATGACTCAGACGAATTCATTAGGCTTATTATGGAGGTTTAAGGTTTCGTATGGTGATGTAAGGTGTTCTTAGGAGCTGTAAGGCATCCAACATCATACTAACGTTCTTTTCGAGTTGCTAATGTGGCATGAAGAGTCGTAAGATGTACTAAGTTGTCGTACGATAATCAAATGACTCGGACGAATTCATTAGGCTTATTATGGTGGTTTAAGGTTTCGTATGGTGATGTAAGGTGTTCTTAGGAGCTGTAAGGCATCCAACATCAAACTAACGTTCTTTTCGAGTTGCTAATGTGGCATGAAGAGTCGTAAGATGTACTAAGTTGTCGTACGATGATCAAATGACTTGGACGAATTCATTAGGCTTATTATAGAGGTTTAAGGTTTCGTATGGTGATGTAAGGTGTTCTTAGGAGCTGTAAGGCATTCTACAATATACTAACGTTCTTTTCGAGTTGCTAATGTGGAATGAAGATTCGTAAGATGTACTAAGTTGTCGTACGATGATCAAATGACTCGGACGAATTCATTAAGTTTATTATGGAGGTTTAAGGTTTCGTATGGTGATGTAAGAAGTTGTTAGGAGGTGTAAGGCAACCTACATCATACTAACGTTCTTTTCGAGTTGCTAATGTGGCATGAAGAGTCTTAAGATGTACTAAGTTGTCGTACGATGATCAAATGACTCAGACGAATTCATTAGGCTTATTATGGAGGTTTAAGGTTTCGTATGGTGATGGAAGGTGTTCTTAGGAGCTGTGAGGCATCCTACATTAAACTAATGTTTTTTTTGAGTTGCTAATGTGGCATAAAGAGTCGTAAGATGTACTAAGTTGACGTACGATGATCAAATGACTCAGACAAATTCATTAGGCTTATTATGGAGGTTTAAGGTTTCGTATGGTGATGTAAGGTGTTCTTAGGAGCTGTAAGGCATCCAACATCATACTAACGTTCTTTTCGAGTTGATAATGTGGCATGAAGAGTCGTAAGATCTACTAAGTTGTCGTACGATGATCAAATGACTCGGACGAATTCATTAGGCTTATTATGGAGGTTTAAGGTTTCGTATGGTGATGTAAGGTGTTCTTAGGAGCTGTAAGGCATTCTACATTATACTAACGTTCTTTTCGAGTTGCTAATGTGGCATGAAGATTCGTAAGATGTACTAAGTTGTCGTACGATGATCAAATGACTCGGACGAATTCATTAGGCTTATTATGGAGGTTTAAGGTTTCGTATGGTGATGTAAGGTGTTCTTAGGAGCTTTAAGGCATTCTACATTATACTAACGTTCTTTTCGAGTTGCTAATGTGGCATGAAGATTCGTAAGATGTACTAAGTTGTCGTACGATGATCAAATGACTCGGACGAATTCATTAAGTTTATTATGGAGGTTTAAGGTTTCGTATGGTGATGTAAGAAGTTGTTAGGAGGTGTAAGGCAACCTACATCATACTAACGTTCTTTTCGAGTTGCTAATGTGGCATGAAGAGTCGTAAGATGTACTAAGTTGTCGTACGATGATCAAATGACTCAGACGAATTCATTAGGCTTATTATGGAGGTTTAAGGTTTCGTATGGTGATGTAAGGTGTTCTTAGGAGCTGTAAGGCATTCTACATTATACTAACGTTCTTTTCGAGTTGCTAATGTGGCATGAAGATTCGTAAGATGTACTAAGTTGTCGTACGATGATCAAATGACTCGGACGAATTCATTAAGTTTCTTATGGAGGTTTAAGGTTTCGTATGGTGATGTAAGGTGTTCTTAGGAGCTGTGAGGCATCCTACATTAAACAAATGTTTTTTTTGAGTTGCTAATGTGGCATAAAGAGTGGTAAGATGTACTAAGTTGACGTACGATGATCAAATGACTCAGACGATTTCATTAGGCTTATTATGGAGGTTTAAGGTTTCGTATGGTGATGTAAGAAGTTGTTAGGAGGTGTAAGGCAACCTACATCATACTAACGTTCTTTTCGAGTTGCTAATGTGGCATGAAGAGTCTTAAGATGTACTAAGTTGTCGTACGATGATCAAATGACTCAGACGAATTCATTAGGCTTATTATGGAGGTTTAAGGTTTCGTATGGTGATGTAAGGTGTTCTTAGGAGCTGTAAGGCATCCAGCATCATACTAACGTTCTTTTCGAGTTGCTAATGTGGCATGAAGAGTCGTAAGATGTACTAAGTTGTCGTACGATGATCAAATGACTCGGACGAATTCATTAGGCTTATTATGGTGGTTTAAGGTTTCGTATGGTGATGTAAGAAGTTGTTAGGAGGTGTAAGGCAACCTACATCATACTAACGTTCTTTTCGAGTTGCTAATGTGGCATGAAGAGTCGTAAGATGTACTAAGTTGTCGTACGATGATCAAATGACTCAGACGAATTCATTAGGCTTATTATGGAGGTTTAAGGTTTCGTATGGTGATGTAAGGTGTTCTTAGGAGCTGTAAGGCATCCAACATCATACTAACGTTCTTTTCGAGTTGCTAATGTGGCATGAAGAGTCGTAAGATGTACTAAGTTGTCGTACGATAATCAAATGACTCGGACGAATTCATTAGGCTTATTATGGTGGTTTAAGGTTTCGTATGGTGATGTAAGGTGTTCTTAGGAGCTGTAAGGCATCCAACATCAAACTAACGTTCTTTTCGAGTTGCTAATGTGGCATGAAGAGTCGTAAGATGTACTAAGTTGTCGTACGATGATCAAATGACTTGGACGAATTCATTAGGCTTATTATAGAGGTTTAAGGTTTCGTATGGTGATGTAAGGTGTTCTTAGGAGCTGTAAGGCATTCTACAATATACTAACGTTCTTTTCGAGTTGCTAATGTGGAATGAAGATTCGTAAGATGTACTAAGTTGTCGTACGATGATCAAATGACTCGGACGAATTCATTAAGTTTATTATGGAGGTTTAAGGTTTCGTATGGTGATGTAAGAAGTTGTTAGGAGGTGTAAGGCAACCTACATCATACTAACGTTCTTTTCGAGTTGCTAATGTGGCATGAAGAGTCTTAAGATGTACTAAGTTGTCGTACGATGATCAAATGACTCAGACGAATTCATTAGGCTTATTATGGAGGTTTAAGGTTTCGTATGGTGATGTAAGGTGTTCTTAGGAGCTGTGAGGCATCCTACATTAAACTAATGTTTTTTTTGAGTTGCTAATGTGGCATAAAGAGTCGTAAGATGTACTAAGTTGACGTACGATGATCAAATGACTCAGACAAATTCATTAGGCTTATTATGGAGGTTTAAGGTTTCGTATGGTGATGTAAGGTGTTCTTAGGAGCTGTAAGGCATCCAACATCATACTAACGTTCTTTTCGAGTTGATAATGTGGCATGAAGAGTCGTAAGATCTACTAAGTTGTCGTACGATGATCAAATGACTCGGACGAATTCATTAGGCTTATTATGGAGGTTTAAGGTTTCGTATGGTGATGTAAGGTGTTCTTAGGAGCTGTAAGGCATTCTACATTATACTAACGTTCTTTTCGAGTTGCTAATGTGGCATGAAGATTCGTAAGATGTACTAAGTTGTCGTACGATGATCAAATGACTCGGACGAATTCATTAGGCTTATTATGGAGGTTTAAGGTTTCGTATGGTGATGTAAGGTGTTCTTAGGAGCTTTAAGGCATTCTACATTATACTAACGTTCTTTTCGAGTTGCTAATGTGGCATGAAGATTCGTAAGATGTACTAAGTTGTCGTACGATGATCAAATGACTCGGACGAATTCATTAAGTTTATTATGGAGGTTTAAGGTTTCGTATGGTGATGTAAGAAGTTGTTAGGAGGTGTAAGGCAACCTACATCATACTAACGTTCTTTTCGAGTTGCTAATGTGGCATGAAGAGTCGTAAGATGTACTAAGTTGTCGTACGATGATCAAATGACTCAGACGAATTCATTAGGCTTATTATGGAGGTTTAAGGTTTCGTATGGTGATGTAAGGTGTTCTTAGGAGCTATAAGGCATCCTACATTATACTAACGTTCTTTTCGAGTTGCTAATGTGGCATGAAGAATCGTAAGATGTACTAAGTTGCCGTACGATGATCAAATAACTCGGACGAATTCATTAGGCTTATTATGGAGGTTTAAGGTTTCGTATGGTGATGTAAGGTGTTCTTAGGAGCTGTGAGGCATCCTACATTAAACTAATGTTTTTTTTGAGTTGCTAATGTGGCATAAAGAGTCGTAAGATGTACTAAGTTGACGTACGATGATCAAATGACTCAGACGAATTCATTAGTCTTATTATGGAGGTTTAAGGTTTCGTATGGTGATGTAAGAAGTTGTTAGGAGGAGTAAGGCAACCTACATCATACTAACGTTCTTTTCGAGTTGCTAATGTGGCATGAAGAGTCTTAAGATGTACTAAGTTGTCGTACGATGATCAAATGACTCAGACGAATTCATTAGGCTTATTATGGAGGTTTAAGGTTTCGTATGGTGATGTAAGGTGTTCTTAGGAGCTGTAAGGCATCCAACTTCATACTAACGTTCTTTTCGAGTTGCTAATGTGGCATGAAGAGTCGTAAGATGTACTAAGTTGTCGTACGATGATCAAATGACTCGGACGAATTCATTAGGCTTATTATGGAGGTTTAAGGTTTCGTATGGTGATGTAAGGTGTTCTTAGGAGCTGTAAGGCATTCTACATTATACTAACGTTCTTTTCGAGTTGCTAATGTGGCATGAAGATTCGTAAGATGTACTAAGTTGTCGTACGATGATCAAATGACTCGGACGAATTCATTAAGTTTCTTATGGAGGTTTAAGGTTTCGTATGGTGATGTAAGGTGTTCTTAGGAGCTGTGAGGCATCCTACATTAAACAAATGTTTTTTTTGAGTTGCTAATGTGGCATAAAGAGTGGTAAGATGTACTAAGTTGACGTACGATGATCAAATGACTCAGACGATTTCATTAGGCTTATTATGGAGGTTTAAGGTTTCGTATGGTGATGTAAGAAGTTGTTAGGAGGTGTAAGGCAACCTACATCATACTAACGTTCTTTTCGAGTTGCTAATGTGGCATGAAGAGTCTTAAGATGTACTAAGTTGTCGTACGATGATCAAATGACTCAGACGAATTCATTAGGCTTATTATGGAGGTTTAAGGTTTCGTATGCTGATGTAAGGTGTTCTTAGGAGCTGTAAGGCATCCAACATCATACTAACGTTCTTTTCGAGTTGCTAATGTGGCATGAAGAGTCGTAAGATGTACTAAGTTGTCGTACGATGATCAAATGACTAGGACGAATTCATTAGGCTTATTATGGAGGTTTAAGGTTTCGTATGGTGATGTAAGGTGTTCTTAGGAGCTGTAAGGCATCCAACATCATACTAACGTTCTTTTCGAGTTGCTAATGTGGCATGAAGATTCGTAAGATGTACTAAGTTGTCGTACGATGATCAAATGACTCGGACGAATTCATTAGGCTTATTATGGAGGTTTAAGGTTTCGTATGGTGATGTAAGGTGTTCTTAGGAGCTGTAAGGCATCCTACATTAAACAAATGTTTTTTTTGAGTTGCTAATGTGGCATAAAGAGTGGTAAGATGTACTAAGTTGACGTACGATGATCAAATGACTCAGACGATTTCATTAGGCTTATTATGGAGGTTTAAGGTTTCGTATGGTGATGTAAGAAGTTGTTAGGAGGTGTAAGGCAACCTACATCATACTAACGTTCTTTTCGAGTTGCTAATGTGGCATGAAGAGTCTTAAGATGTACTAAGTTGTCGTACGATGATCAAATGACTCAGACGAATTCATTAGGCTTATTATGGAGGTTTAAGGTTTCGTATGGTGATGTAAGGTGTTCTTAGGAGCTGTAAGGCATCCAACATCATACTAACGTTCTTTTCGAGTTGCTAATGTGGCATGAAGAGTCGTAAGATGTACTAAGTTGTCGTACGATGATCAAATGACTCGGACGAATTCATTAGGCTTATTATGGTGGTTTAAGGTTTCGTATGGTGATGTAAGAAGTTGTTAGGAGGTGTAAGGCAACCTACATCATACTAACGTTCTTTTCGAGTTGCTAATGTGGCATGAAGAGTCGTAAGATGTACTAAGTTGTCGTACGATGATCAAATGACTCAGACGAATTCATTAGGCTTATTATGGAGGTTTAAGGTTTCGTATGGTGATGTAAGGTGTTCTTAGGAGCTGTAAGGCATCCAACATCATACTAACGTTCTTTTCGAGTTGCTAATGTGGCATGAAGAGTCGTAAGATGTACTAAGTTGTCGTACGATAATCAAATGACTCGGACGAATTCATTAGGCTTATTATGGTGGTTTAAGGTTTCGTATGGTGATGTAAGGTGTTCTTAGGAGCTGTAAGGCATCCAACATCAAACTAACGTTCTTTTCGAGTTGCTAATGTGGCATGAAGAGTCGTAAGATGTACTAAGTTGTCGTACGATGATCAAATGACTTGGACGAATTCATTAGGCTTATTATAGAGGTTTAAGGTTTCGTATGGTGATGTAAGGTGTTCTTAGGAGCTGTAAGGCATTCTACAATATACTAACGTTCTTTTCGAGTTGCTAATGTGGAATGAAGATTCGTAAGATGTACTAAGTTGTCGTACGATGATCAAATGACTCGGACGAATTCATTAAGTTTATTATGGAGGTTTAAGGTTTCGTATGGTGATGTAAGAAGTTGTTAGGAGGTGTAAGGCAACCTACATCATACTAACGTTCTTTTCGAGTTGCTAATGTGGCATGAAGAGTCTTAAGATGTACTAAGTTGTCGTACGATGATCAAATGACTCAGACGAATTCATTAGGCTTATTATGGAGGTTTAAGGTTTCGTATGGTGATGTAAGGTGTTCTTAGGAGCTGTGAGGCATCCTACATTAAACTAATGTTTTTTTTGAGTTGCTAATGTGGCATAAAGAGTCGTAAGATGTACTAAGTTGACGTACGATGATCAAATGACTCAGACAAATTCATTAGGCTTATTATGGAGGTTTAAGGTTTCGTATGGTGATGTAAGGTGTTCTTAGGAGCTGTAAGGCATCCAACATCATACTAACGTTCTTTTCGAGTTGATAATGTGGCATGAAGAGTCGTAAGATCTACTAAGTTGTCGTACGATGATCAAATGACTCGGACGAATTCATTAGGCTTATTATGGAGGTTTAAGGTTTCGTATGGTGATGTAAGGTGTTCTTAGGAGCTGTAAGGCATTCTACATTATACTAACGTTCTTTTCGAGTTGCTAATGTGGCATGAAGATTCGTAAGATGTACTAAGTTGTCGTACGATGATCAAATGACTCGGACGAATTCATTAGGCTTATTATGGAGGTTTAAGGTTTCGTATGGTGATGTAAGGTGTTCTTAGGAGCTTTAAGGCATTCTACATTATACTAACGTTCTTTTCGAGTTGCTAATGTGGCATGAAGATTCGTAAGATGTACTAAGTTGTCGTACGATGATCAAATGACTCGGACGAATTCATTAAGTTTATTATGGAGGTTTAAGGTTTCGTATGGTGATGTAAGAAGTTGTTAGGAGGTGTAAGGCAACCTACATCATACTAACGTTCTTTTCGAGTTGCTAATGTGGCATGAAGAGTCGTAAGATGTACTAAGTTGTCGTACGATGATCAAATGACTCAGACGAATTCATTAGGCTTATTATGGAGGTTTAAGGTTTCGTATGGTGATGTAAGGTGTTCTTAGGAGCTGTAAGGCATTCTACATTATACTAACGTTCTTTTCGAGTTGCTAATGTGGCATGAAGATTCGTAAGATGTACTAAGTTGTCGTACGATGATCAAATGACTCGGACGAATTCATTAAGTTTCTTATGGAGGTTTAAGGTTTCGTATGGTGATGTAAGGTGTTCTTAGGAGCTGTGAGGCATCCTACATTAAACAAATGTTTTTTTTGAGTTGCTAATGTGGCATAAAGAGTGGTAAGATGTACTAAGTTGACGTACGATGATCAAATGACTCAGACGATTTCATTAGGCTTATTATGGAGGTTTAAGGTTTCGTATGGTGATGTAAGAAGTTGTTAGGAGGTGTAAGGCAACCTACATTATACTAACGTTCTTTTCGAGTTGCTAATGTGGCATGAAGAGTCTTAAGATGTACTAAGTTGTCGTACGATGATCAAATGACTCAGACGAATTCATTAGGCTTATTATGGAGGTTTAAGGTTTCGTATGGTGATGTAAGGTGTTCTTAGGAGCTGTAAGGCATCCAGCATCATACTAACGTTCTTTTCGAGTTGCTAATGTGGCATGAAGAGTCGTAAGATGTACTAAGTTGTCGTACGATGATCAAATGACTCGGACGAATTCATTAGGCTTATTATGGTGGTTTAAGGTTTCGTATGGTGATGTAAGAAGTTGTTAGGAGGTGTAAGGCAACCTACATCATACTAACGTTCTTTTCGAGTTGCTAATGTGGCATGAAGAGTCGTAAGATGTACTAAGTTGTCGTACGATGATCAAATGACTCAGACGAATTCATTAGGCTTATTATGGAGGTTTAAGGTTTCGTATGGTGATGTAAGGTGTTCTTAGGAGCTGTAAGGCATCCAACATCATACTAACGTTCTTTTCGAGTTGCTAATGTGGCATGAAGAGTCGTAAGATGTACTAAGTTGTCGTACGATAATCAAATGACTCGGACGAATTCATTAGGCTTATTATGGTGGTTTAAGGTTTCGTATGGTGATGTAAGGTGTTCTTAGGAGCTGTAAGGCATCCAACATCAAACTAACGTTCTTTTCGAGTTGCTAATGTGGCATGAAGAGTCGTAAGATGTACTAAGTTGTCGTACGATGATCAAATGACTTGGACGAATTCATTAGGCTTATTATAGAGGTTTAAGGTTTCGTATGGTGATGTAAGGTGTTCTTAGGAGCTGTAAGGCATTCTACAATATACTAACGTTCTTTTCGAGTTGCTAATGTGGAATGAAGATTCGTAAGATGTACTAAGTTGTCGTACGATGATCAAATGACTCGGACGAATTCATTAAGTTTATTATGGAGGTTTAAGGTTTCGTATGGTGATGTAAGAAGTTGTTAGGAGGTGTAAGGCAACCTACATCATACTAACGTTCTTTTCGAGTTGCTAATGTGGCATGAAGAGTCTTAAGATGTACTAAGTTGTCGTACGATGATCAAATGACTCAGACGAATTCATTAGGCTTATTATGGAGGTTTAAGGTTTCGTATGGTGATGTAAGGTGTTCTTAGGAGCTGTGAGGCATCCTACATTAAACTAATGTTTTTTTTGAGTTGCTAATGTGGCATAAAGAGTCGTAAGATGTACTAAGTTGACGTACGATGATCAAATGACTCAGACAAATTCATTAGGCTTATTATGGAGGTTTAAGGTTTCGTATGGTGATGTAAGGTGTTCTTAGGAGCTGTAAGGCATCCAACATCATACTAACGTTCTTTTCGAGTTGATAATGTGGCATGAAGAGTCGTAAGATCTACTAAGTTGTCGTACGATGATCAAATGACTCGGACGAATTCATTAGGCTTATTATGGAGGTTTAAGGTTTCGTATGGTGATGTAAGGTGTTCTTAGGAGCTGTAAGGCATTCTACATTATACTAACGTTCTTTTCGAGTTGCTAATGTGGCATGAAGATTCGTAAGATGTACTAAGTTGTCGTACGATGATCAAATGACTCGGACGAATTCATTAGGCTTATTATGGAGGTTTAAGGTTTCGTATGGTGATGTAAGGTGTTCTTAGGAGCTTTAAGGCATTCTACATTATACTAACGTTCTTTTCGAGTTGCTAATGTGGCATGAAGATTCGTAAGATGTACTAAGTTGTCGTACGATGATCAAATGACTCGGACGAATTCATTAAGTTTATTATGGAGGTTTAAGGTTTCGTATGGTGATGTAAGAAGTTGTTAGGAGGTGTAAGGCAACCTACATCATACTAACGTTCTTTTCGAGTTGCTAATGTGGCATGAAGAGTCGTAAGATGTACTAAGTTGTCGTACGATGATCAAATGACTCAGACGAATTCATTAGGCTTATTATGGAGGTTTAAGGTTTCGTATGGTGATGTAAGGTGTTCTTAGGAGCTATAAGGCATCCTACATTATACTAACGTTCTTTTCGAGTTGCTAATGTGGCATGAAGAATCGTAAGATGTACTAAGTTGCCGTACGATGATCAAATAACTCGGACGAATTCATTAGGCTTATTATGGAGGTTTAAGGTTTCGTATGGTGATGTAAGGTGTTCTTAGGAGCTGTGAGGCATCCTACATTAAACTAATGTTTTTTTTGAGTTGCTAATGTGGCATAAAGAGTCGTAAGATGTACTAAGTTGACGTACGATGATCAAATGACTCAGACGAATTCATTAGTCTTATTATGGAGGTTTAAGGTTTCGTATGGTGATGTAAGAAGTTGTTAGGAGGTGTAAGGCAACCTACATCATACTAACGTTCTTTTCGAGTTGCTAATGTGGCATGAAGAGTCTTAAGATGTACTAAGTTGTCGTACGATGATCAAATGACTCAGACGAATTCATTAGGCTTATTATGGAGGTTTAAGGTTTCGTATGGTGATGTAAGGTGTTCTTAGGAGCTGTAAGGCATCCAACTTCATACTAACGTTCTTTTCGAGTTGCTAATGTGGCATGAAGAGTCGTAAGATGTACTAAGTTGTCGTACGATGATCAAATGACTCGGACGAATTCATTAGGCTTATTATGGAGGTTTAAGGTTTCGTATGGTGATGTAAGGTGTTCTTAGGAGCTGTAAGGCATTCTACATTATACTAACGTTCTTTTCGAGTTGCTAATGTGGCATGAAGATTCGTAAGATGTACTAAGTTGTCGTACGATGATCAAATGACTCGGACGAATTCATTAAGTTTCTTATGGAGGTTTAAGGTTTCGTATGGTGATGTAAGGTGTTCTTAGGAGCTGTGAGGCATCCTACATTAAACAAATGTTTTTTTTGAGTTGCTAATGTGGCATAAAGAGTGGTAAGATGTACTAAGTTGACGTACGATGATCAAATGACTCAGACGATTTCATTAGGCTTATTATGGAGGTTTAAGGTTTCGTATGGTGATGTAAGAAGTTGTTAGGAGGTGTAAGGCAACCTACATCATACTAACGTTCTTTTCGAGTTGCTAATGTGGCATGAAGAGTCTTAAGATGTACTAAGTTGTCGTACGATGATCAAATGACTCAGACGAATTCATTAGGCTTATTATGGAGGTTTAAGGTTTCGTATGGTGATGTAAGGTGTTCTTAGGAGCTGTAAGGCATCCAACATCATACTAACGTTCTTTTCGAGTTGCTAATGTGGCATGAAGAGTCGTAAGATGTACTAAGTTGTCGTACGATGATCAAATGACTAGGACGAATTCATTAGGCTTATTATGGAGGTTTAAGGTTTCGTATGGTGATGTAAGGTGTTCTTAGGAGCTGTAAGGCATCCAACATCATACTAACGTTCTTTTCGAGTTGCTAATGTGGCATGAAGATTCGTAAGATGTACTAAGTTGTCGTACGATGATCAAATGACTCGGACGAATTCATTAGGCTTATTATGGAGGTTTAAGGTTTCGTATGGTGATGTAAGGTGTTCTTAGGAGCTGTAAGGCATTCTACATTATACTAACGTTCTTTTCGAGTTGCTAATGTGGCATGAAGAGTCGTAAGATGTACTAAGTTGTCGTACGATGATCAAATGAATCGGACGAATTCATTAGGCTAATTATGGTGGTTTAAGGTTTCGTATGGTGATGTAAGGTGTTCTTAGGAGCTGTAAGGCATCCTACATTATATTAACGTTCTTTTCGAGTTGTTAATGTGGCATAAAGAGTCGTAAGATGTACTAAGTTATCGTACGATAATCAAATGACTCGGACGAATTCATTAGGCTTATTATGGAGGTTTAAGGTTTCGTATGGTGATGTAAGGTGTTCTTAGGAGCTATAAGGCATCCTACATTATACTAACGTTCTTTTCGAGTTGCTAATGTGGCATGAAGAGTCGTAAGATGTACTAAGTTGTCGTACGATGATCAAATGACTCGGACGAATTCATTAGGCTTATTATGGTGGTTTAAGGTTTCGTATGGTGATGTAAGGTGTTCTTAGGAGCTGTAAGGCATCCAACATCATACTAACGTTCTTTTCGAGTTGCTAATGTGGCATGAAGAGTCGTAAGATGTGCTAAGTTGTCGTACGATGATCAAATGACTCGGACGAATTCATTAGGCTTATTATGGTGGTTTAAGGTTTCGTATGGTGATGTAAGAAGTTGTTAGGAGGTGTAAGGCAACCTACATCATACTAACGTTCTTTTCGAGTTGCTAATGTGGCATGAAGAGTCGTAAGATGTACTAAGTTGTCGTACGATGATCAAATGACTCAGACGAATTCATTAGGCTTATTATGGAGGTTTAAGGTTTCGTATGGTGATGTAAGGTGTTCTTAGGAGCTGTAAGGCATCCAACATCATACTAACGTTCTTTTCGAGTTGCTAATGTGGCATGAAGAGTCGTAAGATGTACTAAGTTGTCGTACGATAATCAAATGACTCGGACGAATTCATTAGGCTTATTATGGTGGTTTAAGGTTTCGTATGGTGATGTAAGGTGTTCTTAGGAGCTGTAAGGCATCCAACATCAAACTAACGTTCTTTTCGAGTTGCTAATGTGGCATGAAGAGTCGTAAGATGTACTAAGTTGTCGTACGATGATCAAATGACTTGGACGAATTCATTAGGCTTATTATAGAGGTTTAAGGTTTCGTATGGTGATGTAAGGTGTTCTTAGGAGCTGTAAGGCATTCTACAATATACTAACGTTCTTTTCGAGTTGCTAATGTGGAATGAAGATTCGTAAGATGTACTAAGTTGTCGTACGATGATCAAATGACTCGGACGAATTCATTAAGTTTATTATGGAGGTTTAAGGTTTCGTATGGTGATGTAAGAAGTTGTTAGGAGGTGTAAGGCAACCTACATCATACTAACGTTCTTTTTGAGTTGCTAATGTGGCATGAAGAGTCTTAAGATGTACTAAGTTGTCGTACGATGATCAAATGACTCAGACGAATTCATTAGGCTTATTATGGAGGTTTAAGGTTTCGTATGGTGATGTAAGGTGTTCTTAGGAGCTGTAAGGCATCCAACATCATACTAACGTTCTTTTCGAGTTGCTAATGTGGCATGAAGAGTCGTAAGATGTGCTAAGTTGTCGTACGATGATCAAATGACTCGGACGAATTCATTAGGCTTATTATGGTGGTTTAAGGTTTCGTATGGTGATGTAAGAAGTTGTTAGGAGGTGTAAGGCAACCTACATCATACTAACGTTCTTTTTGAGTTGCTAATGTGGCATGAAGAGTCTTAAGATGTACTAAGTTGTCGTACGATGATCAAATGACTCAGACGAATTCATTAGGCTTATTATGGAGGTTTAAGGTTTCGTATGGTGATGTAAGGTGTTCTTAGGAGCTGTAAGGCATCCAACATCATACTAACGTTCTTTTCGAGTTGCTAATGTGGCATGAAGAGTCGTAAGATGTGCTAAGTTGTCGTACGATGATCAAATGACTCGGACGAATTCATTAGGCTTATTATGGTGGTTTAAGGTTTCGTATGGTGATGTAAGAAGTTGTTAGGAGGTGTAAGGCAACCTACATCATACTAACGTTCTTTTCGAGTTGCTAATGTGGCATGAAGAGTCGTAAGATGTACTAAGTTGTCGTACGATGATCAAATGACTCAGACGAATTCATTAGGCTTATTATGGAGGTTTAAGGTTTCGTATGGTGATGTAAGGTGTTCTTAGGAGCTGTAAGGCATCCAACATCATACTAACGTTCTTTTCGAGTTGCTAATGTGGCATGAAGAGTCGTAAGATGTACTAAGTTGTCGTACGATAATCAAATGACTCGGACGAATTCATTAGGCTTATTATGGAGGTTTAAGGTTTCGTATGGTGATGTAAGGTGTTCTTAGGAGCTGTAAGGCATCCAACATCATACTAACGTTCTTTTCGAGTTGCTAATGTGGCATGAAGAGTCGTAAGATGTACTAAGTTGTCGTACGATGATCAAATGACTCGGACGAATTCATTAGGCTTATTATGGAGGTTTAAGGTTTCGTATGGTGATGTAAGGTGTTCTTAGGAGCTGTAAGGCATTCTACATTATACTAACGTTCTTTTCGAGTTGCTAATGTGGCATGAAGAGTCGTAAGATGTACTAAGTTGTCGTACGATGATCAAATGAATCGGACGAATTCATTAGGCTAATTATGGTGGTTTAAGGTTTCGTATGGTGATGTAAGGTGTTCTTAGGAGCTGTAAGGCATCCTACATTATATTAACGTTCTTTTCGAGTTGTTAATGTGGCATAAAGAGTCGTAAGATGTACTAAGTTATCGTACGATAATCAAATGACTCGGACGAATTCATTAGGCTTATTATGGAGGTTTAAGGTTTCGTATGGTGATGTAAGGTGTTCTTAGGAGCTATAAGGCATCCTACATTATACTAACGTTCTTTTCGAGTTGCTAATGTGGCATGAAGAGTCGTAAGATGTACTAAGTTGTCGTACGATGATCAAATGACTCGGACGAATTCATTAGGCTTATTATGGTGGTTTAAGGTTTCGTATGGTGATGTAAGGTGTTCTTAGGAGCTGTAAGGCATCCAACATCATACTAACGTTCTTTTCGAGTTGCTAATGTGGCATGAAGAGTCGTAAGATGTGCTAAGTTGTCGTACGATGATCAAATGACTCGGACGAATTCATTAGGCTTATTATGGTGGTTTAAGGTTTCGTATGGTGATGTAAGAAGTTGTTAGGAGGTGTAAGGCAACCTACATCATACTAACGTTCTTTTCGAGTTGCTAATGTGGCATGAAGAGTCGTAAGATGTACTAAGTTGTCGTACGATGATCAAATGACTCAGACGAATTCATTAGGCTTATTATGGAGGTTTAAGGTTTCGTATGGTGATGTAAGGTGTTCTTAGGAGCTGTAAGGCATCCAACATCATACTAACGTTCTTTTCGAGTTGCTAATGTGGCATGAAGAGTCGTAAGATGTACTAAGTTGTCGTACGATAATCAAATGACTCGGACGAATTCATTAGGCTTATTATGGTGGTTTAAGGTTTCGTATGGTGATGTAAGGTGTTCTTAGGAGCTGTAAGGCATCCAACATCAAACTAACGTTCTTTTCGAGTTGCTAATGTGGCATGAAGAGTCGTAAGATGTACTAAGTTGTCGTACGATGATCAAATGACTTGGACGAATTCATTAGGCTTATTATAGAGGTTTAAGGTTTCGTATGGTGATGTAAGGTGTTCTTAGGAGCTGTAAGGCATTCTACAATATACTAACGTTCTTTTCGAGTTGCTAATGTGGAATGAAGATTCGTAAGATGTACTAAGTTGTCGTACGATGATCAAATGACTCGGACGAATTCATTAAGTTTATTATGGAGGTTTAAGGTTTCGTATGGTGATGTAAGAAGTTGTTAGGAGGTGTAAGGCAACCTACATCATACTAACGTTCTTTTTGAGTTGCTAATGTGGCATGAAGAGTCTTAAGATGTACTAAGTTGTCGTACGATGATCAAATGACTCAGACGAATTCATTAGGCTTATTATGGAGGTTTAAGGTTTCGTATGGTGATGTAAGGTGTTCTTAGGAGCTGTAAGGCATCCAACATCATACTAACGTTCTTTTCGAGTTGCTAATGTGGCATGAAGAGTCGTAAGATGTGCTAAGTTGTCGTACGATGATCAAATGACTCGGACGAATTCATTAGGCTTATTATGGTGGTTTAAGGTTTCGTATGGTGATGTAAGAAGTTGTTAGGAGGTGTAAGGCAACCTACATCATACTAACGTTCTTTTTGAGTTGCTAATGTGGCATGAAGAGTCTTAAGATGTACTAAGTTGTCGTACGATGATCAAATGACTCAGACGAATTCATTAGGCTTATTATGGAGGTTTAAGGTTTCGTATGGTGATGTAAGGTGTTCTTAGGAGCTGTAAGGCATCCAACATCATACTAACGTTCTTTTCGAGTTGCTAATGTGGCATGAAGAGTCGTAAGATGTGCTAAGTTGTCGTACGATGATCAAATGACTCGGACGAATTCATTAGGCTTATTATGGTGGTTTAAGGTTTCGTATGGTGATGTAAGAAGTTGTTAGGAGGTGTAAGGCAACCTACATCATACTAACGTTCTTTTCGAGTTGCTAATGTGGCATGAAGAGTCGTAAGATGTACTAAGTTGTCGTACGATGATCAAATGACTCAGACGAATTCATTAGGCTTATTATGGAGGTTTAAGGTTTCGTATGGTGATGTAAGGTGTTCTTAGGAGCTGTAAGGCATCCAACATCATACTAACGTTCTTTTCGAGTTGCTAATGTGGCATGAAGAGTCGTAAGATGTACTAAGTTGTCGTACGATAATCAAATGACTCGGACGAATTCATTAGGCTTATTATGGAGGTTTAAGGTTTCGTATGGTGATGTAAGGTGTTCTTAGGAGCTGTAAGGCATCCAACATCATACTAACGTTCTTTTCGAGTTGCTAATGTGGCATGAAGAGTCGTAAGATGTACTAAGTTGTCGTACGATGATCAAATGACTCGGACGAATTCATTAGGCTTATTATGGAGGTTTAAGGTTTCGTATGGTGATGTAAGGTGTTCTTAGGAGCTGTAAGGCATTCTACATTATACTAACGTTCTTTTCGAGTTGCTAATGTGGCATGAAGAGTCGTAAGATGTACTAAGTTGTCGTACGATGATCAAATGAATCGGACGAATTCATTAGGCTAATTATGGTGGTTTAAGGTTTCGTATGGTGATGTAAGGTGTTCTTAGGAGCTGTAAGGCATCCTACATTATATTAACGTTCTTTTCGAGTTGTTAATGTGGCATAAAGAGTCGTAAGATGTACTAAGTTATCGTACGATAATCAAATGACTCGGACGAATTCATTAGGCTTATTATGGAGGTTTAAGGTTTCGTATGGTGATGTAAGGTGTTCTTAGGAGCTATAAGGCATCCTACATTATACTAACGTTCTTTTCGAGTTGCTAATGTGGCATGAAGAGTCGTAAGATGTACTAAGTTGTCGTACGATGATCAAATGACTCGGACGAATTCATTAGGCTTATTATGGTGGTTTAAGGTTTCGTATGGTGATGTAAGGTGTTCTTAGGAGCTGTAAGGCATCCAACATCATACTAACGTTCTTTTCGAGTTGCTAATGTGGCATGAAGAGTCGTAAGATGTGCTAAGTTGTCGTACGATGATCAAATGACTCGGACGAATTCATTAGGCTTATTATGGTGGTTTAAGGTTTCGTATGGTGATGTAAGAAGTTGTTAGGAGGTGTAAGGCAACCTACATCATACTAACGTTCTTTTCGAGTTGCTAATGTGGCATGAAGAGTCGTAAGATGTACTAAGTTGTCGTACGATGATCAAATGACTCAGACGAATTCATTAGGCTTATTATGGAGGTTTAAGGTTTCGTATGGTGATGTAAGGTGTTCTTAGGAGCTGTAAGGCATCCAACATCATACTAACGTTCTTTTCGAGTTGCTAATGTGGCATGAAGAGTCGTAAGATGTACTAAGTTGTCGTACGATAATCAAATGACTCGGACGAATTCATTAGGCTTATTATGGTGGTTTAAGGTTTCGTATGGTGATGTAAGGTGTTCTTAGGAGCTGTAAGGCATCCAACATCAAACTAACGTTCTTTTCGAGTTGCTAATGTGGCATGAAGAGTCGTAAGATGTACTAAGTTGTCGTACGATGATCAAATGACTTGGACGAATTCATTAGGCTTATTATAGAGGTTTAAGGTTTCGTATGGTGATGTAAGGTGTTCTTAGGAGCTGTAAGGCATTCTACAATATACTAACGTTCTTTTCGAGTTGCTAATGTGGAATGAAGATTCGTAAGATGTACTAAGTTGTCGTACGATGATCAAATGACTCGGACGAATTCATTAAGTTTATTATGGAGGTTTAAGGTTTCGTATGGTGATGTAAGAAGTTGTTAGGAGGTGTAAGGCAACCTACATCATACTAACGTTCTTTTTGAGTTGCTAATGTGGCATGAAGAGTCTTAAGATGTACTAAGTTGTCGTACGATGATCAAATGACTCAGACGAATTCATTAGGCTTATTATGGAGGTTTAAGGTTTCGTATGGTGATGTAAGGTGTTCTTAGGAGCTGTAAGGCATCCAACATCATACTAACGTTCTTTTCGAGTTGCTAATGTGGCATGAAGAGTCGTAAGATGTGCTAAGTTGTCGTACGATGATCAAATGACTCGGACGAATTCATTAGGCTTATTATGGTGGTTTAAGGTTTCGTATGGTGATGTAAGAAGTTGTTAGGAGGTGTAAGGCAACCTACATCATACTAACGTTCTTTTTGAGTTGCTAATGTGGCATGAAGAGTCTTAAGATGTACTAAGTTGTCGTACGATGATCAAATGACTCAGACGAATTCATTAGGCTTATTATGGAGGTTTAAGGTTTCGTATGGTGATGTAAGGTGTTCTTAGGAGCTGTAAGGCATCCAACATCATACTAACGTTCTTTTCGAGTTGCTAATGTGGCATGAAGAGTCGTAAGATGTGCTAAGTTGTCGTACGATGATCAAATGACTCGGACGAATTCATTAGGCTTATTATGGTGGTTTAAGGTTTCGTATGGTGATGTAAGAAGTTGTTAGGAGGTGTAAGGCAACCTACATCATACTAACGTTCTTTTCGAGTTGCTAATGTGGCATGAAGAGTCGTAAGATGTACTAAGTTGTCGTACGATGATCAAATGACTCAGACGAATTCATTAGGCTTATTATGGAGGTTTAAGGTTTCGTATGGTGATGTAAGGTGTTCTTAGGAGCTGTAAGGCATCCAACATCATACTAACGTTCTTTTCGAGTTGCTAATGTGGCATGAAGAGTCGTAAGATGTACTAAGTTGTCGTACGATAATCAAATGACTCGGACGAATTCATTAGGCTTATTATGGTGGTTTAAGGTTTCGTATGGTGATGTAAGGTGTTCTTAGGAGCTGTAAGGCATCCAACATCAAACTAACGTTCTTTTCGAGTTGCTAATGTGGCATGAAGAGTCGTAAGATGTACTAAGTTGTCGTACGATGATCAAATGACTTGGACGAATTCATTAGGCTTATTATAGAGGTTTAAGGTTTCGTATGGTGATGTAAGGTGTTCTTAGGAGCTGTAAGGCATTCTACAATATACTAACGTTCTTTTCGAGTTGCTAATGTGGAATGAAGATTCGTAAGATGTACTAAGTTGTCGTACGATGATCAAATGACTCGGACGAATTCATTAAGTTTATTATGGAGGTTTAAGGTTTCGTATGGTGATGTAAGAAGTTGTTAGGAGGTGTAAGGCAACCTACATCATACTAACGTTCTTTTTGAGTTGCTAATGTGGCATGAAGAGTCTTAAGATGTACTAAGTTGTCGTACGATGATCAAATGACTCAGACGAATTCATTAGGCTTATTATGGAGGTTTAAGGTTTCGTATGGTGATGTAAGGTGTTCTTAGGAGCTGTAAGGCATCCAACATCATACTAACGTTCTTTTCGAGTTGCTAATGTGGCATGAAGAGTCGTAAGATGTACTAAGTTGTCGTACGATGATCAAATGACTCGGACGAATTCATTAGGCTTATTATGGAGGTTTAAGGTTTCGTATGGTGATGTAAGGTGTTCTTAGGAGCTGTAAGGCATTCTACATTATACTAACGTTCTTTTCGAGTTGCTAATGTGGCATGAAGATTCGTAAGATGTACTAAGTTGTCGTACGATGATCAAATGACTCGGACGAATTCATTAAGTTTATTATGGAGGTTTAAGGTTTCGTATGGTGATGTAAGAAGTTTTTAGGAGGTGTAAGGCAACCTACATCATACTAACGTTCTTTTCGAGTTGCTAATGTGGCATGAAGAGTCGTAAGATGTACTAAGTTGTCGTACGATGATCAAATGACTCGGACGAATTCATTAGGCTTATTATGGTGGTTTAAGGTTTCGTATGGTGATGTAAGGTGTTCTTAGGAGCTGTAAGGCATCCTACATCATACTAACGTTCTTTTCGAGTTGCTAATGTGGCATGAAGAGTCGTAAGATGTACTAAGTTGTCGTACGATGATCAAATGACTCGGACGAATTCATTAGGCTTATTATGGAGGTTTAAGGTTTCGTATGGTGATGTAAGGTGTTCTTAGGAGCTGTAAGGCATTCAACATTATACTAACGTTCTTTTCGAGTTGCTAATGTGTCATGAAGATTCGTAAGATGTACTAAGTTGTCGTACGATGATCAAATGACTCGGACGAATTCATTAGGCTTATTATGGTGGTTTAAGGTTTCGTATGGTGATGTAAGGTGTTCTTAGGAGCTGTAAGGCATCCAACATCATACTAACGTTCTTTTCGAGTTGCTAATGTGGCATGAAGAGTCGTAAGATGTGCTAATTTGTCGTACGATGATCAAATGACTCGGACGAATTCATTAGGCTTATTATGGTGGTTTAAGGTTTCGTATGGTGATGTAAGAAGTTGTTAGGAGGTGTAAGGCAACCTACATCATACTAACGTTCTTTTCGAGTTGCTAATGTGGCATGAAGAGTCGTAAGATGTACTAAGTTGTCGTACGATGATCAAATGACTCAGACGAATTCATTAGGCTTATTATGGAGGTTTAAGGTTTCGTATGGTGATGTAAGGTGTTCTTAGGAGCTGTAAGGCATCCAACATTATACTAACATTCTTTTCGAGTTGCTAATGTGTCATGAAGATTCGTAAGATGTACTAAGTTGTCGTACGATGATCAAATGACTCGGACGAATTCATTAGGCTTATTATGGTGGTTTAAGGTTTCGTATGGTGATGTAAGGTGTTCTTAGGAGCTGTAAGGCATCCAACATCATACTAACGTTCTTTTCGAGTTGCTAATGTGGCATGAAGAGTCGTAAGATGTGCTAAGTTGTCGTACGATGATCAAATGACTCGGACGAATTCATTAGGCTTATTATGGTGGTTTAAGGTTTCGTATGGTGATGTAAGAAGTTGTTAGGAGGTGTAAGGCAACCTACATCATACTAACGTTCTTTTCGAGTTGCTAATGTGGCATGAAGAGTCGTAAGATGTACTAAGTTGTCGTACGATGATCAAATGACTCAGACGAATTCATTAGGCTTATTATGGAGGTTTAAGGTTTCGTATGGTGATGTAAGGTGTTCTTAGGAGCTGTAAGGCATCCAACATCATACTAACGTTCTTTTCGAGTTGCTAATGTGGCATGAAGAGTCGTAAGATGTACTAAGTTGTCGTACGATAATCAAATGACTCGGACGAATTCATTAGGCTTATTATGGTGGTTTAAGGTTTCGTATGGTGATGTAAGGTGTTCTTAGGAGCTGTAAGGCATCCAACATCATACTAACGTTCTTTTCGAGTTGCTAATGTGGCATGAAGAGTCGTAAGATGTACTAAGTTGTCGTACGATGATCAAATGACTTGGACGAATTCATTAGGCTTATTATAGAGGTTTAAGGTTTCGTATGGTGATGTAAGGTGTTCTTAGGAGCTGTAAGGCATTCTACATTATACTAACGTTCTTTTCGAGTTGCTAATGTGGCATGAAGATTCGTATGATGTACTAAGTTGTCGTACGATGATCAAATGACTCGGACGAATTCATTAAGTTTATTATGGAGGTTTAAGGTTTCGTATGGTGATGTAAGAAGTTGTTAGGAGGTGTAAGGCAACCTACATCATACTAACGTTCTTTTCGAGTTGCTAATGTGGCATGAAGAGTCTTAAGATGTACTAAGTTGTCGTACGATGATCAAATGACTCAGACGAATTCATTAGGCTTATTATGGAGGTTTAAGGTTTCGTATGGTGATGTAAGGTGTTCTTAGGAGCTGTAAGGCATCCAACATTATACTAACATTCTTTTCGAGTTGCTAATGTGTCATGAAGATTCGTAAGATGTACTAAGTTGTCGTACGATGATCAAATGACTCGGACGAATTCATTAGGCTTATTATGGAGGTTTAAGGTTTCGTATGGTGATGTAAGGTGTTCTTAGGAGCTGTAAGGCATTCTACATTATACTAACGTTCTTTTCGAGTTGCTAATGTGGCATGAAGAGTCGTAAGATGTACTAAGTTGTCGTACGATGATCAAATGAATCGGACGAATTCATTAGGCTAATTATGGTGGTTTAAGGTTTCGTATGGTGATGTAAGGTGTTCTTAGGAGCTGTAAGGCATCCTACATTATATTAACGTTCTTTTCGAGTTGTTAATGTGGCATGAAGAGTCGTAAGATGTACTAAGTTATCGTACGATAATCAAATGACTCGGACGAATTCATTAGGCTTATTATGGAGGTTTAAGGTTTCGTATAGTGATGTAAGGTGTTCTTAGGAGCTATAAGGCATCCTACATTATACTAACGTTCTTTTCGAGTTGCTAATGTGGCATGAAGAGTCGTAAGATGTACTAAGTTGTCGTACGATGATCAAATGACTCGGACGAATTCATTAGGCTTATTATGGTGGTTTAAGGTTTCGTATGGTGATGTAAGGTGTTCTTAGGAGCTGTAAGGCATCCAACATCATACTAACGTTCTTTTCGAGTTGCTAATGTGGCATGAAGAGTCGTAAGATGTGCTAAGTTGTCGTACGATGATCAAATGACTCGGACGAATTCATTAGGCTTATTATGGTGGTTTAAGGTTTCGTATGGTGATGTAAGAAGTTGTTAGGAGGTGTAAGGCAACCTACATCATACTAACGTTCTTTTCGAGTTGCTAATGTGGCATGAAGAGTCGTAAGATGTACTAAGTTGTCGTACGATGATCAAATGACTCAGACGAATTCATTAGGCTTATTATGGAGGTTTAAGGTTTCGTATGGTGATGTAAGGTGTTCTTAGGAGCTGTAAGGCATCCAACATCATACTAACGTTCTTTTCGAGTTGCTAATGTGGCATGAAGAGTCGTAAGATGTACTAAGTTGTCGTACGATAATCAAATGACTCGGACGAATTCATTAGGCTTATTATGGTGGTTTAAGGTTTCGTATGGTGATGTAAGGTGTTCTTAGGAGCTGTAAGGCATCCAACATCAAACTAACGTTCTTTTCGAGTAGCTAATGTGGCATGAAGAGTCGTAAGATGTACTAAGTTGTCGTACGATGATCAAATGACTTGGACGAATTCATTAGGCTTATTATAGAGGTTTAAGGTTTCGTATGGTGATGTAAGGTGTTCTTAGGAGCTGTAAGGCATTCTACAATATACTAACGTTCTTTTCGAGTTGCTAATGTGGAATGAAGATTCGTAAGATGTACTAAGTTGTCGTACGATGATCAAATGACTCGGACGAATTCATTAAGTTTATTATGGAGGTTTAAGGTTTCGTATGGTGATGTAAGAAGTTGTTAGGAGGTGTAAGGCAACCTACATCATACTAACGTTCTTTTCGAGTTGCTAATGTGGCATGAAGAGTCTTAAGATGTACTAAGTTGTCGTACGATGATCAAATGACTCAGACGAATTCATTAGGCTTATTATGGAGGTTTAAGGTTTCGTATGGTGATGTAAGGTGTTCTTAGGAGCTGTAAGGCATCCAACATTATACTAACATTCTTTTCGAGTTGCTAATGTGTCATGAAGATTCGTAAGATGTACTAAGTTGTCGTACGATGATCAAATGACTCGGACGAATTCATTAGGCTTATTATGGTGGTTTAAGGTTTCGTATGGTGATGTAAGGTGTTCTTAGGAGCTGTAAGGCATCCAACATCATACTAACGTTCTTTTCGAGTTGCTAATGTGGCATGAAGAGTCGTAAGATGTGCTAAGTTGTCGTACGATGATCAAATGACTCGGACGAATTCATTAGGCTTATTATGATGGTTTAAGGTTTCGTATGGTGATGTAAGAAGTTGTTAGGAGGTGTAAGGCAACCTACATCATACTAACGTTCTTTTCGAGTTGCTAATGTGGCATGAAGAGTCGTAAGATGTACTAAGTTGTCGTACGATGATCAAATGACTCAGACGAATTCATTAGGCTTATTATGGAGGTTTAAGGTTTCGTATGGTGATGTAAGGTGTTCTTAGGAGCTGTAAGGCATCCAACATCATACTAACGTTCTTTTCGAGTTGCTAATGTGGCATGAAGAGTGGTAAGATGTACTAAGTTGACGTACGATGATCAAATGACTCAGACGAATTCATTAGGCTTATTATGGAGGTTTAAGGTTTCGTATGGTGATGTAAGGTGTTCTTAGGAGCTGTAAGGCATCCAACATCATACTAACGTTCTTTTTGAGTTGCTAATGTGGCATGAAGAGTCGTAAGATGTACTAAGTTGTCGTACGATGATCAAATGACTCGGACGAATTCATTAGGCTTATTATGGAGGTTTAAGGTTTCGTATGGTGATGTAAGGTGTTCTTAGGAGCTGTAAGGCATTCTACATTATACTAACGTTCTTTTCGAGTTGCTAATGTGGCATGAAGATTCGTAAGATGTACTAAGTTGACGTACGATGATCAAATGACTCAGACGAATTCATTAGGCTTATTATGGAGGTTTAAGGTTTCGTATGGTGATGTAAGGTGTTCTTAGGAGCTGTAAGGCATCCTACATTATACTAACGTTCTTTTCGAGTTGCTAATGTGGCATGAAGAGTCGTAAGATGTACTAAGTTGCCGTACGATGATCAAATAACTCGGACGAATTCATTAGGCTTATTATGGAGGTTTAAGGTTTCGTATGGTGATGTAAGGTGTTCTTAGGAGCTGTGAGGCATCCTACATTAAACTAATGTTCTTTTCGAGTTGCTAATGTGGCATGAAGAGTCGTAAGATGTACTAAGTTGACGTACGATGATCAAATGACTCGGACGAATTCATTAGGCTTATTATGGAGGTTTAAGGTTTCGTATGGTGATGTAAGGTGTTCTTAGGAGCTGTAAGGCATTCTACATTATACTAACGTTCTTTTCGAGTTGCTAATGTGGCATGAAGATTCGTTAGATGTACTAAGTTGTCGTACGATGATCAAATGACTCGGACGAATTCATTAAGTTTATTATGGAGGTTTAAGGTTTCGTATGGTGATGTAAGAAGTTGTTAGGAGGTGTAAGGCAACCTACATCATACTAACGTTCTTTTCGAGTTGCTAATGTGGCATGAAGAGTCTTAAGATGTACTAAGTTGTCGTACGATGATCAAATGACTCAGACGAATTCATTAGGCTTATTATGGAGGTTTAAGGTTTCGTATGGTGATGTAAGGTGTTCTTAGGAGCTGTAAGGCATCCAACATTATACTAACATTCTTTTCGAGTTGCTAATGTGTCATGAAGATTCGTAAGATGTACTAAGTTGTCGTACGATGATCAAATGACTCGGACGAATTCATTAGGCCTATTATGGTGGTTTAAGGTTTCGTATGGTGATGTAAGGTGTTCTTAGGAGCTGTAAGGCATCCAACATCATACTAACGTTCTTTTCGAGTTGCTAATGTGGCATGAAGAGTCGTAAGATGTGCTAAGTTGTCGTACGATGATCAAATGACTCGGACGAATTCATTAGGCTTATTATGGTGGTTTAAGGTTTCGTATGGTGATGTAAGAAGTTGTTAGGAGGTGTAAGGCAACCTACATCATACTAACGTTCTTTTCGAGTTGCTAATGTGGCATGAAGAGTCGTAAGATGTACTAAGTTGTCGTACGATGATCAAATGACTCAGACGAATTCATTAGGCTTATTATGGAGGTTTAAGGTTTCGTATGGTGATGTAAGGTGTTCTTAGGAGCTGTAAGGCATCCAACATCATACTAACGTTCTTTTCGAGTTGCTAATGTGGCATGAAGAGTGGTAAGATGTACTAAGTTGACGTACGATGATCAAATGACTCAGACGAATTCATTAGGCTTATTATGGAGGTTTAAGGTTTCGTATGGTGATGTAAGGTGTTCTTAGGAGCTGTAAGGCATCCAACATCATACTAACGTTCTTTTTGAGTTGCTAATGTGGCATGAAGAGTCGTAAGATGTACTAAGTTGTCGTACGATGATCAAATGACTCGGACGAATTCATTAGGCTTATTATGGAGGTTTAAGGTTTCGTATGGTGATGTAAGGTGTTCTTAGGAGCTGTAAGGCATTCTACATTATACTAACGTTCTTTTCGAGTTGCTAATGTGGCATGAAGATTCGTAAGATGTACTAAGTTGACGTACGATGATCAAATGACTCAGACGAATTCATTAGGCTTATTATGGAGGTTTAAGGTTTCGTATGGTGATGTAAGGTGTTCTTAGGAGCTGTAAGGCATCCTACATTATACTAACGTTCTTTTCGAGTTGCTAATGTGGCATGAAGAGTCGTAAGATGTACTAAGTTGCCGTACGATGATCAAATAACTCGGACGAATTCATTAGGCTTATTATGGAGGTTTAAGGTTTCGTATGGTGATGTAAGGTGTTCTTAGGAGCTGTGAGGCATCCTACATTAAACTAATGTTCTTTTCGAGTTGCTAATGTGGCATGAAGAGTCGTAAGATGTACTAAGTTGACGTACGATGATCAAATGACTCGGACGAATTCATTAGGCTTATTATGGAGGTTTAAGGTTTCGTATGGTGATGTAAGGTGTTCTTAGGAGCTGTAAGGCATTCTACATTATACTAACGTTCTTTTCGAGTTGCTAATGTGGCATGAAGATTCGTTAGATGTACTAAGTTGTCGTACGATGATCAAATGACTCGGACGAATTCATTAAGTTTATTATGGAGGTTTAAGGTTTCGTATGGTGATGTAAGAAGTTGTTAGGAGGTGTAAGGCAACCTACATCATACTAACGTTCTTTTCGAGTTGCTAATGTGGCATGAAGAGTCGTAAGATGTACTAAGTTGTCGTACGATGATCAAATGACTCGGACGAATTCATTAGGCTTATTATGGTGGTTTAAGGTTTCGTATGGTGATGTAAGGTGTTCTTAGGAGCTGTAAGGCATCCAACATCATACTAACGTTCTTTTCGAGTTGCTTATGTGGCATGAAGAGTCGTAAGATGTACTAAGTTGTCGTACGATGATCAAATGACTCGGACGAATTCATTAGGCTTATTATGGAGGTTTAAGGTTTCGTATGGTGATGTAAGGTGTTCTTAGGAGCTGTAAGGCATTCTACATTATACTAACGTTCTTTTCGAGTTGCTAATGTGGCATGAAGATTCGTTAGATGTACTAAGTTGTCGTACGATGATCAAATGACTCGGACGAATTCATTAAGTTTATTATGGAGGTTTAAGGTTTCGTATGGTGATGTAAGAAGTTGTTAGGAGGTGTAAGGCAACCTACATCATACTAACGTTCTTTTCGAGTTGCTAATGTGGCATGAAGAGTCGTAAGATGTACTAAGTTGTCGTACGATGATCAAATGACTCAGACGAATTCATTAGGCTTATTATGGAGGTTTAAGGTTTCGTATGGTGATGTAAGGTGTTCTTAGGAGCTGTAAGGCATCCAACATTATACTAACATTCTTTTCGAGTTGCTAATGTGTCATGAAGATTCGTAAGATGTACTAAGTTGTCGTACGATGATCAAATGACTCGGACGAATTCATTAGGCTTATTATGGTGGTTTAAGGTTTCGTATGGTGATGTAAGGTGTTCTTAGGAGCTGTAAGGCATCCAACATCATACTAACGTTCTTTTCGAGTTGCTAATGTGGCATGAAGAGTCGTAAGATGTACTAAGTTGTCGTACGATGATCAAATGACTCGGACGAATTCATTAGGCTTATTATGGTGGTTTAAGGTTTCGTATGGTGATATAAGGTGTTCTTAGGAGCTGTAAGGCATCCTACATTATATTAACGTTCTTTTCGAGTTGTTAATGTGGCATAAAGAGTCGTAAGATGTACTAAGTTGTCGTACGATAATCAAATGACTCGCACGAATTCATTAGGCTTATTATGGAGGTTTAAGGTTTCGTATGGTGATGTAAGGTGTTCTTAGGAGCTATAAGGCATCCTACATTATACTAACGTTCTTTTCGAGTTGCTAATGTGGCATGAAGAGTCGTAAGATGTACTAAGTTGCCGTACGATGATCAAATAACTCGGACGAATTCATTAGGCTTATTATGGAGGTTTAAGGTTTCGTATGGTGATGTAAGGTGTTCTTAGGAGCTGTGAGGCATCCTACATTAAACTAATGTTTTTTTTGAGTTGCTAATGTGGCATAAAGAGTGGTAAGATGTACTAAGTTGACGTACGATGATCAAATGACTCAGACGAATTCATTAGGCTTATTATGGAGGTTTAAGGTTTCGTATGGTGATGTAAGGTGTTCTTAGGAGCTGTAAGGCATCCAACATCATACTAACGTTCTTTTCGAGTTGCTAATGTGGCATGAAGAGTCGTAAGATGTACTAAGTTGTCGTACGATGATCAAATGACTCGGACGAATTCATTAGGCTTATTATGGAGGTTTAAGGTTTCGTATGGTGATGTAAGGTGTTCTTAGGAGCTGTAAGGCATTCTACATTATACTAACGTTCTTTTCGAATTGCTAATGTGGCATGAAGATTCGTAAGATGTACTAAGTTGTCGTACGTTGATCAAATGACTCGGACGAATTCATTAAGTTTATTATGGAGGTTTAAGGTTTCGTATGGTGATGTAAGAAGTTGTTAGGAGGTGTAAGGCAACCTACATCATACTAACGTTTTTTCGAGTTGCTAATGTGGCATGAAGAGTCGTAAGATGTACTAAGTTGTCGTACGATGATCAAATGACTCGGACGAATTCATTAGGCTTATTATGGTGGTTTAAGGTTTCGTATGGTAATGTAAGGTGTTCTTAGGAGCTGTAAGGCATCCTACATTATACTAACGTTCTTTTCGAGTTGCTAATGTGGCATGAAGAGTCATAAGATGTACTAAGTTGTCGTACGATGATCAAATAACTCGGACGAATTCATTAGGCTTATTATGGAGGTTTAAGGTTTCGTATGGTGATGTAAGGTGTTCTTAGGAGCTGTGAGGCATCCTACATTAAACTAACGTTCTTTTCGAGCTGCTAATGTGGCATGAAGAGTCGTAAGATGTACTAAGTTGTCGTACGATAATCAAATCACTCGGACGAATTCATTAGGCTTATTATGGAGGTTTAAGGTTTCATATGGTGATGTAAGGTGTTCTTAGAAGCTGTAAGGCATTCTACATTATACTAACGTTCTTTTCGAGTTGCTAATGTGGCATGAAGATTCGTAAGATGTACTAAGTTGTCGTACGATGATCAAATGACTCAGACGAATTCATTAGGCTTATTATGGAGGTTTAAGGTTTCGTATGGTGATGTAAGGTGTTCTTAGGAGCTATAAGGCATCCAACATTATACTAACGTTCTCTTCGAGTTGCTAATGTGGCATGAAGAGTCGTAAGATGTACTAAGTTGCCGTACGATGATCAAATAACTCGGACGAATTCATTAGGCTTATTATGGAGGTTTAAGGTTTCGTATAGTGATGTAAGGTGTTCTTAGGAGCTGTGAGGCAACCTACATCATACTAACGTTCTTTTCGAGTTGCTAATGTGGCATAAAGAGTGGTAAGATGTACTAAGTTGACGTACGATGATCAAATGACTCAGACGAATTCATTAGGCTTATTATGGAGGTTTAAGGTTTCGTATGGTGATGTAAGAAGTTGTTAGGAGGTGTAAGGCAACCTACATCATACTAACGTTCTTTTCGAGTTGCTAATGTGGCATGAAGAGTCTTAAGATGTACTAAGTTGTCGTACGATGATCAAATGACTCAGACGAATTCATTAGGCTTATTATGGAGGTTTAAGGTTTCGTATGGTGATGTAAGGTGTTCTTAGGAGCTGTAAGGCATTCTACATTATACTAACGTTCTTTTCGAGTTGCTAATGTGGCATGAAGATTCGTAAGATGTACTAAGTTGTCGTACGATGATCAAATGACTCAGATGAATTCATTAGGCTTATTATGGAGGTTTAAGGTTTCGTATGGTGTTGTAAGGTGTTCTTAGGAGCTGTAAGGCATTCTACATTATACTAACGTTCTTTTCGAGTTGCTAATGTGGCATGAAGATTCGTAAGATGTACTAAGTTGTCGTACGATGATCAAATGACTCAGACGAATTCATTAGGCTTATTATGGAGGTTTAAGGTTTCGTATGGTGATGTAAGGTGTTCTTAGGAGCTATAAGGCATCCTACATTATACTAACGTTCTCTTCGAGTTGCTAATGTGGCATGAAGAGTCGTAAGATGTACTAAGTTGCCGTACGATGATCAAATAACTCGGACGAATTCATTAGGCTTATTATGGAGGTTTAAGGTTTCGTATAGTGATGTAAGGTGTTCTTAGGAGCTGTGAGGCAACCTACATCATACTAACGTTCTTTTCGAGTTGCTAATGTGGCATAAAGAGTGGTAAGATGTACTAAGTTGACGTACGATGATCAAATGACTCAGACGAATTCATTAGGCTTATTATGGAGGTTTAAGGTTTCGTATGGTGATGTAAGAAGTTGTTAGGAGGTGTAAGGCAACCTACATCATACTAACGTTCTTTTCGAGTTGCTAATGTGGCATGAAGAGTCTTAAGATGTACTAAGTTGTCGTACGATGATCAAATGACTCAGACGAATTCATTAGGCTTATTATGGAGGTTTAAGGTTTCGTATGGTGATGTAAGGTGTTCTTAGGAGCTGTAAGGCATTCTACATTATACTAACGTTCTTTTCGAGTTGCTAATGTGGCATGAAGATTCGTAAGATGTACTAAGTTGTCGTACGATGATCAAATGACTCAGATGAATTCATTAGGCTTATTATGGAGGTTTAAGGTTTCGTATGGTGATGTAAGGTGTTCTTAGGAGCTGTAAGGCATTCTACATTATACTAACGTTCTTTTCGAGTTGCTAATGTGGCATGAAGATTCGTAAGATGTACTAAGTTGTCGTACGATGATCAAATGACTCAGACGAATTCATTAGGCTTATTATGGAGGTTTAAGGTTTCGTATGGTGATGTAAGGTGTTCTTAGGAGCTATAAGGCATCCTACATTATACTAACGTTCTCTTCGAGTTGCTAATGTGGCATGAAGAGTCGTAAGATGTACTAAGTTGCCGTACGATGATCAAATAACTCGGACGAATTCATTAGGCTTATTATGGAGGTTTAAGGTTTCGTATGGTGATGTAAGGTGTTCTTAGGAGCTGTGAGGCATCCTACATTAAACTAATGTTTTTTTTGAGTTGCTAATGTGGCATAAAGAGTGGTAAGATGTACTAAGTTGACGTACGATGATCAAATGACTCAGACGAATTCATTAGGCTTATTATGGAGGTTTAAGGTTTCGTATGGTGATGTAAGGTGTTCTTAGGAGCTGTAAGGCATTCTACATTATACTAACGTTCTTTTCGAGTTGCTAATGTGGCATGAAGATTCGTAAGATGTACTAAGTTGTCGTACGATGATCAAATGACTCAGATGAATTCATTAGGCTTATTATGGAGGTTTAAGGTTTCGTATGGTGATGTAAGGTGTTCTTAGGAGCTGTAAGGCATTCTACATTATACTAACGTTCTTTTCGAGTTGCTAATGTGGCATGAAGATTCGTAAGATGTACTAAGTTGTCGTACGATGATCAAATGACTCAGACGAATTCATTAGGCTTATTATGGAGGTTTAAGGTTTCGTATGGTGATGTAAGGTGTTCTTAGGAGCTATAAGGCATCCTACATTATACTAACGTTCTCTTCGAGTTGCTAATGTGGCATGAAGAGTCGTAAGATGTACTAAGTTGCCGTACGATGATCAAATAACTCGGACGAATTCATTAGGCTTATTATGGAGGTTTAAGGTTTCGTATGGTGATGTAAGGTGTTCTTAGGAGCTGTGAGGCATCCTACATTAAACTAATGTTTTTTTTGAGTTGCTAATGTGGCATAAAGAGTGGTAAGATGTACTAAGTTGACGTACGATGATCAAATGACTCAGACGAATTCATTAGGCTTATTATGGAGGTTTAAGGTTTCGTATGGTGATGTAAGGTGTTCTTAGGAGCTATAAGGCATCCTACATTATACTAACGTTCTTTTCGAGTTGCTAATGTGGCATGAAGAGTCGTAAGATGTACTAAGTTGCCGTACGATGATCAAATAACTCGGACGAATTCATTAGGCTTATTATGGTGGTTTAAGGTTTCGTATGGTAATGTAAGGTGTTCTTAGGAGCTGTAAGGCATCCTACATTATATTAACGTTCTTTTCGAGTTGTTAATGTGGCATGAAGAGTCGTAAGATGTACTAAGTTGTCGTACGATAATCAAATGACTCGGACGAATTCATTAGGCTTATTATGGAGGTTTAAGGTTTCGTATGGTGATGTAAGGTGTTCTTAGGAGCTGTAAGGCATTCTACATTATACTAACGTTCTTTTCGAGTTGCTAATGTGGCATGAAGATTCGTAAGATGTACTAAGTTGTCGTACGATGATCAAATGACTCAGACGAATTCATTAGGCTTATTATGGAGGTTTAAGGTTTCGTATGGTGATGTAAGGTGTTGTTAGGAGCTGTGAGGCATCCTACATTAAACTAATGTTTTTTTTGAGTTGCTAATGTGGCATGAAGAGTCGTAAGATGTACTAAGTTGCCGTACGATGATCAAATAACTCGGACGAATTCATTAGGCTTATTATGGAGGTTTAAGGTTTCGTATGGTGATGTAAGGTGTTCTTAGGAGCTGTGAGGCATCCTACATTAAACTAATGTTCTTTTCGAGTTGCTAATGTGGCATGAAGAGTCGTAAGATGTACTAAGTTGACGTACGATGATCAAATGACTCGGACGAATTCATTAGGCTTATTATGGAGGTTTAAGGTTTCGTATGGTGATGTAAGGTGTTCTTAGGAGCTGTAAGGCATTCTACATTATACTAACGTTCTTTTCGAGTTGCTAATGTGGCATGAAGATTCGTTAGATGTACTAAGTTGTCGTACGATGATCAAATGACTCGGACGAATTCATTAAGTTTATTATGGAGGTTTAAGGTTTCGTATGGTGATGTAAGAAGTTGTTAGGAGGTGTAAGGCAACCTACATCATACTAACGTTCTTTTCGAGTTGCTAATGTGGCATGAAGAGTCGTAAGATGTACTAAGTTGTCGTACGATGATCAAATGACTCGGACGAATTCATTAGGCTTATTATGGTGGTTTAAGGTTTCGTATGGTGATGTAAGGTGTTCTTAGGAGCTGTAAGGCATCCAACATCATACTAACGTTCTTTTCGAGTTGCTTATGTGGCATGAAGAGTCGTAAGATGTACTAAGTTGTCGTACGATGATCAAATGACTCGGACGAATTCATTAGGCTTATTATGGAGGTTTAAGGTTTCGTATGGTGATGTAAGGTGTTCTTAGGAGCTGTAAGGCATTCTACATTATACTAACGTTCTTTTCGAGTTGCTAATGTGGCATGAAGATTCGTTAGATGTACTAAGTTGTCGTACGATGATCAAATGACTCGGACGAATTCATTAAGTTTATTATGGAGGTTTAAGGTTTCGTATGGTGATGTAAGAAGTTGTTAGGAGGTGTAAGGCAACCTACATCATACTAACGTTCTTTTCGAGTTGCTAATGTGGCATGAAGAGTCGTAAGATGTACTAAGTTGTCGTACGATGATCAAATGACTCAGACGAATTCATTAGGCTTATTATGGAGGTTTAAGGTTTCGTATGGTGATGTAAGGTGTTCTTAGGAGCTGTAAGGCATCCAACATTATACTAACATTCTTTTCGAGTTGCTAATGTGTCATGAAGATTCGTAAGATGTACTAAGTTGTCGTACGATGATCAAATGACTCGGACGAATTCATTAGGCTTATTATGGTGGTTTAAGGTTTCGTATGGTGATGTAAGGTGTTCTTAGGAGCTGTAAGGCATCCAACATCATACTAACGTTCTTTTCGAGTTGCTAATGTGGCATGAAGAGTCGTAAGATGTACTAAGTTGTCGTACGATGATCAAATGACTCGGACGAATTCATTAGGCTTATTATGGTGGTTTAAGGTTTCGTATGGTGATATAAGGTGTTCTTAGGAGCTGTAAGGCATCCTACATTATATTAACGTTCTTTTCGAGTTGTTAATGTGGCATAAAGAGTCGTAAGATGTACTAAGTTGTCGTACGATAATCAAATGACTCGCACGAATTCATTAGGCTTATTATGGAGGTTTAAGGTTTCGTATGGTGATGTAAGGTGTTCTTAGGAGCTATAAGGCATCCTACATTATACTAACGTTCTTTTCGAGTTGCTAATGTGGCATGAAGAGTCGTAAGATGTACTAAGTTGCCGTACGATGATCAAATAACTCGGACGAATTCATTAGGCTTATTATGGAGGTTTAAGGTTTCGTATGGTGATGTAAGGTGTTCTTAGGAGCTGTGAGGCATCCTACATTAAACTAATGTTTTTTTTGAGTTGCTAATGTGGCATAAAGAGTGGTAAGATGTACTAAGTTGACGTACGATGATCAAATGACTCAGACGAATTCATTAGGCTTATTATGGAGGTTTAAGGTTTCGTATGGTGATGTAAGGTGTTCTTAGGAGCTGTAAGGCATCCAACATCATACTAACGTTCTTTTCGAGTTGCTAATGTGGCATGAAGAGTCGTAAGATGTACTAAGTTGTCGTACGATGATCAAATGACTCGGACGAATTCATTAGGCTTATTATGGAGGTTTAAGGTTTCGTATGGTGATGTAAGGTGTTCTTAGGAGCTGTAAGGCATTCTACATTATACTAACGTTCTTTTCGAATTGCTAATGTGGCATGAAGATTCGTAAGATGTACTAAGTTGTCGTACGTTGATCAAATGACTCGGACGAATTCATTAAGTTTATTATGGAGGTTTAAGGTTTCGTATGGTGATGTAAGAAGTTGTTAGGAGGTGTAAGGCAACCTACATCATACTAACGTTTTTTCGAGTTGCTAATGTGGCATGAAGAGTCGTAAGATGTACTAAGTTGTCGTACGATGATCAAATGACTCGGACGAATTCATTAGGCTTATTATGGTGGTTTAAGGTTTCGTATGGTAATGTAAGGTGTTCTTAGGAGCTGTAAGGCATCCTACATTATACTAACGTTCTTTTCGAGTTGCTAATGTGGCATGAAGAGTCATAAGATGTACTAAGTTGTCGTACGATGATCAAATAACTCGGACGAATTCATTAGGCTTATTATGGAGGTTTAAGGTTTCGTATGGTGATGTAAGGTGTTCTTAGGAGCTGTGAGGCATCCTACATTAAACTAACGTTCTTTTCGAGCTGCTAATGTGGCATGAAGAGTCGTAAGATGTACTAAGTTGTCGTACGATAATCAAATCACTCGGACGAATTCATTAGGCTTATTATGGAGGTTTAAGGTTTCATATGGTGATGTAAGGTGTTCTTAGAAGCTGTAAGGCATTCTACATTATACTAACGTTCTTTTCGAGTTGCTAATGTGGCATGAAGATTCGTAAGATGTACTAAGTTGTCGTACGATGATCAAATGACTCAGACGAATTCATTAGGCTTATTATGGAGGTTTAAGGTTTCGTATGGTGATGTAAGGTGTTCTTAGGAGCTATAAGGCATCCAACATTATACTAACGTTCTCTTCGAGTTGCTAATGTGGCATGAAGAGTCGTAAGATGTACTAAGTTGCCGTACGATGATCAAATAACTCGGACGAATTCATTAGGCTTATTATGGAGGTTTAAGGTTTCGTATAGTGATGTAAGGTGTTCTTAGGAGCTGTGAGGCAACCTACATCATACTAACGTTCTTTTCGAGTTGCTAATGTGGCATAAAGAGTGGTAAGATGTACTAAGTTGACGTACGATGATCAAATGACTCAGACGAATTCATTAGGCTTATTATGGAGGTTTAAGGTTTCGTATGGTGATGTAAGAAGTTGTTAGGAGGTGTAAGGCAACCTACATCATACTAACGTTCTTTTCGAGTTGCTAATGTGGCATGAAGAGTCTTAAGATGTACTAAGTTGTCGTACGATGATCAAATGACTCAGACGAATTCATTAGGCTTATTATGGAGGTTTAAGGTTTCGTATGGTGATGTAAGGTGTTCTTAGGAGCTGTAAGGCATTCTACATTATACTAACGTTCTTTTCGAGTTGCTAATGTGGCATGAAGATTCGTAAGATGTACTAAGTTGTCGTACGATGATCAAATGACTCAGATGAATTCATTAGGCTTATTATGGAGGTTTAAGGTTTCGTATGGTGTTGTAAGGTGTTCTTAGGAGCTGTAAGGCATTCTACATTATACTAACGTTCTTTTCGAGTTGCTAATGTGGCATGAAGATTCGTAAGATGTACTAAGTTGTCGTACGATGATCAAATGACTCAGACGAATTCATTAGGCTTATTATGGAGGTTTAAGGTTTCGTATGGTGATGTAAGGTGTTCTTAGGAGCTATAAGGCATCCTACATTATACTAACGTTCTCTTCGAGTTGCTAATGTGGCATGAAGAGTCGTAAGATGTACTAAGTTGCCGTACGATGATCAAATAACTCGGACGAATTCATTAGGCTTATTATGGAGGTTTAAGGTTTCGTATAGTGATGTAAGGTGTTCTTAGGAGCTGTGAGGCAACCTACATCATACTAACGTTCTTTTCGAGTTGCTAATGTGGCATAAAGAGTGGTAAGATGTACTAAGTTGACGTACGATGATCAAATGACTCAGACGAATTCATTAGGCTTATTATGGAGGTTTAAGGTTTCGTATGGTGATGTAAGAAGTTGTTAGGAGGTGTAAGGCAACCTACATCATACTAACGTTCTTTTCGAGTTGCTAATGTGGCATGAAGAGTCTTAAGATGTACTAAGTTGTCGTACGATGATCAAATGACTCAGACGAATTCATTAGGCTTATTATGGAGGTTTAAGGTTTCGTATGGTGATGTAAGGTGTTCTTAGGAGCTGTAAGGCATTCTACATTATACTAACGTTCTTTTCGAGTTGCTAATGTGGCATGAAGATTCGTAAGATGTACTAAGTTGTCGTACGATGATCAAATGACTCAGATGAATTCATTAGGCTTATTATGGAGGTTTAAGGTTTCGTATGGTGATGTAAGGTGTTCTTAGGAGCTGTAAGGCATTCTACATTATACTAACGTTCTTTTCGAGTTGCTAATGTGGCATGAAGATTCGTAAGATGTACTAAGTTGTCGTACGATGATCAAATGACTCAGACGAATTCATTAGGCTTATTATGGAGGTTTAAGGTTTCGTATGGTGATGTAAGGTGTTCTTAGGAGCTATAAGGCATCCTACATTATACTAACGTTCTCTTCGAGTTGCTAATGTGGCATGAAGAGTCGTAAGATGTACTAAGTTGCCGTACGATGATCAAATAACTCGGACGAATTCATTAGGCTTATTATGGAGGTTTAAGGTTTCGTATGGTGATGTAAGGTGTTCTTAGGAGCTGTGAGGCATCCTACATTAAACTAATGTTTTTTTTGAGTTGCTAATGTGGCATAAAGAGTGGTAAGATGTACTAAGTTGACGTACGATGATCAAATGACTCAGACGAATTCATTAGGCTTATTATGGAGGTTTAAGGTTTCGTATGGTGATGTAAGGTGTTCTTAGGAGCTGTAAGGCATTCTACATTATACTAACGTTCTTTTCGAGTTGCTAATGTGGCATGAAGATTCGTAAGATGTACTAAGTTGTCGTACGATGATCAAATGACTCAGATGAATTCATTAGGCTTATTATGGAGGTTTAAGGTTTCGTATGGTGATGTAAGGTGTTCTTAGGAGCTGTAAGGCATTCTACATTATACTAACGTTCTTTTCGAGTTGCTAATGTGGCATGAAGATTCGTAAGATGTACTAAGTTGTCGTACGATGATCAAATGACTCAGACGAATTCATTAGGCTTATTATGGAGGTTTAAGGTTTCGTATGGTGATGTAAGGTGTTCTTAGGAGCTATAAGGCATCCTACATTATACTAACGTTCTCTTCGAGTTGCTAATGTGGCATGAAGAGTCGTAAGATGTACTAAGTTGCCGTACGATGATCAAATAACTCGGACGAATTCATTAGGCTTATTATGGAGGTTTAAGGTTTCGTATGGTGATGTAAGGTGTTCTTAGGAGCTGTGAGGCATCCTACATTAAACTAATGTTTTTTTTGAGTTGCTAATGTGGCATAAAGAGTGGTAAGATGTACTAAGTTGACGTACGATGATCAAATGACTCAGACGAATTCATTAGGCTTATTATGGAGGTTTAAGGTTTCGTATGGTGATGTAAGGTGTTCTTAGGAGCTATAAGGCATCCTACATTATACTAACGTTCTTTTCGAGTTGCTAATGTGGCATGAAGAGTCGTAAGATGTACTAAGTTGCCGTACGATGATCAAATAACTCGGACGAATTCATTAGGCTTATTATGGTGGTTTAAGGTTTCGTATGGTAATGTAAGGTGTTCTTAGGAGCTGTAAGGCATCCTACATTATATTAACGTTCTTTTCGAGTTGTTAATGTGGCATGAAGAGTCGTAAGATGTACTAAGTTGTCGTACGATAATCAAATGACTCGGACGAATTCATTAGGCTTATTATGGAGGTTTAAGGTTTCGTATGGTGATGTAAGGTGTTCTTAGGAGCTGTAAGGCATTCTACATTATACTAACGTTCTTTTCGAGTTGCTAATGTGGCATGAAGATTCGTAAGATGTACTAAGTTGTCGTACGATGATCAAATGACTCAGACGAATTCATTAGGCTTATTATGGAGGTTTAAGGTTTCGTATGGTGATGTAAGGTGTTGTTAGGAGCTGTGAGGCATCCTACATTAAACTAATGTTTTTTTTGAGTTGCTAATGTGGCATAAAGTGTGGTAAGATGTACTAAGTTGACGTACGATGATCAAATGACTCAGACGAATTCATTAGGCTTATTATGGAGGTTTAAGGTTTCGTATGGTGATGTAAGAAGTTGTTAGGAGGTGTAAGGCAACCTACATCATACTAACGTTCTTTTCGAGTTGCTAATGTGGCATGAAGAGTCTTAAGATGTACTAAGTTGTCGTACGATGATCAAATGACTCAGACGAATTCATTAGGCTTATTATGGAGGTTTAAGGTTTCGTATGGTGATGTAAGGTGTTCTTAGGAGCTGTGAGGCATCCTACATTAAACTAATGTTTTTTTTGAGTTGCTAATGTGGCATAAAGAGTCGTAAGATGTACTAAGTTGACGTACGATGATCAAATGACTCAGACAAATTCATTAGGCTTATTATGGAGGTTTAAGGTTTCGTATGGTGATGTAAGGTGTTCTTAGGAGCTGTAAGGCATCCAACATCATACTAACGTTCTTTTCGAGTTGATAATGTGGCATGAAGAGTCGTAAGATCTACTAAGTTGTCGTACGATGATCAAATGACTCGGACGAATTCATTAGGCTTATTATGGAGGTTTAAGGTTTCGTATGGTGATGTAAGGTGTTCTTAGGAGCTGTAAGGCATTCTACATTATACTAACGTTCTTTTCGAGTTGCTAATGTGGCATGAAGATTCGTAAGATGTACTAAGTTGTCGTACGATGATCAAATGACTCGGACGAATTCATTAGGCTTATTATGGAGGTTTAAGGTTTCGTATGGTGATGTAAGGTGTTCTTAGGAGCTTTAAGGCATTCTACATTATACTAACGTTCTTTTCGAGTTGCTAATGTGGCATGAAGATTCGTAAGATGTACTAAGTTGTCGTACGATGATCAAATGACTCAGACGAATTCATTAAGTTTATTATGGAGGTTTAAGGTTTCTTATGGTGATGTAAGAAGTTGTTAGGAGGTGTAAGGCAACCTACATCATACTAACGTTCTTTTCGAGTTGCTAATGTGGCATGAAGAGTCTTAAGATGTACTAAGTTGTCGTACGATGATCAAATGACTCAGACGAATTCATTAGGCTTATTATGGAGGTTTAAGGTTTCGTATGGTGATGTAAGGTGTTCTTAGGAGCTGTAAGGCATTCTACATTATACTAACGTTCTTTTCGAGTTGCTAATGTGGCATGAAGATTCGTAAGATGTACTAAGTTGTCGTACGATGATCAAATGACTCAGATGAATTCATTAGGCTTATTATGGAGGTTTAAGGTTTCGTATGGTGTTGTAAGGTGTTCTTAGGAGCTGTAAGGCATTCTACATTATACTAACGTTCTTTTCGAGTTGCTAATGTGGCATGAAGATTCGTAAGATGTACTAAGTTGTCGTACGATGATCAAATGACTCAGACGAATTCATTAGGCTTATTATGGAGGTTTAAGGTTTCGTATGGTGATGTAAGGTGTTCTTAGGAGCTATAAGGCATCCTACATTATACTAACGTTCTCTTCGAGTTGCTAATGTGGCATGAAGAGTCGTAAGATGTACTAAGTTGCCGTACGATGATCAAATAACTCGGACGAATTCATTAGGCTTATTATGGAGGTTTAAGGTTTCGTATAGTGATGTAAGGTGTTCTTAGGAGCTGTGAGGCAACCTACATCATACTAACGTTCTTTTCGAGTTGCTAATGTGGCATAAAGAGTGGTAAGATGTACTAAGTTGACGTACGATGATCAAATGACTCAGACGAATTCATTAGGCTTATTATGGAGGTTTAAGGTTTCGTATGGTGATGTAAGAAGTTGTTAGGAGGTGTAAGGCAACCTACATCATACTAACGTTCTTTTCGAGTTGCTAATGTGGCATGAAGAGTCTTAAGATGTACTAAGTTGTCGTACGATGATCAAATGACTCAGACGAATTCATTAGGCTTATTATGGAGGTTTAAGGTTTCGTATGGTGATGTAAGGTGTTCTTAGGAGCTGTAAGGCATTCTACATTATACTAACGTTCTTTTCGAGTTGCTAATGTGGCATGAAGATTCGTAAGATGTACTAAGTTGTCGTACGATGATCAAATGACTCAGATGAATTCATTAGGCTTATTATGGAGGTTTAAGGTTTCGTATGGTGATGTAAGGTGTTCTTAGGAGCTGTAAGGCATTCTACATTATACTAACGTTCTTTTCGAGTTGCTAATGTGGCATGAAGATTCGTAAGATGTACTAAGTTGTCGTACGATGATCAAATGACTCAGACGAATTCATTAGGCTTATTATGGAGGTTTAAGGTTTCGTATGGTGATGTAAGAAGTTGTTAGGAGGTGTAAGGCAACCTACATCATACTAACGTTCTTTTCGAGTTGCTAATGTGGCATGAAGAGTCGTAAGATGTACTAAGTTGTCGTACGATGATCAAATGACTCAGACGAATTCATTAGGCTTATTATGGAGGTTTAAGGTTTCGTATGGTGATGTAAGGTGTTCTTAGGAGCTGTAAGGCATCCAACATCATACTAACGTTCTTTTCGAGTTGCTAATGTGGCATGAAGAGTCGTAAGATGTACTAAGTTGTCGTACGATAATCAAATGACTCGGACGAATTCATTAGGCTTATTATGGTGGTTTAAGGTTTCGTATGGTGATGTAAGGTGTTCTTAGGAGCTGTAAGGCATCCAACATCATACTAACGTTCTTTTCGAGTTGCTAATGTGGCATGAAGAGTCGTAAGATGTACTAAGTTGTCGTACGATGATCAAATGACTTGGACGAATTCATTAGGCTTATTATAGAGGTTTAAGGTTTCGTATGGTGATGTAAGGTGTTCTTAGGAGCTGTAAGGCATTCTACATTATACTAACGTTCTTTTCGAGTTGCTAATGTGGCATGAAGATTCGTAAGATGTACTAAGTTGTCGTACGATGATCAAATGACTCGGACGAATTCATTAAGTTTATTATGGAGGTTTAAGGTTTCGTATGGTGATGTAAGAAGTTGTTAGGAGGTGTAAGGCAACCTACATCATACTAACGTTCTTTTCGAGTTGCTAATGTGGCATGAAGAGTCTTAAGATGTACTAAGTTGTCGTACGATGATCAAATGACTCAGACGAATTCATTAGGCTTATTATGGAGGTTTAAGGTTTCGTATGGTGATGTAAGGTGTTCTTAGGAGCTGTGAGGCATCCTACATTAAACTAATGTTTTTTTTGAGTTGCTAATGTGGCATAAAGAGTCGTAAGATGTACTAAGTTGACGTACGATGATCAAATGACTCAGACAAATTCATTAGGCTTATTATGGAGGTTTAAGGTTTCGTATGGTGATGTAAGGTGTTCTTAGGAGCTGTAAGGCATCCAACATCATACTAACGTTCTTTTCGAGTTGATAATGTGGCATGAAGAGTCGTAAGATCTACTAAGTTGTCGTACGATGATCAAATGACTCGGACGAATTCATTAGGCTTATTATGGAGGTTTAAGGTTTCGTATGGTGATGTAAGGTGTTCTTAGGAGCTGTAAGGCATTCTACATTATACTAACGTTCTTTTCGAGTTGCTAATGTGGCATGAAGATTCGTAAGATGTACTAAGTTGTCGTACGATGATCAAATGACTCGGACGAATTCATTAGGCTTATTATGGAGGTTTAAGGTTTCGTATGGTGATGTAAGGTGTTCTTAGGAGCTTTAAGGCATTCTACATTATACTAACGTTCTTTTCGAGTTGCTAATGTGGCATGAAGATTCGTAAGATGTACTAAGTTGTCGTACGATGAACAAATGACTCAGACGAATTCATTAAGTTTATTATGGAGGTTTAAGGTTTCTTATGGTGATGTAAGAAGTTGTTAGGAGGTGTAAGGCAACCTACATCATACTAACGTTCTTTTCGAGTTGCTAATGTGGCATGAAGAGTCGTAAGATGTACTAAGTTGTCGTACGATGATCAAATGACTCAGACGAATTCATTAGGCTTATTATGGAGGTTTAAGGTTTCGTATGGTGATGTAAGGTGTTCTTAGGAGCTATAAGGCATCCTACATTATACTAACGTTCTTTTCGAGTTGCTAATGTGGCATGAAGAGTCGTAAGATGTACTAAGTTGCCGTACGATGATCAAATAACTCGGACGAATTCATTAGGCTTATTATGGAGGTTTAAGGTTTCGTATGGTGATGTAAGGTGTTCTTAGGAGCTGTGAGGCATCCTACATTAAACTAATGTTTTTTTTGAGTTGCTAATGTGGCATAAAGAGTCGTAAGATGTACTAAGTTGACGTACGATGATCAAATGACTCAGACGAATTCATTAGGCTTATTATGGAGGTTTAAGGTTTCGTATGGTGATGTAAGAAGTTGTTAGGAGGTGTAAGGCAACCTACATCATACTAACGTTCTTTTCGAGTTGCTAATGTGGCATGAAGAGTCGTAAGATGTACTAAGTTGTCGTACGATGATCAAATGACTCAGACGAATTCATTAGGCTTATTATGGAGGTTTAAGGTTTCGTATGGTGATGTAAGGTGTTCTTAGGAGCTGTAAGGCATCCAACATCATACTAACGTTCTTTTCGAGTTGCTAATGTGGCATGAAGAGTCGTAAGATGTACTAAGTTGTCGTACGATAATCAAATGACTCGGACGAATTCATTAGGCTTATTATGGTGGTTTAAGGTTTCGTATGGTGATGTAAGGTGTTCTTAGGAGCTGTAAGGCATCCAACATCATACTAACGTTCTTTTCGAGTTGCTAATGTGGCATGAAGAGTCGTAAGATGTACTAAGTTGTCGTACGATGATCAAATGACTTGGACGAATTCATTAGGCTTATTATAGAGGTTTAAGGTTTCGTATGGTGATGTAAGGTGTTCTTAGGAGCTGTAAGGCATTCTACATTATACTAACGTTCTTTTCGAGTTGCTAATGTGGCATGAAGATTCGTAAGATGTACTAAGTTGTCGTACGATGATCAAATGACTCGGACGAATTCATTAAGTTTATTATGGAGGTTTAAGGTTTCGTATGGTGATGTAAGAAGTTGTTAGGAGGTGTAAGGCAACCTACATCATACTAACGTTCTTTTCGAGTTGCTAATGTGGCATGAAGAGTCTTAAGATGTACTAAGTTGTCGTACGATGATCAAATGACTCAGACGAATTCATTAGGCTTATTATGGAGGTTTAAGGTTTCGTATGGTGATGTAAGGTGTTCTTAGGAGCTGTAAGGCATCCAACATCATACTAACGTTCTTTTCGAGTTGCTAATGTGGCATGAAGAGTCGTAAGATGTACTAAGTTGTCGTACGATGATCAAATGACTCGGACGAATTCATTAGGCTTATTATGGAGGTTTAAGGTTTCGTATGGTGATGTAAGGTGTTCTTAGGAGCTGTAAGGCATTCTACATTATACTAACGTTCTTTTCGAGTTGCTAATGTGGCATGAAGATTCGTAAGATGTACTAAGTTGTCGTACGATGATCAAATGACTCGGACGAATTCATTAAGTTTATTATGGAGGTTTAAGGTTTCGTATGGTGATGTAAGAAGTTTTTAGGAGGTGTAAGGCAACCTACATCATACTAACGTTCTTTTCGAGTTGCTAATGTGGCATGAAGAGTCGTAAGATGTACTAAGTTGTCGTACGATGATCAAATGACTCGGACGAATTCATTAGGCTTATTATGGTGGTTTAAGGTTTCGTATGGTGATGTAAGGTGTTCTTAGGAGCTGTAAGGCATCCTACATCATACTAACGTTCTTTTCGAGTTGCTAATGTGGCATGAAGAGTCGTAAGATGTACTAAGTTGTCGTACGATGATCAAATGACTCGGACGAATTCATTAGGCTTATTATGGAGGTTTAAGGTTTCGTATGGTGATGTAAGGTGTTCTTAGGAGCTGTAAGGCATTCTACATTATACTAACGTTCTTTTCGAGTTGCTAATGTGGCATGAAGATTCGTTAGATGTACTAAGTTGTCGTACGATGATCAAATGACTCGGACGAATTCATTAAGTTTATTATGGAGGTTTAAGGTTTCGTATGGTGATGTAAGAAGTTGTTAGGAGGTGTAAGGCAACCTACATCATACTAACGTTCTTTTCGAGTTGCTAATGTGGCATGAAGATTCGTAAGATGTACTAAGTTGTCGTACGTTGATCAAATGACTCGGATGATTTCATTAAGTTTATTATGGAGGTTTAAGGTTTCGTATGGTGATGTAAGAAGTTGTTAGGAGGTGTAAGGCAACCTACATCATACTAACGTTCTTTTCGAGTTGCTAATGTGGCATGAAGAGTCGTAAGATGTACTAAGTTGTCGTACGATGATCAAATGACTCAGACGAATTCATTAGGCTTATTATGGAGGTTTAAGGTTTCGTATGGTGATGTAAGGTGTTCTTAGGAGCTGTAAGGCATCCAACATCATACTAACGTTCTTTTCGAGTTGCTAATGTGGCATGAAGAGTCGTAAGATGTACTAAGTTCTCGTACGATAATCAAATGACTCGGACGAATTCATTAGGCTTATTATGGTGGTTTAAGGTTTCGTATGGTGATGTAAGGTGTTCTTAGGAGCTGTAAGGCATACAACATCATACTAACGTTCTTTTCGAGTTGCTAATGTGGCATGAAGAGTCGTAAGATGTACTAACTTGTCGTACGATGATCAAATGACTTGGACGAATTCATTAGGCTTATTATAGAGGTTTAAGGTTTCGTATGGTGATGTAAGGTGTTCTTAGGAGCTGTAAGGCATTCTACATTATACTAACGTTCTTTTCGAGTTGCTAATGTGGCATGAAGATTCGTAAGATGTACTAAGTTGTCGTACGATGATCAAATGACTCGGACGAATTCATTAGGCTTATTATGGAGGTTTAAGGTTTCGTATGGTGATGTAAGGTGTTCTTAGGAGTTGTAAGGCATTCTACATTATACTAACGTTCTTTTCGAGTTGCTAATGTGGCATGAAGATTCGTAAGATGTACTAAGTTGTCGTACGTTGATCAAATGACTCGGACGAATTCATTAAGTTTATTATGGAGGTTTAAGGTTTCGTATGGTGATGTAAGAAGTTGTTAGGAGGTGTAAGGCAACCTACATCATACTAACGTTTTTTCGAGTTGCTAATGTGGCATGAAGAGTCGTAAGATGTACTAAGTTGTCGTACGATGATCAAATGACTCGGACGAATTCATTAGGCTTATTATGGTGGTTTAAGGTTTCGTATGGTAATGTAAGGTGTTCTTAGGAGCTGTAAGGCATCCTACATTATACTAACGTTCTTTTCGAGTTGCTAATGTGGCATGAAGAGTCATAAGATGTACTAAGTTGTCGTACGATGATCAAATAACTCGGAGGAATTCATTAGGCTTATTATGGAGGTTTAAGGTTTCGTATGGTGATGTAAGGTGTTCTTAGGAGCTGTGAGGCATCCTACATTAAACTAACGTTCTTTTCGAGCTGCTAATGTGGCATGAAGAGTCGTAAGATGTACTAAGTTGTCGTACGATAATCAAATCACTCGGACGAATTCATTAGGCTTATTATGGAGGTTTAAGGTTTCGTATGGTGGTGTAAGGTGTTCTTAGGAGCTGTGAGGCATCCTACATTAAACTAATGTTTTTTTTGAGTTGCTAATGTGGCATAAAGAGTCGTAAGATGTACTAAGTTGACGTACGATGATCAAATGACTCAGACGAATTCATTAGGCTTATTATGGAGGTTTAAGGTTTCGTATGGTGATGTAAGGTGTTCTTAGGAGCTGTAAGGCATTCTACATTATACTAACGTTCTTTTCGAGTTGCTAATGTGGCATGAAGATTCGTTAGATGTACTAAGTTGTCGTACGATGATCAAATGACTCGGACGAATTCATTAAGTTTATTATGGAGGTTTAAGGTTTCGTATGGTGATGTAAGAAGTTGTTAGGAGGTGTAAGGCAACCTACATCATACTAACGTTCTTTTCGAGTTGCTAATGTGGCATGAAGATTCGTAAGATGTACTAAGTTGTCGTACGATGATCAAATGACTCGAATGATTTCATTAAGTTTATTATGGAGGTTTAAGGTTTCGTATGGTGATGTAAGAAGTTGTTAGGAGGTGTAAGGCAACCTACATCATACTAACGTTCTTTTCGAGTTGCTAATGTGGCATGAAGAGTCGTAAGATGTACTAAGTTGTCGTACGATGATCAAATGACTCAGACGAATTCATTAGGCTTATTATGGAGGTTTAAGGTTTCGTATGGTGATGTAAGGTGTTCTTAGGAGCTGTAAGGCATCCAACATCATACTAACGTTCTTTTCGAGTTGCTAATGTGGCATGAAGAATCGTAAGATGTACTAAGTTCTCGTACGATAATCAAATGACTCGGACGAATTCATTAGGCTTATTATGGAGGTTTAAGGTTTCGTATGGTGATGTAAGGTGTTCTTAGGAGCTGTAAGGCATTCTACATTATACTAACGTTCTTTTCGAGTTGCTAATGTGGCATGAAGATTCGTAAGATGTACTAAGTTGTCGTACGTTGATCAAATGACTCGGACGAATTCATTAAGTTTATTATGGAGGTTTAAGGTTTCGTATGGTGATGTAAGAAGTTGTTAGGAGGTGTAAGGCAACCTACATCATACTAACGTTCTTTTCGAGTTGCTAATGTGGCATGAAGAGTCGTAAGATGTACTAAGTTGTCGTACGATGATCAAATGACTCAGACGAATTCATTAGGCTTATTATGGAGGTTTAAGGTTTCGTATGGTGATGTAAGGTGTTCTTAGGAGCTGTAAGGCATCCAACATTATACAAACGTTCTTTTCGAGTTGCTAATGTGTCATGAAGATTCGTAAGATGTACTAAGTTGTCGTACGATGATCAAATGACTCGGACGAATTCATTAGGCTTATTATGGTGGTTTAAGGTTTCGTATGGTGATGTAAGGTGTTCTTAGGAGCTGTAAGGCATCCAACATCATACTAACGTTCTTTTCGAGTTGCTAATGTGGCATGAAGAGTCGTAAGATGTGCTAAGTTGTCGTACGATGATCAAATGACTCGGACGAATTCATTAGGCTTATTATGGTGGTTTAAGGTTTCGTATGGTGATGTAAGAAGTTGTTAGGAGGTGTAAGGCAACCTACATCATACTAACGTTCTTTTCGAGTTGCTAATGTGGCATGAAGAGTCGTAAGATGTACTAAGTTGTCGTACGATGATCAAATGACTCAGACGAATTCATTAGGCTTATTATGGAGGTTTAAGGTTTCGTATGGTGATGTAAGGTGTTCTTAGGAGCTGTAAGGCATCCAACATCATACTAACGTTCTTTTCGAGTTGCTAATGTGGCATGAAGAGTCGTAAGATGTACTAAGTTGTCGTACGATAATCAAATGACTCGGACGAATTCATTAGGCTTATTATGGTGGTTTAAGGTTTCGTATGGTGATGTAAGGTGTTCTTAGGAGCTGTAAGGCATCCAACATCATACTAACGTTCTTTTCGAGTTGCTAATGTGGCATGAAGAGTCGTAAGATGTACTAAGTTGTCGTACGATGATCAAATGACTTGGACGAATTCATTAGGCTTATTATAGAGGTTTAAGGTTTCGTATGGTGATGTAAGGTGTTCTTAGGAGCTGTAAGGCATTCTACATTATACTAACGTTCTTTTCGAGTTGCTAATGTGGCATGAAGATTCGTAAGATGTACTAAGTTGTCGTACGATGATCAAATGACTCGGACGAATTCATTAAGTTTATTATGGAGGTTTAAGGTTTCGTATGGTGATGTAAGAAGTTGTTAGGAGGTGTAAGGCAACCTTCATCATACTAACTTTCTTTTCGAGTTGCTAATGTGGCATGAAGAGTCTTAAGATGTACTAAGTTGTCGTACGATGATCAAATGACTCAGACGAATTCATTAGGCTTATTATGGAGGTTTAAGGTTTCGTATGGTGATGTAAGGTGTTCTTAGGAGCTGTAAGGCATCCAACATCATACTAACGTTCTTTTCGAGTTGCTAATGTGGCATGAAGAGTCGTAAGATGTACTAAGTTGTCGTACGATGATCAAATGACTCGGACGAATTCATTAGGCTTATTATGGAGGTTTAAGGTTTCGTATGGTGATGTAAGGTGTTCTTAGGAGCTGTAAGGCATTCTACATTATACTAACGTTCTTTTCGAGTTGCTAATGTGGCATGAAGATTCGTAAGATGTACTAAGTTGTCGTACGATGATCAAATGACTCGGACGAATTTATTAGGCTTATTATGGAGGTTTAAGGTTTCGTATGGTGATATAAGGTGTTCTTAGGAGCTGTAAGGCATTCTACATTATACTAACGTTCTTTTCGAGTTGCTAATGTGGCATGAAGATTCGTAAGATGTACTAAGTTGTCGTACGATGATCAAATGACTCGGACGAATTCATTAAGTTTATTATGGAGGTTTAAGGTTTCGTATGGTGATGTAAGGTGTTCTTAGGAGTTGTGAGGCATCCTACATTAAACTAATGTTTTTTTTGAGTTGCTAATGTGGCATAAAGAGTGGTAAGATGTACTAAGTTGACGTACGATGATCAAATGACTCAGACGAATTCATTAGGCTTATTATGGAGGTTTAAGGTTTCGTATGGTGATGTAAGAAGTTGTTAGGAGGTGTAAGGCAACCTACATCATACTAACGTTCTTTTCGAGTTGCTAATGTGGCATGAAGAGTCGTAAGATGTACTAAGTTGTCGTACGATGATCAAATGACTCAGACGAATTCATTAGGCTTATTATGGAGGTTTAAGGTTTCGTATGGTGATGTAAGGTGTTCTTAGGAGCTGTAAGGCATCCAACGTTATACTAACGTTCTTTTCGAGTTGCTAATGTGTCATGAAGATTCGTAAGATGTACTAAGTTGTCGTACGATGATCAAATGACTCGGACGAATTCATTAGGCTTATTATGGTGGTTTAAGGTTTCGTATGGTGATGTAAGGTGTTCTTAGGAGCTGTAAGGCATCCAACATCATACTAACGTTCTTTTCGAGTTGCTAATGTGGCATGAAGAGTCGTAAGATGTGCTAAGTTGTCGTACGATGATCAAATGACTCGGACGAATTCATTAAGCTTATTATGGTGGTTTAAGGTTTCGTATGGTGATGTAAGAAGTTGTTAGGAGGTGTAAGGCAACCTACATCATACTAACGTTCTTTTCGAGTTGCTAATGTGGCATGAAGAGTCGTAAGATGTACTAAGTTGTCGTACGATGATCAAATGACTCAGACGAATTCATTAGGCTTATTATGGAGGTTTAAGGTTTCGTATGGTGATGTAAGGTGTTCTTAGGAGCTGTAAGGCATCCAACATCATACTAACGTTCTTTTCGAGTTGCTAATGTGGCATGAAGAGTCGTAAGATGTACTAAGTTGTCGTACGATAATCAAATGACTCGGACGAATTCATTAGGCTTATTATGGTGGTTTAAGGTTTCGTATGGTGATGTAAGGTGTTCTTAGGAGCTGTAAGGCATCCAACATCATACTAACGTTCTTTTCGAGTTGCTAATGTGGCATGAAGAGTCGTAAGATGTACTAAGTTGTCGTACGATGATCAAATGACTTGGACGAATTCATTAGGCTTATTATAGAGGTTTAAGGTTTCGTATGGTGATGTAAGGTGTTCTTAGGAGCTGTAAGGCAATCTACATTATACTAACGTTCTTTTCGAGTTGCTAATGTGGCATGAAGATTCGTAAGATGTACTAAGTTGTCGTACGATGATCAAATGACTCGGACGAATTCATTAAGTTTATTATGGACGTTTAAGGTTTCGTATGGTGATGTAAGAAGTTGTTAGGAGGTGTAAGGCAACCTACATCATACTAACGTTCTTTTCGAGTTGCTAATGTGGCATGAAGAGTCTTAAGATGTACTAAGTTGTCGTACGATGATCAAATGACTCAGACGAATTCATTAGGCTTATTATGGAGGTTTAAGGTTTCGTATGGTGATGTAAGGTGTTCTTAGGAGCTGTAAGGCATCCAACATCATACTAACGTTCTTTTCGAGTTGCTAATGTGGCATGAAGAGTCGTAAGATGTACTAAGTTGTCGTACGATGATCAAATGACTCGGACGAATTCATTAGGCTTATTATGGAGGTTTAAGGTTTCGTATGGTGATGTAAGGTGTTCTTAGGAGCTGTAAGGCATTCTACATTATACTAACGTTCTTTTCGAGTTGCTAATGTGGCATGAAGATTCGTAAGATGTACTAAGTTGTCGTACGATGATCAAATGACTCGGACGAATTCATTAAGTTTATTATGGAGGTTTAAGGTTTCGTATGGTGATGTAAGAAGTTTTTAGGAGGTGTAAGGCAACCTACATCATACTAACGTTCTTTTCGAGTTGCTAATGTGGCATGAAGAGTCGTAAGATGTACTAAGTTGTCGTACGATGATCAAATGACTCGGACGAATTCATTAGGCTTATTATGGTGGTTTAAGGTTTCGTATGGTGATGTAAGGTGTTCTTAGGAGCTGTAAGGCATCCTACATCATACTAACGTTCTTTTCGAGTTGCTAATGTGGCATGAAGAGTCGTAAGATGTACTAAGTTGTCGTACGATGATCAAATGACTCGGACGAATTCATTAGGCTTATTATGGAGGTTTAAGGTTTCGTATGGTGATGTAAGGTGTTCTTAGGAGCTGTAAGGCATTCTACATTATACTAACGTTCTTTTCGAGTTGCTAATGTGGCATGAAGATTCGTTAGATGTACTAAGTTGTCGTACGATGATCAAATGACTCGGACGAATTCATTAAGTTTATTATGGAGGTTTAAGGTTTCGTATGGTGATGTAAGAAGTTGTTAGGAGGTGTAAGGCAACCTACATCATACTAACGTTCTTTTCGAGTTGCTAATGTGGCATGAAGATTCGTAAGATGTACTAAGTTGTCGTACGTTGATCAAATGACTCGGATGATTTCATTAAGTTTATTATGGAGGTTTAAGGTTTCGTATGGTGATGTAAGAAGTTGTTAGGAGGTGTAAGGCAACCTACATCATACTAACGTTCTTTTCGAGTTGCTAATGTGGCATGAAGAGTCGTAAGATGTACTAAGTTGTCGTACGATGATCAAATGACTCAGACGAATTCATTAGGCTTATTATGGAGGTTTAAGGTTTCGTATGGTGATGTAAGGTGTTCTTAGGAGCTGTAAGGCATCCAACATCATACTAACGTTCTTTTCGAGTTGCTAATGTGGCATGAAGAGTCGTAAGATGTACTAAGTTCTCGTACGATAATCAAATGACTCGGACGAATTCATTAGGCTTATTATGGTGGTTTAAGGTTTCGTATGGTGATGTAAGGTGTTCTTAGGAGCTGTAAGGCATCCAACATCATACTAACGTTCTTTTCGAGTTGCTAATGTGGCATGAAGAGTCGTAAGATGTACTAACTTGTCGTACGATGATCAAATGACTTGGACGAATTCATTAGGCTTATTATAGAGGTTTAAGGTTTCGTATGGTGATGTAAGGTGTTCTTAGGAGCTGTAAAGCATTCTACATTATACTAACGTTCTTTTCGAGTTGCTAATGTGGCATGAAGATTCGTAAGATGTACTAAGTTGTCGTACGATGATCAAATGACTCGGACGAATTCATTAGGCTTATTATGGAGGTTTAAGGTTTCGTATGGTGATGTAAGGTGTTCTTAGGAGTTGTAAGGCATTCTACATTATACTAACGTTCTTTTCGAGTTGCTAATGTGGCATGAAGATTCGTAAGATGTACTAAGTTGTCGTACGTTGATCAAATGACTCGGACGAATTCATTAAGTTTATTATGGAGGTTTAAGGTTTCGTATGGTGATGTAAGAAGTTGTTAGGAGGTGTAAGGCAACCTACATCATACTAACGTTTTTTCGAGTTGCTAATGTGGCATGAAGAGTCGTAAGATGTACTAAGTTGTCGTACGATGATCAAATGACTCGGACGAATTCATTAGGCTTATTATGGTGGTTTAAGGTTTCGTATGGTAATGTAAGGTGTTCTTAGGAGCTGTAAGGCATCCTACATTATACTAACGTTCTTTTCGAGTTGCTAATGTGGCATGAAGAGTCATAAGATGTACTAAGTTGTCGTACGATGATCAAATAACTCGGAGGAATTCATTAGGCTTATTATGGAGGTTTAAGGTTTCGTATGGTGATGTAAGGTGTTCTTAGGAGCTGTGAGGCATCCTACATTAAACTAACGTTCTTTTCGAGCTGCTAATGTGGCATGAAGAGTCGTAAGATGTACTAAGTTGTCGTACGATAATCAAATCACTCGGACGAATTCATTAGGCTTATTATGGAGGTTTAAGGTTTCGTATGGTGGTGTAAGGTGTTCTTAGGAGCTGTGAGGCATCCTACATTAAACTAATGTTTTTTTTGAGTTGCTAATGTGGCATAAAGAGTCGTAAGATGTACTAAGTTGACGTACGATGATCAAATGACTCAGACGAATTCATTAGGCTTATTATGGAGGTTTAAGGTTTCGTATGGTGATGTAAGGTGTTCTTAGGAGCTGTAAGGCATTCTACATTATACTAACGTTCTTTTCGAGTTGCTAATGTGGCATGAAGATTCGTTAGATGTACTAAGTTGTCGTACGATGATCAAATGACTCGGACGAATTCATTAAGTTTATTATGGAGGTTTAAGGTTTCGTATGGTGATGTAAGAAGTTGTTAGGAGGTGTAAGGCAACCTACATCATACTAACGTTCTTTTCGAGTTGCTAATGTGGCATGAAGATTCGTAAGATGTACTAAGTTGTCGTACGATGATCAAATGACTCGAATGATTTCATTAAGTTTATTATGGAGGTTTAAGGTTTCGTATGGTGATGTAAGAAGTTGTTAGGAGGTGTAAGGCAACCTACATCATACTAACGTTCTTTTCGAGTTGCTAATGTGGCATGAAGAGTCGTAAGATGTACTAAGTTGTCGTACGATGATCAAATGACTCAGACGAATTCATTAGGCTTATTATGGAGGTTTAAGGTTTCGTATGGTGATGTAAGGTGTTCTTAGGAGCTGTAAGGCATCCAACATCATACTAACGTTCTTTTCGAGTTGCTAATGTGGCATGAAGAATCGTAAAATGTACTAAGTTCTCGTACGATAATCAAATGACTCGGACGAATTCATTAGGCTTATTATGGTGGTTTAAGGTTTCGTATGGTGATGTAAGGTGTTCTTAGGAGCTGTAAGGCATCCAACATCATACTAACGTTCTTTTCGAGTTGCTAATGTGGCATGAAGAGTCGTAAGATGTACTAAGTTGTCGTACGATGATCAAATGACTTGGACGAATTCATTAGGCTTATTATAGAGGTTTAAGGTTTCGTATGGTGATGTAAGGTGTTCTTAGGAGCTGTAAGGCATTCTACATTATACTAACGTTCTTTTCGAGTTGCTAATGTGGCATGAAGATTCGTAAGATGTACTAAGTTGTCGTACGATGATCAAATGACTCGGACGAATTCATTAGGCTTATTATGGAGGTTTAAGGTTTCGTATGGTGATGTAAGGTGTTCTTAGGAGCTGTAAGGCATTCTACATTATACTAACGTTCTTTTCGAGTTGCTAATGTGGCATGAAGATTCGTAAGATGTACTAAGTTGTCGTACGTTGATCAAATGACTCGGACGAATTCATTAAGTTTATTATGGAGGTTTAAGGTTTCGTATGGTGATGTAAGAAGTTGTTAGGAGGTGTAAGGCAACCTACATCATACTAACGTTTTTTCGAGTTGCTAATGTGGCATGAAGAGTCGTAAGATGTACTAAGTTGTCGTACGATGATCAAATGACTCGGACGAATTCATTAGGCTTATTATGGTGGTTTAAGGTTTCGTATGGTAATGTAAGGTGTTCTTAGGAGCTGTAAGGCATCCTACATTATACTAACGTTCTTTTCGAGTTGCTAATGTGGCATGAAGAGTCATAAGATGTACTAAGTTGTCGTACGATGATCAAATAACTCGGACGAATTCATTAGGCTTATTATGGAGGTTTAAGGTTTCGTATGGTGATGTAAGGTGTTCTTAGGAGCTGTGAGGCATCCTACATTAAACTAACGTTCTTTTCAAGCTGCTAATGTGGCATGAAGAGTCGTAAGATGTACTAAGTTGTCGTACGATAATCAAATCACTCGGACGAATTCATTAGGCTTATTATGGAGGTTTAAGGTTTCGTATGGTGGTGTAAGGTGTTCTTAGGAGCTGTGAGGCATCCTACATTAAACTAATGTTTTTTTTGAGTTGCTAATGTGGCATAAAGAGTCGTAAGATGTACTAAGTTGACGTACGATGATCAAATGACTCAGACGAATTCATTAGGCTTATTATGGAGGTTTAAGGTTTCGTATGGTGATGTAAGGTGTTCTTAGGAGCTGTAAGGCATCCAACATCATACTAACGTTCTTTTCGAGTTGCTAATGTGGCATGAAGAGTCGTAAGATGTACTAAGTTGTCGTACGATGATCAAATGACTCGGACGAATTCATTAGGCTTATTATGGAGGTTTAAGGTTTCGTATGGTGATGTAAGGTGTTCTTAGGAGCTGTAAGGCATTCTACATTATACTAACGTTCTTTTCGAGTTGCTAATGTGGCATGAAGATTCGTAAGATGTACTAAGTTGTCGTACGTTGATCAAATGACTCGGACGAATTCATTAAGTTTATTATGGAGGTTTAAGGTTTCGTATGGTGATGTAAGAAGTTGTTAGGAGGTGTAAGGCAACCTACATCATACTAACGTTTTTTCGAGTTGCTAATGTGGCATGAAGAGTCGTAAGATGTACTAAGTTGTCGTACGATGATCAAATGACTCGGACGAATTCATTAGGCTTATTATGGTGGTTTAAGGTTTCGTATGGTAATGTAAGGTGTTCTTAGGAGCTGTAAGGCATCCTACATTATACTAACGTTCTTTTCGAGTTGCTAATGTGGCATGAAGAGTCATACGATGTACTAAGTTGTCGTACGATGATCAAATAACTCGGACGAATTCATTAGGCTTATTATGGAGGTTTAAGGTTTCGTATGGTGATGTAAGGTGTTCTTAGGAGCTGTGAGGCATCCTACATTAAACTAACGTTCTTTTCGAGCTGCTAATGTGGCATGAAGAGTCGTAAGATGTACTAAGTTGTCGTACGATAATCAAATCACTCGGACGAATTCATTAGGCTTATTATGGAGGTTTAAGGTTTCGTATGGTGGTGTAAGGTGTTCTTAGGAGCTGTGAGGCATCCTACATTAAACTAATGTTTTTTTTGAGTTGCTAATGTGGCATAAAGAGTCGTAAGATGTACTAAGTTGACGTACGATGATCAAATGACTCAGACGAATTCATTAGGCTTATTATGGAGGTTTAAGGTTTCGTATGGTGATGTAAGGTGTTCTTAGGAGCTGTAAGGCATTCTACATTATACTAACGTTCTTTTCGAGTTGCTAATGTGGCATGAAGATTCGTTAGATGTACTAAGTTGTCGTACGATGATCAAATGACTCGGACGAATTCATTAAGTTTATTATGGAGGTTTAAGGTTTCGTATGGTGATGTAAGAAGTTGTTAGGAGGTGTAAGGCAACCTACATCATACTAACGTTCTTTTCGAGTTGCTAATGTGGCATGAAGATTCGTAAGATGTACTAAGTTGTCGTACGATGATCAAATGACTCGAATGATTTCATTAAGTTTATTATGGAGGTTTAAGGTTTCGTATGGTGATGTAAGAAGTTGTTAGGAGGTGTAAGGCAACCTACATCATACTAACGTTCTTTTCGAGTTGCTAATGTGGCATGAAGAGTCGTAAGATGTACTAAGTTGTCGTACGATGATCAAATGACTCAGACGAATTCATTAGGCTTATTATGGAGGTTTAAGGTTTCGTATGGTGATGTAAGGTGTTCTTAGGAGCTGTAAGGCATCCAACATCATACTAACGTTCTTTTCGAGTTGCTAATGTGGCATGAAGAGTCGTAAGATGTACTAAGTTCTCGTACGATAATCAAATGACTCGGACGAATTCATTAGGCTTATTATGGTGGTTTAAGGTTTCGTATGGTGATGTAAGGTGTTCTTAGGAGCTGTAAGGCATCCAACATCATACTAACGTTCTTTTCGAGTTGCTAATGTGGCATGAAGAGTCGTAAGATGTACTAAGTTGTCGTACGATGATCAAATGACTTGGACGAATTCATTAGGCTTATTATAGAGGTTTAAGGTTTCGTATGGTGATGTAAGGTGTTCTTAGGAGCTGTAAGGCATTCTACATTATACTAACGTTCTTTTCGAGTTGCTAATGTGGCATGAAGATTCGTAAGATGTACTAAGTTGTCGTACGATGATCAAATGACTCGGACGAATTCATTAGGCTTATTATGGAGGTTTAAGGTTTCGTATGGTGATGTAAGGTGTTCTTAGGAGCTGTAAGGCATTCTACATTATACTAACGTTCTTTTCGAGTTGCTAATGTGGCATGAAGATTCGTAAGATGTACTAAGTTGTCGTACGTTGATCAAATGACTCGGACGAATTCATTAAGTTTATTATGGAGGTTTAAGGTTTCGTATGGTGATGTAAGAAGTTGTTAGGAGGTGTAAGGCAACCTACATCATACTAACGTTTTTTCGAGTTGCTAATGTGGCATGAAGAGTCGTAAGATGTACTAAGTTGTCGTACGATGATCAAATGACTCGGACGAATTCATTAGGCTTATTATGGTGGTTTAAGGTTTCGTATGGTAATGTAAGGTGTTCTTAGGAGCTGTAAGGCATCCTACATTATACTAACGTTCTTTTCGAGTTGCTAATGTGGCATGAAGAGTCATAAGATGTACTAAGTTGTCGTACGATGATCAAATAACTCGGACGAATTCATTAGGCTTATTATGGAGGTTTAAGGTTTCGTATGGTGATGTAAGGTGTTCTTAGGAGCTGTGAGGCATCCTACATTAAACTAACGTTCTTTTCAAGCTGCTAATGTGGCATGAAGAGTCGTAAGATGTACTAAGTTGTCGTACGATAATCAAATCACTCGGACGAATTCATTAGGCTTATTATGGAGGTTTAAGGTTTCGTATGGTGGTGTAAGGTGTTCTTAGGAGCTGTGAGGCATCCTACATTAAACTAATGTTTTTTTTGAGTTGCTAATGTGGCATAAAGAGTCGTAAGATGTACTAAGTTGACGTACGATGATCAAATGACTCAGACGAATTCATTAGGCTTATTATGGAGGTTTAAGGTTTCGTATGGTGATGTAAGGTGTTCTTAGGAGCTGTAAGGCATCCAACATCATACTAACGTTCTTTTCGAGTTGCTAATGTGGCATGAAGAGTCGTAAGATGTACTAAGTTGTCGTACGATGATCAAATGACTCGGACGAATTCATTAGGCTTATTATGGAGGTTTAAGGTTTCGTATGGTGATGTAAGGTGTTCTTAGGAGCTGTAAGGCATTCTACATTATACTAACGTTCTTTTCGAGTTGCTAATGTGGCATGAAGATTCGTAAGATGTACTAAGTTGTCGTACGTTGATCAAATGACTCGGACGAATTCATTAAGTTTATTATGGAGGTTTAAGGTTTCGTATGGTGATGTAAGAAGTTGTTAGGAGGTGTAAGGCAACCTACATCATACTAACGTTTTTTCGAGTTGCTAATGTGGCATGAAGAGTCGTAAGATGTACTAAGTTGTCGTACGATGATCAAATGACTCGGACGAATTCATTAGGCTTATTATGGTGGTTTAAGGTTTCGTATGGTAATGTAAGGTGTTCTTAGGAGCTGTAAGGCATCCTACATTATACTAACGTTCTTTTCGAGTTGCTAATGTGGCATGAAGAGTCATACGATGTACTAAGTTGTCGTACGATGATCAAATAACTCGGACGAATTCATTAGGCTTATTATGGAGGTTTAAGGTTTCGTATGGTGATGTAAGGTGTTCTTAGGAGCTGTGAGGCATCCTACATTAAACTAACGTTCTTTTCGAGCTGCTAATGTGGCATGAAGAGTCGTAAGATGTACTAAGTTGTCGTACGATAATCAAATCACTCGGACGAATTCATTAGGCTTATTATGGAGGTTTAAGGTTTCGTATGGTGATGTAAGGTGTTCTTAGGAGCTGTGAGGCATCCTACATTAAACTAACGTTCTTTTCGAGCTGCTAATGTGGCATGAAGAGTCTTAAGATGTACTAAGTTGTCGTACGATGATCAAATGACTCAGACGAATTCATTAGGCTTATTATGGAGGTTTAAGGTTTCGTATGGTGATGTAAGGTGTTCTTAGGAGCTGTAAGGCATCCAACATCATACTAACGTTCTTTTCGAGATGCTAATGTGGCATGAAGAGTCGTAAGATGTACTAAGTTGTCGTACGATGATCAAATGACTCGGACGAATTCATTAGGCTTATTATGGTGGTTTAAGGTTTCGTATGGTGATGTAAGGTGTTCTTAGGAGCTGTAAGGCATCCTACATTATATTAACGTTCTTTTCGAGTTGTTAATGTGGCATGAAGAGTCGTAAGATGTACTAAGTTGTCGTACGATAATCAAATGACTCGCACGAATTCATTAGGCTTATTATGGAGGTTTAAGGTTTCGTATGGTGATGTAAGGTGTTCTTAGGAGCTATAAGGCATCCTACATTATACTAACGTTCTTTTCGAGTTGCTAATGTGGCATGAAGAGTCGTAAGATGTACTAAGTTGTCGAACGATGATCAAATGACTCAGACGAATTCATTAGGCTTATTATGGAGGTTTAAGGTTTCGTATGGTGATGTAAGGTGTTCTTAGGAGCTGTAAGGCATCCAACATCATACTAACGTTCTTTTCGAGTTGCTAATGTGGCATGAAGAGTCGTAAGATGTACTAAGTTGTCGTACGATGATCAAATGACTCAGACGAATTCATTAGGCTTATTATGGAGGTTTAAGGTTTCGTATGGTGATGTAAGGTGTTCTTAGGAGCTGTAAGGCATCCAACATCATACTAACGTTCTTTTCGAGTTGCTAATGTGGCATGAAGAGCCGTAAGATGTACTAAGTTGTCGTACGATGATCAAATGACTCGGACGAATTCATTAGGCTTATTATGGAGGTTTAAGGTTTCGTATGGTGATGTAAGGTGTTCTTAGGAGCTGTAAGGCATTCTACATTATACTAACGTTCTTTTCGAGTTGCTAATGTGGCATGAAGATTCGTAAGATGTACTAAGTTGTCGTACGTTGATCAAATGACTCGGACGAATTCATTAAGTTTATTATGGAGGTTTAAGGTTTCGTATGGTGATGTAAGAAGTTGTTAGGAGGTGTAAGGCAACCTACATCATACTAACGTTTTTTCGAGTTGCTAATGTGGCATGAAGAGTCGTAAGATGTACTAAGTTGTCGTACGATGATCAAATGACTCGGACGAATTCATTAGGCTTATTATGGTGGTTTAAGGTTTCGTATGGTAAGGTAAGGTGTTCTTAGGAGCTGTAAGGCATCCTACATTATACTAACGTTCTTTTCGAGTTGCTAATGTGGCATGAAGAGTCATAAGATGTACTAAGTTGTCGTACGATGATCAAATAACTCGGACGAATTCATTAGGCTTATTATGGAGGTTTAAGGTTTCGTATGGTGATGTAAGGTGTTCTTAGGAGCTGTGAGGCATCCTACATTAAACTAACGTTCTTTTCGAGCTGCTAATGTGGCATGAAGAGTCGTAAGATGTACTAAGTTGTCGTACGATAATCAAATCACTCGGACGAATTCATTAGGCTTATTATGGAGGTTTAAGGTTTCGTATGGTGGTGTAAGGTGTTCTTAGGAGCTGTGAGGCATCCTACATTAAACTAATGTTTTTTTTGAGTTGCTAATGTGGCATAAAGAGTCGTAAGATGTACTAAGTTGACGTACGATGATCAAATGACTCAGACGAATTCATTAGGCTTATTATGGAGGTTTAAGGTTTCGTATGGTGATGTAAGGTGTTCTTAGGAGCTGTAAGGCATCCAACATCATACTAACGTTCTTTTCGAGTTGCTAATGTGGCATGAAGAGTCGTAAGATGTACTAAGTTGTCGTACGATGATCAAATGACTCGGACGAATTCATTAGGCTTATTATGGAGGTTTAAGGTTTCGTATGGTGATGTAAGGTGTTCTTAGGAGCTGTAAGGCATTCTACATTATACTAACGTTCTTTTCGAGTTGCTAATGTGGCATGAAGATTCGTAAGATGTACTAAGTTGTCGTAGGATGATCAAATGACTCGGACGAATTCATTAAGTTTATTATGGAGGGTTAAGGTTTCGTATGGTGATGTAAGAAGTTGTTAGGAGGTGTAAGGCAACCTACATCATACTAACGTTCTTTTCGAGTTGCTAATGTGGCATGAAGAGTCGTAAGATGTACTAAGTTGTTGTACGATGATCAAATGACTCGGACGAATTCATTAGGCTTATTATGGTGGTTTAAGGTTTCGTATGGTGATGTAAGGTGTTCTTAGGAGCTATAAGGCATTTTACATTATACTAACGTTCTTTTCGTGTTGCTAATGTGGCATGAAGATTCGTAAGATGTACTAAGTTGTCGTACGATGATCAAATGACTCGGACGAATTCATTAAGTTTATTATGGAGGGTTAAGGTTTCGTATGGTGATGTAAGAAGTTGTTAGGAGGTGTAAGGCAACCTACATCATACTAACGTTCTTTTCGAGTTGCTAATGTGGCATGAAGAGTCGTAAGATGTACTAAGTTGTCGAACGATGATCAAATGACTCAGACGAATTCATTAGGCTTATTATGGAGGTTTAAGGTTTCGTATGGTGATGTAAGGTGTTCTTAGGAGCTGTAAGGCATCCAACATCATACTAACGTTCTTTTCGAGTTGCTAATGTGGCATGAAGAGTCGTAAGATGTACTAAGTTGTCGTACGATGATCAAATGACTCGGACGAATTCATTAGGCTTATTATGGAGGTTTAAGGTTTCGTATGGTGATGTAAGGTGTTCTTAGGAGCTGTAAGGCATTCTACATTATACTAACATTCTTTTCGAGTTGCTAATGTGGCATGAAGATTCGTAAGATGTACTAAGTTGTCGTAGGATGATCAAATGACTCGGACGAATTCATTAAGTTTATTATGGAGGTTTAAGGTTTCGTATGGTGATGTAAGAAGTTGTTAGGAGGTGTAAGGCAACCTACATCATACTAACGTTCTTTTCGAGTTGCTAATGTGGCATGAAGAGTCGTAAGATGTACTAAGTTGTCGTACGATGATCAAATGACTCGGACGAATTCATTAGGCTTATTATGGTGGTTTAAGGTTTCGTATGGTGATGTAAGGTGTTCTTAGGAGCTATAAGGCATTTTACATTATACTAACGTTCTTTTCGTGTTGCTAATGTGGCATGAAGATTCGTAAGATGTACTAAGTTGTCGTACGATGATCAAATGACTCGGACGAATTCATTAAGTTTATTATGGAGGGTTAAGGTTTCGTATGGTGATGTAAGAAGTTGTTAGGAGGTGTAAGGCAACCTACATCATACTAACGTTCTTTTCGAGTTGCTAATGTGGCATGAAGAGTCGTAAGATGTACTAAGTTGTCGAACGATGATCAAATGACTCGGACGAATTCATTAGGCTTATTATGGTGGTTTAAGGTTTCGTATGGTGATGTAAGGTGTTCTTAGGAGCTTTAAGGCATCCTACATTATATTAACGTTCTTTTCGAGTTGTTAATGTGGCATGAAGAGTCGTAAGATGTACTAAGTTGTCGTACGATAATCAAATGACTCGCACGAATTCATTAGGCTTATTATGGAGGTTTAAGGTTTCGTATGGTGATGTAAGGTGTTCTTAGGAGCTATAAGGCATCCTACATTATACTAACGTTCTTTTCGAGTTGCTAATGTGGCATGAAGAGTCGTAAGATGTACTAAGTTGTCGAACGATGATCAAATGACTCAGACGAATTCATTAGGCTTATTATGGAGGTTTAAGGTTTCGTATGGTGATGTAAGGTGTTCTTAGGAGCTGTAAGGCATCCAACATCATACTAACGTTCTTTTCGAGTTGCTAATGTGGCATGAAGAGTCGTAAGATGTACTAAGTTGTCGTACGATGATCAAATGACTCAGACGAATTCATTAGGCTTATTATGGAGGTTTAAGGTTTCGTATGGTGATGTAAGGTGTTCTTAGGAGCTGTAAGGCATCCAACATCATACTAACGTTTTTTTCGAGTTGCTAATGTGGCATGAAGAGCCGTAAGATGTACTAAGTTGTCGTACGATGATCAAATGACTCGGACGAATTCATTAGGCTTATTATGGAGGTTTAAGGTTTCGTATGGTGATGTAAGGTGTTCTTAGGAGCTGTAAGGCATTCTACATTATACTAACGTTCTTTTCGAGTTGCTAATGTGGCATGAAGATTCGTAAGATGTACTAAGTTGTCGTACGTTGATCAAATGACTCGGACGAATTCATTAAGTTTATTATGGAGGTTTAAGGTTTCGTATGGTGATGTAAGAAGTTGTTAGGAGGTGTAAGGCAACCTACATCATACTAACGTTTTTTCGAGTTGCTAATGTGGCATGAAGAGTCGTAAGATGTACTAAGTTGTCGTACGATGATCAAATGACTCGGACGAATTCATTAGGCTTATTATGGTGGTTTAAGGTTTCGTATGGTAATGTAAGGTGTTCTTAGGAGCTGTAAGGCATCCTACATTATACTAACGTTCTTTTCGAGTTGCTAATGTGGCATGAAGAGTCATAAGATGTACTAAGTTGTCGTACGATGATCAAATAACTCGGACGAATTCATTAGGCTTATTATGGAGGTTTAAGGTTTCGTATGGTGATGTAAGGTGTTCTTAGGAGCTGTGAGGCATCCTACATTAAACTAACGTTCTTTTCGAGCTGCTAATGTGGCATGAAGAGTCGTAAGATGTACTAAGTTGTCGTACGATAATCAAATCACTCGGACGAATTCATTAGGCTTATTATGGAGGTTTAAGGTTTCGTATGGTGGTGTAAGGTGTTCTTAGGAGCTGTGAGGCATCCTACATTAAACTAATGTTTTTTTTGAGTTGCTAATGTGGCATAAAGAGTCGTAAGATGTACTAAGTTGACGTACGATGATCAAATGACTCAGACGAATTCATTAGGCTTATTATGGAGGTTTAAGGTTTCGTATGGTGATGTAAGGTGTTCTTAGGAGCTGTAAGGCATCCAACATCATACTAACGTTCTTTTCGAGTTGCTAATGTGGCATGAAGAGTCGTAAGATGTACTAAGTTGTCGTACGATGATCAAATGACTCGGACGAATTCATTAGGCTTATTATGGAGGTTTAAGGTTTCGTATGGTGATGTAAGGTGTTCTTAGGAGCTGTAAGGCATTCTACATTATACTAACGTTCTTTTCGAGTTGCTAATGTGGCATGAAGATTCGTAAGATGTACTAAGTTGTCGTAGGATGATCAAATGACTCGGACGAATTCATTAAGTTTATTATGGAGGGTTAAGGTTTCGTATGGTGATGTAAGAAGTTGTTAGGAGGTGTAAGGCAACCTACATCATACTAACGTTCTTTTCGAGTTGCTAATGTGGCATGAAGAGTCGTAAGATGTACTAAGTTGTCGTACGATGATCAAATGACTCGGACGAATTCATTAGGCTTATTATGGTGGTTTAAGGTTTCGTATGGTGATGTAAGGTGTTCTTAGGAGCTATAAGGCATTTTACATTATACTAACGTTCTTTTCGTGTTGCTAATGTGGCATGAAGATTCGTAAGATGTACTAAGTTGTCGTACGATGATCAAATGACTCGGACGAATTCATTAAGTTTATTATGGAGGGTTAAGGTTTCGTATGGTGATGTAAGAAGTTGTTAGGAGGTGTAAGGCAACCTACATCATACTAACGTTCTTTTCGAGTTGCTAATGTGGCATGAAGAGTCGTAAGATGTACTAAGTTGTCGAACGATGATCAAATGACTCAGACGAATTCATTAGGCTTATTATGGAGGTTTAAGGTTTCGTATGGTGATGTAAGGTGTTCTTAGGAGCTGTAAGGCATCCAACATCATACTAACGTTCTTTTCGAGTTGCTAATGTGGCATGAAGAGTCGTAAGATGTACTAAGTTGTCGTACGATGATCAAATGACTCGGACGAATTCATTAGGCTTATTATGGAGGTTTAAGGTTTCGTATGGTGATGTAAGGTGTTCTTAGGAGCTGTAAGGCATTCTACATTATACTAACGTTCTTTTCGAGTTGCTAATGTGGCATGAAGATTCGTAAGATGTACTAAGTTGTCGTAGGATGATCAAATGACTCGGACGAATTCATTAAGTTTATTATGGAGGTTTAAGGTTTCGTATGGTGATGTAAGAAGTTGTTAGGAGGTGTAAGGCAACCTACATCATACTAACGTTCTTTTCGAGTTGCTAATGTGGCATGAAGAGTCGTAAGATGTACTAAGTTGTCGTACGATGATCAAATGACTCGGACGAATTCATTAGGCTTATTATGGTGGTTTAAGGTTTCGTATGGTGATGTAAGGTGTTCTTAGGAGCTATAAGGCATTTTACATTATACTAACGTTCTTTTCGTGTTGCTAATGTGGCATGAAGATTCGTAAGATGTACTAAGTTGTCGTACGATGATCAAATGACTCGGACGAATTCATTAAGTTTATTATGGAGGGTTAAGGTTTCGTATGGTGATGTAAGAAGTTGTTAGGAGGTGTAAGGCAACCTACATCATACTAACGTTCTTTTCGAGTTGCTAATGTGGCATGAAGAGTCGTAAGATGTACTAAGTTGTCGAACGATGATCAAATGACTCAGACGAATTCATTAGGCTTATTATGGAGGTTTAAGGTTTCGTATGGTGATGTAAGGTGTTCTTAGGAGCTGTAAGGCATCCTACATTAAACTAATGTTTTTTCGAGTTGCTAATGTGGCATGAAGAGTCGTAAGATGTACTAAGTTGTCGTACGATAATCAAATGACTCGGACCAATTCATTAGGCTTATTATGGAGGTTTAAGGTTTCGTATGGTGATGTAAGGTGTTCTTAGGAGCTGTGAGGCATCCTACATTAAACTAATGTTCTTTTCGAGTTGCTAATGTGGCATGAAGAGTCGTAAGATGTACTAAGTTGCCGTACGATGATCAAATAACTCGGACGAATTCATTAGGCTTATTATGGAGGTTTAAGGTTTCGAATGGTGATGTAAGTTGTTCTTAGGAGCTGTAAGGCATCCAACATCATACTAACGTTCTTTTCAAGTTGCTAATGTGGCATGAAGAGTCGTAAGATGTACTAAGTTGTCGTACGATAATCAAATGACTCGGACCAATTCATTAGGCTTATTATGGAGGTTTAAGGTTTCGTATGGTGATGTAAGGTGTTCTTAGGAGCTGTGAGGCATCCTACATTAAACTAATGTTCTTTTCGAGTTGCTAATGTGGCATGAAGAGTCGTAAGATGTACTAAGTTGCCGTACGATGATCAAATAACTCTGACGAATTCATTAGGCTTATTATGGAGGTTTAAGGTTTCTTACTATTAGATCGTTTATCTGTGGTAGACTAGTTTGTTTGGATTGTATTGGTTAGTTATCATTTTTGTTTACATATGTGGGGGTTTGTCCCACATATGAACTAGTGAGGAACACATCCTCACTACTTGTACTTCATTGACGGTTGTCTTTATAATAGAATCACCGGGGTAACCCTTTACCCAAAAAAAAGTTGTTCTTAGGAGCTGTAAAGCATCCAACATCATACTAACGTTCTTTTCAAGTTGCTAATGTGGCATGAAGAGTCGTAAGATGTACTAAGTTGTCGTACGATAATCAAATGACTCGGACCAATTCATTAGGCTTATTATAGAGGTTTAAGGTTTTGTATGGTGATGTAAGGTGTTCTTAGGAGCTGTAAGGCATCTACATTATACTAACGTTCTTTTCGAGTTGCTAATGTGGCATGAAGAGTCATAAGATGTACTAAGTTGTCGTACGATGATCAAATAACTCGGACGAATTCATTAGGCTTATTATGGAGGTTTAAGGTTTCGTATGGTGATGTAAGGTGTTCTTAGGAGCTGTGAGGCATCCTACATTAAACTAATGTTTTTTTTGAGTTGCTAATGTGACATAAAGTGTCGTAAGATGTACTAAGTTGACGTACGATGATTAAATGACTCAGACGAATTCATTAGGCTTGTTCTGGAGGTTTAAGGTTTCGTATGGTGATGCAAGGTGTTCTTAGGAGCTGTAAGGCATCCAACATCATACTAACGTTCTTTTCGAGTTGCTAATGTGGCATGAAGAGTCGTAATATGTACTAAGTTGTCGTACGATGATCAAATAACTCGGACGAATTCATTAGGCTTATTATGGAGGTTTAAGGTTTCGTATGGTGATGTAAGGTGTTCTTAGGAGCTGTGAGGCATCCTACATTAAACTAATGTTCTTTTCGAGTTGCTAATGTGGCATGAAGAGTCGTAAGATGTACTAAGTTGCCGTACGATAATCAAATGACTCGGACGAATTCATTAGTCTTATTATGGAGGTTTAAGGTTTTCGTACGGTGATGTAAGGTGTTCTTAGGAGCTGTAAGGCATCCTACATTATACTAACGTTCTTTTCGAGTTGCTAATGTGGCATGAAGAGTCGTAAGATGTACTAAGTTGCCGTACGATGATCAAATAACTCAGACGAATTCATTAGGCTTATTATGGAGGTTTAAGGTTTCGTATGGTAATGTAAGGTTTTCTTTGGAGCTGTAAGGCATCCTACATTATACTAACGTTCTTTTCTAGTTGTTAATGTGGCATGAAGAGTCGTAAGATGTACTAAGTTGTCGTACGATGATCAAATGACTCGGACGAATTCATTAGGCTTATTATGGAGGTTTAAGGTTTCGTATGGTGATGTAAGATGTTGTTAGGAGGTGTAAGGCAACCTACATCATACTAACGTTCTTTTCGAGTTGCTAATGTGGCATGAAGAGTCGTAAGATGTACTAAGTTGTCGTACGATGATCAAATGACTCGGACGAATTCATTAGGCTTATTATGGAGGTTTAAGGTTTCGTATGGTGATGTAAGGTGTTATTAGGAGCTGTAAGGCATCCTACATTAAACTAACGTTCTTTTCGAGTTGCTAATGTGGCCTGAAGAGTCGTAAGATGTACTAAGTTGTCGTACGATGATCAAATGACTCGGACGAATTCATTAGGCTTATTATGGAGGTTTAAGGTTTCGTATGGTAATGTAAGGTTTTCTTTGGAGCTGTAAGGCATCCTACATTATACTAACGTTCTTTTCTAGTTGTTAATGTGGCATGAAGAGTCGTAAGATGTACTAAGTTGTCGTACGATGATCAAATGACTCGGACGAATTCATTAGGCTTATTATGGAGGTTTAAGGTTTCGTATGGTGATGTAAGATGTTGTTAGGAGGTGTAAGGCAACCTACAACATACTAACGTTCTTTTCGAGTTGCTAATGTGGCATGAAGAGTCGTAAGATGTACTAAGTTGTTGTACGATGATCAAATGACTCGGACGAATTCATTAGGCTTGTTATGGAGTTTTAAGGTTTCGTATGGTGATGTAAGGTGTTCTTAGGAGCTGTAAGGCATCCTACATTATACTAACGTTCTTTTCTAGTTGCTAATGGGGCATGAAGAGTCGTAAGATGTACTAAGTTGTCGTACGATGATCAAATAACTCGGACGAATTCATTAGGCTTATTATGGAGGTTTAAGGTTTCGTATGGTGATGTAAGGTGTTCTTAGGAGCTGTAAGGCATCCTACATTAAACTAATGTTCTTTTCGAGTTGCTAATGTGGCATGAAGAGTCGTAAGATGTACTAAGTTGCCGTACGATAATCAAATGACTCGGACGAATTCATTAGGCTTATTATGGAGGTTTAAGGTTTCGTATGGTGATGTAAGGTGTTCTTAGGAGCTGTAAGGCATCTTACATTATACTAACGTTCTTTTCGAGTTGCTAATGTGGCATGAAGAGTCATAAGATGTACTAAGTTGCCGTACGATGATCAAATAACTCAGACGAATTCATTAGGCTTATTATGGAGGTTTAAGGTTTCGTATGGTGATGTAAGGTGTTCTTATGAACTGTGAGGCATCCTACATTAAACTAATGTTCTTTTCGAGTTGCTAATGTGGCATGAAGAGTCGTAAGATGTACTAAGTTGCCGTACGATGATCAAATAACTCGGACGAATTCATTAGGCTTATTATGGAGGTTTAAGGTTTCGAATGGTGATGTAAGTTGTTCTTAGGAGCTGTAAGGCATCCAACATCATACTAACGTTCTTTTCAAGTTGCTAATGTGGCATGAAGAGTCGTAAGATGTACTAAGTTGTCGTACGATAATCAAATGACTCGGACCAATTCATTAGGCTTATTATGGAGGTTTAAGGTTTCGTATGGTGATGTAAGGTGTTCTTAGGAGCTGTGAGGCATCCTACATTAAACTAATGTTCTTTTCGAGTTGCTAATGTGGCATGAAGAGTCGTAAGATGTACTAAGTTGCCGTACGATGATCAAATAACTCGGACGAATTCATTAGGCTTATTATGGAGGTTTAAGGTTTCGAATGGTGATGTAAGTTGTTCTTAGGAGCTGTAAGGCATCCAACATCATACTAACGTTCTTTTCAAGTTGCTAATGTGGCATGAAGAGTCGTAAGATGTACTAAGTTGTCGTACGATAATCAAATGACTCGGACCAATTCATTAGGCTTATTATGGAGGTTTAAGGTTTCGTATGGTGATGTAAGGTGTTCTTAGGAGCTGTGAGGCATCCTACATTAAACTAATGTTCTTTTCGAGTTGCTAATGTGGCATGAAGAGTCGTAAGATGTACTAAGTTGCCGTACGATGATCAAATAACTCTGACGAATTCATTAGGCTTATTATGGAGGTTTAAGGTTTCTTACTATTAGATCGTTTATCTGTGGTAGACTAGTTTGTTTGGATTGTATTGGTTAGTTATCATTTTTGTTTACATATGTGGGGGTTTGTCCCACATATGAACTAGTGAGGAACACATCCTCACTACTTGTACTTCATTGACGGTTGTCTTTATAATAGAATCACCGGGGTAACCCTTTACCCAAAAAAAAGTTGTTCTTAGGAGCTGTAAAGCATCCAACATCATACTAACGTTCTTTTCAAGTTGCTAATGTGGCATGAAGAGTCGTAAGATGTACTAAGTTGTCGTACAATAATCAAATGACTCGGACCAATTCATTAGGCTTATTATAGAGGTTTAAGGTTTTGTATGGTGATGTAAGGTGTTCTTAGGAGCTGTAAGGCATCTACATTATACTAACGTTCTTTTCGAGTTGCTAATGTGGCATGAAGAGTCATAAGATGTACTAAGTTGTCGTACGATGATCAAATAACTCGGACGAATTCATTAGGCTTATTATGGAGGTTTAAGGTTTCGTATGGTGATGTAAGGTGTTCTTAGGAGCTGTGAGGCATCCTACATTAAACTAATGTTTTTTTTGAGTTGCTAATGTGACATAAAGTGTCGTAAGATGTACTAAGTTGACGTACGATGATTAAATGACTCAGACGAATTCATTAGGCTTGTTCTGGAGGTTTAAGGTTTCGTATGGTGATGCAAGGTGTTCTTAGGAGCTGTAAGGCATCCAACATCATACTAACGTTCTTTTCGAGTTGCTAATGTGGCATGAAGAGTCGTAATATGTACTAAGTTGTCGTACGATGATCAAATAACTCGGACGAATTCATTAGGCTTATTATGGAGGTTTAAGGTTTCGTATGGTGATGTAAGGTGTTCTTAGGAGCTGTGAGGCATCCTACATTAAACTAATGTTCTTTTCGAGTTGCTAATGTGGCATGAAGAGTCGTAAGATGTACTAAGTTGCCGTACGATAATCAAATGACTCGGACGAATTCATTAGTCTTATTATGGAGGTTTAAGGTTTTCGTACGGTGATGTAAGGTGTTCTTAGGAGCTGTAAGGCATCCTACATTATACTAACGTTCTTTTCGAGTTGCTAATGTGGCATGAAGAGTCGTAAGATGTACTAAGTTGCCGTACGATGATCAAATAACTCAGACGAATTCATTAGGCTTATTATGGAGGTTTAAGGTTTCGTATGGTAATGTAAGGTTTTCTTTGGAGCTGTAAGGCATCCTACATTATACTAACGTTCTTTTCTAGTTGTTAATGTGGCATGAAGAGTCGTAAGATGTACTAAGTTGTCGTACGATGATCAAATGACTCGGACGAATTCATTAGGCTTATTATGGAGGTTTAAGGTTTCGTATGGTGATGTAAGATGTTGTTAGGAGGTGTAAGGCAACCTACATCATACTAACGTTCTTTTCGAGTTGCTAATGTGGCATGAAGAGTCGTAAGATGTACTAAGTTGTCGTACGATGATCAAATGACTCGGACGAATTCATTAGGCTTATTATGGAGGTTTAAGGTTTCGTATGGTGATGTAAGGTGTTATTAGGAGCTGTAAGGCATCCTACATTAAACTAACGTTCTTTTCGAGTTGCTAATGTGGCCTGAAGAGTCGTAAGATGTACTAAGTTGTCGTACGATGATCAAATGACTCGGACGAATTCATTAGGCTTATTATGGAGGTTTAAGGTTTCGTATGGTAATGTAAGGTTTTCTTTGGAGCTGTAAGGCATCCTACATTATACTAACGTTCTTTTCTAGTTGTTAATGTGGCATGAAGAGTCGTAAGATGTACTAAGTTGTCGTACGATGATCAAATGACTCGGACGAATTCATTAGGCTTATTATGGAGGTTTAAGGTTTCGTATGGTGATGTAAGATGTTGTTAGGAGGTGTAAGGCAACCTACAACATACTAACGTTCTTTTCGAGTTGCTAATGTGGCATGAAGAGTCGTAAGATGTACTAAGTTGTCGTACGATGATCAATGGACTCGGACGAATTCATTAGGCTTGTTATGGAGTTTTAAGGTTTCGTATGGTGATGTAAGGTGTTCTTAGGAGCTGTAAGGCATCCTACATTATACTAACGTTCTTTTCTAGTTGCTAATGGGGCATGAAGAGTCGTAAGATGTACTAAGTTGTCGTACGATGATCAAATAACTCGGACGAATTCATTAGGCTTATTATGGAGGTTTAAGGTTTCGTATGGTGATGTAAGGTGTTCTTAGGAGCTGTAAGGCATCCTACATTAAACTAATGTTCTTTTCGAGTTGCTAATGTGGCATGAAGAGTCGTAAGATGTACTAAGTTGTCGTACGATGATCAAATGAGTCGGACGAATTCATTAGGCTTATTATGGAGGTTTAAGGTTTCGTATGGTGATGTAAGGTGTTCTTATGAACTGTGAGGCATCCTACATTAAACTAATGTTCTTTTCGAGTTGCTAATGTGGCATGAAGAGTCGTAAGATGTACTAAGTTGTCGTACGATGATCAAATGACTCGGACGAATTCATTAGGCTTATTATGGAGGTTTAAGGTTTCGTATGGTGATGTAAGGTGTTATTAGGAGCTGTAAGGCATCCTACATTAAACTAACGTTCTTTTCGAGTTGCTAATGTGGCCTGAAGAGTCGTAAGATGTACTAAGTTGTCGTACGATGATCAAATGACTCGGACGAATTCATTAGGCTTATTATGGAGGTTTAAGGTTTCGTATGGTGATGTAAGGTGTTCTTATGAACTGTGAGGCATCCTACATTAAACTAATGTTCTTTTCGAGTTGCTAATGTGGCATGAAGAGTCGTAAGATGTACTAAGTTGTCGTACGATGATCAAATGACTCGGACGAATTCATTAGGCTTATTATGGAGGTTTAAGGTTTCGTATGGTGATGTAAGGTGTTATTAGGAGCTGTAAGGCATCCTACATTAAACTAACGTTCTTTTCGAGTTGCTAATGTGGCCTGAAGAGTCGTAAGATGTACTAAGTAGTCGTACGATGATCAAATGACTCGGACGAATTCATTAGGCTTATTATGGAGGTTTAAGGTTTCGTATGGTAATGTAAGGTTTTCTTTGGAGCTGTAAGGCATCCTACATTATACTAACGTTCTTTTCTAGTTGTTAATGTGGCATGAAGAGTCGTAAGATGTACTAAGTTGTCGTACGATGATCAAATGACTCGGACGAATTCATTAGGCTTATTATGGAGGTTTAAGGTTTCGTATGGTGATGTAAGATGTTGTTAGGAGGTGTAAGGCAACCTACAACATACTAACGTTCTTTTCGAGTTGCTAATGTGGCATGAAGAGTCGTAAGATGTACTAAGTTGTCGTACGATGATCAAATGACTCGGACGAATTCATTAGGCTTGTTATGGAGTTTTAAGGTTTCGTATGGTGATGTAAGGTGTTCTTAGGAGCTGTAAGGCATCCTACATTATACTAACGTTCTTTTCTAGTTGCTAATGGGGCATGAAGAGTCGTAAGATGTACTAAGTTGTCGTACGATGATCAAATAACTCGGACGAATTCATTAGGCTTATTATGGAGGTTTAAGGTTTCGTATGGTGATGTAAGGTGTTCTTAGGAGCTGTAAGGCATCCTACATTAAACTAATGTTCTTTTCGAGTTGCTAATGTGGCATGAAGAGTCGTAAGATGTACTAAGTTGTCGTACGATGATCAAATGAGTCGGACGAATTCATTAGGCTTATTATGGAGGTTTAAGGTTTCGTATGGTGATGTAAGGTGTTCTTATGAACTGTGAGGCATCCTACATTAAACTAATGTTCTTTTCGAGTTGCTAATGTGGCATGAAGAGTCGTAAGATGTACTAAGTTGTCGTACGATGATCAAATAACTCGGACGAATTCATTAGGCTTATTATGGAGGTTTAAGGTTTCGAATGGTGATGTAAGTTGTTCTTAGGAGCTGTAAGGCATCCAACATCATACTAACGTTCTTTTCAAGTTGCTAATGTGGCATGAAGAGTCGTAAGATGTACTAAGTTGTCGTACGATAATCAAATGACTCGGACCAATTCATTAGGCTTATTATGGAGGTTTAAGGTTTCGTATGGTGATGTAAGGTGTTCTTAGGAGCTGTGAGGCATCCTACATTAAACTAATGTTCTTTTCGAGTTGCTAATGTGGCATGAAGAGTCGTAAGATGTACTAAGTTGCCGTACGATGATCAAATAACTCGGACGAATTCATTAGGCTTATTATGGAGGTTTAAGGTTTCTTACTATTAGATCGTTTATCTGTGGTAGACTAGTTTGTTTGGATTGCATTGGTTAGTTATCATTTTTGTTTACATATGTGGGGGTTTGTCCCACATATGAACTAGTGAGGAACACATCCTCACTACTTGTACTTCATTGACGGTTGTCTTTATAATAGAATCACCGGGGTAACCCTTTACCCAAAAAAAAGTTGTTCTTAGGAGCTGTAAGGCATCCAACATCATACTAACGTTCTTTTCAAGTTGCTAATGTGGCATGAAGAGTCGTAAGATGTACTAAGTTGTCGTACGATGATCAAATGAGTCGGACGAATTCATTAGGCTTATTATGGAGGTTTAAGGTTTCGTATGGTGATGTAAGGTGTTCTTATGAACTGTGAGGCATCCTACATTAAACTAATGTTCTTTTCGAGTTGCTAATGTGGCATGAAGAGTCGTAAGATGTACTAAGTTGTCGTACGATGATCAAATAACTCGGACGAATTCATTAGGCTTATTATGGAGGTTTAAGGTTTCGAATGGTGATGTAAGTTGTTCTTAGGAGCTGTAAGGCATCCAACATCATACTAACGTTCTTTTCAAGTTGCTAATGTGGCATGAAGAGTCGTAAGATGTACTAAGTTGTCGTACGATAATCAAATGACTCGGACCAATTCATTAGGCTTATTATGGAGGTTTAAGGTTTCGTATGGTGATGTAAGGTGTTCTTAGGAGCTGTGAGGCATCCTACATTAAACTAATGTTCTTTTCGAGTTGCTAATGTGGCATGAAGAGTCGTAAGATGTACTAAGTTGCCGTACGATGATCAAATAACTCGGACGAATTCATTAGGCTTATTATGGAGGTTTAAGGTTTCTTACTATTAGATCGTTTATCTGTGGTTGACTAGTTTGTTTGGATTGCATTGGTTAGTTATCATTTTTGTTTACATATGTGGGGGTTTGTCCCACATATGAACTAGTGAGGAACACATCCTCACTACTTGTACTTCATTGACGGTTGTCTTTATAATAGAATCACCGGGGTAACCCTTTACCCAAAAAAAAGTTGTTCTTAGGAGCTGTAAGGCATCCAACATCATACTAACGTTCTTTTCAAGTTGCTAATGTGGCATGAAGAGTCGTAAGATGTACTAAGTTGTCGTACGATAATCAAATGACTCGGACCAATTCATTAGGCTTATTATAGAGGTTTAAGGTTTTGTATGGTGATGTAAGGTGTTCTTAGGAGCTGTAAGGCATCTACATTATACTAACGTTCTTTTCGAGTTGCTAATGTGGCATGAAGAGTCATAAGATGTACTAAGTTGTCGTACGATGATCAAATAACTCGGACGAATTCATTAGGCTTATTATGGAGGTTTAAGGTTTCGTATGGTGATGTAAGGTGTTCTTAGGAGCTGTGAGGCATCCTACATTAAACTAATGTTTTTTTTGAGTTGCTAATGTGACATAAAGTGTCGTAAGATGTACTAAGTTGACGTACGATGATTAAATGACTCAGACGAATTCATTAGGCTTGTTCTGGAGGTTTAAGGTTTCGTATGGTGATGCAAGGTGTTCTTAGGAGCTGTAAGGCATCCAACATCATACTAACGTTCTTTTCGAGTTGCTAATGTGGCATGAAGAGTCGTAATATGTACTAAGTTGTCGTACGATGATCAAATAACTCGGACGAATTCATTAGGCTTATTATGGAGGTTTAAGGTTTCGTATGGTGATGTAAGGTGTTCTTAGGAGCTGTGAGGCATCCTACATTAAACTAATGTTCTTTTCGAGTTGCTAATGTGGCATGAAGAGTCGTAAGATGTACTAAGTTGCCGTACGATAATCAAATGACTCGGACGAATTCATTAGTCTTATTATGGAGGTTTAAGGTTTCGTATGGTGATGTAAGGTGTTCTTAGGAGCTGTAAGGCATCCTACATTATACTAACGTTCTTTTCGAGTTGCTAATGTGGCATGAAGAGTCGTAAGATGTACTAAGTTGCCGTACGATGATCAAATAACTCAGACGAATTCATTAGGCTTATTATGGAGGTTTAAGGTTTCGTATGGTAATGTAAGGTTTTCTTTGGAGCTGTAAGGCATCCTACATTATACTAACGTTCTTTTCTAGTTGTTAATGTGGCATGAAGAGTCGTAAGATGTACTAAGTTGTCGTACGATGATCAAATGACTCGGACGAATTCATTAGGCTTATTATGGAGGTTTAAGGTTTCGTATGGTGATGTAAGATGTTGTTAGGAGGTGTAAGGCAACCTACATCATACTAACGTTCTTTTCGAGTTGCTAATGTGGCATGAAGAGTCGTAAGATGTACTAAGTTGTCGTACGATGATCAAATGACTCGGACGAATTCATTAGTCTTATTATGGAGGTTTAAGGTTTTGTATGGTGATGTAAGGTGTTATTAGGAGCTGTAAGGCATCCTACATTAAACTAACGTTCTTTTCTAGTTGCTAATGGGGCATGAAGAGTCGTAAGATGTACTAAGTTGTCGTACGATGATCAAATGACTCGGACGAATTCATTAGGCTTATTATGGAGGTTTAAGGTTTCGTATGGTGATGTAAGGTGTTCTTAGGAGCTGTAAGGCATCCTACATTAAACTAATGTTCTTTTCGAGTTGCTAATGTGGCATGAAGAGTCGTAAGATGTACTAAGTTGTCGTACGATGATCAAATGACTCGGACGAATTCATTAGGCTTATTATGGAGGTTTAAGGTTTCGTATGGTGATGTAAGATGTTTTTAGGAGGTGTAAGGCAACCTACATCATACTAACGTTCTTTTCGAGTTGCTAATGTGGCATGAAGAGTCGTAAGATGTACTAAGTTGTCGTACGATGATCAAATGACTCGGACGAATTCATTAGGCTTGTTATGGAGTTTTAAGGTTTCGTATGGTGATGTAAGGTGTTCTTAGGAGCTGTAAGGCATCCTACATTATACTAACGTTCTTTTCTAGTTGCTAATGTGGCATGAAGAGTCGTAAGATGTACTAAGTTGTCGTACGATGATCAAATGACTCGGACGAATTCATTAGGCTTGTTATGGAGTTTTAAGGTTTCGTATGGTGATGTAAGGTGTTCTTAGGAGCTGTAAGGCATCCTACATTATACTAACGTTCTTTTCTAGTTGCTAATGGGGCATGAAGAGTCGTAAGATGTACTAAGTTGTCGTACGATGATCAAATGACTCGGACGAATTCATTAGGCTTATTATGGAGGTTTAAGGTTTCGTATGGTGATGTAAGGTGTTCTTAGGAGCTGTAAGGCATCCTACATTAAACTAATGTTCTTTTCGAGTTGCTAATGTGGCATGAAGAGTCGTAAGATGTACTAAGTTGTCGTACGATGATCAAATGAGTCGGAGGAATTCATTAGGCTTATTATGGAGGTTTAAGGTTTCGTATGGTGATGTAAGGTGTTATTAGGAGCTGTAAGGCATCCTACATCATACTAACGTTCTTTTCGAGTTGCTAATGTGGCATGAAGAGTCGTAAGATGTGCTAAGTTGTCGTACGATGATCAAATGACTCGGACGAATTCATTAGGCTTATTATGGAGGTTTAAGGTTTCGTATGGTGATGTAAGATGTTTTTAGGAGGTGTAAGGCAACCTACATCATACTAACGTTCTTTTCGAGTTGCTAATGTGGCATGAAGAGTCGTAAGATGTACTAAGTTGTCGTACGATGATCAAATGACTCGGACGAATTCATTAGGCTTGTTATGGAGTTTTAAGGTTTCGTATGGTGATGTAAGGTGTTCTTAGGAGCTGTAAGGCATCCTACATTATACTAACGTTCTTTTCTAGTTGCTAATGTGGCATGAAGAGTCGTAAGATGTACTAAGTTGTCGTACGATGATCAAATGACTCGGACGAATTCATTAGGCTTATTATGGAGGTTTAAGGTTTCGTATGGTGATGTAAGCTGTTCTTAGGAGCTGTAAGGCATCCTACATTAAACTAATGTTCTTTTCGAGTTGCTAATGTGGCATGAAGAGTCGTAAGATGTACTAAGTTGTCGTACGATGATCAAATGACTGGGATGAATTCATTAGGCTTATTATGGAGGTTTAAGGTTTCGTATGGTGATGTAAGGTGTTCTTAGGAGCTGTAAGGCATCCTACATTATACTAACGTTCTTTTCGAGTTGTTAATGTGGCATGAAGAGTCGTAAGATGTACTAAGTTGTCGTACGATGATCAAATGACTCGGACGAATTCATTAGGCTTATTATGGAGGTTTAAGGTTTCGTATGGTGATGTAAGGTGTTCTTAGGAGCTGTAAGGCATCCTACATCATACTAACGTTCTTTTCGAGTTGCTAATGTGGCATGAAGAGTCGTAAGATGTACTAAGTTGTCGTACGATGATCAAATGACTCGGACGAATTCATAAGGTTTATTATGGATGTCTAAGTTTACGTACGGTATTGGAAGGTATTGTTAGGAGTTGTAAGGCGTCCTACATTATACTTACGTTTTTTTTTAGTTGCTAATGTGGCATGACGAGTTGTAAGATGTACTAAGTTGTTGTACGATGATCAAATGACTCAGACGAGTTCATTAGGCTTATTATGGAGGTTTAAGGTTTCGTATGGTGATGTAAGGTGTTCTTAGGAGCTGTAAGGCATCCTACATTAAACTAACGTTCTTTTGGAGTTGCTAATGTGGCATGAAGAGTCGTAAGATGTACTAAGTTGTCGTACGATGATCAAATGACTCGGACGAATTCATTAGGCTTATTATGGAGGTTTAAGGTTTCGTATGGTGATGTAAGGTGTTATTAGGAGCTGTAAGGCATCCTACATTATACTAACGTTCTTTTCGAGTTGCTAATGTGGCATGAAGATTCGTAAGATGACTAAGTTATCGTACGATGATCAAATGACTCGGACGACATTAGGTATGGAGGTTTAAGGTTTCGTATGGTGATGTAAGGTGTTCTTAGGAGCTGTAAGGCATCCTACATTAAACTAACGTTCTTTTGGAGTTGCTAATGTGGCATGAAGAGTCGTAAGATGTACTAAGTTGTCGTACGATGATCAAATGACTCGGACGAATTCATTAGGCTTATTATGGAGGTTTAAGGTTTCGTATGGTGATGTAAGGTGTTATTAGGAGCTGTAAGGCATCCTACATTATACTAACGTTCATTTCGAGTTGCTAATGTGGCATGAAGATTCGTAAGATGACTAAGTTATCGTACGATGATCAAATGACTCGGACGACATTAGGTATGGAGGTTTAAGGTTTCGTATGGTGATGTAAGGTGTTCTTAGGAGCTGTAAGGCATCCTACATTAAACTAACGTTCTTTTCGAGTTGCTAATGTGGCATGAAGAGTCGTAAGATGTACTAAGTTGTCGTACGATGATCAAATGACTCGGACGAATTTATTAGGCTTATTATGGAGGTTTAAGGTTTCGTATGGTGATGTAAGGTGTTCTTAGGAGCTGTAAGGCATCCTACATCATACTAACGTTCTTTTCGAGTTGCTAATGTGGTATGAAGAGTCGTAAGATGTACAAAGTTGTCGTACGATGATCAAATGACTCGAACGAATTCATTAGGCTTATTATGGAGGTTTAAGGTTTCGTATGGTGATGTAAGGTGTTATTAGGAGCTGTAAGGCATCCTACATTAAACTAACGTTCTTTTCGAGTTGCTAATGTGGCATGAAGAGTCGTAAGATGTACTAAGTTGTCGTACGATGATCAAATGACTCGGACGAATTCATTAGGCTTATTATGGAGGTTTAAGGTTTCGTATGGTAATGTAAGGTTTTCTTTGGAGCTGTAAGGCATCCTACATTATACTAACGTTCTTTTCTAGTTGTTAATGTGGCATGAAGAGTCGTAAGATGTACTAAGTTGTCGTACGATGATCAAATGACTCGGACGAATTCATTAGGCTTATTATGGAGGTTTAAGGTTTCGTATGGTGATGTAAGATGTTGTTAGGAGGTGTAAGGCAACCTACATCATACTAACGTTCTTTTCGAGTTGCTAATGTGGCATGAAGAGTCGTAAGATGTACTAAGTTGTCGTACGATGATCAAATGACTCGGACGAATTCATTAGGCTTGTTATGGAGTTTTAAGGTTTCGTATGGTGATGTAAGGTGTTCTTAGGAGCTGTAAGGCATCCTACATTATACTAACGTTCTTTTCTAGTTGCTAATGGGGCATGAAGAGTCGTAAAATGTACTAAGTTGTCGTACGATGATCAAATGACTCGGACGAATTCATTAGGCTTATTATGGAGGTTTAAGGTTTCGTATGGTGATGTAAGGTGTTCTTAGGAGCTGTAAGGCATCCTACATTATACTAACGTTCTTTTCGAGTTGCTAATGTGGCATGAAGATTCGTAAGATGACTAAGTTATCGTACGATGATCAAATGACTCGGACGACATTAGGTATTGAGGTTTAAGGTTTCGTATGGTGATGTAAGGTGTTCTTAGGAGCTGTAAGGCATCCTACATTAAACTAACGTTCTTTTCGAGTTGCTAATGTGGCATGAAGAGTCGTAAGATGTACTAAGTTGTCGTACGATGATCAAATGACTCGGACGAATTCATTAGGCTTATTATGGAGGTTTAAGGTTTCGTATGGTGATGTAAGATGTTGTTAGGAGGTGTAAGGCAACCTACATCATACTAACGTTCTTTTCGAGTTGCTAATGTGGCATGAAGAGTCGTAAGATATACTAAGTTGTGGTACGATGATCAAATGAGTCGGACGAATTCATTAGGCTTATTATGGAGGTTTAAGGTTTCGTATGGTGATGTAAGGTGTTCTTAGCAGCTGTAAGGCATCCTACATCATACTAACGTTCTTTTCGAGTTGCAAATGTGGCATGAAGAGTCGTAAGATGTGCTAAGTTGTCGTACGATGATCAAATGACTCGGACGAATTCATTAGGCTTATTATGGTGGTTTAAGGTTTCGTATGGTGATGTAAGGTGTTCTTAGGAGCTGTAAGGCATCCTACATTAAACTAATGTTCTTTTCGAGTTGCTAATGTGGCATGAAGAGTCGTAAGATGTACTAAGTTGTCGTACGATGATCAAATGACTGGGATGAATTCATTAGGCTTTTTATGGAGGTTTAAGGTTTCGTATGGTGATGTAAGGTGTTCTTAGGAGCTGTAAGGCATCCTACATCATACTAACGTTCTTTTCGAGTTGTTAATGTGGCATGAAGAGTCGTAAGATGTACTAAGTTGTCGTACGATGATCAAATGACTCGGACGAATTCAATAGGCTTATTATGGAGGTTTAAGGTTTCGTATGGTGATTTAAGGTGTTCTTAGGAGCTGTAAGGCATCCTACATCATACTAACGTTCTTTTCGAGTTGCTAATGTGGCATGAAGAGTCGTAAGATGTACTAAGTTGACGTACGATGATCAAATGACTCGGACGAATTCATTAGGCTTGTTATGGAGTTTTAAGGTTTCGTATGGTGATGTAAGGTGTTCTTAGGAGCTATAAGGCATCCTACATTATACTAACGTTCTTTTCTAGTTGCTAATGGGGCATGAAGATTCGTAAGATGTACTAAGTTGTCGTACGATGATCAAATGAGTCGGACGAATTCATTAGGCTTATTATGGAGGTTTAAGGTTTCGTATGGTGATGTAAGGTGTTCTTAGCAGCTGTAAGGCATCCTACATCATACTAACGTTCTTTTCGAGTTGCTAATGTGGCATGAAGAGTCGTAAGATGTGCTAAGTTGTCGTACGATGATCAAATGACTCGGACGAATTCATTAGGCTTATTATGGAGGTTTAAGGTTTCGTATGGTGATGTAAGATGTTTTTAGGAGGTGTAAGGCAACCTACATCATACTAACGTTCTTTTCGAGTTGCTAATGTGGCATGAAGAGTCGTAAGATGTACTAAGTTGTCGTACGATGATCAAATGACTCGGACGAATTCATTAGGCTTGTTATGGAGTTTTAAGGTTTCGTATGGTGATGTAAGGTGTTCTTAGGAGCTGTAAGGCATCCTACATTATACTAACGTTCTTTTCTAGTTGCTAATGGGGCATGAAGAGTCGTAAAATGTACTAAGTTGTCGTACGATGATCAAATGACTCGGACGAATTCATTAGGCTTATTATGGAGGTTTAAGGTTTCGTATGGTGATGTAAGGTGTTCTTAGGAGCTGTAAGGCATCCTACATTATACTAACGTTCTTTTCGAGTTGCTAATGTGGCATGAAGATTCGTAAGATGACTAAGTTATCGTACGATGATCAAATGACTCGGACGACATTAGGTATTGAGGTTTAAGGTTTCGTATGGTGATGTAAGGTGTTCTTAGGAGCTGTAAGGCATCCTACATTAAACTAACGTTCTTTTCGAGTTGCTAATGTGGCATGAAGAGTCGTAAGATGTACTAAGTTGTCGTACGATGATCAAATGACTCGGACGAATTCATTAGGCTTATTATGGAGGTTTAAGGTTTCGTATGGTGATGTAAGATGTTGTTAGGAGGTGTAAGGCAACCTACATCATACTAACGTTCTTTTCGAGTTGCTAATGTGGCATGAAGAGTCGTAAGATATACTAAGTTGTGGTACGATGATCAAATGAGTCGGACGAATTCATTAGGCTTATTATGGAGGTTTAAGGTTTCGTATGGTGATGTAAGGTGTTCTTAGCAGCTGTAAGGCATCCTACATCATACTAACGTTCTTTTCGAGTTGCAAATGTGGCATGAAGAGTCGTAAGATGTGCTAAGTTGTCGTACGATGATCAAATGACTCGGACGAATTCATTAGGCTTATTATGGTGGTTTAAGGTTTCGTATGGTGATGTAAGGTGTTCTTAGGAGCTGTAAGGCATCCTACATTAAACTAATGTTCTTTTCGAGTTGCTAATGTGGCATGAAGAGTCGTAAGATGTACTAAGTTGTCGTACGATGATCAAATGACTGGGATGAATTCATTAGGCTTTTTATGGAGGTTTAAGGTTTCGTATGGTGATGTAAGGTGTTCTTAGGAGCTGTAAGGCATCCTACATTATACTAACGTTCTTTTCGAGTTGTTAATGTGGCATGAAGAGTCGTAAGATGTACTAAGTTGTCGTACGATGATCAAATGACTCGGACGAATTCAATAGGCTTATTATGGAGGTTTAAGGTTTCGTATGGTGATTTAAGGTGTTCTTAGGAGCTGTAAGGCATCCTACATCATACTAACGTTCTTTTCGAGTTGCTAATGTGGCATGAAGAGTCGTAAGATGTACTAAGTTGACGTACGATGATCAAATGACTCGGACGAATTCATTAGGCTTGTTATGGAGTTTTAAGGTTTCGTATGGTGATGTAAGGTGTTCTTAGGAGCTATAAGGCATCCTACATTATACTAACGTTCTTTTCTAGTTGCTAATGGGGCATGAAGATTCGTAAGATGTACTAAGTTGTCGTACGATGATCAAATGAGTCGGACGAATTCATTAGGCTTATTATGGAGGTTTAAGGTTTCGTATGGTGATGTAAGGTGTTCTTAGCAGCTGTAAGGCATCCTACATCATACTAACGTTCTTTTCGAGTTGCTAATGTGGCATGAAGAGTCGTAAGATGTGCTAAGTTGTCGTACGATGATCAAATGACTCGGACGAATTCATTAGGCTTATTATGGAGGTTTAAGGTTTCGTATGGTGATGTAAGATGTTTTTAGGAGGTGTAAGGCAACCTACATCATACTAACGTTCTTTTCGAGTTGCTAATGTGGCATGAAGAGTCGTAAGATGTACTAAGTTGTCGTACGATGATCAAATGACTCGGACGAATTCATTAGGCTTGTTATGGAGTTTTAAGGTTTCGTATGGTGATGTAAGGTGTTCTTAGGAGCTGTAAGGCATCCTACATTATACTAACGTTCTTTTCTAGTTGCTAATGGGGCATGAAGAGTCGTAAAATGTACTAAGTTGTCGTACGATGATCAAATGACTCGGACGAATTCATTAGGCTTATTATGGAGGTTTAAGGTTTCGTATGGTGATGTAAGGTGTTCTTAGGAGCTGTAAGGCATCCTACATTATACTAACGTTCTTTTCGAGTTGCTAATGTGGCATGAAGATTCGTAAGATGACTAAGTTATCGTACGATGATCAAATGACTCGGACGACATTAGGTATTGAGGTTTAAGGTTTCGTATGGTGATGTAAGGTGTTCTTAGGAGCTGTAAGGCATCCTACATTAAACTAACGTTCTTTTCGAGTTGCTAATGTGGCATGAAGAGTCGTAAGATGTACTAAGTTGTCGTACGATGATCAAATGACTCGGACGAATTCATTAGGCTTATTATGGAGGTTTAAGGTTTCGTATGGTGATGTAAGATGTTGTTAGGAGGTGTAAGGCAACCTACATCATACTAACGTTCTTTTCGAGTTGCTAATGTGGCATGAAGAGTCGTAAGATATACTAAGTTGTGGTACGATGATCAAATGAGTCGGACGAATTCATTAGGCTTATTATGGAGGTTTAAGGTTTCGTATGGTGATGTAAGGTGTTCTTAGCAGCTGTAAGGCATCCTACATCATACTAACGTTCTTTTCGAGTTGCAAATGTGGCATGAAGAGTCGTAAGATGTGCTAAGTTGTCGTACGATGATCAAATGACTCGGACGAATTCATTAGGCTTATTATGGTGGTTTAAGGTTTCGTATGGTGATGTAAGGTGTTCTTAGGAGCTGTAAGGCATCCTACATTAAACTAATGTTCTTTTCGAGTTGCTAATGTGGCATGAAGAGTCGTAAGATGTACTAAGTTGTCGTACGATGATCAAATGACTGGGATGAATTCATTAGGCTTTTTATGGAGGTTTAAGGTTTCGTATGGTGATGTAAGGTGTTCTTAGGAGCTGTAAGGCATCCTACATTATACTAACGTTCTTTTCGAGTTGTTAATGTGGCATGAAGAGTCGTAAGATGTACTAAGTTGTCGTACGATGATCAAATGACTCGGACGAATTCAATAGGCTTATTATGGAGGTTTAAGGTTTCGTATGGTGATTTAAGGTGTTCTTAGGAGCTGTAAGGCATCCTACATCATACTAACGTTCTTTTCGAGTTGCTAATGTGGCATGAAGAGTCGTAAGATGTACTAAGTTGACGTACGATGATCAAATGACTCGGACGAATTCATTAGGCTTGTTATGGAGTTTTAAGGTTTCGTATGGTGATGTAAGGTGTTCTTAGGAGCTATAAGGCATCCTACATTATACTAACGTTCTTTTCTAGTTGCTAATGGGGCATGAAGATTCGTAAGATGTACTAAGTTGTCGTACGATGATCAAATGAGTCGGACGAATTCATTAGGCTTATTATGGAGGTTTAAGGTTTCGTATGGTGATGTAAGGTGTTCTTAGCAGCTGTAAGGCATCCTACATCATACTAACGTTCTTTTCGAGTTGCTAATGTGGCATGAAGAGTCGTAAGATGTGCTAAGTTGTCGTACGATGATCAAATGACTCGGACGAATTCATTAGGCTTATTATGGAGGTTTAAGGTTTCGTATGGTGATGTAAGATGTTTTTAGGAGGTGTAAGGCAACCTACATCATACTAACGTTCTTTTCGAGTTGCTAATGTGGCATGAAGAGTCGTAAGATGTACTAAGTTGTCGTACGATGATCAAATGACTCGGACGAATTCATTAGGCTTGTTATGGAGTTTTAAGGTTTCGTATGGTGATGTAAGGTGTTCTTAGGAGCTGTAAGGCATCCTACATTATACTAACGTTCTTTTCTAGTTGCTAATGGGGCATGAAGAGTCGTAAAATGTACTAAGTTGTCGTACGATGATCAAATGACTCGGACGAATTCATTAGGCTTATTATGGAGGTTTAAGGTTTCGTATGGTGATGTAAGGTGTTCTTAGGAGCTGTAAGGCATCCTACATTATACTAACGTTCTTTTCGAGTTGCTAATGTGGCATGAAGATTCGTAAGATGACTAAGTTATCGTACGATGATCAAATGACTCGGACGACATTAGGTATTGAGGTTTAAGGTTTCGTATGGTGATGTAAGGTGTTCTTAGGAGCTGTAAGGCATCCTACATTAAACTAACGTTCTTTTCGAGTTGCTAATGTGGCATGAAGAGTCGTAAGATGTACTAAGTTGTCGTACGATGATCAAATGACTCGGACGAATTCATTAGGCTTATTATGGAGGTTTAAGGTTTCGTATGGTGATGTAAGATGTTGTTAGGAGGTGTAAGGCAACCTACATCATACTAACGTTCTTTTCGAGTTGCTAATGTGGCATGAAGAGTCGTAAGATATACTAAGTTGTGGTACGATGATCAAATGAGTCGGACGAATTCATTAGGCTTATTATGGAGGTTTAAGGTTTCGTATGGTGATGTAAGGTGTTCTTAGCAGCTGTAAGGCATCCTACATCATACTAACGTTCTTTTCGAGTTGCAAATGTGGCATGAAGAGTCGTAAGATGTGCTAAGTTGTCGTACGATGATCAAATGACTCGGACGAATTCATTAGGCTTATTATGGTGGTTTAAGGTTTCGTATGGTGATGTAAGGTGTTCTTAGGAGCTGTAAGGCATCCTACATTAAACTAATGTTCTTTTCGAGTTGCTAATGTGGCATGAAGAGTCGTAAGATGTACTAAGTTGTCGTACGATGATCAAATGACTGGGATGAATTCATTAGGCTTTTTATGGAGGTTTAAGGTTTCGTATGGTGATGTAAGGTGTTCTTAGGAGCTGTAAGGCATCCTACATTATACTAACGTTCTTTTCGAGTTGTTAATGTGGCATGAAGAGTCGTAAGATGTACTAAGTTGTCGTACGATGATCAAATGACTCGGACGAATTCAATAGGCTTATTATGGAGGTTTAAGGTTTCGTATGGTGATTTAAGGTGTTCTTAGGAGCTGTAAGGCATCCTACATCATACTAACGTTCTTTTCGAGTTGCTAATGTGGCATGAAGAGTCGTAAGATGTACTAAGTTGACGTACGATGATCAAATGACTCGGACGAATTCATTAGGCTTGTTATGGAGTTTTAAGGTTTCGTATGGTGATGTAAGGTGTTCTTAGGAGCTATAAGGCATCCTACATTATACTAACGTTCTTTTCTAGTTGTTAATGGGGCATGAAGATTCGTAAGATGTACTAAGTTGTCGTACGATGATCAAATGAGTCGGACGAATTCATTAGGCTTATTATGGAGGTTTAAGGTTTCGTATGGTGATGTAAGGTGTTCTTAGCAGCTGTAAGGCATCCTACATCATACTAACGTTCTTTTCGAGTTGCTAATGTGGCATGAAGAGTCGTAAGATGTGCTAAGTTGTCGTACGATGATCAAATGACTCGGACGAATTCATTAGGCTTATTATGGAGGTTTAAGGTTTCGTATGGTGATGTAAGATGTTTTTAGGAGGTGTAAGGCAACCTACATCATACTAACGTTCTTTTCGAGTTGCTAATGTGGCATGAAGAGTCGTAAGATGTACTAAGTTGTCGTACGATGATCAAATGACTCGGACGAATTCATTAGGCTTGTTATGGAGTTTTAAGGTTTCGTATGGTGATGTAAGGTGTTCTTAGGAGCTGTAAGGCATCCTACATTATACTAACGTTCTTTTCTAGTTGCTAATGGGGCATGAAGAGTCGTAAGATGTACTAAGTTGTCGTACGATGATCAAATGACTCGGACGAATTCATTAGGCTTATTATGGAGGTTTAAGGTTTCGTATGGTGATGTAAGGTGTTCTTAGGAGCTGTAAGGCATCCTACATTAAACTAATGTTCTTTTCGAGTTGCTAATGTGGCATGAAGAGTCGTAAGATGTACTAAGTTGTGGTACGATGATCAAATGACTCAGACGAATTCATTAGGCTTATTATGGAGGTTTAAGGTTTCGTATGGTGATGTAAGATGTTGTTAGGAGGTGTAAGGCAACCTACATCATACTAACGTTCTTTTCGAGTTGCTAATGTGGCATGAAGAGTCGTAAGATGTACTAAGTTGTCGTACGATGATCAAATGACTCGGACGAATTCATTAGGCTTGTTATGGAGTTTTAAGGTTTCGTATGGTGATGTAAGGTGTTCTTAGGAGCTGTAAGGCATCCTACATTATACTAACGTTCTTTTCTAGTTGCTAATGGGGCATGAAGAGTCGTAAAATGTACTAAGTTGTCGTACGATGATCAAATGACTCGGACGAATTCATTAGGCTTATTATGGAGGTTTAAGGTTTCGTATGGTGATGTAAGGTGTTCTTAGGAGCTGTAAGGCATCCTACATTATACTAACGTTCTTTTCGAGTTGCTAATGTGGCATGAAGATTCGTAAGATGACTAAGTTATCGTACGATGATCAAATGACTCGGACGACATTAGGTATTGAGGTTTAAGGTTTCGTATGGTGATGTAAGGTGTTCTTAGGAGCTGTAAGGCATCCTACATTAAACTAACGTTCTTTTCGAGTTGCTAATGTGGCATGAAGAGTCGTAAGATGTACTAAGTTGTCGTACGATGATCAAATGACTCGGACGAATTCATTAGGCTTATTATGGAGGTTTAAGGTTTCGTATGGTGATGTAAGATGTTGTTAGGAGGTGTAAGGCAACCTACATCATACTAACGTTCTTTTCGAGTTGCTAATGTGGCATGAAGAGTCGTAAGATATACTAAGTTGTGGTACGATGATCAAATGAGTCGGACGAATTCATTAGGCTTATTATGGAGGTTTAAGGTTTCGTATGGTGATGTAAGGTGTTCTTAGCAGCTGTAAGGCATCCTACATCATACTAACGTTCTTTTCGAGTTGCAAATGTGGCATGAAGAGTCGTAAGATGTGCTAAGTTGTCGTACGATGATCAAATGACTCGGACGAATTCATTAGGCTTATTATGGTGGTTTAAGGTTTCGTATGGTGATGTAAGGTGTTCTTAGGAGCTGTAAGGCATCCTACATTAAACTAATGTTCTTTTCGAGTTGCTAATGTGGCATGAAGAGTCGTAAGATGTACTAAGTTGTCGTACGATGATCAAATGACTGGGATGAATTCATTAGGCTTTTTATGGAGGTTTAAGGTTTCGTATGGTGATGTAAGGTGTTCTTAGGAGCTGTAAGGCATCCTACATTATACTAACGTTCTTTTCGAGTTGTTAATGTGGCATGAAGAGTCGTAAGATGTACTAAGTTGTCGTACGATGATCAAATGACTCGGACGAATTCAATAGGCTTATTATGGAGGTTTAAGGTTTCGTATGGTGATTTAAGGTGTTCTTAGGAGCTGTAAGGCATCCTACATCATACTAACGTTCTTTTCGAGTTGCTAATGTGGCATGAAGAGTCGTAAGATGTACTAAGTTGACGTACGATGATCAAATGACTCGGACGAATTCATTAGGCTTGTTATGGAGTTTTAAGGTTTCGTATGGTGATGTAAGGTGTTCTTAGGAGCTATAAGGCATCCTACATTATACTAACGTTCTTTTCTAGTTGCTAATGGGGCATGAAGATTCGTAAGATGTACTAAGTTGTCGTACGATGATCAAATGAGTCGGACGAATTCATTAGGCTTATTATGGAGGTTTAAGGTTTCGTATGGTGATGTAAGGTGTTCTTAGCAGCTGTAAGGCATCCTACATCATACTAACGTTCTTTTCGAGTTGCTAATGTGGCATGAAGAGTCGTAAGATGTGCTAAGTTGTCGTACGATGATCAAATGACTCGGACGAATTCATTAGGCTTATTATGGAGGTTTAAGGTTTCGTATGGTGATGTAAGATGTTTTTAGGAGGTGTAAGGCAACCTACATCATACTAACGTTCTTTTCGAGTTGCTAATGTGGCATGAAGAGTCGTAAGATGTACTAAGTTGTCGTACGATGATCAAATGACTCGGACGAATTCATTAGGCTTGTTATGGAGTTTTAAGGTTTCGTATGGTGATGTAAGGTGTTCTTAGGAGCTGTAAGGCATCCTACATTATACTAACGTTCTTTTCTAGTTGCTAATGGGGCATGAAGAGTCGTAAGATGTACTAAGTTGTCGTACGATGATCAAATGACTCGGACGAATTCATTAGGCTTATTATGGAGGTTTAAGGTTTCGTATGGTGATGTAAGGTGTTCTTAGGAGCTGTAAGGCATCCTACATTAAACTAATGTTCTTTTCGAGTTGCTAATGTGGCATGAAGAGTCGTAAGATGTACTAAGTTGTGGTACGATGATCAAATGACTCGGACGAATTCAATAGGCTTATTATGGAGGTTAAAGGTTTCGTATGGTGATGTAAGGTGTTCTTAGGAGCTGTAAGGCATTCTACATTATACTAACGTTCTTTTCGAGTTGCTAATGTGGCATGAAGAGTCGTAAGATGTACTAAGTTGTCGTACGATGATCAAATGACTCGGACGAATTCATTAGGCTTATTATGGAGGTTTAAGGTTTCGTATGGTGATGTAAGGTGTTATTAGGAGCTGTAAGGCATCCTACATTAAACTAACGTTCTTTTCGAGTTGCTAATGTGGCCTGAAGAGTCGTAAGATGTACTAAGTTGTCGTACGATGATCAAATGACTCGGACGAATTCATTAGGCTTATTATGAAGGTTTAAGGTTTCGTATGGTGATGTAAGGTGTTCTTAGGAGCTGTAAGGCATCCTACATCATACTAACGTTCTTTTCGAGTTGCTAATGTGGCATGAAGAGTCGTAAGATGTACTAAGTTGTCGTACGATGATCAAATGACTCGGACGAATTCATTAGGCTTATTATGGAGGTTTAAGGTTTCGTATGGTGATGTAAGGTGTTCTTAGGAGCTGTAAGGCATCCTACATTAAACATTAAACTAACGTTCTTTTCGAGTTGCTAATGTGGCATGAAGAGTCGTAAGATGTACTAAGTTGTCGTACGATGATCAAATGACTCGGACGAATTCATTATGCTTATTATGGAGGTTTAAGGTTTCGTATGGTGATGTAAGATGTTGTTAGGAGGTGTAAGGCAACCTACATCATACTAACGTTCTTTTCGAGTTGCTAATGTGGCATGAAGAGTCGTAAGATGTACTAAGTTGTCGTACGATGATCAAATGACTCGGACGAATTCATTAGGCTTGTTCTGGGGTTTTAAGGTTTCGTATGGTGATGTAAGGTGTTCTTAGGAGCTGTAAGGCATCCTACATTATACTAACGTTCTTTTCTAGTTGCTAATGGGGCATGAAGAGTCGTAAGATGTACTAAGTTGTCGTACGATGATCAAATGACTCGGACGAATTCATTAGGCTTATTATGGAGGTTTAAGGTTTCGTATGGTGATGTAAGGTGTTCTTAGGAGCTGTAAGGCATCCTACATTAAACTAATGTTCTTTTCGAGTTGCTAATGTGGCATGAAGAGTCGTAAGATGTACTAAGTTGTTGTACGATGATCAAATGAGTCGGACGAATTCATTAGGCTTATTATGGAGGTTTAAGGTTTCGTATGGTGATGTAAGGTGTTCTTAGCAGCTGTAAGGCATCCTACATCATACTAACGTTCTTTTCGAGTTGCTAATGTGGCATGAAGAGTCGTAAGATGTGCTAAGTTGTCGTACGATGATCAAATGACTCGGACGAATTCATTAGGCTTATTATGGAGGTTTAAGGTTTCGTATGGTGATGTAAGATGTTTTTAGGAGGTGTAAGGCAACCTACATCATACTAACGTTCTTTTCGAGTTGCTAATGTGGCATGAAGAGTCGTAAGATGTACTAAGTTGTCGTACGATGATCAAATGACTCGGACGAATTCATTAGGCTTGTTATGGAGTTTTAAGGTTTCGTATGGTGATGTAAGGTGTTCTTAGGAGCTGTAAGGCATCCTACATTATACTAACGTTCTTTTCTAGTTGCTAATGGGGCATGAAGAGTCGTAAGATGTACTAAGTTGTCGTACGATGATCAAATGACTCGGACGAATTCATTAGGCTTATTATGGAGGTTTAAGGTTTCGTATGGTGATGTAAGGTGTTCTTAGGAGCTGTAAGGCATCCTACATTAAACTAATGTTCTTTTCGAGTTGCTAATGTGGCATGAAGAGTCGTAAGATGTACTAAGTTGTCGTACGATGATCAAATGACTGGGATGAATTCATTAGGCTTTTTATGGAGATTTAAGGTTTCGTATGGTGATGTAAGGTGTTCTTAGGAGCTGTAAGGCATCCTACATTATACTAACGTTCTTTTCGAGTTGTTAATGTGGCATGAAGATTCGTAAGATGTACTAAGTTGTCGTACGATGATCAAATGACTCGGACGAATTCAATAGGCTTATTATGGAGGTTTAAGGTTTCGTATGGTGATGTAAGGTGTTCTTAGGAGCTGTAAGGCATCCTACATCATACTAACGTTCTTTTCGAGTTGCTAATATGGCATGAAGAGTCGTAAGATGTACTAAGTTGACGTACGATGATCAAATGACTCGGACGACATTAGGTATGGAGGTTTAAGGTTTCGTATGGTGATGTAAGGTGTTCTTAGGAGCTGTAAGGCATCCTACATTAAACTAGCGTTCTTTTCGAGTTGCTAATGTGGCATGAAGAGTCGTAAGATGTACTAAGTTGTCGTACGATGATCAAATGACTCGGACGAATTCATTAGGCTTATTATGGAGGTTTAAGGTTTTGTATGGTGATGTAAGGTATTCTTAGGAGCTGTAAGGCATCCTACATCATACTAACGTTCTTTTCGAGTTGCTAATGTGGCATGAAGAGTCGTAAGATGTACTATGTTGTCGTACGATGATCAAATGACTCGGACGAATTCATTAGGCTTATTATGGAGGTTTAAGGTTTCGTATGGTGATGTAAGATGTTGTTAGGAGGTGTAAGGCAACCTACATCATACTAACGTTCTTTTCGAGTTGCTAATGTGGCATGAAGAGTCGTAAGATGTACTAAGTTTTCGTACGATGATCAAATGAGTCGGACGAATTCATTAGGCTTATTATGGAGGTTTAAGGTTTCGTATGGTGATGTAAGGTGTTCTTAGCAGCTGTAAGGCATCCTACATCATACTAACGTTCTTTTCGAGTTGCTAATGTGGCATGAAGAGTCGTAAGATGTGCTAAGTTGTCGTACGATGATCAAATGACTCGGACGAATTCATTAGGCTTATTATGGAGGTTTAAGGTTTCGTATGGTGATGTAAGGTGTTCTTAGGAGCTGTAAGGCATCCTACATCATACTAACGTTCTTTTCGAGTTGCTAATGTGGCATGAAGAGTCGTAAGATGTACTAAGTTGTCGTACGATGATCAAATGACTCGGACGAATTCATTAGGTTTATTATGGATGCCTAAGTTTACGTACGGTATTGGAAGGTATTGTTAGGAGCTGTAAGGCGTCCTACATTATACTTACGTTTTTTTTTAGTTGCTAATGTGGCATGAAGAGTTGTAAGATGTACTAAGTTGTTGTACGATGATCAAATGACTCAGACGAGTTCATTAGGCTTATTATGGAGGTTTAAGGTTTCGTATGGTGATGTAAGGTGTTCTTAGGAGCTGTAAGGCATCCTACATTAAACTAACGTTCTTTTGGAGTTGCTAATGTGGCATGAAGAGTCGTAAGATGTACTAAGTTGTCGTACGATGATCAAATGACTCGGACGAATTCATTAGGCTTATTATGGAGGTTTAAGGTTTCGTATGGTGATGTAAGGTGTTATTAGGAGCTGTAAGGCATCCTACATTATACTAACGTTCTTTTCGAGTTGCTAATGTGGCATGAAGATTCATAAGATGACTAAGTTATCGTACGATGATCAAATGACTCGGACGACATTAGGTATGGAGGTTTAAGGTTTCGTATGGTGATGTAAGGTGTTCTTAGGAGCTGTAAGGCATCCTACATTAAACTAGCGTTCTTTTCGAGTTGCTAATGTGGCATGAAGAGTCGTAAGATGTACTAAGTTGTCGTACGATGATCAAATGACTCGGACGAATTCATTAGGCTTATTATGGAGGTTTAAGGTTTCGTATGGTGATGTAAGGTGTTCTTAGCAGCTGTAAGGCATCCTACATCATACTAACGTTCTTTTCGAGTTGCTAATGTGGCATGAAGAGTCGTAAGATGTGCTAAGTTGTCGTAGGATGATCAAATGACTCGGACGAATTCATTAGGCTTATTATGGAGGTTTAAGGTTTCGTATGGTGATGTAAGATGTTTTTAGGAGGTGTAAGGCAACCTACATCATACTAACGTTCTTTTCGAGTTGCTAATGTGGCATGAAGAGTCGTAAGATGTGCTAAGTTGTCGTAGGATGATCAAATGACTCGGACGAATTCGTTAGGCTTATTATGGAGGTTTAAGGTTTCGTATGGTGATGTAAGATGTTTTTAGGAGGTGTAAGGCAACCTACATCATACTAACGTTCTTTTCGAGTTGCTAATGTGGCATGAAGAGTCGTAAGATGTACTAAGTTGTCGTACGATGATCAAATGACTCGGACGAATTCATTAGGCTTATTATGGAGGTTTAAGGTTTCGTATGGTGATGTAAGCTGTTCTTAGGAGCTGTAAGGCATCCTACATTAAACTAATGTTCTTTTCGAGTTGCTAATGTGGCATGAAGAGTCGTAAGATGTACTAAGTTGTCGTACGATGATCAAATGACTGGGATGAATTCATTAGGCTTATTATGGAGGTTTAAGGTTTCGTATGGTGATGTAAGGTGTTCTTAGGAGCTGTAAGGCATCCTACATTATACTAACGTTCTTTTCGAGTTGTTAATGTGGCATGAAGAGTCGTAAGATGTACTAAGTTGTCGTACGATGATCAAATGACTCGGACGAATTCATTAGGCTTATTATGGAGGTTTAAGGTTTCGTATGGTGATGTAAGGTGTTCTTAGCAGCTGTAAGGCATCCTACATCATACTAACGTTCTTTTCGAGTTGCTAATGTGGCATGAAGAGTCGTAAGAAGTGCTAAGTTGTCGTACGATGATCAAATGACTCGGACGAATTCATTAGGCTTATTATGGAGGTTTAAGGTTTCGTATGGTGATGTAAGATGTTTTTAGGAGGTGTAAGGCAACCTACATCATACTAACGTTCTTTTCGAGTTGCTAATGTGGCATGAAGAGTCGTAAGATGTACTAAGTTGTCGTACGATGATCAAATGACTCGGACGAATTTATTAGGCTTATTATGGAGGTTTAAGGTTTCGTATGGTGATGTAAGGTGTTCTTAGGAGCTGTAAGGCATCCTACATCATACTAACGTTCTTTTCGAGTTGCTAATGTGGTATGAAGAGTCGTAAGATGTACAAAGTTGTCGTACGATGATCAAATGACTCGGACGAATTCATTAGGCTTATTATGGAGGTTTAAGGTTTCGTATGGTGATGTAAGGTGTTATTAGGAGCTGTAAGGCATCCTACATTAAACTAACGTTCTTTTCGAGTTGCTAATGTGGCATGAAGAGTCGTAAGATGTACTAAGTTGTCGTACGATGATCAAATGACTCGGACGAATTTATTAGGCTTATTATGGAGGTTTAAGGTTTCGTATGGTGATGTAAGGTGTTCTTAGCAGCTGTAAGGCATCCTACATCATACTAACGTTCTTTTCGAGTTGCTAATGTGGCATGAAGAGTCGTAAGATGTGCTAAGTTGTCGTAGGATGATCAAATGACTCGGACGAATTCATTAGGCTTATTATGGAGGTTTAAGGTTTCGTATGGTGATGTAAGATGTTTTTAGGAGGTGTAAGGCAACCTACATCATACTAACGTTCTTTTCGAGTTGCTAATGTGGCATGAAGAGTCGTAAGATGTGCTAAGTTGTCGTAGGATGATCAAATGACTCGGACGAATTCGTTAGGCTTATTATGGAGGTTTAAGGTTTCGTATGGTGATGTAAGATGTTTTTAGGAGGTGTAAGGCAACCTACATCATACTAACGTTCTTTTCGAGTTGCTAATGTGGCATGAAGAGTCGTAAGATGTACTAAGTTGTCGTACGATGATCAAATGACTCGGACGAATTCATTAGGCTTATTATGGAGGTTTAAGGTTTCGTATGGTGATGTAAGCTGTTCTTAGGAGCTGTAAGGCATCCTACATTAAACTAATGTTCTTTTCGAGTTGCTAATGTGGCATGAAGAGTCGTAAGATGTACTAAGTTGTCGTACGATGATCAAATGACTGGGATGAATTCATTAGGCTTATTATGGAGGTTTAAGGTTTCGTATGGTGATGTAAGGTGTTCTTAGGAGCTGTAAGGCATCCTACATTATACTAACGTTCTTTTCGAGTTGTTAATGTGGCATGAAGAGTCGTAAGATGTACTAAGTTGTCGTACGATGATCAAATGACTCGGACGAATTCATTAGGCTTATTATGGAGGTTTAAGGTTTCGTATGGTGATGTAAGGTGTTCTTAGCAGCTGTAAGGCATCCTACATCATACTAACGTTCTTTTCGAGTTGCTAATGTGGCATGAAGAGTCGTAAGAAGTGCTAAGTTGTCGTACGATGATCAAATGACTCGGACGAATTCATTAGGCTTATTATGGAGGTTTAAGGTTTCGTATGGTGATGTAAGATGTTTTTAGGAGGTGTAAGGCAACCTACATCATACTAACGTTCTTTTCGAGTTGCTAATGTGGCATGAAGAGTCGTAAGATGTACTAAGTTGTCGTACGATGATCAAATGACTCGGACGAATTTATTAGGCTTATTATGGAGGTTTAAGGTTTCGTATGGTGATGTAAGGTGTTCTTAGGAGCTGTAAGGCATCCTACATCATACTAACGTTCTTTTCGAGTTGCTAATGTGGTATGAAGAGTCGTAAGATGTACAAAGTTGTCGTACGATGATCAAATGACTCGGACGAATTCATTAGGCTTATTATGGAGGTTTAAGGTTTCGTATGGTGATGTAAGGTGTTATTAGGAGCTGTAAGGCATCCTACATTAAACTAACGTTCTTTTCGAGTTGCTAATGTGGCATGAAGAGTCGTAAGATGTACTAAGTTGTCGTACGATGATCAAATGACTCGGACGAATTTATTAGGCTTATTATGGAGGTTTAAGGTTTCGTATGGTAATGTAAGGTGTTCTTTGGAGCTGTAAGGCATCCTACATCATACTAACGTTCTTTTCTAGTTGTTAATGTGGCATGAAGAGTCGTAAGATGTAATAAGTTGTCGTACGATGATCAAATGACTCGGACGAATTCATTAGGCTTATTATGGAGGTTTAAGGTTTCGTATGGTGATGTAAGATGTTGTTAGGAGGTGTAAGGCAACCTACATCATACTAACGTTCTTTTCGAGTTGCTAATGTGGCATGAAGAGTCGTAAGATGTACTAAGTTGTCGTACGATGATCAAATGACTCGGACGAATTCATTAGGTTTGTTATGGAGTTTTAAGGTTTCGTATGGTGATGTAAGGTGTTCTTAGGAGCTGTAAGGCATCCTACATTATACTAACGTTCTTTTCTAGTTGCTAATGGGGCATGAAGAGTCGTAAGATGTACTAAGTTGTCGTACGATGATCAAATGACTCGGACGAATTCATTAGGCTTATTATGGAGGTTTAAGGTTTCGTATGGTGATGTAAGGTGTTCTTAGGAGCTGTAAGGCATCCTACATTAAACTAATGTTCTTTTCGAGTTGCTAATGTGGCATGAAGAGTCGTAAGATGTACTAAGTTGTCGTACGATGATCAAATGAGTCGGACGAATTCATTAGGCTTATTATGGAGGTTTAAGGTTTCGTATGGTGATGTAAGGTGTTCTTAGCAGCTGTAAGGCATCCTACATCATACTAACGTTCTTTTCGAGTTGCTAATGTGGCATGAAGAGTCGTAAGATGTGCTAAGTTGTCGTACGATGATCAAATGACTCGGACGAATTCATTAGGCTTATTATGGAGGTTTAAGGTTTCGTATGGTGATGTAAGATGTTTTTAGGAGGTGTAAGGCAACCTACATCAAACTAACGTTCTTTTCGAGTTGCTAATGTGGCATGAAGAGTCGTAAGATGTACTAAGTTGTCGTACGATGATCAAATGACTCGGACGAATTCATTAGGCTTGTTATGGAGTTTTAAGGTTTCGTATGGTGATGTAAGGTGTTCTTAGGAGCTGTAAGGCATCCTACATTATACTAACGTTCTTTTCTAGTTGCTAATGGGGCATGAAGAGTCGTAAGATGTACTAAGTTGTCGTACGATGATCAAATGACTCGGACGAATTCATTAGGCTTATTATGGAGGTTTAAGGTTTCGTATGGTGATGTAAGGTGTTCTTAGGAGCTGTAAGGCATCCTACATTAAACTAATGTTCTTTTCGAGTTGCTAATGTGGCATGAAGAGTCGTAAGATGTACTAAGTTGTCGTACGATGATCAAATGACTCGGACGAATTCATTAGGTTTGTTATGGAGTTTTAAGGTTTCGTATGGTGATGTAAGGTGTTCTTAGGAGCTGTAAGGCATCCTACATCATACTAACGTTCTTTTCGAGTTGCTAATGTGGTATGAAGAGTCGTAAGATGTACATAGTTGTCGTACGATGATCAAATGACTCGGACGAATTCATTAGGCTTATTATGGAGGTTTAAGGTTTCGTATGGTGATGTAAGGTGTTATTAGGAGCTGTAAGGCATCCTACATTAAACTAACGTTCTTTTCGAGTTGCTAATGTGGCATGAAGAGTCGTAAGATGTACTAAGTTGTCGTACGATGATCAAATGACTCGGACGAATTTATTAGGCTTATTATGGAGGTTTAAGGTTTCGTATGGTAATGTAAGGTGTTCTTTGGAGCTGTAAGGCATCCTACATCATACTAACGTTCTTTTCTAGTTGTTAATGTGGCATGAAGAGTCGTAAGATGTAATAAGTTGTCGTACGATGATCAAATGACTCGGACGAATTCATTAGGCTTATTATGGAGGTTTAAGGTTTCGTATGGTGATGTAAGATGTTGTTAGGAGGTGTAAGGCAACCTACATCATACTAACGTTCTTTTCGAGTTGCTAATGTGGCATGAAGAGTCGTAAGATGTACTAAGTTGTCGTACGATGATCAAATGACTCGGACGAATTCATTAGGTTTGTTATGGAGTTTTAAGGTTTCGTATGGTGATGTAAGGTGTTCTTAGGAGCTGTAAGGCATCCTACATTATACTAACGTTCTTTTCTAGTTGCTAATGGGGCATGAAGAGTCGTAAGATGTACTAAGTTGTCGTACGATGATCAAATGACTCGGACGAATTCATTAGGCTTATTATGGAGGTTTAAGGTTTCGTATGGTGATGTAAGGTGTTCTTAGGAGCTGTAAGGCATCCTACATTAAACTAATGTTCTTTTCGAGTTGCTAATGTGGCATGAAGAGTCGTAAGATGTACTAAGTTGTCGTACGATGATCAAATGAGTCGGACGAATTCATTAGGCTTATTATGGAGGTTTAAGGTTTCGTATGGTGATGTAAGGTGTTCTTAGCAGCTGTAAGGCATCCTACATCATACTAACGTTCTTTTCGAGTTGCTAATGTGGCATGAAGAGTCGTAAGATGTGCTAAGTTGTCGTACGATGATCAAATGACTCGGACGAATTCATTAGGCTTATTATGGAGGTTTAAGGTTTCGTATGGTGATGTAAGATGTTTTTAGGAGGTGTAAGGCAACCTACATCATACTAACGTTCTTTTCGAGTTGCTAATGTGGCATGAAGAGTCGTAAGATGTACTAAGTTGTCGTACGATGATCAAATGACTCGGACGAATTCATTAGGCTTGTTATGGAGTTTTAAGGTTTCGTATGGTGATGTAAGGTGTTCTTAGGAGCTGTAAGGCATCCTACATTATACTAACGTTCTTTTCTAGTTGCTAATGGGGCATGAAGAGTCGTAAGATGTACTAAGTTGTCGTACGATGATCAAATGACTCGGACGAATTCATTAGGCTTATTATGGAGGTTTAAGGTTTCGTATGGTGATGTAAGGTGTTCTTAGGAGCTGTAAGGCATCCTACATTAAACTAATGTTCTTTTCGAGTTGCTAATGTGGCATGAAGAGTCGTAAGATGTACTAAGTTGTCGTACGATGATCAAATGACTCGGACGAATTTATTAGGCTTATTATGGAGGTTTAAGGTTTCGTATGGTGATGTAAGGTGTTATTAGGAGCTGTAAGGCATCCTACATTAAACTAACGTTCTTTTCGAGTTGCTAATGTGGCATGAAGAGTCGTAAGATGTACTAAGTTGTCGTACGATGATCAAATGACTCGGACGAATTCATTAGGCTTATTATGGAGGTTTAAGGTTTCGTATGGTAATGTAAGGTGTTCTTTGGAGCTGTAAGGCATCCTACATTATACTAACGTTCTTTTCTAGTTGTTAATGTGGCATGAAGAGTCGTAAGATGTAATAAGTTGTCGTACGATGATCAAATGACTCGGACGAATTCATTAGGCTTATTATGGAGGTTTAAGGTTTCGTATGGTGATGTAAGATGTTGTTAGGAGGTGTAAGGCAACCTACATCATACTAACGTTCTTTTCGAGTTGCTAATGTGGCATGAAGAGTCGTAAGATGTACTAAGTTGTCGTACGATGATCAAATGACTCGGACGAATTCATTAGGTTTGTTATGGAGTTTTAAGGTTTCGTATGGTGATGTAAGGTGTTCTTAGGAGCTGTAAGGCATCCTACATTATACTAACGTTCTTTTCTAGTTGCTAATGGGGCATGAAGAGTCGTAAGATGTACTAAGTTGTCGTACGATGATCAAATGACTCGGACGAATTCATTAGGCTTATTATGGAGGTTTAAGGTTTCGTATGGTGATGTAAGGTGTTCTTAGGAGCTGTAAGGCATCCTACATTAAACTAATGTTCTTTTCGAGTTGCTAATGTGGCATGAAGAGTCGTAAGATGTACTAAGTTGTCGTACGATGATCAAATGAGTCGGACGAATTCATTAGGCTTATTATGGAGGTTTAAGGTTTCGTATGGTGATGTAAGGTGTTCTTAGCAGCTGTAAGGCATCCTACATCATACTAACGTTCTTTTCGAGTTGCTAATGTGGCATGAAGAGTCGTAAGATGTGCTAAGTTGTCGTACGATGATCAAATGACTCGGACGAATTCATTAGGCTTATTATGGAGGTTTAAGGTTTCGTATGGTGATGTAAGATGTTTTTAGGAGGTGTAAGGCAACCTACATCATACTAACGTTCTTTTCGAGTTGCTAATGTGGCATGAAGAGTCGTAAGATGTACTAAGTTGTCGTACGATGATCAAATGACTCGGACGAATTCATTAGGCTTGTTATGGAGTTTTAAGGTTTCGTATGGTGATGTAAGGTGTTCTTAGGAGCTGTAAGGCATCCTACATTATACTAACGTTCTTTTCTAGTTGCTAATGGGGCATGAAGAGTCGTAAGATGTACTAAGTTGTCGTACGATGATCAAATGACTCGGACGAATTCATTAGGCTTATTATGGAGGTTTAAGGTTTCGTATGGTGATGTAAGGTGTTCTTAGGAGCTGTAAGGCATCCTACATTAAACTAATGTTCTTTTCGAGTTGCTAATGTGGCATGAAGAGTCGTAAGATGTACTAAGTTGTCGTACGATGATCAAATGACTCGGACGAATTTATTAGGCTTATTATGGAGGTTTAAGGTTTCGTATGGTGATGTAAGGTGTTATTAGGAGCTGTAAGGCATCCTACATTAAACTAACGTTCTTTTCGAGTTGCTAATGTGGCATGAAGAGTCGTAAGATGTACTAAGTTGTCGTACGATGATCAAATGACTCGGACGAATTCATTAGGCTTATTATGGAGGTTTAAGGTTTCGTATGGTAATGTAAGGTGTTCTTTGGAGCTGTAAGGCATCCTACATTATACTAACGTTCTTTTCTAGTTGTTAATGTGGCATGAAGAGTCGTAAGATGTAATAAGTTGTCGTACGATGATCAAATGACTCGGACGAATTCATTAGGCTTATTATGGAGGTTTAAGGTTTCGTATGGTGATGTAAGATGTTGTTAGGAGGTGTAAGGCAACCTACATCATACTAACGTTCTTTTCGAGTTGCTAATGTGGCATGAAGAGTCGTAAGATGTACTAAGTTGTCGTACGATGATCAAATGACTCGGACGAATTCATTAGGTTTGTTATGGAGTTTTAAGGTTTCGTATGGTGATGTAAGGTGTTCTTAGGAGCTGTAAGGCATCCTACATTATACTAACGTTCTTTTCTAGTTGCTAATGGGGCATGAAGAGTCGTAAGATGTACTAAGTTGTCGTACGATGATCAAATGACTCGGACGAATTCATTAGGCTTATTATGGAGGTTTAAGGTTTCGTATGGTGATGTAAGGTGTTCTTAGGAGCTGTAAGGCATCCTACATTAAACTAATGTTCTTTTCGAGTTGCTAATGTGGCATGAAGAGTCGTAAGATGTACTAAGTTGTCGTACGATGATCAAATGAGTCGGACGAATTCATTAGGCTTATTATGGAGGTTTAAGGTTTCGTATGGTGATGTAAGGTGTTCTTAGCAGCTGTAAGGCATCCTACATCATACTAACGTTCTTTTCGAGTTGCTAATGTGGCATGAAGAGTCGTAAGATGTGCTAAGTTGTCGTACGATGATCAAATGACTCGGACGAATTCATTAGGCTTATTATGGAGGTTTAAGGTTTCGTATGGTGATGTAAGATGTTTTTAGGAGGTGTAAGGCAACCTACATCATACTAACGTTCTTTTCGAGTTGCTAATGTGGCATGAAGAGTCGTAAGATGTACTAAGTTGTCGTACGATGATCAAATGACTCGGACGAATTCATTAGGCTTGTTATGGAGTTTTAAGGTTTCGTATGGTGATGTAAGGTGTTCTTAGGAGCTGTAAGGCATCCTACATTATACTAACGTTCTTTTCTAGTTGCTAATGGGGCATGAAGAGTCGTAAGATGTACTAAGTTGTCGTACGATGATCAAATGACTCGGACGAATTCATTAGGCTTATTATGGAGGTTTAAGGTTTCGTATGGTGATGTAAGGTGTTCTTAGGAGCTGTAAGGCATCCTACATTAAACTAATGTTCTTTTCGAGTTGCTAATGTGGCATGAAGAGTCGTAAGATGTACTAAGTTGTCGTACGATGATCAAATGACTCGGACGAATTCATTAGGCTTATTATGGAGGTTTAAGGTTTCGTATGGTGATGTAAGCTGTTCTTAGGAGCTGTAAGGCATCCTACATTAAACTAATGTTCTTTTCGAGTTGCTAATGTGGCATGAAGAGTCGTAAGATGTACTAAGTTGTCGTACGATGATCAAATGACTGGGATGAATTCATTAGGCTTATTATGGAGGTTTAAGGTTTCGTATGGTGATGTAAGGTGTTCTTAGGAGCTGTAAGGCATCCTACATTATACTAACGTTCTTTTCGAGTTGTTAATGTGGCATGAAGAGTCGTAAGATGTACTAAGTTGTCGTACGATGATCAAATGACTCGGACGAATTCATTAGGCTTATTATGGAGGTTTAAGGTTTCGTATGGTGATGTAAGGTGTTCTTAGCAGCTGTAAGGCATCCTACATCATACTAACGTTCTTTTCGAGTTGCTAATGTGGCATGAAGAGTCGTAAGATGTGCTAAGTTGTCGTACGATGATCAAATGACTCGGACGAATTCATTAGGCTTATTATGGAGGTTTAAGGTTTCGTATGGTGATGTAAGATGTTTTTAGGAGGTGTAAGGCAACCTACATCATACTAACGTTCTTTTCGAGTTGCTAATGTGGCATGAAGAGTCGTAAGATGTACTAAGTTGTCGTACGATGATCAAATGACTCGGACGAATTCATTAGGCTTATTATGGAGGTTTAAGGTTTCGTATGGTGATGTAAGGTGTTCTTAGGAGCTGTAAGGCATCCTACATTAAACTAATGTTCTTTTCGAGTTGCTAATGTGGCATGAAGAGTCGTAAGATGTACTAAGTTGTCGTACGATGATCAAATGACTCGGACGAATTCAATAGGCTTATTATGGAGGTTAAAGGTTTCGTATGGTGATGTAAGGTGTTCTTAGGAGCTGTAAGGCATCCTACATCATACTAACGTTCTTTTCGAGTTGCTAATGTGGCATGAAGATTCGTAAGATGTACTAAGTTGACATACGATGATCAAATGACTCGGACGAATTCATTAGGTATGGAGGTTTAAGGTTTCGTATGGTGATGTAAGGTGTTCTTAGGAGCTGTAAGGCATCCTACATTAAACTAGCGTTCTTTTCGAGTTGCTAATGTGGCATGAAGAGTCGTAAGATGTACTAAGTTGTCTTACGATGATCAAATGACTCGGACGAATTCATTAGGCTTATTATGAAGGTTTAAGGTTTCGTATGGTGATGTAAGGTGTTCTTAGGAGCTGTAAGGCATCCTACATCATACTAACGTTCTTTTCGAGTTGCTAATGTGACATGAAGAGTCGTAAGATGTACTAAGTTGTCGTACGATGATCAAATGACTCGGACGAATTCATTAGGCTTATTATGGAGGTTTAAGGTTTCGTATGGTGATGTAAGGTGTTCTTAGGAGCTGTAAGGCATCCTACATTAAACATTAAACTAACGTTCTTTTCGAGTTGCTAATGTGGCATGAAGAGTCGTAAGATGTACTAAGTTGTCGTACGATGATCAAATGACTCGGACGAATTTATTAGGCTTATTATGGAGGTTTAAGGTTTTGTATGGTGATGTAAGGTATTCTTAGGAGCTGTAAGGCATCCTACATCATACTAACGTTCTTTTCGAATTGCTAATGTGGCATGAAGAGTCGTAAGATGTACAAAGTTGTCGTACGATGATCAAATGACTCGGACGAATTCATTAGGCTTATTATGGAGGTTTAAGGTTTCGTATGGTGATGTAAGATGTTGTTAGGAGGTGTAAGGCAACCTACATCATACTAACGTTCTTTTCGAGTTGCTAATGTGGCATGAAGAGTCGTAAGATGTACTAAGTTTTCGTACGATGATCAAATGAGTCGGACGAATTCATTAGGCTTATTATGGAGGTTTAAGGTTTCGTATGGTGATGTAAGGTGTTCTTAGCAGCTGTAAGGCATCCTACATCATACTAACGTTCTTTTCGAGTTGCTAATGTGGCATGAAGAGTCGTAAGATGTGCTAAGTTGTCGTACGATGATCAAATGACTCGGACGAATTCATTAGGCTTATTATGGAGGTTTAAGGTTTCGTATGGTGATGTAAGATGTTTTTAGGAGGTGTAAGGCAACCTACATCATACTAACGTTCTTTTCGAGTTGCTAATGTGGCATGAAGAGTCGTAAGATGTACTAAGTTGTCGTACGATGATCAAATGACTCGGACGAATTCATTAGGCTTGTTATGGAGTTTTAAGGTTTCGTATGGTGATGTAAGGTGTTCTTACTAACGTTCTTTTCTAGTTGCTAATGGGGCATGAAGAGTCGTAAGATGTACTAAGTTGTCGTACGATGATCAAATGACTCGGACGAATTCATTAGGCTTATTATGGAGGTTTAAGGTTTCGTATGGTGATGTAAGGTGTTCTTAGGAGCTGTAAGGCATCCTACATTAAACTAATGTTCTTTTCGAGTTGCTAATGTGGCATGAAGAGTCGTAAGATGTACTAAGTTGTCGTACGATGATCAAATGACTCGGACGAATTTATTAGGCTTATTATGGAGGTTTAAGGTTTCGTATGGTGATGTAAGGTGTTATTAGGAGCTGTAAGGCATCCTACATTAAACTAACGTTCTTTTCGAGTTGCTAATGTGGCATGAAGAGTCGTAAGATGTACTAAGTTGTCGTACGATGATCAAATGACTCGGACGAATTCATTAGGCTTATTATGGAGGTTTAAGGTTTCGTATGGTAATGTAAGGTGTTCTTTGGAGCTGTAAGGCATCCTACATTATACTAACGTTCTTTTCTAGTTGTTAATGTGGCATGAAGAGTCGTAAGATGTAATAAGTTGTCGTACGATGATCAAATGACTCGGACGAATTCATTAGGCTTATTATGGAGGTTTAAGGTTTCGTATGGTGATGTAAGATGTTGTTAGGAGGTGTAAGGCAACCTACATCATACTAACGTTCTTTTCGAGTTGCTAATGTGGCATGAAGAGTCGTAAGATGTACTAAGTTGTCGTACGATGATCAAATGACTCGGACGAATTCATTAGGTTTGTTATGGAGTTTTAAGGTTTCGTATGGTGATGTAAGGTGTTCTTAGGAGCTGTAAGGCATCCTACATTATACTAACGTTCTTTTCTAGTTGCTAATGGGGCATGAAGAGTCGTAAGATGTACTAAGTTGTCGTACGATGATCAAATGACTCGGACGAATTCATTAGGCTTATTATGGAGGTTTAAGGTTTCGTATGGTGATGTAAGGTGTTCTTAGGAGCTGTAAGGCATCCTACATTAAACTAATGTTCTTTTCGAGTTGCTAATGTGGCATGAAGAGTCGTAAGATGTACTAAGTTGTCGTACGATGATCAAATGAGTCGGACGAATTCATTAGGCTTATTATGGAGGTTTAAGGTTTCGTATGGTGATGTAAGGTGTTCTTAGCAGCTGTAAGGCATCCTACATCATACTAACGTTCTTTTCGAGTTGCTAATGTGGCATGAAGAGTCGTAAGATGTGCTAAGTTGTCGTACGATGATCAAATGACTCGGACGAATTCATTAGGCTTATTATGGAGGTTTAAGGTTTCGTATGGTGATGTAAGATGTTTTTAGGAGGTGTAAGGCAACCTACATCATACTAACGTTCTTTTCGAGTTGCTAATGTGGCATGAAGAGTCGTAAGATGTACTAAGTTGTCGTACGATGATCAAATGACTCGGACGAATTCATTAGGCTTGTTATGGAGTTTTAAGGTTTCGTATGGTGATGTAAGGTGTTCTTAGGAGCTGTAAGGCATCCTACATTATACTAACGTTCTTTTCTAGTTGCTAATGGGGCATGAAGAGTCGTAAGATGTACTAAGTTGTCGTACGATGATCAAATGACTCGGACGAATTCATTAGGCTTATTATGGAGGTTTAAGGTTTCGTATGGTGATGTAAGGTGTTCTTAGGAGCTGTAAGGCATCCTACATTAAACTAATGTTCTTTTCGAGTTGCTAATGTGGCATGAAGAGTCGTAAGATGTACTAAGTTGTCGTACGATGATCAAATGACTCGGACGAATTCATTAGGCTTATTATGGAGGTTTAAGGTTTCGTATGGTGATGTAAGCTGTTCTTAGGAGCTGTAAGGCATCCTACATTAAACTAATGTTCTTTTCGAGTTGCTAATGTGGCATGAAGAGTCGTAAGATGTACTAAGTTGTCGTACGATGATCAAATGACTGGGATGAATTCATTAGGCTTATTATGGAGGTTTAAGGTTTCGTATGGTGATGTAAGGTGTTCTTAGGAGCTGTAAGGCATCCTACATTATACTAACGTTCTTTTCGAGTTGTTAATGTGGCATGAAGAGTCGTAAGATGTACTAAGTTGTCGTACGATGATCAAATGACTCGGACGAATTCATTAGGCTTATTATGGAGGTTTAAGGTTTCGTATGGTGATGTAAGGTGTTCTTAGCAGCTGTAAGGCATCCTACATCATACTAACGTTCTTTTCGAGTTGCTAATGTGGCATGAAGAGTCGTAAGATGTGCTAAGTTGTCGTACGATGATCAAATGACTCGGACGAATTCATTAGGCTTATTATGGAGGTTTAAGGTTTCGTATGGTGATGTAAGATGTTTTTAGGAGGTGTAAGGCAACCTACATCATACTAACGTTCTTTTCGAGTTGCTAATGTGGCATGAAGAGTCGTAAGATGTACTAAGTTGTCGTACGATGATCAAATGACTCGGACGAATTCATTAGGCTTATTATGGAGGTTTAAGGTTTCGTATGGTGATGTAAGGTGTTCTTAGGAGCTGTAAGGCATCCTACATTAAACTAATGTTCTTTTCGAGTTGCTAATGTGGCATGAAGAGTCGTAAGATGTACTAAGTTGTCGTACGATGATCAAATGACTCGGACGAATTCAATAGGCTTATTATGGAGGTTAAAGGTTTCGTATGGTGATGTAAGGTGTTCTTAGGAGCTGTAAGGCATCCTACATCATACTAACGTTCTTTTCGAGTTGCTAATGTGGCATGAAGATTCGTAAGATGTACTAAGTTGACATACGATGATCAAATGACTCGGACGAATTCATTAGGTATGGAGGTTTAAGGTTTCGTATGGTGATGTAAGGTGTTCTTAGGAGCTGTAAGGCATCCTACATTAAACTAGCGTTCTTTTCGAGTTGCTAATGTGGCATGAAGAGTCGTAAGATGTACTAAGTTGTCTTACGATGATCAAATGACTCGGACGAATTCATTAGGCTTATTATGAAGGTTTAAGGTTTCGTATGGTGATGTAAGGTGTTCTTAGGAGCTGTAAGGCATCCTACATCATACTAACGTTCTTTTCGAGTTGCTAATGTGACATGAAGAGTCGTAAGATGTACTAAGTTGTCGTACGATGATCAAATGACTCGGACGAATTCATTAGGCTTATTATGGAGGTTTAAGGTTTCGTATGGTGATGTAAGGTGTTCTTAGGAGCTGTAAGGCATCCTACATTAAACATTAAACTAACGTTCTTTTCGAGTTGCTAATGTGGCATGAAGAGTCGTAAGATGTACTAAGTTGTCGTACGATGATCAAATGACTCGGACGAATTTATTAGGCTTATTATGGAGGTTTAAGGTTTTGTATGGTGATGTAAGGTATTCTTAGGAGCTGTAAGGCATCCTACATCATACTAACGTTCTTTTCGAATTGCTAATGTGGCATGAAGAGTCGTAAGATGTACAAAGTTGTCGTACGATGATCAAATGACTCGGACGAATTCATTAGGCTTATTATGGAGGTTTAAGGTTTCGTATGGTGATGTAAGATGTTGTTAGGAGGTGTAAGGCAACCTACATCATACTAACGTTCTTTTCGAGTTGCTAATGTGGCATGAAGAGTCGTAAGATGTACTAAGTTTTCGTACGATGATCAAATGAGTCGGACGAATTCATTAGGCTTATTATGGAGGTTTAAGGTTTCGTATGGTGATGTAAGGTGTTCTTAGCAGCTGTAAGGCATCCTACATCATACTAACGTTCTTTTCGAGTTGCTAATGTGGCATGAAGAGTCGTAAGATGTGCTAAGTTGTCGTACGATGATCAAATGACTCCGACGAATTCATTAGGCTTATTATGGAGGTTTAAGGTTTCGTATGGTGATGTAAGGTGTTATTAGGAGCTGTAAGGCATCCTACATCATACTAACGTTCTTTTCGAGTTGCTAATGTGGCATGAAGAGTCGTAAGATGTGCTAAGTTGTCGTACGATGATCAAATGACTCGGACGAATTCATTAGGCTTATTATGGAGGTTTAAGGTTTTGTATGGTGATGTAAGGTGTTCTTAGGAGCTGTAAGGCATTCCTACATCATACTAACGTTCTTTTCGAGTTGCTAATGTGGCATGAAGAGTCGTAAGATGTACTAAGTTGTCGTACGATGATCAAATGACTCGGACGAATTCATTTGGTTTATTATGGATGCCTAAGTTTACGTACGGTATTGGAAGGTATTGTTAGGAGCTGTAAGGCGTCCTACATTATACTTACGTTTTTTTTTAGTTGCTAATGTGGCATGAAGAGTCGTAAGATGTACTAAGTTGTCGTACGATGATCAAATGACTCGGACGAATTCATTAGGCTTATTATGGAGGTTTAAGGTTTCGTATGGTGATGTAAGGTGTTCTTAGGAGCTGTAAGGCATCCTACATCATACTAACGTTCTTTTGGAGTTGCTAATGTGGCATGAAGAGTCGTAAGATGTACTATGTTGTCGTACGATGATCAAATGACTCGGACGAATTCATTAGGCTTATTATGGAGGTTTAAGGTTTCGTATGGTGATATAAGGTGTTATTAGGAGCTGTAAGGCATCCTACATTATACTAACGTTCTTTTCGAGTTGCTAATGTGGCATGAAGATTCGTAAGATGACTAAGTTATCGTACGATGATCAAATGACTCGGACGACATTAGGTATGGAGGTTTAAGGTTTCGTATGGTGATGTAAGGTATTCTTAGGAGCTGTAAGGCATCCTACATTAAACTAGCGTTCTTTTCGAGTTGCTAATGTGGCATGAAGAGTCGTAAGATGTACTAAGTTGTCGTACGATGATCAAATGACTCGGACGAATTCATTAGGCTTATTATGGAGGTTTAAGGTTTTGTATGGTGATGTAAGGTATTCTTAGGAGCTGTAAGGCATCCTACATCATACTAACGTTCTTTTCGAGTTGCTAATGTGGCATGAAGAGTCGTAAGATGTACTATGTTGTCGTACGATGATCAAATGACTCGGACGAATTCATTAGGCTTATTATGGAGGTTTAAGGTTTCGTATGGTGATGTAAGATGTTGTTAGGAGGTGTAAGGCAACCTACATCATACTAACGTTCTTTTCGAGTTGCTAATGTGGCATGAAGAGTCGTAAGATGTACTAAGTTGTCGTACGATGATCAAATGAGTCGGACGAATTCATTAGGCTTATTATGGAGGTTTAAGGTTTCGTATGGTGATGTAAGGTGTTCTTAGGAGCTGTAAGGCATCCTACATTAAACTAACGTTCTTTTTGAGTTGCTAATGTGGCATGAAGAGTCGTAAGATGTACTAAGTTGTCGTACGATGATCAAATGAGTCGGACGAATTCATTAGGCTTATTATGGAGGTTTAAGGTTTCGTATGGTGATGTAAGATGTTTTTAGGAGGTGTAAGGCAACCTACATCATACTAACGTTCTTTTCGAGTTGCTAATGTGGCATGAAGAGTCGTAAGATGTGCTAAGTTGTCGTACGATGATCAAATGACTCGGACGAATTCATTAGGCTTATTATGGAGGTTTAAGGTTTCGTATGGTGATGTAAGATGTTTTTAGGAGGTGTAAGGCAACCTACATCATACTAACGTTCTTTTCGAGTTGCTAATGTGGCATGAAGAGTCGTAAGATGTACTAAGTTGTCGTACGATGATCAAATGACTCTGACGAATTCATTAGGCTTGTTATGGAGTTTTAAGGTTTCGTATGGTGATGTAAGGTGTTCTTAGGAGCTGTAAGGCATCCTACATTATACTAACGTTCTTTTCTAGTTGCTAATGTGGCATGAAGAGTCGTAAGATGTACTAAGTTGTCGTACGATGATCAAATGACTCGGACGAATTCATTAGGCTAATTATGGAGGTTTAAGGTTTCGTATGGTGATGTAAGCTGTTCTTAGGAGCTGTAAGGCATCCTACATTAAAATAATGTTCTTTTCGAGTTGCTAATGTGGCATGAAGAGTCGTAAGATGTACTAAGTTGTCGTACGATGATCAAATGACTGGGATGAATTCATTAGGCTTATTATGGAGGTTTAAGGTTTCGTATGGTGATGTAAGGTGTTCTTAGGAGCTGTAAGGCATCCTACATTATACTAACGTTCTTTTCGAGTTGTTAATGTGGCATGAAGAGTCGTAAGATGTACTAAGTTGTCGTACGATGATCAAATGACTCGGACGAATTCATTAGGATTATTATGGAGGTTTAAGGTTTCGTATGGTGATGTAAGGTGTTCTTAGGAGCTGTAAGGCATCCTACATTATACTAACGTTCTTTTCGAGTTGTTAATGTGGCATGAAGAGTCGTAAGATGTACTAAGTTGTCGTACGATGATCAAATGACTCGGACGAATTCATTAGGCTTATTATGGAGGTTTAAGGTTTCGTATGGTGATGTAAGGTGTTCTTAGGAGCTGTAAGGCATCCTACATCATACTAACGTTCTTTTCGAGTTGCTAATGTGGCATGAAGAGTCGTAAGATGTACTAAGTTGTCGTACGATGATCAAATGACTCGGACGAATTCATTAGGTTTATTATGGATGCCTAAGTTTACGTACGGTATTGGAAGGTATTGTTAGGAGCTGTAAGGCGTCCTACATTATACTTACGTTTTTTTTTAGTTGCTAATGTGGCATGAAGAGTTGTAAGATGTACTAAGTTGTTGTACGATGATCAAATGACTCAGACGAGTTCATTAGGCTTATTATGGAGGTTTAAGGTTTCGTATGGTGATGTAAGGTGTTCTTAGGAGCTGTAAGGCATCCTACATTAAACTAACGTTCTTTTGGAGTTCCTAATGTGGCATGAAGAGTCGTAAGATGTACTAAGTTGTCGTACGATGATCAAATGACTCGGACGAATTCATTAGGCTTATTATGGAGGTTTAAGGTTTCGTATGGTGATGTAAGGTGTTATTAGGAGCTGTAAGGCATCCTACATTATACTAACGTTCTTTTCGAGTTGCTAATGTGGCATGAAGATTCGTAAGATGACTAAGTTATCGTACGATGATCAAATGACTCGGACGACATTAGGTATGGAGGTTTAAGGTTTCGTATGGTGATGTAAGGTGTTCTTAGGAGCTGTAAGGCATCCTACATTAAACTAGCGTTCTTTTCGAGTTGCTAATGTGGCATGAAGAGTCGTAAGATGTACTAAGTTGTCGTACGATGATCAAATGAGTCGGACGAATTCATTAGGCTTATTATGGAGGTTTAAGGTTTCGTATGGTGATGTAAGGTGTTCTTAGGAGCTGTAAGGCATCCTACATTAAACTAGCGTTCTTTTCGAGTTGCTAATGTGGCATGAAGAGTCGTAAGATGTACTAAGTTGTCGTACGATGATCAAATGACTCGGACGAATTCATTAGGCTTATTATGGAGGTTTAAGGTTTTGTATGGTGATGTAAGGTATTCTTAGGAGCTGTAAGGCATCCTACATCATACTAACGTTCTTTTCGAGTTGCTAATGTGGCATGAAGAGTCGTAAGATGTACTATGTTGTCGTACGATGATCAAATGACTCGGACGAATTCATTAGGCTTATTATGGAGGTTTAAGGTTTCGTATGGTGATGTAAGGTGTTCTTAGCAGCTGTAAGGCATCCTACATCATACTAACGTTCTTTTCGAGTTGCTAATGTGGCATGAAGAGTCGTAAGATGTGCTAAGTTGTCGTACGATGATCAAATGACTCGGACGAATTCATTAGGCTTTTTATGGAGGTTTAAGGTTTCGTATGGTGATGTAAGATGTTTTTAGGAGGTGTAAGGCAACCTACATCATACTAACGTTCTTTTCGAGTTGCTAATGTGGCATGAAGAGTCGTAAGATGTACTAAGTTGTCGTACGATGATCAAATGACTCGGACGAATTCATTAGGCTTATTATGGAGGTTTAAGGTTTTGTATGGTGATGTAAGGTATTCTTAGGAGCTGTAAGGCATCCTACATCATACTAACGTTCTTTTCGAGTTGCTAATGTGGCATGAAGAGTCGTAAGATGTACTATGTTGTCGTACGATGATCAAATGACTCGGACGAATTCATTAGGCTTATTATGGAGGTTTAAGGTTTCGTATGGTGATGTAAGGTGTTCTTAGCAGCTGTAAGGCATCCTACATCATACTAACGTTCTTTTCGAGTTGCTAATGTGGCATGAAGAGTCGTAAGATGTGCTAAGTTGTCGTACGATGATCAAATGACTCGGACGAATTCATTAGGCTTATTATGGAGGTTTAAGGTTTCGTATGGTGATGTAAGATGTTTTTAGGAGGTGTAAGGCAACCTACATCATACTAACGTTCTTTTCGAGTTGCTAATGTGGCATGAAGAGTCGTAAGATGTACTAAGTTGTCGTACGATGATCAAATGACTCGGACGAATTCATTAGGCTTATTATGGAGGTTTAAGGTTTCGTATGGTGATGTAAGCTGTTCTTAGGAGCTGTAAGGCATCCTACATTAAACTAATGTTCTTTTCGAGTTGCTAATGTGGCATGAAGAGTCGTAAGATGTACTAAGTTGTCGTACGATGATCAAATGACTGGGATGAATTCATTAGGCTTATTATGGAGGTTTAAGGTTTCGTATGGTGATGTAAGGTGTTCTTAGGAGCTGTAAGGCATCCTACATTATACTAACGTTCTTTTCGAGTTGTTAATGTGGCATGAAGAGTCGTAAGATGTACTAAGTTGTCGTACGATGATCAAATGACTCGGACGAATTCATTAGGCTTATTATGGAGGTTTAAGGTTTCGTATGGTGATGTAAGGTGTTCTTAGGAGCTGTAAGGCATCCTACATCATACTAACGTTCTTTTCGAGTTGCTAATGTGGCATGAAGAGTCGTAAGATGTACTAAGTTGTCGTACGATGATCAAATGACTCGGACGAATTCATTAGGTTTATTATGGATGCCTAAGTTTACGTACGGTATTGGAAGGTATTGTTAGGAGCTGTAAGGCGTCCTACATTATACTTACGTTTTTTTTAGTTGCTAATGTGGCATGAAGAGTTGTAAGATGTACTAAGTTGTTGTACGATGATCAAATGACTCAGACGAGTTCATTAGGCTTATTATGGAGGTTTAAGGTTTCGTATGGTGATGTAAGGTGTTCTTAGGAGCTGTAAGGCATCCTACATTAAACTAACGTTCTTTTGGAGTTCCTAATGTGGCATGAAGAGTCGTAAGATGTACTAAGTTGTCGTACGATGATCAAATGACTCGGACGAATTCATTAGGCTTATTATGGAGGTTTAAGGTTTCGTATGGTGATGTAAGGTGTTATTAGGAGCTGTAAGGCATCCTACATTATACTAACGTTCTTTTCGAGTTGCTAATGTGGCATGAAGATTCGTAAGATGACTAAGTTATCGTACGATGATCAAATGACTCGGACGACATTAGGTATGGAGGTTTAAGGTTTCGTATGGTGATGTAAGGTGTTCTTAGGAGCTGTAAGGCATCCTACATTAAACTAGCGTTCTTTTCGAGTTGCTAATGTGGCATGAAGAGTCGTAAGATGTACTAAGTTGTCGTACGATGATCAAATGACTCGGACGAATTCATTAGGCTTATTATGGAGGTTTAAGGTTTTGTATGGTGATGTAAGGTATTCTTAGGAGCTGTAAGGCATCCTACATCATACTAACGTTCTTTTCGAGTTGCTAATGTGGCATGAAGAGTCGTAAGATGTACTATGTTGTCGTACGATGATCAAATGACTCGGACGAATTCATTAGGCTTATTATGGAGGTTTAAGGTTTCGTATGGTGATGTAAGATGTTGTTAGGAGGTGTAAGGCAACCTACATCATACTAACGTTCTTTTCGAGTTGCTAATGTGGCATGAAGAGTCGTAAGATGTACTAAGTTGTCGTACGATGATCAAATGAGTCGGACGAATTCATTAGGCTTATTATGGAGGTTTAAGGTTTCGTATGGTGATGTAAGGTGTTCTTAGGAGCTGTAAGGCATCCTATATTAAACTAACGTTCTTTTCGAGTTGCTAATGTGGCATGAAAAGTCGTAAGATGTACTAAGTTGTCGTACGATGATCAAATGAGTCGGACGAATTCATTAGGCTTATTATGGAGGTTTAAGGTTTCGTATGGTGATGTAAGGTGTTCTTAGCAGCTGTAAGGCATCGTACATCATACTAACGTTCTTTTCGAGTTGCTAATGTGGCATGAAGAGTCGTAAGATGTGCTAAGTTGTCGTACGATGATCAAATGACTCGGACGAATTCATTAGGCTTATTATGGAGGTTTAAGGTTTCGTATGGTGATGTAAGATGTTTTTAGGAGGTGTAAGGCAACCTACATCATACTAACGTTCTTTTCGAGTTGCTAATGTGGCATGAAGAGTCGTAAGATGTACTAAGTTGTCGTACGATGATCAAATGACTCGGACGAATTCATTAGGCTTATTATGGTGGTTTAAGGTTTCGTATGGTGATGTAAGCTGTTCATAGGAGCTGTAAGGCATCCTACATTAAACTAATGTTCTTTTCGAGTTGCTAATGTGGCATGAAGAGTCGTAAGATGTACTAAGTTGTCGTACGATGATCAAATGACTGGGATGAATTCATTAGGCTTATTATGGAGGTTTAAGGTTTCGTATGGTGATGTAAGGTGTTCTTAGGAGCTGTAAGGCATCCTACATTATACTAACGTTCTTTTCGAGTTGTTAATGTGGCATGAAGAGTCGTAAGATGTACTAAGTTGTCGTACGATGATCAAATGACTCGGACGAATTCATTAGGCTTATTATGGAGGTTTAAGGTTTTGTATGGTGATGTAAGGTGTTCTTAGGAGCTGTAAGGCATTCCTACATCATACTAACGTTCTTTTCGAGTTGCTAATGTGGCATGAAGAGTCGTAAGATGTACTAAGTTGTCGTACGATGATCAAATGACTCGGACGAATTCATTTGGTTTATTATGGATGCCTAAGTTTACGTACGGTATTGGAAGGTATTGTTAGGAGCTGTAAGGCGTCCTACATTATACTTACGTTTTTTTTTAGTTGCTAATGTGGCATGAAGAGTTGTAAGATGTACTAAGTTGTTGTACGATGATCAAATGACTCAGACGAGTTCATTAGGCTTATTATGGAGGTTTAAGGTTTCGTATGGTGATGTAAGGTGTTCTTAGGAGCTGTAAGGCATCCTACATCATACTAACGTTCTTTTCGTGTTGCTAATGTGGCATGAAGAGTCGTAAGATGTACTAAGTTGTCGTACGATGATCAAATGACTCGGACGAATTCATTAGGCTTATTATGGAGGTTTAAGGTTTCGTATGGTGATGTAAGGTGTTATTAGGAGCTGTAAGGCATCCTACATTATACTAACGTTCTTTTCGAGTTGCTAATGTGGCATGAAGATTCGTAAGATGACTAAGTTATCGTACGATGATCAAATGACTCGGACGACATTAGGTATGGAGGTTTAAGGTTTCGTATGGTGATGTAAGGTGTTCTTAGGAGCTGTAAGGCATCCTACATTAAACTAGCGTTCTTTTCGAGTTGCTAATGTGGCATGAAGAGTCGTAAGATGTACTAAGTTGTCGTACGATGATCAAATGACTCGGACGAATTCATTAGGCTTATTATGGAGGTTTAAGGTTTTGTATGGTGATGTAAGGTATTCTTAGGAGCTGTAAGGCATCCTACATCATACTAACGTTCTTTTCGAGTTGCTAATGTGGCATGAAGAGTCGTAAGATGTACTATGTTGTCGTACGATGATCAAATGACTCGGACGAATTCATTAGGCTTATTATGGAGGTTTAAGGTTTCGTATGGTGATGTAAGATGTTGTTAGGAGGTGTAAGGCAACCTACATCATACTATTGTTCTTTTCGAGTTGCTAATGTGGCATGAAGAGTCGTAAGATGTACTAAGTTGTCGTACGATGATCAAATGAGTCGGACGAATTCATTAGGCTTATTATGGAGGTTTAAGGTTTCGTATGGTGATGTAAGGTGTTCTTAGGAGCTGTAAGGCATCCTACATTAAACTAACGTTCTTTTCGAGTTGCTAATGTGGCATGAAAAGTCGTAAGATGTACTAAGTTGTCGTACGATGATCAAATGAGTCGGACGAATTCATTAGGCTTATTATGGAGGTTTAAGGTTTCGTATGGTGATGTAAGGTGTTCTTAGCAGCTGTAAGGCATCGTACATCATACTAACGTTCTTTTCGAGTTGCTAATGTGGCATGAAGAGTCGTAAGATGTGCTAAGTTGTCGTACGATGATCAAATGACTCGGACGAATTCATTAGGCTTATTATGGAGGTTTAAGGTTTCGTATGGTGATGTAAGATGTTTTTAGGAGGTGTAAGGCAACCTACATCATACTAACGTTCTTTTCGAGTTGCTAATGTGGCATGAAGAGTCGTAAGATGTACTAAGTTGTCGTACGATGATCAAATGACTCGGACGAATTCATTAGGCTTATTATGGTGGTTTAAGGTTTCGTATGGTGATGTAAGCTGTTCTTAGGAGCTGTAAGGCATCCTACATTAAACTAATGTTCTTTTCGAGTTGCTAATGTGGCATGAAGAGTCGTAAGATGTACTAAGTTGTCGTACGATGATCAAATGACTGGGATGAATTCATTAGGCTTATTATGGAGGTTTAAGGTTTCGTATGGTGATGTAAGGTGTTCTTAGGAGCTGTAAGGCATCCTACATTATACTAACGTTCTTTTCGAGTTGTTAATGTGGCATGAAGAGTCGTAAGATGTACTAAGTTGTCGTACGATGATCAAATGACTCGGACGAATTCATTAGGCTTATTATGGAGGTTTAAGGTTTTGTATGGTGATGTAAGGTGTTCTTAGGAGCTGTAAGGCATTCCTACATCATACTAACGTTCTTTTCGAGTTGCTAATGTGGCATGAAGAGTCGTAAGATGTACTATGTTGTCGTACGATGATCAAATGACTCGGACGAATTCATTAGGCTTATTATGGAGGTTTAAGGTTTCGTATGGTGATGTAAGATGTTGTTAGGAGGTGTAAGGCAACCTACATCATACTAACGTTCTTTTCGAGTTGCTAATGTGGCATGAAGAGTCGTAAGATGTACTAAGTTGTCGTACGATGATCAAATGAGTCGGACGAATTCATTAGGCTTATTATGGAGGTTTAAGGTTTCGTATGGTGATGTAAGGTGTTCTTAGGAGCTGTAAGGCATCCTACATTAAACTAACGTTCTTTTTGAGTTGCTAATGTGGCATGAAGAGTCGTAAGATGTACTAAGTTGTCGTACGATGATCAAATGAGTCGGACGAATTCATTAGGCTTATTATGGAGGTTTAAGGTTTCGTATGGTGATGTAAGATGTTTTTAGGAGGTGTAAGGCAACCTACATCATACTAACGTTCTTTTCGAGTTGCTAATGTGGCATGAAGAGTCGTAAGATGTGCTAAGTTGTCGTACGATGATCAAATGACTCGGACGAATTCATTAGGCTTATTATGGAGGTTTAAGGTTTCGTATGGTGATGTAAGATGTTTTTAGGAGGTGTAAGGCAACCTACATCATACTAACGTTCTTTTCGAGTTGCTAATGTGGCATGAAGAGTCGTAAGATGTACTAAGTTGTCGTACGATGATCAAATGACTCTGACGAATTCATTAGGCTTGTTATGGAGTTTTAAGGTTTCGTATGGTGATGTAAGGTGTTCTTAGGAGCTGTAAGGCATCCTACATTATACTAACGTTCTTTTCTAGTTGCTAATGTGGCATGAAGAGTCGTAAGATGTACTAAGTTGTCGTACGATGATCAAATGACTCGGACGAATTCATTAGGCTAATTATGGAGGTTTAAGGTTTCGTATGGTGATGTAAGCTGTTCTTAGGAGCTGTAAGGCATCCTACATTAAAATAATGTTCTTTTCGAGTTGCTAATGTGGCATGAAGAGTCGTAAGATGTACTAAGTTGTCGTACGATGATCAAATGACTGGGATGAATTCATTAGGCTTATTATGGAGGTTTAAGGTTTCGTATGGTGATGTAAGGTGTTCTTAGGAGCTGTAAGGCATCCTACATTATACTAACGTTCTTTTCGAGTTGTTAATGTGGCATGAAGAGTCGTAAGATGTACTAAGTTGTCGTACGATGATCAAATGACTCGGACGAATTCATTAGGATTATTATGGAGGTTTAAGGTTTCGTATGGTGATGTAAGGTGTTCTTAGGAGCTGTAAGGCATCCTACATTATACTAACGTTCTTTTCGAGTTGTTAATGTGGCATGAAGAGTCGTAAGATGTACTAAGTTGTCGTACGATGATCAAATGACTCGGACGAATTCATTAGGCTTATTATGGAGGTTTAAGGTTTCGTATGGTGATGTAAGGTGTTCTTAGGAGCTGTAAGGCATCCTACATCATACTAACGTTCTTTTCGAGTTGCTAATGTGGCATGAAGAGTCGTAAGATGTACTAAGTTGTCGTACGATGATCAAATGACTCGGACGAATTCATTAGGTTTATTATGGATGCCTAAGTTTACGTACGGTATTGGAAGGTATTGTTAGGAGCTGTAAGGCGTCCTACATTATACTTACGTTTTTTTTTAGTTGCTAATGTGGCATGAAGAGTTGTAAGATGTACTAAGTTGTTGTACGATGATCAAATGACTCAGACGAGTTCATTAGGCTTATTATGGAGGTTTAAGGTTTCGTATGGTGATGTAAGGTGTTCTTAGGAGCTGTAAGGCATCCTACATTAAACTAACGTTCTTTTGGAGTTCCTAATGTGGCATGAAGAGTCGTAAGATGTACTAAGTTGTCGTACGATGATCAAATGACTCGGACGAATTCATTAGGCTTATTATGGAGGTTTAAGGTTTCGTATGGTGATGTAAGGTGTTATTAGGAGCTGTAAGGCATCCTACATTATACTAACGTTCTTTTCGAGTTGCTAATGTGGCATGAAGATTCGTAAGATGACTAAGTTATCGTACGATGATCAAATGACTCGGACGACATTAGGTATGGAGGTTTAAGGTTTCGTATGGTGATGTAAGGTGTTCTTAGGAGCTGTAAGGCATCCTACATTAAACTAGCGTTCTTTTCGAGTTGCTAATGTGGCATGAAGAGTCGTAAGATGTACTAAGTTGTCGTACGATGATCAAATGAGTCGGACGAATTCATTAGGCTTATTATGGAGGTTTAAGGTTTCGTATGGTGATGTAAGGTGTTCTTAGGAGCTGTAAGGCATCCTACATTAAACTAGCGTTCTTTTCGAGTTGCTAATGTGGCATGAAGAGTCGTAAGATGTACTAAGTTGTCGTACGATGATCAAATGACTCGGACGAATTCATTAGGCTTATTATGGAGGTTTAAGGTTTTGTATGGTGATGTAAGGTATTCTTAGGAGCTGTAAGGCATCCTACATCATACTAACGTTCTTTTCGAGTTGCTAATGTGGCATGAAGAGTCGTAAGATGTACTATGTTGTCATACGATGATCAAATGACTCGGACGAATTCATTAGGCTTATTATGGAGGTTTAAGGTTTCGTATGGTGATGTAAGATGTTGTTAGGAGGTGTAAGGCAACCTACATCATACTAACGTTCTTTTCGAGTTACTAATGTGGCATGAAGAGTCGTAAGATGTACTAAGTTGTCGTACGATGATCAAATGAGTCGGACGAATTCATTAGGCTTATTATGGAGGTTTAAGGTTTCGTATGGTGATGTAAGGTGTTCTTAGGAGCTGTAAGGCATCCTACATTAAACTAACGTTCTTTTCGAGTTGCTAATGTGGCATGAAGAGTCGTAAGATGTGCTAAGTTGTCGTACGATGATCAAATGAGTCGGACGAATTCATTAGGCTTATTATGGAGGTTTAAGGTTTCGTATGGTGATGTAAGGTGTTCTTAGCAGCTGTAAGGCATCCTACATCATACTAACGTTCTTTTCGAGTTGCTAATGTGGCATGAAGAGTCGTAAGATGTGCTAAGTTGTCGTACGATGATCAAATGACTCGGACAAATTCATTAGGCTTATTATGGAGGTTTAAGGTTTCGTATGGTGATGTAAGATGTTTTTAGGAGGTGTAAGGCAACCTACATCATACTAACGTTCTTTTCGAGTTGCTAATGTGGCATGAAGAGTCGTAAGATGTACTAAGTTGTCGTACGATGATCAAATGACTCGGACGAATTCATTAGGCTTATTATGGAGGTTTAAGGTTTCGTATGGTGATGTAAGCTGTTCTTAGGAGCTGTAAGGCATCCTACATTAAACTAATGTTCTTTTCGAGTTGCTAATGTGGCATGAAGAGTCGTAAGATGTACTAAGTTGTCGTACGATGATCAAATGACTGGGATGAATTCATTAGGCTTATTATGGAGGTTTAAGGTTTCGTATGGTGATGTAAGGTGTTCTTAGGAGCTGTAAGGCATCCTACATTATACTAACGTTCTTTTCGAGTTGTTAATGTGGCATGAAGAGTCGTAAGATGTACTAAGTTGTCGTACGATGATCAAATGACTCGGACGAATTCATTAGGCTTATTATGGAGGTTTAAGGTTTCGTATGGTGATGTAAGGTGTTCTTAGGAGCTGTAAGGCATCCTACATCATACTAACGTTCTTTTCGAGTTGCTAATGTGGCATGAAGAGTCGTAAGATGTACTAAGTTGTCGTACGATGATCAAATGACTCGGACGAATTCATTAGGCTTATTATGGAGGTTTAAGGTTTCGTATGGTGATGTAAGCTGTTCTTAGGAGCTGTAAGGCATCCTACATTAAACTAATGTTCTTTTCGAGTTGCTAATGTGGCATGAAGAGTCGTAAGATGTACTAAGTTGTCGTACGATGATCAAATGACTCGGACGAATTCATTAGGCTTATTATGGAGGTTTAAGGTTTCGTATGGTGATGTAAGGTGTTCTTAGGAGCTGTAAGGCATCCTACATTATACTAACGTTCTTTTCGAGTTGTTAATGTGGCATGAAGAGTCGTAAGATGTACTAAGTTGTCGTACGATGATCAAATGACTCGGACGAATTCATTAGGCTTATTATGGAGGTTTAAGGTTTCGTATGGTGATGTAAGGTGTTCTTAGGAGCTGTAAGGCATCCTACATCATACTAACGTTCTTTTCGAGTTGCTAATGTGGCATGAAGAGTCGTAAGATGTACTAAGTTGTCGTACGATGATCAAATGACTCGGACGAATTCATTAGGTTTATGGATGCCTAAGTTTACGTACGGTATTGGAAGGTATTGTTAGGAGCTGTAAGGCGTCCTACATTATACTTACGTTTTTTTTTAGTTGCTAATGTGGCATGAAGAGTTGTAAGATGTACTAAGTTGTTGTACGATGATCAAATGACTCAGACGAGTTCATTAGGCTTATTATGGAGGTTTAAGGTTTCGTATGGTGATGTAAGGTGTTCTTAGGAGCTGTAAGGCATCCTACATTAAACTAACGTTCTTTTGGAGTTGCTAATGTGGCATGAAGAGTCGTAAGATGTACTAAGTTGTCGTACGATGATCAAATGACTCGGACGAATTCATTAGGCTTATTATGGAGGTTTAAGGTTTCGTATGGTGATGTAAGGTGTTATTAGGAGCTGTAAGGCATCCTACATTATACTAACGTTCTTTTCGAGTTGCTAATGTGGCATGAAGATTCGTAAGATGACTAAGTTATCGTACGATGATCAAATGACTCGGACGACATTAGGTATGGAGGTTTAAGGTTTCGTATGGTGATGTAAGGTGTTCTTAGGAGCTGTAAGGCATCCTACATTAAACTAGCGTTCTTTTCGAGTTGCTAATGTGGCATGAAGAGTCGTAAGATGTACTAAGTTGTCGTACGATGATCAAATGACTCGGACGAATTCATTAGGCTTATTATGGAGGTTTAAGGTTTTGTATGGTGATGTAAGGTATTCTTAGGAGCTGTAAGGCATCCTACATCATACTAACGTTCTTTTCGAGTTGCTAATGTGGCATGAAGAGTCGTAAGATGTGCTAAGTTGTCGTACGATGATCAAATGACTCGGACGAATTCATTAGGCTTATTATGGAGGTTTAAGGTTTCGTATGGTGATGTAAGATGTTTTTAGGAGGTGTAAGGCAACCTACATCATACTAACGTTCTTTTCGAGTTGCTAATGTGGCATGAAGAGTCGTAAGATGTACTAAGTTGTCGTACGATGATCAAATGACTCGGACGAATTCATTAGGCTTATTATGGAGGTTTAAGGTTTCGTATGGTGATGTAAGCTGTTCTTAGGAGCTGTAAGGCATCCTACATTAAACTAATGTTCTTTTCGAGTTGCTAATGTGGCATGAAGAGTCGTAAGATGTACTAAGTTGTCGTACGATGATCAAATGACTGGGATGAATTCATTAGGCTTATTATGGAGGTTTAAGGTTTCGTATGGTGATGTAAGGTGTTCTTAGGAGCTGTAAGGCATCCTACATTATACTAACGTTCTTTTCGAGTTGTTAATGTGGCATGAAGAGTCGTAAGATGTACTAAGTTGTCGTACGATGATCAAATGACTCGGACGAATTCATTAGGCTTATTATGGAGGTTTAAGGTTTCGTATGGTGATGTAAGGTGTTCTTAGGAGCTGTAAGGCATCCTACATCATACTAACGTTCTTTTCGAGTTGCTAATGTGGCATGAAGAGTCGTAAGATGTACTAAGTTGTCGTACGATGATCAAATGACTCGGACGAATTCATTAGGTTTATTATGGATGCCTAAGTTTACGTACGGTATTGGAAGGTATTGTTAGGAGCTGTAAGGCGTCCTACATTATACTTACGTTTTTTTTTAGTTGCTAATGTGGCATGAAGAGTCGTAAGATGTACTAAGTTGTCGTACGATGATCAAATGACTCGGACGAATTCATTAGGCTTATTATGGAGGTTTAAGGTTTCGTATGGTGATGTAAGGTGTTCTTAGGAGCTGTAAGGCATCCTACATTATACTAACGTTCTTTTCGAGTTGTTAATGTGGCATGAAGAGTCGTAAGATGTACTAAGTTGTCGTACGATGATCAAATGACTCGGACGAATTCATTAGCTTATTATGGAGGTTTAAGGTTTCGTATGGTGATGTAAGGTGTTCTTAGGAGCTGTAAGGCATCCTACATCATACTAACGTTCTTTTCGAGTTGCTAATGTGGCATGAAGAGTCGTAAGATGTACTAAGTTGTCGTACGATGATCAAATGACTCGGACGAATTCATTAGGCTTATTATGGAGGTTTAAGGTTTCGTATGGTGATGTAAGCTGTTCTTAGGAGCTGTAAGGCATCCTACATTAAACTAATGTTCTTTTCGAGTTGCTAATGTGGCATGAAGAGTCGTAAGATGTACTAAGTTGTCGTACGATGATCAAATGACTCGGACGAATTCATTAGGCTTATTATGGAGGTTTAAGGTTTCGTATGGTGATGTAAGGTGTTCTTAGGAGCTGTAAGGCATCCTACATTATACTAACGTTCTTTTCGAGTTGTTAATGTGGCATGAAGAGTCGTAAGATGTACTAAGTTGTCGTACGATGATCAAATGACTCGGACGAATTCATTAGGCTTATTATGGAGGTTTAAGGTTTCGTATGGTGATGTAAGGTGTTCTTAGGAGCTGTAAGGCATCCTACATCATACTAACGTTCTTTTCGAGTTGCTAATGTGGCATGAAGAGTCGTAAGATGTACTAAGTTGTCGTACGATGATCAAATGACTCGGACGAATTCATTAGGTTTATGGATGCCTAAGTTTACGTACGGTATTGGAAGGTATTGTTAGGAGCTGTAAGGCGTCCTACATTATACTTACGTTTTTTTTTAGTTGCTAATGTGGCATGAAGAGTTGTAAGATGTACTAAGTTATTGTACGATGATCAAATGACTCAGACGAGTTCATTAGGCATATTATGGAGGTTTAAGGTTTCGTATGGTGATGTAAGGTGTTCTTAGGAGCTGTAAGGCATCCTACATTAAACTAACGTTCTTTTGGAGTTGCTAATGTGGCATGAAGAGTCGTAAGATGTACTAAGTTGTCGTACGATGATCAAATGACTCGGACGAATTCATTAGGCTTATTATGGAGGTTTAAGGTTTCGTATGGTGATGTAAGGTGTTATTAGGAGCTGTAAGGCATCCTACATTATACTAACGTTCTTTTCGAGTTGCTAATGTGGCATGAAGATTCGTAAGATGACTAAGTTATCGTACGATGATCAAATGACTCGGACGACATTAGGTATGGAGGTTTAAGGTTTCGTATGGTGATGTAAGGTGTTCTTAGGAGCTGTAAGGCATCCTACATTAAACTAGCGTTCTTTTCGAGTTGCTAATGTGGCATGAAGAGTCGTAAGATGTACTAAGTTGTCGTACGATGATCAAATGACTCGGACGAATTCATTAGGCTTATTATGGAGGTTTAAGGTTTTGTATGGTGATGTAAGGTATTCTTAGGAGCTGTAAGGCATCCTACATCATACTAACGTTCTTTTCGAGTTGCTAATGTGGCATGAAGAGTCGTAAGATGTGCTAAGTTGTCGTACGATGATCAAATGACTCGGACGAATTCATTAGGCTTATTATGGAGGTTTAAGGTTTCGTATGGTGATGTAAGATGTTTTTAGGAGGTGTAAGGCAACCTACATCATACTAACGTTCTTTTCGAGTTGCTAATGTGGCATGAAGAGTCGTAAGATGTACTAAGTTGTCGTACGATGATCAAATGACTCAGACGAATTCATTAGGCTTATTATGGAGGTTTAAGGTTTCGTATGGTGATGTAAGCTGTTCTTAGGAGCTGTAAGGCATCCTACATTAAACTAATGTTCTTTTCGAGTTGCTAATGTGGCATGAAGAGTCGTAAGATGTACTAAGTTGTCGTACGATGATCAAATGACTGGGATGAATTCATTAGGCTTATTATGGAGGTTTAAGGTTTCGTATGGTGATGTAAGGTGTTCTTAGGAGCTGTAAGGCATCCACATTATACTAACGTTCTTTTCGAGTTGTTAATGTGGCATGAAGAGTCGTAAGATGTACTAAGTTGTCGTACGATGATCAAATGACTCGGACGAATTCATTAGGCTTATTATGGAGGTTTAAGGTTTCGTATGGTGATGTAAGGTGTTCTTAGGAGCTGTAAGGCATCCTACATCATACTAACGTTCTTTTCGAGTTGCTAATGTGGCATGAAGAGTCGTAAGATGTACTAAGTTGTCGTACGATGATCAAATGACTCGGACGAATTCATTAGGTTTATTATGGATGCCTAAGTTTACGTACGGTATTGGAAGGTATTGTTAGGAGCTGTAAGGCGTCCTACATTATACTTACGTTTTTTTTTAGTTGCTAATGTGGCATGAAGAGTCGTAAGATGTACTAAGTTGTCGTACGATGATCAAATGACTCGGACGAATTCATTAGGCTTATTATGGAGGTTTAAGGTTTCGTATGGTGATGTAAGGTGTTCTTAGGAGCTGTAAGGCATCCTACATTATACTAACGTTCTTTTCGAGTTGTTAATGTGGCTTGAAGAGTCGTAAGATGTACTAAGTTGTCGTACGATGATCAAATGACTCGGACGAATTCATTAGGCTTATTATGGAGGTTTAAGGTTTCGTATGGTGATGTAAGGTGTTCTTAGGAGCTGTAAGGCATCCTACATCATACTAACGTTCTTTTCGAGTTGCTAATGTGGCATGAAGAGTCGTAAGATGTACTAAGTTGTCGTACGATGATCAAATGACTCGGACGAATTCATTAGGCTTATTATGGAGGTTTAAGGTTTCGTATGGTGATGTAAGGTGTTATTAGGAGCTGTAAGGCATCCTACATTATACTAACGTTCTTTTCGAGTTGCTAATGTGGCATGAAGATTCGTAAGATGACTAAGTTATCGTACGATGATCAAATGACTCGGACGACATTAGGTATGGAGGTTTAAGGTTTCGTATGGTGATGTAAGGTGTTCTTAGGAGCTGTAAGGCATCCTACATTAAACTAGCGTTCTTTTCGAGTTGCTAATGTGGCATGAAGAGTCGTAAGATGTACTAAGTTGTCGTACGATGATCAAATGACTCGGACGAATTCATTAGGCTTATTATGGAGGTTTAAGGTTTTGTATGGTGATGTAAGGTATTCTTAGGAGCTGTAAGGCATCCTACATCATACTAACGTTCTTTTCGAGTTGCTAATGTGGCATGAAGAGTCGTAAGATGTGCTAAGTTGTCGTACGATGATCAAATGACTCGGACGAATTCATTAGGCTTATTATGGAGGTTTAAGGTTTCGTATGGTGATGTAAGATGTTTTTAGGAGGTGTAAGGCAACCTACATCATACTAACGTTCTTTTCGAGTTGCTAATGTGGCATGAAGAGTCGTAAGATGTACTAAGTTGTCGTACGATGATCAAATGACTCGGACGAATTCATTAGGCTTATTATGGAGGTTTAAGGTTTCGTATGGTGATGTAAGCTGTTCTTAGGAGCTGTAAGGCATCCTACATTAAACTAATGTTCTTTTCGAGTTGCTAATGTGGCATGAAGAGTCGTAAGATGTACTAAGTTGTCGTACGATGATCAAATGACTGGGATGAATTCATTAGGCTTATTATGGAGGTTTAAGGTTTCGTATGGTGATGTAAGGTGTTCTTAGGAGCTGTAAGGCATCCTACATTATACTAACGTTCTTTTCGAGTTGTTAATGTGGCATGAAGAGTCGTAAGATGTACTAAGTTGTCGTACGATGATCAAATGACTCGGACGTATTCATTAGGCTTATTATGGAGGTTTAAGGTTTCGTATGGTGATGTAAGGTGTTCTTAGGAGCTGTAAGGCATCCTACATCATACTAACGTTCTTTTCGAGTTGCTAATGTGGCATGAAGAGTCGTAAGATGTACTAAGTTGTCGTACGATGATCAAATGACTCGGACGAATTCATTAGGTTTATTATGGATGCCTAAGTTTACGTACGGTATTGGAAGGTATTGTTAGGAGCTGTAAGGCGTCCTACATTATACTTACGTTTTTTTTTAGTTGCTAATGTGGCATGAAGAGTCGTAAGATGTACTAAGTTGTCGTACGATGATCAAATGACTCGGACGAATTCATTAGGCTTATTATGGAGGTTTAAGGTTTCGTATGGTGATGTAAGGTGTTCTTAGGAGCTGTAAGGCATCCTACATTATACTAACGTTCTTTTCGAGTTGTTAATGTGGCATGAAGAGTCGTAAGATGTACTAAGTTGTCGTACGATGATCAAATGACTCGGACGAATTCATTAGGCTTATTATGGAGGTTTAAGGTTTCGTATGGTGATGTAAGGTGTTCTTAGGAGCTGTAAGGCATCCTACATCATACTAACGTTCTTTTCGAGTTGCTAATGTGGCATGAAGAGTCGTAAGATGTACTAAGTTGTCGTACGATGATCAAATGACTCGGACGAATTCATTAGGCTTATTATGGAGGTTTAAGGTTTCGTATGGTGATGTAAGCTGTTCTTAGGAGCTGTAAGGCATCCTACATTAAACTAATGTTCTTTTCGAGTTGCTAATGTGGCATGAAGAGTCGTAAGATGTACTAAGTTGTCGTACGATGATCAAATGACTGGGATGAATTCATTAGGCTTATTATGGAGGTTTAAGGTTTCGTATGGTGATGTAAGGTGTTCTTAGGAGCTGTAAGGCATCCTACATTATACTAACGTTCTTTTCGAGTTGTTAATGTGGCATGACGAGTCGTAAGATGTACTAAGTTGTCGTACGATGATCAAATGACTCGGACGAATTCATTAGGCTTATTATGGAGGTTTAAGGTTTCGTATGGTGATGTAAGGTGTTCTTAGGAGCTGTAAGGCATCCTACATCATACTAACGTTCTTTTCGAGTTGCTAATGTGGCATGAAGAGTCGTAAGATGTACTAAGTTGTCGTACGATGATCAAATGACTCGGACGAATTCATTAGGTTTATTATGGATGCCTAAGTTTACGTACGGTATTGGAAGGTATTGTTAGGAGCTGTAAGGCGTCCTACATTATACTTACGTTTTTTTTTAGTTGCTAATGTGGCATGAAGAGTCGTAAGATGTACTAAGTTGTCGTACGATGATCAAATGACTCGGACGAATTCATTAGGCTTATTATGGAGGTTTAAGGTTTCGTATGGTGATGTAAGGTGTTCTTAGGAGCTGTAAGGCATCCTACATCATACTAACGTTCTTTTGGAGTTGCTAATGTGGCATGAAGAGTCGTAAGATGTACTATGTTGTCGTACGATGATCAAATGACTCGGACGAATTCATTAGGCTTATTATGGAGGTTTAAGGTTTCGTATGGTGATGTAAGGTGTTCTTAGGAGCTGTAAGGCATCCTACATCATACTAACGTTCTTTTCGTGTTGCTAATGTGGCATGAAGAGTCGTAAGATGTACTAAGTTGTCGTACGATGATCAAATGACTCGAACGAATTCATTAGGTTTATTATGGATGCCTAAGTTTACGTACGGTATTGGAAGGTATTGTTAGGAGCTGTAAGGCGTCCTACATTATACTTACGTTTTTTTTAGTTGCTAATGTGGCATGAAGAGTCGTAAGATGTACTAAGTTGTCGTACGATGATCAAATGACTCGGACGAATTCATTAGGCTTATTATGGAGGTTTAAGGTTTCGTATGGTGATGTAAGGTGTTCTTAGGAGCTGTAAGGCATCCTACATTATACTAACGTTCTTTTCGAGTTGTTAATGTGGCATGAAGAGTCGTAAGATGTACTAAGTTGTCGTACGATGATCAAATGACTCGGACGAATTCATTAGGCTTATTATGGAGGTTTAAGGTTTCGTATGGTGATGTAAGGTGTTCTTAGGAGCTGTAAGGCATCCTACATCATACTAACGTTCTTTTCGAGTTGCTAATGTGGCATGAAGAGTCGTAAGATGTACTAAGTTGTCGTACGATGATCAAATGACTCGGACGAATTCATTAGGCTTATTATGGAGGTTTAAGGTTTCGTATGGTGATGTAAGCTGTTCTTAGGAGCTGTAAGGCATCCTACATTAAACTAATGTTCTTTTCGAGTTGCTAATGTGGCATGAAGAGTCGTAAGATGTACTAAGTTGTCGTACGATGATCAAATGACTGGGATGAATTCATTAGGCTTATTATGGAGGTTTAAGGTTTCGTATGGTGATGTAAGGTGTTCTTAGGAGCTGTAAGGCATCCTACATTATACTAACGTTCTTTTCGAGTTGTTAATGTGGCATGACGAGTCGTAAGATGTACTAAGTTGTCGTACGATGATCAAATGACTCGGACGAATTCATTAGGCTTATTATGGAGGTTTAAGGTTTCGTATGGTGATGTAAGGTGTTCTTAGGAGCTGTAAGGCATCCTACATCATACTAACGTTCTTTTCGAGTTGCTAATGTGGCATGAAGAGTCGTAAGATGTACTAAGTTGTCGTACGATGATCAAATGACTCGGACGAATTCATTAGGTTTATTATGGATGCCTAAGTTTACGTACGGTATTGGAAGGTATTGTTAGGAGCTGTAAGGCGTCCTACATTATACTTACGTTTTTTTTTAGTTGCTAATGTGGCATGAAGAGTCGTAAGATGTACTAAGTTGTCGTACGATGATCAAATGACTCGGACGAATTCATTAGGCTTATTATGGAGGTTTAAGGTTTCGTATGGTGATGTAAGGTGTTCTTAGGAGCTGTAAGGCATCCTACATCATACTAACGTTCTTTTGGAGTTGCTAATGTGGCATGAAGAGTCGTAAGATGTACTATGTTGTCGTACGATGATCAAATGACTCGGACGAATTCATTAGGCTTATTATGGAGGTTTAAGGTATCGTATGGTGATGTAAGGTGTTATTAGGAGCTGTAAGGCATCCTACATTATACTAACGTTCTTTTCGAGTTGCTAATGTGGCATGAAGATTCGTAAGATGACTAAGTTATCGTACGATGATCAAATGACTCGGACGACATTAGGTATGGAGGTTTAAGGTTTCGTATGGTGATGTAAGGTGTTCTTAGGAGCTGTAAGGCATCCTACATTAAACTAGCGTTCTTTTCGAGTTGCTAATGTGGCATGAAGAGTCGTAAGATGTACTAAGTTGTCGTACGATGATCAAATGACTCGGACGAATTCATTAGGCTTATTATGGAGGTTTAAGGTTTTGTATGGTGATGTAAGGTATTCTTAGGAGCTGTAAGGCATCCTACATCATACTAACGTTCTTTTCGAGTTGCTAATGTGGCATGAAGAGTCGTAAGATGTACTATGTTGTCGTACGATGACCAAATGAGTCGGACGAATTCATTAGGCTTATTATGGAGGTTTAAGGTTTCGTATGGTGATGTAAGGTGTTCTTAGGAGCTGTAAGGCATCCTACATTAAACTAACGTTCTTTTCGAGTTGCTAATGTGGCATGAAGAGTCGTAAGATGTACTAAGTTGTCGTACGATGATCAAATGAGTCGGACGAATTCATTAGGCTTATTATGGAGGTTTAAGGTTTCGTATGGTGATGTAAGGTGTTCTTAGCAGCTGTAAGGTATCCTACATCATACTAACGTTCTTTTCGAGTTGCTAATGTGGCATGAAGAGTCGTAAGATGTGCTAAGTTGTCGTACGATGATCAAATGACTCGGACGAATTCATTAGGCTTATTATGGAGGTTTAAGGTTTCGTATGGTGATGTAAGATGTTTTTAGGAGGTGTAAGGCAACCTACATCATACTAACGTTCTTTTCGAGTTGCTAATGTGGCATGAAGAGTCGTAAGATGTACTAAGTTGTCGTACGATGATCAAATGACTCTGACGAATTCATTAGGCTTGGTATGGAGTTTTAAGGTTTCGTATGGTGATCTAAGGTGTTCTTAGGAGCTGTAAGGCATCCTACATTATACTAACGTTCTTTTCTAGTTGCTAATGTGGCATGAAGAGTCGTAAGATGTACTAAGTTGTCGTACGATGATCAAATGACTCGGACGAATTCATTAGGCTTATTATGGAGGTTTAAGGTTTCGTATGGTGATGTAAGCTGTTCTTAGGAGCTGTAAGGCATCCTACATTAAACTAATGTTCTTTTCGAGTTGCTAATGTGGCATGAAGAGTCGTAAGATGTACTAAGTTGTCGTACGATGATCAAATGACTGGGATGAATTCATTAGGCTTATTATGGAGGTTTAAGGTTTCGTATGGTGATGTAAGGTGTTCTTAGGAGCTGTAAGGCATCCTACATTATACTAACGTTCTTTTCGAGTTGTTAATGTGGCATGAAGAGTCGTAAGATGTACTAAGTTGTCGTACGATGATCAAATGACTCGGACGAATTCATTAGGCTTATTATGGAGGTTTAAGGTTTCGTATGGTGATGTAAGGTGTTCTTAGGAGCTGTAAGGCATCCTACATCATACTAACGTTCTTTTCGTGTTGCTAATGTGGCATGAAGAGTCGTAAGATGTACTAAGTTGTCGTACGATGATCAAATGACTCGAACGAATTCATTAGGTTTATTATGGATGCCTAAGTTTACGTACGGTATTGGAAGGTATTGTTAGGAGCTGTAAGGCGTCCTACATTATACTTACGTTTTTTTTAGTTGCTAATGTGGCATGAAGAGTTGTAAGATGTACTAAGTTGTTGTAAGATGATCAAATGACTCAGACGAGTTCATTAGGCTTATTATGGAGGTTTAAGGTTTCGTATGGTGATGTAAGGTGTTCTTAGGAGCTGTAAGGCATCCTACATTAAACTAACGTTCTTTTGGAGTTGCTAATGTGGCATGAAGAGTCGTAAGATGTACTAAGTTGTCGTACGATGATCAAATGACTCGGACGAATTCATTAGGCTTATTATGGAGGTTTAAGGTTTCGTATGGTGATGTAAGATGTTTTTAGGAGGTGTAAGGCAACCTACATCATACTAACGTTATTTTCGAGTTGCTAATGTGGCATGAAGATTCGTAAGATGACTAAGTTATCGTACGATGATCAAATGACTCGGACGACATTAGGTATGGAGGTTTAAGGTTTCGTATGGTGATGTAAGGTGTTCTTAGGAGCTGTAAGGCATCCTACATTAAACTAGCGTTCTTTTCGAGTTGCTAATGTGGCATGAAGAGTCGTAAGATGTACTAAGTTGTCGTACGATGATCAAATGACTCGGACGAATTCATTAGGCTTATTATGGAGGTTTAAGGTTTTGTATGGTGATGTAAGGTATTCTTAGGAGCTGTAAGGCATCCTACATCATACTAACGTTCTTTTCGAGTTGCTAATGTGGCATGAAGAGTCGTAAGATGTACTATGTTGTCGTACGATGATCAAATGACTCGGACGAATTCATTAGGCTTATTATGGAGGTTTAAGGTTTCGTATGGTGATGTAAGATGTTGTTAGGAGGTGTAAGGCAACCTACATCATACTAACGTTCTTTTCGAGTTGCTAATGTGGCATGAAGAGTCGTAAGATGTACTAAGTTGTCGTACGATGATCAAATGAGTCGGACGAATTCATTAGGCTTATTATGGAGGTTTAAGGTTTCGTATGGTGATGTAAGGTGTTCTTAGGAGCTGTTAGGCATCCTACATTAAACTAACGTTCTTTTCGAGTTGCTAATGTGGCATGAAGAGTCGTAAGATGTACTAAGTTGTCGTACGATGATCAAATGAGTCGGACGAATTCATTAGGCTTATTATGGAGGTTTAAGGTTTCGTATGGTGATGTAAGCTGTTCTTAGGAGCTGTAAGGCATCCTACATTAAACTAATGTTCTTTTCGAGTTGCTAATGTGGCATGAAGAGTCGTAAGCTGTACTAAGTTGTCGTACGATGATCAAATGACTGGGATGAATTCATTAGGCTTATTATGGAGGTTTAAGGTTTCGTATGGTGATGTAAGGTGTTCTTAGGAGCTGTAAGGCATCCTACATTATACTAACGTTCTTTTCGAGTTGTTAATGTGGCATGAAGAGTCGTAAGATGTACTAAGTTGTCGTACGATGATCAAATGACTCGGACGAATTCATTAGGCTTATTATGGAGGTTTAAGGTTTCGTATGGTGATGTAAGGTGTTCTTAGGAGCTGTAAGGCATCCTACATCATACTAACGTTCTTTTCGAGTTGCTAATGTGGCATGAAGAGTCGTAAGATGTACTAAGTTGTCGTACGATGATCAAATGACTCGGACGAATTCATTATGTTTATTATGGATGCCTAAGTTTACGTACGGTATTGGAAGGTATTGTTAGGAGCTGTAAGGCGTCCTACATTATACTTACGTTTTTTTTTAGTTGCTAATGTGGCATGAAGAGTTGTAAGATGTACTAAGTTGTTGTACGATGATCAAATGACTCAGACGAGTTCATTAGGCTTATTATGGAGGTTTAAGGTTTCGTATGGTGATGTAAGGTGTTCTTAGGAGCTGTAAGGCATCCTACATCATACTAACGTTCTTTTGGAGTTGCTAATGTGGCATGAAGAGTCGTAAGATGTACTATGTTGTCGTACGATGATCAAATGACTCGGACGAATTCATTAGGCTTATTATGGAGGTTTAAGGTATCGTATGGTGATGTAAGGTGTTATTAGGAGCTGTAAGGCATCCTACATTATACTAACGTTCTTTTCGAGTTGCTAATGTGGCATGAAGATTCGTAAGATGACTAAGTTATCGTACGATGATCAAATGACTCGGACGACATTAGGTATGGAGGTTTAAGGTTTCGTATGGTGATGTAAGGTGTTCTTAGGAGCTGTAAGGCATCCTACATTAAACTAGCGTTCTTTTCGAGTTGCTAATGTGGCATGAAGAGTCGTAAGATGTACTAAGTTGTCGTACGATGATCAAATGACTCGGACGAATTCATTAGGCTTATTATGGAGGTTTAAGGTTTTGTATGGTGATGTAAGGTATTCTTAGGAGCTGTAAGGCATCCTACATCATACTAACGTTCTTTTCGAGTTGCTAATGTGGCATGAAGAGTCGTAAGATGTACTATGTTGTCGTACGATGATCAAATGACTCGGACGAATTCATTATGTTTATTATGGATGCCTAAGTTTACGTACGGTATTGGAAGGTATTGTTAGGAGCTGTAAGGCGTCCTACATTATACTTACGTTTTTTTTTAGTTGCTAATGTGGCATGAAGAGTTGTAAGATGTACTAAGTTGTTGTACGATGATCAAATGACTCAGACGAGTTCATTAGGCTTATTATGGAGGTTTAAGGTTTCGTATGGTGATGTAAGGTGTTCTTAGGAGCTGTAAGGCATCCTACATCATACTAACGTTCTTTTGGAGTTGCTAATGTGGCATGAAGAGTCGTAAGATGTACTATGTTGTCGTACGATGATCAAATGACTCGGACGAATTCATTAGGCTTATTATGGAGGTTTAAGGTATCGTATGGTGATGTAAGGTGTTATTAGGAGCTGTAAGGCATCCTACATTATACTAACGTTCTTTTCGAGTTGCTAATGTGGCATGAAGATTCGTAAGATGACTAAGTTATCGTACGATGATCAAATGACTCGGACGACATTAGGTATGGAGGTTTAAGGTTTCGTATGGTGATGTAAGGTGTTCTTAGGAGCTGTAAGGCATCCTACATTAAACTAGCGTTCTTTTCGAGTTGCTAATGTGGCATGAAGAGTCGTAAGATGTACTAAGTTGTCGTACGATGATCAAATGACTCGGACGAATTCATTAGGCTTATTATGGAGGTTTAAGGTTTTGTATGGTGATGTAAGGTATTCTTAGGAGCTGTAAGGCATCCTACATCATACTAACGTTCTTTTCGAGTTGCTAATGTGGCATGAAGAGTCGTAAGATGTACTATGTTGTCGTACGATGATCAAATGACTCGGACGAATTCATTAGGCTTATTATGGAGGTTTAAGGTTTCGTATGGTGATGTAAGATGTTGTTAGGAGGTGTAAGGCAACCTACATCATACTAACGTTCTTTTCGAGTTGCTAATGTGGCATGAAGAGTCGTAAGATGTACTAAGTTGTCGTACGATGATCAAATGAGTCGGACGAATTCATTAGGCTTATTATGGAGGTTTAAGGTTTCGTATGGTGATGTAAGGTGTTCTTAGGAGCTGTAAGGCATCCTACATTAAACTAACGTTCTTTTCGAGTTGCTAATGTGGCATGAAGAGTCGTAAGATGTACTAAGTTGTCGTACGATGATCAAATGAGTCGGACGAATTCATTAGGCTTATTATGGAGGTTTAAGGTTTCGTATGGTGATGTAAGGTGTTCTTAGCAGCTGTAAGGTATCCTACATCATACTAACGTTCTTTTCGAGTTGCTAATGTGGCATGAAGAGTCGTAAGATGTGCTAAGTTGTCGTACGATGATCAAATGACTCGGACGAATTCATTAGGCTTATTATGGAGGTTTAAGGTTTCGTATGGTGATGTAAGATGTTTTTAGGAGGTGTAAGGCAACCTACATCATACTAACGTTCTTTTCGAGTTGCTAATGTGGCATGAAGAGTCGTAAGATGTACTAAGTTGTCGTACGATGATCAAATGACTCGGACGAATTCATTAGGCTTGTTATGGAGTTTTAAGGTTTCGTATGGTGATGTAAGGTGTTCTTAGGAGCTGTAAGGCATCCTACATTATACTAACGTTCTTTTCTAGTTGCTAATGTGGCATGAAGAGTCGTAAGATGTACTAAGTTGTCGTACGATGATCAAATAACTCGGACGAATTCATTAGGCTTATTATGGAGGTTTAAGGTTTCGTATGGTGATGTAAGCTGTTATTAGGAGCTGTAAGGCATCCTACATTATACTAACGTTCTTTTCGAGTTGCTAATGTGGCATGAAGATTCGTAAGATGACTAAGTTATCGTACGATGATCAAATGACTCGGACGACATTAGGTATGGAGGTTTAAGGTTTCGTATGGTGATGTAAGGTGTTCTTAGGAGCTGTAAGGCATCCTACATTAAACTAGCGTTCTTTTCGAGTTGCTAATGTGACATGAAGAGTCGTAAGATGTACTAAGTTGTCGTACGATGATCAAATGACTCGGACGAATTCATTAGGCTTGTTATGGAGTTTTAAGGTTTCGTATGGTGATGTAAGGTGTTCTTAGGAGCTGTAAGGCATCCTACATTATACTAACGTTCTTTTCTAGTTGCTAATGTGGCATGAAGAGTCGTAAGATGTACTAAGTTGTCGTACGATGATCAAATGAGTCGGACGAATTCATTAGGCTTATTATGGAGGTTTAAGGTTTCGTATGGTGATGTAAGGTGTTCTTAGCAAGTGTAAGGTATCCTACATCATACTAACGTTCTTTTGGAGTTGCTAATGTGGCATGAAGAGTCGTAAGATGTACTATGTTGTCGTACGATGATCAAATGACTCGGACGAATTCATTAGGCTTATTATGGAGGTTTAAGGTATCGTATGGTGATGTAAGGTGTTATTAGGAGCTGTAAGGCATCCTACATTATACTAACGTTCTTTTCGAGTTGCTAATGTGGCATGAAGAGTCGTAAGATGTACTAAGTTGTCGTACGATGATCAAATGAGTCGGACGAATTCATTAGGCTTATTATGGAGGTTTAAGGTTTCGTATGGTGATGTAAGGTGTTCTTAGCAGCTGTAAGGCATCCTACATTAAACTAGCGTTCTTTTCGAGTTGCTAATGTGGCATGAAGAGTCGTAAGATGTACTAAGTTGTCGTACGATGATCAAATGACTCGGACGAATTCATTAGGCTTATTATGGAGGTTTAAGGTTTTGTATGGTGATGTAAGGTATTCTTAGGAGCTGTAAGGCATCCTACATCATACTAACGTTCTTTTCGAGTTGCTAATGTGGCATGAAGAGTCGTAAGATGTACTATGTTGTCGTACGATGATCAAATGACTCGGACGAATTCATTAGGCTTATTATGGAGGTTTAAGGTTTCCTATGGTGATGTAAGATGTTGTTAGGAGGTGTAAGGCAACCTACATCATACTAACGTTCTTTTCGAGTTGCTAATGTGGCATGAAGAGTCGTAAGATGTACTAAGTTGTCGTACGATGATCAAATGAGTCGGACGAATTCATTAGGCTTATTATGGAGGTTTAAGGTTTCGTATGGTGATGTAAGGTGTTCTTAGGAGCTGTAAGGCATCCTACATTAAACTAGCGTTCTTTTCGAGTTGCTAATGTGGCATGAAGAGTCGTAAGATGTACTAAGTTGTCGTACGATGATCAAATGACTCGGACGAATTCATTAGGCTTATTATGGAGGTTTCAGGTTTTGTATGGTGATGTAAGGTATTCTTAGGAGCTGTAAGGCATCCTACATCATACTAACATTCTTTTCGAGTTGCTAATGTGGCATGAAGAGTCGTAAGATGTACTATGTTGTCGTACGATGATCAAATGACTCGGACGAATTCATTAGGCTTATTATGGAGGTTTAAGGTTTCGTATGGTGATGTAAGATGTTGTTAGGAGGTGTAAGGCAACCTACATCATACTAACGTTCTTTTCGAGTTACTAATGTGGCATGAAGAGTCGTAAGATGTACTAAGTTGTCGTACGATGATCAAATGAGTCGGACGAATTCATTAGGCTTATTATGGAGGTTTAAGGTTTCGTATGGTGATGTAAGGTGTTCTTAGGAGCTGTAAGGCATCCTACATTAAACTAACGTTCTTTTCGAGTTGCTAATGTGGCATGAAGAGTCGTAAGATGTACTAAGTTGTCGTACGATGATCAAATGAGTCGGACGAATTCATTAGGCTTATTATGGAGGTTTAAGGTTTCGTATGGTGATGTAAGGTGTTCTTAGCAGCTGTAAGGCATCCTACATCATACTAACGTTCTTTTCGAGTTGCTAATGTGGCATGAAGAGTCGTAAGATGTGCTAAGTTGTCGTACGATGATCAAATGACTCGGACGAATTCATTAGGCTTATTATGGAGGTTTAAGGTTTCGTATGGTGATGTAAGGTGTTTTTAGGAGCTGTAAGGCATCCTACATCATACTAACGTTCTTTTCGAGTTGCTAATGTGGCATGAAGAGTCGTAAGATGTACTAAGTTGTCGTACGATGATCAAATGACTCGGACGAATTCATTAGGTTTATTATGGATGCCTAAGTTTACGTACGGTATTGGAAGGTATTGTTAGGAGCTGTAAGGCGTCCTACATTATACTTACGTTTTTTTTTAGTTGCTAATGTGGCATGAAGAGTTGTAAGATGTACTAAGTTGTTGTACGATGATCAAATGACTCAGACGAGTTCATTAGGCTTATTATGGAGGTTTAAGGTTTCGTATGGTGATGTAAGGTGTTCTTAGGAGCTGTAAGGCATCCTACATTAAACTAATGTTCTTTTCGAGTTGCTAATGTGGCATGAAGAGTCGTAAGATGTACTAAGTTGTCGTACGATGATCAAATGACTGGGATGAATTCATTAGGCTTATTATGGAGGTTTAAGGTTTCGTATGGTGATGTAAGGTGTTCTTAGGAGCTGTAAGGCATCCTACATTATACTAACGTTCTTTTCGAGTTGCTAATGTGGCATGAAGAGTCGTAAGATGTGCTAAGTTGTCGTACGATGATCAAATGACTCGGACGAATTCATTAGGCTTATTATGGAGGTTTAAGGTTTCGTATGGTGATGTAAGATGTTGTTAGGAGGTGTAAGGCAACCTACATCATACTAACGTTCTTTTCGAGTTGCTAATGTGGCATGAAGAGTCGTAAGATGTACTAAGTTGTCGTACGATGATCAAATGAGTCGGACGAATTCATTAGGCTTATTATGGAGGTTTAAGGTTTCGTATGGTGATGTAAGGTGTTCTTAGGAGCTGTAAGGCATCCTACATTAAACTAACGTTCTTTTCGAGTTGCTAATGTGGCATGAAGAGTCGTAAGATGTACTAAGTTGTCGTACGATGATCAAATGAGTCGGACGAATTCATTAGGCTTATTATGGAGGTTTAAGGTTTCGTATGGTGATGTAAGGTGTTCTTAGCAGCTGTAAGGCATCCTACATCATACTAACGTTCTTTTCGAGTTGCTAATGTGGCATGAAGAGTCGTAAGATGTGCTAAGTTGTCGTACGATGATCAAATGACTCGGACGAATTCATTAGGCTTATTATGGAGGTTTAAGGTTTCGTATGGTGATGTAAGGTGTTCTTAGGAGCTGTAAGGCATCCTACATCATACTAACGTTCTTTTCGAGTTGCTAATGTGGCATGAAGAGTCGTAAGATGTACTAAGTTGTCGTACGATGATCAAATGACTCGGACGAATTCATTAGGTTTATTATGGATGCCTAAGTTTACGTACGGTATTGGAAGGTATTGTTAGGAGCTGTAAGGCGTCCTACATTATACTTACGTTTTTTTTTAGTTGCTAATGTGGCATGAAGAGTTGTAAGATGTACTAAGTTGTTGTACGATGATCAAATGACTCAGACGAGTTCATTAGGCTTATTATGGAGGTTTAAGGTTTCGTATGGTGATGTAAGGTGTTCTTAGGAGCTGTAAGGCATCCTACATTAAACTAATGTTCTTTTCGAGTTGCTAATGTGGCATGAAGAGTCGTAAGATGTACTAAGTTGTCGTACGATGATCAAATGACTAGGATGAATTCATTAGGCTTATTATGGAGGTTTAAGGTTTCGTATGGTGATGTAAGGTGTTCTTAGGAGCTGTAAGGCATCCTACATTATACTAACGTTCTTTTCGAGTTGTTAATGTGGCATGAAGAGTCGTAAGATGTACTAAGTTGTCGTACGATGATCAATAGACTCGGACGAATTCATTAGGCTTATTATGGAGTTTTAAGGTTTCGTATGGTGATGTAAGGTGTTCTTAGGAGCTGTAAGGCATCCTACATCATACTAACGTTCTTTTCGTGTTGCTAATGTGGCATGAAGAGTCGTAAGATGTACTAAGTTGTCGTACGATGATCAAATGACTCGAACGAATTCATTAGGTTTATTATGGATGCCTAAGTTTACGTACGGTATTGGAAGGTATTGTTAGGAGCTGTAAGGCGTCCTACATTATACTTACGTTTTTTTTTTGTTGCTAATGTGGCATGAAGAGTTGTAAGATGTACTAAGTTGTTGTACGATGATCAAATGACTCAGACGAGTTCATTAGGCTTATTATGGAGGTTTAAGGTTTCGTATGGTGATGTAAGGTGTTCTTAGGAGCTGTAAGGCATCCTACATTAAACTAACGTTCTTTTGGAGTTGCTAATGTGGCATGAAGAGTCGTAAGATGTACTAAGTTGTCGTACGATGATCAAATGACTCGGACGAATTCATTAGGCTTATTATGGAGGTTTAAGGTTTCGTATGGTGATGTAAGATGTTTTTAGGAGGTGTAAGGCAACCTACATCATACTAACGTTCTTTTCGAGTTGCTAATGTGGCATGAAGATTCGTAAGATGACTAAGTTATCGTACGATGATCAAATGACTCGGACGACATTAGGTATGGAGGTTTAAGGTTTCGTATGGTGATGTAAGGTGTTCTTAGGAGCTGTAAGGCATCCTACATTAAACTAGCGTTCTTTTCGAGTTGCTAATGTGGCATGAAGAGTCGTAAGATGTACTAAGTTGTCGTACGATGATCAAATGAGTCGGACGAATTCATTAGGCTTATTATGGAGGTTTAAGGTTTCGTATGGTGATGTAAGGTGTTCTTAGGAGCTGTAAGGCATCCTACATTAAACTAACGTTCTTTTCGAGTTGCTAATGTGGCATGAAGAATCGTAAGATGTACTAAGTTGTCGTACGATGATCAAATGAGTCGGACGAATTCATTAGGCTTATTATGGAGGTTTAAGGTTTCGTATGGTGATGTAAGGTGTTCTTAGCAGCTGTAAGGAATCCTACATCATACTAACGTTCTTTTCGAGTTGCTAATGTGGCATGAAGAGTCGTAAGATGTGCTAAGTTGTCGTACGATGATCAAATGACTCGGACGAATTCATTAGGCTTATTATGGAGGTTTAAGGTTTCGTATGGTGATGTAAGGTGTTCTTAGGAGCTGTAAGGCATCCTACATCATACTAACGTTCTTTTCGAGTTGCTAATGTGGCATGAAGAGTCGTAAGATGTACTAAGTTGTCGTACGATGATCAAATGACTCGGACGAATTCATTAGGTTTATTATGGATGCCTAAGTTTACGTACGGTATTGGAAGGTATTGTTAGGAGCTGTAAGGCGTCCTACATTATACTTACGTTTTTTTTTAGTTGCTAATGTGGCATGAAGAGTTGTAAGATGTACTAAGTTGTTGTACGATGATCAAATGACTCAGACGAGTTCATTAGGCTTATTATGGAGGTTTAAGGTTTCGTATGGTGATGTAAGGTGTTCTTAGGAGCTGTAAGGCATCCTACATTAAACTAATGTTCTTTTCGAGTTGCTAATGTGGCATGAAGAGTCGTAAGATGTACTAAGTTGTCGTACGATGATCAAATGACTGGGATGAATTCATTAGGCTTATTATGGAGGTTTAAGGTTTCGTATGGTGATGTAAGGTGTTCTTAGGAGCTGTAAGGCATCCTACATTATACTAACGTTCTTTTCGAGTTGTTAATGTGGCATGAAGAGTCGTAAGATATACTAAGTTGTCGTACGATGATCAAATGACTCGGACGAATTCATTAGGCTTATTATGGAGGTTTAAGGTTTCGTATGGTGATGTAAGGTGTTCTTAGGAGCTGTAAGGCATCCTACATCATACTAACGTTCTTTTCGTGTTGCTAATGTGGCATGAAGAGTCGTAAGATGTACTAAGTTGTCGTACGATGATCAAATGACTCGAACGAATTCATTAGGTTTATTATGGATGCCTAAGTTTACGTACGGTATTGGAAGGTATTGTTAGGAGCTGTAAGGCGTCCTACATTATACTTACGTTTTTTTTTAGTTGCTAATGTGGCATGAAGAGTTGTAAGATGTACTAAGTTGTTGTACGATGATCAAATGACTCAGACGAGTTCATTAGGCTTATTATGGAGGTTTAAGGTTTCGTATGGTGATGTAAGGTGTTCTTAGGAGCTGTAAGGCATCCTACATTAAACTAACGTTCTTTTGGAGTTGCTAATGTGGCATGAAGAGTCGTAAGATGTACTAAGTTGTCGTACGATGATCAAATGACTCGGACGAATTCATTAGGCTTATTATGGAGGTTTAAGGTTTCGTATGGTGATGTAAGATGTTTTTAGGAGGTGTAAGGCATCCTACATCATACTAACGTTCTTTTCGAGTTGCTAATGTGGCATGAAGATTCGTAAGATGACTAAGTTATCGTACGATGATCAAATGACTCGGACGACATTAGGTATGGAGGTTTAAGGTTTCGTATGGTGATGTAAGGTGTTCTTAGGAGCTGTAAGGCATCCTACATTAAACTAGCGTTCTTTTCGAGTTGCTAATGTGGCATGAAGAGTCGTAAGATGTACTAAGTTGTCGTACGATGATCAAATGACTCGGACGAATTCATTAGGCTTATTATGGAGGTTTAAGGTTTTGTATGGTGATGTAAGGTATTCTTAGGAGCTGTAAGGCATCCTACATCATACTAACGTTTTTTTCGAGTTGCTAATGTGGCATGAAGAGTCGTAAGATGTACTATGTTGTCGTACGATGATCAAATGACTCGGACGAATTCATTAGGCTTATTATGGAGGTTTAAGGTTTCGTATGGTGATGTAAGATGTTGTTAGGAGGTGTAAGGCAACCTACATCATACTAACGTTCTTTTCGAGTTGCTAATGTGGCATGAAGAGTCGTAAGATGTACTAAGTTGTCGTACGATGATCAAATGACTCGGACGAATTCATTAGGCTTGTTATGGAGTTTTAAGGTTTCGTATGGTGATGTAAGGTGTTCTTAGGAGCTGTAAGGCATCCTACATTAAACTAACGTTCTTTTCGAGTTGCTAATGTGGCATGAAGAGTCGTAAGATGTACTAAGTTGTCGTACGATAATCAAATGAGTCGGACGAATTCATTAGGCTTATTATGGAGGTTTAAGGTTTCGTATGGTGATGTAAGGTGTTCTTAGCAGCTGTAAGGTATCCTACATCATACTAACTTTCTTTTCGAGTTGCTAATGTGGCATGAAGAGTCGTAAGATGTGCTAAGTTGTCGTACGATGATCAAATGACTCGGACGAATTCATTAGGCTTATTATGGAGGTTTAAGGTTTCGTATGGTGATGTAAGATGTTTTTAGGAGGTGTAAGGCAACCTACATCATACTAACGTTCTTTTCGAGTTGCTAATGTGGCATGAAGAGTCGTAAGATGTACTAAGTTGTCGTACGATGATCAAATGACTCGGACGAATTCATTAGGCTTGTTATGGAGTTTTAAGGTTTCGTATGGTGATGTAAGGTGTTCTTAGGAGCTGTAAGGCATCCTACATTATACTAACGTTCTTTTCTAGTTGCTAATGTGGCATGAAGAGTCGTAAGATGTACTAAGTTGTCGTACGATGATCAAATGATTCGGACGAATTCATTAAGCTTATTATGGAGGTTTAAGGTTTCGTATGGTGATGTAAGCTGTTATTAGGAGCTGTAAGGCATCCTACATTATACTAACGTTCTTTTCGAGTTGCTAATGTGGCATGAAGATTCGTAAGATGACTAAGTTATCGTATAATGATCAAATGACTCGGACGACATTAGGTATGGAGGTTTAAGGTTTCGTATGGTGATGTAAGGTGTTCTTAGGAGCTGTAAGGCATCCTACATTAAACTAGCGTTCTTTTCGAGTTGCTAATGTGGCATGAAGAGTCGTAAGATGTACTAAGTTGTCGTACGATGATCAAATGAGTCGGACGAATTCATTAGGCTTATTATGGAGGTTTAAGGTTTCGTATGGTGATGTAAGGTGTTCTTAGGAGCTGTAAGGCATCCTACATCATACTAACGTTCTTTTCGAGTTGCTAATGTGGCATGAAGAGTCGTAAGATGTACTATGTTGTCGTACGATGATCAAATGACTCGGACGAATTCATTAGGCTTATTATGGAGGTTTAAGGTTTCGTATGGTGATGTAAGATGTTGTTAGGAGGTGTAAGGCAACCTACATCATACTAACGTTCTTTTCGAGTTGCTAATGTGGCATGAAGAGTCGTAAGATGTACTAAGTTGTCGTACGATGATCAAATGAGTCGGACGAATTCATTAGGCTTATTATGGAGGTTTAAGGTTTCGTATGGTGATGTAAGGTGTTCTTAGGAGCTGTAAGGCATCCTACATTAAACTAACGTTCTTTTCGAGTTGCTAATGTGGCATGAAGAGTCGTAAGATGTACTAAGTTGTCGTACGATGATCAACTGAGTCGGACGAATTCATTAGGCTTATTATGGAGGTTTAAGGTTTCGTATGGTGATGTAAGGTGTTCTTAGCAGCTGTAAGGCATCCTACATCATACTAACGTTCTTTTCGAGTTGCTAATGTGGCATGAAGAGTCGTAAGATGTGCTAAGTTGTCGTACGATGATCAAATGACTCGGACGAATTCATTAGGCTTATTATGGAGGTTTAAGGTTTCGTATGGTGATGTAAGATGTTTTTAGGAGGTGTAAGGCAACCTACATCATACTAACGTTCTTTTCGAGTTGCTAATGTGGCATGAAGAGTCGTAAGATGTACTAAGTTGTCGTACGATGATCAAATGACTCGGACGAATTCATTAGGCTTGTTATGGAGTTTTAAGGTTTCGTATGGTGATGTAAGGTGTTCTTAGGAGCTGTAAGGCATCCTACATTATACTAACGTTCTTTTCTAGTTGCTAATGTGGCATGAAGAGTCGTAAGATGTACTAAGTTGTCGTACGATGATCAAATGATTCGGACGAATTCATTAAGCTTATTATGGAGGTTTAAGGTTTCGTATGGTGATGTAAGCTGTTATTAGGAGCTGTAAGGCATCCTACATTATACTAACGTTCTTTTCGAGTTGCTAATGTGGCATGAAGATTCGTAAGATGACTAAGTTATCGTATGATGATCAAATGACTCGGACGACATTAGGTATGGAGGTTTAAGGTTTCGTATGGTGATGTAAGGTGTTCTTAGGAGCTGTAAGGCATCCTACATTAAACTAGCGTTCTTTTCGAGTTGCTAATGTGGCATGAAGAGTCGTAAGATGTACTAAGTTGTCGTACGATGATCAAATGAGTCGGACGAATTCATTAGGCTTATTATGGAGGTTTAAGGTTTCGTATGGTGATGTAAGGTGTTCTTAGGAGCTGTAAGGCATCCTACATCATACTAACGTTCTTTTCGAGTTGCTAATGTGGCATGAAGAGTCGTAAGATGTACTATGTTGTCGTACGATGATCAAATGACTCGGACGAATTCATTAGGCTTATTATGGAGGTTTAAGGTTTCGTATGGTGATGTAAGATGTTGTTAGGAGGTGTAAGGCAACCTACATCATACTAACGTTCTTTTCGAGTTGCTAATGTGGCATGAAGAGTCGTAAGATGTACTAAGTTGTCGTACGATGATCAAATGAGTCGGACGAATTCATTAGGCTTATTATGGAGGTTTAAGGTTTCGTATGGTGATGTAAGGTGTTCTTAGGAGCTGTAAGGCATCCTACATTAAACTAACGTTCTTTTCGAGTTGCTAATGTGGCATGAAGAGTCGTAAGATGTACTAAGTTGTCGTACGATGATCAACTGAGTCGGACGAATTCATTAGGCTTATTATGGAGGTTTAAGGTTTCGTATGGTGATGTAAGGTGTTCTTAGCAGCTGTAAGGCATCCTACATCATACTAACGTTCTTTTGAGTTGCTAATGTGGCATGAAGAGTCGTAAGATGTGCTAAGTTGTCGTACGATGATCAAATGACTCGGACGAATTCATTAGGCTTATTATGGAGGTTTAAGGTTTCGTATGGTGATGTAAGATGTTTTTAGGAGTTGTAAGGCAACCTACATCATACTAACGTTCTTTTCGAGTTGCTAATGTGGCATGAAGAGTCGTAAGATGTGCTAAGTTGTCGTACGATGATCAAATGACTCGGACGAATTCATTAGGCTTATTATGGAGGTTTAAGGTTTCGTATGGTGATGTAAGGTGTTCTTAGGAGCTGTAAGGCATCCTACATTAAACTAACGTTCTTTTCGAGTTGTTAATGTGGCATGAAGAGTCGTAAGATGTACTAAGTTGTCGTACGATGATCAATAGACTCGGACGAATTCATTAGGCTTATTATGGAGTTTTAAGGTTTCGTATGGTGATGTAAGGTGTTCTTAGGAGCTGTAAGGCATCCTACATCATACTAACGTTCTTTTCGTGTTGCTAATGTGGCATGAAGAGTCGTAAGATGTACTAAGTTGTCGTACGATGATCAAATGACTCGAACGAATTCATTAGGTTTATTATGGATGCCTAAGTTTACGTACGGTATTGGAAGGTATTGTTAGGAGCTGTAAGGCGTCCTACATTATACTTACGTTTTTTTTTTGTTGCTAATGTGGCATGAAGAGTTGTAAGATGTACTAAGTTGTTGTACGATGATCAAATGACTCAGACGAGTTCATTAGGCTTATTATGGAGGTTTAAGGTTTCGTATGGTGATGTAAGGTGTTCTTAGGAGCTGTAAGGCATCCTACATTAAACTAACGTTCTTTTGGAGTTGCTAATGTGGCATGAAGAGTCGTAAGATGTACTAAGTTGTCGTACGATGATCAAATGACTCGGACGAATTCATTAGGCTTATTATGGAGGTTTAAGGTTTCGTATGGTGATGTAAGATGTTTTTAGGAGGTGTAAGGCAACCTACATCATACTAACGTTCTTTTCGAGTTGCTAATGTGGCATGAAGATTCGTAAGATGACTAAGTTATCGTACGATGATCAAATGACTCGGACGACATTAGGTATGGAGGTTTAAGGTTTCGTATGGTGATGTAAGGTGTTCTTAGGAGCTGTAAGGCATCCTACATTAAACTAGCGTTCTTTTCGAGTTGCTAATGTGGCATGAAGAGTCGTAAGATGTACTAAGTTGTCGTACGATGATCAAATGAGTCGGACGAATTCATTAGGCTTATTATGGAGGTTTAAGGTTTCGTATGGTGATGTAAGGTGTTCTTAGGAGCTGTAAGGCATCCTACATTAAACTAACGTTCTTTTCGAGTTGCTAATGTGGCATGAAGAATCGTAAGATGTACTAAGTTGTCGTACGATGATCAAATGAGTCGGACGAATTCATTAGGCTTATTATGGAGGTTTAAGGTTTCGTATGGTGATGTAAGGTGTTCTTAGCAGCTGTAAGGAATCCTACATCATACTAACGTTCTTTTCGAGTTGCTAATGTGGCATGAAGAGTCGTAAGATGTGCTAAGTTGTCGTACGATGATCAAATGACTCGGACGAATTCATTAGGCTTATTATGGAGGTTTAAGGTTTCGTATGGTGATGTAAGGTGTTCTTAGGAGCTGTAAGGCATCCTACATCATACTAACGTTCTTTTCGAGTTGCTAATGTGGCATGAAGAGTCGTAAGATGTACTAAGTTGTCGTACGATGATCAAATGACTCGGACGAATTCATTAGGTTTATTATGGATGCCTAAGTTTACGTACGGTATTGGAAGGTATTGTTAGGAGCTGTAAGGCGTCCTACATTATACTTACGTTTTTTTTTAGTTGCTAATGTGGCATGAAGAGTTGTAAGATGTACTAAGTTGTTGTACGATGATCAAATGACTCAGACGAGTTCATTAGGCTTATTATGGAGGTTTAAGGTTTCGTATGGTGATGTAAGGTGTTCTTAGGAGCTGTAAGGCATCCTACATTAAACTAATGTTCTTTTCGAGTTGCTAATGTGGCATGAAGAGTCGTAAGATGTACTAAGTTGTCGTACGATGATCAAATGACTGGGATGAATTCATTAGGCTTATTATGGAGGTTTAAGGTTTCGTATGGTGATGTAAGGTGTTCTTAGGAGCTGTAAGGCATCCTACATTATACTAACGTTCTTTTCGAGTTGTTAATGTGGCATGAAGAGTCGTAAGATATACTAAGTTGTCGTACGATGATCAAATGACTCGGACGAATTCATTAGGCTTATTATGGAGGTTTAAGGTTTCGTATGGTGATGTAAGGTGTTCTTAGGAGCTGTAAGGCATCCTACATCATACTAACGTTCTTTTCGTGTTGCTAATGTGGCATGAAGAGTCGTAAGATGTACTAAGTTGTCGTACGATGATCAAATGACTCGAACGAATTCATTAGGTTTATTATGGATGCCTAAGTTTACGTACGGTATTGGAAGGTATTGTTAGGAGCTGTAAGGCGTCCTACATTATACTTACGTTTTTTTTTAGTTGCTAATGTGGCATGAAGAGTTGTAAGATGTACTAAGTTGTTGTACGATGATCAAATGACTCAGACGAGTTCATTAGGCTTATTATGGAGGTTTAAGGTTTCGTATGGTGATGTAAGGTGTTCTTAGGAGCTGTAAGGCATCCTACATTAAACTAACGTTCTTTTGGAGTTGCTAATGTGGCATGAAGAGTCGTAAGATGTACTAAGTTGTCGTACGATGATCAAATGACTCGGACGAATTCATTAGGCTTATTATGGAGGTTTAAGGTTTCGTATGGTGATGTAAGATGTTTTTAGGAGGTGTAAGGCATCCTACATCATACTAACGTTCTTTTCGAGTTGCTAATGTGGCATGAAGATTCGTAAGATGACTAAGTTATCGTACGATGATCAAATGACTCGGACGACATTAGGTATGGAGGTTTAAGGTTTCGTATGGTGATGTAAGGTGTTCTTAGGAGCTGTAAGGCATCCTACATTAAACTAGCGTTCTTTTCGAGTTGCTAATGTGGCATGAAGAGTCGTAAGATGTACTAAGTTGTCGTACGATGATCAAATGACTCGGACGAATTCATTAGGCTTATTATGGAGGTTTAAGGTTTTGTATGGTGATGTAAGGTATTCTTAGGAGCTGTAAGGCATCCTACATCATACTAACGTTTTTTTCGAGTTGCTAATGTGGCATGAAGAGTCGTAAGATGTACTATGTTGTCGTACGATGATCAAATGACTCGGACGAATTCATTAGGCTTATTATGGAGGTTTAAGGTTTCGTATGGTGATGTAAGATGTTGTTAGGAGGTGTAAGGCAACCTACATCATACTAACGTTCTTTTCGAGTTGCTAATGTGGCATGAAGAGTCGTAAGATGTACTAAGTTGTCGTACGATGATCAAATGACTCGGACGAATTCATTAGGCTTGTTATGGAGTTTTAAGGTTTCGTATGGTGATGTAAGGTGTTCTTAGGAGCTGTAAGGCATCCTACATTAAACTAACGTTCTTTTCGAGTTGCTAATGTGGCATGAAGAGTCGTAAGATGTACTAAGTTGTCGTACGATAATCAAATGAGTCGGACGAATTCATTAGGCTTATTATGGAGGTTTAAGGTTTCGTATGGTGATGTAAGGTGTTCTTAGCAGCTGTAAGGTATCCTACATCATACTAACTTTCTTTTCGAGTTGCTAATGTGGCATGAAGAGTCGTAAGATGTGCTAAGTTGTCGTACGATGATCAAATGACTCGGACGAATTCATTAGGCTTATTATGGAGGTTTAAGGTTTCGTATGGTGATGTAAGATGTTTTTAGGAGGTGTAAGGCAACCTACATCATACTAACGTTCTTTTCGAGTTGCTAATGTGGCATGAAGAGTCGTAAGATGTACTAAGTTGTCGTACGATGATCAAATGACTCGGACGAATTCATTAGGCTTGTTATGGAGTTTTAAGGTTTCGTATGGTGATGTAAGGTGTTCTTAGGAGCTGTAAGGCATCCTACATTATACTAACGTTCTTTTCTAGTTGCTAATGTGGCATGAAGAGTCGTAAGATGTACTAAGTTGTCGTACGATGATCAAATGATTCGGACGAATTCATTAAGCTTATTATGGAGGTTTAAGGTTTCGTATGGTGATGTAAGCTGTTATTAGGAGCTGTAAGGCATCCTACATTATACTAACGTTCTTTTCGAGTTGCTAATGTGGCATGAAGATTCGTAAGATGACTAAGTTATCGTATAATGATCAAATGACTCGGACGACATTAGGTATGGAGGTTTAAGGTTTCGTATGGTGATGTAAGGTGTTCTTAGGAGCTGTAAGGCATCCTACATTAAACTAGCGTTCTTTTCGAGTTGCTAATGTGGCATGAAGAGTCGTAAGATGTACTAAGTTGTCGTACGATGATCAAATGAGTCGGACGAATTCATTAGGCTTATTATGGAGGTTTAAGGTTTCGTATGGTGATGTAAGGTGTTCTTAGGAGCTGTAAGGCATCCTACATCATACTAACGTTCTTTTCGAGTTGCTAATGTGGCATGAAGAGTCGTAAGATGTACTATGTTGTCGTACGATGATCAAATGACTCGGACGAATTCATTAGGCTTATTATGGAGGTTTAAGGTTTCGTATGGTGATGTAAGATGTTGTTAGGAGGTGTAAGGCAACCTACATCATACTAACGTTCTTTTCGAGTTGCTAATGTGGCATGAAGAGTCGTAAGATGTACTAAGTTGTCGTACGATGATCAAATGAGTCGGACGAATTCATTAGGCTTATTATGGAGGTTTAAGGTTTCGTATGGTGATGTAAGGTGTTCTTAGGAGCTGTAAGGCATCCTACATTAAACTAACGTTCTTTTCGAGTTGCTAATGTGGCATGAAGAGTCGTAAGATGTACTAAGTTGTCGTACGATGATCAACTGAGTCGGACGAATTCATTAGGCTTATTATGGAGGTTTAAGGTTTCGTATGGTGATGTAAGGTGTTCTTAGCAGCTGTAAGGCATCCTACATCATACTAACGTTCTTTTCGAGTTGCTAATGTGGCATGAAGAGTCGTAAGATGTGCTAAGTTGTCGTACGATGATCAAATGACTCGGACGAATTCATTAGGCTTATTATGGAGGTTTAAGGTTTCGTATGGTGATGTAAGATGTTTTTAGGAGGTGTAAGGCAACCTACATCATACTAACGTTCTTTTCGAGTTGCTAATGTGGCATGAAGAGTCGTAAGATGTACTAAGTTGTCGTACGATGATCAAATGACTCGGACGAATTCATTAGGCTTGTTATGGAGTTTTAAGGTTTCGTATGGTGATGTAAGGTGTTCTTAGGAGCTGTAAGGCATCCTACATTATACTAACGTTCTTTTCTAGTTGCTAATGTGGCATGAAGAGTCGTAAGATGTACTAAGTTGTCGTACGATGATCAAATGATTCGGACGAATTCATTAAGCTTATTATGGAGGTTTAAGGTTTCGTATGGTGATGTAAGCTGTTATTAGGAGCTGTAAGGCATCCTACATTATACTAACGTTCTTTTCGAGTTGCTAATGTGGCATGAAGATTCGTAAGATGACTAAGTTATCGTATGATGATCAAATGACTCGGACGACATTAGGTATGGAGGTTTAAGGTTTCGTATGGTGATGTAAGGTGTTCTTAGGAGCTGTAAGGCATCCTACATTAAACTAGCGTTCTTTTCGAGTTGCTAATGTGGCATGAAGAGTCGTAAGATGTACTAAGTTGTCGTACGATGATCAAATGAGTCGGACGAATTCATTAGGCTTATTATGGAGGTTTAAGGTTTCGTATGGTGATGTAAGGTGTTCTTAGGAGCTGTAAGGCATCCTACATCATACTAACGTTCTTTTCGAGTTGCTAATGTGGCATGAAGAGTCGTAAGATGTACTATGTTGTCGTACGATGATCAAATGACTCGGACGAATTCATTAGGCTTATTATGGAGGTTTAAGGTTTCGTATGGTGATGTAAGATGTTGTTAGGAGGTGTAAGGCAACCTACATCATACTAACGTTCTTTTCGAGTTGCTAATGTGGCATGAAGAGTCGTAAGATGTACTAAGTTGTCGTACGATGATCAAATGAGTCGGACGAATTCATTAGGCTTATTATGGAGGTTTAAGGTTTCGTATGGTGATGTAAGGTGTTCTTAGGAGCTGTAAGGCATCCTACATTAAACTAACGTTCTTTTCGAGTTGCTAATGTGGCATGAAGAGTCGTAAGATGTACTAAGTTGTCGTACGATGATCAACTGAGTCGGACGAATTCATTAGGCTTATTATGGAGGTTTAAGGTTTCGTATGGTGATGTAAGGTGTTCTTAGCAGCTGTAAGGCATCCTACATCATACTAACGTTCTTTTCGAGTTGCTAATGTGGCATGAAGAGTCGTAAGATGTGCTAAGTTGTCGTACGATGATCAAATGACTCGGACGAATTCATTAGGCTTATTATGGAGGTTTAAGGTTTCGTATGGTGATGTAAGATGTTTTTAGGAGTTGTAAGGCAACCTACATCATACTAACGTTCTTTTCGAGTTGCTAATGTGGCATGAAGAGTCGTAAGATGTGCTAAGTTGTCGTACGATGATCAAATGACTCGGACGAATTCATTAGGCTTATTATGGAGGTTTAAGGTTTCGTATGGTGATGTAAGGTGTTCTTAGGAGCTGTAAGGCATCCTACATTAAACTAACGTTCTTTTCGAGTTGCTAATGTGGCATGAAGAGTCGTAAGATGTACTAAGTTGTCGTACGATGATCAAATGAGTCGGACGAATTCATTAGGCTTATTATGGAGGTTTAAGGTTTCGTATGGTGATGTAAGGTGTTCTTAGCAGCTGTAAGGTATCCTACATCATACTAACTTTCTTTTCGAGTTGCTAATGTGGCATGAAGAGTCGTAAGATGTGCTAAGTTGTCGTACGATGATCAAATGACTCGGACGAATTCATTAGGCTTATTATGGAGGTTTAAGGTTTCGTATGGTGATGTAAGATGTTTTTAGGAGGTGTAAGGCAACCTACATCATACTAACGTTCTTTTCGAGTTGCTAATGTGGCATGAAGAGTCGTAAGATGTACTAAGTTGTCGTACGATGATCAAATGACTCGGACGAATTCATTAGGCTTGTTATGGAGTTTTAAGGTTTCGTATGGTGATGTAAGGTGTTCTTAGGAGCTGTAAGGCATCCTACATTATACTAACGTTCTTTTCTAGTTGCTAATGTGGCATGAAGAGTCGTAAGATGTACTAAGTTGTCGTACGATGATCAAATGATTCGGACGAATTCATTAAGCTTATTATGGAGGTTTAAGGTTTCGTATGGTGATGTAAGCTGTTATTAGGAGCTGTAAGGCATCCTACATTATACTAACGTTCTTTTCGAGTTGCTAATGTGGCATGGAGATTCGTAAGATGACTAAGTTATCGTACGATGATCAAATGACTCGGACGACATTAGGTATGGAGGTTTAAGGTTTCGTATGGTGATGTAAGGTGTTCTTAGGAGCTGTAAGGCATCCTACATTAAACTAGCGTTCTTTTCGAGTTGCTAATGTGGCATGAAGAGTCGTAAGATGTACTAAGTTGTCGTACGATGATCAAATGACTCGGACGAATTCATTAGGCTTATTATGGAGGTTTAAGGTTTTGTATGGTGATGTAAGGTATTCTTAGGAGCTGTAAGGCATCCTACATCATACTAACGTTCTTTTCGAGTTGCTAATGTGGCATGAAGAGTCGTAAGATGTACTATGTTGTCGTACGATGATCAAATGACTCGGACGAATTCATTAGGCTTATTATGGAGGTTTAAGGTTTCGTATGGTGATGTAAGATGTTGTTAGGAGGTGTAAGGCAACCTACATCATACTAACGTTCTTTTCGAGTTACTAATGTGGCATGAAGAGTCGTAAGATGTACTAAGTTGTCGTACGATGATCAAATGAGTCGGACGAATTCATTAGGCTTATTATGGAGGTTTAAGGTTTCGTATGGTGATGTAAGGTGTTCTTAGGAGCTGTAAGGCATCCTACATCATACTAACGTTCTTTTCGAGTTGCTAATGTGGCATGAAGAGTCGTAAGATGTACTAAGTTGTCGTACGATGATCAAATGACTCGGACGAATTCATTAGGTTTATTATGGATGCCTAAGTTTACGTACGGTATTGGAAGGTATTGTTAGGAGCTGTAAGGCGTCCTACATTATACTTACGTTTTTTTTTAGTTGCTAATGTGGCATGAAGAGTTGTAAGATGTACTAAGTTGTTGTACGATGATCAAATGACTCAGACGAGTTCATTAGGCTTATTATGGAGGTTTAAGGTTTCGTATGGTGATGTAAGGTGTTCTTAGGAGCTGTAAGGCATCCTACATTAAACTAATGTTCTTTTCGAGTTGCTAATGTGGCATGAAGAGTCGTAAGATGTACTAAGTTGTCGTACGATGATCAAATGACTAGGATGAATTCATTAGGCTTATTATGGAGGTTTAAGGTTTCGTATGGTGATGTAAGGTGTTCTTAGGAGCTGTAAGGCATCCTACATTTTACTAACGTTCTTTTCGAGTTGTTAATGTGGCATGAAGAGTCGTAAGATGTACTAAGTTGTCGTACGATGATCAAATGACTCGGACGAATTCATTAGGCTTGTTATGGAGTTTTAAGGTTTCGTATGGTGATGTAAGGTGTTCTTAGGAGCTGTAAGGCATCCTACATTATACTAACGTTCTTTTCTAGTTGCTAATGTGGCATGAAGAGTCGTAAGATGTACTAAGTTGTCGTACGATGATCAAATGATTCGGACGAATTCATTAAGCTTATTATGGAGGTTTAAGGTTTCGTATGGTGATGTAAGCTGTTATTAGGAGCTGTAAGGCATCCTACATTATACTAACGTTCTTTTCGAGTTGCTAATGTGGCATGGAGATTCGTAAGATGACTAAGTTATCGTACGATGATCAAATGACTCGGACGACATTAGGTATGGAGGTTTAAGGTTTCGTATGGTGATGTAAGGTGTTCTTAGGAGCTGTAAGGCATCCTACATTAAACTAGCGTTCTTTTCGAGTTGCTAATGTGGCATGAAGAGTCGTAAGATGTACTAAGTTGTCGTACGATGATCAAATGACTCGGACGAATTCATTAGGCTTATTATGGAGGTTTAAGGTTTTGTATGGTGATGTAAGGTATTCTTAGGAGCTGTAAGGCATCCTACATCATACTAACGTTCTTTTCGAGTTGCTAATGTGGCATGAAGAGTCGTAAGATGTACTATGTTGTCGTACGATGATCAAATGACTCGGACGAATTCATTAGGCTTATTATGGAGGTTTAAGGTTTCGTATGGTGATGTAAGATGTTGTTAGGAGGTGTAAGGCAACCTACATCATACTAACGTTCTTTTCGAGTTACTAATGTGGCATGAAGAGTCGTAAGATGTACTAAGTTGTCGTACGATGATCAAATGAGTCGGACGAATTCATTAGGCTTATTATGGAGGTTTAAGGTTTCGTATGGTGATGTAAGGTGTTCTTAGGAGCTGTAAGGCATCCTACATTAAACTAACGTTCTTTTCGAGTTGCTAATGTGGCATGAAGAGTCGTAAGATGTACTAAGTTGTCGTACGATGATCAAATGAGTCGGACGAATTCATTAGGCTTATTATGGAGGTTTAAGGTTTCGTATGGTGATGTAAGGTGTTCTTAGCAGCTGTAAGGCATCCTACATCATACTAACGTTCTTTTCGAGTTGCTAATGTGGCATGAAGAGTCGTAAGATGTGCTAAGTTGTCGTACGATGATCAAATGACTCGGACGAATTCATTAGGCTTATTATGGAGGTTTAAGGTTTCGTATGGTGATGTAAGGTGTTCTTAGGAGCTGTAAGGCATCCTACATCATACTAACGTTCTTTTCGAGTTGCTAATGTGGCATGAAGAGTCGTAAGATGTACTAAGTTGTCGTACGATGATCAAATGACTCGGACGAATTCATTAGGTTTATTATGGATGCCTAAGTTTACGTACGGTATTGGAAGGTATTGTTAGGAGCTGTAAGGCGTCCTACATTATACTTACGTTTTTTTTTAGTTGCTAATGTGGCATGAAGAGTTGTAAGATGTACTAAGTTGTTGTACGATGATCAAATGACTCAGACGAGTTCATTAGGCTTATTATGGAGGTTTAAGGTTTCGTATGGTGATGTAAGGTGTTCTTAGGAGCTGTAAGGCATCCTACATTAAACTAATGTTCTTTTCGAGTTGCTAATGTGGCATGAAGAGTCGTAAGATGTACTAAGTTGTCGTACGATGATCAAATGACTAGGATGAATTCATTAGGCTTATTATGGAGGTTTAAGGTTTCGTATGGTGATGTAAGGTGTTCTTAGGAGCTGTAAGGCATCCTACATTTTACTAACGTTCTTTTCGAGTTGTTAATGTGGCATGAAGAGTCGTAAGATGTACTAAGTTGTCGTACGATGATCAAATGACTCGGACGAATTCATTAGGCTTATTATGGAGGTTTAAGGTTTCGTATGGTGATGTAAGGTGTTCTTAGGAGCTGTAAGGCATCCTACATCATACTAACGTTCTTTTCGTGTTGCTAATGTGGCATGAAGAGTCGTAAGATGTACTAAGTTGTCGTACGATGATCAAATGACTCGAACGAATTCATTAGGTTTATTATGGATGCCTAAGTTTACGTACGGTATTGGAAGGTATTGTTAGGAGCTGTAAGGCGTCCTACATTATACTTACGTTTTTTTTTTGTTGCTAATGTGGCATGAAGAGTTGTAAGATGTACTAAGTTGTTGTACGATGATCAAGTGACTCAGACGAGTTCATTAGGCTTATTATGGAGGTTTAAGGTTTCGTATGGTGATGTAAGGTGTTCTTAGGAGCTGTAAGGCATCCTACATTAAACTAACGTTCTTTTGGAGTTGCTAATGTGGCATGAAGAGTTGTAAGATGTACTAAGTTGTCGTACGATGATCAAATGACTCGGACGAATTCATTAGGCTTATTATGGAGGTTTAAGGTTTCGTATGGTGATGTAAGATGTTTTTAGGAGGTGTAAGGCAACCTACATCATACTAACGTTCTTTTCGAGTTGCTAATGTGGCATGAAGATTCGTAAGATGACTAAGTTATCGTACGATGATCAAATGACTCGGACGACATTAGGTATGGAGGTTTAAGGTTTCGTATGGTGATGTAAGGTGTTCTTAGGAGCTGTAAGGCATCCTACATTAAACTAGCGTTCTTTTCGAGTTGCTAATGTGGCATGAAGAGTCGTAAGATGTACTAAGTTGTCGTACGATGATCAAATGAGTCGGACGAATTCATTAGGCTTATTATGGAGGTTTAAGGTTTCGTATGGTGATGTAAGGTGTTCTTAGGAGCTGTAAGGCATCCTACATTAAACTAACGTTCTTTTCGAGTTGCTAATGTGGCATGAAGAGTCGTAAGATGTACTAAGTTGTCGTACGATGATCAAATGAGTCGGACGAATTCATTAGGCTTATTATGGAGGTTTAAGGTTTCGTATGGTGATGTAAGGTGTTCTTAGCAGCTGTAAGGAATCCTACATCATACTAACGTTCTTTTCGAGTTGCTAATGTGGCATGAAGAGTCGTAAGATGTGCTAAGTTGTCGTACGATGATCAAATGACTCGGACGAATTCATTAGGCTTATTATGGAGGTTTAAGGTTTCGTATGGTGATGTAAGGTGTTCTTAGGAGCTGTAAGGCATCCTACATCATACTAACGTTCTTTTCGAGTTGCTAATGTGGCATGAAGAGTCGTAAGATGTACTAAGTTGTCGTACGATGATCAAATGACTCGGACGAATTCATTAGGTTTATTATGGATGCCTAAGTTTACGTACGGTATTGGAAGGTATTGTTAGGAGCTGTAAGGCGTCCTACATTTTACTTACGTTTTTTTTTTAGTTGCTAATGTGGCATGAAGAGTTGTAAGATGTACTAAGTTGTTGTAGGATGATCAAATGACTCAGACGAGTTCATTAGGCTTATTATGGAGGTTTAAGGTTTCGTATGGTGATGTAAGGTGTTCTTAGGAGCTGTAAGGCATCCTACATTAAACTAATGTTCTTTTCGAGTTGCTAATGTGGCATGAAGAGTCGTAAGATGTACTAAGTTGTCGTACGATGATCAAATGACTGGGATGAATTCATTAGGCTTATTATGGAGGTTTAAGGTTTCGTATGGTGATGTAAGGTGTTCTTAGGAGCTGTAAGGCATCCTACATTATACTAACGTTCTTTTCGAGTTGTTAATGTGGCATGAAGAGTCGTAAGATATACTAAGTTGTCGTACGATGATCAAATGACTCGGACGAATTCATTAGGCTTATTATGGAGGTTTAAGGTTTCGTATGGTGATGTAAGGTGTTCTTAGGAGCTGTAAGGCATCCTACATCATACTAACGTTCTTTTCGTGTTGCTAATGTGGCATGAAGAGTCGTAAGATGTACTAAGTTGTCGTACGATGATCAAATGACTCGAACGAATTCATTAGGTTTATTATGGATGCCTAAGTTTACGTACGGTATTGGAAGGTATTGTTAGGAGCTGTAAGGCGTCCTACATTATACTTACGTTTTTTTTTAGTTGCTAATGTGGCATGAAGAGTTGTAAGATGTACTAAGTTGTTGTACGATGATCAAATGACTCAGACGAGTTCATTAGGCTTATTATGGAGGTTTAAGGTTTCGTATGGTGATGTAAGGTGTTCTTAGGAGCTGTAAGGCATCCTACATTAAACTAACGTTCTTTTGGAGTTGCTAATGTGGCATGAAGAGTCGTAAGATGTACTAAGTTGTCGTACGATGATCAAATGACTCGGACGAATTCATTAGGCTTATTATGGAGGTTTAAGGTTTCGTATGGTGATGTAAGATGTTTTTAGGAGGTGTAAGGCAACCTACATCATACTAACGTTCTTTTCGAGTTGCTAATGTGGCATGAAGATTCGTAAGATGACTAAGTTATCGTACGATGATCAAATGACTCGGACGACATTAGGTATGGAGGTTTAAGGTTTCGTATGGTGATGTAAGGTGTTCTTAGGAGCTGTAAGGCATCCTACATTAAACTAGCGTTCTTTTCGAGTTGCTAATGTGGCATGAAGAGTCGTAAGATGTACTAAGTTGTCGTACGATGATCAAATGACTCGGACGAATTCATTAGGCTTATTATGGAGGTTTAAGGTTTTGTATGGTGATGTAAGGTATTCTTAGGAGCTGTAAGGCATCCTACATCATACTAACGTTCTTTTCGAGTTGCTAATGTGGCATGAAGAGTCGTAAGATGTACTATGTTGTCGTACGATGATCAAATGACTCGGACGAATTCATTAGGCTTATTATGGAGGTTTAAGGTTTCGTATGGTGATGTAAGATGTTGTTAGGAGGTGTAAGGCAACCTACATCATACTAACGTTCTTTTCGAGTTGCTAATGTGGCATGAAGAGTCGTAAGATGTACTAAGTTGTCGTACGATGATCAAATGAGTCGGACGAATTCATTAGGCTTATTATGGAGGTTTAAGGTTTCGTATGGTGATGTAAGGTGTTCTTAGGAGCTGTAAGGCATCCTACATTAAACTAACGTTCTTTTCGAGTTGCTAATGTGGCATGAAGAGTCGTAAGATGTACTAAGTTGTCGTACGATGATCAACTGAGTCGGACGAATTCATTAGGCTTATTATGGAGGTTTAAGGTTTCGTATGGTGATGTAAGGTGTTCTTAGCAGCTGTAAGGCATCCTACATCATACTAACGTTCTTTTCGAGTTGCTAATGTGGCATGAAGAGTCGTAAGATGTGCTAAGTTGTCGTACGATGATCAAATGACTCGGACGAATTCATTAGGCTTATTATGGAGGTTTAAGGTTTCGTATGGTGATGTAAGATGTTTTTAGGAGGTGTAAGGCAACCTACATCATACTAACGTTCTTTTCGAGTTGCTAATGTGGCATGAAGAGTCGTAAGATGTACTAAGTTGTCGTACGATGATCAAATGACTCGGACGAATTCATTAGGCTTATTATGGAGGTTTAAGGTTTCGTATGGTGATGTAAGCTGTTCTTAGGAGCTGTAAGGCATCCTACATTAAACTAATGTTCTTTTCGAGTTGCTAATGTGGCATGAAGAGTCGTAAGATGTACTAAGTTGTCGTACGATGATCAAATGACTGGGATGAATTCATTAGGCTTATTATGGAGGTTTAAGGTTTCGTATGGTGATGTAAGGTGTTCTTAGGAGCTGTAAGGCATCCTACATTATACTAACGTTCTTTTCGAGTTGTTAATGTGGCATGAAGAGTCGTAAGATGTACTAAGTTGTCGTACGATGATCAAATGACTCGGACGAATTCATTAGGCTTATTATGGAGGTTTAAGGTTTCGTATGGTGATGTAAGGTGTTCTTAGGAGCTGTAAGGCATCCTACATCATACTAACGTTCTTTTCGAGTTGCTAATGTGGCATGAAGAGTCGTAAGATGTACTAAGTTGTCGTACGATGATCAAATGACTCGAACGAATTCATTAGGTTTATTATGGATGCCTAAGTTTACGTACGGTATTGGAAGGTATTGTTAGGAGCTGTAAGGCGTCCTACATTATACTTACGTTTTTTTTTTAGTTGCTAATGTGGCATGAAGAGTTGTAAGATGTACTAAGTTGTTGTACGATGATCAAATGACTCAGACGAGTTCATTAGGCTTATTATGGAGGTTTAAGGTTTCGTATGGTGATGTAAGGTGTTCTTAGGAGCTGTAAGGCATCCTACATTAAACTAACGTTCTTTTGGAGTTGCTAATGTGGCATGAAGAGTCGTAAGATGTACTAAGTTGTCGTACGATGATCAAATGACTCGGACGAATTCATTAGGCTTATTATGGAGGTTTAAGGTTTCGTATGGTGATGTAAGATGTTTTAAGGAGGTGTAAGGCAACCTACATCATACTAACGTTCTTTTCGAGTTGCTAATGTGGCATGAAAATTCGTAAGATGACTAAGTTATCGTACGATGATCAAATGACTCGGACGACATTAGGTATGGAGGTTTAAGGTTTCGTATGGTGATGTAAGGTGTTCTTAGGAGCTGTAAGGCATCCTACATTAAACTAGCGTTCTTTTCGAGTTGCTAATGTGGCATGAAGAGTCGTAAGATGTACTAAGTTGTCGTACGATGATCAAATGACTCGGACGAATTCATTAGGCTTATTATGGAGGTTTAAGGTTTCGTATGGTGATGTAAGATGTTTTTAGGAGGTGTAAGGCAACCTACATCATACTAACGTTCTTTTCGAGTTGCCAATGTGGCATGAAGATTCGTAAGATGACTAAGTTATCGTACGATGATCAAATGACTCGGACGACATTAGGTATGGAGGTTTAAGGTTTCGTATGGTGATGTAAGGTGTTCTTAGGAGCTGTAAGGCATCCTACATTAAACTAGCGTTCTTTTCGAGTTGCTAATGTGGCATGAAGAGTCGTAAGATGTACTAAGTTGTCGTACGATGATCAAATGACTCGGACGAATTCATTAGGCTTATTATGGAGGTTTAAGGTTTTGTATGGTGATGTAAGGTAATCTTAGGAGCTGTAAGGCATCCTACATCATACTAACGTTCTTTTCGAGTTGCTAATGTGGCATGAAGAGTCGTAAGATGTACTATGTTGTCGTACGATGATCAAATGACTCGGACGAATTCATTAGGCTTATTATGGAGGTTTAAGGTTTCGTATGGTGATGTAAGATGTTGTTAGGAGGTGTAAGGCAACCTACATCATACTAACGTTCTTTTCGAGTTGCTAATGTGGCATGAAGAGTCGTAAGATGTACTAAGTTGTCGTACGATGATCAAATGAGTCGGACGAATTCATTAGGCTTATTATGGAGGTTTAAGGTTTCGTATGGTGATGTAAGGTGTTCTTAGGAGCTGTAAGGCATCCTACATTAAACTAACGTTCTTTTCGAGTTGCTAATGTGGCATGAAGAGTCGTAAGATGTACTAAGTTGTCGTACGATGATCAACTGAGTCGGACGAATTCATTAGGCTTATTATGGAGGTTTAAGGTTTCGTATGGTGATGTAAGGTGTTCTTAGCAGCTGTAAGGCATCCTACATCATACTAACGTTCTTTTCGAGTTGCTAATGTGGCATGAAGAGTCGTAAGATGTGCTAAGTTGTCGTACGATGATCAAATGACTCGGACGAATTCATTAGGCTTATTATGGAGGTTTAAGGTTTCGTATGGTGATGTAAGATGTTTTTAGGAGGTGTAAGGCAACCTACATCATACTAACGTTCTTTTCGAGTTGCTAATGTGGCATGAAGAGTCGTAAGATGTACTAAGTTGTCGTACGATGATCAAATGACTCGGACGAATTCATTAGGCTTATTATGGAGGTTTAAGGTTTCGTATGGTGATGTAAGCTGTTCTTAGGAGCTGTAAGGCATCCTACATTAAACTAATGTTCTTTTCGAGTTGCTAATGTGGCATGAAGAGTCGTAAGATGTACTAAGTTGTCGTACGATGATCAAATGACTGGGATGAATTCATTAGGCTTATTATGGAGGTTTAAGGTTTCGTATGGTGATGTAAGGTGTTCTTAGGAGCTGTAAGGCATCCTACATTATACTAACGTTCTTTTCGAGTTGTTAATGTGGCATGAAGAGTCGTAAGATGTACTAAGTTGTCGTACGATGATCAAATGACTCGGACGAATTCATTAGGCTTATTATGGAGGTTTAAGGTTTCGTATGGTGATGTAAGGTGTTCTTAGGAGCTGTAAGGCATCCTACATCATACTAACGTTCTTTTCGAGTTGCTAATGTGGCATGAAGAGTCGTAAGATGTACTAAGTTGTCGTACGATGATCAAATGACTCGGACGAATTCATTAGGCTTATTATGGAGGTTTAAGGTTTCGTATGGTGATGTAAGATGTTCTTAGGAGCTGTAAGGCATCCTACATTAAACTAATGTTCTTTTCGAGTTGCTAATGTGGCATGAAGAGTCGTAAGATGTACTAAGTTGTCGTACGATGATCAAATGACTGGGATGAATTCATTAGGCTTATTATGGAGGTTTAAGGTTTCGTATGGTGATGTAAGGTGTTCTTAGGAGCTGTAAGGCATCCTACATTATACTAACGTTCTTTTCGAGTTGTTAATGTGGCATGAAGAGTCGTAAGATGTACTAAGTTGTCGTACGATGATCAAATGACTCGGACGAATTCATTAGGCTTATTATGGAGGTTTAAGGTTTCGTATGGTGATGTAAGGTGTTCTTAGGAGCTGTAAGGCATCCTACATCATACTAACGTTCTTTTCGAGTTGCTAATGTGGCATGAAGAGTCGTAAGATGTACTAAGTTGTCGTACGATGATCAAATGACTCGAACGAATTCATTAGGTTTATTATGGATGCCTAAGTTTACGTACGGTATTGGAAGGTATTGTTAGGAGCTGTAAGGCGTCCTACATTATACTTACGTTTTTTTTTAGTTGCTAATGTGGCATGAAGAGTTGTAAGATGTACTAAGTTGTTGTACGATGATCAAATGACTCAGACGAGTTCATTAGGCTTATTATGGAGGTTTAAGGTTTCGTATGGTGATGTAAGGTGTTCTTAGGAGCTGTAAGGCATCCTACATTAAACTAACGTTCTTTTGGAGTTGCTAATGTGGCATGAAGAGTCGTAAGATGTACTAAGTTGTCGTACGATGATCAAATGACTCGGACGAATTCATTAGGCTTATTATGGAGGTTTAAGGTTTCGTATGGTGATGTAAGATGTTTTAAGGAGGTGTAAGGCAACCTACATCATACTAACGTTCTTTTCGAGTTGCTAATGTGGCATGAAAATTCGTAAGATGACTAAGTTATCGTACGATGATCAAATGACTCGGACGACATTAGGTATGGAGGTTTAAGGTTTCGTATGGTGATGTAAGGTGTTCTTAGGAGCTGTAAGGCATCCTACATTAAACTAGCGTTCTTTTCGAGTTGCTAATGTGGCATGAAGAGTCGTAAGATGTACTAAGTTGTCGTACGATGATCAAATGACTCGGACGAATTCATTAGGCTTATTATGGAGGTTTAAGGTTTCGTATGGTGATGTAAGATGTTTTTAGGAGGTGTAAGGCAACCTACATCATACTAACGTTCTTTTCGAGTTGCCAATGTGGCATGAAGATTCGTAAGATGACTAAGTTATCGTACGATGATCAAATGACTCGGACGACATTAGGTATGGAGGTTTAAGGTTTCGTATGGTGATGTAAGGTGTTCTTAGGAGCTGTAAGGCATCCTACATTAAACTAGCGTTCTTTTCGAGTTGCTAATGTGGCATGAAGAGTCGTAAGATGTACTAAGTTGTCGTACGATGATCAAATGACTCGGACGAATTCATTAGGCTTATTATGGAGGTTTAAGGTTTCGTATGGTGATGTAAGATGTTTTTAGGAGGTGTAAGGCAACCTACATCATACTAACGTTCTTTTCGAGTTGCCAATGTGGCATGAAGATTCGTAAGATGACTAAGTTATCGTACGATGATCAAATGACTCGGACGACATTAGGTATGGAGGTTTAAGGTTTCGTATGGTGATGTAAGGTGTTCTTAGGAGCTGTAAGGCATCCTACATTAAACTAGCGTTCTTTTCGAGTTGCTAATGTGGCATGAAGAGTCGTAAGATGTACTAAGTTGTCGTACGATGATCAAATGACTCGGACGAATTCATTAGGCTTATTATGGAGGTTTAAGGTTTTGTATGGTGATGTAAGGTATTCTTAGGAGCTGTAAGGCATCCTACATCATACTAACGTTCTTTTCGAGTTGCTAATGTGGCATGAAGAGTCGTAAGATGTACTATGTTGTCGTACGATGATCAAATGACTCGGACGAATTCATTAGGCTTATTATGGAGGTTTAAGGTTTCGTATGGTGATGTAAGATGTTGTTAGGAGGTGTAAGGCAACCTACATCATACTAACGTTCTTTTCGAGTTGCTAATGTGGCATGAAGAGTCGTAAGATGTACTAAGTTGTCGTACGATGATCAAATGAGTCGGACGAATTCATTAGGCTTATTATGGAGGTTTAAGGTTTCGTATGGTGATGTAAGGTGTTCTTAGGAGCTGTAAGGCATCCTACATTAAACTAACGTTCTTTTCGAGTTGCTAATGTGGCATGAAGAGTCGTAAGATGTACTAAGTTGTCGTACGATGATCAACTGAGTAGGACGAATTCATTAGGCTTATTATGGAGGTTTAAGGTTTCGTATGGTGATGTAAGGTGTTCTTAGCAGCTGTAAGGCATCCTACATCATACTAACGTTCTTTTCGAGTTGCTAATGTGGCATGAAGAGTCGTAAGATGTGCTAAGTTGTCGTACGATGATCAAATGACTCGGACGAATTCATTAGGCTTATTATGGAGGTTTAAGGTTTCGTATGGTGATGTAAGATGTTTTTAGGAGGTGTAAGGCAACCTACATCATACTAACGTTCTTTTCGAGTTGCTAATGTGGCATGAAGAGTCGTAAGATGTACTAAGTTGTCGTACGATGATCAAATGACTCGGACGAATTCATTAGGCTTATTATGGAGGTTTAAGGTTTCGTATGGTGATGTAAGCTGTTCTTAGGAGCTGTAAGGCATCCTACATTAAACTAATGTTCTTTTCGAGTTGCTAATGTGGCATGAAGAGTCGTAAGATGTACTAAGTTGTCGTACGATGATCAAATGACTGGGATGAATTCATTAGGCTTATTATGGAGGTTTAAGGTTTCGTATGGTGATGTAAGGTGTTCTTAGGAGCTGTAAGGCATCCTACATTATACTAACGTTCTTTTCGAGTTGTTAATGTGGCATGAAGAGTCGTAAGATGTACTAAGTTGTCGTACGATGATCAAATGACTCGGACGAATTCATTAGGCTTATTATGGAGGTTTAAGGTTTCGTATGGTGATGTAAGGTGTTCTTAGGAGCTGTAAGGCATCCTACATCATACTAACGTTCTTTTCGAGTTGCTAATGTGGCATGAAGAGTCGTAAGATGTACTAAGTTGTCGTACGATGATCAAATGACTCGAACGAATTCATTAGGTTTATTATGGATGCCTAAGTTTACGTACGGTATTGGAAGGTATTGTTAGGAGCTGTAAGGCGTCCTACATTATACTTACGTTTTTTTTTAGTTGCTAATGTGGCATGAAGAGTTGTAAGATGTACTAAGTTGTTGTACGATGATCAAATGACTCAGACGAGTTCATTAGGCTTATTATGGAGGTTTAAGGTTTCGTATGGTGATGTAAGGTGTTCTTAGGAGCTGTAAGGCATCCTACATTAAACTAACGTTCTTTTGGAGTTGCTAATGTGGCATGAAGAGTCGTAAGATGTACTAAGTTGTCGTACGATGATCAAATGACTCGGACGAATTCATTAGGCTTATTATGGAGGTTTAAGGTTTCGTATGGTGATGTAAGATGTTTTAAGGAGGTGTAAGGCAACCTACATCATACTAACATTCTTTTCGAGTTGCTAATGTGGCATGAAAATTCGTAAGATGACTAAGTTATCGTACGATGATCAAATGACTCGGACGACATTAGGTATGGAGGTTTAAGGTTTCGTATGGTGATGTAAGGTGTTCTTAGGAGCTGTAAGGCATCCTACATTAAACTAGCGTTCTTTTCGAGTTGCTAATGTGGCATGAAGAGTCGTAAGATGTACTAAGTTGTCGTACGATGATCAAATGACTCGGACGAATTCATTAGGCTTATTATGGAGGTTTAAGGTTTCGTATGGTGATGTAAGATGTTTTTAGGAGGTGTAAGGCAACCTACATCATACTAACGTTCTTTTCGAGTTGCTAATGTGGCATGAAGATTCGTAAGATGACTAAGTTATCGTACGATGATCAAATGACTCGGACGACATTAGGTATGCAGGTTTAAGGTTTCGTATGGTGATGTAAGGTGTTCTTAGGAGCTGTAAGGCATCCTACATTAAACTAGCGTTCTTTTCGAGTTGCTAATGTGGCATGAAGAGTCGTAAGATGTACTAAGTTGTCGTACGATGATCAAATGACTCGGACGAATTCATTAGGCTTATTATGGAGGTTTAAGGTTTTGTATGGTGATGTAAGGTATTCTTAGGAGCTGTAAGGCATCCTACATCATACTAACGTTCTTTTCGAGTTGCTAATGTGGCATGAAGAGTCGTAAGATGTACTATGTTGTCGTACGATGATCAAATGACTCGGACGAATTCATTAGGCTTATTATGGAGGTTTAAGGTTTCGTATGGTGATGTAAGATGTTGTTAGGAGGTGTAAGGCAACCTACATCATACTAACGTTCTTTTCGAGTTGCTAATGTGGCATGAAGAGTCGTAAGATGTACTAAGTTGTCGTACGATGATCAAATGAGTCGGACGAATTCATTAGGCTTATTATGGAGGTTTAAGGTTTCGTATGGTGATGTAAGGTGTTCTTAGGAGCTGTAAGGCATCCTACATTAAACTAACGTTCTTTTCGAGTTGCTAATGTGGCATGAAGAGTCGTAAGATGTACTAAGTTGTCGTACGATGATCAACTGAGTAGGACGAATTCATTAGGCTTATTATGGAGGTTTAAGGTTTCGTATGGTGATGTAAGGTGTTCTTAGCAGCTGTAAGGCATCCTACATCATACTAACGTTCTTTTCGAGTTGCTAATGTGGCATGAAGAGTCGTAAGATGTGCTAAGTTGTCGTACGATGATCAAATGACTCGGACGAATTCATTAGGCTTATTATGGAGGTTTAAGGTTTCGTATGGTGATGTAAGATGTTTTTAGGAGGTGTAAGGCAACCTACATCATACTAACGTTCTTTTCGAGTTGCTAATGTGGCATGAAGAGTCGTAAGATGTACTAAGTTGTCGTACGATGATCAAATGACTCGGACGAATTCATTAGGCTTATTATGGAGGTTTAAGGTTTCGTATGGTGATGTAAGCTGTTCTTAGGAGCTGTAAGGCATCCTACATTAAACTAATGTTCTTTTCGAGTTGCTAATGTGGCATGAAGAGTCGTAAGATGTACTAAGTTGTCGTACGATGATCAAATGACTGGGATGAATTCATTAGGCTTATTATGGAGGTTTAAGGTTTCGTATGGTGATGTAAGGTGTTCTTAGGAGCTGTAAGGCATCCTACATTATACTAACGTTCTTTTCGAGTTGTTAATGTGGCATGAAGAGTCGTAAGATGTACTAAGTTGTCGTACGATGATCAAATGACTCGGACGAATTCATTAGGCTTATTATGGAGGTTTAAGGTTTCGTATGGTGATGTAAGATGTTTTTAGGAGGTGTAAGGCAACCTACATCATACTAACGTTCTTTTCGAGTTGCCAATGTGGCATGAAGATTCGTAAGATGACTAAGTTATCGTACGATGATCAAATGACTCGGACGACATTAGGTATGGAGGTTTAAGGTTTCGTATGGTGATGTAAGGTGTTCTTAGGAGCTGTAAGGCATCCTACATTAAACTAGCGTTCTTTTCGAGTTGCTAATGTGGCATGAAGAGTCGTAAGATGTACTAAGTTGTCGTACGATGATCAAATGACTCGGACGAATTCATTAGGCTTATTATGGAGGTTTAAGGTTTCGTATGGTGATGTAAGATGTTTTTAGGAGGTGTAAGGCAACCTACATCATACTAACGTTCTTTTCGAGTTGCTAATGTGGCATGAAGATTCGTAAGATGACTAAGTTATCGTACGATGATCAAATGACTCGGACGACATTAGGTATGGAGGTTTAAGGTTTCGTATGGTGATGTAAGGTGTTCTTAGGAGCTGTAAGGCATCCTACATTAAACTAGCGTTCTTTTCGAGTTGCTAATGTGGCATGAAGAGTCGTAAGATGTACTAAGTTGTCGTACGATGATCAAATGACTCGGACGAATTCATTAGGCTTATTATGGAGGTTTAAGGTTTTGTATGGTGATGTAAGGTATTCTTAGGAGCTGTAAGGCATCCTACATCATACTAACGTTCTTTTCGAGTTGCTAATGTGGCATGAAGAGTCGTAAGATGTACTATGTTGTCGTACGATGATCAAATGACTCGGACGAATTCATTAGGCTTATTATGGAGGTTTAAGGTTTCGTATGGTGATGTAAGATGTTGTTAGGAGGTGTAAGGCAACCTACATCATACTAACGTTCTTTTCGAGTTGCTAATGTGGCATGAAGAGTCGTAAGATGTACTAAGTTGTCGTACGATGATCAAATGAGTCGGACGAATTCATTAGGCTTATTATGGAGGTTTAAGGTTTCGTATGGTGATGTAAGGTGTTCTTAGGAGCTGTAAGGCATCCTACATTAAACTAACGTTCTTTTCGAGTTGCTAATGTGGCATGAAGAGTCGTAAGATGTACTAAGTTGTCGTACGATGATCAACTGAGTAGGACGAATTCATTAGGCTTATTATGGAGGTTTAAGGTTTCGTATGGTGATGTAAGGTGTTCTTAGCAGCTGTAAGGCATCCTACATCATACTAACGTTCTTTTCGAGTTGCTAATGTGGCATGAAGAGTCGTAAGATGTGCTAAGTTGTCGTACGATGATCAAATGACTCGGACGAATTCATTAGGCTTATTATGGAGGTTTAAGGTTTCGTATGGTGATGTAAGATGTTTTTAGGAGGTGTAAGGCAACCTACATCATACTAACGTTCTTTTCGAGTTGCTAATGTGGCATGAAGAGTCGTAAGATGTACTAAGTTGTCGTACGATGATCAAATGACTCGGACGAATTCATTAGGCTTATTATGGAGGTTTAAGGTTTCGTATGGTGATGTAAGCTGTTCTTAGGAGCTGTAAGGCATCCTACATTAAACTAATGTTCTTTTCGAGTTGCTAATGTGGCATGAAGAGTCGTAAGATGTACTAAGTTGTCGTACGATGATCAAATGACTGGGATGAATTCATTAGGCTTATTATGGAGGTTTAAGGTTTCGTATGGTGATGTAAGGTGTTCTTAGGAGCTGTAAGGCATCCTACATTATACTAACGTTCTTTTCGAGTTGTTAATGTGGCATGAAGAGTCGTAAGATGTACTAAGTTGTCGTACGATGATCAAATGACTCGGACGAATTCATTAGGCTTATTATGGAGGTTTAAGGTTTCGTATGGTGATGTAAGGTGTTCTTAGGAGCTGTAAGGCATCCTACATCATACTAACGTTCTTTTCGAGTTGCTAATGTGGCATGAAGAGTCGTAAGATGTACTAAGTTGTCGTACGATGATCAAATGACTCGAACGAATTCATTAGGTTTATTATGGATGCCTAAGTTTACGTACGGTATTGGAAGGTATTGTTAGGAGCTGTAAGGCGTCCTACATTATACTTACGTTTTTTTTTAGTTGCTAATGTGGCATGAAGAGTTGTAAGATGTACTAAGTTGTTGTACGATGATCAAATGACTCAGACGAGTTCATTAGGCTTATTATGGAGGTTTAAGGTTTCGTATGGTGATGTAAGGTGTTCTTAGGAGCTGTAAGGCATCCTACATTAAACTAACGTTCTTTTGGAGTTGCTAATGTGGCATGAAGAGTCGTAAGATGTACTAAGTTGTCGTACGATGATCAAATGACTCGGACGAATTCATTAGGCTTATTATGGAGGTTTAAGGTTTCGTATGGTGATGTAAGATGTTTTAAGGAGGTGTAAGGCAACCTACATCATACTAACGTTCTTTTCGAGTTGCTAATGTGGCATGAAAATTCGTAAGATGACTAAGTTATCGTACGATGATCAAATGACTCGGACGACATTAGGTATGGAGGTTTAAGGTTTCGTATGGTGATGTAAGGTGTTCTTAGGAGCTGTAAGGCATCCTACATTAAACTAGCGTTCTTTTCGAGTTGCTAATGTGGCATGAAGAGTCGTAAGATGTACTAAGTTGTCGTACGATGATCAAATGACTCGGACGAATTCATTAGGCTTATTATGGAGGTTTAAGGTTTCGTATGGTGATGTAAGATGTTTTTAGGAGGTGTAAGGCAACCTACATCATACTAACGTTCTTTTCGAGTTGCTAATGTGGCATGAAGATTCGTAAGATGACTAAGTTATCGTACGATGATCAAATGACTCGGACGACATTAGGTATGCAGGTTTAAGGTTTCGTATGGTGATGTAAGGTGTTCTTAGGAGCTGTAAGGCATCCTACATTAAACTAGCGTTCTTTTCGAGTTGCTAATGTGGCATGAAGAGTCGTAAGATGTACTAAGTTGTCGTACGATGATCAAATGACTCGGACGAATTCATTAGGCTTATTATGGAGGTTTAAGGTTTTGTATGGTGATGTAAGGTATTCTTAGGAGCTGTAAGGCATCCTACATCATACTAACGTTCTTTTCGAGTTGCTAATGTGGCATGAAGAGTCGTAAGATGTACTATGTTGTCGTACGATGATCAAATGACTCGGACGAATTCATTAGGCTTATTATGGAGGTTTAAGGTTTCGTATGGTGATGTAAGATGTTGTTAGGAGGTGTAAGGCAACCTACATCATACTAACGTTCTTTTCGAGTTGCTAATGTGGCATGAAGAGTCGTAAGATGTACTAAGTTGTCGTACGATGATCAAATGAGTCGGACGAATTCATTAGGCTTATTATGGAGGTTTAAGGTTTCGTATGGTGATGTAAGGTGTTCTTAGGAGCTGTAAGGCAACCTACATTAAACTAACGTTCTTTTCGAGTTGCTAATGTGGCATGAAGAGTCGTAAGATGTACTAAGTTGTCGTACGATGATCAAATGAGTCGGACGAATTCATTAGGCTTATTATGAAGGTTTAAGGTTTCGTATGGTGATGTAAGGTGTTCTTAGCAGCTGTAAGGCATCCTACATCATACTAACGTTCTTTTCGAGTTGCTAATGTGGCATGAAGAGTCGTAAGATGTACTAAGTTGTCGTACGATGATCAAATGACTGGGATGAATTCATTAGGCTTATTATGGAGGTTTAAGGTTTCGTATGGTGATGTAAGGTGTTCTTAGGAGCTGTAAGGCATCCTACATTATACTAACGTTCTTTTCGAGTTGTTAATGTGGCATGAAGAGTCGTAAGATGTACTAAGTTGTCGTACGATGATCAAATGACTCGGACGAATTCATTAGGCTTATTATGGAGGTTTAAGGTTTCGTATGGTGATGTAAGATGTTTTTAGGAGGTGTAAGGCAACCTACATCATACTAACGTTCTTTTCGAGTTGCTAATCTGGCATGAGGATTCGTAAGATGACTAAGTTATCGTACGATGATCAAATGACTCGGACGACATTAGGTATGCAGGTTTAAGGTTTCGTATGGTGATGTAAGGTGTTCTTAGGAGCTGTAAGGCATCCTACATTAAACTAGCGTTCTTTTCGAGTTGCTAATGTGGCATGAAGAGTCGTAAGATGTACTAAGTTGTCGTACGATGATCAAATGACTCGGACGAATTCATTAGGCTTATTATGGAGGTTTAAGGTTTCGTATGGTGATGTAAGATGTTGTTAGGAGGTGTAAGGCAACCTACATCATACTAACGTTCTTTTCGAGTTGCTAATGTGGCATGAAGAGTCGTAAGATGTACTAAGTTGTCGTACGATGATCAAATGACTCGGACGAATTCATTAGGCTTATTATGGAGGTTTAAGGTTTCGTATGGTGATGTAAGCTGTTCTTAGGAGCTGTAAGGCATCCTACATTAAACTAATGTTCTTTTCGAGTTGCTAATGTGGCATGAAGAGTCGTAAGATGTACTAAGTTGTCGTACGATGATCAAATGACTGGGATGAATTCATTAGGCTTATTATGGAGGTTTAAGGTTTCGTATGGTGATGTAAGGTGTTCTTAGGAGCTGTAAGGCATCCTACATTATACTAACGTTCTTTTCGAGTTGTTAATGTGGCATGAAGAGTCGTAAGATGTACTAAGTTGTCGTACGATGATCAAATGACTCGGACGAATTCATTAGGCTTATTATGGAGGTTTAAGGTTTCGTATGGTGATGTAAGGTGTTCTTAGGAGCTGTAAGGCATCCTACATCATACTAACGTTCTTTTCGAGTTGCTAATGTGGCATGAAGAGTCGTAAGATGTACTAAGTTGTCGTACGATGATCAAATGACTCGAACGAATTCATTAGGTTTATTATGGATGCCTAAGTTTACGTACGGTATTGGAAGGTATTGTTAGGAGCTGTAAGGCGTCCTACATTATACTTACGTTTTTTTTTAGTTGCTAATGTGGCATGAAGAGTTGTAAGATGTACTAAGTTGTTGTACGATGATCAAATGACTCAGACGAGTTCATTAGGCTTATTATGGAGGTTTAAGGTTTCGTATGGTGATGTAAGGTGTTCTTAGGAGCTGTAAGGCATCCTACATTAAACTAACGTTCTTTTGGAGTTGCTAATGTGGCATGAAGAGTCGTAAGATGTACTAAGTTGTCGTACGATGATCAACTGAGTAGGACGAATTCATTAGGCTTATTATGGAGGTTTAAGGTTTCGTATGGTGATGTAAGGTGTTCTTAGCAGCTGTAAGGCATCCTACATCATACTAACGTTCTTTTCGAGTTGCTAATGTGGCATGAAGAGTCGTAAGATGTGCTAAGTTGTCGTACGATGATCAAATGACTCGGACGAATTCATTAGGCTTATTATGGAGGTTTAAGGTTTCGTATGGTGATGTAAGATGTTTTTAGGAGGTGTAAGGCAACCTACATCATACTAACGTTCTTTTCGAGTTGCTAATGTGGCATGAAGAGTCGTAAGATGTACTAAGTTGTCGTACGATGATCAAATGACTCGGACGAATTCATTAGGCTTATTATGGAGGTTTAAGGTTTCGTATGGTGATGTAAGCTGTTCTTAGGAGCTGTAAGGCATCCTACATTAAACTAATGTTCTTTTCGAGTTGCTAATGTGGCATGAAGAGTCGTAAGATGTACTAAGTTGTCGTACGATGATCAAATGACTGGGATGAATTCATTAGGCTTATTATGGAGGTTTAAGGTTTCGTATGGTGATGTAAGGTGTTCTTAGGAGCTGTAAGGCATCCTACATTATACTAACGTTCTTTTCGAGTTGTTAATGTGGCATGAAGAGTCGTAAGATGTACTAAGTTGTCGTACGATGATCAAATGACTCGGACGAATTCATTAGGCTTATTATGGAGGTTTAAGGTTTCGTATGGTGATGTAAGATGTTTTTAGGAGGTGTAAGGCAACCTACATCATACTAACGTTCTTTTCGAGTTGCCAATGTGGCATGAAGATTCGTAAGATGACTAAGTTATCGTACGATGATCAAATGACTCGGACGACATTAGGTATGGAGGTTTAAGGTTTCGTATGGTGATGTAAGGTGTTCTTAGGAGCTGTAAGGCATCCTACATTAAACTAGCGTTCTTTTCGAGTTGCTAATGTGGCATGAAGAGTCGTAAGATGTACTAAGTTGTCGTACGATGATCAAATGACTCGGACGAATTCATTAGGCTTATTATGGAGGTTTAAGGTTTCGTATGGTGATGTAAGATGTTTTTAGGAGGTGTAAGGCAACCTACATCATACTAACGTTCTTTTCGAGTTGCTAATGTGGCATGAAGATTCGTAAGATGACTAAGTTATCGTACGATGATCAAATGACTCGGACGACATTAGGTATGGAGGTTTAAGGTTTCGTATGGTGATGTAAGGTGTTCTTAGGAGCTGTAAGGCATCCTACATTAAACTAGCGTTCTTTTCGAGTTGCTAATGTGGCATGAAGAGTCGTAAGATGTACTAAGTTGTCGTACGATGATCAAATGACTCGGACGAATTCATTAGGCTTATTATGGAGGTTTAAGGTTTTGTATGGTGATGTAAGGTATTCTTAGGAGCTGTAAGGCATCCTACATCATACTAACGTTCTTTTCGAGTTGCTAATGTGGCATGAAGAGTCGTAAGATGTACTATGTTGTCGTACGATGATCAAATGACTCGGACGAATTCATTAGGCTTATTATGGAGGTTTAAGGTTTCGTATGGTGATGTAAGATGTTGTTAGGAGGTGTAAGGCAACCTACATCATACTAACGTTCTTTTCGAGTTGCTAATGTGGCATGAAGAGTCGTAAGATGTACTAAGTTGTCGTACGATGATCAAATGAGTCGGACGAATTCATTAGGCTTATTATGGAGGTTTAAGGTTTCGTATGGTGATGTAAGGTGTTCTTAGGAGCTGTAAGGCATCCTACATTAAACTAACGTTCTTTTCGAGTTGCTAATGTGGCATGAAGAGTCGTAAGATGTACTAAGTTGTCGTACGATGATCAACTGAGTAGGACGAATTCATTAGGCTTATTATGGAGGTTTAAGGTTTCGTATGGTGATGTAAGGTGTTCTTAGCAGCTGTAAGGCATCCTACATCATACTAACGTTCTTTTCGAGTTGCTAATGTGGCATGAAGAGTCGTAAGATGTGCTAAGTTGTCGTACGATGATCAAATGACTCGGACGAATTCATTAGGCTTATTATGGAGGTTTAAGGTTTCGTATGGTGATGTAAGATGTTTTTAGGAGGTGTAAGGCAACCTACATCATACTAACGTTCTTTTCGAGTTGCTAATGTGGCATGAAGAGTCGTAAGATGTACTAAGTTGTCGTACGATGATCAAATGACTCGGACGAATTCATTAGGCTTATTATGGAGGTTTAAGGTTTCGTATGGTGATGTAAGCTGTTCTTAGGAGCTGTAAGGCATCCTACATTAAACTAATGTTCTTTTCGAGTTGCTAATGTGGCATGAAGAGTCGTAAGATGTACTAAGTTGTCGTACGATGATCAAATGACTGGGATGAATTCATTAGGCTTATTATGGAGGTTTAAGGTTTCGTATGGTGATGTAAGGTGTTCTTAGGAGCTGTAAGGCATCCTACATTATACTAACGTTCTTTTCGAGTTGTTAATGTGGCATGAAGAGTCGTAAGATGTACTAAGTTGTCGTACGATGATCAAATGACTCGGACGAATTCATTAGGCTTATTATGGAGGTTTAAGGTTTCGTATGGTGATGTAAGGTGTTCTTAGGAGCTGTAAGGCATCCTACATCATACTAACGTTCTTTTCGAGTTGCTAATGTGGCATGAAGAGTCGTAAGATGTACTAAGTTGTCGTACGATGATCAAATGACTCGAACGAATTCATTAGGTTTATTATGGATGCCTAAGTTTACGTACGGTATTGGAAGGTATTGTTAGGAGCTGTAAGGCGTCCTACATTATACTTACGTTTTTTTTTAGTTGCTAATGTGGCATGAAGAGTTGTAAGATGTACTAAGTTGTTGTACGATGATCAAATGACTCAGACGAGTTCATTAGGCTTATTATGGAGGTTTAAGGTTTCGTATGGTGATGTAAGGTGTTCTTAGGAGCTGTAAGGCATCCTACATTAAACTAACGTTCTTTTGGAGTTGCTAATGTGGCATGAAGAGTCGTAAGATGTACTAAGTTGTCGTACGATGATCAAATGACTCGGACGAATTCATTAGGCTTATTATGGAGGTTTAAGGTTTCGTATGGTGATGTAAGATGTTTTAAGGAGGTGTAAGGCAACCTACATCATACTAACGTTCTTTTCGAGTTGCTAATGTGGCATGAAAATTCGTAAGATGACTAAGTTATCGTACGATGATCAAATGACTCGGACGACATTAGGTATGGAGGTTTAAGGTTTCGTATGGTGATGTAAGGTGTTCTTAGGAGCTGTAAGGCATCCTACATTAAACTAGCGTTCTTTTCGAGTTGCTAATGTGGCATGAAGAGTCGTAAGATGTACTAAGTTGTCGTACGATGATCAAATGACTCGGACGAATTCATTAGGCTTATTATGGAGGTTTAAGGTTTCGTATGGTGATGTAAGATGTTTTTAGGAGGTGTAAGGCAACCTACATCATACTAACGTTCTTTTCGAGTTGCTAATGTGGCATGAAGATTCGTAAGATGACTAAGTTATCGTACGATGATCAAATGACTCGGACGACATTAGGTATGCAGGTTTAAGGTTTCGTATGGTGATGTAAGGTGTTCTTAGGAGCTGTAAGGCATCCTACATTAAACTAGCGTTCTTTTCGAGTTGCTAATGTGGCATGAAGAGTCGTAAGATGTACTAAGTTGTCGTACGATGATCAAATGACTCGGACGAATTCATTAGGCTTATTATGGAGGTTTAAGGTTTTGTATGGTGATGTAAGGTATTCTTAGGAGCTGTAAGGCATCCTACATCATACTAACGTTCTTTTCGAGTTGCTAATGTGGCATGAAGAGTCGTAAGATGTACTATGTTGTCGTACGATGATCAAATGACTCGGACGAATTCATTAGGCTTATTATGGAGGTTTAAGGTTTCGTATGGTGATGTAAGATGTTGTTAGGAGGTGTAAGGCAACCTACATCATACTAACGTTCTTTTCGAGTTGCTAATGTGGCATGAAGAGTCGTAAGATGTACTAAGTTGTCGTACGATGATCAAATGAGTCGGACGAATTCATTAGGCTTATTATGGAGGTTTAAGGTTTCGTATGGTGATGTAAGGTGTTCTTAGGAGCTGTAAGGCAACCTACATTAAACTAACGTTCTTTTCGAGTTGCTAATGTGGCATGAAGAGTCGTAAGATGTACTAAGTTGTCGTACGATGATCAAATGAGTCGGACGAATTCATTAGGCTTATTATGAAGGTTTAAGGTTTCGTATGGTGATGTAAGGTGTTCTTAGCAGCTGTAAGGCATCCTACATCATACTAACGTTCTTTTCGAGTTGCTAATGTGGCATGAAGAGTCGTAAGATGTACTAAGTTGTCGTACGATGATCAAATGACTGGGATGAATTCATTAGGCTTATTATGGAGGTTTAAGGTTTCGTATGGTGATGTAAGGTGTTCTTAGGAGCTGTAAGGCATCCTACATTATACTAACGTTCTTTTCGAGTTGTTAATGTGGCATGAAGAGTCGTAAGATGTACTAAGTTGTCGTACGATGATCAAATGACTCGGACGAATTCATTAGGCTTATTATGGAGGTTTAAGGTTTCGTATGGTGATGTAAGATGTTTTTAGGAGGTGTAAGGCAACCTACATCATACTAACGTTCTTTTCGAGTTGCTAATCTGGCATGAGGATTCGTAAGATGACTAAGTTATCGTACGATGATCAAATGACTCGGACGACATTAGGTATGCAGGTTTAAGGTTTCGTATGGTGATGTAAGGTGTTCTTAGGAGCTGTAAGGCATCCTACATTAAACTAGCGTTCTTTTCGAGTTGCTAATGTGGCATGAAGAGTCGTAAGATGTACTAAGTTGTCGTACGATGATCAAATGACTCGGACGAATTCATTAGGCTTATTATGGAGGTTTAAGGTTTCGTATGGTGATGTAAGATGTTGTTAGGAGGTGTAAGGCAACCTACATCATACTAACGTTCTTTTCGAGTTGCTAATGTGGCATGAAGAGTCGTAAGATGTACTAAGTTGTCGTACGATGATCAAATGACTCGGACGAATTCATTAGGCTTATTATGGAGGTTTAAGGTTTCGTATGGTGATGTAAGCTGTTCTTAGGAGCTGTAAGGCATCCTACATTAAACTAATGTTCTTTTCGAGTTGCTAATGTGGCATGAAGAGTCGTAAGATGTACTAAGTTGTCGTACGATGATCAAATGACTGGGATGAATTCATTAGGCTTATTATGGAGGTTTAAGGTTTCGTATGGTGATGTAAGGTGTTCTTAGGAGCTGTAAGGCATCCTACATTATACTAACGTTCTTTTCGAGTTGTTAATGTGGCATGAAGAGTCGTAAGATGTACTAAGTTGTCGTACGATGATCAAATGACTCGGACGAATTCATTAGGCTTATTATGGAGGTTTAAGGTTTCGTATGGTGATGTAAGGTGTTCTTAGGAGCTGTAAGGCATCCTACATCATACTAACGTTCTTTTCGAGTTGCTAATGTGGCATGAAGAGTCGTAAGATGTACTAAGTTGTCGTACGATGATCAAATGACTCGAACGAATTCATTAGGTTTATTATGGATGCCTAAGTTTACGTACGGTATTGGAAGGTATTGTTAGGAGCTGTAAGGCGTCCTACATTATACTTACGTTTTTTTTTAGTTGCTAATGTGGCATGAAGAGTTGTAAGATGTACTAAGTTGTTGTACGATGATCAAATGACTCAGACGAGTTCATTAGGCTTATTATGGAGGTTTAAGGTTTCGTATGGTGATGTAAGGTGTTCTTAGGAGCTGTAAGGCATCCTACATTAAACTAACGTTCTTTTGGAGTTGCTAATGTGGCATGAAGAGTCGTAAGATGTACTAAGTTGTCGTACGATGATCAAATGACTCGGACGAATTCATTAGGCTTATTATGGAGGTTTAAGGTTTCGTATGGTGATGTAAGATGTTTTTAGGAGGTGTAAGGCAACCTACATCATACTAACGTTCTTTTCGAGTTGCTAATGTGGCATGAAAATTCGTAAGATGACTAAGTTATCGTACGATGATCAAATGACTCGGACGACATTAGGTATGGAGGTTTAAGGTTTCGTATGGTGATGTAAGGTGTTCTTAGGAGCTGTAAGGCATCCTACATTAAACTAGCGTTCTTTTCGAGTTGCTAATGTGGCATGAAGAGTCGTAAGATGTACTAAGTTGTCGTACGATGATCAAATGACTCGGACGAATTCATTAGGCTTATTATGGAGGTTTAAGGTTTCGTATGGTGATGTAAGATGTTTTTAGGAGGTGTAAGGCAACCTACATCATACTAACGTTCTTTTCGAGTTGCTAATGTGGCATGAAGATTCGTAAGATGACTAAGTTATCGTACGATGATCAAATGACTCGGACGACATTAGGTATGCAGGTTTAAGGTTTCGTATGGTGATGTAAGGTGTTCTTAGGAGCTGTAAGGCATCCTACATTAAACTAGCGTTCTTTTCGAGTTGCTAATGTGGCATGAAGAGTCGTAAGATGTACTAAGTTGTCGTACGATGATCAAATGACTCGGACGAATTCATTAGGCTTATTATGGAGGTTTAAGGTTTTGTATGGTGATGTAAGGTATTCTTAGGAGCTGTAAGGCATCCTACATCATACTAACGTTCTTTTCGAGTTGCTAATGTGGCATGAAGAGTCGTAAGATGTACTATGTTGTCGTACGATGATCAAATGACTCGGACGAATTCATTAGGCTTATTATGGAGGTTTAAGGTTTCGTATGGTGATGTAAGATGTTGTTAGGAGGTGTAAGGCAACCTACATCATACTAACGTTCTTTTCGAGTTGCTAATGTGGCATGAAGAGTCGTAAGATGTACTAAGTTGTCGTACGATGATCAAATGAGTCGGACGAATTCATTAGGCTTATTATGGAGGTTTAAGGTTTCGTATGGTGATGTAAGGTGTTCTTAGGAGCTGTAAGGCAACCTACATTAAACTAACGTTCTTTTCGAGTTGCTAATGTGGCATGAAGAGTCGTAAGATGTACTAAGTTGTCGTACGATGATCAAATGAGTCGGACGAATTCATTAGGCTTATTATGAAGGTTTAAGGTTTCGTATGGTGATGTAAGGTGTTCTTAGCAGCTGTAAGGCATCCTACATCATACTAACGTTCTTTTCGAGTTGCTAATGTGGCATGAAGAGTCGTAAGATGTACTAAGTTGTCGTACGATGATCAAATGACTGGGATGAATTCATTAGGCTTATTATGGAGGTTTAAGGTTTCGTATGGTGATGTAAGGTGTTCTTAGGAGCTGTAAGGCATCCTACATTATACTAACGTTCTTTTCGAGTTGTTAATGTGGCATGAAGAGTCGTAAGATGTACTAAGTTGTCGTACGATGATCAAATGACTCGGACGAATTCATTAGGCTTATTATGGAGGTTTAAGGTTTCGTATGGTGATGTAAGATGTTTTTAGGAGGTGTAAGGCAACCTACATCATACTAACGTTCTTTTCGAGTTGCTAATCTGGCATGAGGATTCGTAAGATGACTAAGTTATCGTACGATGATCAAATGACTCGGACGACATTAGGTATGCAGGTTTAAGGTTTCGTATGGTGATGTAAGGTGTTCTTAGGAGCTGTAAGGCATCCTACATTAAACTAGCGTTCTTTTCGAGTTGCTAATGTGGCATGAAGAGTCGTAAGATGTACTAAGTTGTCGTACGATGATCAAATGACTCGGACGAATTCATTAGGCTTATTATGGAGGTTTAAGGTTTCGTATGGTGATGTAAGATGTTGTTAGGAGGTGTAAGGCAACCTACATCATACTAACGTTCTTTTCGAGTTGCTAATGTGGCATGAAGAGTCGTAAGATGTACTAAGTTGTCGTACGATGATCAAATGACTCGGACGAATTCATTAGGCTTATTATGGAGGTTTAAGGTTTCGTATGGTGATGTAAGCTGTTCTTAGGAGCTGTAAGGCATCCTACATTAAACTAATGTTCTTTTCGAGTTGCTAATGTGGCATGAAGAGTCGTAAGATGTACTAAGTTGTCGTACGATGATCAAATGACTGGGATGAATTCATTAGGCTTATTATGGAGGTTTAAGGTTTCGTATGGTGATGTAAGGTGTTCTTAGGAGCTGTAAGGCATCCTACATTATACTAACGTTCTTTTCGAGTTGTTAATGTGGCATGAAGAGTCGTAAGATGTACTAAGTTGTCGTACGATGATCAAATGACTCGGACGAATTCATTAGGCTTATTATGGAGGTTTAAGGTTTCGTATGGTGATGTAAGGTGTTCTTAGGAGCTGTAAGGCATCCTACATCATACTAACGTTCTTTTCGAGTTGCTAATGTGGCATGAAGAGTCGTAAGATGTACTAAGTTGTCGTACGATGATCAAATGACTCGAACGAATTCATTAGGTTTATTATGGATGCCTAAGTTTACGTACGGTATTGGAAGGTATTGTTAGGAGCTGTAAGGCGTCCTACATTATACTTACGTTTTTTTTTAGTTGCTAATGTGGCATGAAGAGTTGTAAGATGTACTAAGTTGTTGTACGATGATCAAATGACTCAGACGAGTTCATTAGGCTTATTATGGAGGTTTAAGGTTTCGTATGGTGATGTAAGGTGTTCTTAGGAGCTGTAAGGCATCCTACATTAAACTAACGTTCTTTTGGAGTTGCTAATGTGGCATGAAGAGTCGTAAGATGTACTAAGTTGTCGTACGATGATCAACTGAGTAGGACGAATTCATTAGGCTTATTATGGAGGTTTAAGGTTTCGTATGGTGATGTAAGGTGTTCTTAGCAGCTGTAAGGCATCCTACATCATACTAACGTTCTTTTCGAGTTGCTAATGTGGCATGAAGAGTCGTAAGATGTGCTAAGTTGTCGTACGATGATCAAATGACTCGGACGAATTCATTAGGCTTATTATGGAGGTTTAAGGTTTCGTATGGTGATGTAAGATGTTTTTAGGAGGTGTAAGGCAACCTACATCATACTAACGTTCTTTTCGAGTTGCTAATGTGGCATGAAGAGTCGTAAGATGTACTAAGTTGTCGTACGATGATCAAATGACTCGGACGAATTCATTAGGCTTATTATGGAGGTTTAAGGTTTCGTATGGTGATGTAAGCTGTTCTTAGGAGCTGTAAGGCATCCTACATTAAACTAATGTTCTTTTCGAGTTGCTAATGTGGCATGAAGAGTCGTAAGATGTACTAAGTTGTCGTACGATGATCAAATGACTGGGATGAATTCATTAGGCTTATTATGGAGGTTTAAGGTTTCGTATGGTGATGTAAGGTGTTCTTAGGAGCTGTAAGGCATCCTACATTATACTAACGTTCTTTTCGAGTTGTTAATGTGGCATGAAGAGTCGTAAGATGTACTAAGTTGTCGTACGATGATCAAATGACTCGGACGAATTCATTAGGCTTATTATGGAGGTTTAAGGTTTCGTATGGTGATGTAAGATGTTTTTAGGAGGTGTAAGGCAACCTACATCATACTAACGTTCTTTTCGAGTTGCCAATGTGGCATGAAGATTCGTAAGATGACTAAGTTATCGTACGATGATCAAATGACTCGGACGACATTAGGTATGGAGGTTTAAGGTTTCGTATGGTGATGTAAGGTGTTCTTAGGAGCTGTAAGGCATCCTACATTAAACTAGCGTTCTTTTCGAGTTGCTAATGTGGCATGAAGAGTCGTAAGATGTACTAAGTTGTCGTACGATGATCAAATGACTCGGACGAATTCATTAGGCTTATTATGGAGGTTTAAGGTTTCGTATGGTGATGTAAGATGTTTTTAGGAGGTGTAAGGCAACCTACATCATACTAACGTTCTTTTCGAGTTGCTAATGTGGCATGAAGATTCGTAAGATGACTAAGTTATCGTACGATGATCAAATGACTCGGACGACATTAGGTATGGAGGTTTAAGGTTTCGTATGGTGATGTAAGGTGTTCTTAGGAGCTGTAAGGCATCCTACATTAAACTAGCGTTCTTTTCGAGTTGCTAATGTGGCATGAAGAGTCGTAAGATGTACTAAGTTGTCGTACGATGATCAAATGACTCGGACGAATTCATTAGGCTTATTATGGAGGTTTAAGGTTTTGTATGGTGATGTAAGGTATTCTTAGGAGCTGTAAGGCATCCTACATCATACTAACGTTCTTTTCGAGTTGCTAATGTGGCATGAAGAGTCGTAAGATGTACTATGTTGTCGTACGATGATCAAATGACTCGGACGAATTCATTAGGCTTATTATGGAGGTTTAAGGTTTCGTATGGTGATGTAAGATGTTGTTAGGAGGTGTAAGGCAACCTACATCATACTAACGTTCTTTTCGAGTTGCTAATGTGGCATGAAGAGTCGTAAGATGTACTAAGTTGTCGTACGATGATCAAATGAGTCGGACGAATTCATTAGGCTTATTATGGAGGTTTAAGGTTTCGTATGGTGATGTAAGGTGTTCTTAGGAGCTGTAAGGCATCCTACATTAAACTAACGTTCTTTTCGAGTTGCTAATGTGGCATGAAGAGTCGTAAGATGTACTAAGTTGTCGTACGATGATCAACTGAGTAGGACGAATTCATTAGGCTTATTATGGAGGTTTAAGGTTTCGTATGGTGATGTAAGGTGTTCTTAGCAGCTGTAAGGCATCCTACATCATACTAACGTTCTTTTCGAGTTGCTAATGTGGCATGAAGAGTCGTAAGATGTGCTAAGTTGTCGTACGATGATCAAATGACTCGGACGAATTCATTAGGCTTATTATGGAGGTTTAAGGTTTCGTATGGTGATGTAAGATGTTTTTAGGAGGTGTAAGGCAACCTACATCATACTAACGTTCTTTTCGAGTTGCTAATGTGGCATGAAGAGTCGTAAGATGTACTAAGTTGTCGTACGATGATCAAATGACTCGGACGAATTCATTAGGCTTATTATGGAGGTTTAAGGTTTCGTATGGTGATGTAAGCTGTTCTTAGGAGCTGTAAGGCATCCTACATTAAACTAATGTTCTTTTCGAGTTGCTAATGTGGCATGAAGAGTCGTAAGATGTACTAAGTTGTCGTACGATGATCAAATGACTGGGATGAATTCATTAGGCTTATTATGGAGGTTTAAGGTTTCGTATGGTGATGTAAGGTGTTCTTAGGAGCTGTAAGGCATCCTACATTATACTAACGTTCTTTTCGAGTTGTTAATGTGGCATGAAGAGTCGTAAGATGTACTAAGTTGTCGTACGATGATCAAATGACTCGGACGAATTCATTAGGCTTATTATGGAGGTTTAAGGTTTCGTATGGTGATGTAAGGTGTTCTTAGGAGCTGTAAGGCATCCTACATCATACTAACGTTCTTTTCGAGTTGCTAATGTGGCATGAAGAGTCGTAAGATGTACTAAGTTGTCGTACGATGATCAAATGACTCGAACGAATTCATTAGGTTTATTATGGATGCCTAAGTTTACGTACGGTATTGGAAGGTATTGTTAGGAGCTGTAAGGCGTCCTACATTATACTTACGTTTTTTTTTAGTTGCTAATGTGGCATGAAGAGTTGTAAGATGTACTAAGTTGTTGTACGATGATCAAATGACTCAGACGAGTTCATTAGGCTTATTATGGAGGTTTAAGGTTTCGTATGGTGATGTAAGGTGTTCTTAGGAGCTGTAAGGCATCCTACATTAAACTAACGTTCTTTTGGAGTTGCTAATGTGGCATGAAGAGTCGTAAGATGTACTAAGTTGTCGTACGATGATCAAATGACTCGGACGAATTCATTAGGCTTATTATGGAGGTTTAAGGTTTCGTATGGTGATGTAAGATGTTTTAAGGAGGTGTAAGGCAACCTACATCATACTAACGTTCTTTTCGAGTTGCTAATGTGGCATGAAAATTCGTAAGATGACTAAGTTATCGTACGATGATCAAATGACTCGGACGACATTAGGTATGGAGGTTTAAGGTTTCGTATGGTGATGTAAGGTGTTCTTAGGAGCTGTAAGGCATCCTACATTAAACTAGCGTTCTTTTCGAGTTGCTAATGTGGCATGAAGAGTCGTAAGATGTACTAAGTTGTCGTACGATGATCAAATGACTCGGACGAATTCATTAGGCTTATTATGGAGGTTTAAGGTTTCGTATGGTGATGTAAGATGTTTTTAGGAGGTGTAAGGCAACCTACATCATACTAACGTTCTTTTCGAGTTGCTAATGTGGCATGAAGATTCGTAAGATGACTAAGTTATCGTACGATGATCAAATGACTCGGACGACATTAGGTATGCAGGTTTAAGGTTTCGTATGGTGATGTAAGGTGTTCTTAGGAGCTGTAAGGCATCCTACATTAAACTAGCGTTCTTTTCGAGTTGCTAATGTGGCATGAAGAGTCGTAAGATGTACTAAGTTGTCGTACGATGATCAAATGACTCGGACGAATTCATTAGGCTTATTATGGAGGTTTAAGGTTTTGTATGGTGATGTAAGGTATTCTTAGGAGCTGTAAGGCATCCTACATCATACTAACGTTCTTTTCGAGTTGCTAATGTGGCATGAAGAGTCGTAAGATGTACTATGTTGTCGTACGATGATCAAATGACTCGGACGAATTCATTAGGCTTATTATGGAGGTTTAAGGTTTCGTATGGTGATGTAAGATGTTGTTAGGAGGTGTAAGGCAACCTACATCATACTAACGTTCTTTTCGAGTTGCTAATGTGGCATGAAGAGTCGTAAGATGTACTAAGTTGTCGTACGATGATCAAATGAGTCGGACGAATTCATTAGGCTTATTATGGAGGTTTAAGGTTTCGTATGGTGATGTAAGGTGTTCTTAGGAGCTGTAAGGCAACCTACATTAAACTAACGTTCTTTTCGAGTTGCTAATGTGGCATGAAGAGTCGTAAGATGTACTAAGTTGTCGTACGATGATCAAATGAGTCGGACGAATTCATTAGGCTTATTATGAAGGTTTAAGGTTTCGTATGGTGATGTAAGGTGTTCTTAGCAGCTGTAAGGCATCCTACATCATACTAACGTTCTTTTCGAGTTGCTAATGTGGCATGAAGAGTCGTAAGATGTACTAAGTTGTCGTACGATGATCAAATGACTGGGATGAATTCATTAGGCTTATTATGGAGGTTTAAGGTTTCGTATGGTGATGTAAGGTGTTCTTAGGAGCTGTAAGGCATCCTACATTATACTAACGTTCTTTTCGAGTTGTTAATGTGGCATGAAGAGTCGTAAGATGTACTAAGTTGTCGTACGATGATCAAATGACTCGGACGAATTCATTAGGCTTATTATGGAGGTTTAAGGTTTCGTATGGTGATGTAAGGTGTTCTTAGGAGCTGTAAGGCATCCTACATCATACTAACGTTCTTTTCGAGTTGCTAATGTGGCATGAAGAGTCGTAAGATGTACTAAGTTGTCGTACGATGATCAAATGACTCGAACGAATTCATTAGGTTTATTATGGATGCCTAAGTTTACGTACGGTATTGGAAGGTATTGTTAGGAGCTGTAAGGCGTCCTACATTATACTTACGTTTTTTTTTAGTTGCTAATGTGGCATGAAGAGTTGTAAGATGTACTAAGTTGTTGTACGATGATCAAATGACTCAGACGAGTTCATTAGGCTTATTATGGAGGTTTAAGGTTTCGTATGGTGATGTAAGGTGTTCTTAGGAGCTGTAAGGCATCCTACATTAAACTAACGTTCTTTTGGAGTTGCTAATGTGGCATGAAGAGTCGTAAGATGTACTAAGTTGTCGTACGATGATCAAATGACTCGGACGAATTCATTAGGCTTATTATGGAGGTTTAAGGTTTCGTATGGTGATGTAAGATGTTTTAAGGAGGTGTAAGGCAACCTACATCATACTAACGTTCTTTTCGAGTTGCTAATGTGGCATGAAAATTCGTAAGATGACTAAGTTATCGTACGATGATCAAATGACTCGGACGACATTAGGTATGGAGGTTTAAGGTTTCGTATGGTGATGTAAGGTGTTCTTAGGAGCTGTAAGGCATCCTACATTAAACTAGCGTTCTTTTCGAGTTGCTAATGTGGCATGAAGAGTCGTAAGATGTACTAAGTTGTCGTACGATGATCAAATGACTCGGACGAATTCATTAGGCTTATTATGGAGGTTTAAGGTTTCGTATGGTGATGTAAGATGTTTTTAGGAGGTGTAAGGCAACCTACATCATACTAACGTTCTTTTCGAGTTGCTAATGTGGCATGAAGATTCGTAAGATGACTAAGTTATCGTACGATGATCAAATGACTCGGACGACATTAGGTATGCAGGTTTAAGGTTTCGTATGGTGATGTAAGGTGTTCTTAGGAGCTGTAAGGCATCCTACATTAAACTAGCGTTCTTTTCGAGTTGCTAATGTGGCATGAAGAGTCGTAAGATGTACTAAGTTGTCGTACGATGATCAAATGACTCGGACGAATTCATTAGGCTTATTATGGAGGTTTAAGGTTTTGTATGGTGATGTAAGGTATTCTTAGGAGCTGTAAGGCATCCTACATCATACTAACGTTCTTTTCGAGTTGCTAATGTGGCATGAAGAGTCGTAAGATGTACTATGTTGTCGTACGATGATCAAATGACTCGGACGAATTCATTAGGCTTATTATGGAGGTTTAAGGTTTCGTATGGTGATGTAAGATGTTGTTAGGAGGTGTAAGGCAACCTACATCATACTAACGTTCTTTTCGAGTTGCTAATGTGGCATGAAGAGTCGTAAGATGTACTAAGTTGTCGTACGATGATCAAATGAGTCGGACGAATTCATTAGGCTTATTATGGAGGTTTAAGGTTTCGTATGGTGATGTAAGGTGTTCTTAGGAGCTGTAAGGCAACCTACATTAAACTAACGTTCTTTTCGAGTTGCTAATGTGGCATGAAGAGTCGTAAGATGTACTAAGTTGTCGTACGATGATCAAATGAGTCGGACGAATTCATTAGGCTTATTATGAAGGTTTAAGGTTTCGTATGGTGATGTAAGGTGTTCTTAGCAGCTGTAAGGCATCCTACATCATACTAACGTTCTTTTCGAGTTGCTAATGTGGCATGAAGAGTCGTAAGATGTACTAAGTTGTCGTACGATGATCAAATGACTGGGATGAATTCATTAGGCTTATTATGGAGGTTTAAGGTTTCGTATGGTGATGTAAGGTGTTCTTAGGAGCTGTAAGGCATCCTACATTATACTAACGTTCTTTTCGAGTTGTTAATGTGGCATGAAGAGTCGTAAGATGTACTAAGTTGTCGTACGATGATCAAATGACTCGGACGAATTCATTAGGCTTATTATGGAGGTTTAAGGTTTCGTATGGTGATGTAAGATGTTTTTAGGAGGTGTAAGGCAACCTACATCATACTAACGTTCTTTTCGAGTTGCTAATCTGGCATGAGGATTCGTAAGATGACTAAGTTATCGTACGATGATCAAATGACTCGGACGACATTAGGTATGCAGGTTTAAGGTTTCGTATGGTGATGTAAGGTGTTCTTAGGAGCTGTAAGGCATCCTACATTAAACTAGCGTTCTTTTCGAGTTGCTAATGTGGCATGAAGAGTCGTAAGATGTACTAAGTTGTCGTACGATGATCAAATGACTCGGACGAATTCATTAGGCTTATTATGGAGGTTTAAGGTTTCGTATGGTGATGTAAGATGTTGTTAGGAGGTGTAAGGCAACCTACATCATACTAACGTTCTTTTCGAGTTGCTAATGTGGCATGAAGAGTCGTAAGATGTACTAAGTTGTCGTACGATGATCAAATGACTCGGACGAATTCATTAGGCTTATTATGGAGGTTTAAGGTTTCGTATGGTGATGTAAGCTGTTCTTAGGAGCTGTAAGGCATCCTACATTAAACTAATGTTCTTTTCGAGTTGCTAATGTGGCATGAAGAGTCGTAAGATGTACTAAGTTGTCGTACGATGATCAAATGACTGGGATGAATTCATTAGGCTTATTATGGAGGTTTAAGGTTTCGTATGGTGATGTAAGGTGTTCTTAGGAGCTGTAAGGCATCCTACATTATACTAACGTTCTTTTCGAGTTGTTAATGTGGCATGAAGAGTCGTAAGATGTACTAAGTTGTCGTACGATGATCAAATGACTCGGACGAATTCATTAGGCTTATTATGGAGGTTTAAGGTTTCGTATGGTGATGTAAGGTGTTCTTAGGAGCTGTAAGGCATCCTACATCATACTAACGTTCTTTTCGAGTTGCTAATGTGGCATGAAGAGTCGTAAGATGTACTAAGTTGTCGTACGATGATCAAATGACTCGAACGAATTCATTAGGTTTATTATGGATGCCTAAGTTTACGTACGGTATTGGAAGGTATTGTTAGGAGCTGTAAGGCGTCCTACATTATACTTACGTTTTTTTTTAGTTGCTAATGTGGCATGAAGAGTTGTAAGATGTACTAAGTTGTTGTACGATGATCAAATGACTCAGACGAGTTCATTAGGCTTATTATGGAGGTTTAAGGTTTCGTATGGTGATGTAAGGTGTTCTTAGGAGCTGTAAGGCATCCTACATTAAACTAACGTTCTTTTGGAGTTGCTAATGTGGCATGAAGAGTCGTAAGATGTACTAAGTTGTCGTACGATGATCAAATGACTCGGACGAATTCATTAGGCTTATTATGGAGGTTTAAGGTTTCGTATGGTGATGTAAGATGTTTTTAGGAGGTGTAAGGCAACCTACATCATACTAACGTTCTTTTCGAGTTGCTAATGTGGCATGAAAATTCGTAAGATGACTAAGTTATCGTACGATGATCAAATGACTCGGACGACATTAGGTATGGAGGTTTAAGGTTTCGTATGGTGATGTAAGGTGTTCTTAGGAGCTGTAAGGCATCCTACATTAAACTAGCGTTCTTTTCGAGTTGCTAATGTGGCATGAAGAGTCGTAAGATGTACTAAGTTGTCGTACGATGATCAAATGACTCGGACGAATTCATTAGGCTTATTATGGAGGTTTAAGGTTTTGTATGGTGATGTAAGGTATTCTTAGGAGCTGTAAGGCATCCTACATCATACTAACGTTCTTTTCGAGTTGCTAATGTGGCATGAAGAGTCGTAAGATGTACTATGTTGTCGTACGATGATCAAATGACTCGGACGAATTCATTAGGCTTATTATGGAGGTTTAAGGTTTCGTATGGTGATGTAAGATGTTGTTAGGAGGTGTAAGGCAACCTACATCATACTAACGTTCTTTTTTTTGGGTAAAGGGATTTTACCCTGGTGATTCTATAAACAAATAAACACAAGTAGTGTGGTGAACTCCACACTAGTTCAGTCTTGGACATTTCCCAAGACTAACAACCGAACCCGAACTATATCACACAAAACCCATCAACACAACAGCAAACTAGACACAACTAGACATAGAGACCAAACATTCATTCCGCATCCATCTTCAACCACATATCTAGATGTTGCTGCTCCCTCATCGTCAACTTTATCTTTATGGTCATTAACTTGTATCTCACTGTTTGAATAACCATACTACTAACCACTTCCGGAGGCCTTGGATGTTCATTAAAGAGTCTTCTATTCCTCTCCTGCCAAGTAGCATACGCAGCAGCTGCCGTAACCAACTTACTAATAATCATCACAATATCAGTTCCCGTGCAATTACTTTGAAGATCTTCCAAGATAGTAGACCATATTGGAGGAATCAGCTTTAATTTTGCCTTGGCACGAGCCATGGCCCAAACCCGAGACGCAAATGAGCATTCAAAAAATAAGTGTTTATGCGAATCCACAGATTGAAAGCATAATAAACAGCACATCATATTCATATTAGTACCTCCCAACCGGTTCCATTTGAGCAACCTATCCTGAGTTAACAGCTTACCTTGACAAATAAGCCACATGTTGAATGCATGTTTTGGGATGCATTGAGGGAACCAAACACACTCAGCCCAAGCTACATTCTCCTCCTTATGACGGATATGTTCCCAAGCATTGGAAGTAGAAAAATGGATTAACTTCGAACCCTCCCTCCAACACAACTTATCCTCACCATTTGTTTTAAACGGAATAGAGATACTCAATAACGAAGGAAACTGATCAACCAGCTCATTCGGCCAATTCCAAGCAGAATCATTATAAACTTTGTCAACCGAGTCCATAAGATTCATATTTGCATCCCGAATCGCTCGTTTTGGAATCAAATCTGAAAGAGGACTTTGGTCTGCCCAACAATCGAACCATATATTTGTATTTTTCCCATCACCAAGCTGAACCCAGAATTTACGTCTGAAAAACGGACGCAGTTTCATAATATTTCGCCAACTCCAAGAACAAGCAGCCGGAGTTGCAATATCCCAAAAGTTGCGAGTTCCAATCCTGTGAATCCTAACCCATCGAACCCACATAGAATCAACATTAGTAAGTAATCTCCAAATATGGGACCCCATAAGAGCCATATTCATGTCAGAAATACTACGAATCCCAAGACCACCCTCCAACTTTGGAAGACAGACTTTTTTCCAAGCAACTTTGGCATTAACTTTTCTCTCTTGCTTAGCACCCCATAAAAATCTTCTAATCTTCACTTCAATCTCTTTAGCTGTATATGAAGGGATCAAAAAAGCCGCTGCCCAAAAAATGTGCATAGAAGATAAAACAGATCGAACAAGTTGAAGCCTTCCTGCAAAAGACAAAAACTTATTTTCCCATGACAATAAACGCTTATCCATCCTGTCAGTCAACTCCCTGCATTGCAGGTGATTGAGTCTAGACGAAATCAATGGGACACCCAGATACTTAACCGGAAGCTTCCCCTCCTCAAATGGAAGAATATTGAGGATGCCATTCCTAACATGGGGGGGGACATGACAAAAAAAGACAGTGCTTTTTTGCATATTCGGATGTAAGCCAGACAAGTCTGCAAACTTCCTCAAAACCTCCATAATACAAGCAGCAGATCTTGCATCTCCTCTGGAAAAAATAAACAGATCATCAGCAAAACATAGATTTATGATCTGAAGCTCTGCACACTTCTTATGAAACTTAAAACTTTCCATAGGCATATTTTTGAACATTAACGTAAGAACCTCCATAACCATGGTAAAGAGATAAGGAGATAATGGGTCGCCCTGTCTTAACCCCCTCGTCCCTTTAAAATAGCCATGAATATCCCCATTTATGCATAAAGAAAACGATGGAGATGATACACACGCCATAATCCATGTAATCATACTATCATGAAACCCAAACCCCTTCAGACAAAACTTCATAAAACTCCAGTTAACCGTATCATATGCCTTTTGAATGTCAACTTTAAAAGCACACTTAGGCGGCCCCAAGTTTCTATGATAATTGTGCATAAGCTCCTGGGTAAGCAAGATATTATCAGTAATACGTCTCCCCGGGATGAAAGCTGACTGATTACTACTGATAATAGACGATAACGCACCCTTCACACGATTAGCAATAATCTTCGAAATGCATTTATACAAAACATTGCAGCAGGCTATTGGTCGATAATCTATCACTCTATTTGGAACCTGAGTTTTTGGGACTAGAGCAATAATAGTATGGTTCCACTCCTGAAGTAATCTATTCGTATTAAAGAAATCTTTAATAGCTAGAACAACCTCATCTCCCACCACATCCCAAGCTTTTTTAAAAAAAGCAGATGTGTATCCATCTGGCCCCGGAGATTTATCATCATTCATAGAAAACATTACCTCCTTAATCTCCTCTCTGGTAACTGGCTCCACCATACCTAATGAAATATTAGCATCCAATCGGCTTGAAAAAATATTTGAATCTGGTAAACTTGGCTGCGCATGCTCACCACCCAAAAATGACTCGTAGAAGGTAACAAATTCATTAACCATAGCATCCCCCTCCAAAACCTCCCCAGTCGACCTCATAACTGAAGCAATCATCTTCTTATTATTCTTACATTTCAGCATGTTGTGGAAATATTTTGTGTTTGCATCACCTTTTTCCAGCCAAATCACTTTAGCTTTTTGCTTTAGAAAACTTTCCTCATCACTACTAGCTTCCACAAACTCCTTCATACATAACGACTCCTTCTCTTTCAGACTCAAATCAAAAGGGGAATCGTCAATCAACAGTTGCATGTCTTCCAGCTCTTTTCTAAGGTTAGCAACCTTAGAATGCAGATTCCCTTGTTTAAATAGAAGCGCTCTAAATTCTTTTTTAAGCCCTCTTAGCCTCTTTGAGATTCTGAATTGAGCTACCCCACCAATACTATAACCCCACCCAACCTTCACAATATCCAAAAATTCCGGTTTAAGCGTCAGAAAATTGGAAAACTTGAAAGGCTTAGGTTTTGGTTTAGTCTTTTCCACCAAAGATAATATGCAAGGACTATGATCCGATAACCCATAAGGCTTAAACAACGCAGCAGCTCTCGGGAACATATCAACAAACCCTACATTCCCCATAACTCTATCCAATTTTTTAAGAATGCCTCTACCAGACTTTGGCTTTTGATTCCATGTGTACTTAACCCCCGAAGCCTTAATATCAAACACTTCAATCCCATTAATACAATCTCGAAAATCTTGCATTCCCAACGAGACACTAGACGGACCAGCAACTTGATCATCAGGATTAAGAGCCGAGTTGAAATCTCCCAATAATGTCCATGGAAGATCCTTAACTAACCCCTTATGCATAGACAAAGAATCCCATAAAGCTCTACGACGAACATAATAATTATCAGCATATATCACAGAACAAAATAACATCAGTTTCAACCTCTTAAGAACAACTTGACAATGAATAACTTGATCAGTTTGCATAAGAACATTCACATCCACCACGCTAGTATCCCAGCCCACAATAATTCTAGTACCTTTAGGACCACCTCTACACGAAGAAGCATTAGAACACCAACTCCAATCAGACGATATAGTAGCACACATACCCTCCACCTTACTAACATCAACATGAGACTCTAAAATAGCACAAAAACTCACCTTACTGTCTTTAATCATAAAACGAACCTCTTTCTGCTTCAAGGGTCGGTTCATCCCCCTAACATTCCAACATGCGAAATTAATCATTGATAACCTGCACATCAGGAGTGCTTGCCCCTGTAGTAATGTTATCCTCACCAAATATAGCCTCAACCCTACCCTCCTTGTCTTCAACATTCGGATCAACTTGGTCAGTACCAGCCACTTTGTTTTCATGTAATTGAGTATACAATCGAGAATACAATGACGTACCCCCTTGATCAACATCATGATTCATCAGAACATTGAACTTATTTTCTGCTACAATCCCATCCACCTTAGTCGCCCCCTCTTTACCCTCTTTTTTATGTAGATCAGCACTCTTAGGCTTTTCAGCAACAGGACGATACACAAATTTTGGTTTATGTTGTTGAACATTAAACCCGGGTTTCTTGGCTGATTTCTTATGTGTGACTTCTACAAACCCATCATCCTTCATCACCTCCTCCTTCTTCTTTCCTTTCTTCTCCACTAATACTTCGCATGTATCCATATCATGGCCAAACAATTTACAATGATCACACCTAGGAGGAAGCCACTCATACTCGACATCAATAGTTTTGATCGTTATATCATCTCCCTCCAACGATGGAATGCCCACTTTCAGCTGTTTTTTAAAACCTATATCAGCATAAACCTCTACTAACGCTCTAGCATAACTACTCCTCCCCCATCCATTAATACACATTGCGTTAGTATACGAGTCCAACTTTTTAGGCGTCCCAATCTTGGTCATCAGCTCACTTAACCCATCATCCGTATATGCAGCAATTGGAACCCCATGGAGTTTTACCCACATAGGGACTAATCTTCGATCCTGCTTGACAAGCTTAGCATCCGGACTCCATTCATGCAAAAATAATGGGGAGTTAAGAATTATCCAAGGTCCTCCTCCAATAACACCCATCATCCCATCATAAGCAGCAAATTGGAAAAAGAAGAAACCTTCTGCATTCATCATAATCTTCTTCAGCCCATACTTGTTCCAGTTAGTTTGAGCAAAATATTTCACAGCATGGAATGATTGTCGATCACCCAGAAAGTATCCATACAGCGTAAACCCTAGCTTAGCCTGAACTTTTCTGACTGAATCTCGAGATAGCATTACATCCACCCCAGCAGCACATTCTTTCGATTCAAGAACCCTAAAATTAACTTTCTTATTCGTCCCATCATTCAAACTATTCGCCCCAGAACTAGCAACCTCCACTTCAGAAACCCTAATCACTTCCGCAGACTCCATAACATTTTCAGACGCTTTCACATTCACATTCACGTTCGTATCATTCTGATGTGGCACATCCAAATCAGCCGCTTTCTGCAAAATACTTTTGAACGACACACGTCCATCAATATTAGTAACTTTAGATGCTAGCGTCGACATGGCCATGCATGCAACACTAGACCCCAATCTTGATTTCAAGAACTGGTTCTTAAAAGGTTAATGGGATTCGTACCAATTTAGCTAATCTATAAACAATAGACGCAATCGATTACAGACCCACTAAGCAATCAGAACACAATACTATCAATCAAAACACAAACCAGAAAAAACCGATTATTGATCACCTCTAATTGCTAACAATGCTCGTATTAACCAGGTTAATCACAGGATTGTTACACAAAGGAAGTTATCAATAAATCAGGAGAACACGAACACAAATCCAGAACACCAATCAAATAAGAAACGAACTTACACAATCAGCCGAATTAGGGTTTAGGTAACCCTAATAATCAGGCGTAACAAACTAATAACAACCCAAGATCAACCCAAGATCAAGAAACCATAGACCAACGGTGTTCTAACTACGTTGTTGTAAGGTCCTAACGTTCTTTTCGAGTTGCTAATGTGGCATGAAGAGTCGTAAGATGTACTAAGTTGTCGTACGATGATCAAATGAGTCGGACGAATTCATTAGGCTTATTATGGAGGTTTAAGGTTTCGTATGGTGATGTAAGGTGTTCTTAGGAGCTGTAAGGCATCCTACATTAAACTAACGTTCTTTTCGAGTTGCTAATGTGGCATGAAGAGTCGTAAGATGTACTAAGTTGTCGTACGATGATCAAATGAGTCGGACGAATTCATTAGGCTTATTATGGAGGTTTAAGGTTTCGTATGGTGATGTAAGGTGTTCTTAGCAGCTGTAAGGCATCCTACATCATACTAACGTTCTTTTCGAGTTGCTAATGTGGCATGAAGAGTCGTAAGATGTGCTAAGTTGTCGTACGATGATCAAATGACTCGGACGAATTCATTAGGCTTATTATGGAGGTTTAAGGTTTCGTATGGTGATGTAAGATGTTTTTAGGAGGTGTAAGGCAACCTACATCATACTAACGTTCTTTTCGAGTTGCTAATGTGGCATGAAGAGTCGTAAGATGTACTAAGTTGTCGTACGATGATCAAATGACTCGGACGAATTCATTAGGCTTATTATGGAGGTTTAAGGTTTCGTATGGTGATGTAAGCTGTTCTTAGGAGCTGTAAGGCATCCTACATTAAACTAATGTTCTTTTCGAGTTGCTAATGTGGCATGAAGAGTCGTAAGATGTACTAAGTTGTCGTACGATGATCAAATGACTGGGATGAATTCATTAGGCTTATTATGGAGGTTTAAGGTTTCGTATGGTGATGTAAGGTGTTCTTAGGAGCTGTAAGGCATCCTACATTATACTAACGTTCTTTTTTTTTTTTTTTGGGTAAAAGGGTTTTACCCTGGTGATTCTATTAAAAAGTTAAAACAAGTAGCATGGATAATCCATACTAGTTAAGTCTCGGACATACCCAAAGACTTCAGAACATACAAAACTCAATCACGAGATCAAACATAAACACAAACCAACAAACTAGCTATAACTAGCACTAAACATGTACCAAACACCACTAGACATCAATCTCCATTTGCATCCAAGTATTTAATCTGCGTTGGTCCCCCATAATGGTCTTGATCTTTAGGTTCATTATTCGGCATCTAATAGTTTGGAGAACTAATTTACCAACCACTTCAGGAGGTCTTGGGTTTTCATTGAAAAGACGATTATTTCTCTCCTGCCAAATGGCATAAGCCACGCCCGCTACAACCAACCGACTAATGATAGCATCTAAATTTTTGCTGTTAGACTTACATTTTAAGTCATGCAAAACGATCGACCAAATTGGAGGGATATGCTCCATTTTAGCCTTCCCTCGCACCAACTTCCAAACCCGAGTCGCATAAGGGCATTCGAAAAATAAATGATCATGAGAGTCCACATTGTGCAAACATAAGAAACAGCACATCATATTCATGTTAATACCTTTCAAATGGTTCCATCTGAGAAGTCTATCTTGGGTTAACAGCTTGCGTTGGCAAATAAGCCACATGTTAAAAGCATGTTTTGGGATGCAATGAGGAAACCAAACACAATCCACCCACTCCACCTGATCTTCCTTTACCCTAATCGCATTCCAAGCTAAAGAAGTATTGAACTGCATCAGCTCCGGTCCCTCCCTCCATCTAACTACATCCGCACCATTTGAAGTAAATGGAATAGATATATTCGACAGAGAGGGAAAACGACTAGTTAACTCATTTGGCCAGTTACATACCGAATCCACCAAGACTCTGTCCACCGTGTCCATAAGTGTCATGTTCGAGTTGTTAATGTGGCATGAAGAGTCGTAAGATGTACTAAGTTGTCGTACGATGATCAAATGACTCGGACGAATTCATTAGGCTTATTATGGAGGTTTAAGGTTTCGTATGGTGATGTAAGGTGTTCTTAGGAGCTGTAAGGCATCCTACATCATACTAACGTTCTTTTCGAGTTGCTAATGTGGCATGAAGAGTCGTAAGATGTACTAAGTTGTCGTACGATGATCAAATGACTCGGACGAATTCATTAGGTTTATTATGGATGCCTAAGTTTACGTACGGTATTGGAAGGTATTGTTAGGAGCTGTAAGGCGTCCTACATTATACTTACGTTTTTTTTTAGTTGCTAATGTGGCATGAAGAGTTGTAAGATGTACTAAGTTGTTGTACGATGATCAAATGACTCAGACGAGTTCATTAGGCTTATTATGGAGGTTTAAGGTTTCGTATGGTGATGTAAGGTGTTCTTAGGAGCTGTAAGGCATCCTACAATAAACTAACGTTCTTTTGGAGTTGCTAATGTGGCATGAAGAGTCGTAAGATGTACTAAGTTGTCGTACGATGATCAAATGACTCGGACGAATTCATTAGGCTTATTATGGAGGTTTAAGGTTTCGTATGGTGATGTAAGGTGTTATTAGGAGCTGTAAGGCATCCTACATTATACTAACGTTCTTTTCGAGTTGCTAATGTGGCATGAAGATTCGTAAGATGACTAAGTTATCGTACGATGATCAAATGACTCGGACGACATTAGGTATGGAGGTTTAAGGTTTCGTATGGTGATGTAAGGTGTTCTTAGGAGCTGTAAGGCATCCTACATTAAACTAGCGTTCTTTTCGAGTTGCTAATGTGGCATGAAGAGTCGTAAGATGTACTAAGTTGTCGTACGATGATCAAATGACTCGGACGAATTCATTAGGCTTATTATGGAGGTTTAAGGTTTCGTATGGTGATGTAAGATGTTTTTAGGAGGTGTAAGGCAACCTACATCATACTAACGTTCTTTTCGAGTTGCTAATGTGGCATGAAAATTCGTAAGATGTACTATGTTGTCGTACGATGATCAAATGACTCGGACGAATTCATTAGGCTTATTATGGAGGTTTAAGGTTTCGTATGGTGATGTAAGATGTTGTTAGAAGGTGTAAGGCAACCTACATCATACTAACGTTCTTTTCGAGTTGCTAATGTGGCATGAAGAGTCGTAAGATGTACTAAGTTGTCGTACGATGATCAAATGAGTCGGACGAATTCATTAGGCTTATTATGGAGGTTTAAGGTTTCGTATGGTGATGTAAGGTGTTCTTAGGAGCTGTAAGGCATCCTAAATTAAACTAACGTTCTTTTCGAGTTGCTAATGTGGCATGAAGAGTCGTAAGATGTACTAAGTTGTCGTACGATGATCAAATGAGTCGGACGAATTCATTAGGCTTATTATGGAGGTTTAAGGTTTCGTATGGTGATGTAAGGTGTTCTTAGCAGCTGTAAGGCATCCTACATCATACTAACGTTCTTTTCGAGTTGCTAATGTGGCATGAAGAGTCGTAAGATGTGCTAAGTTGTCGTACGATGATCAAATGACTCGGACGAATTCATTAGGCTTATTATGGAGGTTTAAGGTTTCGTATGGTGATGTAAGATGTTTTTAGGAGGTGTAAGGCAACCTACATCATACTAACGTTCTTTTGGAGTTGCTAATGTGGCATGAAGAGTCGTAAGATGTACTAAGTTGTCGTACGATGATCAAATGACTCAGACGAATTCATTAGGCTTATTATGGAGGTTTAAGGTTTCGTATGGTGATGTAAGCTGTTCTTAGGAGCTGTAAGGCATCCTACATTAAACTAATGTTCTTTTCGAGTTGCTAATGTGGCATGAAGAGTCGTAAGATGTACTAAGTTGTCGTACGATGATCAAATGACTGGGATGAATTCATTAGGCTTATTATGGAGGTTTAAGGTTTCGTATGGTGATGTAAGGTGTTCTTAGGAGCTGTAAGGCATCCTACATTATACTAACGTTCTTTTCGAGTTGTTAATGTGGCATGAAGAGTCGTAAGATGTACTAAGTTGTCGTACGATGATCAAATGACTCGGACGAATTCATTAGGCTTATTATGGAGGTTTAAGGTTTCGTATGGTGATGTAAGCTGTTCTTAGGAGCTGTAAGGCATCCTACATTAAACTAATGTTCTTTTCGAGTTGCTAATGTGGCATGAAGAGTCGTAAGATGTACTAAGTTGTCGTACGATGATCAAATGACTGGGATGAATTCATTAGGCTTATTATGGAGGTTTAAGGTTTCGTATGGTGATGTAAGGTGTTCTTAGGAGCTGTAAGGCATCCTACATTATACTAACGTTCTTTTCGAGTTGTTAATGTGGCATGAAGAGTCGTAAGATGTACTAAGTTGTCGTACGATGATCAAATGACTCGGACGAATTCATTAGGCTTATTATGGAGGTTTAAGGTTTCGTATGGTGATGTAAGGTGTTCTTAGGAGCTGTAAGGCATCCTACATCATACTAACGTTCTTTTCGAGTTGCTAATGTGGCATGAAGAGTCGTAAGATGTACTAAGTTGTCGTACGATGATCAAATGACTCGGACGAATTCATTAAGTTTATTATGGATGCCTAAGTTTACGTACGGTATTGGAAGGTATTGTTAGGAGCTGTAAGGCGTCCTACATTATACTTACGTTTTTTTTAGTTGCTAATGTGGCATGAAGAGTTGTAAGATGTACTAAGTTGTTGTACGATGATCAAATGACTCAGACGAGTTCATTAGGCATATTATGGAGGTTTAAGGTTTCGTATGGTGATGTAAGGTGTTCTTAGGAGCTGTAAGGCATCCTACATTAAACTAACGTTCTTTTGGAGTTGCTAATGTGGCATGAAGAGTCGTAAGATGTACTAAGTTGTCGTACGATGATCAAATGACTCGGACGAATTCATTAGGCTTTTTATGGAGGTTTAAGGTTTTGTATGGTGATGTAAGGTGTTCTTAGGAGCTGTAAGGCATCCTACATCATACTAACGTTCTTTTCGAGTTGCTAATGTGGCATGAAGAGTCGTAAGATGTACTATGTTGTCGTACGATGATCAAATGACTCGGACGAATTCATTAGGCTTATTATGGAGGTTTAAGGTTTCGTATGGTGATGTAAGGTGTTATTAGGAGCTGTAAGGCATCCTACATTATACTAACGTTCTTTTCGAGTTGCTAATGTGGCATGAAGATTCGTAAGATGACTAAGTTATCGTACGATGATCAAATGACTCGGACGACATTAGGTATGGAGGTTTAAGGTTTCGTATGGTGATGTAAGGTGTTCTTAGGAGCTGTAAGGCATCCTACATTAAACTAGCGTTCTTTTCGAGTTGCTAATGTGGCATGAAGAGTCGTAAGATGTACTAAGTTGTCGTACGATGATCAAATGACTCGGACGAATTCATTAGGCTTATTATGGAGGTTTAAGGTTTCGTATGGTGATGTAAGCTGTTCTTAGGAGCTGTAAGGCATCCTACATTAAACTAATGTTCTTTTCGAGTTGCTAATGTGGCATGAAGAGTCGTAAGATGTACTAAGTTGTCGTACGATGATCAAATGACTGGGATGAATTCATTAGGCTTATTATGGAGGTTTAAGGTTTCGTATGGTAATGTAAGGTGTTCTTAGGAGCTGTAAGGCATCCTACATTATACTAACGTTCTTTTCGAGTTGTTAATGTGGCATGAAGAGTCGTAAGATGTACTAAGTTGTCGTACGATGATCAAATGACTCGGACGAATTCATTAGGCTTATTATGGAGGTTTAAGGTTTCGTATGGTGATGTAAGGTGTTCTTAGGAGCTGTAAGGCATCCTACATCATACTAACGTTCTTTTCGAGTTGCTAATGTGGCATGAAGAGTCGTAAGATGTACTAAGTTGTCGTACGATGATCAAATGACTCGGACGAATTCATTAGGTTTATTATGGATGCCTAAGTTTACGTACGGTATTGGAAGGTATTGTTAGGAGCTGTAAGGCGTCCTACATTATACTTACGTTTTTTTTAGTTGCTAATGTGGCATGAAGAGTTTTAAGATGTACTAAGTTGTTGTACGATGATCAAATGACTCAGACGAGTTCATTAGGCTTATTATGGAGGTTTAAGGTTTCGTATGGTGATGTAAGGTGTTCTTAGGAGCTGTAAGGCATCTTACATTAAACTAACGTTCTTTTGGAGTTGCTAATGTGGCATGAAGAGTCGTAAGATGTACTAAGTTGTCGTACGATGATCAAATGACTCGGACGAATTCATTAGGCTTATTATGGAGGTTTAAGGTTTCGTATGGTGATGTAAGGTGTTATTAGGAGCTGTAAGGCATCCTACATTATACTAACGTTCTTTTCGAGTTGCTAATGTGGCATGAAGATTCGTAAGATGACTAAGTTATCGTACGATGATCAAATGACTCGGACGACATTAGGTATGGAGGTTTAAGGTTTCGTATGGTGATGTAAGGTGTTCTTAGGAGCTGTAAGGCATCCTACATTAAACTAGCGTTCTTTTCGAGTTGCTAATGTGGCATGAAGAGTCGTAAGATGTACTAAGTTCGTACGATGATCAAATGACTCGGACGAATTCATTAGGCTTATTATGGAGGTTTAAGGTTTTGTATGGTGATGTAAGGTATTCTTAGGAGCTGTAAGGCATCCTACATCATACTAACGTTCTTTTCGAGTTGCTAATGTGGCATGAAGAGTCGTAAGATGTACTATGTTGTCGTACGATGATCAAATGACTCGGACGAATTCATTAGGCTTATTATGGAGGTTTAAGGTTTCGTATGGTGATGTAAGATGTTGTTAGGAGGTGTAAGGCAACCTACATCATACTAACGTTCTTTTCGAGTTGCTAATGTGGCATGAAGAGTCGTAAGATGTACTAAGTTGTCGTACGATGATCAAATGAGTCGGACGAATTCATTAGGCTTATTATGGAGGTTTAAGGTTTCGTATGGTGATGTAAGGTGTTCTTAGGAGCTGTAAGGCATCCTACATTAAACTAACGTTCTTTTCGAGTTGCTAATGTGGCATGAAGAGTCGTAAGATGTACTAAGTTGTCGTACGATGATCAAATGAGTCGGACGAATTCATTAGGCTTATTATGGAGGTTTAAGGTTTCGTATGGTGATGTAAGGTGTTCTTAGCAGCTGTAAGGCATCCTACATCATACTAACGTTCTTTTCGAGTTGCTAATGTGGCATGAAGAGTCGTAAGATGTGCTAAGTTGTCGTACGATGATCAAATGACTCGGACGAATTCATTAGGCTTATTATGGAGGTTTAAGGTTTCGTATGGTGATGTAAGATGTTTTTAGGAGGTGTAAGGCAACCTACATCATACTAACGTTCTTTTCGAGTTGCTAATGTGGCATGAAGAGTCGTAAGATGTACTAAGTTGTCGTACGATGATCAAATGACTCTGACGAATTCATTAGGCTTGTTATGGAGTTTTAAGGTTTCGTATGGTGATGTAAGGTGTTCTTAGGAGCTGTAAGGCATCCTACATTATACTAACGTTCTTTTCTAGTTGCTAATGTGGCATGAAGAGTCGTAAGATGTACTAAGTTGTCGTACGATGATCAAATGACTCGGACGAATTCATTAGGCTTATTATGGAGGTTTAAGGTTTCGTATGGTGATGTAAGCTGTTTTTAGGAGCTGTAAGGCATCCTACATTAAACTAATGTTCTTTTCGAGTTGCTAATGTGGCATGAAGAGTCGTAAGATGTACTAAGTTGTCGTACGATGATCAAATGACTGGGATGAATTCATTAGGCTTATTATGGAGGTTTATGGTTTCGTATGGTGATGTAAGGTGTTCTTAGGAGCTGTAAGGCATCCTACATTATACTAACGTTCTTTTCGAGTTGTTAATGTGGCATGAAGAGTCGTAAGATGTACTAAGTTGTCGTACGATGATCAAATGACTCGGACGAATTCATTAGGCTTATTATGGAGGTTTAAGGTTTCGTATGGTGATGTAAGGTGTTCTTAGCAGCTGTAAGGCATCCTACATCATACTAACGTTCTTTTCGAGTTGCTAATGTGGCATGAAGAGTCGTAAGATGTGCTAAGTTGTCGTACGATGATCAAATGACTCGGACGAATTCATTAGGCTTATTATGGAGGTTTAAGGTTTCGTTTGGTGATGTAAGGTGTTCTTAGGAGCTGTAAGGCATCCTACATTATACTAACGTTTTTTCGAGTTACTAATGTGGCATGAAGAGTCGTAAGATGTACTAAGTTGTCGTACGATGATCAAATGACTCGGACGAATTCATTAGGCTTATTATGGAGGTTTAAGGTTTCGTATGGTGATGTAAGGTGTTATTAGGAGCTGTAAGGCATCCTACATTATACTAACGTTCTTTTCGAGTTGCTAATGTGGCATGAAGATTCGTAAGATGACTAAGTTATCGTACGATGATCAAATGACTCGGACGACATTAGGTATGGAGGTTTAAGGTTTCGTATGGTGATGTAAGGTGTTCTTAGGAGCTGTAAGGCATCCTACATTAAACTAGCGTTCTTTTCGAGTTGCTAATGTGGCATGAAGAGTCGTAAGATGTACTAAGTTCGTACGATGATCAAATGACTCGGACGAATTCATTAGGCTTATTATGGAGGTTTAAGGTTTTGTATGGTGATGTAAGGTATTCTTAGGAGCTGTAAGGCATCCTACATCATACTAACGTTCTTTTCGAGTTGCTAATGTGGCATGAAGAGTCGTAAGATGTACTATGTTGTCGTACGATGATCAAATGACTCGGACGAATTCATTAGGCTTATTATGGAGGTTTAAGGTTTCGTATGGTGATGTAAGATGTTGTTAGGAGGTGTAAGGCAACCTACATCATACTAACGTTCTTTTCGAGTTGCTAATGTGGCATGAAGAGTCGTAAGATGTACTAAGTTGTCGTACGATGATCAAATGAGTCGGACGAATTCATTAGGCTTATTATGGAGGTTTAAGGTTTCGTATGGTGATGTAAGGTGTTCTTAGGAGCTGTAAGGCATCCTACATTAAACTAACGTTCTTTTCGAGTTGCTAATGTGGCATGAAGAGTCGTAAGATGTACTAAGTTGTCGTACGATGATCAAATGAGTCGGACGAATTCATTAGGCTTATTATGGAGGTTTAAGGTTTCGTATGGTGATGTAAGGTGTTCTTAGCAGCTGTAAGGCATCCTACATCATACTAACGTTCTTTTCGAGTTGCTAATGTGGCATGAAGAGTCGTAAGATGTGCTAAGTTGTCGTACGATGATCAAATGACTCGGACGAATTCATTAGGCTTATTATGGAGGTTTAAGGTTTCGTATGGTGATGTAAGATGTTTTTAGGAGGTGTAAGGCAACCTACATCATACTAACGTTCTTTTCGAGTTGCTAATGTGGCATGAAGAGTCGTAAGATGTACTAAGTTGTCGTACGATGATCAAATGACTCTGACGAATTCATTAGGCTTGTTATGGAGTTTTAAGGTTTCGTATGGTGATGTAAGGTGTTCTTAGGAGCTGTAAGGCATCCTACATTATACTAACGTTCTTTTCTAGTTGCTAATGTGGCATGAAGAGTCGTAAGATGTACTAAGTTGTCGTACGATGATCAAATGACTCGGACGAATTCATTAGGCTTATTATGGAGGTTTAAGGTTTCGTATGGTGATGTAAGCTGTTTTTAGGAGCTGTAAGGCATCCTACATTAAACTAATGTTCTTTTCGAGTTGCTAATGTGGCATGAAGAGTCGTAAGATGTACTAAGTTGTCGTACGATGATCAAATGACTGGGATGAATTCATTAGGCTTATTATGGAGGTTTATGGTTTCGTATGGTGATGTAAGGTGTTCTTAGGAGCTGTAAGGCATCCTACATTATACTAACGTTCTTTTCGAGTTGTTAATGTGGCATGAAGAGTCGTAAGATGTACTAAGTTGTCGTACGATGATCAAATGACTCGGACGAATTCATTAGGCTTATTATGGAGGTTTAAGGTTTCGTATGGTGATGTAAGGTGTTCTTAGCAGCTGTAAGGCATCCTACATCATACTAACGTTCTTTTCGAGTTGCTAATGTGGCATGAAGAGTCGTAAGATGTGCTAAGTTGTCGTACGATGATCAAATGACTCGGACGAATTCATTAGGCTTATTATGGAGGTTTAAGGTTTCGTTTGGTGATGTAAGGTGTTCTTAGGAGCTGTAAGGCATCCTACATTATACTAACGTTTTTTCGAGTTACTAATGTGGCATGAAGAGTCGTAAGATGTACTAAGTTGTCGTACGATGATCAAATGACTCGGACGAATTCATTAGGCTTATTATGGAGGTTTAAGGTTTCGTATGGTGATGTAAGGTGTTCTTAGGAGCTGTAAGGCATTCTACATTATACTAACGTTCTTTTCGAGTTGCTAATGTGGCATGAAGATTCGTAAGATGTACTAAGTTGTCGTACGATGATCAAATGACTCGGACGAATTCATTAAGTTTATTATGGAGGTTTAAGGTTTCGTATGGTGATGTAAGAAGTTGTTAGGAGGTGTAAGGCAAGCTACATCATACTAACGTTCTTTTCGAGCTGCTAATATGGCATGAAGAGTCGTAAGATGTACTAAGTTGTCGTACGATGATGAAATGACTCGGACGAATTCATTAGGCTTATTATGGAGGTTTAAGGTTTCGTATGGTAATGTAAGGTGTTCTTAGGAGCTGTAAGGCTTCCTACATTATACTAACGTTCTTTTCGAGTTGTTAATGTGGCATGAAGAGTCGTAAGATGTACTATGTTGTCGTACGATGATCAAATGAGTCGGACGAATTCATTAGGCTTATTATGGAGGTTTAAGGTTTCGTATGGTGATGTAAGGTGTTCTTAGCAGCTGTAAGGCATCCTACATCATACTAACGTTCTTTTCGAGTTGCTAATGTGGCATGAAGAGTCGTAAGATGTGCTAAGTTGTCGTACGATGATCAAATGAGTCGGACGAATTCATTAGGCTTATTATGGAGGTTTAAGGTTTCGTATGGTGATGTAAGATGTTTTTAGGAGGTGTAAGGCAACCTACATCATACTAACGTTCTTTTCGAGTTGCTAATGTGGCATGAAGAGTCGTAAGATGTACTAAGTTGTCGTACGATGATCAAATGACTCTGACGAATTCATTAGGCTTGTTATGGAGTTTTAAGGTTTCGTATGGTGATGTAAGGTGTTCTTAGGAGCTGTAAGGCATCCTACATCATACTAACGTTCTTTTCGAGTTGCTAATGTGGCATGAAGAGTCGTAAGATGTACTAAGTTGTCGTACGATGATCAAATGACTCGGACGAATTCATTAGGCTTATTATGGAGGTTTAAGGTTTCGTATGGTGATGTAAGCTGTTTTTAGGAGCTGTAAGGCATCCTACATCATAATAACGTTCTTTTCGAGTTGCTAATGTGGCATGAAGAGTCGTAAGATGTACTAAGTTGACGTACGATGATCAAATGACTCTGACGAATTCATTAGGCTTGTTATGGAGTTTTAAGGTTTCGTATGGTGATGTAAGGTGTTCTTAGGAGCTGTAAGGCATCCTACATTATACTAACGTTCTTTTCTAGTTGCTAATGTGGCATGAAGAGTCGTAAGATGTACTAAGTTGTCGTACGATGATCAAATGACTCGGACGAATTCATTAGGCTTATTATGGAGGTTTAAGGTTTCGTATGGTGATGTAAGCTGTTCTTAGGAGCTGTAAGGCATCCTACATTAAACTAATGTTCTTTTCGAGTTGCTAATGTGGCATGAAGAGTCGTAAGATGTACTAAGTTGTCGTACGATGATCAAATGACTGGGATGAATTCATTAGGCTTATTATGGAGGTTTATGGTTTCGTATGGTGATGTAAGGTGTTCTTAGGAGCTGTAAGGCATCCTACATTATACTAACGTTCTTTTCGAGTTGTTAATGTGGCATGAAGAGTCGTAAGATGTACTAAGTTGTCGTACGATGATCAAATGACTCGGACGAATTCATTAGGCTTATTATGGAGGTTTAAGGTTTCGTATGGTGATGTAAGGTGTTCTTAGGAGCTGTAAGGCATTCTACATTATACTAACGTTCTTTTCGAGTTGCTAATGTGGCATGAAGATTCGTAAGATGTACTAAGTTGTCGTACGATGATCAAATGACTCGGACGAATTCATTAAGTTTATTATGGAGGTTTAAGGTTTCGTATGGTGATGTAAGAAGTTGTTAGGAGGTGTAAGGCAAGCTACATCATACTAACGTTCTTTTCGAGCTGCTAATATGGCATGAAGAGTCGTAAGATGTACTAAGTTGTCGTACGATGATGAAATGACTCGGACGAATTCATTAGGCTTATTATGGAGGTTTAAGGTTTCGTATGGTAATGTAAGGTGTTCTTAGGAGCTGTAAGGCTTCCTACATTATACTAACGTTCTTTTCGAGTTGTTAATGTGGCTTGAAGAGTCGTAAGATGTACTAAGTTGTCGTACGATGATCAAATGACTCGGATGAATTCATTAGGCTTATTATGGAGGTTTAAGGTTTCGTATGGTGATGTAAGGTGTTCTTAGGAGCTGTAAGGCATCCTACATCATACTAACGTTCTTTTCGAGTTACTAATGTGGCATGAAGAGTCGTAAGATGTACTAAGTTGTCGTACGATGATCAAATGACTCGGACGAATTCATTAGGCTTATTATGGAGGTTTAAGGTTTCGTATGGTGATGTAAGGTGTTCTTAGGAGCTGTAAGGCATCCTACATTATACTAACGTTTTTTCGAGTTACTAATGTGGCATGAAGAGTCGTAAGATGTACTAAGTTGTCGTACGATGATCAAATGACTCGGACGAATTCATTAGGCTTATTATGGAGGTTTAAGGTTTCGTATGGTGATGTAAGGTGTTCTTAGGAGCTGTCAGGCATTCTACATTATACTAACGTTCTTTTCGAGTTGCTAATGTGGCATGAAGATTCGTAAGATGTACTAAGTTGTCGTACGATGATCAAATGACTCGGACGAATTCATTAAGTTTATTATGGAGGTTTAAGGTTTCGTATGGTGATGTAAGAAGTTGTTAGGAGGTGTAAGGCAAGCTACATCATACTAACGTTCTTTTCGAGCTGCTAATATGGCATGAAGAGTCGTAAGATGTACTAAGTTGTCGTACGATGATGAAATGACTCGGACGAATTCATTAGGCTTATTATGGAGGTTTAAGGTTTCGTATGGTAATGTAAGGTGTTCTTAGGAGCTGTAAGGCTTCCTACATTATACTAACGTTCTTTTCGAGTTGTTAATGTGGCTTGAAGAGTCGTAAGATGTACTAAGTTGTCGTACGATGATCAAATGACTCGGATGAATTCATTAGGCTTATTATGGAGGTTTAAGGTTTCGTATGGTGATGTAAGGTGTTCTTAGGAGCTGTAAGGCATCCTACATCATACTAACGTTCTTTTCGAGTTACTAATGTGGCATGAAGAGTCGTAAGATGTACTAAGTTGTCGTACGATGATCAAATGACTCGGACGAATTCATTAGGCTTATTATGGAGGTTTAAGGTTTCGTATGGTGATGTAAGATGTTGTTAGGAGGTGTAACGCAACCTACAACATACTAACGTTTTTTTTTTGAGTTGCTAATGTGGCATAAAGAGTCGTAAGATGTACTAAGTTGACGTACGATGATCAAATGACTCGGACGAATTCATTAGGCTTATTATGGAGGTTTAAGGTTTCGTATGGTGATGTAAGGTGTTCTTAGGAGCTGTAAGGCATTCTACATTATACTAACGTTCTTTTCGAGTTGCTAATGTGGCATGAAGATTCGTAAGATGTACTAAGTTGTCGTACGATGATCAAATGACTCGGACGAATTCATTAAGTTTATTATGGAGGTTTAAGGTTTCGTATGGTGATGTAAGAAGTTGTTAGGAGGTGTAAGGCAAGCTACATCATACTAACGTTCTTTTCGAGCTGCTAATGTGGCATGAAGAGTCGTAAGATGTACTAAGTTGTCGTACGATGATGAAATGACTCAGACGAATTCATTAGGCTTATTATGGAGGTTTAAGGTTTCGTATGGTGATGTAAGGTGTTATTAGGATCTGTAAGGCATCCTACATTATACTAACGTTCTTTTCGAGTTGCTAATGTGGCATGAAGATTCGTAAGATGTACTAAGTTGTCGTACGATGATCAAATGACTCGGAGGAATTCATTAGGCTTATTATGGAGGTTTAAGGTTTCGTATGGTGATGTAAGGTGTTCTTAGGAGCTGTAAGGCATTCTACATCATACTAACGTTCTTTTCGAGTTGCTAATGTGGCATGAAGAGTTGTAAGATGTACTAAGTTGTTGTACGATGATCAAATGACTCAGACGAATTCATTAGGCTTATTATGGAGGTTTAAGGTTTCGTATGGTGATGTAAGGTGTTCATAGGAGCTGTAAGGCATCCTACATTAAACTAACGTTCTTTTGGAGTTGCTAATGTGGCATGAAGAGTCGTAAAATGTACTAAGTTGTCGTACGATGATCAAATGACTCGGACGAATTCATTAGGCTTATTATGGAGGTTTAAGGTTTCGTATGGTGATGTAAGGTGTTCTTATGAGCTGTAAGGCATCCTACATCATACTAACGTTTCTTTTCGAGTTGCTAATGTGGCATGAAGATTCGTAAGATGTACTAAGTTGTCGTACGATGATCAAATGACTCGGACGAATTCATTAAGTTTATTATGGAGGTTTAAGGTTTCGTATGGTGATGTAAGAAGTTGTTAGGAGGTGTAAGGCAAGCTACATCATACTAACGTTCTTTTCGAGCTGCTAATGTGGCATGAAGAGTCGTAAGATGTACTAAGTTGTCGTACGATGATGAAATGACTCGGACGAATTCATTAGGCTTATTATGGAGGTTTAAGGTTTCGTATGGTAATGTAAGGTGTTCTTAGGAGCTGTAAGGCTTCCTACATTATACTAACGTTCTTTTCGAGTTGTTAATGTGGCTTGAAGAGTCGTAAGATGTACTAAGTTGTCGTACGATGATCAAATGACTCGGATGAATTCATTAGGCTTATTATGGAGGTTTAAGGTTTCGTATGGTGATGTAAGGTGTTCTTAGGAGTTGTAAGGCATCCTACATCATACTAACGTTCTTTTCGAGTTACTAATGTTGCATGAAGAGTCGTAAGATGTACTAAGTTGTCGTACGATGATCAAATGACTCGGACGAATTCATTAGGCTTATTATGGAGGTTTAAGGTTTCGTATGGTGATGTAAGATGTTGTTAGGAGGTGTAAGGCAACCTACAACATACTAACGTTTTTTTTTGAGTTGCTAATGTGGCATAAAGAGTCGTAAGATGTACTAAGTTGACGTACGATGATCAAATGACTCAGACGAATTCATTAGGCTTATTATGGAGGTTTAAGGTTTCGTATGGTGATGTAAGGTGTTATTAGGATCTGTAAGGCATCCTACATTATACTAACGTTCTTTTCGAGTTGCTAATGTGGCATGAAGATTCGTAAGATGTACTAAGTTGTCGTACGATGATCAAATGACTCGGAGGAATTCATTAGGCTTATTATGGAGGTTTAAGGTTTCGTATGGTGATGTAAGGTGTTCTTAGGAGCTGTAAGGCATTCTACATCATACTAACGTTCTTTTCGAGTTGCTAATGTGGCATGAAGAGTTGTAAGATGTACTAAGTTGTTGTACGATGATCAAATGACTCAGACGAATTCATTAGGCTTATTATGGAGGTTTAAGGTTTCGTATGGTGATGTAAGGTGTTCATAGGAGCTGTAAGGCATCCTACATTAAACTAACGTTCTTTTGGAGTTGCTAATGTGGCATGAAGAGTCGTAAAATGTACTAAGTTGTCGTACGATGATCAAATGACTCGGACGAATTCATTAGGCTTATTATGGAGGTTTAAGGTTTCGTATGGTGATGTAAGGTGTTCTTATGAGCTGTAAACTAAAGTTTCTTTTCGAGTTGCTAATGTGGCATGAAGATTCGTAAGATGTACTAAGTTGTCGTACGATGATCAAATGACTCGGACGAATTCATTAAGTTTATTATGGAGGTTTAAGGTTTCGTATGGTGATGTAAGAAGTTGTTAGGAGGTGTAAGGCAAGCTACATCATACTAACGTTCTTTTCGAGCTGCTAATGTGGCATGAAGAGTCGTAAGATGTACTAAGTTGTCGTACGATGATGAAATGACTCGGACGAATTCATTAGGCTTATTATGGAGGTTTAAGGTTTCGTATGGTAATGTAAGGTGTTCTTAGGAGCTGTAAGGCTTCCTACATTATACTAACGTTCTTTTCGAGTTGTTAATGTGGCTTGAAGAGTCGTAAGATGTACTAAGTTGCCGTACGATGATCAAATGACTCGGATGAATTCATTAGGCTTATTATGGAGGTTTAAGGTTTCGTATGGTGATGTAAGGTGTTCTTAGGAGTTGTAAGGCATCCTACATCATACTAACGTTCTTTTCGAGTTACTAATGTTGCATGAAGAGTCGTAAGATGTACTAAGTTGTCGTACGATGATCAAATGACTCGGACGAATTCATTAGGCTTATTATGGAGGTTTAAGGTTTCGTATGGTGATGTAAGATGTTGTTAGGAGGTGTAAGGCAACCTACAACATACTAACGTTTTTTTTTTAGTTGCTAATGTGGCATAAAGAGTCGTAAGATGTACTAAGTTGACGTACGATGATCAAATGACTCAGACGAATTCATTAGGCTTATTATGGAGGTTTAAGGTTTCGTATGGTGATGTAAGGTGTTATTAGGATCTGTAAGGCATCCTACATTATACTAACGTTCTTTTCGAGTTGCTAATGTGGCATGAAGATTCGTAAGATGTACTAAGTTGTCGTACGATGATCAAATGACTCGGAGGAATTCATTAGGCTTATTATGGAGGTTTAAGGTTTCGTATGGTGATGTAAGGTGTTCTTAGGAGCTGTAAGGCATTCTACATCATACTAACGTTCTTTTCGAGTTGCTAATGTGGCATGAAGAGTTGTAAGATGTACTAAGTTGTTGTACGATGATCAAATGACTCAGACGAATTCATTAGGCTTATTATGGAGGTTTAAGGTTTCGTATGGTGATGTAAGGTGTTCATAGGAGCTGTAAGGCATCCTACATTAAACTAACGTTCTTTTGGAGTTGCTAATGTGGCATGAAGAGTCGTAAGATGTACTAAGTTGTCGTACGATGATCAAATGACTCGGACGAATTCATTAGGCTTATTATGGAGGTTTAAGGTTTCGTATGGTGATGTAAGGTGTTCTTATGAGCTGTAAGGCATCCTACATCATACTAACGTTTCTTTTCGAGTTGCTAATGTGGCATGAAGATTCGTAAGATGTACTAAGTTGTCGTACGATGATCAAATGACTCGGACGAATTCATTAAGTTTATTATGGAGGTTTAAGGTTTCGTATGGTGATGTAAGAAGTTGTTAGGAGGTGTAAGGCAAGCTACATCATACTAACGTTCTTTTCGAGCTGCTAATGTGGCATGAAGAGTCGTAAGATGTACTAAGTTGTCGTACGATGATGAAATGACTCGGACGAATTCATTAGGCTTATTATGGAGGTTTAAGGTTTCGTATGGTAATGTAAGGTGTTCTTAGGAGCTGTAAGGCTTCCTACATTATACTAACGTTCTTTTCGAGTTGTTAATGTGGCTTGAAGAGTCGTAAGATGTACTAAGTTGTCGTACGATGATCAAATGACTCGGATGAATTCATTAGGCTTATTATGGAGGTTTAAGGTTTCGTATGGTGATGTAAGGTGTTCTTAGGAGTTGTAAGGCATCCTACATCATACTAACGTTCTTTTCGAGTTACTAATGTTGCATGAAGAGTCGTAAGATGTACTAAGTTGTCGTACGATGATCAAATGACTCGGACGAATTCATTAGGCTTATTATGGAGGTTTAAGGTTTCATATGGTGATGTAAGATGTTGTTAGGAGGTGTAAGGCAACCTACAACATACTAACGTTTTTTTTTGAGTTGCTAATGTGGCATAAAGAGTCGTAAGATGTACTAAGTTGACGTACGATGATCAAATGACTCAGACGAATTCATTAGGCTTATTATGGAGGTTTAAGGTTTCGTATGGTGATGTAAGGTGTTATTAGGATCTGTAAGGCATCCTACATTATACTAACGTTCTTTTCGAGTTGCTAATGTGGCATGAAGATTCGTAAGATGTACTAAGTTGTCGTACGATGATCAAATGACTCGGAGGAATTCATTAGGCTTATTATGGAGGTTTAAGGTTTCGTATGGTGATGTAAGGTGTTCTTAGGAGCTGTAAGGCATTCTACATCATACTAACGTTCTTTTCGAGTTGCTAATGTGGCATGAAGAGTTGTAAGATGTACTAAGTTGTTGTACGATGATCAAATGACTCAGACGAATTCATTAGGCTTATTATGGAGGTTTAAGGTTTCGTATGGTGATGTAAGGTGTTCATAGGAGCTGTAAGGCATCCTACATTAAACTAACGTTCTTTTGGAGTTGCTAATGTGGCATGAAGAGTCGTAAGATGTACTAAGTTGTCGTACGATGATCAAATGACTCGGACGAATTCATTAGGCTTATTATGGAGGTTTAAGGTTTCGTATGGTGATGTAAGGTGTTCTTATGAGCTGTAAGGCATCCTACATCATACTAACGTTTCTTTTCGAGTTGCTAATGTGGCATGAAGATTCGTAAGATGTACTAAGTTGTCGTACGATGATCAAATGACTCGGACGAATTCATTAGGCTTATTATGGAGGTTTAAGGTTTCGTATGGTGATGTAAGAAGTTGTTAGGAGGTGTAAGGCAACCTACATCATACTAACGTTCTTTTCGAGCTGCTATTGTGGCATGAAGAGTCGTAAGATGTACTAAGTTGTCGTACGATGATGAAATGACTCGGACGAATTCATTAGGCTTATTATGGAGGTTTAAGGTTTCGTATGGTAATGTAAGGTGTTCTTAGGAGCTGTAAGGCTTCCTACATTATACTAATGTTCTTTTCGAGTTGTTAATGTGGCTTGAAGAGTCGTAAGATGTACTAAGTTGTCGTACGATGATTAAATGACTCGGATGAATTCACTAGGCTTATTATGGAGGTTTAAGGTTTCGTATGGTGATGTAAGGTGTTCTTAGGAGCTGTAAGGCATCCTACATCATACTAACGTTCTTTTCGAGTTACTAATGTGGCATGAAGAGTCGTAAGATGTACTAAGTTGTCGTACGATGATCAAATGACTCGGACGAATTCATTAGGCTTATTATGGAGGTTTAAGGTTTCGTATGGTGATGTAAGATGTTGTTAGGAGGTGTAAGGCAACCTACAACATACTAACGTTTTTTTTGAGTTGCTAATGTGGCATAAAGAGTCGTAAGATGTACTAAGTTGACGTACGATGATCAAATGACTCAGACGAATTCATTAGGCTTATTATGGAGGTTTAAGGTTTCGTATGGTGATGCAAAGTGTTATTAGGATCTGTAAGGCATCCTACATTATACTAACGTTCTTTTCGAGTTGCTAATGTGGCATGAAGATTCGTAAGATGTACTAAGTTGTCGTACGATGATCAAATGACTCGGAGGAATTCATTAGGCTTATTATGGAGGTTTAAGGTTTTGTATGGTGATGTAAGGTGTTCTTAGGAGCTGTAAGGCATTCTACATCATACTAACGTTCTTTTCGAGTTGCTAATGTGGCATGAAGAGTTGTAAGATGTACTAAGTTGTTGTACGATGATCAAATGACTCAGACGAATTCATTAGGCTTATTATGGAGGTTTAAGGTTTCGTATGGTGATGTAAGGTGTTCATAGGAGCTGTAAGGCATCCTACATTAAACTAACGTTCTTTTGGAGTTGCTAATGTGGCATGAAGAGTCGTAAGATGTACTAAGTTGTCGTACGATGATCAAATGACTCGGACGAATTCATTAGGCTTATTATGGAGGTTTAAGGTTTCGTATGGTGATGTAAGGTGTTCTTATGAGCTGTAAGGCATCCTACATCATACTAACGTTTCTTTTCGAGTTGCTAATGTGGCATGAAGATTCGTAAGATGTACTAAGTTGTCGTACGATGATCAAATGACTCGGACGAATTCATTAGGCTTATTATGGAGGTTTAAGGTTTCGTATGGTGATGTAAAATGTTGTTAGGAGGTGTAAGGCAACCTACATCATACTAACGTTCTTTTCGAGCTGCTAATGTGGCATGAAGAGTCGTAAAATGTACTAAGTTGTCGTATGATGATCAAATGACTCGGACGAATTCATTAGGCTTATTATGGAGTTTTAAGGTTTCGTATGGTGATGTAAGGTATTCTTAGTAGCTGTAAGGCATCCTACATTATACTAACATTCTTTTCGAGTTACTAATGTGGCATGAAGAGTCGTAAGATGTTCTAAGTTGTCATACTATGTTCAAAGGACTCGGACAAATTCATTAGGTTTATTATGGATTTTTAAGGTTTCGTATGGTGATGTAAGAAGTTGTTAGGAGGTGTAAGGCAAGCTACATCATACTAACGTTCTTTTCGAGCTGCTAATGTGGCATGAAGAGTCGTAAGATGTACTAAGTTGTCGTACGATGATGAAATGACTCGGACGAATTCATTAGGCTTATTATGGAGGTTTAAGGTTTCGTATGGTGATGTAAGGTGTTCTTAGGAGCTGTAAGGCTTCCTACATTATACTAACGTTCTTTTCGAGTTGTTAATGTGGCTTGAAGAGTCGTAAGATGTACTAAGTTGTCGTACGATGATCAAATGACTCGGACGAATTCATTAGGCTTATTATGGAGGTTTAAGGTTTCGTATGGTGATGTAAGATGTTCTTAGGAGCTGTAAGGCATTCTACATCATACTAACGTTCTTTTCGAGTTGCTAATGTGGCATAAAGAGTCGTAAGATGTACTAAGTTGACGTACGATGATCAAATGACTCGGAGGAATTCATTAGGCTTATTATGGAGGTTTAAGGTTTCGTATGGTGATGTAAGGTGTTCATAGGAGCTGTAAGGCATCCTACATTAAACTAACGTTCTTTTGGAGTTGCTAATGTGGCATGAAGAGTCGTAAGATGTACTAAGTTGTCGTACGATGATCAAATGACTCGGACGAATTCATTAGGCTTATTATGGAGGTTTAAGGTTTCGTATGGTGATGTAAGGTGTTCTTATGAGCTGTAAGGCATCCTACATCATACTAACGTTCTTTTCGAGTTGCTAATGTGGCATGAAGATTCGTAAGATGTACTAAGTTGTCGTACGATGATCAAATGACTCGGACGAATTCATTAGGCTTATTATGGAGGTTTAAGGTTTCGTATGGTGATGTAAAATGTTGTTAGGAGGTGTAAGGCAACCTACATCATACTAACGTTCTTTTCGAGCTGCTAATGTGGCATGAAGAGTCGTAAGATGTACTAAGTTGTCGTATGATGATCAAATGACTCGGACGAATTCATTAGGCTTATTATGGAGGTTTAAGGTTTCGTATGGTGATGTAAGGTGTTCTTATGAGCTGTAAGGCATCCTACATCATACTAACGTTTTTTTCGAGTTGCTAATGTGGCATGAAGGTTCGTAAGATGTACTAAGTTGTCGTACGATGATCAAATGACTCGGACGAATTCATTAGGCTTATTATGGAGGTTTAAGGTTTCGTATGGTGATGTAAAATGTTGTTAGGAGGTGTAAGGCAACCTACATCATACTAACGTTCTTTTCGAGCTGCTAATGTGGCATGAAGAGTCGTAAGATGTACTAAGTTGTCGTATGATGATCAAATGACTCGGACGAATTCATTAGGCTTATTATGGAGTTTTAAGGTTTCGTATGGTGATGTAAGGTGTTCTTAGTAGCTGTAAGGCATCCTACATTATACTAACATTCTTTTCGAGTTACTAATGTGGCATGAAGAGTCGTAAGATGTTCTAAGTTGTCATACTATGTTCAAAGGACTCGGACAAATTCATTAGGTTTATTATGGATTTTTAAGTTTACGTACGGTATTGGAAGGTATTGTTAGGAGCTGTAAGGCGTCCTACATTATACTTACGTTTTTTTTGAGTTGCTAATGTGGCATGAAGAGTTGTAAGATGTACTAAGTTGTTGTACGTTGATCAAATGACTCAGACGAATTCATTAGGCTTATTATGGAGGTTTAAGGTTTCGTATGGTGATGTAAGGTGTTCTTAGGAGCTGTAAGGCATCCTACATTAAACTAACGTTCTTTTGGAGTTGCTAATGTGGCATGAAGAGTCGTAAGATGTACTAAGTTGTCGTACGATGATCAAATGACTCGGACGAATTCATTAGGCTTATTATGGAGGTTTAAGGTTTCGTATGGTGATGTAAGGTGTTCTTATGAGCTGTAAGGCATCCTACATCATACTAACGTTCTTTTCGAGTCATCCAAACTGTCCGATTTAAGTTGATGAGTTTAAAGAGCAAAGCTAAGTACTGGACGCAACACACTATAGAGTCATGAAGGCGTATGGATCTTGATGAAGATTGGTGCACCGTTCTGTTTGTTTCCTAGTAGTAGCTAGATAGTTGGGGTGCGATATTTGTTTTGTAAAGGTTTTCCTTTCGTTTTTCATATTTGTAGTATGATTTACAGTCTTTGGGCATGTCCAAGGCTGAACTAGTGTGGCCATCTCCACACTACTTGTGTTTATTGTTTAAATTTATAGAATCACCAGGGTAATTCCCTTTACCCAAAAAAAACGTTCTTTTCGAGTTGCTAATGTGGCATGAAGATTCGTAAGATGTACTAAGTTGTCGTACGATGATCAAATGACTCGGACGAATTCATTAGGCTTATTATGGAGGTTTAAGGTTTCGTATGGTGATGTAAAATGTTGTTAGGAGGTGTAAGGCAACCTACATCATACTAACGTTCTTTTCGAGCTGCTAATGTGGCATGAAGAGTCGTAAGATGTACTAAGTTGTCGTACGATGATGAAATGACTCGGACGAATTCATTAGGCTTATTATGGAGGTTTAAGGTTTCGTATGGTAATGTAAGGTGTTCTTAGGAGCTGTAAGGCTTCCTACATTATACTAATGTTCTTTTCGAGTTGTTAATGTGGCTTGAAGAGTCGTAAGATGTACTAAGTTGTCGTACGATGATTAAATGACTCGGATGAATTCATTAGGCTTATTATGGAGGTTTAAGGTTTCGTATGGTGATGTAAGGTGTTCTTAGGAGCTGTAAGGCATCCTACATCATACTAACGTTCTTTTCGAGTTACTAATGTGGCATGAAGAGTCGTAAGATGTACTAAGTTGTCGTACGATGATCAAATGACTCGGACGAATTCATTAGGCTTATTATGGAGGTTTAAGGTTTCGTATGGTGATGTAAGATGTTGTTAGGAGGTGTAAGGCAACCTACAACATACTAACGTTTTTTTTGAGTTGCTAATGTGGCATAAAGAGTCGTAAGATGTACTAAGTTGACGTACGATGATCAAATGACTCAGACGAATTCATTAGGCTTATTATGGAGGTTTAAGGTTTCGTATGGTGATGCAAAGTGTTATTAGGATCTGTAAGGCATCCTACATTATACTAACGTTCTTTTCGAGTTGCTAATGTGGCATGAAGATTCGTAAGATGTACTAAGTTGTCGTACGATGATCAAATGACTCGGAGGAATTCATTAGGCTTATTATGGAGGTTTAAGGTTTTGTATGGTGATGTAAGGTGTTCTTAGGAGCTGTAAGGCATTCTACATCATACTAACGTTCTTTTCGAGTTGCTAATGTGGCATGAAGAGATGTAAGATGTACTAAGTTGTTGTACGATGATCAAATGACTCAGACGAATTCATTAGGCTTATTATGGAAGTTTAAGGTTTCGTATGGTGATGTAAGGTGTTCATAGGAGCTGTAAGGCATCCTACATTAAACTAACGTTCTTTTGGAGTTGCTAATGTGGCATGAAGAGTCGTAAGATGTACTAAGTTGTCGTACGATGATCAAATGACTCGGACGAATTCATTAGGCTTATTATGGAGGTTTAAGGTTTCGTATGGTGATGTAAGGTGTTCTTATGAGCTGTAAGGCATCCTACATCATACTAACGTTTCTTTTCGAGTTGCTAATGTGGCATGAAGATTCGTAAGATGTACTAAGTTGTCGTACGATGATCAAATGACTCGGACGAATTCATTAGGCTTATTATGGAGGTTTAAGGTTTCGTATGGTGATGTAAAATGTTGTTAGGAGGTGTAAGGCAACCTACATCATACTAACGTTCTTTTCGAGCTGCTAATGTGGCATGAAGAGTCGTAAAATGTACTAAGTTGTCGTATGATGATCAAATGACTCGGACGAATTCATTAGGCTTATTATGGAGTTTTAAGGTTTCGTATGGTGATGTAAGGTATTCTTAGTAGCTGTAAGGCATCCTACATTATACTAACATTCTTTTCGAGTTACTAATGTGGCATGAAGAGTCGTAAGATGTTCTAAGTTGTCATACTATGTTCAAAGGACTCGGACAAATTCATTAGGTTTATTATGGATTTTTAAGGTTTCGTATGGTGATGTAAGAAGTTGTTAGGAGGTGTAAGGCAAGCTACATCATACTAACGTTCTTTTCGAGCTGCTAATGTGGCATGAAGAGTCGTAAGATGTACTAAGTTGTCGTACGATGATGAAATGACTCGGACGAATTCATTAGGCTTATTATGGAGGTTTAAGGTTTCGTATGGTGATGTAAGGTGTTCTTAGGAGCTGTAAGGCTTCCTACATTATACTAACGTTCTTTTCGAGTTGTTAATGTGGCTTGAAGAGTCGTAAGATGTACTAAGTTGTCGTACGATGATCAAATGACTCGGACGAATTCATTAGGCTTATTATGGAGGTTTAAGGTTTCGTATGGTGATGTAAGATGTTCTTAGGAGCTGTAAGGCATTCTACATCATACTAACGTTCTTTTCGAGTTGCTAATGTGGCATAAAGAGTCGTAAGATGTACTAAGTTGACGTACGATGATCAAATGACTCGGAGGAATTCATTAGGCTTATTATGGAGGTTTAAGGTTTCGTATGGTGATGTAAGGTGTTCATAGGAGCTGTAAGGCATCCTACATTAAACTAACGTTCTTTTGGAGTTGCTAATGTGGCATGAAGAGTCGTAAGATGTACTAAGTTGTCGTACGATGATCAAATGACTCGGACGAATTCATTAGGCTTATTATGGAGGTTTAAGGTTTCGTATGGTGATGTAAGGTGTTCTTATGAGCTGTAAGGCATCCTACATCATACTAACGTTCTTTTCGAGTTGCTAATGTGGCATGAAGATTCGTAAGATGTACTAAGTTGTCGTACGATGATCAAATGACTCGGACGAATTCATTAGGCTTATTATGGAGGTTTAAGGTTTCGTATGGTGATGTAAAATGTTGTTAGGAGGTGTAAGGCAACCTACATCATACTAACGTTCTTTTCGAGCTGCTAATGTGGCATGAAGAGTCGTAAGATGTACTAAGTTGTCGTATGATGATCAAATGACTCGGACGAATTCATTAGGCTTATTATGGAGGTTTAAGGTTTCGTATGGTGATGTAAGGTGTTCTTATGAGCTGTAAGGCATCCTACATCATACTAACGTTTTTTTCGAGTTGCTAATGTGGCATGAAGGTTCGTAAGATGTACTAAGTTGTCGTACGATGATCAAATGACTCGGACGAATTCATTAGGCTTATTATGGAGGTTTAAGGTTTCGTATGGTGATGTAAAATGTTGTTAGGAGGTGTAAGGCAACCTACATCATACTAACGTTCTTTTCGAGCTGCTAATGTGGCATGAAGAGTCGTAAGATGTACTAAGTTGTCGTATGATGATCAAATGACTCGGACGAATTCATTAGGCTTATTATGGAGTTTTAAGGTTTCGTATGGTGATGTAAGGTGTTCTTAGTAGCTGTAAGGCATCCTACATTATACTAACATTCTTTTCGAGTTACTAATGTGGCATGAAGAGTCGTAAGATGTTCTAAGTTGTCATACTATGTTCAAAGGACTCGGACAAATTCATTAGGTTTATTATGGATTTTTAAGTTTACGTACGGTATTGGAAGGTATTGTTAGGAGCTGTAAGGCGTCCTACATTATACTTACGTTTTTTTTGAGTTGCTAATGTGGCATGAAGAGTTGTAAGATGTACTAAGTTGTTGTACGTTGATCAAATGACTCAGACGAATTCATTAGGCTTATTATGGAGGTTTAAGGTTTCGTATGGTGATGTAAGGTGTTCTTAGGAGCTGTAAGGCATCCTACATTAAACTAACGTTCTTTTGGAGTTGCTAATGTGGCATGAAGAGTCGTAAGATGTACTAAGTTGTCGTACGATGATCAAATGACTCGGACGAATTCATTAGGCTTATTATGGAGGTTTAAGGTTTCGTATGGTGATGTAAGGTGTTCTTATGAGCTGTAAGGCATCCTACATCATACTAACGTTCTTTTCGAGTCATCCAAACTGTCCGATTTAAGTTGATGAGTTTAAAGAGCAAAGCTAAGTACTGGACGCAACACACTATAGAGTCATGAAGGCGTATGGATCTTGATGAAGATTGGTGCACCGTTCTGTTTGTTTCCTAGTAGTAGCTAGATAGTTGGGGTGCGATATTTGTTTTGTAAAGGTTTTCCTTTCGTTTTTCATATTTGTAGTATGATTTACAGTCTTTGGGCATGTCCAAGGCTGAACTAGTGTGGCCATCTCCACACTACTTGTGTTTATTGTTTAAATTTATAGAATCACCAGGGTAATTCCCTTTACCCAAAAAAAACGTTCTTTTCGAGTTGCTAATGTGGCATGAAGATTCGTAAGATGTACTAAGTTGTCGTACGATGATCAAATGACTCGGACGAATTCATTAGACTTATTATGGAGGTTTAAGGTTTCGTATGGTGATGTAAAATGTTGTTAGGAGGTGTAAGGCAACCTACATCATACTAACGTTCTTTTCGAGCTGCTAATGTGGCATGAAGAGTCGTAAGATGTACTAAGTTGTCGTATGATGATCAAATGACTCGGACGAATTCATTAGGCTTATTATGGAGTTTTAAGGTTTCGTATGGTGATGTAAGGTGTTCTTAGTAGCTGTAAGGCATCCTACATTATACTAACGTTTTTTTCGAGTTGCTAATGTGGCATGAAGAGTCGTAAGATGTTCTAAGTTGTCATACTATGTTCAAAGGACTCGGACAAATTCATTAGGTTTATTATGGATTTTTAAGTTTACGTACGGTATTGGAAGGTATTGTTAGGAGCTGTAAGGCGTCCTACATTATACTTACGTTTTTTTTGAGTTGCTAATGTGGCATGAAGAGTTGTAAGATGTACTAAGTTGTTGTACGTTGATCAAATGACTCAGACGAATTCATTAGGCTTATTATGGAGGTTTAAGGTTTCGTATGGTGATGTAAGGTGTTCTTAGGAGCTGTAAGGCATTCTACATCATACTAACGTTCTTTGCGTGTTGCTAATGTGGCATGAAGAGTCGTAAGATGTTCTAAGTTGTCATACTATGTTCAAAGGACTCGGACAAATTCATTAGGTTTATTATGGATTTTTAAGTTTACGTACGGTATTGGAAGGTATTGTTAGGAGCTGTAAGGCATCCTACATTATACTTACGTTTTTTTTGAGTTGCTAATGTGGCATGAAGAGTTGTAAGAAGTACTAAGTTGTTGTACGTTGATCAAATGACTCAGACGAATTCAAGAGGCTTATTATGGAGGTTTAAGGTTTCGTATGGTGATGTAAGGTGTTCTTAGGAGCTGTAAGGCATCCTACATTAAACTAACGTTCTTTTGGAGTTGCTAATGTGGCATGAAGAGTCGTAAGATGTACTAAGTTGTCGTACGATGATCAAATGACTCGGACGAATTCAATAGGCTTATTATGGAGGTTTAAGGTTTCGTAGGGTGATGTAAGGTGTTCTTATGAGCTGTAAGGCATCCTACATCATACTAACGTTCTTTTCGAGTTGCTAATGAGGCATGAAGATTCGTAAGATGTACTAAGTTGTCGTACGATGATCAAATGACTCGGACAAATTCATTAGGTTTATTATGGATTTTTAAGTTTACGTACGGTATTGGAAGGTATTGTTAGGAGCTGTAAGGCGTCCTACATTATACTTACGTTTTTTTTGAGTTGCTAATGTGGCATGAAGAGTTGTAAGATGTACTAAGTTGTTGTACGTTGATCAAATGACTCAGACGAATTCATTAGGCTTATTATGGAGGTTTAAGGTTTCGTATGGTGATGTAAGGTGTTCTTAGGAGCTGTAAGGCATTCTACATCATACTAACGTTCTTTGCGAGTTGCTAATGTGGCATGAAGAGTCGTAAGATGTTCTAAGTTGTCATACTATGTTCAAAGGACTCGGACAAATTCATTAGGTTTATTATGGATTTTTAAGTTTACGTACGGTATTGGAAGGTATTGTTAGGAGCTGTAAGGCATCCTACATTATACTTACGTTTTTTTTGAGTTGCTAATGTGGCATGAAGAGTTGTAAGAAGTACTAAGTTGTTGTACGTTGATCAAATGACTCAGACGAATTCAAGAGGCTTATTATGGAGGTTTAAGGTTTCGTATGGTGATGTAAGGTGTTCTTAGGAGCTGTAAGGCATCCTACATTAAACTAACGTTCTTTTGGAGTTGCTAATGTGGCATGAAGAGTCGTAAGATGTACTAAGTTGTCGTACGATGATCAAATGACTCGGACGAATTCAATAGGCTTATTATGGAGGTTTAAGGTTTCGTAGGGTGATGTAAGGTGTTCTTATGAGCTGTAAGGCATCCTACATCATACTAACGTTCTTTTCGAGTTGCTAATGAGGCATGAAGATTCGTAAGATGTACTAAGTTGTCGTACGATGATCAAATGACTCGGACAAATTCATTAGGTTTATTATGGATTTTTAAGTTTACGTACGGTATTGGAAGGTATTGTTAGGAGCTGTAAGGCGTCCTACATTATACTTACGTTTTTTTTGAGTTGCTAATGTGGCATGAAGAGTTGTAAGATGTACTAAGTTGTTGTACGTTGATCAAATGACTCAGACGAATTCATTAGGCTTATTATGGAGGTTTAAGGTTTCGTATGGTGATGTAAGGTGTTCTTAGGAGCTGTAAGGCATTCTACATCATACTAACGTTCTTTGCGAGTTGCTAATGTGGCATGAAGAGTTGTAAGATGTACTACGTTGTTGTACGATGATCAAATGACTAAGACGAATTCATTAGGCTTATTATGGAGGTTTAAGGTTTCGTATGGTGATGTAAGGTGTTCTTAGGAGCTGTAAGGCATCTTACATCATACTAACGTTCTTTTCGAGTTGTTAATGTGGCATGAAGAGTCGTAAGATGAACTAAGTTGTCGTACGATGATCAAATGACTCGGACGAATTCATTAGGCTTATTATGGAGGTTTAAGGTTTCGTATGGTGATGTAAGGTGTTCTTAGGAGCTGTAAGGCATCTTACATCATACTAACGTTCTTTTCGAGTTGTTAATGTGGCATGAAGAGTCGTAAGATGAACTAAGTTGTCGTACGATGATCAAATGACTCGGACGAATTCATTAGGCTTATTATGGAGGTTTAAGGTTTCGTATGGTGATGTAAGGTGTTCTTAGGAGCTGTAAGGCATCCTACATTAAACTAACGTTCTTTTGGAGTTGCTAATGTGGCATGAAGAGTCGTAAGATGTACTAAGTTGTTGTACGATGATCAAATGACTCGGACGAATTCAATAGGCTTATTATGGAGGTTTAAGGTTTCGTAGGGTGATGTAAAGTGTTCTTATGAGCTGTAAGGCATCCTACATCATACTAACGTTCTTTTCGAGTTGCTAATGTGGCATGAAGATTCGTAAGATGTACTAAGTTGTCGTACGATGATTAAATGACTCGGACGAATTCATTAGGCTTATTATGGAGGTTTAAGGTTTCGTATGGTGATGTAAAATGTTGTTAGGAGGTGTAAGGCAACCTACATCATACTAACGTTCTTTTCGAGCTGCTAATGTGGCATAAAGAGTCGTAAGATGTACTAAGTTGTCGTATGATGATCAAATGACTCGGACGAATTCATTAGGCTTATTATGGAGTTTTAAGGTTTCGTATGGTGATGTAAGGTGTTCTTAGTAGCTGTAAGGCATCCTACATTATACTAACGTTCTTTTCGAGTTGCTAATGTGGCATGAAGAGTCGTAAGATGTTCTAAGTTGTCATACTATGTTCAAAGGACTCGGACAAATTCATTAGTTTATTATGGATTTTTAAGTTTACGTACGGTATTGGAAGGTATTGTTAGGAGCTGTAAGGCGTCCTACATTATACTTACGTTTTTTTTGAGTTGCTAATGTGGCATGAATAGTTGTAAGATGTACTAAGTTGTTGTACGTTGATCAAATGACTCAGACGAATTCATTAGGCTTATTATGGAGGTTTAAGGTTTCGTATGGTGATGTAAGGTGTTCTTAGGAGCTGTAAGGCATCTTACATCATACTAACGTTCTTTTCGAGTTGTTAATGTGGCATGAAGAGTCGTAAGATGAACTAAGTTGTCGTACGATGATCAAATGACTCGGACGAATTCATTAGGCTTATTATGGAGGTTTAAGGTTTCGTATGGTGATGTAAGGTGTTCTTAGGAGCTGTAAGGCATCCTACATTAAACTAACGTTCTTTTGGAGTTGCTAATGTGGCATGAAGAGTCGTAAGATGTACTAAGTTGTCGTACGATGATCAAATGACTCGGACGAATTCATTAGGCTTATTATGGAGGTTTAAGGTTTCGTATGGTGATGTAAGGTGTTCTTATGAGCTGTAAGGCATCCTACATCATACTAACGTTCTTTGCGAGTTGCTAATGTGGCATGAAGAGTTGTAAGATGTACTAAGTTGTTGTACGATGATCAAATGACTCAGACGAATTCATTAGGCTTATTATGGAGGTTTAAGGTTTCGTATGGTGATGTAAGGTGTTCTTAGGAGCTGTAAGGCATCTTACATCATACTAACGTTCTTTTCGAGTTGTTAATGTGGCATGAAGAGTCGTAAGATGAACTAAGTTGTCGTACGATGATCAAATGACTCGAACGAATTCATTAGGCTTATTATGGAGGTTTAAGGTTTCGTATGGTGATGTAAGGTGTTCTTAGGAGCTGTAAGGCATCTTACATCATACTAACGTTCTTTTCGAGTTGTTAATGTGGCATGAAGAGTCGTAAGATGAACTAAGTTGTCGTACGATGATCAAATGACTCGGACGAATTCATTAGGCTTATTATGGAGGTTTAAGGTTTCGTATGGTGATGTAAGGTGTTCTTAGGAGCTGTAAGGCATCCTACATTAAACTAACGTTCTTTTGGAGTTGCTAATGTGGCATGAAGAGTCGTAAGATGTACTAAGTTGTCGTACGATGATCAAATGACTCGGACGAATTCATTAGGCTTATTATGGAGGTTTAAGGTTTCGTATGGTGATGTAAGGTGTTCTTATGAGCTGTAAGGCATCCTACATCATACTAACGTTCTTTTCGAGTTGCTAATGTGGCATGAAGGTTCGTAAGATGTACTAAGTTGTCGTACGATGATCAAATGACTCGGACGAATTCATTAGGCTTATTATGGAGGTTTAAGGTTTCGTATGGTGATGTAAGGTGTTCTTATGAGCTGTAAGGCATCCTACATCATACTAACGTTCTTTTCGAGTTGCTAATGTGGCATGAAGATTCGTAAGATGTACTAAGTTGTCGTACGATGATCAAATGACTCGGACGAATTCATTAGGCTTATTATGGAGGTTTAAGGTTTCGTATGGTGATGTAAAATGTTGTTAGGAGGTGTAAGACAACCTACATCATACTAACGTTCTTTTCGAGCTGCTAATGTGGCATGAAGAGTCGTAAGATGTACTAAGTTGTCGTATGATGATCAAATGACTCGGACGAATTCATTAGGCTTATTATGGAGTTTTAAGGTTTCGTATGGTGATGTAAGGTGTTCTTAGTAGCTGTAAGGCATCCTACATTATACTAACGTTCTTTTCGAGTTGCTAATGTGGCATGAAGAGTCGTAAGATGTTCTAAGTTGTCATACTATGTTCAAAGGACTCGGACAAATTCATTAGGTTTATTATGGATTTTTAAGTTTACGTACGGTATTGGAAGGTATTGTTAGGAGCTGTAAGGCGTCCTACATTATACTTACGTTTTTTTTGAGTTGCTAATGTGGCATGAAGAGTTGTAAGATGTACTAAGTTGTTGTACGTTGATCAAATGACTCAGACGAATTCAAGAGGCTTATTATGGAGGTTTAAGGTTTCGTATGGTGATGTAAGGTGTTCTTAAGAGCTGTAAGGCATCCTACATTAAACTAACGTTCTTTTGGAGTTGCTAATGTGGCATGAAGAGTCGTAAGATGTACTAAGTTGTCGTACGATGATCAAATGACTCGGACGAATTCAATAGGCTTATTATGGAGGTTTAAGGTTTCGTAGGGTGATGTAAGGTGTTCTTATGAGCTGTAAGGCATCCTACATCATACTAACGTTCTTTTCGAGTTGCTAATGTGGCATGAAGATTCGTAAGATGTACTAAGTTGTCGTACGATGATCAAATGACTCGGACAAATTCATTAGGTTTATTATGGATTTTTAAGTTTACGTACGGTATTGGAAGGTATTGTTAGGAGCTGTAAGGCGTCCTACATTATACTTACGTTTTTTTTGAGTTGCTAATGTGGCATGAAGAGTTGTAAGATGTACTAAGTTGTTGTACGTTGATCAAATGACTCAGACGAATTCATTAGGCTTATTATGGAGGTTTAAGGTTTCGTATGGTGATGTAAGGTGTTCTTAGGAGCTGTAAGGCATTCTACATCATACTAACGTTCTTTGCGAGTTGCTAATGTGGCATGAAGAGTTGTAAGATGTACTAAGTTGTTGTACGATGATCAAATGACTAAGACGAATTCATTAGGCTTATTATGGAGGTTTAAGGTTTCGTATGGTGATGTAAGGTGTTCTTAGGAGCTGTAAGGCATCTTACATCATACTAACGTTCTTTTCGAGTTGTTAATGTGGCATGAAGAGTCGTAAGATGAACTAAGTTGTCGTACGATGATCAAATGACTCGGACGAATTCATTAGGCTTATTATGGAGGTTTAAGGTTTCGTATGGTGATGTAAGGTGTTCTTAGGAGCTGTAAGGCATCTTACATCATACTAACGTTCTTTTCGAGTTGTTAATGTGGCATGAAGAGTCGTAAGATGAACTAAGTTGTCGTACGATGATCAAATGACTCGGACGAATTCATTAGGCTTATTATGGAGGTTTAAGGTTTCGTATGGTGATGTAAGGTGTTCTTAGGAGCTGTAAGGCATCCTACATTAAACTAACGTTCTTTTGGAGTTGCTAATGTGGCATGAAGAGTCGTAAGATGTACTAAGTTGTCGTACGATGATCAAATGACTCGGACGAATTCATTAGGCTTATTATGGAGGTTTAAGGTTTCGTATGGTGATGTAAGGTGTTCTTATGAGCTGTAAGGCATCCTACATCATACTAACGTTCTTTTCGAGTTGCTAATGTGGCATGAAGATTCGTAAGATGTACTAAGTTGTCGTACGATGATCAACTCGGACGAATTCATTAGGCTTATTATGGAGGTTTAAGGTTTCGTATGGTGATGTAAGGTGTTCTTATGAGCTGTAAGGCATCCTACATCATACTAACGTTCTTTTCGAGTTGCTAATGTGGCATGAAGATTCGTAAGATGTACTAAGTTGTCGTACGATGATCAAATGACTCGGACGAATTCATTAGGCTTATTATGGAGGTTTAAGGTTTCGTATGGTGATGTAAAATGTTGTTAGGAGGTGTAAGGCAACCTACATCATACTAACGTTCTTTTCGACCTGCTAATGTGGCATGAAGAGTCGTAAGATGTACTAAGTTGTCGTATGATGATCAAATGACTCGGACGAATTCATTAGGCTTATTATGGAGTTTTAAGGTTTCGTATGGTGATGTAAGGTGTTCTTAGTAGCTGTAAGGCATCCTACATTATACTAACGTTCTTTTCGAGTTGCTAATGTGGCATGAAGAGTCGTAAGATGTTCTAAGTTGTCATACTATGTTCAAAGGACTCGGACAAATTCATTAGATTTATTATGGATTTTTAAGTTTACGTACGGTATTGGAAGGTATTGTTAGGAGCTGTAAGGCGTCCTACATTATACTTACGTTTTTTTTGAGTTGCTAATGTGGCATAAAGAGTTGTAAGATGTACTAAGTTGTTGTACGTTGATCAAATGACTCAGACGAATTCAAGAGGCTTATTATGGAGGTTTAAGGTTTCGTATGGTGATGTAAGGTGTTCTTAGGAGCTGTAAGGCATCCTACATTAAACTAACGTTCTTTTGGAGTTGCTAATGTGGCATGAAGAGTCGTAAGATGTACTAAGTTGTCGTACGATGATCAAATGACTCGGACGAATTCAATAGGCTTATTATGGAGGTTTAAGGTTTCGTAGGGTGATGTAAGGTGTTCTTATGAGCTGTAAGGCATCCTACATCATACTAACGTTCTTTTCGAGTTGCTAATGTGGCATGAAGATTCGTAAGATGTACTAAGTTGTCGTACGATGATCAAATGACTCGGACAAATTCATTAGGTTTATTATGGATTTTTAAGTTTACGTACGGTATTGGAAGGTATTGTTAGGAGCTGTAAGGCGTCCTACATTATACTTACGTTTTTTTTGAGTTGCTAATGTGGCATGAAGAGTTGTAAGATGTACTAAGTTGTTGTACGTTGATCAAATGACTCAGACGAATTCATTAGGCTTATTATGGAGGTTTAAGGTTTCGTATGGTGATGTAAGGTGTTCTTAGGAGCTGTAAGGCATTCTACATCATACTAACGTTCTTTGCAAGTTGCTAATGTGGCATGAAGAGTTGTAAGATGTACTAAGTTGTTGTACGATGATCAAATTACTAAGACGAATTCATTAGGCTTATTATGGAGGTTTAAGGTTTCGTATGGTGATGTAAGGTGTTCTTAGGAGCTGTAAGGCATCTTACATCATACTAACGTTCTTTTCGAGTTGTTAATGTGGCATGAAGAGTCGTAAGATGAACTAAGTTGTCGTACGATGATCAAATGACTCGGACGAATTCATTAGGCTTATTATGGAGGTTTAAGGTTTCGTATGGTGATGTAAGGTGTTCTTAGGAGCTGTAAGGCATCTTACATCATACTAACGTTCTTTTCGAGTTGTTAATGTGGCATGAAGAGTCGTAAGATGAACTAAGTTGTCGTACGATGATCAAATGACTCGGACGAATTCATTAGGCTTATTATGGAGGTTTAAGGTTTCGTATGGTGATGTAAGGTGTTCTTAGGAGCTGTAAGGCATCCTACATTAAACTAACGTTCTTTTGGAGTTGCTAATGTGGCATGAAGAGTCGTAAGATGTACTAAGTTGTCGTACGATGATCAAATGACTCGGACGAATTCATTAGGCTTATTATGGAGGTTTAAGGTTTCGTATGGTGATGTAAGGTGTTCTTATGAGCTGTAAGGCATCCTACATCATACTAACGTTCTTTTCGAGTTGCTAATGTGGCATGAAGATTCGTAAGATGTACTAAGTTGTCGTACGATGATCAACTCGGACGAATTCATTAGGCTTATTATAGAGGTTTAAGGTTTCGTATGGTGATGTAAGGTGTTCTTATGAGCTGTAAGGCATCCTACATCATACTAACGTTCTATTCGAGTTGCTAATGTGGCATGAAGATTCGTAAGATGTACTAAGTTGTCGTACGATGATCAAATGACTCGGACGAATTCATTAGGCTTATTATGGAGGTTTAAGGTTTCGTATGGTGATGTAAAATGTTGTTAGGAGGTGTAAGGCAACCTACATCATACTAACGTTCTTTTCGACCTGCTAATGTGGCATGAAGAGTCGTAAGATGTACTAAGTTGTCGTATGATGATCAAATGACTCGGACGAATTCATTAGGCTTATTATGGAGTTTTAAGGTTTCGTATGGTGATGTAAGGTGTTCTTAGTAGCTGTAAGGCATCCTACATTATACTAACGTTCTTTTCGAGTTGCTAATGTGGCATGAAGAGTCGTAAGATGTTCTAAGTTGTCATACTATGTTCAAAGGACTCGGACAAATTCATTAGATTTATTATGGATTTTTAAGTTTACGTACGGTATTGGAAGGTATTGTTAGGAGCTGTAAGGCGTCCTACATTATACTTACGTTTTTTTTGAGTTGCTAATGTGGCATAAAGAGTTGTAAGATGTACTAAGTTGTTGTACGTTGATCAAATGACTCAGAAGAATTCAAGAGGTTTATTATGGAGGTTTAAGGTTTAGTATGGTGATGTAAGGTATTCTTAGGAGCTGTAAGGCATCCTACATTAAACAAACGTTCTTTTGGAGTTGCTAATGTGGCATGAAGAGTCGTAAGATGTACTAAGTTGTCGTACGATGATCAAATGACTCGGACGAATTCAATAGGCTTATTATGGAGGTTTAAGGTTTCGTATGGTGATGTAAGGTGTTCTTATGAGCTGTAAGGCATCCTACATCATACTAACGTTCTTTTCGAGTTGCTAATGTGGCATGAAGATTCGTAAGATGTACTAAGTTGTCGTACGATGATCAAATGACTCGGACGAATTCATTAGGCTTATTATGGAGGTTTAAGGTTTCGTATGGTGATGTAAGGTGTTCTTATGAGCTGTAAGGCATCCTACATCATACTAACGTTCTTTTCGAGTTGCTAATGTGGCATGAAGATTCGTAAGATGTACTAAGTTGTCGTACGATGATCAAATGACTCGGACGAATTCATTAGGCTTATTATGGAGGTTTAAGGTTTCGTATGGTGATGTAACATGTTGTTAGGAGGTGTAAGGCAACCTACATCATACTAACGTTCTTTTCGAGCTGCTAATGTGGCATGAAGAGTCGTAAGATGTACTAAGTTGTCGTATGATGATCAAATGACTCGGACGAATTCATTAGGCTTATTATGGAGTTTTAAGGTTTCGTATGGTGATGTAAGGTGTTCTTAGTAGCTGTAAGGCATCCTACATTATACTAACGTTCTTTTCGAGTTGCTAATGTGGCATGAAGAGTCGTAAGATGTTCTAAGTTGTCATACTATGTTCAAAGGACTCGGACAAATTCATTAGGTTTATTATGGATTTTTAAGTTTACGTACGGTATTGGAAGGTATTGTTAGGAGCTGTAAGGCGTCCTACATTATACTTACGTTTTTTTTGAGTTGCTAATGTGGCATGAAGAGTTGTAAGATGTACTAAGTTGTTGTACGTTGATCAAATGACTCAGACGAATTCATTAGGCTTATTATGGAGGTTTAAGGTTTCGTATGGTGATGTAAGGTGTTCTTAGGAGCTGTAAGGCATTCTACATCATACTAACGTTCTTTGCGAGTTGCTAATGTGGCATGAAGAGTTGTAAGATGTACTAAGTTGTTGTACGATGATCAAATGACTAAGACGAATTCATTAGGCTTATTATGGAGGTTTAAGGTTTCGTATGGTGATGTAAGGTGTTCTTAGGAGCTGTAAGGCATCTTACATCATACTAACGTTCTTTTCGAGTTGTTAATGTGGCATGAACAGTCGTAAGATGAACTAAGTTGTCGTACGATGATCAAATGACTCAGACGAATTCATTAGGCTTATTATGGAGGTTTAAGGTTTCATATGGTGATGTAAGGTGTTCTTAGGAGCTGTAAGGCATCTTACATCATACTAACGTTCTTTTCGAGTTGTTAATGTGGCATGAAGAGTCGTAAGATGAACTAAGTTGTCGTACGATGATCAAATGACTCGGACGAATTCATTAGGCTTATTATGGAGGTTTAAGGTTTCGTATGGTGATGTAAGGTGTTCTTAAAAGCTGTAAGGCATCCAACATCATACTAACGTTCTTTTCGAGTTGCTAATGTGGCATGAAGAGTCGTAAGATGTACTAAGTTGTCGTACGATGATCAAATGACTCGGACGAATTCATTAGGCTTATTATGGAGGTTTAAGGTTTCGTATGGTGATGTAAGATGTTGTTAGGAGGTGTAAGGCAACCTACATCATACTAACGTTCTTTAGGAGTTGCTAATGTGGCATGAAGAGTCGTAAGATGTACTAAGTTGTCGTAAGATGATCAAATGACTCGGACGAATTCATTAGGCTTATTATGGAGTTTTAAGGTTTCGTATGGTGATGTAAGGTGTTCTTTGGAGCTGTAAGGCATCCTACATTATACTAACGTTCTTTTCGAGTTGCTAATGTGGCATGAAGATTCGTCAGATGTACTAAGTTGTCGTACGATGATCAAATGACTCGGACGAATTCATTAGGCTTATTATGGAGGTTTAAGGTTTCGTATTGTGATGTAAGGTGTTCTTAGGAGCTGTAAGGCATTCTACATGATACTAACGTTCTTTTCGAGTTGCTAATGTGGCATGAAGAGTTGTAAGATGTACTAAGTTGTTGTACGATGATCAAATGACTCAGACGAATTCATTAGGCTTATTATGGAGGTTTAAGGTTTCGTATGGTGATGTAAGGTGTTCTTAGGAGCTGTAAGGCAACCTACATCATACTAACGTTCTTTTCGAGTTGCTAATGTGGCATGAAGAGTCGTAAGATGTACTAAGTTGTCGTACGATGATCAAATGACTCGGACGAATTCATTAGGCTTATTATGGAGGTTTAAGGTTTCGTATGTTGATGTAAGATGTTGTTAGGAAGTGTAAGGCAACCTACATCATACTAACGTTCTTTTCAAGTTGCTAATGTGGCATGAAGATTCGTAAGATGTACTAAGTTGTCGTACGATGATCAAATGACTCGGACGAATTCATTAGGCTTATTATGGAGGTTTAAGGTTTCGTATGGTGATGTAAGGTGTTCTTTGGAGCTGTAAGGCAACCTACATCATACTAACGTTCTTTTCGAGTTGCTAATGTGGCATGAAGATTCGTAAGATGTACTAAGTTGTCGTACGATGATCAAATGACTCGGACGAATTCATTAGGCTTATTATGGAGGTTTAAGGTTTCGTATGTTGATGTAAGGTGTTCTTAGGAGCTGTAAGGCATTCTACATCATACTAACGTTCTTTTCGAGTTGCTAATGTGGCATGAAGAGTTGTAAGATGTACTAAGTTGTTGTACGATGATCAAATGACTCAGACGAATTCATTAGGCTTATTATGGAGGTTTAAGGTTTCGTATGGTGATGTAAGGTGTTCTTAGGAGCTGTAAGGCATCCTACATTAAACTAACGTTCTTTTCGAGTTGCTAATGTGGCATGAAGATTCGTAAGATGTACTAAGTTGTCGTACGATGATCAAATGACTCGGACGAATTCATTACGTTTATTATGGAGGTTTAAGGTTTCGTATGGTGATGTAAGAAGTTGTTAGGAGCTGTAAGGCAACCTACATCATACTAATGTTCTTTTCGAGTTGCTAATGTGGCATGAAGATTCGTAAGATGTACTAAGTTGTCGTACGATGATCAAATGACTCGGACGAATTCATTAGGCTTATTATGGAGGTTTAAGGTTTCGTATGGTGATGTAAGGTGTTCTTAGGAGCTGTAAGGCATCCTACATCATACTAACGTTCTTTTCGAGTTGCTAATGTGGCATGAAGAGTCGTAAGATGTACTAAGTTGTCGTACGATGATCAAATGACTCAGACGAATTCTTTAGGCTTATTATGGAGGTTTAAGGTTTCGTATGGTGATGTAAGGTGTTCTTAGGAGCTGTAAGGCATCCTACATCATACTAACGTTCTTTTGGAGTTGCTAATGTGGCATGAAGAGTTGTAAGATGTACTAAGTTGTTGTACGATGATCAAATGACTCAGACGAATTCATTAGGCTTATTATGGAGGTTTAAGGTTTCTTATGGTGATGTAAGGTGTTCTTAGGAGATGTAAGGCTTCCTACATTAAACTAACATTCTTTTGGAGTTGCTAATGTGGCATGAAGAGTCGTATGATGTACTAAGTTGTCGTACGATGATCAAATGACTCGGACGAATTCATTAGGCTTATTATGGAGGTTTAAGGTTTCGTATGGTGATGTAAGGTGTTCTTAGGAGCTGTAAGGCATTCTACATTATACTAACGTTCTTTTCGAGTTGCTAATGTGGCATGAAGATTCGTAAGATGTACTAAGTTGTCGTACGATGATCAAATGACTCGGACGAATTCATTAAGTTTATTATGGAGGTTTAAGGTTTCGTATGGTGATGTAAGAAGTTGTTAGGAGGTGTAAGGCAAGCTACATCATACTAACGTTCTTTTCGAGCTGCTAATGTGGCATGAAGAGTCGTAAGATGTACTAAGTTGTCGTACGATGATCAAATGACTCGGACGAATTCATTAGGCTTATTCTGGAGGTTTAAGGTTTCGTATGGTAATGTAAGGTGTTCTTAGGAGCTGTAAGACATCCTACATTATACTAACGTTCTTTTCGAGTTGTTAATGTGGCATGAAGAGTCGTAAGATGTACTAAGTTGTCGTACGATGATCAAATGACTCGGACGAATTCATTAGGCTTATTATGGAGGTTTAAGGTTTCGTATGGTGATGTAAGGTGTTCTTAGGAACTGTAAGGCATCCTACATCATACTAACGTTCTTTTCGAGTTACTAATGTGGCATGAAGAGTCGTAAGATGTACTAAGTTGTCGTACGATGATCAAATGACTCGGACGAATTCATTAGGCTTATTATGAAGGTTTAAGGTTTCGTATGGTGATGTAAGATGTTGTTAGGAGGTGTAAGGCATCCTACATTTTATAATAGGGGTGGGTAAAGTGCAGAACCCGGCCCGACCCGTGAATAACCCGGCCCGACCCGTAACCCGGTTTAAACTCCAGCTGCAGCCCGATAACCGGCCCATTATATAAAAACGGGCGTCGGGCTTATAGCATTAACGGGTCCGGGTTTAGGTCAAATACCCATAACCCGGTTTTAACTCTACATGACCAGATTTGAAAAGAAAATGAAGATCCAGCTACGTTTTCATATTGACGGCAAAAGCTTTATGTAATCAACAAAAGTTTGTTGAAGCCAAATGATGTTTACAAATCTCATGTGGGATTTATGAAAAAAAAAAGGAAAAGGTTTGGCCTGTATCTGAAGCATATATTAAAATATCGATGTAGTATGAAGCGATGAGTGAATTTGAGACTATAATAGAAGTATGTTGTTGAGAATTTTTTTAATTTGATTTTGGAGCAAGTAAGGAGTTTAATACCAGATCTGGGACACAAAGTGACAAACACATAATGAAAATCTTAATTACGGGCTTTTTTTGAATTTTGTTTAACGGTTTGGGCCCGGGCCCGGCCCGAAACCGAATTTAGAAGAAAACTTAGGACCGAAGCCCATTAAAATAAAAATAAAAACATTCCGGGTTTGCGCATATTCCGGGTCGGGTACCGGGTTTTTCGGGTCCAACCCGATTAATACCCAGTCCTACTTTATAAAGCCAACAACTTATTTAAAAATAACCTCCCGTTGATATGACGAACCAACTGCGTAATATTTCCCATTCAAAATCACTTCTTGTGAAGTAAATCTGTATCACATAAACCTTCATGTGAATACCTCGGAACATACCAGGCTCGCTCTAGAAGTACCTCACCTAATCGTACCCTATTCTCAATTCTACAAGTTAAATAGAAGTTAAAGTTATTTCTGATAATAAGTTACCTAGAAATAATTCCGGCTCATGATGTTCCAATTGTTAACGATGCACTGGCGAACCACACATGTGGTAGGTATATGGTTCGATCTAGTTGGATGACTTGTCTCGATCCAGGACTCTTGTAAACGTTAACCAATATACCCAATCTACATCTCCATTATCGTAAAACACGTATTGGATTTAATGTATTTTATTATTATTATTATTATTATTATTATTATTATTATTATTATTATTATTATTATTATTATTATTATTATTATTATTATTATTATCATTAATATTATTATTATTATTATGTTCATCTTCAAAGAATCTATATTTAATTCGAAAACCTTATCTACATTCTGTTCATCTTGATATATATTCAAACTCCGTTACCTGTTGGGTAGAGCAGAATCCAAGTTAAGCATTCTTAAAGTCTCAAGTTTGTGATTATTCACATTTGAACCACATAAAATTCTAATACATAACCGATGTTACAGTATATATTATAACGTTACTTTTTCATTTAACATAGGTTCCTTCACCTCAACCCTTTGAATGACTTGGTAAAGTAGGCAAGAATGTTAGTAGGCGACAGGTACACCTTCAAGGTGCTGGTGGTGTGGTGGGTTAGCTGCGGTACATCCTATATATAAACACTAACGGTACGTTGGATGTGGACCTGAAACCAAGCCAATAATTAACCTGGGAAACTCTAATATATAAACACGAAATTTTTTATAAAGCTGTTTGATCTATCACTTATAGGGTAACCTACTAGGTACTCAGATAAATTATAACTCTCATATATCCTTTATTCATAATAACAACAAAAACCAAACATTTCATAACTGACACACGCATATAAATTCTGATTTGGAATACATTTCACGACTCTAAGAATTCTGGTGATGATTACCACCATCAACAATAAACCAACACTACCGGTTGATGTTCTGAGGGAGATTTACTCATTACGGTCCATGGTAACCACTTCCTATTTTGTTTCATTCCCGGTACACTTTTGTAATTGTCAAGAAACATAATATTGATACTCCGATTATCCGTTGGCACTTTGGACGCCTGACGTCCTTTCGTAGAAGCTCTATTATCCAGCAATTTCCATATTAAACTTAATTAGCTTCCTTAATAAAAAGTGTTTAGCCGCCATGTAAGAAACTTTAACCTAGCTATTCTAACTAGTGAAGGTCCTAGTAGAGGAAACCGTATAAGCAATGATGATACTGAAGCCACCCGACACATGTAATGATATAACATGAGATCCTTTCTAATCCGTTAATGAACTTGGAACCCTAGACTTTAAATCGGACTGTTATACCTCGTCTTCTATATCCTCAAATGGTGAATCTAAACACTACCGTATGATGAACCCCGTTATAAAAATCACAGCTAGAATATTACTATTTGATACTGGAACCCTTACCTAGTATGTTAGGGAGCTAAAACCACAAATAATGAACTGGACAAAAACTGTATCTCCATAAAGAATATCCGAATCAAATCCCCATCTAATGTCGGCTTACGAATCTCATGGAACCTGCCTCTATGATAAAATGGTTTGTTTATCGTATACTCCCTCACACCCTTGTAAACAATACCCTGAAGTTCAATTAAAACATGTGGCCTTTAGAACACTTGTTTTCGGCTAGTGTAGTAGGAATTAAAATCTAAAGATACAACGGAAATCACGTAACAACAAGAGCTTGATAATACAGTAACACAACCATAAAACTATCTAGGTTAAAACACTAAACAACAAATTAAGAACTTGGTAATGAGATGACCAGCATGAAACTGTGATCATACGCAGGAAGTGGAACAAGATATTGAGGTATTGTAATTGTAACAACTATGGAAACAAATGTATGGCGAAGTCTAAGATAACATTCTTGAAAACCTTCCTAGTGAGAAAATGTTTGGCATATCATATGCCCTCGGGCACACTTCTAACAGTAACACTCAGATTCCATCAAAGAGAAAATCGATTGTAGTCCAAAGGATTAGAAACACCTCATGTAACATAGACACTTTCATTTTTTTTATATTACTTCCGTAAGCAAACATTAATAACATTTTACCCTACATCATCATCCAACCACTTTTCTATCGACCACCACGAACCATGAATACTTATTAAGTTCCTTGATCGTTCTTGCTTAATTCACGTGCGTCCGAACATATAGATAGTATCAAAATTCATTCCTCATCTATTTTTAGAAGGTCCATGACACCCTTTAGACCGTGTTTTGGCAACGTTTCTTTAATGAAGTCAAGTACCTGCACACGGTCTAACTTGTACACAAGTTGTCTGAGTCTAACAATCTACACCAATAAATGAACTCTTCAGTTAATACTTCGTCCTCGGGTAGCTAATAACAACGTGGAAATCGTTAGCATAAATCCCTGAAATATACAGTATAGAAATCGTTATTTGTAAATCCCATCCAAAAACTCTGGAATTCCATGAAAACCATAATACATTAGACCATTTCAAACCCTAGGGTATTGGCCTTCTAGATCATTGATTGGATCAGTTTTAAAAGATAAACATGGTACACAACGTTTTTGATGTCTTCAACCTAATCAAGCTCTTACGTAATGGAACACTCGTCGTCACAATCGATGAATAACAACGTTTCACGGAAAATCAGTTGAAATAATAGGCAAAGAATTCAGAACACTCAAACACTGTAAGATTACTATAGTCGAAGTGGCTAGAACTTAGAAGCATGGACCAGAGTTACGTAGTAGTGTGAAAAATCAAATAATGCACAAGCATCCGTAATTATTTCAAATGACAACATCAAATACTAATACTATTGGTTAAATTTTCGGGACGAAAATTCTTTTAACAAGGGGATGATGTAACACCCTAGAATTTTATATTAACTTCGTTAACTAAATCTCGTTATTTCCGTTAATGAAATTATACTCCACATTTAATTAGTTGATTTAAACGTGCTACATATTACACAAACAGTTACATGTAACGACAATCCAAGGAATTATCAGATCACGTGAGTTAATACACGGATGTTGGCGAATTAATAAAATAATAATTCTGAACAACTAAATAAATATAAATTTAGTGAACTTATATGCTATGTGACTGAAAGGTTTCCGGGAACATGGTGTGACAACTCGAAACCTATTTTAACAACCGTATCTAACTTTCGGGACGAAAATTCTTTCAACAAGGGGATGATGTGATACCCGACAAGTTCAGGTTAACTTCGTTAGTTAAACTCTGTTGGTCACGTTAACGCAATTAAACTTTTCATTTAATGTGATGAATTAAATGTACAAACTGTTACACGAATGTACACACGAAACGACCACACGAGTTAATACCCGGGCGTTGGTGATCTTAACTGTTGAACTCTCGTGTAACCGCGTGTTTTGCCGGTTTTAATCAACTACGAGATTTGGTAAAATTCTACGAAACAAAAATTTAAGTTGGATAAATTTTTTTCGTTGTGTTGCAAACCGAAACAAAAACGGAGCCCGTGGATCATCTATGTGACCCATGGATGGCCCAAGGCCCATTATTTTAACCTAAACTAATTAGTTAACAAAACAACTACAAACCCTAAACCTATTTTAATAAAAGAAAAATCGGCCAAGAACCTCTCTTGGTCTCCTTGAAGCCGTCGCACCTACACAACACACAGACAATTTGATTTTTGCTAGTTTGATTCAATTGTTGTTGGTTTCGGGTGCTAATTGAAGTGATAAACGCAATACTAGTAAGTGTTTGTATTGATTCTTGTTATATATTTTGTAAACTAGAGCTAATGAAAAACCTTAATTCATCCAAAATGGCCAAATTGATGTTGTGTTGTGGAAATGGTTTATTGGTTATGTGTTATTTGCTATTTTGATGATTAGACAATGAAATGATACAAAAATTGGGTTGTTATGAAACTAGGGTTTTGATAGAAAGTTAGTGAAATTTGATATTACATGCATGATTAGGATGGAATGCGCTTGAATATGTGAGTAGATGATGAAGGTAATGAAATTTGATGAATTGGTTTTGAAAATGCATGAACGTTTTGTGATGTTACTTAAAATAGTAACTTTTTCTCATGAACTTGATTTAAATTACACATTGTTGATGCCTAGGAATGATTTTGGGGTCACTAGCATGTTTGTAAGAAGTGTTAGACGAATTTTGGTTATTTGAATGTATGAATTCGATTCGATTTTGAAGGACTTGCTAAATGTATAAAATTTTTGTCATGGAATTTGACTAGGATGCATGTTTGGTAATTTTGGACGTACAAACATGATTTGGGGATTGCATATGAATGATTGTAGACATGTGATGTTTGGTAAACATGTGTTGATCATGAAATGACATCCGTAGGTACTAAATGGTTTGTAGACCGGTTGCTTGAAGTTGTTTTGTTGAAGTCCAAATGGTGTGTGTTAATAGCTAGGAATGCCATGATGAAAATGTCACTATGCTAGTTGAACAAAACATGCGAACAATATGTTGTGCCTAGAAATGACCACGCATGCTAGTGTGTTTTATATTGACAACCGTAAGGTGATAGTATGTGTTGTTGACTTGTGAAGCATGCTATGGTATTTGTTTAATAGTTAACATGCTTAGGGATGTTGAATTATGCAAGTATACTTTAAAAGTCCGACTTTCCTATAGAGGAAACTTTTACGGAAGTAGAAACTCAACTTGTTGAATACGTGACATGTGGTGTGGTATGTGAATGTAATATGATCAAATACTTCAAATGAAACATATTTACACTTAATAAATCACCAACGGTCGTGGGTCAACTCGGGTCAACAAAAAGTCAAACTTAGTCAAACATGGTCAAAAAGTCAAACTAAACCAAACTCGCACAAACTGTATGACCTTTTGGATGCATAGGGTTCTATGACCCTACACGAACACACATTAATATACCTGCTATTATTTAGGTTGCTGTATTACATTGTGTGCTTTTGAAACTGATTTGCTGTGCAACCTAAGGTGAGTTCACTGAATTGTACTTTTATTGTTTCACCCTTTTATGGGCTGAGAACATGAACGATTACTTTTACGGATTTACGAATTCTGTATGTCGCATGTCTGGATTAGAGCAACTTTTATTTTGTTCATGAAAGACCTCATGGATACCTAGTTGACCGTTAGTATTTGTGAAATAGCGGGGGAATTTTGAGTAGTACTACTGGGTTTGATAAACCCCACCCGGGCTAGTCGCGCTAGCACGACAGAAGGACCTGTCGAACAGGTGTTGAATGACCTAACATACTTATAGTGCATCCTGCTGGGATGTACGAACGGGCAAAATGCACTTAATGTGTACATACGTCAGCTTCGGTCAGATACATACGCCTCTAAGGACATGTGTTGTAGACTAGCTACCTACAATGACATACTTAATTTATATTTCTGCTTGCAACTGAACTACTTGATTTCATATTTACTTTGTGAACTCACCAACCGTCGTGTTGACACTTGTTAGTCTTTCACTTTTACAGGTCACTGAGGTTCAACGCACTTAGGACATGGCATGGAGTCACAACCTTGCATTTAAACACTTTCTTGCATTTAAAAACTATGTTTGGTTTTAACAAATATTTAAACTATGTTTCTTATGTTGGGCGCGCGTTCGCGCATTTAGTTCCATTTAATATTATTGACCTTACATTTCGATTACGTTTCCGCAAATTATTAAACTTTAACTCTGTATTAAATTTCCTCATTTAATGAGACACGTATATTTTAAATTCATATAGTGTCGTTTGGTGTAACTAATGACTGAGATCCTGGTTTGTCACACACTTAACGGTAAAACTCCGTTAGTGGATTTTGGGGGTGTGACACACTTCTAGTGTCGTTTTCCAGATGCACCGGTGCTAAAAAAGAGTGTCTAAAGTCAGTGACCAGCTCTGGCGTAAAGATGAAAAGATTGCCGCCGATGCCATTTTGCACCCAACATTCCTCTAAATCCTTTAACCGAAACCCCCCTCTTCATCGGCACCCTGCGCACCATCAAAGTTTTCTAACAATTGGAATAGCTGCTGAAATTGAAACATAGCATGCCCCAAAGAGGGTGTTTGTATCCAATTCGAAGCACAATCAAAGCCATTGTTGTCCAGTATCATTTCTCCATCACTGTTGCCTAATCAAAGCCACTGTTGAAGATGGGATATGAGTGGGATCTGCGTGAAGACTAAAGAAGGAAGGAGATAGATGAATCTTGATGTTTTAGGTTGTGTAGGCAAGAGTAATGGCTTTTTTATTTTATTTAGACATTAGTATTAAAAAGGGTATTTTGGTCATTCTACTAAAAGTAACGGAGGAAATTAACCGTTTTGGATGCAAACAGAGACAAAAATGAAACAGTAAGGGGCAAGTTACAGTTTTAAAACCGTAGGGACGTAAACCGCTAAAATGAATAAAACATAGAGACGCAAAAAGCAATTCATTCTTATTTTTAACTTGCTTTGCACTATTGAGAGTCGTATATTTAACTTTTTTCGAGTAATAAGAGTTCGGGGGAGTTAACGGAATGGAACTTCGAGTACGGTTTGCTTGTTACACAAGATTGAGATAAGATAAGTTTTAATATGATCAAGGGATATTTTTGAAGTCCCAATTTGGAAATCGGATGAGTTAGGTAAATAGATTTAAAATAAATTAAATGAATAATCAAACAGATAAAAGGAATTGATGAGTGAAGTAACTTTACGTGTAGTTAAGTGACGTGATTGAATAAAATGAATTAGTCGCAAGTAGCAAAGTGTGCGCACGAGTCAACAAAAATAAGATGAATGAATGTGGTCCAACTCTATAAGGTGTCCATAATACATCATATTATGCTTTTTATTATAAATGTACTTACATTATTTAGATCATTTAATTTGAACAAAAATTACATTAGTCTCCAGAAGTTGAATTAGAATACACTAGCTTAATCATTGGATGATGATAATGACAAAGGGTAATATGCGAAAACAATCGTTAAATTTTGATTTTTATATGATAAGAAATGATTTCTGATGTTCAAATAGTAATTGGGTGTTATTTTAGATATATACTTGATTTTAGTTTATCCTACTCAATGATATACTATATGAATGAAGTACTAGAACAACACGACATCAAAGGTCACAGACAACGCTTCATTTGATAGTATGACGTGAACACTTTCCACCATGCCCTCATCATATTACATTTGTTGCATTGCCCTCAAATGGATAACAAAAATTACTATGGTTTCCATACACCACCTTTCATAATTCCGTACAGTGGCGAATCCAGGAATTTACTAGCAGGGGGCCTAAAGTTATACTACCCATAATTTTTTTTTTCTAATGCTATGTTTCGGTACATATGTTCGGGTCGACGATTCGGGTCGGGTCGGGTTACGCAATAAAAACTTAAAATATCAAAATTTTTTCATTCATTGTAAAGAAGTTCATTCACACAAATAAAACAAGATATTTTTTTTAACTAACAATAATGAAAGAGAAATGATAAGTATCTGGATGAAGAACTATAGTGCAACCCGACGACCTTTAAGATCTTTGAAATCATCAATTATGGCATCCGAATTAAATGTTTAAGAATGTATAGTTTTTAATTTCACTTTGTCCTTGCCCATGATATATCTACAAAAATCAAAACCACTAAACTTAAACCCCTCAAATTAAACAACCCTTAAAAAACCTAAAATTAATAATCAACATTCAACGTAAACAACCCCTAAAAACCTAAATTCAAGTATTCAACCATTAGCAATTAACAATCAACATTCAACAACAATAACAATCAACATTCAACAACACTCAACAAGTCAACATTAACAACCCCTAAATTCAACAAATCAACAATTAACAATCAACAAATTGTAAAAGTGTAAAATTAACCTACTAAATTCAACAAAGCAGCAGCAACCGGTCAGCACTCAGAACCGTAGCAGGCGCCAGGCAGCAGCAGCCAGCAGCTGCGCGGCCAAGGGGCAAGGGCGACAGTAGGCGGGGAAGCAGGCAATCAACTGTTGTGAAGTGTGTTGTGTCGACTACAAAAAAAAGGGTGGGTGTGGGTTAATGGGTTTTTTGTTAATTGGGTTTTAGTTGATGTTGATTGTTAATGAGTTTGGGTTTAATTTTATTAAAAAAGAATTGGGTTTTAGTAATTGGATTATAGTAATTGGTAATGAGTTTGAGTTTTAGTAAGGGGGCCTGATTTTAAAAACGAGAGGGTCCGTATCCGATTTATATAACAAAATCCACTAAAAACCGACAAATCGCTACTTCTAACGAAAAAAATAAGAGGACCGTGAACCTCCCAAGTCTCCACTAAGCTACAACTACGCCCCTGATTCTGATTCCGTATGCAACCGTAATTTCAGTTTCCGTTTCTATCTATATAGATAGTACGGAGTATTTCTTTTTCCTATCGAACGCGTTTAAGCAAGGATTCGTTTTTTACATCATCGATCATCTTGTGATATCTGGAACGTTGTAGACATCCACACACACATACATATATATATATATATATAAACACTTCTCAAACCCTGCTTGCCTTTTGTGATCAAAGTGTTGTCTAGATTGAATTATAGTATCATAACAATAACAACAATTTTATAGATCTACGATGGCGCTTAACCCTAATCTCTACGCAAACGGCATGCCCGTAGCTTTCGTCAACGAGATGTTCGTCTTAATCAGAGACGGTGTCGAATTTCAGGTCGACAAGATCCCCGGGTATCTTCTTTCACCAATTTCCATTTTTTCTTACGCTTAGGGTTTATTGTTTTACTTAGGTTTTTCTCGATTTTAGGTTATCATTTTAATGTTAGGGTAGTAGATGACTTTTATATCATAGTAATTTTCCATCTGTATCAGTTTAATGTTGATTTTATGTTTTTTTTTGAAACTGCAAGTTTTTCTATATTGCGGCCAAAAGATGAATTTTATTATTAGCATCATTTGTGTATAGCTGATAGGCCTCTTTTGTTGATTTTCTGGACTTGATTTGTATATTTACTCGTATATGTATGTGTGTTTGTGCGCGTGTGTTATGCAATAAATGATATGCATATGTCGTATATTTATGCGTGATATACATATATAAGGTGACGCGTGATGTTTGAACAAACTTAATCTGTTCAGGGCTGGTGGAGGAACTGTCAAAGCTAAGGGCAAGATATATTTGTCAAATATCCGCATGGTGTTTGTTGCAGATAAGCCTACAGAGAGTTTTACTGCTTTCGACATGCCCCTGGTGAGAACTTATATCTTGTAAATGTGCAGAGCTTATATACTCCTTGCTGCATCTTAGGCATAGTTTATTATCTCCATCTTTGTTTGTATATAGACTAGTTAATTTGGAATCGTATATTTGACGTTTGCAGCTTTATGTTCATGGAGAAAAGTTCAATCAGCCGATTTTTCAGTGCAATAATATATCCGGACTTGTGGACCCTGTGAGTTGATTAGTTTCTTTTTTATTGTGAAAATGTGGTTATTTTATGTGATCATTTTCATCTGATAATTGACCATAGGTAGTTCCAGAGGGACAGAACAGAGCATTATACTCCACTCATTCATTCAAGATTTTGTTCAAGGAAGGGGGTTGTGGAACATTTGTGCCACTGTTTTTCAACCTGATAAAATCTGTGAGACAATATAATCAACAATTCGGTGCTGCTGCTGCCGCTGAGCCCGATCCTTTAAGAGCAGCAGAAACTCCGGTTGATGAAATGATGAGATGCGCGTAAGTACCACCTCTAAATGCCTATAAAAGATTAACATTTATTTGATTAAGGCAAAATATTTTGTTTAAAAAAAGTGGATTTTGTTTTGTGTAATGTAATCATAGTGTTTCTGAAGTCATCTAACTTGAGTCTACTGTGTTGTTTGAGCAGATATGTGGACCCGAATGATCCGACAAAAATCTTTCTGCAGCAGCCGAATCCTGATTCACAGCTGAGACGCCGTACGTATCATCCTCAGTCCGAACAATCCTAATTTGAAACTTTATGCTACATATATCTACTTAAATGCTTTCTTGTTTGTACTTGTGCACTTGGGATTTATAGTGTTTTGTATGTACTGATGTACTCGTCCCTCCAGAAATCTTTCCTGCATTTCTGTGATTTGAATGATCAAACCTTGTATATTCTAGTATCAAAAGAAATAAATAAATGCCTGTAGATTCGCTTGACCTTTTTTTTTTGTCTCCAATGGTAATAACTATAACACTATGGTATATTGGTTGTCACGGACCTTGCGTGTGGAAGCTTTGTAATAATAGGTTTTGTTAGGATCTTTAGAGATAGAAAGAAACTAGAGAGAGAATGATTCAATTCTAAGCTGATTCTTTTATTCCCCAATTCGGTATTAATACCGTTTGGTGTACTCGTTAGTTAGGAGTTTATTAGAATCACACATTAGTCCTTGAAGTTCTATGCTTGACAGTTATAGCTCAACTAGTTTTCTAGTCTATCAGGTTTACTTTTAACGTGGTCATGTGAGTTTTAGATAACAAGTACGCTGATCTAATTTGGAAACATATTCAGTTCTAGTGTAGAACAGTTGGAAACTAGACTGTCATATCTGTTTTTATGTTAATGACAAATTTACCCTTTACTTTAGAGAACAAAAAAATATCTGATGGGTTTAGGGTACGAATTTAACAACGCTGGTCAACTCTCCAACCACCATCACCATCTCCGGTGGGAGAGGCTTCGTCTCTTGGAGCATCAATATGGGGAGGTACCAAGTACAAACCTAGGCAAGTTTAAATATTTGTGGTGTAGTTTCAGAGCAGGATAGATTGCCGTTAACAAAAAAACATTCTTGGTGCACCCTTTGACCACTAGGGGTGAGTTGGAATCAGGTATACCAGAAAAAAAACACGATAGCATTTGGAAGTATGTATTCAGTCCCTATAATTTACAAATTTCAGGTTCGTGTTTTATTATTGTTCGTGAGCCAAAAATACTCAACAAACAAATACCTGTACTGATTTATTTTACAGATAGGGTCCTGATCCCTTGGATTGGAATATATCTACCAAGTTTGCAAAGATTTCCTACTAATGATACACTTGTTTAATAGAAAAAGGTATCGTTTTTAATAGAAGTATCACAATTCAAACAAAAAGTTCTATACAATTTCCTGCCCGGTATAATATTATAATACATCGTCGTAGGATCCCTTTTCTGAAAACAACAGCAGCAAGGCTTAAACATTAGCATCACTAAGAGAGAACTACAACAGACCAAAACATTGATAGAGTTACTTTAGTGACAACACCAGCAGGTTCCTCTTCTTTATCCAAAAGTGACATGTCCTTGACTTACAGATGCATTATACATAACACAATCATCTATGAATACCCAAGTGTCACACAAGTCAATCAAAGCTCCATCATATCTCACAATGTAATAATTTACAAACTATGACTGAAAGCTACATGGTTAATTGTTCAACAAATTTACAAAAGTAAACTTGCTCAACTTAATTATACAGAGAATTATATGAGCATCACTTCTGATGAAATTTAATTGCCATGTCTAATCTAAATCTTCTAAATTATAACCAGCTAGAAATTAGCAAACCAATCCTTAAGTTCACAAAGCCTAGCAGTCAACCAAATGAAGCTAAAAAGTCAAGTTTGATGGATCCTATAACGCACTACAAGTGATTTTGTATATGCATATGACACTTTGTGTAATTTATAATGCATTACAAGATATTTAATGAATAATTAGCATTTGCTTTTCTTTCACTTTTCAGTGGCTATTAGGTATTCATTGTTGCTTTGTTGGATCAATATTTTTTTAAATTTTTTATGGTTGACTGATTTATGTTTTTGCGTTACATTGTTTAACATAGATGTGCCTAGTATATGTCGAGTATCTTTCGAGTTTGAATATGATGTAGGAGATAAAAGAAAAACAAAACCTTCTGAAATAAAGAAAAGTAAAAAAGGACTCTGTTTGTGGTGATTTTTAGAAGATAACAAGATGTGACCACTGCTCAAACAGTTTTGTTGCAGCCACGCATTAAAATGAGACATCTGCTATGAACCGACTCACTTAGCACACGTAAGAAACACCCTTATAACTTCAAAGGTCAAAGCAATCTATTTGTGAATAAAAATGATACGTTAGGATTGGAAGTAGTGAAATTAAAACACATAAATTTAGCATCAAAAGGAGTAGAAAAACCATAGGTGAGATGATCAACACGGTAGATAAACTACATATTTTATGACACACTATTGATGAGACCTGGGTTTATCATGATAATTTAGTCATAAGGAAGATGTGATTAGTAGGATTTGACTATAGTGTTTAAGGGATTGGAATATTGAGCATATATTATCTATTTTCATTGATAATGTACAACTGTTAGCCGTACATATAATGTACTTAGTACTAGCACCTCGTAATAATGGAAGACATTTGTAGATCCATTGTATGGCCTGTATTGTAAACTTAATAGTCAAAGACAGACTAATTGAAAGACACCTGTAAATTGATCGCATATGAAATACTATTCAATATATCAGACATTCTAGAAACATGTAAAAGGTGTTTTAAGGCGCAAAATATTTATCCTTAGGGATTATTGTGTTTAGACAGCCCTACTAGGTGACATACTATATGCTGGATAGGACGGAAAATCTAAGAAGACGTTTGAATCATATTAAATGACTTGTGATTATGTTCCTAAAACCGCAAATTGGCATTATGAGAGACGAATGTCAAGTGTTTAGAGTTGTTTCAACGTAAAAACCACTATGATACATCACTTGTAACTGTTAATTTATTTTTCATTAAGTTTGTGGATATTAACAAGTTAGTTTTCACAAGAACATAATTTTTTAACTTGACTTACAAATCCAATTTTGTGACCGCCCTGTATATTTATCAATAGCGCTCGCTCTCTTTCAAGCCAGGGTCTAATATTCTTTACATTGTTTCTAAACCTTTTTCTATATCGTAGTATCTACGGTGACTTTTGGATGTCCTCTGAGTCCATCTTTCTAAAATGCTCCTCAATATCAATAATGCTGGTAAAGAAAAGATTAATAACTAACATGTGACATGGCAAAAGAGTAATAAGATTGCCAACATGTGACATGACAAAAGATTAATAACACATTAACACATGCTTAATATCAATTTCATCTATACACTATGGTAGGATACAACAATCTCATCTCCCTCATTATTGTAGGTTTGTTTGGATTAATGATACGCTTGTGATAAACACAGTTTTTTATCGATGGGGTGGCTCATGTAGTTCATCTGCTATTCATGTGTTAACGGATAGATATGTTCATAAATAGAATGATCATCTCAGCTATAGCTTTTCTACTCTTTTACATACTAATTTTCTAGGTTTTTATGTCGCTACTTCTAGCCGCAACATCATCACTCCTCACAAATAGGTTTTCTCACAAATAGTTCAGTTAGTGTCAGGCAAAAATTCCCTTCCATAACAAGTAGTTGTATAAATGAATTTGCTTGTGGCCTGACTTTAGTGTTGCCTTTCTATCTGTATTACATATAACCAATGATCATGTTTCGTTTACTGAACTAGAAAGTAGGTTGTTTTCTAAACTTCTAAATGTAACTAAAGCGAGCAAACGAATTCCCACACTCGAGCAAGCAACAAAACAAATTCCCACCGCTGCAACGCACGGCTAGGAATAAAAGTAGTTGACAGTAAACTTCTCAAAATCATCCTAGCGTCCTTTTTTCTTTATTTTAGTTTGCTTTTGAGTGGGTTGTCTTGCTTTTATTTTCTTTTATCTCTTCCATATATTAGTCACTCAAAAAATGGCCCTCACATTATTTTAGAGACATTTATATATTCCGTTCATAAGATCATTTATTACATATTTACCCATTTTTTAAATTCAATTATATATTTTCCCTTCCTAAACCACATATATTACATATTTATCCATTTTCTTTAAAGATTTTTACATGTTTCCCCTTCCTAAGCCTACCAATTACATATTTATCAAAGCCTAAAGTTTAATTACACATTCCCGTTGGCGTAATAATTATCCATTACCCTTTTCTTTTACACAAACCATAAGAACAAATCCACTTTGAGAATCAAAAGTCACATTCTTTGTGTTGTTCGGTTATAAATTTCTCCAAACGAACGGATACAAAGTATTCAATGAAAATAATAAAAGTTGATAACAACATAAAGTTGGTAACTATAAAAATACAATTATCAATATAAGTCAGGATAAAATAATAATTTAAAAAGTTGTTTTAAAGAAAATGCGTAAGTAATATGTGGTTTAGAAAAGAGAAATATGTAATTGAATTTAAGGAGTGTGTAAATATGTAATAAATGATCTTATGAAGGTGATATATATCTATATCACTAAAACAAAAACAGTCAAAATAAAAACAAGTGTTATTGCTCGAAATGACACCATTAGTGGTCATACATTTAGTGGGCTCATCTGTGTATAATGAAAATAACGTTAATCTATGTTAAATAATGAAACATAAGATCAATAAAAAAAATAAAAATTCGATTAACATTGTTACACAAGAGTAAACTTATGTTTATTTATGTACTAGGTTTAATACTGTATACATGGGTTGATATAGTTCAATAAATATTTAAATAATTATAAATGAATTTTTAAATTACACATCAATAAGTAAGTAACAATTATTTGATAATAAATTAAAATATATATATTCATCTTCTATGTTTTTTGAGTATAATTTTTTTTTTAAATATTTTAATTTTATAAATTGAATATGAAATCAAAACAACAAAATTGATTACTAATGAAATTAAAAAAAATAAAATACAAACCAAAAAATGACTCATTTATTTTTTCGTTCCATAATATTTCCCCCTCATTTTTTCCCTAAAAAGACTTTAGTGATCCCTTAAAACCTTATTTTATTAGGTAGATACGTCTTATTTCCTTAATAGACACATTCATTATTTTCTATTTAAACACAAACAAACATATTCAGGAAAGGTGTGGAGAAAATAAGATCAAAGACAAACAAACATGGAGATAAAAAAGATGGTCTTGAAAAGAATCATTCAAAGATAAACTAAAATATTATAGAAATAAAATGCATGCAATGCAAATGTTGTTAGTTGAATGAAGTGAGAATTGTTTAGATGCAGACATACTAACATTGAGGACCCACTTTGGCAAGCCACTTTAGAAACATAAACATCAAACAAACTCAAGACAAATTCCCTTTAATCACTCCACCCCCATTTCAACACTCTCATCTTCCTTTTTTCCCACTCCTACTTTTCATCATTTCCCAATTCCCAAATCATACAAAAAATAAAAACAACTTTATATCCATCCTTCTATAATATGTCACATAATCAAATCATACACTTCTGTATGCTAACTAAACATCACTTTCTTGTCCTGTCATCATTTGTTATTGTTGGTTAACAACGAAAGAACTTCCGATAATGGCGGCCGTTTGGCAGGGGTATCATGCCAGCATTTGTTCAGTAGAGATCTGAGATGTTGTGGGCAGTCTTTTGGTATGTCTGGTCTGAGCCCACATGCAGCAATGCCAACAGTCGCTTGAACCGGTGACAATGCAGCGTATGCAGCCTCCCCTGTCATCATCTCCCATACTACCATTCCAAAACTGAACACATTGCTCATCCACGTCTCTGTCACCGTTTCTGGATCACCAGCAATCATCTGTGCACAAAAAAATCACTACTTTATCATGGCTACTATTACTACCTAACTATATCATTGACGATAGACTATATACGCGTTACTATGTATATATATACACGCCAATCAAATCCAATAATTCCTGTATTTATTTGTCATATCATGGAAATAATAGGGGGTATCAATTCATTTTCTAAAGAAAATGATGGAAGTGGTTCAATAAAGCCAAAAGTTAAGCAAGATAATAATGATATCCTGTTCATCTAATCTAATCATGTGATAATTTTGCTTTAATCTAGTACACCCTGACAGAAAGTGATTTTAGGTTACCGTTTCTACTTGCACCAAGTAAATGAGACTTACATGAGTCAAATCTAGCCCGAGCTTGGCTCCTTTGGAGTAAGAGAGTTCGGCGCAAGCTTGACTCGTTTCTCGCTCTATCTCAAAAGCTCAGACTCGTTAGAGCTCAACTTGGCTCAGTCGTTAATTGTTTTATTTATATACAATTATAGTTATTTTCATAAATATTAAGAACTACTATGTATATCTATATTATTATATATATAAAAGTTATATAAATAATAGGCTAACTTAGGGTCGCAAACCTCTAATCAAGCTCGATGCGTGAAGCTTGCATGCTCATTTAAGCTAGGCTCGATTTAAGTTTTTAATGGGCCGATCAAGAGTGAGTGACTCACGAGCAACTCAGCTCGTTGACACCCTTAATCACACCGGCATATGGTCAGTTGATCTCCTAACAGAAAAAAGTGTCTATGGATCCATATTTGTTCTAATGCTATTAATATGATTATGGTAATGGACTAACCTCGGGAGCAAGCCAACGGTAACCATCGGTTTCATATTCCATAGCCTCACCTGCATTCTTGCAAGCCGAAACAATGCCCATATCCCCTAAACACGCATTCCCGTTTTTATCCAATAAAATCCTTTTTGTGTTAAGGTCTCTATAAGCAACACCATGCTCATTCATGAACTTGATCCCTTCTGCCACATCAGCAGCAATTCGTATGATCTCTTTCGTTTGAATCTTTTTATTCTTCCCCATAATACGATCATGAACCGATCCACCCTCCATCCACTTATTCACTACACATAAACCATGAACATCATCAATGCATACACCACAGAACTGCAAAATGTTCTTATGCCCACAAGTCATCAACTCTAAAAGATCATTTCGGATCTCAAATTCATACGCATTTCCCTTTTCGCAACCTTTTAGCTTCTCAATCCCCACCTTTTTACCTTTGTACGTTCCTTTAAACGTCCCAAATCCAATCTGATCAACAAACTCTAGACTATCAGGATTTAATAACCATTTCTTGATCTCATCCGCTCCTGATTGAACCGTTTGCCACTCGTCAACAGATATAACAATTGAAGAATTTGATAAAGGTAGTTTAAGTTTCATCTTTGAACAAGTTGAAGTTAAACTCTCAACCTCATTTTGGTAACTTTGGTCGTTACAATCGTCTTCGTTTCCTCCAAACTCTTTCCCTTTTGCACCCTCTTCTTGACACCCACAAAGCCCAAACGAGAGCTTCATTGAATTCGTTTTGCTCGTCTTCTTCAAAGCAGATTTTAACGCAGTTTCAACTCGCGTTTTAAACATCTTCTCCTGCCCTGGTTGTACTAAAAGAACTACAACTCCTAATGTGAACCCTTTCTTCTCAAAGATTTGTATCTTCTTGCAACAAATCGAAGCACTATCTAACGATCCAGACATAACTGGCCACGAAAACGACGAATTACACGCAAACGTAAGCTTAAAAACAGACCCGTGAACTTGATCCTCCGAAACATCTTGAATCATAATAGCTGGATTATCATCTCCAGATGCTTGTTCTATCAATCTTACATGTAAAAACACATCCTTCATTTCGAATCCCGCTTGTGCATAACTGTCTCATACATCATCATCAACAACATAAATTCAGTTCATTTCTAGCAAAACTACATAACTATTACCCTAAGATCCATATCAATTTTGAAGTTTGACTTGCAAAACAAATTAGTCAAACAAATTAGTCAAACAAGTTAGTCAAACAAGTGATTAAATAGGGTTTGATTGAAATAGTTTGGTACCTGAGAGGTAATGAATCATAATGCTTACGGATGTTAGACACTAATTTCTCCGGCAATTGACTTCCGGGATAAAGCTGAGTCAAATTGCGAACAACACTTCCCCAGACATTTTTCCGGCAAGTATCGATCCGGGTCGGGTTGGAGTCACGGGCCGGGTCAAGATTCAAAGAGTTTTTCAAGGAGGCAATGGCTTCGGAGACATTGCGACTGAGTTTCTGCAGCTTCTTCTGCATCAATGAAGTGTCTTTAGCAGCTCCGGCGACGGAAGTTGAAGGAGATGAGGAAGATGAAGATGTATCAGCGACAGGAGGAGCAGTTGATGATTCGGATCTGTCGCTGGTGCGCATGAGACCTTGCTCAACCATGTCGTCGTCGGTGCTTGTACGGCTAGACCAGCATTCGAGAGCAGCTGCCATGGAAGATTTGATTTGATTTGATTTGATTTGAAATTGTTAGTGAACAAATACAAGTGTTTGTTTGTTTGTTTGTTAAATGTGAAAAGGGTTGTTGGTTATGACATGAAGAAGGAAGGAGAAGAGTGAAAATCTTTTTTTGGTAATGAGTAATAACTATGTATCAATGTTTTGTTTTTAATTCTTTATATCAATATAATCATATGTTACTTGAGAAAGGATATTATATTTATATATATAGAATATAGAACATGAAAAGAATAGATTTATTTGGATAGAGGAGGTTTATTAAAAATGAAGTTTTTAGGTAGTATCTGATATGCGAGAATGACGGATAAAATTAAGTGAATCATTGTTATGGTGGAAGGAGTTTGGTGGGAAGGTCGTGGTGTCGAGATTGTGGACAAGGATGGGAGCTCTCATTGGCTACCTTGTTGGTGAAAAAGATGTGAGGCGAGGTGATGTCTTTCTTGTGTTTCTCGTGAGACACATCCCTTGTATGTCTCCTCATACGACACTCCTCTCTCTCTTAGAGAATGAACCAAGAAGGTATTTGGTTGGTTAATGAAGCGGAATTACCTGTACATAAGGAATCTTATTCTATAAACGTATAAAATCATTCATCCGACCCCTTAATTTTTTTCCCTTTCCATTTTCTCTTTCACCTTTCATTCCACCACTAACGTCACCCTTCATCACTTAACCTAATGATCCATTATATTCCTATAAGGTAACTAAACAAGCCAATAAAATGATAAAGATAAATTTTATTCATTTGTTCATTTCATTCTATTGTCTATTTCATTACCTCATACCAAACAAACTCTAAAAATCATTATGTATATCGTGATTTACATGGATTCTCAGAACATCATTAGAAGTTTATTTTCTTTCAGCATTTAAGGTGACACTAGTTAGGTTGTTTTATTTAATATGTTGACGAAAACTCATTGAAAACAATCTAAAATTTTGAAATGGAAGTCGGATGGAAGAATGACTATACAAAGGATATCCATAAGAATAACTTGGTGGGTTGTTTCATTTCATTTAAGGTTGTCTAGAAGGCTGTCTCTCCAAGTCATCATGATACTATCCCATGTGATGGTCTTCATTTTACCTCCATACATTTTCAAGTCTCCAAGTACCCATCACAGTATAATACTGTATTAGTAAGATACCCGTGATGATTAGAGCTTCGGGTCTATACTTACATATAACAGAGAAGATTATCACTCCAGGTTTACCCCCTTTTGACAAGAGTTGAACTTTGTGTAGGCCGAGATGTCATGAAAATAATCCTTATCACTTAGTTCGGAATTTTAATTAAGCTACGAAGTCACTATTTACTTCGTTTTCGGGTTGAGCCTACCATGCATATCATATAATGAGACTTGACATTTTCATATTCGATGAGCATAAAACTCAAAGTGATATAGACATCCAATTAGATACTATAATTTCACATAAGCATATCTAGAAAATATACTATCATTTCTCAGTTATCTCAAATCATGTTCTCAGCTTTTATTTATTTTATAACATGGCAACTAATAACAAATAAAATTTAAAATCTTTTGTTATTTTCTTGTACTACCCTCCCTTTAAATTTTATATATGTACATCTCCTTTTTTTAGCTATTTTTTTACCGCTTACTATATAAAATGTAAACATCTTTCATATTACCTATCAAAAGATTAAAATGAATCATCATGAAAAAATGTGGTGATTGTGAAATGATAATGTGAATGTGCAGAAAAGAATCCAAAATGTGGATAAGATACCAAAACCATAACCTGCTTGTTCCGCCTCAAATTTTAATAAGAAAATTCTCTGTTAGTAAATCGGATTACTAATAGTTCTCTTGAAATGTTCCTACTTCATCAGTGTAAGAAACCTGTTTAAGCATACAACTTGCTCTTGTATCTATTATCTTTTCCTAGAGGCTTTGTAGATCTATCATTCTATCACAAAAAGAGAACCACAACAAATTAGTTTGTGTGTTGAGCTCCGGTGAGATTCGAACAAACCAGAGGAAACCAACGTGAATAATAATGTTGTGTTAAACTGAAATTTTGTTTGGGTGTTGTGATGAAGATTTTAAGAAAAATCTTGTGTGTTTGTTTAGAGTTTATGAGGGAGTCAAGATGGTTTTTTTGGTTGTGTGAAGGGTGTTCATTATTCGAATACCATTCGAATTATTCGAAATTCGATTCGAATCGAATTCGATTAAGGCCATTCGAAATCGACTTTCAGTCATTCGAATTCGATTCGCATTCGATTCGAATAATTTTGTCGAATGTGGATCGAATACGAATATGATTTTCTGTATTCGCATTCGATTCGCCTAATTCGAATAAGAAATTTTAATATTTTTTAATATATATTTTTAGTATATCTAATTAATTATCTATATATGAATATGATTTAATGGGCTTGAAGTAAAGTTAAAAATACCAAAATCCAACCCATTACCTAATCTTAATTGTCGTTTTTGCACATGAACATGATTTGATGTTGTGGCAACTACTTAATTGTTGTTTCTACAGGTTTTAAACTTGTTTATAGTCTTTTTTTTGTTTCATTATGCAGTTTTAGATCTTTTGTTAACATGTTTTAAACTTGTTGATGTGCTAGTATTTTGCATATTGTTTGGGTAATGTTGTAAACTTATGTTATGTTAGTGCTACATTTGTATTGTTACTTGATGTGTTTGTTTATTTATTTATATTTTTTTAAAGCGAATACATTTGAATCTATTCGAATTCGATTCGAATTCGAATAACTTAATCGAATCGAATACATAGATTTTTATTCGAATGTGGATCGAATACGAATACAGTTTTTAAAAGTCCCAGTTCGACCAATTCGATTCGCCTAATTCGCCCAATTCGCATTCGATTCGAATGAACACCCCTAGTTGTGGAATCGATGAGGATGATGACGAAGAAGGTGATGAAGTGGAATCGATGAAGATGATGATGAAGAAGGTGATGAAGTGGAGACTGAGGTTGAGAAGCTAAAGAAGAAGAGGAAGACTCGGGAACAGTGGACTTTCATTACCAAGTTTGAATCTTATATTCGTGAAAAGAGAACTAAGGGTAAAGAGAAGGTGTTTAGGGAGGAAGAACCTGAGATCATCGGGCCTCCAAAGAAGAAGAAGAAGAAAGACGTTCATGCTAGTTTGGATGAAGATGCGATTTGTGGTTTGAATACACCTTTGGCCAATGAATTCGGAATGGTCAAGACTAAGCTAATGAATCTGGAAACTAGAGAAAATCACTGATGTGACATCTGCCCTAAACCCGAACCCGATTGCCCGACTCGAACCCGAAGTTGTTATCCTTTAAATTGTAATCGTATTTATTTCCTCAAAATGTAACGCTCATTAGTATTATTATGAATAAACGCACTGGATTCTACGTTATTCCCGTCTCAATTAAATAATCGTATTTAAGTCGCAAAACATTCACGTATATTAAATAAATATTGTTGGAACAATAAATCTCAAAATATATATATATATATATATATATATATATATATAGTTTGTAAAAGAAAACTATTGAAAATGTTAAAACAAAAACGATTCTAAGTCTCGAAATAGTCTCGTAACGTCATAAATGAACTAAATATATATGAACGTCACTTATTTAAACGTTACAAGTTAACATAGTTAAGTTAGTTAGTTAAAATACTATATAAAACTAACTTTGGGTCAAAACTGTAATTATTGAAACTTGTTTTAAATGTTTATAACTTAAAATAATAATAGTTGAAAGTGCAGGGACTGAATATGTAATTAACCAAACCAGCCCCCCTCCCCTTGCAACAGCCCGTGTTTCCGGTGGTTTTGTTTCCGGCCACCGGCGCCAGATTCCGGCCAAAACAAAAAAAACACGTTGTTGACCTCTTCGAGCAAATTAATCGTATCTAAAACGTTTGTAAGAGTGTCTCGAACCTGTAACTTGTATCAAACCGGTCAATTAACACCTAAATCCTATACCTTTAGTCAAATCAAAACCGTAACTTAAACTCAAGACCCAAATCGTTCTAAACGTCCGTTGCAACCGAAACAACATTAATCAATTCATTCATTTCTTCGTTTCGATCGGTCTTTTCCATTTAATTCGATTATTAACGACAATTTAATCATCAATTAATCTTCTTTTCACCGAAACCAAAACCCAAGTCATGATGCCGTTTCAAGATCAAATTAAACTGAATCAACTACTGTAAAACACTCCAATGCGATCGTTTTGATCCCTGAATAGTCAATTTCAAACAAATTCATCAACAACTGAAGCTTTGATTCTATAACAGCCGTTTCTGTTCTTCATCCCATTCGTATCAATTCGTCATCCAACAGGTAAGTATTTGTTCTGAGTTTGATTCACTGGGTTGAACGAATTGGATCGATCTTGAATCTAGGGCTTGTATTGAGAAAGTTGTTCTTGGTAAACAAAATACAAAAGAATTAAAAACCAATTTTAGTAACAAAGATTGCGCCTAGTTCAGCGGTTGATGTGTTTGGTGTGGAGCCGTGGTCTGGGTTCGAACCACACCACCATCAGATTTTGTTTAATTTTTATTTTTATTACTAAACCAATAAATAATATCTTTCATCTTCAATATATTCTAAAGGTTTATAAAAACTTATGATTTCTAGATTCGAAAAGGATATTACACTATATTAAAATGATACGATGTTTCAAATATAAAACTAATGGATCCGTATAATATATATATTATCAAAAACGAAAACACAATTACGTTTCATATAAAACCCTAATTCCCAAATTGTACTTCAAAACCCTATTTCCCAAATTGTATTTCAAAACCCTAATTCTTAAATTATATTTCAAAACCCTATTTCCCAAATTGTATTTCAAAACCCTAATTCCTAAATTATATTTCAAAACCCTAAATTCTCAATTTGTGATTTAAAACCCTAAATCTCAAATCTGAAACCCTAGATCTCGGACTTTTGATTCTTGATACTATTGTTTTGTTTCTAAGTTAGAGTTTTTCCCAATAAATTAGGTGGTACTAATGTTTGGGCAACCCTCGGTGCTTTTTAGTTGCGTTTCTAACGGTTCGATTGTAATTACTTTTCAAGGTGAGTAAACTCACTCCCCTTTTTACTGTTTACGTTTTTGGGGCTGAAAGACGTGTTTCTATAATACAACGGTTTCTTTTGATGTTTCTATTTTTGAAAATGAGATCATTAGATGTGTTAATCGTGTTTGGCCGCATGATGCGAAATTGTGTGATATTCAATATTAGTTATATTATCTTGTAATTTCCACCGGTACGATGTTAGAGCTAATGGCTTGACAAGCCCACCTACATTAATGGACTGATATGTGATTTTGACCCGACGATTCTTTGGTTGATTCTATGTTACTAGTTACTACATGTGATGCTTATTGCTACGTTGCTATGTCCCTTAGATGCTTAAACATTTTTGATAACTTGCATATCGAGACGGTTAAATGACGGTTAAACGATTGTTATCAATAAATGTAAGATGAGTGGTTCCTCGATCATGACTTGTTGCTGAAGGTAAGCCTGCGGGGTCTATGATTCTTGTTTCTATATGGTTCTATGGTCATGGTTGAGATATATATGATGAAATTGCTATGCACATGAGATTGCGAAACACAATCTATACTGATCTCGGATCTTATATTATGTACTAAATTGTGATTTACTCACTAGCTAATTCTTTAGCTAACTTATTTTACACTTTTTTCAGGTGATGTTTGATACAGTTTTGGTTCAAGACATTTAGGATGCTTCGGACCTAGAATAAAAAGACAATAAACAATATTTAATTGTCGGTTTCTGTTATGGTTGTTATGACTATTGAATGTTTCTTTATGTCACGACATTATTGCTTAATTAATATTAAAATATGCTTTTAGTGTGCCATGTGCTTGTACTTTGATATCCGATTCACTTGACGCGCCCGGTGTTTTCTGCCGCCGGGCGGGGTGTCACAACTGAGAGGAGGAAATGTCTGAGATGGGAGGCTAATTGTAGATCAACAAAACATGAAAAAAAAACTTGATGAAATGCATGCTAGAAATGAAGAAGACCATGTGTATATCTCCCTCATGACCGAAGCAAATATTGATGAGATGATGTATCCCAATCTGTATACCACTATTAGTGAAATGGCGCATGTTGGAAATGTGTATAAAGGAGAAGGGAGTGGTGGTAACCAAACCAAAAAATCAGAAAGGATCCGCAGCTGATTTTGATGTAGATGATTTGCTCAATTTCAATCAAAATACAATGGGTGAAAGACCAAGTGGTACAAGGGAACATTTTGATCTATTTCTCTCTTTCTCGCTCTCTCTCTCTATATATATATATATTTGGATTTCGGTACAGAAACCAAGGTGGTACATAGCGGTGAAACAGTAAAAGTAAACAGTGGTGCAACTGCTGTACTGGAGGAAGGTGAGATAGAGATTACCAGTGGTAGACAATAATATCAAACTGAACCTGAGGTGATTGAAGTAGATCTAGAGGTAGGAGATGTAGAATCGGTAGTTGTGGAGGAAGACGAAGTAGAGGAATAGTTAGTTGATTATGGATCTGAACCGGAGTTCTACGAGGTGGAAGAACGGTCAATGACTTATGATGTTGTTCAAAAGGGCATGGATAAAGGAGATGTGGTGGAACTGAAAAAAGAAGATTCGTTCAATGAGGCGTACAGACCAAAGAAGCAAATCCCTCTCTTCCAGAATTTAGTTGAAGCTTCCCGGATCGAATCTAACAAGAATTTATTCAGCTGGAAATTCAGTACCGAGCATCACATGTTTATGTTGAAGAGGAGGGGTGGTGGTATCCAGTACATCAAAATATCAAATGAATAACTTCAAATCTCTTCTTCGATGGGATCTAAGTAGTTTAGATGTATCGCTTCTAATCAGAGCAGCATAACTAAGGTTTTAAAGGAAAACATTCATGTTGGATTGAAAGATAATTTCGAAGAGTTTGGATACCAAAAAACGGAAAGGAAGATGTTGAAGAAAGATCTCGACTATATTGTACTTAAATCAAGACCGTTTGACGAATTTCACCAAATGGTTCTATTACCATCAGATGAGGTTTTAGTTAGAACCTCGGACAGGCCAGAAGTTCATTTATTCGATCCAATGAAGGTTTTTAGCTTCAGCGATAATAATCTGAAGGTTCTGTGCTAGAATCAGATGAAGTGAGGTAAGGGAGATGAGACCAAAAAAGAAGCTACGTTGTTTGAAAGAGTGGGGAACAAGGACCGAGGTGTGCAGTCAGAAGTTAAGGAGCTTGCAACGAACATCCAACTATTAGAAGCACAAGAAGCCGATGTCAGGGAACTGCGAAGGCAAATGGAAAAGGCAAAGGCTGAAGCTGAAGGAGACCAGACAGGTAAATACCCCCTAGGGGGAGTATTGATAATCAACAAGTAATATGGTATCATTCACCTTGTTGTTACTTGTATTTAGTATAGACTAGTTACATTGCAATAGTTAGTTTTGACTATTAATGTAAAATCCGAGTTTAGGGAATATAAATTCGTTGTATTGAATTTATTATATTCGCCTAGCGAACATGTTTTCTGGTTGTCTATAAATAGAAGGCTCACACTCACAAATTCTCATCACTTGGAATTGTAATGTTATGTTTTTGAATTGAGATCAGTTCTTTTTTTAAAAAAAATATGTATAATGGAAACCCTTAAATATAGCTCTTACAAGCTTCGATCCTAATTGCACCATAGTTTTCTATATATAACTTAATGACTTTGGAATAATGACAACTAAGACCATAGACTTAGACTAAAACATGACAATAAGAAATAATACAAATAAATCCTTAATACTTAGTCTACTAATATTTGTTATAAAGACAAAATATATTTTTTACATTAAAATGCTCAAAAGACTAATAAAGATGAAATATATTTTGTTGACATAAAATATATAATATATTGTGTATATTTGTTAACTCTTGAACTTCGTTGTCTTTAATGACCTGTCTCTACTATTTGTCCTGAAAGCGTATTGTTGACTTTGACATCGAGGTTGACTTTTGTTAAGTATATTTGACTGATGGTACAATCTATAGATGGGGTATGTAAGTCTGATGTGTGTGTTAATACTAAACGTTAACATATATGTTCGCTTAAACACGTTAATACCTCAGTCCTAAATAACTATCAAATGCTAGTTTGTTTAGGTAGTTGTATACATATTAATTAGGTTTATGATGTTTTATAATTGATGGTGGGTGGCGTGGCTATGTCAAGTTATGATTACTCAAAATCTCAAAATGTCTTGATAAACGGATAAGGTACTAACATGTCATATGGGGTAGGGGCGAGCATGAAACCGAAAAAACCGAACCGAAACCGAAAAAACCGAAAACCCAAACCCAAAAAATCGAACCCAAATAGAAACCGTGGGTTTTGGGTTTAATTTATAAAAAAACCGAACTTTTGGGTTGGGTTTGGGTTTTGTTAAAAAACCGATCCGTAAAAACTGAACCGACCCATTAATGTTTATGTATATGCTAAATTTCATATATGTAAGACCCATGATCTATGTTATGTAAAAGCCTATATTGTAATACATTATTATATGATCATATTACATTTTATCTATGATTTATTGGTGGTTTTTTGTCGAAGCAAAATGACATTCAAAATTTTGTTTATGGTTATTGTTTCCTGAGTAAATTTTCTTTTGAAATGTGGTTGATTTTTAATGTTTAACCTTATGGAAACATAAATTTAAACTTTAGTATTATAACATGTTTTCTTGAATCATTAAGAGTTATGTTTATAACTTGTATTTAGTACTAAAAAACAATAAATTTAAAGCCAAGTAACCGAAAAAACCGAACCCAAACCCAAACCCAGTCCGCAAACCCAAAACCCAAAACCGAAAAACCCAAAACCCATAGGTTTTAAAAACACAAAAACCGATTTTTTGGGTTTGGGTTCGGATTGAGTCAAAAACCGACCCAAACCGACCCATGCACACCCCTAATATGGGGTTCATACTTTTAAAGTCCTAATAAACATAAAACATGATAAATTATCACGAAATTGCTAGTTGAACTTAAATTAAACTGTGAAATAATTTTAGTAATAATCAAATATCTATCGCCAATATATAAGGCAATTATAATAACTAAACTAATGTATGTAGAGTTTAGAATTTAGATTATTTTACAATAACCAACACAAAATTTGACCACTAAAAACATTATTGGAAGAGCAAAAACAACCTCTCGTACGTTAATCTAAAACTAACAATCTCTTTGTCAAAAAAAAAAACGTACAACCGGAAAAATAACCTCACCATCACCACCTTTGTACCATCACCACCGTTTCATTGTAATATCCTCGCTCATCATCATCAACCAATTTCACCATCAACTCAATCTCTTTGATCGATCATCGGAACAATCGCGTGCACCTGAGATGTGGCTATCCCGCAAGAACTCAATCAACACGACCCCGACAAGCCCTAATCGTAAATCGACAACTTTCAATCGACATTCATTCAAAAACATCGACGATCTCTTCGTCGAAGATGAAAAAAACAAAAACAAAAACAAAAGCAAAAACAAAAACGCATCATCAACCGCAAACGTCTCTCCAACGTCCCACAACAAAGATCATCAAAAACCGAAACCAAAACCGAAACAGAAACAATCATCTCCCGTTGCATCTAAAAAACAATCATCTCCCGTTGCATCTAAAAAACAATCATCTCCTGTTGCATCACAAAAACAATCATCTCCAGTTGCATCATCCACCACAACAGCTAAAAAACACTCCGTTTTTCACCGTGTTTGTCTCGCTAATCAATTCACTCGATCCATTTCACCAAACCGATCCAAACCGAATCACGAAAAATCCATTTCACTAAACCGATCCAAATCTCACCATGAAAAAATTACCAAATCTCAATCTTCTCAATCATCACAATCCACTAATGCATCAACGTTGCATGAGCATGAGCATGACATTATTCCTGGTTCTGAAGAACGTGTAGTGGTATACATGACGAGTTTAGGCGCCGTACGTCCAACTTTCGACGCATGTCGAGCCGTTCGATCAATCTTACAAGGTTTTCGTGTCGCAGTCGACGAACGAGATTTGTCGATGGATGCATCGTTCAAAGAGGAGTTGAAAAACATCATGTCACCGGAGGTTGTTAAGAAAAACACATTAGGGTTACCTAGGGTTTTCATTGGCGGACGATACGTGGGAGATGCGGAAGATATGAGACAGTTGAGTGAAACAGGTGAGTTGAAGAAGCTTGTTGAAGGGTTGCCTGCAGTGTCAAGAGGTGTTTGTGAAGGTTGTGGTGATTTTAGGTTTGTTATATGCAGTGATTGCAATGGAAGCAGGAAATGTTACAAGGATGATAAAGGTGCAGGTGTGTTTAGGAGTTGTACGGCATGCAATAAAAATGGTTTGGTTAGGTGTACAACTTGTTGGGCAAATTTGAAATCTTGATTATTGCATGCATCATGTGTTATTTATCTATAAATTGCTAATTGATTTAATACAAAGTAATTAGTGTAAGTTTGATTTTTGGTGTTTTGAGAAAAATATAAGTATATATATATGGTGTTTGTTATAAATCTATGGAGACTGTTTATGGAGAAGTTTTCTGATACTTTGGTTATCATGTCAAAATTTTGTGAATGTTGACTTATCTTTAAAGAAAAATAGATATATGCGGCTGCTCGTCAATGGCGAAGCATATGAGAGACGGGGGAAGGTCACGGCCCCTCACTTTTTTCCGTCCGAAGTATATATAGTTTTGTTGGTCGGTAGTTGATTTTTTATAAATATATTGGGTTTGCCCCTCTGTCACACCCCAACCGATGACGGAAACATCGAGGCGAGAGACGTGATAGATTGTTCAAAGACATCATAGCACTAATGTTGCGATAGATTAATATTAAATTTTCTTCTTGTCATATAATCATACTACCCATACATGGTTCAAAATAGGAATACAACATTTTGGAAGTTTCAAGTCTAAAATAAAGCAAAACACAAAGATAGATTAAACGTGTTTCTAAGTCCACCCTAAATAGATTTCTTGTTAGCTTCTCTAACGTTTCCTGCAACATGTATAAAATATCCGTCAACACAAAATTATGTTGGTGAGCATACCGGTTTAATTACATAGCATTGTTATGAATAAATCTCAAATCCACATGTTTAAAATATACTAGATTGTGTGTCATACTAGCATGCAAAGACTATAAATCAATCCAAAGTGTCCACTAGCGTATCCTTAACACCGAAGTGACTAAGGCCGTGAGCGTACCCTTATCGCCGAAGCAAATAAGGCCGTAAAGAATAACTTAACAAAGACCCAACAAACGGGGCGGATGTGCTAGTCCTATAGCGCTATAGTTGTTAAGGGAGGCTTGCAAAGTTAATGATAGATAGCTTGCATATGAATGTTTGCATGTATTCACAAATAATATAACTAGTAAGCATGTTTTAAGGATTGAGATTTAGATGAGTTTGATTGAATGTGTGATTTTGTGTGTCTAATAATGGATACATGTTGCAACCCAAATAGTGTTTAAAACGTAAAAAGGTTTTAGTATGACTCAAGATTTGTGAAATAATATTCACAAAGTGAGCGAATAAGCTTGAGGGATGGAATCACCAATTAGTAGTGAATGAAAATATACATATGAAAATACATAAAAGTATATACTACTTAGACACTTATTTGGACACTATTACTTGTGTGTGTTTTTCATGATCGAGTGTTAAACACTCATTAGAAGTCCAAAATATGGAATCATAAGATTAGTATATCGTACACCTTAACACATAATATTTAACCATGGCTTGGGTTAATATTAAGTAATCAAGTGAGGAATGGTGGAAATTTTTGTTGTAGAACCAAGGTTCTTAACATCACCATTTTTATACCATAACACAAGTCCCCAAACATATTTGTTTGGAAACATGGTTCGGTTTCACTCACTTCTTATTTATATATTACTTAGTGGTTTTAAGAAAGATATATAAAAAAGACATATGAGGCTATGAGCCATAAGTTTTCTGGAATACAACCTTAACACATGTTATACAACATAATATTTGTTGGTAACATGGTTTGGTACAAAAATATTCCAAGCAAAACAACAACAAAAAAAGGAATTCGTTTTATAAAGTTTTAAGAAAATAATCCTAACTTGAACCTCGAAATAGTGATTGACCAAACTTTATTTACCTTGGCAAATATATGGTAAGTTCAAGAGGATGTTTCAAGTATTTAGGAAGAATAAATAATGTAAGATAAATGAAAGAAGGAATTAAGAAAAATGAAAGAAGAAATTCCGAAAAAAATGAAAGAAAAAAATAAAATAAAAACTCACAAGTTGTTTTTGGAGATTTCTTGCAAAGAAAAGATGGAATTGTTAGATGCGTTGAGAAAGTATGAGAGAGAGTTTGAGGGAGAGAGTTTAGAGAGGTGGAAGTGATTTAGGGAGTGATTTGAGTTGGTATTTATAGAGAAGAATTAGGGTTTAGCATTAAAGAGGGTGGTTGGCCAAAATTTCAAATGTGGCCGCTCAACTTATTTATTAGTTGTCTCGTACCCTAAACTTAGATGTAAGTATGTTTTTGGGTAATTTTAACATAAGAACCATAAATACTTATAAAATCATATCTCGAAAGATATAAGTCTTGATATGTTGGTCGGTTTTGCGTTTAAATGTATATTGGAAAGAAAAAAATTAGTAGGGATGAGATCGGGACGGGTACCGGTACCGCCCGGTACCGGTACCGCCTAGTACCGGTACCGAGTTTTAAGAAAAGTGGGTACCGGTACCGGTACCGAATTTAGCGGGACGGTACCGGGACGGTACCGGTACCGGTACCGGTATTTCGGTACTGGTACCACGTTGGTACCAGTTTCATATTTTATTTTATTTTTTATAAAATTTATTCGCTTATTTCGGTTTAATTTTGTATTTTTTTATATAACTATACTATAATATACTTGAATATAACAAAAAAGAAATGAAATATGGTATAAATTAATTAAAAATCATATTAACTTCATTAAATTTAAAAGTTAATAATCTAAAAAATATTATAAAATGACTCAAAGTCGTAAAAAAAACACTTTATAACATTAAGCAAGTAATACACAACATTCATAACATCTCAAATTATATAAATTATACTAAAAAAAACTAGTTTTTTCTTAACCGGTACCAACGTGGTACCAACATGGTACTAACCGGGAAAGTACCGGTACCGGTACCGCCTGGTACCGGTACCGAGTTTTAGGAAAAGTGGGTACCGGTACCGGTACCGAATTTAGCGGGACGGTACGGTACCGGGACGGTACCGGGACGGTACCGGTACCGGTACCGGTACTCGGTACCAAAAGCTCATCCCTAAAAATTAGTATTCCGACCATGATCAAGTACGTTGCAATGGATAAATAAAGAGCATGATTTCATATATATATACATATATATATTTATATGGGACGTTACCCCCCCCCCCCCCCCCCAAAAAAAAAAAACAAAGCATTATAAAAAAGTATGGGTTTTTTGACTTTGCCCCCCGGCCTATAAATCCTGGCTTCGTCACTACGCTCGCGCGTGAGCGTTATATAGTGCCTGTTATGTAGCGTAGGTTGTTGTAGCATTGGCATTCATTATTTACATACAATGGTTTAAGGTTGTGCTTACAACTGTTCATCGGTGCATGTGACACCCGCCATTTTCAGTTAACACCGATAACTCGACTTTTCTTAAATCCTATTAAGCCGCTAATTAAATAATGTTTTTACGCGCTATAGTTGTTTGAAGTTATTAACTATGTAATAATTAATCACGATAATAATTCGGGAAATTATTTGAATCATAATGAGTAACGCCAAACGGGTAGTAATTCGGGGAATTACTAGTTTATGGGACTCGTAAAAATTGCTGAGTGTTAGCGAGATGTTTTCATAAATTATAGTTGTTATTTAAAATTTTAGAGTTCAAGTGGTATTTAGTTAATAGTTGAATTAATTAACTTTGGGAACAAGTTGGATTAAATTCAAAATATAGGGACCATTATGTAGAACTTAAAATCTACATATACCCCCACCCGTTTCCTTCTTCCTCACACAATTGACAATTCCATACCAAAACCCTAACCGGCCATTCTCGTCTCTAATCACCACGATCGTCGACCGTCGTTCACCATCCTCCATCACCGTCTCCATTACAACCACCAAAACCACCACCATCATTCGTCTCAAACAGTCGTACTACACCTACTACCATCGCTCGAACACCGCCGCTGCCACCGACGATCCCGTTGAACTCTACGAACACCCGCGAAGCACCGCGTAAGCTTTCCGGTAAGTTTCGGTGACCCGCAATATAGTTTCAGTTTCTTAGTGTTCAGGTTTCGGTTGCGGTTTGGACCCGATCAGTTTTTATTTGTATATATGTATGTGCGTAGATCCATGTGTGTATAAAGATATATGTACTAATCTGAAGTTCTTGATGTAAATATATATATATATTAACGACGTGTATGATATACATACAAATATATGTACGTGCTATATGTGTGCATAAAACTCATTTAATGGTGTTAGTGTGTAAGTTATATATATGCAGAATATATGTGAACAAAACTGATAATGATGCTGAAAGATTTATATACAACATATTTGTGTGTGTTTGAGTGTTGTAACAATGATATGTATGTAGTTATGGGTACTTTGTAAATGCTTGTGTTAGAAGATAAAATAATTGGAGAGATGATGTACAACAATAAATTGGTAACAAAATGTCGCAAATTATGATTAATACCCAAGTAAGATATTCATGCTATAAGTGGATGTATTAGTAAAAGTTAAATCAGAATTGTATATGATTGTTTTATGATGAGTGTTACATGTATGCGTATGTATGTGAACATGTAATGTGTAGGAGTATGTAGTATGATTTTAGGTACTACAACTATATATACTTATGTGAGCATAGTAGGGTGGATACGTGGTGAAAGTTTAAAATATATGTTTAGAAGATACATTAAAAATAGTGTCATAATATTTATATGTTTTGTCGTGCTTAGTAGTTAAAAACACGTTGGTGGCTTGAAGCACATTAGCATTTGTTTATTCGAACTCCTTGATCTTTTTGTAACAAAAATTATGTTTAACTTTTGGGGTAAGAAACCGAACCGGGAATGCGAAACCAAACTTGCACTTTATTAGAGTAATTTGTACCTAAATAGTGGAACTTAATCAGGTTGTTGGTCGACCCAAGAAACTCTGTTCTTGTTGAATTAATTGTAGCTGGGCAAAGTTAAGGTTAGTTTCACGACCCCTTTTACTATTTTCCTGTTGGGGGAGAAAGCACGCTACGAAAACACTTTATGATTTTGTATCTACTTATATATCATCATGGTTTACTAAACGTTAAACTTAACATACGAAAGTCCTTTCATTCTCTCGAACCGTTAATATACGGGGTATAGCGAGGAAGTTCGGGTAGTACTACTGGGTTTGACAACCTCCACCCTCGGCTGGGAGCCGGGCAGGTGTGAATTGTCCTAATCTCATGGCCATTGAATGTTAACAATGGTAACAAGGCACAACATAAACAGTCAGCTCGGATTCGAAACGTTTGAGTAACATGAAAACTTGGGTTAGCTACCTACTGATATATTTGTGATTTACATTATCTGGAAAACTTATTTATGAACTGTTATTTAAACATGTGAACTCACCAACCTAGCGTTGACACTTTTTAGCGTGTTTTTCTCAGGTGGTCAAGGTTAGCTGAGCTTTATGTTAGGACATGCATCATGGGTCTGCTTGGTTTTCAAACATTTTCATTTATTTATTTACTCGCATTTAAACTTATACTTTGGGCGCGTGTTTTGCGCAGATGTTTTGGTTTACTTTACTTTATGCTTCCGCATTGTTTTAAACGGTAAAACTCTGACGTTTGGTTTTCTCATTTACTGAGACACGTTATTTTTAAACTCATTTAGAGTCGTTTGTGTAACTAATGACTTGGATCCTGGTTTGTCACGCCTCAAACGGTAGAACTCCGTTAGTGGAATTTGGGGGTGTGACAGTGCATGTACTTACAAAAGATATATGCTGTTAATTGGTGCACATATTTACAAAACGTATATGCAGGGGCGCATGGTAAGAGGGACAAACGGGGGCTCCGGCCCCTGCGCGTTTTTTATCCCGAAGTAGTGATTTTTACCCCGATACTTTAAATGTTTATATATATATATATATATATATATATATATATATATATATATATTGATCTCGCTCCCGTGTAAAAAAAGTTACATGTGTTATATATATATATTGAGCTCGCGGCTCGCCCCTGTCAATAATAAACGACACGTATACTAGTTGGGTAGTCGGGTACTCGGGTCATTAGTCCATTACAATTTAAACTCAAGTAACAAATTGTTAGCCTAAACTACATATTAGCTCATTAATTTAATTGGGTAGTGGGCCACAAAAACCCAACTACACATTACCCATATCCCATGACCCACCCATTAACATGAAACAAAAAAAAACGCAGCCATTGATTCTTTCTTTTCAACAGAAGAAAATTGAACAGGAGTATTCAATAGAAGAAAATTGAAGACGCAGGCAACGAACGAGTGAACGACCAGCAGCAACGACTCAACGAGCAACACTCCAGGTCTCCAGCAGCAACGAACGACCTAACTCCTAAGGTTCGTTTTCTTTCACTTTTGTTGGTTTAATTTGAGTTTAGGATCTAGGGTTTTATATTTTTAAGTTTTTTTAGACTCGTCTTCGCAATAAGATGTCAAATGAGTATCTGACGGATAGCTTGGTGATTTACGTGGAAAAAGAAATTGCTGAAAAGTTTGATTATGACTCCATAATCGATGCATTCAAAGATCTTAAAGGTCTCGGGCAGCGTTGTAATTCTTTTTTAAGATACCCACAATTTCTCCCGTATTATCATATATTTTAGATCTTTGTTTTGTTAACACTTATCTAGTTTTTATATGTGTTGTTAGACATCTAGTGTTGTTATTGTTTGACCCGACCCGAATCAAATCTTCAACCCGAAAAATATAACCTGAAATATAGTGATAAGAAAAAAAAATTCGGGTCCTGTAATTTTCAGCCCCTGTGCTGAAAATGTTCAGGATCCGCCACTGCGTATATGGGTGCATCCGTGCATATATTACATAACCAATTTAGGGTACAAAACGTTGTTTTGCAGGTTATGTTTACTTAACCCATGTTTGGGGTGCAGAAGATTAATTAGTTGTAGTAATTGTTACTTGATGCCTTTTCCCCTTTAAATTAAAGCCACCATGGCGTAATGTGGCTTTTATATAATGAGTTTATATAATGAGTTTAGAACTAAATAAAAAGTTATGGAAAATACAACATATTGAAATCATGTTGAAATGCTTTGAGTGTAAATGTTTAGTTTACAGGCAAACATATAAATTTACTTATCAAAGTAGTTAATCCAACATAACCTTATGAATACATGGCTACCATGGATTGGAAATCGACAAGGGTAGCCATTCATCTCTATCAACCACAAACGACACACTCCTATGACAAAAGAAACAGAAAAGAGATGAACAACCAAGAAAATTACACATATCCATGAACCGACAACTAACTGGTGAGATCCGGTGATGAACAAGAACAACCGTAAACTGGTGGTGAGCTACAAAGAACATCAAAGAGAAAGTGAGATGTCACATGAGAAAGAGAAGGAGAGACAAAGATTGAATGAGAGGGATTAAATTAAGACATGTGGAAGTCACAAATAAAACCACCACTATAAAAACATAAATAAACCATAAATGACACAGCTAAAAAAGGGATTAAAATACAAAACACTCAAAACACAATAAATACACATGTCACCTAAAAAAACTAAAAACACACATAAATATACATGTCACCTTAAAAAAAACAACAAAGAAAAAAAAGACCAAAAACTATGTTACGTAAAATACAACTAAAAAAAACTTGACACCATGAAAATTTAGTATTCGGATCAACTTTCCTTATCATATAACAAAATCATTTTTGCTTATATTTCATGGTTTGAGAGCTTCTCTCACATAATATATTAAAAAAAACAATTACATTTTGGTACCATAACATTTAGTGGAATCTTAAAAAATAGTATGGTTATATTTTCAATCATCTCCTATTACGCGTGTGCATGGTTCAGTTTATATTTAATAGGGTATAAAAATGGAACTTTGGAATAAATTTGGTAATAAATTACAATTAAAATTTAATTCTCTTTTATTTAAATATAATATTGCTATATTAAAAAAATAATTTTTTAAATAAGTTTTAATAATTTATATTTAAAATATGTATATATATCGATAATAATATTATTATCAATAATTACATTTTAGTTCCCTAATATTTATGTGAGTTATGAAAAATTTAAGAGTATTACTTTTTCAACTTTGTTCTGTTAAAGGTGTGCATTAGTCGGTCTATATTTGACTGGATATAAAAATGAAACTTAGAGATAAAGTTTTACATAACTTAATATTAAATACCTCAGTATTTTCTAAATATACATAATTTTTTATATGATATTATTTTTAAAATTACACCATAAAACCAACCATTTAATTCTCTTTATTTTAAGTATAATGTTTCTATATTAAAAAACTGTTTTTTAAAAATAAATTTTGTATTCTGGTTTTACCACAGTTTTGTCTCAAAACTGATTGAACCCGTCTATCCCCATGAGTATCCTTAAAATCACCACCTGGGTGTTGTTTTCCCAATGGTTGCGCGAGCACTAAATTAGTATATATAATCTACACATCTACATATACTAAAAAATAAGTAATTTTTGCCCGATATATTTTTATCAAGCATGACACATCATTGCCACCTTATTTTATCATATGTGTCACTCCTACATTAACTATCTCAATTAAATTAAAAATATTGGTTATTGATCGAATCAATTTGGCATAATTATTTTTTAAATTCATTTCCTTTAATATCCTAAAGTTTTTATTTTAAATTCAACTATGATAATTATTACCCACTTTAACCACTTTAAGGGATTTTATACGTTGTACAATCAAAATTGAATGGACTACGAATAATTCCTATAATTTTGCAATCATAATAGTAATTTTAAAACGAATAATTTCTACAATACCATCATCATAAGAGTAAATTTAAATTTTGTTACGTTCTGTTAATTTAAACTCTAAAAATTATATATTTGTACATGAGGCCATGAGGGTGTAAACGAGCCAAGCTGAGTCCGAGCGTAACTCCAATCGAGCTTGGCACGTTGAAATATCCTGAAGCTTGAGTTCGAGCTCAATGCAGGCCTACATTTTAAGCTCGAGATCGGCTTGTCAATGTAAAAAACGCTCGAGCTCGACTCGACAAAGCTCATTTTGTGATTAAGAAACGCTATGTTTGGCTCAAGCTTGATAAGTAGCTCGATAAAAAATGCCTATTAAGTTATTTATTAATAAATCTAAATTATTTTAAATAAAAGAGAAAATCGTACTAGGCTCGTTAAGGCTTGCAAGCCTAGACAAGTTCTAACTGCAAAGCTGGAGCTTGAGCTCCATTACAAAATGAACATTTATTTTAGGCTCGAGATCGTTAAGTCTCGGCTCGACAAAGTTTTTTGCTAAGTTGATCTCGAGTAGTTTGCGAGTCGACTTGACTCGCTGAAATCTCAAGTTTTTTAAAGAGATAAAGTTTTGGTTTTTATCTTTAAATATTAAATTATAGTATAATCAAACCAAGTTTTATTTCTATTTCTAACACCTTAAATTTTTATATTTAAAAATTTAACACCAGTTGTTTCATTAAAAATATACAAAATTACCTAGATATTTATTTTAATATATTTTTTTATTAAACTCATGTTTTGGAGGGTATCTAACCTAATATATAATAAGTCAAACAAAATAGCAAGACTGAAAACAGTATTTTTAACTTTGTAATGTTAAACGAAATACATGAATCTTATTTGGAGAATGGACTTAAATTCATTGGAATCATGTGTCAAAATCATATACCATATTTAACCAAAAGTAAACTAAAAAAGAAAATAAGCCATCAATCAACAGAAGACTACACGTTTTGACCCCATTACAAAGTTTCTTTACTTCATGTGGATAAACAGCAACCTCATCTCCATAGTCAAACATTGATGTTCAAAATAGCTACTTTTAAAGTTCACATAGAATATGATCATATGCATACATTCTTATATAAATAAATTAAATGTGTGTATATGTGAATTATCAAATGTGCGTATGTGGGTATATTCATAACTAGAAATGAGATCCTTTTAAGTAAAAATAATAATAAAATAAAATAAAATTGCAACTATTAATAAATACGGAGTAACTAATTTCTGATCTATTGAATACAATATTTATCAAATATGTAAAATGTGACTCGGGCGTGGTAGGATGTGTGACCGGGCATACTACTCGTGTGCAGATGGAGAGGACCCTGGTTTTTACCCCAAGTCCTCGTGTCTTGTTTCTGACGAGCGTGTGTTGGCAGTACTGGTGTCTTGGGTTAGAAGGAACTTTGGCACGTACCGGCGGTCACTCTAGTACGTACGGTCATTATTTTGTTAGTGTTTGATTATTGATGTTTTTGGAATAAGAAAATGTAATGAAGGTACTAATTAAGAATTTGTTAGAGTTTTTTAATCATAGAAGTTTTTAGTAAGTAGTGAAGTGACTTGAAAGATCTGGTTATTTGGAGGTGTTGGTTTGACATGTGTTCTTCGTTTGCCAAAAAGATGTCAAGTAACTTGTTATATGAATTAATGCATATATAGTATAGGATCCAACACTTAGTAAGACTATATGCATGCATGCATGCATGAGATGTTACATCATATATATATATCCATGAACCAATCAACAGATCAGGGAATTAGTAACTAGGCTTACTTGCTTAGTGAAATATATATAGCATCATATCCACCTATTACGTACATTACATATATAAATATAGTGGTTAATTAAACGCTTGTCTTTGTGTTTTAATTTGTTTCTTGAATGATGATTGATGCTTTCTAATCTTGAAAGAATTTGAAGAATATAAAAAGTGATCGAACAAGGGCATACAGATTGAACTCAAGTACCTCTCTCTCTCTCTATATATATATATATATATATGACTTATAAATATGTTGGAAAAAATTAGTTAAAATAGGATATTTACTAAATTGAATTTGTATTATACATTTTTTTAGAACGACGATTGGTGCAACAGTAATACCGTTGCACTTAGAAGTGTAACCATTGAGTTTGAAGCTCTGGCATGCCCCGTAATGATCACTTATAAAAAGCCTAGTAGTGGGACTCGATCTTTAAAGATGCAATCGCAGTACAGGCTCACTTCAACTGTCCTTTCGGGCCAAGTTAATCGTAGTCGAAGACTCATCAACCAACTGTTCCATGTAGAAAACAATGGCAGAAACCTTTAACCTTTCTATATAAAACTGTTCCGCTAATACGTGAACCCGGGTTATCTCAAGTTTGAGCTTCATTATCATGCCGCAGAATAAATGAGTAGAGAGTGAGATTTAAACGTGTGTCTCTAATGATTCAAAATCTTACCTCAACCATTACAATAAATTAACTTTGACATTTGTATTCTACTACGTGAGAGCTAATTTACCACAAATTAAATTATGTTCAAAATAAAACGAAGGTAAATCTCTATTATAATGTGCCAAAATAAATTTTATCACGTCTCAACTTTATATAAGCTATTAATTACTATGTAACTTTGCTATATATCTTTACGTACAAATCATATCATATATATCCAAACTAATCTTAAAATTATATATATATATATATATATATATATTATTTCATTAAATGTCACTATACCCTTGAACAATTTTAGTTTTTATCTTATATTATAGGTTTCAATAACAAAATCTTAATAGAGTAAACTATAGTTTTGGTCGATGTGTTTTGATACTATTAATAGTTTTAGTTTCACTTTAATAGTTTTAGTTCTTGTGATTTTATTTTATTTTATAACAGAAATGGTCCCGAATACTAACTTTATCCAATTTCCGTTATGTCTCCCTCAATGCAAAGTAAATATGTCATTTCAAGTAAATATGTCATTTCATCTACTCTTTTTGACATGCAACTGAATAAAAATGTTAACTTACATGATGACCTAGATAAAAGAGGGGAAAAATGACATTTTCACCCCTTAGATGCAGGACACGTGAGAGAGATTTAACGAAAAATTGTATGGAGTTAGTGTTCGGGACCATTTCTGTTATAATATAAAATCACAATGACCAAAACTGTTAAGGTGAGACTGAAACTATTAATGGTATCAAAACATAAGGGCCAAAACTGCAGTTACGCATCTTAATATTAAGAAGAAACTAAGATATTTTATAGAATGACTATTTTACCTATATTTTTACAAAAATTATAAAACTACATATTAACCTATCTTCTTAATTAATTTTTTTTATTAACTTATGGGTTTTGATGATCTTTTATGTTTCAATTCTAACATTTGTTACTTTTTTGTACGTTTTAGGTTTCAATACTAAGTTTGTTTTTTCATTTTTTATCAGTGTAGAAGTCACAAAAATTATGAGTAATAATCCCTAACATACGTTAGTGTCAGGTTCCGTAACAGTTTATAACATGCTCGCGTCAAAGATGAGTCATTCTAAAACAATTATTATTTTGCTTTGGGTCATAACGGGTTTTAGAACGTATGTAAAAAGAAAATATTAAACTATATATAAGGGACCAAATTATAACTGATGTTAAAGCTCGGATTACCGTCCAACGTCAAATTCAAATCTTGAAGTTTGATTTAAAAAGGATGAGCAAGCCTAAAATAAAGAACTTAGGAGAAAATTTTTCATGGGCTAAAACTTAGAGCAAACTAACTTGGAAATTAACCCACTAAAATTCTCAAAATATATATCAAACTAAGAGAGGTTTAAGGTATAAGGTTGTTTCACCACCATTTGTATACACTCCAACATATATCCCAATGCAATCTTGATTCAAAACTAGTCTAAGTATTAATCCCACGACAAGTGAAGATGAGATAGCTAATGTCAGGCACCACTCTTGCGGATGCCTTGTTGGATCGTTTCTAGCCAAACATTTAAAATATACACCAGAAGACTTGTGATTTTTACATTTAGGTTTGATTATGTCTCTGTTTTTTAAAATGTAAGTCACTAAGTTTTAAACCATAACTTGTGAGACATAAAACTTTATGTATCAACACGAGTAACCCGGGTCTTATATGTAGTTAGTAGTTTTTTTAAAATAGGAGTTGTTCAAACAAAAGATAATGTTTAAAAATCTGATACAACCAATGTTTTGAAAATCGGACCGGACACTGAACCGTTATTTTAATTTTAATGGTCGGACCGGTCGGACTGGGGTTGGACCGGAGTAGGATAATTGTATATTTATCAAAACAATACCATAAGATTTCCAATTTAGACACAACATAAGTTCAATAATATTAAGTTATACCATATAAGTAATAATCCAAACAAGTTATAACGCCAAGAATCACCAAAAAATCATAACTTAAACAAGTTTTAACGTCAAAATAATACGAGTTCATCATTTTCATCACTTAAAAAATCAACATATTGATTTTCATTACAAAAAACACAAATATAAATAGATGTAAACATAAAATCCATGAAAATCAAAACATAAAAATATATATTTTATGACTGACCCGGTTCAAAAGCGGTTCAATAACGGTCCGGTTCCGGTCCGACCGGACCGGTTCACACGGTTCGAAGCGGTTCAGAAACATCAATCAAACCGTGTCTAATTAAACCGGAATTATTAAAAAAAAGCGGTCCGACTGCGGTCCGACCGGTCGGACCGGCCGGTTTAAAAACACTGGATACAACTATTACCAAAATTGAAAGTCAAAAAGAAAACTATAGACGTCTGCCTAAAGAGGACTAGACATATATATTTGTGAATACACTTTTATTTATGTTATATTATTATTATGTTTAATACACGTAAGTTGAACATGTTTTAAATAATAACATTTTTAGAAAAAATTGTTATTATATGTAAGGATTTATTAATATGTTTTTAAATATAGGAAATATATATAGGATATTGGGTGGGTTATGATATGAAAAGACATGGATCGGCAATTAACCTTTTTCTACTAGGAAGAGACCCTATACCTCAAAGTTACATATATATCTCCCAGATGTTGATACCCATTACGATTGTTCCGGCCTGGTAGTATTTGTTGGAGCATTATATAGTTAATTATAATATTAATATATACCCATATAGGGGTACCTTTATTTAAGAACTTATATTTAGGAAATAACTGAGTGAGAACCGATTTAACTGTTATATTTTTTATTATCTAAATTGACAAAAATGCTTGTAAACTTACTAATTATAAGATGTATTTATAAAAAAAACATGATTTGCATCGTTTTTTGTTGAAATGCATATATGCACCCACATTATATATGCAAATATGCACACGTTTTAGTTTCTAATAAAACCCGAGGAGAGAGGTGATAAAATTCAACAAAATAATGAACAATGGTAATAAAACAATGCATTTTTACTTTACCATTGTTTGTGAAGCAATAAGTATATGGCTTATATGGTTCTCACTAGTTCTTTTCAAATATTTGGTTCTCATTTGAAAAGAACCAGTGAGAACCATATAAGATGTGCACATATTGCTTCAATAACAATGCCAATGTAAAAAGAAGATGATTTATTAGTATTGTATCATTGTTTCTTGAATTTTATCACCTCTCTCCCGGTTTTTTATTAAAGCCTAAAAGTGTGCATATTTGCATATATAATCTGGGTGCATATATGCATTTCAACAAAAAACTTTACAAATCATATTTTTCATAAATAAATCTTAAAACTAGTAAGTTTAGAAGGATTTTTGTCAATTTAGATAATAAAAAATATAACAGTTAAAGTGGTTCTCACTTAGTTCTTTCCAAAAAATGAGTTCTAAAATGAAGGTACCCCTGCCCGTATATATATATATATATATACATCACACACATATACACAACGTTTTTACTAGGGATGGCAACGGGGCGGGTATGGGGCGGGTATAGGTAATCCCATACCCGTACCCGTTTAGAAATGGGTGTCCCATACCCGCCCCCATACCCGTCGGGTATATGTCGGGTATTTATCCGTCGGGTATCGGGCATACCCGCGGATAATCGGGTATACCCATTAATAAGATAAAACTTACCTGTCGGGTATATAAAATACATCATAATATCAAAATGAAATGACACTTCAAATTACCGTTGTATCATATTTAATAATACCGTATGTCACACCCCGACTCTCAGGGCCTGACACGTTGCATAACATCAGCCAATCAAATAAAATAATATAGCGGAAGACTTAATAAAAAGACCACAAATACGGTCCCAATTTTTTTATTTTCATTAATTGTCTAAAAATAATAACATTGTCTGACACTCGAAGTGAGGGTATTACATCATCATAACAAAGCTAAAGACACTAATCCCAAGCGTCTTCCTTCCTCCTATGTGGAGTACTATCATCCGGTCGTCTCTAGCTAGGCCTTCCTAGCTAATGCCCACGGTTATTTCTTTCACCTGCATCACGAGCTAAAAGACGTCAACAACAACGTTGTTGGTGAGTCGTAACCAGTGACGTAAGACATACAAAACATTTAGACATCATCATTCATATATGTGTGGTAATAAGTTATCTACAAGCCAACTCTTCTCTGACGCCATATCTAATGGTGGCCAACTTTCGTCAGAGCCTGTTAACGTATATGCCGCATACAGGGATAAAGAAGGTACCCTTTTCTTTGACCCCCTTTTGGTCACATCATCATATTGCCTAGGCTTTTGGTACCTCTCCTGTTACGAGCAGTCAGTCTACCTAATTGGATCCAACTAGACGCATATACATCCCGAGACGGGGCCGGTAGCACTCAATGGATCTACCCCCAGAAGCCCTGTCTTAATGACTTGCCCTGTGGCATGTAGCCGCCATCCTTTTCGTCGGATGACTCGTCAAGAAGCTTATTACCGCGGACCAACAACACAACAATCGGACGAACCTGGAGTTGAGGTGCGTTGAATCACCAGGTAGCGATCTACTTATAACCACATATATACATATGCGTACACATACATATATATTCATAACATTCATAAAACATTTCATACTTTTCATACTTTTCATATAAGCTTGGATACAGCCCCGAAATCATAAAACATATAAAAAGAGGGGTGGTTAGACTCACCTTAGTGCAGCCTAAGTATCACGATCTGATGGCTAATTGAGACAACCCTGTAAACATTTCATACCTATCAGGATTCATTCCCCTAGGGATAATCCTATCATTTCATTGACTTAGTCACATTATGTGACTTTAGTGATGGCTTTAGTCCTTGGCATAATTATTTTACTCAGAGTGCTTTTAGCATCTGAGTCAGGGTTATCTTATGTTCTTATTATCATTCTATTTTAAAAAAAACCACGTCATCATATCTTCGTGTTTCTTACACGATCATATCGTTTATTGAAAACATATTATGTTCCTAGTGCTTGCGGGAGGACACCGTTCACTATAACAACGGGTTTCGTGTCCCTTTTAATATCTTTAGTGCATACATATATATATATACATCTAACTATATATATATAAAATGGTAATTACTCGAAGGAAACTAAAAAACGAGTCTTACCGAACACCGAAGATATCCCGAAGACGCTTCGAGAGCAAATCCGCACTTGAACCGAACTTTTGGAGGCTTCCGTTACTAGTCGGAAACCCACCGGGACTTCGTCGGGACTTTACCGGGCGTTCTTGGCCGGAAAACTTAGAGAGAGAGACTAGAGAGAGAGTGGAGAGGTGTGGAAATGAAGGGGGGTCGGCCCCCTTTTTATAGCTGATGAACGCGTGCTACGCGATACGCGCAACACACACACTCCTCCTGCGCGTATCGCGTGGGAGGGGTGGTTTTGTCGAATACTGCGGCTGCCCCTGTTTTCGCGTACCCGGGTTTGGTTGCTCTAGGCGATACGCGCAGACCAACGTCTATCCTGCGCGTATCGCGTAATATACTTTTTTTTTTAAGTCTTTTTATTCTCGTATGAGGCGGAGTGTCACACCGTAATTCATAAATAAATTAAAATTATAAAACGAGATACATAATATATATTTTAGTTAACAATATATTTAACTATCATAAAAAAAATTAAGCAAACATAATATATTAATAAAAAATATTAAATTATTTTCGGGTATGTTAACGGGTAAACGGGTATGACTAATCGGGTAATAGGGTCGGGTAAACGGGTATACGAGGCAATCCCATACCCGTCCCATATCCGCGAAATTTTTTGTTTTTAATCTCATACCCGACCCCATACCCGTTTACCCGTCCCCGTACCCGTCCCAAATGTCTCGGGTTTCAGATTTCTCCATTGGGTTCGGGCTTAATTGCCATCCCTAGTTTTTACCTAACGATATATAGAAAGTATTTTAAATTTGGGTGTGTGATAAAATGGTTTTAATGGTTGTTAATTCCTACTATTTGTTGGAGCATTATTATATATATATACACATTAAGTAATGTTATAAAAAAGATAAGGGAAATAATTTTAAAAAGTATGAGTAAAATTGGAACTTTAAATGTTTAAATCTTTAAACATTTCTATCTTTTGCATACGTTAAGTTTTTAATTTTTTTTTCGTATCATTAGATCAAGAATTTCACGAGTATCTTTCATTTGAGCATAAATACCGTTATAAAAAAAATTTCTCGTTTTTTTAATTTCAATGCTGCATATATGTAGTATGCGATACCATATGTTTTTAAATTCAGGAAAGTGAATATGGTGTTGTTATGCATCTAAATTACATGATAAACCATCAAAAGTACGTACTTTGATAAAATAACAAAAGTTCCCTGATATTGATTTCGATGATACCATCACAAAAAAAACAACACTGTCATGCCTCAATTCCAAATTTGGATTTTCTCATATGATCGTATTGACATTGCTAACAGTTACTTGGTCCACGTTATGTGATGTGGTATGATAATGTCTAGCAGGGGCATATCACAATACCAGTTATATGTGTCATGCTATATTAATTTGTTAGTTGGAATTGAGAAGCCAAATTGACGTACATTATTAAAGGACAGATAATCTTTTACTAAAATGAATGACGGCTATTGAGTAAATAGGAAAGAGCAGAATTATGATCTAAGAGGATAAGCCTGAGTCATCTATTAAAATTGAATAAAGATCAATGGGTTAAGTTTTGTAATAAAAATAATTTAAGTTATAATATCAAAGCTACGCAATTTTAATAGTTTTACGTGTAACTTAGGTGCATAACATCACTGTATTCACTAACCCCTTTTAAATTTTATCGTATTGCATATATGCAGTATCATATACTACATATATCTAGTATCATACGTACTACTACATATATGCAATATATGCAGGTTTGATGCATTGTTAAATTATACTTTGAATTTCAGGTTTATTTTATTTTGTTATGATATTTATCGTTTGTTTATTAGTTTATTATTATCTTAATGTTTAGACATAGTATAAGTATTAGTTTTGTTTTCATTTGTAATAAGTTTTTTAAATATGGAATAGTATGAACTTTGTTATTGGTTATTTGAGATCGTATGTACACTGTAAATAATTATTAGACTCTTGATTCATTTGGTCGCTTCAAAAAATGCATCAGTTATAAAAAAAACCAAAACGTGAGTTTTAATTTTTTTTAATATAAATAACGCATGAAAAAGTTATTAACGTTTAATGAAAAATATAATCAAATACAATATCGCAATACTACAGATATGCAGTATGAAAATTAGAAAAGCGAGAAAAAAATATTTTTTATAACGTTATTTATACTCAAATGAAAGATAAAAAAATTCTTGATCTAATGATGCAATTTTTTTAAATAATATTAACGTATGTAAAATATTGAAATATTTGAAGATTTATATATTTAAAGTCTCAATTATACATTTCCTCTTAATAATTTCATCCCTTGTCTATTTGGTAATTTTTAAGTTCTCAACTTAAATGAGTTCTCTTTAAAACCAAACTCATGCTATATATATAAAGGGGACCAACCATATGAAGCTCAAATCGATATGGTGATGACATTTTATAAGTATTTTTTAGGATTTCACATTTTCTTAAAGAAACTTTTGTGTTATATATGAAAAAAAATCCCTAAATGTACGTTGAAACTTTAAAGTTGTATATATTTTTTTGACATCATTCGTGGCCCGTGAAACGTACGTGTTTAAAACTATTACACTAATGATTATTACCAAACTTCTCCACATGTAGAACCACATACATTAACCACGTACCTTTGTGTAATTGTGTCGTATGCTAATGGATCATCTCTCCGGTTGGCACCTTAAATTTTGCTACTAACTTTCCAATATATTCCTAGCTAACCGAAATTAAATGGTCATTTTTATTGATTCTTTTATCATACAACTAGTTGTATTCGTTGGCTCGGGCTTTGCGTGAGCCTTTTTTGTTGTCATCATAGACGGATCCAAGGTTTAATGAGGGGGTGGTGTGCACCCACTCAAATTAATCTAGGCTTGTGATTTGTAATTAAAAATTCAATGTATTTTATAGAGGCACCCATTGATTAATATTTGAGGCACCCAATTAATCTTCAAAAAGAAAGAAACATTGCATGTTAACTTACAATAAAGTTTCTTTTATTAGTTTTCATCTTGTGTTTTTTATTTATTAACTGTTAATATATTATTGTTAGAATAATTTTATGTTAGTGTTAGCATACATTCAATTCTAAAATCAACTTTTGTTTAGTATAGAGGCAAAGCGTGAACATCCAAAGGATGAAAGTTTATATATTTGTTAGTTTTATCTTTGTATTGTTTTGCTTAATATAATTATATTTGATTAACTGATTTGCTAATTGGAATTATAAGTTTTAATATAATTGAATTGTATATTTATTGCCTACTAGTTACTATAGAGGATTCTTTCAAGCCTAAAGGTTAAAGCATCACTAAGTGTTAGGACTTCCCAATAATATTTTTAGATTATGTTGGAAACTAAGGTGCCCATGATGTATTCACAAAAAAAACTTCAATTGTTGTAATTAGCCAAGTATAATTGATATGCGAAATGTTGCAAATCGGGTTCAGTATTAGAATAAGTCGGGTAGATTTTATATGATTTGATCTGTAAAGAGAAATTTGCATAATCGAATCGATAATAACTTTTTGAATGCTTGGGTAGTTTGTAGCGTTGATAAATAAAAACTTCAAACCGTTACAAATGAAGCTACAATGAATAATCTTCAAAAGATTAAATCACGACGAGGACGATTGTAATAGTATTATGTTTTATTATATTTACCGAAGTTTAGAGTGTATATTTCTTTATGTGGCGTATTTTATTGATTTTTTGGCACCCACTGAATAAAATTCCTGGGTCCGTCACTGGTTGTCATCTAACTCTTCTTGCCCAGTTTAATGTTCACGTCTAAAAGTGATGTTTATGATAGTTCATCTCCACTAACATTTCCTTTTATTAAATATTAACAGATGACCTATCATGATAATAGATTTTCAACTTGTAAAGTCACGATAATTAATGTGTATTTATTGCGTTAACTTATTAACGAGACAACACCTATTAAGATCAAACACGAAACCTGTTAATTATGTGTCGTGTTGTGTCTTGTTTTCGACTGGGGGCGTAATGGGGTTAAACCATTTCTATCAAATAAGGTTAAATTAAAAGAGAAAACATGAGTGATATAGAGTTGATGTGAAGCTTAAGTGGAGTTAAATGGGTTAGAGCATACCGTCTAGCCGAACGTTAGAGACAATCGATAAATAATAGCAGTCCAAACATTAAAGTTAGAAAGCCTTAAATTAACCATGGAGGATGTTAATGTTAATTAAATTTAGAGAAATGAAATGGACCATAGGGTAATGAGTGGAGCCTAGGGTTAGGAAAATGGTATGTACCAATTCAGCACACAGGATCTAGTTAATTAAGATTAGATTAAATGAAATGAAATGAAAGTTTGATATGTAGAGATATTAATATTATAGTAATTAATATCCGGGCGGGTGGCCAGTTGTGTTGGACTTGTCAAAACACCACAAACAAACCAACTCTTCCTTACTCTTTTTGAAAGTCTCTTGTCTTCCAGCCATTACTAGAAAATATAATTATCTCTCTCTCTTTAAAACTCCATCTAGCTCCATTATATTGTTAGGTTGATACATAGAGAGAGAGAAAAAATGGGGAGAGGAAAAATTGAAATCAAAAGGATTGAAAACACAAGCAACAGGCAAGTCACTTACTCTAAAAGAAAAAATGGTATCATCAAGAAAGCTAAAGAAATCACTGTTCTTTGTGATGCTAATGTCTCTCTTGTTATCTATGGATCTTCTGGCAAGATGTATGAATATTGCAGCCCCAAAACCAAGTATAAATTAATACATACATCACTTTTTTTTATTAGGGTTTTTTTTCTTTTTTTTGAATATTATTTCTTGATCATTAATTATTAATTTCTTGATATATATATAGCTTGATTGATATGCTGGATAGATATCAAAGGCTTTCTGGAAATAAGTTGTGGGATGCTAAACATGAGGTTGGTTTGTTGGTTTGTTTGTTTTTGAAATTATATATAAAGATCGATCTGGTTTTTTAATTTGTTTGCTAAAAAGATGTTAAGTAAGTTGATGTGTGAATTATATGAGCAGATCTAGAAATAGCTAGCATATATGATCATGAGATGTTACATCCATCAACAGATCTGGAAGTAACTAGTGTTCTCTCACTACCCTTTACTTGCAACAACCTAGGATGTCTAGTGTTTTGTGCTTGATTTTTAATACATAGCAAGTCAAATATATATATGCTTGTTTATAGCATCCACCTCTGACATATATATGTAGGTTAAACACTTGTCTTTGTTTTTTATTATTTCTTTTTTTGAATGTTGATTGATATATACATGTCTTCTCTTGTGGATCTTGCAATATTATAGAATTTGCAGAATGAAATTGACAGAATTAAGAAAGAAAATGAGAGCATGCAAATTGAGCTCAGGTATATATATACCCCTCTCTCTCTCTCTCTATATATATATATATACATATACATATGAACTAATTATTTCCTTTTAGGCACTTGAAAGGGGAAGATATAACATCTTTGAACTATGAAGAACTTATCTCATATGAAGATGCACTGGAAAATGGACTTACCAACATTAGGGAAAAAAAGGCAATTAAACTTATTTCTCTCTCTCTCTCTATATATATATATATATATGTGTGTGTGTAATGGGTAGTTGTTTATATATTTGATCATGTTCTCATGACTTGTATTTTGAAATCTTGAACAGGATGAAATCCCTAAAATGATGAGGAAGCATGTAAGTTTTTAATAGAGTGTATGTAGTTAAAGTGAACATGTGTAAAATATTTAGTTAGATGTGTTTATGATGGATTTGTGTATGTGTGTGAATTAATCAGGAACAAGTTCTAGAGGAGGAGAACAAGCACCTCATGTATTTGGTGGTAAGTTTATCATGTTTGTATATATGGTAACAAGTCTATAATATATTGTCATGTTCTTATTTCTGATACAATATTTGTGTATGTGTAGCAACAAAGTGAAATGGCAGCAATGGGAGATTACCAAGGTCATGAACCCTTTTCGTTCCGTGTTCAACCGATGCAGCCCAACTTGCATGAGAGGATGTAGCCACATGATGCATTTGCTTCTATATGATGTTGAACTTGATGAAGCTTATGATTGCTTTATTATAAGGTTTGTAATACGGTTAAGTACTATGAACTTATGTTGATTTGCTAGCTAGGGTGTGTTGTCAATAATGGTGTGCTCTTGGGGTGTTGTTTGCCTTAACTTTGTGTTTTAAGATCATGATGATGGTGGCTTAAATCATTTGCACCACTAGTAATTGATCATTGGTACCTATATATAACCAAGTGTACGTTCTCGAACGATCAATAACTCTTTATGTTATGGAAAATAAGGAGCATACTATTAGATGTGTTATTGGACATATAGAGTTAGAACTTAATTCATATGTTCTAGTTATTTATAAACCAATATTAGATAATTTACAACAATTTTTTTGTTTCGAAATTTGGGTTAGTGAAACTTATATGTATTTTGTATCACAAAGCGTACAATATGTATGCATGTGTGTAGTTAATAACATGATCTAAAGTTCTAGACTACACATGAAGAATGATGAGCAGCCCGAACCCATTTGATGCATAAAAACATTGGCCTCGCTAAAAAGCTCAAGGCATTCGCTTCGGACACTTCCTCTACGTCGTACCAAAGATAATGAATCTCCTGTTCGCTTATGTGTCTCGCATGTAACCATGCTTTTTAGATAACAATAAGCAAAATATTATCAATGATAATAGTTGAATAAACCTTGAAGCATATTTTATATATGGTTTTGTCCCCCACATGTTAGTGTGTATATCAATTAAGCAAACTTTTAAAAGATTTTCACTTTTGTTGTGTCCTTCAAACTCAAGATGCATGTTCGGTGATAAATTATATGATGTTTATGAATTAAAGGTAATATATATTTTACTTGATGGTTTACTGTTCAAATTTTTTTTTTGTAACATGCATGCTAACTTGCTAAGGGGTGTGACTTTGATAATGAAATATTTTGAGGTAGACTTTGTTGTTCCAAGTTTTTTTTAATTAATATCATGCTAAGGGATATGACTTCAATGACTTTGAAAATAAAATTAACTAGGTTTAAGACTGGGTCATGCCGTGTTCGGGTCTTGTGTATGCAATTTCATTACATACGTTGTTAAAAAAATTTCATCTTTCGTATGTTACGGTGCAAAGTCATAATTAATGCGTTATATACTAAAAGGAGGTATATCAAACTAAATGTCAAGATAAAAACGAAGTCAAAATTAACCGGATTGTCAATGCCATGTCAAAGTAGAGTACGAGGGTCATATTCATAAACATGTTAAAGTTTAGTTAGGCCCTTCGGCTTAACCAATGCACCTGCAGTGTTTATAGACCCCATGAATCACGTCTAAAAGCTAGCTATATCTATATTAGTTTGTCGTTGTCTTCATCTTGATCTATTCATGAACAAAACAGATCGTGAGTAACAACTGCGTTTACTTATGGAACGTTTAAAGGATCGAGGAACAACTCTATGCCAAATTTTCCAAATGAAAATTCTAGCTAATTGAAGTTTAATTCAGAAATCGAACATAATTCAATCAGTTGATGCTCTTCATTACTAATTTGTTATATTGAGTTAAGTTTGAATAGTTGATTTAGAAATTAGGAATTGATTTGCTTACCCTATAATAATTGACTAATTGTTTAGGAATTGAATAATTTAGGTTTTGTATAATTGATTTTGGAATTGTTTGTCGATTGATTTGATGTAGTTTGGAAGTCTAGAGAAAGGATCAGATACAAAATAGATTTTGCTTAAAAATTATGAAAAATATTTTAAATTTATTAAAATCGAGTCAAATGAATTTCGATTGAGCTCATTCAAGTGGTTTTGAAATCACCTCGTCAAACTTTACTATCATAGTTTTAAGGACTAGTTTTTAGGGTTTATTATTAAAATTTAGTTTTTGTCTTAAGGTTTATTTTTTAGATTTTAGGTTTTTTTAGAGTGGGGTGTACAGTCGGAGTGGAGGGTTTGACGACACGGTTCTAACGTCGCAAGAATATGTTCAGTCGGAGTTCGATTGATCCGGGTTTGATATGACAATTTCACTTCTCACACTTTTTAGGCAAAATCTATTTTGTAGGGGAACCATCATCCGAAAGTCTATTTGGAGTTTTGTTTAACTAAATATCATTCGATTTTAGCACATTTGCCTTGTTCAGTTTTGCCTGGGTGTGCAATTGACAATGTGGCTTTATTAAGTAGACGAGAGTGAATGTACATGGTATGAGTACATTTGACTAGGTTTAGACATTAATGTTTGTGAGTTCATCTTTTAGCTCAGTACTTTAATATTAATATAGTGTTTAAACAAATGTCCTACACTTATCACGAGTTATTATGCAGGACATGAAATTCAATGGAAGCATAAATACTAAACAAAGGGGGTTCAAATGACATTGCATCTGATAGATTTAGCCCATATTTGAAGTTTGATTTCAAGCAATATGTTTTTAATTTTTGCGATAATTAATTTGGTTACATATTTTATAGATTCAATTGACTATGCATGATCCTAAGGACATTTATCGATTTACATTAACACTTATGTTGTTGCTTCACTTGAATATGTGGAATGTTCTACAAAACTTATATCTCCTAGATTTTCTATATGTCTTTAAAATACGTTAGCAACTCTTTTCTTTCCTTGTCTTTCATTATATCACTTTGAAAGAGGTTGTGTTCGAATGACAGGTTTTTTTGAGACGTGTTAGTAGTGGGGTTTGCGATCCACGGTGTGTATACTAGGGGTGTTCAAAGTCGGGTATCCGGATTTCGGATACCCGAATTTTCGGATATCCGAAAATTTCGGATAGTGATTTTTACTATCCGAATCCGAAATTTCGGATATCCGGATTTCGGATACCCGAAAGTTCGGATACGGATTCGGATAGTATCCAAATATCCGAAAATTTTGATTTTTTTTTTTTTTTTTTTTTTTGCATTTCATTCAATCCAAAATTAGCCTTAATGTTAAACAACTAACAAAAAAAGTCATAAGACAATTATAGTCAAAGTACAAATATCTAAATAACAAGTTGTTTTAATCAAACATCAACTCCAAACATTTTAATACATTCAAATAATCGTCCACTCTATACATCTGACAAGTCCGCTGCTTGTCTCATGACCACGACTTATAAGTCGACAACAAAAAAAACTAACTAAAAATCAAATATTGGACATGATTATGAAGTTTTTTTTAATTTCTCATACTTTTGAAAAACTAATAATGAAATCAAATATAAGTTATCTCTTGGTTATTTTAGAAAATATTACTAAAAAAGACTATAAAGAATACTATAAAAAAGTACAAATGCATTTACAAGGTAACAACATGATCGGAGGCGTGCACCGGTGGGTTTTCGACTTGTCGGAGCGTGCGACAGTGGGTCGCCGGAGCGTGCACCGATTTGAGACCGGAGGGTAGAGGGCGTGAATGTAATTGGAATACTAAATACATGTTAACTTTAAAGTTTGTAAGCATAGTTTTATAAATATATTAAATACATAATCTAAAAAAAATAAAAATAAAAAATTTGGATTTCGGATAATCGGATAATCCGAATATCCGAATTACGTCAAAATTACTATCCGAACCCGAATCCGAAATTTCGGGTATCCGAAGTTCGGATATCCGAATTTTCGGGTATCCGAAATTTCGGGTATTTCGGGTTCGGAATATCGGATTTTCGGAACGGGTTTTCGGATGCGGATATTTTTGAACACCCCTAGTGTATACATATATAGGATATAGGAATCATAAGATTGAAAGCAAGATACATTTTTGTTTTCAAAGAGGGCTACCTTTGTTTATTCGTTTTGGGCATCCAAAAAGCTTGAGTTGACCCTGACCTAGCAAAGATAGAAGCCGTTAAGGATTGGGAAGCAGCAAAAACACCGGTAGAGATTCGTTCATTTCTGGGCCTAGTAGGCTATTACCGAGGGTTCATTTCAAACTTCTCACAGATTGCTCTATCTTTCATTTCGCTCTCTCAAAAGAAGCTGCCTTTCGTCTAGAGACAAAAATAAGAAGATGTTTAATGGGGTTTGCGATCTACAGGTCGGTCCTGAGAATTTCGTGCCTTGTGCGATAAAAAAAGGCCCTCCTACTATGTCTCAAATGGGGTTTTAGGGGCAAAGCGTCTAGCTTTAAATTGATTTCGATCCTTTTGTACTTTTAACCAAATTATTATAGTGACAAATGTTTTTTTTAATATACTCAATCAGTGTCGGAACCAAAGACTTTTAGTTGGAAGGTCAACGTTTATTTGTAGTTATATATATAACATTTTATTGTTAAATATTAAAAAAGAAGTTAAAATGTATATATAAATGTATAGTTTAAAAAAATAATTAAATGTATAAATGACTATATATATTAAAGTTTAAAAAGTAATTTCAAAATACACTTAACGATGTATTGAAAATGTGAAACTAAATAGGAAACTAAATTACAAATATGCCCCTGAAAACTAAAAAGTCATCTTTTTCATAATTTCCTCTCGTCGCGTGCATTATTTTTTATCGGAAAAACTCACCGGAAAACTACCAATCCAGTATACAAACTTAACTTTCTTTGCTTCACCATTTTAAATGCAATAAAAACAAAGTACCAACTCTCAATCGCAAAACATATAGAAAAAACTTAAAGTGCTCGCCTCCAGTGATGGTGCCCCGGGCGGTCACCCATGCTGCACCGGGCGGTCATCCATGCTGCACCTTCCTAGGGCCGGCCTTAGCGATCTGTAGTTATGTTTAATAGGCTATTACTTAGGGTTCATTTCAAACTTCTCACAAATTGCTCTATCTCTCATTTCGCTCTCTCAAAATAAACTGTCTTTCGTCTAGAGACATAAATAAAAAGTTGTTTTTCAGTTGCTCAAACACAAGTTACGTAACGCTCCTTTATTAACCCTTTGGTCTACTCTAATAAACTATACACCGTAAAACCTTCGACGAACACGATTCAATTTGGGTCATAGTTGATCGTTTGGTTATGTTTTCTCACTTTCTTCCAATCTAGTAAGATTGCAAAATGGAAGAAGCTAGCCAAGCTCTATCTAAATGAAATCGTAACTTGTCATGGTGTATGCATATCAATCATCTCTAAGCGAGACAGTCGACTTACATCAAGATTTTGGCAATCACTTCTGTGCGGATCTTAGCATGACTTATCATCTCTAAACTAATAGCCAAAGCAAAAAAGAACATATAAACCAAACCCTTAGGAACATGCTTCGAACTTATGTGATTGAATTTGGTGAAAATTGGGATTCTCACCTACCACTCATTGAGTTCTCTTACAACAACAACCATTCCAAAATCATGTTTGCGTTGTTTGAGGCGCTGCATGGAGGTAAATGTCGATCACTGGTATGCTAGACTAAGATTGAAGATAGTCAGATAATTAGTCTTGAAATCATATAAGAAATTAACGATAAGATATTCAAGATCAAAGAGAGAAGTCATCAAAAGTGTTATGCTCATAACAAAAAAAAGCCTCTCAAGTTCCTAGTCGATGACAACGTTTTACTCAAAGTTTCCCTTTTAGAAGGGAAACTTACATCTACGTATGTTGAACTTTTGAAATCCTATAAAGGATTGGTCCTATTGCCTACAAACTATAACTACCACATGAACTCAGAGGCGTGCATACCACATTTGATGTGTTAAATCTTTAGAAGTATATGGTAGGTGACACTTTACCCCCTAGACACAGAACAATGTTGAAAGTATGGAACGTGACATTAAGGAAACCTAAACAGAGACCATTGCGACAATGAAAATCAGGTGGAACTCTAAGAGAAGTACTGAGTTCACTTGAGGGCACAAAGAACATCAGAAACTTAATGTGTGTACAACCACCTCAGATCAACATTAGGATTAAGTAAAGTTGAAAACTGACAAATACCAAATGGCAACACGTAATCCTCCTTGATGTCCATTACAATATTCGGAATCGAACCTTAATATGTGTACAACCACCTCAAATCAACATTAGGATTAAGTAAAGTTGAAAACTGACAAATTACCTCAGTAGAATCCTGGTTCAACCTTACTACTCTACAATTCAAATACATCTACATAAAACTATTTGGTTAATAATATGTGATACCTTAACACATCATTACACCTTGCGTTTGATTTGGTTTTGTTACACCATTAGGTAGTTTTTGGTATGCAAGAATGAGAGACGGAATGTAATTGACCATTGCGAGGGAACGAAAAAAATTTTGTTTAGTTGTTTAATGGAATGGACCTTTACGAAGGAATGAAAAATACATATTTTCATTCCACCATCCCTATTGTTTGTACTCATTCATTCAAGGAATTGAATAATTTTTTAATTCATGACTTATACCATAACCCAACCCATGTCCCAAAATTTTATCCGACCCATACCCAAACCTTGACCCGACCAATATCCTGACACACGCCTCAAACCATGATCCAACCCATGAAAAGAACTAGGACCTAACCTAATAACTGATTCACGACCTAAGCCATGAACCGACCCATATTGATCCATGCACCGAACCATGATCTGACTCATGACCTGAATCATGGCTCGAACCATGACCCGATCCAAGACCCAACCCATGAACCGACTCATAACCTGATCATGAAATGACTCATGACCCGCCCTATGAACCGGCCAATCTCGTGACCCATTCTTCAAACTGTGACTTGAACCAAGGCCCAACCCATGAACGACCCACGTCTCGATCCATGCCCTAACCCATAACCTAACTCATGTATTGACCTATGTATCGAACCATGACCCAAATCAAGACCCAACCCAAACCATGACAATGTATTTTTGTCGCTTTTAGAGATTTGTATTTCTTTCATTAGTCTTTTCTTGCTTACAAAACAATGATAAGTATGGATTCAACCAAACATGATTTTGGAATTGAATGATCAATTTTATTCCTCTGTCCATTCTTTTTCTTCATCTAATCCATTACCTCATACCAAACAAACACCAAATGCTTTAATTTTAATAAAGGTGTGGCATGTAGCAATCAAAGCATATCATAATATACTCTTAGATCATTTCCCATCAATATATATTAGTAACAACGAATAACTGTTTTCTCCATCTTTGTTATCTAGTTTGTAACTTTTTCTTTAGCTGCAGGAGACACTCCTATCATATTTTCTTCTCGTAAAAATGATAGAGCTTTCACGTAAGGATGAAATGAAAGACCTGTGAAGCTTGACAAAATCTAGAGTTTTTGATACTAGACATATAACGGTGAATGCATGAGAAAAATGTTTATAATTTTCTTTCACTAAAAATATATATTTTTTAGATCGGTAATCACCACCACTAATGAATCGAACAATTGGGTCATCAAGAAATCTAGTTCATCCCAAACAAGGCATGACTGACCCATAAAAAGCAAGCCGTCTCAACCATCAATATGAGAAAAAAACCTCACACGATTAGAATTAGAACACAAGACCTATAAGATCTCAAACTTTATCCTTTATGTTCGTGTCATTTAGACAAAGCTAAATTACGAATAGAAATATATAATAGTTACATTTTTATCTTGTGTTAGTGTTAGAATAAACAAAGTTAACATATATTTGTAACTTATTTAAAAGAAGAGATACGTGGTATGTTAGTGGGGGATGATTTCAAAAGCGAGGTTAACAACAACAACAACAACAACGTCATCTTCATCATCAACATCATCAACACATCTCAACGCAATCAATGGCGATGCAGCCGATCATGGCGGTGGTTAATGTCATTGCCACCAACGACGTTACTCTACTACCTTACCTCATCATCCTCCTTCTCATCCTCATCCTCATCATCCTCATCGCCTGTAAACCATGGCAGCGATTTTTCTCTCGCAATTTCCGTTCTCACACCATTAAAGCATCCGCATCGGAAGATGTATGTTTTCTTTCACTTATTACTCCTCCATCGTTTCTCGCATTGCTTCTTATTTCATTCTTCGTTATTAGGTTTTTCTTCTTAGGGTTTTTGTGTTGCGATCTTTGATTTGATTGAATAAATCAATCAATCAATCTCTGTATCGCTGATTTATATTATAATTTGTTGTTTGCTACTTTTTAAGATTTATGAACAAGGTTTTGTAAAACAGACTGAATGTTGATGCTGTTATTGGATTGGCCTATTTTTTATGTACCATTAACTTTGCACATCTGAATCATTATCCAAACATCTCTATATTGTGTTGATGAGACCAGTGACCTTGATATTAACTGCACAAGTGCCACGTAAGCTGTGTTCCCGAGTTCACTTAAGAAATCCTTTTGGTTTAAGTAGCATGTCTACTTCTGCTCTAAAAGAACAACCTTGGAATGATTGTGGGTTGTTAAGAATGACCACGATAACATAGGATGGCGAGTTAAGTTGGATCTTTTTTCGTTCTTTTAGAAGTTTACGGAGACAACTTTCTTTGTAATACCGTAATAAGTGTTGTAACCGAATTCTTGAAAATGGAACCACCTGAAGTAAACTACTACTTGTAAATGTAACTAAGACTAAAATAATATTGCATTAACATGTATCTGTTTTTTTTACTATTTATTTGTATATTTGTTTTTGAAATGAAGTTGGAAGTGAAACTAAATCATTAGTTTTATCTTGAAATAGAAACCCAAGTTTTGTCAACCTTAAATAAGTGATTGACTATGACTGTCAGTTTCTTCTTACCATATGGTAATCCACCACAGTATAATTGAGTTTCATATTAAGGAATACAATAGTTGTTATAGTTGTATTGGATGCCAAGTACCCTTACGTAACAAATTCATAAATCTGCTTTGAGGGAAGTAGGAAAAAGAGAGGATTGTATAACCCTACCGGCTACTACCTACGTTGTGATTCTTATGAAAAGTTCCATATTAAACTCTGCTTAACTTGCTTTCCGAAGCTGTATTTCATACATTATGTGTCTCTGCTACCTATTCCTTTGTATATATTCTGTTTACACATGGTCTGATATCCTATTTAGGTCAACGAAGACGTAGAAAGGCCTCTTGTTTCTCAAGATTTGGAGAGCAACATCTCTGATCATTCTAGAAATTCTGCTTCTGAAGATTCATGTAATCAAACACATGGGCATCTCAATTCACCTCAAACCCAGGGTATATCATATGTCGTTATAACTTGTTATGAATAAAGTTTTTGACAGTAGTAGAATTGATTTTCGTATCCTCTTTCCAGGTGACAGCCTTATGCTCGATATATCTAATCATTCTGAGAGTGTTATGGTTGGTCAAACTCTGAAGCGTCCTGCTGCACAACAGAAATATGATGCAAAGACAGATTCAAGTTACAATTCGAATATTAATGATAGTTCCAGGCTGTTTGTTTCCAAATCTTCTGCAGATGAAAGTAATTTTTTTCCCTTGCATGTGGAATAAATTTTTAAGCCATTTGTTCTTTCTTGTTGGTTGAATTTGCAAGACGTGTCATCAAATATTTCTGTTAGAAGTGCAGGAAGCATCCTTAATTTGGAGGTTATTTCTGGTCCTTCATGTGGTACACATTACTGTTTACAATCAACAAACAAATCAAAGCTCCCATTGATTCTTGGAAGAGTTGCTCCTAGTGATGTATTAATTGTAGATTCAGAAGTATCAGGAAAGCATTGCAGGATCAATTGGAACATGGATGTAAGAGTCTAGTGTCATGCCTATATCTTTTTACTTATTATATTTTGTGTTGAGATTAAAACATAAGTTTTATGTTTCATATTGATTTCAGATGTTGAAATGGGAGCTAGTTGATATGGGTAGCTTGAATGGAACTCTCTTGAATTCAAGGGCAGTCCACCATCCACAAACCGGAAGTAGACATTGGGGTGATCCTGTTGAGCTGAGTAGTGGAGACATAATCACTCTTGGCACAGCTTCAAAGATATCTGTGAGTCGAGATGCCAAGTTGGATAATGTTCTATTAATATTAGCATTTTTGGTTTAATGGTCTTTCCAAGGCAGTCCTACTGTTATTACCTTTTCCACACATCTAAATCATCACACACATGATTTTTTTTAATAAACTAGCAAAAGAGGGAGAATGAAAGCGGCCCATACTTCTATATAGCTTTATCATGTGAAATGCTTCCTTTCCCTAAGTTTCATTCAAAGCTTACTCACATTATTTTAAGAAATCATTAAGTTTTTGATCATTTTGCAGGTTCATATTACATCACAATTTAGTAAAAAGCTCCCATTTGGAGTTGGAGTAGCGTCAGATCCAATGTGTGCACGCAGAGGTGGGAAGAAACTGCCAATGGAAGATGTATGCTATTACCATTGGCCTTTGTCTGGGGCTGATGAGGTATCCTAAGTCTTCGACTCACTATTTAGCTTATGCACATTATTAGAAAGGCTAGTGATATATGATGTTTCTATTTGCAGTTTGGACTATTTGGCATATGTGATGGACATGGTGGGGTGGCTGCTGCAACATCTGCCAGCAGGTTTGTATTCCTTCAAATCATGATTTATTTTATACCTATAGCATTAAGTGGTTTTATTTGTTGATTGGTAAATAGATTATGTCTATATTTCTACTAACTTAGGTATTTTACAAAATACACCTCAAGGCTTGAAACTGCGTCTGTTGAAATTGGGTCTAATCTAAAAAATGTGAACATAAAGTGAAGAAGTGCTGATTGCTGGACCTAAATCAAGCTCTTAGCCTATAATCTAATAAAGTGTAACCAAACCAGAAATGGAGCCAAAACCGACCTGACTGAAACCGAATTAACCATAACGCATGCTTTTCAAATCTTAAAAAACCAAATTCATTTCAGTTTTGGGTTATGCAAAAATTGACACGTACCGAATTATGGTCACCTCATCAATACCCATGCCCTTGCAAACCATTTCAACTGTTGCCTCAGCTTATTACCTCAAGTTTATATTCTTTTTTGTTACTATCCATCCTTGTGTGGAAAGACATCCAACTTTATTGCTACATTTTCATTCTCTTGCTATGATTTGGTAATCCTGTAAATTATGGAAATTTCGCCAATTTTTTACCCATTTATGACTCGAAGGTTGCGACTACTTAAAGGTTTGATCTTATTTTATGAGCAGCTGTATCTATGTTCTTGTCATTTCTGTGTAGTATAGACCCGAATAGCAGAAGATATTAATGCCTGTGTGGTTCTTTTTTTCCATGCTTGCCACTACTACATCTCTAGATCTCATGGGGCGTAAATTAGGAAAAGAGGGTTGGCTATGCAGATTTTGTAATGAGTCAAAACAAGTTCGTGTTGAAGCAGTTTAGTTTCGCCTTTTCGGTAAGGGTCGGTACGGAACATGGAGGACTAGCTTGACCCGCAAACTTATTTTCGTCAACTTAAAACAGTCGATGAATTAAATTTGATTACAAAAGCTAGTTATTACAATAATAATTGAAGTAGGTGAAACAAAACGATTTTGGGAGGTTTTAAGCATTAGCTTTGACACTCTGGGAAACTTTTATTAACTCAGGCTTCTCATCCATGGAAGGTTTCCTGAATCCTGATTTGATGATAAATGTCAATCAAGGCCTCAAGGGTGTCCTCATTTCCAGAGAGCATCAATACTCGTAATTAATTCTGCTCGAACGTGTTATTTTCTGACATATTTCTCTTTTAGCTAATTTTTTTATTTTCATTTGACCTGTTTGATCTGCTAAGGATAAACCATAATTCAAATCGACTCATTCATAGTTGATTGCTTGAAATTGCAACCTCCATGCATGTAGCTTTTGTGATCATTGTTTGGTATCATAATATCCATATATTACATAGCCACATGAATTAATGATGTCGTAACCTCTTTTTGAGACATTGATAAACTGCTGTCATATGTCAGTGTATTCTTAGCTGTTTTGAAAATCAGCACATCAGGTATGACGTATACTTGTTGTGCCATGTTCTTATCCTTGCCTGAGCTTCATGGAGCCTAGATATGAGACGTGATCAGTGATCACCAGTATAACAGTATTGTAGTTAAAGCATATCATTTATATAAATAAGCAGTGGGTTTTTCAGAGAGGCATCATTGACTATCTTTTTCGAACATGAGTGTCATTGTAGGATATGTTTATTAGTTTGTATACATCAAGGCTAGTAATCCCCACAATAAGTTTATTGCATGGTAGCTTTGGTTGGAATTTGTACTTGTAGCTCACCAAAGCTGTATGCGTTGTATGCACCTGCTTCTGGTTTTCACACATACGTTTGGCACACTCTATTAAAGCAATCAACTGTTGCCGGTCACAATTTTCTTATTTTTATTGATAGTTTTGATACAATTCTGTCTGCAGATTAATGCCTGATATGGTTACCAGAATCTTACAAGATGAACTAAGAAGACAGAAGGTTTTTTCACATTGTGATGCTTCAGATGTTCTTAGAGAAGCATTCTCTCAAATAGAAGCCCATTTGGACCACTTATATGAGGTTTTTGCCTCTTTTATGTTCTGTTTATAAGTTCCAACTTTCTTTTCTATAAGTTCCAACTTTCTTTTCTATAAGTTCCAACTTTCTTTCTATAAGTAGTTTTCCAGTAAAGTAGTGTTTAGACTTTTAGAATGTGCATTGTTTGTTAATGGCAAGTTGTGCCAGTTTATGCTGTAAGCCTGACTCGCAGTATTTTCCTGTGAATTAGGCGGTAATGATCCGAGGAAATATATAGTTTTTCTCCGCAATTGAAGCATCTTCGCTTATTAGGATTACATATTGATTAGAAATCATTCTTATGCATATAGATTTTATTAGTATTCTCTCCCATTTAAGAAATGCAATTAGCAATTGATGCTAAAAGTAATATTATTTCATCATGGAGCTACTGTACAAACAAAAGAAAGAAAACTGTTCACTTTGATCTTATCTTGATAAAAGGGCAACGTCTTTGAATGGGATTATGTTATTGTATTGTGCAATAATTGATCTGTTTTCAGGGTTGTACTGCAACAGTGCTTCTAATCTGGGGTGATGGTCATGACAATTACTTTGCTCAATGTGCAAATGTTGGGGATTCAGCCTGTATTGCAAAGTATGTCTTGATGTCTTGTGCTCATACATTTTCATTGTTGCTCATACTTTGCTCAATGTGCAAATGTTGATGATCTGATGTGCTTGGTGACAAGTTCTCTGATGATGTTCTAATGTTCTTTAACAATGTTTGTTTTCTAGAATTTTGTTTATTCAGTAGGGGCGGAAGTTCTTGCATCTTTAAACCAGTGAGTCTTGTTTTTTTAAGGCGACCATTTCCTCTTCTAATGTAGGGATCTTGACCTGGCCCTGTGGAATCATCTTCTTGAAACAAATTTTATCTTATAGTAAATTAATGCGTTTTGTGAGTCTGAAATTTTCCACTAATCCACTTAGACCATGTGACTTAGTTTACGGGTGCTGATTGTGGGATGTTGATCCTAGGTATCTTTTGTGGTGCTTTTGAAATTTTGTTCTTGTTGCGCTCAATGTCTCGGTTCCTTTGTGTAATGCTCTTTTATGTTTGTATTTTTCTTCTGAGCTGTCTAACAAGCTAATCATGTTAATAGTTTTTCTTGCACCAGACTGTTTGTTTCTGCATAGACTTCATTCATTCAGAAAACATAAACATGACTATTTCTTTAGAATAAAATATAGGTTGAAATCATAAATGACGGGGATTTGCTTTGGGTCATTTGCCAAAGTGTTGAAATCATGTATGTTAGTAGTTATGTTAATATTAAGCCTTAGTATTTTTTGTACAGTATTGAAGGGCGGTCAGTTAAGATGTCGGAAGACCATCGCATATCCAGTGATACCGAAAGACTGCGGATGGCAGCAGCTGGAGAACCACTCAAGGACGGGGAAACACGACTATGTGGTAATCAAGGGTTTGTTATAAACCTTTCAAGTTTCAACTACTCTCCTTTTATTTTTATTCAACTAGCTAATTCGGATACACGTTCAGGATTAAACCTTGCAAGAATGCTGGGAGACAAGTTTCTTAAGCAGCAAGATTCTCGTTTCAGTTCTGAACCTTACATAAGTCAGGTCGTGTATATGAATTCAAAAAGCCGTGATTTTGCTATAATGGCTAGGTAAACCCATTATATTACTCTCTATAGTGCCATGCCTTGTGTTACGCGAGTTTCTTCTTTTCGAATCGGCAAATTGGCCTAAAATAATCCCAACTAACACCTATTGGCCGAAAATAATCCCAACTCAGTTTATTCCCTCCAGTGGTCCCAAATCCAACTTTTTTTGCCTACAGTGGTCCGCCGTTAAGTCCACTTAACGGCCGTTAACTTTTTTCTATTTTTTTCGAATTTCAAAGCTATATTTTAGGGATTTTGATCGGGAGGAGAATACGAGTCAGTTGATGTAAACCTTACTTCCAATTGTTGCTTCAAATGGTTTAATTTTGATATCCGGTTAAAGCACCATTAGGTTTTACACACCCGATTGAAGACCGTTTTGTCGTTTGGAACACGAGTTTGAAGTAAGGTTTACATCAATTGAATCGTATACTCCTCCCGATCAATATCCATAAAGCCTTGTTTTGAAATTCGAAAACAATCAAAAAAAAGTTAACGGCCGTTAAGTGCATTTAACGGCGGACCACTGGAGGCCAAAAAAGTTGGATTTGGGACCACTGGAGGGAATAAACTGAGTTGGGATTACTTTCAGCCAATAGGTGATAGTTGGGATTATTTTTAGCCAATTTGCCTTTCGAATCTGAGTTTTTGATGATCTTCAGTTAGTTTGCGTGGGTGTGTTACCATGTGCCCCTGCATTTGTTTATTACTACTAGTAGATTAACACGATTGAATGATCTAACTGACAATGTTCATTCGACTGACTTATTGCATCCTATAATACACCGTTTGCTTGAAAGAATGAAGTTAACATGACACTCTAGCTGTTAAGCAGTTGCTCTAAATAAAATCGAACCTAGCGCCTGTTTTACCTACTTCCTCTTGGATACTATGAAGTTTTGTGTAAATCTATTTGTTGGGTTTATAGAAAGTGAAACTAGCTCGTCTTGCTTAAAATGGTTTGAATTGGATGCAGTGACGGGTTTTGGGACGTCGTTAATTCAAAGAAGGCGATCCAAATTGTTCATCAGGTTACACACTCAACCGAATGCAATAGTAAGTTGATGTGAAGTCACATATGATATAAGCTGGCTTATTTTTGGTACAGGAAAGAGAGAGGAGTGGGCATAGTTCAGCAGACAAGATTGCGGCAGCATTGTTGGGGGAGGCTCGATCACAGCGTACAAAGGACAATACATCTATAATTTTCGTAGATTTTGATATAAGCAATTCTTGTAAACCTGATGATGATGTATAGAATAATAAAGTTCACATATAAATTATTATTATTATTATTATTATTCATATGTAACATATAGTTTAACTCTTGTTGAGTCCTCAACTCAACTGTGGTCGAGGTCCAGAAAAAAGCTCTACACATGTGTCTTATAAGGTTTTTTGTAGGTTAGTAACTTGGTATGATGCTGTGTGATAGATACTATGATATTATCTAATTATCTGAAATTGATACCATACTTGTTTGCCTCAAATATTGTACAAGCTTATAGAATACAACAAACTAGATGTATGAACCGGGCGTGTGATACAGCTAAGTCTTGTGTATGTGACTTTGTGATATGTGTTGATAAAAAGTTTCGTGTCTTATATGTTACGGTGAAAAGTCGTGATGCTTCATGAACTAAAAAAGGAGATATATCCAAATGTGGATGTCAAAATGATAACTTAAGTTGTAAATAAGTCAAAATAGAGGAGTGTGTTAAAGTTGTAAGTTCGTAATTCATCAGGAGTCAGAATGATAAAAAATTAAAGTTAAAGTATGTAAAAAATTAGTAACTATGTCAAAGTAAAGTAGAGTGTCAAAGTTATAGTTGGGTAGTGGCTAAAGTCACAAAAATGAAAACTCGTCTGTGGAATATGTCAAAGTTGAATCTAAATATGTAAAAATAGAGTATGAGGTTAAAGTTTTAAGTTGGATGACTCATTGACTCAGGAAAAGCCAACATTAAAAAATCCAGTAAATATACAAAGTCAAACACAGTTAGCTATATCTTCATACGTCTTCACTCGCGATTGCTCGTTAACCAGGCGTCGATGCTCGATATTTTCAATCGCCGATGAATTTGAATTTTGTTGACTTTGATCAAACTTGCTTATTTAGTAAAGTTTTATCTTTCATGGGACCCAACAATCCCCCCTCCCCCTAAGATGACAGTTTACAAAACCTTCTAATTGGCTTTGACCATACTTAAGTTTTGGTAAGAATCATCTTCAAATGGACCTAACATGCCTCCACTTCAGCTTTGACATAGTTGTCCATGATGAAGTTGTCACACCCCGTTTTACGCAGCGGATTAGTACAACTAATGGGGTCGGTGGTAACGGAAGTTGGTTACCATCGGATTATAGTCAAACAACCATTTCAAAAGTTACGGAAAGTTAAAACGTCATAATATTATTACAAACATTGTTGTAAAGATCCTTTTTATGACATAGTTTTCCACTTTATAAAAGTGGTTATTTAAAAGACGGTCCCAAAACAACATTTCCGTAGCATGGCGTTTGACACCAAAACCATTCCATTCCATAGCACACAACAAGTGCTTTAATCACCTGAAAAACATGTTAAAAACGTTTATCAGTACAAGACTGGTGAGTTCACAGGTTTAGGATACGTAGTCCATAACAAAACCAATTATGATTGTACTAATAAGAGACAATATTTATCCAATCTTGTTGACTTAAAGTTGCAAAGTTTAAGTCATATGAAACAACCATAAACCCGTAATCAATCCATGACATTTACCCTCCGACATTGCAATTATATAATCTCCCGTCGTCATTGACCGGAGCTACCGGTACGGGAGTGGGCTGTCAGTACACCCGATAGATCTACCAATATAATCCAAGGACCCCTGTCACCGAGGCTAATGATTACGTTATTTTTGAGGGTTTTTCCCGCGAGAACATCTTGTAAACTTATGGTTTTTCATATAAATCAAAATATTTTCCATCTCTTACTTTAAATCATAATCATTTATATTTCACATGTTTTCCCCCAACTTTGAAATCAAAACGTATTGAAAATGGGGCCGTGAAACTCACCTTTGATTTCCGTCATGTTTTTGCTAGCACTTACGAGCCCAAAATTTATATGTTCCCGACCTATTAACACCCTATATATATCCAAGGGTTCCCGTTAATAGTCGTATAATGGTCATCCAAGTTGTTCATCAACTCTAGACACTTTTTACGAAATGATTTATCATTTCGATCTAACGACACGTTGGTGATTCCGTTTATGACCCGTTTCCAAATAATATTTATATAAGTAATCTCCTTATATAAATATATTTTAAACAATACTTATATGAGTAATCTCTTCATATAATTATATCTTAAAGACAATCATTGGCCTTTAAACATTTGTAAAACTTTACATATATGATTTATCATATATAACTTTCGGTTTCGTTTTTATAAAATCCACACTTTTAATATTTATACAAAATAAATATTATCATTTTCAAAGTGTAAAGTTTTCTTAAAACCAATATCTTGAATGAAAACTCATAAGATTAACACTTTATCCATTTCACTTCGAGACCGAGTGAAAACGTGAATTTTTAAGCGAACGACTAACTTTATTTTTAGTCGTTCTTGGTGTTTTGATTTTATAACTTTAAGTATCTTTTTTTTCATACTTATTTTAAGTTCAAAACACTGATTCAAGTTCACTTTTTAACTCTTGCAACTTGACTAAAAACCGTTCACATAAAACACGTAATTTCGGTCATAACCGAAGCATTTTTCGTAACTAGTTATTCATATAACTACCCTTTTCATTCATGCCACTTTAGACAAACATAATCATGCTCATAAACACTGATTATACATCAAAAGTTGCTGGTCTAAAAACTATTTTACACATGCTTACGGTTTAAGCCGAAATAGTCGGTTTTACCGTTATTTCGTACATAGTTTGTTACCAAACAATGCTTAAACCACCAAATTTCATCATGTAATGATCACACATATATTTTCACATAATAAGCATGTAAAAGCTGTCAAAATCTTATTCTCAAGTTTAAACTCATTTTCGAGCCGAAAACGACGTATTTTTACTAATAAGACGCTTAGTTTTATTATAGCATTTTTCCACAACTTACTTCCATTTTTTTCATAGAACATATATATTTTCTACATTCTCATAACATGGTTAATATCATAAAATGTCCAGAATTTAATTTAATCATTTTATATCATGAAATTGTATCACATTTCTACACTTGATCACATTTGGCAATTTCATGGTTCATGCTTATATGACCATTGATGCTAGCATTTTTTTTATACTTTTTCCACTCATATACATATATTTACACGTTCACAAACATGCATATACGTATGTTGACTTTTTAAAGTCAAAATTACCATTTTCAAGTAATTAATCATAGATTACTACATATTGACTAATTACCACATTTTTACACCATAATAATCACATTACTTATTTACTACCATATTTCATATAATCATAACTTCAACTAAATCAAAGATTCGTCTAACAATAATAACACTTAATCATATTCGACATTATCAATTTCATTTTTCTATATACACATTACACCACATTTAGTCAACTAGCACTTAGTTTAATAACCCATTTTCTCAAAATCGTCATCATCAAGTATTACCATTACAATCCTCATATATTCACATTAGCACAAATAACACATTTATCATCATATTACTCAAATTTACCAAGACTCCTATATCACATAACTCACGTTTTAACATTATCATACTCATCATCATTATCATCATCATTATCATCATACGTATATACATACACATTACCATACTCACATCCATATCATACGTATACAAATACAACATACCCATTTAATCATAAATATCATTTTGTATGTATGATCAAACTATAAATTTCATGTTTTCATACCATCTTAATATTAAACCCATAACTTTTATTTATCAAAAATACATTTTTGACACACCCACATACATATACATGTTCGTATATATGTATGCATACACACATTTCTCTTTTGATTCTTTTCATTTTTAGAAGTGTTTGATTTGATGAACAACTTTATGATTCAAGGATGAATCATTCTTTTAAAACAAGAAATCAATATTTGAGTTTATACATTGATGAACTCTAGTTTGCAAGTATGTATTTCTTTGATTTCTTGGCTTGTTCATGTTCAAAGCATCTTCAATTTCACTTCTTTATCATCAATTTTGCTTGTTTCTTCATGTGTTTGTGGATAATTTATGATGAGAAAATATTTTGTGTGTTGTTGAAGGTGTAATTGCCGTTCAAAAATATGAAGAGAGAGATGAGTGTGTTGAAAGTGAGTTGAGATGATGAGTTAGATGTTACATGTAAGTAACTTTTGCATGTGGTGTCATCTTGTAAAACAAGTAGGTTGATGAGTCATGTGAGCAAGTAGGTTGATGACTCTTGTGAGTTAATTTTTATTGTGGTATTGGGTAATAATTTGAGTGTAAGGTGGTATAATACTAATGTGTAGTGTTATTTGGTTTGTGTTAAAAATCTTTGTAAGTATTAACGGGTAGTATCACAAATAATATTTGTGTTAATGGTAATGGTTTTGGCCGTGATCTTGGTTAAAAAGAGTGTTTAGAATTATAGTGTGGTATTTATTTGGTTGAGTGATATTGAATTTGCAGTGTATAGTTGTTATTTGTAGGCATTAATCATTAAGATGATTAATGAGTAAGTTTTCTAATGGAAGTAATATTTATTGAGTTTTATAGTAGGATACCTAGTATCCATTTTTTTATAAAAACTCTTTTGTCTAAATCCCATGGATTTAAAAGTTGTATTCCTTAGTATTAATCATAATACTTACAACTTATTTTTTTTATGAGTCTCACATGTTCATATTAAAATTATGAACTACTCAAAATGATATTTTTCTAAAAACAGGCAAAATCTGAAATGTACTCGCTTGTCCGCAGTACAAATCGAAAACTAATATTTTTAGATTTTACCTTTTGTTTTCATTTGTAATACTTTTACACATGCTAATATAGCATAAAATCCATTCTAGGATTTTTAAAGTTTTCCCGGGTCATCACCAACGTTCGTCTCAGTACTACACTGTGACTCCACACAGTATTTTCTTTATATTTTTAAATGCAATAGCATTTATTACTTGGGCTTGGCTAGACTCAAATGACATATTTTTAATTTACTACTAATAATGCCATAACATATAATTTAGTTTTTGTCCTAGTACTGATATTAATCTGGAATTTTGCCGGGTGTCACAGAAGTTGTTTAACTGATGGAACTGTCTGCTGGAAAACTGTCTTATACAGCTAGAGTTTTTCAGCAGATGAATTCCAACAGATGAATCAAGATCACACATATTTCAGCAGTTGATTCGTGTGACCATTTACACTTGTAATCATGAACTGATTAAGTGTCCTCCAACACTTAGAGTGATTTAGGTAATCTCATCCTTATATCCTAACAAAGTTTAATTGGATGAACAATATCAATAATCGTTTTGAGCTATGTGATTGTCTGCTTATATGAAGAAGCCTTTAGGGTTTGAAGTATAAGGACAAGAAGAGGAATACATGTTTATTAAAAAGTCACCATACAAATTGAAACAATCTCTTAGGCAACAATGTAGTATGTTTGATGATTATATGGAGATATATGGTTTTGAAAGAAGGTGGTATGATTAATGTGTTTACTAAAAGAAATATGAGACTTCTAAGTTTATTTATTTGTTATCATATGTTGATGACATGTTTGAAGCAGCATGCACGAACAAGGTTGGTCGTGACGATTTGGGTATCCTGTGCGAGACGATAAAAAAAGGCCTCCCGTCCCTCATCCCGAGCACCAAACGCACTAAATTATACAAACTCAATTTTTAACCAAAAAACAAATGCTTGATAAATAAACATAAGAAAATTAAAGTATTCAAATTAGTGAATTACCTAACCAATAACTCGTGAAGCTCTTTTAGCATTCTTCATAGCAAATTGGTTTATCACATCTTCACTTATATTTGTATGGGCCTTCACGAACAAGTCATTTCAATTAATTTAAGATCATATATTTATGGGCTATTGGTGCTGCATTCACGTTTTATATATAAAAAAAAATAAAAATTTGGTGCCCTCGTCAAACGAGTGCCATGTACAGTCGACTTGGCCGCACACCCTTTAAGCCCCATGTACACGAACAAACACAAAATCGAATGTATAAAGCAATCACTGATAAATGAATTTGATAAGAGTGTTTGGAGAAGATGACTTAAGAGCAAATGCTCGTTGTGAGGTTTTAAGTATTGGGAAAAGAAGAGTAGGTGATAGTTACAACTTACATCAAGTCTCTAGCTTTACAATATGTTAATTTTTAAAATGTACACGTATGAAATAAGATATAAACAAACCAATAATCCTACTCTACTATCTAAATAAGTGTTGATTAAAAAATCCTCGTAGATCCTCGTATAATCATGCTAGATATGATGAAGTGGATAGATTTTGCTTGTACGAGGGTCGATCTATTTATAGGTGTCCTGTTGAGTATTTGTAATCGATGCCACTCTGCAAACCGTTGTGACGTTTCTGTTATACACGCGTCACATGCGCATTTGCTGCGTTGAAGGGATGCGTTGGTTATGATTATAAAGCGACGCGTCAATTCATAAAATAAACAACACGTCAGCTTGATTTGCATCTACACGTGTCAGGTGACTTTTTTGGGTTATTGGATTTAAACACCCCTAACTATTGGTCATTGGCCGTTGTCACCTCCAAGTATCACTTTGGCCAATAACACTCCTAACTAAATACTTTGGTGTCCGTATCACCAAAAGTTAACCAAATCACTAACGCCGTTAAGTTTTGCTGACGTGGCACGGTGACGTGTCCTATCTCTGCTTACGTGGCATGGTGATATCGGCCAATGATCAATAGTTAAGGGTGTTTAAATCCAATAAGGCAATAACCCAGTATATATCTATATTTAACTAGGAATTGACCTGTGTCACGTGATGCGACGACCGGGTTTTAGTTGGTGCATATGTCGTGTAATATTTGTGACTTCGTTACATGCATTATGTTATTGATTATCTCTTGCACGTTATGGTGTAATATTATGTTTTGTACCTTGTAACGTAATGCCGTCAAAGTAATTAAAAAAACTAACTAAAACAAAAGAATATACAAAGAAAAAAAAGTTTAAAAAGAAGAAAAAAAACAAAAATATCCAGCCCTCGTGTAGATGTTCAATGCACATCATGACCACTTGATCCAATATGACACTGTTAACTAGGATTTTTTTGTACAATATAATGGTATAAATAAATTTCCGCTTTTATTGTGTTTATGGATTAAATGTTGTCTTAATTCTGCCCAGTCATCAATTTTATTAAATAGGTCGCTTACTCGGAAGTTCACTTGAAAAGAGGATTGAGACAGGGCGACCCCCTTTCTCGCTTTTTGTTCTTGCTGGTGATGGAAGCATTTAATTACTTTGACATGTTACATTGCAAGGTACGAGACATTATACTACACCAGAACGTGCATGAGATAATCAATAACGTAACGCATGTAACGAAGTCACAAATATGACACGACATATGCACCAACTAAAACCCGGTCGTCGCATCACGTGACACAGGTCAATTCTTAGTTAAATATAGATAAATAATGGGTTATTGCCTTATTGGATTTAAACACCCTTAACTATTGATCATTGGACGCCATCACCGTGCCACGTAAGCAGAGATAGGACACGTCACCGTGCCACGTCAGCAAAACTTAACGGCGTTAGTGATTTGGTTAACTTTTGGTGATACGGACACCAAAGTATTTAGTTGGGAGTGTTATTGGCCAAAGTGATACTTGGAGGTGACAACAGCCAATGACCAATAGTTGAGGGTGTTTAAATCCAATAACCCGACTTTTTTCACACACATATTTTCGATTATAAACTAACATCCACAACGTGCACTACATATATTTTCTATACATATTTATTATTATATGTATTGGCAGTTCAATGTTGTTAGCTAAACCGTTCACCAGCTAAAGCCTAAAAAGTTATATCAAATTTTTCGAAAAATTAAATTAAAATATACTAACACCCTTTATCATCATGATGTCACGTAACTAAAAAACATGAACATTTGGTGACCTTCTCCCACTAAAAAAAAAAAAAAACCCTAAACCCTGAAATTGAACAAAAAAAATCTTCAGACAATCAATCGGCAATAACAATGGCTACAAAGAAGAGAGACGAAGCAGAAGCAGAAACCCATGTCTCCAATGGCGGGTCTCATGAAAAGAGAAAAAAGAAAAAGAAGAAGACAAGCAAAGAAGAGCAGAAGAACGATGGTCATGTTGATGTTGATGTTACACCTCCTACTGTATCCATCGCTCTTCCTGGTTCTATAATCAATAACACCCAGTCATTTGAGCTTGCTACTCGGGTAATTGCCCATTTAAACTCACCCCTTGTAATTTGTTAACTAATTGCACACCAACTGTTTGATAAAATGTCTCACTGAAACTCTTTTTGGTTTAGTTTGTAGCTTTTATGTTTGACAGGCTTTTAATGTTATTGTTCAGTGAAATGAATGATTTTTATGTTTTTTGGCTGTAAATTTTTTGTTGGTTTGCAGCTAGCTGGACAAATTGCTCGTGCCGCCACCATTTTCCGAATCGATGAGGTTAGATTTTGGGTTATGTTTTCTTTTGATTGCTTAGATATGATTGGAGAAATGTTAGTGGATTGAACTTTAATGAGTAAATTTTGTATGCTACTAGTTGAAGTTGCTGGTTCCATCACTACATTTGTATATGACATTTTACCTTTTTTTCATTGCAACAAGAATTAGCTTGCAGTTATTGTAGTTGTCATATAGCTGTTAGTACTTAGTTTTCTTTTTCTGTTTTAAAGCAGTTCATTCGGTTTGACAGTTTGTATAGTTGATTGAGTAACACTTCTGTAAATAGAGTTGTTACGCCTCACTTTTACACACACAAAAGAATTATAATACATCTTTAATTTCTGTTTACATTATTTCTCTTTTACTTTCTTTGATTAACTATGTGGGATAGGGTGGAGGGGAAACATTGAGCAGGTCAAACCAATAGAAATTTTGTCCCCTTTGGAAATGTGTTATACTTCTGATTTTACATTTGTTTCAGAAGTTAAAGAAATGATGAAACCAATTATAGATATACCCATTGATTTTGAACGTGATTAGTAAAATGATAAAAAGGATGTCTTACAGCATTGTTATTTCAGTGAAGTCCACCATTAATTTCCTCCCCTTTATCATTTGAACTAGACAAGATAAAATATTTATTTTTGAGGGATGAAAAACATTGATATTAGTCTCTTTTATGTTGTATGATAACATATGTATAAAGTTCTTATAAGTTTACTGATGTACAAGACTGTGTATTTGGTATTCTGTTTATAGGTGGTTATATTTGATAACCAAAGCAAATCAATGGATGATACAGATGTGACAGTTAAGGACACATCAGATGAAGATGAGAGTGGTGCTGCGTTCTTGATACGGATCTTGAAGTATCTTGAGACACCACAATATCTAAGAAAGGCTCTTTTCCAAAAGCATAACAGCTTAAGATCTGTGGTGCGGACCTAATGCGTATACATTTTCAAATTGCATGCAATCATTGAATTCATATTATATTCCGCATTAAATGCTTGTTAGTGTTGTAAGCTTTTTGAGACATTTTATAGGGTTTGCTGCCACCTCTTGATGCCCCACATCATCTTCGAAAGCATGAATGGGCTCCATATAGAGAAGGTTGCTTTCTCCATCTTAAATGTTGATTTAAGTGCATTATGATAATCAAAAGCAATATTTCTTGAATGTCACTGCTCTTAAATGCATTATGCAGGGTTTGCTGTTTCTTTTTCCTGGTTTTAAGTTACCTTGTACTTGTAAAAAGGTTTCACAATCATTCATGATCCTGTTTTCACACTCCTAATTAGTTTTTGTTCTCTTAAATTATGTGGTTGATCTTTGGTGGCCCTGTAATAAAAATTACATCTTCATTTTGGAAGAACTTGTTTAGATAATAAGCAGCTGTTATGGTCTTAACTTGGACTTGCGTAATTATCTTTTCGTGGTTATGCATGTTCAGTTTTAAGGAGAAGAAACAACCTCAAAAATGGAGAATTCCCCCATGGCGTTGCATAGTTATCGGCTTATCGCTTTACCTTAATATTTTGAATTCATGAAGTATAGTTATTGTACCTGCTGTGTCACTTGTGGTTGCTTTAAGTTATTGAAAATGATAGCTTAAAGAGTAGCATCTCATGTTAGTAATAAAAGAATGTGTATTGTAGAAGTTTTAAAGTTTCAAATGGTAAACCTGAGTCAGCATAAACATAGTCAAAATTTAATTTGGAAGTTTTGCTGATAAAAGAGCTGGAATCTTTGGGGCAAATTTTTTTCTCTTCTCACTGCACTTACATGACCTTATACCAATCGGAACATTTAAGTAACTAATCTGTTAACAAATTTTGGTCTCCGTACTCCCTAGCTTTCTGAAGTTCTTAGGTCCCTCTTTAGAGTTTCATATTTAGCATTGTGTACTTTGATAATCATCTTGTTCATTACTTAATAGGTGTAACTCTCATGCAACAAGCTCCAAGTTCTGCCAATACACTCGTGGATGTGGGGCTTAGTAAGGTATGCATTTGATCAAATATCTGCATGTTGTAGTAATTTTGTTAGATGTATCTAGTATTAGTGACAAATGATCACATAGATCTTATTAATGCCTTTTAGATATGGAAGTTTTCAATGTGCACACATGAAAACTTAGTAGCGCATCCTAAAATTGACTTAGTGTACAGACACCCAGGGTTATTTTGTATTTACCTCATCTTAATTATCGACCTTAAAGTAGATACCCTTCTATTATACGATGCAATTAGTAATAATAAGCAGGATTACTGGATACATTATGATGGAACCATAGTTATCGAACGCGTGGAGTGCACTTAAGGCGAGAGGCTTCACCTGGGGCATAGGAATGAGGCGCAAAAAAAGCGAGGGCACGAGAAAAAAACGCAGATCATAAACATACTATTTTTACAGATTTTAGACATATTATAAGAGTCTATAGACTATGTAAGGTTTTTTTAATATTTATATACAAGCACATAAGCTATATGTACAGTAAAAGAAGTTATATTTACAACTAATAAACCTAGAGAAACAAAACAACAAGTTTACAAGCTTGTGTTAGGATTAATTTGATTGCGTCTTTTATATACTACAGAAATTGTTTTAAGTTAGGATTAAATAAAAATAAAAGTTATACCTAGGAAGTAGGAATTATAAGCAGGGCCAATGGGCATGGCCCAAATCCATGGCCTAGGCGCTTGAAGTGGTGGCTTTTAACAGCTATGGATGAAATGTCTCCTTAATAATGCATGTGTTTGAGACATAATTTTTGCATTTTCATTCTTCAGACTGGAAATTTATTTGTTTCTAGTATGTAGTATGTACATAATTTATTTGTTTGAGACATGTATCAATACCATGTATCTTGAATTCTTTGACTTGAACTTAATTCTTCTGAATAAGAACTTATCCTCTCTATACTCTTGAGCTTTATATGTTTATTTGAATGAAGATCACCCCTCTCGCAGAATGTGGTAGTTGATCAAGCACTTGAGCCTGGCATAAGAGTGACTGTAGCCATGGGAACTGATCGTCGACTAGATGGTATTTATGAAATTATTTTATCCCTGTTTCAACTGTGTAACAAATGCTTTCTTACTATCTTTATGTGTCACATAAAAGCACATCTTTAGGGGGCATCCCACTGTGAATGTAACTATGGTATCACATACGAGGGTCATCCGGTCATGTAGGAGTTCAAATAAGTCGCAAAACAGAAGGGGAAAAATGAGCGCAAACATGTCCGAGTTATTTGTATTTTGTGTGTGTGTATGAAGTACTTAAGAAATGTAGTCAATTCAGGTGTAAGTTATTTGTATTATTACTGGAGTAGTATTTTGACATTGAGAGAAACTGTATCGCGTTGTTAATATTACTCAACCTTTCTATTTTTGAGTCTGAATAGGAAATCAAGGGGGAGATAGTTTATCAGAGTTCCAGTAACGGATAAACTTTTGAGTGGGATGTAAAAAATTTCAGGCTAGGATGGGTCATCCCTATAATGGAATATAATTTGAGATACTGTTAATGTTTATACTATGAATAGTTAAGCCGGACTAATATGAGATGCGCTATAACAAATTCTATTGTAATATTACTTGAGTTTGAAACTGAATCCAAATATAAGCACACAACACGCACAATTTAGAAATGAATAATTGATTGTAGTTTTAGTCACTAAATGAATAATAAGAAAAGGAACATGAGAGAAGTTCAAGGTCAAGTACCAACTCTACTGGGAAGAGTTCGAGCTAACAACAAAAATCAACTACTCTTCAAAAATATATGATCTCTTCCAGATACATTTATTTCAGTTTTTTTTCTTATTAGTGGTTTGAAGGGGATGATGTTATTGTGTTGTCTGATTTTTGTAGATCAACCACGTCCGATAGTTTCGTCGTCCAAACCTAGGGAAGAAGCAGGAATGTATTGGGGCTATAAAGTGAGATATGCTGCCAACATCAGTTCAGTATTCAAATGCAGCCCGTATAAGGTATGCATTTTTTTTAATCAAACACATTTCTATTTTTTTGCACATCAAGTTTCTTTCATCTTCTTTTAATGTTCTAGGGCGGGTATGATTACCTCATTGGCACCTCAGAACATGGTCACGTTGTCAAGTCATCAGAGCTCCAGTTACCATCTTTCAGGTATAATTTATTAATTTATATACTTGTACCTGGGTTGTGAACAGATCCTTATTTCTTATTATGATTAGTTAGATATTGTGACACATTGCGAAAAACGAAAATAAGTGTATGTATGTCTACTTACTATCTTATTCGTATCATATCCTACTCTAAGTTAAACCTAATGAAAAACTATAGAAAATAGATAGTGATTGAACTAATATTATCTTGAAATTAAAATCCAGCCGACTTGATAAACAATTTGATGTGTATATTACTCCATCTACGTCAAGTAGCAGTAGTATATTGATCCAAACCAATATGTTTTTTTGTTTGCAGTTTAAACATTCCTAGACACTTAATGCAGAGTTGATGGATTGTGTTTCATATCTCTACTACTTTTTGTATCAATGGGCATGCAAGTAAAACTGAACTGACTTATTTATATTTGATAGGCATCTGTTAATCGCGTTCGGGGGACTTGCAGGATTGGAAGAGTGCATTGAAGAAGACAAAAATCTCAAGGTTCCCTGTCTTTAAATTTGTTTTTACTTACATTGTTACATGTCAATTTACTTCTGCATATGTTTCTATGTTCAATCTGTTGAGCCCATCTGTTACCATATATAGCCTCAGGGGGTAATTTTTCAGCTGTAGTAAATACGGGGCGGTGGTGGTGGCACAAGACTTGGATGATCTAAATATTATTCAAAGATTGTTTCTGTTGACCACCATCTCCTGCCATCATTATTTCTATACCTGAATACGAACTTTAAGTATTAATGATTAAACTGCTTATTTCAGACAAAAGATCCGCGGGAGGTGTTCAACACATATTTAAACATATGTCCTCATCAAGGTAGCCGGACAATTCGAACCGAGGTATGATCATCTATGTCGATTTATTTCATTACTAGTTTAGTGCCCGCGCTACACTCGGAAACACAACATTCAAGTGATGCTTTTAAGGATATTCATGAATTTTCCAATTAGTTTTGAGACAAAACCGTGGTAAACCGAAACACAATATATATTTTTAAAAATTAGATTTTTAGTATAGCAATATTATACACAAATCAAAGAGAATAAAGTGCTCAGTTTTATGCTATAATTTTTTTTAAATCATATAAAAATGTTTTATATATTTATAAAACATTGGTCTTTAATTGTATTTTATTATTAACTTTATCCATAAATTTCATTTTTAAACTCTATCAATAATAAACCGACTCATGTACACCCTTTATAGTAGAGGGTTAAAAATATAAATACTCTTAAATTTTTCAGAGTTCTCTAAAATAATAGGGGACCAAAAATGTAATTAGTTTTATTATATTATATTTTATATATATATTCTAAATAAAAAAATTATTATTGTGAGATAAACTCTCAAATAATGCCACATAAGTCAAAAGCTTTAAAAAGATGACACATAAGCTTTTTTTTGTTTTGCTATATTATATAAGGGTTATTTGTTTATTTTTGTTAGGAATTTGAATTGATTTTGTTGTATCAAACAGGAAGCAATCTTTATATCTCTACAGTATTTTCAAGAATCAATTGATCGTGTATTACATAGATGCAATTAAGTGGCCCCTTTGTTTAATCCTGGAACTTTGCTTTATTTCAGATATTTGAGGTGATAAGTTTAACTTTAACTGTCTCCTTTTGTATTGTAATATATAAGCTGCATTTTGGTCTTTTGCACAATTCCTTTTAGTTAGTCTTTTACATGAACATCAAGCACAATATCTTTAGTCTTTATTTTTAAATCTTATCTTAAAAAGTTATATTGGTTTTTACCGGTTCTAACTATCACCTTTACCGGTTCCGACTATTGAATTGACTGTCAAAGGTTTCAACTTTTATTACTTTGGCAGTCAACGGTCCGTGTTTAGTTTTTTTTAAACGCCGTTAAGTTTTTTCGAATTTAAAGCCGATGTTTTAGGCCTTTTGATTGGAAGGAGAATACGAGTTGATTAATGTAAAAGTTATCTTGAAACTGAGCTTCGAACGATAAAATTTGTACATCCGATTGAAGCATCATTAGGTTTAAACACATGATTGAAGCATTGTTTCGTTGTTCGGAGCACAACTTCGAGGTAATTTTTACATAAATAGACTCGCATTCTCCTTTTGAATCAAAATACTTAAAACTCGGTTTTACATAAATAGACTCGCATTATTTTTAAACATGTGCACTTTGCGTATGAAAAGCGTATCGCTTTTCCGTTTTGATTTTGGACCTAGTCGATTTTGTGTGCTTAACGCTTTTTAAAACCAAATCTTTAACAACCAATTTAATAGTTGAGACTAGTGAAATCAAAAGATGATAGTTGGAACCAATATATTAACTTTTATACATCATTTAGTTTAATCTTTTATTTATTATTATGATTTAAATCGTTATCATTATGTGCTGTAGTCATTATCTTTAAACATAATGAAATACTTAATTATATACGTAAGTTATTTTATCTCGTAAAAGAGTGAAGAAGTTGGAGAACGAAATGTTTTTAAGTCGATATTAAAGTACTAATATATTTCTAAAAGTCATATTAAGCAATCATACTATTCAAACAAGTCTTCTTAAGATGAAATGTCAAACATTAAAGGGTTATTGGATTTAATCACCTCCAACTATTGGTTATTGGCCGCTGTCACCCTCAAGTATCACTTTGGCCAATATAACTCCCAACTAAACACTTTGGTGTCCGTATCACCAAAATTTAACCAAAAATTAACCAAAAATTAACCAAAAGTGACTTGAATTGGTTAAATTTTGGTGATACGGTGTCCGTAACACCAAAAGCTAACCAAAAAATAATCAAAAGTTAACCAAAAGTGACTTGAATTGGTTGACTTTTGGTGATACGGACACCAAAGTGTTTAGTTGGGAGTTATATTGGCCAAAGTTATACTTGAGGGTGACAGCGGCCAATAACCAATAGTTGGAGGTGATTAAATCCAATAACCCAACATTAAATACGTACAAACATGTTAGAAATATGTCTAGACACAAAATCTCAGATAAAGCAACACGTTACAAGTGCATTGACAGTTGACACTACGGTACTTTGAAAGTATACATGAAGAACAAACATGTTTGGTGATCGATTCATTAAACGTTTTTTAGCTTGCTCGAAAGAACTATATGTTGGGTTTCAGTGGTATCTTTAGATTTTAATTATATCAAAACGGGTTTGACAATAGTAATAATTAAACCGGTAATTATTAACGCAGCGGAAAGTTAACATTAAAACCTATACCAAAAGTGAAACCGACAGGATCCGGTTACAGACATGCAAATACGGTCAAAAATAATTAATCTACCGATGAGATGAATTATACCTTTGGTTAATAATAACCGTTTAAGACACCGAGGGTTCAACGAACGAGAGCTAGAAACGATCACGAACTAAGACAGCGACGAAAGGATGATCCGCAGCCAAGGAAGGAACACTTGTTTGCTTGCTTGGTAGCTAGATTCAATAATAATTCACAAAAGTGAATTATATTTTGTTTCTTCTTTCTCGGCTAGAAGATATGGAACAAAAAGAACCAAAAAAGTGATTTCTTTTATTCCTTTTGTGTTTTACGGGCATAATCAAGGGTGAAGGGTTTACCCTAATGATCCCTTTAATACAAAGTAATCTAATTAGAGAGCCCTAAGCCCGGTTAGATTAGTTTGAGCCCAACACGCAAAATAAACTTGTTACTCATTTAATTAAGTTAAATGAATAAAATATAATTTATAAACAATATAAATTATAACCGCGTCTTTCGTTCGTGATTACCAATTAAACGAGTTAAGTGGATTTAATGTTCATTGCCCTTGGTGTAACTCTTACGGGTCATAACTCGGTTAGCCACGTTAATTTATCGGGTCCGGACATATAAAATCCAACACTATATTGAAACTGCTGTCAGTTATTTCATTTCTAACCAATCTACCTATTCTAATAATTGAGTAACTCATCCACATGTCATCATTTTAATTACTCCACATAGGATTTTGCTTAGGTGTCATGTTTTAAATTAATTTGAGTGAGAATTTTTAGACGGGTCAATAGTATGCTCCATATTCGAAATAACCCGATATGTTTAAACTAAAAATTCACAAATTATCATCAATTATCTCCTAACCCGATATGTTCAAATACAAAATTTACCAACTATCATTATCTATATCTTAACCCGATATATACCAATTATCATGAATTATCTCCTAACGTGATATGTTCAAATAAATTTACCAACTATTATAAATCATATCCTTTATTGTACATATGATTTTTTATATGAATATATTTGTAAATATCAAAATTGATTTAATAAGAGATATGTTAAAAATAAATTTGATATCTAAAGTGAATTAAACCTATAAAACTAAAATCCGTATAATACACGAGTACTAATCTAGTATCACTATATATACCAATCTGGTCAAAACAAGTTTATATAACATACATAAATGAATAACATTTAATTAACGTCCCGCAAAGACACGTACAAAAACGTACTGCTAGCTAGCTCTTTGTTCCTTGAGTCGCGATCATATATGTATCGATCGATCACTGCATTTCAATATCTTGTCGAGACTCGGTTTCCTTGCCCTTTCCCCATAAGACGCAATATAGTCCGATCACAATCAGCAATGACCCTAACACCCTGCATCCAAAACATATATCAACAATTAAACTTGTATCACAAGCATTATATACGTCGCGTAGTTAGTTTAAGTATTTGAAATAGAAGTACTTAGATGATGTAACATGTTAGTTATGGAAACACTTACGTTCCAAGATATAACGTCTCTCGTAGAAACGCCCAACTCAGTGCCGCAACGATAACCAACAACAACGGGCTAAAAACCGACACAAAGAGCGGTCCTTTATTTTGGATACACCATGACATCATGCAAACCCCAATTCCTGAACAAACAACTCCCTGCAACATATCATTGACATCAAGTGGTTGTTTTAATGGTTCACTGGTTAGGCCAATCGAATCAGATTTAACAAATCACATGACTTTATAAATTAAGAATAGAAAAACTATATTTATCCTAACCGGTTCCCGGTCTAACGAGCTTGATCGGCCAATCACGTCACGTACGAAATGTAACATACCCCATAAACGCTTGATAAGGCCCTGATGTAGGGAAACAACGACCATGCTCGTGCATGCGGTTCCATGATCACACCAAATACTCCACATTCAATAGTCGCCATCGCTAGCATCATAGCTGAGCTTGAATAGGGAGCGGGATATGAATCGCCCATTTTCGCCTAAATTTGTTAACTTATGATCATTTAGCAAATTTGTCTTTTAAACCAAATATATATTGCAAAAACTTACTTGTATAATGAACCATATTGCCCAAGTGAAGGCACTAACGATAACTAGTACGGGTCCGATGATGCTAACTTGACCAGAACCGTTAGCTACATTGTTTGAGTCACGTAAACGACTGCTTGATGCACCAATGGGTATGATCGGTCCATGGTACATGGATAATAGCATGGCACCCGCCACCGCGACCAATGTTCCCAAAAACTTTGCCTGTCCACCTATTGTATCCAACTTTGCACTTTCTTGCCTACACAAATATAAAACATTGTGAGTTTGTACAACACACATGCTTAGAAAGAATGTTAACCCGCGTCGATAGGTACTTGAATATCACGGCTAGGACAAAAGTGAGTGCCGGGAGTAGATTGGACAGTGCACACGCAATGGTCGGCGTCGAGTTCTTCAAACCAACAAAGTATGTGATTTGATTCAATGTCAACCTAAAATTGTAACACCAACAAATATTGTTTGTTAATAAGTATCTGTTTTACACATAACAAGTTTATGAGTTTGTTTCAAATCTGTCGTGTCGTCATCATAGGTTCAGTCACCATATATAGCTGGTTTTAATTTCTTGTAACAAACTCACCCGAAAATGGAGCAAAGGAGAATTTGGACGAGAACCGGCATCGTCATTGGAGGTCTTCTTCCTCTACAAACATACATGTCACATATAACAAATTTTAATAAAAGCTTTACTAGTGTAAAATCGAGTAGGAACCTTTCAAAGAAATAAGCAACAGGCGCAAGGACAAGAAACGCGAATATTTGACGATATGTGACATGGATGAATGGGTTCATTCCCGAATCCATGGCGAGCTTGGAGAAAATATTCATTCCCGCAAACTCAAATTGTACTAGCACCATGACGAGTGCAGGTAATAACGCACCGGCCATTTTATTGGCCGGGTACGTGCAGTAGTTGTTAAACCCAACAAAACCTCTCTTAGATTTGTTTGTGTAATATTGTTCGAGAGAGATTAATTATAAGCTAGCTTAAGATGATATGATTAATTACATGTATATAAAGAAGCTGAGCGATTGAGTGATGTACATATTAATTTCTAGACTTGTTCCAAAGGCTCAATTACGTTATTTTTACGTGTGACATTAATTAATACATAAGATAGAAAAATGATCGAGAAACATATATATATGATATTACGTGAAACAAAATCAAGTGTTAACTTATACGAGTGGTGTGGGTATTTGCTAAAAACATATTTTGATTGCCCCATAATTCATGATATATATGCATGCATGCGTGTCATATTAGATTTAATTTGCTAGCAATTTGTTTGGTCGCGTATCTTACTTTCATTTCGATATTTAACGTAATAAATTAAGGTTTTTTTATTTCAATTTTCGAAAGAAAACTAATTTAAAAATAAAAGGTTTCAAGGCTTAATGTTTTATGTAATTCTAGATGTTATATATTATACATTAATAATTTGCAAACTTCATAAATAGTTGAGTTTTTAGTTTTAAGCTTTTACCACATGTTGTTTTTTGTTTTACACTTTTAGTCCTTGTCAGGTGTATTCTCCAGCCATATAAATTTCATTTAGTTTCTTTTTGTTTCATTTTAAAAGAGGGCATTTTGGCTTCTCCCTCTCTCTCGAACACTCTGGCGATTAGCGTTCATGTTAGTTGTTAGCAATTCCAGCTTGATGTTCGTTTGATGTTCGTTTCTCGGGACCCCTTGGCTGATATGTTGCGTTGGCAGCGACGATGTGGTAGTTGTTAGCAATTCCAGCTTCCGCCGACGCATGCAGGTATTTTTGGTCTATTGGGACCCTAGATCTAGATGTATGGTGACAGACTGACGGTGTTGGATCTGTGTATTATTTTGATTCGTCGTCTCTTTCTGTTGCTCTGGTGATCGACTATCTGTGCAAAGGTTAGTTTTTAGGGTTTTAGAAGTTGTGACGAGTTTATTTTTTTTGTTTTTAGAAAATTGAAGATGGTGTGGCAGGGATGGTGGATGGTAGGTACTTAACCTGCAACCCGCCTTACAGCCATAGTTTTTTAAATCTTTGAGCTTCAAAAAAACTTTTTTTTGATTTTGGATCCAAGGTGTACTGCTTTCTTGATGAGGATGAAATTAGTATCATTTGAGGGTTGTTAAAGTTGTCACCACATCTTTATCGGTGTAAACCCTAACTGTGATTATTGTGCAATTGTTTTTGTTATTGGTGGAACTGGTGAAACATTGGTTCTTGGTGCTAAGCTGATTTGTTGTCGCAGCTGATTTCAATGATGAAGGTGGTCATTTGAAGCAGTTAGAGGTAGGTCCTTAATTTGTTTGTGTTTACGAATGTTTAGTATCGGTACTCCAATTTTAGTATTTGAGTCGATTGATTGGTTTGTATTTCTTAATTTGTTATAGAGTAATTTTTCTTAAATTGGGACAAAATGGAGAGTTCCGCCCGATGATGGTGATCAAATTGGTGATAGCCTTTGAGTCTCATTGTGGAATTGGTTTCAATAATGAGATTTACTATTTTGGACTTATGACATTGGAAATAAGTTTGAAAAATATTCACCATATAATTTTAAATTGACTTCATAGTTGAGTATATAAATGAATGGTTGTTTAAAACTTAGAGTATTATATCATACAGATCTTGGGAATGAAAGTTTCATAAAAAAAATTGATTTTATATAATGATACTTAGATTAACGTAGGCCAATTTTAAACGGTTCAATCCATTTTAGTTGAAGTTTTCTTATAGATGTTTGACTTTTTTAGAAATGTTTGAAATTTGAGGTTTATACATAGTAATGATCCATTTTAATGAGGTTCTTGAATGTATTGAATTTGAGTGATTGTTACTTTGTTTATTGTTGTGCTTAATTACACATCTCAGTTTGAATAATATTTGTTTGGATATGATAATGACTAGGGGTGTATTCCTTAAATTGTTCTCATTTAAAGTGCATATATGCAATGAGTTTTGAAACTCATTGTCAACAATGGTGATTCTATTTCGGGAGTGTATAACTTGAGTTATGCTTGGCAAAGGAGCGAATAAGGTTAGTTAGCCTTTCTGTTATACATTAGCATGTTTTTATATTGAACAAAATAATGACTGTTATCGTTTGTTGCATGGGTGATTTACATGTATGGTGGTCTTGGGTGTTGATGACAGGGGTGTGGATTTCTGCACTTGAGGTTTTTTCTAATTATGAGATTTATATGATTTGCCAATATAATAGAATCTTTGCAGCTTCTTGAGTAGTCTTACTATTTTTAACAACTGATATGTGTTGAGCAGATTTGCAAGTTATTACTCAGAACTCAATGGACACGGGATATATTGAAGGTGGAATTCCTTTTGCTTGCCGATAGGGTAAACCATTTAAAAGGTGAAACGGATCAGGTGACTTTTGCTTCTGCTGCACACTAAGACTGAAACGAAAAAAGATTTGTTGTGATCTCTCCGAAGACTGGCGACGAAACGGTATGATATTGGTTAATGCATCAACTTTGTTTACATTTGTATAGCTATACTAATTCATCAACTTTTTAATTTTTTTCCCAGTTGGAGGTTAGTCATCGTTTGAGTGGTGCTATAAGGGTTTAGGATTTGGGCATCTATGCGTGATTATCTATCAGCTATCACTAGGGGTGTAAACGAGCCGAGCCGAGCCCGAGCTCGTCTAGGCTCGAGCTCGGCTCGTTTAAGTTTAATGAGGCTCGAGCTCGAGCTCGTCACAAACTTCTCAAGCTCGAGCTCGGCTCGGGCTCGACTCGTTTGATGATTTATTATTTTAATTTTAAATATTTATATTTAATTTTATATATATTTTTTAATTTTTTATATTTAATTTTATATAAACTTTTAATTATATATATTTTATACATAACAAAATACATATTATATATTTTTTTATCATAATTTATACATATTTTAACTAATAATAATAATATATATTTATAAAATAAAATAAAAAATCATATAAATGAAAAGCTCGATAAGGCTCGCGAGCCGGCTCGAGCTCGAGGTGTAAAGCTCGAGCTCGGGCTCGATAGCTTAATGAGCTTTTTTCTTAGGCTCGGGCTCGAGCTCGAGCTCGAAAAAGCTCGGCTCGTTCGAGCTTTTTATCGATCCGATCTCGAGTAGCTCGCAAGTAGCTCGGCTCGTTTACACCCCTAGCTATCACTAATAGTTGTAGGATGCAATTGCTATTTAATGGCCATATTGAAATCAGGTTGAGCCAGATGTCGGAAAAGTAGCCTTACATTGTAGGTAGCATTCTTCTAGGGTTTATTTTGCTATTACTTTTGTTTTTCTTTGTGTTAATTATTCAAGTTCAGTTACTGAAGTGATGAATTTTTTTTTAAATTATCTAGAAAAATATATGTGCAAAGGCTGTTGAGTGTTACTCTCTTCATTTGTAACTAGATATTTCACAGATATACGAATAGAGGTTATCGAGTCATAAATATATACATTTGTTTAATTGTTAATGACAGTGATGATGGAAACATATCCGTTTGAGCCCGATTACTTATGTGTTAGCGTATTAACTACTCTCGCCCAACACGTTTCCGATTTGTCACGTGTGTGTATTAACCACTAGCTTTTGTTTCTATAGGTACAACAACAATACACAAATGGCTCGCGCAACGCGTGAGCCCCGCATATACCTAGTTTATGATAAAACATTAAAACTTACCATATCTAGGCTCCATGTTGTATTTAATTTACCAGTACGATACTCTAAGTTAGATTAACACAGAAGTATGATTAATATTGAGAAACCTTCGTTGCGTTCGCAGTAATGTGGAAGCCCCAATGCCGAACAAAAACACATATTGATGTTAGAGGCGGGATCTCGGTCCTTGCACCTTTTAGTGCCTCGGTCTTAAGCCGTTGCACCAATCGCCATTTTAAAAAAAATTATCAAACTGTCAAAGTAACAGTGAAAACGCAAGTTTTTTAACGGCACAAAAAGAAACAGAATCATCAACAATTAAGTATTAACTTTTCTCACTACTGGTATGTTATTCAATCATCCTTACGTCATAAATCGTGCATATATATTTACACTTACAAAGCACTCGAATGGGTTTTAAAATTGGGTGTTTTAAATTTTTTACTTTTTCTTCATAAACCTGTAAGAATTCATGTAAAAACATATGTTTTGGGTTGTAGATATAAATGAAGACCTTCTAACTATTTAACAAGCAAGACCGCACAAGTTCCTAGGCGTGACTGTGCAAGCTGAAGCTAGAGCACAAGCGCTCATGAATAAGCGTGATCGCGCATATATGATAGAATGATATTAGTTTTTATTTTTAACAATATCAGGTGGAAGCCCCAAACTACATTTTTATACGTTTTGGCCCTATGACTGAAATTGTGCCAACAAGCTTGCTCAATTTTGAAAAAAAAAAACGAATCTGAGTGCGCGTCAGACACAAAAAGGATTATGTCTAACTCTCTTTCTGTGGTCTACCACTATGAAAAATTTAAGGTAACAATCACTCATATGCGCCTAATGTTATTCAAGATTGAGTAGCCACATTACATTAGGATTATGTTAGAGATTTTCTCATCATGTCGATTTGTCTATACCCAGTCGTCGGTCTTACCGGTCCATCTATCACCTATAGTTTAGAAGTATATGGTTACTAGTTTTTAGCGGCTGACTTAGCTAGGTCGATTTTTGGGGCTCTACAATGAGCAAGATCTTTAGTGCCCAATTATTATATTGCAATATTAAAGAGTTTTCACCCCATATATACCACGAGTCATAACTTTTGGCTCACAGTAGGTGTCTGTTCTTACTATCTTGTGATGCAAAAAAAAATCCATTTTTATTGATTCTCTATTCCGACCATTCATCATTATCTAGAATGTTCCATATCCCAAAGAGGAAGGGTGAGGAAATGGTGAATGCCACTAAGTTGTTTAATTTGTATATATTACATTACACAAGGGCTTGTGTGTAATGTATCTCACTATCTGGCATGACATTTGGTTGTTGTTACGGGGAAACCTGCTCGGAGTAACATCTGTGCATGTTAAATTATCACCAAGAAATAACATGGGTTGCATAAGGCATACATCATAGGTGACACTAATACCACCACATAAGCTTCATGAGGCTTAGTGCCAACACACCACATGAGATACACCTCAAGGTTTAGCATGTATACATTTGGGACTGCTGAGTGTGTCACATGTTATACCCAAGGTCAATAGTAGGGTCAAGCGATTGTTGTTGTTGCTATAGAATGAGGACATTAAGCCGCTGATGAGATGTTGATGTGTTGTTAAAACACATGGTTTTATTGATATATTTAACTCTTTTATCCTCGTTTTATGTTAATATATTTATTTTTAGTTGCTTATTATCTTGATCTTTTGTTTTTAGGTAATGATAATGAAAGAAGTGGTTTCAGGGTGAAACAAGACAAAAACGAGTCCCGTAGAACTGCTGGAGCCCCCAGGAACGCCCAATGGTTCTCTGGGTGCTGGGAGCTAAGAACGAGGCGTAAAGCCCCTCTAATGGTTCGTCGGAGGTCTCCCACGCAGCTCAACGGTTCTTTGGGCCTTCCTGACGTGAAAACCCCTACTTTTTCACTATATATTCATCTTTTGATGGATTCTATGGTATCACATTTTTCCTAAAAATAAATGAAAACAGAGCAAGGTTTTTGGGTGATCTTGGGTGTTGATTTTGAGCTTTTGGAGCATATTTTAGCTTGGATTTAAAGATTTAGGATGCTAAACTTAGAGATTTGAAGCTTGATCTTTAAGTTTAGATCGATGATGAATCTTGAAGTTTTAAGCTTGGATTGAAGATTTTGTAGCTGAATTGGTGAAGATCAATGATTGATTTGAATATTGGTGAAGTTTTGATGGTTGGTTGTATCTTAATTCCTCTTTTTTTGATCTTTGTTTATCTTTTAGACTTTATGTTGTTAGATGTAGTTATTATTATGCTGGATTTGATGATTGTGATGATAACTATTTGGCTAGATCGATCTTGCATGACTACCTAGGCTATATGGATAAATGATGATATTATGATTATTCATGGTTATTTGTGATATATTGGATAGATGTTCTATGTGAGAAAATTGGTTTCTGCATGATTATGTATGCAATATGTGTATTGGTTTTATACTCTTTGATGATATATTGTCTTGATTATGGTTATTGTTGCATAGATTTGATAACTTTATGACAAAGATCATACTTTTAGTGTTAAAATCACTAATTTGAGATATTATTTAGATAGATTTAGGAATAAATATCCAAAAGATAAGATTTATTTGTTGATTTAAGTCAATGTGCTAGCTGGACTCGTTATCGAGAGGTAGAAGTTGGTAGATTTCATCTTTTTGTTAGTTGGTTTGGATTAAAACATTACAATAGTGGGTTTAACTTAATAAAAATTAACAACTTGTGTTATCTAGTTTTAATTTATAACAAGTCTATTGATCATGTTATTTTAGTTTGCTGATTTAGTCAGTTTCTATGATAAATAGACTAGTAAGCCGATATGTGAGCCAGTTTAGGATCCTTCGATGTATGGCAGTGATTTATAGACATTTCTTATACCGTGAGCTTCACATATTTATTTTATGACTTTCTAACACCCACAAGACCTTATTGGTAGGTACTATTGTTAGATTTTTTTTAGTACACATATTCTCAGATCCGGTGCTGACATACCCACAAAGCCGAGATTTGTCAGATTATCATCTGGATTCCTGCTTAAGTAGTCATCATTTCACCCATAATTCTCTTTTAGCTTATTTCCGCCTTTACTTTCCATTTAGTCAAGTTTTTACACTTAGTTTCTTTTAGATGATTTTCCTTAGTCTAAATCTTATTTGTAAGATAATTTTGGTAATTGTCTTTTGATTCTTACTTTAGTCTTCATAATTAAAATCTCAGTCTTTTACATCGGTTAGAATTCAATAGAGATCATGTACTGGAGGACGCCAAACTCAAATCCCTTGGGTACGATATCCAGACTTACTTGACTTGCTACATATGACCGATACGCTTGCCGATTATGTGAAGTTGTTAGGTTTTTACATTTCATAAATTTAAAACCCAATTTTCCAATCTATACAGATTTTCAAATACCACTGGTTCACATCAAGTTTTTTGACGTCGTTGTCGGGGATTTGAACATTTTTTTGGTGACTTTGAGAAAGATCCGAGTTGAGGATCTAACTATTTTTACTTGCTTTTGTTATTATTTGTTACTTTAGTTTTTATTTGATTATTTGCTTGCTATTTATTCTTTTGCTAGTTTACACTTATTTTGCTTTAGATTTTAGTTATTTTTTTAATTATTGTTGATTGTTGCATTTTAAGTTTGTTTTTGCAGTTTTTCTCATGGATAACTACTATGAGGATCATTACGAAAGCAACACTTATATCTAAGATGTCGCACCCCGACCAAGGGGGTGGGTCGTGATGATTGAATATCCAACAAAACACAGCGGAAACTATGTATGCATTAATAGTGGGCCATAGGTTTACACGTAATATCAGTGTATTCTAAGTGTACATCAAAGGGTACAATAGTAAACTCTAACAAAAGCAGTGAGGCTAGTTGGTATACTATTCCCAAGTAGTCTTCTTCTATAATTCGTCTATAATCTTTGCGTGTTTCTTCTAATCGGAGTCTTCTAAAGCTATCAATCGTGTCTAAATGCACATCCAATGTTATAAAGTCTAGTTGTATACTTCCATCGATAAATCGTCTAAATACCTGAAATACATACCCGAAATTACGTCAACATAAAGTTGGTGAGCTCATGGTTTAACAAAATCGACAATGTCAGAAAACATTAAATACACAAAGTTCTGGACATTAAATAAGTACGTTTATGGTGTACGGTCGACAAAATATGTAGCCAAACCTGTTCGGATTATACCCAACCCGAATACCATATATAACAGTCCCCTAACCCAAATTGGGCTAACGTGCTCTGCTAAGCACCGACATATCATTGAACATGTGGCGTAACGGTTTTCAACCTCAGTGGGGGTATGTGATCGATGTCGTTTGGTCGGTCAAAAATAAAGTAAATAGATTCCTATTTACCCTTAATAGCAAGGATAAGTAGGGTGTCGAATCCACGAGGAATTGATGGTTAGTGTAGGTTTATAATCTAAATTAACTAGTAACTAAAACAAATAATAATTCGAATTGAAATTGATTTTAAATTACAAAAGAAAACTTTAATTTCTTGTAAATAAATTAAGAGCAAACACAACCTCCTCCAAACTTCAGGTTCTAGGTTTCACATATAACTCAGTTGTTCATTAGACACCACATAGACATAATGCTGGAAAATCAGTTAACATAGTAATTAAAGATAGATTGTTGTCAGCAAACCATACAACTAGTTGTATCATAAACTAGTAGAATCCAATTACCCAATTTACCCGTGCCAAATTCCCTTCTTTAGTCACCCAACCCGCTCTAGGTTTTATCATCAACCGAGCAAGATTGTAAAGAACGAAAACTCAAAACACAAATATAAACTGTTTAAATTAACTAATACATCAATCAATTAAGTTTTTGTCAGAAACTAAATAGATCTAAAACAACCGAATCAAGTGTTAAAACCTATGCGAACCGTCCGCCTGGAGGAAGCCATAAGATGTTTAGCCGTGCATCATTCAAAACTCTTGCTAGTTCTCTTTTTTTCTTCTACGTCGTCGTGCGTACCCTTAATTTGTGGCTGCCTCCTTTTTGTCCACGTAATGGGCTGTGGGCTTGCACTAAAATGCTACAAACAATCATGGGCCCTCTCACAAACTTAACCGAAAGTCAACGTGGATTGAGCCTTGAGCCCTTGAAGTGGATGGTGATTATTTTTCTTTGATTTCCCTTTAAACCACGTGACCTGCATATCTTCAATTCCCATTTGTTCCATGTGAGCTCATTTGTTATTAATACATACATAGAAACAATACATACTTATGACTTTTCTAATATATAAATTAAATTACACAATACACATTACATTTACATGAACTTACATTTCAATTAAAATGTAAATTCTTGAAAGATGTTAATGGAAATGGTATTAATTAAAAAAAAAATTTTAAATAAACCTTTCTTATAAGTTTAATAATTTGCATTTTTCATTAAGTTCATTTATATCTTAAAATTTGTTTTACCACTCATTAATATTATATTTTGGCACGCTTTAGGTCGTGGTCTCTTAAAACCTTATACTTCAAAATATAAACCAATTAAGACAACTTTTAAGCATAAAAATATATAATTAAACATCATTAGTATCGGTAAATCATCCACTCATCAGTATGTCACTGTACGCGGGGGATTCCCAAATAGTACTATTCACATATCAAAGGGCTCCTGCAAGAAGTTAATGGCTACCGAAAGTTGTACCAACGTTCGGGGACAAGAGTAGCAAACGTATTACACCATGAAAATCAGTTTATATAAACAAGTTTCGTAGGTATGTATCAGCCCCAAAAATATTACGTAAAAAGGGGTTCATGAACTCACATAGTGTCCGGCCTGCTCAAGATTTCTAAAGAATATTGTACATTCAGCGTGGGAGTTCTACCTCCTAGCAGACTTCCTATGTTTAGGTTAGTCATGTTAGACCCCAAAATACATAAGTTTATGTGTTTCGTTGTGTCGGTGTTATGTGCGTACGGTTTTGGTTACATTCGTGTAATATCATGGTTTTAGTCGTTTGCGTTGACTTATACGTCTAAGTATGCATATACTTATGTTACTATAGGTTATATAAGTTGGTAGTAAGTGTACTTTGATGTTAAATCAGTAAAGTTTGCTACTTGTCACTTTTAGTCCCTAGACTTTGTTAAATCGTCACATTCGTACTAAAGTTGAGTTTTTAACTAATGATTGATATTAATAAGTACTATACATTATATTTATGGTATGTATAGCACTTTAGGTTTGAATCTACTGAAAAAAAAATATATCTAAGTATTAGATTCATGAAAGTTAGTTTTCACCGGTCTACCGATTGTGGTGCAATACCGCGCATTAAGTTACGTTTTAGGTTTAAGTCAAAATACTTCAATATAATTCTACCAATATGTTAAGTGGTCATATGTTACTTGTAAATATACACTTTTTATACATTTTATATATATCTAAAAATTGCTGTATTTTATTGAAGAATGTAACCGGTTAATGTAGTTTAAACATAAATAATTTGTATAAAATAAACCGTGACCCAATAAATAGCGAAACTTCATTTTCAACCTATTAATACAGTAACTAAGTAGTTACAAACTTAATATTCGAGTTTTACAGTCCTTCGGTCATTTTCGTATTTTAACATGCGTGAAACCGATGAATAAACGATTTGCTCACAAAATACTCTTGTAACGTGTTTTATACTTTAAAACACTTCCTTAGGTCTTATGTTACTGTATAAAATGCATATTTCTTGACAAAAAGGCATTTCTTCAATTTTTATACTTTTTATGAAAATACTAGGTTCGTATATTCGAAAAATCATAATAAAATAGATTAAGCATATAAAAAGTATGAAACTTGGTGAAATACTCTATTTATAAGTATAAAAGCTCTTGGACATTAAAAATCTCAGGTTTGTATTGTTTTTCTCGGTTTCGTGTTTTTAACGCGTTCGGTTCGGTTAATGTTACGTTTTAAGCATAGAGAGACTTTGGTAATGTTTAGGGTCCAAATTTACTTACCTTATATCCATATATAAGTTTGGGTTTTGTAAATTTGGTCTTAGGTGTCTATATATATTTTCTACAAAGTTTCGTATTTTAATCCCATTAAATATTAGAAAAATCATAGTAATTATTTTTATGTCCAGAAAAATATGAAATTTATTTTCTGTTTATATCATATTTAAGCTACTGAGAATATAATATTTCGTCATTTTTATTATTTTGTTACTTTCGTTGTTTCGTACGTTTAATTTCGGTTATTGTTCGATTCTTAGGTTCACCCATCAACAATCAAAGTTATTCAATAATATGTGCCAATATGAACATATATAATAGTAACATAACATATTTTTTTTAAGTTTTTGTACTTCCCATACGTTTTTATAAACAAGTGAGAAAATACACATTTTTTTAATATTCAAAAATGCATATTAAATAATCTATAACTCCAAAAATTATGAAATTTGGTTTATAACATTATTTTAGTATAAAGATTGTACAGAAATCATAAAATTATATTTTTAAGATGGTTAACCTTGGTTTGTTGTTTTGACCAAAAATAGTTATTCGGTTTGACTAGTTTTATTCAAACTAGTGTATTTTCATTGGAAAACGATTTCCATCATTTTAATAAATTTTTTACTGAAAAATAAGTATTTTTATTTGTTTATAAGATATGGGAAATCATGGTATTCATTTGTGTGAAAATGAACGTGTAGTGTATTTTCAGGTAGTTTCTAGTTACCTTGTTGATGAGAGTGAGTGAGAGTGCACTTGGGAGGTTGTTATAGTCATGAAATGATGCTGGAAGGCTTCTAAAAACTGACTCGTCATAATGGGCTCTCGGATGATGGAATAAACGAGTTTGTGAAAGAAGATGGTGTGTGTTTGTTTAGGCATTCGTTACATTGTTAATGGGTGATGGAGTGACGTTGGGGCTACATATAAATGGATGAATTTGGGGCTTCATAGGGCTGAATTCTATGGAGATTATTGTTGTTTGAGTATATGGTCTTTGAGAGAAAGTTCAAGTGTGCAAAAGATGAATAAAATGGAAGTGTGGTATGTGTGTGATTATGTGTACGTATGAAATGGAGGAAGGAAGAGAGTGTGTGGGTCCTATCATCCTGGTTCTTGCATATTTGGTTTAGATTAATTTGCAAGTTAAACAATATTCTCAAGGTAGATTTTCTATTGGTTGCATGGGTTGGTAGGTTGGGGATTAGGTTGACATACTAGGTCTTTAGGTAGTGTGTAGGTAAATATTATGGATGTGTGTATGTATCATGTATGTGTTCATGTATGTATGTGAGTGTAAGTATTGTTTTTGAGTTGGTGGTTTTATAAAGTGGTGGTTTATATTATAAGTTGTAGTTTTGGTGTGGGTTTAATATATATATATATATATATATATATATATATATATATATATATATATATATATATATATATATATATATATATATATATATATATATATATATATATATGTACGTATGATATATATATATATATGTGTGTGTGTGTTGTAGATTAATAATTGTGTGTATTGGTGTAAGGTGGTAAGTATTGTTTGATACTTGTACGTGATTGTTTTCGTAAATATATATATGTAAATGTATGGTGTGTCGTGTGTGTGTATATATATATATATATATATAAATGTATGCATGTGTACGTATGCATGTATGTGTAAGTGTATGAGAGTTGATTTTTATATAATGTGGTTGTTGGTTCCTATCATTGGTTATATGTTACAAATGATTTATTTACTCATGTGCAAGTATTATTGCTACACATTTGTGTTGATTTTTATTATTTGTGGTAGATAAATATATTGTATATATATATATACACATACATACATACATGTATGCATGTATGCATTGTTTCGTATGTGCCAAGATGCATAAATATTGTATGTCTCTAAAATGATGTATTTTTATTATTTTGTTATTTGTAATTAATTGTTGGTGTTCTTTTTTTATATTCTTTTGTGTTTGGAGGGGTCATAACGTTAGTGGGGTTATTCCTAACTAGTCTAAAGTAATAGTCGTAAGACATTTAATAATTCACACGCATATCCGGGTATTTATTACGACGGGTTTTGTCACTTGCATTTAACATAACTAAATGAGCCAAGTCCATATATATATCATTGGGTTAGATCCATTAAGGGGTTGGGCCAAGCCCAATGGGTTTCTAAAAAAAATTCTCGGGCCCGAAAACCAGGGTTGTTACATAAGAGGATCATCAAACGAGTGTTTGGTGCGAGATACGTGGAGGACCTTATTATACATATTATTGTTGCTACTCACATGGGTACTCCACGAGTCATGATGGTCCTTATTCTTACACTCCACCAGCCGAGGGTCCACCACCCATACCCGATCTATACATGGCTATGTTCAAGATTAACCAAGGGTTCTAAAATTGTCTTGCTTCATAACAGCAGAGTAGTGAGAAACGTGCGATTAAACTTAAGGAACTTGAGGACTTGATTTGTAGGACAAAAGAGCTGGGAGTTTTGTTCGACAAGATTACCGCTAGGCAAAAGCCCGAGCATACTTATTGTGACACCAGTCTCTCCACTGATGTGCTTGGGTTTCTAGAACCGGAGATGGTCGTAAGGCTAGGCTCTTTAAAACTACACCTGATTGGGGGCTGATGGCATAAGTAGGCTTATAATAACAAATTAGTTAAACATCATGCTCAACAAAAAGAATAATGACCCACTACTAGCTAGAAGGAAGTTGCCTTGCAAAGTTCGTAACAGATAGGCAATGCAAAGGACCATGGTTGTAATTACAATGAGTGGATTTGTAAAACTCATAAAAGGTTAAGGCATGGGTAATGAAGAATAAATATACGGAACGGGTCAGAGGTTCAAAAGTATCTCGAATGAATCCTTTACACCTTTAAACACCTACAAGGAAAGTCAACATAGAATGCATGGAGCATGCTTGACAAAGTGAAAAGGTACTGTTAATGAACAGTACCTTAAGTCAGCGTGTTGCACCATTTAGGAAATATCCATGGATCTGATAAGGGTGTCCTGAAATAAGAAAGATACCAACCCAGGGAAGGATGCATTTCTCTACCACGCGATCTCCACCACTATATAAACCAACACTTGCACTAGGTCTGTACACTCCATTCTCTATCCCTTCACTCTTACTCTCACATTACACTTATCATCCAAGAACCGTATAATGATTCTCACGATGGAGGTGGATCGCATGAGACCTCCTCATGCGATGAGCTCACGGGTTTTCTTGTCTTAGCAGGTCTTAAGGAAGTAATCTCAAGTGTTTGGTGATACTTAAATCCACTGTAATGGGTGGTCCTCATCTTTATCCACACTCTCGAACCTTTTTTATTCCAATTTAATAGGAATTCAGGGATGCCCGCACATGTTAGACATCAACCAAAAAATCTGAAGTGGGTGTTTTTCAATTCCAGCTCTCACTTTATATCTCGCATTGGTTTTTAATTTGTTATACACTGAAAGTGTGGGAAGAAAAACCAATGCGAGATATAAAGCGGATTAAACTTCGTTTTACCTCATTGATGTTTGCCTAAAATAACTGTTTGCATTCAATAGTTTCAAAATTGTGTTTTGCCTCTCTAAACTTACCAATTTGTCACTGTTTGTTACATCCGAATTAAATACGTCAAAAGCAAACGTTAGTTGGTCCCATATCTCTACCACATATCTCTACCATTGATTAGGAAAAGCTTGAAAATGACTAAAGTGCCTCTCACGTGAGAGCACACGGGACTGACTAACGTTTGCTTTTGACGAAATTAATTCAGATGTAGCAAATAGTGACAAATTGGTAAGTTAAGGGAGACAAAACGCAATTTTAAAAGTATTGTATGCAGTATGCTCTTAATGTCATTAATGTATAAATATAAATATATAGTTATGCTATTAAAAAAATAAATATTATAATAATATTTGATTAATGAAAAAGGTTAAAACAACATAAAGAGATTGATATAGATTATTCATCTCTCATATTCTTTAAGCAGCACTTATATCTTCTTTGTTACTTCTTGCATATATCAATGCATTTCCATATCATCTTTTGTTACTTCTTGCAATTCCTTATGCATTTCGATATCTTCTTTTGTGACTTGTTGTAACTCCTTCAGCGGTTGCTGAACCTCCTCTATCTCCTTGCTCTTTCCCCATAACACGCTATAGAGTCCGATTACAATCAACACCGACCCTAACAACCTGTATCAAATCGTTAAATTGTATCAGAATGTCGTTACACTCATCTATTGAATGCCAACTTAATTCAATATAGTTATGTCACCAATGAAAATGACTTAATACAACCTAGCTGATGTAAAATGATATTGTGCCAGTTATAAGAACACTTACGTTCCAAGGTATAATTTCTCACGTAAAAGTGCCCAACTTAGTGCCGCAACGATAACCAACAACAACGGGCTAAACACCGAAACAAAGAGTGGTCCTTTTCTTTGGATACACCATGACATCATGCAAACCCCAATCCCCGAACAAACAACTCCCTGCAATAATTATTATTTAATCAATTCACTTATAAATTTTCTTCTTACCACCTAACCTACTACTACTAACTTACACCAGCAATAAATAAATCTGCATATTGCAGAATTTGAACCCTAACCGATTGGTGAGACAAATACACCATTTACCATCAACATCACATATTGAAGTCATATAAGTATATAACATACCCCATAAACACTCGCCACGGCTCTGATGCCTGGGTATAAAGCCCATTCTCGAGCATGTGGCACCATGATCGCACCAAATATTGTGCATTGAATGGTCGACATCGACAACATTAAAGCTGAGCTCGAATAGGGAGCAGGATACGCGTCGCCCATTTTTGCCTATATTTTGTCAACTTACGTTAGAAAATATTTGTCTCTAGTATAATATATACCAAAAGTTATAAAAACTTACTTGGATGATGAACCATATTGCCCAAGTTAAAGCACTAATGATGACTAGTAAGGGTCCAACGATATTAGCATGACCAGGACCGTTAGATCCGTTAGCGGCATTGTCTGGAACGCGTAAATGAATACCCGGTTCACCAATTGGTATGACGGGTCCATGGTACAGGGACAATAACATCGCACCCGCTACCCCAACTAACGTACCCATCAACTTTGCCACTCCGCCCAATGTCTTCAACCTCGCTTTTTCTTGCCTACACGAATACAATGATCCATTTTCAGATTTGTTAACGGGCACACTTAAAACAACATTAAACCTAGCTTGTCATTACTTGAATATGACGGCAAGAACAAAAGTGATCGCCGGCAACAGATTCGATAACGCACACGCTATGGTTGGTGTTGAATTCTTCAAACCAACAAAGTATGTGATTTGGTTCATCGTCAACCTGAAAACAACGTCATACCAACCAATATTGTCAGATAATATCCATAAAAAGCTTATATAACTTTGCTTTAAGACCCTCGAGGGGTCCCCAGCTGAACCACGCTACGTGGTTAAAGTCAAATTTTTCTTATGAACCAAGAATCTTTTGTGTCAGTAACTTTATTAAAAATAGATATACGCAACTCACCCAAAAATAGAGGATAAAAAAACTTGAAAGAGAACCGTCATCGTCATCGGAGGTCTTTTTCCTCTACAAACATGTCACATATATAACAAATTAATAGACGCTATAGAATATATCATGTCATCATGATCACAACGTACCTTCCCAATTTAGCTATTTTATTTTCAACATCTTCTTTGGACCATTTTATATTTCCTAATGTTAGATATATTTATAATCTTTAGTGTAGACATCATATGAAATTATATTAAATGTAATAGTTCACATTTTTTTGTACTTATAATTTATAAATGTAAATTAACCTTTTTTAACACACGTACGTTTTTAATAAGGACAACCTTGAAACAACATACAAATTAAAATTGGTTTTAAGATTAAAAAAAGTGTACCTTTCAACGAAAAAAGCTACGGGTGCAAGGAAGAGAAACGCGAAGATTTGACGATACGCGACATGGATGTAAGGGTTCATCCCAGTATCCATAGCGAGCTTGGAGAAAATGTTCATACCGGCAAATTCAAACTGTACTAGCACCATGATCAACGCGGGCACTAATCCATCCACCATTTTTTATATATTGTTGTGACTTAATTGAACCTCTCTCTTTGGTATGTTTAATTTCAGGAGAGATTAATTAAGTTGAAGAAGAAATGATGGATGAACATATATATATAGAAACGTTTGAGATATGACTTGTAACCAAAGTTGAAGAAATGGGCTTTTTAAAAGGTTTAAAGTTTAGACAAAAATTGTGGCAAGTGTACTCACATGCCAGCACGACAAATTGCATGGCAGTATGACTGAAATCACTGCATAATACTGGCAAGATTCGGCCGATTTTGGACATAGTAAATTAAGTGATCAAAGTTACTTAATATTCACATGAATATGCATGCATCCTCAATTTTATTCATAAAAGAGAAATTAAGGCATGAAAATTAATTAATCATTGTTTTATACCTTTATAATCATTTCACACGAAATTAGCATTTATAACAATAATAAAATAATATATCACATGTATTTTTACGTCTAATGATTATGGAAACAATTCAAACAAATTAAGTTATGATGAAAATAATCATTGTACGTTTCATACCTTTATAGTCATGTCACAAGAAATTCAAATTACCTTGTGTTATTAATAATATATCACATGTATTTTTACGTCTTATGATTATGGAAAGTAATTTAAACAAATTAAGTCATGATGAAAATAATAATTTTTTATATGTTTATAATCAGGTCACAAGAAACTACGATGTATAACATTAATACATCACATATGTATTTTTACGTCTTATGATTATGGAGAGTTATAGACAGATTAAGTCATGATGAAAATAATCATTTTTTATATGTTTATAATCACTGCGATGTATATCATTAACACATCACATATATATTTTTACGTCTTATGATTATGGAAAGAGTTTTAGACAAATTAAGTCATGATGAAAATAATCATTTTTTTATATGTTTATAGTCAGGTCACAAGAAACTACAATGTATAACATTGATACATCACATGTGTATTTTTACGTCTTATGATTATGGAGAGTTATAGACAAATTAAGTCATGATGAAAATAATCATTTTTTATATGTTTATAATCACTGCGATGTATAACATTAATACATCACATATATATTTTTACGTCTTATGATTATGGAAAGAGTTTTAGACAAATTAAGTCATGATGATCGAAAATAATCATTTTTATACGTTTATAATCAAGTCACAAGAAACTATGATGTATAACATTAATACATCACATATATATTTTTACGTTTTCATGATTTAGAAATGTTATTAAAACAAATTAATTATCAATAGAGTTTGTGATTTATTGATAACACATTTATAATTGAAGCACCAGGTTTAGATTCAAACCTGATCACAAATGAGGTGCTGTGTAATTTATTTTTATCGTGATGATAAAAAAACATATGATATACGTATTATATATACAAATTAATTAAGTCATGATGAAAATAATTATTGTTTTATATATAACTTTATAATTATGTCACAAGAAATTGCTTGTTGTATAATATATACATCACATATATTTCTACGTTTGATATATAATTAAGGACAACAATTCACAAAAATTCAGTCAGGATGACAATAATCATTGTTTAATACGTTAGACAAAAGGCTTAATTTATCATAGTTGGCATGTATATCATTATATATTTAAAGTACAAGTTTTGATCAATTGTTAATATACTAGCTCGACTATAAAGTTGGGAGGTCATAATTACACTTTACTCCATTTACTTTTTATGTATATACGTATTATTATCGGATTAAAAATGCTAGTAAAAGTTATGTCCGAGTTTAGTATACCGAAATTGTAATATTAAAAGTCCAATTAATACAAAAGTGTTGTTTTAAGCTAGAATGAGTAATAACAAAGGTGAATGTAAGTGTTAAAGGTGACTTTTGTGTCACCAATGGGTAATTAATTACGTTTACTTAATGATCAAACTTAAAGTAATAATCAAACATCAAACAAGCTAAGCAATTACTAAAGATAAATATAATAATATTTACAACTTTTAATGTGGTGTAGTGGTAAGATACTTAGATTTTCTAAAAGAGACCAAATTCTATTCCAACTACCACCACTTTAGAAGGGGCAAATGAGGCTAATGAAGGGAGACTTGTGGCAACACAAGTTCTATCTCTGAGCCAAACGGGTTTTTTTTCGCTAGCTTGTTGTCGTGCCTACAGACGGACGGGCTAGTGGGTTTCCCCCGAATTGACGTCGGTTTTAAAAGATGGGTTTCGGCTACCCAGCGATATCTGTGCTCGTAGAGCGTTTGAGGTCGTCTTTCACCATTGGGTTACCCCGGATAACCGGGTTTTATTCGTTTCGGTGTAAAAAAAATATAATAATATTTTGAAAGTTGATTTAAAAATTGTAAAACAAACCGAACAAACGTGATGCGTTGGTACTTGGTATGAGTTCCAAAGTACTAGAACTTCATATTCTTTAGCGGTGGCCGATCTTCTAGCGGTATATATTCATGTATCTCCACCAATTTAATCTTTTTTTTCTTCTTATAGCCACATGTGATGCAAAAGAAACTCTATCTATCTATGATAACACTTTAAACTATTTATTTATAGTAACAACATTAATAGAACGCATAATGAAATGTATCATTACAAGATAATCAAAACGTAGCATGTTTGATTGATTAATCAAATAGAATTACATATTACCTTAAGAAATTCTCTCTCTTCTAAACACCGTAAATTTTGTTTCATATCGTGTCAAACACGACATGATAAGACACGAATTAGATAAAACCAAACACAAACACGACACGATAACTTATATATCGTGTCATTTTTTCTAAACGTACACGAACACGATAAAAAACAGGTTATACGATATGATACGATAAATACCATTTAAAAAAATTCCAAAAAAATTATAACTCTTAAATAGTAAATATGACTTAACATGATAATTTTTAAGCAATAAAACAACGAAAGTTCATAAAAATAGTATAGAAACCATAATAATACTTCATAAACGAATACATAAAAAAGATTGAAAGACCATCAAAGTCGATTGATGTGTTGTAAAACACATCTCGTTTTCACTTAGTTTTAAGTCGTTTTTGTTTTTGTTCGAGTCGGTTTTAGTTATTTTTAGTTGTTTTTAGATTAGTTTTGTTTAAATGTTTTTAGAACAAGCTTGGCACATAGTTTTGAATATTTTTCAGGTAAAAACATCGATGCATGAAAGACGGATCGAGAATCGAAGAGACAACGAGCGAAAGAACGATCAAAGACGCAAACTTTCTGTTAAAAGGGGTAGGTGGCGGTACCGCCACCTAATGGCCTCCACGCCGCGGTACCACCACCTAGGCGAGTTACGGTTGTGAACGTTTCGACCTAGTTGACGAGTTAAAAAGGGACGCGCAAGGAGACGGCTGAAAGGGACGAATTTTTTAGGCTGAACGGGACGATTTAGAGCAAGGAATTCGAAGTTTGAAGCGATGAATCAAGTCTTGGAGGTCGTAATCGAGTAGTTTTCATCCGACCTATTTGTGATTTACATGCGTTTTCTTGATTCCTTATCGTTCATGCTTATGAATACATTAAGCTTGAATTGTTTTGTGTTTCTAACTTTGATTATGAACTAAACTTATTTAGTTACCTAGGTTGTTTGCTATTGGTAACGTTTATTTGATTGAAGTTTGGTTCTTGGTTGTTTGATGAAACGAGTTTAGTAATTTTATAAAATGTTTGATTTTTATGTTTTATGGTGTGTTTTGTATGAATGAATGGATTGTGTTACTTGTTAAATTGTCTTACGTAGCTTTGCAAATGTCTTTTGTGTATGGTTGCGTATCAAAGTCGTTAACTTTTGTTTTCGTGAATGGTTTCTAGACGTAGGAACCATAGGAGGTTAATTAGTAATTCAATAAATTCATTTGTCCTACTTAATCCAAGACCCGAGAAGTGAGGATTTGTCGGCGTGTCTTGTTTATCTAGTCGCTAGAAATAGGGTACGAGAGGACTTTTCTAATAACGAAGTAAACTTGTATGTTTGAGTCATAAAATTAATTATTGAACCACCTCTTGTATCTTAGGATATATTGGATCCGTGAAACTGAGAGGGGAGCCGATCATAGGGTATTTAATTACTGTTAAAGGAACCGAGAGGCGATTTAACTAACTAGTAAGCTTAATCAACACTTCGGATAACCAAAAGGTCACACCCGGATAATGGTCTAGGATCCTTAGGAAGTCCGTAGAGTTAGTCTTTTATGATCCTAGTTTCGTTCCAACAACCAAGTCTAAAGTTTAATCATTAGTCGTTCACCATTAGCAGCAACTTAAGTAACGTTTTTCTCAAATCTGAATCAAGTCTTTTTACGCTTTCAATTCGTTAATTTTAATTAAAGTCTTTAAATTTAATTTTCATTTAATTTATTTGTTTTCAAACAAAGTCTCAATCTTTTCAACCAAATTATTTACTTAGTTAATTTTGTTATTCATTTGTGTCTCTAGGGTTCGATACCTGGTCTACCATATATTATTTTACGTCAGGTATACTTGCCTAGTGTGGTCTAGTTAGGGTAAATTAGGATGAAGTTAGAATGTCTAGATTAGGTTTTATTTATTGATTTTTATAGACCGTTTTAGCACATCATTGATCCATAGGAGTCTTTGATCTTTCTACTCATCTCCATCAAAGTTCATATCCACCTCCATTCTCCACTAACTTTTCATTTAAATAAATATTAACAAGTGACTTACCGTGTTAACAAATCTTTAATCTGTTAACACACGATAACTAGTGTGTCTTTATCGTGTTAACCTATTAATGACACGAAATTTGTTAATTCTGTGTCGTGTTATCGTGTTCGTGTCAGAAATTACAGCCCTACATTTCACCCATGCATGTGTTCTTTTTAATTTCATCTTTCACCGATTATGATGTATTTATTCTAGAAATTTCAGGAGTTACTATTAAAAAAACAATCAGGATATGCGTTGCAACAAGGTGTTAAAATTTATAAGCCTTGCTTTCAATGACTTCCACATTAGTATACACCCAGCCGTTTTGTATAAAATTTACACAGTCAACTTGTTTTTATTGATAAAAGTGACTTTGAAACGTTGATAAAAAAAAAAGCACACCACTGTAGTAAGTTCATATTTTATAGTAAATCTTTTTTTGAAAGTTTTAAGAGAGAAAAAAAATCAAAACCTTGAACCAGCTTTGACGACTTGTGAGTTTATGTTTCAATCGCTTATATTTTTCGAGGTAAATTTGAGAGGGAAACATATATTCTAAACGGGAAAATTTTGAGAGCAAAGTTCATATTTTATAGTAAATCATTTTATTAACAAATCAGAGTTTTATAGAGGCAAATTTGAGAGGGAAACATATATTCTAAGCGGGAAAAATTTTGAGAGCAAAGTTTCTTGCATTTTAGAAACAATGTAAAATCAATTTTTCTGTATTTTGAGAGCGGGAAAACAATGCAAAATAAATTTCTTTGCATTTTAGAAATAAATCATATTTTGGGTTGCAAACGCAAAATTGAATAATTGAACGTGAACGAGTGATTTTGAATCTCATCAGGTTCCAACATTGATTTTTGTATGTTATAATGATTTAGATTGTTACGTTCCATTTTCAATCGTGGTTTCTCAATTCAATTGATCGTTTGATTATTCAAATCGTGTGTCTACAAGGGTATTAAATCTAGTATGTTACTATTTTATAGTGTTTGGAAGCCTTTACGGCAGTAAGACCATGAGTAGTGGTGAGTGTGATAAAGAAAAAAATGTTGGCACGTAAGCGGTGTGTGATAGTAAAAAATAGTGATAGTGAATGTGTGATAATGATAAAGTTTATAATAATTATAGTGGATGAGGTGTAATAGTATGATAGCTAGAAAAAGAAAGGAAAAAAACCCATCGAGTTGTCATGTCGTCCTAATAGTAGTCGATAACGCTCCCATAACGCTAAAGGGGTGGTGTAGCAGACTAGTAGCATGATAGCACCATCACGGGGGATGGATCAGGCCATTACCGATGACCTAAGTCTCATAGTCATTACAATTCCATCTTCATTGTTTCTTCAAATCCCAATATGTGTTCTTTATATAAAGATTATTAGCCTTTAGTTTGTAGCTACTTATTTATTGAAGTAATTGTATTAAATCATTTATCTATGATACATTATTCTTTAATTATTTTTCTTGAGGGTTATTAATTGGATTTAATCACCTCTTACTATTGGTTATTGACCGTTGTCTTCCTCAAGTATCACTTTGGCCAATATAACTCCCAACTAAACACTTTGGTGTCCGTATCACCAAAAATTAACAAAAAGTTACTTGAATTGGTTAACTTCTGGTGATATAATGTCCATATCGCCAAAAGTTAACCAAAAGTTAATCAAACGTGACTTGAATTTGTTAACTTTTGGTGATACGGATATCAAAGTGTTTAGTTGGGAGTTATATTGGCTAAAGTGATACTTGAAGGTGACAGCAGCCAATAACCAATAGTTAAAGGTGATTAAATCCAATAACCATTTTCTTGATGATTAGTTTAAGCTACTCAAGTTTTTCATTATTTAATTTTTAGAATTGGTGATTCTTTGCAGAAGTTGAGACTTGAGTTATAATCCTAAACAATTAATTTCTTTAATAATTTTAAAAATAAAAACCTTGAATGATTTATATTATTGTGTAAATGATTCTATTGCCGGTTTGAGCTAAAGAGGATGAGTTAAGATGGACGTAACCAGGGGCGTACCCTTTAAGAGACCAACGGGGGCGTCGGCCCCTACGCGTTTTTTGCTCCGACGTACCGATTTTTACTCCGATACCTTAAATTTATATATATATTTACTGATTTCGCCCCCGTGTAAAAAAATTACATGTGTTTTATATATATTGAGCTCGCGGCTTGCCCCCGTCAATAAAGAACGACACGTATACTAGCTGCTAGTTGGGCCATTAGTCCATTACAAATTAAATCCATAACAATTTAAACCTATTACTCCATTATAATTTACAATTGGGTTGGGCTAAAAAAAACCAACTAAAAACACATATACCCTTTTTTGTGTGTCATGCATCAAATAGTAATGTCGGATTTGAGTGCTCGTACAAGTCTACTAACTATCGGCCTCGTAAAAAAGATGGGCATGTTACATTTGAACATTATTCAGCAATGAATATTTAAGACTAGTCTTCGCAATAAGATGTCAAATGAGTATCTTGCGGATAGCTTGGTGATTTACCTGGAAAAAGAAGTTGCTGAAAATTTTGTTTCCGACTCTATAATCAATGAATTCAAAGATCTTAATGTCGTCGGGTAGCGTTGTAATTCTTTTTTAAAGCACTCACCATTTTTCTCGCATTATCATATATATTTTAGGTATTTGTTTTGTTAAAACTTATCTAGTTTTTATATGTTTTAGTTGAATCATTTGTTTGAATGAAGAAATTTAGATATTTAGTGTTGTTATTGTTTGACCCGACCCGAATCAAATCTTCGACCCGAAAATATAACCCGAAACATAGTGATAAGAAAAAAAAATTACATGTCCTATGATTTTCAGCCCCCGTGCTGAAAATGTTCAGGATCCGCCACTGGACGTAACATGCAAAGCAACAAATAAGATTAAAGCGTTAGCAAGCTAGATAGAGAACAAAAAGTCATGTAAATTGTAAATTGTAAATTGTAAATTGTAAATTGTAGTATAGTTTGTTCTAAAAGAAGGTTAAAGAATGTATATTAATTAATTAATAATATTAGTTGTAGCGAGCTAGCATCACATTATGTCAAATATAAAAGTCGTTACTAGATGTCTACTCATTCTAATAAAAGTCGTACTAGATATATATATTCAAAGGGGGTGGCGGCATAACTTGTTGTCCGTTTACCTGCCGTCTTGCTGTAAATTCTTTTATGTTTTATATGAAAATGACCTATCTTCATTTTTAAACATAGGAAAAATCTCATGTGGAAAACTCTCATTTCATTAAGATTATAAGACTTATGGATCACATTTGGGCAGTGGCGGAGCTAGCCCAATGTATCAGGAATATCCTCCAAAAAAAATTTGTTCAATACTTGTACAATTTTTTGCGCACACTTGTACAAAAAGTTTTTTTTCGTACACTCATACAAAACATTATTTTCCTGCATATCATTTAACAAGATTTTGAGTTTTATCAATATTTTCTTGAAAACTATTAACAATATTTGGACCATTTTAACCAATATCATCATTTTTTTGACACTTTTTAAAAAAAATTGACATTAAAAATATGTTTTGATTGTTTAAGGATATCCTTTTAAGTGTTCAGATGTATCATAAACATAAAACGGAAAAAAAAAACATTAAATTTTACGTTACGCGCGAAAAGTTGAGCCGTAGCCCGGGCTACGGCTCAACAATATATACATCCGCCCCTGCATTTGGGTCAAATATTTAATATTACCCGTCTATTTTTTCCTAATAATTAAATTTATCGTTTTATATATCTATCTACTTAGTTTATAATTAATCATATAAGTACTAATAATACTTAATCTTCCATGTTTTATCTATATTACATTTGTTTTTCTATAAAAAAATTTAATTTAAAGTGTTTTTTTACCTAAACATGTGTGTTACACGGGACACTAACCTAGTATCTATTCTAATTTAGGATTAAAAAGTGACACATACATTTATAGGTTATACGTACTAACATACCCTTTCGTTATCTTCAAACTTTGTGTTTGTTTGAAAGTAATTACTCGAAATGCATGATGCTGGGCTAAGTAATAATGTAATAAATAGGTACGTAACAAAAATATAGCATGTAATTATATAACATGTCACTTTTTTATAAGTCGTAGGAGGAAGTTATGACAAAAATACGTATGTGGATGGTTTTTAGATGTATTTGTGTTTTTATGCAAAATGAGATAAACACATGTTACAAGTTACAACGTGTAGAATTGGATAAATGCACAATGTGTAATAAAATTAAATCTACATATATAATAGATACACCTTCAAACCTAAGTGTGTTAAACACGTATTCATTATGTGTAAAAAGAGACAAACACAATGTGTAAATGATAGCTGGTTGAAGACACTTGGTTTTTACAGTGGTGGTCCAAGGTTCAAACCATGTCTTTAAGATTTTTCAAGAAAAATCCATTAATTTTTTCGGTTGAACGCCTAGCTAAATTGCCTAACATTTTTAGGTTTGAAGATCAAATAAACAATTTTTGTTTAACATAAAAATTTATATCATGCGGGCCTATCATTTGATTGTGTGGGCTTGTGTGTTCATTAGCCCAATTCTTATACGTAAAAGCTCTAAGAATTTTAATTTGAAAGTCCTCGAGCCCTCGAGACTCGAGGTGTAGAGGTGCACAAATTGGTTTTTTTAAAGAACTGGTTCTGGTTTTTTTTTACGGTAAAAGGAATAGGTTCTTAGAAGAACTGGTTTTTAGTGAAAAAACAAGAACCTAATAACCGGTTTCGGTTCCTAAAAAACCGGTTCCGGTTCCTAAAAAACCGGTTCAGGTTTTAAAAAACAGTTTTTTTCAATGACATGAGCCGGAACGTTAGGCTGCTGCAAATTTTCACCCTTCATTGGGCTTTCATTTAGAGTTTCTGGTCATAAGTTTATTATATTATTTTTAACTAAATAAGTAGTAACATTAAAAACTTTAAATATTACAAGATATATAGCTTTTAAAACATTAAATAAACAACAATACTAAAACATACCGATTTTTTCAGGAACCGGTTTTTTGTAGGAACCGGTTCCGGTTCTTTTGGAACCTATAATTTGAAAAAAATAGTATAACCTATATATTCAGAACCTACGGTTTGGTTCGGTTCCGGTTCGGTTCTACAAGAACCGGTTTTTCTCAGAACCGGTTTTCAGTTATTTGATCGGTTCCGGTTCCAGTTCCGGTTTTTTGTGCACCTCTATCGAGTTGTAGTGTATTTTTTTATATCATTGATCACACTTTTATAAAAATAAACAATATTTTTTAACATGTATAGCCAACATGCCAAATAAAAATAAACTCTTGACTTGACTTTATTATAAGTTAAGAAATATTTCCTTTTTGCACAACTTTCATTTATTTACATTTTTTCTTGAAACACCAAATTAATGTTAAAGGATTGAATTCATGTGTACTAGTCACATTAGATTTCATTTATGTAAGTTTATCGTCCACTTTGAGAAGTTTATAACTTTTATCTCTAACTTTAATATAATTACCATTTTACCCTAAATAATGAATACATATATTTTTAATCCTCATCTTTTAATATTGATACAACTTAATTTGTTGCTAATGGGGTTAGTGACTCATTAGTAGGGTTGTTATCGAGCCGAGCCGAGCTAGGCTGGGCTCGAGCTCAAGCTCGATATTAAACGAGTCAGCTCGGCTCGGCTCGTTTTTCTTATCAAGCTGAAAAGATGAGCTCGAGCTTGGCTCGTTAAAAGCTCGAGCCAGCTCGAGCCCAATCGAGCTGGCTCGTTAGCTTTTTTTTTAATTTCTTAATTTTTTATTTGTTAATAATAAATAAAATATAAAGAATAACATACTTATATGTATAATTTATGTTTTTGTTTCATATTTTTATATGTTGTGAATTAATTTATTTAAAAGTTTTAACATTTTAACCATCTCATATCTATTTTTTAAACTTAATACATTTTACTAAAACTTGAATCATTTCGAGTCGAGCCGAGCTAGCTCGTTTACATCCGAGTTTTTTTCGAGCCGAGCTTTTCTCGAGCTTTTTTCGAGCGAGCTTCAAGCAAGCCACGAGCCGCGAGCTTTTTAAACACCCCTACTCATTAGTAACACTTTGTAGTGAGAGCACTAGGTATTGGGTTTAAATCATGCTACACGCAGATGTGATGTATTTCTTCTTGAAAAATCAAGATGTTGCCAGATGTATGTGTGAGTGAGTGTCGGTTAATGATTTCAACAATTAAAACAATAAAATAGTAATTGTGTTGAAATAAAAATCAAGAACACGCAACCGGTTGGTATAAGATTTTAATGTGTGTTTATTCACGTGTATGGCAATGAATACTTGAATGAATATTCTACAGACTAATCGTAACACCGGGAAACAACGAAGTTGTTTGCCTTAGGTTCCGTTCACCGAAAACTCAAGAGAGGTTAGTGAAAAGTTTGGTGGGAGGTTTGGGCTCTAAATCACTAGGTCTCAAATGTCGCGTTTTATGCATTTCAATTAGTAGCATATGTCTTCTATTTATAGTTACGGATGGGATTAGGAAATGAATAAGTATTCATTGACCAATGTGGATCAAATGGGATGTTTATCCACATTGCCAAAGTACTTGTCATATTGTGTTTATGTCGCAAGATGGTTCTTTGAGTTAGTTCCTAACAAGTAATATTGAACTCCACCAAATATACTTGTACGAGCATGAGTTCAAGTTGATGCTCATCTTAGAAGTCTTCACTAGTAACGTCTGCGCGTCACTAATTGGAAACACAAGACGGCTAGGGTTTGTATGTGTGTGGATGGTGCGGCATATATGGTACAAGACCTAATATGGCTCTGATATCATTTACTTTATAAAGAAAACTAGAGTAGTTCAGTATATTTGATAGCGATTAGAATATACAGTAAGAATATAGTAAGAAACTCTAAGTTATCATACAAAGTGTAAAAATGGTACAAAGTGTAAGAATGCACAATGGTACAAAAAATACACAATGGATGATTAAAAAAATTCATAACTCACAAATTAAATCGAATTTCAAAAAATCGCTTCGGAGACCTTGTTTCCCACGTCGTCCTCCTTCATGAAAAAAAATAAACGAAAATTAAAAAAAAATAATTAAAAAATCAGCGTTTTCATTGTCCCTTTTCTTTTTTACTTTCATTGTGTCTTTTGTAAATTTTTTACACAATAAAAGACACAATGAAAGTGAAAAAAGACACAACAAATTTTTTTTATATTTTTATTTTTTTCGATTATTTTTTTATGAAAGATGACAACGTGAGGAACAAGGTCTCCAAAACACTTTTTTGAAATTCGATTTATATTGTGAGTTATAATATTTTTTAATTGTGTTATTGTGTCTTTTTTTACTATTGTGGCATTCTCACACTTTATACCAAAAAATATACGTTGCACTAGTCATCAAACAGTCTTAACCGACGACTCTTATTATCGATTCTAACAATAGATAAGGGAAAGTCTTATTCTTTCAATACTTAGTCTTCATGTAGTCATTGCCAATGAATGATAATCAAAGTGTTTTATTGCCTTTTGGTGTCTTATCTTCATAAGTATACTTAATTATGATGCTAATCAGTAAGTTGATAAAAATCAATTTAGCATGATTAGGGACTACATTGGTATCGTATCGGTACCTGCAGCAATGAATTATCGATACTGAATTCGAGGAGAATTGGATACTAGATACTGCAATCGGTTCGATACTAGTACGGTACAAACTTTTTGATGTTTTACCAATTTGGTACCCACTTTGATGTGTTTTCTTTTCTTTTGCTAAAATTAAGTACTTAAGTCAAGTGATTTCTGAATACAATTTAGAAACTATAATGCTAAAAATATTCAAAAATCTCTCAAAAACTAGATTTAAGACCTGGCCGCACGTTGCAGCGGCCGGGTCTCACGTATGTGACTTCGTCACATGTGTTGATAAAAAAAGTCTCATGTCTCGTACGTCATGACACAAAACGGTAATGTGTCACATATTAAAAAACGATGAAATATCAAAAGTTAGAGGTAAAAACGATAACAATATATAAATCGTACTATATGTCAAAGTAGAGTAACAGATTAAAGTCGAAACTTATCAGGAGCTAAAATGACAATTAGTAAAAGTGAAGGATTAAAATCGTAAATACGTCAAAAATAAAAATTAAAACCGTAAATACATTAAAGTAGAAAAAGTTAAAACGCCGCGTGACTGGCCGGTGCAAAAGCACCGACCTTGTCAATTAGGTAGTATATAAATATATAAGAAGTAATCATAATCTTAAACGTTTAATAAAATAAATAAATGTCCAAAAGTTATATCAAAATAATAAAAAACTATTTTGAATATTAAATACAAATTGATACATAAAATTATCTAAAACAACTTTTTAACCATTTAAAAAAAACTCATCAAAGCATTTATTGTCTAAAACAACTTTTCAAAAAGTCATAATAAAAAGCATTTCTATCAACCGAAAACACTTTTTTAACGTATTGACTTTTTAAAAACTCACAAAATGAAAAACGTCATGACATGGGATCTAACTTACTGACTTTTTAAAAACTCATAAAATGAAAAACGATGACGTAGGGTCAAGCTTCAACCATGAAAACTCGATACATCTTTTTCCCAAATCAAACAAAAACAAATGAGGCACCAAAAAAGAAATCATGGTTTCATTATTATCCAATAAAAAGGTAAATGAATAAATATACATCTTGCAAACATAGAGATGATTATGATTGTTTCAAGAAAAAACCTCATGTATATAATAAGCATATAATAACATTAGATGGCAATGTACACTCTCTCACTCACAACACATCACTAAGGACTGGTGCATTTTTCCACCAACCTTCACCTGAGGGCTGTACAAATTATCACCAATCATCACCACATTATTTGCCTGTGGTTGAGTGCAAAAAAAAATCACAAATCAAGAATCTATGGGATCAACAGGAAGTGATGTCGCGCGATGAAGAGGTTCGGAAATCAAGTCGTCGGTGCACAAGTTCTTGGTTGTTTCCGTTTCTTCATCGTCTAAAGAAAAAGAAACAAAATGGGTGCCCGAAGCGAACGTTTTTAATAAATGATCATGGTCTTTATGTTGCCTCAACACTTTATGCTTGTCATATTTTGGTGCAAGTCCTAGTTGTTTATCTTTAAGTTCCCTTAGCTCCATTTGATACTTGGCCTTTAACCATCTCAATTCTTGTCTAATCTCATTTTCATAATCATCATCTGCTATGGGTTCTTCAAACTTGACGGTTTTTTCAACCACTGGTTCATCTTCTGTACACGAATGATATTCACTTGGGTGCGCGCCCCATATATCAGAATATTGTAACCCATCAGATTGGCTTGAAACAACAGGTGCACCTTCGGTTAAACACTGTTCTGAGCCTTCAAATTGGTAGGTTATTTCTTCAAACCGGCCATGAATATTGGCACCACAATGGTGTCTTGAACACTGAAGCGGGTTCTTTGATTTTGGGTTGATGTGAGAGCTGTTTGATGCACAAGTCTGACAGTAGCCATCTTTGTTCTCGTGATCTTCTGAACGGCCCTTTTTCCACTCTGGTACCAAGCAAGAGATTTCGCCATCAATCATGTCGGCTATTTTGTGGACATCTTGATTGGTGATATCCAACTCAAATACCATTTCATTTGCAACACTAAATGCTGTGTCCGATTCGATGTCAAAAGGGAAGTAAATGTTCCGAACACGCCCTGCAATAGCATATTTTGAATGTTAAGGTAACAAAGCTCTTAAATGTAGAATAGTAACAAAAATCGAGTTTGATAATGATATTAAAAGAAAACGCGCATCTCGTATGTAAGGTTATATTTTACTTAGCTTTATATTAGATATCGTCGGGGATTCATAACTTTATTACATGTAAATCAGTCCATTCATTGCATCTGGATTGTTTGTGTATAAAAATCAAAAACTATAAATTACCCTTAAAATTGTTACATCGGCTCTCTAAAAGCTCGAATCATGTCAAGCTTAAACAAGCTGCAACCAAAGCTTGAGCCTGAACTGAAGCTCGTTTTAGCTTAATGAGCTTAACTTCAGCATATTCAGCCAACTATTTGTTTGAATTATTGTTTACTATAAGGGCATAAGGCTATAAGCTCTATTCTTAAACACTAAGGGGTTGTTTGGCAAAGTCTGAATCATTTAAGTGCTGAATGGTTAAGAGGTCTGAACCATTAAGATGTTATATCAATGTGAGGGATGTTGGGGTAAAACTTCAGATGATTGTAAGTTTGGTACATGCGTAATTCAGTTCCATTCAGCATCTCTCTGTCTCTTAACCATTCAGCACTTAACTGAACCATTTGAAGGCTCTTTTTTCATGAAACAAACACTCTGAATGCTGAATTTGAATGATTAAGCACTGAACTGAACCATTAAGAGGTGAAACAAACAGCTCCTAAGCTTGTCTTCAAACGACAACCCAAATCACACCATCCAAATTAAACAATCCTCAAAGTAATTATTATTATTATTATTATTATTATTATTATTATTATTATTATTATTATTATAAATATTAAATAAAGATATGATATATGTTAACGTTAAGAGTATATTTATATTAATAATACTTGTAGATACATACATGATTTCCCATATGAAATGCATCAACTTAAAGTCAAAAAGTGGTTGTTAAAACTTAAAACTATTTAAAGAAAATCCAAACAATATTCTCATATATAACATCGTATGCAATAACACGCTACCATTTATGGTGATTAAATATAGCATAATGTGGAGAACATACCTTCTCGGTCAGCAATTCTCAGACGTAAGAAGATACCATCATCATCCTCCCCCCTCCTTCCGTTGATAGAAATTTCAACATCATCCATGTGGTCTTCATGTTGAGTTGTGAATAGCTGTATTTCATTTCCTTCATGTTCATAATTAAGATAGTTTGAGTAATTATCGTTTGGTGTATTATAACCATGGTTCATTCCATCAAACTCTCGCCAATAATCAATTGGCCTCAAATCATAACCATAATCTTCAGGCTGCAGAAAAGGGTCTTTCAGTAGCTCTTTAGCTGGCAACCTCAGAGATACTGTAACTAGACATTTCTCCACAAATTGTCTCACTTCAGGGTCCTTAACTTTGTATAAAGCATCCGGCTTTTTCCCCTATTCAAATATATAAACTTTATAAATGAATATCATATCTTGTATTTGATTTGGGCTTTAGAAATATAGAAGGTAAAATAAGTTCATACTGAAATAACTTTCTTGTAGATCTGAGCCGGATGCGTGCATTCACTGTAAGGATATTCAAACGTGACCATCTCCAAAATGCACATCCCAAATGCATAAATATCGACCAATTCGTTGTATTCTTCAGCATAAACCTCCGGAGCCATGAACTCAGGTGTTCCTGACACGAATCAAGAAAATGACTCAATCGAGGTGAATGCATTTGCAGATTATAAAAGCCAACTACTTATTAACAAAACCTTCCATATTCACATCAATCATCAGAAACGGCTTCAAATCACTCATCTTTTAATTCTGTGAGTTTATAACTTTATATATCAAATGCATAAACACTAACTTCGACTCACCAACACAACGCGCAGCATGAGATTTACGAAGGATGGCAGCGAGCCCTAAATCGCCAATCTTGACTTCTCCTTGATTGCCATTAACAAAAATATTATCACATTTAAGATCTCTATGTATAACAGGAGGATCATGGCTATGGAGATAAAGAAGGCCTTTCAAGATCTGTCTACACCAATGTTTAATTGCTCTTATATTAACCTTCCTATGTTTCTGTCTATACCTGATAATCAATCAATCAAATCAGATCAAGAAAAACTAAACCCACTAACAAAGATAACAAAAGACAAGTGGGATTTAAACAACTTACTGTCTAAGTGTACCAGAAGTGAACATCTCAGTAACAAAGTTCATGTTCCTATTTGCAGTATCAACCCAAGAAGTGTAGAACTTCATGATGTTATTATGTTTCAATGTTTTAAGAAGATGTATCTCAGAATATAATCTTTCAAGATCCTCAGGACTTTGTAGAAAATCATAAAGCTTTACTTGGTTCCAAGCAACTTCAATACCTTCAAACTCATCAAAACCCCTATAACTATAAACAACAACATAAACATAAACATAAACATAAACCAACAAATCTTTAAATAAATAACCCATCAATCAAATCAACAAAGATTGAAACTTTTTATCATTCTTACACTGTTTTTGAAGCCCCTTTTCCCAAAATCTCATTATACTGCAAGAAACAAGATAAATCAGAAGAAAAAATTAAAAAAAAAAAGCCAAAATGGAAATGAAATGAAATTGGGATGTTTACCCTTCCATATCTGCCTGTAGGATCTACTTCAACAAAATCTGATTCATCTGAATCAACAACAGTACCATTCATGATTAAGTTGAGATGGGTTATTGATAATAGATGATGATGATGAGTGGTGCAATAATTATGGGGGGATTGGGATTGAGATGGAGATTAGGATCGTCCTCGTATAGTCCATCACAAACAAAATAAAAAGTAGGAAAGAGAAGAAGAAGAAGAAAAGAGAGATATTTCAACAACTCAGAGACAACGAGGTAGTAAAAGATTTGTATAAAAAAACTAAACAAAAGAGTTTACAAAATAATTTTGTTGTGGATATCTATAAATAATGTACTTTTAAGAGTTTAGTTGGTTCATGATTTTGTGGTTTAAAACAAGATGCACTTAAAGATTTTTAAAGTTACTAACAATAAAGTAATGGTAAACTCACATATATAGTTAGTAAAGTTACTAAATGTATCATCTAATTTTGAATTAGATTTGCGTTTTTTACGATTTTGTTGGGATTTTAGGTTCTATGACTTTAACTTGAAATCTGACATGGGAGTTTGATAATGTTTCGATCAACCAGAACAATTATAAGAGTTAGGATTTGATGGTTGATTAGATCTATGAGACCCTTGGATTTTTGGATGTAACTGAAATAAAATGGATTTTTGAAATCGAACTTGTTGTTTACTAGTTGAAGTGCTCACAAAAGGGAGGGGGACGATCAGCGATGGTGGTGGTGTTTGCGGGGGGCGGGGGGAGTTTGGGTGGTTTGTGATTGTTGATGGTGGTAGTTGTAGTTTGATGCAAGACATGGTAGTAGGAAAAACAAGGTTGCCAGAAGAGACGGTGGTGGATACCAGAGATGATGGAAGAGGGAGTGGATTTACGTAAATTATAAATACTCGTATCATGGCTTGGGCATGGATCGAATAACGGATCGGTTACGGTTCGGGTTGTGAGTCAGTTCATGGGTTTGGTCTTGGTTTGATTCATGGGTTGGGTCATGGTTCAAGACACGGTAAGGACATGTGCTAGCTCATGGAGTCTTAGGTCGGGTCAAGGTTTAGGTATGGGTCGGGTCGTGATTTTTGTCATGAATTAAAATATTATTCCGTTACTTAAAGGAATGAAAAAAATGAGGAAATTGAATGGAATGAAAATTGGGTATTTTCCATTCCTATATGAGTTATACTAGAAAGTTTAAATTTTATAGAAAGTATAAGAAACCATGAGATGATGGACATGTGGTACTCTATTAAATTAGAAGGAAGAGTAATATTGGCGATGTCTTCATATTTCAAGTTTAACCCCATTTTTTAAACGTCTATAGTTTTAACATACAACGCTATTTTTTTAAATGCACCATAAAAACAAGCATTTTCTTATCTTTAAAACGAATATAATATTAATATTTAAAAAAAAACTTTTTTCATGTTTTTTTAACTCATTATGTTATTTTATCAGGTCATTGTGTTATTTTGTCATGGCATTGTGTTATTTTATTAGGTCATTGTGTAATATTCTAATTTGACGAAGATTACACAATGACCTGATAAGGATTACACAAATAAAACAACTAATAGATTTGAGATGTTATATTATGACATATGGTTTGTATTATGTCAACAATGAATACAATTTGTAAGATTTGACATATTCTGTTATAACACAATGACCTAATGATAAATAACAAAATGACCTGATGAAATAACACAATGATCAAACTAAATAACACAATGATCGAACTAACTAACACAATGACCTGAAGAAATAACACAATGACCTGACGAAATAACACAATGACCTGACGAATAACACAATGAGCTGAAACGTCAAGTTATAATATATTTGAGATGTTACACAAATAAAACAAGTAAAATAAGTAATAGTTTTGAGATGTTATGCGGCATATAGTTATCTCAACAATAAAAACAAGTTATAAGATTTGACATATTATGCTATTATGTATGTTTTAGTTTGTATTAGGAAACAAGTAATAATATAACACAATGATGTAATATAACATAATTGCTTGTTGAATAACACAATAATTAGACTAAATAACATTATAACCTGACGAAATAATACAATGAGCTAACACATGAAATAAAATGTTAGCTTTCTATGCATTAATACTATATGTAAAAAAGCGATCGTTTTTTGATGTAGTTTTTATTGAAAAATAATAACGTATGTAAAAGTTATCGACGTTTAAAGAAATTGGTGACATTTGTAAAAAAAGTGAAGATTAATATACCATTGGCATAACATTTAATATTTCAACTATAACAGATTGTATTTATAAGCATTTGATCTTCATTTAAAATTAGATATAACGGTCTAAATGTTTTCTTAGACTTTCTACAAAATTTAAACTTTATAGTTGAACCTCATTATTTTCATTCATTCGAAATGGTTCATTTCATTATATTAACAAACAAAACACACTCTTTTTAATTGAATTGCAACGACCCATTCCATTTCGCATCTCATTTCTACAAATCAAACCCTACTTAGAAGTTAATGTTAAAAAAAAGTAAATTTATATATAGATTTGTATATCATATACACTAGGTTAGAGACCCGTGTCTTACACGGGATTGAGTCAGAATATTTTTAAAATTTAAAAAGAATGCATGTACTTACATAGTAGAACTTTAAATAAATAAAACTAAACAAAAGTGTATATTAAACTATAAAGTCGTATACATCTCAATTAATAGTTTCAAGACATCTCTGCATTTGACTCTACACAAAACCAAGTACGGCAAAAGACTAGCTCGTTTCAATAATAAACCAAATCTTGGTAAATATTGTCTTGTGAGTATAAATATTGATCAAGACCCTCATGTAAATCATCTGACACAAATACTATCCGAACTCGATCATGTATTTTTTTATCTCCATGAACATGGATAGCAACCGATAGTTTATTTCTTCTACGACTTCACTCATTTGTCAAAAATAATTATATAAAAAGAGGATTAATTCATCCATCCATCCAATTATAATTCAAGTCATAACATTATGATATATGAACTTGAAACATAATGGAACCAATGTGACTTTCATATTAAATTTGTAACATTCAACAACTATATAAAAGTGGTTTATACAATAAGCCATCATATAATGGGTATGCATCAAGTAACATTTTAAAAAACACACAAGATTAAAACTTCCAACACTAAAGAGAAGATATGACAAACTGAATGTGCAAAAATTTAAAAGTTGGCATCAGTATACATTCTATTTAAATATTGAAAATTTCAGGAAACAAATTTAAATGTCCCATTTGATAATCCCTAGCAAGTATAATTTTATTGGTGATCATTCATAATGTAAGAGGTTTAGAACATAAAGCCTTCTAAACAGCTTTCTCTCTCGGTTGTATAAGAGTTGGAGCATTGTGATCACATCTTATGCTTAGCTCAATTCTGAATCCTTATCAACAGAAGGAAAAAATATTAACTAAAACCTCATTTCTTAATCATTTAAAAAGAACAAACAATATCAACATTCAAACAACCAAAACGGTTCAATCAATTAAATAATTTTGCATTAATCACCAAGCTTCCAATTAAACAATTAAGTTCATCAAATCAAAATTAATTACCACTGAAGTACAAATTGAAGTTTTGTTATATAATTTCTTTGACCATATTGCTATAAAGCTACAAACATACACAATCAGAAGTAAAGATTTGCTACAACTTTATCTTTATAGAGAAAACAACACTGCATGTCCATGTGAAATTATTCAGGATCATTATAAAAAATGTGAAATTCGAGCATATAAATTGGGCATTTAAAACCACCTAAAACAAAGGACTGTGAAATGGGATGAAGAATCGATAATTCCTTAGCCAATTGATGATGGCCTAGCTTTGAATGAATCAAATCAACCCTTTTCTTTTTCGAAAGCCAAATTTTGTTTCGCCGCCATTAGCCCACTGATTTGATTCAACAACAAAACCCTTCAAATATACAACCAAATCTGAATAGTTAACAACTGGATTTCAAAGCAAGCACGAATTAGCGATGGAATTATCTATTTTCACATTCCGTGTTCGACGATCTCATCGGTACATGGTTATTAGACAGCAGATCGATGATCAAGAACGACAGTAATGAGGATGTAGTTATGTAGAATTTGGAAGCTTTAATCTTGATATTCCTGTGAATAGCAAAATGACGATGAAAGAAACCAAAGTGAACAGGCGGTGGTATGAAATTCTAGGGTTGAAAGATTTGAGGTTTCTTAATTTTCTGAACATGTGGACATTCTGAGTTTAAGAAACTGCCATTTGGATTTAGATATGTTAAAAGAACGCCATGTGTCAAGATTTAGTGAGAAAGTGACACATGACAAGAATTGGTTTCTTTTATTATATTTTATAGATTATAGATTTAAACTAAGTAAAAAATTTCTACAATGTATCTTTTTATAATTATATATACTTTTTATATGTTTTTAAATAATAAATAAAGAACTTTGATTGATTCTCATATATTTATGAGAAAACTACAAATTAGGTCCTTTATGTTTCTGGGTACCTGCAAGTTGGGTCCTTTAGCTAAAATATCTACAAATAACGTCCTTATTTTCGTAGTTTTATACCAATCTGGTCCTTTACACTAACTAAAGTTAAATTTTTCAGTTACATGAAGGGCAGTTTTGTCTTTTTACATTAGTCATTAAAGGATTATTTTGGTAAATAACATAAAGGACCATTTTTGCAATTTACACTAAAATGTTATAATAAGTATTATTTTGTAATTAAATATTTAATAGATGAAATACAAAGTATATATATTTGTAATATTTACGACTTACACTATATATACTTTAAGTTTAATATTTATTTGGGAAACGAAAATGAGTTTTTTTACGGTGGATCCACCCACTTCCGGGAATACACAATTAAACGTTAAGTGTCAGTACGTCCTCCGAACGAGGTTTCGGAATATAAAAGATATTGCTTCGTTTTTTTTTTGTAAAGGGTATTTCTTCGGTAACTTTGTATTATCAACCAACCAAATAAAATAAGTAGTTAAGTGTGTTTCCACTAGTTCATAAAAGGGGCATTCCTCAATATGTAAACCAATTTAACCAAACAATAAGACTACCTAAAAATCGAAAATAATAGTATTCAAAAGCACATAATCAATACAAATCATTAACCCCATCATCAATAGATTTGGGTATTCATAATGTTATTTCAAAATAGTTGTTATAAAAATAGTTGTTAAAAATAAGATCAAAACTAGAGAAGAAAAAAACAATTTACTATATCGGAACACACATGAATAAAATATTTTTGGGAAACGAACGCGAATTAGCATGTACAAAACAAAACGTTTATTCTTTCTACACGGAAACGTAACAAACTAACATGCATAAATTTTTCAAAAAGAATAAGCGTTTTGTTTTGTACATGCTAATCACGTTTGTTTTTCAATAATATTTTGTTCATGTGTGTTCCGATATATAGTAAATTGATTTTTCTTCCCTATTTTGATCTATATTTAACAACTATTTTTTAACCACTATTTTGAAATAACACTATAAATACCCAAATTTGTTCTAATTTTCTGTTACAAATATGAAATATGTTAAACAAACGAATCAATATTTTTTATATTCGAACCTCATTCGGAGAACGTACCGACACTTGACGTTTAATTTTGTATTATCGGAAGTGTTGGACCCACCATAAAAAAACTCATTTTTGTTTCCCAAATAATATATAAAACTTAAAGTATATATAATTTAAGTCGTAAATATTTTAAATAGATTTACTTTATATTTCATCTATTAAATATTTAATTACAAAATAATACTTATTATAACATTTTAGTGTAAATTGCAAAAATGGTCATTTATGTTATTTACCAAAATAGTCCTTTAATGTAAAAAGACAAAACTGCCCTTCACTTAACTGAAAAACTTAACTTTAGTTAGTGTAAAGGACCAGATTGGTATAAAACTACGAAAATAAGGACATTATTTGTAGATATTTTAGCTAAAGGACCCAACTTGCAGGTACCCAGAAACATAAAGGACCTAATTTGTAGTTTTCTCTATATTTATATTGTGGTTCTTAAAAACTCCCCAGCTAACTCCTTTTTTATTTTATTTTCCCTTAGCATCGGACAGCCACAAGCACAAAATACATATAAAATGACAAAAACACCCTTCTCTATTTTTATATAATTTATTATTTCTTTACTTATTTTTCTTGCGTCGTCTTTTCTATCTCTTCACGAGCCACCCACACACACATGCATATGTGCCTTTGTCTACTTCTCGATAAATTGTATCCACACTTAAATTATGAATATAAAATTGTTTGGTTCCGATATATCTTATCACATCCTTTGGAGTAATTTTGTTTTAAGAATATCATACTCTTTTTTTCTTTTTTATCACCCAAAAAGACAACCTATACGAATGTTTTAAGGGATTAAGTAGTGGATAGCGTTATAAATACTTTAAATATAAATACATAAAATATATTTATAATTTTAAATATAAATATATAAAATATAGAAAACTTTAAAAAATAATTTAATCTTTCTTGTTTCAGGTTCAACCTCTCGATTTTACAGTTCAATCACCATTTTCTAGTCCGACCGACCGGTGGGACAAAAAACGGCTCAAGCACCCTAAGCCAGACCTGTTCAATGACCAGTTTTCAGTTCGACCCAAAATATGATTATTTTCCGAGTTAACTTATGTATTAAGCATGTTGTGTTCAGATTGATTTGTTTATAAATAGTTTATATTAGCCGACTCAAAACATGATTATTTTTCGTTTCTTATTTGTGTTTTGTTTTGGTTCGTTTTCGTGTCGTATTAAATGACCACCCTTATTAGCTAATATATCTAGCTAGTTTACTTAAGGTTCAACTTGAACATGACCCTGTTAATAAATGAGTCTTCTTAAATATAACTTAGTTAGTTTTAAGGTTAAGAAATCATATTTAGAGTTGTGTTATGAAGTTATGTTGATATTTAAAGTTGAGACTTCTGATTTTCAATTGCTACTATTACTATATACTAAAAGAAAAATTAGCTTTTTTTTTGTCTTGCATTGTCACTAGCTCACTAAAGGGAAAGGGTACTGCTGCGGCAAACCTGCAGGACTAGGAGAATGCCGCACAACATATGTGTCGCAACCTCTACGGCAAGTTGGCAACATCACGGCTACAAATTTCTCGGCATTGTGAAGCCAGGAGTTGTGGTCAAACTAGACGTTGCCTAACATGCATATTTGACCAAATTAATAAATATATTTTTTCTTTCCTTATTAATACTTACTTTCTCTTGCTGATACCTACTATATTCACAAATTCGCTACTATCTCTACATAAACTTTACACATACAAAACCAAAATCACTTTGAGAAGATGGATATGAAAAGATATCTTCCATCCGTTTCTTTAGAGGGGCTCTCCTCGAATGATAGTGGTCTCCAATTCTTCTATCAGATTATCGTGAAAGCCAAAGCTGACACGACAACGTACGTAAAAAAGAACGGTGCTACGTGATCATGAGACGGGTCCAAACACTAATGTGATTATTTCGGTGATGGCCCAAAATACGATGACGGTACCCTACTCGGATTCGATTATGACCCATTACTTGATTTGTGCACCTCTGCGGTCTACCCTACAAAATTATCCAATTTTTCCCATGATTTGGACTTTGGTCTCCACCACTTTGTGTTGCCCACCTGGCCACCTTGACAAAAATTTTGTAGTCCAGCTCATGGAGGCCCACTTATCGGCCCATTTCTTTTTTAAATCCCAGTTGACTTTTGTCCCAAACAAGGCAACAATGATATATAAATTTTTTGACTAAATTGCCACTTGGATCCCTAAGTTTGTACCGATTAGACCACTTTAATTTTATAAAAGAATGTTATTTCCACAATGCGACGGTTACTCGGTTAGGCCCTAGTTGTCACCTTTCGACTTGGACATGTGTCGCGCGTTTCAGCGACGAGGTCTCTCGTTTGCGAGTTAGCCACACGCGTTTATAGAAAAAAAAAATTAGTTTGTCTCAAGTGTAAACATCTAAAGTTAGGGGTTAAAATGATAATTAACTCAAAGCTGGGGGTATAAGTTGAAACTAAGTCAAAGTAGGGAGGATAAACTCGTAAATAAACTAAAAGCCAAAAGACAACTAACGGTTAAAAAGGAGGGGGTCACCGACCCCTCTATTAGTATTATGACGTCACGATGCGACCGTCAAGTCTCGCGTATCAGTGTATGTGACTTCATTAAACACGTTGATAAAAAAAAATTTCATGTCTGACATGTTACAATATTAACTCGTAATGCAACATATATTAAAAGAAGGAAACGTATCAAAACATAGATGTCAAAATGATAACTAAGCTAAAACCAATGTGTTAAAATCATAAATATATCAAAGAAGAGTGAGTCAAAATGATAATAAATCAAAGCGAAGAGGTCAAAGTCATAAACGAGGAATACTAATTAATTAAAGTACGTTCAATTACCGGTATCCATAAACTCTTAACTGTTACTTTGGTTCATTATAAATTTATATTTAATTAGTTCACTTGCTTTTTTGTTGTTGTTGTTGTTAATGAGTAGGATTCGTTTGTTCTGTCACTAATACTACACTTAGGTATTGTTTGGTATATATAAAAATAAAAAAGTATGTGTTTGGTTTGCCACTGTAATGACTTGCCTATTACATCAAGTAATTACATTCTCTCTAAAAAAGTATGTGTTTAATCCATCCACTCCCATATTTTTTTATTCATTCAAGAGGTGAAATAGTTTTTTAATTCAAGACTAAAACCATAATCTAACCTAAGACCCCATGAACAAACTCAAGACTGCATGAACCGACTCATGTCTTGACCCACGACTCGAATCATGACTAAACTTATATTTCGACTAATAAACCAAACCACGATCCAGCTAGTAAACCGACTCATGCCCCGATACATTAACCGAATCATGACCCAAACGTGAATTGGCCCATGGCCTAAACCATGAACCGAACCATGATTTGACTCATGAGTCATGACATTACCCATTCTTCGAACAATGGCTCGAACCATGAGCCAACCCGTTACCTAACCCATGCCCTGAACCATGACCCGGCCCATTACCTGAGCCAGGATTCAACCTATGAAGCTATCCATAACCAAATCCATGAACCAAATCATGACCCGATCCATGAATCGACTAATGTCTTGACGCAAGTATTGAACCATGACCCGAACTAGGATCCAACACATGCCCTAACTCATAACCATGACAAAGTGCTTTTGTCATTTTTGATGAATTGTATTTCATTCATTTATTTTTTTTTCTGTCTACCAAATCACACCAAATAATGATTCATTTCATTATTATAAGGTAACTGTTTTGGTAAAAAAACTTATAAGGTGACTTTAAGAAAAAAAAATTAAAAGAGGAAGTGAGCTTTTCAAAAAAAAAAATTAGAATATCGTGTAATATAGTTTTGTAAAAATGAATACGACTCAGAATATAATGAAGTAAAATGTAAAGTACGCAACAATGATGTACGAGGATACCTCTTGTGACATCCGTAAAAAAATAATAATAATAATAATAAAATAAAATTTCATTTTTAAGCTTTATATTTATTGTTTGCTTTCAATCAACAAGAAATCAAACACATCTTAGTCCAACTTATGTATTAAACTTAACGTTGAAACCCATGTATATATTTTTTTCTAAAATCGTAAAACGAGAGCAATTGGCAACATTAATTAAATTTATAACCCAAAACTTTTATAAAACCAACTTCTAATAATCCATTTATAATTAACCAAAACTTATAAATCTACCAACTTATGCAGGTTACTAACTTATATATGACTAATTAAATTAAGTTATTTAAATCACCCCTAAACTTGAAATATAAATAATTGCATATGTAAGTATATATATATCACTAAAGAAGACGAACTTATCTACTTTAACGTAAACAACTTCTTAAAACTATATCATCAAAGATATTTAATTTGAAGCCTATAGTATATATCTCCTTTAAAGAAGATTCTAGGCCATCCATACACACATCATCAAATATGAAATGGTCATTGCAACATGTATGTCCATGACTCATCTCATCGATGTATAATATATCTTAATCCACTAGCAACCTTATCCTTCTCCAACATTAAAAACTCATTCATAACCTACACACATGAACCCAAAACTTACTCTCCCTCTCACGTATCCATACATACACAATCCACCACCTTTAGTTCCTATCACACTCTCCACCACCTTATCCCTCACTAAAATTTCAAGATTTCAATTCTCTCATAAAGTGATCGTCGTCTATCAACAAATAGAGGTTTAAAGTAATAAAAGTACTATGCAAGTAACAACGTCGATGTTGGTTGGACGACGACAGAGTCGTTGCCGGCTTGTTACCAGGCAGTTGGAGCCCTTGCCAGAAACAGTATATGTACGTAGCACCAGGATAAGCGGGTCTCTCGGATACCACGATCAAGCTTTGATCAACTAGTCAAAAAGCAATCAACATGGATAACAAGTTGAGAACGAGTCGGATGCAAGTGGGTTCAAGTATATAAAACAAGTAAAGAGGTATAACCGAGCACTAAAGGAATTTAAATTTTGTTAACGATTTACATGTGTGCTACGTGTATATATGTTGAGCTCTAACACATAAATAAAACGGGATGTAAAATATGAACGTGTACAAATTGTAGTTATTGTATTATGATGTGCGTGAAAGCATATATATTTTTAATAAATATTTTTCACACAAATTTAGTTTCAAAAAGGGTTTTCACCAAAAAATACTAAATCACACACAATAGGCAAGTGTACCTATCGATTAGTAATATAGTAAAAGGTAAGAACCGGATATCAATCCGTGGATACGGTGGCTCTCGATAATGAATTTTTGTTGATGTTCAACCGATCGAATAAGCAAGTTGGTTTTTACTAACACTAAGACTAAAATACTAAACTAATGAGATATTACAGTTAAAATAATATATTATATAGACTAAAAATCCACTTAGCTAAGATGATAAAGAACACTAATGGTGTGACACCCCGCCCGGCGGCGGAAACACCGGGCTGTCATTGGAATTGGATATCCATAGCAAACAAAGCACATGGTATTTATTTATTAAATTCTAATAATAATATCATAAGTTTGGAACATGAGTCTTAAATATAAACGACAAAGGTAATAAAACCGAAATAGTAAATGAAATTGTCTTTTTATTATTCTAGGTCCAAGGCAATCCTATGTCTTGGCAAAAGCAGCAAAACAATATCAAAGCACCACCTGAAATATGTGAAAATAAAGTTAGCTAATTAAAGCTAGTGAGTAAACCACAGTTGATAAATAATAGTATAGAAATCCGAGATCATCATAATATGCTGCGCAATCTTACGTGTATAGCTATTTCATCATATTACTCAACCCTTGACCATAGAACACATAGAAACAAGAATCATAGACCCCGCAGGGTAACCTTTAGCAACAAGTCATGAGGAACCACTCATGTTACAATTAGTGATAACTGTTATTTAACCGTCATTTAACCGTCTCGATGTGTAAGTTATCAAAAATTGTCTTAGCATCGAAGGGACATAGTAGCATAGCAACAAGCATCACAGTATAGTAACTAGTAACCATAGTATAGAATCGCCGGGTTTAAATCACCTATCGATGTTGTAAAGTGTAGGTGGGTTTGTCAGACCATTAGCGCTAACATTGTACCGGTGGAAATTACAAGTAATATACTACTTTAAACTACCACATAAGGATTGCATCTTGTCGCGAGTCAAGACTAACACATTTTATGATCTCTTTTGAAAAACAAATAGAAAATTGAAAACATTGTATAGTAACTAGAAACATATTTCAGCCCCAAAACGTAATAGTAAAAAGGGGAGTGAATTTACTCACCTTGAAACTCGGGCTCGAAATAAATAGCAAACCAACCAGATAGAAAACATGGAACGTCCAAATACTAGGATCACCTAAGTATATAAATGATCCTAACTTAGCAAACATATAGTATAGAAAACTAGAATATGAGCATTTAGAAATCTAAGGTAATTTGGAATTCTAGGGTTTCGAGTTAGGATATGGGGATTTTTCGACACACAATTAGAAATATATAAGGTTGTTTAATTCATAACGTTGGAAAATGACAATAGAAATGACAACAACTTTTTATAAACAATGGTATTACAAATAATATGTCTTTTTCACGAAAACTATTTAACGTCACAAAACATATTATATATCAAGGAGATATTTAAAACATGTCCCACAGTTTTAAAAGTATAAAGAAAATCCATATGAAAGTCTATTATTTATAAACCAGTATGTATTTTATAAGTATTAAAATGCATTTTTATATTATTTTAAGAGTGTCAAAAATACTTGTAATAATTACATTTACAAAACTAGTTTTATATAAAACCAAGGTTTGGCTATATTTTATAAGATCTTTGCATTCTATTATTTATATATTGTTGTATTGGTATTAAATTTAGGACAAATAACAAAAATGGGTAGCATTGTAGCTAAACAAATAAAAATTAAGTATTGCAGCGCCTAGTTTCGAACCCACGACCTAAAAGTCATAACCCACATTTTAACCAACTGCACCGCACACTCATTTGTTATTTGGTTTTGTTTTTAAAACTATTAAACTGGTCTCAAAAGACACCCCCAATTTCCTATAAACCCTAGTTTCCTAAATCAACAAATTGATTGATTGAATGATTTTGAAATCCAACACAAATATAGGGCTCTGATTCTACATGTGATCACGACCATTTTAACATGATGAACTTACTTGATTGGTGACGAATCGAATCGAAAGAGATGAAGAGCAATAACATGACAGCTTGAGATTTCAAATGATAGTTTGAGGTTGTTAAAATTCAATTCAACTTCCAGGTTTTGTCTAGATGATATGGTAAACAAATATCCTTGATCTATTTCGGAAATAAATAACGAATTCGCGAAGGTATTGACAGTTGCAGGTTCGCGTAGAAAGAAGACTCATGGATTATCTTGAGTAGATTTTGATTGAAGTTGAAGTTGCAGAAAGTTTCAACAGACGTTTGCGAGTGTTCGGTTAAGTTTAATTGATTCATTGAGGTCGATTTGTTTTCAAACGCATTCGGGTTTGAAACCGAAAGTAATGGAATTTATTGACTAGTTAATTACCTAATTTAAGTTTGATTAAGTGAGGGTTACAAGTTCGGAGCATTTAGAAGAAAGCTTGGGATGCTTAGTTTGTGTTTTAAAAACTGAAACGTCAAGATTTTAGATGCTCGCCGGAGCTTCGGAATGGATTGATCAGAAGTGAACCATAAGACATTAATAAGTTGGTTCAATTGGGTCACGAAGTTCGAATTTTGAATAAAAAATCTAAAACCGGTTTAATTGCAACCAAAATTGATTAGAAGAGGTTCTAGGGGTTGCCGGAAGTTGACCGGAGTTTAGCCGGAGGCGATAACGGAAAAACGGGCTGGGTATAGGAGTTGGGTTTTGCTTTATTAAATATTTACAGGTTTGCTCCCTTATGTTTCATTGTTAACTTAAATGGGTTTAAAACTTTGAATACAAGTTTTGAAGTTGACCTTTTCAACCCGAAGTTAATTAAAACTTCATTTTAACCAACTATCTTAACCGAGTTAACTCGAAACGCTTATATAATTTACGTTTTTATATCTTTACGTTATTTTTGGGCATCGAATGAGTTTTTTTGTAAACTTAATAGTACTTGACGTGGTTAATATTTATAATTCTCTTTTACAACTTATGATTTATAAAATTTTGAGATTTAATTATTGTAATTAGTAATTAACTAGTAAATGTTAGATAATAACTCGACCATTTTATTAAAGATGATGTAACATAAAAGTCCGACATATTTATTCATATTAATAATGACACATTACATTTTTGAGAAAAATAAATAGGAACTAACAATGTATTCGGGTTTGAGTCGGGCATTCGGGTTCGGGTTTTAGGGCAGATGTCACAGTCTCCCCTCCTTATAGAAATTTCGTCCCGAAATTTACTCAAATTGAAACAGAAAATGAAACGAAGGGATAAGATTATTTAGCTTTCCGTTGGGTCCTCACGTTCCCAATCTTTTTAAGAACTTTGAACAGTGACACATAGATATTACTGGCATTGTAGTTATTTCTATGAGAGAATTTCATCCATGGAAGATGAATGTTTTGTTTGAAACATGATTTTAAATAATCGAGATTAAGAGGTTATTTATTTTTAATTTGCTTTTGAATCGTTGAGAGTCGTCTATTTAACTCTTTTTGAATCGTGAGAGTTCGGTTGATTTAATTGTGTGGAGATTCGAATAAAAATTATTTGTTACTCATTCAAGAAATGGAATAAGTTCTCCATTCGAATACAATGTTTTAGGTAAATAGGTTTAGGTTGATTTAAATGAAGGTCATAAATAATCATGACTAAAAGAACGAAAGAAACGAATAAAGTAATTGTACGTATAGTTAAACGAATTAGAAGCAATCAGTCAAATGAGTAAACAAATCGAGTGAAAATAGAATGATTAAATGTAGTCTAACTCTACAAGTTGACCATGAGATTACGCTTTCCATGATAAATGTACTTACGTTACTTAGCTCTTTTTATTTGAATAAGAATATGCTTAGTCTCGAGGAGTGAAATTAGAATACAGCAACTTGAGTACTAGGTAATGATGATGCCAAAAGATAATATGAGAAAATAATCGTTAAACGTTGATTTTTATATGTTAAGAAATGATTGTTGATTTCTGCATAGGTTCCATTAGTAATTGGTTGCTATTTTGGATCAACTTAAAATTTAGTTTCTGTTACTCAATGAGATATGATAGGTATTATTATACGCATAGAATATTTAGAACAACACAATCATCACAAATTGCAGACCACGCTTTATTTGACAGTATGATAGAAACATTTATATATAGGAAGTATCAGCGACGTATCCACCATGCTCCTGTCATACCACATTTGTGGCATTGCCCTCAAACACATGACAAAACTTGCTATGGTTTCCATGCACCAACTTTCATAATTCCGTGTGCACCCGTAATTATTTTAGTTTTTGCATAGACCACACAGTTCATTCGGTCACGTGCAAGTCAGATGTACACAAAAGTTTCTAAATCAAAATGATAATGATACGCAAATTGGTGATTCGATAGGATTGAGCTAATAGATGGTCATTGCTCTTGTAAATAGCATTGTTGACTGCCATCGCTAGTCAAATTCGAGTACAAAAATTGTAGCAACTTAAGTTTTTGAAAAACCAACTTTATGTGTGAGAGATGTAGATGTCGATTGTTCATGGTATTGTCAAGTGTACCTATCGATTAGTAATATAGTAAAAGGTAAGAACCGGATATCAATCCGTGGATACGGTGGCTCTCGATAATGAATTTTTGTTGATGTTCAACCGATCGAATAAGCAAGTTGGTTTTTACTAACACTAAGACTAAAATACTAAACTAATGAGATACTACAGTTAAAATAATATATTATATAGACTAAAAATCCACTTAGCTAAGATGATAAAGAACACTAATGGTGAAGTCAATTTCTTAAAAGTATAACTAGACTCCGGTTATAGATATCTAACTAAAATGATTCTTCGGAAAATTAGAACGATAAACACATCATATCACCTAAAATCATGCACTTGAGCTCAATTGATTTCTTTTCATGTCAAGAACTAAAGATAAACTAGTCATCCGTTAAGATATCCTAATTTCATAATTAAAAGAAAACTAGAACGATAATCACATCCTAATCACCAATAATTACATAAAGTAGACAAAATTATGAAATATTCCAACTTGTAATTCTTAAACTAAGTCATGCAGATCTAGATATTGTGGCCACAATTCCAAACCTACACATTTTAAGAAATTACAACATCACAATTATCTTTTCAAACATCTTGTGAAGGAAAGCATACTTGTCTAATTTCATGCTATCTAACATTCCAATCATCATTTCTAATATCATGGCATAAATCCTACAAAATTTATTTATAAGATTTACAAACAAATATCAAGAAGATGGGTTTTTCAACATGTCAACTTCCTAACATTCATCAACATCACATGACAATAAAATTTGGACAAGCATACAACATCAATGAAACATCAACATAACTTCATCATTGAACTTGACATAAAACATCACCAAAAGTTCATATGTAATTCATCATCAAAACATAAGTTTAATCCTAATCTAGATAATATAAGTGTTTAACCCAAAAGGTTTACAAAAACTACAACAAAGATGACAAAACTACCTAAAAACATAATTAAAAACTACTAATATACAAACCACTAGCAAGCAAGGAGAAGGATAGATGATTCTTGAATCTTCTATGGCTTCCAAGGACTCCAAAAACACTTAAAAATGGTTGGTTTTGAGTGAAAATGGCTCCCCACTCTCCATAACACGAAATGGATGAAAATGAGGCTTTTTATACAATTCTGTAGATGTGCACTACCTGGAGCACGGCCGTGCTCCAGGTAGTGCTCGTAGCTACAGTACTAACTTTCTTGCCCAGACACTTTACAGTTTCCTTTTTTAGCTAAATCTCGATTCTCGTCTCGAGGTTGGAAGAGCACGGTCGTGCTTAGACTAAGCACGGTAGTGCTTGGGTCAAAATGTGCAGCACTACCTGGTGCACTACCTGTGCTTGGTCTGAGCACTGCCTGTGCTTGGTCTGAGCACTACCTGTGCTTGGTCTGAGCACGACCGTGCTCAGACCAAAATGTGCAGCACTACCTGGTGCACTGCCTGTGCTTCCGGGCTCGAAGATCTGAGCACGACCGTGCTTGGTCTGAGCATGACCGTGCTTGGTCTAAGCACTGCCAGTGCTTGGTCTGAGCATGACCATGCTCAGACCAAAATGTGCAGCACTACCTGGTGCACTACCTGTGCTTGGTCTGAGCACTGCCTGTGCTTGGTATGAGCATGACCATGCTCAAATCTGAACTTTGTCAATTTTTGCACCGAAACTCTTTTTTTCTTCATTCTTTTCATCGGTGGTTGTTACATTGGCTGTAAAATCACAAAAACTACAAATAAGTACTTAAACGAATGAATTTACAACCGATTAATAACCTTTTTTGGGTTAAATGTGAAGAGCAAATACGTATATTTTTGGGTTAATAACCATTAAACCACTTAACCACCTACGAACACCATTGCAAGATGTGAATCGCAGCTAAAACAGCTGACAACGCCTCCATCCACCCTCGTAACGACCACTTAACATCATCAAATAACAGAAACTAAAAAAAGACGAAGGCAAAGGCAACATAATCGGCCTGAAATGGGAAATTTTGGTGGTTCCGATACAGAGACAATAGTGTCTCCATTTCTTGTCCGTTACAAAACCCATAAAAATGAAAAACCATCGGTTCACACATTACAAATACACATATACTCACAAACCTACTGATGTCCAACAACACAATTACAAGAATAGTCTCATAACAAAAAATGACAAAAGATGAAAAGTAACGAAAACTTATGTTAAAAATCTAAAACCTAAAAATTTACTATTCATGCACTTTCTAAATTATACATAGTATAATACCGTTGGTTACGAAATCTCATGTTGGAAAAATATATATATAAATGATAGGTCTTGGTTTGGTAGAAGTTTTGGTTTGTCCCACATAGGAGGGGAGACCAAACTTGGAATGGTTTATAGGCAAAAAGCTCCAAGACACATTTGTATTATTATGTTGTGTTCTACTCTAAAGCCTACCCACGCGCAGGGGGGGGTGCAGAAAAATGGATTCGAGGTTGGAAATCACATTAGACTTGCGACGCCCGCGCGACCTGCGGACACGAATGTAGCTACGAAAACCCAGAATCGGACCGGGTTGTTTTTGTGTTTTAACAACAAAACTGGCAGAATTTCAGTTTTTCACAGCAGCATTTCGACTTTGTTTCAGGCAAGTGTTAGGTCCGGCAGAACCCTGGGAACAGACCGAGAATCTGTTTAAGGGAACTGTGTCAAACAATGAATTCAATTGATCACTCAATAGATTGTCGAGCCAAGTTGATCAATTAGAAAGTAATCGAGAAATGCTCTGATACCAATCGAAGAAAATAGATCGATGAATTGTAATGAAATTGAACAAAAAGATGATACGACCTTCAATAGTTTCTAGCATTCTAGTTTTTAGAGAATCATGAACAATTACAAGGAAAATGACTTTTAAAACAAAATCAAAGAAATTGTTATATCTTATACGGGAGAAGATAACCTATAACAAACTCTTGTTAATGGACATTAACAAATAACAACTAACTAATCTCTCAACTTCAACACTAACAGCCCTCCTACTTTTGGTATTAACACGTTAAGCCCCTGAACTTCTAATTATATTTTACTTTAACCCGACTTATTTCAACACTATATTAAACGTTTTTGCTTGAATTTGAACTTGTATATGACCGATTAAGAGAGACAAAGTATACATCTTCTTCTTGACCACTTGATCAAAAGATCATTACATGACACATATATATATCCATGTGAACATGATTAACATTCACAACTTACATGTAATCTCTCAAATGATTCTTTATAGGTATATTGGTTTTCATTGGTCCTAACTATTACATGTTGTCTTCTACCTGTTCCAACTATTGAATTGGCTGTCAACGGTCCCAACTTTATTACCTTGGTAACCACTGGTCCCGTCGTTAATTTTTTTTAACGCCGTTAAGTTTTTTCCAAATTCAATACCGATGTTATAAGCCTTTTGATCAGAACGATAATATAAGTCGATTGATGGAAAAGTTACCTCAAAACGGCGCTCCGAACAACGAAATAGTGCTTCAATCGGGTGTTTAAACCTAACGGTGCTTCAATCGGATGTAAAAATTTTATCGTTCAGAGAGTCTTTTCAAGAAAACTTTTACATCAATCGACACGTATTATCCTTCCGATCAAAATGTCTAAAACATCGGTCTTGAATTTGGAAAAAACTTAACGACGTTAAAAAAAATTTAACGACGGGACCAGTAGTTACTAACGTGATAAAAGTTGGGACCGTTGACAACCAATTTAAAAGTTGGGACCAGTAAAAAACAAAAGGTGATAGTTGGGACCGGTGAAAACCAATATACCTTCTTTATATGTGCCATCATTTCTTCTTCAACTTACTTACACTCTCCTAAATACATCAAAGAGAGATTCACTTCAATTCACAGTTACATAAAAAATGGTGGATGGGTTATTGCCTTCATTGGTGATGGTGCTAGTACAGTTTGAGTTTGCAGGTATGAGCATTTTCTTCAAGCTCGCCATGGCTTCTGGGATGAACCCTTTCATCCACATCGCATATCGTCAAATCTTTGCTGTTCTCGTCTTCGCACCTTTAGCTTATTACATTGAAAGGTACAATTTCTAAATCAAAACAATTTCTAATGAACTTATGTACACTATATGATTTACATCACTCTTTTTGGTCAGTTTAACAATTAGAATCTTTATTTGATTCGTAGAGGAAAAAGACCTCCAATGACGACGCCCGTTCTCGTCCTTGTTTTCTTGTGCTCCATTTTTGGGTACGTTGCGTTTATCATAGTCGATCTCTCAGTTGCCAAATATCAAAAAACAGTTAAATAACTTCATATTTAAACACCCTTAGATCTAAAAACACACCATGTTTTGAAATCACATGTGAACAAAACCAAATTAGTCCTACATATAAAACTTTAATTATATATATACCTAGCGTGCTTTGATGCTGGGGATGTCTCTTCAAGTAATAATATAATATTATATTAATACATAATATTGCTTGGTATGACTCGTCGTAATTAGTCTACATGCGGAGTAAGAATGTCATTTCTTCGACTTTTTTTGACATGCGACTGAATAAAATGTTAACATACATGGTGACCTAGATAAAAGAGGAGGGAAATGACATTTTTACCCCTCAGATGCAGGGCGCGTGAGGAGATTTAACGGAAAATTGAATGGAGCTAGTGTTTGGGACCATTTCTGTTAGAAAATAAAATCCTAAGGACCAAAACAGTTAAGATGAGACTAAACTGTTAATGGTATCAAAACACAGTGACAAAAACTGCAGTTTACTCTTTTGAGTTTAGAGTTTGTTTTCAGGTTGACAATGAACCAAACCACATACTTTGTTGGCTTGAAGAACTCGACGCCAACCATCGCGTGTGCACTGTCCAATCTACTGCCGACGATCACTTTTGTCCTTGCGGTCCTATTCAAGTAATGACACGCTTTGATGTTTTTAAGCATGCACGTACGTGCTAACCATTATAACCCAAATTTTTTATATTTGTGCAGGCAAGAAACTGCAAAGTTGAAGACTATGGGTGGACTGGCAAAGGTGATGGGAACAATGATCGCGGTGGCGGGTGCGATGCTATTGTCCCTGTACCATGGACCCATCATACCCATTCGTGAATCAGGCATTCATTTACGCGTTTCATATAATGTGACTAATATTCGTCCTGATCAAGCGAACCTCGTTGGACCTTTACTAGTCATCATTAGTGCTTTCAGTTGGGCAATATGGTTCATTATCCAAGTAAGCTTTTGTAGTATCTGGTTTTGTTAACACAACTTAATTTGCTGATGGTGATGGTAACTTAACAAAGTTTAATTCAGGCGAAAATGATCAAAGCGTATCCTGCTCCCTATTCGAGCTCAGCTTTGATGGTAGCAATGGCGACCATTGAATGCTCACTATTTGGTGTGATCATGGTGCCGGATACACGAGAATGGTCGTTGTTTCCTGCCATCAGAGCCATGTCTTGTATATATGGGGTATGTTATAGTTATATGACTCGAATATATTGAAGTTAACTCATCATTTATCCAAAATATTCTTACATACGCATATCATTGCAGGGGGTTGTTTGTTCGGGGATTGCGGTTTGCATGATATCATGGTGTATCCAGAAAAAAGGACCGCTCTTCGTTTCAGTGTTTAGCCCGTTGATGTTGGTTATAGTAACAGCTTTGAGCTGGGCATTTCTACATGAGAAATTATATCTTGGAACGTATGTAAACGACACCATCGGCTAATAAAACACATATTTCTTGTGTATAACCACCATTATGATACACTGTAACTAATACAAACTAGTTTGATGATTTATTGCAGGGTGATAGGGTCAGTGTTGATTGTGATTGGACTCTACTGTGTGTTATGGGGAAAGAGCAAAGACATGAAGCCTCGACAACCCCATAACGTTCGTTAGTACGTAGATCTGATGAACCCGAACAAAACCCTTAATATCTTAATTTATCAATTCTTCAAACTGCTAAATCCTGGTTTTTTCATCACTTTACCATCTTCAAAAACTTTCCTAATTTGAGTTGCTTCATCCCATTTCTTGTTTGATGAGTACAAATTCGAGAGCAACGAGTGGTACCCAAAATCACTCGACTCCATTTTAGACAATTTCTTCCCGATAGCCTCCCCAACCTCCATGTTCATACTAAATCTACAGGCACTCAATAAAGCTCCCCAAACAGCAACACTGTCTAATGCGGCACAATCACTATGTTTCTGATAAATCCCAGTTTTGATCACCTCATACGCATCTTCCAAACTATTGGCCCGTCCTAACATGTCTATAATGCAAGTCCAGTGCTCTAGACTTGGTTGAATCTTGTACTTTGTAATCATCAGGTCAAAAAATTTACATCCATCTTCAACTAGCCCGCAATGGCTACAAGAGGATAGCAAAGACGTGAATGTAATGGCATCGGGTGCATACCCATTGACCTCCATTTGACTGAAAAGTTTACCAGACTCACGCCCTTGGCCATTCATCCCGTATCCTGAAATCATTATGTTCCAAGAGCTTTGATCTTTCTTGAAATCAGTTTGCATAAACAACTCTTTAGCCTTCTTTAAATTTCCAATCTTGGCAAATGCATCAATCAAACTATTCATAATTTGTGTCTCGTAAGCTAGACCGTATTTCAAGATATATGCATGAAACAACTCAAGATAATTAGCTGAGGCAGTTAAAGATCCTTGAAGTAATGAAATAACTGTTACCGAATCTGGTCTGTACCCTGTTTCCGATTGCATTTGCTGAAAGAGTCTAAGACCAGTGGAAGAACATCCAAATTCCATATAACGATAAATCATAATATTCCATGTAACGATATTTTTTATACACATCGAATTGAAAAAAAGTTCAGCGTGTTCTGGGCAACCGCATCTCATATACATGTCTATCAAGGCGTTTCCTACAATAAGATGTGAAGAAAATCCTTTAAAAAGACTAAACCCGTGGAACATATTAGCCTGCTTTAAAGAATTCATTTGTCCACATAACTGACACATGGTGACGATGGTTATAGAGTCTAACGATACCTTGCTACGAACCATTTGATGAAAAAGATTCATCCCGTTTTCAATCTGATCATTTAGAATATATACCGCAATTAGTGCATTCCACGTCGCAGTATTCGGGCGGTGAGTACAAGAGAATAAAATCTCAGCTGTTTTCACATGTGAACACTTTCCGTATGCATCCAACAGTGCAGTAGACAAAACAACATCATGTTCAACGTCCAGACCCCTCTTTATAATCATTAAATGGATTAATCTAATCCTTTGAATATCTCTAAAGCTTGCATAAACAGGAAGTACATTAGCAAACGAGAACGAATCAGGCTTCATGTCTGGTTCCACCACCATCCGTTCATATATCTCTGCAGCCTCCCGTTCATAACCTTCATGTTTATACGCTGCGATTAGTGCATTCCACGACACTAAAGTCTTGCTAACCAAGTCTCGTTCAAATACCATTTCAGCATAGTGAATCATTTCACATTTGGCATACATGTTACAAACTGCAGTTCCTAACTGCACATCAGAATATAAACCAATGCTGATCAAATGCCCATGAATGCTCATTCCGATACTAACTTCCCTAGCACGAATAACACTCGAAAGTAAAGCTAAGAACGTAACAACATTAGGAACAAGATTTTCAGCTCGCCTTAAGCATAAAAAAAGCTCAAAAACTTTTGACGAGTTCGGGTTTTGTGCATAACCTGTAATCAATGAGTTCCAAGTGACTATATCCTTAAGAATTGCATCATCAAAAACTCGTTGAGCAAGATCCACCCTACCCATTTTACTATACATCGAAATCAACGAATTTACCACACGAACGTCGTTGTCAAACCCATTTTGTTTCACATAATCATGTACAAAATAACCTTTTTTGATGTTGTTCAATTCACCACAAGCCCTAATCACATGACAAAGAGAATGGACATTTGGAAAGAAACATAACTCCATCATCTTTTCAAAAGCATCAACAACATCCTCAACGGTTCGATTAACACCAAACCCATGTACTATACAAGCAAACAAATCCCCATCATTTCTCACAGGCATTTCATCAAACACCTTGTAAGCACTGTGAAGATCTCCATATTTCAAATACATCTGTAATAAACCTCTCCCAGCATCAACACAACATCCATAAACTCCGGATTTAAGCAAGTACCCATGATTCGCATATCCAGCATCAAGATTTGGCAGAGAAGAACATGAACTGAGGAGTGAATGAAATGTAGAAATTTGAGGTTCTGAAAAGGGGAGAAGTTTGTTGAACAGAAAAAAGAAAAGGGGTTGCCGGTGTTTATGGATTTGGCTACATGATTTGATCAGGGCGTTCATATGGAGGTGTTTTCTTCTTTAGATTCTGGCGGGAAAATCACAACAGTTGATGATAATTGTTTACCAATGAATGAAAGAAATGGGTTTTTTTTATAGCAACTAGTAACAATGCTAGATAATGGATATATGTATCAGAACTTGTTGAATGTCTTCTTCGTTAGCTTCAAAGTATGTAAGTTTTAGCTTTTAAGAAATATCAAGGATTAATCTTCATGGGTTATTGGTTACAGTTTATGGAGTTGGAGTTTAGTACTTGACTTTTGATTGTCAATAGAAAGTTTTATTTTAGTCACATGAGTTTTATGTTATTTTCTAGTTCTATTGTTTAAGCATATCCAAACTACATTGAACAAATTAAATGCAATGAATAATAAAATCTAGTTACTAGTACCTTGTCTAGTGAGCAAACTAAAGCAATTATGTGTTTGATTCATGGTAAATTTTACATTAATCTATTCGTATCTTACTTCCGATTAAAGGCCTTAAAACTTAGTTTCAAATTCGAAAAAACTTAACAGCGTAAAGTATTTTTTTAACTGTAATAGTATAATATATTAATCTAGGATTAACTTTTTTTTATTTTGTTATTTTTTATCAAAAGGGGTATTCTAGTCATTTAACACACACTTAGCTGAAAACTCAATGAAAGTTAGTGTCACGGGCCATCGATGTTACGCTTTCGAAAACATTAAGGACCATACATGTAATTTTTCAAAGTTAAGGATTATATATGAAATATGGGTAAAACACAAAGACCATTCGTGTAATTAAACTCTAATAATATAAACTAAGGGGCTGTTTGTTTTACCTTTTAATGGTTCACTTCAGTGCTTAATCATTCAGATTCAGCATTTAGAGCGTTTGTTTCATAAAAAAAGAGCATCTGAATGGTTTAGTTAAATGCTGAATGGTTAAGAGATTGAAAGATGTTGAATGGAACTGAATGGAGCGTATACCAAACTTACCATCACCTGAAGTTCTACCTCAATATCACTCCCATTGATACAGCCTCTTAATGGTTCAGACCTCTTAACCATTCAACACTTAATGATTCAGATATTACCAAACATCCCTAAGTTGAAAGTAGTTATGTAAAGTGAATTTAATAGTTTATTTATAGAAATTACAAAAACATTGGTTTGATCAAGTTAATTGGAGAGCACAAATTTAATGTTGCCCAAAGATAGAATTGATGAAACCCCTTAAAAGTCGTCATTCCTCTTATATCTAAAGGATGAAGATCCATCTCAAAACTTTATGTCTCCTGAAACCACTACACCAATCCCCTCATGTTTATTCAACTTCATCCTCTGTGGTGTTGATCATAACATATCTGGGCTAATCCAAATATCAAAATGTCGAGCCCATACTCGATGGCTAGCCCATGTTACTCGTCTGATGACGATATGTCTAGTAAAGGAACCCCAGATCGGGTGTTTAAGGAGCCTGAATATCCGGTTGTAATTGTAGACCAGAAATATTGTTCTAATTATCCAGTGCAGTTAATATTTGAGAAGAACCACGAGGCCGAAGATAAGTTCAAAATAAGTGATGATGATGGGAATATTTTGTTTCGAGCCCAAAAGAAGAAAGGTGGCTATCGTAATATGGTTGACGAATCAGACAAAACGGTTATCTCTTTTGCAACGAAAGTAATTTCTCTTACCTATTTATGATAATGTTAGATGTCTTTAAAGATATTTTAATAGTTAATTGATGTATCTTACAACGAAAAGGTTAAATGTTTAAATCCTGTAAGATAAATAGTATATTTTAATAGTTTAACAAATGTATCTTATATGATAATGTTATATGTTCCATTGGACATTTACAGCTAAAAGAGTTGTAAAAAAAGCGTTAGATATTATATGCGAATTTGCAAATGAATTACCTCATGAGAAACAATTTGCCATGATCTATCCAAATAACCTATTGGTAGAACTAGGGGCAAGCAACCCCTAATTCAAACTTTATTTTTATTATCATTATATACTTTTTCATTGTAAATTTAACCAATAATATTTGGAATAAGAAACTAGAAAATAAGATTATACCATTTTAATAAATGTTTTCAAACTACGCATTTTTGATAATTGAGTTTTAAAACTACACTACTTTAGTAAAAAAAATAAAAAAAGTTAAAATGAGTGAATCCCCTAATAATGGTCGCCAAATAGGTAAAAAAGGTAATTCGATGTGACATGTGAGCAGTTTGATTATTCGATGCCATAAATATGAGATTTGTATTCAACTCAACCTATTTGTACGTACCTGTGGTTAAGAATTTTTCTAGGTATGTTTGTTTGGTGAGGGTTAAGTTAGTTAGATTATTCAGTTACGTTCAATAAACTAGTCAGATTGTTTAATTACGTTCACTTTATACGCAAATGCAGCACATCAGTGTGCATAGACGGCGTCAAGCGTACAAGGGAGATCACCACGAGCACCATAGGCTCTTCACCGTAAAGAAAACAAGGGGTTACAAGTCATTTCGATTTGATGTTTACATGGCATCCAATATGACTGAAAGCACATTCAACTATAGAGTTTATGACAACTTTAAAGATGGAACATCCATGATACTTGCTCAAGATAAAGTTACTGTTCTTGCCCAGGTATATATGACTTCAAATCTATCCACGTATATACTACTTTTTACATAACTAAAGGGACTACGTACTTTTACCCGAATGTGTTGTAGTTGCACACTGAAGTGAGTCGTCAGAAGACGGTGAAATCAGAAGAGAAGTTTTCGGTGTCTGTATCACCAAACGTTGATAAAGCTTTTGTTTCGGCACTTCTTATCATTCGAGAAGAAGTCAGGAGGTCGAGAAACAAAGGCTACGAAAGCTGATGTGTAGAATCTAACCTCGTTTTGGTCCTCGTTCGATCATCGTACTAAACAACAAAAATACCTTCTTTTTTATTATTTTGTATAAAAATATTTTTATAAGTTCGCAAAAGCAAGTGTGAGCGTTGTTCAAATTGTGACAAGTTTTTCTTGTAGTCACTACTGTATTTATTTGATAATCGAGATAAAACAGATAAAGAAACAACAGTATATAGATTATACCTTGTGTTAGTACTCATATTCAAATGTATTTAAAGTGGATACATTGAATTAAATATCTATAACTTTTTATATATTGTTTATTTTTAAATGATTGGAATTATAACTATAAAAGACTATTAATATACTTACTTCTTATATAAATATCAGATTAAACCAATTATCTTATGATATTGTTTAAAACACGATAATACTCTTTGATTTAAATAGAAAATGCATAATTAAACAAAATTTAAAAACAAATCGAATAGTCATAATATCATATTTATCATTATTTTTACTACATATCGTGTCAATTTTTTAGCTCGTGTAATACACTGGTAACTACATAGTAGATTATAAATATTGTTAACTATTATTTGTATAAAATTGATAAGGTTTTAGGCGCAAAAAATTTAGGGCTCATGTTACATATTTTTTAAAATTTGTTATATATATATATATATGTTTATTTGTCTCAATTAGATCACTTATGTTCTAACCTTACCTAACCAATAGGTTTCAGCGTGCTTGGTTTAACGTGGCACCCCAAGTTCGAATTTTGAGGTTGCAATGTTTTTTTAGGCTTTTTTTTCGTTCTTTTTTAGTCTTTGATTTTTTTGTTTTGTTATATGAGATGCCTTTTCAAATAAGCTCATGAATACATAGATTTTTCACATTTAACTTTTGGTAACTTTATATCGTTGTATAAATTACTTTCACGAATTTACGACGCAATGTTCGGGACATTTAACTTTTTTTATTTGTGTCTAACGATGTTAATGGCACGAACGTCACATGTGCAACCAAGTAAAATACGTGTATTGTCAACACCTAAAGGTCAAAATCCTAATGTGACCATTATAACGTGTGTGACTAAGTCACAAACAGGAGACCCGACCGCCGCATTGCGCGACCCGATTATAAATCTAGTTAGTTATATAATACAAGAACAAAAACAATTATTATACACTCACAAATACACCATTTATTTGTCTTGGGTTGACCCATATTCCTCAAAACTCCAGCAACCATCAGTTTCAATTTGTGAGACATTTTACAGGAAATACAATCAGTCGGTAGATTAAACCAATGTTTTCAGGATCGGATCGGACATTGAATCGGTCGTCTTACTAGTTCACTGGTTGGACCGGTTGAACCGGTTGGATCGGTTTTAAACAATATAAAGAATAAATATATATTTTTCAAAGTATTAGAATTTCAAATATAACTTAGACTCTCAAACACAAGCATTTTAAGTTCTAAAATCATAAACGACACATTTAAGTTTAATACAATGAGTTTAAACAAAGAGAATCTAATTTTAAAGACACAACCAACTTAAAAAAAATAAAAAAACCAGTTTTCCGATCCGATCCAACCGGTTCGAACCGGCCGAGTATTTTGCTAAAAACGAACATATATGGACCGGTTTGGTGTCATCTCCGAATTCCGGTTCGACCGGTTAAACCGGCCGAACCGAACCGAGTCTGAAAACATTGGATTAAACGACTGTTATGGAGCACCATTTTACTAAACCATGAGAAACCATATGATTTTCTGCAATTGTATCCATTCTCCTGTGCCATAGGATGGAGTCCTCTTCAGTAGCTACTACAACTGCTGACGACACATTATGCATGTCAATGCCATAAGTGTTGTTTCTCCTCGGTGTCTTTACAGGAACCACATATCCTGGCTTCAAAATTAAACAGTCAGATTTAGTAAAGAAGGAAGGATGTCCCTTATCACATATTTGGGACTCACTCAACAAGTTGTTTGTACGTAGTTCTTCTATAAATCTGACTTTGTCAAATCTCGTTTGACACGTTCGTTCCCCGGTGGCTCTTCCTGCTTTGTCTCCTGCAAAATTTACATAACCTCCATTAAAGGCTCTAAAGTCTTTACGAATCTATCGATTCCATGTTATATGCCTGAACACTGATTATCAACATACCAAAAGTTGTTAATAGTTCTCATTGGTTGCTCCTATATACATTTAAGTGAATCAGTTAGAGATTGGTAACAAAGCCATTAGTCTTGATTTGTTCTTATTGATCAAGGTATGTCACTTCTTTGAATTAACAGTCTCTCTTATCACTAAAGATGGAATCAGGTTTGCTATGTGATGTGACTAGGTTTTAAAAACGTTGTTTTTGTAAAACCTTGTTTAACACCTTAAGGAATGGTTTGCTAAGATTTTTGTGAACACGAAACCTATAAAAGCCTTAGGTTTCAATTTGTTTTGAAAATTTCAAGTCTTAGACTTTTCTCTTTTTGCTTTCCTTTTCAACCTGTCCTAATTTTTCTTTCTTAATAGTTTATTAACTGGTTTAGAAACAGTTTCATTATTTTCAAATAACCTTGGATTAGGTTTGATGTTCAACAAATCTTTTAGTTTATTTGAACATTTAGCAACCACATGACCTGTCAACCTATAGCGAAAACATTTACATCTATCTACAAACTCCATGTTGTAAATATCGATATCAATGATTTAGACTTCGATTCCTGTTGTTGATTTCTTTGTTCAAAAAGAATCTGGGGGGACACCATGGAGTGTACATAGATGACTTGGTAGTGAAATCAAAGAAAGCTGAGAATCACCTTCAGGATATTAAGGATGCCTTTGATATTCTGGACCAATTCAATATGAAGCTTAATCCTGCAAAATGTCACTTTAGAGTGGGGGCAGGAAAGTTTTTGGGCTACATGGTTACCAAAAGAGGGATAGAAGCCAAACCAAAACATATCATAGGTAGCATGAACTTAAAGTCACCAAAAAATGTTAAGGATATATAGAATTCTATGATATCCTGAAAAAGAATAAGAGACTTGAATGAGGACAAAATCATGAAGAAGCCCTACAAGCATTAAAGCAATATCTAGCATAAACTCCACTACTAATGAAGCCTGAAGACGGAGAACTTCTATCATTATACCTAGATGTATCCCAGAATACTTTAAGTGCAGTTCTTGTCGAGGATCACGAGGAAGCATCCAATATACTATACAAGTAAAAGCCTACTAGATGTTGAAACCAAGTATTCTAATCTTGAAAAATTAATTACAGCTTTAACTATGGCCTCTACTAGATTAACACATTTTTTTGAAACCTACAGGATATATATTAAACTAATTATCCAATTAAAAATGTCTTAAGAAAACATAAAATGTGTGGTAGAATCACCAAGTGGTCAATTAAGCTTAGTGCATTTGATATAGTATATGAACCTAGAACTGTAATTAAATTCCAAGCATTAGCAGATTTTGTGGCTGATTTTAGTCAAGATATCTAGCAAGAAGTGGACATGGAAGTCCAAATTCTAGAAACTAATAATGAAATATGGACTTTATATATTGATGGTGCATCTAATGTTAGAGGCTAGGAGTAAACCTAAAATCGCCAAAGGGGGACGTAATACCCTAATATATTAGATGTGAATTCCAAGTTACTAATAATGAAGCTGAATATGAGACTCTTATAACATTATTACAATTGGCTGGAAATATGAAGATAAAAAACTTTCAAGTATATGTGGATTCGTTGTTATTAACTAACCACTTTAATGGCTCATATGCACTTAAGGGAGAAAAACTAGCTCAATATCTCCAATTAGTTAAAAAAAACTTTAAAAATATTTCGAAATATCTACTATAGAATATGTACCTAGAGAAGAAAATATTGAAGCTGATGCTCTAGCGTATCTTGGATTAGCCATCAAGATACCAGAAGGAACAAAGATCCCAATTACCCATATTCTGGAACCAGCAATACAAGATGGAGATATACCAAAAAATGAAAACCCGAAGGCTTTCAAAATAAAAACATCACGTTTTACTATTGTTAACAATATTCTATATAGAAAATCTTTTGGATGACCATATCTAAGATGCTTGGATGATCCTGAAACTATTGCAGTGGTCAAGGATATTCACGAAGGAGATTATGGAAACCATGTTGGGGGCATATCATTACTGTCAAAAGTATTAAGGACAAGATACTACTGCCTACAATGAGATAAGATGTCAACTTATGATCCAAAGTGTGATGCATGTCAAAGACATAACAATATCCTGCATCAACCAGCTGAACCAATGTACCTCATAGTTTCTCCATGGCCATTCACAAAATGGGGAATGGATATAGTTGGAAAATTGTCTAAAGCTCTAGGAGAACATGTATTTATGTTGGCAATTACTGACTATTTTTCTAAATTGATTGAAGTAGAAGCTTTCACATAAGTTACGGTAAAAGAAGTGGTATTATTCATAAAGAGGAATATGATGACTAGGTTTACAATCCCTGCCGAGAAAAATTGTGATAATGGTTCCCAATTCAATAGAAAAAGAACAACAAACTTCTGTGAATCATGGGGAATAAAGATGATTCCTTCAACTCTGGTGCATCTTCAAGTTAATGGTCAAGCAGAATCCTCAAACAAGATCATAATTAACAACCTAAAGAAGAGATTAAAAGAGAAGAAAGGAAAATGGGCAGAAGAGTTACCATTCATACTTTACGTTGATAGAACAACATCCAAGAATGCAACTGGTCAAACCTCATTCTCCATAGTATTTGGAACAGAAGCAGTACTTTCAACTGAAATGGTTATCCCCAGCAGCAAGATCAAGTTTACAAACTAGTCAAGAGAACGATCAGAATATGCTTCAGGATTTATAAAGTGTGGATGAACTTAGGGATGCTGCTAAAGTCAGTATAGCTACATACCAACAAAGAATTTCAAAAGCATGCAACAAAGCTCTAAGGACAAGAATATTCCGAGTGGTGACCTGGTGTTATGGAAAGCATTTCAGAATACTACCAAGGCCAGGGATGGAAAATTAGCATCAAAATAGAAAGACCCATACTTAATTGATTCAAAAGCTGAAAAGGGTGCTTATTGGTTTGCTACTATGAAAGAAAGCATGCTACCAAGATCTCGGAATTCCATCCATCTCAAAGCATATCACATGTAAGGCAAAAGATTTATTTTCAGAATCAAAGTCTGGTTTGTCTACTATCCTTAACTATATTTTGAGTTATATTCTTATCTATTTTCTTAATTTAACAATTAGCAGATCACATGTAAGACAAAAGATTTATTTTTATGTGGTCGTTGTTACCAATTAGCCACATTTAATGAGACAAGTGATGATTACAACAACTATTTAGCCACGGTTTCTTCCAAATGGATTTGACTAAAACACTTTTTTTGGTGACTATATAACACAAAGCAAGACCTAACCTCTCCAGCTTATTCATTAGGGCGAAGAGGACTAACTGCTTGAATTATAATAACTTCAAGTGGTTGTTCCCACATTTTAGCCACACTTTTTGGGACAAAATGCTTGACTTCTAAATCCTTTAGCCACGGTTTCTTCGTAAAGGATGTGGTTAAAACAATTACTTTTGTCACTATTTCATACAAATGACCACTTATTAACTATATTTATGTGACCGTTGTTACTCTTAGCCACACTATATTTGGACAAAATGACTGATTACAAACTACCCTCTAGCTACATGATTTTGAAATATATGTGACTAAAACTCCTTTTTTGTGACAATTGCATACAAACGGTCTCTCATTAGCAATATTTATGTGTCTGTTGCTACCATTTAGCTAAATTTTTTGGACAAAATATTTGATTGCAACCTATCCTGTAGCTACAGAATTTTGAAACATATGTGACTAAAGATAGTTTTTTTGTGACTATAAAACACAAAGGAACACATTTACAATTTATGTGTATGGCCGTTGCAACCCATAGGCATACCTTATTGGAATAAATTATTGATTCCAACAAATATTGGTTGCACATTGTAGCAGGGCCGGCCCCGAGGCAGGGCAAGGTGGGCGATCGCCCCGGGGCCCGATGTCTCGAGGGCCCGAAATTTTTAAAAAATTTAGGTATATATATTATCATAAGTGGAACCGGAGTAGAAACCAAGAGTAGACAAACAATTAAGAAGAAATGAAATCAAGAAAATAAAACAATCAATTTTTTCTGAAAAAGAACGGCTGAAAACTGCAACATAATATTAGGTTAAAACAATGAAGATGATGATGCTATATATTAAAACTATTGAAGTGTTATGGGCCTTATTAAATTGATGTCTTGGGCCTACCATATTAAACCAAATGGGTTTATTAATTTTTTAGGTTTGTTGTTTTTTACTGGTTTATTAATAGATTATATAATCATTATATATATTATGTATTATTTTGTTATACGGTGGTTTTTTTACAAAAGTTTAAGAACACACAAATAAAAGTTTATTTATCAAATTCAAATACAAGTGAAAGTATATCATTTTTTTACAATTGTTGTTATGTTTGATTTGTACTAGAGTGATTATTGAATATTTAGCCAACGATGAATTTAGAAAAATAAGTCTTATTCGGAATCTTCTAATCCATTTTGAAATTATATTGTTAGAATGATAGCTTAATTAAACTAGTTATAATTACGTTATTTAGTGGCTCAGTTAACACATTAAAATAACTCGATAAAAAACCCAACTATTAGGGCCCGTTTTTTAGACTCGCCCCGGGCCCATATATTTCTCGAGAGACTTAGGACCGGCCCTGCATTGTAGTCACTCTTTCATGTGTTTATAGGCACTAAAATGTAAGTGTGACTGTCTGATACCTAAAAGGACAGGACCTTTAGTCACTCTTGAAATTCCTAGATTGTAATCTAGACAAACTAAAATTTAGTCAAAAACTTGTTGTAACGAACTTATAAGACATAAGAGTTTGCTTTTTATTATCTCTAAGACTTAAAAAAAAAAGGTAACCTAGCTTCCTAAAGAGACCAAGTTTACTAAGGGTGTGTGTGTTTACCTCTTAACCACCTTTGAATCTGTCCGGTTCAGAGGTTGGTTTGGTTAAGAGTATTTGGCTTAAGCAGCAGGTTTGACCAAATTAGACCTCACATCTGAGCGAGGGTCTGACGGTTCAGACTATGGTTCACGTCTGAACGAGCTGAATGGGATCTGAATGAAGTCTGTGACGAGGTGGTGACTAATTTGTGACGAGGGCGATGGTGGTAGGCGATGAAGTCTGTTGGTGAAGTGCGCGATGAAGAAGAGTGTTGATGAAGACTGTTGGTGAAGTGAAAGTGAGAAGCAGGGGGAGGCGGTGATGTGGAGGTGAAGGAAGGAGTGAAAAATAATGGCTCTCACACGGACCCGGGTTTTCAGAGCTGCATTCTTGTCCGCAGTTGTTGCATTGTGGCAAGGAATTCGAACCAAATTGCATTCATGCGCGTGGGTAGGTGGTAGAGTAAAACATAAAACAAGAACTTAACATGCTATGAATGCTTCCATATATAAACTTAGAATATTTTTTTTTCCGCTCTAATATGGGCCAAAATGAATGAAACAAAATTTTTAGAAATCACATTCATATGTCTAATCAAACAAAATCTTTTAACCATCTAACACTTAATCATTCAAACATCTTAAACATTAAGACTTATTAACCATTCAAAATTTAACCATTTAACATTGTCAAAGAACACCTAACATATTTAATTGTAAAGCTATATTCTACACATTCAAAACATATATACAACAGAAACATTCAATTGACAATACTTAATATTCAACATTTATTGATAAACAAACCCTATAAAATTGCACACAAAATGATCCCATAGGTTGTCATTACTATATAAATCAAAAAAGACAAACCGAACATGTTACGTAAACTTTTCAAGAAGATTATTTTAAACAGGTTTGATAATTAATTTAACAATGTCAATTAGATATGTACAGCTCATGGAATTGTAGTTAGTTTATTTATTTAATTTTTTTAAACGGGGTTCATAGTTTGTTACCATCCACATATTTCAAAACTTGGATCACCAATATTCTTGTACGACAAATAGTACTAATATTATAATTCAGTTTTCTATTCATATAATTATTTTTTAACCTCATGTCTTAATCATATATGATGTTATCAAATTTAGGAATTCTAATTTATTTCATTTATCTACCTATTCTAATAATTGAGTAACACATCCACATGTCACCATTTTAACTACTCCACATAGGATTTTGCTTAGGTGTCATGTTCTTAATTAATTTGATGGAGAATTTTTAGACGGGTCATGGTATGCTCCATATTCGAAATAACCCGATATGTTTAAATTAAAAATTCACAAATTATCATCAATTATCTCCTAACCTGATATGTTCAAATGAAAAATTTATCAATTATCAAGATCTATATCTTAACCCGATATGTACCAAGTATCATGAATTATCTCCTAACCTGATATGCTCAAATAAAAAACTTATCAATTATTATGATTTATCCTAACCCGATATGTTCAAATTAAAGTTTTACCAATTATCATTAATTATCTCATAACTCGATATGTTCAAATAAAAAAATTAACACTTATCATGAATTATCTCCTAACACGATATGTTCCAATAAAAATTTACCAACTATTATAAATCATATCCTTTATTGTAACATATAATTTTTTATATGAATATATTTGTAAATATCCAAATCGATTTAATAAGAGATATGTTAAAAATAAATTTGATATGTAAATTGAGTTAAAACCTATAATTCTAAAATCCGTGTAATACACGGGTACTAATCTAGTGTTTTAATATTTTAGTACATGGTTGATTGATCGTATCTCCTAAAAGGCTAAAAGTATTTTCTCCGAAGTGATTGTAAGTGGTTATATGATACTGTTTATTTTTATATTGGTAAATTAATTAATTGCTAACCATATTAATTCTTTATTATTTTTCTAAAATGGTTTGTGTGTGAAAAACAAAGAATTGTAATGATAAAAAATTAAAAAAATATTATTTTATTAAAAAAAGTTAAAATAGTAATTATTAGGGGCTGTTTGTTTCACCTCTTAATGGTTCAGTTCAGTGATTAATCATTCAGATTCAGCATTCAGAGCGTTTGTTTCATTAAAAAACAGTCTCTGAATGGTTCAGTTAAGTGCTGAATGGTTAAGAAATTGAAAGATGCTGAATGAAACTAAATGAAACATATACCAAACATAACATCACATGAAGTTTTACCCCAATATCCCTTCTATTGATAGAGCATTTTAATGGTTCAGACCTCTTAATCATTCAGCACTTAATGATTCAGATTTTGTCAAAAAAACCCTTAGTGTAATTTAAAGAAAACAATTGCATATTTACTCTTATAAACATATTTTAATCGCATATTTTCCTTACTAAAAATATCAATAATATATATCCCTAATATTACTAAAAATGGATATATTTACAATTAAAAATAAATATATTTGCAAATTATAATGATTTATAGGAGAAAATATACAACTGATGTTTTGTTAGGAAAATATGCCTTTAATATATGAATAGAGAAGCTAATGTAAACTAACTAAACAAACAATTTGATGTGGGCTTTTAGTGTGGAGGAGCGGACCCTTATATTTCTAGAGGCCCATGATCGTGTCTCACAGAAATGGGCATAACTTTAGTTACGGGCCTCCGTTTCGGACGAGCTACCAGTCAAATCGAAGACCGGAACGAGGGCTACGACTTGGTACCCGATTTTTTTCTCTAAATAAGCCTCCTTAAGGGAGTTATTGTCACTTTTATGTTTTGGGCATGTTTTTAGGCTTTTTGTTTTGGGCTTTTGTTTTGGCCCGTAGTTGTTTTTTGGCCCATTAGGGTTTTGTTTCTCTTATTTATGATATTATAATGAACATGAAATGATCATTGATCATTATTTACAAAAAAACGTTTACTCTTTCAGATTCTCCGGTTTCGAGTGAATTTGGGGTGGTTTGAGATTTTGAGTCAACACGGGTATTCGTAGAATCAACGTGCTTGAATCATTCTCAATTGTTACACTACATCACAATTGCTCATGAATTCTTCGAGCTAAGGCTTCATTAGATAATTGATATCTTACGGAATCGCTCGTTATATTAATCACCGGTTATGAATTCAGACAAAAGTTGATTAGCATGTTATGTGGCTACTAATTTAAATGATATATTGATCAGCATGTTGAGGGCATTTTTATAAATTTGTTGTGTTTTATATCCCTAAAAAAAATGTCCCCAAAATTATTGTTCATAATAAACACCTTTATATACCGATGTGTATTCATGCTAAGATTTATGATATAGTGTAAATTATATGTTTATTCCGTGTTATGTTTGTATACGTTATGAGTCGTTTTTATATATTTTTCTTTAAGTTTTGTAACTACTGATTCATAATGTTTCGTAGGTCTCAAGTTGATAAAATGGTGAAAAGAAGATCGTAGGCGAAAACGAGACGTGAAACGGAGTTACAAGCAAACCGGAACACGAAACCGAAGCACGAAACGCACCAGGAGACTCGCCACGCCACGCGACCAACCTGGTAAAGCAGTCCGCACAGCGCCGCGCCGCTAGGGGCTGTTGGTTGTGTTTTGTGCACGGCATGGCACACGAGCTAAAGCCAAAACCTCGTCGCGAGACGCGACGAGGTGTTTTTAACATAAAGTTGCGCGATTTTGGCCAGTTTTGCTACTTAAACACTTCTAAACTAAGACCCTAGGGCATAGACGAATCAGGGAGACAAAAAAGGAAGAAAAAGAGTGTTTTGAAGCCAAAAGTGAAGCTTGGAAGATCAAACAAAGGCACGGGTTGAGGATTTGATTGTTTGCGTCATCGCGTTCTCGTATTCCTTTGTTTTTCCTTCTTTTTACCATTTTTGCTTACTTTGAACTTGCGTTGATTTTTATAATTATGGTTGTCAGCTAAGCTTTTTAGACCGCCTAGAATAATATTGAATTGTTTGTGAATGTTTGAACGTATTTTGGTTTTGTTTGACTATGGATCTATGTTTTAAGTAAAGGTTGAATTTTTATTCTTTTGATGCGTGATTGTATGTTGGAATTTCGTTGTTTAGTTTTATTGTTTCACTATTTCCTTGATAATTGTCTGTCATATAATAGGATTTAGTTTAATTCCATTGACTGTGTGTTATGAATGTCATGGTTAAACTGAGTAAAGCCATAAGAATGATAATGTTAAATGGTCTAGTGAAACGTGCAACTTTTCTAAGTAACCTTGAGGGGATTAGATCAATTGGTAAGTCTTGTTGGTTAATTTGCTAGGTTAGGATATTTGTTAGAAGTTCGTCTAGATTTAATTGTCAATCTTGTTTATCAAATCAAATGAATGTTTTTCAACTGGCTCTGGGTTTTATACCGTGAGGTAGAAATTCGGTTAAAGTCACTTATACATATTTTGGTTAGGGAGTTTAACTAATAATTGGTATTCGTAATAGCTTAATAAAAACATGTAGGTGTCTTCTCGAAAAGGGTCGAGGATCCTATTTAGTGGTATCTTTAAGTAAATATTATAAGATCCCAGTCCATTTGCAAACAATTCCATTTACGTGATAATTAAAACGATGGGGATTCGGGTCTAGGTGGTTTATTCATTTCTCTTAATTTCAACTCTAATCTTCGTTTCAATTAACTTTGTTTATATAATTATTTTAGTTTTTAAGGAAAAACCTCCCTCCACAAATAACAATAATTAAAGTCCGTGTCTTTGAGTTGAGTTTTAATTAGTTAATTTAATTGAAATATATAGAGTCTGTGGGTTAGACACTCGGACTTACTTAGCTATATTACATACGACCGGTACACTGCCGATTGTGTGTTTAGTTTTAATTGAGTCTTAGTTTTATAAATTTTAAAAACTCATGTGTTTATATTTAATATATAGTATTGCACGCATCAATTTAGACATGTAATGTGTGATGTTTGGACATGAAATGTGTATAGATGAACTTGTAAACCAATTAAGGAAGTTAGTTTAATAAAAACATGTCTTAGGACATACTTTACATATAAAGTGATTTACGAGTTTAATACGATCAAGTAAACCTAATGAAACATAATTACACTTAATAAAACACCAACGAGTCATCGGGTCAACAAAATGTCAAACTTTTCAAATCATACTTGAACAATGGAACTGTTCGGATGCTTAGGGTTTACATACCTACACTAACACACACTCATAGACTTATCATATAGTAGGTATGATGATAGACTTATCGTATAATAGGTATGATGTGCTTACATTTCAATTGTTATTGCTAGTAGTGGTGCACACGAAGGTGAGTTTCAGTTAACCCGTTTACTTTTTCTCACTCCTTTTGGGGACATATGCATGCTTAACTATTCTAATACAGATTTAGTAATACTGTGTTGTCATATGTCTAGTTAGAGTATATTTTTTAGTCATGAAAGTCCTCATGGATTATTTTTCTTTGACCGTTATATTTGACAAATACCTGGGGAATTTTGAGTAGTACTACTTGGTTTGAGAGTACCCACCCTGGCTAGTCGAACTAGCACGATAGATGGACTTGTCGAACGAGTGTTAAATTGGCCTATCATACTTTAACGAGCATCCTGCTTGGATGTGGCGCATGCAAACTATACACGTAATGTGTACTCACACGCCAGCTTCGGTCAAATTCTCTTTACTCTAATAGCATATATCGTAGACTAGTTACCTACACCGATATTACTTATATGCCTGAAAACATATTTACATGTTTTACAAATACTTATGAGCTCACCATAATTTGTATTGACACTTTCTAGCATGCTTTTCTCAAGTTTATGAAGTACATTGCACACTAAGACATGACATGGTTGCATTAGTCTTATCATCATAAACATTTCTTTTATTTTAAAGTATGACTTTGGTTTTGGGTACATGTTGCTTATGTACATTACATTTAGTATTATGGCATTTACTTTTCATTTATGCTTCAGCAAAACATTTAAACATTAACACTGTATTTTATTTTCTCATTTAATAAGACAAGTATGTTTACAGTTCACATAATGTTGTTTGCTCTAATTAATGCTTGAGATCCTGGTTTGTTATACTCTTAATAGTAAAACTTTGTTAGTGTAATTTAAGGGAGTAACATGTAGCATACTTGAAATAAAGGCCCGTAGCCAAGTTATGTCCTTTTTTGTGTAGCCCCTTTGGAAGCACGATCTTGAACCTCCAGAATCATGATAACTTAGTCTTCTACTCTTAGATACACAACAGAAATAATAAACCATTTTTGGGTTTCATCGGTACAGCCGGACTTAAACACTTGCCTGAAACAAACTCGGAATGTTGCTGTGAAAACGTTGCTGCTGTGTGTGTAGGTGGACGTGTTTTGTTGTGTGTTCAACTAATTGCTTAATGAATGATCAATTATTATCATAATGTGTTGTTAAAACAAAAACGAACCGGGTCCGATTCTGAGTTTTCGGAACTGCATTCGTGTCCGCAGGTCGCAAGTTTAATGCGATTTTCAACCTCGAATCCAGTTTTCTGCACCCCCCTACGCGCGGGTAGGCCCTTGAGTAAAACACAACATGACAATTCAAACATGTCTAGGAGGTTGTTGCTTATAACCAAGCTTAAGTTTGGTCTCCCCTCCTATGTGGGACAAACTCAAACTTCAACCAAACCACCACCTTTCATTCATATATTTTTCCAACACCATCAACCCTGTCATAAGTCTCTTTTAAATCTTCCAAACCTCATAAGATAAATTTGAATACACTTATCTAACACTTAATTCTTCAGATACATAGTTAAGTAACTAGGTAAGGACAACATAATTGCATTTATCCAATTCACTTGCCAAAACTTTATCACCTTTTGATTTAATACAAGTTTTATCAAATAAATCCCATTTGGTTTTAGCCATTAATTCCATTTTAATTGCACTTACCCAAACCATATATTATACCGTATCTTTTAACTTTATATTAACAATGGTCAGGTTGCTAGAGTCACTAGCATCCATCTTACTAATCAAGATCTCAACAACAATCTCACTAGATTCTTGCATTTTAAACATATGCATATGTGATATATATACTATGAAAAACAAGCAAACAATCGCACATAGAAATCAAACAAAGGCTAGAGCATGGTTTTCACACCATTCAAGATGGCAGATCAAGGATTAGCCATATGTAATGTGTTGCAAAAATAAGTGATTTTCATGGTATGTTACTACATTTATATTTGTTTTATATACTTAGTGAGTTTTTATTTATTTGTATAGGTTTTATACAAATAAATGGTTTTGATTCAAGAAACGGGACGAAAAATTAAAAGAATTTGCTTCCAACCATGCTTCGAGGACCGCAAAGGTATGCACTAGAGTGTGGAAGTCTTCCATATGGTTTCAGAAATAGTGATGGCTTGGAGGACCAACAAGCAGCGCATGTTTTCCATGGAGGACTCTCAGGTGACCTAGTTTTCAAACTCATGAAACCTTAGTATCTTGGAGGATCGCAAATTGGCTAATCATATTCTTGGCGGTCCACCATGCGGTGCTAAATTGAAGTTAATGAATGACCATTTGACTTGTGCATTTTTTTTTAACTCTTGGAGGACCGCCAAGAGTATTTTCAAACTCCTTGCCGGTCTGCCAAGCCTTTAGACGGACAAAAACCTAAAATTTCACTTACTAAGCAACATTTTATAGACTATCAGGGTATCATTTTCTCACCTCTACACACCAAAACAACTTTAACTCCCATTGAGCTATATATTAGATATCATCTTGGACCTTAGATTCAAGAGTTTTAACGCTAAAGTTGAAAATTTAAAGCTAGATATAGGAGTTTCGAAGACAGATCTTGAAATTTCAAGCATGGATTGAAGATATGGTCTTCTGATTTGTAGATTGGAGCTTTGATTTGAAGATTGGAGATCATTTTGGGTTTGCACGTTTATATTTTGTTTTAGACATGTTGGATCTTAGTATTTTGATGATAATTTAGATGTTATTGAGTACAATTTTTTATTAGATTTATAGTTCTACGTAAGCAAATGGATGGATGTTGATGATTTTGATAATTCTTGGTTGACATGATCTATTGGATGAATGTTTATTGAGAAATTGATTTGTTCATGATCTTTGGATGCAATATGTGAGTTGATTGTATGATTCATGCTATTGTCTTATCTTGATTGTGGTTTTGATTGTTTTGATTTGATAATTTGATAAAAAAAAATCACATTTTTAGTGTTAAAACATGTTGGTTGAGATATTAATTGGGTAGATCTACGAAGTGACACCTATAAAATAGATTATTGTAGGAACTATTGATCAATGTGCTAGCCAATCTTAAGATTGAAAATATTATTAAAAAAATAATATTAGGTAGCTTGTCTTTATTTATATACTAGGTTTAATACCCGTGTGCTACACACGGGTTAAATAAAAATATTTTAAAAGATTATAATCAGCATATTTAATAATTTGTAAATATTTTTGTAAAAATACCATTAATCATAAATGTTTGTCTCCATCAACTTTTTAGTTTAATTTTTTTCCCTCTTAAATTTCCTTATTTAAAACAAATAATTTCCCGCAAAAAAATAGACCCCTAAAACCTTGATTTATTATGTAGATTTTAGTTTTTAACTTTCTTTCCTTGGTTAAAATATACCCATTTTCCTTAGCTAAAAAATATTATTAATTTAGTTTAAATCTAATTTCTAGGTTAAAATTAGGTAGCTTGTATTTACTTATATATTTTAGTATTTATAAGTAAAAGTCAAAAATGAAAAATTACATTGGTTAGAAGGCTACGAAGACCCATTATTGCAGGTAACCAAATCCTTTGGGTTCATTGCTCGGTTTTCCCGAGCTAGCTACATACGACTGATACACTTATCATTTGTGTGAGCTTCTTTGGTTTTTCATTTCATAAATTAAAAATACATAAGTTTTGATTCGTACATTATTTTTAAATATACCATCATTAACATCAATATGATGTAATCACACAAAACTGTAACAGATAACTCACAAGTGATAGTACAAATACACGGCTATGCAACATATAAATGTTAAAAAGGAAGAAGATGAACTACATAATACTGAAGTACAAAGAGTCGATGGTGAACTAATGTTGCAAGAGATCAATGATGCAAGCTTGGAGGATGACTTTAACTTCGACATCCTCGAAGACATTGAACATCTAGACTATTTCACGCTTCTCATTAACGACGAAGGGTATATTCCTGTTGTACAGAAGGAAGATGTCGGTCCAATCGAACAAAATATTTGTCAAATTTTATTTTTACAATGAAACGAATAGAACTCGGCTACCTGGGGTAACCCAATGACGACATATGACCCCATTTCTCTTCAAACACATAAGTTGGGCAACCCAATGCCACATATTTCGGAGAAAACCCGACTTCAATTCAAGGAAAACTCATGAACCTACCCGCCTGTAGGCACGACAACAGGCTAGCGGTAAAAACTCGTTCGGCTCAGGGTTCGAACTTGTGTTGCCGAAAGTCTTCATTTATTGCCCTCAATGTCCCTCCCAAATTGTTATTAAGAATTGAACTTAAGTATTTTTTTTAAAAATCAATTATGTCTCTTACCACTATAACACAATAAGAGTACGTTTTTTTGTCATGTTTACTATAACACAATATTTGCCACATGATTGTGTCAAATTTAAAAAAAAAAAAACATAAGAAGTCTAATATCTCATACAAGTTTATTATAAAGTAGATACAAACTCAAATAATGTCGTAAATTTATGGTAAAAATATTAAATATTAATAAATGTGGCAAATTTGTCAAAAATATATATTTAAAAAATAAATTACAATAACAAAAAATAACTATTGGAAAAATGTGATAATTATGAAAATAACAAGAAATATTAAATGGTTCAGTTTTTATTATAAAAATAATAACAAATGCGTTCGTGACAAAATTATCGTTATATGTGTTTCTTGACAAATGTATCACCTATCTTACTTATACCAAAAATTGCTAACACAATTACACAACTGTTGGAAAAATGTAATAATTATAAAAATAACAAGAAATATTAAGTTTGTGCAGTTTTTATTATAAAAATAACACACCGTAAAATTCTATTCACACACCTGTTTTAAAACCAGGCGTCATGGATAGACCTTGATGCGGCGCCTGAGTCACTTTTCTATCAACGTCAACCGAGGAATGTCGTAAACGAGGTGGAATTCGGTCAAACCTGGACATATGCGCCACATAGGGATGAGATCGGGACGGGTACCGGTACCGCCCGGTACCGGTACCGCCTAGTACCGGTACCGAGTTTTAAGAAAAGTGGGTACCGGTACCGGTACCGAATTTAGCGGGACGGTACCGGGACGGTACCGGTACCGGGACGGTACCGGTACCGGTACCGGTATTTCGGTACTGGTACCACGTTGGTACCAGTTTCATATTTTATTTTTTTTTATAAAATTTATTCGCTTATTTCGGTTTAATTTTATACTTTTTTATATAACTATACTATAATATACTTGAATATAAGAAAAAGAAATGAAATATGGTATAAATTAATTAAAAATCATATTAACTTAATTAAATTTAAAAGTTAATAATCTAAAAAGTATTATAAAATGACTCAAAATCGTAAAGAAAACACTTTATAACATTAAGCAAGTAATACACAACATTCATAACATCTCAAATTATATAAAATATACTAAAAAAAACTAGTTTTTTCTTAATCGGTACCAACGTGGTACTAACCGGGAAAGTACCGGTACCGGTACCGCCTGGTACCGGTACCGAGTTTTAGGAAAAGTGGGTACCGGTACCGGTACCGAATTTAGCGGGACGGTACGGTACCGGGACGGTACCGGTACCGGTACTCGGTACCAAAAGCTCATCCCTAGCGCCGCATATATGACCTAGGCGCCGATGATGTTGTTGGCCGCATATATGACCCAGGCGCCACGCCGAGGGCCATGCGCAGCGCATAAGGGTGTTGAAGCGTGATTGACTACGTTCGAGGATGTGTCTGGGATAAGAAGTAACCCAGGCGCGACGCCGAGGTTTATGTGCGACGCCTGAGGATGTGGGAAATAAAAACATGGGGTGTGTGAATAGAATATGGGGTGTGTGAAAAAATAATAACAAATGCGTTTCGTGACAAAATTATCGTGATATGCGTTTCTTGACAAATGTATCACCAATCTACTTACACCAAAAATTTCTAACACAATTCTAATAGAAAGTATCATAATGAAAGATAGTTCACAACGTAAAATACAAAGGTATACACATTAATTTAGGGATATTACATCACCCATACAACATGATCAAGCAACTAACTTTCAACTTTTAAGTCGCCTTAATCGTAGCATTTTAAAATTCGCTATCACATTTACAACCAAACATATAGAACAACCATGGCCGACCTAAAGGGTGTGCGGCTTAATCGATCGCACAGGACGCGCACTCGCTTGAACAACATGAGTCAATCACCAGCAACAGGACCATCCAGTCGATAAACCAAACCACTCAACCGCGGCCAAACTCTCCTTTTCCACACATCCCTCACACCCCCTCTCCACTCAACTTCCACCACCACAATCTCCACCGTCAACCTCTTCACCACCACCGTCAATGTAAAATTACCACATTGCCCTTGCCCTCCATCAACTTTCACACACCATTTCTTTTTCACAACCACCATCAACCCCTCTCCCACCACCGCCTCCACCACCCTCTCCATCATCACCTCCGGTGCCACCGTCGATAAAAACATCTCTCCACCGTCGTCTTCATCAAACAAACTAGACAAGTTACATCCCGACGAAAACGATATTATATCAAATGCATTCAAACTCTCCAAACCATCACCTCCACATTTCATCATCTCCATATCATCACAACCAACTTCAACATCTTTGTAACCGATTTTAAACCACGGATCGTTTACGATTTCATCGATCGTTATTCTTGTTATAGGATTCGTATCGAGAAGCCGTGACAACAATCTTTTTAGCTCCGGTGATGTCCATTTCGGGAAATGAAAATCGCCTCGCGATATTTTTCGATACATCACGATCAGATTTGGATCGTTAAACGGAAGATAACCCGCGTTAAATACGTATAAAATAACTCCACATGACCAAATATCAACCTTTGCACCATCATAACCTTTCTTTAGTAAAATCTCTGGTGCTACATAAGCCGGTGTACCACACATGGTATGCAGCAGTTTGTTATTGTTACTGTTATTGTTATTGTTATAACTGATTGCTGATAACCCAAAATCGGTTATTTTTAAGTTCCAGTTATCATCCAGAAGTAGATTCTCAGGCTTCAGATCACGATGGAAGACGCCGCGGGAGTGACAATATCCCACGGCGGAAATAAGTTGTTGAAAGTACCGTCGACTAAGTTCTTCACTAAATCGACATTTTGATAGTTTCGAAAACAACTCACCACCTTTAGCAAACTCGAGTACGAAATAAACCTTCTTTTGGTTCGCTAGCACTTCATGCAAACGAACGATATTAGGATGTTGCAATCGTCGCATGGCGGTTATCTCAAGCTTAATATGACTCGTTAAGCCACGCGAAATGATTTTCTTCTTGTTTATAGATTTAATGGCGACGCTTCGTTTTGATTCGATATCGTAGCCATGGTAGACTTTAGCGAAAGCGCCATAGCCGAGAAGTTTACCGAGCTTGTATTTTTCGAAGAGGGTTTTGTTCACCGGAGTTTGGTGTTGTTCGTTGGTGTATTTTGCTAAAGCCGGCATCATGACAAAATGGTCATGAAATTGAATATTGTTAAGTAGTTTTGTTTAGGTAGAAAGGATTTTTGGATTGACGTAAAGACATGGTGAGGTATTTATTTTGTTTCTTGCAAGGCATGGATTGTGTTATAAATGATTATTAAATGAAGGAAAATATTTACTTGATGGAAAGAATAGTAGCTTGGCTTCTAGGAATAACTTATGGGTATTACAAAAGGGCACAAAAATAAATTAGTTGTGTTAGTTAGGTAGTATTTTAATTAATCATTTTTTATGGTTAATTAATAAGTAATCAATGTCCAATGATAGTGAACAAATTGATTTCATTTAATTTTTCATTAAAAATGGTGTTATACTTGTCCAAGTATCTCCTCTTCCACCATATAGTTGATTTCGTTAAATGATATTGAGTGATATCAACTACAGTCGAGCTTCGGCCACGTGTCATATTTACTATTTTATAGCATTTTGGTCAAATTAAATGTGTTAAAACATTCAAAAGGAAGTTTTGAACCCGATCAACACCTTAACACTGATTTTTCAGCTCATTTGTAGTCATTTGTTCAAAATTTATAATCATTTGGTTTCATTGAAAACCCACTTAATAAAAAAAATCAAAACTTGGGTTTCAATCGAGTCGAAGCGACCAAAACATTCGTATAATCAACTTGAAACAATCTTTATCAATTAATTGAGTTTATATTGTCTAATTAATCATTAATTAATCATAATTAACCTCTAATCAAGATCAAACTCGTTTGACTATTTTCCAACCAAATTAACCAAATTCAATTGGCGTAAAACACTCTCCCTACTCTCATTCTCTCTTTGATAATCCAATTTTAACAAAAAACATCAAGAACTCTGGGTTTGTTTCGTCTTCTACTCGCACCTACAACTCGCAAATCAAACATCAAAATTTGTTATTATCTGCAATCGATTTGGGCTTTCATTCCCCTCATCATCAAGAGTAAATCTGGAAGTCTAGTTGCATTTTAACTGCTTCTATCTAATGTTTTGAGTCTAAATTAAAGCTGCACGTTTTGTTCTTCGTCTTCATTGATTTACTTGGTCACTAAACAAGCAAGTAATTTAATATAAAATAAAATGCTCGTTATCATGTACTAATCAATAGCCCTCTATCAATTTTACATTTCGTTGATTCAATTAGTTGTAATTTAGGAATTAGGGTTAGGGTTCTTGAATGGAATTAGGGGTTTCTGTTTGATATATGTTAAAACCATTTCTGATCCGTTTCTTAAACAAGTTGTGCTGTAGCACGTCTAGTTTAATTGTTGGTTTTTGAATGTAGAGACTATGGTTCGAACATGGTCTCCTGCATTTTATTTTTAGGCCATTTTCATTATATTTTATTTTATAAAGTATACTTCAAATCAATTGTAAATATATTATAAACCCAAAAAATATTTATAAAAATTGTTTTCTCCAAAGATGCTATTTTTATAAAGTTTGTAAAAGGTTGGGTTTATAAAAAAGGCAAATTGGCCTAAAATAATCCCAAGTAACACCTATTGGCCGAAAATAATCCCAACTCAGTTTATTCCCTCCAGTGGTCCCAAATTCAACTTTTTTGGCCTACAGTGGTCCGCCGTTCTGTGCACTTAACGGCCGTTAACTTTTTTTCTATTTTTTGAGAATTTCAAATCGATATTTTAGGGATTTTGATCGGGAGGAGAATACGAGTTAGTTGATGTAAACCTTACCTCCAATTGTTGCTCCAAATGATTTAATTTTGACATCCGGTTGAAGCACCGTTAGGGTTTAAACACCCTATTGAAGACCGTTATGTCGTTTGAAATACCCGTTCGAGGTAAGGTTTACATCAATTGAATCGTATCCTTCTCCCGATCAATATCCATAAAACATTGTTTTGAAATTCGAAAAAAATAAAAAAAAAAAAGTTAACGGCCGTTAAGTGCACTTAACGGCGGACCACTGTAGGCCAAAAAAGTTGGATTTGGGACCACTGGAGGGAATAAACTGAGTTGAGATTATTCTCGGCCAATAGCTGTTAGTTGGGATTATTTTAGGCCCATTTGCCTATAAAAAAGATAGTTTTATATATTTATTCCAAATATATATATGTTATCTACCTTTATAAAATATAAACCATTCTAAAAACGCTAAATACATTTTAACTTAACTTTTGTCATGAATTTAATAAAATTCTTGTAAAAATTGTATCATGAGGTTTAGTTATTTTATAACTAGTTTGCTATTGTTTATTAAATTATTGTCATTATTATTATTATTATTATTATCATTATTATTATTATTATTATTATTATTTACCGATGTTATGATTAAATCAATTTTTGAATTTCAATCATTTATCGAAAAATCCCCAAATTCAAATTTGAAACCCTAGAATTTTAAATTACCTTAGATTTCTATTGTTTTTATTTTATTTTTTCTATAATATATGTTTTACTAAGTTACGAGTGTTATTTACGTAAGTGATTTTAGTATTTGGACAATCCTTGGTTCTATCTAAGTTGTTTGTTATTTATTTCGTGCTCGTGCTTTAAGGTGAGTAATTCATTCTCCTTTTTACTTTTACGTTTTGGGGCCGAAATATGTGTTTTATATTGTACTACATTTTTTATTCTATTTTGTTTAAAAAAGATATCTTAAAATGTGTTAGTCTTGTCTGCAGTATGATGCAATCTTATGTGGTAGTTTAAAGTAGTATTATTACTTTGTAATCTCACCGATACAATGCTAGCGCTAATGGTTTGACAAACCCACATGCTTGTACAACATCGATATGTGATTTAAACCCGACCATTCTAATTTCATGTTTACTATGTTGCTTTGCTATGATGTTGGCTGTTATACTATGATGCTTTTTGATATGTCATGTCCCTAAGTTGCTAAATAATAATTGTTAACTTATAAATCGAGACAGTTAAAAGACGGTTGCCTAAGAAAATTATCTTTAATTGATACATGAGTGGTTACTAATGAAAAATGGCTAAAAAATATATTGTGAGGTTTCTATGCTATGGTGTTCTATTATATTTAACAAGAAAAAAGTAACTTACGAAAAGTTTTTAAGAAAATAGCTAACATGAAAACCATGACGGGTCGCATGATGATTGTATAAAATTGGTACGTCGTGAGCAGTTGGTCTATGCAAATATTCTTTCCCATACAATCAAATAACACCCTCTCAAAATTCATGAAGGTTTTCACGTGATGTTTGATAAGCGCGTAATTGATCAACCTTTAATATGTTTATTTTGTATAGGATTTTTACTTCGAGTTCTTTCAAGGGTTTGAGTTCGTGAGTTTTTGTGTGCAATCTTTGAAGATCAAGAAGTGTTCATCATCAATCATTCGAGTGCTCATCATAATCATGCAAGGTTAAAGTATTCGTAATCGCTTCCGGGTGAAAGGTTCGTAAGTGACGTGTTTAGTTGTTTTAATTTAGGTTGTTTTTTTATGTTGGATGTCCGTTTCTTGAATTCCATTCATGTTTGATTAATGCAAAGTATCTTTATTTGTTAGTTGATTATTTATTACTTTCCTATATTTTCTTCGCATACTCATAAAACTAGTAGATAGGATTATCTTAATTTAATTTAAACATCAAAGATAAGAAGCATATTTTCATGATCTAGACCTAGCTTAGACACAACGAGCATTAATCTTTGAACACGAATCCTGAAAGTGGTTGCTTTTTCATCAATATTTAAAAAGCGTTTCTAAGTTAATAGTTTTATAATTTAAGTTTTTTTAAAAATTAAATCAACGTTCAAGTGTCACTTTAAATTCAATCGCTTAAGTTTTTTTAGTAATTTATTTTTAATTAAGTTAAACACTTTCCACAAATTTCCCGTGGAAACGACCTTACTTACGCGTACGATATATAAGTAATTAATTTCGGTTTTATAATCGTTTTTGATCGAGCCTTGACAACTAGATCAATGTTCAATCCGACATATTTAAGTATTCATCTAAGGAGTCGGGAACATTTCTGTAACCTAACTGACGGATTGCGGATATGCATTTTTTCAAACTCGAGAATCTTGCCTTATGTCTTGCGTCAAACCGGGTTCGAAAGTAATCATTGTCATTTTTCATATCCGTAACTACTTTTAAAAATATTTCCTTTTTCATCCGAAAACACTCTCTAAACATCCTCGCGTTATATTTCGGATCCCAAGAAAAATAATCGGCAAAAAGACGATCATGAGACTCAGCACGATCGCCTCTTCTAATGTAGGTTCTTGATGATCTTGCAGTGTCGTGGACATCGGTAGATAACACAAAGTTGGAGACCGAAATGATATATGCAATGTTTCGTTCACGGGTTTCATTCGAGTCTTCGGAAGATGATGAAGACGAACCCGTTGTTGAATCTTCAAGTAATAAATGATACAACATTTTATAAATGAAAGTCTAATTTATATTTGATTTGGTTTAGTATATATTGTGTAATAAAGAAAAAATAATTTTTTTTAAAAGAGCTGTTGTGGGAGGGAGGAGGGGTTGTTGGCCCACTTCTAACTTTCAAAAACTCGGGGTGTATCATCAAGAGAAGACATGCACCAAGTCCCACCCTGGTTCGAGACCATAGAGGGTGGGGCGGTGTTCTCATGCGGGGCCACACCTACCCCACACCCATTCCTAGCACTCTTTTGATGTATAATTTCTACCAACTTATAGTTAGTTTCGTCTAGTTGCTTCCTATTCTAAATTGGTAAATTGGCTATAAATAATTTTAACTCAGTTTATTCACTTCAGTGGTCCCAAATTCAACTTTTTTGGCCTCCAGTAGTCCGCCGTTAAGTGCACTTAACGGCCATTAACTTTTTTTTTTTTTTCGAATTTCAAAACAAGGTTTTATGGGAATTGATCGGGAGGAGTATATGATTCAATTGATATAAACCTTACTTCGAACTGGTGTTCCAAACGACAAAACGGTCTTCAATCGGATGTTTAAAACCTAACGGTGCTTTAACCGGATATCAAAATTAAACCATTTGGAGCAACAATTGGAAGTAAGGTTTACATCAACAGACTCGTATTCTCCTCCCGATCAAAATCCCTAAAATATCGGTTTGAAATTCGAAAAAAATAGAAAAAAAGTTAACGGCCGTTAAGGCGGACCGCTGTATGCCAAAAAAGTTGGATTTGATACCACTGGAGGGAATAAACTGAGTTGGGATTATTTTCGACCAATGGGTATTAGTTGAGATTATTTTAGGCCAATTTGTCTTTTAAATTTAAACTCATAGTTACCAAATGGGCTTTCCTTTTAATTTTGTCATTAATTGCTAGCTAGTGCAGCATTCTTTACTTATGTTGAATATGGATTTGAATCAGTTTCTTTAGAGTTTTTCATTCATCTTTTCTTTGTTGCATTGAGGTTTGGGAGTGTGTTTACATGATAATGTATGTCTTAACGTGTACCTATATTTACTTGACTTCGTAGCATAATTTTATCGGACTGAACTTCACTCTATTTTGAAAGAGCACTAAAGATTCTCGAAAATTGGTATGTATACCACGAAGTTCCTATTCTAAATTTGTCTTTTTTAAGCAACACCTTGATATTCAAGGAGAATTACACCACATCTGCTATAGCAAAATTTGAACACCAAGATTTAGTGTTCCTAACACATATGTGTTACCAATGGGTCACTAGCGTCCCCATTGGCTTCTAGATTTAAAGCCATAAGATATTTTGGTCCTAAACAAGACTATAAAATGGGAGAAGTTTAGTTTTCTAAAAATATGCATCGTTAGACAATTGTGTTATATTTTAAGTAAAGAAGTTTTGTGTATTATTTAGCGTGTTGTGCCTAAGAGAATCATTATATATAGACTGAAGTTTTTTTTGTTAAATATGTATAAAGGTTGTTGAGTCATAACTCATAATTAAGTAGGTATGCGTGAGTTACTCTCTTCATTTGTAATTAGATATAGGATTATTGGATTTAATCACCTTCAACTATTGGTTATTGGTCGCTGTCACCTTCAAGTATCACTTTGGCCAATATAAACCCTAACTAAACACTTTGGTGTCCGTATCACCAAAAGTTAACCAATTCTAGTCACTTTTGGTTAACTTTTGATTATTTTTTGGTTAGCTTTTGGTGTTACGGACACCGTATCACCAAAAGTTAACCAATTCAAGTCACTTTTGGTTAATTTTTGATTAATTTTTGTTAAATTTTGGTGATACAGACACCAAAGAGTTTAGTTGGGAGTTATATTGGCCAAAGTGATACTTAAGGGTGACAGCGGCTAATAACCAATAGTTAAAAGTGATTAAATCCAATAACCCTTAGATATATCACAATAACATGAGTGTTTGGCAATTCCCCTTATAAAGAATTAATAGGAAAATTGTTACATATCATATTTGTATTGTTGCAGAAATATAGAGTAGACTAAAACCCTGGAGTTTTATTTATTTTAACTTGAAACTTTATAAGTTGTAGTTTTTTTTAATACATTTCTTTTACATGTTGGTGCATTTATGTTTATTATAGGTGTTTGTGATGTAGATATTGCATTGAAAATGTCCAAAGTTTACAAAATTTACCTAAATACTAGTGTCAAAGGTCGGTTGGATTTTTTTTCTTTATGTTTTAAAATTGACTTTTTCTATTGTTTTTCTACATTTTTTTAACACTTGTGTTTTTCCTTTTTTTATTATTTTGTTTTGTTAACTTTTTAAAATCACTTTTATATATGACTTTATACTACAACTTGCGAGACATAATACAACTTTCATAGATACCTATAAAATTATTTTCTTGAATGGAACATGTGTAACGAAGGCACGTGTCACATCATACCATGTGTCCATGACATGTTAATGTGTCCATGTAATACGGGAGCACCACATGTTAATGCCGCTGTCAAAACGCATGTTACAAAGTAAAACCACGATGCTGCCATGCACCGCGACATGTGTTGAAGTTGGAAATGTGTTAACTGTTGCGGAGCCGCATAGCACGACATGGGTCATACGTTTCAATGTTGTCGCTGCACGTGATGTGACGTTAATGTCATAATGTAATGTATGTAACAAAGTTAAAATGTGTATGCCATTCATGGCACGTGTATGCCATCCATGGCACCATACACTAACATTGTAACACTTATAACAAAGTCACAACATGATGTTGCTGCATATAATATATGACACGATACCGTATACATAATGCATGTTACGAGTCGAAAGTGCACCACAAGCACGCGTAGGTTTTAAAATTAGTTATGATTAACATAGAAAGTACTGTTTTCATTATATTATGGCCCTTGAGACACGGGTTTAATACTTGTATATTTGAAATGACATTGTATAGAATTCTAATTCATAAGGTTGATAGATTCCCGACTTTTAGAGGCGACTTTTTTTAGCTTTAGCGACGACTTATCGCCGCTAAAGGTAATTCTCTTTTTTTTTCCAAAGTGACACTAGAACTTTTGACAAAATGACATTTTTTTCTCGAACTTGACATACTTAGATTTTTTTACTAATAATTTGGAAATATACATATGATGTTACACCGTAACGTGCAAGACATAAAACTTTTACGTTAATATTATTTCCATGTACGAGACAATATTATTTTTACGCATGTAATGCCGCAACACGCGAGACATGTCAAAATTCAAATGTCACCATCGTGACACATGTAACGAAGTGACAATCAAGCGCCAACTAAGACCCGACTGTCACATCAAACGATATGATCTTGAACCTAGTAGTATATTTTAATAAAGTGTCTGTAGGGGTTTATCTTGTTATTCTTCACAAAAGTTTTACCGGTGATAGTCTAGCAAAATGCGGGGTTGAGTTGTGTTGCTTGTTGGGTTAGGATGGATTTAGGTCAACATAAGTTATTTGGAAAATAGGTTAGAATGGGTTGGGTACTTGGGTTCAAAAGGTTGGGTTTGAATTATTAGCTGAACTATTATCCATTTACAAGATACAGGTGTACCGACGCTCGGTTAAGAGTTACGAGTCCGCTTCCGCGTTATGTGCGTACTGGCGCTTGTTTACGGTCATATTTCACGTTGGTTAAAAGTCCGATTCGGCTTTTCGTGCGTACCCCAGAAGTGGGCTGTGGGGGTATGAAATTAGCAGTCACTTAAAGCTGGCAAAATGAATGGGTTGGGTTAGGTTGGTTGATGGGTTAGGATGAGTTTGGGTTAAGATTAGTTTTTTAAATAAAAGCTTAGGATGGGTATGGGTTAAAATGGATTTGGGTCAAAATGGATTTAAACTTTAAATCATTTTTTTTTGTTGTTGTTGAGAACTATGCAAGATTCAAGACAAAATATACTACTTTTGTTAGATTTTATTAATTACACTAAACTACATTACTTGTTGATATTATTATTATTTTTTTAAAACTAAAAAGGTAAATAATTTTGTTACAACGTAAATCACAAGTCTAATTCCGCGGTTACGTCACTTTACGTATGTACTGACGCCGAGTTACAAGTCTGATTTCGCTTTACGTGAGTAGTGACTTTGGATTATGACCCTAAATCCGCGTTACACGTGTACCGATTCCAGTTACGAGTTCGATTTCACGTTGCGCGAGTTTCGACTTTGGATTTTGACGTCAATTTCGGGATTCGTGTGTACCAGAAAATTTTTGAACATCCGATTGTGCGTATCACACATATACGGGCACTGATTACGCATCAGATTTTTGTGTTACATGTTCAATTCCATGTTACATGCGTACTAGCACTTGGTTACACGTCCGCTTTCTCTTATGCATGTACCGACGCTGGTTACGAGTCCGATTTCACGTTAAACGTTGACCAGTACTCCTCACTCGTTCAATGTAAACCACTCGTTACGTCAGATCATCAGGTTGTTTAAAATTATAATATCAAATTAAATTATAACGTGCCTACTTATAACCAACACATAACAAATTGAATATTTTATTATTTAAAATTAAAAATGATTCAGAAGCATACAAATTTCTCACATGATACATTACCCAATACCCATGGACCAGGTTATGTGATAAAAAACCCATCTTGACTTTAAAACAAATTGGTTTTAAACTAAAACCCATCCTAACCCATTTGAGAATTTTGTTTAACCCATCCTAACCCATTAAAGAATTTTTTTGATCCATCTTGACCCAAAGTTGCCAGCTCTAACGTCATCCTAACCCAAATCTTTTAAAATTAAAGCCCAAGTTACCAATTTGGAGCAAATGGGTTATGATTGTTAGGTTTATTAGGTGATACCTTTATCTACATTCGTTACTCTCTCCCGTAAACACGTTAGACGACACCACAAGGTTTGTCATCTAAACTTTCGAAGCATTATTTTTGTTAAAAGAGAGCTTTACTGCATTATAATGCAGTAAAAAAACTACAGATTTTCTATAAGTTGTTGTTGTCAAAATGAGTGTAGCTTTTCTGCATTGTAAACTGTTAAAGAGTGCAGTTTTGCTGCATATCAAACTAGTTTAGTGTCCGCGCTACGCTTGAGAACACAACATTCAAGTGATGCTTTTAAAGATGTTCATGAATGTTCCATTCAGTTTTGAGACAAAACCGTGGTAAACCGGAACACATGATATATTTTTAAAATTAAATTTTTAGTATAGCCATATTATACTCAAATTAAAGAGAATAAAATGCTCAATTTTATGGTTTAGTTTACTTAAAAAAAATCGAATAAAAATGTTATGTATATTTATAAAACACTAAGGTCTTTAATTGTATTTTATTATTAACTTTATCCATAAGTTTCAATTTTAAACCATATCAAATATAAACAGACTCATATACAACCTTGTAGTAATTGGTTAAAAATATAAATACTTTTAAATTTTTCAAACTTCTCTAAAATATCAGGGGACAAAAATGTAATTAGTTTTATTATAATATATTTTATATACATATTTTAAATAAAAAAATCATTATTGTGAGATAAACTCTCAAATAATGACACATAAACTAAAAAATGAAAAGATGCCACATAAGTTTTTTGTTTTACTATATCTATACTATCTATAAAGCCAACTAGAAGGGCATTTTAAGATACCCAAAAAATAAGAATAAGTTACATATTTAACTGCATAATGTACAAGAAAAATGAGGGCAGTTTGGTCTTTAAACACTATTTTCATTTTAACCCTCCTAATTAATTACACTATAAACCCTAACTAATTTCACTCTAATCCCTAAATTTACGGAATGAACTTATATTATTTAGAATTTATCCCCCAGATTACACTTCTGACTGTAAGATTTTAAATCAATACCGTTAAAAATTTTCCGAAAAGATCAACGCAATTGTCTACATTTTATCTTCAATACGCACTAAAATTTTTCGAAAACACACTTTTAAAACTTAAAGTACAAGAAGTTAAAGCATAAAAGTACAACTGTAATTGCAAGTTAGTTGTTTTTATAAAACAAGTGCAGTTTTCAGTTGTTTTTTATAAAACAAACCAGTTATCTAACCTGTATATAAACTATCCAGTTTACTAAAAAAACAACTACATTCCAGTTTAGCTCATTTACCATCTTGTTTAAACCAATGCAGTCTAAATACAGTCCAGTTTTTAGTACAAAAATACAGTATCTAACTCAAATAACACAAAATCCATCAAATTCCAGTGATCGGCAAATCGTTGGCGCGTTTGTGTTGTAACAAATGTGGTTCTAGCTGGTCCAGCACAATTTTACAACCAAAAGCTCAAACAATCAACAACCCAAAATAGTTCAAAAGTAAAAAAAATGGAGATATTACATGTATTTGCAGCTGGTCCGCGAGTCGTGACTATGCTGCTCGACGGTCTTCTATTCCAGCTGCTCGAAAACCTGCGTGTCCGAGTCCATATATATACCATTTGAGTAAAGAATGGAGTTATTTTTTCAACCATATCATATACATATGCTTGTGTTAATACATTTCTACTTCATAATAATAGAAACCATACAACTAAACTCACTTTAGCTAATCCAAAGAGTTATAAAAAAACAGCTCAACCCCAAAAGGCCAAAAAAAGTTAGGATTAATTTACATTAAATACAATTCAAACTTCAAATTTGAAACAGTTACGGATGCATTGCCACTATTGTAAGAAAACAATATGCTTAAAAACAAAAGGGTTATTGGATTTAATCACCTCCAACTATTGGTTATTGGCCGCTGTCACCCTCAAGTATCACTTTGGCCAATATAACTCCAAACTAAACACTTTGGTGTGTGTATCACCAAACGTTAAAAAAAATTAACCAAAAATTAACCAAAAGTGACTTGAATTGGTTAACTTTTGGTGATACGGTGTCCCTAACACCAAAAGCTAACCAAAAAATAATCAAAAGTTAACCAAAAGTGACTTGAATTGGTTGAATTTTGGTGATACGGACACCAAAGTGTTTAGTTGGGAGTTATATTGGTCAAAGTGATACTTGAGGGTGACAGCGGCCAATAACCAATAGTTGGAGGTGATTAAATCCAATAACCCAAAACAAAATGTACATTAAGCCTTAAATCTTACCTCTTACAATATTGACAATGCCTAGCTGCAACAACTCTCAATATCTCATGCGTCTCAAATTACTAGCAGCTTACAGTTTTGCTGCAAATACAATCATGGTTAGTCAGTTTCTGTTTATCTTTTGCAAACTCACTACATAGTAATAAAACTTCAAGAGTTCATTACTAAAAATGTCAAATTACCATGGAAGGTTATGTTATGTTTCCTTCTTGCTGCTTATCACTTTTCGCTGCTCGACTTTGTCAACTGTCATAACTGTCTGTCAACATCTTTGTGTTACAATCGAACAAATGTTTCAGACTTACAATTCCAGTCATGTTACAACATAAAACCATGTCAATAAATAGGACGAAACAATTTCAGACATTATTTAGTTTATAGGATTTTATAAAATATTTAAATATAATTTGTAAATATCTTAGTAAAAATCGTAACAGATGGTGTATAAAATTCTGGTTAACAAAACTGGAATGTTAATTCCACAAAAACTGGGCTGAAAACAAACTTTTTCAGTAATTTAAGGGAATGATGAAAACTTCAAATGTAACCAAGCGGGAAATATAGGTTTTTAAATATTAAAAACCCTAGCTCACTCACTATATAAATGCACTAACCATGTTTTGTTTTTATGCACATTCTTGAAAATTATTATAATGGAAACTACATCACAAAAGAACAATCCAATTCAGGTTACATTCTTCTGTATATTATATATAACTTAATATTCTCATATGTATAGTTTGTTCGTCCATTTTCTAATTGATAATGTTATTAATTATTGAGGTTGTTTATGATGATTTGAAATCGTATTTGTGTCTCATGTTTCTTGTGACTCTAACACACCAAAAATAATTGGTTCAAAGGTTCAATCTATCTTATTGAAGCCTCATTTTCAATCCGATGTTTATTATGTTTTTCATTTATGTTATTATTAACTGTCTTATTTAAGTAGGAAACTCTTAATGAAGATCTGAAAATAGAAAAAGACCGGGATTCTTGTGACTTGCACATGAAACAAACTGATGCTTCAAAGGTACAAAAGTTGAATTTTTTCATTTTCAATTTCAAACAAAAATTTACATTTTGTATTTTCATGTTCTTGTTAACAATTTTATTCATGCAGAAAGTTATTAATGATGGTTTGAAATTACAAAACCAATACGATAATTTTGATATGAACACAACAAAAAATGACGCCTCACAGGTTCATAAAATTATCAAAATTATCAGTTTGCCATGGTAATAAATATCATATATTAATAGCAGTTTGCCTTTTTTAAAAACAAAGGTAGTAAATATCATATAGTACCTTTGTTTTTAAAACAATAATAAGTCAACGAACATATACTACATGTTTTAGGTATGTAATATTGAATCAACCCATGTTTAAGGATTATTTCTGATTTACATTAAACAAAACTAACCATTTCCTAAACCATATAATAAAAAGTGTTAATTTTCTAAAATAACAGTTAAGATTAAAAACACTAACATACTACTTAATATTATATATCTTTTACGTATTGTTCTTAACATGTTTGTGCTTCTTAAACATGCAGTTTTGTTTATCTCATTTCCATTTCAGCTTTTCAAACAGGTATGTAATCAAGTTCTGTTAATGTTTTGTCATTTATTTGTTCATGTATTTCGATCCTTAAAATGTTTTATTTTCAATTTCATGTCATGTTTGCAATCTGCTGTATGTAAATATCAAGTGTTAATTACATTACGTCACTACAAAAACAAAGGTAATAAATATCATATATTAATAGCAGTTTGCCTTTTTTTAAAAACAAAGGTAGTAAATATCATATATTAATAGATGAAAACATTCAAACTTATTTAAAAGTATAACCTGAAGACCACTAAACTCTGATTTAAATATATGGGTTCTCATTAAAACATTACACTTTTTACATCTGTTAGAACAAAAACCATAGCCAAATAAAACAAACTAAAACCAATATAACTAAGAATCATTATATTTACAATTTGATTAATACTTATATGTATCATGTTTTACCAAGCCCTACCTTTTTTTACTTTAATCTATTATATGAAAACACAACGTCAATAACAAACACACATATTAGTCAAACTTTATAAAATCTCTTAGGGAAAAATATGCACACAAATAAAAATCAATTTTAATCAGTGTTAACGAAGCCTAGATGGAGGCCAGATTCCTAAACATCTCTAATGAAGGCCGGACAAGCACATCTAGGGAGTTAGGCACTTTGTACAACTGATTTCATTTAAAATAATACATTCAAACAAGTTTCATGTTAAAAATGGCATATTTAGAACAAATAGCCACATTGAATGTAAAACAAACAAAATGACAGTTAAAAAATTTCATAAAATAGCTGATAGAACCACGCCTATAGTCCAAGTTTTAACACCAGTGGGCAGTTAATTCCTGTATCCAATCGGAAACTCACTGGTGAAGGGACTTGCTACCGGTCGGGGTATTTAGATGACTTACAGTGATGTTTCAATACCCATAATAATAGAAATCTGACTACCGTCTCTTATAATTCCTCACCAGTCGCCAGTTGATTACCGACTACATCCCAGAACTAACTAGTGAACGTACCCACAACATTATTGAACACAACACTGGGTTACTATACGGAAAAAAATATAAAGCTAACAAGTACTTGATTAAGTAAATGGTTAAATACTTACAATTATTTGTTAAACTAAGACCAGATTAGTAGCCAAAAACTTCCATATGCACAAATTTTTCAATCCAATATAACTAACTCTGCAAAAAAGACATAATTGGTCATTATGTAAAATCAAACAATCATAATCAACTCAGAATGTCATGGTAGATAAAACAAACAAAAAAAACTTCAAAATTATCACATTATCTAACAACAATAAGCAGATTGAGTCAATTCAAACTTCAACTACACCATGCAAACATAATAACAACTATGTTTAACTAAAACATAACAACAACTATGTTTAACTAAAACATAACAGCAACTACGTTTAACTAAAAACATTGAATGCTCTAATTACACTTAAATGTTGTTCAACACTGACCATCAACCATCTTTTTCAAAACAAATCAAACATTGCTCACACCATTTTAAAGAAAAGCAACAAAAAAAAGTAACAATGTATCCAATTGTGAGAGTTGTAAGTTGCTACATGAATTAGGAACTCTTCCCTCCAATCTGCACCGCGATAAAATGCTACACCTAAGCTTTGAAATCTTTCTTGTCCGGCTGTGTCCCATATCTGAAACAGATCACCCATTAAATGTGTTTAGCATCAAGTTTTAAAACTATCTATCAATTCACAATTCATAAGTAATCAGTAAGTTTATAATGTTTAGATATGGTGAAACAGAGCTTAAATCCTTTGATAATCAGACTTTGCCAACATTCAAACGTCTTATTGGTTACCTAATATAATCACATCTTCAAACAAAGCACATCTACAAAGCATAATTTCATACGATAACTAACAAACAAAGAACATTCTAGCAACATATAAGGTAATAGTTTTTCAGTTTACACTAATCAATATTAAATGTGTTAAAAATAGGTTGATTCTGACAGCATTGTTGAAATTATTTACCATGGTTTAATGTTTAGTCTATACAAGTCTGATCTTGAAAGAGAATGGAGTGAAGAGGTAAGCTTATATTTAACTATTATCTATTTATATAACGGTTTTAATATGTATTTTAACATAAAAAACAAACATTTCAGGACAGAATATTTGAAGAACAAATGATGGTCTATGAAAAAAGAGCTAAAAGATGCAAACGGCTTGATGAAGAGTGGAATTGGAGTGAAGTTATAAAGCTTGATGGTTCAGATGAAAAAGAAAAAAATCTGTTTAGAAATTCTATAATTTGTGTCAAAAAGAAGAATCAGCTTACCCTTACTAATTTAAGAATCAGCATCTTCGAACGACAAACTTTACACGTGTTTCTTGCAGATAGAAAAGCAAAATAGTCAATGTCTATAGAAATGTGACCTAATATTTAAAAAGTTAGCATATTGTACGCAACAAAGGCAACTAAATAAATCATCATGGCATATCTATAAGTTCAAAACCATTCACAAAAACATGAAACTTCAATATCAAGCCGAATCACTAAAAAATATTATGTGGATAAAACTTGATAGTGAATCTCTGGTATAACAAACCAGACACGTAAGCCAACAATAATATCCATTAAAATAAGACTGTTCAGTCATTTACATCAACAACAAGTTTCTCTCAATTCTTTCAACTTCATGATAACACTTTTCAACCTCACACAAAAAACAATGGCTTTATAATCAGGGTTCAAAATTACACAGATAATCATAACTTAACATTTACTATGAGTGCAAAGTATAAACGGTTAGCATATACTCATCCATACTAAAATCAAAACTTTCAATTATAAAGCAGAAAAAATCCCATGGAAAAACAACAATAGATCTTAAAATGGTTTATTAGCCAATACCCCTCTGAAATCTAAATCTTATGATAAAACGTAATAACAATTAGCATATATTCAAACCACAAGAATATCAACTCTCAATTAGCATAAACAAACAAAAACGCATGAACAAATCAACAATATAGGCTGCTAATCGTTTTACCTTACTATCATAACCCTTTAAAGCCTTCACTCGGTGAGTTAAACGATACATCTGCAAGCGTTAATAAGCATCGATCATAGCATAAACCTTCAAAACAGCGACTGTCATCCTTTGATTAACCCAAATCGTACAAGTTTCAACCGGAGACCAAATATAATGATGAAGACAGAGCAGGAATCGGAGGCGACTAGGGTTTGTCGGACAAATTTCTCTAGGGTTAGGGTTCATTTGGACACGAGAGAAAAAGAGGCGTGGATAAGTGATTAGGGTTTGTGATTATTTGTTGTTATATATATGCCCGATGTTCAAACGGATGCCCATGACCCGACCCGTGGATCACACCAGATCCGTTTTACATTAAAACCCCATCTAATAAAAAAGCCCATGTTTAATGTTTTTTGGCCCATGCAGATTTTTTTTTTATACAACTAAAAAACTATTGCAAATTTTTTTGGCCCATCCATTTTTTATAAATTTTGTTCCAAACAATTAATTTTCTTTTTTATAAATTTAAAGTGTATTAATATGTTAACTATAAAACACACTTTAAAATTCTTTTTATAAAACAATTTTAAAAGAAGTAGATAAATATTGTATTTTCAGCGACCAATGTTGCTCTAGCTCCAGCTACTGAGGTGATAGTCAAAGAGGAGAAATCCGTCGATGTCCAGAAACAAAAGGATATAAAAGGTAAAGACAAAGAAAAACCGGAAATCCCCGAGCTCCCTCTGGATGATACCTGGTGGTGGAAAAATCTGGATCTTATCGAAGAGATGTGTAGGAAGTACGACTAATTTCCGTCTCATCTTCATGAAAGCGGTTAATACCGGACTATTTATTTTCAGCTCGTATGTTAAGATTTAAATGTTTTCGTAATTAACTCGTTGTTATTGCAATATTATCATCTCTGGTTTTCATATTCAATTATTACTTACTTTATGTTTGTTACGCCCATCACCAAGGTCCACAATATAACGATGCACTTTAGTACAAAAATAAACGAAATCAAGAAATGTGCTTATACACGCGTTTAACCGAAAATATCGTCTCGCTGTATCGCGCGGGTCCCTACTAGTTATATAAGGATATGTACTTTTGCTGCATATTTGTGTAGTCAAAAGATGCAGTTTATAAACTTTAAAGATTTGTATTTATACTTGGTTAGTCATGAGCCATCAGTTAACGAACACCGATTTAGCTTAAGCTAATGGTGTTGTATATCATAGGCATGGTGAACAAGTCGATCTAACGCGGGTTAACGAATGTGTATTTGTTTCAAGTGTCATATCCTTTTGATATAAGTTTGTCATTAGTATTAATTAAAGTTGAAAACTTATATGTGGATCTTGTCATCTTGGTTAACTATTGTGAATATTATTTAATTTGTTTTCGCATTGTTTTATTTTAGAAAAAAAAATAATTACAGGCCACATAGAACCACGATTAATATGCGATCAAAATGTTAGACGATAGTCACAATAAAAAATACAAGATTTCATGTGGCTTTAAAACAATATTAGCCACACTTACAGTAAAATTCATATGAGTATATAAATATCTAATAGAAATGACCTCATTTAGTGGCCAAGTCAGAAATTTCATTAATAGCGAGCCCTAAAGTTATGATACCTATAAATTTTTTCCTAATGCAATGTGTCAGTACATATGTTTGGGTCGGTGATGCGTGTTGGGTCGGGTAAAACAATAAAAACTTAAAATATTAAAAATTTCTTCATTCATTCTAAAGAAGTTCTTACACATAAATAAAAGAAGATAGTTTTTGTAAACTAACAGAGATATAAAGTATCTATGATAATGCGAGAGAAATAGTGAGTACCTTGAATCTGACATCGTATTGCGTAGGCGATTCTAGAATATTTTCATTGCTGAAAATCCCCGCTCTGTTGTGGCAGTAGAAACTGAAAGTGTTAAATTTAGCTGAACCACTCTATCAACCAAGTAATAAGTCTCACGTTTATGAGTTTCCACAAGACTCTTGCATAACTCGGAAATATTTGAAACGCTACTTAGTGAGGTATTCTTTGTTCGTTCAACATTAATAAGCTCTAACTGATATCTTAACTTAATTATCTCCTGCTCTGTAAAATCTTTTGAATAATATTTCTCAATAAGAAGACAAATCTGATCCCCATTGATCTCTTTTGCAACTAAACTACAACTAAGTGATAACAACTCTATTGAATGCTCATTGAATCTAGTATTCAACTCCTCTAGTCTTTTGTCTAATGTGGTTGCAAATATATCTACTTGGCAATAATCATCGACTGTAACATGAAGATCTTTTTTACGAGGCCGATACCGAGTAGAAGTATATGGAGCATTCATATACGACATCTCTGTTGGATGTTTCTTACAAAAAAATAACATGTTCAATGAAAGAATCTCATCCATTTTTTCTGAAAGCATTTAGAGTTACCTTTCTCGATAAAACTAACTACATTGCATTACGGATGTCTTGGGACTTATTTTATAAAGCTTGAGAAAGTGTGTCAATTCTTCCCATTACTTCCTTCAACAAGTGAAGAATAAACACAAACTCAAATGAGTGTAAGTGACCATTAGCCGCATCTGCATCTCCACGCTGAATATAACTTTGAGATTTGTCTTCAATTATTCCTTGGAGAGCAACACAAGTGACAACAAGCATATTAAACAAGCTACTAACAGAGTAAAATGAGAACCCCATCATGTATCACCAGCTCTTTTTGATTGTGGAGCTTCATTGGTATTTGATTGTGGAGCTTCATTAGTATTTAATTGTGGAGCTTCGGAAACAAGAGGCTCTAGTTGATTTTCATGTTCTTGTGTTTCACCAGTTGAAGTTTAACCTCTTGATTAGCAATATCATTATCTTCATCAGTATCCTTTCTTTTGAAATAAGAATGTATGGTTTTTAGTTTCACATTGTCCTTACACATTGTCCTTACCCGTGATATATCTACAAAAATCAAAACCAAACATTCCACATTAAACAATTTTACATTCAAGAATTGAAGTTAAAACTAAATTCCATCAACATTCAACAACTAAAATTAAACCCCTTATTCCCTTAAACCTTAAATTCAACAATCAAGCATTCAACATATTACAGTAAAAAACTAAAACTACATCAACATTCAACAACTAAAATTAAACCTCTTATCCCCTTAAACCCTAAATTCAACAATCAACATTCTTACAAATTAAAATTAAAAACTGAAATTAAACCCCAAAATCCTAATATTTAAGAAAAATTGTAAAACTAACCTAGTGGTGTATCTACAAAAATGAAAATCAATCATTCCACATTAAACAATTTTTAAGAAGAAAAAGAAGAGGAGGTGGAGGAGAAGAAAACAGGGTTTTGTTGTACAATAAGATGGGCTTAAACATGTTTCATTACGCTACAATAAGATGGGTTTGGGTGAGTAATGTGTTTATTTTTCATGGGCTTAAATTTAAGATGGTCTAGATATAAAAAAACCAAGGAGGCATAGTTATAAAAGTGGGAGAGCACAAACTAAATTTATAAAGAAAATCAACTAAAAACCAAAAAATCGGTACTTCTAACTTAAAAAATAGGAGGGTCATGACCCTCCCTCGTCTCAATCACTCTACGCCCCTGACCTCACTTACAATAAATTCCAATTCATGTAGTCATTGCTATGTACCTTTTACCCAAATTTAAATTTAGATACATTCCTTGTGAGTTTCAAAATCGTTTCTTGTCACACACTTAAAGTAATACTCATGTGAATATATAATAGAAAGGCCTACATCTACAAGCAACACATACAGTCAATTCATGTAGTCTTGCGTTATTTAGCGACACTAAGGGGTTGTTTGGCAACTGCTGAATGATTAAAAGGCTCTATCAACGAGAGAGATATTGAGGTAGAACTTTAGGTGATGGTAAGTTTGGTATATGCTTCATTCAGTTCCATTCAGCATCTTTCAATCTCTTAACCATTCAGCACTTAACTGAACCATTCAGAGGCTCTTTTTTTTATGAACCAAACGCTCTGAATGCTGAATCTGAATGATTAAGCACTGAACTGAACCATTAAGAGGTGAAACAAACAGCCCCTAAAATTTACAAAGTTTTCTTGTATCTCTATAAATAGTTTTTAGCCACACTTAGGGGCTGTTTGGCAAAATCTGAATCATTAAGTGCTGAATGGTTAAGAGGTCTGAACCATTAAGAGGTTCCATCAATAAGATGGATGTTGGGGTACAACTTCAGATGAGTATAAAGTTAGTATATGCTCCATTCAGTTTCATTCAGCATCTCTCAGTCTCTTAACCATTCAGCACTTAACTGAACCATTCAGAGGCTATTTTTTTTCTGAAACAAACACTCTGAATGCTGAATGGTTAAGCACTGAACTGAACCATTAAGAGGTAAACAAACAGCCCCTTACTAGTAAATTTATGTGACAATGTAATAAAAACGACCACACATATAGTAAATGCTTGATAACAACTCTTTTTGTTGCGGTTTTTCAAATAAGTGTGCTAAAACAAACTTTTTAGTATATTTATGTGGTCATTGTTAACCTTTAGCCGTTATAGTAAATTCATGTGGTCGCTACTTCCATTTAGCCACATTTAAAGGTAGAGTTCATGATTTAAGCAACAACGATCGATACCATTTAGCCACACTTTTACGTTGCTACGACCATTAAAGGTAAATGTGAGCGTATGGTATCTAAAATGACCGAACCTATGGTCACACTTACGTGTTCACTACTTGACATAACGAATGTTGTAAAAGTGTAACGACTCACTATCTTGATATAATGAAGTTAAATAATGAGATCACCCTTAGAATAATGAAATGTTATGCCGGTGATTTATACCGTTTAAAGAGACGACTTTAGTAGAGCAAATTCTAGATAAAAGATCAAGGAGAGGACATAAAATGATTAGTTAATATCTTTTGAATATGTAACTCCCATTGTGGTGTAGTAGTAAGAAGCTTGATTTCTATTTTCTATAAAAGATACCGAAGTTCAATTCTCACTACCGACACTTTGGGAGGGGCATTGGGGGCAATGAATGGAGACTTCTGGCAACACAATTTCGATCATTGAGCCGAACGGGTTTTATCGCTAGCTTGTTGTTGTGCCTACAGGCAGACGGGTTAGTGGTTTTCCCCAAATTCAAGCCGGTTTAATTTCCCTATAATATGTGGGTTTGAGCTACCCAACATTGTATGTGTTCGAAGAGCGCATGTGGTCTACTTTTTCCATTAAATTACCACGGGTAGTTAGACTTTATTCATTTCACTGTCTAAAAAAATATTTTTTAAACCTCTATAAATCAGTTTGTTATTTCTTCCATTAAACTATTTATATTACTTGTTTGTTAGTTGAACAACAAGAATATTTATAGTCTTTTGGCAGGGCTGTCAATTAGATAATCTGTTTAGACACAATAAGACTTGTAATTAAGCAAAAAAATACACTATGTAATTTTATAATTTTTTAAAATAATTAAAATTCAAGTCTAAGGTTTTTCATTTCTCCTCCTTGATACATAAAACCTATAACTTATCAAAGCCATCTGTTAAACGAGTCATTTTCATGTTTGATACTTGTGTTGGTCATGTCGTCTTTAACCTATTAAACACGATAAGACACGATTTTCCAACCTTATCATTGGGGTTTCATAACATAAAAAGATAAGAAAACTTTAAAAATTATTTACCTTCTTCTAGTTTCCAACAATTTTAAGATGATTTGATACTCTTTTGCGTCACAACAAATCCCAAAAAGCTTTTTGCGACGTATGACAAGGTACTTCTCCAACCAATCAGAATATAGAACAAAATTTTCAATTTTGCACCTCTTTGAACCTTTTTGAGGTGGGAGTGGTGCTCCCAAGATTGTCCAACAAGGAACACAAATTTCAACGGTTTAAAGGCAATCATTTGATCTCGTCCACGAGATTTGAATCTCGTTTGTTTCCTCGTGACCACCTTGTTGATGATCCTCGTTTGGCCCGGTGTAACCACCTCGCGAGCTCGTCGACCTCGTGAGCTCACCTCGTGACCACTCCTCCCCCCTTAGTAGGAAAATAGGAAACCCTTGTCGCAAAATGTTTGCCACACCGTTGCGACAGAATTTGCGATGGAAAAGCCAGTTTTTGTAGAAATATTATAGGAACAAAGAAGTAAAGCATTTCATAGACATATGTTACAAATTAGGGTGTCGAAATCCAATTCAAACAAACAAGGACGTAAAAGAGTCACCAATGAATGGAGCACATAATACAAAAGATTTGGAAAGAAAATTGTAAGTGATTCAAACTTTAGGTTGAATCAAAACGATGACTGAGATCGCTTTCGGTTTTATTTTACTTTTTGAGAGAAAAAAGAGACCAAGTCTAGTTTGTTTTGGAACAAACTTTCCTAATTTCACCTTGAGAACCTGTAAGAACCCCAATACGACCCATTTTAACCATGGACACACCAAAATCCTTAAAGAAAGTTGAACCGTGACTAGTTGCCTGAACCAAGTACGATCTTGTCTCAGGGTCGTCAAGCAAGGCTGCATCTGATTGAAGAAGCCCCCTTCTCTTGGTCACTAGTTTGAAGTAAGAGTCATCGAATGTCTTGAAGCTACCTGGGTCTAACTCGGCTAATGTGGTTTGATCTTTTGGCTTGCACTTTAGTTTCAATCTTGCAATGTAGTTTTGGTCCATTGTGGGGTCTGTATCTCCTTTCCCAGTGAAGTTGTAGAGCCTGCTTTCAAATGATGAGCAATGCGATGTGCCTATGGTATGTCCTCCTAAAAGCATCAAGTTTTGCTATGTTACATTTATATATGTGTGTGTTTAAACAGTGACAGAGCCAGCCCGAAAATTCAGGGATAGCCTAAAAAAAAATTTCCTCGGACGTTCATATAGTAATAAAAATAACACCACCAAATTATAAAAATACCTAATAGATTTATCTCCTCTGTTCTTTCATAGCTTAAAATCAATGATTCAGGGGTATCTTTTTAATTATTTAAGGGTATCCTTATACATAAAACCGGATAATATATATATTTTACACTTCGCAACGAAATTTCAGCCGTAGCCCGGGCTACCCCTAGCTTTCATTTAGCTCCGCCCCTGTGTTTAAATGCCCAAACTTATTATTTTAAAATTGACTTGCAAGAAGGACGTACCAGATAAAACAACAAGGTCTTTTGTGTTTAGTCCCCTAAGCGCAAACGATTGTTTCAAAGTAGTGATGTTTGCATTAAATGGTGGCAATCCAGGATTTCTAAGATCTGTGATTATGGACAGTTTTCCATCTCTTCGTCCAGTTTCAACTTCCCAAAATGGCCCCTTAGTCTGTTAAAACTAAAGAGGATATAACAAAAAAAAATAAAAATAAAAGATTTAAGCGTTAAAACGGAGATGAGGATTTACGTACCGCCACGGTGACGTCTCTCGCAACTAGAGCTACAATGTCAGCACATGAAACAACACCCGGGCAAGCTTTCTCTAATGCCAACTTCACTCGCTCGATGATATTAAACCCTCTAAGGCTGAGATTCGGGGGTGCGAATTTCTCGGTTTGCCCTGTTGGAGTGTCCAATAAAATGGATCCATCGCATCCCTAGAATTCATTAAACACATGCATGTATGTTAATTAAATAAGCTAGAGAAGTGAAACCTTATGATAAATAGTTATATAAGATGTACTACAAACCCTTATGAAGCAGTCGTGGAAGTGCAGTCTCAACAAAGGGCCCGAAAGAGATGGTGCCACGGCCATAACTTCGTCGATGACCTTAGATACAATCTTTTCTGCATGTGGGCATGATTTATCATAAAACCCTACTTTTAAGCCTTGGCCTTGTGCTTGTAAACACAAGAGTGCTACAACCATCATATGCAGCACAGAAACACCGCATGAGTTCTTGTAAGTGGCCATTTTGAAGACAATTAGTCTTTCATAAGTTGAAACTTTGTTGTGGGATAATTGAAATGTAATGCCATCAAGGTTTATTTATAGTAACTTTGCATATGTCATAAATATGTTGTCAACCCTTTGTATTTTAATTAATTTCTCTAACTTCAGGATTAATTGCTAAAATATGGTGGGCATTACATGTTCATCAACATGTAGGATTTGCACATCTACATTATAAAACAAAACATGTTTATTATTTATTCGAGCAATACATCATATTACAGGAGAAAAACTCTTTCATATTTACATTGATTAGTTGAAAAGACCTTGACCACCTTCTATAGAATACTTATTGAATTTTAATAATCCAAACTTTAATGTATTGACCGATATTAATCACAATTTTAAAATTTTACTATGACAGTCCCAACCTGTAATTTATTTTCTTCCATCGATCGAGCTTTTTATAACAGAGACTCAAAAAACTACCAGACTATTTTTGTGTCTCATTGAAGCCTTATCCGATCATTTTTGTGTCACAATTATAAAAGACTCGATGGAGAAAAAAATTTACAAGTTGAGACTGCCATATGGAATTTTTTTAAGTTAAAATTAATATCATACAATAAACTAAAGTTTGAATTATTAAAATACAATAACCATCAAAACATTGATACAATGATCCGCTATTAACTTACTAGCATCCATTTTTTACTAAATTTACTGTCAAGACTAACTTTCTTTTAAAGTATAATGGAGCAGTTAATATAGGTTAAAATATAGGATAGAAGTATTCAAAGAAAATTAAGTCGTTGACATTGAAAAAAATAAAAATATATATTGGATGCAAGCCTTAATCCCAAAACATTATAAATAATCGGGGATGCAAAAAAAATATGTATAACATCAGTTTCACTTATATATTATAGTTACAATTTGATCGACCACTTGCATGTTTTAAAAAGTTGGTTTTTGTTAAAACATTATAAATAAATAAAAATCAATGTCTAATTGTATCGTTTTTTTTATTTTTATTGTGTAAAAAATTACAAAACACATAATGAAAGTAAATAAAAAAATGATATTTATTTCGATCGGTTTTAACTATCACCTTTTGATTTCTACCGTTCCAACTATTGTGTCAACTGTCTCAACTTTATCAGTTTAGCAACCAATGGCCGTTGTTAATTTTTTTAACCCCGTTAATTGTTTTTCTAATTAAAGACTGATGTTTTAACCTTTTGATCGGAAGGAGAATACGAGTCGATTGATGTAAAAGTTATCTCAAAACGGCGCTCCAAATGATAAAATTTGTACATCCGATTGAAGCATTCGTATTCTCCTTCCGATCAAAAGACTAATTAAAACATCAGTATTGAATTCGAAAAAAACTTAACGACGTAAAAAAAATTAACGCTGGACCGTTGGTTGCCAAAGTAATAATAGTTGGAACCGGTATGTTGAAACTATGGTAATAGTTAAGTCCGATATAAACCGATATATACTTAAAAAGCTTATTAAGTTATAACGTCTTGAAATTTTAGTAGTGTAATCCAACTATTATAGAAGTCATATTATTAATCCAACTATATTACAAATATATAGTTTACTAGGTTAACACCCGTGTGTTCACGCGGGATTGAATGGTAAAAAAAATATACATATATATATATATATAATTATATATCAATATACTTGGTTAATACCTATTTGCATGCATGAAAATAATGTTTGCGTTGTTTAATTAGTAATTTTGGATGAATATCAAATCTTTAGCTATTAAAATAAGAATGAATGTGGTGGTGACACGTGGCGCAGTGTGATAAGATGTGTTAGCAATTTATTAGAAGAGGAGATGATTGACATACTAATTTAGCCATTTAGGTTAATATCTATCAGTATCAAGTTCGTTGGAATGTCTGGATGGAAAAATATATTCAAGTGACATGTATTTAATTAAAAGCGATGACATATTGAAGCAAGAACATGTAAGCCATAATCACTAACCAAACACATTATCATGCCTTAATTAATCTAATAAAAGTATAAAATATTAGTCAAGCTAATATATAAATCGACAACCTAATCTATATCACCAAGCTGATTGTAATATATAAATTTAGTTTTCGGTGTTTTAGCTATTAATGAAGCAAAGTAGCTATTGTTCAAAAAATATTAATTACAAATTGATGTTACTTAATAGATATAACAATCGAAATACGTATAATTTAATTTCATGTTCGTGTTTCAACATACTCGATCGATCAATCTTCTCACACTTAAAGATATTCAGTGATATTCATGCTCGTATTTGTGGAAAAATACACCGCATCAATAACTTGTGAATGTGAATTAATACTCGTGTTTAATTGATTTTCTTACACTTTTATATATATGACATTTTATTATCAATCTGCATATTTGTGTGAGGCTTTTATTTAATTTTTTAACGTAGTCGTCTAAGGGGTAAGATGCCATATGTTTGGGGTACGTAGTGGGAAATGCTAATATACACCGAAACAAGGATTTCTGGAACGAGCGGCGGATTTAGGTTATAGGCAGCTGTGACGAATCCAGGAATTTTTATCGGTGGGTTCACTATTTTTAGGCGTTCCATTTTTAATAGAACCGTACATAAAAAATATTCCGGTCGGTTCGACGATTCGGATCGGGTTAATGGGTTAGGTTCAAAACGTAATAACAATGTCATACAATAAGTCAAATATTAAAAAAAAACATCGTCTTTAGAATTTAAAAAAAAACACATAATATAAATTAAGAAAAAAGACTACCTAAAGTTGTTCCTTGTGAGGTTTCATCTTTTGAAAACGTTGCATTACATCTTCGATCGAAACTTGTTGTAAGAACTCCCTTTCAGTGTAACAAATGCAAGAATCGTTCTATCCATCACCCATCCTATTACGCAATTCCGACTTCACATGCTTCATTGAAGAAAAACATCTTTCAACACTTGCCGTTGCAACCGGTAAAACTAACGATAACTTAATTAAACGATAGACCAACGGATAATCAATGTGTTTTCTTGTTTCCACCATGGTTTTGGCAAGATCACTTACCCCATTCAAGTTGGCAAACCGAGTATCTTCTTTCACATTAGCAATGTAGTTGCCGAATTCATAGATAAGCATGTCTTTCTCATTAAAAGTAAAATCATACGGATACATCTCAGCCAATTTTAGCATGTTTAGTTTATTAAAGGCACTAAAACCATGACACGGGCTCAAAGAACTCATACATATAAGCAGTTTGGAATTTTGGATTTTGGAATGAGAGTTCACAATTGATTAATTGAAACCCTAAAAGTTAAAAAAAAAAAAAGAAAAGAAAAATAAAAGTTTGATTAAAAGACTTACTAGGACAAAAGGAGAATAGAACCTGCGACCATTTGATTTATAAAGTTGCATTTTTCCAGTTGCTCTACCAGAATTTATTCTTAACATTTACACTTCAATAACTATATCGGTTCACTCTAAATTTTTGTATGGGTTCACTCCAAAATTTTTTATATAATTTCTATTAAAATTTTCAAGCTCGGTGGGTTCCCGTGAACCCACCGCTTAAACACTGGATCCGTCCCTGGTTATAGGGTACGTGTAGGTGTTACATATCGCGTTAACCGGCCATACAAATTATTAGTTACGAGTGAATCCTAAAAAATATGTTGTCGTAGCTCACTTGGTAAGGCAAAAAATTTCCCTCCTATATATAGGGTGGTCGCGTGTTTGAGTCTACTTGTTGATTTTATTTTGTTTAATAGGTATATTGGTTTTAAAAGGTCACAGTTTTCATCTTTTAGTTTTCATCAGTCCCAACTATTAAATTGACTGGTAACGGTCCAATATTTATCATTTTAACAACCAACATGCCGTCGTTGAATAATTTTGACGTCGTTAAGTTCTTTTTCGAATTCATGACCGATGTTTTTAGGTTGTTGACCGGAAAAAGAATATGAGTCGATTGATGTAAAAGTTATCTCGAAACGACGCTTCGAACAAAAGTTATGTGAATTAATTTGATAGTTGAGACCAGTAGAAACTAGAATGATAAAATTTGGGACCGCTACCAATCACTTTGATAGTTAAAACCAGTAGATCGAAACCAGAATGTAAAAATTGAGAATGTTTAAAACCAATATATATATACGTTATTAAAATTGCAACAAAATTAGTATTTACAATTTGCACACGCATATGTACGGATACAAATTAGTTTAATGTCATTACTTTGATAATTGATGCGATGTATACATGGTTGATTGTTCATATATTTTTGTGTCACACTTAAAAAAAATTGACGAAGAAAAATAATGAGAAGTTGAGATTGTCACAAGGAATTTATTAAGTTAAGATTAATATCGATCAATAAACTAAAGTTCGGATTATTAAATTTCATTAGCCTGAAATAATTACTGGTAGGAAACTGAATCTGTTACCAATAATCATTTTATAAAAATGTTTTATGCCAACAATAACGGTTGTTTTTTAAATTACATGAGATACTCAGTAATCCTCATATTCCAAATTAAATATGTTAAAACTTACGAATGACTCATCCAAGAGTTTTCAACTCACGAAGCCTTTCTCTATGCATATTGTATAATTGATGGTATTGTATGGGATACAATCTTTGATTAGGTGCGGTTTTGTGAAGATATCTTCAATCTGATCGTCAGTTAAATGAATTTAACTTTAATCTTTCCTTGAACAATTTTTTCACGGACGAAGTGAAAATCTATTTCAACATGTTTTGTCCTGACTCGGAAGACTGGATTGGTAGTTAGATACATTGCTCCAAGATTTTCACACTAGAGAGCAGGGAAGACTATCATTTGTACTCCATCTTCATTTAGTAGGGCCTCTAACCAGGTTATTTTGCGTATCAGCTAAGGCTTTGTATTCAGATTCTGTTGATGATCTGGAGTTAGTCTTTTGTTTTGTGGTGGTCCAGGATATCAGGTTTGATCCTAAGTTGATAGCATATACTCTCGTGGATCGACAGTCATCCAGGCAGCCTACCTAGTTAACATCAGAGAAAGCATTGATGAGACTAGTACCTTACCAGTGTACATCAGTGAAGACTTGAAGGTTGGCACATGATGTGTATCGAATAAGAAGACTATATTGATGGATGCCCATTTAGTATCGAAGAATTTGTTTGATCGAAGACCAGTGATTTTCAGATGGAGCATGTGTGTATTGACAGACTATGTTGATAACAAAAGCAATGTAAGGCTCTGTTCCCAGGACACTTCGTTATTAAAAAAAGAAAACCACGCAATGTAAGGCTCTATTCCCATGACACTTTATAGTTGGCCATATATACATAGCATAAAACATTTCATAAAACTTTCATTTAATAAAAATAACTACAACGTGTGACATCTGCCCCAAACATGAATCCGAGCCCGACTCGACCCCGAAGTATTTATCTTTTATTTGTATTCGTAATTATTTCTTTAAAATGTAACGTTCGTCATTATTATTATGAATAAATACATCGGATTCTACGTTATTCCCATCTTGTTTAATCGATCGTATTTATGTCGTGAAATACCAACGTGTATCATATAAACACTATTTGTAATAATGAATCTAATATATATATATATATATATATATATATATATATATAGTTCATAAAAGAAATTTATTGAAAACGTTAAAGAAAATCACTTCTAAGTCTAAATATAATCCTCCAACGTCATAAACGAGCTAAAGATACAAAAATGTCACTCATATAGACATTACGTCTCAACTTAGTTAAGTTAGTATAATTTATAAACTAACTTTGGGTCAAAACTATAACTTTTGAAACTTAAATTAGAGTTATTAAACAAAAATAAACAAACTCAAAACCAAAGGGACTGAATGGTAACATTTTATAAAACCGAACCCTCCCCCCTTTGTTGACCCCGCGTTTCCGGCAGCCTTGCCGGTGGGCTTATTACGGCCAAAATCCCAACTCCGGTGACTTTAAATTTACGCGATTTAACCATTTCAATCAACCGGAACTTTCCAAAATCATCTCCTTACCAGTTTCGAACCTTCCTTATCGACGAATACGCGGCTACAGCGGGATTTAAGCCGAATTGATTATGTGATTCAATATGAAAAATCTCATTTCCGTAAGTAGACCCGAAATCAACAATTAAACCATTCCATTTCGTTCCTATACAACCGACTAACACATTCCAAGCTCCAAAACACTCTCTTTTTCCCTCTCAATTACCAAAACGATCGACCAAAACTATTTTCCGGCAACTTAATCAATTTCTATCTTCTGGGCATTGTTACAGGTAGTACTTATACTCTTTTTAATCCTCTCGATCATCTATAACTCCTCATCTCATCAATTTCATCTTGTTTCATTTCAAATTTGTGAGATTTGATCAAGAACAGTCGATTCTTTTTCTTTTCCGAATCCATATCAAATCGTCATAATCAAGTAAGTGTTGTATATCAAAATGATCATGATTCAATGGGAATTAAAAGCCCTATGTTCGTTTTGGATTGGATTAACAGGTTGAAATCAATTTGATGGGTTTTGATTATAGGGCTTATATTGAAATGGGTATGGTTGATTGACAATGAATAAAATAATTAAAAATCGAAACAAAGAACAAAAAGTGTTTCTGTTCCAGTGGTGTTGTGTTTGTGCTTTGAACGAAATGGCCATGGGTTCGAGTCCCATGGCCCTGTTTTTCTTAAATTTTATATTTTTAACCATTTTAAACATTAATCTATATTTTTCTAATAACCTAAATAATACCTTTTATGAAAAATATATTTTACAGCTTAAAAACTTATAATTTCAAATACATATATACAAATAATAATGTTTTAAGTTTATAAGTATTTATACAAATACTTTCAGTAGAAAACAAGAAAAAAAATGGATCTTTATAAAATATATGCAAAACGAAAATACTATAACGTTTCGTATAAAATCCCAATTGGTAATTTAAAACCCTAATTCCCAATTTGTAATTTAAAACCCTAAATCCCAAATCCGAAACCCTAGATTTCGGATTTTGATTCTAGTTGCTATTGTTTCGTTTCTAAACTAGGGTTTTTTCCCAATTAATTAGGTGATACTAATATTTGGGCAACCCTCGGTTCTCTTAAGCGGCGTTTCTAGCGTTACGATTATTTTCGCATTTCAAGGTGAGTAAACTCACTCCCTTTTTTTACTGTTTTTGCTTTTGGAGCTGAAATATGTGTTCCAATATTAATTATACTACAGATTTCTTTTCTTTTGTTTCTATTTCAAATGAGATAGAGTACATTCTTCTTTGGCTGCTTGATGCAAAATTATGTGATAGTCAATAGTAGTTGTATTATTTTGTAATTTCCACCGATACGATATTAGCGCTAATGGCTTGACAAGCGCACCTACACTTTATGGCAGGATAGGTGATTTTCACCCGAAGATTCTATATGTTTGATTCTATACGTTGGTTACTAGTTGCTAAAATGTGATGCTTGTTGCTATGTTGCTATGATGCTATGTCTCTTAGATGCTTAAACAATTATTGATAACTTGTACATCGAGACGGTTAATGACGGTTGAACAATATTTATCAGTATTTGTAACATGTGTGGTTCTCATGACTTGTTGCTAAAGTTTACCCTACGGGGTTCATGGTTGTTGGATTATATGTACGTTTCTATTGGCATGGTTGAGTAATATAATGAAATTGTTAGACACATAAGCTTGCGAAACATATATATAATGATCTCGGATTTCATACTATGTGCTATTAATTGTGTTTTTACTCACTAGCTAATTCTTTAGCTAACTTGTTTTACTCATATTTCAGGTGGCGTTTGAAACGTTTATGTTTTCGAGACACTTAGGATGCTTATTGGACTTAGAATAAATAGGCAATAAACAATTTTGATTGTCAGCTTTTATTATCGCATTTAAGACTATTTAATTCCTTTATGTCATGACACTTATGCTTTAATACTATTAAAATACGTCTTTTAGTGTGTCATGTGTTTTGTACTATTGATATCCAATTCCCTTGACAACCTGGTGTTTCCACCGCCGGGTGGGGTGTGTCACACTACGGAAGTCTTAAACACAAATACGTCATTGCAGACCCTTAAACAATTAACATTGTCTTTAAATTAAACATAATATAGTCTTGAAAGTCTTCTTAAACTGATGCCAGTCTTTAAGTGTCGAGTAGCTTGCAATCCATGTCATCCTTTTATCTCATCAGCTCACGTGGCAAACTAATATGCATACAAAAGTCAGCTTTACCGAGTGAGTTCTAGTTTTATATCTTTAACTTGAATCTTATAAAACACATTATATGTATCATCTGTATGATTCTATTCTTTATTATTCTTTATCTGCTTTTATCTGTCAACTCATAGTATGTCAAAGGGCCAAACTTATCTTTTTTGATCTCCTGTCAAGTGAATTTCTTTGTGGCTAGCTAGGCCCTTGAAAGTTGACCCACTGGCTTCATTGGTTCCACTTGATTGCTGCAACTAGTATATTGTGACACCCCGCCCGGCGGCGGAAACACCGGACTGTCAAGAGAATTGGATATCAATAGTAACCAAAGCACATGATAATTATTTAATAAGCCAAATAATAATTAATACGTTTGGAACAAGAATCTTAAATAGAACAATAAAAGTAACAAAACAGAAACAATAATTGCAATTGAATTTATTTATTTAACTAGGTCTAAGGCAATCCTAAGTCTTGGCAAAGCAGCAAAATAATATCAAGCATTCACCCGAAATATGTAAAAATAAAGTTAGCTATTTAAAGCTAGTGAGTAAACCACAATTGATACATAATAATATAGAAATCCGAGATCATCATAATATGCTGCGCAATCTTACATGCATAGTTATTCATATCATTCTCGACCATGACACCTTGAACACACATTGAACACACATTGAACACCATCATTGTATAGCAACTTGTAATCATTTGTCATGAGGAACCAACTCATGTTATTAATTGAAGATAACCTTTTTAGCAACCGTCACGTAACCGTCTCGTTATAAGTTATCTATAATTGTTTAAGCATCGGGACGTAGCAACATAGCATAGTAACTTGTATCATCGTATAGCAACTTGTAACATTGAGTAGTAACTAGAAACATTGAAATTGAATGGCCGGATTTAAATCACCTATTTTGAAATATATATAGGTGGGTTTTTCAAACCATTAGCGCTAACGTTGTACCGGTGGGATTACTAAGTAACAATACTACTTTAAACTACCACATAAGGATTGCATCTTGCCGCGAACAAGACTAACACATTTAATGATCTCATTTGAAAAACAAATAGAAAACTGAAAACATTGTATAGTAATTGAACATATTTCAGCCCCAAAATGTAAAAGTAAAAAAGGGGAGTGAATTTACTCACCTTGAAATGCAATAGATAACCGAAATAGAAACGCAACAATAACGAATCGATGGTTGCCCAAATATTAGTATCACCTAATTAATTGGGAAAACCCTAACTTAGAAACGAGACAATAATATAGCAACAAGAATCAAAAGCAGAAAATCTAGGGTTTCGGATTTGAGATTTTAAGGTTTTAAATTACGAATTGGAAATTAGGGTTTTAAAACACAATTTGGGAATTAGGGTTTTAAAATGCAAATTTGGGAATTTGAGGTTTTAAAATACAAATTGGGATTTTGGTGCGAAAACGTAAGCATCGGAACCAACTCATGTTATTAATTGAAGATAACCTTTTTAGCAACCGTCACGTAACCGTCTCGTTATAAGTTATCTATAATTGTTTAAGCATCGGGACGTAGCAACATAGCATAGTAACTTGTATCATCGTATAGCAACTTGTAACATTGAGTAGTAACTAGAAACATTGAAATTGAATGGCCGGGTTTAAATCACCTATTTTGAAATATATATAGGTGGGTTTTTCAAACCATTAGCGCTAACGTTGTACCGGTGGGATTACTAAGTAACAATACTACTTTAAACTACCACATAAGGATTGCATCTTGCCGCGAACAAGACTAACACATTTAATGATCTCATTTGAAAAACAAATAGAAAACTGAAAACATTGTATAGTAATTGAACATATTTCAGCCCCAAAATGTAAAAGTAAAAAAGGGGAGTGAATTTACTCACCTTGAAATGCAATAGATAACCGAAATAGAAACGCAACAATAACGAATCGATGGTTGCCCAAATATTAGTATCACCTAATTAATTGGGAAAACCCTAACTTAGAAACGAGACAATAATATAGCAACAAGAATCAAAAGCAGAAAATCTAGGGTTTCGGATTTGAGATTTTAAGGTTTTAAATTACGAATTGGAAATTAGGGTTTTAAAACACAATTTGGGAATTAGGGTTTTAAAATGCAAATTTGGGAATTTGAGGTTTTAAAATACAAATTGGGATTTTGGTGCGAAAACGTAAGCATCGGAACCAACTCATGTTATTAATTGAAGATAACTTTTTTAGCAACCGTCACGTAACCGTCTCGTTATAAGTTATCTATAATTGTTTAAGCATCGGGACGTAGCAACATAGCATAGTAACTTGTATCATCGTATAGCAACTTGTAACATTGAGTAGTAACTAGAAACATTGAAATTGAATGGCCGAGTTTAAATCACCTATTTTGAAATATATATAGGTGGGTTTTTCAAACCATTAGCGCTAACGTTGTACCGGTGGGATTACTAAGTAACAATACTACTTTAAACTACCACATAAGGATTGCATCTTGCCGCGAACAAGACTAACACATTTAATGATCTCATTTGAAAAACAAATAGAAAACTGAAAACATTGTATAGTAATTGAACATATTTCAGCCCCAAAATGTAAAAGTAAAAAAGGGGAGTGAATTTACTCACCTTGAAATGCAATAGATAACCGAAATAGAAACGCAACAATAACGAATCGATGGTTGCCCAAATATTAGTATCACCTAATTAATTGGGAAAACCCTAACTTAGAAACGAGACAATAATATAGCAACAAGAATCAAAAGCAGAAAATCTAGGGTTTCGGATTTGAGATTTTAAGGTTTTAAATTACGAATTGGAAATTAGGGTTTTAAAACACAATTTGGGAATTAGGGTTTTAAAATGCAAATTTGGGAATTTGAGGTTTTAAAATACAAATTGGGATTTTGGTGCGAAAACGTAAGTGTATTTCGTATTGAATATATTTTGTACGAATCCATTTGTAGTTTTTTTTTTCTAGAAATAATCTTCGTAACCTTGAAATATTATTATTTGTATAATTGTATTTGGAATTGCATATTTTTAATCCTTTAAATATTTTTTTAATTTAAAATATGTTATTTCGGTTTTTAGAAAAATATGGATCAATGTTTAAAATAGCTAAAAAATGAAAATTAAATAAATGAGGAGTGTGGGATTCGAACCAGGTGCAACACGCTCACACCCGAGCGCATTAACCACTGAACCAGGAGACTTTTTTGCTGAATGTTTTGATCTTTAATGTTTTTATCTTTTACAATACAAGAACACCCATTTTAATTACAAACCCTAGATTCAAAGATCCATTTAATTCGTTCAAATCTGTTAAGATAATCCCAATCAAACAGAGGGCTTTTGATCTGCGATTTAACACGAGCATTTTGATGTACAGAACTTACAGATTGATGATGAAATGATACGGATTTGGTAGAGACCTAGAATCGGCTGTTCATGAAGGTTTTCAAGAATCTAGAACTGAAATGAGGTGCAATTGATGGATTAGAAAGATGAAGATGATCGAGATGATGAAAATGAACCCAGAAATTACCTGAGATGATGCCTCGAAGTTGGAGAACAATGAAGTCGCCGGAATATTTGTTCTTGATGTTTTCATTCGGTATTTGCAGCAGGTAAAAAGAGTGTTTTGATGGTTTGGAAAAGTTAGACGGTTGTAAAGGAGTGAAATGGTATGATTTAGTCGCCGATTTCGCAGCTAATTACGGAATGGGATTTTGTATAGACCGGACTCAATTAATTCGAGCATTAATCTGCTGTAAAACGCGTTAATTGTCGATTAGGAAGGTTTGAAATTGCTAATAAATGTATTTGGAATGTTTCGGGGGTTTAATTGAGGGTGTAAACGCGTAATAGGGGTCTCGCCGGAAAGGATAGGTTGCCGGAAAAGGGGCTGTTGCCGGATCTGCGGCAGAAGGGAAAAAGGGGGGGTTTGGGTTTAAAAGTTACATAACAGCCTCTTAAAGTTTCATTATGTTTTATTTTTGTTTAATAACTTTAAATTAAGTTTTTAAAAATTACAAGTTTGATCCAAAGTTAATTTATAAGCTATGCTAACTAATCGACTTAACCGAGTCGAGACACAACGTTTATATAAGTGACGTTTTATTATTTTTAACTCGTTTTTGACATCGAATGCCTATTCCAAGCCTCGGAAAATTTTGTTTAGCAACTTTGTATGAAATCTCATAGACCATATATACATATACATATATATATTTCTTTTGATTTATTATTACAAATAGTAAGTATTTGGTACACATAGATATTTCGCGACGTATATACGACCGATTATATAAGATAAGAATAACGTAAAGTCCAATGTAATTATTATTCATCATAACGAACGTTACATTTTAAAGAAATAAATACGAGTACATAAAAAGATAAATGACTTCGGGTTCGAGTCGGGTATTCAGATTCGGGTTCGGGGCAGATGTCACATATATGGTCTATTTGTTTCTCTTTAACTCACTATTACCAATGGTTAGCCCCATTTAGTTAGTAAAGTGAAATATCATTCTGGTATTTGCAAGGCTTTTCTTTCGGATAGGCCCTCTTAATGGAACCTCCGTTTGGGTAATCTTGATGGTCCCATTTTACTGTTCTCTTAGTTTCTCTTTCATCTTTTATTATACATACAATAGTATATCACAACAATTACCATGCATCTAACTCATAAGTTACACATATGTAATCCAAACATTTACATCAACATCATAAAACAAGTTGGGAATCATGTCTCAAAGTCCATAAACGTAGCGGGGTCCAAGGGGCGGTAGCCCCTGGCTGAGGATCTAGAACCCACCTGGTAATGCTATTAAACTTCGAGTCTAAATATCTTAGACTAGACACACACCACACAACCTGCATAATGATTTACATGTAATTTGGTCTTTTTCTATATTTTTCGCCCACAATGTGTTGGTGCGAATTTAAATTTTCGCTAAAATTCGCGGGGGCGAATTTGTAAATTCACTAGAAATTTTGACAGAATTTTGGCTAAAAAATGTTGAACTTTTATTAAGATAAATTCGCTAATTATATTCGCTCGGTCTCATGAGTCACACACACATATGCCGAAAATCTGATGTCGTCAAACTTATATTTTTAATTAAATTCGCACATTGGGGTCCAAGGGGCGGTAGCCCCTGGCTGAGGATCTAGAACCCACCTGGTAATGCTATTAAACTTCGAGTCTAAATATCTTAGACTAGACACACACCACACAACCTGCATAATGATTTACATGTAATTTGGTCTGTTTCTATTTTTTTCTCCCACAATGTGTTGGTGCGAATTTAAATTTTCGCTAACAAATTCGCTAGAAATTTTGACAGTATTTTGGCTAAAAAATGTTGAAATCTTGTTAAGATAAATTCGCTAATTATATTCGCTCGGTCTCATGAGTCACACACACATACGCCCAAAATCTGATGTCGTCAAACTTATATTTTTACTTAAATTCGCACATTGTAGATTTAAATTCGCTACCAGAACATTAAATTTGCTAGGTGGGGTTTGACGACGGACCAACTTTTTTTTCACTTAAAATCTTCTTTTTCAATCAATATCCATACTTTTTACGCCCAAATCCTTAGATTATCACCGAAGATACTAAATCTATGTTTTTAGAACCATTTCCAACATAAATTTGATCATTTAACAGCTCTTGATTTTTTAATCCACAAATCGACAAATCTTCAAGTTTCTCTACTTTCTATAACTACTCTCTCTCTCTCTCTGAGATGAGAGAGAGAGAGAAAATTGATAAAATGATGAAGGTGGATACTAGCTAAGGTTGTTTAAGGATTGTTTATGGGCCCTTAAACCCATAATTTTAGGCTCATAGTCCATAATCTTTCTATTTATTTTACCATAATACCCGAAACTAAAACCAATTTATAGTAAATGTTCGATTCGACTTTTGGGATGTTACACGCACCATTTCTGAACTCATGACCTCTATTTTAGGTGCACAGGTTTTTAACTGCTAGACCTAAGCTTTGTTTTATTATTTATTCGAAACAAATAATATATATTCATACCCTTGTTGTTTTTATTTGTTTTCAATTCTATTAGTTTAAAAATTATTTTGTTTTTATATATTATATTTTATTACATATCGTTTACATTTTCAATCCATGTGATACACGGATTATTAACCTAGTCATTACATAAACAAGTAAACCATTTCATGAACCTATGTTATAAATTAGGAGTACAAAATCCAATTCAAATAAAACAAGGATGAAAAAATTCATTAATGAATGGAACACATAATACAAAATATTTGAAAAGAAAATTGTAAATGAATCAAACTTTGATTGAATCAAATCGATGACACAAATCACTCTTGGTTTTATTTTACCTTTTTAGATAACAAGAGACCGGGTCTAGTTTGTTTTGGAACAAATTTTCCTAATTTCACCTTGAGAACCTGTAAGAACCCCAATACGACCCATTTTAACCATGGAGACACCAAAATCCTTAAAGAAAGTTGAACCGTGACTAGTAGCCTGAACCAAGTACGATCTTGTCTCAGGGTCGTCAAGCAAGGCTGCATCTGATTGAAGAAGCCCCCTCCTCTTGGTCACTAGTTTGAAGTAAGAGTCATCAAATGTCTTGAAGCTACCCGGATCTAACTCGGCTAATGTCGTTTGATCTTTTGGCTTGCACTTTAGTTTCAATCTTGCAATGTAGTTTTGGTCCATTGTGGGGTCTGTATCGCCTTTCCCAGTGAAGTTGTAAAGCCGGCTTTCAAACGATGAACAATGTGACGTGCCTATGGTATGTCCTCCTAAAAGCACCAAGTATAATTACCATGCTAATTAAGTTTTTTTAACAGTGGAGTTATATTAAAAGGAAAGATAGCAAGAAGCTAGAGTACAAAACAAAGAAGTTATAATTTATACAAGAATGACGTACCAGATAGAACAACAAGGTCTTTTGTGTTTAGTCCCCTAAGCGCAAACGATTGTTTCAAAGTAGTGATGTTTGCATTAAATGGTGGCAATCCAGGATTTCTAAGATCTGTGATTATAGACAGTTTTCCATCTCTTCGTCCAGTTTCAACTTCCCAAAATGGCCCCTTGGTCTGTTAAAACTAGTGAGGATATAATAAACAAAAATAAAAAAGATTTAATCATTAAATCGGAGACGAGGATTTACGTACCGCCACGGTTACGTCTCTCGCAACTAGAGCTACAATGTCAGCACATGAAACAACACCCGGGCAGGCTTTCTCTAATGCCAACTTCACTCGATCGATGATGTTAAACCCTCTAAGGCTGAGATTCGGTGGGGCGAATTTCTCGGTTTGCCCAGTTGGAGTGTCCAATAAAATTGATCCATCACAACCCTAGAATTCGTAAAACACATGTATGTTAGTTGAATAAGCTAGAGAAGTGAAACCTTAAGATAAATAGTTATATAAGATGTTACAAACCCTTATGAAGCAGTCGTGGAAGTGCAGTCTCAACAAAGGGCCAGAAAGAGATGGTGCCACGGCCATAACTTCGTCGATGACCTTAGATACAATCTTTTCTGCATGTGGACATGATTTATCATAAAACCCTATTTTTAAACCTTGGCCTTGTGCATGTAAACACAAGAGTGCTACAACCATCATTTGCAGCACAAAAACTCCGCATGAGTTCTTGTAAGTGGCCATTTTGAAGACAATTAGTCTTTCAGAAGTTGAAACTTTGTTGTGGGATAATTGAAATGTAATGCAATCAAGGTTTATTTATACTAACTTTGCATATGTCATGGATATGTTGTCAACCCTTTGTATAAATTAATTTATGTAACTTCATGATTGATAAAATTTGGTGGACATTTCGTGTTCATCAACAGGTTGGATTTGCACATGATCCACATTATAATTAAAAACAAAGAAATGCTTTATTACTATACAATGATAAGCTGTTAAAAAAAATTACAATGACCAGATTGAGACAAAAACTTTTAACTTACCAGCATTCATTTTTTACTAAATTTATATACCGTAAAACTAGCTTTCTTATAAAGTATATATATTTTTATGAACGGTCTTATAAAGCATATATGCCTAAAGGCCTATAGGAGAGAAATATTCAAAGAAAATTACTTAAGGCGTTGACATTGAAAAAAAATATTGGAGTTAGTAGCAAACTCATTATCATGCTTAATTAATCCCAAAACAATATAATTATCAAGAAGCAAAAAAATATGTATAACATCCCTCTAATACTATAATGTATACACAACTTTCACATATTTATTATAGCTACAATTTGACTACTTGCATGTTTTAAAAAGTTTATTAACTTATTATAACGTCTCGAAATTTAATTTAGTAGTACATATAAACATTAGTTTTAGACGTTACGTAAATTCTAATTTCAAATGAAAAGATCGGCGTAAGGTTTGATTAGAAAAAAGGACGCAGATAATGTATTTAGTACGTCGTGGATCACAAACAATATCATCGACGGATTTTGTTTTTCCAACTACCGCTAGATATCGAACTAAATTTTAAAAGAAGAATGTTTTCTATCTCTTGTACGCTACCATGTTCAAACTAAATTAGGTTCTTAACGATCGGTTTATTAGTATCCAACTAGCAAATATTTTATGATTGACAAACAAAATTAGCTAGGTAATTAATATCTATCAATATCAAATTCGTTGGAATGTCTGGATGGAAATATATATTTAAGTGACATGTAGTATTTAATTAAAAGCGTTGACATATTGAAGCAAGAACATGTAAAGCAATAATCACTAGCCAAGCACATTATCATGCCTTAATCTCAAAAAAAAAGTATAAAATATTAGTCTTGCTAAATACAAATTGATGTTACTTACAATTTATACATATATGATCCAAAGCCAAGAAACGGAATATGAAGTTTAGATATAAAGTGAGTATCAAAACTAATCTCATGAAAATGAATAGAGAGAAATACAAAACAATATTCCTCTTTATATAGAGAGGATGGGAATCAAACAATAACAATTCAATCATAACAATCTCTAACAACCAATCTATACATATATCATATATACATGTGTTTTAATATGCCCCCTCAAGCTAAACTGGGGTACGTACCCACGTGAAGCTAGCTTGGACCGAAGAGTGTCAAAACGAACTGAAGACAACCTTTTAGTAAAATGATGTGCAATCTAAGAAACAGTGGGAACATACCGAACATGTAATGTCTGAGCTAGTACCATGTCATGAATAAAATATAGGTCAATCTCAAGATGCTTCATGCGCTGATGAAACACCGGATTGACTGCAAGATATGTTGCCCCAATATTGTCACACTAAACTGTAGGTGCACATGTCAACGAAATATGTAACTCATGCTGTAACAGCCCAGTGTAACCGCACCATGATATTGTCCGCTTTGGCGGCCGGAACACCCTCAGGAGCCGTCCCTCACGGTTTTAAAACGCGTCATGGTAGGGAAGGTTTCCACCCCCTTATAAGGCGGGCTTTGTTCTCCCCCCAACTGATGTGGGATGTTACATTCCACCCCCCTTAAGGAGGCCAGCGTCCCCGCTGACACATCGGTCTGGTCCCTAGCTCTGATACCATCTGTAACAGCCCAGTGTAACCGCACCATGATATTGTCCGCTTTGGCGGCCGGAACACCCTCAGGTGCCGCCCCTCACGGTTTTAAAACGCGTCATGGTAGGGAAGGTTTCCACCCCCTTATAAGGCGGGCTTTGTTCTCCCCCTAACTGATGTGGGATGTTACATTCCACCCCCCTTAAGGAGGCCAGCGTCCCCGCTGGCACATCGGTCCGGTCCCTAGCTCTGATACCATCTGTAACAGCCCAGTGTAACCGCACCATGATATTGTCCGCTTTGGCGGCCGGAACACCCTCAGGGCGCGCCTCTCACGGTTTTAAAACGCGTCATGGTAGGGAAGGTTTCCACCCCCTTATAAGGCGGGCTTTGTTCTCCCCCTCAACTGATGTGGGATGTTACACATGCATCACAGATGTAATCCATCGAAGTTCCACAGTTGTATGTAGGGGTGTAAACGAGTCGAGCCGAGCCCGAGCCTGACCCTAATCGAGCTTGGCTCGTTAAAATATCCTGAAGCTCGAACTCGAGCTATGATTTTGAGATCGAGCTCGGCTCGTTAAAGTAATAAAAAGCTCGATAAAAGCTCGACAAGGCTTGATTTTGTATAACAAAAACAAGAAATTGAGCAATCAAATGTTCTATTGCCTTCGATGGACGTTCAGTTTTTAAACAATACAACGAAAACAAAAACTTTTAAATAATTAAAACCAATTTATTAAAGAGATAAATGAATATATGAAGTATGAAACTAAAAAGTTACAAACAAAGCCGAATCAATTAGTGAATAATGATGATGAGTTGATGACGGAAAGGACGGCAATCGAATGACCATATGGCATGTTGAAATTTGACGGCTGCGACAAACATGGTTGAAGGGAATTGGATTTAATATGAATCTTGAAAGTGGACATTTTGAAAAGAGGAAAAACATGAACGGGATAGTTTGGGGAGTTAGTGATGACATGAAAATATATTAATTGTTAAATATATGAAAAATAAAGTAAAATATTAGTGGGCTCGATAAGGCTCGTTAAGGCTCGCGAGCTTTGGTTCAACGGCTCGAGCTCGATTATTAAACGAGTCATATTTCAGGCTTGAGCTCGGGCTCGAGCTCGTTTAGGCTCGGCTCGGCTCGTTCGAGCTTTTTAACGAGTCGATCTCGAGTAGCTTGCGAGCCGGCTTGAATCATTTACACCCCTAGTTGTATGAGCAAGAGCTCGATACTCAGCCTCGGTACTAGATTTAGCCACAATGTGGTGTTTCTTGAAGCTCCAGATAATGATGTTGGGTCCAAGAAAAACACAATAACCGGTAGTCGAGCGTTGATCATCAGGACATCCAACCAAGTCCGCATTAGAATAAGCATGTAAATCAAAGCAAGAAGATCGCCGAATGCACAAACCATGAGTAATAGTACCCTTCAGGTACCTCAAAATACGCTTGACTGCAAGCCAATGACGATCAGTAGGTGTCTGAAGAAAGTGAGACACCTTACTAACCGCATAAGCAATCTCTGGGCGAGTGAAGACCAAATACTGTAGAGCTCAACAGTGCTCATGTACAAGGTATGGTCAGGCAGAGGATCACCAGATAAACGTGAAAGCTATTGACTAGATGAAACATGCGTATATAATGGTCAACACCCAGCAAGACCAATGCGTTATAATAAATCAAGTAGATAGAAATGATGAGACAAATGAAGAACATCCTCAGAGAAAGTAGCCTGAACCCCTAAAAAATAAGATAGCTTCCCTAAATCTTTGAGCGCACACAGAGAATGTAGCGCTCAATCAAGCCAGTAACAAATGTAGAGGAGCTCCCAGTTATAATGATATCATCAACATAAACAAACACATAACATAAGATTGAATCTCGACTATAAACAAACAAAGAAATGTCAGATACACACTGAGGTTGTGTCATGTACGCAGTCTCAAATAAATCCCCATGAAGAAAAACATTGTTGACATCTACCTGTCGAATAAACTAACCACTAGAAAAAGCAACAGACAACACAAGACGAATCGTGCTAGGTTTGGCCACTGGACTAAAAGTCTTAGTATGGTCAACACCCTCAGTCTGGTGAAAGTCCTTGGCAACAAGTCGGGCTTTATATCGACTAACAGAACCATTAGGTTATGTTTAATCCTATAAACCGACTTACACCCAACGATGTTGCCATCAGTAGGAGTGTGGACCAAAGTCAAGGTTTGGTTAGAATGCAATGCAGAAATCTTAAATTGCATTGCATCCCACCAAACAGACCATTGTTGAGCCTGATGAAAAGTAGATGGCTGAGTAGTGGGAACGGTAGTGGCCTGAAAAAGAACATGATCAGGAAACTGTCACGACTGTAAAGTATGATCACGTGAACGAGTGACCATAGGATGTGGAGGTATGGCGGTGGAGGAGGAGAATGGGTGTATGTGGATAATGTGGAGTAGGTGGTGTAGGAGTAGTAGAAGATGTGGAAGCAAAAGGAGGAAGAGGAGGTATGAAAAATGAATCAGAAGGAGAAAAAAGGAAGTAACTTACGAAGACGTGGAAATGTTAAAGACCATCTCATGAAACGGACATGACCAGAAATGTAAGTACGAGATGATGAAGGATCATAACAAAGATAACCAAGATCAGATGGAGCATATCCAACAAAAATACAAGGAACACACTTAGGTGAAAGTTTATCCAGTCGAGTATCACCAATATATGGATAACACAAACACCCAAAGGTACGAAGAATGGAATAATCTAGTCAAAAACCAAATAAGACCTTAAAAAGAGAAGACTAATGAAGAACCGGAGTAGGTAACCAGTTTATGTGATAAGAAGTGGTAGCATAGGCATCATACCAAAATGACTTTGGTATATGAGCATGAAACAAAAGTGCTCGAGCAACCTCCGCAAGATGTCGATTTTTACACTCGGTTTGCACTTTTTAGCAATCCTATGCCCAATCCACCATTCTCCATATCTTTTATAACTTTATCCCATTTTATCTGGTTGATACCTTTCGATTTAGCATCCTCGCTTCACATAAACTTTCTTCTAATCTTCTAGAGTTCTTCAAGGATCTTTATTGGGACTTTATAGATTGAGAAGTAGTATAGCATTAAAACACTTCTACATTTCCATAAACCCAGTTTCCTTTTGAAAGCATCTAACACCGGATCCCACTACTTCATTATATTCATATTGCCTCTAATTGATGCTCCATGGTAGTTGAAAGTAAGCGATCCTTGTCTACATCCAATGATGTTCACCATTGTAGATAATTATTGATCATCCACGCTTACACCTTCTCTTTGCCACGCTCATCTTTAGACCTAAAATAAGTTAGAAACACCTCATAATATGAGCAACAGTTTTAGCATTTGAAATTGATCATTAGCTGATGTGTGAAAACATATATATATATATATATATATATATATATATATATATATATATATATATATATATATATATATATATATATATATATATAGATTGGGGATTTTCTAAAAAGGCTCAAAACTCTAAGAAGTGTAGGAAGCAATCAACAACAAGCACGTGGCCATGAGATAAAAAAAACACGGAGGGGCATCTTCGTCATTTTTACGCGCAATGCTGACTTTGAAATCCTGGTATCCCTCGTGATGTTCAGTAGGGGTGTACGCGGTCTGGTTTTTACGGTTTTTGGATAAAACCGTAACCAAACCGTTACTTACGGTTTTTTACCATTAAAAACTAAAACCGAACCGTATAAAGTAAAAAACCAAACCTAAACCGAACCATACGAGCGGTTTGGTCCGGTTTGGTTTCGCGGTTTCAGCTTTATAGTCTAAGTTTAAGAGCTTTAAATAACATCTCAAAATCTTGTCAAAATTTTATACACTTTCAAAAGTACTGGTATTGAAAATTGATTATATATCTGAATATTGCAAGATTACCTGTGTTTTAACAATATAATGATAGATACTTATATAGTATATAATATATATATATATAATGATGTTATATATATATATATATATATATATATGATCGATATGCAAGTTATGACTTATATATATATATATATATATATATATATATATATATATATATATATATATATGATCGATATGCAAGCTGTTTTACAAGAACCCATATATAAGATCTAATATATATATATATATATGTATATATATACACACACACACGTGTGCATACGGTCCGGTCCGATTTTTACAAACGGTTTTTGGTATAAACCGTAAACCAAACCGTTCATAACGGTCCGGTCCGGTTTTTTACGAACGGTTTTTTGGATAAACATAAACCGACCGTGAAACCAAACCGATGAATGGTTTGGGCGGTTTCACGGTTTGAAACCGAACCGTGTACACCCCTAATGTTCAGTTATGGTGTTTTTTTGACGTTTATTAATTACGAACATCTGTTCAGGTATGGCGTGTTTTTGACGTTTTTCATTTTAATTTTGAATCCATAATCATTCATCTATGACGAATACTGAAAGCGATGATGTTTTTGTTTGTTTTTGACGTTTTCGTTTACTAATTACGAACGTCCGATCAATGTTCAGTTCTTCTGAATCATTGTGTTTTTAACATTCTGAATCATGGTGTTTTTAGTGATCAGTTCGAATGTAAAAAACACCATGATTCAGAAGACATAGATCCATTTGGTAGTGCTAAGAAACACCATGAGAAAAGTTAGAATGTGTGAGAAATGAAACACCAAAAAAGTCAATTGTTTTTACTGTGATCAGTTCAAACATAAAAAACACCATGATTCAGAAGACACAGATCTAAGAAACACCATGGGAAAAGTTAGAATGTGTGAGAAATAAAACACCAAAAACGTCAACTATGTAAAAAAACACCATGATTCAGAATACACAGATCTAAGAAACACCATGGCGTTTGAATTTTGTGTTAAAAACGCACGGATCTAAGAAACACCATGGCGTTTGAATTGTGGTGTTAAATACGCACAATGACAAATCTACCCTCAAATCCATCTTGCGCGTGACCAAAACATCAAAATAATTACAAAAATGCCACCGCGTCCATCTGGGCCGTATAACACCATAATCCGACGTCTCAGATTACTTCTTAGGCTTTTTAGAGTTTTTTGCCTTTTTAGAAAATCCCTCCCCTATATATATATATATTAATAATAAAAATGCTATTTCACAATTCGGTTTTAAAAATAGAAATATCTAACTTTACTCCACACAAACAGCAAAGGTAATGGTCGTGCGTAGTATAGCTAGGTAAATCTGAGTATCGAATCTAAGGACACGTTAGACGGCTCTTGGTAATAAACTTTTATCGAGTTCTAGCCGGTTTAAAAGTTGAATTTTTTAATTAACTAAAATAAATAAATAAAATTAAGAAACTAAGTAAACCAAAAGAAATAACTCGACGGAAATTATAAACAAAAAAAGAAACGAACTAAAGAGAATAACAAATTGAGAGAATTGTCACTTAGGTATCAAATCCTCCTAATGCTGTAAAGACTAATCGGAATGACTAAACAAATGAAACCGTCTCTAAGGTAGATAAACTAGAAGGTCCGGAACTATAGACACATCCAAATATCCTAGTAATCATAAACTGAAAAATAGACGATTAAGCTTATGTTGAAGTGCTAAATGGTTCAAACTCTCGGTCAAGGAAATCTAAATCCACAATTCTCGGGAGTTAGTTCTAACAACCCTAAAAGTGTGAAGCAAACATGGATTTATTAAACTTAAGATCTAAAAATCTCTAATCACGAATAAGTAAATTATACCTTACGATCATAAGCATACAATTAACCAAACAAGGACAAGGCAATTAATAGCAAAGGCAACGATTCGATCAAACCTATCACCTATGGGTGTGCACTTGATTAATCAATTAATAACTTCCAAATTGTCAATTACTAGTTCTAGTATATTGCATTAAGTTGACAAACCGAAATCTAACAACCTAACTATAAATAAATCAAAACACAGGGGTAGTTCTACATGCCATGAATGATCAATTCACACAATCAAAAGCAATAAGTAATATATATCAAGCACGCACAAATTCATCAAAAGCAAAATCAATTCCAAATTAATTAAATCAACACAAATGCATACGATAGTCAAACCGACAAAGTCAATATTTGTCAAGATTCATCTAAACCTAAGTGAACTAAAAAATTAGCCAATCATATTCAATGACGAAACAAAGATATAAATAATCATGTCAAAAACAAATATTAACGAGTAAATAACAAACCGAACGCGAGTATCAACGAACAATCTTCAACGTTTATGAACTCAATTCTGCTCCCTGCTATTATCTTGCACTCTTGTTCGTCTCTTTTTTCCTTCACGTTACTGCCGTCTAAGTGCTTTTTTTTCTCCCCTGTTGTACAACAATATTTTTGAATTTATAGTTTTAAAGCTTCTGCCGTCACAAAATAATATCACCCCTCTTTTCGTGAATTTAGCTTTTTGAGATTTTCTTTATCAAGTTCTTCAAGTGGGTTTCATATTAATCTTGACTTGGGACCCACAACTCAACTAAATCCAAAAATTTACGTTTCTGCATGTTGGGTTTTAAACAAATAATAAATAGTGTCATCCTATTCACACACTCCTTATTTTATTTTCCGCATCTTTCAGGTGTCGCATATAGACCTTGGCGTCGCGTCTGGGTCACTCCTCATCCCAAACACATCATCGGACGAAGTCAATCAGCCGGTCAACACCCTTATCCGCCGCACATGGGCCTTGACGCCGCGCCTGGGTAGGCCGGGTCAGGCGTCGAGCATAGGCCTATGCGCCGCGCCTGGGTATTATTTTATTTTTTTATTTTTGGCGACTATATAAATAACAACATCACATACAAAAAATTTTTCCACACTATCCGACTTTTTCACAAACATTATAATGGCACCGTGGACTCCCGATGAAGAATAAACTTTAACAATCTCTTGGTATCTAGTTCGGAGCGATCCTGCACGGTATGACCCAAACTTGCCGGAATTTTGGAATTCCGTAGTTCGTATTCATAATAATCGTATGCGTAATCATAGAGTTATAAGAGGGTGCGGCGCATAGGTGTATAAAAACTCGTTCAAACGACATTCCATGTCTGAAAAGTACTGAAAAGTAACTTAGGCGCCGCACCGAGAGCAATCCGCGGCGCATAGGTAAAAAAAGGTGTGAGGATAGATTTTTGAGGTGTGTGAATAGACAATGCCTAATAAATAATATAGATGTCATGTTAACTTAATTAATATATATTCACTAGGTTAGATACCACGGGACTGTTTTAAAATAAGTTGTCAATTAAAAAAATGTTTGAAATTACATAATATGGGTTTAATTGTGTGGTTTAGTTTCTCCAGATCAAACAAAAGATCCGTGTGGTTTCAGATTTTGAGTAAAAATAAACCTGTGTGTATATTTTTGAAGTGTTACTTCACGAAGCCAAGTGGCAAAAATAGTTTAATAAATTGCCATGTGGCAAGTATTGTTTAATATTATAACAAGTGGATGAACACTACAAGAAAATAAGCCTATTGCAACTTTTTTTGGTAAAAAAAAGGTTGCATTAGGTGAAGTTGCATTAGATCAATTGCAACTTTTTTTATTACATAATGCAACTGTTTTTTACATAATGCAACTGTTTTTTTTACATAATGCAATTTTTATTCAAATGCAACATTTTTTTAATGCAACTCTTTAAATAAGAGTTGCAATAGCTAACAAAAAAGTTACATTAGATCTAATCCAACTGTTTTGGAAAAAAAGGTTGCAAAAAGGTTATAAAAAAGTTACAATAGGTTCATTTTTTAGTAGTGGAAATTGGTTTCTTTTATTATATAGGATTTAAGTACACAATTATTTTAGGTCATAATTCCTAAAATTACTCAACTATGATATTGCTACACGCAGTCTCTCAAACAGACAAACTTATCAAAATATATATATGAACCGATTGGAAGTAAAAATCGACCAAAAGTAACTCATATGTGAGAAATATTAATATAAAGTTATATATAACTTTTATCACATCATTAGCCTAGTATTAAAATATCATCAGAAACCAAAAGGTGTGAAATTGATAAATCGCCATTAGGAAGAACGAGTCCATAAAAAACTCACATGCTTGAAGCTTTATGAAGTATATTTGAGAGGGCTTAGGGATAGTGGATCGCCTTGATGTAGGCCTCTTGAACATTGAAATTCTTGGGTGGGTGACCCATTAACCAAAATTGATATTCTTGAAGCATTAAGAATAGCTTTTATCCACATTAGCCATCTTTGGGAGAACCCCATTGATTTAAGAACAAACAGCAGAAAGTTCCAAGATAAGATCCAATATTTTGCTTCTTTGCTGGTCTAAATCATAAGAGATGTTTCCGTGAGAGCTGTGAAAGCTATGAACTTTTCTTTTACATTCGACCCCCTTAGCTGAGGTGATCGATAATGGTCCTCAAACTTCTTGGCTTCATACTGAAGGTTGGATCTTCTTTCCACGAATGGTTTGAAAATGTACATCTTTCGGGGAGAATGATTATCGTTCCAACTACCGGAGTCTCTCTTTTTGGTGTCTAGGTTGTTAATAGCTTCTTTCCCTCGGAGGTATACTTCGGCCTTTTCAAAGGTTTCTTGCATTATTTAAGGGATGCTCATGTTCAAATCTTCAATAAATTGTCGTGGCCTTACGACATTATTTAAACTAGCGACTTGCATCTTCCCCATAGCTCCGACACAAGATAAACCCTCTCTTTTGTATCATTCCATGAAGCTACGAAGGTCCTCATCTTCTTTCTATTTGATCTGGTACACTACCGATGCATCTTTGGTGTAAAGCTTCTATTGTGTGAAATTGTTGAGGAAGATTACTCTTAGGTCATCAAAAGAGTATATACTTCTCTTGATCAAATTGTTGAGTCAAATAAGAATTGGGCGTACCAGTGTCTGCATGAACATATGGTAGCATTTTGCGTTGCCTCATCGCTCGACCCCGAGAGCTCCAGTGAACAAATATAGTTGGTCCTCCGGGTCTTCGGTACCAACATATGTTTTAATGTTTGTCGGCTTAAACAAAGGTATAGTTCTAGATTCCCAGCAAATGATTTGATCTGGCATAATATTGAACGCTCAAGGGATGACATTATATGCGTCATCAGGTTGATGGGAAGGCATGGCAAAAGTTTGATGAGAGATATTCTGATTTTGCCAGAAAACCGAGGAACGCCTGCTAATGGATTTAATCCGTGTACATACATATCTAACGTCTAATCCGTAACTAAGCTAACTAAGATGTACATGGTACTACTAAATAACATATTACAAAACTTATCTCGAATAACTTAAAATTAAACACATGACAATGGTCACATTTTTGTGTTAGGTAGACAAGTTAACACAACGTTTGATATAAATATTTGGTGAGTTAAGTAGACAACACATATCGGTTGATTTATTAACATTCAGTCAAATATCATAGCAAATCGTATCAATACATATACTACATATTTAGAATCTTTTTAAAGTGGAATGAAATCGTTAAGAAATAACAAGACCTCATCGGGAGTCTTTATATAGTTACAGAGCCGTATGTGTCATTTAATATTACGTGAGTTGAATCTAATCACCAAATGAATCCTGGTCATGCGCGCAATGATCACACCCCATGATACTAAAGTTATGAGAGTCTACATTTTCATTTTTAGTCTTTATTCTCTATTAAAAACTAATATTTCTGACTTATTTTACTTGTATTTCGGTTTAAATCTTGATTCTGCATCTGAAGTGATTTTATATATACTTTGTACCATTGAAATTGAAAGGTTTAACGAAAAATTCCTATAATTTCGCCATTGTAATAATAAATTTAAGAACAAATTACATTTTTCGTCCTTTATGTTTTTAGTAAATTACAAAACTCGTCCTTAAACTTAGGTATTTACAGTGAACGTCCTTTACGTTTAGAAAAGTTTGCAGGTTTCGTCCTTTCCATTAACAGTCTTCAATTTTTAACAGAAAATAATGATGTGTTCCATCCACGTAAGGGTAAAATGGTCTTTTTATATCTAAAGGACCATTCATGTAACTTATGCTTTCTTTCTTTGTTTTTTTAATATAATTTATATAATATACTAAAAAACCCACTTCATTTTCTTCCCAACCTCACCTCCCTGACTTTAGTTCTTTCTCCACCTCCGGTGCTTACACCACAACCATCGCCACTGTCGTCATAAACTACCACCACCATCATTAGCATCAACAGCGAATCACTACCATCACCCTAAACCATTACATCCATCAACAAACCAATGAATCAGTCAACCAAAGTCCAAAACCGTAGCGGGCCAAGGAGGAAACCTTTCACCTTCGCAAGAACAAGATGACAAACCTTCCACTTCCGACAAGCAGCCGTAACTGCTGCCACTTTACTAGTACCTTGTCTCCGACCTCGGCGCCATACCAAAAAACCGTAAAAGTCAAACATTTTTCCCCAATCAATCAAATCAAAACGAAACCATATGATGTAACAAAACCAATCATAAAACCTAAAACAACAAACTTATATGCTAATCTTTCACTCTAACAACTGCAAACGCCTAAACCAAAACAAGCTGCTTCGTATACTTCGTACGCTTCTACCATCAAACACGACTCAAACAGTGAATTAGTGAACAATATCCACCGCACTCGCAATCTACCATCCTCACCTGAAACAACCTTGCCATCACACTCGCGCACCCTCTCAGCTCTGAAACATTCATCGGCCGATCTTAAGGGTTTCAACGAGGAGTTTATCAAGGGACATAAGGTGTTAGCGAGAGTGGTGATGGTGATGGAGTGATCTTTCGCCGAAGATATGGAAGCTGGCCGGAGAGATTGGTGGTGGCTAGCCAGAGAGAGAATGGGGATTTAGAGATGGAGAGTGGAGAGATGAATTTTAGAGATTATATGAATTATAATTTATTTTTTATATTCTTTTGTTAATTAGAAAAATGTCTTTTTATTTAAATATGTAAATTGACCATATTACCCTTGTGTGCAAGTCACATTACTTGATTTAACTAACAAGATTAACGTCCGTTAATGGAAAGGACGAAACCTACAAACTTTTCTAAACGAAAGGACGTTCATTGTAAATACCTAATTTTAAGGACGAGTTTTGTAATTTACTAAAAACATAAAGAACAAAAAATGTAATTTGTTCTAAATTTAAATTTTGTTACATTTTATTAAACTTAAAAATTTAATTTAAATTTGAAAAGGAGTAAATTACAATTTTAAGCCTTTATAATAAGCCAAATTACGGATTGTGGCCTTTATTTTAAATTATTGCACTGGTTCGCCTTTATATAAATTTTTCTCATGGTTTATGGCCTTTATGTTAACGCCCGTTAAATTCTTCCGTTAAATCCCCTCATGTGCAATGCACATGAGGGTATATTGGTCATTTTGCATCAAAAGGAGCATTATTATAACTTTACTAATATTATTATATGTCATCTTCTTCTTCATCTCCATAACCACTACCATCACCACCACCGTAACCACTATCACCTTCATCTCCGGCGACCACCACCACCACATCATCATCTTCACGTTGCTTCAACGCTCTTCTTCATATTCAGTTTCGCCACCGATTTAATCGTCGTCGGAACAACAGGTCCAAGTTCGTTATTAGGCGATGAAGGAGACGACGTAAGTAAGGGCGATTCACCTGGTTTGTTGGTTGATGTTGTTGTTTTACGACGTCTGGTTGTTGTGGCGGTGGTGGTGTTGGTCCGGCGAAACGAGAATACGTTGGTTTTGCCCATTCTCTCTCTTAAAAACTTTCATTGGTCCAACAATAGCAAATCGAAGATCTTCATCATCTTTTTCATCAATTCTTGATCCTTCAATGGAGGGTTTTGTATCTTTCTTTATTGTTACATCAATAATTGCTGTCAAGTTTCAATTTTTGGCTCAAGTCTCTTGAGTTTTTGGTCATGAAACTGTTCAACAATTTGGGCAATCTTGTATTGTTGAAGAATTTCGAGCTTTACTTGTGTTAATTGTTACAGCTTCAAGGAGCATTTGTGTCGATACTCGTTGCGAAGTTCATTGACTGATGTTTTTGTGGTTTCAGTTATCAGATCTCTCATCATCACCTGTATGTGTGTTTTTGGCTAATTTTGCTTCATACTACATGTTTTCTGATTATTGGTTAAAGTGACAGATACTACATAAGAACAAAGTTTATGCTCATCAGCTCATGTATGGATGTCAAAAAGGATGTGGGTCTAAGGAAAAAGAGGTATGATGGATTGATGAAATCAAGATGAAGGAGAAAGTGGTGGTGGGTTTGGGAGAAATGGTGGTTGGTGTCTGGTGGAGTGATGTAGGTGTTGAAGAAGAAATGATATTTACTCAAATAATAATAATATATATAATAATAATAAGTTAGCTTAAAATGACCAATATACCCTTATGTGCATTGCACATGAGGGGATTTAACGGAAAAATTTAACGGGCGTTAACTTAAAGGCCCTAAACCGTGAGAAAAATTTATATAAAGGCCAACCAGTGCAATAATTTAAAATAAAGGTCACGATCCGTAATTTGGCTTATTATAAAGGTCCAAAATTGTAATTTACTCTTTGAAAAGTTATATATTTATACACATCAAATTGTTGGAAGAAATAAGTTTTGTTTTTATCTCTAAATATTTAATATACAGTAGAATAAAACCAAGTTTAAACTTATGTCATTAATACCTCAAATAAATACATGATTATCTAAATATTTATTTTAATATATTTTTATTTAGCTCGTGTGTTACACAAGAATCTAACATATTACATAGTACACAAGGATCTTTACAAAATAGGTTGTAGACATTTATTTTATAAATTTCTTAAGTCACTCTTATGTTGCACTGTAATCTAACGCAGGTATTTTAATACCAGTTAAATATAAAATTTAAAACCAATGTTTTAAGTATCGGTTCTAACCTGTTGGTTATACCAGTTGAACCGTTTATCAATAATGTTCGTGTTATGATATAACCTGGTTTACTAGTGTGTCGATTTAGATATTAAAACGACTGAAAATCCAATTTATACTAGTGAATATGTTTGCGTTTAACCGGTCTATTATACCTGTTAACAGTGTTGTAAAAGTCGGCCAACTCGGCTTTGGAATCGGCGAGTACTCGGACCTCAGATTCCAAGGCGCTTTTTTGCAACTTAGTAAAGGGTAATCGGACTCGGTCAAACTCGGTCAAAGTCGGCACTACTCGGGCTAACTCGGACAACTTGGTTTTTCACAAATTTTTGTTATTTTCAATAAGTTTTTGGTTGATTTTAATTAGTTTTCACAAAGAAACCTTGAACGAATATAAAATGATCACAATGTCTATAATATTAACTAACGACTATAAATTTTCTTAATACTTAAGTATATACGCATGCATATTTTTTTATCAACATTCATATTCACATATTTTGTTATAAATAATACTAAACTTATGATATTTGACATATATATGATTTTTTAAAAATTAATTTCTTTATAATTTACCATCTCAAGTACTCCCCAAGTACACGTCGCCTAGGCCGAGTACTCGCAACTCCCCAGTCGACCGAGTTGGGAGCGCCTAGCAATTTTTGCAACACTGCCTGTAATAGATGTTTCGACCCAATCATGCGTTCAGTTTAACTGTATGAAACGTAAATAATTATGTTCTCAATAATAATAATGTTGATAGTGAATTTCATCTACTAAACAGTCGTGAACATTATGCATTTAACACTCCAGTGCCATAAACCATTTGTAGATTTTTTTAAGAAAAAACTTTGTTGGAAGGTTTAATTTTTTTATTATGGAGTTATGTAGTTTTAAATTTGTATTTTTATGTAACTATAGGATTGACTAGACAGCTCGATTGAATCGCCCAGTAAAATCCCATTCAACTAAATTAGGTTGAACTGTTTCTGAGCTCAAGTCGGTATAACATAAAAACCGCTTAAGATTAACCCTTCTATGGGTCATGTGATATCGCATTATCGCCATCGGACGTCGATTCCCTCTTAATTTCCTTCGTTTGTTTCTTATTTCGGTGGCATAGCCCTAAAATGTTGGATAAGCCCAATGAAACTTAAATGCAGCCCCAAACCATTTTCATGACCCATTACTAACAATAGCATTGTCATTTTTATGCATCATTTTTCAACTCTTTTCTATCAGTTGATGTGATAGCCATTAAACATTTAAACCAATTAATCACATAATCAAGATGCATACCAACTACAAGTCTACAAAACTACTAATACGCTAAAAGTACATATGCATTCGAACAATAAGCATAACAATTCTTAACTTGTAATCATTTTCAAAATATATATATTCAAGCATTCTTTTTAAAGAAATATTTTCTCACAGCCCTAAAACAAAGTTACATGTTAATAACATGTCTTAATTGTAAAGTTTGAAAAACTTGTAGAGCCAAAGCTGCATGTAATTGCCGTTAAATTTTAACAAACACCTCGTTAGTTAATAACTGAGTGGATGTGGTACCAGGGGCGGATGTATGAAGGCGGCAGGGGTAGCCCGGGCTACGGCTGAAATTTCGTTGCGATGTGTAAAAAATATATATATTCTCCGGTTTTATGTATAAGGATACCCCTAAACAATTAAAAGGATACCCCTGAATCCTTAATTTAAAGCTATGAGAGAACATAGAGGACAAATCTATTAGGTATTTTTTAATTTTGTGGTGTTATTTTTATTATTTTATGAACGTCCGTGAAAATTTTTTTTTAAGGATACCCCTGAAATTCTCGGCTGGCTCCGCCACTGTGTGGTACGTACGTGTTTCTAATTTGATTATATCAAACGTTTATGTTTGACTGACCCAAGCCTGACCTTTGTGTTAGGGGTGTTCGTGGCAGAGTTTTTACGGCATTTTAGTAAAACCGTAACCAAACCGTTACTTATGATTTTTTATTATTAAAAACCCAAAACGAACCGTTTAAAGTAAAAAATCAAACCTAAATCAAATCATATGACCGGTTTGGTTTCGCGGTTTAGGCTTTATTAGGCCCGTTTAAACCAAGTTTAAGAGTTTAAAAATCAACCCAAAAATCTTAGACATTTCAAAAGTATAGATATAAAAATATTATTATGTATAAGAGATCAAAAGTTTCAATGGCAAAATGATAAATATTAATCTAAGGAGATCACATGCATTGCACATGACATCTCCAACTTTTTTTTAAATGTTCATAACTTTTTATTAAAAAAATTTCACCACAAAATTTGTCGTTTTTTATCTTTCCAACGTGTACCATATTGATATATATAATGGGGAAGGTTATCGTACAAAATGGATTTTGCCTAAGAAGCGTGAGAAGTGATATTTAGACACATCAAAACCGGGTCAAACGAACTCCGATTGAACTCATTCTTGCGGCGTTAGAACCATGTCGTCAAACCCCCGCCCCCACCACCCAAAAAACCTAAAACCCCCCACCCCCACACCCCAAAAACCTAAATCACCCGACCCGCACCTTCTAAAATCCTAAAAACCACCCACCCACCACCCAAAAAACCTAAAACCCCCCACCCCTACCCCCCAAAAACCTAAACCCCACCCACCCACCCCCTAAAAACCTAAACCCCTTACCCCATCCATATAAAAGCCTAAAATCTAAAAACTAAACCCTAAAAGCTAAATCCCAATGCTAAACCCTAAGGCTAAACCTTAAGGTAAAAACTAAATTTTAAAGCTAAACCCTAAAAGTTAAACCCTAGAAGCTAAGATGATAAAGCTCGACGAGACGGTTCCAACGCCGCTTGAATGAGCTCAAACGGAGTTCGTTTGACCTAGTTTTGATGTGATTTAAGTCACTTCTCACACTTTTTAGGCAAAATCAATTTTGTATTTGATCTTTCCGTCCACGCTTTGTTTATACATGTGTAAGTTTAGTTTTTTTTATGACGGTGGAGATATATTATTACTCTAGAAAGAATCTAGAAAGAAAACATTACAAGCAAATTAAAGAAAAAATTACATTTCTCATCCTTTATGTTTATCAATAGTTACAAATCTCGTCCTAAAACTTCACTATTTACAACGTTCGTCCTTTATGTTTATATAAATTTGCAAGTTTTGTTCTTTCTACCAACCACCGTCATCATCGCCATAGCCACTGTACGGTCCACCCTCGTCACTGTCATTGCCATCTCCAACATACGAACCACAGGCTGTTACTGACAATGGTTTATCAGCCATCCATTTTCTTTTCTTCTGTACAGATCTAAAAACAACACAACACTTATGACTCCGATCTGTTGTTGTTTGAGCTTAACAGCCTATTTATTTTGTTGTTGTTTCTTGTTCAGTACAGTTTGCCAAAGACAATACACAATCTCACTACAATTATGGCTTTATATCTTACTGTTTTAAACCAATCAACGATAACCAACGCAACCGAATACCACCACCAGAATTGAACACCACCACCACAGAACTCCAATCGAATACCGCTGGCCACCTGCATCTTCGATTTCATTGGGGAAGATGAGTGAGTTTTTTGGTTGGATTTTCTTTATGTATATTAAAACCAGATGAGAATTTTATTATTATTAAATATAGGGGTAAAATGTCATTATTACCCTTATGTGAGAGGCATGTAATATGATTTTATAGACTTTTCTAACGAAAGTTAGTTTAAAATACGAGATTGATAAAAAACTACAAAAATAAAGACGTTATTTGTAGATACTTTAACTAAAAAACCCATTTTGCAGGTATCCAGAAACATAAAGGACGCAATTTATAGTTTTCTCATGTTATTATTATATAACTTATTAACAAAACCAAGAGTAAACTTTGCATAAATTAAATCAATGGTCCTTTAATTCAAAAAGACTAATTTTCCCTCACGTGAGTGGCACGTGACCCTATTTTCTGTTAAAAATAGACTAATGTTAGTGGAAATGACGAAACATGTAAACTTTTATAAACATAAAGGACGTTAACTATAAATATCTAAGTTTAAGAACGAGATTAGTTATTCAGCGTAAACATAAAGGACGAGATTTGAAATTTGTTCCAAATTATAATTAAAAATTGGGTTATTGGATTTTAATAATCCGAACTTTTGTATATTGGCCGATATTAATCCCAACTTTAAAAATTGCCTGTGTCAATCCCAACTTGTAACTTATTTTCCAACAATGATCCTCCGTTAAGATTAACTTAACACCGTTAAATTTTTTTCGAATTTTTGACCGAGGCTTTAGGGCTATTGATCGGGAGGACGATAGGAGTCTATTCATGTAAAAATTACCTTGAGCCGACCTTCCAAATAACCAAACGACCTTCAATCGGGTCTATAAACCTAACGGTGCTTAAATCGCATGTTAAAATTTATTCGTTTGGAGCATCGTCTCAAGTTAAGTTTTACATGATTAGACTCGTATCGTCCTCTCGATCAAAAGCCCTAAAGCCTCGGTCAAAAATTCGAAAAAAGTTTAACGGTGTTAAGTTAACTTTAACGGAGGATCATTGGAGAAAAATAAGTTACAAGTTAGGATTGACACAGGCAATTTTTGAAGTTGGGATTAATATCGGTCAATATACAAAAGTTCGGATTATTAAAATCCAATAACCCTTAAAAATTACACAATTGAGCACAATTTAAGGTACACTCTTGCCCCTAGTTTTTAGAGTAAACTACAAATTATGTACTTTATGTTCTATAGCTGTTGCAACTTGTGTCCTTTAGCAAACTAATCTATAAATAACATCTTTATTTTCAGAGTTTTATACTAATTTGGTCATTTACACTAACTGAAGTTAAGTTTTTCAGTTAAGTGGAAGACAATTTTATCTTTTTACATTAAAGGACTATTTTGTTAAATAACATAAATGACCAGTTTTGCATTAAAGGAATATTATTATATAATTTCAAATGATGTACCGACACTTGACGTTTAATTGTGTATTTCCGAAAGTGGTGGACCCACCTTTAAAAACTAATTTTCGTTTCCTAAATAAATATTAAATTAAAGTATATATAGTTTAACTCGTAAGTATTACAAATATATTTACTTTGTATTTCATATATTAAGTATTTAATTATATAATAATAGTGTAAATTGCAAAAATGGTCCTTTATGTTATTTATCAAAATATTCCTTTAAGGTAAAAAAGACAAAATTATCCTTCACTTAACTGAAATACTTAATTTCAGTTAGTGTAAAGGACCAAATTGGTATAAAACTTTGAAAATAAGGATGTTATTTGTTTATTAGTTTGCTAAAGGACCCAAATTGCAACAACCATACAACATAAAGGACGTAATTTGTAGTTTACTCTATTTTTTATCCAAAGAAAGAAATACAACTTAAGGTTATTAAAAACGTCTTCCGAAAAGATCTTTTTCCCGAAAAAAACATGTTCGTTTCTTGCTTTCAAATGCACCAAAGCAATGTAAGAAAAATGTCTTTCAAAAGTAATCTCTGTTCCATCCTCCAAGGCCTCAATTCATGAATAACAAGAAAAACTTTGCCGTTAAAAATATATCTTTTGAGGCTTTACACCAACCAAACACTTTGTTCCAAACTAAATCCGCCACCCAACATTGAATAAGCAAGTGATTATCACGAGCCTCACAAACATCACTAGAGGTGGGCATCGACACACCTCGTTTGGTCAAGTTTGTCTTTGATGCAGTTCTATCTAGTCACGTGCATCAAACAAAGAAATTTACCTTTAGGAGAACAATCTTCGACCATGAAATATGAAACTTCACCTTATCAAATATGGCTACCTCAATAAACTGTAAATTTAGTCATAATACATGTTTAAATCCGGTTTAACATATGTGCAATTCCGGTTTTACATGTATAAATTAAGTTTTTACACATGTAACCCAATTCGAAAGAAGAAAAAAAACGTGAATTTTTCTTTTATTTTTTTATGAATGAGCAAAACTTGATAAACATTGTCTCCAAAATATTATTTATTTATTTTTTGACATGATTTTCTATTTATTTATTTTTTTTGTGATTTATCACAGTTCAAAAATATTACAAAATCACCGAGTTCAAAAATACCATAGAACGCCTAGTTCAAAACACCATAAAACCCTCTACTTATAAACATCATAAACCGTCTAGTTCATAAAAACCGTAATATACCGCTTTTTTTAATCAATTTTTTTATATAGCAATACAGAGTAGCTAGAAAGATAAAACAACGCTCGATATTATGAGTAATTTTTTAAAAAAATAACATCATATAAAAAACTTATAAACGTTTAAAGAAAGAGGAATCTGGCTTGAGAACTCGAAACAGAAAATCCGTTTGCCTCCTCTCAATTGATAAGGCCAGAAAGACTTTCTATTTATAATAATAAACTGATGAGGCTTGGTGGTGCACATATACGAGTTATGCACACGACAAGTTTAATGATTAATAAATTTAAGGAACTTTATTCCAAATAATAACTCACCAACTTGAAATTTTAGAAACTTTTTAACTTTTCAACACACGCATATTTAACTATTTATCCATTTTAGACTTCAACATTCCACACACATCAACTATCTAAACATGCTTTGTCACCACTTCATTGTTAATGATAATCAACGTGTTACTTATATAAATATAAACAAACACAACCACAAGAAATTTAAAGAGTAAACTGTAATTTTGGTCTCTGTGTTTTAATATTATTAACAGTTTCAGTCTCACATTAACAGTTTTGGTCCCTTTGTTTTTATTTTCTAACAGAAATGGTCCCGAACACTAACTACATCCAATTTTCTGTTAAGTTTTCCTTATATACGGAGTAAAAATGTCATTTATACCACTCTTTTTGACATGCGACTAAATAAAAATGTTAACCTATGACCTAGATAAAAGAGGGAGACAAATGACATTTTTACCCTTCAAATGCAGGATACGTGTTAGAGACTTAACTGAAAACTGGATGGAGTTAGTACTGCTCGGAACCATTTATGTTAGAAAATAAAAACACAAGGACCAAAATTGTTAAGATGAGACTAAAACTGTTAATGGTATCAAAACAAAATGACCAAAACTGCAGTTTACTCGAATTTTAATCTAATGTGCTATACTAGTAACTGAGGGGTCAGTTTTTGTCTTTTATTAACTTTTAGGTTTTAATAACTTTAGTCCTTCTACTATGATACTTCCGACTTTAGTCGCTCTATCTAAAAAAAGTCTACAACTTACATTCCTATCTTTGACCTAATTAGCATCTTCAACCCTAACTTTGTATGTTACTCTTTAGACAAAAATAATTATTATAAACGCATGTAGCTAAGTCATAAACGCGAGACCCAGCTGTTTCTTCTGTCGCAATGTACTACACGAATCGAAGTCAAACCGATTACCTAACTAGTTCATCATTGATATTGATAATTGTTAATAATCAAACTAGTTTTGCAACTATAAAATTTATATATATGTTTTCCAACCAGGGTATTCATCTCATTCATCATAAGTTCTTATATTTTAGTTCATCAGTTATTTTTGATATGCAAACTAAAGTTAATTTAAATCATCTCAAATGTCAATACATAACTTAACTTCCATGAAAAATAAAAAATTAGCCATGTTAAGTCAACTTCTCTTACACTCACATAACCTAATTAGTCAATTCCATAAACACACATTTAAATACATAGATGTCCCTTAATTACATTACTAGTTATGTATTGTATTTATCAAGTGTGTATCCATATAATTGTTTAAAATTTTCATAAGTCTTGATTAAGACGTTTCATCCAACATGTAATAATGTACGTGCATATCAAACTTAAATTAAGTTACATACCGTAAAATTGAATTCGACACTTTATACAAACGCGTACGTACCAAAATACAATCAATATTCATATAAAACTATTTCTAGGTTTATCAATAATCTTATACGTGAATTTGATGCAACAAATATTCAACTCTTCATCAAAGTGATCATCATAATAGTTTATTCTTTGTTTTAGTGTTGTCTTTGTATAGATCATCACAAATGAGATAGATACAATTTTTTTAACTACACAGATATATTAAGAGAAAAAAGAACCACTAGACATAGGCTAAAATACAAGAGAAATGAAAATTACAAATCACTGATTACATTAAACGGGTATCACTTTCTTCAATCTAACCAACTAATTTTAGCTCTATATTTAACTCATTAAAAACTCAAAATCTCGACCGAATGTATCAAATGGGTTGTGTCTCTAAAAATACAATCATTTCAAACGGCATGAAAGAGGTTGTTTTTATTTTTAAATCATCATTAAATAACTAATTAAAATGTTTTTTTAAAAATAAAAACATTCCCGATGACCGAATATAATATCGGTTACATCACATGATAAAGTCAAATGTTTGAAACTTATAAAAAAGGAATTTTCGAAGTAGGTAACATATGATATATATATAAACACAAATGTAACAACGTATACGTACTGCTGTCATAAAAATCACTAGATTTTTTTCCAAATTGGAACTATATTTTGTTTTGTTCCTTTCAATTCCTTTAAATGTGTGGATTGGAAAAATAAACATAACTCATAAAGTTGAATCTCCATAAGTATATAAAAGATGAACAAACCTAACTTATGTTTAAATTAATATATGTGAAGGATAAAATGACAACCAATATTATAAGAAAATTTCCAAAATGTTTTCTTTTACAAGCACGTCCACAAGATTTTTTGGCCGCTCATAGAGCGGAGTTGGTCGTTCATACACCAGAGTCGGCTGCCCAAGTATATATGTTTCAAAAAAGAAATTATTTCTTTAATAAAAATTTAACGTTTTTGGTTTTTATATATTAGTTGTAAGTATAGGCGGCGCTCATACCAATATAGGTGTTAACATTTTTTTTAAGGAGGACATTTTGAAGACAAGTTGTTAAAAGGGATATTTTGAGGGGAGTTTGGTTGTTAATTAAGGGGGCATTTTGAAGACAACCGTTGCAACGTTAATTTTTTTCTCATAAGTATATTTTTTGATAAAATTGCGGTTCCATGCGTTTTCATGACAATTTTGGCTTGAATATTTGTATATCAAAAGTTGCTATTTTTGATACACATATGTGTGGCAAAGTTGACACAAAATCTAATATGTATTCGTTTTGCCCAAATCCGCGACATTATTTTCTTTGGTAGGTACGTTTTCAGAAAGTTTTATGAAAAATTATGTTTTGTTAGCTTTTGTTGAAAATTTGTCATAATTTTGTGGCAAATATTTTGTCAAATATCTATAGCAAAAAAAAACTACTTTGTAGTAGAGAACATTCATTTTTACTAAGGAATGCGTTACTTTACCATCAGGTTATCCTTGAACATAAAATTATATGATCTAAAAAAATGAAAATTTCTCAAAATGTCTATTTACCACATGGTTATTGTCCGGGTTCTGTTTATTGAATAATGTACAAAAGTCAGATGAGTTTTGTGACATTTAAGAATTTTAACTTATAAAGTAACTTAAAAAACTTACGTACGTACGACAGTGAGACGAGAAGAAAAGGAAAGGAGTCATCTCCTTTGTGGATATGCTTCATCTCGTGTGTGATTGGTTTATGAAAACAATTAACTTTATCTAAAAAAACTCGTATGCCTTTTATGTGGAGAGGTCATTTTGAGAATACGGACATTTTGAAAGACATATAGGTCACCTAGAACATATTGAAAAAAAATTTAAATTATTCCCTTAATTTATAGAATTGATAACTCCTTGATAATCTTTTTATGTTTAAATCATCATGACTAGAAGTACTGTATAGATACTTTTAGAAAATCTAAAAATTAATGTTAAGAATAAGAAAAGATTTGAGATATCTTCCGGAGTATATGTTTTTTTATAACGACAGTTGGTATAATCATTTACAATAGATGCATTCAGAATCATTTATAATTAATCGATGCATTTAGAAGTGAAAAACCAAGATAATTGGGAGTATAAGTTAAAAAAATAAGAAAAAAAAGGAGATTCGCCAACAAGTGGGGGCCATTGACTTATCTTAAGCATAAATTAAAAACTACACAATACAAAAACAGCAAGACAAACGTAAATATTTAAAAACAGTGAAACGGACCAGCTAGCTACCATCTGACAAAAACAAATTAGTCTTCACCTTCAAATTTCAACACCCTTTAAATACCCCCCTAATCTATTTGCACTCAAACCCACCTTACTTTTCTTCTTTCATCACTTTCGTTTTGTAAAACAATCAAAATATTAATTATACACTTCAAGATTTGGCAATATGGCTGCTGCTAGGTTGATGATCATTGCTGTAATGTTAATGTCCACTATCTTCATCTCTTCTGCAGATCCTGACTTGCTTCAAGATGTTTGTGTTGCAGATCTTGCTTCAGGTACATACATACATCCATCTTTAATTAATTATATTTAATAAAAACCCATCATCGATCATATGTTTTTGGTGTGAAAAATGTTCATTGTTTTTTGGTCAAATAACGTATGCGTAGGGAGAAGAAAAGAAATTAAGATAAGGGTTGAAAAAGTCAAGTTATATATGTGTTATAAACGAATATATATGACCTATTGTTTTTATTTTTTATTATTATTTTTATTTATTGTAGACGTGTTTGTATTTATTATCTCATCTCATGGTGCATGTCACGTGTTCTCATGTGGGTTTGCCACGATTTTTGGTGTTATTTTCTGACCAAATTCATGTTGTGGGATATATGGCCAATATACTAATTTAATTTAATGCATGTCAAGCCAAAAATATTATGATTTTAAGTTGCTTATTATTTCTCTTATTTTATAAATGAATTAATGCCTTGTGTTGTATATAATCATGTGTTTGGGCAAGTCGACCAGCATGTCTATTTTCTCATTTAACTTGTCTAGCTACCATCTTATTTAAATAAACAAAAATTTTTTATTTTAAAAGAGCGTTATTCTGGTAGTAAACGTCTAATTGTTTTTTAAAGGTCTCAAATTCATGTTTTGTTTCTATTAGTTTCTTATAATAAATTATAATAACTTCTTGAAGGTCACATGTTTAGTATTAAGCTAGGATTTACGTACCCAATGACATTGGCTAAGGATATTGAGCGATACCGTAGGCTGGGGTTGGTTCTCATGGTCATCGAAAACCGTAAATTAACTTGATATTTGCTAGAGGCTTTGCTTTTTAGATATGATCGAATGTTAGAGGTTCAATTTTTGACAGTGGTGTGTAAGTTTGGTGTAGTTTTATAAATCGCTACCGCCTACACTACTAAATACTATACATTTGTCCAACGTAGGATTTGAAACTTCAACTTATTAAGAAGTGACACATTTTCTAAATGCCGATTTTAACAAGTTAAGCAAGCTAATAGTTACCATTTTCTTTTGTGATAAATTTAAGACAGTATTGTGGGGTGTCACATGCCAGTTAGCGTGTTTGGTATATTTGTCTTTTAGCTGTTCATGTTCAGAACTTAATATGTTTCAAGATTCAATGACAGTTATTTATTTTATAAAAAAACAGGTATTAAATTGAATGGATTCCCCTGCAAAGCCAACATATCAGCAGCAGATTTTTTCTTCGCGGGATTAGCAAAGCCCGGGCTCACCAACAACACCTTCGGTGCAACTGTCACACCAGCCTCGGTCCAACAAGTAGCAGGACTAAACACCCTAGGGGTATCCATGGCTCGTATTGACTATGCACCAGGTGGTATTAACCCCCCACACACCCACCCAAGAGCCACTGAGATAGTGTTTGTGCTCGAAGGCGAGTTGGATGTTGGTTTCATCACCACAGATAACAAATTGTTCTCCAAAACGATCAAAAAAGGCGAAGTCTTCACATTCCCTAGAGGTTTAATTCACTTCCAGTTAAACAATGGTAAAGTTCCTGCTGCGGTTATTGCAGGGTTCAACAGCCAATTGCCGGGCACTCAACGAGTTGCAAACGCTTTGTTCGCCTCGTCTCCGACCGTGGATGATGTTGTGTTGACAAAAGCATTTCAAGTTGGAACCAAAGAAGTTGAGAAAATTAAGGCCAAATTTGCTCCAAAATAGTAAAATTACAAGAACCAAATACTCCATTTATTGGTTTTCATGTTTTATTTGTTATTTTTAAATACTGATTTGTGGTGTCAGGTCATATTTTGTTGTTGGTATAAAGAGGCAGGGAAAATTTGTACTTAAATTCATGTATCATGCAAACTCTTTTTTTTAAATGTCCCTAAATAAATTTTTCTTTCTTTGCTTCTTCATCCTTGTATGCATTTTTATGTATTTTTTTAAACTTTGTTGGCCTAAACTAGAACCGCCATGCCAGTTTACATGAGTGATTCGAAAAACGATCGTATATTTTTTTTTTCTAAATATGTTTCTAACACGGACAGAGCTATAAAGAGTCCAGAGATATCCCGGGATACCCTCAACTTGTGTAATTTTCACCGGTTTAAGTACCGAGATACCATTTTTTTTTGTTTTAAGTATCAGGATACTCTTGAACAATAATTATGATATATACTTAAGCAAAAATTTAATTTTATGATATCCCTAAAATCTTGTTCTAGATATGCTACTGGTTTTTGAGATACGGTGATTACTTAGCAAGTTAGCATCATATGATCATGTTATTTATAAGTTTTAGCTACTCATGAAATGAACAAAGCAAATAAGCGAACGTAACTTGCAAGTATTTTCCAAATAATCGAAATCATTAAGTTAAATTATCTAGAACGAATTAATAATAATTGCAATTAGTAAATGGTTGGTGAACTGCTCCAACATTAATATTGGCTTTAGGAACCAAACTTAGCTAATTTAACTACTACTTTTCTTTTAATTGATTGTTTCTCTACTGAATTAAATATCTTGTTATGTATATTTCTTGATGCCTGATTATAGTATAGTTATGATGTTTCGTGTGATTTAAATAAATGTTGGTTAGTTAATAAAGCTGAGAGTAGACTAGCACTAGTACAAAAGAGTGTAAAAGGGGCCGGTGGATTTGATATAAGGTGCAATTGGGTTAGCAACATCAAGCCAGACACTATGATCGATTTCTGATGTGTGAAAGTGTATTTATTAAATTCAAACAAGTTTTAAAAAATGGAAAAACCTACAAAACCACACATTAACGGCAAGTGCACCGGTTGCAGAGTAACTAAATAAATAAGTCCGGATTATCGAACCTTGGACACAGATCTAACGACTCTTGAAAATAAATTTATATCAACTCCTAGCCTAATAAATTGATTTGATGAGAAAATGGCTCTTAAATTAATTGCAATTAAATAACTAGGACAGAACAGCAAGCTCGAAAACTAGAGAATAGACTGAGACTCAAGTATGGATTAAAGTAGATTACCTAGACAAGAATCCCTATACTCATTAATGTAATCCTAATTTTTGGAATTGAATGAAGACCTTGTCTAATCCGATAAATTAACCCCCGGAAGATAAACCAAATATGACAGTAAGACAGGTGAAGAAGTGTTAAAATAGACTGACTCGAGTTATCGACCACCAAATCCCATAACTATCAGGTATAAGATAAATTATATACTAAAACCCTTAAGTTACGAAGCCGAATAAACTTAGAAAATCGAAACCCCATGAAACTCTAGACGCGAATAAACAGGTGAGCCTGAGTTATCGGCTACTCAAACTGTCAAACAACGTCAATTTATTAACCTAGCAATTCTAGATTAGATTTCTCACTTTCAAGAATTGATTGCACGTCTGTTTATTGATTGATTTTAATAATTATTAAACTTAAATTAGATGTCTCACCTTTTGAAGGTCTAGATTGACGTTTTAAACAACCTAGACTAATTTCAAAATCTAGAGTATATTTCTAAATATCTAGATCAATGAAATCAACGAACATATTATCAAACCAATCAATACTAACATACAAATAATTAGAATCGGATTCAAAGACTAAACATATAAATCAACACATTCATTCAGTACCAAAAATTATTCATTCAAACAATATGTCTAGTTCATCAAACCTAAGCAACCATAAAAAGTTTAGCTACTCATATTACTCAAAAACATACTAAAATCAAATATAAATTCCAATTCAAACATGTTCATGAAAAGGAAAAAACCGAATAGTAAAGCGGTTCCACACTCACACAAGCTTCAAACGCGAACCTTTACTTCAAACCAAACCTTCATTTATTGTTCTTCAATTATTTCCGTCTAGTTCAGCCTTCAAGTAAAGTATTCGTTCTCGTAAAAAGTTGTATATCCCTTCTAGGCTTCTACCGTCGAATAAACTGTATATATCTTCTAAAATTTGCCATCAGCCTCTAACTTTTCTTCACACCACTATCGGCCCATGATCCACTTTATGTCAGCCCATGTATTTTGATCATTCAAGTTTCATAACCAAAGCCCTTTTAATTGACTTTCACAAAATCAACAATTTGATTTGAATTTCATTTAGTTGCCATGCCATCATGTCACTGCTCATTAGTTTTTTTTTTAAATAAAACCTCAATCTCATCTCAATCCTTATATAATATAAGAAAACAAAAAAAACTTATGTGACACATTTTTAAAGCTTTTAGCTTATGTGGCATCATTTGAGAATTTTTCTCACAATAATGATTTTTTTATTTAAAATATGTATATAAAATATATTATAATCAAACTAATTACATTTTTTGTCCCTTAATATTTTGGAGAATTCTAAAAAATTTAAGAGTATATATATTTTTAACCCTTCTACTACAAGAGGTGTACATGAGTCGGTTTATATTTGATAGGGTTTAAAATGAAACTTATGGATAAGGTTAATAATAACATACAATTAAAGACATTAATGTTTTATAAATACACATAACATTTTTATACGATTTTAAAAGTCTAATTTTTAGGTATAATATTGCTATACTAAAAGTCTAATTTTTAAAAATATATCATGTGTTCCGGTTTACCACGGTTTTGTCTCAAAACTGATTGGAACATTCATCAATATCCTTAAAAGCATCACTTGAATGTTGTGTTTCCGAACGTAACGCGTTGATAATATGTAAATACACTAAACTAGTTGATAATATATAAAATCAAAATAGTGTACTACAAATGAGAAGTTGCGATTTTATGTAAATTCCTAATTAAATGAATTTAGTCACTAGCCTCAAGTTCAATTAAAAACTATTTATTTATTTTTTTATTTTTACTCACGAACATTTATTTAGTCAAAATTAATACTTTCAGCCTTTGGTCTCTTAAAATATTAAAACTTGAAGATGAACCAATTTCGAGTAAAAATTTAACGAAAACTAACACAAAAGTGTAAGGCTTCGAGGTTCTCTTTCCTTGGTTTAACTAAACCGGCACTCGAACACTAGGTAAGAAGAAAGGAGTTTTTTTCTCTAATAGGGCCAACATCTTCTCTGACATTCATATTTAGTACCATTTGGTGTACTAGCACTTTAAAATAGGGGTGTACGAGGTCATGTTATTGCGGTTTTTTGATAAAACTGTAACCAAACCGTTACTTGCGGTTTTTTACCCCTAAAAACCAAAACCGAACCGTTTAAAGTAAAAAACCAAACCTAAACCAAACCATACGAGCGGTTTGGTTTGGTCCGATTTGGTTTCACGGTTTGGGCTTTATAGTCCAAGTTTAAGAGCTCTAAAAACATCACAAAATCTTGCCCAAATCTAATAAATTTTCAAAAGTACCGGTGTTAGAAATTGATTATGTATCTGAATATTGTAAGATTACATGTGTTGTAACAATATAATGATAGACACTAATATTATAGGGGATATATATATATATATACATATATATATATATATACATAGGGGAGGGTTCATTTGAGAAGACCAAATATTGCGAGAAGCGTAAGAAATAGTTAAATTCTTCAATTTTTACAACCAAAAACGTTTTTAACATACAAAAAAATGATAAAAATGCAATATTTATTCATTAACTTTGATATTCAAAAAATAAAATTGAATAAATTTCGTTTATTTGTTAAACCTACACATGTGGAAATCATGTGTAGGTCATATAACCTACACATGTGTAGGTAAATTTAAAACGCTAAAAATACATACATAAAAAATATTCTAATGATTTATTTTAGTTTATACATTACACATTTGTATGTAGGAAGTGAATTTATTTAAAAAATTAAATCATTGATAAGTTTTTTTAGTGATTTAGGTTTCTTCTTTTTCTTCTTGCAATATATGAGTCTTCTCAAATGAACCTAATCCTATATACATATATATATATATATATATATATATATATATATATGATCGATCTCCTAGTTATGACATTTTAGCACTAGCAAATTAATAGATGTTTTAATATTTTACTTTACAAGAACTTATATAAGATATCTAACATACACACACACACACACACACGCACATGCGTGTACGGTCCGGTCCTGTTTTTTACAAACGGTTTTTGGTATAAACCGTAAACCAAACCGTTCATAACGGTCCAGTCCGGTTTTTTACGAACGGTTTTGGTATAAAAATAAACCGACAGCAAAACCAAACCGATGAACGGTTTGTGCGGTTTCAAGGTTTGAAACCGAACTGTGAATACCTACTTTAAAGTGGCTTCAGATGCCGTTCTCAAACCAAAACCTTAAATGTCTCATAAGATGTTGTCCATACCAGCACTTTTTTAGTGTATATAAACATAAAAAATTAAATGTACATCTTCTATCCTCTCTCTCAAAATCAAGTTAGCTGCTACAACTTCCATTAGCTACTGCAACTTCCTCTCATTCAAATTAAGTTATGTTGCTCCAAATTTAAATTTGCCTACATTTGTGAGTTTCAATTCAAGTTCTTTCTCAAAATCTCTAACTAAAGGTTAGTATAACTAGCCTTACTAAAGGTTTTTTAGTTTTATTGTATATAATGATATACTTTAGTGTTAAATTTCGTTATTAATAGATAAAATACTATTGTAGTTTATTGTGTGTGTATGTAAATATGTGTGTGTTTATGCATAATATGTGTATGTACGTAGATTTGTTTATATATTTAGGGATATAACCTTTTAGAGTGTATACCCGTTCAAAATTTATCTAATATTGTTCCATTTGGGACTGCTTTTTGAATATTTTATTTCATTAGGGCATACATACAGTTTAACGTGTTTGACCATTTAAGAAAAAATCGACAGTTTTTCACCTATATATACTCCTTTGGTTTACGTTTTATACGCATTCTTGGGGAATTAAGGGAAAATGCTGCTAATTTTTTCTTAGATAGTCAACACGCTAAATGATAAAATGCTAAATATATATAATTCCCTTGTTGCATTTATTTACGTTTCGAGTCGTTTCGGTTTAAGTTTTTATAGAATTTTCTACACAACTGATGTTTTTATGTTTCGTAGGTCCCATGTTGATAAATAAATGGAAAGCTTGCGAGAAATCGAATCCGTAGACGAAAACGGGGCGAAACAGAGTTATGAGCGAGCTGGTACGCGAAAACGAAGAAACCGAACAAAACCGGACCGCGCGACGCAACGCAAGGGGCTGGCCACGCCACGCGGTGACAGGGGGTATTCCTGGCCACGTGCTGTGGCTTGGAGTTGTTGTGGGCACGCGGAATGGCTGCTACGCGGTGACAAAGGCATTTCGTCGCCGCGCGACGCGGCGACGCGTTTTTAACAGAAATTTTTCGCGTTTTTGGCCCTGTTTGCTATATAAACTCTCCACAACTAAACCCTAGCATCCATATATGAATTTGGGATGAAAAACAGCTGATCGGAGGTGGTTTTGAGCACGAGACGAAGCCACGAGAAGCAAGACAAAGCACGGGATTAAGAATCGTTATCTAACGATTCCGGGTTTTTAATTCTTTTGCTTTTCTTACTTTTTGGTATGTTCATACACTTCAAACTTGCGTTTATTTTTGTGATTATGATTGTTGGCTAGGCTCGTTAGACCGCCTAGGCCAATGATGAACTAATGTTAATGTTTTGAATGTTTGGTGATTTGGTTTTGAACTATGGATTATTTATGATTTAGTAAAAGTTTGTTTTCATTCAATTGATGCAATTGTGTATGTTTTGTTTGACTTGTTGATGATTATGAATTCCATGAGATTCTTGATGAGTGTCTATATCATATAATAGGGTTTCGTTAGGTCAATTTACCGTGTGTTCTTTGACTAGTTTATGAATTGGATATATACTTTTCATAGGAATTGTGGTTTGATGCAAGTCGATATAAATGTGCATGCTAGCCTAGTAGCTGTGAAGTGATAGGTTAATTGGTAAATCTCGTTGGTTAGATCTCTAGTTTGGATATCTGTGAGGAGTCTAAGTTAGGTTCGGTTTAATCAGTCTTGTTTGCTAATGTCAATTGGTGTTTTCAAAGTACTTTAAATTTCCGTACTGTGAGGTAGATAATCATAATAGGTACTAAATCATAACTATTAGATGATTGTGAAAGAGTCTAATTAACTAGTTCGTTTAATAACTTGACAGAAATCCATAAGTGTCTTCGCAAAAAGGGTTAAGGGTCTTATTTGTGTTTGAGTCAAGTAAATATATTAAGATCCCAGTCCATAGTCAAAACGATATTCACCAAGCTAATAACTTAAGCACTAGTGAGTCGGGTCTAGGTCGTTTATCTCTTCTCATCTGGTTTCAATTCGTCTTTCGTGCTAGTTTCCATTTTTAGTACTTTCCATTTTTAGTAAGTTACTATTTTTAGCAATAAACCCCCCATCAAATAATCTTTCTAAATAAAGTTCGTGTCTTGTCAGTCGAGTCGTGGTCAGTTAATTTAGAGTAGTATACAGAGTCTGTGGGTCGACATCCGGACTTACTTGTAGCTATATTGCATCCGACCGGTACACTGCCAGTTATGTGTGAGTTAGTTGAGTTGTCTAGGTTTTAAAAATATTAAAACTATGTGTTTTTAGTTATTTATTTCATATATATATTGCACACATCACTAAAATGTATACATATGAGATAAAATATTCAAAAAAGTGTATTAGAATCCACCGCCTTTGAGCAACGATTTACATACGTGCATATCACATTTTAATTGTTTATCTTTATTTATAGATGTATTATGATACTTGAATGTACAAAACTTCGTGTTCATCATAAATTTATGTGAAGGCTGTTCGAAGTTTTAAAAAGTCCGCTGAAGAAAATTGTTTGAAAACCAAAATGCGGTCAATTTGTTGTCTTTGTTCTGTTTGTAAAACCTTAATATTTTAATGGTATAGATGAAATAGAGTTTCATTTGTTGTGACATGGGTTTATGCACGGACCATTGTTGGTATGAACATGGAGAATCAATACTTGAGTTTAGACGTTTAGTACATTATTGACCACTTTACACATTAATGATAGTATATAAAACAACTACTCATTAAACCTTGATAATGATGATGGCCATTCAGATGGACCATTTGAAAATTACAATATTGACATATTACATGACATTAAGACTAATATGGGTGACGCCGAACAAGAAAAACTACAACACCATTTTCAAGAAGCAGAAAAACCCTTATATACAGGTTCACATAAAAAAAACTTGATGCCATGATGAAGTTGATTAAATTAAATTCTGAAAACGGATGGAGCACTAAAAGTTTTACAAGTCTATTCTAGTTTTTGAATGATATACTTCCAGAAGACAATGAATTACCAATTTCGACATACCGAGCAAAAAAATTGATGTGTCCGATGGAACTGGAAGTTCTACATTCATGTCCAAATGTTTGTATCTTGTAGAGAAACGAGCATGAAAATAAACATAAACGTGATGGGTGCGATGCATCAAGGTATAAATGAGTAAAAGATTCGGGTGATTATGATTATGATGTGACAAAAAAGGACCATCGGCTATAATGTTGTGGTATCTCCCTATTCTACCGAGATTTAAAAGGTTATTTTCAAACGAAAAAAAGCAAAGTTGTTACGTTAGCATTCAGATGAACGTGTAATTGATGGAAAACTAAGACATGTTGCGGATTCACCTCAGCGGAGAATCATTGACAAATTATATCCTATTTTGGAGAAGGAGAAGAGAAACATTCGGTTTGGCTTAGTTCAGACGGGATCAATCCTTTCCGTAACATGAGCAGTCATCATAGAATTTGGTCGATACTTTTATGCATCTACAATCTTCCGACATGGTTATGTATGAAACGTAAGTATATTATGATGTCGTTGTTAATTCAGGGTCCGAGACAACCTGGTAATGATATTAATGTGTATTTGTCTCCTTTGATTGAAGACTTGAAAACTCTTTGAGACCATAGGGTGGAAGTATATGAGGCATATAAGAAGGAACATTTACAACTGCGGGCCATGATTTTCTGCACTATAAATAATTTCCTAACATATGGTAACCTGTCAGGATACAGTACCAAGGGTTTTAAAGCTTGTCCGGTTTGTGAAGATGAGTCAACCTCCATATATTTAAAAATTGCAAAAAATGTGTATACATGGGACATTGAAGATTCCTTCCGAAGGATCACGTTTTGACAAAAGATTCTGAATTTGTCGGAAAGTTTGAGACCCGAACAATGAGGAAATCTTTGGATCCATTTTCACGAGTAAAAAATTACTGGTCACGGAAAAAGATCACATACGTGTTGAGCAAGGAGTGTATTGTGTGAGCCATTTTATATTAGCTTGAATTCTAATGAACTTTTTAAATATATAAGGGAAAACCCCATAGAAAAGTAATCAAGTTTCATGTTTGTTCCAATTAAATCACTAATACTTTCTTTTGTCTTAATTAGGTCATTTAACTTTCAAAGTTGTTCTAATGCTAAGTTTTTTACCTGATTAATAGGTTAACTTGCCAACGTGAATATCTATTTCTTTTATTTTATATAAGCATTTATTAAATAGAATACTACATAATGTGGAGGTTAACCTAATGGTTAAGTAAAAAAGCATAGGATTAAAACACAATTGAAAGGTAAATGATCTAATTGAGACAAAAAAAAGTTTAAGTGACTTAATTAGAACAAATATGAAAGTTGATTATTTTTCTACAAAGTTAACCCAAAAAAAAAAGACGAAACCGTAATATAAAATTTACATCGAAGCGTGAAAAGAAAAATGAAAAAAAGAACTTGTAAATTTGTGGGTCAAATGGCGGTTGAGTGAAAAAAAAAACAAGCAAAAAATACATATATGGCATAATTAATAACTTAATTGAGTGGCTCTATAATAAGCAACTAAAAACAGAAACCCCAACCCATCTCTTCTAGTGACATGCTTGTTTTTCTAGTGACAGATTCATCTACCACTTCATCCCGTATAGTATCACAACACGAGCACGAGTCGAGAAAATTCAAGAGTCTTGTTGGTCGTACTTATAAACTCGCTGCCAAGTAATCAACGTCTAGATGTAGTTTTTAGGGAAAATTTCAAAAATGTCCAATTTAACCGTTGATTTCTTAAAATGTCCTTATATATATATTGACTTGAAAAAATATGTCTAGGCGCTCATTTTTAGCCGGCTATTAATATTAACCAATCAGACTTGATCACGTGTATAAAGTAGGCGTCCACGACCTAATGACCACCAATTACCCGACTAAAGTAAAAGTAGTCGCCGATCCTAACTGACAGGAATGTCAGGCGTGTACTGTAGTCGCCAGCGACTAGTTTTTATTAAAAATTAATTTTATTTTCAATGGCGAAGCTGAAGCTGAGGAGGATGAGAGAGTTTGGTAAGAGGTTGAAATGGTCGATGGTGCATGGGATATATGGAGTGGACTTTGGTGGTTAGATGTGGTCTGACTTCTGAGTGAAAAGATCACAGTGGATTGAGTTCTAGGGCTTTAAGACTGAGGAAGATGAAGATGTGGATGATGTGTGTACGGGTGATGATTAAACGCTCCCTTTTGAAATGGTTAGCTCCCCTTTTGAAAATGTTCGGCTCCCTTTTTTATACACGTGGTCAAATATAATTGGTTAAAATTAATAATCGGCGCCCCTTTTGAAAATGGTCGCCTAAACGGATAGGCTAGACGTATTTGGCAAGTCAATTGGGACATTTGGAAAGTGAACAATCAAAATGGACATTTTGGGAATTTTCCCTAATTTTTACAACCATGATTTATGGGCTGTTTGTTTTACCTCTTAATAGTTCAATTCAGTGTTTAATTATTCAACATTCAAAATGTATGTTTCATAAATAAAAAACAGTCTCTGAATGGTTTAGTTAAATGCTGAATAGTTAAGATACAGATAGATGCTGAATGAAACTGAATGGAGCATATACCAACATTACCCTCATATGAAGTTCTACCCTAACATCTTTCTCATTGATAGAGCCTCTTAATGATTCACACCTCTTAACTATTCAGCACTTAATGATTCAGATTTTGTCAAACCAAACTCTTATAGTTTATATAGCTTTTAGTTTTTATCTGTTCTTGCACATGAAAAATCATCTACTTTGTATTATTATCATTTTCAAATTTAAAATATAAAATTGAAAAACAAAAAAGAAGTTACATCCTACCAAAGACAAAGACAAGTTTTATCATGATGATTTTAACGAATGAACCTTTTCCTCCTAAAGCCATTGAAAACCGCATGGCATAGTCTGAACCAGATCATCTTCGTGGAACGAAGCTTCACCCGAATGAGTCTCTTCACGTGAAATGTAGATCTCTTCGTCCTTTTTCCACTGCTCTCGTTACTGCTAAACTGATAACTTCTAAGAAACAACCGCCTCTTCTCCAACTCTCTAATGGTTGTGCATGGATTCGTACTTGTGAGGGGATAACTCCTAAACGTAGTCGGCCTCATATCTATTTCACAAGACAGAACAATAAAGGGGGCGGGACGTTCTTGTAAGAACATAATGGAAAACAAGTTGGTTGTTTCTACCTATTTATAATGTCAATATCTTTCTAATAATGACATGACATGAAAATAATCACGTTTTTTATGGTTACATAACATCCGTTTAATTAATTAATTAATAATCGTCAACCAGCATGCATGTTTAACCCAATATTTAGGGACAGCCCACCAAACTGACTTGAATCATTTTTTGGGTGATGCAATTAATACTTGGATGAGAATCAACAAACTAAAGTAATGAAAGAGAACCACTTAATTAAGTCAGGATTTGATTTGGATTATAGATTTGTCTCAAATCATCTTTCAGTTAGGTTTTTTGTCAACTTTTTCATTAATCTATCAGCCAGCTATGAGTTTGGTGTTGTGTCTTATTATTAATTAGTTTAAAATGTATAAAAAATTAGTTAATTAATAGTCTTCTTTAAACATAGATGATTATATATATATGATTCAAAATGAAACTCAAGTATGAAGTATGTAAGTGTATTTTTCATAGCCTGCATGCATGTTTGAGATCTGAACAAATCAAAACAATGAAACGTACAACTTAACTAACGAAACAAATCTATGCATTTATTGCACATGCACCTATTTCACTATTTAACAGTGCTTGGTAACACATTTGTGTTAGGAGCACTAGGTCAAGAGTTCTAGTCCTGCTGTGAGCAGGTTGTGGTGTATTTATCCTTGAAAATCAAGGTGTTGCTGTTCAAAAAAAAAATTAAATGTGCTTCTCTAAAAACACATAATTATATCCGAAAAACAAACATGTTTTTTTTTGGGGGCATATTATAATAACTTAGTAGGATAATACAATTGCAGTTAAAACTAAAGTTGTAAACCAGCTAAGTAGAACCGACTCATTTATCTTAAAGAGATGAAATGTAGAGCCTAAGCTTGGCTCGTAGAAGTCAGGCTCAGGCACGGGCACAGGTCGATGGCCAAATTAATAAATAAATGGTACAAAAACAAGAACTCTTTATCAAATTGACCGGACCATAGATCATTGAAGAAACTACAAACAAGGTAATGCAAATCCGAGAATGGATAAGAGCTTCGAGAAGTAAATGCGGTCCTTGTACTTATACAAGCTCATTCTATTAAACTTAATATTAATCAATATTTAACTAATATTTAATAATGAACAAACAATTAAAGTAAGTATGGATAAAATATTGCTAATACCTAAAGTTATTAACTCGTGCATGTATTACACGAGTTTAAATAACTAAAAAGTGTATTAATTAAATGGTATCTTTGTATACAACATTTGATTTTATTCGCAATTCTATTATCTTTATGTAATATCTCAAAATTAATGTTTTAAAAATGTAAGCTTTTCATCATAATTAAAAAAACAATGTTATTTGGGTTTAAAGTTTGAGCGGAAAAACAATTACAAGATTTAACTCTATAGTAACATGTGGCTACTATTATACCATTTTATTAGTATTAGATTACATGGTTAAGCTGATATTATTTCGCTAAAGTAAAGCTATAACTCACTCAACAACACAGTTGAACTTTGTATACATATTAGTTGACGAGTGATGATATAGATCAAACTTGGCAATTGCATGTGTTACGGGTAGAAATTTTTATCAGTATTCCGAACCTAATGCAGCTGCTAAGAATCCTGAACATGTTTAAAATCCTAAACTATACTCGGAATTTTAGTACGTATAAATCAACATGTTTAAAAGCTAACATCCTGCTTAAATCTACTAATGATTTATGTTTAATGTACTGATGTTTTGCGTAAAGAAAAATGATGTTATGTTTATAATATATGTCTTTTTAAAAAGTTTAGTTTAAGAGTTAAGTTTGTGATTCTAGATTCAGCTGTGAGATCTTCTAGAAGTATAATTTAGTGAAGGTCAAGAAATGTAAGAGGGTATAGAAGAGGGGGTGGGGTTTGTTTAATTGTTTTTTTAAATAATGACAAATGCATTTTAATTGATCACTGTCATGTATAAATGTATGATACTAAATCCGCACTTCATTTGGCTAAAGGCTAGAAGGAAATTGACCAATATTAATAGGAAGAAATTGTGTTCTTTTTCTTTTTAATTATGGCTGTAATGTTCTAGCTCCTTGCTAGTTGATCTAATAAAATCGTTCCGGCCGTTAAAAAAACGAGAGAAGTAATGAAGCAATGAGCATGAGGTTGAAATGAATTGTTATCATCCATAGAAACCATACATTTGTGTCATCATATCTTTCTACCTCTTACTTATTTACTCAAACAACAAACATTTTCTTTAGTCAACTTCAACCCGTGCTATAAAACTCCAACATCCAAACGTATACGATCACTTCGGATCAAGTATAAGCCAAGCACCACCAAGTTCAGTCACTACATGTACAAATCCTAGTGCCTTGAACAAGAAACCTACATCAGATGAAAACAAAGATAACAGAGCCGATCAAATGGATCACTTCTTCCCACTTTGTTTCGCAGCAGGTGCATCTATGTCCATGTCAATGAGTGTGAAGTCATATGGTGCAGAAGCTGAATTTGAGGCGTCTGACAGCAATGATGAGTTCATTGCCTCCGGTTTTGCTGTTGAGTTGGGGCTCTGGACTGTAGGTGATGCCGGTATGTCATCTACTTTGTTTGATGCAAACGCTTGTTTGTTTTTCCTAACATTTTCCATTTCAGATCCAATCGGGACAAAGGTTTTTGTCCTGTATTTTCTTGCACCTTCATCGCCCGTATCATTACTATGATTGTAGAGTACGTAATCATGGTAGGCTGGTGCAAACTGCAAGAAAAGTTGGTTATTGTGATCATAAACTAGCAAACTTGCCCATCAATGTCAAAACTAGAGGCGGAAAATGGGCTTGTCACATATACCCTTAAGTAAAATTTATAATATGGCCATTATACCCTTCTCTTTATCCTTGCACTCCAAAGTCTCGCATCAAAATGCAACTTCTAAGGTAAGGTCTAAAGGGTAAAATGTTATAAATTTGAAAACAGGTCCAATATTTGATATTGTGATTTTTTGTTGGGTAAGTATGATATTATAACAAGTTTCAAGTATGAGTCGTTTTGGGCAACTTTTGACCGGTACAACCCTTCTACTAGTAGATTATTATTTTTATTTTAATCCTTTGAAAAAGGAAGTGGGTCAAAATCACACATCTAATTTACATCAAAGTAAATAAAGCAAGTAATTAACCAACCTGGTGAACGGTGTCATGGTAGAAATCGTTCAACATCAAAGCATGTGCAAGGCTAGCCCCAAAGCCACGAGAAGCACCAATGTTGGCACCAGCATACTCTTTGTATGGAAATGCATAAAGATGACCTACGGCTGCAATAAGCATTTCAACACATATTATGAAGTTTTGGAACTCAGCAGCTCCTTCTGCGTCTTTTATATGTCCAGATTTTGCAGCAAGGAAAACCAAAACACCCTGGAACCAAAAACCAAAAAAATTAACAGTTAAATTAATAAAAGAAATCAAAACTCACTCATTTCTGGGGATAATAATGTGTTCTCGTTGTACCTGCCAATATGTCAAAAAGACGACACTCTTGATGATGATAAATTTTGGAACAGGATTATAAGGCTGTAGCAAATCCCGGCACGCAACATAAAACAATGCCAATGCATACAGTGCCATAGAGTATGAAATAGTGTATATGATTGTGATGTATAGGTATGACTGTTTTGCACTGAAATTTCCATCCTGGTACTTCCCCTTTGCATAAAGTATGAATGTAACTGCCACCAAGATAGGCTTAAGAATCACAAACTGCAAGCAGCCTTGCTTGCATCTCCGTATAAAACGCCTGCCATAATAAGTTTCACAAAACATAAATAATGTCATACAAATAAATGCTTGGCATGATGAACAGCAAAAAGAAAAAAAAAACTGAACATAAATCATGCATTCTATAAAAAAAACATAAACAGAATTGATGAGTTTCAGACTTAGAAGTAGAGAACTGACCCGTCTAATGGAATTGGAGGAAAGCAGCATGTCATCAAACACCAGTTGGGTTTCAAAACACGTCCAGTTAGACTTAAAACCACAGCACCTGGACCACCTACCCATGCCAGGCACAACGACAGAAAATTATATATGACCCAAGCTTCATATCTGAAATAAGATACAAAAATTTTGAAAGGTAAACAACTTCCATCATATCAACTAAGATTGTTCTTGTTACTGTAAAGTGAAACCCGATGAAAAACACAGACACCATCTAACAAAATAAATAAAAAAAACAAAAATAAAATAGCACGCTCAAAGGTAGGGATTTATTAGATAAATACAACTATCCCTATAAATATATACCACCTCGAGTTTAATTACATCCACACAATAATCCTCTTAGCCACATGGCGGGGCACTTTCATAGATCAGATGAAAAAATGTGCCATAGACAAATAATGACTAAACACACATCTCTTATCATAGATCATGCCATTCTCATAAGAACAAGTTTGTGACATTGTTAGATCTCAATGCCACAAAAGTTATCCAAAACTTGTGGGTCTGCCCTCTAGTACATAAAACTGTTCTTATCCCATTTAGTAAAATACTACACCTAAACTGAGACAATGACATAATCCCTACCAAATCATCATCCTCGTACTAATCTCGGAAGAGTGCCTATAACAGTGGGCAGTGGCAACAAAAGTGTACAAATAACCAGGGTGCCCCAACAGATTCACAAGGCAACAAGGTCAATGGAATAAGCTGAAACAGATCCAAATCTGCTAGATCTAATAGTAGACGACAGCACCCTAAAGATCAGAAAAATAGCATTTTACCACAAGATATCAACGCTGTAAAGATTCAAATTTCAAACCATGACTCAGGTTTGTGAACGACCGACCATACATGTTGTATTGGGGGGCTTGAGACTATTTCTATGAGCTTAAGATTAGATGAAATTCATCGTTATATCATATGACGCTAATCTTGAGTAATGTAAGTGATTCATGTTGTCAACACTCAACTTTCATGTTAACTTACGTTAGTAGTTAGCTAATGCTAAAGTTAAAATTGAATTGTCATCAGTAATTTTTTTATATGATTGCCATTGCTTTCTTTACATATGAATAGATGTTAGTTACACTAAAAAAGGTTAAACAGATTGAGCTCGTATAACTGGCAAGGCATACGATTTGTGCGTAAAAATGTAACCTCATATAACTAAAGTATACACACTCACATTTCTCGAAAAGAATTGAAATAGATTGAGCTCTTGTTGAACACAAGTGACAAGAAAGACGTCAATGCATAGACCTGTCAAAAAAAGAGAGAAGACCTCAATGCCTGTGAAAGGAAACCATATATATGTTGCATGACAATATGACATGGTCAAGTATTGTAAAAGTGTTGTAGTGTTGATATGTTTGATAATAATATAAATACTAGAAGTTAAACTTTATTAAGTAGCTAAATTATGAACTTGATCTATCACATACAGAAATATACCAGGCAACTCCATAAGATTTATATGAAAACAAACTATTGGAAGCTTGTTAGATCTTCTTTTCCAAAACAAGTTTAAAAAGTGACCTAAAAATCTATCATCATGTTAACACGATATATTGTTCTAAGAAAACAAGTTTCCAAACTCTTACAATTTTCATACAGAAATCTGTGTTGCATGTATCAATTGTATATGCTATGTCATATGTGTGCATCGTTTAAGTACGAAAAGCTCAAAAGCACCATAAAACAAAGAGCTTTGTACTAAATAAGCATCCCATGAGCCCTCTTAACAGACTCTTTTAACATTACAAAACTGGATTGTCAAAAGCACAGTTGCAAATTCAATACAAATTGCTTCTGCAGATTGAAAAATTCAACGAAGGACGTGTTTATCTTTATCATCATCATCATCATCATCATCACTTAGTATAGTATATGTAACCAAACCACTAAAACATGATTAACAAAAATAACTATAATCTCCATCATCTTATAAAGCTACTGAACATAACATATACATAAGATAAATAGATGATAAATATAAAAAAAGATGAAGAGAGTAAACAAACAAACTTACAGGAACCATAAAAATAATTCTGACAATAAACCTCTGATATGTTGGTTCAGTATAATTCAAAAGGTGCTTGTAAATGTGACGAATTGCCAAAGCAATAGCCGCAATTGTGCAAGGCAATGCAATTATTATGTAGTAAATTGGTCCCATTTCCCCTCTGAAATCAAAGGATCAAATCAAAACATGCAATTCTAGGGTTTTGTGAGATGGATCGATCAGTGTGTGGGTAAATAAACCCTAACCGTCAAAACCGGTAAGATACAGAGATGAATAAAAATGAAAGATTGTGATTAAATTGGGGGTGAATGAAGACGAGGATGATGTTAATGGCGGTTGTGCGCTGGATCCACAACAGCAAGCAACTATGATTGTATCAATTAATCAATCTTTGTTTCTAGAAAAAGGGTACAGTGCCAACCTCGATGTTATTTCTTGGGATGCACATGATGAACATCATGAATAATAATAATAAGTATAAGAGTAATTGAGTAAATTACATTTTTTGTCTTTATAATAAACCAAATTACAAATTGTGGTCTTTATTTTAAATTTTTACATTGGTTTGCCTTTATATAAATTTTTCTCACGGTTTAAGTCCTTTAATCTAACTGTCATTAAGTTTTTTGGTTAAATCTCCTCATGTGCATTGCACATGAGGATATTTCCGTCATTTCACATATAAAGGACAGAAACTCATAAATAATTTATATTTGAGGGACCATTTCTGCAATTTACTCAACTAATAGATATATATATACACACACATATCATTATCATCATCATCATCTTCATTCACAGATGTGACATCTGCCCCAAACCCGAACCCGAATTCCCGACTCGAACCCGAAGTTGTTATCCTTTGTATTGTAATTGTATTTATTTCTTCAAAATGTAACGTTCAATATTATAAATAAACGCGTTGGATCTTACGTTATTCCCGTTCCAATTAAATAATCGTATTTACATCACAAAACATTTACGTATAAATATTATTGGCGCATTAAAACTCAAAAAGGTATATAAATAAGTATATATATAGTTCGTTTGGAAACGTTGACAGAAACGCTTCTAAGCCTTGAAATAGCTTCCTAATGACTTAAACGAACTAAAATTATAAAAACGTCACTTATATAAATGTTACGTTTTAAGTTAGTTAAGTTAGTTAGTTAATTTTACTTATAAATTAACTTTGTGCCAAAACTGTCAATTTACAAACTGTTATTTAAAACTTACAACATCTAATTGAAACAGTTCAAAAGCCTAGGGACCATTTCTGTAAATTACACAACCAAACCCCCCACCCCCCGTGATTCCGATGTCACTGCTCCGGCCACCATGCCGGAATCCGGCATCATCTCCGGCAAACCCAAAACGCCATTTCTAGTTCCTTTTAATTCAATCAAAATGCAGTAAAATACTACCCTATCAGTTTCGAACCGGACATAGATGTTTAACTAGTGTTTGCGGCAGTAAAGCGGCTGTTACGAATGAGTTATAGATCGTCGGCCAGTTTCAACACCCAAATCGACCAATAGTTCATTATAATAACAAATGAATCAACAAAAACATTCATTACGATGATTGGAGTCAGCCTGCATTAATCAATCGAATTTTAATCGTCTAATTAACACTAAATTAATCTCCTTTATTCTCAATCAACCCAAAACGCTTCCATACGTTTCTAAACAGAGTTAAGCAAATTCAAAAATGGTAAAACATCTCCTTGAACTCGTTTTCACCCCCTGTACCATCAATTTCAAACAGAATCATCCACGAAGCCATGTTTGATCTCGTTTATGCCGAAACCTGCAACTCGACATTTGGGCGCTGATTCATCTTCTTTTTCTCAAATTCTGTTGGGATTATCATTCCTCATATTGTGAAGATAAAACCTGAAGGACGAATTGCATTTTAACAATCTGTAAAGACCAAATCATTCTCACATCAGCGTGCTTTGTTCTTCACACAAATCGATCCAATTCTCTTTAGACCAAGTAAGTATTTTTACATAGAAACGACCGTGATTCTATGGGGATTTAAAGCCCCATGTTTGTTCTGGTCTTGTTTAACCGATTGAAACGAATTGTTTGATTCTTGTTTCTAGGGTTTATAGTGGAAATGGGTTTAGGTCATTGTAAAAGGCTAAAAACATTTAAAAACGAGGTTATTACCAAAATCAGATTATGGTTCACTGGTTAGTACATTTATGGTGAAGGGTTTGGTCACGGGTTCGACCCCCCCCTTGGCCTGTAACCTTTAATTTTATATTTTTACCATTTTAAACACTAAACCTTATATTTTCTAATAACCCAAATGACATCTAGATATAAATAATGTTTATGAGTATATATTTATACAATTCAAGTATAAAAACTAAACGGATTCGTATAAAATATATTTAATACAAAATAATATACTATAACGTTTCGAAACCCTAATTTTCAATTGGTACTTTAAAACCCTAAATTCCCAAATTATATTTTAAAACCCTAATTTTCAATTGGTACTTTAAAACCCTAAATTCCCAAATTATATTTTGAAACCCTAATTTTCAATTGAGACATTAAAACCCTAATTTCTCAAATTATATTTTGAAACCCTAAATTCCCAAATCCGAAACCCTAGAAGTTCTAGTTTCTTGATTCTAGTTATTGTGTTACTTGCTTCGTTTCTAAATAAGGTTTTCCCGGTTAATTAGGTGATTCTAATATCTGGGCGATCCTCGGTTCTTTCTAGTTTCGATTCTAGTGTTACTATTATCTTTGGATTTTAAGGTGAGTAAACTCACTCCCCTTTTTACTGTTTACGTTTTTGGGGCTGAAATGCGTGTTTCTATAATACAACGGTTTCTTTTGATGTTTCTATTTTCGAAAATGAGATCATTAGATGTGTTAATCATGTTTGGCCGCATGTAGCAAAATTGTGTGATAGTCAATATTAGTTATATTATCTTGTAATTTCCACCGGACAATGTTAGCGCTAATGGCTTGACAAGCCCACCTACATTAATGGCCTGATAGGTGATTTAACCCGGCGATTCTTTGGTTGATTCTATGTTACTAGTTACTACATGTGATGCTTGATGCTACGATGCTATGTCCCTTAGATGCTTAAACATTTTTGATAACTTGCACATCGAGACGGTTAAATGATGGTTAAACGATGGTTATCAATAAATGTAACATGAGTTGGTTCCTCATGACTTGTTGCTAAAGGTAACCCTGCGGGGTCTATGATACTTGTTTCTATGTGTTTCTATGGTCACGGTTGAGATATATATGATGAAATTGCTATGCACATGAGATTGCGAAACACAATCTATAATGATCTCGGATTTTATACTATGTACTATTAATTGTGTTTTACTCACTAGCTAATTCTTTAGCTAACTTATTTTACACGTTTTCAGGTGGAGTTTGATTCGGTTTTGGTTCAAGACATTTAGGATGCTTCGGACTTAGAATAAAAAGACAATAAATAGTATTTAATTGTCGGTTTCTGTTACGGTTTTTATGACTATTTAATGCTTCTTTATGTCACGACATTATTGCACAATTAATATTAAAATATGAAATTAGTGTGCCATGTGCTTTGTACTTTGATATCCGATTCACTTGACGCGCCCGGTGTTTTCCGCCGCCGGGCGGGGTGTCACAGTTTGGTATCAGAGCCATGGTTATAGGGAACTAGGATAGGGTATTAGAAACACACCGTCCTAGACTATAACCTAAGAGTCCTTAGTGCAAATGGATGTACTTAGGAATTCTTTTGAACTTATTTGTTTTCCTTCTACGAACCCTTCTATGCTTTTCTTAATCTCATCTCTTGTCCGATTTCGCGAAGGAGCTACAAGAGACTCGTCTGTGTGATTGGGATCTTCTCTTTGTGGAATCTCGTCATCGTCTTAAGTAAGTTTGAAACGTGAGAACGTGTGCAATCCGGAAGGGGGAACACCTGTATCACGGACATCCTGTCTAAGGCAAAGCATTTCGTATAAATCTCTTTAAGAGACCTGTATGCTTACCTGGGGATGTACGAGATGAGTGTGAACCTATAGGCTAAAGCACGCCTTCTCGAATACGTTGAAAAAAAAAACGAACTTAGCACTTTGATAAGTCTTAAGTGTCAAAACCCAGACACACTCCTAAGCCGTTGAAATTTCATTTCCTTAATGATTCTATGATTTTCATTCCTATGATTTATAAATTATTTCTATGAATTTTTATAGTGATTCAAATAATATTCCAATTTCATTTACTAATGTTTCTAAAGTTTCTAAGTGATTTTCTATGATATGTTCAAAGGATTCTATGATGCTTTAAGTACTATCACTATTTCATTTAATCGAAATTTCTAAAGTTTCTACGTGATTTCCTATGGGATGTTTCAAAAGATTCTATGATATTCTAAATGGAACGAGGTGCTATTATTACGTTGGATGTTTCTATCGGTCAGGGATTTACTAAAAACCCGTGTTATTCTACGTTTCAACATTTCTTTTGTTCCTAAGCTACAATAATACTTATGCGATATACTCGCTAGCTTATCCATATAGCACAATTACACCATTGTAAACCAAACATTTCAATTCAAAACTAAGACATATCTCAATCGAATTATCCAAAACTTCAGATCATGCATATATCGATTACCGAATCTAAGTCGTACTTAAAATTCTAAATTAAATATCAACTCTCCAATCAAAGGTTCGTTATGATTTCTAAATTATAGTCAAGGCTAAATTCCATAACTAAATAAAAGTTAGCGGATTTTGCAATTCTTATAAGCTAATGTATTTGAATCGAACGTCTACCCTTAAAATATTTCAACTTGACTTCTATACTCAGATAGATTCCAAACTACTCATCTAACTACAAGATTCTAATCCAATTTCTAATCTATCATTAGAACGATACATCTACTATCAAATTATGAACTAACCATCAAAACATGTACTCGTTAATCAACTACAGGATACTATCCATGAATTCGTTATCCAAATCTAACGAGAACTCACTACACAACTATTCTCGAACTCATTTAACTAAATGTTTCATCTATACATATGACCACCAACGAAATTCTACGCAACTAGTCTTCATGAACTAATCCAAACCCAATGTGTTTCATTTATAAACTCGTTACCCTAAACACAACGTGTAATCAATGGACTTTGTAAAACTAACGGTATTCGATTCTATTAAAATAATTTTCTTATTTTTCCCAAACAAATATATATACATATTTAAAAAAAAAAAATTAATAACCTTTTGGTCTTAGTATCTTGTAAAAAAAAATAGATATATATATATACATATAAATTTCGTGATAAATGGTTTCTTTAAAAAGTGATTGGTCATTCTAACGTCGGCCAAATATTTACACAAACATTTTCCCGTTTTCTCAAATATGACACAAAGACTTGTAACAAACACCATGTCATTCTGTTTTTCCAATACCAAGTACTTATAACTTAAATTGTGTCGTATATTTTCAAATCAACCCTCTTATCTATGGTAAAGATCAAAACTTTCAACTTCTTAGTTAGTTTTTAAAACTACATTATAGAAAAACAGCATCACCTCTTATAAACTTATTTACCTCCTACATCTAAAGCGGTTGGTCATATAAATACAAATACCTTAAAAGTTAAATCCAATTGGAACTAAGTGATTTATTCATTCGAACTATAAATTGGATTATCCGCATTATCAAAATTTCTTGAAACTAATTTTTCTAAAGATCTCAATAAACTATATTATTACATGTACACCATCAACTCATTCATATGAACTGGTCAATATCAGAAAACTTAGATAATTACATCTTACACACATAGAGTCGATTTTCACAAACTTAAGTGTTACTATCCTAGTACTCGAATTTGACTATCTATATCGTTGACCAAAGTTATTTATATGGGCAATGTCTACCTGATAGACGTTAGTTTCTTCTGAATCATCAATCTACTTGTCATCTTAATATGATTTTCCCAAGTACTATTTCTATCAAGTATGATATCAATACCTATACATATCGCCATTTTAACCTAAAATTGTTGTGTACTTTTGACTCGCACGTGATCGAATGAACTGTGGAGTCCATGCAAAAACTGAAGTAATTACGGGTGCACACGGAATTATGAAAGTTGGTGCATGGGAACCATAGTAAGTTTTGTCTTGTGTAGCTGAGCCATATTATTTTCACTGGATTTGTTTACTCATTTTACTAATTGCATATAAGCCACTCAATTATGTGTAAGATTACTTAATTCGTTTCGACACAATCTATTAATCACGACTATTCTCGATAATCATTTGAATAATTCTGAACCCATACACTTAAAATATTTCATTTGCAAGTTGGTATCCTATTCTATTCCTATATTGAGTAGCAAATAAGATTTATTCGAATCTACTTACAAATAGTCCAAGCGAACTCTTATAAGTGAAAAGAGTTAATTAAACAATTCTCAATGAGACAAAGCAAATTAAAAATAAATAACTTGTTAACCCCGTTATTTAAAATCGTGTTTCAATCAAAATGCTCATTTTTTTTTTCATTTGATCGAATTCTCAAGAGTTCCTTGCGAGATGAAACTCCCTACGAAAGTGAGCAGTGTTCATCCCGTGTTTTATGTTTCTAATCTAAAAAAAGTACTTATCCGATAAAAATCTCATTGTGCATATCAATAATGAATCGATGCAATTTATTGAATTATGGACCGTGACGTCAAACAACTCAAACGTAATCAAATACTAATCAATAATAATCGTTGAAACTCAAATGTGAAAATGAATTTAAGACCAAATGAAGGTTAAGTATCCACACCTTTTTGCTTCATCTTCTTCTACTTCGGTTTGAGTAAATTTCGGGACGAAATTTCTATAAGGAGGGGAGACTGTGACATCTGCCCCAAACCCGAACCCGAATTCCCGACTCGAACCCGAAGTTGTTATCCTTTGTATTGTAATTGTATTTATTTCTTCAAAATGTAACGTTCAATATTATAAATAAACGCGTTGGATCTTACGTTATTCCCGTTCCAATTAAATAATCGTATTTACATCACAAAACATTTACGTATAAATATTATTGGCGCATTAAAACTCAAAAAGGTATATAAATAAGTATATATATAGTTCGTTTGGAAACGTTGACAGAAACGCTTCTAAGCCTTGAAATAGCTTCCTAATGACTTAAACGAACTAAAATTATAAAAACGTCACTTATATAAATGTTACGTTTTAAGTTAGTTAAGTTAGTTAGTTAATTTTACTTATAAATTAACTTTGTGCCAAAACTGTCAATTTACAAACTGTTATTTAAAACTTACAACATCTAATTGAAACAGTTCAAAAGCCTAGGGACCATTTCTGTAAATTACACAACCAAACCCCCCACCCCCCGTGATTCCGATGTCACTGCTCCGGCCACCATGCCGGAATCCGGCATCATCTCCGGCAAACCCAAAACGCCATTTCTAGTTCCTTTTAATTCAATCAAAATGCAGTAAAATACTACCCTATCAGTTTCGAACCGGACATAGATGTTTAACTAGTGTTTGCGGCAGTAAAGCGGCTGTTACGAATGAGTTATAGATCGTCGGCCAGTTTCAACACCCAAATCGACCAATAGTTCATTATAATAACAAATGAATCAACAAAAACATTCATTACGATGATTGGAGTCAGCCTGCATTAATCAATCGAATTTTAATCGTCTAATTAACACTAAATTAATCTCCTTTATTCTCAATCAACCCAAAACGCTTCCATACGTTTCTAAACAGAGTTAAGCAAATTCAAAAATGGTAAAACATCTCCTTGAACTCGTTTTCACCCCCTGTACCATCAATTTCAAACAGAATCATCCACGAAGCCATGTTTGATCTCGTTTATGCCGAAACCTGCAACTCGACATTTGGGCGCTGATTCATCTTCTTTTTCTCAAATTCTGTTGGGATTATCATTCCTCATATTGTGAAGATAAAACCTGAAGGACGAATTGCATTTTAACAATCTGTAAAGACCAAATCATTCTCACATCAGCGTGCTTTGTTCTTCACACAAATCGATCCAATTCTCTTTAGACCAAGTAAGTATTTTTACATAGAAACGACCGTGATTCTATGGGGATTTAAAGCCCCATGTTTGTTCTGGTCTTGTTTAACCGATTGAAACGAATTGTTTGATTCTTGTTTCTAGGGTTTATAGTGGAAATGGGTTTAGGTCATTGTAAAAGGCTAAAAACATTTAAAAACGAGGTTATTACCAAAATCAGATTATGGTTCACTGGTTAGTACATTTATGGTGAAGGGTTTGGTCACGGGTTCGACCCCCCCCTTGGCCTGTAACCTTTAATTTTATATTTTTACCATTTTAAACACTAAACCTTATATTTTCTAATAACCCAAATGACATCTAGATATAAATAATGTTTATGAGTATATATTTATACAATTCAAGTATAAAAACTAAACGGATTCGTATAAAATATATTTAATACAAAATAATATACTATAACGTTTCGAAACCCTAATTTTCAATTGGTACTTTAAAACCCTAAATTCCCAAATTATATTTTAAAACCCTAATTTTCAATTGGTACTTTAAAACCCTAAATTCCCAAATTATATTTTGAAACCCTAATTTTCAATTGAGACATTAAAACCCTAATTTCTCAAATTATATTTTGAAACCCTAAATTCCCAAATCCGAAACCCTAGAAGTTCTAGTTTCTTGATTCTAGTTATTGTGTTACTTGCTTCGTTTCTAAATAAGGTTTTCCCGGTTAATTAGGTGATTCTAATATCTGGGCGATCCTCGGTTCTTTCTAGTTTCGATTCTAGTGTTACTATTATCTTTGGATTTTAAGGTGAGTAAACTCACTCCCCTTTTTACTGTTTACGTTTTTGGGGCTGAAATGCGTGTTTCTATAATACAACGGTTTCTTTTGATGTTTCTATTTTCGAAAATGAGATCATTAGATGTGTTAATCATGTTTGGCCGCATGTAGCAAAATTGTGTGATAGTCAATATTAGTTATATTATCTTGTAATTTCCACCGGACAATGTTAGCGCTAATGGCTTGACAAGCCCACCTACATTAATGGCCTGATAGGTGATTTAACCCGGCGATTCTTTGGTTGATTCTATGTTACTAGTTACTACATGTGATGCTTGATGCTACGATGCTATGTCCCTTAGATGCTTAAACATTTTTGATAACTTGCACATCGAGACGGTTAAATGATGGTTAAACGATGGTTATCAATAAATGTAACATGAGTTGGTTCCTCATGACTTGTTGCTAAAGGTAACCCTGCGGGGTCTATGATACTTGTTTCTATGTGTTTCTATGGTCACGGTTGAGATATATATGATGAAATTGCTATGCACATGAGATTGCGAAACACAATCTATAATGATCTCGGATTTTATACTATGTACTATTAATTGTGTTTTACTCACTAGCTAATTCTTTAGCTAACTTATTTTACACGTTTTCAGGTGGAGTTTGATTCGGTTTTGGTTCAAGACATTTAGGATGCTTCGGACTTAGAATAAAAAGACAATAAATAGTATTTAATTGTCGGTTTCTGTTACGGTTTTTATGACTATTTAATGCTTCTTTATGTCACGACATTATTGCACAATTAATATTAAAATATGAAATTAGTGTGCCATGTGCTTTGTACTTTGATATCCGATTCACTTGACGCGCCCGGTGTTTTCCGCCGCCGGGCGGGGTGTCACAACAGATCTGCAATCACACTTTTCAAATCATCATGTGACAATCAAACTCTTCACTCTAATTGACTCAATTGATCCAATGTCATCAAGCAAGCTACGAGATCAGTCGTTCAGGTAACCTTTTGTTCATTTGTGAGTTTTGTTCGAATCTAAAGGCCGCCGGAGACGGAGGAGATGGAGTTTAGCTCAGGCGGCGGCGGCGGTTCTGGTGGTGGAGGGAATGACGTCGAGCTAAGAGCTTTTTGATAAGAGAATACAGCTTCATCAAAACGAGAGAGTGATAAATAAATGTTGCCTATGCTGAGATCAATTGCAGCAACTTCATTATCTTGTCCATTGGCAATCATTGCCATGCTGGCGAGCACAAGGTGTTCCAAGGCTGATTCATAATCTCCTTTCTCCTCACAAATGAGGGCCATTAACCGTCTATCAGCTGCTTCTTCCAAAAATGCAGGTGGACTGTGTACTCTGTGGATTTCAAGGGTTCTTTTGTATAATGTTTCTGCTTCATCAAATTGCATCGCTTGCACATGAGCCTCATCTAAGTATCTACAAAAAAAAAAAGCTAAGTATCTACAAAATGCCAGTGAAGAACTAGACTTCGGTGGGTCTAGTACGGAGCTTCATCGGATCAGGACACGGTGTCGTTTTAAAAGATCTGGTTCTAAAGGAAAAACAAAACCAAACAAGAAAACAAAAACGAATCAGGAATTGGTCGGAGTCGGGTCGTGTGATAAAGAATCGGGTCATGGTGATGGTAGTGGTGGTGATGGTGGAAATACCCTCATGATGAAGATGATATATATATATATATATATATATATATATTTACAACAATAGTCCTTGGATGTAAAATGACTGAAATACCCTCATGTGCATTGCACATGAGGAGAGTTAACAGAATAACTTAACGACAGTTAGATTAAAGGCCTTAAACCGTGATAAAAATTTATACAAAAGGCCAACCAGTGCAAAAATTTAAAATAAAGGCCATGATCCGTAATTTGACTTATTATAAAGGCCCAAAATTGTAATTTACTCTAAGTATAATTAGAATTAGATTGAGTTAATTACATGAATAGAATAATCATAATCAGTCAATATGGTTTGTTTTTATATTAATATAAGTTAGTTGTTTGTTTCACATTTTAATAGTTCAGTTTAATGTTAAATAATTTAAATTCAGAGCGTTTGTTTCATATAAAAAGCGTATTTTTGAATGGTTTATTTAAGTGCTGAATGGTTAAAGGACAGATAGATGCCGGACGGAACTAAATGAAGCATATATCAACTTTACTCTTATCTGCATTCCTACCTCAACATCCCTACCAGTGATAGAGCATCTTAATAATTTAGACCTCTTAACCATTCAGCACTTAATGATTCAGATTTTACTAAATAGCCTTTTAAGTCATAAAAGTCGTTTGGCTTGGAATTTAAAATGTAATATATTGCTACAAATTCAGTCTTCCAAATAATATAACTTAAAATCTTTGAGAATGCTAATCTTTACTTGTTGGGTAGCTCAAATCTTCATGCCATCCCTCGACCTCACCAACTAACGTTTTAAATTAATATGTGTACAAAAGTTAACTTTCGTCAAGTCCTATAGTCTAGTAAATGTAGTTAGCTACGCTATGCTAGACTCATCTAGTCCTTTATTTTTATCGCGATGTTGTATTGAAGTAACTCAGTAAGACGATGTCTTTAGTCTTATTGATCTTGGTAACATGTTAGAGACATGTATGATAGTTGCTAGATGGTGATATTATTGTTTGTAACTTGGTGTACATTCATGATAAGTGATTTTCTTGTATTCTCTATTAGTTGGGTAAGAGAGGCATATATTGATCGATGATCCAATACATTGGAAGGAGATTAAACCGCGAGAAGGGTTTTACGACTCCGCGATGGAGTTTAAATCACCCTTGAGAACGTTTATGATGTGCCATTTTTAACGTAGCCGGATTCGTGTAAATGTTTGTTTCTGTGAACACTTATTTCGTTGATAACTTTGTATGTGTGAAGCTTTACGTGCTTAATTATCGCCAATAGCTTTATTTGTATGAAGGTTGGGATTGTTGGTTAATTCTAATACATTTTGAGTGAAAACTCTAATCTTTGATTTTCACAAGGGCTGAATATGTAATATAATTGAGTCGAGGTATGTGATTGTAAATCTTGTGTAACATCCCAGCCCGTCGCACCATGATATTGTCTGCTTTGGCAGCTGGAACGCCCTAAGGGGCCGCCCCTCACGGTTTTAAAACGCGTCATGGTAGGGGAGGTTACCACACCCTTATAAAGCAGTGCTTAGTTCTCCTCCCCACCGATGTGGGATCTTACAATCCACCCCCATTGGAGGACCAGCGTCCTCGCTGACACATCGACCGACGACTGGCTCTAATACCATCTGTAACATCCCAGCCCGTCGCACCATGATATTGTCTGCTTTGGCAGCCGGAACGCCCTCAGGCGCCGCCCCTCACGGTTTTAAAACGCGTCATGGTAGGGGAGGTTACCACACCCTTATAAAGCAGTGCTTAGTTCTCCTCCCCACCGATGTGGGATGTATGATGATGATAAGAACGGGGGATTGAATACTTGTATACATATATAAATATATATAAACGAATGTATGCCCTAACGAAAGACAAAAATCCTACTGGGGATCTAATGAAACCAGCTAAGAATCCTACTAGGGATCTCATAAAACCAGCTAAGAATCCTACTAGGGATCTCATAAAACCAGCTAAGAATCCTACTGGGGATCTCATAAAACCAGCTAAGAATCCTACTGGGGATTCCATAAAACCAGTTAAGAACCACAGAATGGGTCTCTTATGACCAAAGAGGACACGATGATGACTTAACCAAAAGACAAAGATATTATGCTACGTATTATACGAATGTGACATCCAATGTGAAGATGTTATTTACGTGTATTACATGAATGATATGGAAAGTTTCTAAAGATGTTTTAAAACTAGAACTCACTCAGCGTAGCTGACTTTTGTATGCATGTTAGATTGATGTGCAGGTTAGGAGGTTTAGAGGGCTGTTTGGCGAGAGCTAGAGACTTGTGGAAGACTGACATTGAAGAAAATAGTTTTGGGAAATCAAAATTTATATGTTTGTAATGCTTTAAGTAGTTTCCAAGACAATTTAAGGATAATGTATTAATGTTTTAAACAAATATTCCGCTGCTTTTGAAATTTTATGTATTATATGGTTGTTTTTATGCTTGTGAATGACAACTGTGATCCATGTCGAAAGATGGGCGTTACATCTTGAAAGATCAGTTGTTAGTTGTTAAGTAACGATAATTAGATTAGATTGATCGAAATCTTTTGTGTATTCATTTTCATCACTTTCAATTTGTAAACATAGTGAATTTGAGTAAACAATTAGGTTTGATCTTGTTCATACTTTGATTCTAAACTTCAGAGATTCCTACTCTAAGCTCACTATACATTGAGCTGTTATGTTGGGTTTTTTTTTCAAGAATGTAACATACATACATGTTGGTTTTTCCTTTTTCATTGGGATCTATATGTGATAGATATGTACACTATCACTTTTCCACTCTTTATTTTGAGGGAAATTTTGTTTCCATGTGATTTGTATTGTTTCGTAAAAACAGGTCATAGTGCTTGTAATAGGCTTATGTTGTATTTTGATACGGTGAGGGATTTTATGTTTATAATAGGTTTCCCATGAAATCTCCGTAAAGGGTTTTTGTCGAAGTTATTTTAATCAAGACTCGTTTCCAAGAAAGGCTTCAAGTGTGTGGCTTGATTTTCCTCTTAGGGAGGATTTAAACATAGAAGGCCTTCTTAGAAGAAGTTAAACTTCTTATGAAAAAGATATGTACTTTTAATGGAAAATATAGGATATAAATGCATGAAGGTTCATTTAGGAGAGACCAGGGTATGAAGGGGGTTGCTTAATGTATTCTGGAATGGGCAAAAATTTAGAGGTATTGTTTTCTTTTACGAAAGAAGATGTCTAGTTTATTTAAAAGATTTTAATCTGATAATACTTGTCTTTCTTTAAAGTGAGTGTGGTGATACCTGTCTTTCTTTACATTACATATTAAATAACCTTTCCTTTCTCTTAAAAAACTTTTGATTTTCAATATAGAGAAGACTCTAAAGAATGAGTTATCTCCTTCTAGAGGGATAAAGTCTGAATAAACTTATCAAATGATTTTGATGTAAAAATTGGTTTTAAAAACCGTTAAGCGCACAAAAGCGACTAGGTCCAAAATCAAAGCGTAAAGTGAAAAAGCGATGCGCTTTTCATACGCGAAGCGCACATGTTTAAAAATAATATATATTATATATAATCTAATTATAAAACAAATAAATCAATAATATATATAACAACTATGGTTTAAGGTAAAATCTCAAAGTTTAAGTCTTCCTTCTTGGCTTTGTAAAGTGTAAAATCCCTCCAATTTGACAATTTAGGATAAAATCCTGCTAACTTTTACCACCAACAGTTATATTGGGCTCTTTTATGGGCTTTTTATGCCAATTAACATGTTAAAAGTTTAACAAACCCAGATAATAGTTGAAAAAACACTTATTTTCCAAAAAGCTAGAAAGCGGAAAAGCGTGAGAAAAGCGGAAAAAGCGTACGCTTTTCAGAAAAAAGCGCGCTTTGGGTAAGCGAAGCGCAGAGGATTGCACTTAGGTGCGCTTAAGCGCGCTTTTTAAAAACAAGGAGCCATCTCCCTCCAAATAAAATTCAAAATATTAACGTAGCAATCGTTAACGAGGATCGAACCTCGTTTGTGATAAAACAAGAAAAAAAAGTGGTAGTATATTAATACAAGGTGAGTGAGAGGAAGAGGTTAGAGGTGTGTCAATAACCCTTTTGCATAAACCTCTCAACTCAGCCTTATCCAATCTCCGGCATGTCTTCAATCATCATCGGCGTTTCATCTCTTTCCCTATCCAAAACACTTGTTTCTTCTTCTTCATCAACCCCTTTATCCTTTCATTCCCACAAACCCCATTTCATTTCCTTATCTACACCCATACCCACATCTTCTTCTTCTTCTTTTCTTGTCTCCGCTGTTTCAGCTCGAAACTCACTTCTTACAGAGGAAGCAGCCTTTAAGTCTCTTGCTTTGTTTGATACTCAACCTTCTTCTTCTTTAAAAGATGATGATGACTTGGAGTTTGAAGCTTCAGTTGCTAATGATGATGATGAAGTTGCTGTTAGTAAATTGGGTTTGCCTCAAAGATTGGTTCAAACACTTGAAACAAGAGGAATTATTAACCTTTTCCCTATTCAAGTAATAATCATAATAATACTTCCCTCTTTTATTTTTCTTCATATGTTACTAGGGTTTAACCTTCCTTATCAATTCTCAAGTATTTACATTTTTTTGTTTTGTTTTGTTCTAAGGGTTTAACCTTATCCATATTCAACTAATTACATGTTTTTTTGTTCTAAGTTCTAAAGGTTTAAGCTCTTTCAATTTCATTTGCCTCTTTAAACTCAAGTAATAGGAAATATGCTAGCTTTTTTGTTTTAACATACATACTTCCAATTTAGGCTATAGTTTGAAGTTTTTATTTAGGTTTTAGGAGTTCATAGTGTAATTAAGAAGGGGAACTCCCACAAGCCTCATTTTCCGGCGATAGTGTGATACCGGTCAATGATGCAGTAAATGCTGGTAAGACAAGCAGGTTTTACTCACGGGCGAGGATTCGGTACTTGTTAATGGTTGCTACGCCGGCCTCTGTGGGGTTTTCCCTGTGAGCGGCTTGCCAAGTTAGAAGCATCATGTGGGCCCGGTTAAGACAATGTATGTAGTTGCTTGACTTGGTTTAGGGATCCCTGTGACGGGGTTGCGTCCGTCACAATTCATGAAAGTCGCTCTTAATAAAAAGAAGAGGAAGGGGTTCAGTGGGACATCTTTCATTTTGGTTGTTATTATCTTAATCTTAAAATAGTAAGCATTTGTCAAACATTCAAGTGACATCCTTTAGAGTATAAGCACATCCCATGAGCCACAATACCTGGTTATCTACATTCTTATAATTTTATCTTAATTAATGATGAATTTCACATACATAAAAGAGTTTGTTCTTTTCTTTTCTGTTTCAACATATTTGCCTCAAAGTTATTTATTTCATCTTAAATGCTTATTTTTTTGAAGTATCTTCTGTATTTGATGAGTATGCTATGGTTTTTTTAAGGTTTTTGTTATCCAATCTGAATTTGGTATTAATGTTAGTTTTGCTTTAACAATGTAGAGAGCTGTATTGGTTCCTGCACTAGAAGGCCGAGATATTATTGGGCGTGCAAAAACGGGAACCGGGAAGACACTAGCATTTGCGATTCCCATAATTAAACGAGTCACCGAAGAAGATGAAGAAAACCGAAACAGGTACCCATGCAACAAAATCTACACATCTTCCTCTTGATAAGACCGGATTAAAAAAAACAGTACTTTAAACCACTTCATAAAACTGATTTTTTTGTCAAGTATAACCGATACACCTGTATTATGCTGACATGGTTGAATGTTCATTTAAAGGCTTGCAGGACGTCTTCCTAGAGTTTTAGTGCTTGCACCGACAAGAGAATTAGCAAAGCAAGTAGAAACAGAAATCAAAGAGTCTGCCCCGTACTTGCGCACCGTTTGTGTCTATGGTGGTGTTTCATATACTTTACAGAAAAACCAACTGACACGTGGCGTTGATATAGTGGTAGGCACTCCAGGAAGACTCATTGACCTGGTCAACAGTAATATTCTTAAATTAGGGGAGGTTCAGTTCTTGGTTCTTGATGAAGCCGATCAAATGCTTGCTGTTGGTTTCGAAGAAGACGTGGAAACTATCCTAGAAAAACTTCCACCACAAAGGCAAAGTATGCTTTTCTCAGCAACCATGCCTCGTTGGGTTCAAAAACTCTCCCGGAAATATCTGAAAACCCCCTTGACAATTGATTTGGTGAGTTTGTTAGTTTACATTTTGAAAATGGATATATGATACTTGGGTTTTTAGTTTTTGGGTAAAAAGATTCTAAACAATCCTTTTTTCCATTTTTTGTATAAAGTTTTATATAATCATAATTTGCCAAACACCCACACAACTGATCTTCTGACTATTACAACCCATTAAACAAGAAAATACATTCAAAATATCTTCGTTTGATCCTTATTATCTTATTTAAAGTCACATATAATAACTTTATATCCAAACATGCCATCATGTTTTCCATGTAAAACCCACAATTCGTTCAAATTTTCCATTTTGTGTTATAATTAATGTTTTATGTGTTTCCACCTAAAAGGTTGGTGACCAAGATGAAAAGCTGGCAGAGGGTATCAAGCTTTATGCTATAACAACCACCTCAACTACAAAGCGGTCAATGCTTGGTGATCTTGTCACGGTTTGAGCACCATCCCATCTCGTCTCTAAAAGTTCTATAATAATGCTTGATGAAAAATCTTACAGTTTTGAGGCTCTAAATGATCTTAGGTGTATGCAAAGGGTGGGAAGACCATTATTTTCACTCAAACGAAACGGGATGCAGATGAGGTCTCCATGGCATTAACTAGTAGTATAGCTTCAGAGGCATTACATGGTGACATATCTCAACATCAGAGAGAACGCACACTGAATGGATTCCGACAAGGAAAATTTACTGTGCTTGTTGCCACCGATGTTGCTTCTCGTGGGCTCGATATACCCAATGTTGACTTGGTGCTTCCCTTCTCTATGATGTGTTTTATGTCTAATTTAGAGGTGGCAAGATGGGCAGGTTTGATTATGGGTTAAAGATGGTTATATACTTATATCTTTTAGTACTGATCAAATAAAGATCCCACTTTTTTTCTTTCTTTCCGTTTTTTAAATTTGTATAAAAATGATTTAAGAAGTTGCAAGCAGTGAATGTGTACTTGGTAGTTTCAACCCGTTAAGTTTGTTCTTTAAGTAGGTTTTTGGAGTTGACCCGTTTGAGATAAAATGCCGCACAAGTCGACTCATTCATAAATGAATGAGTTGAAGTTTTCATCTTTATTATATATTATCCAGAAGTAAACGAGTGAGTTCGTTTTGAAAAGGAACCTACTTACAAATTTGGCAGTAATTTAATGTTCCTTTTTATTTATTTAGTATTTAGGTAAATGAAATTTAGTAACTTCGTAGTTTCGTGTCCTCTGACTTGTCCGTCTGCTTTCCAGGTTATCCACTATGAACTACCTAATGATCCAGAGACTTTTGTGCATCGTTCTGGAAGAACAGGGCGTGCAGGAAAGGAAGGAAAGGCCATTTTGATGTACACAAATAGTCAAAGGAGAACTGTTAGAACTCTTGAACAAGACGTGGGATGCAAATTTGAATACATAAGCCCTCCAAGTGTTGAAGATGTATTGGGTTCATCAGCTGAGCAAGTGATTGCTACCCTTTCTGGTGTTCATAACGAGTCTATAGATTTCTTCGCTCCAACTGCACAAAAGCTATATGATCAACAGGGTACACGAGCTCTTGCTGCTGCCCTCGCACACATGAGCGGTTTCTCCCAACCTCCATCCTGCCGCTCTCTTATCACACACGAGCAGGTATATTATAATAACAACTTGTTTCAGCATAATATCCGGGTCGAGTTGACACAAAACACTCTCTGCACAATAGTTTTAAACTAGAAATGAATAATAGTTCAGGCGCCAATATGATTAAAAATACATTCTGACCTGTTCTTTTTTGGGATATATTTTTTTAATTTGTTTGACCCGATAGAGATGTCATAACCCATATAAACCAATTTATAAGTGAGCATGTTGGAAGCGTCACCTTTAGTAACTCGTTAAAAGGAATTATATAAATAACATCTTCATTTCATTTTGCATGATAGGGATGGACCACGTTGCAAATGACACGGGATAATGATTCATCAGTAAGAGGTTACATGTCCGCAAGAACAGTCACCGGATTTTTATCCAGTGTTTATGCCACTGCTGCTGGTGTACTTGGAAAAATACATGTTATAGCAGACAAAAAGGTATACATACACTTATCAGTCTTTAATGTTTCACCTAACTTGGCTTTTAGTAACTCGTATATATGTTATGTTTTATCAGGTTCAAGGCGCTGTTTTTGATCTTCCTGAAGACATCGCCAAAAATCTATTATCCAAGGAGATACCACCCGGTACCACCATTACAAAAATTAGCAAGGTAAATTTTTTTCCGCTTTGGGTTGTCTTCTTTGTTGATTTTACTGATGATTGATACTTGGTAGAGGCATCAAAATGGATGGGTGATAATTTTTGTTTGCGTTGACGTGGTTTATTACTTTTAGATTTCTGACAAAAACATATCGTATCAAATATGATCACAAGTATACTGCGTTTTGCAGTATAATCTAAGATTTAATTAAAATAGTTTAGGAGGTTTTATGCATGAAAAAGTACATTTTGTTTGGCTTTGCCTTTGATAAAGCAAAGTTATGTGAAACATTAAAGACCGATACGCGTATACCCTTTTGTCTGTTATAGATGTCCTGTTTAACCAATTTTTTTACATGTTTGACCTGTTAGAGATAGTAGAGATGAGATAGGTATGGTATTAGTACCGGTGCTTGGTTTTTCGGTACTTGTCTCTTAATTTGTATAATAAATGATTTAAAAAAGAACTTATAATTGTATTAGTTGCATTACTTTTATTTAGCTGACTTAAGTATTTAACTTAAAAAGGATCATAAACTGGTTTTATGAAGAAAAATATTAATATACAAGGCATAACTTGTTAATTTTTTTTATTCATGTGAATCGCCACATGAATAAGCATATTGGTCGAAAATGACATATCTAATATTACTGCGTACGATTTGCAGTTGCCTGTACTTGAAGATGACGGTCCAGCCAGTGACTTTTATGGTAGGTTCACAAATAGGGAGCGAAGTTCACGAGGCGGAAGAAGGGACAGTGGTTCAAGTGGATCCCGTGGTAGTTGGGGTGGTAGTAGTCGATCCTCATCGGGTGATGACGGGGATAACTTTAGGCGTGGTGGTAGGAGTAGTGGCAGAGGTGGTAGCAGTAGCTGGTCAAGTGGCGGCTCAAGAAGCACTGGAAGTGATTGGTTGATTAGTGGTGATAGCCGACGGCGCACACCATCATCTGGAAACCGCGATAGGTATTTACATTGCAGAATCAACAATCTTTTTTACAACAATTCCTAGACTTTTTACGATAACTACCCAACTTAGATAAACTTTTAGTAATATGGTGATAAGCGTTCAATATGTAAATGTAACAGAAATTTTGCGGGTCCATGTTTCCACTGCGGGCGGTCTGGGCACAGGGCGTCTGAATGTCCCAAGAAGCAAGACTATTAGTTGGCAAGGCTGTTGAGGTTTGAAGCGTCGGCTATGTTGAAAAAGAGGGCATGATCTGCCTCTCGTGCTACTGATCGATCAGCGTGGATCAGTGTGCTTTCAATCTTGGTTAAAAGAGACAACACATAACATCTTGTCTGATCCTGTTTCTAATGGTCAGGTGCTTTATTTCTGCTAATTACTTGTTGTCTGATCATATTTCTGTATTGGGTTCGGTCGTGTAGCTGTTGTAATCTTTTTTTTTATGAACTGAACTGAAGAAAGATTGGTTGTAAAATGCAAAGTCAATTGACAATCATTCAGCATTTTTGTTTCATTTTGTAAAATGCAACACATAACTGTTCATGTTAGCATATGTTACCAACTTACCATAGGGAAAAATAGCCGCTGGGCTATTTATTAAGGAAAATCCATTTTTTCTATATTTTAGACACTACAAATACTAATCTAAATCAACATTATTTTCCACCTCAAAACTAATTTTTTTCTAATCCATTCTATAGTCCTTATTCACAAAAAAAAATTGTGGGAAGAAAATGTCAAATTCACAAACTTGAAAAAACCCTAAAGGTCAATCAAGTACTAGCCAAACCAACCTGCAATCATACTACAGCTACCCACAACTTCTATCCGCTCTCCCTGCAATCATACTACAGCTACCCACAACTTCTATCCGATCTCGATATGCCCATTTAGTATGCGCCAAGTCAATTTGGGTTTGATCTAACCTTTGACCCACGTGAATAGAGTTTAAAAGGGGCTATTAAAAACTATTCGTTGATTATTCTAAGAATGATTTGATCCAATATCATTAATCCCTAAGGATTTGAGATAAAAGAACTGTAATTTTGGTGTTAAGTGTTAGTAATAATTTCATTTTAAGTTATATTTAGTTCTCATTTTTTATTTTATTTTATTTTTTATTTTTATTTTTGTTACTAAATTAGGTAATTTTTTTTTTCATTTTTCTAAATCCTAATTTATCCTTGGAGTTGAAACGAAATATTTATTTTTTTAAAAATCTGAAGTTGTGAAGTCTTAATTTAAGTGCTTAACGTGAGCATTCGCCTTGAGTATCGGAACTTAAAGTTCCGGAGGCACAATAGTGCATGGGACTAATGATCTCTGAGTTATTCTGTTAACTATAGCAATAGAGAAATGATCTAGATTAGGAATGATCTAAATCAGCCCCTTACATGTATAAATAGGGATCATGGGGTTCATTTACAAACCACCTAGCACACTTTAACTGTCTCTTGTATTCTTGTAAGTTTCAAGTAATACAAACTACTTTCTTGTGTTGTAAACAAGCATCACAAGCATTCTCTACTTGTGCACTACTAATCCAATGTTTCCTTTATAAGACTTCCGCTGCGTAAACCATCTAATCGAAACTTAAAAGGCTGACTTAGAACGCATCTAAGTGCCGCACGCGACTTGGAGAAGATAAGTCCGTGACAATATGCTACGTTACGATAGGGAAAAATAGTCGATAGGGAAAAATACTAATCTAAATCGACACTATTTTACACATCAAAACTCATTTTTTTCTAATCCATTCTATACTCTTTATTCACAGAAAAAAAATGAATCGTGGGAAGAAAATGTCAAATCCACAAATAAAAAAAAACCTTAAGGTAGGGATCAATCAGGTACTAGCCAAACCAACCTGCAATCATACTACGGCTACCCGAAAGTTCCATCCGCTCTCGATATGCCCATTCAATACGCTCTAAGTCAATTTGGGTTTGATCCGACCTTTGCCCCACGTGCATACCGTCTAGAGCTTATTTTAAGTTAGGTTAGTTTTTATGCCATTTTTCTAAATCCTAAGTTATCCTAAGAGTTGAAATGAAGTACTTAATGTTTGGGATTGCTTTTTTCTCCTCCTTTTGACTTATTAGCTTCTCAAAAAGCTAATAAGTTGATTTTTAGTGTTTGGTAATGGTAAAAAGTTGAGATATTGAGAGTGATGAAAAGGAGTTTTGAGAAGTTAGAAAAACTAACTTCTCAAATACGTCAAAATGAGTTTTTGAGATGAACTCTCAAACACCCACTTAGTTTTTGAAAAATCTAAAGTTGGGAAGTCTTAATTTGAGTGCTCAACGTGAGCACTCGGCTTGAGTACTGAAACTTAATGTTCCTGAGGCATAATGGTGCCTGAGACTAATGATCTCTATGAGTTATTCTTTGACAAGAGCAATAGAGAATAACTTAAAACCATCTCTAAAGAAAAGAAGTACATGATATTTGAAGCAAAAAATAAAGATCTAAGAAGTTCAAGCCAATTGAGAATCCTCCTCTCAAAACCTCTTACCATATTAAAAAAGAAGTTGATGCCGACTATGATCCAACCATGGATCTAGTTCAAAGAACAAAGATGACAAGAGTCTCATGACTACATGTTTTGAACCCAAATACCAGTTAATGTTAAGCCCTACAACTACAAGAGTACTTAAGTCAACAGTAAAGAAACCCATAAGCGATGTATAAGGGTTCAAGACGAAGAAAACAATTGATGCATTGGTCTAAGGGAGTTTGTAAGGACCTAAATGATTAGACCGGCACATCAATAAGACAAAGATCTAGCTGAACTAATTGTGTACACACGTGAGTACTCTAGATAGTATAAATAATGGATTGGGGTTTCATAATGGTTAATTGGGCTTATAAACTTGGGCTTATCAAAGAAAGAGTAGAACTAGATAAAATCAATGATGTCAAATCCGATAATGACAATTTCAAGATGGATAATCAACTCAGGTCAAATGATTACGCACAAAAGCTGAACTTGAGAAACTCCAAATGGATCTGACTGAAAAGTTAAACAAAACAACAGTTAAGCTTGATGTTACTAAAGCTGAACTTGAGAAACTCCAAATGGATCTCTGAACAGTTAAACACAACAACAACTAAGCTTGATGTTACTAAAGCAGATCTTGAGAAAGTTCGAATGGATCTAATTGACAAAAAAAATATTTTTTTTTTATCTATATCTAACAGTGTTATTGTCACAAGCGTAGCACAGGGGCACTACACATTAATATCACATTCGTAATTAGGGGTGTCAATCGTGTCGGATTGGCGGATTAGCGGGTTGAATTATGCAATCCTAACCTGACCTATATTCCTATTCGTGTAAAAATGTCAATCCTAACCCGGATAACATAAATTCGGGTCAACCCAAATATGACCCATTTAACTCATTTATCAAAATGAACCTAATATATTTACGAGTTATAAATGAGTTGTTGTGTAAGTTGGTTAATAGTAACATGTTTAATATGTGATTTTGCATATAACAACTATGTATATTGGGTTTTAATTAAAAAATATTATAAGTAACCATATATTTACTTAAAATCTTAAAACACATTATTCAAATCAAATTTATTTATATAAATAACATAATCAATAATAAAAACTTAACTTTAAAATTGTAAAGGTAAAAACTTAAGTGGTAATGAATTTTTTTATTGTGAGTACTAATACTAAAGATAAAAAAAATAGATGAACTAATTTTGAAACCTAAACGGGTTGGCGGGTCAACCTGTTTTTAAATGGTTCAACCCGAAAACGACCCGTTTTTATACTGGTCAACCTTAACATGACCCTTATTTTTAATGGGTTATATTTGCCAACCCAAAAACTTATTACTTTCGTGTCGTGTTCGGGTCGTGTTTCGTGTAGTGTCGAAAATTGACACAACCACTACTAAAAATGGTATTTTTTGATTCAACAGCTTCCGACAAACTTGCGACAACTTATTATTTACAACAAGTTTATGATAATTTTTTAAAATGATAAAAACAAAAAGACACTAATTTATCTCACAATTTACTGACAAAACAACCACAATTTGTCGTTATTTTGTCGTAAACCAAAAAATAAAACTAAGTTAAAAAAACCTAGTTTTGTGGCTAAGCTATTGCAAATGTTACGACAACCCAGTATTATCACAATATTGTCACATTATGGGCTTTTTTTCCCTACCATATGATTTATTTAGAAAGTTAGGGGGCTGTTTGGCAAAATCTGAATTATTAAGTGCTGAATGGTTAAGAGGACTGAATCATTAAGAGGCTCTATCAGTTGAAGGGATGTTGGGGTAGTACTTCAGATGATGGTAAAGTTGGTATATGCTTTATTCAGTTTCATTCAGCATTTTTCTATCTCTTAACCATTCAACACTTAATTGAAGCATTTAGAGGCTCTTTTTGGTGAAACAAACGCTCTGAAAGCTGAATGCTGAATGATTAAGCACTGAACTGAACCATTAAGAGGTGAAACAAACAGCCCCTTAGCCGGTACTTTTGTTTTGGGACAACTATGTTTGTCTAAAAAAGTGTTATATTTTTAATACTGAACAAAGTCACGGACGTGACACTGCTGTTGGATCGAGTGGCACGTGTCGATGAAACATGTGTCAATTAATACTGGCAGTCACATCGTGCGATTTGGGTCACATGTCTAGTTAAACTAAACCTGATTTAATTTACTAGATTTTTTTCACAATAAACTACTAAACTACACTAAACATAAATATGTGTCCAAGTTTGAATCTAAGACCTCCTATAGTGATGCTTCTAGTGGCAAAGTCTCTTTTACTCGATCACCAACCCCAATAGTAATAGTATGATTTTACTAGACTTAGACATTGCATGTGTTAGGTGCTATTCTACACGTCAGCTTTACATGAACAAGTAAATTAAACCTAAGAGTGAAGTTATACTACAAAGTCCAATTTTCCTAGAAAGTCTAAGAAGCCATGAGATGATGACATGTGGCACTCCCTTAAAATTAGAAGGAAGGGTAAAGATGGTAATGTCTCTATATTTTAAGTTTCACCCCATTTTTTTAAACGTTCATAACTTTTACATACGATATTATTTTTTAAAAAAAATTGCACCATAAAAACGAGCATTTTCTTATCTTTAAAACGCGTATAATATTCATATATAAAAAACAAAAAAAAAATCACGTTTTTCAGCTCATTGTGTTATTGTCAAGTCATTGTGTTATTTATTCATGTCATTGTGTTATAACACAATAACCTAATGAAATAACACAATGATCTGAAATAACACAATGACATGATGAAAATATAACACAACGACCTGACGAAAATATAACACAACGATCTGATGAAAATATAACACAACGACCTGATGAAAATATAACACAACGACCTGATGAAAATTTAACACAACGACCTGATGAAAATATAACACAACGACCTGATGAAAATATAACACAATTACCTGATGAAAATATAACACAATGACCTGACGAAAATATAACACAACGACCTAACGAAAATATAACACAACGACCTGATGAAAATATAACACAACGACCTGATGAAAATATAACACAACGACCTGATAAATATTTAACACAACGACCTGATGAAAATATAACACAACGACCTGATGAAAATATAACACAACCACCTGATGAAAATATAACACAACCACCTGATGAAAATATAACACAACGACCTGATGAAAATTTAACACAACGACCTGATGAAAATATAACACAACGATCTGATGAAAATATAACACAACAACCTGATAAAAATTTAACACAACGACCTGATGAAAATATAACACAACGACCTGATGAAAATATAACACAATGACCTGACGGATATAACACAATCTGAAAAATATAACACAATTTCTTGACTAATATAACACAATGAGCTGAAAAATATAACACAATAACCTAATGAATATAACACAATGAGCTGAAACTTAAAAAAAAATCATTTTTTATATATCAATATTATACGCGTTTTGAAGATAAAAAAACGCTCGTTTTTTTGGTGTAATTTTTATTAAAAAATATTATCGTATGTAAAAGTTATGGACGTTTAAAAAAGAGGGTGGAATTTGAAAATGAGACAAGACTAATATACCCTTGGCCTACCATTTAAAATTCTAACTATTTACCATTATGCCACCTTGTGTTTATGAGCCATTGATCTTCATTTAATATTAGATCTAATGGTCCAAATTACTTCTTAGACTTTCTAGGAAATTTGGACTTTGTATTTGAACCTAATTCTTAAACCTACCTAAAGCCAGATTTTAGGTGTATACTATATATATATATATATAGGATTATAGATATAAATCTATTCGCATCATGTTCCACATTTCGAAATGTCTAATCTTGAGTAAATTTGTTCCGTATCGTTTTCCATGTATGCTGTCAATCCAATTATTAATCTTGACATGAATATTGAAACATTGATATTAAACATTCTATAATCTTTAAAACTAAAATCATATCCATGAAATGTTAATATTAATGACGTCATGTATTCAACTAGCCGAGACTAATCATAAGAAGAAGTCATTTACATTCATGAAAGCCAATGAGGTTTCGAGTATTTATGTTTTAGTTCAAACCTTGTAAGTGAGATGCATTGTAATTTATTTGATTTAATAAATTGGATGTAAGGTTTACATCTGTTAGCTTGTATCTTTCTTTCGATCAAAATCCATATAATATAGGTTTGAAATTCGAAAAAATCGAAAAAAATTAACGGCCGTTAAGTGCATTTAACGGCGGACAACTGTAGGCCAGAAAAGTTGGATTTGGGACCACTGAAGGAATAAACTGAGTTGAGATTATTTTTGACCAATAAGTGTTAGTTGAGATTATTTTAGGTTAATTTGCGATCTAGTAAAATCTCATTAACAACAAGCTATTGGCCGGTATATATTAATAATGGTGAGGCTAGAGCAAATTATTCATCTATTTTATGGTATATAAAACCTACAAACAGTAAGATCCCGACTAAAAAACTCTCTTATGAAATAATTAAGTAAACTAGTTAAAGAACCGGGTCGCGAGTTGCATCGGCCGGGTCTTGTGTATGAGACTTTGTCACAAGCATTGTTAAAATAGTTTCATTTTATCAAACGATATGGAGTAAATTCACTAAATATCATATATTAAAAGACGGAGATGTATCGAAACTTAAATTTCAAAATGATAACTAAGTTAAATCCGAAAGGTCAAAGCCGAAAATATGTCAAAGTAGAGTAGTGGGTTAAAGTTGTAAACATGTTAGACTTGTAAGCATGATACTATTAATGTATAGTAGGGTTATTTTAGTAATTTGCAATGTTAAAGAAATAAAAGCCAAAAAAAGTAGTGACTGTGAGATTCGAACCAGGAACTCAACCAGTCAACAACAAAGATAGTGCAACTTACCACTCGAGCAGAAGATTTTAGTTACAAATTGTAATATAAATGTAGTTAACAAAGTAAAAGTCACGTAATTAATATATGACACTTAGTCCAAAAGGTCAAAGCCGAGTGGCACGTGACATGTTGTGGTTGGTCGGTGGAAACCACTGACCTTTCACTTTAATAGTTATATATAATTGTTATTTTTATTCAAAATGACTTTTTCTTGCTTCTTGTTCTTGTTTTTTAATAAATTTATCATTTTCATCGACTTTAGTTAACCTTGTTAATTAAATATGTTAAGAACATTTATGTCTTTTAATATGTTTTAAATTATTAATTATTTAATAACATCAACTTCCATATTCTTAATCTAAAAATGATATTGAAAAATTATTATATTAATTAAGTCATATTAAAAGACATAAATGCCCTAAATTAATGGGTAAACTTAAGTTAAAGACAAAATTCTTTTTGGATGAAAATAAGAAACATAAAAAAAGAGGTATAAAAGTATAAATAATATAGAGTAGCTACCTAGGCCGGTACGAAAAAGAAAATGATGCATAAATGGTTTATGCAAAACACGAAATTACTATGAAAACAACAGTCACAATTGTAGAAGGTAATTAAACATTACCTCAAGTTATAGACTTTGATGTAACTACATACCAAAACTATTGTCGGATACTATACCATGCATGCATGGTTGATGGTTCTATGTTTGGATCAAACATCTTCTTTGCTTTTGCTTTAATCCTAACTAACTAAAGTTCTTCTTCCCCTTCTTTAGATATATTGATATCAAACAAAAGAGAAGAGAGAAACCGCACAATTTGTTTCATTTTAAAAGAAAATGAAAATCTAGTCCTAAATATACTTGCAAGAAATATAAAGTCACAAGCAAAAGGACAAAGTAAAAAACACTAATCGAACTTCATACATATATATCATTCCAAGTATATATATCCGTATCGATAAGTGACTATAGTAGGTATTGTTATATAAATCTTACAGAAATAACAATAGATGGTAAATAGCAAAGACAGAAATAGGATTGCGATATATTGATGATCCTTGCAAAACAGATAATAAGAAAGGAAGATCCGGACTTGTGTTTGACACAATTCCCTTAAACAGATTCTTCGTTTGTTCCCATGGTACACCGGACGAAAGCAACGTACTGCCGGACGTTGAACAATTGCCTGAAAAGAAGCTGGAGGTGATGCTGCAGATGAGATGATTGTTTTCATGTCTGTTGCTGTGTGTATTTCTGTTGCAGATTGGTTGTTAGTTGTAAGGAAAAAGAACCGCAAGAGTCTTGCATTTCATGACAATTCAATTGTCAAAATCAAAATCATTCAACAGGCAATTGTAACTGTTGCATATCTTCCAGAGATGCTTATGTCAAAGCTGAAGAGTGGCTGAGACACCACAATTTAGTATTTGTTGATGATCTACGGAGAATGTTTACTTGAACTTTTGTTTGTTTCTGATTATCCCATAGTGTTTCATATATGTGGTATGCCATGATATGATCAAATAATGGCTATGGTACTTTACCATTGAATTTTTGTCTAGAATGCATGGTGCGTTAATTATGATATATTCTAGAGTAGTATATAAATCTCAGTTGTGTATAGTATTGAGGTTACTAGTCAATAGTCATATTGTAAAACTTGTGCCTTTTACAATATATTAAGGGTTATTGGATTTAATCACCTCCAACTATTGGTTATTGGCCGCTGTCACCCCCAAGTATCACTTTGGCCAATATAACTCCAAACTAAACACTTTGGTGTGTGTATCACCAAAAGTTAAAAAAAATTAACCAAAAGTGACTTGAATTGATTAACTTTTGGTTGATACGGTGTCCGTAACACCAAAAGCTAACCAAAAAATAATCAAAAGTTAACCAAAAGTGACTTGAATTGGTTGAATTTTGGTGATACGGACACCAAAATGTTTAGTTGGGAGTGATATTGGCCAAAGTGATACTTGAGGGTGACAGCGGCCAATAACCAATAGTTGGAGGTGATTAAATCTAATAACCCATATATTAAAGATATTTTTGAATGTTAAAACCTATGTTCTTACAGTTACATTCATTCATAGTCTTATGTGTGTTTGATCTTAACGATCGATTAACAAAGATTCCGCATATTTTAAGTTGTGATTCAACATAACCAGAGGTATTCGGTTGCGCTCGCGCGTTGCGCAAGCGTTATATATTCCACGTAAGCTGAATTCATAGTTTGCAAAGTTTGATGTGGCGCACCTAGTTACAAAAGATAATGCATTACATATTCGATCTTACATGATGAAGTGGATGCATTGTTTACAAAGGTTGAGATTAGCACCTATTCAAAAGATAATAAAGTACAGGTTTATTGCACATGCATTCACTACATTTAGTAATTGCATAAAATTACGCATGTTGATGAAGAAATCGAGAGGCTGGCTTGTAATGAGCTATAGACAATGGGTCCAACAAATTACATGCCCATGTTTTTTTTTATGAATTTCATAAAGATTTAACTCGTTTAGAATGGCTTATGACTTGTAATGAGCTACAGTCAAGTTCAACATTCAGTTATTTATATTTTGAAACGTATATATTTTGATCAATGGACTCTGCATGACTGTAGTACGTTGTTTAATATCATAATCGCTCTTCATCTAAAGATTAATGGGAATCATCACTCAAAATCAAATTATAGATACACTAAGACAACGACTCACGAAGTATAAACAACATAAACCTAAAAGCCCTAAATGCAACGCAAGTTCTAAAAAATCGAAACACATACAGGGGCGGACCCACTGACATGGGGTGGGGGGCGTCCGCTCCCCTTGCGAATTTTTTTTTTGTTTTTATATGTTAAATTCTCGATCGACCCCCATAAAATTTAACCCTCGACCCCCATCCAGTCTTGAAAACTCAGTTTAATGCCTAGTTAACAGCCTATATGAGACACACAATATTTAACAATGAATTGGGTTATATTATGGTTAGAAGATAATAATATATATTTATTTATATTGTCATATATAGTCAAACATTATGGTATTATAACCTCAAGTGTTTCACCAATGCACAAAACCATCAACATAGTTGATGATTTGGATGGTCATGAGTACAAAAAGGAAATACATAAATAAACTAACTACTTTTGCTAAGTAATCAAGTGAGAAGTGAGGAATGGTGGAAAAATTAGTTGTAGAACCAAGGTTCACAACTTCACAATTTTTATATCATAACACAAGTTTTCCAACATAATCTTATTTGGAAACATGGTTTGGTTTCATTAACTTATTATTTGTAGATTAATGACTTACGAAAGATGTATAATGAAGACATATGAAGTTTAAGAAACAAAATAAAAGATTTATTTTATATAGTTTGAGAAAAACAATCATAACTTGAACCTCAAAATGGTGATTACCAAACTCTATTTACCTTGATAAATATATGGTAAATAGAGGATGTTTCAAGTATTTAGGAATAAAAATGAAAGAAAAAAAGAAAAGAATGAAAGAAAGAATAAAAAACTCACAAGTTGAAAATTTATTGAAAAAAAGATGAAATTCTTAAATAGATTGAGAGGGTTTGAGAGAGAGTTTAGATGATGAAAGTGATTAGAGAGATTTGGTTTGGTATTTATAGATAAAATTAGGGTTAGACATTAAAGAAGTTAGTTGAGTGGAGGGAATGAAAATTTTTACTTTTAAATATAAGTGGAGGGAAAATGAAAGTTTTTTAATTTTAAGCCCTCAAATTTAGTTGTTGTCATTTTTAATTTGACCCGACCCGGTTCGACCCAAACCGAATTGAACCGGATTGGAAAAAATATTATATGTCGATACTTAAACGATTACTACCAAATTTCCGACCCCCATGGAAAAAATTCTTGGGTACGCCACTGAACACATAGCTAAAAGTATATAGACTTATAAACTTGAATCTCGTGATAATGCAACCGCTTTGGAACCAAACCGTCGGATCGGAGCTCTATCTCGGTTCTCTTTAATCGATTCAAAGCCCAGGGTTCTGAATAACCATTGCGGTGTGGTTTGGTTCAGCCGTGGATTCGCCGGCTCCGTCCCCTCCCTTTCTCTCGACGTCTTCTCTCTTTCCTCCTTTTCATGGCAACACAACACATACACACCTAAAAAGCAAGATGGAAACATTTAATTGGTCTGTTCTCAAATGAAAGCACGCAAATCTTTTCTTCTCTGATGATGATGATGATGCACCAAAATATGCTTGTATAGTTGTACCCTTATGCATCACAGGTTGTACAATGATATTACTGTTCATTTACATGGCTTTTCAATAAGAAGGATAATGTGTGTTACAAGGATCCAACAAAGATTTCATTTAAGAAATATGCAAATAAAAAAGCCTAGTTGTTTAACACTATGAGTGCATAAATGACTAAAGACAAACACGAGACAAAGAACCAACATTTATATGTTGAACATCCTTGCAACAAATGAATGAAATCCTAGCTCAATTTGTTGTGCACAACATTAATGTATCTTGTCAATTGTTTAAGTTAACGCTTACTAATGTTGATTTTTTTAACTGTTTTTATATATAAATTAAATAACTATGGGGATTATGTTTGCTTAGCTTTAGTTATTTTAGCTTAGGTATATCCTAGTGATTGACAAGGTTGAAATCATCACCAAAATGGGTGATTATAGGTTTCAAACGGGTTAGCTGACAGTTTTAAATTGGTTTTGGGTAACTTTTAACCTAAACAAAGTAGTATAAATTTGTTCATCAATACTTGTCAAATGGTTCTGCTACCCAGAACGAGCCCGTTAAAGTGTCTAGGGACAAGACTGATGACGTGTATGAGGGCGAGCATGATTAAGTGTATGATGATGAATATGATGATTACTATGAGGGTGTTTAAGAGTGATACTAAGTATCCGAGGGAAAGATGTCTAAAGTTTTAATTTGTATTTGTATCTTCATGTTGCAATAGAAAACTTAAGTTATTTACATTGCATGTGTAACACCCTAGGCAAATCCCACATCGGCCGTGGGCAGGAGAGATCCAGGATTTATAAGGGATGTTCGACCTCAAATACCAACAACGCGTTTTGGGGCTTAATGTTAGTGGATGAGTGGAAAACTCCATAGTTAAGCGTGCTTGGATGACAGCAATCTCAAGATGGGTGACCATCCTGGGAAGGCTTCACCCATGCAACCAAAAGCAAATCCGTGAGCTCTAATGTAGCAAAGCGGACAATATTGGTGGTATGAGGGGTCGGATGTTACAGCATGTGTTTTTTTTATTATGTGTCTTATAACTTTTCAACATGATCTCTCTATGGTATTGCTAGTGTTTGTCATGGCCTGTTCTTTTGGTAGCAAGCACAAACATTATGAGGAGGATTATATGTTATTATAATTTATTTGTTTACTACAATTACTAACTTATAATAAATATAAATATTGATAGTTTTTAATTATATTTGCGGTGCCCCCTCATAGAAAAACTCCAGGAAAGGCGAACGTAAGAATATGTTCATCCATGAATTAGGGTTGTATATCTCGTGGAACATTGCCTTTGATATAGGTTCTTGGAAAAAAAATTAGAAGCCAAGAAGAATGCAATGTGCAAGCATCTTGCGGTAACTGATTTATTTAAGTTTATATTATATGTTGTATGTTTGATTCATTTTTATTAGACTAACTTCTTTTGTTTAATTTCTAGAAATCTTTGATCCAGATCAGATTCATATCGATCGTACTAAGTTAAAGTTAGGAATTCATTCAACCTAAACGAAGCGATACCAAGATCGTAAATCTGATGCAAAATAACGCATTTTAAATTTTTCAGAGTGCCCGCTGATGTCCGGAGAGTATTAGCCCAGAAGTTACAAGTTATAAAAAGTAATATTCAATGTTAAACATGCACAATGCCACCTACACACGTTCATTGCTACTCATACCTATAAGATGGGATGATTGAAAGTGGGGCCGCATAAACAATTGTCACTATTCATTTAAAGTTTAATTTTTAAATACATTATATTATATACACATATATATATATATAGTGTTACCTTCAAATGAGAACCATAAATTTGGAAAGAACTAGTGAGAACCATATAAGTCGTGTACATATCGTTTCAAAAACAATGGTAAAGTAAAAAAGAAGATGATTTAGTACTATTGTATCTATGTTTCTTGAATTTTATCACCTCTCTCCTCGGTTTTTTATTAAAAACTAAAAATGTGCATATTTGCACATATAATGTGGGTGCATATATGCATTTCAATAAAAAACTTTACAAATCATATTTTTTATAATCAAATCTTAAAATTAGTAGGTTTACAAGGATTTTTGTCAATTTAGATAATAAAAAATATAACGGTTAAAGCGGTTCTCACTTAGTTCTTTCCAAAAAATGAGTTCTCAAATGAAGGTGCCCCTATATATATTATATATACATTATAATAAAAGAGGGTTTGAACTAGGGGTGTTCAAAAAAACCGAAATCCGAAAAAATCCGAAAACCGAATCGTATCCAAAACCGAAAGCAACCGATCCGATTCCTTATTCGGTTATTCGGTTCGGTTCCAACCGTATCCGAATTCCTTATTCGGATTTTCGGTTCGGATTCGGATGTTAAAAATTAAAAAAGTCGGGTTATTCGGTTTATTCGGTTAACCGTTTAAATCGAATAAAAATTAACCCATTATACAACTAATGAACCAATCCCTTATGTTTTGAGCCCACTTAAGTTTAGCCCACTTATAGTCTTATAATCCTAAACCACTTTACAATTTACCAATTACTAGTACATGACTAGTTCACTTTATCAAACCCCATAGGAGGAAACTCACGTTTGGTGAGAAAACATTCTGGCCCAACCTAAAACCTACATTTTTTTTTCTAAGTGGGACTTGAACCCAAGACCTCCCCATTTTTATAAATCTTGGGTACCTCATCTTAATTACTTCAGCTAAGTATCATTGGTATCTGGATTATTTGTATGTCTATTTTTTCTTAATTTTTTTTAATTAATTGGTAGGATTTATAATATACCCAGTTTAAAAGCGTCAATATCTAATTTGCTACTAATAGTGTATTTGTAGTTTAAATATATTTGTTCAAGGCTCATATTTGTTCATGTACTATGTAGTTTATTTTCAAGTGTTACTTTTTCATAAAATTTTAGAATTGTGTTTTTATGTTTTCACCTGACACCCGTGTAACACACGAGGTTTAATCCAGTAATAATATATTATAATAACCTTTTACATTTTGATCTCATAATATTTAGGAGAGTTTTTATAAATTTAAGATTATTTACATTTTAAACCCTCTCCTACTAAAAGTGTGAATGAGTCATCTTTTATTTGACATGACAGAAAAATGAAACTTATGTATAAAGTTGATAATAATCTACAAGTAAATAGCTCAATTTTTTTTAAGAGTCATAACTTTTTTTACAGGACATTATTTAAAAAAAACACACCATAAAATCGAGGATTTAAACCATTTTAAATTAGGTATAGTATTGCAATACTAATATTACAATTTTTTAAATAAACTCTTTTGTTACGTTTTTACCACCGTTTTGTCTCAAAATTGATTAGAATCATCTGTGTCCCATTAATATCCTTAAAATCACTGTTTGTATGTTATATTCCCGAGCGTAGCACAAACACTAAACTAGTATATATATATATAAACACACACTAAATCATCTTTGTAAATACAACGCTAAACTTAGTGTAAGTTATTAGTTTGGTAGTAGAATTGGTTAATGTTAGTATATTGTAAATGTTTGTTAACTTATTTATTGTAGGAACAAATTGACATGTTATTCCAGAACTCATATATCAGAATTTAACTATAAAACTTTAATCTTTTACAAAAGATAAAAAGTATGCTTAAGACATTATGTTGTAAGCTATGATTGTTTATGTATGTTAATAATTGTTTACGTTATATTTGGTGAAAAGACTGAAAATATACAGGCTTTATAAAAACTGAAAATATCAAAAATACTGTGAAATACTGGTTAGAAGCCCTAGCAGCGACTTTTAGACTATTAGCGACGACAGTGATAGCCAATATAAATCAGAAAACAAGAATAACATATATTATTATTATATTTTATAAATAATACAACATCTTGATTAAGTCGGAAAATAGGCAAAACATATTTTATAGATGTGATAAGGTTCATTTGAGAACACTCATATAATTTAATCTGAGAAAATAAAAACCTAAATCACTTAAAAAATTGACTTAAATACACAAATAGGGTCTGTGGTTTATACTTAGTAACATGTTCATGTACTAAATTATTTTTGTTGCAAGGTCGGGTATTGGTATTTTAAATTGTAAAGAGTTTAGGTACTAATACTAACAGAAGTTAGTTTTTCTGTTAACTTGAAGGGAAATGTAGTCATTTCACATATGAGAGACTAATAATATAACTTAGTAGAAGGACCGTTAATAATATCTAGAGACTAATTTGTAATACATCCAAATTACATCTATCTATCTATCCTCCTCTTTCACACACTTACTCTCTCTCACTTCTCTCAACAACCACTCCAAAGCCTTCAAACTCATCTTCATCCCAATACTCAAACTATGTAGTGGTGCAGGGTTTAGGGATGAGATCGGGATCAGATTAGGGAGTAGGTGGGCCGTGGTGAGATTCAGGATCGGAGGTGTTGATAACTTCGATCTGGATGAAGAAGAAGAAGAAAGAAATAGTGGTGAGTGGTACGTAGATTTTTGTTTGTTACTTAATTTGTTTGTGTAAACAACTCTAACAGTGACAGTGGTAGTGGTTTTTAGATTTGGTCTCCGGCAAGGAGATGTCGTTGTAGCCAATGGTGCTAACAGTGGCCAACATTGTGGGCTTGGTGAAAAGAGAGTTGGTTAAGTGGTGTGCGTTGGAAAATTTAATAGGGTTAAGAAGGGTTTTGATTTAAGGGTTTTTTGATTTGGTGATGGTGACCGACGGTGATAATGGTTGGTTCGTGGTGGGCGGCGGCGACGGTGACTGAAGGGGAGGCCAACGGTGGTGGCTTGGGTGTGGTTGTATTGAATGGATGATTTTAATAAATTACAAAACAAGTCCCTCATCAAACCATCTTGATAAGTAGCAATCCTTCGTATGTGAAGTGACTAAATTGCCCTTTAAGTTAACAGAAAAACTAACTTATGTTAGTGTTAGTACCCAAACTCGTTATAATTTAAAAGATCAATACCCGACCTTGTAACAAAAAAAATTAGTACCTAAACATATTACTTTGGATAAACCACATACCCTATTTATGTCTTTAAGTCTAAAAAATTTGTTAATGATCTTTTTAGAGTTAATGGCCAAAATGGTCCCTTAGTTTTATAAGGTTTTGCAGTTTTTTACACTTTTAAGAATTTGTGCATAAATAGTCCCTACAGGCCAAAACCCGTTGCTAAATTAGTCCACGACACTAACGGTGTTAAAAAAATTCCGTTAGCTGACTGGTAATTGACTAAAATACCCTTCTTTCTAAACCACTTAGGTGAAAATTGCATGTGTTAAACTGGCCCAAAACACAAACTTAGATTGGTTTCTGACTCAGCCCTATTTTCTCCTCCGCCGTGCAACCACCAACGAACTCCATCTTTCGCCGACCACCGCCGTGGCAAATATTGCCAAAGAGCGAAGAAATTGAAATTAGGTATGCTCAACACCTCGAAAACCTAATTAAAATAACTTAAATCGTGTAACGTTATCATTATTTATCTCTATACCGTCGTTAGTTTGTGCTGCTATGTATGTGTCACTTCGAATAAACATCAATTCATTCGTTATATAATGTGATTATTGTTTACATTGATATATCGGTTTAAACTGTAATCTGTTGGTTAACTTGGTTTTGATATTAAAATCAAATGCAAATAGTAATTTTGCTGGAGGATTTTTTTCTCAGGCATCAGAACTTTAGCTACATTCTAGAATGTCGTCAAACCATAACCGTAAGCTTAAGCGTAAGAGTAAGGTCACTAGTTTTAAGAAAGTCCAAAGGGGAGGAAGAGCTTACTATATAAAGATACATAGTATTATATAGGTTGTTGGGGTCGGAGATGGTGATCGGAGTTGGTGGTGGTGATGGGTGGTGGATGGTGGTGGCTGGAGAATTTTGCATTTTGAGAGAAATGAACTTGTAAGTGGTGGTGGCGGCGGCGGCGGTGGTGGTGGTGGTGCCCTGTGAAGAAGAAGGAGAAGAAGGGTATTTTAGTCAATTACCAGTCAGCTAACGGAATTTTTTTAACACCGTTAGTGTCGTGGACTAATTTAGCAACAGGTTTTGGCCTGTAGGTACTATTTATGCAAAAATTCTTAAAAGTGTAAAAAACTGCAAAACCTTGTAAACCTCAGGAACCATTTTGGCCATTAACTCATCTTTTTATAAAACTTCACTTTTCACATACAAATATCATAACTTTTTTTCACATATATATGTTTAATGTTTAAAAGTTAGGTTATACAATTAAACAATATTTTATGCAAACTTTTTAAAATTTTCTAAGATTGATGGATAAATGTTGCATTTTAATGTTTTCTTATATGTTACAAAAGTGTTGTTTGAAAAAATATAAAGAGTTTTTCTCATACTTTTTGTTATTGTAATATTTAGTGTTCTTACACACGAACACTTGGATATTTGAAATGAAGTTAGTTCAAATTAGATAAAAGAAAACGTAAATATAAATAGTTAATTAAGAAAAGTATTAAACAGTATTAAACGATAGATTTTTTAAATGAAGAAACCGTAAATATTTAAAAATATGTTGTAAAATTAATAAATTATCTTTAAAGCGTAGCTTTTAATATTCTTTTTAAAAAAGTCTTCAAATATACAGTAGAGAAGGTTTATGTAAATTCTCATCCTTTCTGATTATAAAGTATCAAACTTACTCTCTTTTTATTTTTACATCAATTTTTCTCTAGCACAAACAATTTTCATCACATGGGTGTGCACGAAGTATTTAAGACTTGTAGTTTGGTATGATGTCTTTGAGTTAAGGTACGGATAAGCTACAACTACAATTGTTACTTTCATTATGAATTATTTTGAGGTTTGATATTACAACAACTCACAACTAATTTTTTTAAAAAAATGGTAATTGTACGGTACCCCTAACCTAGAAGTAATCTCACTTCCCAAGCTAGCGTCCCGGAAACGCTGCTTGGCGGTGACTACTCAGCCGCCTCGATATATGGAAGCAAAAAACCTGTTGCCAGGATTCGAACCCGTGCCATTTTGACTATGAGACGGGTTTACATGGGTGTCGGTGGCCACTAGGCTGAAACCCCACAATTAACTTTTTTTTCTCTCTTACAACAATTAACTTTTTTTCTCAAGCTTTTTCTCTTACAACAACTCACAACCGTCCTAAAATATAAAACCTCACTCGCATACATTCGATTACTTTACCTAAAACGCTCTTACAACTTACACGTAATATGCTTACGAGTTTATAATATATTTCTTATTTTTTATGAGTTTGTTATATATACGCCGAGTAAATGAAAAATTGCTCATCCATATACGCATACAACTCGTTCATTGTATATCATCTAACTAAATCAGCATTCTTCTTCATTTTATTTTTAACATTGTTCTTGCTAGTTTTCTTTTAATATTATTGTTGTCATCATTTCTAGAAAAGAAAAAAACACATGTGCCCACTCACCGTATAAACAACATCTCGAAACCGGACCCGGCCCTCTTTTCCCTCCTTTCTCTCCTCCCTTGTCTCTCTCCTTCACATCAACTTTAACAGTTATCTCCACGTGAGTTAAAAGGGTTTAAAAAAAGGCACATTAACGATGCTTTTAGTACAACATACATATCATAAAATGAGAGAATATATAACACAATGTTAACTTTAAAGTCGTGAACACTTTCAAGTGGTCCACGAATGTGTTCTTGGTGCTGATGCCACCATTGTTCGATCTTTGTACTGACTATCAATAGATCGATTTAACCCTCTTATATATGCTTCCACTTTCATTTGCTTTGTGGATGTTAAGACGCCATGTGTCGGCTTGCCATTGCATGTGCATAGTATTAAAATGTTTTAACTTTTAAGTGGTTTTTGAGTAAGATCGCATTGTGTTGTATGACACTGTCAAAACATATCGTACAGTGAATATATGTCATTGGATCTTAGGATTGATTGATCACATTTGTTGTTCACACGTGTGAATATATTAGCTTGTTGATTTAATAAAGGTCTATATGGGTTAATTAATGGAAATTTGCATAACTTGTTGATTTAATAATGTGTGCTAATTCTGTAGCAGAGTCAATGAGATTGATGGTCCATTAATTTGTATTTAAAATGTTAAATATCTGATGTTGATCTTAAAATAAGATGTGATGTAATTTATTTAATTTAATATATATATATATATATAGGTGTTGATATTAAAAAAAAGAGAAAGGTATGCATGCTATTGGTCGTGATTCTTAAGTGATATAATTGTATAATATTAAAAAAAGTTTGGAAAACATGTTATTTCATTCTTATATATGCATGAGAGAATGGAGATAAGTTCTTATTCTTTAAGGATAAGCTTATATAATTCATACACTATAAAAAAGTTAAATCAACTTTGAGATTTTGAAATTGACTAATTTGCAATGTGAGTAAATTGAACCATCTTTTTAGTGTATGTGGTTTTATGCATGAATTTCTTTATATTTTTTAACATGATATTTTATACTTATAAATAAAAGCTTTAAGAACTAACTCTATTAATTGAAATGATGTGTTGGTAGAGTGTTCAATGCAAGATGAGAGCCATTGTCCCGTAGGAGATCATAGGTTTAAATTTAGGGTTATTAAATTTTAATAATCCGAACTTTAATGTTAATATTAATTCTAATATAAAAAATTCCCTATAATAGTCTCAACTTGTAATTTATTTTCTTCTACCGAACCTTTTCTAACGGATACTCTAAAAAACCTACCACACCATTTTTTGTCTCATTAAAATCTTACCCGATCATTTTTGTGTCACACTTATAAAAGGCTCGATAGAGGAAAATAATTTACAAGTTGGGACTACCACATGAAATTTCTTAAATTATAATTAATATCGGTCAATAAACTAAAGTTTGGATTATTAAAATTCAGTAAACCTTAAATCTAAATAGAAAGCTTTAATATAGTAAATTGGATATATGATAACTACAAACCACTTGTTAAAAATAAATTATGTTAATCATCATAATAATTAAACTCATTCTATTTTATTAAAATAAGCAACCCAAAATAAAAGCCAATAGAAATAGAAAACCAACAAGTCAAAATACATCCCCTTCTTACTTGTTACACTCTCTCTCTTAAAAAAGCTTTTGAAACTTGTCAAAATATGTCTCGAAACTTTTATTTTTCTTATTCCTTAAAAAATGTGTTCCTAAATGAAATTAATAATATGCGTACATAAAAAAACATGTTTTATGTCGGTATTTAAAGGTGCGGTTAACTTTTTGTCTGGTCCGATTCATTCGGTTCTAAAATCTTTTTATTCGGTCGTGAAATCACTTTTTTGCCCTAACCTAACCGAATTAAACTGCTTTAGTATGTTTATTTGGTTATTGAGTTTTTTTATCTAACCAAACCGTAATAATCCACTTTAGTATGATTATTCGATCCGGTTATACGATGAAACCAATTATTATACGGTTTATTAAGAAAACCAAACCAAATAAATCATTTTTTGTTACCGAAAACCAAACTCACAATTTGGATACTGTTAGTAACCGAACTAAAAATCAAATTTGCAATTCTGTTCATTTTTTCGATTACAGATACGATTTATTCCGACTTATTTTGGTTTCGGTTAGTTTTTACTCCCATAGTCGATACTCACCAACTAATTACAATAGCTTAATCCAACATTATAAGAAATAGAATCTTAATTTAAGAAAAAAATATATTTTTGTAAAAAAAAATTTAAAATTATATATTTTTTAAACTTTAGGGAGGGGGTGTAATAAGTAAAAAAAATTGAAAAAGAAGGGTCTATATAGCAACACCCAATAAGAAAACAAGTATTGCTAGCAACCCATCACAGACATGTAGTTTTCATTGGTTTAACGACTAATTCCTAAAATAAAAAAGGGAAAACTAACTCCTCGTTTATCCGTAAGCAATAGAGTATTGACAGACACCGTAAGCCAAAATGTTATGACAAATTACGAACGGATTTCTGATGCTACTAAATCGTATTTGGTTGTTGTCTATTGGAACTTTTTCTCGTCGAACAAGCTCTTTGTAAATCCGCCTATGATACTAACGATAAGATTTTGGATAATTTTCGCTCCCAAACTTTTCACTCATTTGTAGGCGAGAACATTTTATGACGGGTTATTCCGTCGCTTACTTGTTGCACAAATAAATTCAATTTACAACAAGTTTTTTTTGGAAAAGATTCCTACAAAGTTTAATGTGGTTGTTAATGCCATTATTGTTCAGACGGGGCCATCTATGGGTAAACTATGGTGGGATGTCATTATTAATATTGTCACACCCTCTTGATTTAGAAAAAAAATATTCCACATTTTTAAAAGTGTAAATCTCGTGATATGTATTGATTCTATTCTTTGTTGAATACCAATACATAATTCACATACCATACTTTTAGTTGGACTTGTTGGTTTTCAAAGTTAGTTATGTTAAATGTGCGTTAAGTGGAATATTTTGTCAAAAGTAGAAAATTATAATGTTGACGTGTGTTTTAACTTTGTAGTCAATGCGAGAGTTTTATTTTGTGAAATGTTTCATCTCATTAGTCATGTTTAATGAGATGTTTCAACTTATGATTTATGGGTAATGAATGAGATGTTTAACTCATTTTTACCTAGACTTAAATACACAATTAGGACATGTGGTTTACCCATAGTAACAAGTTCGGGTACTAACTTTTTTTTGTTGCATATACGAGTATTGGTCTTTAAGATCGTTGCATCTTTGGGTACTAAATAATAGTTAACTTTAACGGGACTACACCCTCACATGCAAAATGTGAGAGTAGCATTGCTATTTTATAAAAAATATTGAACGGTTATTTTGATTTTTTAGATCTACCACACATTAGATCATCAAACCAATTAAAAAATTTGCAACTACATGACTATAACAAACAAAAATTGGGTCAATTGTAAAGTGAACATTGATGGAATTTAAAAAACTTACAAATTGAGGGCGGGTATATAATCGACACTCAGGGTTATCCACCGTCCATGAGGTCTTTAATATGGCTAATTTACCACATTTGCAAATCACCATGGATGAAGAATGATATGGGGTAGGTTTGTGAAGCATGCAAGGATGTGGGTGGAAGAATGACATGGGAGGAAGATGATTTATGGATACACAACGGTATGAAAGACGTATATATACCCTGTATTTTTTTAAATGACAATCCTACCCTCATGTTATTTCACGTGAGAGTTATTCCCGTTAAAGTTAGCTTCCGTTAGGCTTATAATACCCAAAGATGCAACGATCTGAAAGACCAAAACTCGTACATGCAAAAAAAAAAGTAGCACATGAGCTTGTTACTTTGGGTAAACCACAAGCCCCAATTATATATTTAAGTCTTTTTACCAATAAATACCAAGGTGAGCCGAGCCTTATTTAAAAGACACATTAAAGAACTTCACTCTTTAAATCTCTCTTCTTCATTCTCTCTAAAGAACTTTCGACATATTTTGATCATATGCATGTTTTCTTTAAGGTATAATTTGGGTTTTGAGTCAATCCCAACAGTGCATACTAATTCGGTTGTTGTACCTTGGGAAACAAACGAGTTCTCTTAGGAGACTTGAAATTTGTTTTAAAAGACCCGTTGATGTCTTGTATGCTTCTGCTTCTATTTATTTCTTGTATTTATTAATTTTCAGTTGTAGTTGTATTGTAAGTTACTTGTTTATAGATAATCAAGTTTTGATTATGTTCCATTGAGTCACTCAAACTTAATTTGTTTCAATTAGGTAAATTTTCTTTAAGTTTTTTTCCAATTAAGTCACTCAAACTTTGTTTTGTTTCAATTAGGTAACTTATCTATACGTTTTGTGCCAATTAAGTCACTCAAACTTTTTTTTTGTTTCAATTAGGTAACTTATCTTTAAATTTTGTCTAACTAAGTCACTCAATTTTTTTTTAATTTTGTTCAAATTAAGTCACAAAGTAACTCGTTCCAACACAATAAACAACTAAAAATCACGTAATTATGTATATTAAACACTAACAAAAGACCACGTCATCAACCATCATCTGCAATAGGTATGAACCCCATTTAGAAATGTGGACGGGAAGAACAGGGGATTATGATAGGTTAATAAAATCTTTTGTTCTTTGGCTTATATTCGTGTAAATGAGGGAAAATTAGAACCAAGGGCTATCAAGTGTGTCGTTCTGGGATACACATATGGTGTTAAAGGGTACAAACCACAGAGAATGGATGATGGTACACCTAAGGTAATCACTAATAGAAATGTGGTGTTTAAAGAAGACATTTTATACAAGAACTTGGTAAGCAAATCAGTTGGTATAGAAGATGATAATTCTAAGAAGATTAAAACTGAGGTGGAGCTACTAATGCAAATGGTAAAGAAAGTTATAAAAAGAAGGTTACCTAATCTGATGAACCTTCTGAATCATACACTAATGAAAAGCATACTGATATACCTACAAATGCCACTAATGAATATATTTAAGTTGCAAAGAGTATATCAAAGAGAAAGATCATACCACTAGCAAGATATAGAACAAATGAATATATTAGTGTTTATGTGTTTAATGATGCTACACTTGAAATCAGTGAGAATAATGGTGATCATATGTCATATGAAGAAGCTATTAGTTCAAAAGATAGTGGTAAGTGGAAACAAAGTGAAGCAATCAAGGAAGATGAAATGAAGTCTTTGTATGAAAATAAAATATGGGAAGTAGTTGATAAGCCAAGTGGTCAAAAATTGGTATGTTGTAAGTGGTTGAAATCAAAGAAGAAGTTCTAGCTTTTCAAGAACCTAGATTCAAAGCCAAGCTTATAGCAAAGGGATTCGCACAAAGAGCATGAGTGGATTTCATTAAAATCTTGAGTTAGAACATATGGATGTTACAATTGCTTTCGTAAATGGGAGTTTAGATTAAACCATTTAGCAACCAATGGGCTTTGAGGTCAAAGGGAAAGAACACAAGGTATGCTTATTAAAATGATCATTATATGGTCTTAAGCAATCTCCATAACAATGGAACAAGAGGTTTGATGAATACATTGTATCAAGGGGTTTTACTAAAAGTAAATATGATCCATGTGTATATTTCAAGAAAGGAATTGGTGAAGGATTTGTGTATTACCAGTTGTATGTAGATGTCATGTTATGAGACAATAAATCCAAACAAGATATTGAAGCCATTAAAGAGTTGTTAATGGAAGAATTTGACATGAAAGACATAGGTCCTGTAAAGAAAATTTTGGTATTGGAGATTACTAGAAACAGAAGTGAAGGTGTATTAAAGCTTAGCAAATCGTTACATATAGAAAGTGTTGAAGGCATTCAACATGGATCAAAGTAAGCATGTAACAACTCCACAAGCATCTCATTTCAAATTATCTAGTAAAGATAGTCTCAAGAATGAAGAATAAGAAAAAGAAAGAATGGTGAATGTTTCTTATGCTAATGCAGTTAGAAGTCTAATGTACATGGTTGGTATGTATAAGGCTAGATCTTAGGTATGCCATAAGTTTTGTTAATAGATATGCAGTGCACCTGGAAAACAACATTAGGAGACCATTAAGTGGATTCTAATATAGTGGGTCAAGAGATGTTGGATTAACATTTGGTAAACATCAATGTACATGTCATACATGTCATGTTGTGACATGATTTATTGATCTAGATTATGCATAGGATTAAGTTAGTGGAAGATAAGTTACATATATGGTATTAATTCACTATGCTTAGGTGTTTAGTTAGCTGGAAATCAACACTACAAAAGGTTGTGGCATTATCATCCGCACAGGCAGAGTACATAGCATTGACTGAGGCGGCAAAATAGTCTTGATGGTTGAAGAGATTTGTATCAGAACATGGAATTGATATTCAAGAAGCAATTAACTAGTGTGATAATATGGGTACTATATAGTTATCAAGAAACCTTTTGCACCATGAAAGAACCAAGCATGTTGATTTGAGGTTACATTTTATAAGAGATGTGGCCAATGCTAAAAGGGTAAAAGTTAAGTATGTTGATACTCATAATAATGTTGCAAACATGTTGAATTTGCACAAAGGTTGAGTTTTGTGAGGTATATTGTACTAATGACAGGATCACACAAACTTCAGGGGGATATTCTGTGCATTTGAAACTATGCTTTATATGTTTTAGACGATAAATGTACATAGTTCATTTTAAAAGGACTGACTATGTCAATAATCATAGATTAGTTGTTGAGCTTGTTAAATAACCATTAACGAGTTTGTCAAGCGATTAAGGTATTGAGTTGCTTGTATAAGAGTGAATCAAATATGTTGATTTATATAGTTTTTCTTCCAATTCACTTCATTTGTAAACGTTCATTACTCACCTCAAATAAATATAGGTGTTTAGTTGAAAGTATTCAAGATCATTTCATTGTCTTTTGTTCTTTAATTTCGATTCGTTATTATCAATTTGGTTTCTATAGAGAAGAAATGCACGAAGTTATGCTCTATTATTGAAGGTGTTTGATGCCAACGTGACTTGTTAACTCATGATATTCTATGACATGAAAGTTGTGGAGAACAACAAGAATCCCATCTGAAAACCTTAAACCACAACTAAGGTTCTTTTTATTGCTTGTTATAATGTTCCTATTAGAAGTTGGTATACTAAAATTTAAGTATAATATAATTTCAATCATTCACAAATAAACAAAACAAAACAAAGAATAAATATCTATGGTGTTTAGGTGGATAGCCATTATTTAGTTAAAATCTTAAAAAATACATCATTCACAAGGAATTTTTTAAGTTAGAATTAATATCAACCAATCTATAAAAGTTCATATTATTAAAATTCAATAAGCCTAAAAAAACTATACTAAATGATATTGGTAAAAAATGAGTGATGTAGATCGGAAGATACTTGACATAAAAGCATTATAAGTAGTTAAGTTGTCATTGCAAATAGTGTTGCTTTCAGCATTGTCAAAGTGACAATGCATGGGTTAATGTAAGCGTTGTCGAATATGTATGACCTTGGCTTTAAGCCTTTAAACAAAGTATTCATGATTAGACTATTGGTAAACATAAGAATGGTGGAGGGTGCTTTAGAGAAATCTAATATCAATGACATCAATTCGATGATAATATGGCTAGGACCGGTTGGCTTTAAATTTATTGAAGAGATTCAAGCATTGTATCAATAATCATGTTCGACATATCGGTTCCAACATTGTTCAACAGAGTTCAATTAAAGTTCGTTTGACTCGGTTCATCAGTCCATGGGCTTTTTTCCAGCCATGTACAAAAGTTACAATCAAATGTGTTCCTTTCAAGAGTTTGAAGGTTAAAAAGGGTATAAATTTAAGAGTAGAATCCAAGAGTTTCTACTTGTAGCACTATTGGGGCAGTCAAGAGCGTAAGTCCCCTGCCGCATCCAATCGCCAGTCGGATCAAGAAAACTTAACAAAGGTTACTAAATAGTATAGTATCCATTATCCAAGTGTCATATTTATTATTTCAATCGACTCTATAGTCTATATACACTATTTTCTTCCACTATGCACAAAGGTTACTAAATAAAAATATATATATTCAATTAACTTTATGTCAGTTTTTAGTTGCCTCCAACTTTAAAATATCATATGTATCTCTACAATAAAAAATGAAATTTATTATACAATTGACTTTGTATAATTTCTTTCCATTTGTGTCAAAAAGCAAGAGCTAAACGCTATAGATGCCCACTTGAAAAAACAAGAACAAGTAAAATGACCCTACTAATCATGCATAGTGAAAGAATATTGATAGACCTTCATGCACTTATATAAATCCCCAAACATTAGTGTGCAACCTTCCATTCCACAAGTAGTATAAATTTTCCTTCTAAACCATAAAAAAACAATGAAAATGTTTTCCCATATTAGCATGCAACAATTCACTTGGTATCATCTTCTTGTAAACAAATTTTCTTTAGAGTTATTCTACTTTCTCTTTATTTCAACCTTAGGGTTTCTTATTCTCCAATCTTTGGATGGAAGAAGCACCACTTTCACTCCAAGGAACTTGGACTTGTTCTTCACCTCCGTCTCCGCCGGCACCGTTTCAAGCATGTCCACCCTTGAAATGGAGTCTTTTTCCAACATCCAACTTGTCATTTTAACGATTTTGATGTTCATCGGCGGTGAGGTCTTCACTTCTATGATCGCTCACTATATCCGTATGATGCTTCTTAACGTTTCTTCAAAAGATTGTACCTCAGTTGACACCTCTACGCACTACCACGACACAGAACGCAATGTTGTGGACACAATCGAGCTCCATAACATAAAAATACTTCAATGTGAAAACTCAAAATCTGAAAACTATTTGGAGGATTTGAAGTACAAATCCTTAAAGTTTTTGGGTGTTGTAGTACTATTTTACCTAGTGTTTGTCCAGGTTTTGGGTGTGTTAACAGTTTTAATATACGTTAATGTCATATCAAGTGCCAAAAACGTACTTCGTTACAAGGGTCTACACACACTAACATTCTCCACCTTCACCGTCGTTTCAACTTTTTCAAACTGCGGGTTTGTTCCAACCAACGAAAACATGTTAGTCTTTAGACAAAACTCGGGTTTGTTGTTACTCCTAATTACACAAGTTTTGTTAGGTAACACTTTGTACCCTCCGGGTTTGCGAATTTTTATATGGGTTATAGGAAAATTTGTTAAGAAATCTGAAGCTAGATACTTGTTAAACAACTCTAAACACACTCTATATAATCATCTTCAATCTTCCCTAAACTCGTCGCTTCTTTTAATTACCGTGTTAGTTTTCATCTTTGTGCAATGTGTTTTGTTCTCATCAATGGAGTGGAGTTCAGGATCTTTGACAGGCTTAAATGTGTATCAAAAACTTGTTGGGATTGTGTTTCAAACAGTTAACACGCGACATGCGGGTGAATCGATCGTTGATCTGTCCACTCTTAGTGGTGCAGTGTTGGTGATGTTTGTTCTAATGATGTTAGTTTAATTGTTTCTTTTTCACCTTCATTATATGATCATGATCAAGTGGTCTTATCACTTTATGTATTAACATTTTGTAAAGTGGATGTAAAATTATTTTTTTTCAGGTATCTTCCACCATATACCACATTTTTACCAGTAGAAAAAGGGAGTTGTGAGCAAGGAAATAAAAGGGGTAGAAAAGTGATGCAGAACTTAATGTTGTCACAACAAACATATTTGGTCATCTTCATCATACTTGTTTGCATTACTGAGAGGAAAAAGATGGTTGATGATCCCCTTAACTTCAGTGTTTTGAACATTGTGGTTGAAGTTACTAGGTACGAAACATTAGTCTCGAATCTCTGTAATATATAAATTGCATTATATTATTCTGAAACTGTGTCAAACAAACTTCGAATAAACTTATTTTAACAATGTTACCTCACCCTAAAAGCTTAAAACCCCCACCTGGCACCTCTCAAAAACCTGAAACCACGACAAAAATAAACAAATGCTAAGACTAAAATTAAACCTTAAAATTTTAATCATAAAAGCAAAACCTAAAAATTTAAGGTGGTAAAATTCGATAAGACAGTTCCAATACCGTTTTAATGAGCTAAAATAGAGTTTCATGTTTTATTCGGTTTTAAGATGATTTAAAAAATTTGTTAGGTTTCTCGAGAAAAGTTAATTTGTAATGGATCTTTTATTTAACTTTATATATTCACACACATATATAGAAATGTTAGAATATAGAGTTAGTTTTCCTGAAATACTTGTGTAATTATTAAGTGTTCGAGATAATTCTACCACTCACTGATGTGTGTGATAATTTTTTCTTTATATGATAATCATTACACAAGTACTATTATCAGTTATTTCGACCCTTCGCCCTCAAATTCGAGTTTGTATTGTAACATTTGTGTTCACACACATAGGTACATATACATGTATGGCAGGTTGGTTAAAGATATATTGGTTTATATCCGTCTTAATTATTATGTTTTGGTTTTTATCGGTTCTAATTATTAAAGTGGCTATCGATCAACGGTCATAACTTTTATCACTTTGGTAATCAACGGTCTGTCATTAAATTTTTTTAACGTAGTTAAGTTTTTCCGAATTCAAGACCGATGTTTTAGCTTTTTTTATCGAAAGAAGAATATGAGTCCATTGATGTAAAAGTTATCTCGAAATGACGCTCCAACGATAAAATTTTTACATCCGATAAAAGCACTGTTAGGTTTAAGCACCTGATTGAAGCACCGTTTCGTTGTTTAATGCACTATTTCGATGTAACTTTTATATAAATAGTCTCGTATTATATTTCCAATCAAAAGACTTAAAATGTCGGTATTGAATTCGAAAAAACTTAACAACGTTAAAAAAATGTAATGACTGACCATTTGTTGACGAAGTAATAAAAAGTTGAGACCTTTGGTTGTCAAAGTGATAAAAGTTGGGACATTTGGTTGCAAAGTGATAACATTGATAATAGTAATAATAACAAAAATAATAATAATAATAATACTAATAATAAGGGTAAATTACTATTTTGGTCCTTGTGGTTTGACCAAAATCACTATTTTGGTCCAAGGGTAATACTGTCTTTTCACGCAAACTTAACTTTGAAAAATAAATAATCGTTAGTGGTGTGGATTAAAACAACAAGTTTGTGTGAAACTAATAGATTAAAAAAATAGAAAACAAATTATTAAACTAAAACCATGAGAGCAAAATAGGACTTTACTCTAGAAATAAAGTTAGGTTAAATGTCAAAATGATTTGTCAGTTGGTCTAGTTCAAATAATGATTATTGACATGATCGAATGTTTTCAACTCTGTTTAATTATGTCGACGAGAAAAAAAATTTAATACATACCTGAAATATATCATAAAACCAAACTTCACATATTAATTTTATTAATTATATGATTTAAGTTATGTGTATATATAAAGGTAGCGAACAGCAAAATAAACACCGAAAATTCCTCTTCTTTAATTTAAAACTTTTGTGATTCACCATTATTAAAACGATAAAAGAAGAGAGAATATAGTTTTTTTAACGGCAACAAAGAACCATAGATGATGTAAATGATAACTAATTAACAAAAAAAAGTGGCCCATAATTAAAGTAGATCCTATATTTCTTGTATATCATAATTATTTTATTAAAATCATACTAAGACATTATTTTTTTAACAGCGACTTTCATGAATTGTGAAGAGCGTAATCCTACGTCACATTGGGTTCCTAAACTAAGTCAGACAACCATATATGTTGTTTTAACCGGGCCCGCGTGGTGGTGCTCACATAAAACCCCACAGAGGTCGGCGTAGCCGTTATCTAGCATTAACTAGATCATTGACTATTATCGGTAGACAAGGAGACTTGTGGGAGTTGAACTTGAGATGTTTTGATATACCAAATAACAACTTTACCACTTCACCCAAATTTTTTTGATTCATATAAGACATATACCCTATTGTTTATTTAATAGAGGTTCACAAAACTCTTATCGGGCAATATAAACGGTCTTCAAACTTGCAAACATGGTGTAATTCTTTTTTAATGGTAAGACTTTGATTTTTAAAAAGAAATATTTTACAACTTACTTACAGCATGACTAGACCACTTGATCTAGTGCTCCTAATACAATTGGTTACCAATGAGTCATTAATCCCATTACCTGATGTAATTTACATGTAAAGATTAACGATGGGATTTTAGTAGTAGTAATAATAATAATAATAATAATAATAATAATAATAATATTATTATTATTATTATTATTATTATTATTATTATTATTATTATTACTATAAGTTTTGATTTTTTTAGATATGCATATGTAAAAGTAAATACTAGTGGTATATATATTCGATCCTAAAATGATTGGTGCTTCCACTTAACATTATGATCGACGGGACAAAACGACTTTATAACTTACCGAACAAACTTTTTTTCTCTTCTTTTTGTTTCAACATTTAATGTTAATATTCTGTCAACAAATCACTTGAACTTTCTATTCTTAAATCATGCAACAAATGACAAGATTTCGAATCAAATTATCACACAAGATAGGAATTGGTTAGCAATCAGACTCTTATATATTTCTTTTGAAAAAGTGTTATGAAGGATAGATATATAGAGGATGATTATGTATAAAAAATTAAACATATTTATTTGCACAAAGTCTTACTAAGCTTATTTCTTTTGAACAACAAGAGAATAATTTGGTACTATAACGTTTTATAGTGCGTATGGAAACGTTGGATTCTCAACCGGCTATAGTTGTGATCGTCGATTGAAACGAGATGAAAGTTGTGAAAACAAGTGGTATGGGTTCTCAGGGAAGTGGAGTGATGAGGGGAAACTCGTACTAATTGTAGTTATGATCTTTGGTAGGCTAAAGAAATTTAATATGAATGGAGGCAAGGCATGGAAGGTCTTATGATATAGAGGTGTATTTTCATGTGTTCTATGAAGAATGTAGTTATATATAAAACTAGTATGTAATATTTGTAATGTGTTGTTGTAAAAGTTGAGAAGTGGCATGTAATATGTTATATGTGTAATGTGTGATTGTAAAAGTTGAGAGACATAAGGAATGACGTTTAACATTCCATTGTAATTGTACTTGTTGTATAGTAGTGGAGGCTTAAAAGTGAACTAAACAAATACGAATCCAACTTGTTCGTTTAACTTTAACAAAACAAATGAACCAACACGGACTTTTATCGAATGGATATTGTATTATCCCACTCTCGGGACATGATTTGTCGTATCAGAACTAGCCGTTCATATATATTTTAGCATATATATATAACGGAAGTCTTATATATTGAAGACCACGATAACATGGACTATTTTGAATTTTTTAAAGTGTCATTACTTATTTGTCTACAACTGGCAGGGGTGGTATATCTATACAAGACTAACTACGGTCATTGCTCCCAAGTATCCGAATATATCATTCAACATCCCCATTGTCGAGATCCTTTCTTATTCATAGCTACGTAGTTAAGACTCCTCATCTTAGTTAACGTCTTCCGATTATATTACTAGCACCTATATCATGAGTTAAAAACGCCAACAACAACGTTATTGATAAGTCATTACCAGTGACATAAAACATTAGTTATCGCATGTATGCAAGTTATATATGTGCATAAAGTAAAATAATTATACTACAAGTCCGTTCTTCACTACTACGCTCGTCATGGAAGTGCATGTAAACATATATGCCACTAGAGGTATCATTAGACAACATAAGGACTGGCTCCCAACATAAAGACATCCATCATGGCTAACATATTATATATAATGATCCTCGCGGTCTAACAGGTCCTCATGAACCAAACATAAATGTGTCTTACATGACTAGTGAGTCTCTTTACCTAGATGGTTCAAACTAAGTGCATAGATATCCCGAGGTAAACATCATTCACCCCTCATGGACCTTACCTGATGAGTTGCCCTCAATGTTTCAAAAACCGAACCGGACACTGAAGCGTTATTTTAATTTTAATGGTCGGACCGGGGTTGGACCGGGATAGGATAATTATATATTTATCAAAGTAATACCATAAGATTTCCAATTTAGACACAACATAAGTTCAATAATATTAAGTTATACCATATAATTAATAATCCAAACAAGTTGTAACGCCAAGAATCACCAAAAAATCATAATTTAAACAAGTTTTAACGTCAAAATAAAACGAGCTTATCATTTTCATTACTTTAAAAATCAACATATTGACTTTCATTACAAAAAAACACAAATATAAATAGATGTAAACATAAAATCTATGAAAATCAAAACATAAAAATATATATTTTATGACTGACCTGGTTCAATAGCGGTCTGTTTCGGTCCGACCGGACCGGTTCGTACGGTTCAAAGCGCTTCAGAAACATCAATCAAACCGTGTCTAATTGAACCGGAATTATTAAAAAAAACGGTCCAACTGCGGTCTGACCGGTCGGACCGGCCGGTTTAACAACACTGCTTGCCCTGTTGTGTAACAATTGTCCCGTATAAACTGGTTCCTCATGAACCCTGAACTATGGCACGTCCCTCACCATGAACAATTGACTTAACATCATAGATATGTATAAAACATTCTTATTATATAAAGTTCGGACACAGCCCTGAAACATAAAACATATAAAAGAAGGGTGATTAGAATCAGTTCGTGTGAAGCCCGGTGAAAATCTTTGAGCTTAACACGTATATGAAAGGACAAAGTGCATTTCTCTAGATACATCACATAATATAACAATGTTACGTATATTCCTCATGATTTCGAACCGGATTGTTATTGATTTAACTGTTCTAGTCATGTCTATGTCTTTTATACACTTACATCATAAGTCCCCCCTTTTATGACTTAATCTTTAATTTCTTAAACTCTCATTGTGCTCGTGATAATGTTTTCTCAAATAAATTTTAGTGTGATTATTCTTAACGTTCTATCATTACCATTACTCTTTTATCCGAAAACCCTAGTTTATTAAAGGCAAATTGGCTAAAAATAATCCCAACTAACACCTATTGGCCGAGAATAATCCCAACTCAGTTTATTCCCTCCAGTGGTCCCAAATCCAACTTTTTTGGCCTCCAGTGGTCCGCCGTTAAATGCACTTAACGGCCGTTAACTTTTTTTTGATTTTTTTCGAATTTCAAAACAAGGTTTTATGGATATTGATCGGGAGGGATATACGATTCAATTGATGTAAACCTTACTTCGAACTGGTGTTCCAAACGACAAAACGGTCTTCAATCGGGTGTTTAAAACCTAACGGTGCTTTAACCGGATATCAAAATTAAACCATTTGGAGCAACAATTGGAAGTAAGGTTTACATCAACTGACTCGTATTCTCCTCCCGATCAAAATCCCTAAAATATCGGTTTGAAATTCCAAAAAAATAGAAAAAAAGTTAACGGCCGTTAAGTGTATTTAAAGGCGGACCACTGTAGGTCAAAAAAGTTGGATTTGAGACTACTGGAGGGAATAAACTGAGTTGGGATTATTTTCTGCCAATTGGTGTTATTTGGGATTATTTTAGGCCAATTTGCCTTTATTAAAATCCCACAATACTTATAAGGTAATGGCTAAATTAGAACTTTACCATAATAATCCAACATTACAATCGCTAATTACTATGTATCCTAACTTAATTCCTCATGAGGTACGTGATTACTTATGGTGCATTCTCGTACGTCTTCACTCATCATTTAATGATTTTTATTTATTTATATAATAAAATTTACTCTTTAGTTTGGATCACTTAGGGGCTGTTTGTTTCATCTCTTAATGATTCAGTTCAGTGCTTAATCATTCAGATTCAGCATTCAGAGCGTTTGTTTCATAAAAAGAGAGCCTCTGAATGGTTCAGTTAAGTGCTGAATGGTTAAGAGATTAAAAGATGCTGAATGGAACTGAATGAAGCATATACCAAACTAACCATCACCTGAAGTTCTACCTCAATATCCCTCTCATTGGTAGAGCCTTTTAATCATTCAGACCTCTTAACCATTCAGCACTTAATCATTCAGCAGTTGCCAAACAGCCCCTTAGTACTAGGCCGGGGTATATGACACCTAAGCAAAATCTTTTATGGAGTATTTAGAATATTGACATGTGAATGAGTTACTCAATTATTATAATAGATAGATTTTTCAACCTTGGAATATACCGATTTTTTTTAAGCTAGTTATATAATCATATAGTTACATTGTTAAAGGTTGTGAACTAAATTGGTTGCTTCTTCCACTTAAATACTTAATATATATTCTGAGGATACAAAAACAACTTTATAACAACTTTGATACTAGATATTATTCTTATCTTAGGTTCAAAATATAATATCCATGATCAGTCAATTACAGATCACATATTCTATTGGGCAAGGAGAATACATCATCACCACCACAAATTTATATTCTTAAATCACGCAACAAAAGATATTAAATGTTAATTAATATGCTTATTATTATTCTTTATGTCACTATCCATATATATTCATCGCATAAATTTATTCTTGCTTAAGTTACCATCACAAACGGTAAATAGAGATCCATCTGTTAGCAAATGAAGAGCGATTTGTATTATGTGACCAACTCATCACTTTTTTATGGATCAAATGAAAACTACATGATTGCAGAGGATTAAGGTGGTGGGTGGTGAAATAGAGGTGGATATGGAGGATGGGTGGTGATAGTGGTGGAAGATGATGTGATGTGGTGGTGACTGAAATTTCTGGAAAGTCGCTAGAGTTGGTGGTGATGATGTGTGGTAGTGGTGAAATATTAAACAAAATATAGTATACAAAATGTAATTTTTCCCTTGACTTATCAAAGTAACATTTTTTACCTGAACACTAACGATGTTAATGTTTTCTAACGATGAGAATGATGCAATAACTTTAGTGTTAAGTTGAGAGTTGTGAGATTAAGGATCTTAGTTGGGAGGGGCAGTAGTCAATACCCCATTGTTAGGAGTATTAAAATCCAATAACCCTAATTAAAATTATAAACACAGTGATAAGGATCATTTCCATACTCGGTCTACACAAAGTTCAAGTCTCATAAAAAAAAGGGTTGAGAGTTGATTCTTGTTCCCAAATCCAAACCCTTAACCCTAAGCCTTGAATTGACGTTTTAGCATTAACATAGAGTGTTGATCTTCCTTGTTATATAGAAATATAGACCTGAAGCTCTCATTAGCATGCTTAGATGATCATCTCCGTTGTTATACGAAAATATAGACCTGGAGTACTCATCATCTGTAACCCAAATTACATTCACAATGTTTCTAAATCAAGATCATTGTCTATGCTTACCTCCACCAATCAAATCATCAATCATTACATTCACAATGCTTATCAAATGATCATTGCCAGATGTTAATAATGGGAACCGAGTCGCTTGAAAACAAGCGAAAGTCGTTAAACTCAATAAACAATGATGATGGGATAATATCTTTGTCACAAACCAAGTTTTACAACGCGTTCAAGACGAAGATTAGAGACAAGGAGTTGAAGTTGTGAAAGATAACCAAGTTTAAGAGTTAATAAATATATTTTGTATTAACAAAATATATTTAATCCTTTTTTGTCTTTTAAGTATTTTTATGAAATACATATATTTTCTCTTTATGACAGAATATATTTTAGACTAATCACTAGAGGTTTAATTGTATTTTATTATTTGTCATGTTTTAATCTTAGTCATAGTATAGGCTCCTAATTGTAATCAGTCTAAAGTCATTAGGCTATATGCCAAAAGTGATGGAACAATTAGGCTTTAAGCTTGCAAGAGCTGGCGATTCAGGGTTTCCATGTAAATAACATTTTATGCAATCTAAATAGATCAAATTGAGGGTTTCATTGTGTTCTTCATATATTCATCCAAGTTGATCATATTTCTTATATTTGATACAATCTTCATCAAATCGAGTGATTCAAAGGTGTTTTGGGACAAAAAATATTCATCTTTAAAAACTGAACAATTTAGTTTCAAATTGTTTGGTTACTGATGTTCCACAACAATCATTGAATCTACCGACTGATTGTATCTTTTGTAATGAGAAAGTAAACTAAGAAATATCATAAGCTTAAGCTTATTAACTATATCAATACTCCTCTTGAAATATTGCACATGGATCTCTTGGGTCCAATTAGAGTTAAAAGGTAAATCTTTTTGCTTAGTTGTAACTGATTATTATTCTAGTTTCTCTTGGGTGTGTTTGTTAGGTACCAAAGAAGAAACAACTGAGCACTTGAATATATGATTCTCCAACTGGAAAATGTATGTAAGCTCAAGGTGAGAACAATCTATAGTGACAATGGAATGGAGTTCAAAAACATGATATTTGAACCATTCTGTTTAGAAAAGGGAATTAAACACCAGTTCAACGCTCCTCGTATCCCCACAGCAAAATGGAGTAGCTAAAAGAAATAATCGAATCTTAGTGGAAACTGATAGAACAAACTGATTCAAAGCTTCTAATTAACTTTTGGGCAGAAGCTGTTATAGCTACTTGCTACATTCTGAATCAGGTATTGATAGTGAAGAAGCACAACAAAACATGTTATTAACTTTTTAATAATAGGAAGCCTGATCTATCAAAGTCGAACCAGTGAACCGATAAGACGATCGATTCGATATCCGGTCTGGTTCTGAAAATATTGATACTAAACATAAATGAATCTAAAGCAACTGGTAGTTGCATGCACGTCAAGTAAATGAACGTGGAACAAAGAAAGAAGCGTCACTTAACAACAAATATGAAGTATTAGAATAAGAAACAAACACCTAAGAATCACAAATAGGTTTTCCTTCTTGAATCCTCAACAGAAACATAGATGTAAAACGACAAACGGTACAGTAGTCATCAGCTGCTCCCACTACCCTTTTCCGAGCATCACGTCACGTCACCAGGTGAACCACTGCTAGTAAAAAAACTAGGGAAGATAAAAGGCAAATAAAGTGAAATCCTTAACACAGAAAGACACGTAGAAACCTTCATATGCAAATGACCTAACTAGGATGAAATTTTCCCACACTCAGCAGTCTCGCACCACCACCATTGATCTGTTACCCACCCGTAAAATACTCTAGCTTATTACTATTCAATTCATTCAAATTTCAATATATATTTATCTATATTATATATAAAGGAGATTAGAGGAGTAATTTAAGATACCCAAAAAATAAGAACACTTACAAGTGTTAATGCATTATGTACATGTAAAAATTAGGGTAGTTTAGTCTTTTTAACACTATTACATTTTATCCCCTCATCTTAATTATACCTTAACTCCCTAATCTTAAATACACTTACACAAAAAATTACATTTTAGCATCTTTCCTACAAGATTTAATTTTTACTTGGGTTTCCTACTATATCTTTTGAATTACAATGTCTTAAAAATATCCGAAAGTACCATTGCGACTAACTTAATTTTGTCGACATTTCGATATAAGTTTTACTCGATACGAATGTATGAAATAAAATGTACAAGTAACTAATGCATTTGATGTACACCTCATTCATGCATTTTTTGTGTATAATTACAATACATTTACAGATTACAGGATTTATTAATGTACACCTCATTCATGCACAATGTACAGTATTTGATGTGCCTCAAAAGAATCTGATAAATATAGATATTAAACAATAACACAAAGCTAAAAACATGGAACCCAAATGACTCTTTCAGCCCCTTTGTTTAGGAGAGTACATTTTAAAGTACACCAATAAAAGAATTCAAAAAAGTTGTCCGTTTGAATTAACATTTTTTTTTAGTTTTGGTATCGTCCGTCGTTCGGATTCGACTGTGGGGTGTGGAATCGAGCTCACACATAAGGAAATGAACATATCAGGAATGGATTCAACAATAGAAGATACAGTATCAAGGGCGATTGTCAGTCAAAGGTACTTCCTTATACCTACTTAATCTACATCTTCACGTCCCTTCTATTACCAAGTATTAGAGTAATAAAACCTTTCAGTTTTCAAATTACATTACATGCATTTCGTTTGATTTTAGATTATCAATTTGGTGTTCATTGAGTTTGATTTACAAATGGCAACTCTTTTTCCGTCTTTTGGAGGTAACTTTGAATTCCCCCTAACGATTGACATGCTTGGGTTGTATCACGATTTAACTTGGTTGTTAAATTCCTGTAACATCATCATGTTTATTGAAGGCTATAGAAGATATATATTATGATTAATTTTGTTTTGGATTAATACATTTGTTTTCTGTCTAGCAAATTAGAGCCTATTTGTAACACCCTAGGCAAATCTCACATCGGCCGTGGGCAGGAGAAATCTGGAATTTATAAGGGATGTCCGACCTCAAATACCAACAACGCGTTTTGGGCTTAATGTTAGTGGATGAGAGGAGAACTCCACAGTTAAGCGTGCTCGGATGACATCAATCTTAGGATGGGTGACCATCTAGAGACGGTTTCACCCGGGCAACCAAAAGCAAATCCGTGAGCTCTAATGTAGCAAAACGAACAATATTGGTGGTATGATGGCCCGGATGTTACAGAGTGGTATCAGTGCAACTCTTGTGCAGTTCGGGATGGTGGGGCAAACCTCATCAAGGATGATGAGTCCCCGGGGGTATTCAGAGGGACACCTTAGGCAAATTCCACATCCAAAAATTGGATGGTGGGGCAAACCTCATCAAGGACGATGAGTCCAAAAGGGGGGATGGTGTTTGTAACACCCTAGGCAAATCCCACATCGGTCGTGGGCATGAGAGATCTGGGATTTATAAGGGATGCCCGACCTCAAATACCAACAACGCGTTTTGGGCTTAATGTTAGTGGATGAGAGGAGAACTCCACAGTTAAGCGTGATCGGATGACATCAATCTTAGGATGGGTGACCATCCAAGGACGGTTTCACTTGGACAATCAAAAGCAAATCCGTGAGCTCTAATGTAGAAAATCGGACAATATTGGTGGTATGATGGCTCGGATTCACACTATTGGTTTGGTTTACTTATTAACATTTGATTGTGTGCTAACTCATTCTAATTTTTGGGATCGCTATGACTGAATCTTCACATGTGTTTTTGTTTTGGAGGCATAATACATTGTTATGATGCACGGTAGTTAGTCTTGAGTTATGGATGATTAGGCTTCCTACCTTATGATTTTGAACCAATATCTTTTTAGTCACATGAAAAATTCAGTGATACTGTATAAAATAATATGAATGGGATATATCATAGTCTATAAATAATATGGACGAGATATATCCTATTGCATGCTTCAACTTCCTAATTATTAAAAGCTTTTTTGTTTTCCAGTAATGTGTTTCGAACATCTTCGACAACTCTGATAGAAATGTGTTTAAAGCTACAATCCAAGATGACAGGCTAGATGTTATAATTCAAAACCATGACTGGTATGCGTAATAATGTTTCTACATTCGTTAACTATATAGCTAATTTTTGCATTCATCAATTCTGCAATTGCATATTGCCATTGATTTTTAATATATGCAAGCTTATACAAACTACATGATTTGTGTATTTATGTCAATAAGAATGCTAATATCGTATTCTTTTATTTTATATTTTTTCAGTCTGACATTTTTTATCTGGTTAATTTATGCTACTTGGGATCTCAGGAGGAAGATGGTTGCTCTTCAGCCTACAGCTTCTTTTCCAGATTTGGAAATCCCAAGCCCCCGAGTCATATTGCCGTTGTTTCTAATATTACTCAAATAGTTGATGAGATTATGAGTACAATGACAGGGGTAGGTTGTTGTATCTTTGCAGGCATCCTTGCTACCATTGTTCTCTAATTGCACGTATATATATATTTGATTGAAGGGTCATGTTAATCTTGTGAAGTCGGAGCATTTATTTTCAGTCGTTATGTTAATATTTATATATTTTCGTATTAACTCGTGATTAGTTAAATATTATCGTCTTCAGTTTTCGTATTGCATTATTATTAGTTACTTGACATGTATAACGCTTATCACCTAGGTCAAACAGTATGATGATATTAACCTAAAATGTTTCAGAAAAACAAACATAATACACTTTACTAAAAAAACGAAATTAACAAAACACCAACAACAACGTCCCCGCTGCATCATGCAAACTAATCTAACCGGGCTTAAAACTTGCTAAGTGAGATTACTTTATATTAATAGGATCATTAGGAATTAAAGACTTAAAGACTTAAAGTAATTAATCTCTTCACCCTTGATAATCAGCCGTAGCAAAAAAAAAAAGAGAAGAATAGAAGCAAAAGTTGTTTTTTTTTCTTTTCTTTTGAACAGCCGCAAACAAGAAAAAGGTGATAATCACCTCCTTTGATTTAATTTCTTGGAACAAGTACTCACGGAAGTAGTTGTTTTCGTTGCCGTTCATGCTCGTTTCTAGCAATCGTTCGTTGTACATCGGTGTCTCAAACGATTATTTATTAGCCAAAGGTATAATCCATCTCATCGGTAGATTAATTTATAATTAACCGTATTTGCATGTCTATAACCGGATCCTGTCGGTTTCACTTTTGGTATATGTTTTAATGTTAACTTTCCGCTGCGTTAATAATTACCAGTTTAATTATTACTATTATCAAACTTGTTTTGATATAATTAAAATCTAAAAATACCACTAAAACCCAACAATGTTTTGTAACTTTAAATTGTTATTTATATATGTTTGACTTTTAATAAGCTAACTTCAAGTTTCAAATGAACAACTGTTTAAATGGGCCTCATCAAAATTAAAGATTAAATGGGTTGAGGAATTTGAAGAAAAGGGTTTGTCAAGTGGATTGTTCAAAAAAGAACACGAACTACAGTTCAAAAGTTTCAAAGTTTACTTTCTTTTATAAATCATGTTTGGCTAAATCTCTTATGCACACTTTAAATGAACGATTCTATAAGATATTTTTAATTTGATGTATTGCTTTATTGCGTTTGGATTTTTAATTGTGTGACACATGGTTTTACTTACGAATTTTATAACTCGTGTGACAGACAGAGACATTTTGCGTTTAAATATAATTATGCTTTTGTTAGTTAAATAATTATTTGCCCATGTCGATTTGATATCTTTTTGATCAATTGATATTGAATTACAATGTGTATAACTAACTAATAATGTGTTAATCAATAATATACAATAAAGCAAGACATAAGTTATTAGTGAATTACAGAATCTAAACCCAAAGTAATCATATTTCGTTATCATTGTTTTTACATAAGTACTTAAGTAAATTTGGAACTAAGTGAAAAAACAAAAATCTACAGTTTAGATACAATTAATATTATTTTAATCACTCTTTAAATGATTAGAGAGCGATACACATAACTCAAGTGATAGTCTTTAAATCAAGGGTAAATTATTATTTTGGTCCTTGAGGTTTGGTTAAAATTATGATTTTAGTTCAATAGTTCGTTTTCTACTTTATTAGTCTAGTAGTTTAACACAAACTTACTGTTTCAATCCACACCACTAACTGTCGTCTATTTTTTTGATAAGTTTTTATGAAAGGTCAATAATACCCTTAGGTCCAAAATTATTATTACCCAAACTATTATTTTCTATCATTATCCTCATCTCCCACACCAGATCTAAGATTTGCCGTCAACAACCACGATAGCCACCCACCACCACCAATGTTCAACACCTACATTTGCTGTTGCCGCCGCCATCATTTAACACCCACAACCACTATTATTTCCCGATAAAGACAACCCAAACACCCACCCCACACAACATCGTTCCCATTTTCATGACTATCTCCTGCTTCACCATCAACACCAACTCCACTTGCCTCTACCATCACCACCGACATCATCACAATCGTCGCATCCCCTCGCTACCACACAATCGTTTATTATGCTAACACAGATTTGCCTAGAGTCAAATAATATCTTAAACATCTAAATCAAAGAGAATTGAAAATTCATTTTTGGGATTTGGATTTCATTCTAAAACCCCCAAATCCAACAGAAGAAACGGTTTTTTAAACCTGTACAAGTTTTCGTTTAAAACCGAAGATAGGAATGTGGTGAACGAGGGTGGTGAGCAAAGATGGTGGTGGCGGTTACGATTTTGCAGGTGTTCTTGAATATGGCGATGATGTTGGCGATTGTGGTCGTATGCGGTGGGGTTGGTTTCGTAATACTAGTAGAGAGAGTAGATCGTGGTGGTGGTTGGTTATGATAGTGAGCGGCGGCGACAGTGAGTGGTTATGGTTATGAACGACAATAGTGATGAACCGATGGGTGTTAAGAGATATAGAAAGAGATAATGGACTAAATTGATGTTAAAAATATGATTGGGAAGAAGGGTTTTAATTATTTTATCTAGGGGCATCAATGTCTTTTCACACTAATTTAACGGAATTATATAACGGTGTTAGTGGTGTGGACTAAAACAAAAAGTTTGTGTTAAACTACTGGACTAAAAGAGTAGAAAACGAACTATTAAACTAAAATCGTGATTTTGACCAAACCTCAGGGACCAAAATAGTAATTTAACCTTTCTCTTTCCTTCACTCATAATAATTCACAACCACTCATACCCTTTCTTTAAAATATAAAAACTCTACTTAGATACATTTGATTCCTCTAATGTGAATGCTTTAAAGATAACGCTTATTTTAATGATTATTCTATAAAAATATTTGTAATGTTGCCCTTGACGTTCTATTCCTGTCTTTCTTCCAGCTTTTATTCTTCACATTTCATGAATTCGTGCCACGAACTCCGGAATTTGCAATACGACAAAACCTTACAGCAAAAAGATTCAGTATATTTTTTACTTTATATATATATTGTGTTTAACTATTAATACACTTTTAAAAGGAACAATCGCATGTTTCATCTTCTAAACATTATACTATGTATAATTTATAAAGTTGATAAATAGTGAACTTTTGATTTTTTTAAATTTTAACACATGTTTTTTTATTAGTTTTCATTTTAAGTCCTTATTAGCACATATGTCAAATTACATGGAATGCTGGTTTAAAAATGGGAAAATGGAATTTAATATTCTAAACTTTCATTAATTGGAAAGTAACATACCAAACTTGTATTTTGTAAAATAACATACCAAACTTGTTCATTATTTTCCACTAGCAACCATACCACTAACGGGCGTCAAGTCCGTTAAAAACTGATGACGTGGACGATGACGTATCATCTGACGTGGATAAAAATTGATTTTTTTAATTCCTTTTTCCCCCTTTTTCTTTCCAACAGCGGTTTATATCACCTAATTCAATTTTCATTCAATCACAAAAGCCCTAATTCACCTAATTCAATTTGTTCTTCACTCCCTCAATGATCAATCAATTATGGTAACAATTGGGGGCGTAGATGAGGCGTAGATGAAGAAGAAATTGAATTAGGTTTTGTTTATTAGGTGATATAAACCGCTGTTGGAAAGAAAAAGGGGGAAAAAGGAATTAAAAAAATCAATTTTTATCCACGTCAGATGATACGTCATCGTCCACGTCATCAGTTTTTAACGGACTTGACGCCCGTTAGTGGTATGGTTGCTAGTGGAAAATAATGAACAAGTTTGGTATGTTATTTTACAAAATACAAGTTTGGTATGTTACTTTCCAATTAATGAAAGTTTAGAATATTAAATTCCATTTTCCCTTTAAAAATCCACAATCCTATTACAGCCACGACATGATCACGCTACGATCATTGATTCTAAGTCACTTATAAATGTTTTTGCTTTTGTTTTTTCAGTTTGTTTACGTTTTTTTGTTGTTGTTGGGGCTACGAAGAGTACTGATATCGAGATGTGACAAGATGCAGTCCCTAACTCTAAGCCCCTTATGATTGTTTTTTATACGTTTGTAAATCCTTTAAATAAAATGCTCGCGCAACGCGCGATTAAGCGCATAAAACTAGTTACTTTTAATTGTATTTATCATTTAAAAAAGTCAATATTAATACATTTTTAAAAGGAACAATAGCATGTTTCATCTTCCAAGCATTTTTTTTTTTTTTAAAACGACGGTTGTGTAACAGCTTATGACCGGCGCACTCAGAGGTGTAACGACCGAGATCGAAACCCCGGCCTGCCTCTAACATCAATAGGTGTTTTTCATAGGTATTGGGGCTCTCCCATTACTTCGTACGCAGTGGAGGCTCACCACAACCCTCTTTACAAGCCAAGTTGATCGGAGTCGAAACTCGTCAACCAACTGTTCCAGGAAAAATCAGACAGGAACCTTTAACCAAACCACATAAACCCTTAGGCTCAGACACGAAGCCGGGTGAATTGGTGATATCATTTAAAAAATTTCAGCATTAATACATTTTTAAAAGGAACATTAGCATGTTTCATCTTCTAAACTTTTTTTTTAAATTGTATATTTATCATTTAAAAAAGTCAATCACATATTTCTAAGATTAAAAAAACCTAATAAAATTCCATAAACTTATAGTATTTTAAAAAATACGAACTATTTTTGCCTTCTCTCTCTGGCGACAATCGGAAACAACTAATTTTGACATATCAATTCTGCTTGATGGAGCAATTAAGATTTTTTTACGTAACTTGTCATATGTGTTAATTTTGTTTATATTGTTCCTTCACAGTTCACATGTGATTAGTTTTCAATGAGAGATGATAATGCTGATGCTATAGAAAACTAAACAAAAAAGGCAAAATAAATGTTAAGTTTGTGATATTAATCTCATTAGACATAGATTTAAAAAAATGAGTATAATATCTCGGACTTTACGTTGTAAAGTTGTAAATGTAATTTAAACATCAACGTGGTTAGATAATGTTTATATCGTTGCGATGTAAAGACGTAAAAGTAATTTAAAAAATGAGACATCAAGTTATTAAGTAGAAAAAGTTTGAAGGTTAAAGATCTCAATTTCCAAAAGTTGAGTTTAATGTATAATTACCTAAGAATTAGGATTTATAGTGTAACTAGGTTTAAACCCCGTGTATACACACGAGATAAATTTAAAAAGCATAAGTAAAAAAACATTTAATGTAATAGTTAGTGAATTGTAAAATGGTTATTTAATAACTTGTATTACACATACACAATACATATAATCAACTAATAACTAATATATGGTAAAAGATAATAAAAAAATTATTAATCACATTAACAGAACTCAAACAATTATAACCTAACATTCAAGAAATCTTAAATGATTTTTTTGGATAACTTATTAATCACACTTCGTTTAAGTATTAATTACATTGTAATATTAAATGGCCACTCGTGACAATAGACATATAAGCTCAAATTGCAATCGTTGTTGTTTCATCAATGTTTTATCAACCATTTTTCTATCCATTTAGGTATATATTATATGTTACAACATTAAATAAGTGGTTATTGGAATAACAAATGAGCAACTTATTTAAATGTGTGTTTTAGTTCATACTATCCAATTCGATAGACACATTTGATCAATTGGTATATATTAAAGTTACATGTTTAACTAAATCATGAAACGTGCAACAATTTTTGGAGTTTTTTTTTTTCAAAATTTACCGGGCCTTTACACAGAGAATGTTTATCTACTTATGGAGTTGTGGATTTAAAAGTTATCTTTAATCATGGATCTAAAAATCATTTAGAAATAAAAACTTGTAGACTGTTGAAAGTTCAAGCAAAGCCCATCGCCCATCTGGTTAGGTTCTGCATAAATCACCATCATGATTGAAATTAAGAAATCAAATAATTTAGAGAAACAATGAAACAAACATATGTATTCTTTTGAAAATGCAAGCTTGAACAACCTACAATCCAATCAGCCAATAAATTTAATCAAAAGTTAAGAAAATAATCTGAAATCACACAACTGACGTCTAAACTTGATTTCATCATCATGTTGTAGTAAGAACATTGGCAATAATCGTCGGTTCTAGATGCTTTATCGTAGCCCAGTTTAACCAACACCGAATAACCCACTACACATGATGCAAATAATGAACTTTAGTTCCAAATCCTAAACAATGTTCTAATGATGTAAATAAAGAAACAAATTGAATCCAAAATTTCAGCAAATCATATACGAAACTATTTCAACAATATAGAACAAACCTCTTATTGAAGGGATCTAAAATATACAGCAAAGCTATTCTTCAAAGAGTTTGCTCTAAAAGGAGATTCCATTGCAGAAAATCTAGGTATTGATCAACATCAGCAATAATCGCCTAATCAGAGACAGTATCAAAAACATAGTCAAATTAGAACCATTACTCTATAAAAATCAATCGATTTAGAACTAAACAAATCAAAATCATTCAAGTACAAATTTATAAGAAGGATGGATGATGAGAATGAGACGATGAACAAAAACATTCGATATTATGGTTAACAGAAGGAAACAATGAAGAATAACACACTTACCTTTCACTCTTTCAGATCGATTAGTAGAGATAAAAACGACGACCATAATCAATTTCGAAAGGAAATTGGGGGATTTCATTATCAATTTTGCTTTCAAAACAGGCGTGATTTTAGGTTAAATGGAAATGGGGAATAAGTGATAAAGAAGTTTGGGAAAGTTACCATTCAAGAACCATACCATCCACCCGTAAATTTTGTTGTTTCCAAAACGCATAAAGCTTCAATAGTGTAGGAAGGAAAACATGGGCGGGATCGAAATGATAAAAACCATACAGTGAAAGTTTTGGCTCTTAAAATGCCGCCCAATTTTGCCCCCCAAATGAGGCTTGGTGCCCCCCCCCCCCCAAAAACCTAGAAATATTAGGTAGATTGCCAAAAGAATTGTGGCGCAAAGTGAAAAACCAAGGCTAGAATCATCAACCTTGTGTAACACCCTTAACATTTCAGCTCTACATTTAAATAAATAAACTTCAAGGACTATCAAGAAAAATATAGGAGCCGGGTAAAAATTTAACAAGAGATGAAGAAACGTCCTCATTCGGGTCACATATGTAGTCAAGTCAACTGAAGTGTGAAAACACAGAGCAATGATAGAGACTTAAAAATGAGGAACATGGGCGAAAACGACGTACAAAGTGGTCCACTACGCCATAATTTTCTACAAATGACACGTGTTCAACCTGTTGAGTCCTGTCTAGTGACTCGACACACTAGTGGTCCCTTATTGGAACCCATAGCGATCTACTAGTGCCGCCATTTCATCATATATAAGGAAATCAAGTGCTAAACGAATTGTTTTCACTCTTCACTGGTTTATCCCACTAAAAACCCCCAGAAGACCCCGCTCGAGCTAGTATTATACCCCTAAGTGTAGGACAAGTTTATGTTCAAGAATACATACAATTAGGAAATCAAGTAGAGGGGTTGTCCAATCAAGTTTTCCCATTCTAGAGAATATAAGTATACAATCAGGAAATCAAGCAGAGAGGTTGTCCAATCAAGTTTTCCCATTCTAGAGAATATAAGTAGTTACTATGCTCATTGTTATGGTGAACATTTTTGTATTTGTAGTTTTATAAAAGCTTTTATAGTGAAAATCACCATGAACTATAATTAATTTATTGATGCATGCTGATAAAATCAAAACAAGCATCAAGTAATGATTGTACATGTGGTCTGATAAAAAAAACGATACACATATGAAGGGTAGTATCGCAGATAGCGATATTATGCCCAAGCAAAGGCTAATAATGGTTTTGTGCCCAAAGAATTATGATTCCCTTTACGTTTAAGGTTCCATGGGAAACCCGATAATAAAGTATTACTAGTGTCAACGAGATATCCGAATGTGTATATTAGCGTATGATTAAGTATAGTTAATATAAACTAATGCATTTATTGCTTAGAAATGATTTGGGTCATACAAATGCTATTGATCGGCATTTTCACTTATGTTTTATTTTCAAACTTTTACAAGTAATTAATGAATGAAAGACTTTGCTAAGAGTCATGTTACTGAATTGAGACTTCATATATGTACTTTACGAACTAAAGAAAATTACACAATGACCCGATGAAGATTATACAATGACGCAATGTGTACAGGAGTCAAACAGATAGTTGTGTTTTACACGTTATATATATAACAAAATAACACAATGATAATGAAAGCCCCAACAACAAAATGGATCTATTGTATTTTTACATGTTAGACAACACAATACTCAATAGATCCATTTGTATTTTGTATGCTAAGGTGAAAAATCTCATAATTCATAACTAAAGAATTAAAACAAAATAACACAATGACAGTGATGAAATTTATAACAAAATAACACTATAGCATATTATATCCATTTTTGTTTGTACATTAGAGTCAAACATCCCACAGTCCAGAACTATAAACAGTTAGAACAGAATAACACAACGACAATGAGGAACTTCATAACAAAATGGATCTATTGTGTTATTGTGTTTTTACATGTTAAACAAGAAAATAACACAATAGATCCATGTAATGACACACTTGTCTTTGGTTAGAAGAAAAGTTCGGGTTAATTGTGGTTGTGCCACCGCGTGGTAGCCTTTGATCTTCATTTAATCTTAGATTTAACGGTGCAGATGCATTCTTAGACTTTATAGTAAATCCGGTATTTCTAGTATAACTCTACTCAAATGTTATTACAAACTCCACCAGCTCGACCACTAACCCGAAAAGCTTCACTAAACCGTGACTGGCATCGTGCGCATGTGTTGCTTGTTGACGACTATTTCAAAGAGGCTAACCCGATGTATCCAGTCGACGTTTTTGGCCATCATTTCCGAATGAACCGAACATTATTTGTACACATTGTTGTATACATTGAGAGATTTAATCCATATTTTCGACAAAGCTAAGGTGCTAGAGGACGACTTGGATTTAGCGGTTTAAAAATGCATGACGAATATAAGGCAAATGGCATATGGAACCACATCGGATGCATTTGTCGAGTACTTCCTACTTCCAAATGTCCCACCATACAATCAGGTTGTTTCTGTACAAATTTTGCAAAACGATAATCACCTAATATGGCCAAAAATAGTTACAAGGACCGGCTTCAAGTGACTTTCAAGCTATATATGAGGTGCATGAATAAATCCATGGATTTTGTGGGATGCTCGGTAGCCTCAATTGCACACATTGAGATTGATCAAACTGTTCAAATGTGTGGCAAGGTCAATATTCACGTGGTGATCATTAGGTTCCTTCTCTAATGTTTGAGGTAATGGCATCTCAGGACTTGTTTTGTGCGTGCAGACTTTGGCATTGTCAGATGCAATGGTAATATTAACGTATTTGATGCATCGCCTATATTTGACGAAGTAAAATTTGGACTGGATACTTCGTTTAGGCGATTGTGTTTTTCTTGTTCATCCTTATATTTTTCTAAACACCAGTGTTTCTTTTAAAATAATTATTTCTGAAAGACACAACATTGATATTTACTTCTAACTAGATCTAAGGCCGGGCCACGCGATGCAGCGGCCAGGTCGCACGGTCAGGTCTTGCGTATGTGGCGTCGTCACATGCGTTGAAAAAAAAGTTTCATTTCTCGTATGTAAAGTCGTAATGTGTCACATACTAAAAGACGGAGAAATATCCAAACTTGGAGGTCAAAACGATAACCAAGTCAAACTTGAAACGTTAAAGTCGTAAATATGTCAGAATAAAATAAGAAGTGAAAGTCGTATAATGGCTATGTCATGATCAAAGGCCAAAACAATAATTAGTCAAAGTTAGAGATTAAAATCGTAAGCACGTCAAAGTTAAAAAAACATAACTTGAAAATGGAAGAATGGTAACGTTGTTAGACGTAAATATAAATAAAGTATTACGTCTAGCATGATACATAACTTAACGTTGAACCGACAAAATAGTATAAAACACGTAACATATGTTGTTGGTTTATAAAACACACTAAATAAATAAATAAAAAACGACAGTACAAAAAATGTTGAAATCAAGTGGTGTAGTGGGGAGTCGAACCCAAGTAACTTAGGTTCTAATATGCAAGAATGGAACCAACTGATCTAGGCCAACATTCATTAACCATACCCAAAACTAAGAGAATATATAGAAGTTAATATAAGAAAAAGATAACACTAACCAACCGACCTTCTTCTTTAGTAAGTTTATAAATATGTAAAATCTACCTATTCTAATAATTGAGTAACTCATCCACATGTCACCATTTTAACTACTCCACATAGGATTTTGCTTAGGTGTCATGTTCTAATTAATTTGATGGAGAATTTTTAGACGGGTCATGGTATGCTCCATATTCGAAATAACCCGATATATTTAAATTCAAAATTCAAAAATTATCATCAATTTATTCACCAATTAATTATCATGATCTATATCTTAACTCGATATGTACCAATTATCATAAATTATCTCAGAACCCGATATGTTCAAATAAAAAACTTATCAATTATTATGATCTATCCTAACCTGATATGTTCAAATTAAAGTTTTACCAATTATCATTAATTATCTCATAACTCGATATGTTCAAATAAAAAAATTAACAATTATCATGAATTATCTCCTAACCTGATAATCTGATATGTTCAAATAAAAGTTTACCAACTATTATAAATCATATCCTTTATTGTAACATATGATTTTTTATATGAATATATTTGTAAATATCCAAATCAATTTAATAAGAGATTTGTTAAAAATAAATTTGATATCTAAATTGAGTTAAAATCTATAAAACTAAAATCCATGTAGTACACGGGTACTAGTCTAGTAGAACGATAAAATAACAACTTATTTATATGATACAATAAAAACAATGATAAATCAACATAAAAATTATCATTATGTTTCATATTTGTCATTATATTTTTCTAAAATGATGACTTCTAAAAAGTACAATGTTGAAATAACATTGTTTTTAACTAACCAAATTAACCTACCCATATTTTACCTGGTTTCTACAAACTTCAATCTCCAAATAAAAAAATTCAAACCCATAATATAATATCTTTTTTAATACATATCATATACGTTTTTCAACCCGTGTAGTATACGGATGACTAAGCTAGTTACAAAACAAAGGGGTAACATGAGTTTTATTTTATTTTTCATAATTTTGCCACAAATATTTAACATTTTAGTCTCCCTTTAGGATTCATCTTCAGCACTCATCATAATTTATGCTTTAGACCTTTTAAAATTTCTAACTTTTTTTAACAACTTTTTTTCATTAACGTTTTATCTATATTGAAATAGAAAGACAATGAATAGTTTTTTGTGAGTGTATGGCATGATGTCTTGGTATTGGTTGTTATTTTGGGTTGGCATTTGGTTATTGGTTGAATTTTGCTATTATTTTTTTTGTTAAATGGGTTAATGGGAGGAGTGTGCAAACGGGCTTTACCCGGACCGAACCGTCAAAACCCGAACCGGACCGAAAACCGATTAGTATAAATGAGAAAACCGTAACCGGACCATATAATTTGTAGCGGTCTCGGGTTTAGACGGGCTTAAGCGGGCCGGTCTTAACGGGTTTGATTACGTTTCCCGCAAAAAAAACTTTTTTGACAGGAAAGTTTCTCTCGCATATCCAAAGTAATACGGGCATTTTTTACTTTGCTAGTATTGACAATTTCATAATGCCAAAATACCAACCGCATGAACCATTATATGTAATCCCTAATTAATTAGTACGTGTTTTGTTAAAAAGCCTTCACTTGAACCATTAAAATTATTTCTTAATTAAGTAGTTATCATTAATTTATTATTTTATTATCTAGTTCGAACAATTTATAGATTGGTCCATTGTTTGTGTAAATGTGTATATTTCTTATAACTTCAAAAATAACACAAACTTAAGCTATAGATGATGATAAAAAGATTGTTTACCTTGAAGAACTACTAACGTTGATCGAGTCTTTACTAACTTTAGACATATAGTTATTAAAGAAGAATTGAATGGGGTGAATGATGTTCCAGAGGATAGGATGATGAGATCAAGAATTAAGATAAGAGAATTGAATTAATTAAGGGTGGTTGAATTATTCAAGGAGAATATTGGATTCAAAAACAATATATTGTAGTCTTGATAATGATATATATGAGAATTATACACCAATTCAAACATAATAATACAGTATAATCCATAATAAAACCTATAATCAAACAATAATAAGAATGATAAAACATGTAAACGGGCTCACGGTTTTTATATGTTTTTAACGGGTTTGGGCCCGAGACCGGACCGAACCCGTTAATAGTAGAATTTGAAAACCGCAAACCCGCACCTTTTTTATACTAACGGTTACATACGGTCTCGGGCTGGGCTTTTAAAGCGGGTTTCGCGGGTTAACCCGTGAAATGATCACCCCTTTGGGTTATATAATAGTTGTGAAGTGAGTTTTGTGCTATCAAAAGAGTTATGTGTTGTCAATTGGGTTTGTGTTTTACTATTTGGGTGTACATGTAACACCAGCGATTGTCATTATGTACTTGCAGATTGATGGATTTGTGTGCGTTGTGGGTTGCAACGATGTGTGGGTTCCTATTTTTGGTTTGGCATGTAGCCATTTCTGGGTGATGGACCTTATGTATCTGTGTGGCCATCGTAACAATTTAGGTGAATCTCATGTAGCCATTTTGGCTTTTTGGCAAGCGATGGTTGTCGGATCTTTGCATCTGTGTGTCATCGTAACAATTGGGTCAAACTTTGCCAGTTGTAACTGTTGATGGTGGTGGCGGGGACGACGGGTGAAACCCTTTTTGTTGGGTGAGATTCTTGGTTGATTATAGTTATGATAATAACATAGATTTATCTATCTATATTGAAATAGAAATGTCATTAATAGTGTTTTGTGAGTGTGATAATGTGAAATATACATAAATCCCTAGTTGTGTTTGTTTGCCTTTTGTGTCATTTCGGTGTTGTTTTCTTAACGTTTTATGCACAACTGATGTTTTTGTGTTTCGTAGGTCTCATGTCGTTAATGAAACGGAAAGATCGTGAAAAATCGGATCCGTAGGCGAAAACGGGGCGCGAAACGCAGTTACGAGCGAGCCGGTATGCGAAAACGAAGAAACCGAACAAAACTGGGAGCCGAAACCCCCTCACCACATCACGCTGTCACACCCCAAAAATCGTTGCAGCGGAAGTCACGAGTATTTGGTGCTTAGAGCGAAGTTGGCACCCATTAATTATAAAGCAAACATCCACATTAATTTAAAAAGGTAATTAAAAGTGTTAATGTTGATACACCAACATCCCACAATTTTTCATTAAGAAAATAAAATACGATATTGTCTTAATAAAGCGTAGATTGTTTGTAGTAAAGCCAAACAAAATTTCAAACAAAGAGGTCCCAAAACACATAAACCAAATGTGGAGTTTGTAGTCCAAAAACTATCATTCCACAAATTCCCATGCCCAACACTTAGTACCTGAAAAACATGTAAAAACTGAGTCAACATAAAGTTGGTGAGTTTTCGGGTTTTAATCAAAGTAAAGTCATCTTTCATTCACAATAGATATGCTTGGCTTTGAGACGTCAACAAGACTGTACGTCAAGGGCTAGCTAGGCCCAGAGACAAATGAATCATCAAAGTCATGAGTCCATAATCAAACCAAGAAACGAAGTTCCCTCACAACAATCAACTTATATTCCCCCGCATGTCAACACGATCAGAGCGACTGATCACGAGGGGCGGAATTCCAAACCCGATAGATCTATCATTATAACCTGTGGTTTCTCACTCCAAGAGAAATTAATGATTATGAGAGTGTGATCACTTTAACAACAAAAACTCATGCCATCATTTTGGTCAACAACAATACCCGTCTCCCAATACATATCAAAAACAACATAAACAAAATACATGTTTTTCCCCCGAAAATAGTTAAATAAAACATTATTTAAAAAGGGGCCGAGACACTCACAGGTCTCTCAATTCATATCAAAAACAAGTTAAACAAATACATGATTTTCCCCCAAAACAGTTAAATAAGACGTTAGTTAAAAAGGGGCCGAAGAACTCACAGTGGATACGCCAAAAGCTAGAACATATAAGCCCAACAATAACACCACCTAAGAACATCCTATATACAAAGGACCCGTTCAAACGATGCACACATATATCAAGTCTAAACCGTGTAGGTTGTTCACCAAAACCTAACTAGACTTATGTGAAAACATTTCATTTACAAAAGCAACTCTTAATTTTAATGACCCGTTGGTGATCTTTAGCCTTCGATTAATGTTATATAATAACACACACTTTGTTATTTTGTTATAACTTTGACTAGTTTTCATACTACTAATCACATAAACACATATAACACACATGTAATGACTCATAAAAGATATATTTAGTCCTTTAACTTTTCTAAGTAAAACAAACACTTTTACTTATCCAATATTATTCATATACTTAGGAAAATATAATTTAATATTCCCATGTCATAATTAAAGTTCATAACACTTAGAAAAATATTCATTTCTCTCTAGTTAACTAGTATGAAATTTTCAACATGACGGTTAACACTTAACGGGACATTTAACCACGTTGATAGTTCTAGAGGGAGCGAGCTTGGATCTAGATCTGAGATTGTTTGGTGATGTTGTTTGCAATCAGTGATGCGGAATCTCACTGATCACGTATTGATGCTTGAATGTTCATGAAGATCAATGCAAAGTATGATGAAGATGATGATAATTAGAATAGGTGAATTGTATTAGATCAAAGGATGTTACAAGAGAATATGACTAACAAGAATAGGCAACTCTCTAACAAATGACCTAGGTGATGGTATTTATAGTCTATACCATTCACCTTACAAAGTAACCTAAAAGCGTGCAGTTAAGCACAAACGCGCATTTAAGCACGAAACGATTACACAAATATTCTAAGACAAATACAATTAATGAACGTCTTCACCCGTGCTTGCTCGTGATGATGCTCGATATCTTCACTCGCTTATATTTGGAAAGTGACATCTTCAAATAACCCCAACAGTACTCCCCCTAAGATGACACTTTACCAATCTGACATATCAGCTTAAATCTTCATGTGGCGAGTATAGAGAGCAACTTAAAGTTTTGGTATGCATTATCTTCAAGAGGACCCAACAGTACTCCCCCTAAGATGATGCTGTCAAAACTCTGTCTTTCAACAAGCAATCTGCATCCTTCTCTCCCTTTTGAGTAACATCAGAGGCTATGGAAAGAAATAAGCAGAGAGTAGATTCCGGTGAATCTATATATCAGCAACGGGATCTTCTTCAACGGTTGAAGTAGAATGAGAAGACTTCTTTGACCTAGAATACTCCCCCTCAACTTTTGCTTTAGAGGTAAATGGGATCTGTGTATGAGATATTAAGAGGAGGATTCTTAACACTCAGCAATCTGACTTGGAGATCTTTGGACTGGAATCAGGCTTGAACAGGAACATCTTCAAGTCGTGTGGAAGCTTGTTCTGCAATGGAAACTGTTCCTGCAACTCAAAGAAAAACATTAAAACTCAGGCAATAATGTGCATTTATCATCAATTTAAAGATTAAGTTCTCAATCGGATGAGATATTGCTTGATGAACAACTCCTACATCAATAACACATGTTAAACTGCCAACACAAAAGAAAAAGATTAAAAACAAAATCTTTTTGTTCTTTTTGAATTTTTCAATGTTTTTGATATTTTTTGGAATTTTCTCTTTACATTAATGAATCTTTTAACCTGCAATGAGATCATACCAGCAATTTATCCAACACATGTTTTGAATTTTTGAGAATAGACATTTGAATTGTGAAGTAATTGAGTGATGAATTGTTGAACAAATCAATTAGCTCGAAGTGACACACTTACTTTTTCTATTCTTGATGATCAATTAGGTTGATTAAGAATAAGTTTTGAGTGACCCATACCTTGCACATTAGAAAGTTATACACTTCATCTAAATATCCTGAGAACATCTCAAAACGTCAGGTCACTTACAATCATAAACAGTGTGGAATTTGGGTTCTAATTGAATATGGTCCACTTTGGGACTTCTTTTGAATTCCTTTTTGGAATTTTTCTTTTTCCTATTGTTCCCCTTGGGAATCTTCTGAATTCCATTTTGGAATTTGTTTGGTGACGGTCCACATTTGGGACTCTTTTTGTTCCATCTTTGGGAATCTTTTGCTGCATCTTGAAGCTCAAAAGAGACTTCGTGTGAGACTTCAGGTCTGTGGGTACCACAACAAAGAAGCTCACGATGCGGTTCATCACACTGAATAGATTGCATCGTTACCCGATCTAATTTGGATGCTTCACGAGATATCTATTTGATTTGTATAGACAATACATATGCACTAAATATGTTTCGACCACAATGACTCATTAGAATTTAGTTAAATCATCATAAAATATACTTGTTCAGTATAATTGTCTGAGCCGTCTCGCACATCAATTTTCACGCTTCAGTCTTTATTGTTTAAAATGATGCGTTGAATAACTCTAGTATACTATCATTTCTCATGTACGTGCAAGTAGATTCAACATATTTTTTTTTATTTTCATGATTTTCTCATATTTTTTTATTTATTTTTTTTAATAAAGATTTCTCCCCCTAAACTTTTAAATTTCTTGGAAAATTGAAAGTTTAATGAAAGGAAAATGGCAGATATGTTATCAACGTATGAAGAGTGCATGCAATATACTTAATCTAAACAGACGAAATGAAACATCGGTTGTTTCTTGCACTGCCATCATTGTTTGATTTTTGAAAATGTTTTAAAAATTCCTTCAATGATTCCTTTTTGTTTTCCAACCCCGTTTGGTGTCAGTTGCATCGAAAACATCATGAACAAGATTCGGTATCTTGTCATGATAAGGGATCAGCCACAGTCTTCTTTTCTTTGTTTGACCGGCCTCCATAACTGTCCCTAACACACTAACAAATTAGTTAGAGGTAATGACCCAAACCATTTCGGTTTTGGGTCGTCCAAATTCATCAACATAAGAGATATTCTCATAAGTGCAAGGAATACCTTCAGGTGGTGGTTCTGATGATACAATGTAATTTGTACCTTCATCTTCTTTCATGGATTGTTTGTCAAAAGAGTAATTATAGTCATTTTCAAACAAATTGTTAATTTCATTTAAAAAAAGGTTTTGTTGACTATATTTCTTATTCAAAGATTGATTCACTATTGGAATCATTTTATCATTTAAATCATGATTTCCCTTTTTGTTTTTGACAAACTTTGGTTTCCATGAATCATTGACATGTTGATTTTCATCAAACGAATGTCTATGATTAGATCTTTTAAAGTTAGAAAAATACTTGGAAGGGTATGCACATGATGAACTTCTTTGGACTGACCTTCTCGGCTTGTAGTAGCACTCGGATGTGTTGTGATTGACCATGTCACAAATAGAGCAATACTTGTTGTAGTAACATTCCATTGTGTCGTGGTTGTACATCTGACAGTTGGTCCAGTACTTGTTGTAGTAGCACTCTGACGTCTTGTGATTGTACATCTCACAAATCTCACAGTACTTCTGATGAGCCTTGAAGGGAGACTTCTTTCCTTTCTTCTGAGAAGTCTTTGTTGTTGAAGATTGTTGTTTCTGAGAAGCTTTGACCTCTGAATCTTGTTGAATCTTTCTTGAAGGAGCTGGAGTCTTGAACTTGTCACCTTTTGACCCAAAAGGAAAGACACCTTGACTGTAAATACAATCTGAGATATGATGAGTTTCAGAGTCACAGATTAAACAGTAGATGTTACTGTTTGAATCACTCGGGGATTCGGAATCTTGAGACTTTGAAGTAGAAGGAGTTTGTGGTGTAGAATCAGTTGAAGCGGCCTTTGTCTTGTTCTTCTTGGCTTTGCTCTTCTTTCTTCTAACCTTCTTCTTCTTCTTCTTTGACTGAAACTCTTCTGTCTTTTCTTCTTGAGAAGATAGTGATCCAACAATTCCGGTTGGCACTAATCCCTCATCTTTCTTTTCAACAGACTTTCCTTTTTCGACTTCTTCTTTGATAAACACAAGATCAGATTGTGATCTGTTGAGTTTATCAGTGAGCTCCATGAGCTGAACATTCAGATTATGCTTTTCGGTAAGCATTGAATCAACATTCTGTGTAAGAGATTTGAGTCTATCTTCACACAATTGGTGATCTTTTTGTAGACTTGCATGCTTCTCTTGTTCTTCTTGCAGTTTGTTTTTCAGAATGTTGTTCTCTGAATTGAACATCTCAGACAACTTCTTCAACTTTTGACTTTCTGCTTGAAAATCGCTGATCACTCTTGAAAGATGTTCATTCGATTTTTCAGCTTCCTTTCTGATGTTCATTGCATCTTTTTCTTTTTCCTTGAGCAACTCTTCGAGAGATGTGATTCTGTGCTCTGATGTCTTGTGTTGTTCTTGGAGATTCTTGTGCCTTTTCTCTTCATCCTGGAATTTATCCCAAATCCTGTAAGAATATGTTCTGTAGTGTTCACATTGTTGAAAACATTCTTTGGTGCACATCTTTTCTCTTACATTGACAGGCATTTCAACAAACGAACTCTGAACATCTTTCTCGGATTCCTTTTCAGACATCAATTTCTCCATTTCTGATTTCAATTGAGCAATTGTCTCATCTTGCTTTGCAATGATTTCTGACAAGTTGCTAATTTCTTTATCTTTCTTTTCAATCTCTTGAATGGAAACAACATCATTGTTTTCACTCCAATCATATTCTTCTTCATCTTCCTGATTGTCATGAGAATTTGCTTGACTCACAAGAGCAAGTTTTGTGTGTTCATTAAAGTCTCTTCTCTTTTGATCACAAGCTTTGGCAACTTGAAGATATGTTGTTTCAAACATATGATTAAATTCTGTAATAAATTCATTGATATCTTCTCTTTTATTTTCTTCTCGGATCACGGTGAACATGCCCGTTGACATTTTTCTTGAATTTTCAAAGTCATTTTGATGATTTTTCTGGGAAGTCATGGTGGCTAAAAATGACTAATTTTGAAATTTTGGAAAAAATGAATTTTTCGATTTTGGAAAAATGATTTTTTTTTTTTTTTTTTTTTAGAGACGGGTCACTGTTGGGACGGGTAACTGTTTGAACGGGTCAACAAGGTTGGGACGGCTGAATAGTGCTTCACCCGGCTAAACAGTGATTTCCTTCTATCACCCGGCTATAAAGTGAATTTTTCTTCTTCACCCGGCTGAACAGTAACTTCACCCGGCTGAACAGTTCCTTCACCCGGCTGAACAGTGCTTCACCCGGCTGAACAGTGTCTTTACCCTGCTGAACAGTGTCTCACCCGGCTGAACAGTGTTTCACCCGGCTGAACAGTGTCTTTACCCTGCTGAACAGTGTCTCACCCGGCTGAACAGTGTTTCACCCGGCTGAACAGTGTCTTTACCCTGCTGAACAGTGTCTTCACCCGGCTGAACAGTGTTTTACCCGGCTGAACAGTGCTTACACGGCTGAACAGTGTTTTTCTTCCTTTTCACCCGTCTGAACAGTGATTTCTTCTTTACCCGGCTGAAAACTTCTTCAAATCTTCATATCAGATTGACTTTTCAAAGTCAAAATTGTGATGAACACAAGATCAATTCTTCAATTTTTGTTGTTTTTGTTCAATTCAATGCTTGTATTAGCTTAGGAATGATGTTTCTAACACTCCTTCAAAGATTTTACACCTTGAATCAAGCTAAATCTCATTCAGATCGAGATTTTTGATGAAGAACACAACAAGTGGGTTTTGAGACAAATTGACAAAATATGGATCGAAATCAACAAATCACTGATGTTTGAACATGAACGAAGCTTAGGATTATGATTTCTAGCATATCTCAGTCAACAATTTCTCAATATCAACAACAAATTCCAGATTTCAATTTTGAGCAGTGAATATGACGAACTTGAACAATTTCTTCAAAAACTCAATCAAATCTTCACCAATTGATCTCAAACTTTGCAGTTCTTTACACAAACATGAATCAAAGCTAATGATAGCTAAAATTCCATCAATAACAACAACAATCAGAGATCACCCAACAGCTCTGATACCAATTGATAGTTCTAGAGGGAGCGAGCTTGGATCTAGATCTGAGATTGTTTGGTGATGTTGTTTGCAATCAGTGATGCGGAATCTCACTGATCACGTATTGATGCTTGAATGTTCATGAAGATCAATGCAAAGTATGATGAAGATGATGATAATTAGAATAGGTGAATTGTATTAGATCAAAGGATGTTACAAGAGAATATGACTAACAAGAATAGGCAACTCTCTAACAAATGACCTAGGTGATGGTATTTATAGTCTATACCATTCACCTTACAAAGTAACCTAAAAGCGTGCAGTTAAGCACAAACGCGCATTTAAGCACGAAACGATTACACAAATATTCTAAGACAAATACAATTAATGAACGTCTTCACCCGTGCTTGCTCGTGATGATGCTCGATATCTTCACTCGCTTATATTTGAAAAGTGACATCTTCAAATAACCCCAACACACGTTTTCATAAACAACTTATTAATCATATGAAATTATATATATCTAAACATATTTTCACATAACAAAAATCATATTTCATATATTTTACATACAAATCACAATATTAGCTAAACATGTCAATTTCAACATTTTCGGGAACATTTTCGGGTCACGAAAAGCAACCTAATACCCGTATTTTTGTCATTACTTTATAAATACTTTTATATCAGTAGGTTAACTTAAAAATAAGCTCAAAGTTTCTGATCCAAAACAGTTTACCAAAAATATTACGTTTTAGAGTCGAAAATCGTCGTTTTCGGCTTTTCCGGGTACATAGTTTGCACGTTTTTTAGTTTAAAACTCTAAGTTTTTGTACCAAACTTTAAATCTCATATTTTTATATAAAAATATACTTTATAATCTGTTGAAAATAATATTTTTACATATTTACGTTTTTAAGCATAAATCGATGCGTTTTACGCGTAATTTCGTATCAAAAACCGTTATTTGTAAGTTTAGTCACATCTTTCTTATAATACATTTAAAATACTTGTTTTATGAAGTTCATAAATATTTAAAAACATGTTTTATTCCAGAATATAATTTAGTTTTTAAATCATTACAAAAATGTATAAAAATTACATTTTATCTTTTTAAACCTTCAAGTATCATATATCACTACTTACATCAATATTTCATACATCTAAAAATAATTTTACACTTTAAGAAATCATGTATTTTATCATATCATAATCATCATAACAAAATACTTTTCATACTTACATCTAGTCATTTTCATAAATAAACATGTAGTAAGTTTTTCACAAAAACAACATTTTTCAACTTCATGCCATATGATCATATTTTTGCAAGTAATATTCATAATACTTTTTCATGGTGTTCAAAATCATTAAGTGACCTTATTATCATATTTTCATTAATACCTATTTGCATGTTAAGATCTAAACAATTTAAGTGTAAATACACATCATAATACCAACTAGCATATATTCACACATACATACATACATACAGTTTCATATACATACATACATACATTCATATTTCAATACCACAACTAGCACACACTTATTCATTTTATCCCATTTCTAACAAAACAACCTTTCAACACTTTGACATAAACATTATCAATGCAAGAACACAATTTTTACATGATGACACTAACATGTAAATACACATACACACACATATACATACGGATCTACATACATATATACCCAAAATCATGTTTTGATGACCACACATAACATAAAGTTGTTCATTTTTCCCTTTTCCTTTATCAAACTTTCAAAACCATCCATTTAACACAAATGTAACTTTGTTTATAAAAATAAAAAACACACACACATATATATATATATATATACATACATACTTACGGACATACACACATGCGCACACACACCCATTTTGAAAACCCATTTCCATTTTAAAAACATTCATCTTTTGGTTTAAGGTTTGGTGAACAACACTTCAAGAACACAATCTTGAACAAATTCAAACCACAAAAATCAAAATGAAAAGAGTTCATACCCTTGATGAACACTAGAAAAAGATGAAGAAGATGGATTTGGCCTTTAAACACCTCTTGGATGCTCCTACTTGCATCAAACACCTTCAAGGACCTTAGATCTTGCAAGTAAGTGGAAGAAAAGTGTGTGGAGAATGGTGGTGGAGTTGTGGCCGAAATTTTGGTGATGGTGGTGTGCATGGTTACGGTTTTGGGAGAAGAAAAAGGAAGGGAGGTGGAGTGTTCAAGTGTCCAAAAATCCCTAGTGTGATCTTTTTGGATTCTCAAGATCTTAAAATCTTAGGGTAAGATATTATACGCGATGATGCGTTTTTAACAGAAAGTTTCGATGATTTTTGGCCCGGTTCGCTATATAAACACATATTCTCAAACCCTAGCCTCCCATACTCTCTTTGGCACAAATAGAAGTCGATTTTCAGGGTTTTTGAGGTGTTTTGGAGGCTAAGAACACGAAACGAATGCAACTGAAGCACGCGGGTTCGAGGATTGCTTCTTGCATCTTCCGGGTTTCTCTAATCCTTTGTTTCTCGTTCTTTCTACCATGTTTTGCAACTTTAATTTTGTCTTTATTTTTGTTACAAACATGCTAGGCTAAGCTTTTAAAGCCGCCTAGACTTTGATGAATCTATATTACGTTTAAACTTGGATTTGGATTGTTTTGACTATGGTTATAATGATTAAGTAAAAAGTTTATTGCTTTAATTTAATTGATGCTATTAAGTGTGTTGGATTTGGGTTGATTTTTATTAATGTTTCAATTGAATGCTTGGTGATGGTCTATGTCATAGAATAGTGTTTGATTCACGTCATTGATAAGTGTTATGGTGATTGCATGCTTAAAACCATAGGAAACAATAATAAAATTAACCTAATTAAAATGTGCTAGCTCGTCTAAGATATCCGTGAGGTGATTAGATTAATTGTTAAGTCTTGTTTGTTGATTGCTATAATAGATATTCGTGAGAATTCAATCTAGGTTTCATTTAGCAAACACGTTTAACAAATCAATTGAATGCTTTAAACTCGCTTTGGGTTTTAAACTGGCTTTAGGCGTTTACCTGTTAAACTAGTGTTCGTAATAACTTGCTAGAAAATCGTAAGTTTATTCTCGAAAAGGGTCAAGGGTCTTATTTTGGTAATCTTCAAGCGAATATCTTTGTTACTAGTTCCATAATCAAAACATCCATTTTCAAGTGATAATTGCAACATAGAAGAGTCGGGTCTAGGTGGTTTATTTCAATCACTGTTTTCGTACTTCGTCTTTCGTGCTTGTTTCTATTTTTAGTAACTTTCCATTTTTAGTAAATTTCTATTTTTAGCAGTAAACCCCCCTTTTCAAATACTCTTTCATTTCAAGTTTGTGTCTTGTCAGTTGAGTCTTAGTTAGTTAATTAGCGTGATATATAGAGTCTGTGGGTCGACATCCGGACTTACTTAAGCTATATTACATTCGACCGGTCCACTACCGGTTGTGTGTAAGTTAGTCGGTTTGTCTTGGTTTTATAAATTTAAAACTTAGGTATTTTTAGTATCTGTTTTTATATATACGTTTGCACACATCAGAGTGTATTGGCATGTTGTTTTGTTAAACTGATTTGGATGTTTTTTTATTAGTTGTAACCAATGATAGTGGTTATTGTGGTTGTTTTTTGTTGGTTATTTCGGTGGACTCCGGTTGTTTTCGCCGTCGTCAATGGATGTTGATGGTGCCCATGGATCTTGTTGATTTGGTTTAATTTGGTGTCATAACTTGATTTGATTATGAGGTTGTCTGTTAGTTTTCGCCGCCGTTATTGGATGTTGATGGTGGCCATCGATCGTGTTGATTTGGGGTCATAACTTGATTTGGTTATGAGGCTGTCTATTGATTTGGTTTTTTGTGAGGATATAAACTCTATTTTGGGGTGGTAAATCATACTTCTGATGGTGTTGATGATTAGTTTATTTGATGGTGAGAACGGTTGGGTGACTCAATTGACCAGATCTGTGATGTTTCTGCTAATTATGGTGGATTTGTGATTTTTTAGCTATTTCAGTTGCGTTATAATGAGTAAAATTAGATTGTGATAAGGAGTTCTGGAGTTGTGTAACGTTGGCTTCATATGTACGGTGGATGAGCGTTTTATACGCGTAACTCCACTTCAGTCACGATATCATCGTGATTTAATCATTGGAACAACAATTCTCTTAGCCCTATATAAACTTTGCTTTTTGGTTTTTTTTTTGAGTTTTTGTTTTTGATTGTTAGTTTCTTTTGACTTATTACTGTTACACTTGTTTTAGAAACCGATGACATGCATAGTGCAATATCAAAACAATTGGTTAGTATAATGAGGTGGAATTAAGGCTTAAACATTTGCTTTATGATAAAGTAGGAGGAAGCAATGAAAAAGCATTAATCTTATTAAAGTGATAGACGAAATTATGTTAGAATTAACTAATAACATATCCATTCAAATTTGGTAAATCGGCTAAATAAGTGGGTGGTCAACTGAAATCAAGTTGTAAAATTTACGCTCACGCGACGTGCGAGCGAGTGTATATATACCTAGTTATTTTTAAAACGAAATGTGTGATTGTCTTTAGTTTTTTGTGTCACTGTTCCGATGTAAGTTTTTTTACAATGTATTATATAAAAATATTGAGTATTTTATTGGATCAGATATTCAGATGTCATAGCGAGTGCAACTACCAATGCTTTACGATTACAACCCGAACCAATTATGAGTGAAAAATATCATTACCAACAGTGGTATTATCGGAACCAGTTTTGGAATTTGCTTTTTGGTTTTGGACTATCTGATTCAATAACAACCAAACTCCTATTGCGTAACACAAGAAAAAACGATCAAACTCCCGTCGCATAGGACACGGTTTTGAGAAGGTTAAGGGGGAGGGGACTCGTTAGTAATTAAATTGCTTCAACATACCCTAAATTACCAAGATAGTCATAATCAAGGGACGAATTATAACAATAAGAAATAGCTTGTCATTTAATAATATATAACTTTTATCTTATTGGTAGTAATTTGTTTGTCAATTTTCGACACCTAAGATTTTGGTCAAATTTTAAACAAGATAATAATTACGAAAATGCAAATTGGATGTGTCGAAAGATTTAATAAGTAAACAAGTATCAAATTGATATGTGCAAGCAAGACCCTTTCTAAACATAAATGTAAATTCGTCACGAAACCTATGTTTCATAAATAGCCAAAATCAAATTTCCCAACAAAATATTATCTTTTAGCATGTCCATAAAAATCTCACTCAAACAAAATACAAACAAATATTACATTTCTTTCATGAGATAAAAAGTCTACTAAAAAATAGACCCGACTCAAGAGAACGATATTTTTAACATATAAAACTCAAAATAAACCATTAACCGAAATTAAAAGTATTTTTATATAATACTAAATAGAGAAGGTAGGTGAGACCTTCTGTACATATATACACACTTTTCAGTTTCTTTTTTCAATAAACTTAAATCATTTTTCTAAATTAAAATTTTGATTTTACATCGTAACGTGTAAGATATAAAACTTTTTTTATATAATGCATAATAGTGTTAATATCACGTTTAACGCGCGTGCGAGACAATGCTACTTTTTTACGTGCGTGACGACGCGAGAATACCACCACAACACACAACACATGCCAATTTCCCCATGTCATCATAGTAACATATGTAACGAAGTCACACCATGTGATTCGTCATGTAAGACCCGACATGTTCTTAATCCTAGTTTTCAACTAAATCAAAGCATCCCTTAAAGGTTCAATATATTGAGTTGTAACATTTATTGAAGAGACAAATATATATACTTATATGTTTGGATTATGATGTATGTTTCAAAACAAACACTCATAAACGGTCAAACCTACTCTCCAGTCCATGATAAAACATTTTCAATAAACTATTCTATCAACTTGCTCATGAAAATATCAAATTGCAAAGTCAAATGATACCAACATAACATGCTGTCATAAATTCAATTTTCTATATCTGTTCATAACTATCTCCCATTTCATTAACTATTTTCACAAATGGGCTCAACAACACTGCAATTATTACTCCTCATACTGCTCATCCATCTTTTGTTTTCAACTGCACAAAATGATGATGGTAAGTTTCAATACTGTTCTATTAGTCTTGTTTATTTGCATGAACATGATCATCATCATATGGTGCAGCTACATATCTTAGAGCTTTGACGAATGATTGGCGTAACACACCCCCGAACTGGGACGATAACTCCGACCCGTGTGGCGGTTGGGACGGTATCACCTGCACAAACTCTAGAGTCACTTCCATGTAAGTTCTTTTATTGCTGATCATCTTAACAAAAAAAAAAAAAAAACTGATTGAATTTTTTTTGGTTATTAAGAACTTTGGCCAGCATGGGTTTGACCGGTTCGTTGACCGGAGATATCGGGCAGTTGACGGAGTTGCAGATACTGTAAGTTTTTATTTGATCAGATAGTTAACTGAATTATTGATTATGTATGTATGTATGTTTGAAGCAGTGTTATGTTATATATGTTTGTTATTTTACATATGTAGAGATTTATCATACAACAAAGGTTTGACCGGGTCTTTGACTCCAGCAATTGGGAGTTTAAAGAAGCTAACAAATTTGTGAGTATTTTAGTTTTTTTAACAAATGATCAGTTGTGTTTTTATAAAAAATTTAACTGATTTTTGTTGTTCAGGATCTTGGTTAATTGTGGTTTTAGTGGTCCACTTCCAGACACACTTGGAAATTTGGAAAGCCTCATTTTTATGTGAGTAACAAATTAATCTTGTTCCTCCAAATGATATGTAGACATCTAATTTTGACCATTTTTAGGTCTCTAAACTCGAACGGTTTCACCGGACGCATTCCACCGTCCATTGGTAACCTTCAAAATCTTTACTGGTTGGATCTAGCTGATAACAAGCTCACCGGAAGCATACCAGTGTCGAGTGGCAGCACTCCTGGTCTTGATATGTTGATTCATACAAAACACTTGTATGTTTGTTCTTTAGTTTTCGTACATTATATCACTAAGTGTATATATTTTCATATGTTTCTGCTAACTTATGCATTTTGTCTATTTTCAGCCATTTTGGAGGAAACATGCTCTCGGGTAGTATCCCGCCAAGGCTCTTTAACTCCAACATGACACTAATTCATCTGTATGTTTCGTTATAACAAATACTCGTCCTAGAAAACAGACGATATCTCATAACATGTCACACTTACCTTTTTTTATGTTTTCGTGAGCAGTCTGTTTGAAAACAACCAGCTTACAGGCGCCATTCCCGAATCACTCACGCTTGTGAGAACATTAGAGGTTTTGTGAGTACCTATCATGACATGATCATATTTCAATCCTTGTTGTAAAACTCCCAAGTGTAACTAATTCGCTTTTTCATGTGATATCAGACGTCTTGATAGGAACCTTTTAACTGGAGATGTTCCTTCAAACATAAACAACCTCACTCGTCTATTTGAAATGTAAGTGTAACAAAACCTTAAAACATTTTCAAGTTATTTAGTTCATTTTCTGATGAATTTGCTCATAGGTTCCTTTCAAACAACCAACTGACTGGCATTGTGCCCGATTTGACCGGTTTGAATGTCCTTAACTACTTGTAAGTAGTAATATTTTTTTGTCAAACAAACTTATACTTGGTTACAGACGGAAAGCTATTAAATACCGATTAATTTCATAATGTCATTGCAGGGATTTAAGCAACAATACTTTCGACCCGTCGGTTGTTCCTTCTTGGTTTACAACTTTACAATCTTTGACCACACTGTAAAATTCTTTAACTAGTTCCATGTCTCTTTTTTCAAATCATAATGGCTGCTCTCTTTTTTTATAACATTTTAAAAATATTTGGCAGTAAGATGTATAGTACAAGCCTTGTAGGACAGTTGCCGGCAGCTCTTTTCAGCATCCCTCAGTTACAGAACGTGTGAGTTGAATTTTGTTAATTTTTACAGTTATATTACTAGATGAAACACTGATGATCTGAAACCCCTTTTTCTTCAGTGATTTAAGTAACAACAGACTTAATGGCACTTTGGATATTGGGTTGAGCCATAGCAACCAACTACAACAGGTCAATTTGCAGAATAATGAAATTGATGATTTTAGACAAAGGAGCCAATACAGTATAGATTTAATGTGAGTTTCCTCATTAAATAGTTCTACAAATGTTAGCTTTCAAAATAAATTTCAACACTTTAGTTAATTCGAGTACACGAAGAAAAACACTCCTTCCTTTTTTCTCCCTTAATCAACTAAAGTGAAACTCGTTATGATCTTTGTGCAGACTAGTAGGCAATCCAATATGTATGGAGACAGGCAATACAGATAAATATTGCTCCCTACCCACAAATACTAGTTCTTCATACATTACACCACCCAACAACTGTGTGCCTACACAATGTAGCAGTTCAGGTCAAGTGTCAAGTCCAAATTGTAAATGTGCATATCCTTACACCGGCAACCTTTTCTTCCGAGCTCCTTCCTTCTCTGACCTTGGAAATTCAACTATGTATGATTCGCTACGTACTGCCATGATAAATTCTTTCAGGAGGTCTCAACTGCCAGTTGACTCAGTTTCAGTAAAAAATCCTACCAAAAATTTGGAGGATTATCTTGTGATCAATCTATTAGTTTTCCCATCCGGAGATGAAAGGTTCAATAGGACCGGGATACTTGGCCTTGGGTTCTCACTTAGTAACCAAACCTTCAAGCCTCCTGCAGCCTTCGGGCCTTACTTTTTCATCGGTGAAAACTATGACTTCTTGCTAGGTAATATATATATTTCTTCCCATTTTATATCATAGCACTTGGTGACAATTCTAACATATTCACTATTAATAAGTTCTAGTAATAAGTAAAACTGTAAAAGGAAATTGTGTAATATGTAAAAAACATTAACCATTTGACCCATCACCAAACCTGCCAATTTTCCACCTCTACTTTACACTTGCGTGTAGTTGGTTAATAAATAATCATCATACCATATGTTGTCATCATGTCACAGGAGCATCGGGGGGAGGACACAAGTCATCCTCCAACACTGGTGTCATTGTAGGAGCAACTGTTGGTGGTTGTGTGCTTGTGGCACTATTAGTACTTGCAGGAATATATGCTTTCCGTCAAAAAGGCCGAGCTGAAAAGGCAACACAGGAAAGCCGTCCTTTTGGTATAATGCGCCACGACTCTTTAACTTTTCAACTAGTTAAATATATAATATTGTTCTGATCATTTTTTTATATAAAACTTGTAGCATTATGGGATACAACCGGTGGAAGTGGTGCCGTCCCACAATTGAAAGGAGCAAAAGCTTTCTCTTTTGAGGAGCTTAATAAATGCACAAACAACTTTTCAGAATCAAACAACATAGGAACTGGTGGATATGGATCAGTAAGTGTGCACATCTCTATGTATTATATGGGCAGTTTATGTAAAACTGGCCATTGTTAAAATGCATGAAATGGGTCATATTTGACACCTCTACATGTACAAATATTTAATAAGGCAATTAAGGTTTATTTTTGCTACATAATGAAATAATGATATTATTTTGTGTAGGTATACAGAGGCAGTCTACCAAATGGGCAGCTAATTGCCATCAAAAGGGCTAAACAGGGATCAACTCAGGGTGGGCTTGAGTTCAAAACTGAGATTGAGCTTCTTTCAAGAGTGCATCACAAGAATCTCGTGAGTCTTGTAGGTTTTTGTTTCGATCAAGGTGAACAGATGTTGGTTTATGAGTATATTGTGAATGGTACAGTCAAAGATAGCCTTTCAGGTAATGTGGTTTTTCATTTGCAAGACAATCATTACCTTTTCTTTTGTAATGTTGATCAACAGTCATGACCAATGCAGGGAGATCTGGAATCCGGTTGGATTGGATAAGGCGACTACGTATAGCACTTGGAGCAGCAAAAGGGTTACAATACTTGCATGATCTTGCTGATCCTCCAATCATACATAGAGATGTCAAAACCAACAATATCTTATTAGACGAACGCTTGGTTGCTAAGGTGGCGGATTTCGGTCTATCCAAATCTTTGGGTGATGCTAATAGGACTCATGTTACAACTCAAGTCAAAGGGACAATGGTTAGTATATGTTTAGGAACTAAGCCTCATCTATGTGTAGAGTTTGATCTCAAAAAGAATGATGTTTGGTTTGATGCAGGGTTACATGGACCCAGAGTATTACATGACACAACAACTTACAGAAAAGAGTGATGTTTATAGCTTTGGAGTCGTGTTGTTGGAGCTAATAACGGCAAGAAATCCAATCGAGAAAGGGAAGTACATTGTGAGAGAAGTGAAACAAGCCATGGACACAAGTAAAGAGCTATACAACCTGCACGAGGTCCTTGACCCGACCATAGGTTTGACCACCCAACTAAAAGGTTTGGAAAGATTTGTAGATGTGGCATTACGGTGTGTTGAAGAAACAGGAGATCGAAGACCAACAATGAGTGAGGTTGTGAAAGAGATTGAGAGCATTATGGAACTCGCAGGTCTTAACCCGAACGCTGAGTCTGCAGCAAATTCAGCAGATTATCCAAGTAAGGGAAGTGAGCATCCTTATACTAATGACAACCTTTTTTCTTATAGCGGTGACCAGTTCTCTACAAAGTTGGATCCTAAGTAGAAATATGTGTACAAGAAACTAGATAGAAAATTTGTTGATTGTCAAATATTTTCTTTTCTTTATTATCAATCTTTAATTTCTGTATATGAGATGTATGAATTACGGATTTGACGTGTGAGGTTTTGTCAATTTTTTTTAAAGTTGTTCATATGTTGTATACACTCCTTTTGAAGCTATTGAAAATGATTTGTATTTGACAGTTCTATCAGTTATATACTGTTATCTCTTCTTCACACAAGTTCAACTGATTTAACTGTCTAACTGTTTATTCAACAACCCTTACAATCATCTAATGATACTACATTCATGCTGATGTCATTTTACTGCTGATGTTGATTTTCATGTCAACCAGTATCATGACCATTAAACAAGCCAACCAGAGGGCTTTGTTTAAGACTTTCCTGCTAAACCGCGCCTATAAATGACCAGCCGGCTTATATATTCATTATGAAAACTTTTGGTCAAATCTATCCTTAGGATACATAGAATAATAAAACATATAATAGAATATTGAACTAATAAATTAACAATGATATGCAAATCATATGACCAACTTAACAACAAAAGGAATGAGACAAAACAGTTGTATTAAATTAGATAACTCTGTCTAGTACAAGTACATGTGGCGGTGGATTTGATGCTTGGATTTAATTGATGAAAACAACGGATTAAGGTGGGAGCAGGTCACCTGTTATTCCATGTAATGTCAACACCAAAAACAAAACAGAAACCATGAAACAGTCTTTTTTGTCTGTTTTTTTGGTGGCAAAACGGTTGGATAGTGTAATGATGACCGGGTCAACATGGGTATCATCGAATTCTTGTTTATTTTTGTTCTGTTTTGGATGGTTGTGTTAAATAACATCAAACTTGACGAGATAGAACGCGTCATTCAGAGTCTATGGGTGTGAAAAATGCTGCCATTTGCTGTCTAGTTAGTTTCTGTTCAAGAAGATATTTTTGAGTTTAGAGAAATGGATCGACGGTTATGGATGATTATTTTTTGCTGTCAAATTATGGTAATCGCAGCAGAAACGGATCCGAATGATAGTAAGTTGTATAGTAATCTTTTTGTAGAGTTTTACGATCTTGATTTGTTGATATGGTCCTTTTGGTATGTACTTGTAGTTGCTGTGTTAAATGCTGTCAAGTCTAGATGGCAAAATCTACCACCTGATTGGAAGGGTTCGGATCCCTGCGGAAGTAGTTGGGAAGGGATCAACTGTACCGACTCACGTGTAACCACCTTGTAAGTTGTTAGGGATGGCAATGGAACGGCTATTAGTACGTCCTAAATGTTTCTACGAATGACAACTGTGTCTGATGTTTTTTATGGTCAGTTAACTAATTGAGTAAAGGTCTAAACGTCCGAAACTCCTATTTGAGACTATTTTGGTGTTGTTTTGATTATGTTCTCATGCTCTTAATGTTTGTTTTGCAGTAACGTATGAATTAGATTGTTAAAAATGTTTAAAAAAGTAGTGATTCAGTTTTTCTTTTGTTCGGTTTATTGCAATAAGCTTATTTGAACCGAATAGTGCGAATCTTTTAACTTTCGAATCTAGTTTTAAAACTTTTAAACTCAAATGAATAAGCACCCGGACTAATACCCGTCGATCTTAGAGGACTAAAAATAACCTTAACCTCTTGATTACAGAGTACTAGCAGGCATGGGTGTGGAAACAGATGACATTGGAGACATACCATCACTATCCATGTTGGAATATTTGTATGTTTTTCATTCTTATTTCATTATTGCTTCTAAATTTTTTTTAATCTTTTGTAAACACAGAATATTTTGTGTGTATTTAGTACATTGTAAGTGAGCATGTATATAAATAAGTGTAGCATGATCTAAACTAAAGCCTAAATAAGTTTTATCATCTATTATGGTTTATACAATGATCTATGCTTGTAGAGATCTTTCCAACAACAAAGGGATAAAAGCTACACTTCCATCATCTATTCAGAATTTGAAGAACTTAACTACCTTGTAAGATTTCGCTATTGTTTCTCAAAACATTGTTTCGTTTTTCGTGTTTAACGACGAGGTACTGTATGCATGTAGAATCCTGGTTGGTTGCAGTTTTAGGGGTCCCATTCCTGATTCAATAGGATCCCTCAAACAGTTGGTGTTTTTGTAAGTATTTCATATGTACAAAAACTGTCCCGTTTCAACTTTAACCCGCTCTGACCCGTTACCAGTTTTATTTCTATATTTATAACGTCGTTGCTAATTTTATTTGTTGCAGAGGTCTCAATAATAACAGCTTTATTGGACCCATCCCACCATCCATTGGTAAATTAACTAACCTTTCATGGTTGGATCTAAGTGATAACCTGCTTTCAGGACCCATTCCGATCTCTAATGGAACAATCCCTGGCCTTGACAATTTAGTGAACGCAAAACACTTGTATGTTCTATCTCTAATATATATCACATTTATGAGTTCACCAAATTCTGAAGCCATTGTTCTCATGCTTGCGGTCATGATGCAGCCACTTGGCAAATAATCAGTTATCTGGTCCCATTCCATCTCAACTTTTCAGCCAAAACATGAGCCTAATACATGTGTAAGTATTGCATTAGCTGCCAAATTTATTTCACATTTTCTTGTTTTGATGTTCATGCTCATTTGTTAACAGTATAGTTAACAACAATCAGTTAGCTGGAGCAATCCCTTCCTCCATAGGAACCGTGCAAACACTTGAGGTGGTGTAAGTATCAGTGCTTGAAATACCATCTGAACTAAATATTTGCAGCTTCTTTACTTATGTTTTTGTTCTTCCGTGTTTTATGTTACAGACGTCTGGATTCAAATTCTTTGAGGGGGGTGGTGCCTCAGAGGCTAACGAGCCTCAAAAGTGTTAGTGAGCTGTAAGTACATGACATAAAACTTAACTATGTTTATTTGGCGGTTGACATTAATTGGAAGATTTATTCAATTTCAGGTACTTGTCAAACAATAACCTGACTGGACCTGTCCCGGATCTCTCAGGGATGAGCTCACTCCTTAATGTGTAAGTTAGTTTAAACATTTGAATCTGGTATATTCAACCGCTTTACTAATCATCCCTTGTTTTCATTTTGCAGGGACATGAGCAATAATAGTTTTGATAAGTCTGACATTCCTACATGGTTCACGCTTCTATCGTTGACCACATTGTAATATATATTCCTAACTGTAGATAACTTTCATACATAGTTTTCTTTAGCAGTGACCATTTCGACCCATTTACCTACAAATCGGTCAATTTGGTCATCTTTATATCAAAGTGGTCAAATTTCGACCCATTTACCGACTGAAAGCAGAATGGGTCAAATGGGTTGGAAGTCAAATGCTATCAATATACATACACACCACCAAATTGCCATTGTATTTGGTATACATTGTAAATATGAATTTCTAAATCCTTACACATTGTTTAATATTGTACTAACAGGTTGATGGAGATGACACAGATCGAAGGAGAAATCCCGTCAGATATCTTTCAACCTCAGTTGGAGAGACTGTAAGTACAAGCAGTAGTTATAAACTAGTTAAAAGTTAGTATTTCATGCTTACTATTTCAACATTATCATATTAAACACAACTAAGATCAATGCAACTTATTACAGTTAAGATACCGCAAGTTTCTAGATTAGAACATTGTAAATTGTAACTAAACTTTTGGCAATAATGAAATGATAAACTAGTCATCTTTCAACCCGGTTCCTTCTTGTTAAGAGTACAGAGTTGGTTGAGTATGAAGTTAGTTAGTTAGTTAGTTAGTTATGAAGTTAGTTAGATGGCTATTTGTATCAACTATCATAAACACTTTTCTGAATTTCAATACTCTCTACTTTCTCTCTAGATTATTAGATTAGATTATGATTTAACACGGTTATCTGTTGACAGGGTGCTAAGCAATAACCGTCTTAATGGAACCCTGGATGTTGGCAACCGCTACAAGGGTGGCTTGATTGCTGATCTCACAAACAATTCCATTACTAACTTCACACAAAATTCTGGATATAATTTGAGCTTATAGTAAGTTCTTATATCTCTGTTATCATATTCCACTTGGTTTTAACTTCCCATCCATTTAGTTTATATCTCAGCAATAAAAATTCCATAGAGGTGGATATTTTGACCCGTTTACTTACTAACGCGTAGATTAGTATTATTGTATTTTATTTCCAAAACATGAAGTCGTCCACGTTTTGTTTTTAACGCATACAAGTTATTGTAATAGTAAACTTTTTCTACATGTCTAAGGCATTAGTCAATCAATGCTAAAAAAAGTTTAAAGTGGACCACATTTTCTACCTAATGCTAGTAGCTTTACAAATGTGTTTCACAAACTTATACAAGCTTTTTACTACTATGCAGTCTCGACAACAATCCAGTGTGTGAAGCCGGATCAACCGAAAGATATTGTGAAGCTGGAAGGCCCAAACCACCAAACGCTTTACCATCAAACACTTGTCCACCTCTGCGTTGTGGTTCGAATAAAGTTCTTAGCCCAAACTGTAAATGCACAAACCCATACACAGGAACCTTATTTTTTTTCTCTTATTCCTTCTCAAACTTGGACAATGCAACCTATCATAAAACTCTTCATGATACTTTGATATCAGCCTTTCAGTCCAATCAACTTCCAGTCGACTCAATTTCTTTTTCTAATGCAACTGTCAATGAAGATAAATATCTGCAGTATAGACTGCACATCTTTCCTTCAAGTCAAGATTTTTTTAGCCGATCAGCAGTCGCTTCAATCGGGACAGTAATCAACCGCCAGCTCTTTTCTATCCCTTATTATGGACCGTTATTCTTTCTTGATGACAAATATTGTTGCTTTCCAGGTATATATTCAAGTTAATTATACATAATAAAATGTTGTTTTATTTTTATATTTTTTCTGATCTTGAGCATCTGCAGAGAAGAAGTCGTCAAAGCATGGCATTATCATTGGGGTTGCTGTTGGTGGTTCTGTGATCTTATTGCTTATAGCATTGGTTATAACTTACGCGATCTATAAGAAAAGACAAACAGCAAAAACAAAACAGAATAATCCTTTCGGTAAGATGAACTTTGGATATAGATAAGATATTATAGAGGTATTTCAACCCATAAATTTCAAAACAGGCCTATTTGGGTTATGGTTTATCCTTAATGGGTCAAATAAAAAATAAGCGAAAAAGAAAACGGGTCAAATGGTTAAACGTTGTCAGGAGCGTATATTTTGCTTATAGCCTCCTACATAGTATTAATTTCAAAAAATAGATTATTATGGCACAACATAGTGTTTGTAGTCATATTTAACACATCATGTTGATAAAATTTTATAAATAATTTACACGATGGTAAAATATGTTTGCAGATCAACCCAACCTAACACGATTATTTCGGATTCATTTTTAAAGTAACCTGTTTTGACTTTTGACCCCTTAACCAACAAGCCCAATTTTCCACCTCGAGCTTATAGTCATCTGTTTACAACAAATTAACTGTTACTCTTACATTTTTAATTGTTTTGATAATGCAGCATCTTGGGGATCTAATGGCAGTGATGCAGGCGATGTTCCTCAACTAAAAGGAACAAGATGGTGTTCATTTGGAGAACTCAAAAGATGCACCAACAATTTTTCAGAAGAAAATATGATTGGATCCGGGGGTTATGGGAAGGTATCATGATGACATAGCTATGTTAGATTTTTATTTTTTTTCCAATAAGTATTTTATTAGTGCTGTTACGTCTTGGTTCTCTTAGTTATTCGTAAGGGGCGTGTTTCTAAAACATGAATGATGATGAATGACAGGTGTATAAAGGGACTCTTGACAGTGGTCATGTAGTTGCAATCAAAAGAGCTCAACAAGGGTCATTACAGGGTGCACAAGAATTCAAAACTGAAATTGAACTTCTATCACGCATTCATCATAAAAACGTCGTATCACTTGTGGGTTTCTGTTATGAGCAAGGTGAACAAATGCTGGTCTATGAGTACATTTCAAATGGAACTCTAAAAGATAATCTTACAGGTTTATTTTCTTATTTCCTGGCTTTTAGTTTCATTTATACCAATTAATCATATTACAAAAACTGAAGACTTGAAGAATATTTAATGCATTGATATAAATATCAGAGAGGCAATTTTAACCCATTTACTTATTATTAGGTTTGTTTTGTTGTGTTATATCTTTGAAAGACCACATGCTTAGAATAAAACCATTTCTTGTCAACTAACGCGGCTCGACCCGTTAAGCCTTTATAAAATAACTATATGTTTTGACCGATCACCCAACCCGCAAAGATTCAAGAACGAAATCGTGTTTCCATTTCTTACATAAAAGAAATTTCAAAAGTTCAAATTTCTTGCAGGGATGTCAGGAATGAGGTTGAGTTGGATGAAGAGACTTAAAGTTGCTCTTGATTCTGCCAAAGGTGTGACATACTTGCATGAACTTGCAAACCCGCCAATTATACACAGGGATATCAAATCTAATAACATTCTGCTGGATGAGCATTTGAATGCCAAGGTTGCTGATTTTGGATTATCTAAACTTTTGGGAGATGAATCAAAAGGTTATGTCTCTACTCAAGTTAAGGGGACATTGGTAAGTGTTCAATCCTTTAGACCCATTTTATTTTCTTTTGATACAATAGTAATGTATGTTTTGAATAAAACAGTATATAGGAGGATGTATGCATTAAAAATACTTATCAGGCAACTTTCAAGCCTTTTGACCCGTTCCCTTTTTATACGATTTGTTTGACATTTAAAACTATCAACCCATTCATAAGTAAATGTGTCAAGATTGCAGTTGATTGATCCTTTCTAAATGCAGGGTTACATGGATCCCGAATACTACATGACCCAACAACTTACAGAAAAGAGCGATGTTTACAGTTTCGGGATTGTATTATTAGAGCTGTTAACTGCAAGATCACCAATACAAAAGGGTAAATACATAGTAAGAGAGGTCAAAGAGGCGATTGACAAGTCAGGAGATCTGAACGGGCTTTACACGATTCTTGATCCATCTCTTGGTTCATTCCATAAACTTGGAGGTTTGACCAAGTTTGTGAACCTGGCAATGAACTGTGTCCAAGATTCAGGAGTTGACAGACCGAAAATGGGAGAAGTTGTGAGAGAGATCGAAAACATTATCGATATGGCAGTTTTAAGCCTAGATGTTGAATCATCATTGACTTTCTCAAGTCAAAATACAAGAAAAGTTGGGGACCTTTATCATCCATATGGTGATTCGGTTTCGGATGCAAGCAGTATGTCTATACCATTTGAAACAGAACTCCGCAGGTGAACGTTGATCCTGCTTTTACATGATGGGATCATTGTACTGTTATGTATAAAAACAGTCGGAACAAAATTTATAAGGTGTAAATTAGGAGTATTAAAACTATATATCTTTATTCTATGTTGTTACTGTAGTATTTTGGTCTACAATACAAGCTAATAATACTGATATAACTTTTTTTATATATGTGGAGTTAGATTTGTTTAAACTACAGTGTCATACATTAAAACATAAATAATGTGGTTTTCACTAAGATCAAGTTTAAGTAGGAAAATGAAACAGTTATATAAGCGCACGTGTTTATTATTTTAGTATAATACACAAGACAGTTATATAACCACATAATCACATCTATGGAGTATCCACTACGAGCTACGTTGGCTGGCCTGGTCAGATTGTTGATTAGTGATCGTTAACGGCTGGCCAGTCCATTTAAGAAACACACAATTGATAAGCTCACTTCAGCGAACAGTGTGACAGATTAGAGGATAAAAAGGTACCAAAAATATAGAAGTACTAATCTTTGAAAATGGAGTAACATTTGCCATTTCACAAATACTAACGAGTAAAAGTCAAACCTTTACACAGTAAAAAAAAAGCAGACTAGGCATAATTTCATGGTAGATATCAAACAAATACCATGTCACCAAATCAGAATAGACACAAACTGAGTTTGTTATTTATAATTCACTTCAGAAGTGTTGGACTCTAAATTTCCATTCTCCTTGAATCGGGTCATACGATATGAACTCAGCACCTTGTGCCGCTGCTTTCTTCTTTAGCATCTCTGTGTATTTATCGACCTTTGACCCTTCAGTGTACTGCATTCCAGTCTTTTTATCAACGCATTTGATGTTAAGAAGCGTAATCTCAGCTGCTTTGTTAAGGCCTTCACCCACCGGCGGTTTCTTGCTCTCATCCGTATACACAATCACCTCTCGATTGTTGAACTGGACATGAGTTTCAATATCAACCTTTCTCAAGTTTGTTTCCCCTAAGAACTTGATACTGCCATATCCATGGCGTCCAACAACAAAGTCCTTTACACGCATGCAAAATCCTGGTGCGGCTCTTTCTTTTGCTTCTAGCTCTGAAATGTGAGGATGTGTGTAGTAATCGGGTTGTTGAAGTTTTGATGGTACGTCAAGGACTGTTGTAAACAATTGAGTATCTTTGGCTGGACCATCTGAAAAAATCAGTTAAAATATGACTACAAATATTAATCTTATTTCAGAACATTTTATTTTATGAAATGGGTAAATATTTCTTAAACCATCCAACCAAAAGGGCAGGATGTGATCGAACACTTGTCCCAAGTGTGAAGTTTTATAAATACTAATGTATTATAATGACTATATTATCAAAATAATAATTTAATATTAATAATAACAGATGCAAAAAATATATATGTATTCAGATCAATATTTTCATCTTGTCTGAGATAAAAATATAAAAGAGCACACTGCGAGGTATTAGACATCTGAAAACACTTTGGGTGAGTTAGAACCCCATCGACCCATTTGACCCGCTTCAGTTTTAGCCATGTTATAAAACTGAACCCATTGGAGATAAAATTCAACCCCCTTAAGGCAAATGATTCTAAATGCTACCACTAATGTCTACTGTAGTCCAATAAAAAATATAAAATAAATGTGTGAAGCATTTAAAATAACATGCTAAAAGAACTTACCTCTTTCGCTCTCATATATGCTACCGGAGAAGTTTTCTTCATGGATGTTTTCAATCGTATCCTTCGGTGGCCACTTTTCAGGACAGACCATCAATGCCCTCGGATTCTCCCTTGGAGCATAGACAGCAACTGGTATCTCCTTGGTGACACTAAAATATGGTTTCTGCATAGTCAATGAAAATAAACAGTCATGTTCAACATGCTTTGGTACCCTTTCTTCTCTTTATTATTTCTTCCTTCACTGTAGTTATTTTTTAGGCAAATTCCATTTTGCAGCATACTCACCTTTGAAGCATTTAATTTTGGGTCATATTTCCGAACTGGCAGCTTGATTCTTCCAGACAAATGCCTATTATTCGGCAAGGAATATTTGACTGGAGCAGGCTTGTCTTTAACCTGTTAGAAGACATTGTTCAAATATTAATCTTGATAATTCTGATAACACAGTATTTCAAATATCAAATACCAGAAGATCATTAAATCTGCTTCATAATAAACAACAGTGAAATACATGCTATACTTACAGGTAAGCTGGATATGCCATATTGAATTGATTGTTTCGATTGTGAACCATCAAAAACCATATGAGGAATTGGAGGAAGTGTTCCAAATGGACTTGTAGCGGATGATGGTTTTCCGGTGCTTTTAATCTGGGATGGAAACCTGAAAATAAAGAAACCATGAGTCAAACAAGTCAACAACATGAAACGATGTAACATGATATAGCATGTTTAGGTACAAGAGCTTACGGTTGAGAAAAAGAGCTTTGACCAATAATTTCACTTGTTCCATTAACACAGGGGTTAAATAAAGTTGTCGGTTGGTTGAAAGTTGAATTCAACCCAGAGCTTACAGGTGCAACCAAACTTAACTTATCAGCTGCAGTTGAGGTGGATACAAAAGGTCCATCAATTGGAGTTGACCACAAAGCATTTAAAGAAGATGGCGTGCTATCTGCACCCCTGGTGAATGCTGTAAAAGTGGGATATGAAGAAGACGTATGAGCAGCTAATGAAGTGGAAGGGTTTGAAAAGGGATTATGATTCAAAGGTGAAAGTGAAACTGATGCAGCAGAGGTAAGGGTTGTTCCCGAACCAGATGAGTTGAATAAACTCAAAGGGGCTGCATTAACAGCAGTAGAGGCTGGAGGATTAAAATTTGTTCCTGGCCTGAACAGATTGAATGAGCTTGAAGACGTATCAGTGGCTAGTGAAGTGGATGAACTTGTAAAGGGATTATTATTTGTAGGTGCAAATGAAAATGATGATGCAGTAGAGGCTGGAGAGGTAAGATTTGTTCTGGGAGTGAACAGGTTGAACGAGCTTGAAGACGTATGAGAAGCTACTGAAGTGAAGGGGGTTGTAAAGGGATTATGATTCAAAGGTGCAAGTGAAACTGATGATGTAGTGGAGGCAGGAGAGGTAAAACTTGTTCTGGTCATGAATGGGTTCAACGAGCTTGAAGAAGTATGAGTGGCGCTGGGTACTGAAGTGAAGGGGTTTGTAAAGGGATTATGATTCAAAGGTGCAAGTGAAACTGATGATGTAGTGGAGGTGGGAGAGGTAAAACCTGTTCTGGGCATGAATGGGTTAAACGAGCTTGAAGAAGTATGAGTGGTGCTGGCTAGTGAAGTCGAGGGGTTTGTAAAGGGATTATTATTCCAAGATACAAATGAAACTGATGATGCATTAGAGGCGGGAGAGGTAAGATTTGTTCTGGGAGTGAATGGGTTGAATGAGCTTGAAGGTGCAGATGTAACAACAGTGGTCCAACCAGTGTTTGCAGAGTTCGAAAAGTTAAGTGGCTGTGAAGGGGGAAAAGTAGATGGGCCAGGATAGTTCCAGGTGGGTGTTTGTGTGGCTACTGAAGGGAATGCTTTTTCAAACAGGTTAGGTTTCACGGGTGTAGAAGAGACTGAAGTAGTTCCCCATGATGCTGTCGTCAAATTAGTAGCCGGTGATCTTGACTGTACTGCTGAAGAACTTAAGCCAAACAAACCTGAAATGAAACATAAAAGATTAGATAATTGTAACTAAACTTTAACAAAATCCTATGAATTCAAACGTACCTTTTCCAGAGACGTTGCAATCTTCCCACCTTAATTCTTCATGGCTTTTACCACTGTAAGCAGGCATGGCGGAAATTGATGCGAGTTTCTCTACACTAGATGGAGCCGCAGCAGTTTGTTTATAAACTGCAGTTCTGCTTCCTGTTACTTGGCCCAAATTTGACTGTTCAAGATTATATGTTAATCTTGTGGCTGCAGCTCCTGTCAAACCATGTAAATTACAGCAAAAAGCCACAACCAGTAACTAATAAAGTTCATGATAATTAAGGTCTCGAAGTCTGAAACAAAACGCTCTGTAGGATTTGAACCTACGACATTGGGCATTAAAGACCCATATTCTGCCAAGCTGAATTAAGAGCGCTTTTGAATTAAGTTCGTTAAATCTAAATATCCAACTCATATACCACCATGATCAGCGCATGCGCATAGAATTATCGAATCAATAGATACCAACGGCTTACTTATCAACGCAAGGAGACCAGCATCATAGGCGATGCTAAGCTTCTTTGATCGAGTATCAATATTAAAGAAACATCAATGTACGTTTAGCCATATAAGTATTAAGTTTTCTAGGTCTCCCTAACACGCTAGCAACGAAACAACTCAGAATGAATTAGTAAATTAGTCAAGAGCATTTAGGATAAATCAAAGATATAAAAAACCATGTTTTTCAATAACAATAATATAATTCATACCAACAAATTCCCAAACCGTATGATGATCGAGTCGTAAAAGGTGGTGAAGTTTGACAATGCCATGGGAAATTGAAGCAAATGGATCTTCTATCGCCTAAACACTCAAATCTCAACAAAATAGTGACATAAAACACATACGATGAATTTTTTTTTTTATAGCAAATTTCACAATCACAAAATCAAAACATATATAAAAGATGCAATGCAAAAGGATTAAAAATTCTAACACCAATTCAATTTCGTTGAAAAAAAATACCATTAACCGAAAATCCAGTATACGATGGAGCAGAAAATGTAGGGGATGATGAAGCAGATCCTTGCCCTAACAAAAAAACTCAATTGCATAAGACAAAAAATGATGTAAAAATAACAAATGAAATTGCGTTACATCAACAAAACAAAATTGAGGACTTACATGAAGTAGCAGTAGCAGTTGATGGAAACATTGTCGAATTGGAATTGAAATCAGGATCTAAATATGTTCGAATCAAATTTGTGATTTTGTTTTGTGAATTGAATGATGCAGGCGGTTGGTTATATATGTTTCCCTTCCCGCGTTAATTGACGAGTAGCTTTGATATAAAGCTGTGTTGTGTTGTGTTTCGCTTACGGTTAAAGCTACGTTTTTTTATTTCTTTTTGAGTAAATTACAGAAAAGGTCCTTTAGGTATGGATCAAGTTGCAGATTTAGTAATTAAACTTCAGTAATTACAATAAACATCCTTTATGTAAGAGGTTTGTAACACTTTCGGTCCTTTACACTAACTTTTGTTAGATTGTTAGTTAAATCATATGTTTAATGAACATTTTACCCTTCAATTTTATATTTAAGCAAACAAAAAATATAAAAGAAACCAAATAATAAAAAAGTTCATTTACTTTACAATCATCTCATATTCATCTTTCTTCTGAAACATGTCCTTGTAACGTCTTTATCTTTTCATCTCTCCCTCTCAAATTTGAAATCCTTCATTTTCAAAACTTTAAATTAAACTAGGTTCCTTCTTTTTGTCATCAAAGCCCACGACCACCTACACCACCCCTATTTTCCACCATTTTCATCAATTTGCCACATTCATCGGAAAAACGCATACCCACACCTTCAAACAGAGTTTTGTGACCGTTCAGACCACCACCGAACATGTGATATATGTTGTAGAATCAAGAACCCAACTGGATATATATCATTAGACATTTTAAAATCTTTGATTTTACATTATCAAACTTTAGTAATCAAATGGACAAAAAATGATTTCACTAATTCGTCTTCCCCAAAATTGAACCACCATTCACCTTCCTCGCTGGCCACCATAACGATACCCTCCTCTGCCCTTGCCCGTGGCTATCTCCTAGACCACTACAACCAATGAGTTCACAGCAAAGTTGAACTACGAAGATGTATAGTTGGGGTGGGAAGCCATTGTTTCCTTTTCTCCTATGATAAAGAACCTTAGATTGTGACATTTTGATAGTTCTTATATCTGATTATCAATCATCATACCATCATGGCACCATGTGAACCGAACTTTAGTTAATTTTAGTCATCAGGATTAATGAAAAAGATGAAGGGATCAGGAATTCAGTGTAGTAGATTAGTAGCAAACCTTTATCCTCAATATTAACTGTTTATATTTTCTGAAATGGAAGAAGATGAACCAGTGGAGTGGTGGGGTGACTAAAATAAAGTTAGCTTGGAAGGAAGAAGATTACGGTGGAATGGTGGGAAAATAAAAGAGTTTTTTTTAATATACTGTTTTCTTGTTTGTTTAAATTAAAATTGAAGGGTAAATTTGTCATTAAACATATGATTTAACTAACAATCTAACAAAAGTTAGTGTAAAGGACCTAAAGTGTTACAAACCTCTTACATAAAGGAAGTCTGTTGTAATTATTGAAGTTTAAGGACCTAATCCGCAATTTTATTCATACATAAAGGACCTTTTCTATAATTTACTCTTTCTTTTTTTTTTTATTAATGATGGATGGATAAGGATTTTGCTTATATAAGGGTGGTGGGTGTGGGGTGCGGGTACCTATGCGGGTAGCCCGTACCCGCGCAGTAACACCGCCGCCGCCCCCGCGGGTAGCGCTGCGGGTAGGGGGTCACGGGCACCGGTACCCGTTGAAATGTTCTCCAAATTCGAACGTTGGTAGGGGGCCCCACATATTCCAACGGCTATATTAAAAAAAAAATTTTACACTATAAATATTACACCCCATTTCATTTTATAAATCACAAAAAAAACACTCTCTTTAATCTCAAATACTCAAACAAACCCCAATATTATTTTCCCATGGATGCTCCAAGAAGATCAACATCAAGAGGCGGTTCACAAAAAAGATCCGGTCGAGGACGGGGCACCGGTTTGAGTCGGGGTTCGGGATCAAGTGACCCTCCTCCTTATTTCCCACAAATGCATTAACAACAACCCCAATTCCCGATGATGCAATCAGCACCGGGTCATCAATTTAATTACTCACTCCAAGACGACTGGTCGTTCGACCCGTTTGGGGCTCGGTTCAATACGCCACAACCAAGGGATCAATATAGCCAAGGAAGCCGAGCAAATTATATCGATTATAACGATTATAACGATTATAACGATTATGAAGCCGAGGAAAACCAAGATGGTGTGCCCGAGACACAACAATTTCAAAACATTCACGTTAATGATGATGATGATGATGATCAAGAAGAGAATTTGGCGGGCGAGAGGGCTAAAAAAGTTCAAAAATTTGCTGGTCGAGCCGAACGACAAATTTGGACTCCTAATCAAGAGGAGAATTTGGCGAAAGCTTGGGTGCACATTTCCGTCGATAAAAAAGTCGGAAATCAACAACCGAGAGATGGTTTTTGGAAACGGGTTTTAAAACATTATGCAACTCTCGAAGGTGGTAGCACCCGGACACATCATCAACTCAATTCTAAGTGGACCAGTTTGAATACAAAATTGGCTGTCTTCAACTCTACTTATATCAACGCGGTATGTTTTAAATATATTTACATACTAAAATATTGTTTTTATTAGCTTTATTTACATACTAAAATATATTATTTATTAACTTTATTTAGGCGCGTGTGATTGGTAGCGGAGGATCGGATAAAGATGTTCTGATGAAGGCGTTGAGTGATTACCAAACAAGATACAAGACGCATTTCAGTCACATTAAGGCTTGGGATATTGTGAAAACGCAACCGAAATGGCTCGAACAACCGATGCTCGATCAAATTTCAAGCTCCTCCTCCAGGAAAAGAAAATCGACGGACTCCGAGAACGCATCCACAAATGACGATGCTCACACCGCTCATTTTCCCGACCTCAACGAAGACGCCACACCACCGACACCTCATCGTCATAAGGGGAAATCAAAGAAGGGTGGCGAGAGTTCTAGTCACGGTGGGTGGCTCGACAAGTTTACGAGCTACACGTCAAACAAATCGGATTGGTTAAAAAATTTTGTTACCTCCGCAACAAAAAAACACGAGCGGAGCGTAAAATTGATGGATACGCAAGAACGAATATGCTTGGAGGAAGAGTATGATAACGATCTCAAAAAATTTACAAAATCACACGACCACCTATCGGGTGATATGTTGGAGCTAGTGTTGGCCCGTAAACGAGAGATCGCCGCCAAACATGGTTGGACTTGCAATTTTTAGGTTTATTTTTTTTAGTGTTTGTCTTTTTTCTTTAAATGTTTGTCTTTTTTTTAAAAAAAAGTTATTGTAATTTGTTAGTTTTTTTTATTTAATGAATGGTTTTTATTATATATTTTTAATTGTTAGTTTAAAGTTATTAAAATAAAAAATTTAAAAAAAAAGTGAGGGTATGAGGGTATTGACACCCACCAAAAAAAATGTGTGAGGGTAGTGTGAGGGTAGTTGTGAGTTGGAGGATTATTATTGGTGGGTTGTGAGGGTAGTGGGAGTAAGGATTAACCCACTCCCACCACCCTAATATAACAAACAAATACAGGTAAAGCTAATTAACAAATGTCGTTTTGGTTTCAGTGTTTTGATAGTGTTAATAGTTTCACTCTCAACTTAATAGTTTTGGTCCTTGTGATCTTATTTTTTTAACAGAAATGATCCTGAACACTAACTCCATCTAATTTTTCGTTAATTCTCCCTCACATGCGGAGTAAAAATGTCATTTCTCCAACATTTTTTGACATGCGACTGAATAAAAATGTTAACTTGCATAATAAAAGAAGGGGGAAATAACATTTTTACCCCTCGGATGCTGTACGCGCTAGAGAGATTTAACGGAAAATTGGATAGAGTTAGTGTTCAAGACCATTTCTGTTAGAAAATAAAATCACAATCACCAAAACTGTTATGATATGACTGAAACTGCTAATGGTATCAAAATACAAGGACCAAAATTGTAGTTTACTCTTAACAAACTAATTTTAAATTACCAAGATAATGTTTGACTTTAGTATAAACTAGGTTGAGCTTCGTTGCGGTGGCTGGATCTTAGTTGATATACTTATCATGGGGTATACTATTATGTCTCGCAAGTCACAACCCAAGGTCATTAAAGTAATTTAAAAATCAATTAGAAAAGAATATAAATAGAAAAAAATTTTCTAAAAAGAAATAAAAAAAAGGAGGCGCGCAACCTAGTCCACCTAAATCACATTTGTGTAGTATTGATTATCGACGATCACTAGTGACAGAGCTAGCCCAAAAGTTGAGGGGTATCTCAAAAAAATCCTTGTACGTTCATACAATAATTAAAAAAAGGCTAAAAAACAAACAAAAGCACATACCTAATAGATTTGTCCTATTGGTTCTTTTATAGCTTGAAATCGAGTCATTACATCCTCGTTTGTTTAGCAAAATTATCCTTCTATCACACAAACTAAAGCACTGTTCAAATATCCGTCACACATTCGATTGCACAAATCCGTCTTCACACGTTTGGATTTAGAAAAACATATTTCAATGGTTGCGGTCACAATCGGTAAAACCAACACAAGCTTAAATATCCGATAAACCAAAGGAAACAAATGATTTTTCCTAGTTTAGAGGAAAACATAATGCTCCCTTAAATTTGAAGTATCTTGACTATTTTCTTTACCCATTTTAGATTTTACAAGTATTATTCTCATTTAAAGATTGAACAAGTTAAGAATCTTTTCTTGAAAGATAAACACTTGATGTTGCATAAAGTTGTTTAGAATATTGATGTAAGTTTAGATAAGAGAAATAACACCCGGATTCAAAGAGATGTTAATAAATCTCTTTACATCCTTTCCTCAATCCTCCTATCGAGAGTTTTTCTTCACTATAAACAACTCCCTAAATGGTATGGATCACCATTACACCATTTCTCTATTCCAAGGAAGAGATAACCTTCTACACTATACTCACACAAGAGCAAGCTTTACACTTCTTCACTAATTTAAAGATAGTGACTGTCTTCTTCACTAATCTCACCTAGAGATTAGCTTTACATTTATGAATCAATACTATATCAAGTTAGTATGATTCCCTAACACTATAATACTATATCAAAATAGTGTTTTCTAGACATATACAAATTAGCACTATATCAAGATAAGTGCATCTCAACCTCTCACAATAACAAGTACGAGACTATAGCATGATAGTTCATCAATTGTCCTAACCCAACTCTATATCAAGATAATGTGTTCACCACCACTATATCAAGATAGTGTATTACTAATATTACATCAAGATAGTGTTTTACAAATACCCATTTGAATGTAGTATTTAACTTTGAAGCTTGACCCTTTCAATCTTAATAACTCTCTTAATCTTGATCACTTGATTTGATCTTCATCTTTATCTCTCATGATGTAGTAGCATGTATAGAGAGAATTCTATCTCTTAAGCGTTTTAGAGAATCAAAGGCTTGATTAGCGAACATGTGGACTTGTGCTTTTTATAGGCAAGATGATAAAACATCCTAATCATACAACGGTCGTTTCCACGTTCATCAAATTTTACATCCATTAAAAATTTTACACATTGTACTTTACACTGAGATATGTTTGATTTGTTTTATAAGAATAATCATATGTCGAATGAAGCGAAAACAGTTACAGTGGGTATGGTTGATGACGCTATGGGAGGGGTATGTGTTCCTTGTGGAGGTGGCAATCAAATCACTGAGCCGACTTGTGTGGGAATTCTATCTAAAAATGTGCCAACTAATATTAGATTGAATGTGAGAAATTGGATAACTATTATTAATAACTAGATTGATACCGGTGTACTACACGGGATTTCAGTTTTATATGTTTTTAACTAAATTTAAGTATCAATTTTATTTTTAACATATCCCCTGTTAAATCGGTTTGGATATTTACAAATATTTTCCTATAAAAAAATATATGCTAAACTAAAGAAATTATCTATAATAATTGGGAAATTTTTTATTTGAATGTATCGGGTTAGAAAATAGTTTATGATAAGTGCCAAATTTTTAATTTCAACATATCGGGTTAGGAGGTAATTCATGATAATTTGTAAATTTTTAACTTGAATAGATCGGGTTACGAGATAGATTATTATAATTGCTAAATTTTTATTTGAAAACATATCGGGTTAGGAGATAATTGATGATAATTTGTGAATTTTTTATTTGTACATATCGGGTTATTTTGAATATTGAGCATACCATGACCCGTCATGAAATCCTCCATCAAATTAAATTAGAGGATGACACATGAGCAAAATCCTATGTGGACTAGTTAGAATGTTGACATGTAAATAAGTTACTTAATTATTAGAATAAGTAGATTTGAATTTGAAGTATAAAGAGACGGTGAGGTTGATTAGAATAAGAATATGGATAAGGGGATGGTGGGTTGAGAACAAGGGCAAATACAGAAAATTTTGTCACGTGATGCAAATTGTGGCTCCAGTCTAGTTAGGTATGTAAAAGGAACAACAAATGAAAAAAATAGAAGATTTAACTTATGGGGTAACTTTATAGAAACATAACCAAGTTTTGGTTTTGTTTCAATTAAATCACTCACACTTTGTTTTGTTCCAATTAGGTAACTTATCTTTAAGTTTTGTTCTAATTAAATCATTCAATTTCAATTAAATAATTTATCTTTAAATTTTGTTTCAATTAAGTCACTCAAATTTTGTTTTGTTTTAATTAGATAATTTAAATTTACTTTAATATTTCAATCCTATATATGTGAATATTATTTTTTTTAAAATTTTGAAACATTTTAAATAAATGAAAATTTATACAAATTCCAAAAAAAATGAAAAAGAAATGTTTTTTAATTATAATTTGTGTGTAAAAATATAATTTTTACATGTTATACAAGTTAATTATTTATGATTAAAACATATTTCTAAAGTCAAGTTACTTAATTGAAACAAAACGTAAAGATAAGTTGCTAAATAGAAACAGAACAAAATTTAAGTGACTTAATTGGAACAAAACTTAAAGATAAGTTACCTAATTAAAACAAAACAAAGTTTGAGTGACTTAATTGGAACAAAATCAAAAGTTGGTTATATATGTTTTTGTGACATTTCCCTTAACGTAACTCATAAAAACACTTATTAAAAAGAACTAGCTATACAATCGATCCACACGATGCGAAGATCTTGTCTCGCCTACGTGACTTTGTCACACACGTTAATATAAAAAATATTATGTTTCGCACGTTACAGTATAAACTCAAAGTGCGTGATATATAAATGACACGTATATATCAAAACTTAAATGACAAAATAATAACTAGGTGTAAGCCAAATGGTTAAAGTAAAAAATATATCAAAATAAAGAAAGAGTAAAAATCGTAAGCATGTCAAAGTTGAGTTGGGAAGCCAAAGCTTAAAACTAAAAAAATATGAAGACTAATTTAGCAATTTAGAGTATGAATAATTTGGTAATTTACAAGGTTTATGGTCGCCGACCTTGCAAATTAGAATTATATAGATTTTGTAGCTTTAGATAAATAACAATAAATACTAAATTTTCCGTTAGTGAAATACACGGGTAACTAACGTAATGAGTAATAGTAAACATAATACTCTATTTGTGAATTTGTTATTTAAAAAAAAGACTTAGCAAGAAAGGAGTGGTAAGAAACTTCACTTTTTAAACAAATATACATGGAAGATAAAATTAAACTTATTTTTTTAGCATTTAAAATCATATTTTAAACCTAGTAGGCCAAATTTACACCACAAAAAGTACCATGATGTCCTGATTTGTACAAGAGACACGCTGAATGAAAACTTACCAAAAGTGCCCCTAATTTACTTCAAAAGTTTACCAAAAGTGCCCCATTATACACCAAATTTACCATAAAATACCTAATTTTGCAAAACTTACTTGGACCCTATGGGGGCATATGCACCCCCTACTTTGGTAGTGTATCCGTCTGTGGTTGAGAAGAGAACCGTAAGACATATACTCATGCAATCTCATGAGGGGATGATTAGTCGCTTGATTCAAGAAAATATGTATACTCGTTGGCTCGCGCGATGCGCAAGCCTTTTTTCGTCAGCTAGTTCCTCATATTCGATTTCATGTTCGTGAATCCTAGTTACCATCTTTGTTCACACAATTAAAAAGCCACTTTTTCAAAACATTATCATAGCCATATGTCATCCAAATGATAAATGATATTAGACTAAATCGTCACAAATAATATGGTTACAACACAAAATAAGTAGAGAAAGGGGTACCTTGTAAAACACAAACAACAACATTTGTACCCACAACTAAAGAACATGTATCTTTTCTTACTCGGTTGTACCCATATTAAATTAAGTGGTAACCATGATTGACTGGGTAAAGTAGCAAGCCAAAAAACTGTGGTGTCAATATGTGAAACAAAAAACTAACTGAACTGCTGAACTCCTTTGCTTTTTTAAATAAAGAGAAGAATAATGGGTTTTTTTATACAAGAAAATGAGCCTATTGCAACCTTTTTTGATAAAAAAAATTGGTTGTATTACGTGAAGTTACATTAGACCTATTGCAACCTTTTTGTTACATAACGTAACTATTTTTTTTACATAATGCAACTTTTTTTTAAATGCAACATTTTTTTAAATGCAACTCTTTGAAAAAGAGTTACAATAGGTAACAAAAAGGTTACATCAGGTCTAATGCAAATGGTTGCAAAAAAGTTACAAAAAGATTGCAATAGGTTCATTTTTTAGTAGTGATCGTTTTGATGTTCGAGAAGATTTATTAAACAAGATAGTGGAAGGGCTCCGGGTGGGAAAAGAAAATCAACCTTTGTTATAGTTTTATTTAACTTTTACAACTTTTTAAAGTTATGAAGGCTCAAAGACGAGTCTTTTTAAAAGATGGGGAGAATCATATGGGTGATGATCTAGGATCTGAACCGGATATGTAAATCTCTAACTAATCTTCAATATATATTATGTAAATCTCTAACTAATCTTCAATTGAGATCCCACTCTAGATTCTGTTCAAAGCCTGGATCATCAGCCTTATCAATTCATCCCCATGATCCTTCGTTTTGGTTTGGGAGTGGAAGGGAAGAGAGAATAGAAGAGAAAATAGTGAGGTCATTTTAAAGGGTTGTTAGTCATGTCACATAGAAGATGGTTCAGACCTTTTAACCATTCAGCACTTAATGATTCTGATTTTGTCAAATAGTCCCTTGTGTTTACATCCTAACAATGCTAAAAATGTATAGTTGATGGAGTTAGAAAGAAACCTATGTTACACCTAATCAATATATGAACTTACAAAGAGTTTTATTCTAATCTAGTCTCACCAAAGAACTAATCTACCTAATCAATCACTAAAAGGAAACTATCAGCTACTAAGATAGAAATAACACAAATCAAAGATAAAACAAAATGCTTTGGCCATTTTTTTCTTTCCTATCCTTTGAAACATACTTATGTTGACAAGTTAAATGAAAACAAAAAAAGCTACAAATTAATAAGTTTGGAACTTGGGATTTAAAGTATTATTGACACATTAAAATGTAAACAATGAAAAAAAAATTGACAACTCTACGATCAATGATTCTGAACATTGACATATGAAATCTTCCAAACTCTGCACATCTTCTAGAAAATCCCCACAAATCAGTATAGTGAACAAAATCAAACTCTAAAGCAGATCACTGTTAATAACAACTACAGAAAAATCATAACTGGTTAACAAATTTGTAGTAATTAGCAAATAAAACACAAAGAGATCAAACACTAATCACTTACATATCAATTGAAGGATATTCATACCTTCCAAAACCATAACCAAAATTAAGCAATTAGAACACATTCAAACGAACAAGTAGATTCAAATACTAATAATTTGCTTTTCTTTGTGAAGAACAAACAATAGAGATTTAATATAAGCCGGAAAGAGTGAGGATTCATTGTTTAAATGATACTCCTTCCGTTCCAATAAAAGTGTCTTAGTTTGAAAAACACAAAGTTTTAGGCACATTAAATGACTGCTTTTTTTGCTTGTTATTTGACATTAATACCCATTGACAATAAATATTATGTGGGTTTATCACATTGTTTGTTTTATATTATTAAGGGTAAATTTAGAAATTTACCAATAATTTTTAAAAGTGGACACTTTGAATGGGACAACTAAAAAATAAAATATAAACACTTATAATGAGACGTAGAGAATATTTTTAAACCTTGTGATAAAAGTGCATTTACTAATTATAGAATATACCTACTTCTAAAGGTAAAGAAAGACACGACATTCTTCAATCATATTACTAAAACTTATTTACACATACATATTACGTATTATGCTCTCTCATGAGCATTGACTTGACTTGGACGTCAGAGTTGGACACGGGGCTTAAAGCCACTACACCTTTTAACGTGTTTTTCATGGTTGTCGAGACGAAGAATGAGTCTACGAAGAAACAAGATTGACCCGAACTGAAGGAGTCTGATCATCCATACCCGTGAGGCATCTACTTGAAACTATCTGAGTGACGGGAACATGTTTCAACACTAACAGTTTACAGGCATGCTTAAGTGAGTTAATCATAAGGAAATTCGAGATGATTATGGTCACGATTCTTTTAATTGTGGGTTTGAGATTTGACAAGACTAAGTTTAAATAATCAAATTGCTAATTGTTCAACTACCGATCCTTCAAAACCTATACATGTTGTTTCTAATAGTTTCTTTGACAAATTCAAAACAAATTATATTTCTACTTTTGTGCCCGTCAAATCTGAAGGTATTAAAAACCTCATCCGTTGCATAATTAACACGTGGAAAAAAACCATTATTTAGAATAGAGAGATAATATATCTCAAAACCGAATAATAAATAGAGTTTAATTAAGATTGTAAAAAAAACTTTATAAAATAATAAAATAAAATATCCCAAAACTAGATAATAAATAGAGATTAAGATCATTTATTACATAAAGTTCGACATTAAAGATTGTTTAGAAAGGTTATGGTTATATGGTTTATGGAGCAAAAGTTGGAAATCAAAGGTAATTTAAAAAGGTTATGGTTGTATTGTTTTGAAGCATGTTCTATTTAACCTAATTAAGAAAAGTGATGGTTATATATGGTTTAATTGAATGGACATGTCAATTGCACATGCATTGTTTGAACGAATATAATGCATCTCTCATCATGCTCACATGCTTTCATTCAACATTATCTTCTTCTCACTTTTCAAATGAGTTTCCCTCTAAAAAAATCACTGCTTTTTTATAATTAATAATAATAGTTATAGCAGTAGCAGAGCCAGCCTAATATATCAGGAGTATCCTCTGAAAAAAATTTGTCCTATACTTATACAATTTTTTGCACACACTTGTACAAAAAGTTTTTTTTTTCGTACACTCATACAAAACATTTTTCCTGCATATCATTAGCAAAATCTGGAGTTTTATCAATATTTTCTTGAAAACTATTAACAATATTTGGACCATTTTAACCAATATCATCATTTTCTTGACATTTAAAAAAATTGACATTAAAAATATGTTTTGATTGTTCAGGGGTATCCTTTTAATTAAGTGTACAAATGTATCCTAAACATATAACAGGAAAAAAAAAACATTAAATTTTACGTTACGCGCGAAAAGTTGAGCCGTAGCCCGGGCTACGGCTCAATTATATATACATCCGCCCCTGGTTTATAGATAAATAAGGGTTATTGAATTTTAATACTTTTAATTTATAGGGTATTGGTCACTGTCACTCCAACTAAGACATTCACTCTCACAACTCCGAACTTAACATTACACTTGTTATATCACTTATGTCGTTAGAAAACACTAAAATCATTAATACGAGGGTCAAAAGTGTCACTTTAATAAGCTGAGGGGAAAAACTTATGTTTTATTTAATATGTATATATATCACCACCACCACCATCTCAGACGACTTTTCGGCAATTAAACAAAAAAAAGCTACAAATTAGAGTTTAGTTTATGCAAAATGGATTAAGGAGAGCACCTACATTGCCTACAAATTAAAAACATAAGTTGTACGTTGTTGTTAACTTGTGCAAATTATTGTTTTGAGCAGTTGTTGTTAACATATATATATATACCAAAAAGGAATTAGAAGTTATCTATCCAGTTTCTAATTATTGTTAGGATCGAGTCATACCATGGTGATAAGATGAACCTGAATAGAACTCATTTCTTCGTTGTGTGTTATAATTAAATTCCGAATTTGGAACCATTTGTGACCGGTGGTGTGACTTTCCAATGGAATAAAGATATGTGTTAATGGTATATTGATTTTTACTGGTCCCAACTATCACCATTTGTCTTCTATCGGTCCCAACTATTGAATTGTCTGTCAACGGTCTCAGCTTTTATCACTTTGGTAACCACTGGTCCGTCTAAATTTTTTTAACGCCGTTAAGTTTTTTCAAATTCAAGACCAATGTTTTAGGCCTTTTGATCAGAATGATAATACGAGTCGATTGATGTAAAATTTTTCTCGAAAACAATCTCTGAATGATAATTTTTTTACATCCGATTGAAGCACCGTTAGGTTTAAACACCTGATTGAAGCACTATTTCATTGTTCGGAGTGCCGTTTCGAGGTAAATTTTCCATCAATTGACTTTTAATATCATTCCGATCAAAAGGTTTAAAACATCGGTATTGAATTTGGAAAAAACTTAACGACGTTAAAAAAAATTTAACGACGGACCAGTGGTTACCAAAGTGATAAAAGTTGGGACCGTTGACAGACAATTCAATAGTTGGGATCAGTAGAAGACAAAATGTGATAGTTGAGACCAGTGAAAACCAATATACCTTAATTAATTTTTGAGTTAGGTTATCCTACAAATGATGAAAATGATACAAAGTATAAGAAGGATTTTCAACCATTAGATTAATTTTTAATGGTTGAGATCAAGTTGTGATAATACATGTTGGTGGAGGGGTATTTTTGTCATAGCCACTTTTGTTGACTTTATCTCTCCGCATGCAAGGCACATGTCAATTCCCTCACTTTTTTGAAAAGTTAATAACTTTTACATACGACGTTATTTTTTGATAAAAATTACACCAAAAAAACAAGTGTTTTTTTATCTTCGAAACGCGTATAATATTAAACTATATTGATAGACAAACTGAATGAATAGTAAAATGGCAGTTTGGGTATTTTGTTGTGTGATGGGGGTATTTCAGGAATATAACACATAGGGCTTTATATTCTTAAGTTCTCTCTCACAAAGTCACTCATCTCATTTTTTTCTTTAAACATGACCACCTACCACCGCCTCTCTCTACATTCCGGCCGTCAGTGTTTTCTTCAAACTCTGGTAACAACCCTGGCTTGATATCTTTGTACCACGATGATTTGTTCTTGGTTTTATCTATTTTGTGGTTTTTTACGGCTAGGGATTCGACGGGGGTTGTTGACGGTTTTGTAGACGCGGATGCAGTTGTTGTGGTTGGGTGGTGGATTTGAGACATGTCGATGTTTTGTGCTTGCTTTTGGTGGTTGTGGTATTTTGTTGTTGTGCATGTTGTTCGTTTACTGATTAATGTGGTGGTTGTAGATCCGTGGTATCAAACGTGGTGGTTGTTACAGATCCGTCGCGTACGGTGGTTGTTGCGGATCTAACAATCTAATCTATGATATTAGACTGTCGCGTGTGTGCGGTCGTTGTTGCAGACCCGCCTTGTGTGTTGGTTGTTGCAGACCTGTTGGCTATGGTGGTTGGTTGTTGCAGATTTCATAATCTGTTTAGACATTTGAGGTATTAAACGTTGTGTGTGGTGGTTGTTGCACAGATCTCACAATCTAATCCGTGGTATTAAATCTTCGTGTGCGATGATGGTTGTACAATTTGTGGTTGTGGTTGTAGATCTAAATCTAGACATACAACAAACCTTTTGGGGTTTCGAGTTGCATGTCGATGATGATTCGTCATCTGAGATATACACGTTGTGGTTGTACAATTTGTGGTGATGGTTGTAGATATCTATGTAGACCTGCAACAAAACTTTTGGGGTTTCGAATTTCATGGCGATGATGATTCGTCATCTGAGATGTACATGTTGTTGCCGACAATGGTCAGGAAACGACGAATTAATTTCAGGATTAATTTTTTTTGTTGTAAAAGACAATGATGATAAGGTGTTAATATTGTTATGGCGTGGCATTCATTGCAGCCCTATGGATATTTTACTTTGACCACCCCCTGAGCCTAATTGTTTGTTTTGGTTTAACGTTGGCTTTTCTTGGTGTGTTTTGTGTGATGCGAAACATCAATGGTTTTGGGCTTTTCCTGGTGTGTTTTGTGTGATACGAAACATCAATGGTTTTTACTTTTAGTAATCGTCTTTTTGTTCCAGATGTGTTTTGTGCAATATAAAACATTAGTGGTTTCTGATTTTAGTATTCACTTTTGTTTTTGAGTCATTAATATAACAAAATGTTTTTGGTAATATGAAACATCAAAGGTTGAAATTCTGTTTATATTTACTAATTTTTATAATTGACAATCTGGATAATGAATTTACGACTATGATGACATTTAGAAACATCTCCTTAGTTGGTAAACAAAGATGGTAAATAGAAATTCTCTGTACTTACAACCTGTATTACAACTGCTATGATAAGATTTTATAGACTGAGCCGAAAAAAAAAACATTTTAAAAGGGAGTAAAGTTAATATAAATACCTAACGGGCAACAATAAAAAGCTTGCGCAACGCGCGAGCATTGTATAAACCTAGTTAATATATAAAAAAAGAATTTTTTTTCCAGATTTTTCAGCTCATTGTGTAATATAAGTTGTGTAAAACCATGTTTTTTTAGCTTATTGTGTCATATCATGTCATTGTGTTATATTATAGCTTGTGCAATACCATGTTTTTTAGCTCACTATCAGGTCATTGTGTGTTATTATATCATTGTGTATATCATTATATCATATTGTGTGTTGAAAAATTATCATTGTATCAATTTGATTGTTTGTTTGAATACTACACGTAACTGCTAATTGTTAATGTATATAGTTTAGTATATCGTAGTGCTATCGTGTGTTAATAAAATATCATTGTGTCAAGAGAAATGTTCATATACAAAATCATTTTTTTGGTACAAAGTGTGAGAAAGAAACAATGGTAAAAAAAGACACAATGAAAAATTAAAAAATATTATAACTCACAATATAAATCGAATTTCAAAAAAATGTTTCAGAGACCTTGTTTCCTACGTCGTCCTCCTTCATAAAAAGAATAAACGAATAATAAAAAAATAAAAAAATTAGCTTTTTCATTGTGTCGTTTTTTTACTTTCATTGTGCCTTTTGTTGTGTCAAATTTTATAAAAGACACAATGAAACATAATTTTTTTTATTTTTTCGTTTATTTTTTATGAAGGAGGACAACTTGGGAAACAAGGTCTCCGAAGCATTTTTTGTGAGTTATGAATTTTTTAATCATTCATTGTGTCTTTTTTGAATCATTGTGTCTTTTTTGTGAGTTATGAATACTACACGTAACTGCAAATTGTTAATGTATATATTTTAGTAGATCTTAGTGTTATATTGCGTGTTAATAAAATATCATTGTGTCAAGAGAAATGTTCATATACAAAATCATTTTTACGGTACAAAGTGTAAGAAAGACACAATGTCACACTAGAAAAAAATATTATAACTCACAATATAAATCGAATTTCAAAAAAGTGTTTCAGAGATCTTGTTTCCCACGCCGTCATCCTTCATAAAAAGAATAAACGAAAAATTAAAAAAAGATTAACGTTTTCATTGTGTATTTTTTTACTTTCATTGTGTCTTTTGTTGTGTAAAAAATTTATAAAAAACACAATGAAAACGTTAATTTTTTTATTTTTTTGTTTATTTTTTTATGAAGAAGGACGACATGGGGAACAAGGTCTTCGAAGTACTTTTTTGTGAGTTATGAGTTTTTTAATCCTCAATTGTGTCTTTTTGTGAATTATGAATACTACACGTAACTGCAAATTGTTAATGTATATATTTTAGTAGATCGTAGTGTTATATCGTGTGTTAATAAAGTATCATTGTATCAAGAGAAATGTGCATATACAAAATTAGTTTTTTGGTACAAAGTGTGAGAAAAACATAATGGTAAAAAAGACACAATGACACACTAAAAAATATTATAACTCACAATATAAATCGAATTTCAAAAAAGTGTTTCGGAGACCTTGTTTCCCACGTCGTCCTCTTTCATAAAAAGAATAAACGAAAATTTTAAAAAATTAAAATTTTCATTGTGTCTTTTTTTTACTTTCATTGTGTCAAAAATTTATAAAAGACACAATGAAAACGCTAGTTATGAATTTTTTTAATCCTCTATTATGTTTTTTTAATCATTGTGTCATTCTCACACTTTGTACCATTTTTACACTTTGTATGATAAATTCACCCTTGTGTCAAATAAGGTTGTATGTTCAAATATAAATTTCAAGAGATCATTATGTTATATTGGGTATTTTACTAAGGATAATTTTGTCAAAGTTGTATTATGTGTTTGAATACTTGTTGGACACGCAAACTATTAATTTATATCTTATTAGATCATTGTATTATATTATGTGGTATTACAAAATGACATAAGCTAAAATATTACACAATGAGCTGAAAAAAATATGGTATTACACAAGCTAAAATATAACACAATAGCATGATATTACACAAGAGCTAAAAATACATGAATTTTTTTTTTTGTTTTTATATATCAATAATATACGCGTTTCGAAGATAAAAAATGCTTGTTTTTTGTGTAATTTTTATTAAAAATAATGTCATATGTAAAAGTTATTAACATTTAAAAACAGTGGAGGAATTGACATGTGTCTTGCATGTGGAGAGAGAAAAAAGTCAACAAAAGTGGCTATGACAAAATTACCCCTCCACCAAATGATTTATCTAAAACTTGATCTTAACTATTAAAAGTAGATCTAATGGCTATAAATCCTTCTTACACTTTGTACCAAAATCACACTTTGTACATGAACCTTTCTCTTAATTTTTTAGTTTAATCATTGGAAATTCGTTAGAGCTGGTGGTGGTGTGACCGGTGACTGAAGCTGGTGGTGGTGACCGGAGCTAGTAGTGGCGGTGATGGGTGGTGGGTGGTAGTGGTGGGTGGTAGTGGTGGGATATATTCATATTAAATAAAACATAAGTTTTCCTCATCAACTTATTAAAGTAACACTTTTGACCTAAATACTAACGATGCTAGTGTTTTCTAACGATATGAGTGATACAAGTGTAATATTAAGTTTGGAGTGGTGAGATTGAAGGTCTTAGTTGGGAGTGACATCGGCCAATACCTTATAATTGAGAGTATTAAAATCCAATAACTCGATAAATAATTCCCTATGAGAGCAAGTGGAGTGGAGTCGGGTGGGTGCGACGTAAGTCGGGCCGCCGGGCACACCACCCTACCCCTAGGGGCGCATGTCGGGTGCTCTTTGGCGAAGATGTCACCGCGAGTTGGTCCCCAAGAAAAGGACCGTTCTTTTGAACGTTGGAGTGGTCCCCACTCACTTTCAATGGCTTGTTTTGTTTTTTTCCTTTAAAAACTACATATGTTTAATCATTTATCTCACACATATATCGCATATTTTTCTTCATAAATCACCATTGAAACCTCTCTTATACTCTAAATAATGTTGAGTCGTTACTAGTCGAAGATACAACCACGGGTTCGTTTTCATCATCTTATGATAACTCGGATGAAACTCGTAAACGTAAATTTGCGTATTTGCTATCGATCTCCAATTTTTTTTATCTACCGATGTTCGTGTCACTGCAAGTTCATCAAGAACCTACATTAGAAGAGATGATAGTGTTGAGACTGATGAACGTCTTTTTGCAGATTATTTTTCTGAGAGTCCGAAATATAACACGAGGTTATTTAGAGAGCATTTTCAGATGAGTAGGGAACTATTTTTTAATAGTTGCGGGTATGGAAAATGAAAATGATTACTTCCAAACTCGATCCGATGCAAGACATAAGACAAGCTTCTCAAGTTTGAAAAATAAACATCCGCAGTCCATCAGTTAGGTTATGAAATTATTTCTGGCTCCTTAGATGAATACTTAAACAGGGGATGAATAATATAAAAACCCTCTCATATTGAAAAAATCTTAAAAACCCAATGTGGACCATTGATTTAAGTTCATCAATGGTTGAGGTTACATGTTCTATCATGACATTTATTATAATGTTTTTTTTTACTCAAAAAGTACACAAAGTGTATTATAAGGAAATCAAATAATCCAATCATCCACACTTTTAATACATCTCTCATACTTTAATGCATCTCTCATACTTTTTAATATAAAATATAATTTCTCTTTTCTTTTTTTAATATAATATAATTTCTCTCTCTTACTTTTTTAATATAAAATAATTTCTCTCTTATATTTCTTTTTATTTTTTTTAATAGTTGCGGATGTGGAAAATGAAAATGATTACTTCCGAACCCGATCCGATGCAAGACATAAGACAAGCTTTTCGAGTTTGAAAAATGAACATCCGCAGTCCATCAGTTAGGTTATGGAATTGTTACATCCAATGCAAGACATATGTAACGTAATATTATTTAGCTAGTACGTTTGTTACATAATGTTACATATTTTTTAAACAAAACTGAATGGATAACATTCACTTCAGACATGTTACATCCTGTTACATATTTTTTTCAAAAAACAAAACTGAATAGATTACATTTGTTACATCATGTTACATGCATGTTTAAAAAAAAACTCAATGGATTATGTGTCACTCCAGACATGGTACGTTTGTTACATCATATTACATATGTTACATCGTGATACATATTTTATTAAAAACTCAATGGATTACGGTTGTTACATCGTGTTACATATTTTCTTTTAAAAACAAAATTAAATGGATTACGTTTGTTACATCGTGTTACATATTTTTTAAAACAAAACTATATGGATTACGCTTGTTACATTGTGTTACATATATTTTTAAAACACAAAACTGAATGGATTACGTGTGTTACATCGTGTTACATATTTTATTAAAATTGATAAAAAAATACATGTCAGTTCAAACATACTGTTACATAGTTTCAATCATGCTGTACATGCTGTACATGCTTCGGTTTAAAACACAAAAGTTACTTTACCTACAAAAAAAGAACATGTTACATAAGTTACATATAAAAGAGTATGTATGTTACATCATATTATATATTTTATTAAAATCAAAACTAGATGGATTGTGTTAGTCCCGACATGTTACATATGTTACATCATGTTACACATTTATTACACAGTGTTACATATTTTATTACATCCTGTTACATATTTTATTGAAATCAAAGTTACATCGTGTTACATCTTTAATTAAAATCAAAGTTATATATGTTACATCGTGTTACATATTTTATTAAAATCAAAACTAAATGGATTAAGTGTCAGGTCAGACATGCTACATATGTTATATCGTGTTACATATTTTATTACATCCGGCTTGTTACATATTTGAAATCTATAAAAAAAATCAAAGATATATTTGGATATAAAAAAATTACAATTACATATGTTACATCGTGTTACATGTTTTGTTAACATATGTAAGAAGAATAAAATGTGGTGTTAAAGGCAAAAGGAAAAAATGGGTTAAAATAAGGTATGTGACATGATGTCAACCACATATAAGGTTTCTAGAGTTTTTCCAATAAAGAATGGATTACGTTTGTTACATCATGTTACATTTTTTTTAAAACAAAACTGAATGGATTACGTTTGTTATATCGTGTTACATATTGTATAAAAACAAAACTCCATGGATTACGTTTGTTACATCGTGTTACATATTTTTTTTAAAAACAAAACTGAATAGATTACTTGTCACTCCAGACATGTTACATATGTTACATCGTTTTACATATTTTATTAAAACTGAATAAAATACATCAGTTCAGATGTAGTGATACATATATTACATCGTGTTACATATTTTAAATAATTAACTTACTAAATTAACATATCTTCAAATAAATTTACATAGAATCCACCAATCTAATTACCAAATTAGGTCCATTTAAAATTACGTACAAAGAAAAAGAAAAACAAAAAGCAATTAAAAACCCACTCAAAATTTAAAATTTATATCAGTTTTGGTCTGAAAAAAAAAACTTTAATTATAAAAAACCTAAGTAGTTAAACTGAAATGGGCCAAAAGAGTTTATGAAACATTGACGAATCTATTACAAACAAGGTTTTAGTCTTACCTTTGCTTTGCTGTTGACTTGGACAACAAACCAAATATCATGTCTAAACCCTTCTTCTTTCACGCTCTTCTTTATTTCTCCAAACCCACACCCATGGGTAGCTAAAAAGCTGCATTCAACGCTTGTCGGGTAGCAGATCCGGTCAACATGCCATTCACCGGTATTAGAGGATAATGGGCAAAGCTACAAGATGGTTTAAAGGCTTATTTATATTTATAAACCTTCTAAAAGAGAAGGTCGGTGTGTGCATGTGTTTTTTCACGTGCAAAGCACGTGTCTTCCTTCCCTCTTTTATATCGCTCTTTTCTTTTAGTTGATCTTCTTCGGTGGTCACTTATGCTGCCATTGTTGCTGTCCATTTACTTCATCATCGGCGTTTTCATCTTCGTCTTTGGATGGTTGTGGGTTTTTTGTGGATGTTTTGGTCGTTCGCTTCCACATGCAGTGACTGATTTCGTTTTTGGTGTTGGTCGACTGTTTTGCCAGGCGTCGTATGGTTCGAGGGTTTTGTGACGATCTGCATTTTTCCAGGTTAGTTGTAACAATAACAACATGCTGTATTGATGATGGATCGATTAGTATTTGGTGATTTTGTTATGCGTTTATCTCTGTTGAGCCGGTTAGGGTTTGTTGGCATGTATTTGGGTATTTTTGTTTGGAGAGGTAATTGTTTGCGTTGTGACCGTCAGGTTCATATAGAATCGCATATCATCAATGTATCGATTTAAGCAAGCGGTTTTGTTTGGGAATCGAAACAACATAAGTTCAGTATAATTGTCCAACAAAGCATATACGTACATGTACACAACATTTAATTTTCTAAAGGCTTAAATATATGCTTTGGGTTTTCAAATGTCTAGATTTTGTGTTAGGAAGGCGATTTGATGGGCATGTATATACTACGAGTCTACGACATCTTTGGAGAGTGTTTAGGAACTTCGGATTTCTTCTTAGAACCTAAAGGATTGTTTCTAGGGTTTTGGTGATTATAAGAGAAGGTAACGGAGTTAAAATCAGGAAGAACCAGAGGCTAATGAGGGTGCGCTGACCCAGATTCTCTTTATGGCTTGGTACTCTATGTCAAATGCTTACTATTTTTTAACTTTCGATTTCATTGATGTCAATTGTTTCTTGAATCAACATCATTTAAGACTCGAAGTGATTAAAGTGCTTAATCCACATGAGTTAAAGGATTCCTAATTGTTTGGAATTTTTTTTTGTTATTTTGGTGAGCTTTACTATTGTTATTAGAAGCTCATTTGATTCTAATTTACTAAATCTTTCATTTTTTTATCATATTTTATTACTTAAACAGGTTGTTTAGTCCTCCTGCACAAACCACTTTTGCAAAATGTAAATGATGTAATGACATGCACTTTATGCAAAGCAAGCCTCGAAGTGGCAAAGAAGTATGCACTACTTTGGCCATATCATATAGAGTCATAAATCTTTTTGGTAATTTCACTATTCTTAAACTACTAATTAGTGATTCCTGAGGTTGGTTACTTTTTCCTTGATTTCTACTTTGTTATTTTTTTGTGTCATGTGTGGATCAGCTTTTGTTCTTTGTTTCTTTATCGTCGGTGGTTCTACATTGATTTATCGTTGTTGTTTCTGGTGGTTAATTATTGTGGTTGTATTTGATGATTCTGAATATATATACTTTGCACTTATAATCATCATCAATCATGAATTTACTATCTCCTCATAAACATGTTACATTCTTGTAACCATTGTTGGTCTAAGCCGATAAGGCGGGGACTTTAACATGTAACCACACCATAAAATTTTGAGTTATTGGATTTTAATAATCCAAACTTTAATGAATTGGCCGATATTAATCCCAACTTTAAAAATTCCCTCTAACAGTCCCAACTTGTAATTTATTTTCCTCCATTGAGCCTTTTATAACGGATACTCAAAAAACCTACCAGACCATTTTTGTGTCTTATTAAAACCTTACCCGACCATTTTTGTGTCACACTTATAAAAGGTTCGATGGAGGAAAATAATTTACAAGTTGAGACTGCCACAGGGAATTTTTAAAGTTGGGATTAATATCGGCCAATACATTAAAGTTCGGATTATTAAAATCCAATAACCCTAAAATTTTTGAATTTCTCTCAGTTCTTCATATGGTGTTTTTTTTATTAAAAAGTTTATATTTGAATTTTATGGTCAAAGAGAATTTGTTTGTTTTCAAAATGTTATGAATGTTTGGGAACCGGTACACATGTTAATTTATACATAATATGCAACCATATGTTTCCAACCAAATTGGTGTTTTTTTGCTTTGGTTGCAGGTGTTGGTCTCCTGTTGTTAGCTCCTAATTGTTAGCTCCTCTTGACCGCTTATGTTTTGTTGCTGGTGTTTTTTGGCATTTTTTGTTTTATCAAGGTATGTTATCTTTCTGTAGTTTGTGCCTGTATGTGCTTTTTAATTTTGTCCTTGTCGATTTGAATGTGTTGTTAATTGTTTGCTACTGAGAAGATAATGCTCTGTTTCGTTTGGATTATCTGATGATATCAAAAGCCTATCATTGTACCCCTTTTTTTTTTGCATATAGTGAGTTTTTAACAAATAACATCACACGTCTAATTCAAGGTTCAACAGCCTAGGAGACGTTCAAGAGACAGACAAAAAACAAAAGGAGGCAAGAGATCCACGGAAGCATAACCAAGTAAAACTAGATATCATTTGACTACATGTTACAAGACTTGTATACTAAAGACCGTCCTAAACGCAGGAGTTGACACTAGAAAGAAGCACAAGGGGGTACAATAATGAAGAAACATGTAGTAAACTAGCAACCTGCAACTAAAGTAATTTTGTGATATCATCAAATAGCAAGACCACAACCGAAGACATCTGCTTTCGCAAAATGCATATAGGCATCTAGCCACCAGCAACAACAGCTGATATCCTCATAGTATAAAAAGCACAAGAACTGTTAATGTGCAACTAAGTGTGGTACTTCTGTGAGTATAGACATTATAGCCTGGTACACCAAGATTACCGACATGACCTGTCTGCTGACAAACGTCATACAACCAGCATGACCCGGCCGCCGCATCGCGCGGCCCCGGCGATAAATCTAGTTGGGTATGAAAGATAAAGAAAATGTTAACAATTTTAACTCCGGTGACCAGAAAGATAAGAAAAGATGGAGCTTTGGAAAACCCTTGAAGGAACAACAACAACAACCTCCATCAACTAACATTGTTTGATTGATATCTTACATGTCTGAAACAGAGCAAGAACATAACAAGCATGCAATTGCAGTTGCTGTAGCCACCGCTGCCGGCGCTGATGCGGCGAAACAATGTCATTGTTGTAGATCCGGTCTGACGAACAACAGATCTAGTTGCAGATCTGGTCATCGTCATCGTCATCAAAACGTTCTGGCACAGATCTTTAGCAAACAACGATGGATGATCATCATCGAAGCTTTCCGGTAACGTTTCCGGTGACGAGCAAATCCATATCCATATCTGTCATACGGACGGTTGTCATATGAAGTTTCAAACAATTTGAAAAGTTTGAATTTTTTTTATGAAGGTGAGATTCAAGAATTTAGAGAAATTTGAATAGAGAGAGAGAGAGAGAGTAATGTTGTAATATGGAGATATGTGAGATCATTGTCAGATTAATGAGATTTTTGTTGAGAAATACAAAAAAGAAAATGACTATTATGCCCTTGAAGACTATAAGACAAAATGTGTGAAAATAGAGGATGTGGCTTAATCTCAGCCACATATATATAGGGTTTATTGGGTTTTTTCAATAAAACCAAGTTTTCTTCTTATACATCCCTTACTTAAATATGGCGTTGATTAAACATCACATGAAAGCCTTCAAGAATTTTGTGAGAGTGTTATTAGATTTTGATGTAGCGTAACAATTGAGAATGATTCAAGCACGTGGATTCCTCGAATACTCGTGCTGATTCAAAACCCAAACCACCCCAAATCCGCATGAAAACGGAGAATTTGAAACAGCAAACGTTTTTTGTGTAACAATGATCAATGATCATTCCATCTTCATTAGAACATCATAAATAACAGAGTTAAAACCCTAATGGGCCAAAAAACAACCACGGGCCAAAACAAAAGCCCAAAACAAAAAGTCCAAAAACATGTCAAAAACATAAAAGTGACAATAACTCTCTTAAGGAGGCGTATTTAGAGAAAAAAGTCGGGTAAGCCGCCTACGGCGCTTACCAAGTCGTAGCCCTCGTTCCTGTCTTCGATTTGATTGGTAGCTCGTCCGAAACGAAGGCCCGTAACTCAAGTTATGCCCATTTCTGTGCAGCACCCTTGGAGACACGATCATGGGCCTCTAGAAACATAAGGGCCCGCTCCTCCACACTTGGGGCCGCATCAGATTTTATGGGAAAGAATATTTGCGTAAACCAACCGTGCACGACGTAAAAATTTTATATAGTTACTAGAGACCCGTCATGGTTTTCCCAGCATGTTAGGTATTTATAAAATCCTGCTTCGTAAAATATTTATTGCTTTATTCTCGTTAAATATATAGTTTATATAGTTTTATTCTTGTTAAATATATATTTTATATAGTTTTTTGTTGTTAAAAATATATAGGAAGTTTTGATTGTATGCATTGGGTGTGGAAGAATTGTCCAATGGTTTGACGTGGACAATTTAGAAGAGGTGATCAAAATTGCCTAACTCTCATTCTTGAGGCGGCGAAGTCACAAGATACTTGGTTTTGACATGCATGCTTGACTTGTCCGTTTGAACAACGACTTAAACGTGTTGAATCAATCATCGTTAGTTAACAATCTTTGTAATGGAACGTTACCTATTGTTTTATTTACAATAAGTGGAAACGAATACAAGTATGTATATTATCTTGTGGATGGAATATACCACAAATGGTTGTAAAAATGTCAAAATTATTCCCCATGCGACGGGTGCTAAACGAAAACGTTTTAGTGGGGCATAAGAGTCATCAAGGAAGGATGTGGAATGAGCTTTTGGGATCCTTAAAATTCGTTAGGGGTATAGTTTGTTTACTAGCACATGTATGAGAGGAAAACAAATTCGAAAAGTCATGTATGCATGTATTATTTAGCACAACATGATTTTAAAAGACAAAGGTTTAGCGTTATGTCCTGACTATGTTTCAGACCCTTTGGCAGTTATCAAAGATCTGGAAGACATAACGACGAAGATACGAGATAAAGGTGTTTACGAAAACCATCAAATGGATTTCGTTGACCATATCAAGCACGCTTACATTTCAAACCTTGACATCTATAGGCTATTTAGTTTTTATTTTTTAGTCTTTTTTTACTTGTTTTTTTTAACCTTTTTATTTTTATTTTAGCTGTATTTTACTTATTTATTTAGTTATAATATGTGTGTTTTATTAATGAAATATTAAGAGAAAATAAAAAATAAAAAATAAAAAATGGAGTGAGTTGGATTGGTGCGAGTTAAGGGTGAAATGAAATAGTAAAAATCTTAGGAGAGAATTGATTAGTAATGACTTGAATTAGGCTCTAGCATGCAAGACATAATTATACACTTTTTAATTAGTAATGACCTGAAGATGTTTTAACCTTTTGGCTCATCATAAACTCTACGGTGAATTTAGTTGTGAAACATACTTCAAAACACAAAAAAAAAATCATCTACTTGATATCTCTCTCATCCTCTAAAAGTTTGAACAATACTTTCTTCTTCTCAAGGTGCCCTTTCGGGTGCTAGAATCTTACCCGACTGTACACATAGTTTCGGCCGTCGTATCCTAGGAAACAGTCGAGTTTTCTTCGGAGACTCGAAATTTAATTGATTAAGGGACCCGTGTTACTTCACGAAGCCTCGGCCACCAACCTTGTTCTATTGTACTCATTAGTTTTTAATTTTTCAGTTATAATCGTATTGTAAAATACTTTGTTTGTTTTCTTTATATTATAATTTTACATAAAATTATTTCTAGTTTATGTGATAATTTTAACACTGCCTAGCCTAGTCTTGGTCATAAACCAAAGTAATAAACATAAACTGTTTTTCTAGTTGCAAAAGTATTTGTAATCGATATATCTTTTAGTATAAAAACATAAAACTATTAATAATGTTTTTATCCAAAAGAAACACAATATATATATACTAGCAATTAAGCAAAGATTAAACAATTTATCCTGTCTCATGGTTGATGAGTGATGGATGAGCTTGAGCTTGTTTCCAAAGATTTTCAATGATCATAACCAGTTTTGTATTGAATCGATTCACAAAGAACTTTGGTAACCATCCTGCTGGATCCATCTGTAAATAAATAAATAAGTACAAAGTTTTCAATAACCATATATCCAAAAGCATATATATATTTGACTCATTTGATTATATATATGGAAAATTCCCAAAATATCCCTTTTGACCTTTCACTTTTGAAAATGTCTCATACCCGGTATAGTCGCCGACTACATATTGTAACAAATAAGAACCTCCCACGTGTCTACAGTAGCCGGCGACTATATGATAGTCGTTGCGCCTGTTCGAACCCGAGTCAAAAGGGACATTTTCATAAGTCAAAGGTTAAAAGGGACATTTTGGGAATTTTCCCATATATATATATGGTGATGTACCTGTACAACATATGTGATCATACATGAATCATCATCATCATCAAGCTTTTCAACAACCCATCCTGATTGCAATAGCAACCCTCTTATTGAATTATTTTGCTTTGGTTGTAAGCCAGCTGCTATTTCTTTTGGCAATGAAGCTATTGCTACCACCTACAATAGTATAATTAATTAATAATAAGATCAAGTTCAAAAGAGTTTAAAAACCTGTTACAATTCAATGATTATTGATGAATTATTACCACAGTTCCATCATTCATTGATTCTCGTCTCTCGTATACGATGAACTCTCGGTTGCGAAAAAGTGGCTTTGCGTTTTCTCCGTACCGCAGTCTTATGATGCTCAGATTTTCATCAAGATCTTTGATGTACCTTGCTTCTACCAAATCTGAGTCCCATTGCTGCTCAAAGAATTGATGCGCAACATAAGATCAATAATTAAAAGATATTCATGAACCAAAGGGCATGTGTCCAGCGGTACGTGACTATAGAAGGTGTCCCTCCCTATAGTACTTATCCTTAACCCGTTTGGGAGGGACATATTTCTTATACACGTTGATACCAACAAATTAAATGTTTGTTAACAAAAGGGTTAGATGAAATTTTTGGCTTAGCGGTATCATGTGACTAGTCATGTGACCTAGCGGTATCATGGGAGTACGTAAACCCTAAAACCATTTAGGGGGACAGTACTTGTATATGGTACCATCATGTCACATACTCTATGATAACACGATATTTAGATGAAAATTATGAACCAAATGACGTGTGACTTAGCAGTATCAAGATGTGTAAATAATACGTCCCTCCTTAAACTTAGGACTCTGCCTAATATTAAGACCGAGTCCTGAGGGAGGGACAGCTTGTACCACTATGTCACATGTTAAGATAACACTTTTTGTGACACAAGAGAAGCATGACTTATGTTAAAAGGTGTAACATTACCTTGGCAGCATCAATGGCATTAGCAACAGTAATGAATTGTTCAGGCGAGACGGATTTAAGTAACCATCGGCTACGAAAAGCATGAAACGACCCGGATGCAGTCCGTCGTTTTGATATCTCGACACCGTCTTCAAAAGCTAAAACTTTCCATCCATCATTCCCATTCCCATTCCAATCCTTGATAGAATCTGAAGCAGATAACAACTCTTGTATGCAGCTTTCGCTTGCGAAGAACACGTACCGCCTCAACGAATCATCACTAACAGACCTTAGGAATTCAAAAACCAAAACAAGAATATAGTTAAAACCCATTAAGAGTAATATATGAGTCATTCAAGTAGTTGTCAAAAGGGTACCATGATCTTGTGGTGTTATAAGGTGCTGGACTGTTGTTGTTCATCCTAGGTAGTTTTTTTATGTAAAAATATATTTTGAGTGTATTAAGTGAATGTAGGATATGTTATAGAGGAGTGATGATGCATATATATATAGACATATATATATATTATATGTATATATGTATATGTATATGATGAGAGAGAGATAGAGGGAGAGATGGAGGGACAATGGAAGTACAAAGATGGATTATTATTAGTTTTGGTGAAGAGAAGAGAAGAGATGAGAAATAATGAGAAGTGGACCAAGTTGCTTGATGCACATGGCATTGCCAGATGATCAAGTGCATGATTGGGGGACTCATCAACCTTGCACATCTCTTTCTAAATACTAAATCAAAGCTTTTATAACGTTTGCTTTAAGATCAATCAAAATTTAAATATTTGAAAGAAGAACATATTAATTGTTTAGAAGAAAACAAGTGTTACATGTTAGATTCTTATAATAATGTTACTAAAAATTTATGTTTATAAACTAACGATATATAAATCTCCTGTTACCCGACTTATGACCTGACTTATTCCTTGAACCATGTTTCAACCCATGGCCCGAACCATGTCGATCCATGTCCAGAACCATGACCTGAGCCATGACTCGAATCATAAACTGACTCATGACATGACTCATATCCTGATCTATGTCAAGAACCATGACCCGATCCATGGCTCGACTCATGACCTAACACATGAACCGACCAATGCCTGATCATGACCGAACCATGAACCGACCAATATCATGACTCATGCTTCGAGTCATAACTCGAACCCATTGTATGAACCAGTGGTGCCAAAGTAAGCATGCCAAATCCACAAATTATTTGATGTCACAACCCCAAGTATCATCGTTGGTATTGGTGATCACTCAGTGAAATGGTCCTCGCAAACTAGCAGGGCAATTTCTCCAACCCCATGGTGTACAATCAATGCTATCGATCATCCTGTGTATACCATGTGTTTCCTTGTGTGCTTCGTTGCAATGTTGTGGGTCGTTGGTGGACGTAAAAACTCTTGCCATATAAAAGAATAATCATGTTGCAAAAAAATCAAAGAAATTCATGTGAATTCCTTGCGAACATAGCTAAATATTCATTGAATTCAATAAGAGGGTTACTTATTGCGAGTTGACGAACCGCTGAAATGCATTTTTGTACCAAACTGAAGCTTTTTTTCATCCTCCTATCGTAACTGTCTTGAAAATAATCACATTTTGACCTTATATCGTTAACTATTTTTTAGAATAGATCATTTGACATTCGATGTCGTTCTCTAAATGCATGTGCATTGTATTTTCGATCCTCAACAAAGTAAATATTCATGAGGACTTTGTTGGCTGTCACATGATCACGATGTAATGATCTTGAAGATTAAGCGGCATCCTCATCTTGTTCCATTGCGTCTTGTAGGGTGGGCATGAATTATTCACCAATATTGATTCGGATGACGAACCACCTTCGGAGCCGAATGAAATTCGTTGAATAATTCTTAACTTATTTATTGAGAATGTGTAAAACACAGTTGAAATAGTGAGTTATTATGTGTGATAGAGGTAGAAATATCGAGTGATGATGTATAAATGTGTTGTCTTAGTTAGTATTTAAAAGTAAAAGATAGTTTATTTTTTCTAACCTCCCCCCTCCCCCTTAAAAAAAGGGGGTTAGATCCCACAAACTCGCCCACTAGGTGAACTCCTCGACTTCATGTAGAGGTGGGGACGGCATGCTTATGGATTCTCACGAGCTCCTCTAGCTCCTCATTACTCACTCCTTCCACCCTTATAATACAAACTACAATTTCTTACAGAGCATGTATTTATGCAAGAATACAAAACACGAACGGAATTATAACGCAAAGGTTATAAATTATCACGTAAAAAATATAGCTCTTACACTTGCGTGATAATTCTATCAGTACATGATAATAATTATATCCCATTTCATACGTACACTTAGCAGGTAAAATGCAATTTGTATTATAAACTTTCTCTATTCTATTATACGCTTTATTCATGCATATAATTGGAAATGATAAGACGATGCATAAGTTTACTAATAGTGAAGCAATTTCAATGGAGGAACAAACGGTACCAAAGAGTACCATGTGGATTTGAAATCAAAAGCAACAATGCATCAACTCTGTATTACAACGCATGAGTTTAAAACTATAGATGTTGACAAAATTTGTGTATTGGAAGTTACACAATAAATTAAGTAATGGGGTCTTTGTGTCATTAATAGAAAGTCTATTTTGATTTTTTTATGGTTTTATGTTTATTTTTTACGACATATAAATTTATGAGTAAAATTATTAAAATTTTAAAAAGTAGTGATTTACTTTTTTCTCTTTTTAGAATTTTGTTAGTATTTTCAAATAGATTTGAATTTGGATAAACTTATTCGAATTAAACTATGTAAATTCTATTCGAATTCTAATCTATTTTAAAAGTTTCGATTTGAATAATCACCCTTTATATTAACTCTCTTTTATTTTCTCTTTTTGAAATGTACTTATCAAAAGTGATGGTTTATCTTGTAATCAAGAGAGCATATAACAAGAATTATATGCTTATTAATTAGTTAGATAGGTTATTACCTTACTACTTAGTATTAGTTTTTGTGTTATTAATAAATATGCCATTGACTGATTTTCAAGTTTTTTTTACTTTAACATATTTAAAATTTTAGGGGCTGTTTGTTTCACCTCTTAATTGTTGAGTTCAGTGCTTAATCATTCAGCATTTAGACCGTTTGTTTAATAAAAAAGAGCCTCTTGATAGTTCAGTTAAGTGCTTAATGGTTAAGAGACAGAGAAATGCTGAATGGAACTGAATGGAACATATATTAACTTTACACTCATATGAAGTTCTACCCTAACTTCTCTCTCCTTTATAGAACCTCTTAATAATGGTTCAGACATTTTAACCATTCAGCACTTAATGATTTAGATTTTATCAAAGAATCCTTAGTTCTATACTTTGACTAATTATCATTTTGGCTTCTGACGACCTAGTCAATTTTTGACTTTAACCCCTTATTCTACTTTTACATATTTACAACTTGAACCCTTTGGGTTTGACCTGATTATTGTTTTAACTTCTAACTTTTGATATTTCTTCGTTTTTTTAATATGTGACACATTATAGCTTTTTGACGTAGAAAACATGAAACTTTATTTTAACGCATATGACGAACTCGTATTGTCTACCTGGTGTTAAATCTAGTAAAATGAAATGTGTATAACAAACCTAATTGCATTTTTTTACAATAAAACAGTAAAAAAAATATCAACTAAATAAAAAAAACTAACCACATATAAAAAAAGCAACAAGCACCAACACCCCCATGTGCTCATCATCCCTACCCTTTTGCATCTCCTTTAACAAACTAAAGAATCTCTTATCTCTTAAATCTAAGAGGTGAGATGAGTGAAAGACAAGAGTACACATTAAATAGATTTCAAAAACAAATCAATTAAAAAATTGAAGCACATTTGCCTGGTTATGGGTGACACTAACAAACACAAACAACCTTACACTGTCCCCATATCATGTGCTAGCTGCTGTGCCATGCCAAACTAAAGATTTAACATCTACCAAACTAGGCACTTTTCTGTTACCAAGATCATCAATATATTTTTAACCAATTAAAAGATTCATTTAATATTGGGCATGTTCTTTGTTCATTTCTTGGTTCTAACTTGTTTTATTTAATTACCACTCATTTTTCTAATGTGTCTGGAATCTTGATTGTAAATGGATGCATGAACCAACGGTTTCCGGTAACAAATAAAAAATAACGCCTGCTAGGCCACAAAACAATGTTTGGTTCATAAAACCGTGGAGTGGTTAAGGTGAGACTTAGGATCCTTGAAGACTCAGATTTAAATCCCTCCCTTTACTTATTTTTCCTGCGGTAGTGCGGGTCGATGAACAAAGACCGGGATCTTGCGAACTCTGGTTCGATATCGAGAGCGATCGGGTTTTACTACTAGTAGGCTTCAGGGCTCCTTACGACTGAGATAGCTTGGGCGCTTTAATTAGGGCTCCTTATGACTGGGTTAAGTAAGTTGTCGTTGACCTTTTGCCATTAAGTCACCATGTACAAAGTATCTATGCACTTCTCTGTTTGTTGGCCGTTAAATAAGAAAATTGCATTTTGAGTGCAAAACTATCAGAGATAAATATTAGTCACATATTAGTGCCCGTTTAAAATAGTTGTATAAGAATTGGAATCTATCACCGTGTCATCACGTACCTGCCGTAATGAAGTTGTTGTTGTCGCCATCATGGGCGGACACACATAGTTAACATCGGGGTCAGCCGATACCATTCTCTTTCACGCGTAATGTAAATTTATATACCGAGATTCCGTCCGACATCAAACTTTTTTTATTACCGCCGCCACTGATTTTCGAAAAAAATTAAATGACACCAGTGCCCAATTAGTTAAAAAAAATACTTTAGTTTTTTAAATTGATGATGTTTTATAAAAAATGCAAATTGGTGTAAAATAATCACAACTAACACATATTGGCCGAGAATAATCTCAACTCAGTTTATTTTCTCCAATGGTACCAAATCCAACCTTTTTGGCCTCTAGTGGTCCGCCGTTAAGAACACTTAACGATCGTTAACTTTTTTTTTAGTTTTTTTTATAATTTCAAACCGATGTTTTATGGATATTAATTGGGAGTAAGATACGAGTCAATTGATGTAAACCTTAACTCGAACCGGTGTTCCAAACGACGAAACGGTCTCCAATTGTATGTTTAAACCCTAACGGTGCTTCAATCATATGCTAAAATTAAATCATTTGGAGCACTAAATGGAGGTAAGGTTTACATTAATTGACTCGTATCGACCTCCCAAAAAAATCCCTAAACCATCGGTTTTAAAATTCGCAAAAAAAACGTTAATGACTACTTGAAGCCAAAAAAATTGGATTTGGAACCACTGGAGGGAGCAAACTAAGTTGGGATTATTCACGACTGATAGGTGTTAGTTGAGATAATTTTAGGCCAATTGTCATAAAAAATAATCTATTAAAGATAACTAGTTATTTATTTTGATTTTTACATTTAGGCTCAAGTATTAAACAATTGATGGAAACTTATAGGATATCGTTAGTTTAACATCTATTGAAGTTAGCATTAGCTTTACCGGTTGCAATGACAAGTGGTGAGAGGTGTTTTTCTTCAATGAAGGTATGTGAAGTTGGATTTACGTGATGGAATGAGTGATGAATATTTGAATGCTGCTTGTATTTGCTATATTGAAAAATAGACCTTTGTAAAAGTTGACATTGAACATGTCATGGAGCGGTTTCAAGACATGAAGAAACCTAGAGAACAACTTAAATAGGTTTGTTGTTATATTTTTTATTGACAATGTGTCTATTTTCATGACCTGACCCAACATTTAAACTTCCCGACATTTGCATCAACATTTGATTGAACCAAAAAATCCCCACACTATAGGAAAAAAATTTTAGCCCACTAGCCCATCATGCCACCCCTACACATCTGCTATTATCAGGCCAACCAACATGGTGGTAGTGGCGAATGTAAAGGCAATGATAGGTCGTGCAGTAGCGGTGACAATGTCAGATGCGACAATGGTGATCGGTGTGGCAAGGGACTATCTTGAGAGTGGTCGGGTGGTAGGATGGGATGGGATGATGGCAACAATGACGGTGATAGGGGTGACGATTGCTACCACAATGAGTGGTTGAAGATTTCAATTCTTTTAATTTGCTTGAATTCCTTAGCAATTTGAAACTCTGAAGGGATGTTAAGTAGGGGTGTTCATTATTCGAATACCATTCGAATTATTCGAAATTCGATTCGAATCGAATTCGATTAAGGCCATTCGAAATCGACTTTCGGTCATTCGAATTCGATTCGCATTCGATTCGAATAATTTTGTCGAATGTGGATCGAATACGAATATGATTTTCAGTATTCGCATTCGATTCGTCCAATTCGAATAAGAAATATATTTATTTTTTAATATATATTCTTAATATATCTAATTAGTTATCTATATATGAATATGATTGAATGGGTTTGAAGTAAGTTAAAAATACCCAAAACCAACCCATTACCCAATCTTAATTGTTGTTTCTGCATATGAACATGATTTGTTGTTGTGGCAGCTGCTTAATTGTTGTTTCTACATGTTTTAAACTTGTTTAGTCTTTTCTTGTGTTAATTATGCAGTTTTAGACCTTTTTTAACATGTTTTAGACTTGTTGATGTGCTAGTATTTTGCATATTTTTTGGGTGAAGCACCTTGTTTGGGTGATGTGTTAGACTTATGTTATGTTGGTGCAACATTTGTATTGTTATTTGATGTTTTTTTTATTTATATTTTTTAAACCGAATACATTCGAATCTATTCGAATTCGATTCGAATTCGAATAACTTAATCGAATCGAATACATAGATTTTTATTCGAATGTGGATCGAATACGAATACAGTTTTTAAAAGTCTCAATTCGACCAATTCGATTTGCCTAATTCGCCCAATTCGCATTCGATTCGAATGAACATCCCTAATGTTAAGTGGCCTTAGATAAAACTTAAGAGTCGTTTTATTGACATGATGGAAATGAAATTCATTGGAATTTGAATTCCATTCCTTTGGATATTTCGTTTGCATGATAGGATGGAATTGGGAAGTTTCTTGTTGGTTTTTCTTCCTGAATAAGTGAATTTGGTTCACGCGATTATTTTGGAGAAGGATGGGCTTTAACCGTGAAAATGTGAGGATGTTGGCTAAAAAAGAAGGAGAGATGAGAGCATTAGGGTACGCTCACCAGACATACTTGACCATCACCACCCTAATCCCTAAAGAGAGACGAAAGTCATTCAGATAAGATAATCAGATGAGGGACAAGAGAAAAAGAGGATGCAGCAAATAAGCTGGTGGAATTTAAATTACATTAGTGACGTGTTTAGTTAAAAGAAAAACAATTAGAAATGGAATTTGAAATAATTCCATCAAATTCCTTTACTAGTATAATTCAAATTCCTTCCAGAATGTGAAATAATTCAAACAAATTCATAGGAATCTTCGTACCCTTGAGGCGTGACCTCAACCATCGTCAACAAAATCCCACTCGCGACTCACTCTACACCAGTTCCTTAACAAAAGGCACAACGATGACCCACCCATTTTTTACCCAAACGAGCTTGAGGCTGACACGTATCACTTCGACCTGAACAAGCCCGACACACTATCGACCAGAAGGGGCCTCACGATGACTAGGCACATTCAACCGGAAGAGGACTGACGATGGTACAAACAGACCCGACGACGACACATGCATCCTAGACCTAAACGAGCCCGACAACAAACCACACACGTTCTCCCGGAAGGGGACAAACGACTAACTAGGCACTATCGACCATAACGGGATGGACAATGAACCGCGCACCATCGACTGAACGGGCCGAGCGGCGAACTACACACTATCGATAAGAATGGGCCCGACGCCGACCCACACTGTTTAGAATGGAATGGGCTTGAAAATGTCCAGCACATGATCTAATGAAACGTGTCTAGCGACGAACCACAGACATTTGGCCGAAACACGCTCGACGACAAACCGCGCACCTTCAGCCGAAACCCCCCCCCCAACGAACCGTTCACTGTGATCGGAACGTGCCTAACAACGAACCGCTCACTGTGATCGGAATGCCTAAAGACGAACCGCTCACTTTCAACTAGGGTTGAGCCAAACCAAGCGGCTTACAAATCAAACCCAGCCGATCGGCTCATTTACAAACCGAGCCAAAGTTGAACCAAGCGAAATGAGCCAAAGTCGAATCGAACATTTTTCGAGTAAGCATCGAGTGAATATATGAGAATTACTTTTATTTTTTTTTTTAAATTTTTTTATGAGAAACAAGTTTAAAGTTGAATATAATGTACATATATATATAAATTAGTAGGTTTAAGAAAAACTACTACTAGCTTGTAGTTTTTCTTAAACTAAAGGTTGATGTTTATATAATGTATATAAAATAGTTAATTTGTTAAAAATTAAGGGTTATTGGATTTTATTAATCAAACTTTTGTATATTGGCCGATATTAATCCCAACATAAAAAATTCCCCGTGGAAATCCCAACTTGTAAATTATTTTCCTACAATGATCATCGTTAAAGTTAAGTTAACGCTGTTAATTATTTTTTGAAGTTATGACCGATGTTTTAGGGCTTTTGATCGGGAGGACGATATGAGTCTATTGATGTAAAATTTAACTTGAGCCGATGCTCCAAACAAAAAATTTTTAACATCCGATTTAAGCACCGTTAGGTTCAAAATCCGATTGAAGACCGTTTGGTCGTTTGGAGAATCGACTCAAGGTAAGTTTTACAACAATAGACTCATATCGTCCTTCTGACCAAAAGCCCTAAAACATCGGTTATAAATTCAAAATATTAACGACGTTAAGTTAATTTTAACGGAGGATCATTGTAGAAAAATAACTTACAAGCATGGTTGTCAATAGCGACGATAGAGGTCGCTATCGCGCGCTACATAGTGATGCGGTAGTTGGTCGCTATTTACATTTAGCGACCAAATAGCGACACTATAGTTTTTTTTTATAAATATGAAAAAATGTTAGGGCTTATCAGTTAATTTTCCAGATTTCATGTATACAACAAAGAAACCTTCACCTCCATCCACCACAATTGAGAAGAAAAGATGAAATTGAGAAGAAATATGAAAAAACAAGTAGAAATTAAGCTTACCTAGGATAAAAATGAAGATATGTAATGGAAATAAAGATTGTAGGATTCAATTTTGCAGAAGAGAAAGAGAAATTCTGATTTAGAAGCTGTTTGTAAGGTTTTAGGGTTTTAGGGATTTAAAATTTTGATTTGATATAGCGGCTGCTTATAAGGTTTAGGGTTTTATGGAATTAGGGTTACATATCTACTTTTACAAAGTGACATATTACACCCTTTATATATATATATATATATATATATTTTTTATCATATTTGACTTAAAACTTATTTTAACATGTCCATATCAAGTAGTAAAAGATAAATTATATTAAATACCATATATAATTAATTTAAAAAAAATTAGTCTATGTTATCACTAAACACAAATAGCGCCCGCTATTTATCGCTATTCGTGACGTAGCGTATATGTGACTCGTTGCTATTTACCGCTATTCGCTATTGACAACTATGCTTACAAGTTGGGATTGCCACATTAAATTTTTTAACTTGAAATTAATATCGGCCAATATACAAAAGTTCGGATTATTAAAATCCAAAAACCAAAAAATTAGTTATATATATAATTATATATGCACAAATATATAATTTTTTATTGGTATGTGGAATATTAAATTATTAAATATTATAAATAATGATTTTTAATTATTAATAATATTTAAAGTACTTGAAAATATTCAAAATATTTTTTAAATAGATAAGTATTATTTTCAAGTATTTTATATATAACTAATATTTAAAAAAATATTTAGTATCAACATAATTATAGCAACATATCATATACTTGTGCATAAATAGTTATATATAAATTAAATTAAATTTTTTTCAGTCGAACTAAACTGAGCAGACCTTCGCTCGTTTCTTGGCTCGTTTACAAATCGAACCGAGTGGAGCGGCTCTTTTACAATCGAGCGAAAAAACGAGCGAGCATTTTACAAGCAATTTCTGAGCAAGCAATGAGTAGGCGGCGAGCGATTTGGACAACCTTACTTTCAACCGGAACGCGCCTGGAGAACAAGTTGAAAGTGTGTAGTTCCAATCAAAAGTGCGCAGATCGTTGGATGCATTTCGGTCAAAAGTGTGCGTGTCGTCGTCGGACGCTTTATGATCGAAAGCACGTGCGCGGTTTGTCGTTTAGTGCGTACCGGTTGAAAGTGTGCAAGTCACCGCCAATATCGTTCGGGTCAGAGTAACAATAGGGGGATGAGTGGCAATAAGTGAGATAAGAGATTTCAATTTATTTATCAACCAAACACACCAACAAAAAAATTTAAGTTCGAATTCAAACAAATTCTATTTTCTATTGGAATGTTAAAATTCCAAATCCACCTTTCTTCAAATTCCAACCATCTAAATTTTAATTTCATTACAATCCATATATGAAAGGATGTGAACGAATCTATCTAATAAATCAAGGTTTTATAGGGTAATTTTTTGAGGGGAATATTTGTTCTATAATAAGAAGTTTTGGTGGGAAATTGAATGAAAATTTTAACCATGCATGCATGAGTTGATAGAGTAAAATTTTTAAATATAAAATATTTACAAATGGTTAAACATAATGGTTATAATTTCTTTATATTATTATTATTATTATTATTATTATTTAACCCGTGTGTAACACACGGATATTAAACCTAATCTACCTAATAAAACAAGGTTTTAGGGGGCAAATATGGGCGGGAAAAATGAGGGGAAAAATTAGGGGGGGATTTTAAAATCAAAAGTAATTTTAGAAACAACGCAAAATTAATTTCAACGCAATATTGACTAACTGAACATCGACGGGTGACTTTAAATTCCAACAGTTTTGAATATTAATTTTTATTATAATAATTTTGATTTTTTACATTGCATTTTCAATTTTAATTTCTTATTCAATAAATCATTTATTTTGTTTAGCTCGTATGTCTACACGGGTATTAAACTTAGTTAATTATAATTCTAACTTCAGTACATTTCTCAACAAAATAATTAACATACTCTTGGTATTTCACACCTTTTGAGTTAAAATAGATGGTAAGGGCTCAGAGCATTCACAGTAGGGGAACTATCTCCATCCCTATAATTACACTAAAAACAACCATCTTTTCTATCTCTTCTAGTTAAAAAATTATTAAAAAATTATAGGGGTGAACAGTAGTTTTTCAAATATAGGGTTTCTCTCTCCTCCACCATTAAATTTTCTCTTTCTACACTTACAACAACCCATAACAACCTCTAAAATATAAAAACCTCACTCAGAAACATTTTATTCCTCCAATGTGAATGCTCTCATATGTGTGGGCAATATTGTTAAAATATCAGTTAATTTACTATATTCACCACGGTATTGTTAGTAATGGATCAATGTACCTACAAAACAAGTCTAAAGAAAATTGTAATGCAACATTGGAAGGCATAGAATGAAGGTTTTCTAGAAAATTGGCCACAACTGTCGGTAGTGGAAGAAAGACTTCTTTTCCTAACAACAAAAGTGGCTTTCATAAAATGCCAAGATGCTTTAGCACTAAAGAGAAGCATCTATGGTACAAAGGACATTTTGATTCTCTACTAAATTGATTGCAAAAGAAGTTGGATGCCACTTTGTAAAATATGACACGTTATGATAGCAATACGGTATCTAGAAAGTAAAACCAGTTCTCAACTAGATATCCTGATGATTGAGTGGTGTGTTTTAGGTCAAACTTATTTTCATATAAATGTAGGGGGCGTGGCCAACTTTTATGCTATTGGACCATGTTTTAAGTTATCGGACATAAAGTTTACACCAAGAAAAAAAATATAGAGGATCGGCTTTTAAGCTATCAGATATGAAATTTACACTATAAAGGCGCACCTATTGTCACATAATCAAAAGCTTGAGAGGTTGGGATCTCGAATCTTAAAAGGTGCTGGTTTTGGATGTTTTATAAAGTTAGATTTAAATATTCTAATTTTTAACTATTAATCTAATATTATCTTCTTTTAAAATTCTTCATACATGTCTTAGCTTTTAACCCTATTTTTCACTAAGTGGTCTCCCTTGTTTAGACAACACAACCATAAATATGTCATATTATTGCACCGTTTAGTCATAATATTGCTACCTTGTTAGCCGGTGGGGGTCTAGACTTAAGAGGCGAATAGTTATTTTTTTAATGTAACCACTTTTAATAACTAATAATGAGAAATATTAATGAAAGACTAGATATGTACCACTAAAAAGTTCCTATAAAAAATGACACATTTGTATATTGTAATTGGCTCGTTGACTAAAATGCTTCTAACGCGCTCTCATAACTTTTTGTTTAACACCTATATAGTATCTTCTATAAATTCAAATGATAACAAATCTTGTTTTAGTTTTTTGTTAAAATGATAACAAATCTTGTTTTAGTTTTTTTTGTTATTGAATTTAAATATCTTCAACTATTGGTTATTGGCCGCTGTCACCTCAAGTATCACAATATAACTCCCAACTAAACACTTTGATGTCTGTATGACTGTATCACCAAAAGTTAACCAAACCACTAACATTGTTATGTTTTTTTGCTAATGTGGCATGGTGACGTATCCTATCTCTTCTTATGTGCTACGGTAACGATGACGTGCCAAATCAGCCAAAACATAATGGCGTTAATGTTTAGTTGGAAGTTATATTGGCAAAAGTAATACTTGAGGGTGACAACGGAGAATGACCAATAGTTAAGGGTATTTATATCCAATAACCATGTTTTTAACAAAGAAACACACTCATTTATCTACTTTTAAATCTACACCGTTTGTTCACGATAAAACTTTATGTTCAACATTGGTAAAGAACACCTACATTTATGTACCATTGGGTTGTATGCCTTTGGTAACAAATTGTTTTGAGTAAATTGTCAAAATAATCCTTCGTTTTGTACCGTTTCTACCACTTTGATCCTTATGTTTTTTTTTGTCATTTCGGTGTTTGCTTTTGTAAAAAAATTGTCACTATCGTCCTTCCGTCAATAATCGTTAAAAAATTCCATTAACTTCAAGGGTATTTTGGTCTTTTGATTATTATTATTATTATTAAACTAATTACTTTTAAACACCACCACACACAAAACCCTTTCCCCTTCACCTAACCATCATCGCCTCCACCTGCAAAAATGAAACCCAACCCCCCAACCATCACCACCTCCTTCTATCAACGTCGTCGCCGCCACCACCACCATCATTTTCATCTATCTTCTTCCTTCTAATCATCATCCTAACAACACACCTTCTTTGTTCTCATCAACATCCACAACCAAAAACCACGATCGGATCTTGAAACCCACCATTTTCATCTATCTTCTACCATTTTAGTGAGTTGATACACACACAAAGAAAACTAAAACTGATGTGGCGATGAAGAAAAGGGAACGAGTGTGTAGAGTGATGGTGGGATGTGTATAACAGGTCGGCGGTGGTTGTTCGAGGTGGGTAATCGGGTGATGGCAATGGCGGTTGGTGACCAGAGACCCATCGTGTTACCAATAATCGGTGATGGGGACAATGGTTGGTGACTGGAGACCCATCGTGTCACCAATAATCGTGTTACCATTAATTGGTTATAATGGTGGTGATAGTTGGGGTTGTGTTAAGGGAGACGGTGAGTTATGATGGGTATGTGTCCCGGTGGTGGTTGTGTGTGGTGTTATCTCATTGTGGAGGTGGTGTAGTGTGGTGTTATCTTGTGGTGGCGGTGGTAGTATGGTGTTATCATGTGGTAGTGGTGCTGGTGGTTGTGATGGTGGTGCGGTGGAGGTGATGGTGGTGTAAGGAATTTAACAAAATGGGGAAAAAAACCATGGGTATTTTTGTCTTTTAACATCAAGTTAACGGAAATCACTGACGGAAGGACGATATTGGCAACTTTTTACAAAAGCAAACACCAAAATGGCAAGAAAAAAACATAAGGACTAAAGTGGTCAAAACAGTACAAACTCAGGGACCTTTTTGACAATTTACTCAATTGTTTTAGTTAGTAATTCATGTTGATGGCCTCTTTGCTTGGTGACATGATATTTATCCTTACTTTAATTGCTGAGTGTCAAAATGTAAAATCCAGCAAATAACATATGAACTGAACTTACGAGTATAACAAGAGTAAGGGGGTGTTTGTTTTTTTGGAAAAACATCTTCTAGCCTCTTATGTCTGCGCCGCTCAGACCACGCGCAGACGTTTGGCTCTGCAAACCGTTTGTTTTTTAGAAGACATTCCATTAAAAAAGGTCTTCAAACCTCTGCGCGTCCTCTTCCCCACACAAACATGATTTAATGTCTTTCCACCTCTTTTCCAACCCTTCTTCTTCATCTCCCTAACATACATCTTTCATCATCCCCATTCTCCAAACCCTAACTCCACAACCACCCTCATTTTCCATCATACTTTTATTAGTATTATTTTTACTATCAAATTAAAAAAACTCTCCTGAGGCAACAGTCCAGATCTCGTTTTGATCCGATTTAACCCTAGCGACGACGCCAGAATCGGAGAAACCATCGCCGGAACTGGTGGATCTAGGGTTGTTGGATCCCTCGGGGCTAGAAATGTCGGATGATTTCTTCGAATGGAAGAATCTGCCTCTGAACACCATTGTTGTAGGTTATCATGTAGAGTTTTGGTTCAAGATGATGAAGATCTAACAGAGAGGAGCAGTGATGGTGTTGAGCTGAAAGAGTAGAGAGAGATGGTGGTGGTGGTGATAAGTGTTGGTTGTGGATGAAGATGGTGGGTGGGTGGGGGGTTGAATTTTGGTTCAGATATGAGTTTTAAAGAATCAAGGTGTATAAACAAACAGTCTTCCTCTTGAAGACTTTAGACATTTAGTCCACCTCTTTCTATATAGATGTTTGCAAATGTGGTCCGCAGACTCAGACGTTTTGCTGCAGAAAAAACAAACAACACCTAAATTTTATGTCCTCATGAAACTACTCACAAAATTCTTTACAGAGCATTTACAATTACAAAGAGGGGGGGGGGGGGGGTTGTTGAAAACTTTAATTTAATGAGATGAAGTAAAACTAAATTAATAATAGTAAATTACAATTTTCGTCATTTAGTTTTTGGTGTGTTAACACTTTAAGACAAGTTTAACAGTTTACGTTCATAAGGTTTTTAATTTTAACAGTTTGAGTCCGTTCGTTCTTTGACTGTTCAAATTACCTAACTACCTATCTTCTCGTCTTTTACCCTCTATCTTTTTAAAAACCTTACATCGTCAATTTCAAGATGGATACTTTGTTCACGATTCATGACCTATGGTTTTTTTAAATGCCTATAGGGTAAAAGAAAAGAAGAATAGACAATTTTACCCTCACATGAGGGTAACTAACATCAATTTGGAAGGATAAAGTATCGATGGACTGAAACTGTTAAAACTAAAAGTCATATGGACGTAAATTGTTAAACTCGCACATAAAACCCAATGTTGAGAACTGCAATTTACTCAAAATCTAGATTTAAAACCAAACCGTGCGAATCGGCGGTTGAGTCTTACGTATGTGACTTCGTCACATGCGTTGATAGAAAAAGATTCATTTGTCGTATACTCGTATGTTACGGCGTAAAATTGAAATGATTCACGTATTAAAATATATATCCAAACTTAGAGATCAAAATGATAACTAAGTCACTGTCGTAAATATTTTATAGTAGAGTAGGAGAGTCAAAATTATAAATCAGCTAAGAGGCTGTTTGACAAAATCCGAACTATTAAGTGATGAATGTTTAAGGGGTCTAAACCATTAAGAGCTCTATCGATTATAGGGATGTTGGGGTAAAGCTGGTATATGCTCCATTGAGTTTCATTCAGCATCTCTCTATCCCTTAACCATTCAGCACTTAACTAAACCATTCAGATGTTTTTTTATGAAACAAACACTCTGAATGTTGAATGATTAAACACTAAGGGGCTGTTTGGTAGCCTCTTAATGGAACCATTAAGAGGCTACCTCTGAACCGGTCAGCATTCTACGCGTTTGGTAATATAAAATGTTGCCTCTGACCGATTCAGTTTATCTCTGAATGATTCAGCATATGAACCATGCTGAATGGTTCAGTTGTTGTTGTTTACCGTAGTTGCCCTTCTGCCTCATACACCACCTTGTAACAATCGATCTGTCCAAACCCCCTTCTCCGATCAATCGCCTGCCGGCGCCCCCACTCCGGAGACCTTATTCTGCCGTCGCACCCACTCCGATCACACCCCTTTGCGGATGACCACCACCTCAACGAACTGAAGAAAGAAATTGGCCGAACTTGGGAGGCGATATTATTAGATGGGATCTGAGTCTTGGTTGAAGTTGAACGACGGTGGTGATGGGTTTGATTGAGACTTGATGAGAAGATGAAGATTTTGACAATATTGAGAAGATGAAGTTTGGTTGCTGTGATTTTGACAATTTTAAGAAAATGAGTGTACAGTGGTTGAGTCTGGTGGGTGGGTTTGTGTTGGATTTTAACCATAAAAAGATAAAGATTTTAAATTTTAACAAGTTACTAAAATTTTATCATTATTTATGAATTATGATTATTATTTTATTTTAACAATTATAATTATTGTTTGAAGCAAACAACTATATTTTATTTATCATAAAATTTGTTTAGAGGGGTAAAATAGTCATTTTGTATGATTATTCAGATGCCCAAACAAACAGCGCTTATTGATTCAGCACTTAATGATTCAGAACCTCTTACTGGTTCAGACCTCTTATTGATTCAGCATTTAATGGTTCAGATTTTGCCAAACAGCCCCTAAATTGAACTATTAAGAGGTCAAACAAACAGGCCCTAAATCATCATGAGTCAAAACGATAATAAGTCGAAGTCGGGGGATTAAATTCGTAAAAATGTTAACGTTGAGTTATGGGCCAAAAGTAATGTCCACCGACCTTGCCTATTACTATAATATACAATAATAATTTATTTATAAGAAATAACTAATATAATGCTGATAAAGTTTTAAGAAAATTTGGATTTTAACGGCAACTACAACACTAAGGAGATTTTTTTGACTTGATTTGACTTATGATTATTAACTGCAATGATCTTTTTATATAAACAGTTTGTATGATAAAAGATGTCATGTCGTTCGGAAATCTACTCTATCTAAGATCATGTGTGGTCATAAACCCATTCGACACGTTATGTAACATGTGACAGCCATGTCATTAATAGACTTTATGACAAAAATGTGGCTGCTATAAAACTATCTTCTCAATTATTACGTAAATAAAAACAAGAAAGTTTCATATTTATTACATAATTATTAATAATAAAAACAAAAAATGCTACTAGTCGTCTAAATCTTGCACTTCTTCCTCCGGAATGGTTCGAACTGTCCACACATGTTCGATCAAATATGTCAAGTAGGCGACATTTTCAACTCTTTCATCCAGAGTCATTTGTGTTGTTTGTTATTCTCTATGGTCTGATTAATAATTGTTGCTTGATAATTGTTGGGATTTTTGTTCCTCTCCATAAAACAAATCAAGGCTCCTGCTAAAAACAATCCAAGTGCTAAATCTATGTTGCATGTGCTGAAATGTATTGCATATGCCGAATGCAACGTATTTCAGCAGTCAATGTATATTTTGCCCTAGATAAAGTTGTTAGTGTTGAATGGTAGTGGAATATCTATAGATTCATTAGAAAGCAAACATGTTTTGTATGTTTGTTTGTTTACCTTTTGGTTTGCTAATTAGAATAAACATTCGTGGTATGTCATGATGTGTAAGATTAATGACAACATTTTTCCATTGATCTCTTATCTTAGACTAGATGGTTATGATATATTTTAATATAGTATATAAACCTCACTTGTGTATAATTTTGAGTTTACCTGAAATATGGTAAACTTGTGCACTTTGCAATATCATTGAAAATACTATTGAAAGTTATATTGTGTTTTTGCTGTCACATTGAATCTTTCATAGTATTCTTGTGCGTGATCTTAAACAATTAATAAAGGATTTTGTACTTGTTAACTTGTTATTCTACGGAACTTGTTATATACGATCCAACAAGTGATATCACAACCTTGGCACTTGGTTTAATTCATTCTCTTCATCAAATCATGCTTTTTTTCCTGTGAATCTATGATCTCACACATTATTCATCTGAAATCTTATAAATGGCTAGATCTAGTGCTGCTATAGCTGCAACTCTTGTTGTTTCCAAACATGATTTTGAAGATGATACTCATACTAAGTTTCACATGTTTACACCAGTTGCTATGATACATGGAAGATTAGGATGTGGGATTTATTGAGATATCAAGATAGAAACCTTTGGGATTCCGTGCAACAAGGCCCTCATGTGCATATGATTCAAGCTGTTGGTAAAGCTGGCAAGATGGTCCCTAAGGAACCTTCAATATATTCTGAAGAAGACAATAAGAAACTGGAGACTGTCTCTAAAGCCATATGGTTTCTAAGAATGAGTATCCTAAATACCATTATCTATGACTTCAAGAACTACAAAATAAAGAAGGGTCTTTAGGATGCTCTAAAAGCAAGATATGAAGGAAACGAAAAGCTTGTGGAAAACAAGAAGTATGTCTTGAAACAAAGATTTAAGAACTTCAATCATCTTCCTGGTGAAACCATAACTACTACATGTTTAGATATGTAGAGTTGATGGATGATATTCTAGAATCTCAAATCATCATCGACAACAATGATGTGATCTGAAATTTCAAGAAATCAACATTTACATATTGGCTAAAAGAAGAACTGAAAATCTCTGAACAATTAATTTAGAAGAATTATATGGGTTGTTGAGTGTATACCCGATGTAAATTGATGCTGATAAAGAAGCATCAGGTAGATCAATGAGCATGCGCAATCCAACATGATCTCTTGCACTTCTTGCTCATGAACCAAGCTTTCATTTTCCTATAGTAACCCATCAAATGCCACTGATCACCTTCCATCAATCTCCAACTACTGAAATTTCTCAATATACCACATTCAGCAATGGAATTCAACAACATCATTCGCGAACCCATCTTTAACAACAAACTTCACAAATTCAGCTTTTGTGTCATCTGCGTTCGTATATGTTGATCAGGTAAGCTTCTTCAATCTGTCATAAGAAGATTTCAAATGCATACATCCTGATGATTTTGAAGAACTAAATATTAACCGTCAGATAACTATGATCTCCTTTAGGGCCAAAAAGGATAATCCAGCCCCAACAACTTATGCTAATCATAGAAAAACTCCACCTTTGGTTGTTGTTGCTTCAAAACACACTACTAATGTTATAGTTGATGATTGAAACCAATGCTATATTTTAGAGTTTGTCAATTCATTCATATCAATAACTAATGTTATGCACGGACTATAAATCTTTAATGTTACCTTGAACTAAACTTTACTATGTTGATAAAGTAAATTGGATCTTATTATCATTGAAAGAAAACAAGGTTTATAGATGTTCAAAAATCCAAGTTTAAATATTTGTTTCAATTTTAAATTTGTATTTGATTCAATCTCAAACTTGCGTAAGATGAGGTTGATCATTTTTATATAAATACCCAAACCCTAGTTTTCTGAAACACATCTCTGTTGCATGCGTACGCCTTTTAGAGTAAGATGAGGTTGATAACACTATTTTATTTATATTTTAGAGTTTGTCAATTCATTCATATCAATAACTAATGTCATGCATGGACTATAAATCTTTAATGTTACCTTTAAATAAACTTTACTATGTTAATAAAGTAAATTGGTCCTTTTTATCATTGAAATATAACGCGGTTTGTAGATGTTCAAAAATCCAAATTTAAATATTTGTTTCAATTTTGAATTTGTATTTGATCCGATCTCAAACTTGCGTAAGATGAGGTTGATCATTTTTATAAAAATACCCAAACCCTAGTTTTATGAAAAGCATCTCTGTTGCATGCGTACGCCTTTTAGAGTAAGATGAGGTTGATAACACTATTTAATTTATATTTTAGAGTTTGTCAATTCATTCATATCAATAACTAATGTCATGCATGGACTATAAATCTTTAATGTTACCTTGAACTAAACTTTACTATGTTGATAGAGTAAAATGGTTCTTTTTATCATTGAAAGATAACGCGGTTTATAGATGTTTAAAAATCCAAGTTTAAATATTTGTTTCAATTTTGAATTTGTATTTGATCCGATCTCAAACTTGCGTAAGATGAGGTTGATCATTTTTATATAAATACACAAACCCTTGTTTTCTGAAACGCATCTCTGTTGCATGCGTACGCCTTTTAGAGTAAGATGAGGTTGTTAACACTATTTAATTTATATTTTAGAGTTTGTCAATTTATTCATATCAATAACTAATGTCATGCATGGACTATAAATCTTTAATGTTACCTTGAACTAAACTTTACTATGTTGATAAAGTAAATTGGTTCTTTTTATTATTGAAAGATAACGCGGTTTATAGATGTTCAAAAATCCATTTTAATTATTTGTTTCAATTTTGAATTTGTATTTGATCCGATCTCAAACTTGCGTAAGATGAGGTTGATCATCTTTATATAAATACACAAACCCTAGTTTTCTGAAACGCATCTCTGTTGCATGCGTACGCCTTTTAGAGTAAGATGAGGTTGATAACACTATTTTATTTATATTTTAGATTTTGTCAATTCATTCATATAGATAACTAATGTCATGGATGGACTATAAATCTTTAATGTTACCTTGAACTAAACTTTACTATGTTGATAAAGTAAATTGGTTCTTTTTATCATTTAAATATAACTCGGTTTATAGATGTTCAAAAATCCAAGTTTAATTATTTGTTTAAATAATTGAAATTGTATTTTATCCTATCTCAAACTTGCGTAAGATGCGGTTGATCATTTTTATATAAATACCCAAACCCTAGTTTTCTGAAACGCATCTCTGTTGCATGCGTACTCCTTTTAGAGTAAGATGAGGTTGATGACACTATTTTATTTATATTTTAGAGTTTGTCAATTCATTCATATCAATAACTAATGTCATGCATGGACTATAAATCTTTAATGTTACCTTGAACTAAACTTTACTATGTTGATAAAGTAAATTGGTTCTTTTTATCATTGAAAGATAACGCGGTTTATAGATGTTCAAAAATCCATGTTTAATTATTTGTTTCAATTTTGAATTTGTATTTGATCCGATCTCAAACTTGCGTAAGATGAGGTTGATCATCTTTATATAAATACACAAACCCTAGTTTTCTGAAATGCATCTCTGTTGCATGCGTACGCCTTTTAGAGTAAGATGAGGTTGATAACACTATTTTATTTATATTTTAGATTTTGTCAATTCATTCATATCAATAACGAATATCATGGATGGACTATTAATCTTTAATGTTACCTTGAACTAAACTTTACTATGTTGATAATGTAAATTGGTTTTTTTATCATTGAAATATAACGCGGTTTATAGATGTTCAAAAATCCAAGTTTATATATTTTTTTAAATTTTGAATTTGTATTTGATCCGATCTCAAACTTGCGTAAGATGAGGTTGATCATTTTTATAAAAATACCCAGACCCTAGTTTTCTGAAACGCATCTCTGTTACATGCGTACGCCTTTTAGAGTAAGATGAGGTTGATAACACTATTAAATTTATATTTTAGAGTTTGTCAATTCATTCATATCAATAACTAATGTCATGCATGGACTATAAATCTTTAATGTTATCTTGAACTAAACTTTACTATGTTGATAAAGTAAATTGGTTCTTTTTATCATTTAAATATAACTCGGTTTATAGATGTTCAAAAATCCAAGTTTAATTATTTGTTTAAATTTTGAAATTGTATTTGATCCGATCTCAAACTTGCGTAAGATGAGGTTGATCATTTTTATATAAATACCCAAACCCTAGTTTTCTGAAACGCATCTCTATTGCATATGTACGCCTTTTAGAGTAAGATGAGGTTGATGACACTATTTTATTTATATTATAGAGTTTGTCAATTCATTAATATCAATAAATAATGTCATGCATGGACTATAAATCTTTAATGTTACCTTGAACTAAACTTTACTATGTTGATAAAGTAAATTGGTTCTTTTTATCATTTAAATATAACTCGGTTTATAGATGTTCAAAAATCCAAGTTTAATTATTTGTTTAAATAATTGAAATTGTATTTTATCCTATCTCAAACTTGCGTAAGATGCGGTTGATCATTTTTATATAAATACCCAAACCCTAGTTTTCTGAAACGCATCTCTGTTGCATGCGTACTCCTTTTAGAGTAAGATGAGGTTGATGACACTATTTTATTTATATTTTAGAGTTTGTCAATTCATTCGTATCAATAACTAATGTCATGCATGGACTATAAATCTTTAATGTTACCTTGAACTAAACTTTACTATGTTGATAAAGTAAATTGGTTCTTTTTATCATTGAAAGATAACGCGGTTTATAGATGTTCAAAAATCCATGTTTAATTATTTGTTTCAATTTTGAATTTGTATTTGATCCGATCTCAAACTTGCGTAAGATGAGGTTGATCATCTTTATATAAATACACAAACCCTAGTTTTCTGAAATGCATCTCTGTTGCATGCGTACGCCTTTTAGAGTAAGATGAGGTTGATAACACTATTTAATTTATATTTTAGAGTTTGTCAATTCATTCATATCAATAACTAATGTCATGCATGGACTATAAATCTTTAATGTTACCTTGAACTAAACTTTACTATGTTGATAAAGTAAATTGGTTCTTTTTATCATTTAAATATAACTCGGTTTATAGATGTTCAAAAATCCAAGTTTAATTATTTGTTTAAATAATTGAAATTGTATTTTATCCTATCTCAAACTTGCGTAAGATGCGGTTGATCATTTTTATATAAATACCCAAACCCTAGTTTTCTGAAACGCATCTCTGTTGCATGCGTACTCCTTTTAGAGTAAGATGAGGTTGATGACACTATTTTATTTATATTTTAGAGTTTGTCAATTCATTCATATCAATAACTAATGTCATGCATGGACTATAAATCTTTAATGTTACCTTGAACTAAACTTTACTATGTTGATAAAGTAAATTGGTTCTTTTTATCATTGAAATATAACGCGCTTTATATATGTTCAAAAATCCAAGTTTAAATATTTGTTTAAATTTTGAATTTGTATTTGATCCGATCTCAAACTTGCGTAAGATGAGGTTGATCATTTTTATAAAAATACCCAAACCCTAGTTTTCTGAAACGCATCTCTGTTGCATGCGTACGCCTTTTAGAGTAAGATGAGGTTGATAACACTATTTAATTTATATTTTAGAGTTTGTCAATTCATTCATATCAATAACTAATGTCATGCATGGACTATAAATCTTTAATGTTACCTTGAACTAAACTTTACTATGTTGATAAAGTAAATTGGTTCTTTTTATCATTAAAAGATAACGCGGTTTATAGATGTTCAAAAATCCAAGTTTAATTATTTGTTTCAATTTTGAATTTGTATTTGATCCGATCTCAAACTTGCATAAGATGAGGTTGATCATCTTTATATAAATACACAAACCCTAGTTTTCTGAAACGCATCTCTGTTGCATGCGTACGCCTTTTAGAGTAAGATGAGGTTGATAACACTATTTTATTTATATTTTAGATTTTGTCAATTCATTCATATCAATAACGAATGTCATGGATGGACTATAAATCTTTAATGTTACCTTGAACTAAACTTTACTATGTTGATAATGTAAATTGGTTCTTTTTATCATTGAAATATAACGCGGTTTATAGATGTTCAAAAATCCAAGTTTATATATTTTTTTAAATTTTGAATTTGTATTTGATCCGATCTCAAACTTGCGTAAGATGAGGTTGATCATTTTTATAAAAATACCCAAACCCTAGTTTTCTGAAACGCATCTCTGTTACATGCGTACGCCTTTTAGAGTAAGATGAGGTTGATAACACTATTTTATTTATATTTTAGAGTTTGTCAATTCATTCATATCAATAACTAATGTCATGCATGGACTATAAAACTTTAATGTTACCTTGAACTAAACTTTACTATGTTGATAGAGTAAAATGGTTCTTTTTATCATTGAAAGATAACGCGGTTTATAGATGTTTAAAAATCCAAGTTTAAATATTTGTTTCAATTTTAAATTTGTATTTGATCCGATCTCAAACTTGCGTAAGATGAGGTTGATCATTTTTATATAAATACACAAACCCTTGTTTTCTGAAACGCATCTCTGTTGCATGCGTACGCCTTTTAGAGTAAGATGAGGTTGATGACACTATTTTATTTATATTTTAGAGTTTGTCAATTCATTCATATCAATAACTAATGTCATGCATGGACTATAAATCTTTAATGTTACCTTGAACTAAACTTTACTATGTTGATAGAGTAAAATGGTTCTTTTTATCATTGAAAGATAACGCGGTTTATAGATGGTTAAAAATCTAAGTTTAAATATTTGTTTCAATTTTGTATTTGTATTTGATCCGATCTCAAACTTGCGTAAGATGAGGTTGATCATTTTTATAAAAATACCCAAACCCTAGTTTTCTGAAACACATCTCTGTTGCATGCGTACGCCTTTTAGAGTAAGATGAGGTTGATAACACAATTTTATTTATATTTTAGAGTTTGTCAATTCATTCATATCAATAACTAATGTCACGCATGGACTATAAATCTTTAATGTTACCTTGAATTAAACTTTACTATGTTGATAGAGTAAAATGGTTCTTTTTATCATTGAAAGATAACGCGGTTTATAGATGTTTAAAAATCCAAGTTTAAATATTTGTTTCAATTTTGAATTTGTATTTGATCCGATCTCAAACTTGCGTAAGATGAGGTTGATCATTTTTATATAAATACCCAAACCCTAGTTTTCTGAAACGCATCTCTGTTGCATGCGTACGCCTTTTAGAGTAAGATGAGGTTGATAACACTATTTAATTTATATTTTAGAGTTTGTCAATTCATTCATATCAATAACTAATGTCATGCATGGACTATAAATCTTTAATGTTACCTTGAACTAAACTTTACTATGTTGATAAAGTAAATTGGTTCTTTTTATCATTGAAAGATAACGCGGTTTATAGATGTTCAAAAATCCAAGTTTAATTATTTGTTTCAATTTTGAATTTGTGTTTGATCCGATCTCAAACTTGCGTAAGATGAGGTTGATCATCTTTATATAAATACACAAACCCTAGTTTTCTGAAACGCATCTCTGTTGCATGCGTACGCCTTTTAGAGTAAGATGAGGTTGATGACACTATTTTATTTATATTTTAGAGTTTGTCAATTCATTCATATCAATAACTAATGTCATGCATGGACTATAAATCTTTAATGTTACCTTGAACTAAACTTTACTATGTTGATAGAGTAAAATGGTTCTTTTATCATTGAAAGATAACGCGGTTTATAGATGTTTAAAAATCCAAGTTTAAATATTTGTTTCAATTTTGAATTTGTATTTGATCCGATCTCAAACTTGCGTAAGATGAGGTTGATCATTTTTATATAAATACACAAACCCTTGTTTTCTGAAACGCATCTCTGTTGCATGCGTACGCCTTTTAGAGTAAGATGAGGATGATAACACTATTTTATTTATATTTTAGATTTTGTCAATTCATTCATATCAATAACTAATGTCATGGATGGACTATAAATCTTTAATGTTACCTTGAACTAAACTTTACTATGTTGATAAAGTAAATTGGTTCTTTTTATCATTGAAATATAACGCGCTTTATATATGTTCAAAAATCCAAGTTTAAATATTTGTTTAAATTTTGAATTTGTATTTGATCCGATCTCAAACTTGCGTAAGATGAGGTTGATCATTTTTATAAAAATACCCAAACCCTAGTTTTCTGAAACGCATCTCTGTTGCATGCGTACGCCTTTTAGAGTAAGATGAGGTTGATGACACTATTTTATTTATATTATAGAGTTTGTCAATTCATTCATATCAATAAATAATGTCATGCATGGACTATAAATCTTTAATGTTACCTTGAACTAAACTTTACTATGTTGATAAAGTAAATTGGTTCTTTTTATCATTTAAATATAACTCGGTTTATAGATGTTCAAAAATCCAAGTATAATTATTTGTTTAAATAATTGAAATTGTATTTTATCCTATCTCAAACTTGCGTAAGTTGCGGTTGATCATTTTTATATAAATACCCAAACCTTAGTTTTCTGAAACGCATCTCTGTTGCATGCGTACTCCTTTTAGAGTAAGATGAGGTTGATGACACTATTTTATTTATATTTTAGAGTTTGTCAATTCATTCATATCAATAACTAATGTCATGGATGGACTATAAATCTTTAATGTTACCTTGAACTAAACTTTACTATGTTGATAATGTAAATTGGTTCTTTTTATCATTGAAATATAACGCGGTTTATAGATGTTCAAAAATCCAAGTTTATATATTTTTTTAAATTTTGAATTTGTATTTGATCCGATCTCAAACTTGCGTAAGATGAGGTTGATCATTTTTATAAAAATACCCAAACCCTAGTTTTCTGAAACGCATCTCTGTTACATGCGTACGCCTTTTAGAGTAAGATGAGGTTGATAACACTATTTTATTTATATTTTAGAGTTTGTCAATTCATTCATATCAATAACTAATGTCATGCATGGACTATAAAACTTTAATGTTACCTTGAACTAAACTTTACTATGTTGATAGAGTAAAATGGTTCTTTTTATCATTGAAAGATAACGCGGTTTATAGATGTTTAAAAATCCAAGTTTAAATATTTGTTTCAATTTTAAATTTGTATTTGATCCGATCTCAAACTTGCGTAAGATGAGGTTGATCATTTTTATATAAATACACAAACCCTTGTTTTCTGAAACGCATCTCTGTTGCATGCGTACGCCTTTTAGAGTAAGATGAGGTTGATGACACTATTTTATTTATATTTTAGAGTTTGTCAATTCATTCATATCAATAACTAATGTCATGCATGGACTATAAATCTTTAATGTTACCTTGAACTAAACTTTACTATGTTGATAGAGTAAAATGGTTCTTTTTATCATTGAAAGATAACGCGGTTTATAGATGGTTAAAAATCTAAGTTTAAATATTTGTTTCAATTTTGTATTTGTATTTGATCCGATCTCAAACTTGCGTAAGATGAGGTTGATCATTTTTATAAAAATACCCAAACCCTAGTTTTCTGAAACACATCTCTGTTGCATGCGTACGCCTTTTAGAGTAAGATGAGGTTGATAACACAATTTTATTTATATTTTAGAGTTTGTCAATTCATTCATATCAATAACTAATGTCACGCATGGACTATAAATCTTTAATGTTACCTTGAATTAAACTTTACTATGTTGATAGAGTAAAATGGTTCTTTTTATCATTGAAAGATAACGCGGTTTATAGATGTTTAAAAATCCAAGTTTAAATATTTGTTTCAATTTTGAATTTGTATTTGATCCGATCTCAAACTTGCGTAAGATGAGGTTGATCATTTTTATATAAATACCCAAACCCTAGTTTTCTGAAACGCATCTCTGTTGCATGCGTACGCCTTTTAGAGTAAGATGAGGTTGATAACACTATTTAATTTATATTTTAGAGTTTGTCAATTCATTCATATCAATAACTAATGTCATGCATGGACTATAAATCTTTAATGTTACCTTGAACTAAACTTTACTATGTTGATAAAGTAAATTGGTTCTTTTTATCATTGAAAGATAACGCGGTTTATAGATGTTCAAAAATCCAAGTTTAATTATTTGTTTCAATTTTGAATTTGTGTTTGATCCGATCTCAAACTTGCGTAAGATGAGGTTGATCATCTTTATATAAATACACAAACCTTAGTTTTCTGAAACGCATCTCTGTTGCATGCGTACGCCTTTTAGAGTAAGATGAGGTTGATAACACTATTTTATTTATATTTTAGATTTTGTCAATTCATTCATATCAATAACTAATGTCATGGATGGACTATAAATCTTTAATGTTACCTTGAACTAAACTTTACTATGTTGATAAAGTAAATTGGTTCTTTTTATCATTGAAATATAACGCGGTTTATAGATGTTCAAAAATCCAAGTTTAAATATTTGTTTAAATTTTGAATTTGTATTTGATCCGATCTCAAACTTGCGTAAGATGAGGTTGATCATTTTTATAAAAATACCCAAACCCTAGTTTTCTGAAACGCATCTATGTTGCATGCGTACGCCTTTTAGAGTAAGATGAGGTTGATAACACTATTTAATTTATATTTTAGAGTTTGTCAATTCATTCATATCAATAACTAATGTCATGCATGGACTATAAATCTTTAATGTTATCTTGAACTAAACGTTACTATGTTGATAAAGTAAATTGGTTCTTTTTATCATTTAAATATAACTCGGTTTATAGATGTTCAAAAATCCAAGTTTAATTATTTGTTTAAATTTTGAAATTGTATTTGATCCGATCTCAAACTTGCGTAAGATGAGGTTGATCATTTTTATATAAATACCCAAACCCTAGTTTTCTGAAACGCATCTCTATTGCATATGTACGCCTTTTAGAGTAAGATGAGGTTGATGACACTATTTTATTTATATTATAGAGTTTGTCAATTCATTAATATCAATAAATAATGTCATGCATGGACTATAAATCTTTAATGTTACCTTGAACTAAACTTTACTATGTTGATAAAGTAAATTGGTTCTTTTTATCATTTAAATATAACTCGGTTTATAGATGTTCAAAAATCCAAGTATAATTATTTGTTTAAATAATTGAAATTGTATTTTATCCTATCTCAAACTTGCGTAAGTTGCGGTTGATCATTTTTATATAAATACCCAAACCTTAGTTTTCTGAAACGCATCTCTGTTGCATGCGTACTCCTTTTAGAGTAAGATGAGGTTGATGACACTATTTTATTTATATTTTAGAGTTTGTCAATTCATTCATATCAATAACTAATGTCATGCATGGACTATAAATCTTTAATGTTACCTTGAACTAAACTTTACTATGTTGATAGAGTAAAATGGTTCTTTTTATCATTGAAAGATAACGCGGTTTATAGATGTTTAAAAATCCAAGTTTAAATATTTGTTTCAATTTTAAATTTGTATTTGATCCGATCTCAAACTTGCGTAAGATGAGGTTGATCATTTTTATATAAATACACAAACCCTTGTTTTCTGAAACGCATCTCTGTTGCATGCGTACGCCTTTTAGAGTAAGATGAGGTTGATGACACTATTTTATTTATATTTTAGAGTTTGTCAATTCATTCATATCAATAACTAATGTCATGCATGGACTATAAATCTTTAATGTTACCTTGAACTAAACTTTACTATGTTGATAGAGTAAAATGGTTCTTTTTATCATTGAAAGATAACGCGGTTTATAGATGGTTAAAAATCTAAGTTTAAATATTTGTTTCAATTTTGTATTTGTATTTGATCCGATCTCAAACTTGCGTAAGATGAGGTTGATCATTTTTATATAAATACCCAAACCCTAGTTTTCTGAAACACATCTCTGTTGCATGCGTACGCCTTTTAGAGTAAGATGAGGTTGATAACACAATTTTATTTATATTTTAGAGTTTGTCAATTCATTCATATCAATAACTAATGTCACGCATGGACTATAAATCTTTAATGTTACCTTGAATTAAACTTTACTATGTTGATAGAGTAAAATGGTTCTTTTTATCATTGAAAGATAACGCGGTTTATAGATGTTTAAAAATCCAAGTTTAAATATTTGTTTCAATTTTGAATTTGTATTTGATCCGATCTCAAACTTGCGTAAGATGAGGTTGATCATTTTTATATAAATACCCAAACCCTAGTTTTCTGAAACGCATCTCTGTTGCATGCGTACGCCTTTTAGAGTAAGATGAGGTTGATAACACTATTTAATTTATATTTTAGAGTTTGTCAATTCATTCATATCAATAACTAATGTCATGCATGGACTATAAATCTTTAATGTTACCTTGAACTAAACTTTACTATGTTGATAAAGTAAATTGGTTCTTTTTATCATCGAAAGATAACGCGGTTTATAGATGTTCAAAAATCCAAGTTTAATTATTTGTTTCAATTTTGAATTTGTGTTTGATCCGATCTCAAACTTGCGTAAGATGAGGTTGATGATCTTTATATAAATACACAAACCCTAGTTTTCTGAAACGCATCTCTGTTGCATGCGTACGCCTTTTAGAGTAAGATGAGGTTGATAACACTATTTTATTTATATTTTAGATTTTGTCAATTCATTCATATCAATAACTAATGTCATGGATGGACTATAAATCTTTAATGTTACCTTGAACTAAACTTTACTATGTTGATAAAGTAAATTGGTTCTTTTTATCATTGAAATATAACGCGGTTTATAGATGTTCAAAAATCCAAGTTTAAATATTTGTTTAAATTTTGAATTTGTATTTGATCCGATCTCAAACTTGCGTAAGATGAGGTTGATCATTTTTATAAAAATACCCAAACCCTAGTTTTCTGAAACGCATCTATGTTGCATGCGTACGCCTTTTAGAGTAAGATGAGGTTGATAACACTATTTAATTTATATTTTAGAGTTTGTCAATTCATTCATATCAATAACTAATGTCATGCATGGACTATAAATCTTTAATGTTATCTTGAACTAAACTTTACTATGTTGATAAAGTAAATTGGTTCTTTTTATCATTTAAATATAACTCGGTTTATAGATGTTCAAAAATCCAAGTTTAATTATTTGTTTAAATTTTGAAATTGTATTTGATCCGATCTCAAACTTGCGTAAGATGAGGTTGATCATTTTTATATAAATACCCAAACCCTAGTTTTCTGAAACACATCTCTATTGCATATGTACGCCTTTTAGAGTAAGATGAGGTTGATGACACTATTTTATTTATATTATAGAGTTTGTCAATTCATTAATATCAATAAATAATGTCATGCATGGACTATAAATCTTTAATGTTACCTTGAACTAAACTTTACTATGTTGATAAAGTAAATTGGTTCTTTTTATCATTTAAATATAACTCGGTTTATAGATGTTCAAAAATCCAAGTTTAATTATTTGTTTAAATAATTGAAATTGTATTTTATCCTATCTCAAACTTGCGTAAGTTGCGGTTGATCATTTTTATATAAATACCCAAACCCTAGTTTTCTGAAACGCATCTCTGTTGCATGCGTACTCCTTTTAGAGTAAGATGAGGTTGATGACACTATTTTATTTATATTTTAGAGTTTGTCAATTCATTCATATCAATAACTAATGTCATGCATGGACTATAAATCTTTAATGTTACCTTGAACTAAACTTTACTATGTTGATAGAGTAAAATGGTTCTTTTTATCATTGAAAGATAACGCGGTTTATAGATGTTTAAAAATCCAAGTTTAAATATTTGTTTCAATTTTAAATTTGTATTTGATCCGATCTCAAACTTGCGTAAGATGAGGTTGATCATTTTTATATAAATACACAAACCCTTGTTTTCTGAAACGCATCTCTGTTGCATGCGTACGCCTTTTAGAGTAAGATGAGGTTGATGACACTATTTTATTTATATTTTAGAGTTTGTCAATTCATTCATATCAATAACTAATGTCATGCATGGACTATAAATCTTTAATGTTACCTTGAACTAAACTTTACTATGTTGATAGAGTAAAATGGTTCTTTTTATCATTGAAAGATAACGCGGTTTATAGATGGTTAAAAATCTAAGTTTAAATATTTGTTTCAATTTTGTATTTGTATTTGATCCGATCTCAAACTTGCGTAAGATGAGGTTGATCATTTTTATATAAATACCCAAACCCTAGTTTTCTGAAACACATCATTGTTGCATGCGTACGCCTTTTAGAGTAAGATGAGGTTGATAACACAATTTTATTTATATTTTAGAGTTTGTCAATTCATTCATATCAATAACTAATGTCACGCATGGACTATAAATCTTTAATGTTACCTTGAATTAAACTTTACTATGTTGATAGAGTAAAATGGTTCTTTTTATCATTGAAAGATAACGCGGTTTATAGATGTTTAAAAATCCAAGTTTAAATATTTGTTTCAATTTTGAATTTGTATTTGATCCGATCTCAAACTTGCGTAAGATGAGGTTGATCATTTTTATATAAATACCCAAACCCTAGTTTTCTGAAACGCATCTCTGTTGCATGCGTACGCCTTTTAGAGTAAGATGAGGTTGATAACACTATTTAATTTATATTTTAGAGTTTGTCAATTCATTCATATCAATAACTAATGTCATGCATGGACTATAAATCTTTAATGTTACCTTGAACTAAACTTTACTATGTTGATAAAGTAAATTGGTTCTTTTTATCATTGAAAGATAACACGGTTTATAGATGTTCAAAAATCCAAGTTTAATTATTTGTTTCAATTTTGAATTTTTGTTTGATCCGATCTCAAACTTGCGTAAGATGAGGTTGATCATCTTTATATAAATACACAAACCCTAGTTTTCTGAAACGCATCTCTGTTGCATGCGTACGCCTTTTAGAGTAAGATGAGGTTGATAACACTATTTTATTTATATTTTAGATTTTGTCAATTCATTCATATCAATAACTAATGTCATGGATGGACTATAAATCTTTAATGTTACCTTGAACTAAACTTTACTATGTTGATAAAGTAAATTGGTTCTTTTTATCATTGAAATATAACGCGGTTTATAGATGTTCAAAAATCCAAGTTTAAATATTTGTTTAAATTTTGAATTTGTATTTGATCCGATCTCAAACTTGCGTAAGATGAAGTTGATCATTTTTATAAAAATACCCAAACCCTAGTTTTCTGAAACGCATCTATGTTGCATGCGTACGCCTTTTAGAGTAAGATGAGGTTGATAACACTATTTAATTTATATTTTAGAGTTTGTCAATTCATTCATATCAATAACTAATGTCATGCATGGACTATAAATCTTTAATGTTATCTTGAACTAAACTTTACTATGTTGATAAAGTAAATTGGTTCTTTTTATCATTTAAATATAACTCGGTTTATAGATGTTCAAAAATCCAAGTTTAATTATTTGTTTAAATTTTGAAATTGTATTTGATCCGATCTCAAACTTGCGTAAGATGAGGTTGATCATTTTTATATAAATACCCAAACCCTAGTTTTCTGAAACGCATCTCTATTGCATATGTACGCCTTTTAGAGTAAGATGAGGTTGATGACACTATTTTATTTATATTATAGAGTTTGTCAATTCATTAATATCAATAAATAATGTCATGCATGGACTATAAATCTTTAATGTTACCTTGAACTAAACTTTACTATGTTGATAAAGTAAATTGGTTCTTTTTATCATTTAAATATAACTCGGTTTATAGATGTTCAAAAATCCAAGTTTAATTATTTGTTTAAATAATTGAAATTGTATTTTATCCTATCTCAAACTTGCGTAAGTTGCGGTTGATCATTTTTATATAAATACCCAAACCCTAGTTTTCTGAAACGCATCTCTGTTGCATGCGTACTCCTTTTAGAGTAAGATGAGGTTGATGACACTATTTTATTTATATTTTAGAGTTTGTCAATTCATTCATATCAATAACTAATGTCATGCATGGACTATAAATCTTTAATGTTACCTTGAACTAAACTTTACTATGTTGATAGAGTAAAATGGTTCTTTTTATCATTGAAAGATAACGCGGTTTATAGATGTTTAAAAATCCAAGTTTAAATATTTGTTTCAATTTTAAATTTGTATTTGATCCGATCTCAAACTTGCGTAAGATGAGGTTGATCATTTTTATATAAATACACAAACCCTTGTTTTCTGAAACGCATCTCTGTTGCATGCGTACGCCTTTTAGAGTAAGATGAGGTTGATGACACTATTTTATTTATATTTTAGAGTTTGTCAATTCATTCATATCAATAACTAATGTCATGCATGGACTATAAATCTTTAATGTTACCTTGAACTAAACTTTACTATGTTGATAGAGTAAAATGGTTCTTTTTATCATTGAAAGATAACGCGGTTTATAGATGGTTAAAAATCTAAGTTTAAATATTTGTTTCAATTTTGTATTTGTATTTGATCCGATCTCAAACTTGCGTAAGATGAGGTTGATCATTTTTATATAAATACCCAAACCCTAGTTTTCTGAAACACATCTTTGTTGCATGCGTACGCCTTTTAGAGTAAGATGAGGTTGATAACACAATTTTATTTATATTTTAGAGTTTGTCAATTCATTCATATCAATAACTAATGTCACGCATGGACTATAAATCTTTAATGTTACCTTGAATTAAACTTTACTATGTTGATAGAGTAAAATGGTTCTTTTTATCATTGAAAGATAACGCGGTTTATAGATGTTTAAAAATCCAAGTTTAAATATTTGTTTCAATTTTGAATTTGTATTTGATCCGATCTCAAACTTGCGTAAGATGAGGTTGATCATTTTTATATAAATACCCAAACCCTAGTTTTCTGAAACGCATCTCTGTTGCATGCGTACGCCTTTTAGAGTAAGATGAGGTTGATAACACTATTTAATTTATATTTTAGAGTTTGTCAATTCATTCATATCAATAACTAATGTCATGCATGGACTATAAATCTTTAATGTTACCTTGAACTAAACTTTACTATGTTGATAAAGTAAATTGGTTCTTTTTATCATTGAAAGATAACGCGGTTTATAGATGTTTAAAAATCCAAGTTTAATTATTTGTTTCAATTTTGAATTTGTGTTTGATCCGATCTCAAACTTGCGTAAGATGAGGTTGATCATCTTTATATAAATACACAAACCCTAGTTTTCTGAAACGCATCTCTGTTGCATGCGTACGCCTTTTAGAGTAAGATGAGGTTGATAACACTATTTTATTTATATTTTAGATTTTGTCAATTCATTCATATCAATAACTAATGTCATGGATGGACTATAAATCTTTTATGTTACCTTGAACTAAACTTTACTATGTTGATAAAGTAAATTGGTTCTTTTTATCATTGAAATATAACGCGGTTTATAGATGTTCAAAAATCCAAGTTTAAATATTTGTTTAAATTTTGAATTTGTATTTGATCCGATCTCAAACTTGCGTAAGATGAAGTTGATCATTTTTATAAAAATACCCAAACCCTAGTTTTCTGAAACGCATCTATGTTGCATGCGTACGCCTTTTAGAGTAAGATGAGGTTGATAACACTATTTAATTTATATTTTAGAGTTTGTCAATTCATTCATATCAATAACTAATGTCATGCATGGACTATAAATCTTTAATGTTATCTTGAACTAAACTTTACTATGTTGATAAAGTAAATTGGTTCTTTTTATCATTTAAATATAACTCGGTTTATAGATGTTCAAAAATCCAAGTTTAATTATTTGTTTAAATTTTGAAATTGTATTTGATCCGATCTCAAACTTGCGTAAGATGAGGTTGATCATTTTTATATAAATACCCAAACCCTAGTTTTCTGAAACGCATCTCTATTGCATATGTACGCCTTTTAGAGTAAGATGAGGTTGATGACACTATTTTATTTATATTATAGAGTTTGTCAATTCATTAATATCAATAAATAATGTCATGCATGGACTATAAATCTTTAATGTTACCTTGAACTAAACTTTACTATGTTGATAAAGTAAATTGGTTCTTTTTATCATTTAAATATAACTCGGTTTATAGATGTTCAAAAATCCAAGTTTAATTATTTGTTTAAATAATTGAAATTGTATTTTATCCTATCTCAAACTTGCGTAAGTTGCGGTTGATCATTTTTATATAAATACCCAAACCCTAGTTTTCTGAAACGCATCTCTGTTGCATGCGTACTCCTTTTAGAGTAAGATGAGGTTGATGACACTATTTTATTTATATTTTAGAGTTTGTCAATTCATTCATATCAATAACTAATGTCATGCATGGACTATAAATCTTTAATGTTACCTTGAACTAAACTTTACTATGTTGATAGAGTAAAATGGTTCTTTTTATCATTGAAAGATAACGCGGTTTATAGATGTTTAAAAATCCAAGTTTAAATATTTGTTTCAATTTTAAATTTGTATTTGATCCGATCTCAAACTTGCGTAAGATGAGGTTGATCATTTTTATATAAATACACAAACCCTTGTTTTCTGAAACGCATCTCTGTTACATGCGTACGCCTTTTAGAGTAAGATGAGGTTGATAACACTATTTAATTTATATTTTAGATTTTGTCAATTCATTCATATCAATAACTAATGTCATGCATGGACTATAAATCTTTAATGTTACCTTGAACTAAACTTTACTATGTTGATAGAGTAAAATGGTTCTTTTATCATTGAAAGATAACGCGGTTTACAGATGTTTAAAAATCCAAGTTTAAATATTTGTTTCAATTTTGAATTTGTATTTGATCCGATCTCAAACTTGCGTAAGATGAGGTTGATCATTTTTATATAAATACACAAACCCTTGTTTTCTGAAACGCATCTCTGTTGCATGCGTACGCCTTTTAGAGTAAGATGAGGTTGATAACACAATTTTATTTATATTTTAGAGTTTGTCAATTCATTCATATCAATAACTAATGTCACGCATGGACTATAAATCTTTAATGTTACCTTGAATTAAACTTTACTATGTTGATAGAGTAAAATGGTTCTTTTTATCATTGAAAGATAACGCGGTTTATAGATGTTTAAAAATCCAAGTTTAAATATTTGTTTCAATTTTGAATTTGTATTTGATCCGATCTCAAACTTGCGTAAGATGAGGTTGATCATTTTTATATAAATACCCAAACCTTAGTTTTCTGAAACACATCTCTGTTGCATGCGTACGGCTTTTAGAGTAAGATGAGGTTGATAACACAATTTTATTTATATTTTAGAGTTTGTCAATTCATTCATATCAATAACTAATGTCATGCATGGACTATAAATCTTTAATGTTATCTTGAACTAAACTTTACTATGTTGATAAAGTAAATTGGTTCTTTTTATCATTTAAATATAACTCGGTTTATAGATGTTCAAAAATCCAAGTTTAATTATTTGTTTAAATTTTGAAATTGTATTTGATCCAATCTCAAACTTGCGTAAGATGAGGTTGATCATTTTTATATAAATACCCAAACCCTAGTTTTCTGAAACGCATCTCTGTTGCATGCGTACGCCTTTTAGAGTAAGATGAGGTTGATGACACTATTTTATTTATATTTTAGAGTTTGTCAATTCATTCATATCAATAACTAATGTCATGCATGGACTATAAATCTTTAATGTTACCTTGAACTAAACTTTACTATGTTGATAGAGTAAAATGGTTCTTTTTATCATTGAAAGATAAGGCGGTTTATAGATGTTCAAAAATCCAAGTCTAAATATTTGTTTCAATTTTGAATTTGTATTAGATCCGATCTCAAACTTGCGTAAGTTGAGGTTGATCATTTTTATATAAATACCCAAACCCTAGTTTTCTGAAACGTATCTCTGTTGCATGCGTACGCCTTTTAGAGTAAGATGAGGTTGATAACACTATTTTATTTATATGTTAGAGTTTTTCAATTCATTCATATCAATAACTAATGTCATGCATAGACTATAAATCTTTAATGTTACCTTGAACTAAACCTTACTATTTTGATAGAGTAAAATGGTTCTTTTTATCATTGAAAGATAACGCGGTTTATAGATGTTTAAAAATCCAAGTTTAAATATTTGTTTCAATTTTGAATTTGTATTTGATCCGATCTCAAACTTGCGTAAGATGAGGTTGATCATTTTTATATAAATACACAAACCCTTGTTTTCTGAAACGCATCTCTGTTACATGCGTACGCCTTTTAGAGTAAGATGAGGTTGATAACACTATTTAATTTATATTTTAGATTTTGTCAATTCATTCATATCAATAACTAATGTCATGCATGGACTATAAATCTTTAATGTTACCTTGAACTAAACTTTACTATGTTGATAAAGTAAATTGGTTCTTTTTATCATTGAAAGATAACGCGGTTTATAGATGTTCAAAAATCCAAGTTTAATTATTTGTTTCAATTTTGAATTTGTATTTGATCCGATCTCAAACTTGCATAAGATGAGGTTGATCATCTTTATATAAATACACAAACCCTAGTTTTCTGAAACGCATCTCTGTTGCATGCGTACGCCTTTTAGAGTAAGATGAGGTTGATAACACTATTTTATTTATATTTTAGATTTTGTCAATTCATTCATATCAATAACTAATGTCAAGCATCGACTATAAATATTTAATGTTACCTTGAACTAAACTTTACTATGTTGATAAAGTAAATTGGTTCTTTTTATCATTGAAATATAACGCGGTTTATAGATGATCAAAAATCCAAGTTTAAATATTTGTTTAAATTTTGAAATTGTATTTGATCCGATCTCAAACTTGCGTTAGATGAGGTTGATCATTTTTATTAAAATACCCAAACCCTAGTTTTCTAAAACGCATCTCTTTTGCATGCGTACGCCTTTTAGAGTAAGATGAGGTTGATAACACTATTTAATTTATATTTTAGAGTTTGTCAATTCATTCATATCAATAACTAATGTCATGCATGGACTATAAATCTTTAATGTTACCTTGAACTAAACTTTACTATGTTGATAAAGTAAATTGGTTCTTTTTATCATTGAAAGATAACGCGGTTTATAGATGTTCAAAAATCCAAGTTTAATTATTTGTTTCAATTTTGAATTTGTGTTTGATCCGATCTCAAACTTGCGTAAGATGAGGTTGATCATCTTTATATAAATACACAAACCCTAGTTTTCTGAAACGCATCTCTGTTGCATTCGTACGCCTTTTAGAGTAAGATGAGGTTGATAATTATTTATATTTTAGATTTTGTCAATTCATTCATATCAATAACTAATGTCATGGATGGACTATAAATCTTTAATGTTACCTTGAACTAAACTTTACTATGTTGATAAAGTAAATTGGTTCTTTTTATCATTGAAATATAACGCGGTTTATAGATGTTCAAAAATCCAAGTTTAAATATTTGTTTAAATTTTGAATTTGTATTTGATCCGATCTCAAACTTGCGTAAGATGAGGTTGATCATTTTTATAAAAATACCCAAACCCTAGTTTTCTGAAACGCATCTATGTTGCATGCGTACGCCTTTTAGAGTAAGATGAGGTTGATAACACTATTTAATTTATATTTTAGAGTTTGTCAATTCATTCATATCAATAACTAATGTCATGCATGGACTATAAATCTTTAATGTTATCTTGAACTAAACTTTACTATGTTGATAAAGTAAATTGGTTCTTTTTATCATTTAAATATAACTCGGTTTATAGATGTTCAAAAATCCAAGTTTAATTATTTGTTTAAATTTTGAAATTGTATTTGATCCGATCTCAAACTTGCGTAAGATGAGGTTGATCATTTTTATATAAATACCCAAACCCTAGTTTTCTGAAACGCATCTCTATTGCATATGTACGCCTTTTAGAGTAAGATGAGGTTGATGACACTATTTTATTTATATTATAGAGTTTGTCAATTCATTAATATCAATAAATAATGTCATGCATGGACTATAAATCTTTAATGTTACCTTGAACTAAACTTTACTATGTTGATAAAGTAAATTGGTTCTTTTTATCATTTAAATATAACTCGGTTTATAGATGTTCAAAATCCAAGTTTAATTATTTGTTTAAATAATTGAAATTGTATTTTATCCTATCTCAAACTTGCGTAAGTTGCGGTTGATCATTTTTATATAAATACCCAAACCCTAGTTTTCTGAAACGCATCTCTGTTGCATGCGTACTCCTTTTAGAGTAAGATGAGGTTGATGACACTATTTTATTTATATTTTAGAGTTTGTCAATTCATTCATATCAATAACTAATGTCATGCATGGACTATAAATCTTTAATGTTACCTTGAACTAAACTTTACTATGTTGATAGAGTAAAATGGTTCTTTTATCATTGAAAGATAACGTGGTTTATAGATGTTTAAAAATCCAAGTTTAAATATTTGTTTCAATTTTGAATTTGTATTTGATCCGATCTCAAACTTGCGTAAGATTAGGTTGATCATTTTTATATAAATACACAAACCCTTGTTTTCTGAAACGCATCTCTGTTGCATGCGTACGCCTTTTAGAGTAAGATGAGGTTGATAACACAATTTTATTTATATTTTAGAGTTTGTCAATTCATTCATATCAATAACTAATGTCACGCATGGACTATAAATCTTTAATGTTACCTTGAATTAAACTTTACTATGTTGATAGAGTAAAATGGTTCTTTTTATCATTGAAAGATAACGCGGTTTATAGATGTTTAAAAATCCAAGTTTAAATATTTGTTTCAATTTTGAATTTGTATTTGATCCGATCTCAAACTTGCGTAAGATGAGGTTGATCATTTTTATATAAATACACAAACCCTTGTTTTCTGAAACGCATCTCTGTTGCATGCGTACGCCTTTTAGAGTAAGATGAGGTTGATAACACAATTTTATTTATATTTTAGAGTTTGTCAATTCATTCATATCAATAACTAATGTCACGCATGGACTATAAATCTTTAATGTTACCTTGAATTAAACTTTACTATGTTGATAGAGTAAAATGGTTCTTTTTATCATTGAAAGATAACGCGGTTTATAGATGTTTAAAAATCCAAGTTTAAATATTTGTTTCAATTTTGAATTTGTATTTGATCCGATCTCAAACTTGCGTAAGATGAGGTTGATCATTTTTATATAAATACCCAAACCTTAGTTTTCTGAAACACATCTCTGTTGCATGCGTACGGCTTTTAGAGTAAGATGAGGTTGATAACACAATTTTATTTATATTTTAGAGTTTGTCAATTCATTCATATCAATAACTAATGTCATGCATGGACTATAAATCTTTAATGTTATCTTGAACTAAACTTTACTATGTTGATAAAGTAAATTGGTTCTTTTTATCATTTAAATATAACTCGGTTTATAGATGTTCAAAAATCCAAGTTTAATTATTTGTTTAAATTTTGAAATTGTATTTGATCCGATCTCAAACTTGCGTAAGATGAGGTTGATCATTTTTATATAAATACCCAAACCCTAGTTTTCTGAAACGCATCTCTGTTGCATGCGTACGCCTTTTAGAGTAAGATGAGGTTGATGACACTATTTTATTTATATTTTAGAGTTTGTCAATTCATTCATATCAATAACTAATGTCATGCATGGACTATAAATCTTTAATGTTACCTTGAACTAAACTTTACTATGTTGATAGAGTAAAATGGTTCTTTTTATCATTGAAAGATAAGGCGGTTTATAGATGTTCAAAAATCCAAGTCTAAATATTTGTTTCAATTTTGAATTTGTATTAGATCCGATCTCAAACTTGCGTAAGATGAGGTTGATCATTTTTATATAAATACCCAAACCCTAGTTTTCTGAAACGTATCTCTGTTGCATGCGTACGCCTTTTAGAGTAAGATGAGGTTGATAACACTATTTTATTTATATGTTAGAGTTTTTCAATTCATTCATATCAATAACTAATGTCATGCATAGACTATAAATCTTTAATGTTACCTTGAACTAAACTTTACTATTTTGATAGAGTAAAATGGTTCTTTTTATCATTGAAAGATAACGCGGTTTATAGATGTTTAAAAATCCAAGTTTAAATATTTGTTTCAATTTTGATTTTGTATTTGATCCGATCTCAAACTTGTGTAAGATGAGGTTGATCATTTTTATATAAATACACAAACCCTTGTTTTCTGAAACGCATCTCTGTTACATGCGTACGCCTTTTAGAGTAAGATGAGGTTGATAACACTATTTAATTTATATTTTAGATTTTGTCAATTCATTAATATCAATAACTAATGTCATGCATGGACTATAAATCTTTAATGTTACCTTGAACTAAACTTTACTATGTTGATAAAGTAAATTGGTTCTTTTTATCATTGAAAGATAACGCGGTTTATAGATGTTCAAAAATCCAAGTTTAATTATTTGTTTCAATTTTGAATTTGTATTTGATCCGATCTCAAACTTGCATAAGATGAGGTTGATCATCTTTATATAAATACACAAACCCTAGTTTTCTGAAACGCATCTCTGTTGCATGCGTACGCCTTTTAGAGTAAGATGAGGTTGATAACACTATTTTATTTATATTTTAGATTTTGTCAATTCATTCATATCAATAACTAATGTCAAGCATCGACTATAAATATTTAATGTTACCTTGAACTAAACTTTACTATGTTGATAAAGTAAATTGGTTCTTTTTATCATTGAAATATAACGCGGTTTATAGATGATCAAAAATCCAAGTTTAAATATTTGTTTAAATTTTGAAATTGTATTTGATCCGATCTCAAACTTGCGTTAGATGAGGTTGATCATTTTTATTTAAATACCCAAACCCTAGTTTTCTAAAACGCATCTCTTTTGCATGCGTACGCCTTTTAGAGTAAGATGAGGTTGATAACACTATTTAATTTATATTTTAGAGTTTGTCAATTCATTCATATCAATCACTAATGTTATGCATGGACTATAAATCTTTAATGTTATCTTAAACTAAACTTTACTATGTTGATAAAGTAAATTGGTTCTTTTTATCATCTAAATATAACTCGGTTTATAGATGTTCAAAAATCCAAGTTTATCTATTTGTTTAAATTTTGAAATTGTATTTGATCCGAACTCAAACTTACGTAAGATGAGGTTGATCATTTTTATATAAATACCCAAACCCTAGTTTTCTTAAACGCATCTCTGTTGCATGCGTACGCCTTTTAGAGTAAGATGAGGTTGATAACACTATTTTATTAATATTTTAGAGTTTGTCAATTCATTCATATCAATAACTAATGTCATGCATGGACTATAAATCTTTAATGTTATCTTGAACTAAACTTTACTATGTTGATAAAGTAAATTGGTTCTTTTTATCATTGAAATATAACGCGGTTTATAAATGTTCAAAAATCCAAGTTTAAATATTTGTTTCAATTTTGAATTTGTATTTGTTCCGATATCAAACTTGCGTAAGATGAGGTTGATCATTTTTATAAAAATACCCAAACCCTAGTTTTCTGAAACGCATCTCTGTTACATGCGTACGCCTTTTAGAGTAAGATGAGGTTGATAACACTATTTAATTTATATTTTAGAGTTTGTCAATTCATTCATATCAATAACTAATGTCATGCATGGACTATAAATCTTTAATGTTATCTTGAACTAAACTTTACTATGTTGATAAAGTAAATTGTTTCTTTTTATCATTTAAATATAACTCGGTTTATAGATGTGCAAAAAATCCAAGTTTAATTATTTGTTTAAATTTTGAAATTGTATTTGATCCGATCTCAAACATGCGTAAGATGAGGTTGATCATTTTTATATAAATACCCAAACCCTAGTTTTCTGAAACGCATCTCTATTGCATGTGTAAGCCTTTTAGAGTAAGATGAGGTTGATGACACTATTTTATTTATATTATAGAGTTTGTCAATTCATTCATATCAATAACTAATGTCACGCATGGACTATAAATCTTTAATGTTACCTTGAACTAAACTTTACTATGTTGATAAAGTAAATTGGTTCTTTTTATCATTTAAATATAACTCGGTTTATAGATGTTCAAAAATCCAAGTTTAATTATTTGTTTAAATTTTGAAATTGTATTTGATCCGATCTCAAACTTGCGTAAGATGCGGTTGATCATTTTTATATAAATACCCAAACCCTAGTTTTCTGAAACGCATCTCTGTTGCATGCGTACTCCTTTTAGAGTAAGATGAGGTTGATGACACTATTTTATTTATATTTTAGAGTTTGTCAATTCATTCATATCAATAACTAATGTCATGCATGGACTATAAATCTTTAATGTTACCTTGAACTAAACTTTACTATGTTGATAGAGTAAAATGGTTCTTTTTATCATTGAAAGATAACGCGGTTTATAGATGTTTAAAAATCCAAGTTTAAATATTTGTTTCAATTTTGAATTTGTATTTGATCCGATCTCAAACTTGCGTAAGATGAGGTTGATCATTTTTATATAAATACACAAACCCTTGTTTTCTGAAACGCATCTCTGTTGCATGCGTACGCCTTTTAGAGTAAGATGAGGTTAATAACACTATTTTATTTATATTTTAGATTTTGTCAATTCATTCATATCAATAACTAATGTCATGGATGGACTATAAATCTTTAATGTTACCTTGAACTAAACTATACTATGTTGATAAAGTAAATTGGTTCTTTTTATCATTGAAATATAACGCGGTTTATATATGTTCAAAAATCCAAGTTTAAATATTTGTTTAAATTTTGAATTTGTATTTGATCCGATCTCAAACTTGCGTTAGATGAGGTTGATCATTTTTATAAAAATACCCAAACCCTAGTTTTCTGAAACGCATCTCTGTTGCATGCGTACGCCTTTTAGAGTAAGATGAGGTTGATAACACTATTTAATTTATATTTTAGAGTTTGTCAATTCATTCATATCAATAACTAATGTCATGCATGGACTATAAATCTTTAATGTTATCTTGAACTAAACTTTACTATGTTGATAAAGTAAATTGGTTCTTTTTATCATTTAAATATAACTCGGTTTATAGATGTTCAAAAATCCAAGTTTAATTATTTGTTTAAATTTTGAAATTGTATTTGATCCGATCTCAAACTTGCGTAAGATGAGGTTGATCATTTTTATATAAATACCCAAACCCTAGTTTTCTGAAACGCATCTTTATTGCATGCGTACGCCTTTTAGAGTAAGATGAGGTTGATGACACTATTTTATTTATATTTTAGAGTTTGTCAATTCATTCATATCAATAACTAATGTCATGCATGGACTATAAATCTTTAATGTTACCTTGAACTAAACTTTACTATGTTGATAAAGTAAATTGGTTCTTTTTATCATTTAAATATAACTCGGTTTATAGATGTTCAAAAATCCAAATTTAATTATTTGTTTAAATAATTGAAATTGTATTTGATCCTATCTCAAACTTGCGTAAGATGAGGTTGATCATTTTTATATAAATACCCAAACCCTAGTTTTCTGAAACGCATCTCTGTTGCATGCGTACGCCTTTTAGAGTAAGATGAGATTGATGACACTATTTTATTTATATTTTAGAGTTTGTCAATTCATTCATATCAATAACTAATGTCATGCATGGACTATAAATCTTTAATGTTACCTTGAACTAAACTTTACTATGTTGATAGAGTAAAATGGTTCTTTTTATCATTGAAAGATAACGCGGTTTATAGATGTTTAAAAATCCAAGTTTAAGTATTTGTTTCAATTTTAAATTTGTATTTGATCCGATCTCAAACTTGCGTAAGATGAGGTTGATCATTTTTATATAAATACACAAACTTGTTTTCTGAAACGCATCTCTGTTGCATGCGTACGCCTTTTAGAGTAAGATGAGGTTGATGACACTATTTTATTTATATTATAGAGTTTGTCAATTCATTCATATCAATAACTAATGTCATGCATGGACTATAAATCTTTAATGTTACCTTGAACTAAACTTTACTATGTTGATAAAGTAAATTGGTTCTTTTTATCATTTAAATATAACTCGGTTTATAGATGTTCAAAAATCCAAGTTTAATTATTTGTTTAAATAATTGAAATTGTATTTGATCCTATCTCAAACTTGCGTAAGATGAGGTTGATCATTTTTATATAAATACCCAAACCCAAGTTTTCTGAAACGCATCTCTGTTGCATGCGTACGCCTTTTTGAGTAAGATGAGATTGATGACACTATTTTATTTATATTTTAGAGTTTGTCAATTCATTCATATCAATAACTAATGTCATGCATGGACTATAAATTTTTAATGTTACCTTGAACTAAACTTTACTATGTTGATAGAGTAAAATGGTTCTTTTTATCATTGAAAGATAACGCGGTTTATAGATGTTTAAAAATCCAAGTTTAAATATTTGTTTCAATTTTGAATTTGTATTTGATCCGATCTCAAACTTGCGTAAGATGAGGTTGATCATTTTTATATAAATACACAAACCCTTGTTTTCTGAAACGCATCTCTGTTGCATGCGTACGCCTTTTAGAGTAAGATGAGTTTGATGACACTATTTTATTTATATTTTAGAGTTTGTCAATTCATTCATATCAATAACTAATGTCATGCATGGACTATAAATCTTTAATGTTACCTTGAACTAAACTTTACTATGTTGATAAAGTAAATTGGTTCTTTTTATCATTTAAATATAACTCGGTTTATAGATGTTCAAAAATCCAAGTTTAATTATTTGTTTAAATTTTGAAATTGTATTTGATCCGATATCTAACTTGCGTAAGATGCGGTTGATCATTTTTATATAAATACCCAAACCCTAGTTTTCTGAAACGCATCTCTGTTGCATGCGTACTCCTTTTAGAGTAAGATGAGGTTGATGACACTATTTTATTTATATTTTAGAGTTTGTCAATTCATTCATATCAATAACTAATGTCATGCATGGACTATAAATCTTTAATGTTACCTTGACCTAAACTTTACTATGTTGATAGAGTAAAATGGTTCCTTTTATCATTGAAAGATAACGCGGTTTATAGATGTTTAAAAATCCAAGTTTAAATATTTGTTTCAATTTTGAATTTGTATTTCATCCGATCTCAAACTTGCGTAAGATGAGGTTGATCATTTTTATATAAATACACAAACCCTTGTTTTCTGAAACGCATCTCTGTTGCATGCGTACGCCTTTTAGAGTAAGATGAGGTTGATAACACTATTTTATTTATATTTTAGATTTTGTCAATTCATTCATATCAATAACTAATGTCATGGATGGACTATAAATCTTTAATGTTACCTTGAACTAAACTTTACTATGTTGATAAAGTAAATTGGTTCTTTTTATCATTGAAAGATAACGCGGTTTATAGATGTTCAAAAATCCAAGTTTAATTATTTGTTTCAATTTTGAATTTGTATTTGATCCGATCTCAAACTTGCGTAAGATGAGGTTGATCATCTTTATATAAATACACAAACCCTAGTTTTCCGAAACGCATCTCTGTTGCATGCGTACGCCTTTTAGAGTAAGATGAGGTTGATAACACTATTTTATTTATATTTTAGATTTTGTCAATTCATTCATATCAATAACTAATGTCATGGATGGACTATAAATCTTTAATGTTACCTTGAACTAAACTATACTATGTTGATAAAGTAAATTGGTTCTTTTTATCATTGAAATATAACGCGGTTTATATATGTTCAAAAATCCAAGTTTAAATATTTGTTTAAATTTTGAATTTGTATTTGATCCGATCTCAAACTTGCGTTAGATGAGGTTGATCATTTTTATAAAAATACCCAAACCCTAGTTTTCTGAAACGCATCTCTGTTACATGCGTACGCCTTTTAGAGTAAGATGAGGTTGATAACACTATTTAATTTATATTTTAGAGTTTGTCAATTCATTCATATCAATAACTAATGTCATGCATGGACTATAAATCTTTAATGTTATCTTGAACTAAACTTTACTATGTTGATAAAGTAAATTGTTTCTTTTTATCATTTAAATATAACTCGGTTTATAGATGTGCAAAAATCCAAGTTTAATTATTTGTTTAAATTTTGAAATTGTATTTGATCCGATCTCAAACATGCGTAAGATGAGGTTGATCATTTTTATATAAATACCCAAACCCTAGTTTTCTGAAACGCATCTCTATTGCATGTGTAAGCCTTTTAGAGTAAGATGAGGTTGATGACACTATTTTATTTATATTATAGAGTTTGTCAATTCATTCATATCAATAACTAATGTCACGCATGGACTATAAATCTTTAATGTTACCTTGAACTAAACTTTACTATGTTGATAAAGTAAATTGGTTCTTTTTATCATTTAAATATAACTCGGTTTATAGATGTTCAAAAATCCAAGTTTAATTATTTGTTTAAATTTTTAAATTGTATTTGATCCGATCTCAAACTTGCGTAAGATGCGGTTGATCATTTTTATATAAATACCCAAACCCTAGTTTTCTGAAACGCATCTCTGTTGCATGCGTACTCCTTTTAGAGTAAGATGAGGTTGATGACACTATTTTATTTATATTTTAGAGTTTGTCAATTCATTCATATCAATAACTAATGTCATGCATGGACTATAAATCTTTAATGTTACCTTGAACTAAACTTTACTATGTTGATAGAGTAAAATGGTTCTTTTTATCATTGAAAGATAACGCGGTTTATAGATGTTTAAAAATCCAAGTTTAAATATTTGTTTCAATTTTGAATTTGTATTTGATCCGATCTCAAACTTGCGTAAGATGAGGTTGATCATTTTTATATAAATACACAAACCCTTGTTTTCTGAAACGCATCTCTGTTGCATGCGTACGCCTTTTAGAGTAAGATGAGGTTAATAACACTATTTTATTTATATTTTAGATTTTGTCAATTCATTCATATCAATAACTAATGTCATGGATGGACTATAAATCTTTAATGTTACCTTGAACTAAACTATACTATGTTGATAAAGTAAATTGGTTCTTTTTATCATTGAAATATAACGCGGTTTATATATGTTCAAAAATCCAAGTTTAAATATTTGTTTAAATTTTGAATTTGTATTTGATCCGATCTCAAACTTGCGTTAGATGAGGTTGATCATTTTTATAAAAATACCCAAACCCTAGTTTTCTGAAACGCATCTCTGTTGCATGCGTACGCCTTTTAGAGTAAGATGATGTTGATAACACTATTTAATTTATATTTTAGAGTTTGTCAATTCATTCATATCAATAACTAATGTCATGCATGGACTATAAATCTTTAATGTTATCTTGAACTAAACTTTACTATGTTGATAAAGTAAATTGGTTCTTTTTATCATTTAAATATAACTCGGTTTATAGATGTTCAAAAATCCAAGTTTAATTATTTGTTTAAATTTTGAAATTGTATTTGATCCGATCTCAAACTTGCGTAAGATGAGGTTGATCATTTTTATATAAATACCCAAACCCTAGTTTTCTGAAACGCATCTTTATTGCATGCGTACGCCTTTTAGAGTAAGATGAGGTTGATGACACTATTTTATTTATATTATAGAGTTTGTCAATTCATTCATATCAATAACTAATGTCATGCATGGACTATAAATCTTTAATGTTACCTTGAACTAAACTTTACTATGTTGATAAAGTAAATTGGTTCTTTTTATCATTTAAATATAACTCGGTTAATAGATGTTCAAAAATCCAAATTTAATTATTTGTTTAAATAATTGAAATTGTATTTGATCCTATCTCAAACTTGCGTAAGATGAGGTTGATCATTTTTATATAAATACCCAAACCCTAGTTTTCTGAAACGCATCTCTGTTGCATGCGTACGCCTTTTAGAGTAAGATGAGATTGATGACACTATTTTATTTATATTTTAGAGTTTGTCAATTCATTCATATCAATAACTAATGTCATGCATGGACTATAAATCTTTAATGTTACCTTGAACTAAACTTTACTATGTTGATAGAGTAAAATGGTTCTTTTTATCATTGAAAGATAACGCGGTTTATAGATGTTTAAAAATCCAAGTTTAAGTATTTGTTTCAATTTTAAATTTGTATTTGATCCGATCTCAAACTTGCGTAAGATGAGGTTGATCATTTTTATATAAATACACAAACTTGTTTTCTGAAACGCATCTCTGTTGCATGCGTACGCCTTTTAGAGTAAGATGAGGTTGATGACACTATTTTATTTATATTATAGAGTTTGTCAATTCATTCATATCAATAACTAATGTCATGCATGGACTATAAATCTTTAATGTTACCTTGAACTAAACTTTACTATGTTGATAAAGTAAATTGGTTCTTTTTATCATTTAAATATAACTCGGTTTATAGATGTTCAAAAATCCAAGTTTAATTATTTGTTTAAATAATTGAAATTGTATTTGATCCTATCTCAAACTTGCGTAAGATGAGGTTGATCATTTTTATATAAATACCCAAACCCAAGTTTTCTGAAACGCATCTCTGTTGCATGCGTACGCCTTTTTGAGTAAGATGAGATTGATGACACTATTTTATTTATATTTTAGAGTTTGTCAATTCATTCATATCAATAACTAATGTCATGCATGGACTATAAATTTTTAATGTTACCTTGAACTAAACTTTACTATGTTGATAGAGTAAAATGGTTCTTTTTATCATTGAAAGATAACGCGGTTTATAGATGTTTAAAAATCCAAGTTTAAATATTTGTTTCAATTTTGAATTTGTATTTGATCCGATCTCAAACTTGCGTAAGATGAGGTTGATCATTTTTATATAAATACACAAACCCTTGTTTTCTGAAACGCATCTCTGTTGCATGCGTACGCCTTTTAGAGTAAGATGAGTTTGATGACACTATTTTATTTATATTTTAGAGTTTGTCAATTCATTCATATCAATAACTAATGTCATGCATGGACTATAAATCTTTAATGTTACCTTGAACTAAACTTTACTATGTTGATAAAGTAAATTGGTTCTTTTTATCATTTAAATATAACTCGGTTTATAGATGTTCAAAAATCCAAGTTTAATTATTTGTTTAAATTTTGAAATTGTATTTGATCCGATATCTAACTTGCGTAAGATGCGGTTGATCATTTTTATATAAATACCCAAACCCTAGTTTTCTGAAACGCATCTCTGTTGCATGCGTACTCCTTTTAGAGTAAGATGAGGTTGATGACACTATTTTATTTATATTTTAGAGTTTGTCAATTCATTCATATCAATAACTAATGTCATGCATGGACTATAAATCTTTAATGTTACCTTGACCTAAACTTTACTATGTTGATAGAGTAAAATGGTTCCTTTTATCATTGAAAGATAACGCGGTTTATAGATGTTTAAAAATCCAAGTTTAAATATTTGTTTCAATTTTGAATTTGTATTTCATCCGATCTCAAACTTGCGTAAGATGAGGTTGATCATTTTTATATAAATACACAAACCCTTGTTTTCTGAAACGCATCTCTGTTGCATGCGTACGCCTTTTAGAGTAAGATGAGGTTGATAACACTATTTTATTTATATTTTAGATTTTGTCAATTCATTCATATCAATAACTAATGTCATGGATGGACTATAAATCTTTAATGTTACCTTGAACTAAACTTTACTATGTTGATAAAGTAAATTGGTTCTTTTTATCATTGAAAGATAACGCGGTTTATAGATGTTCAAAAATCCAAGTTTAATTATTTTTTTCAATTTTGAATTTGTATTTGATCCGATCTCAAACTTGCGTAAGATGAGGTTGATCATCTTTATATAAATACACAAACCCTAGTTTTCCGAAACGCATCTCTGTTGCATGCGTACGCCTTTTAGAGTAAGATGAGGTTGATAACACTATTTTATTTATATTTTAGATTTTGTCAATTCATTCATATCAATAACTAATGTCATGGATGGACTATAAATCTTTAATGTTACCTTGAACTAAACTTTACTATGTTGATAAAGTAAATTGGTTCTTTTTATCATTGAAATATAACCTGATTTATAGATGTTCAAAAATCCAAGTTTAAATATTTGTTTAAATTTTGAATTTGTATTTGATCCGATCTCAAACTTGCGTAAGATGAGGTTGATCATTTTTATAAAAATACCCAAACCCTAGTTTTCTGAAACGCATCTCTGTTGCATGCGTACGCCTTTTAGAGTAAGATGAGGTTGATAACACTATTTAATTTATATTTTAGAGTTTGTCAATTCATTCATATCAATAACTAATGTCATGCATGGACTATAAATCTTTAATGTTACCTTGAACTAAACTTTACTATGTTGATAAAGTAAATTGGTTCTTTTTATCATTTAAATATAACTCGGTTTATAGATGTTCAAAAATCCAAGTTTTATTATTTGTTTAAATAATTGAAATTGTATTTGATCCTATCTCAAATTTGCGTAAGATGAGGTTGATCATTTTTATATAAATACCCAAACCCTAGTTTTCTGAAACGCATCTCTGTTGCATGCGTTCGCCTTTTAGAGTAAGATGAGATTGATGACACTATTTTATTTATATTTTAGAGTTTGTCAATTCATTCATATCAATAACTAATGACACGCATGGACTATAAATCTTTAATGTTACCTTGAACTAAACTTTACTATGTTGATAGAGTAAAATGGTTCTTTTTATCATTGAAAGATAACGCGGTTTATAGATGTTTAAAAATCTAAGTTTAAATATTTGTTTCAATTTTGAATTTGTATTTGATCCGATCTCAAACTTGCGTAAGATGAGGTTGATCATTTTTATATAAATACCCAAACCCTAGTTTTCTGAAACACATCTCTGTTGCATGCGTACGCCTTTTAGAGTAAGATGAGGTTGATAACACAATTTTATTTATATTTTAGAGTTTGTCAATTCATTCATATCAATAACTAATGTCACGCATGGACTATAAATCTTTAATGTTACCTTGAACTAAACTTTACTATGTTGATAAAGTAAATTGGTTCTTTTTATCATTGAAAGATAACGCGGTTTATAGATGTTCAAAAATCCAAGTTTAATTATTTGTTTCAATTTTGAATTTGTATTTGATCCGATCTCAAACTTGCGTAAGATGAGGTTGATCATCTTTATATAAATACACAAACCCTAGTTTTCTGAAACGCATCTCTGTTGCATGCGTACGCCTTTTAGAGTAAGATAAGGTTGATAACACTATTTTATTTATATTTTAGATTTTGTCACTTCATTCATATCAATAACTAATGTCATGGATGGACTATAAATCTTTAATGTTAACTTGAACTAAACTTTACTATGTTGATAAAGTAAATTGGTTCTTTTTATCATTGAAATATAACGCGGTTTATAGATGTTCAAAAATCCAAGTTTAAATATTTGTTTAAATTTTGAATTTGTATTTGATCCGATCTCAAACTTGCGTAAGATGAGGTTGATCATTTTTATAAAAATACCCAAACCCTAGTTTTCTGAAACGCATCTCTGTTGCATGCGTACGCCTTTTAGAGTAAGATGAGGTTGATAACACTATTTAATTTATATTTTAGAGTTTGTCAATTCATTCATATCAATAACTAATGTCATGCATGGACTATAAATCTTTAATGTTACCTTGAACTAAACTTTACTATGTTGATAAAGTAAATTGGTTCTTTTTATCATTTAAATATAACTCGGTTTATAGATGTTCAAAAATCCAAGTTTAATTATTTGTTTAAATAATTGAAATTGTATTTGATCCTATCTCAAACTTGCGTAAGATGAGGTTGATCATTTTTATATAAATACCCAAACCCTAGTTTTCTGAAACGCATCTCTGTTGCATGCGTACGCCTTTTAGAGTAAGATGAGATTGATGACACTATTTTATTTATATTTTAGAGTTTGTCAATTCATTCATATCAATAACTAATGTCACGCATGGACTATAAATCTTTAATGTTACCTTGAACTAAACTTTACTATGTTGATAGAGTAAAATGGTTATTTTTATCATTGAAAGATAACGCGGTTTATAGATGTTTAAAAATCTAAGTTTAAATATTTGTTTCAATTTTGAATTTGTATTTGATCCGATCTCAAACTAGCGTAAGATGAGGTTGATCATTTTTATATAAATACCCAAACCCTGGTTTTCTGAAACACATCTCTGTTGCATGCGTACGCCTTTTAGAGTAAGATGAGGTTGATAACACAATTTTATTTATATTTTAGAGTTTGTCAATTCATTCATATCAATAACTAATGTCACGCATGGACTATAAATCTTTTGTAACACCCCGATTTTTATGGTAAGACTTAATCACGTGCTTATGCTTATCTGAATGTGCATTTAAGTAATTGTGATTAAAATGGTGCGTGACGTCTACGACATATGTTATGTTAATGATGTAATTATGGGCCATTAAGGGTGAAAGAATGAATTAGGCCCAAAATGGTAAGTGGTTTAGTTAAGATACTTGCCTAAAATAGCCTAATTACCTAAGTAAAGCCCAAGCCCACCTAAAACCCTACCCCATTATGGAAACCCTACTACTTAAACAACATTTTTCCAGCACCCATTCACATTCTTCACCATCACAACAACAACACACTCAAAACCCTAATCTCCATTTTTGAAAGAAAAGGCAAGAAAGAAGAAAAATCTAGATTTTGGTAAATCCAAGTGTTAATCTGAAGAAAAAGGTGTTAAACCACTGGTAATCAAGGTAAGAATCATCCCCTAGAACATGTTTTCATAACACAAAACGAATCTAGCCATTAATGGAGTTTTTAAGTTTTCAAAAAGTTTCAAGAAAAATCAATAAAGGTTGCATTTTTATGTTTAAAATCATGGAAAAAGCTTAGATTTGGTCATATAAATGATAAAACAAGGTTTTGGATGTAAAAGGTTTGAGATTTGGGCGAAAAATGAAGATTTTGGGCAAAATCCGAGCTGAAACCCCGTTTTGCGAAACTGCTGTTCATCTTGCGACACTGTAGTGTCACATGGGTGACACTGTAGTGTCACCTATGCGACACTGTAGTGTCACCTATGCGACACTATAGTGTCTCATGTGTCTGAAATCTGAAGTTGTGTGTCTGAGTGTGCATAAGTCCCAACGAAAGTTGGGAATGAGCCATGCGAGACTGCATGAGACACTAGCTGCGACACTAGCTGCGACACTAGCTGTGACACTAGAGAAAAATAATGATTTTCCATAATAACTTAAATGCAGATCGTGCACAATTACCACTACCATAACCTTGTCCAAATAAGCAAGATCACCTAAGAATCAGGTGAGTTCTAGACCTCACTTCCGTTTCAAACACATTTTTTAGGCTAACATGCATACCGAGATGTTTCCTGGATTGTTGGACTTTATTATGTGATGTATGATGATAATGTAAGAACAAGAAATTAAATACTTGTATATATATATATCTATATAATTATATAAACGAATGAATGCCTTAACGGAAGACAAGAATCCTAGTGGGGATCATATAAAACCAGTCAAGCATCCTACTGGGGATCATATAAAACCAGTCAAGCATCCTACTGGGGATCATATAAAACCAGTCAAGCATCCTACTGGGGATCATATAAAACCAGTCAAGCATCCTACTGGGGATCATATAAAACCAGTCAAGCATCCTATTGGGGATCATAATAAACCAGTCAAGCATCCTACTGGGGATCATATAAAACCAGTCAAGCATCCTACTGGGGATCATGTAAAACCAGTCAAGAATCCTACTGGGGATCATATAAAACCAGTTAAGACTGCAGAATGGGTCTCTTATGACCAAAGAGGATACGATGATGACTTACTAACAAATAAAGATATTATGTTTGTGTGTCATACGAATGTGACGTACGGTATGATGATGCAATTTACGTGTATTACATGAATGATAATTGAATGTTTCTAATGATGTTATAAAACTAGAACTCACTCAGCGTAGCTGACTTTTGTATGCATGTTAGATTGATGTGCAGGTTTGATGATTAAAGAAGCTGCTTGGCGAGAGCTAGGGGTTTACTGAAGACTTGCATTGAAGAAAATTCATTTAAGATTAAACTTACGATTTGTAATGTGTGAATGATGCATTAAGACAATTATGACGATGTAATGATATTTTTAAACAAGTATTCCGCTGCATTTATGATTTTATTTAAACTATGGTTGTTTTATGCTTATGAATGCCAACTGTGGTGCTTGCCGAAAGGCGGGCGTTACATCTTTAATGTTACCTTGAACTAAACTTTACTATGTTGATAGAGTAAAATGGTTCTTTTTATCATTGAAAGATAACGCGGTTAATAGATGTTTAAAAATCCAAGTTTAAATATTTGTTTCAATTTTGAATTTGTATTTGATCCGATCTTAAACTTGCGTAAGATGAGGTTGATCATTTTTATATAAATACCCAAACCCTAGTTTTCTGAAACACATCTCTGTTGCATGCGTACGCCTTTTAGAGTAAGATGAGGTTGATAACACAATTTTATTTATATTTTAGAGTTTGTCAATTCATTCATATCAATAACTAATGTCATGCATGGACTATAAATCTTTAATGTTATCTTGAACTAAACTTTACTATGTTGATAAAGTAAATTGGTTCTTTTTATCATTTAAATATAACTCGGTTTATAGATGTTCAAAAATTCAAGTTTAATTATTTGTTTAAATTTTGAAATTGTATTTGATCCGATCTCAAACTTGCGTAAGATGAGGTTGATCATTTTTATATAAATACCCAAACCCTAGTTTTCTGAAACGCATCTCTGTTGCATGCGTACGCCTTTTAGAGTAAGATGAGGTTGATGACACTATTTAATTTATATTTTAGAGTTTGTCAATTCATTCATATCAATAACTAATGTCATGCATGGACTATAAATCTTTAATGTTACCTTGAACTAAACTTTACTATGTTGATAGAGTAAATTGGTTCTTTTTATCATTGAAAGATAACGCGGTTTATAGATGTTCAAAAATCCAAGTTTAATTATTTGTTTCAATTTTGAATTTGTATTTGATCCGATCTCAAACTTGCGTAAGATGAGGTTGATCATCTTTATATAAATACACAAACCCTAGTTTTCTGAAACGCATCTCTGTTGCATGCGTACGCCTTTTAGAGTAAGATGAGGTTGATAACACTATTTAATTTATATTTTAGAGTTTGTCAATTCATTCATATCAATAACTAATGTCATGCATGGACTATAAATCTTTAATGTTACCTTGAACTAAACTTTACTATGTTGATAAAGTAAATTGGTTCTTTTTATCATTGAAAGATAACGCGGTTTATAGAGGTTCAAAAATCCAAGTTTAATTATTTGTTTCAATTTTGAATTTGTATTTGATCCTATCTCAAACTTGCGTAAGATGCGGTTGATCATTTTTACATAAATACCCAAACCCTAGTTTTCTGAAACGCATCTCTGTTGCATGCGTACGCCTTTTAGAATAAGATGAGGTTGATGACACTATTTTATTTATATTTTAGAGTTTGTCAATTCATTCATATCAATAACTAATGTCATGCATGGACTATAAATCTTTAATGTTACCTTAAACTAAACTTTACTATGTTGATAGAGTAAATTGGTTCTTTTTATCATTGAAAGATAACGCGGTTTATAGATGTTTAAAAATCCAAGTTTAATTATTTGTTTAAATTTTGAATTTGTATTTGATCCGATCTCAAACTTGCGTAAGATGAGGTTGATCATTTTTATATAAATACACAAACCCTTGTTTTCTGAAACGCATCTCTGTTGCATGCGTACGCCTTTTAGAGTAAGATGAGGTTGATAACACTATTTTATTTATATTTTAGATTTTGTCAATTCATTCATATCAATAACTAATGTCATGCATGGACTATAAATCTTTAATGTTACCTTAAACTAAACTTTACTATGTTGATAGAGTAAATTGGTTCTTTTTATCATTGAAAGATAACGCGGTTTATAGATGTTTAAAAATCCAAGTTTAATTATTTGTTTAAATTTTGAATTTGTATTTGATCCGATCTCAAACTTGCGTAAGATGAGGTTGATCATTTTTATATAAATACACAAACCCTTGTTTTCTGAAACGCATCTCTGTTGCATGCGTACGCCTTTTAGAGTAAGATGAGGTTGATAACACTATTTTATTTATATTTTAGATTTTGTCAATTCATTCATATCAATAACTAATGTCATGGATGGACTATAAATCTTTAATGTTACCTTGAACTAAACTTTACTATGTTGATAAAGTAAATTGGTTCTTTTTATCAATGAAATATAACGCGGTTTATAGATGTTCAAAAATCCAAGTTTAAATATTTGTTTAAATTTTGAATTTGTATTTGATCCGATCTCAAACTTGCGTAAGATGAGGTTGATCATTTTTATAAAAATACCCAAACCCTGGTTTTCTGAAACGCATCTCTGTTGCATGCGTACGCCTTTTAGAGTAAGATGAGGTTGATAAGACTATTTAATTTATATTTTAGAGTTTGTCAATTCATTCATATCAATAACTAATGTCATGCATGGACTATAAATCTTTAATGTTACCTTGAACTAAACTTTACTATGTTGATAAAGTAAATTGGTTCTTTTTATCATTGAAAGATAACGCGGTTTATAGATGTTCAAAAATCCAAGTTTAATTATTTGTTTCAATTTTGAATTTGTATTTGATCCGATCTCAAACTTGCGTAAGATGAGGTTTATCATCTTTATATAAATACACAAACCCTAGTTTTCTGAAACGCATCTTTGTTGCATGCGTACGCCTTTTAGAGTAAGATGAGGTTGATAACACTATTTTATTTATATTTTAGATTTTGTCAATTCATTCATATCAATAACTAATGTCATGGATGGACTATAAATCTTTAATGTTACCTTGAACTAAACTTTACTATGTTGATAAAGTAAATTGGTTCTTTTTATCATTGAAATATAACGCGGTTTATAGATGTTCAAAAATCCAAGTTTAAATATTTGTTTAAATTTTGAATTTGTATTTGATCCGATCTCAAACTTGCGTAAGATGAGGTTGATCATTTTTATAAAAATACCCAAACCCTAGTTTTCTGAAACGCATCTCTGTTGCATGCGTACGCCTTTTAGAGTAAGATGAGGTTGATAACACTATTTAATTTATATTTTAGAGTTTGTCAATTCATTCATATCAATAACTAATGTCATGCATGGACTATAAATCTTTAATGTTATCTTGAACTAAACTTTACTATGTTGATAAAGTAAATTGGTTCTTTTTATCATTTAAATATAACTCGGTTTATAGATGTTCAAAAATCAAAGTTTAATTATTTGTTTAAATTTTCAAATTGTATTTGATCCGATCTCAAACTTGCGTAAGATGAGGTTGATCATTTTTATATAAATACCCAAACCCTAGTTTTCTGAAACGCATCTCTATTGCATGTGTACGCCTTTTAGAGTAAGATGAGGTTGATGACACTATTTTATTTATATTATAGAGTTTGTCAATTCATTCATATCAATAACTAATGTCATGCATGGACTATAAATCTTTAATGTTACCTTGAACTAAACTTTACTATGTTGATAAAGTAAATTTGTTCTTTTTATCATTTAAATATAACTCGGTTTATAGATGTTCAAAAATCCAAGTTTAATTATTTGTTTAAATAATTGAAATTGTATTTGATCCTATCTCAAACTTGCGTAAGATGCGGTTGATCATTTTTATATAAATACCCAAACCCTAGTTTTCTGAAACGCATCTCTGTTGCATGCGTACGCCTTTTAGAGTAAGATGAGGTTGATAACACTATTTTATTAATATTTTAGAGTTTGTCAATTCATTCATATCAATAACTAATGTCATGCATGGACTATACATCTTTAATGTTATCTTAAACTAAACTTTACTATGTTGATAAAGTAAATTGGTTCCTTTTATCATTTAAATATAACTCGGTTTATAGATGTTCAAAAATCCAAGTTTATCTATTTGTTTAAATTTTGAAATTGTATTTGATCCGAACTCAAACTTATGTAAGATGAGGTTGATCATTTTTATATAAATACCCAAACCCTAGTTTTCTGAGACGCATCTCTGTTGCATGCGTACGCCTTTTAGAGTAAGATGAGGTTGATAACACTATTTTATTAATATTTTAGAGTTTGTCAATTCATTCATATCAATAACTAATGTCATGCATGGACTATAAATCTTTAACGTTATTTTGAACTAAACTTTACTATGTTGATAAAGTAAATTGGTTCTTTTTATCATTGAAATATAACGCGGTTTATAGATGTTCAAAAATCCAAGTTTAAATATTTGTTTAATTTTGAATTTGTATTTGATCTGATCTCAAACTTGCGTAAGATGAGGTTGATCATTTTTATATAAATACCCAAACCCTAGTTTTCTAAAACGCATCTCTGTTGCATGCGTACGCCTTTTAGAGTAAGATGAGGTTGATAACACTATTTTATTTATACTTTAGAGTTTGTCAATTTATTCATATCAATAACTAATGTCATGCATGGATTATAAATCTTTAATGTTACCTTGAACTAAACTATACTATGTTGATAAAGTAAATTGGTTCTTTTTATCAATGAAAGATAACGCGGTTTATAGATGTTCTAAAATCCAAGTTTAAATATTTGTTTCAATTTTAAATTTGTATTTGATCCGATCTCAAACTTGCGTAAGATGAGGTTGATCATTTTTATATAAATACTCAATCCCTAGTTTTCTGAAACGCATCTCTGTTGCATGCGTACGCTTTTTAGAGTAAGATGAGGATGATAACACTATTTTATTTAAATTTTAGATTTTGTCAATTTATTCATATCAACAACTAATGTCATGCATGGAGTATAAATCTTTAATGTTATCTAGAACTAAACTTTACTAAGTTGATAAAGTTAATTGGTTCTTTTTATCATTGAAATATAACGCGGTTTATAGATGTTCAAAAATCCAAGTTTAAATATTTGTTTCAATTTTGAATTTGTATTTGATCCGATCTCAAAGTTGCGTAAGATAAGGTTGATCATTTTTATATAAATACCCAAACCCTAGTATTCTGAAACGCATCTCTGTTGCATGGGTACGCTTTTTAGAGTAAGATGAGGTTGATAACACTATTTGATTTATATTTTAAAGTTTGTCAATTCATTCATATCAATAACTAATGTCATGCGTGGAGTATAAATTTTTAATGTTACCTTGAACTAAACTTTACTATGTTGATAAAGTAAATTGGTTCTTTTGTATCATTGAAATATAACTCGGTTTATAGATGTTCAAAAATCCAAGTTTAAATATTTGTTTCAATTTTGAATTTGTATTTGATCCGATCTCAAACTTGCGTAAGATGAGGTTGATCATTCTTATATAAATACCCAAACCCTAGTTTTCTGAAACGCATCTCTGTTGCATGCGTACGCCTTTTAGAGTAAGATGAGGTTGATAACACTATTTTATTTATATTTTAAAGTTTGTCAATTCATTCATATCAATAACTAATGTCATGCATGGTCTATAAATCTTTAATGTTACCTTGAACTAAACTTTACTATGTTGATAAAGTAAATTGATTCTTTTTATCATTGAAAGATAACGCTGTTTATAGATGATCGAAAATCCAAGTCTAAATATTTGTTTCAATTTTGAATTTGTATTTGATCCGATCTCAAACTTGCGTAAGATGAGGTTGATCATTTTTATATAAATACCCAAACCATAGTTTTCTGAAACGTATCTCTGTTGCATGCGTACACCTTTTAGAGTAAGATGAGGTTGATAAAACTATTTTATTTATATTTTAGAGTTTTTCAATTCATTCATATCAATAACTAATGTTATGCATAGACTATAAATCTTTAATGTTAGCTTGAACTAAACTTTACTATGTTGATAAAGTAAAATGGTTCTTTTTATCATTGAAAGATAACGCGGTTTATAGATGTTCAAAAATACAAGTTTAAATATTTGTTTCAATTTTGAATTTGTATTTGATTCGATCTCAAACTTGCGTAAGTTGAGGTTGATCATTTTTATATAAATACCCAAACCCTAGTTTTCTGAAACGCATCTATGTTGCATTCGTACGCCTTTTAGAGTAAGATGAGGTTGATAACACTATTTTATTTATATTTTAGAGTTTGTCAATTCATTCATATCAATAACTAATGTCATGCATGGACTATAATTCTTTAATGTTACCTTGAACTAAACTTTACTATGTTGATAAAGTAAATTGGTTCTTTTTATCATTGAAATATAACGCGGTTTATAGATGTTCTAAAATCCAAGTTTAAATATTTGTTTCAATTTAAAATTTGTATTTGATTCGATCTCAAACTTGCGTAAGATGAGGTTGATCATTTTTATATAAATACCCAAACCCTAGTTTTCTGAAACGCATCTCTGTTGCATGCGTACACCTTTTAGAGTAAGATGTGGTTGATAACACTATTTTATTTATATATTAGAGTTTGTCAATTCATTCATATCAATAACTAATGTCATGCATGGACTATAAATCTTTAATGTTACCTTGAACTAATCTTTACTATGTTGATAAAGTAAATTGGTTATTTTTATCATTGAAAGATAACGCGGTTTATAGATGTTCAAAAAGCCAAGTTTAAATATTTGTTTCAATTTTAAATTTGTATTTGATCCGATCTCAAACTTGCTTAAGATGAGGTTGATCATTTTTATATAAATACCCAAACCCTAGTTGTCACACCCTCAATTTTCCACAAACGGCGTATCCGTTAGGCGTGTGACATACCAGGATCTCAAGCCACTAGTTATAGTCTAGATGCAAATGCTGGTTCCCTATAACTTATGGCTTGAGATCCTGGTATGTCACACGCCTAACGGATACGCCGTTTGTGGAAAATTGAGGGTGTGACAGATTGGTATCAGAGCCATAAGTTATAGGGAACCAGCATTTGCATCTAGACTATAACTAGGCATTGCATTAGTTACACTCACGCTGCACAGTAGAATCATAATTAGAAACTAGAGTTTGTTTGCCTATACATGTTACATTTTACGTGCTTACCTGATATAGGATCTTTGTAGTATGGGAATCCTTATACGAAATGATGTGTCCTTATCCCAAACGTGAATTTAAATTGTCCGCCTAGATCTAATCTTCTCTGCGCAATGTGGCTGAGACATCTTCTCGAGACGTATAAAGGCCAAGAATATGAGCCTGACGATTACAACCGTTTTGACCCGTTGGAGGCTATCCCTCATAAAGTTCGTGAAGTGGAGCATAAGTTATTCATCAGTTCATTCCTTCTTGTCAGAATACGTTAAATCTTATTATCTCAGAAAATCGATTTTATTCAAATTTTTCTTACTCTGTTGAACGCGTGTTGACAACAAAAGCATGTTAAGTATGAAAACTCAAATCATAAAGACTAAGATGTTGAAGTTTTCCGTAGTGATTTTCTTTCGTTAAGTATCCTGTTCTATTCTTTTAAACCTTCTCCATATTGTCACACTCATCTTATTTCATTAAGACATTTGTGCTTGTTGCTCTCGTGAAAACTATTGACATGAATAGACACCTCGTGAAGATGAGTATTAATGGTATTCTCGTTCTACACAAATACCGCGTTTGAATACTAACACAAACACAACCTACAGTTTGTCAATAAGCAAGTATTATATGAATACCATACACCTCTATTATACATCCTATATTCAGAATAATATAAATTATCTTATAAATAAGCACAAGACAATAAGCATTATAAACTTAAGATTAAAGCCCATGATGGGGGACAAACTAGGGTGATTGTGTATGGTAAATTGACGATTACGGGTGCGCAACGTAATGGTGAATTTACAGGTATGCGATGATCCTGGTAAGACCTGTCATGTGGGCTAAACCCAAAACCTAGAATGGAAGAACCAACACAACACAGATTCACCTGAAACAAAACTCCATTTATATAAGTAACGCATTGATATTGAGACTATCCTTGATCGACACTTGTAAAAATCCTTCTATGAATGGTAGCACGTACAATACACCTATATGTAGTAAACAATTATAATACAACCTTACGTTACAAATCCAAAAGTTCATTTCTAAACTGCATACAATTTACTTTATACACCTAGGTAAAAGATAATTGAATTCTAGCTATAACCACAAGCAAACAACAGTAAGGAGCTACTTAAGCAAACTTAATAGGGATTTCACTACTATTTATTGATTCCTAAAGGTAATGATTCAACCTGTCTGCAAGTAATCTAAATATTTCAATATAAACATCTACCTTGCTAAAGCCGCAAACTCATGATTCAATGAGACGTTATAATTTCCGGTCAGCGTGTTATGACCTCTTACTCAACACCGGTAATAACTTAATATCATGGTTTTCCTAATCGAATATTAAACAAACCTTGTAATTGTAAGGGTTTCTTGGAAGAGCCCTATAAAACGACGACTTATTTGAAAAAAAAAAGAAAAAAAAAACTCGTTCCTGTCAGAATAAACGCACCACATAAAATGCTTTGAATCTTAAAAATTTATTTATCCATCAAGAACATCAAAATTCATAACCATTATCTATATTCGGTACATCAAATATATATATATATATATATATATTCAAATTTCTCTACCAAATAGTTTGCGTAACAGTAACTCAACTTAAGCGTTATTAATGTTGCTAGTCTATAACCGAGTACCTTCGAACTTCTTATGAACGCGTGTTTCCTATGTACCCTATTCTATCTATCATTCATAAGGAGATTCACTGTAAATCTAGACACTTATAACTTTCAGATTTTCATTGTTCACAGTGATAACAAAAACTAAGTGATTTTTTTTATTTTATTTTTATGTAACTGAAACCCCCCCCCCCCCCGATATAAATCTGAATATTCTCCACGACTTTAAAGATTCACATGATGAATAATATTGTCCACAATAAACAACCGATACCAACTAGCGTTCTGCGTGAGCCTCATCCATTAAAGTTTAGAATAACAATCTCTTATTTCGTTCATCCCAATATACATTGTATTTGCTGAGAAATATAATAATTGATGCTCTCATTTTCATTTGACACTCCAATCGCGCAATATCCTTCTTTCAAAGCTTATGCTAATTTAAGAGAATCCACCTTGTATTAATTAACGGCCTTGATCAAACTATTTAAAGCGAGATGAAAGCAATTGTTACCTAATCGTTCCAAACCATGAAAATCCTAATAGGGGAAACTGTCTGTTTACAGAAATTAGTTAAGCTACACAATCCAAGTAATGAAATAACACGACGTCCTTATCTAACCCGTTAGCAAACCAGACTATTATCTCTCACCATCCATTAACCACCCCAATGTCAAATTCAAACGCTATAACTCAGTGAGGCTTGGTATCAAAATCTTTGCTAATATCCTATTGTTTGAACTCTTATCTAATCCATGCGAAAACTAAAACCCGTATTTTAAAAGGAATACTGTTAGATCACCCTAGAAGACCTACATGATTGAACTAATCTTCTATTGGAATTAAAAATCAAGATTCTTGAAAAACTCTCTAAGAGAAAATGTTTGGCGTATCATATACACCCCCCGGCGTACACTTCGGATCGTAACACTCAAATTTCACCTGTTTTGAGAATGTCTATGACACCCTTGATGACCGCGTTTTGACAACACTTTATTAATATAGACTCTTTTGATAAGTCTCGGTCCTTGAAAGTCTGAATAACAACTCAAAGCTCTGTGATCTAAAGTTTCTGAAACTTTCTGCATACAAAACGTTGTTTCAAAATCTTAAGAGTGGATCCCAAAGAAACTTATGAATTTCTACAAACTCGCAATACATTAGACCAGTTGGAATCCTGCAAATGATTACTCTAGTCGATTTAAATCTAATGAAGTGGCTATTTAATGTAAAACAAATAAAATCATTCTTAGATATTAAAGTCTACATCTAATCCCAAGGTATGATTTAATTTTCGGGACGAAAATCCTTTTAACAAGGGGATGATATGACAACTTGAAAAGTTTTCTTTTGATCCATTTCGTTGCAGTCAACATATGACATGACGTAATTTTCGGGACGAAAATTCTTTTAACAAGGGGATGATGTGACAACCTGCAAATCCAGGTTAACACCGTTAACCATCTTTTATTTATTCCGTTAAGTCTCATTAAATATAGGGTTCGCTTTGTATTTAACTAAACTAGTTATCAACTTTAACACTTAGATTAAATAACATGTCATGTTATAAGGGCCTAAGAAATAACTTTGAAACAAATTGCCAAACCCTAAACCAACCCCCAATGTATATATCATCGTTTTTTTTCCTTTCTTCCTCGTTGACGGCAACAAGAACACACCACATTCACACAAGAAATCTCTCTCTCGTCTATGATTATCTAGCCAACAGCATCCACCCCTGCCGCATAAATACTTTTGGTGGTCTCATGTTTTCACTTTCTAGCAAGAGAGCACGCGTAGCAGCAGCATCTCCCTCTCTCTTTCTGCAACTCGAACCACCCGTCATCATATCGGCAGCCTCCCCTTACCCTGTTTGTCTAGTGGTACGTGTCTATCAAGTTATTTTTGCTATTCATTGCAGTACGGTTTCGTTTCGGGTCGTTTGGCTTCATTACGAGTTCCCATTTATTTTAGTTCGATCGTAATTTAGCTCATCGCATTACGGTTTCGTTTCGGGTCGTATTGCAAGTATGTTTATGAGTTAGTATGTAATTGTATGATGTATGTGATGGATATATAGGTGTTTAAAATAAGAACTATTGCAATAGTAGGTAATTGTAGGAATACGTATATATATGTAAAAGTGCGACTGAAGTTAGATATATATACATGAATCTGTTGTACATTTATAGGTATAACATAGTGTATCTATATGTGGTTATGTGTGTGATCATTTAAGTATATGGCATTAGTATATAATTTGGATGTAAACGTGCGTAATTGGAAGAAACAACAGTGATATATGCGTGAATCTGGAAACTGTATATATATATGAACATATATATCATATTGTATGCATGTGTAATAGTGGTTTTGAAATCAAGAAGATAGTAACAGTGTGTGGTCATATATAGTGTTGCATGTATAGGAATTATTATGTATCAATATGCATGAAGTGTGCGCGCATACGGGTGAATAAAAAGAAACAGATTGTATGTGGGATATGTAATAGATATGATAACATTATGGTATGTATGTATTATGTGTGTGTATATATGTCATGTGTGTATGAGTATGCAAGTAACAAATTGGAAGGAACCTGTGTGTGTATTGTGTAGCAATATGTTCATTTATGTGTGTTGAGATTATTAAGCCTGGATAGGTTTGCGTTACTAGTTATGTATTCGAATGTTTACATATATATGTGTGTTGGTGTGAGAGAGTACGTCTAAAGGTGTTAGCATGTTAAATTTACGTGAAACGTGCGTATGTGTAAAAGTCATAAATGTGAATAATATATCCATCAAATGTGTATATAATTGAGGTTGGGTTTGTAGTTAATAATTAGCTATTGATTACCAAGGAGGTCATAGGACAAATTAGGAAAATTCATATTGCATTGCGTGGGTAGCAGCGCTACTAAGGTGAGTTCTTTACCCGCTTTTAAACTTTTTCAGGGAGAAAACATACAAATATTTTACAACGCCTTCGGGCAACTATTTTTCAGCGCCTTCGGGCGGACTGCATTTTTATGCCTTCGGGCAGGGCCTTCGGGCAAAACTTTATGCCTTCGGGCAGAGCCAACTAAGGCTACGTTTTACACCTTCGGGTGGGGCCTTCGGGCAAAACTTATTGCCTTCGGGCAGGGCCAACTAAGGCTACGTTTTACACCTTCGGGTGGGGCCTTCGGGCAAAAATTATTGCCTTCGGGCGGGGCCAACTACGGCTACGTTTTACACCTTCGGGTGGGGCCTTCGGGCATAACTCTTACGTTGCCAACTGGGGCAATGCTTTTTGGTAAATAATATTATTGTTAAGGGCTTATTTTACCGAGCATTAACATACTTATAAAGTCCTTTTCTTTAGTCGAGATTATTTATATGCCAACTTCGGCATAACGGAGAAATTTGAGTAGTACTATGGGTTCGGCAGACCCCACACGCTAGCGGGGAGCTAGTTGGTGCAAATTGTCCTTTAAACATTTGGTCATCCGTAGTGATGGCGACAAGGCAAGTAAAGTAACGTTCAGTTTAATCTCGACGTGCTCGTGTAGTAAGCAAGGTGGTCTTGCAAACCAGCAATATATATTGATTTATCAAGGAAACTTACATTTTATTTATGTTATTTAAATAAACTCATTGAACTCACCAACATTATTTGTTGACTCGTTTTAGTATGTTTTTCTCAGGGAACTAGGAAGGCGCACGAGTAGGACACTTGCATGCATTGGTCTTAAAACTATTACGTTTTGTTATTTATACTATTATTGGTTTTGAAACGATTGTTTGGGTCGTGCTAACTTTATGCACGGGTTTTCATAACTTTGGTTGCTTTAACCTTTACTATTACGTACTTGGATTTGAGTACCATATTGTTTTACAAATGCTTCCGCTAAACTTTGAAACTTTTCATTTTAAACCCTGGGTTTTGGTTTAATACTTTAATAAGGACTTTTGTTTACAACGTTGAGTCAGTGTTTGCTGTAACTATTGGCTTGAGATCCTGGTATGTCACACGCCTAACGGATACGCCGTTTGTGGAAAATTGAGGGTGTGACACCTTGTAACATCCGACCCCTCATACCACCAATATTGTCCGCTTTACTACATTAGGGTTCACGGATTTGCTTTTGGTTGCCCGGGTGAAACCTTCCCAGGATGGTCACCCATCCTGAGACTGTTGTCATCCGAGCACGCTTAACTGTGGAGTTCTCCACTCATCCACTAGCATTAAGCCCCAAAACGCGTTGTTGGTATTTGAGGTCAGACATTTCTTATAAATCCCAGATCTCTCCTGCCCACGGCCGATGTGGGATTTGCCTAGGGTGTTACAAACACCCCCCCCCCCTTTTGGACTCATCGTCCTCGATGAGGTTTGCCCCACCATCCAATTCTTGGATGTGGGATTTGCCTAAGGTGCCCCTCTAAACACCCCCGGGGACTCACCGTCCTCGATGAGGTTTGCCCCACCATCCCGAACGGCACAGGAGTTGCTCTGATACCACTTGTAACATCCGACCCCTCATACCACCAATATTGTCCGCTTTACTACATTAGGGTTCACGGATTTGCTTTTGGTTGCCCGGGTGAAACCTTCCCAGGATGGTCACCCATCCTGAGACTGCTGTCATCCGAGCACGCTTAACTGTGGAGTTCTCCACTAGCATTAAGCCCCAAAACGCGTTGTTGGTATTTGAGGTCAGACATTTCTTATAAATCCCAGATCTCTCCTGCCCACGGCTGATGTGGGATTTGCCTAGGGTGTTACTCTAGTTTTCTGAAACGCATCTCTGTTGCATGCGTACGCCTTTTTAGAGTAAGATGAGGTTGATAACACTATTTTATTTATATTTTAGATTTTGTCAATTTATTCATATCAATAACTAATGTCATGCCTGGACTATAAATCTTTAATGTTACCTTGAACTAAACTTTACTATGTTGATAAAGTAAATTGGTTCTTTTTATCATTGAAATATAACGCGGCTTATAGATGTTCAAAAATATATGTTTAAATATTTGCTTCAATTTTGAATTTGTATTTGATCCGATCTCAAAGTTGCGTAAGATGAGGTTGATCATTTTTATATAAATACCCAAACCCTAGTTTTCTGAAACGCATCTCTGTTGTATGCGTACGCCTTTTAGAGTAATATGAGGTTGATAACACTATTTTATTTATATTTTAGAGTTTGTCAATTCATTCATATCAATAACTAATGTCATGCATGGACTATAAATCTTTAATGTTACCTTAAACTAAACTTTACTATGTTGATAAAGTAAATTGGTTCTTTTTATCATTGAAAGATAACGCGGTTTTTAGATTTTCAAAAATCCAAGTCTAAATATTTGTTTCAATTCTGAATTTGTATTTGATCCGATCTCAAACTTGCGTAAGATGAGGTTGATCATTTTTATATAAATACCCAAACCCTAGTTTTCTTAAACGCATCTCTGTTGCATGCGTACGCCTTTTAGAGTAAGATGAGGTTGATAACACTATTTTATTTATATTTTAGAGTTTGTCAATTTATTTATATCAATAACTAATGTCATGCATGGACTATAAATCTTTAATGTTACCTTGAACTAAACTTTACTATGTTGATAAAGTAAATTGGTTCTTTTTATCATTGAAAGATAACGCGGTTTATAGATGTTCAAAAATCCAAGTTTAATTATTTGTTTCAATTTTGAATTTGTATTTGATCCGATCTCAAACTTGCGTAAGATGAGGTTGATCATCTTTATATAAATACACAAACCCTAGTTTTCTGAAACGCATCTCTGTTGCATGCGTACGCCTTTTAGAGTAAGATGAGGTTGATAACACTATTTTATTTATATTTTAGATTTTGTCAATTCATTCATATCCATAACTAATGTCATGGATGGACTATAAATCTTTAATGTTACCTTGAACTAAACTTAACTATGTTGATAAAGTAAATTGGTTCTTTTTATCATTGAAATATAACGCGGTTTATAGATGTTCAAAAATCCAAGTTTAAATATTTGTTTAAATTTTGAATTTGTATTTGATCCGATCTCAAACTTGCGTAAGATGAGGTTGATCATTTTTATAAAAATACCCAAACCCTAGTTTTCTGAAACGCATCTCTGTTGCATGCGTACGCCTTTTAGAGTAAGATGAGGTTGATAACACTATTTTATTAATATTTTAGAGTTTGTCAATTCATTCATATCAATAACTAATGTCATGCATGGACTATAAATCTTTAATGTTATCTTAAACTAAACTTTACTATGTTGATAAAGTAAATTGGTTCTTTTTATCATTTAAATATAACTCGGTTTATAGATGTTCAAAAATCCAAGTTTATCTATTTGTTTAAATTTTGAAATTGTATTTGATCCGAAATCAAACTTATGTAAGATGAGGTTGATCATTTTTATATAAATACCCAAACCCTAGTTTTCTGAAACGCATCTCTGTTGCATGCGTACGCCTTTTAGAGTAAGATGAGGTTGATAACACTATTTTATTAATATTTTAGAGTTTGTCAATTCATCCATATCAATAACTATTATCATGCATGGACTATAAATCTTTAATGTTATCTTGAACTAAACTTTACTATGTTGATAAAGTAAATTGGTTCTTTTTATCATTGAAATATAACGCGGTTTATAGATGTTCAAAAATCCAAGTTTAAATATTTGTTTAATTTTGAATTTGTATTTGATCCGATCTCAAACTTGCGTAAGATGAGGTTAATCATTTTTATATAAATACCCAAACCCTAGTTTTCTAAAACGCATCTCTGTTGCATGCGTACGCCTTTTAGAGTAAGATGAGGTTGATAACACTATTTTATTTATACTTTAGAGTTTGTCAATTCATTCATATCAATAACTAATGTCATGCATGGACTATAAATCTTTAATGTTACCTTGAACTAAACTATACTATGTTGATAAAGTAAATTGGTTCTTTTTATCAATGAAAGATTACGCGGTTTATAGATGTTCTAAAATCCAAGTTTAAATATTTGTTTCAATTTTAAATTTGTATTTGATCCGATCTCAAACTTGCGTAAGATGAGGTTGATCATTTTTATATAAATACACAATCCCTAGTTTTCTGAAACGCATCTCTGTTGCATGCGTACGCTTTTTAGAGTAAGATGAGGATGATAACACTATTTAATTTAAATTTTAGATTTTGTCAATTTATTCATATCAACAACTAATGTCATGCATGGAGTATAAATCTTTAATGTTATCTAGAACTAAACTTTACTAAGTTGATAAAGTTAATTGGTTCTTTTTATCATTGGAATATAACGCGGTTTATAGATGTTCAAAAATCCAAGTTTAAATATTTGTTTCAATTTTGAATTTGTATTTGATCCGATCTCAAACTTGCGTAAGATGAGGTTGATCATTCTTATATAAATACCCAAACCCTAGTTTTCTGAAACGCATCTCTGTTGCATGCGTACGCCTTTTAGAATAAGATGAGGTTGACAACACTATTTTATTTATATTTTAAAGTTTGTCAATTCATTCATATCAATAACTAATGTCATGCATGGTCTATAAATCTTTAATGTTACCTTGAATTAAACTTTACTATGTTGATAAAGTAAATTGGTTCTTTTTATCATTGAAAGATAACGCTGTTTATAGATGTTCGAAAATCCAAGTCTAAATATTTGTTTCAATTTTGAATTTGTATTTGATCCGATCTCAAACTTGCGTAAGATGAGGTTGATCATTTTTATATAAATACCCAAACCATAGTTTTCTGAAACGTATCTCTGTTGCATGCGTACACCTTTTAGAGTAAGATGAGGTTGATAAAACTATTTTATTTATATTTTAGAGTTTTTCAATTCATTCATATCAATAACTAATGTTATGCATAGACTATAAATCTTTAATGTTACCTTGAACTAAACTTTACTATGTTGATAAAGTAAAATGGTTCTTTTTATCATTGAAAGATAACACGGTTTATAGATGTTCAAAAATACAAGTTTAAATATCTGTTTCAATTTTGAATTTGTATTTGATCCGATCTCAAACTTGCGTAAGTTGAGGTTGATCATTTTTATATAAATACCCAAACCCTAGTTTTCTGAAACGCATCTATGTTGCATTCGTACGCCTTTTAGAGTAAGATGAGGTTGATAACACTATTTTATTTATATTTTAGAGTTTGTCAATTCATTCATATCAATAACTAATGTCATGCATGGACTATAATTCTTTAATGTTACCTTGAACTAAACTTTACTATGTTGATAAAGTAAATTGGTTCTTTTTATCATTGAAATATAACGCGGTTTATAGATGTTCTAAAATCCAAGTTTAAATATTTGTTTCAATTTAAAATTTGTATTTGATCCGATCTCAAACTTGCGTAAGATGAGGTTGATCATTTTTATATAAATACCCAAACCCTAGTTTTCTGAAACGCATCTCTGTTGCATGCGTACGCCTTTTAGAGTAAGATGTGGTTGATAACACTATTTTATTTATATATTAGAGTTTGTCAATTCATTCATATCAATAACTAATGTCATGCATGGATTACAAATCTTTAATGTTACCTTGAACTAATCTTTACTATGTTGATAAAGTAAATTGGTTATTTTTATCAGTGAAAGATAACGCGGTTTATAGATGTTCAAAAAGCCAAGTTTAAATATTTGTTTCAATTTTAAATTTGTATTTGATCCGATCTCAAACTTGCTTAAGATGAGGTTGATCATTTTTATATAAATACCCAAACCCTACTTTTCTGAAACACATCTCTGTTGCATGCGTACGCCTTTTAGAGTAAGATGAGGTTGATAACACTATTTTATTTATATTTTAGATTTTGTCAATTTATTCATATCAATAACTAATGTCATGCCTGGACTATAAATCTTTAATGTTACCTAGAACTAAACTTTACTATGTTGATAAAGTAAATTGGTTCTTTTTATCATTGAAATATAACGCGGCTTATAGATATTCAAAAATCTAAGTTTAAATATTTGCTTCAATTTTGAATTTGTATTTGATCTGATCTCAAAGTTGCGTAAGATGAGGTTGATCATTTTTATATAAATACCCAAACCCTAGTTTTCTGAAACGCATCTCTGTTGCATGCGTACGCCTTTTAGAGTAAGATGAGGTTGATAACACTATTTTATTTATATTTTAGAGTTTGTCAATTCATTCATATCAATAACTAATGTCATGCATGGACTATAAATCTTTAATGTTACATTGAACTAAACTTTACTATGTTGATAAAGTAAATTGGTTCTTTTTATCATTGAAAGATAACGCGGTTTTTAGATTTTCAAAAATCCAAGTCTAAATATTTGTTTCAATTCTGAATTTGTATTTGATCCGATCTCAAACTTGCGTAAGATGAGGTTGATCATTTTTATATAAATACCCAAACCCTAGTTTTCTTAAACGCATCTCTGTTGCATGCGTACGCCTTTTAGAGTAAGATGAGGTTGATAACACTATTTTATTTATATTTTAGAGTTTGTCAATTCATTTATATCAATAACTAATGTCATGCATGGACTATAAATCTTTAATGTTACCTTGAACTAAACTTTACTATGTTGATAAAGTAAATTTGTTCTTTTTATCATTGAAATATAACGCGGTTTATAGATGTTCAAAAATATAAGTTTAAATATTTGTTTCAATTTTTTATTTGTATTTGATCCGATCTCAAACTTGTGTAATATGAGGTTGATCATTTTTATATAATGATATTTACGCAAGTTTGAGATCGGATCAAATACAAATTCAAAATTGAAACAAATATTTAAACTTGGATTTTTGAACATCTATAAACCGTGTTATATTTCAATGATAAAAAGAAACAATTTACTTTATCAACATAGTAAAGTTTAGTTCAAGGTAACATTTAAGATTCAGTACAAAAAAAGCCATTTAGAGGCACACAAAAAGTGCCACAAAAAACCAAAAAAGTGCCACTAAAGAGCCCCCTAAGAATCTACGGCACACATAAAAAGTGCCACTAGAAGCGATACCACTAAAGCCTTTTTGTGAGACTTTTTTTATGTGCCGTAGCAGACATTTGGGCTTTTAGTAGCACTTTTTTTTATTACCACAATAAAATTAATGACTTTAGTGGCACATTTAGTGTGTCACCAAAAACTATTTCTAGGTTATATATTCATGTTACTTTTAGTGGCACTTTTATTTTTGCCACAATATAAAAAAGACATTTTGTGGCATACATTTTGTGTGGGTAAAACTATTTCTAGTTAAATACGCATACCACTTTTTATGGCACATATTTTTGCCACAAAAATCACATCAAATCAAGTGCCACTACATGTGTTTCCAATAACAATTTTGTATTGTCATTATGAAATAATTTCGACAATCTTCAAAACATTTCAAATCTAAGCTACCAAATGTCAAGTTTCAAATATATTCTTAACGACAAGTAAACATTATCTAACTTTAACTCCAAGTAAACCATGAATCTTCTTATTCTTGTTCATCCAAGCCTTCACATCATGACAACTCTACATCATAAACCATAACAATTCTACATCATAAAACATATAAAAAAATACAATTTGAAAGTCAAAAACTTCTCACCGTCATCTAACCCACCTAAAATATTTCTAAGGACTAAAAATTATACTTACCTTAACTCCAAAGTCAAGAACACTCGAAATATCAGTTGGTTAAACGCCTTTCTTACCTTTCAAAACCATAAAGCACTAATGAAGGGTTTAGGTTTGGGAATATAATATAAGTAGTAAAACAGTTTTAGGTTGCAATAAAAGATTGAAACTTGAAGCTAACCGGTGTGAAATGGTAACATACCTACATGTTGACCCATATGTCTCATATCCACCGGCTAAAATAAGCATCCATATTTTACTATGCACATAAATACTCCCATAAATCCTTTCCAACACACCACCTATTTCCAAATCACAATTCTATTCTTATCCTCCATACTCCCTCCTCTCGATCCACCTATATTTATGCATGTTCATCTACATATACTTACTCTATGTAACAATTACAAGCTTTAAATTCAAATAATACAAATGACATTTCAAGCAACATTCACAAACAAAAAACCCAAAAAAGTAGAAAAACAACTTTAGATTGCAATAAAAGATTGAAAGATTGACATTTCCTACATGTTTGCACCACCTATTTCCAAATCACAACTCTATTCCTTTAGGAGCACCTATAAAAAAGGAATCAATATACCATTTTATAAAGGGTAAAAAGGTAGTATATATATTTTATAAAAGGTATTGTGTATGGGTCAAACAGATTTGTACTATCTATTCAAAAACCATGCAATGCACTATTAATATATAAAACACAATATCCAAATAACAACTAAACATAAGTTTGTAGTACCTTGTTCATTTGTGGTCTGAGACTTTGATCTTCTTGTGTTTCAAAAGCCTCTTGGTCTTTATAATAGTCTTCGAGATGGTCATCAAGACTGTCTTCAAGATTGTCTTCAACATGATCTCCAATAGGTTCATTGACGACAATAGAAGTGATAAGTAGCCTCTTTCACATGTCCACACTATCTATTAAAAAACATGCAATTCAATATTAATATTTAAATCACGATATCCAAATAAGATGCAACAAATAAAAAATTTTGAGTATCATAAGTAAAATACATACGCATGTATAGTAGAAACAATAATAATGAAAAGTTATAAAAGAATTGAGTCCTCGTCATTCTCTTCAACATCCTCTCCATATTCCATATCGGGTGTAATGTCTATACCATCTTCACCATCATCCCCAATCCTATGCAAGCTAGGCACATCAAATGTGCAATCATTCGAATAAGGACCAACCTCATTATCGATACTTCCCATGTCAAATACATCTCTTAACTTTACATGCCTAACAACCTCCCAATCTTTATGCTTTGGATCAGTGACATAAAACATCTTATCAACTTGTGATGCCAATACAAATGGATCATCAGTTAAATTAGCCCCTGTGTGTACCTTATATGTGAAATTCACCAATGTTACACCATTATCTATCTTGCAACCCCTATTTATATCAACCCAATCACATTTGAATAAAACTACTCGTATTTGACCTGAGTAGTTCATCTCAATAATATCATTCAATTTACCATAGTAGTTAATCATGCCATGAACATGCCTTCTATCTCGACTACTTGCATAATTAGCGCCTTCTACAGTACCAACGACACCACTGTTTTGGGTTCTTAGTGACATTTCTCGACTTTGGGTGTGAAAACGATAACCTTTAACAAGGTATCCAGAGTATCGTGTCACACTTCTAAGTGGACCACGAGCAAGCCATTTTAAATCTACACTAAGAATCCCAAAAAATGAATTAAGACATATTTGATATTTATTTCGAATTACCCTTCTCTTGAACCAATCAGCAAACTGTTGGGCATGGATCCTGTTCATTTCAAAATCTGGCATTCGACGACCATGATATTGTCCCTTAACAATTTGTTTGTGTTCCCTTCAAATAAAATTCATATTACTATTTTTTGTAATATAGATGAATGAAGAGCAAAAATATATCAAATAAAAAAAAATGGTCTTACTCTTGAAACGGTGTAACGGCCTCAACATTGAATAATACATAACGATGTGCTTGACCAAGAGACTTCTCCTCAATGTCTGAATTTGAAGATCTCTTTCTTTTGTGAAGAAATACTCCCGGATCCAATTTATGACCCAATGCACGCCCCGGGCATAGATTGTTGGATTCTTCAATTTGATTTTGGTGACCCTCATCATCATTCCTAATTTCTCAAGTGAAGACAGTTTCTACTTTAGATAGATATCTAGAGCAAAATGTTATACTTTCTTCAGCTAAATAACCTTCAGCAAATATCCTTCAGGATGAGCTCTATTATGAACATGTGACTTAAGTTTGAGAAGGTTCCTGCTCATATCATAGTTACATATCATTTAGAAATTTAAAAGTATATCAAATAATGGTTAAGATTTACCTAAATATTTACCTTTCAATAGGATACATCCACCTAAACACAACAGGACCTCCAAATTTAACCTCTCTAGTTAAATGGATCACCAAGTGTACCATTACGGTAAAGAATGAAGGAGGAAATATCTTCTCTAGCTTGCACAAGGTGAGAGCAACTTTAGATTCAAGAAAATGTAGATCAACTTCAGATAAGTCCTTGTAGCAAATAGTTCTAAAAAAATCACATAACTCGATTATAACTGAGCCAACATTGTCTGGCAAAGTTCCACGTAATGCAATATGCAAATACTCATGCATCAACATGTGGCAATCATAGCTTTTCATCCCAATTAGTTTGCAATCATTTAGTTATACACATCGTGAGATATTGGATGAAAATTCATCAGGAGGCTTGATTAACTTGAGGGTTTTTAAAAATTCAGTCTTTTCACCCCGAGTCATTTGATAGCAAGCTTTTGGAATGAAAGTGGTATTACTTCTAGGTCGCTTCTTTGGATGCAGTTCCTTTCTTATACCCATTTGTTGCAAGTCCAGTCTTGTTTTATCACAAAAAAGTCCCCACTATCTTTGGACTTTCCTTCTTGTCCTAATAAAGTCCCCACTATGTTATCACAAACATTCTTTTCAATGTGCATCACATCAAGATTGTGACGCAACAACAAATGCTCCCAATATTGCAGCATAAAAAAATACTTTTCTTTAGGACCTGGGATGATTAAAGACAGAATAATATTCGGTTGCTTCATAACCATCCATGGTGGCAAGTTGTATGGAATAAGAAAAACTGGCCAGATACTATGTGCTACATTCATTGTCCTAAATGGGTTGAAGCCGTCACTTGCTAGAGCTAGACGAACATTACGAGGATCACTAGCAAATTCAGGAAACTTTTCATCAAAATCCTTCCAAGCTAATGCATCTGCTGGATGTCGTAATTTTCCATCTTTCACACGCTCTATATGATGCCACTTCATAAAGTTAGACGTCTTTGATGACATAAACAATCTTTGAAGTCTAGGCTTTAAAGGAAACCACCGTAATATTTTTGAAGCCTTCTTCTTGGGAGGGCTCACTTCGTCTTCTGGATTAGCCCCATGAGCTTTCCATCTAGAAGACCCACAAAAAGAACAAAATTCATCTTTCTCCTTGTCTTCCCAAAACAACATGCAACCATTAGGACATGAATGGATTTTTTCATATCCTAACCCCAAGTTAGCCAAGATTTTTTTCACTTGTTGGGTTGTCTTAGGCAATAAATTTCCTTCAAGTAACAAATCCTTTAGAAATTCTAACAACATAGAGAAAGATTTAATACTCCATCCATTTAGACATTTTAAATGGTACAAATGCACCAAACAAGATAACTTGTTAAATTTGCAATTCGGGTAAACTTTTACTTCAGCTTCCTTGACAAGGTCATCAAACATTCTATCATTATTATTCGCCTCTTGACTATTATTTGAATCATTCTCATGTACCTCCGCTCCGCTTCCACCCCCTGGTTCAAAAATATCATTTAACATTTCATCCATTTCATGATATACCCATTTTTGTCACACCCTCAATTTTCCACAAACGAGATATCCGTTAGGCGTGTGACATACCAGGATCTCAAGCCATTAGTTACAGTGACACTGACTCAATAAATTTTAACAAAAGTTTTACTTAGTCATTAACCAAAAACTCAGGGTATAAAATGTAGGTTTTCAAAGTTTAGCGGAAGCTTTTAAACAAACCCATTATTTAATAAACTTGTGCTCAAAAGTTTAGCACAAAACCAATAAAACTTGTGCTCAATAGTCTAGCACAATACAAGTATAAAACCTGTGCTCAATAGTCTAGCATAATACCAAGTTAAAACCTGTGCTCAATAGTCTAGCACAAAACTACTAATTGTTTTCAATAAAACCAACAAGGTAATAAAAGTTCAAAACAAACTAAAACGACGCATGCATGATATGTCCTATGTGCACAGCTCCTAGCCACCTGAGAAAACATACTGAAAATGGTCAACACATGGTTGGTGAGCTCAATGAGATATTTAACAAAAGTTTATAAATATCAAAACAGTTTAACTGATAAAGTTCATTTGCTATTGCTGGTTTGCAAGACCACCTCGCTTACTACATGAGCACGTTGAGATTAAACTGAACGTTGTGTTATGCCTTACTGCCATCAAACTAGATGACCAAAAGTTCCAAGGACAATCTGCACCACCTGGATCCCTACCAGCGTGATGGGGTCTGCCGAACCCGGTAGTACTACTCAAATTTCCCCGTTATACCCACTGTATATTAATAATCTCAACTAAAGGAAAGGACTTTTGTTGGAACGTTTATGCTCAAGTAAAATAAGCCATTAGACAATAGAAATTAGTTTATCAAAATAGTTGCCCGAAGGCCCTGCCCGAAGGCATAAAACGCAGCCCAAGGACGTATAGAATCTTGCCCGAAGGCCCTACCCGAAGGTATAAAAATGCAGCCTGCCCGAAGGCGCTGTGAAATAGTTGCCCGAAGGCGTTGTAAAAACGTTTGTATGTTTTCTCCCCGAAAAAGGTTTAAAAGCGGGCAAAGAGACTCACCTTTGAAGCGCACAGCAAATAACAGCAAAATGCAACCAAAGAACCTAAACCGCTCTACGACCTGCTTTAATGATTGTATACTAATTATTAACTAGAACTTGTATTCGTATACACATAAGATAAACACATGCTCATTTAATCATATATTCATTCCTTCACATACATTGTATACATATTTACACAAAATCAATCATTGTTATTGCATTCGTACATATAAATCTAAACCTATTTATACATACATAACTACACACATACTATCTAATTACCCAATACACATACATGCATACAATTGTACCTATATCTTCATGCATATTTTTATTACTAGCTGTTACCGCTTTCAGTTTTATACACATACCTACACATGGTGAACTATACAACACACACACATAAAATCATTAGACATGTTCATCTATTCACATTCAAAATCTAATACATACATATACACACGCTAAAACCCACGCATGTCTCTAACGTTTAACACCCACATGCATACGATCAACATATACACTTTATTGTTGCTTCATATACATACGATTGGCATACATACACCTATGTTCATGCGATACAAGTTCAACATATACATATAAATACGAACCCGCCACTGTTAAATCTATACCTACATACACATACATGATCTGCCATTCATATATACATTTATACATCTCGTCACATACAACACAACTATACTCGGTTGTTTATGATCTTGTTCTTAATGTACATACAAAAGTAACACATATATATACATACATCATTCATACTGTTTCTTTTATATATGCTGCTTCTACACATGTATACACATCTCATACATCCATAAATACAACGTTGCACACATACATACATAATATATACAACATCTTTAATACATTCTGGTGTTTATATATATACATACAATCGATCCTAACATACATACACAGAGATGTACATATATACATGCGGTTTTAACCTACAACACAGGAGCGTAAGAGTTTACGGGTCGCGAAACTCACCGGAATGCGATGAAGGAGACGACCGGAGAACGGGGCGAACACGGGGGTGCTCGACTCTGTACACGTACATATATACATACAGATTCGTACTTAGACAACCGGTATATGTATATATAAATATAGATACACTCATACACACACCGGAGTTCGGTTCGCGAAGCTTACCGAAGATCAACGACGAAAACGAAAGAGGCGGTCGCGACCGTTTCCTCACGGCTGCAGGATGAACGATGATGAAGGTGATGGTGATGGTGTTGTTGTGGAGCGACTGATTAGGTTTTGTGGTGAGGGTGTGCGTGTGTCGTGAGGTTGACGGCGAGAGGGAGAGAAAGACGACGGGTTAGGGTGGGGGGTTGGGTTTATAATTTCTAAATTTTCACTTTTGGCCTTGAAGTTTAGTATGATATTTAGTTTGGTTTTTATGTTTATAACCTTGTTTAATTAATTACAAAACGAACCCTAAACTTATATAAAACTTAACGGACTAGTTAAAAGTAGTTAACGTACATTGTTAACCAAAATTTACGGGGGGTCACACATTTCAAGTATTCTGGACGGAACCCTGAACATATTAGGTGATCCAAAACACTTTGTCTACTCTGATATTTCATATTTAGACAATTTGTACACGGACACTTTATCATTCCCCCATCGACACATGTTCTCTCAAATGCAAACTTCAAGAAGGTTTCTACCCCATTAACAAAAGCTTGACTTGATCTTGGGGCGTTGTAAATCCAAGATCTATCCATGACTTTACATTTTTTTTGGAAAAAAGATATAAAAAATAACGGCTTAGTTTACACATTTCGAAAGCTAATAACTTAAGTTCTAACCAAATTCTTTGACTCTAAGCTAACAAAAATCTTGCAATTGAATGCCATTTGTTATTTTGTTCCATTGTCTTTTTACATTTCTAATGTATGTTGATCTTATCTTAGATGGCTATAGTGAATTCATGAAAGAATTGAAAATTTGCTAACATTTAAAAGATGTATGAAAAACAAATAATAATAAATTTATTTTTATTGGTTTCACTAATTGAAAATTTGCTAACAAAAGCTTCTTTGTCTCCATTTTCACACTGTTATAAACTAGTTAATGAATTAGCTATGGTTATAAGATTACTTTTTGTCATGACAATAATGTAAAACTTGGGCTGAATTGATTTAGCAAGACAACCATCAACCCATTTAAGATATATGAATCAAGATAATATATTTAATTTGCATGTTAACTTAGAATCTCAAATTAATGTTCATCTGATTATTGCATGTCAACTTAACTTAATTATAATCAACATTTTGTCTTTTGATGGAGCGAATCATACATCACTAAGGGTGAAAGGATAATTATTTTAATCAATAATTCAAAGTTAAATGAATATAGAATATATAAGAAAACTAGTTATCTAGCTACATCTGGTTGTAAATTACCTCTTTAAGTTCTTATAACTAATAAATATGATGCTTGCAACTATTGTTAGGCATCATAGCTTCAACATCTGGAGCAGGAGAAACAGTAGCATACATAGGAATTAAAGGGAACTATCACTCGAATTGAGAACAACATAAACTTTTTAAACGCAATTTCAAAATCATAACTCTAAACGAATTGAAAACAACATAAACTTGTTAAACGCACAGAAAGAATTGAGCATAGGGCGCACACACAAAATTACATGAAATTTCATTCAGGCATTTCATCAAGCATGTGGTGGCATTTTTACACCTACTAACTACACTCTGCACTGTTTAACAACTCTATGTATAGAAAAACTGCACTAAATTGACACCAATTCTGCACAAATTTAACAGCAGTAAACTGCATTAAGCTGCACTGTTGGATAGCTCTATAAACTGCACAACTTTGACAGCAATAAACTGCATAAATCTGCACTACTTTGACATTCCTAGATGCATAAAAACTAAACTCATTTGACAGCAACAAGGTTAAACTTGACACTTGTGTTTATAATATCCAACTACAATCAATCTATCATCTTACAAACACAATAAAACAATAAATCAGCTGAAGCAGGAAACAAAGGTTTAATCTCAACCTTATCAATATGCTAACAAAGGTTCAAATTCAGTCATGAATCCAAACATTCAGTTTAAAATACTAACCAATCAATCAGTCGGTCCTTCAACATAATAATAACAATAACAAAATCACACATCATAGAATAAACACAAATCCAAACTACAACAAATACAACCATCACAAAATACCATTACCGAACAAAAAACATCAACGAACTAACCTGGTCACTGAAGTAAAACACGATTATAGACGATGTTGAACTAAGCAGATCTAGCTTGTTGAAGGTGTTTGTCGCGATTGTACTTGTCGTTGAATTCAGATTCGGACTAAAAGAAATTGCTGCAACAATAACCTTCGAGTGCAAATCGAACAAAGAATGTTAACGGTGGCGAATTGAGTGCAAATTGAGCTTGGTTATGGCGAATTGTTGTATAGGTGGGAAGAACGATGAAGGCTAAGTGAACTGCTGCAAATTGTTAAAAATAGAAACATGTATAGGTACTGGGCTTGGCTAGAGTTATATGCGAATTGGGTTATAAAAAACAATTGGTGGGCTTGGGAAGAACATCAAGGTTATATGCCACTAATACTTGAAATTAGTTGTTGGTTATAAAAAAAACTTAACTCGTGCGCTTGGGTTTGGTAAAAACAATCACCGTCACAATATATAATAATCGTCACAATGCTCCAAATTTGTATAGTTAATTAAACGAAGCAAGAATTACACTGAATTATTATACATTGGTTCAAAAACTGTCATAGTTAATACGTTGGTGTGGGAATGGATTAAGACAAATTTATCTCCAAAGTGTTGTTGAAGTTTTTTAACAACTATAGTTAATTACCTAGCGTTGAATTAAAACAAAGATATCATAAATCACCAAGTGTAAATTTTATAACTATTTGAACAAGAAAAATGTCACTAATGAATTAAAAGTACCTATTAACCAATAAAAGCACAAGGATAAATGCCTCTAAAATAAGGACTAGTCATTTAGTGGCATACAAAAGTGTCGCTAAAGTCATCAAGTAGTGACACAAAAGTTAAATGCCACTAAATGCTTATGCCAAGCAAAGATGGCATACACAAGTGCCACTAAAAAACCACATTAGTGGCATAAAAGTTAAATGCCACTAAAAATGTGTGCCACTAAATGTCATTATTTTTGTTGTGATTTATAGTCCATGCATGACATTAGTTATTGATATGAATGAATTGACAAACTCTAAAATATAAATAAAATAGTGTTATCAACCTCATCTTACCGTAAAAGGCGTACGCATGCAACAGAGATGCGTTTCAGAAAACTAGGGTTTGGGTATTTATATAAAAATGATCAACCTCATCTTACACAAGTTTGAGATCGGATCAAATACAAATTCAAAATTTAAACAAATATTTAAACTTGGATTTTTGAACATCTATAAACCGCGTTATATTTCAATGATAAAAAGAACCAATTTACTTTATCAACATAGTAAAGTTTAGTTCAAGATAACATTAAAGATTTATAGTCCATGCATGACATTAGTTATTGATATGAATGAATTGACAAACTCTAAAATATAAATAAAATAGTGTTATCAACCTCATCTTACTCTAAAAGGCGTACGCATGCAACAGAGATGCGTTTCAGAAAACTAGGGTTTGGGTATTTATATAAAAAAGATCAACCTCATCTTACGCAGTTTGAGATCGGATCAGATACAAATTCAAAATTGAAACAAATATTTAAACTTGGATTTTTGAACATTTATAAACCGCGTTATATTTCAAAGATAAAAAGAACCAATTTACTTTATCAACATAGTAAAGTTTAGTTCAAGGTGACATTAAAGAATTATAATCCATGCATGACAATAGTTATTGATATGAATGAATTGACAAACTCTAAAATATAAATAAAATAGTGTTATCAAGCTCATCTTACTCTAAAAGGCGTACGCATGCAACAGAGATGCGTTTCAGAAAACTAGGGTTTGGGTATTTATATAAAAATGATCAACCTCATCTTACGCAAGTTTGAGATCGGATCAAATACAAATTAAAAATTGAAATAAATATTTAAACTTGGATTTTTTAACATCTATAAACCGCGCTATATTTCAATGATAAAAAGAACCAATTTACTTTATCAACATAGTAAAGTTTAATTCTAGGTAACATTAAAAAGATTTAAAGTCTAAGCATGACATTAGTTATTGATATGAATAAATTGACAAAATCTAAAATATAAATAAAATAGTGTTATCAACCTCATCTTACTCTAAAAGGCGTACGCATGCAACAGAAATGCGTTTCAGAAAACTAGGGTTTGGGTATTTATATAAAAATGATCAACCTCATCTTACGCAAGTTTGAGATCGGATCAAATACAAATTCAAAATTTAAACAAATATTTAAACTTGGATTTTTGAACATCTATAAACCGCGTTATCTTTCAATGATAAAAAGAACAAATTTACTTTATCAACATAGTAAAGTTTAGTTCAAGGTAACATTAAAGATTTATAGTCTATGCATGACATTAGTTATTGATATGAATAAATTGACAAAATCTAAAATATAAATAAAATAGTGTTATCAACCCCATCTTACTTTAAAAGGCGTACGCATGCAACAGAGATGCGTTTCAGAAACTAGGGTTTGGGTATTTATATAAAAATGATCAACCTCATCTTACGCAAGTTTGAGATCGGATCAAATACAAATTCAGAATTTAAACAAATATTTAAACTTGGATTTTTGAACATCTATAAACCGCATTATATTTCAATGATAAAAAGAACCAATTTACTTTATCAACATAGTAAAGTTTAGTTCAAGGTAACATTAAAGATTTATAGTCCATGCATGACATTAGTTATTGATATGAATGAATTGACAAACTCTAAAATATAAATAAAATAGTGTTATCAACCTCATCTTACTCTAAAAGGCGTACGCATGCAATAGAGATGCGCTTCAGAAAACTAGGGTTTGTGTATTTTTATAAAAATGATCAACCTCATCTTACGCAAGTTTGAGATCGGATCAAATACAAATTCAAAATTTAAACAAAAATTTAAACTTGGATTTTTGAACATCTATAAACCGCATTATATTTTAATGATAAAAAGAACCAATTTACTTTATCAACATAGTAAAGTTTAATTCAAGGTAACATTAAAGATTTATAGTCCATGCATGACATTATTTATTGATATGAATAAATTGACAAAATCTAAAATATAAATAAAATAGTGTTATCAACCTTATCTTACTCTAAAAGGCGTACGCATGCAACAGAGATGCGTTTCAGAAAACTAGGGTTCGGGTATTTATATTAAAATGATCAACCTCATCTTACGCAAGTTTGAGATCGTTCAAAAATCCAAGTTTAAATATTTCTTTCAATTTTGAAATTTTTTTTGATCCGATCTCAAACTTGCGTAAGATGAGGTTGATCATTTTTATATAAATACCCAAACCCTAGTTTTCTGAAACACATCTCTTTTGCATGCGTACGCCTTTTAGAGTAAGATGAGGTTGATAACACTATTTTATTTATATTTTAGAGTTTGTCAATTCATTCATATCAATAACTAATGTCATGCATGGACTATAAATCTTTAATGTTACATTGAACTAAACTTTACTATGTTGATAAAGTAAATTGGTTCTTTTTATCATTGAAATATAACGCGGTATATAGATGTTCAAAATTCCAAGTTTAAATATTTGTTTCAATTTTGAATTAGTAATTAATCCGATCTCAAACTTGCGTAAGATGAGGTTGATCATTTTTATATAAATACCCAAACCCTAGTTTTCTGAAACGCATCTCTGTTGCATGCGTACGCCTTTTAGAGTAAGATGAGGTTGATAACACTATTCTATTTATATTTTAGAGTTTGTCAATTCATTCATATCAATAACTAATGTCATGCATGGACTATAAATCTTTAATGTTACCATAAACTAAACTTTACTATGTTGATAAAGTAAATTGGTTCTTTTTTTCATTGAAAGATAAAGCGGTTTATAGATGTTTAAAAATCCAAGTTTAAATATTTGTTTCAATTATGAATTTTTATTTGATCCGATCGCAAACTTGCGTAAGATGAGGTTGATCATTTTTATATAAATACCCAAACCCTAGTTTTTTGAAATGTTGCATGCGTACGCCTTTTAGAGTAAGATGAGGTTGATAACACTATTTTATTTATATTTTAGAGTTTGTCAATTCATTCATATCAATAACTAATGTCATGCATGGACTAAAAATCTTTAATATTACCTTAAACTAAACTTTACTATGTTGATAAAGTAAATTGGTTCTTTTTATCATTGAAATATAACGCGGTTTATAGATGTTTAAAAATCCAAGTTTAAATATTTGTTTCAATTTTGAATTTGTATTTGATCCGATCTCAAACTTTCGTAAGATGAGGTTGATCATTTTTATAAAAATACCCAAACCCTAGTTTTCTGAAACGCATCTCTGTTGCATGCGTACGGCTTTTAGAGTAAGATGAGGTTAATAACACTATTTTATTTATATTTTAGAGTTTGTCAATTCATTCATATCAATAACTAATGTCATGCATGGACTATAAAACTTTAATGTTACCTTGAAATAAACTTTACTATGTTGATAAAGTAAATTGGTTCTTTTTATCATTGAAATATAATGCGGTTTATAGATGTTCAAAAATCAAAGTTCAAATATTTGTTTTAATTTTGAATTTGTATTTGATCCGATCTCAAACTTGCGTAAGATGAGGTTGATAATTTTTATAGATATACCCAAACCCTTGTTTTCTGAAACGCATCTATGTTGCATGCGTACGCCTTTTAGAGTAAGATGAGGTTGATAACACTATTTTATTTATATCTTAGAGTTTGTCAATTCATTCATATCAATAACTAATGTCATGCATGGACTATAAATCTTTAATGTTACCTTGAACTAAACTTTACTATGTTGATAAAGTAAATTGGTTCTTTTTATCATTGAAAGATAAAGCGGTTTATAGATGTTCAAAAATCCAAGTTTAAATATTTGTTTCAATTTTGAATTTTTATTTGATCCGATCTCAAACTTGCGTAAGATGAGGTTGATCATTTTAATATAAATACCCAAACCCTAGTTTTCTGAAACGCATCTCTGTTGCATGCGTACACCTTTTAGAGTAAGATGAGGTTGATAACACTATTTTATTTATATTTTAGAGTTTGTCAATTCATTCATATCAATAACTAATGTCATGCATGGACTATAAATCTTTAATGTTACCTTAAACTAAACTTTACTATGTTGATAAAGTAAACTGGTTCTTTTTATCATTGAAAGAAAACGTTGTTTATAGATATTCAAAAATCCAAGTTTAAATATTTGTTTCAATTTTGAATTTGTATTTGATACTATCTCAAACTTGCGTAAGATGAGGTTGATCATTTTTATAAAAATACCCAAACCCTAGTTTTCTGAAATTCATCTCTGTTGCAAGTGTACGCCTTTTAGAGTAAGATGAGGTTGATAAAACTATTTTATTTATATTTTAGAGTTTTTCAATTCATTCATATCAATAACTAATGTCATGCATGGACTATAAATCTTTAATGCTACCTTGAACTAAACTTTACTATGTTGATAAAGTAAATTGGTTCTTTTTATCATTGAAATATAAGGCGGTTTATAGATGTTTAAAAATCCAAGTTTAAATATTTGTTTCAATTTTGAATTTGTATTTGATCCGATCTCAAACTTGCGTAAGATGAGGTTGATCATTTTTATATAAATACCCAAACCGTTGTTTTCTGAAACGCATCTCTGTTTCATGCGTACGCCTTTTAGAGTAAGATGAGGTTGATAACACTATTTTATTTATATTTTAGAGTTTGTCAATTTATTCATATCAATAACTAATGTCATGCATTGACTATAAATCTTTAATGTTACCTTGAACTAAACTTTACTATGTTGATAAAGTAAATTGGTTCTTTTTATCATTGAAAGATAAAGCGGTTATAGATGTTCAAAACTCCAAGTTTAAATATTTGTTTCAATTTTGAATTTTTATTTGATCCGATCTCAAACATGCGTAAGATGAGGTTGATCATTTTTATATAAATACCTAAACCCTAGTTTTCTGAAACGCATCTCTGTTGCATGCGTACACCTTTTAGGGTAAGATGAGGTTGATAACATTATTTTATTTATATTTTAGAGTTTGTAATTCATTCATATCAATAACTAATGTCATGCATAGACTATAAATCTTTAATGTTACCTTGAACTAAACTTTACTATGTTGATAAAGTAAATTGGTTCTTTTTATCATTGAAAGAAAACGTTGTTTATAGATGTTCAAAAATCCAAGTTTAAATGTTTATTTCAATTTTAAATTTGTATTTGATCCTATCTTAAACTTGCGTAAGATGAGGTTGATCATTTTTATAAAAATACCCAAACCCTAGTTTTCTGAAATGCATCTCTGTTGCATGCGTACACCTTTTAGAGTAAGATGAGGTTGATAACACTATTTTATTTATATTTTAGAATTTGTCAATTCATTCATATCAATAACTAATGTCATGCATGGACTATAAATCTTTAATGTTACCTTGAAATAAACTTTACTATGTTGATAAAGTAAATTGGTTCTTTTTATCATTGAAATATAATGCGGTTTATAGATGTTCAAAAATCCAAGTTTAAATATTTGTTTTAATTTTGAATTTGTATTTGATTCGATCTCAAACTTGCGTAAGATGAGGTTGATAATTTTTATAGATATACCCAAACCCTTGTTTTCTGAAACGCATCTCTGTTGCATGCGTACGCCTTTTAGAGTAAGATGAGGTTGATAACACTATTTTATTTATATTTTAGAGTTTGTCAATTTATTCATATCAATAACTAATGTCATGCATTGACTATAAATCTTTAATGTTACCTTGAACTAAACTTTACTATGTTGATAAAGTAAATTGGTTCTTTTTATCATTGAAAGATAAAGCGGTTATAGATGTTCAAAACTCCAAGTTTAAATATTTGTTTCAATTTTGAATTTTTATTTGATCCGATCTCAAACATGCGTAAGATGAGGTTGATCATTTTTATATAAATACCTAAACCCTAGTTTTCTGAAACGCATCTCTGTTGCATGCGTACACCTTTTAGGGTAAGATGAGGTTGATAACATTATTTTATTTATATTTTAGAGTTTGTAATTCATTCATATCAATAACTAATGTCATGCATAGACTATAAATCTTTAATGTTACCTTGAACTAAACTTTACTATGTTGATAAAGTAAATTGGTTCTTTTTATCATTGAAAGAAAACGTTGTTTATAGATGTTCAAAAATCCAAGTTTAAATGTTTATTTCAATTTTAAATTTGTATTTGATCCTATCTTAAACTTGCGTAAGATGAGGTTGATCATTTTTATAAAAATACCCAAACCCTAGTTTTCTGAAATGCATCTCTGTTGCATGCGTACACCTTTTAGAGTAAGATGAGGTTGATAACACTATTTTATTTATATTTTAGAATTTGTCAATTCATTCATATCAATAACTAATGTCATGCATGGACTATAAATCTTTAATGTTACCTTGAAATAAACTTTACTATGTTGATAAAGTAAATTGGTTCTTTTTATCATTGAAATATAATGCGGTTTATAGATGTTCAAAAATCCAAGTTTAAATATTTGTTTTAATTTTGAATTTGTATTTGATTCGATCTCAAACTTGCGTAAGATGAGGTTGATAATTTTTATAGATATACCCAAACCCTTGTTTTCTGAAACGCATCTCTGTTGCATGCGTACGCCTTTTAGAGTAAGATGAGGTTGATAACACTATTTTATTTATATTTTAGAGTTTGTAAATTCATTCATATCAATAACTAATGTCATGCATTGACTATAAATCTTTAATGTTACCTTGAACTAAACTTTACTATGTTGATAAAGTAAATTGGTTCTTTTTATTATTGAAAGATAAAGCGGTTTATAGATGTTCAAAAATCCAAGTTTAAATATTTATTTCAATTTTCAATTTTTATTTTATCAGATCTCAAACTTGCGTAAGATGAGGTTGATCATTTTTATATAAATACCCAAACCCTAGTTTTCTTAAACGCATCTCTGTTGCATGCGTACGCCTATTAGGGTAAGATGAGGTTGATAACACTATTTTATTTATATTTTAGAGTTTGTCAATTTATTCATGTCAATAACTAATGTCATGCATGGACTATAAATCTTTAATGTTACCTTGAACTAAACTTTACTATGTTGATAAAGTAAATTGGTTCTTTTTATCATTGAAAGATAAAGCGGTTATAGATGTTCAAAAATCCAAGTTTAAATATTTGTTTTAATTTTGAATTTGTATTTGATCCGATCTCAAACTTGCGTAAGATGAGGTTGATCATTTTTATATAAATACCCAAACCCTTGTTTTCTGAAACGCATCTCTGTTGCATGGGTACGCCTTTTAGAGTAAGTTGAGATTGATAACACTATTTTATTTATATTTTAGAGTTTGTCAATTTATTCATGTCAATAACTAATGTCATGCATGGACTATAAATCTTTAATGTTACCTTGAACTAAACTTTACTATGTTGATAAAGTAAATTGGTTCTTTTTATCATTGAAAGATAAAGCGGTTATAGATGTTCAAAAATCCAAGTTTAAATATTTGTTTTAATTTTGAATTTGTATTTGATCCGATCTCAAACTTGCGTAAGATGAGGTTGATAATTTTTATAGATATACCCAAACCCTTGTTTTCTAAAACGCATCTCTGTTGCATGCGTACGCCTTTTAGAGTAAGATGAGGTTGATAACACTATTTTATTTATATTCTAGAGTTTGTAAATTAATTCATATCAATAACTAATGTCATGCATGGACTATAAATCTTTAATGTTACCTTGAACTAAACTTTACTATGTTGATAAAGTAAATTGGTTCTTTTTATCATTGAAAGATAAAGCGGTTATAGATGTTCAAAACTCCAAGTTTAAATATTTGTTTCAATTTTGAATTTTTATTTGATCCGATCTCAAACATGCGTAAGATGAGGTTGATCATTTTTATATAAATACCTAAACCCTAGTTTTCTGAAACGCATCTCTGTTGCATGCGTACACCTTTTAGGGTAAGATGAGGTTGATAACATTATTTTATTTATATTTTAGAGTTTGTAATTCATTCATATCAATAACTAATGTCATGCATAGACTATAAATCTTTAATGTTACCTTGAACTAAACTTTACTATGTTGATAAAGTAAATTGGTTCTTTTTATCATTGAAAGAAAACGTTGTTTATAGATGTTCAAAAATCCAAGTTTAAATGTTTATTTCAATTTTAAATTTGTATTTGATCCTATCTTAAACTTGCGTAAGATGAGGTTGATCATTTTTATAAAAATACCCAAACCCTAGTTTTCTGAAATGCATCTCTGTTGCATGCGTACACCTTTTAGAGTAAGATGAGGTTGATAACACTATTTTATTTATATTTTAGAATTTGTCAATTCATTCATATCAATAACTAATGTCATGCATGGACTATAAATCTTTAATGTTACCTTGAAATAAACTTTACTATGTTGATAAAGTAAATTGGTTCTTTTTATCATTGAAATATAATGCGGTTTATAGATGTTCAAAAATCCAAGTTTAAATATTTGTTTTAATTTTGAATTTGTATTTGATTCGATCTCAAACTTGCGTAAGATGAGGTTGATAATTTTTATAGATATACCCAAACCCTTGTTTTCTGAAACGCATCTCTGTTGCATGCGTACGCCTTTTAGAGTAAGATGAGGTTGATAACACTATTTTATTTATATTTTAGAGTTTGTCAATTTATTCATATCAATAACTAATGTCATGCATTGACTATAAATCTTTAATGTTACCTTGAACTAAACTTTACTATGTTGATAAAGTAAATTGGTTCTTTTTATCATTGAAAGATAAAGCGGTTATAGATGTTCAAAACTCCAAGTTTAAATATTTGTTTCAATTTTGAATTTTTATTTGATCCGATCTCAAACATGCGTAAGATGAGGTTGATCATTTTTATATAAATACCTAAACCCTAGTTTTCTGAAACGCATCTCTGTTGCATGCGTACACCTTTTAGGGTAAGATGAGGTTGATAACATTATTTTATTTATATTTTAGAGTTTGTAATTCATTCATATCAATAACTAATGTCATGCATAGACTATAAATCTTTAATGTTACCTTGAACTAAACTTTACTATGTTGATAAAGTAAATTGGTTCTTTTTATCATTGAAAGAAAACGTTGTTTATAGATGTTCAAAAATCCAAGTTTAAATGTTTATTTCAATTTTAAATTTGTATTTGATCCTATCTTAAACTTGCGTAAGATGAGGTTGATCATTTTTATAAAAATACCCAAACCCTAGTTTTCTGAAATGCATCTCTGTTGCATGCGTACACCTTTTAGAGTAAGATGAGGTTGATAACACTATTTTATTTATATTTTAGAATTTGTCAATTCATTCATATCAATAACTAATGTCATGCATGGACTATAAATCTTTAATGTTACCTTGAAATAAACTTTACTATGTTGATAAAGTAAATTGGTTCTTTTTATCATTGAAATATAATGCGGTTTATAGATGTTCAAAAATCCAAGTTTAAATATTTGTTTTAATTTTGAATTTGTATTTGATTCGATCTCAAACTTGCGTAAGATGAGGTTGATAATTTTTATAGATATACCCAAACCCTTGTTTTCTGAAACGCATCTCTGTTGCATGCGTACGCCTTTTAGAGTAAGATGAGGTTGATAACACTATTTTATTTATATTTTAGAGTTTGTAAATTCATTCATATCAATAACTAATGTCATGCATTGACTATAAATCTTTAATGTTACCTTGAACTAAACTTTACTATGTTGATAAAGTAAATTGGTTCTTTTTATTATTGAAAGATAAAGCGGTTTATAGATGTTCAAAAATCCAAGTTTAAATATTTGTTTCAATTTTCAATTTTTATTTTATCCGATCTCAAACTTGCGTAAGATGAGGTTGATCATTTTTATATAAATACCCAAACCCTAGTTTTCTTAAACGCATCTCTGTTGCATGCGTACGCCTATTAGGGTAAGATGAGGTTGATAACACTATTTTATTTATATTTTAGAGTTTGTCAATTTATTCATGTCAATAACTAATGTCATGCATGGACTATAAATCTTTAATGTTACCTTGAACTAAACTTTACTATGTTGATAAAGTAAATTGGTTCTTTTTATCATTGAAAGATAAAGCGGTTATAGATGTTCAAAAATCCAAGTTTAAATATTTGTTTTAATTTTGAATTTGTATTTGATCCGATCTCAAACTTGCGTAAGATGAGGTTGATCATTTTTATATAAATACCCAAACCCTTGTTTTCTGAAACGCATCTCTGTTGCATGGGTACGCCTTTTAGAGTAAGTTGAGATTGATAACACTATTTTATTTATATTTTAGAGTTTGTCAATTTATTCATGTCAATAACTAATGTCATGCATGGACTATAAATCTTTAATGTTACCTTGAACTAAACTTTACTATGTTGATAAAGTAAATTGGTTCTTTTTATCATTGAAAGATAAAGCGGTTATAGATGTTCAAAAATCCAAGTTTAAATATTTGTTTTAATTTTGAATTTGTATTTGATCCGATCTCAAACTTGCGTAAGATGAGGTTGATAATTTTTATAGATATACCCAAACCCTTGTTTTCTGAAACGCATCTCTGTTGCATGCGTACGCCTTTTAGAGTAAGATGAGGTTGATAACACTATTTTATTTATATTCTAGAGTTTGTAAATTCATTCATATCAATAACTAATGTCATGCATGGACTATAAATCTTTAATGTTACCTTGAACTAAACTTTACTATGTTGATAAAGTAAATTGGTTCTTTTTATCATTGAAAGATAAAGCGGTTTATAGATGTTCAAAAATCCAAGTTTAAATATTTGTTTCAATTTTGAATTTTTATTTGATCCGATCTCAAACTTGCGTAAGATGAGGTTGATCATTTTTATATAAATACCCAAACCTTAGTTTTCTGAAACGCATCTCTGTTGCATGCGTACTGCCTTTTAGGGTAAGATGAGGTTGATAACACTATTTTATTTATATTTTAGAGTTTGTCAATTCATTCATATCAATAACTAATGTCATGCATGGATTATAAATCTTTAATGTTACCTTGATCAAAACTTTACTATGTTGATAAATTAAATTGGTTCTTTTTATCATTGAAAGAAAACGCTGTTTATAGATGTTCAAAAATCCAAGTTTAAATATTTGTTTCAATTTTAAATTTTTATTTGATCCAATCTCAAATTTGCGAAAGATGAGGTTGATCATTTTTATATAAATACCCAAACCCTAGTTTTCTGAAACGCATCTCTGTTGCATGCGTAAGATGAGGTTGATAACACTATTTTATTTATATTTTAGAGTTTGTCATTTCATTCATATCAATAACTAATGTCATGCATGGACTATAAATCTTTAATGTTACCTTGAAATAAACTTTACTATGTTGATAAAGTAAATTGGTTCTTTTTATCATTGAAATATAATGCGGTTTATAGATGTTCAAAAATCCAAGTTTAAATATTTGTTTCAATTTTGAATTTGTATTTGATTCGATCTCAAACTTGCGTAAGATGAGGTTGATCATTTTTATATAAATACCCAAACCCATGTTTTCTGAAACGCATCTCTGTTGCATGGGTACGCCTTTTAGAGTAAGATGAGATTGATAACACTATTTTATTTATATTTTAGAATTTCTCAATTTATTCATGTCAATAACTAATGTCATGCATGGACTATAAATCTTTAATGTTACCTTGAACTAAACTTTACTATGTTGATAAAGTAAATTGGTTCTTTTTATCATTGAAAGATAAAGCGGTTATAGATGTTCAAAAATCTAAGTTTAAATATTTGTTTCACTTTTGAATTTGTATTTGATCCGATCTCAAACTTGCGTAAGATGAGGTTGATCATTTTTATATAAATACCCAAACCCTTGTTTTCTGAAACGCATCTCTGTTGCATGGGTACGCCTTTTAGAGTAAGATGAGATTGATAACACTATTTTATTTATATTTTAGAGTTTCTCAATTTATTCATGTCAATAACTAATGTCATGCATGGACTATAAATCTTTAATGTTACCTTGAACTAAACTTTACTATGTTGATAAAGTAAATTGGTTCTTTTTATCATTGAAAGATAAAGCGGTTATAGATGTTCAAAAATCTAAGTTTAAATATTTGTTTCAATTTTGAATTTGTATTTGATCCGATCTCAAACTTGCGTAAGATGAGGTTGATTATTTTTATATAAATACCCAAACCCTTGTTTTCTGAAACGCATCTCTGTTGCATGGGTACGCCTTTTAGAGTAAGTTGAGATTGATAACACTATTTTATTTATATTTTAGAGTTTGTCAATTTATTCATGTCAATAACTAATGTCATGCATGGACTATAAATCTTTAATGTTACCTTGAACTAAACTTTACTATGTTGATAAAGTAAATTGGTTCTTTTTATCATTGAAAGATAAAGCGGTTATAGATGTTCAAAAATCCAAGTTTAAATATTTGTTTTAATTTTGAATTTGTATTTGATCCGATCTCAAACTTGCGTAAGATGAGGTTGATAATTTTTATAGATATACCCAAACCCTTGTTTTCTGAAACGCATCTCTGTTGCATGCGTACGCCTTTTAGAGTAAGATGAGGTTGATAACACTATTTTATTTATATTTTAGAGTTTGTAAATTCATTCATATCAATAACTAATGTCATGCATGGACTATAAATCTTTAATGTTACCTTGAACTAAACTTTACTATGTTGATAAAGTAAATTGGTTCTTTTTATCATTGAAAGATAAAGCGGTTTATAGATGTTCAAAAATCCAAGTTTAAATATTTGTTTCAATTTTGAATTTTTATTTGATCCGATCTCAAACTTGCGTAAGATGAGGTTGATCATTTTTATATAAATACCCAAACCTTAGTTTTCTGAAACGCATCTCTGTTGCATGCGTACGCCTTTTAGGGTAAGATGAGGTTGATAACACTATTTTATTTATATTTTAGAGTTTGTCAATTCATTCATATCAATAACTAATGTCATGCATGGATTATAAATCTTTAATGTTACCTTGATCAAAACTTTACTATGTTGATAAATTAAATTGGTTCTTTTTATCATTGAAAGAAAACGCTGTTTATAGATGTTCAAAAATCCAAGTTTAAATATTTGTTTCAATTTTAAATTTTTATTTGATCCAATCTCAAATTTGCGAAAGATGAGGTTGATCATTTTTATATAAATACCCAAACCCTAGTTTTCTGAAACGCATCTCTGTTGCATGCGTAAGATGAGGTTGATAACACTATTTTATTTATATTTTAGAGTTTGTCATTTCATTCATATCAATAACTAATGTCATGCATGGACTATAAATCTTTAATGTTACCTTGAAATAAACTTTACTATGTTGATAAAGTAAATTGGTTCTTTTTATCATTGAAATATAATGCGGTTTATAGATGTTCAAAAATCCAAGTTTAAATATTTGTTTCAATTTTGAATTTGTATTTGATTCGATCTCAAACTTGCGTAAGATGAGGTTGATCATTTTTATATAAATACCCAAACCCATGTTTTCTGAAACGCATCTCTGTTGCATGGGTACGCCTTTTAGAGTAAGATGAGATTGATAACACTATTTTATTTATATTTTAGAGTTTCTCATTTTATTCATGTCAATAACTAATGTCATGCATGGACTATAAATCTTTAATGTTACCTTGAACTAAACTTTACTATGTTGATAAAGTAAATTGGTTCTTTTTATCATTGAAAGATAAAGCGGTTATAGATGTTCAAAAATCTAAGTTTAAATATTTGTTTCACTTTTGAATTTGTATTTGATCCGATCTCAAACTTGCGTAAGATGAGGTTGATCATTTTTATATAAATACCCAAACCCTTGTTTTCTGAAACGCATCTCTGTTGCATGGGTACGCCTTTTAGAGTAAGATGAGATTGATAACACTATTTTATTTATATTTTAGAGTTTCTCAATTTATTCATGTCAATAACTAATGTCATGCATGGACTATAAATCTTTAATGTTACCTTGAACTAAACTTTACTATGTTGATAAAGTAAATTGGTTCTTTTTATCATTGAAAGATAAAGCGGTTATAGATGTTCAAAAATCTAAGTTTAAATATTTGTTTCAATTTTGAATTTGTATTTGATCCGATCTCAAACTTGCGTAAGATGAGGTTGATTATTTTTATATAAATACCCAAACCCTTGTTTTCTGAAACGCATCTCTGTTGCATGGGTACGCCTTTTAGAGTAAGTTGAGATTGATAACACTATTTTATTTATATTTTAGAGTTTGTCAATTTATTCATGTCAATAACTAATGTCATGCATGGACTATAAATCTTTAATGTTACCTTGAACTAAACTTTACTATGTTGATAAAGTAAATTGGTTCTTTTTATCATTGAAAGATAAAGCGGTTATAGATGTTCAAAAATCCAAGTTTAAATATTTGTTTTAATTTTGAATTTGTATTTGATCCGATCTCAAACTTGCGTAAGATGAGGTTGATAATTTTTATAGATATACCCAAACCCTTGTTTTCTGAAACGCATCTCTGTTGCATGCGTACGCCTTTTAGAGTAAGATGAGGTTGATAACACTATTTTATTTATATTTTAGAGTTTGTAAATTCATTCATATCAATAACTAATGTCATGCATGGACTATAAATCTTTAATGTTACCTTGAACTAAACTTTACTATGTTGATAAAGTAAATTGGTTCTTTTTATCATTGAAAGATAAAGCGGTTTATAGATGTTCAAAAATCCAAGTTTAAATATTTGTTTCAATTTTGAATTTTTATTTGATCCGATCTCAAACTTGCGTAAGATGAGGTTGATCATTTTTATATAAATACCCAAACCTTAGTTTTCTGAAACGCATCTCTGTTGCATGCGTACGCCTTTTAGGGTAAGATGAGGTTGATAACACTATTTTATTTATATTTTAGAGTTTGTCAATTCATTCATATCAATAACTAATGTCATGCATGGATTATAAATCTTTAATGTTACCTTGATCAAAACTTTACTATGTTGATAAATTAAATTGGTTCTTTTTATCATTGAAAGAAAACGCTGTTTATAGATATTAAAAAATCCAAGTTTAAATATTTGTTTCAATTTTGAATTTGTATTTGATACTATCTCAAACTTGCGTAAGATGAGGTTGATCATTTTTATAAAAATACCCAAACCCTAGTTTTCTGAAATTCATCCCTGTTGCATGCGTACGCCTTTTAGAGTAAGATGAGGTTGATAACACTATTTTATTTATATTTTAGAGTTTTTCAATTCATTCATATCAATAACTAATGTCATGCATGGACTATAAATCTTTAATGTTATCTTGAACTAAACTTTACTATGTTGATAAAGTAAATTGGTTCTTTTTATCATTGAAATATAATGCGGTTTATGGATGTTCAAAAATCCAAGTTTAAATATTTGTTTCAATTTTGAATTTGTATTTGATCCGATCTCAAACTTGCGTAAGATGAGGTTGATCATTTTTATATAAATACCCAAACCCTTGTTTTCTGAAACGCATCTCTGTTGCATGGGTACGCCTTTTAGAGTAAGTTGAGATTGATAACACTATTTTATTTATATTTTAGAGTTTGTCAATTTATTCATGTCAATAACTAATGTCATGCATGGACTATAAATCTTTAATGTTACCTTGAACTAAACTTTACTATGTTGATAAAGTAAATTGGTTCTTTTTATCATTGAAAGATAAAGCGGTTATAGATGTTCAAAAATCTAAGTTTAAATATTTGTTTCAATTTTAAATTTTTATTTGATCCGATCTCAAACTTGCGTAAGATGAGGTTGATCATTTTTATATAAATACCCAAACCCTAGTTTTCTGAAACAAATGTTTTAGTGATAAAGTAAATTGTTTTCTCATGTTTCAGTGATAACTATGACTAGGACCGCCTAGCCCTGCCTACCATTACACAGAGACCGATTATAAAATATCCACAAGGTAACTCACCGATTACCGATTAATTGATCACATAGAACAAATTTTACAACACTAATTGCAACATTAATTGAATCTTTAAAGTTGAGGATGTTACACCAGTATAGAATGCTCTCATGGACATCTGTTCAGATTTAAACTCATAAAGCCATGTATCTACTAAACTATGTTGTACACCTGAATGCGTTACTAAAGTTAACATCTTTCAAAATTAAAACCGGGAACTGTTACAAGAAGTTGAAACAATTCAAACTCCTAAATCTGATTTAAAAAGATTGATCAATCATAAAAGAAAAGATAAGACTTGAGAAACTTGTTTTACCACTGAAACATGAGAAAATAAATCTTGATACTCAAATTAATGATCTTTTGAGAATGTTGAATTCAACAAAGGATGACATAGTGATATCTCAATCTTGTGCTGAAAAATACAATGTTCAATTTGAAAAGTTTGATAAATTAAATACTTTTACTAAAAATGCACAAAGAATATATCAAACTAAGAAATGTTTGGGGTAGAAAGCTGATTCGCCTAAGATATACAGTATTGTTAAGCCATCATTGGTATATACTTCAACATAATCCTAATATTTCGAACCGTTAGGAAATCTTGAGTAGTATTACTATTTTTGACAAATCCCACCCTCGTTAGTCGTGCTAACTATTCGGCTGGAAGTCGAACGAGACATTGCCATTGTTTGGTAAACAAGGCGAAAGGCTAACAAACAAACCAAACAGTCAGCTTCATTTGCAAAACACTATTAGTAGCATGAACACAGACTAGCAATCTATTGATATACTTTGTTTACATTATCTGGACATATTCCAAATGTTTACTTACTTACCCTTTAAACTCACCAACCCTATAATGACACTTTAGCATGTCTTTCTCTGGTCCCTAAAGTACGAGCACAAATGAGCATGCACGAGTCTCAATGTTTTACAAACATTGAAACTGTTTCAATTCTTGTTACTTTCATATTTTGGGTTTTGGGTGCCTTGTTTTATGCATCAACTAATTATGGGTTTTCTTTAAAATTTACGCTTTCGTACAAATTACAACTTTCTCAATATTTTCTCATATAATGAACAAGCGTGATGGTTATTGTTTGAGGTTGAGTGGAAATGTGTGGTTGTGGTGATTGTGTCAAAATGGTGATTATGACAACAGCGAGAGTGGTGGAGAGAAGTATGCAGCAATACTAAAGATGGTGGTGGTAGTGGCGGAGGCAGTTTCCCGTCTAGTAGAAGTATACACAGAGATATAAAGAAGGAGTATTAACGTAATAAGTTTGTGTATTGTTAGCTATTTTGGGTTTTAAGTGTTATTAGTTATATGACTTGGGTCGCGCGATGCAGCGACCAAGTGATGTGAGAGTGGTGGAATGATGGTTTAAGTGTTTAAACGATAAATATTACATGTGTTTATATGCGTTATCACATGTAATTATAATGAATATGTTGACTACGTCCACGAATGTCATTGTAAGCAAAAAGATGGATTTTGAACGCTTAAATGAAAGGAGTGAAAGAGGGACGAGAACGAGATAAAGAAAGTGAAGAAACAAGGATAAACAACAAGTGTTGACCGTAGTCTACGCTAGTGGGCGTAAACTACGTCGGGTTGGAACAACCAGCTTTGGCCATAGGCTATGTCAGGTGGCCGTAGTCTATGTCGAATTCGATAAGGAAAGTTCCCTAGGCTGTTTTTAAAAGCTATTTAAGAAATATCTTAGCACTTATGAAAAATCACCCTTGCACGAATTTTGGAGCTATAGCAAAGATTCTAACATCATTCCATATCTCTTACATAAAATCATCATCTATCACGCAAATCCAATCAAGTTTTGGAGATCAAATCAATATTATGAGTGGCTAAACCACCCGTTCGAACTTGTTTTATTTCTTGATTCATTCATAGAATAGAACGTAGCATCTGAATTTGCTTTTGAAGATCCCTTTCCCGCCAACAACAATAAGAGAAGAAGAACTCTAATCTATTGTTTTAAGCAGCTTTGCCCTCTATCTATTCTCATCTCCGAGTGGATGTTTAGTGGTTGGTTCATTTTTACTTAGGGTTTTAACTAGTTAGGTATAAACATTAGATGTTCTTGGATGTTTGAATGTTTATGTGTTTACCATTTTCATTGATTAAAACAATTTGGTTTTTTGTTTAAGAAATCGTTCATAAAATTACTAGTGGCAATTATTAATCATTGAATAAGTTTCTTATTACATCATTTGCAATTGAAGTTTACTAATGAAATAACTAGATCCGACATTAGGTACTCATAATCTTTTAAATACATTAGTTGATTTTGGTTCTACTATCTAATTTAACAACTCATTATTTAGCTGGTAATCATAGTTTAACAAAATTGGTAAACGAGTTATGTCTATGTGACTCCCAACTTGGTAACCATAAATACACATTTAGGTCACTTACTTGAAACCCAATTTTGATCCATTTTCTAGTTATTACATCACAACCAATTTACTTTCTTACAAGTGTCTTTTTTCAATTCTCAGTTTAAATCAATCTAAATCTATTCACAACCAACTTACAATTATTAATTTATTTAGTTTAAATCGCTCGAATTCTCAAATAAAATTGCTTACAACACCGACCACTAATTCACATAGTTCGACACTCTACTTACCACTAAGGTGATTAGAACATTTTTATAGAGAAAACTACAAATTATATCCCTTATGTTTTAAGGTACTTGCAAGTTGGGTTCTTTGGCTAAAGTATCTACAAATACGTCCTTATTTTCATGGTTTTTTACCATTCTCGTCTTTTAAACTAACTATTGTTAGAATACTTTGTTAAATCCAATCATGTGCTCCTCATGTAAGGGTAAAATAGTCTTTTCACACTCAAAGGACTATTTATGTAATTTTTATTGTTTCATTTTTTCAATCAAATATATAATGAAAATATAATAACAATAACCAAAAATCTGCAAATCTGCTTCACAAAAACCATCAACTACCACAAAAACCATCAAAAAAATATGCAAATCCACAATCTACATACATATACAAATAAACCTTAACAACCACAAGTCTGCAAATCAATCTGCTTCACAAAAACCATCACTAAGGAATTGATGTCTGATGAAATGGTTGATCAAGGAAAAGCCCTCAACATCCTCAAATCTGTTTCACCTCTCTCCGGCTACTCCTCCACTGAGCCGCCACTAAGAAACAATACGGCAATCTTCGCTTGCAGCAAACATCTCTGACCAGAACCCCCCTTCATTGCTATTTTTGTTCGGTTTATAGAGTAATAAAGATACACAAACACCAAAACACCATCCATGGATCTTGGAAAATGCTCTTATATTTCAAGAAAGACACTCAATTTTTCACCACAATCACACTTCTTTCTTCACAAATTTCATGTTTCCTGCTACTTTAATGGTGATTGCATCATTATCTAGGGTTTGTGATGTGAGGGTGATTAAATGGATGTTAAAGAGTTAAATGATAGAGTTTAGATGCGTTTATATGTGTTATTCATGTGTTTTTCATTAAGAAGATAACTACGCATGTGTATGTGAATTGTAGGTAAAAATGGTGCTTTTGGACCATGCATTAGGAGGGATGGAAGAGGGACATGGATTACACGAACGTTGGAGGCTAAAGACAACGCAATTGAGGATTTCATCAAGGCCTCTGGCGTAGGCTACGCCGGGTGGCGTAGGCTACGCCAGCCCAAAATCAAGAGTAACAGAAAGCCCTCTGGCGTAGGCTACGCCAGCTCGCGTAGGCTACGCCAGACAACTTTAGGAGTAAACAGAACAGCCTCTGGCGTAGGCTACGCCATCTCGCGTAGGCTACGCCAGATAACTTTAGGAGTAAACAGAACAGCCTCTGGCGTAGGCTACGCCAGCTCGCGTAGGCTACGCCAGACTATTTTTGGAAATGTGTTTTTAGGTCGGGTTTTGACCTATTTAATCACCACTTCAATTCCATTCGACTCTCTCGACTTTTTGACGACTTTTTGGGGTTCAAGGAAGGTGTTAGCATCATTTCATCACTCCGGAACATCATTGAATCATCGAGAATGCTTAATCCATCAACTATTGAAGAATCCATCAAGAACATGAGCGGCTAAACCACCCGTGTTCATCTCCGGGTGGATGGTTAGTGATAGTTAATGTGTAGTTAGGGTTTTAATGTGCTAGACACAAGTTAAATGTTTGGTTTTGTTTGAATATTATAATTTGTCTATGAATTTGATATTTGAATGCAATTGAATGTTTGGTAAACTTGTGAGTTTGTGATCAATAGTTTAATTAATGGTTATAGCATTTTGTTTGAGAAACTTGTATGTCATTCACTAGCCAAGCTAACTAGTAATCAACATTCGAGTCGTTTTCCTACATGGTTATAGCTTGTACTTCTAAACGAAACCACTAGGTCCGGCATTGGTTTGGATCCGGCCAACACAATGAAAATTGGTCGTGAAATCATCTAATTTAACTACCCGTGAGTCTAGTTATTAGCACGCTTTAACCTATGATCACAACTATCTATGTCTATGTAGATTCTAGCATGTTAAGCCTAATTTCATATCTTTCCGAAACCTAAACCCGGAGGTGATCCATTTTTCCATTATAATCACAATCAATTTAATTACTTGCAATTGTTTTCTTTATAAGTTTTTAGTCTTATAAACAAAATCACTTTTCACAGCCAAGAGGCAATAGCATAACATAGTTTAATTATTTAATTGTTTTCTCAATCAAGCTAAGATACATCATCCACTAATTCCACGTGGTTCGACACTCTACTTACCCTAGCTAGCTAAGGTGATTAGAACACACTTTTTACACTTATCTTTGATTGGTCCTTCGACATCGATCAAATTTTGGCGCCGTTGCCGGGGATATGCGAGGTACCTCAAGGATATGTGCACTCGAAAGAAAACAAATACATTTCCTGAGACAATTGACATGACTCAGACTTGTAATGCAATCCTTGCGGGTACCCTTCCACCAAAACGTGGGGATCCAGGAGCACCAATCATTCCCATTCAAGTGGGAAATTGTAGAATCTCATCGGCTCTTTTGGATCTTGGTGCTAGTGTTAGTATTTTACCGGGAAGCTTGTATGACCAATATGATTTTGGCCCTCTTAAAAAATGCAACACCACCGTGGTGTTGGCAGATCATTCAACCAAGCTTCCCCGTGGAATACTAACTGATGTGATTGTGAAAGTTGAGGATTTTTACTACCCCGTCGATTTTTTGGTGTTGGACTATGTGTCGTCTAATAAGAACAAACCATCTAATGTTATACTTGGTAGGCCATTTTTGGCAACTGCAGGGGCTCAAATTGATTGCATAGGTGGTGGAGTTGAAATGGCATTTGGAAATAGAAAAATGACGATTAAAGCATTTAAAGCTGAGTCAGAGTTATCATTTCCGGTCGACGAGGGAGAGTGTTTTGTGCTTGATACTATTAATGGGTGTGAACCTCACAAGTTTGAGGAGAACACTGGCGAACCTTGTTTGTTGTGTGACAGGTTAGGTGTGGAACATGCCCATGAGTTGGAAGAGCAGGAGCAGTTGATTGAAGCGGTAGCTGTGAGTGAGAAAAGACCACCTTGGAGTCTTCAGGTGGATCCATTACCCGAGCACATAGATTCTAAGCTGAAGCCGTCACTAGAGAGCTCACCCAAGGTTGAACTAAAGGAGCTACCCAAGAACCTCAAATATGCTTTCTTGGGGGAAGGTGAGACACTACCTGTCATCATAGCCGCTGATTTGAACCAACAACAAGAGAAGGTCCTACTAAAGGTGTTGAAGAATCACAAGGCTGCTATAGGATGGACCATCGCTGATCTCAAAGGTATTAGCCCTTCTATTGTTATGCATAAAATTATTACTGATGCAGATGCTAAGCCTTCAAGAGATGCACAAAGAAGATTGAATCCCAACATGAGGGAAGTGGTAAAGAAGGAGGTGCTGAAGTGGTTGGATGCAGGGATTATCTATCCCATTAGTGATAGCACGTGGGTAAGTCCAACACAGACTGTGCCAAAGAAGTCAGGAATTCAAGTGGTGAAGAGTGAGGATGGAGAACATGTAGCCACGAGACCAGTCACAGGATGGAGAGTGTGTATTGATTACAGGAAGCTGAATGTTGCCACTTCCAAGGACCATTTTCCTCTCCCATTCATCGATCAGATCATTGAGAAATTATCAGGTCAGAAATTTTATTGTTTTTTGGATGGGTATTCGGGTTATAATCAGATAGCTATTCATCCTGAAGATCAACATAAGACCACTTTTACATGTCCATTTGGTACATTTGCATTTAGGCGAATGCCATTTGGATTGTGTAATGCCCCGGGCACCTTCCAAAGGTGCATGATGAGTATCTTCTCAGATATGCTCGGGGAGTCTTTGGAAATCTTTATGGATGACTTTTCAATTTTTGGTCCATCTTTTGAAACTTGTTTGAATCAGTTGACCAAAGTGTTGAAAAGATGTATTGAAACTAACCTTGTGTTAAGTTGGGAAAAGAGTCATTTTATGGTTCAAGAGGGGGTGGTGTTAGGTCATGTAATCTCCAAGCGAGGGATTGAGGTGGATCATGCAAAGATAAAGGTAATTTCTACTCTTCCTCCACCTACAAATGTGAAAGGCATTCGTTCGTTTTTGGGGCATGCGGGTTTCTATAGAAGATTTATCAAGGGGTTTAGTGTCATTACAAAACCACTTTGCAATTTACTGTTAAAAGATGTTCCTTTTGTATTTGATGAAGAGTGTTTAAAAGCTTTTGAAACTTTAAAAGGAAAGTTGGTTGAAGCCCCGATTTTGCAAGCACCAAATTGGTCTCTCCCTTTTGAGATTATGTGTGATGCAAGTGACTTTGCAATCGGGGCTGTTTTGGGGCAACGGGTTGAGAAGAAACCCGTGGCAATCTATTATGCAAGTAAAACTCTTGATGGTGCTCAATTAAATTATACAACTACTGAAAAAGAGTTGCTTGCAGTTGTTTATGCTCTTGACAAGTTTAGGTCCTACATTTGGGGAAGCAAAGTGATCGTATACTCGGACCATAGTGCTGTCAAGTACCTAATGGAGAAGAAGGATGCAAAACCAAGGCTAATCAGGTGGATTTTGTTGCTTCAGGAGTTCAACTTGGAGATTCGGGATAAGAAGGGGAGTGAGAATGTGGTTGCGGATCATTTGTCTCGCATCGTGTTTAATGAGAATGAAAATAAGAGGGAGATTAGTGAGACATTCCCTGATGAACATATATTTGCAGTCTCTACATTACCTTGGTTTGCTAATATTGTCAATTTTTTGGCTGCAGGTAAACTTCCACAGCATTGGGACAAGAAGAAGAAGCAACACTTCCTAGCGCAATCCAAACAGTACATTTGGGATGAACCAGATCTTTTCAAGATAGGAGCTGATCAGATGATCCGGAGATGTGTGCCAGAGAGTGAAGTCCAAGCCATCTTAAGCTTGGTTCATTCATCTGCGTGTGGGGGTCATTTCAGTGGCCAAAAGACAGGTTATCGTGTTCTATCTTCAGGTTTTTATTGGCCCTCTATTTTTAAAGATGCTGCAGAATACGTTAAACATTGTCTCAAATGCCAGCAGTTAGGTAACATTGGGAAGAGGGATGAGATGCCCATGAAACCAATCCTGGTTGTTGAAATTTTTTATGTATGGGGGATTGATTTCATGGGGCCATTTCCTAATTCACGTGGTAATTTGTATGTTTTAGTGGCAGTGGATTATGTCTCTAAATGGATTGAAGCCATTCCCACTAAAACAAACGATCATACCGTTGTTTGTAACTTTGTGCAAACACACATTTTTTCTCGATATGGAGTACCTCGTGTGATCATAAGTGATGGGGGATCCCATTTTAAAAATTTTAACTTTGCAAAGTTACTTAAACGGTATGGCGTGGATCATAGGATCGCAACACCTTATCATCCACAGACAAGTTGTCAAGTGGAGGTGTCCAATAGGCAAATAAAAGAGATTTTACAAAAAACGGTGCGAACTGATCGTAAGGATTGGTCAATTCGTTTGACTGATGCCTTATGGGCGTACCGGACGGCTTTCAAAACGCCTATTGGCACCACACCTTACCGCTTAGTGTATGGAAAGGGTTGCCATTTACCTGAGGAATTAGCTCACCGTGCTTTTTGGGCTGTGACAAGCGTAAATACAGATTATGAGAAAGCAGGTAGGGAAAGGAAGTTGCAGTTGAGCGAGATTGAGGAATTGAGGAATGAAGCGTACAATTGTGCTTCGGCGTACAAAGATAAGATGAAAGTCGTGCATGATGCAAAGCTAAAGAAGAAAACCTTCGAGGTAGGACAAAAAGTTTGGTTGTTTAACTCTCGACTCAAATTTTTTGCAGGTAAGTTGAGAAGCAAGTGGACGGGCCCGTATCTAGTGACACATGTCGGAAACTATGGAGATGTGGAAATTGAAGATTTTGATGATCACTTGAGACAACGGGTGAATGGACATAGGCTTAAGCCATACTTGGAGTTTCAAGATCTCAACAAGGAAGCCGTAGAAGAAGTGAATCTACTTTCAGATTCACCACTTGAAGAGACCGTCTGAGGGTCACGAGAAGTCTGGCTGAAGACTTACAAAACTTAGCGCTTCCGGGAGGCAACCCGAGATTAGTAATTTCTCTTTTGTTTTGATTCTTAGTTTTGTGTTGTTTTTCTTTTGTTTTGTGTGTTGTTTAACTTGTTTTAGAGCAAAACCGGAGTCCAAATCAATTGTGAGGACACTCGCCATCCAGGTATGTTTATTTCGATATTTAAGTCGGGGGCGACTTTAGTTTCAAGAGGGGGTGGGGTTTCAACGAGTTAACCCTGCTAAATTTTGCGTTGGCAAAAGAAACCAAACAGAAAGTGGTCTGGCGTAGGCTACGCCAGGTGGCGTAGGCTACGCGAGGCTTGAACCAAGGCAACCAGAACACACTCTGGCGTAACCTACGCTGGGTGGCGTAGGCTACGCCGAGCTTCGAAGAGGTCAAACAGAACACCTTCTGGCGTAACCTACGCCAGGTGCCGTAGGCTACGCCAGCCCCTGACCTGACCAAGCAGAACAGCCCCTGGCGTAGGCTACGCCGGGTGGCGTAGGCTACGCCAGCTTCGAATTTGGTGGGCCCGGATCGATGTGGCTGAATAACAACCATAACCCACATTTAACCTACCCACTTTCACTTTCTTCTTCCTTCATTCTCCACAACTCCATAACCCACTTCTTTAATTCTCCATCTCTAATTTTCGAGTTTCTCCACCAAATCTTACGTTCATATAGTGCTTTCCACTTAATTTTTCGCAAAGAACCCGCTGGTGGTGTCGGTTTTAAACGAAACCCACTCGATTTTACCCAATCTGTGCGTGACCCGAAGAACCCTAATTTCTTAAATTTGGGGGTTTTTGATTTTAAGTGTTTTATTCACAATTGAAGTGTTCTTGAGTTACATAAACACCAAAGGTATGATTTTTATTCACATTCTTTCATATTTTGTGAGAGTTGTTGAAAGTTTATGGGTGGGAGTAATGCTTGAGAACGAAACTTGATTGTAGTTGTTATTCTAGCATAATGCATTGACATATTATGAATGATTATTACACATTTAGGCTAGAATCATGTTTGTTGGGAATTGAGAAATAGGTTATGGCTACTAGTTGATCGGATTTAGATTGTTGAACCTCAAAGATGTTAACTTTAGAGTAAAAATTGGTGATTTATGATTCAATGAAACTTGGTAACTTGACATAAGTTTTAAAGTCTTGATTCATGGGTTAAAAAATCATTAATTTTGGAGAAATTGGTTCAACAATGCTAGTAGCCATAGTTATGATCAAGTGTGGGGAGGTGATGTTTATAATTACACATTTGTTCATGGTTTAGGATGGTTCAGGACCTAACTTGCTCTGTTTATGTGTTTGTGGAATGATTGTGCAGATGCCAAAAGTTAATAGTAAAGGGAAAGCAGCAGCAAGTTCATCAGGGCAAATGCACCCTGCATAAAGAGAACGAATGGAAAAGGAAGAAAGGATTCGAGCAATGGGCACTGGTGGTGGAGAAAGGATAGTAGAGTGGATGATGGGGTCACTCGAAAAGAAAGGAAGGGAATACCACATGGATCTGTTCGAGAAAAAAATGAATAAAAATCAAACTTTTGAAGAAGGATTCCTATACGAGAGAGTGGTGGCTGACGAGTTTAGGGATTTAGGAATCGTTCAAAAGTTTGAGGCCTTGGGATGGGAAGCAGCCCTTAACTGCTACGATGGGGAAACTGAGAAGCGGTACATGGTGCCGATCATGCATTGGGTTGGGTCATTGCGATATGATAGCGGAAGAAAACCACCGCAAACCATTAGATTGATTGGAGAAGTGGATGGTGTCGAGGTGGTCATGTCACGGGAAACGTTGAGTGCTTTGGCTGATTTTGATTCAAAGCCGAATGGGCGAGGAACCGACAAATATATTTACCCATCGGCTGTTGAATTGTTTGATAGAGCCAAGGAACATCCTCAATATAACCAGATGTTGAATGATTTGTTTCCACAAGGTGGAAACGATGGCACCATGAGGAGGAATCTGATGAAGATGACAACTAGATTGCTGTTGCTTCTGGTGCAACAGAATATCCTGCCTCGAAGGAGTGATAGGGGGTACATCCGGACTCAAGATGTACAGATTGTTCATTCGTTGTTGACAGGGTCACCACGGATTTCTTTTATGCACCTCGTGATGCAAAATATTTGGTACTCGAGAAACAAGGTGGATAAACGAACCATTCCCTATTGCCGCTTGATCACTGCCTTGCTCAAAAGCCAAGGGGGTATTGATGATGATATGGCTTTTGTTGTGGACCCAATCCCTATGTTTGATTTGGCAGGACTCAGATCTTTTGGATGGAGGTATGAGAAAACAGCAAGACATCACAGGTTGATCAACGCTGGGGTTGTGTGGCAGGCCGTGAGAACTGATGTAGAACTGTCTGATGATGAAGAGGATGAAGAGGAGATAGAGGAAGAAGAGAACCGGGAGGAGGAAGATGAAGTAATGGAGGATGTTGGGGGACATGGCCTGAGTAGACCGATGCACGCAGGTATGTACGATCATTATGCCAATGTTCCTGCATATCATAACATGCAGGAGTATGTTGAGGAAAACCGGCCTCTGGCATGGGCGACATGGGACTCATACCAGCAGCATACATATGATCTTGGGTTGAGGACTGCTGAGGAGCAGAGGTATGCTAACAGGACAGCATACAATAGGCAAGAGGAGTGGAATCGGTCCCATGCGTTTAATCAGGCATGGGAGGTCAACTTGAGATGGCAGGATGATGAGAGGAGAAGACAGGAAGAATGTTGGAGGCAAGGTACACCGTGGGTGGAGAACCCACCAATTGTTGATTACTCCACCTTGCCCCCATATGATGGCACCATTGAGCATCCGGTGCAGACTCATCACTCCCCATGGATAGACCCGATACAATACCAGCAGCAGCAGTCTCATCAACAACAAGGTCAGGGGAGCTCGTCCGACCCGTTTGAAACCAGTAGCATGTCTAGCGCTCTGAGAAGTATATTTGGGGATCCACAGCCCCCGTACTACTGAGTACTCTCTGATATTTATCAGGTCCATGTACTCTTTTCTATCTTTATTTTCTTTTGTTTTAATTTTGATGTCTTTATTTGATTTATTTTTGTTTATTTTTGTTTATTTTTAGTTTAATTGTTTTAGTTATTTGGTAGGATTGTGTGTTAAACTCGATAGTCGACATGATGTCTATGTGTTCTTGGTTGGTAGTATATTACATTATGTGTTGGATGGTTATGATTGGGCATGTTTAGCTTTGAAAACCCATACATTGGGGACAATGTATCCCAAGTGTGGGGATGTGGGATGGAAACTGACAATTTTTTTGAAAATTAAGCAACCTAATCAACACGAAAACAAGGTGAAAGCATGTCTGATGTTTCTAACTTAATCAGTGGGATGGTCTTTGGTCATGGTCTAATTCCCAAGTGAGCAAACGAAATGTGTGAAGCAAGGTTTTTAAAATTTCTCTGGTTTAGAAATACCTAACTAGAGGTAACATGCTATTGGTAATAACTTTCATGCACGCATCGGCAACCCAATTCCCCCAGTTTGGTGAGATTTGCTTTTAAGCCTATATTAGATTGTAGTTCACCCTCAAATGATCTATTTGTCGAGTGTAGGCCATATGATTGTCTGTTTTAGAACTTGTATGATTTGATGCATGCCAAGATAGTGGACTAGACTTTTGCACATAAAGGATAAAGGCAACCTTAGGACCTCCCTTTCGCTTAGAACACCATCTTTGTGTTCATAAATTCTCTTGTTTTTCCCTAGTACCCCATGTTGAGCCTTTCAAGTTTCATCTTTTGTTCGAATTATCACTGATTAACCCAAACCAACCCACAATCCACATACCACTGTTGATGACATTCTAGTAGTAGTGTTTTGTTTTGTTTATTGTAAAAAAAAAATATATATATATATAAAAAAAAAAAAAAAAAAAAAGAAAAAAAGAAAAAAAGAAAAAAAAAAAAAAATTCTAAAGTGAAGAAAAATGGAAAAGCAAAAGAAGGTTCAAGTTATAGTTTTGGGTTAGTTGTGTACCCAAATTTTAGTACTTTATGTTTGAAGTTTAGTTTGAAGTTTGTATTTAATAAATAAAGAATGTCCGCATTTGGTTTTTACATTTTTTTCACCCACTTCCACAGCCAAACATTCCTACCCTAACCTAAACCCAAAAACCCGTAAGTCCTTTTGATGTGTGCAATATCTATGCGTTACTATGAAGGTTTGATTGTCATCCAAGCTTATGATAATAGACTCTTGTATTTGGTCATGTTGAGTGATATATTGGTACATCTTTTACCAATCCAGAAATAAGCCGAGAGGAGTGAATTTTGTGAGGGGTGTGTTGCATGAAAGATATAAACTAGAAGCTTGTTAGGTTTAGTTAGGTATGTTCTTGTTTAAATTGCATTGCAATATCCCTTACTTGCTTGTAAAACATGTTTATTGTAAACCATGAATGGGGTATGACTTTGGACCATAACTAAGATTTTGAAAGGGCATTTGGTTTTGTTTGTTGTTTAGTGTTTGAGCGGGTTTGCTTGGGGGCAAGCAAAAGATAAGTGTGGGGATGTGATGTGAGGGTGATTAAATGGATGTTAAAGAGTTAAATGATAGAGTTTAGATGCGTTTATATGTGTTATTCATGTGTTTTTCATTAAGAAGATAACTACGCATGTGTATGTGAATTGTAGGTAAAAATGGTGCTTTTGGACCATGCATTAGGAGGGATGGAAGAGGGACATGGATTACACGAAAGTTGGAGGCTAAAGACAAGGCAATTGAGGATTTCATCAAGGCCTCTGGCGTAGGCTACGCCGGGTGGCGTAGGCTACGCCAGCCCAAAATCAAGAGTAACAGAAAGCCCTCTGGCGTAGGCTACGCCAGCTCGCGTAGGCTACGCCAGACAACTTTAGGAGTAAACAGAACAGCCTCTGGCGTAGGCTACGCCAGCTCGCGTAGGCTACGCCAGATAACTTTAGGAGTAAACAGAACAGCCTCTGGCGTAGGCTACGCCAGCTCGCGTAGGCTACGCCAGACTATTTTTGGAAATGTGTTTTTAGGTCGGGTTTTGACCTATTTAATCACCACTTCAATTCCATTCGACTCTCTCGACTTTTTGACGACTTTTTGGGGTTCAAGGAAGGTGTTAGCATCATTTCATCACTCCGGAACATCATTGAATCATCGAGAATGCTTAATCCATCAACTATTGAAGAATCGATCAAGAACATGAGCGGCTAAACCACCCGTGTTCATCTCCGGGTGGATGGTTAGTGTTAGTTAATGTGTAGTTAGGGTTTTAATGTGCTAGACACAAGTTAAATGTTTGGTTTTGTTTGAATATTATAATTTGTCTATGAATTTGATATTTGAATGCAATTGAATGTTTGGTAAACTTGTGAGTTTGTGATCAATAGTTTAATTAATGGTTATAGCATTTTGTTTGAGAAACTTGTATGTCATTCACTAGCCAAGCTAACTAGTAATCAACATTCGAGTCGTTTTCCTACATGGTTATAGCTTGTACTTCTAAACGAAACCACTAGGTCCGGCATTGGTTTGGATCCGGCCAACACAATGAAAATTGGTCGTGAAATCATCTAATTTAACTACCCGTGAGTCTAGTTATTAGCACGCTTTAACCTATGATCACAACTATCTATGTCTATGTAGATTCTAGCATGTTAAGCCTAATTTCATATCTTTCCGAAACCTAAACCCGGAGGTGATCCATTTTTCCATTATAATCACAATCAATTTAATTACTTGCAATTGTTTTCTTTATAAGTTTTTAGTCTTATAAACAAAATCACTTTTCACAGCCAAGAGGCAATAGCATAACATAGTTTAATTATTTAATTGTTTTCTCAATCAAGCTAAGATACATCATCCACTAATTCCACGTGGTTCGACACTCTACTTAAGGTGATTAGAACACACTTTTTACACTTATCTTTGATTGGTCCTTCGACATCGATCATGAAACTGTGTGATGTTCATGAAAGAAATAATGAAGATTTTATGTATGTAACTGTGTGTATGTATGTATGTATGTATGTATGTATGTATGTATGTATGTATGTATGTATGTATGTATGTATTATTATATATTGATGTAAAAATGAAACAATAAAAATAACATAAATAGTCCTTTGAGTATGAAAAGACTGTTTTACCCTCATATGAGGAGCACATTGTTGGATTTAACAAAGTTTTCTAACGACAGTTAGTCCAAATGACGAGAATGGTATAAACCCATAAAAATAAGGGCATTATTTGTAGATATTTTAGCTAAAGGACCCAACTTGCAAGTACCTTAAAACATAAAGAACGTAATTTGTAGTTTACACTTTTTTATATTTATTTTTTATTGGCTCTTCGACACCGCAACAAGTCTTAGTTGGTAGGTGACTATGACACACGTTGTGCGTTGAGGCAATAATATCTCGTTTGTGACTTCATTACACATGTTACAATGATAACCGTAACATATGGTGTCCACGAATGATCCACTAAAGGTTTTATCAATTAGGGAAGTTACAATTCTATGAAAAAAAGAACTGAATCATAAAGATATTTTTGCTCTTTAATCAAACTAGTTTTATTTGCTCGCTCGCTTGTTGCATGAGCTTTCTTTACTAAGATAGTACAGAGCGAGCTTTCTTTACTAAGATAGTGCTCATTTGTATCATTCCCATCAGCCACCTGAGCCCTCTATCGCTCCTTGCATGACCGTCTGTTCGATCACCTATCATTTCATCGAATCTTCCCCACACACATTCAAATTCATGCGACGAGCACATAAATATCAACGTCATCATCCAAAACCATCCCCATCACCAACCTTTAAGACCACCAACTCAACTACAACCACCACTCACTTCTTCAATGCCACCACACCTTAAAACCACTATCTACCACATCGATCTACTCTAGATGTCGAAACCATTCATCAAGGCGAAAAAGAATCTTAAGAAGAAGGGAGAACACATGACATATCCCTAAATAATACCCCTCATCAGAAACCTATCAACGATAGTCCAAGATCACAACACTCGTGCGTGGTTAGAGGTAAAGGTAGTAGGTGGTTTCTGGTCCGTCGCATTAGAGCACGCATAAACAACTTGTACTCCATGCTAAAACAAGTTGAACCGGTTGTAGAAAGAGCCAAAGACTAAGAGGCTGATTGGTAAATCTGAATCATTAAGTGCTAAATGGTTAAAAGGTCTGAACCAGTAAAGGTTTTATCAATTATAGGGATGTTGAGATAGAACTGAAGATGCTATTAAAGTTGATATATGTTCCATTCAACATCTCTCAGTGTCTTAACCATTCAGCACACTAAACCATTCAGAGTCTCTTTTTTGTGAAATAAACGCTTTGAATGCTGAATGATTAAGCACTAAACTGAACCATTAAGGGGGTGTTTGGTAGCCTCTTAATGGTCATTCAGAGGCTTACCTCTTTAATGGTTCAGAACCTCTGAACTATTAAGTGATAAAAAGATGCTGAATGGTTAAGAGGTAGTATCTAAATTGTAAAACCTTGTCCAATTCATTATACTTTTAAAACTTACGTTATAATGGATTTTTGAACTATTAAAAGGTAGATTATTATTACTGTTATTCAGAGATTATTTAGATGCTACCAAATAGTCCTAAATTGTATAATATCAAAAACTTTGAGGCCAAAGTCTGAATAAAAAAAACATAACTGTAGAAGATGTTAATAAACTTATTTTGCAACACCGAACCTGCAATCGACACATTTTAAGCTCCGCCGTAGCCTCGTCGCCGCCGACGGAAACACTCACCGGAAACCTTGTTTTATGCTTCTGGTGAGACCATGTCTCAAGCAAGAGCCAACGCATCCCAAACGTTGAAATCTCTAAGCTATCTATATAAGGTATGTAGTGGCACAAATGGTTCAGTAAGGTATTGTTCATCTATTAGTTCCATCAAACCTCATTCGTATGTGAAATGTTACGCCACTCTAAGTTCTGTAGCCACTGATGACAGATTTGATTTCCAAAACCCTAAAAACCCTAGTAACAGTTTGTATTATAGGGAAACTAACGATCGATTTGACCAAAACCCTAACGTGGTGTTTGGTGATAGTTATAATGTGCAACAGACTCAAGGTGATTATAATGTTAACAATCAATATACTAGAAGTTTTGAGCATGTAGCAGGTGTAAGTAGTCAACAGAGTGTTGGAATGAATGATCATGATGAAGATGGGCGATTACGTGGGACGATTGAGGAGTTTGATGTTTTTTGCAAGGAGGGGAAGTTGAAGGAAGCTGTGGAGGTTTTGGGTTTACTTGAGGAACGTAACGTTTTAGTTGATATACCAAGATATTTGTTTTTGATGAATGAATGTGGAGAGGTTCAGGCAGTTGAAGAAGCTAGACGTGTTCATGAGCACCTCATGAGGTCGGTGTCGCATCTTGATGTTCGTGTTTGCAACAAAATATTGGAAATGTACTCCAAATGTGGTTCTATGGAAGATGCGTTTAAGGTGTTTGATAAAATGCCTCAGAGAAATCTTACTTCTTGGGACACGATGATAACATGGCTTGCTAAAAATGGTCATGGGGAAGATGCGATTGATATGTTTATTGAGTTTAAAAAGATTGGATTGAAGCCTGATAATCAGATGTTTTTTGGTGTGTTTACTGCATGTAGTGTTGTAGGAGATATGAAAGAAGGGATGTTGCATTTTGAATCAATGAGTAAGAATTACGACTTTGTTCCGTCCTTGGATCATTACAGGAGTGTAGTTGAAATGCTTGGGAGTGCAGGGTATTTAAATGAAGCATTTGAATTCATTGAAAGTATGCCCATAGAGCCAAATGTCGAAATTTGGGAAACTATGATGATACAATGTAGGATTCACGGGGATACAGAACTTGGAGATCGTTGTACTGAGCTTATCGAGCTAATTGACCCTTCTTATTTGGATGAACAATCAAAATCAGGCCTTATACCCGTAAAGGCTGTTGACATTGCAAAGGAAAAAGAAAAAAAGAGGTTGTCAGGCTCTAATCCCCTCGAGATTAAAACTAAAGTCTATGAGTATAGAGCAGGAGATACTTCTCATCCCGAGCATGAGAAGTTATATAGTCAGCTCAGGTGTTTAAAACAGCCCATGAAAGAGGCCGGGTATGTTCCGGAGTATAAATTTGTTCTTCATGATGTAGACCAAGAAAGCAAGGAGGAAGCTCTTCTATCACATAGTGAAAGACTTGCTTTATCTCAGGCCCTTTTGACTAGCCCCGCCCGTTCTCCAATAAGGATAATAAAAAACCTTCGTGTTTGTGGTGATTGCCACAACGCACTGAAGATTATTTCTAAGCTAGTTGGAAGACTAATTGTTGCACGTGATGCCAAGAGGTTCCACCACTTTGAAAACGGAGTATGTTCTTGTGGTGATTATTGGTGACGATTTACCCTTTTCCGTTAGTCGGTTTTTGTTTTTTTTGGTTTCGTCAAAGCTGTCACAATATTTTTGTTCACCGTGTATGATTAAGTTATTTATATGATATGGGTTGACTTAGACATTTATCCCATTATATACTGTGCATCATTTGTCCGTGTAAGTCAAGTATTTGTTATCCATAATACTCATGTTACAAAGCCTCCAAGGTTCATGTTTTTTCTTGTGCTTTATTACAGCATTTATGTAACATTTCAGGCTGTTAATGTTGTTTTAGATATGAGTGATGCTTAATCAGTTAAATACATCGTTGGTTATAACAAAGATGAGAACGTACACTTGTATGTGGACAGCTTGAAATGCTTCCACTTTCGTTGCTGGAAGCTTAACGGAGTGTGCTCATCTTATGGAAGAGGAGAATTTACTATGTTCTAAAATTTGCAGAGTCAAGAAGTGTGAACTTCCAAGGGTTAGCTATCTTTACATTTACTTTTCTTTTAAGTTTTGAGAATGTGTTTCAGATAATGTGTGTGAAACTGTCGGCAAGTAAATGATATGCGTAACTTCCCTTATATGTATGATTGTATGTAGTGTGTTGAAGCATCTTTTTTTATGTAGGAGCATCAAGATCAAGATTATCTTTTAGTATTTATTTGAATTTGAATTTCAATGTTTAGATGATTTAGTTTAGTATTTATGGTTCACTCTTATAAATCATGATCTAGGGTTTTTCCATTAGTTAGTTTTTGTTGATTGGATTTAATGAAAGAACTTTTGTTCTTGAACATATGGTTTGTTTATAGTCTTTGATTAATTGTTGTTCTTTGAGCCATTTGATTGCATACGAAACCGCATCATTTTCACTAGCTGTTCTTATTGAAAGTCAAAAACTTGAAATTCATGTTCATCATAAGTCACGTTTGGGTGTATTAATGCTGTCTGAAGCTTGTTGACATATGTTTTGTTTCTCTAGTAAGTTTAGTAAGTAGAAAGTTTCTATGGGTGTGTTGATACTGGTTCAATCAAGCTGTCTAAAACTCAGTATTGGAGCTGGACATTTGCAGATACGTTTTTTGGCTTTAAAACGCTCGAATTCTTTTGTTGTTTTTCCTACCTGTAGGTTATGAATATGTTTTTGTTTAGTTATATATGGCCCATATCATTTGTACTTTTAGTTCTTAAGATTCTTTTCGTATTGTTCGTTGGCCATTTTATTACTCGGTCAGTTTACACAGCATGAGAAGGATCCTACGTATCTTTGTTTGTCTGTAGATTTATAAAGAAGGGCTTCTTGTTACCATATCACCAGTGGCATGCCCGTGTCAGAACAGGCAGTTTTTGCTACAAGCTGAGCCGGCTGGCTGGATTGAGCGGAAACACTTTTTCTCTAGCTTTTTCAATTTTTGCGGTTTATAGCATCTTTCATTTAAAGAGACCAGAAGTGGTGCAACTAAGTTAATTAAAGTTTTTGCTACAAGCTGAGCCGGCTGAGTCAGCATCAACTGGGCGACTATTTTCTTCGCTGCAGTCAGTCCGTGATATGCTGGTTCCGAGTTTTGAAATCATTAGTGATGGAGTCAACAACCCTTAACCTCGAGGTCAAAACGCTGCCACCCAAGTTTTTCTCTTTTCTCCTACAAGGTAATCTCAACCTGTTATTGTTTTTATATTTCTGTTTTAGTTGCGGCTTATCGTTTTCTTCTGATTTATTGATGCCGTTACGGTGTCATTTTTCGGTGATTCAAATGATCCAATGATGTAATGATGTGTAGTCAATAAGGGAAAAAAAGCCTTGGTGTGGAAGTACTATAGTCTATACTCTATAGATATGACTATATGAGCATCCTTGTGCAATATTGTAGGTTTTTTTTTGGGCCCAAAAGGGAACATATCATTTCTAAAAGCTACCATACCGCTATACGTTGGTAATGGGTCAAAACGAGCCAGTTGGGTTTTGCAAGCTCATAAATAATTTTGTACATTGTCTCATTGTGATGTTATAAATTGGTTTATAACTTTATATACATTAGGTATGATAGTAACCTGGCCGCATAACGTGAATGCCGGGTTTTACGTTTGTGACATCGTTACACGCATTACAGTGTTGACATGAGGATTTTGACATGTGTTGCGCGTTTCGACAACATTGTCGCTTCGTTGCGCATGTACAAATTAGTGTTGTCTCGCTTGTTGAACATGACATGAATGTAGTTATGTGTATAAACTAAAAAGTTTTATGTATAAACTAAAAAGTTATGTATAAACTAAAAAATAGTATCATCAACCAACTGTTCCAGTGAAAAACTAGACATGAACTTTTAGGCATGCCACGTAAAACCTGAGGCTCAAACACGAAGTTGAGTGGTAGCTCGGGACGTGCTTCATTGCCGGTATCCACTAAAAAATGATACTAGTGATTAAAAAATAGTTTTTAAGATACATTTATTCATTAATAAATTAAATAAATGATTAACTAGGAGTTATAATATATAAATTTTTAAGCCATAAACCATTAAGTTATATCGTTTTCTGACAGTCCACTAGAGGTCCCGAAATGCTGACAGTCAAAGGTTTTTGAGTTGAATCATTTATGATGCATGCGGTGTTTAGTTAATGGTCACTCAATCTATAACATATGTTCTATTCTATCGTCAATTTTCACCATTATTATTATTATTATTACTCATATTGTATACACTTTCCAAATAACATAAACATGAAATAGTTACATCTTTTCATATATTAAATTCGGGTCTTGTGAGCACAATTTATACTGATAACTGAGTCCTAATACCCTGTATTGAAAATAGGAATAATAACTATGTTTGTAAACGAATTGAAAGAGACTCGGTTAGGGATGGTAATAAACCTGAGCCCAGTGAGAAAAACTGAAACTCGATATATTCAGGCCGGGTAATGGCCGGAATTTTCGGGCATGTGACTAGGTATGAGATGGTAAGAAAACCCGAGCCCGGTGAGAAAAACCGAAACTCGATATATTTAGGCCGGGTAATGGTCCGAATTTTCGGGCCGTGACTGGGTATGAGATTTTGTTTTGAAAAAAGTATTGGTTCGGGTACGGATATGAGATCATGTGAACCTGGCCTGATTACCCAAAATACTACCCGAAGATATATTATTTATATATGTTAGTTTCCTTATGGATTACTCTCTCCGTCCCATGTTATGTGTCATAGGACACACAACACAAAGTTTAATAAAAAGTAGATGTATATATTTTTAACCTATAAAATGATAATAATGTCATTAAAGTCTTTTGTCTGTTAATCATAAAATAGTTTTTGTGTTAAATAATTAGGGGTAAAACTGGAAATTATAATTTTAATTTTGGAATGGACATCTAAATTGGGACAATAAAAAAAGGAAAGATAGACATTTAAAATAAGACGGAGGGAGTAATCATTAAGCTATCTTACTTTTAGTTTTCTCATGCATCGTATTAAATAATGAAGCGGCTTTTCCAATTTTCAAATCCTTTTTTTTGATATTGTTTGGAAAATGAATATTTTTTTTTACATATTTAGCGCAACTACTTTTGTTGGATTCATGTATCATGAAAATTTATGTATATAGAATTGATATATTTTACATTATATATATATATATATATATGTATATAGAATTGACGGGGTTACCCGATACCCATGGGTATGTCCGATACTCGGCTGGTAATTACTCATAGATACCCGACGGGTATTGGGCCGGGTATGCGACTGGGTTTTACATTCGGTACGAGCCTGGGATTACAATACCCGTCCCATACCCAACTCATTGTCATCCCTAGGCTCGGTTGATGTTCGTTTGTTAAGTTATTAGCAAACCAACGAACGGTTTACGAACACATAACCAAACTGAAGTTTATGCATGTGTTTCTTCGTTAAAAAAATAAGATGTTCATGTTTGTTTTGTGTTTGTTTGTTAAATTTGTAAATGAGCCTAAAAACACAAATGAACATTAACAAACACAAACAAACATATATTAGCTTAAAAATACAAAAAATCATTGTTAATACAAAAGATAAGATATAATTAATGCTAATGTACTTAGCAAGTTAGCATAATAAATTAACAATAGTTATTAAAAAATAAACGAACGTTCACGAACATATTACCGAACGTTCACGAACACAAATGAATGAACACTAACCCTGTTCATGTTTTTTTGTTCATCTTATCGAACAAAATTTTTTGTTGGTTTTTGTTTGTTTATTTACCAAACATAAACGAACTTCTCGTCGAATGATTCACCAAATGTTTTTTTTCGTTTACAGCGCTAGGAATAACAAAGTTTGGACACTAAATTTTTTAAACATGCAAAGAAGGGCTTGGGTGAAATGGAATTAATTAAAGAACCAGTCAAATGAGTCATGCGTGTTGGATAAATTTGAAGTTTGCCCACTAAACTTTTTCAGATTGGAAAGAAGTAGTTAGGTGTAGTAGGATCAATGAATGAATCGATACTGTTAGACTATTAATTAATTGGCAAATTGGCCTAAAATAATCCCAACTAACACTCATTGGCTGAAAAAATCCCAACTCAGTTTATTCCCTCCAGTGGTCCCAAATCCAACTTTTTTGGCCTACAGTGGTCCGCCGTTAAGTGCACTAACGGCCGTTAACTTTTTTTCTATTTTTTTCGAATTTCAAACCGACATTTTAGGGATTTTGATCGGGAGGAGAATACGAGTCTGTTGATGTAAACCTTACTTCCAATTATTGCTCCAAATGGTTTAATTTTGATATCCGGTTAAAGCACCGTTAGGTTTTAAACACCCGATTGAAGACCGTTTTGTCGTTTGGAACACCAGTTCGAGGTAAGGTTTACATCAATTGAATCGTATACTCCTCCCGATCAATTTCCATAAAACCTTGTTTTGAAATTTGAAAAAAATCAAAAAAAAGTTAACGGCCGTTAAGTGCACTTAATGGCGGACCACTAAAGGCCAAAAAAGTTGGATTTGGGACCATTGGAGGGAATAAACTGAGTTGGGATTATTCTCGGCCAATAGGTGTTAGTTGGGATTATTTTTAGCCAATTTGCCTAATTAATTTTGTGACAACTTGTAATATATAGTTTAGTTGTTTGTGTTGAATATTGGTGTAAACAGTTTTGGTTTGTCGTTTAAGGTTGTGTCACACCGAAGTGTCACATATAAGGTGTCGCATAACACATTGGTGTGAAACCTAGGTGTCGCACGACACCTTGGTGCGAAACCTAGATGCCGCATGACACCTAGGGGCGACACCTAGGTATCGCATAGTATGTCACAAGCCTATTAATATTATGGGTGGTGAACCATTTGGGTTAATCGTCCATCAGAGAGTGTGTGTGAGCGTTTTTATTAATATAATTACGTTTGAAAGCATTTTCAATGTTTTGGTGATTGTGTGTTCATGTTTAGACACTCAAGATGTTTCTCGACGTATTTTGCGCGTCTAGAAACATTCGGTTCGTCTGATATCATCGATCTAAGGAGAAACCAGGACCTACAAATGCCTCTTGCCACATAGCGCGGAGGTTTCTACTAGTTTGTAACAATTTTCATCCTTTCTGTTAAACAAAATAACAAAATCATCCTTTATGTTCATGTTTTTGTAACATTTTTCATCCTTTCTGAAATAGAAGAAATTTACAGGAAATGATTAAAAATATTACAAAATATAAAACATAAATGATGATTTAGGTTATTAATTTTTAGTTTAAGAACGAAAAATGAAATTTAATATATTGATGAAGGCCAAAAAAATATAATTTACTCTAAAGTTATTTAGGTCCATTTCCATTAAACAAGACTAAACTTATGTAGTTAAGTCCCATGTGAGAACTAAAAACCTATTTTTTAATAAATTTTATTGACTATTGAGTTTATTTAAACAAATTAAACTTTTAGTCCATTTGACAATTAAAAGCACAATGCTAACAAATTTTGTTTACTAATAATATTTTGGTATATTGATTTTCATTAGTCCCAACTATTATCTTTTGTTTTCTACCGGTCCCAACTATTGAAATTAGTTGTCAACGGTCCCAACTTTATCACTTTGGCAACCGATGGTCATTCATTAATTTTTTTTAGTGCTGTTAAGTTTTTTAAATCCAAGACCGATGTTCTAGGCCTTTTGATCAGAAGAATAATACGAGTCGATTGATGTAAAAGTTTTCTTGAAAAGACTCTCTGAATGATAAAATTTTTACTTCCGAATGAAGCACCGTTAGGTTTAAACACTCGATTGAAGCACTATTTCGTTGTTCGGAGCGCCGTTTCGATGTAACTTTTCCATCAATCAACCCGATCAAAAGGATTAAATCATCGGTATTGAATTTGGAAAAAACTTAACGGCGTTAAAAAAATTTAACGACGGACCGGTGGTTACCAAAGTGGTAAAAGTTGGGACCGTCGACAACCAATTCAATAGTTGGGACCGGTAGAAGACAAAAGGTAATGATTGGGACCAGTAAAAACCAACATACCTATTTTTTTCCCTAACAAGGGTGAATGAACCTCAAAAAATTAAAATCAATGTTGTTCAAAATTAATTTGTTTTGCGACATGAGTTCTTTTTTCTTTTTTGCATATGTCACTGAAATCCTCAGAACTGGACCCGTGAAAAATATCTTCAAAATTAAACATTTTTTACCTTTTTAGGCTCGTTCATTATTTTTTTACTTTTCATATACAATCGTCACTCACTCACTCAAATTTGAGAGAAAGTTATGTGAAATGAATCTATCTTTACCTACACTAATATAAATATAAATCTTGCCACATGTCTCTCTCTCAATCATGACACATTATCGTCACATAGGATCTGCTTAGATGTCAAACCCACATTCATTTAATTATCCTCTTAATTTCCTATTAAAATATTAACTTCTTACTATTAAAAGGAAAATCAAACATCGATTCGAACTCATAATCTATATGTTAGATGCACAATTTTAACCACAAGATTTGAGTTCCTTTTATTAACTATTCGAAACAAATAACATGCATTAATCCAAACATTTGTTGATTTTGCTATTTTTTTTAATTCTAGTTTTTTACTTATATATTATTTTTTACTACATATTATTTATATATTTTAATCCATGTAATATACGAGTTATAAACCTATCTAGGGTAAATATTTGGAGTTAAAAAAATGCTTCATAATTTAATCAATTTATTATTATTTTGAGTCCGTGCGAGTTAAATCTCCTCTTCTAATAAATTTCTAACACATCTTACCACACTGCGCCACGTGTCACCATCACATTCATCCTCAATTTAATGGCTAAAGATTTAATATCCATCCAAAATTACTAAACAATGACAAACATTATTTTCATGCATGCAAATGGGTATTAACCAAGTATATTGATATATAATTATACTAGGTTTAATACCCGTGTGTTACACACGGGTTAAATAGTAATATTTATAAAGAAATTATAACCATTATATTTAACAATTTGTAAATATATAACATTTAAGGAGTTGGCTCCATCAACTTGCATGGTGAAAAATTTAGCTAAATTTTACCTCCCAAACTTCCTATTATAAAAAAAAAATCCCTCCAAAAATTACCCCCTAAAAGTTTGATTTATTAGATATATATATATATATATATATATATATATATATATATATATATAATATATATATTACCGTTCAACCCCGTGTAAACACACGGGTGTTAACCTAGTGTATAATAAGTTAAATAGATGAGTGGGAAATCAATACTAATATTAATTAATATTATCTTTATGAGTGTTATTAATGTTATGCTTCCTTAAATCTAAAAGTCATCTAGAATAAGATTTGAAGAAAAAAAAAAGATTTGATAAGTGAAATAAAAACAAAATGAAGTGTTGTGCATGCTGGTGTTGGTGTTGACGGGAACTAGTACTCACGGGCTTCTCTTGACTCCTGCAGTTACGGACATAAACACACAAAAATCAAACCCCACAACGTAACACAATCCCCATTCATGCAAACTTAATTAATTAATTAATTAATGTTTTATAAATTATAAATCTTGATATACCTACCATATATATTGTTTTTCCAAACTAATTAAACTCAATCTTACTTTAACCAATTCTCTATTAGGCTTTATAATAACTCTCATTTTGAAACATTTCAATCCCACTAGAAAATTAGTTTGGATAATAATTAATTTAAAGAGAAGAAGAACATAATGAGACCAAAAACAAGTATGTTATATATAGTTAATTGGAGAATCATGATAGCTTTTTATTGAGACCACACAAAGTATTTGAATTGAAAAGAGACCACACAAAGTATATCAACTGAAAATGTTACTATAATATAAAAGTTTAACAGAAACTCCTCTAGTGTAATTTAGTTACTATTTGTCTATCAATGGTAATTTCGTTACCGTTCATTACCCAAATTGCTTATGATGCGCACTTACGACTGACAGTAGTTGCTTTTGATGGACCGATTAAGTTATTATTGATCGATGAGAGTTATATATTCTGATAATCAGTTACTACTGACGACCACTTAATTATCATTGTTGATCACTTCATGTTTTTTAAATGCGTACTCATGCACCGACTATATCCACTACAAAAACTACATCCTTTGTCCATGATGAGACTTGAAGCGTCAACTAGTTGAAAGAGACACGAATCCTACACTATGGTATTACTAGACTACATGCTCTTAATTTATTGGCCGGTTCCTACGTATGACAATTTTAATACAACTTCCCATCAACCACTAACGAGAATAAGATCCCGCCATTAGTGCTGCCACTGAACCCCCGCTAAGGAGGTAATGTGCCCTTGAAGCCCCTATAGTTCAAGCCGGGCTTTGCCCCCTAGCTAGCTTGACGAATGACGATATATAGAAAATTAGAATCGACAATAGTGTTGAATAAATGTGTAGCTGGTACCTTCTATCTTGTATCGATGTTTATTATCAGTGGAAGTGTGTGTTTCAATCAATTTAGTTTATTTATCATATGCATCATCCGATTGAGTTTAGGGTTTCCTTGTATGCCACCGTATTGGATAACTTACTTTTACGTAAGAGAGAGCTTCATATACAAAGTTAATTTTTTGTACAAAGTGTGACAAAAACACAATAGTAAAAAAAGACACAATGACAATTAAAAAAATTATAACTCACAATATAAATCGAATTTTAAAAAAGTGTTTCGGAGCCTTGTTCCTCACCTCGTCCTCTTTCATAAAAAAAAATAATCGAAAAAAAAATCTATCCGTAGGTTTATAATCGTCATACTCTAATAAAAGAGTAAATAATATGTCAGTTGATATTTAACTAGGTCATTAGCTTAACCGATGTAAATTATGAAAATTTATGTGCATAATAAGCGCTATAAATTATGAAAATTTATGTGCATAATAAATCATAGTAATGATTTTTTAGATTTTAACCAGAACATATAAATTGAATTGATAAGTTATTAGAATATTTTAGAAAGTATTTATATGCATAATAAATCATAATAATGTAATTAATTTTTTTTAAAATTCCAACTAGAATATTGCAAATTGTATTGGATATTTATATATATATTTTTTTCATTTTTTTTTGTTTTGTTTCATTATGAATGATTATGATTATAAATACAAATTGATGTAAATATTTAATTATAATTTTTTTCTTTTTTGTTTTTTTTCCTTTTAAATGTTTGAAATTATAATTCTAACTAAGTGTTAACATACTAGCTCCTTATACAAATATTAAAACAACTATTATATAATGTGGGGTTAAAAACTTTGCTAGTCTTCGATTTCAATGCAAACTGTTTGCGAACACTTCATTCAAATTTTAAAACAAATCTAATTTAGTCAAATTATCTCATTATCATTATTTTTATTACATGTCGTGCTAAATTTCAGCCCATGTAATACAAATAAATAAATTATCAAAATTATAATGATATGATGTGATTTTGTCTTATCACATAACAAGTTACACTTCATGTTCTTATATTTAATATTAATATTAATATTAATATTAATATTAATATTAATATTAATATTAACTTAGTTGAAGAATAAACAACTACATGTGATAAACCCTAATCCAACCTTTAGATGTATATATAATTTTATGTTATATATATCATTAAATTGGTTAGCTAGGATGATATATATATAACATAAAATTATATATACATCTAAAGGTTGGATTAGGGTTTATCACATGTAGTTGTTTATTCTTCAACTAAGTTAATACTAATTTTAAATATAAGAACGTGAAGTGTAACTTGTTATGTGATAAGACAAAATCACATCATATCATTATAATTTTGATAATTTATTTATTTAACTAATACCGTAAAAAAGAAATTAAAGATTTATGATTGAAAAAGGAAAGATCAAAGCCACCGCTAGCTAACATGTTGTGTCCAACCTGTTCAATAAAAAATGTCCCTTTCAAGTCTTTAAACCACCTCTATGCTTCAATTCATGTTCCATATATATGCATGTAGGCCCTTAAAGATATATGATAATAATATATTAAAATGTATTAGCATAATTTATGGGATAATATTAACACACACATACACACACCCTAAGTGGTACGGATACTTTATATGCATAATTTTATGTTAGTTATGTTAAAGGAGAGAAGTTTGTATAGTACATGTATAAGGGTTATTGTCATTGGTGTTTAAAGAGCCAATAGTCAACGGTTTATGGCAATAGGAGCAAGGATGATGATGATGAACCAAGAAGAGGAGATAATAAGAAAACAAAGACAGCAGGATAATGAAAGTGATCATGATGATGATGATGATCATGAAAACGACACCGTGATGCCTGGGTTTCGGTTTCATCCAACCGAAGAAGAGCTTGTTGAGTTCTACCTTCGCCGTAAGGTAGAGGGCAAGAAATTCAATGTTGAACTCATCACTTTTCTTGATCTTTATCGATACGACCCGTGGGAGCTTCCTGGTATACATCACTTAATTTACTTGGTTAATTCACTTGTTGTTTCTTGATCTTGTTCTTTGCAGTTCCATCATCAAATCTGATTCGTCTTTCGCTTTGAATATCCTTCTTGTTCTACAAGATAGTTTGTGTTTGTGTTTGTGTTTATGTATGTGTGCTATATCATATCTTATCTACTAGCTTTTTGTGTGTGTTAGGTTATTGCAAATAACACATATCAAATAACTTGAAGATAATACTTTATGCTTAATTTTGGCACTTGTTTCATGTTCATTTTTCATAAATTCTATCGATAAATAGCTCTTCTATAAGTGAGATTTGCAGTTCGGTTACCAGGTTTATCTTGAACTCTAATCTATTTCAAGATTATGAACTCTTCAATCTTGATTTTGTTTTAGATCTCGCGTCTAACTTATTCGATAATCAAACTTTGTTCATGACAAGATATCAAGATGAATAAGTGTATATATGCCCACAATTATTTAAATTTTGTTTTGCATATATAGTTTGTTTCTCATATGTGTGTTCTAAATCTTAACTATTTTTGTGGGTGTACATTAGGGTATTTTAGATAATATATAGTTCTTGATTTACATGTGTTTAAGTTTAGTGTTTGGTCTCTTTACATCTAACCTAATCTTTTTATATAAGTATTTTTTTTAAATTTGTTTTACATTGATATATGGTGCATCTATTTTATTCAAGCAACTTATAAGAAAAAGAAGTGTATATATATATATATATACGCCCATGATATGTGTTTTGTGTTACATGTGATTTGATGAACAGCTTTAGCAGCAATAGGAGAGAAAGAATGGTTTTTCTATGTTCCAAGAGATAGGAAATACCGCAACGGGGATCGACCTAACCGCGTGACAACTTCAGGTTACTGGAAGGCTACAGGAGCAGATCGAATGATCAGAACTGATGATCATAATTTTAAATCCATCGGGTTAAAGAAAACCCTAGTGTTTTACTCCGGAAAAGCTCCTAAAGGAATTCGAAGTAGTTGGATCATGAACGAATATCGATTACCCCAACACGAATTCGAAAGGTTACAAAAGGTATATTGTCGATCTAGCTAGCTCTACATGTATATATAGTAAGTTTACTAGTGTTTTTGTTATGCATATTTCTTTCAATTCTTTCCATATGTATATATATCTACAATATCTCATTAACTAATATTATTCAGTTGAAACAACCATAAACTTATGTACGTACCAATGTCACCGCTAGCTTTAAATGCATATATATATATATATACCTCTTAATTAATTTCCTTCTTTAAAAATCTACATATATCACCGCTAGATCTAAATGCTTGCAAGTATATATGTAAACACATACATGTTTTTTCATGAAATTAAACTAGCTAGCTAGTTTTTAACTTTTTATGTGTGGAAAATTGTTAGTTTTTTGGATATATTTTTCTTAACTACTAATGTTTTTTTGTTTGCAGGCTGAAATATCTTTGTGTAGGGTTTACAAGCGAACGGGAGTAGAAGACTATCCGTCTCTTCCTCGTACGCTCCAAACGAGGAGTAATGCCTCAAGACCATCATACTACAACAACAAGCCGCCACGATCACAGAAGCCGAGTTTTATCTGTTTTGAAGGCCAGTCTTCTCACCATACTGAAGAGATTACTAGCAACAACACGAGTGGTTGCATGACAACAAACATCGTTCGTGGTCTGTCAAACCCTATAAACTCCTCTGATTACAATAATGTGATTACGGCCACTCCTGCATCCATATTCCCTAACAATGTCGATGATCTCCATCGATTTTTAAGCTCACAACAAGCCCTAGACAATAGTGTGCCCTCTCAACTTCTTAATATGAACAACTATCAACTCAATGTTTGTTCTAACTATTCTCCAAATCTCTCTCCTGATAATTTGCTCCCACGACCACAACCACAACCACAACAAGAACTGCAGACGCACTTGCATCAACACACGTCACATCCCCCTAATTACTTTGCAGGAACGGTTCAAGGAACGTTTCCTGATCGACTTTGGGAATGGAACTCGATGTTGAGTGAAGCAAGCAAAGATTCTGTTGACCCTTTCAAGTAATTTGGTACAATGCTTATAATTAAGTTATATTATTGAAGTTGCATATATAGTGTCAACTTAACAACAATCAATGACTTGGATATAATCTGGTCATGTTGTAGGATCATTAGGTAGCTAATTGTGTCTTAAGTAATAAGGATGATTCATTATATATATGTACAATGACTTATTGATACGCTAGAGTTTTTGATTTTGAAGCAATAAACTTTCACCTTAAAGTTGTTTTTCAGGAGATACATATGTATGTTGGGACTTGAGGCCACGTAACTCCAGGACCTAGCTAGCTAGACGTCAAGACTTGAAGCTCATATATGTACCGCATAACACGTACCTTTTTAGTCTAACGGTATCATTGACCATTAACTCGAATGGTATGATATTGAATGTAGTATTAGGCTATCCAAAGTGTTGCCCCGGTAGGTAGCCAGTGCATGAGGTACATGGCCATCAGAGGCGGACATAAGAATAGTTCAGTTGTAGCCCGGACTACAGCTAAACTTCTCGTGCATAATTTAAAATTTGATGTTTTTTTTTTTGTTTTATGTTTAAGATACACATTAGCAGTTAAAAGGATACCCCTGAACAATCAAACAAAATTTTAGTGTCAAGTTTTTTAAAAAAGTGTTAAAAAAATAATGATATTAGTTAAAATGGTCTAAATTTGTTAATATTTTTCAAGGAAATGAAAATAAAACTCCAGATATTGATAATAATATGCAAGAAAAATGATGTTTTTTATGAGTGTATGTAAAAAAAATTTGTACGAATGTACGTAAAAAAATTGTATGAGCGTAGAGCAATTTTTTTTCAGGGATACCCCTGGTATTTCGGACTAGCTCCGTCACTAGTCGCCATGCATATGGGGGAGGCGCCGACGAGAGTGGCTTGCATTTGGTTCTCCGCATCCCTCCACAACACCTATCCGTTGGTTTTTGTTCTCGCATACAATTAGTTAAATTAAATGTATTAATTAAGTAAAATGTGGGGGGTAGTGTTGATTGTAAAATGTGAAAATATGATGTGTCATATTGACTATGCAATATGCCAATATATCACCCACCATTTGTTTTCATGATGAAATGCTTTCAAAATAACAATTGTAAGATTTTCTAAATTACTAGCTAGGATATACTTTATAAGCTAAAATGTCTATTATTATTATTATAATTATTATTATTATTATTATTATTATTATTATTATTATTATTATTATTATTATTATTATTATTATTATAAACAGGCGGTTAATTTAATCTTGAAAGACTCTTGGATCATTGTTGCAATCAATTCATCATAAGTGTCATGAATTTTATGTTTAATGGTTGATTTGATGTTTATAATTTACTCACCAGAATATATATAATATATTGAAATACTAGGTTTAATACCCGTGCGTTACACACGGGTTAAATAATAATATTTATAAATATTATTATTATTTTTAAAGATTTGTAATTTGTAAATATTTAATATTTAATGATATTGGTCCACCAACTCATGCATGACACTTAATATTTTCCCTCTTAAACTTCCTAATATGAATTTAAAAAATTTCCCTCAAAATTTGCCCCTAAAATCTTAATTTATTAGATAGATGTATAAGTTTCACACCTAAAGAAGTTTAAGGTAAAAGTTGAGAGAAAAAGTAGAGAGTGAAAGATATATAGCAACGTGAGTGATACGACTGGACTGGGTATCCAACCTGCAAGCCCACTGGTTTCTAATGAGTCAACAGCCCAGTCATCAACTGCAAGGCCCAAGAGGACAATTGCCAAACCTGGAAGATACATGGAGTAGTCTACAAGTTAATTTGCTTTGTTTTGTCACATGTTTAATTTTACAAGTATGCATTAGTGGGTTAGTGTTAGTAGTTATTTCCTGGATTTAAGGTAGTAGAGTAGTGGGTGAGTTAGGATTGCATGCATATTTAAATTCTGTAATTTCCCTTTTGAAAGTAAGAAGAAAATCGTTCCAAAAATCCTCTCTTGCTCTATCTAATTCTCTTGGGAGTTAACCCACTCAATACCGATTCATCATGCCTCCACGCAAAGAGACTTCATCATTGGATGAATCCTCTTCACCCACCGTCAATGAACAACTTGCTATTCTCATCGCCTCCTCAAACCAAAACTCATCCGCATTCGCAGAACTCATTGATCAAACAAAAAACCTCAATCTCAAAATTGATAAAGTTTTTGATCAACTAACAGCCGAATCCTCCAATACCACAAAACACCACCGCCAAAAATCACCCACTCGCCATCACTCACCACACCGAAATCATAACCCCCTTCCCCCAAAAATCAGCCTACCAATTTTTGATGGTTCAAATGCACTGGACTGGATTTTTCAAGTAGAAAATTATTTTTCATACTACCAAATGCCCGATGAGGAAAAGCTGTCACTCTCAGTTTTCTATTTCATTGGTGATGCACTCTCTTGGTATAATCACCTCGCAAAGAATGATATGTTATCAACTTGGACAGCATTCAAACGTGAACTCGAGTTACGTTTCGGCCCGTCCACTTATGAAAACCATGAAGCAACCTTGTTCAAACTCAAACAAACATCCATAGTGGCAGCCTACAAAACAGAATTTGAAAAGGTTAGCAATCGGGTCGTTGGTCTTACACAACAGGCCCTACGTAATTGCTTCATTTCAGGTCTCAAACCTGAAATTCAAAGTGAGTTGGCTATATTAAAACCAGTTACACTACACCAGGCTTATGCCTTGGCTAGTTTGGTAGAACATAAACTCCAACAAAACCAAAAGCCCAAATCAACCTTTTACCCTAAGCCCAACAATACATCTTGGTCCACCCACCCTTACTCTTCATCTGTTACAGCAGCCTCCATCAACACCACTCCGATTAAAACTCCCTTGCTACCCACCCCAACAACTACACCGATCACCACGCCAACCACCATGTCAAAGCAACTTCCATTCACTAGACTTTCGGCTGAAGCACTCCAACAACGCCGAAAAGATGGGTTGTGCTTTAAATGCCCAGAAAAGTTCTTCCCAGGCCACAAATGTTCACCACCCCAATTTCTTCTTATTGTCGACAACGACGACTCGGAAGAAATGTCACCAGAAACAAACACAGAAACCAATACCCAACTACAACCACCAGAGTTTCTCTCATTGTCACAGGCAGCGTTTTTTGGTATGTCATCATCCCAGACATTACGTATCACGGGACACATTAACTCAACACCAGTCATAATTCTAATCGACTGTGGCAGCACCCACAACATCATCCAACCCAGAATTGCAACCAACCTCAATCTGACTACAGAACCAATTACACCATTTGAGGTCATGGTAGGCAATGGTCAACACATTCAATGTCAAGGTTTTTGCCCAAAGGTGTGCTTACAACTTCACAAATCTCAATTCATAGTCCCATTCTTCATTTTACCAGTGGAAGGTGCAGACGTGATTTTAGGAGTCGCTTGGTTGGGCACATTAGGCCGTGTATCAGCAGATTTTTCAGTACCAGAGTTGTCATTCACAAAAGATGGGTCACAATGCACTCTTAAAGGAGAACCCTTTGTGCAGCAGGTCACTTCAAGCTCTCTATCGTCACTGGTTCGTCATAAGTCGGTAGCTTCATTACACACACTACTATACCAACCCCAATCTCCAACTGTCCCAACCCAATCACACTTAACCCATGTCGATCCACAAGTTCAACTCATACTTCAAACATTTCACATATTGTTTGATGAAACCCATACACTACCACCAAACCGCCCCCATGATCACCATATCCCACTTTCTAACCCAGATACAAAAATAAATGTCAAACCCTAACGATACCCTCATTTTCAGAAGCAAATTATGACCGACTTGATTAAGGAAATGCTGCATAATGGTATAATTCGCCCAAGTCAAAGTCCTTTCTCATCACCCGTCTTGTTAGTCAAGAAAAAAGACGGAACCTGGGGCTTCTGTGTTGATTATAGAGCTCTAAATGCAGTAACAGTCAAAGATCGATTTCCAATCCCAACAATTGACGAGTTGTTAGATGAACTCCATGGTTCATCAGTGTTCTCAAAAATCGACTTGCGATCCGGCTATCATCAAATTCGAGTAGCCAAAGAAGACATTCACAAAACTGCATTTCGAACCATGGACGGACATTACGAATTTCTCGTAATGCCTTTTGGCCTCACAAACACCCCATCAACTTTTCAGACGGCTATGAATGACCTTTTTAGATCTGCGTTACGTCGATTCGTGTTGGTATTTTTCGATGATATTTTGTTCTATAGCAGCTCAATGGAACAACATCATCATCACCTAAGGTATGTACTGCATACATTGCTATCTAACCAATTTCAAGCAAAACCTTCAAAATGTGTATTTGCAGTACATGAGTTGTCCTTTTTGGGTCATCGTGTTTCGGGGGAAGGTGTTTCACCCGAACCAGACAAGATACTTGCAATTCAACAGTGGCCAACACCCAATTCTATCACAGCATTAAGAGCCTTTTTGGGCTTAACATGCTATTATAGAAGATTCGTTCAACACTATGCGAAACTTGCAGCACCATTGACGGATCTTCTAAAAAAACAAGCCTTTTCGTGGTCTCCATTGGCCCAATCAGCCTTTGCAACATTAAAGGCTCAAATGGAGAGACTAGTAACCTTGGCCCTCCCAGATTTTTCAATGGAATTTGAGGTTACTACTGATGCATCCGGGGTTGCAATAGTAGCTGTATTATCCCAAAACAACCGACCAATATCCTTCTTCAGCAAGAAATTATGTGCATCAATGCAAGGGCAGTCCACTTATACTAAGGAACTGTATGCAATTTCAGAGGCTGTCAAAAAGTGGAGACAATATCTATTGGGACGTCGGTTTAAAATTTACACTGACCACCATAGCCTCAAACATATTGTCAAACAGGTAATTCATACACCTGATCAGCAGAAGTGGATAACTAAGCTTATGGGGTACGACTTTGAAGTCATTTACAAGCCCGGTAAAGAAAATATGGTAGCTGATGCTTTGAGTAGAGTCGAATTAGCTTCCTTTCTAGCCTTTTCTCATCTAACTTCTCCATGGCTAGACGAAATTCGAACTTATTTTGCTACTAACCCAGTTGGAAAAAAAAAATTGTTTCACCAAGTATCAAGTGATCCGGGTTCATTTCCACATCACAGCATCCGCGATGGGTTACTTTACATCCATGGACGCATAATGGTTCCAAAAATTCAAGGTATTCGAACTTCTTTACTTGAGGAATTTCATTCATCATATTTGGGAGGTCACTCGGGTATACAAGCAACTTTTAAACGGATTTCAGCTTGTTTTTCATGGTTAGGACTAAAAAAGGATGTTACATCCTTCATTCAAAATTGCACAATCTGTCAAACTACTAAAACACCAAACCACAAACCTTATGGTCTTTTACAACCGTTACCGGTTCCCGAATCACCATGGAAAGATATCTCAATGGATTTTATCACTCACCTTCCTTTATCAAAAGGAAAAACAACTATTTGGGTCATTGTAGATAGATTTTCGAAGTTTGCACACTTTCTTGCTCTACCTACAAACTATACGGCTACCTCATTGGCCAACTTGTTCTTAAAAGAGGTATATCGTTGTAACAATCCCGGTTTTGGGCCCGAATTTTTTTTTAAAACCCATTAAGCTTGGCCCAACCATTATTGGGCTTAGGCCCCACTTAAGTTATTGGACTTGGCCCAACCCTTATTGCGCTTAGGCCCAACTTAAATTATGGGCTTGGCCCATGTAAGTTTACTATAAGTACCGATGACGAAACCCGTCATATTAAATACCCGGATACGCGTAGGAATTTATTTCTACTACCATGAGTTAGATAGACATTTCCTCACTAATATCTTTAGCATTACCAATTGTTGGACTATATAATTAAATTACACTTATAACATACGCTAGGTAACGAATTAATAAAGATACCAATTTTATTAACCTAATAGCCACTAGACAACCTTGTACACATATATAAATATATACATGCATACGTACAAATGCATATATATATATGTGATCATACACAAAACTAATATAATTATCAAAACCAATAAAATCTCATGCAAACACATAAATAAATATTTGCACACTAGTCACCCAACTTATAAAAACCAACACCCACATTATATAAAAATCAACCCATTCAACATATATAACCACACATGCATACGTGAACATACATGCATACATGTATATATATATATAGGAGATGTATACTATGAAAACCTGATTTAAAGAGAAAACTCATGAAACTCTATTTGTGGCTAAGATCAAGCCACATGATCTCTTCCTTCCTTTTTTGTCTTATCTACTGAGGGTTATTAATGTCATTTACTCGTCCCATATCTCCTTAAAATCTGACATTACATTGGTTATCCCCATTGATAATTCATAATTCAAATCACAAAATTCAAACTCTTCTCTCTCACTCTTCAAGAACTAATGCCTCTTCCTCTTAAAATCATCTTCATCGTCAACGTTTCCAGATCGTCGTTCATATTAAAAATTTGATTATGCTTCCAGATCGCCGTACATCTTCAACATCAACGTTTCCTAATCGCTGATTGCATCTTAGAGATGTCGTTGCCATTGCGTTTCATATCGCCGTTCCTCTTAAAAATGATTATGCTTCCAGATCTACAACCTACGCCCGGAGATGTGAGTGTGGATGGAGGCGGAAGTGTTCTTGCTGTCTCGGTTCCTTTTTCCGACGTCTCTTCCGGCTGTCTAGGTTCCTTTTTCCGGCGTCTCCTCCGGCGAAACAAGGTTCGTTTATTTATCATTAAAAACCAATAATCTCTTTTAACCCGTCTCTACGTTCGAAACTGGTAGAGAATCGGATCGTTTTGGGTTAATATATTGGATTGTAAATGTAGTGTTTTGGGTTAGCCGGAGTAACTGCCGGAATGACCGGAACTGGTCATCCGCAAAAGCAGAGGGAAAGGTGGGCTGGGTTTATATAATTTGATAATTACACTTTTGGCCCTTATTCTTTGATGTTGTTATTATTTAATAACTCAAGTTTTAACATGTTTTCTTATTATTTACATTTTTGGCACAAAATTTAGTTTTGTTAATAATTAATCAATTTAAGTAAGGATATTATTTAATTTAAAACATATGTATAAAAGTTAGAAACATGCCAAATTCTCTTTATGAAATCACCTATTTGTAATTAGATTACTTATAATTCTTAGTTGATTTAATGTAAGCAAGAAATTTAGGAAAGTTATGGGTTTTTTTTTATTATTATTATTTTGTAACAAATGTATATAGAGTATTAGTTAGTTTTCAGCACGTTGTTTAATTTCTTTATTTTTATTCTTTTATATTTAACTTATGTAACACGATGTAAGAAAATATGTAACACAATGTAACATATATATGTTACATTGTGTTACATATTTTATTAAAAACTAAAAAAATTACATGTGAGTACATACGTTATGTTACATTGTGTTACATATTTTATTAAAAAACAAAACTAGATGGATTAAGTGTCAATTCAGACATGTTACATCATGTTACACATTCTATTAAATCTGGAAAAAAATTTACGTTTGTTCAAACGTAATGTTATATATGTCACATTGTGTTGCATATTTTATTAAAAACTGAAAAAATTTACATGTTAGTTCAGACTCAGTGTTACATATTTTATCAAGAACCGAAGCATGTATGAAGCATGATTGAAATTATGTAACAATATGTATGAACTCACATGTATTTTTTTATCAATTTTAATAAAATATGTAACACAATGTAACACATGTAACATGTCTGAAGTGAACGTAATTCATTCAGTTTTATTTTTAAAAAAATATGTAACAAGATGTAACAAACGTAATCCATTAAGTTTTGTTTTTAAAAAAAATGTAACGTGATGTAACAAACGTAATCCATGGAGTTTTGTTTTTTGTTTTTATATAATATGTAACACGATTTAACAAACGTAATCTATTCAGTTTTGTTTTTTGAAAAATTATGTAAAATGATGTAACAAGATTTAACATGTCTAGACTTACACTTTAATCCATCTAGTTTTGATATTTAGAACTTTGTAATAAATTGAAATTGTGATGTATATATTAAGGGCATATATTTTTATGTAACATATGTAACGGTTTTTATGTAACAGTATGTAACTTATGTCATTTTGATTTATTGCTTTTTTTTAACTTTAAGTTAAATATGTAACATATGTAACGGTTTTTATGTAACACGATGTAATAAAATATGTAACACGATGTAACATATGTAACTTGTCGGATTGACACTTAATCCATCTAGTTCTTTTTTGTAGGTAAAGGAACTTTTGTATCAGTTTTGTAGATGAAGAGATTATCAAGAAACGAAGCATGTATGAAGCATGATTGAAACTATGTAACACTATGTAACAAACGTAATCCATACAGTTCTGTTTTTTAAAATATATGTAACACGATGTAACAAACGTAACTCCTTCAGTTTTTAATAAAATATGTATCACGTTGTAACATATGTAACACGATGTAACAAACGTAATCAATGGAGTTTTGTTTTTATATAATATGTATCAAGTTGTAACATATGTAACACGATGTAACAAACGTAATCCATGGCGTTTTGTTTTTATATAATATGTAACACGATGTAACAAATGTAATCTTTCAGTTTTTAATAAAATATGTATCACGTTGTAACATATGTAACATGATGTAACAAACTTAACATGTCCATTTATTTTTGTTAATATGTAACAAGATGTAACAAACCTATCAACTAGTGTAACAATGTGTAACAAACGTATCAGCTAATGTCATTGAAATAAAAAAAGTAGGAGAGAGAAATTATAAAGTATGTGAGAGAAATTATATTAAATTGAAAAGTAAGAGAGAGAAATTATATTAAATAAAAAAAGTAGGAGAGATAAATTATATAAAATTAAAAAGTAGGAGAGATAGTGTACTTGTGCCATGAAGTCAAATGACTATAATGCCCTTATTGTACTTTTTATTAATAAATAATTAGATAAAAAGTCAAATTTAATAAGAGCCATTGATCTAATAAGATCAATGGCTATGGTAAGGTTTCTTGGGTTTTCTTGATATAAGGGAGTTTCCATTCTAGCCATCCCCTATATATATATATATATATATATATATATATATATATATATATATATATATATATATATATATATATATATATATATATATATATATATATATATATATATATATATATATATATATATATATATATATATATATATACATATTAACAAACCCATTAAATAAACACCTACACTTATATACAATTACACATACAATCAACACACAATATTACCTCCATACAACCATTATTATTTACCCATCATAATAAACATTCAAACATATATATATATATACACGCATCCATGCGTACGCATACATATATGTATATATATGTATTTTTCTTATAAAACCTAGCTAACATTTATATAAAAACCACACAACTAAACTACCAACTAACAAATTAAAATAACAAAACCTAATTAATAAAAATGACACTTCTACTCTACCTAAAACCTATTGTCTCCTACGCACCCACACACCACCCACTTGCCCAATGCATGTCACCACCTTGCTTGGAAGCTTCACCATAATCTTCCACTAACCAAGGCCAAGATTTGACCCTTCTCTCCCCTCTCCTCCTCTTCTTTTTCAGCTGATTTCAACACACACACACACATCTCACAATCTCATCTTCCTACTACAACACAAACATACAACTCTCTCAAGTTCTCTCTAAAACTATCAAGCATTCTCCACTTCAAGAACTCAAAACTCAGCCATAACAAGCACTAAGGTCGACCAACAACACCACGCCATCAACCACGAGCCAAGTGAAGCCACGGGTGCAACGAGAACAACAACCGAGCAAACCGAAGCACGAACCGTTCGTCCCACGAAGAAGCACATCGAGACCAGCCCACGACCAGCCCTGTTCCAGTTGATTTCCAGCCTCCCTTGTGACTCTCATACCACCCCAAGTGCACCCCCACTCACTCCCAACCTCAAGGTAACGGGAAAACACCCGAAAGTGCACTATACGTGCACAAAACGTTCATTTTTACACATAAAGAATACCAACACTTCCCATATATTTTTGAACACCTCCAAACACTTATTTTTCAGTAACAAAATTATTAAAAACCATAAAACCATTTTCTAAACAAAAATATACAAGTTTGACTAAAATAGTCAAACTATACACTTTATTTTGAGAAAAACAACACCACCAAACTAACAACCTTGAAAACATGATTTTATAATTTCTGGAGTTTCTTTATAATAAAATATGGTTAAAAAATAAATTTAATGATTTTTGGAGTTGTACATTAATTATTATGCATTTTTGAATATAGAAAATGGATAAATACACTAATATTCACAAAAACGTATGGGGAGTATAAAAATACAAAAAATTGTTATCTTACTGATATAAATATGTGTATAGGTGAATATGACTGATTATGATTGATTGTTGATGGGTGTACATAAAAATCGAACAATAACCGAAACTAAAACGTACAAAACAATGAAAATACCAAAAATGTAAAAATACCAAATTTTTATTATATCAGTAGCTTAAATATGTTAAAAATAAGTTAGAAAATAAGTTTCATAAATTTTCTAAAAAGAATGTAATTACTACGAATTTTTGAATGTTTAATGGGATTAAAATACAAAAATTCGTATAAAATAATTATGGACACTTTGGGCCAAACTTACAGAACCTAAACACATATATAAGTATAACATAACTATTGTAAGACCTAAAATGTTACCAAGGACCTCCTAAGCGTAAAACGTAATCTTAACCGAACCGAACGCGTTAAAAACACGAAACCTAACGAAACAAGAAAAATCTGATATTTTATAATTCCAGAAGCTTTTATATATAAAAACTAAGTATCCCAACAAGTTTCATAGTTTTTATAAGCCTAACCTATTTATTATGAATTTTTGAATATAAAAGACTAAGTAAATGGTAAAAAGCACAAAAATTAGAAAAATACATTTTAAGTTAAAAGACCACTTTTAAACAGTAGGATATGACCTAAAAATATATTTTGAGGGATAAAAATAATTAAAAGGATGCTTTGTAAATAAATCGTTCATACGTCGGTTACACACGCGTTAAAATACGAAAATGACCAACGAAACTTAAAACTCAACTTTTGGACTATAAAGCACTTAGTTACTGATTAAATAAGCTATAACCAAAATTTCAAAAATTTAAGAAGTACCAATTATTTTATACAAATTATTTAAGTTTAAAAACCCGTAAACCGACAACTACTAAAATAATTTGTAGAAAATAATTGAAACACCTAAAACCATGAAACACCATATATTACAGTAACTAAGACCCCTTTAACTTAATATAAGAGCCCAAGATGAAAATAAGCTCAAAAACCCAAATCATAACCCGATACGTAGCGATTTACCGTAACCGGAGAAACCGGTGAACTCGAAATCTACCCCGAACTTGATAAACATTTTAAAACCAGTAGGTTAACCTTAAAATATGTATAAGACCAATACACATCACAACACACCTATAGATGGGAAGTTATAACTAAAAACCTAACTTTAGGGCTAAAAGTGTCTATATAACAAAGTCGAGGGACCAAAAGCGACAACACTTAAACTTTATGATTTTTATAAAGAATAAGATAAATACCTACTTGAATAAACTGAAACAATATGGATTTAAGTGTGAGAATGAGAACAAACCAACGAGAACACTAAAACGACTATATAACCGAAAGACGAACGCACCCGTAATGGAACGCGCGTAGACTTATATATTTTAGAATCTAACTTGACTAAACTAAACATAGGAAGCCTGCTAGGAGGTAGGACTCTCACGCCAACGGTACATTAGAAACTTTGAGCAAGCTACAGGTGAGTTCATGAACCCCCTTTTTACGTAACACTTTTGGGGCTGATACATACCTACTAAACTTATTTATATAAACTGATTTTCATGGTGTAATACATCTGCTACGCTTGTCCCCGAACGTTGGTACAACTTTCGGTAGCCATTAACTTCTTGCAGGAGCCCTTTGAAATGTGAATAGTACTATTTGGGAATCCCCCGCGTACAGTGGCATACCCCCCCCCCACTGAGGTTGAAAACCGTTACGCCACATGTTCAATGATATGGCGGTGCTTAGCAGAGCACGTTAGCCCACTTTGGGTTAGGGGACTATTATTTATTGTATTCGGGTTGGGTATAATCCGAACAGGTTTGGCTACATATATTGTCGACCGTACACCATAAAATATAATGTTTTAGTGTCATAATTTTTACTAAACCATGAGCTCACCAACTTTATGTTGACGTATTTTTGGGTATGTATTTCAGGTATTTAGACGATTTATCGATGGAAGTATACAACTAGACTTTATAACATTGGATGTGCATTTAGACACGGTTGATAGCTTTAGAAGACCCCGATTAGAAGAAACACGCAAAGATTATAGACGAATTATAAAAGACCACTTGGGAATAGCAACTAGCCTCACTGCTTTTGTTAGAGTTTATTATTGTACCCTTTAATGTACACCTAGATTACACTTATATTACGTGTAAACCTATGGCCCACTATCAATGCATACATAGTTTCCGCTGTGTTTTGTTGGATATTCAATCGTCACGGCCCACCCCCTTGGTCAGGGTGTGACAATCGTCTACACGGTTTACCCAATTCTATCGTGTCGGATAGAGACCCATTGTTTGTCAGCAGATTTTGGAAAGAATTGTTCAATCAGTTGGGCACAAAGTTACTACATTCAAGTTCATACCATCCACAAACCGATGGCCAAACGGAAGTGGTGAATAGATGTCTTGAATCATATCTTCTTCGTGCATTTGTTTTCAATGAACCATCTAAATGGGAAAGATATCTCTACCTTGCTGAGTTTTCGTACAATACTAGTCATCATACTTCAATCGGTATGACACCATTCAAAGCAATCTATGGTCAAGACGTAAAGGCAATTCATGAATATCAACCGGGTACCAACAAGACTGCTACTATTGATACTTCATTGGCTGAACATGCAAGATTGATTGCTCTGCTAAAAGTTAATTTGTCTATTGCAAGAGACAAGATGGTCAAACAAGCTAACAAACATCGACTAGACAAAGAATTTGCAGTCGGCGATTTTGTTTATCTTCGTTTGCAACCGTACAGGCAGAAAACAGTGGAGAACAGGGCGAACCAGAAACTATCTAGAAGATTTTATGGTCCTTACAAGATAATTGAACGGATAGGTAATGTTGCTTATAAACTTGAATTACCAACAGGATCGCGAATTCATCCGGTATTTCATGTTTCACTACTAAAGAAGAGTTTAACAACAACTCCATCAGCTGAGTCACTTATACCAGCAACATTGATCGAAAGGGAAGTTCTGGATCTACCTGAAGAAATATTGCAAATTCGTTGGGACCCAAAGGGAGAGGAAGAATTATTGATTAAATGGAGTAATAAAAGTCTATAAGATGCAAAATGGGAACCAAAAGAGAAGATACAAAGGGAATTTCCATTCTTTAACATTGAGGACAATGTTAGTTGTCAAGAGGGGGGTGATGATACGACTGGACTGGGTATCCAACCTGCAAGCCCACTGGTTTCTAATGAGTCAACAGCCCAGTCATCAACTGCAAGGCCCAAGAGGACAATTGTCAAACTTGGAAGATACATGGAGTAGTCTACAAGTTAATTTGCTTTGTTTTGTCACATGTTTAATTTTACAAGTATGCATTAGTGGGTTAGTGTTAGTAGTTATTTCCTGGATTTAAGGTAGTAGAGTAGTGGGTGAGTTAGGATTGCATGCATATTTAAATTCTGTAATTTCCCTTTTGAAAGTAAGAAGAAAATCGTTCCAAAAATCCTCTCTTGCTCTATCTAATTCTCTTGGGAGTTAACCCACTCAAAAAGGGTACATCAGTGAGTTTTGTGTTTCCTTACATTTACAAGATCGCCTTAATCTTCTATTATAGAATAAGCCGGGTAATCGTAAATTCTTAACTACTTAACAAAACAATAGTAGTTAAGAGATTAACTAAAACTTAAAAAGAAACTCAATTATGCTACTCAATACTACTCGTGCGGCACGTGTTAATAAAAAAAGTTTCATGTTTCACACATTACGGTGAAAATTCGTATTGTGTCGAGTATTAAAAGACGGATATATATCCGAACATAGAGGTCAATGATAACTAAAGTTGTAAAATATGGCAAAATAGATTAGGGGGTCAAAGTTATAATTAAGTTGGGTGACTCATCAAGAGTTAGAATGATTAAAAGTTAAAGTTGGAGGGTCAAATTAGTTGTAAATATGTAAAACTTGAGTAGTTAATATGTAAAAGTAAAATAGGGGTCAAAATTGTAAGTGACTAACTCATCATGAGTCAAAATAATAAAAAGTCAAAGTTAGATGGTCAAAGTCTTAAGTATGTCAAAATTGAGTAGGGATTAGAGTCACAAAATGCAAAACTTGTAACTGGAATATTCCAAATTGAGTCGTAAATATGTAAAAAAAAGTAGGAGGTCAAAGTTGTAAGTTAGCTAACTCATCAGGACTCAGAATGAAAAAAAGTCAAAGTTAAAGTTTAAAGACGTAAATATATCAAAGTTGAGAAGAGAGGCTAAAGTCGCCAAAGTGAGAAAGTGGTCTGTGGCACTATAGCCACTGACCTTGTCAAATAGAAGTATATAAAATAATTTCCTCGAATATATTGATCGGTGACAAAGAGCCAATAAAAAAAATATATAAAATGTGTTTAGTCACCTTAGCTAGCTTGGGTAAGTAAAGTATCTAACAACGTAGAATTGGTGGATGACGTTTGATTAACTTGATTAAAAAATCAAATAATTAACATTTAAAGAAATTATTGTATCACTCTATTGTCTGTTGGCTGTGAAAGTTTGATAGAACTAAACTAAGAATTAAGAAAAACGTTGCAAAGCAAATTAATTGTTACAACTTATGGATTGGAAATGGATCAACTCTGGGGTTTAGGTAACGGAAAGATATATCTAAGGCTTAATACATTGGAAACTACATAATCTTATTCAGTTTATAATCTTATTCAGTTTAAAAATGCTTGTTAAAACGTGTAAATAACTAGATTCACATGTAATTATATTAGATAGTGATAGATCAACTACGGATTGTGATGACCAAGGCTAAACCAACGTCGTAACTCGTTATTCCATTTATAAACATAAGTTACAAAAAAGTTTATGAGACAAACAGAAAGAATCATTAATTAATAAACATTCATTACCTTATAAACAATTTCAATATCCAAGAACATTCACACATACATGTCTAGTGTATCAAAAACCTTAAACATATGAAATCAATCACTCACCATCCACCCGGAGATGATCGCGGGTGGTTTAGTGTTACTTGCATACTTTCGCATTATTTATAATGCTTTTAGTATTCGTTTTGATCATATTTCATTCATTATTACACTTATTATCATATATTTTTAGAAAATGCAAGTTTTGATGTGATGGAATCCACATTGTTTAGGTGGGGGGCACAAGTGAATGCAGGAGCTTTCGGAAGATCGATCTTTGATAAAAGTGATTGAAGGCATTTACAAATTTGTAATGAATATTTGGATTAACAGGGGTGCAGCTTTTAAGGGACGAGAGATGGTCACGGACCCTCACTTTTTTCCGTTCGAATTAATGTTAGTCGGTAGTTGATTTATATATATATATATATATATATATATATATATATATATATATATATATATATATAGGGGAGAGATTTTCTACAAATGACTAAAACTCTAAAAAGACTAAGAAGCGATCTGGGACGTTAGATTTAGGGTGTTTACGGTCAAGATTAACGCGGTGGCAATATTGTAAATATTATGATGTTTTTAATGACGCGCGATAAGGTTCCGGGGTAGATTAGTCATTGTGCGTTTTCAACATGCATATAAAAAACACCATAACTGAACATCTCAGCATCGCGCTGTGAAAAAACACCATAACTGAACATCTCAGCATCGCGCTGTGATAAAACACCATAACTGAACATCTCAGCATCGCGCTGTGAAAAAACACCATAACTGAACATCTCAGCATCGCGCCAAATAAAACACCATAACTAAACATCTCAGCATCGCGCTGTGAAAAAACACCATAACTGAACATCTCAGCATCGCCCCAAAAAAACACCATAACTGAACATCTCAGCATCGCGTGTATAAATGACGAAGATGCCCCTCCGTGTTTTTTTTCTCTCATTGCCACGTGCTTGTTGTTGATTGCTTCCTACACTTCTTAGAGTTTTGAGCCTTTTTAGAAAATCCCCAATCTATATATATATATATATATATATATATATATATATATATATATATATATATATATATATATATGTATATATATATATATTAGGTTTGATCCCCTTGAAACAAAGCGTTACAACGTTGAGTTCCCTTGGCTTCAAATCACTGTTTGGATATATGACTAAATGATTTTTTTTGTCGTGTTTAAAGTTTTGCTAAAGTTTACCTAGCCCATTAAGAAGATTATTGGCAACTTTTAATATTGATAAAGCCCATTCGAAATACCATAAGAATTTAAACGGTTTCGGGATCACGAAATAGAGGAACAAAAAGGATTATTTCTATGCATTTTATCTAGAGGAATGAGCAACAGAAACATGAAGGAAAATCATTTTTGATGGCTTTTGGTGTAATTATTTGTTTCTAGTTTCGTAAGTCAATTTCATGTTTAATTTCTTATTTGAATTGTTCAATCTATTCGTTATGTCCTGCTAGAGGCCATTAGTTTTGGCAACTGGGTATTATTTTTTTTTGTTTTGATTCATACTCATATGTGAAACGCTTATTGATTTGCTTATTGAATGGATTGGTTTGCATAGTTTCTTGGTCTTAGAAACCGGGTTTCAACCCAGTGTAAAATTAGAATGCTAATGAAACTGAGATTTGGCGCCGCTCACTAAATTCTATGGTTAATAAAATTTGTAAATCGGTGGTTCCTGTTTGGAAAAGAATAAACAGAATAGCTAATAACATAAAAACATATCCAAGTAAAGTATAAAGGAAAAGCTGATATGCTGCCTTGATCCTTCTTTGTCTCGAACACCATACCCCTATAATAATGGTAGAGATCACCTCTTTAATTGTTCTACTAAAGTTTATCACTTTTTAAAGCCCTAACAAAGTTTTAATAATTGATCAAAGAACAATTAACTACTTGTGCTTGTCTATGAGCTAAATTTAGCTATGCAAATCTCCTCTTCTAATAAATCGCTAACCCATTTCTCCACATTGCGCCACATGTCGCCACCAGAATCATCCTCACATTTCATGTCATCATTCTATTTTTAAATGCTATTATTATCATCATTTATTACTGTTTTATGTTACCATATTATTCAACTATGTTTTCTTATTTACATTATTTATAAGAATTATGGATAGGTTAATCATTTTTTCAATACTATAAAACAATATTTACATTTTATCGTTTCATCCCGTGGGTACCCACGGGTATTAAGCTAGTTATGCAATATAGTTAAACATTCCGAATGGTGTGAGCATTTAATCATAATCGGTAAATTTATAATTGCAATCCGCACGCTAAGATCCGACCAATCAATGAACGCCGTTTGGTTGGACTTTAGATGATGGGGATGTTCGAACGGCGTGGCGTCTAGTATTGATACGAGTCATTTAATAAACCGAAACACTACACCGCAATCTTTTAATGATCATAAACCGAATCAAACCTAGAAATAACCCTTGTGTTAAAACTATTTTATCAAACTTGAATTTTCCTTAAAGTTACTTTATTTCACAATCATATTTCCAAAATGTAGTTTAATTTACTTTAGTTTCCTTTAATATTAATATTAAGTTTTAATTTTTTTAAAAACCCCTTTTCTATTATCCTACATGCACTTAATCGTTAGTATTAAAATTGTTAACACGTATCTCTAAGGACACGTATCCTACTTTTACTTATACTAGTAGGTTTCACTTTATATATTATTTAGTGGATTCAACATTCATCAAATTGGCGTATTTGTCGAGGATGCGGCAAATCTAACTGTTTTGTGCCAAGATTTTTTAGTATAGGTACACAATTATATTATCACCATGGTAACCGAGCAAACACTTCAACAACGGGAAAACCACAATGTTACACAATAAACACTATGCATCAATTACCCTGTCATGGAGAACTTTGAGCAAAAATATGGTCTCATTCGTCTATTATTCGTTTTGTGAGGCCTCAAGAATGAAGACCCTTACATGTTCTTAACGGAATTCCCTGTTGTGTGTTTTGAAATGAAACCACACAATGTTACTGAAGACCAAATCAAGCTTAGGGTGTTTCCCTTTGCTCTGCAAGACTCTGCTAAAGAATGGTTCTACTACCTAGGGGTGTTCATTATTCGAATACGATTCAAATTATTCGAAATTCGATTAGAGCCATTCGAAATTGACTTTCGGTTATTCGAATTCGATTTGCATTCGATTCGAAATTTCGAATAATTTTGCCGAATGTGGATCGCATACGAATATGATTTTCAGTATTCGCATTCGATTCCCTCAACTCGAATAAGAAATATATATATATATATATATTTTTAGTATATTTTTTTAATATATCTACTTAATTATCTATATGTGGATATGACTTAATTTGCTTGAAGTAAACTTAAAAATACCCAAATCGAACCTATTACCCAATCTTAATTGTTGTTCTGCATATGCACATGATTTGGTGTCGTGGCTGCTACTTAATTATTGTTTCTACAGGCTTTGAATCTATTTAGAGATTTTTATTTTGCTTGATTATGCAATTTTAGACCTTTTTTGAACATATTTTAGACTTGTTGACGTGCTAATATTTTGCTTATTGTTTGGATGATGTTTTACATATTTTTTGGGTGATGTTTTAAACTTATGTTATGTTAGTGCTACATTTGTATTGTTGTTTGATGTGTTTGTTTATTTATATTTTTTAAAGCGAATACATTTGAATCTATTCGAATTCGAATAACTTAATCAAATCGAATACATAGATTTTTATTCGAATGTGGATCGAATACGAATACAATTTTTAAAAGTCCCAATTCGACCAATTCGATTCACCCGATTCGTATTCGATTCGAATGAACACCCCTACTACCTACCTACTATCGTGTTCGGTAAGCACATGGAATGAGCTTGCAAGGTTATTCTTAAAAAGCTATTTCCCAAAAGTAGGAGCCTCATTACTGCGTAGAGAGATCATTGGGATCATGTGATGAGTGGTTATTTGATTAATATTACATGTTATTAAAAGCTAAAGTTTGTGTGTTTTAATGTGGTTAATTCTTTGTAATTAGATAACTATGGTTGATTTTGTATTTGTAGGTTAAACGGATGTTTCGGGAGTTAACAGGAAGATAGTACGCGTTGGAAAGATCAAGATATGAAGAATAGAAGAGTTCTGGGGCTGAGATTGATGAACGTAACTAGTAGCCGTAAGACAGAGGGCAAGGGTCGTAATAGGAGTCAGGGCCACCATAAGTTACGGCTTGGCCGAAGCTTATGGCGGCGCCTGTCGGAATTTCTATATAAAACATGATTTTAGGGTTTTGAGGGATTATCTTAGATTGCATTCGACTTTGAAAGGCTAAGGGATGAACTAAGACTAAAAGTTACTTAGATTTCCACCATTCCAAGCTTACAAATCATCAATTCATCATCCTCCATGTTGTCCAAAATCAAATCTGAAGATCAATTGATCAATATTGTTCGTCCATGAAATCAGTAATCCGTGCTATATATGATTTAGATCTGATCACAATCAATTGATACCACTAGATCTAGCAACAATTGATTGTGATTTGTGACCAAAACTCATACAAACCATTATAACCCATTAAGAATAGTATAATTAAGAAGATTATAACCCTGTGGAATTTCTAAACAGGGTCAAGCGGGTCGTGCATAGCAATTCCTCGTCGGCTAAGACCCAAAACTTTATTTTTAGTAGGATTGGCTTTGCTATTCAAAAGGGGGTTGCGGCGTAACTTGTTGCCCGTTTACCAGCCACTATATTGTAAATTGTCGTTTCTTCTATTAATCACACATATATTTATTATAAATTAATAGAAGAAGATGAATCAGATTAATGCAACAATGATATAACAGATTCAATTTCTTGCAAACAATCAATAAGGTTCAAACTCAGTATCAAAATGTGAATTGTATTCAATAAGTTCCAAAGAGTTGTGTACAAAATGCCCTAACACAACTATATATACAGATCATAGTGTCGCAGGCAGTGTCGCAGACCCGACACTGCCTGATCGCTAAACATAGACAAGCTGCATGCGACACTATAGTGTCGCATGCAGTGTCGCATAAACAAGAACAAATGACACTAAAACAAAGACAAAACTAACTATTACAACGGAAACAAAATACGACTAAACTATTACAAGATAAACAAAAGACGAATAACAACAAGGTGAAGTACCACCCTACATGTGGTCAACAATACTCCCCCTAGGGAGGTACTTCACCTGTTGGGTCTCCTTCTTCAGCACCAGCTTTCGCAGCATCGAACATTTGAGTCAATTCTCGGACGTCTTCATTCAGCTCCGCTTGCTTTTGTACTTTCTCAGCTAGCTCCTTCACTTCTGCCCTAATCCCACGAGCCCTATTCGCCACTCGCTCAAACAGAGCGGCTTCTTTCTTCGTATCGGCTCCGGCTCCACATCTAATAGGATTCTCGCATAATATCTTCAGATCATCGTCCGAGAATCCGAATACCTCCATCGAGTCAAATAACCTCCATTCAGACCCATCCTTCACCCGAATCACCGCCTCCCCCGACTGGTTATCATAAAACCATTTATCAAACTCGTCCAGTCTCGACGGGCTAGGGTGTGCTACTCTCACTCTCTGAACAGTCTTTATTGGTTTCATCTTCAGCATGATCTTTCCCTTCCCCGTTACCTAATCCAAATCTTTCTTTGATCTCTTGCGCTCCAGCTTATTGTATCTGAAACTTACAAAATTATCCTTTAATCCAGCTTGTAATTCCTCCTCCAAAAGTTTCGCACGATCATTTTGATCTGTGTTAATAAGTGGGAGAACCGCTAAACGCCTCAAATCCCATTTAGGGAAGGTTTTGAAGTGTTTGCGGTTACTGATATAGCTGATCCCACCCCCTCTCCTTTTAATCATGAACTTCTGAAGCTCCAAACTGTATTTCCAACTGAAAATCTTGTTATCTGTGTCTTTGGGGGTGGAGGCTTCCAAGTTCTGGAACAGAGGCGTGACGGTTTCTGGTTCTTCTACCTTCTTGAACCAATCTGATTTATCAAGCTCAAACACGTCACCCTCGACTCCGATCCTTTGAGCAATATACACCACTTCTTTTTCGTCAACTTCATAGAAATCGGGCTCTGAATCGTAATCTATCAATTGCTCCTTTTCCACTTCTTCATCTACAAATTTCATTTCCCCACCCTTTTCTTTATCAACCACGACCTCTTCTCCACCCAAATCAGTTTCAATATCGAAGCAGAAATCATCAGTTTCTGCTTCTTTTCCAGATTTGCTTCCACCTGCTCCGCTAAAACCAGCAAAATCCTTCCTGCTCTTCCCTGTTTGTACCATCTCTTTCAGTGTTGGATATTTACCTACATTCACCATCTCATTTATTTCGGTTTCAGTTTCCGGAACTCCTACTTTCACCTCTTTCTTCACCTCATTCAACTCTAACAGTAACTTCTTTATCAAAACCTGTTGATCTAACACAATCTTCCTTAGATCCTCCATTTCAGATTCCCTGTGTCTCTCACGCTCCTCTATATTCATCGGTTTTGTTTTCACCATACTTAGCTCATTCGCGAGCGACATATTCACCCCTGGAATCACGTCCTCGTCAAGACCAGCAAATCCTTTCTTCTCCGGCTTCTTTGTAAACGTTTTCGGCACAGAATCAGACACTTCAGGCTCCATCCCTTTCGCCTTTTTGATTCTGACATCAGTATCAGGATCAACTTGCGATTTATCGGCCGGCTTCCGTTTCTTCTTTCCCTTAGATTTTGCAATCTCGGCCTCAATCTCATCCAGTTCCTCCTCAAAAGGTACAGATATTTTCCCAATAAACTTCTTCCTTTTCCTAATATCTTCTTTAAACTTCTCCAGCAACTCACCAAACCGCTTATCTTCAGAAATCTTCAGCTTCTCGACATACTCCCACTTTTCATCTGTGTACATATTTCGGAAAAGATATGTTGTTTTTCCCGAAATATCATGTCGGGGTGCGGAGCAGTCAGCAAAGATCCTGACATTCATCTTCGTCAAGATCAGTGGGTCACCCAACTTCTGTAACCCCGGCTTTAACTCATCAATAAAAATATAAATGAATCGAGGATACAACAGCCATTTGTCTTTCTTTGCAGAGGAGATATTCTCGATCATATATTCGAATATCATTTGTGGGATATTCGCTTTGTCTCCTCTGCAAAGATTCAACATCGCTCGTGCCCACTCGAAATTCAACCCATCAGTTCCTCCCTTAGGGTGATCTAAACATACGATCACCACGTGAGAGATGAATCTCCATTCCTTTGTCAGGAACGATTTCTTGATCTCCCGAAGATCCAAGAAATCTGTCTCCTCATATCCCATCTCAAGGAATCCTTCGTGAACGTCCTCCAAACTCAGTAAAACTTGAGACCCGACGTCAACATTCGAGTAATGGATTCAACAGTAACAACAATATCCTCCCCCATCATTGTTGCCCTGATCTCAGCTGGATTTGCATTGAGGTTGTAGGTGGCGGTTTCCCAAAAGTCTCTAATGTGCTGCTGGTTAATGATGAGATCCTTCGTGATCGCATAATAGATTGGGGACACCTTTAACCAGGAAATTGCGTCACGATAACCAGCAGACTTTGGGTCCTTATCATTCAGATAAGCGACCACGTTCGACCTCTTGTCGAACTTCATCGGCTGAGACGGCTTCGGATCCATCTAATAACCTGAAATAAGAACCGGAAATTCGTTAGTTAAAAAAATAAATAAAATAAAGCAAAAGAAAATAAAATTAAAATAAGATAAAATTAAAATAGAAATGCATAGTGTCGCATAGATGCGACACAGTAGTGTCGCAGCAATATCGCATGCTCATCGACATTATAGTGTCGCAACAGCAAGGCAAGAATATCGACACTACACTGTCGCAGAAACCCAAGCCTCCGACACTACCAACATAGCATGGTCAGCATAACCTTGGTAGTGTGTCGCAAGCTAAGTTTGAACTTGCGTTCAATGTCGCAACAAGAACACTAGTGTCGCATAAACGAGAAAAACCCAAATGACAGATCAATCAAATCCATATCTAAACAACACCAAAATCAAATCCATTGTAAATGAAGGTTCGAAACATGTAGATGAACAATTCTTACCGATTGGAATCAGCAAAAACACTTAATGATCGATGAATGATGTTAGTGTGTGTTTAGGGTTTAAGGTCGTGTGTAGTGTCGTGATATTGTAAAATCAAAGATATGATTCATATGACCCACATCAGATGAATATTTAACACGACGTAGTGTCGCCGACCCGACACTATAGTGTCGCAAAGGACATAGTGTCGCATAACCGACACTATATTGTCGCAGAAAACCAAAACCAAAAAGAATAAATTTTGAAAAGAAAATAAAAGTCAAATCTAGTTGAAATTACAAATATTTTAAAATAGTGTCAAGCCAAAATAATGAGATAGATCCGAGATATCGACCCATTTTAACAACGAAACTTCAGAAAGAATCAAATCAGTATAACAGAATGAATCACGAGGAAAACAGAAACGAGTTTCTGGCAATCATCCAGAGGAACAAAGACTTGCAAAAATTGTCAATATGTTTGTCCATTTAAACCCATGCCTTGTTCCTTTCAACAAACAACCTGTGACGATCTTATCATGTTTTGTTTCGATTTGAAGAAGCTCTGGCAACTTGGTTTCCACAGACATTCAGCAAAGTAACTTGTTTTGATCTCAGGACATATTGAGTTTAGATGATTCAGCAAGATTTTTGTAATTGTAAAGGAACATAGAACCCGATCAAGTGATCAAGGTGGATGTATTTCGGGGGTGAAGTGGAGTTTAGGTTTAATAAAAGGTACATCAATCAGTTAACATGATGTATAAACATTTTGAGCATAGATTTATATGGGTTTTACAGATGATCAGAGCTTCAGGTCTATACTGACGTATAACAGAGGAGATGATTATCTGTACGTGCTGATGAGAGCTTCAGGTCTATATTTACATATAACAGAGAAGATCATCACTCCAGGTCAATGCTTCCGCATAGCAGAGGAGATTAACACGAGAACAAATAATTCTGAAGAGCTAACGAGAATCGTCATTCTGGGCTGCGGCTAAGGGTTATTTGGGAAAAATCAAGCACGAAACAAATACTCTCAGTCCATTTTTGTCAAAACTTATCACTTTGTGCAAGCCAAATATCTACTTAATTATCTATATGTGGATATGACTTAATTTGCTTGAAGTAAACTTAAAAATACCCAAATCGAACCTATTACCCAATCTTAATTGTTGTTCTGCATATGCACATGATTTGGTGTCGTGGCTGCTACTTAATTATTGTTTCTACAGGCTTTGAATCTATTTAGAGATTTTTATTTTGCTTGATTATGCAATTTTAGACCTTTTTTGAACATATTTTAGACTTGTTGACGTGCTAATATTTTGCTTATTGTTTGGATGATGTTTTACATATTTTTTGGGTGATGTTTTAAACTTATGTTATGTTAGTGCTACATTTGTATTGTTGTTTGATGTGTTTGTTTATTTATATTTTTTAAAGCGAATACATTTGAATCTATTCGAATTCGAATAACTTAATCAAATCGAATACATAGATTTTTATTCGAATGTGGATCGAATACGAATACAATTTTTAAAAGTCCCAATTCGACCAATTCGATTCACCCGATTCGTATTCGATTCGAATGAACACCCCTACTACCTACCTACTATCGTGTTCGGTAAGCACATGGAATGAGCTTGCAAGGTTATTCTTAAAAAGCTATTTCCCAAAAGTAGGAGCCTCATTACTGCGTAGAGAGATCATTGGGATCATGTGATGAGTGGTTATTTGATTAATATTACATGTTATTAAAAGCTAAAGTTTGTGTGTTTTAATGTGGTTAATTCTTTGTAATTAGATAACTATGGTTGATTTTGTATTTGTAGGTTAAACGGATGTTTCGGGAGTTAACAGGAAGATAGTACGCGTTGGAAAGATCAAGATATGAAGAATAGAAGATGTTGGTCCCAAAACACTAGTGAATCAGAAATTTATGAAGATTTTGGATTGAATGACTTAAAATGTGATGAACTTTGGATGAACACACAATAAAACACTCAATTTGATCTATATGGATTGCATCAGATTTTGTTTACATGAAAACCCTCAATCTTGCTCATTCAAGCCACCACAAAAACCCTATTTGCACTTACTATTTATAGTGAGTGCTTAACATGCTAATTACACTAATAGTCCCTACACTTAGACTAATTAGAAAATAACAAGTTAAAAGGCTAAAACATGTCTAAAGCTAGATTAAATATATTTTGTTGACACAAAATATATCTATTACATTAACGATCCTAGACATAAAACAACTTCAACGTCTTGACTCGGTTCTTCGTCTCTAACGCGCCATTTGACTTTTTACTGGACTTTGACCGGACGTTGACTTTTGTTGACTTTGACTGTGTTGATAATATTAGACTACAATTCAGGTCCAACAATACTCCCCCATAGTCTATTATTATCAACGTCTTGCTTCGTGTTTACCACCGATAAGTCAATACTGTAGGATCTTCAATTTGGTAAGCTTCGGTCTTTAATTTCAGCTCCAACAAAACTCCCCCAAGACTGATGCTAGCCAAATTGTGTTTGCTGAAGATCCTTTATCTCTCAAGCTCCCCCATATTGTATGCTCCCCCATTTTCTTGAGTGCTTATTCGTGTTTAGCACCCATATATTTTCTTGAGTGCTTCAGAAGATGTAGGAGGAGGCTTCCTAGCTCGGTATCTTCTGAAAAACTTTGAGGAACAGGTTCTCTGGTCAGGTGCTTTGCTCAACTGATGATCGGCCATCACTTGCAGCAAATATCTGTAACACGGACACAAACAAAATCTCGAGATTTCTCATTAGATCATTTCATTAAACAAAATAAACCCGTGTTTATTTGTGTTTGAAAACAAACGAACCCGTGTCCATTTGAGCGTGCAATTTCCCGTGAAATGCATGTGAAAATGATAAAATTTTAATAGCATAATATGGAAGACTTGAAAATAATTTGAAATGAAAATCTTTTTGGATTTTTTTTTTTAACTAATAAAATTTAAAAATTCGGAAATGAGAGGACGAGTCCGACAAGATCACAAATATTTTAGACAAAGAGAACACATCCCATAAGGTACACATGACCAATAAGACTCAAGAACCCAAACATAAAATAAAAAGGATAACAGATAATGCGTTTCGAGCAACCATCCAGAGAAACAAAGACTTGGCTAGATTGTCAATATGTTTGTCCATTTAAACCCATGCCTTGTTCCTTTCAACAAACAACCTGTGACGATCTTATCATGTTTTGGTTCGATTTGAAGAAACTCGAGCGACTTGGTTTTCACAGACATTCAGCAAAGTAACTTGTCCTAACATCAGGTTTATCGAGCAATATGATTGACTTTGCTTGAAATTCATGAATCAAATTTTGAATATTGATCAATTTATGAGCCACTTTTGACATTCTGCAATTTTTGCATGTTTGGGAGTGGAGCTTGTCAACAATGATTCTTTTGAACACATTGCGACTTATTATTTGGGAAACTCAAATGGTTTAGAGCTCCAGGTCTATACCGACGTATAACAGAGGAGATAAACATTTGAGCATGCTCGGTGAATCTTCAGGTCAATACTTCCGTATAGCAGAGAAGATCCACCAACTCCAGGTCAATACTTCCGTATAGCAGAGGAGTTAAGCACTTTGACTCAATACATTCTGAGGAATTAACAAGTAACTCACTCAGAGGCTTTTCTGAAGAGCAACACTAGCAGCTTTTATTTTGTTTTGCTAACTAGAAACTCAATTCAGGGCTAGGGTGAGGGTGATTTGGGATGTTTTGGGAAAATCAAAGCAAAGATTTGACACTCTCAACCCATTTCTGACAAGGACTTGTAACTTTGTGCAGGCCAAACATGTCAAGGAGATAATCCTCATTGTCGAGTTCTTGAACTTAGTTTGATCACAGAATTGCTGTCTAATTGTATTCGGGCTGAGCCTATTGACACATCATAACACAAATCAACGTCCTCCTTTAGGTGCTTTCCACACAAACCTGAAACCTTCAAAAGACACAAAATATTTACAAAGAACGAATTTTGGGCAAAAGATATTCATTTTTTATATTACTCCCCCAAAATTTCTATTTCAGCATAAAATTGAAATTTTCAAAAGACTCAAGAGCGACCTAAAGGGATGAGAAAACTTGATCAAAAATACAAGTAAAAATGTTAGACTCCCCCTTTTTTTAATTTTCTTTTTTTTAATCCTTTTTTTTTAACTATTTACAATATATAAAATAGAAATTACGAAAGAAACGCATTCCATATTACTCTATCAAAAGATTATAAATGAGGTATCAAGAAAAATGCAGTGGCTGTGAAAATCAGATATGTGAAAATCAAAGAAGGATCCAGAATGTGGATAAGATACCAAAACCATGACCTGTTTGTTCCGCCTCAAATTTAAATAAGAAACATTCTCTGTCAGTAAATCGGATTACTAACAGTCCTCCTGAAATGTTCCTACACTCATTAACAGATTAGTTAGAAAGGGGAACCCAGGCCATCGTAGTCCTGGGCGTTCCATTTTCATTAGTGTAAAACACTTGTTTAAGCGCACAATCTGTTCTTGTATCGATCATCTTTTCCTCTTTCCTTTTAATTTGCCAAATTTGTTTAGGTTCAAACTTTTTCGATTTGAAAGAGTTAAATTTGGAAATCATTTTCTGTTTAAGCCCCGAGGAGAAATGTTTTGGTTTTGTTGATGTGGTCACATTCATCTTTGAATCATGTGAAACCGGCTTCACATGAGAAGGTGGGGATGGAATGTTCGTCATCCGACCGTTCAAAGATGTATGATTATTAACTTGAAATTCAAATAAACAAACCTGTTTACCTTTACCAAGTGGAGGATTCTTTCTAGACTCTGATCCGGAGAAGCAAACCTGTTTGCCTTTACCGTCCGAAGCATGTCCTTTTGGGCATTTCTTGAGCACATGATCACCCTTTCCACACTTGAAGCAAGCCTTGAATGGCTTTTGATGCTTGATTGGCCCGTGTGGAGCATCTGGGGGTGGAGCTTTCTTTGAACTTGATGCAACTTGTTGGAACACTTGTGGCTTCTTATGTTGATTTGTGGGTGGTTGCCTGATTTTTGTTTTGCTTTGTTGGATGGGAGATGAGATCTTCACTTGCTTGTTCTCAAGTCTTTTACAAACTTGAGATATGATGGATAGAGGTGAAGACTTCTTCTTTTGAGCTTTTGATGGACGACTGACTTGTCTTGCAGGTGGAAATGAGATCCTGATTTGACTTGATTCAGGTTTTGGAAGCATTTCAGATTTGACAGTTGTAGATGACATCTTGATCTTTGAATCTACGTGGCTTTCCTTTGTCTTTGGTTCATCATCTGAGCTTGTCCAATCTTCAATAAGTACCTCTGCTTCCAACGGATCTTGATTGATGGCTTGATGATTACGTGAATCCGACTTTATCTCTTCCTTCGCAATCAGGACAGGCTCAAAAGTAGGAATTTCACCTGCTTTAAACTTGTCAAAGAAGTTAGAAGAAACAGATTGTACAGATTTACTAACACCGGAAACTGAACAATCATTGGTTTGACTGACAACATCCAGTTTACTATATCCAATACCAGTCGGGGACTCATAATCATCTCGCACCTCTTTAAGATTCACATTCTCCAATCCTGCATACAAACTATCAGTATCTTTCTGAATTATTTCATGAATCAACTCATTGGTCGGGTGTGGAGTTGGTGTAGGAGAGTAACAGTAAGTGCTGGGAGGAGGATATACAAAAGCCTTATCCTCATGACCCAACCCAGTCTTAATACGAGCCCCCCGTTGGCTTTTGATTAAATCCTCAAGTTTCATCCCCGAAATTGTCCATTTTTCGAGTTTCGTTTGCAACTTACTGGTTTCAAACTCAGCCAGGGCGACACGTTCAGTTAGCATATTGACTTCCACATTTCTTTTCAAAAGACTCGTTTTCAAATGTTCATTTTCTTTCAAAGCTTCTCTTAATTTGACAAAATATTTTGACTCGTTAAGTTTAAGTTCATGATTTACCCGAGTCAAATATTTTTCATTTTCGATTAACAATTTGTTAGCTTCATAAATACCAAATAAACGAGTTCTGCAATCAGAAGAACACATATCCTGAACTGTCTCGTATGGAAGATCCATGATGATTTTTTCAGAAGCAAGAGCCTTCTCGCAGTTGCAGACTCTGGTATTTGTCTTTTGTTCCTCCTCCTTCTTATCATCACAAGCTTTATCATTTAATTCTGCTCCATCTTTACCCACTGATGCCTGCTTAATCTCCCCTTGTACCTTTTCAATTTCAGGTTTCGGTAAACCTTTGAAATTGGAGGTGGAAACTGATTTCTCTTCTGGTTTCTCTTTGGAGATTGAGGTGATCTTTGAATTCAGAGACATCGCTTCATCGTACTCACGACGTTTGATATCCAACTCCATTTCTTTTAGTTTGTTCATCACCTCCACCAGTTTGTAATCAGTAAATCCTCTTTCTCTTCTCATCGATTTTCCATGTGAACTCCACTCTAGTGGGAGAGAATCAAGCAATCTCTTAACCCGTTCATGATTTCCGAGTTCTGGATCATGCTTCTTCAGGTTATTTGCCACCATCACAAATCGATCGAGAAACTCAGGCATCCTTTCATTCTTTAAAACTGCAAAATTATCAAATCGGCTTTGTGCCATTGTGAGATCATCAGATTCGAAGGATTTGAAAAGTTCTGCATAAGCCATTTTTTTTTAAATCGATAACCCGTTTAAAATTTGGCTTAAAAATAAATTTTAGCAAGTCCCGGCCACTGATAAAACTTTTTCAACTTAAATGAAAAATTTTGGCCCAAAGATTGACAAAATAAACACCCGGCCAAATAAAACAAACGGAATCCAACACGGCCCAAAATTTAAAACTCGAACACCCGGCCAAAGACATCACTTTTCAAAATTTAATGACGAGTTTAATGAAAACGCCCATAAAGTTTTAACTTTAAAAACCCGGCGAAACTAAAATATTAGAACTTTTGATCATAATTTTAAATTAACCCTTTTTTTTTAAATTCAAACAACCGACAAAGATTTAGTTGTGTATCTCATGTTTATATTTTTTTTTGTCAAGGTCCAAAATATGAAAATCATTTCATTTCATCATCGATCCTTTTGATTTGTTTGACCAAAGTTGATTCAACCAACCCATCACTTGTAAATATTTGCTGAATTGAGTGGACGGGTGTTTTAGAATTAAACAAAATCAAACCCAAATATTTAAACCACTTTGTAGCCGCTATTTTGTCTCGTAGTAGCACATGAGATGTCAGACACACTTTAACCTCACTCTCACAAAAAATTCAAACACACATAACACAACACTATTCTTCAACAACTACTTCTCTCTCTTCTTTCTTTCTCGGTTCCAAACACACTCACAAATATACCATCACACACACCTCAACTTCAACATCACAACAACACTTCAACATACTTTCTTCTTCTTCTATGTTATCTCAAGAACAACACACATGAACACAAGAACACAACGACAACATCACAGCATCAACACACACTAACACATCATCGAGCGGCTGCGGCTTTCTTTTTCTCCGGTGTCAAGAACACAAACAACAACTTAACTACACAACATCAACACAAAAAAAACAAGATTTGCTACTGCTGCTCGTACTTTCTTGTTCTTTCTTTTGTTCAACAACACAGACAACAGCACACACACAAACGTTTGTTGCGGCTGTTTTTCTTCTTTTTGATTTTCTGTTTGGTTGTGTTGTATAAACTGAACACAGATCTGTTCTTATATGACCAGATCTGTTCTTGTTAGAAGACGTGTTATGGTGATGGTAATGTGTTGTGTCGGGTTAGAGTTATGGTTATGGTGGATCAATAGATGGATATGAGTTTTGGGTGTGGGATTTTGATTTTGATTTTGGGTTGGTTTTGGTTTGAGTGTTAAAAAAAAAATTAACAGATCTGTGATAGTAATAATAGAGAAATGATTTTGGTCAGGTTATGGTGATGTGGGTAAGATTCGGGTATAGATCTTATGGTTATGGTTGTAGATCTGGAAAATTGTTGGTGTAGGAAAGTGTTAAGAAATGGTAGGTTCGCCCAGATCTGATGGTTTAGCAAGGTAAGAAATGGTAGGTTCGCCCAAGAAATGGTGGGTTCGCCCAGATCTGATGTGCAAGAACGTATAGGTTCGCCGGCTTACAAAGTGTCGGGCGAACTTATAGGTTCGCTAAGAACAACGGGCGAATCTATGCAAAAGCTTGGTATAGATTCGCCCAAAATTTTGAACTTTCGTTCAGGTACTAACTTAGATTCGCCAATCTTGCAGGTTTGAAGATTTGAAGAACACCAAGAACACACACACTGTGTGTGAGAGAAACTCTTCAGATCTGAAATTTTCTTATATTTTCTTGAAGATCTCAGCTTCTAGATCTGAAATATGTTGCTGAAATCAACAGATCTGATGATTGTTGATGAAGATCTGATGATTTTAAACCCAGATCTGGTTTCTCTCTCTAAAAACCCATCAGATCTGGTTTCTCTCTCTAAAACTTCTAAACAATTTTTTAAAATCAGCAACTATCTTCAACAAATGATTCAAAAATGGATCTCAGTTAGGCTCTGATACCAATTGTTGGTCCCAAAACACTAGTGAATCAGAAATTTGTTGAAGATTTGGATCAAAAAGGATAAAATATGATGAACGAGATGAACAATGATAAGAACAATCAATAAAACTCAGATTTGATCCACTTTGATTTGCATAAATTGTTGTTTACATGGAAGACCCCAAATCAAATGCTCATTCAAGCCCCCACAAAAACCCTATTTGCACTTTACTATTTATAGTGAGTGCTTAACATGCTAATTACACTAATAGTCCCTACACTTAGACTAATTAGAAAATAACAAGTTAAAAGGCTAAAACATGTCTAAAGCTAGATTAAATATATTTTGTTGACACAAAATATATCTATTACATTAACGATCCTAGACATAAAACAACTTCAACGTCTTGACTCGGTTCTTCGTCTCTAACGCGCCATTTGACTTTTTACTGGACTTGGACCGGACGTTGACTTTTGTTGACTTTGACTGTGTTGATAATATTAGACTACAATTCAGGTCCAACAGAAGAGTTCTGGGGCTGAGATTGATGAACGTAACTAGTAGCCGTAAGACAGAGGGCAAGGGTCGTAATAGGAGTCAGGGCCACCATAAGTTACGGCTTGGCCGAAGCTTATGGCGGCGCCTGTCGGAATTTCTATATAAAACATGATTTTAGGGTTTTGAGGGATTATCTTAGATTGCATTCGACTTTGAAAGGCTAAGGGATGAACTAAGACTAAAAGTTACTTAGATTTCCACCATTCCAAGCTTACAAATCATCAATTCATCATCCTCCATGTTGTCCAAAATCAAATCTGAAGATCAATTGATCAATATTGTTCGTCCATGAAATCAGTAATCCGTGCTATATATGATTTAGATCTGATCACAATCAATTGATACCACTAGATCTAGCAACAATTGATTGTGATTTGTGACCAAAACTCATACAAACCATTATAACCCATTAAGAATAGTATAATTAAGAAGATTATAACCCTGTGGAATTTCTAAACAGGGTCAAGCGGGTCGTGCATAGCAATTCCTCGTCGGCTAAGACCCAAAACTTTATTTTTAGTAGGATTGGCTTTGCTATTCAAAAGGGGGTTGCGGCGTAACTTGTTGCCCGTTTACCAGCCACTATATTGTAAATTGTCGTTTCTTCTATTAATCACACATATATTTATTATAAATTAATAGAAGAAGATGAATCAGATTAATGCAACAATGATATAACAGATTCAATTTCTTGCAAACAATCAATAAGGTTCAAACTCAGTATCAAAATGTGAATTGTATTCAATAAGTTCCAAAGAGTTGTGTACAAAATGCCCTAACACAACTATATATACAGATCATAGTGTCGCAGGCAGTGTCGCAGACCCGACACTGCCTGATCGCTAAACATAGACAAGCTGCATGCGACACTATAGTGTCGCATGCAGTGTCGCATAAACAAGAACAAATGACACTAAAACAAAGACAAAACTAACTATTACAACGGAAACAAAATACGACTAAACTATTACAAGATAAACAAAAGACGAATAACAACAAGGTGAAGTACCACCCTACATGTGGTCAACAATACTCCCCCTAGGGAGGTACTTCACCTGTTGGGTCTCCTTCTTCAGCTCCAGCTTTCGCAGCATCGAACATTTGAGTCAATTCTCGGACGTCTTCATTCAGCTCCGCTTGCTTTTGTACTTTCTCAGCTAGCTCCTTCACTTCTGCCCTAATCCCACGAGCCCTATTCGCCACTCGCTCAAACAGAGCGGCTTCTTTCTTCGTATCGGCTCCGGCTCCACATCTAATAGGATTCTCGCATAATATCTTCAGATCATCGTCCGAGAATCCGAATACCTCCATCGAGTCAAATAACCTCCATTCAGACCCATCCTTCACCCGAATCACCGCCTCCCCCGACTGGTTATCATAAAACCATTTATCAAACTCGTCCAGTCTCGACGGGCTAGGGTGTGCTACTCTCACTCTCTGAACAGTCTTTATTGGTTTCATCTTCAGCATGATCTTTCCCTTCCCCGTTACCTAATCCAAATCTTTCTTTGATCTCTTGCGCTCCAGCTTATTGTATCTGAAACTTACAAAATTATCCTTTAATCCAGCTTGTAATTCCTCCTCCAAAAGTTTCGCACGATCATTTTGATCTGTGTTAATAAGTGGGAGAACCGCTAAACGCCTCAAATCCCATTTAGGGAAGGTTTTGAAGTGTTTGCGGTTACTGATATAACTGATCCCACCCCCTCTCCTTTTAATCATGAACTTCTGAAGCTCCAAACTGTATTTCCAACTGAAAATCTTGTTATCTGTGTCTTTGGGGGTGGAGGCTTCCAAGTTCTGGAACAGAGGCGTGACGGTTTCTGGTTCTTCTACCTTCTTGAACCAATCTGATTTATCAAGCTCAAACACGTCACCCTCGACTCCGATCCTTTGAGCAATATACACCACTTCTTTTTCGTCAACTTCATAGAAATCGGGCTCTGAATCGTAATCTATCAATTGCTCCTTTTCCACTTCTTCATCTACAAATTTCATTTCCCCACCCTTTTCTTTATCAACCACGACCTCTTCTCCACCCAAATCAGTTTCAATATCGAAGCAGAAATCATCAGTTTCTGCTTCTTTTCCAGATTTGCTTCCACCTGCTCCGCTAAAACCAGCAAAATCCTTACTGCTCTTCCCTGTTTGTACCATCTCTTTCAGTGTTGGATATTTACCTACATTCACCATCTCATTTATTTCGGTTTCAGTTTCCGGAACTCCTACTTTCACCTCTTTCTTCACCTCATTCAACTCTAACAGTAACTTCTTTATCAAAACCTGTTGATCTAACACAATCTTCCTTAGATCCTCCATTTCAGATTCCCTGTGTCTCTCACGCTCCTCTATATTCATCGGTTTTGTTTTCACCATACTTAGCTCATTCGCGAGCGACGTATTCACCCCTGGAATCACGTCCTCGTCAAGACCAGCAAATCCTTTCTTCTCCGGCTTCTTTGTAAACGTTTTCGGCACAGAATCAGACACTTCAGGCTCCATCCCTTTCGCCTTTTTGATTCTGACATCAGTATCAGGATCAACTTGCGATTTATCGGCCGGCTTCCGTTTCTTCTTTCCCTTAGATTTTGCAATCTCGGCCTCAATCTCATCCAGTTCCTCCTCAAAAGGTACATATATTTTCCCAATAAACTTCTTCCTTTTCCTAATATCTTCTTTAAACTTCTCCAGCAACTCACCAAACCGCTTATCTTCAGAAATCTTCAGCTTCTCGACATACTCCCACTTTTCATCTGTGTACATATTTCGGAAAAGATATGTTGTTTTTCCCGAAAAATCATGTCGGGGTGCGGAGCAGTCAGCAAAGATCCTGACATTCATCTTCGTCAAGATCAGTGGGTCACCCAACTTCTGTAACCCCGGCTTTAACTCATCAATAAAAATCTAAATGAATCGAGGATACAACAGCCATTTGTCTTTCTTTGCAGAGGAGATATTCTCGATCATATATTCGAATATCATTTGTGGGATATTCGCTTTGTCTCCTCTGCAAAGATTCAACATCGCTCGTGCCCACTCGAAATTCAACCCATCAGTTCCTCCCTTGCGGTGATCTAAACATACGATCACCACGTGAGAGATGAATCTCCATTCCTTTGTCAGGAACGATTTCTTGATCTCCCGAAGATCCAAGAAATCTGTCTCCTCATATCCCATCTCAAGGAATCCTTCGTGAACGTCCTCCAAACTCAGTAAAACTTGAGACCCGACGTCAACATTCGAGTAATGGATTCAACAGTAACAACAATATCCTCCCCCATCATTGTTGCCCTGATCTCAGCTGGATTTGCATTGAGGTTGTAGGTGGCGGTTTCCCAAAAGTCTCTAATGTGCTGCTGGTCAATGATGAGATCCTTCGTGATCGCATAATAGATTGGGGACACCTTTAACCAGGAAATTGCGTCACGATAACCAGCAGACTTTGGGTCCTTATCATTCAGATAAGCGACCACGTTCGACCTCTTGTCGAACTTCATCGGCTGAGACGGCTTCGGATCCATCTAATAACCTGAAATAAGAACCGGAAATTCGTTAGTTAAAAAAATAAATAAAATAAAGCAAAAGAAAATAAAATTAAAATAAGATAAAATTAAAATAGAAATGCATAGTGTCGCATAGATGCGACACAGTAGTGTCGCAGCAATATCGCATGCTCATCGACATTATAGTGTCGCAACAGCAAGGCAAGAATATCGACACTACACTGTCGCAGAAACCCAAGCCTCCGACACTACCAACATAGCATGGTCAGCATAACCTTGGTAGTGTGTCGCAAGCTAAGTTTGAACTTGCGTTCAATGTCGCAACAAGAACACTAGTGTCGTATAAACGAGAAAAACCCAAATGACAGATCAATCAAATCCATATCTAAACAACACCAAAATCAAATCCATTGTAAATGAAGGTTCGAAACATGTAGATGAACAATTCTTACCGATTGGAATCAGCAAAAACACTTAATGATCGATGAATGATGTTAGTGTGTGTTTAGGGTTTAAGGTCGTGTGTAGTGTCGTGATATTGTAAAATCAAAGATATGATTCATATGACCCACATCAGATGAATATTTAACACGACGTAGTGTCGCCGACCTAACACTATAGTGTCGCAAAGGACATAGTGTCGCATAACCGACACTATATTGTCGCAGAAAACCAAAACCAAAAAGAATAAATTTTGAAAAGAAAATAAAAGTCAAATCTAGTTGAAATTACAAATATTTTAAAATAGTGTCAAGCCAAAATAATGAGATAGATCCGAGATATCGACCCATTTTAACAACGAAACTTCAGAAAGAATCAAATCAGTATAACAGAATGAATCACGAGGAAAACAGAAACGAGTTTCTGGCAATCATCCAGAGGAACAAAGACTTGCAAAAATTGTCAATATGTTTGTCCATTTAAACCCATGCCTTGTTCCTTTCAACAAACAACCTGTGACGATCTTATCATGTTTTGGTTCGATTTGAAGAAGCTCTGGCAACTTGGTTTCCACAGACATTCAGCAAAGTAACTTGTTTTGATCTCAGGACATATTGAGTTTAGATGATTCAGCAAGATTTTTGTAATTGTAAAGGAACATAGAACCCGATCAAGTGATCAAGGTGGATGTATTTCGGGGGTGAAGTGGAGTTTAGGTTTAATAAAAGGTACATCAATCAGTTAACATGATGTATAAACATTTTGAGCATATATTTATATGGGTTTTACAGATGATCAGAGCTCCAGGTCTATACTGACGTATAACAGAGGAGATGATTATCTGTACGTGCTGATGAGAGCTTCAGGTCTATATTTACATATAACAGAGAAGATCATCACTCCAGGTCAATGCTTCCGCATAGCAGAGGAGATTAACACGAGAACAAAAAATTCTGAAGAGCTAACGAGAATCGTCATTCAGGGCTGCGGCTAAGGGTTATTTGGGAAAAATCAAGCACGAAACAAATACTCTCAGTCCATTTTTGTCAAAACTTATCACTTTGTGAAAGCCAAATGTCTGTGAAAATGCTCCTTATCACCGAGTTCTTTGTGAATTTTAGTTTGATCACAGAGTTGATGTCTAATAGTATTCGAGCTAAGCCTACTGACACATCAGTGCAAATCTCTTTCCTCCCTTTGACGCCATCAACCCATATCTGAATTCCTGCAAGAAACAAACATATATAACATGAGATGAAGCATAATTATGAAATTTATAGTATTTTACTCCCCCTAAACTTTCAACTTTTGTGAACTGAAAGTTTTTATCAAGAACATTGTTTTGGATCAAACACAAAAGAATGACCGACAATATTAGAAAATATAAGTAAGAAAAACATATTTTTCTTGCAAATTTCTTTCCACCTTTTCTTTTTTTAAGTTTCAAAGAGAAGGGTTAAAAAGAAATTAAACCAAGCATGTTGATTAATTCATAAAAACGAGGTTTATCAAACGTTTTAGTGAACAAATCAGCTTTTTGATTTTTGGTGTCGATTGATATGATATTGATAAACCCTTTTTCTTGTGCATCCCGTATGGCATGAATGCGAGTTTCAATGTGCTTTGTTCTGGTTTGGTGAACAGGATTCTTGGTAATGCCGATGGCCGCCTCATTGTCGCAGAAAATCGGAGTATGCAAGAAATTGATTCCATAATCAATCATCTAATGTTGTATCCACAATACTTGGCAGCAACATCTGGAGGAAGCAGTGTATTCAGCTTCGCCAGTAGATTAAGAAACAGTGGTCTGTTTCTTGCTTTGCCACGAAACTAAACACTCCCCCAGATACTAACATCCACCAGAAACCGATTTCCGATCGAGTTTGCAACCGCCATAGTCGCTATCAGTATATGCATGAAGATCAAAGCTCCCCCCTTTTGGATACCACAAGCCGAGACGCGGAGTTCCCTTTAGATAACGAAAGATACGCTTCACGGATTTTTCATGTGACTCCTTTGGATTTGATTGATACCTCGAACAATAACCAACAGCAAAAGCTATGTCTGGACGACTTGCAGTTAAGTACATTAATGATCCGATCATTGATCTGTAGCGGTGAGCATCAACGGACTTTCCGGATTCGTCAGGAGTGAGACACGTCTGTGTAGTGAATGGAGATAGTTAAGAAGAACTGTCGTCCATCTTGTATTTTACCAAAATCTCCTAAATATATTTCTCCTGGTGAATAAGGATGCCATCGGGTTTTTGTACTACCTGTAAACCGAGAAAGAAGCACATCTCGCCCATCATGCTCATCTCAAATCTCTCTTTCATCACCTCCTCAAATTCTCTGCACAAATCTTCATTTGAAGAACCGAAGATGATATCATCTACATACACTTGTACTAAAAGAATATCGTCACCAATCACTTTCTTGAACAGTGTCATGTCAATCGACCCCCTTGTAAAACCTTTACTCAACAGGTATTGTGTTAGTGTTTCGTACCAGATCTGAGGAGCTTGATGTAGTCCGTAAAGTGATTTGTCCAACTTGTAGACTTTGTCAGGGAAATCCGGATCCTCAAAACCTGGTGGTTGGCAAACGTATATTTCCTCATCAATGTCACAATATAGAAAGGCACATTTGACATCCTTCTGATAGACTTTGAAATTTTTATGTGCTGCATGGGCAAGAAAGATTCGGATAGCTTCAATTCTAGCAACTGGAGCAAAAACATCTGTGCAATCGATGCCTTCCTCTTGTGCGAACCCTTGAACGACCAATCGAGATTTATTACGAACAACCACCCCTCTATCATCAGGTTTGTTTTTATATACCCACTTCGTCTCGGTTGGATATTTGTTTTGTGGAAGGTCGACAAGTTCCCAGACTTTGAGCTTTCGAAATTGTTGAAGTTCTAATTGCATTGAGTCCACCCAGCTCGGATCTTGCAATGCCATATTAATATTCGTGGGAACGGTCTGGGACAGAAAGCAGGAGAACAGAAACTCATTAATCAAACCCGATTGATGACGCATGCGAACACCATCAGAAATAGATCCTATGACTAAGTCATGAGGATGATTCTTTAGCTCCTTATAGAAAGAATTTGAAGTGACGACATTTGAGGGTGATGAAGTAGATGAATCATGAGGTATATCTGTAACAGAAGAAACCGTTTGATGAATGATAGGTGATGACGGAGATGGTGATGATGGCATAGGGTCTGCAGTAATAACAACATCTGGTAGTGGTAACGTAGATATCGGAGAAGATGGGAAAATGACAGGATCAGGTATAGGATCAGAGTGTATGGGAATGATCTCATCTTCTTCAAGAAACAATGGTAAATTGAATGAATTAAACGCAGTTGTGGCATCATAAAACCAGGAAGGTTCAGAACCGGTATCACACACATTCGGTTCTTGCCGGTCAACATAGAATGATTCTTGAACGATCTTGGTGCGCCTATTGTAAACTCGATAAGCTTTCTGAGAAGAAGAATATCCAACGAAGAAACATTCATCAGAAACAGCTCCAAATTTTGATGTTTGAGTTAGGGTGTTCAACAGAGTGCAAGAGCAGCCAAAAGGTTGAAAGAAATCGATCGACGGTTTCCTCTTGTGAAACAGCTCATACGATGTCTTCATTTTGTCCTTTACGATTAACACTCTATTCAGCACATAAGATGCACAATTGATGATATGTGAATAAATATACATGTTAATGATGCATGTTATCCCTCATTTTAAACGTTTTTTGTGTGACACCCCGCCCGGCGGCGGAAAACACCGAGCGCGTCAAGTGAATCGGATATCAAAATACAAAGCACATGGCACACTAATTTCATATTTTAATATTAATTGAGCAATAATGTCGTGACATAAAGAAGCATTCAATAGTCATAAAAACCGTAATAGAAACCGACAAATAAATATTGTTTATTGTCTTTTTATTCTAGGTCCGAAGCATCCTACGTGTCTTGAACCAAAATTGTATCAAACTTCACCTGAAAAACGTGTAAAATAAGTTAGCTAAAGAATTTGCTAGTGTGTAAAACACAATTAATAGTACATAGTATAAAATCCGAGATCATTATAGATTGTGTTTCGCAATCTCATATGCATAGCAATTTCAGCATATATCTCAACCATGACCATAGAAACACATAGAAACAAGTATCATAGACCCCGCACGGTTACCTTTAGCAACAAGTCATGAGGAACCAACTCATGTTACATTTATTGATAACCATCGTTTAACCGTCATTTAACCGTCTCGATATGCAAGTTATCAAAAATGTTTAAGCATCTAAGGGACATAGCAACGTAACATCAAGCATCACATGTAGTAACTAGTAACATAGAATCAACCAAAGAATCGCCGGGTCAAATCACCTATCAGGCCATTAATGTAGGTGGGCTTGTCAAGCCATTGGCGCTAACATTGTACCGGTGAAAATTACAAGATAATATAACTAATATTGACTATCACACAATTTTGCTACATGCGGCCAAACACGATTAACACATCTAATGATCTCATTTTCGAAAATAGAAACATCAAAAGAAACCGTTGTATTATAGAAACACGTATTTCAGCCCCAAAAACGTAAACCGTAAAAATGGGTGTGAGTTTACTCACCTTGAAAAGTAATTACAATCGAACCGTTAGAAACGCAGCTAAAAAGCACCGAGGGTTGCCCGAACATTAGTACCACCTAATTTATTGGGAAAAACCCTAACTTAGAAACGAAACAATAGTGACAAGAATCAAAAGTCCGAGATCCATGGTTTCAGATTTAAGATTTAGGGTTTTAAATCACAAATTGGGAATTTAGGGTTTTGAAATATAATTTAGGAATTAGGGTTTTGAAATACAATTTGGGAAATAGGGTTTTGAAATATAATTAGGAATTAGGGTTTTGAAATACAACTTGGGAAATAGGGTTTTGAAATATAATTTAGGAATTAGGGTTTTAAAATACAATTTGGTAAATAGGTTTTTGAAATACAATTTGGGAATTAGGGTTTTATACGAAACATTATTGTGTTTTCGTTTTTGATAATATATATTATACGGATCCATTTAGTTTTATATTTGAAACATCGTACCATTTTAATATAGTGCAATATCCTTTTCGAATCTAGAAATCATATGTTTTTATAAACCTTTAGAATATATTGAAGATAAAAGATATTATTTATTGGTTTAATTGTAATTATGATTTAAGGTTAACATTTATGTAAAAGAACTTAAAAATAAAAATTAAACAGAAACTGATAGCAGTGTGGTTCGAACCCGAGGCCACGGCTCCAAACACAACACACATTAACCGCTGAACCAGGCGCTATCTTTGTTAACATAATTGGTTTTTAATTGTTTTGTATTTTGTTTACCAAGAACAACCTTTTTCAATACAAGCCCTAGAACACGAATCATTCCAATTCGTTTAACCCAGTGGATCAAATCCAAAACTAGTAGAGGGCTTTTAATCTACATTGCATCACGATCATTTCGATATAAGATACTTACTTGATTGATGAAGAATCGAGTCAATGAGACTGATGAACAGAGGCGACGGGTTTGAAGATCAAACTTGAATTTGTGATGTTTTTGTTTGCAATTAGGATATCAGAGAACTAGAGTAGTCGATAGGCATTATTTTATCAGTATTAGATTTGATTAATTGTGTTTAGAAACAGTCAAGAACGTTTGAGATTGATTGCGAGTAAAGTGAATTGATTTGGTGATTAATTTGGCGATTTAATTTCGATTAGAATGCTTAGACGGTTTCTATTCAATGCCATGAATGATTTGGGCGCGTCGTTTTGGATTGAAACGGGTTATTTCGATGGTTTGGATTTTTGGGTTTTGAAACCGAGTTTTTATTTGCAATAAACACGGGTTTGGGTTGATTAAACAGCGAATTGAAAGTGGTAATGTGTTCGAAACTGGTCTACGGTCATTTCCCCGGCTTTAATTTGATCAAAATGGCTTTAAAACGTGTACAAGTACCTCGCCGGAAATGGAGGTCTTCCGGCCAAAATCGCCGGAACATAAGTCGCCGGAAACGCGGGGGTCAAAAGGGGTGGGGGCTGGGTTATGCAGATTTTACAAGTTTAGTCCCTGGGCTTGCGGGTTATTGTATTTAGTTATAATAAGTTTTAAGTAATAGTTTGCAAATTGACAGATTTAGCCCAAAGTTAAGAATATATATATTTTAACTAACTAGCTTAACTAAATTGAAGCGTAACAATTATACAAGTGACGTTTTTATAGTTTTGGCTCGTTTACGCCATTAAGAGACTATTTCAAGACTTCGAAGCGTTTTTGTTTAACGTTTCTAATAATTTTCTTTTACGAACTATATATTTATATATATATTTTGAGTTTTATTGTCACAAATAATAATTATTTGATATGCGTGAATGTTTTGCGATATAAATACGATTATTTAATTGACACGGAATAACGTACAATTCAATGCATTTATTCCTATAATAATATTGAATGTTACATTTGAAAGAAATAAATACGATTACAATTTAAAGGATAACAACTTCGGGTTCGAGTCAGGCATTTGGGTTCGGGTTTGGGGCAGATGTCACATTTTGTTGCAAATTCATCCGGATAGTCACTTAATTGTGTTTTATTTGGATTTTTGTAGTTTTTGATGACAACTTGGTGATTTTGGTGGAAAACTCAAAGAAATAAGTGAAGATTTTGAAGAATAGCTTCTGACATGACCATGTCTGATAGAGACATGGCCATGCTAGCCCTAATGAGCAACTTGATGGAGACACGGCCATGTCTGATCACGACATGGCCATGCAAGGTCTGATAAGAAATAGGATTTAAACACAGCCATGCTACTTAGCACATGGCCATGCTCGGCGAGTACTCTTCTTTTTAACCTAATTTGAGTTTCATTTCTCAAGGATCCACAAAGAACTCAAAAACCCTAGGTCCCAAAAGCTCCAAATCGTCTTTTTTCGTCATCCATTGAAGGAAGAAAGCCAAGATTGAAGATCAATTGCTCCAAGGAAGTATTCATTACTACACAACCCACCTCTACTCATTTTGGTTTGTAAAACTCTAGATCTATCATGTTTTCTCCCATCTTTATGAGTGTAGTTGTGGTTTTTGTAAGCTCTATGAGCTAAATACTCTATATCACTTAGATTAGATGAAGTTTAGCATACTTTGACAACTAGTAAGTAACATTTGGTGATGATTATGTCAATGCTTATACAAAGCTAAGAAAATTTCTTCAATGGCTATGTGTTCTTGTTTGACTTGATGAAATATTGAATCTTGTGGGTGTTGTAACTATATTATGTTGGAAAACCGTATGTGTTATGACATTTATTGATGAATTGCATATGCTAGTATGTAATTTATGGCATTTGACTAGGAATGGTGAATGAGGATTGAATGTTTAGGAAAGTTGAACAAGAGTGCATCCTTTATACATATGTTTGGAAAAACCATTGTGTTTGTTATGGATATCTCCTAATTTTGTGTACGTGTAACTATTGATAATGCGCAAATCTATGGTTTATGTATTCGGGTTAGGACATGTTGGTCCATAAGATCGTGATTTCAGTGCTATGTTGACTTGTTTAACAACAAAGTATCCAAGACTAGAACAACAAAGTGTATAATATCCAAACAAACCCAATAACAAGATTACACAACACAAATGAGGTATATAAGCTACAAAGATAAGTAGAATATGCTCCTAGCACCTCAAATGAACGATTATACAACACAATCAGTAGATAAGAGTTTTGGTTAAAGATGTGCAAAAGTTCCATTAAGATGAGGATAAGGTTACAATATATAGCAGTGTTAGGTTCGCTGATAGATTCGCTGTAGCGAATCTATCTAGCGAACCAACACAGGTTCGCTGGGCACATAGATTCGCCCAGTCGACACCTAATACAAAAGCTAACATGAACTGCGGGCGAATCTATAGATTCGCCCGTAGGTTCGCTAGAACAAACTACAAATACAAGACATAAAAATACATACAAAAGTAACACCGACAAGCCGGTGAGTCCAACCTATACATAGTGACTATCAATACTCCCCCTAGGTTGGACCTCACCTGGGGAAGTCTTCTAATTCAACTCCGTCTTTATCTTGGCTTCAAAGATATTCAACGTACGCTCCTGCCCTTTCTTCGATACCGGCCAAAGGATTGGTAACGTCTTCTGATCCGGCCTCATCTTCACTCAAATTCAGCATCGATTCCACAAACTCTGCATCTGCGACCTCAGTATCAGGCATTTGTTGAACTGTCGTTTCCGCCTGAGTTTCTACAGTTTGCTCCTCACCAATAACATCCAAATCAATAACCTGCACCGGTTTCTCGAACCTCCTCTCAATCGATTGATCCAGCTGTCTAGATAGATCATCCATGTCCATACGCTGATCATCAGTTCTTCTTAGCCTTTTGTTCACACTTCTGAGTTCAGCACGAATCCCCCGGGCTTTGTTTGCGACCTTCACAAACAGGTTCGCTTCGATCTTCGTGTCATCTCCAGCCCCGTGCTTTATCCGGTTTTCACACAACACTATCAAATCTTCATCACAAAAGGAAAAGATCTCCATTGGGTCAAACAGTCTGATTTCTGGACGATCTTCTCCTTTTAATCTGATAACAGCTTCACCCGTGCTGTTATCGTAAAACCACTTAAGGAAATCCTGCAGTCTGGGTGGCTGAGTATCCGGAACCCTAACCCTGGACATTACCTTCGGAGCTTCAATCTTTAACACTATCTTTCCCTTCCACGAGATCCAATGCCTATCTTTCTTCTGCCTCATCCTCCTAGGCTTTTGGTACCCAAAGTCAACAAAATTAGTCTTTGCAGCCTCCCTGATCGTGACTTCGAACGCACAAGCCCTTCCGCTTTCTTCTTTACCCAGTAATGGCAGCTCTGCCAGCCTACGCAAGTCCCATCTTGGTAAGGTGGCGAAGTGCTTCCTGTTCTTGATGTAACTGATGTCACCGCCCCTTCTTTTAATCATATAAGCATCCACCAAACTATTATACTTCCACGCTATCACCTGCCTATCTAGCTGTTTGGTGTTGGGTTCATCTAGGTGTTGAAATATTGGCACTTCCGGAACCACTTCTTCTTCCTTTCGGAACCATTCAGATTTGTCTAATTCAACGTGTTCAAACTGGTAACTCATCCCCTTTTCTTCCACCTTGTATGTTTCGGGCTCATCATCCAGATCTTCCTCACTGTCTGCATCTATATCAACCTCCGGTTCATCTATCAAAGTGTAAGCCATACCAGATCCTCCGACCGCTTCTTCCCCTTCAAACACATCTAAATCAATACCCATATCCTCGTCAAACTCCTCCTCAACTGCCTTTCCCTTTCCTTTGTCAGAATCCCCAAAAACAACATCCATTAACGGATACTTTGCAGCATCCGTTAAGGAGTTCAACTCAGCTTCAGTCATGGCAGGCTCTGTCCCCTCCTTTTCCTTCAAACTATTCAGTTCCTTGAAGATCCTGACCATCAGACACTGCTGATCCTTCATCATCCTTCCATCTCATATATAACTGTTGACTTCTCAGCATCCTGTGTCTCCAACTGTTCATATTTGCCCTTCAACTCAACCAATTCTGTCCTCAAACGCTCAACTTCACCCTTTAATTCACCAGCTGATTCACCCGATGTACCCCCAGTATCGTGCTTCGCCTTCTTTGATGCTTCAGCTGATGCATCAGACTTCCTCTTCGTCCGTTTTTCCCTATTTGCATCAACCTCAGCCTGTATTTCATCAACCTCTCGCTCAAACGAATAATCTTTCTCTTTGGCGTACGCCTTCCTCTTCTTTATTCTCTTCTCAACCTCCTCAATATTCTCACCACCACGTTTTTGCTCTGACTCCATTAACCGCTGAATCTGTACCCATCTGTCTGCTGGGTACATGTTCTCCCACAGATATGAAGTCCTTCCGACACAATCCGATCTCACCGCCTTACAATCTTTGAAAATCCTCGAATGCATATCCCAAATTTTTAACTCATCTCCAACTACCGGCAGATTCGGCAGTTTGTCATTCAGCACCATCTGAATGAATCTCGGATACATCAACCATTTGGCGCCTTTGGAAGCATGGATGTTCTCGAGCATATAATTGTAGATGAGCTTTGCAAGATTTGCTTTCTGCCCTCGGCAAAACAGCATCATAGCCCGTGCCCAATCTAAGTTCAGCCCGTCTGTACCCCCTTTCCTATGATCCAGGCACATAATAAACACGTGTGCAATGTACCTCCATTCCTGGATCAAATAGGACTTTACAAACTCCATTTTCTTCTCACCAGGCATCGGACCCTCATACCCAGCAGTCCGGAATGCTCCATAAACCTCTTCAACCGACATCATCACTTCGTCCCCAACATCATCCTCTAGCCTCAAAATCCTAGCTAGATCAGCTTCTGTGAACTCTAAGTCAAATCCACTGACTTTGGCACATATACGTGATGGCTGTACCGACACGTTCATGACCGCAGTTCGCCAGAAATCCCGAATATGCAGCTCATATATAGTGGGTGAGTGAGATATGGCGTGATGTATATGAGACGACTTCAGCCATTTGATAGAATCTCTATAGCTGCCGGCCTTTTCATGATTCTCATCAAGCAAAGCACACATGTTGTGCTTTCTTTCGAAGAATAATGTCGACATTGTGCCTGAAAAATAAACGGAGATTGATCAGAAACGAAGATTTGAAAAACTGTTAATAGATTCGCTGAAATTTAGATTCGCTGGTATAGCGAACCTGAGATTTGGCATCAGAACCTATAGATTCGCTGACATGAAAAATCAGTCATTTGGTCGAGCGAATGTATAGGTTCGCTAGAAACAGCCGGGCGAATCTATGTTGTTGCGCGGGCAGCATAACGACATAGGTTCGCTCGAAGTTTTGAACTTTCGTTCAGATTTGCCAGACGAACACATAGGTTCGCTGGAAACCCTAGTTTTTGAAAAACGGCCAGAATCACACACAATACAGCATTATTAAGCATATAAAGCAACAAAAGATCAAAATAAACATTAAATGAGGCTGTTATGAAGTAAATCCCTAACTATAAACACCAAATCAGTCATTTAATCAACACACAATCATAGATCGACAGATAAAACAGGATAATGGTGCGATTAAGGGTTTAAACAGAGATTAAGATGAAATCGATCTCATACCAGACAGTAAAGTGATGTTTAATGTGTGAAAAAGCCGGTTGAAGTGAGAATCGAACGTTTGTGAGTGAGTTTTTTGAAAAGCGTGCTACAGTACAGATGACAGCGAATGTGTGAGATATTTCGCTGTCACTGTATATATATACAGGAACAGGTTCGCTGGAAGACAGACCAGCGAACTTTAGATTCGCCAGAAGACCAAGAGTCAAAACGGCATTCGGCGCGGTGCAAAAAGGTTGCGGGCGAACCTGAGATTCGGGCGAACCTATAGGTTCGCTGTCAGGTTCGCTCGCACACAAATTAAAATATTTTTGGTTTTTCTCAAATTTTAAATTCTTTGTAAATTCGTGAAAACGTCCCACGATTTCAACGCTCCAAAAATAAACATAAACAAAAATAATCCTAAAAATACTAATAATAACAAGATAGGAGTTAAAAATAAAATGATAAAAAATAACAAAAGGAATTTTAAACGCTAATAAGGATATATATTTTTCATGATGTTTTGAGCAGAATCCGGAGAATCATCGATTGGCGGGATTGCAGATATGTTTGTCCATTTAAACCCATGCCTTAGTCCTTTCAACAAGAGATCAGCAGCTTCTTTTATCATGTTTTTGGTTTGATTGAAGAAGCTCAGACAACTTGGTCCCCACAGACAGTTAGGTAAAAAGAACAAGTTCTGTCATCAGGGTATATCTGAGCAATACGATTGACTTTGCTTGAATTTCAATGATCAACTTTTGAATGTTGATCGATGCATTTGCTTCTTTTGACACTTGTGCAATTTTTGCATCTTTTCTTTGTGAGTGGAGCTTGTCAGCAATTGATTCTTTTGAACACAATGCGACTTATTATTTGGGAAACTCAAATAGTTCAGAGCTCCAGGTCTATACCGACGTATAACAGAGGAGATAAACATTTGAGCATGCTCGGTGAATCTTCAGGTCAATACTTCCGTATAGCAGAGAAGATCCACCAACTCCAGGTCAATACTTTCGTATAGCAGAGGAGTTAAGCACTTTGACTCAATACGTTCTGAGGAGTTAACAAGTAACTCACTCAGAGGCTTTTCCGAAGAGCATCACTAGCAGCTTTTTATTTTTATTTGTTTTGCATACTAGAAACTCGATTCGGGGATAGGGCGAGGGTGATTTGGGATGTTTAGGGAAATCAATGCAAAGATTTGACGCTCTCAACCCATTTTTGACAGAACCTTTATCTTTGTGCAATCCAAACATGTCAAGGAGATAATCCTTGTTGTCGAGATCTTGAGCATTATGTTTGGCTGCACAATCACTGTTTACTTTGTGTTCGGGCTGAGCCTATCTGACATATCCCAAACGCAATGCTTCTGACCTCCTTCAACGACTCTTCAACATCAATAAAAACGGAGATCCTGAAATAGCAAAATTTGAAAAACTATAAATAGTTAATCTTTTATATCTCCCCCAAAATTTCTATATAATAGCCGTCTAATAAGAAATTTTTGTTTTTCAGATTTTCTTAATATATATATATACATAATAAAAGAAGGATAGAAAGAAATAAAAGAAAATAAAGATAAAATAAAGTGACGGAGCGAAGAATTAGAGTGACCCACGGAATTTTCAAAGAAGAAAAAGAAAAGATTATTTACATATTTACAGATGGATTCTCACAGAAAAGGTTTTCAAAAAGATATAAGTCCCAGCATGGAGATCAGTTCATAAAAACGTGGTTTGTCAAAAGTTTTTGTGAAAAGATCAGCTTTTTGCTTTCGAGTTTCAATAGGAATAATATCAATAAACCCCTTTTCCTGTGCATCCCGGATTGCATGAATTCTTGTTTCAATGTGCTTGGTGCGAGTGTGATGAATAGGATTCTTGGCAATTCCAACAGCAGCTTCATTATCACAAAAGAGTGGCGTATGAAGAAAGTTGATGCCGTAATCCATCATCTGATGCTGAATCCATAGCACTTGGCAACAGCAACTTGACGCAGCTATGTATTCTGCTTCTCCTGTGGACAGAGAGACTGTTGTTTGCTTCTTGCTCTGCCATGAAACAAGACATTCTCCAAGGTATTGACATCCGCCAGTGACTGATTTTCTGTTAATCCTGCAACCAGCATGATCACTATCAGAAAAGGCATGTAAATCAAAGTTCCCACCTTTTGGGTACCAAAGTCCCAAACGAGAGGAACCCTTAAGGTAACGGAAAATTCGTTTAACAGCTTTTTCATGTGATTCTTTTGGATTGGCTTGGAAACGAGCACAGTAACACACGGCAAATGTTATATCTGGTCGGCTTGCAGTCAGATACATGAGAGATCCGATCATTGAGCGGTACCGATGAGCATCCACAGGATTCCCATTATCATCGGAAGTAAGGCATGTTTGAGCTGTAAAAGGAATCAATTCAGGAGAAGAATCATCCATGCCGAACTTCGTGAGGATTTCTTTGATATATTTCTCTTGGTGGATCAGAATTCCATCAGGCTTTTGTTCCACTTGTAGCCCCAAGAAGAAACACATCTCCCCCATTATGGTCATCTCAAAAAGATCCATCATCACCTTCTCAAATTCTCTACACAACCCATCATTAGTCGAACCAAAAATGATATCATCAACATACACTTGAACGATCAGCAGCTCGCCATTCACCTCTTTCTTGAATAATGTCATATCTATAGTCCCACGAGAGAAACCTTTGCTGAGAAGATACTGTGTCAGAGTTTCATACCAGATCCGTGGAGCTTGATGCAACCCATACAAGGATTTATCAAGCTTGTAAACCTTTGACGGGAAATCTGGATCCTCGAAACCCGGTGGTTGACATACGTAGATCTCCTCATCGATGTCTCCATATAGAAATGCACATTTCACATCCATCTGATAAACTTTAAAGTTTTTGTTCGCAGCATGAGCAAGAAAGATTCTGATGGCTTCCAGGCGAGCGACTGGAGCAAAAACTTCGGTGTAGTCAATCCCCTCCTTTTGAGCAAATCCTTGAACAACCAGTCTCGCCTTGTTTCTAATTACAACACCGCGATCATCTGGCTTGTTTCGGAAAACCCATTTGGTGCCGATTGGACACTTGTTAGGAGGAAGATCAACCAGTTCCCAAACTTTGAGCTTCCTGAATTGCTGCAGTTCCATTTGCATGGCATCCACCCAACTAGGATCTTCAAGTGCTTGTTTATAATTCTTTGGAACAACTTGAGATAGAAAGGCAGCATAGAGACATTCATTAATCAAACCACTCTGACTCCGAGTTCGCACACCATCAGTAATAGATCCAATGATATAATCATGAGGATGGTTTTTCAAGGTTTTGAAGTCGGTGTGAAGGAATAAAGGATTTGGTTCGGTTGAGGGTGTTTGATTAGATGGTTGTGAAGGTGTAGATGGATGATTGAAAATAGAAACTGATGTGTGTGGAATGATGTCGTCATCGTCAGAGTCAGGAAGATTAAATGATTTGAAAATAGTGGTGGAATCATAAAACCATGCCGGTTCACTGCCAATACTGGTAGTATTTGACTCTTGCCAGTCAACATAGTAGGACTCTTGCACAATCCGCGTTCGCTTGTTGTAAACACGATACGCCTTTTGTGTGTTCGAGTATCCCACAAAGAAGCATTCATCAGAGACAGCACCAAACTTCGTCTTCTGATCTTGAGTATTCAAAAGAGTGCAAGAACATCCAAAGGGGCGCAGAAAATCAATCAGCGGCTTAATCCCTCGAAACAGTTGGTATGAAGTCTTCATCTTTTCCTTGACAATCAGTACCCTGTTCAGAACATAAGCTGCACAATTAACTGCCTCAGCCCAGAAAATAATTGGAAGCTTTGACTCAATCAGCATAGTTCTAGCGGCCTCCACTAGGGTTCGATTCTTCCTTTCAGCAACACCATTTTGTTGTGGTGTACGGGCGGCGCTAAACTGTCTGAGAATACCCCGTTGTTCACAGAAAGAGTTGAAGATATGGTTTCTGAATTCAGTTCCGTTATCGCTTCTGATGGCTTGAACCTTTTTCTTTCCAAGAACCTCGATTAGAGGAATCAGCTTCATCAACTCTTCGGCAGTCTCACTCTTGTTTGCCATGAATCTCACCCAGGTGTACCTAGAGTAATCATCTGTGACAACCAAGCAATAAGACTTTTTAGCAATAGATTTGACACTTATTGGACCAAATAAATCAGTATGTAACAATTCGAGAGGTTCTGAGATGGTATTTGTAATTTTAAGTTTATGTGGCTTTTTGTGCTGTTTTCCTTTAGCACAAGCCATACATTTCTCAACCACTGAAAAATCTTTGAGTGGTAAACCCCTAACCAAATTGTTCTTAACCAATTTATTCAGAATTTTAAAATTAATGTGCCCTAAACGTTTATGCCACAAAAACGATTCAAAAGATGAAGCTTTCGACAGGAGACATGTCACGGTGGAGTTTGATTCCTGTGATCCCATATTCAGCATATAGGTATCATTTCGTCTCGGAGCTCGCATGATCACCATATCTTCAGGAATAGTAAACTCTGGCTTCAAGAATAAGCATTCATTTGGAAGAAACATCACTGGAATATTCTTATCACAGATTTGTGATACACTGAGAAGGTTGAATGCCAGTTCAGGAACATAGTTGACGTCTTCCAAAGTAAGTGAGCCATTTGAGACTTCTCCTTGACCAATCATCTTGCCACCTTTCTTGTCTCCCGCAAAAGCAACATAACCGCTATTTATGATCCTATAGTTAGTCAGGAGGTCCTTCAACCCTGTCATATGTCTGGAACATCCGCTGTCAATATGCCAATGACTATTTACAACGGCATTTGAATGTTCCTGACATTTATTAAGAGAATAAAAAGTTAGACCTTTGAAATTGGCACCCAAACCTTTGTGTACTTGGGTGGTGGAGCAGAAGAAGAATTACAAAAGAAATTATTTACAAATGTATTTAATCTTTTTCCAAAAGATTTTTGCTTTAAGCTATTTTTGATTGACTCAGTGCATTGCTTAGCAGTATGACCAGTATTTCCACACTTAAAGCAATGAGACTTCAAACCATTGGAAACTTTGTTAATCGGAATTTTATCCATTTCAATTTCCTCATCACATTCAGACAGTTGAGAGTTGCAGTCACTGTAAGAGTCATAAGGTTGTTTTGACTTAATTGTGACTTTTACCTTGTTAGATTCAGATTTAGGTTTGAGAATGTATGAAAAAGTTGATTCCTTGTCTTTTGGTTTTGAAATTCTCACTGGTGTGAAAGATGGAATTTGATGAGTGAAGAACTTTTGAAAACAGTTTGTTTTAGTTTGACTTTCAGAGACATGGCCTGAAAGTTTGTCTTTGCCATTTTCACACACATTTTCAAACAAAACATCATTCAACATATTAGAGTTTGAAGTAGAGCACCCTAAATCACTATTAAACATGGAATTGTCTGAACATGACACATTACTACAAACAGAATTAATTAAGCTAATGTCTTCAAAAGACTTCTTGGAATCAGAACTACTGCAATCACTACTGCTAGAACAACCGAGCCCAACACTCCCACCATATGCGTAATCCTCTCTAACCTCCTTAAGATTAACTTCACTTAAACCTGCAGTTGAACTGTCAGTATCATTCTGAATAATCTCTTGAATTAACTCATTTGAGGGATGAGGAATAGGTGTAGGAGAGTAACAGAAAGTACTAGGTGGAGGATATGCATATGTTTCATTGTTACTAAGACCCAAACCCGTCTTAACTCTGGCCCCCCTTTGTTTCTTGCAGAGTTCCTCCCTTTTCATACCAGATATCGTCCACTGCTGCAATTTGTTTTTAAGTTTCTTGCTTCAAATTCAGCAAGTGTAACTTGCTCAGTTAAGTAGTTTATTTCACAGTTCTTTTCCAAAAGAGTTCTTTTTAAGTGTTCATTCTCTTTTAAAGCTTCTCTTAACTTGACAAAATATTTTGATTCACTTAATTTAAGCTCTTTGATGGTTCTTTTTAATTCGTTTTCGTTTGACATTAACAATTTATTAGCTTTGTATATGCCAATTAAACGAATTTTGCAAGCAGATGAACACATATCTTCAATAACATCGTAAGGAAGACCAATTACCAGTTTTTCGGCAGCAAGAGCACGATCACACTGGCAGTAGGGAGTGCTTCTTTTGAATTCATCAACTGCATCTAGCCTTGCCTTCTCAATCATTTCTTCCAAAGTAAGCTTTGACTCCTCCTCATGCTTCACTTCATTAACAGCAGCTTCACAAACCAACCCTGAATGATTCAGATGCCCTTGAACAATAACATCTGATTGATCTTTATTAACATTCTCCACTTTCTCTTCTTCATCATTTCCATAAAATTCTTTGAACGGATCAAAGCAATTTATATCGTTGTCATCAATCTCGGCAATCTCAGCAACAAGGGCATGATTAATCTCCTCCTTGGTTTCTTCAATTTCTGCACTCCAATCAAAGTTGGTAAGCAGTGCAGTTTCATTCTTTGACTTTGCTTCCTCAACCCTTTCTTGATTTGGAGCAGATCTTGGATTTGCAGAGTTTACTGGCTCAGTAACAATTGGCAAAGGGCATTCCCTTTTGAAGTGGCCCAATTGTTTGCAGTTATAGCATCTCAACTTTCCCTTATCATACCCCAGCTTGCTATTCTGTCCCTGATTTCCAAAGTTTCTTCTACCGGTTATTTCCATGAATCGTCTGGCACGAAGAGTAAGCATAGCCATCTGCCATTGGATGTAAGTTTCCTCCAGATCATCAGGATCCACCTGATACATATCTTCTACAGTCATACCCTTCCCTTTTAACTCACCTGCAACAAGAGCTTCATAACTGTGAACAAACATTCCAAATAAAGCCATAGTGTCAGATGGAATCTGAGTGGTGACAGATGCATTTGTGCTTGAACCAACATTTGAAGATACACCAGCAGATTTAGTAGACACATGACTTGATGATCCTCTAGATGCAGCACTGTAGATATATGAGTTTGCAGCGGATGAGATAAGTGCAGCATTTTGAGAAGGAATGTTTGGAACCATCATTGACTGATTATATTCTCTTCTCTTCACATCAAGGTCGAAAGACTTCAGCTTGTTTATGACGTCCATCAGTTTGTAGTCGGGAAAGTTTCTTTCTTGTTTCAACAACTTGATTTGAAGACTCCACTGAGGAGGAAGAGAATCTAACAGTTTTGCGACTTGTTCATGATTGCCCAGCTTATCATCATACTTCTTTAGATTACTTGACACAGATAGGAATCGATTTGTAATATCAGTCAAGTTCTCTTGTGAATACCCCACGAAAGAGTTGAATTCCTTTTCAGCTTGAGCTTTTCTATCCAGTTTCAGATCCTCATTGCCATCATAAAACTCACACAATGCATCATATAAGCTTTTTGCAGTTGTGTGTTCAGCAAACCTGTTGAAGATATCCTGATGTAAGCAAAGTATCAATGCCCCGAGTGCCTTTTTGTCACGATCAAGTAACTTGGTATCTGCTTCAGTAAAGGTACTTGGATTTGTGTTTATTGAAGTGACAGCTCCTTCAACTGTCGTCGGCACGTGCGGACCATTTACAATAGATTCCCATTGGTTGTAGTCTGTGTAGTAGAAAAAGGCTTTCAAACATCTTTTCCAGTCTTCAAAGTTTTCACCACTAACAAGCCTCGGTGGCCTGTTAGGTTGAACGCTATCCAGATCATTCATATTCAGTGTTGATGAAGTCATAACTTTGAACAGATTATAGATTCGCTGAAGACAAACAGATTCGCTGGCTAGATTCGCTCAAAGAACACAGCAGATTCGCTGGTATATTCGCTGATGACAGATTCGCTAGACAAACAAAACAGATTCGCTGACGAGCAGGCACAGTTTCGCTCGCCTGATTTTGGCAGTAGTTTCGCTTGCACAATTAGCAAAACCAGTGAACTTTCGTTCGATGAAATATCAGATTCGCTAGCCCTAACACAAACCAATCAGTACAAGAATTTGAAATAGATTCGCTGGATGAACTGCTAGATTCGCTGGAAGAACAGATAGATTCGCTGGGTTACGAACCAACTTGTACCAGTACTAAAACAACCCGAACACCTTCAAAACTTGACCATTTGCCTACACGTTTGTTTTAAAAGCTTCCTATGACCAAATAACACAATACTTGAGCAAAAAAAACAACTCCAAAACACCAAAACAAGCTTAGAACAGAATTAATTAGTGTTTTGACCCAAAAACCCCAAAATCAACATAAAAATCACTTGAATCAAACAATCAAGAGCACTAAGGCTCTGATACCATATTGTTGGTCCATAAGATCGTGATTTCAGTGCTATGTTGACTTGTTTAACAACAAAGTATCCAAGACTAGAACAACAAAGTGTATAATATCCAAACAAACCCAATAACAAGATTACACAACACAAATGAGGTATATAAGCTACAAAGATAAGTAGAATATGCTCCTAGCACCTCAAATGAACGATTACACAACACAATCAGTAGATAAGAGTTTTGGTTAAAGATGTGCAAAAGTTCCATTAAGATGAGGATAAGGTTACAATATATAGCAGTGTTAGGTTCGCTGATAGATTCGCTGTAGCGAATCTATCTAGCGAACCAACACAGGTTCGCTGGGCACATAGATTCGCCCAGTCGACACCTAATACAAAAGCTAACATGAACTGCGGGCGAATCTATAGATTCGCCCGTAGGTTCGCTAGAACAAACTACAAATACAAGACATACAAATACATACAAAAGTAACACCGACAAGCCGGTGAGTCCAACCTATACATAGTGACTATCAGGACATTCATAAGTTGAAGAAGTTGAATAACTATTGTTACATTACGTGGATTGAGGTGGTTATCATGTGTTCATCGTGTTAACTTTCCAAAGATTTATGGGTTTGGATAGCCTTGACGGGAGTCCAAACCATCTTTCACATTGACTTAATAGTATCATTGGTTCTTCATGGCATAACTTTAGGTGGCTATTATGTGTTTATCTTTCTAGCTTTCCGAATGGTTATATGATTAGATAACCTTGACAGGAGTCTAATTTACTTCCATGTATCATGTGTAGAAAATGATCTCACCGAAGGTTCGTACATGTTGTCATTGTTTTGCTAAACGGATTCGAAATCTAAGTGATACCTTCCTTTGATTATCTTCATTTGTGTTAACTTGCCTCTATTAGATTAATTATTAGCTAATTTAGTTAATTAAAATATTTACAACCCATCCTTATTTGACCGGTTAAATAGTAATGAAGGTTTAGTATTGGGAGACATTGTGTCCACGGATCGATATTCGGTTCTTGCCTAAAGCTATACTACTATACGATAGGTACACTTGCCTATTGTGTGTAGTTAGTCTTAAAGTAATTGTCGTCTTTTATAAATTTAAAACCCAATTGTGTGAAAAAAAATCATTGTTAAAAATCTATACACTTTACACACATCAATTGACAGCTTCGGCCCAGAAGATAATTGGAAGTTTTGACTCTATCAACATAGTCCATGCAGCTTTAATTAAAGTTCGGTTCTTGCGCTCTGCCACTCCATTCTGCTAAGGTGTTCGTGCAGCACTGTATTGTCTCAAGATCCATTTCTCTTCACAGAATGAGTCAAGAATGTGATTTCTGAACTCAGTTCCATTATCGCTCCTAATAGCCTTCACTTTCTTCCCGCTGATGGTTTCAATCTTGAGTATCAAGCTCCTGAATGCTCTTGCGGTCTCCCCTTTGTTTGCTAGAAAACTCACCCATGAGTACCTGGAAAAATCATCTGTCACAACCAAACAATAAGATTTTTTAGCAATGCTTTTAACGCTGATTGGTCCAAACAGATCTACGTGAAGCAACTCAAGGGGATAAGAAATAGAATTTATCATTTTAGACTTATGTGATTTTTTATGTTGTTTTCCTTTAGCACAAGCCATACATTTCTCAATTACAGAAAAATCTTTGACAGGTAAGCCACGAACTAGGTTATGTTTAACCAATTTGTTAATATTGTTAAAATTAACATGACCCAGTTTTCGATGCCATAAGAAAGCTTCTGAAGATGATGCCTTAGACAATAAGCAAGTGACAGTTGAAGAAAACTCCCTTGAATTCATATCGAGTAGATAGGTGTCATTCTTTCTAGGAGCTTGCATCATGATCAAATCTTCTGGAATAGAGAAATCCTATTTCAGAAATAAGCATTCATCAGACTTGAAAAGAACTAGGATATTCTTGTCACAGATTTGAGATACGCTTAGCAGATTGAAATGTAGCTCGGGGACATAGTTGACCCTCTCCAGAGTGAGCGAACCATTTGATACCTCTCCTTGCCCGACCATTTTACCACCCTTCTTGTCTCCCGCGAATGCCACATACCCACCATTTATTATGAGAAAATTAGTAAGAAGGTCTTTTAAACCAGTCATGTGTCGAGAACATTCACTATCTACATGCCATAAGCTGTTTGGCTTCCTTGGACGTTCCTGACAAAAAACAACAGAAAAAAAATTAATTAATAACAGGAACCCATGCCTTGTTAGACTTGGATTTAAACACAGAAAAGGAAATAGGAAAATGATTATTTACAAATCTATTTAATCTATTTGAAAAGCTAGAGTTATTTACACCCTTTCGAACCAGTTCCGGACAGTTTTTGACAACGTGAGTGTCCTTTCCACAGCGAAAGCAATGTGATTTGAAACATTTCTTTCTTGTTTTAACTAGAGGAATGAGATCACATGCAATTTCCTCATCTTAATCAGACATGTTTGTGTCCGAATCACTAAAAGAAACATATATTTCTTTTGTCTTACCCTTTGATGTGCTTACTTGACACCTGTATCAATCTTTGAATTGTTTGTCTCAACGGGTCTGGATATACGAATAGGTACAAAGGTCGGTATAGGTGTTGAGACAAACCTTTCAAAACAATTATTTTCATGCAATGCATCAATAGATTTAACATCAGAAACATGTTCATCATTACAATCACTTGAAACAGACATAACAGAATTAGTGTTTAATACAGACGATTTAAAGTTTGAACTACTTAAATCATTCGACAAAACATCTAAATTAACACTCATGTCTAAACTAGACTTCTTGGAATTAGAACTAATGCTTGAACTAGAACACCCCAGACCGGTAGATGCACCATAGCCATACTCCTCACGAACCTCCTGATGATTAATCCCTTCTAAACCTACAAATAAATTATTAGTATTTTCTGGAATTAAATCATTAGTGGGATGGGGTTTGGGTGTGGGAGAGTAACAAAAAGTACTCGGATGAGGATACACATGAGGTAACTCATCATATCCTATACCAGATTTGATTCTGGCTCCTCTTTGTCTACAGTTTAACTCCTCTCTTTTCATGCTGGCAATGGTCCATCTATCAAGTTTTGTTTGGAGTTTACTACTTTCAAATTCAGCAAGTTTGACATGTTCCTCTAACAGATTAACCTCAACATTCCTTTCAAGAAGTATTCTATTTAAATGATCTATTTCTTGCAAAGCCTTATTTAATTTTACATAATAGTTCACTTCGTTCTTTTTAAGGTCAGAGTTGACGGTGGTTAATTTGGCTTGGTTTGTTAACAATAATCGATTAGCTTTATATACAGCAAAAAGACGAACCCGACAAGCTGATGAACACATGTCCTGTATTACCTCATAAGGAAGACCCATGAGATCTTTTCGGTTGCAAGGGCTCTGTCACAGTTGCAAGCGGATGTGTTTTTCTTCCTTTCTTCCTTTCTTCCTCTTTCTCCTCTTCAACCTCCTTTTCCTCTTTTTGACTCTTCACAGATTCACTCTTCTCATCAACCCCATTTTCTTCCTTCTTACTTCCTTCAATCTCTCAATTGACCTTTTCCGAATCATTTCCAGCCATCTTTAATGTTTCAGCAACAAGGGCATGATTGATTACTTCTTGAACCTCAGCGATCTCAGCGCTCCAATCAAAGTTTGTTATAAAGCAGTTTCTCTTGTATTGCTTGTATTCTCCCTTTCATTCACAGCAACATTCCTTGGATTGGGACTTGGTGGTTCAAAAACAGTTGGTAAAGTACAACCCCTCTTAAAGTGACTAAGTTGTTTACAATTGAAGCATCGCAGCTTCGACTTGTCGAAACCAACCTTTGAATTTTGGTTTCCGAAGTTTCTCTTACCAGTCCTTTCCATAAATCTCCTTGCTCGCACAGTTAACATAGCCATCTGCCATTGTATGTCAGCTTCCTCCAAATCATCAGGATCAACATATCCTCCATGGTTATCCCTTTACCCTTGATTTCTCCAGCAACTAACGCTTCATAACTATTCACAAACATCCCAAAGAGTGCCATCATATCGGTAGGAATTTGAGACTGAACTTGATCTTTACCAGCACTTTTCACTTCAGGGGTATGATGCGTGTAATATATATATATAAAATAAACACTCAAAAACACCTAGTTTTAAATTTATAAAACCAAGACGAACCGACTAAATCACACACAACCGGCAGTGGACCGGTCGAATGTAATATAGCTAAAGTAAGTCCGGGTGTCGACCCACAGACTCCATATACTACGTTTAAATAACTAATAAAGACTCGACTGACTAAACACGACTTAAATAAAAGATTATTCGAAAAGGGGGGGTTTTGCTAAAAATAGAAACTTACGAAAAATAGAAACTTTCTAAAAATAGTAACTTACTAATAATAGAAACTGACGAGATTAAAGACGGATGTAAAACAGATTAATAAAGACAAACCACCTAGGCTAGAATCATCGTTAACCTCAATTATCGCTCACGTTGGACTAATGGTTATGGAACCGGGATCTAAATCTATTCACTTAAAAGCTTTCCTAATTAAGACCCTCGACCCTTTTCGAGAAGAAACCTAAAGGATAACTATTAAGTTATTAGCGCACCGGTTACGGGATTAAATTTCCTCACGGTTATCTAATCAAATTATGTCTAATTGACCCACGCTAAAGATCTATCTCACGATATGACCCTTAAAGCCATTTAAACCCAATCATTTAATTTAACAAGCAAGATTAATAATCAATACTAAGCCGGAATTTTCACAAAAACCTAAACCTAGCAAATTGACTAACCAATACTTGTTAACAACCTACCACCTCACGGATATCTAGGTTGGCTACACGTTGTTAGCCATCTCATTAATACTATTAATCCTATGGTTGTACTGCTGTTAAACCATAATAATCATAACTCATGTTAATGACTAAACGAGTCCTATTACGTGACATAGACAATCACCAAGAACGCATGGATTAATAATGTCAATTCAACCAATTCAAACATATATAACACATTAAACAATTATGAAGGTTCAAACTCTAATCAAACATAGACCATAACCAGCAATCCAACGCAAGTTCAAACAAACCGTCAGCGAATCATCATTTAGCCTAGGTAATCTAAAAAGTCTAGCCAACAATCATGTTAAAGAGAATAAACATAAATTCAAAGTCACTAAACATGAAAGAAGAAAATAAAAAACAAAGGAAACGAAGAACCCGTTGACGTTAACCGACGAATCTTGATCCTAAGCTTTTCGTTACTCTTCTTTTAATTGTTGTCGTTCGTCCCTTCTCCCTCTCAATCTCTCAATTGCCGTCCACCAAAAACTAAAAAATATATCCCCCAGGCTGCCGTCAAATTGGTAGTTTATATAAGAGACATTAGGTTTTTTTCTTCCGCGTATCTCCATATTGTTATAGATGGCCGCTTCACTTGTCACATCACGTGCGTTTATATAAATTTAAATAGCACAATTCCTTAGTTTTGTAATTTTTGATTAGATAAGCCTCAAAACTGAAATTCAATTATTCATTTGTGGCCCACGTGATCTGCAATCAAGAAAGACTTTAAAATTAGCATATTACATTTATATCACATATAACAATTTGACTTATTTGTAATACTAATTTTAAAGTAAATTAATAGTTATCATAACATATAAAATCGGTTCACGTTTCTTTCACTCTCAAACTTTAATTAAATATTTCATTTTAGCTCTTGGTTTCTAAAAATCATGAAACTAAACGTATGATCAATTCGGAGTAGGAATCGACCAAAAATAACCCAAAAGTAAAAGGAATATTTATATAAATATATATATATATAATTTAGACCACATCAAATATCCCCACACTTAACCTTTTTCGTCCCTGAAAAACATGCATATAGAATCATAACTAACTAAGGCTTCAACATTTCATTACAGAATCCAAACAAGAACCGAATTCTGATAAACAATGGCGCGTTTACATAAACACCCTAACACTAGCCAATTAAGTTTCCCATCATGTTTAATTTAAATTTAATTAAATCATTTATCTATAAGGTCTCACATAGAGGAAGAATAGGTCAACCCGATTAATTGTTGCTTGACAAGGCACCGGATAAACCACAAAGGTTTTCCTACCAAAATAACCTAAAGAACTTAACTAAGCTAAAGACTAGTGTCATATTAGGGTGGATTTTGATGGATGAAATTTGTGGGTATAGACTGTTTATTCTTTTTTTTTCATAAAACAAGATCACCTCACCCAGGGGTGTCGTATCCAAGTCGCTATCCCGGAGGTAGAGCACATGAGGTCTTGGATCACTTGCCTTATATTTTTCATTTTTTTATTCTTTTTTTGATTTGGCTACTTTGAGCTCTTTTATTTAGCAGCTACTTTGAGCGCTTTTCAGTACTATACCCGTTGGACATTTGATTTGCGGATGCGCCACTTCTTTCACAAGAAGTGTGTTATAAATCCTAAAATGGCACTACCCCTTAACCTATTTAAGTTCTAAAGCCTATAATGGTGCCTAATTATTATTTAGTTAAGGCCTTCCTATTCTCCTAAGATGAACACCCACGAGATTCACGACAATTACTTTTCAATTAAAAACACTTAGGGAAACCATCTCAGCTAATTGGGTTACCAAAAGTTTATCCAAATTCATCTTTTGTTTTAAAAACCACAACTCATTTGAAAACCAAAATCAGTTTCCTATCATTTTCTATTTCAAGTGCACAGCTTAAACAAAGACATTTTTTAATTTTTTCAATTTTTTTAGCTTTTTTTTATGACTCTATATGACTCGAAACAAACAACTAAACAAACCTAAGACTCAGAAATGACTATTTCCCATCCTCACACTTCAGTTCTACATTGTCCCTAATGTAGAAATGGAAAACATCTAAAAATAAAATAAAATAAAATAAAATGCAGAAATAAAAGGATAGATAGGTGAATTAGAAAAGGCTTAGCTGGTTATTTGCAGAATGCGTAAGCTCCAAGTCTTCGTTCCAATCTTCAGCTTCGATCGTATAGCATTTCGGTCGTGATCGAGCTTCACCGACACTCTCGAGCTCCATCTTCGTCTTCATAAACACAAACTCACCCGAATGGAGATTGAGTACGGGTGAGAATGATTTAAACCTGCAAAAACAAACACAAGATACTCGAGCGTAAAACTGACTCGACAAAAATAAAATAAAATAAAAATAAAAGAAATAAAAATGAAATTCTACAAACTCTATAAAATTCACAAGAAACCTCCCCACACTTGAATTTAATCAGGAGGTTTCTCTTTGATCTGGACCCTATCTAACCCGTTCAATTCCATCCGGTTCACACAAATTCTTATAAAATTAATAGTGAAATTGAAAACGATTTTGATAATCAATTTAAAAACTCTAAGCGGGTCAGACCACCAGCATCTGTACTTACCTGGCATGAACCGGATGCATGTCATGTATCGTGAAGACTTCTTCCATTTATTCTATAAGCACCTGATTGAACAGTACGTGGTCTATGTCTAGCCAAAGACATTAAAGAAAGACGTTACACGGAAGGCAACTCATGTTATTAATTTTCTTATTTTTATTTTACTTGTAGTTTATTTTTTTATGAACTTGTCTTACTTTTATTTTTATTTTTTATTGTGAAAAGAAAAAAAAAACATCAGGCCTAAATAGTGTTTGATTAGAAATGACCATTTTAGTATGTTGTCGTTTGCAAACAGAAAGTTAAAATGACCGTGTCAGATTTAAAATGACTGTGTTGGCCTGCTACAAAAAAGAAAGTTTTTTAAGCAACTCAGCCCCTTCACATTAGCTTACCACCTAACTAGCAACCCAACACCTCAACCTTCCACTCGTCAAACCACCGTCATATTAGCAGCCAATATATTCTAGTTATATTAGGAGATGATATACAGTATATCTATTAGTTATACTTATCTCATATCATGTTAAGAGGAGTTAGTTAGGGTTTGCTTATGCTATATATATTCATCATTGTAATTGAAGGAGATCATCAAATCAATAATACTGTGAACACTATCATGGTATCAGAGCTTCGGTTCTGCAAAATATCCAATCAACAAAAATCGTTCCACCACCACCAATAGAATATGGCCGGCGAAAAATCCACAGAGGGGGATACGTCCAGCGGTGTCACACCCCGACCACGGGGGTGGGCCGTGACGATTGAATATCCAACAAAACACAGCGGAAACTATGTATGCATTAATAGTGGGCCATAGGTTTACACGTAATATTAATGTAATCTAGGTGTACATTAAAGGGTACAATAGTAAACTCTAACAAAAGCAGTGAGGCTAGTTGCTATTCCCAAGTAGTCTTCTATAATTCGTCTATAATCTTTGCGTGTTTCTTCTAATTGGGGTCTTCTAAAGCTATCAACCGTGTCTAAATACACATCCAATGTTATAAAGTCTATTGTATACTTCCATCGATAAATCGTCTAAATACCTGAAATACATACCCGAAAATACGTCAACATAAAGTTGGTGAGCTCATGGTTTAACAAGACAGACAATGTCATAAAACGTTTAATCCACAAAATTCTGGACATTAAATAAATACGTTCATGGTGTACGGTCGACAAAATATGTAGCCAAACCTGTTCGGATTATACCCAACCCGAATACCATATATAACAGTCCCCTAACCCAAAGTGGGCTAACGTGCGCTGCTAAGCACCGACAAATCATTGAACATGTGGCGTAACGGTTTTCAACCTCAGTGGGGGGTATGCCACTGTACGCGGGGGATTCCCAAATAGTACTATTCACATTTCAAAGGGCTCATGCAAGAAGTTAATGGCTACCGAAAGTTGTACCAACGTTCGGGGACAAGTAGCAGATGTATTACACCATGAAAATCAGTTTATATAAACAAGTTTAGTGGGTATGTATCAGCCCCAAAAACATTACGTAAAAAGGGGGTTCATGAACTCACCTGGTGTCCGGCCTGCTCAAGATTTCTAAAGATATTGTACATTCAGCGTGGGAGTTCTACCTCCTAGCAGGCTTCCTATGTTTAGTTTAGTCATGTTAGACCCCAAAATACATAAGTCTATGTGTTTCGTTGTGTCGGTGTCGTGTGCATACTGTTTTGGTTACATTCGTGTAATATCATGGTTTTAGTCGTTTGCGTTGACTTATACGTCTAAGTATGCATATACTTATGTTATTATAGGTTATATAAGTTGGTATTAAGTGTACTTTGATGTTAAATCAGTAAATTTTGGTACTTGTCACTTTTAGTCCCTAGACTTTGTTAAATCGTCACATTCGTACTAAAGTTGAGTTTTCAACGGATGATTGATATTAATAAGTACTATACATTATATTTATGGTAGGTATAGCATTTTAGGTGTGAATCTACTGATAAAAATATATATAAGTATTAGATTCATGAAAGTTGGTTTCCACTGGTTTACCGAGTACGGTGCGATACCGCGCATTAAGTTACGTTTTAGGTTTAAGTCAAAATACTTCAAAATACTTGTACCAATATGTTAAGTGGTCATATGCTACTGTAAAAATATACTTTTTATAATTTTTAGATATTTCTAAAAATTACTATATTTTTATTTAAGAATGTAGCTGGTTAATGTAATTTAAACATAAACACTTTGTATAAAATAAACCGTGACCCAATAAATAGTGAAACTTCATTTTCAATATATTTATACAGTAAATAAGTAGTTAAAATCTTAATGTTCGAGTTTTATAGTCCGTCGGTCGTTTTCGTATTTTAACGCGCGTGAAACCGATGAATAAACGATTTGCTTACAAAATACTCTTTTAACGCGTTTTATACTTCAAAATACTTCCTTGGGTCTTATGTTACTGTATAAAATGTATTTTTCTTGACAAATAGGTCTTTCTCCAATTTTTATGATTTTTGTGAAAATACTAGGTTTGTATATTCGAAAAATCATAATAAATAGATTAAGCATATAAAAATTATGTAACTTGGCAAAATACTTTATTTATAAGTATAAAAGCTCATGGACTTTAAAAATCTCAGGTTTTTCTTCTGCCTATCGGTTTCATGATTTTAGCGCGTTCGGTTCGATTAATGTTACGTTTTAAGCATAGAGAGTCTTTAGTAATGTTTAGGGTCCAAATTTACTTACCTTATGTCCATATATAAGTTTGGGTTCTGTAAATTTGGTCTTAGGTGTCTATATATATTTTCTACAAATTTTCGTATTTTAATCCCATTAAATATTAGAAAAATCATAGTAATTATTTTTATGTCCAGAAAAATATGAAATTTATTTTATAATATGTTTATATCATATTTAAGCTACTGAGAATATAATATTTCAACATTTTTATATTTTTGGTACTTTCGTTGTTTCGTACGTTTAGTTTCGGTTATTGTTCGATGATTAGGTTAACCCATCAACAATCAAATTTATTCAATAATATGTGCCAATATGAACATATATAACAGTAACATAACATATTTTTAAGTTTTGTACTTCCCATACGTTTTTATAAACAACTGAGAAAATATACATTTTTTTAATAATCAAAAATGCATATTAAATAATCTATAACTCCAAAAATTATGAAATTTGGTTTATAACATTATTTTAGTATAAATACTGTACAGAAATCATAAAATTTTATTTTTATGATGGTTAACCTTGGTTTGTTGTTTTGACCAAAAATAGTTGTTCGGTTTGACTAGTTTTAGTCAAACTTGTGTGTTTTCTTTAGAAAATGATTTCTATCATTTTTAACACTTTTGTTACTGAAAAAGAAGTATTTTTATGTGTTTATAAGATATGGGAAATCATAGTATTCATTGTGTGTGAAAATGAACGTGTAGTGTACGTGTAGTGCGTTTTCGGGTATTTTCTCGTTACCTCATTAATGAGAGTGAGTGAGGGTGCACTTGGGGTGTTGTGAGGGACATGAAATGGGGCTGGAATAGTGCCGTAAATGACTGGAAAAATGTTGGACGTGGTGTGCTTGGTTGTTGATGCTTTGAACGAATCGTGCTTCGGTTACTCGTTGGTTGGCTTCCTTGGACTCATGTGCTTCCTTGCCTCTATCTCTTGGCTTGTTGGTTGATCCCTAGAGCTTCAAAGAGGCTGGATTCTCCAGGGAAATAAGAGTGTTTGAGAGTTTGAGAAGTAGAGAGAGAATGAGGTGTGTGTTAAGTTTGCAAAAGGTAGTAAAATGAAAAATGGTTAAGGTGGTGGTGTGTGGTTTACGTAAATAAGAGAGAAAGATGGGGAATGGGACCCACTTCCTTGGTGTAAGAGAGATCATGGATGGAGAATCAAGCAAAGATAGATTGGGTAAGATTTGTACAATATCCATATCATGCAAAGTCTTGTATTGGTAGAGATGGGAGGTGGTGTTGGGTAGGAGGGGACAAGGTATAGATGTAGGTGGAATCTAGTAGGTGGGGTTGAGTGTAAGAGTGTCATGTGTATGATGCATGCATGATATTTACATGTGTGTAGTGTAGTGTAGTGTGCATGTATATATACGTTTATATGTGTATGTATGTGGATGTATGTATGGTCTTTACATGAATATTATATATATATATATATATGTGTGTGTGTGTGTGTGTGAAGGTGTGTGTTGTGGGGATATATATAAATAATCCTTGCATGATAATAACATATATACGTTTATGTGTGTGTGTGTGTGTATGAATGCATGTGGGTTGAATTTATATATTATAGATGTTAGCTTTTTGGTAATGTGTTCAAGGATTTAATTAATCATGTTCAAGTATTATTATAGTACATTTGTCTTTGCTTTAATTTAGTTTGTTGATAATTATACATATGTATGTATGAATCCGTATGTATGCATACATTTATATGCTTTGTATTCTATTGTTCTAAAGTGGTATATTTTATTAGTTGGTGTTCATAAACAATTATCGATAATTTCTTATTTATTATCTTTGGTATTTGGTGTGGTTATAACGTTAGTTGATTTGTGGTATTTTGTTGTCCAACATTAGTTGTAGGTGTAATTTATTTATAAACATTTATAATTGGTAGGATGAAAGTGTTAGTGGGGAAATTCCTATCAAACCTATAGTGATACTTTTATTCCACAAATAAATTCCTACGCGTATCCGGGTATTTCGTATGACGGGTTTCGTCATCGGTACTTATCGTAAACTTACATGGGCCAAGCCCATAATTTAAGTTGGGCCTGAGCCCAATAAGGGTTGGGCCAAGCCCATAATTTAAGGGGGCCTAAGCCCAATAATGGTTGGGCCAAGCCCGAAAAAAAAATTATCCGGGCCCAAAAACCGGGGTTGTTACAAGCGGAATCACTAAACCTCCCCTTCATCAAGCCTACACCGTAACAAACATACAAACCAAGGTTCGTACGTTGGATGGAAAGAAAATCACTTACACCCAATGGGTCAAGTTGTTTAAACTCCACGTGAAAGCATTCAAAGTATACGATCACATAGATGGAACACCTCCACTAGACGTAACAACACCGGAGTTTACGCAGTGGTCAGAAATGGATTCACTTGTCACGCAATGGATTTATTCTACTGTCTCAGATGATATATTTGCCTGGATTCTTGAGGATGAATCATCGGCCCGTAAAATATGGTTGAAACTAGAAGAGATCTTCCTCAACAACAAAAACGCCCGTGCATCGGCCCTCGAAAACGAATTCACCAAGTACACACTTACAAGTTGCAGTGGACTCGACGAATATTGTCAAAAGTTGAAAGAAATTGCAGGCCAATTGGAGGATGTCGAACACCCCGTGATGGAAAGTAGACTTGTTTTGCAGCTTGTTCGAGGCCTTCCAATGGAGTTAGACACCATTGGCACACTCATCAACCAAAAGATACCCTCATGGGATGAAGCTAGAAACTCCATCTATCTGGAACAACAACGCCAGGCACGAGATCTTCCTCAACCACCACTCGTGAATCTGCTCTTGTTCATAATCAACAAAATCCCAATGATCAACCTACATCTAAACAATCACAGCCGCCACCCGTCTCTCAACGAAATTGTTGTGTGAAAACGTATATATTATTTTAATTAATTATAAAAATGCTTTTTCACAATACGGTTTTAAAAATAGAAATATCTAACTTTACTTCACACAAACAGCAAGTGTACTGGTCGTGCGTAGTATAGCTAGGTAAATCCAAGTATCGAACCTAAGGACACGTTAGACGGCTCTCAGTAATAAACAGTTGTCGAGTTTTAGCCGATTTAAGAAAGTTGTAATTTTTATTAAATTAAAAGAAGCTAATTATTATCTAACTAAAACTAAAAAAAATAAACTAAATTAAGAAATTACGGAAATAGGAGACAAATGGAATGGAAAACTGAACACGAACAAGCAAGAATGACGAAGCAACTATCTAGACCTGGAATCCTGTTGGCGCTTTTGATGCTCTCGGTTATGGAAGATTGACTGGTGCCGGATCTAAAAGTACATCTGACTTAAAAACTCACTAAGTGTTGTTAGATCTCCTCTCGGTCTCACTAACTCATCCTAATGAATTCTAAGGGATGTGTAAAGCTCACCGGGTGTGTAGGTTAAATCTCCTCTCGGTCTCATTAACCTAAAAATAATACTCAAGTGTCTAAAGAACTGATTACCTCTCGGCCTCACAATTCACAATACATCCGGGAGTGTAAGAGATGCAAATGACAACTTATTAATACTAATCTCAACTAGAGTAACAAGAATTATTAGATTACTAGGGTTAATTCACTCTCGTGCAACTAGCTCCCTAAAACCTAATAACCAAGACTACCCTATAACCTATCATCTCTCGGTCTCAAGATTAATTAGATTACCAATTTTAGATAGATTAATTTAACTATTCCTATGATGATCTAGTCTAGATTCAACCACCACCTAATCAAAACACTAAGTAATGACTAAACGCGGAACCCTAATCAAATAGCACACAACTAATTAATCAAAGCACACGTGGAATATATAAATACAACCAATCATCCAAACCAATAAACAATAATATCAAGATCAAAAACTAATAAATCTTTACATGAATATGAACCAATCAATAATCCAATACCCGGAAAAAAAACATTAAATCATCCAACAATCATCCTATGGTCTAGATAGTTATTGAAATTTAGCTACTCATAATCATTAAAAACAAACAAAAACCAATAAAAGTAATAGTTTTCATGTTCAACAAGTTCCAAAAATAACGTTAAAACTAATTAAAAACAAGAAACCAAACGATTGCTAACCGGTTTATTGCTCCAACAAAATCTCGTACGAATGCTTATTGCCCTTTGCTGCTAATCGTGTTCCCAATTGTCCAAAGAAAACAACTCCACTTCACGTCTCCCAACTTGTGCGCCCCTCTCTGATGTCAAAAAGTTTCGTAACTCTTTCTCTCCTTTTTTCTCTTTGATTTCTGCCGTCAAAAAGTGCCTCCATAAAAACTTTCCTTTTCTTTTTATATCAATATATAAATTAGGTTTTCTTTTTTTTTTTCTTTCCGCAGCCTAACCTTCCAATTACTTTGTTTCCCTACTTATCATGTGGGCCCACGATACAACTCATTCAATTATTTTCTTTGGCCTTTGTTTAAACGTAAATGAAGCTCAACATATGGACTTGTACTTTATAAATCTCATTGTGTGCCTGTTATAAAACGATTGCATGCACTATCATTAGATTATAATAATTTAATAAAGCAATACATTTAACAAAGGACACAAATTATTCACGTGGAATGCATGTTAAACATTTATAATTAACATCAAAGTAACAAAAGCACTCATTCATTAATGCAATATTTAACCGGTTCAACATAATTTAGTGTAATTACATACTTTTAGGTCGTAACCTTCTGCAAGTTTTAGATTGAGATATTAACTAAATAAGAATAAAAAACATCTAAAAATAACTCAAAACTAAGAAGAATATTTGCATAAAACTATGTATAATTTAATCACATCAAATATCCCCACACTTCAACATTTTTCGTCCCTGAAAAAGTATGCAATGGAATCATAATCGAGACAATAGTTTCCAACAAACTGTTAGGGTTATTTCCGTGTTAAGATTTACTTTGTATCTTTGTTTATATGTTTGTATAGTTTAGGGTTTATTATGTATTTTCCTTAAACTTGCATTTTGTTTGTTATAAAGCATGTAGTGTGCGTGTGTTAGGAGAGAGACGACTTTTACACTGTTAGAGAGAGAATTAACTGTGTGTATTTGTTTTCTCCTGCACATTGTACTGCGAATTGCTTTGATCATCAATATACAGAGAATTTATGAGTATGAATTGTGTTTGTGATTGAGCGTTTTGTTTGTGCGTGTTATTTAGATCATTTGAGTGATATTATCGATCCAATTGAACCTATCAATTGGTATCAGAGCTTTCGGTTTGTGTTCTTCGCTGTTTCTAAGCAAAACACATCAATATTGCTCAAAATATCATGATCTGAATGAATTGTTGGTGTTTTTAGGTGTGATTTATCATCAGAATCACTCTAATTCGCAACGATTGTGCAGATTCTATCAGATCATCATCAGATCTGAAGAATTAGAAAGAATAGAAAAAGTTACTGTTCGATCAATTTTTGCTCAAATTCATTGAAAAATGATGATGTTTTGGATTGATTGATAAAAGGGATTGATAATCGGACTTTTTCACAGCTTGTGTGAGAATTTTGGACAATTTGGACAAGTTTTAGGCAAAACCCAGAAATTTCGTTTGACGAAGATGATGAACAGTTGATCTTTGGTTGAAGATTAACTTGCCGGGTGATATATTTGACTTAGACAAATTCCTTGGACTTAGATTTGTGAAGCAATTAGGTCCTGTGCAGCCGTGTAAGGGAATTTGTTCTAGACGGATAAAGAATTTGACTTGAAAAGTTGCTACTGTTCAGCCGGATCAGACACTGTTGTGCCGGGTAAAACACTGTTACGCTGGGTGAAGAAGAAAAAGTCAGCCGGGTAATATACTGTGTAGCCGGGTGATTAACAACTCTGTCGTGTGACCAAGTACTGTTCAGCCGGGGAAACTCTTTGCCGTGTCAAGATTCTGCCGTGTCAAAGACTTATTGCCGTGTGAAGTTTTTCTTATTGACGGGTAACTGTTCATCCGGGTGAAGAAGAAAAACAATTACAACTGTTTTGCCGTCTAACTGTTTAGCCGGGTGAAGACTTATTCTGCCGGGTGAAGAACAAATACACTGTTTAGCCGGTTGAAGAAGGATTTTCACTGTTTTGTCGTGTGACTCATTTTAGTTGTTTTTATTACTTGTTTCTTGTCTTGTCTTTAAGTATTTGTCTTTATTTTAGTATTTTAATCACGTCTTTTAAAAAAAAAATAACAAAAACCAAAAATATTTTCTTTAAAAATTGTTAAAAATGGCTCCTAATGATGATTCTGATAACCGTGTTCCTAGACTTTTGAATCGTGCAGATTTCAAGAACTGGACCATCAGGTTGAGACATCACTTATGTTCTATTGACAATGACTTATGGAAATCCATTGAGAAGGGTCCTCACATTCCAACTCAGACTGCTCCAGACAGTGCTAGTACCTACACAAAAGACTCTACTGAACCTTATCCAGAAGATAATTTGTCAGCAGAAGATCTGAGGAAAGTAAAGAATGATAGCAAGGCTTATTCTTTAATGTGCAAGGGACTGCCACTTCAAGTTTTGTCTAGATTGGATGGATATCAGACTGGTTATACATGCTTCAAAGCATTGAAGTCTATCTGTGAAGGAGGAGAACAATTAAGGAGTTTGAAGAAGTCAAAACTGAAAAGACAATTGGAGCTGTTTGAACACATTAATGGTGAGACAGTACACCAGATGATGAACAGGTTTGTTCACTTAACTTCTGAGATGACAAATCTCGGAGTAAAGACTGAACTTCAAGACTTGAATGATCGATTGCTGAATGCTTTACCATCATCATGGAAGCAAACTGTTACTCTGTTGAAACATACTGAGAAATTTCCAATGGAACTTGATTTGCTTATTGGAAAGATAGAAGAAGTTGAAATTGATGAAGGATCTAGAAACACTGATAGATCAACATCACAAACTCAATACAAGTATGTGGTAAATCCTGCCAATACTGTGGATAATGCTTTTCTTGTGCAAAATACAACAAAGTTTGAAGATGAGGATGATTTATTCGTTGGTGCAAGTTTCTATACTGATTCAGCATACTTTCCAAATTCACCAACTTATTCTCAACCTCAATCTCCGCCAGGAGCTCAAGTTCAAGTTCCAAGTCAAAATGTGAAGAATCAATCAGAAAATCAAATTCCAAATGTTCAAGCCAAGGTGAAAGACGTCATGAATATTCTGCTTCAAGATGACGAAACTAAAACTGCCTTTACTGCTTTTATGGCGAGTTTCCAAGCGTACCAAGGTAGTCATCTAAGTCAAATGGACGTGGTCCTTCAAGACTTATTTGAAATGGATCCAGTGGATGTTGAAGAAATGGATCTGAATTGGCAAATGGTTATGGTTGCGTATAGAACTCAAAAGCATGCATACGTTAACAGAAGTTACAAGCCTCATGCTAACAAGACAGTTGGATTTGACAAATCAAAGGCCAGATGCTTTAACTGCAACCAGTATGGTCATTTCTCAAGAGAATGTAAAGCTCCAAAGAATTTCAATGATCAAGCCAGTTCAAGCAATCAAGGTCAAGGTCAAAGTTCTCAACAGTCTACGAGTTATCAAGGCAGAAATCAGCGTTTCTTTCAAAAGCCGTACCAAAGTCTTCCTATGCCTGAGTTGAAGGATGAAGGAAAGAAGCCAGAAGATCAAACTAAAGCGTTGGTTGTAAGTGTACAAGACGGATATGACTGGAGTGCATACGCAGAACAGTTTACATCTGATCTTACATCAAATCTGGCTTTGGTATGTGAAATTGAAGAAGACTGGTCTGAAGAAGGGGATGGAAAGATGGTTGATGGTGTGAGTGAAGATTCTGAAGATTATGACTGGAGTGCAAAATCTGATCCTACTGAAGAATCTGAAGCTGAAATTGCGTTAATGGCTACATCCAGTGAGTCTACATCTTCCACTGAACAACCAAAGGTTAGTAACGACTTACCCCCCAATTACATTCCATTGCCCCTGGATGTGAAAGAAAGGTTATGTTCTGATCAGTGCATTCAACAAGTAGAACATTATCGAACTCATTCATTTAAAATCGGTGATAAATTAAGTCAACATGAAAAACTTCATGAAAAACTTAAAATCGATCATAAAATTTCTGATGAGAAGATTTTGTCACTAACTGAATCATGGAACAAAACGTTAAAGGAGTTGGAAATTGTTACCAAACAACTTGAAGAAATGACAAAGAACTTTGAACAAGAAAAAGTCGCTCATGCAGTCACTCAAGTTGAACTAAAGAAAGTTAAAAGTTGTAAAACAATGGTTGAACAACTCATCAATGAAAGAGGTAACAAAAACAAAACCGGGTTGGGTTTTACTCATGAACCAATGCCAAATTCAATCACTCAAACCTTACCGGAAAACTTTAATGAATTTGATCATTCACCTGAAAATGAACGTAAATTCAAAGAAATTCAAAGAAGTAAATCCGAGTCGGAAGGATCTGAGGTGTTGATTGAAAGTTTGAAAGAAGAAGAAGGAATGACAACTGAAGCAGATGATGAAGCAAGCAACAAATCTGATAACAAGTTAGAGCCTGTTCTTATTCAACTTGTTGAATATCCAAAGCTTAATCCCGAACCAGAATCGGTGAAAGAAGAAGGTGAATTTTCAGGATTCAATGATCCTAATTACATCAAATGGAGGAAGAATGAAGAAAAGGCAAAGGTTGCTGCTCAACTGCTCAAGAAGCAAGAAGTGAAAAAGACTGAAGTTTCAACTGCAAAGAAGCAGAAAGCGAAAACAATGACAAATCAATCTGAAACAAAAGAATCAAAAGGCAAACATGTCTTAAAATCGAATGATAACACCAAAGTTTCAAGTGTTAAAACTGACAAAGCTCAAAACGTAAAATCTGTAAAGAAAGTGTCAAAAGATAAAACAATCAAGTTTGTGTCTGCAGGTACTTTCGACATGAACGGTTCTTATGGTAACCAAATCAATGCTCAAATCAAATCTAACTCTGGTCTGAAAACAGGTTCAGGTCCTAAGTCTTCCGCTGTAAATGAAAAGAGAATTGAAAACAAAAAGGTAACCAAACAGAACAGTTTAAAATCGAACCAAAGTCCCATGCAATCAAAATCACAAACCAAGTCTCCACAAAGAAGCGTTAATCTAAAACCGAATAACCAAGATAATGAATCACGTTTTGGTTCAACATCAAAAGTTAACAATCGGCTGTTTAGGATTAGCAAGAAATATTGTGAAGTTTGTAATAGGTATAATCATGCAACTGCTGAATGTTTCTTTAACAGGTACTGCAGTTTCTGTGACAAAAGAAACCATTCTTCAGAATAATGTTTCTATAACAAATTTTGTGATATTTGTGAGAGAAGAAATCATGACACAAAGGATTGTTTCTTTCGATCAAACTCAACTAGAGAAATGACTCCGTTTCAAAGAAATAATTCATTTCATTTTCAAAATATGAGTCATTCTCCAGTTTTGAGAAATTTCAATCGAAACAATTCTGTTTCTAATTTTTCAAGAAATATGCAGGTTAACCATTTTAAACCAAGAGCTTTATTGGTAAGAAACCAAAATTTTGAAAACAACCTTGATCCTCAGTTGGAAGAAAGGTTTCGGGCTTTAAGGAGAAAGCAATCATTGAACGCCAATGGGCGAAGTTATCAGCATCAAAACCTCATGAATGAAACAAATTTTCAAAATATTCAATATAAGCAAGTTACAATTGCGGATAAATTCGGAAAACCCAAGACCGTGTGGGCCTGGGTTGACCAAACTAACTGAAAATGTTTGAATTGCAGGTACGCCCAAGAAGACCTATCAACTCGTGGTTCGTTGATAGTGGGTGTAGCCGGCACATGACAGGCAACCATGCCTTGCTTCAGGATTTCAAGCAAAAGAATGGTACTCACGTAGCGTTTGGAGGTGATGCGGGTGGTAAAATCACAGGCGAAGGAACAGTTTCGAATGGAGTAATTAGTTTTGATAAAGTCAACTACTGTGCACAGTTGAACTTTAACTTACTAAGTGTCTCGCAAATCTGTGATAAATCTTATTCAACTCTTTTTGATGATTCTTTTTGTTATATTTTGAAACCAGGTTTCAAGATTGACAATGAGTGGGTAGTGGTGAAAGCGCCTAGAGATCGTGATGTATACAAATTGGATATGTCGCAGATTGATGCCGAAACCGAAACAACCTGTCTCATTGCCCATGCTTCAAATGATGAGAGTCAGCTTTGGCATAGACGGCTGGGACATTCCAACTTCAGAAACATGAACCGTTTGGTAACTGGAAATCACGCTGTGGGAATCCCATCGAAGAAATTCTCCACAACTGATTTGTGTCCAGCGTGTTTGAAGGGAAAACAGCATCGGATGTCTTTTAAGTCCAAGCTCGAAAACTCCATTTCAAAACCCTTGCAGATGCTACATATGGATCTTTTTGGACCAACCAACGTTCAAAGCATCGGGAGAAAATCATACTGTTTTGTTATCATAGATGACTTTACTAGATTTTCGTGGGTTTATTTTTTGCATGCCAAATCTGAAACGGCTGAATTATTGAAAGAATTTATCATTAAAGTTGAAAACCAATTGGAATGCAAAGTTAAAATTTTAAGAAGTGATAATGGAACTGAATTTAAGAATGCTAATGTTGATTTATTTTGTGCAGAAAAGGGGATTGCTCGACAATTCAGTGCGCCTAGAACGCCTCAGCAAAATGGGGTTGCGGAACGGAAAAACCGGACACTGATTGAAGCAGCAAGATCCATGCTTGCGGATGCCAAAATCCCTATCACTTTTTGGGACGAAGCTATTGCAACTGCGTGTTTTGTACAAAATAGAACATTATTAGTGAATGATAAAAAGAAAACTTCTTATGAGTTGTTGTTTGGAAGGAAACCAAATATTTCTTATTTGAAAGCATTTGGTTGTCCGGTTTCGATTCTAAATCTAAATGAACATCTCGGGAAGTTTGAGTCAAAATCCGACGATGGATTTTTCTTAGGTTATTCGTCTGTTTCTAAAGCTTATCGGGTTTTTAATAGCAAAACAAATACTGTTATTGAAACTATCAACGTCAAGTTTTTAGAAAATTCGTTTCCCTTAGTGGCTCATGGTCCCGAATGGTTATTTGATTTAGATTCATTATCGAAATCCTTCAATTCTAACTTATTTGATTTTTCAGGAAACGCAAGGAAGGAATCAGGCGACTTAGGATGCTTTAGTGACGATTCTGATAATGACGAAGATGGAAATCTCAACTCTGAATATCCATTTATGTCTTTTCACAATCCTGATCATGTCAAATCCAGTCAAGCTCCGGGTCCTTCTGGTTCGCATGAAGATCAAGAATCGAACAATCATGAAGAAGATGTGATTTCTCCTAATGATGGTGGATCTGTTCAGAATCAACCATCATCAGATCCGAATGCTGAAGTTAGTCCAGAATCTTTTGATTACTTCATCAATTCACCGGATCAAGTCCCGAATTTCACACCGCATACTTCTTCCATACTGCAAGATCTACCAAATCTGAATACTTCTAATCTAGAGACTCAAGTGCAAGGAGGTGATATTCCTGTTCATCGAATTCACAAGAAACATCCTGTCTCTCAGATTATCGGGCCGTTGAATCAGAGAACTACAAGAAGTCAGACGGAGAATGCAAATATCTGTCTTTACTCGTGTTTTCTATCTCAAGTGGTGCCAAAGAACATTTCAGAGGCGCTGAAAGATAACAGTTGGATTGAGGCGATGCAGGAGGAATTACTTCAGTTTCGCAAACAGGAAGTTTGGAAACTTGTGGACTTACCTGAAGGAGAGAACGCAATAGGTACAAGATGGTTGTACAAAAACAAGCCAGACGAACGTGGCATTGTGGTGAGAAACAAAGCAAGACTGATTGCACAGGGATACACTCAGGAAGAAGGCATTGATTATGAAGAGGTGTTTGCTCCGGTCGCAAGACTTGAAGCCATACGCGTTTTTCTTGCATATGCTTCTTTCATGAAGTTTAAAGTATTCCAAATGGACGTCAAAGGTGCTTTCTTGTATGGGCCAATTACAGATGACGTATATGTCAGACAACCTCCGGGTTTCGAAGATCCTGACTATCCTCATCGTGTATACAAGTTGAGTAAAGCTCTTTATGGTCTACATCAAGCTCCTAGAATCTGGTATGAGACATTATCCAAGCATTTACTAGAGCATGGCTTTACAAGAGGTCAGATTGATCCAACTTTGTTTATGAAGAGGGAGAATGACGATTTATTGTGTGTTCAAGTTTATGTGGACGATATTATCTTTGGTTCGACCAGTGAGTCCATGTGCAAAGAATTTGAAGAAATCATGAAGTCTAGATTCCAGATGAGTTCAATGGGGGAGATTAATTTCTTTCTTGGTTTACAAGTGAAACAGTCTGCTGACGGAATTTTTATCAATCAATCAAAATTCGTTGAGAAGTTGTTAAAGAAATTCAAGATGCAAGATTGTCAAACAATTCGAACTCCATCTGATGTGAACTGCAAGATTCAACCGGATCCAAAGGGCAAAGCAGTTGACCAAACACTATACAGATCAATGATCGGTTCTCTGATGTATCTTACTGCATCAAGACCAGACATCATGTACGCTGTGTGTGTATGCGCCAGATACCAGTCAGATCCGAAAGAGTCGCATCTTGTTGCTGTGAAGCGTATATTCAGATATCTCAAAGGGAAACCAAATCTTGGGTTATGGTATCCTTACGAAGGAAATTTTGAATTATATAGCTATTCTGACAGTGATTTTGGTGGTTGTGCTCTTGACAGGAAATCGACAACTGGTGGCTGTCAATTTCTGGGTCCAAGGCTTGTCTCTTGGCAATGCAAGAAGCAGACCAATGTTTCTGTATCCACAGCTGAAGCAGAGTATATCGCTGCATCTGCAGGATGTTCTCAGGTTTTATGGTTACAAAATCAGTTGCTGGACTACGGGTTTAACTTTCTAAAAACTCCTATTTACATAGACAATACTGCTGCTATGTTTATAACTGCTAATCCTGTTCAACATTCTAAAACTAAACACATCGAAATTAGATATCATTTTTTAAGAGATAACTCTGAAAAGGGTTTAATAATTTTGATTAAGGTTCATACCGACAAACAACTGGCAGATCTTTTCACAAAATCTTTTTTGTCAGGACGGTTTGAATTCTTAATTCAATCCATAGGATTGATCAATCATGATTGATTCTATCTTTCAAAAAAAACAAAGAAAAATGAGAAAAATATAAAAGCCAAAAATATAATAAGTTGATGTTATATTTTGATTCCTTTGTCTTTTATTTTATGTGTTGCATTATGTGTGCTTGCGTGAAAAAGAAAATTAGAAAAGCCAAAACAAAATATAAAAGCAAAAAGAAAAGAAAACATCATGTCATAAGAATCTATATTGCACAAAGTGAGAAATGATAGTTACACTAGACATTATTTGGTACATCATTTTTAAATAAAGACTGATGAATGTTAGTTGATGTGCTAGACAGCTCAGACAATTAGACTGAACAAGTAAGTTGATTGTTGACAAACATAAACTTAATGATCTTTGTGTTAAGTTCCATTGTTATACATGTCTAGATATATCTCTTTTGATACATTGCTTGTGATGATAGTTGTGTATGATCGGGTAACGATGCAGTGTATTCAGTGTGATGAACCGCATCGTGAGCTTCTTTGTTGTGGTATCCACAGACCTGAAGTCTCACACGAAGTCTCTTTTGAGCTTCAAGGTGCAGCAAAAGATTCCAAAATGGAACAAAAAGAGTCCCAAATGTGGACCAACACCAAACAAAAATTCCAAAATGGAATTCAGAAGATTCCCAAGGGGAACGATAGGAAAGAAAAAAATTCCCAAAGATGGAATTAAAAAGAAGTCCCAAAGTGGACCAAATCCGAATAGAACCCAGATTCCACACTGTGTATGACTGTAAGTAACCAGGTTTTGTGCAAATATGCATTCAAATAGTGTTTGATAAGGAAATATGTTGACATATGTATACATGTGGGTCACATAAGTCATTCTAATCGAACCTTAAATATCATCATGATACTGAAAAAGTAAGTGTGTCAACTCGAGCTAATTGGTATGTTTTATATCATCACTCAATCAAACATAAGTCAAAATGTCTATTCAAAATTTGCAAAACATGTTCAGATAATGTGTGGTATGATCTCACTGCGATATCTTGATTCATTGCATTGCATATGTCTTTAATTTAATGTGTGTGCTTTGTGTGTGCAGGCATTTGGAATCATTATTGACACATCAACATCCTTGTTAAACTTAAAAATTTCTAGAAATTTCAAGTTTAGGGGGAGAATAAAAGTGAAGAAAAATATCTACAAAAATCCAAAAATATTTTGTTTTGAATAAGTGTGTTTTGAATGAACAAGATTATGTGGTATGAAAAAGCAAAAGTATTGGTTGTGTGAAAAAACAAACCCAAGGTCTTGTAATTTATTTTTAAGAAATTGCTTCGGGATATAGAAAAATTGGTTGTGCAAAAATATTTTTGAAAAAGAAAAGAAAAATGAATTTAATTGAAAAATTAATTTGTTGCAATGTTTAATGTTGTTTGATAATTAATATGACAAACATTCTTTTTAAGGATATCTTGTCTAATTAATATGTCGGAGAATGTTGCAGGTGCAATAAATGATCGTTGAAAAAGTCAACAGACGAGGAAAATTGAAGAATTTGCTTAAGTGTTATAGCCGGGTAAAGATATCAGATACAACTGTGCAGCCGGGTAAAGAACTGTTCAGCCGGGTAAAGTTGTAAGTCTGATACTTGCCGGGTGATTGAAGAATTGGTGAAGATATTATGACCACTGTACAGCCGGGCAATGATCATGTCAAATACAGCCGGGTAAAGGTCATAGATATCTTGCCGGGTGACAAGTGTATACTATACAGCCGGGTAATGAAGAAGTCTTATTGCCGTGTAAGGGTATGACACTATGTTGCCGGGTAATGAAAAAGTGTGTATGCCGTGTGAAGAAGGTTGTCAAAGGTTGCCGTGTAAAGAAGAAAGCAAGCCGGATGAAGAAGGAAAGCAACTGTGTTGCCGGGTGATGAATAAGGTTGCCGGGTGATGTTTTGATAACAACTATTCTGCCGGGTGATGAATAAAAACTCATCAGGTGTAGTTGTTCCTTAACCTTTACCCGTCACTACAGTGACTTACCCGTATCTACAGTGCTTGACCCGTCAAGTGATTTTCACATGTTGGTGACTTGTTTTATGTACTTGACCCGTAACTACAGTACATGACCCGTCACTACAGTACTTGACCCGGCAAGGTTATTGGGCCTAATTTGCTTTTGTTGACCCGGCACTTAAAGTTTGACCTAAAATTTTTGACGATACAAATACCGCCTCTTCACAAACACTTATCATTTCACACACATTCACTTTCACCCAAACACTCTGAACTTCAAATCGCCATTGTTATCATAGTCAATCTGTTGCACTATAACGAGTTTAATAGATTGATTAAGGTAGAGATTATGTGTTTTTGACCTAAATCGACCTGCAAATCAACTGTTAAAAGGAAAAACGATGATGAACAGTGTTTTGAACTTGAATCGACACTTTGATTTTGAGTATTAAAACTGAAATCGAATGTTGCTTTAGGATTAAAATCTGTCGATTATCAACATTTAATCACTCATGTGCACTAAAACACCTTAAAATCAACTGAATCAAGTGAAATGTTCTTAACTGACAAAAATCGCCATTGATGAACTTTGAAGCTTTTAAAAGTTAAACATCAAAACGATAAAACATCTGTTTAAAAGTGATTGAACTTGTTAAAACTGAACCAAAACATGTTGAACATTTTTATCATAAATTTGTCAAAACCTTTTCCTAAGTGATTAACTGTTAAAAGTTTAAACATGATGTATAATCTCTAAAATTCAATGTTGTTTGATTAAAATGATGAAAATCAGGTTATTAGAACAATGTAGGATTTAAACAGATTATGTTAATGTTTTGCTTTCTAACTTGTAGTTAAACACTTATTAAAAGTTTGATATATTTAATGAAGAATCTAATACATTTGCCTTGATTTGTGTTTGTTTGTGTTTTTAACAGATGGAGAATCTCAAATTTGAACCTAAACATAATCTTGTGGCATGTTTAGATGAATCACTTCCGGAGACAGAAGGTTATAGAGATATGATTCAGTTCATCAAAAGGACCAAGTATGTATATGCTATATGTGCCAAACCGGTCATATATGCTAGACTGATCAAGAATTTCTGGAGAACAGCTGAGGTTGTAAGAGAGGAGAATGGTGTTAATGTTGTTAGAGGCAACATAACCAGAGATTGGGTACTTACTGTTTCTGAAGAAGCTATTAGGCAAGCTCTGAGAATTGATGAGGATGAGGTAGGCATGATGGATGAACTGACAATGGAGGAATGTAAATCTGGTTTTGTTAACATGGGACATCCACCTGTGTTTCCAAAGTCGCAGTTTTACAGAGCTAAGTTGGGAAGGAAATACAAGCTGCTGTGTTATGTTGTGCAGCAATGCATGTCTAGAAGGAGTGCAGGGTTTGATAACTTTCCTTCAGACATAGCATCACCAATTGTGGCAATAGCAGAGAACAAGCCATTCAACATGTCGAGGTGGATTATGAATGGGTTTGTGTTCAACTTGGTGAAGGGCAAGAGATTTAAATTTCTTATGTACCCAAGGTTTCTGCAATTGATGATAAACATTGCCTATCCCATTATCAGAAGTGAAGGTTATGCTGGAGGCATATTGTATACTGAGGACATGAACGATCTCTCTTACCGAAAGATGAGTATCGGGAATGTGCCTGATATTGAATTGTTTGATTATATGAGAGATATAATCAACAATGAAGAAGATGTGGAAGGTGTCTATTATCACATATCTCATGGAGAGGTTGTTAATCCAGCAGATCTCATTGATAGAGAAGTTGATGAAGATAGTGATGGTGAGGATGATGAAGATGGTAATGATGAGAATGATAGTGATAGTAATGATGGTAATGATGATGGTGGTGATGATACTGAATCTGAATCTAATTCAGAGGAGGTTGAACCAATGGAGACTGAGAATGTTGAGTTGATTGAACCTATGGTTGTAGAAGAACCTGTCGAGGTTGCTTCGGTTGTTGAAGAGAGTGTTGTTAAGATTCCTAAAGAAGTATCAGTTAAGTATGTTCGAAAGAAGAGATCGAAACCTGTTGAAAAGCCTGAAGAGATTGATGTTCTCCAAATTGCTCAGACAGTAATGGCCGAAGCTGAATCTATTGCACAGATAGATGAAGTGGATGCTGGCATTACTGATACTATTGATGTTGATATTCCCACCGCATTACCACAAACTGCTAAAAACATTGGACAAGATTTGGAGTCTTCACCAAATATTGTGCCAAGTGTTGATGAAGTTGAAGATGAAAAGGAGAAACGGATTGCAGAACTGGAGGAAATAGTTGAGAATCTGTTTAAAGCAAATGATATGTTGAAAGCTTCTAATGAACGAAAAAGAAAAAGGTTGGATGAGTACTGGGAAATACATAATCAGAATGTGAAGACTTTCAAGAAGTTGGATGAAGATCACGTTAAGCTGGTTGATGAACATGTGAAATTGAGAGATGATTATGATAAACTCAAAGAGGAGCATGAGAACTTGAAGTTTGATCACACTGAATTGAAAGCTGAGTGCAATACATTGGAGGCAGAGAAAGAGATGTTAGAAAAAGAGTTGGAGGATATGAAACCAAAGAAGGCTGGATCATCTTCAGACAAAGATTTTTCTGATGAAATCATAGTGACTGAAACGAATGTGCCTAAAGTGTATGTGACAAGGGCTAGAGGTACTTCAAATGCTGGAATTTTGATTGAATCACCAATAGTCATTCCCGATGAAGCTGATGCTGAAATTGTCAAGATGGATAAAGCTGAGGGTAAGAGAAAGATAGATGCTATTCCTGAAATATTTGGTGATGAAGGAAGCTCAAAGAAGGCGAAGATTGATAAACCAGTGCAGATTGAGCCGATTCAATCTGTAGCTGAAGTTGAGGTTGAGAAAGTTGCTGAAGCTGAGATTGTGTCTGAAGCTGAAACTGAAGTATATGTAGCAACAGATAGTGAGAAAGAGGTTGACTCTGGAGATACAGTTCAGGTTGAGCCGATTCAACCTGAAGCTGGTGAAGTTGAAAGTGCGCTTAAAAATGTTACTGAAGTTGCTAGTCAGTCTGAGCCGATTCATACTGACGAAGCACCTATGATAGAGGCTTTGGATGATTTAGACATTGATTGGACTGAGTCTGAGGATGAAGCTGAGCCAGAGCCTGTACAAAATACGGTTGAAGAATTGCCAGATGATTTAGATCAGAGGTTTGCATATTTAGAGAGAATGAAGTATAACTCTGTATTTTTGAATGGGTTGACAGTGAGTCAGATTAATGAGGAGTATGAAAAGTGTATTACTGCTCAAGATAAAGCTGAAGCTGATCAGAAAGAGTTCATGGTTGAGATGGGTGAATGGACTCCGATGCAAGAAAGCTTAAATATCGAAGATTTACCTCCTACTGAGCTTTATCATCAAAACCCAGATGAAATGACTACTTATGAGATGCGAAGTTGGTTGAGTTCGAGGAACTATCCGTATAAAACTTTGCAAAGGTTGAAATCTGAATCTTTGAGGAAGATAGTGGTCAGTTTCATGAAAACAGAGAAAATGTACAATAGTATGTTCTATTTGGATTATAACAATCCTCAGTACTTTGAGCTGACGAAGAGATTTAAAGTACTTGGTCCAAAAGAGATTCCTGTGATGGCATTACCTGAAAATGCGCACAAAAAGAGGCATGAATTAATGGATATGTTTCCCAGTGAAGTAAAATCTTATAACATTCCAATGGAGGTGCGTGAGACTTGGCATAAGTCAGCAACAGCAGGTGATGTAGTGAGGTCACTGCTGAGTAAAGGACAATCAATTGCTGAGTTATTAGATTCTATGATTGTGCCTGAGAAGAATAAAAAGGTGAAGATAATCGCATGGAAATACGACGAAGTATTTGATGCTTTTATGATAAAGAGAGTGAATGGGTTGTGTGACATTTATCATTACTATTCAAGCATCTTCAAATTGGAAGTTCAGGATTTGAAAGAGCTGCACAAGTTGAGGTTAATCAATCACACGAATGCTGATCGTGGTAATAAATGCGTGATGCTTCTTGATGCTGGAATGAGTAGAACTGCAAAGTTTTTGGATTTCCGAGGCCAACAGGAAGACTCAGAATATGTGCAAGCCAAGAAACAAAGAAAGAAGAAGCGATTGGTAGTCACTGAAGATATGTACCTTGAAGAATTCTCAGATGAATACTTTGACAAGGTGACAGATCCTGGCTTGAAAGTGATAGATGGTTCGCAATCAACAAAGCCTATACTCAGAATATTCTACAATCAGGAAACATTTGAACTGAAGCTTGTTCGGAACTTGGAGGATTGGGATAAAGACATGATCACACTTTTTAGTACTTTTGAGTTGAAGCTATTACATCCTTCATACATCGATTATCTGAGAAGCATTAAAATGGAGAAGTGTAAGGATAAATTAGCTGAAGCTGACAGAAAGTTATTCGTGATAATGATTGAAGTTATTGCTGCTGCTTCGGAAAAGATTCGAGTCAGAAAAGCTTTGCTAAACTCTAATCTTGTGATGGTGGATTTACCAAAGATAGAGTACATGAGGATATCCAGAAAAGGAACATTGGAGGTGAAAGTCGAAGGCCAAGAAATGCCGTTTGAGTTTTATGCTAATATCGATTTTGCAGGTTTAAATCTGGATTCGCTTAGACGCATGAATGCTCTACCAATTCTGACGAATGAATCCAAGCCTCGACAAGCTAAGATCGCTGAGAAGTTCAAATCCTGCATTGAAGAAGCTTTAAAAGAAAAAGAAGAGTACAAAGGACGAGAATTGCTAAAAGTGAAAGAAGAGCCAGAATGGTAGAAAAAGGTTAAAGATTGATGCTGATAAAAGAAGAAAAAGATTGAAGTTTTTGAAGATTCAAAGTTAAATCTTAGGGGGAGTACTGTTAGGGTTATTTCCGTGTTAAGATTTACTTTGTATCTTTGTTTATATGTTTGTATAGTTTAGGGTTTATTATGTATTTTCCTTAAACTTGCATTTTGTTTGTTATAAAGCATGTAGTGTGCGTGTGTTAGGAGAGAGACGACTTTTACACTGTTAGAGAGAGAATTAACTGTGTGTATTTGTTTTCTCCTGCACATTGTACTGCGAATTGCTTTGATCATCAATATACAGAGAATTTATGAGTATGAATTGTGTTTGTGATTGAGCGTTTTGTTTGTGCGTGTTATTTAGATCATTTGAGTGATATTATCGATCCAATTGAACCTATCACAAACATTTAAAGATAACACAAACATTTTTGAAACAAGCAATAAGTCAAGGTAAAAATCAGTGTAACCCTAACACTAGCCAATCGGTTTTCTTTTAGTGTTTGCTTTAGTTCAAGTGATATCAATCTATCTACAGGGTTTCACATTTAGAAAGCCACAGTCTAGCCTGGTTAAATGTTTCTTTACGAGGCACATGTTAAACCATATAGGTTTTCCTACCAATGTAACCTAAAGAACTTAACTAAATTAATGACTAGTGTCATATTAGGGTGAACATTGGATGGATGAAATTTATGGGCGTAGACTGTTTATTCTTTTTTTTTTTTCATAAAACAAGATCACCTCACCCAGGGGTGTCGTATCCAAGTCGCTATCCCGGAGGTAGAGCACATGAGGTCTTGGATCACTTGCCTTATTTTTTTTCGTTTTTTTTTAATTTGGCTACTTTGAGCTCTTTTATTTAGCAGCTACTTTGAGCGCTTTCAGTCTACACCCTGTGGACATTTGTTTTGCGGATGCGCCACTTCTTTTCACAAGAAGCGTGCTATAAATCCCAAAATGGCACTAACCCTTAACCTATTTAAGTTCTAAAGCCTAAAATGGTGCCTAATTATTATTTAGTTAAGGCCTTTCTGTTTCTCCTAAGATGATAACCCACGAGATATTTTGATTTAATTAGGTTCGATTATTACACTTAAAGAAAACCTAAAAGCTAATTGAGTCACTAATTTATTACCATTTGACTCATTCTTGCTTTTTAAACCAAATTATTTTTTTTTCATTTGAAAACCAAAGCCCCAATTTTTCTATCATTTTCCATTAAATGCACAACTTTTTCAAGGAGTCAAAAATTTTCAAATTTTCGGGGATTTTTAACAAACTCAACTTAGCACATGTTCCAGTTTTCTCTAATATAGCAATTAACCCCCATCCCCACACTTAAACTGAACATTGTCCCTAATGTTCAAAACTAATTAAACAAACGGAAACAAGTAAGAATATCAACATTAAGTGAGAGAATGTGAAAACTGAAACTCCCCTGACTAATATAGCGTGCATTGACCAAGAGCAATTAGCAAATCCACTTCCACGATGCACACCATCCTCGCACTTCACTGACCACCAACCATAAACAGCTAAACTCTCGAACACGAAGCAATAACCTGTAAGCACAGAACAAACAAACATACCCGGCATAAAAAGGAAAAAGATAAAATAAATAAATAAATAAAGATAAATAAAATAAAAACATCATCGGGTTGCCTCCTGGAAGCGCTTGGTTTATTAACGAGTCCTCAGCCAGACTCGACCTTCATATCTCACTCATCTGGTGAATCGAGGTAGATAGCCTCGACCTCGCTATCCACCACTGGCCCACTAATGTAATGCTTCAGCCTATGGCCATTCACCTTAAACTTAGTACCATCTGGACCCTCAATCTCTACTGTCCCATAAGGGAACACCTCAGTAACCACAAATGGTCCAGACCACCTACTCCTCAACTTACCAGGAAACAACCTCAACCTAGAATTGAATAGTAACACCCTATCCCCACACTTGATGGTTTTATTACCTTTCAAGTGTCGATCATGAAGCTCCTTAGTACGCTGCTTATAACTGTATGACTGAGCATATGCATGATCTCTAAGCTCCTCTAACTCGTGCAACTGATGAAATCGGTGATCCCTCGCACTAGACATGTCTAGGTTCACCTTCTGTAAAGCCCAAGAAGCACGATGTTCTAACTCAACCGGTAGATGACAAGCTTTCCCATAAATCATCCGAAACGGTGTGGAACCGGTCGGCGTCTTATAAGCTGTGCGAAAAGCCCATAAAGCATCATCTAACTTATCAGACCAATCCTTGCGATTTGATCCGACTGTTTTCTCTAAAATCCTCTTAATACCTCGGTTACTCACTTCCACTTGCCCGCTCGTTTGCGGGTGATAGGCCGTTGCAAGCCTATGAGTGACCCCGTAACGCTGCAAGGCTTTCTCCATCTGCGCATTGCAAAAATGAGTACCCCTATCACTAATCAAAGCCTTAGGAACACCAAACCTACTGAACAACTTCCTAATGAATCTCACTACAACCCTAGCATCATTAGTTGGCAAAGCTTGAGCCTCGACCCACTTAGAAACATAATCTACCGCAACTAGGATATACTTGTTCCCACGCGAAGTGGGAAACGGGCCCATGAAATCTATACCCCAAACGTCAAAAACCTCTACAACCTGAAGAATAGTCTGAGGCATCTCATTGCGGGATGAGATGTTACCTACACGCTGACATGCATCACACGATCTAACATACTCATATGCATCCTTAAAAATTGAAGGCCAATAAAAACCTGAATCTAACACCTTCCTTGCGGTGTAACTAGCCCCGTAATGACCACCAGTGGGTCCCTCATGACAATGTCTCAAGATATTTCTACTTTCCTCACCGAACACACATCTTCTAATAACCTGGTCCGCTCCTATCCTAAAAAGATACGGATCCTCCCAAAGATAATGCTTGACATCAGCAAAGAATTTCTTCTTTTGCTGGTATGTCATACCTTTAACCAACGACCCATCAACAAGATAATTCGCGTAGTCCGCGAACCAGGGAAAACCGTCATCCTGAGCACTCACAACCATCAAACTCTCGAAAGGGAACCTATCATCTATCGACACACCTGCCTTATCTACACTCTCTAGACCTTCTAGGCGTGACAAGTGATCAGCCGCTACATTCTCGGCTCCTTTCTTATCTCGGATCTCTATATCGAACTCTTGTAGCAAAAGGATCCATCTAATAAGTCGTGGCTTAGCATCCTTTTTGCTAAAGAGATATCTAATGGCAGTATGATCCGTGTAAACTATGGTCTTAGACAGAACAAGATAGGACCTAAACTTATCAAATGCAAACACTACCGCTAACAACTCCTTCTCTGTGGTAGTATAATGCTCCTGAGCATCATTCAGAGTCCTACTAGCATAATAAATCGGATGGAAGTGTTTATCCTTCCTCTGTCCTAAAACCGCCCCCACTGCATAATCACTAGCATCACACATCAACTCGAATGGATGTGTCCAATCTGGGGCAACCATGATCGGGGCGTTCACTAACTTATCCTTCAACACTTCAAACGCCCTCACACAACTCTCATCAAACGCAAATGGGGCATCCTTTTCTAGAAGTTTCGTCATCGGCCTGGCTATCTTAGAAAAGTCCTTAATGAACCTACGATAAAATCCTGCATGACCTAAGAAACTCCTAATGGACTTAACTGAAGTAGGAGGTGGGAGTTTGGAGATGGCATCAACCTTAGCTCGATCAACCTCAATCCCAGCCTGTGAAATACGATGTCCTAAAACTATTCCCTCACGAACCATAAAATGACACTTCTCCCAATTAAGCACGAGATTCGTCTCCTCACACCTAGCTAACATACGCTCTAGGTTTCTTAAGCAATGATCAAAAGAACTCCCAAAAACAGAAAAGTCATCCATGAACACCTCCATGGAGTCATTGATCATATCATGAAATATAGCTACCATGCAACGCTGGAATGTAGCTGGAGCGTTACACAACCCAAAAGGCATGCGTCTGTACGCAAAGGTACCGATGGGGCATGTAAACGTGGTTTTTTCCTGATCCTCTGGTGCGATAGGGATCTGAAAATAGCCAGAGAAACCATCTAGAAAACAGTAAAACTGTTGTCCAAATAGACGCTCCAACATCTGATCAATGAATGGCAAAGGAAAGTGATCCTTTCGCGTAGCATCATTTAGTCTGCGATAATCTATACAGACTCTCCAACCTGTAACGGTCCTGGTGGGTATTAACTCATTTCTCTCATTGGTGACCACTGTCATACCGCCCTTCTTCGGCACCACCTGAACCGGACTCACCCATGCACTATCAGATATAGGATAGATCAGACCCGCATCGAGAAGTTTGATAACTTCCTTCCCCACTACCTCCTGCATCTTAGGGTTAAGTCTCCTTTGAGGTTGCACTACAGGCTTAAACTCATCCTCCATTAAAATCCTATGCGTACAGAATGAAGGGTTTATACCCTTAATATCTAAGATCTTCCAAGCAATCGCCTGCCTATGTGCCCTAAGAACCTCTAACAACTTATTCTTCTCCTCCTCCGTGAGAGCAGAAGCAATGATCACGGGTAAACACTCGGCCTCGTCCAAAAATGCGTACTCTAGATGAGACGGTAAATCTTTTAACTCTAAGGACGGCGGACTCTCCACACTTGGTCTATCTACTGGATCCTTCTGATCCAGCACTTCTGACACAATGGCGTGCGTGGGAGGCTCGGTAGCCGAACAACTCGAAGAGGAGTCAGCTACGGCAGCTGACTCAACGTCCTGGCTCTCCCTATCCATGTGATCTGAATCAGAAGATGCACCCCCACAAATGGAGCTAAGATAATTCCCCACATGTGACATAAAGGTATCAATAAAGTATAAGGAATCATCTTGGCACTTCGGGTGCCTCATAGACTGGTGTATATCAAAAGTGACTGTCTCCTCTCCCACTCTCAAAGATAGCTTACACCATCACAAACATCGATCAATGCTCGTGCGGTAGCTAAGAAAGGTCGACCCAAGATGAGTGGAACAGTCACGTCCTCATCCATGTCGAGAATAACAAAGTCCACAGGAAATATGAACTTGTCTACCTTCACTAGCAAGTTCTCGACAATTCCTCGCGGATACTTAATGGAACGATCTGCGAGTTGGATGCTCATTCGTGTCGGCTTTGGTTCTCCTAGGTCTAGCCTACTAAACACAGCATAAGGCATCAGATTAATACTAGCACCTAGATCAGCAAGGGCGTTGCTGACAGATGAACTACCTATAAGACAAGGGATAGTGAAACTCCCAGGATCGGTTTTCTTCTGGGGTAGTTTGCTCTGAAGAACCGCCGAACACTCTTCACTCAGGATAACTGTCGACAACTCCTCAAGTTTCTTTTTGTTGGACAGGAGGTCCTTAAGAAACTTCGCATACTTTGGCATCTGGGTGAGAGCCTCAACAAATGGTAGGTTAATATGTAACTGCTTAAACAACTCTAGGAACCTACCATTTTGCTGGTCCACCTTCTCTCTCGCAAGCCTACCTGGGTAGGGGAGGGGAGGCTTATACACCCTCGGCGGTGTATCTGATGCCTTCGGTGCTGGCTCCTCCGGTTGTGCTATACTTGCTGGGCGCAGCCTTTGTTGCACCTTTTCAGGAGGAGCCTCCATCTCAATCTCCTCATCTACAACCTCATCACCATATGGAACTACCTTATCTATACCTGAGGTTCTACCACTCCTAGTTGTGACTACCTTAACGTGTGCTTTCGGGTTGGTCTCTACAAAACTAGGTAACTCTCCTTGCTTTCTCTCTGATAACTGACTCGACAACTACCCTACCGTTCTCTCCAGACTCTGTAAAGCTGCAGATTGTCCCTGAATCAACGTCTCGTGACGCTGCAATGCACTCTGGGACTCCTGATATCTCTTCTCATCACGCATAAGAAGCTGGTTGAGTATCTGGTTCTGCTTTTCTAACATCTCCTCAACACTTGACTTCTTCTCCTCCACATGTGCCCCTCCAGTCTGCCCTTGAGATGAACCACTACTTTGTCCCTGAAAAGAATTCTGGGGACGTTGCTGAAACCCCGGTGGGTTCCCGCTCTTCCAACTAAAACCTGGGTGGTTTTTCCAGTTGGGGTTATACGAGTTACCGAAAGCAGTGTTCTGGAACCTAGTCTGTCCACCTGAGTAATCTCCTCCCTGGTTCCAGTTGTTCAAGGATTTTCCTCCTGCATAATCTACATGCTCGGGGAAATCAGTAACTCCCTGTGGGCATTCTACGGTGTTGTGTCCTCCTCCGCAAACATCACAACACTTCACATTGTTTACCTGCAGGCGGTCGATTTTCTTTGTCAAAGCCTCAACCTGGGCGGTTAACGCAATGACAGAATCAACCTGGTAAACCCCTAGAGCCTTCTGAGACGAAGTTGCCCCCTCCTATCAGGAGCCTGATAACCACTAGTCGCGAGATCCTCAAACATATCAAAACACTCAGTCGGACTCCGCTTAGTTAACAAATTTCCACCCGCAGTCGTATCAAGCATCCCCCGTTCCGAATACATCAAACCATAATAGAATATCTCAACCTGTGCCGCCTCCTCCAAACCCATGATGTGGACACTTTCTTAACAACTCCTTAAACCTCTCCCACGCATCATAGAATGATTCTCCAGCCTCCTGACGAAACGAGTAGATAAGACCACGCAGGCGCGCAGTCTTGGATGGTGGGAAGAATTTGTTGATGAACTTCTGGGTCAGATCATCCTAGGTGGTGATGGAGCCTGGCGAAAGAGAGTTCAACCAGTGTTGCGCTTTGTCAGTGAGAGAAAATGGAAAGAGGCTCAACTGGATTGCTTCCTCCGTGACATTATTGATCCTAAAGGTATCACAGATGCTAACGAATTGATTGAGGTGAGCAGTGGGGTCCTCATCCGGAAGTCCATGGAACTGGACGGTACTCCTGATCAAAGAGATAATATGGGGTGGGATTTGCCAATTATTGGCAGCGACGGTGGGTCGAGTGATGGAAGGTCTAGCATTGGCCTGGGTAGGCCGAGAGTAATCAGCGACGACTCGCCTGGCGGGTTGTTCGTCTCCCATCGTAGAAGCTGTGGAATCTGTATCGGTCTCAGACTCAAAAATAATATTATCAAAAACGCGGTACTCACCTGTGCGATCTAACAACGGCTCGAACTCCTCCTGATTCTCGTCGATCGAGTGTTGAAGTTGATAAAAAATTAGTTCAGGATCGTCTAATGGTTCAAACTCTGGTGGGCCGTGAGAGCGCGTATGTCGCATAAACTAGAGATAACAAATAAATAAAATTACCTAAATACGAAGAACAGACTATCCTAGAAAGGTAGCAAATAGCACGCAAAGGCCGACTTAAACAAAAAAAACTAAACACTCTAAGAACAAATTAAAATAAAATAAAATAAAAAAAAGGTACTAAAAAAGAATTTATTTTTTTGTTTTTTTTTAAAAAAGAACTAAAAAGAAACTAAAAGAAAATAACGAAACAAAAAGTTAAAAGTGGCTAAATCCCCGACTCGGGTCGTTTCCAAAATCGCCTAAAACCGTGTCCCCGGCAACGGCGCCAAAAACTTGTTGTGTGAAAACGTATATATTATTTTAATTAATTATAAAAATGCTTTTTCACAATTCGGTTTTAAAAATAGAAATATCTAACTTTACTTCACACAAACAGCAAGTGTACTGGTCGTGCGTAGTATAGCTAGGTAAATCCAAGTATCGAACCTAAGGACACGTTAGACGGCTCTCAGTAATAAACAGTTGTCGAGTTTTAGCCGATTTAAGAAAGTTGTAATTTTTATTAAATTAAAAGAAACTAATTATTATCTAACTAAAACTAAAAAAAATAAACTAAATTAAGAAATTACGGAAATAGGAGACAAATGGAATGGAAAACTGAACACGAACAAGCAAGAATGACGAAGCAACTATTTAGACCGGAATGGAAAACTGGTGCCGGATCTAAAAGTACATCTGACTTAAAAACTCACTAAGTGTTGTTAGATCTCCTCTCGGTCTCACTAACTCAACCTAATGAATTCTAAGGGATGTGTAAAGCTCACCGGGTGTGTAGGTTAAATCTCATCTCGGTCTCATTAACCTAAAAATAATACTCAAGTGTCTAAAGAACTGATTACCTCTCGGCCTCACAATTCACAATACATCCGGGAGTGTAAGAGATGCAAATGACAACTTATTAATACTAATCTCAACTAGAGTAACAAGAATTATTAGATTACTAGGGTTAATTCACTCTCGTGCAACTAGCTCCCTAAAACCTAATAACCAAGACTACCCTATAACCTATCACCTCTCGGTCTCAAGATTAATTAGATTACCAATTTTAGATAGATTAATTTAACTATTCCTATGATGATCTAGTCTAGATTCAACCACCACCTAATCAAAACACTAAGTAATGACTAAACGCGGAACCCAAATCAAATAGCACACAACTAATTAATCAAAGCACACGTGGAATATATAAATACAACCAATCATTCAAACCAATAAACAATAATATCAAGATCAAAAACTAATAAATCTTTACAAGAATATGAACCAATCAATAATCCAATACCCGGAAAAAAACATTAAATCATCCAACAATCATCCTATGGTCTAGATAGTTATTGAAATTTAGCTACTCATAATCATTAAAAACGAACAAAAACCAATAAAAGTAATAGTTTTCATGTTCAACAAGTTCCAAAAATAACGTTAAAACTAATTAAAAACAAGAAACCAAACGATTGCTAACCGGTTTATTGCTCCAACAAAATCTCGTACGAATGCTTATTGCCCTTTGCTGCTAATCGTGTTCCCAATTGTCCAAAGAAAACAACTCCACTTCACGTCTCCCAACTTGTGCGCCCCTCTCTGATGTCAAAAAGTTTCGTAACTCTTTCTCTCCTTTTTTCTCTTTGATTTCTGCCGTCAAAAAGTGCCTCCATAAAAACCTTCCTTTTCTTTTTATATCAATATATAAATTAGGTTTTCTTTTTTTTTTTCTTTCCGCAGCATAACCTTCCAATTACTTTGTTTCCCTACTTCTCATGTGGGCCCACGATACAACTCATTCAATTATTTTCTTTGGCCTTTGTTTAAACGTTAATGAAGCTCAACATATGGACTTGTACTTTATAAATCTCATTGTGTGCCTGTTATAAAACGATTGCATGCACTATCATTAGATTATAATAATTTAATAAAGCAATACATTTAACAAAGGACACAAATTATTCATGTGGAATGCATGTTAAACATTTATAATTAACATCAAAGTAACAAAAGCACTCATTCATTAATGCAATATTTAACCGGTTCAACATAATTTAGTGTAATTACACACTTTTAGGTCGTAACCTTCTGCAAGTTTTAGATTGAGATATTAACTAAATAAGAATAAAAAACATCTAAAAATAACTCAAAACTAAGAAGAATATTTGCATAAAACTATGTATAATTTAATCACATCAGAAATCAATATCAATCTAATTATAGAGGCAATAATTATGATCCAAATTACAGAGGTCGGGGGCGCGGTCAGGGATGAGGAGGAGGTAGAAACCGTGGAGGAAGAAGTGGTGGAAGAAACAATAATAATGATAGTCGATGGAACAATTGGCAGCAGAACGAGTATGGCCATCAGGGTGGATATGGCTACAATTCTCAACCATGGGCCTTAAATAATCAACCACCACCAAGCCCATATCCATCTGCTCCATACACGCCAAATTTTAATCATCAGGCTCAATTTCAGTCTTTCAATCAGAAGGCCCATGGGCCCCATTACAACTCTCAACAGGCCCATTACACCAATGAAGGATATTCACCATCTCAGTTAAGTGCATTAAATCCGAACGATATAGGTGTTGCTTTCAAGAATGTTCATCTCATCAATGGTGAACAACCATGGTACATATAATACCCGTAAAACGAAAATAGTAGTAATTTAAATTAAATATGCATACAATTATATTATAATAAAAAGTAATAGAACTAATCAATTAACTTAAAAACATACCAAACTTCCGCAACAATTTTGAGATGGGGCGATTTCTTTGCAACAACACATCAAATATGTATATATATATATATATATATATATCATATTATAGGGCATCATCTCCACTCACGTTCACACACACACCAATAAAACCCTATGCCTATTTATTTAGTACCACACTATCACGAAGAATATGTAACCGCAAATAAATTAACTGCCGCCGCCGCAAGCCGTAAGAAGACATTGCTTAAGTTCCTGACTGAAACAGCTACTGTTTCGAATTGGTTCGTTCTGTTTGATCATCATCATAAGGCTGCAGAACCGCTGTTCTTGGCCCTTCTTTGCGTGACACATTAGCCGTTGTCACACCACGTGCGAGAAGTTCTGCTACCATCTCGTTTCTTGGTCTTTTCGGTTTTGCGTTTGAGGTAACTAGCCAAATCAAACACCTTCTAAATGTGTTCACAAATTAGTTTATTTTACATCGGTTTCGGCGACTAATTAAAACGTTATATAAATATTCACTTGCCATGATAACGCATCGTTAAGTTTACACTCGTTTCATTATGTTTCTACCGTTAGTTTTGGTGTTCTAGACCACACATACACACCTGAATTTGAAAGTTTTGTGTTAAACGGGAATGATGAGAATTAAAAAAATAGTTTTGATGAACTTATAATATCAACATCGACCAGCACATGGAGCCATATCCAAACTATTTTTTTTTCCCATATATTTTCTTATACTACTACATGCATAGAATCACTTTTATGTGTATAAATGTTTTAGATAGATGCGTTAATACTTTTGAAATTATAGAAGTGGGTAATAATAGACATTTCAAAAGGGTCACGTCGTCGGAAAACAATTCATCAACTAAGTCATAAACTAAGTGAATTTGGAATTTGATGATATTATAAATAAATTTTAGGTGATTATGTTTGTTAAAGAGAACTCGACTTGTTTGTTTGGATCTGCTAAGCTAAGGTACGGATTCCGTGTCCCTTTCATCATAGTATATATATGTTGTTTCCGTTACTTTATAGTGCGGATTCTATTTCTTTTTCTTCATGGTATTTTATTTGTTTCTATTCTTCATTTTTCGTTTCTTTATAGTATGAACTTTGACCCTTACTCGTAGTGTCCATCACTTAGTTCCTTTGAAGTATTTGGCCTTCGGGCGTTCGATATGTTATTAGAAATTCTGACTTTGACCTTTGATACGCATGTGGTACTTATTATATTGTACTCATTATCGCATGCTCCATTATAGATATTGTATTATACCATTTGTTTAGACTTTGTTGTAAAAGTTATTTGTTTGACTCTGATACCCGAGCAATTAGCCTCCGGTAGGGATTCTGCCGGTGCGTCATTGGGGCATTCGATGACGTAGCACTTTCCGTGACGGTGTGACTGGTTCACGGCGTCTCCATATTTCTGGCACTCGATGAGTGATATTTGGGAAGGCGTATGGATCGATCCTAGACTTTTGTTTTGTTCAGTTTTGGTGAGTGATGGTGTTTGCCCACATACAGCTCACAGTACTCAAGCCGACGGGTTTGTTTACACTATTAGTTTTGATTTGTTTTGTGCTCGATGGGTATTTCTGGCCATACGGTATATGTGACTTAGTATTTGTTTCAGAGAAGTTTTATTTGTTAACCGTATGGATTCTGTTCTGGATTTGTTATGCTTCATATGTATTTGTATCTGCTGCTTCCGCTGACCTTTGTTACTCTGATAATCGTTACCCCATGTGTCGTATTATTACTATTGTTCTTTCCGTTACTGTAACACCCTAGGCAAATCCCACATCGGCCGTGGGCAGGAGAGATCTGGGATTTATAAGGAATGTCCGACCTCAAATACCAACAACGCGTTTTGGGGCTTAATGCTAGTGGATGAGTGGAAAACTCCACAGTTAAGCGTGCTCGGATGACAGCAGTCTCAGGATGGGTGACCATCCTGGGAAGGTTTCACCCGGGTAACCAAAAGCAAATCCGTGAGCTCTAATGTAGTAAAGCGGACAATATTGGTGGTATGAGGGGCCGGATGTTACAAGTGGTATCAGAGCAACTCCTGTGCCGTTCGGGATGGTGGGGCAAACCTCATCGAGGATGGTGAGTCCCCGGGGGTGTTCAGAGGGACACCTTAGGCAAATCCCACATCCAAGAGATGGATGGTGGGGCAAACCTCATCGAGGACGATGAGTCCAAAAGGGGGGGTGTTTGTAACACCCTAGGCAAATCCCACATCGGCCGTGGGCAGGAGAGATCTGGGATTTATAAGAGATGTCCGACCTCAAATACCAACAACGCGTTTTGGGGCTTAATGTTAGTGGATGAGTGGAGAACTCCACAGTTAAGCGTGCTCGGATGACAGCAGTCTCAGGATGGGTGACCCCCTGGGAAGGTTTCACCCGGGCAACCAAAAGCAAATCCGTGAGCTCTAATGTAGCAAAGCGGACAATATTGGTGGTATGAGGGGCCGGATGTTACAAGTTCAATCACACAAGAAACATGATTTGAAAACAGGTGATTCCAAAATATTAGCCAAATGCAACCATTTTGAAGTTAAACACAAACACCAGTCAGTTCAAACAAATTTTTACATCAAATCATTTTTTCAATATGCAGTCAATTACTTAACAAAAGAACCACATTAATCGACCAACACAACAGTTTCTAATTCGCTTTTTAGAATTTTTTTCAAATAACAAGCAGAAAAGAGAAATTTTTTCTTCAATAAGAGATTAGCATGTTAGAAAGGACAAGATCAAGACCAAAAGAAGACATTTCAGACCTGAGCTATGTGGTAAAAAAACATCAGAACATGGGTCCGAAACTCTCTTTGCACCAACAAAGACACCATAGAGCTCGAGCAGACAGAAACGGCAGGTGCACATTTAAGAATTACTAAGACCGGAGCATAAACATTATAACAGACGATGCTAATCAAACACAGACGGTCAGATAAGGTATATGCAACTGATAAGGAAATGCAAATACCGGTGCATCCAGCCGAATCCAAATATGGTTTTTGATACATTTTTAGAAATGAAAAAATCTCATACAAAGTCATTCAGACATTGATCAAAACAACCAAATCAGACAAACCAAGACAAATATCATGACTTCATGCAATATCTCACAAAGATAGTACCAAAATATATTTATCATATAATGGCATTCTTAGAAAATAGGAACACAAATATGACACAAATGAAACATTTGTCGCTATGCTCATTTTAGATTAGTTTAATATATTGTGCGTCATTTTTTGGGCCTAGATCTATGATCAAAAAATTACCGACCAACACCTTTGATAAACAATTAAACAGAAACAATGATCATGTTTAGAACATGCGAATAAGGTTGAAAAATGACAAGAAACAAGATCTTACGAACAGCAACCGAGAACAAGCATCAACGATGAAAAACAGAGACAACATGGGCGACTCTTTACCAAACAAAAAACTACAACAGATGACCACAGTTTTCTAATTAGACTTTAACAACTTTTACTACCAAAAAATAACGCATGAGTCAAGAAAGAGACTCATTAGAGACAAGAAAGAGACTCATTAGAGACAAGAAAGAACGATCAACAAACAGAACTTTTCAAAGAAGACCTAAAACACATGTTTTAATTTATGTTACTAAAAATTTGAGATTTCCAAAACATAGAATCTTACTTATTAAAGTTTTTGGTAAATACCCATCGTTCAAGTATTTTTTTCCCATGATTATCATAAAGAGCACTTAAACCTTAATATTCACATAAGCTTGTATACCACAATGACTATCACAGAATGATTCAAAAAATACACTTTCTAACCCAACCTAGACCTAGAACACACGACCAGAAGACACAACCAATTCAATTCAACTTGAGCCCATGAATACACATTAACAATATGTAAATTTAAAACCACCCTTTAACACATCAATAACCAATGATCAAAAACTGTCAATCGTAAATGTGCAAGTGATAAGAGACCAGAGATGAGATCAGCCAACAACAATCACTACAACATAACTACTCAATGCAACACATAAGCACGTTTCAGACAGTAATGCCTCGAAATAAAACATGCCTAATCAAGTGCCAAAATAAGGGGCTTATAGAGTACTTACAGTGCAAACGAAGACCCTAAGGCTGCCTATGAAGCGGATTGATGACAGAGTATAGAACAATGAACCAGAATCTTCCACTTTAAAGATTGATTGGATTCTTTAAGGTACATGGTTTTGATGTTTTTGAAAAAACGACAAGAGAATCTTGCACGCCAAACAACATAACAGGTCGCAGGAAGTCACCTAATCACCAGATTTGTTAATAACATATAGGCAGTAAAAAACTGGTTATCTTTTTCTGGGCAAAAAACTTGGGCATAAATCTGCAACAGTTTGACATTCAAAAGTCAAATTAGAAGAGGAAACAAACCGAGTGGCAATTTAGAAGAGCGGAACGAAATGTGTAAATGTTGAACCTGAAAAGAACGCGTGTGTTATTATATACATGGAAGATCATATTCACACAGTTACAACATAGAATGATGAACACAAAAAAAACCCAAATATCCAAAAATCAGATTTTTGTTCCTTGAATGCACACATAATTACTTATTTCAATCCACATGAAATGTTGAAAACATAATCGTATGCAGAGTCACAGCGAATCATTTATTTGTTGATAACTATGCAGGCGCAAATTTGAAAGATGAAACTTTTAAAATTCACACCTGAAGCCGAGGACAAGCTCCTAAAAGGGTTTCAAGAGTCTGTAAATGATACTCATCTGGAACACCTGAATCAGGCAGTCCATTAGATAATACTGTGCCAGCTCATCCTTACAGTTGACAACCTGTCAGACAAAGACAAGAAGTTAAACAGCGTACTCTAAGGCTATTCTTAGATCCAGCAGGTTAGGTTATGGTTTAACATTTACTGGTTGAAACATATCAAATTTTGTACAGCTTGAAATGGGCCGAGTAGGGTGTGGATCGTAAACACTTTTTTCCTTCTCTAACTTTTCTAAAATTGAAGTGTTAATTATAATTATAAAAACAATGTAAGTCCGCTTGGAACGTAAACACCTTTTACTTTAATAATGTAAGTCATCATACAAAACAAGTTATGAGGTTGCCTGCATTCAAATTTTGGCCAGCTTGGAACCACTCCCATTTTTAGCTAATTCTTTTATTTGACCTGTTTGAGATAAGCACAACCCAGATTGGAACGAAATTGGCATCTTAAGTTATAGTTGTAACTAATGTAAAAATGAAACAATTAACTAGACCTGCTCCAAGACTCTGGGAAGATCTGCTTCTTTGTACAAATCAAGGTCGATACCCTCGATTTGACTAAGAACATGAAGATTTTTACCAACCTGAAATTTTAAAACACATTTTAAAAAAACATTCACAGGCGATATTGCACAGTTTCAACAAATCAATTTGTTCCATGGTGTTGTTGATATTACAAGATCAAGCAGCTCATTCCTCTCCTTTTCCATTTTGTCTCGCACCCACCAAAATGAATGTAGAACAAGCACTTATTAGTCCTGCATTTTGAAAAATCATGCTCTCATGATTCATTACAACATTTGTCATGTCACAACATGACAAAAAAAGAAACAATAAAGATATAAACAAACAAACCTGAAGCTCCATTTAAACCCAAAGTTTAATCATTTCTGAAAAATTTTACAACACAAACTCTACAACATCCATGACAGTATGGCCATTTTATTAGAAAAAAATGAGTTAACTTTTGAAAAAAATGAGTTAATTTTACCATATAAACCTCATATGTCATTTTATTAGAAAAAAATGAGTTAACTTTTGAAATAATATAAATATTGTAATTATATGCGGCAGGCAAACTATTCCTACATAAGTAATTGTGCCTAAACAACTCGGTCCTGACCAATGTGTGTAGAAAAAGTAACCTGATTTGAGAACATAAGAGATACACACACACATATGTATACAAGTTGCAGAAAAGAAATTTATGACCATTTAACAATTAATTATAAATTAAAAAGAAGAAATATAAGACCGCTTATGAATGGGTCACTGTTACGACCAGAAAACTAAAGGTCTTAATTTAAGACAAATGGCCAAATTCGATATAGGCTTGATCTATCATTACAAGGTATAAGACCTAAAATCTGATAAACATAATGATAGGGATTAAGTAAGTGATCAACAAGATGAAAGCAAAAAGAAACTACATAGACAATCCAGGGTCACGAAACATGTAGAAGCCACTAATTGAAGTATTATTCTCTACTACTCATACTCTCTCTATCCAAAACAGCTCTAGCCACTTTTATAAAGTTCCCTTTTACCCCTTCTAGAATAGATTTGTAGTATTTCAGGCTTTGCATTCGTATCACTTAAACAATGACATCTTTCACTAAGCTAGAGACCTGCTATTTGTAATCTAACAAAGCAGTTATAAAACCTCTAAAAACTTCCCACTAAGCCTACTAATCTGGACCCATTCTGTCAGGTACGTATCAGTCACATGGGTAAAACAGATGGTTTAAAAAGGATTTCCGAGGCCCGCAAAAAACGTTATGACATTACTACTGCACATAACCGATCATACATAAAAACAACAGTTAGGACAAAATATTTTCACATGTGCATAGCACAAAATTAGATATGAAAGCGCATAGGTCAAGTAGTTTAGTTGTACATACAAACATAGTACTATATATTACTAACATAAGGTCAACAAATTCACCAAAATGCAATCCACAAAAAGACAAATTCATCTATGAAGACTACGGCAGGTAAACCAAACCAAGAATTTTCACAATTTGGTTTGATAGTTTTGATTAGCAGTTTTTTAATGTTTGTTTTAGTAGTGTCTAAAAAAATTGTTTCTTGGATTTATGGGGACAAAAATCTTTTATGGGGGAAGTATTGTTACATACTAAATAGTAGAGGGACCTGAGTTGTAATAGTTGGATATCATTGGGTGTCTTTGGTTTCATGTAAATGTACTAAAGCATCAAGAACAAATCTAATGGCATCGAATAATGCCATTAAGCTAGAGGTATCACACAGTTACAGCAGCTAATCTATTACTGACTGTTTGATCCCTAATTTGTTGCTCTAAGGTTTAAATGTTTGTTCATAATCAATCCCCAAATCATTGCCAACAATAAATAATCTATAGAAATACTTATGGACTTAGTAGCTCACTTTGACTTGAAACTAAATAAAAAACAACAAAAAGACTACATTCCTAAAAACAGATAAGCATGTACTTAAAACATTTCATACTGTAATATAATACTGAAATTAAGTTTCATGAAGGTAACACAAAACTGAGTCTAGTTGCAAAATATAATACTGAAGTTAAGTTTCATGAAAGCATTTTTTCAAAATATATGAAAGTAACACAAAACTGAGTCTAGTTGCAAACAAATGTTGAAGATGATTCACCCAAGGGACGTATCTATGGGATTTAACGGGTTCCAAATGACGGATTGATGACAATTGGTTGAAACAGTTTCTGATGGTGTTGGGGGCTTGTTTCCGAAAGCGAAGACCTTGGTTCTGTTCTACCAAGTGCAGGGCATTAAACTACCATTCATAACTCAAATATCATTTGAACACAACATCGAAAAGGAAATAAAATGATGATATTTAAACAAAATTAGACACTCCTGCAACAATCAAAATCGGACATAAGGTATCAAAATCAGACGATTCAAAAGTCAAATTAGAAGAGGAAACTAACCAGTTGGCAATTCAAAAAAACGATAATAATCTCTCAGTTTTCAGCAAATCTATCATTTACAAAAGAGACACAAATATACTAAATGGAACTATAAAGCTTGATGTCCAATCAAAAACATTTTTAAAATTTAGACTTAAATATATCAATCAACAAGTTATGACATAAAACACACAAAAAATGAGTGAAAAACAAAACGGGTAAACCCATGAACCCCAACCCAACCAGAAAACAACATGTTTTGCGTGTCATGTCTGTGACACCCGGCAAAATTCCAGATTAATATTCGTACTAGAACAAAAACTAAATTATATGTTATGGCATTATTAGTAGTAAATTTAAAATATGTCATTTGAGTCTAGCCAAGCCCAAGTAATAAATGCTATTGCATTTAAAAATATAAAGAAAATATTGTGTGGAGTCACAGTATAGTACTGAGACGAACGTTGGTGATGACCCGGGAAAACTTTAAAAATCTTAGAATGGATTTTATGCTATATTAACATGTATAGAAGTATTACAAAGGAAATCAAAGGTAAAAATCTAAAAATATTAGTTTACGATTTGTACTGCTGACAAGCGCGTACATTTCAGATTTTTGCCTGTTTTCAGAAAAATATAATTTTGAGTAGTTCATAATTATAATATGAACATAAGAAACTCATAAAAATAAGTTGTAAGTATTATGACTAATACTAAGGAGTACAACTTTTAAATCCATGAGATTTGGAGAAAGAGTTTTTATAAAAATGGATACTAGGTGTCCTACTAGTTAAAACTCAATAAATATTACTTCCATTAGAAAACTTACTCATTAATCATCTTAATGATTAATGCCTACAAACTACAAAATTACTCTCCAAATTTAATACCACTCAACTAAATAAATACTACACTACAATCCTAACACTCTTTTTAACCAAGAATCACGACCAAAATCATCACCATAGCCACAAATATTACTTGTGATACTACCCAATAATACTTATAAAGATTTTTAACACAAACCAATTAACACTACGCATTAATATTATACCACATTACACTCAAACTAATACCCAATACCACAAAATATATAACAAATTGCATGAGTCATTCATGCTATATGTCTAACTTAACCCAAGAATGACACATTTAATCCTCATCATCATTTTAGCTATTTACAAGTAACACTTATTCCACCATTAATTTCATTAACTCACTTCACTCGTCCATTCCTCTCTCTTGAATTTTACACAGCAACAACAACATACAACATTCAATCCACCTTCAATTTTATTCACCTATTCTACTCAAAGTCAATCCAAAAATCAAGAACCCACAAGATGATTCAAGCAAAACTTATGATAAAATAATGAAATTGAAGAAGATTTGGATGTGAACAAGCAAAGAAACCAAAGAAATACATACTTGCAATCTAGAGTTCATCAAGGTATAAACTCTAATGTTGATTTCTTATTTTAAAAGAATGATTCATCCTTAAATCATAAAGTTGTTCATCAAATCAAACACTTCTAAAAATCAAAAGAATCAAAATGAAATTGTGTGTGTGTGTATACATATATACGTACGTATATATATATATATATGTGTGTGTGTGGGTGTGTCAAAATGTATTTTTGATAAATAAAAGTTATGGGTTTGATGTTTAGATGATGTAAAAACATGAAATTAGTGATTTGATCATACATGGAAAGTGTTATTTTGTGATCAAATGAATCCGTGTATGTGTATGTATGATGTGTATATGCGTATGATGATGATAATGATGAGTATGATAATGTCAAAATGTGGGTTATGTGATATATGAGTTTTGGTAAATTTGATGATAAAATGTGTTATTTTTAATAATATAATACTTGATGATGATAATATTAGTGTAGGAAGATGATAATTTTGTGAGGAAATGGGTTATTAGTGTAAGTGCTAGTTGACTAATGTGATGAAATGTATATAGATAAAAATGAAATTGATAATGTCAAAAATGATTAAGTGTTATTATTGTTAGATAAATCTTTGATTTTAGTTGAAATAATGGGTATATGAAAAGTGGTAGTAAAAATATGTATGAATGAAATGGTGTGAAAATGTAGTAATTAACCAATATGTAGTAATGTAGGATTGATCAATTACTAATGGTAATTTTGACTTTAAAAAGTCAACATATGTATATGCATGAATATGAGTGGAGAAAGTATTAAAAATGCTAGCATCAATTGTCATGTGAGCATGAACCATGAAATTGTCAAATTTGATCAAGTTAGAAAAATGATACAATTACATGCTCTAAAATGATTAAGTAAAATTCTGGATATTTTGTGATATTAACCATGTTATGAGAGTGTAGAAAAATGTACATGTTTTATGTAAAAAGTGGAAGTAAGTTGTGGAAGAATTGTATAACAAAACTAGACGTTTTATTAGCAAAAATACGTCGTTTTCGGCTCGAAAATGGGTTTAAACTTGAGACTAAGATTTTTACAGCTTTTACATGATTATTTATGTGAAAATATATGTATAATCATTACGTGATGAAATTTGGTGGTTTAAGCATTGTTTAGTAACAAACTATGTACGAAATAACGGTAAAACCGACTATTTCAGCTTAGACCGTAAGCATGTGTAAAATAGTTTTTAGACCAGCAACTTTTAATGTATAATCAGTGTGTATGAGCATGATTATGTTTGTCTAAAGTGGCATGAATGAAAAGGGTAGTTATATGAATAACTAGTTACGAAAAATGCTTCGGTTATGACCAAAATTACGTGTTTTATGTGAACGGTTTTTGAGTCAAGTTGCAAGAGTTAAAAAGTAAACTTGAATCAGTGTTTTGATCTTAAAATAAGTATGAAAAGAGATACTTAAAGTTATAAAATCAAAACACCAAGAACGACTAAAGATATAGTTAGTCGATTGCTTAAAAATTTACGTTGTCACTCGGTCTCGAAGTGAAATGGATAAAGTGTTAATCTCATAAGTTTTCATTCAAGATATTGGTTTTTAAGAAAACTTAACACTTTGAGAAAAATAATATTTATTTTATATAAATATTAAAAGTATGGATTTTATGATAACGAAACCAAGAATTATATATGATAAATCATATATGTATAATTTTGTCAATGTTTGACAAGTGATAAAGACCAATGATTGTCTTTAAAATATATTTATATAAAGAGATGACTTATATAAATATTATTTGGAAACGGGTCATAAACGGAATCACCAACGTGTCGTTAGATCGAAATGATAAATCATTTCATAAAAAGTGTCTAGAGTTGATGAACAACTTGGATGACCATTGTACGACTATTAACGGGAACCCTTGGATATATATAGGGTGTTAGTAGGTCGGGAACATATAAATTTTGGGCTCGTAAGTGCTAGCAAAAACTTGACGGAAATCAAAGGTGAGTTTCACGGCCCCATTTTCAATACGTTTTGATTTCAAACTTGGGGGAAAAACATGTGAAATATAAATGATTATGATTTAAAGTAAGAGATGGAAAATATTTTGATTTATATGAAAAACCATAAGTTTACAAGATGTTCTCGCGGGAAAAACCCTCAAAAATAACGTAGTCATTAGCCTCGGTGACAGGGGTCCTTGGATTATATTGGTAGATCTATCGGGTGTACTGACAGCCCACTCCCGTACCGGTAGCTCCGGTCAATGACGACGGGAGATTATATAATTGCAATGTCAGAGGGTAAATGTCATGGATTGATTACGGGTTTATGGTTGTTTCATATGACTTAAACTTTGCAACTTTAAGTCAACAAGATTGGATAAATATTGTCTCTTATTAGTACAATCATAATTGGTTTTGTTATGGACTACGTATCCTAAACCTGTGAACTCACCAGTCTTGTACTGATAAACGTTTTTAACATGTTTTTCAGGTAATTAAAGCACTTGTTGTGTGCTATGGAATGGAATGGTTTTGGTGTCAAACGCCATGCTACGGAAATGTTGTTTTGGGACCGACTTTTAAATAATCACTTTTACAAGTGAAAAACTTTGTCATAAAAATGATCTTTAGAACAACGTTTGTAATAATATTACGACGTTTTAACTTTCCGTAACTTTTTAATGGTTGTTTGACTATAATCCGATGGTAACCAACTTCCGTTACCACCGACCCCATTAGTTATACTAATCCGCTGCGTAAAAAGGGGTGTGACAGAAGTTGGTATCAGAGCCAACGGTTATAGTGAATTAGAAAAAGTTTTCGAAAAATCTAATCTATAACCTTTAAAAAAATGTCCCAAAAACATTCCATTCCAAAATTATATTATTAGTTGCATTGCGTGGACTAGATATATAAATATATCTAAGTATGCCTTGCATGATTATTTGCTACAAGTTAAGAATAATGACTATAATTAGTTAAATTAGTACGGATATTGGATGCCACTGGAATGACGTTCTCGTAATTAACTTTACACAAAAACTACTCCATTGACCATTTCATCCGAGTTCTCATTCTTGCAACTGCCACCTATACTAGTAAATAAAACAATAGGTTGTTCAAGTAACAACGTGTAGCGGCATTCTTACTCTTGAGATAGAAAGTAGTTAGGAGACTACTCTATTTCGCAAATTCTCACTTTAACGACGTTTTGGTTAAATTGCTCGCAATGATTCCTAACTTGCGGGTGTCATAAGCGGTTTGGTCTCGAAATAGAATGAATGTTAGTTAGTTATTGTATCGTTTGTGGTTCGTGTTGAATTAATGGCATGATATTGTCATTAGAAAGTGGTAAAGGACGACTGATGCCTAGTATTTTGGATGGAGAAAGAGATAAAAAAAAAATATAAATAAATAATATTAAATAAATAAATAAAATAATAAAAAAGGGGCTCCGACTGAGGAGCAAAGAGTGAAAATTGGTAAGTCGGGGAAGTAATGGCACAACAAATGCCGATGAACGTTGAGGAAAAAAACAAATCAAGTCACTCTCACTCTTGCCACATTTGGTTTGATGTTGGCATCTTTGTCATTCGTGCTGATACCACGAAACGATTCTCTCCGTAGACTTTATTATTGTTGAAAAACTCCAAAACAATCTTCGTTTCGTTTTATTCTCTATGATGATGACGTAAAACAATTATCTTTTGACGCATTGTGGGCGTTTCTTTGATGAAACAATTATCCTATCTCTTAGTTGAAGTATTAGCTTCAAAAACTATGGATTCTCTTCATGTTATTTATCATCTTGACGACATGACGACTCAATATTTTTATATATATAATAGTTAAATGAGACGAAACGCTTTCTAAACAATACATATATGTGACGTCACGCTACAAAAATTATGCGTTTGATCTTGATACATGTATATATATCTTCGATATTTATATATGCCCGAAAATGTTTTTAAAAAAAAAGAAGAGAAGAAAAACTAACTCAATTGTCTATAGTACTTCAATATATATGTAAAACCGCTAAAAAGAAAAGAGCATTACCTCGATACTCCTATATATATTATCTCAAATATATATACATATCCATCATCCTTAATATATATTGTTTCAATATATATTACTCCAATACAATATTAGATAACATATCAACGAATGCTCGAAATAAATACATTTGTCATATTCAAGTAAACATTGTCGTAGTATGTTTATTTATCTAATATTATCTCATCACGTCATTTAATCTTAATGCTAAAAAAAATGCCAACAAGATGAGCGGCAACCACCATAGGACGTGGTAGTGGACGCGAAGGTGGTAGAGGCGGAGATGAAGGTACCGCATTACCTACTTCTGCTGAAGAACTAGCACAATTAATTTTGCAGCACATTAACGCTACAATAGGACGTGGACGAGGTAGAGGAGGAACTGGAGCTGGTAAAAGCTCTAGTGGAACAGCTAGCGGTAATCCTACGAGAGGACCGGTATAAGGCTGTACTTAAAAAAATTTCCGAGACTGTCAACCAAAGACATTTATTGGTGCTGAGGGTCCATTAGAAATTATAAGATGGATCAAAAAGATGGAGTCGGTATTTGCAATAAGTAAAAGTTCAGTTAGTCAAAGGGTGAAATACATTACTTGTACTTTCCAAGATGAAGCGTTAAGTTGGTGGAACACTCAAAGGCAGAATCTAGGGGAAGACAAAACGTATGGTCTTACCTGGAATCAACTGAAGGATAGGTACTTCATGAGTACTATCCATGAAGTGAATTGTAGAAAATTGAAACAAACTTTTGGAACCTTACCATGGAAGGGGCCGAGGTTCGTGCTTATACTTCCAGATTCAATGATTTGGCCAGATTGATACCTCGAATGGTAACCCCTGAATACGTCAAAGTTGAGAGGTACATTTGGGGATTAGCACCGCAGATCCGCAGTAATGTTACTTCTTCTAATCCTAGAAACCTTCAGAGTGCTATCAGAATAGCACATACTTTGACAGATGATGTTGTGAGAAGGGGTGTACTGACCAAGAAATAGGATCATGGAAAGAAAGCAGTAGAGTCTGAAAATAAACTGGGAGAAACCAGTAAGAAATCATATGTTAACAAAAGAAAGTGGGGTGGAAATTTCAAAGGTCGATTTGGAAACCAAAAATAAAAAATTTGGTCGGGAAGCTAAAAAATAAAATAAAATAAATAAATAAATAAATAAATAAATAAATAAAGAAAAAAAAAGAAACCACTCTTAAAGTTGTCAATGTTATGAAAGCTTGCAATTATGTACAAAAAGGGTATCCGGCTTTTCTAGTTAAAGCTGTGACTACCAAGGAGGAGGAACGAAAACTTGAGGACATTCCTATAGTCCGAGAGTATCCGGAAGTTTTTCTTGATGACTTGCCTGGATTACCTCCACCGAGACAACTTGAGTTTAATATCGATTTAGTTCCAAGAGCCGCTCCTATTGCTCGATCATCATATCGATTAGCACCATCTGAGATGCAAGAAATGTCGAAACAATTACAAGAATTGTTAGACAAAGGGTTTATAAGACCAAGCTTCTCGCCTTGGGGAGCGTCGGTCTTGTTTGTTAAAAAGAAAGATGGGTCGTTCCGAATGTGTATCGATTATAAAGAGCTAAACAAATTAACTATTAAAAACCGATACTCATTACCTAGAATAGATGATTTGTTTGATCAATTATAAGGTTCTAGTTATTATTCCAAGATTGACTTACATTCCGGTTATCATCAATTGTTAGTCGCTAAAAAAGACATACCAAAAACTGCATTTAGGACTCGCTATGGTCATTATGAGTTTTTGGTTATGCCGTTTGGATTAACAAATGCTCCTTCTGTGTTCATGGATATAATGAATATAGTATGTAAACCATACTTAGACAAATTCATGATTGTATTCATCGACGACATACTTATTTATTCGCAAACTAAAGAAGATCATGAACAACATCTAAAACAAATCTTAGAAGTACTAAAGAAGGAAAAGTTGTATGGAAAATTTTCAAAATGTGAATTCTGGATTAGAGAAGTTCATTTCCTAGGACATGTTATCAACAAGAATGGTATACATGTCGATCCCGCAAAGATAGAAGCAATCAAGAATGGGAAGCACCTAAGTGTCTGACTGAAGTGCGACAATTTCTTGGATTGGCAGGATATTATAGGAGGTTCATCGAAAATTTCTCCAGAATTGCACAACCTTTAACACTCGTGACTTAAAAAGATAGAAATTATGAATGGGGTGATAAACAAGAAGTGGCTTTTCAATTATTAAAACAAAAGTTGTGTAGTGCTCCTATCCTTTCACTGCCAGAAGGAACGGAGGATTTCGTGGTATATTGTGATGCGTCTCGATTAGGTTTGGTTGTGTACGAAATAACGGTAAAGCCGACTATTTCAGCTTAGACCGTAAGCATGTGTAAAATAGTTTTTAGACCAGCAACTTTTAATGTATAATCAGTGTGTATGAGCATGATTATGTTTGTCTAAAGTGGCATGAATGAAAAGGGTAGTTATATGAATAACTAGTTACGAAAAATGCTTCGGTTATGACCAAAATTACGTGTTTTATGTGAACGGTTTTTGAGTCAAGTTGCAAGAGTTAAAAAGTAAACTTGAATCAGTGTTTTGATCTTAAAATAAGTATGAAAAGAGATACTTAAAGTTATAAAATCAAAACACCAAGAACGACTAAAGATATAGTTAGTCGATTGCTTAAAAATTTACGTTGTCACTCGGTCTCGAAGTGAAATGGATAAAGTGTTAATCTCATAAGTTTTCATTCAAGATATTGGTTTTTAAGAAAACTTAACACTTTGAGAAAAATAATATTTATTTTATATAAATATTAAAAGTATGGATTTTATGATAACGAAACCAAGAATTATATATGATAAATCATATATGTATAATTTTGTCAATGTTTGACAAGTGATAAAGACCAATGATTGTCTTTAAAATATATTTATATAAAGAGATGACTTATATAAATATTATTTGGAAACGGGTCATAAACGGAATCACCAACGTGTCGTTAGATCGAAATGATAAATCATTTCATAAAAAGTGTCTAGAGTTGATGAACAACTTGGATGACCATTGTACGACTATTAACGGGAACCCTTGGATATATATAGGGTGTTAGTAGGTCGGGAACATATAAATTTTGGGCTCGTAAGTGCTAGCAAAAACTTGACGGAAATCAAAGGTGAGTTTCACGGCCCCATTTTCAATACGTTTTGATTTCAAACTTGGGGGAAAAACATGTGAAATATAAATGATTATGATTTAAAGTAAGAGATGGAAAATATTTTGATTTATATGAAAAACCATAAGTTTACAAGATGTTCTCGCGGGAAAAACCCTCAAAAATAACGTAATCATTAGCCTCGGTGACAGGGGTCCTTGGATTATATTGGTAGATCTATCGGGTGTACTGACAGCCCACTCCCGTACCGGTAGCTCCGGTCAATGACGACGGGAGATTATATAATTGCAATGTCAGAGGGTAAATGTCATGGATTGATTATGGGTTTATGGTTGTTTCATATGACTTAAACTTTGCAACTTTAAGTCAACAAGATTGGATAAATATTGTCTCTTATTAGTACAATCATAATTGGTTTTGTTATGGACTACGTATCCTAAACCTGTGAACTCACCAGTCTTGTACTGATAAACGTTTTTAACATGTTTTTCAGGTAATTAAAGCACTTGTTGTGTGCTATGGAATGGAATGGTTTTGGTGTCAAACGCCATGCTACGGAAATGTTGTTTTGGGACCGACTTTTAAATAATCACTTTTACAAGTGAAAAACTATCATAAAAATGATCTTTAGAACAACGTTTGTAATAATATTACGACGTTTTAACTTTCCGTAACTTTTTAATGGTTGTTTGACTATAATCCGATGGTAACCAACTTCCGTTACCACCGACCCCATTAGTTATACTAATCCGCTGCGTAAAAAGGGGTGTGACAATGTCAAAATTCACAACCCTGATTAACAAATGTGTTCAGTAGATGTCCTAAAGTCAGACCAAGAAACATGTAATAATTATCAATAACAGCAGCAAATATGTCCATATGATTAACGTGTAACTGGATGACTAAAAACACCAAGTGCATGGCATTAAACTACCATTCATAACTCAATATATCATTTAAATACAAGATCTACAAGGGCATTAAACTACCATTCATAAATCAAGATTCATATAAAGTTAAGCAAGTTTTAATTTAACAAGCACAATAAAAACATTCTACTTTGGCTCAAATTGTAAGCAGTTTCCTCATATCATGGAGCGATACTATAACCATTTTGAAAATATTTCGTTTCTCAAAAATCAGCCACAAAAGATATAGCTTAGACCGTAAGCATGTGTAAAATAGTTTTTAGACCAGCAACTTTTAATGTATAATCAGTGTGTATGAGCATGATTATGTTTGTCTAAAGTGGCATGAATGAAAAGGGTAGTTATATGAATAACTAGTTACGAAAAATGCTTCGGTTATGACCAAAATTACGTGTTTTATGTGAACGGTTTTTGAGTCAAGTTGCAAGAGTTAAAAAGTAAACTTGAATCAGTGTTTTGATCTTAAAATAAGTATGAAAAGAGATACTTAAAGTTATAAAATCAAAACACCAAGAACGACTAAAGATATAGTTAGTCGATTGCTTAAAAATTTACGTTGTCACTCGGTCTCGAAGTGAAATGGATAAAGTGTTAATCTCATAAGTTTTCATTCAAGATATTGGTTTTTAAGAAAACTTAACACTTTGAGAAAAATAATATTTATTTTATATAAATATTAAAAGTATGGATTTTATGATAACGAAACCAAGAATTATATATGATAAATCATATATGTATAATTTTGTCAATGTTTGACAAGTGATAAAGACCAATGATTGTCTTTAAAATATATTTATATAAAGAGATGACTTATATAAATATTATTTGGAAACGGGTCATAAACGGAATCACCAACGTGTCGTTAGATCGAAATGATAAATCATTTCATAAAAAGTGTCTAGAGTTGATGAACAACTTGGATGACCATTGTACGACTATTAACGGGAACCCTTGGATATATATAGGGTGTTAGTAGGTCGGGAACATATAAATTTTGGGCTCGTAAGTGCTAGCAAAAACTTGACGGAAATCAAAGGTGAGTTTCACGGCCCCATTTTCAATACGTTTTGATTTCAAACTTGGGGGAAAAACATGTGAAATATAAATGATTATGATTTAAAGTAAGAGATGGAAAATATTTTGATTTATATGAAAAACCATAAGTTTACAAGATGTTCTCGCGGGAAAAACCCTCAAAAATAACGTAATCATTAGCCTCGGTGACAGGGGTCCTTGGATTATATTGGTAGATCTATCGGGTGTACTGACAGCCCACTCCCGTACCGGTAGCTCCGGTCAATGACGACGGGAGATTATATAATTGCAATGTCAGAGGGTAAATGTCATGGATTGATTACGGGTTTATGGTTGTTTCATATGACTTAAACTTTGCAACTTTAAGTCAACAAGATTGGATAAATATTGTCTCTTATTAGTACAATCATAATTGGTTTTGTTATGGACTACGTATCCTAAACCTGTGAACTCACCAGTCTTGTACTGATAAACGTTTTTAACATGTTTTTCAGGTAATTAAAGCACTTGTTGTGTGCTATGGAATGGAATGGTTTTGGTGTCAAACGCCATGCTACGGAAATGTTGTTTTGGGACCGACTTTTAAATAATCACTTTTACAAGTGAAAAAATTTGTCATAAAAATGATCTTTAGAACAACGTTTGTAATAATATTACGACGTTTTAACTTTCCGTAACTTTTTAATGGTTGTTTGACTATAATCCGATGGTAACCAACTTCCGTTACCACCGACCCCATTAGTTATACTAATCCGCTGCGTAAAAAGGGGTGTGACAATGTCAAAATTCACAACCCTGATTAACAAATGTGTTCAGTAGATGTCCTAAAGTCAGACCAAGAAACATGTAATAATTATCAATAACAGCAGCAAATATGTCCATATGATTAACGTGTAACTGGATGACTAAAAACACCAAGTGCATGGCATTAAACTACCATTCATAACTCAATATATCATTTAAATACAAGATCTACAAGGGCATTAAACTACCATTCATAAATCAAGATTCATATAAAGTTAAGCAAGTTTTAATTTAACAAGCACAATAAAAACATTCTACTTTGGCTCAAATTGTAAGCAGTTTCCTCATATCATGGAGCGATACTATAACCATTTTGAAAATATTTCGTTTCTCAAAAATCAGCCACAAAAGATTTATAGCTAGATGAAACCGATAGCATATTTAATATAGCACCATTGACAAAGGGTCCGCAACCATTGCGAAAATAACATTATATGACCACAATCAACCTAAAACAAACATATCTGATAAGAACCAAAAAAGATTAAAACCAAATGGCTTTCAATAACTCAAATTTCAATCTAAAGACAAGTGAAGAACTTAAAGACTAATCTGACTTGACCAAAAACTTTTAAAACATTACAAGAACGTATAACAGAAAGTGTAAAGAGCATAAACACTAATTTGATTCAACCAAAAACTTTTATAACTTCACATATAAGAAGTCAGAACTGTGTCTAAAACAAAGACTAATTTGACTTGATCAAAAACTTTTACTCAGACTAATTTGATTCAAGCAACACAAACAATAACAATGATTCAAGTGACACAAGGCAGAATCATAAAATTAAAGATAAGACACGTAAAGAACATAAAGACTAATTTTGACTTTGGTCAAAAAACTTTTACAACTTTACTTTAAGACAGAATCATAAGATTCAAACAGAAAGTCAGATGATAATAATAAGAATAGCATAAGCTATATCGGACAAAATGACACAGCCAAAGTAACCAAACAAGTTCCGATTGACCACAAATCACATGACCAGCTCAATTGCACCTAAGTGACTTAAACAAGACATGTTTAGCTCTCTAGTTCAATCACACAAGAAACATGATTTGAAAACAGGTGATTCCAAAATATTAGCCAAATGCAACCATTTTGAAGTTAAACACAAACACCAGTCAGTTCAAACAAATTTTTACATCAAATCATTTTTTCAATATGCAGTCAATTACTTAACAAAAGAACCACATTAATCGACCAACACAACAGTTTCTAATTCGCTTTTTAGAATTTTTTTCAAATAACAAGCAGAAAAGAGAAATTTTTTCTTCAATAAGAGATTAGCAAGTTAGAAAGGACAAGATCAAGACCAAAAGAAGACATTTCAGACCTGAGCTATGTGGTAAAAAAACATCAGAACATGGGTCCGAAACTCTCTTTGCACCAACAAAGACACCATAAAGCTCGAGCAGACAGAAACGGCAGGTGCACATTTAAGAATTACTAAGACCGGAGCATAAACATTATAACAGACGATGGTAATCAAACACAGACGGTCAGATAAGGTATATGCAACTGATAAGGAAATGCAAATACCGGTGCATCCAGCCGAATCCAAATATGGTTTTTGATACATTTTTAGAAATGAAAAAATCTCATACAAAGTCATTCAGACATTGATCAAAACAACCAAATCAGACAAACCAAGACAAATATCATGACTTCATGCAATATCTCACAAAGATAGTACCAAAATATATTTATCATATAATGGCATTCTTAGAAAATAGGAACACAAATATGACACAAATGAAACATTTGTCGCTATGCTCATTTTAGATTAGTTTAATATATTGTGCGTCATTTTTTGGGCCTAGATCTATGATCAAAAAATTACCGACCAACACCTTTGATAAACAATTAAACAGAAACAATGATCATGTTCAGAACATGCGAATAAGGTTGCAAAAATGACAAGAAACAAGATCTTACGAACAGCAACCGAGAACAAGCATCAACGATGAAAAACAGAGACAACATGGGCGACTCTTTACCAAACAAAAAACTACAACAGATGACCACAGTTTTCTATTTATACTTTAACAACTTTTACTTCCAAAAAATAACGCATGAGTCAAGAAAGAGACTCATTAGAGACAAGAAAGAACGATCAACAAACAGAACTTTTCAAAGAAGACCTAAAACATATGTTTTAATTTATGTTACTAAAAATTTGAGATTTCCAAAACATAGAATCTTACTTATTAAAGTTTCTAGTAAATACCCATCGTTCAAGTATTTTTTTTCCCATGATTGATCATAAAGAGCACTTAAACCTTAATATTCACATAAGCTTGTATACCACATTAACTATCACAGAATGATTCAAAAAATACACTTTCTAACCCAACCTAGACCTAGAACACACGACCAGAAGACACAACCAATTCAATTCAACTTGAGCCCATGAATACACATTAACAATATGTAAATTTAAAACCACCCTTTAACACATCAATAACCAATGATCAAAAACTGTCAATCGTAAATGTGCAAGTGATAAGAGACCAGAGATGAGATCAGCCAACAACAATCACTACAACATAACTACTCAATGCAACACATAAGCACGTTGCAGACAGTAATGCCTCGAAATATAACATGCCTAATCAAGTGCCATAATAAAGGGCTTATAGAGTACTTACAGTGCAAACGAAGACCCTAAGGCTGCTTATGAAGCGGATTGATGACAGAGTATAGAACAATGAACCAGAAACTTCCACTTTAAAGATTGGTTGGATTCTTTAAAGTACATGGTTTTGATGTTTTTGAAAAAAACGACCCAAGAGATTCTTGCACGCCAAACGACATAACAGGTTGCAGGAAGTCACCTAATCACCAGATTTGTTAATAACATATAGGCAGTAAAAAACTGGTTATCTTTTTCTGGGCAAAAAACTTGGGCATAAATCTGCAACAGTTTGACATTCAAAAGTCAAATTAGAAGAGGAAACAAACCGAGTGGCAATTTGGAAGAGCGGAACGAAATGTGTAAATGTTGAACCTGAAAAGAAAGCGTGTGTTATATTATATACATGGAAGATCATATTCACACAGTTACAACATAGAATGATGAACACAAAATAGAATGATGAACACAAAAAAAAACCCAAATATCCAAAAATCAGATTTTCGTTCCTTGAATGCACACATAATTACTTATTTCAATCCACATGAAATGTTGAAAACATAATCGTATGCAGAGTCACAGCGAATCATTTATTTGTTGATAACTATGCAGGCGCAAATTTGAAAGATGAAACTTTTAAAATTCACCTCATCCTCGGAATCTCCCTCCAAATCCTTAAAAAGCCTTTTAATTAGTTCGAAAAGAACCTCAACCTGCAACAATTACGCCAACAACATAATATAGGAACAGCAAAATTGGTCAAGTGCTTCAAAAATTAAATTAGAAAAAGAAACTTTGACCCATTTACTTATAAAGTTATAATTGGTCTCTTAAGAGTCCAGATAAATAAAATAGCCAAAAGGAGAACCTCAAACAGGTTGAAAGCCACTCAAAGTCTATTTTTAATGAATACAACCACCTGACTTGTTATTTATTCAAAGATGTAGTAGACTAGTACTGTAATAATACCTGCTACCCAGTATAACTTGAAAGTCTCTCCATAAGTTGAGATAGTACTGTCTTGATGTCAACTGTAGACTACCATGTCAACAGATATTACACAAGTAAACAACTATAAGCCAAGAGGAAAAAAAACTTGTTAAAAACGAAGAATTTATTAACCAATATTACACACCTGGAGCCGAGGACAAGCTCCTAAAAGGGTTTCAAGAGTCTGTAAATGATACTCATCTGGAACACCTGAATCAGGCAGTCCATTAGATAATACTGTGCCAGCTCATCCTTACAGTTGACAACCTGTCAGAGAAAGACAAGAAGTTAAACAGCGTACTCTAAGGCTATTCTTAGATCCAGCAGGTTAGGTTATGGTTTAACATTTACTGGTTGAAACATATCAAATTTTGTACAGCTAGAAATGGGCCGAGTAGGGTGTGGATCGTAAACACTTTTTTCCTTCTCTAACTTTTCTAAAATTGAAGTGTTAATTATAATTATAAAAACAATGTAAGTTAGCTTGGAACGTAAACACCTTTTACTTTAATAATGTAAGTCATCATACAAAACAAGTTATGAGGTTGCCTGCATTCAAATTTTGGCCAGCTTGGAACCACTCCCATTTTTAGCTAATTCTTTTATTTGACCTGTTTGAGATAAGCACAACCCAAATCGAACCATTTACAAGTGATTGGAACGAAATTGCCATCTTAAGGTATAGTTGTAACTAATGTAAAAATGAAACAATTAACTAGACCTGCTCCAAGACTCTGGGAAGATCTGTTTCTTTGTACAAATCAAGTTCGATACCCTCGATTTGACTAAGAACATGAAGATTTTTACCAACCTGAAATTTTAAAACAAATTTTAAAGAAAACATTCACAGGCGATATTGCACAGTTTCAACAAATCAATTTGTTCCATGGTGTTGTTGCTATTACAAGATCAAGCAGCTCATTCCTCTCCTTTTCCATTGTGTCTCGCACCCACCAAAATGAATGTAGAACAAGCACTTATTAGTCCTGCATTTTGAAAAATCATGCTCTCATGATTCATTACAACATTTGTCATGACACAACATGACAAAAAAGGAAACAATAAAGATATAAACAAACAAACCTGAAGCTCCATTCAAACCCAAAGTTTAATCATTTCTGAAAAATTTTACAACACAAACTCTACAACATCCATGACAGTATGGCCATTTTATTAGAAAAAAATGAGTTAACTTTTGAAAAAAATGGGTTAATTTTACTATATAAACCTCATATGTCATTTTATTAGAAAAAAATGAGTTAACTTTTGAAATAATATAAATATTGTAATTATATGCAGCAGGCAAACTATTCCTACATAAGTAATTGTGCCTAAACAACTCGGTCCTGACCAATGTGTGTAGAAAAAGAAACCTGATTTGAGCACATAAGAGACACACACACATATGTATACAAGTTGCAGAAAAGAAATTTATGACCATTTAACAATTAATTATATATTAAAAAGCAGAAATATAAGATCGCTTATGAATGGGTCACTGTTACGACCAGAAAACTAAAGGTCTTATTTTAAGACAAATGGCCAAATTCGTTATAGGCTTGATCTATCATTACAAGGTATAAGACCTTAAATCTGATAAACGTAATGATAGGGATTAAGTAAATGATCAACAAGATGAAAGCAAAAAGAAACTACATAGACAATCCAGGGTCACGAAACATGTAGAAGCCACTAATTGAAGTATTGTTCTCTACTACTCATACTCTCTCTATCCAAAACAACTCTAGCCACTTTTACCCCTTCTAGAATAGATTTGTAGTAGTTCAGGCTTTGCATTCGTATCACTTAAACATTGACATCTTTCACTAAGCTAGAGACCTCCTATTTGTAATCTAACAAAGAAATTATAAAACCTCTAAAAACTTCCCACTAAGCCTACTAATCTGGACCCATTCTGTCAGGTACGTATCAGTCACATGGGTAAAACAGATGGTTTAAAAAGGATTTCCAAGGCCCGCAAAAAACGTTATGACATTACTACTGCACATAACCGATCATACATTAAAATAACAGTTAGGACAAGATATTTTCACATGTGCATAGCACAAAAATAGATATGAAAGCGCATAGGTCAAGTAGTTTAGTTGTACATACAAACATAGTACTATATATTACTAACATCAGGTACTTAAATTTCTTGTTCAAAGCTAAAACATAAGGTCAACAAATTCACCAAAATGCAATCCACAAAAAGACAAATTCATCTGTGAAGACAACGGCATGTAAACCAAACCAAGAATTTTTTTAATGCAAAAAGTAAAATGAAACAGACTTCCCTGATGTAAGCAGATGCCCATTTAACACTGGTCAATGGACCGATATCGACATCTACTATAGCAAGCTCGGACGTGTTACCATTTGTAGCCACCCATAGATAGACTGTATTAGCTAAAGCAATAGCTAATACATTGGTGCTTCCCGAATTTAACAGATTCAAGTAGTAATCATCTACTAGATCTGATCCATCCAATGTCCTTTCAGAAGTCTGAAATCAAACAAAAACAGTTACTAGCAAGTGTTCATTTTGTCGTTGCTCGCTTACAAAACTGAATCAAAACAAAAACACTTTATTTGAGAAACTGTTTAATTTCAAAATATATGACAGTAACACAAAACTGAATTTAGTTGCAAGCAAATGTTGCTGATGATTTACCTGAGAGATGTATCTACGGGATTTGACCATTTCCGAATGACAGATTGATGAGCAATCGGTTGAAACAGTTTCTGATGGTGTTTGAGGCTTGTTTCTGAAAACGAGAATCCTGGTTCTGTTCATGTCGAGGCTATCGGCTAAACGTTTCTTGTAAGCTTCTTCATGTGATAGTGAGGTTGCAATGGGGTTTTCTTTACCTTTTTTCGATTCAGATAGCATGTAATGTGAAGCCCATTGCTGATCTGTTCCGTATGAATTGATCCAGCTGTAAAAAATTAACACTAATAATTCAATAACTGAATGATCAAATAGTTGAAAAGGTATAAATAATGAGAAGAGAACATTCAGATCCTGCATATATATAGCCTTTTAATCTGTCTGACAAGATAGGAGTGATAAGCTTGAATTTTGGAGCTTCAGAAATTTAAAAAAGATGATAATCTCTCACTCAGTTTTCAGCAAATCTATCATATACAAAAGATATACAAATATACTAAATGGAACTATAAAGCTTGATGTCCAATCAATAACATTTTTAAAATTTAGACTTAAATCTATCAATCAACAAGTTATGACATAAAACACAAAAAATGAGTCAAAAACTAAACGGGTAAACCCATGAACCCCAACCCAACCCAAAAACAACATGTTTTGCGTGTCATGTCCAAATTCACAACCCTGATTAACGAAAGTGTTCAATAGATGTCCAAAAGTCAGACAAAGAAACATGTAATAATTATCAATAACAACAGCATAAGATTAACTTGTAACTGGATGACTGAAAAACACCAAGTGCAAGGCATTAAACTACCATTCATAACTCATATATCATTTAAACACAGCATCTACATGGAATTAAAATGATGATAATTATACAAAATTCGACACTTGTGCATCAATCAAAATCGGACATAAGTATCAAAAGCAGATGATTTAAAAGTCAAATTAGAACAGGAAACAAACCGAGTGGCAACTTGGAACATTCACACAGTTACAACATAGAATGATGAACACAAATATACAAAAATCAGACCAAGAAAACAACATAAAGTCAAAACTCACAACTGATTAACAAATGTGTTCAATAGATGTCCTAAAGTCAGACCAAGAAACATGTAATAATGATCAACAACAACAGCATATATCTACAAAGATAGACACTTGTAACTGGATGACTGAAAACACCAAGTGCAGGGCATTAAACTACCATTCATAACTCAAATATCATTTAACTTCATCATATGGACATGGTCAATGAAAGCATACAAAATTTATGAAAATGGCACATGGCCGTAATATCAGATTATCAGTCAAGAAACAAAAATAGCAAAATTGATCTTTCTAAAGCCATGTAACCACCTCTTTACCGAGTTCATCAAAATCTAACCTTTGAAGTTTGATTGGATTCTTTAAAGTACATGGTTTAGATGTTTTTGAAAAAAAGACCCAAGAGATTCTTGCACGCCAAACAACATAACAGGTCGCAGGAAGTCATCTAATCACCAGATTTGTTAATGACATATAGGCAGTAAAAAACAGGTTATCTTTTTTGTGGGCAATAAACTTGGGCAAAATGAAATTACATAGAATAATCAGGGTCCTGCCCTTTCTCTCTGCAACATGCCACTAAGTACTAACGAACTTTTCACAACTGTAGCAACTTTCAGAAAGTTCCATTTTACCCCTTCTAGAATAGACTTGTAGTATTTCAGACTTTGCATTCGTATCACTAAAATATCGACATCTTCCACTAAGATAGAGACCTCCTATTTAATCTAACAAAGCAGTTAATAAACCTATAAAAAACTTCCCACTAAGCCTACTAATCTGGACCTGATCTAGCGGGTACGTATCAGTCACACTGGTAAAATGGCAAAAATCAATAACATTAGCATTGGAAATGATCAAATGGATTGAAAGTCACACCAAACTGTATCTTTGGTTCTTAAAGAAACCTCCTAAATCATTTTATCTAAGAGTTAAAATATCATTGATGTAAGCACGTAATAACTGTTCACATAAGCTTGTATACCATAATGACTATCACAGAATGATTAAAAAATCATTTTATCTAAGAATTTTCATAATTTGGTTTGATAGTTTTGATTAGCAGTTTTTAATGTTTGTTTTAGTAGTGTTTAAAAAATTTCACCAAAATGCCATCCACAAAAAGACAAATTCTTCTCTAAGTGTTCTTCTTTTCTTTATTGATCTTATAGTTGATTACGGTTTGATACGTAGCATTCCTAAATCTCTAAGCATGTACTTAAAGATTTTCATACTATATAATACTTGAGTTAAGTTTCATGTTGTAATCATGGTGCAATTTAAGTTATTTTTAGTGAACTAGTGTCGTTGTGCCAAAAATATTTATCAAAAATCCTAAAATCTAACAATAATCGACACAAAATATCCTATCACGTTGAATAATATTACAATATATTACTGCACAAAAAAAAGAATACAAGTGAGGGTGGAAATGAAACAATTAAGCAAAATGAGTTTTTAATCACCAAACATTCAAACACAAAAAAATACCTGGAACTCTGCCTTTGCTCCGCTTATTCTCTCACTGTCCAAAGAATGAACAACATCAATCTAAACATAATATCAGGTATTTCAAAACGAAGTATATCCCCAAAACAAGATAGAATAACATATCTCAATGTTTGTGTCATCATACTCACCAATACAATTTTGTCAATAAAGTATTCAAAAAACAATAATTCATGTATTCAACATCGCGATCGTGATTATACTTACCAATCCATTTGTGTAATTAAAGTAATGTCTCCACAAGAGCTTAACTTTTCTTGGCCACCGTCATCCCAAACTGTGAAAATCACATTCTGGTACTGAACTTTTTCAACATTAAAATCTGCCTCAAAAGAAAAAGATTAAAAACATCGAACAACTTTTTAAACCGAAAAAAATATTAGCTAACAAGAACTAAAAACAAAATTGACCATTTTTGGATTCGTTTAGCATGTAAATGCGTGTAATTCAAGTCCATTGCTGATCTGTTTGGGATGAATCGATCCAACTGCAAGCTAATAATTTAGTAACCAAATGACTAAATCTGCAAAAAAGATCAAGAGAGGAAAACTGCAAAACAGAGATTTTGTTATCTATAATTATTTTAATAATGTAAGTCATCATACAAAACAAGTTATGAGGTTGCCTGCATTCAAATTTTGGCCAGCTTGGAACCACTCCCATTTTTAGCTAATTCTTTGACCTGTTTGAGATAAGCACAACCCAAATCGAACCATTTACAAGTGATTGGAACGAAATTGCCATCTTAAAGTATAGTTGTAACTAATGTAAAAATGGAACAATTAACTAGACCTGCTCCAAGACTCTGGGAAGAGCTGTTCTTTGTACAAATCAAGGTCGATACCCTCGATCTGACAAAGAACATGAAGATTTTTACCAACTGAAATTTTAAAACACATTTTAAAAAACATTCACAGGCGATACTGCACAGTTTCCACAAATCAATTTGTTCCATGGTGTTGTTGATATTACAAGATCAAGCAGCTCATTCCTCTCCTTTTCCATTTTGTATCACACCCACCAAAATGAATATAGAACAAGCACTTATTAGTTCTGCATTTTGAAAAATCATGCTCTCATGATTCATTACAACATTTGTGTCATGCAAGTTATGGCATGCATGTCACAACATGACAAAAAAGGAAACAATAAAGATATAAACAAACAAACCTGAAGCCATTCGAACCCAAAGTTTAATCATTTCTAAAAAGATTTACAACACTAACTCTACAACATCCATGACAGTATGGCCATTTCATTTGAAAAAAATGAGTTAATTTTACTATATAAACCTCATATGTCATTTTATTAGAAAAAAATGAGTTAACTTTTGAAATAATATAAATATTGTAATTTTATGCGGCAGGCAAACTATTCCTACTTAAGTAATTGTGCCTAAACAACTCGGTCCTGACCAATATGTGTAGAAAAAGTAACCTGTTTTGAGCATAGCCATATGACCTGTTATTTCAGTAACGCAGTAGATTAATTTATGCACATAACAGATACGCACACACACATATGTATACAAGTTGCAGAAAAGAAATTTATGACCATATGTATAAATTAGAAAGAAGAAATATAAGACCGCTTATGAATGGGTCACTGTTACGACCAGAAAACTAAAGGTACTTAATTTGGACCCATTCTGTCAGGTACGTATCAGTCACATGGGTAAAATAGATGGTTTAAAAAGGATTTCCAAGGCCCGCAAAAAACGTTATTACATTACTACTGCACATAACAGATCATACATACAAATAACAGTTAAGACAAAATATTTTCACATGTACATAGCACAAAAATAGATATGAAAGCGCATAGGTCAAGTAGTTTAGTTGTACATACAAACATAGTACTAGATATTACTAACATCATGTACTTAAATTTCTTGTTCAAAACTAACACATAAGGTCAACAAATTCACCAAAATGCAATCCACAAAAAGACAAATTCATCTGTGAAGACTACGGCATGTAAACCAAACCAAGAATTTTCACAATTTGGTTTGATAGTTTTGATTGGCAGTTTTTTAATGTTTGTTTTAGTAGTGTCTAAAAAAATTGTTTCTTGGATTTATGGGGACAAAAATCTTTTATGGGGGAAGTATTGTTGCATACTAAATAGTAGAGGGACCTGAGTTGTAATAGTTGGATAGCATTGGGTGTCTTTGGTTTCATGTAAATGCACTTAAGCATCAAGAATTCGATGCCATTAAGCTAGAGGTATCACACAGTTACAGTAGCTAATCTATTAATGACTGTTTGATCCCCAAATTGTTGCTCTAAGGTTTAAATGTTTGTTCATAATAAATCCCCAAACCATTGCAAACAATAAATAATCTATAGAAATACTTATGGACTTAGTAGCTCACTTTGACTTGAAACTAAATAAAAAACAACATAAAGACTACATTCCTAAAAACGGATAAGCATGCACTTAAAACATTTCATACTGTAATATAATACTGAAATTAAGTTTCATGAAGGTAACACAAAACTGAGTCTAGTTGCAAAATATAATACTGAAGTTAAGTTTCAAGAAAGCATTTCATACTGTAATATAAAAAACTGTTTAGTTTCAAAACGAAATAGATTCTGCAATCACAGACGAGTAAGCTACTGCACACAACAGATCATGTATACGTATAACAGCTAGGACAAGATATTTTCACATGTAAATAGCTCAATAATAGATATGAAAGCACATAGGTGACTGCAGTTGTGTGTACTGCTATTGTGGTGCCTTTTTTATTTAATTTATTGTACACGGCCCAACAAGCTATACTAGAAATGTAAACACTGAATTTCTAAACGAAGCAGTTACTTCAATCACAGACGCGTAAACTACTGCACATAACAGATCATGTATACATACAACAGTTAGGACAAAATATTTTCACATGTACATAGCACAAAAATAGATATGAAAGCGCATAGGTCAAGTAGTTTAGTTGTACATACAAACATAGTACTACATGTTACTAACATCAGGTACCTAAATGTGTTATTCAAAACTAATAAACTATATTTTATATACAGCAGTCTTCTACAATGACGGCGGTATCTATCAAACGTGTTGCCGACATAAGGTCAACAAATTCACCAAAATGCCATCCACAAAAAGACACATTCATCTGTGACTACTACGTCATGTCAACCGAACCAAGAATTTTCACAATTTGGTTTGATATTTTTGATTAGCAGTTTTTAATGTTTGTTTCTGTAGTGTTTAAAAAATTTCACCAAAATGCCATCCACAAAAAGACACATTCTTCTCTAAGTGTTCTTCTTTTCTTTATTGATCTTATAGTTGATTACGGTTTGAAACGTAGCATTCCTAAATCTCTAAGCATGTACTTAAAGATTTTCATACTATATAATACTGAAGTTACGTTTCATGTTGTAATCATGGTCAAATTTAAGATATTTTTAGTGACTAGTGTCGTGCCAAAAATATTTATCAAAAATCCTAAAATCTAACAATAATCGACACAAAATATCCTATCACGTTGAATAATATTACAATAATTTACTGCACAAAAAAGTCATATAAGAAGCGTAAGCATACCATGTCCTGTTTGTTTGCAAACACCAAGATGACACAGTTAAGCATGAATGGGTCATTGATAATGGCCTGAGAAAAAAAAAAAGAATACAAGTGAGGGTGGAAATGAAACAATTAAGCAAAAAGAGTTTTTAATCAGCAAAAAGATATTGCACAGTTTCAACAAATCAATTTGTTCCATGGTGTTGTTGCTATTACAAGATCAAGCAGCTCATTCCTCTCCTTTTCCATTGTGTCTCGCACCCACCAAAATGAATGTAGAACAAGCACTTATTAGTCCTGCATTTTGAAAAATCATGCTCTCATGATTCATTACAACATTTGTCATGTCACAACATGACAAAAAAGGAAACAATAAAGATATAAACAAACAAACCTGAAGCTCCATTCAAACCCAAAGTTTAATCATTTCTGAAAAATTTTACAACACAAACTCTACAACATCCATGACAGTATGGCCATTTTATTAGAAAAAAATGAGTTAACTTTTGAAAAAAATGGGTTAATTTTACTATATAAACCTCATATGTCATTTTATTAGAAAAAAATGAGTTAACTTTTGAAATAATATAAATATTGTAATTATATGCAGCAGGCAAACTATTCCTACATAAGTAATTATGCCTAAACAACTCGGTCCTGACCAATGTGTGTAGAAAAAGAAACCTGATTTGAGCACATAAGAGACACACACACATATGTATACAAGTTGCAGAAAAGAAATTTATGACCATTTAACAATTAATTATATATTAAAAAGAAGAAATATAAGATCGCTTATGAATGGGTCACTGTTACGACCAGAAAACTAAAGGTCTTATTTTAAGACAAATGGCCAAATTCGATATAGGCTTGATCTATCATTACAAGGTATAAGACCTTAAATCTGATAAACGTAATGATAGGGATTAAGTAAATGATCAACAAGATGAAAGCAAAAAGAAACTACATAGACAATCCAGGGTCACGAAACATGTAGAAGCCACTAATTGAAGTATTGTTCTCTACTACTCATACTCTCTCTATCCAAAACAACTCTAGCCACTTTTATAAAGTTCCCTTTTACCCCTTCTAGAATAGATTTGTAGTAGTTCAGGCTTTGCATTCGTATCACTTAAACATTGACATCTTTCACTAAGCTAGAGACCTCCTATTTGTAATCTAACAAAGAAATTATAAAACCTCTAAAAACTTCCCACTAAGCCTACTAATCTGGACCCATTCTGTCAGGTACGTATCAGTCACATGGGTAAAACAGATGGTTTAAAAAGGATTTCCAAGGCCCGCAAAAAACGTTATGACATTACTACTGCACATAACCGATCATACATTAAAATAACAGTTAGGACAAGATATTTTCACATGTGCATAGCACAAAAATAGATATGAAAGCGCATAGGTCAAGTAGTTTAGTTGTACATACAAACATAGTACTATATATTACTAACATCAGGTACTTAAATTTCTTGTTCAAAGCTAAAACATAAGGTCAACAAATTCACCAAAATGCAATCCACAAAAAGACAAATTCATCTGTGAAGACAACGGCATGTAAACCAAACCAAGAATTTTTTTAATGCAAAAAGTAAAATGAAACAGACTTCCCTGATGTAAGCAGATGCCCATTTAACACTGGTCAATGGACCGATATCGACATCTACTATAGCAAGTTCGGACGTGTTACCATTTGTAGCCACCCATAGATAGACTGTATTAGCTAAAGCAATAGCTAATACATTGGTGCTTCCCGAATTTAACAGATTCAAGTAGTAATCATCTACTAGATCTGATCCATCCAATGTCCTTTCAGAAGTCTGAAATCAAACAAAAACAGTTACTAGCAAGTGTTCATTTTGTCGTTGCTCGCTTACAAAACTGAATCAAAACAAAAACACTTTATTTGAGAAACTGTTTAATTTCAAAATATATGACAGTAACACAAAACTGAATTTAGTTGCAAGCAAATGTTGCTGATTATTTACCTGAGAGATGTATCTACGGGATTTGACCATTTCCGAATGACAGATTGATGAGCAATCGGTTGAAACAGTTTCTGATGGTGTTTGAGGCTTGTTTCTGAAAACGAGAATCCTGGTTCTGTTCATGTCGAGGCTATCGGCTAAACGTTTCTTGTAAGCTTCTTCATGTGATAGTGAGGTTGCAATGGGGTTTTCTTTACCTTTTTTCGATTCAGATAGCATGTAATGTGAAGCCCATTGCTGATCTGTTCCGTATGAATTGATCCAGCTGTAAAAAACGTTCTCAACTGTTTCACAAACAAAACTAATTTAGCAAATAGGGTTTCAAATGATAAAACAAAAGTTTTAAAAGAGTAAATCTATCCCAATTTGTTTGAAGCAAAATCCCAGAGGTGGACGTCGGAGTTGTATAATCCGACAGAGATGTGACGACCGTCCGATGCCCATTTAACACTGGTCACTGGACCGGTATCGTGATCTACTGTAGCAAGTTCAGACGTGTTACCATCTGTAGAATCCCATAGATAGACTGTATTAGCTAATACATTGGTGCTTCCCCAATTTAACAGATTCAAGTAGTAATCTCAACTACAAGATCTGGTGCATCCAATATCCTTTCAGAAGACTGAAATTAAAACAAAAACAGTTACTAACAAGTGTTCATTTTGTCGTTGCTCGATTACATAACTGAATCAAAACAAAAACACTCTACTTCATGATTTACCTGAGGGATGTATCTACAGGATTTGACCGGTTCTGAATGACGGATTGATGAACAATCGGTCGAAACAGTTTCTGATGGTGTTGGAGGCTTGTTTCTGAAAGCGAGTTCAGACGTGTTACCATCTGTAGAATCCCATAGATAGACTGTATTAGCTAATACATTGGTGCTTCCCCAATTTAACAGATTCAAGTAGTAATCTCAACTACAAGATCTGGTGCATCCAATATCCTTTCAGAAGACTGAAATTAAAACAAAAACAGTTACTAACAAGTGTTCATTTTGTCGTTGCTCGATTACATAACTGAATCAAAACAAAAACACTCTACTTCATGATTTACCTGAGGGATGTATCTACAGGATTTGACCGGTTCTGAATGACGGATTGATGAACAATCGGTCGAAGCAGTTTCTGATGGTGTTGGAGGCTTGTTTCTGAAAGCGAGGATCCTGGTTTTGTTCATGTCGAGGCTATCGGCTAAACGTTTCTTGTATGCTTCATGTGATAGTGAGGTTGCGTAGGGGTTTTCTTTGTTATTTTATTTATCAAAAACGTAACACACAGAATTTAAAAACGAAATAGATTCTTCAATCACACACGAGTAAACTACTACACACAACAGATCATGTATACATATAACAGTTAGGAAAAGATATTTTCACATGTAGATAGCACAAAACTAGATATGAAAGCACATAGGTGACTGCAGTTGTGTGTGTACTGCTATTGTGGTGCCTTTTTTATTTTATTTATTGTACACGGCCCGACAAGCTATACTAGAAATGTAACACACAGAATTTCTAAACGAAACAGTTTCTGCAATGACAAACGAGTAAACTACTGCACATATGTTGATCATGTATACATACAATAGTTAGAACAAAATATATTCACATGTACATAGCATAAAAATAGATATGAAAACGCATAGGTCAAGTAGTTTAGTTGTACATACAAAAATAGTACTACATATTACTAACATCAGGTACCTAAATGTCTTATTCAAAACTAATAAAATATATTTTATATACAGCAGTCTTCTACAATGACTGCGGTATCTATCAAACGTGTTGCCGACATATGGTCAACAAATTCACCAAAATGCCATCCACAAAAAGACACAATCATCTGTGAGGACTACGTCATGTCAACCGAACCAAGAATTTTAACAAATTGGTTTAATACATTTACTAAGAGGATGTAATTAAGCAAGAAGAGTTTTTAATCATCAAACATAAAAAACACCTAAAACTCTGCCTTTGCTTTGCTTATTCTCTCGCGTCCAAAGAGGCAACATAAACCTAGACATAATAATCAGGTATTTCAAAAATCAAAGGAGTATGTTTCTACGATATGTGATCTTATTATCACGACGTTTTATAGGATCTTACCATCCATTCCTCCTGTTGAGAGAATGTGATTGTTCCAATCCAATGATCGCACTCGAGATTGATGACGTCCTCTCAACGATCTCAGCTGTTTCACAAACACTCTATTTGAAAAACTGTTTAATATCAAAATATATGACAGTAACACAAAATTGAATTTAGTTGCAAGCAAATGTTGCTGATGGTTTACCTGAGGGACGTATCTACGGGATTTGACCGGTTCCGAATGACGGATTGATGAACAATCCGTTGAAAGAGTTTCTGATGGAGTTGGAGGCTTGCTTCTGAAAGCGAGGATCCTGGTTCTGATCATGCCAAGGCTATCGGCTAAACGTTTCTCGTATGTTTCATGTGATAGTGAGGTTCCAATGGGGTTTTCTTTTTTATTTTATTTATCGTACACAACCCGACAAGCTATACTAGAAATGTAACACACCGAATTTCAAAACGAAATAAAATCTGCAAGCACAGACGAGTAAACTACTGCACACAACAGATCATGTATACATATAACAGTTAGGACAATATATTTTCACATGTACATTGCACAAAAATAGAGAGTATTTTAATATGTTCTGATCTATATAAGTTCAACACTTCAACATATGGACATGATCAATCAAAGCATACAAAATTTATGAATATGACACACGGAAGTAATATCAGTCAAGAAACAAAAAAAGCAAATAAATATATAAAATCTAACCTTTTCAACTCTGTTAGAGCAATACCCTATTCGCGCTGCATCAGGTGCAAAATCGGTCCTTCCAAGGACATGTAACCACCTCTTCACCGAGTTCATCAAGGCCAATCAACATTCCGGCAACTAAATTTGTCTGATTCCACCTTGTGAATTGTGATGATTAGTGCATACACATAGATGTATCTAAAATAGAACTAAACTATATCTATAGCCAATTCAACACTTTATTTCACTATTTTTGGATTTGAATGCTAAATTTAATCATCTGATTTCATCCATTATAACAATACTTTCTAGAAATCAGATCTTTGTTCCATGAATTCACATGAAAACATAATCGTATACACACTACACAGTCACACCAAATCGTTTATTGATTATTTGAATCAACATGCATAATCGTATACACATATTACACAGGCGATTATTATACATCAAAATCAACAAAATTAGACACTACAACATCAAAATCAGACGATTATTATACATCAAAACCTAACAAATTCATGTGATAGTGAGGTTGCAATGGGGTTTTCTTTTTTAATTTATTTATCGTACACGACCCGACAAGCTATACTAGAAATGTAACACACAGAACTTCAAAACGAAATAGATTCTGCAATCACAGACGACTAAACTACTGAACACAACAGATCATGTATACATATAACAGTTAGGACAATATATTTTCACATGTACATAGCACAAAAATAGATATGAAAGCACATAAGTGACTGCATTTGTGTGTGTACTGCTATTGAGGTGCCTTTTTTATTTTATTTATTGTACACGACCCGGCAAGCTATACTAAATGGAACTATAAAGATTGACGTCCAATCAATAATATTTTTAAAATTTACACATAAATCTATCAATCAACAAGTTATGACATAAAACACACAAAAAATGAGTCAAAAACTAAACAAGTAAAGCCATGAACCCCAACCAAACCCCGAAAACAACATGTTTTGCGTGTCATGTCAAAATTCACAACCCTGATTAATGAGTGTGTTCAATAGATGTCCTAAAGTCAGACCAAGAAAAATGTAATAATTATCAACTACAACAGCATATATCTCCATATGATTAACTTGTAACTGGTTGACTAAAAACACCAAGTGCAGGGCATTAAACTACCATTCATAACTCAAATATCATTTAAACACAACATCTACATGGTGCAATTAAAGAGAAATTTGGTGACTTAGTGTCGTTGTCAAGAAAAGTTGTTTCATAAGATATTTATTTAAAATCCATTTGAACATCACTACAACAATTTAATGCACAAAAAAGTCATATAAGAAACGTAAGCATACCATGTCCAGTTTGTTTGCAAACACCAAGATGACACAGTTAAGCATGAATGGGTCATTGATAGTGGCTTGAGAGTAAAAATGAATACGAGTGAGGGTGAGAATGAAATAATTAAGCAAAAAAAGTTTTTAATCATCAAACATTTAAACATAAAAAACCTGAAACTCTGTCTTTGCTTTGCTTTGCTTTGCTTATTCTCCCGCGTCCAAAGAGGCAACATAAACCTAGACGAGTATGTTTCTACGATATGTTATCTTATTCTCACGTCGTTGTTTAGGATCTTACAATCCATTCCTCCTGTTGTGAGAATGTGATTGTTCCAATCCAATGATCCCACTCAAGATTGATGGCATCCTCTCAACGTTCTCAACTGTTTCACAAACAAAACTAATTTAGCAAATAGGGTTTCAAATGATAAAACAAAAGTTTTAAAAGAGTAAATCTGTCCCAATTTGTTTGAAGCAAAATCCCAGAGGTGGACGTCGGAGTTGTATAATCCGACAGAGATGTGACGACCGTCCGATGCCCATTTAACACTGGTCACTGGACCGGTATCGTGATCTACTGTAGCAAGTTCAGACGTGTTACCATCTGTAGAATCCCATAGATAGACTGTATTAGCTAATACATTGGTGCTTCCCCAATTTAACAGATTCAAGTAGTAATCTCAACTACAAGATCTGGTGCATCCAATATCCTTTCAGAAGACTGAAATTAAAACAAAAACAGTTACTAACAAGTGTTCATTTTGTCGTTGCTCGATTACATAACTGAATCAAAACAAAAACACTCTACTTCATGATTTACCTGAGGGATGTATCTACAGGATTTGACCGGTTCTGAATGACGGATTGATGAACAATCGGTCGAAACAGTTTCTGATGGTGTTGGAGGCTTGTTTCTGAAAGCGAGTTCAGACGTGTTACCATCTGTAGAATCCCATAGATAGACTGTATTAGCTAATACATTGGTGCTTCCCCAATTTAACAGATTCAAGTAGTAATCTCAACTACAAGATCTGGTGCATCCAATATCCTTTCAGAAGACTGAAATTAAAACAAAAACAGTTACTAACAAGTGTTCATTTTGTCGTTGCTCGATTACATAACTGAATCAAAACAAAAACACTCTACTTCATGATTTACCTGAGGGATGTATCTACAGGATTTGACCGGTTCTGAATGACGGATTGATGAACAATCGGTCGAAACAGTTTCTGATGGTGTTGGAGGCTTGTTTCTGAAAGCGAGGATCCTGGTTTTGTTCATGTCGAGGCTATCGGCTAAACGTTTCTTGTATGCTTCATCTGATAGTGAGGTTGCGTAGGGGTTTTCTTTGTTATTTTATTTATCAAAAACGTAACACACAGAATTTAAAAACGAAATAGATTCTTCAATCACACACGAGTAAACTACTACACACAACAGATCATGTATACATATAACAGTTAGGAAAAGATATTTTCACATGTAGATAGCACAAAACTAGATATGAAAGCACATAGGTGACTGCAGTTGTGTGTGTACTGCTATTGTGGTGCCTTTTTTATTTTATTTATTGTACACGGCCCGACAAGCTATACTAGAAATGTAACACACAGAATTTCTAAACGAAACAGTTTCTTCAATGACAAACGAGTAAACTACTGCACATATGTTGATCATGTATACATACAATAGTTAGAACAAAATATATTCACATGTACATAGCATAAAAATAGATATGAAAACGCATAGGTCAAGTAGTTTAGTTGTACATACAAAAATAGTACTACATATTACTAACATCAGGTACCTAAATGTCTTATTCAAAACTAATAAAATATATTTTATATACAGCAGTCTTCTACAATGACTGCGGTATCTATCAAACGTGTTGCCGACATAAGGTCAACAAATTCACCAAAAAGCCATCCACAAAAAGACACATTCATCTGTGAGTACTACGTCATGTCAACCGAACCAAGAATTTTCATAATTTGGTTTGATAGTTTTGATTAGCAGTTTTTAATGTTTGTTTTAGTAGTGTTTAAAAAATTTCACCAAAATGCCATCCACAAAAAGACAAATTCTTCTCTAAGTGTTCTTCTTTTCTTTATTGATCTTATAGTTGATTACGGTTTGATACGTAGCATTCCTAAATCTCTAAGCATGTACTTAAAGATTTTCATACTATATAATACTTGAGTTAAGTTTCATGTTGTAATCATGGTGCAATTTAAGTTATTTTTAGTGAACTAGTGTCGTTGTGCCAAAAATATTTATCAAAAATCCTAAAATCTAACAATAATCGACACAAAATATCCTATCACGTTGAATAATATTACAATAATTTACTGCACAAAAAAAAGAATACAAGTGAGGGTGGAAATGAAACAATTAAGCAAAATGAGTTTTTAATCACCAAACATTCAAACACAAAAAAATACCTGGAACTCTGCCTTTGCTTCGCTTATTCTCTCACTGTCCAAAGAATGAACAACATCAATCTAAACATAATATCAGGTATTTCAAAACGAAGTATATCCCCAAAACAAGATAGAATAACATATCTCAATGTTTGTGTCATTATACTCACCAATACAATTTTGTCAATAAAGTATTCAAAAAACAATAATTCATGTATTCAACATCGCGATCGTGATTATACTTACCAATCCATTTGTGTATTTAAAGTAATGTCTCCACAAGAGCTTAACTTTTCTTGGCCACCGTCATCCCAAACTGTGAAAATCACATTCTGGTACTGAACTTTTTCAACATTAAAATCTGCCTCAAAAGAAAATGATTAAAAACATCGACCAACTTTTTAAACCGAAAAAAATATTAGCTAACAAGAACTAAAAACAAAATTGACCTTTTTTGGATTCGTTTAGCATGTAAATGCGGGTAATTCAAGTCCATTGCTGATCTGTTTGGGATGAATCGATCCAACTGCAAGCTAATAATTTAGTAACCAAATGACTAAATCTGCAAAAAAGATCAAGAGAGGAAAACTGCAAAACAGAGATTTTGTTATCTATAATTATTTTAATAATGTAAGTCATCATACAAAACAAGTTATGAGGTTGCCTGCATTCAAATTTTGGCCAGCTTGGAACCACTCCCATTTTTAGCTAATTCTTTGACCTGTTTGAGATAAGCACAACCCAAATCGAACCATTTACAAGTGATTGGAACGAAATTGCCATCTTAAAGTATAGTTGTAACTAATGTAAAAATGGAACAATTAACTAGACCTGCTCCAAGACTCTGGGAAGAACTGTTTCTTTGTACAAATCAAGGTCGATACCCTCGATCTGACAAAGAACATGAAGATTTTTACCAACTGAAATTTTAAAACACATTTTAAAAAACATTCACAGGCGATACTGCACAGTTTCCACAAATCAATTTGTTCCATGGTGTTGTTGATATTACAAGATCAAGCAGCTCATTCCTCTCCTTTTCCATTTTGTATCACACCCACCAAAATGAATATAGAACAAGCACTTATTAGTTCTGCATTTTGAAAAATCATGCTCTCATGATTCATTACAACATTTGTGTCATGCAAGTTATGGCATGCATGTCACAACATGACAAAAAAGGAAACAATAAAGATATAAACAAACAAACCTGAAGCCATTCGAACCCAAAGTTTAATCATTTCTAAAAAGATTTACAACACTAACTCTACAACATCCATGACAGTATGGCCATTTCATTTGAAAAAAATGAGTTAATTTTACTATATAAACCTCATATGTCATTTTATTAGAAAAAAATGAGTTAACTTTTGAAATAATATAAATATTGTAATTTTATGCGGCAGGCAAACTATTCCTACTTAAGTAATTGTGCCTAAACAACTCGGTCCTGACCAATATGTGTAGAAAAAGTAACCTGTTTTGAGCATAGCCATATGACCTGTTATTTCAGTAACGCAGTAGATTAATTTATGCACATAACAGATACGCACACACACATATGTATACAAGTTGCAGAAAAGAAATTTATGACCATATGTATAAATTAGAAAGAAGAAATATAAGACCGCTTATGAATGGGTCACTGTTACGACCAGAAAACTAAAGGTACTTAATTTGGACCCATTCTGTCAGGTACGTATCAGTCACATGGGTAAAATAGATGTTTTAAAAAGGATTTCCAAGGCCCGCAAAAAACGTTATTACATTACTACTGCACATAACAGATCATACATACAAATAACAGTTAGGACAAAATATTTTCACATGTACATAGCACAAAAATAGATATGAAAGCGCATAGGTCAATTAGTTTAGTTGTACATACAAACATAGTACTAGATATTACTAACATCATGTACTTAAATTTCTTGTTCAAAACTAACACATAAGGTCAACAAATTCACCAAAATGCAATCCACAAAAAGACAAATTCATCTGTGAAGACTACGGCATGTAAACCAAACCAAGAATTTTCACAATTTGGTTTGATAGTTTTGATTGGCAGTTTTTTAATGTTTGTTTTAGTAGTGTCTAAAAAAATTGTTTCTTGGATTTATGGGGACAAAAATCTTTTATGGGGGAAGTATTGTTGCATACTAAATAGTAGAGGGACCTGAGTTGTAATAGTTGGATAGCATTGGGTGTCTTTGGTTTCATGTAAATGCACTTAAGCATCAAGAATTCGATGCCATTAAGCTAGAGGTATCACACAGTTACAGTAGCTAATCTATTAATGACTGTTTGATCCCCAAATTGTTGCTCTAAGGTTTAAATGTTTGTTCATAATAAATCCCCAAACCATTGCCAACAATAAATAATCTATAGAAATACTTATGGACTTAGTAGCTCACTTTGACTTGAAACTAAATAAAAAACAACATAAAGACTACATTCCTAAAAACGGACAAGCATGCACTTAAAACATTTCATACTGTAATATAATACTGAAATTAAGTTTCATGAAGGTAACACAAAACTGAGTCTAGTTGCAAAATATAATACTGAAGTTAAGTTTCAAGAAAGCATTTCATACTGTAATATAAAAAACTGTTTAGTTTCAAAATATATGAAAGTAACACAAAACTGAGTCTAGTTGCAAACAAATGTTGAAGATGATTTACCCAAGGGACGTATCTATGGGATTTAACGGGTTCCAAATGACGGATTGATGACAATTGGTTGAAACAGTTTCTGATGGTGTTGGGGGCTTGTTTCCGAAAGCGAAGACCTTGGTTCTGTTCTACCAAGTGCAGGGCATTAACTACCATTCATAACTCAAATATCATTTGAACACAACATCAAAAAGGAAATAAAATGATGATATTTATACAAAATTAGACACTTCTGCAACAATCAAAATCAGACATAAGGTATCAAAATCAGACGATTCAAAAGTCAAATTAGAAGAGGAAACTAACCGGTTGGCAATTCAAAAACGATGATAATCTCTCAGTTTTCAGCAAATCTATCATTTACAAAAGAGATACAAATATACTAAATGGAACTATAAAGCTTGATGTCCAATCAAAAACATTTTTAAAATCTAGACTTAAATATATCAATCAACAAGTTATGACATATAGCACACAAAAAATGAGTGAAAAACAAAACGGGTAAACCCATGAACCCCAACCCAACCAGAAAACAACATGTTTTGCGTGTCATGTCAAATTCACAAGCCTGATTAATGAATGTGTTAAATAAATGTCCTAAAGTCAGACCAAGAAACATGTAATAATTACCAACTACAACAGCATATATCTCCATATGATTAACTTGTAACTGGATGACTAAAAACACAAAGTGCAGGGCATTAAACTACCATTCATAACTCAATATCATTTAAACACAACATCTACATGGAATTAAAATGATGACATTTTTACAAATTTAGACACATGTACATCAATCAAAATCGGACATAAGTATTAAAATCAGAAGATTCAAAAGTCAAATTAGAAGAGGATACTAACCAAGTGGCAATTTAAAAAACATGATAATCTCTCAGTTTTCAGCAAATCAATCATTTACAAAAGAGATACAAATATACTAAATGGAACTATAAAGCTTGATGTCCAATCAAAAACATTCTTAAAATTTAGACTTAAATCTATTTAAATAACTGTTTAATTTCAAAATATATGACAGTAACACAAAATTGAATCTAGTTGCAAGCAAATGTTGCTGATGATTTACCTGAGGGATGTATCTACGATATTTGACCGGTTTCGAATGACGGATTGATGAACGATCGGGTGAAACAGTTTCTGATGGTGTTGAAGACTTGTTTCTAAAAGCAAGGATCCTGGTTCTCCTCATGTCGAGGCTATCGGCTAAACGTTTCTGGTAAGCTTCATGTGATAGAGAGAGGTTGCAATGGAGTTTTCTTTTTTATTTTATTTATCGTACACGACCCGACAAGCTATACTAGAAATGTAACACACAGAATTTCAAAACGAAATAGATTCTGCAATCACAGACGAGTAAGCTACTGCACACAACAGATCATGTATACGTATAACAGTTAGGACAAGATATTTTCACATGTAAATAGCTCAATAATAGATATGAAAGCACATAGGTGACTGCAGTTGTGTGTACTGCTATTGTGGTGCCCTTTTTATTTTATTTATTGTACACGGCCCCACAAGTTATACTAGAAATGTAAACACTGAATTTCTAAACGAAGCAGTTACTGTAATCACAGACGCGTAAACTACTGCACATAACAGATCATGTATACATACAACAGTTAGGATAAAATATTTTCACATGTACATAGCATAAAAATAGATATGAAAGCGCATAGGTCAAGTAGTTTAGTTGTACATACAAACATAGTACTACATGTTACTAACATCAGGTACCTAAATGTGTTATTCAAAAATAATAAACTATATTTTATATACAGCAGTCTTCTACAATGACGGCGGTATCTATCAAACGTGTTGCCGACATAAGGTCAACAAATTCACCAAAATGCCATCCACAAAAAGACACATTCATCTGTGACTACTACGTCATGTCAACCGAACCAAGAATTTTCACAATTTGGTTTGATATTTTTGATTAGCAGTTTTTAATGTTTGTTTCTGTAGTGTTTAAAAAATTTCACCAAAATGCCATCCACAAAAAGAAACATTCTTCTCTAAGTGTTCTTCTTTTCTTTATTGATCTTATAGTTGATTACGGTTTGAAACGTAGCATTCCTAAATCTCTAAGCATGTACTTAAAGATTTTCATACTATATAATACTGAAGTTACGTTTCATGTTGTAATCATGGTCAAATTTAAGATATTTTTAGTGACTAGTGTCGTGCCAAAAATATTTATCAAAAATCCTAAAATCTAACAATAATCGACACAAAATATCCTATCACGTTGAATAATATTACAATAATTTACTGCACAAAAAAGTCATATAAGAAGCGTAAGCATACCATGTCCTGTTTGTTTGCAAACACCAAGATGACACAGTTAAGCATGAATGGGTCATTGATAATGGCCTGAGAAAAAAAAAAAAGAATACAAGTGAGGGTGGAAATGAAACAATTAAGCAAAAAGAGTTTTTAATCACCAAACATTCAAACACAAAAAAATACCTAGAACTCTGCCTTTGCTTTGCTTTTCTCTCACTGCCCAAAGAATGAACAACATCAATCTAAACATAATATCAGGTATTTCAAAACGAAGTATATCCCCAAAACAAGATAGAATAACATATCTCAATGTTTGTGTCATTATACTCACCAATACAATTGTGTCAATAAAGTATTCAAAAACCAATAATTCATGTATTCAACATCGCGATCGTGATTATACTTACCAATCCATTTGTGTAATTAAAGTAATATCTCCACAAGAGCTTAACTTTTCTTGACCACCGTCATCCCAAACTGTGAAAATCACATTCTGGTACTGAACTTTTTCAACATTAAAATCTGCCTCAAAAGAAAATGATTAAAAACATCGACCAACTTTTTAAACCGAAAAAAATATTAGCTAACAAGAACTAAAACCAAAATTGACCTTTTTTGGATTCGTTTAGCATGTAAATGCGTGTAATTCAAGTCCATTGCTGATCTGTTTGGGATGAATTGATCCAACTGCAAGATGAAGAAGATCGAGAGAGGAAAACTGCAAAACAGAGATTTTTGTTTTATACACCCTCCCTCTTTAACAACAGAATCGCTGAACATCTCGAATCAGGAAATCAGCTGCTTATTATGTCTGACAACAACAAAAATGAAGAATGTTAAAACAGAGAGTATTTTGATATGTTCTGATCTATTAAAGTTCAACACTTCAACATATGGACATGGTCAATCAAAGCATGAAAAATTTATGAAAATAACAGATGGTCGTAATATCAGTCAACAAATAAAAATAGCAAATAAATAAATAAATAAAATCTAACCTTTTCAACTCTGTTAAAGCAATACCCTATTCGCGCTGCATCAGGTGCAAAATCAACCCTTCTAAAGCCTTGTAACCACCTCTTTACCGAGTTCATCAAGTCAAATCAAAATCCCCGCAGCTAAATTTGTCTAATTCTACCTTGTGAATTGTGATGATTAGTGCATACACATAGATACAACTAAAAAAGAATTAAACTACATCTATAGCCAATTCTACACATTATTTCACTATGTTTGGATTTGAATCCTAAATTTAATCATCTGATTGCATCTATTATAACAATACTTTCTAGAAATAAGGTGAATGCTATAAAATAATGTAAACTGGGTTGAAATTGTGCGAGTAAAATGCATTGCAGCGTCATCCGCTTAATAAAAATAATATATCATGTATGTTCAAAATCTAAATGTTCTAAAGAACATGAAGATGTTAATGTCTTGCAATTCTGTACCAGTTTGTTTGGAGCAGAATCCTAGAGGTGGACGTCAGAGTTGTTTAATCCGACGGAGATGTGACGACCGTCCGATGCCCATTTAACACTGGTCCCTGGACCGGTATCGTCATCTACTATTGTAAGAAGTCCGGACGTGTTACCATCTGTAGCATCCCATAGATAGACTGTATTAGTTACTAACAAGTGATCATTTTGTCATTGCTCGTTTACAAAACTGAATCAAAACAAAAACACTCTATTTGAAAAACTGTTTGATTTCAAAATATGACAGTAACACAAAATTGAATTTAGTTGCAAGCAAATGTTGCTGATAGTTTACCTGAGGGACGTATCTACGGGATTTGACCGGTTCCGAATGACGGATTGATGAACAATCCGTTGAAAAAGTTTCTGATGGATTTGGAGGCTTGTTTCTGAAAGCGAGGATTCTGGTTCTGTTCATGTCGAGGCTAACGGCTAAACGTTTCTCGTATGCTTCATGTGATAGTGAGGTTCCAATGGGGTTTACTTTTTTAATTTATTTATCGTATACGACCCGACAAGCTATACTAGAAATGTAACACAAAGAATTTCAAAACGAAACAGATTCTGCAATCACAGACGAGTAAACTACTGCACATAACAGATCATGTATACGTATAACAGTTAGGACAAAATATTTTCACATACATGTACATAACACAAAAATAGATATAAAAGCGCATAGGTCAAATAGATATAATAGCACAAAAATGTCTTATTTCAAAACTAATAACTATTTTTTTTTACAGCAGTCTTCAACAATGACTACGGTATCTATCAAACATGTTGCCGACATAAGGTCAACAAATTCACCAAAATGCCATCCACAAAAAGACACAATCATCTGTGAGGACTACGTCATGTCAACCGAACCAAGAATTTTAACAAATTGGTTTAATACATTTACTAAGAGGATGTAATTAAATGCATTTACTAAGCAAAATGTAAAACTGTAAGCAAAATGGTTCATGGGAAGTATTGTTTCATAGTATACAACCGTAACATAATGTACTTATCACAATATGTATGGATATCACCCATAAAAGTTTAAACTGTTTGAGAATCAGATTCTAAATACTTTTAGATCTATTATATGTATAGATAGCATATGTTTTTAGGAAGCGGATACAAAACAGGGATTGTTAGCATCTAAACAAAAATACCATATTTGTTTTTCAAATTGGAAGGGTTCAGATACACTTTTGCATAATTGAATGGTTGACCAGAAGAGATGTAATAAGTGAAATTGGTTCCTTGGTAGCATTGATCATCGGGAGATTTGTATAATATTAGCAAGTATGATGTTTTAGTATTTTGAACCCAACATGCGCCATAGAGAGTATTTTAATATGTTCTGATCTATATAAGTTCAACACTTCAACATATGGACATGATCAATCAAAGCATACAAAATTTATGAATATGACACATGGAAGTAATATCAGTCAAGAAACAAAAAAAGCAAATAAATATATAAAATCTAACCTTTTCAACTCTGTTAGAGCAATACCCTATTCGCGCTGCATCAGGTGCAAAATCGGTCCTTCCAAGGACATGTAACCACCTCTTTACCGAGTTCATCAAGGCCAATCAACATTCCGGCAACTAAATTTGTCTGATTCCACCTTGTGAATTGTGATGATTAGTGCATACACATAGATGTAACTAAAATAGAACTAAACTATATCTATAGCCAATTCAACACTATTACACAGTTACTGCAGCTAATCTGTTACTGACTGTTTGATCCCCAAATTGTTGTTCTAAGGTTTAAATGTTTGTTCATAATCAATCCCCAAATCATTGCCCCAACAATAAAGAATCTGTAGAAAAAGCTTTTCTCCTATTTCAATAAATAATCTACATAAATATTTATGGACTTAGTAGCTTACTTTGACTTGAAACTAAATAAAAAAACAACATAAAGATCTTTTATGGGGGAAGTATTGTTACATACAAAATTGTAGAGGGACCTGAGTTGTAATAATTGGATAGCTTTCGGTGTCTTTGGTTTCATGTAATTGTACTTAAGCATCAAGGGCCGTAACTTTTCTTAGCCACTGACATCCCAAACCGTGAAAATCGCATTCTTGTACAGAACTTTTTCCACATTAAAACCTGCCTCAAAAGAAAATGATCTCAAACATTGACCAACTTTTTAAACCGAAAAAAACTATTAGCTAACAAGAACTAAATACAAAATTTACCTTTTTTGAATTCGGTTAGCATGTAATGCGTGTAATTGAAGTCCATTTCTGATCTGTTTGGGATAATTCGATCCAGCTGCAAGCTAATATTCAGTAACCGAATGATTAAATCTGCAAAAAAGGAGGTTAGTCAACAAATGAAAGATGATGAAGATCGAGAGAGGAATACTGCAAAATAGGGATTATTGTATTTCCAATGCTCAACTCAATGCGGAAATTGGTACTTTTAAATCTTCCCTTCGTGCTGATATCTTTGAACCAGTGACATGTACCTTTTTGCGTTTTTTTCTGTGGGAATAGCTGTAGTTATATTTTTTGCAGCTGAAATATTCCATTGTTTCTCCAGCAAAGATTTTTGTAAAAATAGTAAAAACAGAAATTTCACAAATGGAGCCTCCACCTACGAAAAAGTCGTCAAATATATGAACCTGTTGATCAGTGCAGCCTGAAGGATTTGAACCAATAGTTGCATGATCCTTCACAGTTGAGTATCTTGGTTGGATTTAGGACAAGGGTTGTGGTTAAATGATCTCTTTGCTGCAATCACGTTCTTATTAAAGACAAATGTGAATATCATTACAAAAATTTTAAGCACAAAAAAAGTCATATAAGAAGCGTAAGCATACGATGTCCTGTTTGTTTGCAAACACCAAGATGACACAGATAAGCATGAATGGATCATTGATAATGATAGCCTGAGAATAAAAATGAATACGAGTGAGGTCGAGAATGAAATAATTAAGCAAGAAGAGTTTTTAATCATCAAACATAAAAAACACCTAAAACTCTGCCTTTGCTTTGCTTATTCTCTCGCGTCCAAAGAGGCAACATAAACCTAGACATAATAATCAGGTATTTCAAAAATCAAAGGAGTATGTTTCTACGATATGTGATCTTATTATCACGACGTTTTATAGGATCTTACCATCCATTCCTCCTGTTGTGAGAATGTGATTGTTCCAATCCAATGATCCCACTCGAGATTGATGACGTCCTCTCAACGATCTCAGCTGTTTCACAAACACTCTATTTGAAAAACTGTTTAATATCAAAATATATGACAGTAACACAAAATTGAATTTAGTTGCAAGCAAATGTTGCTGATGGTTTACCTGAGGGACGTATCTACGGGATTTGACCGGTTCCGAATGACGGATTGATGAACAATCCGTTGAAAGAGTTTCTGATGGAGTTGGAGGCTTGCTTCTGAAAGCGAGGATCCTGGTTCTGATCATGCCGAGGCTATCGGCTAAACGTTTCTCGTATGTTTCATGTGATAGTGAGGTTCCAATGGGGTTTTCTTTTTTATTTTATTTATCGTACACAACCCGACAAGCTATACTAGAAATGTAACACACCGAAATTCAAAACGAAATAAAATCTGCAAGCACAGACGAGTAAACTACTGCACACAACAGATCATGTATACATATAACAGTTAGGACAATATATTTTCACATGTACATTGCACAAAAATAGAGAGTATTTTAATATGTTCTGATCTATATAAGTTCAACACTTCAACATATGGACATGATCAATCAAAGCATACAAAATTTATGAATATGACACACGGAAGTAATATCAGTCAAGAAACAAAAAAAGCAAATAAATATATAAAATCTAACCTTTTCAACTCTGTTAGAGCAATACCCTATTCGCGCTGCATCAGGTGCAAAATCGGTCCTTCCAAGGACATGTAACCACCTCTTTACCGAGTTCATCAAGGTCAATCAACATTCCGGCAACTCAATTTGTCTGATTCCACCTTGTGAACTGTGATGATTAGTGCATACACATAGATGTATCTAAAATAGAACTAAACTATATCTATAGCCAATTCAACACGTTATTTCACTATTTTTGGATTTGAATGCTAAATTTAATCATCTGATTTCATCCATTATAACAATACTTTCTAGAAATCAGATCTTTGTTCCATGAATTCACATGAAAACATAATCGTATACACACTAGACAGTCACACCAAATCGTTTATTGATTATTTGAATCAACATGCATAATCGTATACACATATTACACAGGCGATTATTATACATCAAAATCAACAAAATTAGACACTACAACATCAAAATCAGACGATTATTATACATCAAAACCTAACAAATTCATGTGATAGTGAGGTTGCAATGGGGTTTTCTTTTTTAATTTATTTATCGTACACGACCCGACAAGCTATACTAGAAATGTAACACACAGAACTTCAAAACGAAATAGATTCTGCAATCACAGACGACTAAACTACTGAACACAACAGATCATGTATACATATAACAGTTAGGACAATATATTTTCACATGTACATAGCACAAAAATAGATATGAAAGCACATAAGTGACTGCATTTGTGTGTGTACTGCTATTGAGGTGCCTTTTTTATTTTATTTATTGTACACGACCCGGCAAGCTATACTAAATGGAACTATAAAGATTGACGTCCAATCAATAATATTTTTAAAATTTACACATAAATCTATCAATCAACAAGTTATGACATAAAACACACAAAAAATGAGTCAAAAACTAAACAAGTAAAGCCATGAACCCCAACCAAACCCCGAAAACAACATGTTTTGCGTGTCATGTCAAAATTCACAACCCTGATTAATGAGTGTGTTCAATAGATGTCCTAAAGTCAGACCAAGAAAAATGTAATAATTATCAACTACAACAGCATATATCTCCATATGATTAACTTGTAACTGGTTGACTAAAAACACCAAGTGCAGGGCATTAAACTACCATTCATAACTCAAATATCATTTAAACACAACATCTACATGGTGCAATTAAAGAGAAATTTGGTGACTTAGTGTCGTTGTCAAGAAAAGTTGTTTCATAAGATATTTATTTAAAATCCATTTGAACATCACTACAACAATTTAATGCACAAAAAAGTCATATAAGAAACGTAAGCATACCATGTCCAGTTTGTTTGCAAACACCAAGATGACACAGTTAAGCATGAATGGGTCATTGATAGTGGCTTGAGAGTAAAAATGAATACGAGTGAGGGTGAGAATGAAATAATTAAGCAAAAAAAGTTTTTAATCATCAAACATTTAAACATAAAAAACCTGAAACTCTGTCTTTGCTTTGCTTTGCTTTGCTTATTCTCCCGCGTCCAAAGAGGCAACATAAACCTAGACGAGTATGTTTCTACGATATGTTATCTTATTCTCACGTCGTTGTTTAGGATCTTACAATCCATTCCTCCTGTTGTGAGAATGTGATTGTTCCAATCCAATGATCCCACTCAAGATTGATGGCATCCTCTCAACGTTCTCAACTGTTTCACAAACAAAACTAATTTAGCAAATAGGGTTTCAAATGATAAAACAAAAGTTTTAAAAGAGTAAATCTGTCCCAATTTGTTTGAAGCAAAATCCCAGAGGTGGACGTCGGAGTTGTATAATCCGACAGAGATGTGACGACCGTCCGATGCCCATTTAACACTGGTCCGGTATCGTGATCTACTGTAGCAAGTTCAGACGTGTTACCATCTGTAGAATCCCATAGATAGACTGTATTAGCTAATACATTGGTGCTTCCCCAATTTAATAGATTCAAGTAGTAATCTCAACTACAAGATCTGGTGCATCCAATATCCTTTCAGAAGACTGAAATTAATACAAAAACAGTTACTAACAAGTGTTCATTTTGTCATTGCTCGATTACATAACTGAATCAAAACAAAAACACTCTACTTCATGATTTACCTGAGGGATGTATCTACAGGATTTGACCGGTTCTGAATGACGGATTGATGAACAATCGGTCGAAACAGTTTCTGATGGTGTTGGAGGCTTGTTTCTGAAAGCGAGGATCCTGGTTTTGTTCATGTCGAGGCTATCGGCTAAACGTTTCTTGTATGCTTCATGTGATAGTGAGGTTGCGTAGGGGTTTTCTTTGTTATTTTATTTATCAAAAACGTAACACACAGAATTTAAAAACGAAATAGATTCTTCAATCACACACGAGTAAACTACTACACACAACAGATCATGTATACATATAACAGTTAGGAAAAGATATTTTCACATGTAGATAGCACAAAACTAGATATGAAAGCACATAGGTGACTGCAGTTGTGTGTGTACTGCTATTGTGGTGCCTTTTTTATTTTATTTATTGTACACGGCCCGACAAGCTATACTAGAAATGTAACACACAGAATTTCTAAACGAAACAGTTTCTTCAATGACAAACGAGTAAACTACTGCACATATGTTGATCATGTATACATACAATAGTTAGAACAAAATATATTCACATGTACATAGCATAAAAATAGATATGAAAACGCATAGGTCAAGTAGTTTAGTTGTACATACAAAAATAGTACTACATATTACTAACATCAGGTACCTAAATGTCTTATTCAAAACTAATAAAATATATTTTATATACAGCAGTCTTCTACAATGACTGCGGTATCTATCAAACGTGTTGCCGACATAAGGTCAACAAATTCACCAAAAAGCCATCCACAAAAAGACACATTCATCTGTGAGTACTACGTCATGTCAACCGAACCAAGAATTTTCATAATTTGGTTTGATAGTTTTGATTAGCAGTTTTTAATGTTTGTTTTAGTAGTGTTTAAAAAATTTCACCAAAATGCCATCCACAAAAAGACAAATTCTTCTCTAAGTGTTCTTCTTTTCTTTATTGATCTTATAGTTGATTACGGTTTGATACGTAGCATTCCTAAATCTCTAAGCATGTACTTAAAGATTTTCATACTATATAATACTTGAGTTAAGTTTCATGTTGTATTCATGGTGCAATTTAAGTTATTTTTAGTGAACTAGTGTCGTTGTGCCAAAAATATTTATCAAAAATCCTAAAATCTAACAATAATCGACACAAAATATCCTATCACGTTGAATAATATTACAATAATTTACTGCACAAAAAAAGAATACAAGTGAGGGTGGAAATGAAACAATTAAGCAAAATGAGTTTTTAATCACCAAACATTCAAACACAAAAAAATACCTGGAACTCTGCCTTTGCTTCGCTTATTCTCTCACTGTCCAAAGAATGAACAACATCAATCTAAACATAATATCAGGTATTTCAAAACGAAGTATATCCCCAAAACAAGATAGAATAACATATCTCAATGTTTGTGTCATTATACTCACCAATACAATTTTGTCAATAAAGTATTCAAAAAACAATAATTCATGTATTCAACATCGCGATCGTGATTATACTTACCAATCCATTTGTGTAATTAAAGTAATGTCTCCACAAGAGCTTAACTTTTCTTGGCCACCGTCATCCCAAACTGTGAAAATCACATTCTGGTACTGAACTTTTTCAACATTAAAATCTGCCTCAAAAGAAAATGATTAAAAACATCGACCAACTTTTTAAACCGAAAAAAATATTAGCTAACAAGAACTAAAAACAAAATTGACCTTTTTTGGATTCGTTTAGCATGTAAATGCGTGTAATTCAAGTCCATTGCTGATCTGTTTGGGATGAATCGATCCAACTGCAAGCTAATAATTTAGTAACCAAATGACTAAATCTGCAAAAAAGATCAAGAGAGGAAAACTGCAAAACAGAGATTTTGTTATCTATAATTATTTTAATAATGTAAGTCATCATACAAAACAAGTTATGAGGTTGCCTGCATTCAAATTTTGGCCAGCTTGGAACCACTCCCATTTTTAGCTAATTCTTTGACCTGTTTGAGATAAGCACAACCCAAATCGAACCATTTACAAGTGATTGGAACGAAATTGCCATCTTAAAGTATAGTTGTAACTAATGTAAAAATGGAACAATTAACTAGACCTGCTCCAAGACTCTGGGAAGAACTGTTTCTTTGTACAAATCAAGGTCGATACCCTCGATCTGACAAAGAACATGAAGATTTTTACCAACTGAAATTTTAAAACACATTTTAAAAAACATTCACAGGCGATACTGCACAGTTTCCACAAATCAATTTGTTCCATGGTGTTGTTGATATTACAAGATCAAGCAGCTCATTCCTCTCCTTTTCCATTTTGTATCACACCCACCAAAATGAATATAGAACAAGCACTTATTAGTTCTGCATTTTGAAAAATCATGCTCTCATGATTCATTACAACATTTGTGTCATGCAAGTTATGGCATGCATGTCACAACATGACAAAAAAGGAAACAATAAAGATATAAACAAACAAACCTGAAGCCATTCGAACCCAAAGTTTAATCATTTCTAAAAAGATTTACAACACTAACTCTACAACATCCATGACAGTATGGCCATTTCATTTGAAAAAAATGAGTTAATTTTACTATATAAACCTCATATGTCATTTTATTAGAAAAAAATGAGTTAACTTTTGAAATAATATAAATATTGTAATTTTATGCGGCAGGCAAACTATTCCTACTTAAGTAATTGTGCCTAAACAACTCGGTCCTGACCAATATGTGTAGAAAAAGTAACCTGTTTTGAGCATAGCCATATGACCTGTTATTTCAGTAACGCAGTTGATTAATTTATGCACATAACAGATACGCACACACACATATGTATACAAGTTGCAGAAAAGAAATTTATGACCATATGTATAAATTAGAAAGAAGAAATATAAGACCGCTTATGAATGGGTCACTGTTACGACCAGAAAACTAAAGGTACTTAATTTGGACCCATTCTGTCAGGTACGTATCAGTCACATGGGTAAAATAGATGTTTTAAAAAGGATTTCCAAGGCCCGCAAAAAACGTTATTACATTACTACTGCACATAACAGATCATACATACAAATAACAGTTAGGACAAAATATTTTCACATGTACATAGCACAAAAATAGATATGAAAGCGCATAGGTCAATTAGTTTAGTTGTACATACAAACATAGTACTAGATATTACTAACATCATGTACTTAAATTTCTTGTTCAAAACTAACACATAAGGTCAACAAATTCACCAAAATGCAATCCACAAAAAGACAAATTCATCTGTGAAGACTACGGCATGTAAACCAAACCAAGAATTTTCACAATTTGGTTTGATAGTTTTGATTGGCAGTTTTTTAATGTTTGTTTTAGTAGTGTCTAAAAAAATTGTTTCTTGGATTTATGGGGACAAAAATCTTTTATGGGGGAAGTATTGTTGCATACTAAATAGTAGAGGGACCTGAGTTGTAATAGTTGGATAGCATTGGGTGTCTTTGGTTTCATGTAAATGCACTTAAGCATCAAGAATTCAATGCCATTAAGCTAGAGGTATCACACAGTTACAGTAGCTAATCTATTAATGACTGTTTGATCCCCAAATTGTTGCTCTAAGGTTTAAATGTTTGTTCATAATAAATCCCCAAACCATTGCCAACAATAAATAATCTATAGAAATACTTATGGACTTAGTAGCTCACTTTGACTTGAAACTAAATAAAAAACAACATAAAGACTACATTCCTAAAAACGGACAAGCATGCACTTAAAACATTTCATACTGTAATATAATACTGAAATTAAGTTTCATGAAGGTAACACAAAACTGAGTCTAGTTGCAAAATATAATACTGAAGTTAAGTTTCAAGAAAGCATTTCATACTGTAATATAAAAAACTGTTTAGTTTCAAAATATATGAAAGTAACACAAAACTGAGTCTAGTTGCAAACAAATGTTGAAGATGATTTACCCAAGGGACGTATCTATGGGATTTAACGGGTTCCAAATGACGGATTGATGACAATTGGTTGAAACAGTTTCTGATGGTGTTGGGGGCTTGTTTCCGAAAGCGAAGACCTTGGTTCTGTTCTACCAAGTGCAGGGCATTAACTACCATTCATAACTCAAATATCATTTGAACACAACATCAAAAAGGAAATAAAATGATGATATTTATACAAAATTAGACACTTCTGCAACAATCAAAATCAGACATAAGGTATCAAAATCAGACGATTCAAAAGTCAAATTAGAAGAGGAAACTAACCGGTTGGCAATTCAAAAACGATGATAATCTCTCAGTTTTCAGCAAATCTATCATTTACAAAAGAGATACAAATATACTAAATGGAACTATAAAGCTTGATGTCCAATCAAAAACATTTTTAAAATCTAGACTTAAATATATCAATCAACAAGTTATGACATATAGCACACAAAAAATGAGTGAAAAACAAAACGGGTAAACCCATGAACCCCAACCCAACCAGAAAACAACATGTTTTGCGTGTCATGTCAAATTCACAAGCCTGATTAATGAATGTGTTAAATAAATGTCCTAAAGTCAGACCAAGAAACATGTAATAATTACCAACTACAACAGCATATATCTCCATATGATTAACTTGTAACTGGATGACTAAAAACACAAAGTGCAGGGCATTAAACTACCATTCATAACTCAATATCATTTAAACACAACATCTACATGGAATTAAAATGATGACATTTTTACAAATTTAGACACATGTACATCAATCAAAATCGGACATAAGTATTAAAATCAGAAGATTCAAAAGTCAAATTAGAAGAGGATACTAACCAAGTGGCAATTTAAAAAACATGATAATCTCTCAGTTTTCAGCAAATCAATCATTTACAAAAGAGATACAAATATACTAAATGGAACTATAAAGCTTGATGTCCAATCAAAAACATTCTTAAAATTTAGACTTAAATCTATTTAAATAACTGTTTAATTTCAAAATATATGACAGTAACACAAAATTGAATCTAGTTGCAAGCAAATGTTGCTGATGATTTACCTGAGGGATGTATCTACGATATTTGACCGGTTTCGAATGACGGATTGATGAACGATCGGGTGAAACAGTTTCTGATGGTGTTGAAGACTTGTTTCTAAAAGCAAGGATCCTGGTTCTCCTCATGTCGAGGCTATCGGCTAAACGTTTCTGGTAAGCTTCATGTGATAGAGAGAGGTTGCAATGGAGTTTTCTTTTTTATTTTATTTATCGTACACGACCTGACAAGCTATACTAGAAATGTAACACACAGAATTTCAAAACGAAAAAGATTTTGCAATCACAGACGAGTAAGCTACTGCACACAACAGATCATGTATACGTATAACAGTTAGGACAAGATATTTTCACATACATGTACATAACACAAAAATAGATATAAAAGCGCATAGGTCAAATAGATATAATAGCACAAAAATGTCTTATTTCAAAACTAATAACTATTTTTTTTACAGCAGTCTTCAAACAAATTCACCAAAATGCCATCCACAAAAAGACACAATCATCTGTGAGGACTACGTCATGTCAACCGAACCAAGAATTTTAACAAATTGGTTTAATACATTTACTAAGAGGATGTAATTAAATGCATTTACTAAGCAAAATGTAAAACTGTAAGCAAAATGGTTCATGGGAAGTATTGTTTCATAGTATACAACCGTAACATAATGTACTTATCACAATATGTATGGATATCACCCATAAAAGTTTAAACTGTTTGAGAATCAGATTCTAAATACTTTTAGATCTATTATATGTATAGATAGCATATGTTTTTAGGAAGCGGATACAAAACAGGGATTGTTAGCATCTAAACAAAAATACCATATTTGTTTTTCAAATTGGAAGGGTTCAGATACACTTTTGCATAATTGAATGGTTGACCAGAAGAGATGTAATAAGTGAAATTGGTTCCTTGGTAGCATTGATCATCGGGAGATTTGTATAATATTAGCAAGTATGATGTTTTAGTATTTTGAACCCAACATGCGCCATAGAGAGTATTTTAATATGTTCTGATCTATATAAGTTCAACACTTCAACATATGGACATGATCAATCAAAGCATACAAAATTTATGAATATGACACATGGAAGTAATATCAGTCAAGAAACAAAAAAAGCAAATAAATATATAAAATCTAACCTTTTCAACTCTGTTAGAGCAATACCCTATTCGCGCTGCATCAGGTGCAAAATCGGTCCTTCCAAGGACATGTAACCACCTCTTTACCGAGTTCATCAAGGCCAATCAACATTCCGGCAACTAAATTTGTCTGATTCCACCTTGTGAATTGTGATGATTAGTGCATACACATAGATGTAACTAAAATAGAACTAAACTATATCTATAGCCAATTCAACACTATTACACAGTTACAGCAGCTAATCTGTTACTGACTGTTTGATCCCCAAATTGTTGTTCTAAGGTTTAAATGTTTGTTCATAATCAATCCCCAAATCATTGCCCCAACAATAAAGAATCTGTAGAAAAAGCTTTTCTCCTATTTCAATAAATAATCTACATAAATATTTATGGACTTAGTAGCTTACTTTGACTTGAAACTAAATAAAAAAACAACATAAAGATCTTTTATGGGGGAAGTATTGTTACATACAAAATTGTAGAGGGACCTGAGTTGTAATAATTGGATAGCTTTCGGTGTCTTTGGTTTCATGTAATTGTACTTAAGCATCAAGGGCCGTAACTTTTCTTAGCCACTGACATCCCAAACCGTGAAAATCGCATTCTTGTACAGAACTTTTTCCACATTAAAACCTGCCTCAAAAGAAAATGATCTCAAACATTGACCAACTTTTTAAACCGAAAAAAACTATTAGCTAACAAGAACTAAATACAAAATTTACCTTTTTTGAATTCGGTTAGCATGTAATGCGTGTAATTGAAGTCCATTTCTGATCTGTTTGGGATAATTCGATCCAGCTGCAAGCTAATATTCAGTAACCGAATGATTAAATCTGCAAAAAAGGAGGTTAGTCAACAAATGAAAGATGATGAAGATCGAGAGAGGAATACTGCAAAACAGGGATTATTGTATTTCCAATGCTCAACTCAATGCGGAAATTGGTACTTTTAAATCTTCCCTTCGTGCTGATATCTTTGAACCAGTGACATGTACCTTTTTGCGTTTTTTTCTGTGGGAATAGCTGTAGTTATATTTTTTGCAGCTGAAATATTCCATTGTTTCTCCAGCAAAGATTTTTGTAAAAATAGTAAAAACAGAAATTTCACAAATGGAGCCTCCACCTACGAAAAAGTCGTCAAATATATGAACCTGTTGATCAGTGCAGCCTGAAGGATTTGAACCAATAGTTGCATGATCCTTCACAGTTGAGTATCTTGGTTGGATTTAGGACAAGGGTTGTGGTTAAATGATCTCTTTGCTGCAATCACGTTCTTATTAAAGACAAATGTGAATATCATTACAAAAATTTTAAGCACAAAAAAAGTCATATAAGAAGCGTAAGCATACGATGTCCTGTTTGTTTGCAAACACCAAGATGACACAGATAAGCATGAATGGATCATTGATAATGATAGCCTGAGAATAAAAATGAATACGAGTGAGGTCGAGAATGAAATAATTAAGCAAGAAGAGTTTTTAATCATCAAACATAAAAAACACCTAAAACTCTGCCTTTGCTTTGCTTATTCTCTCGCGTCCAAAGAGGCAACATAAACCTAGACATAATAATCAGGTATTTCAAAAATCAAAGGAGTATGTTTCTACGATATGTGATCTTATTATCACGACGTTTTATAGGATCTTACCATCCATTCCTCCTGTTGTGAGAATGTGATTGTTCCAATCCAATGATCCCACTCGAGATTGATGACGTCCTCTCAACGATCTCAGCTGTTTCACAAACACTCTATTTGAAAAACTGTTTAATATCAAAATATATGACAGTAACACAAAATTGAATTTAGTTGCAAGCAAATGTTGCTGATGGTTTACCTGAGGGACGTATCTACGGGATTTGACCGGTTCCGATTGACGGATTGATGAACAATCCGTTGAAAGAGTTTCTGATGGAGTTGGAGGCTTGCTTCTGAAAGCGAGGATCCTGGTTCTGATCATGCCGAGGCTATCGGCTAAACGTTTCTCGTATGTTTCATGTGATAGTGAGGTTCCAATGGGGTTTTCTTTTTTATTTTATTTATCGTACACAACCCGACAAGCTATACTAGAAATGTAACACACCGAAATTCAAAACGAAATAAAATCTGCAAGCACAGACGAGTAAACTACTGCACACAACAGATCATGTATACATATAACAGTTAGGACAATATATTTTCACATGTACATTGCACAAAAATAGAGAGTATTTTAATATGTTCTGATCTATATAAGTTCAACACTTCAACATATGGACATGATCAATCAAAGCATACAAAATTTATGAATATGACACACGGAAGTAATATCAGTTAAGAAACAAAAAAAGCAAATAAATATTTAAAATCTAACCTTTTCAACTCTGTTAGAGCAATACCCTATTCGCGCTGCATCAGGTGCAAAATCGGTCCTTCCAAGGACATGTAACCACCTCTTTACCGAGTTCATCAAGGCCAATCAACATTCCGGCAACTCAATTTGTCTGATTCCACCTTGTGAACTGTGATGATTAGTGCATACACATAGATGTATCTAAAATAGAACTAAACTATATCTATAGCCAATTCAACACGTTATTTCACTATTTTTGGATTTGAATGCTAAATTTAATCATCTGATTTCATCCATTATAACAATACTTTCTAGAAATCAGATCTTTGTTCCATGAATTCACATGAAAACATAATCGTATACACACTACACAGTCACACCAAATCGTTTATTGATTATTTGAATCAACATGCATAATCGTATACACATATTACACAGGCGATTATTATACATCAAAATCAACAAAATTAGACACTACAACATCAAAATCAGACGATTATTATACATCAAAACCTAACAAATTCATGTGATAGTGAGGTTGCAATGGGGTTTTCTTTTTTAATTTATTTATCGTACACGACCCGACAAGCTATACTAGAAATGTAACACACAGAACTTCAAAACGAAATAGATTCTGCAATCACAGACGACTAAACTACTGAACACAACAGATCATGTATACATATAACAGTTAGGACAATATATTTTCACATGTACATAGCACAAAAATAGATATGAAAGCACATAAGTGACTGCATTTGTGTGTGTACTGCTATTGAGGTGCCTTTTTTATTTTATTTATTGTACACGACCCGGCAAGCTATACTAAATGGAACTATAAAGATTGACGTCCAATCAATAATATTTTTAAAATTTACACATAAATCTATCAATCAACAAGTTATGACATAAAACACACAAAAAATGAGTCAAAAACTAAACAAGTAAAGCCATGAACCCCAACCAAACCCCGAAACAACATGTTTTGCGTGTCATGTCAAAATTCACAACCCTGATTAATGAGTGTGTTCAATAGATGTCCTAAAGTCAGACCAAGAAAAATGTAATAATTATCAACTACAACAGCATATATCTCCATATGATTAACTTGTAACTGGTTGACTAATAACACCAAGTGCAGGGCATTAAACTACCATTCATAACTCAAATATCATTTAAACACAACATCTACATGGTGCAATTAAAGAGAAATTTGGTGACTTAGTATCGTTGTCAAGAAAAGTTGTTTCATAAGATATTTATTTAAAATCCATTTGAACATCACTACAACAATTTAATGCACAAAAAAGTCATATAAGAAACGTAAGCATACCATGTCCAGTTTGTTTGCAAACACCAAGATGACACAGTTAAGCATGAATGGGTCATTGATAGTGGCTTGAGAGTAAAAATGAATACGAGTGAGGGTGAGAATGAAATAATTAAGCAAAAAAAGTTTTTAATCATCAAACATTTAAACATAAAAAACCTGAAACTCTGTCTTTGCTTTGCTTTGCTTTGCTTATTCTCCCGCGTCCAAAGAGGCAACATAAACCTAGACGAGTATGTTTCTACGATATGTTATCTTATTCTCACGTCGTTGTTTAGGATCTTACAATCCATTCCTCCTGTTGTGAGAATGTGATTGTTCCAATCCAATGATCCCACTCAAGATTGATGGCATCCTCTCAACGTTCTCAACTGTTTCACAAACAAAACTAATTTAGCAAATAGGGTTTCAAATGATAAAACAAAAGTTTTAAAAGAGTAAATCTGTCCCAATTTGTTTGAAGCAAAATCCCAGAGGTGGACGTCGGAGTTGTATAATCCGACAGAGATGTGACGACCGTCCGATGCCCATTTAACACTGGTCCGGTATCGTGATCTACTGTAGCAAGTTCAGACGTGTTACCATCTGTAGAATCCCATAGATAGACTGTATTAGCTAATACATTGGTGCTTCCCCAATTTAATAGATTCAAGTAGTAATCTCAACTACAAGATCTGGTGCATCCAATATCCTTTCAGAAGACTGAAATTAATACAAAAACAGTTACTAACAAGTGTTCATTTTGTCATTGCTCGATTACATAACTGAATCAAAACAAAAACACTCTACTTCATGATTTACCTGAGGGATGTATCTACAGGATTTGACCGGTTCTGAATGACGGATTGATGAACAATCGGTCGAAACAGTTTCTGATGGTGTTGGAGGCTTGTTTCTGAAAGCGAGGATCCTGGTTTTGTTCATGTCGAGGCTATCGGCTAAATGTTTCTTGTATGCTTCATGTGATAGTGAGGTTGCGTAGGGGTTTTCTTTGTTATTTTATTTATCAAAAACGTAACACACAGAATTTAAAAACGAAATAGATTCTTCAATCACACACGAGTAAACTACTACACACAACAGATCATGTATACATATAACAGTTAGGAAAAGATATTTTCACATGTAGATAGCACAAAACTAGATATGAAAGCACATAGGTGACTGCAGTTGTGTGTGTACTGCTATTGTGGTGCCTTTTTTATTTTATTTATTGTACACGGCCCGACAAGCTATACTAGAAATGTAACACACAGAATTTCTAAACGAAACAGTTTCTTCAATGACAAACGAGTAAACTACTGCACATATGTTGATCATGTATACATACAATAGTTAGAACAAAATATATTCACATGTACATAGCATAAAAATAGATATGAAAACGCATAGGTCAAGTAGTTTAGTTGTACATACAAAAATAGTACTACATATTACTAACATCAGGTACCTAAATGTCTTATTCAAAACTAATAAAATATATTTTATATACAGCAGTCTTCTACAATGACTGCGGTATCTATCAAACGTGTTGCCGACATAAGGTCAACAAATTCACCAAAAAGCCATCCACAAAAAGACACATTCATCTGTGAGTACTACGTCATGTCAACCGAACCAAGAATTTTCATAATTTGGTTTGATAGTTTTGATTAGCAGTTTTTAATGTTTGTTTTAGTAGTGTTTAAAAAATTTCACCAAAATGCCATCCACAAAAAGACAAATTCTTCTCTAAGTGTTCTTCTTTTCTTTATTGATCTTATAGTTGATTACGGTTTGATACGTAGCATTCCTAAATCTCTAAGCATGTACTTAAAGATTTTCATACTATATAATACTTGAGTTAAGTTTCATGTTGTAATCATGGTGCAATTTAAGTTATTTTTAGTGAACTAGTGTCGTTGTGCCAAAAATATTTATCAAAAATCCTAAAATCTAACAATAATCGACACAAAATATCCTATCACGTTGAATAATATTACAATAATTTACTGCACAAAAAAAAGAATACAAGTGAGGGTGGAAATGAAACAATTAAGCAAAATGAGTTTTTAATCACCAAACATTCAAACACAAAAAAATACCTGGAACTCTGCCTTTGCTTCGCTTATTCTCTCACTGTCCAAAGAATGAACAACATCAATCTAAACATAATATCAGGTATTTCAAAACGAAGTATATCCCCAAAACAAGATAGAATAACATATCTCAATGTTTGTGTCATTATACTCACCAATACAATTTTGTCAATAAAGTATTCAAAAAACAATAATTCATGTATTCAACATCGCGATCGTGATTATACTTACCAATCCAATTGTGTAATTAAAGTAATGTCTCCACAAGAGCTTAACTTTTCTTGGCCACCGTCATCCCAAACTGTGAAAATCACATTCTGGTACTGAACTTTTTCAACATTAAAATCTGCCTCAAAAGAAAATGATTAAAAACATCGACCAACTTTTTAAACCGAAAAAAATATTAGCTAACAAGAACTAAAAACAAAATTGACCTTTTTTGGATTCGTTTAGCATGTAAATGCGTGTAATTCAAGTCCATTGCTGATCTGTTTGGGATGAATCGATCCAACTGCAAGCTAATAATTTAGTAACCAAATGACTAAATCTGCAAAAAAGATCAAGAGAGGAAAACTGCAAAACAGAGATTTTGTTATCTATAATTATTTTAATAATGTAAGTCATCATACAAAACAAGTTATGAGGTTGCCTGCATTCAAATTTTGGCCAGCTTGGAACCACTCCCATTTTTAGCTAATTCTTTGACCTGTTTGAGATAAGCAAAACCCAAATCGAACCATTTACAAGTGATTGGAACGAAATTGCCATCTTAAAGTATAGTTGTAACTAATGTAAAAATGGAACAATTAACTAGACCTGCTCCAAGACTCTGGGAAGAACTGTTTCTTTGTACAAATCAAGGTCGATACCCTCGATCTGACAAAGAACATGAAGATTTTTACCAACTGAAATTTTAAAACACATTTTAAAAAACATTCACAGGCGATACTGCACAGTTTCCACAAATCAATTTGTTCCATGGTGTTGTTGATATTACAAGATCAAGCAGCTCATTCCTCTCCTTTTCCATTTTGTATCACACCCACCAAAATGAATATAGAACAAGCACTTATTAGTTCTGCATTTTGAAAAATCATGCTCTCATGATTCATTACAACATTTGTGTCATGCAAGTTATGGCATGCATGTCACAACATGACAAAAAAGGAAACAATAAAGATATAAACAAACAAACCTGAAGCCATTCGAACCCAAAGTTTAATCATTTCTAAAAAGATTTACAACACTAACTCTACAACATCCATGACAGTATGGCCATTTCATTTGAAAAAAATGAGTTAATTTTACTATATAAACCTCATATGTCATTTTATTAGAAAAAAATGAGTTAACTTTTGAAATAATATAAATATTGTAATTTTATGCGGCAGGCAAACTATTCCTACTTAAGTAATTGTGCCTAAACAACTCGGTCCTGACCAATATGTGTAGAAAAAGTAACCTGTTTTGAGCATAGCCATATGACCTGTTATTTCAGTAACGCAGTAGATTAATTTATGCACATAACAGATACGCACACACACATATGTATACAAGTTGCAGAAAAGAAATTTATGACCATATGTATAAATTAGAAAGAAGAAATATAAGACCGCTTATGAATGGGTCACTGTTACGACCAGAAAACTAAAGGTACTTAATTTGGACCCATTCTGTCAGGTACGTATCAGTCACATGGGTAAAATAGATGTTTTAAAAAGGATTTCCAAGGCCCGCAAAAAACTTTATTACATTACTACTGCACATAACAGATCATACATACAAATAACAGTTAGGACAAAATATTTTTACATGTACATAGCACAAAAATAGATATGAAAGCGCATAGGTCAAGTAGTTTAGTTGTACATACAAACATAGTACTAGATATTACTAACATCATGTACTTAAATTTTTGTAAAAATAGTAAAAACAGAAAGTTCACAAATGGAGCCTCCACCTACGAAAAAGTCGTCAAATATATGAACCTGTTGATCAGTGCAGCCTGAAGGATTTGAACCAATAGTTGCATGATCCTTCACAGTTGAGTATCTTGGTTGGATTTAGGACAAGGGTTGTGGTTAAATGATCTCTTTGCTGCAATCACGTTCTTAGTAAAGACAAATGTGAATATCATTACAAAAATTTTAAGCACAAAAAAAGTCATATAAGAAGCGTAAGCAGACGATGTCCTGTTTGTTTGCAAACACCAAGATGACACAGATAAGCATGAATGGATCATTGATAATGATAGTCTGAGAATAAAAATGAATACGAGTGAGGTCGAGAATGAAATAATTAAGCAAGAAGAGTTTTTAATCATCAAACATAAAAAACACCTAAAACTCTGCCTTTGCTTTGCTTATTCTCTCGCGTCCAAAGAGGCAACATAAACCTAGACATAATAATCAGATATTTCAAAAATCAAAGGAGTATGTTTCTACGATATGTGATCTTATTATCACGACGTTTTATAGGATCTTACCATCCATTCCTTCTGTTGTGAGAATGTGATTGTTCCAATCCAATGATCCCACTCGAGATTGATGACGTCCTCTCAACGATCTCAGCTGTTTCACAAACACTCTATTTGAAAAACTGTTTAATATCAAAATATATGACAGTAACACAAAATTGAATTTAGTTGCAAGCAAATGTTGCTGATGGTTTACCTGAGGGACGTATCTACGGGATTTGGCCGGTTCCGAATGACGGATTGATGAACAAACCGTTGAAAGAGTTTCTGATGGAGTTGGAGGCTTGCTTCTGAAAGCGAGGATCCTGGTTCTGATCATGCCAAGGCTATCGGCTAAACGTTTCTCGTATGTTTCATGTGATAGTGAGGTTCCAATGGGGTTTTCTTTTTTATTTTATTTATCGTACACAACCCGACAAGCTATACTAGAAATGTAACACACCGAATTTCAAAACGAAATAAAATCTGCAAGCACAGACGAGTAAACTACTGCACACAACAGATCATGTATACATATAACAGTTAGGACAATATATTTTCACATGTACATTGCACAAAAATAGAGAGTATTTTAATATGTTCTGATCTATATAAGTTCAACACTTCAACATATGGACATGATCAATCAAAGCATACAAAATTTATGAATATGACACACGGAAGTAATATCAGTCAAGAAACAAAAAAAGCAAATAAATATATAAAATCTAACCTTTTCAACTCTGTTAGAGCAATACCCTATTCGTGCTGCATCAGGTGCAAAATCGGTCCTTCCAAGGACATGTAACCACCTCTTTACCGAGTTCATCAAGGCCAATCAACATTCCGGCAACTAAATTTGTCTGATTCCACCTTGTGAACTGTGATGATTAGTGCATACACATAGATGTATCTAAAATAGAACTAAACTATATCTATAGCCAATTCAACACTTTATTTCACTATTTTTGGATTTGAATGCTAAATTTAATCATCTGATTTCATCCATTATAACAATACTTTCTAGAAATCAGATCTTTGTTCCATGAATTCACATGAAAACATAATCGTATACACACTACACAGTCACATCAAATCGTTTATTGATTATTTGAATCAACATGCATAATCGTATACACATATTACATAGGCGATTATTATACATCAAAATCAACAAAATTAGACACTACAACATCAAAATCAGACGATTATTATACATCAAAACCTAACAAATTCATGTGATAGTGAGGTTGCAATGGGGTTTTCTTTTTTAATTTATTTATCGTACACGACCCGACAAGCTATACTAGAAATGTAACACACAGAACTTCAAAACGAAATAGATTCTGCAATCACAGACGACTAAACTACTGAACACAACAGATCATGTATACATATAACAGTTAGGACAATATATTTTCACATGTACATAGCACAAAAATAGATATGAAAGCACATAAGTGACTGCATTTGTGTGTGTACTGCTATTGAGGTGCCTTTTTTATTTTATTTATTGTACACGACCCGGCAAGCTATACTAAATGGAACTATAAAGATTGACGTCCAATCAATAATATTTTTAAAATTTACACATAAATCTATCAATCAACAAGTTATGACATAAAACACACAAAAAATGAGTCAAAAACTAAACAAGTAAAGCCATGAACCCCAACCAAACCCCGAAAACAACATGTTTTGCGTGTCATGTCAAAATTCACAACCCTGATTAATGAGTGTGTTCAATAGATGTCCTAAAGTCAGACCAAGAAAAATGTAATAATTATCAACTACAACAGCATATATCTCCATATGATTAACTTGTAACTGGTTGACTAAAAACACCAAGTGCAGGGCATTAAACTACCATTCATAACTCAAATATCATTTAAACACAACATCTACATGGTGCAATTAAAGAGAAATTTGGTGACTTAGTGTCGTTGTCAAGAAAAGTTGTTTCATAAGATATTTATTTAAAATCCATTTGAACATCACTACAACAATTTAATGCACAAAAAAGTCATATAAGAAACGTAAGCATACCATGTCCAGTTTGTTTGCAAACACCAAGATGACACAGTTAAGCATGAATGGGTCATTGATAGTGGCTTGAGAGTAAAAATGAATACGAGTGAGGGTGAGAATGAAATAATTAAGCAAAAAAAGTTTTTAATCATCAAACATTTAAACATAAAAAACCTGAAACTCTGTCTTTGCTTTGCTTTGCTTTGCTTATTCTCCCGCGTCCAAAGAGGCAACATAAACCTAGACGAGTATGTTTCTACGATATGTTATCTTATTCTCACGTCGTTGTTTAGGATCTTACAATCCATTCCTCCTGTTGTGAGAATGTGATTGTTCCAATCCAATGATCCCACTCAAGATTGATGGCATCCTCTCAACGTTCTCAACTGTTTCACAAACAAAACTAATTTAGCAAATAGGGTTTCAAATGATAAAACAAAAGTTTTAAAAGAGTAAATCTGTCCCAATTTGTTTGAAGCAAAATCCCAGAGGTGGACGTCGGAGTTGTATAATCCGACAGAGATGTGACGACCGTCCGATGCCCATTTAACACTGGTCACTGGACCGGTATCGTGATCTACTGTAGCAAGTTCAGACGTGTTACCATCTGTAGAATCCCATAGATAGACTGTATTAGCTAATACATTGGTGCTTCCCCAATTTAACAGATTCAAGTAGTAATCTCAACTACAAGATCTGGTGCATCCAATATCCTTTCAGAAGACTGAAATTAAAACAAAAACAGTTACTAACAAGTGTTCATTTTGTCGTTGCTCGATTACATAACTGAATCAAAACAAAAACACTCTACTTCATGATTTACCTGAGGGATGTATCTACAGGATTTGACCGGTTCTGAATGACGGATTGATGAACAATTGGTCGAAACAGTTTCTGATGGTGTTGGAGGCTTGTTTCTGAAAGCGAGTTCAGACGTGTTACCATCTGTAGAATCCCATAGATAGACTGTATTAGCTAATACATTGGTGCTTCCCCAATTTAACAGATTCAAGTAGTAATCTCAACTACAAGATCTGGTGCATCCAATATCCTTTCAGAAGACTGAAATTAAAACAAAAACAGTTACTAACAAGTGTTCATTTTGTCGTTGCTCGATTACATAACTGAATCAAAACAAAAACACTCTACTTCATGATTTACCTGAGGGATGTATCTACAGGATTTGACCGGTTCTGAATGACGGATTGATGAACAATCGGTCGAAACAGTTTCTGATGGTGTTGGAGGCTTGTTTCTGAAAGCGAGGATCCTGGTTTTGTTCATGTCGAGGCTATCGGCTAAACGTTTCTTGTATGCTTCATGTGATAGTGAGGTTGCGTAGGGGTTTTCTTTGTTATTTTATTTATCAAAAACGTAACACACAGAATTTAAAAACGAAATAGATTCTTCAATCACACACGAGTAAACTACTACACACAACAGATCATGTATACATATAACAGTTAGGAAAAGATATTTTCACATGTAGATAGCACAAAACTAGATATGAAAGCACATAGGTGACTGCAGTTGTGTGTGTACTGCTATTGTGGTGCCTTTTTTATTTTATTTATTGTACACGGCCCGACAAGCTATACTAGAAATGTAACACACAGAATTTCTAAACGAAACAGTTTCTTCAATAACAAACGAGTAAACTACTGCACATAACAGATCATGTATACATACAACAGTTAGGATAAAATATTTTCACATGTACATAGCATAAAAATAGATATGAAAGCGCATAGGTCAAGTAGTTTAGTTGTACATACAAACATAGTACTACATGTTACTAACATCAGGTACCTAAATGTGTTATTCAAAAATAATAAACTATATTTTATATACAGCAGTCTTCTACAATGACGGCGGTATCTATCAAACGTGTTGCCGACATAAGGTCAACAAATTCACCAAAATGCCATCCACAAAAAGACACATTCATCTGTGACTACTACGTCATGTCAACCGAACCAAGAATTTTCACAATTTGGTTTGATATTTTTGATTAGCAGTTTTTAATGTTTGTTTCTGTAGTGTTTAAAAAATTTCACCAAAATGCCATCCACAAAAAGAAACATTCTTCTCTAAGTGTTCTTCTTTTCTTTATTGATCTTATAGTTGATTACGGTTTGAAACGTAGCATTCCTAAATCTCTAAGCATGTACTTAAAGATTTTCATACTATATAATACTGAAGTTACGTTTCATGTTGTAATCATGGTCAAATTTAAGATATTTTTAGTGACTAGTGTCGTGCCAAAAATATTTATCAAAAATCCTAAAATCTAACAATAATCGACACAAAATATCCTATCACGTTGAATAATATTACAATAATTTACTGCACAAAAAAGTCATATAAGAAGCGTAAGCATACCATGTCCTGTTTGTTTGCAAACACCAAGATGACACAGTTAAGCATGAATGGGTCATTGATAATGGCCTGAGAAAAAAAAAAAAAAGAATACAAGTGAGGGTGGAAATGAAACAATTAAGCAAAAAGAGTTTTTAATCACCAAACATTCAAACACAAAAAAATACCTAGAACTCTGCCTTTGCTTTGCTTTTCTCTCACTGCCCAAAGAATGAACAACATCAATCTAAACATAATATCAGGTATTTCAAAACGAAGTATATCCCCAAAACAAGATAGAATAACATATCTCAATGTTTGTGTCATTATACTCACCAATACAATTGTGTCAATAAAGTATTCAAAAACCAATAATTCATGTATTCAACATCGCGATCGTGATTATACTTACCAATCCATTTGTGTAATTAAAGTAATGTCTCCACAAGAGCTTAACTTTTCTTGGCCACCGTCATCCCAAACTGTGAAAATCACATTCTGGTACTGAACTTTTTCAACATTAAAATCTGCCTCAAAAGAAAATGATTAAAAACATCGACCAACTTTTTAAACCGAAAAAAATATTAGCTAACAAGAACTAAAAACAAAATTGACCTTTTTTGGATTCGTTTAGCATGTAAATGCGTGTAATTCAAGTCCATTGCTGATCTGTTTGGGATGAATCGATCCAACTGCAAGCTAATAATTTAGTAACCAAATGACTAAATCTGCAAAAAAGATCAAGAGAGGAAAACTGCAAAACAGAGATTTTGTTATCTATAATTATTTTAATAATGTAAGTCATCATACAAAACAAGTTATGAGGTTGCCTGCATTCAAATTTTGGCCAGCTTGGAACCACTCCCATTTTTAGCTAATTCTTTGACCTGTTTGAGATAAGCACAACCCAAATCGAACCATTTACAAGTGATTGGAACGAAATTGCCATCTTAAAGTATAGTTGTAACTAATGTAAAAATGGAACAATTAACTAGACCTGCTCCAAGACTCTGGGAAGAACTGTTTCTTTGTACAAATCAAGGTCGATACCCTCGATCTGACAAAGAACATGAAGATTTTTACCAACTGAAATTTTAAAACACATTTTAAAAAACATTCACAGGCGATACTGCACAGTTTCCACAAATCAATTTGTTCCATGGTGTTGTTGATATTACAAGATCAAGCAGCTCATTCCTCTCCTTTTCCATTTTGTATCACACCCACCAAAATGAATATAGAACAAGCACTTATTAGTTCTGCATTTTGAAAAATCATGCTCTCATGATTCATTACAACATTTGTGTCATGCAAGTTATGGCATGCATGTCACAACATGACAAAAAAGGAAACAATAAAGATATAAACAAACAAACCTGAAGCCATTCGAACCCAAAGTTTAATCATTTCTAAAAAGATTTACAACACTAACTCTACAACATCCATGACAGTATGGCCATTTCATTTGAAAAAAATGAGTTAATTTTACTATATAAACCTCATATGTCATTTTATTAGAAAAAAATGAGTTAACTTTTGAAATAATATAAATATTGTAATTTTATGCGGCAGGCAAACTATTCCTACTTAAGTAATTGTGCCTAAACAACTCGGTCCTGACCAATATGTGTAGAAAAAGTAACCTGTTTTGAGCATAGCCATATGACCTGTTATTTCAGTAACGCAGTTGATTAATTTATGCACATAACAGATACGCACACACACATATGTATACAAGTTGCAGAAAAGAAATTTATGACCATATGTATAAATTAGAAAGAAGAAATATAAGACCGCTTATGAATGGGTCACTGTTACGACCAGAAAACTAAAGGTACTTAATTTGGACCCATTCTGTCAGGTACGTATCAGTCACATGGGTAAAATAGATGTTTTAAAAAGGATTTCCAAGGCCCGCAAAAAACGTTATTACATTACTACTGCACATAACAGATCATACATACAAATAACAGTTAGGACAAAATATTTTCACATGTACATAGCACAAAAATAGATATGAAAGCGCATAGGTCAAGTAGTTTAGTTGTACATACAAACATAGTACTAGATATTACTAACATCATGTACTTAAATTTCTTGTTCAAAACTAACACATAAGGTCAACAAATTCACCAAAATGCAATCCACAAAAAGACAAATTCATCTGTGAAGACTACGGCATGTAAACCAAACCAAGAATTTTCACAATTTGGTTTGATAGTTTTGATTGGCAGTTTTTTAATGTTTGTTTTAGTAGTGTCTAAAAAAAATTGTTTCTTGGATTTATGGGGACAAAAATCTTTTATGGGGGAAGTATTGTTGCATACTAAATAGTAGAGGGACCTGAGTTGTAATAGTTGGATAGCATTGGGTGTCTTTGGTTTCATGTAAATGCACTTAAGCATCAAGAATTCGATGCCATTAAGCTAGAGGTATCACACAGTTACAGTAGCTAATCTATTAATGACTGTTTGATCCCCAAATTGTTGCTCTAAGGTTTAAATGTTTGTTCATAATAAATCCCCAAACCATTGCCAACAATAAATAATCTATAGAAATACTTATAGACTTAGTAGCTCACTTTGACTTGAAACTAAATAAAAAACAACATAAAGACTACATTCCTAAAAACGGACAAGCATGCACTTAAAACATTTCATACTGTAATATAATACTGAAATTAAGTTTCATGAAGGTAACACAAAACTGAGTCTAGTTGCAAAATATAATACTGAAGTTAAGTTTCAAGAAAGCATTTCATACTGTAATATAAAAAACTGTTTAGTTTCAAAATATATGAAAGTAACACAAAACTGAGTCTAGTTGCAAACAAATGTTGAAGATGATTTACCCAAGGGACGTATCTATGGGATTTAACGGGTTCCAAATGACGGATTGATGACAATTGGTTGAAACAGTTTCTGATGGTGTTGGGGGCTTGTTTCCGAAAGCGAAGACCTTGGTTCTGTTCTACCAAGTGCAGGGCATTAACTACCATTCATAACTCAAATATCATTTGAACACAACATCAAAAAGGAAATAAAATGATGATATTTATACAAAATTAGACACTTCTGCAACAATCAAAATCAGACATAAGGTATCAAAATCAGACGATTCAAAAGTCAAATTAGAAGAGGAAACTAACCGGTTGGCAATTCAAAAACGATGATAATCTCTCAGTTTTCAGCAAATCTATCATTTACAAAAGAGATACAAATATACTAAATGGAACTATAAAGCTTGATGTCCAATCAAAAACATTTTTAAAATCTAGACTTAAATATATCAATCAACAAGTTATGACATATAGCACACAAAAAATGAGTGAAAAACAAAACGGGTAAACCCATGAACCCCAACCCAACCAGAAAACAACATGTTTTGCGTGTCATGTCAAATTCACAAGCCTGATTAATGAATGTGTTAAATAAATGTCCTAAAGTCAGACCAAGAAACATGTAATAATTACCAACTACAACAGCATATATCTCCATATGATTAACTTGTAACTGGATGACTAAAAACACAAAGTGCAGGGCATTAAACTACCATTCATAACTCAATATCATTTAAACACAACATCTACATGGAATTAAAATGATGACATTTTTACAAATTTAGACACATGTACATCAATCAAAATCGGACATAAGTATTAAAATCAGAAGATTCAAAAGTCAAATTAGAAGAGGATACTAACCAAGTGGCAATTTAAAAAACATGATAATCTCTCAGTTTTCAGCAAATCAATCATTTACAAAAGAGATACAAATATACTAAATGGAACTATAAAGCTTGATGTCCAATCAAAAACATTCTTAAAATTTAGACTTAAATCTATTTAAATAACTGTTTAATTTCAAAATATATGACAGTAACACAAAATTGAATCTAGTTGCAAGCAAATGTTGCTGATGATTTACCTGAGGGATGTATCTACGATATTTGACCGGTTTCGAATGACGGATTGATGAACGATCGGGTGAAACAGTTTCTGATGGTGTTGAAGACTTGTTTCTAAAAGCAAGGATCCTGGTTCTCCTCATGTCGAGGCTATCGGCTAAACGTTTCTGGTAAGCTTCATGTGATAGAGAGAGGTTGCAATGGAGTTTTCTTTTTTATTTTATTTATCGTACACGACCCGACAAGCTATACTAGAAATGTAACACACAGAATTTCAAAACGAAATAGATTCTGCAATCACAGACGAGTAAGCTACTGCACACAACAGATCATGTATACGTATAACAGTTAGGACAAGATATTTTCACATGTAAATAGCTCAATAATAGATATGAAAGCACATAGGTGACTGCAGTTGTGTGTACTGCTATTGTGGTGCCTTTTTTATTTTATTTATTGTACACGGCCCCACAAGTTATACTAGAAATGTAAACACTGAATTTCTAAACGAAGCAGTTACTGTAATCACAGACGCGTAAACTACTGCACATAACAGATCATGTATACATACAACAGTTAGGATAAAATATTTTCACATGTACATAGCATAAAAATAGATATGAAAGCGCATAGGTCAAGTAGTTTAGTTGTACATACAAACATAGTACTACATGTTACTAACATCAGGTACCTAAATGTGTTATTCAAAAATAATAAACTATATTTTATATACAGCAGTCTTCTACAATGACGGCGGTATCTATCAAACGTGTTGCCGACATAAGGTCAACAAATTCACCAAAATGCCATCCACAAAAAGACACATTCATCTGTGACTACTACGTCATGTCAACCGAACCAAGAATTTTCACAATTTGGTTTGATATTTTTGATTAGCAGTTTTTAATGTTTGTTTCTGTAGTGTTTAAAAAATTTCACCAAAATGCCATCCACAAAAAGAAACATTCTTCTCTAAGTGTTCTTCTTTTCTTTATTGATCTTATAGTTGATCACGGTTTGAAACGTAGCATTCCTAAATCTCTAAGCATGTACTTAAAGATTTTCATACTATATAATACTGAAGTTACGTTTCATGTTGTAATCATGGTCAAATTTAAGATATTTTTAGTGACTAGTGTCGTGCCAAAAATATTTATCAAAAATCCTAAAATCTAACAATAATCGACACAAAATATCCTATCACGTTGAATAATATTACAATAATTTACTGCACAAAAAAGTCATATAAGAAGCGTAAGCATACCATGTCCTGTTTGTTTGCAAACACCAAGATGACACAGTTAAGCATGAATGGGTCATTGATAATGGCCTGAGAAAAAAAAAAGAATACAAGTGAGGGTGGAAATGAAACAATTAAGCAAAAAGAGTTTTTAATCACCAAACATTCAAACACAAAAAAATACCTAGAACTCTGCCTTTGCTTTGCTTTTCTCTCACTGCCCAAAGAATGAACAACATCAATCTAAACATAATATCAGGTATTTCAAAACGAAGTATATCCCCAAAACAAGATAGAATAACATATCTCAATGTTTGTGTCATTATACTCACCAATACAATTGTGTCAATAAAGTATTCAAAAACCAATAATTCATGTATTCAACATCACGATCGTGATTATACTTACCAATCCATTTGTGTAATTAAAGTAATGTCTCCACAAGAGCTTAACTTTTCTTGACCACCGTCATCCCAAACTGTGAAAATCACATTCTGGTACTGAACTTTTTCAACATTAAAATCTGCCTCAAAAGAAAATGATTAAAAACATCGACCAACTTTTTAAACCGAAAAAAATATTAGCTAACAAGAACTAAAACCAAAATTGACCTTTTTTGGATTCGTTTAGCATGTAAATGCGTGTGTAATTCAAGTCCATTGCTGATCTGTTTGGGATGAATTGATCCAACTGCAAGATGAAGAAGATCGAGAGAGGAAAACTGCAAAACAGAGATTTTTGTTTTATACACCCTCCCTCTTTAACAACAGAATCGCTGAACATCTCGAATCAGGAAATCAGCTGCTTATTATGTCTGACAACAACAAAAATGAAGAATGTTAAAACAGAGAGTATTTTGATATGTTCTGATCTATTAAAGCTCAACACTTCAACATATGGACATGGTCAATCAAAGCATGAAAAATTTATGAAAATAACAGATGGTCGTAATATCAGTCAACAAATAAAAATAGCAAATAAATAAATAAATAAAATCTAACCTTTTCAACTCTGTTAAAGCAATACCCTATTCGCGCTGCATCAGGTGCAAAATCAACCCTTCTAAAGCCTTGTAACCACCTCTTTACCGAGTTCATCAAGTCAAATCAAAATCCCCGCAGCTAAATTTGTCTAATTCTACCTTGTGAATTGTGATGATTAGTGCATACACATAGATACAACTAAAAAAGAATTAAACTACATCTATAGCCAATTCTACACATTATTTCACTATGTTTGGATTTGAATCCTAAATTTAATCATCTGATTGCATCTATTATAACAATACTTTCTAGAAATAAGGTGAATGCTATAAAATAATGTAAACTGGGTTGAAATTGTGCGAGTAAAATGCATTGCAGCGTCATCCGCTTAATAAAAATAATATATCATGTATGTTCAAAATCTAAATGTTCTAAAGAACATGAAGATGTTAATGTCTTGCAATTCTGTACCAGTTTGTTTGGAGCAGAATCCTAGAGGTGGACGTCAGAGTTGTTTAATCCGACGGAGATGTGACGACCGTCCGATGCCCATTTAACACTGGTCCCTGGACCGGTATCGTCATCTACTATTGTAAGAAGTCCGGACGTGTTACCATCTGTAGCATCCCATAGATAGACTGTATTAGTTACTAACAAGTGATCATTTTGTCATTGCTCGTTTACAAAACTGAATCAAAACAAAAACACTCTATTTGAAAAACTGTTTGATTTCAAAATATGACAGTAACACAAAATTGAATTTAGTTGCAAGCAAATGTTGCTGATAGTTTACCTGAGGGACGTATCTACGGGATTTGACCGGTTCCGAATGACGGATTGATGAACAATCCGTTGAAAAAGTTTCTGATGGATTTGGAGGCTTGTTTCTGAAAGCGAGGATTCTGGTTCTGTTCATGTCGAGGCTAACGGCTAAACGTTTCTCGTATGCTTCATGTGATAGTGAGGTTCCAATGGGGTTTACTTTTTTAATTTATTTATCGTATACGACCCGACAAGCTATACTAGAAATGTAACACAAAGAATTTCAAAACGAAACAGATTCTGCAATCACAGACGAGTAAACTACTGCACATAACAGATCATGTATACGTATAACAGTTAGGACAAAATATTTTCACATACATGTACATAACACAAAAATAGATATAAAAGCGCATAGGTCAAATAGATATAATAGCACAAAAATGTCTTATTTCAAAACTAATAACTATTTTTTTTTACAGCAGTCTTCAAACAAATTCACCAAAATGCCATCCACAAAAAGACACAATCATCTGTGAGGACTACGTCATGTCAACCGAACCAAGAATTTTAACAAATTGGTTTAATACATTTACTAAGAGGATGTAATTAAATGCATTTACTAAGCAAAATGTAAAACTGTAAGCAAAATGGTTCATGGGAAGTATTGTTTCATAGTATACAACCGTAACATAATGTACTTATCACAATATGTATGGATATCACCCATAAAAGTTTAAACTGTTTGAGAATCAGATTCTAAATACTTTTAGATCTATTATATGTATAGATAGCATATGTTTTTAGGAAGCGGATACAAAACAGGGATTGTTAGCATCTAAACAAAAATACCATATTTGTTTTTCAAATTGGAAGGGTTCAGATACACTTTTGCATAATTGAATGGTTGACCAGAAGAGATGTAATAAGTGAAATTGGTTCCTTGGTAGCATTGATCATCGGGAGATTTGTATAATATTAGCAAGTATGATGTTTTAGTATTTTGAACCCAACATGCGCCATAGAGAGTATTTTAATATGTTCTGATCTATATAAGTTCAACACTTCAACATATGGACATGATCAATCAAAGCATACAAAATTTATGAATATGACACATGGAAGTAATATCAGTCAAGAAACAAAAAAAGCAAATAAATATATAAAATCTAACCTTTTCAACTCTGTTAGAGCAATACCCTATTCGCGCTGCATCAGGTGCAAAATCGGTCCTTCCAAGGACATGTAACCACCTCTTTACCGAGTTCATCAAGGCCAATCAACATTCCGGCAACTAAATTTGTCTGATTCCACCTTGTGAATTGTGATGATTAGTGCATACACATAGATGTAACTAAAATAGAACTAAACTATATCTATAGCCAATTCAACACTATTACACAGTTACAGCAGCTAATCTGTTACTGACTGTTTGATCCCCAAATTGTTGTTCTAAGGTTTAAATGTTTGTTCATAATCAATCCCCAAATCATTGCCCCAACAATAAAGAATCTGTAGAAAAAGCTTTTCTCCTATTTCAATAAATAATCTACATAAATATTTATGGACTTAGTAGCTTACTTTGACTTGAAACTAAATAAAAAAACAACATAAAGATCTTTTATGGGGGAAGTATTGTTACATACAAAATTGTAGAGGGACCTGAGTTGTAATAATTGGATAGCTTTCGGTGTCTTTGATTTCATGTAATTGTACTTAAGCATCAAGGGCCGTAACTTTTCTTAGCCACTGACATCCCAAACCGTGAAAATCGCATTCTTGTACAGAACTTTTTCCACATTAAAACCTGCCTCAAAAGAAAATGATCTCAAACATTGACCAACTTTTTAAACCGAAAAAAACTATTAGCTAACAAGAACTAAATACAAAATTTACCTTTTTTGAATTCGGTTAGCATGTAATGCGTGTAATTGAAGTCCATTTCTGATCTGTTTGGGATAATTCGATCCAGCTGCAAGCTAATATTCAGTAACCGAATGATTAAATCTGCAAAAAAGGAGGTTAGTCAACAAATGAAAGATGATGAAGATCGAGAGAGGAATACTGCAAAACAGGGATTATTGTATTTCCAATGCTCAACTCAATGCGGAAATTGGTACTTTTAAATCTTCCCTTCGTGCTGATATCTTTGAACCAGTGACATGTACCTTTTTGCGTTTTTTTCTGTGGGAATAGCTGTAGTTATATTTTTTGCAGCTGAAATATTCCATTGTTTCTCCAGCAAAGATTTTTGTAAAAATAGTAAAAACAGAAATTTCACAAATGGAGCCTCCACCTACGAAAAAGTCGTCAAATATATGAACCTGTTGATCAGTGCAGCCTGAAGGATTTGAACCAATAGTTGCATGATCCTTCACAGTTGAGTATCTTGGTTGGATTTAGGACAAGGGTTGTGGTTAAATGATCTCTTTGCTGCAATCACGTTCTTATTAAAGACAAATGTGAATATCATTACAAAAATTTTAAGCACAAAAAAAGTCATATAAGAAGCGTAAGCATACGATGTCCTGTTTGTTTGCAAACACCAAGATGACACAGATAAGCATGAATGGATCATTGATAATGATAGCCTGAGAATAAAAATGAATACGAGTGAGGTCGAGAATGAAATAATTAAGCAAGAAGAGTTTTTAATCATCAAACATAAAAAACACCTAAAACTCTGCCTTTGCTTTGCTTATTCTCTCGCGTCCAAAGAGGCAACATAAACCTAGACATAATAATCAGGTATTTCAAAAATCAAAGGAGTATGTTTCTACGATATGTGATCTTATTATCACGACGTTTTATAGGATCTTACCATCCATTCCTCCTGTTGTGAGAATGTGATTGTTCCAATCCAATGATCCCACTCGAGATTGATGACGTCCTCTCAACGATCTCAGCTGTTTCACAAACACTCTATTTGAAAAACTGTTTAATATCAAAATATATGACAGTAACACAAAATTGAATTTAGTTGCAAGCAAATGTTGCTGATGGTTTACCTGAGGGACGTATCTACGGGATTTGACCGGTTCCGAATGACGGATTGATGAACAATCCGTTGAAAGAGTTTCTGATGGAGTTGGAGGCTTGCTTCTGAAAGCGAGGATCCTGGTTCTGATCATGCCGAGGCTATCGGCTAAACGTTTCTCGTATGTTTCATGTGATAGTGAGGTTCCAATGGGGTTTTCTTTTTTATTTTATTTATCGTACACAACCCGACAAGCTATACTAGAAATGTAACACACCGAAATTCAAAACGAAATAAAATCTGCAAGCACAGACGAGTAAACTACTGCACACAACAGATCATGTATACATATAACAGTTAGGACAATATATTTTCACATGTACATTGCACAAAAATAGAGAGTATTTTAATATGTTCTGATCTATATAAGTTCAACACTTCAACATATGGACATGATCAATCAAAGCATACAAAATTTATGAATATGACACACGGAAGTAATATCAGTTAAGAAACAAAAAAAGCAAATAAATATTTAAAATCTAACCTTTTCAACTCTGTTAGAGCAATACCCTATTCGCGCTGCATCAGGTGCAAAATCGGTCCTTCCAAGGACATGTAACCACCTCTTTACCGAGTTCATCAAGGCCAATCAACATTCCGGCAACTCAATTTGTCTGATTCCACCTTGTGAACTGTGATGATTAGTGCATACACATAGATGTATCTAAAATAGAACTAAACTATATCTATAGCCAATTCAACACGTTATTTCACTATTTTTGGATTTGAATGCTAAATTTAATCATCTGATTTCATCCATTATAACAATACTTTCTAGAAATCAGATCTTTGTTCCATGAATTCACATGAAAACATAATCGTATACACACTACACAGTCACACCAAATCGTTTATTGATTATTTGAATCAACATGCATAATCGTATACACATATTACACAGGCGATTATTATACATCAAAATCAACAAAATTAGACACTACAACATCAAAATCAGACGATTATTATACATCAAAACCTAACAAATTCATGTGATAGTGAGGTTGCAATGGGGTTTTCTTTTTTAATTTATTTATCGTACACGACCCGACAAGCTATACTAGAAATGTAACACACAGAACTTCAAAACGAAATAGATTCTGCAATCACAGACGACTAAACTACTGAACACAACAGATCATGTATACATATAACAGTTAGGACAATATATTTTCACATGTACATAGCACAAAAATAGATATGAAAGCACATAAGTGACTGCATTTGTGTGTGTACTGCTATTGAGGTGCCTTTTTTATTTTATTTATTGTACACGACCCGGCAAGCTATACTAAATGGAACTATAAAGATTGACGTCCAATCAATAATATTTTTAAAATTTACACATAAATCTATCAATCAACAAGTTATGACATAAAACACACAAAAAATGAGTCAAAAACTAAACAAGTAAAGCCATGAACCCCAACCAAACCCCGAAAACAACATGTTTTGCGTGTCATGTCAAAATTCACAACCCTGATTAATGAGTGTGTTCAATAGATGTCCTAAAGTCAGACCAAGAAAAATGTAATAATTATCAACTACAACAGCATATATCTCCATATGATTAACTTGTAACTGGTTGACTAAAAACACCAAGTGCAGGGCATTAAACTACCATTCATAACTCAAATATCATTTAAACACAACATCTACATGGTGCAATTAAAGAGAAATTTGGTGACTTAGTGTCGTTGTCAAGAAAAGTTGTTTCATAAGATATTTATTTAAAATCCATTTGAACATCACTACAACAATTTAATGCACAAAAAAGTCATATAAGAAACGTAAGCATACCATGTCCAGTTTGTTTGCAAACACCAAGATGACACAGTTAAGCATGAATGGGTCATTGATAGTGGCTTGAGAGTAAAAATGAATACGAGTGAGGGTCAGAATGAAATAATTAAGCAAAAAAAGTTTTTAATCATCAAACATTTAAACATAAAAAACCTGAAACTCTGTCTTTGCTTTGCTTTGCTTTGCTTATTCTCCCGCGTCCAAAGAGGCAACATAAACCTAGACGAGTATGTTTCTACGATATGTTATCTTATTCTCACGTCGTTGTTTAGGATCTTACAATCCATTCCTCCTGTTGTGAGAATGTGATTGTTCCAATCCAATGATCCCACTCAAGATTGATGGCATCCTCTCAACGTTCTCAACTGTTTCACAAACAAAACTAATTTAGCAAATAGGGTTTCAAATGATAAAACAAAAGTTTTAAAAGAGTAAATCTGTCCCAATTTGTTTGAAGCAAAATCCCAGAGGTGGACGTCGGAGTTGTATAATCCGACAGAGATGTGACGACCGTCCGATGCCCATTTAACACTGGTCCGGTATCGTGATCTACTGTAGCAAGTTCAGACGTGTTACCATCTGTAGAATCCCATAGATAGACTGTATTAGCTAATACATTGGTGCTTCCCCAATTTAACAGATTCAAGTAGTAATCTCAACTACAAGATCTGGTGCATCCAATATCCTTTCAGAAGACTGAAATTAATACAAAAACAGTTACTAACAAGTGTTCATTTTGTCATTGCTCGATTACATAACTGAATCAAAACAAAAACACTCTACTTCATGATTTACCTGAGGGATGTATCTACAGGATTTGACCGGTTCTGAATGACGGATTGATGAACAATCGGTCGAAACAGTTTCTGATGGTGTTGGAGGCTTGTTTCTGAAAGCGAGGATCCTGGTTTTGTTCATGTCGAGGCTATCGGCTAAACGTTTCTTGTATGCTTCATGTGATAGTGAGGTTGCGTAGGGGTTTTCTTTGTTATTTTATTTATCAAAAACGTAACACACAGAATTTAAAAACGAAATAGATTCTTCAATCACACACGAGTAAACTACTACACACAACAGATCATGTATACATATAACAGTTAGGAAAAGATATTTTCACATGTAGATAGCACAAAACTAGATATGAAAGCACATAGGTGACTGCAGTTGTGTGTGTACTGCTATTGTGGTGCCTTTTTTATTTTATTTATTGTACACGGCCCGACAAGCTATACTAGAAATGTAACACACAGAATTTCTAAACGAAACAGTTTCTTCAATGACAAACGAGTAAACTACTGCACATATGTTGATCATGTATACATACAATAGTTAGAACAAAATATATTCACATGTACATAGCATAAAAATAGATATGAAAACGCATAGGTCAAGTAGTTTAGTTGTACATACAAAAATAGTACTACATATTACTAACATCAGGTACCTAAATGTCTTATTCAAAACTAATAAAATATATTTTATATACAGCAGTCTTCTACAATGACTGCGGTATCTATCAAACGTGTTGCCGACATAAGGTCAACAAATTCACCAAAAAGCCATCCACAAAAAGACACATTCATCTGTGAGTACTACGTCATGTCAACCGAACCAAGAATTTTCATAATTTGGTTTGATAGTTTTGATTAGCAGTTTTTAATGTTTGTTTTAGTAGTGTTTAAAAAATTTCACCAAAATGCCATCCACAAAAAGACAAATTCTTCTCTAAGTGTTCTTCTTTTCTTTATTGATCTTATAGTTGATTACGGTTTGATACGTAGCATTCCTAAATCTCTAAGCATGTACTTAAAGATTTTCATACTATATAATACTTGAGTTAAGTTTCATGTTGTATTCATGGTGCAATTTAAGTTATTTTTAGTGAACTAGTGTCGTTGTGCCAAAAATATTTATCAAAAATCCTAAAATCTAACAATAATCGACACAAAATATCCTATCACGTTGAATAATATTACAATAATTTACTGCACAAAAAAAGAATACAAGTGAGGGTGGAAATGAAACAATTAAGCAAAATGAGTTTTTAATCACCAAACATTCAAACACAAAAAAATACCTGGAACTCTGCCTTTGCTTCGCTTATTCTCTCACTGTCCAAAGAATGAACAACATCAATCTAAACATAATATCAGGTATTTCAAAACGAAGTATATCCCCAAAACAAGATAGAATAACATATCTCAATGTTTGTGTCATTATACTCACCAATACAATTTTGTCAATAAAGTATTCAAAAAACAATAATTCATGTATTCAACATCGCGATCGTGATTATACTTACCAATCCATTTGTGTAATTAAAGTAATGTCTCCACAAGAGCTTAACTTTTCTTGGCCACCGTCATCCCAAACTGTGAAAATCACATTCTGGTACTGAACTTTTTCAACATTAAAATCTGCCTCAAAAGAAAATGATTAAAAACATCGACCAACTTTTTAAACCGAAAAAAATATTAGCTAACAAGAACTAAAAACAAAATTGACCTTTTTTGGATTCGTTTAGCATGTAAATGCGTGTAATTCAAGTCCATTGCTGATCTGTTTGGGATGAATCGATCCAACTGCAAGCTAATAATTTAGTAACCAAATGACTAAATCTGCAAAAAAGATCAAGAGAGGAAAACTGCAAAACAGAGATTTTGTTATCTATAATTATTTTAATAATGTAAGTCATCATACAAAACAAGTTATGAGGTTGCCTGCATTCAAATTTTGGCCAGCTTGGAACCACTCCCATTTTTAGCTAATTCTTTGACCTGTTTGAGATAAGCACAACCCAAATCGAACCATTTACAAGTGATTGGAACGAAATTGCCATCTTAAAGTATAGTTGTAACTAATGTAAAAATGGAACAATTAACTAGACCTGCTCCAAGACTCTGGGAAGAACTGTTTCTTTGTACAAATCAAGGTCGATACCCTCGATCTGACAAAGAACATGAAGATTTTTACCAACTGAAATTTTAAAACACATTTTAAAAAACATTCACAGGCGATACTGCACAGTTTCCACAAATCAATTTGTTCCATGGTGTTGTTGATATTACAAGATCAAGCAGCTCATTCCTCTCCTTTTCCATTTTGTATCACACCCACCAAAATGAATATAGAACAAGCACTTATTAGTTCTGCATTTTGAAAAATCATGCTCTCATGATTCATTACAACATTTGTGTCATGCAAGTTATGGCATGCATGTCACAACATGACAAAAAAGGAAACAATAAAGATATAAACAAACAAACCTGAAGCCATTCGAACCCAAAGTTTAATCATTTCTAAAAAGATTTACAACACTAACTCTACAACATCCATGACAGTATGGCCATTTCATTTGAAAAAAATGAGTTAATTTTACTATATAAACCTCATATGTCATTTTATTAGAAAAAAATGAGTTAACTTTTGAAATAATATAAATATTGTAATTTTATGCGGCAGGCAAACTATTCCTACTTAAGTAATTGTGCCTAAACAACTCGGTCCTGACCAATATGTGTAGAAAAAGTAACATGTTTTGAGCATAGCCATATGACCTGTTATTTCAGTAACGCAGTTGATTAATTTATGCACATAACAGATACGCACACACACATATGTATACAAGTTGCAGAAAAGAAATTTATGACCATATGTATAAATTAGAAAGAAGAAATATAAGACCGCTTATGAATGGGTCACTGTTACGACCAGAAAACTAAAGGTACTTAATTTGGACCCATTCTGTCAGGTACGTATCAGTCACATGGGTAAAATAGATGTTTTAAAAAGGATTTCCAAGGCCCGCAAAAAACGTTATTACATTACTACTGCACATAACAGATCATACATACAAATAACAGTTAGGACAAAATATTTTCACATGTACATAGCACAAAAATAGATATGAAAGCGCATAGGTCAAGTAGTTTAGTTGTACATACAAACATAATAGTACTAGATATTACTAACATCATGTACTTAAATTTCTTGTTCAAAACTAACACATAAGGTCAACAAATTCACCAAAATGCAATCCACAAAAAGACAAATTCATCTGTGAAGACTACGGCATGTAAACCAAACCAAGAATTTTCACAATTTGGTTTGATAGTTTTGATTGGCAGTTTTTTAATGTTTGTTTTAGTAGTGTCTAAAAAAATTGTTTCTTGGATTTATGGGGACAAAAATCTTTTATGGGGGAAGTATTGTTGCATACTAAATAGTAGAGGGACCTGAGTTGTAATAGTTGGATAGCATTGGGTGTCTTTGGTTTCATGTAAATGCACTTAAGCATCAAGAATTCGATGCCATTAAGCTAGAGGTATCACACAGTTACAGTAGCTAATCTATTAATGACTGTTTGATCCCCAAATTGTTGCTCTAAGGTTTAAATGTTTGTTCATAATAAATCCCCAAACCATTGCCAACAATAAATAATCTATAGAAATACTTATGGACTTAGTAGCTCACTTTGACTTGAAACTAAATAAAAAACAACATAAAGACTACATTCCTAAAAACGGACAAGCATGCACTTAAAACATTTCATACTGTAATATAATACTGAAATTAAGTTTCATGAAGGTAACACAAAACTGAGTCTAGTTGCAAAATATAATACTGAAGTTAAGTTTCAAGAAAGCATTTCATACTGTAATATAAAAAACTGTTTAGTTTCAAAATATATGAAAGTAACACAAAACTGAGTCTAGTTGCAAACAAATGTTGAAGATGATTTACCCAAGGGACGTATCTATGGGATTTAACGGGTTCCAAATGACGGATTGATGACAATTGGTTGAAACAGTTTCTGATGGTGTTGGGGGCTTGTTTCCAAAAGCGAAGACCTTGGTTCTGTTCTACCAAGTGCAGGGCATTAACTACCATTCATAACTCAAATATCATTTGAACACAACATCAAAAAGGAAATAAAATGATGATATTTATACAAAATTAGACACTTCTGCAACAATCAAAATCAGACATAAGGTATCAAAATCAGACGATTCAAAAGTCAAATTAGAAGAGGAAACTAACCGGTTGGCAATTCAAAAACGATGATAATCTCTCAGTTTTCAGCAAATCTATCATTTACAAAAGAGATACAAATATACTAAATGGAACTATAAAGCTTGATGTCCAATCAAAAACATTTTTAAAATCTAGACTTAAATATATCAATCAACAAGTTATGACATATAGCACACAAAAAATGAGTGAAAAACAAAACGGGTAAACCCATGAACCCCAACCCAACCAGAAAACAACATGTTTTGCGTGTCATGTCAAATTCACAAGCCTGATTAATGAATGTGTTAAATAAATGTCCTAAAGTCAGACCAAGAAACATGTAATAATTACCAACTACAACAGCATATATCTCCATATGATTAACTTGTAACTGGATGACTAAAAACACAAAGTGCAGGGCATTAAACTACCATTCATAACTCAATATCATTTAAACACAACATCTACATGGAATTAAAATGATGACATTTTTACAAATTTAGACACATGTACATCAATCAAAATCGGACATAAGTATTAAAATCAGAAGATTCAAAAGTCAAATTAGAAGAGGATACTAACCAAGTGGCAATTTAAAAAACATGATAATCTCTCAGTTTTCAGCAAATCAATCATTTACAAAAGAGATACAAATATACTAAATGGAACTATAAAGCTTGATGTCCAATCAAAAACATTCTTAAAATTTAGACTTAAATCTATTTAAATAACTGTTTAATTTCAAAATATATGACAGTAACACAAAATTGAATCTAGTTGCAAGCAAATGTTGCTGATGATTTACCTGAGGGATGTATCTACGATATTTGACCGGTTTCGAATGACGGATTGATGAACGATCGAGTGAAACAGTTTCTGATGGTGTTGAAGACTTGTTTCTAAAAGCAAGGATCCTGGTTCTCCTCATGTCGAGGCTATCGGCTAAACGTTTCTGGTAAGCTTCATGTGATAGAGAGAGGTTGCAATGGAGTTTTCTTTTTATTTTATTTATCGTACACGACCCGACAAGCTATACTAGAAATGTAACACACAGAATTTCAAAACGAAAAAGATTTTGCAATCACAGACGAGTAAGCTACTGCACACAACAGATCATGTATACGTATAACAGTTAGGACAAGATATTTTCACATGTAAATAGCTCAATAATAGATATGAAAGCACATAGGTGACTGCAGTTGTGTGTACTGCTATTGTGGTGCCTTTTTTATTTTATTTATTGTACACGGCCCCACAAGTTATACTAGAAATGTAAACACTGAATTTCTAAACGAAGCAGTTACTGTAATCACAGACGCGTAAACTACTGCACATAACAGATCATGTATACATACAACAGTTAGGATAAAATATTTTCACATGTACATAGCATAAAAATAGATATGAAAGTGCATAGGTCAAGTAGTTTAGTTGTACATACAAACATAGTACTACATGTTACTAACATCAGGTACCTAAATGTGTTATTCAAAAATAATAAACTATATTTTATATACAGCAGTCTTCTACAATGACGGCGGTATCTATCAAACGTGTTGCCAACATAAGGTCAACAAATTCACCAAAATGCCATCCACAAAAAGACACATTCATCTGTGACTACTACGTCATGTCAACCGAACCAAGAATTTTCACAATTTGGTTTGATATTTTTGATTAGCAGTTTTTAATGTTTGTTTCTGTAGTGTTTAAAAAATTTCACCAAAATGCCATCCACAAAAAGAAACATTCTTCTCTAAGTGTTCTTCTTTTCTTTATTGATCTTATAGTTGATCACGGTTTGAAACGTAGCATTCCTAAATCTCTAAGCATGTACTTAAAGATTTTCATACTATATAATACTGAAGTTACGTTTCATGTTGTAATCATGGTCAAATTTAAGATATTTTTAGTGACTAGTGTCGTGCCAAAAATATTTATCAAAAATCCTAAAATCTAACAATAATCGACACAAAATATCCTATCACGTTGAATAATATTACAATAATTTACTGCACAAAAAAGTCATATAAGAAGCGTAAGCATACCATGTCCTGTTTGTTTGCAAACACCAAGATGACACAGTTAAGCATGAATGGGTCATTGATAATGGCCTGAGAAAAAAAAAAAGAATACAAGTGAGGGTGGAAATGAAACAATTAAGCAAAAAGAGTTTTTAATCACCAAACATTCAAACACAAAAAAATACCTAGAACTCTGCCTTTGCTTTGCTTTTCTCTCACTGCCCAAAGAATGAACAACATCAATCTAAACATAATATCAGGTATTTCAAAACGAAGTATATCCCCAAAACAAGATAGAATAACATATCTCAATGTTTGTGTCATTATACTCACCAATACAATTGTGTCAATAAAGTATTCAAAAACCAATAATTCATGTATTCAACATCGCGATCGTGATTATACTTACCAATCCATTTGTGTAATTAAAGTAATGTCTCCACAAGAGCTTAACTTTTCTTGACCACCGTCATCCCAAACTGTGAAAATCACATTCTGGTACTGAACTTTTTCAACATTAAAATCTGCCTCAAAAGAAAATGATTAAAAACATCGACCAACTTTTTAAACCGAAAAAAATATTAGCTAACAAGAACTAAAACCAAAATTGACCTTTTTTGGATTCGTTTAGCATGTAAATGCGTGTGTAATTCAAGTCCATTGCTGATCTGTTTGGGATGAATTGATCCAACTGCAAGATGAAGAAGATCGAGAGAGGAAAACTGCAAAACAGAGATTTTTGTTTTATACACCCTCCCTCTTTAACAACAGAATCGCTGAACATCTCGAATCAGGAAATCAGCTGCTTATTATGTCTGACAACAACAAAAATGAAGAATGTTAAAACAGAGAGTATTTTGATATGTTCTGATCTATTAAAGTTCAACACTTCAACATATGGACATGGTCAATCAAAGCATGAAAAATTTATGAAAATAACAGATGGTCGTAATATCAGTCAACAAATAAAAATAGCAAATAAATAAATAAATAAAATCTAACCTTTTCAACTCTGTTAAAGCAATACCCTATTCGCGCTGCATCAGGTGCAAAATCAACCCTTCTAAAGCCTTGTAACCACCTCTTTACCGAGTTCATCAAGTCAAATCAAAATCCCCGCAGCTAAATTTGTCTAATTCTACCTTGTGAATTGTGATGATTAGTGCATACACATAGATACAACTAAAAAAGAATTAAACTACATCTATAGCCAATTCTACACATTATTTCACTATGTTTGGATTTGAATCCTAAATTTAATCATCTGATTGCATCTATTATAACAATACTTTCTAGAAATAAGGTGAATGCTATAAAATAATGTAAACTGGGTTGAAATTGTGCGAGTAAAATGCATTGCAGCGTCATCCGCTTAATAAAAATAATATATCATGTATGTTCAAAATCTAAATGTTCTAAAGAACATGAAGATGTTAATGTCTTGCAATTCTGTACCAGTTTGTTTGGAGCAGAATCCTAGAGGTGGACGTCAGAGTTGTTTAATCCGACGGAGATGTGACGACCGTCCGATGCCCATTTAACACTGGTCCCTGGACCGGTATCGTCATCTACTATTGTAAGAAGTCCGGACGTGTTACCATCTGTAGCATCCCATAGATAGACTGTATTAGTTACTAACAAGTGATCATTTTGTCATTGCTCGTTTACAAAACTGAATCAAAACAAAAACACTCTATTTGAAAAACTGTTTGATTTCAAAATATGACAGTAACACAAAATTGAATTTAGTTGCAAGCAAATGTTGCTGATAGTTTACCTGAGGGACGTATCTACGGGATTTGACCGGTTCCGAATGACGGATTGATGAACAATCCGTTGAAAAAGTTTCTGATGGATTTGGAGGCTTGTTTCTGAAAGCGAGGATTCTGGTTCTGTTCATGTCGAGGCTAACGGCTAAACGTTTCTCGTATGCTTCATGTGATAGTGAGGTTCCAATGGGGTTTACTTTTTTAATTTATTTATCGTATACGACCCGACAAGCTATACTAGAAATGTAACACAAAGAATTTCAAAACGAAACAGATTCTGCAATCACAGACGAGTAAACTACTGCACATAACAGATCATGTATACGTATAACAGTTAGGACAAAATATTTTCACATACATGTACATAACACAAAAATAGATATAAAAGCGCATAGGTCAAATAGATATAATAGCACAAAAATGTCTTATTTCAAAACTAATAACTATTTTTTTTTACAGCAGTCTTCAAACAAATTCACCAAAATGCCATCCACAAAAAGACACAATCATCTGTGAGGACTACGTCATGTCAACCGAACCAAGAATTTTAACAAATTGGTTTAATACATTTACTAAGAGGATGTAATTAAATGCATTTACTAAGCAAAATGTAAAACTGTAAGCAAAATGGTTCATGGGAAGTATTGTTTCATAGTATACAACCGTAACATAATGTACTTATCACAATATGTATGGATATCACCCATAAAAGTTTAAACTGTTTGAGAATCAGATTCTAAATACTTTTAGATCTATTATATGTATAGATAGCATATGTTTTTAGGAAGCGGATACAAAACAGGGATTGTTAGCATCTAAACAAAAATACCATATTTGTTTTTCAAATTGGAAGGGTTCAGATACACTTTTGCATAATTGAATGGTTGACCAGAAGAGATGTAATAAGTGAAATTGGTTCCTTGGTAGCATTGATCATCGGGAGATTTGTATAATATTAGCAAGTATGATGTTTTAGTATTTTGAACCCAACATGCGCCATAGAGAGTATTTTAATATGTTCTGATCTATATAAGTTCAACACTTCAACATATGGACATGATCAATCAAAGCATACAAAATTTATGAATATGACACATGGAAGTAATATCAGTCAAGAAACAAAAAAAGCAAATAAATATATAAAATCTAACCTTTTCAACTCTGTTAGAGCAATACCCTATTCGCGCTGCATCAGGTGCAAAATCGGTCCTTCCAAGGACATGTAACCACCTCTTTACCGAGTTCATCAAGGCCAATCAACATTCCGGCAACTAAATTTGTCTGATTCCACCTTGTGAATTGTGATGATTAGTGCATACACATAGATGTAACTAAAATAGAACTAAACTATATCTATAGCCAATTCAACACTATTACACAGTTACAGCAGCTAATCTGTTACTGACTGTTTGATCCCCAAATTGTTGTTCTAAGGTTTAAATGTTTGTTCATAATCAATCCCCAAATCATTGCCCCAACAATAAAGAATCTGTAGAAAAAGCTTTTCTCCTATTTCAATAAATAATCTACATAAATATTTATGGACTTAGTAGCTTACTTTGACTTGAAACTAAATAAAAAAACAACATAAAGATCTTTTATGGGGGAAGTATTGTTACATACAAAATTGTAGAGGGACCTGAGTTGTAATAATTGGATAGCTTTCGGTGTCTTTGATTTCATGTAATTGTACTTAAGCATCAAGGGCCGTAACTTTTCTTAGCCACTGACATCCCAAACCGTGAAAATCGCATTCTTGTACAGAACTTTTTCCACATTAAAACCTGCCTCAAAAGAAAATGATCTCAAACATTGACCAACTTTTTAAACCGAAAAAAACTATTAGCTAACAAGAACTAAATACAAAATTTACCTTTTTTGAATTCGGTTAGCATGTAATGCGTGTAATTGAAGTCCATTTCTGATCTGTTTGGGATAATTCGATCCAGCTGCAAGCTAATATTCAGTAACCGAATGATTAAATCTGCAAAAAAGGAGGTTAGTCAACAAATGAAAGATGATGAAGATCGAGAGAGGAATACTGCAAAACAGGGATTATTGTATTTCCAATGCTCAACTCAATGCGGAAATTGGTACTTTTAAATCTTCCCTTCGTGCTGATATCTTTGAACCAGTGACATGTACCTTTTTGCGTTTTTTTCTGTGGGAATAGCTGTAGTTATATTTTTTGCAGCTGAAATATTCCATTGTTTCTCCAGCAAAGATTTTTGTAAAAATAGTAAAAACAGAAATTTCACAAATGGAGCCTCCACCTACGAAAAAGTCGTCAAATATATGAACCTGTTGATCAGTGCAGCCTGAAGGATTTGAACCAATAGTTGCATGATCCTTCACAGTTGAGTATCTTGGTTGGATTTAGGACAAGGGTTGTGGTTAAATGATCTCTTTGCTGCAATCACGTTCTTATTAAAGACAAATGTGAATATCATTACAAAAATTTTAAGCACAAAAAAAGTCATATAAGAAGCGTAAGCATACGATGTCCTGTTTGTTTGCAAACACCAAGATGACACAGATAAGCATGAATGGATCATTGATAATGATAGCCTGAGAATAAAAATGAATACGAGTGAGGTCGAGAATGAAATAATTAAGCAAGAAGAGTTTTTAATCATCAAACATAAAAAACACCTAAAACTCTGCCTTTGCTTTGCTTATTCTCTCGCGTCCAAAGAGGCAACATAAACCTAGACATAATAATCAGGTATTTCAAAAATCAAAGGAGTATGTTTCTACGATATGTGATCTTATTATCACGACGTTTTATAGGATCTTACCATCCATTCCTCCTGTTGTGAGAATGTGATTGTTCCAATCCAATGATCCCACTCGAGATTGATGACGTCCTCTCAACGATCTCAGCTGTTTCACAAACACTCTATTTGAAAAACTGTTTAATATCAAAATATATGACAGTAACACAAAATTGAATTTAGTTGCAAGCAAATGTTGCTGATGGTTTACCTGAGGGACGTATCTACGGGATTTGACCGGTTCCGAATGACGGATTGATGAACAATCCGTTGAAAGAGTTTCTGATGGAGTTGGAGGCTTGCTTCTGAAAGCGAGGATCCTGGTTCTGATCATGCCGAGGCTATCGGCTAAACGTTTCTCGTATGTTTCATGTGATAGTGAGGTTCCAATGGGGTTTTCTTTTTTATTTTATTTATCGTACACAACCCGACAAGCTATACTAGAAATGTAACACACCGAAATTCAAAACGAAATAAAATCTGCAAGCACAGACGAGTAAACTACTGCACACAACAGATCATGTATACATATAACAGTTAGGAAAATATATTTTCACATGTACATTGCACAAAAATAGAGAGTATTTTAATATGTTCTGATCTATATAAGTTCAACACTTCAACATATGGACATGATCAATCAAAGCATACAAAATTTATGAATATGACACACGGAAGTAATATCAGTCAAGAAACAAAAAAAGCAAATAAATATATAAAATCTAACCTTTTCAACTCTGTTAGAGCAATACCCTATTCGCGCTGCATCAGGTGCAAAATCGGTCCTTCCAAGGACATGTAACCACCTCTTTACCGAGTTCATCAAGGCCAATCAACATTCCGGCAACTCAATTTGTCTGATTCCACCTTGTGAACTGTGATGATTAGTGCATACACATAGATGTATCTAAAATAGAACTAAACTATATCTATAGCCAATTCAACACGTTATTTCACTATTTTTGGATTTGAATGCTAAATTTAATCATCTGATTTCATCCATTATAACAATACTTTCTAGAAATCAGATCTTTGTTCCATGAATTCACATGAAAACATAATCGTATACACACTACACAGTCACACCAAATCGTTTATTGATTATTTGAATCAACATGCATAATAGTTAGAACAAAATATATTCACATGTACATAGCATAAAAATAGATATGAAAACGCATAGGTCAAGTAGTTTAGTTGTACATACAAAAATAGTACTACATATTACTAACATCAGGTACCTAAATGTCTTATTCAAAACTAATAAAATATATTTTATATACAGCAGTCTTCTACAATGACTGCGGTATCTATCAAACGTGTTGCCGACATAAGGTCAACAAATTCACCAAAAAGCCATCCACAAAAAGACACATTCATCTGTGAGTACTACGTCATGTCAACCGAACCAAGAATTTTCATAATTTGGTTTGATAGTTTTGATTAGCAGTTTTTAATGTTTGTTTTAGTAGTGTTTAAAAAATTTCACCAAAATGCCATCCACAAAAAGACAAATTCTTCTCTAAGTGTTCTTCTTTTCTTTATTGATCTTATAGTTGATTACGGTTTGATACGTAGCATTCCTAAATCTCTAAGCATGTACTTAAAGATTTTCATACTATATAATACTTGAGTTAAGTTTCATGTTGTATTCATGGTGCAATTTAAGTTATTTTTAGTGAACTAGTGTCGTTGTGCCAAAAATATTTATCAAAAATCCTAAAATCTAACAATAATCGACACAAAATATCCTATCACGTTGAATAATATTACAATAATTTACTGCACAAAAAAAAAGAATACAAGTGAGGGTGGAAATGAAACAATTAAGCAAAATGAGTTTTTAATCACCAAACATTCAAACACAAAAAAATACCTGGAACTCTGCCTTTGCTTCGCTTATTCTCTTACTGTCCAAAGAATGAACAACATCAATCTAAACATAATATCAGGTATTTCAAAACGAAGTATATCCCCAAAACAAGATAGAATAACGTATCTCAATGTTTGTGTCATTATACTCACCAATACAATTTTGTCAATAAAGTATTCAAAAAACAATAATTCATGTATTCAACATCGCGATCGTGATTATACTTACCAATCCATTTGTGTAATTAAAGTAATGTCTCCACAAGAGCTTAACTTTTCTTGGCCACCGTCATCCCAAACTGTGAAAATCACATTCTGGTACTGAACTTTTTCAACATTAAAATCTGCCTCAAAAGAAAATGATTAAAAACATCGACCAACTTTTTAAACCGAAAAAAATATTAGCTAACAAGAACTAAAAACAAAATTGACCTTTTTTGGATTCGTTTAGCATGTAAATGCGTGTAATTCAAGTCCATTGCTGATCTGTTTGGGATGAATCGATCCAACTGCAAGCTAATAATTTAGTAACCAAATGACTAAATCTGCAAAAAAGATCAAGAGAGGAAAACTGCAAAACAGAGATTTTGTTTTATACACCCTCCCTCTTTAACAACAGAATCGCTGAACAGCTCGAATCAGGAAATCAGCTGCTTATTATGTCTGACAACAACAAAAATGAGGAATGTTAAAACAGAGAGTATTTTGATATGTTCTGATCTATCAAAGTTCAACACTTCAACATATGGACATGGTCAATCAAAGCATACAAAATTTATGAAAATAACAGATGGTAAATCACTATTTTTGGATTCGAATGCTAAATTTAACCATCTGATTATAACAATACTTTCTAGAAATCAGATTTTTGTTTCAAGAATTCACATGAAAACAAAATCATATACACACTACACAGTCACACCAAATCGTATACACATATTACACAGGCAGACACATAGTAATCATCAAAATTAGACACTTCTACATCAAAATCAGAGGATTGTTATACATCAAAACCTAACAAATTCATGTGATAGTGAGGTTGCAATGGGGTTTTCTTTTTTATTTTATTTATCGTACACGACCCGACAAGCTATACTAGAAATGTAACACACAGAATTTCAAAACAAAATAGATTCTGCAATCACAGACGACTAAACTACTGAACACAACAGATCATGTATACATAGAACATAAATCTATTTTTAAAATTTAGACATAAATCTATCAATCAACAAGTTATGACATACAACACACAAAAAATGAGTCAAAAACTAAACAGGTAAAGCCATGATTCCATGAACCCCAACCCAACCCCGAAAACAACATGTTTTGCGTGTCTTTTCAAAACTCACAACCCTGATTAACGAATGTGTTCAGTAGATGTCCTAAAGTCAGACCAAGAAACATGTAATAATAATCAATAACAACAGCATATATCTCCATATGATTAACTTGTAACTGGATGACTAAAAACACCAAGTGCAGAGCATTAAACTACCATTCATAACTCAAATATCATTTAAACACAACAGCTACAAGGAATTAAAATGATGATATTTATACAAAATTAAACACTTGTGCATCAATCAAAATCGGACATAAGTATCAGAATCAGAAGATTCAAAAGTCAAATTAGAAGAGGTAACTAACCGAGTGGCAATTTAAAAAAGATGATACTCTCTCAGTTTTCAGCAAATCTATCATTTACAAAAGAGATACAAATATACTAAATGAAACTATAAAGCTTGATGTCCAATCAAAAACATTTTTAAAATTTAGACATAAATCTATCAATCAACAAGTTATGACATAAAACACACAAAACAACATGTTTTGTGTGTCTTTTCAAAACTCACAACCCTGATTAGCGAATGCGTTCAGTAGATGTCCTAAAGTCAGACCAAGAAACATGTAATAATGATCAATAACAACAGCATATATCTCCATATGATTAACTTGTAACTGGATGACTAAAAACACCAAGTGCAGAACATTAAACTACCATTCATAACTCAAATATCATTTAAACACAACAGCTACAAGGAATTAAAATGATGATATTTATACAAAACTAGACACTTGTCATCAATCAAAATCTGACATAAGTATCAAAATCAGACAATTTAAAAGTCAAATTAGAAGAGGAAACAAACCGAGTGGCAATTTGAAAACACAATCGTATACACATATTACACAGGCAGGCACATAGACAACATAACAAATTAGACGATTGATTATGAAACATCAAAACCTAAGAAATTCAGAATATTTACATACCGTTGGAAGAAGAATCAAAACCCTAGCATGACGGCAACAATGTATAAAAACGAATGATGAAAGGACAGTAAGAAGATATGAAGCTCCCGGTGTCGATTGCAGTTAAACTGTTGCCGGTAAAAGAATCAAAACCCTAGCATGACGGCGACAATGTATAAACCCCCCGCTATCGATTGATTGGCGTTAACAGTAAGGCTGCGATGGAGAAATAAGAAGTGAAATCAGATGGCTGCGATGCGATTGAAAGAGCGGTGATTGTGTAACAAACTAGGGTTTTAATGGTGTTTGATGCTGCGATGAATCGTGTAGTAAGTATAGTATGTATGTTTACACAAAATTATAGCCGTTGTGAATTTATAGATTTATAAGTATGTATGAAGAAGAAGAATTAAGGTTTTAACGGTGTTTGATGATGATGATGAAACGGTAAACTTATGTTTAGAAAAAAATATAATATAATATAATATCGTCGTTGTGAAGTCGAAACGACGTGAGAAGAAGAAAATCACATTTTAATTTGGCTGGATGTTGTTACTTAACTTTCATAATTGTTTTTTCTTGTTTTTGCATTTTCTTTAGTAACTCTTCTTGATCTCCATATTTGTTGTATGAAGGTACCATAACAATAACAATACATTATATATGCAAAAACTAAAAATAGGAAATTACTACAAATACATCCTATTTTGTTTGGGTTCGTGTTAGACGAATAACGAAAAAAGTTTTACAGAGGTCAAATAAAAAAAAATGTTGTAATTCAAAAAATAAGACTTCTTAGCTGACCCGCATATAGTCATCAGATAATCAAATAATCAAATTGTGTTGGGATGTGAAGGATGACGTTACACATGCTAAATACAGTCCAAGATATCACACAAAACATCTGTTGATTTATGTGTAATCACATTTTATCTGCTGAAACACACTCTTGAACCACTGTAGTGCTTGGTGTGTGATATTTGTATATATTTTTCTTTCCAAAAGTACTTTAGAGTTATCAAAATTTAATTACCTTTACAAATATTACGGTAAGTATACATGTGCACTATATGAGATTTTGATCTTATAAGTTTTAACTAAATTTAGGTATCAAATTTAATTTTTAACATATCCTCTATTAAATCGGTTTGGATATTTATAAATATTTTCCTAGCAAAAATCATATGATATAATAAAGAAGATGATCTATGATAATTGGTAAATTTTTTATTTAAACATATCGAATTAAGAGATAATTCATGATAATTGGTATATTTTTTATTTGAACATATCGGGTGAGGAGATAATTCATGATATTATAGATAAAACACAAGGAATGCATGTTGAGGATACATGGATTGACACATTGAAACCGACAGTCATACAAATGAACAAAACAATTACAACATCAACTACAATCGAGCTCGAAAGTTCAAACTAACATAATTTAACAACAAACAACTATCATATAACAATTATGTTAAAATATGTACGTGTGCGTATTAAACATATAAACTGCTGTTACAGTGCCAAACTAAGACCAATCAACGAAAAATGAATGAAGATAGTTACAACACATAGAAAGCGTTGATAAATAATCATAATCACATATCAAAGTAGTTGCACAAAAATACATATACCTGGATTTCAAAAAGCAATTAAAGATTGAATTGTAATGAATTTTGAATCTGAGACACGGACCTTGATAAATGGTGGTTGAATTGTGATTGAATTGTGATAATGAATTTTGAATAGTTATATTATAGTGGATTGAGTTTGATGATAAAGCTTAGAAAATCAAGTTAATTAAGAGTTTAGGGTTGAACCATGATACGAATGAACAATGCCGGTTTTAATTGATAAAGATACATTTAAGGATGTTTAGGTCATGGCAGCGATAACGCACCATGACCGGTTTTAATTGATAAAGATATGTTTTAATTGAAAATCAAGTTAATTAAAGGTGTTTGGGTCATGCCAGCGATAACACACCTTTCCTAAGATTAGAATGAAATAGAAGAGGCCTCTTTCTTAAAGTAAACTTTCTCCCTTCCCTTGTTGCTTTAGAAAGATTGCACTTAGCGTGCTGGACTAATATAATAGAAAGTCAAAGCTCTTCTCTTGTTCTACGAATTTACTAACTCTTTAACGAGCAAGACTCCATCTATATCCTACCAGTGGTTATTCTTTCCAGGCGACCAAAAAAACATGGCTTCACGAAGGGAGGGGGAGTTTTAAACAGTTTTTCCCGCATTGGTCCTTGTAGTATTGAATGTTTAATAGTTTAAAAGTTAAGAAAAAGACATCAATGACCCAAATGCTAGTTTTGTAACTTTTTAACAAATTTTATAAATTTAACAAACGTTACAACATTTGCCTTTATATATTTATTTATAATGGTAACTCCACATATGTTAAGTTAGTAGTGGTAATAATGAAGGTGTTAATAAATTTTACTACTTTTTAACAAATTTTATAAATTTAGCAATCGTTACAAAATTTGCCTTTATATATTTATTTATAATTATAATTTATAATTTAGCAAATGTTAAGTTAGGAGTGGTGATAGTGAAGATGTTAGTTGGAAGTGGCAACGGCCAATACCAATAGGTCGGTCTCACATAAGTTACACTTCACATGAACTTTGTTAGACTAACAAATAAAAATATACAAACCAAGGCAAATGAAAGAAAAATTCTGTAACGTAAAGAAATAAAAGATCAAACACACACCGTCCATGTTTATATTATATATTAACATAACAAAAGGAAGAAGATGACAGTCACACTTTGATAGTATTAAACTTGTCACCCATTGCTCCACCTTTTTGTTTCTGGAAGTGTATGTATCTTAAAGTACAAGCAAAGAAAGCGTCAGAGATTTGATCAGGTGTGGCAGTGTCGCTTTGCATCTCTGTTTTGATGAGCTCTATCAGCCCTTGGATTGCACCACTTGTGATCTGTGGGTTCCCTTTTTCAAAGTAATACAAGTATCTAACAAAATACAACCCAAATTAATCAAAACCAAATATTAATATAATATTACCACCAAATTTGATGATATACACTTACTTGTTGAGTATTTCTACAAAGAGAGTAACAGGCCCGCTGCTACCTCGAGCAACATTTGCCATTTGTTGTGCGGCATTCGCAATCCTTAATGCACGTTTAAGGCAAAGGAGGACCCTGGATCCAATACAATGTTAATTTATTTTAAAAAAATAAAAAAACATCACACAGAATAAAAATCAGCTTGCTTTCTAGATATCATATCAAGCATGCTAAATCCTACTTATAAAGCCATCAAATTAAGGATATAGTATAATTATTATGGCCCAGTCTCAATTGAGAACCCACTTTTTATAGAGAACAAAAAGCACACCTTTAACGAATCATAGATAGGGGCAAACTGTTGAATTTTTTGTAATATAAATTGACCAAATACTTATAATTCAACTACTTTTAGCATCTATTTAAAAAATATGATTCGTGAAGTCGCTTGTTGAATGCATATATGCACCCACAATGACTTCACAAACCATATTTTTTTAAATAGATGTTAAAACTAGTTAATTTAAAAACATTTTGGTCAATTTATATTACAAAAAGTATAACAGTTAAAGCGGTTCCTAGGTTGTTCTCTAGGAATTAAATGTTCTCAATAGAAGGTGACCCTAATTATTATTATTATAACGCTATTTTCATGTATTCCGAATTATTTAACTGCGTACCTTTCACCATCCTTTATTCCATCTTGATCATCCACCCAAAACAAATGTGAGCAAGCGTAAACCGCTCTGCATTGATCTGGCTTTTTTAGAAGTTTAGCTGAATACTGAGTATTGGAATACATGTGTTATTGGATGAAAATTTGTGAGAACGGAATAAATTATACGGGGTGAAATTAGCTTTTTACCCCTGTGGCCTTATGTGTCAAGGTATCCCTGTTCTCCACACCGAAAACATTTGTTCTCTGAAGGGTTCCAATTATTAGATGAATTGCAGTCACCTGAGCTTTCGAGTCCTGTCACAACTCACAAGTAGAATTTAATAAAAAAAGAATTTGCCTATGTTGTATTCTTGATGCATGAAATATACTAAGCCAAATTTTCAGAAAATAAAAATATAATAACAAAATATTACTAAAGTAGTATAAGTATTGCATTCACAACAGGCACATTAGTTGTCTATTAAAAATAAAAATAACTTCTGACCCAAAAAAAATGTGTCGTGGTCGACTCAACCCAATCCATACAAAATTATGAACTGTCAACACACATTTTGTGATCACTTTAACATAATTGCCAACTAAAAATATTATTTTTGTAATTACCGCAATTTCTTCCTCATATAAAACAAATGCTTGAGTGAAAAATTCATAAGCAACTGGTTCTAGATCACAGTCATTGGCAGCCTGAAAAAAGAATGTAAAAAAATCTTGAGAACATTAAAAAACCAACTAGCTTGTAATAAACAGATAAACCAAATTTGTCAAATCATCTCAAATAATAACCTTGGTCTTGTAACTCCAAGGGCTTTGTAGAAGTACAGGTGGCAATTTTTGTGTGCGTTATGCAGGTTGGATGATGGGTCAAGAGCCAAGACAAACTTTGGTACATGCAAAAACACGTTGGGTTGACCCAATTACTAAAAAACTTTCGTTTCCATTTTTTTTATATAAAAACTAGTGCACCAAATATGATTAAAAATTGCATATTTTGGCAACTTTAGTAGTCTACTAAAATGATTCAAGGTCGATACATTAAAAATACACTTTGGTTATATATACTAAAAAGGTAAAAAATACACTTTAAACAACTTTAGACTCATTTATTTGCAAGGGACTTTTTTTTAACTCATCATAAAACGAAACCGCAAGTCCCCAATCAACCCATCATATGTAAACCGGTTGAAATTACCACACATGGAACTTTTACAATAGTACAAAACTCTGTTCAGGGTACTTTACCTCTGCACATTGTAAGTACAACCTCAAGGCCAGTTCAGGTGCTGGAACATATGAAAGTGCCTCAATCATCTGAAATGTAAAAAGCACTAATGTTATAAACCAAATGTTAAATGGTTTAAAGCAATATTTTGAAAATTGTGTCATGTCACTAGAATATGGAATTATGGATCAAGATATATAACTGGAAAGTAGCTTAAGAAGTGCTAACAAACAAGCAAACACATATGCCATTGTCTTAGCGTAAAATGAAATGGTCTATAGACTTGATTTGAACATAATCTATTACTTACGTACAGACGTTATCGTACATGGCCATGCAGTAAAGTTTTTTCTGCCACACAGTTCTATGGAAAAAAAAAGGATGACAAATTAACAGGTGAGGCAATTTGGATCTTACTTATGAAAGGGTCAATTTGGGTAATGTGTGCATGCTCCTATTTTAGTTAATTGAAAAAAAACTACTATAATAATGTGGCTTTTGTAATCATTTACGCAACTATCTTTTGAAAATATGGACAAAAAAGCGTTTGCAGTTCCAAGTGAACCAATTTGAGCTATTTTAAAATATATTTACACCTATGTTGCCATCTCTGCAAATTATCTTAGATGTTGCAAATAAGGTTGAAGGTTCCCAAATGTATTTTATCATTAAGAAAAGCTACCTGATTTAAGAGTTGGAAAATTTTCTTAGGAGTTGCTGGATCCTCTTCTCCTGCTAGATCTCCATCATGGATTTGCAATCGACGAATAAGCTGCAGATAATATATGATTAATATGAGTACATCAAAACTATTTAGCTGAATATTTAACTGCGTACCTTTCACCATCCTTTATTCCATCTTGATCATCCACCCAAAACAAATGTGAGCAAGCGTAAACCGCTCTGCATTGATCTGGCTTTTTTAGAAGTTTAGCTGAATACTGAGTATTGGAATACATGTGTTATTGGATGAAAATTTGTGAGAACGGAATAAATTATACGGGGTGAAATTAGCTTTTTACCCCTGTGGCCTTATGTGTCAAGGTATCCCTGTTCTCCACACCGAAAACATTTGTTCTCTGAAGGGTTCCAATTATTAGATGAATTGCAGTCACCTGAGCTTTCGAGTCCTGTCACAACTCACAAGTAGAATTTAATAAAAAAAGGATTTGCCTATGTTGTATTCTTGATGCATGAAATATACTAAGCCAAATTTTCAGAAAATAAAAATATAATAACAAAATATTACTAAAGTAGTATAAGTATTGCATTCACAACAGGCACATTAGTTGTCTATTAAAAATAAAAATAACTTCTGACCCAAAAAAAATGTGTCGTGGTCGACTCAACCCAATCCATACAAAAATATGAACTGTCAACACACATTTTGTGATCACTTCAACATAATTGCCAACTAAAAATATTATTTTTGTAATTACCGCAATTTCTTCCTCATATAAAACAAATGCTTGAGTGAAAAATTCATAAGCAACTGGTTCTAGATCACAGTCATTGGCAGCCTGAAAAAAAGAATGTAAAAAAATCTTGAGAACATTAAAAAACCAACTAGCTTGTAATAAACAGATAAACCAAATTTGTCAAATCATCTCTGTAACATCCGGCCCCTCATACCACCAATATTGTCCGCTTTGCTACATCAGAGCTCACGGATTTGCTTTTGGTTGCCGGGTGAAGCCTTCTCAGGATGGTCACCCATCCTAAGATTGCTGTCATCCGAGCACGCTTAACTATGGAGTTCTCCACTCATCCACTAACATTAAGCCCCAAAACGCGTTGTTGGTATTTGAGGTCGGACATTCCTTATAAATCCCAGATCTCTCCTGCCCACGGCCGATGTGGGATTTGCCTCTTTGATTTCTATTGTTTGGATAAGACCCATCTTAGTGTGTTAAGACTCTTATTATTTTTCAGCATGCCTTTCTATTTGTAACACCCTAGGCAAATCCCACATCGGCCGTGGGCAGGAGAGATCTAGGATTTATAAGGAATGTCCGACCTCAAATACCAACAACGCGTTTTGGGGCTTAATGCTAGTGGATGAGTGGAAAACTCCACAGTTAAGCGTGCTCGGATGACAGCAGTCTCAGGATGGGTGACCATCCTAGGAAGGTTTCACCCGGGTAACCAAAAGCAAATCCGTGAGCTCTAATGTAGTAAAGCGGACAATATTGGTGGTATGAGGGGCCGGATGTTACAGTACATGGACACAGGAATGTCATCCCACATTACCTCGAATCCAGGTAAAATAACTACTCTTATTTCTTTTAATCCTCAACCTATTTTTATCGGTAACGACCAATGTTTACCAATTAAAGGATCCGGTAATGGCTTATATAAACTTCCAAACAAAACGTACACCCTAAATCGTATCATCCACTCTCCTCAAATTAATAAAGATCTTTTATCCATCCGTAAATTTACAATTGATAATCTTGTTTCTATGGAATTTGACCCTTTTGGTTTTTCTTTGAAGGAACTTAAGAACGGACGCCTCATTTCCCGTCACAATAGCACCGGGGATCTCTATACATTCACACCATCTGCCTTTACATTACTTTCATCCTCATCCACCATTCCTTGGCACAATCGACTCGGGCATCCCGGTGCAAATGTCTTAGATTATTTAAGTTGTTATTGTGACACCCTACCCGGTGGCGGAAAACACCGGGTTGTCAAGTGGGTTGGATATCAAAGTACAAAGCACATGGCATCTAAGAAATATATTTTAATATTATTAAGCATTCAATGTTGTGACGTAACAGGCAATAAATAGTCTTAAAAACAGGAAATAAATCCGGAAACAAGAACGTCATTGTTTTTATTATTTTCTAGGTCCATGGCATCCTACGTGTCAAGCAACCGAAACAACTTCAAACGCCACCTGAAATATGATTAAAATAAGTTAGCTACGAGAATAGCTAGTGAGTAAAAACACAGTAAATAATACATAGTATGAAATCCGAGATCATTAGAAACATGTTGCGCAAGCTCATGTGTATAGCAATTTCGCCATATTACACAACCGTGACCATAGAATCACATAGAAACAAAGAAACATATACCCCGCAGGGTAACTTTTAGCAACGGGTCATGAGAACCACTCATGTTACAATTAATGATAACTGTCGTCTAACCGTCATTTAACCGTCCTTTAACCGTCAATTTAACCGTCTCGATAAATCAGTTATCAATAATTGTTTTAGCATCTAGAGGCATAGCAACATAGTAACAAGTATCATAGGATAGTATCTAGTAACCAACACATAGAATCAACAACAAGAATCGCCGGCAACACATCACCTAACGTGCCATAAAGTGTAGGTGGGTTTGTCAGATCGTTAGCGCTAACATCGTACCGGTGGAAATTACGTAATAATACAACTACTTTTAACTACCACATAAGATTGCATCAAGCGGCCGACAAGATTAACATATTTTATGATCTCATTTGAAAATAGAATCAAAAAGAAAAGAAACCGTAGTTTAGTAATAAGAATCATATTTCAGTCCCAAAGCAAAAATAGTAAAATGGGAAGTGAGTTTACTCACCTGGACAATAACGATAATAGCAACGCAAGAAAGTACTAGAGAGAATCGAGGATTGCCCAGATATTAGAATCACCTAATTAACCGGGAAAACCCAATTTAGAAATGAAGCAAGTAACGTAATAACTAGAATCAAGAAACTAGAACTTCTAGGGTTTCGGATTTGGGAATTTAGGGTTTCAAAATACAATTGGAAAAATTTAGGGTTTTAACATACCAATTGGGAATTAGGGTTTCAAAATATAATTTGGGAATTTAGGGTTTTAACGTACCAATTGGGAATTAGGGTTTCAAAATATAATTTGGGAATTTAGGGTTTTAACGTACCAATTGGGAATTAGGGTTTCGAAATATAATTTGGGAATTTAGGGTTTTAACGTACCAATTGAAAATTAGGGTTTCAAAGTATATATTTTTATAATAATCAATTTCTAGTTTTATAATTGGTATAATATTTGTACACAATTTTAAGAAATATATATATATATAACTTAGAAGTAAGGGGTTAAAAAGTAAAAATTAAATAGAGGTGGTCAGTGGGACTCGAACCCACGACCAAACGCGCCACAACCCGTAGCACTATCCGCTGGACCAGGCGCGCTTTTTGGTTTTTAATCTGATTGTCAATAGCTTTAACGTTTTCAACCCAAGAACACCCATTTCATAGTACAAGCCCTAGAACAAGAAAATCCCAAATTCGTTTGAATCAGATAATCAAACCCGAATTAAAGATAGGGCTTTTAATCCCCATTAAATTTCGAGCATTTTGACATATTGAACTTACTTGGATTCGATCAGATTGAGACGATGAAGATGAAGAATAAGAACGACGGTCTTAAGATCAAATCGATAAGTAGAAGCTGTTAGGATCCAATTCAACTTCCAGATTCCTTCAACGTGATTAGATGGATAAAACCCCTATATAAGTTTCAGATTAGATCAATGATTGAATGGCTACCCATTGATGAATAAACTCAGATTGAAAACGAACCACTTACAGAATGTCGATGATTGATGAGAGAAATTGAAGTTGCAGATGGCTTAGACGAGTAAAGAGGAATGTGCAGATGGATTGAATTGCGTTTTGGTTAACGGTTTGATGCCGAATGGTTTTGAGTTTAGTGTGAAAAGAAAAATGGCAATTGAATGAATGATTTGGATCGATTAGATTCAATTAACTGTTGGAATTGATTTCGAGATGCCGAGAGGACGTCTGGTATTGAATGGAAACATAAATTGATACGTTAAGGGTCGATTTGATGAAATGGGTTTTTGAACCGATTTTGTTTTGCTAAATTGATCAACGTATATGTGTTTAGCAGTCGATTAAGTGTTCGAAACTTACTTAGAATAGTGCTAAGATGATTTGTATATGTTTGGTTTGTTGTAATGTGCAAAAAAACGGGTTTTTGAGTCTCGCCGGAGATGGGAATTTTCCGACCAAACTGGCCGGAATTTGTAGTCGCCGGAAGTACGGGGGGGGGGGAGAAAGGCTGGTTTGAATTTTAATTTACACAAACAGCCCCTAACCTTGTATTGGTTTTAACTTTTGCCCAAAACTTTCAAAACAAGTTTTAATATTTACATTATTGCCCCAAAGTTAGTTACAAATTATTTCAACCAACTAATTTAACTGGGTTGAGACGGAACGATTAATTAAGCGACGGTTATATACGTTTAGCTTGATGGTGACGTTGTAGAAAATAACTTGATCGGATACATTGCACAACATATTTATTTAAATAGTTTATTCTCGAAACGTTACATTTATAAATAAAAGAGTACGAATACAGTTTTGGATAGAACTTTGGGTTCGAGCCGGGTCTTCGGGTTTGGGTCCGGGGCAGATATCACAGTTATGGAATTTTAAGTGTAATAAGACTATTGGGTCATTTTTTGTCAATCTTGCCAACTATATAATAGTAAACGTTTGCCTTTCTTTGATTCACCGTCTCGTACATTTAAACCATTTGATATTATACATTATGACTTGTGGACATCACCTGTGCAAAGTAATTCAGGATACAAATATTATATGGTATTAATCGACAATTTCACCAATTACATTTAGGTCTACCAGCTAAAATACAAATCTGAGACATTCCCCACCTTTGTTAAATTCCACACGCTAATAAAAACTTCCCTCATTAAAACATTTCAGTGTGACCTTGGCGGTGAATTCGACAACAATAACTTCAAAAAAATTTCCCACACAAATGGCCTCCTCTTCCGATTCTCATGCCCACAAACATATCAACAAAATGGCCGATCCGAATGAATGATTCATCGCATAAACGACAACATCCGTGCTATTCTTGTTCACGCCTATTTACCATCCACATTCTGGGTTGAATCTTTACACACTACCGCCTATCTTCATAACATCCTTCCATCTAAATGCCTAAATTTTCTTACCCCCGCATTCGCCATTTACCAACGCCATCCCACATACGACCACCTCCGTGTCTTCGGATGCGCTTGCTATCCCAGTTTATCCTCCAAGCAAACTGATAAAGCTTTCACCCCGTTCCAAACCATGTGTCTTTCTAGGCTACCCGAGCGATTTTCGTGGTTATCGTTGTTACGATCCAACAACTAGCCACGTACATATTTCCCGTCATGTCATTTTTTACGAAACATCTTTTCCATTCACTACATCCCGCACACCTCACAGCTACACTTTCCTCGATGATGAACCCCTTACATACCATCACCCTTCATTCGCTCTTCCAACTACCCCAATTAACACTACTGCCAACGATCCACCACAAAAACCACCTACTACACCCCTTTCGTCCCACACCCATCCAAGCCCAACACCAAATCCAACCCCAACACCTCTTGGCCCAAAATCTTCTACCCACCAACCTTCACTCGTAGCCCAACCCAGTATAACTACTTCCATCGCAACCCATGTCCCCACCAGTGCACACCACATGAATACTCGGGCCAAAAGTAGCATACACAAACCAAATCAAACACTGCAATCTATATGTCTCTCCCATTTCACACTTCCCCATATCATATCTTAAGGCATTTACGGATCCTAATTGGTCACGGGCTATGCTTGATGAATTTAGTGCTTTGCAAGGTAATCAGACTTGGGAGTTAGTTCCGCGACCAATGAACAGCCCGGTCATATGGTCTATGTGGCTGTTTCGCCATAAGTTTAAATCAAATGGCTCCTTGGATAGGTACAAAGCAAGGTTGGTATGTAATGGGAAGTCACAAACAATTGGAATTGATTGTATAGAGACATTTAGCCCGGTTGTCAAACCGACCACCATTAGAACTTTGCTCACTCTTGCAGTCTCAAAATCATGGCCTATCCATCAGTTAGATGTTAAAAATATGTTGCTCCATGGTTCATTACAGGAAATGTTTTTCATGAAGCAACCACCGGGGTTTACAAATCCTGAGTTTCTAGACCACGTATGTCGCCTCCGGAAATCTCTTTATGGGCTGAAACAGTAGGGATGGCAACGGGGCAGGTATGGGGCGGGTATAGGTAATCCCATACCCGTACCTGTTTAGAAATGAGTGTCCCATACCCACCCCATACTCGTCAGGTATATGTCGGGTATTTACCCGTCGGGTATCGGGCATACCCGCGGGTAATCGGGCATGCCCATTAATAACATAAAACTTACTCGTCGGACATACCCGTCGGGTATCTATCTAATAAATCAAAGTTTTAGGGGGGCAATTTTTGGAGGAAAAAATTATTTGTTCTATAATTGGTAGTTTTGGAGGGAAATTAAAGAAAAGATTTCATCACCATGCATGAGTTAATGGAACTAAATCTTTGAATATACTAAATATTTACAAATCATTAAGCATAATGGTTATAATTTCTTTATAAATTTTGTTGTTTAACCCATGTGTAACACATGGGTATTAAACCTAGTATAAAATACATCACAGTATCAAAATGAAATGACACTTCAAGTTACCATTGTATAATATTTAATAATATCATAATTCATAAAGAAATTAAAATTATAAAACGAGATACATAATATAGATATTAGTTAACAATATATCTAGCTAACATAAAATAAAGAAAACATAATATATAAATACAAAATATTAAATTATTTTCGGGTATGTTAACGGATAAACGGGTATGACTAATCGGGTCGGGTAAACGGGTATAGGAGGCAATCCCATACCCGTCCCATACCCGCGAAATTTTTTGTTTTTAATCCCATACCCGTTTACCCGTCCCCGTACCCGTCCCAAATGTCTCGGGTTTCGGGTTTCCCCATCAGGTTCGGGTTTGATTGACATCCCAATGAAACAGGCTCCACGGGCATGGTACAACAGGTTCTCAACGTTCATTCTTTCACTGGGATTTCGAGCAAGTGTTTGTGATACGTTATTATTTATTTATCAACATGGGAACAAATTGGCTTATCTATAACTTTATGTGAATGATATAGTTCTAACTGCATCGCAACCGTCTCTTCTGACCAGTATTATCAACAAACTCTCTAATGAGTTTCCATGTCTGATCTTGGAGAACTTCATCACTTCTAAGGCATCACTTTCACTATAGAAAATGGACATTTGTTTTTATCACATGCTCAATATGCTCGTGACATTTTACATCGCGCCAACATGTCTATTTCAAACCATGTCATACGCCGGTGGACACTAGCTCAAAGCTAAGTGAAAATGACGGGTCTCTTTTAGCCGACGGGTCTACATATCGTAGCTTGGTGGGTGCTCTTCAGTACCTTACATTTACCCGTCCGGATACCACCTATGCCGTTCAACAACTATGTTTATTCATGCATGCACCTCGAGACTCTCATTACACATTTATGAAGCGAGTTCTTCGCTATATTCAGGGTACACTTGATCTTGGATTATGCATCTCTGCTACTACATCACACTCTTTGACCGCCTACTCTGATGCAGATTGGGGTGGTTGTCGATGCAGATTGGGGAAGTAGCATTCACAAACCAAATCAAACACTACAATCAATCTGTCTCTCCCATTTCACACTTCCTCATATCATATCTTAAGGCATTAACGGATCCTAATTGGTCACGGGCTATGCTCGATGAATTTAGTGCTTTGCAAGGTAATCAGACTTGGGAGTTAGTTCTGCGACCAATGAACAGCCCGGTCATATGGTCTATGTGGTTGTTTCGCCACAAGTTTAAATCAAATGGCTCCTTGGATAGGTACAAAGCAAGGTTGCTATGTAATGGGAAGTCACAAACAATTGGAATTGATTGTATAGAGACATTTAGCCCGGTTGTCAAACCGACCACCATTAGAACTTTGCTCACTCTTGCAGTCTCAAAATCATGGCCTATCCATCAGTTAGATGTTAAAAATGCGTTCCTCCATGGTTCATTACTGGAAATGTTTTTCATGAAGCAACCACCAGGGTTTACGAATCCTGAGTTTCTAGACCACGTATGTCGCCTCCGGAAATCTCTTTATGGGCTGAAACAGTAGGGATGGCAACGGGGCAGGTATGGGGCGGGTATAAGTAATCCCATACCCGTACCTGTTTAGAAATGGGTGTCCCATACCCGCCCCATACTCGTCGGGTATATGGAGAAGGTACAGTTGGGCTGTTTCGAGTATTACACGTGCCTTCGTCCTCACAGTATGCTGACATCTTCACTATAGGGCTTCGCGTCATTTGTTAGAAGAATTTCGCTCGAGTTTGAAAGTTTCGTTTGACTCCCATTCCAACTGAGGGGGAGTATTAGCAGCTGATATATACTAGTTATATTAGGAGATAATATACAGTATATTCTATTAGGTATACTTATCACCTACCATGTTTAGAAGAGTTAGTTAGGGTTTTCTTATGCTATATATATTCATCATTGTAATCAAAAGAGATCATCAAATCAATAATAGTGTGAACACTTTCACTTCACTCCTCTTCTTCATTGTCCCCCATGTTCCGTCTACAGAAGCAACCGGCAACACCATCACCACTGTCACTATCATGTACGTTTCCAACCCTTACCATCACTCAGCGGGCGACTTCGACTACACCAAACAACCTTTTTTGTCCGGGTAAGTTTTTCTAATATTGAAATGGAGTCTAGGTAGTTTTGATCTTTGATCAAATATTAGAATTTGAGTTAAATGGTGATTAACTCTCATCCTCGGGTTAAAAATTGTTGAAGGTGCTAGAATTTAAAGTTACTTTAGCTACATACTGAAATGCTCCGAGTGTTAGTTTGCATATTAAGAAAATTCTTCGGTAGTTGAAGTGTTTAAAGTTTGGTTTGAAAACTGCATTATTAGAAATAGTTGTGTGGTTGAATATATTTTAGAGTTAATGGAGTATACTTGATTGACTGAACCTGCTCTGTTGGTTAATTGGCTACAAGTTTCAGGTTTAAAAAGCATGTGTCAGAGATTAGCCGACTTTAGTTGTGTCGCTCCGCACCAAAGTAGTTTCATTCCACTTTCTTCTTGAAGCCTCGAGGACGACTCAACGTTTAAAGCTTGGGGAGAGGTAGTTTCCATTCCATAATCTTTGTTCTTATTTTTTTAATACATTGCCTAGTTTAGTATTATCATGCATTGTATTAGGTTTGTTTCTAATATTTCTACATTGCGCATAGTTGTATATGGTTTGCATTTTTTTAACGTCGACTTTCATGAATTGTGACGGACGCAACCCCCGTCACATGGGGGTCCCTAAACCAAGTCAGGCAATCGCATACGTTATCTTAACCGAGCCTGTGTGGTGCATCTAAATTGACAGGACGCTCACAAGGAAAACCCCACAGTGGCCGGCGTAGCAACCGCTATCGAGGATCAAACCCCCGATCGTGGGTAAAACCTGATTGTCTTACCAGCATTAACTGGATCATTGACTGATGTCGCTGGAAAATGGGGCTTGTGGGAGTTGAACTTGGGACCTTTTAGTATACCAAGTAGCATCTGTACTACTCCACCCAAATTCCTTTGATGTATATAGTTTGCATTAGTTGTCACCAATGTTATTAAACTGGCCGGTCCGACCGCGTGAAGAAAGGTTTTGTCACATTTAATCAATCAACTTAACATGGACTAATTCCTATGAAACGAAAAATATGGGATTTTAGGGTTAAAGAACCATAACTAGCAAATTGGGTATGCGCTGTCAATAAAAAATTTTAAAGTCTTTAAGCATGTCAATTGAAAGTTAGCTTAATAATATAATCTATGCTCATAATTCTTATTCGAGACAAGAATATATGTATTTAACTAATGTCTTGAGCATATTAGTGTGTCTTAAATGAACTCGAATAATCTATTTCATGATCCCGGAACCGTTTAAAAACGTGGCCTTCCTGATCCCCTTCACTTGACTCATTCCTCCCTTCTTATGGGCTTGTGTAATGAGCTTTATCGCTCTTCTAAAATTGCCAATAATCTTCTAAATGGGCTACGTAAAGTTTGAGCAAAACTTTAAACATGACAATAAAATGATGTTGTCAAATATAGCCATGCACAAACCTGGTTTTTTTAGGAACCGGGTCCGGTTTTGGTCAACAAAGTCAAAAACCGGGTAGGGTCGGGTCCGGTTCTGGGTATGATCGGGTATTTGACCGGTTTAACCGGATTTTTTTGGTTCCGGGTAGGGTCGGGTCCAGGTTTTGACCGAGTTGAAGTGGAACCGGTTTCGGCAGTTCCGGTTCGGTTCCACTTTCTTGAAGGAACCGGAACCCATGTGTACCCTACAGTTCGGGTACATCAGATCGGTTCCGGAACCGGTTTTTTTGTGCATGACTAGTAAAATATCCAAATATGCATTACAAATTTGTAAATGTCTTCATTCAACTTTCTCAAATATCAATCTTCCAAAATCTCCTGCATTCACTCGTGCTCCAAATTAACTACACGGTGGTTGCTGCTAACCGTCAGGTGGACGGCGCTGGGAGCTCTTTCTGTTCTCCATCGCCACAAGACGATTCAGCTGAATAGTTACGTGGCTCTTTGTTTTTGGGAAGCCCATCCCTACCGTGTTCACGGCTCGGCTAGTCTGCTAACGTAAAACTAGCCCTACATGAAGTTTATGTATAAGTAATTGTCTGATAATGAGCAAAGATGTCGGGAATTCCACTACTACGGCTCAAAGCGACGAGAAGGACAATTGTAAAAATGTCATATTTGTCTAAAACGTGTTGTTTACTTTTGTAAAATGAAAATATAAGGATGCTCACCACAAACGTACGTCAGCCATAGATGGCACTTCGGCTGGGTGGTGTTGTCGTGGAGCAAAGGGGGGCAATCTGCACGTGTCGCATCCCGACCGTTGACGGAAACCTCGGGGCGAATGTATAAATTGTTAATAACTCATGATACTAAAATACTTGAAATAATATTAAATTTAATTTTCATTGATACAAAATATTTAATTCAACAATTAAACAATACAACATGAAAATGAGTCATTATTAATCTAGGCCAACATGTCCTAAATGAAACATCTTGAAAAGTCAGCTAAACTTCATTTCCTGAAATCATGTGAAAAGTAATATGACCAGCTAACGAATTAGCCGGTGAATAAACATAGGTTTTGCATACATATAATAATGAGATGATTCAGTTCACATGTAATGCTAATACTATAAATTGTGAGTGTGAACATAATATATAAACAATTTGCATAATCAATCATTTGGCTGATTAACTTACGTCCACTTAATCACACAAATTAAGTGTCGTGTTGAACCCAAGCTGATTAAATACGCATCCACTTCATGACACAGATTAAGTGTAGTGCTGTACCCAAACTGAAAAAGGCAGTTGTAATAACCACTCGAAAGTCATATGGGGTGGGCTTGTCAGGCCGATAGATCTATCATTAAGCTGAGGTATCTAATAATTAATGTTTATGCTCTTAATTGTATATCACATTATGAACACATATTTACAAGTAACAACATAAACATGGATTGAATTGAATTAAATGAAATGGATAAGAATGAATAAAAGTGAATTGATAGTTGTCACATGATTTCCCCCAAAATAATAAAGCATGTCACGCTCGAGTGCTCAAGCAAACTAGTATGACTAGAAAAAAATCGAGATCAAAAGTCCTATCACACTCAATTCCTTGGGATTTGAACACATGTGATCAGACAACAGCTCAAATTAATAGGTTACGATCCGAATGCAAGCATGATTTACCTAGTCGAACAAAGGCAACATGGATGGTAAATGTTTTAAGGAATAGCCAAATGAACGGACATGATAGGTTGTGCTCGTTGAGCCTTTACAAGACTACACCAAGCCTAAAGGCAATGCTCCTTGACTACAACCTAAATTAAACTAATACACTAAGAAAACGATAAATGAACGACTAACAAAAGAAAAAAAAGATTACCTCAAAGAAGCTTTACAAGCGAGCAAGTCTGTATGGCAACACTTCCTCGTCAAAAGAATAAAAAAACTACGCAAAACACCCAAAAAGGTATTGCATTTGTGGAACCACCAAAATTTAGCTATTCTACTTATTTAGACTCAAATTAGAAGTTGCAAGCTATAAGTAACCAAGCAAAGGTATTTAGACTATCCATATTCATAACCTAACTCAACTCAACTTTTTAATAAAAAATTAATTTCTCTTTGATCCACATACACAATCCAATCATACATAACTTTTCACTATCATTAACAAGTAACAACTCAATCTTAACTACCTTTATTAAATAAAGGGGCATTTACATATATCCCCTTCTTAAGATCATTTATTACATATTTACCCACTTCTTAAATTCAATTACATATTTCCCCTTCCTAAACCATATATATTACATACTAGGTTAACACCCGTGGGTACCCACGGAATGAAACCATAAAATGTAAATATTGTTTTCTACTATTAAAAATAGAATTAACATAGACAATACGACATAAAGTATGTGAATATGAAAATTGAGAAAACAAAATAGCATACTGATGTTTTTCAAACAAAATTAGACGGACAATAAGAATTTGAACTTAAATATTCTTTTCTATCACCAGGGAACATAGACACGATACAATCATTAATATATTTTTTTTTGAATAAACAATCATCATTAATATATTGATGATGCAAATAAAAATTATATTGATAGAAAATGTATTCTATAACACATCCTAATTAACATTGTAAAGATCCATTGCATGATTCATGAATATAAACATTGTATTAAGCCACAACTGCATCCTTTGAGTTGTTGTGCTTGTAGAATTACTCGTTTTCCACTTTAGAATATGAACATGTGCACTAATATGAGGGTATTAAGTTGTCATTACACATGCAGCATGTGTGTTCACTTCTTGTCTGATGCAAAGCTTCACAAATAGCATACCGACAATGACTGTCTACATTCTTCAAACCGCCATTTAAAAACAAACCACAAGAATTAAACCTTTTCATTTTCTGTTGAGGTCCATTAACATTATGGATCCATATCACATCTCCAACACCGACTTTGAAAATAGTAATACTGATTTCCTACAAAGCAACATCGACAACCTGGTTTCCATTAAAAAGTTGAATATCTTCATGGACTTAAATGAGTAAAAAAAATTTTTAACAAAAGTATGATAAATACGGAATTAAAACTACAAACGGGTTTATTAATGAATATTGCACTGCACTAATGATAAAGAATATAATTGTAACTTGTCATCACTAAAATAAAATATAAAAAGTTGCATTTAGTAATAAGAAATTAAGAATAAAACTTGCTTCTCCAACAAAACACCTATGAATATTAGCTTAAAAGACAATGAGTACCATCTAATGTTAGCTTAAAAGTGTACAAAAAAAATTTGCACATATAACAACTCCACCTCATAACAAAAGCTTTGTTTACACCGAAGTTGTGTTCATGCATTATGTCCTAAGATAACGTACACTTAACATGAAATCTAGAAACTTAACCCCCTACCATGAAATCTAGAAACAATAATCAATCATAGCTTTAACCCTTTTTTTGTTTGCAGTAATGTCATGTTTTGATCTAACGGGTTAATCAGAAATCCAATTTTTTAATCCTTCTTATATATTTAACTTAATTGTTTGACAAATTGCCTAACATATCCCTGCAACTATATGCAAGTCAAAATTGGTATGTAATTCTATTAGTGCTTTTAATTGTAATCCAGGTAAACTTTTTTTTACCTTTGCGATTGCTAAGGCTTTGTTTATGTTGTTGCATGTTTGAAAGTTAAATGTGCACAGCAACATTGATATATATGGTTGAAGCAGAAACCAAAAAGCCTAATCTGACATTACTATTAATCTAAATTACTAATGTTTGCTAAAATGCCTAATTCGTTTAACGCAAAACAGAAAATGCATGGTCAAGCCATTCCACCTTCACACCTACATCTATAGAGTAATCTCCATCTGCATTATAAAAACATAGAAATATTATTCATATTAGTTAAGAAATTCAACGATGCTATCTTACTCTTTGGCACAGTCAATAATCAACATGTGCTTTAACCAAAAGACTGCCATTATTCAGTTTTGCAAAATATCCAATTTAATACCCACATGTGTGGAACTGTGGAATAGTATGTTAGCGGTGATAAATTTCTATGTAAGATAATAGAATTAGATGCAAAGAACAAAACAATTGTAGAATGAAATTACCTGGAAAATCACCATATACTTCACATATGCAAATCTTGAAAACTATGTAGATGTTTCTCAACATGCAGAGATTACCTAGCGCAAATGCATTATAACATGTTGCAACACGACACGTGTCACAATCCTCCATAACTATGCATCCATAGTCTGTTCAGTAACCTGTAAATATGTAAGAAAGTAAGTCATGGTAAAAATCACAACTATTTGTACCATAAATTTAGCTAATTTGGAGGTTATTGAGCTACCTTACAATTTAACCTCAAAACAAAAGTAACAAAAGTATAACACCTTGATGAATCGGTTGCTAAATCAGTTTTGATTTAGTCTTTGAATCACCAACATCTTACGCTTAACAAAAGTAGTCGACATACCGTGATAATTATATAATATCACAGTCCCTGAAATACAATAGCAACACTTAAATCAAGTTAGCAGCTCAAATATTCAAAGATATAGAAGTTTTTAACACTCATTCACTTACAAATCTTGCTTATCTATCTACATGTAGTACCGAGAAACTGAAATCAGATTATTACCTGTTGATTATGAGTCGCAAATCAGTCAGCAAAGAACAATATAGTTGTTGAATCGCAACTGCAACACTCCATATTCATCATCACGAAACTAATGAAACCAGATAATTTATCACTTAATTGCCACCGTTCATAAAAATAGTCAGATTATTACGCATGTACTCTTTAAGGGATGCATGTGTTAACCAATTTGATTTTCAAATAGCACTGAAATCCGAATTTCAAGTACTTTAAACAAAACAAAAACTAAATGTAGTTTCAAAGATAAAAATTATAATACTTTAAAACATGTGACCTTTAATTGCAACTCTTGCAGCTGAACAATCTTAAAAGCAAATGCAACATGAATACATGATGATGCAAACTTCATAACTTGTTTTGCATTTTTCATGAAGCATAAACAATCAGAAAACATACTTTTATCACCATTGAACATATAAGCAAGCCCATTAGTGTTCAACTAAAAAGCAGTAGGCTGATCATGAGCATCCTAGATTAAAAAAACATGTTTTGAATCCAATTCAGTTGGATCAATACAAAACTCACAACACACTTATATCAGTTATTAGAACACCAACCCTGATTCAATGTACCAAAGAAATAAAAAATTCAATTTACTACACATAAAGATGAAGTATTCAATGTTATAAAACCTTGTATAAGCTATTACTATAGATACATCTCATTCAAAATAGAAAAACAAAATGCATAGGTCCATAGAAATTGAAATAACCTGAGCATACTCTCCATCAGAACAAACACTAATTAGTGAGAACAAACAATAAACAGTCGATTGAAGTCAGAGTTTAGTTAGATTGCATAATTCGTTAATCAGAACTATTTTAAACAAACCTGAAGAAGAACTGCATCAAGACATGTTGATGAATATGGCGACAACGGCTTCGTAGCACCGAAACTGGTCTTTGATGGTGCGGGAGCCAACCGACCGAAGGATGATGTTGATCTGTTAAAACCCAGGGACTTGAAGAAGAGACCGACGATAGATCCAACAAACCATCTTCCAATCGTTTTTGTTAGAACCCAGAGATCGTCTACCCTAAAATCATCTACACAATGTTGTTAAATCATATTTGATTGTGGGTTAGAGATCACACTTGAAGATGACGATGATGATGATTGATTATCAGATAAAGAGATGGGAGAAATTCTGATGGAGGCGGAAGAAGGCAGAGAGAAAAGATAGATCTAGGGTTTGGATTATGAAAAGTGAAGCATTTGAGATGAAAAAAAAAGGTTATAAAAGATCCGCGAGTTTGTACCGGGTCAACCCGATGATCCGCGAAATGGTTGAGAATGAATGTGGTGGTGACACTTGGCGTAGTGTGGTGAGATGTGTTAGTGATTTATTAGAAGAGGAGATTTACCCAATTTCTTTAAAATAGTCTTTTGATTTACTATTTACCCTTAATGATCTTCATAAATATATTTTTATATTTTCTTATGGTTTGTGTAAAAGAAGGGGTAAATGAGTAATTTATTATGTCAAAGGGGATATATGTAATTAAACTTTAGGCTTGGGTAATTATGTAATTTATGGACTTAGGAAGGGGAAATATGTAAAAAAAACCTTAAATAAAAAATATAATTTATGATTTTGGTTTTTTATTGAAATTTATTAGAAATAAAAAATATATAATTTAGAAGATCTTTCGAAAATCTTTCGAACCAATGAAAAAACATCAAGTGTTAGAATGCATATTTTAAACAAATAATTTTTGACTTTTTAAATAATAATATTTATCATGTATTAAAAAATACATTTTTAAACAAACTCCATTTTTATTAATATTTATACCGGCACGTTCGTAAAAAATGATCAAGATTGTATTATTAGATTTTTAAAAATGTTAATTATCAGAAGATATTAATAAAAGCTATTTTATAACTAAATTAATTACAATGAGATATAAATAAAAAATAAACTTAAAAAAAACCAATGCTAATGTGACGTGTGTCACCAAACATAAAGCCTAACATTGCTTGCTTGAGCGACCAAATTAGGTGTACTTTTTTTTTCTTTTTTCTTTTAAATAGTGCCACAACCAGTTGGAAGTGACGTAGGGTCGGTAGATTCGGTTGATATAGGCATCCATTTTCAAAAGTCATGGGGAACATCAAAATGACACTGGTTAGATAGAAGGCTTTGTCACTGTGTTAGGAAACCTAGTGGTTCACCAATGAAGATGACTAGGTGTGAAATAGAGAAAAATGTTGGCTTTGGGGCGATGTGAGACGATTTCAAGGTAAGGATCACGTCTTGCAAATCAGCTACACACAACAAACTTGTTTTCGCGATTCCCGCTTCGTTATAACTCCGTTTCCCATGCGGTATTCGCCTACGTTCATGATTTTTAGAGAGTAATCTAGTATTCATGGTTTCGAGAATTGGGTTTAAACCTTGGATCTTGGTTCGGCTCAAAGGTTACGTTCTCAACCTTTTATTTGTGATTCCTACTTCATTTGGGCTCAGTTTGATTCACTGATTGAGCCTACTTACTCTTAGTATACCAAGTATATCTAAGAGCTTTGAATGATCCAAAGTGATAGCTCAAGAATGGAGAAAAGTTGGCAAGAAAGTCACCCGAAAGTCACCTTATGTCAAACTAGGAATCCAACATGTAGAGCTTTTTACTTGCTATCCTTTACATCTAAGTCTTCCAAAACAATGTCCTAAGGAATATATAATGAAGCTTGGATGATAAGAAGGTCTGGATAAAAGTGTTAAGTGTGTTCACAAAGCCTCCAAAGTGTTTGATCAACTTAATTAACGATTAAATTATATAATTGAATGTAATAACTTAACTAAATCTAAATGATATAATTACTTTTATTTTATGATAAGACGAAAAAGTTTCATGGATCCGATTGGGTTCGGGTTTGAAATTGAATCGGGTATGGATCTAGGCAAATGTTACAGCATGTCACCACAAAAGAAGGAAGAAGAGGATAGAGGTGGACCCACATTAAAATTTTAAATTAAAAACGGATTTTTTATTTAAAATAATAGTTTGATAGGTATATAGAAAGGATGATGTTCCCATGTTGAGAAAAAGTGTTTTTGTGCTGGGTTTACATGTGAGAATGACAAAAGAATCTAGAATTTTTTAAATAAAGAAGCATAGAATAAAGAGAACTAGTGTTTTTCTAACGTCCTTTCACGGCGGACACGTGGCAATGTAACTTGAACGTCGATCTCTTCACGCTAAAAATAAGCGGGTTTAATCTAAATGTAATTTTTGTTTGGCTTAGAATAGTATCATTGTTATGGCTTCGAATTAACTTTACTCAAATATTTGCCACACAAAAAAACAATATCAGTTTTAATTTCTTCATCACAACCTTTATCTATCATTGTCATGTATATTAATGATCAAACGAAAAGAACACACTTTTTCAACTAAAAGAAAACCTTGCTCAAATTAATGAAGTAGACAACATGCTTAAAATGCATAATGCATCTTTGCAACTGAAAGCAATGAACATCTGGTCATCATCAAAATAATGATCCAGCTCAAATAATGACATGTTCATCATCACAACCATTAAGGGCAACCGAAGCAAGACCAAAATCGATATATAAACTAAGGGTACTATAACATAAATGCTCACAATTAGATTGCAATAAAAATCGAATCTCGTATATATCTCTGATGAACTAATATTCATCGTCAGGCTCAACTAATCATCGTCGCCTTTCACAAAGGACATGAAGTCCAAAATCCAAGCAAGGATGTGTTTGTCATCACGTTCGTCAATGGTTAGCGAAAACCAATACAAAAGTTAATACAAAACATGATTCGAATTGCAATTTATTCTTGGCTGCAAAGAAAGTAACTATGCGAAAGAACCAAAACAAACATTTTCTGGCATCATTGTTTATAAAATCTGAATCATTAAGTGCTGAATGGTTAAAAGATCTAAACTATTTAGGGGTTGTTTGTTTCACCTCTTGATGGTTCAATTCAGTGCTTAATCATTCAGAGCGTTTGTTTCATAAAAAAATGAGTCTCTGAATGGTTCAGTTAAGTACTGAATGGTTAAGAGATTGAAAGATGCTGAATGAAACTGAATGAAGCATGTACCAAACTCATCATCATCTGAATTCTGTATATATTTTTTTTTTTCTCTAGACCAAATGCATAACTTTTTCCTTAAAAAAACCCTTTCAATCCCTTCCCGCTGTTTTCTCATCTCATATATCCATTTGTCAAAACATTATGCATATCATTCATTCTCTTGCAACCACATTTAATTCTTCACAATTCTTCTTCCTTAATTAATGTATCTATACATGCTGGAGACGAAACCCTAGCTTTGTCAAAAACCCCCAATATCATCGTCATCTTCGTCGATACTTCTTCACCTATTGGTATACTCTTAATCATTCACATTTTTCATCATTAATCATCTTGTTTCCTACCTGCAATCGTTCGTTTGCCTTGATTGAACAGATAACAATTCAATGGAGGGCACAGAGCATCCGAAACCTAGAACAGCTGAGGAGGTTTTTAATGATTTTAAAGGACGAAGAGCCGGTTTAATCAAAGCTCTTACCACCGGTATGTTTTTATCTCACTTTTTGCGTCTCTTTTTCTCGTTTAATTGTTAGGGTTTGTGTTTTTGCAGATGTTCACAAGTTTTATCACCTCTGCGACCCTGGTTAGCTCTTTTATTCGTGTTTGTGTTTTATTTCATTCGATTTATTAAGTGCTGGTTGAATGTTTTGAAACTAACTGGCTTATGTAGCTTAATTGTTGGTTATTAGTTTAAAAGTTTTCGTCTTGTGCTGCAGAGAAGGAGAACTTGTGTCTGTATGGTCTTCCAAGTGAAGGATGGGAAGTCAATCTGCCTGTTGAGGAGGTGCCTCCTGAACTACCTGAGCCAGCGTTAGGTATTAACTTTGCTCGAGATGGGATGCCGGAGAAGGATTGGTTATCACTTGTTGCGGTTCACAGTGATTCATGGTTGCTCTCTGTTGCTTTCTATTTTGGTGCTCGTTTCGGCTTTGGTAAGAGTGAAAGGTAATATTTTTTTTAATTGAAATCAAAGTCGTATGTCTTTTTATTTCTTATGTTTATTTATTTAAGTATTTTGTAATGGCCTGTCTTTGTTTGCTACTGCCCCTTTTTGTTAAATCCATTTTTCATTATGCAAATCCTGTATTCAGTTTTCTAAATCTGTTGATACCTATTTTCTTAAGGATCTTACTTCAAGTAATATAAGAAACTAAAAAAAGATTGATGAATACATCCAAAAATGACACAGCTATCACTTACGTCTTGTAAGACACTCCAGTTAAGTTCTATTGTTGTAGCTTGACGATTTTTATTTAGTTTTTAATTCAGATGTTTTACAAGTACTTTTTTAATTCACATGCTTCAGTCTTCAGCTTTTCTGTTTTTATCATCACGACCACCATTAATGCTCTTCCAAGGAAGATGTAAATGTGTACTTATGTTCTGTGTTTGCTGGAATGTGATAGCAATAAATAAAATACAAGGTAGTTGGAAGATTTTCAGAGACGTTATTTATTTTTCCTTTTTAATTCTCAGCCTCCTCGAGAAAGTAAGCAATTATTACCAGGCCATGCATATGGTTTAAGCACTAAAAACTGTCCTGCTTGGCTACTTGCACTTGTTGTCCACAATGTTTTGAGCTATACCTTTGTGTGGTCTTTTAGTTGTAATGATCAACAAACACGAAAAGAAAGTGTCGGGGATAAAAGGTTTAAGCTCTTTCATGAGAAAAAGGAAAAACTTACTAAATTTACAAATTAAAGTAGGGACTAGGGTCAAAACCTTTGGTAACAAAACCTTTATTGATTTATGTCTTAAGAATCTAATTGGTTAAAATATCATCCTTATGTATTTGAAAACTATACTGCAGGTCCAGTCAGTTTTTTCTCTAGTTTAATGTTGACTTGGTGGAAATAAGTGAAACACATGTTCCTTTTTACCCCTAGAAAGTTGGCCAGGAAGAGAATAAAAACGGATAGGATCATAGGACCCATTGTGTTAGTCAATAACAGGTATAGCCTAAGCTCACAAGTCACACCAGATTTAGTGGAAAATAGAAACTGTGTTTTCTATGTGTTTATAGTTCACTAGTGAAGGGTCTAATGGTTTATAGAGGTGAAAATCAGTGGATCATTGAGTTTTACACAGAGGGGTATAATTTGTAAGTCATGCAGCTTATTTTACTGATTTGGGTATAATTTGTAAGGCATTGGTGGCAATTCAAGGAAATGCTTGAGAACAAGAAGCCACGACAACAATCGGAGATGAAAACATTTTGATCCCATGGTGGCATGGTCTGCTGATTGCCAGAGGATGGCACTTCAGTTGCTACTGAGTGGGGGTATATATAGCTACAAGGAGTATGAAAAGCAGCAGTCACTTGCTTTAGTTAAGTTACTATGTCTGGACTGACACATCTCAAGACTCAAGTGGCTCTGATTTATTCTTAGATGTCCTAATTATTTCTTAAATCCATACAGTTTAAGAGGTTGAAACATAATAGAGTCCTAAGTTATGTATACATTTCATGTCAAGTATAAAAACATTGATTGGGGATTTGATTCATGTAGCGTAGGGAGCAGGGAATACGAAACCTTGTATCTACTATCTATTCAGGTCATATTTTAAGTCTATAAACATTGAGGGTGGCTGTTTATAGTTTTGGTGAATCTGAAATTTCTGTAAATTTTTTATTGGGTTTCTGTGGAAATATAATTGCTTTGCTCATGCATCTTATTTCACGGTATCCAAATCACACTTGGTGCATCATCCTAGAGTTATAGTAAATGGGAGATGGGATCACTACGCCACTACGGTCGACAGACCATTTGAGATATGGGGTAGGAATCAGTGTTTTTGAGGTACAAGATAGACTTTTTGATTGATTGGAGATTTGATTCATGCAGAGTAGGGTACTTTCACCTGTGTTTTTATCGAATTTACATACATGAGAAGGAACTTCTTTTCATCATGACCTTGTATGCTTTCATAGACGAGTGACCAATATATGCACTTTTTTGTTGTATGCTTCATGTAATTACGGTTAAACTAGAACTGCTGTCGTAATATTTTGTCGAAATTATTACATCTACCCCTCAACTTTCATAATATCATATTAATCCAAAAAAATCATAGTATTTAAGTATTCACCATACTCATTTTCACATTTATAACATCTACATCAATCCCTTGCGTAAAAAGTATTTAGAGTATGACTGTATCAGAGTTTAAAGCGTAATGAGAAGAATGAGTGTATTTAATGAAATTGGTAAATATGAAGTTTTGTGCGTGTTGAACGTGGATTTATCATATTTATTGTGATACTGTGCAAGTTTTAAGGGTGTATATGAAACTGCTCTATTTTTTGTTGCTAGTGAGTAAAACTCCCCATGTTTGAGAAAACCTTCTATGTTGCATTCTGATACGAACCCAGCTCCCATGGAGCAGATTCGCATTATTTTCAGATCTAGATTTTACCCGGTCAACCCTGATTATGAATAGGGGGATGTAAAGGGATGAGAGATATTGAAAAGTTAGAGGGCAGGGAATGGTTGAGGGTAGTAATTGCCTCATTAGAAATTAGTTTTAAATACTTTATTTTTGTTGTAGTTATCTTGTCTTGGTTATTTGATATCTTGTTTAGTCAGGTTTAGGAGATTCCCCATCTCGAATTGGGTCTATGAGATTTCCCATTTCGAATCGGGCCTATCATCTTGTAATCTATTTTATTGGGTTCTATCACATTCTTATTAATACCTGCTTGATATTTATAGGAAGAGGCTTTTCCAGATGATAAACGATCTTCCTACTGTATTTGAAGTCGTGTCTGAAGCAGTTAAAAACCCTAAGGATCAGGTTAATGGCAGTAAAAGCAAGTCAAGCGCAAAAATTGTAAGTCCTTAGAAAGTGTGTTTTCATTTTTTAGAGATGTCACTTCCGAGTATCGACCCATTTACTTTTCCCATTTGTGTTTATCTCAATCACAGAATTGGGTGAAACATGTCCATGTTTTTAAATGATTTCATACAAAAGGTTATATTACACTATTGAAGTAAATGTACTAATGGTTAACCCATAACACTTTCTTGGGCAAAATGTGTTTTGGATCAACCTGACCCGTTCTTACCATACTAAATTACCAGTGTTGACCTGTTACCCAACTCGTGTACCTTACCATAGTGTATTGGTTTAACCAGTTTTATCTTTGCTTAATTCATATCAGTCAAGGGCTTCATCTGAATCTCTCCCCAAAGGAGTAAAGACGACTCCGCCACCCAAATATGAAAGTGAGATTGGAGAGGAAGAAGATGACGAACAGGGAGGAACCCTTTGTGGAGCATGTGGTGACAACTATGCAAATGATGAGTTTTGGATTTGCTGTGATATGTGTGAAAGATGGTTCCATGGTAAATGTGTTAAAATTACACCTGCGAAAGCCGAGCATATCAAACACTACAAATGCCCAACTTGCACCACCAAAAGGGCTCGACTTCAGGTGTAGCAACTTCACAAATATAAATCTTAACGTATATGATTTTCTACTTATACATTGTGGCCCAGATACTTAGATTTGGTTGGTTTTTTAGCACCTTGTGCAATAGCCTTTTGCTCTGGGTCAACTTTATTTGAAGTTTGTTAATTTGGAAGTTGCTGGGAATATATTCAAATGTAATTATATTCCATGCTACTTGATTTCTGCATTTGTTTTTTCATTTTTTTTTAACTTTCAACGTTTATTTTCGGTTACAAAGATGGAGAATTATAAATATGGTAATTTTTTTTGTTTGCTTCGATACTTGAGTACGTTAGTCTTGTGGCAGCGCTAAGGTTCATAATATTAAGAGTAAATTTTGGTCTTTGAGGTGGTCAAATTACGGTTTTAGTCCACTAGTTTGTTTTTTATTTTTCTAGTCTAGTAATTTCATACAAACTTGTTGTTTTAGTCCGTGTCATTAACGATCATCTAATTTTTTGTTAAATTTTGTGAAAAAATAATAATATCTCTAGATCAAAATGGTAATATACTCAAACTTTATTTTTATTATCATTAAAATAAATTACTAAAAAAGAACATCTGATTAAACTAAAAATAAAGCAACTAAAAATTTAATTTTAACATCCGATTGAATCACCGTTAGGGTTTAAACTGCTGATTGAAAACCGTTTAGTCGTTTGGAACACCAGTTCGAGGTGAGTTTACATCAGACTCGTATTCTCATCCCGATCAAAATCTATAAAACATTAGTTTGATATGCAAGAATAAGTTAACGACCGTCAAATGTTTTTAACGGCGGACTACTAGAGGCTAACAAAATTGAATTTGAGACCATTCTACAGAATAAATTGAGTTGGGATTTTCAATCAATAGGTTTTAATTGTGAGTATTTTAAGCCAACTTGACAACATTCTATAACAAACTTTAATGATTTGTTCCTTAACGAGAGTATTTTAATGGTTCTTTGTTGAATAATTTGATTCGGAACCGGAAAACAGTATCGAAAATCACTTGGATGAGTCGTGTAATCACCATCAGAACAAACTATTTGATTGGTACAATCAAATGTTTGAACGGATTAAACTTAGTCTTCAAGAATCGAATTTAAAGTTTTCAATGAGAAATCTTGTATCAAAAATTAGGAAGGAATCGGGTTCTTCTATGTATTTAAATCATCCAAAGTATGTGTTCGGTTCTACAGTTGGTAAGATTGAAGTTTAACTTTTTAATAATTCCTTTGAAAAAGTGTATTGCAGGTACATGATTTAAAGGAATTACCTATATGATTGTGAAGTGTTGTCGTATTTCAAAAGGTTGAGGACTTGGCCTTTATACAATCATGAGAGGATATGGACACACGACTTTAATACGTGTCAAGTTTATTGTTCTAGTTAAGTATTGGAATTTGTATGTATTTCATCCTCATGTATTCAAATGAGTTGATAAGTTCAATCCGTAGGACACTCTGATTCTCTAATATTTGAAATGTGTAAAATACTAAGATGGATATTCAATCGATTCGACATATTCATTTACGTGCAAATTTTGATTTGATTGTTTCGTTGTGTAAATTCATGGGTTACACTAAAATGGGGGAGGATTGTTGGTGATTTTAGTGTCACTGTCAATTTTATGTAATTGGAATATACACCGTGCTAATAAGAATTTAAACTATGATTTTATACGAGCAAGTCAGCGTAGACTACACGCTTGTATGTAAGACAAGTTTAGTTCCGATAAAGTTTAAAGTGTAAAAGTATATTTTATAAATTTAATATTAATTGTTTAATATTAAATCTACTTTGAATTCTAAGACTAAAAGGAACATAAATCGTTAACCAACTTATGGTTTTTAAAAGATAAGAAGAACATATCTTCTTACCTGATGTAAAAAGCCGATGTCAAAGTTTTTTAGTTTTGGGTTTCTTTCTTAAACTATTAGCACTCTCATTTTCAACCAAATCTTACATGCTTTTCGGTTCCTTTTGATTTTGATTTTTCCATAATCAAAATTGTTTTGATAGATTATCTCGGATTAAAGTTCATGAAACCCGTACATAATTTGTATACGTGGTCAAATATAAGATATTACACAAACAAAAGTATCACACATACTTAATTTTAATAAAAATATCATATTTATCTTATTTGTAAAGACATATATGATATTTTTATTTTTTCAGGGGCATATATGCTATTTTTAAAATTCACAAGGGTATATGTGAAAAGTCATTGATAACATGTTTATACTTGGCAGTTACAAACTTACAATACATATAAGAGTGGAGTTCTACTACAAAGTCCAACTTTTCTAGAAAGTCTAAGAAGCCATAAGATGATGAAAATAGAAGGAAGGGTAAAGATGTCAATGTCTCTATATTTTAAGTTTCATCCCATTTTTTTAAACGTCCATAACTTTTACATACGATATTATTTTTTTAAAAAAATTGCACCATAAAAACGAGCATTTTCTTATCTTTAAAACGCGTATAATCTACCTATTCTAATAATTGAGTAACACATCCACATGTCATCATTTTAACTACTCCACATAGGATATTGCTTAGGTGTCATGTTCTAAATTAATTTGATGGAGAATTTTTAGACGGGTCATGGTATGCTCCATATTCGAAATAACCCGATATGTTTAAATTAAAAATTCACAAATTATCATCAATTATCTCCTAACCCGATAAGTTCAAATACAAAATTTACCAATTATCATGATCCATATCTTAACCCGATATATACCAAGTATCATGAATTATCTCCTAACCTGATATGTTCAAATAAAAAACTTATCAATTGTTATGATTTAACCAAACCCGATATGTTCAAATTAAAGTTTTACCAATTATCATTAATTATCTCATAACTCGATATGTTCAAATAAAAAAAATAACAATTATCATGAATTATCTCATAACCCGATATGTTCCAATAAAAATTTACCAACTATTATAAATCATATCCTTTATCGTAACATATGATTTTTTATATGAATATATTTGTAAATATCTAAATTGATTTAATAAGAGATATGTTAAAAATAAATTTGATATATAAATTGAGTTAAAACCTATAAAATTAAAATCCGTGTAGTACACGGGTGCTAATCTAGTATTCATATATAAAAAACAAAAAAAAAATTCACGTTTTTTAGCTCGTTGTGTTATTTGTCAAGTCATTGTGTTATTTCTTCTACTCATTGTGTTATAACACAATAACCTAATGAAATAACACAGTGATCTGAAAATAACACAGTGATCTGAAAATAACACAATGACCTGATGAATAACACAATGACCTGACAAATAACACAACAAGTTGAAACATGAATATAACACAATGACCTGATGAAAATATAACACAATGACCTGATGAAAATATAACACAATGACATGATGAAAATATAACACAATGACCTGACGAATATAACACAATGACCAGATTAATTTAACACAATGACCATATGCAAATAACATAATGGCCCGGCGAATATAACACAATGACCTGACGGATATAACACAATGACCTGACGGATATAACACAATTGCAAACAAATATAACACAATGACCTGACGAATATAACACAATGAAAAATATAACACAATGTCTTAACTAATATAACACAATGAGTTGAAAAATATAACACAATGACCTAATGAATATAACACAATGAGCTGAAACTTCAAAAAAAAAATTCTTTTTGTATATATCAATATTATATGCGTTTTGAAGATAAAAAACGCTCGTTTTTTTGTTGTAATTTTTATTAAAAAGTATTGTCGTATGTAAAGTTATGGACGTTTAAAAAAGAGGATGAAATTTGAAAATGAGACAAGACTAATATACCCTTGGCCTACCATTTAAAGTTCTAACTATTTACCATTATGTCACCTTGTGTTTATGAGCCATTGATCTTCATTTAATATTAGATATAATGGTCGAAATTCCTTCTTAGACTTTCTAGGAAATTTAGACTTTCTAGTTGAACCTAATTCATGTTTGTCTTGAGCTACCATCCGGCTTCGTGTATGAGCCAAAAGGGTTTTGCGTGACATGTTAAAGGTTCATGTCCGGTTTTGCACTGGAACAGTTGGTGACGAATTTCGACTCCAATCAAATTGACCCATAAAGAGGGTTGTGGTGAGCCTCAACTGAGTTCGCAGTAATGATGGAGCTCAATGTCGACGGAAAACACATATTAGTATTAAAGATGGATTTTTAATCTCGGTCTTTACACCTTATATCTTGTCAACAACCTTAGGTTACTCCTTCATACTTTAGGGTGTGTTGTGATTAGCGAGACCGGGAGATTATCGAGTCATTTGAGTACCTTAGGTTGAGGTGAGATCGGGAGGTGATCCAAACTAGTAACCTGTGATTTACACAACCCTTGGGATTTTCTTAGAGGTTTTAATGAGACCGGGAGGTGACATGACATCTTTAAGGGTTTCTTGAGTTAGTCGTATTTTTAGGAACACTGTAACCATTCTATTGTCCAATTATGAGAATTTTGACTTGCATGTAGGATTCTAGACCTAGGTAGTTGTCCTCTATATTATATGAGTTTCTCTCCAGATAGAAATGTCTAAAGATTTATACATTTAAAGTTTCATTTTTTACAATTCCTCTTTAAAATTTCACTCATTTTTTTTATGCGAGTTATTTTCAACTTCATATGTAGTTTTCTCTTGATCTATCCCCTATATATAAGTTGCTTTATAAAAAATAATACATGTGAATGAAATCAAAATGTTTAAGCTCATTTTTAATAAAACTAATTAAAACTTATTAGTTATGATCAAGTAGGCTTTTAACTTACTAAGAAATCATTTTACTAATCCAAAGTGTTTGCTAGAAACAACTCATTTAACATATTATAACCCTTTTATTTTTATCTCGTTAATTTGTTAACATATACGGACATTTTTCTCGACTCACATAGGACATCAAAATCTTTAAAACCAACTCTGCTGATAAGATTTTTTATGTTCAAGATTGAGTGAGTAACTTTACTTAAAAAAGAGTTGAAAAAACAAAAACACGAAATGTACAAGGAGTGGTTTTGTAACTACAATTATTTATTTACTTTTATTTCTCAAGTTGAAGAAACACCCTTATCAATCAAAATCAAAATCAAAATCAAAATCAAAATCAAAATCATGTGTGTGTTGTTGTAAAGCTATCTACACACTATTCAAGCAGCATACTAAAGAATTAGAAATAGAATTAAAATGGTTGTTCACTTATCTTGTATCAACACCCAGGTCTATTGTCTGACTAAATCCGGAGAATCAAATTCAACAACACCTATTCACAGCAGAAAAGGTCTTATCTTTTTATTACCCACATTTTGAAGCTTCTTATACTAATAATTTTTATGAAATATATATATATATATATAGGTTTTGTTCGTCATGAACGCAAACCCCAGAAGCTGAATCTTGAAATTTCACCTCACAGAGCAGGTACTTTTCTTCTACATAAAAATTGGGATAATTTTGTGTAAATAATTATTCAACAAACCATCGCCAAAACATATGTATATAGATAGGGCTGGCTCTTATTTTGTTTATTAACACCAACATATATATTACTTCTAACTAGATTAGAACCAGTGGCTTAGAATGATAAAAACCAAAAGTGTTACAACTTCTTCAATGTTTGACTATCATTTCTTTTTTGCTCATTAAGTAAATAAATCCCAATTACCAAAATAGCTAGATGACACTTAAATCTCCAACTTAAAGTGGGTGAGAGTTTAAATCTCGTAAGCAAATTGGTGTAGTTTACGAGTAGATTAGTGGGTGTGTGAGTTGCCGTTAAAAATGTACGAAATGTAGCACGATCCGCTTAAAGTGGTATGTTTTGACCAAAGTCTTTTGTTTGACTTATTTGCCTAACCATGTTGCCACCTTTTGTCTAAGATATCAAAAATCAATAGAGTTCTTAATTTTTGTGCTTCAAATGAAGCAAGTTAATTTTATCTTGAATACATGAATCGTATTGGTCTATGTGATCCAGTTAAAGGCTCCTTAATTTCTTTATGATCACACAGTGTCTGCTGTGAGGTTAATGCGGATAGAGTTTGGTGGTGCCTTTGCCGATCTTTTAAATGAAAAAGGAAAGGGGTCAGGTGATAATGAGATGGGATATGTCGAAAGAACTCTCGGATTTTGCACCCGAGATTTGGATGATAGAGATCTCAGATTGGTATTTTTATATCCCTGGAACTTAGTCGTGAGAATTTCGGCCCAGAATGTGCCAGTTTAGGTTTTATTGTATTCATATTCATAATGGTTAAGAAAAATAGCCTAAAAAGAAATGGGTTAGATTGGTTAAATAGGTCCCATACTCATCCTATATCAGTTTTTAAACTAAATAGTTTAGTTATTGTATCAACATTTAACTGGAATTATTTATTTACAAAAAAGTTAAAATTTTCCAACTTTTTTTGGGTAAAAGGAGGCGGGACAATGGGAATCTTCGTTAATGGACGCGCTCATTTTGCCACCTCTACCAGAAATGAAACCGTCATAAATCTTGCCACTCATCGAGGATGTTTAAACAGCTGCAAGAGTTGTTAAGAGATTAAGCAGTTTGAGATGTTGAGAATATATTTATAACTTAATGTAACTTTGACATTAAGTCCTGTCTTTGATTCTTTTGTATCTGATTTGTTAAATTGATTTCGGGTACAGGTAACTGACATTGTTGGGGGTACAATTCGGTGGAGAAAATATCTTGACTATTTGATTTTGTCCTTGTGCCATGATCCAAATACATTTAGTCGTATGGAGCCTCTACTATTACAGGTACAATGGGCGCTTTGTATATTCCGTTAGTTGTTTTCGGGCTTCCCTCCCTATAGCAGCGTCAAAAAATGTTTTAATAGATCATAAAATCAATTTTTTTCTAAGTGTCATTTTCTATATTATAAGTACACTAGGTTTAATACCCGTGTGTTACACACGGGTTAAATAGTAATATTTATAAAGAAATTATAACCATTATATTTAACAATTTGTAAATATATAACATTTAAGGAGTTGGCTCCATCAACTTGCATGGTGAAAAATTTAGCTAAATTTTACCTCCCAAACTTCCTATTATAGAAAAAAAATCCCTCCAAAAATTGCCCCCTAAAAGTTTGATTTATTAGATAGATTCTAATGTCGTAACGTAACCAAGTTTACACTTTGACCTTGCAACTACATATGGATTGACTTGGTTTATATATTGCAAAACCTTTATTTAGAGATGACAATTTTGACTCATTGACCTTAAAATGGATCGATTTGGATATTTGGGATATATGATCATCAAGGCGTCAAGTGAGTTAAAGATTTAAAAGTAGCTGAACATGTAATGGGTTAAACGTCTGAAAAATTAGTATATTCTTCAAGTAGTTTAGTTTTTACAATCATATTTGGTACATTACTTATCTATAGAGTTAAGAAAAAGGGCAAGTGGTATCGACTATTCACCCGATCCCGATCCTACATGTTTTCACATGTATCAAAGTTTTGTTTTGGACCTGTTTCCAAGAATGTTTTTGATTTGTTGAACCTTGAACATACTTTCATGCAAGCTCAACTGACTCAAAAGGTATGCAATTTTTGTATGTAGATTCTCCGGATCGGATTTTATGAGATTGTAAAGCTGCAGGTCCCTTCATATGCTGTTGTGGATGAGGTAATATTATATAGATTGGAATGAAGTGTTTATTGCAATTTGCCTAACTGTAAGTGTAAATGCAGAATGTGCAGCTTGCAAAAATTTCGCTTAGGCCGGGTGCTGGTAACATGGTAAATGGGATTCTGAGGAAGCTCATTTTGCTTAAGGTTTAGTCCTTCTCGTATATCACTTAAATCATCTTAATTGAAACTAAATTCAACTTGTAATACAATGAACTTTTATTAGATACTAATTACATTCTTGGTATAGTGCGACTTCAGTTTTTGAATTTAGTTGTAATAGCAAGGTTTCACTGAATATGTAAATTTTATGAGGATGCAGGAAACTAACTCTCTTCCTTCGCCTCAAGTGGAGGGAGATGATCGTGCACAAGCACGTGCTCTTGCTATTCTTCATTCTCATCCAGTGGTAAGTTTTGGTTGACCCACCCAACACTTGGTTTATCGTTCTGTTTCCCATAAAGAGTTAACGTATCCAAACTTTTTACTAATGAAATATGAAATGATGATGCATTTTATTTGGAGCAATTGAGAAGGTTGTAAACACTTGACGTTGAAATATAATTTGGGGAATTCTAATCCTCCCAACGTTTCTTTTATAGCTAAATTTCAGTTTACCCATGTGACATGTTCCATTCGAAATGGTAAGCTTTTAGGTCGCATCAAAACAAACCAGTCTGGTTGGTCTGGCACCAGCATTTTTTATTGGTTTTATTTTCTTAATAAAAATCAAATGTTCTACATATGATTACAATAACAAACCCATTTATTTTATTTATTTATTTTGGGGTGGGGGGCATATGAATATAGTTTGGATGGTTTTAACATATTTGACTGACTTGATCCATTTTATTTTTAGCTAAATCTTTCTTTTAGCTTAATCTAACGGGCCAGTTAGAGATAAAAGCATAACCTGAATAAACACATTTACATGTGTATGGGTTGATTTTTCTACATTATAGGCTTAATTTCTTCACATAAATTGCTGCTAAAAAGTTCTGAGTTTTCTGCAGTGGATGGTGAGACGATGGGTAAAGTACCTCGGACGTGAAGAAGCTATTAAGCTGATGATGTGGAATAACAGTGATCCTAGTTTTAGTTTGAGGTTTCAGTTGAAACTTGCCTCTGTTTTTATAATTTAAAGAACAATGTTCATCATTTCTTACACCATACTATTAGCTTATTTTAGGGCTAATAGAGGAAAAGGTTTTACACGATCAGAGCTTGCATCAAGACTTGAAACATTGAAGGTGCACTTATAGTTTTCAATTACTGTTATGTTCTTTAGTTACATGCAAAATTATGATGTTGTCAACTTCTACTTTTCAACAAGTAAATTTGCCTTTTTGTTAAACTTTAGGTACCTTATGAGCTATCTCCATACCTAGATGATTTTGTTCGTATCAGCACGGGAATGCAGGTATCTCAATTGCTATATTCTTTGTGCCATGAGCGCTTTAGAAATGAAATTTTGTTATTGGGCACTTGTGGATGTGATAATATTTACAGAGTGTTATACAAGATGGACTACTAAAAGAAGGTTTATGTTCTGTCCAAGACGAGAGTGCAGGTTATGATTTTCATTCAATTTCATCTAGATGTCCATTGCACTCTGGAATTTTAGATATGCCTTGCATGTTTATATAGAGGTGGCGAGATGGATGCAATGGGTTGGGTTAGGATGAGTTTGGATTAGGATGGGCTTTTCTATAAAAGGGTTAGGATGGGTTTGGGTTATAATAAAAATCATAATTCTTGAGTCTTATATCCCAAAAATTTTAACTAATGTTTAGTTTGCTATAAAACTCGTACATCGTAATGCAGTGAATAAATCATAATGTAAATTGATATAATTTAATAATTTATAATCAAAACCTCAAAAATTATATAAATATTGAAACTAGAGAATAATCTTTACAACCTCAAATTATATGTTTAAATCATTAAACATCACAATTCGCAACCCTACTAAGCTTTCTTGGTTGGTTGCGTGACCCTCCCCCGTCTCCTATATCGCCCTGGTCACCTAAATGGGTCTACTATCATGCGTCGGATATAATGCTTCAATATCTTATACAAGTCCTCCATCTTGTTCTCGTCCTCATTCGGATATGTAAAAAAGGTAAAAGATAAATTGAAGTTATATATAAAGTTAAGTAGCCAAGATAATGAACTTATTACATTCTAAACCAAACAACCAATCACGTGTGCAAAGAAAAGCCTTAACATTTGATGATAGTAATGAAGTTCGATACTTACTTAGAACCCGACCCCTAATACTAAAAGATGATTCTAATGCAACGATGGGATTGGGATGCCCGGTATATCGCGAGCCTTATGAGAATTGAGAATATCTCCCTTGAGTCTCCTTCCAATATTGTAACACGTCAAGTTTTTTTTTCTATCAAGTCGAGGCTCATCCAAATACATGTCTAATTGTGATTTTTCGGTGTCCACTTTTTTAGATTCACTTTCAAAAGTCTCAAATCCATCTAAATCATCCGCTGTGTCGACCCTAATATTTGAACTCCTGACGGTTGAAAAGAAAACTTACAAATCCATCCCATAATGGGGCTGACACAACGAATGATTTGGATAGATTTGAGACTTTTGAAAGTACATATATAAATGTTGAGAACCAAAAATCACAATTAGATGTGTATTTGGATGAGCATCAACTTAATAGAAAAGAAACACTTACGTGTTATATTATTGATAGGAGAATCAAAAGAGATATCCTCAATTGTCTCTCATGGTTCGAGATATACTGAGCATCCTTATCTCTGTCGTTGCTTCAAAATCATCTTTTAGTGAAAGGGGTCGGATTCCAAGTAAGTATCGAACTTCACTACTACAATCAAATGTCTAGGCTTTGCACATGAGATTGGTTGTTTGGTTTAGAAGGTAATAAGTTCATTATCAAGGCTACTTAACTTTATTTATATTTTTAATATATCTTTTACTTGTTTATTACATATCCAGATGAAGACGAGAACGGGATGGAGGAAATAATTGTAGAAGATAACGAAGTATTGTATCTGACGCATGATAGTAGCCACAGTTAGGTAAGACATCCTATTATATTCACTTGAAATCTTGTGCTTGTTTTACTTCTGTAGGTATTTTATATCTTTAACCAAATAGGCTTGTGTGAGCTAAATTTTTGTTTGCTTGACTTCTTAGATTCACATGAATTTATAAAAAATGATATGTTTGTTTGACCCTTGGAGGTGTTTAATATCTTTGATTCAAATTGGGTTGTGTTTTTTTTACTATTTAGATGAAAACAAGAATGAGATGGAGAAAGAACTTTGAGAAAATATTGAAGGACTTGGATGTTTGAACATGTGTTTATTAATATACTTGTCATGTATTTTTTAATTTTTTAGCTGACTGACTGGTAAATTAGTTTTTTTCATCTAATATCACAAACCCATCCTAGAAATGTCTTTATGGATTAAAGCTTACCAGTGGGGTTGCAATGTTTAATGCTTTAAACATGTAATTTGAGGTTATAAGGATTACTCTCTAAATTCAATATTTATATAATTTTTGGGTTTTGATTATAAGCTAATATCAATTTACATTATACAAGTTACCCTTGAATCTTTGACAAGCAATGACATTGAATATTAAAATCAATTATTCAGTGCATTACGAGCTTTATACCGAACTAAGCATTAGTTGAAATTTTTTGGGATATAAGACTAAAGAATTCTGATTTTTACTATAACCCAACAACCAACCTATCCCGTCCATCTTGCCTCCTCTAACATATATATACACAACTACACGTATTAGTAACGATGATAAATTCGGTGGCAGGTTTGGTGGTCTCTGTTGTTGACCCACAACCTGGAGAGACAATACTTGACTGTTGTGCTGCTCCTGGAGGGAAGACTCTTTTCATGGCGGCCTGTTTGAATGGCCACGGTAACTTCTCAACTTATCCAGACCATATGAAGCTATTATTCATTTAAACAGCCAAAATTTTTTTGATATTCTATGGTTTCTTCATAGGGTTGTGTAAAATTAATAAATAGATTAAAATATTAAATGAGCAAAAAAGGCCCTTTTTTGGAAAAAAAAAATGTGAGTAAAAGTCTCCTAATCATGTCAAAATGGAAGGGTATATAAAGTTGATAATCAGTTCCAAAATGAAAATCCTAACACCGTGTTAGTGTTCAATTACATTATTATGTACGTTATGTATATAAGTAGTTTGAATAATGTCACATGTATATTATGCACTCTAGGCATGGTAACCGCAATTGACATAAACAAAGGGCGCTTGAGGATCCTCAAAGAGACAGCTAAACTGCAGCGGCTTGATAATGTCATCACTACTGTGCATACGGATCTTCGTACATTTCCTGTGAGCAATTTAAACGCCTCTCTATACATCAATTTTCAAACTCGTTACCTCCATCTATTTTGGAAGTACAATCACTTTGTTTCCTTATTTCAGGAGGATAACTGTGCGAGCTATGATAAAGTGTTGCTGGATGCTCCCTGTTCTGGGCTTGGTGTTCTTTCAAAGGTGTTCTAGATAAACAACGTGCTAGAAAGTTTTTTCTGCCAGCGTAATATTATATCGATTTGAGTATCTTGCAGAGAGCAGACTTGCGATGGAATAGGAAGTCAGAAGATATGGAACAACTTAAAAGCTTGCAAGATGAACTTCTTGATGCTGCTTCCATGTGAGATTTTTCAACCTTTTTACGTCAATTTGGTGCATAGATTATTAATAGCCCGTCAAATCTTTGTTATATTCTATTAACAACTAGATATGAGACCGGGACGCGCCTTGCAGCTATTGGGTCACGCGGTCGTGTTCTGCGTATGTGATTTCATCATATTCGTTGATAAAAAAAAGTTTCATTTCCCGTACGTCATGGCACAAAGCCGTAATGTCTCACATATCAAAAGGCAATGAAATACTAAAAGTTAGAACTCAAAACGATAACTTATTCAAATCCGCAATGTTGAAGTCGAACTATATGTCAAAGTAGAATAAGAGACCAAAGTCGAAAAGTCATCAGGGATAAAATGCAATTAGTAAAAGTCAGGGACTAAAATCGTAAATATATAAAAGTTTAAAAAAATAACTTGACACGTGGCAACACGTGATTGAGACACGTGTCGCCACGTGAAAGGTCGGTTCATAACCGACCTTAACAATTAGGAGATATACAAATATTATCGAGATCAATTGGCATCTTGTATTCTTAACGCTGCAGGTTGGTAAAACCTGGTGGATTGCTAGTATACAGCACTTGTTCAATTGATCCCGAAGAAAATGAAGAAAGAGTAGCTGCATTTCTTCTCAGGCATCAGGTACTTGCCTTCATCAATATTTTTTGTAAGCAGTTACAAATAGTTCCGTGTTTGTATGCCTGATGGGTTTTAGTTAATACCAGGAATACAGCATAGATACTGCAGCGAGATACATATCGCCTGAATTTCTAACAGAACAGGGTTACTATTTCTCTAGTCCTGTGAGGAATGCTCTCGATGGTGCCTTTGCAGCCCGTCTCAAACGTCACTCTGCTCCTAACTGATTACTAGATTTCAATGAATATGAGCTGGTTAAACACACACACGCACACGCACACGCACACGCACACGCACACGCAGGTAAGCAAACTGCTAGAGTTGACGTTGTCAAGACCAACTAATAGCTCTGTGAATCAGGATCTAACTATTGAAGAGCTATAAACAAATGAAATCGTCAACTACCTACCGCAGTTCGTAGAAAGCTTTATAGCTGAATGAAGGTGGTTATGAATTGAGAGTTCATAGGAATCTGACGTTACGAAATGATATCTTTGTAGTAATTCGAAGTACCAAGTGCACGGACCGGTGACATAGTTTTATCTTTGCAGTTACGAAAAGAGAAAAATTCACAGATAATAAGTAACTTTCCCAAATGTTTCAATAAAGTCATTCAAACTTTTTCTTCTCTCAAAAGTCACTTTAAGTTTTTCTTTATGTTTCAATCCACCACTTTAGTAGGTTAAAGTGATGACATGTAGGAGACCCAATGATTAAAAACAAAAAAAGATTAGAAAAAACCTAGTATATTGATATGCATACCTCATGCTCACAACTGTAAATCTACTAGGTAGCTTTAACTATGAGCAAGCATTTTTCATAAGCCTTTTGAAACCGTCGTGCTTTACAATTGCAACTAGTAGCTCATATATTATGGTCATCATAACAATGGCGTTCCTACTTAAATTTCATGTTTTAAGCTCAACAGTTCCAACCTTGGCAGTTGGCACCATCATTCTTCTTCATAAAAAGGTTGGTTTGACCGCCAACTTAGCTGAGTGTTTCTTACACGCCTTAACATGGTTTTTTCAAATCTGATGTTTCATTAAGATACGGATCTAAAGCCACACTTTTTGAAGCTTTTTTATTCCTGTTCTCGTCAGTAAACTTCTTGAAATCATTCCAATATTTAGAACCTCATTTTTTTTGTTTCTTTTGTTCAATTTCGTTTTTAGTTGCTCCTTTTGCTTATCACTTGATAGTAGGGGTGTGCAAAAAACCGAATTAACCGAATCGAAACCGAACTAACCGATTAAACCGAACCGAAATAACCAAACCGAAAACGTAACCGCAATTAACCGAACCGAAATTAACCGAAACCGACATTTGCGGTTGCGGTTTGGTTATTCCTTTTTCAAACCACCGAAATAACGGAACCGCACCGAACTATAATTAACTCTTTAAATTATAATATAACTTACCTAAGTACTTCGTTTTAATATAAGTATAAATATGGCATGTAGATTGTGGATCTTATTTATTGAACTAAAGTGGTGTGGTTTTGTTTATATTTACAGGCAAAAGTGCAGTGGATCTTTCTGATGAAGACTACAAAACAATCTTTTGAACTTTATTGATTGTCTTTTTTTTTTACTTTAATGAACTTTGTTTCTTTATGAACGTAACACATCGTGGGTTACTATTGATGTAATGCATTTTATCCCACTAATGAATTTATGTCGTATCTATCAATATACTTATTGTTTACTCTTTCAAACTTCGGTTAGTAAAACAAAATAAATAAATAAATAACCGCACCGCACCGTAACCGCACCGAAACCGCGAATAAACCGAAACCCACAAACCAAAAAAACCGATAAACGAACGGTTTATGAAAACCACTAACCGCATATTGCGGTTGTGGTTGCGGTTAAGGGTAAAAACCGAACCTAACCGCACCGCGCACACCCCTACTTGATAGTTGTGGGACATTCGTTGTGTCAATATATGTTCAATTAATAAGAACAAAAAACAAGTTATTGACAACAAATTCTAAAAAGTAATCAAGTCGAACGTAGTCAAAAGTGCATTAAGATGCATACATGTCCTAAACTAATTTATACAAAAAAAAAAAAAAATTAATATACAGGTTACGACCCGAATAAGGGTGAGCATGTATGCATCTTAATGCACTTTTGACAGGTTATGACATTTTTGCATGCATAGATGGTATGCTAATTGAATAACTGATGGTATGCTAAGTTGCTAACTGATTATACAGGTTATGACCTCAATTCACAGTTAATATACAAGTCAAACGAACACATTTTTGCATGTATGCATCAAGTCAAACAATGGTATGCTAAGGTTATGACCCAAAGTACATTAAGATGATACAAGTCCTAGATTGTTAACATAAAGAAAGAGTTAATTTACAATGATACATCTCAATCTACTTATGATTTGGAAAATAAAGTGGCACTCACACAATAATGCCTACAAACTACCTAACAAGAACAAGGTATATTGGTTTTCACTGGTCCCAATTATTATCTTTTGTCTTCTACTGGTCCCAACTATTAAATTGGTTGTCAACGGTCCCAACTTTTATCACTTTGGTAACCACTGGTCCCGTCGTTAAATTTTTTTAACGCCGTTAAGTTTTTTCCAAATTCAAGACCGATGTTTTAGACCTTTTGATCGGAAGGATAATACTTGTCGATTGATGTAAAAGTTTTCTCGAAAGGTTCTCTGAACTATAAAATTTTTACATTTGATTGATGCACCATTAGGTTTAAACACCCGATCGAAGCACTATTTTGTTGTTCGGAGCGCCGTTTCGAGGTAACTTTTCCATCAATCGACTTATATTATCGTTCCGATCAAAATGCATATAACATCGGTATTGAATTTGGAAAAAAAACTTAATGGCGTTAAAAAAATTTAACGACGGGACCAGTGGTTACCAAAGTGATAAAAGTTGGGACCGTTGACAACCAATTCAATAGTTGGGACCGATAGAAGACAACATGTAATAGTTGGGACCAGTGAAAACCAATATACCCAAGAACAAATGCTCTGCAAGTAAAACTTTATAGTGGTTGCATTATTACTCTTAATGCAGATTTATTTATATAAATCACATACAGGATGAAATAAGCAGCAACAGCTAATAACAATCATCTTCACCATGGGAAGATTGATCTCTGTACCCAACCAAGAGGTTATTAAATCTTTTTAGAAACTATGTGACACCATAACCAAAGTCACAACTTGAGTGCTTCACATATGATTTTATTTACAATAATCTGGTTCTAGTTGGTATATAAAAATATTTAAATAGGTGATGATTATATATTTATATTTATATATATTATATATGAATATTTGTTAAATTGAATGTGTGATCACCCTAAATCCTTAACATAACATAATGGATTGTTGTTACAATTGCTCATCAATCATCAAGAATCTCATACAGTTATAATTTCGGTTCAGTAATTTTATTCCGGGTAAACATGGTAAAAATTCTGGTTTTCTCCAAAACTAGAAACTGAGTACATATACCAAAGTTAATGTTCGGTTCGATGCTCGATAATTTATCAGGTCGGGAGTTGCTAAAATTCGGTATTACCCAAATCATGCTCACTCCTAAGCACGGGTGCCACTAGGTTAGAAAGACTAGCTAAAAGTGACTATAAATAGCTTGATGTTTTTCTTTTTGCCTTCGATTATTTATTTAAAGTTTGTCACTTGTCATTCTTAAGTCGGTGGACCTTGCACTTTAGTCCCTCATCTTTGTTTTATCTACAATTTTGTCACTTTAGTCCCTCATCTTTGTTTTATCTACAAGTTTGTCACTCGTCATTTCCAACATTTTTTTAAACTGATATATTTACGATTTTTGTCCCTGAATTTCACTAGTTATCATTTTGACCCCTGATAATTAACCAGTTTACAAATTTGACCCTTATTTTACTTTGACATATTTACGAATTTAACCCTTCAGATTTGACTTGTTTGTTGTTTTAACCTCTACGTTTGGATATTTATTTGTCTTTTAATATGTGACATATCACGATGTTATACCGTAATGTAAGAGACAATAAACTTTTTTAGCAACGCATGTGACGAAATCACATATGCAAGACCCAACCGTGTGACCCGGCCGATGGATCGTGCGGCCCACGCTTAAATCTAGTTTCTAGTATTTTTGAAATGAATGTCCAAAAGTATAATTAAATCTTCAAAAATCACTCCTCAATTATTAAACAAAGGTACACTCATTCTTGCTATCTTTAAAGACTGAAAAAAACAAACAATACGTTCTTCAACCCTTAGAACAAGGATTGATCATCTTTCATCTCAGTAGCTAACATCTCCAAAACTGACTCAAACTCATCTTTCAAAACATGTGATTTATCCAACACTGTAAAAGCATGCAACTTGTTCCCATTTTCTAACCAACTAACGCCTCGTTCTTTCGTCACACCTCTATCGTTCATTAGTTTTCGCACTTTTGAAACAAGTTCCCACCTCCCTGAAGCTGCATATATACCCGAAAGCAACACATACCCAACAGAAGATTTTGGTTCCAATTCAATCAACTGTTCAGCAGCTTTTATTCCTAAATCTAAGTTACCATGAATCCTACAAATCCCTAATAAGGCTTTCCAAACACGAGCATCGGGTTTAAAAGGCATATTTCTTAACTGATTTATCACCTCATCAAAACACCCTGCTCGACCCAAAAGATCTATTAAACACGCATAATGTTCTTCATCAGGAACAACGTTATGCTCATGCATCATCCTGTTGAAAAAGTGCAGCCCCTCTTTAACTAGACCCGAATGACTACATGCGTTTAAGATCACAACGAATGTGATTCTATCTAGTTTGACTAGTGATTTGACCATGTCATAAAATAGGTTTATTGCTTGTTCTCCATGACCATGTTGTGCCAATGCAGATATCATGGTGTTCCAAAGTATTGTGTTACTTTTATCACCCGCGAGTTTGAAAACACGTTGTCCGAGTGCTAGATTTCCGCATTTTGAATACATGTCGATTAGAGAGCTAACGACTATAGTGTTGGGTTTGAAATGTGTTTTAATCAAAAACCCATGGATTTGCTTGCCATTTTTTATCGACGGGATGCTAGCACAAGCACACAGAGCACTGCTGAAAGTGAATTGATCAGGTTTAACTCCACAAACCATCGTATTTGTGAACAACTCAAGTGCTTCAACCCCAAAACCGTTTCTTGAGTACCCGGAAATCAATGCATTACAAGACACGAGATTCGTTACTGGCATGTCATCAAACAACCTCCTAGCTGATTTCATGTCGCCCCATTTTGCATAACCCGCAACCAAAGTGGTCCACGCAACAACATCTCGTTCAGGCATTTCATCAAACAGCTTCCTAGCATCACTCATCTCCCCACATTTTGTATAACAGTCGATAATCGAACTACAAAGTACCAAACTGGATATGAAACCTACTTTAAACACCTGACAGTGAGCTTGTGTTGTGAGTGGCAAATCATTTGTTTTCACACAGACGATTAAAACCCCCGAAAAACTAAACGCGTTTAACCCAATTGTTGACATTTTCAACTCTTTATACAACTTCAACGCCTCATCAAAATCGTGATTATGTGCATAACCAATAACCATAGTGTTCCATGACACAACATCCTTGTCTTGCATTTGATCAAACAAGCTCCGAGCTGGCTTCATCATCCGTAACTTCGCGTATCCGGAGATCATATTGTTCCATGAATACAAGTTTCTCAGAGGCATTTTATCAAACACCTTGCGTGCAGCATCAGAACAGCCACATTGTGAGTACATATGAATCAATTGATTGGAGAGGAACGTACCGGGTGTTTTCCGACCGGTGAGATTCAAATGCAAATGAACCCATTTGCCTTCTTTAAGCGATTTGTGATTGGCACAGTGTTTCAGAAGAAAAGATAAAGATTTGGTGTTGAGGCGGAAGCCTTTAGATGCTAAAGTTTCGAGGGATGATACAGCTTGAGTGATGTGTCCTTTGGAGCATAAACTGAGTACTGATTGGACCACACAAGGGCGCTGATTTTGTTTACGGTTGAAAGGTGGGGGCATTGCAAAAGAAAAGTAGCATGTTACAAGAATGGTGTTTTCTGGTTCCTGCTGCTGCTGCTGGTAAACTTAAATGTTTGTTTCTTTATGCTCTCGTGTGAACATGTGTTATGATAGTGACATTAATATGATAATATGTAATACTTTTTTTTAGAACGACGGTTGGTGTAACGGTCTATGATCGAAGTACTAAGAGGTGTAAGGACCGAGATCGAAACCCTACCTCTAACACCAACAAGTGTTTTTCGTCGGCATTGGGGCTCCCACATTACTGCGAACGCAGCGGAGACTCACCACAACCCTCCTTACGGGCCAAGTTGATTGGAGTTGAAACTCATCAACCAAATGTTCCAGGGAAAAACCGGACAGAACCCTTTAACCATGCCACGTAAAACCCTTAGGCTCAGACACGAAGCCGGGTGGTAACCCGGGACGAGCTTCATTACAATATCCACCAAAAGTGACACTAGTGAGATAGAACTTGAGTCTCCTATGGAGAACTAAGAGTTTAATTAATCTCATCTCACTATTATAATTATCAAAGTCCAACTAAAAGCGAGCATCAATGCCTCCAACCATGCATGGTGGCGACACCAACAAAAGGAAGACTACCATCCAGCGGAATTCCATAGAGGCGGCCCAAACCGATAGGAGAAAGGGTTCATAAAGCGGAGAGAAACCATATATGTGATGGTGGTGGTGTTGAATAGAAAAAGAATACAACAAATGGTGAGGTGGGTGACGCTTTTAATCAAGATAAGATGATTACACATAACACTAATAATACATAATAGTATAATACACAATGACTCACCAAAGTTAGAAGATGCTAACACATAATAAACTCCCACAAAGGGGAACAAAGTCTTCCATATATAGAGGTGGATGTCTTCCCTACCATGATGCGTTTTGGAACCGTGAGAAGTGGGCATTTGAGGACGTTTTGCCGCCAAAGCGAACAATATTATGGTGCGGTTACGCTTCGTTGTTACAGATGGTATCAAAGCCAGGGATTGGACTGATGTGTGGCGTTTGAGGACTTTTTGCCGCCAAAGCGGAAAATATCATGGTACGGTTACGCTTGGTTGTTATAGATGGTATCAGAGCCGGGGATTGAACAGATGTGCCAGCGAGGATGCTGGGCTCCTTAAGGTGGTGGATTGTAACATCCTATATATCAGTTGGGAAATGGAACAAAGCCTTCCATATATGGGGGTGGATACCTTCTGACCATGACGTGTTTTAATACCATGAGGGATAGACACGTGAGGACGTTCTAGCCGTCAAAACGAACAATATCTTAGTGGGGTTATGTTGCATTGTTAGGGAATGTATCCAACCTCATATATGATATATGGAATGCCTTATTTCCATTCCCATCTGATATGTGATGTTACAACACCCTACCGCCAACCAATAAAACAACAATACACAATCAAAAATTCTATTTATCATGTTTGTCTTTAAATAGAGTATATATATTTTATTAATATTTATAACAATAGTAATTTTATTTATTTGAAAATAAAATAATTATTTTAAGTATTATTAAAGTATCATAAAATATATTTATTAAGTAAAAAGTTGGGTTTAATAGTGAATGAGAGTCAAACATAAGTTTTAGTTGGGTTGTATCGGTGAAAAAGTGAGAAACTAATTTGTTAATGTTAAATTTAGTTGAATTGAGTTGTGAATGAGATTAGTCTTATTATATATAAATGGGCTATTTTACCCACTCGACCACTTTTTCATGTTGAGTTCTTCATGATTTAAAAGACCTCGGTTTGTACACATCTAGGGTTATGCATCATGATGCTCAAATGACATTTTAAGTTGCCATAATGAAAAATGTTACTTTGATTTTCCAACGGATTAGGTTGTATTTGAAAGTAATTATCATTAGGAAGAAAACTCATTACTGTAAAAATTTTTTTTGACTTAACCTGAAATCTTATTTTATTTTATTTAAAACTTAAACTTCAGACATTCTTATAGTAATATAGTCTCAGATATATTACTCAATCACACGAAGAAGGAATCATATGTTAAAGTTACTATTAAGTACTATAAAAAACTTATAGTAACTAATTATGTCCACTTCCTTTTTTTTTTAAATGGCATGAGTTTTAGTTATTGAATCTACAAAATGTGCATGAAGAACTATACATTTATCGAGAAGACGAACACCAAGTTCTTCTAATTGGTCCATTTATAACATTGCTCAAAATACAATATTTTTAACTCCTATAAATCTTCATACGTGGCAAATAATCTTCTACATGCAATTACATGAGCTACCAACAAGTCCTAAGTTAGTTTGATTATGTAAAAGCTAGCAATAATCATTTTCTTAAATAGTTGAGATGAGGTATCTAAAATTTCATATTTGAAAAGTCTTGAATTCAAGTTCTATATAGGACAAAATAGAGGGTTTTCAGGTTAAGTCAGAAGGTTTTCTCACCTAACGTGAGTTTCTTTTTAATGAGAAAATGAAAATGATCGCGTTAAGTCAGGGCTATTGGCTTGTGAGTTATCCAAATTGTCGCTAAAAAATTATTATTATGTAATTTTGAACAAAAACACTAAATAATGGTAATTACTAATTAGATTCAAGACAGGGTCGTGTGATACGTCAGTTGGCACTCGTTACATAGTACTGTCTTGCACATTAGACGTGACATTAACATAAAAGTTTTACATCTCGCACGTTATTGTGTAAAGTCGTATGTATATATCCAAAGTTAGAAGTAAAAAAATGTAATTTTGTTAAGTTGGAGGCCAAAAATGTCATTATGTCAAAGTTGGAGAGTTGCATGGAAAAAAAGAAGAAAACCACCTTTAACGATGAAAGTCGCCGCAAGTTGTAATATCTTCACGTTGATTGTCTTGGTTTAAAAACAAGAATCACCAATCAGCATATCCAGTGGCGAAGCTTGAATGCTTACGTAGGGGGTCCGAAGTCACGAGGCTCGAAAATTTTCTCCTATCGCTATGTTTTGGGTTATACGTACGGGTCGGGTATTCGGTACGGATCGGGTCAAACAATAAAAACTCTAAATATCTAATTTTTATTCATTCATTCAAACAAAGTTTTCTTGTACATAAAAAATGAACAATAATTTAATAAATACATGCATAAAATATGTTAGATAATGTGTGTCAATAAGAGAACAACTCTCAAAATAGTTGATTGGTAAGGATGGAATTGAATCATGTCCCACATAGGTGTGGAAACAAAAGTTACTCTAGCTTATATGTTTAATTCTCCAAGTCATATTAATTTCATGTGTTGTGTTTTACTCTGACATTTACCCGCGCGCAGGGGTGGTGCAAAAAAATGGGTTGGATGTTGGAAATTCTTTGAAACTTTGCGACGCCCGTGCAACCTGCGGACACGAATGCAGCTCCAAAAACCTAAGACATTTGCATATATGTGGGCTTCTTAATTTTTTTAGATGGGGCCCAATTCAAATATATAAAAATTTTACTGCTAACATCAAATAATCGTACTTCTTGCGAAAAAAACAGCAGGAACCGGGGCCTCTCCTGATAATGCTAAGCTGCGCCCCTGAGCATATCATTTAAATTTGGATACACAACAACGAAGTTAATCACATTTATGTTATACTACCATCTTTTACGTATTATATTATATACAATATATATACCCTATATATATATACTATATTAATTAAAAAAAACTTGATAAATAGTAAAATGTAGTTATTTCGGGATTTTCACTCAGGGAAAATTGTGTTTATTGTGCGATTTTATTGTTGCACAACTGCACAAGTGTGTCCTTTTGGGGGCATTTGTTGGACATCTATGTTTTTTTGTGGGTAATGTGTTTGCACTATTACAACAATTATATTCTTTGGGATGCTTTTGGGGTTTTTAATCAGAGGAGAGTGGGAGATGTGATCGCCTCTTATCATGACCATCGGCCCATCTCATTTTCGGTTGCTTATATTGCTCAGCCTCTGGCTTTTCCTAATTTTCATCTTGCGATGATGTTCGGTGGTGGTTAAGGGGTGGATGGCAGCGTAACTGGTTTTTGGTGGCGTTTATATCGGTGGTAGGTGGTTTGGGTATTTGCCGTTCTTTTTTCCCGGTGTTTGTTTGTTGCATGTTGAAAACCCTAGGTGTCAGTTGTTTGGTTGTGTTGTTAATGTGGATTACTTCACCTCTGCCTTTCTCCGTTTTTCATTTTGCAATGATGTCCGTTGGTAATTATGAGGTGGATGGTGTCGTTGAAGATTATTGATGGGTTTTCCCATGTCGGTTTCTTTGTATTGAAAAACCATCGGATTTGGACAAAAAATAGGGCACGTTTGTAATTTTGTCTGGTGCAAGGGTATTTGTATCTTTTTCATGTTTCCGTCTTGCGATTATGTTTAATGGTGGTTACAGGGTTGGATGGTGGCTTTGTGAATATGTTTGATGGTGGTTATGGGGGTTAGATAGTAGCGGTGATGGTTACCGATGCTTTTGTTGTGCCTAGTTTATTTATGTGATAAGTGGATCTATTTTTTTTAAGAAATAGGTCATCGCCTGATATATGCAACTTTTCTTGACTATTTTGGTGTTTAATCGGTTACCTGCTATTAGACTTGATGATTGTGAGTTTCAAATCACTTAAGATATCTTTTATAATGAATTCTGTAATGTTTTACTTTGTCGTTGGCTCCACGAAGAGTCGACGATGATTGTTTTCATCTGAGAGATTGTTATGTGGCTAAGATTAGTTAAAGTTTATATAGGAAAAATTATTTTGCTATAGTGTGGCAGAAACGGTGAATGGTATGTGTTGGGACCTAGGACAAGTATAAAATCAATTACCAATCCCATGTTTTAATAATGACAAATTTAATTATGACATGAAATTGTATTATTTATTTGAAGATTAATATATGTCTCATACAAGTTCATTGAACACTTGATTAATTATGCAATGTTATTATACTTCAAGTTATAAAGCTGCCTTATCTTATATATTTGCTATCATGACAAATTTTATAAAAAAGAAGTGAGTTAATTATGTCTTGCAAGTATTATTACCAAAGGAGTTTGCATTCAAATGTCTTGTACGCCTCGAAGACACAACCATGACAAAACGATAAAATTTAAGACCATCAACACATATTTATATAATCAGAACAGTCAGTTTATGTTAAATTCCAATACTCCTTTTATTAAAATACTATGTTTAACACCCGTGTGTCACACACGAGTTAAATAATAATATTTATAAAGAAATCATAATCATTATGTTTAAAAATTTGTAAATATTTAATATTAAGGATATTTTGCTTTATCAACTCATACATGATATTTCTTATTTTCCCTCTCAAACTTTATATTATGAATTAAAAAAATTCCCTAAAAGTTGTCCCTTTAAAACCTTGAATTATTATATATATAACTAATAAGCACCAAACTAGTCACAAATGTTTTTGTCGTTTTTGGAATCAAAATTTCGAATATATTATGCAAAAATTCAAAAAATATATATATAAAAAATCAGTAAGACACAATAATTTCCCAATCATTCCAACCACAATATCCAAATAGTTGCATTCCAATTAAACACTGATAAACTATCAAATAAAACCACTCCTTAGTGGTATCATATCAAATACAAATTAAAACTAAATGTCAAAAGAACTCGACTTGCTAACTAACGCATCCATCTCCTATTTCATCTTCTTTTAATTCATCATCCATGTGAGTTTTAGTCTCATCTCTAGTTTCATCTTTAGACACATCTTCCAAACTAACATTCTAAGGCTTTTATCGGAAGAAGAATACAAGTTAATTAATGTAAAAGTTACCTCGAAACGACGTTTCGAACGACGAAACAGTGCTTCAATCAGGTATTTAAACCTTTCTTCAATCGGATATAAAAGTTTTGTCGTTTGGAGCGTCTTTTCGAGATAACTTTTACATCAATCAACTCCTATTCTCCTTCTGACCAAAACCTCTAAAACATCGGTAACGAATTCAAAAAAAAGTTAATGCCGTTAATTTTTTAACAACACCACGTTGATTGTCAAAGTGATAAAAAGTTAGGACTGTTACCAGCCAATTCGATAGTTGGGACTGGTAGAAACCAAAAGATGATAGTTGAGACCATTTAAAACCAATATATCTTGTAATTAAGGCAGCGTTAGATCCTCATTTTGAATTATGTCTAGTATCGCATTAACCATATTTATCTTGAATGATAATGCCATGAAGCAGCGACGGATCCATTTATCAATGGGTAAACTATTTTTAGGTGCTTCGATTTTAATGAAATCGAACATAAAAAATTCAGGTCGGTTCAGCAGTTCGTATCGAGTTAGTGGGTTCGGTTCATTACATAATAAAAATGTAATATAATAAGTCTACGTTTTGTAAATTAACTAACTTCATTCAATTCCAACTCATCTAAAAGAACTTTATTACTTCAATCCACTCATAAGTATTTATATGGGTTCACTCTGAAATTTTCTATATAATTTCTATTAAAAGTTTGAGTCGAGGTGAGTTCCCCTGAACCCGTTCGTTTCATACTTGATCCGTCCTTGCCACAAAGTGAAAGATGATACGCAATGCTAAAGATAAACATGATAATTCAAAAGAACTAAACTTAAGATCGAACATGATCATAAAGGGGAAGATCATAAAAAAGCAAAAATAAGGCAATAAAAAAGGAAAATAGCAAATGCAAGAAGACCGAATAAAAAACGAGGGAACGGGTCAACACTTGAAGATTATGAAAAAAATGAAAGTTAGGCACGCCCCATGCCCTGCAAATTGAATAAAAGGACATGTTGAAGGTGAGGCACATCCCAGTGCTTGATAAGAATGCCCTCGTGCCCGATAGTCATGTCAAATACGTACTGACATAAGATCATGGAGCAGGAGATAAAGGTGGGCAAGGTTCCGTGCCTGGGAGGTACGCCCCCGTGTCTGAGTGGTATGTCGGAAAAGTACAAGACACAGACAATGGAGCAGAATTCAAAGACGAGGCACGCCCCCGTGCATAAGGGATACACCCTCGTGTTTGCTCATTTGTTAAGGGAGTACCTCTAAAGCCTCCACCTACGTTTTTCAATGTTGTTATATGTATTTTCAGCTTAGTAGGTAGTATGTTAGATCATTCCAGATAGCTTGAACTGATTCAACAACCCTCAAATCTTGTAGAAAGGTTCTTACATTAATGCAAGTTTGATATTCGTTGTATCCCCTTGCCATGTTTAGCTAACTATATATGTTCTTTGATATAATTGGGTGAGATGACTTGTTTATGTTTGTTCTTATTGTGATTATTGCTTAAATTATACTTTTGGTGTGTGTAATAATTCAATTTATGTTTTTCTTTGAAGTGAACTTTTGGTGACTAGTAACCTGCTTCCAAGACTTCGTGTGTTGGTGATTCTCACATTCACGTGGTCGATGTCTATGTAGATTTGTGGTGGTACACTTAAAAAGTCTTTGTAGACTTGTGGTCGTACACTTCATGCGGTCCATGTCTTTGCATGACACTTTTAAGTCTGAGTGACACATTCTCGAAGTATTCAAGCATGTGTTATTCTTTTAGTCAAGTTTACATTTGATGGTTGCAGGACAATGATTCAGATAAAGTAACGATTTTTAAGTAACACCCTCCATAAAATGTTCTTTGATTTCTTTATTACGGTTGCTTGGGGGTAGCTCTTTCGATCCATACGTGGATATTCTTGTTGGTCCATAAAGATCGTGATTTCAGTGCTTTGTTGACTTGTTTAACACAAAAATAACCAAGACTTGAAGAATAAAGTATATATTGTCCAAACAACCCAATAACAAGATCTAACACACAAATGAGGTAAATAAGCTACAATGATAAGTAGAATAAGCTCCTAGCACCTCAAATAGAACGATTACACAACACAATCAGTGAGAAATGGCTTGGATAAAAGATGTGCAAAAGTTCTATAAAGTGAAGATAAGGTTACAATATATAGCAGTGTTAGGTTCGCTGATAGATTCGCTCTAGCGAATCTATCTAGCGAACCAACACAGGTTCGCTGGGCACATAGGTTCGCCCAGTCGACACCTTAATACAAAAGACTACTTGACATGCGGGCGAATCTATAGATTCGCCCGTAGGTTCGCTAGAACTAATACAAATACAAGTTAAACAATTACAAACAAAAGTAACACCGACAAGCCGGTGAGTCCAACCTATACATAGTGACTATCAATACTCCCCCTAGGTTGGACCTCACCTGGGGAAGTCTTCTGATTAGCTCCGTCTTGATGGCTTCAAAGATGTTCGATAAACGTTCCTGCCCTTTCTTTAATTCCGGCCATTGGGTTTGTAATGTCTTCAGTTCCGGCCTCATCTTCACTCAGATTCAGCATTGAGTCTACGAACTCAGTATCTGCGACCTCAGTATCAGGCTCAAGTTGAACTGTCGTCTCCGCCTGTTTTTCTGCAGTATGCTCCTCGCTTATCATTTCCAAATCAATCACCTCAACCGGTTTCTCAAACCTCTGTTCAATAGTTCGATCAAGCTGTCTTGTCAGGTCATCCATTTCCAAGCGCTGATCATCCGACCTCCTCAACCTTTCATTCACAGCTTTAAGTTCAGCACGAATCCCCCGGGCTTTGTTTGCGACCTTTACAAACAGGTTCGCTTCAGCAGCAGTGTCATCTCCAGCCCCGTGCTTTATTCTGTGCTCGCACAACACCTTCAAATCTTCGTCACAGAAGGAGAAGACCTCCATAGGATCAAACAAACGTATTTCAGGACGGTCTTCCCCTTTAAGTCTGATAATGGCCTCCCCAGTATTGTTATCATAAAACCATTTGTAGAAATCCTGCAATCTGGGCGGCTGAGTGTCTGGGACCCTAACCCTTGTCATCACCTTTGGTGCAGCTATCTTTAACACGATCTTGCCCTTCCACGACACCCAATGTTTGTCCTTTTTCTGCCTCATCCTCTTCGGCTTCTGATATCCAAATTCAACGAAATTAGTCTTTGCGGCCTCCTGAATTGTAGCTTCGAATGCACAAGCCCTCCCACTTTCTTCCTTCCCCAACAGTGGTAGCTCAGCCAACCTCCTCAAATCCCATCGAGGCAAGGTTGCGAAGTGCTTCCGGTTCTTGATGTACGTGATGTCCCCACCCCTTCGTTTAATCATGTAAGCATCCACCAAACAGTTATATTTCCACGCTATGATTTGCCTATCAAGCTGTTTGGTGTTGGGTTCATCCAAGTGCTGGAATATTGGTACATCAGGAACCACTTCGTCTTCCTTTCTAAACCACTCAGACTTGTCCAAATCAGCATGCTCGAACTGATAGCTCATCCCCTTTTCCTCAACTTTATACATTTCAGGCTCGTCATCTAAATCTTCTTCACTGTCAGCATCGACATCAGTCTCAGGTTCATCAATCAAAGTATAGTCCACACTAGATCCACCGACCACTTCCTCTCCCTCAAACACATCTAAATCAATCCCCATCTCTTCATCAAACTCTTCCTCAACGGCCTTTCCCTTTCCTTTATCACCGAAATCAACATCCATTAACGGATACTTTGCAATATCCGTTAAGGAGTTCAGTTCCGCCTCTGTCATTGCCGGTTCAGTTCCAACATTCTCCTTCAAACTATTTAATTCTTTGAAGATCCTAACCAACAGACATTGCTGGTCCTTCATCATCCGTCCCATCTCATATATCACGGTCGATTTCTCTGCATCCTGCTTTTCAAGTTCTTCATGTTTACTTTTCAGTTCAACCAATTCTGCTTCCAGACGCTCAACAACACCCTTTAATTCATCAGCTGATCCACCCGATGTACCCCCGATGTCATGCTTTGCTTTCTTTGATCCTTCAGCATGTGTATCAGACTTTCTTTTCGTCCTCAGTTCCCTTCCAGCATCTATTTCTTCTTGTATCTCAGCCACCTCTCGGTCAAACGAATAATCTTTCTCTTTAGCATATGCTTTCCTTTTTCTGATCTTCTTCTCAACCACCTCTATATTTTCTCCGCCCCGTTTCCTTTCCGTTTCCATCAGCCTCTGTATATACACCCATCTTTCGGCCGGATACATATTTTCCCAAAGATAAGCAGTCCTGCCCACACAGTCCGACCTCACCGCTTTACAATCCTTGAAGATCCTCGGGTGCATATCCCAAATTTTTAACTCAGCTCCAACTATCGGCAGATCGGGCAATTTGTCATTCAGCACCATCTGAATGAATCTTGGATACATCAACCATTTGGCCCCTTTGTTGGCATGGATGTTCTCGAGCATATAATTGAAGATCAGCTTCGCAAGATTCGCTTTTTGCCCCTGGCAAAACAGCATCATAGCTCGAGCCCAGTCCAAGTTTAGCCCGTCTGTTCCCCCTTTTCGGTTATCCAGGCACATAATGAACACATGTGCTATGTACCTACACTCCTGGATCAAGTACGACTTCACAAACTCCATTTTCTTCTCTCCGGGCATCGGACCCTCATACCCAGCAGTCCGGAAAGCCCCATACACCTCTTCCGCCGTCATACTAACCTCTTCACCAACATCCTCTTCTAATCTTAGAATCCTGGCTAGATCAGCCTCTGTGAACTGCAGGTCATACCCACCGACTTTAGCACAGATACGTGACGGCAGTACCGACACGTTCAAAATTGCGGTTCTCCAGAAATCCCGAACGTGCGTCTCATATATAGTTGGTGAGTGAGAGATGGCATAATGTATATGAGACGATTTCAGCCATTTGATTGCATCTCTATAGCTCCCGGCCTTTTCATGGTTTTCGTCGAGTAAAGCACACATGTTGTGCTTTTTCTTGAAGAATAATGTCGACATTGTGCCTGAAAAATAAACGGAGATTGATCAGAAACGAAGATTTGAAAATCAGTTAATAGATTCGCTGGAAATTAGGTTCGCTGGTATAGCGAACCTGAGATTTTGGCACCAGAACCTATAGATTCGCTGACATGAAAATCAGTCATCTTGGTCGAGCGAATGTATAGGTTCGCTAGAAACAGTCGGGCGAATCTATGTTGTTGCGCGGGCAGCATAACGACATAGGTTCGCTCGAAGTTTTGAACTTTCGTTCAGATTCGCCAGACGAACACATAGGTTCGCTGGAAACCCTAGTTTTTGAAAAACGGCCAAAATCACATACAGTTCATCATTAACAGGCATTCAAAGCAACAAACAGGTAGTATAATCACTAAACGAGGCTATTATGAAGTAAAACCATAGCAACTAACACAAAATCAGTCATTCAATCAACACTTAATCAAGGATCGACAGTTAAAAGCATGGTAACGATGCGATTTAGGGTTTAGACAGAGATTAGAATGTAATCGATCACATACCGGACAATAAGAAGATGTTTAATGTATGAAAAAGCCGTGAAATAGTGAGAATCGAACGTTGGTTGTTTGAAATTGAAAAAGTCTGCTACAGTAGATGACAGCGAATGTTTGAAAAACTTCGCTGTCACAGCCTATATATACACACATAGGTTCGCTGGCAGACAGTCTAGCGAACTTAATACAGGCCAGCGAACTTATGTACAGCGAACTTTTAGGTTCGCCAGAAGACCAAGAGTCAAAAATCAACATACGGCGGCGGTGCAAAGAGGTTGCGGGCGAACCTGAGATTTGGGCGAACCTGTAGGTTCGCTCGCAGGTTCGCTCGCACACAAAATACAATATTTTTGGTTTTTCTTAAGTTTTTAAAAAACTTTGTAAATCCGTGAAAACGTCCCACGATATCAACGCTCCAAAAATAAACATAAACACATATAATCCTAAAATTTAAAAATAAAATAAAGTAAAATGAAATAAGATAAAATAAAATTAGAATAACAAGAGACGATTTTAAGCGCTAGAAAGGATATATATTCTTCATGATGTTTTTGAGTAGAATCCGGAGAATCATCGATTGGCGGGATTGCAGATATGTTTGTCCATTTAAACCCATGCCTTAGTCCTTTCAACAAGAGATCAGCAGCTTCTTTTATCATGTTTTTGGTTTGATTGAAGAAACTCAGACAACTCGGTCCCCACAGACATCTAGGTAAAAAGAACAAGTTCTATCATCAGGGTATATCTGAGCAATACTATTGACTTTGCTTGAATTTCAATGATCAACTTTTGAATATTGACCGATGCATTAGCTTCTTTTGACACATGTGCAATTTTTGCATCTTTTCTTTGTGAGTGGAGCTTGTCAGCAATTGATTCATTTTGAATACAATGCGACTTATTATTTGGGAAACTCAAATAGTCTAGAGCTCCAGGTCTATACTGACGTATAACAGAGGAGATAAACATTTGAGCATGCTCGGTGAATCTTCAGGTCAATACTTCCGTATAGCAGAGAAGATCCACCAACTCCAGGTCAATACTTCCGTATATCAGAGGAGTTAAGCACTTGACTCAAAACGTTCTGAGGAGTTAACGAGTAACTCACTCAGAGGCTTTTCCGAAGAGCATCACTAGCAGCTTTTTATTATTATTATTATTATTTTTTTTTTGTTTTGCATACTAGAAACTCAAATTCGGGGATAGGGCGAGGGTGATTTGGGATTTTTAGGGAAATCAAGACAAAGATTTGACGCTCTCAACCCATTTTTGACAGAACCATTATCTTTGTGCAATCCAATCATGTCAAGGGGATAATCCTTGTTGTTGAGATCTTGAGCGTTATGTTTGGCTGCTCAATCACTGTTTACTTCGTTTTCGGGCTGAGCCTATCTGTCATATCCCAAACGCAATGCTTCTGACCTCCTTCAACGACTCTTCAACATCAATCAAAATGGAGATCCTGAAATAGCAAAATTTGAAAAACTATAAATAGTTAATCTTTTTATATCTCCCCCAAAATATCTATATAATAGCCGTCTAATAAGAAATTTTTGTTTTTCAGATTTTCTTAATATATATATACAGAATTAAAAAGAAAGTAAAAGAAGATAAAATAAAATGAAGTAATGGAGCAATGCATCGAGTGACCCACGGATTTTTCAAAGAAGAAAAAGAAGATTATTTACATATTTACAAAATGAGATTCTCACAGAAAAAGGTTTTTCAAAAAGATATGAGTCCTAGCATGGAGATCAGTTCATAAAAACGTGGTTTGTCAAAAGTTTTTGTGAAAAGATCAGCTTTTTGCTTTCTAGTTTCAATAGGAATAATATCAATAAACCCCTTTTCCTGTGCATCCCTGATTGCATGAATTCTTGTTTCAATGTGCTTGGTTCGAGTGTGATGAATAGGATTCTTGGCAATTCCAACAGCAGCTTCATTATCACAGAATAGTGGCGTATGAAGAAAGTTGATGCCATAATCCATCATCTGATGTTGAATCCACAGCACTTGGCAACAGCAACTTGACGCAGCTATGTATTCTGCTTCTCCTGTGGACAGGGAGACGGTTGTTTGCTTCTTGCTTTGCCATGAAACAAGACATTCTCCAAGGTATTGACATCCACCAGTGACTGACTTCCTGTTAATCCTGCAACCAGCATGATCACTATCAGAAAAAGCATGTAAATCAAAGTTCCCACCTTTTGGGTACCAAAGTCCCAAACGAGAGGAACCCTTAAGGTAACGAAAAATTCGTTTAACAGCTTTCTCATGTGATTCTTTTGGATTGGCTTGGAAGCGAGCACAGTAACACACGGCAAATGTAATATCTGGACGACTTGCAGTCAGATACATGAGAGATCCGATCATCGAGCGATACCGATGAGCATCCACAGGATTCCCATTATCATCGGAAGTAAGGCATGTTTGAGCTGTAAAAGGAGTCAATTCAGGAGAAGAGTCATCCATGCCAAACTTCGTGAGGATTTCTTTGATATATTTCTCTTGGTGGATTAGAATTCCATCAGGCTTTTGCTCCACTTGCAGCCCCAAGAAGAAACACATCTCCCCCATTATTGTCATCTCAAAACGATCCATCATCACCTTCTCAAATTCTCTACACAACCCTTCATTTGTCGAACCAAAAATGATATCATCAACATACACTTGAACGATCAGCAGCTCGCCATCCACCTCCTTCTTGAATAATGTCATATCTATAGCCCCACGTGAGAAACCTTTGCTGAGAAGATACTGTGTCAGAGTTTCATACCAGATCCGCGGAGCTTGATGCAACCCATACAGTGATTTATCAAGCTTGTAAACCTTTGACGGGAAATCCGGATCCTCGAAACCCGGTGGCTGACATACGTAGATCTCCTCATCAATATCTCCATATAGAAATGCACATTTCACATCCATCTGGTAAACTTTAAAGTTTTTGTTTGCGGCATGAGCAAGAAAGATTCTGATGGCTTCCAGGCGAGCGACTGGAGCAAAAACTTCGGTATAGTCAATTCCCTCCTCTTGAGCAAACCCTTGAACAACCAGTCTCGCTTTGTTTCTGATTACAACACCACGATCATCTGGCTTGTTACGGAAAACCCATTTAGTGCCGATTGGACACTTGTTAGGGGGAAGATCAACCAGTTCCCAAACTTTGAGCTTCCTGAATTGTTGCAGTTCCATTTGCATGGCATCCACCCAACTCGGATCTTCAAGTGCCTGTTTATAATTCTTTGGAACAACTTGAGACAGAAAGGCAGCATAAAGACATTCATTAATCAAACCACTCTGACTCCGAGTTCGCACACCATCAGTAATAGATCCAATGATATAATCGTGAGGATGGTTTTTCAGGGTTTTGAAGTCAGTATTGAGGAATAGAGGATTTGGTTCGGTTGAGGGTGGTTGATTAGATGGTTGTGGAGGTGTAGGTGATGGGATGGTAGTGGATGTGGATGGAATATCGGATGGAGAAGTTTGAACAGTTTGAGGTGGTGGAGGTGGTGGAATGTCAAATGAAGTAGGAGGTAGTTGTGTGGCTGATGTGGAAGGTTGTGGTTGTGATGCTGTGGATAGATGATTGAAAATAGGAACTGATGAGTGTGGAATGATGTCGTCATCGTCAGAGTCAGGAAGATTAAAGGATTTGAAAATGGTGGTGGCATCATAAAACCAAGCCGGTTCACTACCAATACTGGTAGTGTTCGATTCCTGCCAATCAACATAGTAGGACTCTTGCACAATCCGCGTTCGCTTGTTGTAAACGCGATACGCCTTTTGTGTGTTAGAGTATCCCACAAAGAAGCATTCATCAGAGACAGCACCAAACTTCGTCTTCTGATCTTGAGTATTCAAAAGAGTACAAGAACATCCAAAGGGGCGCAGAAAGTCAATCAGCGGCTTAATCCCTCGAAACAGTTGGTATGAAGTCTTCATCTTTTCCTTGACAATCAGTACCCTGTTAAGAACATAAGCTGCACAATTAACTGCTTCAGCCCAGAAAATAATTGGAAGTTTTGACTCGATCAGCATAGTTCTAGCGGCCTCAACAAGAGTTCGATTCTTCCTTTCAGCAACACCATTTTGTTGTGGTGTTCGGGCAGCGCTAAACTGTCTGAGAATACCCCGTTTTTCACAGAAGGAGTTAAAGATGTGGTTTCTGAATTCAGTTCCGTTATCGCTTCTGATGGCTTGAACCTTCTTCTTTCCAAGAACCTCTATTAGAGGTATCAGCTTCATCAATTCTTCGGCAGTCTCACTCTTGTTTGCCATGAATCTCACCCAGGTGTACCTAGAGTAATCATCTGTGACAACCAAGCAATAAGACTTTTTAGCAATAGATTTGACACTTATTGGACCAAATAAATCAGTATGTAACAATTCGAGGGGTTCTGAGATGGTATTTGTAATTTTAAGTTTATGTGGCTTTTTGTGCTGTTTTCCTTTAGCACAAGCCATGCATTTTTCAACCACTGAAAAGTCTTTTAGTGGTAAACCCCTAACCAAATTGTTCTTAACCAATTTATTCAGAATTTTAAAATTGATGTGTCCTAAACGTTTATGCCACAAAAATGATTCAAAAGATGATGCTTTAGACAGAAGACATGTCACGGTGGAATTTGATTCTTTTGATCCCATATTCAGCATATAGGTATCATTTCGTCTCGGTGCTCGCATGATCACCATATCTTCAGGGATAGTAAACTCTGGCTTCAAGAACAGGCATTCATTTGGAAGAAACATCACAGGAATATTTTTATCACAGATTTGTGATACACTCAGAAGATTGAATGCTAGTTCTGGAACATAGTTGACGTCTTCCAAAGTAAGTGAGCCATTTGAGACTTCTCCTTGACCAATCATCTTCCCACCTTTCTTGTCTCCCGCAAAAGCAACATAACCGCCATTTATGATCCTATAGTTAGTCAGAAGATCCTTTAATCCTGTCATATGTCTGGAACATCCGCTGTCAATATGCCAATGACTATTTACAACGGCATTTGAATGTTCCTGACATTTATTAAAAGAAATGAAAAGTTAGACCTTTGAAATAGGCACCCAAGCCTTTGTGTACTTGGGTGGTGAAGCAGATGAAGAATTACAAAAGAAATTATTTACAAAAGTGTTTAATCTTTTTCCGAAAGATTTTTGCTTTGAGCTATTTTGGATTAACTTAGGGCATTGCTTGACAGTGTGACCAGTATTTCCACATTTAAAACAGTGAGACTTCAAGCCAGTTTTGGGAACTCTGTTAACAGGAATTTTATCCATTTCAATTTCCTCATCACATTCAGACAGTTGTGAGGTGCAGTCACTGTAAGTGTCATAGAGTTCTTTTAACTTACCTGTTGTGATTTTAACTGTATCAGATTCAGGTTTTGGTTTAAGAATGTATGAAAAAGATGATTCCTTCTCTTTTGGCTTTGAAATTCTCACAGGTGTGAAAGATGGAATTTGGTGAGTGAAGAACTTTTGAAAACAGTTTGTTTTGGTTTGACTTTCAGAGACATGACCTGAAAGTTTGTCTTTGTCATTCACACACGCATTTTCAATCAAATCAACATCATTCAACACATTAGGGTTTGAAGTAGAGCACCCTAGATTACTATTAAACATGGAATTGTCTGAATATGACACGTTACTACAAACAGAATTAATTAAACTAGTGTCTTCAAAAGACTTCTTGGAATCAGAACTACTGCAATCACTACTGCTAGAACAACCGAGCCCAACACTCCCACCATATGCGTACTCCTCTCTAACTTCCTTAAGATTTACTTCACTTAAACCTGCAATGGAACTGTCAGTATCGTTCTGCATAATCTCTTGAATTAACTCATTTGAGGGATGAGGAATAGGTGTAGGAGAATAACAGAAAGTACTCGGTGGAGGATAGGCATATGTTTCATTGTTACTAAGACCCAACCCTGTCTTAACTCTGGCCCCCCTTTGTTTCTTGCACAGTTCTTCCCTTTTCATACCAGATATGGTCCACTGCTGCAATTTGTTTTTAAGCTTTCTTGCTTCAAACTCAGCAAGTGTAACTTGCTCAGTCAAGTAGTTAATTTCACAGTTCTTTTCTAAAAGAGTTCTTTTTAAGTGTTCATTTTCCTTTAAAGCTTCTCTTAACTTAACAAAATATTTTGATTCACTTAATTTAAGCTCTTTGATGGTTCTTTTTAATTCGTTTTCGTTTGACATTAACAGTTTATTTGCTTTGTATATGCCAATTAAACGAATTTTGCAAGCAGATGAACACATATCTTCAATAACATCGTAAGGAAGACCAATTACCAGTTTTTCGGCGGCCAGTGCACGATCACATTGACAGTAGGGAGTGCTTCTTTTGAATTCATCAACTGCATCTAGCCTTGCCTTCTCAATCACTTCTTCCAGGCTAACCTTTGACTCTTCCTCATGCTTAACTTCATTGACAGCTGCTTCACAAACCAACCCAGAATGATTCAGATGCCCTTGAGCAATAACATCTGATTGAACTTTGTCAACATTCTCCATCTTCTCTTCCTCATCTTTTCCATAAAATTCTTTGAACGGATCAAAGAGATTTATATCATTGTCATCAAACTCAGCAATTTCGGCAACAAGGGCATGGTTGATCTCCTCCTTGGTTTCTTCAATTTCTGCACTCCAATCAAAATTGGTGAGCAGTGCAGTTTCATTCTTTGACTTTGCTTCCTCAACCTTTTCTTGAATTGGAGCAGATCTTGGATTTGCAGAGTTAACTGGCTCAGTAACGATTGGTAATGGGCATTCTCTCTTGAAGTGGCCCAGTTGTTTGCAGTTATAGCATCTTAACCTTCCCTTGTCATACCCCAGCTTACTATTCTGTCCCTGATTTCCGAAGTTTCTTCTGCCAGTTCTTTCCATGAATCGTCTGGCACGAAGAGTGAGCATAGCCATCTGCCATTGAATATCTGTTTCCTCCAGATCATCAGGATCCACCTGATACATGTCTTCTACAGTCATACCCTTCCCTTTTAACTCACCTGCAACAAGAGCTTCATAACTGTGGACAAACATCCCAAACAAAGCCATAGTATCTGACGGAATCTGAGTGGTGACAGACGCATTCGAGCTTGAACCAACATTTGAAGGTACACCAGCAGATTTAGCAGATACATGACTTGATGGTCCTCTAGATGCTGCACTATAGGCATAAGAGTTTGCAGCGGATGAGATAAGTGCAGCATTTTGATAAGGAATGTTTGGAACCATCATTGACTGATTATATTCTCTTCTTTTCACGTCAAGGTCGAAAGACTTCAGCTTGTTGATGACGTCCATCAATTTGTAGTCAGGAAAGTTTCTCTCTTGTTTTAACAGCTTGATTTGAAGGCTCCATTGAGGAGGAAGAGAATCTAACAATTTTGCTACTTGTTCGTGATTGCCCAGCTTTTCATCATATTTCTTCAGATTACTTGACACAGATAGGAATCGATTTGTAATATCAGTCAAGTTCTCTTGTGAATACCCCACGAAAGAGTTGAATTCCTTTTCAGCCTGAGCTTTTCTATCCAGTTTCAGGTCCTCATTGCCATCATAAAATTCACACAATGCATCATACAGACTTTTTGCAGTTGTGTGTTCTGCAAAACGGTTGAAGATGTCTTGGTGCAAGCAGAGTATCAAAGCCCCTAGTGCCTTCTTGTCGCGATCAAGTAGCTTGATGTCAGTTTCAGTAAAAGTAGTTGGATCTGTGTTTACTGAAGTGACAGTTCCTTCAACTGTTGTGGGCACATGCGGACCATTCACTATAGATTCCCATTGATTGTAATCTGTGTAATAGAAGAAAGCTTTCAAACATCTTTTCCAATCTTCAAAGTTTTCACCACTAACAAGCCTCGGTGGCCTGTTAGGTTGAACGCTATCCAGATCATTCATATTCAGTGTTGATGAAGACATAACTTTGAACAGATTATAGATTCGCTGAAAATAAACAGGTTCGCTGACTAGATTCGCTCAAAGAACACAGTAGATTCGCTGGCAGATTCGCTGGGAACAGATTCGCTGGGCGAGCAACAGTTTCGCTGACAGACAAGCACAGATTCGCTGGCCTAACTTTGGCAGCAGTTTCGCTTGCACAGTCAGCCAAACAAGTGAACTTTCGTTCGATGATATGACAGATTCGCTGGCCAGAACACAAACCAATCAGGACAAAAATTTGAATTAGGTTCGCTGGAAGAACAGACAGTTTCGCTGGTAGAACAAATAGATTCGCTGGTAGCTCAACCACCCTGAAACAGTACGGAAACAGCTCGAAAACCCTCAAAACTTGACCATTTGCATACACGTTTGTTTTAAAAGCTTTCTATGACCAAATACCACAAACCTTGAGCAAAATACAACTCCAAAACACTACAAACAAGCTTCAAACAGAATCAAAGTGTTTTGACCCAAAAACTTCAAAAGTCAACACAAAAATCACTTGAATCAAACAATCAAGAGCACTAAGGCTCTGATACCAATTGTTGGTCCATAAAGATCGTGATTTCAGTGCTTTGTTGACTTGTTTAACACAAAAATAACCAAGACTTGAAGAATAAAGTATATATTGTCCAAACAACCCAATAACAAGATCTAACACACAAATGAGGTAAATAAGCTACAATGATAAGTAGAATAAGCTCCTAGCACCTCAAATAGAACGATTACACAACACAATCAGTGAGAAATGGCTTGGATAAAAGATGTGCAAAAGTTCTATAAAGTGAAGATAAGGTTACAATATATAGCAGTGTTAGGTTCGCTGATAGATTCGCTCTAGCGAATCTATCTAGCGAACCAACACAGGTTCGCTGGGCACATAGGTTCGCCCAGTCGACACCTTAATACAAAAGACTACTTGACATGCGGGCGAATCTATAGATTCGCCCGTAGGTTCGCTAGAACTAATACAAATACAAGTTAAACAATTACAAACAAAAGTAACACCGACAAGCCGGTGAGTCCAACCTATACATAGTGACTATCAATTCTCATACCAACTAAGTATTGTGTCGTCCCTAAAAATAGTATCAACAACTTTACGGTGCACACAAATTATCACACTAGTGGTCGTACGTAGAATCACACTTTAACCATAAAAGGTTAAACATTTTACTATGTTTATTCGTTGAAAATGTTTACTTCGTTTTAATTCACAACAAATCAAAATTCTAGATTAACTTCTATTTACCTCGTTTACATTCATTGACTACGTGTTAATTATCTATAATTTTGCATTGTAGCACAAAAATCTCTCAAAATATCAAACTAGATAGTGATTAAGATTTACTATTGGGAGTCTCTATGTCCTTTAACGAGATCTGGCATCTTAACAACACTATACTACATTGCGTCGCTTACCCACGTGTGTAGTATTTGTAGAAGTAAGAAAATGTTTTATAAATTAAATCTTGAAAATGCTAAACTACTTTTTTAAATAAAAATATATAGGAACATTGCACACCAATATACTTAAGCACAAAGATGTTGAGATCACACAAAACACAAAGTTTGATCACATTTTTTTTGAAATATTTAAATAGTTCAAGAACGATATTGCGGGTATGTTTGTCGATTTAAACTCATGCAACATTCGTTCAACACATAACTTGTGTTTTTTATGTTGTTTGGGCCCCACATTCGTTTGGTAAAACCTATTCATCCCCATGGTTTGTTGAGCATATACAACTTTTTAAACATATAAGGCTTTGTTGATATAAGAGAGGATGTATTTGTGGCCATGGAGAAGTGGATATATTTGTGTATAAATTATGTCTTGACAATCCATGTATGATTGTATGGATAATGGATATTTTTATAGATGATGTAAACATATAATGAGCATTCTATGTTTATATTTTCATATAACAAAGGAAATGCATATCTATAACATGCATATGAGAGCTTTAGGTCTATAGTTTTATATAACGAAGAAGATAATCACACTAGATCATTGTCACCGCGTATCAAAAGAGATAAGCATGTGATTGTGTGAATGATATATATTTTGGCTATTTATATCGTAAAGTTAAGGGAAAAGCCAACTCTCAACACTTTTGACAAGACTTAGTTTTGTGTATACCAATAATAGAGATGGGAATCCAAAATATCATACACATAGTTTTGTTTATAAAAGCTTACTCTCTGCTAGAGGTGTAAACGAGACGAATCGAGCCCAAGCTTGACACTTATCGAGCTTGGCTTGTTTAAATTTTCTGAAATTCGAGCTCGAGCTCGGTTCCAGTCTAAATTTTAAGCTCGAGCTCAACTCGTGAAAGGGGAAAAAAGCTCGAGCTCGGCTCGACAAGGCTCGTTTTGTATTAAACAAACCAATGTCTGGCTTGAGCTCGATAAAAAGCTCGACAATGAGCTCGATAATAAAGACCTATTATGTTATTTTTTAGTAAATGTGAAATAATTATTAAATATTTTAAATAAAAAATTAAGTTCTACTAGGCTCGCGAGCCTAGTCGAGTTTTGTATGCAAAGCTCGAGCTCGATAACAAAACGAACATTATTCTAGGCTCGAACTCGGGCTCGAGCTCGTTAAGGCTCAGCTCGAACGAGCTTTTTACCGAGTCGATCTCAAGTAGCTTGCGAGCCGGTTTGACTCATTTACACCCCTACTCTCTACTTGTATGAAGATGAACCTACCAAGCACATCATATAATGAATCGTCATTAAGATATTTGAAGTGATACTAACATCTATATCAATTACTATTGTTTTATTATTTTCTTATACATGCCCCCTGACTTTTTATTTTTATTTTTTATACTCTATTATTTATATAAAAAATTGAAAATTTACATAAAAAGGAAGTTACCATACGATATTAGCATAAATTAGACAATACGTGATGAAGAAATATGCAAGAATTGTGACAGGATGTGAATGTGCAAGCAATATCCAAAAATTGGATATGATACCAAAATCTTAACATGTTTGTTCCACCCCAAGTTTGGATAAGGAACACTCAGTTAGTAACCGGATTACTAGCATGCCTCTTGATTTTTAAGTTGATAGTATGATTCCTTTTACAGACGACTTTCATACAAAACACCTAGAAAAGTTACATACCGTATCCAACTTATTCCAACATGAAACGAATCAACGTCATGTAATTGTGACATGTTACCTGAGATATGGTGGGAGCATCCACAGTCAATCTACCAAAAACTATTAACAGTTCTTGTACATGTAACCCGATCCAAATGTCAAATCCATAACCAGTTGGGTATTTATATAATTTATCTAAGTTATCACAAACAAATATAAACAATTATTTAATTGTTTGTTTATTTAAATCTTAATCATTAATTTCAGTATTTAGTCATAAACTAATAGATTTTTAATTTATAAAATCATTGTTATAAAATTTTAAAGCTTATCCCTTAAGATGTGATTGTATATAGGCAATAAAAATAATTATATGAAAAAAAATTATATGATTAATAAATTTTTATAAATATTATCTAGTGAGTTTGGTTATTCAAGTTAATGTATTAATAACAAAACTAACCTAAAAGTGCAAAATGTGATATTTTAAAACTTAATTTTGAAACCTTTAAGCAAAAACACTTAAGATATAAAACATCATGGCCAAGCTCCGGCAACACCAAAACCCAAGGTTTTACCACTTTTAATCAAATTAATCGATATTTAACCGGTTACACAGAAATTTGAACCTCAATCCAAATTCAAAACAACTTTGGTGCTGTTGTTAGCCATCTCCCACATTTATGGACGAGATAAAACAAACTCAAAATCAAATCGAGCAATTTCGCATGTTACTATGTTAGCTTAAACCTGGTTTTGAAACCTAAAATTTAGGGGATGTTTGTGACTAGTTTAAGGCTAGGGTTGTGAATACAATACCTTCGATGAAACTTGATGAACCTCGATATATGGCATGGCAAAAAATGGTGGATGATGGTTTTAACCTGCAACCACTTTGCAGCCATGGATCACTTGTTTTTTAAAATGTGAGGCTCTATTGCTTTCTCTTTAATTTTAAGCATTACCCTTGATTTTGGTGTTGTTGGATTTATTTGTTATTATGTTTTGATTTAGTGACCATTGTTTTTACTTTGGATTTGGGGTTTAGCAAGCCTTTTAAAGCATTTTTGAAATTGAGTTAGAAATCTTTTAATAACTGTTGGTTTGATGTCAGATTGATTGTATATGACTTTTTTTTTTCATTTTTTAATATTTGACGATTATGAGAAGGAATTTGAAGGTCTTGTATATTGGGTGTTGGGTATTGGCATGGTTGAATTACATCTAAAAAGATTGTGGGGATCGTTTAGATTTTGGTGGATGGTTATGTAAATTGATGATTGTGTTGTTTTTTTCATGCATGTGTAGATTCAACGGATGATGGATTGAATATACAAAATTAGGGATATTATAAACCTTCATTTAATAACAAACATCTTGGATTACAGTTTCCAAGTAGATGATTTATGCAAGGAGTACACCATAAACCATCAATGGTCAAAATAAGAATCGTTCTGTCCACATGATATTATTAGACTTTGATGATACCGAGAGCATTTTTATACCGTTGAACGACTACGTTGAGACTATGATGACAAAGATAAAAACTGTTGTTTTGGTGTGACAAAATTTGTAGCTAGATCGTCACACCAGAAAGTCAATAAGCCTTTTACAACCATTCAAAACTTATATATACATATATTGCCACCAGATCATTACACCAAAACAACGTATCTAGTGTTTAAATTAGCTTCCGCTTTTCGTATGGTCCGACTCCGAGTAGGGAAGTGATATGAAATACACAACCTTACCTTACATTTTATACAGGAAGTTGCTTCCACATCTTGAACCAATAATCTTCAAGTCACGAACACTCTAATCTTACCGGTTAAATAAAAACTGACGCTCGATAAATAGGAAAAAATATCCAAAGTTAGAAACACACATTTGAGAATAAAGAATATGATCCCTTGGATCCTATGATTGGAAAAGAAGAAAAGATAGGTCTTTATGGATCATAAAAAGAAAATCCACAACATTAATTAGATACTCATGATTTTAACAATGCAATAATTGTAAAAAAAAAACATATATACATATGAAAAAAACACTAGACAAAAAGTGAGGTGAATCCGGAACTAAAAACTAGAATCTTTTTGAAGCAAATAACAACCCAATTTCAACCTTTTTTCATCTTCGATTTTGATGAAACAAAAACAAAAACAAACACAAACACAAACACATAAACACTAAAACACTCGCTCTTTATTTCCCTCTTCAATTTCAAACTCATTTCCTTGAAACCCTAATCTCAATCATTCGTACTTTGAACTTTATGCAAATCTGTCAGATCTGCAACATTCACTCTCTGGATCAATGTCTGTGAATCGAAACAGTAGTAGCAGCCTTGTTGATCCAAGCAATTTGCATCTGAAGAAGGAGTTAACGAAAGCTGCTCGTGCGTTACGAGATCCTGGAACAACTTCCACATGGCGCTCACCGCTCACTTCATCTAGATCCACCACCGCCGTTGCTCTAGAAGCTTCTTCTTCAATCACAACCAATCATTACAATCACCATATTAGAAACAGTTCTGGTTACAGTGTGGATGAAACTGTTGCTGCTGATAACAACAATGTTAGGAAGGAGAAGAAGGTGTTTTTGTATAATTGGAGGACTCAGAGATCTGAGAGTGAGAGGAGCGCATCGGTTACGGGGTCGAGGTATCGACAGAGAAGCAATGTGGATGATGAAGATGATGATGATGATGGAGAGGAGAGTGTTGATGATAGTTTGAGTGATGCTAGAAATGATGGGGATTTGAAGAGTGATACTGCTGCTGATGATCATAGGTATGCAAAGATGTTTAATTATACTTGTAAAGATGGAACTAGAGGTTTATTGAAGAAGAAGAAGCAGCAGCAAAAGAAAATGGTACATTCGTCTGCTGCTTTGAAGCTTCAATTGCAGAGACAACTTAGTTTAGTAGATCAGTATGATGATGTTAATTCTGATGATGTGGTAGTTAAAGGGACTTCAGTGACGTCTCCGTTGTTGTCTAGGTTTAAATCGGGTAAATTGATGGGGGGTAATAGTAGGAAAGATGATTCATCTTACTGTTATAGCACCCCTGCTTTGTCCACAAGTTCGATTAATAATAAATACTGGGTTAGGAATCCAAGTACAGTTGGATCGTGGGATGGGGCAACGGGATCTTTGAATGATGGAATGGACGGTGATGACGATGATGAAGATGATCAGTTGGGTTTGCCAGGGCGCCAGGGGTGTGGGATTCCTTGTTACTGGTCGTCCTCGAAGAGAAGCACCCCGAAACGTGGCGTTTGTGGAAGTTGTTATTCTCCGTCGTTTTCTGATACGTTAAGAAGAAAAGGAAGCAGCATGTTATGTGGGAGTCAAACCAATTTTCATAGACGACACCATAGATCATCTACGAGTAGTTACAAGAAGAAGAGGCTCACCCACAAAGCTTCTCATGTTCCATTGCTTACAAATGGAGATGAAAGCAGAGATCGTTCATCTATTGGGACGGATGACGAGCTTTCAACTAATCATGGTGAACTTGATTTGGAAGCTTTGAGTCGATTAGATGGAAGGAGATGGTCAACAAGCTACAAAAGTCAAGAAGGGTTGGAGCTCGTAGCTATAAATGGGGAAATTGAAGGGGATTCCCCTTCATCTCTTGTTGATAATATTAACTGTTTTAGCTATAAGTATAGGCCGATGTTCTTTGAAGATATAGTTGATCAAAATGTTGTGGTTGTGTCCCTTGTGAATTCAATAATTAGGGGAAGAATTGCTCCAATATATCTATTTCAAGGTCCCCGTGGTACTGGGAAAACATCAACAGCTCGGGTCTTTGCTGCTGCCTTGAATTGCCTCGCCACCGGAGACATGAGACCTTGTGGGGTTTGCACGGAATGTGCTGCGTTTATTTCAGGCAAGAGTCGAGTCATTACTGAAATGGATGGCTCCAATAAGAAGGGGATTGATAAAGTTAAATTTCTTATAAAGAAACTGCAGATCGGTTCTTCTACATCAACCTTTATTCGGCATGATGTGTATGTTATTGATGAATGTCATTTATTACCATCTAAGTTGTGGTTGGCGTTCCAAAAGTTCCTTGAAGAGCCACCTGCAGGTGTGGTCTTCATCTTTATAACCACTGATCTTGATAATGTACCCCGTTCTGTTTTGTCGCGATGCCAAAAGTATCTTTTTAACAAAATAAAAGACAGTGAGATAGTTAAAAGGTTGAGGAAAATCTCAGAAGAGGAGAATTTAGATGTAGATTCTGAAGCTTTAGATTTGATTGCTCTGAATGTAGAGGGTTCACTTCGGGATGCAGAAACTATGTTGGATCAGTTAAGTTTATTAGGAAAAAGAATCACTGCTGATCTGGTGAATGAACTTGTGAGTTTCCTGAACTTGTCAAATATAGTAGTAGCTCAGCTATTTTTCTTATCATAAGCATGGAATTAGTGATGGGAAAATCTGCAGGTTGGGTAAAATGTCAAAAAAGTAATTCTTTTATACAGAAGGAGTTGGATTGAACCTAAAACGTGTTGTCAAATCTTATATAAATACTTTGTGTGACAAATATGAGTATAAAATTTATACTTTCACTAATAATGAAGTATATTTGATTTTGAATAAAATAGGAGGTTTTATGATCTATACATTGAAGATACTAATTTCTTTTATTCATTGCACCCTTACTCTCTTTTATTCAGTTTCCAATTTACTACTTTTTTCCTGATTTAATTTTTGGAGCTACCATAGGTGGGAGTTGTCTCTGATGAGAAGTTATTAAAACTTTTGGAGTTAGCAATGTCATCAAACACAGCAGAAACAGTGAAAAGAGCTAGAGAATTAATGGACTTGGGTGTTGATCCTATGGTTTTGATGTCTCAAATGGCTACACTTATTATGGATATCATTGCTGGAACATACCAAGTAGTTGAAGCCGGAATGGGTGACTCGTTCTTTGATGGTAGAAGCTGTAAGTTCTCAACTGTTTTATTTAGAAAATTTAGTCATAAGAGCTTTTTGTAATAATTTGATTTAACATGGTCCTTGGTAGCTTTGACCATATATCAACTTAAACACATGTGGTCTCATGTGACATTGACACCTTGTATTTGATGCATCTGATTCCCTCCACTAGAGGTATCAAAGCAAATGGGGGGTCTGGGTTGGGTAAGAGGTCAAAGTGAGTTCCGGTTAAAATCAGCAATCTTTTAAATACATAGGTCAAAACATTCCAGATTGGGTGACTCATCAACAAGTTTTTGTTTATTCTTTTTGAACTCAAACTAGTATAATGTAGTAAAATATTATTACAAAATTTGTATTCTTAATATGATTAAGAATAAATCATATTAAGCTTATGACCTACTCGATCCATTTCATTGGCAGCTAATTTTCTAAATTTGGGCCATTAATTATTACTAATATTGGCTGTGAACTGTTTGTCCAGTGACTGAAGCTGAAGTGGAGAGACTAAAGCAGGCTTTAAAACTTCTTTCTGAAGCGGAGAAACAATTAAGAGTTTCTAGTGAACGTTCAACATGGTTCACAGCAACCCTTTTACAGCTTGGTTGTGTCCCTTCAACAGATCCTACTCCTTTAGGAAGCGGTAGAAGACAAAGCTCCAGGACAACTGATGACGATCAATCTGCTACATTTAAAGATATTTATTTCCAAAAACAGAAAGCGGATACTCAGCACTATGCACCTCAAAGGTCTACTCCTATGAAACCTAGTCATACAAATTCAAGTAACAGCCTAGAAGGTGCGCTCCTACCAATGAGACAACTCATCAGTGGGGATGGCCCATCTGTCTCACATCATGATGATGTCATACATGGAAATACCAATTCAAACATATTGGATGAGATTTGGGTCCGTTGCATTGACAAGTGCCATTCTAAAACCCTCAGGCAGCTGCTGCATACTTATGGGAATCTTGTGTCTGTTTCTGAAGAAAAAGGTAATTATAAGTTTTTTTTGCTCTTCAGTTCATATCAGAGGTTACAAAGGTTGGAGTAGGGTTGGGTACTTGGGTAACCGGTCAAAATGGGTATTTTAATGTACATCCTGGTATCTTGCTTTCGGCTGACTTGAAACACTTTTTCCAAAAAAATTTATATGCATTTAATGATTTCATTATGATTACAAAAATCATATTATATATATTTGAATATATTAATATATGAGTTTTTACGCATACATTTTGGGATATTTTCGACCTTCTTTCAACCCTTTTTCTGTTTTACGCGTTTTGCATTTAGAGATAAAAGATAACTTCTTGAGGCGACCTATATATAAGTAAACAAGTCAAAATTGCCACCTTTGACTTTTGTCTATTATTTAGACATTCTGGTTCATCCTTCCTATTAAGCAAATAACAAAGAAAACGTTACCTGATATTACCAAACTACTAAATTGTTTTAGTACTCAAGAAACCTTTTTGTGCTTGCGTATACACCTTAAAGCTTCAGTTATATCATGAAACACAATTGGGTAAAGGCCACATGCAATGTGAAATGTGAAATCTGATATTGTACATATATTTCATATCTGAAATCGAAACAGAAAAGCTTTCATACCAACATCTGTTATCTACCCACCTCATAGTATAAAACATGTGTATATGTGGTGCAGGTGTCCTTGTTGCTTATATTGTCTTCAGGGATAAAGATATCAAAAGCAGAGCTGAAAGGTTTGTCAGCAGTATTACAAACTCATTTGAGATTGTTCTCCGACGCAATACGGAAGTTAGAATTATATTACTAACGGATGATGGGACTAATAAACCGAAACCAATTAGTGGGGAACCAACAAATGGTTCGATTCAGAGGAAGATTGAGTCAACTTCAATAAACAGTTCCAATCAGGAAGCATTAAAAGGGAGAAAGAGTGGAAATCCTGTTCAAAGAATAGAATCAATCATACATGAGCAAAGGTTAGAAACTGCATGGTTACAAACTGCAGAAAAAGGCACTCCTGGATCATTGCAACGTTTAAAGCCTGAAAGGAATCAAGTCTTACCTCAAGATGGTGGTAGTAGTGGTCAAATGGAAACATCACAGCAGCAATGGGAAGATGACTTGACCCGTGAACTTAATCTTTTGAAGATCAATGATGGGAAGGCCTTCTCAAAGGAACATACTACTATATCACCAAGCTTGTTACATGATGCCAATTTAGCTACCAGGTACAACAAAGGTCCACGTGACAACTTGTTCTGGCAAATTGCACCTACTTTAATCTGTTTCTATGCCAGGGAACACACTTTCAGTTGGTTAATGCATCAAAATCAGGGTGATTTAATTGACCCAAAACAAATTTTCTACAATATATTAAATGATTTACAAGTAGACTAATGTTTTTGAATCAAATGATTTAGATGGTTTTATGCATTTCATGTACATTTTCAATGACTCTCATCCCATTTGACTTGTTCGTTTTAAGATAGAAATTGACTGTAAAATGTTCTTTTATGTGCAATTTGCCATTCATTTCTTGTATTTCTGTATGAAAATACGTTTCCTAAGATGGAAATTGATTTGAATATTACTGCAACAACAGAATGCAAGGCTTCCTGCACTTTATGCTAACATCAAGTTGGTTTTCTTTATACAGCGGATATGAGTCTGCAGCAGGAGGTGGTGGTTGTTTGTGTTGGAACAAAACCAAGCCTAACCGCAGGGGGAAGGCAAATTCTTAAAACTCTCTTCACAATTAGAGGTGGCAAAACGGGTGGGTTGGGCATTAGGTCAAACGGGTATTGTTTTTATGTGTCAGCTTGGGTTGACCTAAAACATTTTTTGTCCTAAATTAGCTAGTCTTTAAATAATTAGTGTGTTAAGTAAGATGTCATAGATTATACTATTCCAGTTCTCGTCTAACTCTTTTTAACATAATGATTTCGAAGGTTTATGTAATTAATACACTTTGTATTACTTTTAATTCGCCTGACCTATTGAACATGTTTTCTTTTACGCAAATAGAAATTTTTTTACCAGTTTGACATGTTAGAAATAAAACATAACCCAAATCGACCCATTTATAGATTACTCTATCATGATTGCCACCCCTAAAAAGAAAACTTCAAACGAAAAGAATATGTGCGTCTATTCTCTTTGCAATTGATAAACTTTGTTTTGAACAGATGAAACCTGGAACCCCAGTTGGTCCCCGCAGAGGTGCCAGATTTTTATTGTTCGGTGAGTGTGGAAAGTCATCAAGGACAGAAAACAGATCTAGAAGGTGATATTTAAAAGCAAAAGGTTGACGTTCATTTATATTAAAACTATTTTCTAAGTTATTGTTCTTGTAGTTGTTATGAGAGATCATGTAAAGTTTTTAACAACTGGGATTTCTGTGCATTTGTCCAATTGTTTTTCAAGGGAGCAATAAAGGTGAAGAGGGATTGTTCTTTCTTCCCTTCCCTATCAACTTGCAATATTACTGGCAATTTTATTCCTGATTTTATGATTTACTGGTTTTTTTCTCTTTTTTTATTTACACTTTTTTTGGTTACTTAATGTATGCTGATTTGGAAATTATGGATTTCATTTTTTAGTTATTACTTATTTGTTATTTATTAAGCTATAACTAATACTAATAACTAAATTGTAATTTTTTGTCCATGTGGTTTCGCGGTACGCTCAGGTATGAGAACGCGAAACAGGATCACGATACGCTAGGTCTCTAAAATTCAGTACGAGAGGGGGTAGGCTTATTTTGGTTCGTTTTGATACGATGTACCATATAATGTGGTAAGATGTACTAGTTACATGAAACTAGAAGGTAAAAAGTGACAAGAAAAATTTGAATAAAACCCTAAATGTGAAGAGAACGTTGTTATCCCTTCCCTCATTGACCGTTATAACAATTACAACTGTTAACTCAAAATATGTAATTGATTATTAATCAATAGAAATTTGATATGACGTGTTGCGAGTCTAGAAAATATGAACGTTGTTACGTGCATATTATTTTAAAAATGATAGGACCTTTTGCCACTTGAATGGGAAAACATGGCTAGGAAATACACAGGATCCCTATGTATTTGAGTATTTTTAACCAGTTTCGGATGATTTTTATATGCGTGAAGTGTAATTTACACCAATGTGGTTTACATCTAAAGTCACTTGGTATTTTTGTCTGAAAAATTATAAGACCGTTAGTTAGAGTTAAGTGCAAACGACTTTTAAGCATTTAACAACTTAGAGTTAAGTGCAAAATGAACTCATATGGTTTACACACAATATTACTCAGCAACCGCGCGTGAAGATTTAGACCTTTTGCAACCATAGACTTTTAAAATGTTTGCACCCTTTGACTGTCAGTTAACCGTTATATGTAATGGTAAAATAGACTATTTACATAACAAAAACATAAACCATTTGTAACCCAAGTTTATGAACATAAACCACATGTATTTCTCTAAAGTCAACCACTCGAAATCTATAATGTCTTTGGTTTTTTTCCTTTTGATTCTAAGTAAACTATTATTCAATTTATTTTCGTATTCATGGAGTGTGCTTTTTGTTTTTTTTTTTGCTTTAATGATGTAATTTAAACATCACTGACATGTTCTTCTTTTTCTGGTTTTTAATTTAGGAATTTGTAGATGTTTTAAACCACAACATGCTAAAAGTTAAGAGGAATCAAAGGATTCATTTCTCCAAGAAAATGGTGGAGAATGGTAAAAAACGGTTTTACTTAATGTGTTTGGTATTTGTATAAAATGGGTTAAAAAGAGAGTTTTAAATGATTTAAAGAGGGGTAAAATGATATTTTAACCATTATTTGGATGGTTAACTAACGGCTAAAGTTTGGGAGAGGTACAAATGACCTGCTTTAACAACCATAGGGGTGCAACGGTCTATTTTTTCAGATGAGGATATAAAGTAACTTTGAGTGTAAACCACAAGGGTACAAATTGCACTTAACTCTTCTTATATTTTGTGCAACACTTGTTTTGGTTAAAAAGTAACAAAGTAATTTTGTGATCAAATTAGTGAGAGAGTGTGTTTTTCAAAATAAAGGAGTTTAGAATCAAAATATAGTGTGAAATGATTATAAAAAGTAACAATATGACTTGGAATATAGCAAAGTAAATGATGAAAATGTAAAAGAGAACACAAGTGTTTACAAGGAGAAGCCTTTGATCTTGTTAGATCACCGACATAAAAACCTCGGGAGTCAGACTAAATGTCGTGCTGCCTTTGTTGCTAGTATTAATTAATAATGAAAAGATGAATAAAACTCGAGAACTCGAATCTGATCATTTCTAACTGTTATAATTGATGATTGTGGGTGATAAAGTGCAGAAACTAGCGGAGAGTAAGTGTTCGTGAGCAAGTGTTCTTAAACGATTAGAGTGAACCCCATTTTATACTCTAAGCTAACCAACTAACTTTCTGATTTTATCGGGATTCTTACGCGTCCCCTGCAGAGAGCAAGTAAGTGTTCATGCGTCGTTTTTTTATTAAACTTCGTTCCACAATTTAAGCTAAGACTTGGTCTTTTACGTGTGCGTCCCCTGCATGATCAACGGCCCATACATGTTAAGCATTTTGATCGCCCAAAATGAGTCTAGAATACTAGTAAGGATTTTCACTCGTAACAACAATTTAGCGCCTACGGATGATAACACTTCTGCTATTGGTTTGGAATATTCAAGATCTGGAACTACATTTAGGAAATCTTTGCTTAATACTAATGATGAAATGCTAACTATGTTTTCATTGATGAAACAACATATGGCACATCAACTAGAAACTTATAATGTGTTATAAGTCAAAGTCCTTGTAAACATTTACGTTTTCATCATTTACTTTGCCATATTCTAAATCATATTCTTACTTTTTACCGGTATTTCGCACTATCTTTTGATTCTAAGCATCTTTATTTTGGAAAACACACGCTACCATAATTACTAATTTAATCACAAAATTCTTTGTTAGTTTTTGACCAAAACACTAACCAATAATATACAACTTATTATCCTAACATTTGAACCAACATTGGCCAAACAACCCAACAAGACACTTTTAAGTCTTGCGGTAAGTCTTCATCTTGACCCGCATGTTGGTCGTATTTTATTTGTCTTAGAAACCATATGAAAATATCTTCTAATTCATGTTGGGTTCGTTGAACTCCAACACGAATACACGATAAATCAAGATAAGTATTAGAACGACATTCATTTGAAAAAATATACGATTTCCATCTTCCTCAAATTAATCTAAAAAATATATCATCTTATATCGTAAGTGGTTATCGGTAAAATATATCATCTTAATTTTTTATTACAAGTTGATTAATTAACAAGTTGAAAAGCTCAGAAGGAAGAGATGTCCAACACAACAAGTTCTTATTAGCCATTTGTATTTCTTCTTGACATCAGATTGTAAAAAAAAAAAGGATTAATACTCTTTAAAAGTTCATGAAACAATTATAACAAATCATTAGGTTTAAAAATTTACGTATGATCAAATTAACATGTTTCTCTCACTAAAAGGAGACTCCACTAATTATGCTCAAGTACCTCATCATTCGTGTAACCAGTTGTACACCTAACATGTTTTCATTATACTCTTTAAAACGGTACAAGATTCAAGACCATCTTCGGTTCCGCCACTTATGGTTCTCTACCGGTGCAAGAATTATGTCAAAATTTGAAGAAGGATGTCTTCAATTAGACATGTTTTAAAAATATAAGTGATAGTGGAGATAATAAACTGATGTGTTATAACTTCTCTAAATTTTTGAATTATTGAACCATTATTATTAAAATTCGACACATTTTTTTTGGGTATAATGTGTCATAAGTGTTTTGGTCAAAAATAACACAAGGTAGTTTATGATCAAATTAGTAAGGTGAGGCTAAGTATTTTTCTAAGATTGATTTATAAGATGATGCTAGACGGTTTAGTATTGAAATATCTAGCTTTGAGTAAAAATACCGTGAAAAATACTACTTTAAAACAGAAATACCGTTGAAAATACCGTTTAGGTTATAAGTATAAAAGGAAGTAAAAACACAATGATGTGCGAGGAAAGCGCTTGATCTTGTTAGGTTACTGACATAAAACCTCGGGAGCTGACTTAAGTCAGGACGCCTTTGTTTGTTTTATTGATATAATAGCAATAGGGATACAACTTTAGAGCTATGATGATCGATCTAGTGTGTTTACAATGATTTTGATAGTGCAAGTGTTGGAGAGTACTTTTTTTAAACAACAACTTTCATGAATTATGACAGACGCAACCCCGCATCACATGGGGTTCCTAAACTAAGTCAAACACCCGCATACATTGTCTTAACCAGGCCCGCATGATGCATCTAATTTCGCAGGGCGCTCACAAGGAAAACCCCATAGAGGCAGGCGTAACAACCACTAATGAGGATTGAACCCTCACTTGTGGGTAAAACCGTTTTGTCTCACCAATATTAACTGTATCATTGACTAGTATCGCTAGAAAATGAGGCTTGTGGGAGTTAAACTTGGGACGTTTGGTACACCAACAAACAACTTTACAACTCCACCCAAATTCATTTGTTAAGTGTGGGAGAGTAAATGGCAGAGAGTATTGAGTGTGTTGTGTTTAGAAACTGAGTAAGCAGCCCCCAATTCGATCATCAAGCCTCTTATATATAAGTAAACTTCCAAACAACTAAGTCTTCAGTATCCTTGGCTTTATCCCGAAAATGTCTGGATTCTGGGCGTGATTCTCGGGGCTTCGATAGTTACATTGACTTTAACGCGATTTCATCAATTTTCTAGCAGTTATGAGTTGCTTCCACGCGTTTATATTAACTATCGGCCCGAGTTTTCGGCCTTTGACCGAGTTTATAGTTGTTTCGAGTGTTTTAGCTCATTAAAAGTGCATAAGGCTTCGCCGTCTCAACGTTTTCGGGGGCCTCAATCAAAATATAAAAATTGTTTTTTTTTCTAAAATACTACTAATAAAAACCCTTCTTTCTTCGAGCTTGGGACCGACAATGATGAGTTTTGACGCACAAAGGCACTTTTAAATCTACTTTGATATGTTTAAAGATCTAATCACTAAACTTCTAGTTACGTAAACAGTTACTTACCACCAAATCACATGAACAAATTACTTAAAGCACAGATCACTGAATCAGTAACCTAGTTAGTAATTACTAATTACCAAATTAAAGGAACACTCAAGTAGCACAATCACTAAATCAATAACCTGATTAACCAATCATAGAATCACAGGAAAAATAAGTAACGTAATTACCAAATCACCAAATTAAGAGTTCAAGGCACTAACCGCTAAGGGCTGGAAATTGGGTCACCTGTATAGACACTGTAACGTCCGCCTTTCGGCAAGCATCACAGTTGGCATACATAAGCATAAAACAACCATACATTTAACAAAACTTCATTGCAGCGGAAATAATTATTAGAAACATCATTACATAATTTTAAATTTGTCTTAATTAACTCAAAACATCTTAAAACATTGTAAAATATGCGTTTAATCTTAAAACTTCTTTTTTTTCCTTCAATGTCAGTCTTCAACAAAGCCTCTAGCCCTAGCCCATGCCAAACAGCTCTCATATTCTTCTAACCTACACATCAATCTAACATGCATACAAAAGTCAGCTACGTTGAGTGAGTTCTAGTTTTAAAATGTTATTAAGTACGTTTCATATCTGTATTTATAGTCGTATTACATTTAAGTAACATCATCACATCATCCTTTGGTCATTCCTATATTGCACATAGGTAATGTCATCATATCATTCATCGTTTCATGTTTATCTTTTCATAAACAGGGTCAAGTATCACACGGATGTAATATCGTTATCTAATACGTATCTACAACTCTTACAGAGTCTACCGATATTTCAATTCTTCACTGGTATCGTGTCCCCCAGTCGGGTCATAACTCTTTGACCCCCATGGAGTCTACCGGTATTTACATAATATCTTCACTGGTATTATAACCCCCAGCCGGATCATAGTTCTTCGACCCTTACGGAGTCTACCGATATATCGGTTCTTCACTGGTATTGTAAATCTCCAGCCGGATTATTGTCTCTATTTCTACCATTACTATACATACTCTTCATTTAGTCAACACGCATTCATTCACATACTCTTTATTTAGTCAACACGTATTCAATCTTATAGTCTTCATTTAGTCAACCCGTAGGGTGATCAAGTATATCGGTATGCATGTTAGCCTCAAAAAGTATTTAAAACGAAACGAAAGTGAGGTCTAGAACTCACCTGATTCTTAGGTGATCTTGCTTGTTTGGACAAGGTTAAGGTAGTGGTAGTGGTAATGGTAATGGTGCACGATCTGCATTTAAGTTATTATGTAAAATCGTCATTTTTCTTTAGTTTCACAACTAGTGTCGCAGCTAGGGTCGCAGCTAGCGTCTCATGCAGTTTCGCATGGCTCATTGCCAACTTTCGTTGGGACTTATGCACACTCAGACACATGAGACACTACAGTTTCACAAAGGTGACACTATAGTGTCGCATAGGTGACACTATAGTTTCTCAAAATGAACAGCAGTTTCGCAAAATGAACAGCAGTTTCCCAAAATGGGGTTTCAGCTCGGTTTTTGCCCAAAATCTTCATTTTTCAACCAAATCTCAAACTTTTTACGTCCAAAACCTTGTTTTATCATTTATATGACCAAATCTAAGCTTTTTCCATGATTTTAAACATAAAAATGCAACCTTTAATGATTTTTTTGAAACTTTTTAAAAACCTTAAAACTCCATTAAAGGCCAGATCCGTCTTGTGTTATGAAAACATGTTTTAGGGGATGATTCTACCTTGATTACCTGTTGTTTAACATCTCTTATCTTCAGATTTACTCTTGATTTACAAAAACTTAGGTTTTTCTTCTTTCTTGCCTTAATTTTCTTCAAAAGAGATTAGGGTTTGTGTGTGTTGTTGTGAAGATGGTGAAGTGAGGATGGTGGCTGGAAATGATGGTTTAAATAGTAGGGTTTCCATATTGGGTAGAGTTTTAGGCGGGCTTTGGGCCTTAATTAGGTAATTAGGCTATTTTAGGAAAGTATTTTAACTAATCCACTTACCATTTTGGGCTTAATTCATTCTTTTACCCTTAATGGCCCATAACTACATCATAACATCTTCGTTAATCCTTCCATTTTCTAATTATCAAGTAATTGGTCATTACGTTTCACATTCTCATACATTTATAATCATTTTCGTTCTTTTTCGTATTTTTCATAATCACCACGTTCATCGTAAACTTAGCATATATCATAAGCGTCATATATCATTTTAATCATAATCATTTAAATGCATATCTATATAAGCATAATCACGTAAAGATGTCTTAACATAAAAATCGGGGTGTTACAGACACGATAAGATCTGTTAAGCAAAAAAGTACCACATGTAATTTTCTTATATTCTAATATAATTGAAATTATGAGCTTAGGGTTTAACACATCTCCTTCTTGGTGCATAAAATAGATAACTGCCACGCTCAAACAATCAAAGCCATTTGTTAAACGGGTCATTTTCGTGTTTGATACTTGTGTTACTCGCGTCGTCAGAAACCTGTTAAGCACGATAAGATACGATTTGTCAGCCCTAAACCGCTCTTGTGTTTTCTGATTTCGAGTTCAACATTGCTTTCTGATTTCGATTTTAACAGAGCAAGCGAGCACTCGAACAATAGCGATTAGTAGTTTTAATTTCAATAGCGAGCAAGAGCAGTTCTGAATTCACGTTTTTAATCAAGAGTTCTGATTTTGTTTCTGGATCTCGAGGATGGATGAACTCTTTGATTAAAGGTTGGAGATTTATTGTTGAACAACTAACGGATTTCGGGATTTGGTTTGCGACGTTTAGATGACTCTTCGATAACCATGAATTGATTCCCATCGGCATCAGTTTAGAGAGGACTAGGAGATGGTTTACTAATCTCCTGCTTAACTGATTTGGGCCCAAAGCCCCAAAACATGGTGATTATGTGAACTGTGAAGTAGACAAATGGAAGCCCAAATTACCATGAATAATTTTTTTAAAAAATTAGGGGCCTTATTATTTGGTGGGCCTAAAACCCTAAAATTACCCAACAAGCTTATTGGGCCGGCCCTGCTTAATCCTCGAACTTTGCTTAGACTTAGTCAATATACATGTTCCTGTATGTTTGAAACATGTAGCAAACAAGTTAATAAATAGTAACTAAAAATAAGGTTCAAGATATCAAACCTGTCTGCATATCCTGATTGTTAAAATATGATTCAAAATAGTGTTTAGAAAGATTTTGCTTATAATATTAGTCATAATATTACTTGACATATTGGCCCCTCAACAAGAAGTATTCAATTAAATAATGATTATATATAACTCCGGCGGACCAATAAAATCCACTGGCCATGAAACATAGTATGTTAAGGGAATTTTCTTAGATTTTAAACACCTTTTATCTTTCTAAACCAACACCCCAAACCAACACCCCCGCCCCCCCCCCCTCCTTAAGAAATTAAAAATGCTTTTTAGAAATTTAATAGTACTAACCAATTTGTGCTTAGAAAAATAATAGTACTAACCACATCTATTTCCATAATGATATATAATTTCCAATTATATCGAAATATCAAGTCTGAATAAATCGTTCAAGGTAGTGAGAAAATGAGGTTTTAGCTAGGCAAACGTCACAAAAGACAACTTATACTTTTCAAGTTCGTATAATTCGTCTCAATGTAGAAGAACAACTTCAATACAGATAAGCATTTAAAATAATGTTAAATATGTTGATTTACGAATAAGTGTGACTTTAGATTTCTTCATAATTTCAACTATTCAGAAGAAATCCACTGCATACTTACACATGTATATGTGATTGGGTGTGTTGAAAATTCAAGATTTTAAGTTAATGGAAGCATCATTTTGCTTTAGTGTATACGTTTTGGTACTGTAACTTCATGGGATTTATTGTGTATGTAACATGTATGCGTTTCATAGTTGTAATTCCTTAAACTCCTAATTTACAAGGTTGGTTACCTAACTTTGAAAATTATTAAAAAGCCCCTCCAAGCAAATTACTAACATACCACTCCAAGAAAATTACTAACATGCCCCTCCAACTTGATATTTTACATGTTTAAACCTAACTTTTATCATTGCATATTTATGTTTTTGACCCAAGACACCGTCCCTAACAGGTCAAAGTCGAAAATAATTATAACACATGTAACGAAGTAAAAAAAACTTACTCAACGCAACGCATGACAACACGTCACGCATGTCGAGTTGAAATGTTGTCGCTGCAAAGAAGTCAAAAATCCTAATTTCACTATCATAACGCATATGACGGAGTTGACGACACTTATCAAACTAACGCACTACACATGTTGAAGTCGAAAACGTTACCGCCACAACATGTGACAGAGGTTAAAATCCTAATGTTAGAATTATAACGCGTATAATGAAGTTACAAAATGAGACTCAACCGTTACATGACACAACTTCACCACATTACTAGTTGTAGGTTAACATGAAAGTAATTTTTTACTTAATTTATGTTATGTTTTTATTGATTAAGTTCGAGAATAAATAACAATTCATCCCACAATTCATTCCATCCATTAAACTCTTAAATCAAAGCTACTTTAAAAAATATGTCAAATGTCCATTCATTTGCTCTTTGTATCTAACTAGTAGAGATGAAAACCTCAGCTTTAAAACCAACAACTGAAGTAAACTAGATTATCAATCTTCAGACTTATAGTTATATAAATCTCAACAATGCAACTGAATGCCTATTGCAAGTAAATGTACATAAGAGTATGAACAAGAGCAGCTATTAGACGGCACTATACCACGAAAAACTAACCATTTAAAAAAATGTATATTATTACTGGGTCAGAACTTTCATATATAGTAAACTAGAGAGGCGCGACATAATATTAATAAAGTACAAATGCATCTAAGAAGTTGACTTCAAGTCGCATTCAGCATTCAAAGAGTTGGACCTTACTTGCTCTACACCAACACAAAACTAAAGAAAGTAGCGGCGACAAAAGCTGCAAATCTTTTAATCTTCGCTGTTTTCAGCATTAGCTCCCTTAAGATGAAGATGTTTCTCCCTTCTCTGAAAGTCAGTAAGACCTTTCCCACTTCCGGTCACACCCACCTTACCAAAAGGGTCATCTGGAGACTTGAATATGCTTTCACGCTTACGACCCGAGAAGAACCCAATCTAGAATAGTTAAGAATAAAAATACTAATTTAACTGAAATAATAAGTTCAAGACTCCGAAAGGCAAAAATGTATAAAACGAGAATAGAGGTCCATCATACCTTCTTGGCACGACCTTTGGTGGTCTGAAATTGTTGCCATGCATTTTGTCTCTTATTATGTGTAACCTCGATTTGCTCCTTTCGCATCTTGGACTTGAATGCGTGTATCTTCTTACGCTTAGCAGCTTTCTGTATGATATCAATTGATTAAAACTCATTTAAATGAGAAAACAAATGCGTATGTAGTTTGAGACGACATTTAATCCAGTTATAACTTATAAGAAACGAAACCAAATAAACCCAAGTTGTAAATTATTAATGTCATCAATTTAGTAAAATATAAAAACTTAGTTACAAAAAGATGTGTCAAATAGGCTGAAACTCACCTACAGTGTATTTAGTTATAATTTCTTATATCGTTTAATTTAACAAGTTGAAAGTCCAAAACAAGTTTAATCCATTATACAAAACAGCGTTATAAACAACCAATTGAGACCCAAACCCAGCTTGGCATGTATAACCCAGCCTGACCCTCATGCCCCTTTTACCACCTCGGGTATGTATAATTGAGTACAACAAAGCCAACAATATCGCCATCAAAAGGTCTGAAAGACAAAATAAGACTTCACAAAGACATATATTACTATGATCAATAGTTAACCAGGATTACCAAAATAGCACAAAACCACCTCTCAAACAGCTATAGCATATGGCACGCTAAAGACAACTGAGTAATTTTGAACTGTTGGAGAACGTACTTTGTGGTCATTCAGGTCAAACGGGTCGAGTTCGGGTCAAACTGCTAAAAAATCAGTTGACCAGGATAACAAAAAAAGCACAAACCCACCTATCAAACAGCTATAGCATATGGTATATGCTACAGACAACTGGCTAATTTTGAACTGTTAGAGAATGTACTTTGTGGTCATTCAGGTCAAACGGGCCGGGACCGGGTCAGACTGCTAAATATCAAGTCAGGTTCGGGTTTAATTGATGTTTAAATTTTCATGTTTGGGCCAGGTTTGGGTTTGTATAAATTGTTCAGGTTCGAGTTGGGTTTGACCCACCAACCTGACCCATGAGCACCCCTAGCATACACAAAGAATTAGTTGATAGTTACTTGCCAAGACATGGACAACTAAAAACATTTCCTGAAAATCAGACAACTATATCAAAATTTGAGTTTTCTAACACTTACAAGGATTAAAAGTCATCTCTTGTTCAGAAAAACCATGACCATAACAGAAAGCAGGAAATTAAATGTGTTTTATTTATAGATAGAAATATAATTTTGGAAGAAAAAAAGAAGCTTACCACGTCCTCAGAGTCTTCTGGTTCAATGCGAAGCTTTGCTGGCAAGCTTTTAGATTGGAAGTCCACATCAGCAGTAGCAGCCTGGGCGATCTTACGTTTTAGAGCCTGCTTTGTGGCTTCTGCTTCCTTCTCTGCTTCCAGCAGCGGATCAACAGTCGCATCTTCTAAAGCCCTAACATTATCAGGATCAACCTGCACATATTTTTCATGAGTGAAGCTATGTACAAAACAGGTATTAATTATTCCCCCATTCTGATGTGTTTAGATGATCAAACGTAAACTTTACCTCTTCCTTATTTCCCCACCCACTGTATGCAACCAAATATCCATTTGGCGTAAGAGCCTCAATTGTTGCATCATACCTGCAGTTATCAACTAAATCAAACATAGCCAGAGAGAGGAAAACAAAAAGGGGTGCTAGAAAGCTTGAGAAAGAAAACAGCAACCGGGGGATCAAATAAGAAACACCATGAACAAAAAAACAATAAAAATATACCACTCGCCATCTTCACTATAAACGGCTTGGACCTGAGTGCCTACAGGGAACTTGTGACCACCAAATGTTCCACTCGGTACCTGATTAAAAACATAAAAAGAAAATGAGATAAAGATGTATGTGCATGCATATCAGCCTATCAGGTATAGATTGAGACACAAATCCACAAACATACAGAGAGGTCCTGGATAGAATAATAAGGTCACATACAAACTTCTAACAGAAGTACCTAACGCCCACTTCGTACTTTTCTTTATGTAAAACATCACATTCAAGTCTGTAAATTTATACCTAAAGTTCACATAACTTAAAAACCAAGTTCTTAATTTTTCTTTATGTGAAATACTAGAACATCAAAATCAAGTCCACAAATTCATACCTAGAGTCCACAAAATTTAATAAATACGGTTCTGATTCTAGAAAATAGTGATTCACTATTTTCTACATTCGTTATCTCTATTGAAGAAATAAAATATAATCATCATCCAATATACCTGAGCTACAGAAAGAAACTTACCACATTATTCTGCGAGGTACCTCCAAAATTATTAAAATTAGGGGACACATGAGCAGCACTTGTATCGATACCACCTCCAGAATTCCCAGCTTCATCCTGTGCAGTTTCCAGGAGTTCTTCAGTCAGAGCAATCACCTGCAGGAACAAGGTCAGGCGTTAAATGCATGGGACTTTTTGCACACCACTAAGATAAAAACAGTGTCGTTTCAAACTCATAATCATCTTAAGTGAACATCTGAATCAGGAGAGGGAGAAAGAGAGACAGATGCAGATGGGCCATCAGAACACATAGCAGACCTGCACAGAAATCAAGATACAAGTGATGGACATCTTTGATGGAGTTTCTAAATCCAAAGTTCTGCAAGTTTTGTCAGACTAAACCAGGTGTTCAGGAAATTATAATTTAACAAGAATCTCATTCTCACCTTCTATAGCGAGGATAATCAAGGATCTTGTCAGTGACTACCAGTCTTAAGTGTTGTATTCGTTTGAGTAACACAAACATTTTTTATACATACACACACACACATATCCATGTGCATCTGTGTTTATGGAGAAAATGGACGTGTTAGACTATGCATTAATATAGTGAAATGCTTATTTTACACCTCCAGACATCTAAAATACGTCAACAAAATGAAGCTCATATACCGGAGATAAGGAACAAAAAAAACAAAACTAGATGCCAAATGAAACCTAATTCTAGGCAGAAATAGCTCTACTAACAGCCACACAGAAAAATACAGTTTAAATGAGAGATATGGTAAGAGTGTAAAAAAGAGTCAAATAACCTCCACAAGCTCTTTCTCCACATCAGCATACTCTGCATTCCCAGGATCATTCTTCAACAGCTTCCTCACCTAATCAGAGAAAGCTTTTTGCAATTAAACTACACAGCATTTCATGCTTACAAAACATAAAATGAACATCAACCTTTTTCTATAAGTCCATTAGTAGACAAGAAAGATAAACAACCACTGCTAATACCGAGTCTTGATCACGACTACTACGTTAAGATAGTTGACTAGATGCCAACTGAGTACAAGTATCCAATAGGAAACACATCCTATCAAACTACATTAACTAATTACTATTAAGAGTAAGCTTCAAAACAAGAATAAAAATTATGACTAATATGTTGCAAAAACTTCTTATATTATAATCTCACGAAGATGAGAATTGTGCAAATGATACGCATCTATGATCTATATGTATCTGACGCACTCACGCACATATATTCCAGCAGGCTAATTGTTAGAGTAGAACTAATGCCAGACAACAAAACAGTGATGCAAGTTTTACAACATATGACATTCAGGTAAAAAAACTGCAAATATTAATCTTGGTTGCAGCTTGCAAAGGGTATATTACTATCCCCCTTAAAACTAATCCCCCAATCCTCCTTGTAAACTGTAACTTATTATCTCATCAAATCAATCCCCACATGTTCTCATCAGATATTCTGTTTAGGTCCCTTCTTAGCTTTGTGTTGAAATAAATAACAAAGGATGTGTACCAAGCCAAACCATACTGCTAAATACAGCCCAATATCCAAAATCCTAGAGCCCTAGCAGCTTGAATATTCTAAAAAACTAAATACTTCCTTGCATATTGTATTTGTACATAAGCATATATTGTACTAATATTACCAATATAGCATTCTGAGACATCCAAATTACAAACAACTCATCCAAAACCTTAGACCCAATGCTTACATTCTACTAAAAAATTATCATTCGAATAAATAAATGACCCAACGATACTTTTGAAAAACACATCCATCTTCTCACACTTCCCAATAAGTATTTATCCAAGTCTATCAAGAGCAAATGCAGATAGGTTCTCACTTACAACACCCATACATAGGCCACAAAATTTTAAAACTTCAATATTCTGTTGCGAATTCAAATCGACGATTACAATATAAAATCATGTCAGGTCATTTGCAATCAAAAATCATCTCAGGTAAAAGAGGAAGGTTTTAACGATAGGCCTTCAAATGTTTTTTCGCTTTAGGCCTCAAAAAACCTTGAGCCGGCCCAGTACATATCAAAACAAGCATCCAAAATGTTATACATGTGCTGTGAGAAAGATGAGAACCAATTCTCACCACGTGAAACAAAGATCAAGATCGATATTTTACATTCAAAACTTCCAATTGTTACTTATGCCGCTTGTTTTTAATCGTGGCCAAAGTTTTGTTTTTTTTTTTTCATATTGTACATTCAAAACTTCAAACTGTTATTCAAAAGTACACCTGACTAGTAAACAGCAATAATGCATAAGGAACAAAACTAAAACTTTAAACAATCATAATCATAATCAAATCAATAACTCAAACCAGCTGTTGACTGCGCAATCAAAATGATAAGTAGAAAATGAAAATGAAGAGAAATTGACCTCTTGAAGCTGTTGCTTGTAAGTAGAAAGATTGGAAGAAAGCTCCTCTATGCTCACTTCATCACCTCCTCCCTCCATATGTTATCGAATTGATATAATTGTGTTGTCAATCAGAAAAGGATGTATACAAAATTTGTGTGTCGAATGAACGATAAGAAGAATATTTATTGGGGAGAGAAATAAAGGATGTGATGAAACGAACCCTAATTGAGATTTTACTCGTCGATCTGTATGTATGTATTGGGGATGAAATAAAATTAATTAATTAATTCGATTTGATAGATACTCTATGGCCCCTACAAAACAATCAACTTCCACATTTGCACCTTCTAACATCTCTAATTCCTAACACTAAATCATGTATACATAAGATTTTTAAAATTTAACTATCCGAAACTTAAACTTTAAATCTGTTTATTTATACTTAATTTTTAATTTTACTCCTATTTGTATACTTAGAATTAACATCATCCATGTACTCCGTTAAAAACATGTCACGTGAGAGGTATTTTGGTCAAATTCAAATTATTATTATCATTATTATTAGGGTTATTGGATTTTAATACTCCCAACTATGGGGTATTGGCCGCTGCCACTCCCAACTTAGACCCTCACTCTCATCACTCCCAACTTAACACTACAATTGTTGTATCACCCCCGTCGTTAAAAAACACTAACTCCGTTAGTGTTTAGGTCAAAAGTGTCACTTTGCTAAGTCGAGGTATGTTTTGTTTAAAATATATAATTATTCACCACAACACCCATCACCACGAATCCACCATCATCTCCGGTAACTCCGGTCACCATCTCCGGCAACTCGGGTCACCACAACCATCTCAGGCAACACCACCATCTCCGGCAAATCCGATCACCATAATTTCTCCGGTAACTCTCGTTGACCACCATTTACTGTGTAATACAAACAAATCACCAGTGACCACCACCATGTATTGCTCTTAAATTTAAACATGAACTAGGTTTTCAATCACAAATTCACAATATAAGTTGCACAACTAATTGATAAATGAATCAAAGATTAGATGATCAAAGTGATATAAGTGAGAATAATACATAAGGAAGAAGAAGTGGAGGAACAAATCCAGAATCAAGAACAAAAATGTTCGGTTGCCGTTTATGATTACCGCTCTTTTCACCATCGGCTTCGTCGGAAACATACTATCACCCCCGGCAGAGGACGACAACGAATGAGGGTTTTGATTTCACGTTGTGGTTGATTGCGCGCCATAAACCACCGATTACTAGCTTCGGCCAGGTGGTCCTTTTTTCGGTTATTACGGATCGGTTTTTTAACAAAACCCAAACCCAACCCAAAAGTTCGGTTTTTTTATAAATTAAACCCAAAACCCACGGTTTCTATTTGGGTTCGGTTTTTTGGGTTTGGGTTTTCGGTTTTTTTGGTTTCGAATCGGTTTTTTCGGTTTCATGCTCACCCCTAATTATTAGTGTGAAAAAATTTCTTTAAAAAATCTTGAAGTGATAAATTCATTATAATCGAATCACCAAATACAGCAATATCATATTTTTTTCTTCGTAAGACAATGATGAATTAAAAAAAATCTAAACGCCCAAACCATGAGGTGTTAACGTAGGTGGGGCAGGGTATTTGGTGTTAGATTATAATGAATTTTTCACTTCAAGATTTTTTAAAGAATTCTTTCACACTAATAATTAAGCCATCGTGTTTGGTGAAAGATGAATGTAAACATGGCTAAAAACTGACGGAATAACATAGCAAACTAATATTTGAGTTACCATTGAATTAATTTTAATTGAAACGACGTAGTTTTGATGAGTTTCGCGTACAAACTACACGCTTAGCAGCATCGTATTCACTTTCCCCTTCATATTATTATTAATATTATTAATAAGAGATGCATTTCATAACATATGTTGTATGTATGCATACTTGGTTGTATGCATGTGGTTAGCCCAACATTAAACGATGCGTATCCATCTTTTTTCTCGAGAAAAAATCCCTAATTTAGTACAGGTAGCATTGTTACCAAGATGTGTGAGTATGAGGCGAAAATTAGATCTTAGTTTGACGTGTTTTTGTAAGGCGTCTGACATGCGTTGTGGGTGTCTTAACTTTACGACGCACGTTTCAATCGTGACAATAATGTCGTTGGTATAAATAAAAACTATTACGTCTCGCATTTTATATTGTGTATTATGTCTGACACATTACAATGGATGTATCCAAAGTTTAAGGTTGACAATCTATGTCAAACTCGAGGTTAAAAGTAAACAATGCGTTGCAGCATCAAAGTTGTGCTTGTGACTTCATTACACACATTATAACTTTGACGATAACATGTGGTGCCCACGTGTAACGAATGCTTGCACGACAACGACGTATTTTTGACTTTGTCACACGCGTGATGTTCCTAACATTAATGTCGTTAGATATTGATAAAAAATAACAAAAAAAATATTTTATGCTGCATACGTGACAGCATAATTAAAAAACAAAGGAATTTAAAAAATCAAAAGTTTCAAAAGAAAAAAGTAATAGCAAAAAATGAATTTAGAAAAAAAAAAGCAGAAAAAAACATTGATAGGGGCACTCAAAATTAGATTTCGGCATGTCGCCAAGAGAGAAGGGCATGCACCGACCTTGTATCTTAGTTATATGCTAGCATTGAGAGTTGAGACTCAAGCCGCTGAATTGGAACAATTAACAAAATTGACATCAATTTTAAAAAGTTCAAACATTTGTAAATTTATTACATAAGATTGAACACTTAAAATTACTTTAGAGAAAAAAAAAGGTTTCCGGTACTTAATTGCAAGATTTAGCAAAACTAAAACTTTCTACGAGGCTATGTTTCTATAACAATTTTGAAGAAAAAACAACATACAAAAAACTCTTGTAAGTGTTAAATACTTAAATCTCGCATGTGTCCCTAAGGAGATGTTTCAATGGTTAAGTGGTGTGTTTGCACAATCAAAAGACTAGGGGTTCAATTCTTATAGGGAGGTGCATTCATCCTAAAAAACCTTACGCATTGTTATCAAAATAAATTATGTAACGTGTCGTTTTAGGTAGGGTGTTGCTGTTTTACAAATAATTTTCAACATGAATTACGCTTTTAGTAGAGCAATGAATTATAGGTTTCTATGAAAGTTTCAAATGTATGAAACCCAAACACATAAATCTAAGATATACGAGATCTAGCATGAGTTTAAAAGTGTAATGATGGGTCACTATTAATGACAACAGATAAATTAGGATGCAAGAGTTAAGGTGATGAGGATAAAGGTGCGGAAAAGGCCATAGGACGACGATAAATTTTTATATGAACTTCGGGTACGAATAACAGGGTGAAAATGTCTACTCTCAGGCCTCAGCAAGCAAGTCAAACGCAACAGTTAAAAGGTGAATCAAAACAATGTTATGTAGCACAAAATAGGTTCTCTTGTTTCTTTTTCGTATCAATCCGCCATTGAAAATCAGTTAACTAATAACGACCAAAAAAGGCCCGTTCAAAAGATTTAAAACCACAAAACCAGGAAAGGAGGCATATAAACCGACAGTGAAATCTAACACCTACCATATACGAGAGAACCTTCTGCAACTTGATAAAGCCGATATACAAGCCTGGGATGTTCTCTCACCTTTTCCATCGGTATTGGGGATGCACTCCCGTTTTTCACAACTGAATCAATGTTCACTCGTTACGAATGGAACAATATTTCTCCCATAGAGACTGAGATTTAGCTATTTCAGCCATCAGATTCTTGAACTTATGACTGCAATCTCCTCCACTGCAAAAAATAACAATCAATTGAGGGTATCAAGATTCCAATTTTGACCCATTATTTGGGTTATAATTTTTTCTTTCTAACGAGTAAAATTGTTACTGAAATGAAAACCGGATCGAAGTCATTTGAAGTGTATTTCACTCATTTAACCAACCCTAAACAAATGAGTGAAGAAAGACCTGTTTGACTTGCAGTTGATAATCACCAACTTTGACCCAAACTCCCTACCCAGCCCACCCTTTTTTCCGCTACAAGAATTATTTTAACTATTATTATATTTGAACAACCAACTCACACACAATCTAATTCTACTCTCAAAACTACACCTTTTTTCCACCACAGGACTTGTTCTGCTTGCTTCCAGTTATAAAAAAGGAACACGTTTAAGTGATGCACCCAATAACCAAAGGTTAGCAGTTCAAATCCTGTAGAGTGCAGGTTGTAGTGTATTTATCATAGAAAATCTAGAAATTGCTGTTAAAAAAGAAACTATTAGATACAGTCTCTTCCTGTTTCGCTGACAAAAAAGCTGAAATCTGTCATGGCGAGATAATAAATGGATGTTTGCATGGGCATGGACCCATTGGACTGTTTAAGCTAAAGGTGTCAAATACTCGAAAAACAAGAAAAAAAAGGAGATATATACCTGACACGATTCAAAGATGCAATAGCTCTAAGTGCACTTCGAATCATGTCTTCATTTCGATCAACTTCCTGTTTTACAGCATCTTGTTTTGGCCTGAAGCTAACAGTTTTTTGAAGAGGCTCCACCAACGAATCTAAAACTGTCCGGGTTCAAAACAACTCTGTAAGTTAGCTAGTTGAACCAAGTGTCTAGATGCACAAACAATAAGCATAAAACAAAACACTCGCCTGCTAAGACAGCCGAAGGACACTTATCTGCAAGTTTTGAGAGGATAAGATGACAAGGCATCTTCACATCATAATGATCTGGGTGATGAACACATGTCAAATTTAATTAATCACTAAGTAAGGAGCCATATTATCAAGTAACTCATGAGAGTTGCGTAGTTGGCAACATGAGATGACAGGTCAAAATGGTAACTTTTTTGCATAGGTTGAGTCAAAATACTTGTGCAAAAATCTTTAAAGAAATAAAAACAATTAGTATACGAGGATTTATGTTTGAAGATACACTTTGGGCGAATTCCAATCAGTTTCCTTTAAACTTTCTTCTTTAATAAGACCAGCTAGAGAGATTTTCAAAAACCAAAAACAACCTTTCTATAAGTTAGATAAAAAAAATGCCACATCTACCTCATGATTAGTTATTGGTTAAGCTGCTATAATGGTTCAAAATGCACCAACCGGGTAATAAGGGATCACAATGAGCTTACCATCAAGACCAGATTTAAGGTAAGGCACAATGAAAGATGAAGGGTTCAACTGATCAAGGCAATTATCAAGCAATGTATCTACACACTCAAACGCTGCTTTCCTTAACTCAAGGCCATCGTCAACTGTATGCTTAAAAGGACCAAGGTCCACCGTTCTAATCAGTTCTTTCTGCAGAAGCAGGTATTAAAGTCAATACACAACATATAGACAAAAAAACGTTTTTGATGAAGAAATGATTAAGAAAAAGCTTCACAAAGGGCATAATGTAGTTGAGAAAAATAATACAAAGGTGTTTCTAGATAACACAATTGCCGTAGAGATTTAAGGCATTTGAGTCATCACCAAAGTAAGTTTAAATTGCACACATTTTGTAACAGAATATCAGATGTCCAGGGAGCTCTGCTCAGTATTCATCTTGCTTGTCAATGGAACCAACAGCAGCAAGAAAAAGAATTCCTTCTAGACACGGTTTAAGGTACCAAAACGTATCATTATAATTGCATAAACTTTGAAACAAATGATAACTAAAACAAAGCTAATTATCGTTTTATCTCGAACTGTATATACCCCTTAACGTGAAGAAGCTCATAATTGAGCTTAATTGGGCATCTTACTACAGAAAATTTTTACAAGTATTAAAAAAGACTAAGGGGCTGTTTGGCAAGTGCTGAATAGTTAAGAGATCTGAATGGTTAAGAGGTCTGAATGAGATTATATTTTTTTTTCACTTGACCCACATAGGAGTGGAGACAAACCATAGTTGCCTTTATATATGCAAATATTAATTCATTATTAAGTTCTTATTATTAAGTTCTTATGTTACATTTTACTCTAGCACCTACCCGCACGCAGGGGGGGTGCAATTGGTTCGAATTCCTTGCCTCAATGTGACGCCCGCACGAATGCAACTCCAAAAACCCGGGTCCGTGCGAGGGTAGTTTTTGAGTCTCAGTTTTTTTTTGCTTGGTCGCGTATCCAGATTTTTGGTCGTGTCAAGTGAAGCGAGGAGTCTCAGTTTTTTTTTGCTTGGTCGCGTATCCAGATTTTTGGTCGTGTCAAGCATAGCGATCACCCTCACCCGTCCAACCATCGCTCATTGCTGATTCGTTCAGCGCCCATTAAGACGCTTGGTTCGGTTCAGCGCCCACCCAAACACCCTCACCTCTGACCGAATCAGCGCTCATCCAGCAGCCCCTAAGTGAAACCTCTGTCGTTCATACTTGGCTTCTTTTCCAGAAAAATAAACTAGTATCTTAGGTTTAAAGAAATTTCACCTAAAGGTACCCCTTTACGTTTTATCTCGACCTATATATACCCCTTAAAGTGAAGAGGCTCATAATTGGATTTGATTGAGAATCTTACTATATAGAAAGGTTTTGCATGTATTGAAAAAGACTAAGTGAAACCTCTGTCATTCATATTTGGTTTCTTTTCCAGGAAAAAGAAAAGAAAAAAGGAACTAGTATCTAAGGTTTTAAAAAGTTTCGCCTAAAGATCCCTAGTTCTGAAAACCTCCTCACACTAGTTACTTCACATGTGCATACCTGTGTGGCAGCCCTATACATGTGCATACACTCATTTTCAAGCTTATGAAGCTTCTGTTGATAAGTAGACAACCCTAACCGACCTATGTTACATGCACATGAGCAACATAACAGTGTCAACGTCCTCATCTTTCTTAGAATAGTCAACTGAATTCCTCAGTCAACAAAAATATGTCCATTATTGTGAATCCCTTCATCCCATGATATTTGCAATGCCTGCTTCTTGGGATGTTCCATATATATTGCAATACTTCTTTTTAGAAGATTGAAAATAAAAACTACTTGTATGCCCACTGCCATCAATTCAAAATGTTTTTAGTTAAAGCTGTTTACAAAAGACGGTCAAATGTTGCAATTCTATGGGAAGTGGTGTCAAACAGCTTCAAATTTGAATAGTTGATTTGGACAATAGCATCAGCAAGTCCACCAATTTAATTAGCAGGAGACATTATTGTTCCTTTCACCCCATTACAAGCACTGAAAATGTCTATATTTTGCACCTTACTATAACATAACTGAAGCTGATTTTCTTTTAACAATTAGAAGGAGGTCCTATAACATATCAAAATCAAATGTAAGAATTACCTTAATAACCGTCTGATCATAAAGAAGTGGTAAGAGTTCTGGAAGAAGACCCTTGATGAGGTTTGGCTTGTTGTGGCCCGCTATACTTAAAGCCAAAACAGCTGCACGCCTAACATGCTGCCCAATAATAACAAATTTAAAAAATCAGGTATATGAACTGGTGATAGAACACAATCAGGGGCCATCAATGTTCGACAATATACAGGTACTTCGTATTCAAAGAAAAAGATAGACCAAAATGCCAATCCCCGAAGCATGTTCGTTGTCCAACTCACCCGATCCTGATCCTTGATAAGCATAAGAAACGAAGAAATCTCTGGGTAAAGGACCGAATCAATCTTCTCTGGTCGTTCAACAATAGAATACTTAACGGCAACAACAACTGTTGCTCTAGTGAATGCAGCAGGACTGGTTGTTCGCTCCTACAGAAATATACACATTTAAACATGAACTTCAACATGTATACATGGCCCATAGCAGTGATCTGTTCTTAACTAGAGGTAGCAACAAACAGTTTACTATGGCTAAAAGGGGAAAAGTTGAGCTGGTTATAAATAGTCCAATGTCGATTTTGGATGCACACAACTTCCAAAATCAATTTATTCAAAGGTTTAGTTAAATAATGTAATAATGTTGTCTGAGATCATAAAGAACACTTTACCTCTTTATTTTAAAATAACTAAACATTAATACTTTAAAGGTAAACCTAAGAGCAACTAATTTTGACCTGTTACCCGTCCACTCAACCTATGTTCTTGCCACCCCTACTTTAACCCACAAAACATACCTTGAGGGCAGGAACAAGTTTTGAAGGCTTAATCAGAGCAATCTTTCCCAAACACTCTGCTACTACGTTGCGGACACCCTCTTCCTCACTTTCACAGTGGTTGAATAGCAAGTTAAGTATCTTCTCAACACTAGAATCCTGAAATTCTGCTTTATCTACAGATTGTCTCACAATCACCTGTAAAATAGACATAATAAATATACTGATGGTATAAGTAAAGCTTTTTTAGTTTAATAAGGCTTTTAATGTTTATGATAGGGTTGGTAGATCAGAAAAAAAATCTCAATTAACTTAGATTAGCACTTACCTCTTTCAAAGAATGGAGAAGCAGATATTGTTTCTTCTGCTGATTATCAATCTGGTTAAGAATAAATGGCAAGTACTTGGGCAGATTTCCAACAGCAATATTGCCAAGCGCATAAGAAGCAGCAGATTTTATCTCTTCAAAGGGAGACTGAAAGGATTCAATAACTATGTTTTCTATGTGCCCATGTGAGCTCAAATCTTTTCTTCTCCCAATTTCACCCAAACATAGCAAAGCAAGGTGTTGTTTGGCCTAAGAAAAAGATGAACAGTATTAAAAATAGCATATTGTAGAGAACTCGCAACACAAGAGCTAAAAAGATTCATAAACCTGCCAACTAGTATCGTAAGTTAAAATTTGTGATGCAAAAATCTAGGTTTGCCAAATACAACAATCTAACCACATTATCAGTTTGTTAGATTTGATATATTTTTATATAAGTAAAGGACAAACTGTTCGGCGTTTACCAAAATATGACAATTAATCTTCACCTAAAAGACTAAAAATGCAAGTAAAACAATTTGATTTACTCTACAGAACCTATTCTCCTGCTGATCAACTCGATAGATGAGGAGGATGTATAACTAGTAATACAAATGTTATTGTTAACCAACTCCACTTCAGAGAAATTCACCAACTATATATCAATCACAAGAAAATATAGTGGAAGAAGACCCCACCTAAGTACACAAGCCTACCGGGAGTCCAGGACTACTAATCAACATGACACCTAGATAAACATATAAAATATTCCTACAGCAAAATAAAAACCACATGTAAGGAAGTGGAAACAAAGCAAATCCCCATACCAAATATATTTTCCATAAGTGTAGCAATAAATTGGCCACTACTGCACACTTGGACCATTCAAGTAGAAATTATAAGTGCTGAAAGTCAGTTATCACTATTATCAAGGTGGCAAGCCAAGGTAAAGTGAGAATGTAGAGAACTAACTAAATATTAGACAGGTAGAGAGAGTACATGTCAAACAAGACAGCATATAGTATAATCAGCTTGCCTAGTGACAGGCACCATGTCACTTTCCCATCTGCCTGAAATTAGATTGCCTTAAGAGAATGAAAAAGTGAGAAACGTACTGAGTTAGAACTGCTATCATCTTTCAAGATCTCTGTGAGCATCTTCACTGTAGATGAGCATTTGGGGTCACCTGCTGCAAGGCATAGTACAGCAACACATTGGGCTATGGAAAACAAAGCTTGTTTTGCAATGCCACCACCTTGAGGAGACGGTTTAGCAGTTGATAGAAGAGATTCCAACAGAGCATCGAAGCTCGTGTTTGCAGAGTAGACTAGAGTAGCAAAAAAATTTTGCAAAGCCTGCAGGGTTTAGGCATTTAGCAGAATGGAAAAATGAAGAAAACCTTCTACTCATAAAAAGTAAAAGTTACATAACAAGAACGAAGTGGTACCAAGAGAGCCTGCCCTTGAAGCAATGAGCTTTTCACTAGCGCCAAGGCCTGGGGAAGAACTTTATTTCTGACAGTCAAACCAACAGTTGGACCAGACCTCCTATCTGACATTAGAGTACAGCAGAGTTCAAGGGCAAGTGCCGTCATATGCAAGTCTGAATCACTGGTAAATAAATTCGTATTAGTTCTCTCTAAGAAAACAGGTATAAAATTTACAAGAGCAAAAACTAGTAGATACATTAATCTGAGATACATAATGGCATAACACATATCTAAAAAATCCAAATGGCAAACCTGATCAAAGTTGAAAGTTCTACAATGATAACTTCATAAGCAGCAGAACCAATTTTATCACCATAGGCAACAATCAGTGTATTTAAAGTACCCAGCGTCGCCTGCCTTAATGCTCGATTAGCCTATTTCCCAAAAAAATCAACCATGATTCAGTTTTTCCCCAAAGTTCTTATAAAACAAGAACCACCCCATTGTAGTTGAACACTTAGACAATGGTGCTGCTTATACCTTTCGTAGGAATGCAGTTAACTCCACGATAACATGCTCTAGTACACATGAAAGGTCTAAGTGCAGTGGTGATGCAGCTATCACCGCAAAAGCCTGAAAATCAATTCAAGAGATCAGGAGAAAAGTAATTGCAGGTGCCTACTGAGCATTCTAAACAAATAAGGATTCATTATACTATCAAGAAAAACGTAAAATTATAGAAAATTAATATAATAATATAAGCGTTTAGATAAATATAGCCCAGGAGCACAAGATCGGCTTCTGGTGGTTTCTTTCTTGTATACATATATACCTATTTTAATACATTCAGTCTAATGTCAATCTTGTTTAATGGTAACACAAAGCCGAAACATGGTACAAGTTCCTGTTGAAGATTCCCGCTACCTGCCATGTTCCTGTTTTAGAACACCAAACCTAGCGAGTATCCATCTGATTTTTCTCACAAAATCCTACGTCGGTCAACCTTTGAGCATCACCACCACCACCATGGTGCCCAGAGTACTCTGATTAGAGTACCCAGCAAACACCACCGACGACGACTGACAAGCTACCACTTCCACCAGTGCTAGTATTACCGATCTTCCCATGTTTACGTTGTTGCAAACGACCATCTCCAACAGTCTATATATCATGAACAGTGGCTGTTTGCAGCAAGCCACCACTTCTGGATCCTGTTTCTAGCCCCTAAAGCCTAACACTCCTCCCACAACCGCTGTACAAGTCTACTGTTGCTCATAAAATCCACCGCATCTGTCCACCGGTACTCCCAGAACCGCCGTACACCCGTATCATCCTGCCACTGATGCAAGAATAAAAGATGTTGCCGCTCCTAGAACTGTAACACCAGTCCGTCGTTCTGGATTTCCTTGTTGAGAGTTTTCATATGGTGCTCTTATCCGTGTTTCCTGCTTCTGCTCATGCAAAATGCTCCGGTTTCCTGCTCATGTCCTGTTCAGTTTCGTATTTTTGTCCCAAACCCTCTTCCAGAGTGCGACCCTTTTCCAGGTAATTGCCACCCAAAAATTAATGCTGAGATTAAGTTTAAACTCAAGTCCCCATACTTGTTTCCAGTTTTGTTCCATGCCAGTCAGTGATGAGTCCATACCAACTCGTGATGAGTCCAGTTCCAGTTCTTGTTTCAGATTCTTGTTACAGTCCATATCTGTGTAACAGTTTCTGTTCGCTCCCTATCATGTCTAGGTCAGATTCGAGATTCTATTATAGTTTATCATTGGGTGAAATTCCTAAGTAGAATAAACCAGTGATATTGTAACAGCAGTTCAGATGCAACATGATCAACGATGTTCTAATATTTCTGAGGAGCATTGAGCCGTTGAACATGTTTCTAATTTTATAATAACAATTTTGGTTATAATATCTATCCTCCAACTTGAGGAGTGTTAACTATAGCTATTAGGAGTTTAAAACTTTAACACTAGGGTTTACCAGTAAATCGAGTAACAGTCTAATGTTACACCCGAATACCTCTAGAAATGATAAATATATAACTGGTCTAGTAGTACATCTCCTATTTTGGCCATACGCCGCCAAATTTTAATATTTTGACCTATTTTACTGTCACAATGGTGAAAGAAAACATTGCATGGTGTGATAGTCAAAAATATTAACTTCATGATGTATGGCTAAAATACGTTGTGTACAAATCACATCGCATTCAACTAAGAACTGCAAAAGGCAAAACTAGATCACGTAGCAGCATGTTGAGCTCAGTTTGAGCTCTGGTGATGCTTAATTTAGTAGTGTATATTTCTATAGTGAGGCCCCTTGAGAGTTGAGAGGAGTCAGATGCAACATGGATAGAAACACATTGACTGTAATTGGAAATCTAGAATCAACACAAGATGAGCACTTAGGTGAGAACTAAACTCCATCAAACTTGATAGTTTCACAAACTAAAGCTTAGTCAGATGTCAGATATGAATCATAAACCTTACAGAGCACGTGAAAACCAATAAAAAAAGTATCTATGGAGGTTTGATACTTGATACTTTAGCTTAACCATCATCTCCATAAGTCCGTTAAAAATAGTAGAGCTTTGTACTTCATATATAGACACATACATACATCTTACCTTGTGGTAGGCAAATAGAGCATAAAACAACTATCAAAAGAACACAACACTTGGCTTTTTAGATAGAAAAGTAGTAAGGCTTGATAATGGCATATAAACAAACCTTTACAGCAGTTAGTCGTGTTATCTCATTTCCCATCCGATCGACAAGAACAGGTAGGCAGGCAGGTAATTCTGTCGTGAGGTAATCACCAAAAGTTGAAACAACAAGCCCCATACAAGAAATAGCACATTCCTTGACCTCCTGGAGAAAGAGCAGATACACAGTTAGAGCGACATAGAGTAGCATCACCATAAGAAAATTCATAAACAATAACCTGGTCTTGATCTTGGTTTGTCAAACGTGACATGATGGCCTTATATATTGGATGGACATAGGGTTTGAAATCAAAATCCGAAACCTGAACAAATCCAAATACGTTTCAGGAAAGAAAAAAATAAAGAAATACAAGAAAAACAAACAAAAAGGATAAAACCTTGACGTCTGGGCGCACAACTCGAACAAGTTCCCCACATACTCTTAAAGCCTCGGCAGTAACTTTGTAATAGCGTTCACCAACAGCAGATAAAACCGGATCAGAAATAGCCTAAAGATGTCAAATGAAAGCAATTAATCATATGTATGTTCCATACAGCATAAACCGCCTCAAACATATTGCTTTGTATTGTGTATAATATGCTTACATAGGGGCTATGTATAAAGATTATTATAGTACACTTGGATGCCTTGTAGGCTTGTAGATGTGAGTTAAAAGCTTATGCAACAAAAGAAGCTCCTGATAAAGAAGCTCTTGATAACTTAATAGAATCACAAAGACATGCAGTCATAATGGAATCACATCCTTTCTCAAATCCAAAAACTACCCAAAGTTAAGTAGGCGATAAAACAATAATTATAGCCTAGAAATCCTGAAGTTTAAAAAAATAAACAGTGGTACCCTTATATAATTGAGCATTGAGAAGAGGACGGAAGGATAACATGAGTTATGTCTTACATAGTCAAAATAGCTTTCACATGCATCGAATGCAAAGCATTATTGGTCTTCGGCAAATAAAAGGACATTATTAAAATTACCACCTATTCTGAATTTATGGTAACCAAGTTTATGGAAAAATGCCCTTACTGAGATAAATAAAACTATCCATGTAAACTTGGTAATGGCATTAAATACCTAGTAGGCTAGTATATAGTTTCTTTTAATGTTTATAAATTATAATAATAGAATTTGTACTGATATATAGTTTCAAAGTAAATCCCTACTGCACCTAAAAGGTGTGATTTGCGTCAAAGTCTACACATTTGTGTCAAAGTCTACTGGACCCAAAGACTATTTAGACACGAACGATTACTAATTTTTTTCCAAAACCAACTGACATCATTTTAATTCACAAGGCTATAAACTGAAAACAAAAATCCTTTTGAACGTCAATGGGATATCTTTCAAACTGCACACTAAGTTGATAGTGATGCATAGTTAAGCACAGAAAACAATAGAGATGAAAATTTTGACTTTCACTACTCCAACATGCCATAGATGGTGCAAAATAGTAAAAAAAAAAAAAATTAAAAGTATTCTTCAATCTTTGGCACCTGTTTATTAGAAAAAGAGAGACGTGTGATAACCTAAGTTTGCAACAGCATTGATATCCAAAACACCAATAAAAAACCAAATACAATAAAACTAATCCTATGACAAGAAAAATCAAATCAAATTCATAGCTTGACTTCACTGAAAAATGTAAATACAATCACAAAACTAAAATTAAACTTATACAAGATTACCTTAATGTATTGGTGAAAAACAGCTGGAGAATGTGAAGCTAAAACTAATCTCGTAAATGTCAAAGCCTCGATCTTAAGGTTTGAGGTTGAGGACTTTTCCTGGAGACAGGATATGTTTGTAAAAACAAAGACACATTATCATAATTCATACCGAAATGCAAACAAAAAAATCAAAATAACAAGAGTTCCATACACAAAGTGCTTTCTCAATCCCAGGAATGAGCGATCCAATGTGGTCAGCAAGGCAGTCAGGCAAAACAACAACAAGCTCTTTTAAAACCGAAAAGGCGCCAATCTAAAGACAAAGCATTGAGATCATGATGGGAATATAGATTAACTGTTTACAAGCGTAGTGGTTATTTAGAATTTAGCACTTTTGCACATTCAGTAAGTTAAGTACCTTTGTCTTGATGGATTTTTCACGCAGTTGCCTATTAATAGATTTAACAACCTTCGGTACTTCTTGTTTCAATGACCATCTGGGGCTACAAAATATGGAAGAAACACGAATCACAAGATAAAAATCAGTTCTTAAAATCATAACAGCTGACAAGTAAAATCTGCCTAAATGCATGCATGCGTAACACGATATTTAACTTAATAAAGCTACCACAGATTTATAACAATCTTCAGCATAGCCTTGAGGTTTAATCAAAAGCTATAACAATAAGCATCATGCTTACCTCAATTTGTCAACATCAATCTGACCCTTAGTGACATTTCCAGTTTGACGTAGCAACTCAATGAAAGTGTTAAAAACATCCATCTGCAAACTATAATATCAGTTATCCACTCAATTCATGATAAACGTCAAGTAAATTTACCAAGTACCTTGACATTTTCTTCCCTCTCTTTAAACCTGTCAACCAGCTTCGGGCAAGCCTGCATGACATGCATCACACACAATATAAGTGAACATCTATAACTTTAGGTTATTGTCCTTAGAAAAACTGTCACAGAATAAACCCGTGTAGCCAAAAACTAGCCAATGTTAATACATACACAATAGAAAAAAATATGTGTTTTGTCAAATAATCACGTCTTCCTTGCACGTAGACAACATTATGATGCATTGTCTGCTAGAAATGATTATGCAAATTATTGAAAGAAAACGTTAAAAACATTAGCATGTCTTCCCTATTTTCTCCTAGGTTGTAAAAAGTGTGAGGCACACTAATGCAATAGAGTTCGAGGAGTCGAGGTGAAAGGCGAAGGCGCACAAATCATGAACGCGAAGCGTGATGTATTACATATTTTTCATATTTCACATAGGTTTCTATGATCATGTACTCAAAACTTAGATAGTAAAACCTGTGGATATAATATTATAATTTAATACATAAATAACCTCTACTTGCATACTAAGGAGTCACAAAAATTGTCTATGCACAGCATAAAGAGACACAAAATTTCCACATCTACAAGAGACACTACCGATGCATGCCCTTGTACAGTTTTGACCTACATCTAGCTCCCAAGGTGCCCCAAACCGCCGCGTCAGGCAGTCAAGTGCGGTGACCCTGTTACCTGAGCGCTCCTCAAGCATAGCCTTTTTAAACTAATCATCAAATCCATCCATTTTTTACAGTTGTTGTACTCTGTATGAACAAGAGTCTTGGGTAGTATGATATACAATATGCTAGATTGCTAAGCAAATTGGTCATGTAGTGATGAGAGCTATATATGCCACAAGGATGATGTAATGAACTAGTGCATCCAATGATTCTGTTGTTCTAATGCAGTTAAAGCTATATGAGGGTTAAGAATTTAGATTACGAAAAAAGAACTTGTAATTTCGGTGACAAATTAGCAATGTTCAATTCCTCAACTTAGAATTAGTTGTCAAATCACTTTATCAACTTATTTCAGATCTACAACACCGTTTGTAGAAACCATGAGCGTAAAAAAATAAAACTAAAAAAAAAATAGGCAAGGCTCCGTATTTTAAATAAAAATATGGACGAATTAAAATAATTGTTAGAAGTGTTGGATAATCAATTAACCGTTGGTATTTATCTTTCTTGTCAGCTTTTATTATCTTTAGATTAGGTATTGTTAAATAGAACTTCTGTCTTGTCGTCTAAACTATACTCTCTGCCATTGACCAGTTTGTTAACAAAGTGATATACTACTAATCAGTTTAATCCCAATTGAGTTTGAAGTCCTAATAACCTAGTGCCATACTACTTCTAATTGATTCTCTCTGCCATGGAATGGTAACACGGTTCAAAATACCTAAGCGACCACATCTCAGCAGCCACCAAAGAACAAAACCCTAATCTGCCATCATCAACACCTAGATCTATAGCATAATCTGCAACCATAATCAAGCAAAACCTTAATTGAGATTCGTGATCAGAAAACAGACATACTTTAATTAACAAAGATATGGTGGCTCATTTAAAATCATTTTCAGGTGCAGTATATGGCTTAAAATTTGGAAACTTAGGAAGCTGAATTATAACTTCTAAAAGTTTTTTTAGAACAACGGTTGGTGCAACGGCCTATGACCTATAAGTTCTAAAAGTACAAAGAGAGTTTTGTAACTAAGAAATATAAGGCTATGTTTGTGTTTTAGATGTTTAGAAGTTTCAATGTGTTTTTTGAAATATGTCACTTCAAGGATTTTGTTACAAGTCAATTAGATAAAAGTTCACTTTGCTGTTGTTAAAGTCCTAAACTAGGATGACTGAAAACATTTATTGGCACTTTACATATAAGCAAGATGTAATTCAACTATTCAAGGTGTTACAAACTTGTCACTGGCAAGTGTGAACTAGATATTCCATTTGCTTGAGACATGCTAGAGTGTGCTGCATGTCCCTCCACCATTCCTTGGCTAAATAAAAGATGGGTTTGCCCTAATCACATTCGTTATTAAGATCATTAAACCTTTTGTGATGTTTTACTTGGTAAATCGAGCATGTATGATTTTGATGCTAAGCATAATAATGAGAAAAAAAATCTTGAAGCTTTAACTGCAAAAAAAGTAGTTGTATTTCCCGTATAGGAAGTTCAACACTTCTAACAATCTTGATGATGTGATCATATCCATCACTAAGTAATCAAGTATAGGAAGTTCAACTTAAGCACAGGAAGAGATCATAACAGAAAGCTTCAGTCAAGAAATGAATGTGAAGGAAGAGAAACATGTCGTGCCTTCATTTCTGAGGATTTCAAGCACATGTTGCACATTGCTTTGTTATCATAAAGAATTTAGTGATCAACTCGACTTGCATGTTTAAGTCTTTTGGTCTCTACACCATCCATCTATTTCATCGAACACAAAGCAAGGATGATCATGACAATTTGCTACTCAAACTGTATACTTAAGAAACTTGTGCATCTTGAACACCAAATCTGATGCATGCCCATTATTAAATATTATTCTACTAGTATTAAGACTCGTAACAAAACCCCAAACACCTTGCAAAAAAATAAAAGTTTTAGCTCATGTCTAATCAACTTTGCTCATAACATTGGGATCCACAACTGGTCAAATGAAACTACAAGTTAACACTTAAGTTGGGAATCGCCCCTTGAGTCTTTTTTCCTCTACATCCTATTGCCTTTTTCCAGAACTAATGACCCAAAAACACTCTGCGGTGTACGCAAATAATTCTTGTTCTAAACGCTCAAATTACCGTTTTTACCATTAAATGGAGACACTACAAATGTCATATACCTATGTAAAGATTATTCCTGCCAAGTACTATATAATCTTTTTGTAAAAGAAAGCACTATTACCTCATCATATAGATTTGAGAGCATCTCAGGACGAGAAACAATTAGTGCTGCAAGGCATTTTGCAGCAGCTCTTCGAACCTTCCAGCTAGCATCTTCATCATCCGTATATTCATTTGCACTATCGCTGCAGATAAGCAAGCATGACACATTATACTAAAAGTTGTTAATGAAAGTGGTCTCTTCACTCTCCTGGAAGATAAACATAAGACATACTCATCCTCCTCCTCGTCATGGACTTCTTCATCAGTGTCCTCTTCCATGTTATCAGTGAAATTGGGATCATAACTAAGATATTCCAAAGTCAGATGTAAAATTTCATTGCAGTAAGAGACAATGTCCCTGGGACATCTAAGTAGAAAACTTTCCAGTGCCTGCACCACAAAAACTACAATTAAATATGATAACAACAATAAAACTCAGGAGAAGACAACAAAGAAAGGAAAATAAAAACAAGAGATCAGCATAACCAAATCCAATACCTGCAAGCTATACTCACGAAGTTCCTCATCATTCTCTGATGCATTCATGCAATATTGAATTAGAATTGGAACTGTATCTCCAAGATGTGGACCAAACCGATAACCCACAGCACGACTAGCATACAAAAATTCAATAACTTATGTAACGTGTATAACAACTTGACCAAAAACAGCAACAAATGAAGTAAGGAATGGCATTAGAGCAGAATAGTAGCAAAAATAGCACAAATATGTAAATTATTGTAGCTTCAGGGAACTTTTGATAGAGAATTGCAGGGAGGCACTGTTGACTAAAGGAAAAAAGAACACTTTCAGTGTTTAATGGTTCTGAAATTACGGTTAAAACGTTTGACTAAGTAACTATCCTTCTAGAAAGACCATCAACGCATTGTTTTTTTAGCATAAACATATTGTCTCTACAAAGAGGATCATAAAAGCTAAGAACTAAGCCACAGAGGAAAAACAAGTGAATATGTAAAGACTACAAATTCAATTACTGCTGCCCATAACAGTCATTCAGCTGCCAACAAAAAAAGAATCAATGTTGACCATAAAAAAAGATGTTGCAAAAAATGTATGAAGCATCATATTCCAGTTATACATACAGCTGTGATTGACAATAAGTTAACTGATTTCATATATTCCTGCCCAAAAGTGATGCTACTAGTCAACACATGGCATTTTCAAAGTACAAAAAGCAAATTTGTTGATGAAATTGAAGATATCAGATGTCAAAAAAGTGATGCTAAGACAGTGTAGAGCAAGAAAAAAACTGTTTTTAATCATCAGTAAGAAATGTAAATAAAAGCAAACCTTAAAGCCCCAATCATTTGAATGCTTGTTTGGGTCATTTCAGGTTTCGTTCCCTTATTCTGTAAAAGACGAACAACTTCAGTTGTGCCTTTTGCTAACAAGTCATCTGACAGGCTTGAGGCCAGGGAAGCTGTAATGCGATAAGATTTAGTTAAATATATAAAAGTCATTTTTAGTATAACCTATTATACCACTATAAAACAAATGCTTCTACAGCAGGATATAAAAGTCATTTTTAGTATAAAACTGATCTTACTTACCAATACATGATATAGTCTTCTTTCTAACGCTGGCTTGATTGGAACTTAACTGAGGCAACAGTGCACCTAACAGCACTTCATGATCTGCTGTCATCAGATTTCCAAATTTATGCAGAATATCACACAATATATCAAGACATTCACATTTTATGTCTGTCTTCATTGCCTGGAAAACCAAAAGAATATGTTTCTTACAGAATGAGTTTGATGAATCCAGAATCCATGTAAGCAATAATTTTGTACCTCATTCCATTAATAAAAAAGAGAAGAGAACTATGTCATGAATAATCATAACTACTAATAGAACAACATAACAAATTTGCCTTTCTAACAAACAACTATTGTGAAGAAGAAAACCGAAGACAAACGTGTACATGAAAACGATATATAAAAAGCCTAGTGAAAAAGTTCAAAGAAAAGATCAAGACTATGGGATCATGACAATATGAATATACGTGCATTGGAGCAACATACAAAAATAGCTGGAAATTAAGATTGATGTACTCGAAAGTAGCAGTACTTGCAATAGTTTATCAATTTGCCAGCTCAACTCTTGCATTATATGACTTTATATCCATTATTAAAACATATATGAAAGCCTTTTTCCTTGAAAGAATAAAGAAGAATTTTATAAAAAAATGGTAAAAACAGTCCAAGAAACCAACTTAAAAAATACAAATAGAAGGTAAAAACGGTGATATAGCAGTTTGACAGAACCAGACCAAAAAGCATATGAAAGCCGCGATAGCAAACTACCCTACTAAGTCAATTTGAAGTTTTCCGCCATCAAGTTCTCAACCTAATATACCATTTGCAGACAATAGATTTTTCATCTACTTATTAAATCACAGAGCTCAATAATTAACAATTGTAACTTAAGGAGAACTAAAAACAGAATATGACACGATATAGCCTACCCTACAATACATTGACAATATAATCATGCAACTACGCTCCATTAAAAATGTAGACATGTAAAAGAAACATTTACACAAAATATGAAAGGTAGATAACCCACATATGTGTCTTTCTAACTATATTACCCAACTTCTACAAGTAAAGATTTAATTATAAGTTGACAATGTTATTCTGCGGTAACTCACAGGGTTTGTTATTCCTCCTATCAGCTTTGGAGGAACTGAAACAAGAACTGATTGTGCAACAGTAGAGGTAGGAACTTCAGAAAAAATTGTCTTCAGAGCTATGCTTGCAATGTCACGATGCTGATCCTTCCCATTAAGCAGCTTATCACATAACTTATCCGTCATCTCCAGTACCTGTGCCTCATGGATTTTCTTCACCAGTGGAGCAAGACTAGAAAACAAGTTATGAAGTTAGTAACATTGGCAGAAAACACAAACATCACATCATGGCTATAGCATCCACACTGTGAAATAATATGCACCAGTGGATAGAGAGAATGGAAAACCAATGAATCTAATAACAAAGCACATCAGATAAAACCACATCCATTCTATCACCGGTATGAGAAAAAATTAACACTACTATACCCAAATTAGTTGAGGCATACTAAAACGATATCTAGACAAATATTGCAAGAAATTAATTTAGTGATTAGTAAAATATATAATTGGCAGATCATGCACAATATTCATACAAAGACTTAAATGCTAAGATATTAACAAGTTACACAAAAATAAGGGCATATAGAATATATGTGAGAAATATAAGAGTAACAATAACATCATATGAGTGTGTGTGTGTGTGTGTTCATGTGAGCTTTTATGTGAGTGTACTAAGATATACATGCCGTAGGTGAACAAAATTAGACATGCATGTATGGTTTCACAAGATAGCATGATATTCACAAAAGATGGGGCCTAAGAATAGTTCGTCAAGCAAGCAAGTGCACCACAGTCAAACAAAAAGAAAAGAACACTTTGTTTAAACTGGTATTACATAATAACTAAGGACAGTATCAAGAAACATGTCAGACCATTTAACAGCCAATCCAGACACATCACCAGCTGCATCATCAAGCTGTTGTAAAACAATATTGGACAATCTCAACTCAAGGTCAATGTCAAGTTTAAACCCCTCTTTGTTTAATTCATTTAATAGGTCAGAAGTTGCCATATATCTGTAATCTTTATCCTTCCCCGTCATCTGCGCGTTTAAACATGAATCCATCAACATGTGTAAAAAAACATTTTTCAAAGATACACAATGTATTAATAGGTCCAGAAATAAAGTCTTTTAACAGTCGGTTTTATATAAAACTTAAAAAAACTACTTACCTTCTCCAGGATACCAGGTATGGATGAATTTGCCATATTTGAACAAGTCTCCTCAGTCTTAGATTAAAACACAGTTTTAATACCTGACAATACAATGTATATATAAGTATACGTCAAAGAGACAGAAAGTCAGAGGAGCACATGCTAGCAAGCAATTTACTACTAAATAAAAATATTCACCAAGTAATAAAACTACAACATTCAAATAGAAACAAAACACATGATGAAGCTCTTCATAACAACATAAAAAAAACATCAGATACATAAACGCATGTATCAACTTCCTCGCATCAAACAAAGCCTCAAAATAATGCATCTTGATTTATCGAACATGTGAAATGTTTGGGGAGGGAGTGCTTCTATGTAGCATTTAATTTGAAGTATGCAAATAGGTGGTGTTTGTGACATAATTCATTGACCTTTAAGGTTATGAAAGAGTAACCTTACACATTGATCCACTGAAGGTGTGATCCTATCTGGTAGCTAAGTAAATTATTGACTATTAAAAGCATACTACTAAAAGTAATCAACAAAGTTTATGTTGCAAAAGTGGAGCTTTTGTCTCTCTAATACTACTTGAATACACAAATAGTATGACAACAAACTGACAAGAATTCAAAAGGTCAAGCAATACACTATTACCATTTTAAAGATGCAAATCTAAAGATAAGACATACATTGGAAAATAACTTCTCCAATTAGAGCAATACACCATTTTCACCAAAATGTGCAATAAATGCAGTCGGGAATTGTTCGTATCCTCACACAGGGTGAAAAAATAAAACCTAAAAAACAAGGATACGATTTATAACCACCTAGGATGTTACTCTGAAAACTCAAATAGCTCAAACTTGTTTACCACGTTTGAAACCAGATATACATGGCTATGTAGTGGTGCAAAAGGCTTATGCGTCGCCTAAGAACAAAGTGCAAAAAAGTAAAGGCTCAAGATAAGAAAAGTGTAGTAATATAAAAATAAGAAAATAGGTATAAAAAACTAATACCACGCATAAAAATAGCAAAAAGACTAAAAAGAATCAGAAGCCAAAAGATTCCAACTGATATTGAAGTATCAAATTTTAAGAACACCCTTCAAGATCACCCATTACAACAGAAAACTAATTGTAACTAGTTGTATACTACGATAAATCTATCCTCATAGCATATATAAAACTCCTATAAGAAACTTGAAAAAAGTCTAAAAAAGAAAAGGGAAAGCCCAAGAATCACTTTATATTGACCATCTGACAATGCAACTTTGGGAAATCAAAATCCTAAAAGCCGGTTCGCCTATTTTATAAAATGTTGACTGCCAACGCACAATCTAGAGCACTTTTGAACAAGCTTGAAAGACTAGATACTGCCGTGGAGCATTCTACTCAGCATGTATACTTTATGGTTAGAAAACTCTAGTTTAATAAGGGTCTACATCAGCTCTTCAGTCCTCACTGGCATAAATGGGATGAAAGCCCTCATTTGTAACTACCCAAGCCAAAGCATAGTGTACACCTATTTCCAAGCAATACAAGCATTTCATTAAGTTCATACTATCTAATGTTCCTTTTACAAGTCTTCCATTGTAAAACTCAAGACAAGAACTCAACAAGTCTTACCTAGAACGTATCAAGATGTCGCACGAGAGTCAAATAAATCATTCCGCGAAGACAATACCAAGGAATGAGGCACATATCAAGCATAGTTATCAATGGCACAAGGCGCACTCTAGGCGAGAGGATGGGACTAGGGCCTAAGGGAGAGACTCAAAAAAAGGAAGGGGCTTAGAAAAAAAAAGTGCACTGAAAGAAAAAAAGAAGTAAAATATAATATGTAACAGAAAGTACTAACAACTACTTCAAATACCAAAAATATATTTCAATACCATAATGGCATAATCTCAACAGAAATTACCCAAATTATCTCATATACCAAAATACTTCAAAACTAAATTGCTAATACTTGAAAACAAAAACTTCATAAAGTAACAAATAGTTAAATATGCAAACCAAAAGTTCATAAATCTTCAAAACCATCATAATCAACTTCAACCACATTGAAAACAGAATAAGAATAATAAACATCATGATGAGAATCGATAAACATCAATGAAATATTATAAAAAAATTGACCTATAACTTTGGCTGGATTGAGATCTCAAAGAAAAGATTTCTTAACCAATGCGGTTTAGGGTAAACCCTTTACAAACTGTTAGAACTGACGGGCACTTTTGGAGCCAAATATGGAGTAAAAATCGGTAATGTTAGATACTTAATTCAGATTTATTAAAAAATAAACCTAAATGAGATTTTTCAGAGATTAAATCTTCGTAGCAAAGAAAATCGCAACTATATGGACTCGCTTTATTTGGTCGCCTAGAAAGACAAGCACCATAATCCTTCTAGTTTTAACTCGACTAAGAAACGCACCAACACCCTTGTTCCCATCTCATTAAAAAAAATCACTTTTTACAAGACCAACACCTGGTGTGATTAATGTACCTTTTGTCTTGCAGATTTCTAGCTTACAATTAATGGCTCTAACGACCTGCAGTCTAAACCTAAACAAACTAAACACTGAGTTTCTTCGTGTGCTTGATAAATGCATAAAGTTAAATCAATTTAAAAACGAAGTATCAGCATGCCCTAGGTCTATTAGATACATAGAACTGTTCATTCGTGAGACTAATTTCAGCTTTTCAAGTTTCAAATGCACAGAAAACTAGTTGAAAGTTACGAAATTCAATAGTATGAAATTTCAGCAAATTAATGTATCGTAATTAGCGTAAAACCTGAGTTACTCGAAAACTCCAAAGGTAGCGAGATTAGAGCACAATCAACAGTCACAGTCGGGAACGGCGATGGCGATGGCGGTGGCAGAGGACGACGGCGACGGTGGCGGTGGCGGTGGCAGAGCACAGCGGTAGGGAGTGTTAGATTTCGATCGGACCTACTTTTCGCAATTTAATAGTACGACTTCAAACACACTATATGCCTATATGGTTTGTGAAGGCTAAAAGCTTATTTGCTAAAGCTATAACTTTAGGGTTTTTTAAGTTTTATTATTATTTATTATATTGAATGAATAATATAAATAAATAAATTTAAAACTATATCTTTTTAATGGTAACATGGATCGTTCACGAGCCACTAGCCCACGTGATTATATTTCATCCTCATCACAAGAAAATTCATCTTAGTTAAGAAAAAATCTCATTGGCTAACCTTGAAACCTTAATTTTTATATCAGGTGAAACTATAATCTATCAAGCTACTTGTTGTAAATATATTTATGTTGATATGTGAGTTAGTTATAAAGGATGTGACTATGCGACTAGTTATAAGAATTATTTTTTTTTTGCTTTGCGTAATAAGGAAAAGTGCTAACCCATCGATTTATTAATGCTTAAATTTCTAGTTTTTTTCACTAAAATCATGTAGAAATTAAAGATGGTATAGATTGTAGTCTTGTACATTGTACATGTGTTGAAAGCAATGGCGTACCCAGAAATTTTTTTCATAGGGGTCAAAGTTGATACGAATCGTTTGAATATCGATATATAACATTTTTTTCAATCCGGTTCGACTCGGTTGGGGTTGAATCGGGTCGGGTCAAATTAAAAATGACAAAAAACTAAATTTGAGGGGTTAAATTGAATTTTTTTCATTTCCCTCCACTTATATTTAAAATTGAAAATTTCAATTTCCCTCCACTTAACTAACTTCTTTAATGTCAAACCCTAATTTTTATCTATAAATACTAACTAAAATCTCTCTAACCACCTTTATCATTATAAACTTTTTTCAAACTCTCTCAATATATCTAAAAACTCCATACTTTTATAACAAATTTTTAATAGCAACTTGTGAGTTTTTTTTTCTTTCTTTCATCTTTTTCTTTTATTTTTTGACATTATTTTTTTTCCTAAATACTTGAAACAACCTCTAGGAATTTACCATATATTTACCAAGGTAAAGAAAGTTTGGTAAATCACCATTTTTAGGGTCGAGTTAGGATTTTTTTTCTAAAATCTTATAAAATAAATTCTTTTTTGCTTTTTAAACCTCATATGTCTCTATTCTACATCTTTCTTAAGTCGTTATTTAATATACAAATTAGAAGTGAATGAAACCAAACCATATTTCCAAACAAGACTATGTTGGAGGACTTGCGTTTTGGTATAAAAACGGTGATGTTAAGAACCTTGGTTTACAACTAAACTTTCAACCATTCATCACTTCTCACTTGATTAGTTAGCTAAAGACCTAAAGTAGTTAATTTATTTATGTACTTATATTCTTGTACTCATGATCATCTGAATCATCAACTATGTTGATGGTTTTGTGCAATGGTGAAACACTTGAGGTTATAATACCTCAATGTTTGACTATACATGATAATATAAATAAATATATATTACTATCGTTCTAACCATAATTTAACCCTATACATGGTTAAATATTATGTGTTTCATATGGGTTGTCGATTGGGCACCAAACTTAGTTTTCAAGACTAGACAGGGGGTCGAGAGTTAAATTTTACGGGGGTCGATCGAGAATTTAACATATTAAAACAAAAACAAAAAAAATCGCAGGGGGAGCGGGCGCCCCCCACCCACTCTTATAGGGGGAGGAGTGGTTGAACAAGATTCAACGAGCTCAACTCTCGTCTCCACCTCGCCGGAGAAGGGGTCGTCCTCGTCCCATCTCGTCCCACCTCCTTCACCGAGCTCCACAACGAGGAACCACTCTTGTCCACAAGGTTCTTCTCCTTCACCTCGTCTCCACCTCGCCGGAGCCACTCCCTCCTCCCTTAGTGGGTACGCCCATGGTTGAAAGTAATTACTGACATTGGTATCAAGAGCATCACCAATAGAAGCTCTAAAAACACCAAAAAATATGTCTAATCAGCTGTCACATCACAAAACACGGCATTCTTCAAAATCTTTAAAACCTCTCCAATAAAAAACCCAAAAACTTTTCCACATCATCATCTTTTACATTTATTTTAATTACCAACTTTTTATATCAACAGAACTATACTGCCGGTGTTAGTGGTTTGGACTGAAACCGAAAGAAAGATTGAAACTATTAGACTGTTATCGTAGAAAACGAACTATTTGACTAAAATCGTGATTTTCACCAAACTACAGGGACCAAAGTAGTAATTTACCCTAAAATTTTTAATTTAAATATTTTCGTTGGATAGAGCTTTTAAAATTTATATAATTTTAATTTAGAGATTTTTTAAATCCTAAAACATTACGTAGATTAAACAATACCTAAACGTTATAGACTAGATTAGTACCCGTGTAGTACACGAAATTTTGATTTTATAGGTTTTAACAAAATTTAAGTATCAAAATCATTTTTACAATATCCATATTAAATCAGTTTACATATTTACAAATATTTTCCTAGCAAAAATAGTATGCTAAAATAAATGAGATAATCTATAATAATTGGTAAATTTTTTATTTCAACATATTGGGTTAGGAGATAATTCATGATAATTGGTAAATTTGTTATTTGAACATATTTAGCTATTTCGAATATGGAGCATATCATGACCCGTTTTGAAATTCTTTATTAAAATAAATTAAAGTGTGACACCTAAGCAAAATTCTATGTGGAGTAGTTAAAATGTTGACATGTGTATGAGTTACTCAATTATTATAATAGTAAGATTAAACATTACATAAATTAAACAATACCTACATGTTACATAGATTAAACATCACAACATTTAAACTACCTAAAGATCATACTTTGCCCTAATTTTGTGACAAACTAGGATTGATACCCGCGCTCTGCGGCGGGGCACCGAGGACACCTTTTGTTCATTGATCAAGCATAAGAAGTAGAGACCAATACAAGTAAAATGTAATACAACTAAATAGTAACATTTTGAGAAATTTATATTTAGACCAGTTCCAATACTGCTATTATTTTTTTACAAAAATAAAACATAAAGACAACTTCACCAATCTTATTAGAAATTACCAACATACAAACATATAAACATTTTTAGTAAACACGAGTTACTCAAGCTTATAATATATTGAAGTTCTAGAAGCACAAAAACATCATATATTGCAGAAGATATTGACTTAAAAACACACCTTAACTACAGTTTATGCCAAACTGATTGCAAGCGTAAAATGTGCATGCACTTTCAAGAAAGTATGTATTAAAATTTGATGAAACAATTAGAAAAATCTTTCAAAACATATAAGTTCAACTTTGTGAATGGTACAATATAGAGGCAAAACTGGTTGAACAACATAGAAAACTAAAAATTAAGATGAGAAAGCAAAGGGTAGCCATTGCTCATATGTTTTCTTGATAGTCAAAACAACTCTATGTTTAAAAATCTAAATAGATGTGGAAACATATTCCAGTAGCTAATATGGCTTTAAATTTATTAAAAAAATGTTTACAAAGTTTGTTTAGTAGTTTTGAAATATAGTTAGTAAGGAATGGGTGCTATTTAACTAAATACAGTCACTTTTGTATTTTAAACAATAGGTAAAAGGAAACCATAAACACAACACACCACCATTTTATTTATCTAGTTTGAATGAGGAATAGTGTGACACCCCGCCCGGTGGCGGAAAACACCGGGCGCGTCAAGTGAATCGGATATCAAAGTACAAAGCACATGGCACACTAATTTCATATTTTAATATTAATTAAGCAATAATGTCGTGACATAAAGAAACATTCAATAGTCATAAAAACCGTAACAGAAACCGACAATTAAATATTGTTTATTGTCTTTTATTCTAGGTCCGAAGCATCCTAAATGTCTTGAATCAAAATCGTATCAACTTCACCTGAAAAACGTGTAAAATAAGTTAGCTAAAGAATTAGCTAGTGAGTAAAACACAATTAATAGTACATAGTATAAAATCCGAGATCATTATAGATTTTGTTTCGCAATCTCATGTGCATAGCAATTTCATCATATATATCTCAACCATGACCATAGAATCACATAGAAACAAGAATCATAGACCCCGCAGGGTTACCTTTAGCAACAAGTCATGAGGAACCAACTCATGTTACATTTATTGATAACCATCGTTTAACCGTCATTTAACCGTCTCGATATGCAAGTTATCAAAAATGTTTTAGCATCTAAGGGACATAGCAACGTAGCAACACGCATCACATGTAGTAACTAGTAACATAGAATCAACCAAAGAATCGCCGGGTCAAATCACCTATCAGGCCATTAATGTAGGTGGGCTTGTCAAGCCATTAGCGCTAACATTGTACCGATGGAAATTACAAGATAATATAACTAATATTGACTATCACACAATTTTGCTACATGCGGCCAAACACGATTAACACATCTAATGATCTCATTTTCGAAAATAGAAACATCAAAAGAAACCTTTGTATTATAGAAACACGTATTTCAGCCCCAAAAACGTAAACAGTAAAAAGGGGAGTGAGTTTACTCACCTGAACATTAAAGATAATAGCAACGCAAGAAAGTAACTAGAGAGAATCGAGGATCGCCCTGACATTAGAATCACCTAATTAACCGGGAAAATCTAATTTAGAAACGAAGCAAGTAACGTAATAACTAGAATCAAGAAACTAGAACTTCTAGGGTTTCGGATTTGGGAATTTAGGGTTTCAAAAATATAATTTGGGAAATTAGGGTTTTAAAGTATCAATTGAAATTTAGGGTTTCAAAGTATAATTGGGGAAATTAGGGTTTTAAAGTATCAATTGAAAATTAGGGTTTCAAAGTATAATTTGGGATTTTAGGTACGAGATGTAATTGTGTTTTCGTATAGTATATATATTTTTATAATAATTCATTTCTAGTTTTATAACTGAAATAATATTTGTACATAACTTGAGAAATATATATATATATATATAACTTAGAAGTAAAGGGGTTAAAAGGTAAAAATTAAATAAAAGTGGTCAGTGAGACTCGAACTCACGACCTAACGCGCCACAGACAGCAGCCTTACCACTGAACCAGACGCGCTTTTTGATTTTTAAACGGGCAGAGATTTGTTTTAGTCTTTATTACACAAAAACACCCATTTTCATATTAACCCTAGAATCAACAATCAACCAGTTCGTTTCGATTCAGATAATCAAACCCAAATTAAACATAGGGCTTTTAATCCCCATTAAATTTCGAGCATTTTGACATATTTCACTTACTTGGTTTCGATCAGATTGGAGCGATGAAGGTGAAGAACAAGAACACGATAAGATCGAATCACTTGCTGATTATTGATGATTGATGCCAGAAATTGGAGTTGCAGATAGTGAAATCGAGTAAGGAGGAAGGTGCAGGTAGATTTAATTGCGATATAGTTAACCGATATATGTCGATTGGTTTTGAGTTATGTTATGAACCGAAAATGGGTAATTGATGGATGAAACAGAGGATTAAAGTGAAATCAATTACTACCAATCGATTCAAGATGCCGAGACTAACAGTTTCATTAACTCCACTTGCCGTTTGGTACACTTTTGGGTCGATTGAGATGGTGGGTTTTTGAACCGGTTTTGGATTGAGAAATTGATCGAGGTTTAGGTGATTAAAAGTCGATTAGGTGTTCGAAACATACTTAGAATAGCACTAGAATGATTTTGTATATGTTTGATTTGTTGTAACGTGCTAAAAACCGGTTTTTGGGACCTCGCCGGAAAAAGTATATTCCGGCCTGTTGGCCGGAGGTGGATGTCCCCGGTTTTACGGGCAAGGGGGGAAATTTTGGGTTGGTTGAATAATTTACAGAAATAGTCCCTCGTGTTTCATTAACTTAATAAGTTGAGTTTTAAACTTTAATTACTAGTTTGAAAGTTAACAGTTTTAGCCCAAAGTTAATTTGTAAGTTATATTAGTTAATAAACTTAACTTTGTTGAGACGTAACGTTTATGTAAGTGACGTTTTTATAGTTTTAGCTCGTTTAAGCCTTTACGAGACTATTTCGAAACTTAGGAGCGTTTTTGTTTAGTACATCCAATGATTTTCTTCTAGGAGCTATCTATATTTAGTTATATATATATATATATATATATATATATATATTTCGAGATTTATTGTTCCACAATTATTTATTTGATATGCGTGAACGTTTTGGGACGTAAATTTAATTGAGACGGGAATAACGTAGAATCAATGCGTTCATTCATAATAATAAACGTTACATTTGAGGAAAATAAATACGATTACAATTTAACGGGCAACAACTTCGGATCCAAGTCGGGCATTCGGGTTTGGGTTTGGGGCAGATGTCACAAATAGAGCTTTTATTAATGCTCCATATTCAAAGACCAAATGCACCCAAAGTTCATTCTTCAAGATCAATTTTATCATTTGTTTGCTAATTTATAGAGTTAAACATGTTCGCTAATTTATAGACTAACACAAAAATAGTCATTATTCAACAACAAAAAAAATATTTTTTACAAATTGAGGTTCAGATATGTTTAATCATCGAGGTTGCAAGTGGAGTACTTAAGATGCATCTCGCACTTGCCATCCTTTGATTTTGTCATGCCAAGTTGCTAAAAATCCTAGATTCTTGCTGATTTTGAGTTATATTCAATCATCACAACCTCATGTGGGATATATTCAAAGTACGGCGAACACAACTACTACTTGAAATAAATTGGTTGCAACAGTATTATGATATAAAATATTTCAAACTATACAAACATGTAATTAAATTGGATTAGAAGAAACATAATAAGGTAGACAACAAACCAACATGTCACAACCAATTGCAACCATAGGCAAATGAGGGCCTTTTCAACAGAAACTTATAGTTTTATGTCCTAATTTCTTGAGAAATCCTCAATTCTAATCTTCCATGTATCATAACCAGCATGTAAGAACATAAGAGGCTTAGTTTGGGTGTCATTTTTCAAATTATGTTTGGTAACTAGAAGAGCTGCAGGTGTAGCGGCATTTAGATTAGCCATATTGAGAATTTCATATGAACGGAATATTAGATCTTGGATTCACAAAAAATAGGTTTTGTTGAAGAGAATCAATCAAACCAAAATCCAAAGCTTTGATACCCTTTGTTAGATCCTTAAAAATAAGTTATCCTAAATCACAACTTAACAAATGTGGAATCCTTGTTAATAGTTTAAGGTCAAGCAACACATGTTATAACATTCAAAAGTATCTCCAATATTAAATAACACAAGTTTACAATATTTTTAGTAATCTCAAAACTATATACAAGTGGATGTTTATATACTAGTTTAGAACAGATTCTAGCCTTATATAGTAGATAAAATCAATGGTATACCACAATCATTGATATTACACGGATACCACAAATGTGCATTCTAATTGGTTACATTTGTGCAGATCTTCTATGTCTACTAAAACTATGGAGACACCCACATATAAGTTGACTGCTGAAAGGAGTTGCATTCAACAGGTGCAACCCTTTCAACACTTGAAAGCGTAGATTTTGAGTAACTTCATGCTTTAACATCCGAATAAATAATCAATCATGAATCATAATCAAATTCGCATTATTACATCAAATTAAGCATAATCAAGTTCTTTACTCAACACTAAACCACAAATTAAAATAATTCGAAAATAAAAAAACCATCATGAAACCTAGATAGTTATAAGAGTTTAGCTACCCATAAGCATGTTTAATAGTAGTAAACAAATCAAGTTCATTAAACAAAACATGAATTCAAAGTGAAAATTATAAAATAAAGGAAAAGCATGAACCGAGAAACGTTAACAACGCAATCAACACTTCAATCTCCAATCATATCTTCCCAATCGATCCTAGTAGACTTCTCTTCAAAATTCATCCCAGGGGTTCTTCTTTCTGATTGGAATATGTTACAAATGAATGAGACCTCTTAAGTTATTTAAACACAAAAACTAGAGTTTGTATCCCGAAAACCAATTTTTCGTGTGTCGCTAAATTCAAAACACCCCATTATTGTATGACGCTAAAGACAAAAGAGTCGAAAAAAATCTAGAAATCTTGTACTTCATGTGTGTAAAACTTATAGAAATTTTATATTTTAATTATTAGTTAATATGTTCGACCTTGTGGTGATAAATAAGCGGTTGGTATATATATGACAATCATATTTCAAATATTGTCAAACGAGTAAGAAACGGATTAGATGGCTATTAGATATGAGATGTTTAAACGAACAATTATTATTATTATAGGATAGTGTCTTATAATAATAAAATTATATATAAATGAACTGTCTTCGTTTTTTACGTAACTTAGGTCAATGCATAGAGAATGATGAACTCATCCTAACGGTATATAATTTTATAGACTGTTACATTTTAAAAGTTATACGAGAAAAACAAGTGAAGAAATTGAATTAATTATAATAGTATAATAATAATAATAATAATATAAATAATAAGCAAGCACGCTAGCATGTCAATCTAAATCTCATATGGACTGAAAAGTTATTTGAGGTGCTTGCTTATTTTCTATATATGGAGAGCTTGAGGTTAGTTTTTTGATATCAAGTACTTTTAATGGGAACACTTTAGTTTAGAGAAACCTAAGTATATAGTACCATGTTAGGTGTTGTTAGTAGTCGTTTTTTGAGCATGGTTAGGATCACAGGTTGAGAGACTCTACATCAAATTGCCGTAGATAGTTTAAGATGTATAGTCTTGTTTAAGTTTATGTGTAGTTAATAATTATATTTATTAGGGGTAACTTTATTGAAACATAACTAAGTTTCGATTTTATTACAATTAAGTCATCCAAACTTTGTTTTGTTTCATTCAGGTACCTAATTTAAGTTTTGTTCCAATTAAATCACTCAAACTTTATTTTGTTTCAATTAGATAACTCAACTTAAAGTTTTGTTCCAATTAAATCAATCAAATTTTGTTTTGTTTCATTTATATAACTTAATTTTACTTTAATGTTTCAATCCTATATCTGTGAAATACATTTTTAAAAAATGAATTGGAAACTCAAAAAATGTGAAAAAGTGACAAACAAGCTTTTTTTTATTATAATGTGAATATTAAAAACCAATTTTTACATATTATACAACTTAATTATTTAGGATTAGAATACATCCTAAAGTTAAATTGAAACAAAAAAAGTTTGAGTGACTTAATTGGAACAAAACTTAAAGATAAGTTACCAAATTGAAACAAAACAAAGTTTGAGTAACTTAATTGGAATAAAATCAAAACTTTATTAGGGTGAGAGAAGTCCACCCCACACCATCCCACACTTTTTACTCCACCCCACATTCACCCCAAATCACCCGGTATCCACCCCACACCACCCCACATCATTTTTTAATTTTTTATTTCTCATTTATTTAAAACTTTTAATATTTCATTAATAATAAAACACAAATTACAACTAGTAAAAACACAACTTAAATAGAAAAACACAAATGACGTACATAATTTAAAATAACTTAAACATAAATCAATTTAGGTAACATCTCACGTGCCCTAACAAGTTGCCATGATTCAATTTTGGTAAAAGGACATTTATATATCTCTTGGTATTCATTCAACGCTTTATTTATGGCATCGGCTTCGGTGACTCCTTCAATATGCTCATGAAGATAAAGGCAATTGAAGTTGTTGATTAGATTGAAATCATGCCTCCACTTTGAATGAAGTTGGTCAATCGTTCGGTGCACATACTTTAGTTGATTGTAATGTTCAGAAACTCGATTTCAAAAATCACCTCTACTTTCGTTATTACTGTCAAATGAAGCATGTAACCATGCTTTTGACAAGTTCACTTCTTGGGCACTCGTCCATGGTTGACGATTAGATGTCATTGAGAGATTGATGAAGAGAGTTTGGTTTGAGAGTGATGTGTAAATGAAATTGTGATTTGTGAGTGAGGTTGAAAGAATGGGTTGTATTTAAAAGTTAAAAAAAACTAGCCGTTAAATATAGCCGTTAAGGGGGGGGCATTGAAACGGTCGAATCGTCGGGGAAATGCACGGGGAAAACGTCGCAAATTGGACACCGAACTGTGGGGCCGTAGGGGGGGTGGGGCGGTGTTCCCGCTCGGGGCCACGCCCACCCCGCACCCACTCTAGTCACACTTATGTTTCTGTGACATTTTCCTTATTTATTAAGATGTGGGGCTTAGGGTTAGGGTCGGGGTAGATGTTAGATAGTGGGCTTGCTCATTAATGACAAAGGCCTGGTGTTGTTGAGTTTTTAATAGGGGTGTCAATCGTGTCGGGTTGGCGGGTTAGCGGGTTGAAAGACCGCGGGTTGGCGGGTTGAATTATGCAACCCTAACCCGACCATATTCCTATTCGTGTCAAAAATGTCAAACCTAACCCGGATAACATAAATTCGGGTCAACCAATATATGACCCGTTTAACCCATTTATCAAAATAAACATAATAATTTGAGTTATAAGTGAGTTGTTGTGTAAGTCGGTTAAGAGTAACATGTTTAATATGTGAGTTTACGTATAACAATCAGGTATATTAGGTTTTAATTAAAATATATTATAAGTAACCATATATTTATTATAAGTAACCATATATTTACTTAAAATCATAAAACACATTATTCAAAGCAAATTTATTTATAATAAACAAAAACAATAATAAATATTTAGCTTTGAAAATGTAAAGGTGGAAACTTAAATCGCAATGAAGTTTTTTTATTATGAGTACTAATATGAAAGATAAAAGTAACTTAACACCCATTTTTAGAAAATAAAAAAATAGATGGATTAATTTTTAAACCTAAACGGGTTGGCGGGTCAACCCGTTTTTTAAATGTTTCAACCCGAAAATGACCCGTTTTTATACGGGTCAACCCTAACCCGACCCGTATTTCTAACGGGTTATATTTGTCAACCCAAAATCTTATTATTTTCGTGTCGTGTTCGGGTCGTGTTTCTTGTCATGTCGAGAATTGACACCCCTAGTTTTTAAAACTCCAAACCACCAACACCTCGATTTTACCCGAATGTGGGTTTTGTTCTATTCATTGTTTGACCTTAAATATATATAGGATTTAAGAAAATAGGCCAAGATCTAGGGAAAAAATATTGTCTAAATCGTTTAACTTTAGACATGTCAGTGTTAAGAATTTTTTCTTTGAGTCTTACATTAATTGATTATTTATATACTAGGTTAGAACCCGTATATTACACGGGTCAATATGAATGTTTAGTCTCGATTAGTTTATAATTTTTCAAACCGAGAAAAAAAAAATTCAAATACATGTATATGACATATGTTCAATTTATTTAAAGATACTAGTGCTTTGTTTTAACCACGTCACACAAAAAACAAATTAAAAAATAGAGGATTTTACCTTTTGTAAACACATATAACCTTTTATGTAATTATTATAAACTCAAGTCAAAACTTATAAATAAAACTACTAAAAAAGACGGAAAAGAAAGATATAGTCACGTAAACACGTCAATTTATAATGATTCTATGAAGGTTAACAACTTTATTATCAGTCAACTGTTTGATAAAATCAAAAGTTTTCTTCACTATTAAATTCTCTTTGTATTAATTTTAGAGTGTTATACATCTTGGGTGGAAACATCAGCCGAAATGCTCAATAACAAGGGCGTGAGTGGCTAGTTTCGAAAGACAATCATAGGTCAACATGGACACGAGTGGCTTATTTCGCAACACATAAGTGGCAAACCAAAACAAGGAAAACATGACTGATAGTTGATTAAAATACAACTGACAGTTGCCATCAACACAAAACGAATCGAGTTACTTGACAAGCTCCTTGAATTTCACAATGCAATCCAAGGCTTGGTCAAAATCACCATCTTCCAGGGCAAAAGTGAAACGGCAATAGTCTGGAAGCCCGGTCCAGGAAGCCCCGTTGATGCACAAGCCTGTGGCTCTCAGCATTGCATCTCGGATGTTGGTGCCATTGAGCTTCGTTTCCCATGTTGAACCATCTTTCTCAAGCTTAATGTTTTTGCCAATATATGCAGATGGCTTTGCAATCACAGAAACACCTCCGCGAGCTTCAATTACTTCCCACCCACAATTCTCGAGCGTCTATTCATAGTACATGTGAAAACAAGTAACAAATTAGCCAAAAGTATTGTCCTTCAAAACGAAACAAAGAAAGAAGCCCCCATAATGACCATTAAAAGAAATCCCTCAAAATGCAGCAGCAATCAGAAAGATAAAGAAACCAAAATTCCATTTTTTTTAAAATTATCATCATCATCATCATATCTCTTAACAGATATTCAATGAAACCATTCGTAAATCAATGTGTTAAAGTAACCACAGCTAGGTGAAGCACCCCTGGTTCCTAAAGTATGTAATTCAATGGAAAGATAAAGAGGCACACGATGTGTATAAATCAAATTGCTACATGGAACGCTTACCTCTTTCAAACGTTTCAATCTAGAAGCCATTAGTTTTCCCTGTACTTGAGCAGGGCCTGTTAAATCCACATTCGTCTCTCCAAGTTCAAGTAATTTCTTGGCAGTATACCTAATAGTACTATGAGGCTTATTCAACCCCGTAAAACTACGAAATGAATCAGTCAAAAATCCCGGCTTCAGAACTAGAAAACTGTATGCAAGCCCTCCAGCAGGAATTTTAAAAAACAACCCTCCAAGCAAACACACACTGAAAGAAGGTTTTCCGGTTAATCCGGCTAGACTAGCATCCAAATTCCAGCCATCCCAACCATGGGAGTTAAACTCAATCCCCGAAAATGAAGTATCAATAATAACCTTTGCCCCGTATCTAGCACAAACAGTCAGCAAGCTTTTTATCTCTTCGTTGCTGTAAAGCAAACCTGTTGGGTTTATTGTTGGACCCGAAATATACACCCATGGTTTATGAACAGTCTCCAATACACTACTAAGTTGTTTTTCGGTCAGTTTAAAAGCATCTTCAGCCTGTGTAGGGATAGACACGATGTTTGCATTTACGAACTTCGCAGCTGATACATAAGTACCATTTGATACAGCTGGCATGCATAGGCTTCCGCCTTCTTCAATGCAGCAGAGGACGAGTTTAGTGAAAAGAGCAAGAGGGAAGTCTGCATATATGAATTCTGCATTGTGCTCAACCGACAAGTTGTAAGCATTCTTGATGAACTGCTTAAGGCTGGGTGTGACATCACACTCTGATTCTGTCACATTCTGCCTTGCAAAACTTTCAAAGATAGCAGCCTTAACCGGGGTTGGTGTAGGCAGAAATATTTGATCAACATCCATGTGAAGTAAAGAGGAGTCTTCGGCTACTCTAACTGATAATTCTGCTTGGCTCAGAACTGAAGTTGCTGAACTTGAAAATCCTATCATGTCAGTGTCACTAGATTTCACATTCTCAGCTTCTCTCTGAGAAAAAAAAATAATTAAGATTGAAGTGTGAACTATTAAACCATGCTCCCCCTCCACAATTACAAAAAGTAAATAATTTGTATACAGCATTTTTCAAGTGTATCTACCAGCCTCTTAAAAAGTTATGTATCCAGATTACATATTAGCCTTGGAGAGCTAAGCTATCACTCAATCCCCATGGGGCCTTGTGCTCAATATGGAATTAGGTTAGAGGTAGCAAGGCAGGTGGTGGGTCGGGCAGGATGGAACAGCATTTTTTATTGGAGGTCAAAGCAGGCCAAGCCAGGTTGAGGACCCCCGAAACACCTTTTTCTCCATTTTTTGAAATTTTATATTATGAAATAAAGTGTTAATTATGATTATGAACAATATTATTACAATAATAATCTACCTACAAAGAAAGGGATTTAACAAATAGACATTAGAGGTCACTACCCATTTAAACAACTTTTTATATTTGACCAACTTGACTCATTTGAGATAAAACACAAACTGAATCATGGTTATCAAGTAAATGGGTCAATATTGCCACTAGTAGATTCCATTCAATATTGCCATTACTAGTTTCCACTAAAGGTCACTACTAGTTTTTCGAATAAAGGTTGGTCTCATTGTGCCCAAATGCATATAACTGACAGTCATAGAAAGGGAATGCTCTGCATGAGCCTTACTTTAAGGTGGGCATGGGAACATGCGTGTCAGATAGCAATGTCTAAAAAAATAAGATTACAACTTTCATGTATTTCTAGATATATAGAATCACATGATCAGTTTGCTTTTCCAAGAAAAGTTTAATAGATGGTTTAGTTTTTAAAGATTTTTCCTATAAACACATGGTTTCTAAGAAAATGTGATTGTATACATACACTTTGGCTATTGGAAACCCGAATGAGATTCTTTGTTCCCATTCCTCACCTCACTAACACAAAACAAACAAAAAAGTTTATTTTTTTGTTTTTAAATTTTTTTAATTTTGCAGATGTTTAGGGTCTTATTATACGTACACCACCCCCGCATATCATACAGGCCGAGGTGTTATACGTGATGTATGAGATTGTTAGTGGTGTGCCCTGTCACATTGGCTGCATATAATAATGTGGTCGTATAACACCTCGTATATCACATATAACATTATGGACACCTCATACGGTTTGTATGACATGTCAGAGGTGTGTAGATAGTATGTCAATGGTGTGCATTTAGTCCGGCTTGGTATTTAACATAAAACAACATGACAAGTATAATATTTCAAGTACACCAACTAAACCTCTATAGGTTGACGTCTGTCAGGAAGCTGAAAGGAAAGAAGCTCATGGAAAAGACAGCCATAGTAATACTGGCTAATCAGAGCAGTATTTCCTTGTAAGAGTTCCACACTACTTGTCAATGCATCAAAGATGGTTTGTTCTTCTGATATCACAAAAGCTACCTCAAGATCTGTGTACACCTGGAAAAAAACAGTTATGAGGATTAGATAACACAATGATGATAAGCTATATGATATAAGTAACTGAATGCAAGTAGATGAAGCAAGATGGGTGGGTTGAGTTGCAGATTCAGGTTGAAACGATTTGTTTCTGGTATTGGTTGAAAAGGGCCTGGTCAGTTTGGATTGACCCACAAACACTTTTTGAAGTTCTATACATTTAGGCGACTTCCAACTAGCCAGGCTCCTCTAAATTCAAAGAAAGATAACCAAAATCAACCCAATCATAAGTGAATGGGTCTAAATTCCCACCTCTTAGCTGCAGCAATTATTCTTTGCTGATCAAAGAGGAAACATACCTGATTTCTTAACAAGCCACATATTATAGCTGCATGAGAAGGCAGTGGAGTCCTAGCAAGATATTTCAAGACCCCAATTGAACTGGGGAGGCTTGAAAGCTCAAATTGATCAGATATATCTATGAAAAGACGAGACCCAATTTCCTTTGTAACACCTAAAAGGTGTTCAAATGCTGAACTAGTAACAGCCTCGAATTGTGCAATCCCTGTGACCACCACTTGTGGCCTTAACTTTTTTATCAGCTCTATCAACAAATCTGACTGACATGGTGCTTCAATAACAGTGATTCCATCTGATGAAGTTCTGGTGTCCTTTGTTTGCTAAAAGGAAAGAAAATTTCAAAATAACATTTAGGTCTTCAAATAAATCATCTCATATATTAAACATGTTATGAAATAAACATGGATGGAGATATAGCGATGCAAATCCCACCATAAAAGTAAATGAGAAAAACAACTTTTAATTTTAATGCAGTAAATTAAATTCTTCATAACAAGAATAGTAGGCATCAATGAAGAAAATATAATAAAGCTACACCTATTTAGCAATAAAGATAAGGTCGTGTTTTTTTTTGCTATGCTTACATGTATTTGCTCTGCTATTCTTTTCCAACGTGGGTTAGGAAGACTTATAAGATATATTTTACTTAAATAGCGCAATGACTCGTTCATGAATTCAATGAACCAAGCCCTTTCATTTTGACTCAGTGGTAGTGTAATCCATAGTAACATGTAAGCCCTCAGTTCAAACCCAGTAAGGGGCTTTTTTCAGTTGTAGTATTCATATGAATAATAGCAGTATTCTTGACAGGAATAAAAAAATAACTAACTGTATATTAGTTATCATGAATCGTGATAAATACACCATACCTCAATCTCTAGTGATGTTAACCATTGCCTGGGTAGACTTCGGGTCAGATGTTCATCAACAATAGCAAGACGTGGAGCGAACAACCGGAGGGAGTTCTCAATGGCTGTAGCCCTTGAAGGAAAAATAGCAACATTCTTGCAGAATGGTAAAGAAAAATCAGGTCAGGAGTGCTAATCTCCAACACGTATTTACACTCACATATCTACCTTAAAAGATAACTGGTATAAATTTAAGGGGGTGTTTAGATATGCATTTTGGAACTGGTTGTCTGATTACCACGACTTGACGTCACAACAATCAGCTTCTTATGTTTGAATGAACAAATTTCGCTCCTAATTGTCTAACTATTTAAAGGTTGTGTACTCAGTTTTATTCCGACAGCAACAAAACTGATTATCTAAAAATAAACTATAATTAAGTGTTTTCCCCTTCTTTGATCAACCTAATGACTGACTTTTAGTTATATTAGACAAAACATTTCTCCTCTTTCAACAAAATGTTATTTTGGGCCACTTATATCTATTAAGTATTAAGTTCTTAGAAAAATAAAAAATTCCAAACTAGCACATTTGGTTATCACAACTTCTAACAAAAAGGCCACATCCATAGAACATCCTGCACAACCCTTTTTCATTAGAGATGATTGCTTCTTATTAATTAACATCACATAATCACTCCTAAAACACTCATCCAGACACCCCCTAGTATAGAGAATTATTTAGAAGAAAAGTGTTCTTACATCAGCGCTAAGGGGTACATGGTGGTATGTTTTCATAAAGGCTGCAATAAGATCACGAAATCTTTTGCTTCCAGTTGGAGGCTCATATGGAAAGCGAGAGCTGTCTTTCAAGACACCAGCAAGATAAGCTAGGAAAGGGATCTTCTCGTCGGCAACACACTCATCTTCAAAAGATAAATCTAAAGAATTGTTGATGTCATGAAACCCATTTTTGAGAAACTCAAAAATTTTCTTGACCTGTTAACGTAGTTTTTTCAGTATATACACATTTGCAGATAACGTTAATACCTAGAGGTGGCAACATGGGTGGTTCATACAAGCTGGTTAAGTAAACTTTTGGTACAGGTTGGGTTGACCCCAAAACACCTTTTTCCCATAGTTTTTAAAAGACTTTTCATAAACAATCAACTTGAGAAACATCATAACCCAAATCAACCGATTCATAAGTGAATCGGTCAAAATTGCCACCTCAGCATGATGTTATGTAAAGACCTCATTTGGCTGTCGAAGCTGGCAACTGTAAACAGACAAAGCATGAGATATACGCCCACCAGCCTTTCCAAAGGCCCATGCAGTCCTAGCACATATTGGCTGGTCTCCAACAAGCCCCATAAAGAATTCAAAACGATGTGGATTATTCTTTTCAATTTCAACCAAAGCTGAAATATCAGTGTCAGAAGCCTGAAGAATTTTGGTCTGCCACAACTTGTTAACACGGAGCCCACGACGTTCAAATAGGCGTTTACAAACACCTTGTCCTGGACGCCCTCCCATGTTAAAGATCATGATTCCCATTGGCTTGATCACATCAATTCCTTCTTCAACTGCCCTAGCAATTAGACCTAGACCAAACTGATCCTCAACAAAACCCTGTGCAAATTGCAAAATTGAGTTAGCATACAGCAACAGGTAATACTTCCATCAGGCCATGTTTAACTAGTAACATGGAGATTAGGCATAGAAAGTAGAAACAACCAAAAAAATAAAGAAAGACAATGAAGCAGCAGCGAAACTAGCGAAATTAGCTATTGTTTCAAGTGTTTCTTGCTGACAGTTCACAACATGGATGACTCAGCTCCTGTTGTAGACATACTCAAGGATCAAAATTCTTGAACGGTGAAACACCGCATCGATATGAATCAGAGAATTAATTCTCCATGATGCTTACACGTTCTTCATGGAGATAAGCGAATGTGTGTCAAACGATGAATTAGTAATACATAATTAGTTAGCACACTAATTTTTTTGATATAAAGTCCATAATGTGACCAATTATTATGCAAGCTAATGATTTATATGTGAATAAGCTGGATTAATTGGGTAAGTGACAAGTAGTTGGAACTGGAAAAGCTATAACAGGCATAACCATTGGTTCTAAGACGGTCTAATGAATGCTATAGGTATATCCTGAGTTTTGCAACATCATGGTCAAACTTAAAACCCAAATTGACATGACTTTTTAGGAAGATTGAGTTTGTTTCTGGGTAACCATACTTTCACTGCTGCATGGAAAATCCTTGTACTAGTCTGCATAAAGATTACATTCTAAAACTTAACTGTAGAACCAAATGAATCAAAAGTATTCATGTTTTAGGATGGACAGACTACGTTAACCCTCAGTAAAATTACATTGGTCCCCTTTAACTCTGGCCACAGAGCTTCAATTACTAAATTGGTCGAGTTTCAACAGTTAACATTTTAATGTGGCAACCCTTAAAACTGAATATAAATGCATCCCAAGTAGTTTGACACAATAGCTTAGCTAAACAGAATTCCATTTCTACAAGAAATATCAGAAAGATTACAACTAAGAAACAAAACAAAGGTAGATAAAAGGTGTCTCACTAACCTGAAGAGCACAATAGTTGCTGAGTGAATGTAGAAACTCTTCGCTAGCATTTTCTGTGATAAGCTTTGACATTGCATCTGGATTTGGATTAAGAATCTAGACCGTAAAATAGAGCAAAAGTTAATACCAGATGGAGAAAGTGAACAACACAACTCCTACCAGCAGCAACAGTAAATCACAGAGAAAAGACAGCATAAGACAATAAAGACTAGAGGTGCAACATTAGGCAGCACAAATAGGTTAGGTAACAAGTCAAACAGGAGTAACTTTTTGGTACATATAAGAAAGGGGGATATGTAGTGCGTCTCAAAACCAGTCGAGTTGTGTTGACCTAAACCACTTTTTGTACTAAGATTTTGAAACTTTTATCAATAATGTCATTTATGGCTTAACAATGTTATATAAATTCAATAATGGTATAAGTTTTAACTATATGATTTAAGAGGTTTTATACATTGCGTATATACTTTGGGCTTCAACCTGTTTTTCCTTTGAATCTAACTATTTCGAATTTTCCTATTCAACCATCTACACATAAAAACATAAGCCAAGTCAACCCATTTATAAGTAAATGGGAAGAAAATGCCTCCTCGAATCCAGACACAGGATAATTGATGATAATACCTGTGGTATACATCCAACAATCCGTTCAAGCTCTATATGGTTATCTCTGCAGTAACCTAGCAGATCAGATTCATAAAACTCTACCCTATCGAGCAAAGTTTTATTCTCACTGTCATAAACAGGCTGTCCATTCTCATCAAAAGCATTCAAATACAGATTTATCCAAGAAATCTTTACTGCTCTGGGATTTATATCAAGACCATAAACCTGCAAGACATTATTTCAAGGAAATTGAGAAATCACTAGAAAGAAGGGTATATTCCGTGTAAAAATATGCTTCCTTAAAGAAGATATTTATTAAGTAACAAATCAGGGCTTCTTTCGACTCAGATTAAAAGTCATAAAGTTGAGTAATGAGAACAGCCACGACCTTCAATGGCAACCACTTGTCAGCAATGGCTATGGATATCCATCCGTTTCCACAGCCAAGCTCAGCAACTGTCTTGTCCTTGAAGATAGAGTCCGGATGTCTATTTAACCCCTCATAAAATGTAAAGGACCAGTCCTCTGGCATAAAGATGCTTGGTATCACCATCATTGTTAATTTTTTTCTATTCTGGTAACCTGAATCTGCAAGGAAAGGCAATGAAATGTTTGAATCCAAGGTGGCATGTCACACTACCAATTAACAAAGACAGCCTGAAATACCTGGTTTTTGCTTGCAACAATGTATAATCAATAAGAACACCATACATACTATAATCTAAGAATTATAAAATTAAAACCATACAAAGAACATATCACAATAGCTAAAGCACGCAAAATGTGCTTGCAAAGCAGCATGTGTATCAATACATTACAATGTAAGGATAGAAAGGATAGATAATCTCACCGTGGAAAATATGCATTCCAAACTTATATAACGGCATACGAAATTTAACACTTCAACTCAGATGAACCACACGAAGAGCAATTCTATTGTTGAGTTTACGTCTACTAGTCCCTACAACTTTCACTTTTGAACTATCTAAACTAGTTTTGGATAAGAAACCTAGATCTATCCATTTGAGGATAATGCTTTACTACCTCTATACTTCATCTACCTATTCTACAAAATAGCCACACACACAATCATCATCACTGAAGATGAATATCAAAGCAATACTACTCGTCTCTCACATCATAACTAGATACAAATGCAACCTCTGTATATAGAGGAGAGTAAGAAGGATCTAAAATCTAACCAACTCAACAACATGTAACTAACTCTATACATATATACCTAATAATCGCAGCAATTTGACACTAAAACGGCGATCGCAGATAGAATAAAAAGTAAAAAACACACATATATACAGATCGAGAGTACATATGAGAGAGATAGGGAGATTGTAACCATGATTTGGATGGAGGTATATATCCTGGATTTGGAAATGATAAGTATCGAGGCTATCGGCGTCGAGCTTTTTCTGTAGATGTGCTAAGAAGATCCTAGCTTCGGTTCGAGTATCCGGATTTTCGAGGCGCTCAAGTAGTGATCTTAATGCAGTGTAGGCAGAATCACCTGAGTGTGAACAGTGCTTCAGAAACTCATCTGTAGATTCATACACTGCAGCCATTGATGATGATGATCGGAGAGAGAGAATGTTCGCGGGATATGAGTATGAATGAAAGATGATATAATTTAGATGATAATGATTATGATGTTGGTGAATGGTGACGGTGATGGTGACTTTATTTATCTTTGCTTTACACCCCACTATTGGAGACAGACATTCGCCTATCAAAAGCGTTTACCAAAAATCTTGGCCAAAATTCCTAAATATCTACTTTACCATAAACTTCGATCTTTAAATAAATAAAAATAGACAACGTAGTGGTATAACCAATAAAAAAACAAATATGTAAATATTATTTTTGTAACAACCAATAAAAAACAAATATGTAAATATTATTTTTGTATTGGCGTCAGCGTCTTTTCTAATAAAACATTTTGACTTTTCTAATAAGACATTTCAAAAAGAAAAAGTCAAATAGACATTTTGGTCAAAATAACGTTTTAAGAATTTTACCAAAATGTTTTATTCTTAAATAATAGAGTAGAACTAGGTTTGTGAGCCGCGCCGCGCGTTGCGGCGGCGGTGTCACAATGTATAGCCGTGTATGATGCGGCATGTTTGTAACTTTGTTATACGTGTTACGTAGACTCTGGACGTATGTTGCGGTGACAATGTCAAGTTTCTGACTTCATTGCATGCGTTAGGATGTTGAAAATGACGTCTGATGCCGCTCGCGCCTGCTGCAACTTTTTAGTAACCTCGTTACACGTTTTGTTCGTGACATTTAAGTAGTTTGCAATAGATAAAAAAGACAACGCTTTATACGTTGCGGAGTACATTAGTAAAAAATGGCATAAACAAAAGGAAAAAAAACATAGAAATAAAGAAAAGAAAAAAAAAGTCCAGTTATAATGAAAGAAAAAAAGTCTTTTGGAAAAAAGAAATCCCAAGTTGTCTTGAGGATTGGAACCTGAGTCTTGCACTTTAACAACAAAAACAATTACCACTAGGCCAAAGTTACAATTGTTGACAACATCAACAACAAACATATTTAGCTAGAAAGCAAATAGTAAAAAAACAAAAAAAAATAGAAAACAAATATGGGCCAATTATATTGTACCACGTGGGATAGATAGTGGAGGTCAACCGACCTTACGATTTAGAAGTATACTAGCTTTCTATGCCGGGCCGCGCGTTACGGCGGCCTGGTCTTGCGTATGTGACTTCGTCATACGCGTTGATAAAAAAATTTCATGTCTCGCACGTTACGGTGCAAAGTCATAATGCGTAACATATTAAAAGACGTGTATATAACAAACGTAAATGCCATTGTCAATGTCAGAAATTTGTCAAAGTAGAATAGTATGGCCAAAGTTGTAAACACGTAAAAAAAAATTCATGTCTCGTACGTTACGATGTAAAGTCGCATATTAAAAGACGGAGAAATACCCAGATTTAAATGTCAAAGTCGGAAAGCAAAACCGTAAATATGTCAAAGTAAAGTAACGGTTCAAAGTTGTAAAGTGACAAATCAAAGTCGATGGTCAAAAACGTAAATATGTCAAAGTCGGAGGTTAAAACCGTAAACATATAAAAGTCGAGAGGTCAAAATCGTAAATACGTAAAAGTTTAAAATAAGAAAATAAGTCGGCGAATCGGTCGGTGACACGTGTCGGAGTGTCACCGACCTTTAGATTTAGAATTATATAGAATACAATACAATAAGGAATTGATGTTGAAAGAAAATTAGATAATCACATTGTGTATTTAAATAGATTTTAAATTTTGTACTTTTGTTTGTGGGGTACATCACTAGAAAACAATGACGAATGAAGTGTTACTTGTACTCTAACATCCAGAGATTAGGGTTGTAAATGAACCGAATCGTCGGTAGGCCTATATTGGATAGTCAACTAGTGCACAAGGTAACTAGATGTTCAGTGAACTTTTTGTAAACTGTGTGGCATGAAGTTCGTTTATGTTCATTCGTTTAAGAAATGAACGAACACGAACAAAAAATTATACTCATTAAGTTGAAAGAATGAACATGAACAGAGGTTGTGCTAGTTTGTTTATATTCGTGAACTTTCGGTAATGTGTTCATTTATGTTCGCTCGCATGTGTTAATTTGTGTCCGTACATTTAAAGGTTTTCATATGTTATATTTTTAATGTATTAGTTTTAGGTTTTAAAAACTATAAACCCTAATTATACTATACGCCTCTACAAACATCCATCATTAACCATTTCAATTTCGCTTTGTGTTAAATACTTACAAAATTATTAACTTTTGTGTTAGTTATTGTTGGCTCCCAGGAAACAAGTTCCGGAAATCACAACTAAACAAATGTGGAATCTTTGTTAATTGTTAAGATCAAACACACACAATACTTTGAATGAAATAGTAAGAACAAAGAAATAACTGTCAAAGTTTCCTTCACTATATTGCCAAGAACAAATACTACACCAGAATAAATCCCAGCAATATATTCTAGAAAAAAAATCAATGGCAATTACAACCATTGAGCTTACACACCATGAAATACCACATATGTGTATTCTAATGTCACACCCCAAATTCCGGGTCACGGCATGATGGTTTGATTTACGCAAGTACAAAGTCGTTTTAAATATTTTAGCGGAAGTCTTAAGATCTAAATTTTTACATTTACATTTAGATTTTATGGCTACATACTAAGTTTTATTAATGCCAATGTAACTCATTTGACAAATAGCTAGCCAATGCCTTTCAAACCCGTCACGCAGCTCACAAGATCTAACTACTTTCTTACCTGAAATGCATACTAAAACAAGTCAGCTAACGCCGGTAAATTCTACGTTTAACTACTGAGGACAAAACTGTTTGAAAGTACCCGTTATTGAGTTCATAAAAAATTGTCGAACATTTATGAAAAATAGTTATTTTTATAATATCATATTAATGAGATATAAAACATTAGCTTATGAGGCACGCTTGTTCAAAAACCACTCGTGCACATGAAAGTACTTGTAAAAACACAAGCACATACCATGCTAGGTTAATATTTTAAGTCACATGTAATAATTTAGGTTTGTCATGCCATATATGATGTACTCGAGATAATGATATAACGATCATAAACTAACTAGGTATCATGATTAACTTCGGTCATAAGTCCATAATCAAACCAAGAAACACATCATTGCCCCACAACAGTCCAAACAAATAAATTCCCTTGTAAAAACTTGACCAGAGCGACTAGTCGCAAGAGCGGACCCTTTTAACCCAATAGATCTACCAATATAAGTTTGTGACCTCCCCGAGGCTAATGATTATGGGGAGATTTAGAGCTCATTATATAAACATACTGCTGACCCAATTTATACCGTCATAAAACTATACTTAATCCTGTTTACCCATCATATCACCATGTTATGTTTTTTCCCCAAAACAATTAAATAAAACATTATTTAAAACAAGGCCGAAAAACTCACGTAAGTTAAAACATTTTAACACAAAAACCATTACAATTATGCATTCCGCCCAAAACGTATTTAAAACGATTTAAAAGGACTACATAGAACTCATCTTAACCATGTATTTAAGTATTTCTTATATGAATTCAAATATAATCTCGTAATAATTTCAAATCTTCAACCTTAAGTTCATGATCAATAATCATGTGTCAGAATTAGGATATAAAAATGGGATTTTTGCATATATCCCCCACCAAACCAGTGTATTTGTGAATTTACCCAACTCAAATTTAATGTTACGTATATACCCATCTTTTATGATAATTATCATATTGACCAAACTATCATTTCAAATACTAATTATGATTGAATAGTGGTATTTAATACTCCATCCGTCCCATTAGAATAGTCTTAGTTTGAAAAACACAAAGTTTTAGGCACAATAAATGATTGATATTATTGTTTGTTATTTGACAATAATACTCTTGACAATAAATATTATTGTGGGTCCATCATATTGTTTGTTTTATGTTATTAAGGGCAAATTTGGAAGTTTACCAATAAATTTTAAAAGTGGACACTTTTAAATGGGACAACTAAAAAAGACAATATGGACAATTCTAATGGGACGGAGGGAGTATCCAATTATGATTGAATATGTATTAATTTTATAAGGTAATTAAGTAAGGGTAAAATAGTCAATGTATAATTTAGTTTTTACTTAATTAAATTAAAAAGGGTAAATATGCAATATTTTTTCTTAATGAAGGGGAAATATACAATAAAAATATTGTGTTGGGTGAATATACAATTAATAAGGTTTAAAGGAGGATATATGCAAATGCCCTATTAAAATAGACTATATACTATGGCTTTACCAGCCATCTAATGCATCGTCTCAAACAGCAATGATTTTGGGTCTCCCAAACAATAGCAAAATTTTAATATTTGACAAATAAAATTTACATCAACCCATTCACATCCTTCTTCTGATAAAAACCTTAAAATATTAGTATGAAATTTAAATAAACTTAACACCGTTAAGTTTTATTTAACCGGAGCTCTTTTAAAAAAATTTGTTTGAAAGTTAGTATCTCCACCGAGAATTTTCTCCGTTAGGATTTCTGCTAGTCAATAAGTGAAAGTTCGGAATTTTAAAATCTAACTTTCCGAACTTTAATTAGTTTGAAGTGAACATTTTTCCCATTTTGGATACTCAAAAGTGACCCTAGAAGCAACTGAACTCAAAGCGGACAGAAGAGGCGACCATGAGCCAAGTGTTGCATTTGCTCCTAAGTAGAAAGCAACAAATATTACATACACATACTAAACAAAAATCCCACTCAACAATAAACTTACAATTTCCTCACTTGCATTTCTAGCAAACAATAACTCTCCATGTAAACAAACAGCTAAGCAATTGTTTGGAATCAGAGATGTTTTTCTCAAAGCTAAATAAACATACAATACAATACAATACAAAACAAACCTTTTCACATAAAATTAAAGCAAATAAAAATACATATAGGATAAGAGACACTGCATTCATCACAATAGCAGATGTTAAGTAATTTCACAAAACAAGACCATCATACCTTAATGTCCTGCAGCTTGTTTGCGACTGATTTGATCATGCATCTGCATAACATCTTCATTTGTGCAAAATACTAGTAAACTGTTGATCACCGTATTGTGTTAATTACCAAATACCATCATCGTCTTTCCCTTTAAAAACTTCAGTGGCTTTAGAACATAGCATATTCAAAATATATGACATTGTTCATGTAAAAACTTCCCAGTTTCAGAACAAGGCATATTAACTTCTGATCTTCACCTGTCCCAGATAAAAAAACCTTCACCAGTTTCAAAACGTAATAAACTCAAAATTTGACCCTTATCTTCCCCTCAACAAAGCTTCTCACCAAGAACATAATAAGTATTCAAATACTCCATGTGATAATTGACTAGATTTGTGTGGCAACAAGTGTATATTTCATCCAATCACTAGACAAGTATTAAAAGTGCCAGCTAACAGATCTCGTCTAAACCCATCATCCTGTGCAAATCCAACAACCCTGGGCTCCTAGTAACAAAGATATAATGATCCATATGGACAAGCAGTCTCTAGTCAGAACTGATTCAACTGAATTAAACATGTCAATCCATCATAAGATGGATCCTAAGTTCAGACGGATGTTACATTATGCCATCTGCCAATACTCTTTTTCAAAGGGTTTGAGTGTTTGCAGGTGTGGGTCTGGTGGCTTAGAAAATAAAGAGGATAAACACTCCCCTAAGAGAACATTAAAAGAAACAACTCTATACAACCTAGAGAAAGTTTGTTTGATCATGTTTGACCATGATCTCATTAAATGCACTTCACGAAATACCGACAAGTCACTAAATGAAAAGTATGAAGTTAAACAATGGCTGACAACAGTCTCAATGTGCCTAGTGGTCTACAATAGGCCAGTGAATTTTATGTTGATGTCAAGTTGCTTATCCCCATCCTCTAGGTGACCATTACTAATCATGAACAAGCTAAGTAACTTCCACTACCCTAAAACTAGGCAGCCTTTTCATAGCAAGTGGTGGTTGGTTAATGATCGGATTCCGAGTTGGTCTCCGGAAGAGAAATACTAACTGGTTGCCATCCTGATGGATGATGTACGATCCACTTCTTTACAGTGTTTGCCAAGTGCAAAATCTGAAGTACGTCACCCAAAGCAGTATCTTTTAGGCATTTTTTCTTTAAAATAGTTGCTGCCTCGTATCTATGCCAAAACACAAATTATAACACGTGTCAGATAAATGTTCAAGGCAAGTTGTATTTACTAGAGCTGTTAAGAAATTAAAATAGATAGGCTTGGAAACAGGCCAAAAATAGTATATATTTTGTGACTTTGAATGGGTGGATAAAATTATTGGTTGAATTTTCGTTTAGATAATTAGTGCCTCATATATGATCACACAACTTGCATTACACAAATAATAATCAAAAGGTTTTAAATCTTACGATTTAGGAGTTATAAGGGATAAAAACACTTTGGACAACCAGTTTGATCTGGACTGCTTTGTTTTTAAGCAAATATTTTAGCTTACCTGGGACATATAGTTTAGCCTAAATCAACCAACTAGAGGTAAAAATTGCCACCTCTAACTGTTAACTAGAGGCAGGAGCAAATGTTACCTGCACTGGGAAGCAGTTATAGCAGAACGACCAGCAGGAGTTGATAAAAACTTTTGGAGTTCATCCCAGGTTGCTTTTGAGTGATCTTTAATACTATTACCTTCAGGGTTCACACAATTCCATAATTTTTCATTTTTACCAACAAATAATGGTAATGAACCAAGATTATGTTTAACTACCAGCTGCTGCTCGAAGGCACTGTTTAGGGCCTTCTTAACATCAACACTGCGTTGCTTACGCTTTCCGTACCGAATGCAGTTAATTATGTTTTCTTCGGTAGGCATTATCTTTTCATTTTTCAGTGTGCTCAAGGCATGTAAAATTACCTTTATAAGGCCTTGAACTTTTTCTGAAGGTTTTGGGCATCCTGGTGTCCCGGATGCACCACAATCCTTTGTGGTGGCGTCCAACGCTGAGGAAGATGATGGTTGTAAATCAGGATTAGTAACTGATGGTGGATATTTGTTCAGAGCTTCCTTGTGAAACTGAAACTTTTTGCGCATACCATGTCCTTTTTGTGGACCATTTGTGCATGCATGGTTTGGAGAGTCAACAGTACTTTGTTTCAGTTGTCCTCCACTATGTGATTTAGCCTTTAGAGAATTCTGTTCTTTGCCAGAGCTATTAGAAACAGTAAGCTTACTAACATCAGGAACACAATCAGGCATGGGAGGTGGCGTGTAACTAGGATGCATATGTGGTGGAAAAAATTCTATAGGGGAAGGTGCAGAAGTATCTGGTAGACAAGCTCCAGACTGTGAAATATGATTAGGATGATGACCTTGGAAGGTAGTCATGTTATTCCCACTGTTCCATGAATAATCAGGGGCAGGACCAACTGGAATGTTTGATCCACTTGAAGAATCATTAGAAATATGACTAGTGTAGGTACCCATGTTATTTCCATTGTTCCATGGATGATCCAGATTAGTCACCGATGGTGGATACGTGTTCACAGTTTCCTTTTGAAACTGGGGCTTGTTGGGCATACTATATCCTTTTTGTGGATTGTTTGGGTATGCATGATTTGAGGAGTCCACAGGAATTTGTTTCAGTTGTCCTCCACTGTGTTGTTTAGTCATTAAAGAATTGTGTTCTCGGCCAGAGCTATCAGGAACATGAAGCTTACTGACATCAGGAACAAAATCAGGCATGGATGGTGGCATGTAATGAGGATGAACATGTGGTGGAAAGAAATCTATAGGGGCAGGTGCAGAAGTCTCTGGTGGATAACCTTGAGGCCTTACCGACTGTGATTGATTATGATGATGACCTTGGTAGGCAGTCATATAACTTCCATTGTTTAACGAATAATCAGGGGCGGGGCCAACAGGAACATGACTAGAGTTTGATCCACTCGAAGATATAGGAGGCATGTGACCAGGGTAGGTAGTCATGTTATTACCATTGTTCCATGAATAATCCGGGGCAGGGCTAATGTGACTAGAGTTTGGTCCACTTGTAGATATATCAGGAATGTGAGTAGGGTGGTGCATATATCCTGGTTGATGAGAATTTGAATTAATCTGATTTTCCAGACTCACAACAGGTGGACTTGACAAGACTGATTGACTTAAGTTTTTCTTTATTGACTTCCCTTTTGGTTTTGAATCTGGTGTTCTAGAGGACTTCTGCGATCCAGGATTAATGTGATTCCCATGTCCGTTATCAGGCATCTGAAGCGGTTCAGAAACTGGAGCATGTACTGGAACATCAACCGATTCTTTGTTTGTTAGCGGTGGTCCTCCAGCCAAAAGACTAGTCCATAGCCATACACTCTTTGCAGCTGCAACGAGGGACACAGATGCTTTCTGAGGCTGTGCCAGAAGAATATTATATTTCCTCATCCTTAATTGATGCAGTGCATTTGAGAAATCTCTATCACCTGAAATTAACAAATAATTGCCAGGGGCTGGGTTATCAACAGCCCAAAATAACATATCCACCAATATTTTCTTGTCGCTTGCATCTTTGACGCCTGTTCACAAAAAAACAATGGTTTATCATTATAAGATGCACTGAAACCAATAACAAAGCATTTTACTAAAAAAAAGACATCATATGTAAGCTAATAAGTGAGGTTATTACAAATTTAACCATCATACTTGCAATAACTGAAAGCGAGTCGTCATACATGAAATAAAATCAAAAAACACAGAAGCTTGTCATATCATCTGTTTTTACACGAAACTTATCCGGAATTGTTTATTTTAACCCAACCATCAAACTTAGCTTTAAAATTTAAACAATAAGTCAGCAATGCTAAATGAAATATTATTACTGCCAAGAACGCTTGAAACTTAAAAAATACAAATACAAATTGTCAACTTAGGAACTCAAACACAAAGAAATAAGCCTTAATAAGTTTTGCAACTTTAACACACTTCGATGATTGTTTAATTTTGCTTTATATAATCAATAAATTCTAAACTTTTCTTTACTTCCATTGCTTTAAACCCACCTTCAATAAGTTCTACAATAAACTCCATCCAATGATAAGTTCAACATTTGACTTTGGGCATGCCAATTTAAAAAAAACTAAACCCTCGTAGTTAAACTTGACCCAAAACATAACTATGGACAAACATTTAAGGTTCTCCCTTCTTCTAGATTTTGCACATATGAAAGTTGTTTACGGAAAACATACGAGTCTAGAAAGTAACTATCTAACTTGATCCAAATCATAACCTTGGACAAAGACTTAAGGTCTTCCCTTCTTCTCGACTTTGCACATGTGATAGTTGTTTACAAAAAACTTGCGAGCCTGGTGATTTAAAATTTAAATTATAAATCACCTAGAAAGTAACTATCGGTCTATCACCAACACCTACGAAGAAAACCACAGGACAACTACAACATCAAGACCCCAATTCAACAAAATTAACATACAAAGACCATATGTGCTCAGATAATTTAACATACTTATATTTATCAAGCTAATAAAACACAATGTAACTTAACAAACAAGCCATAACACCTTAATACAACACATATATCAAACCTCTAGGGTTCATAACCCCAATTCAACAAAATCAGTTCAACCAAATAAACTGAAACAACTTCTAGGGTTCAAAACAACAAAATCCGTACTCGAATCAAAAAAACAGAAACAAAATCTATCTATGATCTATCTAGGGTTAGGGTTTATAAAAAAGTACCGGCGGGGACATGATTCAAGGCAATTCCGGTACTATTGAGACCTTGCTGAACAGAATTAGGGATCCGATTAGTATCTCCGTAAGCGGAAATAGAGACAGGGCCACAATAGTTCATATTAACCAAAGCAGAACTGATATTTTGAGCGATTGAATGAGGCTCAAAACCTTTTGGTACTTGACAGTTCTCTATGTCCCACCAGACGGATATTTTGGCCTTGGCGTACTGCTTCTCGATTGTTCCTCCGGCCATTGTTGACGGATATTACAGTCGCCGGAAGATGTGGCGCACGATAGCAACCTTAAGTGGATGTAAAGAAGAAGAAGAATTGAATGGTTTACATTTATAAAGTTTTCTCGTTTACTACAAAAGACCAAGACATTGAAAAACTCATCCTTGCTTCCCAAAATATTTTGAGACAAGATACGGTAAAACATTTCAATATATTCTTTACAAAATTGACATTTTTTTAATAATTTATATAATTATATATTTTGATTAGCGATAATCTTGACTTTTATTTAGTTATCATGTGAATTTACACGGATCAAACGATAAAATGAAAATTCATATAATTATTATTTTTAAAAGTTTAAAACATTTGAAGCATTATTCATATGATTAATAAATAATCTAAATTCTAGATAGAAAAATTATATCAGAGATAGTTTTGAAATAATTTTTAAATATTTTTATTTCTAATAAATAAGTTATCCATGTATCAAACATTTAAACACCGCCTTACTTGCAAAATGGTGGTGGAGATTTAAAACCGAGGAAAACAGGTTATGGCGGAGACTGATCAATTCCATACATTACTCCAATAGAACATGGCACGCCCTTCCACACCAAAAACAGTACACCGGAGTATGGAATACAATTGCTCGCATCGACAACTCTCTTGCGTTATCTGGTATCAACTTAAATAATCTTATCAAGGGAAATCTTGGTTCAGGTGTTTCCATTAGGTTTTGGTTGGATTCATGGGCTTCTGACAAACCGTTCAAAGAGCTTTTCCCAGGTCTATATGCACTTGAGGCATGTAAGTCTATCTATATTTGTGATTGTTTTATTTTACAGGGTCACTGCTCTCATGGAAATGGAGATGGAAAACCACGCCGACTTCCGCAATGGAACTTCTTCAATTGCAACAATGTTCACAACTGCTTGCTTCCGTCAGACCAAACAGCAATCAGCAAGACTCATGGATCTGGACCAGAGATAAAGAAAATAGTTTCAGCGTCAAATCGATGAAGCAACTCATTCAATCGCCATCGGTGGTATTTGGGCCTACAAGTTACACATGGAACAACTGGCTTCCACTAAAGATCAACATATTCGGATGGAAAACAATCAGAAACAGAAACCCAACAAGAAAGGAGATTAGTGATCGAGGTATCAACATTGATTCAGTTTATTGCCCTATATGTGAATCTGACATTGAAGACATGGCACACATCTTGACTTCGTGTGAGACTACCAACCCTCTATGGAATCGAGTTGCTTCATGACTCAAAATCCCCCCAATATTTGCCTTCTCCGTTCGGGATTTATTCGATCTTCATGTCTCAATAAACACCTCAAACAAAAAGAGGAAGCTCATACAAGCAATAATCACTTCCACTGTCTGGTGTTTATGGAAAGCCAGAAACGAACTCATCTTCAACAACCAACCAATCTGTTTGCAACGTATATTCCAAGACCTCAAATCCCTATCGTATCTATGGATTAAACACAGAGCCCCTCTTAACACAGTGAGTTGGAGAGATTGGTGTAATTTTTCTTTTTAAATTATTTCATTCTTTGTATTTCTTTGCTAGTTATTGCTAGCTTTTAATGAAAGTCGCTATTCAAAAAAAAAATCAAACATTTAAACACCTTTAGTCCTTCACATAAGATTTTGGTGACTTGGCACTCTCACATTTGTTTCACGCGGATCTAGAAGCCCGAATCCAACTTTCAAAACCCGATCCAACTTCTAAAACCCTTTGTCGCTTTCTTCCAAATTGCTTTGCTATACGTATCCGATTAGGGATGTTCTGTTTTGACGTTCTGAACGGAGATGTTTTTGTTAGTTTCCTCGATTGTTTTTTTTGTCGTCAATGTTAAGCTATTCGTCTTGATTTCAGATTATTTTGGTTTTATAAGTTTGACTTCAAAGCATGCATCTTTTGATATAATAAAATCCGCCGATCTTACAATAAATATGTACCTAATTTAATGCATACTACAACCATAGGTCAATGAAATATGTTTACTTTAAAGAGTTCTTTATGTGTTTTAGTCATCTTTCATAGTGGCTTTTTTGGTTAATTTCCATTTTGTGCACAATCATATGATTGTGTGTTTATGTTTAGATTTAACATACATTTTGATTAATTTCCATTTTTGGTTATGTTAGATTGTAGCCTCAAATCGTGGGGGACCGTCATGGAACATGGCATTACCCCTGTTATGACGTTTGGATTGATTATGCAACTATTAGCAAGGTAAAAAATATTGAAGTTGACAATAATGTTTGTGAGTATCTTCTTTTGTACCGTGTATGTCTTTTTTTTTTTACCGAAGAACTTCATGTTGTGGTGGTGCTATATATCTCATTTCACATTTTTTTTTAAAAAAACCAGTTTGATGGTCATTTAATCTTTTATTTTCTTCAGGAAGCACTTGATGTTGTTCATGTTGGCAAAGAGAATCAAGAAAGTAGTTTTGTGGCTTTGAAATGTACACCTTTCTATTATTAGTGATGAAAAACTATGTTAGGTCTGTTATTAATGAAATAATTTTTGTTATAGGCTATGCATTCGTGCAATTACACAATTAGTTTTGAATTTAACAATATAATGAAAGGCATGGTTGAATGTTGCTAAATTGATCGATTGTGAGGTTGATTATATAAAGCTTGCTTTTATTTGCATGCAATGATATCCAGTGTTTTAAAAACTAGACCGGACACTGAACCAGTCGTCCAGTCTTATCATTTTTTACCAGTCTGATCGGTTGAACCGGGGTCGGACGAAATATATACTTATCAAAGTAATATTATAAGAATTATAATTTAAATAAGTTCAATAATATTAAGTTATACCATAAAACCCCTAATCCAGATAAGTTATAACGCCAGCAATCACCAAAAATCATAATTTAAATAAATTTTAACGCCAAAATAAAACCAAAGCATCATCATAAGTTCAAAAGTCACTACAAATATCCAAATCATCATTATTTAGTAAAACGAGTTCATCATCTTCATTACTTAAAACATCAACATATTGACTTTATCACTTAAAATACAAAAATAAATAGATGTAAACATAAAATCAAGAAAATTAAAACAATATATATATATATATATATATATATATATAGATGGGAGATTTTCTAAAAAGGCTTAAAACTCTAAGAAGCGTAGGAAGCAATAACAATCAAACGCGTGTCCATGAGGCTAAAAACAGACGGATGGGCGTTATCGTCATTTTACACGTTGCGTTATCAATTACATTTGAAAGACCGGCGTTATCTTCTGAATCATGGTGTTTTTAACATTTGACTAGTCACAGAAAACAACATGGTGTTTTATTTGTCACACTTTTTTTTTTTGCGTTTTAACTTTTTTCTGCACTGAATTATGGTGTTTCTTAGCACTATCAAATGAGATCTGGGTCTTATGGATCATGGTGTTTTTTTTACATTTGCACTGATCACAGAAAACAACAGTTGACGTTTTTGGTGTTTTATTTTTCACATATCTTTTCTTGGCGTTTCTAACTTTTCTCATCACTGAATCATGGTGTTTCTTAGCGATGATGTTTTTGACGTTTTCGTTTACTATTTACGAAAGTCCCGATCAATGTTTTTGACGTTTTCGTTTATTTAATACGAACATCTGATCATGCATGGCGTGTTTTTGACGTATTAATCATTGTTATGACGTTTTCATTCGATTTCAGCGTTTACTCTATTGTAGGTAAGTTATGATGTTTTTTATTAGTTAATTTTTTCATCAGAGCGGTGTTATTTTTTAGAGCCAGTTTATGCATGGTGTTTTTTACATGCACGACGGTGAAAACATACAATGACTAATATACCCCGGAACCAAATATCGCGTCATTAAAAACATCATAATATTTACAAAACTGTCACCGCGTCCATATGGGCCGTAAAACACCATAATCCGACGTCCCAGATTCCTTCTTAGTCTTTTTAGAGTTTTGGCCCTTTGTAGAAAATCATTTCTCTCTCTCTCTCTCTCTCTCTATATATATATATATATATATATATATATATATCAAGACTAACCCGATTCAACTACGGTCAGACTGGACCGGTTGGAACAGTTCAAACCGGTTCACAAATATGTATTAAACCGTGTCTAATTGAACAGAGATTCTTAAAAAAACGGTTTAACCGTGGCCGAACTGATAGGTTTAACAACATTGATGATATCATGTCATGTCACCTATCACATTGTAACACTTGAAATTAAAACATTTGTTTTATAGCATTTAAATCTTCATTACCATTATTTTTAGTTTTCACTTATTCAACTCGTTTGATATATGAGATTTAACATAGTATAAACTAAAATAAAAGAATTCTTAAAGTGTAACAAGCTAACAAAAAAAATAGAGTTAATGACTTGACAATAGGTAGATTTTTTAACAACAGATAGTTTAATGAATTTACTAATTTATTTTTTATCATATATTTTTAAACAATGTATTCTCTTATACATATTTATTTATTTATACATTAAAAATGAAAGATTTTTCACGGTCTACTTTTTATCTTAGAACTTTAGCCACACTAGTTTATGGGTTTTCACTTTTAACCCTTGGACACTAAAAGATTTTCCATACTTTACATTTCATTCAAGGATTTTAGCCACATGAGTTTGTGGGCCTTCAACTTTGACGCTTATGAAATTTCAATCAATCCCTCTTGACTTGTCTTTCAACTATTTCCAACGGGTTTCTCAACAAAATTAAACCGATCATCCCCATGGACCCCATGGATCTCGTCCACTGGTGTTTGCAACGTCGCGCTTGATAAACACTTTCGAAGCTGAGAGACGTGAGAGACTAGGTGATTCTCGCTTAATTTTTTTCATGAGTTTCAGTTTATAGCCAACAAGGCCTATTATTTCACAATTTTCGAAGGGTGCAATGAATAAAGGACTTAGTTTCCATTTATTACCAAAAACGAATGGCGCCCCACCAAGGAGACACCTTCAACATCACCCTATCGCCAATCATGAACTCTAGCAATTTTCGTCACTAATCCACGTATCTTTTTTGCCAGCTTTGTGCTTGCAATTTTTTGTGGATAACCTTTATTTTATCGATTGTGTCTAACACTTTCAGGACCAGACACTATCCTTCCCCCACTTAAACCAACATGAGGGCATTCAACACCTTCGTACATATAATGCTCAAATGATGAAGTTTTCAAAATTATGTGGTAACTATTATAAGAATGTTCTACCGTGGGAGACGAATATTCCGGCTACCACCCTGGCTTGCATGGGTTAAAAATATACTTAAAGAACTTGGTCTCTGTGTGTCTGTCTCACCTAAATTATACTGTAACAACACCAGAGCAGCGTACTTATGTACGTCAGCCCCGTTTATCACTCGCGTATGAAACATTTTGTTGTAGACTATCGTTTTGTTGTAGAGAAAGTCAAGGCCCGTACTCTATAAGTTCATCACATCAGTTCAATGGATTAAGTGGCGGATCCTTTTTACTAAACTGCTCTCTCGAACTCCCTTTTTAAGGCTATGGTCCAAGTTTGGAGTTTCTAACGAAACCTCCATCTTACGGAGGCGTATTAACACCAACACATCAAAGATAATTACCATCGACTAATCGATTCAAATAAAGAAAATATTCTAGAATTAACGCTTAGTCAAAGTTGTTGTATATTCCATATATATCCCTTTCTTATTGGCTCGTGTAAATCTGTATTTGTGGATCAAGTTTTCCGTTGTCACTATAGTGGCTAGACGCTAACAGCCTAACCCTGTCAGTATTGGCAAGTCATATTTGACACATGCACAAGTAGGAGATAACTTGTAAGTAAGAATCCATATGGCTCACGAGCTGTAATGAGCTTGATAAGTGAAGCTTGTGTTCGGCTTGAGCTCGATAAAACCCGGCTCACTTCAAGCTTTTTATCGATCCAATTCTAGTAGCTAGCGAGCGCATTAGCTCATTTGCACCCCTTAAGTGATGGTTTCGAACACGTGATGTTTGCATACATAAACAACAAACTTTCCACTAAACCAAACTTTATTCTTCTTGCTTAAGTCACATAGATGTACAAAAATACACCAAACTTTATTCTTGTGGCTTAAGTCACACATATGTAATTAAATATTTAATTTCATACTATTGGCTAAATCTGAATCATTGAATGTTAAATGGTTAGAAAGTCTGAATCATTAAGAACTAGGTTTAATACCCGTGTGTTACACACGGGTTAAATAGTAATATTTATAAAGAAATTATAACCATTATTTATATACCTACATTTACAATTCGCGTCTACAGTAATTTACTGTTTTTTATTGCGTTTGTTACCTTTCTTAATGCATAACGTACGGTCTATATTGCGTAGGGTACCATTCTATAGCAAATGCCAATTGCCGCCTCATACAGATGCTTTACATATGCCTGTTGCCGCCTCCAAAAGCCATATCGCCGCCCATCACCACGTCTCCCTTTCCACCCAGTTTCTAGGTCATTTATGCCTTCTTCCTCCCTTCTTCTAGCATATTGTTACTCTCACATACAGATTGCAACATTTGAATTGAAATAATATGCATCGCATACCAGTTCGTTCTAATAATTCTTGATTCCGATTGCCGCTGCATGTCGTTTTGGGGTTAGGCTTCCGCTTTACGACGACGTATACGATCTGTGTTTCGCCTCTGATTGTTGTATATTTTGTTGATTATCTACAATTTTCTTCCTGGTGCCTTAGGGGTTTTGATTGCAAATTACGTCTTCTTCTACTTCTCATCCATGGCTAAGTTGTTTATTGCTTTCATATTGTTTGTGTTCATCTAGGTTTTTTATACAGAACCTTGGTTAAATGGTGTTGCCTTATTGTTTGATATATAGCTGACGATAATACACCACATCCATAGAAAACATTTTTTTTAATGAAGTTTGCCATTTAAAAAGTGTTTTTTCGAATGAAATAAATGAGATGCGGTGCTTACTTTCTCTACTTTACCTGCAATATTGCAATATTATAGGAATTGAATAACTTAGAATTAGGTTTTGGTTAGTGATACAATGTTTTAGAAATTGTGTTGCTTGGAATTAGGCTTTCTTTGGTAGCGGTAGTCTAATATTGTTATCTCGCAAATATTTGGAGACTGATATACGATTCATTCATTTATTTCCTTTCTTAGGTTTTTTAGTACGGTTTTGGTTGTAATTCGGATTTTACTTATGTTGTTTTTATGTGTTTCAGGATGACCGATCGTACTTGTCACTGCTGATTTTAATTCCCGCTGTTACTTTGTGTTACGGGTAAGTGATTTTAACTCCTGCTGTTACTTTGTGTTACGGGTTACTTGGTTCATGTTGGTTTAGCTATTGTTTTGTAGGAACTGTTCTTTCGTACACCCTTTGTAGTTGTTGGATTCTTATTTGTTGTTTTAGAGAACTCTTTTGAACCGCAAGTAGATGTGAATAGCCAAAAAACCAACAAAAAACAGCAGCAGCAAGCTTTTGGGTAGCATGCAATTAGTGATCTACAACCATGAATGGCTTTATATCTTTTGGATGTAGCTTAATGTAAATTACTTAGTTTGTAATTAAAATCTTATATGCAATCAGTATCCATCCACCAGTATATATAATGAGTGCCTAAGATCACTAATATAATCAACTACGTACAAACTCGGCCCGCCGCGAAGCGCGGGTACGATGTCTAGTATTTAACAATTTGTAAATATATAACATTTAAGGAGTTGGCTCCATCAACTTGCATGGTGAAAAATTTAACTAAATTTTACCTCCCAAACTTCTTATTATAGAAAAAAAATCCCTCCAAAAATTACCCCCTAAAAGTTTGATTTATTAGATAGATCTCTATCAATGAGAGGGTTGTTGGGGTAGAACTTCATATGAGAGTAAAGTTGGTATATGCTTCATTCAGTTTCATTTAGCATCTTTCTGTCTCTTAATCATTCAACATTTAACTGAACAATTCAGATGCTCTTTTTTTATGAAACAAACGCTCTGAATACTTAATGCTAAATGATTAAACACTGAACTGAACCATTAAAAGATGAAACAAACAGCCCCTTAGTAGTAGAGTTTAGATTTGAGCTCACCATTTTGGTTATTGTGGATTGTCTAACCAAATGTGCCCACTTTATGGCATCTCTCACATTCATTCTCAGCAGCTCACATTGCTAAATTGTTCATCAACATTTCAAGACCGTGAAATGTTGATTCACATTCTAAAACACAATTCAGACAGAGCTCGAAATCAGAAGAAACAACAAACCCACGAACTGATCGTTTTTTTGCCAAAGGCTGCTAATGGGTGTATGCCAAGCTACAAACATATGTACAAACACCTTTCTCACAGTGGATGGTTTCAGTTTCCTCCTTGATGGTGTTACAGAATGAGTCAGACATATAGCTTCAAAATTAGTATGGACGGTTGACATCCCGTCTTAGAAAACCTACTCAAGTATTAAGGTAGTTCTAAACGCTGTTAAAAAAACATAACATAGTCCAGATTATAGCCATGAATGTGAAAATATATATAGCAACTTAAGTGGAACATTTCAAACTCAACTCCCCCATACCTGTACACAAATAGACACCATCATAAGACTTCCTCAACTTTCTTACTTACATAGTTACATAACAATCAACACTTCATCTATGTAATAATTCTTTTTTTCAAGATACATAAAAATATAATACAAATCATATTACTTGAGAAGATTTAAAGAATCAAATTAGATAAGTGGAAATTTTATGTTCCGTTTGCTGTCTGAGCGCAGGTCCGGATTATCACTCTTATCAGTGTCGTAGTTTTCTCTTTGTGATTCGATCTCAACGCTGCTTGCTTGAGATCTACGTCTTCGATCCTATATGATAATGTAAGAAATGATGAAAACTTATCTAATGCTCTGATAGTAGTGTTTTTTTTTCAGGAACAAAGTCAACAAGCTAACAAACCTCTCTTGATAAGGGATATTCTTCGGATTCAAGCATGCGTACGACTTGGCTCATTTTGGGCCTCTTGTCGGAGTCAGGGTCGACGCACCTTAAAGCTGTTAAAAGTGCTCGTTTTAGCGCTCTTGTTGATGGTTTTGTTTCAATGGTTGGGTCAACTACTTCGTCGGATCTCCTGCTCCCAACCATCATTTTCAGCCAATCCACAAGGTTTACCTGCAAAATTGCAAGCATATATATGTAAAAAAATACTAAAACCATAATGAAGCGGAAGCGTTTTCTAGGGAGATAGTCTGTGCAGGAATAGATTGCAACATCTAACGTAAAGAAATCGAAGTAAATCAGGCCATTGATAAGGCCTGCAGGCTACAAACCAAGGGTGCAGCGTTAATATGCGACAATACCTCTTGAGCAGGACGGCCATAATCAACGGGATCTCTTCCAGTAATTGACTCCAAGAGTACTACTCCAAAGCTATAAACGTCACTTTTTTCGTTCAATAGGCCAGTATTTGCGTATTCCGGAGCCACATAGCTGAATATAGATGAAATAACGAATAATTATATAACTGGTGTTGATACATAACTTCAGCAGATAGCCAGATATACTAACCCGAAAGTACCCATAACACGAGTCGTGATGTGACTTTTTCCAGCACCAAGAAGCTTTGCCAGCCCAAAATCAGAGACCTTTGCATTAAACTCATCATCAATCAAAATGTTGCTTGACTTTATGTCTCGGTGCACAACTTTTGGCTCAATTGCTTCATGCAAGTAGGCAAGGCTGCATTCAAATGATCAAATTGTGACATTGTATATTTAACTTAGAGGTGGCAATTTTGATATGTTTTAAACAAGTCTATTTGGGTTTGTTAACTTTGTTTTAAGTCTAATGGGTCAAATGGATTAAGCTAAAAGCTATGATACAAAATAAAGCAAGTCAAAAGCCATCCAAAGTGTACTTAAAATGCATAAATCGCTTTGTTAAATGAAGTTAAACTATCAATGATATATGCTAGTTTAGTAGTTTTTTCCTAATCATACATAAAATGTTCAATTTACTTTAAGAATTTGGATATAACAATGTTGTTGAATTTGAATAAGAAAAGTTGAGGCCGACCAAATCGACCCGGTCAAACCCCCACCCCCCCTCCCCTCCTCCACAAATTTGCTGCCTCAAATATTCGGCATATGATAGACTTACGCCTTGGCTGTCCCAAGAAGAACCTTTATCCGAGCCTCCCAGGTAAGATAACCATGCTGGCGCATAGCTCCGTGAAGCCATTGCTCTAAATTGCCATTGTTGACATACTCGTATACCAAGAGCCTGAATTTACAAGGATCTAAAAGAATTATATACCTTGAATGATGCATATCAATGAAGTAAACACACAATGCATACTTCTTTGTACATCCACAAAGAGGATAGGCATACCTATGAGTTCCTTCAATACAATAACCCAATAAGCGAACCAAATTCTTATGGCGCACGTGGCCGATTGCTTCAACCTCCACTCTGAATTCCTTCTCAGCTTGGCCCCTTGAACAACAAACTAACATTTAAACGAAAGTTGAACGAAACAACTACAATAACAAACAAACAGACGTACACAGTAATATCCCACTCATAAAGTATTGTCTAGGCCGGAAACAACTCACACATTATTAAGAAGTTTCTTCACCGCCACTGGATTCCCATTAACCAACGTCCCACGATAAACAACTCCATATCCACCTTCCCCAAGAACATTCTCTTTCGAAAATCTACTTGTTGCAAGCTCAAGATCCCGTAAAGTGAACCAATGACCCCAACCCAAATGAGAAAACTCAGGCAAACCCACAAGAGGGGACGGTGCACTAATCGGATGGGAAGACGATGATGACGGTTTATACAAGTTGAAGTTTCCAGAACTCCCATCCTCCCCCGATTCACAAATATCTCGGTCCGTATGATGAAACGAACCTAAACTGCTGGCATTATCTCCATTTCTAGATTTAGACATACCAAGATGAACCAAAACTTTATCTGTTTCTTTATCATTGTTCTTGTCATGAATTGTGAGAAGTATACCATCGCGAGGAGCAAAATCACGCATCGAAACTTGCTCAACTCTCACTTCTTTAATCTCTTTAGAAACAACTGGGATTTTAACCCTGTCCCCTCCTCCCCTTGTCACTCTCTTTCGAGACGTGAGGTAACATGTTAACACACAAAAAATGCCTACAATAAGCAAACCAACAATAATCCCAATCAACTCCCATACTTTAATCCCTAATCCCCCTACTTTTTCAGATAAACCCATGTTTAGATCATCAGCCATTTCTTTCTTTTCCTTTCCCTAGATGATCAAGCACCTGGATAATGCACAATTGTTACAGATCTATGTCACTTGTTTAACTTACATTAACACATCTACAGTTACAGTAACAATATATTCAAGAAACAGATGAAATGTGTAATTGAATAGAATAAAGTAGGAAACTTTTACCTCATGAGTTAGGGTTTAGTGCAAGAAATGTGCATTAGATCTGAAATGAAATGGGAAATGAAGTGATGGGGATCTAAGATGAAATGGAGGTATCAAGAAACAAGATACAAAGATAAAGAAAGGTAGGAGAAATGGAGTGTTCATTAGAGAGTGGTTGGTAAATGGTAATTGGTAATTGGTAATTGGTAATTGGTTGGTTTGTGATGGAGCCTTAAACAGCTATGATTTTTTTAGTTTTTTGTTTTGTTAAAAACATAGCTGCTTGTTTTTCATTTGACTAGACTAGACTAGAGACTAGGTGTGTTTGAAATTTAATGTCTCATATCCATATGATTGAGCTCACATGGCTGCTATTTTTAATTTTTTGGATCAATTTTCACTTGGAAGAAATAATGGACGTTTTTGTAGGTTCAAACATAGGGTCTTTATCGGTTTGGATTGTGGGTCTTTTAGTTTTTTTGGTTTGGGTTTTTGATAATTGTTTTTTTAAACTATAATCTAAACTAAATCTAATTTGTGGAAACCTAATTCAAACCACAAGCTACTTTCTAGTTCGAATTGGTTTTCGAATTGAATCTAACAAACCAAATTTGTAAAAAAACAAAAAAAAATATTTTTTATATAAACCGCGTTCTATTTTAAGAATAAAAAGAATCAGTTTACGATATCAACATCATAAAATTATATCAAAGGTAAAGTTAATGATTTATAATCCATATATGACATTAGTTATTGATATAAATGAATTGACAACCTATCAAATATAAATGGTATATTGGTTTTCATTGGTCTCAACTATCACCTTTTGTCTTCTACCGGTCCCAACTATTAAATTGGTTGTCAACGGTCCCAACTTTTATCACTTTGGTAACCACTGGTCCCGTCGTTAAATTTTTCTTAACGCCGTTAAGTTTTTTACAAATTCAAGACCGATTTTTAGACCTTTTGTTTGGAAGGATAATATGTGTCGATTGATTTAAAAGTTTTCTCGAAAAGGCTCTCTGAACGATAAAATTTTACATCCGATTAAAGCACCGTTAAGTTTAAACACCCGATTGAAGCACTATTTCGTTCTTCGGATCGTCGTTTTGAGGTAACGTTTCCATCAATCGACTTATATTATCGTTCCGATCAAAAGGCTTATAACATCGGTATTGAATTTGGAAAAAACTTAAAGGGGTTAAAAAAATTTAACGACGGGACCAATGGTTACCAAAGTGATAAAAGTTGGGACCTTTGACAGCCAATTCAATAGTTGGGACCGGTAGAAGACAAAATGTGGTAGTTGGAACCAATGAAAACCAATATACCAATATAAATTATAATAGTGTTAACACCTAATTCGGTTTATTCGGTTAAAACCAAATTTAAAATCTTGAAACCTAAACCAAATTACATATTCGGTTTTCGGTTCAAACCAAACAACAAACCAAATATATAATTCTATTTGGTTTTAAATGGTTCGGTTTAGGTTTAGTTTTTTGTTTAATCGGGTTGGAACCAAATGTTGAACACCCTTACTTAAACGGTTGTTCTAGAGTGATGATGAGTTTTTTTTTATTTTTATTAGGGAGTTGAGTCTGGGTTCAACGGAACTAGTTCGAAACGTTGCTAAAAAAGATAAACAAGACATGAATCTAACATTCACTTGTTTTGTTGTAACATAAAACGTTGCTAAAAACTAGTTTTTTTTTATTAGGGAGTTCAGTCTGGTTTTAACATAAAAATTGTTGTTTTGTTGTAAGTTAGAGCTTTTATTTTCATATATTTTGCTAGCTTTTGGCTAGTTGTTTAAGCTTTATCAAGTTTTTTTTAATAAAAAAATAGAACGTCATGTGATGTCAACTAGCGTGTTTGCAAGTTGACATGTTTAACTCGAAGTCTCAAATACTTTTATATGAGAATATCTATACACACCCCTTATATACTTGTTACATCCCCCTTAAAAAAACTTTTAAAACTTGTCAAAAGTTTTGCCTAAATTTATTTTTTTTCATTTTTCATTAGAAAGTTGTGTTTCTAAATGAAAATAATAATATGCGTACATAATAATGTTTAATGTAGGTATTCAACAGTTCGGTTAACTGGTTTGTTCGATTCAGTTTATTCGGTTATGAAATCTTTTTAATCGGTCATGAACTCTTTATTTTTTGCCTAACCTAACCGAATTCAACCGCTTTAATATGTTTATTCGGTTATGGAAAAAAATGGTCTAACTAAACCGAATTCAACAGCTTTAATAGGTTTATTCGGTTATGGAAAAAAATGGGTCTAACCGAACCGAATTCAACCACTTTAGTAGGTTTATTCGGTCCGGTTATCCGATTAAACCAATTATTATACGATTTATTCAGATAACCGAACCGAATAAACCATATCTATTGTAACCGAAAACCTAATTCACAATTCGGATACTGTTAGTAACCGAAACAAAAATCAAATTAGCAATTCGGTTCATTTTTCGGTTAAAGATACCATTTATTACGATTCTTTTCGGTTGTCGGTTTATTTGAACACACCTAATCGATACCAACAAATAAATCCAATAGTTTAATACAACATTATAAGAAATAGAATATTAATTTAAGAGAGAAATATACTTAAAAAAAATGCTAAAATTGTATTTTACAAAAACCATATGAAGAAGGTGTAACAAGTAAAAATGTTTAAAAAAAGAGGTGTATATATTAACACCGTTTTTATTTTTATTTTTCTTGAAACGTGTCATCTATATCTATACCTTCTAATAAAAGAGGGTTTTAGAGGATACTTGTCAATCATTCAAGGCACTTAGAGAATTATTTTCCCGCTCAAAATATTGATATCGTTTTTATTAGATGAAGATTTTCATTCCATAATTAATCATTTTTTAATTAATTCAAGTTTAAAAAGATAATCAAATGAAACTTTTTTAAAATATATGGTTATCATATTTTAATAATCTGAACTTTTTTATATTGACCGATATTAATCCCAATTTAAAAAATTTTCATGTGGCAATCTCAACTTGTAACTTATTTTCATACAACGATCATCCATTAAAGTTAACTTAACGGCGTTACTTTTTTTTGAATTTCAGACCAAAGTTTTAGGGCTTTTATCGGGAGGAGGATACGAGTCTATTGATGTAAAACTTACCTTGAGCCAGTGCTCTAAACAAAAAAAATTTTAACATTCGATTTAAGCATCATTAGGTTTAAAGACCTGATTAAAGACCGTTTAGTCGTTTGGTGCACCGGCTTATGGTAAGTTTTACATCAATAGACTCATATCCTCTTCCAGATCAAAAGCCTTAAAACACTGGTATGAAATTCAAAAAACAAAAAAATTGACCGCGTCAAGTTAACGTTAACAGAGAATCATTGTAGGAAATAAGTTATAAGCTGGGATTGCCACAGAGAATTTTTTAAGTTGTGATTAATATAGGCCAATGTGCAGAAGTTCGGATTATTAAAATCCAATATTGATAAAAAAAAATATATAGTATTGAAAATATAAAAATCATATTACCTTTTGAATTCATTTGCTTCTTGATTATTGTTTTTCGATAATGTTATTTAAATCTAGCAAATTGCATTCAGCTGTTAAAAAATGTTTAGCATTGCAAAATGTAATTTTTTTATCAATGTGTCTATATTGCTAAGCCAAGTCTTGACGAGATACTTGTCAAATATAAACATGTCTATTGTCCATTAAATATGGTTTCAATGTTGTATGCAATTAATTTCCAAGCTTTAAGAAACCCTTATTTAATGTAATAATATGTAAGTTATTTCTAAATATTTCTTTTATAAAGGGAAAATCTCATAGAAACATAACGAACTTATATTTTGTTCCAGTTAGGTTACTCAAATTTTATTTTGTTTCAATTACATAATTAAGTTTAAAAGGTGTTCCACTCCTAGGTAAATTAATTTGTATAATAAGTAAACATTGATTTTTAGATTAATTTGAGACCCGTTTTGTATTTTTTCTCACATCAACTAAATATTCTTACAAACTTTTTAAAACTTTCACAATTTATTTTATAGGTTTTGCAATTTGTAAAAATTTGTCATTTTTTTTACTTTTTACAAATTTATGGAAATTTTCATAGTTTTTTGTTCAATTTTAAAAGTTTTCGTGAACATTTATTTTACTTTATTTTAAAACTAATGTTAAAATTAATATTTACATATTACACAAGTTAATTACATAGGACTGAGACACCATTTAAAATTATCTAAATGAAACCAAACAATCTTTAAGAGACATAATTAGCACAAAATTAAAACTTTGTTATTTTTCTACAAATTTACCCATTTGCTAAACTATTTAAACTTCTCTGTTTTTTATGTCACTACTCGTGTAACACACGGGCATTAAACTAGTGTATGTAATAATTTAAACTATTTAAGATTTTAGGTCCAGAAATATCAAATGAATATTATTCATTTACCTTTAAATTTTGATATAACCATACTTATAGTCTTAAAATATTTTTGACACGAATAAAAATATCAGTCAAGGATCCTGCTACATAATTCAACCCGTCAATTTACCAACCCATGACAGGCTAATTCATCAATCCTACACAATTGACACCCTTAACAAACATAAATATATATAACTTTCAAGTGTCACTAGAAAAAAAAGATTAAATTTATTTTTTAAATCTATCGGGTTGTGTTCATGCCAACCTTGCGTTCAAGTGTCTAACACGAATTTCGAGCTCGTGTCATGTTCAAGTTCGTGTAAAATGTTAGGTTGATGCTAGGTTGATCCGCCAACTTGGAAACACGACGTGCATATTTTTTTTAATAACACATTGTGCAATTTGTTAACTAATATTATCAACCACCACATATTGATGTCGATTCCATCTAGATTATTTTTTAACGCCAAACATACACGCATATGCTTGTATACTCTCTTAGTTACATAGCGAAGTTTAAATTTAGATACGAGTGTTTCAAACACAAGTATTAGCGATGACTACTAATTAAAAAATATAATTGTCTCGATTTATATAATATTAACACTAATTTCAATGTATTTTATGAAATTCTCCTAAAAATGTGTTCTTTTACATGTTTACGTATGAACGAAATGTACAATATTTGATTATTTGGTGAAGTTTCTTTGTTACTTACTCGTGTTAAATTGTCTAACTCTTGGTAACACGTCAAAATATTATTGTTTAATACTATTGTCTCGTGTTAAATTGTGTTTTACTCGTGAAATATTATAATTAACAATCTTAATTTTTGAATAGAACGCTGTAAGAGCTTGGTAGAGTGTTTGCATATTGTTTGCTCACCATGTTTGTGTGCCTTATGTTATACTTAAAACTAGATTTAATACCAGGCCGCGAGTTACAGCGGCCGGATCATGCGGTCGGGTCTTGCGTATTAGGCTTCGTCACTTAAGTTGATAAAAAAAGTTTCATGTGACGTACGTTACGGTGCAAAACCGTAATGTGTCGCATATTAAAAGCCGACGAAATATTAAAAGTTAGAGGTCCAAACGATAACGAAGTCAAATCTAAAGTGTTAAAGTCGTACATATGTCAAAGTAGAGTAAGAGGTCAAAGTCGAAAACTAATCATGAACTAAAATGATAATTAGTAAAAGTCGAGGATTAAAATCATAAATATATCAAAGTTAAAAAAAAAACACTAAAGTTGAAAATTACCTAATGGTAAAATTGTAAATAACACAAACTTCAACACTAATTTACAAGGTTATGACCTTGTAAATTAGTAAAGTTATTAATATAAATGAGTAAAGTTCTATTTGCCTCCATGTGATTTGACTAAAATAACATTTTACATACAAACTTTTTAAAATTGTTATTTATCTCCTTAAACTTACCATTTGTCTCCATTACCTCCAACTCATTAATAACATTAAAAAATTCTGATATAAACAAGGGTAAATGGGTCTTTTTACTGATAAGGGATTAATTATGTAAATATTTAAACTTAAGTATTATTAAAGGTCCAAAGTGTAATTTGGTTCAAGTTATGTTATTTTATTAAGCAATTTACTAAAATAATCTAAACCTCTTCCCTGTCATTCACAACCATCATCGGAGAAATCACCATCACCACTACAATCAAAGGCCTAATCCAGCTTGAGTCGAACCTCCATTGAGTTGCCACTGCTACCCACGATCTGTTGAGACCCACTATTGCGAACCACCATACCTGCAATCAAAAGTGTAGGAACCATTCGTACAAAAAACTACAAATTCTTTGATAAATTCAATTATAATACAAAGAAATAAAGAATACAAGTAAATTACAATATGATTACAACCGAAATAAAATAAAATACAAGAAATGAGTAGAAGTAGAAGCATAATCGTGGCTGAGGATTCGTGTTCAACACGGGTCCCTAAAAACAAATTCCGAGTCTCCCAAGAGAACTCGTTTGTTTCCCAGGGTACAACAGCCGAAGCAGTATGTACTGCAGAGATTGACTCACAACCCAAATTATACTTAAAGAAAAGAGATGAAGAAGATCAACTACATGTTAGAAAAATTAGAAGAGAAAGAATGAGAGGACTTTTCATAGTTGGAATTATTTGGTGTTGTATTTGGTGTGTCTTCTAACCAAGGCTCATCTTGGTATTTATAGGACAAAAAAGAGTTCAAACACCTTATTCAATGTCCATAAACATGAGTTGAAACATCCAATTAAATATGAATAATGAGATGAAACATCTCATTATTAAAATACTCACATTGAATAAAGAGTTGAAACACCAATAAAATTATTATTTTGGTTTTTTCACAAATTAATATTTGTGTTTTACAAAATATTCCAACAATCCCCCACATGGGAAAAAGACAAAATCTCATTTTCTCAAATGAAAAACATATTTTCTCATGTGAAAAACTCATTTTCACATATTATTTCAACAATCCAAATTGATCGTTACATACAAGTTTCTTAGATATAATTCAACGGTTGAGTATTGCCGGATAGGTAGGTGTTACCTTTGAACCTTCCGTTGTGATGCATACTTAGTCTCCTAGTGGTTCGGTAGACGTGATGTCCTTGAACCAACCACCGTTTATGGAGACGACAATACACTTCACACAGTACCTTCCCTGGTCTGGTCAACCCCTCATTGTCGTGTCCGTTATGGTCATGGAACACTAGCCTGGTTCTGTGAAAGCTCTAGGAATTGCGCACCCCACAATTTCATTCGAAGCGACCCCACTTCTCTTTCACATAGGTGATTTATCTAAAAAATCATTAAAAGCATTAAGGCTATTATGATTACGCAAATCATTAACCATGCAATATGCTTAGCCTCATAACGTGTCACTGTTGTTATAGGAATGGACTAGGAAGTATTTAAGCTCCCATTATAATTTAGGAGGACATGTATAAACATTTATACATATTAGCTTATATATCAACTGGTATATTAACTATGCCCCCACAGTGACCACCCTTAGATATATGAGTAGGTTGTCCTATTGAACTTAGATCTTGGGATCTCCAGTCAACTAAGTTAGGTTTTCCTTCATATACCTTCTTTCATGGGCTTTAGTCTCATTCCACAACTCCGTCTCTCATCAACCCACAGTTGTTGGATCCAAAACCATTATTTATGACTCCGTCAAGTCAATACAGATAATTGCAATGAGATGAGTGTGACATCTACCCCAAAACCCGAACCCGAATGCCCGAATCGAACCCGAAGTATTCTATCATTTATTGAATCCGTATTTATCATCCTTTAAATGTAATGCTTCATTATTAAAAATATATATTTAAATATGTCGAACTTTGCGTCATTTCTCGTCTTTAATATATAATGACCAAATAATTACCCAACGTTTGCTAAATACAATATATTAAACTCTAAAGTATATATATATATTGTATTTTATAAAAAAGTGAGTTTATGAAGACTATTACAGAAAAATACTATTAAAGTCTCAAAATAACCAACTAACGTCAAAAACAGCGTAATTATAGAAAAACATCAATTTTATAAAAGTTACAAGTTAACGTGGTTAAGTTAGTTAGTTTAAATAAAGATTGAATTAACTTTTGGCTAACAATGTCAATTTCTAAACTTGAATTAAAAGTTTTAACTCAAATTTAAAGTTAGCATCAAACCTCGAGGGTCAAACTGTAACATTTAAATAAATTCCCCCCCCCTTTTCTTTTTCCCAGCCCAATTTCACGAGCACATTCCGGCCAAGGACCGGCGATGCTCCGGCGGCCTTGGAGACATCAAATTTAACCGTTTCTAACCCCTCAAAATCGTCCCCACCCCTTAGTGAGCAAGATTCGAACTCATAGACGCATTCAAACACGCTAATTCGTTGTTCCTTGTCACTTTTTTTGGCCGGATTTCCGTTACATTCAAACTCAAGTGGGTTTCGACTAAATCAAGCGTCTTTCGCCCGATTGAATGGACCAAAACGTTCGTTTTCTTTATTTGAATTTAAACCGACAATCAATTTAATCTATAACAATGATTTAATCACCCATTAAAACTCATTTAGTAACAAATTAAACTTGATATTCATTTGAGTTAACCAGTGTTAATGGATTCACTTAAACCTAATAAACTCACTCACAACAGAACCATATTGCTCTTTGGTATCTCAATTCCATTCTAAACTAATGCAATCGCAGATTCAAATTCAAGTGTTCATCCAGTTGGGTCGTCATCGAAACATGATTTTTTATCTAAAATTACATTGGGGCTTTTAATCTAAGCAACATAAGGAGAAAATGTGGAAGTTCAATTGAATTGTATCAGCCTCTATGTACCAAATTGATCATCCTACCGTTGCTCTTGTTCATCATCGTTTTTATCCAATTCGTTCAATTCAAGTAAGTTTTATATATAAAATGATCCTTACCTTGACTAGATCATAATCCCTTTATCAATCTATTCATATCTTGAATCTGCAATAAGTAATTTAGGATTTAGGGTTGGTTGTTCTTGTGATTTGGGGATATTTGCCTAATATCTAATAAAAGTTTTTAAATCTCGTTTTAAACAAATATTTATCCTAGCGTGGCTGGTGAACTTCTTTGTATGTGAAGACATAGGATTATATATATTTTTCATTATTCATCTTGTTTTAAATACAAAAGAATCAATATTTTATGCTAGGATTATAAGAAAAAGAAACTAGATTTATTAATTTGGATTAGTTACCATCAAGTTTTATAAAAACTAAATTACACAAGATTTTATTTTTATAAAGTTTTACGAAGAGTTGGAAATTATAGAAATAGTTTTTCATTTCTACAAATGCGTATTAACTAGTTTTATAAAGTATAAATCATTTTAAAAGCGCTTGACACATTTCAATTTAATTTCCATCATAAACTTTATACATTTCCTATATAACTAGATTAAGAAATTTATTTATTTGATAACTAACTATTAATCTATTACTATTTCATGTTATCAATCAATTTTCTATTATCATCAAGTTATAGGAATTTAATAATCCAATGAGTTACATATTATAATTAAACCGTTACCGAAAATATTTATCAAAATTATATCTCGTTTTCGACGTTACTTTTAACCAATTAATATATTACCAATCGTTACCGAAAAACCCCAAATCTCAAGTTGAAACCCTAGTATTCGAAGTTACCTTAGATTCATATTGTTCATATTCTAGTTTTCTATACTATATGTTTTACTAAGTTAGGATTCTCAATTACTTAGGTGATTCTAGTATTTGGGAAATCCTTGGTTCAATTCAAGTTGTTTTCTATTTGTTTCAAGCCCAAGTTTCGAGGTGAGTAAATTCACTCCCCTTTTTACTATTACATTTTGGGGCTGAAATATGTTTCTAGTTACTATGCAATGTTTTCCATTTCTATTTTGTTTTCCAAAAGAGATCATAAAATATGTTAGTCTTGACTCACGACAAGATGTAATCCTTATGTGGTAGTTTAAAGTAGTATATTACTTGTAATTTCCACCGGTACAATGTTAGCGCTAATGGTCTGACAAACCCACCTACATGTACAACAACGATAGGTGATTTAAACCCGGCGATTCTATACAATGGTTACTAGTTACTATACTGTGATACTTGTTGCTATGCTACTATGTCCCTTCGATGCTAAAACAATTTTTGATAACTTACACATCGAGACGGTTAAATGATGGTTAAATGACAGTTATCACTAATTGTAACATGAGTGGTTCTCATGACTTGTTGCTAAAGGTTACCCTGCGGGGTCTATGATTCTTGTTTCTATGTGTTCTATGGTCAAAGGTTGAGTAATAGGATGAAATAGCTATGCATATAAGATTGCGCAACATATTATGATGATCTCGGATTTCTATACTATTATTTATCAACTGTGGTTTACTCACTAGCTTTAAATAGCTAACTTTATTTTCACATATTTCAGGTGATGTTTATGATTATTTTGCTGCTTTTGCCAAGACATAGGATTGCCTTGGACCTAGTTTAATTAATAAGGACGATTGCATTTACTGTTTCGGTTCTATTACTTTTGTCGTATCCATTTAAGACTCATGTACTAAACTTACTACATCATTATTAAACTTAATAAATAAATATCATGTGCTTTGTTTACTATTGATATCCAATTCCAATGACAGCCCGGTGTTTCCGCCACCGGGCGGGGTGTCACAATGAGTTGTTGCGATGTGTTATTAACTCACAAGTTAATCTTGCCTTTTTACATTTTTAAGACTATAACCTCAGGTATCAACCCGAACTGAGGTACATTTTGTCTTTAAAAATACATTTCAAGGCTAACATATCCATGCCATTAGTGGTTGGATGTCAAATATAACTAATTGACCTTTGAGTCTAACTAGTAGATTCGGTCACATATTTGCATTATATTTGGCTCAACAAAAGGTTCCCTTTTGATACGGGTTTGAGAAAATTTCTCAAATACCATTTCTCAAATGGCTTCCCCCCACATTTCTTGCACTTAGATAGAATATCATGCTTACATATTAGACATCCATGATTTGAACAAGATCAACGTCTTTTTATCAATGATGTCATCAATGCTTGTTAATCGACTAAAGCAACACATGTCTTGTCATTGGTTGTTATCAACCATCTCAAACTTAAATACTTTTAAGTTACCATCTAGATTAAATCTAGAAAATTAAGTTTTCCATAACTTATATGACTTTCATTAGATTGGATAACAACCGTCTCTCACATTATCTTATACACAACTTTACTTTTGAGTTGTATATGAGTTGAATGTTTCACATTAGTAGCTCCTTAGAGCATCATAATTAACAAGTACTAGTCTAGCATGCTTTAGACTACAATACTCTAGCATGTGAACAGAAGATGCATCATTCTGATTTTTCACAGCTTTTAAGGAATATCCCAATATTCGTTCACAACATTCATTTCATAGTTTAAACAAACAATGAGAGTTGTTCAACTTCCCAAAATCTCAATATTTAGGAAAGTCTAATATGTAAGTTACACAAACATACATAGATCATCATTCAATCTAAGATCATAAACTTTTTTTTCTCAAAAGGTTTCATCATTGACTCATATGGACTTTGAAGAATCACAACTTGATCTCCCATAATGGTACTCCCACTTTGAACAATCACAAAATTGATATAAAACATCATGTTGTTTATATAGTAAATTGTTCACATGTATTAGTATTTGAACAATTATATATGTTCATAGCAACAAAGATTTATCTTTCCATCAAAGAGTCAACTTGAATCTATTATTGCTTTATGACGTGTTAATTTTCACAAAAGTAACAAAATTTATTAACACTTTCTGTGAAACTTTTGTTTTTTTTTTTGTCATTCTAAACCAAATCTTAGTTTTGCCAAAACATGCAGTTAGCAGTTTCGAAATAAACTATTTTAATTTTATGTTTTGATTACGTAAATCAATACCCAAAATTGTAAATAGTTTTATTGAATATATAACTTCTAACGCATACGTTAGAGATAAGATGTTTACATAAAACACTCTTATTTAAAATCCATCATTAACACACATGTTAAGAATAAACGCCTACTTAAGACGCTTTTAAACCATAATATTTAGGTCATATCTAACACACATGCTAGATAAGTAAATGGGTTCTAACACGCACATTAGTCAACAAAGGTCTACATCAAACGTTCTAAGCATATGGTTTCATGTAATGAAAGGTTCCAACAAAACGTTTACAAAATGTTTTGAAGCGAAAAACTTTTATAAAATGATCATTTGTAAAGCACGCAAAATTAATGATCATGATTGTCAACGTTTTCGAGTGAATAATGATTTCTTCGTTTGTTTAAAAAAACGGTTTTAAATTTAAAAGATTAATACTAAATCAATACAAAATTGATTATATTATAAAGAATCTCTTCTAATACATAATTAGAATAACATTAGGTTTTAACACACATGTTAAAACACAAGTTTCACATAAGAAAGATTTCTTACTCGCAAATAAGAAATACCGGCTTTCATAAGATGCGTACACAAACATAACCATTCTTAAGACGCATATGAAAACTAATCTTGAAACCGACAAACGGTTAATTCAAAGTTTTAATCTTGAAACCACATAAGGTTTAATTTCGAAAACTTTGATTTAAAACAAAACTGGATTTTCAACTTTTTGTTTTAACACATTGAACCATTCAACAAAATGGTTGTAATGAAAATAAACCCATTTTTGAATGCTAAAGAAACTCATAAGAGTTTTAAAATCTCAAAGTAATTGAGTCAAGTTTTATGAAAAACTACAAAAGCATTTATACAAGAACAAAAATTACACTAAATCAAAACCAAACCACTTTCTTTGTAAATAAAATCGGTTCTAGAAAGAAGTCAAGTGTAAGTTCTCTAAGTCCAACTTTGAGATACGAACAATGACTATATATATATTTTTTTAAATACGAACGGTGATTTAAAAAATTTGTTTTAAGAGTGCTTTTAAACATAAACAAAAATTACACTAAATCAAACCGAACAAATGGTAAAAATTGAACCACTTTCTTTGTAAATAAAATCCGGCTCTAGAAAAACGTCAAATGTAAGTTCTCTAAGTCCAACTTTGAGAGACAAACAATGACCTTTTTTTTAAATATGAACGGTGATTTTAAAAAAAAAATTTGTTTCAAGATTGTAGGAACCGTTCGTACAAAAAACTAAAATTCTTTAATAAATTCAATTATAATACAAAGAAATAAAGAATACAAGTAAATTACAATATGATTACAACCGAAATAAAATAAAATACAAGAAATGAGTAGAAGCAGAAGCATAATCGTGGCTGAGGATTCGTGTTCAACACGGGTCCCTAAAAACAAATTCCGAGTCTCCCAAGAGAACTCGTTTGTTTCCCAGGGTACAACAGCCGAAGCAGTATGTACTGCAGGGATTGACTCACAACCCAAATTATACTTAAAGAAAAGAGATGGAGAAGATCAACTACATGTTAGAAAAATTAGAAGAGAAAGAATGAGAGGACTTTTCATAGTTGGAATTCTTTGATGTTGTATTTGGTGTGTCTTCTAACCAAGGCTCATCTTGGTATTTATAGGACAAAAAAGAGTTCAAACACCTTATTCAGTGTCCATAAACATGAGTTGAAACATCCAATTAAATATGAATAATGAGATGAAACATCTCATTATTAAAATACTTACATTGAATAAAGAGTTGAAACACCAATAAAATTATTATTTTGGTTTTTTCACAAATTAATATTTGTGTTTTACAAAATATTCCAACAAGAAGAACAATAATCATAGACCCCACAACCACTGCTTCGTGTTGGGTCATTGTAGGCCTCCGACGGTAACAAGGACAATGAAGATGACCATGGAGATGTAATTCTGGTTCGATTAAGTCATGTTCAAATTTGGAGAAGGGGGGATAGATCGATCGATCGATGATTGATGGGTGTGGAGTGATCTGGAAGTGGCGGTGGATCGATTGATGGTTGCCGTGTGGCAGAGCGATTGAAGTGATGTAGTTGTGGTGGATGATCAAGTAGGTTAGAGGCAGTAGGTGGTGGTGGGGGTAGATGGTGAAAGTATCAGTCGCAACAATGTTTGTTGTGGTTACATTTTACATATGAGTGATAATGATGTTGGTGGTGGTAGGAGCTGGAGGTGGCTGGTAGTTAGACTATCTCCATTGGAGATCCTGTAAAGAGTTGCCACACTATTTGAAAAAAAAAAAAAAAAAACGAAAAAAGTACCCTCAATCCGGTTGCTCAAGCAACCAAGATTAGGCTCATGTTTGGTGACACATGTCACATTTCCATTTGTTGCTTTTTCATTTTCATTATTTCTTTATATTTCATTTCAATTAGTTTTAGCTATAATCTAGTTTGTTAATAATATCTTTTACTAATTAACATTTTTAAACAATCTAATAATATCATCTTAATCAGTTTTTTATTACGAACGTGCCGGTATAAATATTATTAAAAACGTAGTTCGTTTAAAAAAATATATTTTTTAATACATGATAAATATTATTATCTAAAAATTCAAATATTATCTGTTTAAATTTTATAACAAAATAAATATTTTTCTAATAAATTTTAATAAAAACCAAATTCATAAATTATATTTTTTATGTAATAAATATAGTGAAGATTGGGTTGTTAATGAGAGTGCAAAATTGGGTTTGGTTGGATTCTGTAGGTGGAAGAGAGAGAAATTAGTTTTTTATTAAAAAGTTGGGTTTGGTTGGGTTGTGAATGAGGATAGTCTTAGTTTCAGGGGATGGGTAATCAAGATTTTGTAAATTACATAAGTGGTCCTTAACTAATTGCCTCTTTGTTAATAAATTGCATAGTTAGTCCTGATCAGTAAAAAGACCAATTTACCCTTATTTTTTAATAAATTATTTAATAGAGTTAGTGAGTTAGAGGTAACGGAGACAAATGGTTAAGTTTAAGGAGACAAATAACAATTTTAAAAAGTTTGTATGTAAAGCGTTATTTTAACTAAACCTCAGGAATGTAAAACGAAGTTTACTCAATATAAATATTACTCCATATGACTTTATGATGTAGTCATGTAGTAAATCAGTTTATTTCTCTGTTGGTGGATTATGTTGGTTTTAAAATGAGCTTCCAATGGCGGTTTTGGAATAGGATGTCAATGGCATGTGATTTTGGACATACTTGGGTGGTCGGTGACACTGGTTTACATGGTTCCCGTGATTTGGTGGGTAAGGACGGGGTGGTCGATGATGGTGGTTAGATGATGATGGAAAGGAGGTGAACGATGGTGGTGAAGTAGCGGTGGAAGAACACGATTTTCATTAGTGGTGATGGCCGTAGGAGGTGGTTGATGGTGGTCGGGTAAGGGAGGGATAAAGTGGGTAAAGTACACAACTAGCCCTTTTACTAAATTGGGTATATTAGGCGATCAGTCTTTATGTCACACCCCCAAAATCCACTAACGGAGTTTTACCGTTAAGCGTGTGACAAACCAGGATCTCAGTCATTAGTTACACCAAACGACACTATATGAATTTAAAATATGTGTGTCTCATTAAATGAGAAAATTTAATACAGAGTAAACATTTAAAAGTTTGCGGAAGCGTAATCGAAATGTAATGTCAACATATTAATTAAAGACTGAACGTGCAAAACACGCGCCCAATACAAGAACATAGTTCAAATAGTTGTTAAACTCAAACATGGTTTTTTTTTAATGCATGAAAACGTTTAAATGAAAAGCTGTGACTCCATGCCATGTCCTAAGTGCGTTGTACCTCAGTGACCTGAAAAAGTGAAAGACTAACAAGTGTCAACACGACGGTTGGTGAGTTCACAAAGTAAGTATGAAATCAAGTAGTTCAGTTGCAAGCAGAAATATAAATTAAGTATGTCATTGTAGGTAGCTAGTCTACAGCACATGTCCTAGAGGCGTATGTATCTGACCGAAGCTGACGTATGTACACATTAAGTGCATTTTGCCCGTTCGTACATCCCAGCAGGATGCACTGTAAGTCTGTTAGGTCATTCAACACCCGTTCGACAGGTCCTTCTGTCGTGCTAGCGCGACTAGCCCGGGTGGGGTTTGTCAAACCCAGTAGTACTACTCAAAATTTCCCGCTATTTCACAAATACTAACGGTCAACTAGGTATCCATGGGGTCTTTCATGAACAAAATAAAAGTTGCTCTAATCCAGACATGCGACATACAGAATTTGTAAATCCGTAAAAGTATTTGTCCGAGTTCAGCCCATGAAAGGGTATCATAGTAAAAGTCCGAGTTCAACCCATAAAAGGGTATAATAGTAAAAGTGCGGTTTAGTGAACTCACCTTAGATAAGCCAGCTAGAACACGTATGCACATAAGTGTTGGAATGTTCACATAAGCATCAATGCACAAGCATTCAACCATCAACAAAGTCCCTATTGTACACGTAATAAATAATATATAATGTTAGCACGGTGTTTATTAGGCACGTGCGGTTGAGCTCTTTGTATTGGCTTAATGTGATGATTGTTTATTTGTTCGATTGCATCCATGTTGTGTGGTAGTAGTAATATTATTAGGAATAATGACCATAATAATAGTGATCATAATAATAATAATAATAATATAATAATAATAATAATAACATAATAATAATAATAATAATAATAATATAATAAGGTGTTCATATAACAGGAACGTTTACTTGATGTCGTTCATTAGATAGTCTTTTAATATGTCCATATAGAAAATTTTAAACAATTAGTAATAACAGTAACAATATTAATAGACTTATGTTTCGTGTGACTATTGTGTTGTACTCATATTATTTGTTTTCGCATCGCATACTCTTATAACCAACAAGTCATTATTATTTCCTAATTACTCGTTTTTGTTGTATGATTTATTCTTAGTCTTATGAATCCCAATTAGAGCTCAACACCCAATCTTTTATGTATATAAAATCATAATTTACAAATTGTATACCTTTAGTTCGATTCATATACTAGAGCCTATTCGTAAACAACCCGCGTTCGTTGACTCAAACCCGGTTTTATCACTTGGCACCCTCCTAACACCACCACCATGACCCTATAACAACCACCATTTGCTGCCATAATCTACCGTACACCATCATCGCAACCACCTACATCATATACACCCAAACTGCTGTCACACTCCGTCTGCCACCAACCACCATCACGTGACGACTACTCATACCAACAATGTACCGCCACACCATTACCACAATACCACCACCATGCTACTGTTGTTTAAACACCCCCACCACAGCCTGACTATCATCACCATCAACGCAACAGCAGTACCACCACACACAACCAACCACCCCAGCAGCAACCACCACAACAGCAACCAACCACCACGTCAACCGTTGCTGCTGTTATAATCTTCAAACAACATTACAATACTCACCATCATCGACGTTGAACCAACCAGCAGTAATAACCAGATTCGTCATCATCATCATCGCACACCTCACCACTCACCTTCATTAAACCTCGCCGGAAAAACGAAGAAGAAGAAGAAGAAGAAAAAAAAGAACATATCTGCCGCAACCTTTCAAACCCTATAACTTTTTACCTGCTGCGATTCAGAGAGAACGGACACCACCGTTGGATTCCTCTCGTCGAGACGAAGATTTTGATATATAATACACCTCGTGGGGACGCCGGAGATGGCCGGAAAATGGCCGGAAAGCTGCTGCACAAAGGGGGTGACGGCTAGATGAAGGGTTGGGAGAGATTTAGGGTTTTGTAAAAATTAAGTGGAAGCTTATAAGAGGGTTTATATATTTTAGGTTCACTAGTGGGCTTTTTAATTAACTAATACGCATAACGCACCGCGTCTCATATCGTTTCTCGTAATATTTCTCGTTCTCAAATATTTGTCAAGACTAATATTCCGTACACGATTCCCAAAATCATTTCCAGTATTATTTTAGTTATTTGGAACTTAAATATGAACGTTTTCGAATTAATACGTGTTTCCTTCGCTCTTTGTATTTAAATACCTTTGTTTATTACAACTCAATTACCTTGACTTCTTATAAGTTTATAATGCATATTTAATATTAATACATCGAACGAACACTCGCTATAATGTATCGGGCCTTTAATGGGCCTCATTTATCATGTTGGGCTTTTATTGGGCCCTTGACCTCAATTACTTGAAACCAATATATTCGGGTCTTGAAATCGAGTTACGTAATAATTAACACCTTTAAATTCCTCTAATTAAATGTAATATAATGATCGGATTAATCAAACTAACTGAATTATGTTAACGGAGTTAATTCGAAATTCTCGGGTGTCACACTTTACATATAAAATATGTCTAAAATATCCTTTTGTTTAATAAAATGGCGTTAGTGGGTTACAATTAATTGGGACATTTTAGAAAGCACATAAAAGAAATCATTTTAAAACCTTTTGAAAGTAAGATGTTATTTTGACCAAACCAGGTATTAAAAAAACATAAGTTTACTTACTTATTAATTTAATTTAAAAAATATATAGCTAGAGAGAAAATATAAATTTAAAGAGTAAATTCTAAATTGCATCTAGGTAGAGATCGAGAAAACAAAGTTTACTCATTAATTTAATCTCATATTCATCCTCTATGTTTATATATTTTCCCCATTTGCATCTAAAAAATTAGCTCCTTTAGATTTTCTAGTTAACTTTTTCATAAATGAACAAAATAATGCAAATGATGAAAAAAAACTCTAGGATTATACTAGAATTTTTAATATATATATATATATATATATGTGTGTGTAATATTTTTATTGGTAATAACATTGTTAGTTTTGTATATTTTAGGAAAATATTTTTATTTTTAAAATGTTTTATTTCCGTTTAATTTTTATAATTCCGCTATTGTTCACCTTTTTAAAACATGTTCTTTATACACCAAAAAATACCTATTTATTAAAGCTGTTAAATTTTATAAACGTTTTTTTACATAGTTGGTCTTTTAATTTTTTTTAAGTTTACTAATTTTTTAAACCATTGTGGTTTTAAAACCATACGTTTTTTAGTTGTTAATTTTTTTTAAAAATCATTCATTTTAACAAATATGTTTTACGTATACAAATAAATAAAAACCTTTTTATAAATGTCATTTTTAAAATCATATATTTTTCAACATAACTGTCATATTATATTTTGAGGTTAAATATTATGGCATGCCCTCGTAAATTTGTTTCATAGTCTCTTTTAGAAAAAAAAACAATTTTAAAAAATAGAATGGTCTAAAAAATAGTAACCTTTAGAAAAAAAAGTTTAAAAAATAAACGATTTAAAATATATGTTTATAAAAATAATGATTTAAAACATATGTATTTATTTTATATTAAAAATAAAATATTACATATGAATACACGCACATGTATATAATTACGAGGAAAGATCAAATACAAAATTGATTTTACCTAAAAAGTGTGATAAGTGACTTAAATCACATCAAAACTGGGTCAAACGAACTCCATTTTAGCTCATTCAAGCGGCGTTGGAACCGTCTCGTCGAGCTTTATCATCTTAGCTTTTAGGGTGTAGTTTTAAAATTTAGTTTTAACCTTAGGGTTTAGGCTTTTTTACGGGTGGGGGTGGGGGTGGGGGTTTAGGTTTTTAGGGGGTGGGTGGGGTTTAGGTTTTTTTTAGGGGGGGGGGGGGTTAGGTTTTTGGGTGGTGGGTGGGTGGGGTTTAGGTTTTTAGAGGGTGGGGGTTGGGGGTTTTAGGTTTTTGGGTGGTAGGGTGGGGGGTTTAAGTTTTTGGGGTAGTGTGGGGGCGAGGGTTTGACGACACGGTTCTAACGTCACAAGAAAGAGTTCAATCGGAGTTTATTTGACCCCATTTTGGTGTGTAAATATCACTTCTCACACTTCTTAGGTAAAATCCATTTTATATATGAACCTTCCCCTATAATTCTAGTATATTTCTATCAATTGCATCCTTAAAAGTATCTTGGTCATTTATGAAAAAGTTTACTGAAAATTCTAACAGAGTTAGTTTTTTGGATGTAATCAAAGATAGAATACAAACTTTAGGAGTAAATATAAGATTTTGAAAGATATGAATATAAATGGTGAAAATCAATGAACCGAATGCAAATAGAAATTTCTTCAAATTTAAAACATCTCTAAAATTTAAATTTGAGTTTTCTTGTTACTTATTTTAGTTAATCAATTTATTATTATACGCTCATGTTCGTGTTCAGCTTGACCAATTTAATAAGCAGATTATATTAACCAATCAAAAACAATTATCTTATGACTAGCCAGCCGTTTAGAAATTAAATTCTGCTTAATACCTTTTCCAAAAACAACACTATAACTTTTTTTTAACAGCAAAGCACTTTATAAACCGAGACTTATAAGGAGCTAAAACCCCAAAGACACAACACTATAACTAACAATACAAATATTAAAATCAAAATCACAATGCGAGTGAAAACCCAAAAGATAACTTATGACAAATCCAACCAAACTTAAGCACAAAATGCACTTCATTTTTTTTATATAAGTAACAATGTCCCTTGCACCATTCAAGAGGAAAACTAAAAATTAAATATAACTAGTTATATTTGCTAGCTCGCTCGTTGAGCAAGCGTTTTTCATTACTGGTTATGAGCTTCTGAAAACCAATGTTATTTCTAACCGGTGGTACGCAAAACACCATATATCCATCCGCATAAACCAAACTTAAATAATCAGTGGAAAAAAATTGTATACATGTAAATACCAACATCAAAAGGCAAAAAAAAAAAAAAAATACACCAATGTTCAAACCCCACATATGCACATGCACCAACCAAACCTCTTATATAATTGTACTAAAGGTTACAAAAATTAACCAATGTTCAAACCCCAAATACACAACAACCAATTTACTGTTCATTTCATTTAGTAAATCAATAAAGAGGATAATAAACTTTAAACCTTAAAACAATATCTTTTATTGATGGAGTGCGTTTGCCAACCCAAAACTTGATATTTTCGGTTCGTGTCAGAAATTGTCACCCCTAACCACAACCACGACCAAGCTCCACAGAAACAAAATGCAATCGTGAATCGTTATATTTCAGAAACCAATAGCAACAATGCAAGATCAACCACACATGAAAAGCAAGAAACTTGATGCCTAGTTTGGTCATAATAACAGGAAAATGTACCTAAAAGGAACAACATACCCCTGATAATTTCAATTCTTAAGGCATATGATATATACATAATTGATGAGAAAACAAAATAGAACCTTGAAAAATGGCAGAGTGGCCATGCAGCCGTAAACTTCGAAAACAAACCAAGATCGGTCAAATCCGGTCAGCAATGTACCGTCCAAGCGTATCAATTGGCTTAGAAGACTTCCCGGATCCTGCTCCCCTACACTTTATCTTAATCCTGGCAAGATAATCAGCAGCAATCCACGCAAAGCTCAGATTTACTGTTTTGCCCTCGTCCCGCCCAGGTGCTTGCAACTCTAAAGATTTCTCAACCCAAATTGGATGATAAGTAACCTGATACCAAGCAGAGGCTTTTTTCTCATAAATTACATTTCTATCCACTTCAGAAATCAGGTCAAACTCAGCATCGAGATGGTCAAACACTTTGCGGAACTCCTTCCTCAAAGCGCTATAAGCGTGTTTAATTCTGTCTTTCATTTCACCTTGCTTCTTGCTTTTGTGCTTAGGCATTGACCATATATGACCTGTGACAATTTCTTCTTCACGTGACACTTTATATTGCCCGAGAAGCCCATTTACTTGCCGGTCATACGATAATTTGGCTCCCCATGCATCATTTAGAAAACTAGAAGAATCAAGAACTTCTAGATCTCTATCATATGGAACAGCGGAAAGGGGGATTTGAAGCTCGGGAGTCTTTGTGACTTCGGTTTCATAAAAATCTTTTATTTGACGATATAACTTCCCGAGTATTTTTTCAGATTTGTAACTCTGAAAATCTTCTTTGCCCATGAAATCAGGATATAGCTTTGGTCTGAGCTGCGGAGGCATCTTGACTACCTTACCAGTTTTTGGGAAATCGACAGCTGTTGCTGCCAATTCAGCTAATTTTATGCAGTTTTCATCGAGGGCTCCATAATCGCTACTGTCAGAATGAACAACATGTGCGTTGCATATTGTCCCTAAGCTGTCATTTACCATGTTTTTCGTAAAAAAGTCGATTATGTCCTGTTGAAAATAAAAAGGTAATAATGTATAATTAGCTTTGTAAAGCAAAAAAGCCTAGTTTCAGCTTCAATCTGAATACAATTCCATCAAAATCATTAAAGTTACACTACATTGCAGAAAGAAAAAAAAAATTGCATTTTGGATAAAATCTTTAATGATTTGAAACTTCTGGTTTGACAAGATTTAACCACAAAACAGAAATTAAAGAAAAAGAACCATTTTGCACTTGAGAGATGTTCTCTACACAGCTTATTTCAGCTACAAAAAGTAAAATGCAATAAATAGAGGGAGCAAATTCAGCCTATTTACTTACATATGGGTTGTTTAGGACCTTAGGTTTTGTATTATCTCTGACAGATCAAATCTAAAAAGCTAAAAAGACATGTCAAATGGGTTTGAACGGGTCAAGGGTCGACAACTATGGTTCGAATTTTGCATTGTTTTTTCTAACACATACAGCAGCCTAAATCTCAGTTTATTCAACAAATTAGACTATGTAGCCTCTGTGATCATCTTCAATGCAATAAATAAATGGTGGAATTACATATACTCCTACAAACTTGTTACATATTTCCCCAAAAATACAAGTTTTTAGTCAATCCAATCCAACCAATACTAAAAACAAACGATTTCACATGTTACCCTTCCCGCCAATTTTAATAACTATAACAAGAAGGTTATAATGGGTATTTCACAAATATGTTAAACTCATAGATAAAAAAGAGGTTACCGGTGTTCTAATGTTACGTATTGATTTTTTAGGTTCAGCGGGGGTATACTCCATAGGCGTCCAACTTTGTTTACTAGGTGGTATTAGACTTTCATCCCATGTAACAAAGTATAAATCGCCATCAAGATCACTTCCCGACGCTTCATCCGTGTGCGGTCGGTCTCCCTTTTGAGGGAATATCAAACAATCAAATAGATGTTCAAGGCCCGGTACATTTACAGCTTTCAAGACCCGAATGTCACCCGGATGGAGACACGGGTTCTTTGCGATTACCACATCACCCTCGATCACCATCAAATTTCTACTTGTTTCACTAAACCTCGAGCCGTGTTTAGCAAAACAATTCTCAACACATGGGCTGGATACTTGAATAAAGCATTGTCCCTGTTCAAGAACACCCAATTCATCAAAACAACCCATCAGCCACCTTCCATCATCCACAAAAATTCTAGATTTTTCTCGTAGATCTTCAAGTTGGGTAAGCCTTATACTGCTTAACATACCTCGCAGGTGCGGTTCAGTTTTTGGGTCAAAACCCGCACCCAACATAATCGAGGCCGTGTTCCCGCTTTCAGCACATGAAGCAGTAATTACATCAAATGCCACATCAGTATTTTCAAGCATTGTATTCAACTTTGTCACCATCTTCATTTGCATGTTCCAGAAGATATCATCTTTAACATCTAATGCTGAGAGTAACGTTATAATCTGACGGTTCAAGAAACCAGGTTGTAACCGTGTCCAAGAACATATTTCTAGAACCGTATGATCAGATTCAAACTTATTCATACTGCGCCTTAAAGAAAGCTTAATATTTTCACTTCCTGTATTGGGCCAACATGCCACAACACCCTTACACCCCGCATACCTAATCTGATATGCACATGGTTGGTTATCTTTTAATTGCAATTTTTCAGCTACTTCAAGGGCTAATTCAGGTGAGATTTTCCCAATTCCATCTGAAAATACATAACCGTTTCTTTCGATATCAGGAAGTTTAAAATCAACTTCATCTCTGGGGACATCAACTGTCGCGTATGTAGATGAAAAACATTGCCCCATTCTAGCAGCACATTTGGCAACATTTTTATTATCAAATTTTCCCATCCATGAAATGATGCTTGTACACGAAATCTTTTCATTTTCAGCAAAGAACCATGCAGATCGGTCCCTCAGTTGGTTTGCAGAAAATGCCAAAAAACAATACTGACGTCCGGATAAATGAAATCCATTACTCAGAATATTTTTTACCCGTCTAAACAAGGTAGTTTTTTGAGCATGGAAACTTGAAGTGACGTCTTTAACGATCGAGGCGGGGTAAAAATTAAGAGCACTGTTGTTTAAAGTTCTCATTCCTTCATCCATGAATGTGACCCGTAGAAACCGATCGGATACGTCTTTATAATGGCGAAGAACACGGTTTGATAATTCAACTTCTGGTGGTAAAGAGTAAGCTTTTGTTGGAGTGATAATTAATCTCCTAACTTCCATCACATCTTTCTGTTCTAATTGTTTCTCCATAAGCTTTGGGGTTCTTAACAACCATTCTTGAACAGTTTTCAAACGCTTATATCCATCATATAAAGGGTGCTTGTAAGAGCAAATGTGCTTTAAAGCAGCCAGGTTGACTTCCTCAGGTTGACTTCTTATCAAGTCAAAGATTTTCTCTGTGAATTGATGCTGATTGATGATGCATCTGTGTAAAACTGAGTTAACCAAGAACATGACTTTAAACGATATGTCTTGTTTGTAATGAATAGAGAAAAAAGGGTCAGAAATTGGGAGTCCAAATTCAGGTTCATTTTCTACTTTAAGCTTTGTATCACGGTGCTCGATATGTACCCTTTGTTCTTTAAGAAATTGTAAAGCTTTCTTCACCTTCGAGCCATCTCGAATCCGGGTCATAATCCGATACGTGTTACATCTACCAATAGCACCACTTGGCGTGAAATCATTGGTTCGGATCCAAGGATCATCATCATCCAACATTTCAAACGGATACGTGTTGATAATATCATCATCAGCAGTTCTATAAGATATCAAAGGAGATGATGCCAACTGAAAAACCAAAACGAGAAACGACTCCGAGTAATCCATATAATCTTTAACACCATTAACATCCCTCACCAAAAACTCAACCTTATAATTGCACTTTATGATCGCGTGATCCACAGTTCCTTTGAACGAAAAAGCAGTATCTTTTGTGAAAAGAAACTTGCAGCTAGAGTCAAACGGGTCAATAAGAAAGTCAACTCCAGAATCAGGCCCACGCCAAGCAGCAACAAAGTTATCCTGGCTAGTCATCAGCCCGATTTCAAGAACCACATTTGATAACTTAAAGGGCGTTTTATTCCTTCTTCGTTGATTCATCCTGTAAGGATTTTCTGGGCCTAAACTAACTTTTAAAACATTATTGTACATCACAAGCTCATTTTTCCCTGCAGCTTCTATAGCAGAGTCGACAGAATTGGGATCTACAAAATGCACAAAAGCATGCGGTTCAACCTTTGCATAGTCGTTGATGGTTTTGATTTTGTCAAGGTCAACATCAAATTCAGGACTCGTATCGGTTGGAGTTGAAGACTTCTTTAACCTACATCTCCATATTTGACCACATGTTTTTTCAAGATAATCTAAAAGCTCCTTTGCAGTGACTTCATTGCCAAAACCACCTACACTCACTTGTGACACCACCATCTCTTTATCATTTGACCCCATTTTCGCTTCAACAAAGTTTTAAACTTTAAAAACAAACACCTTTCTTTGTATGATCAAACAGCTATTACTGTTATTAGTTCAACATAAAACCTGCAAAATATTTACACCAAACCCTTAATTATTAACTCAACATCAAAACTGCATTATAAAACTGTTGTCAGATCTAATATTTTAAAGTACTGGATTATATAAATCTGTGGAATAAAGGGAACTAAACCTTAGCCAACAAGAAACTGAAATTATAATGACTAACAAATTTCAATATCATAAATATGAAACCTAAAACATAAATAAAAATAAAAAGGGGAAATGTTCGTTAAAACCCCTATTTTTGAAGAGAAATTTGTTGAGTGTAATGAAAAACAAGCAGCTAAACAATGAACAAGTAGAAAAATTGAAAGGAAACATAGTTTGTGCACTAACCTTTGAATGAGGAAGATATGAAGCGAGTGTAAAGCGATGATCGTATTTGATAAAGACAAATGGCGTGCTTTTGATTTGATTTGATTGAACAAAACGACGACAGTAGGTGAATTTGGGGAAATGAAAGAGAGAACTTATGAGTGAAGACTGAAGAGGAGCATAAACCCTTTACTTTTTTCACTATTAATTCTTTCAATTTCAACCAAAGATTGTGTGTACCACTCTTTAATTAGGGGCTGTTTGGCAATATCTGAATCATTAATCATTAAGTGCTGAATGGTTAAGAGGTCTAAATCATTAAGAGGTTCCATCAATGAGAGAGATATTGGGGTAGAACTTCAGATGAGTATAAAGTTAGCATATGCTCCATTCAGTTCCATTCAGCATCTCTCAGTCTCTTAACCATTCAGCACTTAACTGAACCATTCAGAGGTTCTTTTTTTCTGAAACAAACGCTCTGAATGCTGAATGCTGAATGGTTAAGCACTGAACTGAACCATTAAGAGGTAAACAAACAGCCCCTTAGTTTAAAATAAAATCTTGAGTAAACTACTATTTTCATCCTGAGATTTGGTAAAAATTACGGTTTTAATTTAATAGTTTGTTTTCTACTCTTTTAGTCCATTAGTTTCATACAAACTTGCGGTTTTAGTTCACACCGCTAACGGCCATCCATTTTTCTCGTTAAGTTTGTGTGAAAAGACATTAGTACCCTTGGATCAAAATAGTAAGTTTCGCCAAACCACAAGGACCAAAACAGTAAGTTACCCTTATTATTGCTATTATTATTTTTAATATTGTTATTATTATTATTATTATTAATATTATTGATATTATTATTATTATTTTATTTATTATTATTATTATTATTATTATTATTATTTATATGCCTTCTAGTTTTAAAGGTCGGTGGTCACTGTTGACCGCTCACGTGTCACCACTCGACTAACCCACCAATAATTGTTTGACTTAATTATCATTTTAACCTCTAACTTAGATAAATTTATCCAACCTATGAATTTTACCCCCTGACTTTGACTTAATTGTAATTTTTATATGCTATATCATATTGATCTTCTTTGACATATTCATATTTTTACCCCATCTTTTGATATATATACTTTTAACCACCATCTGTTAATCGTCGTAATGCAGCGTGCATGTCGAAGTCGAAAACGTTGTTAATATGTGTAATGAAGTGAAAAAAAAATATGTCGGTGCAACACACAACGTTTTAAAGATGTGTAAGAAAAATTAAGGTGTATAACAACATTGTTAATCTTTTAGCCGACATAGTTTTTTTCACTTCGTTACAAGTATTAACAACATTTTCGACTTCGACAAACGCGTTGCATTACGACGATTAACAAATGGTGGCTAAAAGTATATATATCAAAAGATGCGGTAAAATATGAATATGTCAAAGAAGATCAACATGATATTGCATGTAAAAATTATAATTAAGTCACAGAAGGGGGTCAAATTCATAGGTTGGATAAATTTATCTAAATTAAATGTTAAAATGATAATTAAGTCAAACAATTATTGGTAGGTTAGTCTATTGGTGACACGTGACCGGTCAACAGTGACCACCGACCTTTAAAACTAGAAGGTATATAAATAATAATAATAATAATAATAATAATAATAATAATAACAACAATAACAATAATACTATTAAAAATAATAATAGCAATAATAAGGGTAACTTACTGTTTTGGTCCTTGTGGTTTGACCAAAATTACTATTTTGGTCCAAGGGTATTAATGTATTTTCACACAAACTTAACTGGAAAAATAGATGGCCGTTAGTGGTGTGGACTAAAACAGCAAGTTTGTATGAAACTAATGGACTAAAAGAGTAGAAAACAAACTATTTGACTAAAACCGTGATTTTTAACAAACCTTAGGGACCAAAATAGTAGTTTACTCTAAAATCTTGATAAAACTAAAACATAAGATATATTTTAAGCTGTTAAAGAAAAGATATATTTTAAAAAATATTATTTAGTGTAGTAATATTATACGCAAATTAAAGAAAATTAAATGTTCGGTTTTATAGCGTAGTTTTTTATAAATAATTTTGAAAAAAAGCTATGTATGTTTGAAAAAATACTGAGGTTTTCTAGTTATATGTAATTATCAACTTTATCCTTAAGTTTCATTTTTATGTCATATCAGCTATAAACATATCCATGTATACCTCTATTAGGAGAGAGTTGAAAATTTAGCTATTGTAAAGTTTTTCAAAATCTCTAAATATTAAGGAACCAAAATGTAATTAATGTTATTATAATATATTTTATATAGATATTTTATATAAAATTTATTATTGTGAGAGAAACACTCAAAAGACTCCTATATATTAAGGGACCAAAATATAATTACTGGTATTATAATATATTTTATATATTTATTTTAAATAAAAAATCATTAATGTGGGAAGTTTTCAAAAGACGACACAAAAACGAGAAACTATTAAAGAATGTCACATAAGCAAAATATTGATTAACTTGTTATTGAAGTTGACACTACTAGCATTATTACTATACTAGTTTAGTTACCCATGTATTACAAAGGTTGTAAACTTGATATGATACATATTAAAAAATATGATATTTTAACAAAATTTGATTTGTTATTAAAAATCCATGGATTTGTTGTCAAATAGTTTGCATTAATATCGGATAGTAATAATGTTTTTTAAACAATATTATAAAAAATGGAGTGTCTATACACACCCTCTAAAAAATCTTTTGAAACTTGTCAAAATTTCCCCTAATATTTTGTTATCCTTATTAGTTAAAAAAATGTGTTCCTTGATGGCAATGTTTTGAAAACCATGCCGGCCAGTCGGACTTGTTGTACTGGGAACCGAGCTTGAAATCGGTCTGGTTAATGGGGTTGAACTGTTTTGAGTGTGACCCGGCTGGTCGGACCGGATAGAACAGTCGAACCGGAAAATCAGGCGGTTGAACCGGGAGAAAAAGAGGTTAGACCGGAAAATTTTAAAATTTTTCTATATGTTTTGTACTTGTATTTAAAATATCTCTAAAATCATCTGCTCATTCAATCCGGTTCCGGTTCGATGTCCGGTCCAGTTCTAAAAACATTGCTTGTTGGTCCCAAATCAACTTTGAATCACTTGATTTGATGAAGATTTAGATTAAAAGATATAAAATGTGATAAATGTGGAAGAACAATCAATAAACCCCTTTTAATCTATATGGAATTGCATAAAATGTGTACAAGTGTAAAACCTCAATTCACTAGGTCTTCTAGCTTTGGAAAACCTATGTATGCTTAAAATAAAATTTTGGTAAAACCGAAACAAAAGATATATTTTAAAAAATGTTATTTAGTGTAGCAATATTATACGCAAATAAAAGAAAATTAAATGTTCGGTTTTGTAGCGTAGTTTTTTATAAATAATTTCGAGAAAAAAACTATGTATGCTTGAAAAAATACTGAGGTTTCTAGTTGTATGTAATTACCAACTTTATCTTTAAGTTTTATTTTTATGCACCTCTACTCTACGTACCCGTAACAATCAAAAGGCATAATCATACAGTTTCTTCAATATAAAGTACGTATTGTGTTTTAATCAGGGACAACCCTGGGCAAGTGCAGGGTGTACGACCACCCAGGACACCATCAACTCAGGGGGCACCAAATTTTGTTTTTAAATTTTTTTATAACTAGTTAGAATTAGTGAAATGATGAACATTTATCTCGCTTAAAATGTTTAAAGCATGGAGATAATAAGGGAAATAAGCACTGTCGGATTTTTTTTCCGACAATAAGGAGGTGAGTTTCAGTATGGATAAAAGAAAGAAGATGATAATGAAAAAGATGAGTTAAAAGTTGATGGGTAATTATGTCAGTTAATAAAGTAGTAAAGTCTATTATTACGGGAGTTTTAAGGTTCCCAGGATTTTAAATTTTAACTAAAACATAAATAAAAAAGATATATATAATTCATGTATTTAGTTTAAATCAAGTCATTTTGTTATTGCTATCCATAAACCATACAAATTGTAAATATTTTTTTTTTAATATTAGCGTTTTAGTTATAGTTATTGTATATAGTTTTAGTTACGTTATAGTTATTACTAGTTTAGTGTCAGCGCTACGCTCGGGAACACAATTCAAGTGATGCTTTTAAGGATGTTCATGAATGTTCAATTCAGTTTTGACACAAAACCGTGGTAAAACGAAACACATGATATATTTTTAAAAAATAGATTTTTAGTATAGCAATATTATACTCAAATTAAAGAGAAGAAAATGCTTAGTTTTATGGTGTAATTTATTTTTTTAAAAAATCATATAAAAATTTTATGTATATTTATAAAACACTGAGGTCTTTAATTGTATGTTATTATTAACTTTATCCATAAGTTACATTTTTAAACCCTATCAAATATAAACCGACTCACATACACCCCTTGTAGTAAAGAGTTAAAAATATAAATACTCTTAAATTTTTAAGAATTTTCCAAAATATTAGGGGACAAAAATGTAATTAGTTTTATTATAATAAATTTTATATACATATTTTAAATAAAAAATTCACTCTTGTGAGATAATATCTCAAACAATGTTACATAAGCTAAAAGCTATGAAAAGTTGCCACATAGAATTTTTTTGTTTTGCTATATTATATAAGGATATATAACTTGTTTTATTTATCATTACATGTTAATTTATATTATATTGTTTTTCTTTTTATTTTAACATATTCGACTCATATGAGAATCATCTCAAGTTCAACTCTTATTTTTTATTTTAATTTTTAGTTTTTAGAAATCATGCCTCCTCAAGAAGCATCTGAAAGTAAAAAAAAAACATGAAACGGGCAATAAAATTAAGAACATCATAAAGTCTCAAATCGGCGCTATTCATAAGTTTTTGAAACTGTGGCATACTAAATGTGTTTTAATAACATTTGGCTTATGTTAAAAACCAAAAACCTATAACAATACAAGACCGTTTAATTTTCAAAAATAAAATTTAAACTGGTTTTTTATTCAAGAATAAATTATGAAAATAAAACTGAGTTTAAACCGATCGTGATCAGGAATTGTTGCCTCTTTAACCACGTTCCTAATGACGATGCCCCAAGACACACACAAAAACACATTAAGGGGGGCTTTTTTTTAAATGACTCGCACATGACGCTAAATTTTCAGGACCAGCACCGGTGTTTTTTATATGCTAATCTAAAACATAATATCAAAAGAAACAAGTTATAATTAACTAGTGAGGGGAAGGTTCAATTCAGTAGTGATTTTTCTGGCCATAAGTGTTGCAAATTTCCAAACATTAGGGCCATAAATGTAATTTTCAGAAGTTAAAGAGCCAAACCTATAATATTTTTATTATATATAATAGGAGAGTGTATTGAATATATAAGTTTGTAAATTGTAAGTTTGGCTACAAGTGTTAGCTTCTTTTGCATTTTACCCCTCAGTCTATGGTTGTTGTTTTGTGTAATTTTATGAATTGTAAGTTTGGTCATAAGTGTTAGACTTTTTTTACGCTTTACTCCATCATGCTTTTAATCTTGAGTTTATTTAAATGTATTTAGTGTTGGTTGGTGTATTTTTATTTTTTTTATTTTGTATTCAAAGTTGTTTTGTGTTTATGATTGGTTGTTGTAGTTCGTGTGGTTATTGCTGTTGTTTTTGTTATTGTGGTTCTCCGGGTTCGAGTCCTATTTTTGCGCACTCCCTTTTGTTTTAGTGGTTTACACGTGTCTTTTGGTGTATATGCGTTAAGAGACGTTCTCCTTCTTCGTTTTACGTTTTTCTTAATTTGTAAATAATACAAGTTGGCTCCTTTTGTATATATACAACCAAATATTTGTACAAACACCGACTGTCTTCACGTAGTTGACAAAATAAAGAAACCATCCGTGTAATTAACTCTTTAGCATTTGACAAGTATTTAACGATTACGATGAGAACTATAGAACTACATTGTTAACAAAAGATAAAGTAGTTGATCCTTTTTAGTGACTCAATTGTTAGCTATTGCATTGACGTTTAACAAACTAGAACGAAGACTATTCACATCATATGGTTATGAAAGGGTCAAGTCAAATTTTTTTTTTTGACTCTTTTTAGTGTTTGAACTTTAACAAGATGGTATTGTCTATATGCATGTGTATGTTTAAAAGAAAGTAATTTGAAAGGATGATATTGTCTATATACATGTGTATGTGTGTCACCATATCCACAAATTGATGACTTTAGCATGTTAATCCAACTTTCTTTTAGGCTGTAAATTATAATATCATGTACCATCTTATCTTTCTTTTCTTTTTTTTTTTTCTTTTTTATTGTTATAAATAAAAGTTTAAACAAAAGCTTTATAATTTTATGATTAATTAAGTCAATCGATAATATACTTTTTAGCTATGAAGATGTGAAGATGATTTCAATTTATCTTCTCGTACAAATGAACTCACTTTAATTAATTAACTAGTAAATGAAAACAAATTCCATCAACTGTATTTAATTACTAGTTTAATTTCCGCGCTACGCTTAAAAACACGTTACTCAAATATTCATTTTAATGATATATATTTATAACAGTTTCACTCAGTTGTGAGATAAAACCGTGATAAACCGAACATAAAATTTGTTTTTTAAAAATTATTTTTTAGTATAACAATATTATAGTCAAAATAAAGATAACTAAATGCTCAGTTTTTTGGTATAACTTATTTTTAAAATTAATTTCATATAAAAAGTTATGTATGTTTGTAAAACACTTAGGTCTTTAATTTTATGTTATGTATGTTTGTAAAACACTTAGGACATGGTCGGTTCATGGTTCGGTTCATGGGTTGGGTCATGAATCGGTTCATAAATCAAGTCATTAGTCAATTCAAAAATCAAGTCATTAGCCGGTTCATGGATCAGGTCATGAAGTCGGTTCATGAATCGAGTCATGTGTCAGTTCATGGGTTACGTATTGGATCGGGTCATGGTTCGAGACACGGGTCAAATCATGAGTCGGATCATGGTTTAGGGCATAGATCGACATGGGTCGGTTCATGGCTGGGGTCGTGAGTCAATTCATGGGTTAGGTACTGGTTCGGTTCATGGGTTGGGTCATGATATCGATTCATAGTGTTGTGGGTTGTGTCAAGGTTTGAGGCATGAGTTGGGTCATAGTTCTAGTCATGAATTAAAAAAAATTGTTTCAATCCTTGAAGGAATGAAAAAAGCACAAGGATGAATGAAATGAATTTGAAGTATTTTTCATTCCTTTGACTAATCAAATACATTTCTTTCATTTTTCGCAATGGTTCATTTCATTCCGCCTCTTATTCCTGCATATCAAACACTAAAGGGCTGACAAAATCTAAACCATTAAGGGGCAGTTTGGTAACTATTGATGGTTAAGTGTTGAATGATTAAGATGTCTAAATGGTTAATATGACTTGTTTGGTTGAACATCTTAATGAGATTGTTTTTATTTAAGGTTTTTTGGTCGTTTTTGGTCGCTTCTTGGCCGCGTTCTTCTTCCCTTTCCGTTCAGTGCCTCCCACACATCTTATTCCCTTAGACCTCCTTTCCATTCCACACGTCTGATTCGCTCAAACCTTCGTTCCATTCAGTCGTCCCACCAAAACAGCCTCATGTCTGACCGATTCAGACGTTAGCCTCTTATTGAACCCATTCAAACCCAAACAAACACCCCTAAGTGTTGAACCATTACTCGGCTTTGACATATAAGAGACTGAACCAGTAAGGGGATGTTTGACAACTTTTGAATTGGTAGGTGCCGAGTAAGATGCATGAACCATTAAAAGTTAATATATTGCTTAACTATTCAAAGACAAATATCTTACCAATTTAGATAGAGCTCTTACCCATTCAGAGTCAGTATACTACTTAAACATTTAAAAGCAAATATAGCATTCGAATATCTACTCGCGAAACAAATAATCTGAACTATTAAGTGTTAAAATATTCAAACATCTAAAACCGTTGAAAAACTAAAAGAAATAGCCCTCACTAAGTATTTTAACTAATGAACAAATAGCCTGAAATGGAATGATTGGTGATGAACTAAATAACCTTAATTTGATGAAAAAAATACATATATATAATTTAATTAGGCAAGTCTTCATGGTGAAGTAACCAACCCACATCAATGCCATAACCATAACGTACCATAGCCAACACAACATATTCTTGGTCTCTTTTGCTTTCTTCCACTTTTATGATTTATCATCATCATCACTTTTCACACTCTCCAATGGCTACATACCTTTCTACTATTCGCACCCTCTTTTTTAAAACCAACCAATTTAACCTCAGATCGCACTCACTTCATATCCTTCAATTCCTTTTGGCTCTCATCAACCAAACCAAACCAAACCAAACATCAACATCTTCTATCTAGCTACTATATTACATCTCAACACTAGTCGATCATGGCTCAATCACCTTCTTCTATCCAACTATTTTTCTTCCTTATGTTTTTATGCAACTCAGGTACCTAACTGCACTTAGTTTAGTTACAACTTACAATGTTCATATATGCTTAATTTACAACCAGTGTTTTAGTTTGCAGATTAAATGACTGGTAAGTGTTTTCACTTTTCAACATCAGAATTTTTTTTAAAAAAATAAAATACTGTTTGTGTTATGGATCCATATAGAGTCGTCTCAACATTTTAAAAGATCGTCTCAGCATTTTAAAGGGTCTCAATCCAGCTTTAAAATTGAGTCATTTTTAAAAACATAATATTTAACGTTTATGTTTATTTTTATATGTTCTTATTCATTATGATTTTCGTCAAAAGTTGTAATATTTGTAGTTGTGAGTACAAGCATAGATTTATTAATTAGCCTTTATATTTTTATCATGTAACATCTAAAATTTTATATTTATAGTACGGTACGTATTTATAGTGGGCTATAAACTGAGGGCCGAGAGCAACTACATTATTTATAAAGCATACAGAGATGTCCCTGGATTTGTAAACTTAATAATTTCAAAATGTTTGTCTGCAAAATAGTCTAGTGGCATTAGAATTATACTTCATGAAGCATCAAAATGATTATGAGAACCATGTAGTAACAAAATACCAAAACTTGACTATAAGTAGAAAAAAGTTAACACAAGTTAGAATGTTATTTATTTTGTAAATAGCGGTTAGTTTGGCCTTTTGATATTCACCTCCCATCAATTGTTCATCCTGTTTTTGGCAGTTACAAGCACAGGCATACACCATACAAAAGACTTTAAGGCTGTTTGGGAAAAAGAGCAGTTATTCCCTTCTATTCATCGAGTAATGGCGGAATATTTCCGCTATAAGATGACGGAGTTTGACTCAATTGACCCGCCAACCACACCCTTACCCTCAACTCCAATAACCAATCCAGTCACCACCCCTGGTGTCAATACTGCACCAGGGATTGTGACTGTGCCAGGTACCAACCCCGCCATGAATCCAGTAAATCAACCTGTCCCGGTCAGTAATCCAGTTACAACCCCAACTCCAAGTACAAATCCACCGGCAGGAAACGGCCGAGGACAGAGCTGGTGCATAGCAAAGAGTGGAGCGTCACAGGCAGTGTTGCAGTCGGCTTTGGATTATGCGTGTGGGATTGGTGGAGCTGATTGTGCCACCATTCAGCAAGGGTCCAGCTGTTTTGAACCGGCTACCCTTCAAAACCACGCGTCTTATGCTTTTAACAGTTATTACCAAAAGAACCCCGTACCGACAAGTTGTGATTTTGGCGGTGCTGCTGCTTTAACCACCACCAATCCAAGTAAGACTTATTTGACCCATTCATAAACCTGCAGCCTCTAGTTGTATAATATCATACTTTATCTGATTTAAATGCAGGCACAGGATCATGTGTCTACCCATCTTCATCATCCTCATCGTCATCATCGACGACCACACCTACAACACCAATAACACAAGCACCACCTACAACGCCAACAACACAAGCACCACCTACAACACCAACAACACCAACAACACAAGCACCTGTTAATCCAACTTCTTTGCCTGCTGCACCTACAACAACAACACCATCATCATCATTTCCAGGGTCAACTTTTCCGGGGTAACGTGTTAGCATCTTTTATATTTAAAAGGAGTATTGGATATTAACGAACCAAACTATTAGTTTTTGGCCGCTACCGGTCCCAACTTTTATCATTTTGGCCACTAATGGACCCGCCGTTAAAAAAGTTAACGGCGTTAACTTTTTTTTAAATTTCAGGTCGACGTTTTATGGTTTTTGATCGGAATAAGAATACGAGTCTATTGATATAAAAATTACATCGAAACGATGATCCAAACGACGAAATTTGTACATCCGGTTAAAGAACCGTTAGGTTTAAACACCCCGATAAAGCATCGTTTTGTCATTTGGAGCACCGTTTCGATGTAAATTTTATATCAATCGACTCGTATTCTTTTTCCGATAAAAACCATAAAACGTCGACCTGAAATTCAAAAAAAAAGTTAACGCCGTTAACTTTTTTAACAGCGGGTCATTAGTGGCCAAAATGATAAAAGTTGGGACCGCTAGCACATATTTTAAAAGTTGGGACCGGTAGCGGCCAAAAACTAATAGTTAGGTCCGTTAATCTCCAATACCCCTGTTTAAAAAGATGAGCTTTTTGGAAAGTTGTTTGTTTATCCATCTTTTGGTTATTTTTTCAGGACACAATCTCCACCACCAGGGTTTAGCATGGGAAGCCCTGATCCGACGGGACTTGGAGCGTTTGGTGCAAGCCCTCCATTAGTAAACACGGCATCTGTTGTGTCAAACAATCTTGTTAGCGCCCTTGTAGTTATATCATTCGTCGTCATGTGTTGGTTGTTTTGATTGTTGATGCTGATGTAAGTTATAGAGTAATGGTTTTAGATATTAAGAGCTATAGGTAGAGAGGTTTTGCATATGTGTTTAGTAAAGATTATATGTGCCACTCAGTTACTCCTTTTAACTATTTGTGGAACATAACCACCCCTATCTCTTACTGTTCAAGTCATCGCTTACTAACTCCACACCAACTGACTCAATATTCCTATACTACCAATCGCAAACGTCTTCGCATAACATGCCCGTTCAAGTTGCACCTGATTGTTTCGTAGTCCCTCACGAAGAGCAATCATTTGACCCGTGGACCGCATTCGCGACACACACTCACCACTCAGTGACGGATCTAGGCCAAAAAACCAGGTGTATCCCAAATATTTTTTCCCTTGCATTGATATAGTGACTAATTTTTTTCTATTTTGGTAATATATAATCTAACAACGAATAATCATCAAACAATTTTATAACAAAATGTCTCATTTTACCATAATAATCATCTTTCTCTTGTATATCGTTAGTATTCGGGACTTTTATTCTTGAGTTTCTTGCATATCTATTAGCAATATTTAATGTTAATGCTTACAGGTATCCTTTTAATTGTTTAGAGGTGTTTTTAACCTAAAACAGAAAAATAAAATAATTTTTGTACACTACGCACGTCAATTTTTGTACCGAACCACATACCAGACCATTCATGAAAGTTCGCTTTTAAAATCTTCTTGGAAGCCGTCCTTAAACATAGATTTTGAAACTTTTAAAGGCAAAATATTATTTGGATCAAATCACATACGACAAAAGAAAGTTTTACATTTTAGTTTTATATTTCTAAACTAGATTTAATACCCGTGTATACACACGAGGTGATTTATACACAGATTATCTAAATTACGCATCATTTAGTAATAGCAATAATTTGATAATACATTAAAAAATACATTCATCTTCTATACTTTTTATGTAAACAATTTTTTTTAAAATATTTTAAATTTAAAACTTGAATGTGAAAAGAAAATGATTATAAATGTGTTATTAAAAAAATACATTCATCTTCTATATTTTTTGCTCCATCAACTAATGCATGGTGAATTCCCTCCAAAACTTCCTATTATAGAAAAAAAAAAAATTCCCCCAAAAAATTGACTCTCCTAAAACCTTAATTTATTAGATAGATTGTATGTGTAATTTTAGGTTTAATTTTAATTGAATGTAACTATTTTTTTTAAAAAGCAAGTTAAAACTACAAAGCATTACCTTGAAATTCTCTGCATCTAGCACTAGGTAGACCTCATACAATAGTCGATAGTGTGAAAACACTTCCTGAAATCGAATTCCAAAAACCAGCGAGAGGTTCCCCACTCTTCTTTGATCCGTCTTAGGGCCGAGTGGCAACCTCGACCCGAGTGGAAGTGCGATGTGTCTGGAAACTCGGGATCGTAAATGGATTCGAGTACCATTTTGATTGCCTCTTTCATGATCCTTTCTATAGGTAAAACTACTGTGAGCGGCACAGATAATATTACTAATTTCGTCGGCTTGAATGGTTACCATGAGTATTTCTTAATTCTTTTTTGAAAATAAAAATAATAAATAAAAAAATAAAAAATAATGCCTAAAGTAGAAGGACTAATCCGTTATTTGTTTCATTGCTGCCAATATTGGCACTGATAGTACGTAAATGTAACTCGTTGTTTAAACAACTATTCAAAGTTCCTAGAGCTCCTTGTAAGGCTTGTTAGAAAACTTGTTGTCGAACTTGAGTACTGGCTTTTTGTTGTTCAAAATTGATAGTTTCATTTTTTAATTTTAAAGCACAAAGCATTCTTGAGACAATATGTCTCCTATAATTGTTGAACGTCGTTTGAATGTTGGCAGTTTTTAATTTCTTTTTGCCATAAAGTTTGATGATACCCTTACAAATTATTTTTCTTTAAATTGAAAATTGGCTGTTAAAAAAAAGGTAATTGGCTACTTGTAAAGTTTGAAAAAAAGCATTTACATATTCGTTTCTATATCTCTCTACCTATATAATCAAGCATGGTTTTTTTAGTAAACAAGTTTTGTCTCAAGTATAAACAAAAATTAAAAGGTCTTAAACTATTAAAATAATCTAAAGTTGTTAATGATATCAAAATACAGAAGTTAAAACTGTATTTTTTGTACCTTTTAACATTAACCACGTATTAGGGTGAGCAGAAAACGAATCAGAACCAAAAAGCCCGAGCTGAACAAAAAAAAAAAAAAGCAAAACCGAACCGAAAAACCGAAACCGATAATGTTGGTTCGGTGTCGGTTATACAAATGAGAATACCCGGACCGATACTTTTATATAACTTTTGTTTAATTTTTTCTCTCAAATATTAACATATGTACGTTACTTTTATATTTGTTAAATGGAAACAAGACACACAAAGACTTTACCATTAGAGATGAAATGACTGGACCAAATGGACTATACTATTCTAAAGTGAGGTAATAAACTCGTGAAAAGTAATTGTAAAAAAATGAAAGATTTCTCACACAAATTTTGTTTTGTTCATTTTAAGTTAAAGATTAACATCTATAAAAAAATCTATCTTGTTTTTTGTTATAAGATACTTCTAATAGATTTGACTAAGTGATTATGTTAGATACATTCACGTACTTTTGTTTCGTTTTGTCATTTTGTCGGTGATATTTACAAAGAATCAACTCGTGTTCCTAGATTTGATACATTCTATTTTTTTTTCTTATTTGTTGCTAGTCTCACATTTGTATTTTGTACAAGTCTTCTAAAGTTTAAACATTAACGAGTTAATAAGTAGAGACTAAGAAAACAAAAACAAAATTATAATCCGAAAAACCAAATCGAAACCGCGCAAAAACCAAACACCGAAAACCAATCGGTTTTGTAGACTAAAAACTGACCACTTTGGTTTCGGTGGAGGGTAAAAACCAAATCGAACCACGCACACCCCTACCACGTATAAATGCAACTTAATTTAATACTTTATATTTTTCCTTAATTGATATATATACTAATTAACAAGGTCAGTGCTTTGCACCGGCCAATTCATGTGATGCCATGTTGCGTTTCTACTTTTTTTTTACTTTAACGTATTAACAGTTTTAATTCCCAACTTTTGAAGTATTTACGGTTTTAATCCCTGATTTTTACTAATTGTCATTTAGCCCCTGATGAGTTTTCGACTTTGATCTCTTACTTTACTTTGACATATAGTACGACTTCAATATTGTTATCGTTTTGACATCTAACTTTTGATATTTCATCGCTTTTTAATATGTATACTACGGTTTTGCGCCGTGACCTATGGGACATAAGACTTTTTTTTTATCACCGCATGTGACGAAGTCAAATAAGCAAGACCCAATTGCGTGACCCGGCCGCTTCAACGTGCAGCCTGATCTTGAATCTAGTTATGATAGAAAATTTAAATCTCAATTCAATACTTTTCTAAAATATACTATGATCTGATTTTTTTTTGTTTTTAAACAATTTAATATTTGATACCATATATATAAGAGATCATTAAATCTTGTTATACTAATAAAACACTGAGGGTCTATTTGGTATGAGGTAATATAATATATGAGAGAATTGAATGAGTGAAGGAAAGAAATAGATAAGAGAATGAAATGGATCGTTCTATTCCATTATCATGTTTGGTTACCGTATATAAATGAAATGAATAAATAAACAGATTCAAGTATTACACATGCCTTATAGATGTCTAATTGATTAAAAAGAAGAAGAAAATAAGAAGCGGCTTCTAGTAATCAAATTCGATTGTTAATGATGATAAAAGTCAATTAACTTTCCAGAAACTATCAAGCATACATGACGAATAGTAACCACTACTAGAAAAATAAGCTTTTATGATATACGAACTACGACACACGCTTTTTTATGAAGAGCGAATACGAGTGTCATAAATATAATGTCATGTTTTATAAAATTTAAAGGAAGGATGACTTGTAATTGTGTGTCCTAATTTCATTGTCGTAAAAAAAAGCTAAAAAAACACGGGATATTACAATCGCCTGAGATTGCACCGCCGTCGGAAATTTATGTTTTGATTTTGCTCTTAGATAATTTTTATGGAAACACTGACAAAATTGAATTCATGACTACTTTTGCTTACAAATTTATATCATAATTCTTTTGTAATCATATTGCTTAGGCTACTTCTGCTTTTACCCGTGCGACTTTTGCTTTGGTTTGTAATTTCCTATGCCTCAGAATTGGATGATTTTTATGCCTTAGAATGGGCTATATCTAATGCTAGGTTAAATATTATAATACACAAGCTGTGTTTTATGTTTTTTAGTATAGTCTTGTTGAAACAGTTGATGATGTAGTAGATGAGATTGGGATTTTCTTTTCCGTACGCAGGCGAGGATGAAGCGATTTGGGAATCTAGGCATGGCATAGAAGTTAGCGGTATTGGTTTGTTCATGTTCACCGTTTTGTTTATATACTTAATGTTGGTGAGTCTAGTGTTATTAAATAATAAACGAATAAAGTAATTGGATTTTCAAAATAAGACCAAAGAAGTTCATGTAAGTTGTAACACAAGTTCGAAGCATGGAGTATATGCTTGTATAAAGTTATAACTGAATAAAGGTTCTTAATTTACCGCCTTATACTTGATTGTAGGTCTCTTATTTTATCCCAAGGTTGTTTATGTGCTACCCTAGCATTAAAGCGTTGAAATACTACTTTTAGATAATGATTTCCATACATGATAGATGGAAATATCTAGGTTATAAAACATGAAAGAGGAGTTCACCAAGGTGATCCCTTATCTCCGTTTCTTTTCATTTTAGGCATGGAAGTGTTGTCAAGAATGATCAGTCAAGCCGAAGCCTTAAATTTATTCAATGGTTTCAAGTTGCCTAACAATGGCCCCTTTATATCTCATCTCTTCTTCGCTGATGACGCCATTATCATCGGGGACCCTTCTTCGGATAATATATGTAACATTAAACGCCTCTTGCGCTGTTTTTTCCTCATATCCGGGCTCAAATTAATTTTTCCAAATCAGTTATTTATGGCGTAAATGTGGCTGACCAAGAGATTCTCTCAGCCTCAAACATCATCAAATGTGATTCTGGATCCATTCCCTTCACCTACCTAGGTCTCAAGGTCGGCGCCAATATGAATCGTATCTGTAACTAGGGGTGTTCAAAGTCGGGTATATTTCGGATACCCGAATTTTCGGATATCCGAAATTTTCGGATAGTGATTTTCACTATCCGTATCCGAATCCGAAATTTCGGATACCCGAAAATTCGGATACGGATAGTATCCAAATATCCGAAAATTTTGAATTTTTTTTTTTTTTTTGCATTTCATTCAATCCAAAATTAGCCTTATGTTAAGCAACTAACCAAAAAAGTCTTAAGACAATTAAAGTCAAAGTACAAATATCTAAATAACAAGTTGTTTTAATCAAACATCAACTCCAAACGTTTCAATACATTTAAATAATCGTCCACTCTATACATTTGACAAGTCCGCTACTTGACTCATGACCACGAATTATAAGTCGACAACAAATAAAAACTAACTAAAAATCAAATATTCGAATTTCGTAAACATGAGTATATGATTATGAAGTTTTTTGTAATTTCTCATACTTTTGAAAAACTAATAATGAAATCAAATATAAGTTATGTCTTAGTTATGTTAGAAAATAATATTAAAAAAGACTATAAAGAATACTATAAAAAAGTACAAATGCATTTACAAGGTAAAAACATGATCGGAGGCGTGCACCGGTGGGTTTTCGACTTGTCAGAGGGTGCGACAGTGGGTCGTCGGAGCGTGCACCGATTTGAGGTCGGAGGGTAGAGGGCGTGAATGTAATTAGAATACTAAATACATGTTAACTTTAAAGTTTATAAGCATAGTTTTATAAATATATTAAATACATAATATAAAAATAAAAAATTGTTTTTCGGATAATCGGATAATCCGAATATCCGAATTATGCCAAAACTACTATCCGAACCCGAATCCGAAATTTCGGGTATCCGAAGTTCGGATATCCGAATTTTCGGGTATCCGAAACTTCGGGTATTTCGGGTTCGGAATATCGGATTTTCGGATCGGGTTTTCGGATGCGGATATTTTTGAACACCCTGTAACTGGTCGTCAGTGATTGGGGCCTTTGAAGCTAGATTGTCTAAATGGAAAGCAAAGGCTTTATAAATTGGGGGAAGACTCACTCTTCTAAAATCAGTCATGGAAGCTCTTCCAACATACTTTTTCTCGTTATACAAAGCTCCTCAAAATGTGATTGACATTTTGGAAGCTAAGCGTCGGAAGTTCTTGTGGGGCGGCAATGATGACGCAAATAACATTAATTGGGTGGCTTGGGAAGTGGTCACCACCCTAAAGGATCGCGGGGGTCTGGGTCTTACCCCCTTAAAAGACTTGAATGTTGCTCTCCTATCAAAATGGTGGTGGAGGTTTAAAGTTGAGCAAAAACATTTATGGAGAAGGTTGGTCTATGCTATTCATTATACCCCGAGATGTTGGCCGGTTCTCCCTCATAGGAAAAATCTCACCGGAAGTTGGAACAACATTGCAAGACTTGGTAACTTCCCGACTCAATCACGTGTAAACAAGGACCATCTAATCAAAGGGAAAGTGGGTAATGGGACATCAATTAGATTTGGATTGACTCTTGGGCATCGGATAGACCGTTCAAAGTTCTCTTCCCAGACATCTTCGCGCTCGAATCTTGTAAGTCTATATTCTTGTGTGATTGTTTATCTTTGCAGGGGTCTCATGGCGTTTGGGCTTGGCGATGGAAGAGGAATACATTAACTAATAGAGAGACTCAACAACTCCAAGCATGCCAAAACATCATCTCTCATGTTCATATATCAAACACTGAAGATAGTTAGACGTGGATCAAAGACTTAACTGGAAAGTTCACCGTGTCTTCTATACGCGATGCTCTCCTGGGCCCAAACATCGGCACCAACTTCGTCCACCAATGGAACAGCTGGGTTCCCATTAAGGCTAATGTTCTAGCATGGAGAGCTGAAAAAGATAGAATTGCAACTAGACTTGCCCTCTCATATCGAGGTGTCCCCATGGATAACACAAGATGCCCCCTTTGTGGTGACTACGATGAAAATGCGAACCATCTTTTTGCCTCCTGTTATATTTCCCATCTTGTCTGGCAACACATTTCTAATTGGTGCGAAATCCCCCTCTTTTTGCTTTCACAATTAGAGACATACTGGAAGCTCACACTCATATCACTGTCGCAAGCAAGAAGAAAAAGATCATTCAAGCTATTATTCTTACCGCTTGTTGGAGCCTTTGGAAAGCAAGGAATGAAAAGATATTTGAAGATAAAGAGATTGACTTGTCAACCTTATTACAGGAAATAAAGTCCTTAGGTTTCACCTGAATTAAAAATAGATCATTTCTAAAAACTCTCATGTGAAAAGACTGGTGTAGTTTGATTTTGTAATCGTTGGTGCGTGCTTGCTTCTTGCTAGCATCCCGTTCTTAATGAAATTTATCGTTCAAAAAAAATATTTTGTTTGATTATCATTACCCTTATATCAGATTAACTCCCCAACACTTGCAGGTTGCAACTTTACATGATTCGTATACCACTTCTTCATAAGACATGTTGTAGTATTCCATTTCCATCATAGTTTTGGTGTTTGAATTTTATGCAGTTAAAAGATATATTCAATCATAGCGTGCAGCTAAAACACCATTCTTTATGTCTTGAATATTGGTAGATGTACATGACTTCTAAAGGATTGAAAATTCGTAAAGATTTAATTATGTGACATTTTGATTAGGAATCATAGTAGACCTGTATGATTCCATTGTTCATATCACTTTGCTTACTACTTTAAAATATGACTCATATTTTAATAAGATTTATGTCTTATTGTACTTGTGTACAGAGGGTTAACATTCGGATGGTGATTGAATAAAAAGAGAAAGAGAAGCTTTAAAAGAAACTAGCTTTCTGCCAGGTGTGACGTCTCTTTGCCCTTTCATACGCGTACACACACATACACCAAGTAAATAAAGAAGGCATTTTTTATGTTAAAGCTTGTTAATTGTTACCATGGTGGTGTTCAGCATATTCCTTTAGTGAGAGGGAACTGAGGAGCAACCTGAGCATGAAAGGCTGTGAAAGCAGTGGTTACGCCAGCAAAATCGGATTAACTTAGTGACAAGATTGACCTTTTTAAGTATCCTATGGAGAGCAGAACTGTTTGAGCTCCAATATGAGGTTTGTTTTCCTCTAGAGTCCTCAATGTCCTTAAAGATTTGGTATATGTTTTTATATAATGTCTTAAATCTTGAGTAAGTAGGCACCATTATTAGCTGATTTACTTATTGTTAAATTAAAAAGGCATAATGGATAATAACCGTTATAAATGATTAGCATGAAGTGTAACTTGGGGTGTTTTGGTTGCTTGGTTTAGGGGTTGTAACTTGAGGTTTTATTATGAGTATTGATTAAAGATTATCTTTCTTGGATTGTAATTAGTCTAAATATACTTTTTAGGGTTTATATAATCTGCAGAACAATGTGTTTTTTTTGATTTAATAAATTATAGTTAAGTTGTTACTTGAACTAAGTTGCTCGGTTTCCCATATCTTCTCTTATAATAATTTGCTAAACAATGGCACCACACTGTGCCACTTGTCAGCTCCACAGTCACTCTTATTAATGGAAATGATTTGTAAATATTGTATTAGTTGTGATTATCTTATTTCCTTCTACTCGGTTGTTGACTCTCCATTATTATAGGAGAGATAGTTGTAACTCTTCTAATATAAATAATCATCATCAATACCTCAATCATCATTGAGGTTGATTTTCTACAACTCTTAGATAACCTCAATCTATGTTATCTCTTTTATATTTATTAACTTTTTCTATTACTCATTTCAATATAAACTTATATAATTTCTTTTTACCGTTTAATCCGTGGATACCCACGGGTGTTAATCTAGTGTTTTAATAAATTGAGTAAAGTAAATGCGTTTTAATACAAAGACATTCAGTAACAAATGTAAATCTTGAAAACATGTAGACCCAACGATGCATGCATGTCCTAATCGTGCTCTTGCTCCTTAATTACCTGAGAAAATATACTAAAACGGTCAACACATGGTTGGTGAGTTCAGTGAAATTTGTATATAAATAAAAAGTACCATTTATAACACAGATAAACAAAAATCCATTCTATTAGGTAGTTTGCAAGACCGAATGCTTATTGCTTGTCAACACGTCGAGATAAAAGCTAAACGTTACTTTTGCCTTGTCTCCATCTAACCTTTTAAGGACAATTTGCAACTTATTTCTCCCACTAAACTTGAAAATTCTTGAAATTTTAAGTTTAAAAAGAATGTCGTTGTGTCATTAAAGAATCCACATGCCTGCACACACAAAGCACACACATTAAAATTAATTACGAATGCAATGCAATGAATCAATATATTGCAGTGAGATCATACCAAACATTATCTGAACATGTTTTGTGCGTTTTTAGAATAGACATTTGACTTGTGTTAGATTGAGTGATGATATGAAAACATACCAATTAGCTCGAGTTGGCACACTTACTTTTTCAGTATCATGATGAGGTTAAGGTTCGATTAGAATGACTTATGTGACCCACATGTATACATATGTCAATCTATTTCCTTATCAGCAACAACCCAAATTGATGACCTCCTTCAGTGATCTTACAACGAACAGGATTCATTTAAATTCGTACGGAGCAATCAAAGAATTCCGAAAAAATAGAAGAAGATGTGACCCAATTTTCCTGTTCAAAAGAAGATATCTCTTCTTCTTCATTCTCAACAGGAATGCATCAACAAAACTTCCCTTCCGTATAGATCGTCGTGGCATGAACTCAGAATTTATTCGCTTCGATTCCGTTTTGACAAAAACCTGGTTACTTACAACATAAACAGTGTGGAATGGGTTTTGCTATCTTATTGGGATTTTGTCCTCTTTGGAACTTCCTTTTGAATTCCTTTTTGGAATTTTCTTTTGCTTATGTTCCCTTTGGGAATCTTCTGAATTCCATTTTGGAATTTATTTGGTGACGGTCCACATTTGGGACTCTTTTCTGTTCCATTTTGGAATCTTTTGCTGCACCTTGAAGCTCGAAAGAGACTTCAGGTCTGTGGATACCACAACAAAGAAGCTCACGATGCAGTTCATCACACTGAATAGATTACATCGTTACCCGATTATGTTCAAATAACATCACTAGCAGTTCATCAAAAGAGATATATTTAGACATGTATGACAATGGAACTTAACACAAAGATCATTATGTCTAGATTTGTCAACAATGAACCTACTTTTTCAGTCTAATTGCCTAAGCCGTCTCACACATCAATATACACTTATCAGTCTTTATTATTTGAAAATGATGTAGCAGAGAATGCCTAGTATATCTATCATTTCTCACTTTTTGCAATACAGATTCTTATTACATGATTTTTCTTTCTCTTTTCTATTTTTTTTTCATGCAAGCACACAATGCATAAACAAAATGACATTGGAATCATTAAATGACAACGACTTATTGTATTTTTGGATTTTACATTTTCTGATTTTATATTTTGTTTTTCATGAAAATAGAATTGATCATGGTTGATTAACCCATGGATTGAATTAAAAATTCAAACCGTCCAGACAAAAAGGATTTGGTGAAAAAGATCTGCCAGTTGTTTGTCGGTATGAACTTTAATCAAAATTATTAAACTTTTTTCAGAGTTGCCTTTGAGAAAATGATATCGAATTTTGATATGTTTTGTTTTTGAGTGTTGAACAGGATTAGCAGTAATGAACATAGCAGCAGTATTGTCTATGTAAATAGGGGTTTTGAGAAAATTAAACCCATAGTCAAGAAATTGATTTTGTAACCACAAAACTTGAGAACATCCCGCAGATGCAGCAATGTACTCTGCTTCAGCAGTGGATACAGAAACATTGGTCTGCTTTTTGCGTTGCCATGAGACTAGCAGTGGTTGATTTCCTGTCAAGAGCACAACCACCAAAGTCACTATCAGAATAACTATATAATTCAAAATTTCCTTCATATGGATACCATAAACCGAGATTAGGTTTCCCTTTGAGATATTTGAATATACGTTTGACAGTAATGAGGTGAGACTCTTTAGGATCTGACTGATATCTGGCACATACACATACATCATACATGCTGGCTGGTCTTGATGTAGTGAGATACATCAGCGAACCTATCATTGATCTGTAAAGTGTCTGATCAACTGATTTGCCTTTTGGATCAGGTTGGATTTTGCAGTTCACATCAGATGGAGTTCGAATAGTTTGACAATCTTTCATCTTGAATTTCTTCAACAGTTTGTCCAAAAATTTTGATTGGTAGATGAAAATTTCATCTGTTGATTGTTTCACTTGCAGTCCAAGAAAGAAATTAATCTTTCCCATAGAACTTGATGTGTGAAATATGTATATTAAATTAAATGTGGTTCACTAAACTCAGGTTTTAATTAAAATGGAAAACCCAACAAAACTCACACAAGCGGCAAGTGTACCGGTCGTGTGTAGTCAAGCTAAGTAAGTCCGAGTATCGTACCCAAGAGACTTGTTTGGCGGCCCTCAATAATAAATCGTTATCGACTCCTAACCGATGAAACTTTTTTTGTTTTATAAAGACGAACTAATATTTAAAACTTATCTAAAAATTAATTAAAAACTAATAAATGAGCAATACTAAAAATGACAAAAAACTTGAGACTATCAAATATGGAGAAAGCAAACCACCTAGATAAGAATCCTATTGACGAGTTTCACTATTCTTGGGATTAATAAAATGTATGACTCCGGATCTAAAAATTATGACCAATAGACAAACTAAACTATGCTAAGCCTCCTATAGGTCTTATAAACATACTCTAGAGTTTCTAAAGGTCTTATGAAGCTCACGGGATGACGGAATGAATCAACTTTAGGTATCTCCAAACCGTAATACTAAGGTACCCTAATGATGTATCTCCTCTCAGTCTCAACAATCACAATACACGTAAGACTGTCCCCGACAACCGTAGATGTAAAGAGGTAAACTTATCTAACCCAATTTATGACTCGGAATTACAAGAACCAAAACCGATTAGGTAAAGCTTACTCTCATATAACTCTAATCCTATCAAGTTAAGATAAAAGATAAAACCAATAGCCTATCACCTCTCGGTCTCTAGACTAGTAGAACACTAGGTCAAACCAACATTCAAAACTTATTCCTATGATTAACTATGTCTAGATTAACCACAATTAGATCTCAAACACAAAGTTTTCAACATAAACATGCAATTCTAATATATAAAACACAAAGTTAAATAATTAGAATCATAAGAGGAACGTAAAATTGAATATCGATCACAACCTAGCACACATACACATCATAAACCGGAAAAAGATAAATAATTTCAATAATATTCATGTCATATAATTTATTAAAACCCAAAAGATAACAAAACTAATCAATAATCATCAAACCTAGGTAGTTTAATAGTGTAGTTACGCATGACGGTCAAGAAGAAATAAAAAATAAATATATTCAAAGTTTGCATAATAAAATAAAACAAATTAACCGAATGATTAATATGAAAATTACGCAAACCGAATATGAGTTCTATAATCTTTGACCAATGAGAAACTTGAAAGCTTCAACTCCTTAAACTTTTGCTTCTCCTCAAACTTTAATTTCTGCCGTCCCAATTTGTGTTCGTAAAAAAAAACTGCCGTTCAAAAAGTGATTCGTAAAAATTGCCGTCACTTGTATGTATATATCTTTTCTATTTCTTGCCCATAATCCAATAAATTGAGGCGTTGTTGTCACCATATTTTTTCTAGGGCCAACATTAGCCTTCTTCTTCTATATATGGGCTAACATTAGCCTTCTTTTAAAGTCAAGTCATGGATCTCCACAAGTCCAACATATTACTCATTTACAAATCAATCCACTTCATTTAAATTTATGGCCTGCATCACAAGACAAGAATTATTTTAATAAAAGTAATCAAATAAAACCAAACATCCTTACTAAATTTCACATTCTAATATATGATTTTTCAATTCACCTTTCGGATATTATTTCCAGCCAAATGAATAATCATAATATGTTAACTTAATTTGAAGTTTCATTCATCGGTTTTATAAAATTATTAAAATATAAACATGAACCGATTACGAGTAGAATTCAACCAAAAGTAATAAAAAGTGTAGGAAATATCTTTATAAAGAATATGTACTATTTAGACCACATCAAATATCCCACACTTAAACCTTTTCGTCCCTGAAAAAGCATAAACTATCTCAGGAATTCAAGACTCGAGAACTCTAAAACCAAAAACAAAAACTATACAATTACAACTCAAACCTTTAATCCTTACTCAAACCAGCACCCCACACTAAAACTTTAGCGATTTTTAATTAGAGTGAGACTCATAGTTATTATAAGCTTTCCATGGTTTTATTGGGTTGAGTCACCCCAACTTGACTTAAACCTTATAACTAAATGATTAAAAACATTTTAAAGCACAAACAACAATCAAGCAATTTCAACAACATTGCTTATTATTATTCATTTCACAAGTGGCATCAAATGAATTCAATTTCCAATTTACTCCTAGCTAATGTTCCCCATTACATGACATACCCCCGTTATCAAGCAATATCCCGAAATTCATCACCATACGTGATTATGCACGACTTCATCTGTGGGCTTACATATGGCGTGTCCCTTGTGGTCCGTTTCTTATTGGTATTAGGACGCGAGCAAGGGGACCCCATATGACTAACAGGTGGTTTGATCAAGTCAGTAGTGAATTTGTACTTTTAAGCACATTGTGATAAAATTTATTGACTTATAACGACAGCTTAACTACGGGTTTTGCTCTTTGAACTTTTATTTGAATATTCATACCTCTTTTTTAGAAGTAAAATACCAGATGATAGACCGCATAAAGACCCATGGTCTCCAAATCCCGAAACATCCCATCAATACAAGATTTAAGATTATAAAATCATATGCCATGAAATGTTAACCACTAAAACTAGAAGTGTGAAAATTAAAGTTTACTATAAACCACCTTTTTGAAAGCAACTTCATTTTGTATCACACTAGCTAAAAGGCTTGAGTATGACTCAACTTTTTATTTCACTTCAAAAATAGTATGTTTCACACTAAAAATCACTTAAATTAGGTTTTATAATGCCACAACGTTACTGCCCTTTCATTCATAAAGGTTGAGAGACACAAAACAAAAGAAAATATATGTATTTTTTTGAATTTTTTTGGATTTTTTAGACTCTATATTGACTCAAAACAGACAACTAAAACTCAGAAATGACTATTTCCCATCCCCACACTTAAGTTCTACATTGTCCCTAATGTAGAAATGGAAGAACACTTAAAAACAAAGCTAAGAATGCAAAAATAAAAGATAAGAGAGGTGAATTGGAAAAGGCTTAGCTGGTATTGCGAAACGCGTAAGCTCCAAGTCTTCGTTCCAATATTCAAGCGTTGACCGTATAGCATTTCGGTCGCGGTCAACATTGCCACCGACACTCCCGAGCTCCTCCTTTATCTTCACAAATGCATACTCACCCGAATGGAGATTGAGTACGGGTGAGAATAATTTAAACCTGCAAAAACAAAAACAAGATACCCGAGCATAAAACTGACTCGACACAACTAAAATAAAATGAAAATAAAAAAATAAAAAAAATAAAATCTAACACAAGATAGAAACTAAAATTACAAACTTTACATATTACGGGTTGCCTCCCAAGAGCGCTTGGTTTTTCGAGTCCTCAGCCTGACTCATCTCAGATCTCACTAGCCTGACAAACCGAGGTACACAACCTCCTTAATCTCCTCTACTGGCGCTCCACTCACATAATGTTTCAACCTATGCCCGTTAACCTTAAACCGTTCTCCATCACTACCTTCAATCTCGATGGTACCGTATGGAAAAACCTCGCTAACTGTGAACGGTCCTGACCATCTAGACTTCAACTTACCCGGAAACAGCTTCAACCGGGAGTTGAATAAAAACACCTGATCCCCACACTTGAAGGTTTATTACCCTTCAAGTGTCAATCGTGCAACTCCTTAGTCCTAAGCTTATAATTAAACGACTGTGCATAGGCGTGATCTCTCAACTCCTCTAACTCGTGAATCTGGTGAAACCGGTTATCTCTAGCGTTAGGCATGTCCAGATTAACCGTCTGTAATGCCCTTGAAGCACAGTGCTCAAGCTCAACCGGTAGATGACATGCTTTCCCGTAAATCATCCGAAATGGCATGGAACCAGTCGGAGTCTTATAGGCTGTACGGAAAGCCCATAATGCGTCATCTAACTTGTAAGACCAATCCTTTCGATTGGATCCAACAGTCTTCTCCAAAATCCGTTTGATGCCTCGGTTACTCACTTCTACCTGCCCACTTGTCTGTGGGTGGTAAGCCGTTGCCACCCGATGGGTGACCCCATAGCGTTGCAAAGCTTTCTCCATCTACGCGTTGCATAAGTGAGTTCCCCTATCACTAATAATCGTCTTAGGAACACCAAACCTAGCAAATAACCTTCTAAGAAATCTCACTACCACCCTAGCATCATTTGTGAGCAAGGCTTGAGCCTCTACCTATTTAGAGACATAATCAAAAGGCTACTAGGATGTACTTGTTCCCACGTGAAGCTGGGAATGGACCCATGAAATCAGTGCCCCAAATATCAAACACCTCAACCACCTGACTAACTGTCTGGGGCATCTCATTTCGGGATGAGATGTTTCCTACTCTCTGACACGCATCGCACCCTCTCACAAACTCTTGAGCATCTCTATAAATCGCCGGCCAGTAGAAACCAGAGTCGAATACCTTCCTCGCTGTCAGACTCGCACCGTGGTGGCCACCTGTCGGTCCCTCGTGACAATGCCTCAAAACCTCTCTCGTTTCATCACCAAACACACACCTACGAACTACCTGATCGGCGCCTATCCTAAAAAGATAAGGATCATCCCAAATATAGTGCTTAACATCAGCGAAGAATTTCTTCTTTTGCTGATGTGTCATGCCCTGCATAAGGTATCTGTCTGCTAAGTAATTCGCTAAGTCAGCGAACCAAGGCAACCCCTGCTCCTGCACCCTCACAAACAATAACATCTCGTGCGGGAACTGATTATCTATCGTTTCTAACTTAATCTCCTCACGCTCGGGATCCTCTAATCGTGATAAATGATCAGCTGCAACATTCTCCGCACCTTTCTTATCCCTGATCTCTATATCAAATTCCTGAAGCAGTAAAATCCAACGTATCAATCTAGCTTCGCATTCTGCTTATTGAACAAAAATCTAAGGGCTGCATGATCAGTGTAAACAATAGTCTTAGAAAGAACTAGGTAAGATCTAAACTTATCGAATGCAAAGACTATTGCTAGCAACTCCTTCTCTGTCGTGGTGTAGTTCTCCTGTGTGTCATTAAGAGTCTTACTCGCGTAATAAATGGGGTGGAAATGCTTATCCCTACGCTGACCTAAGATCGCTCCTATCGCGTAATCACTAGCATCGCACATCAACTCAAATGGAAGACTCCAATCTGGGGCGACCATAATCGGAGCATTCACGAGCTTCTCCTTCAACAGCTCGAACGCTCTCACACACTCGTCATTAAACTCAAACGACGCATCCTTCTCTAGAAGTTTCGTCATCGGTCTCGCAATCTTAGAGAAATCTCGAATGAAACGACGATAAAAACCCGCGTGACCTAAGAAACTCCTAATCGATCTAACAGATGTGGGTGGTGGAAGCTTGCTGATTGTTTCAATCTTCGCTCTATCAACTTCAAGCCCCGCTCGTGAAACCTTATGCCCTAGCACGATGCCATCCTTCACCATAAAGTGGCACTTCTCCTAATTCAGCATCAAGTTGGTCTCCTCACATCGAGCCAACATCCTTTCCAGACTCGCTAAACATGTATCGAAGGAACTCCTGAAAACAGAAAAATCATCCATGAACACCTCCATGGAGTCCTCGATCATGTCATGAAAAATCGCGACCATACACCGCTGGAAAGTGGCCGGAGCGTTACATAATCCAAATGGCATGCGGCGATACGCAAAGGTTCCATAAGGACATGTAAATGTGGTTTTCTCCTGATCCTCTGGAGCGATAGGGATCTAGAAATAACCTGAAAATCCATCAAGGAAACAATAATACAGTTTTCCTGACAGACGCTCCAACATCTGATCGATAAAAGGAAGCGGAAAGTGGTCCTTCCTTGTGGCGTCATTAAGTTTACGATAATCAATACAAACTCGCCACCCTGTGACCGTCCTAGTCGGAATCAACTCATTCCTCTCATTCCTCACCACCGTCATACCTCCCTTCTTAGGGACAACTTGCACTGGACTCACCCACTTAGAGTCGGAGATGGGATAAATTAACCCTGCATCTAACAACTTAATGACTTCTTTCTTCACTACCTCCTACATGTTTGGATTCAACCTTCGTTGCCCCTGTCTCACATGCTTATACTCCTCTTCCATGAGTATACTATGCGTGCAAAAAGAAGGGTTAATGCCCTTAATATCCATCAACTTCCACGTAATAGCCTGCTTATGCACCTTCAGCACATCGATCAACTTACTTTTTTCATCCTCTGTCAACTCAGCAGATATTATGACAGGTAACTCAGAACCCACACATAAAAATGCATACTCGAGATGAGATGACAATTCCTTAAGCTCTAATGACGGGGGCGTCTCAACCGATGGCTTTTCCACCAGTTCCTCTCTATCTATCACCTCACATACATCAACCTCCTGGGAAGGCTTACTAGCTAGATCTATCGATTCCTGCTCAAAGGCGAAAGCAGTCATCTCTATCTCCTGATTCTTCCTAACTAGGATCTGCGTATCTAGATGATCTCTTTCCACAAACTTAGAAAAACAACGACTAAACCTGTGAAACAATAGTATCAATAAAGTACAAGGTGTCATCCTGGTCCTGTGTATGCCTCATGGCTCTATTAACATCAAATGTGACCATCTCATCAGCAACCCTCAAGGTCAACTTACCTTCTAACACATCTATTAACGCTCTCGTGGTAGCTAGGAATGGTCGTCCTAAGATCAACGGGACCTTCTCATCCTCGTCCATATCTAAGATCACAAAATCAGCCGGGAACACAAACCTATCTACCTTAACTAACATATTCTCCACGATCCCCCTCGGATACTTCACTGACCTATCCGCTAACTGAATACTCATACGTGTCGGTACCGGTTCTCCTAGATCTAGCTTAGCAAAAACAGAATAGGGCATCAAATTAATACTAGCACCTAGGTCAGCCAACGCGTTACTCACCGACAAGTTACCTATGAAACACGGAATAGTGAAACTACCTAGATCAGCCATCTTGCGAGGTAGCTTATTCTGTACTACAGCCGAGCACTCCTCACTCAATATCACAGTTGAGATCTGCTCCAATTTCTTCTTATTTGTGAGCAGATCTTTCAGGAATTTAGCGTACTTAGGCATGTGCTGTAATGCCTCTACGAATGGTAAGTTCACTTTGAGTTGTTTGAACATCTCGAGGAACTTTCCATATTGCTCTTCATTCCTGTGCTGAGCCACTCTACCTGGGTATGGAAGTCTATCTAAGCGAATCTGTAGCTCCTTCTGTGAACTCTCGGCTGGTTTCTTCTCGGACTCCGCTGGCTGTGCAGTACTTACTGGGCGCAACCTCTATTGCACCTCGACAGCAGGAGCCTCCATCTCCGTCTCCTCATCTACATCATCATCAGTGTATGGGACAGGTTTCTCAACCTCACCTATCGTCCTACCACTCCTAGTAGTCACTGCCTTCACATGGGCATTCGGATTTTTACAACATTACTCGGTAGCACACCTTATTGCCTCTCCTGCATCATACTCGCCAACTCCCCCACATTTCTTTCTAAGTTCTGCAACAACGCTCCTTGGTTCTTCAACGTCGCCTCATTCTCCTGGAACCTCATTTGATACACTCGATCTCTCTCCTGCGCCTCCTTATACCTCGTATCGTCTCTCGCTAGGAGTTGGGCCATCATATCCTCCATGGAAGGCTTCCTCTCGCCCTGACCCATGCCACTGCTCTGCCCACTAGTTTGGTTTTGGAATAGACTCTAGGTGCGTGGCTGGAACCCCGGTGGGTTTCCACTTCTCCAACCCTGTTGATTCTTCCAACCCGGATTATAAGAATTACCGAAGGTATTGCCCTGCATCCGGTTGGGATTACTAACAAAATCAACCTGTTCCTGGAGACTGTCAACAGATATGGGGCAATCAACAATGTCATGACCACCCCGACAAATCTCACAGGCCTGCTCCTTCTTCTGCAGGTCTTTCACCATTTTAGTCAATGCCTTAACTTGGGCAGTTAAGAGAGTACCATTATCGACCTGGTGCACCCCTCGCTGGGCGGAATCTGTAACTCGAGCTTTAGGATACTCAAAGCTACTCATGGCTAAGTCCTCGAACAGGTTATTACACTCCTCAACAGTTTTAGTGGTCAAAAGATTACCACCAGCAGTAGTATCTAAGATATAATGTGTTGCATGGATCACTCCATTATAAAACTTCTCAACTAGCGCCCAATCCTGCAACCCGTGATGTGGACATTTGTGCAACAACTCTTTGAAACGTTCCCAGGTGTCATAGAACGTCTCATCGGGTTTCTGCTGGTACGAATGAATTAGGCTCCTCAGACGAGCGGTTTTCGACGGTGGAAAGTATTTCAGAAGGAATTTATCCTGCAAATCGGCCCATGTAGTGATGGAACCGGCAGGAAGAGACTCTAACCAACTGTGGGCTCGATCAGAGAGAGAAAACGGGAAAAGACGCAACTTGAGTGCATCCTCAGTAACACTGTTAAGCTGGAAGGGGTCACAAATTATTACGAAGCGATTAAGATGAGAATTCGGGTCTTCAGACTGCAACACGTGAAATTGAAAAGTGTTGGTCATCATCAAAATGACCTGAGGAGGAATTTGCCAATTGTTGGCAGCGATTTGGGGTCGAGTGATACTAGACCTAGCGCCATCGGCTGTCGGCTTTGCGTAGTCGGCAACAACTCTCCTAACTGGTGGATTCGCGTCGCCCATCATAGACTCAGTATCGTGAGCGGAATCGGTGTCGGTGTCGCGATCTGAAATTTCCTCCGTTTCTCACTCGGTGTCATAGCCGGGTTCGTCCGTCTGCTGATCGAATATACGCTCGGGATCGTCTAATGGTTCAAACTCAGGTGGTCCGGTAGAACGGATGTGACGCATAAACTAGAACGGAAATAAAATAAAAAATATAACTAAACGACTTAAATAAAAGTGAACTAATCTAACAATCAAACAAATAGCACGTAAAAGGCAAACTATATCCAAGGTAGCAACTAGCAAATAGAGGAAACTAAACTAGAAAAGACCATTGACTAGATTAGTTTTAAAAGATAAACATGGTACACAACGCTTCTGACATCTTCTAACAAATCAAGCTCTTACCTGATGGAACACTCGTCGTCCCATTTAACGAGGTTCAAATCGATGAACAACAACGCATCATGGAAAAATCGGTTGAAATTATAGGCAAAGGACGCAAAACACTCAAACACAGTAAGATCACTATAATCAAAGTTGCTAGAACCTAAAGCATGTACCAGAGTTTGCGTAGGAGTGTGAAAAATCGAATAATGTGGAAACATCCTTAACTATTTTAAATGATAATGTCTAACACTAACGCTATTGGTTAAATTTCGGGACGAAATTTCTTTCAACAAGGGGATGATTTCGCAACTCGGAAATTTCTCTTTTCATTTCAGACCTTTTACCGACCATATCCAATTTTCGGGACGAAAAGTCTTTCAACAAGGGGATGATGTGATACCCGAGAACTTCGAATTAACTCCGTTAGCAAAATTTAGTTAGTTCGATTAATTCGATCATTATATTACATTTAATTAGAGCAATTTAAAGGTGTTAATTATTGTGTAACTCGTTTCAAGATCCGAATATATTGATTTCAATTAAATGGGCCTAAGGTCCAATAAAGGCCCAACATGATAAACGAGGCTCATTAAAGGCCCAGTGCATTGTAACGAGTGTTCGTTCAACATATTAATATAAAATGTATCTTATATAATTATAAGAAGTCAAATAACTAATCCCGTAACGAATGAGCGTAATTAATTGGGAAACGCGTAGCAAGCGCGTATTTGATCAGACACGTCACTCTAATTTCATTTTTAATAAAGAAAATAACATATAGAAACGATCTGAAATGTCGTGAATGGAATATTAGTTTTGACGGTTATTCGGGATGAGAAACGGTATTAGACGTGGTATTAAAGGCACGTTTATTATTTAAATGAAACCCTAGCTATAAAACACCTCCTCTCATCCCTTTCATCATTTTTTGAAAACCCTAGATGCTCCAAAAACCTCCAAGCCGCCACCATCCATGTGCAGCCATTTTCCGGCCGTTTTTCGGCCAACTCCGGCGTCCCCACGAGGCGTATTATATGTCAAAATCTTCGTCTCGACGAGAGCAATCCAACGGTGGTGTCCGTTCCCTCTGAATCACAGCAGATAAAAAGTTATAGGCCTTCAAAGGTTGCGGCTGCTAGGACTTTGAGGTTTGTTACTCGTTTTTGTTGTTGTTAGTGATGGTGGGTTACGATGGATGACGGCGATGGTGATGGACAACAGAACTAAAGCACGGCAGTAGTGGTTAATGGCGTCGGTGATGGATTCCAGTGACGATGTTCGGTTGTGTTGGATCTTTGGTGGTGTTGTTGCTTGCTAATTGGAGTTGTAAACACAATACAAGTAATTTTTAATCCTAAAATCACTATATAAATTGAAAGTCATGAAACCCTAGTTCATCAAAAGTTGTAAATTGGTGATTGTGTTGTGGATTGAGTATAGATTCTAGGTTTATTTGGTGTTTTGATGATCAAATGACTAATCGAATCCATGTTAGTATTGTTAAAAAAATTAGGGTTTATAGGATGTCATTGGAACATGAATTTGCATGCATGATTTTGATGAAATATGATAGATTATGTGTTTAGATAATGAATTGGATGAAGATTGATTAATTGGTTTTGAAATTTCATGATCGTTTTGCCGTATTACTAAAAATAGTAACTTTTTCCCTAGGGATCATGTGAAAATTCATGTTGTGGACATCTAAGAGTTGTTATGAAGTTATTAGCATGCTTGTATAATGTGTTAGACGAATTTTGATCAATTGAACATGGAAACCCGACTTGATTTGGTATGACTTGCTAAATGTGGAAACTTTTTGTCATGAACATTCACTAGGGTGCATGTTTAGTAACTTTGGACATACAAACATGAATAAATTTGCCTATGTAAGATTGCAGGCCGTCTTGTGAAGGGTAAACTAGCTTTTAACATGAAATGGCATTTGAAAGTGTTAGTTGGTTAATAAACCGTTTGCATGAAATTGGTTGTGAAGGAAAAATACAATGTGTGTTATAGTTAATTAGGATGCCATGATGAAAGTATTGTTATGTTAGGGAAACAAAACATGTGAACAATGTATTGTGCTTTGAAATGACCACGCATGCTAGTATGTCATACATTGGAAACCGTAAAGTGATAGTGTGTGTTATTGTCTTGTGTAGCATGCTATGGTTATTGTGTAATAGTTGACATGCTTAGGGAAGTTTGGGAATCTCTAAGATGTTGAATTGTGCAAACATGTTCTAAAAGTTTGTCTTTCCTATAAAGGAAACTTTTATGGAAATAGAAATTTAACTTGCCGAATACTTGTCGTGTGTTGTGGTATGTGAATGAAATATGAACAAGTACATCAAATGTAACATACTTACACTTAATAAATCACCAACGGATCGTGGGTCAACTTGGGTCAACAGAAGTCAACTTTGGTCACACTTGGTCAAAGAGTCAAACTTTTCTAATCTCGCACAAACCGTATGACTATTTGGATGCATAGGGTTCAATGACTCTACATGAACACACATTAATAGACCTACTATTATTTAGGTTGCTGTATTACATTGTGTGCTTTTAAACTGAATTGCTGCGCAACCTAAGGTGAGTTCAATAAACCGTAACAATTACTATTTTATTCTGTTATGGAATGAAAACTTGAACGAACACTTTTACGGATTTACGAATTTTGTATGTCGCATGTCTGGATTAGAGCAACTTTTATTTTGTTCATGAAAGACCGTTAGTATTTGTGAAATAGCGGGGAAATTTTGAGTAGTACTACTGGGTTTGACAAACCCCACCCGGGCTAGTCGCGCTAGCACGACAGAAGGACCTGTCGAACGGGTGTTGAATGACCTAACATACATACAGTACATCCTGATGGGATGTACAAACCGGCAAAATGCACTTGATGTGTACATACGTCAGCTTCGGTTAGATACACACGCCTCTAAGGACATGTGTTGTAGACTAGCTACCTACATTGACATACTTAATTTATATTTCTGCTTGCAACTGAACTTACTTGATTTTATACTTACTATGTGAACTCACCAACCGTCGTGTTAACACTTGTTAGCCTTTCACTTTTACAGGTCATTGAGGTTCAACGCACTTAGGACATGACATGGAGTCACAACATTGGATTTAAACATTTACTTGCATTACAAACCATGTTTTGAGTTTAAATGACTTTTTCGACTGTGTTCAAATATTTAAACTGTGCATTTACTTTTGTCGCGTGTTTGCGCATTTAGTTCCATTTAATACTTTGACATTACATTTCAATTACGCTTCCGCAAACTTTTAAACGATAATTCTATATTAAACTTTCTCATTTAATGTGACACGTATATTTTAAATTCATATAGTGTCGTTTGGTGTAACTAATGACTGAGATCCTGGTTCGTCACACACTTAACGGTAAAACGCCGTTAGTGGATTTTGAGGGTGTGACAATCTCGGTGCAGAACAATTTAATGAGTGGCACCTCACTTGTTTGGCTTGCTTCCTTTGGACTCTCGGCAGCCTTCTCAAGTTTTTTCACCATTTCCTCATGATTCAGCAGGTGACCCCATGCTAGGACGACACTGATGTGTATATATTCAGCAGGTGACCTCACTTGTTTGGCTTGCTTCCTTTGTACTCTGGTCACATCTATTTTTCCTTCTATGCTGAATACCACACTCCTGTATTCATGAGATATGCATGTATCAAATTTAATCAAATAATAACATGTTGTTTACATATAGTTAAGATATACATACCATTCATCCCCTATTCCTGCAAACAAATAGGATGTTATATTCTTTTTCAATGCGGTCACTTCATCTTCTACCTCAACTTTTCTATCCTCATATGCAGAAACCAATATCTTTGACATTTGACTCAGTTTTCTCTTTGCTCTATTCTCTTTTCTCTTTGCTCTATTCTCTTTTCTCTTTGACACTTCATCTGGTACTAATGATATATCACCTTTGATCTTTTGAATGTCAAGTTTAGCTTCATTAGTTGCTCGCATCAACGTAGGAGTTGGTGGTTGTTGTTGTGTACCAACACTTAGTATGGTGTTTTCTTTAATCAACCTTGTTATGTCCGGTACAAACACATTCGCCTCACCATCCACATCAGGACCGGTAATGTTTAAATCAAAAATTGGTTTGGTAACATTTGTTGAGTGTATATCACTTGTCCCCTTCTCCTTCAACTGTTTTGCCCTTTCTTCACTTTTTTTTGCTATTTCTGAATTTTCAAACTCAGACATGAATGAGCAGGTAAAAATTTGAGTCATTGGAGCTTTGCTCACAACAAAGGCACCTATGGGTGTTTGATAAAAAACTAGGACCTTATCACCATCATCCTCACTTCCTGCCACTACTGTCGTTGTTTGTGGTGTCTCATCATACACAGGTTCATCGTTTAACTTGTTTACGTCCAGTGGTGTTTTATCATACACAGGTGACTTATTTGAATGCTCATCCTCAGTTTCATCTCCATCCTCTGATTCAGATGTTTCCATTTTCAGCATGAATCTAATCAAACTTTTTTCTTTAGTACTTCTAGACACTCCAGGTCTTGTGTTTAACCACATGATCCTATTACGATCTTTTTCTGAAAGTAACATCACCTCCTCAAATGTCTTAAAAAACCATTGACTGTTGTCTTCCTGGATTATTGTGAAACAACCACCTTTGTAATCATAGAAAAATTTTATAATTGTCAAAGTTTGCTCACATTTTTCTTGTGACATAACAGAAAGTGTATATTTATCACACATGCCCTTCCACTCATTTTTCTTTACTTTAAGTACCATGCTTGTTGGATACTTATTTGATAACTCCTTGAATACCAACTCTACTTTCTGCAAACAATTGTTAAACTCTTGTAACACATAACTCAATTTGGCATCTATCATATCATCTTCTCTGGATATACCACCTTCACATTCTTTATCAGCCTGTTATGGGTTTATCATCAATGAACAATCATTTACATTGTTGGTGTTTTGTTTGAGAAAGTATTTTTATAAATTTAAAAAATTAAAAGTAGTTTATACCTTATTACTCACTTCAAGTTCTGTTTCCATCTAAATTAAAACATAAAAAACAAAAAATCATATAAATCATATAAACATAAATTTTAAGAAAATATAGTTTTGTCGTTTTTTCTGGTGTTTATAGTATCATAAATAAATGATATACCTCATCTACATCTTTCTCAGCAGTTTGATCTCCATCAACCCCATCACCATGTTTTATTCCATATTCAGCTTCCAACTAATTTAAAGTAAAAGAAATAAAACTCATTAGAACTAAATGTAGGTATGCCGTTATATCTATGGTGTTTTTACAATATGTCTGGTTTTTTTACATGGTGTTTATAGTACCATACATAAATGAAATACCTCATGATATACCTCATCTACATCTTTATCAGCAGTTTGATCTCCATCAACCCCATCAACCTAGAATTGGTGACAGAATCAAGTCAACGTTTAGTTGTAACACAACAGGTATAAAATACATGAAGTGTAAAATAACAAATTTTGGTGTTATACCTCATCTACATGTGTAACCTGAATTTGATCATTGTCCTACGTTGAGAAATAAACATAATCATTATAACATTGAACTAAATACATGATGTTTAACAAGTACCAAACACATGAGATCCATGTTTTACCTGAGGTGGCAAGCTGTATTGCGACACCGCCCTGATCATCAAATGATTTCCAGAACCTGACACCTCAACAAGTTCGTCTTCAGTTTGTTTATAATACTCAATAATGTCTTCCAGGTAAGGATCTACTTCATTTTTCCAGTCAACTTCATCATCATACACCTTCTCACTATCAACATCAACATCATCTTCAGTACGTTTTAATTCTTCCTCATTGAATGTTTCCTCATTTCCCACCACTTCAGGCCTTATATCATCATAGATAGTTAGTGATAGATTTTTCTCATTTTCAACCTCATCCACATCCATTTTCTCTTTAGTTGGTGGTTTTTTCTTCTTCTGACCACTTTCCTTTGGTCCTGCTTTCCTCAATTTAGCTTCAGTGTTGACTAACATCTCACTATTAACATATTCAATTGGGCACATTTTCCTGACTTTATTATTCTCCCTTTCAAGCCCACGTACAAGCACCAACTACATAAATTAAATAAAATTCATGTTAGATATAAAAAATGGTCTAAAGACGTTAAAAAAGAGTTTAAAGAAAGAAATCATACAGCTAGAACAAGTAGTGGCCCACTGAACTTAGTATCGGGTGTCCATGTTGCCCTTGTCCTATTTAAACAGTTGATTAGATAGTCACACCATTTAAGATCTTTAATATCTCTAGCCGTGGTGTTTCTTTTTATGCTTTTCAAGAACCTCAAGTTCACCACACTATTCTTATTTGTTTCACCAACAATTGTGAAAAACCAACCAAAAAATTTATCATGAAATATCTTCCAGTCACATCCATTTTGCTGACTCTTTCAAAAAATCCTAAGACATATGGCCTCTTTGCCCAATCTGTCCCTCCAAATTGTTGTCTCCATTCATTGATAGCTTCACATTTCACATGTGGCCTTCTATCCACAACATCTGTTTTCCCAATTGGGATCCCCAACACCTCATTAACCAATGCTGGTGTTACTCTGATAACTTTCTTTCCAATATTTAGTGTAGCATTTTGGTGATCATAATTCTCAACCAACCAAAATGCTAAAGCAGTCGGGACATTCTCCAACTGAAGATATAACACCCTACCAAATCGCATCTCCACAACTGTTTTCCACTGCTCTTTAGTAAAGGTTTCGAACCAGCCACTTAGGTTGTTCAGAGCACATCGGGGTAGTATTCTTTCACCCGAAAACCTTGAATAACATTTTGCCTTTTGAGCCTTATGTATTTCAGAGATTGTTGGTTGCTTAACAAAATCATCAGCATCATCACAACTCACTGTTTGTGGTGTTTTTCTTCCTCTCTTCATTGCTGGGCTTTTCATGGTGTCTCTCCCTGTATCTTCTTTACTTTTCATGGTGTTTTTCACCTTCTTAACAAAATCATCAGCATCATCACAACTCATTGTTTGTGGTGTTTTTCTTCCTCTCTTCATTGCTGGGCTTTTCATGGTGTCTCTCCCTGTATCTTCTTTACTTTTCATGGTGTTTTTCACCTTCTTAATGTCTGACATCCTCGATTTCATGGCACTTTCTAATGTTTTGCGTTTCATAGTTTTCACTTTGCCAGGACTAGTATGTGTTGTTTTTTTGTTTTCTGCAGTATCATCTGCAGTACAGAATGATATATGTTACAACAAGAGTATAAAAAATGTACAACTAAACTAAAGGTTACCATTATCATCCAAAACTATTGGATTTTCAGGTGCATTTGTCCATTTGAATGAACTGCTAATGGCTATTCGTTCACTCCTTCTACCTGTCATATGTTGTATATAATGTCATAACAACATAATTGAAGCAACAACGCATAACACCATAATATAAGATAATAACATATAACACCATATGTCAGGTAACACCATGGTTACTATGCATATCACACCATACTTTAAAAAACACCATAATGTATAATAAAAACAAATAATACCATACAATAATATTATAACAGAAACGATACCATGCACATAACCATATCATACTATTCTAAATAACACCATAAATTTGAATGTGTGCGCTTATTGTAAACAAATAGTTCTTTATCCATCTCCTCGTAGTGACGTTGATTTTCAACCGGTTGTTAAAACTACAAGAGGCACAACATCTATTAGTAAAACTCACAAAGAAATCAATATTGTCTACAAACGCATATGAATGTTGGAATAAACGCCTAATGTTTACCCGTCAACAACCATCGTTATAACCTAAAGTATAGCCGTAATGTACTAATTGCTTATTGTTGAAATTACCTTATGTCGTTGATTTCCTTTTTGAGTGTTAGCAGTCGAAGTGTTCTTCAAGTAAAAAAGACGACCTATTTTTGAAGCGACGTGGTGTTCTTCAAGTAATAAAACAGACTCCCTATTTTTGTTACAAATCGCCTCAATGTAGGAGTTGATTGAGAAATAAACAGACTTCCTAAAATAACGCCCCAAATTGCTTAATATTTGTCTTTTTGATTTTTAGGTTGAAAACGCATAATAACTAATTTACCCCAGAACTATATGTCGCGTCAGCAAGAACATCATAATATTTACAAAAACGCCACCGCATTAATCTGGGCCGCTGACATCCAGATCCGACGCCCCAAAATCCTTCTTAGCGTTTTTATAGTTTTTGACCTTTTTAGAAAATCTCTCCTCTATATATATAGGGGAAGTTTCATTTGAGAATAACGAATATTGCGAGAAGAAAAAGAAATAGCTAAATTCTTCATTTTTTCAACAAAAAACGTTTTTAACATACAAAAAAATGATAAAAATGCAATATTTATTCATTAACTTTGAAATTCAAATAACAAAATTGAATAAATTTTGTTTATTAGTTAAACCTACACATGTGGAAGTCATGTGTAGGTTATGTTACTTACACATAATCTTCTCATGTGTAGGAAAATTTAAAACGCTAAAAATACATATGTAAAAAATATTTTAATGATATTTTTTAGTTTATACCTTAAACATTAGTAAATTTATTTAAAAAACAAAAAGATTGATAAGTTTTTTAGTGATTTAGGTTTCTTCTTTTTCTTCTCGCAATATATGAGTCTTCTCAAATGAACTTCTTCCTATATATATATATATATATATATATATATATATATATATATATATATATATTATATTGGGATTTGTTATTATAAATCGTATTTATTTAGTATACTTAAATATTTTTGAGATACAATACAATTGATTAAATATGGCGGGAATAACGTAGAATCCACTGTATTTATTAATAATAATAACGAGCGTTACATTTTAAAGAAGTAAATATGATTACATATAAAAGATAAAACAATCTCGGGTTCGAGTCAGACATTCGGATTCGGGTTCAGGGAAAATGTCACAGTTTGTCTTATGTATCTTGCTGATTTATCGTTTTGTAAACTTTTTAATTTGTTGATTCTAATAGGCGTTGGAGATGACCTATCATGCCATCATCTTAACTATTGCTACCTCTATCATCATACTCAAGGTATATATAATATATTTATAATAGTTCATGAGATGAAGTTTGGTTTTTCTAAAGCGTGATGAATCTCATACTTTTTCTTTTTCCTAGGCTTTCATCACCGGTTTGCAAGAGACTAGAGAACCTGATTATGATGTGCCCCTCGAGGAGATGACTCCTGCACATAGCCGCATAGCTGCTGCTGATTACAGAGTTAAAACTCCTATAATTCCTCTTTTCACCCCTTTATTACAAAAGTTTGACCTTAGTCTTTCTCTCATTACCAACAACGTACCTTTCTTGCTTGTTGATGAACTTTCCTCTGCCAGAAAGCCCGTTGATATAAAAGCACCAGCTTCATTGGTTAAAAAATAGTATCCCCCCAGAGAACAAAAAGTTTCTTCTGTCAAAAAACAATCAGGTCCTTCTGATAGCAAGCTGTCAATTCCATCCACCACAATAATAACAAAACCGATAATTCCATATGATAGAAAACCTAAAATTCCTTTGAGAAAACAACATGTATCTACTGCCAGAAAACAACCAGACCTGTCTACCAGTGAGCCGTCGATTCCATCCACCAGAAAACTCATAAAACCAGTAGTTCCCTTCGATAGAAAACCGAACATTTCTTTGAGAAAACCACTTGTTTCTTCTGGCAGAAAACAACCCTCTTTCCTTCTTGTGAGCAGTCCGTTCCATCCACCAGAAAAGTCATACAACATGCAGTTCCTTTTGATGGAAAACTGAACACTTCTCTGACAAAACAACCATTATCTTCCGGAAGAAAACCCGGTCCGCCTACCAGTGAGCTATCGACTAGAAAACCATCCGCTATCACTAATAGAAAACAGAAAATTACCCCGACAATTTGTTTACCCAAAAAAACAGCCTATTCTCTCTACTAGTGAGTTTTTGTTTACATCCACCAAAAAACCAATGGTTGTCTCTGTACAATTTATAAATGCACTGACATGAAGTGATATATGTATGCAAATATTCAAATTGAGGGTTTCAAAGACTGTGCATGTCAGATGTCTTTCATTGACTAAGGGATTATTTTCTAGATTGCATGCTTTAAACACACGCGTGATAACATCAAAAGAGAATTACCATTATGTGCAAAATTTCAATCAAACCCCATATTTGAGGATTGCAGATCCATAAATAATAAATAAACTAAGTAGAAAATCTGAAGAACATAGATCTGAAAAAACGATCCGGAATTCGAACATAAATAATGAAGAACACAAACTATAAATCAACGATGGTGAAATCTCATGAAAGGCGTGAACCAAATTGTTACAGATCTGGGGGTTTTAGCTTTGGAATTGTTGAAAAAATTGTTAAGAATATCATATCTGAAATAGATCTGGAAGATGAATATGAAAAAACGAGAACAGATCTAGAAGACGAAAATGAAGAATGAGATGTAACTGCTATCTAGTCCCATGGATGGCGCCAATGTTGAAGCGTATTTTCCGGCATACCTTAGTCTAAGACCAATGCTTCTATAGAATTGTATAACAGTACGTACGTCTCTATTCTCAAAGTCATCTTAGATCCGAATGAAGAACTAAAAAACATTAAACCTAATGTTAGAGGGCCCAAGGAGCCAAAGGCTCCGAGGACACTCCGACGCTCAAGTCAAGTCGGGGCCTCAATCATGGTGTGTGTAAAATTGTGTGAAAAGAAAGAGTAAGGAGTAGAGAGAATCCAACATTTGTTTTGGAGAAGATGGCTTCTATTTATAGGAGCCTTAAAGAGGAACCCTAATGGGCCTTCACATTTGGACTTGTTAAAGAGTGTGCTTTAGGCCCGTTTAGGAACATACCTCGACAACTTCAAGCTTATATGACATTCTTAAGAGTTTATCTCACAATAATGATTTTTTATTTATAACATGTATATAAAATATATTATAATAACACTAATTACATTTTTGGTCCCCTAATATTTTGGAGAATTCTAAAAATTTAAAAGTATTTATATTTTTAATCGTTTACTACAAGAGGTGTCCATAAGTCAGTTTATACATGATAAGGTATAAAAATGAAATTTATGGATAAAGTTAATAATAACATACAATTAAAGACCTTAGTGTTTTATAAATTTACCTAACTTTTTATACAATTTTTTTAAAAATAAACTACATCCTAAAACTGAGCACTTTTATTCTTTTTAATTTGAGTATAATATTGCTATACTAAAAATTTATTTTTTAAAAATATATCATGTGTTTCGGTTTATCACCTTTTTGTGGTTTCAGGGCCGGCCCATAGGGTGTGCGGGGTGATCGACCGCACAGGGCACTCGATTGACGGGGGCACCCAAAAAAAAAAAAAAAAATTTATATAATTTTTTTTTTTTTATAAATAAGCCTGGATAAGTGTTAAAAGCCCACTGCATAAATAAGCCTCCTAAGTGACAAGCCCACTGCAGTACCCATTCACCACTTAAAGCCCACAGCCTACCCCCCTGCGCGCGGGTAGGTGCTAGAGTAAAACATGACAAAGGAACTTAACATGCCATGAATGCTTGAATATATAAACTAAGAATTTTTGTTTCTCCACTCCAATGTGGGACAAAGTAAATAACACAAAACTTTGGTTAAAAAATTAGTTTATATAATTTAGTGCGTTGATGTTTCGGGTTAGGGGGCATTTTTTTCTTGTCTCGCACAGGGCACTCGATTCCTCGGGACCGGCCCTGTGTGGTTTGTATATGTAAAGTATAAAAAATATATCATGTGTTTCGGCTTATCACCTTTTTTAAAAAATATATCATGTTTTTCGGTTTAAAAATATACACATGATGATTATCAAAAGAAACTTGAACGTATTTGGAAGGTCAAGCTATCGATCAACCTTCTTTTACTTCACACTCGAGATTTATCTTTGGTCTAATATCACACTCGTGGTTTATCTTTGCTTTAATATCAATTTGAAAGTGAATAAACTGCATTATTAATGTTGCAACAGGTTTTTGTCTAGCTGGTTGAAAAATGCAAGAAACATGAAGCTTCTCCTAGGGTTAGTTGCGGATTGGTTATTGACATATCGGGCTGAAGCGTCCTAAGTATATATGCATGAAATAAGGTAAATTAGCTAAAAATAATCCCAACTAACACCTATTGGCCGAGAATAATCCCAACTCAGTTTATTCCCTCCAGTGGTCCCAAATCCAACTTTTTTGGCCTCTAGTGGTCCGCCGTTAAGTGCACTTAACGGCCGTTAATTTTTTTTTGATTTTTTTCGAATTTCAAAACAAGGTTTTATGGAAATTGATCGGGAGTAGTATACGATTCAATTGATGTAAACCTTACTTCGAACTGATGTTCCAAACGACAAAACCGTCTTCAATCGGGTGTTTAAAACCTAACGGTGCTTTAACCGGATATCAAAATAAAACCATTTGGAGCAACAATTGGAAGTAAGGTTTACATCAACAGAATCGTATTCTCCTCCCGATCAAAATCGCTAAAATATCGGTTTGAAATTCGAAAAAAATAGAAAAAAAGTTAACGGCCGTTAAGTGCACTTAACGACGGACCACTGTAGGCCAAAAAAGTTGGATTTGGGACCACTGGAGGGAATAAACTGAGTTGGGATTATTTTCGGCCAATGGGTGTTAGTTGGGATTATTTTAGCCAATTTGCCATGAAATAATAATATGAATATGCATGCATGGTCATATAAGTAACTAGTATTTTGAGTAAATTGTAAAAAATAGTCTCGGAGTTTGTACCAATTCAACCAAAATAGTCTCTGCGTGTGTAAAATACTAAAATTGGATTATGGAAATATGTATATTGATTTTTAGCATATGAGGTTTATATATACATACACAACTGTAACCATATTATAACTACCTAACCCTAACTATAACCTAACTAACGGATTAACGGTGTTACCACCGTTAACCTAATTACTGTGTGCGCTTGCTTAGAGTTGTTGGCTCTACACTACTGCTAAGCAGGTTCGATTTCCTGTTTCGGTAGGTGTTTTTAAAGTTTGTTTGTTTTAACCATGTGACCTGCATAATGTCTTTATATTGCAGTGTCAGTATTGTTTGTCCATTTATTTGAATTTAAGTTGTCTTTAACGTGAAACGGGTTATATATGTAATTGATTTGGTTAAATGGCTCAGCTGAGTGAACGAGCTCTTTCTGTTTTCGGAGGATTTTACTCAGATATATACTGAGTATGACTGTATGAATGTTGCCAATTGTTTTAACTTCAATGTCTGCTGGTGTCTCATTAAATGTAATGTTTTGTGTAGTGTAGTGTTTTCAGGGAATTAAGTATGTTTTGTTGATTTGATTGCAGGTCTGAGTTGTTATTTCTTTGGGGTTGTTTTTGTGTGTTTGGTCATTTATTACAAGGTTCGCCGTTTGGTTTCCATGCTGAATATCTTAATTTCGACGTTTTTTTAGCTTGTTAACAGAGAAGTATCTTCATGCTTTTTGAAAATGTCACTACTACTAGTTTAATAGTATGCATTATTTTCTGTACTATTTATCTAAAGTGTGTACACTTGCATATGGTATATATTCAAGGTATCATGTTCTTCCTTAGATAATTGCAACCTATAAATGCACCCTTCCTGTTTATTATGTTGACTAATCTTTCATTTTTAAATTTTAACAATAAACAAAATGCAGCGTGTGCATCGCCACGATCGCAGAGGTCATCACCACTACAAAACAGCCAAAATGCACACTTAGTAACCAATGAATCAAGAACAACAGTAATCGCATATCACGCGACAATATCTTTCTAGTGGTTTCCAACGAATCAAGAACAACAGTAATCAAGAACAACAGTAATCGGATAATATTACATAAAAATAATACATTTTTTATAATTAGTGGTTTCCAAATGTGTTCCACTAATTATGTATCGACACAACTGAGAGCAGAATATTATCAAAAGAAAGGTTTCTTTTTTAAAATTAAATATACTCTGATGATAAAATTACAATAACTGATGAAAATGTAATACAAACAACAATATGTTTGTAATAAGCACATACATTGATGACACAGATGATTTATAAACAAAAGCATCTCCTGAGTCATACTATTATACTAGACTAGATACTGTCTCCATCTAAGAGCTAAACTCAAAAACAAAAATCTACTAACGCTTTGAAAACAATACCAGAATCAACATGGACATTGACACAGCAATTTTGAATCCTGAGCTTTCCCAAAAGTTATGGTTATCACCATTCCCACCATTCCTTGCTGATGATAGTTCATCTCGTAGTTCCTTCATAGCTTTATCCCGCTTCTCTCCCATCTGTAACGATAATAATTTATCTAAACCAGTCAAGCAGGTTATCAATGAGCTGTTTTATCAAGTTGTAAAAATGGTTCATAAATGGTTTGTAATAAACGGGTTGATAATAATGTAAACACATTGGCAGGTCAACAAAACAAAACCTATGTATTAAACTAGTTGGATGTGACAAACCAAAATCTAATCTTGTTTAAGACCGTTTTAAAAAATTGTCACCCAAGTAAGGTTCAAGAAAAGGTTGGGCGTGGATCTGGCTGGTGTGTTCGCTAACAAACCAAACCAAGCTGGCTCGTGTATTTTTATAATTTGCTATTTTTACATATGTTTATAACATTATAATATTAATAACATAAATATATATATATATAAATCTTTTTAATTGTTTGTCTTAACTCATTGAACCAATGATATTCATCATATGAGAAAAATAGTTTTAGAGATGTTCTATATTTATACCCAACAAAATCCCACTTGGCAATAAGGTCAGAGGTATTTTCTTCATTAGGAAATGTCAAAATAACCATATGGTTAACCGATAGTGAATTTATGTTTACAAAGAAAGTCGAGCAGGCTCGGCTCGTGTATACCCAAGGCAATTTCGATCTAGCTTTTTTCTATCAGGCCGCAAGCTATTTAAATGGGCATGGGCCAACACCCTACTAAGAGATAATGACTAAAGAACCTTCATATTTGCAAACAAGTTAAAAAAACTAAGATGTGTATATAGTTCAAGTAGCAATTGAACTTACCCTTTGAAGTTTTCGGGTTTGAGCCCGAGCTTCATGAAGACAGAACTCCAGTTTAAGAACCCTTTTCTTCAAATCCTGATCGGCTCTACGATGTTTCTCCAACTGTCATATAAAAGAATGTTACTTTTAACTTATTGCCACATCCTCAAAAAGCAATTTGAAACAAATATGCAAAAACTATATACATACTTGGGACTCAAGATCCTTGGTTTTAAGTTTCCAATGTGCAGAAGTAACCCTTATTTCATCTCTAAGCTTTGCAATTTCTTCATCTTTGTCTGATAAAAGTTTGTTCATTTTCTCGAGGTTTCTAGGTGAAACCTCATCAAGAATCCTCCTGAGTTCACAGTTATTACTGGCACCAGATTTGGCTAGAGCTTGCATGATGTCATGCTCGACCCGCATGACTTCATCTTTTAATTGTTTTTGTGAAGATTCGCGTGATTCAAGATCTTTGCGCAAAATATCTAACTGCTCTCCCAGCTTATTTACACGGGCTTCGTGCTCTCTCAGTGACTGCTCCTTTTCATCCAGTTCCTTTAAAAGCGTCTTGCACTGAAGCTGTGCAGATTGAGCTGAAGCTGCACTTGCTTCTGCTGTTGCTTTTGTTGATGTAAGCTGTGATGTGAGATCATCCAAATCACGTAGGTACTGCAATGCATCAATATCAAGTTACATGATGATTTGAAAGTGATTATGTATTTATGTGATATTGAAGAGTCAATAGTGTGATAAAACTAGTAAATTAGTGTTTGGATGTGCTTCCGCTGTCTCGAGTTGTAACAATCACATGATCAAACTTTGAGTTTTTTTGGCAAAGAAATATATATATCCCTAGAACCTACATAATATCATATTTACCCGACAGATTAAACTAATATCAGAAATAAAAATACTTCCAGATTTCATATCTACCCATTTCAAAAGATACATTGACCATTAAACCCTATTCTTTCTCCTTACACCCCAAGCAAATTTCAAATGCATAAATTTGATATACAGATTAGTTTTGTTAAGAAACCGAACACTAAGATCAGGATCAAAATATGTTATCTAAATATTAACTACAGAGTATTGTGATTCAAGTCAATATAATCAAATAATCATCTTTAGTATGCAAATCCAAAGACCTTAACAAACAACCAACAGACTGTAATTTTACGTAGTTCCTCATATGAACATCTGCATACGAAAATCCAGAAAGTGATTCATACCACAAGTTAAACTAAGAAAAGCCTTTAGTTAGGTTGGATCATTTATTTCAGAATGTAGAACCATGCTCAATAATTGTGAATATGCATACATTCAAGGCACTGAAGATCTAGCAATATTTCTGGGTCCATGTAAATTTATTGTCTTATTTATGACCTCGACTGACCGGCATTTGCAATTAACTCAGAAGCATAACCACAGACTTCATTTGAACAATATACAACAAGATGCATTTTCTACAAGAAGTTGTTATGTTACTTAGTTACCACCAACAGATGGAAGATTAGAATGAAACCAAGAAGTTAAAATTTAAAGATAAGATGGTTTTGATAAATCATAATCATTTACCCACAAAAGCCATACCTAAACTGCACCCATTATTGATCTTATATTCTTATCTACAAAACCCCACAAGAAATTATAAGTGGAACATATGGCCAAAATGAGTAATTTCCAGATTATTTAAGATTTGCAAAAGACAAAACTTTTTGAACCATTCATAACATAATACAAAGCCATAAAGTTAAACAATAATACACTACTTTTTCAAGTAAAACAATAAAAGATTGTCTTGACAACATACACAAGTTTGAATCTTTAAACTAAAAAAGATCAAATCAAGAAAAAACTACATCAAGAACTAGTCAATTTCTTTTTGAAAAAGTCAAACCTTTGCAGCATCAGATGATGATGCTTGAAGCTGTTGATTTCTCTCATCTAAACTCTTTTGCAATCTTGCAATCTCTTCTTCCATGTGTTTAGCTCTAGCTTCTGCTTCCTGTCACAAAAACAAATCAGATCAACCAAACCAAAACAAACCATGTTGTTGACTTCATTTCAAGAACCAAGAACTAACAACACATGCCTGTCTTGTTAATGATTCTTTAGCAAATGATTGTTCTTGAGTCGATAACCGAATTCGAACATCCTTAAGCTCAGCTGCAAGTGACACAACATTCCTCCTAAAGCTTTGTTTTTTCTCACTCAGATCCCTCAACAATGGATCAATCTCAACACCAGACATGATTTAATCAAAACAATTGATTCAAATTTGAAGCTGTAAGATCAAGATTTAGGCCCATGAAATTAAACAACCCTCTTTCCAATAGTCAACATGTATCTTGTGAGCAAAAAAGCAACACCTGTGACTGCTTTTAATTCAAAAACAAGTCAGATCAACTAAACAAATAATTTATACATATGCTGTTTTGTTTATATATTAATAAAAATTAAAATCAAAAATTGAAACTGAATAATAAATAATAAATAAATAATTCAAATGAAGCTGTCAATTCTAAGAAAATTAAATAAAAGACATCACAGCCGCACATTTGGCATAATTGAAAAACAAGGCCTTGTTCATATCAAACACATCTCCTACACGTGAAAAAATTAATTAATTAAATAAAACGTCACTTAGATCCAAACTGATTAACATTGCTAATGAATATTAAAATAAAAAATTGTAATTGTAATGAAGGATAAAAAGAAGAAGATGAAATTGAAAAACAATTTGGGGATGAAAATGGATGATGGAAATTGAAAGATGTAATAAGTGTTAATTACCTTTGATTTGAGGTGCGAAGAAGAAAAACAAAGGAAGTGTTGAAAGAAAGAGATGAGGTTAGGTTAGGTTAGGGTTAGGGTTAGGGTTAGGTTGAATTAGGTTCGGGATGAATGACAAAAGCCGAAGCTATAAATTGAGCGCGGCAAAATCAAAATTTTGGAGTAGACATGATGCTTTACAAGGTGGTGTTTGTCATTATTCATGTGTTATGCAACTTTGCAAAAGCATGTCCTCTATATTAAATTCATTTCTTGGAGGTTAAACTTTAAACAAGTAAATTTTGTGAATGAATTATTTTTTATTTTTATGTTTTTAGACCCTGCTTTGTAGGAGCTAAATAACATTTGCCGATAAAAAAGTATGTGGTTTAGTGATAAAAATTTGAGTAAATTACATTTGTTGGCCTTTATAATAAGTCGAATTACGGATCATGGCCTTTATTTTAAATTTTTACACTGGTTGGCCTTTATATAAATTTTTCTCACGGTTTAGGGCCTTTAAGTTAACGAAAGTTAAGTTTTCCCGTTAAATCAAGGGTATTTTAGTCATGGGTCATTTCTGTCAATATTAAAACTCTTTTTAATTGTTTTAAAACAGAAAATGCCAAACATATAAACTTGAGGGGCTCTAAATGTAAATAAACTATAAACTCATCTTCTCTTTAACTAGAAACGTTTCCGGCTAACTTTCAACAACACAATTGAATTAAACACCTAACACATTCAATCTCTTACATCTATTCAACAAACAATTAAAACAACAAATCAGTTTCAAAATCAACAACAATTTCACCACAATTGAAAATTTTCATCGATCCTTACGTTAACAAAACGTTGATGAAATCCGCCGGAGATCCGGCTGTAGATCCATGTTTGGACAGAATAAACAAAACGATGTCGTCTGGAAGCGTATTGAACACATCACACTGAGTGAGTCTTTCTGGGATAAGATGTCAACTGTTCATATTGATTTTGACGCTTTTGGCCGAAAAAGCGTGGGATTAGGGTTGTTGGGTCGGGTGTTTTAAATATATTACAGTTCTAGTCACTGGGGTTTTGTTATTGTTGTTTATTAATTTATAAACTTTAAGAACGGGTTTTAAAGTTGACAATTTTAACCCAAATTTAATTTAACTTAAACCTAACTAACAAATTTAATCTAGTCAACTTTAATGAATTTATAAAACTTATAAAAGTATATTTATGTAATTAGACTGCTTTTGATGAGGATAGATTTCATTCCTTGGTTATGAACTTGATAATTTTTATAAATTTCACTTTATAAATTACAAACTTATTATTTTAGAATTTATCAATATAAATAATGCTTTATTTAGCATCGTTAAATAAATAAATTTGAATAATAATAAGTTCACTCATTATATATATTAATAATTTGAAAAGTTGATAAATAGTAAATATATTTGTTTTAGGCTTTTGACACATGTATTTTGGTTCTTTACAATTATAGTCCCTCTTATGTTCTTGTTCTAATAAGATGCATGTTTATATTTATATACTACTAATAGGGAAGGTCGGTGCTTTGCACCGGCCTCTCCCGTCCCACCACGTCGCGTTTCAACTTTTTCATACTTTAACGTATTAACGGTTTTAATCTCCGACTTATAACGCATTGACGGTTTTAGTCCCCGTCTTTTTCTAATTGTCATTTGAGCTCCTGATGAGTTTTTGATAAGTTTTCGACTTTGCTCTCTTACTCTACTTTAACATATGGTACGACTTTCATCATTTTTTAACATGTGACACATTAAGTTTTTGCGTCGTGACGTACGGGGTATGAGATTTTTTTTTCAACACATATGACGAAGTCAAATACACAAGACTCGACTGCGTGACCCGGCCGCTGCAACGCACGGCCTGGTGTTCAATCTAGTTCTAATAACAATAGTACCACTCATGTTTTTTAATATATTCTCCTTAATTTTAATTGAAAAACCAAATGATTTTAGTGAAATTCAATAGTTAAGTTTTTTTGTTTTTAATTTTTATTCTATTAAAAGTGTGACATCAATAGAATCATTTAATATAATCAATTTATCAGCCAGTATATATATGCTTGCATAACATAACAGACCATTTATTTTCAAAGAGAAATATACCACAACCTGCTGATCGATAGCAGGACTCTAACTCTGACCTAGTTTTATTAATAATGAAAACTACATTGATCATCTGAATGAGTTGGGTTTCAATTTCAAGGTGCGTTTAGTTCGGGGCAAATGTTACACACATGAATTTAATATCACACAATTAGGTCTTTGCTCATGCAAAACAGAAGATACGATGATATTAAAAATCTCTAGGTCTTTGCTGATGCTAAACAGAGGAGATAGTGTGAAAAGTAATCTGAGGTCCTTGCTTACGTAAAACAGAGGAGCTACCGAATGTTTTAGAATCAAACTCAGATACTAAGTCGGACCTTGTGTGTATCGGGACATCATACAAGTATTCAAATAGATGTTATACTATTCTAAGAAGCGTTTTTCTATCTAGGTCATACAATTTAGTTCAAGTGTGTCACACACAAATTATTTTTCAGTCAAAGAGAGCCTACCGACATACCATATCCAAACCTATCCTTTTCAATCTTATTCCTTACACTTGTTGATTTAAACCTAAGAAACGTATGATACATATCACTTCCCACAAACTGCAGACAAACTCAACTAACATGAAACTCAAATTCTATTTACATTTACTTCCCGGACTTTTTTTTATATATATTTTTATAATTTTTACTCCCCCTAAATTTATGCATATAAGAAAAAACTAAACTAGAAAACTATGTACAAGTTTAATCCAAAACAAACATCCAAAAACATCATTAGAGTTCAAAACTTATCATGTTAAAAGTTGAAACAATCTCAAAGTCGCTCAGCTCAAATAGATATGTCAAGAAATTTCAAACATGTCAAGCTGAACTAAAGAACCAGTTGAAGTCATACATTCTATGCTGATTTTACCTCCCTTATTTCAAGCAACATCAATATAACCACCACTTATAGACACGACATCATATACTTTGGTAATGTCGAATGTTAGGTGTTTGGAACAATTATTGTCAACTTGCCAAGAGTTGTTGACATTCTCTCTAGGTCGTCCCTGCAAAAAAGGAGACTATTTAGAACAAGGTACCCAAGGCATCACAGTCTTGAGAAATCCCGCAACATCAATGTAAGATACCTCCTGCAAGAACACATTCATATTATCAATTATCACAAGCGAGGGTGTCTTGTTCTTAACTTTCAAATGAGTATGTGCTTTTGAAGTAGATAGTAGGCTTAACCACCTTTGGAACAACTTTGGATGGGTGAGAGTTAGGTTTTGTAACCTTGGTGCTTTGGTTGCAACTGACTTAACCACCTTCAATTGTGGTTTAACAACAAGAGTGGCCACTTAGGCATGGTATTTGCCTTAGGATTTAAGACTGATTTAATCGTCTTTGGTTATGACTGTTTGGTTTTGCTGGGAACAACCAATTTAACATTTGTATTTATTTTCTTTTGTGATTTAATCCAAAATTCAGATTTACTTTTATTGTAAACTATTAGATCATATTGGTTTAAGTATAATATAGTCTTAGTTAAGGATAGTTTGTGTAAATATGAGATTACTATATAATCTCTCCTTTGTACATGTTTACCTCAACACAATTACAATACAATCACAATTACACACACATTAAGGTGTTTGTCTTGGTATCAGAGCCAGACCACCTTCCTCCTCCGCGTCACCACCGCGTACCTCGCCGGAAAAGTCGCCGGAGCTACTTTACTACCATCAAAACACATACACATCTTCATTACAACATTCTAAACAATCCTATCGGATTTGTTTCCTCCATTTCCATCTCTACAAAGCTCAAAATTGAGTTTTGCTGTTTTTACCCTAATTTTCTGTCAGATCCGCCGTTTTGCGACACTAGTTTGCGACACTACCATTGAACGAAAGTTCTGTCTTGTCTTGCGACACTGTGCTTGCGACACTCTCTTGAACGAAAGTTCTGCTTTGCGAAATTACACATTTTGCGACACTACCATCTTTTTTGCGACACTACATTGCGACATTACACTTTTTGCGACACTACCATGTCAACCATTGAACTTTTTACTACTCAACAAAAGGCATCTCACAACTCTCACAAATTTGCTTTTACCCTTTCCCCTACCAACCATGGCTACTGGAAACGTATGCTTGAGCCATTTCTCATTACCAACAACCTTTTTGGTTATATTGATGGTTCCATTACTTGCCCAACTCCTACAATAACTACTACATCTCCAGCAACTACTGCTCAACCATCTACCACTACTGTTACCACCAATCCTAATTACACCACATGGAAACATAATGATGCACATGTTCAATCTGTCATCATCTCCACTGTTTCTGAGGCTGCCTTCTCTCATGTTCAGGGCGACACTGCTCGTGATCTCTGGCTCAGCCTTGAATATGCTTTTGCACCCAACACTGCTTCTAGGGAATACACCCTAAAACTTCAACTTCTAAAGCTTCAAATGAAAGGAGATGAAACCCCTCTCAACTATCTTGGACGTGTTCAAGATTATGCCACTGCTTTAGCCAACATTGGCCAACCAGTAACTGATAAAGACCTTGTTCTTTACTCCATTGCTGGTCTTCGTGAGGAATACAACAATCTGAAAACCACCATCCTGGGTCGCTCATCGCCTCTCTCCTTCAGTGAACTCCATGGTCTTCTATGTGACCATGATTACATGATTAACAAACATTTAGAAACTGCCTCTCCTGCAGATTTTACCACCACTTTCAACCAATCTCTCCCACCAATTCAAGCCTTACAACAACTTGCTTCTCAACTTGGGTTTCAAATGACCCTGACCAACCAACCAGTTCAATCACCACAAGCTTTCTACAGTGCTAGACCTAATCAATTCCGTCCCAACTACAATCGTGGTCGTCGTGGTGCTTCCCGTGGAAATCAAAACTTCTCCACCAGAGGACGTGGTCGCTCAGACTACCGTCCAAACTTCAGTTGGGCCTCCACACAAAACTCTGTGCACAGTTTCTGCAATCGTTGTGGCATAGGCCATCTCCCAAATGATTGCCCGCATCGTGATCCATCTGCCTCTCGCCAAAATGCTTCCGCCAATTATGCAAATGCCAGATCAAATCACAGTGATCAACGATCAACCTCAGGCAGCACCTGGTACCCTGACACTGGTGCAAACAGTCACGTGACACCAGATCTCTCCAATCTTGATTACAGTGAACCCTACTATGGTAATGACTCACTCCACGTTGGTGATGGTAAGGGACTTCCCATTTTTCATATTGGTTCTACAAAATTTTATTCACCAAACAAAACTCTATCTATTTCTAACACTCTTCATGTTCCTTCTATTCGTAAAAATCTTCTTTCTGTTCAACAATTTTGTTTTGATAATAATGTTTATTTTGAATTTCACTCTTCTTATTTTGTTGTTAAGGACGAGTCTACACATACCACCCTTCTAACAGGACCTAGTGATCAAGGCCTCTACACTCTTCGTCTTCCGCATCTCCAATCCATCCATAAGACTTCCTTCTCTGCAACTCGGACGTCCTCGGATGTTTGGCACCAGAGATTGGGTCATCCACATGCTCGTCTTTTTAATTTTATGATGTCTAGTTTTAATCTTCCTGTTTCTACGTCTTTATCTTTTGATACTTGTACTGCTTGTCATTTAGGCAAATCATCTAAATTAACATTACCAAATTCTACTTTTAATAGTACTTCAATTCTTGATTTAATTTATTGTGATGTTTGGGGTCCTGCCCCTGTCTTGTCTTATGATGGCCATAGGTACTTCATGTTGTGTGTTGATCATTACACTCGATATATGTGGATTTTTTCATTAACTCACAAATATGATGTTTTTTCCAAATTTAAATCTTTCGTCACCATGGTTGAACGTCAATTCAGCACAAAAGTCAAACACGTTCAAACTGACTGGGGTGGAGAATTCCGACCTTTAACATCTTTCTTTGCATCCCTTGGCATCATTCATCAGCTTTCATGTCCTCATACCAGTGAACAGAACGGTATAGTCGAACGTCGTCATCGTCACGTTGTTGAAACCGGTCTCACTCTCATGGCACAATCTGCCATTCCCAAACGTTTTTGGCATTTTGCTTTTGATACTGCTGTCTACCTAATCAACCGAATGCCATCCCGCACTACATCTCGCATTTCACCATTCGAACACATATTCCACCGCTCCCCCAACTTCAACTACTTACGAGTTTTTGGTTGTCAATGCTTTCCCCATCTACGTCCATACAATCCTCACAAAATGGATCTCCGCTCTACCCCATGTATCTTCCTAGGGTATAGCTAGTCTAATCATGGCTATCGTTGTCTTGACCCTATCTCAGATCGAATCTACATTGCTCGTCATGTTCGTTTTAATGAGCACTTCTTTCCCTTTTCCCAATCTCAACTACCATCTACACCATCTCCCGTCGATAACACATACACCTCTTTTTCTGAATACACCAACATTCCGTTTGATAATCCAACACCTACTCCTACACACATCACTCCTCCATCATCACCTTCTACTCAACAACCTCCATCCCCTCCCATTACACCTTCTTCCTCCTCACAATCTTCTATACCTCACCCTCCTCCTAGGACTTGTCCTCCTAATCTTCGTCAAAATCCTAAATCCCGTGTTCCTTACAGTCCCACTAACAACCATGTTTCTACCTCCCCCACCACCATTCCCACGTCCTTTACCATCGCAAACCAACACCCGGAGTGGCGTCAAGCCATGGCCGAGGAATTTACTGCTTCAATTAAGAATGGAACGTGGTCACTTGTACCACCGCCCCCTAATACTAATGTTATTGATTGCAAGTGGTTATACATGTGACACCCCGCCCGGTGGCGGAAAACACCGGGCTGTCATAGAATTGGATATCCGTAGTAAACAAAGCACATGGTATTACTTTTATTAAAGTCTAATAATTGTTATCATAAATTTGGCAAAACCCAAGTCTTAAATGCGAAACGACAAATTTATAACAGCAGTAAATGAAATAGTCAGTTTAGTATTATTTCTAGGTCCAAAATCCCTATGTCTTGAAATAGCAAAGAAACAAGCCAAAATCACGCGCCACCTGAAATACGTGAAAATAAAGTTAGCTACACAAGCTAGTGAGTAAAACCCAAATTGAATAGTAATAGTATTGAAATCCGAGATCAACAAGATATGCTGCGCAATCCCATATGTATAGTAATTTTGTAATATTACTCGACCAGGACCCCTAGAATAGAATAGCACACCAACCACAATTGAAACCATAGTATCTCGTCTAGCCATTTATCATGAGAACCACTCATGTAGTAAATAATGATAACCTTTATTAACCGTCGTTTACCGTCTCGATATATAAGTCATCATTTAGCAATTTAGGGACATGGCATAGTATAGCATCATAGTATAGCAACATAGTATAGCAACATAGCATCTCGACATAGTAAACATGGAATTAGAAAGGCCGGGTTTAAATCACCTATCGATGTTGTACAAGCAGGTGAGTTTGTCAAACCATTAGCGCTAACATTGTACCGGTGGGATTACAAAGCAATAAAACTACTTTTAACTAACACATACGATTGCATCCAGCGGCCAAACTAGACTAACATATTTGTATGATCTCTTTTAGAAAACGAATAGAAAACGCAATATAGTAAAAGACGTATTTCAGCCCCAAAATAGTAAAATGGAAAAAGGGGAGTGAGTTTACTCACCTGAACAGTATAGATAATAGCAAACGCAGAAAGTAACTAAATAGAATCGAGGATCGCCCAGATATTAGAATCACCTAATTAACCGGGAAAACCTAATTTAGAAACGAGACAAGTAATATAGTAACTAGAATCAAGAACTTAGAAATTCTAGGGTTTTGGATTTGGGGTTTTAGGGTTTTAGATTATAAATTGAAAATTAGGGTTTCAAAATATAATTTGGGAATTTAGGGTTTTAAAGTCCAATTTGGGGATTTAGGGTTTCAAAATCCAATTTAGGGTTTCAAAAACCAATTTAGGGATTTAGGGTTTCAAAAACCAATTTAGGGTTTCAAAAACCAATTTGGGGATTTAGGTACGAGATATAAGTATATATTTTTATAAAATATATTACATGGTATTAATACTAGGTTTAGGTTAGATGGTAAAAATGATTTATAATATTTAAAAGTATTTGTAATAATTAGTTTTTTATAAAACTAAGTTTACAAAAATAATGTTTTTGGTATTTTGATAAGATTTTAAGTATTTTATAGAATATATAGTATGGTGTTGGTTTTTAGGTTTAAGAAAAAAAAGATAAGATTTGACAAACAATGGTTTTGAACAAATCTAGTAAAAACGTGAGCACCCCTGGGTTAGAACCCGGGTCTCCAGAATCACCACCCCCTTTCTTAACCAGCAGACCAGAAACATTTTCTGTTTTAAACCCAGATAAAAATTGTCTTAACATGTTTTCAATATAAGTCCCCAATTCATATAAACCCTAGAATCAAGAACATCCCAAATTCGTTTACAACAGACAATCAAACCCAATTTGAAGATAGGGCTTTTAATCCCTTCTGTATTTCGAGCATTTTGATATATTGTACTTACTTGGATTCGATTAGATTGAACGATGAAGGTGAAGAGCAAGCACACGACGGGTTCAAAATCAAATTGATCAGTAGAAGCTGATTTGTGATGAAATTGGAGTGACAGGGAGCAATTGCGAGTCGAGCAGAGTAAGTTTGCCAAGGGAATCAGATTAATTTGATCTGAATACAACCGTACACGTTCGAGCTATCTTGTGAGCCAAGGAAATGAAATTGGTGCTCGATTCGGCGAGATAAACCCAATTGATCATCACCATCAGTTTCTATTCGTCGAAAGGTCGAATCTAATTACTCCAATTCATTGATTACACCGGTTGAAGTCAATTCGAGCGTTTGGGTTGATGGCTACGGTTTTTGATTTCGTTTTTTTTTGGAATTTAGACAGGTTATACCAATGTTTAAAGGTGATACAAGGTTCGAATAGCGGCCAGAAACATTTCAACGTGTTTTAATCGATTTAGAAAAACTATAGAACGATTTTTTTGATGTCGCCGGAGATAATCAAATTCCGGCCAGACACGCCGGAGGCCCTTACCGGAAACACGGGTTGCAAAAGGGGGGGGGTTGGTTTAAACAATTTTACAACTTCAGCCCTTGTAGTTTCTGGTTTTTTGCTCATTTAATTTTTGATAGTTTTAATAGTTTGTAAATTGGCAGTTTTGACCCAAAGTTAGTTATTCATATATTTTAACTAACTAACTTAACTAAATGGAAACGTAATGTTTATATAAGTGACGTTTTTATAGTTTTAGTTCGTTTACGCCATTAAGAGACTTGGAGACGTTTCGGCTTAATGTTTTTACTAATTTTCTTTTACGAACTATATATATATTTATTTATATATATATTTTGAGTCTTAATGCCATGGATAGTAATTATTAGCTACGCGTGAATATTTTGCGGTGTAAATACGGTTATTGAATTAAGACGGGAATAACGTAGAATTGAATGCGTTTATTCACAATAATAATAAACGTTACATTTTGAAGATAAATTAAATACAATTCAATTTAACGGATAACAACTTCGGGTCTGAGTCGGGCATACGGGTTCGGGTTTGGGGCAGATGTCACAGTCTCCCCTCCTTAAAGGAATTTCGTCCCGAAATTTGCTCAAACCGAAGTAGTTGAAGTTGAAGCGAAGAGATGCGGATATTTGGCCTTCATTTGGTCCTCGCGTTCCCAAGTGAATTCGGGTCCACGCTTAGACTCCCAACGAACCTTGACGATCGGTATCCGACTCCGCTTGAGTTGCTTAACTTCTCGATCCATAATTTCCAATGGTCGCTCGATAAACTGCATAGATTCATCAATTTGGATCTCGTCGAGAGGCACGATAAGATTTTCATCGGACAAACACTTTCTCAGATTAGAAACATGAAACACGGGATGAACACCACCCAATTCCTCAGGCAGTTCCAACTCGTAAGAAACCTTCCCGATCTTTTTAAGAACCTTGAACGGGCCCACATATCGGGGAGCTAGCTTTCCCTTTTTGCCAAAACGGAAAACTCCCTTCCATGGAGACACCTTAAGTAGAACCATATCCCCGATTTCGTATTCCATAGGCTTCCTCTTTTTATCGGCATAATACTTTTGCCGATTTCGAGCTGCTAAAAGATTTTCTCGGATTTTGCGGATTTTATCGGTGGTCTCCTGAACCATCTCTGGCCCAGTAATCTGAGAGTCACCGACTTCAGTCCAACATAGAGGAGAACGACATTTACGACCATAAAGGGCTTCGAACGGTGCCATATCGATGCTAGAATGGTAACTGTTATTATACGAGAATTCGATCAACGGAAGATGAGTATCCCATTTACCTTTGAAATCAATAACACAAGAGCGAAGCAAATCCTCGAGAGTTTGAATGGTTCTCTCGCTTTGACCATCGGTTTGGGGATGATAAGCAGTGCTGAGGTTTAGTTTAGTACCCAAAGCTTCTTGAAGACCTTTCCAGAAACGAGCCATAAAACGACCATCACGGTCAGAAATGATATCTAACGGCACCCCATGACGACAAACAATCTCCTTCACGTAAAGCTGAGCCCTCTTTTCCGCCGAATAAGTTTCTTTGATTGGCAGAAAATGAGCAGATTTCGTTAACCGGTCAACAATCACCCAGATGCTATCATAACCATTTGAAAGAGGGAGTTTAGTAACAAAATCCATGGCGATACTCTCCCATTTCCAAACAGGGATTTCGGGTTGCACAAGAAGACCAGAAGGGCGTTGATGCTCGGCTTTTACCCGTGCACAAGTCAAACACTTAGCAACATATCGAGCGATTTCTTCCTTCATACACGGCCACCAATAGTGAGGACGAAGATTTTTATACATTTTATCTGCACCCGGATGAATAGAATAACGACTTTTATGGTTCTCATCCATAATAAGTTCACGGATAGCACCGCGGGTAGGCACCCAGATGCGATTCATGTAGTAGAGTAGACCATCGGTTTTTGTTTCTAACTGTAAATCGGCACCAGGGTTCATCTCATCTCGGAAAGTACCCTCAGAAACAACCATACGTTGAGCTTCAAGAATTTTGGACTTTAGGTCAACACGAAGGGTAGCACAAGATAGCATGACGTGTTCTTTGCGGCTAAGAGCATCGGCAACAACGTTGGCTTTGCCGGGATGATAGCGAATTTCGCAGTCATAATCGTTCAATAACTCAACCCAACGTCTCTGCCTCATGTTAAGTTCTTTCTGATTCAGAATGTGTTGCAAGCTCTTGTGATCGGTATAAACAAGACACTTGGTGCCGTAAAGATAATGCCTCCATATTTTGAAAGCAAAGACTACAGCACCCAATTTGAGATCGTGAGTAGCGTAATTCTTTTCGTGGATTTTGAGTTGTCGCGAGGCATAAGCGATTACTTTACCTCGTTGCATTAGAACACAACCGAGACCATGCTTTGAAGCGTCACAATAAACCACAAGGTCTTCGTGACCGTCTAGGAGAGTAAGAATCGGAGCATTACACAGTTTGTCTTTTAGGACATCAAACGCTTTCTGTTGGTCGGAACCCCACACGAAAGGTACATTCTTGCAAGTTAAAGCTGTGAGGGGAACCGCAATCTTAGAAAAATTGGCAATGAATCGACGGTAGTAACCTGCTAGACCAAGAAAAGAGCGGATTTCGGTTGGAGTTGAAGGCGCTGACCAGTTTTTAACGGTTTCGATTTTTGCTGGATCCACTTGAACACCTTTTTCGTTAACAATATGACCCAGGAATTGGACCTCCTTGAGCCAAAATTCACATTTAGAAAACTTAGCATATAACTGCTCTTGCTTTAGCATTTGGAGAATGGTACGGAGATGTTGTTCATGCTCGGCCTTAGATTTAGAATAGATGAGAATATCGTCAATGAACACAATGACAAATCGGTCCAGATACGGTCGGCACACTCGGTTCATCAAGTCCATAAAAACAGCAGGAGCGTTGGTCAAACCGAAAGGCATAACCGTAAACTCGAAGTGTCCGTATCGCGTACGAAACGCAGTCTTGGGTATGTCATCTTCGTGCACCCGCAGCTGATGATAACCCGAACGAAGGTCAATCTTTGAGAAACACGTTGCCCCTTGGAGTTGGTCAAACAGATCATCGATACGAGGCAAAGGATATCGATTTTTGACGGTAAGTTTGTTGAGTTCACGATAATCGATACACATTCGGAACGAGCCATCCTTCTTTTTAACAAATAAGATTGGTGCACCCCAAGGTGAAGAACTCGGACGAATAAAGCCTTTATCGGATAGTTCTTGGAGCTGACTGGCTAACTCCTGAAGTTCGGAAGGTGCCAGACGATAAGGAGCTTTCGCCACGGGAGTAGCACCCGGTATAAGATCAATACGGAATTCGACTTGTCGTACAGGTGGTAGACTAGTTACATCCTCGGGAAACACTTCGGCAAAATCTCGCACAATAGGTATGTCCTCCAACTTCTTTTCTTTCTTTTTGTTGACCTCAACGTGAGCCATGAACGCTACATAACCCTTACGCAAACATTTTTGAGCTTTAACGCAAGACATGAGTTTCAGACCGGTAGGAGATTTCTCCCCAGAAACATTCAGAATTTGACCCGATGGGAGAGGAATGCGGACTACCTTTTCCCGACATAAAATTTCTGCGCCGTTAGCGGATAGCCAATCCATACCGATAATAACATCGAAGCTACCGAGCGTCATTGGTAAAAGATCAACATGAAACACGTGACCTTGAAGTTTAAGTTCACACCCCATAAACGAGGTACTAATAGAAACATTTTTCCCGTTAGCTATTTCTACCACATAAGGTTTATCAAGCCTAACACGGCCCACAGTAAAAGATGAAGCAAACTCTAGAGATACAAAGCTTTTATCGGCACCCGAGTCAAATAAAATAGAAGCATAGTGATCATTAACGAGGAACATACCGTTCACCACGTCGTTGTTGGCTTGGGCCTGGTTGGCATTGATATTAAAAGTTCTGGCCCGACCCGCCTAATTAGCATTAGCATTTGTGTTTACGTTGACGTTGATCGGTTGCGGGCAGTTGTTGCGGAAATGGTTTGGATCCCCGCAGTTATAGCAGGCACGCCCTGGGTTCACCCGATTGTTGTTTGCAGTGTTCGGGGCGTTCCAACAATCTTTAGCCACATGGCCGTACCGTTGGCAGATCGAGCACTTATGACATGGTGTGTTGGGAGCATGGTGAAGTGGGCAGAAATTGCACTTTGGCAGAGTTCCCGTATAGGGCTTACGATTAGCATTTCCCCCCTGTTGAGCCATAGGAGGGTTTGGAGTAACCACAGCATAATTGGTAGCGTTGTTCTTGCGCTTCTTAGAACGGGATGATGATTCGGGTTTGAACCCTTTGTGAGAACCTCCCTCGGTCGCTTTAGGATCATTGCTCGACGAGCCCTTGAGCCGTTTGTCCCCTTTCCTGGATAGAGTACCAGCTTGCACGTGGTTTTCCGTGAGACGACCTGCTAGGGTCATGGCCTCACCCACAGTGGCTGGCTTGCTTCCCCAAACCGCATCCTGAATAGTCATCGGTAGACCACCGATGTATTGTTCAATTCCCCGGGAGTCCGGGGTAACCATGTTGGGACACAGGGTGCTGAGCTGGGAGAAGCGATCATTGTAGGCTACGTTCTCACCACTGTCTTGTTTCAAGGCCCAGAACTCGCCCTCCAGTTTCCGGATCTCACTGGGAGGACAGTACTTGTTGGTCATAGTAGTTTTGAATGCCGCCCAAGTAAGAGCAGTAACCGCAGCTTCACCTAGCCTGCGCTTCTCGTCGTTCCACCAAGTCAAAGCACCCTTCTGAAGGACACTGGTGGCATAACGAACTTTGAGGTTCTCGGGACATTCGCAATTGGTGAAAGTACTTTCCATACTCTCGTACCACTGAAGAAGCCCCGTGGCCCCTTCATTGCCGTAGAATTTGGTTGGCCCGCATGAATTGAAATACTTTAACGTGCACCTGGGCTGGTTATTTTGGTTCGCGGCGTTGAGTTGGTTCACAAGCCCAGGCAAAATGCCGGCCATCTGGGTTGCGATAGTATTAGCAAGTCGTTGATTTCTACCCGCCATTCTACAAGATAGAAAACGAATTCGTGAGACATGGAACATTCTTTTTAAAACATAGTTCATAGTAAACACTTATTGAATTCGAATGGTATTTAGAAATATCATAGAATCTCCTTAGAAAACATTTCATAGTAAACATTTAGAAACCATAGAAACACAATCAAATAGTTTAGGGTGACATTTTAAAATCACAAAGAACTCATAGAAATAATTAGAATTTATAGAAAAATGATAGTATTAGAAAAAAAATGATTAAATGGAATTTGAAGGCTTAGGAATGTGTCTGGGTTTGGACACTCAAGACTTATCAAAGTGTTAAGTTCGTTCTCAACGTATTCGAGAAAGCGTGCTTTAGCCTATAGGTTCACACTCATCTCGAACATCCCCAGGTAAGCATACAGGTCTCTTAAAGAGATTTATACGAAATGCTTGCCTTAGACAGGATGTCCGTGATACAGGCGTTCCCCCTTCCAGATTGCACACGTTTCCCACGTTTTCAAACTCACCTAAGACGATGACGAGATTCCACAAAGAGAAAGATCCTAATCTTACAGACGAGTCTCTTGTAGCTCCTTCGCGAAATCGGTTAAGAATTGAGATAAAGAAAAGACATAGAATAGTTCATAGAAATAATAAATAAATGAATAAATAGATTCTGAAGAGTTCTCTAAGCACATCAATTTGCACTAAGGACTCTTAGGTTATAGTCTAGGTCGGTGTGTTTCTAATACCCTATCCTAGTTCTCTATAACCATGGCTCTGATACCAACTGTGACACCCCGCCCGGTGGCGGAAAACACCGGGCTGTCATAGAATTGGATATCCGTAGTAAACAAAGCACATGGTATTACTTTTATTAAAGTCTAATAATTGTTATCATAAATTTGGAAAAACCCAAGTCTTAAATGCGAAACGACAAATTCATAACAGCAGTAAATGAAATAGTCATGTTTAGTATTATTTCTAGGTCCAAAATCCCTATGTCTTGAAATAGCAAAGAAACAAGCCAAAATCACGCGCCACCTGAAATACGTGAAAATAAAGTTAGCTACACAAGCTAGTGAGTAAAACCCAAATTGAATAGTAATAGTATTGAAATCCGAGATCAACAAGATATGCTGCGCAATCCCATATGTATAGTAATTTTGTAATATTACTCGACCAGGACCCCTAGAATAGAATAGCACACCAACCACAATTGAAACCATAGTATCTCGTCTAGCCATTTATCATGAGAACCACTCATGTAGTAAATAATGATAACCTTTATTAACCGTCGTTTACCGTCTCGATATATAAGTCATCATTTAGCAATTTAGGGACATGGCATAGTATAGCATCATAGTATAGCAACATAGTATAGCAACATAGCATCTCGACATAGTAAACATGGAATTAGAAAGGCCGGGTTTAAATCACCTATCGATGTTGTACAAGCAGGTGGGTTTGTCAAACCATTAGCGCTAACATTGTACCGGTGGGATTACAAAGCAATAAAACTACTTTTAACTAACACATACGATTGCATCCAGCGGCCAAACTAGACTAACATATTTGTATGATCTCTTTTAGAAAACGAATAGAAAACGCAATATAGTAAAAGACGTATTTCAGCCCCAAAATAGTAAAATGGAAAAAGGGGAGTGAGTTTACTCACCTGAACAGTATAGATAATAGCAAACGCAGAAAGTAACTAAATAGAATCGAGGATCGCCCAGATATTAGAATCACCTAATTAACCGGGAAAACCTAATTTAGAAACGAGACAAGTAATATAGTAACTAGAATCAAGAACTTAGAAATTCTAGGGTTTTGGATTTGGGGTTTTAGGGTTTTAGATTATAAATTGAAAATTAGGGTTTCAAAATATAATTTGGGAATTTAGGGTTTTAAAGTCCAATTTGGGGATTTAGGGTTTCAAAATCCAATTTAGGGTTTCAAAAACCAATTTAGGGATTTAGGGTTTCAAAAACCAATTTAGGGTTTCAAAAACCAATTTGGGGATTTAGGTACGAGATATAAGTATATATTTTTATAAAATATATTACATGGTATTAATACTAGGTTTAGGTTAGATGGTAAAAATGATTTATAATATTTAAAAGTATTTGTAATAATTAGTTTTTTATAAAACTAAGTTTACAAAAATAATGTTTTTGGTATTTTGATAAGATTTTAAGTATTTTATAGAATATATAGTATGGTGTTGGTTTTTAGGTTTAAGAAAAAAAAGATAAGATTTGACAAACAATGGTTTTGAACAAATCTAGTAAAAACGTGAGCACCCCTGGGTTAGAACCCGGGTCTCCAGAATCACCACCCCCTTTCTTAACCAGCAGACCAGAAACATTTTCTGTTTTAAACCCAGATAAAAATTGTCTTAACATGTTTTCAATATAAGTCCCCAATTCATATAAACCCTAGAATCAAGAACATCCCAAATTCGTTTACAACAGACAATCAAACCCAATTTGAAGATAGGGCTTTTAATCCCTTCTGTATTTCGAGCATTTTGATATATTGTACTTACTTGGATTCGATTAGATTGAAAGATGAAGGTGAAGAGCAAGCACACGACGGGTTCAAAATCAAATTGATCAGTAGAAGCTGATTTGTGATGAAATTGGAGTGACAGGGAGCAATTGCGAGTCGAGCAGAGTAAGTTTGCCAAGGGAATCAGATTAATTTGATCTGAATACAACCGTACACGTTCGAGCTATCTTGTGAGCCAAGGAAATGAAATTGGTGCTCGATTCGGCGAGATAAACCCAATTGATCATCACCATCAGTTTCTATTCGTCGAAAGGTCGAATCTAATTACTCCAATTCATTGATTACACCGGTTGAAGTCAATTCGAGCGTTTGGGTTGATGGCTACGGTTTTTGATTTCGTTTTTTTTTGGAATTTAGACAGGTTATACCAATGTTTAAAGGTGATACAAGGTTCGAATAGCGGCCAGAAACATTTCAACGTGTTTTAATCGATTTAGAAAAACTATAGAACGATTTTTTTGATGTCGCCGGAGATAATCAAATTCCGGCCAGACACGCCGGAGGCCCTTACCGGAAACACGGGTTGCAAAAAGGGGGGGGGGGGGTTGGTTTAAACAATTTTACAACTTCAGCCCTTGTAGTTTCTGGTTTTTTGCTCATTTAATTTTTGATAGTTTTAATAGTTTGTAAATTGGCAGTTTTGACCCAAAGTTAGTTATTCATATATTTTAACTAACTAACTTAACTAAATGGAAACGTAATGTTTATATAAGTGACGTTTTTATAGTTTTAGTTCGTTTACGCCATTAAGAGACTTGGAGACGTTTCGGCTTAATGTTTTTACTAATTTTCTTTTACGAACTATATATATATTTATTTATATATATATTTTGAGTCTTAATGCCATGGATAGTAATTATTAGCTACGCGTGAATATTTTGCGGTGTAAATACGGTTATTGAATTAAGACGGGAATAACGTAGAATTGAATGCGTTTATTCACAATAATAATAAACGTTACATTTTGAAGATAAATTAAATACAATTCAATTTAACGGATAACAACTTCGGGTCTGAGTCGGGCATACGGGTTCGGGTTTGGGGCAGATGTCACAATACAGGTTAAAGACGGACCAGAATAATGCTCTTACAAGATACAAAGCACGTCTTGTTGCTCGGGGATTTAGGCAACAACAGGGTCTTGATTTTCAGGAAACTTTTAGTCCTGTTGTCAAACATACAACTATCAGAGTTGTTCTTTCTCTTGCTGTAACTCAGCAATGGCCCCTGAGACAGTTAGACGTTCAGAATGCCTTTCTTCACGGCTCTCTTAAAGAGTCCATTTACATCAAGTAGCCACAAGGGTTCACTGATCCTCAACACCCAAATCATGTCTATCTCCTTCATAAATCACTCTACAGGCTCAAACAGGCTCCTCGTGTATGGTTCGAAAAGTTTTCTCAAGCTCTGCATCGTCTAGGTTTTCACAGCTCAAAGGCTGATCCCTCATTATTCATCTACAAGTCTGGGAAAACTATTATTTACATTTTGGTGTACGTTGATGACATCATTGTCACTGGAAATGACTCGATAATTCTCAATACACTTATCACTCAACTGGGTGATACATTTGCCATTAAAGATCTGGGTAACCTGGAATACTTTCTAGGAATTGAACTCGTTCCTCAACAATCCGGTATATTACTATCTCAACGAAAGTATATCACTGAGGTTTTACAACGTGCTGGATTATCTGATGCCAAACCCGTTTCCAATCCCATGAGTACCACTCAACTTCTATCTATCGGGGACAGCCCACTGTTTCCCGAGCCAGCACGCTATAGAGAAATCGTTGGTTCTTTACAATATGTTACTCTATCGCGCCCTGACATTGCCTTTGCTGTAAACCAATACATGCATGCTCCATCTGAGAATCACTGGTCTGCTGTAAAAAGGATTCTCCGATACTTGAAAGGCACTCTTGAATTTGGTCTCCTCATTCGTCATAAATCCAATGCTGCTCTACAAGCATTCACTGATGTCCACTGGCAAGGCAATGCTCAAATTAATGCATACTCAGATGCTGACTGGGATGGCTGCCCAGACGATCGTCGGTCCACGGGGGGATATGCTATATACCTTGGATTAAATCTAATATCCTAGACCGCCAGAAAGCAAAAGACTGTTTCCAGGTCCTCTACAGAATCTGAGTCTAAAGCCCTAGCTGATACAGTTACTGAATTAATTTGGATTGAAGCACTTCTTGATGAACTTGGAATACACACAAAAATCTCTCCTACTCTTTGGTGTGATAACTTGGGGCCACATACTTAGCAGCAAATCTGATCTTCCGAGCCAGAACAAAACACGTTGAAATAGATTATCACTTTGTACGAGAAAGAGTTGCTCAAGGAAAAATTAAGGTTCAATTCATTTCAACTGATGATCAGATAGCAGACATCTTCACAAAACCTTTGTCGAACCAAAGATTCATGTTCTTACGATCCAAGCTGCAGGTCGCTCCCCGCCCTTAGCTTGCGGGGGAATATTAGATCATATTGGTTTAAGTATAATATAGTCTTAGTTAAGGATAGTTTGTGTAAATATGAGATTACTATATAATCTCTATAATCTCTCCTTTGTACATGTTTACCTCAACACAATTACAATACAATCACAATTACACACACATTAAGGTGTTTGTACTATTGACCAGATTGTGACCTTAACCCATTAAACCTCCCAGTGCACGGTGGTGTCTATGTTTATGAATGTAGTTTCGTGCAATGTGACATGGACGCCCACATGTGTAACATTTTTGCACCCTTGGATAAAGGGCAAAATTCCATGATTTCCTCAAAACTTTTGCGAATATGACATGTTATTGTTATATACCAAACTATCCTTCGTGTGCCAATGACCATCATATGTCGTCGAATACTTAGGAACATATGCATTTTCTCTTAGAGATGATTCAATAGTGAAGCTTGATTTTAAAGATGAGGCAGCGTTTGATGAGTCCATTAGTGGTTCAATATTTTGATTAAGCTTTTCTTGTTGCTTGGTTTAAAAGAAGACATTGTTCTCTTGCCTTGGATAGTTATTAATGGTCGAACAACTCGGTTTAACAAACATACTGATGACGTAGGTCATATAACCACTTGGTTGGGCAGCCGGAAGCCAGCAGCCAGGAGCCAGAAGCCTGGTACGTGAACAGTAGCGCTACAGTAACCTGACACTTATTCCCACAACAAAGATTCAAACATATCTTGCAATATCTTCAAAAGATATCCTTGGTAAAGCAAAGCTGAATGCAATTAATGCAAGCAAGACCCTTTACACGAAAATAGCTAAAAACATAAACCACTATTCACACCTGAGGTGCTGCAGGCTGCCAAGAATGGAAGGTGCACTGGCCGAGGGGCAGCCTCGAGCCAGGAGCTCCTGAACCTTTCAGATTTGGATCAGATTTGCTTGGGCAATACACAAAGACTTGTGTATATATATTGCTGCAATCTGATGCAAAAGACAACTTACATTCACATTGGCTCTTGCACTCCACTCTCAAAACACACACACACATTCTCTCCTCTTATCTCCTAACTTTACTTAACATTTCTCTAACCTTAAACACTTAGAGTCATAATCGAACTTAACCCTGAACTTAGACATATCGTTAGTACCATCCTCTCCATAATCTTGTTGTAGCAACAAGTGGCGCCCACCGTGGGGCAGCGCTGCTTAGAACAGATCCTCACTAGATCTCAACGCTGTTCCTAAGTACTTTTCTTCATGGCTGAGGATAACGATCCCCCTGGGTTCAGGTCGTCTCCGACGTTTCATGTGTCAGCTTCCAGCCATACGTCCTCTGAAATGGCTGGACAAAACACTCCAACAACGGACGGACTTCAGGTCGAACCGTCACTTCAAGACTTGCAAACTTTTCACACTCCATCTCCTTCGCGAATGGGTTTGTCGTCACCAAGAGACGACTTGTTTTTCCCTGTGGAAAAAATAGATCTAACCCCTGAAGGAGTAAGGAGACATTTTTTGCAGCTTAGAGAGTTGATGAATGGGTACGTTAGTGAAGAACGAGCAAAGGGGGTAAAGGTTAGGCTTGCGTATGGTGATGAGCCAGAGATAACTCTCACTCCACCACCACCACCTTTTGATTCAACAACCTCCCCCTCTACATCTCGTTGGACTCCAAGAGAAACTCGCAGCAGACCGGTTGAAAGGGTGAACCAGGAGACCTCACCAGCCTTAGCTCCAAGAAACTTAGAGCTCACTATGGACCAAATGTTCCATCAACCTTCGGTGTCACCTCCTACAGCCACATCTTTTGAAGAGGCTCTGAGGTCACTACCCTTGCTCCAAAGTGTGGTCTCTCCCATACCAGTCCCAACAAGCTGCTCAAGTCCTTCACCGTTCACACCTCAAGGATTTGTATATCCTAACTACATGCATCCCCAGATGGCAGCCTTCATGATGGCTCAGGCTGCTCAACAGTGGGGAGGAGCTTATCCATGGATGTTTCCACCTACCAGCTCCCCCCTAACGGCTCCTCAGGCCTCAAATGTTCCCATCACTGGTCAACCCACTCCTAACCTTCCTGTGACCACGCAGCAAGTATCACCTCCGGTGGTCACACACGAGGCAGGAACTTCCAGACAAACGACACCAAGCGAGCCCTCGAAGCCTTATAGGTCGAGCTCCTTGTCCTGTTTTTCGGAAGAAATTGCTAATTTTGAGTTCCAAGCCAAGATCAAGATGCCATCAAACGTGAAAACATACGATGGGACAGAAGACCCAGAGGACCACCTCCAAGTGTTCACCGGAGCAGCCTCCGTAGAACGTTGGACTAATGCAGAATGTTGTCACATGTTTATGCAGACACTTGTTGGATCTGCACGACTTTGGTTTAGTAGCCTCCCAGCAGGGAGCATACACTCTTTCGATGACTTGCACAGAAGCTTCTTGACGAACTTCACACAGCAAAGAAGGTACACCAAAGATGCAGCGGTGCTTTATCAAATCCAACAAAGAGACAACGAAGATCTGAGAAGCTTCATGGAGAGGTACAAAAAAGAGGGGCTGAGCTATAACGGAGCCACGGAAAAAATGCGTGTTTCCGGCTTCATGAACGCCATAAGACCAAAGAAGCTCCTTAGAAACCTCCATGAGAACATACCTCAAACGATGAAAGAAACCTTTGAGCGTGCTGAAGCCTACCTCCGGGGTGAGGAGGCACTTGACAATAGGGAAACCAGGAAGCGAGATCGTCAACCCTGGAGGGGAAACTCATCCCCAAGCAAGAAGCCACACTTTCAACCCTTTGTGGAACGGCGATCTCACCGCCATTATGACCACAAAAGAAGGGATGACAGGCGAGATTCCCCACGCTCAAATAAAGGTCATGACAAAGAAAAACATGTGTTTACTGTGCTAACAAAAACACCTTTGGAGGTCTTCACAACCGAGGAGGCTAGGTACAGCTTCAGACCTCCCAGACCTCTCACCAAGCCAGTTAGCAAGCGAGATTCAGGAAAGTTTTGTGTCTTTCACAATGACGTTGGTCACCACACCAACGACTGCTTTCAGCTAAAAAAGAGAATCGAAGAAGCTGTTAAGTCAGGTGATCTGGCCCACTTGGTGAAGGAGTTCAAAGATAAAAAGAAAGCAAGAAGGGGGCAGAATGCAATATGGTACACACGGCAGCCAGGCCCTTTGGGAGACCCCGCTCAGGAGCCTGGACCCGACAGAGCATTAACTTCCCCCCAACTGATCCCGAAACATTCATCACCACACCAATCATCATAGAAGCTGAACTAGATGGCTCCTTGATAGATCAGGTTTACATGGATTGTGGGGCAGGAGCTGAAATCATGTATGAAAGATGCTTTCTCCAGCTCAGCGAAGAAACAAGGGCGAAACTACAACCATCCGAGACACCACTGGTTGGATTTGCAGGGGAGAGGGTCCACCCCTTGGGACAAATAACTCTCGAAGTTTGCCTTAGGGACAGAGATCTCTCCAGGGTTGAAGAACTGACGTTTGCTGTGGTACGACACCCTTCTCATTATAACATCATAATTGGGAGATCGGGCATAAGTGCCTTCCAAGCCATAGTCTCGACAAGTCACGGGATGATGAAATTCTTAACAGAAGGAGGAGTCGCCACCTTGAAGCCCTCAGCAGAAGCTCTTCTCATAGCCTCAGCTGAGGAAGCTTCAGACGCTGAGCAGAAGCAGGTCATAGAAGTGAGCCTCAACGCTTCATATCCCGAACAGACAATCAAGGTTAACAACAACCTTTCTAGTCACATCTTAAGAAAAATAATAAAGTTGTTACAGGAAAGCCAAGATGTCTTCGCATGGTGCCCGGAAGATATGACAGGAGTCCCCAGGAACACTTCTGAACATTCGCTGAACATTTACCCCGGTCACAAGCCGGTTGTTCAAAAGAAAAGAAGCCTGGCTCCTGAAAGAAGCTTAGCTGTAGATGAGGAGGTAGAAAAGCTTGTACAAGCAGGTACCTTCCAGCTTCTAGCTTCCACCTCCCAGCTGCTGGCTCCCCCCTCATCCTTTTTAGAAAAATAGTTAACATATCTTTTGATAACATGACTATTAAAAGTTGATTTTGCGAACAGGTATTTTAAGAGAAGTCAAATATCACTCTTGGGTAGCAAACCCTGTGCTGGTCAAAAAACCTAACGGGTCATGGAGAATGTGCATAGATTTCAAAGACCTCAATAAAGCTTCTCCAAAAGATTGTTACCCCCTTCCTGAAATCGATAGGAAGGTCGACTCTCTTGCCAGCTTCCCATACCGGTGTTTCCTAGATGCTTACAAGGGGTATCACCAGATTCAAATGAAGAAAGAGGATGAAGAGAAAACTGCATTTTACACGGACAAAGGAATCTTTTGTTACACAAAGATGCCCTTTGGCCTGAAAAATGCGGGGGCAACATACCAAAGGCTGATTGATCAAGCCTTTGCGGAGCAGATTGGGAAGAACATGGAAGCCTATGTCGACGACCTTGTGATCAAAAGTCAAACTGAAAACGACATCGTGAGTGATATGGAGGAAACTTTCAGGAACTTGAGAAAGATCAATATGAAGCTCAATCCAGCAAAATGTTCATTCGGCTTTGAGGAGGGTAAGTTCCTTGGACACATCGTAGATAAGCAAGGTATCAAAGCTAACCCTAGTCAAATACAAGCCGTGCTTGATATGAAATCTCCACAAACCAAAAAACAAGTGCAAAGCCTCGCGGGCAAAATCGCTGCACTAAAGCGCTTTTTGCCAAAATCGGCTGAAAAATCACTACCTTTCTTCAAAACTCTTAAAAACTGTGTTGACAAAAAAGATTTCAAATGGACAATAGAGGCAGAAGCTGCCTTCCAAGATCTCAAAAGGCAAATAGCCTTCTTGCCAACCATCACCGCCCCTGTGGCGGGAGAGCTTATCACTGTTTACCTCTCAGCAGGTACTTAGACTGACAAGCTAGAAGCTAAGGTCAAGAGTCACAAGCTACAAGCTTACACTCGTTTACTTTCATGCAGGTATGGAGGCTATAAGCGCGGTACTTGTGGTGGAACGAGCCAAGGTAGAAATGCCAATCTACTTCATCAGCAGGGCTCTCAGGGATGCTGAAATCAACTACACCCCCATGGAAAAGTTGGTCCTCGCCCTGGTACATACCTCAAAACGATTGAGGAGGTACTTCCAGGCTCATCACATCAGGGTGCTGACTAACCAGCCTATCAAATCCGTGCTTGAAAAGCCAGAAAATTCAGGAAGATTAGCCAAATGGGCAGTGGGACTAGGAGAACACAACATTGAATACTCCCCAAGGAAAGCCATCAAAGCCCAAATCTTGGCTGATTTCCTGTCAGAAATCCCGGAAAAAACCAAAGAAGTAAACGAGGTAGCAGCTGAAGAAGATAAGATGCCCAGGCAAAAATCAGCATGGACTTTGTTCACCGATGGAGCGTCCAGTGTAGAAGGTTCCGGAGCTGGATTGATCATAACTGATCCCTTTGGAACCGAATACACTTACGCGCTTCGCCTTGAGTTCCCATGCACAAACAATGAGGCTGAATATGAAGCGCTTCTGGCTGGTCTACGGATAGCTAGAAGCATGAAGGTCGAAGAGCTAGAAGCTTTCGGTGACTCCAGGCTGGTAGCCAATCAAGTAAATGATGAATACACGGCAAAAGAACCATCAATGATCAAATACAAAGCCAAAGTCAAAGACTTGATGAAAGAATTCAAAAGCTGCACCCTCCAACAAGTCTCAAGGTCAAAGAACAAACAGGCTGATGCCTTAAGCAAACTCGCATCCTTAACCTTCGCCCACCTGACTAAGAAGGTGCTGGTTGAGGTCCAAAAGGTCCCATCTATCAGCGAGATAGAAGTGCAAGATATAATTGATGAAGCTCAAGAGACTTGGATGACGCCCATTATCAATTTCCTCAAAGAAGGGAAGCTTCCCTCCAATGAAGCAGAAGCCTCCCGGCTCCCGTCCAAAGCTGAACACTATGTTATAGAAGATAATGTGCTATACAAGAAATCATACCTCTCCCCTCTTTTGAGGTGTGTAGGTCCAGAGCAAAGTAATTATCTTATTCGGGAAGTTCATGAAGGGGTATGCGGTGCACACGCTGGGCCTCGCTCAGTCGTGACAAGGCTAATGAATCTGGGTTATTATTGGCCCACCATGCACAAGGATGCCTCTGAAGAAATAAGCAAGTGTGAAGGTTGCCAGCTGCACGCTCCCGTCAAAACAAACCCCAAGCATGATTTAGTTCCGGTCATGGCTGCCTGGCCATTTTTCAAATGGGGTATGGATATTGTGGGTCCCTTCCCAGAAGCTGCTGGAAGGGTCAAATTCTTGCTCGTGGCCATCGATTACTTCACCAAATGGCCCGAAGTCAAACCGCTTGCATCCATAACCGGTAAACAAGTCATTAACTTTGTTTGGGAAAATATAATTTGTAGGTTTGGACTACCGGGGGAAATTGTTACGGATAACGGTCGTCAATTTGCAGAAAAACCGTTCAGCTCGTGGTGCGAGGAATTCGAAATCAAGCAGGTATTCAGCTCCGTAGCTTACCCCCAGTCAAATGGCCAAGTCGAACGAATGAACCGAAGTATTGTCGAAGGCATCAAGGCCAGGCTGGGGAGGTACGGGAAAAATTGGTTAGAGGAGCTCCCAAGCGTCTTATGGGCCATAAGAACCACCGAGAAAACAAGTCACCTTAAAACACCATACAGCTTGGTGTACGGTTCTGAGGCTGTCATCCCAGCCGAAATTAGCGTCAACACAAGACGCAGCAGGAAAAGAAGCAGGGATGACAACGACAGGGAGATCCTATTGAACCTAGACCTCCTGGAAGAAGCTCGAGACCATGCACTAATCCGAGAAGCCCGATACAAACAGAAGCTAGAAGCTTACTATAACTCAAGGGTTAAAAAGGAAACGTTTAAACCAGGAGATCTAGTGCTTCGAAATAATGAAGCAAGCAGACAAAAAGGCCTCGGGAAGCTCGGGCCTAAATGGGAAGGACCCTACATCATCAAAGAATCCCACAAGGGAGGGTCCTACAAGCTAACAGATCGAGAAGGGAAGATAATCCCTCGCCACTGGAATGGAAAACACTTAAAACGCTTCTACGTTTAAGTAATGAAATATTGTAAAAGCTTATCATTGATGTAATCGTGTGTTAAAATCAAAATGAACCTTTTGTTTCAAAAGACTTTCTTTCTACATTATCCTATCAAAGGTTGAGACCCTCATAATAAAAACTTCATGGGGTCCGGAACTACACCTCCCCATGAAAAAGGGATGAGCTCCTAGGCCATATTGCTCAACAGGAAACAAGGCGCTATACCTTCCTGTATAAAGGGTGAATTCCTAAAACAATTAAATTCCATGGCTTTGAAATTATTGTAACAAGGTCAATCCATGAAAAAGGGTGAGCCCCTTACATCAAAACGGCTCCATAAGTACGTAAGGAAAAGAATAACTTATGAAAACGAAGTCCACAAACATAAAAAATATTGTGGCATCTAACAGATAGGATAAGTTGGTAAAAACTCTTTCTCGCTTATGTAAGATTTGGTGTCTGCAGCATCACATCCCAACATAACATTAAGAAAACAACCAACAAAAATAACAACACACACGACAATCAAAACACAAAAGTCATAGATAATAACGTCAAAGCAAACTGGTAGGACAACATAAAACATAGCCACGAAGGGCTACCAAGGTAAGGAGCCTATTGTCTTCAGGTCAACACGCGACCAAGCAAACCAAACGTAAATTGTTCAAAGGCCAACATACGGCCAAATACGAATAAAAACATTGTTTTAAGAACCACAAGACAGAATATTATAAGATCACTGAGGGTCGAGAGAGTCACCAGGAGCAGGGAAGCCAGGGGCAGCAACATCTTTGGGAGAATCAGCATCAGAGGAAGTGGCTTCACTTGAGCTTTTGGCTGGAGTAAGGTCTTCAGAAGCTAGGTCACCAGCTGGAGTCGAGGGAGTACCAAGATCCTTCAGCACCTCATCAACATTCTTTTCAGCAACCTTCAACCTCTTCAGGGAAACAGCGGGGAGGTCTGCCTGATCTTGGGATAGTAAGGTAGGAGCCGGGCGCTTCTTGCCAAGAACCCTGTCAGCCACCCCCTTGCTCAAGCCTTTTGGTTCAAGATTTTGAAGAAAAGACAATGGTTGACCATAGCATCCGGAAAGTGCCTGCAAAAACGGGTAAGAAGTAATTTCTAGCGCCTTCACAGAGTTAGCAAATTCACCCGCAGCGTCCGGCTTGTACTCCTTACAGCTCTCCTTGGAGACACCGTTAAGACAGTTGGTGTACCCGGAAAGTAGTCCTTGATTGCGACCATAGGCAAGGGCCTTCATGTATATCATTGAAAGAGGTTCCTTAAACTCAGCACTATTAAGCAAGTAAGTAACGACCTGCTTGAAGCCCTCCTCGATCAACCACTTATTAGTCTCCTCCAGACGTCTACTCTCCTCCATCGCCCTAGCCGCTTTAGCCTTCCCTGATTTTAGCTCCTCAACCTGAGCCTCTAGTTTCTTCTTCCCAGCCTCCAGCTCCTTCCTCCCAGCTTCCAGCTCCTCACGATCGGAAGCTATCTGGGACTGAAGAGTGGAAAGCTTGGAAGCAAGATCTTCCTTCTCCAAGGTTAACCTCTTGATTGACTCAGCCCTTTCACTAGAAATCTTGTCCACCTCCCCCTTGGCAGCTGACAAATCAGTGAAATCTTTGTAAGTATCCCTCCAACGATCGGTTACCTCTGGTACCAGCGCCATAAACCTTGCCCCGTTGCTATAAAACTTCTTCAACAGCTCGACGTTCTCCAAACAATCATTCCGTGCCCTTTCGGCAGGAGGGGCAAAACCATGAATAGCTTCGCGACAGACGGAAGCCTTGGAAAACGTGTCATGAACACCAACCTGCCAGTCAGGGATATAAAGATCATCCAAATCAGGATCCTGATCAGCAAGAACTGGGGAAGAGTCTTCAACAGCCTTGCCCTTGACCTTGGCTGAAGGCTTCTTAGGCAAACTAGCCCCACCCTTCTTCACGCTTGATAACTCACCAGCTTCAACAACACCCTCAACAACAGAACCCGAAATTTCAAGCAAAGGGTCCATCTCAGCAGCAGGGTCCACATCCTTGATCCCCTCAACCTTGACCTTGGGATCAATGCCAATAAGAGAAGCCACAAAGTTATAGTCATCAACATCGACAGGGTCAGAAGATGAAATACCCTGAAGACCAGAAACTTGTGGCACCTCTTCAACCCCCTCATGCCCTGGCGAAGAGACAGGAAGGGTCAACTGTTTCCTGCTTGACCGACGAACAGAAACGCTGGGCTTGACCACAATCTTCGAAGATGACCCACCAACAACACTTTCATAAGCCTCCCCCAAATAATGTCTACATGCCTTCGTGCGCCAAAAAACACCAGTAGCACCAGGTTGAACAACTGAAGCCTTAAACTTCACAACTGAAAAATCCTCCAAAAGCATACAATCAAACACCCGGACAACTACAATGAGTACGAAAAAAGACAGAATGAGCGGAGGCCAAAGCAAGAAACAAATAACTAAAGAAAAAATGTATAAAAAACATACCTTCATCATCCACAAACATAGATGGTTCCATATGCGGGTCAGACCACCTATCACTCAAACCAAGCTTCACCAAAAACTCCTCTGGGAAGGTCCTTAAGCGAGAAGCAGAAGTTCGAAGTTTCTCCAGCAAAACTTCATTAACCTCATCAACCGATGGAACCTTCTCGTTCAAGGGATCCTCAGGCTTCCTCCATGGCATAGCAAAAGGAACAATTTCGTCCGAAACAAGGAAAAATCGATCCTTCCAAGAAGCAGATAGACCAATTTGAGATGATACCAAAGCACTCTCTACTTGGGTCTTCTCAATGGTAAACCAATTACCATTTTTCGCCAACTGAAAAAACCGTCGAAAAACCAAAAGGTCCGGCTCATGGCCTAGGGCTCGGCAGGTAATCTCAAAATGCATGATACGTGCGATCCCAACCAAAGCCATTTGACAGATGGACAAGCGATAATACTCAATAACATTCAGAAAAAACTTGGAAAAAGGATACCTCAAGTTAGAATGTTCAAAATGGCGAGTATAGAGCATCACTTTTCCAGGAACCAATTTACTAACCGGCGATCTAGGCGAAGGAACTATCGGATCGAGCGACAAAGGAATGCCGAACTGATTGCAAAACTCGTCGACCTCCTTCTGTGATAATCGAGAGAATTGAGAGTTCATATCATTCTTTGCCATGGTAGAAGCAACAAGAAGGGAAGCAATGGTGTTAGAAAAAAAATCGGTGATGGAGGAAAAAGATAAGAGGAAGAAGAAAGGGGAGTTATGAAAGTAATAAGGGAAGTTATCACAAATCCCTAAAAAAGGGGGAAGAAAAACGGACGGTCAGATGGGAGCTAGAAGCCCGTCCCATCATGAGCAGCAGACCTACAGGGTCTTGTCACGTCCCATCAGCCAGAACACATCACTTCCCCTGCTGAGTAATAACAAGGGACCGGGCAGCCAGAAGCCGGAAGGTAGAAGAAAATTAAAAACAACAAAAAACCATAAGTCACAACCACTTATGATAACATCACAAGCGCTTATGACTGGGGGGCTGATGACGTAGGTCATATAACCACTTGGTTGGGCAGCCGGAAGCCAGCAGCCAGGAGCCAGAAGCCTGGTACGTGAACAGTAGCGCTACAGTAACCTGACACTTATTCCCACAACAAAGATTCAAACATATCTTGCAATATCTTCAAAAGATATCCTTGGTAAAGCAAAGCTGAATGCAATTAATGCAAGCAAGACCCTTTACACGAAAATAGCTAAAAACATAAACCACTATTCACACCTGAGGTGCTGCAGGCTGCCAAGAATGGAAGGTGCACTGGCCGAGGGGCAACCTCGAGCCAGGAGCTCCTGAACCTTTCAGATTTGGATCAGATTTGCTTGGGCAATACACAAAGACTTGTGTATATATATTGCTGCAATCTGATGCAAAAGACAACTTACATTCACATTGGCTCTTGCACTCCACTCTCAAAACACACACACACATTCTCTCCTCTTATCTCCTAACTTTACTTAACATTTCTCTAACCTTAAACACTTAGAGTCATAATCGAACTTAACCCTGAACTTAGACATATCGTTAGTACCATCCTCTCCATAATCTTGTTGTAGCAACACATACCAAACTTAGTTTCAATATCATTAATAACTCCATCAATCCTCACATAGGAGAGATCATCAGTTTTACAACCCAAACCAATGTGATGATCACTCATCTCAAGTTTATTTGAACTAAAACAAACGTTTAGAGTACTTTTACAATCCAAACCAATGTGATGATCACTCATTTCAAGTTCATTTGAACTAAACAAACGTTAGAGTGACATTTCTTCCAAAGTTTCACCTACCCGAGTACTTAAACTCGTCAAGCTTTTGTCAAAGCACTTTATCGTTTTAGTCCAAAATATTTTTTAACCCGGCCAATCATCATTTTTTTCAGCTGCCATTTACAACTATTCAAGAAATTTGACGTAGCTATCGGAGCAACCCAACAAAAGCATCGAAAACTTGCCAATTAACACAAAACCACCAGAAACCATTGAACCACCACCAGAAAACCAACAACTTCTTTTTGCTAAATAACCACAAACCAGCTTCGGTTGATGAAAAATAAACCAAAACATACACATACATACATACATACATACATACATACATACATACATACATACATACATACATACATACATACATACATACATACATACATACATACATACATACATACATACATACATACATACATACATACATACATACATACATACATACATACATACATACATACATACATACATACATACATACATACATACATACATACATACAAACACCCTCATTTTCTGCTTCATTTGAGCTCATCGGAATAACACACAAACTGGCAACAAATCGTTTCAAAACAAAACACATAACAACCACCGTATCCCTTTTTCTTTGTCTGAAACCTGCAACGACTCCGATATTAACTTGAAACCATACCTGTGTGTGTACTTGGGTAGATATATAGCTCGTATGCATGAAATTGTAATACGTGAACTTGAACAATGAGTGTATACAAATACTTTAATCACATATATATGCTAGTACTTTGTATAGTGACAGAGCTAGCCCAAAAGTTGAGGGGTATCCTTAAAAATATTTCCCGTACGTTCAAATGATAAAAAAAACAATGAAATACAAAATAAAAAATACCTAATATGTTTGTCCTCTTCATTCTTTCATTGCTTGAAATCAAGTCATTACATCCTCATCATTTGTTACTTTATCAAATGTTTCTCCTTCTATCACGCAAACTAGAGCACCATTCAAGAATTCGTCACTCATTCGATTTCATAAATCCGTCTTCACAAGCTTCAATTTAAAAAAAACATATTTCAACGGTTGCGGTTGCAACCGGTAAAGCCAACACAAGCTTCAATATCCAATAAACCAAAGGAAATGAACGATTTTTCCAGTTTCCACCATCAAATGAGCGAGGTCACATAATCCATTCAAGTTTTCAAATCGATCATCTTCTCTTAAAGTGTGATAAAAGACCTTAAGTTCACTCTCAATACACCCTCTTTCTTTCGTTGTAAAATCATCCTTATACAACTCAGAAAATGCCACTATCTTTGATATGTCAAATTTAGAAAACCGATCACAAGGATTTATACCCAACATATTTTCTAACAAATTAGTTGGTACTTCATTAAATCGATTGCCAAGCTCTTGAATTTGCATATCCAAAACCTCATTAAAAATTTCAACTTCAAAATGATGTCGATTTGTGACATCCTTTCGGCTTCTTGGATTACCATAGCTCTCCCATATCTAACATATCAATGTTGTTCTTTACACAAAAAGAATTCACATTTTTTAACATCAACTCAAACCCATTTTGTCTTAAATCATTCAATGCTCGTTTTGTTCCGTTGATCAACTTAGTTGCTTCTAATAAGTCTTTGACCTTTTTTTAAGATGCTTTGAGAGAGTATTTGTGTGGCCTAAAACTTGATCCATCAAGTGCAAATAAAAAACACATTCAAATTTTTTAAAATCTGATAAAATACCTTTTGCAATACTTCGTTGTTGAGTGCACTCTTCATCTTCTTTAACATAATGAAGTACGATAACAACTTCCGGGAATAATCTAAGCAAACTAATGATTGTTCTATGATGAGAACCCCACCGTGTATCTCCGGCTCATACAAGTGACACCTCTTGGTTTAATCCTTTTCCCGTCTTAATTTCACCTTTAAGAATTTATTTTTCCAACCTTTCTTTTTTTGCCTCCCGTGGCATATCTTTTCTTTTGCAAGAAGCTAAAACCGTATTAACAACCATGGAAAGATATTCATAAAAAGTTTTGACACCCGGCTGTTTTTTTGCAACAGCCACAATCACTAACTGTAGTTGATGAGCAAAGCAATGTATGTAACGTGCTGATGGATTATCTTTCAATATCAAAGCCTTTAAACCATTAAACTCTCCTCTCATATTGTTTGCCCCATCATAACCTTGACCCCTTACATGTTTAAGCAAGATATATTATAAAAATAAGTCAAATAATCTTTAATAAAGTTTAAGTAATTAATAAAACTAAGAAACTTATTACTTACTTGATTTATGCTCAACTGGTTATTAGCTAATAAAGAAACAATGGCTTTCTTAAGAGTTAGAGATGGGGTATCTGTCACATGAGTAATTCCAAGGAATCTCCCTTTCACAACTCCAAATTTATCAACATATCTCACAACTACAGCCATTTGTTCCTTTAAAGAAACGTCAGTAGACTCATCTACAAGCAACCCAAACACATCATCTTTAATTTCTTCACAAATGATTTTGCTTACTTCTTTCACAAAGCATTCGATAATTTCTTTTTGTGTTGTTGGAGATGTCAATCTGTTATTCTTTTTTGCATTCCCTAATGTGTGCTTACCAATATCCTGGTTGTTAGCATAAATCAACTTTAAAACTGCAAGAAATATACCTAGAGAACGAGACTTTTCCGATTCATCATGAGCACGAATGGTGAAGTATTTTCTAAACGGAATCTAACACTCTGAACAGAACCACTTGTTGGAAAATTTTGTAAACACAAATAATACTTTGTGAAAATACAAAATAATATGTTGATTGGTGTTTTAACTTTTTAGTTAATGTGATAGTTTTATTACATGAGATGTTTCATCTCTTTATTCATGTTTAATGGGGTGTTTCAACTCATTGGTTATGGGTAATGAATGAGATGTTTGACTCATTTCACCTATAATACCAAGGTGAGCCTTGGTTAGAAGACACACCCAACTACACCAAAACCTTCATCAACTGTAACAGCCCTAAAAATTCAAATTTATAAAATTATGTTTAGGCTTTATATATATCTATATGTTCCTTAGTAATTATATAATTTTTTTGTTTCCAATCGACATAAAATCAAACACATCTTAGTCCAACTTATATATTAGAGTTAAAGTTGAGACCAATATATGTATATATATATAATTTTTAAAATGATAGCAATGTACAATCTTAATTTCTAAAGAAACTTTATAAAACCAAATCCTAATACTCCATTTATAACTAACCCAAACTCATTAACTAATAGCCTATGGTGGTTACTAAACCAAATATAACTAATCATGCTAAGCTATCTAAATCATCCCTAAACTATATAAATCATTTTATATGTATATATATATCACTAAAGTAAACTAAATTCTCTACTATAACGTTTAAAACTAACTCATTCAAGATATTAATGTTGAAACCTATGTGATAATTTTTATCTTATTAAAGAAGATTCTAGGTGATACACATGCCCATCAGTGGCATCAATCCTCTAATATTAAATTGTCATTCAACACATATGTCCATGACTCACCTCTCATGCATCTCAATCCATTGACAATCTTATCATTTCCAATGTTATAAACTACACATCATTTCAAAATTTCACACACCCAAACTTACTCTCCCTTTCTCACATCCACACACTCCATCGCACAACCATCTTTCAATATATTACAATAACAACCCATCACCTTTTCTGAAGCTTTCAATTCTCTCACAAAATATAAATATCTATAAAATAAACAAGGTTTTGAAGAAATAAAAGCGGTGCATTGTGCTCAAGAAACAACGGCTATGATAAACTGTTATCGGCTCATGATCTCCGGAAGGCTCTCCGGAAACCTTTTCAGAGACGGTATTAGAGTTAAAACGACGAAAAATGGGTAAATTAACGATGATAGCAAAAATAGACCGATTCAGAGGCAATTAGTTTCAAGAGTGGAAAGATATAAACAAACGATCATGATACTTTATCTATCTAAACATGTATGTGATAATTGAAGTTGAGCTCTACAAAATACATATAAAAATCAAATGTAATAATATGTATAGTAACTATATATTAACCATGTCTAAAAGTACAGTATTAGAAAAGAAATATTGAGTGATCTATTAACAAATACTTTATTTTTAATAAACATATTATACTCCTCAAAAAGCATAAATATATATATATATATATATATATATATATATATATATATTTGTACGTTATGAATTTGCATACATAATTATAACATTCAAACACAAATGAAGAGGGTAACTATAATAATATATTGATGTTTTGGTTTATTGAAATTTAACTTATTTATCGAGCTAGTTAGGTGTACCCGTTAACATTTATTCACTTTATAATTTCAATAAACTTAATTAAATACACATGAACGTGTAATTTTCTTAACGATGGTTTATATAGAAACCTCAACACTTATACAAAAATTTAGATTCTATGGGAACAACAAACAATGTAACAATGATAGAAATCATAATAGAAACGATTCCTCACATTTGAACTAACAAAAAGAGCTCAATCACACGTATGATAATATTACTTTATTGGAAACTGATCATAAGTGTGTACAATTAGGATTATAATGGTGACTGAAGAGCACCTATACCGGCTAGAAAGCTCTCAACATCTATTTGTATAGATACCTGAAAGAAACTAGGTGAGTACGTAGCCCACTTTCTTTAACGTTTTAGGTGAAAAGCATACTCGTTATATTTAACTTTATGATACGTGAGTACGTAGCCCACTTTCTTTAACGTTTTGGGTGAAAAGCATACTCGTTATATTTAACTTTATGATACGTGAGTACGTAGCCATCTTTCTTTAATGTTTTGGGTGGAAAGCATACTCGTTTTATTAAACTTTATAATGCTTTATTATTTAAGACATTGTTTTTGCCCAACTGTCCGTTTTACACAACCATTAATTCTGGATGAACCGACGGATCATATGGGTAGTACTACTTGGGTAATCCCCCACGCACAGTGTCCTTTGTAAAGGAAACCTACTCTGAGACCCGTGAGGTTTTGAGACCTGCACGTGGTCGTTGCGTGCATATTATCGCGCATGTGAATACTTTTGTGACAGTTATTGGGTGTTAATATTCGGAAACTCAATTCATATTAGATGGGGATTGGGTGACCGGATACAGGTTTGGTTGTGGACTTATTTAATTTGTATCATACTTGTTAAACTCTCACATTTGTTTAAACCTGCAAACTCACCAACTTTATAGTTGACATTTTTAGTATGCTTTTCAGATGCAGTTTTTGATACGTTAGACGTAATAATCGGAATAGAGCTTGCTATTGCTTTGACGATATATTTTGGAAGACCTGAGTTGAGCTTAGAAGTCATAGACACAGAAGCTACAAAAGAAGTTAGATTCAACATCTAAGTTCTATTACTTTTGGGATATAAATTTATGTAAATCCCATTATATAGTTAACCAAATGCATGTATTGGATTAAATCCTTAATGAATAAATGATGTTTCCGCTGCTTTGATTACTAAATACCAGTCGTTACGTCTAGCCCCTGGCTCCGGGTGTGACAGAGTGGTATCAGAGCTAGTGGTTTTAGCGAATTATGTTTCTTTAAAGACACCTAGGTTTGATAGGTTTCTTTAAAGATACTTAGGCTCTAACCTAAGAACATATGGGACACTAAGGTTTAAGACTTGATGCTATCAAGATTACGAATATGCTAAGTTTTAGTACAATTTTTAAAACCCCTTAGACACATGATTAATAGGGATTCTGAACACTGAGTAATAGAAGCACTTGAATTATGTGTGTGCCTATATGTAACGATTCAAACCCTTAATCTTGAGTAAAGATTTATTTTAACTGCACACACAACGTATACTACAGTACGATCGATACTATTATATTGATCCTAAACTTTTATATGTATCATATTGACATGATGCCTTCATTAGGCCATCAAAATAAGTTGGCCTACATATCGACTTTTTACTTGATTCATTCCCTAGTATAGATGTGTACCTTATTTACTAGACTATCCTTTAGACACATACTTGGATTGACTAGATAGTGAGGATAACTAGAAGCTATGGAGATAATTAGATAAAAAAAGAAATCCTACGAAAGAAAAATACAACACCATAAACATGCTAAGACACAAATTTAAATAACACGATGGGAGAAATACTAAAATGATTGTGTAAGGTAAATTGACGATTACGGTGCGCAATGTAATGGTGACTTTACATGTACGCGTGAATTTTAGCAAATCCTATTGTGAAAACAAACAAATAACATTATTAAAAGACTCATCAACACAAACTCAAATACAAAATATTCGTCTTATGGATGAAGATCAAATTTATACAAAATTTAATACGGTACACGAAAGTACATTTCAAGAAAATAAAAACTAATACCATGAATTAATAATTTATAAGTATTGAAGATAGACTATTGACAAGTTTTATGCAAATTCCACCTAGCTAAACTAGTTAAATTTTTCCGGTTCCTACTTTATTCTTCCTTATTCAAATACATTTTATTTTCCTACAAACCTTATAATCAACCTGATTAAATATATAAAATACATTGTATCTGTAACAACATGACTTTGAATAAATATCTAACCTTTAGTAAATATGAACTTCATATCTTAATTGGACTATTGTCCGCTTCATTTTCTCTGGATACCTTGACAATTCTAGTTAACCTTACTCACTTTTTTTCCACTTAGTAGTAAGATCTTTAAAGTTGACTTTATTACTTTAAGACTTATAACTATAGTCACCTAGTTGGACTTACTCCGGTAAGATTGTGTAAATTATACCATAGAAGCTTCATTCATCGCTTATTTTAACATTTACATTAATTCCCATTAAACTTAATTTACATTCATAACTTTGAAGTAATTCCTGAATTTTTGGTCATTCTTGGTACTACATGAGAATTTAAAAACCTCATCATGCCATCATGTGGTTTGATGATTTCATATTCACTAAATTTAATTCTTAGCAATATCAACGCTAAATAGAGTAAAGCAAAAACACCATTTGGGGTAAAAAAAATTTAGTAAAACAAATTTCGAGGACGAAATTCATTTAAGGAGGGAAGAATGTAACAACCCTAAAAATTCAAATTTATAAAATTATGTTTAGGCTTTATATATATCTATATGTTCCTTAGTAATTATATCATTTTTTTTTGTTTCCAATCGACATAAAATCAAACACATCTTAGTCCAACTTATATATTAGAGTTAAAGTTGAGACCAATATATGTATATATATATAATTTTTAAAATGATAGCAATGTACAATCTTAATTTCTAACGAAACTTTATAAAACCAAATCCTAATACTCCATTTATAACTAACCCAAACTCATTAACTAATAGCCGATGATGGTTACTAAACCAAATATAACTAATCATGCTAAACTATCTAAATCATCCCTAAACTATATAAATCATTTTATATGTATATATATCACTAAAGTAAACTAAATTCTCTACTATAACGTTTAAAACTAACTCATTCAAGATATTAATGTTGAAACCTATGTGATAATTTTTATCTTATTAAAGAAGAATCTATGTGATACACATGCCCATCAGTGGCATTAATCCTCTAATATTAAATTGTCATTCAACACATATATCCATGACTCACCTCTCATGCATCTCAATCCATTGACAATCTTATCATTTCCAATGTTAAAAACTACACATCATTTCTAAATTACACACACCCAAACTTACTCTCCCTTTCTCACATCCACACACTCCATCACACAACCGTCTTTCAATATATTACAATAACACCCCATCACCTTTTCTGAAGCTTTCAATTCTCTCACAAAATATAAATATCTATAAAATAAACAAGGTTTTGAAGAAATAAAAGCGGTGCATTGTGCTCAAGAAACAACGGCTATGATAAACTGTTATCGGCTCATGATCTCCCGAAGGCTCTCCGGAAACCTTTTCAGAGACGGTATTAGAGTTAAAACGACGAAAAATGGGTAAATTAACGATGATAGCAAAAATGGACCGATTCAGAGGCAATTAGTTTCAAGAGTGGAAAGGTATAAACAAACGATCATGATAATTTATCTATCTAAACATGTATGTGATAATTGAAGTTGAGCTCTACAAAATACATATAAAAATCAAATGTAATAATATATATAGTAACTATATATTAACCATGTCTAAAAGTACAGTATTAGAAAAGAAATATTGAGTGATCTATTAACAAATACTTTATTTTTAATAAACATATTATACTCCTCAAAAAGCATAAATATATATATATATATATATATATATATATATATATATATATATATATATATATTTGTACGTTATGAATTTGCATACATAATTATAACATTCAAACACAAATGAAGAGGGTAACTATAATAATATATTGATGTTTTGGTTTATTGAAATTTAACTTATTTATCGAGCTAGTTAGGTGTACCCGTTAACATTTATTCACTTTATAATTTCAATAAACTTAATTATATACACATGAACGTGTAATTTTCTTAACGATGGTTTATATAGAAACCTCAACACTTATACAAAAATTTAGATTCTATGGGAACAACAAACAATGTAACAATGATAGAAATCATAATAGAAACGATTCCTCACATTTGAACTAACAAAAAGAGCTCAATCACACGTATGATAATATTACTTTATTGGAAACTGATCATAAGTGTGTACAATTAGGATTATAATGGTGACTGAAGAGCACCTATACCGGCTAGAAAGCTCTCAACATCTATTTGTATAGATACCTGAAAGAAACCAGGTGAGTACGTAGCCCACTTTCTTTAACGTTTTGGGTGAAAAGCATACTCGTTATATTTAACTTTATGATACGTGAGTACGTAGCCCACTTTCTTTAACGTTTTGGGTGAAAAGCATACTCGTTATATTTAACTTTATGATACGTGAGTACGTAGCCATCTTTCTTTAATGTTTTGGGTGGAAAGCATACTCGTTTTATTAAACTTTATGATGCTTTATTATTTAAGACATTGTTTTTGCCCAACTGTCCGTTTTACACAACCATTAATTCTGGATGAACCGACGGATCATATGGGTAGTATTACTTGGGTAATCCCCCACGCACAGTGTCCTTTGTAAAGGAAACCTACTCTGAGACCCGTGAGGTTTTGAGACCTGCACGTGGTCGTTGCGTGCATATTATCGCGCATGTGAATACTTTTGTGACAGTTATTGGGTGTTAATATTCGGGAACTCAATTCATATTAGATGGGGATTGGGTGACTGGGTACAGGTTTGGTTGTGGACTTATTTAATTTGTATCATACTTGTTAAACTCTCACATTTGTTTAAACCTGCGAACTCACCAACTTTATAGTTGACATTTTTAGTATGCTTTTCAGATGCAGTTTTTGATACGTTAGACGTAATAATCGGAATAGAGCTTGCTATTGCTTTGACGATATATTTTGGAAGACCTGAGTTGAGCTTAGAAGTCATAGACACAGAAGCTACAAAAGAAGTTAGATTCAACATCTAAGTTCTATTACTTTTGGGATATAAATTTATGTAAATCCCATTATATAGTTAACCAAATGCATGTATTGGATTAAATCCTTAATGAATAAATGATGTTTCCGCTGCTTTGATTACTAAATACCAGTCGTTACGTCTAGCCCCTGGCTCCGGGTGTGACAGAGTGGTATCAGAGCTAGTGGTTTTAGCGAATTAGGTTTCTTTAAAGACACCTGTGACACCCCGCCCGGCGGCGGAAAACACCGAGCGCGTCAAGTGAATCGGATATCAAAGTACAAAGCACATGGCACACTAATTGCATATTTTAATATTAATTGAGCAATAATGTCGTGACATAAAGAAGCATTCAATAGTCATAAAAACCGTAATAGAAACCGACAAATAAATATTGTTTATTGTCTTTTATTCTAGGTCCGAAGCATCCTACGTGTCTTGAACCAAAACTGTATCAAACTTCACCTGAAAAACGTGTAAAATAAGTTAGCTAAAGAATTAGCTAGTGAGTAAATCACAATGTTTAGTACATAGTATAAAATCCGAGATCATTATAGATTGTGTTTCGCAATCTCATGTGCATAGCAATTTAGCATATATCTCAACCATGACCATAGAAACACATAGAAACAAGTATCATAGACCCCGCAGGGTTACCTTTAGCAACAAGTCATGAGGAAACAACTCATGTTACATTTGTTGATAACCATCGTTTAACCGTCATTTAACCGTCTCGATATGCAAGTTATCAAAATGTTTAAGCATCTAAGGGACATAGCAACGTAGCATCAAGCATCACATGTAGTAACTAGTAACATAGAATCAACCAAAGAATCACCGGGTCAAAATCACCTATCAGGCCATTAATGTAGGTGGGCTTGTCAAGCCATTAGCGCTAACATTGTACTGGTGGAAATTACAAGATAATATAACTAATATTGACTATCACAGAATTTTGCTACATGCGGCCAAACACGATTAACACATCTAATGATCTCATTTTCGAAAATAGAAACATCAAAAGAAACCGTTGTATTATAGAAACACGTATTTCAGCCCCAAAAACGTAAACAGTAAAAAGGGGAGTGAGTTTACTCACCTTGAAACTCGGGCTCGAAACAAATAGTAAACAACTTGAATTGAACGAAGGATTTCCCAAATACTAGAATCACCTAAGTAATTGAGAAACCTAACTTAATAAAACATATAGTATAGAAAACTAGAATAGGAACAATAGAAATCTAAGGTAACTTGGAGTTCTAGGGTTTCAACTTGGGATTTGGGGTTTTTCGGTAACGATTGGTAATATATTAATTGGTCAAACGTAACATCGAAAACGAGGTATAATTTTGATAAATACTTTCGGTAACGGTTTAATAATAATATAACTCATTTGATTACTAATTCTTATAACTTGATGATAATAAAAAATTGATTGATAATATGAAACAGTAATAGATTAATAGTTAGTTAATAAATAAATAAATTTCTAAATCTAATTATATAAGAAATCTGTAAAGTTTGTGATGGAAATTAAATTGGAACGTGTCAAGCGTTTTTAGAAGGCTTCATACTTTATAAAAACTAGTTAATATACATTTGTAGAAATATGAAACTATCTTTATAACTTCCAACTCTTTGTAAAACTATATAGAAATAACATCTTGTGTAATTAAGTTTTTATAAATTTGATGGTAACTAATCTAAATCAATGAAACTAGTTTATTTTCCCCTTATAATCCCAACATATAATATTGCATCTCTTGTATTCAAAACAATATAAATAAAGAAAGCTATAAAACAACAAAAAAATGTTAGTCACACGTTTCGAACCTGTGACCTATGTGTGTTCAAAGACAAAGAGCTTATCCAGCCGCTCTAGGCTCGATATTTGTTTAAAATCGGATTTAAATGGTTTTATTATACATCAACAAAATGTCCCCAAGTCACCAAGAACAACCAAACCCTAAATTCTAAATTACTTATCGTAGGTTCAAGATATGAACAAATTGTTAAAGGGTTTTTGATCATTGAAAGATAACGAGTATTCTAACATAAAGAACTTACTTGCAATCGAACGAATTGGATCGATATGATGAAGAACAAGAAGCGACTGAGTTGATAATCAATCGGATATATTTAGGCTGTTATAATTCGATTAAACGTGCAGACTCCGTCTTTATGATTCAGCGAGTAAAAACCCCTATGTTAATTTCAGAAGACGGACACAATTCAAAGCCGATAATTGAATTTGCAGGTCCGGTTTAAATTACGATCAAAGGATGAGTTCTTGATGTTTTCTGTTAAAATTGGAATATCAGAGAGATAATGCGAGTTCAAATGAATGTTTTACAATAATTAACTGGGTCGATTTGTTTTGGAAACGGTACATTGAGTTTGGTCTTGATTTGAGATTTAATGGGTTTAATTGAAGATTAATTCGAGGTTTTTATTGAAATTAAACGATTTAGACGGTTTCGAATAGATGTCAGGCACGATTTGGATACATCGATTTGGATCGTAACGGTCGTTTCGAAGGATTTGGGTTTTAAGTTGAAGTTACGGTTTTGATGTTAATAAAAGACATGGATTTTCTTGACGTTATGATGTTTAGAAGGTGCCAACAGGTTCGGGACTCGACTACGACCGTTTTACCACCTTTTAATTTGACCAAAACGCTGATAAATGGCGAAACTGGGGTGGCCGGAGTCCTCGCCGGCGGCTGCCGGAAATCATAGCCGGAAACACGGGGTTAAGGGTGTGGGGGCTGGGTGAAATCGATATTTACACAACAGGTCCTTCAACCTTTAGATTGTTTTAAGTTAGTTGTTATAAGTTTTTATATTAGTTTGTAAGTTGACAGTTTTAGCCCAAAGTCAATTAATAAGTTATATTAGTTAATAAACTTAACTTTGTTGAGACGTAACGTTTGTATAAGTGACGTTTTTGATTCTTTAGTTCGTTTTTGACGTTACGAGACTATTTCAAGGCTTAGGGGCGTTTTTGTTTAACGTTTTCCCATAATTTTCTTTTACGAACTATATATATATTCATTTATATATATATTTTGAGATTAATTGTTCCACAATTATTTATTTGATATACGCGAATGTTTTGCAACGTAAATTTAATTGAGACAGGAATAACGTAGACTCAATGCGTTTATTCATAATAATAATAATAGTAATAAACATTACATTTTGAAGAAAATAAATACGAGTATAATTTAAAGGATAACGACTTCGGGATCGAGTCGGGCATTCGGGTTCGGGTTTGGGGCAGATGTCACAGTCTCCCCTCCTTAAAGAAATTTCGTCCCGCAATTTGCTCAAACCGAAGTAGAAGAAGATGAAGCAAAAATGTGTGGATACTTGGCTTTCATTTGGTTTTAAATTCATGTTCACATTTGAGTTTCAACGATCATTAACGATTGGTATCTGATTACGCTTTAGTTGTTTGATTTCACGGTCCTTAATTTCCAATGTTCGTTCAATATATTGCTTCGATTCATTAGCGATATGCACAATGAGATTGTTATCGGATAAGTACTTCTTCATATTAGAAACCTGAAACACGGGATGAACACTGCCCACTTTCGTAGGGAGTTTCATCTCGCAAGAAACTCTTGAGAATTCGATCAATGGGAAGATGAGCATTTTGATTGAGACATGATTTTAAATAACGAGATTAAGAAGTTATTTATTTTTAATTTGCTTTGTCTCATTGTGGATTGTTTATTTAACTCTTTTCACTTATAAGAGTTCGGTCGAACTATTTGTATGTAGATTCGAATAAATTTTATTTGTTACTCAATATAGGAATAGAATAGGATACCAACTTGCAAATGAAATATTTCAAGTTGATGGATTTAGAATTATTTAAATGATCATCGAGAATAGTCGTGATTAATAGAATGTTTGAAACGAATTAAGTAACCTTACACATAATTAAGTGGCTTATATGCAATTAGTAAAATGAGTAGACAAGTCAAGTGAAAATAAGATGATTAAATATGGCCCAGCTACACAAGACAAAACTTACTATGGTTCCCATGCACTAACTTTCATAATTCCGTGTGCACCCGTAATTACTTTAGTTTTTGCATGGACTCCACAACTCATTCGATCACGTGCGAGTCAGAAGTACACAACAACTTTAGGTTAAAATGATGATACGTATAGGTATTGATATCATACTTGATAGAAATTGTACTTGGGAAAATCATATTAAGATGATAAGTAGATTGATGGTTCAGAAGAAACTAACGTCCATCATGTAGACATTGCTCATATAAATAACTTTGTTCAACGATATAGATAGTCAAATTCGAGTACTAGGATAGTAACACTTAAGTTTGTGAAAATCGACTCTGTGTGTAAGATGTAATTATCTAGATTTCCTGATATTGATCAGTTCATAAGCATTAGTTGATGGTGTACATAATATAGTTTATTGGGATCTTTAGAAAAATTAGTTTCAAGAAAATTTGATGATGCGGATAATCCAATTTATAGTTCGAATGAACAGATCACTTAGTTCCAATTGGATTTAACTTTTAAGGTGTTTGTATTTATATGACCGATAGCTTTAGGTAAATCAAATGTGTTGACTATGGAGATAAACAGGTTTATAAGAGATGATACAGTTTTTATATAATGTAGTTTTAAAAGCTAACTAAAAAGTTGAAAGTTTTGATCTTTACCATAGATAAGGGATTGATTTGAAAATAAACGACACAATTTAAGTTATAAGTACATGATATTGGAAAAACCAAAGACACGGTGTTTGTTGCAAGTCTTTGTGTCATATTTGAGAAAACGGGAAAATGTTTGTGTAAATATTTGACCGACGTTAGGATGACCAATCACTTTTTAAAGAAATCATTTATCACGAAATTTATATGTAAATATATATATATATTCTTTTTTTTTTCTTACAAGATACTAAGACCAAAAGGTTATTAACATTCTGTTTGTTTTTTTTAAATATATATGTATATATATTTTTGTTTGGGAAAATAAGAAAATTATTTTAATAGAATCGAATACCGTTAGTTTTACAAAGTCCATTGATTGCACGTTGTGTTAGGGTGACGAGTTTATAAATGAAACACATTCGGTTTGGATTAGTTCATGAAGACTAGTTGCGTAGAATTTTGTTGGTGGTCATATGTATAGATGAAAACATTTAGTTGAATGAGTTCGAGAATAGTTGTGTAGTGAGTTCTCGTTAGATTTGGATAACGAATTCATGGATAGTATCGTGTAGTTGATTAACGAGAACATGTTTTGATGGTTAGTTCATAATTTGATAGTAGATTTATTTTTTAATGATGGATTAGAAATTGGATTAGAATCTTGTAGTTAGATCAAATTGAAATATTTTTTAGGATAGACGTTCGATAAGAATAGCAAAATCCGCTAACTTTTATTTAGTTATGGAATTTAGCCTGGACTAAAATTTAGAAATCATAACGAACCCTTGATTGGATAATCGATAATTGATTTAGGATTACAAGTACGACTTAGATTCGATAATCGATATATGCATGATCTGAAGTTTTGGATAATTCGATTGAGGTATGTCATAGTTTTGATTTGAAATGTTTGGTTTACAACGGTGTAATTGTGTTATATGGATAAGCTAGTGAGTATATCGCATAAGTATTGTTGTAGCTTAGAAACAAATAGAATGATGAAACGTAGATTAACACGGTTTTGTAGCAACATCTTTGACCGATAGAAACATCTGATGTAATAATAGCACCTCGTTCCTCTTAGAATGTCATAGAATCTTTGGAAACATACCATAGAAAGTCAAGTAGAAACTTTAGAAACTTTAGAAATTTCGATTAAATGAAATAGTTATAGTACTTAAAACGTCATAGAATCCTTTGAACATATCATAGAAAATCACTTAGAAACTTTAGAATCATTAGTAAATGAAATTGGAATATTATTTGAATCACTATAAAAATTCATAGAAATAATTATAAATCATAGGAATGAAAATCATAGAATCATTCGGAAAATGAAATTTCAACGGCTTAGGAGTGTGTCTTGGTTTTGGACACTAATGACTTATCAAAGTGTTAAGTTCGTTTTCAACGTATTCGAGAAAGCGTGCTTTAGCCTATAGGTTCACACTCATCTCGTACATCCCCAGGTAAGCATACAGGTCTCTTAAATAGATTTATACGAAATGCTTTGCCTTAGACAGGATGTTCGTGATACAGGTGTTCCCCCTTCCGGATTGCACATGTTCTCACGTTTTCAAACTTACTTAAGACGATGACGAGATTCCACAAAGAGAAGATCCCAATCACACAGACGAGTCTCTTGTAGCTCCTTCGCGAAATCGGATAAGAAATGAGATTAAGAAAAGCATAGAAAGGTTCGTAGAAGGAAAACAAATAAGTTCAAAAGAATTCTTAAGTACATCTATTAGCACCAAGGACTCTTAGGTTATAGTCTAGGTCGGTGTGTTTCTAATACCCTATCCTAGTTCCCTATAACCATGGCTCTGATACCAAACTGTGACACCCCGCCCGGCGGCGGAAAACACCGGGCGCGTCAAGTGAATCGGATATCAAAGTACAAAGCACATGGCACACTAATTGCATATTTTAATATTAATTGAGCAATAATGTCGTGACATAAAGAAGCATTCAATAGTCATAAAAACCGTAATCGAAACCGACAAATAAATATTGTTTATTGTCTTTTATTCTAGGTCCGAAGCATCCTACGTGTCTTGAACCAAAACTGTATCAAACTTCACCTGAAAAACGTGTAAAATAAGTTAGCTAAAGAATTAGCTAGTGAGTAAATCACAATGTATAGTACATAGTATAAAATCCGAGATCATTATAGATTGTGTTTCGCAATCTCATGTGCATAGCAATTTAGCATATATCTCAACCATGACCATAGAAACACATAGAAACAAGTATCATAGACCCCGCATGGTTACCTTTAGCAACAAGTCATGAGGAAACAACTCATGTTACATTTGTTGATAACCATCGTTTAACCGTCATTTAACCGTCTCGATATGCAAGTTATCAAAATGTTTAAGCATCTAAGGGACATAGCAACGTAGCATCAAGCATCACATGTAGTAACTAGTAACATAGAATCAACCAAAGAATCGCCGGGTCAAAATCACCTATCAGGCCATTAATGTAGGTGGGCTTGTCAAGCCATTAGCGCTAACATTGTACTGGTGGAAATTACAAGATAATATAACTAATATTGACTATCACACAATTTTGCTACATGCGGCCAAACACGATTAACACATCTAATGATCTCATTTTCGAAAATAGAAACATCAAAAGAAACCGTTGTATTATAGAAACACGTATTTCAGCCCCAAAAACGTAAACAGTAAAAAGGGGAGTGAGTTTACTCACCTTGAAACTCGGGCTCGAAACAAATAGTAAACAACTTGAATTGAACCAAGGATTTCCCAAATACTAGAATCACCTAAGTAATTGAGAAACCTAACTTAATAAAACATATAGTATAGAAAACTAGAATAGGAACAATAGAAATCTAAGGTAACTTGGAGTTCTAGGGTTTCAACTTGGGATTTGGGGTTTTTCGGTAACGATTGGTAATATATTAATTGGTCAAACGTAACATCGAAAACGAGGTATAATTTTGATAAATACTTTCGGTAACGGTTTAATAATAATATAACTCATTTGATTACTAATTCTTATAACTTGATGATAATAGAAAATTGATTGATAATATGAAACAGTAATAGATTAATAGTTAGTTAATAAATAAATAAATTTCTAAATCTAATTATATAAGAAATCTGTAAAGTTTGTGATGGAAATTAAATTGGAACGTGTCAAGCGTTTTTAGAAGGCTTCATACTTTATAAAAACTAGTTAATATACATTTGTAGAAATATGAAACTATCTTTATAACTTCCAACTCTTTGTAAAACTATATAGAAATAACATCTTGTGTAATTAAGTTTTTATAAATTTGATGGTAACTAATCTAAATCAATGAAACTAGTTTATTTTCCCCTTATAATCCCATCATATAATATTGCATCTCTTGTATTCAAAACAATATAAATAAAGAAAGCTATAAAACAACAAAAAAATGTTAGTCACACGTTTCGAACCTGTGACCTATGTGTGTTCAAAGACAAAGAGCTTAACCAGCCGCTCTAGGCTCGATATTTGTTTAAAATCCGATTTAAATGGTTTTATTATACATCAACAAAATGTCCCCAAATCACCAAGAACAACCAAACCCTAAATTCTAAATTACTTATCGTAGGTTCAAGATATGAACAAATTGTTAAAGGGTTTTTGATCATTGAAAGATAACGAGTATTCTAACATAAAGAACTTACTTGCAATCGAACGAATTGGATCGATATGATGAAGAACAAGAAGCGACTGAGTTGATAATCAATCGGATATATTTAGGCTGTTATAATTCGATTAAACGTGCAGTCTCCGTCTTTATGATTCAGTGAGTAAAAACCCCTATGTTAATTTCAGAAGACGGACACAATTCAAAGCCGATAATTGAATTTGCAGGTCCGGTTTAAATTACGATCAAAGGATGAGTTCTTGATATTTTCTGTTAAAATTGGAATATCAGAGAGATAATGCGAGTTCAAATGAATGTTTTACAATAATTAACTGGGTCGATTTGTTTTGGAAACGGTACATTGAGTTTGGTCTTGATTTGAGATTTAATGGGTTTAACTGAAGATTAATTCGAGGTTTTTATTGAAATTAAACGATTTAGACGGTTTCGAATAGATGTCAGGCACGATTTGGATACATCGATTTGGATCGTAACGGTCGTTTCGAAGGATTTGGGTTTTAAGTTGAAGTTACGGTTTTGATGTTAATAAAAGACATGGATTTTCTTGACGTTATGATGTTTAGAAGGTGCCAACAGGTTCGGGACTCGACTACGACCGTTTTACCACCTTTTAATTTGACCAAAACGCTGATAAATGGCGAAACTGGGGTGGCCGGAGTCCTCGCCGGCGGCTGCCGGAAATCATAGCCGGAAACACGGGGTTAAGGGTGTGGGGGCTGGGTGAAATCGATATTTACACAACAGGTCCTTCAACCTTTAGATTGTTTTAAGTTAGTTGTTATAATTATTTATATTAGTTTGTAAGTTGACAGTTTTAGCCCAAAGTCAATTAATAAGTTATATTAGTTAATAAACTTAACTTTGTTGAGACGTAACGTTTATATAAGTGACGTTTTTGTTTCTTTAGTTCGTTTTTGATGTTACGAGACTATTTCAAGGCTTAGGGGCGTTTTTGTTTAACGTTTTCCCATAATTTTCTTTTACGAACTATATATATATATATTCATTTATATATATATTTTGAGATTAATTGTTCCACAATTATTTATTTGATATACGCGAATGTTTTGCAACGTAAATTTAATTGAGACAGGAATAACGTAGACTCAATGCGTTTATTCATAATAATAATAATAATAATAATAATAGTAATAAACGTTACATTTTGAAGAAAATAAATACGAGTATAATTTAAAGGATAACGACTTCGGGTTCGAGTCGGGCATTCGGGTTCGGGTTTGGGGCAGATGTCACTAGGTTTGATAGGTTTCTTTAAAGATACCTAGGCTCTAACCTAAGAACATATGGGACACTAAGGTTTAAGACTTGATGCTATCAAGAATACGAATATGCTAAGTTTTAGTACAATTTTTAAAACCCCTTAGACACATGATTAATATGGATTCTGAACACTGAGTAATAGAAGCACTTGAATTATGTGTGTGCCTATATGTAACGATTCAAACCCTTAATCTTGAGTAAAGATTTATTTTAACTGCACACACAACGTATACTACAGTACGATCGATACTATTATATTGATCCTAAACTTTTATATGTATCATATTGACATGATGCCTTCATTAGGCCATCAAAATAAGTTGGCCTACATATCGACTTTTTACTTGATTCATTCCCTAGTATAGATGTGTACCTTATTTACTAGACTATCCTTTAGACACATACTTGGATTGACTAGATAGTGAGGATAACTAGAAGCTATGGAGATAATTAGATAAAAAAAGAAATCCTACGAAAGAAAAATACAACACCATAAACATGCTAAGACACAAATTTAAATAACACGATGGGAGAAATACTAAAATGATTGTGTAAGGTAAATTGACGATTACGGTGCGCAACGTAATGGTGAATTTACATGTACGCGTGAATTTTAGCAAATCCTATTGTGAAAACAAACAAATAACATTATTAAAAGACTCATCAACACAAACTCAAATACAAAATATTCGTCTTATGGATGAAGATCAAATTTATACAAAATTTAATACGGTACACGAAAGTACATTTCAAGAAAATAAAAACTAATACCATGAACTAATAATTTATAAGTATTGAAGATAGACTATTGACAAGTTTTATGCAAATTCAACCTAGCTAAACTAGTTAAATTTTTCCGGTTCCTACTTTATTCTTCCTTATTCAAATACATTTTATTTTCCTACAAACCTTATAATCAACCTGATTAAATATATAAAATACATTGTATCTGTAACAACATGACTTTGAATAAATATCTAACCTTTAGTAAATATGAACTTCATATCTTAATTGGACTATTGTCCGCTTCATTTTCTCTGGATACCTTGACAATTCTAGTTAACCTTACTCACTTTTTTTTCACTTAGTAGTAAGATCTTTAAAGTTGACTTTATTACTTTAAGACTTATAACTATAGTCACCTAGTTGGACTTACTCCGGTAAGATTGTGGAAATTATACCATAGAAGCTTCATTCATCGCTTATTTTAACATTTACATTAATTCCCATCAAACTTAATTTACATTCATAACTTTGAAGTAATTCCTGAATTTTTGGTCATTCTTGGTACTACATGAGAATTTAAAAACCTCATCATGCCATCATGTGGTTTGATGATTTCATATTCACTAAATTTAATTCTTAGCAATATCAACGCTAAATAGAGTAAAGCAAAAGCACCATTTGGGGTAAAAAAATTTAGTAAAACAAATTTCGAGGACGAAATTCATTTAAGGAGGGAAGAATGTAACAACCCTAAAAATTCAAATTTATAAAATTATGTTTAGGCTTTATATATATCTATATGTTCCTTAGTAATTATATCATTTTTTTTTGTTTCCAATCGACATAAAATCAAACACATCTTAGTCCAACTTATATATTAGAGTTAAAGTTGAGACCAATATATGTATATATATATAATTTTTAAAATGATAGCAATGTACAATCTTAATTTCTAACGAAACTTTATAAAACCAAATCCTAATACTCCATTTATAACTAACCCAAACTCATTAACTAATAGCCTATGGTGGTTACTAAACCAAATATAACTAATCATGCTAAACTATCTAAATCATCCCTAAACTATATAAATCATTTTATATGTATATATATCACTAAAGTAAACTAAATTCTCTACTATAACGTTTAAAACTAACTCATTCAAGATATTAATGTTGAAACCTATGTGATAATTTTTATCTTATTAAAGAAGATTCTAGGTGATACACATGCCCATCAGTGGCATCAATCCTCTAATATTAAATTGTCATTCAACACATATGTCCATGACTCACCTCTCATGCATCTCAATCCATTGACAATCTTATCATTTCCAATTTTAAAAACTACACATCATTTCTAAATTACACACACCCAAATTTACTCTCCCTTTCTCACATCCACACACTCCATCGCACAACCATCTTTCAATATATTACAATAACACCCCATCACCTTTTCTGAAGCTTTCAATTCTCTCACAAAATATAAATATCTATAAAATAAACAAGGTTTTGAAGAAATAAAAGCGGTGCATTGTGCTCAAGAAACAACGGCTATGATAAACTGTTATCGGCTCATGATCTCCCGAAGTAGGAATGGCAATGGGCCGGGTATGGGCCGGGTATTACTAATCCCAGGCCCGTACCCGAATGTAAAACCCAGTCCCATACCCGGCCCAATACCCATCGGGTATCAATCGGGTAATTACCCGTCGGGTATCGGGCATACCCATGGGTATCGGGTATACCCGTCAATTACTTCCATAATATTAAATGATACATACGTACATACATAGTAAAATGTATCATATCAAAATAAATAAATTCTCATGATATATGAATTTAAAAGAAGCAATCACGGTAAATATCAAAAGATGATTCATTTTCTAAACAATATTAAAATGAGTAGTACTTCATCTTTCAAAACAAAGCTCATACTAGTTCATAAAAAAAGATCCATGAAAAATATACCCAAAACAAAGATACTCACTTGCTTTCATATTTAATATAAAACATATTCAAAAAAACTAGTTCATCTAATATAAAACATATTAAAAAAAACTACTTCATTCAAATGCTAAACTAAAAAAGATTAGTGATTATATATAAGGAAAACAAATATATATATATATGTATATATATATATATATATATATATTCGGGCCGGGTACTTGGGCCGGGTATGGGACGGGTTCATATGATCCCATACCCGCACCCGAACCCGGATTTTTTTAAAAAACAAATCCCATACCCGGTCCCATACCCTAAAATCCGGGCCATTACCCGGCCCGAATACTTCGGGTTTCGGTTTTTCCCATCGGGCTCGGGTTTTATTGCCATCCCTATCCCGAAGGCTCTCCGGAAACCTTTTCAGAGACGGTATTAGAGTTAAAACGACGAAAAATGGGTAAATTAACGATGATAGCAAAAATGGACCGATTCAGAGGCAATTAGTTTCAAGAGTGGAAAGGTATAAACAAACGATCATGATACTTTATCTATCTAAACATGTATGTGATAATTGATGTTGAGCTCTACAAAATACATATAAAAATCAAATGTAATAATATGTATAGTAACTATATATTAACCATGTCTAAAAGTACAGTAGTAGAAAAGAAATATTGAGTGATCTATTAACAAATACTTTATTTTTAACAAACATATTATACTCCTCAAAAAGCATAAATATATATATATATATATATATATATATATATATATATATATATATATATATATATATATATATATATATATATATATATATATTTGTACGTTATAAATTTGCATACATAATTATAACATTCAAACACAAATGAAGAGGGTAACTATAATAATATATTGATGTTTTGGTTTATTTAAATTTAACTTATTTATCGAGCTAGTTAGGTGTACCCGTTAACATTTATTCACTTTATAATTTCAATAAACTTAATTATATACACATGAACGTGTAATTTTCTTAACGATGGTTTATATAGAAACCTCAACACTTATACAAAAATTTAGATTCTATGGGAACAACAAACAATGTAACAATGATAGAAATCATAATAGAAACGATTCCTCATATTTGAACTAACAAAAAGAGCTCAATCACACGTATGATAATATTACTTTATTGGAAACTGATCATAAGTGTGTACAATTAGGATTATAATGGTGACTGAAGAGCACCTATACCGGCTAGAAAGCGCTCAACATCTATTTGTATAGATACCTGAAAGAAACAGGTGAGTACGTAGCCCACTTTCTTTAACGTTTTGGGTGAAAAGCATACTCGTTATATTTAACTTTATGATACGTGAGTACGTAGCCCACTTTCTTTAACGTTTTGGGTGAAAAGCATACTCGTTATATTTAACTTTATGATACGTGAGTACGTAGCCATCTTTCTTTATTGTTTTGGGTGGAAAGCATACTCGTTTTATTAAACTTTATGATGCTTTATTATTTAAGACATTGTTTTTGCCCAACTGTCCATTTTACACAACCATTAATTCTGGATGAACCGACGGATCATATGGGTAGTACTACTTGGGTAATCCCCCACGCACAGTGCCCTTTGTAAAGGAAACCAACTCTGAGACCCGTGAGGTTTTGAGACCTTTACGTGATCGTTGCGTGCATATTATCGCGCATGTGAATACTTTTGTGACAGTTATTGAGTGTTAATATTCGGGAACTCAATTCATATTAGATGGGGATTGGGTGACCGGGTACAAGTTTGGTTGTGGACTTATTTAATTTGCATCATACTTGTTAAACTCACACATATTTTTAAACCTGCGAACTCACCAACTTTATAGTTGACATTTTTAGTATGCTTTTCATATGCAGTTTTTGATACGTTAGACGTAATAATCGGAATAGAGCTTGCTATTGCTTTGACGATATATTTTGGAAGACCTGAGTTGAGCTTAGAAGTCATAGACACAGAAGCTACAAAAGAAGTTAGATTCAACATCTAAGTTCTATTACTTTTGGGATATAAATTTATGTAAATCCCATTATATAGTCAAACAAATGCATGTATTAGATTAAATCCTTAATGAATAAATAATGTTTCCGCTGCTTTGATTACTAAATACCAGTCGTTACGTCTAGCCCCTGGCTCCGGGTGTGACATCAACTCTAGAAGATCTCTCATTTTTCCTCTTTAAATTATTTCTAACAAATCTTTGATCTTGTTCATCTCTTTTCTTAAGGTATAATTTGGGTTGTGAGTCAATCCCGTCAGTACATACTGCTTCGAATGTTGTACCCTGGGAAACAAACGAGTTCTCTTAGGAGACTCGGAATTTGTTTTAAGGGACCCGTGTTGAACACGAATCCTCAGCCACAATTATGCTTATGTTTCTACTCATTTCTTGTATCTTGTTTTATTTCGGTTGTAATCATATTGTAATGTACTTGTTTTATTTATTTTCTTTGTATTGTAAATGAATTTATAGAAGAATTTTATGGTTTTATATGAACGGTTCCTACACCACTTAATCGAGCCCGATTTGCAATCATTTCTTCTTTACTAAGCTTATTGGATGCCTCATGAATGGATCGTTTCTATTTCATGAGATTGTCACATTTTTGCATCGCCTTATTATGATAACTACCTACTTGCCCAACATGTTCTTTTAAGGCACCAAAATTTTTACTCCAATCACAAAAGCCTTTAGAAGACCATTTTTCTCCTCCACTTTGGTTCCAACGCTTTCTTTGAACAAATAACAAAAAAAACAATACGCTTTTTCTACTTTCGTACAAAACTCTAACCATGAATAATCATTAAACCACGCTTTAACAAAACGTCTATTTTTACCATAATAGTTGTGGTATTCAAAGTTATGACTACGTGGTTAAAACGCCCCTTTAACAAGATATGCTCGTCTAATGTCATCTATTTGATTGGGATGATAACTATCAATAGGTGGCCTATCAGCGGGATCTGAAGGAAGATCCTTCAAATCAATTAAATTTGATCTTGAAGGATTTGAAGTTGAAGGTATACTTTGATCAATATAATTATTTCCTTGCATGTCATCGTCAATATCATTACTATTATTATCGTTTTCATCCGCATTTCCACCGATATTTGCACTACTTTGACAAACATTTTTTTTTTCTTGACACTTTTTTTTAAAAAAATTTCCAATATGAACTTGTTTTGATTATCGTTTCATCTTTCAAGATTGAAAAACCTAGTTTAATAAGATTAAACAATACAATATGTAAATTTAAAGTGAAGAATTTTAACAATCTCACATAAACCCTAAAAATATAAAACCCTAAAACTAAAAAAAAAGTCTTAAGATTCAAAAATACCTAGAAATATGGAGTAGGAAAATTGGAGGAAGAGTTTGAAGCTTCTCAAGTTGTCACACCGGTGACCGATGGTGGAAGTGGCGGAGAAGCGGTGGTGATTACAGTTTGCAGTGGCCAGTGGCTTTAGATTATAAAGATACTAAAGTATAAAATTCTCAAAATTCTAAATTTTGTTGCCTTGGTCGACGTTAGGAAGAGATGTCAAAAAATATAAAGTTTAGTTATTTATGTTTATTTTTTAGTTAACTAACCTAATTTAATTAATTTGGGCTTGGGTAGAAAACTAATGTTTTAGGGCTTGGGCTGTTAAATTTTACTTTAATTGGTCTGGGCTTTGTTGGACAGGGGTATCCTTTCATTTATTCAGGGTATCCTATACGTAAAATGAGTTAAAAAAAATCGTTTTTAAACAAAAGACCAAAAGTTGAACCGTACCCCGAGATGCCCCTTGCATCCCCATACCTCCGCCCTGACTTTTTACTCGTATGTGTGAGTACTTAGTACTCATATTTAAGTGTGTGCTTTTATGTGCTTTCTTTTGAGAATGATAATAAGAATAATGATGGTGTTCTTTGTAAGATGACAGTTAATATAATATTAAAGATGACCGGGTCAGGTCGGATCACGAAATATGAATATGTTCTCGATCATTAAATATGTGATATATACATCTAATGCATGGTCAACATATTGGGTCAACATGGGTTAACATGCTTATCTTTCAGTTTAAAGTCTTTAAAGTTCGGGGACTAATATGCTATTAGCCCATTTCTGTATTAAAGACTTGAGTAATAATTGGAAATGACTAATGTCATATTACTCATTTTAGAGGGACTAGTTTTGTTAACTTTCTTAGTTAGTTTGTTAAGAGTTATTACGAAGAAAGGTTAGTTATAAAGTGTTAGATGATCATCTTCTTCAATTCATTCACTTCAATTGTCCTTCTCAATTTCTTCATTGTAAATCGTTTCATTGTTCTTGAATAAACAACTTTAGTAGAAGGTGTTAATTCGTGTTGTTATTGTTAATTGAATCTTCACAATTGGTATTAGAGCCAGATTGGCTCGATTGTGATTTAACTGAAACACACGATTGTCTAATTCTGCAATTAGATTGGACTGGTGATGATGACAAACTTTGAATTGGAAAGATTCGGTTGTAGAAATGATTTTTGTTTATGGAGGGTGAAGAAGAAAGCGTTGCTTGCTCATCAGGGAATTGCAACAGCTTTGTCATCAAATCAGATTGAAGTTCCGGCGAACACTCCACTAGAGAAATTGAAAGAGATAGAAGAAAAGTGGAAGGAGACAACTGTGAAAGCACATAGTGCAATCATACTATCGTTGGTAGATCAAGTTCTGCGAGAAGTATCAAAGGAAACTACTGCATCTGGTCTTTGGAAAAAGCTAGAGACACTATACATGACTAAATCTTTAGCAAACAGACTTTACTTGAAGAGAAGATTGTATACTTTCAATATGAATTTAGGTAAAAGCTTAGAAGACCATACAGATGAGTTTAATAAACTTATAGTTCAAAACCATAATAGGCATGTGGAGCTTGACAAGGTCTTTACATACTTCAAGATTTAATGTCTCGATATTTGGAGTCATCCCAAGGTCAAATGTTCTCAAATTTGACCATATGAGGTCAAAACTTTCTGGTTGAACCGGTGTTAGGCGATACGCGCAGGAGATGAGTTGTTGTGCGCGTATCGCGTAGAAGAATTATTCGCGAAGTGGGCTTTTTAAGGTGTTACGCGATACGCGCAGGATATGTGTCTTGATGCGCGTATTGCCTAGAGTGTGTCTACGGTTTTTTTTATTAAACTTGTATTTAAACCTAAGAAAACCCTAGGGAACATATATTCGACTTTGGCCGTTCAAGGAGCAATTAGAGGCGATTTTTGAAGGAAGATCAAGGATAAGAAGTTAAAGATCAAGATTCGGGTTGTGGAATCGTTCGGGATCATAAAACCAGGTTTTTAGTCTTTACTTCTTTACGTTTTCGTTACTTGTTTACAATGTTAACTTTGAAACTGTGACACCCCGTAAATTCTGGTTAACATCGTTAACTACCTTTTAACCATTCCGTTAAGTTTTATATAAGTTTTGGGTTTGTTTTGTAATTAACTAAACTAACTATAAACTTTAAAAGCTAACTAAATAATCTATTAATGTGTAAGGGCCAGAAATGTAAATTAAAATTTAAAAAGCCCAACCCACCCGTCACCCCCCTTCTTCCTTCTTCTTCCTCGACATCTTGCGACACAAACACACACGCATATCATAAACCCTAGCAGCGGCCGCACCACCACACCAGCCGCACCTCCATATTCAATATACCACGTCGGTTTCATCCCTGCATCGCAGTAGTCTCGTTTCGCCTCACCGTACGCATCATCGCTGCTGTTCGGAACACCAAACGGAACCGGAATAACCTGCAACTCCGGCGAACTACCACCCTTCTTCGTACCAGCCACCTCCGTTCACCCGTTCGATTATCGGTCGTAGGGCGATCTAGGAAATCTATGTTGCATATCTCATATTTTGCTGTGTGCTTCAAAGGTGAGTTCTTTGCCCGCTTTTAAATACTTTTTCAGGGAGAAAACATACAAATGTTTTTACACGCCTTCGGGTAACTATTTTACAGCGTCTTCGGGCGGACTGCATTCTTATGCCTTCGGGCAGGGCCAACTAAGGCTACGTTTTACACCTTCGGGTGGGGCCTTCGGGCAAAACTTATTGCCTTCGGGCGGGGCCAACTACGGCTACGTTTTACACCTTCGGGTGGGGCCTTCGGGCATAACACTTACGTTGCCAACTGGGGCAATGCTTTTTGGTAAATAATATTATTGTTAAGGGCTTATTTTACCGAGCATTAACATACTTATAAAGTCCTTTTCTTTAGTCGAGATTATTTATATGCCAACTTCGGCATAACGGGGAAATTTGAGTAGTACTACGGGTTCGGCAGACCCCACCACTAGCGGGGAGCTAGTTGGTGCAAATTGTCCTTTAAACATTTGGTCATCCGTAGTGATGGCGACAAGGCAAGTAAAGTAACGTTCAGTTTAATCTCGACGTGCTCGTGTAGTAAGCAAGGTGGTCTTGCAAACCAGCAATATATATTGATTTATCCAGGAAACTTATATTTTATTTATTTATTTAAATAAACTCATTGAACTCACCAACATTATTTGTTGACTCGTTTTAGTATGTTTTTCTCAGGGAACTAGGAAGACGCACGAGTAGGACACTTGCATGCATTGGTCTTAAAAACTATTACGTTTTGTTATTTATACTATTATTGGTTATTGAAACGGCTGTTTGGGACGTGCTAACTTTATGCACGGGTTTTCATAACTTTGGTTGGTTTAACCTTTATTGTTACGTACTTTGATTTTTAGTACGAGGATGTTTTACAAATGCTTCCGTTAAACTTTGAAACTTTTCATTTTAAACCTTGGGTTTTGGTTTAATACTTTAATAAGGACTTTTGTTTACAACGTTGAGTCAGTGTTTGCTGTAACTAATGGCTTGAGATCCTGGTATGTCACACGCCTAACGGATACTTCGTTCGTGGAAAATTGAGGGTGTGACAGAAACCTTTGTTTTTTATGTTAATTTCTGCAATTATGAGTAGCTAAACATCTTAGTACCATTTAGATGATGAACGTTTGTTGAATTATGCTTGACTCGATTGTTCGAATGGTTTATGAATTATATATTAGTTCAATGCATGATTGATAGTTATTGGATGTGTTTGATTGTTAAAGTTATAATCTTTGATATCTTTACTAAGTTTCTACTTGAATTGGATGGTTGTTTCGATCATATAATTTAGGTAGCCTAGTTGTTAATCTTAATTAAACAACTTGTGTTATGTGTTGCTAGACGTAGTGACCATTAGAACCGGTAAAGATTAGGTTTAGAGCTTTAATGATCTACTTAGCTATTTATTGAAAGATATTAGCTAATCAATTAACCGTAATAGTTAAATAGTTAGGATTTTAACGGTCCGAAAGGAGGTTACCTAATTAGTTAATTATTGTGTTGATTGAGTTTAATTAATTGTTACTTGTGATGCCCCTTTGCATGATAATGTGATGAGTCTTTTAGATAGAAAGATTAATAGATTTTCGGGTGTGCTAATATAATTGGAGAGACCGAGAGGTAATTCGATCAACCGATAATAGAAAAGCGTTTCCTAAGGTTTAATTGGTCACACTGGGAGAATGATCAGAGATCCGTTTAGTTTCTAGGATTCGTATGTTTAGGAATTCGGTTTCATTTCCATTTGAGGTAGTCGGGTCAAGTTCATAGTTCGCATTCGGGATTCATCTAAGTGGTACTCCTTCCTTTTCTTGAATTTATCAAAGTTTCTATTCTTCTCGGTTTTGAGTTGTTCGTTAGATTAAGTATTTTATTTTAAAGTCTCTTAGGTTAGTTCGTTAGAAACCCCCCTCGTTTAACAACTTCATTTTGTCCTAGTTAAGTCATATTTCGTATTCATAGTGTCTCTAAGGTTCGATATCCAGACTTCTCAACGCTTGTCTACATCTGATAGGTACACTTGCCTGTCTCGTGGTCTATTGAAAGTTGTCTAGAGTTTAACTCGAGTGCCTAAGTCGAGTCTTAGGTTAGGTATTTTTGGTTTTATTTTTATAGGCCCGTTTTAGTACATCAAGTTTTTGGCGCCGTTGTCGGGGATACTTGGCAATAGTGAAATTAGCTTGATTAGGACAATAGTTTAGTTTAGTCTCGTTATTCGTTGTTTTTCCTAGTTAGTTATTCTATATTAGATTTCCCGTTTATTTCATCATCCACTTTCATTTTCTTTTTCCAATGTATGCCACATACCCGTTGGAAAGGATCGCCACCATTTTCTGAATCTGCGGAGCCGGAGAGAGATTTGCACGAGCGGTATAGACTACTTCGTGCACGTTTGTTAGCTATTATCGAAGAGAAAAAGGTACACGTTCCTCCCTTGTTTTATGATATGAATAACCGCACTGTCCATGAGCGCGCCAGCAATGGCGTCACCGAGGCTCGATTGTCCATCACTCGCCCCGAGGTAGCCAACAACAACAATTGGCAAATCCCTTCCTACGTTATGTCCGCCATCAGTAGCGCCACCTAATTCCATGGCCTTGAGGAAAAGGATGCGCCTGGCCATCTTTCCCGATTCGTGTGAGTCTGCGACACGTTCAACATCACCAACGTCAATGGGGATGTGGTGTATTTGCGTCCTTTTCCCTTCTCGTTGTCTGGTCGCGCTGCTAGTTGGCTAGACACACTCCCTCAGGACTCCATCACCACTTGGGCTGATCTGCAGGCCAGTTTCTTAAGAAGTACTATCCACTGTCTAGAGTTGCTCGCCTGAGGGAGCAAATTCATTCCTTCCGCATGGGTCCTGACGAGCCTTACCACATGGCTTGGGAGCGTTTCAACACGCTGCAGAGTAGATGTCCCCAGCATGGGTTGACCGAGTGGGCACTTGTCGAGGAATTCTATAACGGTCTTACCCACGAAACTCAAGTAATGTTTAACACTGCTGCTGGAGGACACATTATGGAAAAGAAGAGTGTGCCTCAATGTGAAAAAATGTTCAAAAGTTTTGCGCTATCTGAGCAGAAAAGCCCCCATCCGAAGTCGTCTACTTCTGCTACTAGAGCATCTAGTTCCACTACTAGGGGAGTTTACCAGGTTAGTCCAGGGTCGGATCTAGCAGTCATGATGGAAGCTATGCGTAATGACATTAAGGGCCTTAAGATGAGTGTGAATAAGTGTGAGGTGTGTATGGGAGGACATGACACCATAGATTGCCCAACCATGAGTCAGGATCATGTAGATTTCATAGGAGGTTAGGGTAGGGGATCTGGTGGTGCTTTTAGTGGTTCTTATAATCCGGGATGGAGGAATCATCCCAACTTTAGTTGGAGGTCTGGCGGAAATCCTCCCGAGTTTCAGCAGAGACAGCCCCAGGCTAGTGGTGACGTAGGCTCGGGATCGGGTAGTGGGAATAGTAACTCGAGTGGTAGTGAAATGAAGGATATTAAGGATCTCTTAACTACTCAGACCCAATTTATATCACAGATAGTCAATAGAGATCAGGAAACCCAACAAAGGCTGAAAGAGCACGATATGCTTCTGGGAAATCAACAATCCGCATTCTTAGATCTTCAGCGCTCCATGGGTGAGATGTCTAAACAGTTAAGTCAACAGTCTAGGCAGTCAGGTTCATTTTCAGGATCCACTCAAACTAATCCGAATGCTTCCGTGAAAGCGGTAACTACTCGTAGTAGTAAGGGAGGAGATAAGAACCTAGAGATAGTTGAGGTAGAGGAGAAATAGGAGGAGGTAGATGAAGAGTTAGAGATGGAAACTCCTGGTGGAGGGAGACCTAGTGTAGATCCCATAGTTACACCCTTAGCTAGCGAACCTCCACCTAGGGAAACAGTGGGTAAGAAGAGTGAGGGGAAGAAGAAGGGTATTGTAGATGATGAGGATTACAATCGATGTCCATATTCCGCTCGGTTACTGCGACAGAAATACTTGAGGGATTATGGACATTTCCTTGAACTGTTCAAGCAATTGAAAATAAATCTTCCATTTGTCGAGGCACTCCAGCATATGCCCAAGTATGCGAAGTTTCTGAAAGATCTCCTATCTAATAAAAAGAAGATGGAGGAGCTCTCGACGGTCACCTTCAGTGAAAGATGCTCTGCGGTGGTCCAGAACAAACTACCAGAGAAATTAGCAGATCCGGGAGTCTTCACGATCCCGTGTTTGTTTGGTAGTTCGACTGTGAACCACGCGTTAGCGGATCTATATGCTAGCATAAATCTTATGCCATATTCTATCTATAAACGGCTAGGCCTAGGGGATCCGACTCCTACGCGCATGAGCATTTCGTTAGCGGACCGATCGGTTAAATATCCACGGGGGATAGTGGAGAACTTGTTGGTTAAGGTTGATAAATTTGTTTTCCCTGTGGATTTCGTTATTCTTGACATGGAGGTGGACGACAAAGTCCCACTGATCTTGGGACGACCCTTCTTGCGCACCGCAAAGGCACTGGTCGACGTCTACGACGGTAAGATCACACTTCATATAGGGGATGAGACAGTCACCTTCGATGTCTCGAAAGCGATGAACATTTTCAGTGGTCAAGACGATTCGGTCTATTTTCTCGATGCGTTCATTTCTCAAGTGGACCGCTGTCTTGACTACATCAGTGGTGCAGATCTGCTGCCCATGGAAGACTTGGATGAGGAGAACCGGGAAGTTGAGATGGATGTTCAACCCGAACACCTTCTGAACAGTCCGGCTAGTAAGCCTCCTGAATTTTCCCAGGCATTTGAGGTGAAGGATGATACCGAGGGGGGTGGTAAACCTTCGGTAGAAGCCTCGCCATCTTTAGAGCTTAAGGACCTCCCTTCGCACTTAGAGTATGCATTCTTAGACGGAGAGGTAGGTTTGCCCGTCATTATCTCTAGTCAATTGGCGAAGGAAGAGAAGCTGCGTTTGATTGCTGTGCTCCAGGCACACAAACAGGCAATTGCGTGGAAACTCACTGATATCAAGGGCATCAGCCCTTCTTTTTGCACGCACAAAATACTCATGGAGGACGAGCATAAGCCTGTAGTTCAACCGCAGAGGAGACTCAACCCGAACATGTCTGAGGTGGTAAAAAAGGAGGTTCTCAAGCTCCTCGAAGCCGGCATGATTTATCCCATATCTGATTCCACCTAAGTGAGTCCCGTTCAGATCGTCCCTAAGAAAGGAGGGATGACAGTGATTGTTAGTGATAAGAATGAGCTGATTCCTACTTCAACTGTCATAGGTTGGCGAGTGTGCATAGATTATAGGAGGCTCAATGATGCCACAAGGAAGGAGCATTTCCCCTTCCTTTCATTGATCAAATGTTGGAGCGTCTAGCAAGGCAGCAGTTCTACTGTTTCCTTGATGGATTCTCAGGTTATTTCCAGATCCCCATTGCACCGGAGGATCAGGAGAAAACCACATTTACATGCCCTTTCAGAACATTCGCATATCGCCGTATGCCATTTGGGTTATGTAACGCTCCAGCCACTTTTCAAAGATGCATGATGGCTATTTTTCAGGATATGATGCAGAACTCCATGGAAGTATTTATGGATGATTTTTCAGTGTTTGGGAGTTCATTCGATCATTGTTTGTCTAATCTTTAGCAAACAGACTTTACTTGAAGAGAAGATTGTATACTTTCAATATGAATTTAGGTAAAAGCTTAGAAGACCATACAGATGAGTTTAATAAACTTATAGTTCAAAACCATAATAGGTATGTGGAGCTTGACAAGGTGTTTACATACTTCAAGATTTAATGTCTCGATATTTGGAGTCATTTTAAGGTCAAATGTTCTCAAATTTGACCATCTGAGGTCAAGGAACCTAACCTTATTAAGAACCTATGATAAAGAAGAACAAATGATTATGATCAAACAGAACATATGATATAATGATTTATGTGAAACAACCGGTGAATCATTATTCTACCTTTCTTTCATCCCCTTCCTAGAGTTCATACATACTGCTCCCATTCATTTACAGGTTCACGAGCCTATTTGCTCTAAACGTTTTAGGTAAAGACCAAAAAGAGTATTTATACCAATATAGAGATCGTAAAGCATCCGGTAAGTATGGGCTAACTTCATCAACTTTCCATTCTCTATATCCATTTTCATCAACTATCTATTCCATATATCCATTATCCACGTCAAAATTAAGTTTCCACTCTGTATATCCATTAGCCACGTTAAGAAATCTAAGTTCCTTCATCTTTCTAAGACCTTCCACAATAGTTGTTGGATGAAGGTTCGTCTTCTTCAATTTTATACATTTTGTTGCATTTGTACCTTGTAAATAAAAAATTAGCTCATATTAAACTTTGTCATAACAAATAAAAGTGTTGTAGGTTCCACGGTTTATATAAACTTGAAACTTACTAACTGATTAACTAATATGTCTTTAATTTCCTCTTCAATTCATAACCGGCTAGGCCTACTAGGCTCATCAGGGTGGAAACGACGAACAATATCCCTTCCCATTTCTTCAATATGGCCATGAAAGTGAACACCGTCAGTATCAGAAATAGTTATAAAAGATTTCTGCTCAAGAACTCTAAGACCAATTTCAGCATTAAATCCACAGCTTTCAAGTATTATGATCGCTTTCTTCTTTGTTTCACGTAGGTCTTCAGGACCACAATTATTTGCACCTATGTAGGTATCGAAAACAACTAAACTCTTACTTTTTAACTCGCCACCATCGAATGCCATTGATTGAAAACTACAATTGAAAAACCGTCGTGAACAAAAAATCCATTCTAAATCGCCAATCAAAATATTAGTTGGGACCTAACTCCCGGTCTCCTAGATCGTCGTCATCAGACTTGCAATGAACCATCAAGTTATCAACCTCTGCATCCGTGATGCATACGTCGTATTTATCGAGTATGCCGAATTTTTTGCGATTATCAACCTTAAAACGACTGTGCGCGCCCCATGTTAAGATTAATAAGTTGCAAATGATGATAAGAGATGAATGTTTAGTGGTGAAACTAATTATATTATAGCTAGGTGATATGTGATAGGGTTTTAGTTTGTGGTTTTGATTTTTACATTGCTTGACGCGCCATTAGTCCCCGGGATACCAAATATTTTAACATTGCTTGACGCGCCACCAGTCCCTGGGGTACCAAATATTTACATTGCTTCATACACCACTAATTCCCGGGGTATCAAATGATAGTAATGTATAGGTTGGACTCACCGGCATGTCGGTGTTATACGTTTTTGTATTAAACTTTGTATTTTCTGTTCTAGCGAACCTACGGGCGAATCTATAGATTCGCCCGAAAGCATAGTATAGTTTGTTTTTGTTATTCAGTTTTGGCGACCGGGCGAACCTGTTTGTGCCCGGCGAAGCTATAGTTCGCTTGATAGATTCGTTGCCAGCGAATCTATAGCTGAACTATATATTGTAATGTTTTCTCATTGCAATACAATTTTTTTGCATTTCTTATCAAACCCTAATATTGTGTGTGTGTTAACTGGAGGTGCTAGGAGCTTAAATCATTCATCTTTGTAGCTTGTTTACCTCTTGTTGAGTTGTTTTGATCTTGTTATTATTTGTTGAGTTATATTGGACTTTGTTTGGTTGAATCAAGTGTGTTTCATTGTATTACAAAATCATTATAGCACTGAAATCTCGATCTAGATGGACCAACAATATGGTATCAGAGCCTTAGTGCTCTTGATTGTTTGATCTCAGAGATTTTTGTGATGTTTTTGGGTTTTTGAGTCAAAACACTGTTTGATTCATTTCTGGACTGTTTGTTGTGTTTTTGAGTTGGAATTTGCTTGGGGTTTGTGTTATTTGGTCATAGGAAGCTTTAGAAACAAACGGATCCTCAATTGGGTGTGTTTTGAAGCTGCTGTGAATAATTTTGGACTGAAACAGTTTTACCCGAGAGTCAGTGAAACTATCTGTTCATCCAGCGAACCTAGGAGTTCTTCCAGCGAATCTACGAAATTTTTTGTGTTCTTGAAATTACTGCTTTTGATCAGCGAATCTGGTATTTTATTGAACGAAAGTTCACTTATTTGGCTCATTGTGCAAGCGAACCTGCTGCCAAAATCATTCGGGCTCAAATCCTCGTTCTGACAGCGAATCTGTTGGGCGAAACTGTGCCTGCTGTCGAGCGAACCTGTTTGTTTGTTGAGCGAATCTATAGTCTTTGAGCGAATCTATCCAGCGAATCTGTCACCAGCGAAACTGAAATCTGTTTGAAATTGTGTCTACGTCAACAATGAACATCTTGAATTGGATAGAAAAGCCCAGGTTGAAAATGAATTCAATTCATTCGTTGGATTGAAGCATGAAAATCTGACTGAAATAACGAATCGATTTTTATTTGTGTCAAGCAATCTCAAAACTTATGATGAACAATTGGGAAATCATGAGCAAGTGACAAAGCTTTTGGATTCTCTTCCTTCCAAATGGAGTCCTCAGATCAAGGTGCTGAAACAAGAAAGAAATTTCTTTAACCTTAAACTAATGGAAGTGATAAACAAGTTAAAGTCACTTGATCTGGATGTAAAGAGAAAAGAATACAATCAAGCCATGATGTTTGCAACTGTCTCTCCTCAGAATTCTGCACTGATTACATCCGCTGCAAACTCACCTAGTGTAGTCTCTGGAGGATTATCAAGCTATGAATCTGTTAAATCCGGTGATGGTTCCACAAGTGTAGGTGCTGACTCAAATGCATCCATCACCACTCAGATTTTATCTGACACTGCGACCTTATCTGGGATACTTGTTCAAAATCATGAAGCTTTAATTGGTGAAGTTGTTGAAGAATCTGTTTTCAATGACAATTATGTTGATTGTTTTGATCCTTTTAAAGAGTTTTATGGTGAAGAGGTTGAGAGTGTTAGAATGATTGATGAGGTTGAAGAGGAAACAAATACTGGAAAGGTTGCTGAGGATAGTTTGACTGAAGAGGGAAAGAATGGTGGTAAAGTTGCTGAGATGGTGATTGATATGGGAAAGAATCAGGAAGTTGTTCATTCTGGATTAGTGTATGAAGCTGTTACTGAAAAGAAAAAGGAGGTTACTGTCAACGCAGGTAATGGGGCAGAAAATGCTGATACCGATGCTGACAATGTTTTGGAATCAAAGCTTGACATAGAAGCCATGATTGAACAAGCAAGGCATGAAGCTGTGGATGAATACAAGAGGAACACGCCTTACTGCCAGTGTGATCGTGCTCTTGCGGCCGAAAAACTGATAGTGGGTCTTCCTTATGATGGCGTTGAGGATATGTGTTCATCCGCATGCAAAATTCGCTTGATCGGTATTTATAAGGCAAATAAACTGTTAATGACAAATGAAAACGAATTGAAGACTATTAATAAAGAGCTTAAACAGAACGAATCAAAATTTTTTGTTAAATTGAGAGAGGCTTTAAAAGAAAACGAACATTTGAAAAGATCTCTTTTTGAAAGGAACTGTGAAGTAAACTATTTGACTGAGCAAGTCACTCTTGCTGAATTTGAAACAAGAAAACTCAAAAATAAACTGGAACAATGGACTATTGCTAGTATGAAAATGGAGGAGTTATGGAAGAAACAAAAGGGGGCTAGATTTAAGACCGGTTTGGGTCATAAAGATGATGCACAAGTATATCCTCCACCTAGTACCTTCTGTTATTCTCCTACACCCATTCCTCATCCTTCAAATGAGTTGATTCAAAAGATTATAAAGAATGATACTAACAGCTCTATTGCAGGTTTAAGTGGAGTGAATCTTAAGGAGGTGAGAGAGGATTATGCTTATGGTGAAAGTAGTGGTCTTGGAAGTTCTAGTAACCCTAGCTTTGATTCAAAAAGGACTGTTGAAGACAGTAGTTTGAATGTCTTTATTTCTAGTCAAATTTTAACTTCAGAGGATATTATGTGTGATATTAATTCTGGATGCTCAATTTCAAACTTAAGTAATTTGAATGATGATGTTATTGGAAATGTTTGTGTGAACGACAAAGCAAAACTTTCAGGTCAAGTCTCTGAAAGTCAAACCAAAACAAATTATTTTCAAAAATTCTTGTCTCATCAAATTCCATCTTTCACACCAATAAGAATTTCAAAACCGAAAGACAAGGAATCATCCATTTCATCCAAGAATCACTCTGATAAATTTAAATCTGCACCCTCCAAGGTAAAAGTCACAACAGGAAAGTCAAAAGAGTCTTACGACTCTTGTAGTGATTGTAACTCTCAAACATCTGATAGTAATGAAGAGACTGCTAAATTTTCTAAAAGAAGTTTAAAATCTCATTGCTTTCAGTGTGGAAATATTGATCATACTGTCAAACACTGTCCTGTGATTGTTGAAAATAGTTCAAAACATAGATCTTTTGGAAAGAGATTGAATACTTTTGTAAATGATTTTTTCTGCAAATCATCGACCGTTCAAAGACCTAAGTACACTAAGGCTTGGGTCCCGATTTCAAAAGTCTAATTTGTCTTTCTTTGTAAATATGTAAATAACTTTTTCATTTTCTTCCTTGAAAATCCGTGGGTCACTCATTTCTTCGCTCCTTTACTTTTATTTTATTTTATTTCTTTTTATTTTCTCTTCTTTATTCTGTAAATATATATTAAAAAAATCTGAAAAACAAAAATTTCTTATTAGATAGCTTTTATATAGAAATTTTGGGGGAGATATTAGATTAACTACTTATAGTTTTTCAAATTTTGCTATTTCAGGATCCCCGTTTTTGATATGATGTTGAAGAGACGTTGAAGGAGGTCAGAAGTATTGTGTTTGGGATATGTTAGATAGGCTCAGCCCGAAGACAAAGTAAACAGTGATTGTGCAGCCAAACATAACGTTCAAGATCTCGGCAATAAGGATTATCCCCTTGACATGATTGGATTGCACAAAGTTACGGATTCTGTCAAAAATGGGTTGAGAGCGTTAAATCTTTGCCTTGATTTCCCCAAATATCCCAAATCACCCTTACCCTAGCCCTGAATCGAGTTTCTAGTTAGGAAAACAAATAAAAAGCTGCTAGTGTTACTCTTCAGAAAAACCTCTGAATGTATTGAGTCAAAAGTGCTTAACTCCTCTGCTATACGGAAGTATTGACCTGGAGTTGGTGGATCTTCTCTGCTATACGAAAGTATTGACCTGAAGATTCACCGAGCATGCTCAAATGTTTATCTCCTCTGTTATATGTCGGTATAGACCTGGAGCTCTAAACTATTTGAGTTTCCCAAATAATAAGTCGCAATGTGTTCAAATGAATCATTATTGACAAGCTCCACTCACAAAAAGATGCAAAAATTGCACACATGTCAAAAGAAGCTATTGCATCGATCAATATTCAAGATTTGATCCAAGAAATTCAAGCAAAGTCAATCATATTGCTCAAATATATCCTGATGACAGAACTCGTTCTTTTTACCTAGATGTCTGTGGGGACCGAGTTGTCTGAGCTTCTTCAATCAAACCAAAAACATGATAAATGAAGCTGCTGATCTCTTGTTGAAAGGACTAAGGCATGGGTTTAAATGGACAAACATATCTGCAATCCCACCAATCTATGATTCTCCGTTTCTGCTCGTAAAACGTCATGAAAAATATATATTTATCCTTCCTTGTTTTAATTTCTAACCTTTTCTTTCACTTTATTTTTCTTTTATGTCTTTAATTTTCATTTAATGTTTTATTTTTCAGAGCGTTGAAATCATGGGGCGTTTTCATGGATTTGCAAAGGAGTTAAAATTTGAGAAAAACCAAAAATATTTTATTTTTCTTGTTTTGTGTCCCAGCGAATCTACAAGCGAACCTACAGGTTCGCCCGGATCTTCTTCACGTCGCCGTGTCTTCTCTTGACCTTTGGTCTCGGGCGAATCTAAAGTTCGCTTGTGTTCTAGTCAGCGAACCTGTGACTGTATATATATGTGTTGTCAGCGAAACCTTTCACAAGTTTGCTGTCACTATTTACTGTAGCCGTATCTTTTTCAAAAATCGCACGATCGATTCTCACTCACCACACTCACTACCTTTGAACCGCTTTTTTTATCATCTCTGGTATGTTTACTCTCATTTTTATTATCAATTTTATCCTTTAACTTGTTCTTAATCACCGTTTACCCAATCGACCCATCATGATTCAGTGTTAATGATTAAACAAATTGATTATGTGCCTTGATGTCTATCAAAACTTGCTCATTTCATGCTTATATTGCTTGATTGTTGCTTTGATTGTTTGATTATGGATTTTAGACTGAGTTTGGCCGTTTTTCAAAAACTAGGGTTTCAGCGAACCTATGTGTTCGTCTGGCGAACCTGAACGAAAGTTCAAAACTTCGAGCGAACCTATGCTGTTATGCCGCCCGTGCATCAACATAGATTCGCTCGAGTGTTTCTAGCGAACCTATACATTCGCTCGACCACATGACTGATTTTTCATGTCAGCGAATTTATAGGTTTTGGTGCCAAATCTCAGGTTCGCCCGGGCAGCGAACCTATTTATGCCAGCGAATCTAAACATTGTTTCACAATTTCACGTTTCTGATCAATTTCCGTTTATTTTTCAGGGACGATGTCTACATTATTCTTTGAAAGGAAGCACAATATGTGTGCGTTGTTGGACGAGAATCACGAAAAGGCAGGTGAGTATAAAGATTGTATTAGATGGTTGAAGTCCTCACATATTCATCACGCTATTTCTCATTCTCCAACCATCTATGAGCTACACATCAGAGATTTTTGGAGAACCGCTGTGATGAACGTGTCTGTGCAGCCATCACGCATTTGTGCAAAGATTAATGATTTTGATTTGGAGTTTACTGAAGCTGATGTTGCAAGGGTGTTACGGTTAGAGGACGATGTCGGAGAGGAGGTTAGTATGACTGCTGAGGAAGTTTATGGGGCTTTTAGGACTGCGGGTTATGAGGGTCCTATGCCGGGGGAGAAAAAGATGGAGTTTGTAAAATCCTATTTAATCACGGAAAGGAGGTATATTGCACACGTCTTTATTATGTGCTTGGATCATAGGAAAGGAGGTACTGATGGGTTAAATCTGGATTGGGCTCGTGCTATGATGTTATTTTGTCGAGGACAGAAGGCTAACCTCGCAAAGCTGATCTACAACTACATGCTCGAGAACATTCATGCTACGAAGAGAGATAAGTGGTTGATGTATCCTCAATTTGTGCAGATGATTCTGAATGACAAGCTGCCAAATCTGCCTGTCATTGGTGATGTGCTGAAAATCTGGGACATGCATTCGAGAATTTTTGGAGATTGCAAGTCGGCTCGAGCTGATTGTGTTGGTAGGACTTCGTATTTATGGGAAAATATGTACCCAGCTGATAGATGGGTACATATACAAAGGTTGATGGAGATTGAGAGGAAACGGGGTGGTGAAAATGTAGAGGTTGTTGAGAAGAAGTTGAGGAAAAGAAAGCCGTATGCTAAGGACAAAGAGTATTCTTTAGATCGGGAAATTGATGAGGTTCAAGCTGAAATAGATGCGGGAAGAGAGAAAAGGACCAAGAGAAAATCTGACGCACCTGCTGAAGCTGTGAAGAAAGCCAAACATGATGTCTCGGGTACATCTGATGGGTCTGTTAGTGGGTTAAAGGCTGAATTGGATGATCTGAAGGTGAAATATGATGATCTGGAGAAAAGAGACAAAGAGAAGGGTGATGTGATAAAGGGAATGGCCAGAATGATTAAGGATCAGCAGTGCTTATTGGTTCGGGTGTTCAAGGAGCTAAACAGTTTGAAGGAAAAGGAAGGGTTGTTTCCAGCAATGTCTAAACAGGAACTGACGAATTTAACGAATGCTGCAACGCATCCGTTAAAGGATTATGGTGTGTGGACTAAGACTGAGAAGAAGGCTGCTGAGGAAGTGTTTGATGAGGATATGGGAATAGATTTAGATGAATTTACTGGACCAGAGATTGTTGCAGATGTAAACAGCGAGGAGGATTTGGAAGATGAACCTGAGAGGTACAAAGTTGAAGAAAAAGGGGTGAGTTATCAGTTTGATCACATTGATTTGGATAAATCGGAATGGTTTAGAAAGGATGAAGAGGTTGTTCCAGAGGTGCCTATCTTTCAGAATATCGATGAGCCAAACACCTCGCAGTTGGATAGGCAAGTTATAGCATGGAAATACAATTCCCTTGTGGATGCGTATATGATTAAGCGAAGGGGTGGTGACATTTGTTATATCAAGAATAGGAAGCATTTCGCCACTTTGCCGAGGTGGGATTTGCGAAGGTTGGCTGATCTACCTCTGTTGGGAAAGGAAGATAGCGGGAGAGCCTGTGCTTTTGAGGTTACAATTAGAAAGGCTGCTGAGAACAACTTTGCTGACTTTGGGTATCAAAAGCCGAAGAGAATGAGGCAGAAGAAGGATAGACACTAGGTCTCTTGGAAGGGGAAGGTTGTATTAAAGATTGAAGCTCCAAAGATTATGACACGGGTTAGAGTTCCTGATACTCAGCCTCCTCGTCTATAAGAATTTCTGAAGTGGTTTTATGACAACGGTACGGGTGAGGCTGTTATTAGACTTAAAGGAGAAGATCGTCCAGAAATACGTTTGTTTGATCCAATGGAGATCTTCTCATTCTGCGATGATGATTTGAAGGTTTTATGTGAGAACAGTATTAAGCACGGGGCAGGAGACGACACAAGAACTGAAGCAAGCTTATTTGTGAAAGTTGCAAATAAGGCCCGGGGTGTTCGTGCTGAGTTAAAAAGGGTAAATGAAAGGTTGAGGATGACGGATGAACAGAGATTGGATATGGATGACCTTTCGAAACAGTTAGATAAATCCATTGAGAAGAGGTTTGAGAAACCTGTTGAGGTTGTTGAATTGGATGTTATTGGTGAGGAGCATACAAAAAATATTCAGGCGGAAACTATTGACCTTGATGTGCCTGATACAGTTGACACCGAAGCTGAGTTTGTGGAGTCATCATTGGTGTTTAGTGAAGATGATGAGGTCGGATATGAAGATGTAACAAATCCATTGGCCGGGATTGAATCAAGGGCAGGAGCGTACATTGAGAATTTTTGAAGCCGAAAAAGACGGAGCTTAACCAGAAGACTTCCCCGGGTGAGGTCCAACCTAGGGGGAGTATTGATAGCCATGTATAGGCTGGACTCACCGGCATGTCGGTGTTATACGTTTTTGTATTAAACTTTGTATTTTCTGTTCTAGCGAACCTACAGGCGAATCTATAGATTCGCCCGAAAGCATAGTATAGTTTGTTTTTGTTATTCAGTTTTGGCGACCGGGCGAACCTGTTTGTGCCCGGCGAAGCTATAGTTCGCTTGATAGATTCGCTGCCAGCGAATCTATCAGCGAATCTATAGCTGAACTATATATTGTAATGTTTTCTCATTGCAATACAATTTTTTTGCATTTCTTATCAAACCCTAATACTGTGTGTGTGTTAACTGGAGGTGCTAGGAGCTTATATCATTCATCTTTGTAGCTTGTTTACCTCTTGTTGAGTTGTTTTGATCTTGTTATTGTTTGTTGAGTTATATTGGACTTTGTTTGGTTGAATCAAGTGTGTTTCATTGTATTACAAAATCATTATAGCACTGAAATCTCGATCTAGATGGACCAACATCAAATATGTTATCATTGCTTGATGCGCCACCAGTCCCCGGGATACCAAATATTTTAACATTGCTTGACGCGCCACCAGTCCCCGGGGTACCAAATATTTACATTGCTTGATACGCCACTATTCCTGGGGTATCAAATACGTTATCATTGCTTGATGCGCCACCACTCCCCGGGATACCAAATATTTTAACATTGCTTGATGCGCCACTAGTCCCCGGGGTACCAAATATTATAACATTGCTTGATGCGTCACCAGTTCCCGGAGTATCAAGTATTTTATCATTACTTAATGCGCCACCAGTCCCTGGGGTACCAAATATTTTAACATTGCTTGATGCGCCAACAGTCCTCGGGGTACTAAATATTTACATTCTTGATACGCCACTAGTCCCAAAGTACCTAACACCATCAGTTTCCAGGAGTACCTAGTACCATCTGTTCCCGGAGTACCTGACACTAGGGGTATTCAAAGTCGGGTATCTGGATTTTGGATACCCGAATTTTCGGATATCCATAAATTTCGAATAATGATTTTCACTATCTGTATCCAAAATTCATATATCCGGATTTCGGATACCCCAAAGTTCGGATGTGGATTCAGATGGTATCCAAATATCCAAAAATTTTGAATTTTTTTATTTTTTTATTTGCATTTCATTCAATCCAAAATTAGCCTTAATGTTAAGCAACTAATCAAAAAAGTCTTAAGACAATTAAAGTCAAAGTACAATATCTAAATAACAAGTTTACAGGCATAGTTTTATAAATATATTAAATACATAACCTAAAAATAATTTTGGTTTTCAGATAATCGGATAATCCGAATTATTTCAAAATTACAATCCGAACCCGAATCCGAAACTTCGGGTATCCGAAGTTCGGATATCCGAATTTTCGGGTATCTGAAATTTCGGATATTTCGGGTTCGGAATATCAGATTTTCGGATCGGGTTTTCGGATGCAGATATTATTGAACACCCCTACCTGGCACCACTAGTTCCCGGAGTACCCAATATTTTAATCTTGTTTGATACGCCATTAGTACCCAATATTTTAACTTTATTTAATACACCATCAGTACCCGCCATGTTAACCTTACTTGGCACAAACATCAGGCACCACCTTAAGGATCTTCTCCGCTTATACATGGACATGTTCGCCTTTGAACAAATACATATGACCGGTGTACCAAGGGAAAAGGCACAATATCGATTACACGCACCTCAACAAAACATGTTCCAAAGTCTCTTTTCCCCTCATATTTCCAACGACCTCCAGATCGAGAGCAGGAGGATTCTCCTAGAATAGACTGACTCGTTTTCCCCATTCAAGTGCAAGTGCTTCTTAGATGCGTACAAGGGTTACCATCAGATCAAAATGGCGCGAAGCGTTAAAGACAAAACAGTTTTCCAAACTGATAATCAAGAGCTAAGATGAGCCAAGATAAAGTTGAGGAAAACATGAAGATGACTTCCCCCTCAACATTAAAAGGGGTTCAGGTCCTTGGCGGGAGATTGGTTTCAGTAAACTGATTCTTATTAAAGCACGTCCAAAATCTTTGCCTTTTCTTAATACATTTAAGAATTGCATTTCTAAGAAACAACTTAGGTTGACGAATAAAACATAAGTCATATCTCAACAAATTGAACAACACCTGAGCCGCCTACCAATCCTCGTTGCTCCATGGCGCAAGAAAACACTAAAGATATACTTGGCCACGACGCACCAGGTAGTCATTATTGTACTGTTTTTAGAAAGAAAATGGTTATAAACCCCCATCTACTATGTCATTCTTGTCCGGACTTAATTAGGAACAAATTACATCATGATGGAAAAACTGGTGTTAGAATTGGTGAACACATCAAGGCGATAAAAATGGTACTTCGACAATCACAACATAGAATACTGACTAGTGTGCCGCTCCAACAAGTGTTAAAAAGGACAGAACTCTCATGGTGTCAAGCCAAGTGGGCTATTGAGATAGGCACCTTCAAGATCAGTTACAAGCCAGGAACCGGAAAAAAGTACAAGTATTAGTAGACTTCCTTACGGAGGCACCAGAGGAAACAAAGGTGATAGACCCCATGCCAGCCGAAATCGAGATTCTAACAAACATGGCAATTGGCAAGATACTTTCTTTAAGCGCCATCTATGGCGGGTCAAAAGTTGTCAATGCTGTAGGTACCAAAAAGAACGCCATGCACAACTCATATCCAGTTCAGTCCATACAAGCAAGGTTATGGTTCAACATTTTCATACGTCGCATTCTCTATAACTTATTTATTTATTCAAACTATGTTTAAGTTTGAGAATCATTAATATGAGGACGGACACATCATAAAACACCCATATGTTATTGGGACGCTCGGCTCTGGCTACGACCGAACGTTCTTAATCTTTTACATGTCAGGTAACAAGTCAGACCCACGCGCCACGCTCTTACATATATGGCTAGGTACCACACTGTAATTGCATTACGCGTTGGATGACCATGGGACACGTTGCCATCAAGGTAATTTTCGGTCTATTCTATAAGTTCAATGCCACTAATAGTTTTTAGCAGCATGGAACTGGGGGACATACATGGTGTAACATTAATGCTACCGCATATCATATTATGTATTCAAAACGATTTGATTCATACATAGACCGACCCCTTCAAGAACAAGGTTTTAAGTACAACCTTTTATTATATTACTTGTCAATTTACTTTATAAAGTTTAATACTACTAACATCATTTAGCATCGCTGAACTTGAAACTTACATGACCCAACCTTATTGCCACCAAACCATAATGATTCGATCGAAATGTCAAAAGAATCACTCAGATTTTCTCAGGCCACGCGCCATGTCTTCATTCGGCTACACACCAAAATCATTTGTAGTTATTTGTATGAAATAACCTAGCTAACAATATGCCACTCATAAGGCGCGTCACTCATTAGGCTCTATCAATAATGTGTCACTTAGAAGGCACGCCACTCATAAGGCTCTATCAACTATATGCCACTCATAAGTCTCTATCAATAATATGTCACTCAAAAGGCATGCCACTCAGAAGACACGCCACTCATAAGGCGCTATCATTAATATGCCACTCATAAGGCAAAATCAGTCAAGCGGGTGAATCACCGCCAGGGGTCAACACAAAACCCCCGTTAGACACCGGGACTAAACTAGTACCACTGATAAAAAGCCAGTGAAACGCGTTTACAAAAGCCGTCAAACCATGTCATGCTATTTAGTCACTCTATCATACCCAGTGCCATTGGTAAAAAGCCAATGTATCCATACAAGTTGCCTATCATATGGCGGGCCAAGATGAGACGGTGGGTCACATCCAACGCCAACCATAAAAGTCGCCTATCATACGGCACATATAGTTAGCCATTAGTCCTACCTAAAGAAGTGCATTTTGTTAATATATCGATATGATCATACAACTACAAGATCATATGCCTCCTCCGGATACAACGTCGAGATACAATAGCCATCAAAATATCTAATTACAAAATCAAGAGAACAGTTCACGCCATACCCATCATACATCAATAGGCATTCAATGACAAGGAATAGTTCACGCCATACCCACTCTCAACACCATAGGCCACTAAACATGTACCCAACAAGTTAGATCAAGGCCAAAATTGGAGACATTGGAAAAAATCCCACTTGTATCACCATTATAAACAAAACATAGCAAGCGTCAAATACATAAGGAAAGCTGCAAAATGTCAAACATTACTAGAACATATACACCACGCCGCATAAAAGAATTTTTTCAAAGGATCTAGAACAACCACCCTTACAGACAAAGACACAAAACAAATAAACTCAAGTGTCTCACACTTCATCATCAGAGGCATCATCAATCTTTTCATCGCCTCGAGTACCCGCCACAAAGGCATTAAGCGAGATGAGCAAACCACGAGCAAGAGTTAACTCATGATCAAGCGATACATTTTGCAAGGAAGATAACACATAAGGCACAACAATATCAAAAGCATGATAAGCTGATGTCAAAGGCTTAGCAATAAAGTCAAGATGTCTTGCTATATTACCCGCCACAAAGAACTTGTCAATCACTTATCACTCCCTATAAGGTATCACTTTTTGTCATTGATAATAAATCACAAAGTCACCTAAAAAGATTAGTGCGTGGCGCGCCACTTTATGGTCACTCGATGCGCCACTTTATGTGCTAATCACTCGGTGCGTCACCTATGGTTCAACAACCTGATGCGCCACTTTATGGTCTAATCACTCAATGCGCCACTTTATGGTTCGACAACCTGACATGCCATTTTATGATTTAATCACTCAATGCGGCGATGCGACAGTCTATGGTTCAATAACTTGACGCGCAATTTTATGATATAATCACTCGACGCGCCACTTCGTGGTCCAGCCACTCGACGCGCCACTTTGTGCTCACTCGGCGCGCCACTTTATGGTCACTTTGCGCGCCACTTTATGGCCACTCAACGCGCCACTTCATTGTCTCTCCACTTGATGCGCCATCAAACAAAGACTGAAAAAAGAACCGTCAAGAGTCAACCAAAAAACACAAAAGTATGGCATTTTTAACACACGTCTCTTGGGGGGACTTGAAGGGTATTGCAACCAAATGGGTCAGACCCGATCCGCCAATGTCACCCGTTTACGTTACTCGACCCGCCAACATCACCCGCCTACGTCACCCGACAGATATGTCAGGCAACATGGCGCCCCATGTATGGATAGTCAGAGCTCCACCAATCAGGAACCAGTACTTGGTACCACCTCGCGCCAAGCTGCAGGGAACACAATCGTGCCCGACGCATAACAAGGGTACAAACCCCTGCAAGCCAATAAAAGAGAACCGTGCAAAAGGTATGTCCCTTGAGGGACCCACGCGCCAACATCAGGTAACTCTAATCAGGTGACTATATATATGACATTCCCTTTCACAAAGGGGATTATGCTCTCTTCCCTCTTCTCTCACTCAAATCAAACACTTATCTATCATTCCATAATCAATATACTGATTCTCACACCGGAGGGTTATCACAGGGAAACCACCCTTCGGTTCTTCGTGGTGCCTTAACGTGTTGTTACTTGTGCAGAGAACCAACTTTGTAGTACCAAGAAGTGAAGAAATTGGAGGTTCCCGTTGATCCAGATCCGTTACTACCTACGCGCCCGGATTTGTATCAACAGTGACTAATATTAATCGTGATTTCATGGACATGGGTGTCGATTTGAATTGTTAATGCTTATTTTCCCCTCGATCACTATTCAAGCTTGAACTACAAAAAACCTTTTGATTAGCAACTGTTTTGCACTTCAAAGTCATAATGTATCATTGATTTGGAAATGGAAAAGGGCATTATCCACTGATCAGGAGTTGCGTGAGTTTGACCAGCTAATGGCGACGCCCACGCTAAGTCTTTCTCAACAGCGTCGGTTAGATGGCTGCTGCAGGACAAAATGGCAAGCGAGGATCATATTAAATTCGTTTAGAATGGTTGGGCACCAAAAACAGTGAATATTTTGTATTGGCGAGCCTCGCTAAATCGTTTACCAACTTGTGACTCTTTCGCAAAAAGAAATGTGGGCATTCTATCTTTGTTGTGCAGGTTGTGTGATTCGCATGAGGAAACGGTGGAGCACTTGTTGACTTCTTGCAGTTTTATGGCCCAAATTTGGTCTAAGGTTGGCTCGTACATGGTGTTGTATTGCCCCGGTGTTTGCTTTCTCGTTTACCGACGTCATGGAATTTCCTTACTTGCTTAGAAGGGACGCAAACTTCAAAAGGGCGGTGCATGCAATAGTCATGGTGACAACTTGGTGCATTTGGGGTCATAGGAACAACATTATTTTCAATGGAGTTAGGCCCTCGGTAAACAAGCTTCTTAATGAAATAATGACGGTGGCTTCTCTATGGTTGAAGGCTAGAAGCAGAGGGTGTGGCCCAAGTACCCTTTTTGAACTTCCTTTTAACCCCGACTAAGGAGTTGTGAAGCGTTTTTTCTATTGCTGTTTCTTTATCTTTATGTTGTTTTTCCTCTTCTTGTACTTTGGGTGGTTTTAGCTCTTTGTTAGCCTTCTTCTATTTATACATGTATTTTCCGTTAAATAAAGTAATCCCTTATTCTTTTAGTAACTCCTTGTTAGCACTCTCAATGGTCTGATATTGATACTATGGAAGTACCAAGTACAATTGCCGATTAAATAATAATGAGTTACATGAACCTAGAAAAAATAAGGATTTTAACATGGTAAACTCATAATCTGGAAACTAAATAGGATAAAAATTACTTTTAATCCGTTATTCGGGTTGACCGGAATTACCAAAAAGAATATTCGAATACTGACCCTGAAAGCATATTGGGTTTAGGTTGTTGATTTGGCCCGGGTTCGGGTAAATATGATACTCCTAGTTTAATACGAGATTTGTTTTATTCAAGATGTGTTTTATTTGTTAGGATGATTTGACAACATCTTGTATCTTACAAGTCACATAAAGCTATACAAGTTATAGAAAGAAGTTATAGAACGTAATGATTAGATGTGTGGATAACTATGCATACAAATTAAAGAGGGGATTCAAAACCCTCGCCAAACACTACTATAGTAGATATAAATACACAAAATAAGATGGAAAAATAAAAATTAACAAATCTATTAAACACCACTAAATAGTAGATATAAATACACAAAATTAGATGGAAAAATAAAAATTAATAATTCTAGTAGTGTTAAATTTTTTTACAGCGAAACAAATAAAGTTCGGTTATCCGAAGTAATCAGATGACGAAAGATGACTTCATACTCTATGCGAACACATACAACACTATATAACCCAAATCAAGGAAAAATCAATAACTCGTTCGTCTATAGGCAGGACAACAAGTTAGTGGTAAAACTCGTTGAGCTAAGTGATTAGACTTGTGTTGTCACAATTGCCCTTCATCTAATCGTCTAGACGAATTCTGCATGAGATGAAATTAAAACCCATAATCTCATAAAAAAGAAAGGGACCAATTAAGGCCTCGTCTATTCCCACACCTCCCATTTTTATTCCTACAACTTGGCGTTGCACTATGCCCAATTAATTTATTTTATTTTATATTTTATAAAAAAACCTTAATTTTTATTAAAAAAAATTGTGTTTGGGTTGTTTTGTAAAACATTTTTAGAAGAATACACATGTTTTTTTGGGTAGTTTTTGTTAAAAAGTTGTAGTTTATAATTCTAAAAAACATTAACTATTCAATATAAAAACATTAACTATTCAATATAAAAACGTTAACTATGTTGTAAAACAATTGTTAGACACAAATATGTGTTAACGCTTTTAAATTTAATAGTTAACGTTTACTATTCAATATAAAAACGTTAATTATGTTGTGAAACAAACGTGTGTTAACTTTTTTATAATGAATAACAAATTTTTAACAAAAATAACCAAGAAAACATGTGTATTTTTATAAAAACGTTAAAAAAACAACTAAAACGTCAACAACACAAACATCACATGTTTTTTTAATAAAAATACACGTTTAAAAACTAAAAAAATTAGAAGTATTGAATATTAACGGACCTAACTATTAGTTTTTGGCCGCTATCAGTCCGAACTTTTGAAATATGTGCTAGCGGTCCCAACTTTTATCATTTTGGCCACTAATGGACCTGCCGTTAAAAAAATTAACGGCGTTAACTTTTTTTTTTAATTTCAGGTCGACGTTTTATGATTTTTGATCGGAATAAGAATACGAGTCTATTGATATATAAATTACATCGAAAAGATGATCCAAACGACGTCTCGCCATGGCCGGGCCTATGTAGGTGCAGCATGGCCGACTGCCCAAGACACTAACTTGATGGGGCACCAAATTTAAATTATATAAATTTTTTTTATAAAACATGGATTAAAAGCCCACTGAACTTTAAAATAAAAGCTCACTTCATATTAAAACTAAAAGCCCACTTGAACCGAAAAAGAAAAAAAGCCCACTACATATTAAATAGAACGCGGTAGGAGCAACGCATGCAGGCAGCAGCGAGCCAGCGACAATGTAGCAAAAGAACAACAACGATTTAGAGACTATAGAGGCTGATTAGCAACGATCACAATGACGAGGAAGAAAGGAGTTGGTTGTTACTTTGTTTGTTAATCATCTTAAGTCTAAACTCCAAAGGTAATTATTAGTTTGTTTGTTAATTGTTATTATTAACTTGTTTTGTATTTTAGGGTTTATAAAAAATAGAATTGTAGAGACTAGAGTTTGTATTGTATAACTAATTGTCTAATTGTCATTGAGATTTGAGAATTATAGAGTATTAGAGTTTAATAGTTAATTGACTAAATGACTAATTGTCTAATTGTTTAGAAATCATGCCTCCAAAACAAGCATCCCGTTGTAAAAAACGTAAAATGGGAAATAAATTAAAAAGCTCATTAAGTCTCAAGTGGGTGCTATGCATAAGTTTCTTAGCGGATTGGCGATGATAGCTATCGAGAATGATATATTGGACAATATAAACTGTGAAGATGCGATAAATCAATTTGCTATAAAGAATGCTCGGAAAGCTTCATGGGTTATTGGTTAAGTATTACGGTATATAATTCCTTACTTTGATTTTATTATGTTTATTTTTAAATGTTTGTTTTTTGGTTAAAAAATTGGTTTATATAAATGCATTGGTGCTCGGTTAAAGAGCCTTTTTCCCGATCCATACAGGACATCAAATTAAGACCAACCCTAAATATAGCGTCTTAAAAGTGTGTGAAATAGCAAATGAGTGTAGGAATATCACGTAAAATATTAACATTCATATTTACGTTATTACCTTTAGTCCAAGGCAAGGCATTGTCTATTCACACACTTACCAGATCTATCCTCACACCTTTTTTTAACCCAGGCGCCGCGGATAGGGCTATGTGCGGCGCCTGATGCACTTTTTCAGGTATCAGGCGCCGCGGATGGGGCTATGTGCGGCGCCTGGGTTGTTTTCAGTCAAAATACATCATTTTCGAGGGGAATGTCGTTAACGAGGAGGAAGCTAGTCAAACGATGTAATGTTATGCGCTGCAGATGGGTCTTTGCGCGGCGCCTGGGTTCTTTTCGAGGGAGAATGTCGTTAACGAGGATGATTTTGGTCAAACGAGGTTTCTATGCGCCGCGCCGAGGCCTTTGCGCGGCGCCGAGGCCTTTGCGCGGCGCTTGTCTTCTTTCCTGGACCACTACTTAATACATTTCCTTTTTTTCTCAAAATTCATATTATACACTTTTTTTCTCAACAATCTTTACCAAAATATACACGTTTTTTTTCTCAAATTTCATTATCATCACGATATAACATTATAATGTCGTGGATTAATAGTTATATATTCGGTGAATACTCTAACACTAGTGTTCCTGATTCATACGAGACTGTAGTCTCTAACACTTGGAATCAAGCTGCCTCCAACCAAAGTCAGCAGGAGGACGAGGTTGTATCGGGTTTTCAATTTCCTGATAATTCGGTACAATTTGACTTAAATATTCCACCGAATGACAGTTACGGTTATGTTTACGGTGACAGTGGCGAGCAGTTCGTTCAACAAAATAATTATGGTGTCAATGCTGGAAAGTTCGACTTAAATTATCCAGTGGATAACAGTTACGATTATGTTTTCGGTGACTGTGGTGATCAGCAACAGAATAACTATGGTGGTGACAATGCGGGTCAGTTTGACTTGAATATTCCATTCGAATACCCGTACGGTTATAGTGACGGTGGTGCTGACCAAGAAGACGAAGATGATGCTGACCAAATTGATCCTGAAGACTCTTACCCGATTATAGTTTCTTTTGAAACTGACCTGGTTTTTCAGTCACGTCAGGAATTAGTCAATTGGGTCCAAAATGGAGGAATCGAACATGGTTATGTCATTACTACCAAAAGATCTAAAGAAAAGGCTATCTGGTTACAGTGCAGTCTTGGTGGGCAATATAAGTCTATAGCTACGGTAAGAAAAACCGGTAGCAAGAAAATCGGTTGCCCATTTGAGTTGAAGGGATCATTTGTATCAAAGAATAGTTATTGGAAATTAGAGGTGAAGAACCCGATGCACAACCACTCGCCTATTGAAAATCTTGAGGGTCACGCGTATGCTAGGAGGCTTTCCGTGGAGGAGAAAAGACTGGTTGGTGAGCTCGCAGAACTAGATATTCCTGCTCGTAACATCTGGGCAGCGTTGACGAAAAATAACCCAGAAAAAAAGGTTAGCGTATTTAAAATATAACAACAAAATTTTATATTCATGCAATATTTAACGTTTTTTTTATAAAAATTGAATAGGTTATTAAGAAAGACATTCAGAACGTTGTTCAAAAGATAAACAAAGAAAATAAAGTCGGGGAGTCTCCAATGGAGCAAATGGAAAACTACTTCAAAGGAAAAGATTACGTTTATTTCACAAACGTGAATAACACCACAAAAGCCGTTGAAGATATTTTTTTTATGCACAAACATTCATATACTATGTGGTGTGCTTTTCCACACGTGCTGTTGATTGACGCCACCTACCAAACAAACATTTACGGTCTTCCGTTGGTTCAGGTTGTAGGTATGATGTCGACCAACCAGTCGTTTGTTGTTGCTCATGCGTTTATTTCTAACGAAAAAACGGAAAACTACGCATGGGTATTACGCAAGCTCAGTGATATGTTGGAAAAATACATGCAACCGCGTGTAATTGTAACAGACGGAGAATTAGCGCTAATGAGCGCGTGTAAACAAATTTTTCCAAATGCGCACAGGTATCTTTGTCGGTTCCATATTCAACAAAACATTCTCAGAAACTGCAAAAAACACTTTTTGGATGGTGAGTGGAAAGAATTTATCCGATTCTTCTCTTTATTGTGTGAGTCTACTACCTAGCCTATATACGAGTATAACCTAACTAACTTTGAAGCTCATCTAAAAGAATCGGGTCGTGGAGGTGAGTATTTATTACACTTTTTAGAGGTATTTATTACATACATTTTTTTTAAATTAATTATTATGCTAACCTTTTCTTTTTAGAGGTATTTGAGTATACAAATGATTCTTGGTTGAAGCCGTACCGTCAAAAGTTTGTATCTGCCTGGACTAACAGGACAATAAACTTTCACCAAACTACCACCAACCAGGTTGAAGGCATGCATGCCTTATTTAAAAAAGACCTTCCAAGCCATCCCAACAGCCTCGTTAAGCTTGTGAAGTTTGTCGACAGAATGGTTAACAGACAATACACAGAGATCAAACGGGCGTTTGAAATAAGCTTAAGGAAGGTGATGAACCACCACAGGAATGTCCCAATGTTTGCGGGAGTACTTCGGAAGATGTCAATATATGCCATCGACCTTTTGTCTATCGAGCTCAAGCGAAAAGATCTGAAGCTAAAAAAGTACGGTTCTACGTGTGGTTGTCAACTTTTTACCAGTTGTGGCTTGCCATGTGCTTGTCGTTTAGAAGAGCTAGAAAATAAAGGTAGTAATTACTATTGATGTGTTTTTTCATTTACAGAAAATAAAGGTTTCAATAAATACCATCTGTTTTCATTTACAGGTCAAATAATCTCGATTAAAACAATAGACGTGTTCTGGCAGAAGCTTGATTTCAAGGCTGAAAAAAAAAAGTGAAGCTCTCGATGCGGATGCGGAGTGGGAAAAATTAAGAAAACAAATTAATGTTACTCCTCCGCATGTTCAAAAGAGTTATTTCGATAAATTTAAAGAGGTCTTGATGCCAGGCCCGACTAGCAATAAACCTCCTGTTGTCCAAACTAATACCCGAGGTCGTCCAACATTAAAAAAACAAGAACAAAGAAGAGAAGAAGCTGCCAGACACAGTACGCACATCTCATTTTCACAAAGGGAGAACGGCGACCCCTACGACCAACCTCGCCATAGTTCTTACGTATCGTCTCAAGACTCTCAACGACCAAGCTCTTCCGGCTTCCAACTCCCAAAATATTTCCGCTCAAAGGCTAATACAAAGTGTGACATCTGCCCCAAACCCGAACCCGAATGCCCGACTCGAACCCGAAGTTGTTACCCGTTAAATTGTAATCGTATTTACTTCTTCAAAATGTAACATTTATTATTATTATTATGAATAAACATATTGATTCTACGTTACTCCCGTCTTAATTAAATTTACATTTCAAAACGTTCACGTATATCAAATAAATAATTGTGGAACTATTCATCTCAATATATATATATAAATATATATATATAGCTCGTAGAAGAAAATTTATGAAAACGTTAAACAAAAATGCTCCTAAGTCTCAAAATAGTCTCGTAACGTCAAAAACGAACTAAAGAATCAAAAACGTCACTCATATAAACGTTACGTCTCAACAAAGTTAAGTTTATTAACTAATATAACTTATAAGTTAACTTTGGGCTGAATCTGTCCACTTTCAAACTAGTAATAAAGGTTTAAATCTGAATTCATTAAACTATCTAAACATAAGGGACCGACTATGTAAATAATTAAGTTACACTTTTAACCCAACCCCCCCCCACTCGTTCACCCGCAGTTCCGGCGAGGCACCCACTTCCGGCCACATGGCCGGAATAAACCAAGTTCCGGCGAGCCTTGTTAAGTCGATTTTAACACATTAAATCAAATTAAAAACATGGGAATGACCGTGGACAAGTTTCGAGCACCATAACGCCTACAATTCGTCACTCAATCGTCCAAATCCGTGTTAATTTGCGAAACAAAAATCCGTTTCAACACCCACATACTCGAACCGTTCATAACGCATCCAAACAGTAATGTCACTAACCAGAAATCTTCAACCGTGCGTTTTGAAATCAATTGTGACAATCAATTGTAATTATAACAACGAATTAAACATCTAATTAACCTAAAACAATTCGTACAAACCCACAACCTTATCGACTACTTTTGTTTAACCAAAACACAATTCCAGTTGCGTACACGCTCCTCGTTACCTGCTATCACTCTTTGTTTATCTGATTCCAAGCAAAAACATTGAAATCTCAATCTTTGATTCACACAACCGTAGCATTTGTTCATCGTCTTCATCGACCTGTTTCTTCATCATCCGAGTAAGTATCATATATCAAAATGCTCGAAATCTAATGGGGATTAAAAGCCCTATGTTTAATTTGGGTTTGATTATCTGATTCGAAACGAATTTGGGATTCTTTGTTCTAGGGCTTGTAATGTGAAATGGGTGTTCTTGGGTTGTAATCAATAAAACTATTAGCAATCAAAATAATAACCAAAAGCGTGCCTTGTCCAGTGGTTAGGGCGTTGGATTTGGTGTGTTTGGTGGTGGGTTCGAGTCCCACTAACCACCTTTTCCTTAACTTTTATTTTTAATACATTTACATATAATTTAAGTTATATATATATATTTCTCAAAGTTATGTACAAGTATTATTTCAAGTATAAAAACTAAAAATGGATTATTATAAAATTATATACTATAACGTTTCGTACAAAACCCTAATTCCTAAATTGTATATCAAAACCCTATTTCTCAAATTGTATTTCAAAACCCTAATTACTAAATTATAGTTCAAAACCCTAAATCCCCAATTTGTGATTTAAAACCCTAAATCCCTAATTTGTGATCTAAAACCTTAAATCTCAAATCCGAAACCCTAGATCTCGGACTTTTGATTCTTGTTACTATTGTTTCGTTTCTAAGTTAGGGTTTTTCCCAATAAATTAGGTGATACTAATATTTGGGCAACCCTCGGTGCTTTTTAGCTGCGTTTCTAACAGTTCGATTGTGATTACTTTTTAAGGTGAGTAAACTCACTCCCCTTTTTCCATTTTACTATTTTGGGGCTGAAATATGTCTTTCACTATATTGTGTTTTCTATTCGTTTTCTAAAAGAGATCATACAAATATGTTAATCTGGTTCGCGGCTTGATGCAATCTTATGTGTTAGTTAAAAGTAGTTTTATTGCTTTGTAATCCCACCGGTACAATGTTAGCGCTAATGGTTTGACAAACTCACCTGCTTGTACAACATCGATAGGTGATTTAAACCCGGCCTTTCTAATTCCATGTTTACTATGTCGAGATGCTATGATGCTATACTATGTTGCTATGCTATGATGCTATACTATGCCATGTCCCTAAATTGCTAAATGATGACTTATATATCGAGACGGTAAACGACGGTTATTAAAAGTTATCATTATTTATTACATGAGTGGTTCTCATGACAAATGGCTAAACGAGATACTATGGTTTCTATTGTGGTTGGTGTGCTATTCTATTCTAGGGGTCCTGGTAGGGTGATATTACGAAATTACTATACATGTGGGATTGCGCAGCATATCTTGTCGATCTCGGATTTCAATACTATTACTATTCAATTTGGGTTTTACTCACTAGCTTGTGTAGCTAACTTTATTTTTCGCGTATTTCAGGTGACGCGTGATTTTGGCTTGTTTCTTTGCTATTCAAGACATAGGGACTTGGACCTAGAAATAATACTAATCATGACTATTTCATTTACTGTTATTTGGATTGTGTTTTGCATTTAAGACTTATGTTTCCCCAACTTATGATAATAATTATTAGACTTTAATAAAAGCAACACCATGTGCTTTGTTTAAATGTCACCCGTTTACGTTACTCGACCCGCCAACATCACCCGCCTACGTCACCCGACAGATATGTCAGGCAACATGGCGCCCCATGTATGGATAGTCAGAGCTCCACCAATCAGGAACCAGTACTTGGTACCACCTCGCGCCAAGCTGCAGGGAACACAATCGTGCCCGACGCATAACAAGGGTACAAACCCCTGCAAGCCAATAAAAGAGAACCGTGCAAAAGGTATGTCCCTTGAGGGACCCACGCGCCAACATCAGGTAACTCTAATCAGGTGACTATATATATGACATTCCCTTTCACAAAGGGGATTATGCTCTCTTCCCTCTTCTCTCACTCAAATCAAACACTTATCTATCATTCCATAATCAATATACTGATTCTCACACCGGAGGGTTATCACAGGGAAACCACCCTTCGGTTCTTCGTGGTGCCTTAACGTGTTGTTACTTGTGCAGAGAACCAACTTTGTAGTACCAAGAAGTGAAGAAATTGGAGGTTCCCGTTGATCCAGATCCGTTACTACCTACGCGCCCGGATTTATATCAACAGTGACTAATATTAATCGTGATTTCATGGACATGGGTGTCGATTTGAATTGTTAATGCTTATTTTCCCCTCGATCACTATTCAAGCTTGAACTACAAAAAACCTTTTGATTAGCAACTGTTTTGCACTTCAAAGTCATAATGTATCATTGATTTGGAAATGGAAAAGGGCATTATCCACTGATCAGGAGTTGCGTGAGTTTGACCAGCTAATGGCGACGCCCACGCTAAGTCTTTCTCAACAGCGTCGGTTAGATGGCTGCTGCAGGACAAAATGGCAAGCGAGGATCATATTAAATTCGTTTAGAATGGTTGGGCACCAAAAACAGTGAATATTTTGTATTGGCGAGCCTCGCTAAATCGTTTACCAACTTGTGACTCTTTCGCAAAAAGAAATGTGGGCATTCTATCTTTGTTGTGCAGGTTGTGTGATTCGCATGAGGAAACGGTGGAGCACTTGTTGACTTCTTGCAGTTTTATGGCCCAAATTTGGTCTAAGGTTGGCTCGTACATGGTGTTGTATTGCCCCGGTGTTTGCTTTCTCGTTTACCGACGTCATGGAATTTCCTTACTTGCTTAGAAGGGACGCAAACTTCAAAAGGGCGGTGCATGCAATAGTCATGGTGACAACTTGGTGCATTTGGGGTCATAGGAACAACATTATTTTCAATGGAGTTAGGCCCTCGGTAAACAAGCTTCTTAATGAAATAATGACGGTGGCTTCTCTATGGTTGAAGGCTAGAAGCAGAGGGTGTGGCCCAAGTACCCTTTTTGAACTTCCTTTTAACCCCGACTAAGGAGTTGTGAAGCGTTTTTTCTATTGCTGTTTCTTTATCTTTATGTTGTTTTTCCTCTTCTTGTACTTTGGGTGGTTTTAGCTCTTTGTTAGCCTTCTTCTATTTATACATGTATTTTCCGTTAAATAAAGTAATCCCTTATTCTTTTAGTAACTCCTTGTTAGCACTCTCAATGGTCTGATATTGATACTATGGAAGTACCAAGTACAATTGCCGATTAAATAATAATGAGTTACATGAACCTAGAAAAAATAAGGATTTCAACATGGTAAACTCATAATCTGGAAACTAAATAGGATAAAAATTACTTTTAATCCGTTATTCGGGTTGACCGGAATTACCAAAAAGAATATTCGAATACTGACCCTGAAAGCATATTGGGTTTAGGTTGTTGATTTGGCCCGGGTTCGGGTAAATATGATACTCCTAGTTTAATACGAGATTTGTTTTATTCAAGATGTGTTTTATTAGTTAGGATGATTTGACAACATCTTGTATCTTACAAGTCACATAAAGCTATACAAGTTATAGAAAGAAGTTATAGAACGTAATGATTAGATGTGTGGATAACTATGCATACAAATTAAAGAGGGGATTCAAAACCCTCGCCAAACACTACTATAGTAGATATAAATACACAAAATAAGATGGAAAAATAAAAATTAACAAATCTATTAAACACCACTAAATAGTAGATATAAATACACAAAATTAGATGGAAAAATAAAAATTAATAATTCTAGTAGTGTTAAATTTTTTTACAGCGAAACAAATAAAGTTCGGTTATCCGAAGTAATCAGATGACGAAAGATGACTTCATACTCTATGCGAACACATACAACACTATATAACCCAAATCAAGGAAAAATCAATAACTCGTTCGTCTATAGGCAGGACAACAAGTTAGTGGTAAAACTCGTTGAGCTAAGTGATTAGACTTGTGTTGTCACAATTGCCCTTCATCTAATCGTCTAGACGAATTCTGCATGAGATGAAATTAAAACCCATAATCTCATTTACTGTTATTTGGATTGTGTTTTGCATTTAAGACTTATGTTTCCCCAACTTATGATAATAATTATTAGACTTTAATAAAAGCAACACCATGTGCTTTGTTTACTATGGATAACCAATTCTATGACAGCCCGGTGTTTTCCGCCACCGGGCGGGGTGTCACACAAAGGCTAACACAACGGGAGAGCTACCGCGCTATCCAAATTTCCCAAGATTGTTGCCGGGGCCCAAGTCAGATGGTTTGATTAGGAGATATGCAGCTCAAATCCCAAAAATATTTTACCCATATATATCAAAAATAAAGGATGTGAAACCGGATGGTCACTGTGGGTTTCGAGCTACAGCCGCGGGGTTAGGGATAAAGCAAGAAGATTATTTATTTATCCGTAAACAACTGTTACTGGAGTTGCGACTGAACGGAAATATTTGGAGACGGGTCTTTGATCTGGAAGACAAAGGCCACTACCAAGCGATATATGAACGGATAGAATTTTTTGGTGTCGGTAGAGCTCCGGCAGAACATTGGATGCAAATGCCAGAGGCGGGATTTCTTATAGCTCAGAGATGGGGTGTAATTGTTCACATCATAGACATGGATGGTAGTGCTACAATATTCCTTCTACTGGGCAGTCCGGATAGTGTGGAGACCATGCTAGAATATTCCCTCTACTGGGCAGTCCGGCAATAATCTATATCGTTCAGACGTGCTAATAATAGTCCACGCTCCTATCGAAGTGAAAGGATGACCGTTACGCTCCTCAAACTGGGCTAACGCCGCTTTTATTATTTCCTCGCGCGTGCTATTTAAACCTCGTGAGTTGCGTAATGCGCGGCGATAGTAAGCTTCAAATTGGAGCGTTCTTGAGCATATATTACGCCATCTAAGGCTACACTGTTGTGTCTCCCTCGTAACTGCACCAGGACCCATACGACTATTATGCATACGAACTACGTCATTCCAAAATTCCGACATATTTGGGTCGTTTCGTGTGGAGTCGGACCGAACTAAATACCAACATATTGTTAAAGTTTCATCTTCGTGAGGAGTCCACAATGCCATTGCAATTTATAGCGAAAAATATCGGAAGATATGCGTGTAAAAATTTCTGAAAATATGTGTGTAAAAATGAAGATGTGTAAAAAAGTCGACCCCCCATTGGGTATTTAAGTCCACGAAAATCGTCAAAAAAAAAAAAAAAAACCTTGCGCGGCGAATGGACCCATGTGTGGCGCCTGCCTACCCTTGCGCGGCGAATGGACCCATCCGCGGCGCCTGCCTACCCTTGCGCGGCGGATACCTAACCTATCTGCAGCGGAAAGCAAATCAGGCGCCGCGCAAAAGGGTTGGCGCGGCGCATAACTTTTTTGACAGCATCTATCTTCTCCATTTATACCCCATCCGCGGCGCAAAGTGGAAAAAATCTATCACCATATCCGCAACGCAACACTTTTTACAACCTTTTTTGTTCGACCAAACGCTGCGTATCACCCAAAAAAGCTATCAAACATGACTTCTAACCACCCGACAAACTTTTCAAACCCTCTTCCAGAGTTTAACTTTGACAACCCTTACAACGTTGATGATATGGATTTTTTGGGTCTCGAAACTATTAATCCCCTTCCAGGGCATGCTTATTTTGAGTTTCCAGAAAACCCAACGGCGGAAGGAAAATGCAAAAAACTGAGAAGGATGGATGTGGGCGGACACATCCATATAGATTGGGATCTTTTAAATGAGCTTCATGAGGGAGATCGATGTCGGGAGATTATTGGTTTCAACACTCCGTTGTCTCGGTTGTTTGATATAGCATCCAGGTCATCATACCGCGAGCTCACTGTGGAGTTTTTGTCATCATTCGTTTTCAACCGCCCACCGCACGGTGATGTCGAAGACCCCGCACAACCATTTCGCGAAATAACTTTTCGATTATGCGAGGTTTATCGTTCGATGACACTGAGAGAGTTTGCTTGGCGTTCGGGGTTGTACATGGAGGAGGAGCTAGACACCCCATTATACACTGAAGGGATCAGGACTTTACCTCGTGAGACCCTGGTCAGTTTCTGGGAGGTTATTGCCTCTTCGCACTTTGGAGTGTCTAATGCGAAGGCGGCTTCGATCATTGACCCTCTACACCGATATTTGGGGCGTATCATTGCGTCTTCTATTTCTGCTAGGAGGTGTGGGAAAGATAAGGTCAACATGAGTGACCTTTTCTTTATGTATTGTCTCCTTCTTCGCCGGCCCTGCGCGCTTGCGACTCGTTTGGCGGAATATTTTGAGTCCGCCTACCATCGACAGACGCGCGGGCAGTTGTTAGGCGGCGCGTACATCTCGATCATAGCGCGCTCATTTGGGATCTCTCCTGAGGGAGATCAACTGGTCTCTCAGGCTATTCTCCCCACAAAACTAGGTAAAACTAGTGTGCACAGCATGCGCCTAATGCGCAGGTTTCCTGTGGGTCTTCGGTTCAAGGATGCAAATGACCAAATATTTGTGCCAGTTCAGTTGCCACCGTGGGACCAGATTCCAGTTTTTGTTGAGGAGAGACGGGGAGTACATGCGCCTGAGCCGAATGTGTCTCCGCCACATGAGCCCGAACAAGAACCTGAGCCGTCACCCGAGCGTCCGCACCATGATCCGCCGCAGTTCCCACAGCACGTATACGACAACCTGCCAAAGGGAGCACGTGTTTTAGCAGACCACTTTGATCAACGCCTCCAAGCGATGCAACGTGATATGCAACGTGATATTGCGCGACAAGGACGCCGGATAGATCGACATGGACGACGGGCAGTTCGATTGTTCGATGCTATACGCGACCATTTTGGGATTCGGGATGTGGCGTTTTCATCATCGTCGGAAGAAGGGGACGAGTAGTTGTTATCTTTTATGTTTTTTTGTTATTTTTTTATGTTTATGTAATTTTTAATTTCTGGTCTGAATGATTAATTTTGCGTGTTATAAATGTTTGTTAAAGTTTTAAATGTTTTTGTGTGTTATTAATTTATTATGTTAAAATGGATCAAAAATTTTGTCTGAAAATGAACCCAGGCGCCGCACATAGGGTTAAGTGCGGCGCATGAGTGTGTTAGGAGTTAATGATTATGTCTTACGAGGTTGTTTGCTGCATATATAACCCAGGCGCCGCGGATAGGACTATGTGCGGCGCCTTGGGTCTGTTGGCTGGTCAATTGGCAAGGTCTGATGATATGTTTCGATGTGATGTGACCCAGGCGCCGCGGATAGGGCTATGTGCGGCGCCTGGGGGGTGCGAAAATAAAAAAGGAAAGTGTGTGAATAGGACCACCCTTAGTCCAATTCTTATCATCCCCAAAGAAGCATCCAGGATGTGACGTCCAATGTCCTGACAAGTGACAACTTAATGAACACATCATTCTCCACTGCTCCATGCTTTTATAGCATTATTTTGAGTGTACATTATATTCAACCTTCAATTATGTTTCCTTAAGTCTGACACCCTGACAAGCTATCCAGACACTCAATCATTTTATCAATACGACTCGTATTGACAAATACGAGTCGTATTACTGTAAGCTCAGTGATACGACTCGTATCATAATAAAAACGACTCGTATTACAGTTAAAACAACTCGTATAAACAATTCATACGAGTCGTATGTTGGGTGTTCGGATAGCCTCGACAAATTCTGTCAAGATTCCTGACATGCAGTAAAACGACTCGTATTAAGGTAATAACGAGTCATATTGCTTAAATAATACGACTCGTATCAGTTAATACGAGTCGTATTATGTGTCAGGAATCTTGACAGAAATCACATGTCTGCTTTGAAATACGTGCCAATTTCATATAAATACCGACGATTGTTTCTTCCGATTTCAATCCCCATTCTTTCTAAATCCCCCTAAAAAATGTCTAATAGGCGTTCTACCACATCTTTACTCAACATTCCTTCCCCCGTTGACAATCATAATTTTCGTAATCACAACTGGTCTCGTAACGTTTTGCACTTTTACTATAACGGAGACCAACCGGAATGTAAGAATGGTTACATCGTTGACGAGCAGGTTCTTGACCGGACCTGGTGGGGAACCCTTTTAGGTTTTGAGAGAAATGGGTTTATTTGTTCATACGTATGTTTTATATATTTTATGGCACCCTTTATTTTTAGTTAAATTTTAATATCCCGCTAATTTAATTTTCTTTTTTTTCAGCATAATTTCGTTTGGGTTACTAGACTTATGGTTTGGCGCAAACAAGAAATTGAGAGAGCCGGTGAAAACCTGTTACGTTGGACGTGTCTACCTTCTGAGTTTTATGATATGTTAATCAATCAGGACGAAGACACTTTGCAATACGGTGACGGGACACAACCACTATATCCTCCGTTTTGGGAGGTTGATACGGTAATAACTAATACCAAATACAATTTTTTTCTTATTAAATTGTCACGGCTTTTGTCTGCTTATGAGACGTATTACATAAAATAATATAATTAAAATTTTTGTAGGTGTATTTACCGATAAACCATGACGATGTAAGATAGTATCTTTTTGAAATTAACTTAAGGACAATGGAAATTCGTTGTTTTTTTTTCCATACGACTGTCTTCCAACTACCTGTAGTGGTTTATCATGTATTCACGTTGGACTTCACCAAATCCATATTCAATTTGAAGATTTTTTCATATGGTTATTAAGAAAAATAAATTACTGGCAACACACAGGTCAATATCTAGGTGAAGTTACTGAAATACATGTGACCAGCTGTGTTGTTTGGCCAACATTAGATTCATCCTTAATCTTTTGAATGGCATTATTTATAGTTTTAGATGTTGCCACACACTTCGGGTTCATCTGCCGAATGGCTTGTAATATGTCACGTGTCTCCATATTTTGACTGCACAATTCTCCCATCATTTTGTATTATGCGGGGGTCAGTCGTTTAGCATACGCATGACCCTCTAAATGTTGAGCAGGATCATGGTTGTGCGAATCATCAATGACAATTAAAACTCAGCCACCAACACTTCTTTCATTTTTACCTATTAACTGGAATTGACAGTTTGTTTTTTTGGAGCCACTTTTTCTTTTGTCTACCTCCTCTGGTTTATAGTTACCCCCACGATCACATTTAAGGTGAACTTTTACCGTCTCACCCCATGCATTTTTTTAGAACGTTGGGTGACTATAACGAAACCATTGTCTCTCCCGATATCTTGAGCCCATTTCACCAGTTTTTCACGTGATGTGAAAACCTTAAAATATAAATTTTATTTTAAATATTAACTTTATGTGCTACAAAACGTTGATCATTAGTAAATATTAACCTGATTAACTTAAAACAAACTACCGCCGACATTGTCACCTGCGCCACCATTGTCACCTACGTCAACATTGTCATCGCCATAAAATACGCCACTGTTGTAATCATCACCATAATAATTACCGCCATGTTGCTCGTTGTTATTATCCGGGTATTCAAAATAATTATCACCCTCGAATTGACCATCGAAAATATAGTTACTATCCCAGAAAGACATTTTAAGAAGAAGACTTAGAAAAAATCAGTGTAATATAACGATTGATATTCAATTGAATGAATCGATCGATCGTTTATGCGTTTATATTGAAATTTTAACGGAATATTATATCGTGTCAAATAATTATATTGAATCGTAGACAGTCTATAAATGGAAAACTTTAATACGACTCATATTGAAGTGATAAGAGTCGTATAAATGAACAGATACGACTCGTGTTACATGTAAAACCAGTCGTTTTAGCTGTAAATACGACTCGTATTGACATTAATATGAGTCTTATTATTGTGCCTTCTGACACCATAAACATGCAAATTTGTCGTCTGACACCTTCAGTAATACGACTCGTATTGAGTAATACGAGTCGTATTTAGGGTGTCTGGCTAGGGGGTCAGGTGTCCGGATAGGAGCACCCTTCCTTAAACCTTGTCTTCTATATTACTTATTATGAGTTTCACAGGTAATTCGAGATCAAGAAAATCAAAACTACAGAACTAAATAAATTCCAAAATTAATGAAACTAGATTTATATCGTCTCTCGTGCATTACGTGAGAGTTGTTATAGCAGCTCACAACATGTAAAAAAATATACTTTAGCATTATAAAAAATTAATTGCAGTCGGATATAGATTTTTGACTACTAACTAGTTTTTTTTTTCCATACAAAATATATCAACTATGTTAGCAACTTAGGGGTTATACATCGAAAATATATTATATTTTAATTACAAAAAAGTGGTTTAGTTTCTGTTTTATGTCTTTGTAGAGACTTTGTTGATCAAAATGCCAAATTCACCTAATGTAGAGGTCAAAATGTATAATGGTCGCTAAAACGTAAAACGAACAAAAACCACTTAGTGACCAAAATCAAAAACCCGCAGTAAAACACTATTCCACAAAACCACTTAGACGAGAATGCAAAACCCACAAAAACACTATTCATCAAGTTTTACAATTAATAATACCTGGAATATACAGTGGCACGCGTTGCAGGAGCCTTTTGTATACCGTTAAATTTCTGTCATCATAGTTTTTAAAACCATACACGACTAAAATCAACTAAAAAACAAATGTCATTCAACTTCAAACAAAATGAAATATATGTACCAAACACTTTCACAATGAAACACATCTAATCCGGTGTTAGCAACAACAGATCACTATGTCTCTCTCTCTCTCCTTTTAGAATCTCATAACAAAAGGACACCACCGTACACCACTTCACACCATCATCCATTGTCGATTCAATAAACAAAGAAGACTACATAGGTGGTCGGAAAAGACACCAAAAGCGGTAGAACGAAAATAGTCGTATGAGTCAACAAGAGAGATAGAGAGAGAGAGAAATGAGCATGCTTTGTTTCAAGAATCGAAGAACTATAAAGTAACCACAAAACTAATTGCCTCTTATACTCAACTTATTTACAAAAAAATTTAATTTTTGTGCCCAAAAAGCAAAACCTAAAATAACTATGGTCACCAAATGGAAAACATAAAACAACGGTACCTCAAACTCAACTTATCTACAAAAGAGTCATTATACTTGGGTGACCAAAATGCAAAACTTACAAAACTACGGTGACCAAATGCAAAACATAAGGCAAAACTATTCATGAAGTTTTCCTTTTAATATATAATAGTAAATAAGATTATACAGCACTCACGTGTTGCTCGAGCCATTGGTATATCATTAAATTTCCATCATCACATCTGTTTACACGAGCAAAAATTAACGAAAAGCAAGTGTCATTCAACTAAAACAGCTGTAAGCAACACCATCACAATGAAACACTTCTAATCTAGTGTTGGCAATGGCGGATCATCGTGTGCTTCTATAGAATCCTATAACGAAAGGACACCACCATACATCATTCGCCACCATCCATCATCGATTGAAGAAACAAAGAAGGCGATGGAGACAACTGGAAAAGAAGCCGGAAGCGATAGAACGGTAAAAATAGAGCGAAACAAAAATAAGCATGCATTGTTCCAAGAATTCGAAGATTATAAGGCAATCACGAAAACTAATTTTTCATCAAACTCAACTTGTTTACAGATGAGTTATTCTCTTTTGGTAGCCATAATACAAAATATAAAAGATCATTATATTATTAATGAAGTTTTTTTTAATGAAGTTTTTCTTTTTATATACAGTGATAATAATATAACTTAAGATTCATATGGTTAAATCCTAAGAATCAAAGAATTCTAACGTTTGATGGACTAATTTATTATTTATTTAGTTATTGATCGACGAATTTTATTTGACGTCTAGCTATCTAGCTATCTATGTTTATTATGTCGATCGGTTAAATGTCGAGTGGGTTATGTCATAACACAAAATACATTGTCATTAAAAAATACACGAAAAAAAACAACGTTAATAAAATAAAAGAAAAATCACATTTCAGTTGTTTCGTATGAATTTTCATATATCTTGAAACCGCAACATGAAATCTTCGATGACAAGTTTTGCAAATCACTCTTTCTCAATATAGCAAATGCAAGCATCATACAAATACTCATCACTCATCCGAATATGTAAATCCATATTCACATACTTTATGAAGAAAATACCTCTCAACACTTGTAGTTGCAACCGCTAAAAGTAAAGTTAACTTTAATAAACGATAAACTAGCGGATATCAAACATAAGATGTTTCTTTGTTTCCACCATTTATTTTTTGCAAGATTAGATATATCTTCACATAAGCATACATTTTATCTTCTTCGATATTTGCAATGTAGCTGTCGAGCTCATGCCTAAATTGCTCACTTTCTTCATGACTAAAATCATACGGATACAACTCGGCCAACCTTACTAACTTTGAAAGATCAAATGCGTAAAAATTATCATCCGGACTGAAACTCACATACATAGTAAGCAAATCAGTGGTTAGCTCATTAAAACGGTTGATAAGTTCTTTGTCTCCGCCATTTATTTTTTGCAAGATTAGATATATCTTTCACATAGGCATACATTTTATCTTCTCCGATATTTGCAATGTAGCTGTCGAGCTCATGCCTAAATTGTTCACTTTCTTCATGACTAAAATCATACGGATACAACTCGGCCAACCTTACTAACTTTGTAAGATTAAATGCGTAAAAATTACCATCCGGACTGAAACTCACATACATAGTAAGCAAATCGGTGGTTAGCTCATTAAAACGGTTGATAAGTTCTTGTGTTTGCAAATCGGTGGTTAGTGAGCCAAGTTATACAAAATGTGTCAAGGAATTGTCTTTCAAAATTAAAGCTTTCAGACCATTAAACTCGTTGGTGATATTGCTTGCTCCATCATATCTTTGACCTCTAACTTTAGTCAAACCAATTTATATATTAAACTCGTTGGTCATATTGCTTGCTCCATCATATCTTTGACCGCGGGAAGATGATCCACTATTAAGCAAAAAACTAGAAATCAAACATGTTGCATTTAACCAAATTCTATACTCGGTATTTTTCTTTCCACTTTGCCTTATAAATGTTACATTTATAGAATGATCATGCTTTCTTTAAGTCATAACATTTTCTAGGTGCCTTGTTGTGAAAATTATTCCTATCACCAACATGAGTACTCAAACTTTTTGATTTGTTCCAACTATTAAAACCCACTCATCACATATGCATCCTTTTGATCGACCATTTTATTTAACAAGTAACAAACCAAGCAATATATTTTATCCATTCTTTTCATTATATTCTAACAAATTTGCATATTGCTTAAACCATTTCGGATTAGATCATCTTACCTCCCACGCAATAGTTGTTAGGATGGTAAAATGAAATTGGTTTTTCTTTCGGTAGGATCAGATAAACGATCATCCAAGTCAATTTCTTATGACTTAGAAGATGGAGAATCAAACTCCATTGGCTTCTTTTTTAAAATCTCTTTATTAACCCTAAAATCATGTTTCAAACAAATAAGATAAACACAAACATTTGAACATATATAAGAAAACACATAAAGTCATATTTCAAACTAACCATGTAACCCTGAATTTATATTTCAAACTAACAAGAAAACACTAAGGGATTGATTGTTTCAGCCTCTTAATAGTTCAGATGTCTAAATGATTCAGCTCTTAATGATTCAGACTGTTTGTTTCACGAGCAGATGTCTGAATGGTTCAGACATTTGCATCTGAATGGTTAAGCATTATACAGAGTTTGAATGGTTAAGACCTCTTATCTGAATTGGTCATACATTTGCATTTGAATAGTTAAGCAATACACTAGCTCTTAATGGTTCAGACCTCTTATTGGTTCAACACTTAATGGTTCAGACCTCTTACTGGTTCAGCACTTAACCATTCAGACGTTACCAAACAGCCCTAACCCATATAAAATGTAGCAAGGGCTTCAAACCCTTGAAATCCTCCCTTTTTGCATTGCATAGTCGATCACAACGAAGACCGGGGGGAATCCAAATTTGATTATTCAAGTATGGACAGTAGACATTGGCACTTGAGTTTATTTTTAACTAGATTATACCCCGTGTGTTACACGGGGTATAATAGTAGGAGGATTAAAACATGTAACGATCTAGTGAAACTTATCATTTACACGGGTTGAAAACTAAAACATGTAACGATCATCAGACATTTAGCTCAATAAAAGTTAGCTAAGCTAAAAAATATTCTATTGAATACTCTATTATTAAATTTATATGATCAACTTGATGAAAATCCTTATTCAAATAAGTTGTTAAAATTTATGACATATTCTTGGAACGAAATATATCGATATATATTTTGGTAAATTATAAGTTTACTAAGAATATGTTAGTTATTTTTGTAATTGATATGAAAATATATTAGTTTGATGGGTTGTATGTTGTGCAATAGTAGGAGGATGAAATATGTAAAATACTATTGAGCGGGAACATAATGCTAACAATGGCTCCATTACATGACATGTGGCATTAAAAACACTATTTTATTAGAAGGTATAGATATAGATTCAAAACCATAAAACCATCCATGAGCCCTAATAAACATATAGTTCATACAAACTTTTAACTAATATTTTCCAAATTCCCGGTGTAATATTTTGTTGTCGTGTTGTTGGCCCTAGACTCTTGCTAGTGGCCTTTCATTAATAAAGCTTAGCCGTTCAAAAAAAAATTAAAGTTTATATAAAAACAATTAGTGAATTTTGAATAGAATAAATTTTTTAAAACTTTTGTAATTTAAAAAAAAAAACTCAATGGACAATGGTGTCATATTTTTTTAAAAAACAATTTTATTGGTCATATAAAAATATTTGGTGTCATTCACACTAACTAATTGAAAAAAGTTTGATGCCGCCTAAAACCGTTACCACAACACTTAATTAGCTCCGTCTTGAAAGCATATGTTAGGTAAAACAATTTTTAGATCGTTGACTCACACTAATTTCTATTTACCTCATATTGATTTGATCCAAATTTTTACTTTAAAAAGACAAGAGCCTCTACCGACACCGATAGAAATAGAACATATCATTGAGTGTCAGAACTATTTTTAATGATGGTTATTGTGAGGTACGACAACTTGAAAGTTCTATTTTTAAACGGCTACTTCATGTACTTAACTGATGCAACCTCCTGTCACATGTAGGGTCCTTAAAACAAGTCTGGTAACAACATATGTTGTCTTATCCAGACCCACGTAGTGCATCCAACTTGGTAGGACCCTCACAGAAAAAACCCCACAAAGGCCAACGTAGAAATCGTTAACAAATATCAAACCCTCACCCATGAGAAAAATATACATGTTTGTCTCACTAATATTAACTATAGACCTTTGATATATCAAAATACAGCTTTACTATGATCATTTGAATCCTAAACAATGGAATCATTACATTGGGACCCTATCTTGAATCCAGGCAGGCAAGTGGAGAGTTTTATGAAACCCATTGCGCTTACGTGAGCCGGGGCACTAAACACACCGCACATCCGCCGTCACTTGATTGCATTTGGACCAATAAATCATCATTCATCCGAGTAACCCTTTTTTTAATTGAAAGATAATACTTTTATGAAAAATGCTAAACATAGTTTATTTAGTTAAGAGTGAATTTAATGATTAAATTAAAGTATATTTTAATAATTTAGAGTAATTTAATTGTGGATGGTTAGTGGTTTTTTGAGTGTTGTAAAATGATGACTAGGTCTAATGATTCCAGTCTAGTTGGTTGAAGACACCCGGTTTTACAGTGGTGGTTCAGGGTTCTAACCCTCCTGTCTGTGATATTTTTCAGGAAAAACCTCATTGGTTTTCCCGGTTGAACGCCTAGCCAAACTCCGATGTCAAATGAGCCCAGTTAAGACAACATATTGACCGGAGTGGGGTGGTGGGTTCCCTATTACGGGGGATGCGACCGACTGGTTGCATAAATTGAAAGTCGCTGTTCAAAAAAATGATGACTAGACTATAATAATTGAATGAATGCTCCCTCGAGACTTGATTTGAAGCAAAAATTCACAATAAAAGGAGAAATATAAGGAGATGAAAAAAAAGACTTTTTTTGTGATAATAAACGGGAATAAGAAAGAGATCTATAAATAGATTAATGGATTGTTGATATTTTGCGTTAATAAAACCACAATTTTATTTATTAAAACTGAATTAGACCATTAGCAAGACATTAGGATCATAACAAGACAAAACAAGGAAAACATACAACAACAAACAAGGCAAACACCCTACACCATCGGGCTCTAGCACCAGTTTTGTCAAGCAATATCTACGAAAGAACAAATTAACTGTAATCTTCTCCACTACACCTAGGAGTGCATGCTTTAAGGGACAAGCATAGGCCATTGCGTCTACGTGTTCTATCACCAATAGTGTTTTTATACATGTATTATATGTATTGAGTTCATCGTGTGAAAATAATTTTACATGTATTATATGTATTGAATTTACCCCCGTAATACAAAAGATCAAGATTCGTCACTGACTACACCATCAACTGATAGCGTAGCAGACTTGAAGATGAACTAGTTTTTCATAGTCCAGATATACATTGTAGTAGCCCTCAAAATCGAAGACGCCACCCCCGTTTTGTTTATCTGAAATGTCCAACCATAAGTGCTCATTGATAGGATCTCTTATCAAGTTGTTCTCGGAATTCGTCCAGTCGCAACATTTGAAAATCCTATGCCATACTTGAGCCGTAAATAAACAAGAATGAAGAACGTGTTACGGTATCTCCTAATGTCCGAAACACAACGAGCATTCCTCTTAACCCACGTTAGCGTGGTGATCTTTCAATGATTTCTTACATGAAATTTGTTCAACCTCACATTCCAAATGAAACCACTAATTTTTAAATGAACCCCAGTTCAACCAGTAGGCCGAAGTTAGATCCACTTGGCCCAGTTCCATTCAAGCACGTGCTTGAAACTTTTTACATTATACTTACCATCGCCTCCTAACCTCCGATTACAATTATCTTGCGACTATGACGTGATAAATCTTGAGTGAACTAGAAGAGAAGTTGAAATTGCTGAGTTTCAAGACCTAGATCAAGCGATCTTGACCATTCCTAATGCCAAATCACTTCAATATTCCCAACATGCAATAGTGCACTTTTTCTCCACCTTACAAGCCTTATTATTTTCAATCTTGAAAAGACCAAGGAGAAGCACATTGAGGGAAGCATCACTGACCCACGATCCAACCAAAAATATAAATGATGTCCCATTGCTAACTGTAGCTTTCATACACCCACTCAATATTTTCCTTGTAAAGATCCACCTGCAAGTAATTGTTTGAAACTACAGTCATTAGGTTATGCGTGATATAACACATCGTATTATAAAGAACAACACGTAACTAATTACATCCACAAACGATCAACAACTCTTTGACTACATTTAAATATTGCCAGAACACCAATATCAAGGTCATAAACGCTTTGAAATTCTAACATAGCGGGGTCTAAAGGGAAACACGTACCCCTAGATAGGATCGTGCAGCGAGGTGAATGGGAAGAAATTTAATTTGGATGTAATTGTAAAATGAAAATCATAAGAAAATCTCTTTTCTCGTATAAGGGTTGTATAAAATTTTTTTTGTCTCAAATCTAGTTATTTAGTATCCATATCGCCCAAAACATTATAAACAATTAAACAAGGGAATCTAAAGCTCATCTGGTTACGATAATTCACTTCAAGTCTAAGCAATTTTGATAAGGAACATACACGGCCTACATAAATGTTATCACATAAATTGGTATTTTTTGCTACATTCACCCGCAAATTCACTTGGAAAGTCAAATCGCCAGCCATTGTGCCCAACTTTCGTTTGGACTTATAAATTTTGCTATACAAGGTCTCTTGCCACATTGGTCGACACACTCTTGCCGGTGAAGTTAGTAAATTTGCTGGCCGAATTTGCTAGGTTCGTTGGTTAGAGGTTGCTATAAATTCATTGGATTAAGGCATAAATTCGCTAGACGGGTGTCAATGACAAATCAACTCCTTTTTCACCTTAAATCTTAACTTTTTACCTCCTATCCTTTAGTTTACCACCCAAGAATCCAAGATGCTAAACCTATGGTTTTTATCCAATTCCAATTGTAAAAATGTGATTTTTTTAATGATTTTTATCACTTTTTCGAAAACCCAAAACCTTACATTCGGTCCAGATCTAAAAGAGATGTTTTTGAGATGTTTTTTTTACCTCAAATCTTATTCTTTCCTAATGTTTTGATCCACAAACGCCCGGATCTTTAATCCTTGAAATCTTCAAATCTTCAAGTTTTCTCCAGTTTCTCACATTACTCTTTCTCTCTAATTCTCCTTTATATTGATAAAGAAGTTGAAATGAATAGTAAACTCCGATGAGTATTTTGAGACGTTAGAACGGGTTGTTGAATTGGTTGAGTTGAGACAAAATAGTAAATTATGTATGTGGCTATGATGATATTGTTGAAAACCAACTTCTAGGTGTTGTTCTCCTTTATATTCCTTTTTATATTGAAAAAGAAGTTTAAATGAATAGTAAATTTGTGTAGTTAGATTGTTTTTGTGTGTTGGGGGTTTAGTGATTTTTTTATATATGTCGTTTGTTTAAAGATTGAGTAACATATGTGTGTTTGGTGTACTGGTTTTAATATATGCTGTGTTAGTGGTGACATGTGTTTGAATCCATTCTGTTTTCTTAAACGTGGTATGACTTTGTGATATGTGTTTTTTGACACGTACGAATTATTAGCCTATATGAAGCAACATCTATTTCTACCTTCGAACCTAAAGCTCACGCAACGCGTGAGCCAGAGGATCTATCTAGTTTTCTTGATTTTTGGATGAAATGAAGACGATGAAGCTGATTATGGTGGTTTTAATGTCAGATTACTGGCCTTAAAACCCTAATTGTTTTGCCCATGGACCACCTTAGTCCATGATCTATCTTTTCTTTTTCATTTATAAATAACCCACTATATAAAACCCATTTTATTTAACGACACATGTCCATACTTTTGGGATGCTATACATGGTATGGTTACGCTAGGCTGTTTTAAGTGATATCAGAATTAGTGTCGGGCTGGTGTGCCAGCAAGAACGTTAGGCTCTCTAAGCGAATACGGATGTAACATCTCACAACAGTTAGGAAGTAGAACAAAGTCTCTCATATATGGGATTGATAGCTCCCTACCATGATAGATAATATTGTGATGCGCTTATGCTTGGCTGCTACAGTTTTAGAACTCAATGGACAAAATGAGTCTTTTAAAATTCAGAAGAGCATTAGGTTTCCTAAATGAGAGTATTCTCTGTAAGGCGATGTTTTAGGCAATGTGACTTGTTATCATCGTTACTATTCATCACAGACATAAAGGGGTTGATTATAACTGTGAAGTAGGGGTGTACACGATCCGGTTTTTACGGTTTTTGGATAAAACCGTAACCAAACCGTTACTTACGGTTTTTTACCATTAAAAACCAAAACCGAACCGTTTAAAGTAAAAAACCAAACCTAAACCGAACCATACGAGCGGTTTGGTCCGGTTTGGTTTCGCGGTTTGAGATTTATAATTCAAGTTTAAAAGCTCTAAAAACATCCCAAAATAATTTTGTCAAAATCTAATAAACTTTCAAAAGTACCGGTATTAAAAATTGATTATATATATGAATATTATAAGATTACGTGTGTTGTAAAAATATAACGATAGATACTTATATTATACGGAGTATTATTTATATATGTATGATAGATATAATAATATTATATATATATATGATCGATATTCTAGTAATATTTTAACACCAACAAACTAATAGATGTTTTAATAATTTACTTGCAAGAACTCATATATGAGATCTAATATATATACATATACACACATGTGCGCGTACGGTCCGGTCCAGTTTTTTACAAACGGTTTTTGATATAAACCGTAAACCAAACCGTTCATAACGGTCCGGTCCGGTTTTTTACGAACGGTTTTTGGTATAAACATAAACCGACCGCGAAACCAAACCGATGAGCGGTTTGGGCGGTTTCGCGGTTTGAAACCGAACCGTGTACACCCCTACTGTGAAGCTACATCCTTTCGCTATGGTTTTTTTTTCCTCTCCTCCTTTCCCTCCACTCTGAGGATTTCTACACTCTTTATAGGTGACGTCATTTGCATGTTATTGAACCATCTCAGTCTCCACTTGTTTATCTTACCCAAAAATGCTCGCATCCCTAATCTCACCCTAAAACCCTCATTTCTTATTCGCTCCATTATCATGTTATCTACATATCAACCAAACTATACTCCACGCTTGTATCTTTTTGATTAACCTAAATATGTTACACCTGACATTACAAACCAAACTACAACTTTATAAAATTTCTCTTTTATTCTATCCAGAAATCTTTTATCACACAAAACACCCAAGGCTACTGATCACCAGTTGCACCAACCCACTTGAACGTGGTCACACACATCGCATTCAATATCAGTATCACTCTATATCAACGATCATAAATACTCTAACTTAGCTGTCAATAGTTACTGTCGCCTCGTTCGATGCTTATATTTGTTAATCAAAATCATGAACATAATTAAAATTAAAACTTGATCAGTTAAGGTTAAAAAAAAGATAAGGTTAGACAATGATTTACTAAAAAGAAGGGTATGAATCCCATATGGATCACAACAGTATCCTTCCTTCCTTCATTCATTCTTTCTTTCTTTCTTTCTTTCACTTTTTCTTTATTGCTTTCCCTTTCTTTGTTTGAATAGAACAACAGGTTGAGAGGGAAATGACTCTCTTTCTCGGGCAGTGTTGACCAAATTCTTTTCTTTTCTTTTCTTTTATTATTATTATCTGACCTGACCTGACCCCATCATTCCGGGCAGCTCAGGCCTTGGGTTTTGAGAAATAAAAATAAAGAAAAAGACCACTGACTGCTTCCTTGCTTACTTGCTTGCACTTTATTCCGTTCAAAATCGACACTAAAACTGCTCACACACCCACACACATATCATACATACATCATACATACAGACTTTGTCTTTAATCTTCACTCTCTTCTTAAACACAATCAATCTTCCTACCATTTTGCTTCATTTTCCCTTCATTATTGGGTCTATGAAGAATTATTATTACTATTATTATTATTAATTAATTGCTTTTAAACAACACAACAATGAGGGATGAAGCTGCTTCTAAAAAGAACAACAAGGTTTTATTAACCAACTGTTTCTTCTCTACATCTTCTGTTCAATCAACTCATCTAACAGTTTGTTTTGTACATACAGTTTTCATGGTCAAAATCACTGGTCAGAAAATGGTTCAGTAGCAAGAGCAAACGAGATGAGTTTAACCCAGACAAAGTTTCGTACGGAGTTGCTGATGCTGATTGGAGAAATAATAATAATAATAATAATAATAATACGTTTTCTGAAAGAGAACCACCTGCTATCAAAAAAACCAAAACAGGTTATTACACGAGACGAGTTCAATAAAATTACTAAACATTGTATTCATGTGAAGTCAATATTTACTAATTATGTTTCTTGTTTTTTGGATGGGCAGAGAAATCAAGCAGTGATCGAAGCAGGCCGAGTCGAGTTAATCTTGATTATCCGCAGATTATAAACGTGCATAATTACAGGTTTATTTCAATCCAAGAAACAGTTTTAGATGAAGAGGATGATTTATTTATTTATTTAGAAAATATTTTGAATTTTATTTACAGTATTTTTGCTGCTACATGGAATGTGGGTGGCAAATCACCTAATAGTAATATGAATCTTGATGATTGGTTACATGCTGCACCACAAGCAGACATTTATGTACTTGGGTACGATTTTTTTATTTTTTTATTTTTTTTTGTAATAATAATTAATTTATCATTGTTTGATATTAATGAAGCTTGTTGGTTGTTTCAGGTTTCAAGAGGTTGTTCCTCTAAATGCTGCTAATATACTTGGATCAGAAGACAATGGCCCTGCAAAGAGATGGTTATCGTTGATTCGTAGGACGTTGAACAATCGACCGGGTACAGGTGGAGGGAGTGGTTGCTACACTCCGTCCCCTATTCCAGACCCGGTCGCTGAATACGATGCTGATTTTGAGGGTTCGTCGAGACAAAAAGCCTCGACGATGTTCCATCGACGCTCGTTTCAGGCTCCACGGACGTGGAGAAATGAAAACGACCCGTCGATGAGTCAAGCGCGGCTTGACAGACGGTATAGTGTATGTGACCGTGCCATTTTTGGTCATAGGCCAAGTGACTATTCCTCGTCTAGTCATAGACCGAGTGATTACTCGTCCTCTAGTCGTAGGCCGAGTGATTATTCCTCAAGTTACAGGCCTAGTGACTATAGGCCGAGTGACTATTCGGTTAATTATAGACCGAGTGACTACTCGTCTGGTAACAGACTTAGTGATTACTCATCATGGGGTCAAAGACCGAGTGACGGTTCAAGATCCGAGGATGATTATGGGCCGATGGCGGATTCGCCCAGCACCAATTCATTCTCACCAGCATCAACATCTGCAGTTCCTATGGAAGATGGGTATAAATTGCCTGCTCACTCTCAGTACTGTTTGGTTGCAAGTAAACAGATGGTTGGTGTATTTTTAACTGTTTGGGTCAAGAATGATTTGAGGGAGCATGTTAGAAACATGAAAGTGTCGTGTGTCGGCCGCGGGTTGATGGGTTATCTTGGAAATAAGGTAAAACATATATGCTACTGATTATTTCTCTCTTGGTTTGATTTAGTTTAAGATTAAGACGAACATTATGTTAACTTGGTTTTGCAGGGTTCTGTATCGGTCAGTATGTTGTTGCATCAAACGAGTTTTTGCTTCGTCTGCAGCCACTTGACTTCGGGTCAGAAGGAAGGTGATGAACTAAGAAGGAACTCTGATTTCATGGAAATCGTTAAGAAAACAAGGTTTCCTCGCGTTCCAGGCGTGAACGATGAAAAATCCCCAGAAACGATACTCGACCACGAGTAAGATTCGCTACATAGTTTAACTGTTTGTTTTAACTTTTAACAGTTTGTAGCATGTTTGATGCCTAAATATGTTTTTTTTTGTTTATCGGTGCAGTCGAATTATCTGGCTTGGGGATCTAAATTACCGAATCGCCCTCTCTTATCGATCCGCTAAGGCGCTTGTTGAAATGCAAAACTGGAGAGCATTGTTGGAGAAAGATCAGGTATATCATATTTTTCTAGCTAGAGGTGACAAAATCTAAATTGTTTTGAATGAGTTGCATAACTATATCTCAAACATGCCAAACAAAAAATGTACCTACATAAGTTAAATGTGTTGGTTGAAAATAGTCTAAACCTATATTTTAAATACAAGTATGTGGCTAACTTGAGTTTTTGGTCGTAGCTACGGATTGAGCAACGTAGAGGCCGTGTCTTCCAAGGATGGAACGAAGGGAAGATATACTTTCCGCCAACGTATAAGTACCTAACTAATTCAGACAGATATACAGGAGATAGTTTGCACCACAAAGAGAAAAGACGAACTCCGGCATGGTAAGACGTTTTATGTATTGTATAAACACTTGTTTGTAAGGTTCTAGCATGTAGTTTGTTATTGATACAAGTATGTGGAAATGAAGGTGTGACAGGATATTATGGTATGGGGGAGGCCTTCATCAGTTGTCGTACGTGCGTGGGGAATCGAGGTTTTCAGATCATAGGCCAGTGTACAGCATATTCTGGGCCGAAGTTGAGTCGGTCCAAAGCCGGTTTAGAAGAAGCGTCAGCTCGAGACTTGATTATGCCGATACACTGTTGCCATACTCCCATGGCTATACCGAACTATGCTTTTTTTGACCCGCAAACAAAACTCCTAATACCCTTAAACAAAGGTCAGTTTTCTTTCGTTACACAAGTCTCTTGTCATCGCATTTAGACGACATTCCCTAAAGTTCAAAATAACTTTAGTTGATTATTCATATCGTATCATATCATATGTTGAAATAATTTTATATAAAATTTTAAATGCATAAAAATTAACAATTATTTTATGTAAAAGAAATAATAGTTAATTAAATCCTTGGAGACCAAATAATAGATTATACTCATTGTTGTTGGTATTGCTTTTTTGGTCTGCTAACAAGCCAAATTATATTGTGCAGAAATGGAGTGGTAATGGGAGATGAAGTGAAGATTATTTTTATTCATAATTCTTTGTAGATTTTTTGTTATTTTAGTTTTAGAGCATTCACAGTGGGAGAATCAAATGTATGTGAGTGGGGTTTTTATATTTTAGGGGGTGGGTATGAGTGATTGTGAATTATTGTGAGTGAAGGAAAGAGAAAATTTGATGGTGGATGAGAGAGAAACTCTATATTTGAAAAGCTACTGTTCACCCCCTATAATTTTTTAATATTTTTTGAAAGTGTTGTGAGTGGAGGAGAGAGAAACTGTAATGATAAATGTATAAAAATATTATTATTTAAATAGAAGGAAAGAGAAAATGTAGTGATTTTTAGTGTAAATTTAAAGATAGGGATGGTTCTTCTACTGTGAATGCTCTTACACTAGTGAATATTAATCAACATATTGTCAAAAGAATATAAGCAATTACTGGAAAAGTTGGTCTCATTCCACTTTTATTGTCTTGCTTTTACTTTTTCTGAAAAAAAGCAGGTAATTGACACACATTGAGGAGACATTTCATACTCCTTTCTTTTTATTTTGTTAGACATTGAAATTCTAAACTCAAATCCTTAAATCTTCTAAAAAACAAGTATACTCAATTTGCTAACAGATATATCACACCCAAATCACAAAAACAAGACATATAAGACAACCAGCTTATAAATCATCCTACAACTAAGGAAGCGAAATTAACCCGCCATTCGCATAACATTTAAACCTTGATGCGGTCTTTCCATTCATCTCCGTCATCTTGTGATGGTTAAATCTTAGGTTACTTTAAACATCAAGCTCTTATACAAACTCTTATTACCACTAGACCATCTTCTTAATAATAATAATTAGGCAAATTGGCTAAAAATAATCCCAACTAACATCTATTGGCCGAGAATAATCCCAACTCAGTTTATTCCCTCAAGTGGTCCCAAATCCAACTTTTTTAGCCTCCAGTGGTCCGTCGTTAAATGCACTTAACGGCCGTTAACTTTTTTTGATTTTTTTCGAATTTCAAAACAAGGTTTTATGGATATTGATCGGGAGGAGTATACGATTCAATTGATGTAAACCTAACTTCGAACTGGTGTTCCAAACGACAAAACAATCTTCAATCAGGTATTTAAAACCTAACGGTGCTTTAACCGGATATCAAAATTAAATCATTTGGAGCAGCAATTGGAAGTAAGGTTTACATCAACTGACTCGTATTCTCCTCCCGATCAAAATCCCTAAAATATCGGTTTGAAATTCGAAAAAAATAAAAAAAAAAAGTTAACGGCGGACCACTGTAGGCCAAAAAAGTTGGATTTGGAACCACTGGAGGGAATAAACTGAGTTGGGATTATTTTCGGCCAATATGTGTTAGTTGGGATTATTTTAGGCCAATTTGCCTAATAATTAATATGGATTTTAATAGTTTTAATCTTTTTTAGTTGTCTTGATATTAAATCATAGACACATTTTCAAACTAAAATCTACAACAATAAATTTACACCGATTCGTTATAGACGGGACTTGAACATTTGACTTTAAAGAAGCTTCACTTCTGTTTGCTGACTTTAATAGCTTTGACGTTGGACACAACCACTCTAAATTATTATCGACAGATAACTGGGTTTTAAATTTATTAATCATTGGTCCATGATAAATGATACTAAAAATATGACTAACCTTACTCAGATATTAATCATTGGTCCATGATAAATGATACTAAAAATATGACTAACCTTACTCAGAAGATCATCATATAATTGCCACTTTTCTTTCAGTTATAGATATAAGGACGAGTTTGTGCAAAATGATATATGTAACAATTATGCATAATTGAAACAAATGTAGTTATGTATATGATGTTATGCAAATGAGATTGTGTAGTTATATTAAAGGTTAGAAGAGACATGACACTAGTTAAATTGTTACTTTTGTTTACTTTTTTAGCATTAAGTATTAAATTATAGTTAAATTATATTATTATTTTTTGAATGCCGGTGGTTATTTAATCTTAACGCCATGTCTTTCGTAGGCCAGGAAATCTCTTGATTTACATGTTTCTTAAGAGCTTAATGACAATTATTATTAATGAATGTAAGATTTTGTCACTAGTGAAATTTTAAACTCGTGACTTTAATGTTATAGAGCTCTTCACTCATGAATAGTCGAATAGATGTCGATGGATCAAATGGCTCTGACTGTAGTTATATTATTAGAATTTAGTTTTCCTTTAAAAATATAATCCTTATCTTACTTATTGGTCGATACTTTATTTGGATATCATTGAAAGAGTTTTATGACTTAAATCCAAACCCATGTAGAGAAAAAAAAGTAAAAAGAAAATAATAATCATAAGATTACCACAAAACTCATGAATCATGATTGAAATTGATTGTTTCTTAAAAAGGGCATGCTTCAAATTAAAAAAAAACTAATCGTTTTATGAAATAGTAGATGTATAAGAACTAATGAATAAAGGAATAACATGTGTCACTTTATTAAGATTAGAAGAAAATATGATGCTGGTAAGGGAGAGAGGAGTGGTGCTCGTTGTCTCACTTCCTCGTCGTCCTTGTCTCCTTCTCGTCGGAGAAGGGATGGTTCTTCTGCTCCTTGTCTCCCTCTCCTCCTCGCTCCATCCTCGTTGTCTCACTTCTTCTCCTTCACCTATCTCCACAACGAGGAGCCACCCTCGTCCACGAGCACCCTCCCTTCCTCCTCATCTCCTTTCCTCGCCACCACTCCCTCCTCCCTAATGTTTTTTCATTTCATATTTTTTAAATATTTATAATTTTTACATATGAGATGATTTAGAAAATAAATAAATTTTATATACTACTGTTTTGGAAGGTCGGTGACCTCACCACCGCCATAACGTCATTGGCCGGTTTTAAATTTTTGATTTTTTTTCTTTTTTTTTAAGTTTTTGACATTGTTTGTGAATATGTAAAGTGTTTCCCAGCTTGTAAACAATAAAAGCAGTTAGATCAGCTGGTTTCTAGCGCGCATCAGAAACTTTGCTTAACGCATGGTCTGGATTTCGAATCTCGTTAATTTTTACTTGCTTTTCTTATATTTTTTTTAATAATGTTTTTCTAATTGTTTGTCATATAACACTCGGACACTCCATCGTGTACAAATCACAAACCTGACGTTGCCGTCACAACGAATGGCAAGTACGAGACATGAAATTTTTTTTTTATCAACGTGTATAACGAGGTCACATACGTGAGACTCGGCCGTCGCATCGCGCGGCCCGGTTGTTTATCTAGTTACATAATAAAAATGAGTATTTTAATCTTTAAATTCGTATAATATTAACATAAAAAAATTTATCACATTTTTTTAACTTATTGTGTAACCCGTCAGGTCATGTTTAATCTTTTCGAACCGGCTAAAAATACACAATGATCTGATTGTGATTATACAATGACACAATGTACAACATTCCCACAATGACGAATCATTGTACAATGGCAGAATCAATTTACAATGGCAAAATGTAAACAATTGATACGGTTGATAGAACATAAGTAAACATATATGATACAATAAAACTGATACAATAACTCAAAGTATATCATTGATACAATGATAATTCATGAGTAAAATGTAACATAATGACACAATGTAAACGAGTAAAACAAGCAGAGAACGATGCATATATAACACAATGAAATAATGTACAAAAGTAAGCATATATAACACAAGTACACAAGTACACAATGACAGTGTACAAGTAACATACAAAATGCCACGGTGATCTATTGTGTTGTTACATTTATATTGTTGGAAAATTTTGTAATACACAAATTATATTTTGTGAAAAATACAAAATAATAAATTAGTTGGTGTTATAAGTTTGAATATTTTGTGGGTTTCAACTAATTATTTGTGTTGAATAGATGTTTCAACTAATAATTATGTTGAATATGTTTCAACTCATGTTTATGGACAATGAATGAGGAGTTTCAACTCATTCTTGTCCTATAAATACCAAGGTAAACCTTGGTCGAAAACACATAAAAATACAACACCAATGCACTCCAACTCTCTCAAATTCTCTCATTCTTTCTCTTCTAGTTTTTTCCAACATGTAGTTGATCTTCTCCATCTCTTTTCTTTTAAGTATAATTTGGGTTGTGTGTCAATCCCGGCAGTACATACTGCTTCGGCTGTTGTACCCTAGGAAACAAACGAGTTCTCTTGGGAGACTCGGAATTTGTTTTAAGGGACCCGAGTTGAACACGAATCCTCAGCCATGTTTTTCCTTCTGCTTCTACTCATTTCTTGTGTATTATTTTTTTTTGGTTGTAATCGTATTGTAATGTACTTGTTTTCTTTATTTTCTTTGTATTGTAAATGAATTTATTGAAGAATTTTGTGTTTTTGTACGAACGGTTTATACAATCTTAAAACAAATTTTTTAAATCACCGTTCGTATTTAAAAAAATATATATATAGTCATTGTTCGTATCTCAAAGTTGGACTTAGAGAACTTACATTTGACTTTTTCTAGAACCGGATTTTATTTACAAAGAAAGTGGTTCAAATTTTACAATTTTTATCATTTGTTGGTTTTGATTGAGTGTAATTTTTACCATTTGTTGGTTTTACCATTTAAAAGCTTTTGTAGTTTTTCATAAAACTTGACTCGATTACTTTGAGAGTTTAATACTCTCATGAGTTTCTTTAACATTCAAAAGTGGGTTTATGTTCATTACAACCATTTTGTTGAATGGTTCAATGTGTTAAAGCAAAAAGGTTGAAAATCCAATTTTGTTTTAAATCAAAGTTTTCGAAACCTTATGTGGTTTCAAGATTAAAACTTTGAATTAACCGTTTGTCGGTTTCAAGATTAGTTTTCATATGCGTCTTAAGAATGGTTATGCTTGTGTACGCATCTTATGAAAACCGGTATTTCTTATTTGCGAGTAAGAAATCTTTCTTATGTGACACTTGTGTTTTAACATGTGTGTTAAAACCTAATGTTATTCTAATTAAGTATTAGAAGAGATTCTTTATATAATATAATCAATTTTGTATGGATTTAGTATTAATCTTTTAAATTTAAAAAACGTTTTTTTTTGTTAGAAACAAATGATGAAATCATTATTCACTCGAAAACATTGACAATCATGATCATTAATTATGCGTGCTTTACAAATGACCATTATATAAAACTTTTCGCTTCAAAACATTTTGCAAACGTTTTGTTGGAACTTTTCATTACATGAATCCATATGCTTAGAACATTTGACGTAGACTTTTTGTTGACTAATGTGTGTATTAGAACCTATTTACTTATCTAGCATGTGTGTTAGATATGACCTAAATTTTATGGTCTAAAAGCGTCTTATGTAGGCGTTTATTCTTAACATGTGAGTTAATGATAAATTTAAATAAGAGTGTTTTATGTAAACATCTTATCTCTAACGTGCGTGTTAGAAGATATTTATTCAATAAGACTATTTATAATTTTGGGTATTGATTTTTGTAATCAAAACATAAAATTAAAATAGTTTATTTCGAAACTGCTAAGTGTATGTTTTGGCAAAACTAAGATTTGGTTTAGAATGAAATAAACCAAAAGTGTACATAAAGTGCTAATATTGTTTGTTACTCTTGTGGAAAGTAACACGTCATAAAGCAATAATAGATTCAAGTAGACTATTTGATGAAAAGATAAATCTTTGTTGCTATGAACATATATAATTGTTCAAATACTAATACTTGTGAACAATTTACTATATAAACAACATGATGTTTTATATCAATTTTGTGATTGTTCAAAGTGGGAGTACCATTATGGGAGATCAATTTATGATTGTTCAAAGCCCATACGAGTCAAGGATGAAACCTTTTGAGAAAAAGGAAAAAAAAATTTATGATCCTAGATTGAATGATTATATATGTATGTTTGTGTAAATTACATATTACACTTTCTAAAATATTGAGATTTTGGGATGTTGAACAACTCTCATTGTTTGTTTAAACTATGAAATGAATGTTGTGAACGAATATTAGGATATTCCTTAAAAGCTGTGAAGAATCAGAATGATGCATCTTCTGTTCACATGCTAGAGTATTGTAGTCTAAAGCATGCTAGACTAGTACTTGTTAATTATAGGGCTTTGAAGAGACTACTAATGTGAAACATTCAACTTATATACAACATAAAATTAAAGTTGTGTATAAGACAATGTGAGTGACGGTTGTCATTCAATCTAAGGAAAGTCATATAGCTTATAGAGAACTCAGTTTTCTAGATCTAATCTAGATGGTAACTTAAAAGTATTTTAAGTTTGAGATGGTTGATAACAACCTATGACAAGGCATGTGTTGCTTTAGTCGGTAAACAAGTATTTATGACATCATTGATACAAAGACGTTGATCTTGTTCAAATCATGGATGTCTAATACTATATTTAAACATATTATATCTAAGTGCAACAAATGTGGGGGGAAGCCATTTGAGAAATGGTATTTGAGAAACTTTCTCAAACCCGTATCAAAAGGGAACCTTTTGTTGAGCCAAATATAATGCAAATATGTGACCGAATCTACTAGTTAGACTCAAAGGTCAAATAGTTATATTTGACATCCACCACTAATGTCATGGATATGTTAGCCTTGAAATGTGTTTTTAAAGACAAAATATACCTATATTCGGGTTGATACCTAGGGTTATTGTCTTAAAAATGTAAAAAGGCAAGATTAACTTGTGAGTTAATAAAACATCATAACAACTCATCTCAAATGCAATTATCTGTATTGACTTGACGAAGTCATAGATAATGGTTTTGGATCCAACAACCGTGGGTTGATGAGAGATGGAGTTGTGGAATGAGACTAAAGCCCATGAAAGAAGGTATATGAAGGAAAACCTAACTTAGTTGACTGGAGATCTTAAGATCTAAGTTCAATAGGACAACCTACTCATATATCTAAGGGTGGTCACTGTGGGGACATAGTTAATATATCAGTCGATATACAAGCTAATATGTATAAATGTTTATATATGTCCTCCTAAATTATAAAGGGAGCTTCAATACTTCCTAGTCCATTCTTATAACAACAGTGACACGTTGTGAGGCTAAGCATACCGTATAGTTAATGATTTGCGTAATCATGGTAACCTTAATGCTTTTAATGATTTTTAGATAAATCACCTATGTGAAAGAGAAGTGGGGTCGCTTAGAATGAAATTGTGGGGTGCGCAATTCCTAGAGCTTTCGCAGAACCAGGCTAGTGTTCCATGACCATAAAGGACACGACAATGAGGGTTTGACCAAACCAGGGAGAGTGTTGTGTGAAGTGTATTGTCGTCTCCATAAATGGTGGTTGGTTCAAGGACATCACGTCTACCGAACCACTAGAAGACTAAGTATACATCACAACGGAAGGTTCAAAGGTAACACCTACCTATCCGGCAATACTCAACCGCTAAATTATATCTATGGAACTAGTATGTAACGATCAATTTGGATTGTTGGAATAATATGTGAAAATGAGTTTTTCACGTGAGAAAATGGGTTTTTAATTTGAGAAATGAGATTTTGTCTTTTTCCCATGTGGGGGATTGTTGGAAAATTTTGTAATACACAAATTATATTTTGTGAAAAATACAAAATAATAAATTAGTTGGTGTTATAAGTTTGAATATTTTGTGGGTTTCAACTAATTATTTGTGTTGAATAGATGTTTCAACTAATAATTATGTTGAATATATTTCAACTCATGTTTATGGACAATGAATGAGGAGTTTTAACTCATTCTTGTCCTATAAATACCAAGGTAAACCTTGGTTGAAAACACATAAAAATACAACACCAATGCACTCCAACTCTCTCAAATTCTCTCATTCTTTCTCTTCTAGTTTTTTCCAACATGTAGTTGATCTTCTCCATCTCTTTTCTTTTAAGTATAATTTGGGTTGTGTGTCAATCCCGGCAGTACATACTGCTTCGGCTGTTGTACCCTGGGAAACAAACGAGTTCTCTTGGGAGACTCGGAATTTGTTTTAAGGGACCCGTGTTGAACATGAATCCTCAGCCATGTTTTTCCTTCTGCTTCTACTCATTTCTTGTGTATTATTTTATTTTGGTTGTAATCGTATTGTAATGTACTTGTTTTCTTTATTTTCTTTGTATTGTAAATGAATTTATTGAAGAATTTTGTGTTTTTGTACGAACGGTTCCTACATATATAACACAATAATACATTCTATTGTGTTCATTTTTTATAATCAAACATGACATAAACAGCAACGTTTGACACAATGATCATTATGCGGACATTATCCGATGAAATACATAGATTAAGAAATGCACAATACACTGATCTTACGAAATACATGAGAAGGTCAAATTGAGAGCTGAATCTGTTGAAAAAGAATGATAAAATGATCATAACAACAATCCGATGTATATGCTATTTTACCCCGCACATCTTCAAATCATCTCGCATATCTTGTTAACAAAAGCTAAGTTGACAAGATTTAATCATTTTCTTTGATTTCCAACACTACTCTCCCTGTGATTATACTTGCCTACTCAGTTTTACTCATCCAAATCCATCTCTTCTTCTTTAATTTCAACTAGTTTTAACACCGGGCCGCGCGTTACGGCGGTCGGGTCATACGTATTTCATTTCGTCATACGCGTTGATAGTAAAAGTTTAAAGTCTCGCACGTTACGGTGGAACACCGTAATTCGTCACATATTAAAAGGTGGAAATATATCCAAACCTAGGGGCCAACATAATAACTAAGTCAAAGTCGGCTGGTCGAAGTCGTAAACATGTCAAAGAAGAGTAGGGGTCAAAGTAGTAAATCGGTAAAATATTCGTAGGCTAAAATGGATATAAGTCAAAGTAGAAGGTTAAACTTGTAAATATGTTAAAGTTAAGTTTGAGGGTCAAAGTGATAAGTATTAGATAGTTGAGGGGGTGAAGTGTGACTTGAGAAAGCCAAGGGAGGTGAAGTGTAATTAATGAAGGTCATAACCGACCTTCTCTATTAATATGTATATAAATTAGATGTAAGGCCCCGTTCTCAGAAACCTAACAAATTGGTATTTAATAGTAAGACATGATTCCATTTAAATTAAAAAGTCATAAAATTCATTTGCAACGGAAATTGAAACATACTATCTTATTACAAAATTTTGTCGTTTGCTAAAACATTTCAAAAATCTTTACTAAGATGTTAGTCTACACCATGTAGCTTTTGCCTTTATGTTAGTCTTTATCTCAATCATTTACCTGTCAAACTAATATGAATACATTTACAATACATAGCCACGTATTTACAAACACTTTTCTAATAATATCATTCCAGTAAGTGAGTTCTAGTTTTATATCTTTATTATGAAACACTTTGCTAATGATATCATTCATTTACTATATATACATAGCCACATACTTACAAACATTACACGTAGGTAAGTTTAATATTTCATCTTTACTTTTCTTTTACTTTTTTTTGCTTCATTATACTTTACATTCTTTGTTATGTAGTCTTCTATTACCCGTCAATTCCATAGCAATGCACGAGGTAAAACACATTCTATTCCGTCAATTACATCTTGAAGCTTACACAAGGCATGACCTTTCTTAAGTATGCCTAGGAAATACCCTGTAGTAGGTCACGCCTACAGATAGGTCTTAAATGCACATAGTCATCACCCTATAGTGGGTCCAACCATACATGTGAGATAGGTCTTAAATACACAAAGGCAACACCATGTAGCATGTCACCATGTAGGTATGTCTTAAATGCACAAAACAACCCCCTGTAGCTTGAAAGACATTCCTCATTATCTTTATGGGCCCATATAACATTGTTTACATTATACTTTTATCTTTAACGTTCTTTAGTTTCAATTTAGGCAAAATAACACATTAAACATTTCTTACACATGTATCATCCATTTCACTTCTCGCACACTAACATAAAAATATAACTTTTACTCTAAATCAAGTTCGTGTGTACAAACATGTTGGGAATCCTGGGTACCATTTAATTTTATAAAATCCATTTTTATAATCATAATTATTAATATCTCATATCAATTGACATCAGAAGCTATTATGATAATCAAAACCTAAGAGTACACCCGCCAGTGATCCAAATGCCAAGCAATTAAACAATTAATAGAACCATAGGAGGTTTAGGATTAAACCCTGCGAATACCAAGGATTCACACTATGGATGCGGCAAAGGTTCTGCTAGTAAACCACGACATGAACGAGATCCAATCCATGAACCAAGAAACCAATGGCAACATGAGCGGTGTTGCGGTGACTATGTAGTGTTGATGGCTGCTGCCGGAGACAAACAAGAGAGGGGAGTAGCAGCGACTATGTGTGTGTGTGTGTGTGAAACTAGGGTTAGGATTATGATTAATAGTTTTGTTATTCATTAAGATAAATAATACACTTTAGCCCCTTAATCAATATATCCCTTTCATAAGTAATTAACCCTTAGGGTCTGTTTGGTATGAGGTAATGGAATGGTCAAGGGAATGGAATGAACGAAGGAAAGGAATGAACAAAGGAATGGAAAGGATCATTCCATTCAATTACCATGTTTGGTTGCTTTAACATAAATGAAATGAATCATTATATTGTTTTGTTTGGTATGAATGAAAAAGATAAATGAATGAAATAAAGTTCACTTTAAAAATGACAAAAATATATTTTCATGGTTATGGGTCGGGTTTTGGTTTGGTCCATGTGTCAGGTCGTGGTACAATACATGGGTCAATACACGAGTGAGGTCATAAATCAGATCATGGTTCGGGTTATGGGTCGAGCCATGGGCCGATTCATGGTTCGAGGAATGGTTCGGGTCACGGGTTGGTTCATGGCTCGGTTTGTGATTTGGTTCATGGTTCAGGTCATGGGTCAAGTATTCATGGCTCGAGTCACGGGTTGGTTCATGGCTCGGTTCGTGATTCAGTTCATGGTTCAGGTCATGGGTCAAGTATTCATGGCTCGGGCCGTGAGTCGGTTCATGGGTTGGTTCATGGTTCAAAGCATGGGTTAAGACATGGGTCGGTTCATGGAGTCTTGGGTCGGGTCAAGGTTTAAGGCATGGGCCGAGTCATTGTTCTAGTCATAAATTAAAAAAAGTATTTCATTCCTTGAAGGAATGAAAAAAAACATGGGGTGGGGATGAAATGAAAATGAAGTAATTTTCATTCCTTTGTAATGGTTCATTCCATTCCATTGACCAACCAAACACACTTTTTTTTATTCCGTCGCAATGGTTCATTTCATTCCACCTTTCATTCCTGCATACCAAACGCTACCTTAATTACGACTTGTACCCTTTTATTATTTAACCCATTTAAATAAGGCAAATTGGCTAAAAATAATCCTAACTAACACCTATTGGCCGAGAATAATCCCAACTCAGTTTATTCCCTCCAGTGGTCCCAAATCCAACTTTTTTGGCCTCCAGTGGTCCGCCGTTAAGTGCACTTAACGGCCGTTACCTTTTTTTGATTTTTTTCGAATTTCAAAACAAGGTTTTATGGAAATTGATCGGGAGGAGTATACGATTCAATTGATGTAAACCTTACTTCGAACTGGTGTTCCAAACGACAAAACGGTCTTCAATCGGGTGTTTAAAACCTAACGGTGCTTTAACCGGATATCAAAATTAAACCATTTGGAGTAACAATTGGAAGTAAGGTTTACATCAACAGACTCGTATTCTCCTCCCGATCAAAATCCCTAAAATATCGGTTTGAAATTCGAAAAAAATAGAAAAAAAGTTAACGGCCGTCAAACTTCGTGTCACGTATTTATCTAATAAAACACTTACTTATTTTTTTCATCCAAAGTGTAACTCATCGGATATTATCTTAACTATAATGTCATTAATTGAGTGTCGGACATACTAATCCGACAATCTCTCACTTGGACGGTTCTCAATTAACAATTCTAAACGTAGACACTAGAGGACGTCTAGCTACATCATGTTGCCCTTGTCAAGATGTGATGATTTGCATTCGTCAACTATCCCTAGTCTACAAGCAACCCTTTGCTTTACACACTGTAATAGCCATGGTAGCTTATCTATATTCTTTCTGCATAAGTCGTTCAACTGAGCACAAGACATGGACAATTTCAATCATTATATAGTGTTCAATCATTCTTTTCTCACTCCCAATTCAAAAGTGATTCACCAAACTTCACTAAGCTTGAGCATAGCCACGCATTTACATCAATATAAATCAATAAAGGTGCCAAATTCTTAACTTCTTATTCATAAGAATAACATAATTCCAAGACAACATACAACTTCCACTCAACTTAGATATTGCTCTCAATCAAGTACCCATATGTTATTTAGGTCTAAGGACATCTAGATCATACCATTATCAAAACATCTCATGACTTTGATCCATGGAGATCATTTTGAAGCGAGTTACATGCACTATTATTCTCTAATGAATATATATATGAATATTGGTTCTCAACTATTTAAGCTTTCATCTAATGAACAACTAATCCTTCAATATAGTCTTAATTTGGATTGATTCCCATAAATCCAATCGAATATGGACCTTTGAATATTCTTATTGAACCTACAAAATTGAACATATTAACATAACATTATGATTTTAAACATTAAATCAGAATAAATCTGACGCGTGTAATACTATATGTAAAATATAAACACCTAAGCTTTAAATTTGTAAAACTAAGACTCATTTAAAACTAAACACACAACCAATAGTGTACCGATCGTATGTAATACAACTAAAGTAAGTCCGAACAGACTCTATATATTACGATTAAATTAACTAATTAAGACTCTACTAGACACAACTATTATAATGAAAGATTATTTGAAAGGGGGGGGGGCTTGCTTTAAAATACTAAATTACATAAAAGTAAATGATAAACGGAATAAACGACAGATTGAAGACAGATGATTAAAAGTAAACCACCTAGACCCGACTCAATAATGCTCAAATTATCAGTTTATTATAAAATGCTTTGAAAATATACTGGAATCTTAAAATGATCATTTGACCCAAACACCTATAAGACCCCCGACCCTTTTCGATAAGAAACCTATGGTTTTTTTATCAAGTTATTAAGCGGACCCGTTTATTAATTAGACTCCCTCACAGTCGTATAAGGAATAAGACTTAGTGCCTGTATCGATTACCTATCTCACAATATGATAACCTAAGGTAATTAGTTTGATTCAATTGACATCAATAGACACAGTAGTTAAACTGAACCTAAACCAACTCTTCACATAGATTAGCTTAGCAATTCAACCTAATTAGACCTACTAATTAAACTATCACCTCATATAGTTTAGTTGCACATTTTTATCAACCTAATTCAATTCATCATTCTTATGGTTTTAGTTCACTTGATATGTGAATAAAAATACATGTTAATAATGCATATTAGCCCTCATTTTAAACGCTATTTGTTGCAAATTCATCTAGATAGTCACTTAATTGTGTTTTATTTGGATTTTTTAGTGTTGGATGGCAACTAGGTGATTTTGCTGGAAAACTCAAAGAAATAAGTGAAGATTTTGAAGATTAGCCTATGACATGACTATGTCTGATAGAGACATGGCCATGCAAACCCTGATGACCAACTTGATGGAGACACGGCCATGTCTGATCGTGACATGGCCATGCAAGGTCTGATAAGAAATATGACTGAAACATGGCCATGCTACTTAGCACATGGCCATGCTCGGCGAGTGCTCTCCTTTTTAACCTAATTTGAGTTTCATTTCTAAAGGATCCGCTTAGAACTCAAAAAACCTAGGTCCCAAAAACCCTAAAATGTTTTTTGGTCATCCATTGAAGGAAGAAAGCCAAGATTGAAGACCAATTGCTCCAAGGAAGTATTCAACACTACACAACCCACCTTTACTCATTTTGGTTTGTAAAACTCTAGATATATCATGTTTTCTTCCATCTCTATGAGTGTGTTGTGGTTTTTGTAAGCTCCATGAGCTAAACATCTTTTATCACTTAGATTAGATGAAGTTTAGCATACTTTGTCAACTAGTATGCAACATTTGACGATGATTATGTCAATGCGTATACAAAGCTACGAAAATTTCTGCAATGGCTATGTGTTCTTGTTTGACTTGATGAAATATTAAATCTTGTAGGTGTTGTAACCATATTATGTTGGAAAACAGTATGTATTATGACATTTTTTTTCATGAATTGCATATGCTAGTATGTAATTTATGGCATTTTACTAGGAATGGTGAATGAGGATCGAATGTTTAGGAAAGTTGAACAAGTGTGCATCCTTATACATATGTTTGGAGAAATCATTGTATTTGTTATGGATATCTCCTAATTTTGTGTATGTGTAACTATTGATAATGCGTAAATCTATGGTTCATGTATTCGTGTTAGGACATTCATAAGTTGAAGAAGTTGAATAGATTTTGTTACATTACGTGGATTGAGGTGGTTATCATGTGTTCATCGTGTTAACTTTCCAAAGATTTATGGGTTTGGATATCCATGACGGGAGTCCAAACCATCTTTCACATTTACTTAATAGTATCATTAGTTCTTCATGGTATAACTTTAGGTGTCTATTGTGTGTTTATCGTTCTAGCTTTCCGAATGCTTATAGATAACCTTGACATGAGTCTAATTTACTTTCATGTATCATGTGTAGAAAATGATCTCACTGAAGGTCCATACAGGTTGTCATTGTTTTGCTAAACGGATTCAAAATCTAAGTGATACCTTCCTTTGATTGATTATCTTCATTTGTGTTAACTTGCTTCAATTAGATTAGTTAGTAGCCAATTTATTTGATTAAAATATTTACAACCCATCCTTATTCGATCGGTTAAATAGTAATAAAGGTTTAGTATTGGGAGACATTGTGTCCACAGATCGATATTCGGTTCTTGCCTAAAGCTATACTACTATACAATAGGTACACTTGCATATTGTGTGTAGTTAGTCTTAAAGTAATTATCGTCTTTTATAGATTTAAAACCCAATTGTGTGAAAATCATGTAAAAAAATCTATACACTTACACACATCATCACTTAAATCGCAAACTAGTCACCAACACAAAGTCTATGACCTAACTTAAATCTACTATTTGAAAGACATTCAACTAGATTCAAGTCAAACCAAATATATACAAATGCATCAATGAATCAAAAGTAATTGTTTTCCAAGTCATAAAAACCAAAGTCAAAACATAATCCAAACATTCATTCAAACAATTGCAATTAGTTCATCATTAGTCTAGGCGGTCTAAGAAACCTAGCCAACAACCATGTTCATGAAAATAATAACAAAATCGAAGTCACTAAACATGATAGATGTGACATCTGCCCCAACCCCTAACCCGAAAGCCCGACTCGAACTAGAAGTTATCTATCTTTATTGTATTCGTATTTATTATTATCAAAGATGTTACGTATCATTATTAATATGAATAAATTTGTCGGAAGTTTATGATTGCATCGTCTTTAATAAAGCGATCAAAATTATTACCAATTATTACTTAAGTTTATTATTCAATGACTAGATACGATAATTAAATCTCTAAAATATATAAAAATAGTATTTTATAAAAGAGATTTTGTAAAGATTATTAAAAATTAGTACTATCAAAGTCTCGAAATAACCACTAACGTCAAGAACGAAGTAAAAACATAAAAAAATCAATTATATATTCGAAACCCCCAATTTCCTTAGATGCCCTTAAATCTCAATCCCAATCCAAAACCCTAGAATTTCAATTTCCTTAGATGCCTATTGATTCTATTCTAGTTTTCAATATTACGTGTTTTGTAAGTTACAATTCATATTTACTTAGGTGATTCTAGTACTTGGGAAATCATCGGTTCTTTAGACTATTTGCTATTTATTTCAAGCCGAGTTTCAAGGTGAGTAAATTCACTCCCCTTTTTACTTTTACGTTTTGGGGCTGAAATATGTGTTCAAATACTATACAATGTTTTCAATTTTCTATTTGTTTTTCAAAAGAGATCATAAAATGTGTTAGTCTTGACTCGCGACAAGATGCAAGCTTATGTGGTAGTTTAAAGTAGTATTGTTACTTGGTAATCCCACCGATACAAAGTTAGCGCTAATGGTTTGACAAACCCGCAGGCCCGTGCAACATCGATAGGTGATTTAAACTCGGCCATTCAATTTCATTTTCAATGTTACAAGGTGCTATTCAATGTTACAAGTTGTTATACAATGTTGCTATGCCATTTCCCTAAGTTGCTAAATAATTATTGATAACTAACACATCGAGACGGTTAAGTGACGATTTTCTTGAAAAGTTATCTTTAAATGAATCATGGGTAGTTCCTCATGATAAATGGCTACAAGTTGCTATACAATTATGGTTTTCAATGTGTGTTCAAGGGGTCATGGTTGGGAATGATATGAAATAGCTATACATGTAAGAGTACGCAACATATTTATGATGATCTCGGATTTCTATATTATTATTTATCAAATGTGGTTTGCTCAATAGCTTTCATTAACTAACTTTATTTTCACATATTTCAGGAGGTTCTTGATAGTGTTTTGCTACTTTTGCCAACACATAGGATTGCCTTGGACCTAGTTAAAATAATAAAGACAATTGCATTTACTGTTTCGGTTTTATTATTTTTGTCATTTCTATTTAAGTCTCATGTTCCAAACTTATTATATCTTTATTAGACTTAACAAACAAATACCATGGGCTTTTGTTTACTACTGATATTCAATTTCTATGACAACCCGGTGTTTCTACCGCCGGTGGGGTGTCACGGTAGAAAGAAACGAAAACAAAAGAATAAAGAAACACGGAAGATCCAAAAAGAAATCCTTGAACCCACATGCTTCCGTAGCTTTGATTCCGTGCTTTGAGCCTCATAAATACCTCTTTTCAGCCTTAATTCGCCTCCCACTCATGCATAGAAGCTAGGGTTAATAGAAGATGTGTTTATATAGTGATTAGGGCCATAAAAAGGTCAAAACATTCAGTTAAAACGTCCTCGTCGCGCGATTGGACTTTGTGGCTGTGTAGCGTGACCAAGATTTGACCACCAGCTGACCACCATGTGGCGTGGCCAACCCTCTTGGCTACAGCCTGCTTCCAAGTAATAGCTCCACCATTCAAAACAAACATATACCCAGACAGAGATCGGGAATCATCTTTGTTATTTTGGGAGCTAGTATCAGTATAACATCTTACTAATAACTTTTCTTCCACTCCCCCCCTCCATAAACCATAAATATTTCCTTAGTTCTTCTCAAGTACCTGAGAATATTTTTCACTGCTCCCTAATGAATTTTACCCAGATTGTGTTGATATCTACTTGTCACGATCAAAACAAATGACACATCAAGTCTAGCACACAACATTGCATACACAATAGAATGAATAGCAGATGCATATGGAACAGATTCCATATCTTTCTTTCCTTTATCAATTTTAGGATACTGTTTCTAGTTCATTATCGTCCCAATGACCGTAGGTACAGATCCTTTCTTTGAGTCATTCATAGCGAAGCGTCTAAGTACCTTATAAATATAAGTACTTTGATTCAAACCCAATGATGCATGCATGCCTTAATCGTTCTTGTGCGCCTTATTTACATGAGAAAAATACTACAAAGTGTCAACCAAAGGTTGGTAGTTCAATGAGTTTATTTATCAACAATATATAAAGAAACGGTTTTTCGATTAAATTATTTACTATTGATGGTTTGCAAGACCACCTTGCTTACTAATTGAGCACGTCGAGAATAAACCGTACGTTACGATTTGCCTTGTTGCCATCACACTTGATGGCCAAATGTTTAAAGGACAATCTACACCAAGTAGATCCCTACCAGAATGCTGGGATCTATCGAACTCGGTAGTACTACTCAAATTTTCCCATTATACCCAATATATATTAATAATCTCGACTAAAGAAAATGACTTTATAAATCTATTAGTTTATGCTCAGTAAAGTAAGCCCTAACACTAGAAAATATTTATCAAAATGTTAGCCGAAGACACTCTAATAATCTTGCCCGAAGGCGATAGAATCTTGTCTAAAGGCATTGCCCGAAGGCGCTGTAAAAAATTGTTGCTTGAAGGCACTACTCGAAAATATACCCAATATATTTTCTGCTTCTCCAAGGTCCTTCATCCCAAAATATCTTTTGAGCCAAGAATTAGTATCCTCCATCATTGGAATATTATTCCCAATGATCAATATATCGTCCACATACACGATTAAGAATGACACAAAGCTCCCACTAGCTTTCATATAAACACACGGCTCATCTTCATTCTTCATAAAACCAAACTCTTTGATTTTCATATTAAAACGAAGATTCCAGCTTCTTATTACGTGCTTTAGTCCATAAATAGATTTGTTAAGTTTGTAAACTTTACTAGGATTCTTTGGATCTTCAAAACCCTCAGGTTGCATAGTTAGCAACATTGAGAATGTATCCCTACTCTTGATCAGACCAGCAGGTCACTTAGTTCATTGTTTGTATGGGAATCTTCTGATAGACTAGCAGACCAAGAGCAAGTGTAGGTAAGTGAAACAATAAGCTGCTAGTCTGATCAAGGGGAAGGATACATTGGGAATATTTAAACTCTTTATTGGATGAAAATAAGCAAGTGAGTGTAGGTAAGTGAAAAAAATATGCTCCAAAATCACTAAATTCAAACCATATAGACATATTCGTTAAGTTGTCCATTCAAAAAGGCAGTTTTGACATCCATTTGTTATATCTCATAGTCGTAATATGCAGCAATGACAAGTAAGATCCTTGTTTTAAAAGTCTGTAAGTTTTCATATTTGTCAGACTTCTTCTTGAAGAGCGCAATTACTTCCTATAGTCTGACTCTCAGGAGAAAGATCAACTATGTCCTAGACTAGGTTGTCATAAATGGATTGCATCTCAGCTTTCATTGCATCAAGCCATTTCTCATTGATGCGTGCAATATATATATATATATATATATATATATATATATAATAAATGACTAAAAACACCTAGTTTTAAATTTATAAAAACCTAGACAAACCTACTAAATCACACACAATCGACAGTGGACCGATCAGATGTAATATAGTGAAATGTAAGTCCGGGTGCCGACCCACAGACTCTATATACTACGTTAATTAAATTAAATTAAGACTCGACTAACAAAACACGAACTTTTAATGAAAATATATTTGATGGGGTTTTTTCTAAAAATAGAAAATTGCTTGAAAAGTAAATTGACAAGACTGGATGACGAGGTTGAAAACAAGTAACTGAAGATAAGCCACCTAGACCCGACTCCCCGTTGTTTCAGTTATCACGTGCTGGAAATGTTTAAACTATGGACTGGGATCTTGTAATGTTCACTTAAAGTTACCACTTATATAGGACCCTCGACCCTTTTCGAGAAGACACATACGGGTTTCTACTAAGTTAATACGAACACCAGTTTTAATAACTAAACGCCTTCACAGTTGATTAATCTAATTATGATTAAGTGACATGAAATGAATTTCTACCTCACAGTATAAAATCCAAAGCCAGTTGAAAATTATTCAATTGATTCGATAAACAAGATTGGTAATTAACTCTAAACAGACTTCTCACGAATATCCTAACTTAGCCAATTAACCAAACAAGACTTACCAATAATTATAATCCCCTCACGGTTACTTAGAAAAGCTGCACATTTTATTAGATCGTTTAACATTATCATTCCTATGGTTTTACAGTAGTTTAACCACAAACATTCATAACACAAGGTCAATGAAATTAAACTAAATCCTATTCTAGACATAGATAAATCATCAGGGAAATAGTGGAATGATAAAACAAACAACCTAATTCCAACATACAATAATGCATCAAAAGAATAAAAGTTCAACCTTTACTTCAAAACATAAATCCATAGTCTAAACAAAACCACATACGTTCAAACAATTACAAACGGTTCGTCATAAGTCTAAATGGTCTAAGAAGCTTAGCCAACAATCATAATCACAAAAATAAATGCAAGTTTGAAGTATGAAAACATGATAGAAGACAATAAAAGTAAAGGAATTGAAGAACCCGTTGACGTTAATCCACAAGTCTTTATCCTGTTCCTTCGCTTGGCCGTCTTGACTTCACTTAGCTCCAAAATCACCTTCTTTGAGCCTTTTCCCGTCTCCAGTTCGTATCCCAACTTGTCTAGGAGGATAGGGTTTCATAAAGTATGAATATATAGTGCATAGGGGTGAAAAACGTCGAAACTTTATGTTAAAAACGCGTCGCCGCGTCGCGCGGCGACGAAATGAACATGTGGTCGCGTGGTACAGCATAGCACGCCACCAACAACACATTGACACGCCACGTCGTGTGGCCAGTGGTGCTTTTGTGGTCGCGTGGCATGGTGACAACCACCATACGCTTTCCGTGCTTCGGTTTATTCGTTTTCACGTACCGGCTCGCTCGTACCTCCGTTTCGCGTCCCGTTTTCGCCTACAGACTCGATTTTTCGCAAGCGTTTCATTTCTTCATCAACATGGGAGCTACGAAACATAAAAACATCAGTAGTAATAAAAACTCATAAAAACTGACTCAAACGACTCGAAAACGGAAATAAACACGAAACATATTTATGTATCTTTAACACTCTATCACTCATATTCTGAATATTCAATTGCGGTTTGATAAGTCTTAGGTTATACATGATCAATCGTAAGGATCTCATGTAAAGCGATATATCTATTTGTATCTTGTGAACCCTAGTACTTTTGCGAATATTTTGTGTGTTAGCTGTTTCTTAGACCCTCGTAGGTTCCTCAAGAATTATCTTAATTGTTTAATTGTTTCATCATGTGGGTTGGTTACTATGATTGTTTTAATTCCATTTAAATCCATAACTTTACCTTCAATTTCACGAATTTCACGATTTGTGAATTCTTCCTTTTAAGAATTACCCATCTTCGTTAAGGAAAACCCTTATTTTTCGTAGGACTATAGAAATAGTAACCACTTTTCTTAGGTATCCTACAAAGATAACTTTATCTCCTCAGGGATCAAGTTTGTCTGGCGAATCACTTGTAAAATATGCGTTACAACCCCATACCCTAAGAAAAGATACTTTGGATTTAATCCCATATCTCATATGGTGTCTTGTTGACTTTCTTGGTTGGAGTCATATTGAGAATTTTAATGGCAAATTCAAGTGCAAAGGTCCAGAAAGAATGAGTCAATGAGGGAGGTTCGTACGACACCTCATTGATCGAACCATAATATCCAATAGAGTTTGATTTCTCCTTTTAGACACCCAATTTAATTTAGGCGTTCCTGGAGTAGTTAGTTGAGAAATGATCCCACATTTCTTTAGATGGTCGGTGAAACCCTGACTAAGATATTCCTTACCTTGATCTGATCGAAGCATCTTAATCATTCTATTGAGCTGATTCTGTATTTCGTTTTGAAACTCTTGAAACTTTTTAAAAGTTTCATGTTCATGCTTTAGTAGATAAACATATCCATATCTATTATAATCATCAATAAAAGTAACAAAGTACCTTTTTTCATGCCTACCCATTGTTCTAAATGGACCACAAACATCCATATGTATGAGTCCTAATAGATCCTTAGCCCTTTCAACGACGTCGTGAATGGTGCTTTGGTTAACTTTCCACTTAAACATCATTCACATTTATAGAAATCATGCTTGTTGGTGGAATCTAATATTCCCTCAGTTTGAAGTTTCTTTACTCGATTCTTGTTTTATGTGTCCAAGTCTACAATGTCAATGGTACGTATTATTCATAGTGAATTTCTTACGTTTATTGGAGATTTGGTATAACACGTTAGAGTTGTGAATATCTATCTCATAGATCCCATTGTGAGGCCTCACCTCAAAATAAAACAAACCATTTAAATATGCATAAATATTGTGACCATTAAAAGCTTATTTAAAACCTTGTTGTCTTAATGCAGAAACTGAAATGATATTTCTAGTAATACCACGAATGAAACAAACATTGTTCAAAACAAGTTCTAAACCATTAGGAAGTAAAACAACTAATTCACCAACTGCCTTCATAACAACCTTTTGTCCATTTCCAACAAATAGCTCAAAGTCGCCTTGTTTCAGTTACTTAATTTTCTTTAGCCCATGCATATCATTACATATGTGTGAGCTACACCTGATGCCAAACACCCAAGATTTGCTGACAAAAGAAAAAGATTCAATAGCATATACCTAAAGAGGTAGTCTCAAAGGCCTTCTGTTTTAGCTCCAAAAGATACTTTGAACAATTCCTCTTCCAATGCCTAGTTTCATCACAATGAAAACATTTTACATCTTTATGAAGTTTCTTGGAAACAAACTTTCCTTTCCCTTATCTTCTTGGCTTTCTTACCTTTTCTCTTGAAATTAGGTTTATTAACTTTACCAGCCTTGATAATTAGCACATCCTTAGACTTCTTAGGTATGTTAGTCTTAGCTGTCCTTGGCATCTTATGCAAATAATCAATAGGTTTATTCCGCACATTCATGTTATAGTTAGGAACAAACTGATCATATGATTTAGGCAATTAAATAGGATCACATCCCCAGCTAATTCATTACTCAGTTGGTTTTCGAGACCAGCTACATTATCAATGTTCCCTTCATTTTCAGCACATGAGCACTGACTGATGAACCTTCATGCATGCGACATCCTAGGAGTGATCTCATTACTTTAAAACGTTCATGCCTGGCTTGTTGCTGGAACATTGGTTTTAAATTAGGATTTTAGGTTTCAATATTTTAATTTACCGATTAGAGTCAAAATATTATGGACGATTTGTTGCATAAGGCAAATCATGCATGTTTTAAAATCCAATTTTAATTTTTAAGTGACAACTTGTTAAAGTCGCACATCACTCGATACGATCCATTTCAAATACCCTATTTAAACTAGTTGGTCATTTGTATTATCTACCTAATAAATCAGGGTTTTGGGTGGCACATTTGGGCGGGGAAATGAGGGGGAGAAGAATTATATAAACAATTTGAAGATATTGATTATATAAACATTGATTTGGTTCTGTACGGAAATAATTGTTTTGAAAATATTGATTTGGAAGCATTCATGATTTCAGTATTCTTGATTATAAGTTTCACAATTTGAAGACTCTGTTTATGGCAAGGATCAATATACAACGATAGAAACTCGCATGTACACACGCTCAACCATAATAACAGAGATAATTCATATTCGATTTCAGTTTAACTTTACTTAAATCTAATATAATAAATCAAAGTTTTTAGGTGTAAAATTGAGAGAGAAACATATTTTTGAGCTAGAAAATTTTGAAAGCAAGATTTCTTGCATTTTAAAAACAAAAGTAATTTTCAAAACAATGCAATATTAATTTCTTTGTATTTTAAAAACAAACTTCGTGTCACGTACTCACGTTTTTAACTAATTAAACACTCATTTATTTCGGTCCTTTAAAATGTAACTCATTGAATCGTATCTTAAGTATCATTATTAACTTACTGTCGGACATACTAATCCGACACAAAAAACACACCAAACATTTTCCATACAACAAACACTCCTCTCAAGTAAAATTTAAGCTCCGATTATAAAACAGGCTTACTTCTTCATATTGTACCCTAAAAAGACAGACACATCCTCAAAAGATTCACTTATGTGAGAACAAAAGATGATATCAAAAAATATTAAAGAATTTTCAATTGAATTAAAACAAAATAAAAACAGCAACAAAATCACATGTTAAAGGGTTGTCACATTGCCTTCGAGTGGAGATGTTTTTCTAAACTTAACCCTTCTAAGAGAACAAAATAGACTTATGAAACTATTGAATAGGGGCCCAACATAGGATAGTACAGAATATTTTGATTAGGAAAACAAACAAACAAACAACAAAGTTTAGGTCAGATAAAGATTAACACACACATCAGCTACCAATAAAAGGTTAGTGATTACAAACCATATTAGAAAAAGGAAATGTCATTATGAAACATTAGCTAGCAGTCATCCTCGTCGTTGTCGTTGTCATTGTCATGTCTATCGGTAGTAAGCTTGTTGGTAAGCTGCTGGCATACCATTTACATACCCTCCATAAGGGCTAGGATAGTTCATCGGAGGAGTCCCTGGGTACGAAAGAGGTGGAGATAGAGGAGGTGCAGTGGCTTCAGGTGAGTAAGGGGCGGCATAAGGGTTGGTTGGTGGGCTCCTGTTTCCGTGGCCATAAACAGGGTATCCAGCGGGGTATTGGGTGTGTGATGGTGACCTTACAAAGGTTGGAGGTGCTGGAAATGAAGAAACATAGGTGTTTGTGATACGCCCTGCCTTTGCAGGCGGCATGGTTCCCACATTGCTGGCTCGGATTCTTTTGTTCGCAGGACCTGCCGCAGCAGGCCTCTTCTTTTCGATCTTTACCTTCTCCAGCTGCTCCAATCGTTTCTTCAGGTTCTCTGGAGGAAACTCGTCTTCAAGCTTGTATTCTTCAATGCACTTTATCACAGCTTTAAGTGCCGACTGCTCTTTGCGTGCAGCTAAATGCTGTATAATGTAACATTGTTATAACAAAGCACAAAAAACAGAAACAAGAAGATGAACATAGCACTTGCAATTTATAGCTATTTAGCTAATAACATGTATTTACTCATGTAGCATTGAGATAAAACGAAACTTTTCATCAACTAAAGAAGAACATTAGCAATGCAGAAGAGATGGAACACAAATTTCATAGCGTTGGCAATCTGTAACAACCTGTCCCATATTGATACAAGAGTGGGACGAGTCTGATAAGTGAGAATTGTTTCACATGGATAGTGGCATGATCATCTAAAGTCATGGGCAGCTAATAACTAACATTGTACCATGGTTTCTTTAGGGTTGATTCAGAAATTACTCGGTCATAGGTCTGCTACTTTTGGGCTACGGGCAGGAGTTTCATGATGCATGAACTAAGTAACCACAAAATGAAATTGATATTTGAAACATGTAAGAAAACATAATAATGAAGAAAATGCAACACAAAACCAGCAACTGAACGCATAAAACTATAAAGTAAGTAGAAGATACCACAGCACGACTGGAATTGTTGAGATCTTCCAAAATAGATGTTGCCGCGGTTTTAGCATTCTTAAGAAAAGATTTCAGTAAGCCAACAGGGGGAAACTGGTCTACAAGACCAACTTCGTGAATAAAATGCACTGCATCCACCTGCTGTCCCTTGCTAATCAATTCTTCAATCATATCTACATCCAAACAGCAAGAAACATTTAGGCATTAGAATAGTGCTAACTATACAAGCCGACAAACATGACCGAAACTAAGCTGTCTGCATTTAGCTCATTAAAATCAAGTTTCATCATTCATGGGTGCAAAACTATTTCTTTTTTTTGCAGACCACCATCACTCAGTTTAAAAAGTCATTTAGGTGTTGTGCAAATGTGCACAAGCAAAGCTAATTCATTTCCTGAACTTGCAGTTTCTACAGGCAAGACGCATTCAAAACAAACAGATAATCAAAGTACCAGCAACTGATTCAATACAGTAAAACAAATGGGTTTAGGCATACCAGGCATTTGATCAGCAAGACCAAGGGCGAGAGCGAGTTTAGGCATCTGTTTACGCCACGCAGAACCAACAACAAGCTTCCTGTAGAAATCGAAATCATCATCATTGACAATTCCAAAAGTCAACAAATGCTGGAAGAATGTGTGAACATCAGGTGGCTTCACATTCTCAATGCCACCATTTTGTTCCAAGTTCTCCTTCCACTTTTCCGCAATCGCCTTCGCGCTCTTCCTCACACTCGGTGTCACTAAAACCCGCGATTTCCCGAGAATCGGATCCATCATCACCGGAATCAAACTCTCGAGAATCAAAACACAAGCCCAGCTCAAATCATTCATACAAACCTTCCTTTTATCCACCGGAAAAACCTCCGAAATCGCCTCCAACACAAACCTAGCAGGATCTGCACACTCAGCTAAAGCCAACGGAACTTGTTCACGCATCAGCTCCATTTCCTTCTTCCTACTAATTACAAACGCACCAAACCCTAACGAATCCATCTTCACACAAAACGACTTCAACTTTAACAGTAAACCCTCGGTATCGTCTACAGAAGGTTCATCTTCATCGTGAGCACAATTTCTAGTTCCAGCTGCTGCAGCGGCAGCGGCGGCTTGAACGGCGGCTTCAACTTTTTTGAGAGCGATAGCCACCGAATTGTCCATTGTAGCTTCTCGCTCTTCAAGAGAAGCGAGAGATGCTTTAGTTTGAGTATCTAGGGTTTGAATTTTGTCTTTGATTGCGTCTGATTTCATCAGCAGAGTTTGCTCAAGAGATGTAAAGTGATCAGAGAGCTCTTTCCAGAGAAGAGTGCAGGTGGTCATGAGTGATGTTTGGCGTTGAAATTCATCGAAGCTCGGCGAGTCAGTTACCTCACCGGGATTGGGGATCGAAATCGAGCCCATAGCTGAAACGTTAATCAGTGAATATTAAGGCATGGAGATGAAACCCTAGAAATTGATCGATCGATCTACAGAGAGAGAGGGTTTGTTTGTTGGGAGGTGTTTATTTAAGGTTCAGAGGCTTGCACATGATGATCATCTTTACGCCACTTATCCATACAACATACATGATGTTGTTATTTCTTTTTTTTATTTAGGTTTATATCATGATTACCCTTAATGGAGTTAGAATTCTTTAACCTAAACCTACTATGAGGAAACGATAAATAATGTGTTTGGTTGGTCAAAGAAGAAGAATTAATTACTATATTATCATCATCATCGTTTCTCGACACTGATCACCACTGAACCATAACCGCTACCAGCCATCGTGACCAATCATCTTCACTGATCATCATGATCAGTCACCACTGGCCCCCACAAGCAACCACTACTGACCATCATGACCGGCACCAACGACCAACACCATCACATTAGTATTGCATTCCTTCGTGTTTTCTTACATGCCAAACAACAAAAAGTAACGATTCATTTATTTCTATACGGTGAGAAATAGGACAATAGAATGACAATGATGCATTTTATTCTCTTATTCATTTCATTCCAGAATTCTTTTCATTCCATCATATCAAAGAGACTCTTATAATATACCATCAAAATTACATAACATCTCTCACTTAATGAGAATTGAACTTCAAATTAGGGGTTTACACGCTCTACTTTTTGTGGTTTTTGGATAAAACCGTAACCAAACCGTTACTTGCGATTTTTTATCATTAAAAACCAAAACCGAATCGTTTAAAGTAAAAAGCCAAAACTAAACAGAACCATACGAGCGGTTTTGTCAGGATTGGTTGCGCAGTTAGGGCTTTATAGTCCAAGTTTAAGAGCTCTAAAAAACATCTCAAAAACTTGTCAAAATCTTATAAATTTTCAAAATTACCGGTATTGGAAATTGATTATGTATCTGAATATTGCAAGATTACCTATGTTGTAACAATATAATGCTATATACTTATACTCAAAATTACCGGTATTGGAAATTGATTATGTATCTGAATATTGCAAGATTACCTATGTTGTAACAATATAATGCTATATACTTATATTATCAGATCTACTAGTTATGACATATTTTAGCACCAACAAATTAATAGATATTTTAATACTTTACTTACAATAACTCATATATGATATCTAATACACACAAACACGTACGCGTATGGTCCGATCCGGTTTTTTTACAAACGGTTTTTTGTATAAACCATAAGCCAAACCGTTATAACGATCCAGTCCGATTTTTTACGAACGGTTTTTGATATAAACATAAACCTGCTGCCAAACCAATTACTGGTTTGGTCGGTTTCAAGGTTTGAAACCGAACCGTGAACACCTCTACTTCAAACATAGTGTTTCAAACATAAGAGTGTTATCATCATGCTAACAAGTTCATTGGCCCCTGATGGGTTAAATGATTTGTGGTATTTTATCAAAAACTTAGAAAGAAATGAAAATGTTTGAATTATAGTGTAAGGAAGTGGAAAAAACCAAAAGAAAGTTTTTTAAATAAGCTTTGATTCTTGCTTTTTTGCTGCATGAAAGCATAATGAAGTTTATATTAATAATTGTTGGGATGCAGATGAGGAGACTATCTAAAGCACTCTTCTGATAGCTGGAACATCTAACGCCCTTACAAACAAGTATAAAAGATTACACAGTTTGTCTGCTAAAAATGTCTAACGTTGCCTTAACTGCTGAATCTCTATACCTACTGAATTATAGTTTTTAAGCGAGCAAATCCATTAGGGGAAACAAGTGTATAAGTTTTGAATAGTAGTGGAGACCCCACAACTTTGGAATTCCTAAAGATCTGCAGAGAATGTTTATTTTATTTTGTAGTATCCAATAGCAATACACATATGTGGTATACCATGAATGTAAGATTAATGGTGGTAGTTTGACATCGATCTTTTATCTAGAACAGATTGCGAGGATCTATTCTAGAGTAGTATACAAACCTCACTTTTGTATAGTTTTAAGGTTACCCGTTATATTGCAACTTGTGCTAATTGCAATATAATATAAGATACTATTGAATGTTATAACTTCTTTTCTTAATGTTTCACTCGTTCATAATATTTTGTATGTTTGATGTTAAGTTTTTGCTTTAGCATAACTTGTTTATAAGGATCTAACAAGTGGTATCAGAGCTTTGGCTCTTGGTTTAATTGACTCTCTTCAACAAACCATATTGTTTTATTTGTAGCTAAGATCCAACACTTTGTTTAGCTGAAATCTCTCTAAAGTGGATAGTTTAAATGTTGGGGACCAAAACCCTGATTCTCACATACATTTTTTAGGACCAAAACCACTCATTCGGGAGGGCTTGGTGGTCTTAAGAAGGGTTCGGGTGGGGGCTGAATAAAGAAGACTCTTTGCTTTGCTCGGTCCAAAAAGGATCAGGATCTAATTCTACCATACGTTGAATTTTCCACGTTTTCACAGTATCTTCACTGAAAGTCATTAGGGTTTTGCCCATGCTGGTAGTGCCCTTTCTTGCTTGTCAGCCGTTGTGCTACCACTCCTATGATTTTTGGTAAACCCCTTCTCCCATTCTTGTTGGCCTTGGCTTGGCACCGGCTTCGTCCTAGAAGCTACTACTTCCGCCTCTCTAGGCTTCGCTCTCACTCATGACTGGTATATGATCTCTCTATGTAGTGATCGGCCTTCTAGAAGCTTCGCCAGAAGCGACTACTCGCTTCCGATTCCTAACCTTAATAGCTTATTCAAAATTTATAGAGTAAGACCGTTACTAAGAAGGAAAAAAGCCCCCATTCCATTCAACAACAAGCCCAAGCCCTTCTCCTCAAAGAGCACTAGTTGCAGCGCTACTTCAATTCAATCGCAAGCCCCCTTCTATTGCATAACCTAAAAAAGCTATAAACAAAGTACAAAAGTGGTTGCGGGAACGATACGCTTTGGTTACCAGCAAACGCTTCTAAAGGCGACCAGCTTTCAATACTAGTTGTTACCTTACGAAGTTTACTGACATGGCTCTTCCATCGACGATCTACTACTCCCTCTTAGTTGCAGATGCCCATGCTTTGATTCGAAAGCCCTAGCCAGTGATGAATCCTCAGGAAAAGAGGACTATTGAATTCCTCCTCCCTTCAGTCCAGTTTGAACCCGTCCCAGCAACGAACACATTCCTACTGCAAGGCTTTGCTCTGCCCTTATCCAAATAGGGAGTAGGAATTCGGAGGGGGAATCCTTTATTCTCAATCAACATGCCTCAACTGGATAAATTCACTTCGAAATTGATGTCGGAGGGTTTTTCCTCTGAACTGAATTAGCACTTCTCAGATCAGGCGAGGCCTCTCCAACGGAGCTGGGCGCCGGGGCCCTAGCTGCATTAGTGATTGGCACATAGGGGAGTGGTTACCCGTCTTTCTCGACCTGGTATCCTGCACCTCGCGTTCATGATATCTACCTTCAACTGTGCCCCTGAGACACGGTCGAAGCACGCCCGCCAGTGTGCTTCTCTTCAGCAGTTGTAGTACGATTCTTTCATTCATCTCTTGCCCTTTATAGTCGTAATCGCTAGAAACTCTAACTCTCTCTAGTCTCCAAGGTCGGTTTCCATTCAACTTCATAAAGGAAGAAGATTATTATTAACTTCAAAGAAGAATCTAACATCATTTTACCCATTCTAGCTTGATTTTGGTTTGATCTCCTCTTTATCTAACCATGTATCTCTTTTATTCTTCAAGCTATTTAGGTATTTTTGTAGTTGGCATGAGCTAAAACTCTTGATTCACTTAAATTAGATGAATCCTTGCTAAACATTGACGATTTATGTGTTGTTTATGGTGATGGTTATGCTGATGAGTTTAACAATGTTTTGAATGTTTTTCAATGATTATGTGTGTTTGTTTGACTTGATTATATGTTTGATCTCATGGGTGTCTTGACATATTATGTTGGAAAACCATATGTGTTAGGATATTTATTCATGGATATGTAGATGTATCTATATGTGTTATGACATTTGACTAGGAACGGTGGATGGGGATTGGAACATGTAAGATTGTTAGTCAAATGTACATCCTTCTGTATATGCTTGGAAAGGCCATTACATTCGCTTTAAATTCCTCATATCATTGTGTATGTGTGATTATGGTTTGCTAGCGTGAAATTATAGTTCATATATTCATGGTATGATATTCACAAGTTGAAGAATTTCATGATATTGTTTCCATTACGTGATTCGAGGTGGTTAGTATGTGTTTATCGTATTAGCTTTTCATAGGGTTATGGTATGAAATAGCCTTGATAGGAGCTTAGTCCATCTTTATATTCAACATAATTGTATCATTAGCTCTTCAAGGAGTGACTTTATAGGTGGTTAGTATGTTAATTAACATCATTTCAAGTTTTCAAAAGTGTTATGATTACATAGTCTTGACGAGGGTCTAGTCTATTATCGTGTTATGTGTGTAAAAATGATCTCATCATGGATTTGTGTATATTGTCATCGTAAGGATAGGCGAACTCAAAGTCTAATTGAACGCTTCTTTTGCTTAATTATCTTTGTTAACTATTAATTTATATATGTTTATTTATATTAAAAATACAAACTACCAACACTATATTTGTTGGCTAGTTAATGATAACGGTTTAGTATCATGAGTCTCGTGTCCATGGATCGATATTCAGTTCTTACCTAAAGCTATATTGTTATACGATAGGCATACTTGCCTATTGTGTGTGTAGTTAGTTTTAAAGTAATAATCATTTTTTAAATTTAAACCTGATTGTGTGAAAAATCATTTTTAAAGAAATTTATACACTCTAAACATATCAGGGGGTGCAGCCTGAAGATGAGGTATGTAAGTCCATCTTGCATGTTAATCCTAAACGTTGACAGATGTGTTCACTTGAACATTCTAATACTTTGGTCTTAGATAAATGTTCTGTGCTGGTTATGCTCACAATGGTCCTTTATTTAAATAATGGGTTATTGGATTTAATACTTTTAACTATGGGGTATTGGTCATTGTCACTCCCAACTAAGACCCTCACTCTCGCCACTCCCAACTTAACTTTACCCTTGTTGTATCTCTCTCGTCGTTAGAAAACACTATGATGTTAATGTTTGTGTTAAATTTGTCACTTTGCTAAGTTAAGGGGGAATTTATGTTTTCTTTAATATATATATATACGCATCTCACCACTACCCCCCACCATCCATCCCCACCATAGAATTCGGTCACCATCTCCAGCGAGAAACCCACCCATGCCGCCTCCTACAACCACCGTCATTGCTAACCACTCAATGATACCCTCTCTTCTAGGCTTCCACCACTACCAACACCTTTAACACCACCATCACGCCACCACCAATTACCATTGTTGCAACAAAAACCCATCACAATATAATCACAACAGCACCACAAATCACCATGAACCACCACTGCCATCCTCATTTTCTTATTGCCTAGTTCTGATCATTACTGACCACCAACAGGACCCACTGTTGTCGTCAGAAAACACCAAAACAACCACATTTAATCTCTAACAACATTTTGAACCTATCATTTCATAGATAAAACAAGAGCCATCAACAAATCTATCACCTTAATTCATTCAGGTCAGAGGATGGAACAAAAAGAAGTTGAGCATCTCGCCGGAAAAATGAAAAAGAGTGGCTAACCACCCATTGTCGCAGTTATTTTGGTGTTACCACCGATGTCGTCATCGTCAGACATCTAATCACCCATCACAACCACCATTGAAGACCATCGCATGTGCTCTCGTTCGCACACTTAATTTGGGGATCTAATCACCAATTTGGCTGAATCTATTAAGTAGTGGATGTGGTGGTGGATAGAAAAAGGTGGTGTTGGATACCGAGAGAAAGGGAGACAAATAAGGGTGGGTTTCTAGCCGGAGAAGGTGACCGGATTCGGTGGTGCGGATGAGTGGTAGTTGGTAGTTGGTAGTTGGTAGTGGAGATATGTATATATAATAAATAAAATGTAAAGGCTCCCCTCAACTTTGAAAACGAAACTTTTAACCCAAACATTAGCATCGTTAGTGTTTTCTAACGACGAGAGTGGTACAATAAGTTTAAGGTTAAGTTGGAGTGATGAGAGTGAGGGTCTTAATTATGAGTACCAGCAGTCAGTATCCCATAGTTGGGAGTATTCAAATCCAATAACCCTACAATAAATGATGGTTTATAATCAACAGTATGTGGCCAAATCAAGTTGTGATGATTTGAAATCTCGAAAATGATTTGAGAACGTATAAGGTCCTAAGGGTCTGTTTGTTTCATTCTCTTAATGGTTCAGATGTCTGAATGGTTCAGAACTTAATGGTTCAGACTGTTTGTTTCGTGAGTAGATGTCTTAATGGTTCTGACATTTGTCGTTGAATGGTTAAGCATTATATTGATTCATAATGGTTAAGACATTTTATCTTAATTAGTCAGACATTTGCTTTTGAATAGTTTAGCAATATACCAGCTTTTAATGGTTCAGACCGCTTATTGGTTCAGCACTTAATGTTTCGGACCTCTTACTTATTCAGCACTTATACATTCAGAAGTTGTCAAATAGCCCATGATACAGTGTATGAGGTCTATATACTAAAGTCTATAATATACCCAAAACATGATAATATAAAACTTGAGTGTTGGTTAAACTTAGTCAATTTTGAGTTTAAGTGGTTAAACAATATCAATAATCGTAGTGAACAACTTAATAAGTATCAGAAATTAAGAAATGTGTTCTGACTAATTGTAGTTGATATGATATATCGTCTCACAAATTCGATGTTGTGATAGTTGTGAATAACTACAAGTGGTTAAAGTTTAGGTTGTGTGTTTTATTTAAAGTTTTTGTTTATGTCTTTCAGTTATGTCATTTTTGTTTAAAAGTGTGTTTAATTCACAATTATAATTTGTACATTTCGATGTGTAAGATCTTATGTTTCAAGATATAAAGGAGCTCTGGGTTTGGGTAACGGGAAAGTCGTGTTAACAAAATTATTTTAAAACCTAAGTGTTGCACGAAACCTTTTAAAGATAATTATTAAAGGATTTTGAATTTGAAAAGTCACATACTCCCACCTTATATCTAAAACCTGTTATTTATGCGAAACCTCATACTGCATATGAAACCTTTCATATGATCGATTTACTTGAACATTTTTTACTATTCTTAATGTCACTGTCTTCGTCTCTCATCAAGTAAGTGGTTCATCACCTCTGATTCTATGTATGAACTGATATCAAGCTGATTTTGATAAGTTTTGCATCGGGTTAGAGATGTGTTTGGTTTTTACGGTTTATAATTAACCATGAACTATAAATTTTATCAATCTATAACGTGTTATAAGCGATTGCTTTACATGCGATATCTTTTACTAAGATGATAACTATTATGTCGATGTTTTTGTTGATCCAAAACCTTAATTGCTACAATGTATGTGACACCTAGTATACGAAACCTAAGTTTCGGAGTTAGTGTGCGAAACCTATCGAATTTCAAAGTTTTGATCAGGTGTGTGAAACCTTATGCGACTCCTAGATTTTTGGATGATTCCATACTTAGAATTTTTTTTGAAATCTTGATAACTTAGAAATTTATGATTTTGTTTATCTTTGCAGAGATGTCGTTTGCGTTCTCAATTCGTCATAACATGTATGCATATCTTGATGAGATGAGATACTTCCAGAACTCTATACTATCAAGATATTATTCTTTTTCTAAAGTGACCAAGGATTCACTATGCTATATCTCATAGGCCGATTGTGTATTGAGATTTGATTGAGGCTTTGTGGTCAATTGCTACGTATGATTGCTCAATACAACCTCTTGTTGTTATACCTAAAGTCGGCAGTCTGGGTATTGAGTTTAGCATGAAACACTTGAGATTATCAATACAGTTTCCTGCCAATTTGTGTGTGTATCAGTCGAGTTTTTTTTAATGATTGTGAGTATTGAGTTAGAGAAGCCATGTCCAATCGACTCTGTGTGTTAGGTAATGCTCCATCCAAGATGATCATATCTTTGAGGTACAACCCTTGGTAATTGGAAAAATGGTTAGTAATGAGGCATAGAGGCTCTAACTTGGTACTCTAGCTTGGTGTTTCAAAATTGAGTGACACGTTTCCGGAGCACTAAAGCTTAATTCTTTTAATTCTCTTAAGCTAAGTTGCATAGTGACACTACGCTAAGGGGTGGTTTTGAGAAAGTTTACCTTTTTACTACTTTAATTGATCCTTTATTCCGGTTACTTAGGGGTAGTTCTGCTGATCCGTCCATGAATATCTCATACCAACTACGTGTTGATTCGTCCCTAAAAAGAGTCGCAACAACTTCAGTTATGCACACACTCACCATGTTATGACAATAAGAGTGACCCAAATAATATTAATATGTTAAGAATATTAGATAATCGTAGTCAAGGAATTGATCCCAAGTAGGTAGCTACTTATGAATTGATCTAACTACTATTTACTTTGCTTTAAGCATGATTACTTATTAAAAGTGTCCATTATCTAAAATTTTACTTTTCGGCACAAAACCTTTTATAAAGATCGAACTAGACGGTGATTGAGATTAACTATCGGGAGCCTCTGTATCCTTGGATGATATATGGTGTCTTACTAATACTATATTGCGTTGCGACAAGTACACTTGCCCAAGTGTGTAATATTTGTAAAGGTAAAATAGCGTGTTTATAAAGTTAAAACTTGTATATTCTAAAGTATTTTTTTAAAAGAAATATATATACAAATATCGCACACTAGTGTATAAGTGTTTTCTCAATAAGAAACTACGTTTGAGAGTGTCTCTGGTGTTTGGGTATTCGTGATATGCATTCTATGATTATGTAATGATTCTCATAATGATTCTAGATGCATTCTGCACATCCAGAATCAATTGGAATGCCTCGGATTCGATCTAAATGAATAACCAGGACCTACAATGATCGATCTAGAAAGTGTGTTGACGTGACTTACGATTAAGTCGACTGAGTAGGGTTGTATAGATATGGTGCAAATCTATATGCATCGTTTAAGGCTATGTGACACATATTGTAAGTGAGACTTATGGCGCATATTGAAGAGGGTTATATTAATTTGGTACAAGGCTATATGAGTTGGTTAACTGAGCTTAGCTATTATATGAGTTGTATAGGTGATATGACCATATTGAAAAGGGTTGTATAGGAAAAGTGTATCTCAACATCATGAAGACAAGCGTTTCATTGTTGCACCTTACTTACAAGGGTATACATACATACATACATACATACATACATACATACATACATACATACATACATACATACATACATGCATGCATGCATGCATGCATGCATGCATGCATGCATGCATGCATGCATGCATACATACATACATACATACATACATACATACATACATATTTATGTTGCGTTTCATTATGTAGTGGCCATTGGGTTCTTATCATTTTAGATAAGGAAAAGTGTTGCGGGTATGTTGTGGATTCCAAAAGGATCAAGGAAAAAGGCGTGAAATCATACCATCTTGTTAAGATTTTTCAAGGGATTTTTGGAAAGCCGAAAGATAGTCTTTCCAAAGCGTGGGAATGGAAAATGGTTGATGTATGTAATCATTACTTTATTATTATTTTTTTAAGGAATGTCTTTCAACTAATGGTGAACATAATGTAGTGCTTGCAACAAAGTGAAGATTGGGATTGTGGCTTCATGGTCATCAAACATATGAAGGAGTTCGTTAAACAAATTCAACATGATTTTCCGACCCGTGTAAGTTTTTTATATATTCAACGTAATAATTATTCTAGATTGTATACTTACAACCTCTAATTTTTTATAGTTACGGAAACAAAATGGGATCTTTCCGGTAGAAGAAATTGATGCTTTAGTAATAGAATTGATGTCGGAGTTGGTTGACAAGTCTCTCGGTTGAATGGATGATGTATGTGGTTCAATGTTGAAATGTGTTGTTTATTAGACTTGGTTTTGTTGTTGGTTTTTTGAAGGCTAGAGAACATACATTTTGTCTAGATGTTTCAATGTATTTAGAATTTTGATGTATCAAATATGATATATTTTGGTTATGGAATATGATATATATGAAGCTTTATAATTTGTTGGTAATATATATGCTAGATTTGTTGGTAGTATTTAAAACTTAAGAGAGCTAAAAAATAAAATATTTTTGTTTCAGAACACGTTATTAAGAGGCGGTTGAAAACTAGCAACTTATAGTGTAGCATATAAAATGGTGGTGATTAAATAAGATGCTGTTACACCACCCGCAACTTATTACAACCGCGGCTTATGATCAATCACTTTAAGCTAAGCAGCCATATGTCGCGGTCTGAAACCAACAGCTTATGACCAATATAACCGCGTCTTTTGTCAATTTTTGTACTAGTATATGTATATATTTTTTTAACGGAAAAAATCATTAAAATAAGCCAAGCCCACGACAATCAAACAGACATGGGGGGCTCTATACACCGGACACTTACAATGAAAAACAAGTCCAACTATTTCAACTCGTCAATGTTTGTCTGTTGGTTAGAAAAGATGAAGTCGTTTCGAGTTCTCCATATACTTCAGCACGCCACCTAAATAACAACTTGACTTACTTGAGTGCCTTCTTTTTCGTGTAGCTACCCGGGATAAACGAGTGCACTACTAAAAAAATGCCCATTTTGCTACGAAATTTTGCGACGCAATCAGATTTGTCGCAAATTGCGACGCATTTACGACAGACTTGCGACATTAGTTATTTTTTTAAACTTTGCTTCAAATTTGTGACACATATAGAAAACTTAGTTTTTTTCCGTTACAGAGCTGTCGCAATTATCATAATGCGTAATTTTTAATTATATTAATAGTTATTAAAATAAAGAAAATATCATTTGCGACACAACAACGACACATAATTTAATTAAGCAAAATAATCCTTTTTCTGTCGAAAATGCGTCGCAGCTGTAGGTTTTTATGGGCTGGGCCAGAATTTAAAATGGGCTTTATAACTAATGATGGTGTTGTAACATGTCAAGTAGACGGTTTTGTAGTTTTAAAAAATTAGGTCATAGCTGAGTTGATCACATCGTTATCACAAACCTTCGAGCTTCAATTCGCCATCGTTGATTAATCTTCACCGTCGTCGCTTTTGCCATGGCCGACTGAGTTCACCTTCGTTTAATTTCGTCATCGCCGTCTGAGCTCACCTTCGTTTGATTTCTTCATCGCCGTCTGAGTTCATGATCGTTTGATTTCTTCATCGTCGTTGCTTTCACCATTACCGGTTGAATTCACCATCGTTGCTTTTCTACGACCTCTAATTCACCACTGATTCAGGTAAATCCACAATCTAATTAACCAAAAGTTTGTGTTTGATCTTCATATTTCGTTTCAGTTTCATTCACGAAGATTGAGTTTGCTTTAAAATTGGCACTGGAGTGAATAATTTTAGATGTTTATGTTGAATTACGAATTTGATTTAAACTAGATCTAATTTGATGCTGCTTTTGTAAGACATAATATATTGACGTATTCAGTTTTTGTCAAATGATGGTTGATTCATGTTGTATATACCTAAAGCAATTCAGTGTTGTGGAATTAGAACATGCATTTTGGTAAATGATTTATTGATTAATTGTCACTATTGATAATAGTTTAGTAAAGACAAGTTCTTATTGCAAACTTGCAGTGTCCTTACCTTTGATTGTTTTTTAAGTTGTTATCATGGTAGTTTTATTATCATCAATTACTATATGTGTATGTTTGTGTATGCATATGTGTTTGTATGCATACCTATGTGTTTACACACACATATATATTAGTTACAAATTTGTAAGTGCATTTTAGTGTGTTAAGATTTAAAATTTGTGAAATGTTAGTTAAAGATTTGATAAAATGATGTCTGATAGAGAATGAATTTATACGACAAGAACCATTAAAGGTGTTTTAACCATCATATGTACCTGATGTTTAACATCTCTTGGATTTTGCCTTTGCTAATGCATCCAACAATCAAAGTCAAGTTATAGGAGGGGTTGAGGTTTTAGTAATGGAAGAACCTTCGTTTTAAGACGAGGGGGGAGGCGAGGGCCATCTATACAACAAAGGATTCATGGATGATTATAAGGTATTGTATGTGCATGGTGAAGCTTTTGAAACCCAAGATGTGGGTCAATGTTCAATCCCCGTATCGTCTCAACATGCGAGTCAATACATTGATGATGATCATGGTGAGTATTACCGGGTACGATGAAATGGTTATAGAAAGCATGCATCAAAATCATATGGCGTGAAGTGTGCAAGGTTAGCAAGTTAATTCATCTTTGTATTTTGTTATATTTAATTATCTTTTTTATTATATATGTTATTTACATATATAATATATAATTTATGATCTCTATAGATTTGGGGCTCAAAGAAGCAACATAAGAAGTCTGTTGCTGGGAAACGCAAACGTGCTATTGTTGATAACAGTGGCAAGAGATCCCGACATACAAGCGGGTCAGTGGGATTCGATGAGCATCGCATTCGACTGTAAGATATATTTGTGTGATTTGTTAATTTGTATAAACAAGTTGATAGATGTTAATCGGGTCAGTTTATAATCAAGATTTGATGATAAGATATGATTATTTGAGTCTTTGCGGTTTAAGGGAAACATGCTTATTGTTGGTCATTAGATTTGAGAACATTTTATTAATATTAGAAAACTAATAAACTTTTATGGAATTCAGAACAACAGATGCAGCATCTTGAAAGCTCATGGGAAATTTTTAATACTTATATTGGTACATTAGTTTCTTAACTGTTTTGCTTGTCTATGAGCACATTTCTTATTTGTGGCAGGACCCATGAGACATGCTCACTTGTTTACTTGATTAGGTAACATGTTTGTTTCATGTAATGTAAACATCATTTCCATATGATTCTTTACCAGAGTTTACAGAAACATCATTTTCATCTGATTCCATAGACTAATCCTTACCAAAGTAACTGCTTTTACTTTTACACTTATCACATTACCTATATGCTATTTTTTTTGTAAAAAACTAAATTCGGTAGGGAACTTAGTTTGGAGAAGTATTTCTGGAAACCCACCTCACCAAAGAGTATAAACTAAAACTTTGGCCTGGAGAACATCAAATCAATAACATGGAGGGGATGAAATTTTTGCACAGCTTGATCCAGAGACGCATATGTAAGCTATCTTTATCTACTTTTGCCTTTAATTATGGCGGTAAAGTCCATTGTTGAAGAAATGTTTACAATGAGCTTTAAAACTGTTGAATATTTTACAAATAATTTGTGACCATGATGTCATGGGTATGAGCACAGGTCTTGGTGCATCAGAGTACTAGATATGGTATCACTTTATTAGCTAAAGTTTGGAACTTTATTGCATTATCGTATGAAAGAATTGTTAAAAGTCACCATATCACATGCTAAATGTATCATTGTTGCATTATCCTGTTAGGGTGTTTGACTCATTATATTGATTAATTTTAGGAGGCTTACTTGGCTGGGATGGAGAAGCTGTCCGAGCCAAACTTTACCAACGATGATCTCGTCGTCTGGGCGTGTTTGAACGCGGGAGGTTGTTGGACTCGTGTGTTCGGGATTGGATATACATGTATTATTTACTTGGTGGTCGGGGATCCTTCCACATCTTATGTGCCCGAACTATATCAAGATAAGGTATTAACAAACCATCATTGTCTTGTTATAAATAATTAAGAAAACAAATTTATAGCTGGAAAAAAATATAAGTTGAATCTAAGCATCAAGTGTCTATGGTGTGTGCCTATAATCTGATTAACTAACTTTAATATTTAACTTTTAGTTTAATATTCATTAGTTTAATATATAACTTAGTATTCAATTAGGTATTTTAGTAGACTTTCTTTTTGCTAATCAACTATAGCAAAATTTTGAATTTATTATGTGTTATGGTTAGTAATGAAGAACCGATGATGTGATTATATGTTGAACTTATGTAACTAATGATATGGTGATTAAGTATTTCATAAACTTATAATTGCAATTTACATTCAAAATAGTTATCATATAGAGAAATTCTTTTAGTGTTAAATATAGACAGAGGGGTAAAATGATCAGCTCTTGTATGTTGCATGTGTTTTCTTGTGAAGATTAGTATATAATAAAAATTAGTTTTATATTGCAAATCATATTTAGTTTTAAATGTTTTATTTATTTTTTTAATTGTTATATATGTTTTTGATATTGTTTTAGATTCGAGCTTTGGAAACTCAAATTTAAGAGTCCGAGGCACGACTTGAAGCTGAGGAAATCAATGCATGAGGAACTAGCTAGAAGCTCAACGTGAAGTTGATCGGAAAAGTAGAGAGGGGGACTTACAAGTGATGCAAAGAAAGTTAGAAGATTTTATAAGAAATGGATGTTCTAGAGGCTAATTTGTTGTAATTTCTACATTAAGTCGGATTTGTGGTTTTAACTTTTAAATTATCAGGATAATGTTTTTAGTTTGGTAGTAATGAACAAGTTTCTAAGTACTTATGCCTATTTTTGTTCTTTTAAGCATATTTTCATATTTTCTTTTGCATCAGAATTTTTATTTTTTTTCTTTAAAACATAAGTGTGTCGCAAATGCGTAGCAAAACATATAAGGTTGTGTTGCAAATGTGTCGCACAACATATAAGGTTGTGTTGCAAATGTGTCGCAAAACATAAAAGGTTATGTTGCAAATGTGTCGCAAATAGTTAAGCGTTTAAAATTCACACTATTAAGGTTGTGTCGCAAATGTGTAGGAAAATACCAACACCATTAATTTGTCGCAGATGTGTTGCAAAATGTGTCGCAAATGTGTTGCAAATGATTTGCGACGGGGTTTTTTACTACTAAGTTTTTCAGTCGTAAATGTGTCGCAAATGCATGTTTCCTACGCATTTGCAACGAATCATGGCGTAGCAAATGATTGATTTTTCTAGTAGTGACGTGAACCTTTGCTAAGTATTAATGGATGAAAGAAGACGGGGGAATATTGCACCATCTCCATACTTTTTGCCTCACAATAGAAAACACATAACAACACGAGTAATTAGCACTTTTGAAGTGTGTATGTGTATAGTTAAGTGTGTTTATACCATTTGTAGAGTGTGATCAGTGTTTAATGGGGCCGGGTGAGGGCTTAACTTGTAATCGTTCATGTTTAACAATAAAAATGCAATGACGTGTGGTTATCAAATTATGTGTTATTCATTTAATGTTGTTTAATTTGATTGTCTCAAACGATATTTAAGACCAAAATAGACAACTATAGACAACTTCATCCGGTCAAAGAGAGTTGTGTGAACATGTTTTTTTGTCTACAACTCTACACAACATCCATTTTTTCAACGACGTCAAGTTCAATAAACAACTAGTAAACTAATTATGCTTCTCAAGATCGAGGGGGTTCAAAACGTTAAACCTACATATTTTGTGCAAGAATCAAATGCTGAAATTAAATAAAAAATATATTTTTGTATTATATTTGATCTTCCTTCATGTGAGGATTGTTGGAAAAATAGTAAAAATAGAAAACCTTAGAACTACAAGCAACTCTAAAATATAGATTTTCAAAAAAATTTGGCATAAATAGTTGTATTTAATATTACTAAAATAACTAGTTATTGGGTTTACATTCTCCTTGGTAAGAGTTTGATAACAAACTAAGACGTGCCCAAGATAGAGTTAAGATAAGAGTTATCAAGGTTTAAAGTGGTACGTGTAGTTGCTCAAAGTGGTGTAGTTGAAGTGGAAAGTTATGAGAAAATGCATGGGAACTTTTCTAACATAAGAGGGTGGAAACTCACAAGGGTATATAAGTGGAAGTATTTTTTGAATATTGTTTTTTAACGATAACTAACAAGCAAGATCATGAGTAACATACATAATGTGGAGTTTTGATTTATTAGTGGTAACTTCCTACTGATGACCGGCCTATTAGTAGTAACGTGGTTATATTGTCGCGTAACAACTCTCGGTTGTTGCCTATCTACTGATCACAGGTTGTTCTGACGTCAACTCCTACTAACAAGTGCATATCAACGGTTACTAGTGATTGGCATCAACAAGAGTGCTACTAATCGAGTGTAACGTCTCACAATTATAGCTGACAATGAAACAAAGTCTTACATATTATATCTATTGTTTACCTTTGTAAGTTTGTTTTGGGATGTTTACTTAACTACGTGTTTCTGGCTGTGTATAAGGGATGGTAGAGAGAAAAAACGTGTGTGTGTTTACGAGAGGCCCTATGGTTACTTTGCTTCCGCCTCTGGTTCTTTGTTTCCTTTACGCCTCTGGTCTCTACTCAAAATAATGACGGGCTGCATGGCTGCGATGGCCGGCCGATAGTGGTTGCCAGACGTCCAACGATGGTTGATGTTGGCGATGGTGCCTAATTTGTGTTTGTTCTATCTAAAAAGATTTCTCATGCATTTTCCTCATAATCTGTGATTCACTCGATGATGATGATGATGATGAGTAATCCGCCATCTGAGAGTTCTATAAGCCCCAATTTTGTTATCCAGCGGTATATGTGAGCTTTAACTGTTGGTTGTGTGAGTTTTTAAGCTCTTCGAATATGTCATTCGGTATAAGCGGCGATTAACTCGATGATGAATCATCTCTCATATGAGATTTCTATGAGACCTAGTTTTGTTATCAAGTATAGTTGATATGAGCTTTAACTGTTGGATCTGTGAGTCTTTGAGCTCTTCGAATAATCGCTCATCTGAGAATTAACTGTTGGATCTATGAGATCTAGTTTTGTTATCAAGTTTAGTAGATATGAGCTTTAACTGTTGGATCTGTGAGTCTTTGAGACCTAGTTTAGTATATCTTTGAATGTTGGTTCCGTGAGTATTTGAGCTCTTCGAATATGTCATTTGGTTTAATCGGCGATTCACTTGATAATGAATCATCGCTCATCTAAGAGCCCTGGTTTTGTTATCAAGTTTAGTAGATATAAGCTTTAACTGTTGGATCTGTGAGTCTTTAAGCTCTACAAATATGTCATTTGGTATAATCAGCAATTCACTTGATGATGAATCTGAGAGTTTAGTATATGTAATCTTTAAATGTTGCATCTATGAGTATTGTGCTCTTTGAATATGTCATTTGGTATAATTAGCGACTCACTTGATGATGATGAATAATCGCTCATCTAGGAGTTCCATGAGCCCTAATTTTGTTATCAAGTTTAGTAGATATAAGCTTTAACAATTGGATATGTGAACCTTTGAGCTCTTCAAATCTGTCATTTGGTATGATTGGTGATTCACTCGATGATGATGATGATGATGATGATGATGATGATGATGATGATGATGATGATGATGATGATGATGATGATGATGATGATGATGATGATGATGATGATGATGATGAATAATGGCTCATTTAAGAGTTCTATGAGCCCCAAGTTTGTTATCAAGTTTAGTATATGTAATCTTTAAATGCTGGTTCTGTGAGTATTTGAGCTCTTTGAATATGTCATTTGGTATAATTAGCGACTCAATCATTATGATGAATAATTGCTCATCTAGGAGTTCTATGAGCCCTGATATTGATATCAAGTTTAGTGGATATGAGCTTTAACTGTTGGATCTGTGAGTCTTTGATCACTTCAAATCTGTCATCTGGTATGATTGGTGACACTCGATGATGATGAATAATTGCTCATATGAGAGTTCTACGAGCCCCAAGTTTGTTATCAAGTTTAGTATATGTAATCTTTATATGTTGGTTCTATGAGTATTTGAGCTCTTCGAATATGTCATTTGGTATAATCAACGACTCACTCGATGATGATGAATAATCACTGATCTGGGAGTTCCATGAGCTCTGATTTTGTTATCAAGTTTAGTAGATATGAGCTTTAACTGTTGGATCTGTGAGTCTTTAAACTTTTTAAATATGTCATTTGGTATGATTGGTTATTCACTCGATGATGATGAATAATTGCTCATCTGAGAGTTCTATGAGCCCTGATTTTGTTATCAAGTTGAGTATATGCAAGCTTTAAATGTTGGTTATATGAGTCTTTGAGCTCTTTGAATATGTTATTTGGTATAATTGGCGATTCACTCAATGATGAATATATAATTGCTCACAAGGAAGGAGGAATTTTACTATGTTCTTTGTTTATTTGCTTAGGTTTCACACATAAAGTATTAGTTGCTATTATTAATAATGAATGGAAACGAACAATAAGTGAGGTTGCCTTATAATTTGGTTTTGTACTAGATTTAAGACCATGTCGCGCGTTGCAGCGGCCGGGTCACGTCGTCGAGTCTTGCGTAAGTGACTCCGTCAAATGATTTGATAAAAAAAATCTCATGTCTCGTACGTCATGGCGTAATGCGGCCGGGTCACGTGGTCGGGTTTTGTATATGTGATTTTGTCACATTCGTTAATAAAAAAAGTTTCATGTCTCGTGCGTCATGGCACAAAGCTGTTATGACTAAATGTTAGAGTTAAAACGATAACTCAGTCAAATCCGGAATACTGAAGTCGAACTATATGTCAAAGTAGAATAAGAGAGCAAAGTCAAAAAGTCATCAGGGGCTAAAATGACAATTAGTAAAAGTCGGGGACTAAAACCGTATATATATAAAAGTAAAAAAAACTTGGCACGTGGCAACACGTGATAGGAACACGTGTCACCACGTAATAGGCCGGTTGATAACCGACCTTAGTTATTAGGAGGTTTATAAATTTGCTATTAGACAATAGGTTGTGATCAATGCATTCGATTTAAAAAGTGGATATGTGTCACCATAGTGTGGCGAATAGAGGATGACATACGACAAATCGTTTACTCCGTTGCAACCATGGTTGCTTGATTTTTTATAGGTCTCCGAGCCTAATTCTGCTATCAAAACAACAATGACATCAAAACTTAGGTCCGGTTGTTGAATCTTCACTTACTATTTATTGATGGACTGCTGATGACAACGTTAAATTGGCTGGAGACTAGTTAATTCAACTATAGTAATAAGGTGTTAAGATTTGAATATAATTTAACTTCTATATAAAAGTTTACCCAAACGATTGTAAAGATTTGATTTTACGTATAAAACTAAGACCACCTCCAACACTCCGTCCATAGCGCATCACATGCCTCCATTGAGCTTCCTAATTTCATCACCATCTCCCGTCCACATGAGCCGCACATGAGGTGATTATCGGCCCACTTGGCATAATTTAAAGGGAAGAGAAATATTTTTGTTTTTTATTTGTTTTTAATAGGTGATCATTGGAAAAATGATGCTGAGGGTAAAAATTAATTGTAGATATAATGAATAAAATGAGTAGAAACTGACGTAACATTGATCGGGCCTGTTTAAGGAAAGGACGCTTCCCAACATTACAAAGGGTCTAAGGTGGAAATGGGCTTATGACTTACGTGGGACCAAAATACAAGTACGGAAAACTTTTGAGGGGGCAAAATAGAAGTATAGAAAAGTTCAGGGACCAAAATAGGAGTATAGAAAACTTTAAAGGAACAAAAAGAGAGTACATACAGCTTTGAGGGGCCAAAATAGAAGTAGAGAAATTTTTTAAGGGACCTGAATGGTATTATCTATAAAAAGAAAAGCAAAAGAGTGTGGAGGATGGGCTCTCTTTTATCCTTGTCTCTTTGAATTGTTCTAAAAAGGGATGCAGCATGTGTGCTCCTGCAGATGCCAACTGCCACCCACCCACCACCCACTTCCAAACACATCTTCACAATCAAGTTTCACTAGTCCCAAAACCCAAACCCACTTGGCAATATAACACAACAAAACAAATTATGAACCAAAGCTAAAATCTAAAAACACATTAGTAACTAATTAATACTAATCAAGATTAGGAAAACAAACAAACAAACAGCCAACCAACCAACAAAGGTTCAGGTCAGATAAGGATTAACACACACATCAGCTACCAATAAAAGGTTAGTGATTACAAACCATATTAGAAAAAAGAAATGGCATTATGAAACATTAGCTAGCAGTCATCCTCGTGTCGTCGTGTCTATCGGTAGTAAGCTTGCTGGTAAGCTGGCGGCATACCATTTACATACCCTCCATAAGGGCTGGGATAGTTCATCGGAGGAGTCCCTGGGTATGAAAGAGGTGGAGATAGAGGAGGTGCAGTGGCTTCAGGTGAATATGGGGTGGCGTACGGGTTTGTTGGTGGACTCCTGCTTCCGTGGCCATACATAGGGTATCCTGTAGGGTATTGTGTGTGTGACGGTGACCTCACAAAGGTTGGAGGCGCTGGAAATGAGGAAACATAGGCATTTGTGATACGCCCTGCTTTTGCAGGTGGCATGGGTCCCACGTTGCTGGCTCGGATTCTTTTGTTTGCGGGACCTACTGCAGCCGGCCTCTTCTTTTCGATCTTCACCTTCTCCAGCTGCTCCACTCGTTTCTTTAGGTTCTCTGGAGGGAACTCGTCTTCAAGATTGTATTCTTCAATGCACTTTATCACAGCTTTAAGTGCTGACTGTTCTTTGCGTGCAGCCAAATGCTGTAAAATGTAACATAGTTAAACATAATACTAACAGTTTATAGCTAACAATTTGTATTTACTCATGTAGCATTGAGATAAAAACAACTTTTCATGAATTAAAGAATGATTCTAGCAATAGAAGTGTAGATAAGAATATCTATAAGTTTGATAGTCTGTAACAATCTGTCCTATATTGATACAAGAGAGCGAATGAATCTATGTGCGAATCACACGTGGATAGTGATATCATTACCTAAAGTCATGAGCTATTGATAACTAACGTTGTTTACTTTAAGTTGATTAGGATGTTACATAATATAAAAACCAAGTCACTGCAAGATGAAGAAACTAATCTTTGAAACATCAACATGTACGAACATACGATGATTAAGAAAATGCAACAGCCACACTACTAACTACTAACTATTGACTATTGAATGCACCAAAAATGTTAATGTAAGATCCAAGGAAGGAGATATATAGAAGATACCACAGCACGACTCGAATTGTTGAGATCTTCCAAAATAGATGTTGCTGCCGCTTTAGCATCCTTTAGAAACGATTTTAGTAAGCCAACAGGAGGAAATCTGTCTACAAGACCAACTTCATGTATAAAATGCACTGCATCGACTTGTTGTCCCCTGCTAATCAATTCTTCGATCATATCTGCATAAAAACAGCAAGAAACATATGGTCCTTACAATAACTCTAACAATACAAGCTGGTCACGTACTCACGTATGATATGACTAACTCTAATCTGGCTCCATTGAGCTAATGGAAATTAAGTTTCGTGGGGGCAAAACATAACAAAATTAACATAATTGTTTCTTTTCCTAAACTTGCAGTTTCTATACATTCAGCACAAGTAAATAATAACAATCATATCACATACAACATAATCAAAGTACCAGCAACTGAATTGAAATCAAATGAGCTTACCAGGCATTTGATCAGCAAGACCGATGGAGAGAGCGAGCTTAGGCATCTGTTTACGCCACGCAGAGCCAACAACAAGCTTCCTGTAGAAATCGAAATCTTCATCATTGACAATTCCAAAAGTCAACAAATGCTGGAAGAATGTGTGAACATCAGGTGGCTTCACATTCTCAATGCCACCATTTTGTTCTAAGTTCTCCTTCCACTTTTCCGCAATCGCCTTCGCGCTCTTCTTCACACTCGGTGTCACTAAAACCCGCGATTTCCCGAGAATTGGATCCATCATCACCGGAATCAAACTCTCGAGAATTAAAACACAAGCCCAGCTTAAATCATTCATACAAACCTTCCTTTTATCCACCGGAAAAACCTCCGAAATAGCCTCCAACACAAACCTAGCAGGATCTGCACACTCAGCTAAAGCCAACGGAACTTGTTCACGCATCAACTCCATTTCCTTCTTCCTACTAATCACAAACGCACCAAACCCTAACGAATCCATCTTCACACAAAACGACTTCAACTTCAACAGTAAACCCTCAGAATCGTCTACAGAAGGTTTATTTTCGTCTTCATCCTCATTTTCACCACAATTTCTGGTTCCGGCGGCGGCGGCGGCGGCTTGAACGGCGGCTTCAACTTTTTTGAGAGCGATAGCCACCGAATTGTCCATTGTAGCTTCTCGCTCTTCAAGAGAAGCGAGAGATGCTTTAGTTTGAGTATCTAGGGTTTGAATTTTGTCTTTGATTGCATCTGATTTCATCAGCAGAGTTTGCTCAAGAGATGTAAAGTGATCAGAGAGCTCTTTCCAGAGAAGAGTGCAGGTGGTCATGAGTGATGTTTGGCGTTGAAATTCATCGAAGCTCGGCGTGTCAGTTACCTCACCGGGATTGGGGATCGAAATCGAACCCATAGCTGAAATTTGTAAGAAAAATTAAGACATGAAGATGAAGAAGAAGATGAAACCCTAGAATTGGATTGAGAGAGAGATGTAGTGGGACCAAAAAAGGTGAAGGATTAGGGTGAATGATTAATGTACGCCAGGGGTGCGTAGGATAAGGAGACCGTAGTAAAACCAAACGTACGTGTTGATTCAATTATTGTGATGGCCGCGTGATGTCTTTTACTTTAAAGCTTCAGAGACGAGCACATGATAGATGATACATAGTTCATCTTTACGCCACTTGTACATACATCATAATTCATACATACATTACATACAATGTATGTCACATTTGGTCCTCTATATTTTTTAAGTGGTTCATTATTTTTAGGTAATTCAATTTAGAATCAGACAAAAAACTAACGAGTTAGTTTAATAGTTCAGGTTAGATTAAGTTCATCACAAAATAAGAAAGCAATACAATAAATCAATAGTTAAAAAACCATCATTATTAGTTAGAAATTAAAAAACACTTTATATAACTTCAATGGTTCTTACGATTTTAAAACTACCAATAGATGTTGCGTATGTAATTTTGTTTTTATGTGAAGATTTTATCTATAAAATTCTTTATTTTTAAAACAAAAATCCAATACATGCAGGAGTTATACTACAAAGTCCAATTTTTCTAGAAAGTCTAAGAAGCCATGAGATGATGACATGTGGCACTCCCTTAAAATTAGAAGGAAGGGTAAAGATGGTAATGTCTTTATATTTTAAGTTTCACCCCATTTTTTTAAACATCCATAACTTTTACATACGATATTATTTTTTAAAAAAAATTGCACCATAAAAACGAGCATTTTCTTATCTTTAAAACGCATACAATATTCATATATAAAAAAACAAAAAAAAAATTCACGTTTTTCAGCTCATTGTGTTATTTGTCAAGTCATTGTGTTATTTATTCATGTTATTGTGTTATAACACAATAACCTAATAAAATAACACAATGATCTGAAATAACACAATAACCTGATGAAAATATAACACAATTACCTGATGAAAATATAACACAATAACCTGATGAAATATAACACAACGACCTGACGAAAATATAACACAACGACCTGATGAAAATATAACACAACGACCTGATGAAAATTTAACACAACGACCTGATGAAAATTTAACACAACGACCTGATGAAAATATAACACAACGACCTGATGAAAGTATAACACAATTACCTGATGAAAATATAACACAACGACCTGATGAAAATATAACACAACGACCTGATGAAAATATAACACAACGAGCTGATGAAAATATAACACAACGACCTGATGAAAATATAACACAACGACCTGATGAAAATATAACACAACGACCTGATGAAAATATAACACAACGACCTGATGAAAATATAACACAACGACCTGATGAAAATAAACACAATGACCTGACGAATATAACACAATGACCTGACGGATATAACACAATCTGAAAAATATAACACAATGTCTTGACTAATATAATACAATGAAATGAAAAATATAACACAATAACCTAACGAGTATAACACAATGAGCTGAAACTTCAAAAAAAAATTTTCGTTTTTTATATATCAATATTATATGCGTTTTGAAGATAAAAAAACGCTCGTTTTTTTGGTGTAATTTTTATTAAAAAATATTGTCGTATGTAAAAGTTATTGGCGTTTAAAAAAGAGGGTGGAATTTGAAAATGAGACAAGACTAATATACCCTTGGCCTACCATTTAAAGTTCTAACTATTTACCAATATGCCACCTTGTGTTTATGAGCCATTGATCTTCATTTAATATTAGATCTAATGGTCCAAATTCCTTCTTAGACTTTCTAGGAAATTTAGACTTTGTATTTGAACCTAATTCTATGATATATTGTTCATAGTTTGAACATGTATTTATTATCTTCTTCATATGAAAAATATATATCTATATTCTCGTCTATCTTGACTTATTTGTCACGGACATTTATCTCTTCACTTTTTGTGTGTTAAGTTTTAACTAGTGAGTTTGTTATAAATATTAATATTTAGTTTTATATTTGTTAGTTTAATGTTTTTAGTAAATAATACAGATATACATGAGTTTCTTACCGATTCGTCACATGTACGTATATATTTTATAAATTATAATCGCAAATTAATAAATAATTCCCTTTGGCTGAGTTGGTGAGTTGGGTTCGATTTACGTAACCATCCAAGATCTTTATAAACAACTAGATTTAATACCCGTGTATACACACGGGTTGATTTATACACAGATTATCTAAATTACACATCATTGAGTAAATAACAATAATTTGATAATACATTAAAAAAATACATTCATCTTCTATAGTTTTTATGTGAGCAATTTTTTTAAATATTATAAATTTAAAACTTGAATGAGAAATAAAAAAAATTATTATAAATGTATTATTAAAATAATACATTCATCTTCTATATTTTTGGCTCCATCAACCAATGCATGGTGAATTCCCTCCTAAACTTCCTATTATAGAACAAAAAAATTCCCCTCAAAAATTGTCCCCCCTAAAACCTTAATTTATTAGATAGATAACTTTTGTTTTTGAAAGTTATTTTTCCAAAAACTCTCCTATTTGCTCTTCCTATAAACTAGATATTGTGTCGGGCAGCGCGTTGCGGCTGCCGGGACAATTTGTTGTCTGTTAGGTGAGATCTAAAGATATTTTCATTGCTAAGTGGTTGTCATACATTTCATTGTTAATAAGATAACATACCTACATTGCTTTCCATGGTTAACTTGCATGCTCAAAGGTTTTTTTTTGTTAGGTCTTTAATGAAGTTGTTAGCAGCACTTCAAAAGTCTTCTATTCCACTTAACGGCATTGTTTGCGGCTTCAAAAGTATCATGTCCCCCCTTCAAAAGTCTCATTATGTGTTTCAAATGGGTTGACTATTACGCACCGTTAAGTGTCATAGTCTTGGACTCTTAGGTCAAAAGTTAACATAGCAGGAACTTATTACAGTTTCTTACACAAAAATGTAGAGTGTTTATTTACTTTTCGACTTCTTTTTGCCTCTTGTCATGTATTGTAGCGGAGTTGTTGATGAGTTTGGTTATTTACTTTGTGTTTGCCTCTTTTCATGTCCACTTCGTGAATGTCTTCTAGAGCGTTGAACCTGTGGCGACAAGTATTAATAAATGTGGTAACTGGTAAGCTAGTTGTGTTCTTAATCAAAGACATTATTTAGTACAAGATACATGGATGACACTCAATGATATCATGGTTGCACCATACAAAATAAAATGAAGTAAATAAATACAAGTGTAACATAAAACTTAGTTGCGTGTTGGTACTGTTACATTATGGACTGTTACTATTAGTTTCAGTTAGTTTTGAGGTTGCCTTTCAGCGAAACAAAGTATTGACCATTTGTATGTGTGGTTAGTTAGGGACTGCTATTCAAAGAAACAAAAGGTGGTGATTTGTATGCGTGGCATTCAAAAGGGTAAGTTGTACAACTACGAGAAAGTTCAGCAACATAATCAAGCAGCGACATAAACAGCTGCAAATGTCCAGCAACGCAGCAACATAGAATAACAACAAAAAAACACCTTCAACATCACAAAGACAACAATCAAACACTACCAACAGCCTATAGCTAATCAACGCAAGAATATTGAGGCACAACAACAGCAGAACAACGTCTAGAAAACAACATGGACTAACGAAAATAACAAACAATTGCAGAATTAGAAAGGATGTTTTGGGTTGGCCACTAACTCCCATTTTGACAACAGCAATCCCTGCGAATCCCAAACATGAATTAAAGGAACTACAATTCAATATAGAGTTGATAATCACAAACAAAAAATGATTCCAAGCTAATTAATGATCCACCTTGCCAGCCACAATCACAAAACAACTGGTAGCATCAGAACAAATTAGTAAGAATGACCATGTTTCAATCAGTAACAACAAATTAGTGATGTAGAATAACTAAATCAAATATAGTGAGATAGATGAACGAACACTTAATTACAGGTTTAAAAAAAACGTCTTACCGGAATGATCAGTGAAACAGGAAGTTGACCGCCGATGAACCCCGTAAAGTGAGTAGAGAATTGAGGGAACCTGGTACTATCAACTACGACCTCTGATGACCAGTATACAAAGTCTGCAAATCAAGAGGCAACTAACCTCCATCAAAGTAGCAAATGCACCAGAAGAAACCCCTATTGAAAAACCCCTTCAAATAAGCAAATGCACGTTGCACAAAACCATTTGAAAACACCGATCATCATCAACATGCAGAAACCAGACCCAAACTTCGAACAACGGATGATACATAGAAGCGAGGATCAGCAAGAAACCAACTATTATACCGGCGAACACCAAATCCCCAATTAGACCTAGCCGCACCCTGAAAGCTGAAAACACCAAATCAATTTCCATAAAAAAACCTCAATCGCCAATCTTTGTCCCTCTATAATACCATACTCCCATACTTAGTTCGATTCGCTGACATTGGAAGTTGTATCGGAGTGAAAAATGGCTAGCAGGTGACTGTATCGGAGAGGAAGGTAGTAGAAAGCAAAGGTTGTAAACCGGAAATCAGATGCAGCGAAGAGTAGTAAACAACCGTAAAGCACGTGAGGTGAACGTGACTAATCACCGACCTTCTATTTTAGAAGGTATGATAATTAACAAAAAAAAAGTAACAAAAATTAACAAGGAGGGGACTTGAACCAATGAAGTTTGCAAGTTATAGTTGAATGCCTTACCGCTTGAAATGTTCTAAATTATTGTTATGGATTCACCCATTTTAATTACTTCAGTTTTTCTATGTAAATCCTACTAAAATTTCAAAACCATATGGGTTCCCATGAACCCGGCCCTTGAGTCTAGATCCGTCCTTGGTCACATCATCATTTTTCGTATATTCTTGCATCTTTAAACTCGGGGTACCTACCTTGTAAGGTGGTGAGAAGGTGAAATACTAATTTTAATATAAATAAAACGTTTTTATTAATAATTAGACTCTGTGTAATGGCTAATGCTCCTAAGGGGCATTTTCCGTCATGTGGACAATGACTAGGAAATGAGCATTATACGAAAAATTGCGTAATAGGATAATGCCCCGTAATCATTATTAAGAGAGAGAAGTGGGAGAGAGAGTGTGAGGAAGTGGGAGAGAGATACAAGGGGCATATGCATTATATATAAAACGCCCAAATCAATTTTTGCCCCATAACGCCCATGCGTAATGGTGTAGGGGCGTTATAAGGGGCGTTATGTGGCTTTATCACGCCCACTACGTGTAGTCTTAAATATAATGTAAGAGTCCAACCACACCCCACTTCTATGGTTGTCTCACCACTCTCTCTTTCTTCCTCTGATGACATGCGTCTAAGGATGTTCATTATTCAAATATGATTCAAATTCGATAAAGGTTATTCGAAATTGACTTTCAATCATTCGAATTCGATTTTGGTACATCTTATCACGAGGTGCCTACCTCGTCTCCCAGCTCACGAGACCACCTCATCACACCTAAAGTGGTGTGTCCGCGAGACGAGGTGGTCTCGTTGCCCATCTCGCATGTGCATCGGGCACCTTAATAATATCTGGATTTATACTGTTTCAACTACTTTACGTTTTATGTTTTTTTACATTATGGTGTACGGTATTTTGGTCTTTTTCCAACTCCCGTCAATATTTTCTGTTAATTTTGTGCAAAAAGACCAAAATACTTCGAGACCATTTTAGTATTTACCAAAATTTATTAACTGTGACTTTAATTAATTGTGACAGACACAATGTTGTCACATTTGGGTCCTTAAATCAAGTCAACAACCACATACGTTGTCTTAACTAGACCCACGTCTAAATGGACATGACGCTTTTATATGAATGAAGTTTATAATAATAATAATAATAATAATAATAATAATAATAATAATAATAATAATAATAATAATAATAATTATTATTATTATTATTATTATAATTATTATATTATTAGTATTACTATCATAATTGAGTCCATTTTAACAAAATTGTTTGAAGAATATGATCGGTCAGCCTAGCTTAATACCGATATCATTTAATTTTATTAAATGGTATTTATAATTATAATTAAGGTGTTGTTTGTTTTTGCAGCATAAATTGTCTGCAATCTTATTTCATTTGTTTTCATGTCTGTAACTGAAGATGTGGTCTGAAGCTCTGCAATCTGAAAATATAAAACTGTTTGTTTTTATAAACTTGATATTGTCTATATAAATTGAAAATATGTAGCTGTCAAACTTATCTGACTAGATAGAAGCCATTTAACACATTTAAGTTACATAAAAAATATAATAATACAACCAAATTTAAGAAACACAAAACATAGTGAAATAAACTCAAAGTACATTGTTTTGCATTAATTAATTCTTGTACAATTTGATCTCGAAGTTGACACATGAATTCACGGTCAGTTGCACTTTCATGTCGAGCTACTTCTTCTTCACTACCATCTTGAAGGCGTGTGTTGGGCTGATCATATTCATCAAAAAAGTTATCACTTAAGCCCTCTTTTCGGATAAAATTGTGAACATATTTGTTTGTTGGTTATATAGATTTCCAGTCTTGTTTCTCAAATAGCACCATCCTACATATTTTGATTTGAAAGTATCAAAAGCATTTCTAATTTTCTTTTGACTCAAATCCATGTGAAATGTTTCCTTGAGTTTCTTCCCTAATATAGCCCAAGACTTCTTGCGCAGGTTTTGTCAATTTCTACCTATCTTCTATTTCTTCAAGACATGTTTCTAATAAGCATTTTATAGCATCATCCATCCATTGTTGTCGACCATCATTAACTTCCATCTAGAATTAAATTACACATAGCATGTAAGACAATCAAAAATCACCAATATACAAAAGAGCAAACCGATAATAAGTTCTCAATCTAGCAACCGGATAAACAAAATTGTTGTTAATCTGGCAAAAGTATGAACAAAAAAGCCAACTTTCAATACACAAAGAACATCACAAAACATGGTCTACACCACATTGCAAACAAGTAACAAAAGTAATATTTTTTCTAGTTAACCTTTATTATTCACACCTCCTCAAACAAAATCGAAATTAGAGAATCAGAGAACATGAATCACAAGTCAAGTTACATCATAAAAATGATATACACATCGTACAAAGCAACCATTGCATTATTTATCCATCTAGATAGGTTTAACCATCCTAGATAAAAAAAACCTTCACATTCCAAACAATATTTTTCTCAAAACAATAATGAAACTCACAAACATGCTTCGAATCAACCGCCTTTATTCCCTTTCGATACAAAATCTAAATCATCGACTAACAAAAACACACAAAATACAATCAGGAAAAACAAATCACACAGATATCGTTCTAATAGTTAAAAACTGGGCATCCTTTACAGAAACCATACGTACTTGAATCAAAACAAGAGATCAACGGAGGATATATAACACGAATAGACATACCTATGATCGGAGGAGGCGATCTAGGAGCGACCGTTAGAGGCAGCAGCGGCGTCGATCTAGGAGGGAGGGTTTAGTAAGCGGTTATGACCATATAGTGTATTAGGGAAACCTGGAGGTTTTAAGTTCTCCACCGCTAGCTTTTTTTTAAGATATATTAAGATCTGTTTTAGAAAAAAAACAGTCTTCAATAACAACGTCTACGCGCATGAAGACAAACACTCCCTTAAAAATGTTAAAGAAAAAACAAACACCTCTTAAAACATATAATCAGACTGATCATCACAAATGAGACAAGACACATGTCTTTCCATTGTAACTCAATAATCAAGACATACATGACCATTTATCTTAAATGACACTTATATGATTCTTATTTATCTCTAACAACCCAAAATGATATTCCATATACAATTCTACACTTTTTATATTGAGTTAACTGTCATTTTAGTCCTTAACGTTTTTATATTTTTGTCATTTTCATCTATTTAAAAAAATCTTGCCTACACTACTCTATTGTTTTTTTTATTTTGCCATTTTCATCCACTTGCTTAACTCTATTAGCCTACACCGTTAACCAAACTCATATTCATGTTTTTAAAGGGGGGTAAGTTGTTTTTTTTATATTTTAAATCCTTTCAAAACATATTTTAATATCTAACTATAAAGTTCTATTACTACATACAATACAAACCACTATATATATTCATCTTCTAATTCTTTTCCACCATACTACTTAGTGGTCAAAATGATAATTAAGTCAAAGTCGATGGTAAAATAAAAAGAATTGTTGGTGGGCTAGTTGAGTGGTGACACATGCTCTGCAACGAGTGGTCGTCAGTGGCCAGAAGTGACAATGATAATGATAATAATAATAATAATAATAACGATTAAAACAACAACAAAACAACAACAACAAAACAGCAACAACAACAGCAACAGCAACAGCAACAGCAACAACATCAACAATAACAATAATAATAATAATAGTAACAAGGGTAAATTACTATTTTGATCATTGTGGTTTGGTCAAAATTACACTTTTTGTCACACCCTCAATTTTCCACAAACGGGGTATCCGTTAGGCGTGTGACAAAACCAGGATCCAAGTCATTAGTTACACCAAACGACACTATATGAATTTAAAACATATGTATCTCATTGAATGAGAAAAGTTATTTCAAGTAATTGTTTAAACGTTTGCAGAAGCATAACGACAAGTGATTGTCAAAAACCCTTTTTTTCAGTAAAGTAAATGCATTAAAAGTATTAATACAAATATGTTCAATAACAAATTAAAATCTTGAATACATGTAGACCCAATGATGCATGCATGCCCTACTTGTGCTCGTGCTCCTTAATTACCTGAGAAAACATACTAAAAAGTGTCAACACAAAGGTTGGTGAGTTCAATGAGTTTATTTATCAAAAGCATTAGCGCAACTCAAAAGCCTATAGAATCTTGCCCGAAGGCCTACCCGAAGGTATCAAACGCAGCCGCCACAAAGGCGCCGTAAATGTAGCCCACCCGAAGGTGCTGTAAAACGCAGCCGCCACAAAGGCGCTGTAAATGCAGCCCACCCGAAGGTGCTGTAAAACGCAGCCGCCACAAAGGCGCCGTAAATGCAGCCCACCCGAAGGTGCTGTAAAACGCAGCCGCCACAAAGGCGTCGTAAAATGCAGCCCACCCGAAGGTGCTGTAAAACGCAGCCGCCACAAAGGCGCCGTAAATGCAGCCCACCCGAAGTGTTGGTCCAAGAAAACAGTAAATCGTGCTATATATGATTTAAATCTAATCACAATCAATTGATACCACTAGATCTAGCATCAATTGGTTGAGATTTGTGACCAAAACCCATTAACAAATGAGTAATTAAGAAGATTAGTAGAAGAAGATGGATTAAGCAATTGCAACAAAGATATAACAGATCCAATTCCTTGCAAACAATCAATAAGGTTCGAACTCAGTATCAAAAGGTAAATTGTATTCTATTAAGTTCCAAAGAGTTGTCTACAAAATGCCTAAACAAAACTATATATACAGGTCATAGTGTCGCAGGCAGTGTCGTAGTCGTGACACTGCCTGATCGCTAAGCAAGGACAAGCTGCATGCGACACTATAGTGTCGCATGCAGTGTCGCAAAAACCTGCATCAAACATACAAAATAAAGGCTAAACTAACTATTACAAAGGAAACGAAATACAACTAAAACTATTACAAAGTAAAACAAATACAAATAACAACAAGGTGAAGTACCACCCTACATGTGGTCAACAATACTCCCCCTAGGGAGGTACTTCACCTGTTGGGTCTCCTTCTTCAGCTCTAGCTTTCGCAGCACCAAACATTTGGGTCAATTCACGAACATCTTTATTTAGCTCCGCTTGCTTTTGAATCTTTTCTGTAAGCTCCTTTACTTCTGCTCTGATTCCCCGAGCCCTATTTGCTACTCTCTCGAACAAAGCAACTTCTTTCCTGGTATCAGCTCCGGCTCCAACTCTAATAGGGTTCTCGCATAAGGTCTTCAGATCATCGTTAGAGAAACCAAATACCTCCATCGGATCAAATATCCTCCATTCAGATCCATCCTTCACTCTAATCACAGCCTCCCCAGTCTGATTATCGCAAAACCACTTCTCGAAATCCAGTAGTCTCGACGGGCTTGGGTCCGGCACTCTCACCCTCAACACAGTCTTTATTGGTTTCATTTTCAACACTATCTTCCCTTTGCATGTCACCCAATCCATCTTTCTTCGATCTCATCCTCTCCAGCTTATTATACCCAAAGCTAACAAAATTATCTTTCAATCCTGCCTGGATTTCCTCCTCCAAAAGTTTTGCACGATCATTTAGATCTGCATTGATTAGTGGGAGAACCGCCAAGCTCCTCAAATCCCATTTAGGAAGGGTTTTGAAGTGATTGCGATTACTGATATAGCTGATCCAGCCCCCTCTTCTTTTAATCATGAATTTCTGTAGCTCCATATTGTACTTCCAGCTGAATATTTTATTGTCCGTGTCTTTGGGGGTTGGGGCATCCAGGTTTTGAAATAAAGGCGTGATGTATTCAGGTTCATCCACCTTCTTGAACCAATCTGATTTGTCTATTTCGAATACGTCACCCTCTGCTCCGCTCCTCTGAGCCACATAAACCATCTCTTTTTCATCAACTTCATAGAATTCGGGTTCTGAATCATAATCTATCAACTGTACCTCCTCCTCTTCTTCATCAACAATCTTCATTTCGGCCTTCTTTAAATCTTCGGCTACCACCTCATCTCCTATCAAATCAGCATCAACATCGAAACAGAAATCATCAGTAATTTCTGCCTCTTTCTCGGATTTGCTTGCACTTGCACCGCTGAAACCTGCAAATTCTTTACCACTTTTGGCGACTTGTACCATCTCCTTCAAGGTTGAGTATTTTCTAACGTTAACCAGCTCATTAATCTCATCGTCCGTCTCTACGTCCCCAACTTTTACCTCCTTCTTTACTTCATTTAATTCCGTTAGCAACTTCTTGATGAGAACATGCTGATCCAAAACGATCCTCCTTAAATCATCCATCTCAGATTCTCGGTGTCTCTCCCTTTCCTCAGCATTTATTAGTTTTGTCTTTATCATACTTAGCTCATTTGCGAGCGACGTATTCACCCCTCGAATCACGTCCTCGTCAAGCCCAGCAAACCCTTTCTTCTCCGGCTTCTTAATATCTTCTTTGATTTTATCTCTAAGTTCATCAAATCTCTTCTCCTTCGAAATCTTAAGTTTCTCAATATAATTCCACCTGTCGTCTGTATACATGTTTCGGAAAAGATAAGTTATCTTTCCCGAAACATCATGTCGGGGTGCGGAGCAGTCAGCAAAAATTCTAACGTTCATCTTCGTCAGTAACAGAGGATCACCCAACTTCTGTAAACCCGGTTTCAGCTCGTCAATAAAGATTTGGATAAATCTCGGGTATAGCAGCCATTTATCCTTCTTCTCGGCGGAGATATTCTCAAACATATATTCGAATATCATTTGTGGGATATTCGCTTTGTCTCCCCTGCACATGTTCAGCATCGCCCGAGCCCACTCAAAATTTAGACCATCAGTTCCACCCTTTCGATGATCTAAGCAAACAATAATGACGTGGGCGATGAACCTCCATTCCTTTGACAAAAAGGTCTTCTTTATCTCCCGACGATCCAGATAATCAGTGCCTTCGTACCCCATCTCTAAAAATCCAGCGTGTACGTCCTCCAAACTCAGTAACATTGGAGATCCGACGTCACGTTCCATTCTCAACATTCGAGCAATGGAATTAACAGTAATAATAATTTCCTCCCCCATCACATTCGCCCTAATCTCTGCCGGTTTTGCGTTGAGATTATATGTAGCTGATTCCCAGAAATCTCTGATATGCTGCTGATCAATGGTCAAGTCCTTCGTGATAGCATAGGAGATAGGAGACGCTTTCAACCAGGATATAGCGTCACGAAATCCAACAGACTTTGGGTCCTTATCGTTGAGATAAGCGACCACATTCGATCGTTTGTCAAACTTCATCGGCTGCCGAGGCTCAGGCTCCATATATAAACCTGAAACACAAACCGGAAATTTGTTAGTTATAATGAAAAGTAAAGACAAAATAATAAAAAGAATTAAAAGGAAAAATAAAATAAAATAAAAAATTGCAGTGTCGCATAGATGCGACACAGTAATGTCGCCACAGTGTCGCAAGTTCATCGACATTGTAGTGTCGCAACAGCAAGACATGTGCATCGACACTACAATGTCGCAGCATCCCAGGCTTCCGACACTACCGACAAAGCATGGTTAGCATAACCATGGTAGTGTCGCAACTAGGGTTTGAACTTTCGTTCAGTGTCGCAACAAGAGCTAGTGTCGCATAAAACGTAAAAACCCAACAGTCAATCAACATCAAAACCATATCAGATCGAAACTAAAAATCAATACAAGGCAAACGAAGGTTCGAAACATACAAGAGATGAATTCTTACCGGTTGGAATCAGCAAAAACACTCAAAAATGATGGATTTGAAGTTAAGTGTGTGTTTTAGGGTTTAGAGACGGTTTTAGTGTCGGGTATAGAAAAATTTGAATTATGATCCATTTGACCCACATCAGATGAATATGAAACATACAGTAGTGTCGCATGCCCGACACTATAGTGTCGCAAAGAGTATAGAGTCGCTGGCACGACACTATAGTGTCGCATAAATCAAAATTTAAAAAAAATGATTTTTTTTAGAAAAATAACAAAAGACAAATCTATTTAAAAATACAAATATTTTAAAATAATGTCAGACCAAACAGATGTGAAAGATCCAATGTAACGACCCGTTTAAATAACAAAACTTCAGAAAGAATCAACTCATTATAACATAGTGAATCAAGAAGAAATCCGAAACGAATTACTGGCAATCATCTAGAGGAAAAAGGATCTGCAGAGATTGTCAGTATGTTTGTCCACTTAAACCCATGCCTTCTTCCTTTCAACAAACAACCTGTGACGATCTTATCATGTTTTGGTTCGATTTGAAGAAACTCTGGCAACTTGGTTTCCACAGACATTCAACAAAGTAACTTGTTTTGACCTTAGGACATATTGAGTTTAGATGATTCAGCAAGATTCTTGTAATTGTAAGGAACATAAACCCAGATCAAGTGATCAAGGAAAATGTATTTCGGGAGTGAAGTGGAGTGTAGGATTGAAATCAAGCGATTATCATGATGTATAAACATTTTGAGCTTTGCTTTATATGGGTTTTACAAATGATCAGAGCTCCAGGTCTATACTGACGTATAACGGAGGAGATGATTATCTGTACGTGCCTTCAGGTCTATATTTACATATAACAGAGAAGATCATCACTCCAGGTCAATGCTTCCGCATAGCAGAGGAGATTAACACGAGAACAAAAAAATCTGAAGAGCTAACGAGAAGCGTCATTCAGGGCTGCGGCTAAGGGTTATTTGGAAAAATCGAGCACGAAACAAATACTCTCAGTCCGTTTTTGTCAAAACTTATCACTTTGTGTAGGCCAAATGTCTGTGAAAATGCTCCTCATCACCTAGTTTTTTTATTTTTTTTTATTTTAATTTGATCATAAAGTTGATGTCTCATAGTATTCAAGCTGAGCCTACTGGCATATCAGTGCAAATCTCTTTCCTCCTTTTGACGTCATCAACCCATATCTGAATTCCTGCAAGAAACAAATAGTATAACGTGAGATGAATCAATTGTAAAAAATTGTAGTATTTACTCCCCCAAAATTTTCAGTTTCGTAAAACTGAAATTTTTCACAAAATTTAAGAAAATATCAGATCAAACACATAAGAATGGCCGACATTATTAGAAAATATAAGTAAGAAAAACAAAATTTTCTTTTAGTTTCACCCTTTTTTTTTAACAAAAAGGAAGCAAAACAAAATGTACAGAACATCCGTAACCATTTCCGAATGAACTGTATTTAGACAAAAGAAAATCAGTTAGAAACAGGAACCCAAGTCTTAACGAACATGGGCTTTTGAAACAAAGGATTAGTGCAAAAATGATGATTTACAAACTGTTTAATTCTGTTTCCAAAAGATTTATTATTTAAGCTGCTTCGACCAAGATCAGGACACTGTTTTACCATATGATCTGTTTTACCACATCTGAAACAATTTGATTTCAAACCAGTCCTTTTGATCTTGAAGGTAGGAGCATGATCCATACAAATTTCTTCATCACAGCTTGACATGTGAGAGTCTGAATCACTGTAAAAGACATATAATTCCTTGGATTTGCCAGATGACATTCTAGATGGAAAAGTTGGTCTCCTGAAATGATGAGACTTTAAAGACCTTGACTTGGGTTGTTGATGGTTGTTGTGCCTTTTCTCGGTTCTTTTGAGATTTTGAGGAATGCAACACTGGGATGAACATTTGCCTTTTTGTGATTTAAAAGGATGGTCGGGAAATGGAATCGAAATTCTTCTTTATGGTTCAAATTTTGAAACTTTTGACGTCATCAACCCATATCTGAATTCCTGCAAGAAACAAATAGTATAACGTGAGATGAATCAATTGTAAAAAATTGTAGTATTTACTCCCCCAAAATTTTCAGTTTCGTAAAACTGAAATTTTTCATAAAATTTAAGAAAATATCAGATCAAATACATAAGAATGGCCGACATTATTAGAAAATATAAGTAAGAAAAACAAAATTTTCTTTTAGTTTCACCCTTTTTTTTAACAAAAAGGAAGCAAAACAAAATGTACAGAACATCCGTAACCATTTCCGAATGAACTGTATTTAGACAAAAGAAAATCAGTTAGAAACAGGAACCCAAGCCTTAACGAACATGGGCTTTTGAAAGAAAGGATTAGTGCAAAAATGATGATTTACAAACTGTTTAATTCTGTTTAATTCATTTCCAGCTCATAATTTTCAACTTGTCAACGATGTCCATGAGCTTATAGTCCGAGAAACTCCTTTCTTTCTTCAGGACTTTAACATAATTGCTCCACTCAGTTGGAAGTGAATCCAGAAGTCGATGAATCTGATCATAGTTGGTAAGATATGGATCATATTTCTTCAGATTTTCAGTCACATTCAGAAAGCGGTTGATCAAATCTGACAGTTTCTCCCTTTTATGACTAACAAAAGCAATAAAATCCTTTTCTGCAAGCACTCTTTTATCCATCTCCCGTTTTTTACGTTCATCGTGAAATCTACACAGAGCATCATACAAGGATTTTGCATTTTTGTGTTCAGCGAATTTAATGCGACTATCCCTTGTTAAACACAACTTCAAAACATCAAAGGCTCTGTTATCACGTTCTATCAACCTTTTATCTCCATCGGTATATGAGCTTGGGTCGGTGTTTCGAATTGTAGCCTCTCCTATAACTCTAATCGGTGTATGCTGACCCAAAACAATCGAATCCCACTGAGTATGATCCGTAGACAAGTAAAATTGCTTCAATCTCTTTTTCCAATCATCAAAATTATCATTGTCTATCAGTTTTGGTGGACTAATTGTTGCAACGTTTTCCAGATCAGCAAGGGTAAGTGAAGTTGACATTGTTAAGTTTTAAATTTTAGATTTTGGTCACAATGTCGTAGATAGTGTCGCAAAGAAGAACTTAGTGTCGTAAACGGGTCAATGTCACAGACAAGCAAACACTTAGAACTTTAGTTCAGGGTAATGTCGGGTACAGTGCCAAGTATAGTGTCGGAAGCAATGTCGGAGACAGTGTCAGGTATAGTGTCGAGAGCAAAATCAGGCACAATGTCGGGGCAATGTCGTGAACTTTCGTTCACTTAGTAGGCAAGTGGGCCAAACAAGTTCACTTAGTAGGCAAGTGGGCCAAACAATGAACAACAGCACAAAAACAGTGTCGTGAACCTTCGTTCAATTAGGATGCAAGCCAACTAGAACAACGATCAATCAACAAAATCAGTAGTGTCACAAGCACACTAGTGTCGCAAGATGAACACTAGTGTCGCAAGATAAACAGAAACACCTTCTTCTCAAAGCAAAACATACCCAAATCACCACAGAAAACTTCAATCAGATCCAATTGATGATCTGATGATTCCGATTGATTCACAATACAAAATAAATCAATTCCAATCCAAAATCATTCCATAATAACAACAAATAAGATCCAATTTGATTGAAAATGCTTTTGTCCAAAACCTTGTAAAAATATATTCCAATCACCACTAGATCTCAGATCTATATAAGTTTGATAGATCTGATGATTTAGATTGATTCTAATACTAAAACCACACAATTCTCAGTCCAATTCCATACTAATTCATAACAGATCTGATCCAGAATTGATGAAAAGTGAAAATTGTCTAAAACCCTCAAAAACCACAAATCATGAGCACAATGGCTCTGATACCATATTGTTGGTCCAAAAAAACAGTAAATCGTGCTATATATGATTTAGATCTAATCACAATCAATTGATACCACTAGATCTAGCATCAATTGGTTGAGATTTGTGACCAAAACCCACACAAACCATTATAACCCATTAACAAATGATTAATTAAGAAGATTAGTAGAAGAAGATGGATTAAGCAATTGCAACAAAGATATAACAGATCCAATTCCTTGCAAACAATCAATAAGATTCGAACTCAGTATCAAAAGGTAAATTGTATTCTATTGAGTTCCAAAGAGTTGTCTACAAAATGCTTAAACAAAACTATATATACAGGTCATAGTGTCGCAGGCAGTGTCGCAGTCGCGACACTGCCTGATCGCTAAGCAAGGACAAGCTGCATGCAACACTATAGTGTCGCGAGTGTCGCAAAAAGCTGCATCAAACATACAAAATATAGGCTAAACTAACTATTACAAAGGAAACGAAATACAACTAAAACTATTACAAAGTAAAACAAATACAAATAACAACAAGGTGAAGTACCACCCTACATGTGGTCAACACGAAGGTGCTGTAAAACGCAGCCGCCACAAAGGTGTCGTAAATGCAGCTGCCACAAAGGCGTCGTTAATGCAACCCACCCGAAGGTGCTGTAAAACGCAGCCGCCACAAAGGCGCCGTAAATGCAGGCGCCACAAAGGCGCCGTTAATGTAACCCACCCGAAGGTGCTATAAAACGTAGCCGCCACGAAGGCGCCGTAAATGCAGCCGCCACAAAGGCGCCGTTAATGCAACCTACCCGAATGTGCTGTAAAACGCAGCCGCCACGAAGGCGCCGTAAATGCAGCCGCCACAAAGGCGCCGTTAATGCAACCCACCCGAAGGTGCTGTAAAACGCAGCCGCCACGAAGGCGCCGTAAATGCAGCCGCCACAAAGGCGCCGTTAATGTAGTTGCCTGAAGGCGCTGTAAAAATGTTTGTATGTTTTCTCCCTGAAAAAGGTTTAAAAGCGGGCAAATAACTCACCTTAGGTTGTGCAGACAAACAATTAGCAAGTAAGATCCTAGGCAGTCCGACTACTTGTTTACAATTACTAATTTGTCACAATTTGAGATAAAATACTAATCGTACGGTTTCTCGTTTCCGACTCGGTTTCGTCCCAATTACCCTAATGTCACGTGATCAATATGGGTTTTGACAAGTGGCCCATACTAAAATATTTATACTATTATTTTAATAGTCCAACAAATCCCCACAACATCACAACCATTTTATGAAGTCGTCATGTTATCATCTATTAGTACACAATACTTTCACATATATAATTAAAATCGTTAATAACATAGTATCATTCAACCCAACACACAACAAATGCAGAACCCTACGCATTACTATTCACAATCTCACAATAACAATTCATGCAATTTGTTACAACATTCTCACCACAAACAATCCATTAGTATATATCCAAATGCATATATAGATACATCACGCATGCATTACACACCTGTAACTTAACATGACAACTCTTTACATTCATCACATACAGATGTGTACACATATATTATTAAGTATAAAAGATCAATTATCATTAACACAAAGATCATGTCATATATACATGAGATATATATATATACACAGTTAATCATATGGCCATCCCGATATATGATCGTATCTAAGAAACCCATCCCGACATTTGATCGTATCTAAATATACCCCATATACATGTTTATATACAAAGCGAGTTAAAACGAACCCAAACCGTAGCCCGAGTCGGAACCATAATGAACCGAATGACGAAACGAGTTAGAAAGCTTACCGGAACGATTCACGAGAGTCAAATTCAGCTTCGCCGGTGCGTTTCAGTTGGTGTTCTGGTGCTCGCGTTAACTGAAGGGTGAAGGATTATGGTTAGAGTTGACAAAGAAAAGTCGATCGTGAAACGGTGCGGCGATTTGGAGGAGACGGGTAAGGTTTTTAAATGAAACAATAATTTCGTAATTTGCATTTTAGTCCTTAGGTTTTGTTTTACTATTTATTACAAACCTTTGCAAATTGCACTTTAGTCCTTAGGTTTTGTTTTAATATTTATGTTATTCAAAAGTTATATAATATAATTTTTAACTAACAAACTAACTAACTATCACTCGAAACACATGTGATAACAAATTCATTCTATTTGTCCTAAGTAAATACAATGCATGAACGTTAATAATAATAGAGTTTAATTTAACAGTGTTAACCTAAAAATGTCATGTGTCACACTTTTGGTCCAGGGATACTATTGTCTTTTCACATAAATTTACTTGGAAAAATGGATGACCATTAGTGGTGTCGACTGTAACATCAAGTTCGTGTGAAACTAGTGAATTGAAAGAGTAGAAAACAAATTATTGGAGTAAACCGTGATTTTAATCAAATATCGAGGACCAAAATAGTAATTTATCCTAATTTAAAATATGTTTTGAAGGGATATAAAATAAAACACCAACTTACCCCCCTTTAAAAACATGAACACGAGTTTAGTTAACGGCGTAGGCTAACGGAGTTAAGGAAGTGGATGAAATGACATAAAATCAAAAACAATAGAGTAGTGTAGGCAATATTTTCTTAAATGGATGAAAATAGATAAAATGACATTTAACTCTTTTATATTGATGAATCATTACAGGTTCTTTTACAGATTAGTGAGCAACTTCACCCAACTTTGTTTTGTTTTGTGTAAAATCCAACACAAAATAACTTTCTAACTTATCAAAGTTTTACCACATTAACTTCTTTATCTTAGGTTCATTTTGTGTTTTAATACGTTTTCTTGAACACCATTATAACATTTTCAAATAAAAACTTTTTACATATTAATCAGAATTACACTTGATTTCACATCAAAATCAGTTATAGCATTTAATCAACAAAAAGTGGATTAGAATATTTATTTACCAATCTGGAAACCTAACACTTAAAGGTTTAGTTCGGTGCAAAAATCATATTCTAACTCACGGTAATAACAAAGTTATGGTCACGTAAACAAGACCTATTTTTTTTCCCAAAATCACAATTTTGAGACTTTGTAACAAACAAATATTTTGGAAGGTTTTACTCATTTTTAAAATATGAGACCACTTGGGTCTTAAAGTAAACATCTCAAGGTTTAACTTAAACATAAATTTCGTTATACATGATTTAGAAATGACTAAGATTCAGTCGAATCGTTTTGACCAAAGTTTTTGTCCACAATCTTAATTCCTCCTTTAAATACCTTTTAGGTTATAAAATCTCTTTAACAATAAGAATCATGTTTAAATGTTTTTATGCAATCCAAAGACCATTTTACCATTCTTATATAATTGATTTCAGTATTCCTTTCAGCTTGTTTTGTTTATATGGCTCAGAACTTCCATTTAAAAAAATATATTTAAAAAATATAACTATTATATTTAAGAATTTGTAAATATTTTATAAAAATAACATAATTACAATTTTTTTCTTCATCAACTTTTCACTTAATTTTCCCCTTCAAAATTTCATTTTCTTCTTACCTCTAATTTCCCCCTCATTTTCCCCAAAAAAAAATGTTTTTTTGACCCCCCCAACCTTGATTTAGTATGTAGATTTTCATAATTTACATGAATGTAATCTTTTCCTTTCATCTTCTTTATATATCTCATAACTTGCATTCATATATCCATTTTCATAATTTTACAAGAATGAAATCTTTCATTTTTGGAAGATCTATAATATTTTCCTATTTTTATTAATCAATATTATTTATTGGTCCCAATCAGCTTTGAAATCACTAATTTTGTAAAGTTTTAAATCAAATATGATAAAATATGATGAACTTTTGATGAACAATGAAGAACACTATTAAAAACCAGAATTTGATTTTGTATTGGATTACAAAAGATGTGGGCAATGGAAACCCTTAATCACTAGCTCATCCAAGCTTGCCCTGATTGACACTAAAACTTTCTATATATAGACTAATGAATTTTGACTAACGACAATAAGGACCCTAGACTATGAATAAAAAATAACAATTAGGGAAATACAATTAAAACCCTTAAAATGACTAAAAATGATTAAGTATAATTTGTTGACACAAATTATACTTATTAACTCTTAAACTCCATCGTTTTCATCGTCTTGTCTCTAATCTTCGTTCCGAATGCGTCGTGTTGACTTTTGCGTTGACTTTAATTTCAAAGTTGACTTTTGTTGACTTTGACTGTGTTGATAATACTAGACCAAACTTTTGATCCAACGATACTACCCCATAGTCTATTATTATCAACGTCTTTCATTGTGTTCAGCACCGATAAGTCAATCATGTTGGATCTTCAATTTGGTAAGCTTTAGTCTTAATATCAAATCCAACAAAACTCCCCCAAGATTGATGCTTGCCAAATTTCATTGTTGAAGATCATTTTTCTCACAAGATCCCTCATTTTGCGTGCTCCCTCATTTTGCCTTCAAACTATTTTTTCTTTAGTGCTTCAGAAGATGTAGGAGGAGGATTTCTATCTCGGTATCTTCTGCAAACTTGAGGAACATGTTCTCTGGTTTGATAGTTAGTTAATTGTTGATCGATCATCATTTGCAGCAAATATCTATAACACAGTCACGTTGAGAATTGTTTATTTAACTCTTTTCACTTATAAGAGTTCGGTTGCACTATTTGTAAGTAGATTCGAATAAATTTTAGTTGCTTTTCAATATAGAAATAGAATAGGATACCAACTTGCAAATGAAATATTTTAAGTATATGGATTTAGAATTATTTAAATGATCATCGAAAATAGTCGTGATTAATAGAATGTTTGAAACGAATTAAGTAACCTTACACATAATTAAGCGGCTTATATGCAATTTAAAATGAGTAGACAAGTCGAGTGAAAAAAATAAGATGATTAAATATGGCCCAGCTACACAAGACAAAACTTACTATGGTTCCCATGCACCAACTTTCATAATTCCGTGTGCACCCGTAATTACTTTAGTTTTTGCATGGACTCCACAGCTTATTCGATCACGTGCGAGTCAGAAGTACACAACAACTTTAGGTTAAAATGATGATACGTATAGGTATTGATATCATACTTGATAGAAATAGTACTTGGGAAAAATCATATTAAGATGACATGTAGATTGATGATTCGGAAGAAACTAACGTTCATTATGTAAACATGGCTCATATAAATAACTTTGTTCAACGATATAGACAGTTAAATTTGAGTACTAGGATAGTAACCCTTAAGTTTGTGAAAATCGGCTCTATGCGTGTAAGATGTAATTATCTAGGTTTTCTGATATTGACCAGTTCATAAGCATTAGTTGATGGTGAACATGTAATAATATAGTTTATTGGGATCTTTAGAAAAATTAGTTTCATGGAAATTTGATAATGCGGATAATCCAATTTATAGTTCGAATGAATAGATCACTTAGTTCCAATTGGATTAATTAATTTTTTTTTTTTAGGTGTTTGTATTTATATGACCGATAGCTTTAGGTAAACCAGATGTAGGGGGTAAATAAGTTTATAAGAGGTGATGCTGTTTTTCTATAACGTAGTTTTAAAAGCTAACTAAAAAGTTGTAAGTTTTTATCTTTACCATAGATAAAATGATTGAATTGAAAATAGATGGCACAATTTAAGTTATAAGTACTTGGTATTGGAAAAACAGAAAACATGATGTTTGTTGCAAGTCTTTGTGTCATATTTGAGAAAACGGGAAAATGTTTGTATAAATATTTGACCGACGTTAGAATGACCAATCACTTTTTTTTTTAAAGAAATCATTCATCATGAAATTTATATGTATACATATATGTATATCTATTTTTTTTTCTTACAAGATATTAAGACCAAAAGGTTATTAAAATTTCTCTCTCTTTTTTTTAAAATATATATATGTATATATATTTGTTTGGGAAAATAAGAAAATTATTTTAATAGAATCGAATACGGTTAGTTTTACAAAGTCCATTGATTACACGTTGTGTTAGGGTAACGAGTTTATAAATGGAACACATTGGGTTTGGATTAGTTCATGAAGACTAGTTGCGTAGAATTTCGTTGGTGGTCATATGTATAGATGAAACATTTAGTTAAATGAGTTCGAGAATAGTTGTGTAGTGAGTTCTCGTTAGATTTGGATAACGAATTCATGGATAGTATCCTGTAGTTGATTAACGAGTACATGTTTTGATGGTTAGTTCATAATTTGATAGTAGATTTATCGTTTTAATGATGGACTAGAAATTGGATTAGAATCTTGTAGTTAGATTAGTAGTTTGGAATCTGTCTGAGTGTAGAAGTCAAGTTGAAATATTTTAAGGGTAGACGTTCGATTCAAATACATTAGCTTATAAGAATAGCAAAATCTGCTAACTTTTATTTAGTTATGGAATTTAGCATTGACTATAATTTAGAAATCATAACGAACCTTTGATTGGAGAGTTGATATTTGATTTAGAATTTATAAGTACGACTTAGATTCGGTAATCAATATATGCATGATCTGAAGTTTTGAATAATTCGATTGAGATATGTCTTAGTTTTGAATTGAAATGTTTGGTTTACAATGGTGTAATTGTGCTATATGGATAAGCTAGCGAGTATATCGCATAAGTATTATTGTAGCTTAGAAAACAAATGGAATGATGAAACGTAGAATAACACGGTTTTGTAGCAACATCTTTGACCGATAGAAACATCCGATGTAATAATAGCTACTCGTTCCACTTAGAACATCATAGAATCTTTTGAAACATACCATAGAAAATCAAGTAGAAACTTTAGAAACTTTAGAAATTTCGATTAAATGAAATAGTTATAGTACTTAAAACATCATAGAATCCTTTGAACATATCATAGAAAATCACTTAGAAACTTTAGAAACATTAGTAAATGAAATTGGAATATTATTTAAGTCAATATAAAAATTCATAGAAACAATTATAAATCGTAGGAATGAAAATCGTAGAATCATTAAGTAAATGAAATTTCAATGGCTTAGGAGTGTGTCTTGGTTTTGGACACTAATGACTTATCAAAGTGTTAAGTTCGTTTTCAACGTATTCGAGAAAGCGTGCTTTAGCCTATAGGTTCACACTCATCTCGTACATCCCCAGGTAAGCATACAGGTCTCTTAAAGAGATTTATACGAAATGCTTTGCCTTAGACAGGATGTCCGTGATACAGGCGTTCCCCCTTCCAGATTGCACACGTTTCCCACGTTTTCAAACTCACTTAAGACGATGACGAGATTCCACAAAGAGAAAGATCCTAATCTTACAGACGAGTCTCTTGTAGCTCCTTCGCGAAATCGGTTAAGAATTGAGATAAAGAAAAGACATAGAACGGTTCATAGAATAAATAAATAAATGAATAAATAAATTCTGAAGAGTTCTCTAAGCACATCAATTTGCACTAAGGACTCTTAGGTTATAGTCTAGGTCGGTGTGTTTCTAATACCCTATCCTAGTTCTCTATAACCATGGCTCTGATACCAACTGTGACACCCCGCCCGGTGGCGGAAAACACCGGGCTGTCATTGGAATTGGATATCAATAGTAAACAAAGCACATGGTATTTACTTATTAAGCCAAATAATGATTAATACATTTGGAACGTGAGTCTTAAATAGAAACGACAAAAGTAATAAAACAGAAACAATAATTGCAATCGTCTTTATTATTTAACTAGGTCCAAGGCAATCCTATGTCTTGGCAAAAGCATCAAAACAATATCAAAGCATCACCTGAAATATGTGAAAATAAAGTTAGCTACACAAGCTAGTGAGTAAAACCCAAATTGAATAGTAATAGTATTGAAATCCGAGATCAACAAGATATGCTGCGCAATCCCACATGTATAGTAATTTCGTAATATCACCCTACCAGGACCCCTAGAATAGAATAGCACACCAACCACAATAGAAACCATAGTATCTCGTTTAGCCATTTGTCATGAGAACCACTCATGTAATAAATAATGATAACTTTTAATAACCGTCGTTTACCGTCTCGATATATAAGTCATCATTTAGCAATTTAGGGACATGGCATAGTATAGCATCATAGCATAGCAACATAGTATAGCAACATAGCATCTCGACATAGTAAACATGGAATTAGAAAGGCCGGGTTTAAATCACCTATCGATGTTGTACAAGCAGGTGGGTTTGTCAAACCATTAGCGCTAACATTGTACCGGTGGGATTACAAAGCAATAAAACTACTTTTAACTAACACATAAGATTGCATCAAGCCGCGAACTAGATTAACATATTTGTATGATCTCTTTTAGAAAACGAATAGAAAACGCAATATAGTAAAAGACATATTTCAGCCCCAAAATAGTAAAATGGAAAAAGGGGAGTGAGTTTACTCACCTTAAAATCCAAAGATAATAGTAACACTAGAATCGCAACTAGAAAGAACCGAGGATCGCCCAGATATTAGAATCACCTAATTAACCGGGAAAACCTAATTTAGAAACGAATCAAGTAACGTAATAACTAGAATCAAGAAACTAGAACTTCTAGGGTTTTGGACTTGGGGTTTTAGGGTTTTAAATTATAGATTTGAAATTAGGGTTTCAAAATATAATTTGGGAAATTAGGGTTTCAAAGTATAATTTGGGAAATTAGGGTTTTAATGTCCCAATTGAAAATTAGGGTTTCAAAATATATTTTGGGAATTTAGGGTTTTAAAGTACCAATTGAAAATTAGGGTTTCGAAATATAATTTGGGAATTTAGGGTTTTAAATTGTAAGTTGGGAATTTGTACGAAACGTTATTGTATAAAAGTGATCATTTAGGTTATTTAGAAAAACATAGGTTTAGTGTTTAAATATATAAAACATCAATTAAAGAAGAAGGCAAGAAGGTTCGAACCCTTGACCCTTTCATTCGCATAACCAACACTTAACCACTGAACCAGATTAGCTTGTGTTAACAAAACTCGTTTTTAATTGTTTTAACAAGTACAAACACCAATACTTATTATCAATACAAGCCCTAGAATGAAGATCGATCCAATTCGTTCAAACCAGTGAATCAACTTTAAAATAACTAGAGGGCTTTTAATCAGCATGAACACACGAGCATTTTGACATAAAACACTTACTTGATTGTTGCAGAATCGAGTCAAAGTAAATGATGAACAGAGGTGCGACGGGTTTGAATCAGACACTGTAATTTCGATGATTTTGCTTGCAATTGGAATTACATAGAGTGAAAACGAGTTTAGAAGATGGTTTATGTCGAATGAATTGTGTTAATATGATCAGGAGAGTGTTGAACAAATTCGAGTTGAATGACGAGTTAATTGGGAGTAATTGAGTGATAATTTGGTGTGTTAATTGGAATTAAACATTGTAGACGTTTTGGAATTGATGGTAGTAATGATTTGAATGTCTTTGAACTGGATTTAGACAATCGTTTCGACTAATTTGGTTAATGGGTTTAAGCCTTCGGTTATGAACCGATTGTTGTTATGATTTGGAGTGATTAAATGTCGATTAAACGATGGCAACAGGTTCGAATCGAGCAGAGGGTCATTCTATATGGGTTTAATTTGATTTAAAGTGTATAAATATCGGATGTGGTGGTCGCCGGAAAACGCAGGTCTCCGGCCTAAGTTGCCGGAGATGAAAACCGCCGGAAACACGGGGAAAGAAAGAGAGGGGGCTGGGTTTTGGTCATTTACAGAATTGGTCCTTCAGGTTTGAAATATATATTAATTACAATTATAACTTTGATACTAGTTTGCAACTTTACACTTTTGGCCCAAAGTTAACTAATATATATTTTAACTAACCAATCTAACCGAGTTGAGATGTAACGATTATATAAGTGACGGTTTTACGTTTTTCCTTCGTTCTTGATGTTAATGGTTGTTTCAAAATCTTGATAGTATTTATTTCAAATAATCTTTATTAAAACTCTTTTATAAAATACACTTTATGTATATATATATATATATGTATATATTGAAGTTTTAATATTTGTATCTAGTATTTAATTAGTAACCATTGAATAAAATTTTGTCGTTATACATTAAAGACGAGTATGACGTTAGGCTCGACATATTTATACATATAGTTTTAATAACAAACGTTACATTTAAGGGAGATAAATACGAATACATTACAAATGGATAATTTCGGGTTCGAGTCGGGCATTCGGGTTCGGGTTTGGGGCAGATGTCACAACTCACTAACCTAAACTCCTAAATTACAGAAAGAAGAGTAACTTATCATTTGCATCCTTGTGTATTGTCATTTATAGCGATTTGCGTCCCTACGTTTTCAAATTGTAATTAGCCCCCTAAGTTTTTCATTTTGTCTCCATTTGAACCCAAAACACTAACTTCGTTAACTTTTCTTGTTAACTTTTTGTAAAATAACAAAAATACCCTTGATAAAAGGGACACAAATCGCTATAAATAACAAAACATAGGGATGCAAATGACAATTTACTCATAAAAATAAAAACTCACACAATACTTACCCACCAGAATCACTCTATACTTCTTCGTAAACGAGCCGAGCCGAGCCCAAGCTCGTTTCAGCTTACTATGCTCGAGCTTGAGCTCGGCTCGTTTCAAGCTTTAATTTTAAAGCTCGAGCTCGTCACAAACTTTTCAAGCTCTAGCTCGGCTCATCTGGTTTTTTAATATTTTATTATTAATTATTTATATTAATTATTTATATTAAATTTTAATTATTTTTATTTAATTATACATAAACTTTTAATTATATGTATTTTATATATAACAAAATACATATTATATATTTTTAATCATACATTTTATATATTCTAACTATTAATGATAAAATAGATTTAAAAAAAAATGAAAAGCTCGATAAGGCTCGCGAGCCGGCTCGAGCTCGATATGTAAACCTGGAGCTCGGGCTCAAAACTGAATGAACTTTTTTTAAGCTCGGGCTCGAGCTTGAGCTCGTAAAAGCTCGGCTCATTCGAGCTCAAGCCGAGCTTTTTATCGATCCGATCTCGATTAGCTCACGAGTAGCTCGGCTCGTTTGCACCCCTACCTTTTCTTTACCCCACCCTCTCTCTAGACTACCACCACCATGAACCCCACCCATCCACTTCATCAATCGGCGCCCAACACAAAAAAATTACAACCATTGTCTCCCTAAATCATACCCACCATTACAACCATCTTTCACCACCCATAACAACTAGCTCTACTAACAATCCAGTTCACTGCCTACCACTACCATCGTCCCATAAAACTACCTACCATCATCTTCACAAACAAAACCACCTACCACTGTCCCACAACAACTCTATTATAGCACCGCCACCACCATCTTAAATTTGCTCAAGAACGAATCTAAACTAATTACCAGCTAAATTTAGTTATTAATTTAAACTTTACCTAATTTGAGGATTAGAAAAGTCAATTTCCTGAATCCACCGCTGTCGAAACCTTTGAAGCATACTGAAACGATGGTGGTGTACATCTCTGGTGACTCTGATGGATCGGTGTTCATTTATTGGGTGGTAGTTGCGAGAAGAAAATGAAGGCGATGAGGAGGTGATCTTCCATGAGCTTCCTTGTAGGATCTGAAAACAACAGATGACGGAGGTGGTGACAATAATTATATTGGATGGTGGGATGTAGGGCCAATGATGACGGAGGTTGGTGTTGATGGTGTATGGTGGAATCGTGAGGGATGATGTGTGGGTATGGCTGGAAATTAAGGGTTAAAGTTGATGGTTTGTTGATAGTTTATTTGTATTTTAATTTTAAGTAAATTGTCGTTTTCATCCATGTGTTTTGTCATTTATAGTGATATGCATCCCATTTAACAAGGGTATGTTCGTCATTTTACAAAAAATTAATAGAGGATTTGAACGGAGTTAGTGTTTTGGGTTCAAACGGAGATAAAATAAAAAAGTTAGGGGCGAATTACAATTTTGAAAACGCAGGGACACAAATCGCTATAAATGGCAAAACACAGGGATTCAAACGATTCAAACGATAATTTACTCAAGAAAGAAACATTCAATGGTATTCCGCATTCACATGCATGATGTTTGTTAATGTGTGTGCATGTCAATATGGGTTCTAGAAATGTGTATGTTGATGCGTGCATATGTATATAAAAAAGCTAACAACTAAAAACACCTAAGCTTTAAATTTATAAAACCAAGACTAGAAGACTATTTCACACACAACCGGTAGTTGACCGGTCGAATGTAATATAGTGAACGTAAGTTCGGGTGTCGACCCACAGACTCTATATATTACGTTAAAGAAACTAGACAAAACTCAACTCAACTAGACACGACTTTAATTAAAAGATTGTTTAAAAGGGGGGATTTTTGTTTTCAAAAGCTAATAAATTAAAATGAACTAAAGTAAAGATGAAAAAATATTGGCTTTTGAATTTAAATCAAGATGGAAGAAATATTACCTAGGTTATGACTCATGCTTATGAAGTGTTGGCTAAAGATGGACTTGGTTTTGAAAACGGAACTAGCATCGTTAAGTACTAATTCTAAGGTTGTCCTAAAGATCCTGGATTGTTCTCCGGGTGTGACTGTCGGATTTCGTAAGAATAGATAAAGCTCACTAGTTGGTTAAATCCCCTCTCGGTTTCTCTAACAATAACTAAATACCCTATGATCACTTGATCAGCTCCCCTCTCGGTTTCACCGCTCCAATATATCCTAAGACACAAGGGGCAGTTCTCAAATGATTTAATGACACGAACGTACAAATTACCTAAGTCCTAGGGAAAGTTCCTCTCGTACCCTTTACTCCTAACACTTTTGTAACTAGACACACGACTAATTCTCACTTCTCAGGTCTTGAACTCGGTTAAACAAAGGAATCTATGGAAATCCTAATCAATATTCCTATGGTTCCAACGTCTAGAAAACCATTCAATAATCGTAACACAAAGTCAACTATTTAGATACACAACCATGCATGAAAGACATTCACAAAGTTGCATAAGGAAATTAACTCATAAATCCGTATAATAAAATATTTATTAACACACCATTAAAATCAAGAGAAAACCTTTAGATAGTTATTGAACCGTTTCACCAAGAACCAAGTTTCAATCTTTTCATCAAAACATCATAACCAATTATTCATAACCTAAGTAACTAAACATTTAGCCTCTAAACATTGTTAAAAACATAAAATAAATCAAGTTCAACAAGTTCATAAGTATAAAGTAAGGAGAATGAGAAGAAAACATGTAAGTCACAAACGGGTCAGATGAAAACTCTAGCAGCCCCAATTCGTCTCCCAAAGCCGTCTCTCTTTTTCTTTTAAAGAGAGTTCAACTAGGGCAAAAACCATGTTTCAACGATAACTCAACTAGGTGGCGGTACCGCGGCATGCTCTCCATTAGGTGGCGGTACCGCCACCTGCCCATTTTAACATAAACTTCGTCAACTTGTTTCGTGTCCCATTTTCAGCTCGTAACTCCGTTTCGCGTCCCGTTTTTTTCCTACGATCTTCTTTTAACGTGCTCTTTTCAGCATTTCTTCCACTTGAGACCTACAAAGTACTCATAATTAATAGTAGATAAAAATTAAAGAAAAACTATACAAAAGACTCGAAAACGGATATAAACTCTACACGGGAAATATGTATAGTTTACACTATATCATATGTATCAATGTGTGAGACCCTTAGTCACATAAAACGCGGTTCGCTCCAGTACGAGAACGTGGTTTGGGTACGCGGTTCACTAGGCTAGACGAAGTCGGTACAGAGGGGGGTAGGTTCATTTCGGTACGAACCGGTACGGTGTACCATATAGTCTGGTTCATTTCGAAGTAAATTGTATAAATTGTATACTAAATATTACTAAACTACTAAACAGATTATTAAAAAACATTACTAAACACATTCAACACAATATTACTAAACATATAAAAAAAACATATTCATCAGATTCAAGTTAATAAATAGATTCAATACATTTTCATTACTAAACATCTTCAAGTAACTAATCTAGCCTTTTTTTTTCCTTTCCCATTTTCATTGTTTTCTTCATCTAGATCCTCCCAAACCATTTCATCCATTCGAGAACTTGAACCTTCAATGTATGCACTTTCCGGATTCACGTCCCAATTTTTGCTCAAACCCGAATTATAAGATTGTGAGAAACGAGATTGAAGTCTAATGTTTGAGTGAATAAACACAAGTTTATCCGCTCTCGTGGTGTTTAACCGATTCCGTTTGACACTATGGATATAGGAGTATGCACTCCAATTTCTTTCGGCCGAAGAGCGACTAATTGGTTGGCAGAGTACCTTTTGTACTACTTCGGCCAACTCGGGTGTCTCCGCTCCATACGTTCCCCACCAATCAATTGCATCCATTGTGACGGATTCAGCTTGCGTTGCGGCTCTTAAATATATTCATTTCTTCATATGAAGGTTGCAAATTGTTCTCGCAACAATTTTTGCTCATCTTCATTTTCGGTAATTCTACGAAACGCATCAATAACACCATTTATAACTTCTATGTCTTTATTAGAAGCTTTTCTTGCAATGCCACCGGGCGCCAACTTCTCTAAATAATATTTATCATAAAATTTAGGATTCAAAGCAAAGCCTAAACAATGTAGCGGGATCGTCATTTTGTCCCACCTAGTCAAAACAATCTTTTCAATTTGAGACGGATAACTTGAGTATTTGTTTTCCTTCATAATATCTTTGATTTCACCAACCATGTTGTCCATCCTCTCATAGATTTCTCCTATTTTGGGACCTTCACCATCACAAAATCTTATTAGCAAAAAAATTGGTTTTGTGATAGCTAATATACTCTCAACATCTTCCCAAAACAAGTCATCTTTAATGGTATCGGCGACTTTTGCACCGGTTATTTGACTATCTTCATTTCCACTTTTGACCCATTCTCGCCAAGAATTGAGGACAATAGTCGTTGCTAGAGCCTCCCTACAATCCAACAACATTCTCAAGAGAATGTAATGTGATGCAAAACGAGTCTTTGCAACTTTCAACAATTCTAAACATTTGCTCTATACATTGCTAAGGCATGGGTGTGATTAAGAAAATACTTAATAATAAGCCTTACCTCTCTTATACTTGTCAAATAGCCAAAAAAATTCACTTGCCATGTCTTTAAAAATAAGATTTAAAGTATGTATGCAACAAGGGGACCAAAAAATGTTTTTATATACCTTCTCGATCTCTTTTCCAACCGCTTTGCAATTAGCCGCATTATCCGTTACAACCGACAACACATTGCTTGGTCCAATCGTTTGGATAGCTCCAATAAGAAAGTTAGAAATTTCCGCTCCTGACCTAAGCAACTTACTTCTTTTTAATTTAAATATAAATTTTAGTGAAAATAAAAATATCAAGGGAAAACAAGAGGAGGATGAAGATTTTTTAAATTTGAGCCCATTCGATTCAAAACAATATTTTGAATTAAAGAATCAAAACAATATTGAAGAATCTTTTTTAGAATCGATCGAAAAACTCAAAATATTACTCAAAGGAGATTTTTCTTTGCAATTAAGATGGACCGGACGTTTGAATAAATTGAATAAAAAAATGATGAATAATATCCAGATATATGGTCTCCTGGTTAGCCTCATAAATTTAAGAAAATTTACTATATCCTATATTCAAAGGAAAGAAATGAATCAGGATATAATGAGGAGACGTTTAAATCTTACACAATTAACGAAAAAGAGAATATTAATTATGGGTTTTTCCACCCCCATAAAATCTTCTGCATACATAAACATCGCACCACGTGATTTAACCGCGAGAACATTAATGAGTGGACTACGTTTAACATTCGACCACCCATCCGAGAAGATTGATACTCCTTGTGTGTACCAAGTGTCTTTAATGGGTGTTAGATCCTTCTCAATGTCCCGATAACATTCATCAAGTAAATTGCTTCTTGCTTTTTCACATGATGGAGGTTTGTACCCCGCCGGTGCATTCTTGATTGCACTAATCATTTCCAGAAACTGTGGGTTGCGCAATACATTGAATGGGATTCTGTTTGCACACAATCCTCTAACGATCTTCAAGTCAACCTCTTTTCTTTCCAACATGCTAAAAGCTTCTTCAATTCCCTTTCTTTGAAGGTGCAATTTTTGATAGCACCGAGTGTTTCAAACCCTTTGAAACTCCTGAATTTTCAGCTTCTTTTACCTTTGAAAAAAGCCTCTCATAAAGCCCTCTATCTCTAAGTACCATTGGACATCTTTTAATTTTAGCTTTCTTACCAACAGTAGCCCCAAAAAAGTGAACGTGTATTCTGGTGTAAGTTCTAGTAAACTTGCCCTTACAGTGATTACAAGTCCATTGTTTGCTACCTCCTGGATTTTTACTGTTACCTGCACCATGGAATGTTACTTTATCAAAAAGTGGCTTTGATGAGTCTTTATCTTCAACTGGTTTTTGTGACCTACAACCAGTTGCTGCTGATGATTGCTGAACAACCTCATCCTTAAGGTCAATGTAAGTACGTTGAGTCTTACTTACACGAGTCTTAGTCTCATCTGTTGTTTTTTGAGATTGACTTCCAAAAACCATGTTAGACTTTGGGTGTAAAACAAGAATACTATATGTGGGGAGAATCACAAAATCAAACAGTAACTTTGAATGCGTTTAAAAAGATGAAATCAAGTTTAATTTATAGAAAAAAATTGATTTTGAAATCTAAATTCGTGTGTGATACGGTATCACAAAATCGAAGGGTCCCTGGCTGTGATTGGGAGAATCACGATTATCAATACCTGCCAATTCTGCAACACGCGTGGATAGGAATGAATTTTGGTTTCCAATCGCGAACTTTAGGTATTCCAGTTCGCGAATTTTCAATTAATTGAGACATAGATTTTGATTTCATGAGTCGCGATTTGTTGTTCTGTTGGAACAATGTACCAGATTTGGCGGTTCGCTAATTGGTTGACGATCGGTACGATAACGAATTCCGATTTGGTACGAAACGTACCAAATCGCAAATCGTGGATAGTTGAGCGATTTCTGTGACTAAGGTGAGACCTAACACACGACGGTCAATCCAAACAACCATGGCATCAACCTCTACAAATCGGTTTTGTTATTGATTCCGTTAAACTCTTTACTTGCTTACTGTAGTGCTTGGGGTCTTGCTCTTTTTTGGAAAGGGAACATGGATATTTACAGATCACGGACATAAGAAAAACTGAAAAATATGATTGATAGAACAACAGAATATATAGGAAACTCAATTTTTCAAATTAGGGATACATATATATCCTTAACATACTAAAGCGGCTTCCATTATTGGTGTCAAACCAATAGCGATTCATACAAGCTAAATCCTCTAATCGATAATTAGGCCAAAAAAAGAACTTTAATTTAATTAATTCATTTTTTTCTGTCAAAAAATTCACTTTCATCTAAAAATTGACTCCAGTTTTTTATCTTGTTCTCCTTGCAAAAGAATTGATTTCTATGCACATTATTTTGATTCTTTAAATTGAAAGAAATTAGAATTCTCAATTCTCTACGACGTCTAGATGATAAAATTTTTTCAGGAACAAGCAAATCAAAATGATTTTTGTCTCTAGTTAGAAAATAACAAGAATAATCCACATACCCTTTCGTCATCATAAATTTAAGACAAAACCGCAATTTAGGTTAGTGTAGTTTTAAATAAACATAAAGGACCTAAAATGCAATGCAGTTTTAAAAAAGAATAAATGACCTTAAATACAGTTTTGTATAAATTTTAAAAGATTAAGAAAATATTAAGAAACTATCACCCCCTCTAGTTTCCTATAGTAGTATTATTAGAGTTGAAATGGTGAGGTTGAGATTAAACGTCAGAAGATTCTTCTTTAGGAATAAGGCAGTGGTGATGTCACCGTTAAAGATGTGTCATGTTACGATAAAGATTCAGATCAATAAAAGCATCCATTATAGATATTGTAAATGTGTTGTAATGACCATATAGTCCCACAAAATCAAAAAAGCTACGAATCAAAATATATAGCTAGAACCTTGCATAAGGCAATAGTAGATTTTGATTTCAAAATCTACTATTCAATCAATCAAAGCCCTTTTTCTACCCCAAATTTCATATGCGACGTTGCTTTTGGTTTCACTTCCTAGATCGCTAACATGTAGAAAGGGGCTATAACTTTCTTTTTATTAATATTAAGGAAAATTTGGTTATGTTACACATATCTAACTAAAAAAGATGGCACTAGTATGTGAAAAAAACATTAACGGGCTGTTTGACAGTTTTTGAATAGTTAAGTTTTGAACTAATAAAAAGTCCGAATCACTAAATGTTGAACCAATAAGATGCATGAATCACTAAGAGCCAATATATTACTTAACTATTCAGAAACAAATGTTTAACGAATTCAGATAAACGGTCTTAACTATTCAGACTCAGTATAATGTTTAATCATTCAGAGACAAATGTTTGAACCATTTAGATATCAGCTCGAAAAACAATTAATCTAAACCATTAAATACTAAACAATTAAAAAACTGAATCAAACATCATATACATGTAAAATTCCCAAAACAACAAGGTGTAAGTTATTGAAGTGTAAAATCCCATATGGTTGGTTATTGGTTTACTGAAATTTACCCAAATGATCAAAGTTGACAAACCTCTTACCAAAATGGTCATAGGTCATTTTATTTCAGCGTACACGTCTTAAGCTAATGAATTACGTTTAATCAGTGAGCTGAGATGAAATAATCTTGTAACTACAAAGTTTTTGCAGGAAGAGAAGAGAGGATCCACTATTGTTCGTAAGTCAAACAGTTTTCATCAAATTTCTCTACTTTTGATCGTTATCCATATTGAATCAGCTCAATTATCTCAATCTAGATCTGGGTTTTGCTCAACTAGTGTTTATTTGTTCATCATTTCTAGGGTTTGGGTTTGGTTTTGGTTTTGGTTGATGTGATGAAAGAGGTGAAGGGTGGATCTAAGATGTCAAGAACTGTAATAAAGAAGAAAAAGCCTTCTGCTTCTTTAGTTACCAACAACAAGGTTACAGATCATTCATCTTCAACCAAGAAACGAGTTCGTTTGGTTGAGAGTGAGTCAAGTGACTCATTCTCCGAGTCTAGTGATAAATCCCACAATGCTTCAGTTCCTTGCAAAGGGGGATTAGATGTATTTGAGTTTGATGAGTATGATCGGTTTGATGATACTAGGATCAAGAAAGATGCTAAAGCTGGTACGTATATACGAAACTCTTCGTATGGCGAAAGTGCTGACCGAATGGACTCGAGGAGTGGTTTTGAGATGGAAGAAGATGATGATGATGATGATGAATCTGACTTGCCCCTTTCTGTTTTGAGAAAAAAATACCGGTCGTCTTCGGGCAAATCTGTTAAATTGCAAGGGAAAAATGGCGTCTTGAAGGTGACGGTTGATAAAAATAAGCAGATGGGTGTTGATGATCATGTAATATCTGATAATTTGAAAGAACGCGAGTCTAGAGCTGTGGGCAAGAAAATGTTGCACGGGGAAGCTAGAAATGGACCGACTTTTATGAGTGAAGATGGTAATAAGAACAAGGAGAAATCACGTAGCAGAGGGGGATCGGTTAAAAGTAAAGGAATTGTGAAGAAAGTTAGTAATGTTAAGGTTAAAGAAAGCAAGATTAAGAGCGGTATTAGCACCGAAAAGCAAATATTGCGTGAAAAGATTAAGAGTATGCTTGTTGATGCTGGTTGGACAATTGATTATAGGCCAAGAAGGAACAAAGATTACATCGATGCAGTGTATGTTAGTCCTTCTGGAACTGGTTATTGGTCTATTGTTAAGGCGTATGATGCATTTCAAAAGGAAGAGGAAGGCGATTCTGGAGATTTACGTGATGAAGTTCTTGGTAAATTAAGTAGACAGACGCAACAAAAGACGGAAATTCGAATGAAAAGTAAGAGAAAAGTTGAAGATGAGAAGGAAGTGAATCTCAATTCATATGGAAGAAAAAGCAGGAAATTAGGCAGATGTAGTTTGTTGGTTCGCAACTTTGACAAGGCGGAAAATCATGATGGGTTTGTTCCGTATTCAGGAAAGCGGACCCTACTCTCGTGGTTGCTAGACTCGGGAGTCGTGCATTTGAGGGAACATGTTGAATATGTTAACGGTAGAAAGACAAAAGTATTGCAAAAGGGATGGATTACAAAAGATGGAATACATTGTGGTTGCTGTAACAAAAACGTAACGTTTTGGGAGTTTGAGGTACACGCAGGAGGCAAACTTGGGGATCCGTTTCGGAACATTATTTTGGAGTCTGGAAAGTCCCTGATGCAGTGTCATATTGATGCATGGAATAAGCAGGGAGAGTTAGAGAGAAAGGGGTTCTATACCGTAGATGCTGATGGGGATGATCCTAATGATGATACGTGTGGCCCATGTGGTGACGGTGGGGATTTGATCTGTTGTGATGGTTGTCCATCAACGTTTCACCAGGCCTGCTTGGAACTACCGGTACCGTTTCTGTTTTTTAAATTTTAAATGTTTTAATCTCCCGTTGTACATTAATCCTGTTTAATAGCTCCTTCATTGTCATCTAGTTTAGCTCTATAACTTCGTATGTCAGTAGTATATAAGCATTACATGCCTGACGCCCTGACCCTGCACTAGTCCTAGTCTCCTAGAGGTGGAAAATGGGTCTGTGTTTCGGGTTCGCTATTTAAGATAGATGTCAAACATGCTTAAGTTCTAGTTTCTCTCTCTTTTAAATTTCATATATTCATTATATCAAATGTGTTTTTATATTTTATTTGATGCTTTAGTGTTTGTTTATATATATTTTTATGGGATTTCTCCTGTCAATGAACGTGAAATCCGAAAAGCAATTAGGCAGGACATCTTAAGCTTTTTTGGGGTTAAATTGTTTAAATTAGGGTGTTCACCAACCAGTTCTGATGGTTTCGTGTCCTTTTTGAACCATATGGTGAATTGGTGATGCATAGTTTCAATAATTTTAAAACCTAACAGCTAACACTAGTTTATAAACCAAAATGGCAAAACCGTCTTTTATAAAAGGATCAGGCACATGACCTTTTTGTGTCACTTGGAAAGGTGACTCACATATGAGGTAGACTAAGTCTTATAAAGAATAGGTGAGGTTCCGTTCTCCAAATAATGTGAGATGGAAGCAACATGATTTGATTTAGCATGTAAACATTGTTTATTTCAAAAGTTTGAGAACTTGTCTAGAAAAAATATGATATAATTGACTGAATAATCATTTATAATGAATTGTATTATTTTTATGTTCTATAAAATGGTTTTTTCCATATACCAAGATTTAAGGCCTTGGCCTTTGCTTGCCTTAATTGGGATTTGCACCTGAATTGTATGGTTAGAAATTTAAGCACACTTAAATAATGTTCCCGGGTTTGTAATGGTGTCTTCCCTCCACGTGTAATCGTGCATGATGCACTCAAGTGAGATATCGAAATTCGAATCATATCAAGCCTATTAATCTTGCTCATCTTTCTTTTTCTTTCAGATGCTTCCCCAAGGTGATTGGTTCTGTCCAAATTGTTCCTGCAAATACTGTGAAATAGCTTGTACAAATCCCACTCAAGCTGCACTTCTTACGTGCCACCTTTGTCAGAAGAAATGTAATTTCCTTTCTTTGAATTATCTTTTAGTGTTATTCACAACTGTTGGTTGAAAGGCAACTTCCTGATGTTGCAGATCACGAGTCATGCAAGCCAGAAATAGATGTCAAGCCAATTGAGTCCAATTATCCCAATCTGTCCTTTTGTGGACACTCATGCCATGAGGTATTGAATGTTCTGATGATGTTGTGGATGTTCTTAAATTTCTTGTGTAGCTCAACAATACCTTGTTATTGTTGTTTCTTCTGATACCGTCTCATTGCATATACAGTATTTTGTTTGGTTGAAAAGCTGCTAATTCTTTTGCTTGACAATGCTACATGTTTCCTAGCATTTAAACGCTGGTAATTATAATTTTGCAGCTATACAGTCGTTTGCAGAAGCTTGTTGGAGTGAAGCATGAACTGGATTCAGAATTTTCATGGTCTCTTATTCATCGATCCGAGTTATCAATGGATGAATCTTCTGTACAGCATTCTCAACAGGTAGAATGCAATTCTATGCTGGCGGTTGCCATGTCAGTCATGGATGAGTGTTTTTTGCCTTTTACTGACAGGAGAAGTGGGATCAATTTAATTCGTAACGTAGTCTTCAATTGTGGGTAAGTGATGTACTGAATTTGATTAAAAAATTACAGTATTAGAATAACAGCACCGCATTTTTTAAAAATTGACATATAATGTTTTAACTATTTGAGTACACTTTTGGTGATTTTCAACTCGTTTCATTGATAGCTGAGTTGAAAAAAAATATAACCCAAATTGACCAAATATTTTGGGTACATGGTTTAAATTTACCAAATTTAGTTACCTTGTTTTTCAATATGGTTGACTTGCTGTCAAAGGCGATAGGCGCACTCAAGGCGCTATGCTCTCACTTGGGGCCTAGGCGCAAAGCACAAAAAAAGCGTTCGCCTGAGACAAAAAAAACGCATAAAGTAAAAAAATTTAAAAACATTTATGCAATAGAAATTAATGCCAAAGCCAATACCAAAATCAATACCAAAAATTCAAAAACGACTTGTTATATGAAATCCCTTAAAATCAGCTCTTGATAATTAAATAAAAATCAATAGAAAACAAAAAATATCAGAAAAACCGATTTTTTTCTCCACATCATTGCTTTTTTCCAATTTACCCTAATCTAACGCAAAGCCCGTGCTGGGCTTTTTTTGGTCGCCTAGGTGCAAAAGTGCTCGCTTTTAATGTTTTAGAAGAAAATTAACCAAAAAGGAGAAATGAGTAATATATACAAAACTGAGCAGGGGTTGTATAAGTTACTTTTGTTGCATAAATAATCTCTACATCTAAATGATATTTATGTAATTTTCGTGTAGATCAAACCTTAGCAGGCTGAATTACAGTGGCTTCTATACAGCTATTTTGGAGAGGGGGGATGAAGTGATTTGCGCTGCATCCATCAGGTTGGATGTTTGTTGATTTATATTCATCTGTTAAGTGTAAGTTTTAACCTATTTTGTTATTATTATAATTTCTCAGGGTCCATGGAACCCAACTAGCAGAGATGCCATTTATTGGGACTCGTTATACATATAGACGCCAAGGGATGTGTCGTCGGCTACTATCTGCTATTGAAACGGTAAAAATATTTTGTGTGTTGCTTCTATGTCATTATATTATATTCTACTTGTAGAGGCAGCAAACTCAACCTAATCGCTAAAGCGTTGGTCCAATGTGTTTTTATAAATTATAATAACGGCTAACTCTCTAAATAGGGTTTAGGTGATATCATTTTATTAAAGCTTGATTATTAAAAGTTAAGAGATTTTACTAAGCACCATTCTTCCATCAACCAATTAGGAGAGAACTGCAGATTGAAACCTTTTTTTTCATGTTTTTTATATAAATCGAGTCGGGTCCTGATATTACCAAAGTGCCTGTGTGGGTCAATCTTTCTTTCTTCTTCTGAAGAGTTAGATTATTATTTATATCTTTCCTAAATTACAAGGTTGGTGCTTTGCACCGGCCAGCCACATGGCATTTCAACTTTTTTTTACTTTGACGTATTTACGGTTTTAATCCCCGACTTTTACCAATTGTCATTTTAGCCACTGATGAGTTTCGACTTTGATCTCTTACTCTACTTTGACATATGGTAGGACTTCAATATTATTATCGTTTTGACCTCTAAGTTTTGATATTTTGTTGCTTTTTAATACGTGACACAATGTTATGGTTTTGCGCCGTGACGTACGGGCCATGAGACTTTTTTTTATCAACACGTGACGAAGTCACATACGCAAGACCCGGCCGCTGCAACGCGAGGCCCGGTCTTAAATTGAGTTGTAATAATGATAATATAATGCGTTTTCTAGCAAACCGGTCTTAAATTTAGTTGTATATTATAGACTAGCTCATATAGAGAACTGATCACTTGATCTTCGTTAGCCGGACACTCACTTTAAAACGGGTTTTTATTAATGGTATGTTGTTATTCAGGCTTTATCCTCCCTCCAAGTTGAGAAATTGATGATTCCAGCTGTTCCTGAACACATGGATACATGGACCGATGTTTTTGGTTTTCATCGACTACAGGATTCAGACAAGCAAGGATTGAGATGTATGAATATGTTGGTGTTTCCTAGGACCGATATGTTAAAGAAAACGCTACGAAACGTGAATACAGATTCTGGTTCTCGAGATGATGCAACCACGGAGACTGTCCCCATCAATTCCCCTTCTGAGCCTAAACTCACGGGTTCACATTCAGAAGCCGATGCAGCTGAATCTACCGTACAGGTGGCCAATGGTTTTCCTTTGGTTATTTCTGGTGAACCTGAAACCCAACTCCTTTCAAACGCCAATCTAGAAGAAACTGATGTACAGAACGTTGATTCGTGTGAAACCAAGGCTCCTAAAGTACCTTGTAACAACAGTGTTTCTTCAGATGCACATGGTGAGTCCGACTCTTTAAAGGTGAAAGAATCAACGGAGTCTGATGTTGAAACCCAACTCCGTTCAGACGCCAATATAGAAGAAACTGATGTACAAAATATTGGTTCGTATGAAACCGAGGCTCCTAAAGTACCTTGTAACAACAGTGTTTCTTCAGATACACATGGCGAGTCCGTCTCTTTAAAGGTAAAAGAATCACCGGAGTCTGATGTTGAAACCAAACTACATTCAGACGCCAATTTAGAAGAAACCGGTGTGAAGAACGTTGATTTGTGTGAAACCGAGACTCCTAAAGTAACTTGTAACAATAGTGTTTCTTCGGATTCACATAATGAATCTGTCTCTTTAAAAGAGTCAAAGGATTCTGATGTTGAAACCCGATTCCATTCAAACGCCAATTTAGAAGAAACTGATGTGCAGAATGTTGATTCATGTGAAACCGAGGCTCCTAAAACACATTCTAACAATAATGTTTCTTCAGATGCAGATGACGAGTCCGTCTCTCTAAAGGTAAAAGAACCAACAGATTCTGATATTGGAACACAACTCCATTCGGATGCTGATTTAGAAGAAACTAATGTGCCGAATGTTGATCCGTGTGAAGCCGAGGCTCCTAAAGTACCTTGTAACGATAGTGTTTCTTCAGATGCACATGGTGAGTCTGTCTCGTCAGATGAAACGGATTTGAGCGTTAAGCCTTCAGATGCCAAATCGCGTTTATAGTAAACTCTGTACTTGTAGCATGACTTAGTAATTTTATTACAATGAAGTGAAATAGATAAGTCAAAAAAGGTATATTTTTAGTTGTATGTAGTGTTACATTGATTCTAATTTACTGATTTTGTTACATATACATTTTAATTTAGCTTCTAGTCACTAGTTAGTTGGGTTATCCAAATTGCTGGTCAATCGTTGTTGGCTCAGAAAATGCATGTTCAATTTTAGGTTCGATTTGTAAACGAGCCAAGCACGAACAAAGGTCTGTTTAATTCGACCGAGAGTTAGAGATGCACGTTGAAGTTCATGGGATCGGTTTTCTTGAAAGAAATTGAAGTATGAAGAAACCGAATCTCAAAACTGTAAATGTGTGTAAACTTTGGTTTGTTTAAAGAGTCGAACATGAATTAGATGTAAACATAGTGGAAGTTTGTTTTCATTGATATGTTTGGGTATGGAAAAAAATTTCTTTAAATTGAAGAAATTGAAGTATGGAACAAAATTTCTGTAATTGTTTTTTAAATCTTTTCTTATGTTTTTCTTTAAATTTAATTTTTTTCTCTTGTTTAATAAGTTTTGGATAACTTCAGTGATTTTATACGGCGATATGCAAGACATAATATTATTTTTATCTATATCTAACGATGCTATGGTACAAACGTAACACGTAGTCTGACCATTGTAATGTGGGGGCACCAAGCGTTAATGTCATCATCGTAACATGTGGAATAAAGTAAAAAAATACAACCGTGCAGCGCATCGCACATATCAACTCGAAACATGCTAATTAAAACTCAACCATCGCATCGCACGGCCCGTATCTCAAATGCTAGTTTTCTATACATATGGAGTGAGTGAGAATCATGTTTCCTTAACTCGTTTTTCAAGTACTATACCCTCACTAGTTTTTTTTATCTTTCTTGCATATCCTCTACACTTCATCTTTTTTCACGTGTTAACGAATCCACGGAGCCCCATTAACGCCCCCACCGACGTGATATGACAGAAGTTAGTGGATGACGTGACGCGTTAATGGGAGGGGGCGTGATTGTGTACCGCATGGCCTTAAATTTGTATAAACATTACCAAGTTTCAGTTTTGTTCTAATTAAGTCACTCATGTTTAAAAATTGTTCTAATTAGGTCACTCACCTTTATATTTTATTCAAAATATAGGTTTTAACATGTTGTTTTCGCATGTTATTTTTTCGTTTTAGTTAGAAATTATTTTTTTACATTTTTTGATGCTAATGTGAAGCGGTGATGTGAATTGTATGTTTATTTTATTTAATTTTAATATAATTAACATGTTTTTAAATTTTTTAATATAATTACATATATTAAGTATTCCGACCCCACATTTCTCCTAAAGAGTGGAGTTATACTAGAAAGTCCAAATTTCTTAGAAAGTCTAAGAAGACATCAGATGATACTCCTTTAAAATTAGAAGTAAGGGTAAATTTGTAATATATCTATATTTCAAGTTTTACCTCATTTTTTAAACGTCCATAATTTTTACATAGGATATTATTTTTTAAAATCGCACCATAAAAACAAGCATTTTTTATCTTTAAAACACGTATAATATTCATATATAAAAACAAATTTTTTTGTTCACATTTTTAAGCTCATTATGTTAGGGTGGTGGGAGTGGGTTATGGCATACCCTCCACTACCCTCACAATCTACCAATCACAAATATCCACCTCACAACTACCCTCATACTACCCTTACTTCATAAATTTGATAGTTGTCAAGTACCCTCACACTACTCTCACAACCCACCAACCACAACACTCCACTTCACACATTATTTATTAAAACAAAAAATGATTAAAAGGTTATGAGAGAGCACGGAAATCGAGGTTGGAACCCTCAACATTTTTGTGAACCCGTGTTCAAGTACCCGCACCCCTACCCGCATGGGTGGCGGTGGTGTTACCGCACGGGTAGGGGCATACCCGCATGGGTACCCGCACCCACACCCTCCACCCTTATTTGTCATGCCATTGTATTATTTCTCAGGTCATTGTATTATGTGTCAGGTCATTGTGTTATTTGTTATGTCATTGTGTTATAACACAGTGACCTGATGAAATAACACAACGATATGAAATGTCACAATGACCTGACGTATAACACAATGAGCTAAAAAAACAAGTAATAATATATTTGAAGTGTTACACAAATAAAACAAGCAATGAATTTGAGATATTATGTAATGACATATGACTATGTCAACAATGAAAACAAGTAATTATAAGATTTGACATATTGTATTGTTATGTATGTTTTATTTGTATGCGAAAACAAGTTATAATATAACATAATGACCTGACAAATAACACAATGACCTGACTAAATAACACAATGACCTATAACACAATGATCTGATGGATAACACAATGAGTTGAAACATGAAAAATAAGTTATAATATATTTGAGATGTTACACAAATAAAACAAGTAATGGATTTGAAATGTTATGTCATGACATACGGCTATGTCAACAATGAAAACAAGTTATAAGATTTGACATATTGTGTTACTATGTATGGTTTATTTGTATTAAAAAACAAGTTATAATATAACACAATGACATAATATAACACAATGACATGACAATTAACACAATGACCCACTACAAGAAAAAGGGTATATAGCGACAACAGCTATAGCGACGACAAAGGTCGTCGCTATAGATAACTCTGTAGCGACAATATGTCGTCCCTATAGGGTGAAATTAAGATTTGACTGGTCAACATCAACAGCGACTACATGTCGTCGCCATAGGATGAGCGCGAACTCTAGCGCCAACACAGAAAATATCCCGCCTTTTGAAAAGGATGTAGAGACGATTTGTCGTCGCTGTAGGTTAAATAATTTTAATTTTGGTTTTCTTTTCAGGTTCGTATTTTGAAAGGAAAATAATAAATATAAGAAAAATCCTTTAGCGCGACGACATGTGGTCGCCTTAGGTTTATTTTGTTTTTTAAATAATAAAGTTAATGAATTAACTTGAATGATGTCGTTTTTTGGAACCCTATGGCGACGGCTTATCGCCCCTACAGGGAGGTGTACGGGTTAAGATGGATATGTTCTCTGTATTATTTCATTTTACCACCAAATCTCAAAACACACATTCACACAAGTAGAAGAAGATGAAGTCCTCCACCTTCGTTCCCATGAAGTCTTGTTGAATCAGCTGTCACTTTACCCCCAACCATCATTCGCACAAAAACCATATGGACAATGTAGTCTTGAATTAATTAGCAAAATGATTAGTAACTTTTGATATAACAAGTACTTTCAAAATAGTCACCTAATCATGCTCTGCCCTGCTACCTTATTTATATTATAATGGTAATATATATTGTTAGTACCATTATAATCACACATAATTCTTTCAAATATATATAGTTGAACATGTTGGTTATCCAGTGTTTAGTATCATTTATAATTAATTGTTTTGTACCATTTATAATTGGTTATTTTATTGTTTAATGAAGAACAAAATCGAAGATGAGAGGAATAAAGCAATGGAATTGGCAGGTGAAGGACAACAAATTGATGAGGTCAAAGTTCTTGAGAGCTCTTTTGGACCTAAGCGTGGTCGCACAAAGGGTGTAGGGCGAAAAGTGAAAACCATAACTCCCGATGTGAGGCGTTTTATATACGAGCCTTCGCCTGAAGTAAACAATTGGCAACAAATGATGCTACAACAACAACAAAAAATTGAGCAATTGCAAGGACAAGTGAATCAACTTATTGCTAATCAATTTGGTGGCTCGTCATCAACACAACAACAACATGAAGAGGAGGATGAAGATGAAGAAGCTGGTGAAAGTGATGGTTAGATACATTGGTTTCAAGTTTTAGTTGTTTTGATGTGTCACATATGAACTTCGGTTTCGCGTGACATTTTGACTTTGTGTTTGCTTTTGTATGACATTCTCTGGTTTGGATTCTGTTAATATTATGGTTTTTTTGTATGACATTCTCTATTTTGGATTGAGATTTTGGTTTAAAAAAAAAATTAAAAAAAAAGAATTTAGCGACAACTTGTTGTCGCCACAAGTATAATAATTATGCTTTGCGTACATCCTATAGCGACGACAAGTCCTCGACATAGTTGCAGCCAAACTTTGACTAACAAATTATGTAGCGACGATATGTGGTCGCTATAAGAATAAATTAATTTTATTTTTGTTTATTTTTCTTTTTATAACGAATTTGTGGTAATTTTTTTTGGAGGCCAAATGTTGTCGCAACAGCTTTCACTATAGCGACAACCTCTATGGCGACCACATTTTTATGAAACTGCGACGATTCTACAGGGACAGCAGTATAGCGACGACATGTTGTCGCCATAGCCAGTAGCGACGACTTTTGTTGTCGCTATAGGCCCCTTTTCTTGTAGTGACCTGACGATATAACACAATGACCTAACGAATAACACAATCAATTGAAACAAGAAAAAAAGTTATAATATATTTGAGATATTATACAAATAAAACAATCAATAGATTTGAGATGTTATGTTATGTTATGACATATGACTATGTCAACAATAAAAACAAGTTATAAGATTTGACATGTTGTGTTATATGTATGTTTTAGTTTGTACTCGAAAACATGTTATAATATAGCAAAACGACCTGATGAAATAACACAATGATCTGAAATAACACAATGACCTGATAAATAACACAATGGGTTAAAACATGAAAAACAAGTTATAATATATTTAACATGTTACAAGTAATGGATTGTAGATTTTATGTTATGGCATATATATATATGGTTACATGAAGAATGAAACAAATTATAAGATTTGACATATTGTGTTATTATGCATGTTTTATTTTATTCAAAAACCGATTATAATATAACATAATGACCTGACAAATAATACAATGACCTGACTAAATAACACAATGAGTTGAAACGTGGAAAAAAAATTCATGTTTTATTCATCAATAATATATGCGTTTTGAAGATAAAAAAACACTCATTTTTTGGTGTCATTTTTATTAAAAATAATGTCGTATATAAAAGTTATAGACATTTAAAAAAGGGAGTGGACTTTGAAAATGAGATAGACTAATATACCCTTAGCATACCATTTAAAGTTCCAACCATTTACCATTATGTCATCTTGTGTTTTTAAGCCATTGATCTTCATTTAAATTTAGATCTAATGGTCTATATTCCTTGTTAGACTTTTTAGAAAATTTAGACTGTTTAATTCAACATCATTCTTCTCCTCAATTCCTTTCTTGACACAAACGAAATCCAACAATTGCTCGATTTGAAGGTTCAGTCACCCAATTTAAGAAAAAAATGTTTGAGTGACCTAATTAATTAGAACAAAATTTAAACTTGGTTATGTTTGTATGACATTTCCGCTTTGTTATACTACTGTAAACGTGGTCTTTACTTTACTAATTAACAACAAGCTTTTAGTCTAGCATTACAAAGATGCCATTAACTAATTAACAAAAAGCTTTAGCTAAAATATATAACTGAAACAAGCACCAACAGCTAGTTGTTAAATTGCAAAGAAAAGACAAAATGATGTTGATGGATCCAACAAGAGGATTTGTGTGTATTTCTATAAGAAAATGGGGTTCTTGTGAAAGTGATTGGTTAATGCAGTTGGCAACCAGATAAAAAGACATAAATGTTACTAAGGTTGTTTGTAGTTGGGGGAAGAAACAATGCTCTCAAACACATACAGCTATGTGAATGTGTGTTGTTGCAGCGTTATATACAAAGTTGTCCCTCACTTATGTCTTCCTTTTTAAGCCCACACAACACCACCCTCACCTCACCTCATCTTTTCGCAACGCCTCTCTCTCGTTTTATAACCATGGTATATATATCTTATATGACATACATACATACATACATACATACATACATACATACATACATACATACATACATACATACATACATACATACATACATACATACATACATACATACATACATACATACATACATACATACATACATACATACATACATACATACATACATACATACATACATACATACATGCATTCATACATGATACGTACATGCATGCATGCATACATGAGGAAGGTTTTTTCTGTACAAAGATCTTCAAGAACTACAAAGCCGAAAAATCATCCATTTATTTGTGTATTTAACCAACACATGTGTGCTAAACTTATTACATGAGCAACATAAAGAAGATAAAATGTATGGGAATTAAATAATTAGAGAGGGATAAATCATTTAATCTTTTATGATTATAAACTTTAGTTTATATTTTTAGCGGTGTCTGTAAATTGGTTCTCGAAAGTTCTCCAAATGTTTTTTGGCTCTAGAAATAACCTTGAGTGTGTTAACTTGTGCATGCATGCAGGGAGAGGAGAAATCAGCAGCACAATACAAGTTACTGAGTCGAATGAGCTTCAAGTCCATTGAACAAAAGGGCGGCTTTAGAGCTACTGGTTTCGTCTATGGTGAGAAAAACTTGGATCAAAATGTCAAAAGTTGTATAGTAGTTAATAATGGCTAGCTGGTAATGTGTAACAAGTCTTTACTAGCTGCTTTATATAAATGAAACATGAGTGTCACACTTGTTACCACTTTTCTTGTTAGACACATTTATGAGGAGTTTAACTTTTTTTAAATGGTTTATTTTTGTTTTCCATTGTTGTAAAACATGTTTTACAAAACTTTTAGTTTCTTCATTATGGATGCATATATTCAAGTTAATGTCTTTGTCACGTATTTAGCGGTCTTTTTGTCGTGAGATACAGGTAAGGTTTGCTCTGATCTCACCCTCTGTATTTGTTTGTTTAGATTGATTCTTATGATTTATTTTTTTATAAGTTTGGTTAGTTTTGAGTTTTGACATGCCTATTGGTTTAAATTTGCAGGGTTGGTGGCATTGGAGAACATGGGGTTTATATCAAATGTATTGATTATGTTCACATACTTCATGAAAGATTTGAGCTTTAACATCCCTGGGGCTGCAAACACAGTCACAAACTTTATGGGCGCAACTTTCATACTCTCAATCGTCGGCGCCTTTGTTTCCGACACTTTAATTTCTAGATTCCTAACTGTTATAATTTTTGGAGTTGTTGAAATAGTGGTAAATAAACAACTGCTATATATAGCTAATTAAACACAAAAATAAACACAAAACCACAATGATATATTAATTTATCTGAACTGTACCATATGTGCATGATGACAGGCTTTTACGATCATGACGATTCAAGCTCATGCCAAGAGTCTGCATCCGAAGCCTTGTGGTGGCAAGGATAGTTGCATGGGAGGAACTATAGGACTAATGTTCTACACCTCACTCGCATTGTTAGCGTTAGGGTCCGGTGGTGTTAGAGGCGCCCTTGCTGCTTTTGGTGCAGACCAATTTGACACCTCCACACCAAAAGGACTCAAGGCCCAAGGAAGCTATTTCAACTGGCTGGTGTTAAGTACCACGTTGGGTGCCTCGGTGGGGGTGACCGGGTTCGTGTGGGTTAGCACGAATCACGGCTGGTGGTGGGGTTTTTGCTTAGCTACTATTGGGTCCTTCTTGGGGTTTAGTTTGTTTGTTGTGGGGAAGCCTTTTTACCGTATTCAAGTTCCAAAAGACAGCCCCTTCCTGAGTATAGGCCGGGTACGTCCTCTTTCTATATCGAGCTTTTTAGTCAGAGGGTCATTACTAGAACTATGGCTGATTGGCAACTGCTGAATGATTAAGTGCTGAATGGTTAAGAGGTCTGAATGATTAAGAGGCTCTATTAATAAGAGGGATATTGAGGTAGAACTTCAGGTGATGGTAAGTTTGGTATATGCCACATTCAGTTCTATTCAACATCTTTCAATCTCTTAACCATTCAGCACTTAACTGAACCATTCAGAGACTCTTTTTTTTATGAAACAAACGCTTGGAATGCTGAATCTGAATGATTAAGCACTGAACTGAACCATTAAGAGGTGAAAATTCGGATTTTACATAAAAACAAACAGCCCCTCGAGAATTCATATTTAACCAACATATGTGTTTAAATAAAAAACCATCAAGTTAAAAAAAAGTATAATTTTCGATTTTACACAGGTAATTGCACTAGCTGCTAACAACAGAAAGCTAAAACTACCTGAGAATTCGGATGAACTACACGAGAACAACGCACCAAAGGATTTTGGAAGCAGAAAGCTCTCGCGTACAAGTCAATTCTCGTACGTATTACTGCCCCATTGAACGGAAAACAATTTAAAAACCTTTAGAGACTTGAAATCACCTAAAATCATTATGTTTTATCTTTGACAGTTGGTTGGACAAAGCTGCAATTGTTCCAAATAACTCAAAACCAAGTGAACATGCACCATGGGAGGTATGCACTGTGACACAAGTGGAAGAAGTAAAGATCCTAATAAGAATGTTGCCTATTATACTAAGCACAGTTGTGATGAACACATGTTTAGCTCAACTGCAAACATTTTCGCAAGCCCAAGGCAATTTCATGAACCGAAAGATAGGAAAACTTGAATTTCCTGCAGGCTCAATTCCTGTGATCCCACTTGTCTTCATGACAGTTCTTCTTCCTGTATATGAGTTTTTATTCGTACCGTTTGCACGCAAATTCACAAAACATCCACAAGGCATCACTCAACTCCAACGTGTTGGTGTCGGGCTTGTTTTATCCGCCATTTCAATGGGAGTTGCAGGCATTGTGGAAGTAAAGAGACGAAACCAATCACGAATCAATATGCTTGAGCCTATTAGCCTCTTTTGGCTCTCTTTTCAGTATGGTATTTTTGGGATTGCTGATATGTTTACACTAGTGGGATTGCTTGAGTTTTTTTACAAAGAGGCTCCTGTTGGGATGCGATCACTTGCGACTTCGTTCACGTGGATATCAATGTCGTTCGGCTACTTTTTAAGTAGTGTGTTGGTGGATAGTGTCAATGCTGTTACAAAGAAAATTTCTCCAAGCAAAAAAGGTTGGGTTGATGGGATTCTTTTGGATAACATAAACTTGAATTTGTTTTACTGGTTTTTGGCTGTTCTTAGCTTGATAAACTTCGCTGTTTACTTGCTTTCGGCATGGTCGTATCAGTACAAAAAGGAAGATGATGGTCTTTTGGCAACTGAAATGGCGTCCACGGCTACAAGTATCGCCATGGTTAGTGTAAATGAAGAAGATATCACACATGAAGATGTTAAACATTGAACAAAAGATGAAGTTCATCTGCCCTTTTTGTTTCTCTTTTTGCTTTTGGTTTTTAAATATTTGGTTATGTTTTCTGAGAACCATAACACTATTTGAATTAATGTGATATTGTTGTTTCATTGGCAAGCTCAGGCGAGCATAGATGCATGTATGGTACCAAGTGTTTATTTTTTAGCATTTGCCAAAGCTAACATGTTTGTTTTGTAATGCGGACGCGTAGTCTAGCTTATTCATTTCACGGTGTTAACAAAGTGTTTATTATGTTGCGCGAAATGAATGCGCAGTCTGGTTTATTCACTTGTTGACAATGTTAACAATTGTTTATTGTGTAGCGCGGATACAAATCTACAAAACCAAATTAGTAAATACATATATGAGATATCTATCATATTATACAAAACATTTGGGAAGTTTCCATCAATTTTAAGAGTTCTTCATCCTTAAAACTAGATCTAAGGCCGGGCCGCGCGATGCAGCGGCCAGGTCGCACGGTCAGGTCTTGCGTATGTGACGTTGTCACATGCATTGAAAAAAAAGTTTCATTTCTCGTATGTTGCGGTGTAAAGTCGTAATGCGTCACATACTAAAAGACGGAGAAATATTCAAACTTGAAGGTCAAAACGATAATCAAGTCAAACCTAAAAGATTAAAGTCTTAAATATTAGAGTAGAATAAGAAGGGAAAGTCGTAAAATGGCTTTGTCATCAAAGGCCAAAACAATAATTAGTCAAAGTTAGAGATTAAAATCGTAAACACGTCAAAGTTAAAAAAATAACTTGAAAACGGAAGAATGGTAACGTTGTTAGACATAAATATAAATAAAGTATCACGTCTAGCACAATATATAACTTAACGTTGAAATGACAAAATAGTATAAAACACGTAACATATGTTGTTGGTTTATAAATCACACTAAAAAAAATAAGAAGAAAACGAATGTAAAAAAATGTTGAAATCAAGTGCTGAAGTGGGGAGTCGAACTCAAGTAAATTGGGTTCTAAATTGCAAGAATGGAATCAACTGATCTAGGCCAAACATTCCTTAACCATATCCAAAATAAGAGAATATATAGAATAGTTAATACAAGAAAAAGATAAAACTAAACAACAGACCTTCTTCTTTAATAAGTTTATAAATACAATATACAATCAATTTTATGGTGATCAATAATAAAAGTGACTATGGTATCAATTATGATGCTCATTCTCATTGATTTGATATTCTTTAAATAGGAAGATTAAAACTATCAAATAGGAAAAGATAATGACTAAATATATTCAAACGTATTTAAGGTAATGCAATATATATCTACTAATACCCCCCTTAGTTGTAGCGGCAGCAAGACGAACACATAAACTAGACCAGAAATTGAAATAACTGTCTCGGCAACCCCTTTGTAAAGATGTCGGCATACTGAGTGGAAGATGGAATGTATATCACCCGAACTTGTCCCAACTGAACATTTTCCCTAACAAAATGGATATCTATCTCAACATGCTTTGTTCGTTGATGTTGAATCGAATTGTGTGAAAAGTACACTGTGGATATGTTATCACAATAAACAATAGTTGTGCGTTTCAGTGGAGCCTGCAATTCTAGAAGTAGATTTTGAAACCACGTAGTTTCAGCAACCACATTTGCGAGCCCATATATTCTGCCTCGGCGTTGGAGAGAGAAATAGTCGGCAACCTCTTTGATGACCATGAGATAAGAGATTAACCTAAAAACACACAATATCCGTATGTGGAGTGACGAGAACCTGGGTAACCCCCTCAGTCGGCATCAAAGTAAGTTGTCAAGGTATGAACCTTTGATGGAACTAGGTTGATGCCATAATCATTGGTACCACTCAAGTACCGTAGCATACGCTTCATAAAAACAAAGTTAGGCTCCTGTGGTGCGTGCATAAACAAACATACATATTGCACTGCATATGTGATGTCGGGTCTGGTGAATGTAAGATATTGGAATGCTCCCGCAAGTGCTCGGTATAAGGTCCCATCCGAAAGAAGCGCCCCATTAGTGGCGCTTAACTTGGAATTCGTTTCATTAGGAGTGTTGGTTGGTGACACACATGTGTCGGATTTCGTGGGCCAACAATACTTGGGGTTGATGTATAAATACGGTTTCTTTGAGATCACCATGCAAGAAAGCATTTTTAACGTCCAGCTAATGGATTAGCCAAGAATTTGTTGCTGGTATAGTTTGTGTGTGTATCATAGCCGGTTTAACCACCAGGATAAAAGTATCCTCACAATCAATGTCAACTGTTTGCGACTTACCGTTGACAACCAACCTTGCCTTGTACCGTTGAAGTGTCCCATAAGATTTAAAACTATGTCAAAAATAACTGCATGCAACGAATTATTGAGTGGTTATTAGGACGAGGTACCAGTTCCCACGTATTATTATCCTGTAACGCTTTAAATTCAGTTTTTATGGCGTTGAACCAATTCGGATCCGACCGGGCTGTGGTATAGTTGGTTGGTGTATGAGAGATGGTGGTGGTATGTAGGTTGTAGCGTGGATAGTGTGACACCCTACCCGATTGCGGAAACACCGGGTTGTCAGAGAAATGGATATCTTTAGTAAACAAAGCACATGGTATACTTTCATTAAAGTCTAATAATGATTAGCATAAGTTTTGGAACATAAGTCTTAAATGGAAACGACAAAAGTAATAAACATAACAGTAACTGCAATAGTTTTTATTATTTATTTTAAGTCCAAGGCATCCCTATAGATATTAGATTTAAGATAAATAGTAAAAATAGTTAGTAATGTGATAAAAAACAATAAAAATTGATATATGTCCCTGGTTTCGAGCCTAGGTTCTTTATGCTCACAGCCAGACGCACAAACCAGAACCTGTCTTGTCTTTTTGTTTAAAATCCAAACAAAATTGGTTTAACATATTTAATACAAACACCCCTAAATTCCACCAAGAACCCTATCACTAGTTCCTAAATTACTTCCAATTGATTCAACGAAACTTGAAATTGATTGAGGGCTTTTAATGAGGACATGGTAACGAGCATTTTAACATAAAGAACTTACTTGATTACGCAAGAATTGAATTGAAGAGCGATGAAGAACAAGAATGCGATTGTGAAGAATCCAAACTTGTATCTAGAGGCTGTTAAAATCCAATTACACTTGCAGAATTACTCCTTATGATGCGACAAATGAAAGCCCTAAAGCAATTGCAGACTAAATCAATGATTTGATGATTTCCTGATGATGGAACAGGTTCGACAAAAGGTAATTACTTATGAAGTTTCCATGATTTTTGCTTGAAATTGAGATAATATAGAGCGAATACGAGAGCAGTAGAGTGAAATGGTCGATTCAATTTGGTTAATTGCTTTGGAAAACAGTTGAACGGCTTAGAACTTGATTACGAGTTGGAATAATTAATTCGGTGTTTAATTTGATGATTAAAGCTTGATTAATTATCATTTACATGTTCTAATCACTGCAAGGATCATTTTGTCGATTGGTATTTGTGGGTTTTAGAAAACAAAACCGAACATTATTAATTTGTATTCAGCTGTTTGTTTTGAGAATTATAATGTAATTAACATTGATCATAGGTTCAAGACATGACTAGGAACATTTTTCATGGACTTGATTTGGTTAGAATTGATTAAAAAGCCACATTTTTGTCTCGCCGAAGCTTGAGATTTTCCGGCCAAAGTGGTTGGAGTTCGCTAAATGGAAAAACGGGTTTGCGAGGGGTAAGGGCCTGGTTTGGGAATTATAAAGCTTATGCCCCTTGAGTTTGGTTTACTTATTAATAGGTTGATATAAGTTTTATTTCAACTTTAATACTTCACAACTTTAACCTAAAGTTAATTAAATTTCTATTTTAACTAGCTAACTTAACCGAGTTAACTCGTAATGTTTATCAAATTGACGTTTTTACATATTTACTTCGTTTTCAACGTTAAATGGTTATTTGTAGACTTAATAGTATTTAACTTGGATAATGATTATAAGATCTCTTTTATGAATTCAATCCATTTATTAAAAATGTGAAAAAACATACCGACATATTCAATTATATTAATAACAAACATTACATTTAACAAAAAAAAATACAAATAAATAAAAAATAGATAGATTTGGGTTCGAGTCGGGCATTCGGGTTCGAGTTTGGGGCAGATGCTATAGTTGGGTTTGGATAAGCCCGCACATCATATGGTGGTTGGAAGTTGCCGGTTATGTAGGTGGGGTTTTGTGGGTGGTCGTAGGTGATGTAGGTGAGGCTGTTTGGGTGGCCGATGGTGGTGCGGGTGGGTTGTTTTGTAAAACAGAGGTTGGGGAAGTAGTTAGTGATGTGGGTGTGTGTTGTGGAGTACGGTTTTTTGGTGGAGGAGGAGTAGGTACAACAATAGGAGGAGGGGTTTTTTTCGTAGTAAAGTTGGATAGGTTGTGGACATCATTAAAAATTGTAGGTTCATCAAGAAACTCGTATGAGTCCAGGAGTGATGGATCAATGAACGTAAAAGGAGGTCTCATCGAAAACAACATGATGAGAAATATTTATTTTTCCGGTGGCTTGATTATAGCAACGATACCCATGATGATCGGGTGGGTATCCAAGAAAAATTCACCGGACATATCGAGGATCAAATTTGTTTGAGGCGGTGGCTGATGTGTTTGGGTGGCATGCGCACCTGAAAAATCTTAAATGATCATAAAATTGACGATGAAAATAGAGTGTGGAGTGGCGTGTTGAAAAATTTAAGCGTTTGGTGGGTAATATGTTGTGTAAATATGCGCCATTGTGTAAATCTTCAACCCTAAAAGAAGGTGGTAAATGGGCATGGGAAGGCAAGGTGCGGATGAAAAAACCGTTTTTGCCACCTAAGTCACATTGAAACGATTTAATGTTCCAATTAAGTTGAGTTTTGATATACCGGTGAAATTTTGCAAAAATTGGTGAATGTTTCAGACTTGAATTTGTGTGAATAAGCCAAAAAAAGTATAAAGTTGTCAATTCGTACCATGTAGTATTTAATACCTTTTTTTCTTAGAATCGGTGAAGTCCACAAATCACAATGTATGATATCAAAAGGCCTAATCATAAAAGACATGGAATCATAAAATGTTAGTCGTTTGTTCTTAGCAACTTGACATGGGTGACATAAAGATGAAACAACTGTCTTATTACATGGAAGAAAAAAAACAAGTATGTAATAAATTTAAAATAGATTATACGGGATGGCCAAGATGATTATGCCAATGATCTTGATGGGAAGCAACAAGAGCAGATGCAATGGATGACGGTGTAAATGAGTAGAGCTCCCCCGAACTATTGTGGCGTGAAAGATGAACTTCAGTCTTGAGATCGTTCATAGTAAAACCATACATGTCAAATTCAACTATTGTATTCTGATTAGTATTAAATTTACGAAATGAAAACAGATTTTTAATGATGTCTGGTGTGTATAGGATCTTATTAAGGGTGTAGGTACGGGTTGGTGTAGGGTGGGTGTGATTGTCAGATCCGATAATTGGTATGGAATGTCCATTACCCAATAACTGAATTTAAAGGAAAGATTATAATTTTGTAGAAATCTTACCTGGATCCGAAGTGAGATGTGAGGAATAACCCGTATCCATATACCAATTCTGATCCGTGGAAGCAAGGTTAACTTGCTGCATTGTTTGAGCTAACTCATTTGGGCCATAGTCACCATAACCATTGTATCGAAAAATTTAATGTGGGCTGTTATTAAAAATTGCATTTGGGTTGTGTTGTAGAAGCTTGGTGGGCCAAATGAAGGGAAATCATGTGATGGACCATTACCAGGATTTGGGCCAGAATAATTTGAGTACTCGGCTGCTAGTTGCTGTTGAGAATTGGGACAACACTGATGAGCCTGTTGATTGTAGGTGGTGGTAGGATACAATGATGGGGGCATCTAAGAGTTTGGCCATTGATTTGTATTCCAAGTTCCTTGTTGTGGTGTAACGCAACCACGACCCCTTTGTTGCCGGCACCGCGACTGCGGGTGTTGTTGTTTCTTCCTCGGGTTTCCTGAAAATTTAGGTCATAGTTCTTGCCAAGATAGTTTGGGTTACCGGTTAGTGTTGTTATTGCTATTGTTACCAGAATTCTTATTATTTGAATGCTCACCGTGTGCGACTAATACCATAGATGATGATGAGTTTTGGCGATTTTAACGTTGATATTCTAGTTCTAGCATGTCTCTAGCATTATCCCAAGTTGGATTTTGTGGATTTATCATGGCACCTACGATCATATTTCTTTCGGAGGCCACGAACTAGTTGTAATACGAGGTCTGAGTCAGTAACTGGGTGATCCACGTCATCAAGTTGAGTAGCAAGATCTTTTAGTTTTTTGACACTATACCTCAAGGGATGCACATGATGTCAACTTCAAGTTGGTAAAAGCATATTGCAACGTGACGGCTCTAGTTCTTTTGTTGTTGAGAAATATGGCTTCGATTTTAGTCCATACATGGTAGGCGGTGGTATGCTTTTTTTTCAATGACCCAACCTAAGAGCTCATCTGAAGTAGTACTATAAATCCACTTTAAAACTAGCGAGTCAATTGAAAACCATTTTTAATATAGGGATTCGTCTCTTTTAGAGGCTTGGTTCCGTCAATATATGTGATCAGTTTGAAGGCATTGGCCTTTCACCCATGACGAATAACCGATCTTGATGTCGTCAAGCGTTCTAACTTTATTATTCATGTTGGTCACCATATATGCGGGATGGAGGGTGCTTTTGGCGTTGTTTTCATGGATGCCTTGATTCTGGCTTGTCTCCTGCCATCGAGACGACATTATGTTGGTGACGACAAAGGGTTGATTTTTAGGGTTTGGAAATTTAGGCTATGATACCATACAAATGTTTTTGGTATCAATTGTGATGTCTTTCTCATTGATTTGATATCCTTTAAATAGGGAGATTACAAACTATCAAATAGGAAAAGAGAATGTCTAAACATATTCAAACATATTTAAGGTAATGCAATATATTTTTTTTTTGAACAGCGAATGAGTCCCCCTGGACTATATGCTGCTGCGAGCACAGACCAGCTACCCAACAACCCATAGACAAAGAGCCGTAGGACGAGACTGATGTGGCTAAAACGACCTGTAAAAATAAATCTAATTTAAACTAACCTAGACTCTTACTAGACACTCAAATTTTACCCTGAAAACAACCTAGACCTAGACCACGTAACAAGCAAGTGTACCTATCGTGTGTAGAACAAACTCAGGAAGAACAGGAATCGAACCCTAGAGACACTATGAATAACAAGACTAGACTAACTTAGGATAAAAAAATAATTATACGATGGGGGGGGGGGGTTTAATTAAAAAGAAGAAATTGAAATAAAGAATTAAAAGTAATTAAACTAAGAGCTGCGGAAATGAACGAAAAGTGACTGACTTAAGATTACTGAATAATTGGAGAGACACTATCTAGATTGAATCCTAGTCGAGATAAATGAATGTAAAGAATGATTCAAAATTGAAGATGGATCGGTTTTCTAAAGATACAAACCCTAAGGAAGACTTAGTGGATCCCAGACCATTCACTGGGTGTGATCAAAATGACTCCTAAGATATGTGTTATGTCTACCGATGGCTAAGTTTTCTTTCCAGTCAACCTAGCAATATTAAAGTACCCGAGAGGTGTTGGACAACCTAGTCTAACATACCACAAAAATTACACATGCAAGAGGTGACACATTTATGGTTCAATTAAACATGATTAACAAAGATATTAAAGTTCCAGATTATAACCGTTTGTCAGTTATTTATCAACCTAGTATCTAATAACTAAGACTAATCAATTAACCTTTATCTTCCAATCTCCGGTTAAGATACACGTCAGTTTCTTATTCATTAAACATGCAATCCTTAGATTTTACTACGTCTAGTAAGATCCCTAGTAACCACAACCTAAAGGTACGTGTTAGATATGACAACCACGTTTGAAAGACATTCATAGGCAATCATAAAGGAATAACATGCATTCATAAACAGAAACTAACACATATATTCATCCAATTCAACCAAAAATATGTCCTTTACAATAATATTAAGCCATCCAATCAATATGAATCATTCAAACACCCAAGATCAACAACTATTCATCATCTAGATAGTGACTATGATTTAGTTACTCATAACTAATTCAAAACAGGAATTAAACTCAAAATTCATCATCCAAAACATCATGTTCAAATCAACAGACAATAAAGAAAGTTAATAGAACCCGAAATCAAGTATGTGAGTGATCCAAGCTTCACTCCTATGCTTCAATTGCTCTAGAATGCTCCAAATCGCCTATTCAGTTCGTCTTCAACCGCTTTTTCTTCTTAAAAACCGTAATTAGGGTTCAAAAACGACTTCAACATGCTTAAAGCAAGTTTTGCACGTCTGAGGGTCCGTCGCGCTGCGCGTAGCATTGCCTAATTACCCTCGCACAACGCGAATGGGTTAAAATGTTGATTTCTGACGCGGTGGCATTTTTTTAAATAAACTGAACTCTGAAATCTCTCGCGCTGCGCCTAGCAATACCCATATTCCCTCGCGCGACGCGACATGGTAATTTTTCCAGAAAATTTTCTTCTTTTTGTTGACTCGTCTGTCACTCGCAACACATCCGGAATCATAGTATTCTTCAATTTAGCACATTTCCACCTCCTTTTACTCAAAAACCTATAAAAACACAAAACATTAAGTAATAAACTAAAATGATACGAAATCTAAACTAAACGACTCGAAAAACATATAAAACGTGCACCGAAAATCGATGTATTTTGCAATACATCAAATATCCCCACACTTGACTCTTTTTCGTCCCTGAAAAAGCATTTCACCATAGATTCAAAATAAGGGACTTGAAACCGAACAGAACAAATTAAATTAAAGAATGAGTCTTGGTTATTGTTATGCAAAACATCCTAGTACTAGCAAATCGGGTCCCTTTATCATGTCAGCTATTACGTTCAAGTGAGCAAACTGGGTATGTCTAAAGGATCTCACACCTAGGAAACCACAAGTTACAAGTCTATAAAAGGAATAAGTCAAACCATTCTGGTTATTGTAACCGCTATAACCTGAAAAATTAACATATCTAATAGAAGCTCATATTCACATGTGAATCATAATAGAACGAAGTTTTGAACATTACGTAAATCTTTTGTTCACCTAGTGACTCTAGACCCACATATTCCACAACAACTCACAATTTGTCACTCCACACGGTTATTTTTCTAGGAACTAGTAAAAAGTGTACTAGTATTTTTCTGTAACGCTCAAATACCTAACCATGACACGACATTATCATAAGCTTGTAAATGAATCCAGTCTCCTCCAAATGACACATGAACAATGCATAAATCAAGTAGGTCTTTACCAGGGTTGTAATGTGGCTAGGGTTAAGGGTATGAATAACAAAGGGAAAACAAACGAAGGTGATTAGATGAACACGGTTTTACTTGGCCAACATGATAAACAAATGCTAAATAGAACAAAACCGGATCATACTATGGATTCATACTCTCTATAAACCACCAGCTAGAATCACTTTGCATCTCTTTTTTTTCCTTTCTCATCATTTTATCATCATTCATTCATTTTTTTACATCATATTTCAAATGAACTAACAACTTCACAGATACTTAGACACTAGCTTAACCGGTTCATCTAAACACACATGCCAAAACAGATAGGTTAAACAAACGAAAGGCTAAGGCTTACGGGTAATAAACAAAGAAAAATGGATAACAAAAAAGGCTCAGATGGGCTAAGTAGTGGATAACATTAAAGGTAAGGAAAAGACAGGCTTCAAACAAGGCTCAAATCCTAAGTGCCTCTATCACTTTTGTGCAAGTTCATTAGTCCATGGTCTCAACTAGTATATCCTAGACAAGTTCTAAAATGTGCATGCCATGCGGTAATCACTCAACCAAGCAGATGCATATAAAATGCATATAACTAACTATGAACCAAAAGGCTTACCTCACAAATTGAAACTGAAGGAAAAAGGCTATAAGTTGTGGAAAATCTGTAAGTCCATTATCCCTAGGTTACACCTTCAATTTACATGTTCATTTTATGGAATTTTATGGAGCGCCACTAACTTTTTAATTTATTTGCAAAAACAAAAGTAGTGTGCTAGGTTTGTGAGTAATAAGCTTCTATTCTATAGTTAGTTTAACAACCTGTAGGGGTGCTTACACTTGGCTTCTCGTTTCTCCTAAGATGAACACCCACAAGACCTCCCAGTTTTAATTAAGTAAATTAGGGACACTTGGGAGACCTTTCAACGCTAGTTGGATTAACCAAAAACTCATTCAATCAACCTATTATTTTATAATTTTTTTTATTTGACACTTTTAATTGACACTATATACAGACTCGAACGACAGTTACCCATCCCCACACTTGAGTATTGCATTGTCCCTAATGCAGAAATGGAAACCTGACCCAAACAACTAAAATAAGAAAAACGCAACCTAAAAACAAAGAACAAAGAAACGAAACAAAAAAAACAAAGATAAACTGGACAAGACTTAGCTGGTAAAGTATTGGAAGACTGTCATGTGCCAGTCTCATCCAGAAAACACCCTCCAATTCGAACGTGCTCAGCAAACAATTCCCAATCTCACAACGAACGAGAGCGGCTAGTCATTCAATCATTCTAAGCACATAAGCATAATAAATGATCATAATATAATAGTCATAACGTACCAAGTTCAAAATTCCAACCCAGCCGACCCATAACCATGAAGCATGTCTAACAATAATAAATACAGACAAAGATATCATAAAAACATCATAAAAGCCAAAAGATAACCGAATAAACTAGGCATGATCATCTTGCTGCCTCCCTCTCTGACTACTGATGCGGTGGTGGCTGATCTGCCCCACGAAAGAAGTCGGGAACATCCATGTGCATGTTCCTCATCATGTACCTCAAAGCCTCTGCATTTCCTCATCATGTACCTCCATGATAGTGCGCATATCAACAAAACCTGCATGCATTTGATCCTGTATCTGACCAAACCTGTAATCCATAGAATCATATAAACTATCTAAAGTCAGTGGCTCTGGGGCAGGCTCCCTACATGCATACTGATGTCCTGGTAGCTCTCTCCTATGCAGTGGTCTCTGTGAACGTGGAGGCAAACCCATATGCATAGCCTCGGCAGCGTCAGTCCCCTCAGGGGGGTGTACCTGTGGTCCCTCAATTGCATGCTCCCACTGTGGCGGCTCAATATACGTCCAAATTCCCGCTTTCCTCAGTTCTCTCGTACCAAAATATACAGTATTCGGACCCTTAATCATCAACTCTCTATCATATCTGTCAAACACAGCCAGACCTTCAGCAATCCGAGTGATATAAGGTCCCATATCCAATCATGCCCTAGCACCGCCACGCCTACCACTAGCAAATGACCATGCCAACAAACTAGCAAAATTAACTGTCCTACCCTCAACCATACACAGCATACAGAATAAATCCCTCAAAGTCACCTTATCTTCCCCAGACTTTCTAGCAATTATAGTGCAACTTAAGATTTTATGAATGTAGCTCAAGATTGGATCCTTGATATCTGTACCTACCATGGCCTTAGAATATGAAGCAGTAGAGATGGTAGACCAGAAAATTGCAAGGTCAGAATCATTCAAACAACACTCCTTTCGTACAGGGCCTTTGAATGCACCCCGCAAACCTGTAATAAACTCTGGGGTAGCTATCTCCTCTTGTGTATAGAAGCCAGTATGAACCACGAACTGTGGAATAGACATCTCATGTATATGCCTACCTAAAGCAAAAGATACCGCATCAGGCTCATTAAAACTACCATCATTCCAATGAAAAGTAGACAGAAACTCAATCGTGAGCTCTCCGTACTGTGGCCCATCACACTTCAATACCTCCTTCCATTTGCCCATAATCCATGTCTCAAGCTTGTCAAAATCATTCATCTGACTCAACAAAACCCAGTTCATATTCCGATGTTGCATCATACTAGTACTAATGAACTTAGCAGCTTTATTCCTCTCGTCAGACCCTAATTTAAACTGCAACAATGTATGTGCACCCAGATCAGTGGTGTGGGTCACTGGTATTACCTCACGTTCTTCATAAAAGATCTTTCTCCTCTTTCCGTACCATTGAGGTTGTTCCTGACCAGTTGGATCACCACGGGGTCGCTTTGGTCCCCTCTTTCTCTTTGATGGTCTTGCCTCTGACATGCCTGAAGATAGAAGTGAAAATAAATGAAGAAAGATGGAGTTGATGGTGGCTGTGGTGGTGTTTAGTGACCGGAGATTTGAGTGGTGAGGGTGAAGTGGAGGTGAAGTGAAGATGGAGGAGGAGGAAGGGTGGCAGTGGTGGTGCGACGACGTCGGCGGGTGAGGTGGTGGAGGGGCGGGTGAGGTGGTGGAGGGAGAAATGAGGATTAGGGCTTGAAAGTGGAAGAAAAGGGGAAAAATCCCATCAGGTGGGCCGTCGCGCGGCGCTACAAAAATAGAGAAAACCCCTCGCGCAGCGCGAGGGGCTGTAAGTTTTTGCCTGGTTTTTTTTTACCTACGCGCTGCGCGACAGAGTTAAGGGACCCCTCGCGCGACGCAAGAGGGGTGTTTTTTCAGAAAGTTTTCCTCCTTTTGACTTCCAACACTTAAAAAAATTTATGGGTTTTTCCCCCAAACCTCCCAAAAACCGTTTTTAAGCCATAGTTTACCGAATTACTCACCTGGAAACCGTTTTCTTCATATTTTCTCATTCATTCAACCATGATCTCCTGAAAAATGAACAATACCAAAACAAGCAAACCACGCGAAGTAAAACATACTTAAAAATGAAATAAAACAAAACGAACAAAGAAACAAATAACAAAGAAAATACATACTATACACTCGGGTGTTGTCCCAAGAACCCTTCATTCATCATCATTTCTTTGGAACCTCGACGAGTTCCACGTCCTCCTCGATGTTCTTTTCAACTGGACCACTTATGTAGTGCTTTAACCTATGACCGTTTACCTTCCAAGAAGCACCTAAATCATCTTGTAACTCAACAGTACCATAGGGAAAAACTTCTTTCACTTCAAAAGGTCCACTCCACCTAGACTTAAGTTTACCCGGGAATAGTTTCAAGCGAGAATTATATAACAAAACTCTATCCCTACACTTAAACTCCTTACTACCTCTCAACTTCCTGTCATGTAGTGTCTTGGTACGCTCCTTATAACTCCACGATCTATCATATGCCTCCTCCCTAAGCTCTTCTAACTCATGCAACTGGAGAAAGTGGTTCCTACCCGCTTTATACAAATCAAGATTGACTGTCTTCAATGCCCAATAGGCTCTATGTTCTAGCTCTACCGGTAAATGACACGTTTTTCCATAAATCATCCTAAAGGGTGTGGTTCCTATAGGTGTTTTATACGCAGTTTTGAAGGCCTAAAGCGCATCATCTAACTTATCAGACCAATCATTTCGGTTTGCTCCTACAGTTTTCTCCAAAATTCTCTTAATGCCCCTATTAGCATTCTCTACTTGCCCGCTAGTTTGAGGGTGATAAGCTGTGGATAACCTATGAGTGACCCATAACGTGCAAGTGTTTTCTCCATTTGGGCATTACAGAAGTGTGTCCCTCTATCACTAATCAAAGCCTTAGGAGTTCCAAACCTGGAAAATAACTTCCTAAGGAACTGAACCACTACACGACCGTCATTAGTGGGCAGAGCTTGAGCCTCCACCCACTTGGAAACATAATCAATGGCTACGAGGATGTAAAGATTCTTATGAGACATAGGGAAAGGTCCCATGAAGTCGATACCCCAGACATCAAACACTTCTACCACCTGAATAGGGTTCTGAGGCATCTCGTTACGAGTTGAAATATTACCGGACCTCTGACAAGCATCATAACTACTCACCAACTCGAGAGCATCCTTAAACACTGTCGGCCAATAGAAACTAGAATCTAAGACCTTCCTTGCGGTGTAACCGGAACCAAGATGACCTCCTGCTAGGCCTTGATGACAATGCTTAAGGATCTCTAATCCTTCCTCTCGACTAACACAACGCCTAATCACATTGTCAGCACCTATACGGAAAAGAAATGGCTCATCCCAGATATAGCGTTTGGCATCAGTAAAGAACTTCTTCCTTTGTTGGTGTGACATGCCTTTTATCACAGTTCCATCTGCTAAGAAGTTTGCCAAATCAGAGAACCATGGGAAACCTAGCTTCTCAGCTATTACAAACCCCAAAGACTCGTGAGGGAATCCATCTCCAATCGCCTCCTCACGCAACTCCTCTCTATTTAGATTCTCCAACCTAGAAAAGTGATCTGCTGCAACATTTTCCGCCCCCTTTTTATCCTTGATTTCTATATCAAACTCAGAAAGCAGAAGAACCCACCGTATAAGATGAGGTTTGGCATCTTTCTTTGCGAAAAGAAATCGCAATGCCGAATGATCAGTATAGACGATGGTCTTCGAAAGCACGAGATAGGAACGAAATTTATCAAATGCAAAGACAACTGCTAGAAGCTCCTTCTTAGTGATGGTGTAGTTCTCCTGAGCTTCATTGAGAGTCTTGCTCGCATAATAGATCGGGTGGAAGTGCTTGTCCTTCCTTTGGCCTAGAACAGCCCCGACTGCATAATCACTAGCATCACAAATGGGCTCAAAGGGTAAGCTCCAGTCGGGGGCCACTAGGATAGGAGCATTGGTCAACTTGTGACAACCCGCAATTTCAAGTTAACACCGTTAACTACTCTTTAACTATTCCGTTCAATATTTATTAAGTTTGGGGTTAGAGTTGCAAATAGCTAAACTAAACAATTAACTTAAAAACTAAATTAAATAACCTTGCATTGTATAAGGGCCAAAGGTGTAGTTAAAGTATTTAACCCAACCCTAATTGCCCACCCTCATCCCCATCTTCAGTTCTTCACCGACCAAACACACAACATCGAACAACAACACACAAACACCATCATCTTGTTCGATCTCTTCTACACACACATAAACATCATCATCAGGTCATCTTCCTCGGTCGATCTCCTCTCACTCTCGTCCCTCTCACTCTCGTCCCTCTCTTTGGTCGCTGGAAATCAGCAGCAGCCGCAACCTTCCTGTTTCCGATCGTCTCCTCCGTTTCTGATCTATGGTGAGATTTCTGAGTTATGTATTGTTCCATTAAAGGTTTTTGATTTTGGTTCGGCTTAATTGAGCAATTGCGTGTGTGTACAGTACCGGCCTGTATTTAATATGTATAAGAATTGCAACTGATTTCGTATATGTGTGTATAGCAGAAAAAAAATGATTATTGTGTGTATAGTTCCGACATGTATTTATGTATAAGCTCTTTGCTGTGATGTATATGAAAGTGGATTAACTGGGTGTGTGGTATGTAAATCTATATGAATGATGGATTGTGTTTGGTTGTATTAGCATATGTATATATGACGTTAACATAAGCAAAATGTGAAACAGTGAGAGTATGCATATATATACATATAAGAGGCAACAAAGATTGAATGTAGGTATGTATAATACAGTGTAGATTGCACATATGTATAGCAATATTATTAGAATTTATGTATATATGTGGCATCATGTGCGTATATTGCTGTAGAAATCCATATGTGTGCTGTTAAATAAATGAGAACGTATGGCGGGTGTATTGTATGTATATGTATAAAGTGCAGCATGTGTAATGGGCGATTCGTATGTGCTGAACTTGAACTAATATAAGTATGGGTTGAGTTGATCTGGATGATGAAACTATGATCGTAAATATGTATTGTGATGTATGTGTATAGGTATGTGTATATAGTGTCACAACAACATGTAGTGTGTTTGTATGGAATTGCGATGGTATGGCAGCATGATAGGTATATGTATATATGTATGTAGGTGTGTGCGTATGGGTATGTACATGGGTTCTGTATGTGTGTATATCAAATAACAATGATTAACAGCAAATGTATATAAGTATGAGACTGTTGTAGGAAAGCAGTAGGCATGTTAATTTACGTTCAAAACAGCAGCAATATGACTTAAATGTGCATGCATACGTGTATATACAACAGCTGTCAGCATGTCAAACGCGTGAAATATGTCTATGTGTATCTTATTGTATTTATGTGCACATAGAAACAATAGGATTCGAGTGTTGGTTACTTATATGTATGATCATGTATGGGTAAGTATATAACTTTAATAACATGAGAATATGTTATTGTAATGCATGTAGGTATAGAAGATTATATGTTATAGGTATGGATATTATATATGTGGCAAGCGTATGGTGATGTGAGTCGGGTTGATTTAATGATTTGAGGCGGGTTGATAAATGCAGGTATAAAGTATTAGTGTGTGACATGCGTGAAATATTGTGTGGTGTGATATTATTATCATAAGAAGCCGAACCAGCGAATACCATATTATATATATTACTTACATATTCCTGGTAAATAATACAGTAATTGAATAATTATTAAAGCAGGTCGTAGGGCGATCTAGGCTTTTGTTGCATTATTATGCTGTTTATTTGCTTTGCGCTTCAAATGTGAGTCTTTTTGCCCGCTTTTAAATCTTTTTCGGGGAGAAAACATACAAACGTTTTTACAACGCCTTCGGGCAACTATTTTACAGCGCCTTTGGACGGGCTGCATTTTTATACCTTCGGGCAAGATTCTATACGGCCGTTGGGCTGCATTTTTATACCTTCGGGTAGGGCCTTCGGGCAAGATTCTATACGGCCTTTGGGCTGCGTTTTATGCCTTCGGGCAGGGCCTTCGGGCAACTGTTTTGATAAACTAATTTCTATTGTCTAATGGCTTATTTTACTTGAGCATAAACGTTCCAACAAAAGTCCTTTCCTTTAGTTGAGATTATTAATATACAGTGGGTATAACGGGGAAATTTGAGTAGTACTACCGGGTTCGGCAGACCCCATCACGCTGGTAGGGATCCAGGTGGTGCAGATTGTCCTTGGAACTTTTGGTCATCTAGTTTGATGGCAGTAAGGCACAACACAACGTTCAGTTTAATCTCAACGTGCTCATGTAGTAAGCGAGGTGGTCTTGCAAACCAGCAATAGCAAATGAACTTTATCAGTTAAACTGTTTTGATATTTAAATACTTTTGTTAAATATCTCATTGAGCTCACCAACCATGTGTTGACCATTTTTAGTATGTTTTCTCAGGTGGCTAGGAGCTGTGCACGTAGGACATATCATGCATGAGTCGTTTACTTTATTTTGAACTTTTATTTACTTTGTTGGTTTTATTTAAAATAATTACCGGTTTTGTGCTAGACTATTGAGCACATGTTTTATACTGGAATTGTGCTAGACTATTGAGCATAAGTTTTATACTGGAATTGTGCTAGACTATTGAGCACAAGTTTTATTGGTTTGGTGCTAAACTGTTGAGCACAAGTTTATTTAAATAATTGGTTTGTTTAAAAGCTTCCGCTAAACTTTGAAAACTTACATTTTATACCCTGAGTTTTGGGATTTATGTCGAAGTTAAACTTTTGTTAAAATTTATTGAGTCAGTGTTACTGTAACTAATGGCTTGAGATCCTGATATGTCACACGCCTAACGGATACCCCGGTTGTGGAAAATTGAGGGTGTGACACAACTGCTCCTTAAGAAACTCGAAAGCCTTAAGACATTCCTTGTCGAAGACAAAAGGAACATCTTTCTCCAGAAGATGGGTCATAAGACGGGTGATCTTAGAAAAATCTCTAATGAACCTACGATAAAAACCGACATGACCTAAGAAACTACGAACGGATTTCACGTTAGTCGGTGGAGGGAGTCTAGTAATAGTATCCATCTTAGCTCGATTAACCTCTATACCTTCCCGCGAAATCTTATGCCCCAAAACAATTCCTTCTGTCACCATGAAGTGACACTTCTCCCAATTGAGCATAAGATCTGTCTCAATGCATCTCTGCAACATCCTCTTGAGGTTCTCTAGACACGAATCGAAGGAATCACCATAAACAGAGAAATCATCCATAAACACCTCCATGGACTTCTGAAGCATGTCCTGAAAAATTGCTACCATGCACATCTGGAAAGTAGCGAGCGCGTTACATAACCCAAACGGCATACGACGGTATGCAAAAGTCCCGTCGGGGCATGTGAAGGTGGTTTTCTGCTGATCCTCGGGTGCAATGGGGATCTGAAAGTAACCAGAGAAACCATCGAGAAAACAATAAAACTGCTGACCTGACAAACGTTCTAACATCTGATCTATGAAGGGGAGAAGGAAGTGGTCCTTCTTAGTGGCGTCATTCAGCCTCCTGTAATCGATGCAAACTCTCCACCCGATCACTGTTCGGGTAGGGATTAGCTCATTCTTCTCATTAATCACCACTGTCATCCCTCCCTTCTTCGGAACTACCTGCACCGGGCTAACCTAATCTGAGAATGGAATAGGATAAATGACTGCAACTTCAAGAAGCTTCTCTACCTCCTTCTTGACAACCTCCTACATCTTCGGGTTTAGCCTTCTCTGAGGCTGGACCACAGGCTTGTACTCATCTTCCATGAGTATTTTATGCGTGCAGAATGAAGGGTGGATACCCTTTATATCACTGAGTCGCCACACAATAGCCTCCTTATGTGCCTTGAGCACATCAATCAACCTCTCCTTCTCAACATCCGTTAACTTAGAAGAAATAATGACGGGAAAAGTGTTCTCACCACCCAAGAAGGCATACTCCAGGTGAGATGGGAGCTTCTTAAGCTCGCGGGGTGGTGGTTCTTCAACCGAGGGCTTCTCCATCTCCTCCTCGGGAAAATCATCAACAACGAAAAACTCAGCCTGCTCAACTGGCTCGCTCTTTGGGAGGACCTCATCATCAACTACCGGGTTCTCCTCATCCATCTCTTGTGAAGGCAGCAAGTCTGCTCCACAGATGTAGTCAAGACAATGATCCATGTGAGTAAAGAATGAATCAATGAAGTAAACGGAATCATCTTGAGCAGTCGAATTCTTCATAGCTTTTATGACATCAAAGGTGACTGCTTCATCCCCTACACGAAGTGTGATTTGACCGTCATAGACATCAATCAATGCCTTAGCGGTTCTCAGAAAGGGGCGCCCCAAAATGAGTGGGACCTGATCGTCAGCCTCCATGTCGATAATAACGAAATCCACGGGGAACACGAACTTATCCACTTTCACTAACAGGTTCTCCACAATGCCCCGTGGATATTTGACAGATCTATCTGCCAAGGAGATGCTCATGCGCGTTGGAGTCGGATCTCCCAGGTCTAGCTTTTGATAAAGAGAATATGGCATCAAGTTGATGCTAGCCCCAAGATCAGCCAACGCGTGGTTTACAGTAGCACCACCAAACAAACACGGGATAGTGAATATACCCGGATCTGCTAATTTCTCTGGTAGCTTACTTTGAACCACCGCAGAGCAGTGTGCATTAAGAGAACAGAAGATAAGTCCTCCAGCTTCTTCTTATTGGAAAGAAGATCCTTAAGGAATTTAGCATATCTAGGCATATGCTGAAGGGCCTCGATAAACGGAAGATTGACCTTAAGTTGCTTGAAAAGCTCTAAGAAATGTCCATAGTCCTTAGCATATTTTTGATTCTTCAGACGCTCAGGATATGGAACTCGAGTCAAATCTACCTCGGGAATCTTCTTCTCAACCTCCCTTATTCTTCTCAACAAACTCTCGTTCGATGCGGTACTTGCTGGGATTACCCTCTTTTGCGTCCCTCCGGGAGTCTCCATCTCTATTTCAGCATCCATCTCTTCTTCATCTTCAGGTGGTGTCACCTCTCTCTCTCCTCCTCTGCCACTACGAGTAGTCACGGCTTTGGCATGTGCGTTTTGGTTCGTGTAACTGTTAGCAGGGAATGGACCTATCTGGCTTTGATCTAACTTCTTGGAAACCTCACCTACGACACGCTGTAAATCTAGAAAAGCGGACTGCTGACTCTTAAGAAGGATATCGTGCTCATCTAAACGCTTTTGTGTGACCTGATCTCGACTCACTAACTAATTAAGCAACTGTGATTGATTTGTCAACAACTCCTCTATCTTCTTGATGCCATCACTACCACCACTTGAACTACTACCTACATCACCTCCAACATGTGGAGGGGGCTGCCTCTGCTGAAACCCCGGTGGGTTTCCTCCTGATCTCCAGCCAAAATTAGGGTGACCTCTCCACCCGTATGCTCCACCAGTACCTCTTCCTTGACCACCAACAAAATCTACCTGCTCTTGTGTCATCAACGGGCAATCTATGGTGTCATGTCCACCTCTACACATCTCACATTTGTTCACACTCATCTGAAGATTTTTTATATCTTTTCTAATAGCTTCAAGTGCAGCTGCCGTGCTAGTATCAGTGCTGACCTGATGGACACCCCTCGAGGACGTGGGGGCTCTAGCTTCAGGATTGGAATTCCTGGAATGTGGACTTTGCTGCTCAGCGAGTGCGAAACTTTCAAACATCTCCTCATACTCTTATGCGGTTTTCTTCTCCATGATGTGTCCACCGGCTGCAGTATTGAACATCTGCTGTGTGGGATATGTGAGACCATTGTAGAACTTTTCAATTAGTGCCCAATCAGTCAGGCCGTGTTGAGGGCACTTACTACGCAGCGTGTTGAATCGCTCCCACGCCATGTAGTATGTTTCATCAGGATCCATCTTGAAAGAGTGAATTTGTTCTCTAAGACGAGCTGCTTTGGATGGAGGATATTACTTCTTGAGGAATTTACCTTTAAGGTCCTCCCAAGTAGTGATGGAATCCTGGGATTGATTCTCAAGACAAATGGTAGCTCGAGCCTGCAGAGTAAATGGGAAGAGACGAAGGTAGATAGCCTCGTTCGATGCACGAGTAATGTTAAACGTATCGCAGATACGAATAAAGCGGGACACGTGTCCCGGTGCATCCTCATCAGCCAGTCCGTGGAACTGGGTGGCGTTTGTGATGGTGGACATCACATAAGATGGTATTTGCCAGTTGTTATTATTTGTGACATCAGGACAAGTGATAGGTGACCTACCACCAGTGATGCCAACACTGGCTCGCTCATGAACAGTGCGCCTTGCATTATCACCCATTTTAGTTAAATCAGGAAAAGAAATCGGACGTACCTTACTGGCTAGGATGGCTGCTAAACGCTCACGAAGTGCAGTGTACCTCTCGTGATACTCCCTCTCAGGTTCGGAAAATCCAGAAAACTCAGGGAAACCTTGTGACCTAGTGTGTGGCATGCACTGAAAAAGAAAGAATGAAAAATTTAGAAAAATGGAAATGAAACGAAATAAAGACTCTCAAGACACTAAGAAAGAAACTAAAATTAATGTTTATCCTAATAAAAGAAAAAAAAACTAGACTTGCTATTGCCAAGTGTCCCCGACAACGGCGCCAGGAAGAACAGACTCTCACTAGACACTCAAATTTTACCCTAAAAACAACCTAGACCTAGACCACGTAACAGACAAGTGTACCTATCGTGTGTAGAACAGACTCAGGAAGAACAGGAATCGAACCCTAGAGACACTATGAATAACAAGACTAGACTAACTTAGGATAAAAAAAAATAATTATACGATGGGGGGTTTAATTAAAAAGAAGAAATTGAAATAAAGAATTAAAAGTAATTAAACTAAGAGCTGCGAAAATGAACGAAAAGTGACTGACTTAAGATTACTGAATAATTGGAGAGACACTATCTAGATTGAATCCTAGTCGAGATAAATGAATGTAAAGAATGATTCAAAATTGAAGATGGATCGGTTTTCTAAAGATACAAACCCTAAGGAAGACTTAGTGGATCCCAGACCATTCACCGGGTGTGACCAAAATGACTCCTAAGATATGTGTTATGTCTACCGATGGCTAAGTTTTCTTTCCAGTCAACCTAGCAATATTAAAGTACCCGAGAGGTGTTGGACAACCTAGTCTAACATACCACAAACATTACACATGCAAGAGGTGACACATTTATGGTTCAATTAAACATGATTAACAAAGATATTAAAGTACCAGATTTTAACCGTTTGTCAGTTATTTATCAACCTAGTATCTAATAACTAAGACTAATCAATTAACCTTTATCTTCCAATCTCCGGTTAAGATACACATCAGTTTCTTATTCATTAAACATGCAATCCTTAGATTTTATTACGTCTAGTCAGATCCCTAGTAACCACAACCTAGGTACGTGTTAGATATGACAACCACATTTGAAAGACATTCATAGGCAATCATAAAGGAATAACATGCATTCATAAACAGAAACTAACACATATATTCATCCAATTCAACCAAAAATATGTCCTTTACAATAATATTAAACCATCCAATCAATTCGAATCATTCAAACACCCAAGATCAACAACTATTCATCATCTAGATAGTGACTATGATTTAGTTACTCATAACTAATTCAAAACAGGAATTAAACTCAAAATTCATCATCCAAAACATCATGTTCAAATCAACAAACAATAAAGAAAGTTAATAGAACCCGAAATCAAGTATGTGAGTGATCCAAGCTTCACTCCTATGCTTCAATTGCTCTAGAATGCTCCAAATCGCCTATTCAGTTCGTCTTCAACCGCTTTTTCTTCTTAAAAACCGTAATTAGGGTTCAAAAACGACTTCAACATGCTTAAAGCAAGTTTTGCACGTCTGAGGATCCGTCGCGCTGCGCGTAGCATTGCCTAACTACCCTCGCGCAACGCAAATGGGTTAAAATGTTGATTTCTAACGCGATGGCATTTTTGTAAATAAACTTGTTGGAATCGGTATGCCCAAGAGACATATAAAATTGATGTGGCTAGTACGTTATGATCCAAGTCGGGTCATACCCAATGACAAGCTAGATAAACACCGGGATATTTATTTTATCATATGATCTAAAATAAATATCAACACTTAGAATATTTAGAAATTGGGTTTCTAGATATTTGCACTTGTGTTAAAAATAAATTATATGGATGATTTATGTTATGAGAGAAAGAATCTTCTACAATGTTGTTTAAGTTGTTTAAATAACATTTAGGAGATATATTTTGCTACACCTTGTTTTAAATAAATAAAGAGAGAAAGAATATGAACAAAAAAAAAAAAATTGTTTTATTATAGGTGGGACCCACATGGGCCGCCCCCTTCCTCACTTGTCTCTCTTTTTGGTTTTGTTTTTATCAAGACATGCAAAAAAAGGGATAGTGTGTAAGACACACAACCTCTTGTCTTGTGGAAGACAATCTTTCTCCAATATAAAACACACACAAGTGTAAGAACAAAGTGGCTTCTTCCTCTCTTCCTTTTTCTTCTAAAACTTTCGGCCAAAAGAAAAGGAGCAACAAAGGGAGATTTTCAAAGTGTTAAATCCTAGCAAAAATGGTGTTTGTTGGAGGCTTGAGGGTATACAAGCTTGAGGTCTTCTCATTTGAAGATTTTCATTCAAGAATATCATCTTCTTCATCATAAAAGGTAGTATTCTAAACACCCTATGGTTGTGTTTGATAGTATGTGTTTCGTATATGGATCCGGACTTTGGGTTTTGCATGTTAAACGGGTTTAACAATCAACATATTAACAAGATTTTAAACTAATAATCCGCTGCGTTTTTCTATAAATTGGTTTATATGAACTTTGATAATCTTGTTAAAACCCAACAATGGTATCAGAGCCAGGTTATACGAATACATGCTTCATTAGATCCAAAATTTTCGGGTTTCATGGAGTGTTTTCACCATATGGCCGAAACTTTTGGGCCTTGGTTCCCTTGGATTTTCAAGATAATACTCACATGCATATGATTATCTTGAAAGTTTAAAGTCATTAAAATGGTTAGTTGCTTTGTTTGGACAAAACCCGAAATTTTCGGTTTTATATATATTAGGCCGAAAATTTCATGGGTTCAAAGGGAACCATTTTAAACTTATGTTAATACATATTTGGATATGCTTTTGAGTGTTTCATAACCTAGCCATAGACCTTGTGCATGTATGATTTTGTGTTGTGGTTTGAAATATGCAATATGGTTGTAATATTCTTTTATTTGGGTTTATAATCTTTTATTATTTCATATTGGTTTGTAATAATAAGTAGATTAGTTGTATTTCTTTTACTAGAAAAATGTATTAGGATATATTTTGTAAAAGAAGTTGGACAAAACTTTGGTTTTTGGTTTGGGCCATTTTAAGCCCAAATGGGCCTCATGGCTCAAGATTGGATTTAAGCCCAATATGGGATTCTAGCCTAATGACCCAAACCCAAGATTTGTAAGCCCAAAAGGGGCTGATTTGAAGGCCCAAAAGGAAGCCCAAATAAATGAAGAAACACAACACAAAAGATGGATACTTGAAGCATTCGGATGCGGGATCAAGTGGGAGTTCATCATTTCATGCCTTGTGTCATGTTGTCCCTTAAGAAAGACCTTTTTGGCACACTTGTTTCGGTTAGCAAGTGTAGCTAAAATTAGTTGGCTATGGTTATGGACTCATATATGGTTGTTTATGCATGTTTGGTTGTTATGATATTGTTTGTTATGATATTAGGATATTGATAGCTAACAACTATAACCGACAAACTTGCATCATTTTGATTCCTTAGAAATCATTAAGTAATAAAATTAATTTTATCAAAAGGTTAATGATTTCATAATAAAATGGGTTTATTAAAAGGAACTTTGAAATTTGGTTTTCAACTAAGTACCATACATTTGAATGCATGCAAATGAAAGGTACACATTTTGTTTTCCAATCTAGAATATAGAAAACAACAAAAATCCCTTTTGAATTTTTGGGGAACAAGTTTAACACCATCCTTTTATACAACACTCGAAACACTTGGGAACTCTATGTGGGATAAAGGTCACCTAACCACATTTAGAAAACTTGTGAGTTTGAGGTGGGTTTACAATATTTGTGGGATAAAGGTCACCTAACCACTTGTATGTGTAAACTCACATGTATGTATAAGTAGGACGACTTGAAATTGGAAACCATGTGAATAGGGTCACCGAAGCATGGCGTTCAATGGTGTTGATGGGATTAAACATGCCAACTAAACATAAGATGTTTAACCGATCCCATAAAGCTAGAAGTTGCAAAGGGTTGCAATTGCCAAACGTTGACTACCTTGTTAATTCAAATAATAGGATAAAGGTCACCTAACTACTATTTGAATGTAACGTTGGATTCTAGATTTTAATCTTTAATTGTCCAAGAGACACAAAAGGGTATTAAAGATTAAAATGTATTAATGATATTGAAAATACTAAATGTGAACTTTGTTAAACTATGTTGATGGCCGCAATCAACAATCCACCTAATGCAATTATCCCTCCCGTGCATAACCTATCACTAAGAACCATACATAGACAAGGATCGTCTCAATTACAAAAAAAATTCATGGATTGGTATCGAAGCTTGAGAATTGTTCTCAAGCAAGAAAAGAAATCCTACATTTTAGACGATCCTATTCCCGATGAACCTAGTATTGACGATGAAGATGCCTATAACGAATGGGTAAAAAGGCTTTACCGGTTCTCATGATCAATAACGATGGTAGCAAAAGAGGCATCACCCGGAACCTAAGGCAAAGGTTGCAAAGGTAAGGGTCAAGTCAATGGTAAGTTCAAAGGAAAAGCGAAAGCGGAACCACCCAAACCCAAGGAGAAGAAGCTAAAGGTTAGCTCGGAAGATCCGTGCTTTGGTTATGGTGAGATAGGACATTGGAAGAGGAATTGTCCAACCTATCTCAAGGAGTTGAAAGCTAAGAGGGATGCGGAGCAAACCTCGGGTACAACTTTCATGATCCATATTGATCTTAGTATTATTTCTTCTAACACATGGGTATTAGATACCGGATGTGGAACTCATATTGGCAATTTGTTGCAGGGGTTCAAAAGAAATAAGCTTTACAAGAAAGGAGATGCAAGTCTCTACAAGGGCGACGGAGCAAAAGTTGTAGTCGAAGCCCTAGGAGACTATGTTTTAAAACCTCCAAGTGGTTTGGAAGTAATTTTGAAAAATACTTTGTATGCTCCTAGTTTGACTAGGAACATTATCTCCGTTTCTCGTTTAAGACAATTTGGTTATGATTTTAAGTTTATTGACATTGGTATTTGTGTTTTCATGAATGATGTCTTTTATTTTAAAGCAATGCCGTCTAATGGCATTTATGAATTAGTTCATGACAAACACATCCTTTGATAACTCGTTGTACCAATCTAGCACCAAGGAGCTCAAAGTGGATTTGAGTAAGACCTATTTTGTCATTGACGTCTTGGTCACATAAACAAGGGTCGCATTCATATACTTCAAAATAATGGTCTTTTGAAAACAAATGAAGGTGATTCATTTGACAAATGTGAATCTTGTTTATTGGGAAAGATGACCAAGAAGCCCTTTAGTGGAACTAATGAAAGGGCGAAAGATTTATTAGGTATCATACATACGGATGTATGTGGTCCTTTTAAGACAATGACAAGAAATGGTGAAAGATACTTCATTACCCTTATCAATGACTATAGTCGTTATGGGTATGTGTACTTGTTAAGACACAAGGATGAAGCTTTTGAAATATTCAAAGTCTTCCAAAATGAAGTTCAAAAATCAACTCAATAGGACCATCAAAGTACTTCGTTCGGATAGAGGAGGTGAATACCTTAATGATGCTTTTCAAAATCATCTTAGGAGTTGTGAAATAATCTCACAACTCACTCCACCTGGAACACCGCAACATAATGGTGTGTCCGAAAGGAAGAATCGAACCTTATTGGATATGGTTCAATCTATGATGGCTGGAAGCACATTACCTCTATCATTTTGGGGTTTCGCATTGCTCTCTGCAGCCCATATTTTAAATATGGCCCGGACCAAGAAAGTGGACAAGACACCTTTTGAAATATGGAATGGAAGAGTTCCATCATTATCATATTTAAAGGTATGGGGTTGTGAGGCTTATGTCAAGAACAACACCCAAAACAAATTGGAAAGCCGATCCACTAAGTGTATCTTTGTAGGATATCCCAAAGACTCTATGGGATATTATTTCTACAACGCAACCGAGCAAAAAGTGTTTATTGCTCTAAAAGTTGAGTTCTTGGAAACTAAGTTCCTTACGGAAGGAACTAGTAGAACGGTGGAACTTGATGAGGATCGAGATCCACAAGCCGATACACGTTTGGTTGAAACTAGCATTCAACAAGAGGTTGTTGAAAATGATCAAATGGGTGATCAAGACACACATAACGTTCGTAGATCTGGTAAAAATAGTAATCCACCCGAAAAATATGGATTTTTCATTAATGGATTCTATGTGGTATATTCAAATGAACCCACCACATATCGAGATGCAATAGCACAATCCGATTGTGACAAATGGCTTGAAGCCATGAACGTTGAGATGCAATCCATGCATGACAACCAAGCATGGGACTTGGTTGAACCATCGCTTAACTCCAAACCGGTTGGAAGTAAGTGGGTTTTCAAGAAGAAAACCGATATGCATGGAAACTTGGATACTTACATAGCAAGGCTTGTAGCAAAAGTTTCACTCAAACTCAAGGGGTTGATTATGATGAGACTTTCTCACCTGTGGCAATGCTAAAGTCGATTAGGATATTATTTGCCATAGCCACATATTATGACTATGAGATTTGGCAAATGGATGTCAAAACCGCTTTCCTAAATGGACATCTTGAAGAAGATGTCTATATGATTCAGCCCGAAGGTTTTGCCAATCCACAATATCCTAATAAAGTATGCAAGTTAAAAAAAAAATCAGTCTACGGATTGAAACAAACATCTAGAAGTTGGAATCACCGTTTTGATGAAGAGATTAAAACCTTTGGATTCATCAAGAACGCTGATGAGGCTTGTGTGTATAAGAAAGCTAGTGGGAGCATCATCACTATTGTATGTCGATGACATACTGCTATTTGGGAATGACATTCCAACCATGGAAGGTGTTAAAGCCTGGCTTGGGAGTTGTTTTTCCATTAAGGATCTTGGTGAAGCCGCCTATATTCTGGGAATAAAGATCTATAGAGATAGATCAAGACGGTTGATAGGTTTAAATCAAAGTGCATACATTGATAAGATCTTGAAAAGGTTCAAGATGGAAAACTCTAAGAAAGGTTTGGTGCCTATTCCAAGAGGAACAATATTGAGTGCATCTCAATGTCCAAGCTCAAAGGATGAGCAAGAGAAAATGAAAGGAGTCCCATACGCATCTGCTATAGGATCCATCATGTATGCAATGATATGCACCAGACCGGACGTGTCATGCGCTTGGAGCATGACAAGTAGATACCAACAAAATCCGGGAAGTAGCCATTGGATGGCGGTTAAAAGTATATTGAAATATCTTAGAAGGACTAAAGATATGTTTCTAATATACGGTTCTGGTGAGGAAGAACTCGTTGTAAAAGGTTACACAGATGCGAGTTTCCAAACTAATCGAGATGATTCTCGATCACAATCGGGATACATTTTCATTATGAATGGTGGGGCAGTCTCTTGGAAGAGCTCAAAACAAGATGTGGTGGTCTTATCCACCACAAAATCGGAATACATAGCCGCCTCATTGGCAGCACAAGAAGCTGTGTGGATAAAGAAGTTCATTGCCGACCTAGGGGTGGTCCGTACCATTCAGGACCCCCTAGAGATCTTTTGTGATAACGAGGGTGCGATTGCTCAAATCAAGGAACCTCGTACACATCAAAAGACAAGGCACATTGAGCGGAGATTCAACTACATAAGGGATGAAGTTGAAAAGGGAAAAATATGTATCCGTAAAGTTCACACTGATCAAAATATTGCGGATCCACTCACGAAGCTCCTTGAAAGGCCAAAACATGAGAGTCATACTTGTGCCTTAGGACTTCGATATTCTAGTGATTGGATTTGATCTATTTTGTATTTGGATATCGGAACAATTGTTATTATGACTCATTCATATGATAATGGTTTATGATTATGACATTTTGAGTTATGTTCCTTTTAGCATGTTTAAATCCATGAATAAATTAATTATTCTAAATGTCCGTAGTCGATCATATTTGTGGGAACAAATATGAAAGTAAGACTATTATGAACTTGAATTGGTGGATATTCATAAGGCATGAATATAGAGCAAAGGAGTTGCTGCCATGGTTCATAAATATTTATGGGATATAAATATTGGACTGACCCGCTCTCAAATATTACTACATGGAGTCTATGTGACTGATCACAAGTAAAATTTGAGTAAAGGAGAATATCATAGTATCCTCTGACCTGAGATACATATTGGGTCTTGATATTCACTGAGTCTTATACTTTGACTTAATTCTTGTTGTTCTGAAACATGACAACACATAAGACTAAGCTCAGGTATAATTCTAAGTGGATGTGAGAGACGTATGTAATCAAGATGGAATTTGTCCCTCTTATTCGTTGAGAGTGAGATGTCTAAGGCCTGTAAAGTTAAATCAACAGAGAATGATCACTCTGTGTCTCTGGATTTGACATGACATCTGTGACAAAAGGATAAATGATTAATTCACCTAAATCATTTCAAGCAAGGGACTTGAAGGAGATGATGTTATTGAATGGCACTTAGTCATACGTATTAGGGGTAGCAAACCGTTGTTAGGCGGTATTTGCTGCTTGCATCAATTATCTATGTAACTTGTGCAAGTGGGAGATTGTTGGAATCGGTATGCCCAAGAGACATATAAAATTGATGTGGCTAGTACGTTATGATCCAAGTCGGGTCATACCCAATGACAAGCTAGACAAACACCGGGATATTTATTTTATCATATGATCTAAAATAAATATCAACACTTAGAATATTTAGAAATTGGGTTTCTAGATATTTGCACTTGTGTTAAAAATAAATTATATGGATGATTTATGTTATGAGAGAAAGAATCTTCTACAATGTTGTTTAAGTTGTTTAAATAACATTTAGGAGATATATTTTGCTACACCTTGTTTTAAATAAATAAAGAGAGAAAGAATATGAACAAAAAAAAAAAAAAATTGTTTTATTATAGGTGGGACCCACATGGGCCGCCCCCTTCCTCACTTGTCTCTCTTTTTGGTTTTGTTTTTATCAAGACATGCAAAAAAAGGGATAGTGTGTAAGACACACAACCTCTTGTCTTGTGGAAGACAATCTTTCTCCAATATAAAACACACACAAGTGTAAGAACAAAGTGGCTTCTTCCTCTCTTCCTTTTTCTTCTAAAACTTTCGGCCAAAAGAAAAGGAGCAACAAAGGGAGATTTTCAAAGTGTTAAATCCTAGCAAAAATGGTGTTTGTTGGAGGCTTGAGGGTATACAAGCTTGAGGTCTTCTCATTTGAAGATTTTCATTCAAGAATATCATCTTCTTCATCATGAAAGGTAGTATTCTAAACACCCTATGGTTGTGTTTGATAGTATGTGTTTCGTATATGGATCCGGACTTTGGGTTTTGCATGTTAAACGGGTTTAACAATCAACATATTAACAAGATTTTAAACTAATAATCCGCTGCGTTTTTCTATAAATTGGTTTATATGAACTTTGATAATCTTGTTAAAACCCAACAAAACTGAACTCTGAAATCTCTCGCGCTGCGCCTAGAAATACCCACATTTCCACCTCGTTTTACTCAAAAACCTATAAAAACACAAAGCATTAAGTAATAAACTAAAACGATACGAAATCTAAACTAAACGACTCGAAAAACATATAAAACGTGCACCGAAAATCAATGTATTTTACAATACATCAGAGACCAACCCCAGTTGACCTCACCAACCCCCTAAAGGAAACCCACATAATAAGAAAACCCCCTAACATAACTAGAACTTGAGACCTCTTAGAGGAACTCAAGTGCATCAAACTAGACAAATATCTTTTTTTAACCAATGATTACATCTTCCCCTAAAGAGTATTTACACTTTACCCTCACAAACAATATATTATATTATTTAATTTGGAAGTAAATGATTAAAATAAATGGAATTTAAACACAAGGTAAAAATATAACATTATAAAGCTAAATCATTGTCAAATAAAACCTTTATAGGTATATAGTTTTGTTTAGTTTTAATTTTTCTTTGGCTCGACAAAACATGACTTGGCTTGACCTTTTTAAATGCTACGCTCAAGCTTCATATTTTGAGGTTTTTTCTAATAGATATAAGCCGAACTAGCTCAACTTGCTCCACCTTTTGGTCATTTACATACTAATATGACAACGTCGGTGTATTTTTTTTATCTTTTAATTTTTTCTTTCTATTTATTAATTATTTAGTTTCATATTACTAAAGGTTTGTGCAGTGGAGTAGATGACTCCTCTACTATTTCAGACAGTCCCGTGTCTTGAGTTCGAATCTCAGTTCCTTCGTTCTTTTATGGTTTTTTTTACTTTCTGTTTGGGCTGACACGGTTTTTTTTTATTTTCCGTTTGGACTGACGCGTGTTGACGCCATGACTACGGTTTTTTTCCCTATTAATTCTGTTGGTTTTACTATGATTCTATCTTTTGGTTTGTCTCTGTTACCCAACACACTTTTTGGGTTTTTTCTTCCTTATTGTCTTATTGATGATCAACATATTTAGTAAAAATCTTTGTAGTGGTTGTTTTGTGTCTGTGTTAACATGTTAACATTTGTGTTAACATTAGTTGTTGGGCTTTTTTGGTTAATAATATCTTAACTTTCATTGTAAGCTTTATAATAATGCTTTATGATTAGTTTTGCTTTTTTTTAAATGTGTCGAAAGTATAAAAATTTCGTTATATTAATGCTTATGTTTTGTGTGCATATTATAGATATGTGTTTGGTATGTCTAAGGTATACTTTGCTTTTATTTTGCATATTATTAATAGGATGTTATTTTCTTTGTGTTACAATTTAGATAATATTTAAAGTACAATATTAGTTACCTTTGGATTTTTTTTATCTTTTGCTTCTTCTAAATATATATCCTAAGTTATAATTGTATTCGTAAATGTTTGTTTGGTAGAGTTGGATAAAGTTGTTTCTAAATTCTTGAGCGACCTAGGTTCGAGAAATTCCTACAACATTTTTTTTAAATTCTTTAACCCTATCTTTTCGTTTTTAGGTAATTGAGATATTGACCCTCAACTTTATAAACATTCAAGTTTAACCAATGAAATTTTTAATTTTAACACTCAACTTTCTAAGGACTAATGTTTCAAGTTGACCACTCGAAATGTCACCAACGTCATGTGTATAGTAAGTCACAAAAATGTCACGCCTGCGCATTGCACATGAGTATTACACGTTTGTGTCACCAACGTAATGTATGTAATTATGTCACAAATGTGTCGTGGGTATTACACTTTTACTATTTGTTGGCCAATAGAATGAAAATTATGATTATTCATAGTCAATAGTTAATATAACATTAATATTGACCAACAAGTAAAAGTTGGGATTGTTTAATCTAATAACTTTTTTTTTGTTTTGACATTACTAAATGGCAACGATACCCACCCAACTTTCTAGGCTTTTTACTTTTACCCCCTCAAGAAAACTTTGTTTTTACTTTTAATTTTCTTTTCCATGACATATAAACTTTCTAGGCTTTTTACTTTTATAATCACGTTTTAAGAAAAATTATTCTTCACAATTTTAATTTTTTTTCCATTGTTTTAATCTTCAAATTTAGCTCTATAATACGTTGTGACCTGCTTATCAAGTTTCTAAGTTTATATTAGACTATTTTTTATATCAAAAAATTACACAAAGCTGATTTCTTACGTTTTAATTTTCATAACCTAATATAATCTACCTCATGCCCTTCTTTATCAGTACTTAACCACGTCAGTGTCCCGCCGCAACGCGCGGGAACCTTCATAGTATAACCAATATTTATAAAATTGGGCCAAACAAGTCTTAAAGGTTCACTTGTTGAGCTAGCCTAAAAGAATTTAAGAACCGCATAAGAAGTTTAAGGTTATAGAAAATATCAATAGTAACATAGTTTAATTAATTGATCATTTGGTATAAAGGTTTTGATCTTAAACAATATTATTTTTATTGTGAAATTTAAATCATATCGTCAGGGCGACTCGCTATCTTCATTCCTGTTTATTTTGGCGATGGAAGCTCCTCCTCCATGATGAACAAAGACTCAAATACCGGAATATTTCATGGATTATCTTTACCAAATAACGAGCCAAAAATCTCTCATCTCTTGTTTGCCGACGACGTGATATTTGTGGGACAATGGTCCTTATCAAATAATATATTTTTTTTTTAATTTTTTTTTTAAGAACGTGAATAATTTTTTAACATTGACATTAAAGAATTTACAGCAAAGTGGCAGGTAAACGGGCAACAAGTTGTGCCGCCACCCCCTTTTGAATAGAAAAACCTAGCCTACTAAAGACAAAACCTTGGCCCTTAGGCGTCGAAACATTGCTATGAATGACTCGCTGGACCCTGGTCAAGAAGTTCACTGCCTCAGTGGCTAGGAAGCCAAATGTGTCAAACGCTAATGGGATAAAAACATGTTGATTCTCCAGGCATGCTTTCTCGTGTTTGGCGATCTTGCATGATTCCGCCTTTGACGCTGCCTGTCGTGCAACAAATCCATTGTCCCTGAGCGCAACCAAGGGGGACACTCCCGTAAGGTCCACACAAGCGTGTTTCCCCCCCGTCCAACCAAACACTAGAATATCAGCCGGCCTTAAAGTAGATCTCCCCTAAAAAAAATATAGCAAGAATTAGGGGCGTTCATTATTCGAATACCATTCGAATTATTCGAAATTCGATTCGAATCGAATTCGATTAAGGCCATTCGAAATCGACTTTCAGTCATTCGAATTCGATTCGAATAATTTTGTCGAATGTGGATCGAATACGAATATGATTTTCAGTATTCGCATTCGATTCGCCCAATTCGAATAAGAAATATATTTATTTTTTAATATATATTCTTAATATATCTACTTAGTTATCTATACATGAATATGATTTAATGGGCTTGAAGTAAGTTAAAAATACCCAAACCCAACCCATTACTCAATCTTAATTGTTGTTTCTGCATATGAACATGATTTGTTGCTGTGGCAGCTGCTTAATTGTTGTTTCTACATGTTTTAAACTTGTTTATAGTCTTTCCTTGTGTTGATTATGCAGTTTTAGACATTTTTTAACATGTTTTAGACTTGTTGATGTGCTAGTATTTTGCATATTTTTTGGGTGAAGCACCTTGTTTGGGTGATGTTTTAGACTTATGTTATGTTAGTGCAACATTTGTATTGTTATTTGATGTTTTTTTTATATTTTTTAAAGCGAATACATTCGAATCTATTCGAATTCGATTCGAATTCGAATAACTTAATCGAATCGAATACATAGATTTTTATTCGAATGTGGATCGAATACGAATACAGTTTTTAAAAGTCCCAATTCGACCAATTCGATTCGCCTAATTCGCCCAATTCGCATTCGATTCGAATGAACACCCCTAGCAAGAATAATGAGATGTTTTTATTTGGTAACATGGCTAAAGATGAACGTGGGAAAAAGCTGCTTGTACGGGGTAGGAGTAGAAGAGCAACGAATTAGTGCAACGGCCGGTATACATGAATGCAAAAGAGGCAAAATCACATTTCATTACCTTGGTGTACCGATTGGTGGAAACATGTACAAAACAAAGTAGTGAGATCTCGTTATTACAATCTTAATCCTTATAACATGATGAAAGCGAAGGTGGGGATGGGAAAAATGGTTTCCTTCTTGACGGATAAATGGACAGATTTTATATGCTCGAAGCAAATAACAAAGTCATTGTAAACGAGTATTATGAATTGATAAATGAAACTAGAACATAGAAATGGTGTTGGCTATCACAAGTACTATCAAGAAGGGAAAACATTGAGTTGGTTGATTGTGTTGAAATGCTCTATGAGCTATAGTGGCAAAATCAATTAAATGATTCATGGCATCCGAAAAATATAATTAATAGTGAGCAACTAACACAATTTTTTAAGAAGTGAACTTGAAAGATTTGAAGATGCATCACCACTGACAAAAAAATATAATAAAGTGAAATAATTGGGTCCAAACAAAAGTTAATACACTGATATGGATGGCAAACAAAAATAGGATAATCCATGGAGCATGTGTGCGCTTCATGTCAATTCTCTAGTCTCATATGGTGCATCATTGTTGCATGGCTCAAGATCGACCCTGTCTACGACTTATCTTTTAAGGACCTACTAAAGATATACGACGATATACAGCACTGGTCAGCAAAGGAGAAAGTAATACAAGCTGTGATTTATACATCTATTTAGCGTATATGGTTACAAAGGAACGAGGTGATAATTAAAATAAAGAACCATTCATAATGACGACAATCGGTTAAATAAAATCTACATCCTACTTATGGGTAAAACATCGATCTCAGATTCAAAATCTTGACCGGAAAGGATGGTGTTCCTTCAACTTTTAAATTTCACTCGTCCGATGTAATATGAATAAAAATAATAAAAAAAATGGTGGTATTGGTGATTATATTTGAGACTAACCACTTGCTAGATGAAGGTGTTGTTTGTTTTTTAAGAAAATGTCTTTCTGACCTCTTTTATCCGCGCGGCGCAGACCACCCGCAAACATTTTGATCTACGGTCTGCTTGTTTTTTAGAAGAAATTTCATTTAAAAATGTCTGGCGTCCTCTTCTTGAGGCAGACATGGACTAACATCTTCTCAACTCTTCTCAGCTCTTCTCATTCACGCCTATTCTCTGATCTCTCTTAAACCCCACATCTCCTCTCATTCACGATGTCCAGTCGTCACACCCCTCTCATCCAGCCACCAGCCACCGGTGACGTTGCACCCCATCCAGCCAACGTCCTCCTCACGTCCAGCCAGGGGCAGACCTAGATACAAGGGATGCGGTTATTCCCTATTAAAACACTTACTTTCATTTGAGGTTTTTTTTATATAATTTCAAAGCCCATTAAGCATCTGATTTTAAATACGAATATGCATAATACCCTTGTTAAACTCAAAAGGATAATAACTTTTCCATTAGTAGCCTACTTCATTTATTACAAGGATATAAAGTTTTAAGTTTGTTGATTATGTGTACTCATTTGTTAGAAATACAACAATTTCTCACTTATAGATGAGTATGTGACGGTACAAAATACTCATGTGAATGTTGATGCCGATGAAGACAAGGTTGAAGCACATGGTATTGCATCAGATTGGGAATATATGAGTCAGTTACGAGATGAAATTGCTGAACAGTTAATGCAACTTGTGGAATAGATGATTTAAAAAATGTTCATGGTTTTATGAATATTATTTCAGTGTTGTTTTGGTTTTATGAATATTATTTTGGATTAATTGCATATATACCCTTGAAACACCCCTTAAATGCATATATACCCATGTAAAAAGTTTAATTGCATATATACCCAATTTGTGGATATGACAAGATTTATAACTAACAAAACGCAAACAAAAATTCAAAAGCATTCGAATAATCCATAAGGAACGAGTAAAAATGCAATAGTAAACTAATTTACATAAATTTTATTTAATAAAATAAATTAAAATTGGGTAATTTTGCCAATTAAAAAGGTTTATAAGGGGAAATATGTAATTAAACTTTTTGGTTGGGTATACGTGTCATTAATGAAGTCTAGAAGGGGAAATATGACAATGATCCATTTCAGCAGACTGCAAAAGTAAAAAAAACAGTTTTCTTCTTGCAGAATTTAGAGGCTTGGTCCATATCTTCTTCTATAGATGTCTGCAGATGTGGTCTGCAGACCGCAAACATTTTCGCTCCTCCAACTGCTTGGGAGCTTACGGTTTCATATTCTATTTCACTCCCCGATGAAGGTTCTTTTCACCCTTCCCTCACAGTACTACTTCGCTATCGGTCACCCAAGAGTATTTAGACTTCAAAGGTGGTCCTTGCTGATTCACACGGGATTCCACGTGCCCCATGCTACTCGGGTCAGAGCGTAAGCTAGTGATGCTTTCGGCTACTGGACTTTCGTCATCTAGGGAGCATCATTCTACTGCTTCGTCTAGCAGCACGACGCTTGTATTGCTATCCCACAACCCCGTTTTCATGGTTTAGGTTGCTCCCATTTCGCTCGCTGCTACTACGAGAATCGCTTTTGCTTTCTTTTCCTCTAGCTACTAAGATGTTTCAGTTCACCAGGTTGTCTCTAGCCTGCCCATGGATTCAGCAACAGTTAAAAAGGTTAACCTATTTGGGAATCTCTGGATCTATGCTTATTTTCAACCTCCCGGAGCATTTCGTCGCTTACTATGCCCTTCCTCGTCTCTAGGTGCCTAGGTATCCACCGTAAGCCTTCCTAGTTTGAACCTCGCCCTTCATTTTAAGGCTATGCCATCCTAAGGTGCTGCTAAATGGAAGGATCTTATCAACCTTTACCTTCACAAGCGTAGATTTTTTTATTTTTTTTCTCGATCACGAATCATGTGGATTTCTCGTAAGACTGAGAGTAATAAAAAAATCAAATCGCATCATCTCTGTAATAGGTAAATGCCTCTTTTTCTCCTGAAGTTGTCGGAATTATTCGTAATAAGATATTGGTTACAATTGAAAATGTTTTATCAATAAAATTTCCATTTATTCCCGATCTAGACATAGGTATCAATCTATTCTATCATTGTTCTCATTACTTTTCGTGGGAAAATGATCACACAAGGAAAAGAATTCTACGAAATAGCATAAAAACATATTCATTATTAATTCTCATAAAAAAAAAGAAAAGACAAAAAGATATGGTTCGTCTACTCAATATTAAAAATGAAATATTCAAATTGTTCTTTTTTACATTACAAGAATTGATAAGAACTAAGAAATAAATATGGGAACCGGATTCGATTCCAGGGTTGTTGAATAGCTACAATTATATTCATCATTAATTATTATATTGATTAGGCGGCGAGAATTGTGTTTTAATTTATATTATTACTCACTACAGTTGGAATTATGGTTCTGATTATAGTGATAATTATATGTCTCATGATCACGGATAATTGAGATTTTTTGCTTATATGAGTTTTTCAGTACTTATGATCTCGAATATTTCAGATTTTTTGCTTATATGAGTTTTTTCAGTACTTCCATGATGGGATTAGTTACTAGTTCAAATTTGATACAAATTTATATCTTTTGGGAATTGGTTGGAATGTGTTCGTATCTATTAATAGGATTTTGGTTCACACGACCTATTGCAACAAAGGCTTGTCAAAAAACATGTGTAACTAATCGTGTTGATGATTTTGTATTTGTTACTTTGTGCGCTGTTCTATTATTTGTCGGTGCGATTGCTAAATCTGCATAATTTCCCCTTCATGTATGGTTACCTGATGCAATGGAAGGTCCGACTCCTATTTCGGCGCTTATACATGCTGCTTTGTTGGTAGCATCGAGAATTTTTCTTGTAGCTCGACTTGTGCCTCTTTTCATAGTCACCGAAGTAATATTATTCCCCCTAGTTGTTCAAAAAAATATCGCTAATTTATGACTATTTTACTGATCGACGACAATTATAAACTAAAATCCTAATTCATGTAAGGGGAAGGGAGGGGAGCTTACAATCTCTTCAAGTACCCTTACTCCTAACCAATAATACAATGTCACCTCACAAGTACCCTCATCTAACCTTCGCAGTCATTTTTAATGGCATCACTACCCTCATCTACCATCTTTAATTTTTAAATAAAAAACAATTAAAGATGCAAATAATAACTAAACTAACAATAACAATTATTTAAAATCAATTAACTTAGAAATAAAAACACATAATGTAAATAAACACCTAGTCTAACATCACAGAGCCCTAACAACTTATTATGAATCAACATGTGTGAAAGAGGATTTATACATCTCTTGGTAATCATACAACGTTTTCTTCATAACATCCATTTTGATGGCTCTAGGAAGCCTATTAACTTTGACATTAGTATACATGTGATTGAAGTTGGACATTTGAATGTTCAAATGCATCCACTTTAAAGGAACATGGTAAATTGTTCGGTTGTTGCCACCCTAAATAGTTGATTGTAAGCTTTAAGAACTCGATTTCAAAAACCATTACTTTTGTTACGGTCAAATGAAGTATGTAACCATGCGTTGGACAAATTTACTTCTTGAGCTATCGACCATGTTTGAAGATTACTAGAAGCTATGATTTGTGTATTGAGAGGTTTAATAGAGATTGAAATGTTATGTGCGTAGTATAAACAAATTGATTTTATATATAGTTTAGGGTTACGGAATTTAAATAATCACAACTTTCACATATTAGTCAATAATAATCTCACATTAATTATTGGTCATGAATAATCATAGCTTTCATTCTTTGTGGGAATCTCACTAGGCCGCTTATAAACGCCCATTACGTGAATAGGTCGAGGCTTCGAACTTGGTTATTGCTCTGCACCTTTTGATCATGACGATCTCACTATTACGCTATCGTCGTTTTAAAAAAGTTATGTAAGTATATAAAAATAGAACAACTTATATATGTTTTACATATGTCAAATTAGGATAACTAAATACAAGCATTTTAATCAATTAATATGTGAAAGAACATATTAATTGGATTTATATGATAACCTTAAATGTATCACCGGCACTAGATAAACTTTTAATTAATATCGCATAAAGGAATCTGAACCACAATATTTAAACCCATTAGCAACGATAAAACTACAAGTAATATTCGCTCCTCCTCCAATATTATAACTCCTTTGTGGTTTGTTCCCTTGCGGATAACTAAGTAACATCTTGTAGGACAACAATAATTGGATGCACATGCATTGTGGTCTACAATAATAAAGAATGAAGTAGGAAATGATATGATATATATAAAAATAATATATTTTTAGATTTATATGACGACCTTATATCGTAACTATATTATACTAATCATGGATGTTTAAGTAAATTATATTTGAGACTCGTGTAATAACGGGTTAAATGAATAAATGTATTTAAAAATAGAAATTTTTACATATTGTTTCTTTTTAACCTTCTTAATTACATATATTCACAACCCTTAATTTTTATTACCTATTTCCCCTTCTATTAAAAGTTGACATAATTACCCTTTATATCAATTTCCACAAATATATATATATATATATATATATATATATATATATATGTAAATGAGATTTAGACAAAACTTGTTATCGTTATATCAAATAACAAAGTTAGATCTGTGACGATCTTTAAGAAATAAGTTAATTGTAACGTCATTCAAAAAATAAAATAATATAAATAATTTGTAAACATAATGTTGATTCGATTTGGATTGAAATTAAAAGAAATATATAAATAATCATTTAATTAGTTCATTAATGGTAAAATATTAATTTAATTAATTAATTTTAATGGAATTGATAAATGTGTAAAATATGTGCCTAAGAAAAGAAAAATATGTAATTGATTTTTAGGGTTGGATAAATATGTAATAAAATAACTTAAGAAAAAAATATATGTAAATATCCCTTAAAAATAACATTCAACTTTGCATCTTTCAATTTTTTGGTAATTTATGGTATGCTATAATTTTATAATTTTGTATCATAATAAGGGGCGTTGTCCGCGCGTTACATTTAATGTCGTTGGTGGTTAAATTTCATTTACTAAGGACATAAGAGTGAAGATAAGGAAAACTAAAAACGTTTATTTTATGTGTGAAGGCCTTGGATCATTTTGTAATATTAGAAGCTAATGGGGTTGGTCGATCTATTGGGATTATCTTAGTCATTAACCCTAACCCTAGCTCTCTATAAAAAAATAATATTTGTTTAATATAATTTATTTGTTAAATCTACACATGTTGAAGTCATATGTAGGTTATGTTACTTACACATAACCTACACATGTGTAGGTAAACTTATACTTTAAATATGCATATGAAAATATTATTTTAATGATTTTTTTAGTTTATACATTACACACTTATGTGTAGGAAGTGAACTTAAAAAAAGAGTTAACTGCCTTTTTAATCCCTGACGTTTTTCTGTTTTTGTCATTTTCATCCATTAAAATTTTTTTGCCTACACTACTCTATTGTTTTTTATTTTTGCCATTTTCATCTACTTGGTTAACTCCGTTAGCCTACAATGTTAACTAAGCTCATGTTCATATTTTAAAGGGGGTAAGTTTTTTTTTTATTTTAAATCCCTTCAAACATATTTTAATATCGAACTATAAAATTCTAATCCACCCACTTTTGTTCTCTTCATCCACGTACTTATACTAATATAACTTATTATTATTATTATTATTTTTATTATTATTATTATTATTATTATTAATTATTATTATCATTACTATTACTATTACTACGCACAACACAAACCACTATATATATATTCATATTCTAATTCTTTTCCACCATACTTCTTAGAGATTAAAATAATAATTAAGTTAAAGTTAATGGCAAAGTAAAAAAAATTATTGGTGGGAAAGTCGAGTGGTGACACATGCCCAGCAGCGAGTGGTCATCAGTGGCCAACGGTAACAATGATTAAGATAATAATAATATTGATTACGATAATGATTTATGATAACGATAACGATAATATCAATATTAACAACAACAAAAACAATATATAATAATAATAATAATAATAATAATAATAATAATAATAATAATAATAATAATAATGGTAAATTACTATTTTGGTCTTTGGGGTTTGGTCAAAATAACTATTTTGGTTCAGGGGTACTACTGTCTTTTCACACAAATTTACCTGGAAATATGGATGACCATTAGTGGTGTGGACTGAAATATCAAGTTTGTGTGAAAACAGTGAATTAAAATAATAGAAAACAAACTATTAGACAAAATTCGTGATTTTAATCAAACATCGGGGACCAAAATAGTAATTTACCTTAATTTAAAATATGTTTTGAAGGGATTTAAATCTTAAAAAAAACCAACTAACCCCCTTTAAAAACATGAACATGAGCTTGGTTAACGGTTACACTAACGGAGTTAAGCAAATGGATTAAAATGGCATAAAATTAAAAACAATAGAGTAGTGTGGGCAATATTTTCTTAAATGGATGAAAATGACAAAAACATGAAAAACTTAGGGACTAAAATGGCATTTGACTCTAAAAAAAAACATTACTAAGTTTTTTTTAGTGATTTAGGTTTTTTCTTTTTCTTCTTGCAATATATGAGTCTTCTAAAATAAACTTAAAGAAATATATATGATAGTCATGTATAGGTCGGACTCACCGGCATGTTGGTGTTATATCTTTTGTTTTATTCTTTGTATTATTCTGTCTAGCGAACCTACGGGCGAATCTATAGTTTTGTTTATTATTCAGTTTTGGCGACCGGGCGAACCTATATTGTGCCCGGCGAAGCTGTTTGGTTCGCTTGATAGATTCGCTGTTAGCGAATCTATCAGTGAATCTATGGCTGAACTATATATTGTAATGTTTTCTCATTGCAATACAACTTTTGCATATTTTATCAAACCCTAAATCTATGTGTGTGACGGCTGGAAGTGCTAGGAGCATATTTTCATTATCTTTGTAGCTTGATTTCTTCTGGTTGTATCCATTTGATCTTGTTATTGATTGTTTGAGGTGTTTGGACTATAAAACTCTAAATCTAAGTGTGTTCTGTTGTTACAAATCATTATAGCACTGAAATCTCGATCTAGATGGACCAACAATATATATAGGGGATGGTTCATTTGAGAAGACTAAATATTGCGAGAAGAAAAAGAAATAGCTAAATTTTTCATTTTTTCAACCAAACACGTTTTTAACATACAAAAAAATTATAAAAATGCAATATTTATTCATTAACTTTGATATTCAAAAAATAAAATTGAATAAATTTCGTTTATTAGTTAAACCTACACATGTGGAAGTCATGTGTAGGTTATATATAATGTTACTTACACATAACCTACACATGTGTAGGTAAATTTAAAACGCTAAAAGTACATACGTAAAAATATTTTAATGATTTTTTTAGTTTATATCTTACACATTTGTATGTAGGAAGTGAATTCCTAAACCATTGATAAGTTTTTTTAGTGATTTAGGTTTCTTCTTTTTCTTCTTGCAATATATGAGTCTTCTCAAATGAAATTAATCCTATGTGTGTGTGTGTGTGTATTAGTTTAGTTCCTGCGCTATGATTAGTTAAAATGGTGATTTTAAGGAGGGCACATACGGTTCTAATTTGTTTCGTGAATAACCATGATAAAGCGAAACACAAAATTTATTTAAAAAAACTGTTTTTTAGTATAACAAAATAATGCTCAAAATAAAGAGAATTAAATGTTTAATTTTATGGTGTTGTTTTTTAATATAATTTTGTATAAAAATTTAAGTATGCTTATAAAATACTGAGATATTTAATTGTAGACTATTACGAACTTTATCCATAAGTTCCATTTTTATATCATATTAAATATAAACAGATCAATGTACACTTCTAATAGGAGAGGGTTGGAAATATAATTACTTTTAAACTTTTCAAATATTAGGGATTAAAATGTAACTATTAAATATTAAGTTATTTTTATGAGATAAATTCTCAAACGTTGTCACATAAGTCAATTAACTCTCAAACTAACACATAAGCAAATTATGTTTTCCTATATTACATTATATATATATATAAATATCATATTAATGTGTTTTAATCTTGTTGTAAACATCGAGTGATAATAGAACCGCCCTAGTAGCAGCATGTGGACGTATGCCATCTTTGGATAGAACCATGTTATAATATTGTGTTCTTATTTGTTTTTTTGTTTGTGATTGATTGTGTGCTTTCATTGTGCCAGTTTTCCCAACTACATGTATCATAGCTCTTTTAGGCTTGTTTTTTAAGTTGTTGTATAGATCGTGTGTTAGATTGGATCAATCATCACCCCTTCACCTTTGTTTTCTTGCGGAAAGGGGTTTATCCAAAACCCTTGTATTCAAGTTTCTATTAAAAAATAGGTGTTTGAAGCAGTTGTTTGTTGCCTAATCGATTAGGGACTGATCCCTTGAGTCATGACTGTTGACACTAGAAATGAGGATTAAGCTTGACATTCATCAGTTTGTAATTATTATTATTTATATGAAATGATATGTTGAGTTGATTCTAACTTATAATTTTTCAATGTGAAAAACATGAAAATATTCGATGTTTCAAAGTATAGAACCTTGGTAGATTTCAAATATGAAAAGGAACTCAAAAAGACCAAGCAAAAGACCAAGCTTCCAGGTCCTGAAGATGAGCATCTTGGCCTTTGAGGCTTGTCTACCTCTCTCGGAGGAGACCGTCGTCAATGTGATCCAGAATGACGTTCCGGAACGCCAAGCAGTTGACCGTGGAGTGGTTTGTGAAATTGTGCCACTTGCTGTATTCCTTATTACCGATTTATTCCTTTGGTTAGCGGTTTCTGATTTACTGGCAATTTGCCGCGATCGCGTAATATCCAATTCTCGATTCGTCAAATCGCCCTCTCTTGGGCACCGATTCTCTGGTATTGCTGGTCCTACTTTCCTCTGTAAAGTGAAGTATTGTAGCATCGATTAATGGTATTGTAGCATCGACTTATCAGAAGAAGGTTGAAGCCTCAAAAGGGAAGAAATACCGATTAAAGGAAGAAAAAAGATTGGTTGGAGATATCATTTAATATTGTAGCAAAGACTAAAGAAGAGAACAAAGCTTAATCGATGTCACTGATTAATGAACATCAACTAATGCCAGCACACAAAGAAATACAGGTCAGAGCTTAGTCGATGAAACCAACTATTGGTCATCGACTAATGAACAACGACATGCAAAGACAAATTAGAACTTAGTTGATGACACCGACTAATGGTCTAAGGCTTAGTCAATGACATCGACTAAAGTACAAAGACCACTGAAGGACTGACCAAGGCTTAGTAGATGGCATCGACTAAAGCACAACGACACCGACTAAGGAACTTTACTTGTACATTATCCTTTTATATTATAGGGGTAGTTTTGTTAGTACAATAGATATTGTGGCAAGCCTATATACAAAGATCATGCTCATAATTATGTAACTCGAACCCTTGCTATTATTAACAATTGCCATTTACGACTGCATTCGATACAAACAAAAATAAGCATACAAATATGATCTTGCATTTCAAACTTCATATCACAAACACTATTCTATAGGATATTCCTAAGACGAGGATTCTTAATTAGTATCGAAGCCTAGAATGGGATTCTCAGTTGGTGTCAGAGCCTTGGCTTAGATTAACATTTTGGTATAATTGATCTTGGCATCCCATGAAGAGGATTATCAGTTGGTATCAGAGCCTTGGCTTATTCTCTCCAAGAATTCGAACCACCCAATCTATTGTTTGTGTGATTTAAGGAAAAAAATAGTGTTAGATATGTGTTTGTCTTGCAAATCTATCATAGAAAACCAAAAATATCTATACAAATATGTCAAATATGAACATGTACTATTACTAGAGGGTTCTCATGAAAAACTGCACCTAATCTTATATTTGTACCAAGTTTTCTAGATTTGTTGCTTATCTACTCTAGGGTTGTAAAATGAGGTTTTTAACAACATTTCTATTTTACATTTCACCAGATCTGATCATAAAAATCATCAAAAACATCTGAAAAATGGTTTGTTGTTCATCGCCGTTACGTTTCTTAAAAATTAATTTTAAGATAAGATAACTGGTTTCGTATGTTAGAGCCGATTTTAACATAAATTTCTTTCATTTTCATCAAAATGTTCCGATTTCTTTGTTGAAATCTCAAACTGTTCAACTAGTTTAATACTTAGTGAAAACAAATCACTCAAAATCGGTTGGGAAGGAGAACAAAGCCTGCCTTAAAAGGGGGTGGAAACCTTTCCTACCATGACGTGTTTTAAAACCGTGAGGGGTGGACGCCGGAGAGCGTGTTGTTGGCAAAGCGAATAATACCATGGTGCGGTTTTGTTGGGCTGTTAGAGTATCCATGAATACTATCTTTGAAGAAAGGAATCCAATGTACCAAGAAACCATTTCTAGTGGTGAGGGTTAATAGGCAAGGCATATAACCTAATCTGGGCCCAAAGATTCCCCTCATATGGATAACGGTAGTATGCAACAGAAAATCTTGGATTTGACAGCGGATAATTACACCTTGATTATGTAACACCCCAACCCGGAGAGGGCTGACGTGTCACTATCACAGTACTCAGAATCAATAATAAATTCTATATTTACTAACTAGGTTAGAGACCCGTGTTTAACACGGGATTTGATAATAATAAAAATAATTAAAAATATCATATTTGTTGATTTTACATCGAACTGGTAAACGATGATAATGATTATAGAATGGATTTGATATTTTCCCTTAGATGTGTGGCTAGAATGAATTCATTCATATTATCAAAACCAATGTTTTTAAAACCGGACCGGAGAGTAAACCGGACGTTTTACCGGTTCATTGGTCGAACCGGTCAAACCGGATTTACAAACTGAATAGCATTATAAATAATAAAAATGTATATTTAAATATATAAAACTGAAAAGAGTATCACGTCTTTGTAATATAATGTTAAAATTGTTATCAAACATGATTTTTGGGTCTTGTTTTTTATGATTTTGAAGATTCTACCTTATTGGTTATTTATATGTACTCCTCTTTACAAGTAAATATAGGTTTGCTGATACATATACATCTGAACACATCTGAACGTAGTTAACATTTTGAATAGCAATCTTATATAACAAGTTGCATTAAAGCTCAGTTGGTATTTACATGAAATAAAAAACCAGTCAAGGTTTTGAGTTTGAACCAACATTTAGTTTGAGCTTAGCAATTATTTTTTCTATTAATTCTACTGTGTGATCATCCCACATCGACTAAAGGGTAAATTCCTACCCCTCTTCACATTTTATAAAATTTGTAACTTATCCCACATCGACCTGCAGATGAAATCTAAGGCCTTTCACATCTCTATAAATTAAACCAACACTCTCTTAATAAAATTTAACCCATTCTAAGTAAAACGGTTTGACCTGGTTGGGCGGTTGGACCCAGTCCTTTTCTAACCGGCTGGTTTTTTTGGGACCTGTTTTAAGGCTTGAACCGGACCGTGTTTCCTACCGGTTCCCGGTTGAACCGTTCGGTCTGGTCCGGGTTTAAAAACATTGATACAAAACTCTAATATTGTAAACATTAATTATAGCATGCCAAGTCAGCAAAAGTATTCTAATATTAGGCCAAGTAAGCAATTAAAAGCTAGATTTATTAAGAAGATGACACTTGGCAAGAATGGGTTTGGTTTATTATATTTTATAGACTAGTTGTTTTACAAAAGAAAAGTTACAAAGTCCTAACTTCTTATCATCAATTCTATTTCTCCGAATTCTCTAAAATCTCTATTGTTTTCTAGCACTCTTCACACATCCCAAAGATCCCCTTGATTACCTGCCATATAACAAAAAAAAAACACCAAAAAGAAATACGGCTGAGCCAAAAACGCTCAGTAACGGAAAGAACAATAGTAATAACACGACTAAAGGGGTAACGATTGTCAGAGTAACAAAGGTCAACGGAAGCAGCAGATACAAATGCATATGAAGCATAACAAATCCAGAACAGAATGCATACGGTTAACAAATCAAACTTCTCTGAAACAAATACTAAGTCACATATGCCGTATGGCCAGAAATACCCATCGAGCACAAAACAAATCAAAACTAATAGTGTAAACAAACCCGTCGGCTTGAGTACTGTGAGCTGTATGTGGGCAAACACCATCACTCACCAAAACTGAACAAAACAAAAATCTAGGATCGATCCATACGCCTCCCCAAATATCACTCATCGAGTGCCAGAAATATGGAGACGCCGTGAACCAGTCACACCGTCACGGAAAGTGCTACGTCATCGAATGCCCCAATGACGCACCGGCAGAATCCCTACCGGAGGCTAATTGCTCGGGTATCAGAGTCAAACAAATAACTTTCACAACAAAGTCTAAGCAAATGGTCTAATACAAATATCTCATATAGTTGCTATAATGGAACATGCGATAATGAGTACAATTATAATAAGTACCGCATGCGTGTCAAAGGCAAAAATAAGATTTCAAAACGAATTAATGGACATATCAAACGGTTCGACTCAAAAGAACAAATGATACTATGAAGTCAAAGTAAACGAATGCGTACTAAAAAGTAACGAAAACAAGAATTATACTATGATGATTGGGACACAGAATCCGTACCTTAGTTTCGCAAGACAAATAAACAAAGTCAAGTCTTCCTTGATAGATATACGAATCTACAGTTTAATTATATAATTAAACGAAAATCTAGTACGTAAACTTTTATTTCAAAATAAAAGTGAACATATATATTTGACGTAACTAAGCGATTTAGCAATGCATATATATATATATATATATACTTTCTTCTTTAAGTGTTTCTAAGGTCAATACAAATTTATTACTTATTTAAATCCTTTTTTTTTTTAAATCTTAAATTATTTAGAAATTCGAACTTAATAACGTTAGTATGCTTACTTCCAAAACCTGACGCTATTAAACATGGAGAAAAACAGAACATTCAATTTGCCATGTTAAAACATTCATGCATATTATTATTATGATCTATTGTTGCACTAAATCAAATGATTTTCTCCTTTTGAAAAGCATAGCTTGTTTTATTCGTAGAGGAAATTTACTCACTTATGACACCGTACCAAGTATATAGCAAATCACATGCAATATTTAACCCTTATTATTCACTTCATCTTCTTATTTAATATTTCATTATTTTCATAACCTACTTACCCAAACACAACGTAAATGGAGTTCATAGTTAGGTTCATAAGTACATATAGGAAGAAAACGGATCAATATCGATACCTTAGTTATGTCGGAGGTAGCAATATTGGATCGTTGTTGAACGATAGTCAATGGAGATACTCGCACAATTATTTCGTCAGTTGATAACGGTAGCGTTCAAGCGGTCAAACAACGAGGGTAATTAACAACGATTGAAAAGAACGTCGAATAATGGTGATGTAGCGTCGCCAGAGTTATTTAAGGTGATTGGCCAATGATGTTTGTTTCACAAAACCACCAAAGGCGATGAGGGTGATGGTACTTATTGGCTGCAAGTATTTTCTGTTTTTAGTCGTAGTTGCTTGGGGAAAAATATCCGTAAATCTCGTTTGGTAGGTTGAACATATAAGGAAAAAGTCACTTGACCGTAGATATTTGGATTGATAATCATCAATCTTTTAAATTCAAAATCTCATTCGGTGGTTTAGAAGGATAAGCTAATAAACAAACTTCTAATATTAATTTGGTGCAAGTTCTTTAAGGGATAATCATCAACCTTCAACGTGATTAGGAATTATTATTAAACCTTTAATTAGTTATTTATTATAATCATTTTTATTATTCGAAAGCATTTTCAGGTATTACAATTCTACCCTCCTAAAAAAATTTCGTCCTCGAAATTGCTTGGTACGGATAACTTAAGGAATACAGGATCTATAACACAACAAATGAAATATGTTTTACTAAGGAAACATGTACGGATTAGGTACTGAAACAGAACTGAACATATGACATCAACATGTAACTTTCAAGCATGTAGTTGAGAACTAGTTAGATAACTTAAAGCATATAACTGAAACCAAATGACCGGAACAAACCAACTTAGAGTCTTAAATATCAAAAGCAACTAAAATCAAATACGAAATACTTAATGTTAACGGAGTCGGATATTGAAAACGGATCACATCTTCTATCTTGCAAGTGACTTGATCATGCAACAGAGCAATCTACTGATCAGAAAGGCATGTTGCTAAAGATAAATAAGTCTTAACACACTTAGTGAGGCCTTATTCAAACAACAAAATCTTAGAAGCGCACATATGTACTGTAAATTCACGGTTAAGTTGATCAAGTTTAATCGTCAATTTACCTTACAGTTGTGCTCTAACTATCCTTCCATTATGAACTCTTAAGGCCCTTGATACTTTTACATAAGAAGACAGAGCCATGATGGACAATACGTGGAACAGATGCAAAACGCTAATTAGTGACAGACATGAAAACTAACATAGACATGTCAAGTTTAACGACATATGTAGCCTAGGTGAAAATCTACTGAAGCATATGTGGTAGCAAGGTCTTAACGCACTAACAAGTTCATCTAATGTCATACATACTTCAAGCGTGCCGCTTATCATTTCTAGAAGTCATCTCCTATGTCTACAGCGATAACAAACCCGTAGATAGAATCATATAATTCATCGTATCGGAAAAGTCATGAAGCAAAAAGGTACTAACTATTAACGAAATAAGGGACACTAACGAATATATCTAAAATCATATACGAAGAGTAATGAACATCGATCAAAAGGCGAGATCTTAACCCAACGTCTACCCATTACCTCACAAGTGTGTTATTAAAGTTTAAGTTTTCTACAGGAAAGAGCCTAGGCTCTGATACCATTTCTGTAACACCCCAACCCGGAGAGGGCTGACGTGTCACTATCACAGTACTCAGAATCAATAATAAATTCTATATTTACTAACTAGTTGTTTTACAAAAGAAAAGTTACAAAGTCCTAACTTCTTATCATCAATTCTATTTCTCCGAATTCTCTAAAATCTCTATTGTTTTCTAGCACTCTTCACACATCCCAAAGATCCCCTTGATTACCTGCCATATAACAAAAAAAAAAACACCAAAAAGAAATACGGCTGAGCCAAAAACGCTCAGTAACGGAAAGAACAATAGTAATAACACGACTAAAGGGGTAACGATTGTCAGAGTAACAAAGGTCAACGGAAGCAGCAGATACAAATGCATATGAAGCATAACAAATCCAGAACAGAATGCATACGGTTAACAAATCAAACTTCTCTGAAACAAATACTAAGTCACATATGCCGTATGGCCAGAAATACCCATCGAGCACAAAACAAATCAAAACTAATAGTGTAAACAAACCCGTCGGCTTGAGTACTGTGAGCTGTATGTGGGCAAACACCATCACTCACCAAAACTGAACAAAACAAAAATCTAGGATCGATCCATACGCCTCCCCAAATATCACTCATCGAGTGCCAGAAATATGGAGACGCCGTGAACCAGTCACACCGTCACGGAAAGTGCTACGTCATCGAATGCCCCAATGACGCACCGGCAGAATCCCTACCGGAGGCTAATTGCTCGGGTATCAGAGTCAAACAAATAACTTTCACAACAAAGTCTAAGCAAATGGTCTAATACAAATATCTCATATAGTTGCTATAATGGAACATGCGATAATGAGTACAATTATAATAAGTACCGCATGCGTGTCAAAGGCAAAAATAAGATTTCAAAACGAATTAATGGACATATCAAACGGTTCGACTCAAAAGAACAAATGATACTATGAAGTCAAAGTAAACGAATGCGTACTAAAAAGTAACGAAAACAAGAATTATACTATGATGATTGGGACACAGAATCCGTACCTTAGTTTCGCAAGACAAATAAACAAAGTCAAGTCTTCCTTGATAGATATACGAATCTACAGTTTAATTATATAATTAAACGAAAATCTAGTACGTAAACTTTTATTTCAAAATAAAAGTGAACATATATATTTGACGTAACTAAGCGATTTAGCAATGCATATATATATATATATATATATACTATCTTCTTTAAGTGTTTCTAAGGTCAATACAAATTTATTACTTATTTAAATCCTTTTTTTTTTTAAATCTTAAATTATTTAGAAATTCGAACTTAATAACGTTAGTATGCTTACTTCCAAAACCTGACGCTATTAAACATGGAGAAAAACAGAACATTCAATTTGCCATGTTAAAACATTCATGCATATTATTATTATGATCTATTGTTGCACTAAATCAAATGATTTTCTCCTTTTGAAAAGCATAGCTTGTTTTATTCGTAGAGGAAATTTACTCACTTATGACACCGTACCAAGTATATAGCAAATCACATGCAATATTTAACCCTTATTATTCACTTCATCTTCTTATTTAATATTTCATTATTTTCATAACCTACTTACCCAAACACAACGTAAATGGAGTTCATAGTTAGGTTCATAAGTACATATAGGAAGAAAACGGATCAATATCGATACCTTAGTTATGTCGGAGGTAGCAATATTGGATCGTTGTTGAACGATAGTCAATGGAGATACTCGCACAATTATTTCGTCAGTTGATAACGGTAGCGTTCAAGCGGTCAAACAACGAGGGTAATTAACAACGATTGAAAAGAACGTCGAATAATGGTGATGTAGCGTCGCCAGAGTTATTTAAGGTGATTGGCCAATGATGTTTGTTTCACAAAACCACCAAAGGCGATGAGGGTGATGGTACTTATTGGCTGCAAGTATTTTCTGTTTTTAGTCGTAGTTGCTTGGGGAAAAATATCCGTAAATCTCGTTTGGTAGGTTGAACATATAAGGAAAAAGTCACTTGACCGTAGATATTTGGATTGATAATCATCAATCTTTTAAATTCAAAATCTCATTCGGTGGTTTAGAAGGATAAGCTAATAAACAAACTTCTAATATTAATTTGGTGCAAGTTCTTTAAGGGATAATCATCAACCTTCAACGTGATTAGGAATTATTATTAAACCTTTAATTAGTTATTTATTATAATCATTTTTATTATTCGAAAGCATTTTCAGGTATTACAGATTAGCTCAATAGTGGATCTTGAAAATGAGAACATTATATTAAGGGATCAAACAGCAAGAGTAGTTGTTCTAGAATAAGAGAAGAGACTGCTGAGAAATCGTGTTTCTTGTGAAACATAGGCCGCTTTTAAAAGTTTTAATAAAAAAGGATTGAATATTGCTTAAATTATTTAAGTAGGCGTAGTTGGGGTTAAATGTATCAATACTAGTCAACAATCGTATTACGACCCCATCCTGAGAATTGTGAAGTTGACATAATCAGTATTCGTTACCTACCTACATAGCCATTCTAGTGGAAAGTGCTTGTCGATTCACTAAGTTCTGGTGAACCATGATCTTATTCCTTGATAAAAGAATTTTTGGAATTGCGTCAAAAATTAATTTAGGATTTAAATACTTTGTAGATATCTAATACCACATTCACTCCTTAGTTTTCTTCCGATATCTTCTCTGAAAATTTTGATCTTTTTGGATTGGTAAACATGTGTGTACTTTCCTTATACTAGATCTGGATGCGTGATTTTTTAAAACATGTTAACAAAGACTTACAAAATGGTGAATCATTCTAACCTTCAAATACGGTTCCCAGAGATCTACCTGTGAATCGCATTCTTTGCAATTCTTTATCTCAAGAGCAAAGATCCGATACCATTTGTTAGTCCCGAAAATCAGTGAATCTGCCACAAATGAACTAATCGTATGGAATTTGATTAGAACACGATGAACACGAAGAATCACTTAATAAACTAGTAATATCTGATAACAAATACCGACTCTAGGAAAAACCAACTGGCAAACCATACAAACTGAAGTAGCAACCTTCAAATGAAAATGAAGTGAACTATTTATAGGGTTTCGTTTACACATATGTGTATGTGTATACACATAAAAGTGTGTACACAATTTATGTACATGTATACACATTGATGTGTGTGCATGTATACGCATATATGTGAGTACAATGTACACACATGTGTACATTGTATACACCTTTGTGTTCTTAGTGCTATCATAACCCAAAATCGTTGATTAAAGCGCCTTGCTCGTTCATTGATACGTCGTTCTAACCTTATGGATCCTTACAGTGGTTAACCGTTTATATAGTAACTTATGAACTTTGCAAGATAATTAAAGAATACTTTGAAAGCTATATTATGTGCCAAATGTTACATTGAATCTTTCACTGTATTGCTTGTGTTTGATCTTAACAATCTTACAAGGATCCGCACTTGTAAATATTGTGATTCATAGAACTTGTATAGCAGGATCCAACAATGACTATACACCATAGTTTGAGATACAAATACTTAAGCCAATACAGTGAAAATGTTCCGAGTCAAGCAATGTCTATTAACAATGAAATGTACAAACAATAGTTACATTAGATGAAAAATATCTATAAACTATGAAATTTAACTATGTGTAATTAATGACACGTGGATAAATAAACTCAATGAACTGTGAGATGTGACTAAGTATATTACGATACACATGAACAAACTTTATGAAGTGAGACATGTGACTAATTGTAATTACATGCGGATGAACAAAGTCTATGAAATGTAAAATGTGACTAAGTATAGTAATATGTGGATGGATAAACTCAATGAACTGTGAAATGTGACTAAATGTAATCGCATGTGAATGAAAAAACCCATGAACTGTGAAAGGTGACTAAGTATGGTCATATGCAGATGAAATGTCATCTACTGATGGGGAATTCTGATGCGGATTAACAATCTGTGATACATGTGAAGTAGATGCATATGAACAATTTGAGAATTTGGCTAAGTGTGGGGATATGTACAAGGTAACCATGTGCAGAGGGGTAACATTAGGTGTGGATGGTCTTGACATCATCATATTTTAGTTAAGTATGAGAATGTGAATAAGCAAGTAGATATGAATGGGCAATCCATATACGAATGAGAAATCACATGCGAATGAGCAATTTGTGAACTAATGGCTACTATGATATTCGACTATAAGTAACCAACATTGTATTAGGTTTATAACATGAGCCATATCATAACATATTCAAGATGTAACCTTTGATATGAAACATTATAGATCTATGAACATATGCACATTATGTATGCCTATCGTTCCTAAAACAGTGAGAAAACATGTAAAAGTAGGGATATAGAACGCACCTTGATAGAATTTAAAAAAGCATTTGAATGAAGGTTTTTCATATTGAAAACTATAAAAAAATCATACAGGAATCCTTTCAAAAGGATATCTAAGAATAATTTCATGCTTAGTTCTATGTGTTTGGATGATATTGTGGTGTCATAACCTTACCTTTAAGCTTGTTATGAACTTTCTTTCTATAGAATCAATTTTTTTCCCTTTTTGCATCACACCCTTACCAAGATGGAAACACGAGTGTGTAACCTAATATTAGGAACACAGCAAAGTAGTACGTGGAAGCGAATCAACACACACGAACACAAGTGAATATCATACAGAAAACATAAATTAAAGAACACGAGGATTTATATTGGTTCGGCCGATGCAACCTACATCACTTGTTGTAACTAGTTGCTTTCTATTAAGCTCTATACAAACATTACAAGCACATGACGGGGGTATATATAGATAATAGTTAGGTTAAAAAACTTGCGGACTAAGAAAACCTATCGGGACTTGTCCCACATCTCCTAATTTCAAACACCCAATTGCCCAATAATCCATTGACTTCATAAACCCAAGAATATCCAACTTGAAGGCCATGCAAATACTCTAGCCCGCCATCAAGCATACAGTAACCCTCTCATCCAGTAACTTTAGTAATCTTTAACAACAAGTCTTCCATGTATATAGTTCCAATAAACAAGTTAGGACTCAAGTCATACCCCCTAGTTGCAGCGACCCCTTTATCGCTAAGTATCAAAAAATTTAGTTGAAGCTCCCTCAAGCTCTGGCTCAGTCGTGACAAATCTTGTCAACGACCAATCCTCTGTGTCAACCGATTTACCTACTCCACTAGAACCATAGATGCATAGAGGAACACTGACACTCTCAAAACTCAACAAACAATTCTCAAGAGAGAATTTTCTAGTCATAATCCTCAAAACCCTATTTTCAACTCATATGGTTACACACTTGTAATCACACATTTCATAACCTATCTTTGATTATGATTACACAAATTCATTATAATATAACCTTTTCACATATAAACAATAGCTTTGATCATGCATTGACTTTCATAACCGTATTGATTTGAAAAGTCTCATCTTACATTTGACAACAAATAGTATCCATTTTCCACTTGTCCTAGTGTAGTTTTGGCAAATTGGAGTTCAAATCTCAATTATTATCGGTTACTCAAATCATTTTTATCACTAAATTAAATTAAACAAAAATATAATGAATAAATAAAAATTCTTAAACCTATGAACATACTAGCCTAAAATGTTTTTATACAAATCTTGCAGGGAAAAAAACAATAGTAGGAAAAAAATAAAGTCTCTCCATCACATCATAAACACCAATATAAATAATGATGTTGATTAGCAATAATGATTACAATAAATAATAACTTTGTATTATAAAATAATGTAGAATATGAATGCAATTTAAATATTGTGGAATTTTATCTTTTGCTTGAAAATGAATCAAAATAAAAATAAAATAAAATAAATTGACAAATCCTATTTACACGACTTTAAGATAAACAAAGAACACTCTCTAGAAGGATCAAACCAGTTTGAAGTTTGAATTTGCAAGTCGACTAAAATTGTCCATATGTTGTTGCAATCCTTTGTAAATTCTTGTTGTAAGTATCCACACTTTGTTGCCCATGATACACTTCATTATTATTAACAATGAAACCCACTTCTGGTTTAGTCTCAATCGATGTTTTCCCCGTAAAAAATGAAAGATATTGATCGTTCCATTTCATGTAATCTTGTTCTCCTTCGACACCATTAATTTGGTTTTGAGTTTTGATGCCATCAGTCAACCCCCATGGATGATTATACCCGTTGTTCGTAGGAAAAAAACCATTAGTATTAGTATTACTGTTACTATTACTGTTACTATTACTCCCCCAGTTATTCTGGTTTCGTGGTGAGATGGAGACTAATGGATTGGATATTGAAGTGTTATATTCCGTGATCAACTCGGACGACGACTTTGCATCAGTATTAAAGAAAAGATCGGCTGGTTCAGACGGTGGTTGTTGGGTGTAACCGAATGGAAGAAATCCTGCGAGTTGATGGTGAGAATCCGGTTTCTTGAGTAAAGTATTCTCGTGAGTTGATACGAATCTATTGAGAAAGAATTCATGTGTGGCTGGCGGAGAAGTGTCGATGAGCGGGTATGATGTTGTTGAAGCTTTCTCGTCGAGGTTATACGAGTCTTGTGAGTTCTTGTCGTTGCTTACAGATGGAGCTTTATGATGATCGTCGGTGTTGACCTCTGAAAGCGGTTTATGAGTGTTGGGATCGATCCCTCTTTGTCTCAACTTTTTCTTGATTGAGGAGTTCCATAAGTTTTTTATTTCGTTATCCGTTCTTCCCGGTAACTGAGCTGCAATCTGAGACCATCTAAATACAATAGTCTATTAACACGTAGTTTAAACAAATATATATACTTAGAAAATACTACAAGATCATAGAGTAGAGTCTCTAGGTCTTGTAAGAACTTAAAGTACAATTTAGTTACATATCCCAAAGAATAAACAAAATGATTCTAGAGACCAAGTGAACTATACATACATGTTTCCAAAAACATGAAACAATAAAATTGAGGGGTTTAGACTTTCACTAAATCAAAATTTGTTAGTCGGTGGCTAGTTCAAGTCATGCATTTTTAAAACAAAAACTTTCACTTTTCATATATATAGAAAACTGACAAATTATAACGACCAGGAGTAAACAGACCCTTTTGACTTTCTAGGATAGACGGATCAAAACAACAAATACAAATGAATGATTACTTACTTGTTACCTAAAACCGCATGTAACTCGATGATTAGTTTCTCTTCTTGTTGAGAAAATGTGCCTCGTTTCAAGTCAGGTCGCAAGTAGTTAATCCAACGAAGCCGACAACTTTTCCCACATCTTTCAAGACCAGCAAGTTTAGGGACTGAACTCCAGCAACCATGGCCAAATTTGGTGATGTGTTTGATAAGTTTTTCATCTTCTTCAGGGGACCAAAGACCTTTTCTAAGCTTTTGTTTATAACAACATGAATGCCTCCCCATGTGGCTTGGAGTTGATAGATGACACAAAGATTGGTGAAGGCTTTTAAGATCACTTTTAGAAGAGAGAGAAAAGAGTTTTGAAAATGGAGGGGCAGACTAGAAGCTGAGGTTTCAAATTAATAGAGGGGAGCCCTCATGAAACTCATTTCACATTTTTTTATATCCTAATTTCATATTCAATTCTAATATCAAGATTCTTTATTTGTTTTTTTTTTTTAAATTGTGATGATGTTAACCCAACTAATATTTCTTTCTTAAACTCATTAATAACAAAACTCTTCAAATTAATTTATTTGACTTGAAATAGGTTAAATTTTGAAATCATGTGATACAAATGTAAGATGTATGAATCACGTCCAAATTAATTATTTTTAATAGTTGGATAATAATCGGGTAATGATAAAGAGCGGAGTATTATTTTTAGTCAAAAATGTTTTATAATAACATGAAATACACATGAGTAAATGACACCTCTAAGGCGATTTAAACGTTACACATATATATAGTCGTAGTTGTTTTTTAATTAGATTTAAATTAAACCATTATATATACTATTTGTTTACTACATGATTATTATTATATATCGTTATAAAGTGAAATTAAATCTAGCATATGGAAATATGTAATGATATTTTTGTGACTTTATAGATTTTTAAGTGACTTTAATAGAACTAATAAGAAACTTAGAAAGTACAAGTGAGTTTATTTCATAGAATTAACTAGAAATTTATTGCTATTTAATTAATTTTCCTTTTATGTTTATATTATAGCCTTTCTTTTAGTGAACAAAATAATTAATCGTGAAATTTAATTGAACTAGAAGTGTAAAAACTTAATAAAGATGTGGACTTTCAAGTTTCAACCCCTCCACTATTAACATTGAACATTTTGGCTTCAATAATTCAATTGCATCTTTTCATACTTATTAAAAAAAAGTGGATAACAAATAAAGGTCACATTTAGATATGAGTCACACCACCGGTGTACGTGCATATATATTCAACGAGTTTTTAGATACCAAATAATTCTATTGACAGTCTTTATATTTATCATGAGTTTTTAAGCTCAAGTTATATATATGTAACATATGATATTTAACGTTCTATGGAGAAAATCTCAAAAAATAGAGAGAAAAACTCTCTTTTTTGTTAATTACTAAAGCCACAGAAAACCAAATACTAATTAATAATAATATATTAATAAACAAATTATTTCAACTTGATCGATACCAACCTAGGACATAACTTCACTAAACTATAATAACTTTTTTTTTTCATTTTTCATCATTTCTTTATGAACTTTTTTTTCATTTGTTTACTATAAACTTAGCTAAATGTATATCACGAAAAATATATGGTTGAATTAAACTACTGAACAGATGCTAGAAATAAAATCTACATACACTAATATAAAGGTAAATTTTTGGCACCTATCATTATCTCAAATATTAAACATTATTGTCACATACGATCCGTTAATATGTCAATCTCACATTCAATTATTAATCTAATAATCTTCTCATTTTTTTAATAAAATGCCACATTCTTATTACTTAAAATGAAAATCACGCAGCATTTGAAATTCAAAATCATTACCTCCATGTTAGATGCGCAGGTTTTAACCATTAAATCTGAGCTGTTTTTTGTTAAATATTCGAAAAAAATAATATGTATTCGTACGTCTGATTTTTTTTATTTTCTTTTGTGTTATTTTAATTTTCATTTTTTTCTTATATATTATGTTTTGTTATGTATTGTTTACATATTTAATCTGTTTATATTAACCTGGTGATGTATATAGAAGTCTAATTAATCAGAGAGAACATATTTGTATGTACATAGAACACTATATCAATATGTTAAGGTACGTAAACAACATAGGTTGTTAATTAGTATATTCTTTAGAATTAAAGTTTAATCTTATAAATCTATCTAATAAATCAAAGTTTTTAGAGGAGGCAATATTATGGGGGGAAAATTTTTTTGTTCTATAATAGGAAATTTAGGAGGGAAAATTAATGGAATTTTCATCATGCATTCATGCATAAGTTGATGGGGCCAAATCCTTAAATATTAAATATTTACAAATTGTTAAACATATTGACTATAATTTTTTTTATAAATATTATTAATTAACCCGTGTGTAACACACGGGTATTAAACCTAGTCTATATAATAATTCAAGGTTTTAGGGGGGGCAACTTTTGTGGGGAATCTATCTAATAAATCAAAGTTTTTAGGGGAGGCAATATTATGGGGGGGAAATTTTTTTGTTCTATAATAGGAAATTTATGAGGGAAAATTAATGGAATTTTCATCATGCATTCATGCATAAGTTGATGGGGCCAAATCCTTAAATATTAAATATTACAAATTGTTAAACATATTGACTATAATTTTTTTTATAAATATTATTAATTAACCCGTGTGTAACACACAGGTATTAAACCTAGTCTATATAATAATTTGAGGTTTTAGGGGGGCAACTTTTGTGGGGAATTTTTTATAAAAGGAAGTTTTAGAGGGAAGATATGAAATATACCATGCATGAGTTGATGAAACAAAATATATTTAAATATTTACAAATTTTTAAACAAAATGATTATGATTTTATAAATATTATTATTTAACCCGTGTATAACACACGGGTGTTAAACCTAGTAATCTATATTCTTAATTATGATACTTTAACTTAGGTAAGTTATATTTCTAAAAAAGTTATTAACTTCCAATTTTAACAAAAATGGATTATTTTTAATTAATATATAAATAAAAGTCATTAAAAAAATTAAATCAACTTTTAGTTTTAAAATTAAATGGAGTTCAACTAAAAAGTTTAAATTTTTTAGAAGTATAAGAAGACATTTCAACTAAAAATTAATTGTGCCCCAAATGATTTAATTTTAACATCTGATTTAAACACAGTTAGGGTTTAAACACCCGATTGAAGAACGTTTTTGTCGTTTGGAACACCGGTTCGAGGTAAGGTTTATATCAATTGACATGTATCCTCCTCCAGATCAATATCCATAAAACAGTGTTTTAAAATTCGAAAAAAATCAATAAAAAAGTTAACGACCGTAAGTGCACTTAACGACGGACCATTAAAGGCTAGAAAGTTGGATTTGGGACCACTGGAGGGAATAAACTAAGTTGGTATTATTCTTGGCCAATAGGTGTTAGTTGGGATTATTTTAGGACAATTTTCCATGTATAAAAAATAATTTTTTTCATGTTTCAGCTCATTGTGTTATTTTGTCAACTCATTGTGTTATTTAATATATCAGGTTATTGTGTTATACTATGTTATTGTGTTATATTATAACTTGTTTACGAATAACACAATATGTCAAATCTTATAATATTTTTCATTGTTGACATAACTATATACCATAACATAACATCTCAAATCTATTACTTTTTTAATTTTCGTAACATCTCAAATATATTAGAACTTGTTTTTCACATTTCAGTTCATTGTGTTATTTCGTCTTGTCATTGTGTTATTTAGTCAGATCATTGTCTTATTTTCATCAGGTCATTGTGTTATATTACAACTTATTTTCGAATACAAACTAAAACATACAAAATAACACAATATGTCAAATTTTATAATTTGTTTTCATTGTCGACATAACTATATGTCATAGCATAACATCTCAGATCTTATTACTTGTTTTATTTGCGTGACATCTCAAATATATTATAACTTGTTTTTCATGTTTCAACTCATTGTGTTATTCGTTAATTCATTGTGTTATTTCGTGTCATTGTGTTATTTAGTCACAACATTGTTTTATTTTCATCAGGTCATTATATGTTAAATTCTTGATCGACCCCTGTAAAATTTAATTATTGACCCCCCTTCAGTCTTGAAAACTCAGCTTGATGCCCAATCCACAACCCATATGAAATACATAATATTTAACCATGTATTGGGTTAAATTATGGTTAGAAGGATATTAATATATATGTATTTATATTGTCGTGTATAGTATGAGGTAGTAAACCTCAAGTGTTTCACCTTGCACAAACCCATCAACATAGTTGATGATTCAGATGGTCATGAGTACAAAAAAGGAAAATACATAAATAAATTAACTACTTTAGTTAAGTAATCAAGTGAGAAGTGAGGAATTATGAAAAGTTTAGTTGTAAACCAAGGTTCTCAACATCAGCATCTTTATACCATAATACATGTACTCCAACATAGTCTTGTTTAGATACATGGTTTGGTTTAATTCACTTCTTATTTGTATATTAATTAACGACTTAAGAAAGATTTCGAATGGAGACACATGAGGTTTAAGAAACAAAATAAAAAGTTCATTTTATAAGGTTTAAGAAAAACAATCATAACTCAAACCTCAAAATGGTGATTTACCAAACCTTATTTACCTTGGTAAATATATGGTAAATTCATATAGGATATTTCAAGTATTTAGGAAGAAAAATTATTTCAAAAAATAAAAGAAAAAAGATGAAAGAAAGAAAGAAAAAAAAAACTCACAAGTTACTATTGAAAACTTTTTGCAAAAATAAAAATATGGAGTTTTTAGATAGATTGAGAGAATTTGAGAAATAGTTTATAGTGATAAATGTGATTAGAGAGATTTTCTTTAGTATTTATAGATAAAAATTAGGGTTTAACATTAAAGAAGTTAGTTAAGTGGAGGAAAATTGAAAATTTTAAATTTTAAATATAAGTTGAGAGAAAATGAAAAAATTTCAACTTTAACCCCTCAAATTTAGTTTTTTGTCATTTTTAACTTGACCCGACCCGATTCAACCCGAACCAAGTCGGACCGGATTGAAAAAAATGTTATATATCGATACTCAAACGATTCCTATCAAATTTTTGACCCTCGTGAAAAAAATTTCTTGGTACGTCACTAGACATCATGATGACTACGTTTTCCTCGATGTGTCATAGGGTGAAATTTTCTTCTTTGGATTGGGATAATTGTTGTATGTTGAATGTTTTCATCCTTGTCTTTGTATATTATGTAATCTTTGTTTCTTCTACCGGTAAAAAAAACAGAGTAAAAGATGAAAGTTTCACTAAGCGAGGAAAGTTTGAAATCTGAGGAAAAACCTACATCTCTTTAGCTTTTAAATTACATCGGCAAAAACCTTAAGCCTTAGTAGTGAATGGGTTTGATAAACAGTGTGATAATGAAAAAGTGTGGTCACTTAGACAATGTATGTGATAGTGAAAAATTCTGGTAATAAGTGTGTGATAGTGAAAAATTGTGGTAATAAGTGTGTCATAGTGATGAAGATAGTTATTATCCGTGTTGATGATGTGTATTAATGTGGTAGATTAAAAAAATGGAAAACCAAACCTTAACCCTCATATTTTAAGGAGATGTGGAAGATTTTAAAAAATGATCGATAAATTTAGAAAAGAAAACTTGTAATTAAATTATAGGGAAGAATATTGAGAATGGACTAGGAATGCATGCTTTAAGTTTTCCCCATCCTTCATCCTTCTCATTCACCATCTTCATCTTCTATTAAGTGATGTTTATGCGTTAATTCTCTTTGATAATGAAGATTTTGTGGTGTAGTATGGCGCCTCATTTCAAGTATTGGGGTATGTACTTATGCAACAAGGGAAAGTGATAACGTATTCTTTGCATCACTTAAAACCTCACGAAATTAATTATCTAATTCAAGATTTGGAACTAGCTGTGGTGGTTTTCCCAATAAAGATATACAGATACTATATGTATGGGATTACTTCTTTGAATAGAAAGATCTAAACATAAGGCAGCGATTGTTATAATTAATCATAGACTATGATTGTGAGATATTTTATCACTCTGGAACGGCTAATGTTGTCACTGGGGCTTTGTAACGGTATAGAGACCAAAACCTATTTGGGTAAAATCATGTCTACTGATAGTAACTCCAAATTTTATGAAATAGATCAATGATATACAAGTTCAAACATTGAAGACAAATAAAAATAAGGAGCACTTAAGTTAGATTTATTCATAGATGGATTAATCCTTGTCACGCATAACTTATAAGAAAGATCTTGAATGAAGCTCAAAGTCCCGTTGTTCTATCCATAAGAAAAGCTTAAACATGTAGGAAAGATCTTTGGTAGCTAGATTCGAAATTCGAATGCTAAGATATAAATTTAAACCTTACGTTTAAATAAAACTTATGTATGCATGTAGATTAAAATAGGTAAGTTAGGTTATATTTAGAACTAGATTAATACCCGTGTATTACACGGATTTTAGTTTTATAGGTTTTAATTAAATTAGATATCAAATTTATTTTTAACATATCCCTTATTAAATTGATTTGGATATTTACAAATATATTCATATAAAAAATCATATGTTAAATTAAAGAATATGCTTTATAATAATTGGTAAATTTTTTATTTGAACATATCGGGTTATATATAATAATTTATGATAATTGTTAACTTTTTTATTGGAAGATATCGAGTTAGGAAATAATTAATGATAATGGTAAAATTTTAATTTGAACATGTCGGGTTATGATAGATCATAATAGTTGATAAATCTTTTATTTGAACATATTGGGTTAGGAGATAATTCATGATAATTGGTAAATTTTTAATTTGAACATATCAGGTTAAGATATAAATCATGATAATTAGTAAATTTTGTATTTAAACATATCAGGTTAGAAAGATAATTGATGATAATTTGTGAATTTTTTATTTAAACATATCGGGTTATTTCGAATATGGAGCATACCATGACCCGTCTAAAAGTTCTCTATCAAATTAATTTAAAACGTGACACCTAAGCAAAATCCTATGTGAAATAGTTACAATGATGACATGTGGATGTGTTACTCAATTATTAGAATAGGTAGACTAGATATGAGACCGGGCCTCGCGTTGTAGCGGCCGGGTCATGTGTTTGTGTTCTGCGTATGTGATTTCATCACATTCTTTGATAAAAAAAGTTTCATATATGTCTCGCACAAAGCCATAATGTGTCACATATCGAAAGACAACGGAATACTAAAAGTTAGAAGTTAAAACGATAACTCAGTCAAATCCGAAATATTGAAAGCGAACTATATGCCAAAGTAAAATAAGAGTCCAACATCAAAAAAGCCATCATGGGCTAAAATAGCAATTAGTAAAGTCGGGATAAAATAGTAAATATATAAAAGTTTAAAAAAATTAACTTAACACGTGGCAACACGTGATTAGGACGCGTGTCGCCACGTGAAAGACCGGTTCATAACCGACCTTAACAATTATGAGTTATACAAATTCTATAAAACTAATTTGTATATTAGAACTTTTTAGAAAAAAAAAACAAAATATGAGTACATTACTTATTAATATTAATATAATAAAAAAACCTTAAAACTTTGTGTAGACTCTGTACTCTACGAGCGAGATACCCTTATTTTGACACCTAGTCGTTCTCTAACGTCAAGAAACCAATTCAGACGGGACGTAATCCGAGAAAAAATATATTCCTTAAAGATATTTTTTAATAACTATTTTTTTATTAATCCCCAAATTACCAAAAAAGAATACAAGATGTTACATCACCAAACAACAAGATCAATCAAAATAAAAATACAAAATGATATTGCTCGAAATTACACCATTTATTCCACTCCAAACGACCGTGAAAAGTTTTTGAACAAAAGGCAATTTAATAATTTTTTTTTGGGTTATTGGATTTTAATAATCCGAACTTTTGTATATTGGCCGATATTAATCCCAACTTCAAAAATTGCCTGTGTCAATCCCAACTTGTAACTTATTTTCCTACAATGATCCTCCATTAAAGTTAACTTAACACCGTTAAACTTTTTTCGAATTTTTGACCGAGGCTTTAGGGCTTTTGATCGGGAGGACGATACGAGTCTAATCATGTAAAACTTAACTTGAGTCGATGCTCCAAACGAATAAATTTTAACATGCGATTTAAGCACCGTTAAGTTTATAGACCCGATTGAAGGTCGTTTGGTTATTTGGAGGGTCGGCTCAAGGTAATTTTTACATGAATAGACTCCTATCGTCCTCCCGATCAATAGCCCTAAAGTCTCGGTCAAAAATACGAAAAAAATTTAACGGTGTTAAGTTAATCTTAACGGAGGATCATTGTTGGAAAATAAGTTACAAGTTGGGATCGACACATGCAATTTTTAAAGTTGGGATTAATATCGGCCAATATACAAAAGTTCGGATTATTAAAATCCAATAACCTTTTTTTATATTAATCTTTACATTATCTATAACATTTAGGCAATTTATTTGTTGACCAAGGACGTTATAGCAATGTAATCTTGTCGAGTTTCCTATTATAAGAAACATTTGTACGAAATTTAGCAACTATTGTGACACGTCTTATCTTTTATTTTTTTCTTTTTATGTTAAAATTTTGCTAAAAATAACAAGTGGAGTTGTCAATGAAACTTGTACAAGGACCAAAAGTGTTAAAGTCCAAAACTAAAAGGGGTTAGAGTGAAAAATATATGGATGAAATATTTAGGAATTAATGAGTTGTGACTTGTGACAGCAGTGGTGGGTTGGGGTTTAGAAAACGACATATATATTAAATATTTATTTTGTAAATACCGACAGCAACTCGAGGAACAAATCGTTTTCCCTTAAGGTCCATGTCAATAAAAGCTTCACATGAACACATATTTATTTCAATTTTATTTTTGAATACCAAAATAATAGTAGTATCACAATTGATAGTTCCGAATTAAATAGATCATATATTTATATTTGCTGGATAGTATTTTTATGATGATTGACACCGGCTTATTTATGTCATACTTTACTGGTCTTTGGTTTAGTTCTGTATAAGCAGTGATAGTAAAGAACTAGGCCTCTTTGAGGTTGCTGGTTCTAGCCTGATCTCAACTCGGTTTTAATCCGGAGTGTGTTACGCTATCGACTCTTGACTCGTGTAGCGGTGCAACTGTTGACAAGTGGCAATAGGCTCCAAGGTTTCCCGGATGCCTCTCTATGAACCAATGAGCCTGGTTTAGACGACTTAGTACGTGGTCAGGCAATAAGGAGTGACGGGTCTTCGACTTGTCAGATATGCGATCGCCACTCAAAAATAAAAGTCGGTGCTCCAAAAGAAATTATGTTGTACTTTATAAGGTTTTTTTGTGTTTTTAGTTTGTTATATATCAAAGCTAAATTTTTTTTAATAACAATCATATCTTACCATACTTATAAATTATATTAAATTACACTCATTTTGAGTTTGAAACCAGAACTTCCAGTGTAAGAGATGAATGTCTCTGTCAAGTAAGATAATCCCATATTAGATAAATTGTAGATCTCTATTTTATAAATCCAAGGTAATATTTTGACCAATCTAAATTCATAGTCGTGAGGTAGACAAATACTGCTTACATACATTTTTTAATTCGTGAAAAAAAAGCATATCATCATAATACATACAAACATGCCGATAATAAATGGTACGCATATCATATTTGAGTATGAACTTTTCTTTAACAAACGCTATTTATAAGTTAAAAGTTATTTACATAAATCTATATCTATATCTATACCTTCTAATAAAAGAGGGTTTTAAAGGACACTTGTCATCCATTAGAGGCCCTTAGAAAATAGTTTTCCCGCTCAAATTTTTTTAACATTTGTTAGATGAAGATTTCCATTCCATAACTAAATCATTTTTTAATTAATTCTAAATTAACAAGGTAATCAAATGAAATTTTTTCTAAAAATATGTTACGCTTTGAATTGATTTGTTTTGAAAACATAAAAATTATATTACATATGAATTCATTTGCGTCCTTAATTATTGTTTTTTCGTAATGTTAATGAAAATTGAACAAATTGCATTCATATGTTCCAAAAATATTCAACATTGCAAAATGTAATGTTTTTAATTAGTGCGTTTATATTGTTAAGCCAAAGTCTTGATAAGATTCTTGTCAAATATAAGCATGTCTATTGTTCACATAAGATGATTTTTTTATTGTTGTATGTAGTTCGTTTTTTAGCTTTAACAAACCTTTATGTATAATATGCAACTTATTTTTAAATGTTTCTTTTTTCTAAAGGAAAATTTCATAAAACAAATAAACTTTATATTTTGTTCTAATTAGGTCAGTTAAACTTTATTTTGCTTCAATTAGATAACTTCGGTTTAAAATGTGTTTTACTCCTAGGTAATTAACTTTATAATAGGTAAACACTGGTAATTAACATTATAATAGGTAAACACTGATTTTAGTTGAATTTGGGACACGTATTGTGTTTTTTTTTTCTGTTATCAACTACATTTCACAGTTTTTTTTACATGTTTTTTCTGCTATCAAATTTTTTGGGACATGTTTTGTGAATTTGGGACCCGTTTTTTCTGCCATCATTTTTTTATAAAAATTTCACAAGTTTTTAAAAACTTGCAATTTCTAAAGAAAGTTTGAGTTTAATTATATATTATACAAGTTAATTACCTAAGATTGAAACACGTTTTTAAAGTTTAATTATCTAATTGAAACAAACAAAGTTTGAGTGACTTAATCAAAAAACAAAAATGAAACTTGATTAATTTTATCTTTTTTCTACGTCCCTACTCGTGTAACACACGGGCGTAAAACTAGTCTATCTAATAAATTAGAGTTTTTAGGGGGCAATTTTTTAGAGGGGAATTTTTGTTCTATAATAGGAAGTTTTGGAGGTAAAAAAATTAAGTGGAATTTTGCACCATTCATGAGTTGATGGAGCCAAATTTTTAAATATTAAATAGTTATAAATCTTTAAACATAATAGTTATGATTTTTTTATAAATATTATTATTTAACATGTATGTATCACACGGGTATTAAACTAGTATAGTAATAAAGTCAATGTTTTAACTAAAACTATAAACCTATAAAAGATAGAAAGCTTGACATCTTCCGGTTAAACCTCTAGAACAAGAGACTATATATTGACAAATACATATACTTATGTATTAAATATTACAAATTTACAAGTGACAAGTATAAAAAGTTTAGAAAAAATGACATGTGTGAATAAGATAATACGAAATCATATGATTAATATCAAAATTATTGTAACTCATAATAAGATACTTTGTTTTGAACCCAAATTGGGTTCAATTGAAAGACACAAAATCAGAAAAAAGATTTGGAAGTGTTTCGATATGATAAGGGTATGATAAGTCAAGTCATGCAATTAAAATAAAATAACTGATATATTGAATTTAATATATATTATATAACAATAAATTATTATTTAATATAATATATTAATTTGCATGTACAGTTCGACATTCTCTGACAGCCTGTAAGACCTTTTTCCTTGGTAACTTCATTCCCTAACATCTATGCAATGAGCTATTGTACTGTACAACCAATCAATGCTTGTTTTTCCTCTGTTGACCTGTGAATATTAATATTAATCCGTTTAATCAATAAGTAATGATTGTGCAAAATATTTTTTAATATGTTTTAGTCGAATAAACGATTCTACCAACTTCTCACGGAAGATTCGTTTTGTGCTTCTTTGGCTTCATACAACTATAAAATTGATCTAAATCACTTGAAGCCAGGATTAAAAATTGCATAAATTTAGCATATATATTTTTAAAAATGCTTTTACTTCTTTGTAAAAAACAATGATCTGATGTAAGGTGACCCAACAATGTAAAATCACATAACGAATTATGTTGTAAGTGTGTTTTTTATATATATTACGTATGCTAACTTAATCATGTCTGTGATAGCTCTGTAGAAATGAGACGTTTTCATCATGGTGGAGGAGGCCGTCTTCATGCATGCATGATTCGTGTATTAGCAATATATTAAGGGATATGTTAGAATATATTTGATATGATTTGTAATTATCTACTATTCATTTAGATTTGTGTTCTCTCTCGTGTGTATAATGAGATCTATTAGGTTAATAATATTCATTCTTCATTATCAACTAGGTATATTCACGTTGTCACCATAGTTGTTATGCAAGTAATTACTTATTGCAAACCCTACCAACAACCCACAACAAAAATGTAACATAAAAAAAAAATTTTAAGACAAAAAATAATAAAAAACAACCAACAAGCAAACGCACACATGACATTAAGCAATAGCAATACAACACCTCAAACCATCAGCCAATAGCCATAAAACACCACAAGCCACACACAAAACACTATTTCATGACATCAATCAATAGCAACACAACACCACCCACCAATAGCAGCATAACAACTCAAACCATCAACTAATAGCAGCACAACATCTCAAGCAACAAAAAAAATAATATTTCATGACATCAACCAATAGGAAAATAACACCTCAAACCACTAACCAATAGCAACACAACACATCACACAACACACAAAACACTATTCATAGTACTTGTCTTTCAATATAGTTAAATAAATATCATAACCACAATTATGGTATCAGAGCTAATCCCAAAACCCAAAAACTAACCTACACCAGCTCCGTTGCTAACCACCATATCAGTCATGATCGGTCGATATAAAATTGGATAACCCTTCACCTAGTCAACAAAACCACATCAACCTCTCTTCACCCCACCTATTCTCTTAACAATATACACACTAAAAAGTTCATACCCTTAATGGTGAAAAAGTTACCTACTCGTCTTGGACCAAACTATTCATCCTACATGTCAAAGCCTACAACATTTATGTAAGGCCCCTGATCCCAAGAGACCTCAAAGTTGGTCATACATAGCATGAAAATAAATTTTAAAACACTTATCTTAAAACAATAAAACATTGCAGCGGAATTAGTCATAAAACGTAAATAAGTCTTTACAAACCATTAAACATTCAACAGTTGTCTTTTAACATAAATAATAATAAAAAGATAGTCTTCTCAATAATCTTCATAAACGAATGTCAGCATTCACACGCCAAGTAGCTTGCACTCCATGCCATTCACAACTTCATCACCTCACCTGTCAAACTAATATGCATACAAACGTCAGATTCGCTGAGTGAGTTTTAGTTTTATAATTATTACACAATCTCATAAACAAAGATATATAAATATATATATATAGCAAATCTCATCTGTACACGTCATTCACCACATTTCCTTCCTAATTCGTTAGTTCATTGAATTAGGGTTCATCTTCATTTATCCGTCAATTCACAGTCTACCGAAGGACCAGACTAATCTTTCCTCTTTCCAAGTTCGCCAATGCGTCGAACTCGAGCATTATCGTGGCCTTAAGCCCCTACCAGGCAGATAAATCTGTGGCTAGCAAGGCCCCTGATAGTTTGATCCACTAATGCCCAATGGCTCATTTGCCGGATTTAGTATAGGATTAGTCTTTTTAGATGTAGCATTACTTTTAAGATGTAGCTCACTAGAATGCAACGAATGCAATTCTCCCATTTGCTTGCAAGGCTTTCTTTTAGATGTAACTCCACCTTTGGGCCCACTTATCATTCTTTAGTTTCACTGTTATCTTTAGGTTTTACATATTATATTTCACATGATCCAAGATGATACACAAACATCGACAACTTAACATAAGTATAGGAAAGTGTTTTTAAGTCCAAAGAGATAGCGGGGTCCAAGGGGCGGCAGCCTCTGGCTGGGGTCGATCTTTAAAGGGAAATTCATTGGGAAATCTTCATTTTTTTATAAATTTGGAATAAAAATCCTTATAAAATCTTGTCAATTTGGTATGCATATAGCCCCAAAACAGTTAAAATAGTAGGAAATAGGGGATGTAGAACTCACCTGATATGATGGTTAACCTCAAGTCTAAGCAACTTACACTACCACGTGTGACACCCGACAAATTCAGGTTAACTTCGTTAGTTAAACTCTGTTAGTCACGTTAACGCAATTATACTTTTCATTTAATTTGATGAATTAAATGTGCAAACCGTTATATACATATTCACACGAAACGACCACACGAGTTAATACCCGGGCGTTGGTGATCTTAAATGAATACAAATACAATAATAATATATCTTAATTGATATGTGTGCTTAATTGTTGAATTTTCGTGTAACCGCGTATTTGACCGGTTTTAACCGATTACGAGTTTCGGTAAAGTTTTACGAAACAAAAATTTAAGTTTGGTAAAGTTGTCACTGTGATTACAAACCGAAGCAAAAACGAAGCCCGTGGATCATCCATGAGACCCATGGATGGCCCAAGGCCCAACCCAATTCAACTTTTAACAATAATTAACAAAATTAAGCAAAACCCTAAACCTAATAACAAAAAAAAAAACGTTTTTTGCTGCCTTCTTCCTTTCTTGCTGCTGCCGCATCTTACACACACATATACAAATCGAATTTTGCTTGATTGGTTCAATATTTGGTGATTTCGGGTGTTGATTGAAGTAGTAAACGCTATACAAGTAAGTTTTGATCTTAAAACTATCATATATGTTACAAAAATTTCATCTTTCAAAACCCTAGTTCATCCAAGTTCTTCAATTGATAATCTATATGTGAAATTGGGTATTGATTATAGGTTATTTGATGTTTTGATAAATTGGTAATCAATAGAATCTATGGTTGTGTTTTTGTGAAACTAGGGTGATTATGAAGGCATGAGAACATGGAACTTTATACATAATCATGATTAAATATAGTTAGATATGAACTTGTATGATGATTAGAATGAAATTTGGATACTAATCATATTGCTTTAATCATGTTTTTGACAAAACCGGTAATGATAAATGTTGGACAGATTCGTAACCTGAGCTTACATGGACTATAACTTGTTGAAAACCGAACCAAAAGGGGGCATTCTTGAGCCTAGATTGTAGTTTAAAGAGTCTAGTTTCCAGAAAACTAAACCAATTAATTTTTAAAGAAGATTAAGTCAGTCTTTTTGATTTTACAAAAACAGATGTCAAATCTGAAAATCTGGACAGAAAATGAGTCAACTTCAAAAGGTCATAACTTTATAATTAAAACTTATTATTGGATGATTCTTACACCAAATTAAAGCTTATTGTCTTAGCTTTCTATATTGGTAAAATTTGTATTTTTATTCCCCTGTATGGTCGTTCAAATTTTATAAAACTTTATAGTGTGCAATCAGGTGTCTTTTCTGACCTTGATGTAAAGAGGTATTTTTAATAAATAGTTGATTTAGGTTTTAAGTAAAGTATATAAAATAAGAAATGAACTTAAGACAATATTTAATCTATAGTTAAAATTTGGGACTTATACATGTTAGTTTATGTTGGTTTCTGTACAAAATAAAAAGGGTCAACAAAGCTGAAAAATCTGAATAATGGACTTGCAATGTGTTTCACTTGTGTTTTGTGTGTAACTTGTCAATTAGACATATGATGACTTGGTGATGATGCTTTCATGCTATTAGGTTCATAAGTAAGTAATATGAATGTTTCAAATATGCATAGTCATAGGTGGATAACTTGATATTTTGAATGTGATCAGTTAATCTTGTTAAAGTTAGTAGCATTATTGAAACGAGTGTTGAGAACTTTCATAAGGAGCATGATAGACACTATATGGGAGTTATGTGATGTTTATATGGTTACCTATAGTAGAGTTGGATTCGCTTAAAATGTAGTCTCGGATGTGACTTCCTAGAAATAGTAACTTTACTAAAAACAAAGTTTGATTCTTTAACATATGTACTATGTGCTAGAATTCGATTGCTCTCATTGTCTAAATGAACATAAACAAACATGAAAACAATTAAAAACTCACCCACGGGTTGTTGGGTCAACAAAAGTCAACTTTGGTCAAAGTTGGTCAAAAGTCAAACTTTTCAAATCGCAAGTAAACAATTGAACTGTTTGGATGCATAGGGTTTTACATACCTGCACAAACACACACTTATGGACTTATCATGTAGTAGGAATGCTGTGTTTGCTTTTACCTTGCTGATGCGTGTAGCTGTGCACCCGAAGGTGAGTTCACTAAACAGCACTTTTACTGTTATACCCTTTTATGGGTTGAACTCGGACTTTTACTATGATACCCTTTCATGGGCTGAACTCGGACAAATACTTTTACGGATTTACAAATTCTGTATGTCGCATGTCTGGATTAGAGCAACTTTTATTTTGTTCATGAAAGACCTCATGGATACCTAGTTGACCGTTAGTATTTGTGAAATAGCGGGGAAATTTTGAGTAGTACTACTGGGTTTGACAAACCCCACCCGGGCTAGTCGCGCTAGCACGACAGAAGGACCTGTCGAACGGGTGTTGAATGACCTAACATACTTACAGTGCATCCTGCTGGGATGTACGAACAGGCAAACTACACTTAATGTGTACATACGTCAGCTTCGGTCAGATACATTACGCCTCTAAGGACATGTGCTGTAGACTAGCTACCTACAATGACATACTTAATTTATATTTCTGCTTGCAACTGAACTTACTTGATTTCATACTTACTATGTGAACTCACCAACCGTCGTGTTGACACTTGTTAGACTTTCACTTTTACAGGTCACTGAGGTACCACGCACTTAGGACATGGCATGGAGTCACGGCTTTTCATTTAAACATTTTCATGCATTACAACCCATGTTTTGAGTTTAATGTCTATTTAAACTTTGTATCTTGTATTGGACGCGTGTAGTGCGCATTTAGTTTCCATTTAATATTATTGACGTTACATTTCGATTACGCTTCCGCAAATTATTAAACGTTAACTCTGTATTAAATTTTCTCATTTAATGAGACACGTATATTTTAAATTCATATAGTGTCGTCTGGTGTAACTAATGACTGAGATCCTGGTTTGTCACGCACTTAACGGTAAAACTCCGTTAGTGGATTTTGGGGGTGTGACACCACGCCTGCATAAGGATAAACATACAATTTGGTCATTTTCAGCTAGTTTCGCAGCTAGTTTCGTATTTGCGAAGCTACAGTGTCGCATGCTATTTTGGCAGCAATTTTGCATGCAGATTCGCAAGGCATGTGCCCAACTTTCGTTGGGACTTATACTACTATCGCAAGCACACTCAGACACACAACATAAGGATCAAGACACCAACGACACTATAATTTAGCAAGGCATGAGGAATTACAGTTTCGCAAGATGAACCACAGTTTCGCAATATGAAGCCGCAGTTTCGCAAAACGGGGTTTTAGCTCGGTTTTTACCCTAAATCTTCATTTTTCGCTAAAAATCCAACCTTTTGACGTGCAAATCTTTGGTTTATCACCCAGAACACTAAATCTATCATTTTTATACAATCATAAACACAAAAATGTGACCTTTTTATGATTTTTGCACACTTTTTCTAAAAACCAAAAACCCTAGAATTGATTCAGATTTAAAGGGATGTTTTGGGGATGATTCTTACCTGAATTCCTTGCTCTTTTACTGATGATTTGATCCCCAAACAACAAGATTTTGCTTCTACAATTCCAAAATCCACAAATCTTCAAATTCTTCACTTTCTCACTCTACTTTCTCTCTCTAAGGTGAAGGTGAATAGATGGAAATGATGGAGATGATGGCTGATTAGGGTTGTTTAAGGGATGTTTATGGGCCCTTAAACCCATAATTTTAGGCCCATGGACTCCTTAAGTCCAAAATCTCTCTTATTCTCTAATTAAAATGCCTATTTGTAAAGCCCATTCTACTAAAATGCCTATTTGTAAGAATCCGAAGAAAGTTACACGGATTGCGCACAACTTGAATCGCTTGTGTTAAATGGATTTAGAGTACTCTCTCATATGATTTGTTTGTAAGAGTATTAGAAGCCGACATTATTGCTCGCGACACATGTATCAAAGTTGAAATAATTTTTCTCATCAACAAAAATTCAAGGGCTACTACCCTAGAATACTAGTTTTATAATATGCAATTAACCGCATGCTCATATATGGATGCTTACTGTAAGAAACTCAATGATCTGGTCCGTCAAATTTTGGTGAATGAATCTAGGCTGGTTTTACAACTTGTAGTTGGGCTTCCGAAAAAATATAGTTTTATTGTTGTGATAATTAATAGAGGATCTCTCATGTGGGACGAAGCACGAAATTAGTTGCACCTAAAAGTACACCGACTAACTCGCAGATCTAATACATCCTCTACTACTCTAGTCACTCAAGGTGATCGTTCTACTTCCTTTACTCGTCCCAACAACTACCAAGGATGAATCTATGACGTTCTACTTCCTCTACTCGTACCAACGACTAACAAGGAAGAAACTATGACCCTAATTATAATGCTAGTTGTGGCCACAATAGTAACACTCGGGTTCGTTGCCGCAATCAAAATCAACTTGGTCATGGGAGGGGCGATCAATATGGAAATATAGGTTTGAATCAGTCCCCTAATTCTTAGAATAACGAATAGAATAGTGCGTGGACATCACCTCCCTCGCAATATCCTACTAATGGGTCCTATGGGCTATCGGTATAATAATACGTAGCAATCACAAAATAGGTGGCCCAAAGGGCAGTTTCAGCAATAACATGCCCACGTTGCTGTGATGTGCAAAAGAGTAGTTATGTTTCAAATAAACAAAAGCAAACTAATCTAGAAACTTACTAATAAATCTAGACTCCAAAACTTAATTAAAACCGACAAGTGTACCGATCGACTCTACTAAAGCTAATTAAGTCCGGTTATCGAACCCACGAGACTCTTTTAATAACGTCAAACTAGTAAACAAGACTCAATTAAAGACACGAGTTTTATAAATTATAATTTAACAAAAGGGGGGTTTAACTAAACTAAACTAAGTTTCATGGTCGTCTTTAAGGGATACTTTAATTTCATGGTCGTCTTTAAGGGATACTTTAATTTCATGGTCGTCCCTGGTCTAGTGAGGATGCCAAATATATGGGTGTGGTTAATGCGGTTGCCGAAACATGGCTACATAATCTACTATCCGAGTATGTGTTTCTTTGCCAAAAGAAACTCTTACGTATTGTGATAATTTTTCGGTTGTTTATTTATCACATAATCCAGTCCAACATCAACGAAGCAAACACGTGGAGATTGATATTCCTTTTTTCGAGAAGAGGTTTGTTTAGGACAAGTTAGTCTGCTACATGTTCCTTCGTTGACTCAGTATACATATATTTATACAAAAGGGCCTTTCATGGCTAATGTTTCAAGAGTTTCGTTCTAGTTTGTGTGTTCTTCAAAAATCCGCTCAAACTATGGAAAGATATTAACGATATAGTATGAGATATGTTTTGAATATATTTGATATGATTTGTCATTATCCATTGTTCATTTAGATTTTTATTCTCTCCCTATATAATGAGGATCTACTGGATTAATAATATTCATTCATTATCAATACAATAACCGTTGTTATCGTGGCCTCTTGTTTAGGCTTGTAGGGAGCTTCTTCATGCCATATTTTATACTACCATGTGATGTACCTGAAAAACAAAGAGTGATGGGATCTTTTCAGGATGTTTTAGGGTAAAAGGATGCTCCCGGGTGACGTTTATAAAGAAATTAAGTTTTTATCATTTTTGTAGATAAATGATCGAGCTAAGGGTGTCTCCTTGTTCTGGCTCCTATGGCGTACTTTTCAATTTTAAACGTTTTGTACCTTGTATAGTGTTTTGCTAGTTTTTTGTAATGGATACCGTTAAAAACATACTATAAGTTATTCTTTTTTTATAAAAGCGTATGCTTAAAACTAAGTCGTGGTTGATTGATCGTCATCAAAATACTATCGAGTTGGCGCCACTACGTCAATCCTATGATGTTTATCTTATTACAATAATTACTAATTGGCAACTTATTTTATGAATATGAGATTCAAGAAGCTTTAATTTAAAATTTTTAAGAGAAGGAGTCGAAAGACATCAGAGATATAGTTGTGTGAATAATAGTGTTAGTAATAATAAAGCATTTTTCTTATAAGAGTCAGATTTTTAAACAACCACTTTTTTATAGACTAACAAAAAACTAGACTAGTATAATGAACCTATACAAAATACATTGAAAAACAATAACATTAGATGCTAATAAAACACCGTCACACCGAACCAAGATTACAAACCGAACGTATAAGTTCACTCTCACCAACCTATTCAATATCTTTATACTAATAAAAGAATATATATATTGTCATTTGGTAAGCTAGTACACTTCCATTGTCACATGTCAATTTTCCAAACCCCAACTTTTATTTTCAATAAATACAAATTTTTCCGCCTTTAAATGTAAGAACTACATAAATTCTAACCTCGTATAGTAATAAGTGGTTAAGAGAAAATGTTAAAATACCTTTGTTTCTCCCTTAACTCTCCTACAATAAAAATGAATAGCCTTATTTACAACAAGTATTCATAAACAAAGTTGAAAATAATGACTTTTTATCATTTAAATTTATAAAAATATAATACAATGATGCTCTATGATTAAAGAAGTTATTGCATGGATATTTTCCTATCATATATACAAATTTAGTGCTCGAGCAATGTTTTAGTTCACAACACTGATTTTAAGAATATTTATGGGGGTACAATCGGTTCTAATTAGTTTTAAGAAAAAATCATAGTAAAACCGTTACAAAAAAATTATTTAAAAGTATTTTAGTAAACAATATTATACTCGAATTAAAAAGAATTAATTCTCGTTTTTCTGTGTAGTTTATAAAATATAATGTTGTATAAAAAGTTACATATGCTTAAAAAATACTGAGGTATACAATTGTAGGTTGCTACCAGCTTTATCCATGAGTTTTATTTTTGTAACCTATCAAATATAAAGTGACAAACGCACATCCCTAGTAGGAGAGGGCTAAAATCGTAACAACTCTTAAATTTTTTAATTCTCCTAAATATTAGGGGACCAAAATATAATTAGTGTTATTATAATATATGAGAGAGTTATCCTAGAAATGATTTTAATCTAATAAGGCTAAGAAGGATTTATGACCTTTATATATCTTTTTAATGGTTGAGATCAATTTGTAGAAAAAGAATTTGGTGGAAGGATACATTAATCATACCACTTTTGTTGACTTTTTCTCTCCACATGCAAAATAATTTTGTTGACTTGTCAAGTTCTTGAGTAATATCATGTGATTGTGTTATATTATAACTAGCGAAATATCACTTTTATTGATTCATTCTTAAGTCATTATGTAATATCATCTCATTGTAAAGATTTGTTGTGTCATCTTATGTGTTTAAAAATTATTATCGTGTCACAAATTGTTAATATGTGTTTGAGAAATGTTCAAAGACAACGTCATTTTTTGTTACAAAGTGTGAGAATGACACAATGTTAAACAATGAAATAGTGACACTTTCAAAAAAAATTATAACTCACAATATAAATCAAATTTCAAAAAAGTGGTTCGGAGACATTGTTCCCCATGTAATCCTCTTTCTAAAAATTAATAAATGAAAAATTTTAAAAATTAATTACTGTTTTTTATATTTTTTACAATAGACACAATGAAAAAAGACACAATGAGAAAATAGTAATTTTTTTAAGATTCGTTTATTTATTTTTGAAGAAGGATGACATGGGAGTAAGGTCTTCGAAATACTTTTTGTGTAATTGTGTAATTATTATTAGATCATTATGTACTCCTTGTCAAATAAGATTACACAATGAACCGATGGATGACACAACAACCCAGCGGATGACATAATGACCTGAGGGAAGACACAATGACCTGACAGAAGACACAATGACCCGACGGAAGACACAATGAGCTGAAAGAATGTGAAAAAAGTTTATTTTTTATAAATCAATATTATACGCGTTTTAAAGAGAAAAAATGCCCGTTATTATGGTGTAATTTATTTAGAAAAATAATGTCATATGTAAAAGTTATAAACATTTAAAAAAAGTAGGGGAATTGACACCTGTCTTGCAAGTTGAGAAAGAAAATAAAAAAACGGTGGGAATGACAAATACCCCATCTCCTAATTTAAATATATAACACATGTAAATCTCTTATTCATTCTTAGCCTTCTTAGATTAAAATCGTTTGTAGGTGAAATTCGCGTTTATAATATATGATTATATATATATATATATATATATATATATATATATATATGTGTGTGTGTGTGTGTGTGTGTGTGTGTGTGTGTGTAATTAGTGATAAGATGATATCGTTTTTTATTTAACACGTCAAAGTATTAGAGGATATGTATTAGTTATATTCGAAATAGATTTGATATTATCTCTTCTTTGTTTTATGATGTATCATAATCTATGTAAGGGGCTTGTTAATGAACGAGAAGGCATGGAAAATTGGATATCATAAATATTTTTATGATATCAGAGCCTAAAAGTAAAGCCTTAAAAACCTTTAGGTTGTCAACAACCTTTGATCAACATTATCAACATGCTTCGGCCGTAATATATATTTTTTGTCTATCTTTTTCAACATCAATCACCATGACCAACAGTGAGAAACCTAGCAACAATACATCACCCGAAGCAAACCATCGAAACCCCTACACCATGCCTACACCATCATAAATATTCAAAACAAAGTCAAAACCCTAGATGGAGTTAAGGTCATGTACTCATCATCGTGTCTTAAACTCTTTGAACTCTAAGCCAGAGCCTTTAAAGTCCTTAAGCACGTTGATGGAACAAAGCTACCCGTAGAAGACTCAAAGAATTATGTCTAGTGACAATAGATCGATGCCCTAGTTTTACAATGGATCTACTGTGACATCTGCCCCAAACCCGAACCCGAATGCCCGACTCGAACCCGAAGTTGTTACCCTTTAAACTATAATCGTATTTATTTTATTCAAAATGTAACGTTTATTTTTATTGTTGTGAATAAATGCATTTAATTCTACGTTATTCCCGTCTCAACTAAATAACCGTATTTACATCGCAAAATATTCAAGCATTTCTAATAATTATTATTCGTGGCAATAAAACTCAATATATATATATAAATAGATATATATATATAGCTCGGAAAATAAAACTATTGAAAATGTTAAACAAAAACGCTCCTAAGTCTCGAAATCGTCTCGTAAAGGCTTAAACGAACTAAAACAATAAAAACGTCACGTATATGATGGATACGTTACAACTTAGTTAAGTTAGTTAGTTAAAAGATATATATAATTAACTTTGGGCTAAATCTGTCAATTTACAAACTATTATTTAAAACTTATATTAACTAAATAAAACAAACTAAGAGTTGAGGGGCCTTTTATGTAACTTCCGAATTCACCCAGCCCCCATCCCTTGACCCCGTATTTCCGGTCCCAAACTTTCCGGCCACCTTGGCCGGAGCTCCATTATTTCCGGCGAAGGCTTTTCTAGCCGATTCTAACACTAAAAACTAAATTAAAATCACATAAATCTGCGTGGACAAGATTCGAACTCCATGCCGTGTGCAATTCGTCCTTTAATGGTCTAAATCCATGTTCAATTTGGCGATTTACAATCGTTTTCAACACCCACCACCCAAACCGTCTCATAACGTACCAAATCACTGAATTGCATTAACTAAAACCGATCATTTCTGCGGTTTGAATTCATTGGTAACAACCAATTGTATTAAACATATCAATTTAACGTCCAATTAATCGTTTTTGATTCGAAACCAACACATAACCCATTCGTCAACCTACGGATTGAAACAACACAATTGAATCAACCAAAACACTCCTACGGCATCTATCTCACTTCCTATTCATCCAATTGCAAGCAAAAACATCAAGTCTCAATCTTTGATTCACAAAACCGTCGCCCATGTTCATCAATTTCATCACCTCGTTTCTTCACCAATCAAGTAAGTTTCATATATCAAAATGATCCTCATTCAATAGGGATTAAAAGCCCTATGATCGTATGGATTGATTTAACAGATTGAGGACGAATTGAACGGATCTTTGAATCTAGGGCTTGTTTTAGTTATGGGTTTTGTTTATTTATAAACGATAAAAGATTTAAAAATCAAACTTAAAAACAAAAGATGCATCTGGTCTGGTGGTTTGTATGCTTGCTGTGAACCTGTAGGTCATGGGTTCGAAACCCATTGGCTCCATTTCTTTAATTTTCATATTTTTCACTTTTAAATCATTTATTTATACTTTTCTAATAACATAATAATATATTTAAGGTGAAACTATTTTATTAGCTTAAAAACATAAGTTTAATATTTCAAGAAAACTAAAAATGGTTTCGTATAAAATATATTTAATACAAAATACTGCAACGTTTCGTATAAAACCCTAAATCCCCAAATTGTATTTCAAAACCCTAAATCCCCAAATTGTATTTCAAAACCCTAAATCCCCAAATTGTATTTCAAAACCCTAAATCCCCAAATTGTATTTCAAAACCCTAAATCCCAAATTGTATTTCAAAAACCCTAAATCCCAAATCTTAAATCCGAAACCCTAGAAGTTCTAGTTTCTTGATTCTAGTTATTGTGTTACTTGCTTCGTTTCTAAATAAGGTTTTCCCGGTTAATTAGGTGATTCTAATATCTGGGCGATCCTCGGTTCTTTCTAGTTGCGATTCTAGTGTTACTATTATCTTTGGATTTTAAGGTGAGTAAACTCACTCCCCTTTTTACTGTTTACGTTTTGGGGCTGAAATACGTGTTTCTATAATACAACGGTTTCTTTTGATGTTTCTATTTTCGAAAATGAGATCATTGGATGTGTTAATCATGTTTGGCCGCATGTAGCAAAATTGTGTGATAGTCAATATTAGTTATATTATCTTGTAATTTCCACCGGACAATGTTAGCGCTAATGGCTTGACAAGCCCACCTACATTAATGGCCTGATAGGTGATTTGACCCGGCGATTCTTTGGTTGATTCTATGTTACTAGTTACTACATGTGATGCTTGATGCTACGATGCTATGTCCCTTAGATGCTTAAACATTTTTGATAACTTGTATATCGAGACGGTTAAATGACGGTTAAACGATGGTTATCAATTAATGTAACATGAGTTGGTTCCTCATGACTTGTTGCTAAAGGTAACCCTGCGGGGTCTATGATACTTGTTTCTATGTGTTTCTATGGTCACGGTTGAGATATATATGATGAAATTGCTATGCACATGAGATTGCGAAACACAATCTATAATGATCTCGGATTTTATACTATGTACTATTAATTGTGTTTTACTCACTAGCTAATTCTTTAGCTAACTTATTTTACACGTTTTTCAGGTGAAGTTTGATACAGTTTTGGTTCAAGACATTTAGGATGCTTCGGACCTAGAATAAAAGACAATAAACAATATTTAATTGTCGGTTTCTGTTACGATTTTTATGACTATTGAATGTTCCTTTATGTCACGACATTATTGCGTAATTAATATTAAAATATGCTTTTAGTGCCATGTGCTTTGTACTACTGATATCCGATTCACTTGACGCGCCCGGTGTTTTCCGCCGCCGGGCGGGGTGTCACAGTTTGGTATCAGAGCCATGGTTATAGGGAACTAGGATAGGGTATTAGAAATACACCGACCTAGACTATAACCTAATAGTCCTTAGTACAAATAGCTTGTGCTTAGAAAACTCTTCTAGAACTTATTTCTTTATTCTTTTTATGAACTTCTCTATGCTGTTTCTTTATCTTATTTCTTATCCGATTTCGCGAAGGAGCTACAAGAGACTCGTCGGTATGATTAGGATCTTTCTCTTTGTGGAATCTCGTCATCGTCTTAAGTAAGTTTGAAACGTGGGAACGTGTGCAATCCGGAAGGGGGAACACCTGTATCACGGACATCCTGTCTAAGGCAAAGCATTTCGTATAAATCTCTTTAAGAGACCTGTATGCTTACCTGGGGATGTACGAGATGAGTGTGAACCTATAGGCTAAAGCACGCTTTCTCGAATACGTTGAAAACGAACTTAACACTTTGATAAGTCATTAGTGTCCAAAACCAAGACACACTCCTAAGCCATTGAAATTTCATTTACTTAATGATTCTACGATTTTCATTCCTACGATTCATAATTGTTTCTATGAATTTTTATATTGACTTAAATAATATTCCAATTTCATTTACTAATGTTTCTAAAGTTTCTAAGTGATTTCCTATGAAATGTTCAAAGGATTCTACGATGTTCTAAGTACTATCACTATTTCATTTAATCGAAATTTCTAAAGTTTCTAAACTTTCTACGTGATTCTCTATGGTATGTTTCAAAAGATTTTATGATATTCTAAGTGGAACGAGTTGCTATTATTACATCGGATGTTTTCTATCGGTCAAAGATGTTGCTACAAAACCGTGTTATCCTACGTTTCATCATTCCATTTGTTTCTAAGCTACAATAATGCTTGTGCGGTATACTCGCTAGCTTATCCATATAACACAATCACACCATTGTAAACCAAACACTTCAAATCAAAACTAAGACATATCTAAATCGAATTTTCCAAAACTTCAAATCATGCATATAATGCATATATCGATTACCGAATCTAAGTCGTACTTCTAATCCTAAATCAGTTATCGATTCTCCAATCAAAGGTTCATGATGATTTCTAAATTATAGTCAAGGCTAAATTCCATAACTAAATTAAAGTTAACGGATTTTGCTATTCTTATAAGCTAATGCATTTGAATCGAATGTCTACCCTCAAAATATTTCAACTTGACTTCTATACTTAAGTAGTTTCAAAACTACTCATCTAACTATAAGATTCTAATCCAATTTCTAATCCATCATTACAACCATAAATCTACTCTCAAATTATGAACTAACCATCAAAACAAGTACTCGTTAATCAACTAGACGATGTTATCCATGAATTCGTATCCAAACCTAACGAGAACTCACCACACAACTACTCACGAACTCATTCAACTAAATGTTTTCATCTATACATATGACCACCAACGAAATTCTACGCAACTAGTCTTTATAAACTAATCCGAATCCAATGTGTTTCATTTATAAACTTGTCACCCTAACACAACGTGCAATCAATGGACTTGTAAAACTAACGGTATTCGATTCTACTAAAATAATTTTCTTATTTTCCCAAAAAAAAATATATATACATATATATTTAAAAAAAAACAGAATTTTAATAACCTTTTGGTCTTAGTATTTTGTAAGAAAAAAAAATAGATATATATATGTATGTACATATAAATTCCGTGATAAATGATTTCTTTAAAAAGTGATTGGTCATTCTCACGTCGGTCAAATATTTACACAAACATTTTCCCGTCTTCTCAAATATGACACAAAGACTTGCAACAAACACCATGTCTTCTGTTTTTCCAGTATCAAGTACTTATAACTTAAATTGTGTCGGCTATTTTCAATTCAATTCTCTTATCTATGTTAAAGATTAAAACTTTCAACTTTTTATTTTTTAAAACTACATTATAGAAAAACAACACCATCTCTTATAAACTTGTTTATCTCCATAGTCAATACATCTGGTTTAACTAAAGCGGTTGGTCATATAAATTCAAACATCTTAAAAATCGAATCTAATAGGAACTAAGTGATATATTCTTTAGGACTATAAATCGGATTATCCACATTATCAAATTTTCATGAAACTATTTTTTCTAAAGATCCCAATAAACTATATTATGTACACCATCAACTAATGCTTATGAACGGATCAATATCAGGAAATCTAGATAATTACATCTTACACACAGAGTCAATTTTCACAAACTTAAGTGTTACTATCCTAGTACTCGAATTTGACTATCTATATCGTTGAACAAAGTTATTTATATGAGCAATATCTACATGATGGACGTTAGTTTCTTCTGAATTATCAATCTACTTATCATCTTAATATGATTTTCCCAAGTACAATTTCTATCAAGTATGATATCAATACCTATACATATCATCATTTTAACCTAAAATTGTTGTGGACTTCTGACTCGCACGTGATCGAATGAACTATGGAGTCCATGCAAAAACTAAAGTAATTACGGGTGCACACGGAATTATGGAAGTTGGTGCATGGGAACCATAGTAAGTTTTGTCTTGTGTAGCTATGCCATATTTAATCATCTTATTTTCACTTGACTTGTTTACTCATTTTACTAATTGCATATAAGCCACTTAATTATGTGTAAGGTTACTTAATTCGTTTTAAACATTCTATTAATCACGACTACTCTCGATGATCATTTAAATAATTCTAAATCCATATACTTGAAATATTTCATTTGCAAGTTGGTATCCTATTCTATTCCTATATTGAGTAGTAAATAAAATTTATTCGAATCCACATACAAATAGTTCAACCGAACTCTTATAAGTGAAAAGAGTTAAATAAACAATCCTCAATAAGACAAAGCGAATTAAAACTTCTTAATCTCGTTATTTCAAAATCGTGTCTCAATCAAAATCTTTCCATTGATCGAATTCTCAAGAGTTTTCTTGCGAGATGAAACTCTCTACGGAAGTGAGTAGTGTTCATCCTGTGTTTCATGTTTCTAATCTGAAGACGTACTTATCCGATAAAAATCTTATTGTGCATATCGGTAATGAATCGATGCAATTTATTGAACGGTCATTGGAAATTATGGACCGTAATGTCAAACGACTCAAGCGTAATCAGATATCAATCGTTAATGATCGTTAAAACTCAAAATGTGAACATGAATTTAAGACCAAATGAATGTTAAGTATCCTCATCTTTTTGCTTCATCTTCTTGTACTTCGGTTTGAGAAAATTTCGGGACGAAATTTCTATAAGAAGGGGAGACTGTGACATCTGCCCCAAACCCGAACCCGAATGCCCGACTCGAACCCGAAGTTGTTACCCTTTAAACTATAATCGTATTTATTTTATTCAAAATGTAACGTTTATTTTTATTGTTGTGAATAAATGCATTTAATTCTACGTTATTCCCGTCTCAACTAAATAACCGTATTTACATCGCAAAATATTCAAGCATTTCTAATAATTATTATTCGTGGCAATAAAACTCAATATATATATATAAATAGATATATATATATAGCTCGGAAAATAAAACTATTGAAAATGTTAAACAAAAACGCTCCTAAGTCTCGAAATCGTCTCGTAAAGGCTTAAACGAACTAAAACAATAAAAACGTCACGTATATGATGGATACGTTACAACTTAGTTAAGTTAGTTAGTTAAAAGATATATATAATTAACTTTGGGCTAAATCTGTCAATTTACAAACTATTATTTAAAACTTATATTAACTAAATAAAACAAACTAAGAGTTGAGGGGCCTTTTATGTAACTTCCGAATTCACCCAGCCCCCATCCCTTGACCCCGTATTTCCGGTCCCAAACTTTCCGGCCACCTTGGCCGGAGCTCCATTATTTCCGGCGAAGGCTTTTCTAGCCGATTCTAACACTAAAAACTAAATTAAAATCACATAAATCTGCGTGGACAAGATTCGAACTCCATGCCGTGTGCAATTCGTCCTTTAATGGTCTAAATCCATGTTCAATTTGGCGATTTACAATCGTTTTCAACACCCACCACCCAAACCGTCTCATAACGTACCAAATCACTGAATTGCATGAACTAAAACCGATCATTTCTGCGGTTTGAATTCATTGGTAACAACCAATTGTATTAAACATATCAATTTAACGTCCAATTAATCGTTTTTGATTCGAAACCAACACATAACCCATTCGTCAACCTACGGATTGAAACAACACAATTGAATCAACCAAAACACTCCTACGGCATCTATCTCACTTCCTATTCATCCAATTGCAAGCAAAAACATCAAGTCTCAATCTTTGATTCACAAAACCGTCGCCCCTGTTCATCAATTTCATCACCTCGTTTCTTCACCAATCAAGTAAGTTTCATATATCAAAATGATCCTCATTCAATAGGGATTAAAAGCCCTATGATCGTATGGATTGATTTAACAGATTGAGGACGAATTGAACGGATCTTTGAATCTAGGGCTTGTTTTAGTTATGGGTTTTGTTTATTTATAAACGATAAAAGATTTAAAAATCAAACTTAAAAACAAAAGATGCATCTGGTCTGGTGGTTTGTATGCTTGCTGTGAACCTGTAGGTCACGGGTTCGAAACCCATTGGCTCCATTTCTTTAATTTTCATATTTTTCACTTTTAAATCATTTATTTATACTTTTCTAATAACATAATAATATATTTAAGGTGAAACTATTTTATTAGCTTAAAAACATAAGTTTAATATTTCAAGAAAACTAAAAATGGTTTCGTATAAAATATATTTAATACAAAATACTGCAACGTTTCGTATAAAACCCTAAATCCCCAAATTGTATTTCAAAACCCTAAATCCCCAAATTGTATTTCAAAACCCTAAATCCCCAAATTGTATTTCAAAACCCTAAATCCCCAAATTGTATTTCAAAACCCTAAATCCCAAATTGTATTTCAAAAACCCTAAATCCCAAATCTTAAATCCGAAACCCTAGAAGTTCTAGTTTCTTGATTCTAGTTATTGTGTTACTTGCTTCGTTTCTAAATAAGGTTTTCCCGGTTAATTAGGTGATTCTAATATCTGGGCGATCCTCGGTTCTTTCTAGTTGCGATTCTAGTGTTACTATTATCTTTGGATTTTAAGGTGAGTAAACTCACTCCCCTTTTTACTGTTTACGTTTTGGGGCTGAAATACGTGTTTCTATAATACAACGGTTTCTTTTGATGTTTCTATTTTCGAAAATGGGATCATTGGATGTGTTAATCATGTTTGGCCGCATGTAGCAAAATTGTGTGATAGTCAATATTAGTTATATTATCTTGTAATTTCCACCGGACAATGTTAGCGCTAATGGCTTGACAAGCCCACCTACATTAATGGCCTGATAGGTGATTTGACCCGGCGATTCTTTGGTTGATTCTATGTTACTAGTTACTACATGTGATGCTTGATGCTACGATGCTATGTCCCTTAGATGCTTAAACATTTTTGATAACTTGTATATCGAGACGGTTAAATGACGGTTAAACGATGGTTATCAATTAATGTAACATGAGTTGGTTCCTCATGACTTGTTGCTAAAGGTAACCCTGCGGGGTCTATGATACTTGTTTCTATGTGTTTCTATGGTCACGGTTGAGATATATATGATGAAATTGCTATGCACATGAGATTGCGAAACACAATCTATAATGATCTCGGATTTTATACTATGTACTATTAATTGTGTTTTACTCACTAGCTAATTCTTTAGCTAACTTATTTTACACGTTTTTCAGGTGAAGTTTGATACAGTTTTGGTTCAAGACATTTAGGATGCTTCGGACCTAGAATAAAAGACAATAAACAATATTTAATTGTCGGTTTCTGTTACGATTTTTATGACTATTGAATGTTCCTTTATGTCACGACATTATTGCGTAATTAATATTAAAATATGCTTTTAGTGCCATGTGCTTTGTACTACTGATATCCGATTCACTTGACGCGCCCGGTGTTTTCCGCCGCCGGGCGGGGTGTCACATCTACAATACTATATTTGAGGAGCTTTTTTCCCATGTTCTCCAACCATCAACCACAGTTACCCATGCCGACTGGACCAAAATCCAAGCAATCCTCATGAAAATTAAAAACGCTAGGGCAACGACACTACAGTTTGAGTTCTCTAACTTGCAACTGTCCTCGTGTTCATCCATGGACATGTATTGCCAATGTCTCCGAGATCTTGTGAATCAATTAGGAGATGTGGATCATCTAGAATCTGAGTCAAATCTCGTGTTACAGTTAGTTCGTGCCTTACCTAAAGAGTATGCGTGATTGGCGTAATGAAAATCCAATAGAACCCCACATGGGACACGCCCCGAGACATGCATGATCTCGATACCCATTGCCAAAAGGATGCATTCCAAGCTACCTCCGTTGTTTTAGCCACTCAATCAGAACATCCCACAAATAACACCAACCGTAATAGTGAGTTTTAGACCGTATAATATTGTCCATTGTGATTTATGGAAATCTCCTCGCAAGTGTTTCGGGTTTTAAACATTATATGGTGCTCATTGATAATTACACTCATTTCGTGTGGGTTTACTCCCTCAAATATAAGTTTGAAACATTCAATAAGTTGGCTAAATTTCATTGTCACATCCGCATTCAATTTAATTGCAAAATAAAATCATTTCAATGAGACTTGGGGGGGGGGGTATTTGATAATCATGCTTTTAAAAATTTTGCGAACACATACAGATTTGTGTTTCGTTTTCATGTCCTCCCCAAACATCGCAACAGAACAGGACGGCGGAACGCAAGGTACAACGTCTCAATGAAATCATCCTTATCCTCCTTTCGCATGCACACCTCCTGCCTACTTTATGGGTAGAAACTCTTCACACGACCACTTATCTCCAGAATATCCTACCTACCAAACGCCTAAGTTTATCCACACCACACTATGCCCTTTATCAACGCCACCCCACCTAAAGGGTTTTTGGTTACGCATGCTACATGGACATGGACACTTCCGGTACCATGCCACATAAACTATATGCTCGATCACTTCGGTGCATCTTCCTCGGGTGGATACCGTTCATCGTGGCTACGGGTGTGTTTTGACCACTCCACTAGTAATGTTCTCATTTCCCGACATGTCATGTTTGATGAGATCTATTTCTTATAAAACTCTCCATTACTGTCTAATGCCAATGATTTCTTGATAACCCATCGTTTGTGTTTCAACAATAACCTTCATTCTTCAATGATATGCCCCTCCAAACCCTACTACTACGTACCACGGTAATTCCAATAACTCCACTACTACGCACCACCCTGACTGAAATATCCCCACTACTACGCGCCACCCTGACTTAAATAACCCCACTGCTAAGCACCACCCTAATCCCAATACCAAATCCTACTCCTAATAGTTCAATACTAACCTCGGCTCTGCACCCAACATCAACCAACACCAAATGCAACCACACAAACAAGAGCTAACCTCAGCCACTTTACCACAAGCCCAGTACTCTCCACTACTTAATCTACTCCGCTAACCCCTCACGCTCCCACCTCTATTGTTTCACCTTCGTTAACTACTACTTCTACTTCCGCATCATCGACTCAACATCACATGATCACCCGTTCTCGTGCTGGTATCTCTAAACTTGTTTCCTATCTTAATCTACACCCAACTATTATTTCCCGCGTACCCAAAAACTACCAAAATGCCTCGTCGGTCCCGATTTGGTTCGATGCCATGACTAATGAATTTAGAGTTTTGCAAGAAAATGACACGTATGAGTTAGTTCCCAGACCAGTTGATCACCTGGTCATCAGATGCATGTGGTTGTTTGAACACAACTAAAATCCAATGGGAACCTTGAACGCTACAAAGCGCGGTTAGTGGTTAATGGTAAGTTATAAACAGTAGCATTGGCTGTGATGATACTTTTAGCTTGATTGTCAAACCAGCTACAATTAGAACAATTTTGAGTATTGTGGTGTCTCTATTTTGGGCCATTCATCACTTAGATGTTAAAAAATTGTTTCTACATAGGGATTTGAAAGAAATGGTTTTTATGCACCAACCGCCTGGTTTTATTGATCTTTCATGTATGTAGACTTAAAAACGCTTTATGGTTTGAAGCAGGCTCCGAGGGCTTGGTATATGCGACTATACATTTATATTACATCTCACAGGTTTAGTCGCAACACGTCTGATAATTTCATTTTAATTTTCAACAATGGGAAAGATCAGGCCTATCTTCTTTTATATGTAGATGACATTGTTATTGCAACTTTAAATTCGTAATTGTTGGCATCCGTCATTCATACTCTCTCTAGAGCGTTTTGAAATGACTGCTTTGGGTTCGCTGCATCATTTTTTGGGGTCAACGCTACTAGAATCAACAAAGGTTTATTTCTCTCTCAGTCATTATATAACAAAGACATCTTACATCGGGCTAGTATGTCCGATTGTAAACCATGTGCTACACCATTTGATACCACATCCAAGCTTAGCTCAACGAATGGTGCCTTTTAACCGATGGCAAGCTTTATCACACTCTCGCTCGAGCTGTACAATACATCACATTTACTAGGCCGGATATCACCTATGTGGTTCAACAGGTATTTCTATTTATGCATGCCCCTCGCGAGTCGAATTTTGCCTTTATAAAACGAATTCTTAGATACATGAGTGACACACAAATGACTTTGGCTTATGGTTGGTCCCTTCCCGATCGTCATCTCTAACTGCCTACTTGGACGCCTATTGAGGCGGATGTCCGGATTGGAGACGATAAGTATTGTTTTTTCCTGGGGGGAATATTTGATCTTGTGGTACTCTAAACGTCAAGCCACTATTTCCCACTCCAGTGGGGAAGCTGAATATAGAGGGGTGGCCAATGATGTTGCTGAAACCACCTGGTTAAGAAATGTGATGTTTGAGTTATAACATGTTCTGCTCCAAAAGGCTACTGTAGTATATTGTGACAATGTTTTAGCTGTTTACTTATCTCTTAGTCCGGTACAATATCAACGTACCAAGCATGTTCCCTCTTTTGAACGGTGTGTTGATATCTTCACCAAGGTTCAAGAAGAAGGTTCAATTGGTCATATTCGGGTTTTACATGTTCCCTCTTCTGCAAATCTTCACCAAGGGATTACGACGACAATTATTTCATGAATTTCGGGATAGTTCTTTGCGTTCGATCTACAACTGCTTCAACTACGACAGAGTATTAGAGAACATGTATTCGCTATATTTGAAATAGATATGATATTATTTGATATTACATCTTTCTTATTTTATTATAGTATCATAACCTTTTAAGTTGTTTGTTAATGAATGAATGAGAAGTCATGTAAAATTGGATACCAAAACACTTTTGAAATAATCATTCATGTCACGAAAACAAATCTATGTGTTAGTAACCAAAACTCATCCTCGCTATTTTTAATACATGTAATGTGGTTATAAAACAAAGCTTAGGGAGGTTAGTCTACAAAAGCTAACAAACTACTTTTTCATATATTAAATTAAAGAATATACAATCTTACATATCATAATAAAACTTAGTTCCAATTGCTTCAAAAAGATTATTGTTTTCGTTAGATAAAGAATCGCTAAAGAACAAAATTGAGGTTGGTAATAGTAATATTAAAAATCGGTAAATATACTATAACTATCATGATTACTAACATGTTTTTGTCTCCCTACTATAAATATATATAGCCCACTAATAAGAGGTTATAAATCAAGAGAAAATGTGTGACTATAATTTTATGTCATCAATCATTTCGAGTAGACTCTTATGATAGAATCGAATCAAAATGTAAATGATATACAATCACCATTTATTAGAGAATTGATAATTTAAAAAGTGAATAATTTATTAAAAGATACCATCGAGTTGTGTCTACATTCAAATTCAAACGAATAACATAAAATATGTAGATTAAAATAGAAATTATACAAAATTCTGCCGACAATTGTAATAATAATGGAGTTGTCTTCTCTTGAATTCATCATACATACATATATTCTATATGTATGACAAATCCAAACTAATTATTTACATCCTCAATTTCCTCATCATTTGATTATATCAAATTTGTTATAAAAATAAGTTCATAATAAAAAAGTTAAACTTTTGATTCTTAAAGATTTCTGTTACTAAAAAAAAAGAACAGCAACAACTAAATTATTTGAGTTGTATGTTTTTTAATAATCCACATGCTCATTTTTGACATTTTGTTGCTTATATATGTCGTCACCGATCAAAATTTTGTAACACCCAATCACAATGTGCTATGTTATTTTTACCCTAGAGAGGGGTAGTCATCCTATACCTTAACTTCTAACGTCATTGGATAGTTTGATTTTGTCTCCATACGCAACTTCTTCCTGTAGTAGGACTACTTGTTCATCAACCCACATGATAGTATCCGAAAATACCCTAAAGGGTTGTTATAGATCATCCGACGATGCTCACTAAATAATTAAATATCCCTTGACTAGTCGGACCTGTAATACAATTTGGGCCTAAAAAGATAAATAACAAGTGACCCATGGCCCAAACCCGAATCAGCCGTTTAATATCTTCAAAAGAATATAACATGGATGAAAACTCATCCATATTTAACAACTAAGCAAACCATAACACATTGGATATAAAGGAAACCTAAAGGGCTAGTACTCTTATTGAAAACTAATTGATTGATAAAGAGTGATCAGCCATATCGCATTTATGACATAGATTCGTTTGTCGTAAATGAAGTGTTCCCTACACTAAACATGGGTCTTTACCCCGGGGGTTAAAACAACTCATTCTCGGATAACACCAGAAGCAGAGATAAAGCTCACTTGACCAACGAACAGAAGTACAATGCAAAAGGTAACATTCAAATTATTATAAGGGGTCCTAATCATTCAAGGACTTCATCTTCTTATCGTTGATAACTCTCAACACTTAACACCTTATTCTTTGAACTCATTTACTCACCTTCAATCATCTACATTTACTAACATGTTCATTGATTATGTACATGTACTCTTATGCACATTCAGTAGTGAACGCGTATGATTTTCATGCAAAAGCTAGGTCATAATGACACCCTTCGGGATCCATTGTGACAAGTAACAGTTGATGTTTGTGAAGGAAGTCATATCCTAGAGATCTGTTTAAGAAGAGATACGTCGAGCTAATTGTCCTTACCAGCCATATGAAGATTTTGGACTCGACATTGGCGCCATCCCTAAGACATGTGGTCTCAAAATAACACTACAGAATGGTTTGATTACTGGAAGATCATGAACAAGGCCAAACTTTAAGACATTGGTTCTTCAAAGGACCAGCCTAAGACATCAGGCCTACCAAATTCGACCACCGTGTCCGACTCTCCAACTCTCTCGGTATCTTCCCTGGCTACAACAGTTATCAATTTAGGTGCTGACGGATTACCACTACCGCTTGACTTCGGAGAAAGCACCACGAAAGTCTCTACGGTTGCTATAGAACATCCTTATTTAGCTAACGTGAGTAGGGGTGGACACCCGTTCTTCCTTAGTGATGACGTCAAATCAAATGACGAAGAGGCACTCGATGTAACAATTTCACAGAAGTTGTCAGGAAAAATAGGGGTGAGTTGCGAAATCAGTTGGAGAGTCTAGAGAAACAAGAAAGGGTGGAAGGTGTCCGATCCATTTGTCATTTGAAAACAGGAAGGACTGAGAGGTTTGTCTAAAAATTGGTGGACACAAAGAACGGGTCGTCTCCCACCCGAAAACTGATTATCCGATAGGAGTAAATGAAAGGATCAATAGCGCTAACCGAACTGACATCGTCACGCTGCTAAGAGTGTTGATAGCAGCCATACAACACCCACCTAGGAAAGAAATAGAATCCACCCCACCAATGCAAGACCGATCATGAACACTATCTAGGGTAGAGATATTGATACGCTCCTTCTTCCATATCAACTAGAAGACATGTGTGACAACTCCAAGTTCACTAAAAGTATCTCGAGCACCTCCCTCCTAGATAAACTGAAACTCCCATCTAACGTGGAAAAGTACGATGGGTCCCAAGATCCCGAGCACCACTTGCATGCCTTTCGGGGTGCAGGAAGAGTAGGAAAGTGGAACATACCCCCTTGGTGCCACATATTTGCACAAACCCTAACTGGCAGTGACACAAAATTGAACGACTATCTTCCCGTGTATTCCATCGACTCATACGAAGACTTAAAGGACAAATTCTTAAGGCACTTTAGCCAACAAAAAAAGATGGTAAAAAGTTAAGTGAAATATTACACATCCGAAGAAGGGGCAGTGAAGAATTCATGGAACGTTTCATTTAGTAATCCATTAGAATCACAAACGTTCTAGAAGTAATGAAGATACGTAGCTTTATTAACGGAGTTACTAACCTTCAACTATGCGAAAAGTTGGAGGAGGATTTCTCCGAACCATTTGACACTCTCATGGACAAAGTAAGAGGGTTTGTAAGAGGAAAGCTAGTGGGGAACAAGGTTAGAGATTTTGAAAGAAACCCGGGCGTTCTCCAAATCGGGGACGAGATTAGAAGGATGGAGAGTCAAACTCCAAATACAAGCATGCCGGAGACAAGCACAAAGACTCGTATTCTCCATACGAAGGCAAAAATCCAGTCCTGGAAGGTACTCTGACTCCCCTTCTTTTAGTTTTACTCCCTAAACAAAACACCAAAGTAAGATACTAACCACAGAAAAAGTTAAAAACTCTTTGACTAGGCATCCACATAGAAAAAGTAAAATGAAAAAAAACTCAAATGAATTCTTTGAATTCCATTCAGCTCATGGCCACTTCACAGACAAGTATTTCAATTAAAATAGGAAATCGAAAATACGGTAAAGAATTGGAAGTTATTTCACTTTGTTAGGGGCATAAAAGGTGCGCGAGAGTCGGGGAAGGGAAAGACAGAGATAAACACATAGATTCAGAGTATGTGGATATGATAAGAAAGGATTATAATGGTGGAGACGCGAAACGGATAATCAGTTCACGTTCCAACATCCCCGGTTGGCTACTGGTACCTATTGCAATTCCGTATGTAGGGGAAGGGAATGACCAACAGACCCCTCTCAACATCACTGCTGACATAGCAGGGTATAAAATAGATAGTCCTTGTAGACGAAGGCAGTGGAGCCGAAATCATTTATGAACACTGATAATATGTTCAAAAGAGAGGTAAGAAATGGATTGATCGAAGGTTCGGTGGAATTAGTGCGATTCTCAGGGGAATCAGTTAGACCCCTAGAAAAGATTTTCTTCGCATTCACCATCAATGAGGGACCTAGGACTCGAACGGTGGAACCTAAGTTTTCTGTGGTCAGTGCACACTCCAAATATAATGTCATTTTGGGTTGTGAGGGCATGGGTCTAGAACTAAGCATAACAGCTTGTGAAGAGGCGAAAACGTTGCTAAGGGCAAGCATTATCAGGGAATTCAGTATCCTACCCGGATATCAAACCCTGTCATGGTTAAAAAAATCAGATTGGAAGGTGACGAATGGGCATCGACTTCAAGGATCTGAACAAAGCTTGCCCTAAACACAACTATCCACTTCAGGAAATAGACAAAAACGTTGATTAATTGGCCAAGTTCCCCTTAAAGTGCTTCTTGGACACCTATAAAGGTTATCATCGAATTCAAATGGTATCCCAAGACAAAGCTAAACCAACATTTTACACAGACGAAAGGACATACTATTACACCAAGATTCCCTTCAGCTTAAAATATGTCAGGGCCACATACCAACGTTTCATGGACAAGCCCTTTAAGAATAAATAATAAAGAAACGTTGAAGTTTACGTGGATGAATTGGTCATAAAAAATGAAGATGAACTATCCACGATGGAGGACATAGTGGAAACGTTCAAAACTCCAAGAGCAAACATGAAACTAAATCCTAAAAAATGCTCTTTTGGTGTTGAAGAGCAAAAGTCCCTAAGATTATGGTTGGCCAAGAATGGCATTAGGGCCAACCTAGAAAAGATTAACGTGCTTTGTTTTTCCGGCATGAAAATGTTTGTAGTCTTCAAACCACATATGTAGACATTTGTAGAAGAAGATGTGGACCAAACCTCTATAGTCTGCAAGAAGAAAATTGTTTGTTGTTAGCGTCTATAGACTACTAAAATAACTGATGGTGGTGTACGAACAATGTTGGTGATGGTGGGTGGTAGTCGGCTGTGGTAGATAACCTCGGGTTCGAGTTGGGCGTTTGGGTTCGGGTTTTGGGGCAGATGTCACAGTAGATGATGGGTTGTGGTGGACGGTGGGTGGCGGTGGACGATGGTGGTTGTGGTGGGGACAGTGGGTGGTAGTGGTGGACGGTGTGGGTGGTAGACGGTAGTGGATAGTGTTGGTGGGGGTTGGTAGGTGATGGTAGTGGTGGTGGATGGTGGTGGACGGTGGTCGTTAAGGATAATGGGTGGTGTTGGGAGGTGGTTTTAGGTGGTGGTGGTGGACAGTGGATTGTAGTATTGGGTGGTGTTTAATCCTCTGTAGACCTTAAAAGATATTAGAAGTGGTTGGACCAAGTCTGCACCAGGAAGAGCTCGTGCATGCATTTTTAATGAAACGTCTTTGAAAAAACAAACGGTCTGCAGATGATAATGTCTGCGCATGGTTTGCACGGCGCATGCAAAAGAGCCTGCACAGACCTTTTTCAGAAAAACAAACACCACCTAAAGCAATAACGGAGATGAAATCCCTAAATACATTAAAAGAAGTACAGACACTGAACGGTCGATTGGAAGCACTAAATCGATTCTTGTCTAAGATTGCTAAGAAATCTCTTCCGGTATTGAACACTTTGAAAATATGCATTAAGAAAAATCATTTCTCCTGGACTCCCGAATCAGAAGAGAAATTCCAAAAGCTAAAACAACATTTGTGCGAATTGCCCACACTGGCCACTTTATTAGAGAAAGAACCACTGGTTGCCTACCTGGCAGCATCCGATAGGGCAATCAGTGTAGTTTTGATGGTTGACAGGAAGGGGACTCAGACACCTATTTACTTCAATAATATAATACTAAAAGAAGCTGAGAAAGGTACTAGTCAATGGATAAACTCTCCCTAGCACTTGTGTTTACATCCCATCGTCTTAGGAGGTATTTCAAGGGACATGTGGTAAAAGTGCTATCAGACAAACCAATATAACAAGTCCTAAGATGACCAGAACTATCGGGCAGACTTTCAAAATGGACAATCAAGTTAGGTGATCATACCATCAAGTGTTATCCCCAGTCTTCGTACAAAGGTCAGCTTGTAGATTTCTTGTCTTAGACCTCCCTTAGAGGAAAAACGACCAAGATAAGATGAAAAGTCCATTCTAGAAGAAAAAGACAATCAGGTCTGGAGGCTGCACATAGACGAGGCATCCACCAAATATGGATGTGGGGTTTAATTGATCCTTTTCAGCCCTGAGGGCATTAAACGCAGATATGCCGCAAGGTTGGACTTCCCTTATAAATTTGTTCATAAAGATCATCATGTAGAAAAAGGTGGTTTAAAGTTCTAGTTGCATCAAATGCAAGTTCTGTGGTTTTTGCTACAATTCTGAGAATGAGTCTAGTTGTTGTCATATTTACCGCCGAAGAGAAGATCTTAATGTAATCAATTCTATCTTTCCACTAAAATCCCCTTGACCACTAATCTAGCTTTGTACCATTTCATTCCATCATGTTCGTCTTTGACCCCAAAGACCAATTTTCCTAAAGAGCCGTCTTCCATATGAAAGCTTTTTTAGAGCACATGACATGTTTTCCTCAAACGATTTCATCTCGTCTTTCATTGCTAATTTTCATCGTAATGAAACTTTTAACCTTGTTATCAATCTTTAATTAATATTTGGTCAGTATTTGTTTCTGTCTAATCGTTCTAAGGGGTGTTGATTTGAACGAGAGGTGTAACAATGGGAGTGGTTTATTCATTCTCAGAACTATCATTATTAGAATCATTCCTTAAGCTCCCACTATTAGTTGAATCATCCATATTTCCTACAACATCGATTAGGGCTTCAGTATCATTCTCCATCCACATTTCACCATCCATAAATTTAACATACTTTTTCTCAACCTCTGGTTCTTTGGTGTTTCTTTCTTTGTACATCTCAGTTTAATTGAAGATGACATTCTTGCTTCTAATTACTATCTTGTTTTCAAAATCCCTAAGCATGTAATATATTTCTTCTAACTCTTAATCAACTAATGTGTGTTTCTTAGTTTTCGAATCAAGTTTATCTATGTCACCATCATTTAGCAAACTGTAAGCACTACAACTAAGCATCATCATGTACTCTAGACTAAATTTTTCCTGTGCCATTCATCCTCTTCTATTATGAAAGCTAATTAAAGGAACTAAAGGTGCACGATTGAACAAATAGGCACCAATGTTAATTTCATTAGCCTAGAAAGTCATGGTTAACACTACATTTAATCCCATGACTATAGCGTTTTAATTTTGGAGCTCCGTACATTCCCAGCCACACCATTTTGCTAAGGAGTACTCGGATTTATCTTGATCATTTTAATAACCACCATTATCCAACTTCAAGCATTTTATCATCAAATCAATTTTAGTTTAAATACTAGCCTTCCAATTCTTAAACACATCAAAAACATCTTATTTATGTTTAAGCAAATAGACCAATACATTTCGTGTCAACTTGTCTATGAGTATGAAGTTGGTCACATACGATTGAATGTATAAAGTCTAACTTCTAGGCTTTAGATGTCTTTCCTGTTTTTAGGAACATAATCTTTTTTTAGTTTTCCAAATACACAAGATTAACAAAACTCGGTTTCTATTCCCATCTTCATTATGTTTGTAAACGAGTCACGGGTGCTACCAAATAGATTAGCACATTAACACCATATCAATAGTAAGAACCTTTACCATATACAATATGCCCATCTTCTTTCTACGGGCAATCATTAGATTTACCTTGTTAACCTTCCACTTTCCATTAACGAAATGAACATCAAGCCCACGGTCATCCAAATAACCTATCGAGATTAACTTCCATTTTATATTTGAATAACCCTGGCATTATTCGATGTCTACTTGGTTCCCAACTCAACATTACAAGTGTACTATCAAGTGTCTAGTCATGAGCTAAAGGAACTTTTCAAAGGTTATTGCATGTTCTCAAACTTTTGACCAAATCCAAGCATGAAACAATATGGAATATACAAAAAATTCCCTTCACTAAAAATAAGAACGTCATCTGACTCGCTAGAAGCACATTGTTTACGTCGTTCTTTCTACCTGATGGGACTATTTACAAGAACAATGATTAAATTAGAATTTAGAGCACACGTAAACATAGTCCAATTGGGTTTTCTAAGGTATTGACAAACACAAATAATATATTTTCATAAATGTAATAATCAAGAACGGAGCTCATATCGTATCAATCAGTTGGTCTCAAAACTTACTCTAGGAACAAGAGGGAAGATCTTCCAACCAACGTAGTAGACAAGTAGACGAATGGCGGGACGTATATAAACGAGCACACTGTATTACATGGGCACTCTTCGTGTCGTGAACATAATCTTTTCATCTATGTATTTCTACAACTATGATTACCCAGATCAAAGGAGGATTGTAAAACATTAGGTATATTGTTTTAATTACGAGTCACATATTTTTAAATTTTTTAACATCATAGATAAGTGAAGTGTAGAACATTATGTATATTGATTTACTTATTACGAGACATATACTTTTATATTGCTTTAACTTCATAAATAAATGGAACATGGAATGTTGGGGTAAATGTGGGGACCAAAATGAATATAGAACATCATAGCTAGAAGGTGATTTTACCTCAACCTTCAAAAGGAATAATAAAATCAAAAGCATAATGATGGGTTTAAACATGATTTAATTAAGGGAATGCCGACTTGTGACTGTTTTGTTATATTTATTACTAGGTTTAACACCCGTGTATTACACACGAGTTGAATAAAAAAAATTTAAAAAATTATAACTGTTATATTTAAAAATTTATAAATTATTATTAATCATAAAATTTTGTCTTTATCAACTCTCCTACTCAATTTTCCCTCTTGACCTTCCTTTTATAAAATAAATTATATTTTCCCTTCAAAAAATTGGCCCCTTAAAACTCTAATTTATTAGATAGATTATAATTTTTTTCTTTTTAATAATGATCTTTTGGTTTAGTAGTTATGAGAGAGTAGAAGGCTTTGTAAAGTCATGACGTTTAAATACTAACTCTCAGTGATGCTAACTGCTAACATGTTAGAAAATATATAATTTTTATTTGTTATAGTATTTTTAAAATTTTGTTTGAATTTTATCAATTTATTAGGTTTAATACCCGTGTGTTACACACGGGTTAAATAGTAATATTTATAAAGAAACTATAACCATTATATTTAACAATTTATAAATATATAACATTTAAGTAGTTGGTTCCATCAACTTGCATGGTGAAAAATTTAGCTAAATTTTACCTCCTAAACTTCCTACTATAAAAAAAAATCCCTCCAAAAATTGCCCCCTAAAAGTTTGATTTATTAGATAGATTATATTTTCCCTCCAAAAAATTGGCCCCTAAAAACTCTAATTTATTAGATAGATTATAATTTTTTTCTTTTTAATAATGATCTTTTTGTTTAATAGTTATGAGAGAAGTAGAAGGCTTTGTAAAGTCATGACGTTTAAATACTAACTCTCAGTGATGCTAACTGCTAACATGTTAGAAAATATATAATTTTTATTTGTTATAGTATTTTTAATATTTTGTTTGAATTTTATCAATTTATTAGGTTTAATACCCGTGTGTTACACACGGGTTAAATAGTAATATTTATAAAGAAATTATAACCATTATATTTAACAATTTGTAAATATATAACATTTAAGAAGTTGGCTCCATCAACTTGCATGGTGAAAAATTTAGCTAAATTTTACCTCCCAAACTTCCTATTATAGAAAAAAAAATCCCTCCAAAAATTGCCCCCTAAAAGTTTGATTTATTAGATAGATTATATCATTTATAATTTTTTTTGCCATTGTTATATATGAAGAACGTTCAACAAATTAATATATATATATTACACACTTAACTGAGTTGATATAAAAAAAATCAAAAAGGTGCAAATGTTTTTATCCATATAAATTTTACTAGGTTTTCTTACAAAATAAGTTATGCTTAAAAAGCTAAGAAATACTTTAAATTACCATGAAACTATATCAAACGCATTTATGGCTAGCGGTATCCTATGTACATACTACCAACTTTAGAAATAAAATCCTAGGAAAATACCATATGCATTAGTGTCTGAAAAATATCTTACCTTTATTGTTTGTCTTCAAAAGGTCCTATCACTAATCATTTCATTGTAATGGTGCACGTCTAATTAATCATGTCCAATTTGCTCATCCAATAGAGATGATCATGAACCTCAAACCCTGGATTATTTACTTTGAATTCTAGTCTGACATATGCAATCGATAGGACTTTGCATAAGGTTTTGTGATTTTAAATAGCGTTGTGAAGGGTAACTATTGAGTAATTTTATTGAGTAATTTTATGTCGATCGTATGCGTGGAGACATAGTATGTGAGCTTGATACCACTTGAAGCAGAAGATGATCGTTCGGGGGAAGAAGCATATTGAAATTATGGTTTGAAACTTACTCGAGAATTCTTGATGCGGCATTTTAGGTCCGAGTATTTTTACATTCGGGCCAGAGAGGTTGGTAGCCGATAAAAGTTTTGTAAGGTGTATTATAGTGTTGACACGTATCTTACTTTTAAAATCAATTATTACAAAAAAAGATGCTTATACGCTTAATAATTTACTTAAAACCAAAAAATATAGATAATGCTTGTTCAAACCATAGCCTGCTTTTAGAAAATACTTCCTAGAAATATTAAAGTTTTAATGTTATTTGTTTGTGTAAAATGTAAATATGTTTATAAAAATATTAACTATAATTGTGTTACATAGAATTGATTAAGATTTAAGCCCCATATAACAAAATGATTTTTTTATCAATAAAGACTTTAATCCATACAAATAATGGTTAACATCGAAGCTGACTTCTAGGTGATGTATTGTCACCTTTTATTTACTGTGGTCAATGTGATAGGTATCACTTGGTCTCTTAATCATGAGCAACCTCTTATTCTGCATGTGCAATAGAAATGCAAATCAAACTTAAATCACTATTCTCTATGCCAACTTGTTGTCGTGAATATCTTGTCTCAACCTTTTTATTCACTTTTTAAAAGTTACCCTCATTAAAGATTAAAAGGGGCACATTAAAACGAAAGAAGATAACCTGTAGTTTCTAGAGAAAATAGCATAATAATAACAAATATCGAGCGTTGAATAATGAATATACATATATATGTGAAAAAGTTCAATGGAAAACCCTTTATAATAAGAAACACTTTCAGGTCATTATTTGGTTCAAATTGATTTATTTTGGGTAGATAACACCTACACTCTTTTATATTTTATTAGGTTATATGGTATTATTTTTTTTAGTTAGCCTTTTGTTTTATCTTTTAAGTTTAGGTTTTTTAGGTTTTGCTTGCGGGTTAGGTTTTAGGAGGGTATATCCCCAAAAGTATATCACATAGAGTGTCTACTTTAAAGATAAAAAAAACACTCGTTTTAATGATTTAATTCGTCCGGTCTAGTTATTTCATTTTCAAAGCTTAAGATATTTTTGTTTTAAAAATAAATGGGTTTTTTTGTGAGGAAAATGGAAAATGACTAGCTATATGCAACACCATTTAAATTATGTGAAACTTTTTTATAACAATTAGAATCATCCAACTAACTAATTCCATTAATCGGCCCAAAAGTGTTATTTGTTCCCCACAAAAATGGGTTCCTTATTAACTTATAAATGCCAATGGGGTTAGTGACCCATTGGTAACACAATTGTGTTATGAGCACTAGGTCAGAGGTTCTAACTCTGCTGACCACAGATGGTGGTGTATTTCTCCTTGAAAATCAAGGTGTTGCTGTTCAAAAAAAAAATTAACTTATAGATGATCCTGTACGGGTAACATTCACGTTGTCATTACTTTGCCATTGCTAATAGTTATTTTTATTGTAATAGATTATATTTTATTTTATTTTTTATATAAATTGTGATAGGTGAAACTATGAGTGAAACTATTGTTTTGCTCGTGGTAAAAAATTATACACAGTGGTGGCAATTTCATTATAGAGAAATTTCCAGCGAAACTTGCTTATGTTAGTCTATAAATAGAAGTATAGTTTCTTTGTTTTGTACTCACTCTGTCCCATTTTAATTGTCCATCTTTCCATTTTTTGTTATCCCAAGTTAAATGTCAATTTCTAAAAATATAAGTGTAATTTCCGGTTTTGCCTCTAATTATTTGACATAAAAGATGACATTAATTTTAAGTTAAGGGTATTGTTGTCATTTTATTGCTAGAAAAGTAATAATTTTTTAAACTTTGTGCTTTGAGTCTCATGACAACTAATATGGGACGGAGGGAGTAACTCTTAGATCTTTAATATTATGATGCTGAATTAAGTTCATACACTATTGTTATTGCAAGGAACTTTTTATTTACATACTAGATTAGTACCCGTGTACTACACGAGATTTAAGTTTTATAGGTTTTAACTAAATTTAGGTATCAAATTTATTTTTAACATATCCATTATTAAATCGATTTAGATATTTACAAATATTTTGCTAGCAAAAATCACATGCTAAAATAAAGGAGATTGTCTATGATAAATGATAATTCTTTATTTGAACATATCGGATTAAGAGATAATTTATGATAATTGGTATTTTTTTTATTTGAACATATCGGGTTATGAGATAATTCATGATAATTAATACATGTCATTCATTGGAGATGGTGTTGGAGAATTTTTTCCCGCTCAAAACTAAGAATATTCTCTTCTAAGATATGTCTGGAAAGAATCGATAAAATTAACTTACCCATAATTTTTTGTTCTAAAGTTTCAATCTACCTTATTTACATCCCTAAAATCACTGTGAAAACGGAATACAAAGAACTTAAACAAATAACTCATCGTAATAACTATCTACACCCATGCATGCCGACCCTTACGCTCGACCCGGTACATATGAGTGTTATCGTGAATTTTTTCAAATATCTATCATCTGGATTATTTGTATATCTGTTTTTTTCTAATCTTTTGTTAAACTAAGCATCCATGTTAAAAACATTGATGTCTAATTTGGTATTAATAGTAGGGTGTTCATTCACATTCGAATAAAAATCTATGTATTCGATTTGGTCGAATTGGGCGAATTAAGCGAATCGAATTGGTCGAATTGGGACTTTTAAAAACTGTATTCGTATTCGATCCACATTCGAATAAAAATCTATGTATTCGATTCAATTAAGTTATTCGAATTCGAATCGAATTCGAATAGATTCGAATGTATTCGCTTTAAAAAATATAAATAAACAAAAACATTAAATAACAATACAAATGTAGCATCAACATAACATAAGTCTAAAACATCACCCAAACAACGTGCTTCACCTAAACAATATGCAAAATACTACCACATCAACAAGTCTAAAACATGTTAAAAAAGGTCTAAAACTGCATAATCAACACAAAAAAAGACTATAAACAAGTTTAAAACATGTAGAAACACAATTAAGCAGCTGCCACAGCACCAAATCAAGTTTATATGCAGAAACAACAATTAAGATTGGGTAATGGGCTGGGTTTGAGTATTTTTAACTTTACTTCAAGCCCATTAAATCATATTCATATATAGATAACTAATTAGATATATTATAAATATATATATTTCTTATTCGAATTGGGCGAATCAAATGCGAATACTGAAAATCATATTCGTATTCGATCCACATTCGATAAAATTATTCGAATTGAATGCGATCGATTTCGAATGGCCTTAATCGAATTCGATTCGAATCGAATTTCGAATAATTCGAATGGTATTCGAATAATGAACACCCCTAATTAATAGTGTATTTGAACTTTAATCTATTTGTTCGAATAAAGCTCGGCTACCCGGGGTTTTATCACTAGCTTGTCGTCGTGCCTACGGGCGGACGGGTTAGTGGGTTTCCCCCGAATTGGAGTCGGGTTAATAGATGGGTTTCGGCTACCTAGCGCTGTCTGTGTTCGTAAAGCGTTTGGGGTTGCCTTTCACCATTGGGTTACCCTGGGTAGCCGAGCTTTATTCGTTTCGCTGTTCAAAAAAAAGTTAGTTTTTATTGTAATAGAATATATTTTATTTTATTTTTTTATGTAAACTGTGGCAGGTGAAACTATGAGTGAAACTATTGTTTTGCTCGTGGTTAAAAACTATACACAGTGGTGGCAATTTCGTTATAGAGAAATTTCCAGCGAAACTTGCTTATGTTAGCCTATAAATAGAAGTTTAGTTTCTTTGTTTTGTACTCACTCCGTCCCATTTTAATTTTCCATCTTTCTATTTTGTGTTGTCCCAACTTAAATGTCAATTTCAAAAAATATAAGTGTAATTTCCGGTTTTGCCCCTAATAATTTGACATAAAAGATGTCATTAATTTTAAGATAAGGGTATTGTTTTCATTTTATTGCTAGAAAAGTAATGTTTTCTTAAACTTTGTGCTTTGAGTTTAATGACAACTAATATGGGACGGAGGGAGCAACTCTTAGATCTTTAATGTTATGATATTGAATTAAGTTCATACATTATTGTTATTTCTAGGAACTTTCTTATTTACATACTAAATTAGTACCCGTGTACTACACGAGATTTTAGGTTTATAGGTTTTAACTAAATTTAGGTATCAAATTTATTTTTAACATATCCATTATTAAGTCGGTTTAGATATTTACAAATATTTTGCTAGCAAAAATCGCATGCTAAAATAAAGGAGATGGTCTATGATAAATGATAATATTTTATTTGAACATATCGGACTAGGAGATAATTCATGATAATTGGTAATTTTTTATTTGAACATATTGGGTTATGAGATAATTCATGATAATTGATATCTATACTTTATAATAAAATAGGGTTTTAGAGGACACGTGTCGTTCCTTGGAGACGGTGTTTGAGCATTTTTTTCCCGCTTAAAACTAAGAATATTCTCTTCTAAGATATGTCTAGAAAGAATCGATAAAATTAACTTACCCATAATTTTTTGTTCTAAAGTTTCAATCTACCTTATTTCTATCCCTGAAATCACTGTGAAAACGGAAAACAAATAACTCATCGTAATAACGACCTACACCCATGCATGCCGACCCTTACGCTCGACCCGGTACATATGAGTGTCATCGTGAATTTTTTCGAATATCTATCATCTGGATTATTTGTATATCTGTTTTTCCTAATCTTTTTTTAAACTAAGCATCCAGGTTAAAAACATTGATGTTTAATTTGGTATTAATAGTGTATTTGAAATTTAACCTATTTGTTCAATGCTCAAATTAGAGTTTGAATATAATTTGTGTTTCTATTTTCATATATCTTTCATATAATGTGTAAATTATTTTCAAATGTTATTTTTTCGTAACGTTTTAAAATTAGTTTTTTTTATGTTTCCACTCATGTAACATACAAGATTTAATCTAGTAAATTAATGAAATAATCCATTTTATCTTCGTCTTAGCCCAGACACAATCCCATGTAACCTCTTTTTTAAAAAGCTCAGACCTACCCTCATCATAACTCAACAATATATTCATCACATCTCATCCATTTCGCCACTTCTAGACTTATAAAGGATGAGTAGCATTTTTGTAAATATTTTAACTAGTTTCTTCTATTTTATAGTTAAAATATAAGTTAGTTGTATTTTTTATGCTAATGATACGATAGTTAATATATATGAACTAATGGGTTTAAATCGTGTTGTTTAAATATTCTTCTCTCACGTATCAGACATACCCATGTAGTGAATAATATTGGTGATCACTTTGAAAAACTAATTTGGATATTTGGAATAGTTCACATGAGTTTCGTAATTAAATGTTCATTGAATCTATTGATCGAGTCCTAAGTTGAAATGACTACATTCACATGTACTCGTTAATATATGTATATATATATTAAATGATATGATGTTTTGACCTATTCCAAAATGAATATATTGTTGACTTGATTATTTGAATTTATATATTTGTCACTATATGGTGGTGTATATAACATTATAACGTCCAATACCTTCATCAAATTTTTCTAAACGATAAGTACTTTGCAAGTGCTAGTTGGAATTGAAAATATCGTTTATTTACTTCCGGCCCCTCCACCCTTTGATTTGAGGTCCTTTAATGAAGGTTATAAAGATGTTATTATGGGAACATAACCACATGCATCTCATAAGTGCTACTACGTTAAATCATCAATAATCTTGTTTAACTTTTGTCTTGTCGAAAAAATTAATGATAATGCCAAAGATAAAACAGCAACACCCACTTCGACTCCTTTACCCTACTTATTGTGTATTGATCGAAATAAGTTTAACTATAATAAAAGGTATATTGGTTTCTATTGATCCCAACTATTAGCTTTTGACTTCTACTGGTTCCAACTATTGAATTGGTTGTCAATTGTCCAAACTTTTATCAATTTGACAACCAATGGTCTGTCGTTAAATTTTTTCCAAATTCAAGACCAATGTTTTAAGTCTTTTAATCGGAATGATAATACGAGCCGATTGATGGAAAAGTTACCTCGAAATGGCGCTCCGAACAACGAAACAGTGCTTCAATCGGGTGTTTAAACCTAACGGTGCTTCAATCAGATGTAAAATTTTCTCGTTCAGAAAGCCGTTTGTAGCAAACTTTTACATCAATCGATTTGTATTATCCTTATGATCAATGGCCTAAATCATCAGTCTTGAATTCGAAAAAAACTTAACGGCGTTAAAAATAAATTTAGCAACGAACCGTTAGTTGCCAAAGTGATAAAAGTTTGGACCATAGAAAAACCGATGTACGAATCAAATGAGGTGTAATGTTCTAGTTCGAAGCTCCGGTCTATCACATCTAATGGACTCCTAAGAACGGCGTTAAATATCTAAAATATAAAGACACCATCATTGATTACCATAACAATTGGCAACACCTTAATCATCGCTAATCACATCTATCGTCTAAGGGGAGAATGGTAGAGATATCAAATACCCTCAATACCCTTACCCTCATTATCCTTTTAATTAATATAGAACAACTCACAACTACCATCTTACCACCCTTACATTCCCTAAGGGTGATGGGGGTGGGATGGGGATAGGGGAACGGGGACAAGCCACGGACGGTAACACCGCCGCGAGTGTGGTGGGGATAGCAGGGACGGAGTTAGGGGTGATGGATCACCGCATCAGTGATGGAGAAAACATGTGGGACCCACTATTTTTTTTATCGTTAAAATGCAACGGCGTAATTTGGAGGGTGGGCCAGCTTGGGTTGGGTTATTTAATAAAAAAACTTTTTTCTTAATTTAAATCCCCATATAACATCAACTTTTACACAAAAAAACACTCACCTTTCTCTCATTCTCTCTACTATACAAATTTATATTTTTACATCTTCATCTCATTTTATAAAACCTAACAATATCTAGCACGTCTTCAGCCTTAAATTTCATCTCATCTTCAAGCGACGACGATAAACATTTTTGAATTTCTTACGTTGGCTGTTGCCGCTGGCATAGAAAAAGAAGAGGCAGATACGGCCACTTAAAAAAAAGATATGTGCCACGTGATCGGATAGAAACTCACAATCAGTTACTAGATGATTATTTTCGGGGCGGCATAGATGGCCCGAAATATAATGCGGAGACATTTAGAAAAAGATTCCGCTCGTCGAAAGAATTGTTTATGAAAATCGCGGACGATATTGAAGCCGGTTTCGAATGGTTTCAAGAAGGTACGATGCAAGAGGGAAGAGGAGTTTTGCTGCAATTAAAAAATGTACATCCGCTATTCGTCAACTCGGATGATTAATCTGCCTGACTCTTATGATGATTATCTTGCTATGTCGGCTAGAGCGTCTAGAGAATGTCTAGAGTTTTCTGCAATGTTGTTATTATTTTATATGAAAAAGAATTTTTGCGTCGTCCGACTAGTCACAACGTCGCACTTTAGCAAAATGCGCATGGAAGTTATCCTTATTTACTAGGGATGCTCGAGAGTTTAGATTTTACACATTGGGAGTGGAGAATGTGTCCAACCTCGTTGCAAGGTCAATTCCAGAGAGGCGATCATCTACACCCGAGTAATGCTTGAAGCAGTTGCTTCATAAGATTTATGGATATGGCATACGTACTTTGGTGCCCCTGGTTCAAACAACGAAATCAACGTTCTACACCGATCTCCATTGTTTAACGATATAACTCTTGGCACGGCACCTAATACATCTTTCTACTTAAACGAGCGACTATACAAATAAGGGTATTATCTTACTGATAGGATTTACCCAAAATGGACAATCTTTGTTAAAGCTTATTTGTATCCATCCTAGCTGGAAGAGATAAGATTTCAAATACCTAACAATTTTATCTATCTTTACGGGAACATTCGAAAAAATATACTCATTCCTTGCCTTCCATATACACCAACACGCAATTGTGATCACCGCATGAATAGACTTACTCTTCCTATTCGAACCTGGAATAGACTTGTGGAGTCTCATAAGATCAATGAATGAAAAAGAAAAGATAGGCGGGATCTTGCACTAGGCACCAATATTATTCCAAACAATAGTCGAAACGAAACATGTCGTAAACAAATGATCAACTGATTCACTGTCCGCCAAGCATAAACAACACATACCCAGCAACACAATGATCCTCCTTTTTATGAGTTCTTCATAAGTGGGAATCCGATACAATAAAGTCCTCCACGCAAACACATTAACCTTTATCGGGATCCAACTACTCCAACCCTAAATATTCTCTTCCGATTCCGGATCAATGGTATGCAAAAGTTTTTTGCACGAAGCCACCACGTATGCGGCCGACTCATATGCTGCTCAACTCCAATCATCCTTGTTGCTATTCATTGAAATATTTTGATGTTTTAAAAATAACTCTAATTATTCATTCTTAACTCCCTTCTTCATTTAATACATATTTATGTAGATTAATAGATTTCTGGTTATCAATGTTTTCTAATTTTCCTCTTTCTTATCATCAAACAATTCGTTTAATGGTGGCATGAAGAAGATTAGGGGTGTTTAAAGTCGGGTATCCAGATTTCGGATACCCGAAAGTTCGGATACGGATTCGGATAGTATCCAAATATCCGAAAATTTTGAATTTTTTTTTTTGCATTTGTATTTGCATTCCATTCAATCCAAAATTAGCCTTAATGTTAAACAACTAACAAAAAAAGTCTTAAGACAATTATAGTCATAGTACAAATATCTAAATAACAAGTGGTTTTAATCAAACATCAACTCCAAACATTTCAATACATTCAAATAATCGTCTACTCTATACATCTGACAAGTCTGCTACTTGTCTCATGACCACGACTTATAAGTCGACAACAAAAAAAACTAACTAAAAATCAAATATTGGAATTTCGTAAACATGAGTACATGATTATGAAGTTTTTTTTGTAATTTCTCATACTTTTGAAAAACTAATAATGAAATCAAATATAAGTTATGTCTTGGTTATTTTAGAAAATAATATTAAAAAAGACTATAAAGAATACTATAAAAAAGTACAAATGCATTTACAAGGTAACAACACGATCGAAGGTGTGCACCGGTGGGTTTTCGACTTGTCGGAGCGTGTGACAGTGGGTCGTCGGAGCGTGTACCGATTTGAGGCCGGAGGGTAGAGGGCGTGAATGTAATTGGAATACTAAATACATGTTAACTTTAAAGTTTATAATCATAGTTTTATAAATATATTAAATACATAATCTAAAAAAAATTGGATTTCGGATAATCGGATAATCCGAATATCCGAATTATGCCAAAATTACTATCCGAACCCGAAATTTCGGGTATCCGAAGTTCGGATATCCGAAATTTCGGGTATTTCGGGTTTGAAATATCGGGTTTTCGGATGCGGATATTTTTGAACACCCCTAAAGAAGATACTGATGTGGAGGGAGATAACGCCTAAAAATATGTTCCACAATGTTAAAAAAAAAGGCACGACATTATGAAGCCGTGTGGTTCGAAACCTCATCATAACCGCAACGGTTGCAGCGCTTTTGTGGCACATCAAACTCGTAGCTGCAATTGTTTGCCGAGACGCCTCTTCTTCAACAAGAAGAATCATTACAAAGCACGTGTTTTAAGTTTTCACCTTACAAACTACAACATTTAAATAAAACTATTTATTTTAAAAAGAGTAAAGTGCATGGTCTCTTTGTTATGATATCATTAACAAGGTCAGTTTTTGTGATTTTTATTTTTAACAGAAATGATCCTGAACATTAACTTCATCTAACTTTCTGTTAAATCTTCAACACACCCCCGTACGTGAGGGGCAAAAATGTCATTTCTCATACGTTTTTATCTATATTAACATGTAGGATAATAATTTTATTCAGTTGCATGTCAAAAAGAGTGAGGGAAATGACATTTTATTTCGCACGTGAAAGAGACTTATGAGAAACTTGGAGAGAGTTAGTGTTTATAACAATTTCTAAACTGTTAATGTGAGACTGAACCTACCAATAAACTAACCTTAACTTCTCTCCAACTCATTCGCTTTCTTTCAAAACTTCACACTATTTGAACTAAACTATTTTCCTGTTAGTCGTGAACCATTATAATTTGTTTTGTTTGAAAATCACATACGTAGACAATAGTTGTTTAGTATATTTGCTAGGGATGAGCTTTTGGTACGTACATAAATAATCGCTTTTTTTCATCTTGACCCTCACAAATTATCGTCGGAAGAGAAGAAAAACAGTAGAGATGAAAAGAAAAAACTAAAACAGAGCTAATTTAAAATTTTCCGGTCGTTAAAAACTTGTCGCCTGCAACTTTGCTATGTGAATGGCAAAAAGTAAAAGATGAAGTCTGAAGAGATAACCTAGTATGAAAATGTTATGTATTGGCCTATTTTTAAATGACAGCCCAATGTTTAACTAAAAAAGTAAAAGGTAAATTGATTTTTCATTTGAATGAAAAGTTATCGTTTACTTAAAAAACTAATGGTATTTATAGTAGTGAAAGTTCGATTTCATTTCAATAAGTAGTGTAAACAAAATTTGAGCTTTTTTGTTCTGTTAGGTTTTTAACAGCGTTCTTTTAAATATATACGATGTTCTTTTCTATGTCGTAATAAAAAAAATTTCAAGCCAATTAAAGTAATATTAAAAGAATAAAAGTAATACGAACGAACATCGACAATCATTTATTTGTTTGTATCGTAGCAAACGATTGTTAAAAAATAAGCCAATATACGCTTATGAATGTAAAACACAAATTCAATTTGGACCCCTCGCTTAATATGTTCTGGTTCCGCCACTGCTGATATCGGTACTGTTCCGGTACCGTACCGGCTTAGCAATACCGGTTAGTACCACGTTGGTACCGGTTAAGTAAAAACTAGTTTTTTAGTATATTTTATATAATTTGAGATGTTATGAATGTTGTGTATTACATGCTTAATGTTATAAAGTGTTTTCTTTACAACTTTGAGTCATTTTATAATATTTTTTAGATTATTAACTTTTAAATTTAATGAAGTAGATATGCTTTTTAATTAATCTATACCGTATTTCATTTCTTTTTCTTATATTCAAGTATATTATAGTATAGTTATATTAAAAAGTATAAAATTATACCGAAATAAGCGAATAAATTTTATTAAAAAAGGTAAAACATGAAACCGGTACCAACGTGGTACCGGTACTGGTACCCACTTTTCTTAAAACTCGGTACCGGTACTAAGCTGTACCGGTACCGGACGGTACCGGTACCCGTCCCGATCTCATCCCTAATAAACATGTAGCAACAAATATTATTTGCTTTAGTAAATTCTTGCACGAACATGATGAAACCTAATGTTAACTTGTTAACTAGAGATCTTTTACATAATTCTTCATTGCAAGCTTTGACCATTTAAAAAAAATCCTCAAGACTAAGATGTTTAAAAAAATCCTCGCTTCGGAAACACTAACATGGCAAGTGGGGTGAAGAGGGATTCCCTGCTGCATTGGTCTTATTGGATCCAGCCTATATACTATGTAAAAGGGCCTAAAACAGCCCAACTAGCGCCTAATGGGTTCAGACACATATATCAGTCCACAAGTACAAGATATACCTAGCCATGAACAAAAAATGGGACACGGTTAGAACCGGTTCGGAACCGGTTTTTACCGTTCTTTTTGTTTTTTCCCCTATTCAAATCTAGCCGTTGGCAACGGCATTATGGCCTTTTTTTTTGTCCTTTTAAACCTTTTTTTGTGTTTTATTATCCCCTAACACCCATTTAGCTACTATAAATATATGTTTGATGTTTGGGTTGATTACAACACTCGAAAACGCAAAAAACGCAAGAAAAAACGTAAAAAAACTCTCTCTTTTCATCTATTTCATTTTCGTTAATCTCGATATGACATCACAATCCGCAACTGGTTCTTCTCAAACCCCCAATGTTGTTCAAGTTCTTCAACATAACCGAAGCCAAAGAGTGTGGCAACATTGGGATTTAGTTGAGATGAGTGACGGACCACACAAAGCTCGTTGCAAGTATTGTGGAGCTTTGTTGGGGGCGGCTTCAAACTCGACTTTGGACAAGCATATTACAAAGAAGTTTTGTCCCGATGTTGAAAAATGCCCCCGAGTCCGATCAAGCCGATATGGGGGGTGGTGGCGAAATATTTCATTATAGCGTCGATATGGTCCAAGATCGTAGGACGAAGTTCGTGATTCAAAATTTTTTGCCATTCAACCACTTCGACAACCCGTGACGGCTTTGATTCGGGAAACACTTCAACCTCATTACACCCATGTAAGTCGTATGACTCTTAGACGATATTGTTTGAAATTGTGGAAAGTTTGTAAAAAAGAGTTAATTATATTTTTTTCAAAACTTACAAACCGGTGTTAATTTAACTAGCGACGTTTGGTCGGCTCCACACGGTTGCATTGAATCTTATCTTTGTGTAACCGCTCATTGGGTGGATCCGATTCGTGGCAAATGATGAAACGTACCATTGCTTTTGAACTTTTTCCGATTCCACATACCGGAGATGATATGTTTGAGCTTATAGATAACGTAATACAAACTTATGGTTTACAAAACAAAATATTTTCAATGGCTTTTGACAACGCTTCAAATAATAATAATGCGGTTGATAAACTTATGGTAAAATATAAAACGATCTGCAACGGTGACTTTTTAATAGTCGATGTGCCGCACATATTATTAATTTGGTAATGAAAGACGGGCTAGGGTCCGATTTATATATATATATATGTATATATATATATATATAGATATATATAAGTTTAAATGTATGCTTTCTTCGATTTTTAAAGCTAAAAGACAAATTTGTCAAGATTATAAACAATTTTGTAGAGATACGGATTCGATATATTTAGGTGCGAATTGGGATACACTTCACCGTTGGAACTCGACTTGCAATATGTTTGAGAGTGCCTTGAAACAACGGGATGGTTTAAGAGTTTTTCATACTAGTCTTGTGTCGGCCGGGTTAGCCGACGTGTTTGAGGATGAGTGTTGGAAACATATAAAAAAATTTGTTGAATTTCTTGGCGTTTTTAAAAATTCAACTAAAAACTTATCGGGGGTTTATTACCCAACTAGTAGTTTGGTGCTTTACGAATTATATTTAATGACTCTTAATATTAAAACTTTTGAAAATAAAAATTTTATAAAGAAATGATACCGGCGATGAAAGAAAAATTTAAAAAATATTTTATACCCATAACCCATTAAAGATTACCTAATTTTAAACAAATTTTACAAAACTAAGTTAACATCTAAGTAAATCTTGAATCATTGGTAAGATAATGATCCGACAGATGCAGACCCACATTAGTACTAGCGTGCTGATTAAGACTACTTGTAACATTGCATTAAATGGGACGTGTATAAAACGGGTCTCCACCATTAACGAATTAACATATCAACACTCTCAATCTAGAATTATCCTAACAACTCTTGGTCAACATAAAATGATGCAGGAGATAAGTCTTTGATCAACAAAAAATTTCAACTAAGCTATGATGAAGGAGCTGAGCTACAAGTATTTAAGAGAGACTTCTATTATCAAGAAGTTTATCTCTCATATTGTAACATCTGCTCTGATTCGTATCCAAACCCGAATTCGGCACGGTCGTCCTAAAATTTCCCCTAAGTTATCGTGAGGAAATGACTCATTGTTTAATTACGTTTTAAATCATTTCAACAAACATTAGTTAAAGTACTTATTATTTGTAAAATAATATGCGATTTAACAAAAGGAACTAAAATAATTGTGTAAAACAAATTTCATACAATTAATAAACTTTTAAGAAGGTTTCCATCTAAATTTCGGAAATGTATAAAGGTAATTAGATCAAATATAAGAAAACTAATTTTATAAAAGTTATAGAGTTTTAAAAAGTTAGTTAAGTTAGGATGATTAGTCAAGTTAACTAGTTAAATAACAAAACTAACTTATAGGGGTTGGTTATGTAATTAGTGAAACTTAAGTCAAAACCTTTATTCACAAAGTAAAAGCTTAAACAAACTGCAGGGGTGCAAACTGTAATTATTTTTAAACCCAATCCCCACCCCACTTCAGCCCCGTGTTTCCGGCAAACACTCCGACCAACTTCCGGCGACTCCGGTGACGACCCAAATCAACACCCTTTTAACTTGGTAAAACCGTTACCTATCGTTTATCTTTAAGGTTCGAACTTGAACAGATATATACGGACGCTATATATGTTCTTATCACCACTCAAACTCCAATCCGTCGTCTTCGGTGAATTGAAATTCCTATCTCCACAATAATCTGATCAAAAACCAAATTAATCTATCCCAAGTCATTCTACAACCGATTACAATGTGCTGAACAGTTTAAATTGATAAAAACATGGCACTAATCAGTTGAATTTTTCATTTCCGTACCCGAACAAAACTCAAGCCCATTAACAGTCGATTACTCACCTTAAATCTGTTATAAATAGTCCAAAGCACTCATACGACTTCAAACTATCTTTCTGCAACTTTAATTCCACCTCCAAACACACACAACAGTTGAATTAATCCGGTGTTCTTCGCGGTTCTGCCCCTAATCAACGATACCCTTCAGGTCTGTTTCAAGCTTTAAATTCTTGGGGCTTTTGTTCCTCACCTATCATTAAGCAAATATGTGTGTTTGATTTGATTATCGTCAACAATTTCAGATTCAATTTGATCCAAAACAGTGTTCATCATTCTTTCTTCCCTTTTCGTCGATCCTTAATCAATTCAGGTAATTAAAGGTATCATTGGGATCGTTTTCATGCGCTGATCATTGTAGTTTTATTCCATTTCATTTACAGATTCAGTTCGGTGTTCGATTTGTTGTGATTTGGAACTAGGGTTTATGTTGAATGGGTTTAAGGGTGAAACTATTTATAATTATAGGTTTCAAAAATATTAACAAAAGATAGAACTGGTCAAGTGGTTGGCTGGTCTTATTTAAACCAAGAGGTTCAGGGTTCGAACCCCCTGCACTGTTTTGTGTTTTGTTTTTTTATATCATTTCAAGTTTTACAATAAAAAATTCTTTTATTAACATCCTATAATCATTTTAATATTAATATGGGATTATTTATAAAGCTATTTGTAAAAGTTTTATAAGTCTAAATATATATATATATATATAGGGGAGGATTCAATGGGGAACCCCTTTTTATTGGGGAACTAGGGAACAATTTTTGACCCTTAGATCATCCAAGGGTGGGGAACACCTACACCCTCATAATCATATACATTGCACTTAAAAAAGATTTAAAAAAACAGACTCACGAGGGGATTCGAACCCAGGACCTCGGCCGTAATAGACACGCGTTTTTACCAGTAGACCACGCAACTGATTTGTTCATTTGATCGATTTCTCAATACTTAAACTTTATTAGCGCAGTTTTTTTTTTGCCTTATGTTATATATTATTATTTAACGTTAACATTAGTTTTTATATTAGATTTTTTCTAGATTCATAATTAATTTAATTTTTATTTAACTTTTTGCCATAATTTTTTTTATTAAATTTGTTTTAATATTATTATTTATATTTTATCTATTATTGTTTAGCTTTAAGGGTTATTTTTTTAAATCTTACGATCTAGATTTTAACTAGTGGTGTAAATGAGTCAATTCGAGATTAATTCAGTAAAAACTCGTTCGAGTCGAGTTTTAACGAGCTTTTTGTTTATTTTTTTTATTTAGTTTTATAAATATATCTTCATAAATATAATAAAAAAATATTTATAAAGTTATGATAGAAAAAGATTAAATAATACGTATTTGTTATATATGAGATGTGTGACTATAAATATGTATAACTTAAATATAAAATTTATATATAGAGTATTTAAATGCTAAACGAGCCAAGCCCGAGCCGAGTTTGAACTTGAAAAATTTCTAACGAGCTGAACTTGAGCTCTGTTAGACTAAAACAAGCCGAATTCGAGTCTTAACGAGTTCAGGCTCGACTTGTTTACAACCCAAATTTTAGCTTCTTTGGTGAGCGGCGGGTTAAGTGTGGGATTTGAACTCGTGACGCTAAGTATGCAACTCACAAACAAAATGCTCAAACCACTACACTATAACATTAACTTGTTATTATTTCCGATTCATTAATATTATTATCATTAGTTTCGTTGATTATTATTAATTGTTTTTTACTTGCTTATGTTTTATTAATTTTACGTTTTATCTTTTAGAGTTTAACTTTAAGGTATAGTTTTTAGGTTTAGTTTTACGATTAAGTTTTTTGGGTTAAGCTTTTGGGTTTAGGTTTCTCGAAATCACATGTGCTAAAACATAAAATCACATGTTCAAAACGTCAAATCACATGTGCTAAACTTCGAATCGCATGCGCTAAAAACTAGAATCGCATATTTTAAACTTGAAATTTATATAAATAAAAAAGATTAATGTCGATTGGTATATTTTAGCACATGTGATTTTAGATTTAGCATAAAGAAAGTCATTTTCACCTAGTTATAAAACGTTGACAACGAATGCCCCGGTAGAAAGGACTAATTTGACACTATTCAAAACCATTGTATTATCAATATATATGATAATAGGATAATTTTACGTTTTACCTTTTTTAAAATTTAACTTTTACATTTTCAAACCTTTACATTTTTAAAGCTAAGTATTTATATATTTTACGTTTGCTATACTTGAATGTGATCTTGAATGTGCTAAACCTCAAATCACATGTGCTAAAACTCAAATCACATGAGCTAAAACTAGAATCACATGTGCTAACCTTAAATCACATGTGTTAAAACTAGAATCACATGTGCTAAACCTCAAATCACATGTGTTGCATTTCAAAGCACATGTGATAAACTTGAATCACATGTGCTAAAACTAGAATCACATGTGTTAAACCTCAAATTACATATGCAAAACTTCCAACCAAAGATAATTAGCAAGTTTACAAAACCTAAAATAAATATGCTAAAAATTAAAAATCACATGTGCTAAAACTAGAATCACATGTGCTAAACCTCAAATCACATGTGTTGCACTTCAAATCACATGTGATAAACTTGAATCACATGTGCTAAACTTCAAATCACATGTGATAAACTTCCAACAAAAGATAATTAGCAAGTTTACAAAACCTAAAATAAATATGCTAAAAATTAAAAATCACATGTGCTAAAACTAGAATCACATGTGCTAAACCTCAAACACATGTGTTGCACTTCAAATCACATGTGATAAACTTGAATCACATGTGCTAAACCTCAAATCACATGTGATAAACTTTCAACCACGACAACTAATTAGTTTACAACACCTTGTTAAATTTAAAAATCACATGTGCAAAAACTAAAATCACATGTGCTAACCTTAAATCATATGTGCTAGAACTAGAATCACATGTGCGAACCTCAAATCACATGTGCTAAAACTAAAATAACATGTGCTAAACCTCAAATTACATGTGCAAAACTTCCAACCAAAGATAATTAGCAAGTTTACAAAACCTAAAACAAATATGCTAAAAATTAAAAATCACATGTGCTAAAACTAGAATCACATGTGCTAAACCTCAAATAACATGTGTTGCACTTCAAATCACATGTGATAAACTTGAATCACATGTGCTAAACCCTCAAATCACATGTGATAAACTTCCAACCAAAGATAATTAACAAGTTTACAAAACCTAAAATAAATATGCTAAAAATTAAAAATCACATGTGCTAAAACTAGAATCACATATGCTAAACCTTAAATCACATGTGTTGCACTTCAAATCACATGTGATAAATCTCAAATCACACGTGATAAACTTTCAACCACGACAATTAATTAGTTTACAACACCTTGTTAAAATTTAAAAATCACATGTGCTAAAACTAGAATCACATATGCTAAACCTCATATCACATGTGCTAAAACTCAAATAACATGTGCTAAACATAAAATCACATGTGCTAGAACTAGAATCACATGTGCTAAACCTCAAATCGCATGTGCTAAAACTTAAATCACATGTGCTAAAACTTAAATCACATGTGCAAACGCCTAAAACTAGAATCACATGTGCTAAACTTCCAACCAAAGACAATTAACAAGTTTACAAAACTTCAAATTAATGTGCCAAAAATTAAAAATCATATGTCCTAAACCTCAAATCACATGTGCTAAAACTAGAATCACATGTGCTAAACCTTAGATCACATGTGTTGAAACTCAAATCATATGTGCTAAAACTAGAATCACATGTGCTAAACCTCAAATCGCATATGCTAAAACTAGAATCACATGTGCTAAATCTTAAATCACATGTGCTAAATCTCAAATCACATGTGCTAAAATCCTAGAACTAGAATCACATGTACTAAAAATAGAATCACATATGTTAAACCTCAAATCACATGTGTTAAAACTAGAATCACATGTGATAAACCTAGAATCACATGTGCTAAACCTAAAATCACATGTGCTAGAACTAGAATCACATGTGCTAAACCTAGAAGCACATGTGCTAAACCTCAAATCACATGTGCTAAACGCCTAAAAGTAGAATCACATGTGCTAAAGAATCACGTATGTTAAACCTCAAATCACATTGGCTAAAACTAGAATCACATGTGTCAAAACTAGAATCACATGTGCTACACCTCAAATTACATGTGCTAAAATCCTAGAACTAGCCTTAAGGAAGGTTGGTGGTGGTATCGGCCAATCACTATTGGCCACATGTTAGCTCCTGATGGTCGGTTTAATGTTTTCTTTCTCAAAATTTGAACTTTTTTTAATTATATATGTTGTTTTTCTTTTTAGATCATTTAGTTAATTATACTGTTGAAACTCCATGTGACCCAGGATTGAGTCCATTTGTTAGCAGAATTTTTGGTATTTTTTTGTTCTTTTCTTTGCTTTTAACACTTTTAGCCTTCCAGCTCAAGTTTGACATGCTAACGTCTTTGACCCCTCTCTCTACTTTGTCATATTTTCGGCTTTGACTCCCCGGTTTTGATTTAGTTTACATTTTGACATTTACGTTCTGCTCCGTCTTTTAACGTACGTGTCAAGCATTATGACCTTGCATCGAAACATGCGAGTCATAAAACATTCTTTATCAACATGTGTGACGAGGTTATAAATGCGAGATCCAGCCGCCGTAACGCTCGGCCCAGAACATTAATCTAGTTTTAGTGGAAGTCAAAATTCATTTTTGTGTTTGTTAATAATAATATAGGTATTTTGTGTTTTAAATGTTTATTCAATCATGTTTATTTATTTATGTTCATGAATTGTTTGTTTAGTTTTTTAATGAACGAACATAAATGAACACGGACATTTTGGTTTTCTTAATAAATGAACATGAACACAAAAGTAGTATTCGATTATCTGTTTGTGTTCGTGCTCGGTTAAAGTTAAATGAATGAAAATGAACATCATGATGTTCATGTTCGTTAGTTTTGTTTACATGTCTAATTTCGACCTATGTTACTATCTACCGATATGAATTTGGTTTTTAGAAGTCTTAAATCATTTATAGGCATTTTAATTTTTTTTACATAAACAAGATCATTGGCCTTTTCATTCATGTTGTTATCCTTGAATCCCTGATGACCGTAATCAGATTTATAACGTCAATGAAACTCTTTGGATTTATTTTTTTTATTTTTAATGGAACGAACTTTTTAATTTTTAAGAACCAACTAATTTTAATGAAGACAAATCTCAAATTATATTCATCTTCTATGTATTTTTTGTTTTACGATTAATTAAGTAATTTGTATTTGAGTATTAGATTCACTTTGTACCACACAAATTCCTAAAAACTAAATGGTAAATAAATTTAAAAAAATAAGAACTAATTAAAAAGAAAACCGAAAGCTTTTGTGGTTAAGAAAAAACATGATGTTATATATAAGCTAGAAAATAACATAAACACTCATCAAAGTAGCTAAAATATAAATCTTAAAATCTAAACCTAAAAATAACCCGTAAAGCTAAAAAATAATAGGTGAAACTAAAAAAATATTAAACAAAATCGATAAAAAAAGTTACGACAAAAATGTAAAATAAAAAGTTAAATTAAATATCAATTTAGATGAAATCTAAATGTTAAATTATAGCCCTAAAACTAACCCTTAAAGTTAAATAATAATTAACCATAACATGAAGCAAAAAAAAAAACATAAAAATACTGCGTCTAAGTCAATTAAAGTAAATTAAAAGTCGCTCTTATTAACAAAATGTTGTGTAGCGTGCTGGTAAACAATGTTGCTGTGAAGGCGCAGGTCAGGGGTTCGAACCCCCTTCAGCGCCGTTTTTTTTCATTTTTTAATAGAGGTGCAATACATAGGATTGGAGGGTGTAGGTGTTCCCCACCCAAAATTAAATCAAGATGATCCAAGGGCCCATAATGGTTCCCTAGTTCCCCGATAAAAAAGGGGTTCCCCATTGAACTTTTCCCTATATATATATATATATATATATATATAATATATATATATATATATATATATATATATATAGGCACACTCAAATGAGAACACCTCTTAACTTGAGTACAAAAAGTACAACTTTAACGAATCATATATGGAGTCAAACTGTTGAATTTTTTGTAATATAAATTGACCAAAATGCTTATAATTCAACTAATTTTAACATCTATTTAAAAAAAATATGATTCGTCATGTCGTTTGTTAGAATGCATATATGCACCCACAATATGTGTTTGTGTACAAGTGATTTAGGTGCATATATGCATTTTAACAAACGACTTCACAAATCATATATTTTTTAAATAGATGTTAAAATTAGGTTAATTATAAGCATTTTGATCAATTAATATTATAATAAATACAACAGTTAAAGCGGTTCCTAAGTTGTTCTCAAGTTAAAAGTGTTCTCATTTGAATGGATCCCTATATATATATATATATATATATATAGATTGGGGATTTTCTAAAAAGGCTTAAAACTCTAAGAAGTGTAGGAAGCAATCAACAACAAGCACGTGGCAATGAGAGAAAAAAAACACGGAGGGGCATCTTCGTCATTTATACGCGCGATGCTGAGATGTTCAGTTATGGTGTTTTTTTGGCGCGATGCTGAGACGTTCAGTTATGGTGTTTTTTCACAGCGCGATGCTGAGACTTTCAGTTATGGTGTTTTATCACAGCGCGATGCTGAGATGTTCAGTTATGGTGTTTTTTCACAGCGCGATGCTGAGACGTTCAGTTATGGTGTTTTATCACAGCGCGATGCTGAGATGTTCAGTTATGGTGTTTTTTCACAGCGCGATGCTGAGATGTTCAGTTATGGTGTTTTTTCACAGCGCGATGCTGAGACGTTCAGTTATGGTGTTTTTTATATGCATGTTGAAAACGCACAATGACTAATCTACCCCGGAACCTTATCACGCGTCATTAAAAACATCATAATATTTACAATATTGCCACCGCGTTAATCTTGACCGTAAACACCCTAAATCTAACGTCCCAGATCGCTTCTTAGTCTTTTTAGAGTTTTAGCCATTTGTAGAAAATCCCTCCCCTATATATATATATATATATATATATATATATATATATATATATATATATATATATATATATATATATATATATATATATAATGATACATTATAAAACTTGTTAGATTAAACGATTAAAATTCTCGAACGGGAAGTTTTGAGACGTTTAGATTTTTATAAAAAGTTTACTTACGGGTTTTTACTAAGTATTCGATTTGTTTTAATCATGATTATTCATTTAAGACTATGGTAATATTTTTATAAGTTAATTAGTCACTTTTAACAAAATGGTCATGTCATTTATTGAGTCATCTATTTATAATTTATTATCGTAAGGAGATAAAATTCGTATAAAAAAATTACATTTTAAATTAATGTTAAAATAAATCCATTGATATTACATTATTTTATATTTTCAGTTGTAACATTTATTCATTTAAACCCATATTCTAATTAGAACCCTAGATTCCTAGTTAGTTTTCAATTACTCTAACATAGGATAAAATCCTTTAGGTGATCCTTAAGGAATATCCGGGTGACGTGTTCAAGTTTTACTCATTTTCAATCAATCAAGAAATATCACGTGAGTATTTATAGCCCCTTTTCTGGTTTTCAATTTGGGGTGATATCATGTGACGTATTTAAATCAGATTTCAGATTTCAGTTATCAGATTTCATTGTTCAAATATTCATTTTGATCAGTTATTTCATTTAAACAATTCATGTTATGTCTTTACTTGCAAAATACGTGTTCATAGCCTGATAGCAATTTTTGTGCAAGTGTAATCATTAATTTGTAGAAACCGACAGTTACTAATGGTAGATCTATTGGTCGAAAGGACCCACCCCCTGATTCTTGGGTGATTATAACTGGGTATCATTATCACGTGGACCCCCCTTATCATTGTTGAAGGTTTGATTATGCGTTGTTGTCTTGTATGTACATGTTTTGCATTTATAAGTTTAGACATAACGACATAAATTGAGTTTTCTTTATCAGTTTATCTATATGTATTTCAAACCTATGTTTACTCACCAGCTAATTCATTAGCTGACCAATTATTTTTCACATGATTTCAGGAAGGGCAAGTTAGGAACTTTGGATGCCAAACGCTTAGGGACTTGGACCTAGTTAAATAAATTAAAGTAGACTTTTTTTTTCATTTGTTCTATTTGGTTTATTTGTTTGGATTTATCAATTAGTCTTGTTTGAATAATTGGATATTAATAATATTTAAACTATTTTTAGTACCATGAGCTATGAACAATCATTCACTTTCGTCCGCCTCGATGATCCCGCATCGGTCGGGGTGTGACACATATCATATAAGCATTCCTTAATAAACATTCAATACCTTCCTCATCTTGCTTATTCAATGACACAATCAAGTATATGTTGATTCTAACACCTTAGCTTGGTCAAAGAGACACCCCTAGAGTCCTCTTTAGTGAGTAACAGTTGTTCTTGTGCAAGAGGAACTGTTGTTGGTGTCGTTCTAGAATGATTTGCTGAGTTGTTAGTCTTTACTAGGGCCTTGTGAAGAATTTGGACTCGACATTAGAACCATCCGTGGGAGCATTGGTATCATAAAAACACTACAAAACGGTCAATTTGCAGGAAGGTTTAAGTTTTTTGTATTGCTTAAAAAAACCAGTCATAACTTCAGCCCCACCGGAGCCAACTGTTGTCTCAGAAACATTGGCGTCAACACAATCATCTCCTACAACAATTGTCGCAAGATCATCAGTGGTGGTTCCATCCCCACCACCTCGCTTCGGTGAGATAAAAAATAACACAAAATGCTGACACACACACCAATAGTCTTACCCCTATTTAACAGGAATATATAGCATGTGTGATGGTGTCTTTCTTGATGTAGACTCTCAGTTAGATGATGAAGAAATGACAGGCCCGAAAATTACCCCTGACTTGGTTAAGAAGAACAGGGAATCCCTTCGGTATTAGTTAGATAAACTAGAAAATTTTCAAAGACTCCAGGCCAGATTCTCTTATGGGTCTTAAGAAAAGGAAATATCCCAAAAGAAAATATGGGTAGTATTCCAAGAAGGTGGATCGAGTCGGAAAAGTGTCACCACCTATACAATCCACCATAAGTAGCGTAGGGGGACATGTAGCAAGAAACTTGGACTTTGATGTCTTACTGAGTGCTTTGTGAGCAGCACTACAATCTCCACCAAGCCCAAGTATTACTCCAGCCAGTGTGACAGTGTTGGATATGAAATTTAGATTGAAGCTTACGGATTGATGATCTAACATGATTGACTTATCGAAGTTGAACACGATGAAAGACGTTATAATAATAGACTATGGGAGAGTATTGTTGGATTTTATATCAAGTGTCAGATTTAAGTTTGATGGAGCGAATTTATTAATTCTTCATAGCGAAATTATAAATTCGATACAACAAACTTAAATCAAAATCCATAGAATTTTCTAAGTGTTTCAACAAACAAAAGTATTTGACTGGGTATTACTATTTTTATTATTCTATGGGCATAAATTTTGTCAGTTGAGACGAAAATATTTTTGTCATTGGTCCGGTATTATTATCATTCTTTGGGCCAAATTTTCGCCAACTAAGATAAAAATATTTTTGTCACTAGCTGGGAGTTAATGTTTATTTTTTTGCCATATTTGTTGGTTGGGAGTTAACGTTTTAGAATTTTTGGGCCATATTCGTTGGAGACTCCGTCAAATTTCAAAAAGAGACATCTCATTAGTCAGAACCAGGTCGGAGGCTATCATTTAATCAATTGGACCAAGATCATTATAAAAAAAGGTTTGTGTTTAAGTGGGCCGGAAGTTATCGTTTAATCAGTTAGGCCAAGATCATTAAAAATTGATAGGACGCCGACAAAAAGATCGGTTTGTTGAAGCTAGAATTCATCATTAAAAAACAAAATTAACGACCGGGTGTTTTTTTTATGGGCCGAGAAAGTTCTTATTTGGGTCGTGCGTAACCAGGTTATATAAGTGTGTTTGTAATGAAGCGGGTGATCTGTTGCGGAGTAATTGCTGTTTCTAACCTCTACCGTTTGCTAGATGGTAGGAGGATCTATAATTACGGGGGAGACTCACCATGAAAGTCTTCGGGTTATTTGTCGACTTTTGAATCCATAAGGCAAAGTGCGTATTTAATGTCAAGATTCTTCGTGGAAAGATGATTATTGGTTTCTATTTAGTTGAAGTTCGAGCCTTTACATTTTGCCTATAATTTAGGAGGGTCTACACTTAAAGGAGAGAACCACAATGAAAATCTTCGAGTTATCAGTCAATTCATGAACATGAAGAATTTGATATTTTTTACGGGCAGAAGTAAGCAGAATATTGAAAGCATCAGTTTAGGAGGATTATCGTTGGGTCATGAAATTAAGACTGAGACTTTCCAAATAAAATATAACAGGTCGCTTGACTTATCGGTGCTTAAATGATACAAGATGTTGATAATAGTAGACTAAGGGGGAAGTATCCTTAGAAAAAATTCTAAAAATTAGTTAAATTCTTTAGAGAGAACATATAAATTCTCCCCATCGAATTTAATTAAATTCGAGTGTCAGCGAACTTGTCGAGATAACGCAGACAGCATGACCAGATTCACTCAATTCGCTTGACAATACTGTACTTTCGTTCAATTTCGCTCAATTAAATTTGCTCTTTGAACAGAAGGAACGTTCGTTAATCAGGAATCAAAATCACACATTTTAATGGTTAAAAACTTGATTTGATTATCAACAATTGATCGAAAACATGGGGTGATGAAACCTTTACCAGATTTTGTTACAAACACTTAACACAAAGCGATGAATTTAGGAAAAAGAATTTTAGGATTTTAATCGCCGTGGAGTTTACTAATGTAAGATTTAGGGTTATGATAGAATTTAGGGGCGAAAAGGTGTTTATATCCAAAGCTTAAATTCGTTGGACCGAATTAATAAATTCTCTCCAACTAATAAAGAGAAAAAATTAAAACTAAAATTAAATTAAAAATTAAATAAAATAAAAATGAAAATAAAATATGATAAAGAAAAAAGAAGAAAAAAATATACAAAATGAAAATTCAACCAGACAAATTTATAAATACGCTACAGCGAACTTATAAATCCACTAGTTAAACTTACGACAAAATCACTTGATCTCAAAAACCTAATTTTTGTAAGAAAAAATAGAGAATTTTGAAATATTAGTTTAAGATGTAATGAGACGAGCGTATAATTCATCATTAGTTGAAACAGAAGGATATCATAAAACACTTCGATGATTCATCAAGAAAGCCGAGGTTTGGAAGGATTGCTGATATGATTGTCCTTTTAAACTTATGTCTTATTCCTTTCAACAAATGACCTATGATATGCTTATCATGTTTTCGGGTTCGATTTGAGAAGCTTAGATAACTTGGTTCCCATAAAAATTCGGCAGAGGTCTCGTCCTGTCATCATGGTATATTGAGATATGTGATTCTATGAGTGTAATGATTGATGATTTGATTGATGATCTGATTTAGAAACATTATGAATGTGATAATGGATTCATATTGTGAGCGTTCAGTTATATTTTTATATAACAGAGGAGAGATCATCTATGTGTGTTGATGAGAGCTTCAGGTTTTTATTCACAACATAGAAGATCATCCCTCCAAGTCAATGCTGGCGCATAGAAGAGAAGATAAACACGATGGAGATTCTGAAGAGCTAACGATAAGCATCATTCAGGGTTTAGGATTTGGGAACAAAATAGAAGTCAGACACTTTCAACCCTTGTTTCACAAGACTTGAACTTTCTGCAGGCCAAGAAGTTTTGGAAATGATTCTTATCACTGAGTTTATGATTTTAATTAAGCTACAAAGTCACTGTTTACTTCTTTTTCGAACCGAGCCTACCGTGCATATCATATAATGAGACTGCCATTTCTAGATTTGATTAGCAGATTTCCAAATGATACAAACATCAAATCAGATTCTATCATTTCTCATAGAGAGCAAGTCATGTATACGAGCATATTGAAAAAAAATATACTATCATTCTCAGTCATCTCAAATTCAGTTCCCAGCTTTAATTTATTTTATAACCTAAAGGAACTAATAACAAATAAAATTTAAAATCTTTTTCTTCTAATCTTATACTAATTTCCCCTTAAATTTTATTTATGTGCACATTTTTTAGGGCTGACATATCTTGTCAGACACGACATGATAAGATACGAACACGATAAGACACGAACATGACACGATAACTTAGCATGCCAAGTTTTCTAAACACGAACACGATAAAAAGCATGTTACACGATATGACACGATAAAACCCATTTTTTAAATAAAATAAGATTTTTTAAAAAAAATTAATAACTCTTAAATATTAAATATGATTTAACATAATAATTCTTAAGCCACAAAATAACAAAAGTCCATAAAATGGTATTTAACCATAATAATACTTGATAAAAGAATATGTAAAAAGATTAAATGTCCATAAAATTCCATAAAAGTCTTTGATCTTTCTACTCATCTCCATTAAAATTCATCTCCACCTTCATTCTCCACTAACTTTTCTTTAAATAAATTTTAACAGGTTACCTATCGTGTTTACAGCTCTTTAACTTGTAAGACAAGATAATTAACGTGTTTTTATCGTGTTAAACTATTAATGACACATAACCTGATAAGGTCAAACATGAAACCTGTTAATTCCGTGTTGTGTTATCATGTCCGTATTAGAAATTGCCAGCCCTAATAGTTTTTTTTAACTATATACGTATTTTTTTAATTACTATTCCATATTACCCCATCAATGGTTAATAAAGAGTAATTAAGAAAAATAAAGTGATTGTGAAATGATAATGTGAATTTGTAGATAAAATTCCAAAATGTGGATAGAATCTCAAAATCACAACCTGTTTCTTTCGCCTATAATTTGAATAAAGAATATTTCGGTCAGTAAACCAGATTACTAACAGTCCTCCTAAAATGGGGATAGAATACCAAATCCATCGTTGTCATGGGCATTCTGTTTTCATCAGTGTAAGAAACATGAGTGAACATACGACTTGTTCAAACTAAAACATGAAATCAAACGAGTAATGCGCTTATAAGTAGAAAAACATTTATTTTAAGCACACAAAGAGTATGGGGTTCGTTCCCTTTCTAATGGAAGAAGATGAAGATCGAAATCCAGAAAAACTCTACACAAGATTTAGAAATGAAAAACAAACGTTCCCTTTATTTTAACGCGCTTATGGTTGCAATGAATACCACGCCAAGGTGATCCACACCCTGTCATCATAGCCTGGAAACTAAACAAAAGACCATCACAAGGAAATTAAAAACCCTAAAAGTCAGAAACCAATCGAGCCTAATATAACAGCCTTGGGACATGAAATGTAAACCAAGTCTCATATAAAGTAACAACCTCTAATCAATTTACAAATGAGACAGTCATACACATCGTCATCAACGCGTAAAGGGACATCAATGGCAACGAAAGTCGGTAACAACCACTAAACGTCGGCGGCGACCCGTAAAAGCCATATATCTAACCATCAACATCTTAGATGAGACACTCATTAAAGGGCCATTAATGGCAACGATAGCTGGTAACAACCACTAAACGTCAACGATGACCCGTAAAAGCCAAGATAATCGGAATACAAAGCACTCAAGCTAGGATCGTCAACGGAGAGATAGATTTCAATATATATATATATATATATATATATATATATATATATATATATATAGAGAGAGAGAGAGAGAGAGAGAGACGTGTGAAAAGTGAGATGAGAGAGAGAGCCACAACATTTAAAGAAAAAACCCGCAACACAATACTGTATCATGTGCATTAAAATCAATACCGAATAATTATACTTGTACCATATGCTTAATAGTAAGCACCATACACAAAACAATCGTATCATACGCAATAGAGTCTGCAAATCATTGTTGACACCAGTTTGAAATGTATATATTTAAATAATGTTTAATACTGTAGGTTATTTGATAACAACAAAGTAGTGGTTTTTAGCCTTTCTCATATTTATTGTAATATCAATATGTGGTCGTTGATACCATGTAGCGACACTAATAGTTACATTTCATTCATGTGACCATATAATAGAACCCGACACAAATACAATATTTTTCCGTGGCTGTTGCTACTCATTAGCCACACTTAATGCGATAACTGATTGATTACAACAACTCTATAACCATGGTTTCTTCCAAATGGATGTGGCTACAATAAATTCATGTGGTTGTTCCAACCATTTAGCCAACTTATTGGAACAAAAATCCTTTAGCCACTGTTTCTTCGATATGAGCGTGGCTAAAACAATTATTTTTGTGACTATGTCATACAAACAACCACTCATAAACTATATTTATGTAGTTGTTGTTACCTTTTAACCATACTTTATTTGGACAAAATGATTTATTACAACCTAACCTTTAGCTATAGGAGTTTGAAATATTGTGGCTAAAAGTACATTTTCTGTGACTATTTCATACAAATGGCTACTTTAAAACTATATATGTGGTCATTGCTACTTTCATTTTATTCAGCTAAAATAATTGATTACAACTTGCTCTCTAGCTGTAACACTCGCCTTTCGGCAAGCACCACAGTTGACATTCATAAGCATAAAAACAACCATATACTAAATAAAATTTCAAGAGCAGCGGGGTAATTGTTTAAATAATCATTACATTATCCTTAAATTGTCTTAGAAACTACTTAAAACATTACAAACCTATAAATGTGATTTCAAATGTATTTTCTTTAATGCCAGTCTTCAACATGCCTCTAGCCCTCGCCAAGCAGCTCCCAAAACCTCCTAATCTGCACATCAATATAACATGCATACAAAAGTCAGCCACGCTGAGTGAGTTCTAGTTTTAAAACATCTTTAGGAACTTTCCATATCATTCATGTAATACACGTAAATAGCATCATCATATTGTACGTCACATTCGTATAACACATAACATAATATCTTTGTCTGTTAGTAAGTCATCATCATGTCCTCTTTGGTCATAAGAGACCCATTCTGTGGTTCTTAACTGGTTTTATGAGATCCCCAGTAGGATTCTTAGCTGGTTTTATAAGATCCCCAGTAGGATTCTTGTCTGTTTTTATAAGATCCCCAGTAGGATTCTTGCATGGTTTATAAGATCCCTAGTAGGATTCTTGTCTGGTTTTATAAGATCCCCAGTAGGATTCTTGTCTGGTTTTATAAGATCCCCAGTAGGATTCTTGTCTGGTTTTATAAGATCCCAGTAGGATACTTGTCTTCCGTTAAGGCATACATTCGTTTATATATATATATATATATATATATATATATATATATATATATATAGGGGAGGGTTCATTTGAGAAGAGCAAATATTGCGAGAAGTGAAAGAAATAACTAATTTCTTTATTTTTTCAACAAAAAACGTATTTAACATACAAAAAAATGATAGAAATACAATATTTATTCATTAACTTTGACAAACAAAAAATAAAATTGAATGAATTTCGTTTATTTGTTAAACCTACACATGTGGAAGTCATGTGTAAGTTAGGTTACTTACACATGTGTAGGTAAACTTAAAATGCTAAAAATACATACGTAAAAAATATTTTAATGATTTTTTTTAGTTTATACATTACACATTTGTATGTAGGAAGTGAATTTATTTAAAAAAATTAAACTATTGATAAGTTTTTTTAGTGATTTAGGTTTCTTCTTTTTCTTCTTGCAATATATGAGTCTTCTCAAATGAACCTCCTCCTATATATATATATATATATATATATATATATATATATATATATATATATATATATATATATATAAGTAATCAGTTACTTGTTCTTACATCATCATCATACTTCACGTAATAAAGTCCAACAGTCCAGGAAACATCTCAGTATGCATGTTAGCCTCAAAATTTGTATTTGAAACGGAAGTGAGGTCTAAAACTCACCTGACTCTTAAGTGATCTTGCTTGTTTGGACAAGGTTAAGGTAGTGGTATCGGTGCACGATCTGCATTTAAGTTATTATGAAAAATCGTCATTTCTTTCTTAGTTTCGCAAGTAGTGTTGCACATAGTGTCGCAGATAGTGTCGCAGGTAGTTTCGCATTGGCGAACCACAGTGTCGCATGCTGCTTCAGCAGCACCTCCACTTGCAGTTTCGCAAGGTTCTTGCCCAACTTTCGTTGGGACTTAAACTACGTTCGCAAACACACCCGACACACGCCATGAAGTCAAGACGTCATAGTGTCGCAAGATGAACACTAATGTCGCATTAAGAACACTAGTGTCGCAAAACACTGTTACAACTTGATAGTCATGTATAGGTCGGACTCACCGGCATGTCGGTGTTATATCTCTTGTATGTATTTTATATAGTTTTTGGTATTAGCGAACCTACGGGCGAACCTGATTGTGCCCGGCGAAGCTATATGGTTCGCTTGATAGATTCGCTGTCAGCGAATCTATCAGCGAACCTACAGCTGATATATATTGTAATCTTATCTCATGGCAATGCAACTTTGGCAAAATCTTATCCAAACTCTAGAATCGTGTGTGTGTAACCAGGAGGTGCTAGGAGCATATATTATCTATCTTTGTAGCGTATTTACCTCTTGTTGTGTGGTTTTGATCTTGTTATTGTGTATTAGGTTATATTGGACTTTTGTTTCTCTTAATCAAAGTGTGTTTTGTTGTTACAAATCATTATAGCACTGAAATCTCGATCAAGATGGACCAACAATATGGTATCAGAGCCTTAGTGCTCTTGATTGTTTGATCCTAGAGATTTTCGTGATGTTTTTGGGGTCTTTGTGTCAAAACACTATTTGATTCATTTCTGAACTGGTTTGTGTGTTTCCGTGTTGTATTTTGCTTGGAATTTGTCATACTTGGTCATAGGAAGCCTTTGAAACAAACGAATCTACAACTGGTTGTGTTTTGAAGCTGTTCTGGTCGTTTTTGCACTGAAACTGTTTTGTTCGTAACCCAGCGAACTTATTTGTTCATCCAGCGAATCTGCTTGTTCATCCAGCGAATCTAATACAATCTTGTGTTCTGTGTTTCAGTGTTTCTGTTTAGCGAATCTGGCATTTTATTGAACGAAAGTTCACTTGTTTGGCTCATTGTGCAAGCGAAACTGTTATTGCTGTCCAGCGAATCTGTTTTGTTTGTTTAGCGAATCTGCTAGCGAATCTGCAGCGAATCTGTCTGCTCCTTGGGCGAATCTAATCCAGCGAATCTGTCTATATTGGGCGAAACTACAATCTGTTTAAAATTATGACTACATCAACTCTGAATATTAATGATCTGGATAGTGTTCAACCAAACAGGCCACCGAGGCTTGTTAGTGGTGAAAATTTTGAGGATTGGAAGAGGTGCCTGAAAGCTTTTTTCTACTACACTGACTATAATCAATGGGAGTCAATTGTAAATGGGCCGCATGTGCCAAAGACAGTTGAAGGAACTGTTACTTCAATAAACACTGATCCGAGTATTTTTACTGAAGGAGACACTAAGCTGCTTGATCGTGACAAAAAGGCACTCGGAGCATTGATACTTTGTTTGCATCAGGATATTTACAACAGGTTTGCTGAACACACAACTGCAAAAAGCTTATATGATGCGTTGTGCGAGTTCTATGATGGTAATGAGGACTTGAAGTTGGATAGAAAGGCTCAAGCTGAGAAAGAGTTCAATTCATTTGTGGGGTATTCGCAAGAAAGTTTGACTGACATTACCAACCGATTTTTGTCTGTATCAAGTAACCTGAAAAAGTATGATGACAAGTTGGGAAATCATGAACAAGTCACAAAGCTGTTAGATTCACTTCCTCCTCAGTGGAGTCTTCAGATCAAATTATTGAAACAAGAAAGAAACTTTCATGACTATAAGCTGATGGATGTTATAAACAAGCTGAAGTCATTTGATCTTGATGTGAAGAGAAGAGAATGCAATCAGTCTATGATGGTTCCAAATATTCCCTCTCAGAATGCTGCACTTATTACATCCGCTGCAAACTTTCATATCTACAATGTTGCACCTGGAGGATCATCAAGTCTTGGTTTTGTTAAATCTGTTGGTGCATCTACAAGTGTTGGTTCAAACTCAAATGCATCTGTCACCACTCAGATTCCATCTGACACTATGGTTTTGTTTGGAATGTTTGTTCATAGCTACGAAGCTCTTGTTGCTGGTGTATTAAAGGGAAAGGGGATGACTGTTGAGGATATGTATCAGGTGGATCCTGATGATCTTGAAGAAACCGACATCCAATGGCAAATGGCCATGCTTACCCTTCGTGCTAGACGGTTTATGGAGAGAACAGGTAGAAGAAGTTTTGGGAATCAGGGACAGAACAACAAGCTCGGGTATGACAAAGGAAAGCTGAGATGTTACAACTGCAAACAATTGGGTTACTTCAAAAGGGAATGTCCTTTACCAATTGTTACTGAACCCGTGAATTCTAGAAACTCAAGACCCGCTCCTATTCAAGAACGACTTGAGGAAGTGAAACCAAGGAATGAAACTGCACTGCTCACCAATTTTGATTGGAGTGCGGAAATTGAAGAGACAAAGGAAGAAATTAATCATGCCTTGGTTGCTGAGATTGTTGAGAATGATGATAACTATATAAATTGCTTTGACCCTTTCAAAGAATTTTATGGTGAAAATGATGGAAGTTATGATGAAGCTGCTAAGTTAAAGTGTGAGGATAATGAAGAAGGGAAAGTGGGGAAAGTTGATGAAGATCAATCAGATGCTATTGTTCAAGGGCATCTGAATCACTCCGGATTGGTATGTGAAGCTGCGGTAAATGAGATGAAGAATGATGAAGAGTCAAAGCTTAACCTGGAAGCCATGATTGAGAAGGCAAGGCTTGATGCTGTGGACGAATTCAAGAGGAACACTCCCTACTGCCAGTGCGATCGTGCCCTTGCAGCAGAAAAACTGGTAATTGGTCTTCCTTATGAAGTTATTGAAGATATGTGTTCATCTGCATGCAAAATTCGTTTAATTGGCATATACAAAGCTAATAAATTGTTAATGTCAAATGAAAACGAATTAAAGAGAACTAACAAAGAGCTTAAAGTGAGTGAATCAAAATATTTTGTCAAATTAAGAGAAGCTTTGAAAGAAAATGAACACTTAAAAAGATCTCTTTTGGAAAAGAATTGTGAAATAAACTATTTGACTGAGCAAGTCACTCTTGCTGAATTTGAAACAAGAAAACTCAAAAATAAACTGCAACAACGGACAATGTCTAGTATGAAAAGGGAGGAACTCTGCAAGAAACAACGGGGGGCCAGAGTTAAGACAGGTTAGGGTCTTAACAATGAAACATATGCATATCCCCCACCTAGTACCTTCTGTTACTCTCCAACACCTATTCCTCATCCTTCAAATGAGTTGATACAAGAGATTATACAGAATGATACTAACAGCTCTATTGCAGGTCTAAGTGGAGTAAATCTTAAAGAGGTTAGAGAGGATTATGCTTATGGTGGGAGTACTGGGCTTGGCTGTTCTAGCAGTAATGATTATTCTAATTCTGATTCCAAGAAGTCTGTTGAAGACATTAGATTAATTAATTCTGTTTCTAGTAATGTGTTACATTCAGACAATTTTATTTTTAATAGTAATTTAGGGTGCAGTACTTCAAACCCTAATGTGTTGGATGATGATGTGATTAAAAATGTGTGTGTGAATGACAAAGATGAACTTTCAGGTCATGTCTCTGAAAGTCAAGCCAAAACAAATTGCTTTCAAAAGTTCTTTACTCATCAAATTCCATCTTTCACACCTGTGAGAATTTCAAAACCTAAAGAAAGGGAATCATCTTTCGCATCCATGAATCACATTGTTAAACCTAAATCTGAATCTAAAAAGGTAAAAGTCTCAGCAGGAAAATCAAAAGAGCCTTATGACTCTTACAGTGATTGCAATTCTCAATTGTCCGAATATGATGAGGAAATTGAAATGGATAAAATTCTTGTTGATAAAGTTTCCAAAGTGGGTTTGAGATCTCATTGCTTTAAATGTGGAAATATTGGTCATACTGCTAAGCAATGCCCTGAGTTAGTCACAAACAGTTCAAGGCAAAAATCTTTTGGAAAAAGATTAAACACGTTTGTAAATAATTTCTTTTGTAATTCTTCATCTGTTCCACCACCCAAGTACACAAAGGCTTGGGTGCCAATTTCAAAAGTTTAACTTCTATATTTAAATTTATGTCAGGAACATTCAAGTGCCGTTGTAAATAGTCATTGGCATATTGACAGTGGATGTTCCAGACATATGACTGGGTTGAAGGACCTGCTGACTAACTATCGAATTATCAATGGTGGATACGTTGCTTTTGCGGGAGACAAGAAAGGTGGTAAAATGATTGGTCAAGGAGAAGTCTCAAATGGTTCCTTAACTTTGGAAGACGTCAACTATGTTCCTGAACTGGCATTCAATCTTCTCAGCGTATCACAAATCTGTGATAAAAATATCCCAGTGTTGTTTCTTCCAAATGAATGTTTGTTCTTGAAGCCGGAGTTTTCTATTCCTGAAGAATTGGTGATCATGCGAGCTCCAAGACGAAATGATACATATATGCTGAATATGGGATCAAAAGAATCAACTTCCACCGTGACCTGTCTCCTATCTAAAGCTTCATCTTTTGAATCTTTTCAATGGCATAGACGTTTAGGGCACATTAATTTTAAAATTCTAAATAAATTGGTTAAGAACAATTTGGTCAGGGGTTTACCACTTAAAGATTTTTCTGTGGTTGAGAAATGCATGGCTTGTGCTAAAGGAAAGCAGCACAAAAGGCCACATAAACTTAAAATTGAAAATTCTATCTCAGAACCCCTCGAATTGTTACATACTGATTTATTTGGTCCAATAAGTGTCAAATCTATTGCTAAGAAATCTTATTGCTTGGTTGTCACAGATGATTACTCTAGGTACACCTGGGTGAGATTTCTGGCATACAAGAGTGAGACAGAGCTAATGAAACTGATTCCTCAAATCGAGGTTCTTGGAAAGCGAAAGGTTCAAGCCATTAGAAGTGACAATGGAACTGAATTCAGAAACCGTATCTTCAATTCTTTTTGTGAACAACGGGGTATTCTCGGACAGTTTAGCGCCCCACGAACGCCACAACAAAATGGTCTTGCTGAAAGGAAGAATCGAACTCTTGTGGAGGCTGCTAGAACTATGCTGATTGAGTCAAAGCTTCCGATGTCACACCCCAACCGATGGCGGAAACATCGAGGCGCGAGACGTGATAGATTGTTCAAAGACATCATAGCATCAATGTTGCGATATATTAATATTAATTTTCTTCTTGTCTTATAATCAACCTAACCATACATGGTTCAAAGTAGAAATACAACATTTTGGAAGTTTGAAAGTCTAAAATAAAACAAAACACAAAGATAGATTGAGCATGTTTCTAAGTCCACCCTAAATAGATTTCTTGTTAGCTTCTCTAACGTTTCCTGCAACATGTATAAAATATCCGTCAACACAAATTATGTTGGTGAGCATACCGGTTTGATTACATAGCATAGTTATAAATAAATCTCAAATCCACATGTTTAAAGTATACCAAATTGTGTTTCATACTAGCATGCAAAGACTATAAATCAATCCAAAGTGTCCACTAGCGTATCCTTAACACCGAAGTGACTAAGGCCGTGTGCGTACCCTTATCGCCGAAGCAAATAAGGTCGTAAAGAATAACTTAACAAAGACCCAACAAACGGGGCGGATGTGCTAGTCCTATAGCGCTATACTTGTTAAGGGAGGCTTGCAAAGTTAATGATAGATAGCTTGCATATGAATGTTTGCATGTATTCACAAATAGTATAACAAGTAAGCATGTTTAAAGGATTAAGTTTTAGAGTGAGTTTGATTGGATGTGTGATTTTGTGTGTTTAATAATGGATACATGTTGCAACCCAAATAGTATTTAAAACGTAAAAAGGGTATAGTATGACTCACGTTTTTGTGAAGTAATATCCACAAAGTGAGAAAATAAGCTTGAGAGAATGAATCACCAAGGTCACCCTATATTGGTGAATAAGGTGAGTATAAGTATAGGAATTTGTAATTGGTAGTGAATGAAAATATGCATATGAAAATACATAAAAGTATATACTACTTAGACACTTATTTGGACACTATTACTTGTGTGTGTTTTTCATGAGCGTTAAACACTCATTAGAAGTCCAAAATAAGGAATCATAAGATTAGTATATCGTACACCTTAACACATAATATTTAACCATGGATTGAGTTAATAGTATGGTTCGGAGATAGTATTATATGTATATATATATATATATATATATATATATATATATATATTATCAAGTATAGTCATGTATTGTCAAGCATGGAGGTATTATAACCTCAAGTGTTTCACCAATGCACAAAACCATCAACATAATTGATGATTCGGATGGTCATGAGTACAAGAAAAGAAATACATAAATAAAATGACTTCTTTGTTTACTAAGTAATCAAGTGAGGAATGACGGAAATTTTAGTTGTAGAACCAAGGTCCTCAACATCACCATTTTTATACCATAACACAAGTCCTCCAACATAGTTGTTTGGGAACATGGTTCGGTTCCACTCACTTCTTATTTATATATTACTTAGTGGTTTTAAGAAAGATATAAAAGAAGGCATATGAGCCATAAGTTTTTGGAATAAAACCTTAACACAAGTTATACAACATAATATTTGTTGGTAACATGGTTTGGTACGAATATATTCCGAGAGGCAAACAAAACAACAAAAAAAGAATTAGTTTTATAAAGTTTTAAGAGAAATAATCCTAACTTGAACCTCGAAATGGTGATTTACCAAACTTTATTTACCTTGGCAAATATATGGTAAGTCCAAGAGGATGTTTCAAGTATTTAGGAAAAATAAATAATGTAAGATAAATGAAAGAAGGAAGTAAGAAAATCAAAGAAGAAATTCCGAAAAAAAAGGAAGAAGAAGAAATAAAAGAAATAAAAATTTAAAACTCACAAGTTGTTCTTGGAGATTTCTTGCAAAGAAAAGATGGAATTGTTAGATGAGTTGAGAAAGTTTGAGAGAGAGTTTGAGGGAGAGAGTTTAGAGAGGTGTGAGTGATTTGGGAGTGATTTGAGTTGGTATTTATAGGAGAGAATTAGGGTTTGGCATTAAAGAGGGTGGTTGGCCAAAGTTTCAAATGTGGCCCCTCAAGTTATTTATTAGTTGTTTTGTACCATAAACTTAGATGTAAGTATGTTTTTGGGTAATTTTAACATAAGAACCATAAATACATATAAAATCATATCTCGAAAGATATAAGTTTTGATATGTTGGTCGGTTTTGCGTTTCAATGTATATTGGAAGAGAAAAAAAAATAGTATTCCGACCATGATCAAGTACGTTGCAATGGATAAATAAAGAGCATGATTTTATAAATATATATATATATATATATATATTTATATGGGACGTTACATCCGATTATTTTCTGGGCAGAGGCAGTCAATTGTGCAGCTTATGTTCTGAATCGGGTACTGATTGTCAAAGATAAGATGAAGACATCATACCAACTGTTTCCTGGGATTAAGCAGTTGATTGATTTCCTGCGCCCCTTTGGATGTTCTTGCACTCTGTTGAATACTCAAGATCAGAAAACGAAGTTTGGTACTGTTTCAGATGAATGCTTCTTTGTAGGATACTCGAACACACAAAAAGCGTATCGTGTTTACAACAAGCGAACGCGGATTGTGCAAGAGTCCTATTATGTTGACTGGCAAGAGTCAAACACTACAAGCATTGGCTGTGAACCTGCATGGTTTTATGATTCTACCACTGTTTTCAAATCATTCAATCTTCCTGACTCTGACGATGATGACATCATTCCTCACACATCAGTTTCTATTATTAACCATCCACCTCCACAACCACAACCACAACCTTCAACTACACAATTACCTCCCACCTCATTTGACATTCCTCCACCTCCACCACCTCAAACTGTTCCAATTTCTCCATTAGATATTCCATCATCATCCCCTACTTTAGGGAATTTCGTCCCGAAATTATTTATAGGAAGAGGATTATGCAAAAAGATGAGGGTACTTGGTCTTCATTTGATCTTCACGTTCCCAAGTGAATTCGGCTCCACGTTTTCCTTCCCAACGCACCTTGACAATGGGAATACGGCTACGCTTAAGTTGTTTGATTTCACGATCCATGATTTCAATAGGCTTCTCAATGAAGTGCATAGTCTCATCGACACGTATGTCATCAAGCGGAATTTGAAGACCTTCATCATTAGGCACTTCTTGAGATTTGAAACATGGAAAGTCGGATGAACGTTGTTGAGTTCTTGCGGTAGGTCGAGTCGGTACGCCACTTTACCAATCCTTTCAAGAATCTTGAAAGGACCTACGTAACGAGGAGCAAGTTTTCCTTTCTTACCAAAGCGTACTACTCCTTTCCATGGAGATACCTTGAGGAGTACGAGTTCACCGACGTTAAATTCCAACGGCTTTCGTCGTTTGTCGGCATAACTCTTTTGACGACTCCTTGCAGCAAGCAAGTTGTCACGAATTTGCAAGATTTTGTCCGTAGTTTCTTGTATAAGCTCGGGACCGGTGATTTGTGCCTCGCCGATCTCGTGCCAACAAATAGGAGAACGGCATTTGCGACCATAAAGGGCTTCAAAAGGTGCCATTTTGATACTAGAATGGTAACTGTTATTATACGAAAATTCGACCATTGGTAGATGTAAATTCCAATTGCCACCGAAATCTAAAACACAAGATCGAAGCATATCTTCGAGAGTTTGGATCGTACGTTCCGTCTGTCCGTCCGTTTGAGGATGGAAAGCTGTACTAAGATTTAGTTGGGTGCCCAAAGCTAACTGGAAAGTTCGCCAAAGACGGGAGGTGAAACGACCATCGCGATCAGAGATGATATCAAGAGGAGTACCATGACGACTAATTATCTCTGAGGTGTAAATACGAGCCAATTTTTCAACGGAATAGTCCTCACGGATAGGAAGAAAATGGGTTGATTTTGTCAATCGATCAATGATTACCCAAATACTGTCATGCCCGGAAGATGTCCGTGGAAGTTTGGTGATAAAGTCCATAGCAATACTTTCCCATTTCCACATTGGGATTTCGGGTTTCTCAAGTAAACCCGAAGGGCGTTGGTGTTCGGCCTTGACTTTTGAGCAGGTGAGGCACTTAGCAACGAATAAAGCAATGTCCTTTTTCATTCCTGGCCACCAATAAGTACCACGGAGGTCTTGATACATTTTGTTCGCCCCGGGATGGATGGAATAACGCGATTTATGTGCTTCATTCATCACAAGAGCACGTAGTCCATTACGGTTTGGAACCCAAATACGATTGAGATAGTGGAGGATTCCATTAGATTTGGACTCAAGTTGACTTTTAGCACCACATTGCATCTCGTTATACAAATTGTTTTTGACGACCGACAAGTGTTGTGCTTCCCGTATACGGGATTGAATATCGGTTTGGATTTGCAAGCAACGAAGGCGGTTCGTTACACAAATGTTATGAGCCTTGGCATGACTCTTTCGGCTAAGAGCATCGGCTACGACATTTGCTTTTCCAGGATGATAGCGAATTTCACAGTCGTAGTCGTTCAATAATTCAACCCATCGTCTCTGACGCATGTTGAGTTCCTTTTGGTTGAGGATGTGTTGGAGACTCTTATGGTCGGTGAAGACCACACATTGAGTACCATAAAGATAATGTCTCCAAATCTTTAGAGCGAAAACAACTGCACCGAGTTCGAGATCATGAGTAGTGTAGTTTCTTTCGTGGGTTTTGAGTTGTCTTGATGCATTGGCAATGACTTTTCCTCGTTGCATAAGGACGCAACCGAGACCTTGATTGGAGGCATCACAGTAAACAACGAAATCGTCGTTTCCGTCGGGAAGGGCTAGGATAGGAGCATCGCAAAGCATACGCTTGAGAGTTTGGAAAGACTCTTCCTGTTTGGGACCCTAAGCAAAAGTTTTATCTTTTTGGTCAAAGAGGTGAGGGGTACGGCGATTTTGGAAAAGTTGGAGATGAAACGACGGTAGTAACCCGCCAATCCAAGAAAAGAACGAACTTCCGTAGGGGATTTTGGAGCGATCCAACTTTTGACAGCTTCAATTTTTGCAGGATCAACATGAATACCCTTTTCGCTTACGATGTGACCAAGAAATTGAACTTCCTTTAGCCAAAACTCACATTTGGAGAATTTAGCGTACAATCGTTCGGTTTGAAGAAGTTCCAAGACTAGACGTAAGTGTCGTTCGTGTTCAGATTTGGTTTTGGAATAAATTAAGATATCGTCAATGAACACAATTACGAAACGATCCAAATAGGGTCTACACACACGGTTCATCAGATCCATGAAGGCTGCGGGTGCATTAGTCAAACCGAAAGGCATAACCATGAACTCGTAATGACCATACCTTGTGCGAAACGCGGTTTTTGGGATATCTTCTTCGTGGATTCGAATTTGATGATACCCGGAACGAAGATCGAGTTTTGAGAAACAAGTCGCTCCTTGGAGTTGGTCAAATAGGTCATCAATGCGAGGTAGGGGATAACGGTTCTTGATGGTGAGTTTATTGAGCTCCCGATAATCGATGCACATGCGAAATGATCCGTCCTTCTTTTTAACAAAAAGGACTGGAGCGCCACAAGGGGATGAACTAGGGCGTATGAAGCCTTTGTTAACCAACTCCTGAAGCTGAGTAGATAGTTCTTGCATCTCCGAGGGTGCTAGGCGGTAGGGCGATTTTGCAACAGGTGTAGCACCGGGTATGAGGTCAATTCGAAAATCAATGGAACGAGCGGGAGGAAGACCGGGTAGGTCTTCGGGAAAGACTTCGGGAAAGTCCTGAATAATTGGAATGTCTTTAACATTCTTTCCTTTGTCTTTTTCCTCCACAACATGGGCTAGGAAGGCAATGCACTCCTGACGTAAGCAATTCCGAGCTTTTGTGCAAGACAGGAGGTTGAGCCCTTTTGAGGGTCTCTCTCCATAGATTTTCAATGTGTCGCCGGAAGGAAGCGGAATACGGATGTATTTTTCGAAGCAAACAACTTCGGCACGAACCTTGGCAAGCCAATCTATGCCTACTATGACATCAAAACTACCCAACTGCATAGGTATGAGGTCGATTGGAAAGTTATGCTCATTAAGGTTAAATATGCAATCGCGAAGAACGGAATCAACGGAGACGGATTTTCCAGTTGCGACTTCAACAGTGAACGGTTTCGACAGTTTAGAGCGTGTATATTTTAGCAAGACAGAGGTGAATGGTGAGCTGCTGATTGTTCAAGTGTATGTTGATGATATAATTTTCGGTTCGACAAATGAGGGGCTGTGTAGAGAGTTTGAAAAAGTGATGATGGATCGCTTCGAAATGACAATTATGGGGGAGATGTGTTTCTTCTTGGGGCTGCAAGTGGAACAAAAGCCTGATGGAATTCTTATCCACCAAGAGAAATATATCAAAGAGATCCTCACAAAGTTTGGCATGGATGATTCTTCTCCGGAAATGATTCCATTCACCGCTCAGACATGCCTTACTTCTGATGATAATGGGAATCCTGTGGATGCTCATCGATACCGCTCGATGATCGGATCTCTCATGTATCTGACTGCCAGCCGACCAGATATTACATTTGCTGTGTGCTACTGTGCTCGTTTCCAAGCCAATCCAAAAGAATCACACGAGAAAGCTGTTAAACGCATTTTTCGTTACCTTAAGGGTTCCTCTCGTTTGGGACTTTGGTACCCAAAAGGTGAGAACTTTGATTTACATGCTTTTTCTGATAGTGATCATGCTGGTTGCAGGATTAACCGAAAATTAGTCACTGGCGGATGTCAATATCTTGGTGAATGTCTTGTTTCCTGGCAAAGCAAGAAGCAAACAACCGTCTCTCTGTCCACAGGAGAAGCAGAATACATTGCTGCTTCAAGCTGTTGTTGCCAAGTGCTCTGGATCCAGCATCAGATGATGGATTACGGCATCAACTTCCTTCATACGCCACTCTTTTGTGATAATGAAGCTGCTGTTGGAATTGCCAAGAATCCTATTCATCACACTCGCACCAAGCACATCGAAACAAGAATTCACGCCATCAGAGACGCACAGGAAAAGGGGTTCATTGATATTATTCCTATTGAAACTCGAAAGCAAAAAGCTGATCTTTTCACAAAAACTTTTGACAAACCACGTTTTTATGAACTGATCTCTATGCTGGGACTGATATCTTTTTGAAAACCTTTATCTATGTGAATTTACTTTGTAAATATGTAAATAACTACTTCTTTTTCTTCTTTGAAAATCCGTGGGTCACTCATTTCTTCGCTCCTTTCTCTTTTATTTTATTTCTTTTTATTTTCTCTTTTATTTTGTATATATATTAAGAAAATCTGAAAAAAAACAAAAATTTCTTATTAGATAGCTATCATATAGAAATTTTGGGGGAGATATTAAAGATTAACTACTTATAGTTTTTCAAATTTTTGCTATTTTCAGGATCCCCGTTTTGATTGATGTTGAAGAGACGTTGAAGGAGGTCAGAAGTATTGTGTTTGGGATATGTTAGATAGGCTCAGCCCGAAAACAAAGTAAACAGTGATTGCGCAGCCAAACATAACGTTCAAGATCTCGGCAATAAGGATTATCCCCTTGACATGATTGGATTGCACAAAGATACGAGTTCTGTCAAAATGGGTTGAGAGCGTCAAATCTTTGTTTTGATTTCCCTAAACATCCCAAATCACCCTCACCCTAGCCCCGAATTGAGTTTCTAGTTAGCAAAACAAATAAAAAGCTGCTAGTGTTGCTCTTCGGAAAAACCTCTGAGTGAGTTACTTGTTAACTCCTCAGAATGTATTGAGTCAAAGTGCTTAACTCCTCTGCTATACGGAAGTATTGACCTGGAGTTGGTGGATCTTCTCTGCTATACGGAAGTATTGACCTGAAGATTCACCGAGCATGCTCAAATGTTTATCTCCTCTGTTATACGTCGGTATAGACCTGGAGCTCTAAACTATTTGAGTTTCCCAAAATAATAAGTCGCAATGTGTTCAAAAGAATCATTGCTGACAAGCTCCACTCACAAAAAGATGCAAAAAATTGCACAAGTGTCAAAAGAAGCTAATGCATCGATCAATATTCAAGAGTTGATCATCGAAATTCAAGCAAAGTCAATCATATTGCTCAGATATATCCTGATGACAGAACTTGTTTCTTTCTTACCTAGATGATTAGATTGCTTGATTGTTGCTTTGTTTGCTCGATTATGGTGTTTTGACTGAGATTTGGCCGTTTTTCAAAAACTAGGGTTTTCAGCGAACCTATGTGTTCGTCTGGCGAATCTGAACGAAAGTTCAAAACCTCGAGCGAACCTATGCTGTTATGTCGCCCGTGCATTAACATAGATTCGCCCGACTGTTTCTAGCGAACCTATGCATTCGCTCGACCAAATGACTGATTTTTCATGTCAGCGAAATTATAGGTTCTGGTGTCAAATCTCAGGTTCGCCCGTGCAGCGAACCTAATTATGCTAGCGAATTTATTGACTGTTTCAAAAATTTTGTGTCTGATCAATTTCCGTTTATTTTTTAGGCACGATGTCCACGTTATTTTTTGAAAGAAAGCACAATATGTGTGCTTTACTGGACGAGAATCACGAAAAAGCGGGTGGGTACAGAGATTGTATTAGATGGTTGAAATCGTCCCATATTCATCACGCTATCTCCCATTCACCAACCATCTATGAGCTGCACATAAGAGACTTCTGGAGAACTGCTGTGATGAATGTGTCTGTGCAGCCATCACGAATCTGTGCCAAGATTAATGGGTTTGACTTAGAGTTTACCGAAGCCGATGTGGCCAGGATTTTGAGGTTAGAGGACGATGTAGGTGAGGAGGTTTGTATGACTGCTGAAGAGGTTTACGGGGCATTTAGGACTGCCGGTTATGAAGGTCCTATGCCGGGGGAGAAGAAAATGGAGTTTGTGAAATCCTATCTGATCCAAGAATGGAGATATATTGCACACGTATTTATCATGTGCTTGGATCATAGGAAAGGAGGTACTGATGGATTAAATCTGGATTGGGCTCGGGCTATGATGTTATTTTGTCGAGGGCAGAAGGCGAATCTTCCAAAGCTCATCTACAACTATATGCTCGAAAACATTCATGCTACGAAGGCGGGCAAATGGTTGATGTATCCCAGATTTATCCAGATGGTTCTGAATGACAAACTGCCAAATCTGCCTGTCGTTGGTGAGGTGTTGAACATCTGGACGATGCATTCAAGAATATTTGGAGACTGCAAATCGGTGAGATCTGATTGTGTGGGTAGGATAGCGTACTTATGGGAAAACATGTACCCTGCTGATAGATGGGTACATATTCAAAGGTTGATGGAAGTTGATAGAAAAAGGGGTGGTGAGAACATTGAAGTGGTTGAGAAGAAAATGAGAAAAAGGAAGCAGTACGCCAAAGACAAAGATTATTCACTGGATCGAGAGATTGATGAGATTCAGGCTGTGATAGATACAGGTAAGGAAAATAGAACGAAGAGAAAATCTTATGCACCCACTGAAGCTGCAAAGAAAGCAAAGCATGATGAATCGGGTAAATCTGCTGAGACTGTTAGCGAGTTAAAGGGTGAAATTGAAAGTCTGAAGTCTGAGATTGTGGACCTAAAGAGTAGATATGATGATCTGGAGACGAAGGATGCAGAGAAATCAACGGTTATTTCTGAAATGGGTAGGATGATGAGGGATCAACAGTGCCTGATAGTTAGAATATTCAAGGAACTGAATACTCTAAAGGAGAAGGATGGATCGGATCCTGCGATGTCTGAATTAGAACTGAAAAGCTTAACGGATGCTGCAAAGTATCCGTTAATGCAATGTGAGTTTGGGGATGAGGATAGAGGTAAAACTGCTGAAGAACTGTTTGATGAAGATATGGGGATCAATCTGGATGTGTTTACTGGGCCTGAAGTTGTTGTTAGTACTGAACCGGAAGTTGATGTGAATGCTGATAGTGAGGAAGATTTGGAGAATGAGCCGGAGAGGTATAAAGTTGAAGAAAAGGGGGTAAGTTATCAGTTTGATCACATAGATTTGGACAAATCTGAATGGTTTAAAAGGGATGAAGAGGTTGTTCCAGAGGTACCTATCTTTCAGAATATCGATGAGCCAAACACCTCTCAGTTGGACAGGCAAGTGATAGCGTGGAAGTATAACAATCTTGTAGATGCATATATGATTAAGCGAAGGGGCGATGACATTTGTTATATCAAGAATAGGAAGCATTTCGCCACTTTGCCAAGGTGGGACTTGTGAAGGTTGGCTGATCTACCTCTGTTGGGAAAGGAGGATAGTGGAAGGGCGTGTGCATTTGAAGTTACAATCAGGAGGGCTGCGGAGAACAACTTTACTGACTTTGGATATCAAAAGCCGAAGCGAATGAGACAGAAGAAGGATAGACACTGGGTTTCTTGGAAGGGAAAGGTTGTATTGAAGATTGAAGCCCCAAAGATTATGACAAGGGTTAGGGTTCCGGATACGCAGCCACCTAGACTACAGGATTTTCACAAGTGGTTCTATGATAATGGTACGGGTGAAGTGGTGATCAGACTTAAAGGGGAAGATCGTCCAGAGATTCGTCTGTTTGATCCAATGGAGGTTTTCTCTTTCTGTGACGAAGATTTAAAGGTACTGTGTGAGAACCGCATTAAGCACGGGGCAGGAGATGATACAAGGACTGAAGCAAACTTGTTTGTGAAAGTCGCAAACAAAGCCCGAGGTATACGTGCTGAGTTAAGGAAGGTAAACGAAAGGTTGCGGATGACTGATGATCAAAACATGGATATAGACGACCTGTCTAAACAGCTTGATCAAACTATTGAGAAAAGGTTCGAGAAACCGGTTGAGGTTGTTGATTTGGATGTGGGCGGTGATGAGCATACTGAAGAAGTTCAGGCGGAAACGATTGTTCTTGATATGCCTGATACTGATGTCGCCGAAGCTGAGTTTGTGGAGTCAATGCTGGTGTTTAGTGAAGATGAAGGGGCCGGTTCTGAAGATGTGACAAATCCGCTGGCCGGGATTGAATCGAGGGCAGGAACGTACATTGAGAATCTTTGAAGCCGAAAAAGACGGAGCTAAAACAGAAGACTTCCCCGGGTGAGGTCCAACCTAGGGGGAGTATTGATAGTCATGTATAGGTCGGACTCACCGGCATGTCGGTGTTATATCTCTTGTATGTATTTTATATAGTTTTTGGTATTAGTGAACCTACGGGCGAATCTATAGATTCGCCCGTAGCACAGTATAGTTTTTCTGTTTTTGTCGACCGGGCAAACCTGATTGTGCCCGGCGAAGCTATATGGTTCGCTTGATAGATTCGCTGTCAGCGAATCTATCAGCGAACCTACAGCTGATATATATTGTAATCTTATCTCATGGCAATGCAACTTTGGCAAAATCTTATCCAAACTCTAGAATCGTGTGTGTGTAACCAGGAGGTGCTAGGAGCATATATTATCTATCTTTGTAGCGTATTTACCTCTTGTTGTGTGGTTTTGATCTTGTTATTGTGTATTGGGTTATATTGGACTTTTGTTTCTCTTAATCAATGTGTGTTTTGTTGTTACAAATCATTATAGCACTGAAATCTCGATCAAGATGGACCAACACAGCTCGTTTTCAACCCAAAATCCTTGTTTTTCAACCAAATCTCAAACTTTTTACATCCAAAACCTTGGTTATCATTTATATGACTAAATCTAAGCTTTTTCCACGATTTTATCCATAAAAATGTAACCTTTATTGATTTTTAAAAGTTTTGAAAAACTTAAAAACTCCATTAATGGTCAGATTCGTCTTGTGTTATGAAAACATATTTTAGGGATGATTTTTACCTTGATTACCTGCTGTTTAACACCTTTTACTTCAGATCAACACTTGGATTTACAAAAATCTTGGTTTTTCTTCCTTCTAGCCTTAGTTTTCTTCAAAAATGGAGATTAGGGTTTGAGTGTGTGTTGTGAAGAAGGTGAAGTGTGGATGGTGGCTGGAAATGGTGGTTTAAATAGTAGGGTTTCCATATTGGGTAGTGTTTTAGGTGAGCTTTGGGCCTTAATTAGGTGATTAGTCCATATTAGGAAAGTATTTTAACTAATCCACTTACCATTTTGGGCCTAATTCATTCTTTTACCCTTAATGGCCCATAATTACACCATAACCTCTTCGTTAATCCTTCCGTTTACTAATTATCAAGTAATTAGTCATTACGTTCTACACTATCGTACATTTATAATTACGACATTTATCGTAAGCATAGCATATATCATAAACGTCATACATCATCTATTCATAACCATGTAAATGCACATCCATATAAGCATAATCACGTAAATGTGTCTTACCATAAAAATCGGGGTGTTACAAGTCTCCCCTCCTTATATAGATTTCGTCTCCGAAACCTTCTAATCATGAGAATAACGCGGGGTAATTCTTCCTCATTTCGCTCTTTAACTCCCACGTAACATCCGAACCTCTCCTATGTCTCCATTGAACTTTTACTTGCCTCACAGTCTTATTTCGTAATCGTTTTTCCTTTTCATCTAATATGGCTACGGGTTGCTCTACGTAGTTCAGCCGCTCATCAATTTCTAAATCATCGTACGGCACTGTCATACTTTCATCGGCTAGACATTTACGCAAATGCGACACATGAAAGGTGGGGTGAATCCCACTCAACTCTTCTAGGAGATCAATCGGTAAGCAACATCTCCTACACGAGCAACAATTCTAAACGACCCGATATACCTAGGGCTTAGCTTTCCTCTTCTTTTGAATCGAATTATTCCCTTCCATGGGGACACTTTCAGCATGACTCGAATTATTCCCTTCCATCGGGTCGTTTAGAATTATTCCCTTCGTGGTAACTTCGTAATAAAATCCATGGTGATGTGCTCCCACTTCCATTCTGGTATTTCAAGTGGCTGAATCTTACCATATGGTTTTTGATGTTCTGCATTGACTTGAAGGCAAGTCAGACACTTACTCACATACGCTTCAACCTCCCTTTTCATACCAGGCCACCAGTAATCCCTCTTCAAATCCTGGTACACTTTTGTCCCTCCTGGATGGATCGAGTATCGGGACTTATGCGCTTCGTCAAGTATACCTTTCCGTATCACCCCGAATCGGGGTACCCATATTTTACCGTATATCGTCTTTACACCGTTAGTGTTTTCGGTCAATTCTATCCCTTTCCCAACCATTCTTTATGCCTTAATTTGATCTTCTTTTAGGGCCTCTACTTGAGGCCTTCTAATCTCTTCCAAAACTCCGGGTGTAATAATCAGCTGGCAAGCTTTAACCCGGATCGGTTCATGTTTCTCCTTTCTACTTAAAGCATCGGCCACCACGTTGGCCTTTCCTGGATGGTAATGGATTTCACAATCGTAATCCTTGATCAACTCCAACCACCTTCTCTGTCTCATATTTAGATCTTTTGGTTTAAAGAAATACTTCAAACTCTTATGATCGGAGTACAGTGTACACTTCTTCCCATACAAATAGTGTCTCCATATCTTCAAAGCGAAAACAACTGCCGCGAGCTCAAGATCATGAGTCGGGTAGTTCACCTTATTTTCCTTCAACTGCCTCGATGCGTAGGCAATTACTTTTCCTCGCTGCATTAGCACGCATCTTAAGCCTTGTCGTGATGCATCGGAATATACCACTAGATCATCATTCCCTTCAGGTAACGTTAGTACGGGGTTTCGATTAATCTTTTTCTCAATTTATTAAACGCTTCTTGCTGATCTTTTCCCCAATCAAATACTACCTTCTTTCTTGTCAACTTCATTAATGGGGAGGCTATCCTCGAGAAATCTTGGATGAATCTTCTATAATAACCCGCCAAACCCAAGAAACTACGGATTTCGGATGGCGTCTTGGGAATTTCCCACTTCATAACTGCCTCAATCTTCGATGGGTCGACCATGATTCCCTCGTGGTTTATGACATGACCCAAAAACTGAACTTCTCGTAACCAAAAGGCACACTTCGAGAACTTAGCATACAATTTCTCATTCTGCAGCATCTCTAATACTTCCTTCAAATGACACGCATGGTCGCCTTCGTTCTTAGAGTAAATAAAAATGTCGTCGATAAATACAATTACGGACCTATCCAACATCGGTCGACACACGCGATTCATCAAATCCATAAATGCGGCTGGCACGTTTGTCAGTCCGAAGGACATGACCAAGAACTCATAATGCCTGTATCTCATACAGAACGCTGTCCTTGGTATATGTTGCTCTCTAATATTCAGTTGATGATAACCGGAACGAAGATCTATCTTTGAAAACCAGCTCGCACCATGCAATTGATCAAATAATTCATCTATCCTGGGCAAAGGGTAATGATTCTTCACGGTCAACTTGTTCAATTCCCTATAGTCAATACACATTCTCATGTTTCCATCTTTCTTTTTAACAAACAGCACTGGCGCTCCCCAGGGAGAAGTGCTTGGTCGGATAAAGCCTTTGTCTAGCAACTCCTTCAGTTGCGTCATTAATTCCTTCATTTCACTTGGGGCTAAACGATAAGGTTCTTTTTCCACCGGCTGTGCTCCCGGCATTAGGTCAATTTGAAATTCAATCTCTCTGTCAGGTGGTGTTCCGGGCAAATCTTCGGGAAATACATTAGGGAAATTGCAAACTATCGGCACATCTGACAACTGCTTCAGTCCCTCCTCTACATTCTTAACGTACGCTAGAAACGAGTTGTAACCTTGTTGAATTAGTTGGTTTCCTTTCATCATCGAGATCACACGAGGAATCTTACTTTCCTGGTCGCCATACACAGTTACGGGGCTTCCATCGGGAGCTTTCAAACGAACCAATCTCTTAGGACAACCTATGTTGGCATCAAACTTGGACAACCAATCCATCCCCAATATCACGTCGAAACTACCCAAGGTCATAATGCATAAATCTGTAGGGAAACTATGCCCTAAAAGAGTAATGGTGCAACCTTCTATCATTTGATCAACCCTAATGAATTTACCCTCGGTTGTTTCTACATCAAAAGACCGTTCTACTTTTCTAGAGGGAACTTTTAAGGCCGTATAAAATAAAGCAAATACAAAACTTCTACTAGCACCAGAATCAAATAACACAGATGCACAAATGTTGTTGACGAGAAACGTACCTGAAACGACCTCTGGCTCCTTCCTTGCCTCCTTCCTGGTCATAGTAAAAGCCCTAACAGTAGCCTTCGACTTATCCTCCCCCTTGTTTTCCCCAAGGTTCACACGACAATCCCTACTTATGTGACCCTGCTTCCCACATCGGCTGCATTTAACAATCGCCTTACATTCTAAGGCTCGATGGCCCGGCTTCCCACACTTGTAACACAGTCCTGACCCCATCCTGCACTCCCCCGAGTGGGGTTTGCCACATTTTCCACAGTCTCTTCCCCCATTCTGGTCATGAACTACTGCCTGATTCGCCTCAACCTTTGCTCTTTTGTTGTCATACCCCCTTCCATCATGCCTAAACCTCTTCCCTGACTGATTTCATGAATTATCCCAATGCTTTGTTTTTACCCCCACTACCTCCTCAGCAGCCACATTGTCATAAACAACCCTAGCCAAATCCACAACCGACTCAAAAGTGCCCGGCCTGTGGGCATTCACATGTGTGCGCACCCTGGGTGGCAGCCCTTGGACATAACACTTAATCCTCCTTTGCTCAGTTTCAACCAAATAAGGCACCAGCTGTTGCATCTCATTAAACTTTGTAGTGTACTCAAGGTGGCTCATACTTCCTGCAGTCAGATTCAGGAATTCCCTCTCCACTCGATCAACCTCATACTGCGAGCAAAACCTCTTAATCATCAATTTCTTCAAATCCTCCCACACCATCTTCCTGATCACCTTCCTTCCCTTGGACTGTTTCACATTAGTCCACCAGTAAATCGCAGCCCCAGTAAATGAGTGGGCAGAAAATTTCACATCTTGATCAGCCCTACACTCGCTGATATCAATCACAGCCTCCATTTCACTTAACCACTCTAGGATGGCAGCGGAACCTTTCTTCCCATCGAAAGTAGGGGGCCTGCACCTCTGAAAGGCACCATAGTTGCACCCCTTCCCATTATCCTCAAAATCTGAGTCGTCAGACAACTTAATCTCTCTTTCTACCTCATCAGACTCCTCTTCCTCGTCATCACCCCTCACACTCTTCCTAGCGGGTTCCTTTTTTTCGGCTTTCTTCATTTCCTTCATCATTTCATTCAGGACCGAAGGCATAACATTAGTCAGGACCTAGTGCACTTCATGTGCGACAGCATCCTTCAAATTCTGTTCAAGCTCGGAGGTTGGTGCACCCTCAACTTCGATTTCAGGATTGGTCTCAACATTCTTCTTTGTGGGCTTTCTCCCACGCTTCCCTTTAGGGACTTTGGTTGCCTTCGCATTAGCAGCTAGGGGTGTTCATTCGAATCGAATGCGAATTGGGCGAATTAGGCGAATCGAATTGGTCGAATTGGGACTTTTAAAAACTGTATTCGTATTCGATCCACATTCGAATAAAAATCTATGTATTCGATTCGATTAAGTTATTCGAATTCGAATCGAATTCGAATAGATTCGAATGTATTCGCTTTAAAAAAATATAAATAAACAAACACATCAAGTAACAAGACAAATGTAGCACCAACATAACATAAGTCTACAACATCATCTAAACAATGTGCAAAATACTAGCACATCAACAAGTCTAAAACATGTTAACAAAAGGTCTAAAACTCATAATCAAACACAAAAAAACACTATAAACAAGTTTAAAACCCGTAGAAACAACAATTAAGCAGCTGTCACAACACCAAATCATGTTCATATACAGAAACAATAATTAAGATTGGGTAATGGGTTGGGTTTGGGTATTTTTAACTTTACTTCTAACCCATTAAATCATATTCATATATAAATAATTAATTAAATATATTAAAAATATTTATCAAAAAATATATAAATTTCTTATTCGAATTGGGTGAATCGAATGCGAATACAGAAAATCATATTCATATTCGATCCACATTCGACAAAATTATTCGAATCGAATGCGAATCGAATTCGAATGACTGAAAGTCGATTTCGAATGGCCTTAATCGAATTCGATTCGAATCGAATTTCGAATAATTCGAATGGTATTCGAATAATGAACACCCCTATTAGCAGCTTTGGCAGAGCTTCTAGTCATTCTCTTGGGCGCCATTTCTTACTTCCTATAAGATTCAAACACTCACGCTCATCAGTCAGAGTAATTCAGGACGTGATAAGTACTGTAAGTTCCTAATGACAGTGGCCAGTTGTTATTAACTACTTACTTTACTGCTCACGTTCTAAATATACCCCTCCTGAGTCCCATTAGTATTCAAACCTAGTCTAGTTCACATAAAACATACAAGAGCATTTAAACGCGTATAGAACACGTAACATGTATAGGCACTAAACCTATTCCTATACTTTCCTAGTACCTGTTCGTAACATACTAAATTTCTACAAGCATCTCAACTACTGTCCTTTTGCCTACAGACACAGTTCCTCGTCATGTTACAGCATCATTACTATTTACATCAACATAAGTTTCATTACCTCTTTCATGTTAGTTGCATAATCATTTCATATACAGCTCGTTGTTGTTCGCTCTTTACCTCTTGGTGTGGAGCTAGCAGACTGGCATTCTTACTTCGGTCCCATTTTCAGTTTAAGTATTAGGTTTTTCTTTTAAAAACGTTTTACCCATTTTCTCTTAAACTTTGGCTCTGATACCAACTTGTAACACCCGCCTTTCGGCAAGCACCACAGTTGGCATTCATAAGCATAAAAACAACCATATATTAAATAAAATTTCAAGGGCAGCGGAATAATTGTTTAAAACATCATTAGATTATCCTTAAATTGTCTTATAAACTACCTAAAGCATTACAAACATATAAATTTGATTCCAAATGTATTTTCTTCAATGCCAGTCTTCAACATAAGCAGCTCCCTAAACCTCCTAATCTGCACATCAATCTAACATGCCTACAAAAGTCAGCCACGATGAGTGAGTTCTAGTTTTAAAACATCTTTAGGAACTTTCCATATCATTCATGTAATACACGTAAATAGCATCATCATATTGTACGTCACATTCGTATAACACATAACATAATATCTTTGTCTGTTAGTAAGTCATAATCATGTCCTCTTTGGTCATAAGAGACCCATTCTGTGGTTCTTAACTGGTTTTATGAGATCCCCAGTGGGATTCTTAGCTGGTTTTATAAGATCCCCAGTAGGATTCTTGTCGTGTTTTATAAGATCCCCAGTAGGATTTTTGTCTGGTTTTATAAGATCCCTAGTAGGATTCTTGTCTGGTTTTATAAGATCCCCAGTAGGATTCTTGTCTGGTTTTATAAGATCCCCAGTAGGATTCTTGTCTTGTGTTATAAGATCCCCAGTACGATTCTTGTCTTCCGTTAAGGCATACATTCGTTTATATATATATATATAAGTATTCAGTTACTTGTTCTTACATCATCATCATACTTCACGTAATAAAGTCCAACAGTCCAGGAAACATCTCGGTATGCATGTTAGCCTCAAAATTTGTATTTGAAACGGAAGTGAGGTCTAGAACTCACCTGATTCTTAAGTGATCTTGCTTGTTTGGACAAGGTTAAGGTAGTGGTATCGGTGCACGATCTGCATTTAAGTTATTATGAAAAATCGTCATTTCTTTCTTAGTTTCGCAAGTAGTGTCGCAGGTAGTTTCGCATTGGCGAACCATAGTGTCGCATGCTGCTTCAGCAGCACCTGCACTTGCAGTTTCGCAAGGCTCTTGCCCAACTTTCGTTGGGATTTAAACTACTTTCACAAACACACCCGACACACGCCATGAAGTCAAGACGTCATAGTGTCGCAAAACGCTGTTACAGCTCGTTTTCAACCCAAAATCCTTCTTTTTCAACCAAATCTCAAACTTTTTACGTCCAAAACCTTGGTTTATCATTTATATGACTAAATCTAATCTTTTTCCACGATTTTATCCATAAAAATGCAACCTTTATTGATTTCTTTGAAACTTTTAAAAAACTTAAAAAACTCCATTAATGGCCAGATTCATCTTGTGTTATGAAAACATGTGTTGGGGATGATTTTTACCTTGATTACCTGTTGTTTAACACCTTTTACTTCATATCAACACTTGGATTTATAAAAATCTTGGTTTTCTTCCTTCTAGCCTTAGTTTTCTTCAAAAATGAAGATTGGGGTTTGAGTGTGTGTTGTGAAGAAGGTGAAGTGTGGATGGTGGCTGGAAATGGTGGTTTAAATAGTAGGGTTTCCATATTGGGTAGGGTTTTAGGTGGGCTTTGGGCCTTAATTAGGTGATTAGGCTATATTAGGAAAGTATTTTAACTAATTCACTTACCATTTTGGGCCTAGTTCATTCTTTTACCCTTAATGGCCCATAATTACACCATAACCTCTTCGTTAATAATTCCATTTACTAATTAACAACTAATTAGTCATTACGTTCTACACTATCGTACATTTATAATTACCACTTTTATCGTAAGCATAGCATATATCATAAACGTCATACATTATCTATTCATAACCATGCAAATGCACATCCATATAAGCATAATCACGTAAAGGTGTCTTACCATAAAAATCGGGGTGTTACACCAGCTAAAGGATTTCGAAATATATGTGACCAAAAGTACCTTTTTGCGACTATTTTATGCAAATGACCACTCATTAACTATATTTATGTGTCCGTTGTTACCCTTTAGCAACACTTTATTTGGACAAAATGCTTAATTGCAACTCACCCTTTAGCTATGAAATTTTGAAACATATCTTGCTAAAACTAGTTTTTTGTAACTATAAAATACAAACGGCCACGGTTACAATTTATGCATGTGACCATTGTTACCCTTTAGTCATATTTTATTGGAAAAGTTACCGATTCCAGCAAAAATGATGGTACATTTTAGCCATTATTGCAAGTGCCTACGACCACTAAGATGTAACCGTATGATATCTAAAATGATGAGACCTTTGATCACACTTGAGCTTAAAAAACATACATGGCAAGTGGCCCACGGCACGAAAAAACATGGCGAAAGCCCTTATTCGACGCGGTGGGCATGATAACTTTTTTTATTAATGTTTATTTTAATCATATATTCATGCCAAGATGCACGTGTGTTTTTATTTTAATCATACTATCATGACACAACGTCATGAGTAGCACCTTTGTTGATGATCATTTACTCCGACAGCACTAGGGTTCCTCGAACAATGTGATATCTTACGCCGGGTAAATCCTTAACCCTCCCCCTCTAACTAAGAATACATGTTGTTCTTGTTAATTATGGCTAATACCATCTATATAAGCAGTAACTTCAAATCCAGAGGTTAATCGTACTCTGGCAACTTTACGTAAGGCATAGTTTGGTATTTTTGGGGTGATAGTGAAAATGTTGACAGATAAATCACATTTACTGCACTCTATAGAACCGTACATAAGATTTTTACCTCAGACGACTCCTCGTTAATGCGTTTAACAAAATTCGTAAATTTAACCACGTGAATACAAGACACAAGTGTCTTGGCTCGTTTTCATAGATCAAAAATATATTTCTATATTTTGAATTCAACATCTACGATGATAATCACCCCATTGCTAATGACATGTTACCTACTCATATTTTTCTTATATAACTAACTTACTAACCTACTAGAAAATATAGTTTACTAATTTACATAAATAACTAGAGGCTGGTATACATAACATTTTTTCACATGTGAACTGATATGGGGTCATTCATCTAGTTGCATGAGAATTCTATTTCTTGCTAAATGTGTTTACGTGAGAATTCCATCTTTTGGTTAAATCACTTTGCGTGAAAACGAAACATGCTTGTGTGTAATTTCTATGTGTAGATGAAAGAATCACGCAAGCTAGGATGAAATAATCTCAGAAGAGTGTTCTTGCGCAAGGGCGGACCCACGAAGGTGGGGTGGGGGCGCCCGCTCCACCTGCAAATTTTTTTTTTGTTTTTATATGTTAAATTCTCAATCGACCCCTGTAAATTTTAAGCCTCGACAAAACTCATTAATTGATGGTCAGATCACAGCCTATTTAAGACACATAATATTTAACCATGTATTGGGTTAAGTCATGGTTAGAAGAATAGTAATATATATTTATTTATATTGCCATGTATAGTCAAACATTGAGGTATTTAACCTCAAGTGTTTTACCATTGAACAAAATCATCAACATAGTTGATGATTCGGATGGTCATAAACACAAGAAAAGAATACATAAATACATTGACTACTTTAGCTAAGTAATCAAGTGATAGTGAAGTGAGAAATTGTGGAAAATTTAGTTGTAAATCAAGATTCTCAACATCACCATTTTTATACCATAATACAAATCCTCAAACATAGTCTTCATTGGAAACATGGCTTGGTTCATTCACTTTTTATTTGTATATTAACTAATGGCTTAAGAAAGATGTAGAATGTAGACATATGAGGTTTAAGAAACAAAATAAAAAAAATTCATTTTATAAGGTTTAAGAAAAACAATCTTAACTCTAACATCAAATTGGTGGTTTACCAAACTTTATTTACCTTGGTAAATATATGGTAAATTCTTAGAGGATGTTTCAAGTATTTAGGAAGAAAAATAATGTAAAAAAATGAATGAAAAAGAAAAAAGATGAAAGAAAAAAAAACTTACAAGTTGGTATTGAAAATTTGTTGGAAAAATATGTAGTTCTTAGATAGATTGAGAGAGTTTGAGAAAAGAGTTTATATTGATAAAGGTGATTAAAGAGAGTTTGAGAAAAAATTTAGAGTGATAAAGATGATTAGAAAGATTTTAGTTAGTATTTATAAATAAAAATTAGGGTTTGATATTAAATAAGTTAGTTAAGTGGAGAGAAATTAAAAATTTTCAATTTTAAATACAAGTTGAGGGAAAATGAAAAAAAAATCAATTTCAACCCCTCAAATTTAGATTTTTGTCATTTTTTACTTTAACCCAAACTGAGTTGAACCGGATTGAAAAAATGTTTTATATCGATACTCAAATTATTCCTACCAAATTTTCGACCCCCATGAAAAACATTTCTGGGTACGCCACTGTTCTTGCGTAAAAATTTCATCTTTCGATTATAACTTTTCACAAAACATTAATAATTTATATTTTAAACTTTTTTCTAAATAACTAACCGTTACGTGTTATATATGAGTTTTGTGAGTCCATCATTCCATCTAGGGCTGTTCACGAGTCGAGCCGCTCCGAGCGAAGGTTTGTTCATGCTCGCTCGCTTTATAACCGAGCGAATGTCTGTTCATGCTCGCTCGCTTTATAAACCGAGCCAATCAGATCGAATCAAATTTACAAATGCGAGCGAAAAATGATGCTCATGCTCGGATCATTTCTAAACCGAGCGGCTCTATTCTGCTCGTTTTTGTTCGCATTTATATAAAAACAAATTTGATTACCAACATCATTCAAATCGGCTTTATTTGACTTGGTTTTTTATTCAGTTCCAAGTTTCATTTAACAAACTCTAACAATTTTAACCAAAAAAACATACAACTACTTATGTTTTGTTTAAACATACAACTTGAAAGGCCAAGAATATCAGGTTAAATTTTATGTTTTAAAAGTGTGAGGATTTTAATTTTTTGAATTAAAAATTGAACATTGGCCTAAACCCCTAAACCAGTTATATATATATCTATATAAAACTTTGAAAAAGTATAATTATATATAAATGTATATACGTCTATTATATATATATATACAACCTTAAAAAATTTGAGCCGAACCGAGCCGAGCGGACCTTTGCTCGTGCTTGGCTCATTTGCAAACCGAACTGAACTGATCGGTTCGTTTAGAACCGCTCATATTCGAACGAGCATTTTCCGAGCATTTTTCAAGCGAATATGAACGAGTGACGAGCGCTCTGGGCACCCATAATTCCATGACATCTCGTTCATTATTTAATGTATACTTAAATCATAAGGTAATTATATATCTACTTTATTATTCAGATTTTACATTAAAACATAATATGTTAATTATTTTATCTTTAAATCAATATTACTTAAATCTTAATTACTAACTGTTAATATTTGAAATCCATAAGCATCATTAGTGCAAAATTTGGCCAATGGGAATCAGCATAAAGGCATGCTTTAGGAAACAAAGAAGTTTTATACGGTTTATTAATGTCTAAAATAATAATAATAAAAGCATATTTACCATTTGTTGAACCCACGGAAAGACAAATGTGTTAGGTTGGTGAATATAAGAACAATACGTATAGAACCCGGCCTAGCATGATATGGCTTGATTAAAATACTTGAAAAGTAATATTTTTGGTAAAATATTAAGTATATAGGCTGGAACCATGGCCTAATGTTTTGCTTTTCAATGAATTTAAAAAGCACAACTTAGTTTAACAATAAGAGGAGGTTTTGGTAGGAACAATGCTTCCATGCATCTTCTCAAAAGAATCTTATATTTTTTATGAAAAATTATTTTCTCTAAAAAGTACTTTAAATACATATTTACCCACTTAAAAAATAAACCGCGTATTTCCTCCGACCAAGCAGTGTGAAGTTTCACGGTTGTTTAAATACCAAGAATTAGTAGAACATTAAAATTGAAGAGGATAGAAAATTAAATCGATTTATATTGAGGAATGAGTACAAAATTTATTTCGATTGAGGAATGGGAGGCAACCCAAATTGGATCAACAAAAACAATGGAGGAAAATCGAAATCAAAGACATATACCTAATGTCACGTGGAGGAAAATCAAACACAAACCGTTACATGCACTCTGAAATCCAATCACGATGGAGGAAGAGGGATGAGGGAGCAGGTGAATTCGAAAATGGAAACGTCATTTTGAAATAAGATGTTGGTTTTTGTTATTTTATTAGGTTTTTTTTGTATTCATAGAAGGTTAATTTGGTAATATATAAAATTTTAATAAGAATTTGTGTTTATGCAAATAAAGGGTGTATATATGTAACTAGTTTAGTGCATGCGCTACGCTCGGGAACACAATTCAAGTGATGCTTTTAAGGGTGTTCATGATTGTTCCATTCAGTTTTGAGACAAAATCGTGGTAAAACGGAACACATGATATATTTTTAAAATTTAGATTTTTAGTATAGCAATATTATACTCAAATTAAAGAGAATAAGGTGCTTAGTTTTATAGTGTAATTTATTTTTTTAAATCATATAAAAATGTTATGCATATTTATAAAACATTGAGGTCTTTAATTATATTTTATTATTAACTTTATCCATAAGTTTTATTTTTAAACCCTATAAAATATAAACCGACTCACGTACACCCCTTGTAGTAAAGGGTTAAAAATATAAATATTTGTAAATTTTTCAAAATTCTCCAAAATATTAGGGGACCAAAAATGTAATTAGTTTTATTATAATAAATTTTATATAAATATTTTAAATAAAAAATCATTATTGTGAGATAATCTCTCAAATAATGCCACATAAGCTAAAAGCTATAAGAAGATGCCACATAGGATTTTTTTATTTTGCTATATTATATAAGGATTAAAAGGTGTTTACAAAGATAAATACGTAATTAATTTTTTGTTAAATTTTATTTGGACACCATAGAAATCATTATTTTAAGCTTAAAAAATATTTATATTACCTGCTAGAATATGGAGTCTTTGTAGTTTGACCGTAAAATAGGTTTTTGAGAGAGAATTTCAACACCAATTTAAACCTTTAATCATGAAAACTATTTTTAAAATGGTGTACTTTGCAAAAGTTTGTGGTTTCGAGTTTGTTTTTTTTAACAAAATTACTTGTACCTTCATAGTTCTAACCACCTGACTTGTAGTAGTGTATGTGTGCGCTTCTTCTGTCACCTTCTACAACTCATGGCACGTATACCGCATCTGTAATTCCGGATAAGTGAACACTCAAAAACCAAAATGATTTCAAAATTGCACCCAAAACCATGAATTTTCACAAATTCGTACCGCTTCAAAAAAAATTAATCATGACTTATGCTCGTTATTGTATATATAGTTGGATCTACTACTACACAAACAACATTTGTCGTTGCAATTTGAGCAGCAAACAGTATCTTGATCTTTTTTTGTCTCTCAGATCGAAACTACAACTAAATACTGACACTGGACCAAGAAACACATATATCTGCTAGCTAGAGGCACATTGGGTATTTAGTATTTTATGTATACACTTATTTGAGCCAACACGTCCATGTGAACCCTTTTCGATATAGCTTTTGTTGTATTTTGTGGATTTATAAATTTGAGTTACAGATATAGATAGATGCACCCATATCACGCCTAAGAATAATCTAGCTTCTTCTGATTTGTAAATGGGGTATTTAGTATTTAATAAAGTTATAAACTATTCTAACATTTTATTTTATATGATATAACAATTTAACAATGTCAATATTAAGGTGAAAAGCTTTCGGCCCTTGAACAACATAATTATTAATAACTTGAACAACAAGAAAATAGTCCCTTAGTAGAAATGGTTTACAAGTACTTAGAAGGAGCACATAAACAAACGTTTCTTTAATCACTTACTTTATAATATTCTACTTTTTGAACAAAAATAAACTTTTGTAAGTACCAAATGTATCTTCTTCTACTATAAATATACCACAAGCTTAACTATTGCCATTATCAAACAAGAGGCTTTGTAGAACAACTAAAACTAACCTGAAATTTGTCATTGCAATTTGCAAAGCTATGGGTAAAAGTAAGCATGCGAAGAAACAATCTTTCTCATTTTTCAGCATCTTTAAATCCAAGAAGGCTCGAGGAGACGACAAGACGTGGGATGATTCATTGAAAGCGTACAAAGTGTACCCAAGTGATCAAGATGGAGTTCGTTGGGTGTCAGAGCCTGGCATAGACAAAAAAGCTTCAGCTTATATCAACAGCCGAACTAGCATATGGAACAATCTTGACATATCTAACTAGTATCCAGTAGATGGATCGATCATCACTCCGGGGACGACTTCATATATATATATGATTTTCTACTTTGCCTAAGTTGTATGTTATTACTTCATGTTTATTATGTAATAGCTAGCTAGCTGCTGTATTATATATGCAGACAATTATCATGTACAAGATTTATGTCATTTCTAATATTATACATTAATAATTAGCAAACTTCATAAATAGTTTAGTTTTGTGTTTTGCTTTTTGACCACAAATGTTTTTTTATTTTAGTTTGGTCCTTTTAGTAGCTGCATATTTATATTTATTGTGTGTTAGATTTTGTTTGTGTCGATTTTTCATTGGTTGTGTTTGTGTTTTTTTTTGGCATTGTTTTATTGGTGTCGTACTGTCCGTTGTTTTTTGTATAACCACGTGTTTCTTGATTGGAAAGAAAATGAAAGAGGGAGAGTGAGAGTTTTACCAATGGTGGTTTTCACTTGAAAATACTCTCAACGATGCCTAATTTTGGATCTACGTTGATCGACCACGCGTTCCTTTTTTCACGTAACATGAAACAGTACATAAATGTATGGAAATCAAATGTATGTTCGGCACCATACAAGTAACATGAAATAGTACATAAATGGCTCGCGCAACGCGCGAGCCGTGCATAAACCTAGTTCTAATAATAAGTTGATCGAGTTAAGATATATATATATATATATATATATATATATATATATATATATATTGGGGATTTTCTAAAAAGGCTTAAAACTCTAAGAAGTGTAGGAAGCATTCACAAACAAACACGTGTCCATGAGGGGAAAAAAACACGGAGGGGCATTATCGTCATTTTACGTGTTGACGCTAAATGAGATCCGTTCTTCTGAATCATGGTGTTTTTAACACTGCGTTACCGTCATCTTATGGTGTTTTTTTTGACGTTTATTAATTTTGAATCCATAATCATTCATCTATGGCGAATACTGAAAGCGATGGTGTTTTTCTTTGTTTTTGACGTTTTCGTTTACTAATTACGAACCTCCAATCAATGTTCTGTTCTTCTGAATCATTGTGTTTTTAACATTCTGAGTCATGGTGTTTTTAGTGATCAGTTCAAATGTTAAAAACGCCATGATCAGAAGACATAGATCTCATTTGATAGTGCTAAGAAACACCATGAGAAAAGTTAGGAATGCCATGAAAAGATGTGTGAAAATAAAACACCAAACATATCAACTGTTTTTACTGTGATCAGTTCAAGCGTAAAAAACACCATGATTCAGAAGACACGGATCTAAGAAACACCATGGCGTTAGAATTGTGGTGTTAAAAACGCACAATGACAAATATACCCCCAAATCCATCTCGCGCGTAACCAAAACATCATAATATTTACAAAACTGCCACCGCGTTCATCTGGACCGTAAACACCATAATCCGACGCCCCAGATTCCTTCTTAGCCTTTTTAGAGTTTTGGCCCTTTGTAGAAAATCCCTCCCATATATATATATATATATATATATATATATATATATATATATATATATATATATATATATATATGCATCCATATGGAGGAGAGTTCTTATTTCTCTTCAATGCTTCATACTATATAAATAGTTTAAATATGATCACTTTAGTACATTCCCATCATAAATCTATATATATATATATATATATATAAGCTTTTGGTACGTCATACTCTTTGTTGAGTAGGCGAAGTGAGTTGGCTATTTCGAGCTAGGGCTAAGCGAGTCATAAATGATCCAAGCTGGAAGTACAACCTATAAATCTTCAAAAGTTATACTCTGATGGTTTCACTACTTAAAACCACGCGCGTGACATTAATAATTAGCAAACTTCTTAAATAGTTTAGTTTTGTGTTTTGCTTTTTGACCACAAATGTTTTTTTATTTTAGTTTGGTCCTTTTAGTAGCTGCATATTTATATTTATTGTGTGTTAGATTTTGTTTGTGTCGATTTTTCATTGGTTGTGTTTGTGTTTTTTTTTGGCATTGTTTTATTGGTGTCGTACTGTCCGTTGTTTTTTGTATAACCACGTGTTTCTTGATTGGAAAGAAAATGAAAGAGGGAGAGTGAGAGTTTTACCAATGGTGGTTTTCACTTGAAAATACTCTCAACGATGCCTAATTTTGGATCTACGTTGATCGACCACGCGTTCCTTTTTTCACGTAAACTTCATAAATAGTTTAGTTTTGTGTTTTGCTTTTTTGACCACAAATGTTTTTTTATTTTAGTTTGGTCCTTTTAGTAGCTGCATATTTATATTTATTGTGTGTTAGATTTTGTTTGTGTCGATTTTTCATTGGTTGTGTTTGTGTTTTTTTTTTTTGGCATTGTTTTATTGGTGTCGTACTGTCCGTTGTTTTTTGTATAACCACGTGTTTCTTGATTGGAAAGAAAATGAAAGAGGGAGAGTGAGAGTTTTACCAATGGTGGTTTTTACTTGAAAATACTCTCAACGATGCCAAATTTTGGATCTACGTTGATCGACCACGCGTTCATTTTTTCACGCTACATGAAACAGTACATAAATGTATGGAAATCAAATGTATGTTCGGCACCATACAAGTAACATGAAATAGTACATAAATGGCTCGCGCAACGCGCGAGCCGTGCATAAACCTAGTTCTAATAATAAGTTGATCGAGTTAAGATATATATATATATATATATATATATATATATATATATATATATATATATATATAGGGATCCATTCAAATGAGAACACTTTTAACTTGAGAACAACTTAGGAACCGCTTTAAATGTTGTATTTATTATAATATAAATTGACCAAAATGCTTATAATTAACCTAATTTTAACATCTATTTAAAAAATATAAGATTTTTGAAGTCGTTTGTTAAAATGCATATATGCACCCACATTACTTGTACACAAACACACATTTTGGGTGCATATATGCATTCTAACAAACGACATCATGAATCATATTTTTTTGAATTAGATGTTAAAATTAGTTAAATTATAAGCATTTTGGTCAATTTATATTACAAAAAATTCAACAGTTTGACTCCATATATGATTCGTTAAAGTTGTACTTTTTGTACTCAAGTTAAGAGGTGTTCTCATTTGAGTGTGCCTCTATATATATATATATATATATATATATATATATATATATATATGCATCCATATGGAGGAGAGTTCTTATTTCTCTTCAATGCTTCATACTATATAAATAGTTTAAATATGATTACTTTAGTACATTCCCATCATAAATCTATATATATAAGCTTTTGGTACGTCATACTCTTTGTTGAGTAGGCGAAGTGAGTTGGCTATTTCGAGCTAGGGCTAAGCGAGTCATAAGTGATCCAAGCTGGAAGTACAACCTATAAATCTTCAAAAGTTATACTCTGATGGTTTCACTACTTAAAACCACGCGCGTGACATGTTAAAAACTTATAACATAATAGTAGTAATAATAATAATAAAAGTAATAACCAAAATTAAAATATAATAATAATAATAGTAATAATAATAATATATTTTAAAATAGTTTATAAATAATCTATATGAAGAAGGAAAAAAAAATTTTAACTTTACTTCATCTTGCTCTACTTCATCAATCATCCATCTCTTAGACTAGGCTTTGTTAATTAAAGGTAAGACTAATAACTACGTCAAAGTCGAAGGGTTAAAGACATAAAATGTTAATTTTAAAGGTAGTTAAAGAACAAAAATGAAAATTTAACAAATTGGAGGACTAATTTGTAAGGTCATCTTGGAAATTAGTATTATAGAAAACTAGATTAGTACCCGTGTACTACACGAATTTTAGTTTTATAGGTTTTAACTCAATTTACATATCAAATTTATTTTTAACATATCTCTTATTAAATCGATTTGGATATTTACAAATATATTCATATAAAAAATATATGTTACAATAAAAGATATGATTTATAATAGTTGGTAAATTTTTATTGGAACATATCGGGTTAGGAGAAAATTCATGATAATTGTTAAGTTTTTTATTTGAACATATCGAGTTATGAGATAATTAATGATAATTGATAAAACTTTAATTTGAACATATCAGGTTAGGATAAATCATAATAATTGATAAGTTTTTTATTTGAACATATCAGGTTAGGAGATAATTCATGATACTTGGTACATATTGGGTTAAGATATAGATCATGATAATTAATAAATTTTATATTTGAACATATTCGGTTAGGAGATAATTGATGATAATTTGTCAATTTTTAATTTAAACATATCGGGTTATTTCGAATATGGAGCATACCATGACCCGTCTAAAAATTCTCCGTCAAATTAATTTAGAACATGACACCTAAGCAAAATCCTATGTGGAGTAGTTAAAATGGTGACATGTGAATGTGTTACTCAATTATTAGAATAGATAGATAATATAAGTTAAATATTTAAAAAGAAGAAAGAATAGAATTAAAATACAAGCTTGTGACTCTCAAGTTATGTAGGTTAGATCAGTTGATGAAACATAAATGAGATATGATGCTAGATTGATAGCTAACAACATTGTGATTCTCAGATGGCAACACTTATTTACTTAATTACTTTGTTTGCTGTAAGCTTCTTTGGTCTATATCACACTATTTAGAACATCACTAGTTCTAAAGTAGAGAACTTTTTTTGCTAGCATTGTGTGCTAATGAGAAAAGCATGAGTATGTTGTGTATGGCTTATATTGTTGTGTGCAAATCACTCCTCTTAAAAGGAACTTGCTTGTTAATTTGACTGTTTTATTTTATTTTGTTTGTAGTCGAGGTGGTTTAGTCTTTGAGGTGAATCCTATGCTTAATCTTACTATTTATTTATCTTATAATTTTTCATGTCTACTTATAACATATACAAATCTTAGAATTTTTCATGTCTACTTATAACATATACATATCTTATAATTTTTCATGTCTACTTATAACATCTTAACACATTTTCAATTTTAAGAAAATTGTATCTATGCTATACATGTTCCTAGACATTTCATCAAACACCTAGTATGCATGATTTGCATATAAAAGTTTTCACTCCTACTTTCCTTAATAAACCTCACATAAATATTTACATGTTCCCCATATCTTTATGTCTCATTGCTAGTTAAAGGAATTGGGAAATTCAACTTTTATATCATAACAATTATCATGTATATGTATGAACTAATAATCCATCTTTTTCTACACATTTCTATACAAAAACGATTATCAATTTGGTCTGTTTATATCAAATTTCAAATGGCTGATTAGCTCATATCTTTATGACCAAAACCAGGAACTTTTTCATAATCAAATTTAATCACATATACATCGGAAGATAATCAGCCATCTATTTCAAATTTCAAATGGATTATCATTCATCTATTTTATACATATACGTTCAAGGAAATGATGAATCAATTTGGTAAGTGTGTTTACCTGAAACGAAGAAAGCGAAGACGAATTGGAGCTCGTTGAGAGTTTAATACAACAATGAATTGATGCTTGTTGAGAGATTGAATGCAGCGATGAACTGGAGCTTGTTGAGAGATTGAATAAAACGATGAACTGGAGCTTGTTCGTTGAGAGATTGAAATGCAAACTTACCGGCTTCTCTACGAGCCTTCTTCGTACCCTTGTTCTCCACGGTTTCCTCGGTCTCTTGAAATGCAAAGTTCAACTGGAGCTTGATGGCAGAATTGGATATTTGACCTAATTTTTTTTTCAACTGTATTCAGCGGATTAAAAGCCCATTAAAAAAGTTCAGCTTGTATCCAGCGCAGCCCAATTGAAAAGCCCGAATGTTGCGACACATTTTCGACGAAAGAGGGATTTTATTCTTTAAATTAAGTTATGTGTCACTAATGCGTCGCAAACAACATATTTTTTATTTTAATAATTTTTAATATAATTGAAAAATTGTCAGTTGTGATAGTTCCGACAGATTTGTGACGGAAAACTATAGGTTTTTAATTTGTGTCGCAAATTCGAAGGAAAGTTTATAAAAAATAATTAAAGTCGTAAAACTGTCGCAAATGTGTTGCAATTTGCGACACATTTCGTTGCGTCGCAAAAATTCGTTGCAAATGACATATTTTTCTAGTAGTGAACAGGGGTTCATAAAGCATCCAATCCGTCCAAACCTGCCCCACATCGAAGAAATTTGGTTGGTTTTACGAGCTTAAAACCTCAAGGTTTGAATTACGGTTTGCGTTATTGAAAAACATGTTGGTTTGGTTTACTATAAAACGGTTGAGTGTTCTTGGTGTAGTCAGTATGACCATGAACATGTGTGCCTATGACTTTGTTCATAAAGAAATTCATGCAGCGGAAGATTTAATATGAACAATATATCATATCTTGATTGGTTCTATGATTTAGATAATACGAAGTGATGAGTTGCTATGCGGCTAGATTTATTAACCCTAAAAACCAAGTCACACACTAAGCATAAGAATTTTATCAAAGATTATTTTAATTTTTGTTAACTACCATTAACTACTTCATTTATGGAATTCATAGTAACTACCAAGACAATTATAACTTGTTATCCTTTACTTAACATGCAAAGATTTGCCTCTGTGGAAAAGATGATTCGTTCGTGGAAAAGATGATTCGTTCGGATCGACAAATCCAAATAGCAAAGCTAATCCAACGAACCCATCATTTGAGTCAAAAGGTAAAAAAACTTATTAGATGGAAATAAATAGAGTTTCATATCAAGATGATTTATATTTGTTTCATACAATATTGTCAATATAATTGTTACTAAAAGAAAAAAAAGATGGAAAAAAATATAAGAACTAAAATTAGGGCTCTAAACAAAACGAATCGAACTGAATGAGGCTTCATTCATGTTCGTTTGTTAAGATATTGACGAACTAACGAACAGTTAATGAACATATAATCAAAGGAAAGTTTATGTTTGTGTTTATTTGTTAAGAAATTTAAGATGATTGTGTTTGTTTCTTAAATTTGTAAACGAACCTAAACAAACATATATTAGTTTAAATATACAAAAAAAAACCATTGTTAATACCAAAAATAAGATATAATTAATGGTAACATATTTAACAAGTTAACATAATAATATATAGTTATCCAAAAAAAACTTGAAAAAAGTCTAAGTTCTCGAGTCCCCATACCTAACATAACAATATATTCCCCCAAAGTACTTAACAAGTTAACATAACAATATGTAGCTCACGAACAGATTACCGAACGTTCACGAACACAAATAAACAAACGCGCGCGGACTCTGTTTGTGTTCGTTTGTTTATCTTAACGAATAAAATTTCTTTTTCGTGGTTGTTTGTTTATTAAACAAACGAACGTAAACGAACGTCTTGCCGAACAGTTCGCCGGACGTTTAATTCGTTTACAGCCCTAAATAAATTTAAATAATAATAAATAAGCTTGTGGTGGATTGGCACTGCATAAAACAAAATGATTACAGCGTATTGAATCCATATAGAGTATAACAAGTCGAATGAAGAGCTTTCTATCTTGTAAGGATCCAAAAATTTCTATCTTGTAAGCATCCACCAAATAAAGTTTCTTTATAAAAAGATTTTATAAAAACATAAAAACAATAAGAAATAGATACGAGTAGAGCAAGGGAAGAAGGAAATAAAAAAACACAGTATACTAAAGTGGATAACAAAGTAATAGATTTTCTAGCGTAAAACTTTTTGTCTTTTTTTTATTTTATGGATTAATGCTTTGAGTTAATCATTTTGTTTCATTCTGATTAATAGAAGAAACGACAATTTACAATATAGTGGCTGGTAAACGGGCAAGAAGTTGCGCCGAGGATATTTACTGGGTTCATTCTGATTGTATCTATATACCCTTTTTTTTCTATTTGTGTTGCTAACTCAACGGTAGAGTACTTACTGGGTTTTAGTGCGACTAGGATATTTTACACATTTAAATGAAGCAAGGTTTTCGTCTATGCTATCCGGAAAGTTAATTTAGAAGACAACAACTTATCTGAAAGAGAATGAACAAAAAAATAGCATGTAGTATCAAGAGTTCTATATAAATCATCTTAGTTTTTTAACCAAGCCGTAACCATCACTACGTAATACAAAAAAAGTGAAGGTGCTGTTGGAATGGATATTATCTTTACTCAAGCATCTTGAAAATTGTTTTAAGGATCTATAGAAGCTAAAAGCACAAGCACATGACCAAAAGTCAAAATTAAGATAACTAAAACCTTGAAACAAAAATATTATTCTTATTTTATGAATAATAATGTTCTTTTAATTATATATTTGATCACTAATTTTTTTTTAGGTTTTGCACTTTAACCATCAAAATAGAATAATTTTTTTATAAATAAATTGAGTTTAAGGGGTAATTAGTTTTATGATTGCTTTATAATTTTTGGATTCTTAGAAAAATGCATGTTTGTTTTTGCTTTTTTTGTCTTGATGCCACATTCTACTATTATCTTTCTGCTGGTTAATTCCAACGTCTTTTCTGGTTGCCTTCATTGTATTATATGTTTCTTTAATCGACAATGAATGGTGATGGTGGATTGTGAATAGTGATATGACAAGTGCTGTATGGTGGTGTACTTTTGTTATGGGATTCTACAGAGAAAGATGTGTCATTGACAACACCAAATTAAATGCATTTTATTGTGATGGTGTTGTTTACCGTTGTTTCATTAATTATGGTTCTGTGAAGTTGAATAGCATTTGTTTTTTCATTGATTTTAGCACATGTATGATTTTAACAACTGTGATGATGTAAATTTAACGGTATACAAATGGCTCGAAAACACACGAGCACTGTATATATGATCCTAGTTCATTTTAAATGGTACACACCTCTTCGGTCACAAAACTGTGTGACTAGTTTTAAAAAGTGACAACTATAAAATAAACGGGTCTAAATCTTCAAAATTGAACTACCAAACTGTCAAGGGCGTTAAAACTAAACCGACAAACCACTGGTCGGTTTGGTTTACGTTTTTACAAAATCATCAAACCGTTGGTTTGCCAAAACTCCAAATCGAATTGGCCAAACCGGTTCGTGTTGTTAAATATGTATGTGGCTCCAACATTTTCACGCTATAAGATGGGTGGAACATGAAGAGATAAGCGTAACTTTTAAAACACAAACCTAAGCCTACAAAGTTTTATACATATGCTAGTGTTATTCATCTTCTTTGTTAGAAGTTAGGACTATCTCCCTATCTACTTATCTTTCTAATAAAACATTATATATTTGTCATATGAAATATTTTTAAATATGATACATTATTATCACGTCATTTTATTATATATATCACTTTCTCATTAATTCTCTTAATTAAATCAAACATTTTGATTATTGACTGAATCAATTTTGATATTTATTTATTCAAATTTCTTTTATTTAATATTATAAAGTATGAGTTTAAAATTCAACTACGATTTTTAATACCTATTTTAAACTACCGGGTTTTATAAGTTATACAATCCAAAATTGAATAGTTTAATGAAAACGTACTCCTACAACTTTGTGATCATAATATTAAATATCAATTTTACTACGTTCTATTAAATTTTAAGTTTAATTTAAATACGAAAAGCTATATATTTATACACCTAAAACTGTTTTAATAAATTAATTTTTTGTTTTTTATCTATAAATATTTAATTACAGTATAATGGAGCAAAGTTTCGGTTTATATCTCAAATACCTCAAATTTTTATGTTTTAAAATTTAACACCATATAATTTTATAAGAAAATCCACGATTATAAAAAAATCTAAATATTTATTTTAATATATTTTCTATTCAATTAGTGTGTTACACGGATATCTAACCTACTAATATTATGTGACCAGCCGCCTCTAAGGCATTACTTAAAAAAAGTGTGAGCCAGATTAGCACGACTCATCATAGTTGAACAATATCTAACTTCTTTATGAAGCACCTAGAAGACCTCAAGGTTAGTTGTTTGTGTTTCTATAAATACATATAACCGTATCTACTAATTAAAGTCATCAGAGTGAATGCTGTAAAGTATCTCACATCATATCTAGATGTTTTCTAACACCATACACACATAATGAGAATAAATCCTAATAAATCTGGAACTAGCTCATCCACCCGTATTAATAAAACATGTTTTAGTCATCTTGTCGCAAAAACAAGATTCACATTTATAAAAACGATTCCAATCTAGTAGATTATGAGATTCCATTAGTTTGGATGATTAACATTAGGTTCTTGTTTATGTGCTCAAGTTCGATCTCAACCAGTGCTCAAGTTCGACGTCAACCAGTGCCCAGTGGTGTAATCAGAAATTTTTTTCTTGGGGTTCGGAAATTTGGTAGTAATCATTGAGTATCGATATATAATATTTTTTCAATTCGGTTCGACTCGGTTCAGGTTGAACCAGGTCAGGTCAAATTACAAAATGATAAAAAACTAAATTTAAAGGGTTAAAATTGAAATTTTTTCATTTCCCTCCACATATATTTAAAATTAAAAATTTTTAATTTATCTCCACTTAACTAACTTCTTTAATGTCAAACACTAATTTTTATCTATAAATACTAACCAAAATATCTCTAATCACCTTTATCACTCTAAACTATTCTCAAACTCTCTCAATTTATCTAAGAACTTCATATTTTTGCAACAAGTTTTCATAACAACTTGTGATTTTTTTCTTTCTTTCATCTTTTTCTTTTTTGTTTCATATTTGACATTATTTTTATTTCTAAATACTTGAAACATCCTCTAGGAATTACCATATATTTACCAAGATAAATAAAGTTTGGTAAATCACCATTTTGAGGTCGAGTTACGATTGTTTTTCTTAAAACCTAATAATTGACTTATTTAGTTTGTTTCTTAAACCCCATATGTCTCAATTCTACATCTTTCTTAAGCCATTAACTAATCAAAAACAAGAAGTGAAAGAAACAAACCATGTTTCCAAACAAGACTATGTTGGAGGACTTGTGCTATCATATAAAAATTGTGATGTTGATAACCTTAGTTTACAACTAAACTTTCCACCATTCGTCACTTCTCAATTGATTACTTAGCAAAAGTAGTTAATTTATTTATGTATTTCATTTCTTGTACTCATGATCATCCTAATTATCAACTATGTTGATAGTTTTGTGCAATGTTGAATCACTTGAGGTTATAATACCTCAATGCTTGAATATACATGACAATATAAATCTATCTATTCTAATAATTAAATAACTCGTCCACTTGTCATGATCTTAGATATGTCACATAGGAAAAATCCTATGTGTCAAATTCTCATTTAATTTAGCGTATGGATCTTATTCGTGTCAAATACTACCCGCACACTGTTTTTTTAAATAATTAAATCTTCTTTTATATATCTATCTACATAGTTTAAATTTTAAAATATTCTCTTATCCATATTAACCGGTGGATTAGATAGTAATTATAATCATTGTGAGATTCAAATTTTATATTACATCTATATTACACGTGCTTTTTTATTAGAAATATAATTTAATATCATATTTCTTTACCCAAACTCGTGTGTTACACGGGATCCTTCTAACCACTAATCATAATTTAACCCAATCTATGATTAAATATTATGTGTCTCATATGGGTTGTGGACTGGACATCAAACTGAGTTTTCAAGACTGGAAAAAGGGTCGAGAGTTAAGTTTTATGAGGTTCGATCGAGAATTTAACATATAAAAACAAAAAAAAAAATTAGCCGGGGGAGCTGGCGCCCCGGTACACCCCTGACCTCAACCATTCAACATTGTTATGTTTAGATTAAGGGTTGATTGATAACCTCTTAATGTTTTCATTAAGAGCCTGACTACCACTATAACAGTAATATGTAAGGGTGTTTGGTTAAAAAATAGCAGTTCTTAATGGTTTAGTTGACCTCTTAAGAGTTGAGTGATAAGATAATTCTGAATGGTTGAGAAACATATGTACCCTTGCTCAAACACACTCCATTTTAACCCTAAAAGTTCAGCCACCAACCACACACCACCATGTGCAACCACCAACCATCACCATTATACACTAGCCACCACCATCACCCATCAAAAACTCCACGAATCGCACCACATTACCACCCATCAAACACTAGCACCACCATTATTAGCTATCATCACCTTCAACTAGTGTCAACCACCACCATATCCATCACCACACGCCACTATATCACCACCACCTACCAACAACGTTGCCAACTACCACGAGCCACTGTCACCTTAAGTATATAAATAATTTGCATGATGAGATTGAATAATTATTCATTATGGAGTAGAATAATTCAGAGATCTTACCAAATAGATACATTTCACTAAGCAAAAAATAGTTTAGAGTGGTAATAATCATTCTACACACTAAAGGTATTCAAAGGTTTAGCCAAACATCACTTACTGGCTCAAATCTTACTCGTTCAAAGTCTCTTACACAATCAGACCTCTTATACGTTCAACACTTATTAGTGCAAATATTGGCAAACAACCGCTAAGTTATTTAATTTATATGTTCAAGTTTCGTGCCTCGAAATAGAAGATAAACGACAATAAGTTACGCCACTAGTTTTTTTTACATTGTGATATATGTGTTAAAACTTGAACGTACATATACATCCAACATAATTGTATATATAACTAACGCTTATGAATTTAATAACTCTCATAAATGTAGGGAAATATCAAATCAATTTTTGTACTTATAACAAAATTAAAATGATTTTTAATGTTTGTAAGATTTTATGAAAAGAGCCTAGTATTGATAAAGTGATGTATATTTCAGCTAAATGAGTGTGACTTTAATTACTTTTAAAGTTTACTATAATAATTTTAGATGTAAAGTAAGTATGTGTTTGTCAATAAAAAATATACCATTTTTCCCGTTAGGGCACAAGAAGCACCATCTGAGCTCCTCCACGAGCTTGACGAGTTGGCGAGCACACCATCCCTAGTTCCATGAGATGGCGAGACGAGGAAAACAATGAGTTCGGCAATTTATGGTTATACTCATAAACTGAAAGGAGACTTGCGTGAACATGTATTTAATAGATATATTTAATGCAATCGTTTTTTAACTGGGCAAAAGTTGAGTAGTTAATTTTGGCGTGCTTCCTCTCCTAATGGTTTCACAAGGGTTCAACAAGGGTAAAGTGACATGACAATTTTTCATCAATGAGAGTTGAAAACTTGAAGAGCTTAGCGTGTCTTTGCACCCTTTTGGAGATTCCTAAGTATAAAGTTGAAAGGAGTAGAAAGTCACTCCTTGCACCTTTTGTCAAAGCATGTTTTTCTACTATTTGAAATCGCTTAACGGTAGAATCTGATATTCAATAATAAGTTCATAAATATTTTCCTTTATTTGGCAGAAGTCTACAATAGACCTAACTAGGAACAAACATTTTGTATATGGCAGTCAACTGTCTTTTATGTTACGTTTTGTGTTTCTATTTCCACTTGTGGTCTAGTGATAAGTTATAGAGAATCTAAGTTCAATTCTTATTAGTGTTACTTTTTGTGGATATTAACAATGAAGCTCGTCCTAGACTACCACTCGACATCGTGCATGAGCCTAAGGGTTTTTCGCGGCATTGTTAAAGGTTCATGTCCGGTTTTCCATTGGAATAGTTGATTGACTTGATTTCGACTTTGATCAACTTGGCTCGTAAGGAGCGTTGCGGTAAGCCTCCGCTGCGATTGCAGTAATGGGGGAGCCTCAATGCCAATGAAAAACACCTATTGATGTTAGATACAAAATTTTGATATCGATCATTATACCTCTGAATGCATTGATCTTCAACTTAGTTCTTGTATGATTTCCAAAAGCTAACGTATCATCCAAAGTTCTCAACCTCTAGCTAGGTTGCTTGTACCACACGTGAATTATATAATCTTCTATTACGATCGTTTTAAATGCTACAATAATAAATGACAAATCCAGTCCAGTCAAAAGTTAGGTACCCAAATTCCTAATTAATTACTTCTTGTTTCTTTCTTTTCCGGTTATGGGCACACATAACTTTTGACTTTGTTAGTGATGTACCTAAATAATATGGAGATTAAAAAACACGTTTATAATTGAATTTTGAGGTTTTCTCTCTTAAGTTGAATTTTCCTCCTGATGAGAAATAAATGTAATCTAATAATTCAAGGTTTTAAAGGTCTATTTTTAGAGGAAAATGTTTGTTCTATAATAGAAATTTGAAAGGTAAAATTTGTATGTAATTTTTCATAATACATAAATTGTATAGCCAAATTATTAAATATTAAATATTTACTACTTAAAATAGTGTTATAATTTGTTTATAAATATTATTGTTTAACCCGCGTGTAACACACGAGTGTTAAACCTAATGTTGAAATAATAAATTAAAAAACTCTTCACTTTTACACTCTGTTCCCGAGTTTAGTAACAGAAAGAAAAGAAAAGAAAGGAAGTTTATGAGAGAAAAGAAGAGAAAAGATAGGTAAATATGAGAATTCATTTGGCGTTCCAGAGTTCGAAAGAAATGAATGAAAAATAAACATTTTAATATGATTTTCTTTCTTTCTCTCCACTTCCTTCCAATTTGGGAGGAAAGTTAGGAGGGGAAAATCATAATAAACTTTCCTTTCATATCCCATCTCTTCCTTCCATTTCTTTTTTTAAAAAAACTCTGGAACACCTATTTTTTATAATTTCCTTTCACTTCTTTCCCCTTTCACCCTTTAATGAAACTCTGGAACAGGATGTTAGTATTTCCTCATTGATATCTTACGTGCTTTCAATTTAATTTTTTGTTTATTTAAATAAAAACATATTTTCTTCTATCGTGTTACAAGCCCATTTATATATGTGCAAAGTCTAGTACGAGGATCATACATAAACTTTCAGTTTCTTTTGTCATGTATCGGTTGTTACACTTCTAGTAAAACACATTTATAGTAGAACACGTTAGTAGTTATGAATTATTTCTATTGATTGAGCATTAGAATTTATAAGGAATGAGTTTATACATTTATATGATATTTAAATTATCTATTCTTTATATGTTTAAAATTATATTTTGTATACTAATATTATCACGCAAGCTATTGACGGAGATCGGCCTACAATTTGGTCACAAAAACACAAATCTTTGGGTGAACAAGGGTTTCGTGATTTGTGAAGATGTTTGTAATTATATTGTAATTTATTGCTATGAATTGAACTTTAATATTTCTTTGAGCAACCCATTCGGGAACGAAGTGAATATCAATTTCAATATGCTTTGTTCTAACATGGAAGACATGATTATCGACAAGATATGTTACACCTAGATAGTCACATCAGAGAGTTGCGACAATTTTATAACTAGTAGTTATCTGAACTCCAAAGTTCACGGAGAAGAGCCAGTTAGCAGATTAAGATAACAATTGTGTCGGTTGTGGCTTTGTATTCCGACTTTGTTGATAACTGACATCTTCACACCCATCCCAATCAATGTTCAAGAAGGCAATAATAGGGTTTTCCCTGCCAATGAACATCATTAAATTCCTGAAAATGAATTGAAAATGCAAAAGATGACAATTAAGGGCTTAATTAGCAAGGAAACGAAAATGATTTGACACAAAATATATGCTAATATTTGCATACATCAGTATAGAAATTTACCTTTACATGAATGTTGGATCAAGGCATCAATTCATCCAACGAGGTCAACGTGTATACCGCATGTGTGGTTCATTAGTGAATCGTTAATGATAGAGATATCATCTGTCGGAAATATCCGTAGATAATTTATAGTCGGAATCAACTTAAAGTTTTGTTTGTCTTGAAGAGCTGTGAATTTAGTACTATTAAGTGAAATACTCCTAGAAGGAATAAGCTTGATATATTATGAGGTATAAACATGAAAAGTGATCCTGAATGTGAAATAGTATATAGTTAGTCTATCATACCAAAGAGAGGTTTTTCAAATAAGTTGGTTGCTTTATAAGACTCCTCTAGGGAATACTTACAACTATAAGGGTTGCTTAACGTTCGTTTGTAGAAGCCATGATATTAAGATATTGCTAATGCTCGGTAAAAGGTCATAACATGCTGGCCAGAATTTAAAACATCTGAATTATGTATCATAAGTATGTGAATTCAGTAAGGTAATAGTTTCAACTGGAGGATTTCATTGATTATAAGAAGAATCATTATCATAGGGGGTCTAAATGTAGTGCTAACGAGACTTAATTATGTTCGTCAGAACGGGTCCTTACTCTTGATTTTGTGCCATTATAGGTAGACTCCACATATCTTTTACTTAGGTGTACATGATAATTACATGCAGTTTAAAGATAAACTTCTAGATATGCCATAAGGTTGTATGTAATTGTTTTCAACATATAGGTATATTTTTTGAATCGTGCCAAATACAAGTTCTACTGAATCACAACTATATTAAGTGCGGAATCCTTGTGATATTGTTTGATCAATCACATATACAAAGATAGACAAAACAATGTAATAGTAGACACAATTATACTATCAATGTAGATATTTCTATTGAAATCTTGAACCAAATGATTACAATAGAAGGCTTAGCCACAAACATACATATAACTGCTCTACAATTGATCCTAGCAATCTATTCTAGTATAGTACCAATGACAAGCTACATCCATTGATATAACCATAACATGACATACAATGAATATCGGATCCTATTGGATAGTACAAGAAAAGGAACAGACTTCTGCAGAACTCCAGCAGCTGTTGAATATTGTGGTGCCTTCACTACACTTTAGCTCTGCCACAGTTGTTTGTGCTGAAGTTCTTCAGCTGATGAAATTTTCTTCTAGAAAACTATCTTGCAGCAGCTACAATTGTTCAGTAGATGGTTTTCAGCACATGGATCAAGATCACACAAATTTCAGCAGATGATCTGTGTGATAATCTGGACATGTAATCGGGAGCATGATTTAATTTCACCAAACACTTAGAGTGACTTAGGTATCCTCATCCTTGTATCCCAACAAATTCCCCCTAAGATGATGCTGCCAAAACATTCTTGTCATGGGTTTACAAACAAATTTGCATGGTTTTGTCATTTTCTTTCGTTTCTCAAACTGCTTTACTTCCCATATGGCTTTGGTAATTGGGGGATGGTTTCTTTCCTTTCTTGATATCTCTTTCGATATCTTTAATGTATAATCCTATGTTAGCCAAGGACATTCTTGCCAATCCTTGTCCAGAGAAATCATACCATTTAAGGAATGTGGACACTCTTTGTCTATCATCATTGTCGTTGGTAATTTTGTCAAGTCTCTTCCGTGAAGCACTTTTCCTCATCACTTTGTCCATATTAATGATTTCATAAGATGAAGGAGATGGAGTCTGATTTGATGAAGGCTCAACTGCTGCATAATAGAGTTGAACACTTGGGAGGACATTAAGAAGAGTAGGTACCGCATGGGAAATTTCAGCATCTAGTGAACTTACAAAAGATGATTCAATATCTCTAATTTCACTTGTTTCTCCTTCAATATTGGCTTTTATTCTTTTCTTTCAATCATAATTTTCAAATTTCATTAGAATGAAAACATTAGCTCTTACTTGATCTGTATAAGCTTCATAAACATCATCTCTAATGGTTATGGTTAATTTATCCACCATGTTATAACCAGTTTCCATGAATTTGGTAACAAACATTCTTTGTCTTCTGACCTACATCTCTGCTTAAATTTCCTTATAAGGAGGCATAACATTCTTTAGCCTTTCATGATTCATATGAAGAGGCATCATGGAAAGTTTGACTATTGGATCCAGGAGTGGGTCATGGTTTGCAAAAAAGAGGGAACATTTTCAATTTGTTGCACCACCTCAGCCTCATTAGTTAGGCACTTCTGGGTCATCAAAAGTTGCATCCACATAGGAATTAACCTTTGTTTTAGCATATACCTTAGATTGACCAGATATGCCCTCAGCCAATTGCTTAAGTACAACAGTTAGTAGCGCATTAGAATTAACCTTAGAATATTGACTAGAAATGTCCTCGTAGTTGGCTTAAAAGTGGGGTTGAGTGTGTGTGATGTTTGTTGGTTGAAATTATGACTGCTCAGTTTCTGTTTATTGAATCATGAACTGTGTGGGCGTCATCACCAGTAATGATATGAGTTTAGCAACTACCTTCTTCTCATTCTAAATGATGTTCTCAAGCTTGAATTCTTCCACTTCTACTATATATCCTTCCTTTAATAACTGAACAATGCTTTCTGTAGATCTTGCTTCAAGACTGCACTTTGGGGTATGAGTCGGAGTGTATACAAGTGGTGGTTACACTTGAGTATATACCATAATTTTTAGCTTTGTACCCTAAACATGTTTTAGTTTGATATATATTCTATTTGCATTTTTAGTAAAAGCAATCAATGTATCAAACTATTTTACTGAGCAATGTACCTGTCAGCATAGGATTGAGCTATCAAAAGGTCATCCTTTGCTGCATTCAGCATTTTTTTAAAGATCATTAATTTGTGTTTCAAGATTTGTTTACTCAATATTTTAAAGAAGAAACAAGTTTCTCAAGTTAGTTTATCTTTTCCTATTGAGATTGATCTATCTTTTCGAAAAAATATTTAAGAATTTGATTGTTTCAACCTGTTGTATAAGTTCCCAGTTGTGGTTTTTAAAAATATTTACTTTGGTTATGCATTCAGGTGTATAACAGGGTTCAATATATACTTGACTCGTTGGTTCTGAAACTGAGAAGCTACCCATAAGTGCATTATGAACTTGTGTAACATATTTAACTTGAAAGCTCCAATCAATGTTGTTCTCATCAATAACAACGGTATGCCTTGAAGAAGCAACAAGAGGTGAGTTTCTTCTATTGTTGGCATAGGTTGCTGAAACAGGTGTAGGTGCTAGATTTTCTTTAGATGCTTTGCATTCTCTAGCAAAATGACTTAGTTGGTTGCAGTTGTAACACGTGAGCTTGCTTTTATCAAGACCAAAACCTCTTCTTTGTCTTTGAAATTGTCTTTCAGTTCCTTGTTGAGATTGCTTTGCCTTGAAGAATATCATAGCTATCTTGTAGTTGATGTTGATGTGCTATAATTTATATATAATTTATATATATAAATAATCCCTATACTTTTTGGGTTACTTTTGGTCGATTTCTAGTCTTAAATGTGACATCTGCCCCAAAACCCGAACTCGAATGTCCGACTTGAACCCGAAATTAGCTATCTTTAATTGTAATCGTATTTATTTACATAAAATGTAACGTTCGTTATCATGATTATAATAAACGCATTTGATTCAACGTTATTCTCGTCTCAATTAAATAATTATATTTATGTCGCAAAATATTTGCGTATGTCAAACAATTATTATGTGTAATAATGAATCTCAATATATATATATATATATAGTTCGTAAAAAAAACTATTGAAAATGTTAAACAAAATCACTTCTAAGTCTCGAAATAGTCACTTAATGTCTTAAACGAACTAAAACTATAAAAACGTCACTTATATAATCGTCACGTTTCAACTTGGTTAAGATAGTTAGTTAATATAATTTATAAAATTAACTTTAGGCCAAAAGTCTAAGTTTTCAAACTTATATTAAAATTAATTTGATCTCAAAAATATTAATTAAACTAAAAGGACTAAATATGTAAATATATATTTACCCAAACCCCCTCCCCTTTTTTCCCGTATTTCCGGCAATTTTGCCCTCAACAATTCCGGCCAACTCCGGCGAGCCATTTTGACGCGTTTTTGACCGTTTTATATCACCGAAAATTATCCCAAAACTCCCTTAGCAAGTTTCGAACATTTCTTATTTAACAATGACGCGTATTACAACTAATTTGGTCGATTGATTGTGAGATTCAAAAATCAAAAATCTCATTCCCTTAAATAAACCCGTAATCGACGATTAACCATTCCAAAATCTTTCCTTACCAACCGAATAACAATTACCAAGTTCCAAAACACTTCATCATTCTCTGAAATCGACCGACCCAAAGCTCCAAATTTATATTTCCGGTGAGTTAGTGGGTTATCACCTTCCGAGCATCAATACAGGTACTTTTTGGTTTCGTTTTAATCCTATCGATCATCTACCTCTATCTAAATCATCAATTTCATCTCAAATCTATTCCAGATTCGCCAAAGACCGATCAAACAGTCGACTCTTGTTCATGTTCAAACCCGTATCAATTCTTCACCAACCAATAAGTTTAATACATCAAAATGATCGTGATTCTTCGTAGATTAAAAGCCCTATGATTGTTTGGATTGGTTTAACAGATTGAAAACGAATTGGATGGATCTTTGATCTAGGGTTTGAATATGAAATGGGTTTTGGTTGTTTTAAATGTTAAAAAAATTAAAAATCAAGTTCATTAACAAAAAGTCTTTCTGGCCTAGGGTCAAGTAGTGTTTATGGTGGATGTAGAGGTCATGGGTTCGAAACTCGCAACCTGTTTTACTTAATTTTTACATGTTAAAACACTTTAAACATTAATCTATATATATTCCTAATAACCTAAATCACATAAGTAAGTTAAATACATTTTTAAAACATAAAAATTTTAATTTCAAATATATATATATATATATACATATATATGAATAATGTTCATGATATAAGTAATTTATACAAATACTTATCCAAGAAAACTAAAATAGTTTCTCTTAAAATATATATATACGAAAATACAATTACGTTTTGTACCAAAATCCCAAATTGTATTTCAAAACCCTAATTCCCAAATTATATTTTAAAACCACAATTCCCAATTTATAATCTAAAAACCCTAAATCCCAAATCCGAAACCTTAGATCTCGGATTTGTGATTCTAGTTACTATTTGTTTCGTTTCTAAGTAGGGTTTTTCTCAATTAACTAGGTTGTACCAATATTTGGGAAACTACCCGGTTTGTTATAGCGGCTTTTCTTTTTTTGTTATCTTTGCATTTCGAGGTGAGTAAACTCACTCTCCTTTTTACTGTTTACGTTTTTTGGGCTGAAATACGTGTTTCTATGATACTATGGTTTGTTTTCTTTTGTTTCTATTTTTCTAAATGAGATCATTAGATGTGTTAATCTTGTTTGGCCGCATGATGCGAAATTATGTGTTAGACAATAGTATTTATATTATCTTGTAATTTCCACCGGTATGATATTAGTGCTAATGGCCTGCCAAGCCCACCTACACTAATGGCCTGATAGGTGATTAGACCCGACGATTCTATTGTTGATTCTATGTGTTGGTTACTAGTTACTATTGGTGATGCTTGTTGCTACGATGCTATGTACCTTCGATGCTTAAACATTTATTGATAACTTATATATCGAGACGGTTAAATGACGGTTAAACGATAGTTATCAGTATTTGTAACATGAGTGGTTCCACATGACTTGTTGCTAAAGGTTACCCTGCGGGGTCTATGATACTTGTTTCTATGTGTTTCTATGGTCACGGTTGAGATATATAATGCAATTGCTATACACATAAGATTGCGAAACATATTTATAATGATCTCGGATTTCATATTATGTAATATTAACTGTGTTTTACTCACTAGCTAATTTTTTTAGCTAACTTATTTTACACGTATTTCAGGTGGAGTTTGAGACGTTTAAGATTTGAGACATTTAGGATGCTTTTGGACCTAGAATAAAAGGGAATTAGACACTTTAAATTGTCGGCTTTATTTCTGTTTTAAAACTATTTATTGCTTTATTTATGTCACAACGTTATTACTTTAATGATATTAAAATATGCTTTTAGTGTGTCATGTGCTTTGTACTATTGATATCCAATCCACTTGACGCGCCCGGAGTTTCCGCAGTCGGGCGGGGTGTCACATTAAACGGTTTATATTCATATTATGATAATTTTGAAAGAACAAGAGTAAAATTATATAATCATGCATAGATACTAATATTTTGTGATTGTATGGATATAAGTTGAAAAGTAGGACTGAAATTTAAAGATTAAACTTATTAATATTGTCCATTTGATTCATTACATGGTAGGTCACGCACTCACGCATGTAAAAAAATGCTTTAAAGTGAATGACCAAGGATGAATTGCAAATATGAAGGCACATCAATTTTAAGAATTAAGAAAGGCCACACGAGCAAAAGTAGACATGTTCAAAATAACCGGTTATAAAACCCGACCCGAACCCGGTTATTAACCGGTATTAAAAAGCCAGGCTGGTTAATTATTTACCCGCAAGGTAGAACTCGGTTCCAATTTTCAGGGAAAAAACCGGTTTTTTACCCGGTTTTTTTAACCGGTTTTAAACATTAACCGGTTTTTATTTTAAAAAAGTTTCAGCAACAAACAAGTGATTTGAGGCCCATCAAGCCCATGTTACCATTTAAATTAGGCCCATGTTACTATAGCAATATTTAGCCCAATAACCCAATTACTAAATTAGGCAATTACTTATTACTGTTTAGGCATTTAATTGTTTAATTATTACCATTTACCGTTGGCGTTTAAATGACTAAATCAGCAATTAAAGATGTTACCGTTGTAATATTACTGCTGCCATGAAATCCTCAACTTCATATTACCGTTTTTTATTTAATTTATTTAAGTTTCAATAATCATTACATTACACTATAAATAACTTATTTGTGTGTTGGTTTTTTTAAACTTTGAATACCTCACTTTCTAAACTTTACCCTTCCCAATACCTCACTTTCTAACTTTGAACTTTGAAATGGCTAGTGATAGTGGAATTGGTTCTTTCTCCAGTAACAAGGTGAAAAAGATCCTAAAAACAAATCGGGATCTAACTTTATGGCAACATTTTGATTTATGCAAGATGATGAATGGTGGTCAAAAGGCGCGATGCAAAAATTGTTATGCGTTTTTTCAACCTCAATCCAACACGACTTTGAGATCACACTTGGCAAAACATTGTAGGACTTTAAAGAGAAATATCGGTAGTGATCAAGCACAATTATCACGAGATATGGGTATTTGGAATTATGGGGCGGGTCTAGTTCATGAAAGGATGGCTCAATTTGTTATTCAAGAAGCATTGCCTTTTAATCACTTTGACAATCCACGTTTGACCAAGTTGATTCAAGAGACGCTCCAACCCCGATATACCAATGTAAGTTGCTCCACTATTAGGCGTGATTGTTTGAAAATGTGGTCTAACCGTAAAGGGAAAATGCTATAGAAAAGTAACTAAGTTTCATGCTTGTTCCAATTAACTCACTCATACTTTATTTTGTATCAATTGGGTCACTTAACTTTAAATTATGTTCTAATCCTATGTTTTTTTACCTAACCAACAAGTTAACTTGCCAATGTGACATTAAGTTATTTTTAATAAATGCTTATAAAGTTTTAAATATAACAAATCAATAAAAATATAAGTTAATAATATTAAATAAATGATAACTAAGATCACTCTTATCCTCCATCATCATCATCAACATTTATTCATATTCATCGGAAACAGATTGTCGCACTAACGATGATAATGGAACCGTTTCCGGTCATCTTCAAGTGAACCACCATGACATCCTCCTCAACCCTGCCTAATCGCTACCTTCATTATCACCACCTATGACGTGAACCGGCGTCGGAACTACACTCCCACGCGTCTCTGTTCAGGTCCATTACCACCTGATTAGGTCAAAAAAATGCGTAGGAGCCCTTTATGAATTCGATCCTCCATGACATCAGATACGAGTGGTGGTGGTGGTTGCTCTATTGACGCTAAATCGGACCTCGTTTTGGATTCCCCGTTCTTGAACATAAATGGAAGGGGTTGCAGGTTCGTTAGGTGGTCCGATTTTGCTCAGATTGGTGGGTAGTGGTTTGTAGGAACGACTTGGGTTGAAGGAGGATGGTTGCCGGAGTTTGAGGGTGATGACGTAAGTAGGTTTATAACCTACGTAATTAAGCAAAACCCCATAATAAATTAATTAGTTTATAGTTGGTCAGGATAGTAAGTGTCCTTGCCAGATCTAGAGCGGACATGCAAGGCGATATCGTGGCCTTGCGATATCGTGGCCTTGCGATATCATGGCCTTGTGATATCATGGCCTTGCGATATCGTGGCCTTGCGATATCATGGCCTTGTGATATCATGGCCTTGCGATATCGTGGCCTTGCGATACATTAACTTATGAATCCATAAGATGACAAGGAGCATGCTGGGAACAGTGAAAAGCTGACAGTGAACAGTATTGCGAGGCAGTGCTTTACACCAATCAGGAAATGTTCCTGCTTTCGAGAAAAAGCATCTAGCAACATAAAGATTCCAACCCCTAAATAGAAATGAACGTTTCTTCATCCCCTATATATACCAACTCATTACAACAAGGTTTGGACACTCTATCTCTCTCAATTCTCTCTAACTCTTTACTCTTTACTATCATTCTTACTTCACACTTAGTGTTTTACTTCGAAGATACTGATTGTCACGCCGGAGGTGGATCGCAGGGGACCCTCCCCTGCGGTGAGCCTAACGGTTGTTCTTATCTTAGCAGATCTCAGGCAAGGAACATAACGTTCTTGGCGATATCAGAATCGCAGGGACAGATCCGACCTCAGGAAGCAAAAAAGAAGAGCCTCTGGTCCTAACTAATCTTCCTAACACCTTTGGAAGATTAGGATAGTCAAATCCAAAAATACTCTCAACTAATCTCCAATGTTATCTCAATGGATGATTTTTGTTTTATCTTAAGTGGCGCCCACCGTGGGGCACGACTTCAACTTGGTTGCTTGAAGTAGTGCCTTATTCTCAAGTCATTTTTGCTACTAAGTCCATGTGTATTGAAAACTCTTGTTGTTAAGCTACTACATAAAAAAGAAAGCATGCCCACAGATAACATATGGCTGGGGGAAGTGTAAAATATTCACATGGTTCCCTGATACCAAGTGAATAAACTTATCTAGGAAGGTACATGAAAAGTTCCTTTGTCTTCAAACTATGGCCAGGAAAAACAGGTGCCTTGTCTGATAACACTCCTGGCCTGCATCGAGGACCCTATTGCGTGAACGTCGTGACCAAGGTTTTGTCACGTTCACCACAAAAGGGGGAATACCGATAATATACGTAAATTCACTTGGTTTGGCCTTGCGATACGCATCACGACCTTTAGGATTATGCGTAATCATAGTCCCCTTACTTTGTTATACCAAGGGTCATTTTAGCTATGGTGACTCAGAGACCTAACGATGGAATTACCTACTGATCACCAAGTCTGGTCTTGTCAAGCATAACATCCATTAAAAATCTGGTGTTACCAAGTTTGGTCATCTCCAGATCACATAACCTTGCTTGAGCCTGGCCATGCCTAGGCTATATGCATTTCTTGCCTGGTTTTGCCTTGTATATTATTAGGCGTTCCTATTTACATATCTTGTAAAATTAATCACCAAGGTAAGTGTAAGAGTACTTTGGAAATTAAAACTTTTAGTTGCTCAAGATAGCCGCATGACTAAAGTTGCGCTTACCGATCTGACATGTTAGCCATATGCGTCACCAAGCCTGGCCTTGAGTCATTTGGCATGGCCTTGATTCATTTGGCCTGGCCTGTAAAGAAATTATCTAATGTCACCATGCGTGACTTAGAGCTTTCATCCTAGCCTTATCGTAAGTATCAAACACTACTTTAGCTCGATCCAGAAACTTAATAACAAAGGATAATCTCCGGTATGGTGACTCTAGGATAAGCCATATTTGTTTCTACAAACATGCAAAGATAATGTTTAGGATATATCTCCTTATTCATTCAAAGGAAAATCATTTCGGCTTCGCCAGACATATTTACCTTTCTTCTCGACAAGTTATCATGTATTACTGAAGCTCAAATCTACAATTTATCCTGAAGGAAGCTTGAAATCAGGCTATCTGGCCCGGGTCGAGGTCTCGTCTTGGAAATTTTGGTCAAGTTGTGGCCAAGTTATCATACATCCCGAAGCACAAGGAAATAAAGGTCATTTTCATTAAAATATAACTTCAGGCCAAAAAAGGCTGGTCTGTCTAGAACCCTAACGAAAGTCCTTTTCGTCAGAAAAGAACCCTAAACAAAGGTACTTTTTGTGATAACATGCTTGAGTTAAATCTTTCTTATCTCATATATGACAAGAACCATAAACTCATATGAAAGCCCAAGCAGCAACTTCATGTTAGCCTCATAAAACAATGATGCAATTTAAAGTATTGACAATGAAAGGGTCCCAACCTATGGTAAAACAAAGTGGTGAACATGAGTCAAGAAGGCCCTATAGAAGGTTTGACCACGGTAACGAGTCATGGGATCAATGGTTTCTTCGTTAGTTAAATCGCCAGGGGAGCACTAGCATCCAGAGAGGAAATGCTTAAATTCTGCTAGCCTAAGTCGGTAACCCCAAACACCAATAAAAGAAATGCACTCAAATTTTATGATTTCTACATTGTAAGCCACCTTTAGCCAGGGTCTAAGCCGCGAGGTTCTACTTCAATAATGTTTAATGCTAACCAGACAAATAGTTCGACAATGGTCTCTAGAAAAATTTCCGTGCTATATTGTGCCAAGGCACATAGTTCTACTGGCGAAGGTAAAATAAATAAATAAATTTGTCTTGTCATATTATGTCCAGACGTACAGTTCATCTGGCAAAGGCCAAGAGTAAAATTGTCATGCCATACGGTGACCAGGTCAGAGATTCGCCTGACGAAGGTCACGGGTGAATTATCTTGCCATATTATGACCAGACATACAATTCGCCTGACAAAGGTCACGAGTGAATTTTGTTGCCACATTATGACCAGACATACAATTCGTCTGACAAAGGTCACAAGTGAATTGTCTTGCCATATTGTGTCCAGACATACATTTCGTTTGGCAAAGGCCAAGAGTAAAATTGTCTTACGATATTATGGTCAAGCCAGAGTTTCACCTGACTAAGGTCACGAGTGAATTGTCTTGCCATATTGTGTCCAGACATACATTTCGTTTGGCAAAGGCCAAGAGTAAAATTGTCTTGCGATATTATGGTCAAGCCAGAGTTTCACCTGACTAAGGTCACGAGTGAATTGTCTTGCCATATTGTGTCCAGACATACATTTCATTTGGCAAAGGCCAAGAGTAAAATTGTCTTGCGATATTATGGCCAAGCCAGAGTTTCACCTGACTAGGGTCACGAGTAAATTGTCTAGCCATTTTATGTCCAGACATGTAATTTATATGACAAAGGTCGCCGACTAAGAGAAACTCATCGTTTCCCAACCAAGATATATCGCCTGGTCGAGTTCTAGTCATATTTATCCACCAAGGAAAGATTACATATTTATTGTCATAAAGATAAACATGTTCAAGTCATGTATCCAATATGGTTATTACCACGACAACGCAAAACTTGAACGAAAAGTCAAGACATGAGTGTGAACTTACATACAAGTAAACTCACTTACTTATGCATGATCAATGCAAACACACATATAATAGTGTCACATTACTTTAGGATGAGCACCTCATAATACTGCTCCTTGAGTTCCGGCCTTGACCTTTTCATGTAAAGGGTGAGCACCTAAAACAATTAGCTCCTTGGGATCCGGCCTTGACCTACCCATGAATAGTAAACCATTGCGCAATGTATTTAAAGGCACAAAGCCAAAATAAAGTTTCTTAAATATATGAGTGTAAATTGGTTTGCCTAGCTAACAAGCCGTAACAGTATCATAAGAGGCAAGGAAGAGTAACTTTCCTTCCAAACAAGCACGTATATGCTCTAAAAAGGGTTGACCTAAATTAGGCAGCCTAAAACTAAATTGCGTAAATCGCAAGACGCTAAGAAGAGTAACTTTCTTTCCAAAAGATCACGTATATTCTCTATAAAAGGTTTTGCCTAAATCAGCTGGCCTAAAACTAAATTGCGTCAATCATAAGACGCTAGAAGAGATACTTTCATTCCCGATGAATTACTATTTTCTCTAAAGGGCTTTGCCAAAGTCATGCAACCCAAAACCAGAATATCGCGTCGACTGCAAGAAGAAGTAATTTATCTTCCAAACAAGAAATCATTTGGGCTTACCAAAGCAAGGAGCAACTATTTGCTATAAGATGATTTCCAAATCCATGAAACCCTGTAAAAGTCTGAATAAACACATGCCTTGAATTTCTTTGAAAAACATAAAGTGGGTTTCCTTGCAAAAGTCACTACTATAGTGACAAACACTTGCAGATTGTCTTGAGCTAAGAGATAGTCACCAAGCGACATGGCTAAGATATGGTTCTTGTACTGTAAGACATAACACCTACTCAGAAGAAGGCCTAATTAGACATACCTTCAAAGCTTTACCTGGTCTCGCCCAAAAAGCTTTACCCGATTTAGCCAAGCATGCTTACTTGGTATTGTAAGTCACTTTGAATAACTTTAACGCAAAGCTTAACTTGGTCTTACCTAGGAAGCTTTGCTTAGTTTAACCAAGCACACTCATAGTCCCTAGTAGACAGGAATGGTCAAACCATGGGAGAAAATTAATCAACTTGTCAAGACAAAGCATCGATATGTTTACTGGGATCACGTCTGACCGGTGTACCCAAGCACATAGCTGAACACTCCATCAAAATCCTTCCACAATATGCCCTGGTATGCAACAAAGGCATGAAGGATGCGTGTGGACTTCAAAGATCTTAACAAGGTATGCCCTAAAGATCGTTATCACCTACTAAAAATTGCTTTCAAAGGCCTGATGAAGTAACATTTATAAGAAATTACTTTCATTACGCCTATTATGGCAAAACTTCGGTTACTTGCCCAAAATTGCAGTATTCAAAGCTCGTATTCCTCGGACGCAGGACATAGCACGTCTTTCAAGCTTTGCTATATGGTCAAACAGGACACGTTCTCACATAAATTGTGTACCAGCTTGAAGAACCTTCGGTATATGTCATCATAGAAACGATAAAGACATTCAAGTTGTACGCAGTCGATTATACTCCAAAAAAAATGTTTATTTACGTGGTTGGTATAACATGGCAACCCAATCACATTTTCTGCATATAAATTTTGAGACCATCCTTTAGCCATGATTATCGAACACTTGGTTTGGCAAGTAAAGAAAATGAGGGTCGCAGATCAACAATCGATTATATTCATAGGCACGAGAATACATGTTTTGTTGGCAAAACAAATTCGGCAAAATTATGTTCCGAATTCAGACACTTAACGTTAAGTTAAAGAAGCACCTCTACATTTTACTACATGCCATGCCTGCAACGGATAACAAATCCTTGGAAATTAAATCCTCATAAGGCAAGAATCTGTTCGTATGAAACACGTCGTGGTAGGAATCATTTAGTTAAACTCATTTACTAGAAGCCTTAGTAATTTTCATGTCATAAATCAACACAATAGAGTGAAGAATATCAGTCTAGTATAACTATATCACACTAGACTAAAGGCTTTACATAGCCACCGACGATCAAGCTCGGTTGTGCCATAGAAAAGGGTCATGCCCAGTTTCGATTTGACCGGTCCCACCCAATAAACTTTCATTCGATCTCATCAAGAATACTTATTGTATCTTGCACTTATAGTGTTGTATGTTCTTTACTCATGGAAGCATACATACAAGCTCTCCTAAGATTATTTCCACTAGTTTTAGTCCTAATACAATAAGGCTACCTTAAGGCTCACCCGTTGCAAGCAAAATACGCATTGTGTTCACCATATCATGAAGCTACCACCGCTAAACAAAAACTGCCATGGCCATGCGACTCATTTTCTTATTATTAGTTATCGCTAAGTATAAGAAAATGGCTCGCTCAAGCATTACGCAAGTTTGATCGCACTAAGAAGCTCAAACAACAGCTTACTTCATGCTAAGTAATACATACGAAATGGTAGACAAACCAAAATGAGAGCATTGAACAAACAATATTATCAATACGAAGAATGGAAAAACATCGGCAACCGATTACTTGCCTTCAGGCTCTCCTTGTTGGGGCAAGAGCTTGCGATGCAGGGTATACAAAATGAAGTTAACCACATTGAATGGCAAGAAGTCATCTCCTGCCTTGACCAACTAGTTAACAATCCCTGCACGCATCGACTGATAATATCATCGTATAAATTTTTACTTACCTCTCCGACAAATATGACATATAATCCTTAAAGTACCTCGTCTGGTCAAACAATGGCAAAATTTTCACCTGGCCTGCCCAGCTATATAACATAAATTGTTAGCCTGTTTTGCAAGGTCTTGTAGTCACAAAACCTTACAGGCCTTGTTTATCTAGGCGCAAATGGTAAGAAAACCCTCTATAACTACACGGCAAGATAACCTTTGTATAACACATTGGTCATATGGCTAGAAAGCGATACTCTCACCTAGCCACATGTCAGGAAATTCATATTTCCAAGGAGATTACTTCCTTCACATTACTGTAAATTTTTTAAAAGAACATATATATCTAGGCAGTTCACCTAGCTAGGGATAACAATGCTGTTCAAGATTCACCATCCTGAAAAAACAAATTTCCATCCAGATCCCTTATACACTTAGCCAAAAATATCCTTTCGCATGAAGTTTTTTGCTTGGAACCCATTGCTTCCTTACAAAAGATATATATTTGGCGAGAAGCCTCATAGCCAGGCACTTAAGGTTGAGGCATAGTCGGATCAAGATCATCAAAAATGTGATAATCCTTACAATACTCTGAAAAGGTTCTCGTACTGATATTAGGCTTCCGGGTTCTCATGACATAACGGTTAGCCTTCTTAAACAATAAAAAGGAGAAGTTAAGGCTCATCTTGTCAAATGTCACATCATCGCCAAAAGTTACCGCCTAAAATGAGCCGTCTTCAACTCATGACGGTTCAGTAACTGTTGGGTAAACCTTTATAATCTCTCCTATTTTCTTGTTTCCAAAAGGAAGTATTCATAAAAACGTGTTCTAGCTTATGAATCTAAGTCAGGAGATGATTAAACTAAGCAGAGCACTTCATAACCACACCTGACTGGGGGGCTGATGACGTAAGTAGGTTTATAACCTACGTAATTAAGCAAAACCCCATAATAAATTAATTAGTTTATAGTTGGTCAGGATAGTAAATGTCCTTGCCAGATCTAGAGCGGACATGTAAGGCGATATCGTGGCCTTGCGATATCGTGGCCTTGCGATATCATGGCCTTGTGATATCATGGCCTTGCGATATCATGGCCTTATGATATCGTGGCCTTGCGATACATTAACTTATGAATCCACAAGATGACAAGGAGCATGCTGGGAACAGTGAAAAGCTGACAGTGAACAGTATCGCAAGGCAGTGCTTTACACCAATCAGGAAATGTTCCTGCTTTCGAGAAAAAGCATCTAGCAACATAAAGATTCCAACCCCTAAATAGAAATGAACGTTTCTTCATCCCCCTATATATACCAACTCATTACAACAAGGTTTGGACACTCTATCTCTCTCAATTCTCTGTAACTCTTTACTCTTTACTATCATTCTTACTTCACACTTAGTGTTTTACTTCGAAGATACTGATTGTCACGCCGGAGGTGGATCGCAGGGGACCCTCCCCTGCGGTGAGCCTAACGGTTGTTCTTATCTTAGCAGATCTCAGGCAAGGAACATAACGTTCTTGGCGATATCAGAATCGCAGGGACAGATCCGACCTCAGGAAGCAAAAAAAAGAGCCTCTTGTCCTAACTAATCTTCCTAACACCTTTGGAAGATTAGGATAGTCAAATCCAAGAATATTCTCAACTAATCTCCAATGTTATCTCAATGACTGATTTTTGTTGTATCAACAGAGGGGAAACGGGTTAACGGTCAAGATCATCAGACGGTGTGTTTGTGATTAGCATACATTTAATTGTTTTTGTTCTTGTATTATATAACTAGTTATAACAATAATCTATTTATTTTAATCTGGATACACATTTATTAAAAAAAATAATGTTATATAGACCATGTTAACTTGATGGTTAGGTAAAAATACATAGAGGATTAGAACATAATTTAAAGTAAAGTGACCCAATTGAGACAAAGAAAAGTATGAGTGACTTAATTGGAACAAACATAAAACTTCGTTACTTTTCTATAAAGTTATCCCCAAAGCTAAAAAAGAAATTATTTTAGATTTTGAAAAATTAAATTCGGGTGTTAATTTAACTTGTGACATTTGGTCGGCACCACATGGTTTACTGGATTCATATATTTGTGTTACGGCGCATTGGATTGATCCCAATTCGTGGCTAATGATGAAACGCACAATCGATTTTGAGTTATTTGGATGTTCACATACCGGGGAAAATATTTTTTATGTGTTGGACAAAGTGATTGAAGTTTTTAAGTTAAAAGATAAAATACTTTCTATATCTTTTGATAACGCGTCAAACAACAACACCGCGGTCCAAATGTTAAAAATAAAATATAATCCAATTTGTAACGGTGTTTTTTTCATTCTCGATGTGTTACACACATCATTAATTTGGTTCTGCAAGACGGTCTCAATGCGGATGGTATTATATTAATGAAAGATTGTTTTAAAAATATGTTACTCGATATTTTCATGGTTAGTAAAAAAAGATATTTGGATTATAAAAAATGGTGTAAAGATTTAGACAAACCGAATTTTGGTCCAAATTGGGATGTGGCACACCGGTGGAATTCAACATGGTAAATGTATGATAGTGTGTTGCAACAAAGATAAACGTTGCAATCATTTCATGATAGTCTTTCTTCATGTGGTATGGTCGAACCGTTTCAACCAATTGTGTGGGATTGTGTTAAAAATTTATGCAAAATGCTTGAAGTTTTTAAAAATACAACAAAATTGTTATCGGGTGTTTATTATCCAACAAGTACTTTGGTTTTAAAACAATTATACTTAATGTGTCAGAATATCAATAATTTTGGGTTTACCGGTGTAGTTTATGAAACAATGATCAAGCCAATGAAAGATAAGCTAAAAAAACATTTTCAAGACATGCCTCCTATCATCTCGTGTCCCGCCGCCTTGAACCCGTTTTTAAATGTTGCGGGCGTTGAGTTGATGCTTACCGATATTTTTCATGATTTGGAATTAAATGATGAAGATGTTAATTTTACAACAAATGCAAAAAATAATTTTAACAATCATTTTACCAACTTATTTGATGCTTATTTACAAAAATATGGTTCTACTTCTACATTAACCATACACCAACAAATGGGTAAGGCAAAAACCAAGATCACGAATCCAGAGTTGAAGTTGTTTAATACTTTGAGAAATGAAAATAGTAACGGGTTCGTGGTGACACCTCGGATAGTGAACTAACAAGGTATAAAACAAGAAACTTTTTATCAACAATGTTACCTGAAGAGTTCAACAATTTTGATATTATGGGTTGGTGGAAAGAACGGGAAGACATGTTCCCCGTTTTATCCGTCATGGCCCGCGATGTACTAAGTGTCCAAGCTAGCATCGTAGCTTCGGAGTCGGCTTTTTCTTTAAGTGGCAGGGTGCTATCTACTCGGAGGACCCGACTCACACCGGAGTCGTTGGAGATGTGCATATGCTTGAAGGATCACTTGGACGGAGTGGAGCACATACAAGACATTTCAACACTTGAAGGCTATCTTAATGTGGAAGAAGAAATACACAATTATGAAGTATCACAAGGGAGAGCTCAACCACTATCCGATGATGAAGTCGCTTATGATGGATGAATTGCCCAATGAACTCTAGGTAGTATTTTGATGATTATTGTAATGGACTTTTTATGTAGGAATTATGTTTATGATGTTTGTGTTTTGTTATAAGAACTTTAGGAAGTTGGAAGCATTTTGTGATTTTGATATTTAATGTAATGGTACTATGGTAGCAAGTTGCATGCTTTATATTAACTAAAGATTTTGGAAGTATTTATAATTTGAGAACTAAGAATCTTAAAGTAGTAAACACCGTTTTTTTTAACCTATAGACCTATAGTTAATGAACGGGTAAAAAGGCTTTTTGGTAGCAAGTTGACTCAACAGGCTAATAGGGCAACAGGCCCAACCCATCAAAATCTAAAAACCGGTTTTTTTTAATCGATAGTTAATGAACGGGTAGGGTTTTTGGGGGAAAAAAACTGGTTATTACCCGACCCGGTTTTTTTAAAACTAATCCGCAAAAAACCTGAAAAAAGCCAGTTCGGTTTTTTTAAACCTGGTTAACAAAAAAAACCTGTTTTGTACACCTCTAAGCAAAAGCAAAGGTCCCACTTTCTCACGTTAGTTAATTGCAAAAGTGAAATACTAAATGGGCTTTTAGGCCATATGAGATGATGTTCAAATATTGAGAAATAAAAGGGGGCGGCGGCTGATAACAGGGGGATTGACGAACGAACGGCAAAAAGCAAAAAAAAAAAGAAAAAGTGAAGCCAAGAGGATCAAATGAAAGCACGAGACTCGATTAACGTCAACTGGCTCTTTAATTCCTTTGCTTTTATTTGCTTTTAATATGTTTTTATATCTTAAACTTATTTTTAATTTCATGAATATGGTTGTTGGCTAGGCTTCTTTAGACCGCCTAGGTCAACAATGAACTAGTTGCTTTGTTTTTATGTTTGTTGGATTGTTTATGACGTTGGTTTATTTTATAATTTAGTAAATTATTACTTTTGGTCGGTTGATGCATTATTACATATTTGGTTTGGTTTGGTTTGAGTTAGTTTATTTATTCCACTTAGTTCTTGATGAATGTCTTTCATATAATAGAATTAAGTTAGGTCGCTGACTGTGTGTTAGTGACTAGTTTATGGTTTAGGTGCACTAAAACCATAAGAATAATTAATTGGATCAAACTAATAAGAACGTGTAGCTAAACTAGTATCCGTGAGGTGATGGTTTAACTAGTAAGTCTATGTGATTAAATAACTAGGTTCATATCTGTGAAGAGTGGTCTAGGTTTAGTTTAATTACATTGTTTACTTGTGTTAATCAAATCAGAGAAATTACCTTAGTTTATTGTACTGTGAGGTAGATAAACGATCTAGGTACTAAGTCATAGAATTTTAGACGACTGTGAGGAAGTCTAACAACTAAACTGGTTTAATTATTAACTTGATAAAACACCCATAGGTGTCTTCTCGAAAAGGGTCGAGGGTCTTATCGGTGTTTGGGTCAAGCGAGTATCTTACGATCCCAGTCCAATGTCTAAATGTTTTCCAACAAACTAATAATTCGAGTAACTAGGGAGTCGGGTCTAGGTGGTTCATCTCTTCTCGATTTCTATTTTTAGTAAGTTACTATTTTTAGAAAGTTTCCATTTTAAGTTTCTATTTATAGTAGTAAATCCCCCTTTTCAAATATTCTTTCATTTCAAGTTCGTGTCTAGTTAGTGAGTCTTAGTTAGTTAATTAGCATAGTATATAAAGTCTGTGGGTCGACACCCGGACTTACGTTTCACTATATTACATCCGACCGGTCCACTGCCGGTTGTGTGTGATTTAGTAGTTTCTCTTGGTTTTATGAATTTAAAACTACGTGTTTTTAGTTAATTATTTTATATATATATATATATATATATATATATATATATATATATATATATATATATATTGCATGCATCAATGTCCATTTCTTCAAGATCATTAGGGTGAATGCATTTAAAGTCTTCTTTAGACATTTGGAAGAAGCTTACTTGGTTAGTAGATACAAACACAAAAGCTGAATTTATGATGTTTGATGGTGAAGATTTGGTAGAGCACGATGTTAGAGAATTCCATGTGATAAATGTAGCATTTGAGGTTTTAACAGTTGGTGATTCAGGATAGGTGATCAGAGGCATTTGATGGCTAATAATAGGTGATTGATAGCTTGGTTCTTGAGCAAGAGACCTAGTTAGATTATATCTACTCTAGTCTGCTTGCTAATTCTTGTTCTGCAACAATCTCCAGCTCATATGCACTGATCATTCCATAAAGTTATTCAAGGTTCATGGTCTTTAAGATTTTAGTTCTTCTTATGGCCAGAGTGTACATGGCCCATGGTTTAGAAGAGGCCACATGAACTTTTTGTTCACATCATTGTTTTCAATGATGATTTGGGCTTCTTGAAGTGAATCCATTAACTCAACATATTTGAGATATGTAGCCGTCATGGTTTAAGCAGGCATATGATTGAATTTCTTAAATATTTTCTTAAGAACATGTTTTTTTCTTTGAGTTCTTCATTTCCTTAATATCTAGCCTTCAAAGCATCCAAAGACCCTTGGCTGACTAGTAAGTCTTGAAGCCATGGATAATGGTTTTTGGGAAACTCATTCTCAGAAACCAAAGAGCTTTTGAATCAGTCTCTAGTTTTCTGTTGTGCTCTTTAGAATACTTTGATACATATTTTGCCTGCTTCACCAACAGCAGCCACTGTAGGCACAAATGTTATGGACCTTGTTCAACAGATGTTCAAAGTTTTCTATCTTGATTTCTTAAGAAACCTTTCATCCTAATTGTGACCCCCACCCAATGGCGGTTGGGCATTGTCATAGATATGGATATCTATAGTAACAAAACACATGATACACCCTTTATTAATGCTAGGTCCAAAGTGTTTTCTATGACTTGGAAAATAGCAAAAAAAAAATCATCACGCATCACCTGAAATATGTATAAAATAAAGTTAGTTAAAAATAGCTAATGAGTAAACAACAATTGATAGATAATAGTATATAAATCTAAGATCATCACAAATCTTATATGTATAGCAATTTCGTATGTATTACCCAACCACAAACCCTGGAATAGCATGAAAACTGGCATTTAGAAACCCACAATATACCTTTTGCCATTGATCATGAGGAACCACCCATGATTTGAATTAAAGATAAATTTCATGGAACCGTCTTTTAACCGTCTCAATATATATAAGTTATCAATAATTGTTTAGCGACTCAGGGACATGGCATATCAACAAACATCATAGCATAGCATCTAGTAAACATAGACTAGAATGGTCGGGTTTAAATCACCTATCGATGTTGTATAAGTAGGTGGGTTTGTCAAACCATTAGCGCTAACATTGTACTGGTGGGTTTACCAAGCAATATACTTTAAACTACCACATAAAGTTGCAGACAAGACTAACACATTTTATGATATCTTTTGGAAATAAAATAAAATAGAAAAATGCAGTATGGTAATAATACACATATTTCGGCCCTAAAACATAAAATAAAAAAGGGGAGTGAATTTACTCACCTTCAATTACTAGCATGAAATGAATAGAAAACCGACTAGATAGAAACGAGGAATGTCCAACTACTAGGATCACCTAAGAAATAAACAATCCTAACTTAGAAAAAAATATAGTATAGAAAACTAGAATCGGAAATTACAAATTTAAAGTAATTTGAAATTCTAGAGTTTCAATTGGGATTTGGTGGATTTTTGGTAACGATTAGAAATATCTTAATTGTTTTAAACAAAACATTGAAAGATAATAATAGTAATAATGATAATAACAATAATTTTGATAATAAGCATAACGATAGTATTTCCTTGCAATTGATAAATAACTCAAATATATTTATCCAATTTATTATTTTACGACGAGATTAGATTAGATTATTTTACAGCATTTTTTAAAGTATTTAAATGCCTTGTACAAAAGTTTATCTTTATAAAATAATACTAGTTTAGTGCATGCGCGACGCTCGGGAACACAACATTCAAGTGATGTTTTTAAGGATGTTCATGAATGTTCCATTAAGCTTTGATACAAAACTGTGGTAAACCGGAACACATGATATAATTTTTAAAATTAGATTTTTAGTATAGCATTATTATACTCAAATTAAAGATAATAAAATGCTCAGTTTTATGGTGTAGTTTATTTTTTTTAAATCGTATACAAATGTTATGTTATGTAGATTTATAAAACAATGAGGTCTTTAATTGTATGTTATTATTAACTTTATCTATAAGTTTCCTTTTGAAACCATATCAAATATAAACCGACTCATGTACATCCCTTGTAGTAAAGGGTTAAAAATATAAATACTCGTAAATTTTTCAGAATTCTCCAAAATATTAGGGGACCAAAAATGTAATTTGTTTTATTATAATATATTTTATATACATATTTAAATAAAAAAATCATTATTGTGAGATAAACTCTCAAATAATGCCACATAAGTTTTTTTTGTTTTGCTATATTATATAAGGATTTGTAAAACCTTTATATATTTTAGAAGTATTAAAATACATTTTATAACATTTTTAAAGTATTAAAGTATTTGTAAAAGTCAATTTTATACAATTTGATTTATGCAAAGCTTTATATATTTATAAGATTTTTTACCTTTTATAATTTTCATGTTATAAGTATTATTAGCATTGGATTTTTTTAAAAAATGAAATATGTTCAAGAAACATGGGGCCTCAATCTTCAGAAAAAATATAAACCGTAGAATCTAGTTCACCAAATTGATCCTGATTTTGATAGCAATATAACAATTAATCATAGGGCTTTTGATCAGTACATGATAGCGAGTATTTTATCGTATTTCACTTACATGATTGATGATGAATTGGATTGAAGAAGAACGAAGAACAATACACGCGGTTTCAAAATCAAATGGGTAGATTGGATCTGTTAGAATGAAATTAATCAACATGTTTTTATTCCATTAGCATTTGACACATTTGGCTTCCTAGCCAATGAAGCAGTGAACTTCTTGACTAGGGTTCAGCGGGTCATTCATAGCAATGTTTCGACACCTAAGGGCCAAGGTTACGTCTTCAGTAGGCTAGGTTTTGCTATTCAAAAGGGGGTGGCGGCACAACTTGTTGCCCGTTTACCTGTCACTTTATTGTAAATTCTTGAAAGATGTTAATGGCAATGAAAGTTTTTCAATTGATTGAATTTGAGATTTTTGAAAGAATTAATGTATTGGTATAACTTAGAAATGATTAGAGGAGCGTTTTGGTTCAAAGAATTGATTGCATTGAGCGTTGAATCAACGAGATGTTAATTGGGTTTATGGTTTCAGTATTGAAATCAATTACAACGAGTAATTGATTGATTATATGATGACTAATTGGTTGCTATGTGTTTGAAACTCTCTTGTAGGCGTTTTACCGATGTTTAATTAAGTTAAAAGTGGCAAAAATGGGGTTTTGGAGGTTCGCCGGAACTTGGCCGGACTTCTGGCCGGAAAGTCGAGGTAACAACGAGGGGGGTTGGGTTTATAAAAAGTTACAGTTTGCACCATGTAGTTTAATGTGATATTGATTTGAGTTAGAAACGTATATATATGTTTTAAAACTTGACATTTTCGACCAAAGTTAAATAAATATGTATTTTAACTAACTAACTAACTTAGCCACACTAACTTGTAACCTTTCTAAAATTGACGTTATATATATTTACGTTGTTTATTTCGTTGATTGGCTATTTTTAGACTTAACAACAATAAAGTTGGTATTATTTATAAAATCTCTTTTTCATTATAAATGACAATTAATATATTTTTGAGATTATTCATTACAAATAGTAATTAAATGAGTACACTTTAGATATTAAGACGTATTAAGTTCGATCGCTTCGTTAAAGACGGGAAAAACATGAAATCTGAAATATTCATTTATATTAATAACGAAATGTCATAACTTGATGAATATTTAAATATGAATAAATAGAAAAACAATGGATCCGGGTTTGATTCAGGTATTCGGGTTCGGGTTCGGGTTGGGGCAGATGTCACACTAATCTTCCATGTCTCATAACCAACTGGTGAGAACATGGAAGGCTTAGTCTGAGTGCTATTTTCTAAATCTTGTTTGGCACCAGCAAAAGCTACAATTGTAGGAGCAGGAGAACTAGACATGGAAATATTTTTAGAATGATCAAGGTGTGAGATCTTTGATTCGCAGAAAACAGTATGATTTGTTGAGAAGAATTAAGCAAACCAAGAGCCAAAGCTCTGATACCACTCTAGAATTTATCCTGGCCATCTCTTCTAGATATAGTACTAATAGCAAACTAAAGACTTTGATCTAACCATAACATGGCATACCATAAATATGTGATCTTATTGGATAGTAAAGAAAAGGAACAGACTTCTGTAGAACTTCATGTGTTCCCGGATGTTGTGGTGCCTCCACTCCACTTCAACTTTGACACAGTTGTTTGTGTTGAAGTTCTTCAGCTGATGGAACTGTCTGCAGGAAAACTGCCTTGCAACAGCTAGAGTTGTCCCGCATATGGTTTTTTGTATGTGGATCAAGATCACACAGATTTCAGTAGATTATCCGTGTGATTAAATAGACTTATAATCAGGAGCATGATTCATTATCACCCAACACTTAGGATCTGTTTGGTAGAGGCTAATAGAATGGACAAGAGAATGGAATGAGAGAAGAAAAGGAACGCACAAAAGAATGAAATGGACTATTGCATTCTGTTATCTTGTTTGGTTACCTTATAGGATTGAAATGAATCAATACTCCTCGTTATTTGGTAGACAGGAAAACAAATGAAAGAAATATAAATATGTAAAAACAAAAAATAACATGCCATGGTTATGGGTCGGTTCTTGGTTGAAGCTATAGATTAGGTCATGGTTCGATGCATGAGTTAGGTCATGGGTCATATCATGGTTCGGGTCATGGGTTAGGACATGGATCTAGAAATGGGTTATTCATGGGTCGGTCCATGGTTCAAGGAGTTGGTCATGACGTTGGTTGGTTCATGGCTCGGTTCATTGATTGGGTCATAAGTCAGTTCATGGGTTAGGTCATTAAATGGTCTATAGATCGAGTCATGGGTCGGTTCATGCGTTGGTTCTTGGAACGGACGATGAGTCGGGTCATGGTTCAAGACAATAGTCAGGTCTAGAGTTGGATCATGGTTTGGGGTATATATCGACATGGGCCAGGTCATGAGTTTGAGAGATCATTTGAGGGGGATAGAAGCCCACGAAGGAAGCCATGCTATGCAATAGAGGTGGATCATGGCTTAGGTCGTTAGTATGTTCATGGGTTGGGTTCTAGTTCTGTTCATGGTTTGGGTCATGTTTTGAGGAGTTGGTTAGACGTGGGTTGATTCATGTGGTCTTAGGTCGGGTTAAGGTTTGGGGCATGGGTCGGGCCACGGTTTGCGGTATGGGTCGGGTCATGGTTCTTATCATGAATTAAAAAATATCCCATTCCTTGAAGGAATGAAAAAGAAAACACGGGGATGAATGAATTGAAAACGAGGACTATTTCATTCCTTCGTAATGGTCTATTCCATTTCATTTCATCGACCAATGAAACATTCCCTCGCAATAATTTATTTAATTCCACATCTCATTTCTGCATACCAAACACTACCTTAGAGTGCTTTAGGTAGCCTCATCCTTATATCCCAACCGTATTGTAAATGTCTACATCCATATATGTAGTGCCATTGACTATATCAGCGTGTTATTTCAGATATATCAGTGCTGATTGGTTCTTCCTTGTTGTGTTTTCGGTATGGCCCACACGACAAATTTTTCCATGATCATTGTGTACCCGTAAATTCACCATTACGTTGCTTAACCGTAATCGTCAACTTACCTTACATAATCACCTAAGTTTCTCTCCCATTGCGTGCTTTAATCTTATTCTTTATTATTTTCATTGGTTGAACCTTTCTGTAACATCCCATATTTTAGGTACTAATTTAACTATTTAATATTTTATGTGGCTTATACTTATTACATCATATGCAACAAACCATGTCGGTTAAAAAACAATACCTTAGTGACTACGACACAACCACATTAAATATGGTAGCATAATACAGTTTATTATTCAAAACATAAAATAAAATATATATATATATATATATATATATATATATATATATATAAAAACAAAATAAAATATATTATTTTCTGCACAAGTTTATTTTTGTAAAGAATTAGACCCATTCAATTTCTTGTGCGAACCCCCGTACATTCCATGTGCATGAATAAACACCCGCCTTACTTCTACCACACAAAAACAAACTACACAAAACAATCAAACACTACGGTCTAGTCTATTTCTTTTCACCTTTATGTTGCACCATCATTATTATTTTCTTATTATGATGATGCATGAACAAATATGATATTTTCTTATATATTTTTGTAAACACTATCATGTTAAAAAGAAATATTAGATTTATCACCTTAAATTAGGCCTGGCAAAATAGACTCATTTTGATAGTTTTGGGTCACATTGGGTAATCTTTAAATCCATGTTGGGTTAGTTTGGGCCATAGAAAACTCAATAGTGGGTCAAAATCTAACCCATTGGGCTGAAGAAAAATACTTACGGGTCATGATGGGTTGAGTGAAATAGTCTACGGGTCATGATGGGTCAAGCCTAAAATCATGATGTATGCTATTGTTATTTATTCATCTCGGTTTATAAACTTTTTTTAGGTATATTATGCTGCAATTTTAAAGATTAGTTGTGATTAGTAGCATATTAATAGTTGTTTCTTTGATGAAAAATTTATGAGTTTGAGAGTTTAAAATGCTAGAGATATGTGTTTGTGTTTGTGAGTGTAGGGGTGTACACGGTTCGGTTTCAAACCGCGAAACCGCCCAAACCGCTCATCGGTTTGGTTTCACGGTTGGTTTATGTTTATACCAAAAACCGTTCGTAAAAAACCGGACCGGACCGTTATGAACGGTTTGGTTTACGGTTTATACCAAAAACCGTTTGTAAGAAACCGGACCGGACCGTACGCGCACGTGTGTGTGTGTATATATATATATTAGATCTCATATATGAGTTCTTACAGGTAAATTATTAAAATATTTATCAGTTTGTTGGTGATAAAATAGGTTATACTAGAATATCGATCATATATATATAATATCATTATATCTATCATTATATATATATATATATAAATAATACTCCGTATAATATTAGTATATATCGTTATATTGTTACAACACACGTAATCTTGTAATATTCATATATATAATCAATTTTCAATACCGGTACTTTTGAAAGTTTATTAGATTTTGACAAAATTTTGGGATGTTTTTAGAGCTTTTAATCTTGGACTATAAATCTCAAACCGTGAAACCAAACCGGACCAAACCGCTCGTATGGTTCGGTTTAGGTTTGGTTTTTACTTTAGACGGTTCGGTTTTGGTTTTTAATGATAAAAAACCGCAAGTAACGGTTTGGTTACGGTTTTATCCAAAAACCGTAAAAACCGGACCGTGTACACCCCTATGTGAGTGGAATTGCTAGAGATATGATGGGTTTAAGACTTTAAGTTAATTAGTTAAATGAGTTACCGAAATTATAGACTTTAAGTTGATTTTTTTACCCGACCCGTTCTGACCCGACCCGTTCTGACCCGGACCCATCCTAACCCGACCCGTTCTGACCCGTTTTTATAACAACCCATCTTAACCCGGACCCGTTCTGACCCGGACCCGTTTTGACCCGGGTAGCTGACCCGACCCGACCCGCCCGTTTTGCCAGGTCTACCTTAAATCACCAACCTTTCCCAAGTTATCTTCCCCAAACCACACCTACACTATCTCTCTCATCATTTTATATTAACCCTTATCTAATAGAACAATCAATAACCACCTATTTATTTACAATTTTGCCATAATAAATATCAACTAAATTGCTCACTATTTCAACTAAATTGCTCACTATTTCACTAAGTAACTAGCAAAGTACCTAGGAAACACAAAACCTTGTACAACAAATCTCCATCATCAACATAAATCTTTGACATTATACACCCTTTCCTATTTCCTGCTACAACTGTAGTCCCCACCTAAATCACCATCCAAATCACTTTTAATCTTGCTACTAACGGTCCTTACAACCCTTATAGGTATTACCCTTTGGATAACTTTAAACCACCTATACATATTGAATTGTAAGTTGTAACAAACATTCACCACCACCAAAACACACTCGCAAACTAGAGGTCTTAAAAAACTTACGGCTCGTGGCTCGCTCGAAGCTCACTTGAAAAAGGTCGCTCGAAAAAGGTCGCTCGAAATAAGCTCGACTTAAAAATGAGCTCGGCTAAGTTTGATTTTAAACGAGCCTGGCTCTACTCAATTTTAAACTAGCCTGGCTTAAAAATGTGTGTGTGTGTAAAAAATAAATTTTATTTTTTATAAAAAAAACACTGGCTAATGAGCTAGCTCGACTCTTTAATAACGAGCCGAGCCCAAGCCAACATTTTGAACTCGTTAAGATAAAAGAGCTCAGATCGGCTCGACTCGATATTAAACAACCGAGCTCAAGCCCACCCTAGCTCGGCTCGTTTCCAGCCATATCCCAAACACACACCACCAGTGGCGTACCCAGGAATTTTTTCCATGGGGGTCGGAAATTTGGTAGTAATCGTTTGAGTATCGATATATAATATTTTTTCTAATCCGGTTCAATTCGGTTCGGGTCGAACCAGGTCGGGTCAAATTAAAAAATGACAACTAAATTTGATGGGTCAAAATTAAAAAAAATTCATTTTCCCTCCACTTATATTCAAAAGTAAAAATTTTTATTCCCTCCACTCAACTAACTTCTTTAATGTCTAACCCTAATTTTTATCTATAAATACTAAACCAAATCTCTCTAATTACTTTTATCATCTAAACTCTCTCTCAAACTCTCTCAATTTATTTAAGAATTTCATCATTATAGGTATAGATCATAATAAATTAGGGTTAGACTTCCAAATTATAATAAAAAAAACATTCAAATTAAACATAGTTTTTTTTATTAAATCATAATAAAAAAAACTAACTAAACAATAAAGCATAGATTCCCATTTATAGGTATAGATCATATTTCAAATAGGAAACTGTTGAAACAACGGGCCTCTATTACAGGAGATGACGTTTAGGCTGGTGCTAATCAGCTTGAGACTTGTGCTAATCAGCTTGAGACTACTCCGCTAAGTAACCTACAAAAATAAACAACCGTGAGCCTCACCGCAGGGGAAGATCCCCTGCGATCCACCTCCGGCGTGTCAATCAGTAAGGGTATTGAGAATAATTTATAATGAGAGAAGAAAATAGTGAGAAAGAAGAGCAACGACTATAAATATATGAAACATGATATTAGATATGCAGTGTAGATTAGCCCGGGCATGACCGGGCTAAGTAAGATTGCAGGGTCTGGAGAGGACCAGACTTTGTATAAGTAAAATGCTGGAAGAACCAGTCTTGAAATAAACGTGATGCTGGTAGAACCAGACTTGGATAAGTTTTTACTCCTTCAGCAAAGACTGCTTCATAAGGAGACGCATCCTATCACGAAGACGTCTGATGCGTTATAGTGTTATAAGAGTTATGCCAATTGGCCGAAAGACCATGTTCTACTTGTGATATATTGGGCACTGATCTTCGTTGGTGTTAAGATAGTGTATGATATTGAGATGGAGAAGACATGCCCCAATCTGTAGAATGAAGTCCTCCTTTTATAGGGGATGATGACTTCATTGGAGATGACTACAACGGTCCATTCCTTTTTGAGGAACTAATTTTGCTTGGTCCTTACGTATTGTGTTGGTTGTATAAAACCTCCACATTTTGGTGTATGTCTTTTGTATTGATGTGAAGCCCTTAGGTGGGCCTTGCTATTTCCTTTATTGTGATAAAGGATGCTGGAGGGTTTAATCGAGGCGATGGCTGCTCGACTGGCATATCCCTTTTTAGGTATGCCTTTGTCGTTATTATTCTAGAATCTTCCTGTTGCGTTTCCCGGGGTCTAGACCCGGGTGATGGCTAGATTTCCTTAATAGCCCGGGCTTGTGGTAATTTGTGTTATGAACGTACTTACGTCTACAGCCCCCCAGTCAGGGTTGCTAATGTTTCTAAGCATTAGTGATCCCTGACTCTATTTTTAGTTAGAGTAACTTGTGTTTTTCTACTTGTTTTCTCGAAAATTACGGGCATTAACTGCCGCCGCGTATTTCCTGTGGGTAATAATTACAACTTTTGAAAAGACCTATGATCAGGCCATTATTAAAGATGTTTGAGGAGACATATTTGGGCGGCCCGGGGGTTACCCATAACCGCCGTTTCTTTTATATATTTCTCCCTTCTTGTTTTTTGTTTTACCTGCCTTCGTGTGTGCCCTAGAAAAACTTTTTTCTCCAGGTTAGTGTTTCTTACTCTGCTGTTTTGCTACATCTACGTTTGTTAGTCATGGTTGACCGTCGTGATATGCGTATGCGCTTTTCTCGCATGTTTGGTGAGGAGTTAAGGATCCTCTGTACGAACTATGGGATTGGCCTTGAGAATCGGCCAACCCTTCCCGGTCCTTCCGATTCTGTTTGTGAGTGTCCTTCTGGCTTTGTCGCACTTTATGCTTGTTTTTTCGAGTACTCGAATCTCAGGCTTCCTCTGTCGTTGTTCTTTTTGAACGTCCTAGAGTATTACCAGTTGAGTCTCTGTCAGTTTGGGCCTCTTGCTATAGCTCGAATAACGCATTTTGAGATTGCCTGTAAGGCTGTTGGTGTGATTCCCACCGTTAGCTTGTTCAATGCTTTTTATTATGTTGCAAGGAATGGGGACTGGTATACGATGACCAGCAGGTCAAAGCCTGCTCCCCGATGTGCTTATTCTGCCAACCCTGACCTTAAGGGGTGGAAAGATAAGTTTTTCTGGGTCGCATCATCTATAGTTCCTTTTAACATGCCTTGGCGGTCGCCCAAGGAGATATGTGTGAAGCGTTTTCTTCGTGACCCTACATGTGATGTTTCTAGTATAGAGTTACTTTCTAGCAAACCATCTTATGTTCGTTCCTTCCCTGAGGGTGTTTTAGTGTTGGCGGGGTTGAGTCGTGTTTGGGCCCCTTTGGATTCCGTCCCCGTTTTTACACGGAATGGACGCGGTATGCCTGCTATTTTAAGTTTCCCATTTCTTGCCAAGCCGTTTGATTTTATTAGTGGCTTGCTTATTTTCTTTTATTTTTGCAGATATGGACTTGCTCGAGATGATTGGTATTGATAGTGATTCTGATGTCGAAGTCGCCTCTCGTGCATTGCGCGAAGGAGAGGATAATGTTGCAACTTCTCATGGCAAAACAGTTTTTAACGGCGGTAACTACACAAGTGTGTTCCTATCCTCGTCTGGGTTGCCCAGCTTGACAACAAAAACTCTGATGTTTTTGGGAAAAGGGATGCTGGTACTTCTAAGAGAAAAAGTAGGAAGGTGAATCAGGAATGTGACCCCAAACGTCCTTGTATCCGTTCTAAAGGTAAGGGTTTAGAACTCGTTGAATGTGTTCCACAAGCCGGTGGTTCTGATGGTGGTATTATTGGTGGTTTTTCAGAGGATCATCATGTAGAGGTAGCTGGGGAATCTTCCACTTATCCCTCTGCCGAAGATGATGGCGTTGACCTCGATCCTGGGATGATGGGTTTACCGTTTGTGCCTGGGTGGGGCATTTCGAACAAGGACTTATTTTCTGACCCAAGGGTTAGCTGCAAAGTTGTACAACATTTTGCCCCACTTGCTCAACAGATGGCTATTGATGCTTTGGATGAATCTGTTATCGAAGGAAAAATTTGTACAGCTTGGGCCGAGCTAGGAAGCTATTTGCAGAAGGTTGTAGCGAGCTGGAAAGGTCGTTCCTCTTTTCTGCAACGCTTAAAAACAAAATGTTCTCTTATGGAAAGACAGAGTCAGGATAATTCCAGAACTATATCTGATTTGAAAGCTGAGAATTCTAATTTTCGTGAGTTGTTGGATTCTATGTCCACTGCTAAGGCTGACTTGGAAAAAGAGCGAATAACTCTCGACCAAGATCGAGAGGCTTTATGTGCTGACAAGGAGCGATTTAAGATTGATGAGCAAAAAATGAAATCATCCATGATTCAACTGATAGCTGCCAATCAAAATCTTCGTGATCGGCTTAATAACGTTATAGCTGAAAGAGGATGGCTAATCTCTGAGGGCTTTCAACACGTTGTGAATTTGCTCCATGGTAGCAAAGAGTTCTTGTCTCCTCTAGCAGATGTTCAACGAGCTGCCATTAGCTTTGGTTTCAAAGCTGGCTATGACTCATGCCTCAAAAAAGAATCTTTAGAGGGGTCAGTGTATTATCAGCCCGATGCTAAGAAAGCCTTGCAACAAGCTGCTACTACCTTTCGGGCAACTCAGTATCCATACCTCAAAGCTCTTGCGGATTGTGGCAATAAACCGTTATCTGTTCTTAAAGACCTCAAGCCGGTTCAGGTCAATTCCAAAGGTGGCTCTACCTTGATTGCATGTACCGAACAAATTAATCAGAGCTATGCGAGCGCCGGGCTCCCATCAGTGGGGATTAAGCCCCGTGCTTTGTCCTTTAGTGTTACCCCGGGGGTATTTTCTTCTGAGGTTCGAGATGGTTTTGGTTATTCCTCATTCCAAAGTACCAACAATAATTGTGATGATAATCAAAACACTAAGGAAGGTGTTGCTCCGACTGGAGGGGTTATGAATGCAAGTGCCCCATCTGGTGAGGTTGCTAAAGATACTACCCTTGTTAGTAAGGGAAGTATTGGTGTTAGGGGAGATGTCGTCGTGACTGATGCTACCCCGGGAGACGATGCTTCCGATGACAAGGAGACCGAGTCCCATGATCGTGCTGCGAACTAATATGCATTTACTTAAAAAAAAGTTTGCTAGTTTTGCTTGCTTCGCCTGTGTATTTGACAGGCTTGTGACATCGTTATTATCTTTTGTTTTAGTTGGGATCATGCTTGTATTGACTTTTTGTTGGCTGTCTTTGTTTAATGTGAAATGACTTTCTTTGTTTGAAGCCTATATGATATGTTCACATTGTCTGCTATTGCTATTTGTTGTCTGTACCTTGGTTATTAGGTTTTTCACAAACAACTTTGTTGCAATGGCTTCCATCGCTCCATTGTCTGTCGTTTGAGCTTTTGGTCTATTATTTTAGACTATGGACCCTTTGTATGTCCATTTTCATGCTTGTTACGCTTGAGGATGAAGTTTGATAAGCTTGCTTTATTATCGAAATGTGTATGTTTGTCTGTTGAGCTATATGTACACATTGCTGATAACTATGTTTGTAAGAAAAGATAGATGACCCCCAATGTGGCATAAATGGTTATGTCAAGGTGTAATTATGTTACCAAGCAATGCCATTTGGCTGCGTCTACTTTCTATTTCCTTATTCACTCTTTATGATGAGCTATGTTTAAGGTCTTGCTTTTAGCACATGTTAGAGTTTGTGTAAGTCATTGTGTTACAATTGTTTGAAATATGAGCCTTGGCTTTTTGAACCATGTGTTCTTGGATAAGCAATGGGAGTTTAGCTTGGATTGACGTGAACTTAGTGTAGTTACGTCTATTTGTGAGGCAAGCGTTACGTAACCAACGTTTCATAACCAAATATAAGCCTTGGTCAAGTAAGGCACTTGCTATTACCAAACAAGGCTTCCCGGGGGAACCGGGTAAAGCTTTGTATTTAGGTCACGCATTGTTATTTGCGGGACCAAGCAAGGGTGTTTGGTGTGGTTAGGCGAACATTCCTGGGTTAGGCCAGGTGGATCGACTTGTGGGGCCACATATGTTTATTGGTTTAAATAGTGGAAATATTCTTAAGGTGAAACTAGGTAATGTGCATGGTCCCGGGAAGCAACTCGTGGGACCAAGCATGTGTCCTTGATTACACTGAGCCTGGTTTTTGGCTTAGATCAGGTGTATTGCAAGGTATTTTTGAAAGACCAAGCATGAGTGCTAGTTGAATTTGTATAAGCTTTCCTATGTGAGGCTATGTAAAGCTTTTTGTGTTAAGGTCGTACATAGTGACTTGGGGAACCACTCAAGTATGCTTGGTTGAAATTTCCTTGGGCTTAGAACAGGTAAAACTTGTAATATGGTTACATGAAGTTACTTATACTCCTTATAGTACCTAGCGATTAAGCTTGATTAAGCGGGGTAAAACTTCCCATGTAGATTATATATGTAGTGATTTGTGGAACTGTCATAGTTGCTTGAGTAAAGCTTCCTGGGGAGTTTAAGTGAAACCTTTATATTAATGTCACCCAAGGTGACTTTGGGTACCAAACGAGTATATTTGGTTAGAAGTTCACCGGGTTAGGCCAGGTAATTACAGGGTCATTTGAAGTGACTTATGGGACCAAGGATTGTTTCTTGGTTGAATTAGGTGAAGCTTCCTGCGGGAGTGCAGGTGAAGCTTTCTTATTAAGGTTACCCAAGGTGACTTGGGTTACCAAACGGGTATATTTAGAATCTCCCAGGCTAGACCAGGCAAAGTTACCGGTATGGCCAACTAGGCCTTCTTTAAAGTAGATGTTGGGTTTTATGGTATATGAACCATGTCTTATCCATGTCACTTTGGTGGCTAACTCCTATCTAAGGAGCTTCGTTGAGTGTTTGTATTTATTGTGCAACTGTGCGTACTGTATAACGTGAGTAAGTCAAGGACGGATCTCACGAAGCAGTTTTATATTTGGTGCTCAACCATTATTGTATTACGTGAGTAGGTCATGGTCGGATCTCACGGAGCGGTATTGTATTAGGTGCTCAACCTTTATTGCATTACGTGAGTAGGTCATGGTCGGATCTCACGGAGCGGTATTGTATTAGGTGCTCAACCTTTATTGCATTACATGAGTAGGTCATGGCCGGATCTCACGGAGCAGTATTGTATTAGGTGCTCAACCTTTACATGAGTAGGACAAGGCCGGATCTCATGGAGCATTATCATGAGGTGCTCATCCTTAATTAATGTGACACTGCAATGTTTGTGTCTTTGCATTGATTATGCATAAGTGGGTGATTCACCCGCATGGCCGCATCATGAGTTTCACATTCATGTGATGCCTTATTTTAGTTCCTGTACTCACTATAATAATAATGATATTGGAACCAAGACTGATGATATGGGAAAAGGTCGCGTCCGACTTTTTTGAATCCCAATCAGTAGTCTTTAAGTATGTTAAATTGGACATAGCTTGAGGTTATGTCTTTTTAAAGAAAATGCAGCTTGTTCTTGATATATATAAGAGTGACTGGTCCTTTGCCAGTTTATGGTAATTTTGTCAGCAACATGTGACTTTTCATTTGATCGAGTCCCAGGACTCAACAAGGTAAAAGCTTGACTTGTTTTGGGTTCTCGTCGATTAGTACGATCTAGTAGTAGAACTTAGTCTTTTACCATACATTCAGGCAATGTGATTTTAAATATGCCCTGAGTAACCTGGCTTAAGATTTTAGCCAAGAGAAGTGTGGCTTGAGCCCTAGTTGAGCAAGATACTTTGTGTTACGAGATCATTTGTGAACTAGCTATGCTAGATAGCGTTATGTCTTGTCAGGCGAACGGCTATGCAGAAGTTAGATAACATGGGCTTTGCCTGTGCCCTATAACTCAGATATCACCATACAGAGTGATTTAGTCTTTTCCAGACAAGCTTGAGTTTTGTCGAGAAGAGTTCAAGGGCCTGCCCGGGCAGTTGGCGTGACTGGGAGTCTTGGTGATGCCTAATCACTTGATATCAGAGCACTGCCAGACTTTTGTAAGATAAGATTCAAATTCTCTGGCAAGCGGACTTGAGATCCTTCTTTGAGTTGCCTGGGAATTAGCACGTAAGTTGGCCTAAGCGTAATGCCTTGAATTATGGTCAGGATAGGTGACATGGGCCACTATTGACGGCTAAATGTTATTTAGATGGTTACTAGGCCCAGCGACTAGAGATTCCGTTAGGGGAACTAGCCAAAGCTCCGGCTAATGGGATTACTGAAAGGTTACTCAATGGTCACTAAACTCATTGTGAGCAAGTAAAATCTTATTGTCTCGTGTACTTGGACAACTTTGGTATTGTCGTATTTAGTCCACGTATGCAATTTGAATTTTAACAAGGTGGAATGATCTGCCTTGGTTTGACCTAGGAGGGATTACCTTGGCCCTGAGCTTTGCCCATGCAAGGTAATTTTGGCCCTGGACATCAACCAGGTCGGTTGATTTTTATTGAGTCCTTTCCCATATTGTGGTTTAATAAAATGCTTGGAGCTTGCCTATACAAGGTGATTCGATTCGATACCTGTCATAGGTAAAGTAGCTTAATCTTAGGCTTTAGCTGGGCAGGGTTTTAGACCCCGGGCTTTAGCCATAGCCTCAACTAGCCCTTGGTAAGCTAGGTGGCTTGCATATGGCTTGCCAATGTAGTATCATAAGGAAGATTGTCCTTTAGCTTTTGTTTTTGTGACAATTTGTTTACTTCTTATCTTCTTCGTCATGTTGTGTAACTGAGCTTTGCGACTTCTGGGAACAAGTACCTTGGACGGTGGTTCTCGGGCGAATTTGACCTGACTTCGTCTTTAGCGGTGTAGCCTTATCTTTTAACGAGTTGAAAACTCATTGATACTTATTGGTAGTAAATGTTTATTTCTTCGTGCGTCTTCTTTGAGTTTGTCATGCCCAAAGAGTGTTGACCACTTAAGGTTTGATGGTGGTGATGTCCTGTTAAATGGGGATTCTTCGCCATAGCCCAAGGTGTAACGATCACATATTAAAGAGTGTTGATCCCTGGTCATCGTATTTGTACATGGTTTTTACGACCGGGAATGCGAGGTCCTTTCTTGTTCATTTTCCTTGGCCAAGGCATATAGATAATGTGACCTTCCTCTAGGAGAATGACCCATTTTTCCCGAGGAGCCCATAAAGAGATCTATGGAAGGCACAAACCTCTCCTGTGTTGTTACGAACATGCAAGTGGTTTGAGTGCTTTCTAGGGTCATGTTGGTGGTCGGCCATACAGTTCCATGGCCATGGGTGTTGCTTGGCCTTATCGTCTTAGGTGAAGCGCTTTGATTAACCACCCAGCCCCCGGGGACTAGCGTACGTGTTTACATTGGCGTATACCTTAGTTAATTGGAAAGAGGGTATAACACTCGTAACCTTGTATGATAATTTTGAATGACTTCAGTGACCTGCGTATGCCCCATTAGGGTTTGTATTCACTACCGTTGACACTTTCGGTGACTTTCTTTTTGTTACCCGGGGGGTATGTCCCGTACGGGTTTGTTTTTATCATACCTTTGAAGGACTTGGTGACCTTTTCTAGTAACCATGGGTATGTCCCCTATGAGTCTATTTTGCTAGATAGCGTTTACTTGCGACCCGGGGTATTTGTCTTTAAAACCCTTGATATTCAGGCGAGCTTCTTTTGGTTACCCGAGATATGTCCTATACAGGCTTTTTGTCATACCTCTGGACTTGGTATTTTTCTCGGTGACCCGGGGTATGCCCCTTTTGAGTCTCTTTGCGCTGCTAGATAGCGTTTACTAGCGGCCCGGGGTATTTGTTTTTACAACCTTTAATATTTAGGCGAGCTTCTTTTGGTTACCCGAGGTATGCCCTATACAGGCTTTTTTCATACCTTTTGACTTGGTGATTTTTTCCTGCGACCCGGGGTATGCCCCTCTGCTAGATGATGTTTACTAGCGGCCCGGGGTATACCCCATTAGGGTTTGTTTTCACCACCACTGTTTACTAGGTGATCTTCTTTGATGACCCGGGGTATACCCCTTATGGATCTATTTTCACTAGTAGATTATGTTTACTCGTGACTCGGGGTATACCCTATCAAGGTTAAAAATCATTTAAACAACGGTTCCTGATGACCTAGGTATTCCCTTATGGGCTACAACTGGTCATCACTTGAAAGTAGTATCTTTATAGTAGTATCGGTGTGATATGGCGCATAGTCCCGACTGGTTTCGGTTTGTATAGCCTAGTCAGACGACTTGAACATGCGCTGGTAGAATACCAAGTTTGTCATCATAATGGCATATGGTTGTCTGGAAAATAACATTTGGTTCAACACCGGGTTTTGGAGATTATGAAAAATACAATTATCTGGATCCAACTGCTCGTTATTATGACGACGTTAATCGGTCTCCATTATGTTTGAACAAGGCATATTAACTCATGCCATAATTAAAGCATTGTAGTCTAGGGATATCCCCCAGGCTGAGTTTAGTCCGTGGGCTTCTAGTGGGGTGTGAGCCCAGAGCTGCTGGATTACGTCCCATGAATGAGGGGTATCTTGACTTTCTTTGGATGTTCCTTGGGAACAACACCATTCACGAGCTTCTAAAGCTGGGAGAAGTTTTAACACCCTCAGGTGTATGCTTGATAATATTAGCGGCACTTAGCCTTCTTCAGCCATAGTGTTATCTCCTGATATTTGTTCTCCGTCGAACAACAACAAGGAAAACACAGTAAAAGATTTTACTGGTCAAACGAGGCGCTTACTCTAAGTGACAAAATATAGAGCGAGGCCCCACGGTGGGCGCCACTTGTTGAAACAACGGGCCTCTATTACAGGAGATGACGTTTAGGCTGGTGCTAATCAGCTTGAGACTTGTGCTAATCAGCTTGAGACTACTCCGCTAAGTAACCTACAAAAATAAACAACCGTGAGCCTCACCGCAGGGGAAGATCCCCTGCGATCCACCTCCGGCGTGTCAATCAGTAAGGGTATTGAGAATAATTTATAATGAGAGAAGAAAATAGTGAGAAAGAAGAGCAACGACTATAAATATATGAAACATGATATTAGATATGCAGTGTAGATTAGCCCGGGCATGACCGGGCTAAGTAAGATTGCAGGGTCTGGAGAGGACCAGACTTTGTATAAGTAAAATGCTGGAAGAACCAGTCTTGAAATAAACGTGATGCTGGTAGAACCAGACTTGGATAAGTTTTTACTCCTTCAGCAAAGACTGCTTCATAAGGAGACGCATCCTATCACGAAGACGTCTGATGCGTTATAGTGTTATAAGAGTTATGCCAATTGGCCGAAAGACCATGTTCTACTTGTGATATATTGGGCACTGATCTTCGTTGGTGTTAAGATAGTGTATGATATTGAGATGGAGAAGACATGCCCCAATCTGTAGAATGAAGTCCTCCTTTTATAGGGGATGATGACTTCATTGGAGATGACTACAACGGTCCATTCCTTTTTGAGGAACTAATTTTGCTTGGTCCTTACGTATTGTGTTGGTTGTATAAAACCTCCACATTTTGGTGTATGTCTTTTGTATTGATGTGAAGCCCTTAGGTGGGCCTTGCTATTTCCTTTATTGTGATAAAGGATGTTGGAGGGTTTAATCGAGGCGATGGCTGCTCGACTGGCATATCCCTTTTTAGGTATGCCTTTGTCGTTATTATTCTAGAATCTTCCTGTTGCGTTTCCCGGGGTCTAGACCCGGGTGATGGCTAGATTTCCTTAATAGCCCGGGCTTGTGGTAATTTGTGTTATGAACGTACTTACGTCTACACAAGTCAAAGCCCGGGCTAGATTTCCTTAATAGCCCGGGCTTGTGCTAATCAGCTTGAGACTACTCCGCTAACCCTTAGGGTTAGACTTCCAAATTATAATAAAAAAAACATTCAAATTAAACATAGTTTTTTTTATTAAATCATAATAAAAAAAACTAACTAAACAATAAAGCATAGATTCCCATTTATAGGTATAGATCATATTTCAAATAGGAAACTAAATAATATTAAAAGATAAAAACTTCAAAAACCCAAATTTAAAGACTTCCAAATTATAAACTATTCCTGAAAGTTGAATGTGAAGATGTTTTTGTTTATGCTTTAGAAAATGAAAAGGCATTTGGTTTGCAGAATGTTTTTGAATGGAGCTGGAATCCTACATTGTAATGGTTTGCAGAAATGAATTCCATCCATTGTTTTTATGGAATGTTTTTCAACTAATTAAAATGCCTTCAAATTTTGTGGACCAAACATGGCCATATAAAAGATGTAAGGTGTGTTAGTTGGATGTGAAGAGTGTTTTTTATGGCAAGATTAAAGAAGTGTATGTTTGTCAGCCAAAGGGTTTCGTAGATCCAAATTTTCCAACAAGAGTGTACAAACTTGACAAAGCTTTGTATGGTCTTCATGAACAGTGGCGTACCCAGAAATTTTTTCCATGGGGGTCGGAAATTTAGTAGTAATCGTTTGAGTATCGATATATAATATTTTTTCTAATCCGGTTCAATTCGGTTCGGGTCGAACCGGGTCGGGTCAAATTAAAAAATGACAACTAAATTTGATGGGTCAAAATTAAAAAAAAAATCATTTTCCTTCCACTTATATTCAAAAGTAAAAATTTTTATTCCCTCCACTCAACTAACTTCTTTAATGTCTAACCCTAATTTTTATCCATAAATACTAAACCAAATCTCTCTAATTACTTTTATCATCTAAACTCTCTCTCAAACTCTCTCAATTTATTTAAGAATTTCATCATTTTTCAACAAATTTTCAACAACAACTTGTGAGTTTTTTATTCTTTCTTTCATTTTTTTTCTTTTTTTCTTTTATTTTTTACTTTATTTTTATTCCTAAATACTTGAAACATCCTCTATGAATTCTACCATATATTTACCAAGGTAAATAGAGTTTGGTAAATCACCATTTTTGAGGTTCGAGTTAGGATTGTTTTTCTCAAACTATATAAAATAAATCTTTTATTTTGTTTCTTAAACTTCATATGCCTCCACTATACATATTTTTTAAGTCACTAATCTACAAATAAGAAGTTAATGAAACCAAACCATGTTTCCAAACAAGATTATGTTGGAAAACTTGTGTTATGGTATAAAAATGGTGTTGTTGTAAACCTTGCTTCTACAACTAATTTTTTCACCATTTATCACTTCTCACTTTATTACTTAGCAAAAGTAGTTAGTTTGTTACGTATTTTTTTTTGCTCATGACCATCCAACTCATCAACTATGTTGATGGTTTTGTGCAATGGTGAAACACTTGAGGTTATAATATTATAATGCTTGACTATATATGACAATATAAATAAATATATATTACTATCTTCTAACCATAATATAACCCAATCCATTGTTAAATATTATGTGTCTCATATAAGCTGCTAACTGGGCATTAAACTGAGTTTTCAAGACTGGATGGGGGTCGTGGGTTAAATTTTATGGGGGTCGATCGAAAATTTAACATATAAAAACTAAAAAAAAAAAATTTCACAGGGGGAGCGGACGCCCCCCACCCCGTCTTAATGGGTCCGCCCCTGCACACCACCCCACCTAACCTACCACTGTTGCTACCGGCATGAGCAAGGAGCAACCAACCGTCGGATAAGGAACGACAACTACTTTCTTTGTCACCTTTCGTTCTCTCGAAAACTTTCGGTATACCACCTACCTTGTTTTCATTAACTATTTTATGACCAATATTAGTCAACTAATCGCTAATTTGGTTAATATAAAGAAAACTCTCATTGAGAAAACAAACTACCATTTTCATAGAACAACTAACAATAAAAAGTTCCATTACAAACATCCACTTGTCATAAAAAAAATAACACTCAAAAGAAATGGGTTGGTAGACAACCCGAAAAACTTCCTAAAAACATCATCTAAATACCGAGTCAGGCATACACAACCTTAAATTGTGGGTGCTAGAAATAGTAGAATGAAAACGTGGTAGAAAGGACTGAGAACAAGCAAAACGGTGGCCAAAACATGCCTAACAAACTGTTGTTTCGATAGACCGAAAATGCTCAACAATAGACCTAAACAACCTCATAATGCGCGGTTTCAATCACTATGACATTAACGTGTTTTACATCACCAACTCCCACTTAAACTAGGTGTATTAAAGACTCAAAATAACCCAAAACGAACCGGCCCGGTAGCCTATATGAGATATCTAATAAATTAGAGTTTTTAGGGGGCAAATTTTATGGGGAAAACATAATTTATTTTATAAAAGGAAGGTTGAGAGGGAAAATTGAGTAAGAGAGTTAATAAAGATAAAATTTTGTGATTAATAATAATTTATAAAATTATTTATAAAGTTTTAAATATAATAGTTATAATATTTTAAAAATATTTTTATTCAACCCGTGTGTAATACACGGGTGTTAAACCTAGTGAGATTAATATAATTGGTCCAGTTTATTTATTTATTTATTTATTTATATTGAAAGACAAAGTCCATGAATAGTAGAATGACATTTTGCTAATTATACTATATTGAATTACAAACCCCATGAACAGTAGAAGGGCATTTGTGTAAAAAATTAAGTTTTAAGAGTGAAGTGGTTGTGTGTTTTGTACAGCTGTTGACATGTTGGGTTATATCGTTGTTTTGTTTTAGATGACTGACGTTTACACACAAATGTTGGTGTGTATCTCTCTCTTCTTCTCATTTTTCTACCGGATTCTACACCATTGCTACCACTTCGTTCGCCTGATCGGCGTGATGTTTGTGTTTGTATTTTGGAAAGCGAGCAAACCCTAGGTCGTTTACGACTTTTACGCCGCCTCCGTTGTCTAATTCTGTCTGATCCATTTTGGATAGTCAATGGCGGTGAGGGTTTTGTTTCAGTCTTTGGTGTTGCATGTTCGTTTGTGGTTGGTGGCGATGGTCGTTGAGCCGATGATGATAGATTCAATGGGATGATTTTGTTTATGCCATATGAGATACTCATTGTTGCCAGGTTTTAGAAACCTTTGGTGGCGGTGGTGTGATGGTGGGTGTTTTAGCCTGTTTTCTGGTAGTCGAAAGTTGTGTAGGGGTGGTGGTGTTTATTGCTTTGTCGGTATTGTTGTTCGATGACGATGAGTTATTCATCTAAGATGTTATATGGTATCATCTTAATTGTTGCCAGGTTCTTTAAACCCTAGGCGGCTGTTGAGATCTGTATATTTTGCATCTATTACCTCATCTTGATGGGTATAAAACCTAATTTTAATTGTTGTGCGGTTTTTGCAGTTGGCACAATTCATTATGCAATGGTTGCTTATGGCTATGATGAAGGGGTGCGAATCTCACTCTGGCGTTACATTCATTGCAGTCATAGTGATTGATTCTTTAAACCCCCTGAGCCTCAAACATTGGTTGGCTTAAGAAACTTAAAATGTTATAACTATGTGATATTTAGCATCCTTTATATTTACAAGTAGTGACTACGATTGACATCTATTCATTCAGGTTGGTGAATGCTTTGCACTCACATTAAGTTGCATTTCAATCACATCAAGGGGTAAGCCTATGCGTGAAGAGGTTTTACAGAGTTTGGAACAAATATATGCTCAACCTCACAGGTAACGAAATGTAAAAGCGAGACCATATTGCTAAATGAAGTGATAATTGTTGTAAATTTTTTATGTTGACATACTATTGATTAAATGATTGTTGTTTTACCATAGAAAAATGTACTATGATTGATATCATACTCCCTGTGTTATAATATCTTTTAATTTTAAGATTATGTGAGATCTAAATATTAGAACTTTTAAGTCCATGTGCAATAATATCTTTTAATTTTAAGACTATCGTTTATTAAGACTATCATCCACTAGACTATATATATAGATATTGATAGTGAATTAACTCTATTGAATTTGTATCCGGTTGTAAAGGTTATTTGAAATTTGAAATAGGGAGTTGTTTATTAATGTTTAGATGATAATGATATTCTCTTATAAAAATATGTTCTATTTGATTCCGGTGATCTTGCCTTTCTCAATTTCGTTTTTTTTGTTGTTTGCATAATCAAATTTTATTTTTTTATTGTGTTTCAGGTTTCCTTCTTCGTTGCTAGGTTGTTGTCTATTCAACTTTGGTAGTATGTGTTGCCAATATTCTTCTTGAGTCCTTCAACAGTTTAAGATCTACCAACTGAAAGTATTATTGGCCGTCATTTGTAAAATGAATTACCCACTAATGTTGGGGAGTTAATGATTCTTTTGTTGGTTTGTTTCAGGTTTTGTTCTTCGATCGTTCACTAAGTGGCTGATTCTTTGCGATCTATAATTTGGTTAGTATGTTGTGCTTCTACTTCACATGTATACAATTGTTTCTATTTGAGTATTGTTGTGTTACTTTTTTATGATTAAAGCTTTAAAGTTACTATCTTTTTGGTTTACAATGGCTTAGCTTCATTACATACATGTTTTATTTGCATTCATCTTAGGTGTTTGGTATGTGTTCCTGCTATTGGTTATATGGTTAAGTGTACACATTTGGGTTAAGGTTATTTTTAAATGTTAACATAACTTATTCAACAGGTATAGGCACACGCGCTTTTAACATCATAGACATGGATGCAACTGGTTGAAAAAAACTGTAGAGCATTGCGACAGACAAGTAAGTATGTGGCTATTGTAACTTTTGCAGCAACCAAAAAAGTTGAAGAATGGTCACCAAAAGCCCTCTAGAATAGCATCCACATATGTCTTTTGTTAGGGTTAAAAAAAGAATACTAGAAACAAACATGTTAAGTATAAAGCAGCATATTTTGTATGGCTATATTGGTGAAAAAATATATTTTGTATAGTTTTAATTAACTTACTATGTGACAATTGACAAGGAGGTAACACCCTTGATATCATTGTAAATTTAGAGTAGCAATGCACTTTTCATATATCTATACATGTTTTGCAAAAATAAGGTTTCATACTACAGCAATGAATAAACGGCGACCAAAATAACACGCGCGAGTGCTGTATAATACTAGTTATCTTTATATGACATTTTGGTAATTATCCTTATGAAAAGGAGTATATTAGTTATTTTAGTGTTGGTGTATAGATGGGTATAACCCTAACCCTCACACCACACATTCCATTATCCTTAATACAGTTTTCTCTTTGCTCGAACACGGTTTTATATATTCCGACCACCCAACAACGCCTTTGGCGTTTCACCATGTTGTTTTTTTTATCATCGGCGTTTGTCATTAGATTCCGCATACGATTTATGGTTGTTACTTGGATCTGTGTTGCATGTGGTCGTTTACAAATTTTGTGGTTGTCAATCGTTAGCTCTGTGTGGCGTTCATCGGTGGTTGCTACCAGTATTGATTTCCGATCTTCGGATCTAGGCGGCCTATGTTTTGTGATGTTTGAGAGGTCAAAACTTCTATGGATATCTTTCACCTCTCAAACACACAGATTCACATGTTGGGTTTGTTAATGGTTGCTATCTACGGGAGGTTGTCGCTCTTTGGATAAGGACGAACTATGGTTTGTGAGGTTTCATTGTTGTTGATCTTGCTAACCTAGAAACCCTAGATTGTGGCATGCTTTCTGTTGTTTTGCGGGTTTTTCAGTGTTACCCTCGGATGTAACCGATTCACGTTGTGACAATGGTCGTGACAGTGATTGGGTGAAACCCTATTGGTAACGATGGTAGTGACAATGATTGGGTCAAACCAAGTTGATGTTTTCGACTGATTTAATGGTCGAATCTAAGTTGGTTAAATGTTGTGATTTTAACTACGGGTTAACATTGCGACGATAATGGTGATGTTTATTGGTGGTGACCGAATTTGTGATGTTTTTGGTTTATGCTTGATCTGTGATATAATTGGTTTTCTTCTTTATGCTCATAAACAGAATCATCTAATGCGGGTTGTGATTGATGACGATGATTTTTCATCTGAGATGGAAATAATTGTGCATGGGGAAAACCCATCATTGTCAGGCAGTGATGTCTTAGAGTTCTTTTACAATTGCTCTTAGGTGATAACTTAGTTATTATGTTAGGGGTCAGTTCTTATCTTTACGGGTATGATGATTATGGAGTGTGGATAGCTCCACGGTGTGGCATTCACTGTAGTCATTTGAGTGTTCTTCTTTCACACCCCTTGAGCTAATAGTTTTAATTTGTTATGAAATCTAGTTTTTACTATAATTTTTGTAAGAGTGATGTTGGATTGATTTTTGGGTTTTGATGGATGCACAAGAAAATTGCATGTGATATTGATTTTTGTATGCTGGTTATTTTTGTTATGGGACGTATATTAATATTGGTTGTGATGATATTTTTAAAAACTGGCGATCTATTTTATAATCTGAGCCAATGAATATTGATATATATGTTTCTATAACACAACACACCAGGCGAACATGAAGAGAAAGTTCTCTGAGTCCCTTATGTATTGGTTTGTTTTAGTTTTATTTTTTTTATTAATGTTGTTGTTAGGCTATGATGAATAAGGTTTGACTGCAAGTAGCTACGTCGTATTCTGAGCCCTGTAATAATTTACTTGATTTGCTTATAATTAAGGATAATGTCGCAAAATACATTTATGACTATTTTACAAATAGTTTGCGCAACGCGCGAACAAAGTATGAAACTAGTCTATATTGAAAGACAAAGGCTATGAACAATAGAGTAGAAGTTGTATAAATATTTCAGGATTTAAGGGTGAAGTGGTTATGTGTTTTGTACAATTGTTGGCATGTTGGCTTATATTGTTGTGTTATTGAAAGTGAGTCACATTTACAAACAAATGTTGGTGTCTCTCTCTCTGTTCTTCTCATATCAAGCCTCACTTGAAGGCTTTGTTTCCCGATGGGATACCGTCGTTTTTTATTAGTTTGTGCTGGTTTTTAACAATCTTGACTAGAAAGGTGGCGGTTGCTGTGATGTTTGTTTTTTTTTTGTCTTTGACAGGAACTCCAGCGGCCATTTGTAGTTGAAAATTCAGATCTAAGGTTTCTTATTTGGGGTTTTTGGTTTCCTTGTGTTGAAAGTGCCTCATTGCATCTTGATGGTACTCTAGATCTACGAGTGTCTTTTGTGGTTTTTGATTTGTGTTGTCGGTGAAGATAGTGCTTTATCTGAGACGTCGATTAAGATACTGATCCTTTAGCTGCAAGTTGTTGTGTTTGAGGTTGTGGATCTGAGATCCACCAGTGACATGTGGTCGCTTTAGTGGATATTGTAGTTATGGTGGTGGGGAAACCTTCGTCGCCAATATGAACGTTGTGTTTGTTGTGGTTGTGGCCGCTTTGGTTGCTGTTGTATTCGTGGTGGTGCGGTTGATATGCTTCATGGTCTGTGAAATACATGATTCATAATTATAGCCAATATGTCTTTTGATGTGTTTCAGTTGTGGGTTTTGTTGAAAAAGGCGATGATGATAGGGTTCCAATGTCTCCATGGCGTGACATTTACTGTAGTCGTGTGGTTTGACACCCCTGAGCCTGTTTTGTGTTTTCTACTATCTCTAGTGTTCATTTTTGTTTTATAACCGTTGATGTACATTTCCTCTGAATTTTTGATTTATTTCGGTTCATGTATTTTAGTTTAATCCCGTGTTTGTGGTCTCAAGTAGAGAAGATAGGATAAAAGAATGAATAAGTTTGATGGTTTTAGGTTTCGGTGAAACCGTTTGATGATTTAGTGTTTTGGTGAAGCTGTTTAATGGTTTTGTGTTTTGGTGAAACAGTTTGATGGTTTTGGATTTTGATGAAACAGTTTGATGGTTTTGGGTTTTGGTGAAACCTCTTAATGGTTTTGGGTTTTGGTCAAACGATTTGATGGTTTTGGTGAAATTGCACTAGGTAGACAAAGTCAAAAATAAATGGCTTTAAAAATAGTAGCCCTAAATTTGAATTGATTATGTTGGTTTTATATTTTAGAGATCTTGAATAACATGTTAAGAATAAAAAAAATTTGATTCGGGTTTATAATCTGAGCCGAGATGGATTATCGTTAGTTAACATAAAACATGAACATGAAACCGAACATAAAGAGAGAAAAAAAGGCTCGCGCAACGCACGTGCCAATGTATAATACTAGTTATATTGAAAGTCTATTGATATAAGTAGTCGAGTTATATTAAAAATCTTCTAAAATAATTAAACTTTTTTGTAAAAAACCCACCAATATAATTAATCTATTCGTATTAAAAAAAACTCATATAAGCATAATTGCTAAAGCCTAACTCATAGTTATGACCATTATTATTATTAAAAATACATTTAAACATAAAGCCAAACTCATAACTAGCCCATTATAATTAAAGCCTATATAAACATAAATCCTAACTTATACTTAGCCCACCTAAATTAAAGGTTCACTTAAAGGTTTAGCCCAATCAGTGTTAAGCCCATTAAGATAAAAATACAATAACATTGAAGGTCTGATTGTATAAGGAGCTCATATACATCGTAACAATAAAACTATAATATACATTATACATATAAACTATAATATACATTGTCCACATAAAACTATAATATACATTATACACATAAACTATAATATACATTGTCCACATAAACGAACTCATGAAGCATACATCTTCATAAACCTTAAACTTTAAATGAAACCAAACTACAAATAAAAGACCTATCAACTAAGTAGACAACTTGATGCTTAGTCTACTACACGATCATGGATGATAATCATGTGACTACTCTTATGTACTGTAGGTCGTGTTCGTTACCAGTCACTTAATGTCACACCCTGTTAAAGCGGAATACAAGATGCGACGTACTAGGATCCATAGACATTGATCATTGCAAATAACTAATAAATTAAAACTTCAAATTTAACATTCTTATTACAAAGCATCAATTTGTCTTAATTGTCTTGAATGAGATTTAATTCTAAAGCCTACAATAGAAGCTTTATAACAGTACATTTTTTATGCATTATTCCTACGACGTATGCATGCTTGAACTTGACTTATCTCTTTAGTTACCTGAAAATCATGCTTAAAATGGTCAACACATGGTTGGTGAGTTCACAGATTTTATTGACGATATGAAAATGTTCTTGACATGAAAAACATGATAAACGATCCACATGATTGATCTAATTATTATCTTGCAAGAACAATAACAAATGCTAATTTACCATGAGCCTATAACCAAACCAGACGATACATACCCCTACCCAAGTCTCATTACAAACAAGGGAAAATAAAACAGTTGAATAATATACATTCATTCCTTGACTTGTTGGCGTGACCAACACAATGAATGGGGGTGTCAAACCCAATAGTACTATTTATATATATCCATGGCTTTAAAAGCTAATAGTTACAGTAACATTGACGGGGACTTGATAAGTAATGACTTGAACAACTCATATAAATAATCGAGATCATAATCGTTATCATAATTGTATACGTTATCATAATTGTATACTGAGCATGATTTTCCCTAAAATATGTAAAAATAGTAAAATGGGCTGTGAAACTCACCTTGAAATGAAAGTATGTAAGCTAGCAAAGTCCGAACGTAACACCGACTTAAAAGTGTCCTATAAACCATATAAGACTTGTAAGGTCAAGAATGCTAACTCTAGATGGCCATGTTTAACTCACCTACAAGTTAGTTTATCAAAATATTTTCATAGTTATATTGACACATCGAAGCGTTGGCGATTTTTATTAGGTTTGAATAACCCCTATAGTTATATAAAATACTTTATATTATGTGCATTACACTTTTATCTTTCATGGTCTATGTGGTCTTTTTGACAAATAGTTCCAAAAGTCCACTTTACACATGTGTAAATTTTTGGCAGAACTAGCAAGATTTTGGTATGTGTTTGCTACTTGTTTTCTTTGTCCAAAAGACTTTGATAAATTCCAATATTTTTACACTATTAGCTTTATGTCTTAGCTTTCCAAAAATATAAGATTCTTAGCATATGGTAGGGAATAAAGGTCTCAAAACAGGCAATATATCAACAACTCTCAGTGTAACACTTTTCAGGATACGTCTAGGGAGTTGGGCATGTTGAGGGGTCAAATCCTACTTTCATGACTAGTTCTTACACTATCTTTTATCCTAAGACATAGTACTAAGTTTTTAACAAAAGAATGAACCCGTTTGAGGCTTTTATGGTCAAATTGCACGTCCATCTTTAAGACCTATCTGATCTGTCAAAAATCCAGATTCAACACTCAATCTTATTTGTGCATTTTGAATGGGTTATGCTACTCCAAAAGTTATGAGGTTAGGTTCATTGGAAACTAGACATCCTAAACTTAAAAATAGGCTCAAGAAACAGTACGTTTTCCTTCTTATTCACCCTGATATCAGTCCATGAAAACGACATAAGTTTTATAACAGATTCTGTTTCAATCTGCTTGATTTCACTGTGTTAGTTTCATTATATTTTAGCATTCTTGGATGATTTAATGGTCATGAATACATCTAAGTGACATATTTAAGGATTAAGATTAATTTTCTAACCTTAATGAGGAAGAAGAAGGATGGATGAAAGTAGTGAAAGCTTGATGTTCTCTACAACGTTTGAACTTGATCACTTAAACTTGTGCTTAATTTAGCTTAGAGGTGGTGCATGGTTGGGATCAGTTTGTGTAGATGTTTTTGGACGAATATGAGAGAGCGTTTTCAGGTTTCAAGAGTGTGTTTTGTATGAACTCAAGGGTGGATTATATAGTGCTTCTTGTAAGCTAACCAGATACTTACAATGTCATTGTCTTAGCTTTGATTTGAAGGTGCTAGTTAGTGGTTTCGGTTAGGAGTAAATGGTTTGGGGGTTTGAAGTGTCTCAAAATGGCATGAAGCTTATCCTTGGGTGATGGGTGTCGAATCTCATGGATGAAGTTTAAGCTTTCATTTGGACCTTACTACAAACACTCATGTATTGGGTAGAGAGTTTAGAAAGTCTTTTTGTCTTCACCCTCCCTTGGTCTTCTTCTTTTCACGTTTACTTAGAGAAAAGAATGAGAATTTGCATTATGATTTTGGCCTTTCATTTAGAAGGCTTTGGCCTATTAAAATTAGTGTAGGACCTAGGCTTCCTATCTTGTCATATCCACCTACAAATTAGTGTATATTGTGCCTAATAGAGGTTTTTATTTACTTCCTTTTTTCGTTTTTGTAGGAGGATAGGACAATAACTTTGATGGCTCCTAAAGTGAATATTATCTTAGTTTAGGTAAATGTGCTTGTTTAAATTTTGTTACATGCTTTGGGTAATGTTTCACATGTAGCCAAGAGTAAGAAGACAAGAATATGACATTCCTTGTGGCCATCTATCTTGCATGGATTTTTGTTCTTGATTAAGATGAAATCACTAATATGGTAAACCTTGGTGTGTGGGATCTAGGTAACAAGAGGAAGATACAACAAAATGTGTGTTTGTGTACATGTATTTGTTGTATAGGATTAAGTTCATTTGAGAAGACTCGTATATTGCAAGAAGAAAAAGAAGAAACTTAAATCTCTAAAAAAACTTATCAATAGTTTAGTTTTTTAAATAAATTCACTTCCTACATACACATGTGTAATGTATAAACTAAAAAAAATCATTACAATATTTTTTCGTATGTATTTTTAGCGTTTTAAATTTACCTACACATGTGTAGGTTATGTGACTTACACATGATTTCCACATGTGTAGGTTTAACAAATAAACGAAATTTATTCAATTTTATTTTTTGAATATCAAAGTTAATGAATAAATATTGCATTTCTATCATTTTTTGTATGTTAAAAACATTTTTGGTTGGAAAAAATGAAGAATATAGCTATTTCTTACGCTTCTCGCAATATTTGGTCTTCTCAAATGAACTCTCCCCTTTGTGTGTATATATATATAATACATTCATTTGTACGTTACTTTCAAATTTACTAATATATGTGAATCCATGAAACCATGTATGGGAGACGTCTGAGAAAATAGTCTAATTCTTTGTTTAGAATTACCAACGTTCAAGTTTGTTTATTGACTAGACATATGATAAAATTTCTCAAATTCACTTGATGTATGACATGACTTTCTTTCGACTTTCTAGCATGAATGACCAAATAACAAATTTTGGTCTTATTGTAAATGAGTATAATAGAATCTTTAACTTTAGTTGTACGGATATTGACCTGAATTTGACGGTTGGTACATTTAATCATTTGCTTATCACTCCCTGTTAATCGATAGTGAGTTTGCGTAGCCCTTTTTTACTGTTTTTACTTATATGGGGGAGAAACATGTTACTTCAACTTTCTTCATATGAATCATGTTGCTTTACGTATATGCATTAGTTATCTGATAAGGTATTACATGAGCTAACTGAATATCACACCTTTCAAGACCTTGTTCTACTCGAACTCAACCTCTTTGCTACTGGATGTAGCATATGGACTAATATAGATAGTACTATCGGGACTGATAACCCCCATTCTCCCGACTAATTGGAACGCGTAAATCTATGGTCAACAAATGTTGAATGATTATTTTCATGCTCATTTTATTGCAAATATTTGTTATAGTTATTTGTAGAAGTTCTTATTCTTATACTTATACTTGTTATTGGGTTAAGGATTAGAGATCATAGTAGTAATTACCAACCAACTATGTGTAACTTTTACATAATCACAGCATGGATTTATCACTTATTACTAATCATTATTCAAAATTGAATATGTTATAATTTATCGAGTTTCTAAACTCTACGAGCTCACAACTTTATGTTGACCCGTTTTGTAACATATTTTTCAGGCAATTAATCAAGAAAGTGTGAACATTTTAGAAATGGCATATTGGTGCTCACATGAAGATTGTGAAGCATAGGCATAGGATGTGGCCTAAGCAAATATGTTGTAATCCTTTGGATATGTACTCTAATACATTGTAGCCATTTTGGATGTTATGTGCACTTAAGTGGTACTGTAGTATCTTCTTTGTTATTCCATGTGTTCATAGTGTCCCATGACGTCATGCGTGTGAGTTTCCACCAAGTCACTGGTGTGACAAATTGGTATATGAGCCATTATTATAGAGAATTAGGAGGCCTTAGATAGACCCCATAGACTATAACTATAACACCTTGTTCCTGAGTTTAATATAGGAAAGAAAAGAAAAGAAAAGGAGTTTAGGAAAAAAAAAGAAAGGAAGAGAAAAAGAAAATATATTAATTTATTTTGCGTTCCAAAGAGTTCGGATGAAAGGAAAAGAAATAAAATGAAAATAAATATTTTGTGTGTTCCCAAGTTGATTGGAAAAGAAAAGAAAGATACAAATTTACTATTATACCCTTTAATTAATATTGACCATTACCTTTAAATAAACATTGTTCAGTCATTAATATGCGATTTAGATATGTATATGTTAAAAAAACTTTATAACCATTTAAATGAACAATGATTGCATTTAATCAAAATTTATATAGGGTGAATTCTTCAATAAAAGCAACGAATTTGATGAAAGAAATCATCAAAACCATTTAAATACACCTAGATCATAAGCATAAACATCTATCAAAGGCATAAAGTACAAAAAAAAATAGTAACCTGATTGTAAAATACAAAAAATCATAAACAATCCCAAAATCCATAATTAAATAGTAAAAAACCCAACAAAAAAAGAGAAGTCATAAATGTACGAAGTTACTAAACAAGACAAAGTTCAGTTAGATAAATGCATCATAAACTCGTTTAGTTACCGAAAGCCATCATACCTCTTAGTAAACCCAACCGTATCTGAATTGGACTACTAAATAACGACCTTGCTTTTACTTGGTTTGCCACCAAGTAATTGAAAGCATCTAGTATTTCATAAGATTCCAACCCCATCAGCTCCAATTCATTATATATTGCTTCACCTGCGTACTCCTGATGATAAATTCTTTCTAGTATTTTTCCTGAATAACTTTATTTTCTTCTAAAATAGCATTAGCCACACCGTCAACTTCATTCCTAATCACAGAGATTAAATCTTCATCTTCCTGTTCAACTTTTCTTTTTCTACTCTTACATTTCTTAGCACTTGAAGATAGCTCAGGTTGAGAAGAAGGCTTTACCACTTGAATATCATCATCAATATTGTAGTGGCTCTCCATAGTTACATCATTTGTAGATAAGAAGTCATCAAAGTCAGGAATTGTTTCTATGTTATTGCTGTCATTTTTTTTTTTGCAATCGAGCATTCCTTTCTTTCGCAGTTTCGGCATGTGCACCGGATGCCCGATCTCTTGCAAATAATTCTAGCATGTCATTAAAGTTTGTGACTTTCTTTGTCTTTAACGTTGTAGCCTTAGGCTTTGATTATTAACAAAATCAAGATAATTAGTATTATAAATGGTAACCTGAATATTCAAGTAAACAACTAAGGCACTTACAGTTATTAACGACGCCCAGACTTCATCATCTGCTTCAATTAACTGAGTACTAGGATTCCATGAGAACCCACTCAATGACATTTCACGCAACATATTGTACCAATGAGAAAAGCGATCTTTCAACGTTTTTAAGCGATTCTTCAAATGATTTTTTGTAAAATCCAATTGAAGTTTTGTTCTTAGCTCTTCAACCATATTGGTGTAGGCATGTGAAGTAAAAGTGCCATTGATCCTATGGCCATTCTCTTGTTGTGTTATCATGGATTGTATGAATGCATTGTCCATATTTTCCGTCCACTTTAGTTGTTCCTTCTTTACGGTGGATTCGGGTTTGCTCATGATAACTTTCTACATGATAACATAAATTAAATTCACATACATAAATACATAACCGGTGGTTCATACTAAATAAAATTGTTGTATGCATGCTCAAATAAATAAATAAATAAAAACCAAATCACCAATTAACAATAACCATAACATTCAATACAAAGCTAAGAAAGATATACTATAATTTATTATTCTAAAACTACTTTGACATATCTATTTCATTGTTTCGATACATCAAATAGTTAGTCCACATTTCATGTGCAATCAAGTTCCTTAGTTATTCGGCTCTAGTACTTCCCTCATGTGTGTCTCTTATATTTTGACGTTCTTCCTCATGTGGTCCATTTTACAGCTCTTGTAAGACCTGATCTTCATGATCTATGTCACGATCTTCCTCTAGTAAAAAGTTGTGTAAAATACAACATGCCAAAAAGATGGCACATTGTGTTTCGCAAGAGTAAAATGGTTCCGTTGTACATCTAATAATTGGAAACCTCCTTTTTAGGACACCAAATGCTTGTTCAATTGCGTTACGTAACGATGCATGGCGAAGGTTAAACAACTCCTTCGCGTTCTCAGGGGCACAATTGGAATACTCTTTCAAATGATACCTAACACCCCTATATGGTGTCATTAGAGAGTTTGTACGTGGTAATCCCGCATCCACTAAACAACATCTGCCTATAAACATGTTGTAATTATTATTATAAGAAATTATTACAAAGTTAAGAAAAATAGGTTTAGGATATTACCCCTAGGAATAACTAGTTTATCATCTCTATCAAATGCATTCTTTATGATTCTTGAGTCTGATGTCGTACCCTCCCATCCAGTTAGCACATATGTGAATTTTAAATCAAATGTACAAGCAACCAATACATTTATTGTTGGATATCTCTTTTGTCCACGATATCTAGGGGCATCCTTCTTAGGTACTTTGACACGAACATGTGTTCCATCAATTGCACCGATACAATTCTTAAAAAAAGGATAGAATCTCTTTTTTTCCTGAATTTCTTTCGGGAAAATATCACCCTTAGGTTGTTGAATATAACGACCTTCTAATGATATTATTGCTTGCAGAACTCTATGGAGACACCGACTAGTTGTTGACCCAGAATGACGGTATAGCCAAGAGGTCAAGCGATTTCTCAAATCATTACCTACAATATGTAAAAATGTTGCAACTTGATCTTCAACAGATATGCATTGAGTAGGTCGAAGTCCACCATCACACTTTAAGATACTGCACAATTTCATAAAAGCTTTCTCACTCATCCGAATAAGGTCACGACATTTACCGTTGTTTGAAAGGTCGTGTAGCATCTCTTCTAGTACACATCGTCGTTGTAAAAGTTCATCTCTAGTAGGTAAACTAACATTATTTTTGGTTGACAGCCTACGTAGTGTAATGAGAGCCACCAATATACATATCATGTTAGCTGCTTATAGCTGTCTAGCTCGCACAAGTTGTATGACCTTACGTATTTGAATATCCATTTTGTGTATTTGAATATCCATTATGTATCTGAATATCCATAGAGCGAAGTTATGTAAATTATATTTGTTAAAATGTATTACTCTCCATTTTTTAGTGTATATTAAGTTGTCTAGTTTAATCTTTAGCCGTCCGAATGCCTATCAACTTGGTTTGCATAGTTTTTCAGGTCGGGCCATACTCTAACACACTCTAATTCACATGAACTTAATTCAAGCTAACATTTAGCAATAGTGTTGTAGAATTGTAATGGCACCTGCACTTCACTTTCTAAGTGAAGTTTCTCAATTTTAAAACATACAAAAACACACACATTGGAAGCTTAAAGAATGATTCAATAAAGATTGGTTAAATATGGGAAGGTTCCATAGAGAAACTAGAATTGAGCAAAAAAAATAACAACTTTCTACTGTAGATTCACTAACCACATTATAACAAGTACCATAAATTAAAAAATCGATTCTTTTTTGTGTTTGTAATGGTTATTGTTCAAGGAGGTGGGTTATTTTTGTAAGACATTCAATTTAAGATTTAAGTCATTCCTCCTTCAAGTACAAATACAAGTCATTTATTGAGTGGATTAAGTCATTCACTACTTTATAGTTCATCGACCGCTCAAATTATTAGTGCATCAAACACATAGTAACTAGTTTATTAGTTGATATGTATATAAATACATACACACATAATACCTAATTAATAAATAATAAATTTTGTTTACACTTTATACCATTCTCAAACCCACCAATAAACCTTTACGATAAAAATTAACACACTTTGATATGATCAACTATGAAGAATCAAGTCAAGGAACACATCCACTCTATACAACAATACAAGAGCTTAATAGTTTTTATAATTATAAGTGTCCAAACATAACAGAATTTCATATTGCATGCATCCAAACAAATTCTACATCTTGCTTAACAATTAGTATAAAATATTTGTTTGTTGATCAAGTTTCCAGAAATTTCTATCTAAGAAGAAATATATATAAAGCTTATAACTTAGACAAACTTTTTAAACTCTTATATTGTTGTATCAAACATTCAACGATATATTAAAAAGTTTCCAACAAAATAAAAAAAACGACACTGTGGGAAATCTACTGCTATGGAGATGGTTGCTGCTATGTAGATTGGAGATCGATATATGGTTGCTGCTGTGGAGATGATATTGCTGGAAAAAAAACGACACATATACTTATAAGATTAGCATCCTGATTAATCTAGGTTGAAGGGTAAAATAGTAAATGGTGAAACCTATATATCTTTTGTAGTTTCTTTCTCTCCACTTCCGTCCATTTTGGAAGGAAAGTTAGAAGGGCAAATTATTAAAAAAATCTTCCTTCCACATCTCTTTCCTTCCTTTCACTTCTCTTGTTTAAAAAAGCTCTAGAACACCAACTTTATCTAACTCCAATCCACTTCCTTTCTCTTCCACCATTTAATGAAACTCTGGAACAGAGTGTAAGCTCAAACACTTCGAATATACACACCGAGTCAAACCACAATATTTAATAATTACAACTTATAGTATCCTTGTTTCAGTCATGTCTACTCAATGCACTCATTCTAGACCATGATGTGGATGTATCAAAGAGGAGGACGAGATGGTACCAGTACCACAGTCAAACTCGAAGTCAGAACCAACTTAAGATAATAGCGAACAACAGCAGGGGATCCAGTCTACCAACACCATATTCAAATCACTGCTGGAAGCCAACGACGATATGAATGCCCCCCAATTCGCAAACAAACACCACCACTCACTGGGAAGCTAGGACCATCATAACCCTAAACAAGTGAGTTAGACCTCCCTAGTGATTTCACCTCAGCGAACCTAGGGTTAACCTTATCCCAGCTCTGCGGCCGCACGTGCTCAACTTCAACCGAATGAAGAAGCTGTTGACCCATATTCCTTATGTGCCTTATCATGACCATGCTCGAGTACGTCGTTGGTTGGCCGCACTTGCTGCCTATGTTAGCCGTACACGCATAGAGCTGAACCACCTAACTGAAATAACATGGGATTGTAGGGTTGAGTTCCTTAAATACTAGCGGAGCTAAAGACCATGCGATCATGTTGGCTGACGACCTTTGTCACACCCGATCGAATGTGCACACTATTTGGAGGATGGTGGTGGTGATGATGATGATGGTCTTCATGGCTATTGTAGCAGGGATGCTGATGTGTGAAAGTGTATCTATTAAATTCGAACAAGTTTTAAAAATGGAAAAACCTACAAAACCACACACTAACGGCAAGTGCACCGGTCGCGGTGTAGCTAAGTAAATAAGTCCGGATTATCGAACCTTGGACACAGATCTAACGACTCTTGAAAATAAATCTCTATCGACTCCTAGCCTACTAAATTGATTTGATGAGAAAACGGTTCTTAAATTGCAACTAAATAAATAAATAACTAGAACCAAATGACAAGTTCAAAAACTGGAGAATAAACTGAAACTTAAGTATGGATTGAAGTAGGTTACTTAGGCAAAATCCCTAGACTCATGAATGAAATCCTAATTTTTGGAATTGAATGAAGACCCTGTTTGACTCGATAAACCCCCGGAAGATGAACCGAATCTGACAGTAAGACAAGTGAAGAAGTGCTAAAATGGACTGACTCGAGTTATCGACCACCAAATCCCACAACTATCAGGTAAAAGATAATTTAAATACTAAAACCCTCAAGTTACGAAGCTGAATAAACTTAGAAAACCGAAACCCCAGGAAATTCTAGACGCGAGTAAACAGGTGAATCCGAGTTATCGACTACCCAAACTGTCAAACAACGTCTATTTAATAACCTAGCAATTCTAAATTAGATTTCTCACTTTCAAGAATTGATTGCACGCCTTGATTGGTTGATTTTAATAATTATTACACTTGAATTAGATTTCTCACTTTCAAGGTCTAAACCGAAAACTAAAAGTTGACAACCTAGACGAATTCCTGAATCTAGAGTATATTTCTAAGTATCTAGATCAATGGAATCAACAAATATATTATCAAACCAACCAATTCCAACACACAAATAATAAGAATCGGATTCAAAGTCTAAACATATAAATCAACACATTCACTCAAAACCAATAATTATTCATTCAAATAAAAAGTCTAGTTCATCAAAACCTAAGCAACCATGAAAAGTTTAGCTACTCATAATGTTCAAAACAGAAACAAAAACTGAAAAACAAAACAAGTTATCATTCATCGAAAACAAATAAAATTAATCAGCTACCTGCTTGCTTGCTTAAATTAATTGACGTGCATGCCTGGTAGCTTAATTAATTCTATTGACTTTATTGACGTGCTAGCTTGCTTGCTTCCTTTTTTTTCTTCGAACGAACAACACAGCAGCAGCACACTTCGATTCTTTTTTTTTTCTTTTTCTCTCGAACAACACAGCCGCACTTTGATTCTTTTTAATCTCCACGGCAGCCAACCAAAATGACCTCCTTGTTTCTTTTTTTTCCTCTTCAATATATATTATACCAATTAGGTTTATTCTCTTTTCCATCTCTCTCGTTTTGGGTCATATGTACACATGGGCCTACAATTTAAATTAAACAAACAAACTAAATAAGTTAGCTCCAATATATAATTTTAGCTCATGGTCTCTTAAATTATTAAAATACTAAATATGAACCAAATTCTACTAGAATTTAACCAAAAGTGACCAAAAAGTGTACGGAATATTTATAGGAAATATGTAAATTTAGACCACATCAAATATCCCCACACTTAAACCTTTTTTCGTCCCTGAAAAAGCATGCACATGGAATCATAATCAACTAAGACTTTCAATCATTTTCATAGATAAATATTTGCAATGCACAATCACCCACAAGCAATGAATCAGGTAAACAATTGTGTGTTTAATTAAACACCCTAACACTAGCTCATCAAGTCTCCCATGTGTTTGATTTAGTTAAATAGAATCAATCATCTACAGGGTCTCACACCTAGAAAGCCATAAGTCAGCCCATTTAGTTAATTGCTTGACGAGGCACGGGTAAAACCATAAAGATTCTCCTACCATTATAACCTAAATAACTTAACTTAGTGAAGAATTAGTGCCATATTAGGGTGAATATTTGATGGATGATACTTATGGATGTAGACTATTTATTCTTTTTTTTTCATAAAACAAGATCACCTCACCCAGGGGTGTCGTATCCAAGTCGCTATCCCGGAGGTAGAGCACATGAGGTCTTGGATCACTTGCCTTATATTTTCATTTTTTTTTCTTTTGATTTGGCTACTTTGAGCTCTTTTATTTTAGCAGCTACTTTGAGCGCTTTTCAGTCTACACCCTGTGGACATTGTTTGCGGAGCGCCACTTCTCTCACGAGAAGCGTGCTATAAGATCCTATTATGGCACTAACCCTTAACTAATTTAAGTTCTGAAGCTTACAATGGTGCCTAAGATTCTTTAGTTAAGGCCTTCCTATTTCTCCTAAGATGATGACCCACAAGATTCATGACAATTAAGGTTCAATTAATACACATGGGGAAACCATCTTAGCCAATTGGGTTACCAAAGATTTACCATTTTGACTCATTCTTGCTAAAAAACCAACAACTTATTTTTGTTACTGAAAAGCCAAAGTTAATTTACTATCATTTTCCATTTAAAGTGCACAACTTAAACAAAGACATTTTTTTTCAAAATTTTCAATTTTTTTGTATTTTTAAGACACTATATATGACTCAAAACAAAACTACCTAAACTAGACCCGACTTAACTATCTAAACTAAGCTAGATGATAGTCTCCCATCCCCACACTTAAACGTCACATTGTCCTCAATGTGAGTTAGGAAACTACTAAAAACTGTAAGACAAATAATAAATACAAATAAGATAAATAAAATGGAACAGACTCCCCTGGTATAAATGCCGAAAGCGTGCAAAAGCATGTCATGTCCGTCCATCATCTTCAGCCGTATAGCATTTCATTCGCGGCTGTAGTTTGAATCCTGAAAAAATAAACAGAAAGAAAATAAAAGTAAAAAGACTCAAGAAAGTGGGATGCCCGTTTACAAAAATAATATTTTTAAGATTGACCCCCACCCGAATGGAGATTGAGTACGGGTAGGGAAAAATCAAAAATGAAAAAGGCCAAGGCAGTCCCACTTGACTCGATAAGGACTCAAAAGAAGAGAAAATAAAATAAGACAATAAATAAAATAAAAACATACCTAGCAAATAATAATACATAACTCTACAAAAAATAACATACCTGCACCTTACATACCAACCTCGGGAAGATCAATCGTCTCCCCCTCTCTCTCCTCAGGCTTCCCCTCAATGTAGATTTTCAATCGATGTCCGTTTACCTTAAACCTTTGACCCTCATTATTCTCAATTTCAACAGTACCATACGGAAACACATTGGTGACAACATGTGGGCCTGTCCAACGCGACTTCAACTTTCCTGGAAACAACCTCAACCGAGAATTATAAAGCAACACCTTATCCCCACACTTAAATTCCTTCACACTCTTGATGTGGCGGTCGTGTAGCTGCTTAGTCTTCTCTTTATAGGCCCAAGACTTCTCATACGCTTCATCGCGCTGGATATCAAAGGTGATCGCGTCGTCGTCAACACGGAGTGTGAGCTTACCATCAAAAACATCAATAAGAGCACGAGCCGTAGCAAGGAATGGACGACCTAAGATAAGTGGAACTTTAGAATCCTCGTCCATATCAAGAATGACGAAATCGACTGGGAAAACGAACTTGTCAACCTTGACAAGCATATTCTCTACGATGCCACGTGGAAACTTAACAGATCGATCTGCGAGTTGAAGACTCATGCGCGTAGGAGTTGGCTCACCTAAATTAAGCTTAGCAAAAATAGAGTAGGGCATGAGGTTAATGCTAGCTCCTAGATCGGCTAACGCATGGCTAACAGTAAGGTCTCCGATCAAACATGGAATGGTAAAACTCCCTGGGTCAGTCATCTTCTTAGGAAGCTTGTTCTGCAGGACCGCAGAACACTCCTCACTAAGAATGACAGTGGATAGTTCCTCGAGTTTCTTCTTGTTCGTAAGAAGATCCTTTAAGAACTTGGCATACTTAGGCATTTTTGCCAGAGCTTCAACGAAAGGAAGGTTCACATGGAGCTTTTTCAGCATCTCCAAGAACCGTGCATACTGCTCAGAATCGCTCTTAGCTAAAAGCCTACCAGGGTAAGGAGCTGTCGGTTTATAAACTCTAGGGGATTCTTTCTCCTTCTTCTTCTCCCCAGAAGACTCGCTGGACTGTGCTGTACTTGTTGGGTGTAACCTAGGATGCACATCGCCAGCAGGAGTCTCCATTTCAATCTCCTCATCAACTGGTTCCTCGACCACAACAACCCGTTTCTCTACCTCTAACTTCCTACCACTCCTAGTAGTAACTGCCTTTGCAGTGGCATTTGGGTTAACCTGGGTACTACTAGGGAATGAACCTGTGGGTCTATCAGTCAACCTATTCGCCATCTCTCCTATCGTCCTCTCAAGACTCTGTATGGTGGACCCCTGATTCCTAAACATCAACTCAAACTCCTGGTTCTTCTTCAGCTGCTCCTGATGTCTAGTCTCACCTTGCATAACTATCGACTCTAAGAGTTTGTTAGTCCTACTCTGGCTCTCCTCATTTCTCTTTAAGAACTCACTAAGTTCAGACTTAGACTCTCCACTACTCTGTCCATCCGAAGGGGTTTGGAACAAACTCTGACGGGGCGCGAATCCAGGAGGATTCCCGCTTCTCCAGTTCGAGGGTTGGCGTGGCTGCCATCCAGAGTTGTAACCCTGACCCCGTCCCTGGTTCTGGACAAAACTCAATTCCTCCTCAGATCCTACAGGGCAATCTATTGTCTCATGTCCACCTCTACATATCTCACACTTGGAAGTGATCTTAACCTGAATATCCTTAACCATCTTAGCTAAAGATTCTACCTGGGCGGCCAAAGCTACGCTAGAATCTACCGTATGAATGCCCTTAGAGACAACAGTAACGTCCCTAGAGCCAGGCTCAGTATAAGTACTAGTGGCTAGATCCTCCATCATCTCAAGGCACTCAGTAGCGGTTTTGGTTTTCATCATGTTACCGCCTGCTGTGGAGTCAAGAAGTCTCCTAGTCGCTTCTGAAATTCCGTTGTAGAATTTCTCCACGACTCTCCAGTCCTCAAGTCTGTGGTGAGGGCACTTATTCAGAAGTCCCTTGAACCGGTCCTATGTCTCAAAGAAGGACTCCCCTGGCTGCTCAGTAAATGCATAGATGAGATTTCGAAGACGAGCGGTTTTAGCAGGGGGAAAGTACTTCTGCAGGAATTTTGTTTGAAGCTCAGTCCATGAGGTAATGGTTCCCGGTGCGAGGGAATCCAACCAAATGGCAGCCTGATCAGTGAGTGAGAATGGGAACAATCGAAGATTAATAGCCTCTGCGGGGACACCATTAAGACGAAAAGTACTACAGACCCTATCGAATTTCGTTAAATGAGCATGTGGGTCCTCGTCACGCATACCATGGAACTGGACCGAATGAGCAATGGTGTTAATCAAGGTGGGTGGGATGGTCCAATTGTTCGCCTCTGCAGTGGGGAGGGTAATACTAGAACGAACGGTGGTGGGTGCAACACTAATGTGATCAGCAACAGTCTTACGGGCAGCCATAACTACAACGGAAACAAGATCAGAAAGAGGTACCTGTAGCTGGCGTAGTCGACGATGGAACTCGCGTTCGGGTTCAGAGAATGGTTTAGTGTCAGGTGGGCCCGAGGAACGTGTGTGCATAAACAAAAAAAAACAGAAAAGGTACGAATCACACAAAAGCTAAAAAGAAACTAGAAATAAAAACTACTTGAACACATACTTTATTAAATACTAAGAAATAAGAACTAACTAAAAAGCAGATAAACAAATAGACACACAAAACTAGAGACTAACTTACGTAAGCAAACAAATACTTATTACTAACTAATTTTTTTTAAGAAATAAATAAAAAGAAACTACGAAATTACGAAAGCAGTAAATGGCTAGATCCCCGACTCGGATCGTCCTCAAAAGCGCACTGTGTCCCCGGCAACGGCGCCAAAAACTTGATGTGTGAAAGTGTATCTATTAAATTCGAACAAGTTTTAAAAATGGAAAAACCTACAAAACCACACACTAACGGCAAGTGCACCGGTCGCGGTGTAGCTAAGTAAATAAGTCCGGATTATCGAACCTTGGACACAGATCTAACGACTCTTGAAAATAAATCTCTATCGACTCCTAGCCTACTAAATTGATTTGATGAGAAAACGGTTCTTAAATTGCAACTAAATAAATAAATAACTAGAACCAAATGACAAGTTCAAAAACTGGAGAATAAACTGAAACTTAAGTATGGATTGAAGTAGGTTACTTAGGCAAAATCCCTAGACTCATGAATGAAATCCTAATTTTTGGAATTGAATGAAGACCCTGTTTGACTCGATAAACCCCCGGAAGATGAACCGAATCTGACAGTAAGACAAGTGAAGAAGTGCTAAAATGGACTGACTCGAGTTATCGACCACCAAATCCCACAACTATCAGGTAAAAGATAATTTAAATACTAAAACCCTCAAGTTACGAAGCTGAATAAACTTAGAAAACCGAAACCCCAGGAAATTCTAGACGCGAGTAAACAGGTGAATCCGAGTTATCGACTACCCAAACTGTCAAACAACGTCTATTTAATAACCTAGCAATTCTAAATTAGATTTCTCACTTTCAAGAATTGATTGCACGCCTTGATTGGTTGATTTTAATAATTATTACACTTGAATTAGATTTCTCACTTTCAAGGTCTAAATCGAAAACTAAAAGTTGACAACCTAGACGAATTCCTGAATCTAGAGTATATTTCTAAGTATCTAGATCAATGGAATCAACAAATATATTATCAAACCAACCAATTCCAACACACAAATAATAAGAATCGGATTCAAAGTCTAAACATATAAATCAACACATTCACTCAAAACCAATAATTATTCATTCAAATAAAAAGTCTAGTTCATCAAAACCTAAACAACCATGAAAAGTTTAGCTACTCATAATGTTCAAAACAGAAACAAAAACTGAAAAACAAAACAAGTTATCATTCATCGAAAACAAATAAAATTAATCAGCTACCTGCTTGCTTGCTTAAATTAATTGACGTGCCTGCCTGGTAGCTTAATTAATTCTATTTACTTTATTGACGTGCTAGCTTGCTTGCTTCCTTTTTTTTTCTTCGAACGAACAACACAGCAGCAGCACACTTCGATTTTTTTTTCTTTTTCTCTCGAACAACACAGCCGCACTTTGATTCTTTTTAATCTCCACGGCAGCCAACCAAAATGACCTCCTTGTTTCTTTTTTTTCCTCTTCAATATATATTATACCAATTAGGTTTATTCTCTTTTCCATCTCTCTCGTTTTGGGTCATATGTACACATGGGCCTACAATTTAAATTAAACAAACAAACTAAATAAGTTAGCTCCAATATATAATTTTAGCCCATGGTCTCTTAAATTATTAAAATACTAAATATGAACCAAATTCTACTAGAATTTAACCAAAAGTGACCAAAAAGTGTACGGAATATTAATAGGAAATATGTAAATTTAGACCACATCAGATGCTTTACCATGAGAACGGAGACTCAGGATATCTGGCAGACAATGAAGCCTTTGACACAACCTCGAGTCACCCACCCACTTATGTCCTATACCCTAACTCGTTTAACGAACCCCAACCTCATGTATAAGCACGTTCATTCTACTACCTCACGAGTTGCCTGCCCCTATAGTACGAGTACTCATCGGATTCGTTGGTCCCTCTAGGATAGATGATGTGTTAAAACGGTCTACTAAAAACAACTATAAAATCACCTAATTTAGACTCAACCTAACACTCGAGTTAAAAACTAGTTAACCCTAAACTAGACCTAGCAGACAGACAAGTGTATCGATCGACCGTAGTGAAGCTTGTGGAAGACCGGACATCGAACCTAAAAGATAGTAAGAATAACGAAACTAGACTTAACAAAAAGGAATTAGTTGAAAGTGGGGTTTCTAATAACCTAGAGAAATGGAAATTACTTTTAACTAATTTATTAAAATGTAAATAATTAACTAAGGACGAGACGAGACGAACGAAGACTTGGATTAAAAAACAAGATTTGAAAGAATACCACCTAGATGAATTCCGATTGTGACTTATGGATTTGGTTTAGTTATTTTAAATATGATGGAACCAAGCTTCTAAAAATGTGAACCCTAAGAAACCTAATGGATCCCGGATCATTCTCCAGGTGTGACCAAGATGAATCCTAAAAGCACGTAATGAACTATTGGTTAAGTTAAATTACCTTTCGGTCTCTCCAACAATACTAGCATACCCTAATGACAATTAATCTCTCGATCTAATTGACACAATACATTATTATGCAAGGGGTAACATGTAGATGAAATATTGAACACAATTAACATGATAATCACTTAACTAGGTAAATATCCTCTAGAACCATTCAATTCCTAAATATTTAATTATTGAGACTAATTGTCTAACTCTTCTTTTTCAAGCTTAAGTTAGGTAGATTATTAAAGTTTCAATTCACGGTTTTACCAATCCTAATGATCACTACATCTAGCAAATCATTACACCAATCAAGAACACAAAGTAATTGAATGAGATACGAGAACTAAAAGATAATAAATCAACAATTCACGTAAGAACAAGATAAAACATGTATAATCAATACTTTAACAATCATCCTCATTCAACAATCCAAAAACATGCAATTGTTACTAGAATTCAAATCATCACAATATAACCAAAACCAATTCCACAATTGTCAATCTTTCAACATCTAACCCGAATTGAAGACAAAAAGCATACATTAACCGAGCACCCTTCGTGACTTGATCAACGATCCAATCTTCAATCTTTGCTTCTCCTTGGCTTCTCCAATCCTTCAAACCTCCAAAAGATGTTTTTAGAGCTAAGGGACAGCTGGAAGTCGAATTTTCTAACTAGGTTTCATAAGGTTTGTTTAACTAGCAAGAACTAAATATTCTCGTCTTTATGATCTACGAGTACCGCGCAGATGGTACCCTCCTCCTGCGCGTATCGCGAAGGAGGCTGTTATCTAGAAACTTTACGATGGCGATGGGAATGATTCAGATATGGCGGGTTTCGGGGCTTGCAAACCGATTCCAAACGAAAGTGTCTAAGAGGACTCACGTGATTGTTCGGGACCGGCCCAAGCTACCTCCACCTTGGCCGGCCCTAATCTATTTTAGTATAATATTTGTTTTAATTTTTATGATTCACTAGTTGAGACTTGTTCCTCGAGTTTAGGATTGCTATTTAACCTCTTTCTCTTTTATCTTTGAAACTTGGTTATTTGTTGATAATTAATAAAGTTTATTGTTTGGAGGATTCAAACGTGTTCTTGACATAGTTCAGGAAGTTACTGTTGACATAGATCAACACCGTGTGACCATCACGCTATCAAGTGGTAATCAGAGCCCTGTCGGATCATTACATATGTCAACGTCGATTCGCGGATAGAGGCAACAGTGATAATGAACGTGATCCACGAGATGTAGAAGAAATTAAAAGACTGCGCCAACAACTTTTGGATGCTGGATTACGACCGGCCAATGAAGGAAGATGGCGGCAGGAGAGCGATTCTGAACAAACTAAGGTAACGAATCGTAGTTTGGGTAATTTACTTCGTAGTTTGGTTGGGTATAAGCCAAAGCAGTGGGACTTAGTTTTACCTCAGGCTGAGTTTGCTTATAATCGTTTGTGTCATAAATCCACTAGGAAGAGTCCATTTTTTATTGTGTATGGGCGCAATCCTTTTACTCCTTTGGATTTAGCGCCTCCTACTGATATGTCTCACCTTAGTACCGATGATGATGTTCTAGCTGTTCAAATTCAGGAAGTCCATCATCAAGTTCAAGTTCAGATTGCTACACATAACCTGCAATATCAAGATGCTGCTAATAAACATTGGCGTTCAATTATTTTTCAGCCAGGGGATTTAGTTTGGATTCATTTGTGTCGCGACAGGTTTCCACGTGGTCGTTTTGGTAAATTGCATCCTCGGCGGATGGACCTTTTCGTGTGCTCGAGCGTATTAATCAATGCTTATAAGATTGATTTACCGGTTCACTACAAGGTTTCTGCAATGTTTAATGTGGCTGATTTGTCTCCCTATGAAGGTGATTTAGATGATGACGACTCGAGGACAAGTCATTTTCATGTCGGGAAGGATGATGGCGATGTGAATGATTTAGATATGACGGGTTTCGGGGCTTGCAAACCGATTCCAAACGTGTGACACCCCGCCCGGCGGTGGAAAACACCGGGTGCGTCAAGTGAATTGGATATCAATAGTACAATGCACATGGCACTAAACGCATATTTTAATATCATTTAAGTAATAATGTCGTGACATAACTGAAGCAATAAATAGTCTTAAACCGTAATAAAAGCTGACAATAAATAAGTTTATTTAATTCTAGGTCCAAAGCATCCTAAATGTCTTGAAGCCTAAAAGTCTCAAACTCCACCTGAAATACGTGTAAAATAAGTTAGCTAAAGAATTAGCTAGTGAGTAAAACACAGTTAATAGTACGTAATATGAAATCCGAGATCATTATAAATATGTTTCGCAATCTTATGTGTATAGCAATTGCATTATATATCTCAACCGTGACCATAGAAACACATAGAAACAAGTATCATAGACCCCGCAGGGTAACCTTTAGCAACAAGTCATAAGGAACCACTCATGTTACAATTACTGATAATTATCGTTTAACCGTCATTTAACCGTCTTGATATATATATTTTATCAATAAATGTTTAAGCATCAAAGAGACATAGCATCGTAGCAACAAGCATTACAAATAGTAACTAGTAACCAACACATAGAATCAACCATAGAATCGCCGGGTCTAATCACCTATCAGGCCATTAGTGTAGGTGGGCTTATCAGACCATTAGAGCTAATATCATACCGGTGGAAATTACAAGATAATATAAATACTATTGTCTAACACATAATTTTGCATCATGCGGCCAAACTGTGACATCTGCCCCAAACCCGAACCCGAATGCCCGACTTGAACCCGAAATTATCTATCTTTATTGTATTCGTATTTATTTCTCTCAAAGATAAAACGTATCGTTATTAAATATAAATAAATATGTCGGACCTTTATACTATTTCCCGTTTTTAATAAACGTCTACTAATTAAATACTAGGTGCAAAAATTCAATCTCAAAAAGATATTAAAGGGGATTTTATAAAGAGATTATATAAAATTTATTAAAGATAAATACTATTAAATCTCAAATAACCATTCAACGTCAACCGCAATATAATCATTCAAAAACGTTAATAATATAAACGTTATGGGTGAACTCAGTTAAGTAGCTAGTTAAAATAAGGATTATATTAACTTTGAGTCAAAAGTGTCAAATTTTAAACTAGTATTAAAGTATAAAGTTCAATTATTAAACAAACCAAATAGCAAGGACCAAAGCTGTAATTTATTTAATTGAATTAACCCAGCCCTCCAGACCCCCGTTTTTCCGGCCAAAGTCCGGCCATGCTCCGGCAGGTACCAAAAACCCGTCTTTAAACCATTATAACCAGATTAATGAACGGTAAAATGTCCCTTAGCCTGTTTCGGACTCAAATCTCTCATCAAATCAGCGTTTAATCAACTAATTCTTGGCTTTAATCGGTTTAAGGAAACGTATCTAAACCCAAAATCATTAATGCATCAACCAAACGCTTTTGCATCAATTAGCTGTAACTAAACCGTCTCCATGATTAATCTAAAGCAAATGAAACTTTCGACTGACACTTAATTGCTGTGAAATCGTCGAATCAATACCAATAACTATCAAAAATGAAACCGAACCCAAAATACCAATTCCTAAACATTTTGAAACAATTCAATCTAACTAAAGCAACCTCTCGATCCCCTCCAGCTCCTTGACATCACAATTTCAAAGAAAACACCAAGATTACAACGTTTGATTCCTTTCTTTACACAAACCTGCATCGCTCCAATCGACCATCAAGACACTGTTTTTATAAGCAATTGTATTGGGGCTTCCGTTTATCTAATCACGATGAATGAATCTGGAGTTTTAATTGGAGTGTAACAGCCCCTAGATGCCACTTTGATTCCATGAACGACGCATTTTGTTCATCAATATTCGGTGATCCAATTAGTTCGTAATCAAGTAAGTTTTTATACGAAAAATGATCCTTGTATGATCCTGATCAAAAGCCCTAAGTTTAATTTGGGTTTCAAGATTGTTTAGTCGATCAATTTGATGAAATCGTGTTCTAGGGTTTGTATATGGTTGGGGTTTTAGTTCAAAACAAGTTAAAAATCATTTTGTTTCAAAAATATTAACACTAATTGGGTCTGGTGTATTGGTTAAGCGATGGTTTCATTAATAAGTTGGTCACAGGTTCGATCCTTAGTGCATGCATATATTTTTATGTTTTTGTTGAAACAATTTAATAACCATTTTGTACCATTTCTTTTAAATCTACTACCAATACCATGTTATATATTTTATAAAAATGTTAGAACCTAATAAAACATATCAAAACCATGATTTTGTATGACTTAGTCTTTATAAAATTAATTACTACAAATATTGTTAATACTATAAAAATAAAGAGAATTATAAAAAGGTGTTTTAATACTTATAGTATACGTATAAAATTTTATAAATGCTAGGTTTATACAAATAAGACTTTTATGTGGACTTTTATTCTTTAAAGTTTTGTGTAAATGTTTTGAAGTATTTCTAATAAATATAAAATATTTTTGACATTATAGAAGTTATTGTTAAAAATATATTATTAAAATTCTAACGTTTATCAAAATAATTATTGTTACTACTATTGTTATCGTTTCGGAAAAAATGAATTTATATATTTTAGTCGTTTACCGAGAAACCCCAAATCATAATTCGAAACCCTAAAATTCCAATTTCCTTAGACTCCTATTGTTTCAATTCTAGTTTCGTATACAATGTTCTTTGCTAATTTAGGATTCTCATTTACTTAGGTGATTCTAGTATTTGGGAAATCCTCGGTTCAATTCATACTATTTACTATTTGTTTCGTGCCTGAGTTTCAAGGTGAGTAAATTCACTCCCCTTTTTACTTTTACATTTTGGGGCTGAAATGTGTTCTATTACAATACAATGTTTTCAATTTTCTATTCGTTTTCAAAAGAGATCATAAAATATGTTAATCTAGTTCGCGGCTTGATGCAATCTTATGTGGTAGTTTAAAGTAGTATATTACTTGTAATTTTCACCGGTACAATGTTAGCGCTAATGGTCTGACAAACCCACCTACATGTACAACAACGATAGGTGATTTAAACCCGGCGATTCTATACAATGGTTACTAGTTACTATACTGTAATGCTTGTTGCTATGCTACTATGTCCCTTCGATGCTAATACAATTTTTGATAACTCACACATCGAGACGGTTAAATGACAGTTATCACTAATTGTAACATGAGTGGTTCCTCATGACTTGTTGCTAAAGGTTACCCTTCGGGGTCTATGATTCGTGTTTCTATTCTATGGTCAAAGGTTGAGTAATATGATGAAATAGCTATGCATGTAAGATTGTGCAGCATATTATGATGATCTCGGATTTTCTATACTATTATTTATCAACTGTGGTTTACTCACTAGCTTTAAATAGCTAACTTTATTTTCACATATTTCAGGTGACGCTTGATATTGTTTTGCTGCTTTTGTCAAGACATAGGATTGCATTGGACCTAGAATAATAAAAAGACTATTGCATTTACTGTTTCGGTTTTATTATTCTTTTGTCGTTTTCATTTAAGACTCATGTTCTAAATTTACTATATCATTATTAAACTTAATAAATAAATACCATGTGCTTTGTTTACTATTGATATCCAATTCCAATGTCAGCCCGGTGTTTTCCGCCGCCGGGCGGGGTGTCACACAAACAAGATTAACACATCTAATGATCTCATTTTGAAAATAGAAACAAAAGAAAAGAAACCGTAGTATCATAGAAACACGTATTTCAGCCCCAAAAACGTTAACAGTAAAAAAGGGTGTGAGTTTACTCACCTTGAAATGCAAACATAGTCGGATCACTAGTAACGCAGCTAAATAGAACTGAGGGTTGCCCAAATATTAGTACCACCTAATTAATTGGGAAAAACCCTAGTTTAGCAACGAAGCAATAGTAACAAGAATCAAAAATCCGAGATCTAGGGTTTCGGAAATTCAGAATTAGGGTTTTGAAATTCAATTTGGGAATTAGGGTTTTGATACACGAATTGGGATTTAGGTACGAAACGAAATTCAATCTTCGTATTGTAAATATTTTACAAAAGTTCGTTTTAGTATTTTCTTTAAATACTTTAAATACTTGTATAAATACTTATAGCCTTAAAACATTATCATTTGCTGCATATATGTATTAAAAATTTACAAGTTAATTCTCAAAATATATATTTAACTTTTAAGGTGTTATTTAGGTTTTTAGAAAATATAGTTTAAATGTTTAAAATGTGAAATTAAAGAAAAAGGGGTAGAGAGATTCGAACCCCAGACCAACATCTTCAAAGCAAACACTCTAACCATTGAACCAGATCGTTTTTTTGTTAATCCACTTGATTTTTAACTATTTTATTCTTTATTAAACAGCAACACCCACATCAATACAAGCCCTAGATTCAAAGATCCATCCAATTCAATTTAATATGATAATCTAATCTCAAACGAACATAGGGCTTTTGATCTACATGTAATCACGGTCATTTTGGTATAAAATACTTACTTGTTGGTGAAGATTTGATACGGATTTAAGTAGGATAAGAACTCGACTTCTTTTTTTATCAAAATTTGTGAATCTGGAACGATATGTGATATAACTGGTGAGTTGGGAAGTTATAGATGAACAAGGGGATTAAAATGGAACCAGAAATTACCTGTAATGATGCTCCGAAGGTCGAGCGCGACTATGTCGCCGGAGAGAAGTTTTGGAACTTGTTTTTTTATTATTGCAGAGAAGAAATGAGGTGTGTTGGTGTTTTGGAATTGTAATTCGGCCACTTAGAATTGATTTGGAAGATCAATTCGTCAATTACGGGTTCAAATATGGAAGGAAAATTTTAGTTTTTTTAATTGAAATCAATCAAGATATTAGAGCTGTTAAACGCGTCTAAACACATTAATACGGGTTCGAAAATAGGTTAGGAACAATTTAAGAAGGTTTTCGCGCATTAAAATGATGCTTTGAACGCGTAATTGACCCTGTCGGAGAAACACGCTGGCCGGAAACGGCGCCGACAGCCTTGCCGGAAACACATGAAAAAGAAAGGCGCAGGGGGGTTGGGTTATATAATTTTTAGTTTTAGTCCCTGAGCTTTCGGTTGGTTGCTTATTTTAAGTTAATTGTTTTAATACAAGTTTCAGAACTTACACTTTTGGCCCAAAGTTAGTTTTTAACTTATATTAACTATCAAACTTAATTAAATTGAGACGTAACAGTTATATAAGTGACGTTTTTATAGTTTTAGCTCGTTTACGACATTAAGTGACTATTCCGAGATTTAGAGACGTTTTTGTTTAACAAGTTTTATTTAAATCTCTTTTATACACTATACATATATATATTTATATTGAGATTTAATTTATTATATCTTAGTAACAAATTGGTAAACGTAGATATTTTTGCAAGGTAAAAACGATCGATTAAATGAGATAAGGATAACGTAAAGTCCGACGTATTTATTAATAATCATAACGAACGTTACATTTTTAGAGAAAAATAAATACAAGTACATTAAAGCTTGATGACTTCGGGTTCAAATCAGGCATTTAAGATTCGGGTTTCGGGGCAGATGTCACAAAACGAAAGTGGCTAAGAGGACTCACAAGATTGTTCGGGACCGACCCAAGCTACCTCCACCTTGGCCGGCCCTAATCTATTTTAGTATAATATTTGTTTTAATTTTTATGATTATTTAGTTGAGACTTGTTCCTCAAGTTTAGGATTGCTATCTAAACTCTTTCTCTTTTACGTTTGAAACTTGGTTATTTGTTGAGAATTAATAAAGTTTATTGTTTGGAGGATCCAAACATGTTCTTCACATAGATTAGGAAGTTACTCTTGACATAGATCAACACCGTGTGACCATCACGCTATCACTTTATTTTCCTGCTCAATTTTCTAGCTCCAACTCTCCTCTTGTGCTCCACTTCATCCGTTTCACTCGTTTACGTCTCTTTTAGCACCCAAACACCTACAAAACCATCCTTTGATTAAGACTTATCTTGGAAACATAAAATATCTAATTAACTAACAAAACAACTAATTAATTAACGAATTCTAGACACAATTTATACTAAAAAAAGACGATGTGTTTTGCAACACATCAATTGACCTGACTGAAAGCGAGCTATATACCCTCACACGCCACACAAACAACATGGGAGATCACGTCCTATACTTAGACGCTATGATGGATCACTTCAAGACGGCCACATGAATAAGATGGATGAACAACACCAGGCGTAATGATTCGTTTCATTTTTATAAGGCAACCAAACATGACAATAGGATGGTAAGAATCTATTTCATGTTGTTCACCATTCCATTCTACTTCCTCATGCCAAACATTTCAGAGTAAATTTTCATTTTGGTCTTTATGTGTGTTTTTGGACACTTTGGTGTTTGGTTTTGTAAAAAAAATACCATTTTGCCATTTTTCCACTTCCGTCAACTTTTCTATTAGATCGTGTTATATGACGATATTAAACTATCATTTTAATCATTTTCCCAACTTCTTTCCGCCGTTTTAGTCATTTTGCCAACTTCTGCTATTTTGATCATTTTTCCAACAATTCGACAATTTTAGTCATTTTCTCAACTTTTATCTTTAAAAACCTTCTACACCTTAGGTAAAGCCACGCCAATCGCCCTACCATGACCACCCTCTTCCACTACACATCTCCCTAAAGAGAAATTGAATCTCTAACAAACAAAGAAGTAAACAGTGTTTAATTGAAGCTTCAAATCGTAATGGTTTGTCGGTGTTTAATTCAAGGTGATTAAGGGGAAGAAAATGAGGTGGCTTGGTGGTGGTGCCTGGTTGAGATGTGGACAGAGAAGACGGCCTCAATTTCTTTTAAAACCTTAGTTTCACCACCACAATTAGGAAACAACCTATGTAGACCACCAATTTAATTAAAAACAATGGAAGAAAAAGATCATCAACTCTTACCATTAGAAATCAAAACCAAACATGAATTTGAAGAATTGAAGACCATGGTTAATCAATGGGGTGTGGAAGATCTGAAATTGAATTTGTATTCTAAGGTTTTTTTTGTGGATGAGGGTGTGTAACGACGGAGAAGACGAAGAGTAAGAAATGAGAAGAGTAAGAAATGAGAAGAATTGAAGACCATGGTTAATCAATGAGGTGGTGTTTGTAGTATTATGGAGAAGAGTTGCTTGTTAATGTTGGATTTTATAATAATTGTCGAAATAATAATAATAGTAAGAAATGAGATATTTTGAGAACACCCACTAGTTGTGAGAACTCGTGAGAATCTTACTTTCCAAGTTTTTTCATAGTATTTTTTTTGCTCAAATGTTGCGTATATTAAAAACTAGAACCTGAAAAAAAAACGAAAATTTTAAAAAAGAAGTTCTCGTCATTAAAAAACATATATGTAACTAAAAAATATTTACAGCGAAAAAACGTTGGTGTAATTTATTACACCTATGTAATATGACGTAAATATTTTTACTAACATATACGTTTTTTAACGACAAAATATTTTTTTAAAGAAATTTTCTTTTTTACATCTTCTAGTTAGTAATGTACCCAACATTTGAGCAAAAGATATATTAAAAAATCGATTGGGAGAATAGGAGGTATAAGTTCTTAAAATTATCACAACTAGAGGGTGTTCTTAAATTACTCACTCCCATAATAGTAATACCATTAATAGTTATATAAAAATAATAACAATAATGATAATAATAATAATAAATTACCATTTTGGTCCCTGAAATATAAAATAATGTCATTTTGGTCCCTAAAATATAAAATAATTGCCATTTTGATCACAAAAATGTAAAATGACTATATTACTCTTGAAGTTAACGGTTAAATCTAACAGACCGTCAGAAAAGGATCAACATAACAATTTTTTTACAAACCAAACAACAAAATACAAAATATATGAACCCAACTCGTCTAATTGACACAAAATCAAGAAACAGAATGACAATTTACTCAGACTGTTGTTCTCGTACTTAGTTTCATTTTAATTTTGATTTTGATTTTAAATTCAATAATCACAAGCACAGTAGAGACGAAGTTTGTATCTAAATTACACCCGCTAAATAAACCAAATATTCAACCCCAAAACCCTAATTTTACTGGTTTATTTTCATCGAGGATCCTTTTCACATGGAGCTTGATTTAAAACTTTTCAGGCTTCGAATTATTTCAATTGATTATTACATGTCTTCGCCTATTCCGGACCTTGATTTCTGTTGCAGTAGCTTTCAAGGTTAGGGATGAGATTGGTACTGTATCGGTACCGAACCGGTACCGATACCGAAAATACCGATACCGAAAACATGGAAAAGTGGGTACCGGTACCGATACCGAATCTATCGGTACGGTACCGGTTCGGTACGGTACCGGTACGGTATAGGTACGGAACAAGTACTTTTAGGTAAATTTAAGGTATTGGTACCGAATCGGTACCGATACCGAAAATACCGATACCGAAAACATGTAAAAGTGGGTACCGATACCGGTACCGAATCTATCGGTACGGTACCGGTTCGGTACGGTACCGGTACGGTACGGGTATCGGTTCGGTATTTCGGTACCAAACGCTCATCCCTATTCAAGGTATCAATTGTTGCATGATGTTTGTGCTTCATCATAACTACACTTTAGTAGTTACAGTTACAGTTATATTTGTTGTGTTAATTATGTGACACCCCGCCCGGTGGCGGAAAACACCGGGCTGTCATAGAATTGGATATCCATAGTAAACAAAGCACATGGTATTTATTTATTACGTTTAATAATGATATAGTAAGTTTAGAACATCAGTCTTAAATGGATACGACAAAAGTAATAAAACCGAAACAGTAAATGCAATCGTCTTTATTAATTAAACTAGGTCCAAGGCAATCCTATGTCTTGGCAAAAGCAGCAAAATAATCATAAGCATCACCTGAAATATGTGAAAATAAAGTTAGCTACACAAGCTAGTGAGTAAAACCCAAATTGAATAGTAATAGTATTGAAATCCGAGATCAACAAGATATGCTGCGCAATCCCACATGTATAGTAATTTCGTAATATCACCCTACCAGGACCCCTAGAATAGAATAGCACACCAACCACAATAGAAACCATAGTATCTCGTTTAGCCATTTGTCATGAGAACCACTCATGTAATAAATAATGATAACTTTTAATAACCGTCGTTTACCGTCTCGATATATAAGTCATCATTTAGCAATTTAGGGACATGGCATAGTATAGCATCATAGCATAGCAACATAGTATAGCAACATAGCATCTCGACATAGTAAACATGGAATTAGAAAGGCCGGGTTTAAATCACCTATCGATGTTGTACAAGCAGGTGGGTTTGTCAAACCATTAGCGCTAACATTGTACCGGTGGGATTACAAAGCAATAAAACTACTTTTAACTAACACATAAGATTGCATCAAGCCGCGAACTAGATTAACATATTTGTATGATCTCTTTTAGAAAACGAATAGAAAACGCAATATAGTAAAAGACATATTTCAGCCCCAAAATAGTAAAATAGAAAAAGGGGAGTGAGTTTACTCACCTTGAAATGCAATAAGTATCGAACCGTTAGAAACGCAGCTAAAAAGCACCGAGGGTTGCCCAAACATTAGTACCACCTAATTTATTGGGAAAAACCCTAACTCAGAAACGAAACAATAGTAACAAGAATCAAAAGTCCGAGATCTAGGGTTTCAGATTTGGGATTTAGGGTTTTAAATCACAAATTGGGAATTTAGGGTTTTAAATCACAAATTGAGAATTTAGGGTTTTGAAATACAATTTGGGAAATAGGGTTTTGAAATATAATTTAGGAATTAGGGTTTTAAAGCGCCAATTGAAAATTAGGGTTTCAAAATATAATTTGGGAAATTAGGGTTTTAAAGTACCAATTGAAAATTAGGGTTTCAAAATATGATTCAGGAATTTAGGTACGAGATGTAGTTTGTGTTTTCGTATAGTATATATTTATATATATATATATATATATATTTGTTTTTATAAGTTTTAAACCCTTAGAATATATTTAACATAACATGGATATTATTTGGTTTATTTGAAATAAAGCCTAATGTTTAAAAGTATGTAAAAATGTGAAAAAAATAAGAAAAACAGGCCATGGGACTCGAACCCATGGCCATTGCATTCAACGTGCAACAACTAAGCCACCAGACCACTTCGACTTTTGTTTAATTAATCTGATTTTTAATTTTTTTGTATTGTGTTTACAAACAAAACCCATTTCACTCAAGCCCTAGATTCAAGAATCATCAAATTCGTTTAATCTTGTTAATCAAACCAAAAATCAACAGAGGGCTTTTAATCACCATTGAATCGTGATCATTTTGATATATGAAACTTACTTGATTGGTGAAGAAACGAGTTGATGAAACGATGAACAGGGTGCGACGGTTTTGAGGATTAAAGTTGAATTTGTGATGTTTTTGCTTGAAATTGGTTACACAGGAAACAATATCGTGCAATTTGGAAGAATTGTGTCGATTGAATTTGATTATGGTGAACCGTAGGCAGTCGAATAAGTTAGGAGTGTGTTACGAATTGTTTTGGTTAATTAGTTGATTAATTCGATGTGATTAATCCAATTGATTCTTACCAATGATTTCAAAACGAAGAAATGATCTGTGACACCCCGCCCGGCGGCGGAAACACCGGGCTGTCATTGGAATTGGATATCCATAGTAAACAAAGCACATGGTATTTATTTATTACGTTTAATAATGATATAGTAAGTTTAGAACATCGGTCTTAAATGGATACGACAAAAGTAACAAAACCGAAACAGTAAATGCAATCGTCTTTATTAATTAAACTAGGTCCAAGGCAATCCTATGTCTTGGCAAAAGCAGCAAAATAATCATAAGCATCACCTGAAATATGTGAAAATAAAGTTAGCTACACAAGCTAGTGAGTAAAACCCAAATTGAATAGTAATAGTATTGAAATCCGAGATCAACAAGATATGCTGCGCAATCCCACATGTATAGTAATTTCGTAATATCACCCTACCAGGACCCCTAGAATAGAATAGCACACCAACCACAATAGAAACCATAGTATCTCGTTTAGCCATTTGTCATGAGAACCACTCATGTAATAAATAATGATAACTTTTAATAACCGTCGTTTACCGTCTCGATATATAAGTCATCATTTAGCAATTTAGGGACATGGCATAGTATAGCATCATAGCATAGCAACATAGTATAGCAACATAGCATCTCGACATAGTAAACATGGAATTAGAAAGGCCGGGTTTAAATCACCTATCGATGTTGTACAAGCAGGTGGGTTTGTCAAACCATTAGCGCTAACATTGTACCGGTGGGATTACAAAGCAATAAAACTACTTTTAACTAACACATAAGATTGCATCAAGCCGCGAACTAGATTAACATATTTGTATGATCTCTTTTAGAAAACGAATAGAAAACGCAATATAGTAAAAGACATATTTCAGCCCCAAAATAGTAAAATGGAAAAAGGGGAGTGAGTTTACTCACCTTGAAATGCAATAAGTATCGAACCGTTAGAAACGCAGCTAAAAAGCACCGAGGGTTGCCCAAACATTAGTACCACCTAATTTATTGGGAAAAACCCTAACTCAGAAACGAAACAATAGTAACAAGAATCAAAAGTCCGAGATCTAGGGTTTCAGATTTGGGATTTAGGGTTTTAAATCACAAATTGGGAATTTAGGGTTTTAAATCACAAATTGAGAATTTAGGGTTTTGAAATACAATTTGGGAAATAGGGTTTTGAAATATAATTTAGGAATTAGGGTTTTAAAGCGCCAATTGAAAATTAGGGTTTCAAAATATAATTTGGGAAATTAGGGTTTTAAAGTACCAATTGAAAATTAGGGTTTCAAAATATGATTCAGGAATTTAGGTACGAGATGTAGTTTGTGTTTTCGTATAGTATATATTTATATATATATATATATATATTTGTTTTTATAAGTTTTAAACCCTTAGAATATATTTAACATAACATGGATATTATTTGGTTTATTTGAAATAAAGCCTAATGTTTAAAAGTATGTAAAAATGTGAAAAAAATAAGAAAAACAGGCCATGGGACTCGAACCCATGGCCATTGCATTCAACGTGCAACAACTAAGCCACCAGACCACTTCGACTTTTGTTTAACTAATCTGATTTTTAATTTTTTTGTATTGTGTTTACAAACAAAACCCATTTCACTCAAGCCCTAGATTCAAGAATCATCAAATTCGTTTAATCTTGTTAATCAAACCAAAAATCAACAGAGGGCTTTTAATCACCATTGAATCGTGATCATTTTGATATATGAAACTTACTTGATTGGTGAAGAAACGAGTTGATGAAACGATGAACAGGGTGCGACGGTTTTGAGGATTAAACTTGAATTTGTGATGTTTTTGCTTGAAATTGGTTACACAGGAAACAATATCGTGCAATTTGGAAGAATTGTGTCGATTGAATTTGATTATGGTGAACCGTAGGCAGTCGAATAAGTTAGGAGTGTGTTACGAATTGTTTTGGTTAATTAGTTGATTAATTCGATGTGATTAATCCAATTGATTCTTACCAATGATTTCAAAACGAAGAAATGATCGGTTTTAGTTAATGCAATTCATTGATTTGGTACGTTATGGACGATTGAGTTTGTGGGTATTGGAACCGGATTTTGATTTGCAATTACACCTTGATTTGAGCTAGTAAACAATGAATTGAAAGTGGTAACGTGCTCGAATCATGCTCACAATCGTTTCTGTGGTTTTAATTGAGTTAAAACTTGTTAAATCACCCAAAACACACACGCCGGAAGTCGGCATTTTCCGGCCACCTTGGCCGGACTTTTGTTCGCCGGAAATGCGGGAGAAACGGGTGGGGGGCTGGGTTAAAAGTGTAACTTGATTATTTACATAACAGCCCTTTCAGTTTGAGTTGTTTTAAATTAGTTATCATAAGTTTTAAATAATAGTTTGTAACTTGACAGTTTTAGCACAAAGTTAATTATTTATATCTTTTAACTAACTAACTTAACTAAATTGAAACGTAACCATTATTTAAGTGACGTTTTTATAGTTTTAGTTCGTTTACATCATTAAGAGACTATTTCGAGATTTAGGAGCGTTTTTGTTTAACATTTTTAATAGTTTTTGTTTACGAACTATATATATGTTTTGAGTTTTAATGCTCCAACAATATTTGTACGTGAATGTTTTGTGATGTAAATACGATTATTTAATTGAAACGGGTAACAACTTCGGGTCCGAGACGGGCTCTGGGTTCGGGTTTGGGGCAGATGTCACAGTCTCCCCTCCTTATAGAAATTTCGTCCCGAAATTTGCTCAAACCGAAGTAGAAGAAGATGAAGCAAAAAGATGTGGATACTTAACCTTCATTTGGTTTTAAATTCATGTTCACATTTTGAGTTTCAATGATCATTAACGATTGGTATCTGATTACGTTTGAGTTGTTTGACTTCACGGTCCATAATTTCTAATGGTCGTTCAATAATTGCATCGATTCATTATATGCACAATGAGATTTTTATCGGATAAGTACTTCTTTAGATTAGAAACATGAAACACGGGATGAACACTGCCCACTTCCGTAGGGAGTTTCATCTCGCAAGAAACTCTTGAGAATTCGATCAAATGAAAAAAATGAGCATTTTGATTGAGACACGATTTTTAATAACGGGGTTAACAAGTTATTTATTTTTAATTCGCTTTGTCTCATTGAGAATTGTTTAATTAACTCTTTTCACTTATAAGAGTTCGCTTGAACTATTTGTAAGTAGATTCGAATAAATCTTATTTGCTACTCAATATAGGAATAGAATAGGATACTAACTTGCAAATGAAATATTTTAAGTATATGGGTTCAGAATTATTCAAATGATCATCGAAAATAGTCGTAATTATTAGAATGTTTGAAACGAATTAAGTAACCTTACACATAATTGAGTGGCTTATATGCAATTAGTAAAACGAGTAAATAAGTCAAGTAAAAATAAGATGATTAAATATGCCCAGCCACACAAGACAAAACTTACTATGGTCCCCATGCACTAACTTTCATAATTCCGTGTGCACCCGTAATTACTTAAGTTTTTGCATGGACTCCATAGTTCATTCGATCCCGTGCGGGTCAGTGGTACACAACAATTTTTGGTTAAAATGATGATACGTATAGGTATTGATATCATACTTGATAGAAATAGTACTTGGGAAAATCATATTAAGATGATAAGTAAATTGATGATTCAGAAGAACTAACGTCCATTAAGTAGGCATTGCTCATATAAATAACTTTGTTTAACGATATAGATAGTTAAATTCGAGTACTAAGATAGTAACACTTAAGTTTGCGAAAATCGGCTATATGTGTGTAAGATGTAATTATCTAAGTTTTCTGATATTGACAAGTTCAGAAGCATTAGTTGATGGTGTTCATGTAATAATGTAGTTTATTGGGATCTTTAGAAAAATTAGTTTCATGAAAATTTGGTAATGCGGATAATCCAATATATAGTTCGAATGAATAGATCACTTAGTTCCAATTGGATTTAATTTCTAATGTGTTTGTATTTATATGACCAACAGCTTTAGGTAAACCAGATGTATGGGGTAAATAAGTTTATAAGAGATGATTTTTTTTTTATTTTTTTTATTTTTTTTTTTAATTGGAGTTTTAAAAGCTAAGTAAAAAGTTGAAGGTCTTAACCTTTACCATAGATAAAAGGATTGATTTGAAAACAAATGACATAATTTAAGTTGTAAGTACATGGTTTTGGTAAACAGAAGACATAGTGTTTGTTGCAAGTCTTTGTATCATATTTGAGAAAACGGGAAAATGTTTGTGTAAATATCTGACCGACGTTAGATTGACCAATCACTTTTTAAAGAAATCATTTATCACGAAATTTTATATGTACATCTATATATATATATATATATATATATATATATATATATATATATATATATTTTTGTTTGGGAAAATAAGAAAATTATTTTAATAGAATCGAATACCGTTAGTTTTACAAAGTCCATTGATTACACGTTGTGTTAGGGGGACGAGTTTTTTAAATGAAACACATTTGGTTTGGATTAGTTCATGAAGACTAGTTGCGTAGAATTTCATTGGTAGTCATATGTATAGATGAATTTAGTTGAATTAGTTCGAAAATAGCTGTGTAGTGAGTTCTCGTTAGGTTTGGATAACGAATTCATGGATAGCATCGTCTAGTTGCTTAACGAGTACTTGTTTTGATGGTTAGTTCATAATTTTGATAGTAGATTTATAGTTGTAATGATAGATTAGAAATTGGATTAGAATCTTATAGTTAAATGAGTAGTTATGAAACTATTTGAGTATAGAAGTCAAGTTGAAATATTTCGAGGGTAGACGTTCGATTCAAATGCATTAGCTTATAAGAATAGCAAAATCCGTTAACTTTTATTTAGTTATGGAATTTAGCCTTGACTATAGTTTAGAAATCATAACGAACCTTTGATTGGAGAGTCGATAGTTGATTTAGGATTAGAAGTACGACGTAGATTCGGTAATCGATATATGCATTATCTGAAGTTTTGGATAATTCGATTAAGATATGTCTTAGTTTTGAATTGGAATGTTTGGCTCACAATGGTGTAATTGTGCTATATGGATAAGCTAGCGAGTATATCGCATAAGTATTATTGTAGCTTAGAAAACAAATGGAATGATGAAACGTAGAATAACAAGGTTTTGTAGCAACATCTTTGACCGATAGAAACATCCGATGTAATAATAGCAACTCGTTCCACTTAGAATATCATAGAATCTTTTGAAACATACCATAGAAAATCACGTAGAAACTTTAGAAACTTTAGAAATTTCGTTTAAATGAAATAGTGATAGTACTTAGAACATCGTAGAATCCTTTGAACATATCATAGAAAATCACTTAGAAACTTTAGAAACATTAGTAAATGAAGTTGGAATATCATTTGAATCACTATAGAAATTCATAGAAATAATTATAAATCGTAGGGATGAAAATCATAGAATCATTAAGAAAATGAAATTTCATTGGCTTAGGAGTGTGTCTTGGTTTTGGACACTGATGACTTATCAAAGTGTTAAGTTCGTTTTCAACGTATTCGAGAAAAGCGTGCTTTAGCCTATAGGTTCACACTCATCTCGTACATCCCCAGGTAAGCATACAGGTCTCTTAAAGAGATTTATACGAAATGCTTTGCCTTAGACAGGATGTCCGTGATACAGGCGTTCCCCCTTCCAGATTGCACACGTTTCCCACGTTTCAAACTCACTTAAGATGATGACGAGATTCCACAAAGAGAAAAGATCCTAATCTTGCAGACGAGTCTCTTGTAGCTCCTTCGCGAAATCGGATAAGAAATGAGATTAAGAAAAGCATAGAAAAGGTTCGTAGAAGGAAAACAAATAAGTTCAAAAGAATTCCTGAGTACATCTATTTGCACTAAGGACTCTTAGGTTATAGTCTAGGTCGGTGTGTTTCTAATACCCTATCCTAGTTCCCTATAACCATGGCTCTGATACCAACTGTGACACCCCGCCCGGTGGCGGAAAACACCGGGCTGTCATAGAATTGGATATCCATAGTAAACAAAGCACATGGTATTTATTTATTACGTTTAATAATGATATAGTAAGTTTAGAACATCAGTCTTAAATGGATACGACAAAAGTAATAAAACCGAAACAGTAAATGCAATCGTCTTTATTAATTAAACTAGGTCCAAGGCAATCCTATGTCTTGGCAAAAGCAGCAAAATAATCATAAGCATCACCTGAAATATGTGAAAATAAAGTTAGCTACACAAGCTAGTGAGTAAAACCCAAATTGAATAGTAATAGTATTGAAATCCGAGATCAACAAGATATGCTGCGCAATCCCACATGTATAGTAATTTCGTAATATCACCCTACCAGGACCCCTAGAATAGAATAGCACACCAACCACAATAGAAACCATAGTATCTCGTTTAGCCATTTGTCATGAGAACCACTCATGTAATAAATAATGATAACTTTTAATAACCGTCGTTTACCGTCTCGATATATAAGTCATCATTTAGCAATTTAGGGACATGGCATAGTATAGCATCATAGCATAGCAACATAGTATAGCAACATAGCATCTCGACATAGTAAACATGGAATTAGAAAGGCCGGGTTTAAATCACCTATCGATGTTGTACAAGCAGGTGGGTTTGTCAAACCATTAGCGCTAACATTGTACCGGTGGGATTACAAAGCAATAAAACTACTTTTAACTAACACATAAGATTGCATCAAGCCGCGAACTAGATTAACATATTTGTATGATCTCTTTTAGAAAACGAATAGAAAACGCAATATAGTAAAAGACATATTTCAGCCCCAAAATAGTAAAATGGAAAAAGGGGAGTGAGTTTACTCACCTTGAAATGCAATAAGTATCGAACCGTTAGAAACGCAGCTAAAAAGCACCGAGGGTTGCCCAAACATTAGTACCACCTAATTTATTGGGAAAAACCCTAACTCAGAAACGAAACAATAGTAACAAGAATCAAAAGTCCGAGATCTAGGGTTTCAGATTTGGGATTTAGGGTTTTAAATCACAAATTGGGAATTTAGGGTTTTAAATCACAAATTGAGAATTTAGGGTTTTGAAATACAATTTGGGAAATAGGGTTTTGAAATATAATTTAGGAATTAGGGTTTTAAAGCGCCAATTGAAAATTAGGGTTTCAAAATATAATTTGGGAAATTAGGGTTTTAAAGTACCAATTGAAAATTAGGGTTTCAAAATATGATTCAGGAATTTAGGTACGAGATGTAGTTTGTGTTTTCGTATAGTATATATTTATATATATATATATATTTGTTTTTATAAGTTTTAAACCCTTAGAATATATTTAACATAACATGGATATTATTTGGTTTATTTGAAATAAAGCCTAATGTTTAAAAGTATGTAAAAATGTGAAAAAAATAAGAAAAACAGGCCATGGGACTCGAACCCATGGCCATTGCATTCAACGTGCAACAACTAAGCCACCAGACCACTTCGACTTTTGTTTAATTAATCTGATTTTTAATTTTTTTGTATTGTGTTTACAAACAAAACCCATTTCACTCAAGCCCTAGATTCAAGAATCATCAAATTCGTTTAATCTTGTTAATCAAACCAAAAATCAACAGAGGGCTTTTAATCACCATTGAATCGTGATCATTTTGATATATGAAACTTACTTGATTGGTGAAGAAACGAGTTGATGAAACGATGAACAGGGTGCGACGGTTTTGAGGATTAAACTTGAATTTGTGATGTTTTTGCTTGAAATTGGTTACACAGGAAACAATATCGTGCAATTTGGAAGAATTGTGTCGATTGAATTTGATTATGGTGAACCGTAGGCAGTCGAATAAGTTAGGAGTGTGTTACGAATTGTTTTGGTTAATTAGTTGATTAATTCGATGTGATTAATCCAATTGATTCTTACCAATGATTTCAAAACGAAGAAATGATCGGTTTTAGTTAATGCAATTCATTGATTTGGTACGTTATGGACGATTGAGTTTGTGGGTATTGGAACCGGATTTTGATTTGCAATTACACCTTGATTTGAGCTAGTAAACAATGAATTGAAAGTGGTAACGTGCTCGAATCATGCTCACAATCGTTTCTGTGGTTTTAATTGAGTTAAAACTTGTTAAATCACCCAAAACACACACGCCGGAAGTCGGCATTTTCCGGCCACCTTGGCCGGACTTTTGTTCGCCGGAAATGCGGGAGAAACGGGTGGGGGGCTGGGTTAAAAGTGTAACTTGATTATTTACATAACAGCCCTTTCAGTTTGAGTTGTTTTAAATTAGTTATCATAAGTTTTAAATAATAGTTTGTAACTTGACAGTTTTAGCACAAAGTTAATTATTTATATCTTTTAACTAACTAACTTAACTAAATTGAAACGTAACCATTATTTAAGTGACGTTTTTATAGTTTTAGTTCGTTTACATCATTAAGAGACTATTTCGAGATTTAGGAGCGTTTTTGTTTAACATTTTTAATAGTTTTTGTTTACGAACTATATATATGTTTTGAGTTTTAATGCTCCAACAATATTTGTACGTGAATGTTTTGTGATGTAAATACGATTATTTAATTGAAACGGGTAACAACTTCGGGTCCGAGACGGGCTCTGGGTTCGGGTTTGGGGCAGATGTCACAAATTATATTGTGAATGGATAAAGGCGATGGTAGAGGTGGAAAGTGGGTGGTGGTAATGGATGATGGTGTTTAAGCCTCTAAAGACCTTAGAATATCTTAATTAGAAGTGGTTGGTCCAAGTCTGCACCAGAAAGAGGTCGCGCAGACGATTTTTAATGAAACGTCTTTGTAAAAACAAACAGTCTGCAGATGACAATATCTGCGCGTGGTCTGCGCGGTACTAACATAAGAGTCTGTGTAGACCTTTTCTGAATAACAAGCAGACCTAAAACTACTAGCCCTTTGTTTGTTATTAAAAAAGTTTGGTGGTGTTTGGTATACAATAATACGATACAGGATGGAATGACCCATTGCGAGAGAATGAAAAGTGTGTGTTTGGTTTACTAATGGAATTGAACCACCTATTACCTCAAGCAATCTCATTCGCTCTAAATACCCCAATAATACTCCATCCACCGTCATTTTCTATTTTCATTCTTTCAAGGAACAAAAATATTTTTTTTAATTCATGAATAGAATCATGACCTGACCCATGCCCCAAACCTTGACCCGACCCAAGACCCGTTGATACGACCCATATCCTGATCCACACCTCGAACTATAAGTCGACGCATGAACCAAACCATGACCCAACCCATGAATCGATTCATAATCCAATCCATGAATTGAATCGTGACCTGCCCCGTGAATTAAACCATGTTCCAGTCTTCACCTGACCCCTAACCTAACCTATTCCTCGAACCATGAGTTGTCATATGGTCTGACCCATGACCCAATCCATGAATGACTCATGCCTTTATTCATGCCCCAACCCATGACCTGACTTACATCCTGACCCATCTCTTGAACCATTACCCAACCCATGGCCCAAACCCAAGACCCACCCCATGAACTGCCTCATGACTGGACCCATAGCTTGAACCATAAACCGAACCATGACTCTTACCCACGACCCAAACCATGAACCATCCCATGATATGACGTATGCATGTATTGACTTCGTCTAGAACTATGACCAGATCCATGGTTCGAACTAGGACCTGACTTATAACCATGACAAAGTAATTTGATCATTCTTAGAGAATTGTATTTTGTTAATTTGTCTTTTCTCGCATATAAAAAACATGAAGTAATGATTCGTTTCATTCTTATAAGGCAATCAAACATGACAATATGATGGTAAGAATCTTTTTCATATTGTTGCCCATTCCATTCCACTACCTCATACAGAAACTTTTAGAGTAAATTGTCATTTTGGTCCTTGGGTTTGTCATTCGACAGTTTGGTCCTTTTTGCCACTTCTGTCAACGTTTTCTGTTAGATTTGTGATAAAGGAAAAAAAATATCCTTGTTTATTAAAGTGTCATTTTATTATTTTTTTCTAACTTCTTTATGTCATTTTAGTCATTTTTCCAACTTCTATTATTTTGATCATTTTCCCATATTTGGCCATTTTACTCATTCTCTCAACTTTCATCTTTAAAACCATCTATACCTCAGGCAAAGTCATGAAAATCACCCCTACCATGACCACCATTTTCCATCTTACAACGCCCGTAAAGAGAAATTGAATCCCTAACAAAAAAGAAGTAAGCAGTGCTTAATTGAAGCTTTAAACCGTAATGGTGTTGGTGTTTAATTCAAGGTGATTATGGGGAAGAAAATGAGGTGACTTCGTGGTGGTGGCCGGTTGGGAGGTGGACGGAGAAGGCGACCCTAACCTTTTTTAAAACCTTAATTTCACCACCACAATCAGAAAATAACCCACGTAGAACAACAATTTAATTAAAAACAATGTTTCAACAATATGAAAAGGGGGTGGCGGCACAACACCTAAGGGCCAAGGTTTTGTCTTTAATAGGCTAGGTTTTGCTATTCAAAAGGGGGTGGCGGCACAACTTGTTGCCCGTTTACCTGCCACTTTGCTGTAAATTCTTTAATGTCAATGTTAAAAAATTATTCTATTTTAAAACAATGGAAAAAAATATCATCAATTCTTACAATTAGAAATCAAAACCAAACATGAATTTGAAGAATTGAAGACCATGGTTAATCAACTGGGTATGGAGATCTGAAATTGATTTTGTATTTGATAAGGTTTTTTTGTGGATGAGGGTGTGCAATAATGAAAAAGACGAAAATAATAATAATAATAATAATATAATAATAATAATAATAATAAATTATCATTTTGGTTCCTGAAATAAAATGATTGTTATTTTGTTCTCAAAAATGTAAAATGATTATGTTACCCATAGAGTTAAGGTTATATTTAACAAACGTTGGTAAAAAGATCAAAATAACAGTTTTTTACGAAAATCAAACATCAAAATGACAAAAAAATAATAGTCAAAATGATCCAATTAATACAAAACTAGCCAAAATGATCGAATTGATGCACAAACTAGAGAAAAGAATAACAATTTAGTCAAACTTTGATTTAGTTATTTAATTTAATAAGCACAAACTTATAATTCATGCGATCTATGTGATTAATTAACTGCCTTGCACCAACCCGTTCTAAAAAAAATTAACTCTCCCACAAAACTTACAAACCAAACAAGCACAGCGCAGAGACGGGTTTCATTTCTGTTGTTCCCGTCATTTTGATTTTAAATCCAACAATCATCACAAGCACAGTGTAGACACGAAGTTTGTATGCTAATTACACCCGCCATATTATAAACCAAATCTTCATCCCCAAACCCTAATTTTATTGACAGCTTTATTATCATCCATGGAGCCTGATTCGAAACTTTTCAGCCTTCGAATTGTATCAATTGATTATTACATGTCTCCACCTATTCCAGACCTTGATTTCTGTTACAGTAGCTTTCAAGGTATCAATTGTTGCATGCTTGACATTAGTAGTTAAAGTTACAGTTACAGTTATAGTTGTTGTGTTAATTATAGTTGTGAATGGATAGGTGGCAAAGTGAATGAAGTTCCTGTTATTAGAGTATATGGTTCGACACCAGCTGGTCAGAAGACTTGCTTGCATATTCATCGAGTATGATCTGTGACCTAAATGCTTTATAGCTAGTTTTTTTCTTCTATGTGCATGCAGTTGACAATGTAAAATCAAGTTCAGTTTTCTGATAATGTTTTTGTTGTCACCGTATTGATTGTGATGCAGGCTTTACCGTACCTATACGTTCCTTGCTCCGATGTAGTTCAACAACCAAAGCAGGAAGGTATTGCAAATGTTCTTAATTTAGTTTCTTGGTTGTTGGAATATATTTCTGTGTCTTATAGGATAGAGTCATCTTACTCGCCCTGGACGCTTTTATGAACGGGATGGGATATTACTAGCTATGTTGAATGTAATTTTTAATTTTAGATTTTAGAATATTTTTCGCAGATGTGATCTAAAGCTGTATGAATGATCTTTGGAACTTAGAGTTCTGTTTACTGGCACCCTGAAGGCCTGAATCAGTATTAGATAATATATTAATCATTATGTTAAGCAGCGGCTAATCGTTACCTTTGAGTATTATGATTCTTAGCTTTTGTTATAACGAGAAAGGGATTCTTGTTCCCTTTTTGTTGTTAGCCCAGATTTGCCATTGCTTTTAGCTAGATTTAAAATGGTTTTTTTATGATAGCTAATAACATCTTGATTCTTTTTAAATAATCCTTTTGCTTAGGTGATGCTTGTGTTCGATTGCTATCTCATGCTCTTGAGAAGGCACTGAAGGTATATTTTTGTCTGATAAATGTGTATTTGCAGCTTTTCATGTTAAATTATAGGTACTGGTATTGATTACTTAGTTATTCAATCTCACAGCTTAAAGGTAGTTCTGGTTCAAAACGTCAGCATGTGCATGGCTGTAGTCTTGTCCAAGCAAGAAGGTTTTATGGTTACGATGCATCTGAGCAACTGTATGCAAAGCTTTACCTGTATCCTTTTATTCCTACACTATATATTTATTATTACAGTTTTTGTTTTCTTTTTTCATGGCTGTTTTGCTTTACTATTGTTTTCTTTGTACAACACAAAATATCTGTATATCCGTTTTGCCATTTCTATAATCATTTGTTGGATCTTGCTCGTGTTCCTTTTTTTTCTTCCCCCAGTATCATCAAATATATAGATCTTGCTGTCCAGTTATGTAAAATAATAGGATATGGTGCCTTTTGGTTGCCATCTTATTTCCTCTTATTAGTTGCTGCCTGGACGCTCAATTCACAAGCAGCCTAATTTCTCTATTTGTTGGTCATTAGCATGTTCACAAAGGGTAGTTTCTTATATACACTGGGATTATGATCATCCTCCTTGAATGTGAAGAAGTATCTTCAAAATTCCTTCATGGTTTATGTTAGTTTTCTGAATATCTTGAACAAGTAATTATCATAAGAATTGAAGATAGTGATCTCTCTTTCATTAGGATGGTAATAGTTAGATGCCTGCTCTTTATTATTCTTTTTCCCAAGCATTCATTCATACTACATTGAGTTATGCTATTAGCTCCTTGACAGAGATCAAAGATACCATCCACAGGATGTCTCGCGGGCTGCAAAACTTCTTTTGGTAAACATTTGAAACTTCTATATGTTTCCTCTGTCTGGCTTTTGTACTTCACTTGAACACTGGCGTATATTGTATAATTTCTGTTATGCTTTGCTTGTTTCATTTAAATTTTGGTTAACTATATGTTTTATATGTATGTATAATGCCACTTTTAGGTGCCAAATTGTTTTGGCTTTATTTTCTTTGGAGAAAGGGTGATACAGTCACACACTCACACCATCCATGTCATTAGTTTTCTTATATCCTGACCGTAGTATTGCGTATGTCAAGGCTATAATATATTGAGAATTCTTATTATCTCTTGATAGTGCCTCACTCCTAAATAAAAGAAACTCCTCTTTTTATAACTTATATTTCTAATCAGTCTACTAATGGCGTCCCATTTCTTAGGGTGGTGCAGTTCTTGAGAAGTGTTTGCAGCCTCATGAATCACATATACCATTTCTTCTCCAGTTCTTGGTAAAAACACTTGTGCTAATACACTTCAGTATATAAAGTGTGTTGGGCTCCTTATGCATATGATTTTAGGTTATTGTTAGCGTTCTGTTATCATTTGTAATTTCATCATTTAATATACTGTAATATGTTTGGTTTTTTTCCTATTAAATCAGTTCTTTTCTTGTTTCTTTCAATAATGCCTGTTTTTTATTGATCAACATTTTTAGGTTGATTATAATCTGCATGGAATGGGGCACCTGCATGTATCAAAGATGAGATTCCGCCATCCAGTACCACATGTTTTCACTAAGAAGTCGAATAACGCTGGGCAACATAAACAGCAGATGAATAACTCCTTTGTGGCTACTAACTCTAAGGTTATTGTTGTTATGATGCATAAGTTTATGGTTTTTAGTAGGGGTGGCAAGATGGGTGTGTTGGGTAGCGGGTCAAAGCAGGATGGCTTGGTTGGGTTGACTCACAAACACTTATAATATATTTTAAGCAGTTAGTGTGTTAGTATCATGGTTACTAAAAATTCTATTAGAAGATTAAATATGTATGACTTTTTTGTAGTTAGGATGCTGTATGCATTAAAATAGACTTCAGGCATTTTACATGTTCCAATTTTAGGTAATTTGTTTGTTCATTTATTTGAGATAGAATACAATCGAATTGAATCGTTCACAAGTAAATGGATTAAATTCACACATTTTGTTTTTGGATACACATGAACATGATGGCATGAAATATGAATATATGGTATTCTCACTTGGTTATGTTAGAATCAATCAGGCAGATTCAAGTGGTGATGTTTCTCTAAAGCCACCAGTCTGGCTGTCATCCACCATTCCCGACACCTGGATGTGGCATTTCCCGAGTCAAGATTTGGAGGATAACATTGCTAAACGGCAGAGCGTCTGTGAACTTGAGGGAGATGCTGCTATTGATGGTTAGTTGTATTTTAGAGTCTTTCAGTTTTATGTAGTATCCTAGAACATGTTCATGACTGATAATGCTAATTTGAATTTTGGCAGATATTCTTAACCAACAATATAAATTGTACTCATCACTTTCACAAACCCTTTCTGATGTTAGAATGGTTCAGTCACTCATACCAATTTGGGAGGTCTTGTTCAATCTTATTAACATGCTCTTATTTCCACCCAGCCATAAGTTATTACTTTTCACATTAATCTTCATTGTTACAGGAATTTGAGAGGACTGGGATGCATATGGAAACCATATCATCTGATCCTGAAAAACCTAGCCCGCAGGATGTTTTGAGTGCTTTGTCAAATACAGTTGAGTTTCAAAACAAGCTATTCGAATTTTGTGATACAGGAAATTCTTTACCTTGTACTCCAGTCAATATTGATCCAATGCATTTACAATCTGTAAGATCTGCAAGTGATGGAAGAGATGTGGTTGAAACTAGTAAACATATACACTTGTCAAACAAAATGGAATTTGTGTTATCACAACCTCACCTTGCTGCAGAAGATCCTGAAGCTTGGAGGCTTCTAAATTGGCTAGCATCTTCTCAAGCTGCAGAAGATATAAACTCTGATGACGAACTTAGACGGGAAACCATTTTAAGTCCATTAATGCCTGCAACAACGATTAATGAGGTACTGGAAAAAGCTGATATGGAATTTTTAAGTGCATCCCAACAAGAATGTCAAGACATCCTCGATTCTGTTCAAGATTCATCTGATATAGAATGCAAAACTAAAAGTGAAACCTCTGCTACAGCTCTTGATTGTAATTATCATACCCCTCTATTATCATCAAAGGAAGAGATCTATCAAGTGGATAGTAAAAAACCTATCTATCATACTAGGAAAACATCTAAGATGGAGAAGAACAAAGGAAAGCGTCCATTTTGGGGATCTTTGCCTTTCTGTTCCACTGAAAATGCAAATGATGGTCAGTCAATTGATGTCAAAGTTGGTAAATGTGAGGGTGAACAAAATATTGGTACAGTAACTTGTGCAGGAAGTACAATCGTTGAAAGCTCTGTTCGGGATCTGATGAGAAGAAAACGTTATCATCGAGGCGAGCCTCCAAAAGCTCACATTTATCATGATGTAAAGGGTACGCCGGATAGTGAATCTAATGAAAGTATCGTATCTTCCCCTAAACAAAGGAGTGATCAGCAAGACGTCAGTCCTACCGGTCCCAACTTGACATATGGACTCCCCGCCATTAGATCATCGTCAACACTTACCCCTGGTCCAGATGGGGATAAGGCTGAAGAAAGTGGTCTGGATCTTGCTCCATGGCTTCTTTCTTAACTAGTCTAAATTGGCTTGTGAATTGATCAAGTCTTGATGTGGTCCTATCTGATCCAGTCGGCTGTGTAAATTTAAGGGTGAAAAAAAAATCCATTGATCCAATAAGCAATCCATTGGTTGACCCATTTAGACAGTTAATAAGTGGTTCCATGCATTTAAATAGTATAAGTGGTTTCCTTTTTTTTTAATGCTAAGTTCCCACTTTATGGTTCAATATGATTTATTTCAAAGAAATATTATAAACCACACTAGTTTCCTAATATTAAAAATTGTAGAAAGATGTGTTGGCATTTTGACGTGGTGAGGGCGGTTAGTGAGAGGGTGGGCGGTTGAGGGGAGTGGTTAACAAACTCATATTTTAAGGGTTGATTTTGATTTGGCTTATGATCCTTCAATTTAGGGAGAATTTCATATATCCCCCTCAACTTTTAAAAATACGTATTGTGTACGTATATATTTAGCAAGTTTTGTGGTTAAACAAAATTAACCCTATTTATTTATAGTAGTTGGGTCATTGCGATTCATATTAGTTGGGTTATGGGCTAGATCAGATAATCAGTCGATCAAGATTTAGATCTGACTCCATTGCACACCTAGTTTGCCTATCTATATTTTTGAGGGAGGGTTGTTCTAATTTCATACCTCTTACTGAATGTTCCTGCTACCTTGAGCTATAGTAAACACTTTAAGGATATATTTCAATATAGATATCACTTTCTCTACAAGTTTTGTTGATGTTACCTCAGAATTGTTTGATGAAAGTGATGACTGATGTATTTTCTGTATCATGTAGTTGAGGATAAAGACATTGATGTGTGTCCCCCTTCGGTTGATGGGGATTCTCAAGAAGTAAAACACACTGATTCTAATCTAGATGACTCCATTTCTCATCAAGAACAATCCATGAGTACTTCTACGCACTACCATAATGATGGTTCCTATATATACCCGTTGACTCCTGCATTTTTACCTCCATCAACAGATGAGGTTAAAAAATGGCTGCTTCATAATGAGACTAGTACTGGTGCGTTTTAGATGAAGGTTTATAATTAAATAAGAACTGTTCTTATATTGACTCTTTGATGTTAGATGTGTTGAGTAACAATCTAAATGCGTTAACAGGAGAACATCTATCACCAAAGGGTAACGATTGTTTATATTGTTTACATGTGACAAAACATTAGATATGCACAGTAATTGTTTAACTTTTGCAGGTTCCTCTGGCCTTAGAATGGATTCACAAAATTTTTCTGCTGACATGTGTAATGAGCCTCTTGTGAGCTCGAGTTCAATCTCTAGCACTAAAACAAATTTGGATCATGCAAAAAAACTAGACCAGGAAAGCCATGCTATGAGACCAAAAACATGTTCCCCTGGATTGCCCTCAGTTTCACTAGATATCTCTCAGTTATCCGGCCCTGAAGGAAAAAAACTTACTCCTTTGAGTCAGGCAGGCTTTAGGGATCCTGCAAGCATTGGTGCAGGACAGCAGCTGACCATGTTTAGCATAGAGGTTCTTTTTGTTTCTCTTTGATATTATCGTGCCAAGTTGAACAATATGCCCTTTGTTTGCATCAAGGAAATGATTGTTATGTGGACTAATGCAACACTTACTGGCAGGTACAAGCAGAATCTAGAGGAGACTTGAGACCCGACCCTCGATTTGATGCCATCAATTTCATAGTGGTTGTTATCGAGGAAGATGATGAGTCTGCAATCAGTAGTTATGTCCTCTTGCGCAGTGAGATGACATCTGTTAGAAGGTACACCATTTTTCATTGCTTATAGATTCCACTTTGCTTAGAAGATAAAAGTCCAGAATATTTGAGTCAGTGTATTCAAATAAAGTTTCTAGAAACGATCCGTTGTCCTTGAATGAGAGGGAAACCCACTATGAGTGCATTAAACTTAAACATGGAATTAATTCATGAAAAATATTGGAACTTCACATCATCTGGTCCTTAGACATGAAAAATAATTGTAATTGAATTTGAGCTTCCGAAGACCATTGTTTCCTAAAGCTTGTTGAGTGCTTTTTTTTAATTACAGGGAAAGATTATTATCAAATGTTGTTTATAGTTATAGACCTTTCTATGTGTAACATGAGATTTTGCTGCACAGAAATATGGATGGTGTAAATGGTTGCATGTTTATAACTTGCAACGACGAGAAGCAGTTGTTCAGTGAGTTTATGAAAATCATTTGTAATCATGACCCTGATATACTAATGGGCTGGGATATTCAAGGTGGTTCACTTGGTTTCTTAGCTGAAAGAGCTGCATTCCTTGGAATTGGATTGCTTAGTAAAATATCTCGAACACCAGCACAACCAATTTCCAATGCGGAAGTTTCAGATGTTCCAGATAAAGTAATGACGGGTGATGTGCTCCCTGAAGCTGTTGATTCTCAAACTGATGTGCCAAGTGATGCAATCATTGAGGATGAGTGGGGCCGAACTCATGCAAGTGGGGTCCATGTTGGTGGTAGAATTGTCCTTAATGTTTGGCGCCTGGTTCGTAGTGAAGTTAAGCTTAATGTGTACACAGCTGAAGCAGTGGCGGAAGCAGTTCTTAGACGAAAAATTCCATTTATTCATTACAGAACATTGACAAAGTGGTTTGCTAGTGGTCCTGCAAGAGCACGATATCGGTGTATAGAATATATTTTAGAGAGGGGAAAATTGAACTTTCAAGTGATGAACCAACTTGATATGGTATGTGTGGAGGAAATGAGCACTTTCTTATATTTTTACTGGAGTTCAACTGTGATGTATTCATGTGTTTGAATAGGATAAATTCGTACTGTATTTTCATATAATGTAGTGAATTACCACTTGTGTCTATGCAGATAAACAGGACATCAGAGCTTGCCCGTGTATTTGGTATTGATTTCTTTTCTGTCCTTTCCAGAGGTTCTCAGTACCGTGTTGAATCTATGTTAGTGAGATTGGCACACTCACAAAATTATCTTGCAATTTCTCCTGGAAGCCAACAGGTTTTTGTTCAACTGACATTTGTCTAATCTGTCTCTATCAAAAATTCAAAATTCAGTCTGCATTTTACTTTGGTTTTCTTGTCGTTTTTTTTTTTGGTCTGGTATATTGACAGTTACTAAGGTAATTGTTTGTGATCTAGGTTGCTTGTCAGCCAGCAATGGAATGCTTGCCACTTGTTATGGAGCCAGAATCTGGATTCTATGCAGATCCAGTCATTGTTTTAGATTTTCAGTCTCTGTATCCATCAATGGTCATTGCCTACAATCTCTGCTTCTGTACATGCCTTGGAAAAGTTTCACCTTCGAAGCCAAATACGCTCGGAGTTACTTCATATGCACCAGACCCAAAAAGTCTACGGGCATTGAAGCATGAACTTCTACTTACTCCAAATGGTGTAATGTATGCGCCTTCAAAGGTAATGTTCCTTCAACCTTTAGCTAAATGAAATGACCGTGTTATAATGCGTTATCGTGCTTGCTACTTAAAGATTTTTTGAAAATTAATTTATTCCACCTTCATGATTCAGGTCCGGAAAGGTGTACTCCCTCGATTACTTGATGAGATATTGTCAACGCGTATTCTGGTTAAGCAGGCAATGAAGAAGTTGTCACCTGCAGATAAAGTACTATATCGGGTATGATATAACTAACTATTATTATTAAAGGTATTCTCTAGTAAGCTGTTGAACAAATTATGAAAGCACTTGGGCAGTCAGCATGCATGCTTTAATCTTTGTTTCAGATTTATAATGCAAGACAGCTTGCATTGAAGCTAATAGCAAATGTGACGTATGGGTATACAGCTGCTGGTTTCAGTGGTCGTATGCCTTGCGCTGAACTTGCAGACAGCATTGTTCAGTGTGGCCGTAGAACACTTGAAAACGCTATTTTACATGTGAACACACATGATAAGTGGAAAGCTAAAGTTATATATGGTGATACTGACAGGTATTTTTTTATTTTAGTCTATTCATAACCAGCCATAAAATAAACAAACAAACATACCCAGTAAAGTTCCACATATAGTAGGGTCTGGGGAGGTTGAGATAAGGGCAACCATACCTCTACCCCAAGGAATAGAGAGGTTGCGCCAAGAGAGGCCCTCGGCTCAATTCATAACCAGCCGTTTAGAATGTAAATCATGTAAAAGGTTTAGTTGTTTTACAGCATTAGAGGCTATAAATTTATTTTGAGATTTTTTCATAAAAGTAAAGGCTGAACTGTTTCCTCTCTGCCTAAATTTTTGGAATTTTTCTATAAAAATGGAGGGTGAAACAGTTTCCTCTATTGCACTGGTTTTATCTCAGTCATGTTGATTGCTTCTACCTTGTGTTGCAGCATGTTTGTACTCCTGCCAGGACGTTCTGTGAGTGAAGCATTCCGAATTGGAAATGAAATAGCATCCGCAGTAACCAAGATGAACCCTAGTCCAGTTGTACTGAAAATGGAGAAGGTGTACCATCCTTGCTTTCTTCTTACAAAGAAGAGATATGTTGGTTACAGTTATGAGAAGCCTGACCAACTCAATCCTGTCTTTGATGCTAAAGGTATTGAGACCGTACGCAGAGATACATGTGCAGCTGTATCCAAGACAATGGAGCGTTCCTTGAGAAACTATTTTGAAAATCAGGAGATTAGTAAGGTAAGGTTCGTCATTTATTATTATTTTTTATTTCATTATTTATTTAGCATTTATTATTTAACTCAATGGATGTTATGCTCTCATGAGGCTTAAACCTGTGACCTCAAGTGAAGTTATTTTGTTATCAATGAGCCACAATCACTTCTTAATAAACAGTTAGTTTGTGTTATTTTGATTTGAGGTTCTTTTGTTATCAATGAGCCAGAGTCTAACTAATAAATAGTTACCTAATTGGATAGTTAGAAACAGGGCTATGGGAGCATATCTTCATATGAAGGTACAAGTGGCATAATGGGTGAATCTCATCTGGGTAATGGGTCAAACGAGTAATTTTTCAGTGGTTGAAACATCTAGGGTTAACCTGAAACACTAAAATAGTTACTTTGTCTATCATAAGTTCATAACTATATATGTTAAAATTGCACTCTCTAATTTAAGGTAATGTTTGTAAAGTAGAGAGCTTAAAGTCTTAAACATATATATGGTTATTATACAGGTGAAATCATACTTGATACGTCAATGGTCACGCATTTTATCCGGTAGAGTTTCAATTCAAGATTTTATTTTTGCAAAGGAGGTTCGCTTAGGTACATACAGTTCACGTGTTTCTTCCTTACCTCCATCAGCAATAGTAGCTACCAAAGCAATAAAAGCCGATCCTCGGGCTGAACCACGGTATGCAGAACGAATACCTTACGTAGTAATTCATGCTGAACCCGGTGCAAGACTAGTTGACATGGTCGTTGATCCAATGGAACTCTTGGCAATCGATTCACCTTATAGATTAAACGACTTGTATTATATCAACAAACAGATAATTCCAGCATTGCAAAGAGTGTTTGGGCTTGTTGGAGTTGACATAAGGCATTGGTTTCTGGACATGCCCCGGCCTGCTAGAGAATCTGTTGGGAAAAACCAGTCTTATGGTCCGAATTCTATTCGGACCAGGATCGATTACTATTATCTCTCTAAACATTGCATCATGTGTGGAGAGAAAGTCCAGGCATCTACAGCACCTTTATGTGGTAAATGTTCAAAAAACGAGGCTGCTGTTGCAGTTACTGTTACCGCAAGGACCTCCAAAATGGAAAGAGAGATTCAACACCTTGTTGCTGTAAGTATTACATTTTAATATTTTTACGTGTGCTGTTGATAGAACCCAACAAAATAGATTACAAGATGATAGACCCGATTCGAGATGGGGAATCTCCTAGACCCAATTCGAGATGGGGAATCTCCTAAACTTTACTAAAACAAGAACAAGTATTTAAAAAGCAAACATTGATGATTGATGAAGCAATTACTTCCCTCTACCCATTTAGTTCCCCAACTTTTCAACTCCATTCATCTCTTTACATCCCCATACTCAAGATCAGGGTTGACCGGGTCAAATCCAGACCCGAAAATAATGCGGATATGCTTCATAGAAGCTGGGTTCGTATCAATACATTCCACCAGGAGAATCGACTTGTCCTCAAGTCGAGAACGTAATTGTTGTGCCACGCAATAAGCCATTCAAGTGTTGGTTGACCCACTTCATAGACACGCTGCGCAAAAAAGTATTGTGCTTGATGGTCTAGGCTTTGTTGTCTACAAGGCTGGAAACTATGGTGCCAAGCAATAAGCCACTCAATTTTAGGTTGACCCGCATCATAACCCCATCTATGAACCAAAATGAAATACGGTTGAAGGTTTATTTCTGTGTGTTTCAGATTTGTGTGTACCATGTCCTTGGGAAGCAGCAGAATGATAACTCCATAGACGTTGTCTTGTTCTTTCGTCTTTATAAACAGGTACATGGACTTCTCTGGAACCTCGTTTTCACCTTCGCCTACCAACCTGTGATGTCCTTGATCTAGCAATCCATCCTTGGATACTTTTTGGTCCTCACGATCATCGTAATCAACAGGTAAGGGACGCGTTTCGGGGTAGCCTGCCATCATTGCATTTCTGTCTACCTGTTCTTCCATGCTGATCTCACCGGAAAGACCCATCAATTCTATTTGAATGGATGTACTTTCCTGGATCAGATTTGTCAACGGAATTTGAAGGTCATCCTCAGGTTCTTTGGTTAGCTGTGTTGGCCTTGCTAGCCAAGCTTCCCTTATCGCTGTAATATCATTCTTCAAGGATAACAAGGAATCGATTTTTTGTGAAATAATCTCTAATTGAGCAGCGAATGAGTCATGGTAAACTCCGCTGCCTCTAGTCTTGTTGCTCCGGGTTTGCACCCTCGTGTTTCCCGGCAATGGAACCATTGATAGAACCCAACAAAATAGATTACAAGATGATAGACCCGATTCGAGATGGGGAATCTCCTAGACCCAATTCGAGATGGGGAATCTCCTAAACTTGATTAAACAAGATATCAAATAACAAAGATAAAGAAACTAAAACAAGAACAAGTATTTAAAAAGCAAACATTGATGATTGATGAAGCAATTACTTCCCTCTACCCATTTAGTTCCCCAACTTTTCAACTCCATTCATCTCTTTACATCCCCATACTCAAGATCAGGGTTGACCGGGTCAAATCCAGACCCGAAAATAATGCGGATATGCTTCATAGAAGCTGGGTTCGTATCAGCTGTTAAGTTGTTAATGAGGCCTGAAACACTTTTTATCCAACACTATTAAATCCTTTCTAAGTAATTAGTGGCGGATATAATTGCAATTTAATAATACTAATCTAATTGTTTGAATAAAATGGTTTTATGCATTAAAAATACACTTTCAAGATATCTCCTTTCAGCTAATTATTTTAATTGTTACATGTTTGACCTGTTGAAGATTAAAAAAAAACCCAGATTGACACATTTACAACTAAATGGGTTAGAATTGACACCTAATAGTAGCCAATCAAGATAATCCTTTGTCCCTGTTGCAGATGTTCATAACTTTTAATAAGTTCTCGTTGTGTTTTCTAGATATGTCGGCATTGTGGAGGCGGAGATTGGGTCTTAGAAAGTGGCATAAAATGTACCTCACTTGCATGTTCTGTCTTCTATGAAAGGCAAAAAGTACAGAAAGAGTTGCAATCTCTCTCAAACTTTTCCACAGAATCAGGTTTGTATCCTAAGTGTATGGCCGAATGGTTCTAAATTCTTATATATATATATATATATAGTGTGTTGTATATTTACAGACACTTGTATGATTCTTTTATAGTTTTTACATGCCATAGTAATTATTTTTAGGGCTAAATGCATATTTCCCCCTTCAAAACACTTTAAATGCATATTTACCCATTGAAAAAAATTAATTGCATATTTCCATTGATGTTTTTAGTTGGGGAAATATGCAATTAGGGGTTATTTATAAGGGTAAATATGCAATTGATCCTTATTTTTAATCGTCAATCAAATGATCCTCCATTTTTTTAACCTTGACTATTAAAACTGTTCCATGTGTTTGTCACAAAAATAGTTTACGTTGTAACTAATACTAAGCATGTGAACTAGTAGAGACCTCACCTACGCTTCATGAAGACCATACAAAGCTTTGTCAAATTTGTACACTCTTGTTGGAAAATTTGGATCTACGAAACCCTTTGGCTGACAAACATACACTTCTTTAATCTTGCAATAAAAAAAGACTCTTCACATCCAACTAATACACCTTACATCTTTTATATGGTCCACAAAATTTGAAGGCATTTTAATTAGTTGAAAAACATTCCATAAAAACTATGGATGGAATTCATTTCTGCAAACCATTACAATGTAGGATTCCAGCTCCATTCAAAAACATTCTGCAAACCAAATGCCTTTTTATTTTCTAAAGCATAAACAAAAACATCTTCACATTCAACTTTCAGGAATAGTTTATAATTTGGAAGTCTTTAAATTTGGGTTTTTGAAGTTTTTATTTTTTAATATTATTTAGTTTCCTATGTGAAATATGATCTATACCTATAAATGGGGATCTATGCTTTATTGTTTAGTTAGTTTTTTATTATGATTTAATAAAAAAACTATGTTTAATTTGAATGTTTTGTTCGTTTGGAGACTTTAATAACCATCAAGTATTTTGAGTTATTTGATTGCTTTCAAAACTGCATCATCAGAACTCTAGTTTATTAATGACTCATTAGTGGTAAATGTTATGGTGTTGGTTGGTGGTGGATTAGGTGTGTTAATCGGGTTTAGCGGATCGGGTTTTGGGTTAATTGGATCGGGTTAGTCGGGTTTGTTTAAAACAAAGTCTGACCTGTAACCCGTTCCTATTAACTGTAAAATTTGCTTCGATCTGAATGTCAAACCCAAACCCATTTGGGTATTCAAGTAATTTTAACAATGTCATAAAACGGAACAATTAATTAATCAATGTGATTTATTTAATTATACATTAATTTTGTTAATTTTTCATTAATTAATTCAATTATAATTTATAATCTATTTTTTGTAAATATTATAAGGTTATTCTCTATGGTTTTATAAAATGAATTAGAATGATTATATAAAATCTAATTTTATATAATTAGTAAAGTTTTATAAAATCTTTTAAGATGGTTTAGTTAGTTAAGTTAGAGTTTTATTAAGAAAACTAACTAATTTAAGTAACTTCGTGGGATGCTATGTCATTTCTTAAGCTTGTATTTAAAAGCCTTAAATCATAAAATGTTTGATGTATGAAACCATAGGGACCAAGAATGTAAAACATCGAAAGCGCCCTTTATTGCTTGCATATCCAGCGTGACTCTGGCCGCACTCTGGCGAAGTCCAAGAAAACATTTTAATTCGTTTACAAAGTATCATTTCTTTTTAATACAACTATATTATGAAAATGGTTAAATAGACAATAATACAACATTCATATTAATTAATAACTGCTAAGTCTTATATTTTCTTGATTTTTTAGGTTCGATAAGGTTTATCATGTATTAGTAATGTCCAAGATCTTAAGTTGCAACATCATAAGGCTCATGACATAGATATACTATATCGTCATATAAAGGAGAAAGCTAACAAAACTACCATACAATAGATGCGACGAGAGTACTTAAGTTGTAAATTTTCGTCGATGTTGCATTATTGTCGTCGTATTGCGCGGGTTCCCTGCTAGTTATTAACAAAACTATAATTATGGCTATTTTCAAAAGTTGTTTAAACCTTTTATCTATACTATCTATAAAGCCAATTAGAAGGGCATTTTAAGATACCATAAAAATAAGAACAAGTTAATAATTAAACTGCATATAGTACAAGAAAAATGAGGGCAGTTTGGTCTTTTAAACACAATTTTCTTTTTAACCCTCCTAATTAATTACACTATAAACCTTAACTAATTACATTCTAAACCCTAATTTACGAAATGAATATTAAATTTATACTCCAGATTACACTTTTGAATGTTAGATTTAAAAACAATACTGCTAAAATTTTTCCGAAAACATCAAATAAATATTAAATTTATATCTTTCATATGCATTTAAAATTTTTTTAAACAGACTATTAAAAATTTAGGTACAAAAAGTTAAAGCATAAAATTACAACCATTATTAAAATAACTACTTTGTATAAAACTATTTTTTATAAACAATCCAGTTTTCTAAAAAAACAAATACATTCCACTTTTGTTCATTTACAATCCTGTTTAAACCAATATACAGTCCAAATACAGTTAAATACAGTCCAAAAACAGTTAAATACAGTCCAGTTTTTATATAAAAAAAACAGAGTAGCTAGCTAAAATCAACAAATCCAGCAATCGGCAAATCATCGGAAGGGCATTTTAAGATACCATAAAAATAAGAACAAGTTACTAATTAAACTGCATAAAGTACAAGAAAAATGAGGGCAATTTGGTCTTTTAAACACAATTTTCTTTTTAACCCTCCAAATTAATTACACTATAAACCCTAACTAATTACATTCTAAACCCTAATTTACGAAATGTATATTAAATTTATACTCCAAATTACACTTCTGAATGTTATATTTAAAAACAATACTGCTAAAATTTTTCCGAAAACATCAAATAAATATTAAATTTATATCTTTCATATGCATTTAAAATTTTTTAAATAGACTATTAAAAATTTAGGTACAAGAAGTTAAAGCATAAAATTACAACCATTATTAAAATAACTACTTTGTATACAACTATTTTTTATAAACAATCCAGTTTTCTACAAAAACAAATACATTCCACTATTGTTCATTTACAATCCTATTTAAACCAATATACAGTCCAAATACAGTTAAATACAGTCCAAAAACAGTTAAATACAGTTTAAATACAGTCCAGTTTTTATAAAAAAAATAGAGTAGCTAGCTAAAATCAACAAATTCTAGCAATCGGCAAATCATTGGCGCGTTCGAGCTGTAACAAATGTAGTTGCAGCCGGTGCAACACAATTTTACAATTAAACGCTCAAACAAAACAGTTAAACAGTCGAAAAAAGTGGAGTGGTTACATGTATTTGCAGCTGGTGCTCAAGTCGTGAATATGTTGCTCGACAGTCTTCTATTCGAGCTGCTCGACAACCGGCGTGTCCGAGTTCGTAAATATACCATTTGAGCTGTAACAAATGTGGTGCAACACAATTTTACAATTAAAAGCTCAAACAAAACAGTTAAAAAGTCGAAAAAAGTGGAGTGATTACATGTATTTGCAGTTGGTGCTCAAGTCGTGAATATGTTGCTCAACAGTCTTCTATTCGAGCTGCTCGACAACCGGCGTGTCCGAGTTCGTAAATATACCGTTTTAGCTGTAACAAATGTGGTGCAACACAATTTTACAATCAAAAGCTCAAACAAAACAGTTAAAAAATCGAAAAAAGTGAAGTGATTACATGGATTTGCAGCCGGTGCTCAAGTCGTGAATAGTTTGCTCAACAGTCTTCTATTCGAGCTGCTCGACAACAGGCATGTCAGAGTTCGTAAATATACTGTTTAAGCTGTAACAAATGTGGGGCAACACAATTTTAAAAGCTCAAACAAAACAGTTAAAAATCGAAAAAAGTGGAGTGATTACATGGATTTGCAGCTTGTGCTCAAGTCGTGAATAGTTTGCTCAACAGTCTTCTATTCGAGCTGCTCGACAACCGGCGTGTCTGAGTTCGTAAATATACCGTTTAAGCTGTAACAAATGTGGTGCAGCACAATTTTACAATCAAAAGCTCAAACAATCAACAACTTAAAATACTTATTGTACCTTAAGATATTACATTTGGGTTGCTGATTGTATCATTTACCATAATACCAGTTGCTGCTCTGCTCCATCTCTGAGTTCCCAACTACATTCTGCTGCTAGACAAATCTATTGCTCGACAAGTTTAAAATGAAATCCATAAATTTAAAATGAATGCAATAAATTTAAAAGCTACCTAAATTTAACATTGCCTGCTGGAATTATGTAAATGTTTACAATCAGCAACCCAAACCAACCATTTGGAAATCCTGCTGTCTTCCTTTCCCATTTCGCGTTTGACCCGTTGCAGATTCAAAAAAATGTTCCTGTGCTGCTGGATATATAATTACCCGTTACTCCTGTGGGAATTAGTTTGACCCATTAACTCCTATGGTCAATTTGCTGCCAAGAAAATCCAGGGTTACAAAATTTACATTTCAGCTTAGAATTTTGATGTATTAGTTTTTTCAATTGTATTGCTGTCTTTTTATGAATACATATTTAAAAGGCAGGAATTTAAAGTTTTTATTTAATTGCTAACAAATAATTTGGTAATTTAAACCACAATCAAAATGTTAATTAAAGAATTAGTCAAATAAGCCTATCAAATTCGGTTAACAAATAAAATCCTATTTTAAAGGAGGAGAGATTTTTAAAAGTAAACTCTAGCAATATCACATTATATATAGACTGACTAACTGTTGTTTTTATTTACATCCTTAAAAACAACTAACCATGAAACCTATTTCACAGAAGATGAAACATCAACCAATCCAGGTTATATAACAGTCGATATTATCTAAGCTTAATGTATTATCAATTTATATTTTGTAATACAAAGGTTTTAGTACACCCTGCAAGAGATTTCAAACGAAACGGAGAACACCTCAAATGTCGTGCATCGCGAGGTTTTGCATGATATGTGAAATGTATGTGTGCTATAACTTAGTACTATGATTTCATCATTTGTGTTTTTTTTATTGTAACCTCAATGTTGTTTTTCATTTGATATATTTGCATTTTTTTCAAACTATTATTATAATGTGGTTACAAACTTATTTTAATTTGTTTTCTCAGGGTTTAAAAATCTAATATGGAGCATAGTAATGTTAACTTGAATAATGTGTCAGGTATTCTTAAAATTTAAACACAGACTTCTCTTTACCTATATAAGGTTATCTAACACACATGTTTTTTGAAAACTTATGTCAAAAACTAAACATTGTAATTTCAGAGAACAACGTTGTTCCAGCTCCAACGAATGAGGTGACAGTCAAAGAGGAGATACTCGACAACGTCCAACAACAAAAGGATGTAAAAGGTGAAGTCAAAGAAAAGCCTGAAATCCCTGATCTTTCTCTAGATGATACTTGGTGGTGGGAAAATATGGATCTAATCGAAAAGCTGTGTAGGAAGTACGATTAATTTCCGTTCCATCTTCATGAACTCACATGGATCATTTGTTTTTAGCTCGTATGTTAAGATTTGAATGTTACGTATTTAACTCATGGTTATTTGAATATTATCGTCTCCAGTTTTCATCTTCAATTATTAATTACTTTACATATGTTAAGCTCCATCACAAAGGTCCATACTATAAACAATTGTTTCATGAAAGCTTGGCAATTTTCATATTGAATTATTAGTTACATGATATGTGTTATGCCCACCATCTAAGTCCACCATTATGATGATATCTACTTAAACTGTTTCAGCAAAATAACCATAATACATCTTAGTAAAAAATTTAACGAAATTAACAAAACACCTAGAAACTAAATACATCCAATAATAATGTCCCCGCTAGTCATAAAATAAAGGGTTATTGGATTTAAACACCCCCAACTATTGGTCATTGGCCGTTGTCACCTCTAAGTATCATTTTGGCCAATAACACTCCCAACTAAATACTTTGGTGTCCGTATCACCAAAAGTTAACCAAATCACTAACGTCGTTAAGTTTTCCTGACGTGGCACGATGACGTGTCCTATCTCTCCTTACGTGGCACGGTGATGTCGGCCAATGATCAATAGTTAAGGGTGTTTAAATCCAATAAGGCAATAACCCATTATTTATCTATATTTAACTAGGAATTGACCTGTGTCACGTGATGCGACGACTGAGTTTTAGTTGGTGCATATGTCGTGTCATATTTGTGACTTCGTTACATGCGTAATGTTATTGATTATCTCTTGCATGTTATGGTGTAATATTATGTCTTGTACCTTGCAACGTAATGCCGTCAAAGTAATTAAAAAAAACCAACTAAAACAAAAGAATATACAAAGAAAAAGAAGTTTAAAAAGAAGAATAAAACAAAAATATCCAGCCCTCGTGTAGATGTTCAATGCACATCATGACCACTTGATCCAATATGACACTGTTAACTAGGATTTTTTTTGTACAATATAATGGTATAAATAAATTTCCGCTTTTATGGTGTTTATGGATTAAATGTTGTCATAATTTTGCACAGTCATCAATTTTATTAAATAGGTCGCTTACTCGGAAGTTCACTTGAAAAGAGGATCGAGACAGGGCGACCCCCTTTCTCGCTTTTTGTTCTTGTTGGTGATGGAAGCGTTTAATAATTACTTTGACACGTTACATTGCAAGGTACGAGGCATTATACTACACCAGAACGTGCATGAGATAATCAATAACGTAACGCATGTAACGAAGTCACAAATATGACACGACATTTGCACCAACTAAAACCCGATCGTCGCATCACGTGACACAGGTCAATTCCTAGTTACATATAGATAAATAATGGTTATTTTCTTATTGGATTTAAATTAACACCCTTAACTATTGATCATTGGCCGCCATCACCGTGCCACGTAAGGAGAGATAGGACACGTCACCGTGCCACGCCAGCAAAACTTAATGGCGTTAGTGATTTGGTTAACTTTTGGTGATACGGACACCAAAGTATTTAGTTGGGAGTGTTATTGGCCAAAGTGATACTTGGAGGTGACAACGGCAAATGACCAATAGTTGGGGGTGTTTAAATCCAATAACCCTAAAATAAAGCACATTTCAAACAAGTGTAAATATTTAAACCAACCCAATCCGTCCGTTATCTCTTAACACAACGTACAAAGCTCCGGCAACGTCTAGCTCTAGGGACGCCCAAAGCGGTGTTTTAATCATTTTTTTTTCAATTAAACCGGCCTATATCTTTTAGGTGAGTTTTGAACCCTTAGCATTTAAAACTCAATTCTACCAATTCCATAATTAACACCCAAATTTCCAAAAGTATTTGAAAGATTTGCATGAAATTGATCTAATTGATATGTGTTGTTAATCCCATCACACCTTAAACCACGAAAATACAACTTATAGATCCCATAGTTGTTTTTTATATATGAATATTATATGCGTTTTAAAGATAAGAAAATGCTCGTTTTTATGATGTAATTTTTTTAAAAAAATAATGTCATATGTAAAAGTTATGGACGCTTAAAAATGGGTTGAAACTTGAAATATAGAGATATTACCAATTTTACTCTTCCTTTTAATTTTAAAGGAGTGACACATGTAATCTAATGGTTTCTTAGACTTTTTATGAAATTAATACTTTTTAGTATAACTACACTCTGAAACTGATATTTATATTATTATATAAATTTGTTGTTAATTTTTCTACAATATAATTCCTTTAATAAAGTTGTTTTAAAAAATTAATTAAAGAAGCGGTGACCCTAAGTTCGAACCCGGGTCTGATGGTTTGTTTGTGTGAGTGTAAACCGGTGAAGAAGTTACTGATTCAGAAAGCCTCATAGATGAATATGGAGTAAAATCCTTTAAACAATTTCAGTGAACAATGTCGAATTGATGTCGAACCGGTTTCAAGAAAGTCATAATGAACTTGTGATGAGATTTATGAGTTTGTGTGTGTTTGAACATAGATTGAAGTTGGTGAGTTACGAGGAGAAACATGAATTGTTTTGCACTAATTTAATTGAACCATTTGATGTAATTTGGTCCAAACGTGTATTGGGTTTCAATTCAAATTTTTTTCACGTTTTTCAATTCATTGTGTTATTTCGTCAGGTCAATGAAATAACATAATGATCTGAAATAACACAATGACTTGACAAATAACGCATTGACCTGACAAATAATACAATGACGTGACGAATAACACAATGAGCTAAAAAAACTAGTTATAATATATTTGAGATGTTACACAAATAAAACAAGTAATGGATTTGAGATGTTAAGTTATGGCATATAATTATGTCAATAGTGAAATCAAATTCTAAGATTTGACATATTGCGTTATTATGAATGTTTTATTTGCATTCGCAAACAAGTTATAATATAACACAATGACATAGTATAACACAATGACCTGATAAATAATGCAATGAGCTGATTAAATAACACAATAAGCTGACGAAATAACACAATGACCTGATGAACAACACAATGAGTTGAAATATGAAAAACAAGTTATAATATATTAAGGATGTTACACAAATAAAACAAGTAATGGATTTGAGATATTATGTTATGACATACGGCTATGTCAAATTGTCAATGATGAAAACAATGTATAAGATTTTACATATTGTGTTATTATGTATGTTTTATTTGTATTAAAAAACAAGTTATAATATAATACAATGAATTGAAACATAAAAAATTAGTTTTAATATATTTGAGATGTTACACAAATAAAACAAGTAATGAATATGAAATGTTATGTTATGACATATGGATATGTCAATAATGAAAACAAGTTATAAGATTTAACCTTGTGTGTTATTATGTATGTTTTACTTTGTATTTGAAACAAGTTAGGTGAAAAAACACAATGACCTGACTAACTAACACAATGAGTTGAAACATGAAAAAAAATCGTTTTTTTATTTTTCAATATTATATGCTTTTTGAAGATAAAAAATCGGTCGTTATGGTGTAATTGTTATTAAAAAATAATGCCGTATGTAAAAGTTATGGACATTTAAAAAAGAGGGTGAAATTTGAAAATTAGACAAAGACTAAGATAACCTTTAATATAACCTTAGTCTACAGTTTAAACTTCCAACTATTTATCATTATGCTACCTTGTGTTTTTAGACCATTGATCTTTATTTAATATTAGATCGAATGGTACATATGTCTTCTTAGACTTTCTAAAAAGTTTGGACTGTTAGTTGAATCTAATTGTTCATATATTCTCATTAAATAGAACATTATAAATTAATTAATTTTATGAAAATATAAAGTATACAAATAAACAAAATGCTTTTATGCTTTATAAAATTATAATAGTTTGTGAAAAAAAGGGTTATAAATCATTTCATTTATACATTAAATGTATTTGTAAATGTATAACTATTTATTTAATTAATTACATAAAATTTACTGTCTTTAGTAATACTAAGATTTTTTAATTTATCTTTTAATACAAATTTAATTAATCATTTAATCACTTGGCCTAATTAATTAGGTATTACTTTTTTTATTATGTAAAATTCATAACTTCTAATTATTATTTGTGTTATTGTTCTAATAAATTAAATTATTTTCATTAAATCATTATACAATTAATTATTTTTTTTATTTCTTTAAATTCTATTAATTATTCAATTGTTGACTTGTAAAATTATTACTTATCAAATATTTACTAGCTAGGTTAAAACCTGTTTGTTCACACGGATGAAACGGTAAAAATGAAAAAAGTTAAGACTTCAGTTCATATATATTTCTTATAAACGTCACTTTATAAAAAGTAAACATGCTTTTAAATAAGATAAAGTTGCCCTTTTGGTCCTTTATCTTTATGCAAACATGCACTTTTAGTCCTTTAAGTATAAAAGTCATAACTAACATCATTTGTCTTTAAATTTGTTGCATTATTGGTCATTTTACACTAAGGGGGTTAAATATTCCAGTTAAGTACTTAAGTCAAGGGCAATTTAGTCGTTTTACCCCTAAAGGACTATTTGTGTAATATTAAACTTAAATGACTCTTTATGTAATACTAATATCTTTTAATTAAAACATTAGTTTATTTATGTTTTTTAAACTCTTATGCATATTTTCAATTAATTAAAATGTAGAAAATTTTTATTAGCACATTTTTTGTACATATTAAAGTAATTTATGAGTATATTTTTTAATAACAAAAATTTTACAATATTATTTACGCTGTTCATAAAATTTTGAAAATAACGGAAAGTTTCGAAATCTTTCAAAAATCCCCAGAAAATCTCGTTAATTTTTAAATGTATTTGTGGATTACATTGACATTCACAATATTACATCCATATCATAAGAAATATTTAATCAAACGCAAAAATTAAATTTACAAAAATTGTAATCGTGGACCACACATTACTTTAAAAAGTTATAATAAATATACAAAAAATGTATAATTACATAAATATTATAGATTGTATACTTTATTAGGACATAGCACCTTCATTATGTAGTGTAAATAGCATTATAATATATTGTCGGTTATGGCCGTTGTATAAATATATGCGTATCTTAAGCATAAACTATGATGAACGAACTAATTTATTCGCAATTGTTTGTCTCAAGTTTAATTATGATAATAAATACATTATAAAATATATATAAATTGTTTGCATTTTAATTAAATGATAATATGAATTAAAGTTTTAAAACTACATAAATAATCTAAGTTTTTTATTAAAAGATATTAAAATTACAGAAAGAGTCCTTTAAGTTTATTCAAATAGTCCTTTAGGGGTAAAAAAACTAAATTGTCTTTAACTTAACTGGAATATTAAACACCCTTAGTGTTAAAGGACCAATAATGCAACAAATTTAAAGACAAATGATGTTAATTATGACTTTTATACTTAAAGGACTGAAAGTGCCGGTTTGTGTAGACATAAAGGACCAAAACTGCAGTTTTGTCTTTAAATAATTATTTAACCATTAAACATGCACGATTATCATCTCGTGAAGAGAAAACATGTATCATCATCAACAACTTTAAAACTAACTCAATGTCAACATGCTTTAGAAACGGGTTGGTTTGTGACTCGGCGATAAAAGTAATTACATGAAACATAACCAATGAAGCTAAAGATATTATCAACATTGGACCCATTTAAACATTTTTGTCCCTCCATAGAAACATTTTTGCAACTCAACAATTGCATATAAGATAGTTGTATCCATCATCCAAAGTGGATGACTTTCTAGCTTCTACATCCATTTCGAGCTAAGTTTTTTTAAGTTGACTCATTAGAGACTAAATATAACTAAAAATCGGTTCAGTTTAGGTTAAACGTCTAGACACATGCCAATAAATACACTTGTGTTAGGAGTACTATGTAGGGCTGTTCAAATCGCTCGCCGCTCGCTCGGAAATTGCTCGGAAAATGCTCGCTCGCTTGTTCGCTCGGTTGAAAACGAGCCGCTCCGCTCGGTTCGGTTTGAAAATGAGCCAAGCAACGAGCAAGGGTCCGTTCGGTTCGGTTCGGCTCAAATTTTTTTAATTTATTTATATATAATATATTAAGTTATTTTGGCCAACTTTGATCCATAAGTCCATTTTATTTTGGCCCATAATTGATACCAAAAGTCCAAGACAAATTTTTATGTTAATACACATAACCCAATTGACTCAAACCCTAACCTTAACCCTAGCTCACAAGTCACAACAACACAAACACACATTCTCAGTTTCACAACAACACAAACATAGACACACAGTAGCACACCTCCAGCAACGCAACCTCCTCTGCTTGTCGCCTCCTGGTCGTCACTTCCCCTGCTCGTCGTCGCCTCCTCCTCGTGCGTCAGTCGTCACCTCCTCCTCGTGCGTCACATTCTCCTCTCCAGTCACCACATATCTACAACCCTAAATCGAATAACAGGTACGTGAACAATTGAGTTTTTTTATTGGTGAAATCGAGCAGAACCGAGCCGCTCGGTTCTAAACCAAGCGAGTGCGAGCAGTAGTTTTGTGCTCATTTCCCTACATTCGAACCAAACCGAGTGGCTCGCTTTCAATTCGAGCCGAGTACGAGCAGAGGCTCGCTCGGTTCGGTTCGGTTCGTGAACAACCCTAGTACTATGTCAGATGTTCTAGTCTTGTATCAGCAGGTTGTGTTGTATTTCTCCTTAATAATCAATGTGTTGTCGTTAAAAAAAATAGTCTAGACACATGCCAATAAATACATGTTGATAGTAAAATCAAAGTTTCATTGGCTATACAAAGATCAAACCGGATTATGATTAGTAAAAATGTGAAGGTTCTATAGGTCTTCCACCATTTGTTTGTGCCATAACAACAAGTTACGGCTTTCAAATAGTGTTTTACGTAGCTGGGAGCCATTGTTGTAGTCAATCGAGCACCCATGTTTTGGTCCTCATGTTGACGCAAGATACGTCATGTATTTCAAATACAAATAAACTTAATCAAATGTAGTGTGTAGTACCTTGATTCTATCTTTACCCAACCAACAACAAAGCTAATAATCGTCTTTCTTTACATTAGAATGGTAGGTGAACAATGGGTGGCAAATGTATTTTTGTATTCATCTTCTAAAAATAAAAGTGGTGAATAAATTGATTTTGTATGGGTAGAGTATGCTTTATTGAGACGAATTTGTGATTGTGATTGTGAAAGTGGCGAATACGGTGAATATTAATAGAAGTAGATATGTTTTATTATGGAATAGTCTTTTTTTACCTAGAAGTTAGTCGTTGCCCAACGTCTTCATTTGACTTTGGAGCTCGGCATTTGATTATCGAGAGACTTGATGCCGTTGTCGAGCCACATCGGTTGTGGCGCCATTGTTGCACATCCCTCCTACCCTAACAGGTTAGGTATAAGTTGAGGAATTATATTAAGATATAAAAAGTTTGAGGTATTTTATTATGACACTAAATTGGTTATCTTTTAGTATAGTTTTCTCTTAAATTAAATACTTTGGAGAAAACTACAAATTATGTCCTTTATGTTTCTGGGTACCTGCAAGTTGGGTCCTTTAGCTAAAATATCTACAAATAACGTCCTTATTTTCGTAGTTTTATACCAATCTGGTCCTTTACACTAACTAAAGTTAAGTTTTTCAGTTACATGAAGGGCGGTTTTGTTTTTTACATTAAAGGACTATTTTGGTAATAACATAAAGGACCATTTTTGCAATATACGCTAAAATGTTATAATAAGTATTATTTTATAATTAAATATTTAATAGATGAAATACAAAGTATATATATTTGTAATATTTACGACTTAAACTATATATACTTTAAGTTTAATATTTATTTGGGAAACGAAAATGAGTTTTTACGGTGGGTCCACCTACACAATTAAACGTTAAGTGTCAGTACATCCTCCGAACGAGGTTTCGGAATATAAAAGATATTGCTTCGTTATTTTTTGGTAAAGGGTATTTCCTCGGTAATTTTGTATTATCAACCAACCAAATAAAATAAGTAGTTAAGTGTGTTTCCACTAGTTCATAAAAGGGGCATTCCCCAATATGTAAACCAATTTAACCAAGCAACAAGACTATCTAAAAATCGAAAATAATAGTATTCTAAAGCACATAATCAATACAAATCATTAACCCCATCATCAATAGATTTGGGTATTCATAATGTTATTTCAAAATAGTTGTTATAAAAATAGTTGTTAAAAATAAGATCAAAACTAGAGAAGGAAAAAACAATTTACTATATATCGGAACACACATGAATAAAATATTTTTGGGAAACGAATGCGAATTAGCATGTACAAAACAAAACGTTTATTCTTTCTGCACGGAAACGTAACAAACTAACATGCATAAACTTCTCAAAAAGAATAAGCGTTTTGTTTTGTACATGCTAATCACGTTTGTTTTCTAATAATATTTTGTTCATATGTGTTCCGATATATAGTAAATTGATTTTTCTTCCCTATTTTGATCTATATTTAACAACTATTTTTTAACCACTATGTTGAAATAACACTATAAATACCCAAATTTGTTCTAATTTTCTTTTACAAATTTGAAATATGTTAAACAAACGAATCAATATTTTTTATATTCGAACCTCATTCGGAGAACGTACCGACACTTGACGTTTAATTTTGTATTATCTGAAGTGTTGGACCCACCATAAAAAGCTCATTTTTGTTTCCCAAATAATATATAAAACTTAAAGTATATATAATTTAAGTCGTAAATATTATTAATAGATTTACTTTATATTTCATCTATTAAATATTTAATTACAAAATAATACTTATTATAACATTTTAGTGTAAATTGCAAAAATGATCCTTTATGTTATTTACCAAAATAGTCCTTTAATGTAAAAAGACAAAACTGCCCTTCACTTAACTGAAAAACTTAACTTTAGTTAGTGTAAAGGACCAGATTGGTATAAAACTACGAAAATAAGGACGTTATTTGTAGATATTTTAGCTAAAGGACCCAACTTGCAGGTACCTAGAAACATAAAGGACCTAATTTGTAGTTTTCTCAATACTTTGTAGAGTTAAGTGCAATTTGCACCCCTGTAGTTTACATTTAAAGTCACTTTGCATCCCCATCTAAAAATTAAACCGTTTGCAACCCTATGGTTTTTAAAGCGGGTCCTTTGCACCCCTCTCTAACTTTGACCCCGTTAGTTGACCTTCCAAATAATGGTTAAAATACCATTTTACCCCTCTTTAAACCGTTTAAAACTCTTTTTTTTAACCTATTTTAGACTCCCTAATCACTTTTAGGGCAAAACCTTCAACCCAATTTAAAACTTTATTAATCGGGTTTGTGTGATGTTATGTACAAGAACATAGCCATTGTCCAAAAATATGGGAATCATAAGGATGCAAATTGATATAATAAACTTTTTAAATGCTTAAAAGTTGTTTTTACCCCCTTCAATTAACACTCAACTAACGAAAAAAGTTAGAGAATGATGCAAATGACCCGCTTTAAAAACCATAGGAGTGTAAACCGTCTAATTTTTCAAACAGGAATGCAAAATAACTTTGGATATAAACCACATAGATGCAAATTACACATAACTCTACTGGCCTTTATGTACATTTTTTGAACTTGTAAAATTACATTGTTTTTTATGTTTCCCTATATCATTCATGAAAATCATTGCATTAATAACTTATATTTTAAGGATGTATGTAATTTATCAAGTTGAAACTTGTAAAGCTCAATAGCAAATAAATGTGTTTAACAATAGTACCTTGTTAGAAAAGCACTTTATAGGTCAAATTTCCCTAGAGTTTAAAAGCAGAATTCGAGATTAAAAACCAACGCAATCTTAACATCTGAAATCATAGTAGAAGAACCTAAAGTGTAACTAATGAGGTTAGATACATGGCGTAAAATAGCAATGTTCTTTAATGGAAGTATATGCTGAGATCCACAATTTGCTAATTTTTGCTATTCAACAGGGGTTTACAAAGGGTGGTAAGGCGTGTAGCCTAAGACGCTACAGATAGCCGTCACAACATCATTGCATCGGGTAAGAAGGATTAGCATTTGTTGTGCAACATCTGTGTTTGGTGTCATCAAAGGTGCACTCAATGGTCTGTTAAGAATTGACTTATGTTGTACACTTGATGCAGTTTGAAACACAGAAGGTGGTGGTCTGACATCCATGTCTGGGTGCTGGTGGTCTTCCGTTGTGACTTCAACCGGTGGTTCAGGGTCGGCTCTAACCTCCATGAGGCTGCACTTCACACCCTTGTTTCCAAAGAAACTGCTACTTCCAACCACAAACCCATACGCCGCCTGCGCATGCACCTTGTGTCTGAAAACCACTTGGCATGAGAAAGTGTTCCAAAATATATGAGTGGCCGAATGATCCATTGGTCCATAACGCACGAACCTTGCCTTCAGTTCATTATAGGATGGAAGAGATCCTCCTTTTGGGAACTTGATCATAAGCATAGTCGGTCCAGGTGCTCCCTGGTCAGTTTTCTTCATAAACTCAGCTCCCGGCTTCTTTAATGCCTGTTTCATATCTACTGTAGGAGGTTCGTCAATCTTCATCATTCCCTTCGTTTCCTTGGTTAACTTTTGAATATCACCAAATTTCTTCCTTTTCGCAATCGTCATTACATCCTGGTGATCAGACAGGCCCCGCTTGAGCAGTCGTTTTACAGGTGGCACTTCTAAACTATCCTCAAAGGATTTACTAGCATTTGGCTCACCAGCAGCCAATGGTAGGGGGAAGTTTTGGCTATTTTGAAACACGAGTGACCTGAACCTTAAAAAAGCTTTTTTTACTTCGACACGTGATCCTCTGTTGACAGTATTAAAAGGATCAACAGCAAGTGAGTGCAGATCGCTCAATACACGTGAATGCTCACTCTCTTCTTTCTTGGCATGGTCTTTAGGTTTCGCAGTGTTCCCCATAGCTGGCTGGTGGTGATCTTTTGGAACTTTAACCGGTGGTTCAGGCTCCACTGCACCTACATCCCCAACTTCCTTGAGCCTGCACTTCACATATGTGTTTCCAAACAGACTGCTACTTCCAACCACAAACCTATGTGCCGCCTGCGCATGAGCCCTGTGCCTGAAAACCACCTGACACAAAAAAGTGTTCGGAAATATGTGAGTGGCAGAATGATCCATTGGTCCATAACGTGTAAACTTTGCCTCCAGTTCACTAACAGATGGTAGAGAGCCTCCTAGTGGAATTTTTATCATTAGCATAGTCGGTTCGGGTGCCATCATATTTCTAGTATCAACAACTTTCTTCCTTTTAGCAACAGCAGTGGCTTCATGGCGATCAGTGGGGCCTCGCTTGAGCCCATCTTGTGGCTTTACAGGTGGCACTTCTAGACTATCCTCTGAGGATTTACATGCATTTGGTTTACCACTAGACAATGTCAGTGAGAAGTTTTGGCTTTTTTGAAACACAAGTGACCTGAATCTTAGAAAAACTTTCCTTCCTTTGATATGCGATCCTCTGTTGTCAGTATTAAAAGGATCAACAGCAAGTGAAAGCAGGTCACCTAGCATTCGGGAAACGTCCGTTTCATAATTACCATCACTTCTTTGAGGACCTTCAGGTTGACCTGTTTTTTCAGCTAGAACCTTCTTCACCAAAAATTTCCCCAAGCCCACTTCTCTAACAGGACTATCAGAAATCTTCACTTTTTCTAACACACTAATAGGTGTTTGAACGTCAACTATTTTATGGCGTCCTGGACTTGCAAAGTCATCCTGTGTAATTACTTTTATGTCCTCTACTTCTTGCAGAGTTCTCTTCTCATCATCCGCACACATCACTTTCGCTAGATCAACCTCTGCAACAGAAGAACTAGTGGATGATTCAACAACGCTAGTGCTAACCTCAAGACAGGCATTATTGAAAGCTGGCGGTGTGTCTGCAAAGCTTTCATCTTTTAAGGTAAATTCACCAGCAGCATTTGTAGGATCTTTCTCGGCATGGCCCTTAAGTTTTGCAGTGTTCCTAACCTTGGCCAAACTGTCAGCAAACACCACTTTACCACTCAATGGAGCTGTAAATTTAAATGTAACAATAACATCATTCAATAGATTTGACCAAGTTTGCACCACATGAAATTCATGCTAAAGGCTTACTAAATATATGACTAAACCATCATCAACAATGTAATCTTTCAAGTTTCAACTGTCCTCCGTTTGCTGTTTCTCAGTTAACAAGTAAACAATCAAATAAAACTAGGTAAAAACATGGAAGACCCTTGACACAAGATGTTACAAAGCATGTGCAAGCCAAAGTGCTTGTAGGTAGCATCAACAAAGAGCTCCATTACTGCAATTTTACCATGGCGAAGTAGAAAACAAAGTGTAATCATGAGCCACTTGTGGAATTTGCTTAGGTATATGTATATCTAGCATACAAATACTAGATTGACAACATTAATAAATTGACCATTAAATCCATCTCGACAAACATGCCAGCAGCCACTTTTGGAATTTAGGCATATCTTAAAATCAAGTTTTATGAGTACAAAGTTGACAAATGACATTTCCATCTTTTTTTTCTGATACATATCATGAGGAAAATACTTTGTAAAAGTGAATCCAAAAGAGGTAACTTAGATTTCAAGGAAAGATCATTTTCTCACTCAAATTTACCATAACAAACTTCAACAAAGCATAAAACTAACACTGCGTTGAACATAAAAACAAGCTCAGTTATTATCGGCTTGGGTTACAAAGATCTAATCAGAATATGTAGATACAAACATGTCACATTTATGGTTTAATTACCAAGAATAACCAAATTACAATAACAATCATAATAACAACCATTGTATATCATAATACTAACCATAACAATGACCTATAAATCATATTATCATAATTATACTTTTCCTTCTACAATGTTTCCTAAGTGTAAAATATCGTAGCAGTTTTATATGCCTTCAATGATGCCTAGTTTCCCAAACAAACCAACATCTATTCCTATATAGACTACTCCCAACAAATAGTTCTCTGCTGCGAGATAAAACATCTTTCACATTTAATGGAACAAAAAATCATGAAACAAGAAAACAAAAACCACACATAAAGTTGTTAACGGACAGTAGTGAATTATCAGCCAAGCAAAACAAACTAAGAAATTATGTACAAGAAAAGCACAAGTAAACAACATATCCAAAGTTATATATATGAAAACCTTTAAAAGACGTTTTTCCAGGGGGCGGTTCTTGAACAGATGCACGGACATGATCAAAGCACTTGTAAACTGCCGTTCTGTAAGACATGATAGTAGCCTTGTTCTTTACAAAGTCAATATCAACATGCTCACTAACAGAAGGTTCCAAAGCCAATCGCGTTAAAAACTCAATCGTCACCTTAGGCCGGAAACTATCCCTAGCTTTCGCGATAGCATCAATAGAGTACACACCTCCAAAATCACCATCAAAACCTGCGACATCAACCGAATAAAAACCCTGCACATTCGTCTCTCTGAACTTCTGCTTATTACCACACATACAACACAAACCAAGCCCACTCATCCTACTCACTTCATTCGTTGCATCTTCCACAGCTCTAACAAAGGTTTTAGAGTCAATTTGCTGATATTTGTCCGCGTAATTCGAATCAAACGGTATAAGCTCTGAAGAACCAAACCAACTATAACTACTAGAACCAAAAAGCGAAACCAATAACAAACAATCTCTCTTCGATTGACGAACCAACGGAGTTGCAAAGTCCTCACTGTAGACTTGGCCAGGCCACCATGTGTTCGGTTTCATTTTTGCCCAAACCATATCTCCAACTTCAAATCCGTGACTGTTAATCGATGGTTTAACTATCATGGTCACAATACTACCATTTACAGGATATACAGCTCGTTTCCTGTAGCATTTACCTCAAGCAACCAACATTTCCATATGCTAATTGAAAATGGATAATCATCACAGGTCCTAGAAGATGAAATCATGAAAACAAAAATGGTGAAATTGCAGGAGGGGTGAGTCGTTATCGAAACCCTAGGAGAGAGGTTTTGACGAGAAGGAAATAACTGATCTTTCAGGTGCCGGTTTTTTTTAAGTTAACAGTTTTTTTAATTGTAATAACCACATGATAAAGTGAACGACATAATAAAGATTTGTCTAGACATATCATATTCTATTCATCATATTACTCATTACTTACTCGTATGATAATATATAAAATAAAATCTCATATTTCTTGTGTATATAACTATTAGCTCATGATGTGGAGTGTTACAAATAGCGTCTACCCGACTGGTTTCGGGTTAATCAGGTCGGGTTTTGACAAAATAAAAACTAACCCGTAACCCGATTCTATTATGGCTCTGATTAGTCGGGTTTCGAGTTAATCGAGTTAGTCGGGTTTGTTTTAATTTTAACCAACAAGTCAAAATCTAAATAGTTCGCTGTATGTGTGATGGAGAAGTGTTAATTCATATTAATCTTACTAATAATGAAGAGCATGACTTCATTAGTTGGCATTTTCAATGGCATATTATATTGTATAAATGAATTTTTTTTTACATGATCTTGTAATATTACTATCTACTTGAAATTGCTCCATATATAAACTAAATTTGATTATTGTAACACACATAATTATCTTAGCAAATTAATTTATAGGACTAATAACATTTGCTTCTTATATGATAATGTTGTAGTTGTAATATTGTATTATAAAACTTCTTCTCCCATTTTTATTTGGGTTAACCCGAATAACGATTTTTGTTATATTAACCCGAAACCCGACCCTAATAACAATTTGGGTTACTCGGGTTAACCCAAATAACCCTACTAACATTTTTTGACCATACTAACCCGACCCTAATAAGCTTAATTGGGTTCGGGTTAAGTCGGGTTAGTCGGGTTTGGTATTTTGGATGCCCCTAGTAACAATTACAAGTCATTACAATGTAAAGGCTTAAAGATGATATATTATATTATATTATACTATATTGAATTAGAAACTCTATTAATAGTGTATTGTGATGGGTATAATGTGATGCATAGTTATTAGTTTATTTTGATAAGGTGGTGGTATGTGATGCATGACTATTGATTTGGTTTGATGAGGTGGCAGTTAACTTTAATTTTTTTTGATGTTTTGTTTGATGAAATAACGTCTTCGCAAATAGACCCGTCTCGGTGGTTTGGATATTTCACTTTATTTGTTTGACTTTGTATGAAGTTGATTAACATTTGTTTTTTCATGAATTGCAGCCCGTGTTTGGTTTTAATGGTAGTGATGACGAATTTTTTTCAATCTGAGCCACTAATAAACGGTGTGTAAAACAGCTCGTGCAACGCGCGAGCTTCGTATAATCCTAGTTTACTAAAAATAAGAAGTAAGTAAGCTTTTGAATTTATAGTCTATACCAACGTAAAAACAAGACGAATCTAAAGACTATTAAATCAAACCCATAAATCAAAATTGATGCATGCTGAACATTTAAGGAACAACCGGTAAGTCTCTACAAAATGTATTGCTCTAGTCACTAAGATAAAAGATGCAATTAGTCAAATGATCATATGTTTTGCAACTAGCAATTTGAACTTTAAAATGGTCTTGCAAGAATCTCTCCACAGATGTGATATCTTGCATACAGAGATTTTTCTTGACGAAATTCTCATATCTATGAGAATAGAGGTGACTAAAGAAAAAAAAAACTCTTCTAAATGTCCAAATTGGAAGCAAGGGGATATGTCTAAACCATTGGTGACACTCTTTGGTGGTAAAAATCCCTGAAAGTAAAAGATGAAAAGTTGACAAGACCCAATATAATGTTAAAATTTAAAAAGACAAGTTTTTTCTCTATAAGATGATCGACGGTCGATTGGATCGACCATGAAAGTTTCAGAAAGTTTTGTTTTAGGTCTATAAAAACAAGGCTTCTTTATCTTCTGGCAACCCTTTTGGCTTTCTAACACTAGAAGATAAATCTCTCTCTATTCACAATATTATATCATTAGAGATAAAAGATTAAGGTTAAAGTGAAGTGAACAGATAAAGAGAGTCATCAAGAACAAAAGGGTCTAGATGTAATGTTCATCTACTTATATTGAAAAAGGGTATTTGTAAAACACTATTTTGATAGTGTTATAAAATCGTTATTTTGATATAGTGTAACGATTGTATTTCATGCGAGATTGACAATATCTTAACAGTTAACATAATGTTCATCTTTTATTTATGAGAGTTTAAGATGTAGTATCTTAACATAGTGCTTATTTGTATTTATAAGGGTAAATATTATCCTGACATAGTGTTAGCTAATCTTATCATATTGACACAATGTTAGTTAATCTTACCATCTTGACACGGTGATTATTTAAACAAATTCATAAAGTTAGTCTCATAATGAGATTAGACTATAATTATAGAAAATAAAGTACCGGTCGCAGATCGTAATTTCATTCCAAAATAGTAATTTACCCAAAATATTATTATTAGTAGGTAGGCATGGATGATTGAGGGAGGGAGGGCACGTGTGATTCACGTGGCAAGCAAGCAATAGAGTAAGCAATTTGAGTTGACAAAACACTTCATTATCGATCGCCTCTCTTTCTTTCAACATTATCTCACTCACTCCACCCATTAACCCTCATTCAACATTTCCTCATACATACATACATACATACATACATACATACATACAGTATGTTTTGATCTTCATTTTTTTTCTATCTATTTGATTCACGAAACTCCGAAACCTATATATATTTATCAAAAAACTTCATTTTTATTATGTTGTTTATCCATTTCGTTTTAACCTAAACTAATGAGTATCATTTTTGTCATTAAAGTTATAGTATTTGTGTTAATTTATATGTTTTTTATTCTATTCATAATCATAATGATGTTTACAATCACATAAATTTGCTTCAGTTATCTGTCTGTTTCAAGTTAGTTAACAAATGTTTCTCATTCATAGCATAGCCTAGGTAGGTAGGTGTATTTGTTACTAAATAGTAAATACATTTTTTTTCATTTTCTGTTTCAAGATATTTAATCTTTGTAAATGATTTGCCTCATACATATATTGTAGTTTAAATTAAAATGAGTTGACAAATGTACCTGCTGCTTATTCAAAGTTATGTGGTCTATGCATCCCTGTTTATACATGTTCTGTAGGTTTTTTAGTGTCAATATAATTATGCCTGATTTTTCTGCAAATGTGCCTAATCATAGTCTGTGATTTAGGTTCAGATGAAGTGCTCTAATGGACCACTTAAAATGCATCCCTGTTTATACATGTTCTGTAGCATTTTGAGTATCTACCTTATGTATGCTGATGTACCTCATGCTTCTGTTTAGAGTGGTTGTTATTTTTTAGTTTGGTTGTTGTGACCCTAATAGTTTTGCTGTCTTTAAATTGCAGTTGTGTGCGTTGTTGTTGCGTTGATTATTTCAGTCTTGTTTATCGAATAAAGGTAGTGACTAGTGCGCAATATTATATTATTTAGTTTTGTTTGCAATCATATAAAGCTTATCTGTTTGTTTTACCTTTTAATAAGTAATCGTTTTTAAAGTATGCCAAGTTGTGTATCTACTTTAACTAATGCTTTTTGTTAATTGTTTTTTACAAATAAGTCTTGATTTGATTGAATATTGTCAAGGTGAGAGGCAATAGGAGATTGATTATTAAAGAAGAAGAAGATATGTCATCGTCATCGTGGAAGGTGGAAGTGATAAAAGAGGCGATAAAGCAGCTGATGATGGAAGAAGAAGAAGAAGTTAGAAGTATAGATGATGACGACAACCACCACCGCCGCCTCCTCTCCAAATTGATGTCTCAGGTCACCTCTTACTCTATCTAGGTCTTATTCATTTGTTTGCCACCAAATAATCTATCATTGTAACAAACACATACATACACATCCATCTTTTATATTGGTTTTAAACAGTCTCAACTATCACTTTTTGGTTTTAAAAAGGTTTTAAATTTTCTTATCCCATTAGTTGGAAAAGTTGGAGGCTGAAAATTCCCACCCCAAATCCGAATCCGAATCAGAAGAAGAAGAAGAAAGGATAGTGAAGGAGATTAAAAAAGTGAGAAGACAGAACATGATAACGCACTGCCTTGTTTCCGTCATGATTCTTTTAACGCTTGCTTGGCAAATATCCGAGGTTTCCATCATTCTAAAACTAAAAAATGGAGTCACTCACCCCTTTCGCTCTCTTGGTACCATGCTTAAGAGGATCGTCGTTAAACCAAAGCAAGATCATAATGCTGCTAATGACGATGATAATGATACCATTACCAATACTATCACAGGTCACACTAATAACTTCATTGATCACTCCACATCCATGCTTCATGATCTAAAACTTCCAAATCTTCAACTCCCCCCTTTAGATTTTCATGATTAAACAAACCTAGCACCCAACACTATTTTAGATTGAATCTTGTTATTACTAGCGGTTTGTTTAAACGAATATAATGTTGATTTTGCAACCCAAGTGATGTGAATATTATGATTACATTTACAACTTGATTTGGCATGTGGATTTAGTGATTGCTTCAAACTACATATTTTTTTACCATGACAAACAATATGACCTTCTTACCATTTATACAACATACACATAATGTTTTGGGTTCATCCGCGAAAAGTACCTAATTCTGTTACCCCTGGAGCTTATCCAAGGGAGATGGCGGAGATGTTACCATGTAATAGATATCATACATGTTCTTGAGACCTTTCGTCTTGTATGACTAAAGATTTTGGAGTAGCACCAAACAGGTAATTCCTATAGACTAGAACTTGAGGACGCTCATTGCCAACATTAAGAAAACAACTAAATAGAAATGAGTACTTGATACGGGTGAAGGAGTAAAGAGTTTCAAGAGCGGCTCGATCAACAAAAGAAGAATTGTAGCCAAAAAAAACCAGTATAGTGCTTTTAGTAATCCTTAACAAAATGGTGTGATTCAAAAATGTTCTCAACAACAAAAGTAGTTCAAATTGTTGGTGGAAACAAAAGTTGTTGATACTCAACCAACATCAAAAGAGGCCACCAGTATATCACCATGCAGCAATTGTTATAAAATTGAAGTGCTCACTACAAACTCTCTTATTTCAGCAAGTTTGAACCGAACCGGTTATGGTAACCGGTTCAACCAGACGGTCTGGTTCGGTTTGTTTTCCAAAACAATGGCAACAACTTAATATTGTAGCTTTTTGCTACTGGTACTAGCTATAAAAATTAGTACCCTATTTTATAAAAATACCCAATTAAACACCTATTTTAGTTACTTCTTCCAACGAAACCTGTTTACTTATTTAGTTACCAGCATTAAATATTAATCATTACTGTTATGAGATGATAAACAAAATTACATGAAAAAAAGGAACATTAATGATAGGCATTTAGAGTTGTTTCAAATAAATCGTTAAAGAATGTTAAACACAAAATCCATTGTCGTCCAGCGGTTAGGATATCTGGCTTTCACCCAGGAGACCCGGGTTCGATTCCCGGCAATGGAACTTTTTTTATATTAAGTTTAATTGCCTTTTTGATTTCTGAGTTTGTACTAATTTGACCCCGGTTTGTTTAAATATATGTAGATCTATAAATGATAGATAGACGAGTCTTCAATGACGATGTTGAAACTCCAAAAGAATACAATTCTAACGCCTTAGGTGTGCTTTTCTGAATACATGCACAAATCGGAAAACTTCACTAACATTAAAAGCAAAACCACCATAAAAACGAAAAAAGAGTAATGAAAATTCTCAAGAAATGAGAACTACAAAGAGGAGAGTGGTAAACCATCAATGACAACATATAATCAAACCTTAAAACTATACATGTAAGATGATGGTACCTTAGAACATAACAAAGTTTCATGCAAAAACCCAAAAGCAATGTCATACGCGATACGACTTCAGATAAACCAATAAAAACATTTTAATGATACCTAGCTTCAACTATCCGCCTGTCGCTCAACAGCGTTGAACACCTTAGCAATCTTTTCAGTGGGAACCAACGGTAGATACGAAGAAACCTTGTACCCTTTCTCTGCTGCTTGCTGTACGGTCTGGTTGTATTTCTCAGAATAGTAAGCTGCTGCGGGAACAACCACCTTAGCCACCTTAGGGAAGAATGGGAGCTGGTTAAGAGTGTGCCAAGCTGAAACAGCATAGTGCTCAGCAATCGGCTCTAGCCTGGTGTACGCGCTTTTTGCAAGCCCAGAGGCAGTTTCAACCACACCACCACTCTTGACCTCTTTAGACAGGTTTTTAGTTTTAGCTGATACATGCTTCACAAAAGGAGGCACTTGGCTATCGAATTTATTAACAGATTCGTCAACCTGAAAATATATATCAGTATCTATTTATATTGTCTCGTAAACGACTCCAAACAAGTAAACACCACACAAACATTTTAAAAAGATTTATGATGCCTAGTTGCATGCGTGTACATGTTGGTCAAATCAACGAGAACATAGACAAACTGACCTTACGATCAACAAACTTGAGGACCTCAACAGGGATATCATGGAACTTATCATATGCAGGACCAACAACGGTTTTTAAAGTGCCCTCTATCGTCTCTACCCCTGGTTTGAGGGGACCAGAGTTGTCCTTAGCATAAGCATAGACCTTTGATGCATACACAACTACATGAAGCACCGCCAGTTGCACAAATTCTAAGTACTTCAACCTCTCTTCTTCGATCTCAACCTTTTAACGACAGAAATAAGAACATATTAGTTATTAAGAAACTTGTTTTCATCAATCAAAACACATACTTTCAAGCATGGTTATTAAATACCAAGCATGATCCATCAACTACTTCCTATATCGTAGGTGTAAATAAATTTGATCATGAGTAACACAACCCTTATTATTAAGCTAGTAAAAGGTCTGAACCATTAAAGGGCTGTTTGGCAAAATCTGAATCATTAAGGGCTGAATGGTTAAGAGGTCTGAACCATTAAGAGGTTTCATCAATAAGAGGGATGTTGGGGTACAACTTCAGATGGGTATAAAGTTAGTATATGCTCCATTCAGTTTCATTCAGCATCTCTCAGTCTCTTAACCATTCAGCACTTAACTGAACCATTAAGAGGCTATTTTTTTCTGAAACAAACGCTCTGAATGCTGAATGTTGAATCAGTAGGAAATCTGAACCGTTAAAAGCTAGCATATTACTTAACTATTCAAAGACAAATGTCTGACCAATTTAGATAAGAGGTATTAACCATTCAGACTCAATATAATATTTAATCATTCATAGGCAGCAATTCTATTAACCTTTCACTCATCTACTCACGAAACAAAACCATTAAGTGCTGAACAGGCATATGAATCGTTAAGAGGCCGAAACGAACAGCTCCTTGGTGAAGATATGTCACTAAATGTACAGGATCAATCTTACTACAACTGCAGTTTCAAAGTATTGGTTACAAAACAATATTGGCGATACCTAATTTACAGCAAGCATGAGTGGATCAATTAAGAAAAATGAAATCATCAAATCATTTCAGTGAGGCATAATCAGTGGGTTAATTACTAATTTCCAATCAACAAAATTTCATTTTTGATTTGTCTCCAGGTTATGATCAACCGTGGATAAATTGGATATTGTTACGCAGCAAATCAATCAAAATCAGAAATTGAACATAATTACGTGTACGAACCTGTGGTTGATGGTTAACAGGAAGATCATTTTGGGGCATGATGATGATGAGAAACAAAATGTTTGTTTTGAAAGTGATGTATCTGAAGATCTGCCAGTGTACGTATCCATGTATTTATACTCGCCCACTTTGGTTCTAACTTTTATTATATGACCAAAATTTCTATTGGACCGTAACCCGGTTTTTTAATTAGATGGGTCAAGAGGTGCACAAAATAACCGATTTAATAATTGAATCGTAAGGCTTGGATTCTCTTAATGAGACCTAAGTTTTAGTCTCACTGCCACCACTTTGGAAGGGGCAAATGGGGGCAATGAAGGGAGACTTGTGGCAACACAAGTTCGATCTCGGAGCCAAACGGGTTTTACGACTAGCTTGTCGTCGTGCCTACGGGCGGACGGGTTAGTGGGTTTCCTCCGAATTAGAGTCGGGTTAATAGGTGGGTTTCGGCTACCCAGCGCTGTCTGTGTTTGCAGAGCGTTTGAGGTTGCCTTTCGCCATTGGGTTACCTCGGGTAGCCGGGCTTTATTCGTTTCGCTGTAAAAAAAAACTAGTTATTAACTGATTGAGGAATAATTGGTTAGGTTATTTTTATGGAAAATTTTGGAAATGTCCCTTTTGACCGTTGACTTCCCAAAATGTCCCCTTTGGCTTCGTTAGGCGTGGGCGCCACGACTATAGTCGTGCTAGTCGCCGACTAAGATTCTAACAAATAACAACCTCCCACGTGTCCACAGCAGTCGGCGACCATAGGCGTTTTCCCGACAAAGACTGTAGTCGGGACGGCCGTCTGACATGGTTGTCGTAGGCGCCGGCAATTATGGGTTTTTTCTCTTGGTCGTTAGCTGCTCGAAAAAATGAAAAAAAAATGCTCAAAAACCATCCTCACACGGACCCGGGTTTTCGAGTTGCATTCGTGTCCGCAGGTCGTGCGGGCGTCGCATTGAGGCAAGGAATTCGAATCAAATTTGCACCCCTCCTACACGCGGGTAGGTGTTAGAGTAAAATGTATATAAGAACTTAACATGTTATGAAAGACTTACATATACAAAACCAACTATGATTTTGTCTCCACTCCAATATGTGTAACACACGGGATATAATCTAGTAACTCAATATACAAGTATGTTATCAATGATTTACTAAACCCGTTAGCTCTTTTTCAAAGTAGTTTGCTTCAAGAAAAAGAAAATACAGTTTTTCTTCTTAATTATATCATTTGTGTGTTTTGCCGGTTGCCTCAAGTACTAAGTATATATCAAAGATAGATTAACCATATTGACTATGTTAGTTAATTTTATTAATACTTAATAAATGTAGTATGTTTAAAAAAGGAAAAAAAGTTTGCGTAAGTTATAGTTTCACTAAGTAATAATATACGATGCAATAGTAATTTAAAATTAAACAAGTTTATATTTTTTTTCTTGTTTATTTACATTTTGAAAGGTAACCGATTTTTTTAGTTATTAAGAAAATCCGTTATTCGTTTTAACCAGTTTGGTTAATAATTAGTTTTTTTCAAAATTTTCGGTTATTTTACTTTAACAGGTTCAGTTAATAATCGGTTATTATCGGTTAATTAACCGGTTTTTTCTAATATTTTATTAATTTTTCGTGTTTTCCTTGGTTAACCAGTGGATCGGTTAAAATTAGGTTTTAAAAAAACGGTTAATAACCAGTTATTCATAAAAGTTCCCTAATCGATTACGAATCTACGGTTAAAAAAATACCCTAACCAGTTATTCTTCAATCGGTTAATAACCGGTTACGGTTATTAAACCGGTTATTTTGTACACCTCTAAATGTTCGGTTTACATGGTTTGCTCCACGTTCCAAACCACCCTCGCCAAATATATACAGTTTTAATGGTTTGATTTATACGGTTTGAATGTATATACTAGATTAGTACCCGTGTACTACACGGATTTTAGTTTTATAGGTTTTAACTCAATTTACATATCAAATTTATTTTTAACATATCTCTTATTAAATAGATTTGGATATTTACAAATATATTCATATAAAAAATCATATGTTACAATAAAGGATATGATTTATAATAGTTGGTAAATTTTTATTGGAACATATCGGGTTAGGAGATAATTCATGATAATTGTTAATTTTTTTATTTGAACATATCGAGTTATGAGATAATTAATGATAATTGGTAAAACTTTAATTTGAATATATCGGGTTAGGATAAATCATAATAATTGATATTTTTTTTATTTGAACATATCAAGTTAGGAGATAATTCATGATACTTGGTACATATCAGGTTAAGATATAAATCATGATAATTGGTAAATTTTGTATTTGAATATATCGGGTTAGGAAATAATTGATGATAATTTGTGAACTTTTAATTTAAACATATCGGGTTATTTCGAATATGGAGCATACCATGACCCGTCTAAAAATTCTTCATCAAATTAATTTAGAATATGACACTTAAGCAAAATCCTATGTGAAGTAGTTAAAATGGTGACATATGGATGTGTTACTCAATTATTAGAATAGATAGATTTTAAATATGCCGCAACAAGTTTATGTTTAGTTTTGCACAAACGATTACTTGAAATAATATAATGTTTTCTTTCACATACCAAAGTCGAATATACTAATTTGTTATATAACATCGAAAGTATAAAAGACAAAACTTTATATTTGTTAAAGGTTAAGCAGGGGATTTGATACACGAGATTATAATAAGTTTAAAATGGTTAAGCATTTGATAATTTAATATCCTTATATAATATTGCAGAATGTATTTTGCTTACTTATTATTATTAGAGAGAATAATTGCTTAATTGACATCATATGAGAGTTTGTCTCACAATAATCCTTATATTTTTTAAACTAGTTTAGTGCCTGCGCTACGCTCGGGAACACAATTCAAGTAATGCTTTTAAGGATGTTCATGAATGTTCCATTTAGTTTTGAGACAAAACCGTGGTAAAACGGAACACATGATATATTTTTAAAAATTAGATTTTTAGTATAGCAATATTATACTCAAATTAAAGAGAATAAAATGCTTAGTTTTATGGTGTAGTTTATTTATTTTTTTTAAATCATATAAAAATGTTATGTATATTTATAAAACACTGAGGTCTTTAATTGTATGTTATTATTAACTTTATCCATAAGTTTCATTTTTAAACCATATCAAATATAAACCGACTCACGTACACCCCTTGTAGTAAACGGTTAAAAATATGAATACTGTTAAATTTTTTAGAATTCTCCAAAATATTAGGGGACTAAAAATGTAATTAGTTTTATTATAATAAATTATATATATATTTTAAATAAAAAAATCGTTATTGTGAGATAATCTCTCAAATAATGCCACATAAGCTAAAAGCTATGAAAATATGCCACATATGATTTTTTTGTTTTGGTATATTATATAAAGATATGTATATATCTATAATATCAGATAATATAATGACCCCAATTACATTTTGGTCCCCTAATATTTAAGAGAGTCTTTAAAAACTTAAGATTAGATACATTTTAAATCCTCTCTTACCAGGGGTATATATGAGTCGGCTTATATTTGATAAAGTATAATAATGAAACTTTGAGATAAAATTGGTAATAACCTACAATTAAAAAGCTCAAACTACACCATAAAACCGAGCATTTAAATCTCTTTAAATTGAGTATAATATTGCTATACTAAAAACATTTTTTTAAAAATAAAATCTTGTGTTCCGGCTTTACCAATGTTTTGTCTCAAAACTGATTGGAATTATACATGTCCAATGAATATCCTTAAGATCATCATTTGCGTTTTATGTTCCCGAGCGTAACACGAACACTAAACTAGTTTATTTATAAACTCTCATTTTGTAATGTTATATTGGCTTTTGCCAACATGACATGTGTCACCGGTGAATGGGTGATTAGTCGCCTTTTTTATTTATTTTGTTTTTTGGAAACTAAAATAAAAAATCTTAGTTAGAAATGATGTTTTTAGCTAGCATTCGTGATGTCAGATTCTAGGTTTTAGGTTCTAGTTTTATCATGTCACATTCTTTATTATTTTTTCTTCTCTCTTAAACATTTACATGAGAAATTTTTATATTAGACTCAACTTTTGAAGTATAACATGTTACATCATAACTAGCCAAACAATTAAAATGTAAAACGAAATATTTAAACGTGAAGACCACAAATATCAACTCAATTTGAGCTTTTTAATAATCTCATTCAAAAGTAAACTATCTACACTCACTGTGAGTGTGATACAAAACATTTATCTAAGGACTCTCGCCCTAGGTGTCCAAATCAGGTTCTATCTATTATGTGGAGAGCAACAATCATCCAATCCTAGCTAACCCGTCTTGACCTAGCTAACGTCCTCAAACGTTCCTTGTACCTGCATCAGGAGCAAAAAGATGTTAACATCAACGTTGTTGGTATGCCATAAGTCGTAACTAGCACAATAATCAAAAGTGTTCAATCAATCGTTTATCAAATGTTTACAAGCAATAATCCCTATGTGTTATCTACAAGGAAACTCTTTAGTAACGTCACATGCCGACGTCAGTGTTTGTTAACGTATATGCCATTATAGGATGGCTAAAGCACATATGAGAAAACCCTAAAATATATCATCATCGAATACCGAGGCTAAACCACGGAGTAGCTTACCGTACCCGAGGCTATAATACAGAGTGGCTTACCGTACCTAGGCTAAACCATAAAGTAAGTACTAAGGCTAAACCCAGAGTAAATGTCATAAAGAGGCTAAACCAATTAGTAGGCGATGCCTTGCCTATCGGTGATCAAATTTACTACCTAGATAGATCCAACTAGACGAGCACACGTCCTAAGGTAGTATCAACGTTCCTTTCTTGGAAAATTACCTCTTCATGGGACTATACTTTAATGACTTGCTCGGTCGGATATCATTAACCTGAATTTAAGGCATGTTGACTGACTAGGATTGATCTAACTTATAATACACATAACTAAAAATCATTTCATATTTCATACAAGCTAGGATATAACGCTGAAAACATAAAACATGTAAATCTGGCAGCACTCTATCTTGTGTGCAATAGATCCCACTCAATTCTTGAGGAATCCAACACCGTTCACTCTATGACGGGTTTACAATCATCATCAATATCATAATCATCAACATATGTGTATATATACCTATTTTGGTCAAAAATCGACAAACTAAATTAGTATAGTGAGGTTGTGTGTTTTAATGAATAATATGCAGAAATTAATGATGAACAAGATGATTTATACGAGGAAAAGCCCTTGATCTTTAAGGATCGCCGGCATAAAAACCTTGGGTGATGACAATCGTCTATCACCGATTCTATTAACAATAAAAAATGAAATACAACTCGAGAACTATGGCTTGCTTAGTACAATGATATGTGTGAGCAGAGAATTCAGTTGAGATGTAGAAGAGAAGTGTGTGTCAAAAAGAAAAATCTTCCTAAAGCTAAGCCATAGCCTCCTTATTTATAGTCAAAGTAACAAACTAAACCCTATCATCATTGTCACACCCCGACCAATTAAATAAATAAAAGGCGGATAATCGTCGAGACGTGAGTGTTATAGATTGCTCATAGCCACATGACGCTACAAATTAGAGTTTTAATTAAGCATGCATCACCAAATTAAATATTACAATTTGTCCACAAGTTTGGCAAATCTCAAATGTCATAGCTAATAATTGTTCATTGATTTAAATTTGAGCTAGATCCAAAAGCCTATGGTGATCATGATCCAAAGCTAGCATTAAACGTTGGCATTCCCTGAAATATGTTAGAAAATAATGTCAACATAAAAATGTTGGTGAGTTCACATAGTTAAATACATAGATAATAGTTTATAGATCACAATGATGAGCGATTCCATGTCCACAATGGTTAGTGCAAATATGTAACAACACGTACGGCCTCAAATGTACAATCAAGCCTCAACAATTTAGAATATAGTATATGATCAGCTAAGTGAAATTTGGTTCCTTCAATGAACTAGAATGCGTCATTGAAGAGCCGGACTTAGCATCGGCTTTAGCACCAAAAAGGCTTGCCAGGCCCTTAGATCTAAGACGTCGCTGGGCTAGCAATAGTTAATGATTGTATCGATCATAAAATAGAACACCACACGTATACATAAAGCACAACCAAGACATAAATGGAATCACATAGTTGATAAATAGATTTAGTGCATGTGGTGTATTTGAATAATATAACATGTTTCACCCCAAAAGTGTATAAATATAAAAAGGGGTATGTAAACTCACATTAATCGGCTCCAAAATCTACTCAAGAAAATATACGTTGGAAGCCGGAAATTGTAACATTTGCGAAATTTGACTTTTAATTATAATAGCGAATACTTGAAGTTTATGAAGTTTATTGTATCAATAATAGCAAATGATGACGCTAACAATAGTAATAATGATAATGACAAAAACAAACTAGATCAAGGAAATGATGTTAAAACTTGTTAACAACCCAAAATAAAACAAGAAAAAAATAAACATATGTAAAAATGGGGGACCAAAAGTGCCAAAAGACCAAACTCTTTTCTCCTTCTTTCTTCCCTTCACGCAACAAGAACAGTACCCACGTCTCTTCACCATACTCGAAATTTTCAACCAAAATTCGGACCAAAATCAGACCCATTTCAAGTAATAACGTGTTGAATCAATCACTAGCTATCATCAAACAAGTAATTCGCATGCAATTGACCAAAAATTGGCCTGAAACCTTTCTCTTTTCTTTGTCTCGGCCGAACTCAAAAACCAAGACCAAAACCATATCTAGACCTCACCAATTTGCAATTAAACACACACACACAACCACAAACACGTCGCAAACAAACCCCTATACCCCGAATTCGCGAAAACGAAGCAAATATCACGCACGAAGGGCTCAAAGGGCCGAAACCGTTCGTCACTCGAACACGTACCTAGCCCACACCATTTTGTAAGTTTCTTATACCATTGAACTCGTTTTTTTGAGTGGATTAAAAGCCCTAACGTTAATTTTATCAAAAACCATGAAAACGAACTCAATTTGGGCGTGAAAGATCTAGGGTTCATATGGGTTTTATGGGATTTTCGAATCTGCTAAACATGAGTTAAAACAATTAAATGGGTATGGATTTACGGGTTAGTCACCCAGCTCAAGTGGCTGGGTGCATTTGTTAGGAAGCTGCAAGTCACGGGTTCGAATCTCCTAACCCATTTTTTTTGTTTATTTTAGATTTTGACCTCAAATCCACATTTTTAAGTGTTTAAACTAGCCACTAAACATGTAAAAAACTATATTTTTATCATTATCATGTCTTAAAAACCCGAAAGATTTCTTAAACAAATATTAATATTTTGACATTAAATTCACATTTTTAAGTGTTTAAACTACACACTAAACATGTAAAAATTATATTTTTTTATCGATATAATGCCTAAAATATATATATATATATATATATATATATATATATATATATATATATATATATATATAACCGAAAGTTTTTTTTAAACAAATATTAGTATTTTGACATTAAATTCACATTTTTAAAATGTTTAAACTACCCACTAAACATGTGAAAATTATATTTTTATCATTATCAAGTCTTAAAAACCCAAGAATTTTCTTAAACAAATATTAACTTTAAATACTTTATAAAGCAAAGTAACAAAACATGTATATACTTCTATAAAAACCTTGTGAATGTACACTTAACCAAAATACTCTTGTTAACCCTTGTAAGTATTAATTATATACAATTAGACACATAAACTTGTTTCGTCAACTATTTAAAAACCTTATAAACTAAAAATCCACTTAAACGTCATACTGTATTTGTAAAAGAATCACGTAAATGACTAGTAATGACAATAATCATTAAAGGTATATTATTTACAAATAAATAATATTTCAACCTATTTTTATAAAAACTTATAAATATACTAACATTCATAACTATATCGCAAAACAACTAAAAATAAGAATTTGACTCGTACAATCTCGAAACCACATATGGACTAAAATCATTATGTTCGATTAATAGGATAAGCTACCGAGGGTTATTTCCGGCTTCCACCGTATATTTTCTTGAGTAGATTTTGGAGCCGATTAATGTGAGTTTACATACCCCTTTTTATATTTATACACTTTTGGGGTGAAACATGTTATATTATTCAAATACACCATATGCACTAAATCTATTTATCAACTATGTGATTCCATTTATGTCTTGGTTATGCTTTATGTATACGTGTGGTGTTCTATTTTATGATCGATACAATCATTAACTATTGCTAGCCCAGCGACGTCTTAGATCTAAGGGCCTGACAAGCCTTTTTGGTGCTAAAGCCGATGCTAAGTCCGGCTCTTCAATGACGCATTCTAGTTCATTGAAGGAACCAAATTTCACTTAGCTGATCATATACTATATTCTATAATATTGTTGAGGCTTGATTGTACATTTGAGGCCGTACGTGTTGTTACATATTTGCACTAACCATTGTGGACATGGAATCGCTTATCATTGTGATCTATAAACTATTATCTATGTATTTAACTATGTGAACTCACCAACATTTTTATGTTGACATTATTTTCTAACATGTTTCAGGGAATACCAACGTTTAATGCTAGCTTCGAATCATGATCACTATAGGCTTTTGGACCTAGCTAAATTCTAAATCAATGAACAATTATTAGCTATGTTATTTGTAATTTGCCAAACTTGTGAACAAATTGTAATATTTAATTTGGTGATACATGCTTATTTAAAACTTTAACTTGTAGCGTCATGTGGCTATGAGCAATCTCTAACACTCACGTCTCGACGATTATCCGCCTTTTATTTATTTAATTGGTCGGGGTGTGACAGAAATAACTCTTGGTAGCTTATCCTATTAATCGAACATAATGATTTTAGTCCATATGTGGTTTTAAGATCGTACAAGTCAAATTCTTATTTTTAGTTGTTTTGCGAAATAGGTATGAATGTTGGTATATTTATAAGTTTTCATAAAAATAGGTTAAGATATTATTTATTTGTAAATAATATACCTTTAAAGATAATGGTCATTACAAGTCATTTACTTATTTTTTTTACAACTACGGTATGACGTTTAAGTAGATTTTTAGTTTATAAGGTTTTTAATTAAATAGTTGACGAAACATGTTTATGTGTCTAATTTTATATAAATAATACTTACAAGGGTTAAAATGAGTATTTTGGTTCAGTGTACATTCACAAGGTTTTTATAAAAATATATACATGTTTTGTTACTTTGCTTTATAAAGTATTTAAAGTTAATATTTGTTTAAGAAAATTCTTGGGTTTTTAAGACATGATAATGATAAAAATATAATTTTTACATGTTTAGTGGGTAGTTTGAACACTTAATAATGTGAATTTAATGTCAAAATATTAATATTTGTTTAAGAAAACTTTCGGGTTTTTAAGAAATAATAATGATAAAAATATAATTTTTACATGTTTAGTGGGTAGTTTGAATGCTTAAAAATGTGGATTTGAGGTCAAAATCTAAAATAAACAAAAAAAGTAGGTTAGGGGATTCGAACTCGGGACCTGTTGCAACTTAACAAATGCATCCAACCACTTGAGCTGGGTGACTAACCTATAAATTCATTCCCCTTTTATTGTTTTAACCCGTCTTTAACAGATTTGAAAATTCCCCAAAACTCATATGAGCCCTAGATCTTTCATCCCCAAATCGAACCCGTTTCCATAGTTTTTGACAAAATTAATGTTAGGGCTTTCAATCCTCATCCAAAAACGAGTATAATGGTACAAGAAACTTATAAAATGGTGCGAGTTGGATATGTGTTCGAGTGCGAACGGGTCGTCCACTTTGAGCCCTTCGTGTGTGATTTTTACTTCGTTTTCGCGAATTTTGAGTATGGGGGTTTGTTTGCGGTGTGTTTGTGAGTATGTGTGTGTGTTTAATTGCAAAATGGTGAGGTCTAGATATGATTTTGGTTATGGTTTTTAGTTCGGCCGAATACAAAAAAAGATAAGGTTTTTGGCCAATTTTTGGTTCAATTGAACGCGAATTACCTGTTTGATGATAGCTAGGGATAGATTAAACACGTTATTACTTGAAATGGGTCTGATTTTTGACTGAATTTTTGGTTGAAAATTTCGAGTATGATGAAGATGGGTGTGTGTTACTGTGCTGCGCGTGAATGGGAGGAAGGAGAAATGTGGTTTGGCTTTTTGACACTTTTGGTCCCCCATATTTGCATAGTTCTCTTTTTTTTTTTGTTTTTGTTTTATGTTGGTTGTTAACAAGTGTTATTATTATTACCTTGATAAGTTTTGTTTTCGTTATAGTTATTATTGTTATTATTGTTAGTGTTTTTCACTTGCTAAATTATTTATACAATAAGTCTCATAAATTTAAGTATTCGATATCATCATTAAAAGTCAAATTTCGTAAATGTTACAATCATGCCGTTAGCCGTTTGAGGGTTGTTGACCACGATCCCCATTTATTCCACAACTATCTTGAGCGAATTCAGCGATTGACTGAGTCTTGATAACGTTACCTACATTTGAAATATTTAAAACATGCAGAAGACAAATGTTAGTTATTCGACAATTATAAGCATTAAGGATCCTCAATCCTTCAAACGCCAGGATACTGGATTCAGCGCCACGAGGATATTGCATCCTTGCTATCTAAATTGCGAGCCCTAACAATACCTGTATACATATATACAGGAATAGTAAATAACTCGAGAAGCCTTAGGCGAGTCTTACCGTACACCAGAGATATCCCGTTGTCACACCCCAACCGATGGCGGAATCATCGGGGCGGACGGAAATGAATCGACTGCTCATAGCTCATGGTACTAAAATGATTAAAATAATATTACATTCAAATTTTATCGTTACAAAGCCGATATGTTATTGGAACAATTGCTTGCAAAATTTCAAGTGGTTCAACGTATCGTGGGCTTGATAGAATTTTAAAGTTATGGGAGTTCTGAAATAGGATTTAGAATCCAAAATGTTTCGAGAATCTAGATCAACGACAGACGAGTTATTACTCAATTGTTTGGGAGTCGACCCTTAACTAAATAATCAATATACTTGATGTGCAAAAACGAGTCTATAAAAATAAAACTAAATTACTTAACCTAAAACTCGACTTAGACACTCGAATTAAACTCTAGACAACTTAAACTAGACCACAAGACAGGCAAGTGTACCTATCGAATGTAGACAAATATCGAATCCTAGAGACACTATAAATATGAAAATGACTCAACTAGGACGAAATTGAAATTGTTTAATTGTTAGGGGGGTTTGCAAAATTATCTAAAAGAAAAGAAATTACTTTAATTGAAAATTACCTAATTAATCTTAACGACTCCAAAGACAAGAAAAATGGAAACTTTGTTAAAAACCAAGATTTGGAAGAAATATCACTTAGATGAATCCCGTAAGTGACTTATGAACTTGACCCGATTATTTTGAATGAAGATGAAACCAAATTCCTAAAGATACGAATTCTAAGAAGCAAAAGGATCTCAGATCATTCTCTGAGTGTGACCGAATTGACTCCTAATAAAACGAGTTAAATTATCGGTTGATCGAATTAGCTCTTGGTCTCTCCGACATTGTTAGCACACCCTATAGTCAATTAACCTATGGATCTAAAAGATTCAATACAATATCATGCAAAGGGGCAACATGTTTAAGATCACTTGAACATAATAAACAAGATAATTAACTAGTTAGGTGACTTCCTTTCAGACCGTTAAACTTCTAATTATTCAACTATCAAGATTAATAATTATCTAATATTTTTTAATCAAAATCTAAGTAGATCACTAAAGTTTCAATCTTTGCTTTTTACCGGTTCTAATGATTAATAAGTCTAGTAATATATTACACAAATCATCAAATCAAGTAAAACGACTTGGTCACAAGAATCCCTATGATTAAACTAACCATACAATTCAAGCAATAACATGGTAAAGATGATAAAAATCACAACTTTAATAAGCATACACATTCAATTGATCATAACCATGCACTTTAACTAATAATCAATTCATCAACATGACAAAATAACAAAATCAAGTCACAATTCAACAAACATTCATCATCTAAGTGATACTAAAGAGTTTAGCTACTCATAATTGCAGAAAATATCACTAAAGTTACTGTTTTTAAAGTAAACATCAATGAATCAAGTATCAAAATCGAGAACATAAAGAGTAAGAACCCGGATTGATGATCACTAACGTTTCCACGGACCGAAACTTGATCTTTAGCTTCTTCCTCTTGTTTTCTTCTCAAAATCGCCCTTAGAATGCCCTTGAAACGGCCGGAGTCGAGTATATCTAATTAGGGTTCTTTAAGTTGTTTAAATACCAAGTTTTTTTTTTTAAAAAACCCGTAATTACCATCTATAATATCGCGCAACAGGCAAGCATGTCCTGCGTGTATCGCCTAGATTAATTAAACATCAATTCCCTTGAAACAAGCCTATGTGATACGCGCAAAACTAGCATCATGCTGTGCGTATCGCCTAGAATAACATTTCCAGCATGCTTGCTTGTTTCTACCTCTTTCTCACATTCCAAGCCTTCAACTTCCTTCTAGTCAACCGATATCCGTTTCCAAAGCTTTCTCCGCTTCTGAACACGTCCAAATAACTGAAAAATGTAATCACGACTAAGATTTGACTCTACAAACAATAAACTAGCTAAAGAACTAATAAAAATGACTCTAAAACGATACTTGGGTGTGTAAAGAAAAGTCTTATGAGGACATGAATTTTTTACGTTTCATGGTTGTATGGTCTTCGTTAGAGACATTATGAATAAAATTGATGTTTGCAAGTTCAGAGTTATGTGTTTAAGTAAAAGGGTCAAGAAATTTGCAAAGTACTTCTAATTCGATGGTCGTAGGATTTGTAGTGATTGAAAGTGCAAGTGGTCATGCGAAATAGGATGTATTTGCTATTGTTGGGACAAGGTTTGGCCAAAATAATAATTAATCTTGTTTTGATAATAACAAATCTAATATGACTTGAAATGCTACTAGTTAACCAAAGATGAATATATGCCACATACATGTCACTAAACACTTGTGTAGTTGTGTTATTATCTCTTGTCATTAAACAGTATGAGAACATTGTTAACAATAAGTTGTGTGAGTTGATAGATTGAAATATTCTCATCCTATGTTGTATGCTTATCAAAGTGAACTTAAAGCAACATTGTGGTCACAATATAAGAAACAAATGTGATTAACATATGGGATTAAGATTTATAACAAAATACAAGTGATTAAATGATACATTAAACTTGTTACGAGTCTTATAAAGAATACTCTAGAAGAAGAATAATATAATGTAATGTATTGCAAGAGTTCTTCACTTGTTGTATTTCTTGAATAAAAGATATGTGTTGGAGACACAAACACTCTACCAAGAGGAAATGATGGTGACTAAAGAAAAAACAAAAATAAAAGTCAAGAAGAGATCAAGAAATGAAGATGAAGACTTGCCAATGATAATTAAAGGCTAATTAAGGTTCATTAATATAGAAAGCATCGCTAAAGATTTATAGAGAATGTTTTAGTGTCTTACTTGTACTCTTTGTTTGTTTCTGATTATCCAATAGTAATGCATATATGTGGTATGCCATTGTATGTATGATCAATAGCTTTGGCTAGTCAATGATCTTTTATCTAGAATGGATGGTTAGGATATGTTTTAGAGTGGTATATAAACCTTAGTTATGTACAATTTTGAGGTTATAAATGTTTTAGGAGGACATTTTTTTTTGGGGGGGGGGGACTCATTTGTTTTATAAAAGGAAATTTGAGAGGAAAAAATTGAGTAGAAGAGTTGATTGAGCCAAAACTTTGTAATTAATGGTATTTCTACAAAAATATTTACAAATCTTCAAATATAATGGCTATAACTTTTTTTTAAATATTTTTATTTAACCCGTGTATTAAACCTAGTTTACAATATATTGAAGATACTTTTGAAGGATATAATATGTGTTCTTACTGTTTTATTTATAGTATTGTGTGTGTTTGATCTTAATAATTAACAAGGATTTTGTATTTGTAGGTTGTGATTTACAGAAGTTGTTTAGTTGGATCTAACACGCATAATTAAATACTCCCTCCGTCCCATTAGAATAGTCTTAGTTTGAAAAACACAAAGTTTTAGGCACAATAAATGATTGGTATTTTTGTTTGTTATTTGACAATAATACCCTTGACAATAAATATTATTGTGGGTCCATCGTATTGTTTGTTTTATGTTATTAAGGGCAAATTTGGAAGTTTAACAATAAATTTTAAAAGTGGACACTTTAAGTGGGACAACTAAAAAAGGCAATATGGACCTTTCTAATGGGACGGAGGGAGTAACACATTAGTACATTTTCTCTTTCTTTTTTTTCAATTAAATAATACTTTTTATACATTCATCATTATCTTTTCTCTATTCTTCACTCATAACCACTTTAAAAAATATAAAAAATTTATGGGGGTGAATAGTGAATTTCCCAAATATACCAATAATTAGTATATTTCCCATAAGTTTTTGCTCTCCTCCACTTACAATCACTCCTTAAAATGTGCAAAATTCTCACAAACATATAAGAAACCTACTTATTGTGAATGCTCTAAAAAGTAGTTAGAACCCCCGTGCCGTTGGAGACCTCTTCAATAAAAGGCTAAAAAATAATAACAAACACAACACAAAATATAAAAGAAAAGTAATAAATGTTTGAGGAGTAACATGAATGTAATTTTATGATATGTAAGAGTATTCACATCCCCTTTTCTTTTATATCCATATAGTTAAACAAAAATCACTATTTTTTCTCTCTATTTACCAATTAAGTAATATTTTTTATATTATTGTAATTAAATTTTCTTTATCCTCTACTCAATAACCACTTTTAATAATTATTAAGAAATTATAAATAAAAATTATTGCATTTATCAAATATACATACGAACAATAGCATTTTCTTCAAATTTATCTGATTATATCTCTATCTATAATATATATAAAAGGTTTTTTTTACATATTTCCCTTTCCTAAGTCCATCAATTACATATTTACCCAAGCCTAAAGTTTAATTACATATACCCCCTTTGACATAATAAATTACTCATTTACCCCTTCTTTTACACAAACCATAAGAAAATATAAAAATATATTTATGAAGATCATTAAGGGTAAAATTGTAAATCAAAAGGCTATTTTAAATAAATTGGGTAAATATGTAATATATATGGTTTATGAAGGGGAAATATGTAATTGAATTTAAGGAGTGGGTAAATACGAAATAAATGATCTTTTTTTTGGGTAAAGGGTTACCCCGGTGATTCTATTATAAAGACAACCGTCAATGAAGTACAAGTAGTGAGGAAGCGTTCCACACTAGTTCATATATGGGACATGCCCCACATATGTGAACATAAAAACAAAAAAAACCCACAAAACAACACCAAGACAAACCAAACAATCTAGCCTACCACAAATTGATGACATAAACAAAATTAAATAAAAAACCATTTCATCAGCCGCCATCATCAAAAGTGTAGATTCCACCCCAAAGAAACCTCAACCAATATTGCCAGCAGATCAACTCCCTAGTAATCCAGAATATCAGACAAACCATTAACACCCGATGTAGAAGGAGTACCTGCCCTCTTAGAACCCGATGGAGATTCTAGCGCCATTGCCATGCTCATCATATACCTTGCCATCCCATTATCCATATCTAAAACCTCATCCACTTCCGAATCCGAGTCAAACCTAGAGCTTTCCTTATCCATGTTCCCTTTCACCTTGTTTGTCTCAATTTCATCTATTTTCTCCACAGATAACGCCTCAAAAGGGTTTGATGTAGTTAGATCAGATTTACCCATATTTGAACCACTTTTAGTCTCCATAGTATCAATCTTTGTCACTTGCTTTGTAACATGTTGCACTTCCTTCCCTTTTTTGTTAACTGGACGGTACTCGAATTGGGGCTTTTTTAAAGCAACCCCAAATCTTTTTGCAGCTTTCTTACCCTTTACTTCCTTAAACCCTTTATCATCCTCTCTAGCATTTGTGGTCTGCTCATGCTTATTCGTATTAGTACAATCAGCATCATTATGGCCAAAAACACAACAATGACCACATCTTGGAGGCTTCCACTCATACTCAACCATCACATGTGCTGCTCCAAACCCATCCCCCTCTAATTCTGGAATAGCAACAGATATCTCTTCTTTAAACCCCGCATCCGCTGAGATCTCAACCAAAGCTCTTGCAAAGCTACTTCTACCCCACGTGTTTGCACACATAGAGCTTGTGAATGAATCCAACAACTTTGGAGTCCCAATTTGCGAAACCAAAAGACTCAAACCAACATCAGAATAAGCTACCAACGGAATATCATGCAATTTTACCCAAACAGATACATTCTTGATATCATCCTTGTGTAGCTTTGTGTTAGGGGACCAGACATTCAGGATAATCGGTTTATTACGAATTATCCAAGGCCCTGCTTCGATCACATCCATCATCCCCTTCCTATCATTAAACTTAAAAAAGAAAAAGCCATTTGCATTCATCATTGACTTTTGCAAGCCAAATTTTTTCCAATGAGTTTTAGCAAAGTATTCAACCACTGGATACGCTACCCTATCCCCCAAAAAATAGCCATACAAAGTAAATTCAAGTTTATTACAAATCATACGGACAGTCTCTTTGGGTAATACAACATCAAAACCTTCTTTTTTCTCCTCATTCACCATATAACCGAACTTAACTGGTGTTATAGGTAATTCAGACTTTGGTTGAACAATAGCAGCATACGTTGTATTCAAATTAGACTTACCGGGCGCATCATTCACACTAGTCGCATGAGCAAGAGAACCCACAGATGCATCAGCCGTATGCTTGTGAACTGAATCAGTCATGTGAGATGAATCAGTCGTATGACTTGTTGTATCATTATGCTTAGCCGTGTCAACCCCATGAGGTTCAAGATTTGTTGTATCATTCTGCTTAGCCGTGTCAACCCCATGAGGCAGATTAGGGTTTATGGATGAACCCCTAATCGCCTTTTCCTGATTCAACAAATTGCAACGTGGATTGCCATCGATCTTTAGCACCTTACTAGCCAAATTACCACCTTTCATACTCGTTTTTATGATCAGAAACGAATCTGATATAAAAACCCAAGAACAGGCCAAACCCTAATTGCACAAAAGAAACTAGGGTTTTAGGTACTATATGACACTAGATGAACGAATTAAGGATCAAGTAACAAACCCAAGAATCAAGAAACGATCAAGAAAGAAGAAACGAATCAAGAAATCAGATTCAAGAGCAAAAAAACGAATTAGGGTTTATGTAACCCTAATAACCAGCCGTAACAACCCAATAACAACCCAAGATCAAGAAACAAGATTCAAGAATCAAGGTAAGATTCAAGAATCAAGGTTCAAGAATCAAGATTCAAGAACAAGAAACGAATCAAGAACCAGCCAAATCAGCCCAAAATCGCCAAAATCGCCCCCCCTCTCTTATACCACGTGCTTTTCAAGGTGCGAAATAAATGATCTTATGAAGAGGATATATGTAAATGCCCATATATAAAATATATTGAAAGGATGACTAACTTGTCAACCACATACAACATTTTGATGCACAATATACAACCATTCTTCTATTTCAAAGTAATGTACAACATTTTAATGCACATTGTACACAATTAAGTAATGTACAATTTTTTTATTCCTTCTTTTCTCCCATTTCAAAGTCACTTTCCGTTCAAATTCAAAAATGATTTTCATCTCAATCGATTTACTTTCCATTCTTCTCAGCATCAAATGAAGATCGGAGTCATCGATCCGACAACGAAACATATTGTCCTATTTCCATATAGAAGTATCATAAAGAAGATCAGATCCATCAATCTCATGCATCTTGGTTCGTTTTCGGTTTGATTTTTTCAGTTGACTGAGGGCTTTGAAAGCCATTTAATTTCTAAATTCTAGACATTTTCAAAGGGGACTTTTCAAGTTCAGGGAATGATGGTCATGGTGCCATCCAAATGTTATACCTGAATTAGATTCATAAAATTAGTTGGTTATTAGTGAACGTGGTGCGTTTTGTCATAGATTTTTACCATGTTGATCTTAAACTTTGAAAATATACAATGCTGAATGTGGAAAATAATGGTTCTTCTGATGCAAGCGATGGGGATAACCAGCATGTATGCACTTCCACATTAGTATTTAGTTTTTTGGGTTTGATATTAGAAGTATTTCCTCTTTTCGTTATATACTGACGCATCAAATTCGCACTCGGCTTCAAGTTCAGGGAATGATGATCTGATATAGTGCTGACTGAACCTGGTCTTAATGTTATTATCAGTATTGTGCTAAGTTCTTCAACATTATGAAAAATTACATTGTAAGTTTAAGTCCAGATCTTGAAAAGCATATATATTTCATTCATTTTGTCAACTTCTTCAACATTCTATCTTCTTTTCATAGACCTACCTACATTTATCCTTATATTATGGAAACAAGCCACAATATTGCTTAACAAAGAATAACATCAAAGGTATTGTTTGCATAATTTTGATCTTTATGAAGCTTACATGAACTGTATAAAGCAATCACTATGCAAATTTATTTTGTTATCGATGTTATTTCTAATTTAAGGACACTTTTTAAATTACATGTTGGAGCATGAGGCTTTTATGGTGCTTAGGATATAAACATATTCGTTGTTAGTTGTTACTGTAATGACATAATGTCACCTATATGGGATGTGTAGTTACAAAATTAAGACATTTATGCAATTTAAACACGTATATCAACCCATTGTAGTGTTACAGATTTCTTACATCAGTATTGGTTTTCTTTAGTGCACGCATATTTAATCTCTTGATGAACAAACACTGATATGATGAAGTCACTTTCAACTTGAGACAAAATATTTATAAAATCATATCGAGGTAATTTTTGTAGTTTTTAAGTGGGATGTTGGGTTATGTTTCTAAATATTTGTATCTTTCTTCGGTTATCGTTCATTAAATTGTTATAGAAATGACATATATACAGTTGAGAACCCTATGGGTGTTGTTTGGCATAAAAACTTGGATGCCTCGGTATATGGTTAAGAAATATCGATCCATCACAAGATCTATGTAATGGCACACAATTGATAAGTAGAGGCTTCCAATGCAATGTTATTAATGCCAAAATAGCCATCGGTCAACTCGCTGGAAAACATGTAACTTTGCCTAGAATCCATCTGTCTCTTTCCGAGGATGAAATGTTCATGTTCAAGCTTAAACCAAAACAATTCTCAATTAGACTAAATTTCAATGACAAACAATAAAGCTCAAGGTCAAACAATCCCTCATGTTGGCGTTTATCTTCCAGGTTGTGTTTTTTTTCTCATGGCCAATTTCATGTGGCGTTATCAAGATGCATGATGCGTGTAATACTATATATAAAATATGAACACCTAAACTTTAAATTTATAAAACTAGGACTCTCTAAACTAACCTAAACACACAACAGGTAGTGTACCGATCGAGTGTAGAATAGCCTAAGTAAGTGTTTTGGTCGAAAATTGATAGACCAAATTAGTAAAGTGAGGTAGTGTATTTTAATGAATAATATGCAGAAATATAACGCTAACACGATGATTTATACGAGGAAAAGCCTTTGATCAATGGATGATCGCCGGCATAAAAACCTCGGATGATGACAATCGTCTATCACCACTCTATTAATGATAAGAATGAATTACAACTCGAGAACTATGGCCGCTAGTACAAAGTTTTTGTGTGAGAAGAAATATTCAAACGTGAGAGATAGAAGAAAGTATGAAAATCAGGTGTCTGTTTAGCTTAGCCATAGCCTCAATTTATACTTTGAACTAATCGAAATATGTTCCTAAAAATAAGCTTAAAGCCGTTGAGGGGCTTGACCATGTTCTCAGCTTGTTCCACAACCATCTTGACCGATATTTAATGTGGAGCAAGTCTTATGGACGTTACCTGCATTTGAAACATATAAAACACATAGAAGACAATAGTTAGTTATTCGACAATTATAAGCATCAAGGATCCTAAATCCTTAAAACGCCAAGGATAATGGATCCAGCGCATTAAGGATACTGCATCCTCGATAGCCAGAATCTGAGCCATAACAATTTCCTCCAATATGACAATTATAGGTGTGAAATAGATGTCATATTGCATAAGCGCTTTGCCATTATATCCAGATGAGATTGATGTGACCATATTGCAACTACTCGTTATCCCCAAGATTCTCTCATTATTTGTTTTGCAGTGAATAATTTTGCTCGACTTGCTGATCTTCTAAACACGGAAACAAGAGCTGAGGCGTTTTTGAACCTAGATCTAAGTGTTCGCACTTTCAAGACTAGAATCCAGAATCATGCCGCAGAGGCTTCTCTTTCCTCTTCCACTACAATGTCAAGTAAGTGGAGGCAAAGGCAGCAGGTGAAGCTGCAGTGGGAAATAAAGGTGTGATGCAAGCCTGAGCCCACTTTTTATTTGTGAAACTTTTTATGATTTCGATTTGGTTGTAATTTCTGAACAATAGGTTTAGGATTAAGGATCCATGATCCTTTAAACAATATGAAGGGTACTGAAGGTGGATGGATCCTAAACTTTTGGGGATGAAGCCTTTGGTATCTTCCTTTTTATTTTACCGCATGCTAGAACTTAACAACATATGACTTAACCCGGGTGAATGGTCCTTGATTTTGCTGGTGAAACCTGGGTTGCATTTTGGTGGTATTAGTATATAAATCTAATCTTTTGGCTATATGCTGCATATTTTTACGTTTGTAATGTTATTTATAGAAAATGTTCTTTATATAACAAATTAGTTTATACAGTGATTCTAAATTATTTGAAGATAATAAGTTGAAAATGTAAATAAATGAATAAGAGTCATACCAGAGAATCCTAATTAGGATTACGCCTTTTAGGATACTTGCACGAAATATATCATTCATAATTTTATGATCCAGGATCCTTATAGATAGTTGAATCTTCAAGTGTTGATATAAACCAGTGAATATATCCTGTAACTTAGATGAGTAAACTGGCGACAAGGCCCGATTTATAACTGGCGACTAGGCCCTTTAGATAAACTAGGGATTTTATGCCCGTCTCGGGTCTACCCAAATGTAAGTGACAATGAAAAATGCCAAAACCTTAGGTATCGTGAAAACGTTAGAAACCTTAGGATAACGGAGGTATGGTACGTCTACCATAAACTTTAGGATCCAACATATGACCAACAACAATGAAATTGTCAGCCACATATAGTGTACTGGTCTCATTGCCTTGAATCATACGTGGATAACGTGCGCTACTGGCGATCTTAGAAAAGGAGAAAACCTTAGAAGGTATTAGATACCCTAAACTTAGGAGAGAGGTGGCCAACCCCTATAGTTTCCACAAAAGCAATTTAGTTTTCGAATTAGGATCTTTAACCTTTGGAGGGTCCTAGATCCTTGTTACATGAAGTATTTTTTACAATGTATTGCATTCCAAGCTCTTCGTAGTGGAATTCCTTCCATTGTAAGCAATAGATATGCTCATTTTCCAGCTTCAGCTTCGATCAAATATGGTCCTTCCCATTTTGGAGCCAATTTACAATTAGCTGGATTATTTGTATTCTGAAAAGCTTTCCTTAGTACCATATCGCCATCTTGGAATCTTTTGTTCTTATATTTTTGTTATCTGCTCCAGTTACCCTTTGTTGATAAGCAACCATTCTGATTTTCGCCAAGTCTCTGAGTTCATCAACAGTTTCCAGATCTTGGATAAAGGGATTCTTCGTTTTGTTGAGGATCACGGATGCTTACTCTAGCTGTAGGAACCACCATTTCTGTAGGAATAACAGCTTCTGCTCCAAATACCAGAGAGAATGGTGTTTGACCCGTAGCATTCTTTGAAGTTTTCCTGTCAGTCCATAATACATAAGGCAATTCTTCATCCAACTTCCCTTTCTTGGATCCTAGTTTCTTCTTTAGGTTGTTGATGATAATTTTGTTGTTGGATTCTGCTTGACCATTGGCTTGAGGATGAACCGGAGCGGATGTAATTATTTTTATGCCCTAGCTGTCACAAAAGTTAGTGGTTCTTTTCCCGATAAACTGGGAACCATTGTCACATACAATTTCTGAAGGGATTCCAAATCTAGTAATAATATTTCTTTTAATGAAAGATATTACATTACTTTCCTTGACTTGAGCAAAGGATTCAGCTTCTATCCATATAGAAAAGTAATCTGTCATTGCCAGCATGGACGCTACCTGCATTTGCAACATATAAAATATGCAGAAGACAATAGTTAGTTATTCGGCAATCATAAGCATCAAGGATCCTAAATCCTTCGAACGCCAAGGATACTGGATCCAACACATTAAGGATACCGCATCATCGATAGCCAGAATCTGAGCCTTAACAGTAAGTCTGAGATCGAACCCACTGACTCTATATAACTGCATTTAACTAACTCGATCTAACTTAATTAATTACACTAAAAGTTTATTGCTTGAGGGTAGGGGGTTGTCTAATTAACCTAATTGTCACTATAAATTAACTAGAAATGACACGACTTGGATTCAATGAGAAACTAGGATAAATGGAGAATTACTACCTAGGCTAGAGTCTTCCTTATGACTTCATGACTCAATTGGACTTGCGGTTTTCTCACTTGGCTTCCGGGATTTAAGTTATTAACTAAAGAACTATCTAAAGGACCCTCGAACCTTTTATAGAAGTGATGACCACAGGTACGGTGGTACTTCACCTTGTCGTTAGTTGTATTTTGTTTATTTTGTAATAGACTAGTCGTATTTCGTTTCCGCTGTAATAGTTAGTTTAGTCTATGTTTTAGTTACTTTGTTGCTTGTTTATGCGACACTGCATGCGGCACTATAGTGTCGCATGCAGCCTGTCTTAGCTTAGCGAGCAGGCAGTGTCGCCTATGCGACACTGCCTGCGACACTAGCCTCTCTATATATAGTTGTTTTAGGGCATTTTGTACACAACTCTTAGGAACTTTATTGAAATACAATTACACTTTGATCTTGAGTTCGAATCCGATTGTTTATTACAAGGAATTGACTGAATTATATCTTTGTTGCATCTAATTCATTCTACTTCATCTAATTACCTTCTTAATCTATTATTTGTTATTGGGTTATAATGGTTTGTGTGAGTTTTGGTCATTAATCACAATCAATTGTTGCTAGATCTAGTTGTATCAATTGATTGTGATCAAATCTAAATCATATATAGCACGGATTACTGATTTCATGGACCAACAATGTGGTATCAGAGCCATTGTGCTCATGATTTGTGGTTTTTGAGGGTTTTTAGATAATATCACTTTTCATCAATTCTGGATCTGATCTATTGTGAATTAGTATGGAAGTGAATTGAGAATTGTGTGATTTTGTTTTAGAATCAATCTACATCTTCAGATTTATCATCATCATATAGATCTAAGTGTTTGGAGTGATTTTAGTACATTTTAATAGGTTTTGGACAAAAAACTTTTTCAATCAAATTGGATCTTATTGGTTGTTATTATGGACTGAATTTGGATTGTGATTGGTCTATTTTTGTATTGTGAATCAATCGGAATCATCAGATCATCAATTGGATCTGATTGGTGTTTTCTGTGGTGATTTGTGTGTGTTTTTCGTGAAGAAGAGGGTGTTTCTGTTCATCTTGCGACACTAGTGTTCATATTGCGACACTAGTGTTGTTTGCGACACTACCGAAATCCTGTTGTTGATCATTGTGTGACCTGCTTTTATCCTGATTGAACGAAAGTTCACGACATTGTCACTGACATTGTGTTCGACACTGTCCCTGACACTATCAACGACATTGTGCCCGACACTGTGCTCGACATTATGCCCGACATTGCTTCCGACATTACACCCGACATTGTACCCGACATTACCCCGAACGAAAGTTCAAAGTGCTTTGGAAATAGTGTCTGCGACACTTGCAAGTTTTGCGACACTGATCCTTCTGCAACACTGTTGATTTCTGCGACACTACTGTATGAACAAAATGACAATGTCTTTTACCCTTGCTGTCTTGGAAAGTGGATCGCCGAATAGACCACCGAAACTGATCAATGGAGATAACTTTGAGGATTGGAAGAGAAGGTTAAAGGCATTTTACTTATACACTGATCATACCCAAGGGGATTCCATCAAAAAGGGGCCATACATTCCCGTCACAACCGTCGGTGACGCAACTGTCAGAAATACAAACCCTGAAACTTACAATGAAAGAGATAAGAAATTGATAGATCGTGACAACAAAGCTTTTGGTGCTTTAACACTGTGTTTGAGTTCAGAGATATACAATCGTTTTGGAGATCAGAAAAATGCCAAGGATTTGTACGATGCTCTTTGTGAGTTTTATGATGGGAACATTGATCTTCAGAAAGATAAGGGGGTTCAGGCACAAAAAGAATTTAATTCTTTTATGGGTCTTAGAAATGAGAAAATCACTGATCTCACAAACCGTTTCCTAACAGTCACTAGCAATTTGAAGAAATATGAGCAATTGACTACAGTTGAACAAGTGACAAAACTGTTGGACTCACTCCCTCCTGAATGGAGTTTGCAGGTCAGAATGTTGAAGCAAGAAAAGATGTTTACTGAATATAAGCTCATGGACGTTATTAACAAACTGAAATCTTTCGAGCTTGATATCAAAAGGAGAGAGTACAATCAGGCCGTCTATCCTCCAATACAAACCTAGAACGTTGCATTACTCTCATCCACATCTGAACTCTCAATAAACAACTCTGGTTTCTCATATATCTCAGGAGGTGGTTCATCGGAACAAAAGAGTGTTGGAAAGGAACCAGTTACATCTCAAGTCCCTAATGACATGATGGCCTTGTTTGGAATGTTTGTAAACAGCTATGAAGCCTTGATTGCCGGAGATGTCAAGGGAAACGGCATCACAATGGAGGATATGCTGCAAGTTGACCCAGACGACCTTGAAGAAGCAGATATACAATGGCAAATGGCTATGTTGACTGTCAAGGCAAGATGTTTCATGGAAAGAACTGGGAAGAGAAACTTCGGCAACCAGAATGCAAAGGTTGGGTTCGACAAATCTAAACTCCGATGTTTCAATTGCAAACAACTCGGACATTTCAAGAGAGATTGCCCATCACCAATTGTGTTTGAACCATCATCTCCTAACATAAGAAATGTTGTTGTTGTTGAACGAGGAAACACCAGTAACACAAGAGAGACTGCCTTGTTGACAAACTTTGACTGGAGTGCTGAGATTGCAGAAGTTCAGGAAGAAATTAACCATGCTCTTGTTACTGAGACCATATTGAATTCTGGAAACGAATCTGAGAAAATTATCAATCAGGCAACTGAAGAGAGCAAAAAGGAAGAAACGGTGAAAGCTGAGAAAGAAAGGAAGGAGACTGAAGATGAAAAGGAGGAAGAAAGGAAGAAAAATACACCCGCTTGTAACTGTGAAAAGGCTCTGGCCACCGAAAAGATTATCATGGGCCTTCCTTATGAGGTAATCCAAGACATGTGTTCATCGGTGTGTCGGGTTAGACTTTTTGGTGTATATAAGGCTAATCGTTTGTTATTAACTAATCAAGCTGAACTCAATACTATTAATTCAGATCTTAAAAAGAATGAGGCGAACTATTATGTAAAACTTAATGAAGCTTTACAAGAAATAGATCACTTAAATAGAAAACTTCTTGAAAAGAATGTTGAAGTTAACCTGCTTGATGAACGTGTTAAACTTGTTGAATTTGAAAGCAGTAAACTTTAAACTAAACTTGATAGATGGACCATTTCTGGTATGAAAAGAGAGGAACTAAATTGTAGGCAAAGAGGAGCTCGAATCAAAACAAGTTTAGGATATGATGAGTTTTCTCATGTTTATCCTCCACCTAGCACTTATTGTTATTCTCCCATACCCAAACCTCATCCCACTAATGATTTAATTACAGAACACACTAACAATCTATTTGCAGGTTTAGAAGGAGTTAATCGTGAGGAGGTTCGAGAGGATTACGAATATGGTGCTTCAACAGGATTAGGATGCTCTGTTTCAAGTTGTAGTTTAAATTCAAAGAAGTCTACAACAATAGTAGTAGTTTGAGTGATGTGTTAAGTGATTCAAGTAGTTTAAACTTTAAATCGTCTGTACTAAACTTTGACAATGATGTATGAGCTCTGAATGTTGTTAATGATGATCATGTTTCTTTCGTTGAATTTAATGATGTGTTGCCAAATAAAAGCTGCTTTGAAAAGTTTGTCTCAACTCCTATGCCGACCTTTACTCCAATCCGCATAACAAAACCCGTTGAGACAAACAACTCTGAGATGAATCATGTTAAAGACACAGGTAATGAAGCTAGCACATCAAAAGGAAAAAACAAAGAAATGTATGTTTCTTTTAGTGATTCAGACACAAACATGTCTGAATGTGATGGAGAAATTGTGATTGATCCCATTTCCACCGGTAATTCTAGAAAGAAATGTTTTAAATCACATTGTTTCCGCTGCGGTAAGGACACTCACATTGTTAAGAACTGTCCGGAACTCGTTCAAAAGGGTGTAAATAATTCTAGTTTAACTAATCGATTCAATAGGTTTGTAAATAATCATTTTTATGCTAATTTTTCTTTGTTTAAACCCAAGTCTTCTAAGGCATGGGTTCCTGTTTCTAATTGATTTTTTTTTTGTGTTTTTGTTATGTCAGGAACGTCCGAGGAAGCCAAATAGTCTGTGGCATGTAGATAGTGGATGTTCTCGACATATGACTGGTTTGAAAGATCTGCTTACAAATTTCCGTATAATAAATGGTGGGTATGTGGCGTTTGCCGGAGATAAGAAAGGGGGAAAAATGATCGGTCAAGGTGAGGTATCGAATGGATCGTTGATATTAGAGAAAGTGAACTATGTACCATAACTGCACTTCAATCTGCTGAGCGTATCTCAAATCTGTGATAAGAATATTCCGGTTCTTTTCAAATCCACCGAATGCTTATTTCTGAAGTCGGATTTCTCTGTTTCTGAAGACATGATCTTGATGCGCGCACCAAGGAAGAATGACACATACTTGCTTGACATGAATTCTAAGGAGTCAACTTCCACTGTCACATGCTTATTATCAAAAGCTTCTTCCTCAGAAGCATTTTTATGGCACCGAAAACTTGGTCATGTTAATTTTGATAATATTAATAAACTTGTTAAACATAATCTAGTTCGTGGCTTGCCCATAAAAGATTTTTCGGAAGTTAAGAAATGTATGGCATGTGCTAAGGGGAAACAACATAAGAAATCTCACAAATTTAAAACGATCAATTCTATTTCTTGTCCTCTTGAATTATTACATGCTGACTTGTTTGGACCAATCAGTGTCAAAAGCATTGCTAAAAAATCTTATTGTTTGGTTGTTACAGATGATTTTTCAAGATATTCTTGGGTATGTTTTCTTGCTAATAAAGGGGAGACTGCAGGAGCCTTCAAGAGCCTTATTCTAAAGATTGAAACCATTAGCGGGAAGAAGGTGAAAGCTATTCGGAGTGATAATGGGACGGAGTTCACAAATCACATTTTTGACTCATTCTGTGAGGAAAAGGATATAGTGAGACAGCATAGTGCCGCAAGGACACCTCAGCAGAACGGAGTGGCTGAACGCAAAAACATAACCTTAGTGGAAGCTGCAAGGACGATGTTGATCGAGTCAAAACTTCCAATCATTTTCTGGGTTGAAGCTGTAAATTGTGCGTCATATGTGCTGAATAGGGTATTGATTGTGAAAGCCAAGATGAAGACGTCTTATGAATTATTCCACAAAAGAAAACCATTGATTGACTTCTTTCGACCTTTCGGTTGCTCATGTACTTTGTTAAATACTCAAGCTCAAACGTCAAAATTCGGAGCTGTTTCTGATGAATGTTTCTTTGTTGGATACTCTTCTTCTCAGAAAGCTTATCGGGTTTACAATAGGCGCACCAAGATTGTTCAAGAATCATTTTATGTTGATTGGCAAGAATCAAATGTGTGCGATACCAGATCTGAACCTTCCTGGTTTTATGATGCTACCACTGTGTTTAATTCTTTCAATTTACCACTGTTCCTAGAAGAAGATGACATCGTTCCGGTGTATTCTAAAGTTATTCCTGATTCTACTACTTCTTCACCCTCACAAACCATTTCACAACCGTTGCCACCCACAACTGATGTTGTTATTCCAACTGATCCTTCACCATCATCACCTCACCCGGGATCACCTGTTATTCCTCTTGATTCATCCACCATAAATGTTTCAGATATCTCTACATCCAATTCGTTGTACAAGGAACTAAAAGATCATCCTCATGACCTGGTCATAGGATCCATTTCTGACGGTGTTCGTACACGCCATCAATCAGGGCTTATCAATGTTTGCTTATTCTCCTGTGTTCTATCACAGATCGTCCCAAAGAACATTAACATGGCATTACAAGATCCGAGCTGGGTAGAGTCAATGCAAATAGAAACATTCATGGATACTCAAATAGTTTCTGACGTATTTATTTTAGTTTTTGCATGGACTCCACAGTTCATTCGATCGTGTGCGAGTCAGGATCGAGTACACAAAAATTTTAAGTTAAAGTGATGATACGCATAGGTATTCATATCATACCCGATAGAAATAGTACTAGGAAAAATAAGTTTAAGATGATAACTAAACTGATGATTCAAAAGAAACTATAGCCCATTAGGTAGACATTGCTCATAGAAATAGCTTTGTGCAAAGATATAGACAGTCAAATTCGAGTACTAAGATAGTAAACTTAAGTTTGTGAAAACCAACTTTATGTGTGTAAGATGTATTTATCTAAGTTTTCTGATATTGACTAGTTCATAGGCATTAGTTGATCTTGTACATGTAATAATATAGTTTATTAGGTTTTTTTTTTAGAAAAATTAGTTTCATAGAAAGCTGATAATGTGGATAATCCAATTTATAATTTGGATGAATAGATCACTTAGTTCCTAAGCTGTTTGAATTTATATGCCTAACACCATTAGGTAAACCAGATGTATTGACTATGGGGGCAAATAGGTTTATAAGATGCGATGTTGTTTTTTCTGTAGTTTTAAAAGCTAAGTAAAAAAGTTGAAATTTTAATCTTCACCGTAGTTGAGAGGATTGATTTGAAAATAAATGACACAATTTAAGTTGTAAGTACTTGTTATTGGAAAAAAAACAGAAGACATCGAGTTTGTTGTAAGTTTTTGTGTCATATTTAAGAAAACGGGAAAATCTTATGTAAACGTTTAGAAAAACCAATCTCTTTTTAAAGAAGTTGTTTATCATGAGATGCATGTATTTTATATATATATTATCCTACAAAATAGTAAAAACCAAAAGGTTATTTTAAAAAAAAAAAATAGATATATATATATATATATATATTTGTTTGGGAAAGTAAGGAAATTATTTTAATAGAATCGAATACCGATAGTTTTACGAAGTCCACTAATTGTACATTGGGTTAGAGTAACGAGTTTATAAATGAAATACATTAGGTTTAGATTAGTTCATGAAAACTAGCGGCGTAGAATTTCATTAGTGGTCATATGTATAGATGAGACATCTAACTAATAAATCAAAGTTTTAGGGGGGCAATTTTTAGGGGGAATTTTTCTAAAAAAGAAAACTTGGGAGGGAAAACTAAGTAAAGTTTTTCATCATGCATAAGGTGATTGAGATAAATTCTTAAATATTAAATATTTATAAATCTTTAAACATAATGGTTATAATTTTTGTATAAATATTAATACTTAACCCGTGTGTATCACACGGGTGTTAAAGCTAATTTAGTTCAATGAGTTCAAGAATAGTTGTGTAGTGAGTTCTCGTTAGGTTTTGGATAACGAATTTATGGGTAGCATCGCATAGCTGATTAACGAGTACATGTTTTGATGGTTAGTTCATAAGTTGATAGTAGATTTATAGTTTTAATGATGAATTAGAAATTGGATTAGAATCATATAGTTAGATGAGTAGTTTTGAAACTATTTGAGTATACAAGTCAAGTTGAAATATTTTGAGGGTAAATGTTCTATTCAAATACGTTAGCTTATAAGAATAGCAATATCCATTAACTTTTATTTAAGGGAAAACTCTACTAAAAGATAACCAACTTTCATAAGTGTTCTAATTAAATACCCCAAACTTTTTATGTCCCAATTTAATACCTCAGCTTGTATTTAACTTGTTATTATCATACCTCTTACTTGTTTAGCAGGTAAACTTTATATTAATAAAATTCTAGCAACTCTGAATGTAGTTCCATGTTCATTGTAGGGATCGAAGCTTTAACGTTTGTAGCAATGATCGATATTGAAGATTCTATCGCAACGATTGCAGTAGGTTTGTTTTTTAAGTTGAACATAATGGAACGATGAAACGTAGAATAACACGGTTTTGTAGCAAAAACTTTGACCGATAGATACATTTGATATGATAATAGCACCTCGTTCATAGAATCTTTTGAAACATACCATAGAAAATCACTTAGAAGCTTTTAGAAACTTTAGAAATTTTTTATTAAATGAAATAATAGTAGTATATAGAACATCATAGAATCCTTTGAAACATAACATAGGAAATTACTTAGAAACTTTAGAAAAATTAGTACATGAATTTGGAATATTATTTGAATCAGTATAAAAATTCATAGCAATAATTATAAATCGTAGGAATGAAAATCATAGAATCATTAAGAAAATGAAATTTTGAAAGCTTAGGAATGTGTCTTGGTTTTGGACACTAATGACTTATCAAAGTGTTAAGTTCGTTTTCAACGTATTTGAGAAAGCGTGCTTTAGCCTATAGGTTCACACTCATCTCGAACATCCCCAGGTAAGCATACAGGTCTCTTAAAGAGATTTATACGAAATGCTTTGCCTTAGTCAGGATGTCCATTATACAGGCGTTCCCACTTCCGGATTGCACATGTTCTCACGTTTTCAAACTTACTTAAAACGATGACGAGATTCCACAAAGAGAAGATCCCAATCATACATACGAGTCTCTTGTAGCTCCTTCGCGAAATCGGATGAGAAATGAGATTAAGAAAAACATAGAAAGGCTCGTAGAAGGAAACAAATAAGTTCAAAAGAATTCCTAAGTACATCTATTTGCACTAAGGACTCTTAGGTTATAGTCTAGGTCGGTGTGTTTCTAATCCCCTATCCTAGTTCCCTATAACCATGGCTCTGATACCAAACTGTGACACCCCGCCCGGCAGCGGAAAACACCAGGCGCGTCAAGTGAATCGGATATCAGTAGTACAAAGCACATGACACACTAAACGCATATTTTAATATAATTAAAGTAATAATGTCGTGACATAAAAGACACAATAAAAAGTCTTAAAACAGTAATAAAAGCCGACAATAATAAAGTTTACTTAATTCTAGGTCCAAAGCATCCTAAATGTCTTGAAACCTAAAAGCCTCAAACTCCACCTGAAATACGTGTAAAATAAGTTAACTAAAGAATTAGCTAGTGAGTAAAACACAGTTAATAGTAAATAATATGAAATCCGAGATCATTATAAATATGTTTCACAATCTTATGTGTATAGCAATTGCATTATATATCTCAACCGTGACCATAGAAACACATAGAAACAAGTATCATAGACCCCGCAGGGTAACCTTTAGCAACAAGTCATGAGGAACCACTCATGTTACAAATACTGATAATTATCGTTTAACCGTCTTGATATATAAATTATCAGTAAATGTTTAAGCATCGAAAGGGACATAGCGTCGTAGCAACAAGCATCACAAATAGTAACTAGAATCAACAAAAGAATCGTCGGGTCTAATCACCTATTAGGCCATTAGTGTAGGTGGGCTTGTCAGGCCATTAGCGCTAATATCATACCGGTGGAAATTACAAGATAATATAAATACTATTTACTATCACATAATTTTGCATCCTGTCGCGAGTCAAGACTAACACATCTAATGATCTCATTTAGAAAAATAGAAACAAAAGAAAAGAAACCGTAGAATCATAGGAACACGTATTTCAGCCCAAAAAACGTAAACAATAAAAAGGGGTGTGAGTTTACTCACCTCGAAAAGCAAGGATAACCGAAACAATAGCAACGTGGCTAAGAGACCCGAGGGTTGCCCAAATATTAGTACCACCTAATTAATTGGGAAAAACCCTAGCTTAGAAACGAACAATAGTAACTAGAATCAAAATCCAAGATCTAGGGTTTCGGATTTGGGATTTAGGTTTTAGATTATAAATTGGGAATTAGTTTTAAGGTAAAAATTGGGAATTAGGGTTTTAAAGTACAAATTGAGAATTAGGGTTTTAAAGTATAAACTGGGAATTTATACGAAACGTTATTGTATTTTCGTATTGAATATGTTTACAAGAATCCATCTTTAGTTGTATAATTAAAATATATTTGTATAAATATTTATAATCACAAAACATTATTATTATTATTATTATATATGTATTTGAACTATAAATTTTTATGTTCTAAAAATGTATTTAACTTAATTATATTATTTAGGTTATTTAGGAAATATAATTAAATGTTTTAAAATGTTTAAAAGTGATCTAGTTTTTATGTTCTAAAAATGTATTTAACTTAATTATATTATGTATGTTCTAAAAATTAAACAGGTTGTGGGTTTCAAACCCACGACCTCCTCTTGAAACTGAAACATAAACAACCACCAGACCACTTCCACTTTTGTTTACATGATCTGGTTTTTAATTCCTTTATCTCTTATTTACCAAGAAAATCAATTTCATACCAAGCCCCAGAAAACAAGACCCAATCAATTCGTTCAATCAGTTAATCCAAGTTCAAATCAAACATAGGGCTTTTAATCTACATTGTATCATGATCATTTTGATATAAGAAACTTACTTGTTTATGAGGATTTGATACCGATTCATAAACGACAAGAAGTCGATTGTTTGGGGTTGAATCACGCGAATCTAGATTGAAATAAGATGCAATTGATAAGTTAGTGAGTTGCAGATGATCAAGAGGGTTCAAATGATACAAGAAACTACCTGAATTGGTATCTTGAAGATGATGAACGATGAATTCGCCGGAGTTAGGACACGGTCGGAAAATTCCGATAATTTCAGAAAATAAACGGAGTGTTTTGGTGTTTGGAAAGTGTTAGTCGAGTATATAGAAGGGTCAGAAAGTTATGGAATTGATTTGATTGACGATCGAGTATGTAATTATTCCCGAAATCGCCGGTTGCACATATAGAAATAATTCACCTTCGTTAATTAGCTCTAAACTCGTATTGGGGGGGGGGGGGTTTCGAAACATGGAAACAAACTATTAGAATGATTTGATTTAATAATGGATAGAACGTGTTAAGAGATCTCGCCGAAGATCCGTTGTTTCCGGTGGCCGGAAGTGCGGGCAAGGTTGAGGGGGGGGGGCTGGTTAAAATAAAATTTACATATACAGTCCCTGAGTTTTGGTTTTGTTTATTTTTTATTTACAGTTTTTTAATTCATGTTTTAAAAGTGACAGTTTTGACCCAAAGTTAGTTTATAAGTAAAATTAACTAACTAATTTAACTAAATACATTGTAACATTTTTTATAAGTGCCGTTTTTATAGTTTTAGTTCGTTAAGTCACTAAGAGAGTATTTTTAGACTTAGAAACGTGTTTGTTCAACAATTTTTATTAAATCTCTTTGATACACTATACATATATATTTATATTGAGATTTAATTTATTACATCTTAGTAACAACTAGCAAACGTAGATATTTTTGCGAGGTAAAACGATGGATTAAATCAGATAAGGATGACGTGAAGTCCGACGTATTTATTATTAATCCTAACGAACGTTACATTTTAAGGATATAAATACGAATTACAATTAAAAGATAAACAACTTTGGGTTCGAGTCGGGCATTCGGGTTCGGGTTTTGGGGCAGATGTCACAACTAAAAGATCATCCTCATGACCTGGTCATAAGATCCATTTTTGACGGTGTTCGTACACGCCATCAATCTAGGCTTATCAATGTTTGCTTATTCTCTTGTGTTCTATCACAGATCGTCCCAAAGAACATTAACATGGCATTACAAGATCCGAGCTGGGTAGAGTCAATGCGATTAGAACTCCAACAGTTCAGAAAGCTCAAGGTTTAGGAATTGGTCGATCTCCCACCAAACAAATACCCAATTGGAACGAAGTGGGTATACAAAAACAAACCTGACGATAGAGGGGTCGTTGTTCGAAACAAAGCTAGGTTGGTCGTTCAAGGTTTCGCACAAGTGGAAGGCATTGATTACACTGATGTTTTTGCTCTAGTTGCCAGAATTGAAGCCATCCGAATCTTTCTTGCCCATGCTGCACAAAAACTTCAAAGTTTATCAAATGGATGTAAAGTGCGCGTTCATATATGGAGACATCGACGAAGAGATATATGTCTGTCAGCCACCAGGTTTCGAGGATCTGGATTTCCCTGATAAGGTCTACAAATTAGACAAGTCGCTCTATGGACTACATCAGGCTCATCGAATATGGTACGAAACGTTGACACAATATCTGTTAAGCAAAGGTTTTACTAGAAAACCATTCGCGACGACATTCTACTGGTTCAAGTGTATGTAGATGACATCATCTTTGGCTCATCAAATGAAGGTTTATGTAGAGAATTTGAGGAAGTGATGAAGAGAGGTTTGAGATGAGCATGATGGGTGAGATGTGCTTCTTTCTCGGTTTACAGGTAGTACAAAAACCCGATGACATCCTTATTCACCAGGAGAAATATATTCAGGAGATTTTGGTAAAATACAAGATGGACGACAGTTCTTCTGAACTATCTCCATTCACTGCACAAGCGTGTCTCACTCCTGACGAATCCGGAAAGTTCGTTGATGCTCACCTCTACATATCGATGATCGGATCATTAATGTACTTAACTGCAAGTCGTCCAGACATAGCTTTTGCTGTTGGTTATTGTTCGAGGTATCAATCAAATCCAAAGGAGTCACATGAAAAAGCCGTGAAGCGTATTTTTCGTTATCTAAAGGGAACTCCGCGTCTCGGCTTGTGGTATCCAAAAGGGGGGAGCTTTGATCTTCATGCATATACTGATAGTGACTATGGTGGTTGCAAACTCAATCGGAAATCGGTTTCTGGTGGATGTCAGTATCTGGGGGAGTGTTTAGTTCCGTGGCAGAGCAAGAAACAGACCACCGTTTCTTTATCTACTGGGGAAGCTGAATACACTGCAGGCTCCAGTTGCTGCTGTCAAGTACTCTGGATTCAACATCAGATGATCGATTACGGAATCAATTTTCTCCACACTCCGATCTTCTGTGATAATGAGGCAGCCATTGGAATTACCAAGAATCCGGTTCACCACACCCGAACAAAGCACATTGAAACTCGCATTCATGCCATCCGGGTTGCACAAGAAAAAGGGTTTATCAATATCATATCAATCGACACCAAAAATCGAAAAGCTGATTTGTTCACTAAAACATTTGATAAACCTCGTTTTTATTAATTAATTAACATGCTTGGTCTAATTTCTTTTTAATCCTTCTCTTTGATATTAAAAAGGGGGGGGGAAAGAAATGTGAAAGAAAAATCTGTTTTCCTTACTTATATTTTCTAATATTGTCGGCCATTCTTTTGTGTTTGATCCAAAAACAATGTTCTTAAATTGATAAAAACTTTCAGTTAAAAAAAACTGAAAGTTTTTGGGGAGTAAATACTACAAATTTCATAATTGTGCTTCATCTCATGTTATATACTATTTGTTTCTTGCAGGATTCAGATATGGGTTGACGGCGTCAAAAGGAGGAAAGAGATTTGTATATTGATGTGTCCGTAGGCTCAGCTCGAATACTATTAGACATCAACTCTATGATCAAACTAAAATTCACAAAGAACTCGGTGGTGAGGAGCATTTTCACAGACACTTGGCCTGCACAAAGTGATAAGTTTTGACAAAAATGGACTGAGAGTATTTGTTTCATGCTTGATTTTTTTTCCCGAATAACCCTTAGCCGCAGCCCTGAATGACGCTTCTCGTTAGCTCTTCAGAATTTTTTGTTCTCGTGTTAATCTCCTCTGCTATGCGGAAGCATTGACCTGGATTGATGATCTTCTCTGTTATATGTAAATATAGACCTGAAGCTCTCATCAGCACGTATAGATAATCATCTCCTCTGTTATACGCCAGTATAGACTTGGAGCGCTGATCATCTGTAAAAACCCATATAAAGCAAAGCTCAAAATGTTTATACATCATGTTCATTGTTTGATGTGTCTTTTATTAAACCTAAACTCCACTTCACCCCCGAAATACATTCACCTTGATCACTTGATTTGGGTCTATGTTCCTTTACAATTACAAAAATCTTGCAGAATCATCTAAACTGAATATGTCCTTGTGACACCCCGCCCGGTGGCGGAAAACACCAGGCTGTCATAGAATTGGATATCCATAGTAAACAAAGCACATGGTATTTATTTATTACGTTTAATAATGATATAGTAAGTTTAGAACATCAGTCTTAAATGGATACGACAAAAGTAATAAAACCGAAACAGTAAGTGCAATCGTCCTTATTAATTAAACTATGTCCAAGGCAATCCTATGTCTTGGCAAAAGCAGCAAAATAATCATAAGCATCACCTGAAATATGTGAAAATAAAGTTAGCTATTTAAAGCTAGTGAGTAAAACCCAAATTGAATAGTAATAGTATTGAAATCCGAGATCAACAAGATATGCTGCGCAATCCCACATGTATAGTAATTTCGTAATATCACCCTACCAGGACCCCTAGAATAGAATAGCACACCAACCACAATAGAAACCATAGTATCTCGTTTAGCCATTTGTCATGAGAACCACTCATGTAATAAATAATGATAACTTTTAATAACCGTCGTTTACCGTCTCGATATATAAGTCATCATTTAGCAATTTAGGGACATGGCATAGTATAGCATCATAGCATAGCAACATGGTATAGCAACATAGCATCTCGACATAGTAAACATGGAATTAGAAAGGCCGGGTTTAAATCACCTATCGATGTTGTACAAGCAGGTGGGTTTGTCAAACCATTAGCGCTAACATTGTACCGGTGGGATTACAAAGCAATAAAACTACTTTTAACTAACACATAAGATTGCATCAAGCCGCGAACTAGATTAACATATTTGTATGATCTCTTTTAGAAAACGAATAGAAAACGCAATATAGTAAAAGACATATTTCAGCCCCAAAATAGTAAAATGGAAAAAGGGGAGTGAGTTTACTCACCTTGAAAAGTAATTACAATCGAACCATTAGAAACGCAGCTAAAAAGCACCGAGGGTTGCCCAAATATTAGTACCACCTAATTTATTGGGAAAAACCCTAACTTAGAACCGAAACAATAGTAACAAGAATCAAAAGTCCGAGATCCAGGGTTTCAGATTTGGGATTTAGGGTTTTAAATCACAAATTGGGAATTTAGGGTTTTGAAATATAATTTAGGAATTAGGGTTTTAAAGTGCCAATTGAAAATTAGGGTTTCAAAATATAATTTGGGAAATTAGGGTTTTAAAGTGCCAATTGAAAATTAGGGTTTCAAAATATAATTTGGGAAATTAGGGTTTTAAAGTACCAATTGAAAATTAGGGTTTCAAAATATAATTTGGGAAATTAGGGTTTTAAAGTACCAATTGAAAATTAAGGTTTCAACATATGATTCAGGAATTTAGGTACGAAATGTAGTTTGTGTTTTCGTATAGTATAAGTTTTGTAATAATCCATTTTTAGTTTTATACTTGAAATAATACTTGTACACAACTTGAAGAAATATATATATAACTTAAATTATAAGTAAATGGATTAAAAGATAAAAAAATAAGGAAAAAGTTGTCACTGGGACTCGAACCCACGACCAAACACACCACATCCAACGCCTTATCCGCTGGACCAGGCGTGCTTTTTGGTTAATATTTCGTTTGCCAAAAGTTTTATGGATCACAACCCAAGAACACCCATTTCACATTCCAAGCCCTAGAACAAGAAATCCCAAATTCGTTTCGAATCAGATAATCAAAACCAGAACAAACATGGGGCTTTAAATCCCCATTGAATCACGATCGTTTTTATGTAAAAATACTTACTTGGTTTAAAGGAATTGGATCGATTGGTGTGAAGAACAAAGCGCGCTGATGAGAGAATGATTTGGTCTCTGTAGATTGTTAACATGCAATTCGCCCTACAGGTTTTATCTTCACAATACGAGGAATGATAATCCCAACAGAATTTGAGAAAAGAGGATGAATCAGCGCCCAAAAGTTGAGTTGCGGGTTCGGGTAATATGAAAATCAAATACGAGTTCTTGATGCTTATAAGTAAAATTGATTTGGCAGGGACCTAGAGTAAGATTGACGAACCGTTTTGAAAGAATAATTCGTTAGCAATTTGAGTGAACATGATACAAACGGTTCGGTTTGAGTTTTGTCAAGAAAACTGATGTGAACCAATGATTTACAGTGATTGAGTGCCAATTGATTATCATCTATGGTTTCAATTCATCGCAGTAATGATTTTAAAACATTAATTTGATGCCATAACTACAGATTTTCAGTTTTGATGTTTGGGTTTAGATAACGGTTTTTGAAATCAATTGAAACTTCAAATCGGTTGATTATTTGATGTTTAGGTAGTGATTGTGGGTTCGAAACATGTTGGGGAACATTTTACTGTGTTTTTTGTTTATTAAAAACGGCTTAACAGTTGGTTGTGAGGCTCGCCGGAACACTCGCCGGCGACTGCCGGAAGTGCAACCGGAAAAACGGCAAGGTGGGATGGGGTTGGGTGATTTAATTAAAATGTTACAATTCAGCCCTCCATGATTGATATCATTTCTGTTTTTAATTTAAAACTTTAATATAAGTTTAAAACTTGACCATTTTCACCCTAAAGTTAATTACAACTAACTTTTAACCAACTGACTTAACCTCGTTAACTTGTAACTTTTATATAAATGACGTTTTATGTTTTTATTTCGTTTCCGACGTTGGAAGGTTGTATTTAGACTTAGGAGCAATTATCTGTAATAATATTTATAAAATCTCTTTTATGGGTTATAGATTATATATTTTGGAATCATTTATTATAAAATAAATAAGTAAATGTAGAATATTAACTCACGAATAATAAGTTCGATCGCTTTTATTGATGACGAAAAAGCCATGGAAAATGAGATATTCATTTATATTAATAAGCGGAACGTTACAACTTCAAGAGAACATAAATACGAATAAATATAAGGTAGATGGATTCGGGTTTGAGTCGGGCATTCGGGTTCGGGTTTGGGGCAGATGTCACAGTCTCCCCTCCTTATAGAAATTTCGTCCCGAAATTTTCTCAAACCGTAGTAGGAGAAGACGAAACAAAAAGGTGCGAATACTTGAACTCTATTTGGTCTTAAATTCATGTTCACATTTTGAGTTTCAACGATTATTATTGATTGGTATTTGATTACGTTTGAGTTGTTTGACTTCGCGGTACATAATTCAATAAATTGCATCGATTCATATATGCACAGTGAGATTTTTATCTGCTAAGCACTTCTTCAGATTAGAAACATGAAACACAGGATGAACACTGCTCACTTCCGTAGAGAGATTCATCTCGCAAGAAACTCTTGAGAATTCGATAAATGGAAGGATTTTGATTGAGACACGATTTTGAAATAACGAGATTAAGAAGTTTTAATTCGCTTTGTCTTATTGAGGATTGTTTATTTAACTCTTTTCACTCATAAGAGTTCGGTTGAACTATTTGTATGTAGATTCGAATAAATTTTATTTGCTACTCAATGTAGGAATAGAATAGGATACCAACTTGCAAATGAAATATTTTAAGTATATGGATTTAGAATTATTTAAATGATCATCGCGAATAGTCGTGATTAATAGATTGTTTGAAACGAAATGAGTAATCTTACACATAATTAAGTGGCTTATATGCAATTAGTAAAATGAGTAGACAAGCCAAGTGAAAATAAGATGATTAAAATATGGCCCAGCCACGCAAGATAAAACTTACTATGGTTCCCATGCACCAACTTTCATAATTCCGTGTGCACCCGTAATTACTTTAGTTTTTGCATGGACTCCACAGCTCATTCGATCACGTGCGAGTCAGAAGTACACAACAACTTTAGGTTAAAATGATGATACGTATAGGTATTGATATCATACTTGATAGAAATAGTACTTGGGAAAAATCATATTAAGATGACAAGTAGATTGATGATTCGGAAGAAACTAACGTTCATTAGGTAGACATGGCTCATATAGATAACTTTGTTCAACCATATAGATAGTTAAATTTGAGTACTAGGATAGTAACACTTAAGTTTGTGAAAATCGGTTCTATTCGTGTAAGATGTAATTATCTAGGTTTTCTGATATTGACCAGTTCATAAGCATTAGTTGATGGTGTACATGTAATAATATAGTTTATTGGGATCTTTAGAAAAATTAGTTTCATGGAAATTTGACAATGCGGATAATCCAATTTATAGTTCGAATGAATAGATCACCTAGTTCCAATTGGAATTTTTTTTTAGGTGTTTGTATTTATATGACCGATAGCTTTAGGTAAACCAGATGTAGGGGGTAAATAAGTTTATAAGAGGTGATGTTGTTTTTCTATAACGTAGTTTTAAAAGCTAACTAAAAAGTTGAAAGTTTTTATCTTTACCATAGATAAAATGATTGAATTGAAAATAAATGGCACAATTTAAGTTATAAGTACTTGGTATTGGAAAAACAGAAAACATGGTGTTTGTTGCAAATCTTTGTGTCATATTTGAGAAAACGGGAAAATGTTTGTATAAATATTTGACCGACGTTAGAATGACCAATCACTTTTTTTTAAAGAAATCATTCATCATGAAATTTATATGTATACATATATGTATATCTATTTTTTTTACAAGATATTAAGACCAAAAGGTTATTAAAATTTCTCTCTCTTTTTTTTATAATATATATATATATATGTATATATATTTGTTTGGGAAAATAAGAAAATTATTTTAATAGAATCGAATACTGTTAGTTTTACAAAGTCCATTGATTACACGTTGTGTTAGGGTAACGAGTTTATAAATGAAACACATTGGGTTTGGATTAGTTCATGAAGACTAGTTGCGTAGAATTTCGTTGGTGGTCATATGTATAGATGAAAACTGATAGTCATCATGTGTAGGTTGGACTCACCGGCATGTCGGTGTTATATATTTTACATGTATTTTGTTGTTTTTGTTCTAGCGAACCTACGGGCGAATCTATAGATTCGCCCGGTAGTCTAGATTAGTGTTGTCTTTGAGATAAGGTTTGTCGTCGGGCGAACCTGTTTGTGCCCGGCGAAGCTATCTGGTTCGCTAGATAGATTCGCTGTCAGCGAATCTATCAGCGAACCTATAGCTGATATATATTCAAACCTTATCTCTTGGCAACTTGACTTTTGGCAAAATCATATCCAAAGTCCATGTGTGTGTGTGTGTCCAGGAGGTGCTAGGAGCGTATGTTATCTATCTTTGTAGCTTATTTACCTCCGGTTGTATGTTGTAATCTCATGTTTGTGGTTGTTGGGTTTTAATGAAACTTTATTGTTCAAATCAAGAGTGTTTGTTCTCAAACAAGTCAACATAGCACTGAAATCACGATCCTTATGGACCAACAATATGGTATCAGAGCCTTAGTGCTCTTGATTGTTTGAGTCTAGTGATTTTTTGTGTTAAATTTTGGGGTTTTTGGGTCAAAACACTCTTGGTTGATTTCGGGGCTTTTTGTTGTGTTTTTGAGCTGGAATTTGCTTGGGGTTTGTCGTCTTTGGTTATAGGAAGCTATTGAAACAAACGGATCTTAATTTGGTTGAGTTTTGAAGGTTTTCGAGCTGTTTCCGTACTGTTGCAGGGTGGTTGAGCTACCAGCGAATCTGTCAGTTCAACCAGCGAAACTGTCTGATCATCCAGCGAACCTAATTCAAATTTGTGATTCGGAAATTTCAAACGGCTGTCAGCGAATCTACAAAGATTTTGAACGAAAGTTCAACTGATTGGCTCATTGTGCAAGCGAATCTATTGCTGCCGAGCGAATCTGTTGCTGCTGCTGAGCGAACCTATTAGCGAACTACGGGCGAACCTATAGCTGACCAGCGAATATATGAGCGAACCTATTTGGGCGAACCTAACAAAATGGGCCGGATCTTTATAAGTTTTATTTTTGGGCCAAAATTGAATGGAATGTGGAGGCGAGGAGCATACAGAAAATATTCAGGAGGAAACGAATGTTATTGATATGCCTGATACTGATGTCGCCGATGCTGAGTCTAGTCAAGACGAAAAGGCCGGATCTAAAGACGTATCAAATCCTATGGCCAGTATTGAAGATAGGGCAGGAGCGTTATTGAATATCTTTGAAGCCAAAATAGAGACGGAGCTTAAAAAGAAGACTTCCCCAGGTGAGGTCCAACCTAGGGGGAGTATTGATAGTCATCATGTGTAGGTTGGACTCACCGGCATGTCGGTGTTATATATTTTACATGTATTTTGTTGTTTTTGTTCTAGCGAACCTACGGGCGAATCTATAGATTCGCCCGGTAGTCTAGATTAGTGTTGTCTTTGAGATAAGGTTTGTCGTCGGGCGAACCTGTTTGTGCCCGGCGAAGCTATCTGGTTCGCTAGATAGATTCGCTGTCAGCGAATCTATCAGCGAACCTATAGCTGATATATATTCAAACCTTATCTCTTGGCAACTTGACTTTTGGCAAAATCATATCCAAAGTCCATGTGTGTGTGTGTGTCCAGGAGGTGCTAGGAGCGTATGTTATCTATCTTTGTAGCTTATTTACCTCCGGTTGTATGTTGTAATCTCATGTTTGTGGTTGTTGGGTTTTAATGAAACTTTATTGTTCAAATCAAGAGTGTTTGTTCTCAAACAAGTCAACATAGCACTGAAATCACGATCCTTATGGACCAACAAAAACATTTAGTTAAATGAGTTCGGGAATAGTTGTGTAGTGTGTTCTCGTTAGATTTGGATAACGAATTCATGGATAGTATCGTGTAGTTGATTAACGAGTACATGTTTTGATGGCTAGTTCATAAGTTGATAGTAGCTTTGTAGTTGTGATGATGAATTAGAAATTGGATTAGAAACTTATAGTTAGATGACTAGTTTTGAAACTATTTGAGTATAGAAGTCACGTTGAAATATTTTGAGGGTAGACGTTCGATTTAAATACATTAGCAAAATCCGTTAACTTTAATTTAGTTATGGAATTTGGCCTTGACTAAAACTTAGAAATCATAACGAACCCTTGATTGAAGAGTCAATAATTGATTTAGGATTGGAAATACGACTTAGAATTCGGTAATTGATATATGCATGATCTGAAGTTTTGAATAATTCGATTGAGATATGTCTTAGTTTTGATTTGAAATGTTTGGTTTACAACTGTGTAATTGTGTTATATGGATGAGTATATCGCATAAGTATTATTGTAGCTTAGAAACAAATGGAATGATGAAACGTAGAATAACACGGTTTTGTAGCAACATCTTTGACCGATAGAAACATTCGATGTAATAATAGCACCTCGTTCCACTTAGAATATCATAGAATCTTTCGAAACATACCATAGAAAATCACGTAGAAGCTTTAGAAACTTTAGAAATTTCGATTAACTGAAATAGTGATAGTACTTAGAACATCATAGAATCCTTTGAACATATCATAGAAAATCACTTAGAAACTTTAGAAACATTAGTAAATGAAGTTGGAATTTAAATCACTATAAAAATTCATAGAAATAATTATAAATCGTAGGGATGAAAATCATAGAATCATTAAGAAAATGAAATTTTCAATGGCTTAAGAGTGTGTCTTGGTTTTGGACACTAATGACTTATCAAGGTGTTAAGTTCGTTTTCAACGTATTCGAGAAAGCGTGCTTTAGCCTATAGGTTCACACTCATCTCGTACATCCCCAGGTAAGCATACAGGTCTCTTAAAGAGATTTATACGAAATGCTTTGCCTTAGACAGGATGTCCGTGATACAGGCGTTCCCCCTTCCGGATTGCACACGTTCCCACGTTTTCAAACTTACTTAAGACGATGATGAGATTCCACAAAGAGAAGATTCCAATCATACAGACGAGTCTCTTGTAGCTCCTTCGCGAAATCGGATAAGAAATAAGATTAAGAAAAGCATAGAAAGGTTCGTAGAAGGAAAACAAATAAGTTCAAAAGAATTCCTAAGTACATCTATTTGCACTAAGGACTCTTAGGTTATAGTCTAGGTCGGTGTGTTTCTAATACCCTATCCTAGTTCCCTATAACCATGGCTCTGATACCAACTGTGACACCCCGCCCGGTGGCGGAAAACACCGGGCTGTCATAGAATTGGATATCCATAGTAAACAAAGCACATGGTATTTATTTATTACGTTTAATAATGATATAGTAAGTTTAGAACATCAGTCTTAAATGGATACGACAAAAGTAATAAAACCGAAACAGTAAGTGCAATCGTCCTTATTAATTAAACTAGGTCCAAGGCAATCCTATGTCTTGGCAAAAGCAGCAAAATAATCATAAGCATCACCTGAAATATGTGAAAATAAAGTTAGCTATTTAAAGCTAGTGAGTAAAACCCAAATTGAATAGTAATAGTATTGAAATCCGAGATCAACAAGATATGCTGCGCAATCCCACATGTATAGTAATTTCGTAATATCACCCTACCAGGACCCCTAGAATAGAATAGCACACCAACCACAATAGAAACCATAGTATCTCGTTTAGCCATTTGTCATGAGAACCACTCATGTAATAAATAATGATAAATTTTAATAACCGCCGTTTACCGTCTCGATATATAAGTCATCATTTAGCAATTTAGGGACATGGCATAGTATAGCATCATAGCATAGCAACATGGTATAGCAACATAGCATCTCGACATAGTAAACATGGAATTAGAAAGGCCGGGTTTAAATCACCTATCGATGTTGTACAAGCAGGTGGGTTTGTCAAACCATTAGCGCTAACATTGTACCGGTGGGATTACAAAGCAATAAAACTACTTTTAACTAACACATAAGATTGCATCAAGCCGCGAACTAGATTAACATATTTGTATGATCTCTTTTAGAAAACGAATAGAAAACGCAATATAGTAAAAGACATATTTCAGCCCCAAAATAGTAAAATGGAAAAAGGGGAGTGAGTTTACTCACCTTGAAAAGTAATTACAATCGAACCATTAGAAACGCAGCTAAAAAGCACCGAGGGTTGCCCAAATATTAGTACCACCTAATTTATTGGGAAAAACCCAAACTTAGAACCGAAACAATAGTAACAAGAATCAAAAGTCCGAGATCCAGGGTTTCAGATTTGGGATTTAGGGTTTTAAATCACAAATTGGGAATTTAGGGTTTTGAAATATAATTTAGGAATTAGGGTTTTAAAGTGCCAATTGAAAATTAGGGTTTCAAAATATAATTTGGGAAATTAGGGTTTTAAAGTGCCAATTGAAAATTAGGGTTTCAAAATATAATTTGGAAAATTAGGGTTTTAAAGTACCAATTGAAAATTAGGGTTTCAAAATACAATTTGGGAAATTAGGGTTTTAAAGTACCAATTGAAAATTAAGGTTTCAACATATGATTCAGGAATTTAGGTACGAAATGTAGTTTGTGTTTTCGTATAGTATAAATTTTGTAATAATCCATTTTTAGTTTTATACTTGAAATAATACTTGTACACAACTTGAAGAAATATATATATAACTTAAATTATAAGTAAATGGATTAAAAGATAAAAAAATAAGGAAAAAGTGGTCAGTGGGACTCGAACCCACGACCAAACACACCACATCCAACGCCTTATCCGCTGGACCAGGCGTGCTTTTTGGTTAATATTTCGTTTGCCAAAAGTTTTATGGATCACAACCCAAGAACACCCATTTCACATTCCAAGCCCTAGAACAAGAAATCCCAAATTCGTTTCGAATCAGATAATCAAAACCAGAACAAACATGGGGCTTTAAATCTCCATTGAATCACGATCGTTTTTATGTAAAAATACTTACTTGGTTTAAAGGAATTGGATCGATTGGTGTGAAGAACAAAGCGCGCTGATGAGAGAATGATTTGGTCTCTGTAGATTGTTAACATGCAATTCGTCCTACAGGTTTTATCTTCACAATACGAGGAATGATAATCCCAACAGAATTTGAGAAAAGAGGATGAATCAGCGCCCAAAAGTTGAGTTGCGGGTTCGGGTAATATGAAAATCAAATACGAGTTCGTGATGCTTATAAGTAAAATTGATTTGGCAGGGACCTAGAGTAAGATTGACGAACCGTTTTGAAAGAATAATTCGTTAGCAATTTGAGTGAACATGATACAAACGGTTCGGTTTGAGTTTTGTCAAGAAAACTGATGTGAACCAATGATTTATAGTAATTGAGTGCCAATTGATTATCATCTATGGTTTCAATTCATCGCAGTAATGATTTTAAAACATTAATTTGATGCCATAACTACAGATTTTCAGTTTTGATGTTTGGGTTTAGATAACGGTTTTTGAAATCAATTGAAACTTCAAATCGGTTGATTATTTGATGTTTAGGTAGTGATTGTGGGTTCGAAACATGTTGGGGAACATTTTACTGTGTTTTTTGTTTATTAAAAACGGCTTAACAGTTGGTTGTGAGGCTCGCCGGAACACTCGCCGGCGACTGCCGGAAGTGCAACCGGAAAAACGGCAAGGTGGGATGGGGTTGGGTGATTTAATTAAAATGTTACAATTCAGCCCTCCATGATTGATATCATTTCTGTTTTTAATTTAAAACTTTAATATAAGTTTAAAACTTGACCATTTTCACCCTAAAGTTAATTACAACTAACTTTTAACCAACTGACTTAACCTCGTTAACTTGTAACTTTTATATAAATGACGTTTTATGTTTTTATTTCGTTTCCGACGTTGGAAGGTTGTATTTAGACTTAGGAGCAATTATCTGTAATAATATTTATAAAATCTCTTTTATGGGTTATAGATTATATATTTTGGAATCATTTATTATTAAATAAATAAGTAAATGTAGAATATTAACTCACGAATAATAAGTTCGATCGCTTTTATTGATGACGAAAAAGCCATGGAAAATGAGATATTCATTTATATTAATAAGCGGAACGTTACAACTTCAAGAGAACATAAATACGAATAAATATAAGGTAGATGGATTCGGGTTTGAGTCGGGCATTCGGGTTCGGGTTTGGGGAAGATGTCACAGTCCTGAGGTCAAAACAAGTTACTTTGCTGAATGTCTGTGGAAACCAAGTTGCCAGAGCTTCTTCAAATCGAACCAAAACATGATAAGATCGTCACAGGTTGTTTGTTGAAAGGAACAAGGCATGGGTTTAAATGGACAAACATACTGACAATCTTTCCAAATCTTTGTTCCTCTGGATGATTGCCAGAAGCTCGTTTATGATTTTCTCGTGATCCATTCTGTTATACTGATTTGATTCTTTTTAAAGTTTCGTTGTTAAAATGGGTCAATATCTTGGATCTATCTCATTAGTTTGGCTTGACACTATTTTAAAATATTTGTAACTTCAACTAGATTTGACTTTTTATTTTCTTTTCAAAATTTATTCTTTTTGGTTTTCTGCGACACTATAGTGACGGGACTGCGACACTATAGTGTCGGTTTTGTGACACTACATCGTGTTTAATATTCATCTGATGTGGGTCATATGGTTCATATCTCAGATTTTTCTAAATCACGACATTACACCCGACTTTAAACCCTAAACACACACTAACATCATTCATCGATCATTTAAGTATTTGTAGGCGGTTCCAACCGGTAAGAAGTGTTTACTTAAATGTTTCGAACCTTCGTCTTGAATTTGATTTTGGTGTTGATTTGATCTGTATTTGATTCATTTGACTGTTGGGTTTTCTCGTTTTTACGACACTAGCTCTCTTGTTGCGACATTGAACGAAAGTTCAAACTTAGCTTGCGACACTACCAAGGTTATGCTGACCATGCTTTGTTGGTAGTGTCGGAGGCTTGGGATGCTGCGATAGTGTAATGTCGATGTACTTGTCTTGCTGTTGCGACACTACAGTGTCGATAAATATGCGACACTGTTGCGAAACTACTGTGTCGAATTTCTGCGACACTATGCTTTTCATTTTATTTTATTTTTTATTTTCTTTTGTTTTTATTTCATTTTTCTTTTTTTTTCTTAATAAATAACAAATTTTCGGTTCGTATTTCAGGTTATTATATGGATCTAGAGCCTCCTCCGCCTATGAAGTTCGACAAGCGGTCGAACGCGCTTATATCAACGATAAGGACCCGAAGTCTGCAGGATTTAGAGACGTGATATCATGGATGAAGGCGTCTCCAATATGTTATGCGGTCACGAAGGATCTGGTGATTGATCAGCAACATATTCGAGATTTCTGGGAATCGGCAACATACAATCTCAATGCAAATCCGGCAGAGATTAGGGCAAGAGTTATGGGGGAGGAGATTGCGTTCACTGTTGATTCGATCGCCTGGTTGTTGCGTTTGGAGCGAGACGTTGGGATACCTGCTCTACTTAGTCTCACTGATGTTTATGAAGGATTCCTGGAGATGGGCTATGAAGGTACTGACTACTTGGAGCCTCGGGAGATTAAGAAGATGTTTTTGTCGAGAGAATGGAGGTTTATAGCCCATGTTATTATTGTATGCTTAGATCATCGGAAGGGTGGAACTGATGGTCTGAATTTTGAATGAGCTCGGGCAGTGCTGAACTTGTGCAGGGGAGATAAGGCAAATATTCCACAGATGATCTTTGAATATATGATTGAGAACATCTCCGCTGCCAAGAAAGATAAATGGTTGTTGTATCCACGTTTCATACAGATTTTTATTGATGAACTGAAGCCAGATCTGTAAAAATTGGGTGATCCTTTGAAGTTGACGAAGATGAATGTTAGAATTTTTGCAGACTGCTCCGCACCTCGAAATGATATTACGGGAAAGATAACTTATCTTTTTCGTAATATGTATACTGATGAAAGGTGGGAGTACATAGAAAAGCTGAAAGTGTCGGAGGAGAAACGGTTTGGAGAACTGAGAGAGAAAATCAAGGAGGACATCAGGAAACGCAAGAAGTTTGCTGGAAAAAGATCAGTGCCATTCGAGGAACAACTGGATGAGATTGAAGCTGAAATCGCCAAATCAAAAGAGAAGAAGAAACGGAAGGCAACTGATAAACCACAGAATGATTCTGATACTGATGTCAGAATCAAAAAGGCGAAAGGGAAGCAGCCAGATGTATCTGATTCTGTGCCGAAAACGTTCATGAAGAAATCGGAAAAGAAGGGGTTTGCTGGGATGGATGAGGACGTGATTCGTGGGCTGAATACGTCGCTCGCAAATGAGCTGAGTATGGTTAAGACAAAGTTAATGAATGTGGAAGAAAGGGAGAGGCACAGAGAATCTGAAATGGAGGATCTGAGGCGTATTGTGCTGAACCAACAAGTTTTGATCAAGAAGCTGTTAGTTGAGCTGAATGAGGTTAAAAAGGAGGTGAAAGTGGGGATTCCGAAATCTGAATCTGAGATCAGTGAGATGGTGAATATAGGTAAATATCCAACACTGAAAGAGATGGTGCAAACGGGGAAGAGCAGGAAAGATTTTGTTGGTTTTAACGAAGCTGGAGGGAGCGGAACTGGTAAAGAGACAGAAGTTACTAATGACTTTTGTCTCGATATTGACACTGATTTGATGGGAGAGGAAGTTGTGGCTGATAAAGCAAAGGATGGTGAGATGAAGCTAGTGGATGATGAGTTAGAGGAACAATTGGCAGATTACGATTCTTAACCTGAATTCTATGAAGTTGATGAGAAGGATTGCTTCTTGCATCTTCCGGGTTTCTTTAATCCTTTGTTTTTCGATTCTTTTATCATGTCTTGCAACATTAATTTTCACTTTATTTTTGTTACAAACATGCTAGGCTAAGCTCTTAAAGCCACCTAGACTTAGATGAATTTATGTTGATTGTTTGACTTGGATTTGGATTGTCTTTGATTATGGTTCGTTTATGATTTAAGTAAAAGTTTAATGCTTTAATTCGATTGATGCTTGTATGTGTATTGGAATTGATTTGATTAATATTATTGTTTCCATTGAATCCTTGATGAGTGTCTATATCATATAATAGGATTTGATTCAATTCATCGACTGTGTGTTATGAATGTGTTGTGGTTAAATGCATGCTTAAAACCATAGGAAACATAATAGAAATCAATCTAATAAAAATATGCTAGCTTTCTAAGAAATCCGTGAGGTGATTAGATTCATTGTTAGGTCTTGTTTGTTTAATTGCTAAGATTTGATATTCGTGAGAATTCGATCTAGGTTATGTTTAGCAAACATGTCTAATAAATCAATTGAATGCATTGAACTGGCTTTGGGTTTTAAACTGTGAGGTTAGAACTCATTTAAGGTCACTTAATCATAATTAGGTTAGACAACCGTGAGGGCGTTTACCTGTTAAACTAGTGTTCGTAATAACTTGTTAGAAAGCCGTAAGTTTCTTCTCGAAAAGGGTCGAGGGTCTTATTTTGGTATTTTTCAAGTGAATATCTTTGTTACTAGTTCCATAATCAAAACATCCGTTTTCAAGTGATAATTGCAACATAGAGGAGTCAAGTCTAGGTGGTTCATTCCAATCACTGTTTTCGTATTCCGTCTTTCGTGCTAGTTTCTATTTTTAGTAATTTCTATTTTTAGTTAGTTTCCAAATTTAGAAAGTTTCTATTTTTAGCAGGTTACTATTTTTAGCAATAAACCCCCCATTCAAATAATCTTTTATTTAAAGTTCGTGTCTAGTTAAGTAATGTTGGTCCATAATGATCGTGATTTCAGTGCTTTGTTGACTTGTTTAACCAAAATATGTCAAATACTTGAAGAACAAAGTGTAAAAAGTCCAAACAACCCAATAACAAGATCCAACACACAATCGAGGTATATAAGCTACAAAGATGAAAGATATATGCTCCTAGCACCTCAATAGAACGATTACACAACACAAATCAGTGAGAAATAGCTTGAGTAAAAGATGTGCAAAAGTTGTATAAATGTGAAGATAAGGTTACAATATATAGGTGTTAGGTTCGCTGATAGATTCGCTCTAGCGAATCTATCCAGCGAACCAACACAGGTTCGCTGGGCACATAGGTTCGCCCAGTCGATACCTTAGTACAAAAGACAATCTGACCTGCGGGCGAATCTATAGATTCGCCCGTAGGTTCGCTAGCACTAATAACATTACAAGTCAAACAATTACATACAAAAGTAGCACCGACAAGCCGGTGGGTCCAACCTATACATAGTGACTATCAATACTCCCCCTAGGTTGGACCTCACCTGGGGAAGTCTTCTGATTAGCTCCGTCTTTATGGCTTCAAAGATGTTCAATAAAAGCTCCTGCCCTTTCTTTGATCCCGGCCATTGGGTTTGTATAGTCTTCAGTTCCGGCCTCATCTTCACTCAGATTTAGCATTGAATCCACAAACTCTGTATCAGCGACCTCAGTATCAGGCTCAAGTTGAACTGTCGATTCCGCATGTTTCTCAGCAGTTGGCTCCTCGCTTGCAACCTCCAAATCAATCACTTCTACAGGTTTCTCAAACCTCTGTTCAATAGATCGATCAAGCTGTCTTGTCAGATCATCCATGTCCATTTTCAGGTCATCCGTCCTCCTCAACCTCTCATTTACAGCTTTAAGTTCAGCACGAATCCCCCGGGCTTTGTTAGCAACCTTTACAAACAGGTTCGCTTCAGCAGCAGTGTCATCTCCAGCCCCGTGCTTTATTCTGTTCTCACACAGCACCTTCAGATCCTCATCACTAAAGGAGAAGACCTCCATCGGATCAAATAGTCGTATTTCTGGACGGTCATCTCCACTCAGTCTGACAACTGCCTCCCCAGTGCTATTATCATAGAACCATTTGACAAAATCCTTCAGTCTCGGCGGCTGAGTGTCTGGGACCCTGACCCTTGTCATCACTTTCGGAGCATCTATTTTCAGCACGATCTTGCCCTTCCATGACACCCAATGTTTATCCACCTTCTGCCTCATCCTCTTCGGCTTTTGATATCCAAACTCAACAAAATCAGACTTAGCAGCTTCCCTGATCGCAGCTTCGAACGCGCAAGCCCTGCCACTATCTTCTTTCCCAAGTAGTGGTAGCTCTGCCAGTCTCCTCAAATCCCATCTAGGAAAGGTGGCGAAGTGCTTTCGGTTCTTGACGTACGTGATGTCACCACCCCTCCTTTTGATCATGTAAGCCTCCACCAAACAGTTGTATTTCCACGCAATGATCTGTCTATCTTGCTGTTTGGTGTTGGGTTCATCTAAATGTTGGAATATCGGCACCTCAGGTACCACAGCTTCTTCCCTTTTAAACCATTCGGATTTGTCTAGCTCAGCGTGTTCAAATTGGTAACTCATTCCCTTTTCTTCCACTTTGTATATCTCCGGCTCATCCTCAATATCCTCTTCACTTTCAGCATCAATATCAGTATCAGGTTCATCTACCAAAGTATAATCCACACCAGATCCTCCTACCACTTCATCCCCTTCAAATGTATCCAAATCAATTCCCATCTCTTCATCAAACTCTTCCTCCACGGCTTTTCCCTTTCCTTTATCACCAAAATCAACATCCATTAACGGATATTTTGTAATATCCGTTAAGGAGTTCAGTTCCGCTTCAGTCATCGCCGGTTCAGTCCCAGCATTTTCCTTCAAGCTGTTCAACTCTTTGAAGATCCTTACTATTAGACATTGCTGGTCTTTCATCATCCGACCCATCTCATATATCACTGTAGATTTCTCTGCATCCTGCTTTTCCAACTCTTCATGTTTACCTTTCAGCTCAGCCAGATCAGCCTTCAATTTCTCAACCTCATCCTTTAACTCATTTCCAGACCCAGCAGATGTACCCCCGGTGTCATGCCTGGCTTTCTTTGATGTTTCAGGTTGAGTATCTGACTTTCTCTTCGTCCTCAGTTCCCTGCCAGCATCTATCTCGGCTTGGATCTCATCAACCTCCCTATCAAATAAATAATCTTTCTCTTTGGCATAGGCTTTCATCTTCTTTATCCTTTTCTCAATCACCTCAATATTCTCTCCGCCTCTTTTCCTCTCCGTTTCCATCAGCCTCTGTATATAAACCCACCTTTCAGCACTGTACATGTTCTCCCACAAATAAACAGTCCTTCCCACACAGTCTGACCTCACCGATTTACAATCTTTGAAGATCCTGGAATGCATATCCCATATCTTCAGCTCAGCACCAACAACCGGTAGATCCGGCAATTTGTCATTCAGTACCATTTGAATGAATCTTGGATACATTAACCACTTGGTGCCTTTGGTAGCGTGAATGTTCTCGAGAAGATAATTGAATATTAACTTCGCAAGATTGGCCTTTTGCCCCCGGCAAAATAGCACCATAGCCCTTGCCCAGTCAAGGTTCAGCCCGTCCGTGCCTCCCTTCCTATGATCCAGGCACATGATAAACACATGAGCGATGTACCTCCACTCCTGGATCAGGTAGGACTTGACAAACTCCATCTTCTTTTCGCCGGGCATCGGCCCCTCATACCCGGCAGTCCGAAGTGCCCCGTACACTTCCTCTGCGGTCATACTTACTTCCTCTCCTACATCCTCTTCCAGTCTAAGGATCCTGGCTAGATCAGCCTCTGTGAACTCCAGGTTATACCCACCGACTTTGGCACAAATGCGTGACGGTTGTACCGACACGTTCATAACAGCAGTTCCCCAAAAATCCCGAACGTACGTCTCATATATAGTTGGTGAGTGAGAGATGGCATAATGTATATGAGACGATTTCAGCCATTTGATTGCATCTCTATAGCTCCCGGCCTTTTCGTGGTTTTCGTCGAGTAAAGCACACATGTTGTGCTTCTTCTCGAAGAATAATGTCGACATAGTGCCTGAAAAATAAACGGAGATTGATCAGAAATGAAGATTTGAAGAACAGAAAATAGATTCGCTGGAAATTAGGTTCGCTGGTATAGCGAACCTGAGATTTTGGCACCAGAACCTATAGATTCGCTGACATGAAAAATCAGTCATTGTTGTCGAGCGAATGTATAGGTTCGCTAGAAACAATCGGGCGAATCTATGTTGTTGCGCGGGCAGCATAACGACATAGGTTCGCTCGAAGTCTTGAACTTTCGTTCAGATTCGCCAGACGAACACTTAGGTTCGCTGGAAACCCTAGTTTTTGAAAAACGACCAAAATCACATACAGTTCATCATTAACAGGCATTTAAGGCAACAGTCAGATAGTATAATCACAAGACGAGGCTATTATGAAGTAAAAACCCTAACATCTAACACACAATCAGTCATTTAATCACCATATAATCATACATCAACAGATTCAACAGATTTATTATGCGATTAAGGGTTTAGAACTTTGATTAATGTGAAATCGAACACATACCGAGCAATAAGATGAAGTTTAATGTGTGAAAAAGCCGTAAAACGGTGAGAATCGAACGTTGGTGGTTAGAATTTTGAAAAAAAAACGTGCTACAGTGGTTTGTACAGCGAATATATGAAATATCCGCTGTCACTGTATATATATACACCCATAGATTCGCTGGCAGACAGACCAGCGAACCTTAGGTTCGCCGGAAGACCAAAAGACAAAGTCTCCGACTGGTTCGCTAGCAGGTTCGCTGACACATAAACAACGATGTTTCATGTCAGCGAAACAAAAAGGTTCCGGGCGAACTATGGGCGCCGAGCGAACCTGTAGGTTCGCCTTAGGTTCGCTAGACAAACAACAAAAAAATATTTTTGGATTTTCTTAAAAATTTTAAAGACTTTGTAAATCCGTGAAAACGTCCCACGAATTCAACGCTCCAAAAATAAACATATACACATATAATCCTAAAATTTAAAAAAAAATAAAATGAAGTAAAATGAAATAAAATAAAATAAAATAAAATTAAAATAACAGGAGACGGTTTTAAACGCTAGAAAGGATATATATTCTTCATGATGTTTTGAGTAGAATCCGGAGAATCATCGATTGGCGGGATTGCAGATATGTTTGTCCATTTAAACCCATGCCTTAGTCCTTTTCAACAAGAGATCAGCAGCTTCTTTTATCATGTTTTCGGTTTGATTGAAGAAACTCAGACAGCTCGGTCCCCACAGACATCTAGGTAAAAAGAACAAGTTCTGTCATCAGGGTATATCTGAGCAATACTATTGACTTTGCTTGAATTTCAATGATCAACTTTTGAATGTTGACCGATGCGATTGTTTCTTTTGACACTTGTGCAATTTTTGCATCTTTTCTTTGTGAGTGGAGCTTGTCAGCAATTGATTCATTTTGAATACAATGCGACTTATTATTTGGGAAACTCAAATAGTCTAGAGCTCCAGGTCTATACTCACGTATAACAGAGGAGATAAACATTTGAGCATGCTCGGTGAATCTTCAGGTCAATACTTCCGTATAGCAGAGAAGATCCACCAACTCCAGGTCAATACTTTCGTATATCAGAGGAGTTAAGCACTTGACACAAGACATTCTGAGGAGTTAACGAGTAACTCACTCAGAGGCTTTTCCGAAGAGCATCACTAGCAGCCTTTTTATTATTATTATTATTATTATTATTTTTTTTTGTTTTGTTTTGCATACTAGAAACTCGATTCGGGGATAGGGCGAGGGTGATTTGGGATTTTTAGGGAAATTGAGACAAAGATTTGAAGATCAAGACAAAGATTTGACGCTCTCAACCCATTTTTAACAGAACCATTATCTTTGTGCAATCCAATCATGTCAAGGGGATAATCCTTGTTGTCGAGATCTTGAGCGTTATGTTTGGCTGCACAATCACTGTTTACTTTGTTTTCGGGCTGAGCCTATCTGACATATCCCAAACGCAATGCTTCTGACCTCCTTCAACGACTTTTCAACATCAATCAAAACGGAGATCCTGAAATAGCAAAATTTGAAAAACTATAAATAGTTAATCTTTTTATATCTCCCCCAAAATTTCTATATAATAAGAAATTTTTGTTTTTCAGATTTTCTAAATATATATATATACAGAATTTAAAAGAAAAATAAAAGAAGATGAAATAAAATAAAGTAACGGAGCAAAGAATCGAGTGACTCACGGATTTTTCAAAGAAGATAAAGACCAGATTATTTACATATTTACAAAAAGGATAAATTAAACTTTTGGAATAGGGACCCAAGCCTTAGTGTATTTAGGGCTTTGAACAGGTGATGATTTACAGAAAAAATTATTTACAAAAGAATTCAATTTCTTTCCAAAAGATCTGTGCTTTGAACTGTTTTCAACAATCACAGGGCAGTGTTTGACAGTATGGCCGACATTTCCACACTGAAAGCAATGAGATTTTAAACTTCTTTTTGAAAATTTAGCAGTCTCTTCACTACTTTCAGATGTCTGTGAGTTACAATCACTGCAAGAGTCGTAAGACTCTTTTAACTTACCTGTTGTGACTTTTACCTTGGAGGGTGCAGATTTAGGTTTAAGAATGTATGAAAAAGATGATTCTTTGTCTTTCGGTTTTGAAATTCTTATTGGAGTGAAAGATGGAATTTGATGAGACAGGAATTTTTGAAAACAATTTGTTTTAGTTTGACTTTCAGAGACTTGATCTGAAAGTTTTGCTTTGTTGTTCACACAAACATTTTCAATAAAATCATCATTTAAACTGCTTGAGTTTGAAGTTGAGCATCCAGAATTGTTGTCACACATAATATCCTTTGACGTTAAAACTTGACTCGAAATAAAGACATTCGAACTACTGTCTTCAACAGCCCTGTTTGAATCAAAACTAGAGTTACTAGAACTTCCAAGACCACTGCTTTCGCCATAATCGTAATCCTCTCTCACCTCCTTGAGATTCACTCCACTGAAACCTGCATTAGAGTTGTTAGTATCATTCTTTATAATCTCTTGAATCAGCTCATTTGTGGGATGAGGAATAGGTGTAGGAGAATAACAGAATGTACTAGGTGGAGGATATACTTGTGCATCATCTTTATGACCCACCCCGGTCTTAACTCTAGCCCCCCTTTGTTTCTTTTGGAGTTCTTCCCTTTTCATACCAGAGATTGTCCATTGTTCCAGTTTATTTTTAATCTTTCTGGTTTCAAATTCAGCAAGAGTGACTTGCTCGGTTAAATAGTTTATCTCACAATTCTTTTCTAAAAGAGATCTTTTCAAATGTTCGTTTTCTTTTAAAGCCTCTCTTAATTTAACAAAAAATTTTGATTCATTCACTTTAAGCTCTTTGTTAGTTCTTTTTAATTCGTTTTCGTTTGACATTAATAATTTATTAGCTTTATATATGCCAATTAAACGAATTTTGCATGCGGATGAACACATATCCTCCACAACTTCATAAGGAAGACCCACAACCAGTTTCTCAGCCTCGAGAGCTCGATCACACTGGCAGTAAGGAGTGTTCCTCTTGTATTCATCCACAGCTTCATGCTTTGCCTGTTCAATCATGGCTTCTATGTCAATCTTTGATTCCATAACATTGTCAGCATCGGTACCAGCATTTTCTGCCCTATTACCGACGTTGACAGTGACCTTTTCCTTCTTTCCAGTAACGGCTTCACACAACACTCCAGAATGAACAACTTTTTCTTGATTCTTTCCTTCTTCCGTCAAACCATAATCATCAACCTCTTCACCATAAAACTCTTCAAAAGGATCAAAACAATCAACGTAATTGTCATTGAGAACAGATTCTTTAGCAGCTTCAGCAATCAAGGCTTCATGATCTTGAACAAGCTTCCCAGATGAGGTTGTAGTGTCAGATAAGATCTGAGTGGTGTTGGATGCATTTGGGTTGGCATCTACACTTGTTGAACCACCACTCGATTTAACGAATTCATAACTTGATACTCCTCCTGAGACTGCACTAGATGAGTTTGCAGCGGATTTAATCAGTGCAGAATTCTGAGGAGAGACAGTTGCGAACATCATGGCTTGAGTGTACTCTTTTCTCTTTTCATTTAGATCCAGTGACTTCAACTTGTTTATCACTTCTATTAGTTTAAAGTCAAGGAAATTTCTTTCTCGTTTCAGCACCTTGATCTGAAGACTCCATTTGGAAGGAAGAGAATCCAACAGCTTTGTCACTTGCTCATGATTTCCCAATTGTTTATCATAGGTTTTGAGGTTGCTTGACACAAGTAGAAATCGATTCGTTATTTCAGTCAGATTTTCATGCTTCAATCCAACGAATGAGTTGAATTCATTTTCAGCCTGGGCTTTTCCATCCAGTTTAAGCATGTTCATTGTTGATGTAGACACAATTACAAACAACAGATCTTAGTTTCGCCAAAATTAAATTCGCCAGAGAACAGATTCGCTCAGCAGAAAATAGATTCGCTCGAAAGACAGTTTCACTCAGCAGAAAATAGATTCGCTCAGCAAAAAATAGATTCGCTCAGCAGATTCGCTGGTCATTAGGCACAGTTTCGCTGGCACAATGAGCCAAATAGGTGAACTTTCGTTCGGTGATATGACAGATTCGCTGGCCAGAACACAAACCAATCAGGACAAAAATTTGAATTAAGTTCGCTGGAAGAACACACAGTTTCGCTGGTAGAACAAATAGGTTCGCTGGTAGCTCAACCACCCTGAAACAGTACGGAAACAGCTCGAAAACCCTCAAAACTTGACCATTTGCATACACGTTTGTTTTAAAAGCTTTCTATGACCAAATACCACAAACCTTGAGCAAAATACAACTCCAAAACACTAAAAACAAGCTTCAAACAGAATCAAAGTGTTTTGACCCAAAAACTTCAAAAATCACCACAAAATTCACTAGAATCAAACAATCAAGAGCACTAAGGCTCTGATACCATATTGTTGGTCCATAATGATCGTGATTTCAGTGCTTTGTTGACTTGTTTAACCAAAATATGTCAAATACTTGAAGAACAAAGTGTAAAAAGTCCAAACAACCCAATAACAAGATCCAACACACAATCGAGGTATATAAGCTACAAAGATGAAAGATATATGCTCCTAGCACCTCAATAGAACGATTACACAACACAAATCAGTGAGAAATAGCTTGAGTAAAAGATGTGCAAAAGTTGTATAAATGTGAAGATAAGGTTACAATATATAGGTGTTAGGTTCGCTGATAGATTCGCTCTAGCGAATCTATCCAGCGAACCAACACAGGTTCGCTGGGCACATAGGTTCGCCCAGTCGATACCTTAGTACAAAAGACAATCTGACCTGCGGGCGAATCTATAGATTCCCCCGTAGGTTCGCTAGCACTAATAACATTACAAGTCAAACAATTACATAAAAAGTAGCACCGACAAGCCGGTGGGTCCAACCTATACATAGTGACTATCAAGTAAGGTCTTGTTTAGTTAGTTTAACGTAGTATATAGAGTCTGTGGGTCGACACCCGGACTTACGTACGCTATATTACATCCGACCGGTCCACTGCCGGTTGTGTGTGATTTAGTAGTTTGTCTAGGTTTTATAAATATTAAAACTAGGTGTTTTTAGGTAGTTAATTTATATATATATTACACACATCAAGTTTTTGGCGCCGTTGCCGGGGACTCTTGGTAATTGCGTTATTTAACTTTTTGAGTCTTAATTGCTTTTCACGTGCTTTTCGTTATTGTTTATTTGAGTCGTAGGGGTCTAGTTTGTATTGTCCTTATTTCTAGTTTTGCGTGTCTAGTTTGTCTTCTTGTTTATTTATTTTTTGTTTGATTTCTTTTTATTTGTTTTTGCAGTTATATGCCACGTTTGCGGTCACACGGGCCATTGAAGCGTACTACTGAAGCACCTGATCCGGAGCTAGAGACTGTAGCTGACTCGTCTGCGGAGGTTAAGGTAAGTACCGTTAATTTTGATTTTACACCGCACCCGTCACCACATCACTCACCGCACAGCTCAGCACCTAGCAGCCCTAGGTTCACAATGGCCGATAATCGCACTGTGCACGAGTAGGCAGTTGTTGGTTTCACCGGAAACCACTCATCTATTACGGTGCCTGAAATTGATAACCCCAACTCTTGGCAAATCCCAGCATACATCATGACCGCCATCGCTAATAGTCAATTCCATGGGCGGGATGATGAAGACGCACCCGCGCACTTATCGCGTCTCACGCGAATATTGAGCACTTTCAGACTCCAGGGTGCGTCTAATAGGGGTGTTCATGGTTCGGCTTAAAACCGTGAAACCGTCCAAACCGGTCATCGGTTTGGCTTCATGGTCGGTTTTATTTTTAACTCTCGGTCGGTCGGCTTCAAAAATTTAAACCGTAATGAACGGTTTGGCTTGTGGTTTTTACCAAAAACCGGTCGGATAAAACCGGACCGGACCGTAGGATTTAAGTATTTCAAAATTATATATTTTTTTATATTAGATATATAATTATTTATAATATTTCATATTATATATTAGTAAATGTTTAATTTTAGTTTTAGCATAGCCCATTAGCCCGAACAAACTAATGTTTAGATAATTGAAGCACAAAATGATTATCCTATATATTTTAGCATAGCCCATTAGCCTGAGCAAACTATGTTTTGACCTGGTTTGTTTTGAATACCGAATTACTTTAAACTTCTTTATGTACTTTGGTAGCTTATTCTAAGCTTTTATTAGAATAATTTTACTTATTATGTGTTTATTTGGTGTGTATGTTTTTTAACAACATGTTAATTAGGTGTTGATTTTTTTGACATCTTATATTAGCACAAAGATGAACATGTATAGTATACAAGCCCAATATATGCCCAAACCGTGAAACCAAACCGGAGCCAAACCGTTACTAACGGTTTGGTTTGGTTTGGTTTGTGTTTTCAATGGTTCGGCTTCGGTTTTCGATATGCAAAAACCGTACTAATGGTTTGGCTTACGGTTTGACCAAAAAACCGTCAAAACCAAACCGTGAACACCCCTAGCGTCTAATGATGCGATTTTCCTTCATTTGTTTCCGTTTTCTTTGGCGGATCGGGCACTCATTTGGCTCGATTCGCAAGCTGCTGGGACGTTCACGACGTGGGTAGAACTTCGTTCAGCTTTCCTGAACAAGTACTTCCCACCTGCTAAGGCATCTCGCCTTCATGATCAGATCCATTCGTTCCGCATGGAACATGATGAGCCGTACTACCGAGCTTGGGAGCGATTCCAAAACTTTTTATCTCGCTGCTCCCAGCATGGGCTCACACCTTGGGCCCTAGTTGAGAAGTTTTATAATGGGCTGACTTATGAAGTTAGGTCTAGGTTCGACACATCTGCGGGTGGGCACTTAATGGGTAAAATGAATGTGACACAATGTAATGAGTTGTTTGAAAGTTTTGCCCAAGCTGAATGTGAGCAGCGGTCCACTAACAGGAATTCCAGTCCTGTCACTAGCACACCTTCTTCTTCCACTAGAGGTGTGCACCATGTTAGCATGGAAACTAATTTGGCCGCTGCGTTGGAAAATTTAACCCGTGAGATGAGAGATCTTAAGGCTAAAGTGGAGAAGTGTGAGATGTGTCGTGGAGGTCACAGTACTTTAGAGTGTCCTTTAATGTCGAGAGAGGAGCAGGTTGAGTTTGTGGCCAATCAGAGTAGGTTCCCTAATTCTAATAATGGTAACTCAAATTGGAACCGTAACTCAAATTGGAACCGTAACTCAAACTTTAATAACAACTCAAATTGGCGTTCGTCAGGTGCCCCACCTGGTTATCAATCTAACTATAATAACAATAATAATCAGGGGGCGGGTAGTTCTTTTAATGGAAATGGTAGTGAACAGGCTAGTGGACAGGGGTCTAGTGATAGCATACATAGGATTGAACAGATGCTAGTTCAGTTAGTCGCTAGGGATAAGGTTACAGAGGAAACCCTAGCGAAACATGAGCTTCAATTACAGAACCAACATGCTATCATATTAGATATCCAGAGAGCTGTAGGAGAGTTAATTAAGCAGTCACCTGCCCAAAGGCCACAAGGCCAGTTCTCTGTATCCACTCAAACGAACCCATCGGCTCAGTTGAATGCGATCTCAACCCGTAGCGGTAGAATCTTAGAGCCCGTTAGGAAGAAGGTTACTTTTAGTGAGCCTGTGGTGAGTGAGAAAGTTGTAGTTGAGGAAAGTGATGATGAGTTAGTTGATGAGGAGATAGTGCTAGAGGGTCCGGGTAGTGATCAGGCTGAGTTTAGTAATCCAAAACCCGTGAGAGACCCTGAGTCAGGTTTAAGTGTGGGGAGGAAGCCGGCGGATGTTAGGCCCTCCCCTCTGATTGATCATGCTCGTGTTCCATATCCCGCTCGTCTTAAGCAGCAGAAGTATACGCGGGAGTATGGGCACTTTTTGGATATGTTTAAGCAGATCAAGATCAATCTGCCGTTTATAGAGGTTCTCCAGCAAATGCCTAAGTATGCTAAGTTCTTGAAGGACATCCTCAAGAACAAATGCAAGCTGGGAGAACTATCTTCAGTTCCGTTAAGTGGTGAATGCTCGGCAGTTGTAACGAATACACTACCGGAAAAGCTTTCTGATCCGGGAGTCTTCACGATTCCCTGCTTATTCGGTAGTAATCTAGAAACCCGAGCCTTAGCTGATCTAGGTGCTAGCATTAATCTGATGCCTTATTCGTTGTACAAAAAGCTAGGTCTAGGTGAGCTAACTCCCACTAAGATGTCATTGTCGTTAGCCGACAAATCTATTAAGTATCCACGGGGGATAGTTGAGAATTTGTTAGTGAAGGTGGATAAGTTTGTTTTCCCTGTGGATTTTGTCGTGCTAGATATGGAAGCTGACGCCAAGGTCCCCATAATCCTCGGTCGTCCTTTCCTTCGCACTGCCATGCGGTTATAGATGTCTTTAAGGGGCAAATCACTTTGCAGGTAGGAGAGGACGTAGCAGTGTTTAAGATTCCCGATCCGATAGAAAATGTTAAGCGTTGGGATAATCGGGTTCAAGAGATAGACGCCGAGGATATGTGGGTAGAGGGTTATGAGAGTGGTAGTGTGTTTTTCACCAAGGAGTGGGCTGAAGTTAAGAGGTTGCTTAGGTTTAAGTGTGGGGATCCTGGTGAATTTGAGGATACCCCACAAGATGCTGGTTGAGTTGCTCTTGGATAGGAAGGTTGGTTTGTAGAGTTTGTATAAGTAGCTTATCGAGTCAGTTTTTTTTTTTTTTTTATATTTTATTTTTGTCGAGTCAGTGTTATGCTTGGGTATTTTGTGTTTGTTTTTGCAGGTTTAAATCATTCTCACCCGTACTCAATCTCCATTTGGGTAAGTTTGTATTTGTGAAGACGAAGAAGATCTCGAGAGTGTTGGTGAAGCTCGATCGCGACCGAAATGCTATACGATCGAAGCTACAGCTGGAATGAAGACTTGGAGCTTACGCGGTTCACAAAACCAGCTAAGTCTTTTCCAATTCACCCTTCTATCTTTTATTTTTGCAATTTTAATTTTAATTTTTTATTTTTAGCTGTTTTCTATTTCTACATTAGGGACAATGTATAACTTAAGTGTGGGGATGAGAAATAGTCATTTCTGAGTCTTGTTTGTCTGTTTCGAGTCTATTAGAGTCTTAAAAAAATAAAATCCAAAAAAATTGAAAAAATCGAAAAATGTCTTTGTTTAAGTTGTGCACTTTTAAATAGAAAATGATAGTAAATTAATTTTTGCTTTCAAATGAGTTGTGGTTTCTAAAACAAAGATGAATTTGGATAAACTTTTGGTAACCCAATTAGCTGAGATGGTTTCCCTAAGTGTAGTAATTGAATCTTAATTGTCGTGAATCTCGTGGGTTGTCATCTTAGGAAGAATAGGAAGGCCTTAACTAAATTAAATTAGGCACCATTATAGGCTTTTGAACTTAAATAGGTTAAGGGGTAGTGCCATTTTAGGATTTATAACACACTTCTTGTGAAAGAAGTGGCGCATCCGCAAATAAAATGTCCACCGGGTATAGTACTGAAAAGCGCTCAAAGTAGCTGCTAAATAAAAGAGCTCAAAGAGCCAATTCAAAAAAAAATATATAAGGCAAGTGATCCAAGACCTCATGTGCTCTACCTCCGGGATAGCGACTTGGATACGACACCCCTGGGTGAGGTGATCTTGTTTTATGAAAAAAAAAAAGAATAAACAGTCTATACCCACAAAATTCATCCATCAAAATCCACCCTAATATGGCACTAGTTCTTTACTTAGTTAAGTTCTTGAGGTTATTTTGGTAGGGAAACCTTTGTGGTTTAATCATGTGCCTTGTCAAGCAACAATTAATCAGACTGACTTGTTTTTCCTCTATGTGAGACCTTGTAGATAAATGATTTAATTAAATTTAAATTAAACATAAGGGGAAACTTAATTGGCTAGTGTTAGGGTGTTTAAAACAAACGCACCACTATTTATCTGAATTCGGTTCTTGTTTGAGAAACTGTAATGAAAGTTGAAACCTTAATTAGTTTTGATTCTATGGGCATGCTTTTTCAGGGACGAAAAAGGTTAAGTGTGGGGGTGTTTGATAAAGGATAAATTATACATAAATCCCTAGTTGAGTTTGTTTACGTTTTTAGTTGTTTCGGTACGGTTTTTATATCAATTTTGATACAACTAATGTTTTTTGTGTTTCGTAGGTCCCATGTTGATAAAGAAACGGATAGATCGTGAAAAATCGAATCCGTAGGCGAAAACGGGGCGCGAAACGGAGTTACGAGCGAGCCGGTATGCGAAAACGAAGAAAGTTTGGGCTTTTCTTGGCCCGGTTCGCTATATAAACACTCCTTATGAAACCCTAGCCTCCATGTACGTTTTAGGGGACGAATTGGAGCTGATTTGGGGTGATTTTGAGGCTAGGAACACGAAATCAAAGCGACGGAAGCACCTAGATTCAAGGATTGCTTCTTGCATCTTCCGGGTTTCTTTAATCCTTTGTTTTTCGATTCTTTTATCATGTCTTGCAACATTAATTTTCACTTTATTTTTGTTACAAACATGCTAGGCTAAGCTCTTAAAGCCACCTAGACTTAGATGAATTTATGTTGATTGTTTGACTTGGATTTGGATTGTCTTCGATTATGGTTCGTTTATGATTTAAGTAAAAGTTTAATGCTTTAATTCGATTGATGCTTGTATGTGTATTGGAATTGATTTGATTAATATTATTGTTTCCATTGAATCCTTGATGAGTGTCTATATCATATAATAGGATTTGATTCAATTCATCGACTGTGTGTTATGAATGTGTTGTGGTTAAATGCATGCTTAAAACCATAGGAAACATAATAGAAATCAATCTAATAAAAATATGCTAGCCTTCTAAGAAATCCGTGAGGTGATTAGATTCATTGTTAGGTCTTGTTTGTTTAATTGCTAAGATTTGATATTCGTGAGAATTCGATCTAGGTTATGTTTAGCAAACATGTCTAATAAATCAATTGAATGCATTGAACTGGCTTTGGGTTTTAAACTGTGAGGTTAGAACTCATTTAAGGTCACTTAATCATAATTAGGTTAGACAACCGTGAGGGCGTTTACCTGTTAAACTAGTGTTCGTAATAACTTGTTAGAAAGCCGTAAGTTTCTTCTCGAAAAGGGTCGAGGGTCTTATTTTGGTATTTTTCAAGTGAATATCTTTGTTACTAGTTCCATAATCAAAACATCCGTTTTCAAGTGATAATTGCAACATAGAGGAGTCAAGTCTAGGTGGTTCATTCCAATCACTGTTTTCGTATTCCGTCTTTCGTGCTAGTTTCTATTTTTAGTAATTTCTATTTTTAGTTAGTTTCCAAATTTAGAAAGTTTCTATTTTTAGCAGGTTACTATTTTTAGCAATAAACCCCCCATTCAAATAATCTTTTATTTAAAGTTCGTGTCTAGTTAAGTAAGGTCTTGTTTAGTTAGTTTAACGTAATATATAGAGTCTGTGGGTCGACACCCGGACTTACGTACGCTATATTACATCCGACCGGTCCACTGCCGGTTGTGTGTGATTTAGTAGTTTGTCTAGGTTTTATAAATATTAAAACTAGGTGTTTTTAGGTAGTTAATTTATATATATATTACACACATCACCGATAAAGACTGTTTTGAGGGTAAGAGTACCGGACCCTAGCCTGTCAAGACTGCATGAGTTTGAGAAATTGTTCTACGATAATCAAACAGGGGAGGCGGTGATTCGTGTAAAAGATGGGTCTGAATGGAGATTATTTGACTCGATGGAGGTTTTCAGTTTCTCTGATGATGATATGAAGATCTTATGTGAAAACCCAATCAGAACTGGAGCCGGAGCCGAAACCAAGAAGGAAGCCGCATTGTTTGAACGTGTGGCAAATCGGGCTCGTGGTATTAGATCAGAGGTAAAACATCTAGCGGAGATAGTGCAAAAGCAGGCTGATCTAAATGAAGACGTTCGAGAATTGACAGAGATGTTCGGTGCAGCAAAGGCAGGAGCTGAAGATGGAGACCCGACAGGTGAAGACTGAAGTACCTCCCTAGGGGGAGTATCGATGACCACATGTAGGGTGGTACTTCACCTTGTCGTTAGTTGTATTTTTTTATTTTGTAATAGACTAGTCGTATTTCGTTTCCGCTATAATAGTTAGTTTAGTCTATGTTTTAGTTACTTTGTTGCTTGTTTATGCGACACTAGTGTCGCATGCAGCCTGTCTTAGCTTAGCGAGCAGGCAGTTTCGTCTATGCGACACTAGCCTCTGTATATATAGTTGTTTTAGGGCATTTTGTACACAACTCTTGGGAACTTTATTGAAATACAATTACACTTTGATCTTGAGTTCGAATCCGATTGTTTATTGCAAGGAATTGACTGAAATATATCTTTGTTGCATCTAATTCATTCTACTTCATCTAATTACCTTCTTAATCTATTATTTGTTATTGGGTTATAATGGTTTGTGTGAGTTTTGGTCATTAATCACAATCAATTGTTGCTAGATCTAGTGGTATCAATTGATTGTGATCAGATCTAAATCATATATAGCACGGATTACTGATTTCATGGACCAACAAGAAGAAACCTATTGGCAATTTACTAGTTATGTTAATCCACTGGTAAATCAAATAACCTCACGCTTCATCTAATATTGCTTAAACTGTCTCCTTAAAGACTATCTATCTTACAATACGACAATCCAACACCCTACAGTGATAAGGAGGAACTCTCAATTAACTATCAGACTTAAAAATGCTCAAGAACACTGATAAAGCATAAATTATACATAAATCCCTAGTTGTATTTGTTTACGTTTTTAGTTGTTTCGGTACGGTTTTTATAGCAATTTTGATACAACTAATGTTTTTGTGTTTCGAGGTCCCATGTTGATAAAGAAACGGATAGATCATGGAAAATCGAATCTGTAGGCGAAAACGGGGCGTGAAACGGAGTTACGAGCGAGCCGGTACACAAAAACGAAGAAAGTTTGGGCTTTTCTAGGCCCAGTTCGCTATATAAACACTCCTTATGAAACCCTAGCCTCCTAGAAACCCTAGGGGACGAAATTGGAGACAAAAAAAGGCTGCAAAAAGGGTTTGGACGGCTAAGAAGACGAAACGAAGTGAACGGGAACGCGGAGGATCAAAGGCTTCATCGCGATTCTTCCTGGTTTCATCTTTCTTTCGTTTTTCTCTTTAATTCTATCCTGTCATACACTTTGAATCTTGTTTTTATTATTATGAACATGGTAGGTTAATCGTTTAGAACTACCTAGGCGTTGTGATGACTCGTTAACGTTTGTTTGAACTCATGTTTGGATTGTTGGTTTATGGTTTACATTTAATTAAAAGTTTGAATCTTTGTTATCGTTTGATGCATGATATATGTTTGAATTGGTTTGATTGATATTGTTATTCCATGAATTCTTGGTGATTGTCTATGTCACGTAATAGGATTCGTTTTAGTCATTAACTTGCGTTGTGATTAATTATGGTTGATTTGCAATAAAACCATAGGTTTAATAATATTAGTTAAATTGGTAATAACGTGTAGCTAACCTAGATAACCGTGATGTGATAGGTTATTAACAAGTCTTGGTTGATTAATTCGCTAGGTTTAGGTTTTTGTGAAAATTCCGACTTAGTATAATTTATTAACTTTGTTTGTTAAATCAAATGGTTGGGTTTTAATGGCTTTAAGGATCGTATTGTGAGATAGGTCTTTAGTACGAGTCAATTAAGTGTAATCAGATTAGATAACCGTGAGGAAGTTTAATCCCGTAACCGGTGTGCTAATAACTTAATAGTTATCCTTTAGGTTTCTTCTCGAAAAGGGTCGAGGGTCTTAATTAGGAAAGCTTTTAAGTGAATAGATTTAGATCTCGGTTCCATAACCATTAGTCCAACGTGAGGGATAATTGAAGTTAACGATGATTCTAGCCTAGGTGGTTTGTTTTCTCCCATCTGTTTTAAACCCGTCTTTAAATCGTCAGTTTTCATTTTTAGTAAATTTCCTAATTTAGTCAGTTTCTATTTTTAGCAGTACAACCCCCCTTTTCAAATAATCTTTCTTTTAAGTCGTGTTTAGTTAGTTGAGTCTTGTCTAGTTAATTAAACGTAGTATATAGAGTCTGTGGGTCGACACCCGGACTTACTTTAGCTATATTGCATTCGACCGGTCCACTGCCGGTTGTGTGTAAGTTAGTTATTTTGTCTAGGTTTTATAAATTTAAAACTAGGTGTTTTTGTTTGTTTATTATATATATATATTACACGCATCAAACACCTAACAGAATTAAATTGACTTGCTAGACCCTTTTCCTGCAATAGACAACTCAAATCCTAAAAAGGGTTGAGACACAACTATTAACCCGAATTTTACAACTATTAGGTTAAACAACCAATTATACCTAAATTAAGCCAAACCAATGCTCCTACAGTCGTTTTGGCCAAATTAACTTTAAAGGTTTAAAATCGCAAAGCTTATGACTTAATCAACATTCATACATGACAGACCATCACAAGAACATCAATGAAGAAATAATTCAGTTTAATAAAGCTATAACTACTCATATGCAACCTGACATTCAACTGAGATATATGTTCAAAGCAATTCCAAAATCATTGGAAACCACAACTATGTCCAAAATCAACCAATCAATCCACAAACATTCATCTAATCCTAGATAGTAAATAAAGCCTAACCTAATAACATAATAACAAAAAGAAAACCAAAGGAAAAGCTATGAACCATGAGTGAAAAACTAGATAAACAAATAAACTGAAGAACCCGGAGATGTTGACCGACAATCTTCAATCCTATGCTTTCTCGTGCTTCTCTCGGCTTCAACTTAGCTCCGAAATAACCTCTTTTGACTTCTCATTCGTCCCTCATTCATGCATGGTCTCTAGGGTTTGTGGAAGCGATATTTATATAATGAAACATGCCAAAAATCGTCAAAACTTTCTGTTAAAACGTCATCGTCGGGTCGCGCGACGAGGATCGGTGATTGTGGCCGCGTAACGCGACCACGAAGCGACCAGAAACCACCATCACATTGCGTCACGCGGTGAGAACCAGTCTGTGTGGCTGCGTGACGTGGCCAGACCTCTTGACTGCGCCACGTGCTTCAGTTTCGCGTTTCGGTTCACTCGTAACTCTGTTTCACGTCCCGTTTTCTCCTACGATCTTCTTTTGACGTGATCTTTTCACCATTTCTTCCACTTAGAACCTACGAAACACAGAATAATCAGCAAAAAACAAAACTTAAAGAAAACTATATAAAAAGACTCCAAAACGTGTACAAACTCAACACGAGAAATATGTATAGTTTACACTATATCAATGCATATCACATGAGAATTCAAAGGTGGTAGTACACCCTCTAAGAGATTCAAAAGAGACGGATTGTACACCTCAAATGCTGTATATCAGGAAGTATTGCATGATAGGTGAAATATACATGTGTCATAACTTAAGAATATGCTTAATATCGCCTTTCATTGGTGATCTTTGCATTTTTGAACTCTTATTAAAAGGTACATGGTAACTTATTATATTGTGTTTTTATAGAATTCAGAAATCTAATATGGAGGAGACAAAGGTTAATTTGGAGGATGTGTCATGTATACATTAACTTCCATACTTGTAGTTTCATTTACCTATATGGGGTTTTATAACACACATGTTTATTGTAAACTTATAATTAACAAACTAATCATTGTTTTTCAGTAACCAATATTGCTCCAGCTACAGCTACTGAGGTGACCTTCAAAGAAGAGAAGTTACAAGATGTTCAACCATAAAAGGATGTAAAAGATAAAGGCAAAGATATAAAAGAAATCTATAGGCTCCTTCCGGATGATAAATGGTGGTGGGGACGATCTGGATGTAATCAAGGAGATGTGTAAGAAGTACGACTAATTTTCGTCTCGTCTTCATGAAAACATTTCAAACCAGAGTATTTATTTTCAGCTTTTATGTTATAATTTAGTTATATCCGTATTTAACTCATAGTTAGTTAAATATTATCATCTTCAGTTTTCGTATTAAATTATTAGTTACTTGACATGGATAACGTTCATTACCTAGGTCCACAACTATGATAGTATGATGATAAATTTTAGTAACACAAAACTACGAAATCAATAAAATACCCAGAAACATATACCGCTGACAATATCATCTCCAATATATCACGCAGGCCTCTACTAATCCATTTATAACCACCTATATACAACCATTCCAAAAAAAAATGTTTAAAACTCATTGAGGGGCAATAGAATGTTCTAACGGCTGAATGGCATGCCCCATGCCTTGGGTTTAGAAAATAATGTACGACACTAACTTTCGGATTGTTGACACTTAATTGGCAACTAACTATAAACTATGCACACATATTGTTTAATTATAGCAATTTGCATACTACATTTTTAATATGAATAAATTAAAGAGTTAATTGCCAAAATGGTCCCTGAGGTTTACAAGATTTTACAGTTTTAGACACTTTTAAGAATTTTTACATAAATAGTCTCTACATGCCAAAACATGTTGCTAAATCGGTCCACGACACTAACGGTGTTAAAAAAAATTCGGTTAGTTGATTAGTAATTGACCAAAATACCCCTAGCAACCATTTTGACAATTAACTCTTTTAAAACAAAATCAAATCCACCACCACCACCACCACCATCACCACCACCACCACCACTTTCTCTCTCTATTTCACTCTACCACCACGACCACCAATACCTCTACCACCTCCTCCACCACACCTCCCCCACCACTTATGCCGTCTCCGTCATCTTCCCCCCGCCATCCCACCTCACTAACATGTGTCGCTTGCGGTTGTCACCGGAATTTCCACCGCCGTGAACCTGATGAATCACTTTACCACCTCTCTCCACCCATACAACATCTCATCGAGTACCAACCCCACCACCGTCACCACCCTCCACCACCACCCACCTCCGACAGCCCCGTTTCTCCACCGCCGATATCATCATCTTACTACCCATCTGCACCCCACATCGCACTTGCACTCACCATCGTTTTTCCAACCGATAACCACCACATTTAGCCGATCCCTACCAGTTGTGGGAAAAAACGATTCAGAACCAAATTCACACAAGATCAGAAAGTAAAAATGCATGATATTGCTGAAAGAATTAATTGGGAGATTTGGAAGCAAGATGAAGATATGATTATTGCATTTTGTGATGATATTGGTGTGGATAAAATGTTTTCATGGTTTGGATGCATAACAACAAAACCACTTCAGGAATTAAAAAGATCGATCATGATTCCAGAGGTGTTGGTGGTCATGGTGGTAGAGAGAGAGAGAGAGAGAGAGAGAGAGAGAGAGAGAGAGAAAGTGGTGGTGGTGGTGGTGGTGGTGGTAGTGATGGTGATGGTGGTGGTGGATTTGATTTTGTTTTAAAAGAGTTAATTGCCAAAATGGTTCCTATGGGTATTTTGGTCAATTACTAATCAACTAACGGAATTTTTTTAACACCGTTTGTGTCGTGGACCGATTTAGCGACATGTTTTAGCATGTAGAGACTATTTATGCAAAAATTCTAAAAGTGTCCAAAACTGCAAAATCTTGTAAACCTCAGAGACTATTTTGGCAATTAACTCTAAATTAAAATAAAAGTATATGTGGATTGTTGCATAACTAAGCCAACGTATGTAAGCTACAAGTCATAGTAAGTATTATTTTATTGTTTCTTGTTATTATTTGTAGTGAAGCATATTGATTCTTTATAACCTTCTCAAAAAAGGACATGCTAAAGTACATGATCACGCCTTGTGCAAGCATGAATATCACCATTTAATTGGAAGATTATTGACCAAATATGTGCTTAGTTTATTTGATTAAAAAAAGTTGTACGGATGGTGCACCAATGCGTACATTATACGTTTCAACCATCAATCATGCTTGTTTTAAAAACAAAATAAACCATTAATAATGCGTAATGGCTGATATTGCGTTAGCATCACATGAAAGAACAAAGTGCATGCCCTAGCTTATAGTTATATATATAGCCATGCAGAAGTCTGTGCATGCATGTATACTACATAAAATATCTTTGTGTTTATAACTGCTCTATATTCCCATTTTAATTATATGGCTCAAATAGTTGGTTCTCAAGAAATAGAATCACTAAGATTTGAGCTTTCAGAAATAGGAAGAAGTTTAAGATCATCTTTTCGTCGTCACACGCCCAGTTTTCGCACTAATTCAGAAATAAACAATCATATATGATGAGAATCTTGTTCTAAAGTGGGAAGCAAACGATAGATTGCCAACATTTGAACGTTTAAGGTCGTCTTTGTTTGATGGAAAGAATGTTGTTGATGTCACAAAGCTCCTTGCTCCTGAGCGACACTTGTTTATCGATAAGCTCATCAAACACATCGAGAATGACAACCTTCAATTGTTGCAGAAACTTAGAAAACGAACAGACAAGCAAGTATATGCATGTGTTTTGTTTCATTACTTATTAAATGCCATTTTCGTTCATTGTTTTAGTTGAGATGTAAGCTAGTACGAGTGCGCTTACGTTTGAATTTGTTTGTTTAGATCTGAAGCAACATTTTTGTTAGAAAATGCAGCCTTGTTTAAAAGGTCGCTTCTAAAATGGCGCATTAGGCTTATTTTTCTAGTCCTAAACTAAAGCTGATATTTAATTAAGATCAAACATGTTTAATTGATAAAAATAGCTTTGTTTTTCTATAGCAGGATATTGTTTTAATACCTGGTTTAAAGTCAAAACGCGCAAAGATAACCATCTTAGAGGATGTCAGTGGTGTCATTAAGCCAGGAAGGTATGTTCTATGGGCCGAATAGATTACAATTGTGTGGAGCAGGCTGCTATACTAATAATGTAATGGCAAGCCAAGTGCGTCAACTAACATATCAGTCTGTCATCATACTTAGTCGTCTGATATGTTAAACGGGTCACAGTAGGTTCTTAGTGAATGTGCACTGTCGTTGAATGTTGAGTTAACAAATGAAAAACTGTAATTTGTCACCCTTTATTAACTCTTTTGCTGTTTAATTTGAATGTTGAATGTTGACTATGTTTACATCCTTTATATTGTGTTCACTTGCTAATGTACGTATCTTCATTAACGTGTTAAAACAGATGAGTGGTGAAATTTCTTACAACGGGTACAAACTGGAAGAATTTGTTCCGCAGAAAACTTCTGCGTATATTAGTCAAGATGATTTACATATCCCTGAGATGTCTGTTAGAGAAACACTAGATTTTTCGGCTCGTTGTCAAGGTACTGGAATTCGTGCAGGTATGTCTAATTGCATGCGACTTCAAGCACACAATAAACACTCTGCAGTTTTTTTTATCGTTTCATGTGACAATGGTTCTGAGTTTCTTGTTCAGAGATTATGATGGAGGTTAATAGGAGGGAGAAAGTGATAGGCATCATATTATACTTTACTCTTTATATGTCATTTTCTATTGTAGGAGGGGGTTAAATGTAATTTACTTTCTATATCTAGGTTAAGAATGTTACAGGGAGGGGTAGACGGGAATTAGAGATCGATCCAGGCTTATGCTTAGGCATTAAGAAGGGCTTTGCCCTGGGACCTCTTTTGGTTGTTTGATTGTTGAGTTTGTAAAGATCCTTTGGAATCATCTTCTTCATATCAATATTATCTTATATTTTCAGTTGTTTAATTCATTCATCCATTCAATTCTCATTTATTGATAACACTTAATCGATACCCATCATTGGTCCGACCTGCCATCCCTCTGTTCTTCTCAATTCCGATTTCACTTTTTTCATTTCAGATCTACGTCTGATTAACAGTCCTACAACTCCGATTTCTACTTTCAATTTGATTTCACGTTTTGATCTCATATCTACTTATCGGCTTTAATTTTCAGTTTCCAACTTCATTTTTACGCTCCACATTTGATTTCACGTTTTGATATTCCTCCTAGAAATACGTATTCATTTCCAAATCCGATTTCATCTCTGTTTTTTCCTCCAATTGTTGATTCAACCATGGTTAATCAGGCTTCTCGTTTGGATACTCACGAACAACAGATTCAACAACTTCAAGCTGATGTTGCTGAAATTAAAGCTTCTCTCTCTGCGTTAGAGGCTGATCGGGTGGAATCGGCTGTGACACCCCGCCCGGTGGCGGAAAACACCGGGCTGTCATAGAATTGGATATCCATAGTAAACAAAGCACATGGTGTTACTTTTATTAAAGTCTAATAATTATTATCATAAGTTGGGGAAACATAAGTCCTAAATGCAAAACACAATCCAAATATCAGTAAATGAAATAGTCATGTTTAGTATTATTTCTAGGTCCAAGTCCCTATGTCTTGAATAGTAAAGAAACAAGCCAAAATCACGCGCCACCTGAAATACGCGAAAAATAAAGTTAGCTACACAAGCTAGTGAGTAAAACCCAAATTGAATAGTAATAGTATTGAAATCCGAGATCAACAAGATATGCTGCGCAATCCCACATGTATAGTAATTTCGTAATATCACCCTACCAGGACCCCTAGAATAGAATAGCACACCAACCACAATAGAAACCATAGTATCTCGTTAGCCATTTGTCATGAGAACCACTCATGTAATAAATAATGATAACTTTTAATAACCGTCGTTAACCGTCTCGATATATAAGTCATCATTTAGCAATTTAGGGACATGACATAGTATAGCATCATAGCATAGCAACATAGTATAGCAACATAGCATCTCGACATAGTAAACATGGAATTAGAAAGGCCGGGTTTAAATCACCTATCGATGTTGTACAAGCAGGTGGGTTTGTCAAACCATTAGCACTAACATTGTACCGGTGGGATTACAAAGCAATAAAACTACTTTTAACTAACACATAAGATTGCATCAAGCCGCGAACTAGATTAACATATTTGTATGATCTCTTTTAGAAAACGAATAGAAAACGCAATATAGTAAAAGACATATTTCAGCCCCAAAATAGTAAAATGGAAAAAGGGGAGTGAGTTTACTCACCTTAAAATCCAAAGATAATAGTAACACTAGAATCGCAACTAGAAAGAACCGAGGATCGCCCAGATATTAGAATCACCTAATTAACCGGGAAAACCTAATTTAGAAACGAAGCAAGTACGTAATAACTAGAATCAGGAAAATAGAACTTCTAGGGTTTTGGATTTGGGGTTTTAGGGTTTTAAATTATAGATTTGAAATTAGGGTTTTCAAAATATAGTTTGGGATTTTTAAAGTACCAATTGGGAGTTAGGGTTTTAAAATACAATTTGGGAATTTAGGGTTTCAAATCCAAATTTAGGGTTTCAAAATCCAATTTGGGGATTTAGGGTTTCAAGGACCAATTTTTTGATAAACGACAACGTTTTAAGCAATATATATATATATATATATATATATATATATATGTATATATATTTTATACAAATCCATCCATACATGTATGTATTTTAAATTACAAAACTTACTTATATTATTTAGGTTATTAGGTAAGTAAGATTAGATGTTTAAGGAATGAAAATTATATAAAAATATAAAGTATGAGGGCAGTGGGTTTCGAACCCGTGACCTTTTGATACAAACTAATAATACCAGACCGCTAGACCAGAAAGCCTTTTTGTTAATGAATCTTGTTTTTAATTGTTTTAGCATTGTTTCACCAACAAAACCCATTTCCAAATAAACCCTAGAATGAAGATCGATCCAATTGATCCAAACCTGATAATCTCAACCAAAATAACCATAGGGCTTTTAATCTACGTTGAAACGTGATCATTTCTATATATAACACTTACTTGATTGTTGAAGGATCGAGTTGATGAAACGATGAACAGGGGCGGCGGTTTTGAGATTAAATTATGAGTTTCTTGGTGTTTTTGCTTGCAATCGAATTTACAGAGAGTGAAAGTGAGTATGGGGGAATGTACATGTCGAAGTAATTTCGTTTTGATGAACCGTAGATAGTTGAAAGAGTTAAGGGCGGGTTACGAATGAAGAAATGGTTAATTGGTTGTTAATTCGGTGTGATAATGTCGATAGATTGATAACATTGATTTCCAAACGCACGACTGATCGTTTTGGTTGAAGAGATTTATTGAGTTGGTACGTTATCGACGATTTGAATTTGTGGGTTTTGAATCCGTTTTTGTTTTGCAATAAAACATGGAATTGTGTTGTTTAATCGACGATTTGAAGGTAGTAGGGGGTTCGAATCACATCCGCGGTCATTTCCATTGTTTTAGTTTGATTTTTAGGTGTTAACAACGACCAAAAGCAGCTCGCCGGAAAACTGAGATTCCGGCCACTTGGCCGGAAATTGATCACGCCGGAAACACGGGAGATCGGGTGGGGGCTGGGTAAAATGTGTAATTTAATTATTTACATAACTAGTCCTTTATGTTTTAGTTTTATTCTGTTTAGTTTAATAACTTTTAGTTAAAGTTTTAAAAGTTACAATTTTGACCCAAAGTTAATTATATATATCTTGTAACTATCTAACTTAACTAAAGTGCAACGTAACAATTATACAAGTGATGTTTTTATAGTATTAGCTCGTTTACGCCATTAAAAGACTATTTCAAGACGTTGAAGCGTTTCTGTTTAACGTTTTCCATAATTTATTCTACGAGCTATATATATATTTATATATATATATATATTTTGAGTTTTATTGCCACGAATAATAATTATTAGATACGCGTGAATATTTTGCGATGTAAATATGGTTATTTAATTAAGACGGAGGTAACGTAGAATTCAATGCGTTTATTCATAATAATACTAAACGTTACACTTTGAAGAAAATAAATACGATTTCAATTTAAAGGATAACAACCTCGGGTTCGAGTCGGGCACTCGGGTTCGGGTTTCGGGGCAGATGTCACAGTCTCCCCTCCTTATAGAAATTTCGTCCCGAAATTTGCTCAAACCGAAGTGGAAGAAAATGAAGCAAAAAGGTGCGGATACTTAAACTTCATTTGGTCTTAAATTCATGTTCACATTTAGAGTTTTAGCGATCATTAATGATTGGTATCTGATTACGCTTGAGTTGATTGACTTCACGGTCCATGATATCCAATGGACGTTCAATAACTTGCATCGATTCATTATCGACATGCACAATGAAATTTTTTTATCGGGTAAGTACTTCTTCAGGTTAGAAACATGAAACACGGGATGAACGCTGCCCACTTCTGTGACATCTGCCCCAAACCCGAACCCGAATGCCCGACTCGAACCCGAAGTCGTTATCCTCTAATTTGTAATTGTATTTATTTCTTCAAAATGTAATATTTATTATTAATATTATGAATAAACGCATTTGATTCTACGTTATTTCTGTCTCAATTAAATAATCGTATTTATGTCACAAAACATTCACGCATATCAAATAATTATTATTGTGGAACAATTATATCTCAAAATATATATATGTAAATAAATATATATATGGCTCGTAAAAGAAGATTTTCGAAACGTTAAACAAAAACGATTCAAAGTCTCGAAATAGTCTCTTAATGATATAACGAGCTAAAACTATAAAAACGTCACTTATATAATTGTCACGTTTCAATTTAGTTAAGTTAGTTAGTTAAAATATATACATAATTAACTTTGGGCTAAAACTGTCAACTTTCAAACTAGTAATTAAAGTTTAAAACTCAACTTATTAAGTTACTTAAACTATAGGGGCCGTTTATGTAAAATAATTTAAACCAACCCATCCCCCCCTGTGAACCCGTGAAACCGGCGACCATTCCGGTACTATTCCGGCAATGCTCCGGCCACCCCCCATTTCACCATGTTGGTCAATTTTAATGCGATTTGAACCCTTTAAAATGCTCCTAACCCAAACTCGAACACAGGGTCTGCGTTAATTACATTTTAACACCCGTTTGAACCTGTTGAATCCAAAAACTTCAAACTTCCGTTCGGTTTCAAACCCACAAAACTTAATCAATTCGAAACGCACGTTTTAAGCAAATTGAATCAACCAAACCGATCATAGCATTGAATAGAATCTGTTAATGGTGTTTAATCGAGTTTTAATTGACCAATTAACCACCAAATTAATCATTCTAACTCGTAATCAAACACTAAACCGATCAACTGATTATCTAAAGAAATTAATCAAAATTATTCATCAAAAACATCTCCCTTAACCCTGCCTATCTCTCTGTGCTCTCAATTTTATCAAGAAACAATAATAAAAACCACCGATTTGATTTTTAACCTGCGTTGCCTGTTCTTCATCAGCCGTTGATCCAAAACGTCAACAATCAAGTAAGTATACTATATCAAAATGATCCTCATTCAATAGGGATTAAAAGCCCTATGATCGTATGGATTGATTTAACAGATTGAGGACGAATTGAACGGATCTTTGAATCTAGGGCTTGTTTTAGTTATGGGTTTTGTTTATGTTTAAACGATAAAAGATTTAAAAATCAAATTTAGAAACAAAAGGTGTATTTGGTCTAGTGGTTTGTATGCTTAATGTGATCGTGTAGGTCACAGGTTCGAACCCCACTAGCCCCATTTCTTTTAATCTTCATATTTTTCACTTTTAAATCATTTAACTATACTTTTCTAATTACCTAAATATATATTATAGAAAACTAAAAATGGATTTGTATAAAATATAAGTAATACAAATTAGGTTTCGTACCAAAATCTCAATTGGTAACTCAAAACCCTAATTCCCAAATTGTACTTCAAAACCCTATTTCTCAAATTATATTTCAAAACCCTAATTCCCAAATTGTACTTCAAAACCCTATTTCTCAAATTATATTTCAAAACCCTAATTCCCAAATTGTACTTCAAAACCCTATTTCTCAAATTATATTTCAAAACCTTAATTCCCAAATTGTATATCAAAACCCTATTTCCAAAACCCTAAATCCTAAATTGTATTTCAAAACCCTAGATTCCCAATTTATAATCTGAAACCCTAAATCCCAAATACGAAACCCTAGATTTCGGATTTTTGATTCTTGTTACTATTGTTTCGTTTCTAAGTTAGGGTTTTTCCCAATAAATTAGGTGGTACTAATGTTTGGGCAACCCTCGGTGCTCTTTAGCGGCGTTTCTAACGGTTCGATTGTAATTACTTTTCAAGGTGAGTAAACTCACTCCCCTTTTTACTGTTTACATTTTTGGGGCTGAAATGCGTGTTTCTATAATACAACGGTTTCTTTTGATGTTTCTATTTTCGAAAATGAGATCATTAGATGTGTTAATCGTGTTTGGCCGCATGTAGCAAAATTGTGTGATAGTCAATATTAGTTATATTATCTTGTAATTTCCACCGGACGATGTTAGCGCTAATGGCTTGACAAGCCCACCTACATTAATGGCCTGATAGGTGATTTGACCCGGCGATTCTTTGGTTGATTCTATGTTACTAGTTACTACATGTGATGCTTGATGCTACGATGCTATGTCCCTTAGATGCTTAAACATTTTTGATAACGTGCATATCGAGACGGTTAAATGACGGTTAAACGATGGTTATCAATAAATGTAACATGAGTTGGTTCCTCATGACTTGTTGCTAAAGGTAACCCTGCGGGGTCTATGATACTTGATTCTATGTGTTTCTATGGTCACGGTTGAGATATATATGATGAAATTGCTATGCACATGAGATTGCGAAACACAATCTATAATGATCTCGGATTTTATATATGTACTATTAATTGTGTTTTACTCACTAGCTAATTCTTTAGCTAACTTATTTTACACGTTTTTCAGGTGGAGTTTGATTCGGTTTTGTTTCAAGACACGTAGGATGCTTCGGACCTAGAATAAAAAAAGACAATAAATAGTATTTAATTGTCGGTTTCTGTTACGGTTTTTATGACTATTTAATGCTTCTTTATGTCACGACATTATTGCACAATTAATATTAAAATATGAAATTAGTGTGCCATGTGCTTTGTACTTTGATATCCGATCCACTTGACGCGCCCGGTGTTTTCCGCCGCCGGGCGGGGTGTCACAGTTTGGTATCAGAGCCATGGTTATAGGGAACTAGGATAGGGTATTAGAAACACACCGTCCTAGACTATAACCTAAGAGTCCTTAGTGCAAATAGATGTACTTAGGAATTCTTTTGAACTTATTTGTTTTCCTTCTACGAACTTTTCTATGCTTTTCTTAATCTCATTTCTTATCCGATTTCGCGAAGGAGCTACAAGAGACTCGTCTGCAAGATTAGGATCTTTTCTCTTTGTGGAATCTCGTCATCGTCTTAAGTGAGTTTGAAACGTGGGAAACGTGTGCAATCTGGAAGGGGGAACGCCTGTATCACGGACATCCTGTCTAAGGCAAAGCATTTCGTATAAATCTCTTTAAGAGACCTGTATGCTTACCTGGGGATGTACGAGATGAGTGTGAACCTATAGGCTAAAGCATGCTTTCTCGAATACGTTGAAAACGAACTTAACACTTTGATAAGTCATTAGTGTCCAAAACCAAGACACACTCCTAAGCCATTGAAATTTCATTTTCTTAATGATTCTATGATTTTTCATTCCTACGATTTATAATTATTTCTATGAATTTTTATAGTGATTCAAATAACATTCCAGCTTCATTTACCAATGTTTCTAAAGTTTCTACGTGAGTTTCTATGATATGTTCAAAGGATTCTATAATGTTCTAAGTACTATCACTATTTCATTTAATCGAAATTTCTAAAGTTTCTACGTGATTTTCTATGGTATATTTAAAAGATTCTATGATATTCTAAGTGGAACGAGGTGCTATTATCACATCGGATGTTTCTATCGGTCAAAGATGTTGCTACAAAACCGTGTTATTCTACGTTTCATCATATATTCCATTTGTTTCTAAGCTACAATAATACCTATGCGATATACTCGCTAGTTTATCCATATAACACAATTACACCGTTGTAAACCAAACATTTCAAATCAAAACTAAGACATATCTAAATCGAATTATTCAAAACTTCAGATCATGCATATAATGCATATATCGATTACCGAATCTAAGTCGTACTTCTAATCCTAAATCAGTTATCGACTCTCTAATCAAAGGTTCGTTATGATTTCTAAATTATAGTCAAGGCTAAATTTCACAACTAAATAAAAGTTAACGGATTTTGCTATTCTTATAAGCTAATGCATTTGAATCGAACGTCTACCCTCAAAATATTTCAACTTGACTTCTATACTCAAATAGTTTCATAACTACACATTTAACTATAAGATTCTAATCCAATTTCTAATATATCATTACAACCATAAATCTACTATCAAAATTATGAACTAACCATCAAAACAAGTACTCGTTAATCAACTAGACGATGCTATCCATGAATTCGTTATCCAAACCTAACGAGAACTCACTACACAACTATTTTCGAACTAATTCAACTAAATGTTTTCATCTATGCATATGACCCCCAACGAAATTCTACGTAACTAGTCTTCATGAACTAATCCAAACCCAATGTGTTTCATTTATAAACTCGTCACCCTAACACCACGTGTAATCAATGGACTTTGTAAAACTAACGGTATTCGATTCTATTAAAATAATTTTCTTATTTTCCCAAACAAAAATATATATACATATATATTTAAAAATAAACAAACAGAATTTTAATAACCTTTTGGTCTTAGTATCTTGTAATAAATAAAATAGATGTATATATATATACATGTACATATAAATTTCGTGATAAATGATGTCTTTAAAAAGTGATTGGTTATTCTAACGTCGGTCAAATATTTACACAAACATTTTCCCGTTTTCTCAGATATGACACAAAGACTTGCAACGAACACTATGTCTTCTGTTTTTCCAATATTAAGTACTTATAACTTAAATTGTGTCGTTTATCTTCAAATCAATCATCTTATCTATGGTAAAGATTAAAACTTTCAACTTTTTAGTTAGCTTTTAAAACTACATTATATAAAAACAATATCATCTCTTATGAACTTATTTACCCCGTGCATCTGGATTATCTAAAGCTGTGGGTCATATAACTACAAACACCTTAAAGATTAAATCCAATTGGAACTAAGTGGTCTATTCATTCGAACTATAAATTGGATTATCCGCTTTATCAAATTTTCTTGAAACTATTTTTCTAAAGATCCCAATAATACTTATGAATTGGATTACATGTACACCATCAACTAATACTTATAAACTCAGAAAATCTATATAGTTACATCTTACACACATGGAGCCGATTTTCACAAGCTTAAGTGTTACTATCCTAGCACTCTAATTTAACTATTTATATCGAGCAATGTCTACCAAATGGACATTAGTTTCTTCTGAATCATCAATCTACTTATAATCTTAATATGATTTTCCCAAGTACTATTTCTATCGAGTATGATAGCATTACCTATGCGTATCATCATTTTTTGACCTAAAATTGTTGTGTACTTTTGACTAGCACGTGATCGAATGAACTGTGGAGTCCATGCAAAAACGGAAGTAATTACGGGTGCACACGGAATTATGAAAGTTGGTGCATGGGAACCATAGTAAGTTTTGTCTTGTGTAGCTGGGCTATATAATCATCTTATTTTCACTTGACTCGTCTACTCATTTTACTAATTGCATATAAGCCACTTAATTATGTGTAAGGTTACCTAATTCGTTCCAAACATTCTATTAATCACGACTATTCTCGATGATCATTTAAATAATTCTAAATCCATCTACTTGAAATATTTCATTTGCAAGTTGGTATCCTATTCTACTCCTATATCGAGTAACAAATAAAATTTATTCGAATCTACATACAAATAGTTCGACCGAACTCTTATAAGTGAAAAGAGTTAAATAGACAATCCACAATGAGACAAAGCAAAATAAAATAAATAACTTCTTAATCTCGTTATTTAAAATCATGTCTTAATCAAAATGCTCATCTTCCCATTGATCGAATCCTCAAAAGTTTCTTGCGAGATGAAACTCCCTACGAAAGTGGGCAGTGTTCATCCCGTGTTTCATGTCTCTAATATGAAGAAGTACTTATTCGAAAAAAAAAAAAAAAAAAAAAAAACCCCATTGTGCATATCGCTAATGAATCAAAGCAATATATTGAACGAACATTGGAAATTATGAACCGTGAAGTCAAACTACTAAAGCGTAATCAGATACCAATTGTTAACGATCGTTGAAACTCAAATGTGAACATGAATTTAAGACCAAATGAAGGTTAAGTTTCCGCATCTTTTTGCTTCATCTTCTTCTACTTCGGTTTAAGCAAATTTCGGGACGAAATTTCTATAAGGAGGGGAGACTGTGACATCTGCCCCAAACCCGAACCCGAATGCCCGACTCGAACCCGAAGTCGTTATCCTCTAATTTGTAATTGTATTTATTTCTTCAAAATGTAATATTTATTATTAATATTATGAATAAACGCATTTGATTCTACGTTATTTCTGTCTCAATTAAATAATCGTATTTATGTCACAAAACATTCACGCATATCAAATAATTATTATTGTGGAACAATTATATCTCAAAATATATATATGTAAATAAATATATATATATGGCTCGTAAAAGAAGATTTTCGAAACGTTAAACAAAAACGATTCAAAGTCTCGAAATAGTCTCTTAATGATATAACGAGCTAAAACTATAAAAACGTCACTTATATAATTGTCACGTTTCAATTTAGTTAAGTTAGTTAGTTAAAATATATACATAATTAACTTTGGGCTAAAACTGTCAACTTTCAAACTAGTAATTAAAGTTTAAAACTCAACTTATTAAGTTACTTAAACTATAGGGGCCGTTTATGTAAAATAATTTAAACCAACCCATCCCCCCCTGTGAACCCGTGAAACCGGCGACCATTCCGGTACTATTCCGGCAATGCTCCGGCCACCCCCCATTTCACCATGTTGGTCAATTTTAATGCGATTTGAACCCTTTAAAATGCTCCTAACCCAAACTCGAACACAGGGTCTGCGTTAATTACATTTTAACACCCGTTTGAACCTGTTGAATCCAAAAACTTCAAACTTCCGTTCGGTTTCAAACCCACAAAACTTAATCAATTCGAAACGCACGTTTTAAGCAAATTGAATCAACCAAACCGATCATAGCATTGAATAGAATCTGTTAATGGTGTTTAATCGAGTTTTAATTGACCAATTAACCACCAAATTAATCATTCTAACTCGTAATCAAACACTAAACCGATCAACTGATTATCTAAAGAAATTAATCAAAATTATTCATCAAAAACATCTCCCTTAACCCTGCCTATCTCTCTGTGCTCTCAATTTTATCAAGAAACAATAATAAAAACCACCGATTTGATTTTTAACCTGCGTTGCCTGTTCTTCATCAGCCGTTGATCCAAAACGTCAACAATCAAGTAAGTATACTATATCAAAATGATCCTAATTCAATAGGGATTAAAAGCCCTATGATCGTATGGATTGATTTAACAGATTGAGGACGAATTGAACGGATCTTTGAATCTAGGGCTTGTTTTAGTTATGGGTTTTGTTTATGTTTAAACGATAAAAGATTTAAAAATCAAATTTAGAAACAAAAGGTGTATTTGGTCTAGTGGTTTGTATGCTTAATGTGATCGTGTAGGTCACAGGTTCGAACCCCACTAGCCCCATTTCTTTTAATCTTCATATTTTTCACTTTTAAATCATTTAACTATACTTTTCTAATTACCTAAATATATATTATAGAAAACTAAAAATGGATTTGTATAAAATATAAGTAATACAAATTAGGTTTCGTACCAAAATCTCAATTGGTAACTCAAAACCCTAATTCCCAAATTGTACTTCAAAACCCTATTTCTCAAATTATATTTCAAAACCCTAATTCCCAAATTGTACTTCAAAACCCTATTTCTCAAATTATATTTCAAAACCCTAATTCCCAAATTGTACTTCAAAACCCTATTTCTCAAATTATATTTCAAAACCTTAATTCCCAAATTGTATATCAAAACCCTATTTCCAAAACCCTAAATCCTAAATTGTATTTCAAAACCCTAGATTCCCAATTTATAATCTGAAACCCTAAATCCCAAATACGAAACCCTAGATTTCGGATTTTTGATTCTTGTTACTATTGTTTCGTTTCTAAGTTAGGGTTTTTCCCAATAAATTAGGTGGTACTAATGTTTGGGCAACCCTCGGTGCTCTTTAGCGGCGTTTCTAACGGTTCGATTGTAATTACTTTTCAAGGTGAGTAAACTCACTCCCCTTTTTACTGTTTACGTTTTTTGGGCTGAAATGCGTGTTTCTATAATACAACGGTTTCTTTTGATGTTTCTATTTTCGAAAATGAGATCATTAGATGTGTTAATCGTGTTTGGCCGCATGTAGCAAAATTGTGTGATAGTCAATATTAGTTATATTATCTTGTAATTTCCACCGGACGATGTTAGCGCTAATGGCTTGACAAGCCCACCTACATTAATGGCCTGATAGGTGATTTGACCCGGCGATTCTTTGGTTGATTCTATGTTACTAGTTACTACATGTGATGCTTGATGCTACGATGCTATGTCCCTTAGATGCTTAAACATTTTTGATAACGTGCATATCGAGACGGTTAAATGACGGTTAAACGATGGTTATCAATAAATGTAACATGAGTTGGTTCCTCATGACTTGTTGCTAAAGGTAACCCTGCGGGGTCTATGATACTTGATTCTATGTGTTTCTATGGTCACGGTTGAGATATATATGATGAAATTGCTATGCACATGAGATTGCGAAACACAATCTATAATGATCTCGGATTTTATACTATGTACTATTAATTGTGTTTTACTCACTAGCTAATTCTTTAGCTAACTTATTTTACACGTTTTTCAGGTGGAGTTTGATTCGGTTTTGTTTCAAGACACGTAGGATGCTTCGGACCTAGAATAAAAAAAGACAATAAATAGTATTTAATTGTCGGTTTCTGTTACGGTTTTTATGGCTATTTAATGCTTCTTTATGTCACGACATTATTGCACAATTAATATTAAAATATGAAATTAGTGTGCCATGTGCTTTGTACTTTGATATCCGATCCACTTGACGCGCCCGGTGTTTTCCGCCGCCGGGCGGGGTGTCACAACTTCCGTAGGAAGTTTCATCTCGCAAGAAACTCTTGAGAATTCGATCAATGGAAAGACGAGCATTTTGATTGGGACACGTTTTTAAATAACGAGATTAAGAAGTTATTTATTTTTAATCTGCTTTGTCTCATTGCAGATTATTTATTTAACTTTTTTTTTTCACTTATAAGAGTTCGGTTGAACTATTTGTCTGTAGATTCGAATAAAATTTATTTGTTACTCAATATAGGAATAGAATAGGATACCAACTTGCAAATGAAATATTTCAAGTAGATGGATTTAGAATTATTTAAATGATCATCGAGAATAATCGTGATTAATAGAATGTTTAAAACGAATTGGGTAACTTTACACATGATTAAGTGACTTATATGCGATTAGTAACATGAGTAAACAAGTCAAGTAAAAATGAGATGATTATGTATGGCCCAACTACACAAGACAAAACTTACTATGGTTCCCATGCACCAACTTTCATAATTCCGTGTGCACCCGTAATTACTTTAGTTTTTGCATGGACTCCACAGTTCATTCGATCACGTGCGATTCAGAAATACACAACAATTTTAGGTTAAAATGATGATACATATATGCATTGATATCATACTTGATAGAAATATTACTTGGGAAAATTGTATTAAGATGGTAAGTAGATTGATGATTCAGAAGAAATTAGCGTCCGTTAGATAGGCATTGTTCATATAAATAACTTTGTTCAACAATATAGATAGTTAAATTCGAGTACTAGGATAGTAACACTTAAGTTTGTGAAAATCGACTCTATATGTGTAAGATGTAATTAACTAGGTTTTCTGATATTGAACAGTTCATAAGAAATAAATGATGGTGTATATGTAATAATATAGTTTATTGAGATCTTTAGAAAAATTAGTTTCAAGAAAATTTGATAATGCGGATAATTCAGTCTATAGTTCGAATGAATAGATCACTTAGTTCCAATTGGATTTAACTTTTAAGGTGTTTGTATTTATATGACCGATAGCTTTAGGTAAACCAAATGTGTTGACTACGGAGGTAAACAAGTTTATAAGAGATGATACTGTTTTTATATAATGTAGTTTTAAAAGCTAACTAAAAAGTTGCAAGTTTTGATCTTTACCATAGATAAGAGGATTGATTTGAAAATAAACGACACAATTCAAGTTATAAGTACTTGATATGGGAAAAACAGAAGACATGGTGTTTGTTACAAGTCTTTGTGTCATATTTGAGAAAACAGGAAAATGTTTGTGTAAATATTTGACCGACGTTTGAATGACCAATCACTTTTTAAAGAAATCATTTATCACGAAATTTATATATATATATATATATATCTATTTTTTTTACAAGATACTAAGACCAAAAGGTTATTAAAATTCTGTTTGTTTTTTTTTCTAAATATATATATGTATATATATTTTTGTTTGGGAAAAAAGAAAATTATTTTAATAGAATCGAATACCGTTAGTTTTACAAAGTCCATTGATTACACGTTGTGTTAGCGTAACGAGTTTATAAATGAAACACATTGGGTTTTGGATTAGTCCATGAAGACTAGTTGCGTAGAATTTTGTTGGTGGTCATATGTATAGATGAAAACATTTAGTTGAATAAGTTCGTGAATAGTTGTATGGTGAGTTCTCGTTAGGTTTGGATACGAATTCATGGATAGCATTGTCTAGTTGATTAACGAATACTTGTTTTGATGGTTAGTTCATAATTTGATAGTAGATTTATAGTTGTAATGATAGATTAGAAATTGGATTAGAATCTTATAGTTAAATGAGTAGTTTTGAAACTATTTAAGTATAGAAGTCAAATTGAAATATTTTGAGGGTAGACGTTCGATTCCAATGCATTAGCTTATAAGAATAGCAAAATCCGTTAACTTTTATTTAGTCATGGAATATAGCCTTGACTATGATTTAGAAATCATAACGAACCTTTGATTGGAGAGTCAATAATTGGTTTAGGATTTAGAAGTACGACTTAAAATTCGGTAATTGATATATGTATGATATGAAGTTTTGGATAATTCGATTGAGATATGTCTTAGTTTTGATTCGAGATGTTTGGTTTACAACGGTGTAATTGTGTTATATGGGTAAGCTAGCGAGTACATCGCATAAGTATTATTGTAGCTTAGAAACAAATGGAATGATGAAACGTAGAATAACACGGTTTTGTAGCAACATCTTTGACCGATAGAAACATCCGATGTAATAATAGCACCTCGTTCCACTTAGAATGTCATAGAATCTTTCGAAACATATCATAGAAAATCGCGTAGAAGCTTTAGAAACTTTAGAAATTTCAATTAACTGAAATAGTGATAGTACTTAGAACATCATAGAATCCTTTGAACATATCATAGAAAATCACTTAGAACCTTTAGAAACATTAGTAAATGAAGTTGGAATATTATTTGAATCACTATAAAAATTCATAGAAATAATTATAAATCGTAGGAATGAAAATCATAGAATCATTAAGAAAATGAAATTTCAATGGCTTAGGAGTGTGTCTTGGTTTTGGACACTAATGACTTATCAAAGTGTTAAGTTCGTTTTCAACGTATTCGAGAAAGCGTGCTTTAGCCTATAGGTTCACACTCATCTCGTACATCCCCAGGTAAGCATACAGGTCTCTTAAAGAGATTTATACGAAATGCTTGCCTTAGACAGGATGTCCGTGATACAGGCGTTCCCCCTTCCAGATTGCACACGTTTCCCACGTTTTCAAACTCACTTAAGACGATGACGAGATTCCACAAAGAGAAAGATCCTAATCTTACAGACGAGTCTCTTGTAGCTCCTTCGCGAAATCGGTTAAGAAATGAGATAAAGAAAAAGACATAGAACGGTTCATAGAATAAATAAATAAATGAATAAATAAATAAATTCTGAAGAGTTCTCTAAGCACATCAATTTGCACTAAGGACTCTTAGGTTATAGTCTAGGTCGGTGTGTTTCTAATACCCTATCCTAGTTCTCTATAACCATGGCTCTGATACCAACTGTGACACCCCGCCCGGTGGCGGAAAACACCGGGCTGTCATAGAATTGGATATCCATAGTAAACAAAGCACATGGTGTTACTTTTATTAAAGTCTAATAATTATTATCATAAGTTGGGGAAACATAAGTCCTAAATGCAAAACACAATCCAAATATCAGTAAATGAAATAGTCATGTTTAGTATTATTTCTAGGTCCAAGTCCCTATGTCTTGAATAGTAAAGAAACAAGCCAAAATCACGCGCCACCTGAAATACGCGAAAAATAAAGTTAGCTACACAAGCTAGTGAGTAAAACCCAAATTGAATAGTAATAGTATTGAAATCCGAGATCAACAAGATATGCTGCGCAATCCCACATGTATAGTAATTTCGTAATATCACCCTACCAGGACCCCTAGAATAGAATAGCACACCAACCACAATAGAAACCATAGTATCTCGTTAGCCATTTGTCATGAGAACCACTCATGTAATAAATAATGATAACTTTTAATAACCGTCGTTAACCGTCTCGATATATAAGTCATCATTTAGCAATTTAGGGACATGACATAGTATAGCATCATAGCATAGCAACATAGTATAGCAACATAGCATCTCGACATAGTAAACATGGAATTAGAAAGGCCGGGTTTAAATCACCTATCGATGTTGTACAAGCAGGTGGGTTTGTCAAACCATTAGTGCTAACATTGTACCGGTGGGATTACAAAGCAATAAAACTACTTTTAACTAACACATAAGATTGCATCAAGCCGCGAACTAGATTAACATATTTGTATGATCTCTTTTAGAAAACGAATAGAAAACGCAATATAGTAAAAGACATATTTCAGCCCCAAAATAGTAAAATGGAAAAAGGGGAGTGAGTTTACTCACCTTAAAATCCAAAGATAATAGTAACACTAGAATCGCAACTAGAAAGAACCGAGGATCGCCCAGATATTAGAATCACCTAATTAACCGGGAAAACCTAATTTAGAAACGAAGCAAGTACGTAATAACTAGAATCAGGAAAATAGAACTTCTAGGGTTTTGGATTTGGGGTTTTAGGGTTTTAAATTATAGATTTGAAATTAGGGTTTTCAAAATATAGTTTGGGATTTTTAAAGTACCAATTGGGAGTTAGGGTTTTAAAATACAATTTGGGAATTTAGGGTTTCAAATCCAAATTTAGGGTTTCAAAATCCAATTTGGGGATTTAGGGTTTCAAGGACCAATTTTTTGATAAACGACAACGTTTTAAGCTATATATATATATATATATATATATATATATTTTATACAAATCCATCCATACATGTATGTATTTTAAATTACAAAACTTACTTATATTATTTAGGTTATTAGGTAAGTAAGATTAGATGTTTAAGGAATGAAAATTATATAAAAATATAAAGTATGAGGGCAGTGGGTTTCGAACCCGTGACCTTTTGATACAAACTAATAATACCAGACCGCTAGACCAGAAAGCCTTTTTGTTAATGAATCTTGTTTTTAATTGTTTTAGCATTGTTTCACCAACAAAACCCATTTCCAAATAAACCCTAGAATGAAGATCGATCCAATTGATCCAAACCTGATAATCTCAACCAAAATAACCATAGGGCTTTTAATCTACGTTGAAACGTGATCATTTCTATATATAACACTTACTTGATTGTTGAAGGATCGAGTTGATGAAACGATGAACAGGGGCGGCGGTTTTGAGATTAAATTATGAGTTTCTTGGTGTTTTTGCTTGCAATCGAATTTACAGAGAGTGAAAGTGAGTATGGGGGAATGTACATGTCGAAGTAATTTCGTTTTGATGAACCGTAGATAGTTGAAAGAGTTAAGGGCGGGTTACGAATGAAGAAATGGTTAATTGGTTGTTAATTCGGTGTGATAATGTCGATAGATTGATAACATTGATTTCCAAACGCACGACTGATCGTTTTGGTTGAAGAGATTTATTGAGTTGGTACGTTATCGACGATTTGAATTTGTGGGTTTTGAATCCGTTTTTGTTTTGCAATAAAACATGGAATTGTGTTGTTTAATCGACGATTTGAAGGTAGTAGGGGGTTCGAATCACATCCACGGTCATTTCCATTGTTTTAGTTTGATTTTTAGGTGTTAACAACGACCAAAAGCAGCTCGCCGGAAAACTGAGATTCCGGCCACTTGGCCGGAAATTGATCACGCCGGAAACACGGGAGATCGGGTGGGGGCTGGGTAAAATGTGTAATTTAATTATTTACATAACTAGTCCTTTATGTTTTAGTTTTATTCTGTTTAGTTTAATAACTTTTAGTTAAAGTTTTAAAAGTTACAATTTTGACCCAAAGTTAATTATATATATCTTGTAACTATCTAACTTAACTAAAGTGCAACGTAACAATTATACAAGTGATGTTTTTATAGTTTTAGCTCGTTTACGCCATTAAAAGACTATTTCGAGACGTTGAAGCGTTTCTGTTTAACGTTTTCCATAATTTATTCTACGAGCTATATATATATTTATATATATATATATATTTTGAGTTTTATTGCCACGAATAATAATTATTAGATACGCGTGAATATTTTGCGATGTAAATATGGTTATTTAATTAAGACGGAGGTAACGTAGAATTCAATGCGTTTATTCATAATAATACTAAACGTTACACTTTGAAGAAAATAAATACGATTTCAATTTAAAGGATAACAACCTCGGGTTCGAGTCGGGCACTCGGGTTCGGGTTTCGGGGCAGATGTCACATCGGCTGACATTCGCAAGGTGATGCTCGGTTGGATGAAAGCTCAGGAGAAGAAACCGATCGAACCATCTGAATCTGGGTTATCCGGTGGTGTGTTTACCTATTCAGGACCCAAATCTGGCTCTCCTCTCTCCCCAGATCCTATATCGGGTTCTGATATCTCTGTGAGTCTTCCTTGGGCTGTGAAAAAGGTTACATTTCCTGAATTTTCTGGATTTGATCCTCAAGGATGGATCCAAAAGGCTAATTTGTATTTTGATCTTAACAAACCCCTGAGGATTCTCGTATTCAACTAGCTCAGTTAAGTATGATCGGGGTTGCACAACATTGGTTCACGATTATCACACAGGTTCGGACATCTCTTACTTGGTTGGACTTTCAATCGGAATTGTTACAACGTTTCAGTGGCTTAGAGATTCAAAACCCTTATGAACAATTGGCTACAATTCAACAGGGTGATTCAATATATGATTATATAGATGATTTTGAGTATTTGTTGTCGTTGGTTCCTCGTTTGCCGGAATCTCAGGCATTGGGTTATTTTGTTGCTGGATTAAAATCCGATGTGAAAAAATGGGTGCGTTTGCATCGGCCACAGTCGCGATTAGATGCCATGTATCTATCCAAGGATATTGAATTGATGTTGCGCCCTAATTCCATTACCCCGTCGTTGTCCCGTTTTCGATATCTACATCAGTTTGGGTCGCCGATGTTTGGGTTGACTGAGGGGGTTCAAAACCAGGGCTATTCTGAATCCAAACCCTCATTCCACAGTCCACTATCAGCTCCGGTTTCCCCCACTCGTTCTGACCTTGGTCCACGGGTCTCCATTCCCAAGTCCATTTCTGCTGCATCTTTCGACAACGGGCAGGTGTCTCCACATGATCGGGGGGTTCGTTCGTTGTCTCGTACTGAGTGGGAAGAGCGTCGGAAGAAAGGGTTGTGTTACAAGTGTGGCCAACAATATAGCCCTTCTCACAAATGCCCGGAGGGAAAGCTTCGTGTTATGTTACTCGGGGATGATGAACAAGATGAACTCGAGGGGGTGCACTTTCAATTGGAACATATGGATCATTTGCACTCGGATGGAGTCATTCAAACAAGTGCATCTTCTTCTACCAAGACTTGAGGACAAGTCTTGTTTTAAGGGGGAGTAATGATAGGCATCATATTATACTTTACTCTTTATATGTCATTTTCTATTGTAGGAGGGGGTTAAATGTAATTTACTTTCTATATCTAGGTTAAGAATGTTACAGGGAGGGGTAGACGGGAATTAGAGATCGATCCAGGCTTATGCTTAGGCATTAAGAAGGGCTTTGCCCTGGGACCTCTTTTGGTTGTTTGATTGTTGAGTTTGTAAAGATCCTTTGGAATCATCTTCTTCATATCAATATTATCTTATATTTTCAGTTGTTTAATTGATTCATCCATTCAATTCTCATTTATTGATAACACTTAATCGATACCCATCAGAAAGAAGGAGGTATTATTCCAGATCCAGACATAGACACTTTTATGAAGGTGAAGTGTTAATATTTGTTGTTTTTAGTGCAAATGAAACTGTTTTGTTTCATATTTGATTATATTTACTTGAAACTTTTGCAATCTTGTTTATGACGGTACGATATCAATTTTCGCTATTGTTAAAAAAGATTTAACTCAATAGCTTGTGAATAATGTTCTGTTGTTAATAACGTTGTGTTATTCGCTCCATGTTTAACAATGCACGTATAGTTTGATTAGTAATCATAGTCAACTAACTGTTCGCAGGCGATTTCTATTGAAGGACAAAAGACAACTCTTCAGACAAACTACATCCTGAAGGTAATGTACATAAGTGTAATTGCTACCTTTAAGTAAACAGGATCTGAATTGTATGGTTGTTTTCAGGGGAGATGATTGTGGGTCCCACAAAAGCGTTATTTATGGATGAAATATCAAACGGGTTAGACAGTTCCACCACGTATCAGATAATCGCTTGTCTTCAGCATTTGGCACATATAATAGATGCTTCTATACTCATTTCACTTCTTCAGCCATCACCAGAGGTATTTGATCTCTTTGATGACATTATGTTGATGGCAGAAGGTAGGATCGTGTATCATGGGCCACGCAGTAACGTTTTTGAGTATTTTGACGGTCTTGGTTTTACATGCCCTGAAAGGAAAGGCGTTGCTGACTTCCTCCAAGAGGTATTGTAGTTGATATTATCGATCTAACTAATTAACCGCCTAGCTTTTCATGCTCACTTATTATGTTATTGGATACAGCCTGGAACCAGGAAGGTGAGCGAGCATCTATTTCATCGTTCCTAAAAATATGTCACAACTTAATTTCCTTAATAATATGATCTACTTTTACTGTTGTGTAGGTTCTTCCGCCAGTTAGTACTACTTTTTGCGACACACTTCGCATCAGTATCCATGTTCCGATTCTTTGCATCAGTTTTTCAAACTATCATTGCTGCTACAACAGCAGGCAGTATATATAAAGTGGGGAAATGCTTGCAGCTTCAATGCCAGCTTGGTTGAAGTGGGGATTTTGGGTCAGTCTTCTGTCATACGGTGAAATAGGTCTTGCGGTTAACGAATTTCATGCTCCCAGATGGAACAAGGTATATATATATATATATAAAGTCTGAATCAATAACATGTATTTTTTTCACATTTCAACAAGTATGTTGATGCATTTTTTTTAATTCCTCCAAGAAGATGATGTCTCAAACATAACGATCGGGCTGCAAACACTTGAGAGTCGTGGATTAGAATTTGAGGAATACTTTTTTTGGATATCACTTGGTGCCATGCTCGGTTTTGCACTGCTGTTCAACATAGGCTTCTACTTCAAGGGTAACGTCATCAGTTTAACACTTTAACATCACAAGTCAACTTTGAACATATTGCATGCCATGGTTTCATGAATAAATTTTGTTATTTGATGCTTTAGCTCCTGGTATGCACGCCATTATTTCAAAGGAAAAGATATTTCAAGTGTACAAAGGTGACGGACCCGAACAACACACTCACAAAACTAAATCAACTGAAACTTCAAGAACTAGTATCATGTCGAGCCCCCATCGGTAATTAGTTAAATTTATGGTATTTAAATCTAAACTTTTATCATATATGTTGTTTAAGATTAATATTAAAAGTGATTGTTATGTCCTCAGGAAATGAGAGAGCATGGGTTCACCGGAAAAAGACTTGAATTACTTGGCAACATCACTGGGACGTTTCGACCCGGTGTTCTTACAGCCTTGATGGGCGTAAGTGGTGCTGGAAAAACAACACTTCTTGATGTTCTTGCTGGAAGGAAAACAAGTGGCATTATAGAAGGAGAGATTAATGCAAAACAATGTACTTTGAGTTTATTTCACTATGTTTTGTGTTTTTTAAACTTGGTTGTATTATTATATTTTTATGTAACTTGAATGTGTTAAATGGCTTATATCTAGTCAGATAAGTTTGACAGCTACATATTTTCAGTTTATACAGACAATATCAAGTTTATAAAAACAAACAGTCTTATATTTTCAGATTGCAGAGCTTCAGACCACATCTTCAGTTGCAGACATAAAATCAGATGAAATCAGACTGCAGACATTTTTTGTCTGCAAAAACAAACAACACCTAAGATTGGAGGGTATCTGAAAGTTCAAGATACCTTTGCAAGGATATGGGGCTACTGTGAGCAAACTGATGTACACTCTCCTTAGATTACGGTTGAAGAATCGGTCATATTTTCTGCATGGCTCCGGCTTCATCCTGACATTGATTCAAAGACTAAATGTGTATGAAACGAACTAATGTTTACATGGACATTGTTTTGTCAGTTGGTTACGGTAACAGTATGTACAGAAATTTGTAGAAGAGATCTTGGAAACTGTTGAGCTTTATGCCATAAAAGACGCGCTGCGCTGGTTGGCATTCCTGGGGTTAGTGGTCTTTCAACAGAGCAGCGTAAGCGCCTCACAATTGCTGTTGAAGTTGTTGCTAATCCTTCCATTATATTCATGGATGAACCTACAACGGGACTGGATGCCAGATCAGTTGCCATTGTCATACGGGCTGTCAAGAATATCGTTGATACAGGAAGAACTATTAATAGTATATGCACCATTCACCAACCGAGTATCGACATATTTGAAGCATTTGATGAGGTAACAAACAGATAGATATATATACACAAGAAAAAAAGAGGACAAAAGTCATATGCTAGCTTATCTCTTGATTCATGCATTGCCACATCCATGTTCATGCAGCTAATATTATTAAAAAATGGTGGATGTATGATCTACTGCGGGCCCCTAGGTCGCAGTTCAAGTAGGATCATTGAGTACTTTGAGGTTAGTTTAGCTCATAACGTATTAGATAGCTATGCTATGTGTTTTGGTCCTACTGTTCTTGTATATTACATAATATGATGTCTTTTAAACAGAGCATCCCTGGTGTGCCAAAGATTAAAGACAACTATAATCCCGCAACATGGATGTTAGAGGTCAGTTCGGCGTCAATGGAAGCTGAACTTGGAGTTGATTTTGCACAGATCTATTCTACTTCAACTTTGTATGAGTAAGTCACACGGACAATAAAATGTAAGTTACAATGTATATGCTCTTTGCTTCGTTTATGTTCGGGTTACTCTTCTGGGACCAAGGGAAGAAAATGTAAGTTACAATATTGGTACATTTCATGTGTTCTTTGCTAGTTTACATATCATTATGCGCGTTAAATTTGAAAAGCTCATAGAAAAGAATGAAGCAAATGGAGTAGCATAGCTAAATCTTTTGATATGGTATCCTTTCATATGACAGACATAACCAGCAGAGTTTATTCAATGTTCGCTGCTGTACTTTTTAGTGGCATAAACAATGCATCTTCCGTTATACCATATGTCTCACACGTATCCTATGATCGGATATTATTGGTCAGCATACAAGGTTTTCTGCTACTTTTATACATTCTTATGCACACTGATGTACTTCACATATATGGGGATGCTGCTTGTTGCTGTGACGCGTAGCTTTCCAGTAGCTGCGATTCGCATTTTACACCATGTTTAACTTGTTTGGTGGATTTTTAATTCCTAAACCAGTAAGTGCCTGTTGAAACTAACATGGGGGGATTGAAATAGTGTGTTAACTTAATCTAATATTATTATTTGGTGCAGAAAATTCTCAACTGGTGGATATGGATGTACTATTTGACGCCTACTTCATGGTCACTTAACGCATTGCTTGCTTCTCAGTATAAAACTAAATCTGTGGAAGCATTTATACGCGATTACTTTGGGTATCGTCATGATGAGTTAGCGCCCGTGTTTGTTCTTCTTGCATTGTATCCTATTATTCTTGCTCTCTGTTTGCATTTTGTGTATCAAAACTCAACTTCCAGAGAAGGTAGACAGATATTTGCATTGCTTGCCACTAGTGTTTCGAGTTTGTTCATTTGATTTCAATCAGCAACATGTTTCTGTAAAATCGTCACGAGCAACACAGTGTGTCTTTTGATGAGCGACTTGATCTTGAACAGAACCTTTTAAAGGAATCTATACTTCCAGCACAACAGGTATACTGTTAACCACAACCGAGCTGGACCAATTAAAGTTCATGTATGTTCGTTCATTAAGTTAAACGAACAAACATACACCAAATTATGTTCGTTTCTTTAAGTGAACCAACATGAACACATGTCGTGTCCTTTCATTTATGTTCGTGAACATTCGTTTATATAGTTCTTTTATGTTTGTTCATTAACGTTTGTTTGTGTGGTTGTTCATTTACACATATAAATATTATTATCTTTCCGGTAGTTTTTTTTATTTCTTTTAGTCTCTTGTTAATTTCTTGACAGATCATTATGAACTTTTTTGATAGAAACATAATTTTGAATGATCATAATATCATATACATTTAAACAAATAATTACATGTGTGTTTAAAATAAATAAGTATTAGACTTATTCGTTTGTGAATTCTTTGTTTAGCTTTATAACGAACGATCATTAACAAACATGAACATTTGTTTCTTAAAAAGCCAACACGAGCAACAAAATCATGTTTGATTATGTGTTGGTAATCTGACAAAAGAAACACGAACATACATTTAGTTCGTTTAGAAGCCTAGTTTTGTTTGATAGCTCATGATAATGCCGGTTTCGAGTAAAGCTCAAAAACTCAACAATATTTTTAGTCACCAAACTAATTTCAAGCATGTGCAATATAAATGACTTTCTTTAAACGTACTAGAATTGAGTTAGGTTACTCATGTTTCAACACAATTAAGGTTATTTTTATATCTCCGGGCCAACAGTCATCACACAAACCAATTAACAAAGCAGCAAATTATAACATTTACATTCTTAAAAACACTTCACCAAATAAGTTCTCATCATACTTGTTTCATGATATGAAAAAATGCCGAATTTAAAACTTTTAACTTATGACCGATAATGACCTTGAGATGGAGTCCTCTCTGAGCCATGCCTCACTCGAAAGACCGCACCAGAACCACCACCACCTTGGTGGAAACCCCATCCTGGCCCTAGGTATGGATCTCTTTCCCATGTATGGTAGAATGGATTTGGCATCGAACTTTCTGCTTCCTGAAAGCCGCTTCTAGTAGTTGATGATCCGGATGTTGGGTGGTAATAGATGCCACCTCCATGAATTTGGTCTGAAGATGAGCCCCCCTGACCCATTTGGGCTTGGCTGTTGGATCTTCGAGATCCAGACACCAAAGGTGTGCGTAAGCCAGGTAAACTGCTAGGTTGCTGAAAGTAGGCCTGAAGGGCCTGGGCACGCTCACGTGCCCGTGCAGCACTCCCAGGATAAGGATGAATCATTGAAGACCTGACAGCGCTCGGAGTTCTAGCAGCACTACAACATGTACGCAAAACATCACCATACATACAGTAAAAAAACAATATGGAAGAACAAAATTCACTGAAGATATAAAGAAAGATCTTAAAAAATGAGCAAGCTGAAAGAATTGAGCAATGACTAATGAGTCCAAACAAAACAAAACACAAACTGGGTCGGTTTGGGTTTACCCACACACATTTTTAATGCAACACTACTTTATACCACTGAATAAAGTAATATAGGGAATATATGCATAAAAGGTTGAAAACCATTATCTGTGCGATTTTGAACCTGTCACAATAGAAATGATTTCTTTAACTATTATTTATTTGACACATTTGCACTGTTAGAAATAAAAAAGAATCGAAACCGACACATTCATATATGAATGAGATAGAATTGCCTTTCATGCATGCATACCTTAAGGTGGTGGGTGTGGACATGAGTAAGGGTGAGGGTAGGGGCCTACCCGAGTGGTAAGTGGTAACACCACCGCCACCCATGCAGGCAGGGTGAGGGTATGAAGACCATGGGTACCCATACCCGTTGAAAGTTCATCTTTTTTTTGTGCCACATCTCACAACTTTTAAGCATTTTTGTCTTTTTAAAAATGAGGTGTGAGGCGGAGTGTTGTGATTGGTGGGTTGTGAGGGTAGTGTAAGGGTACTTGACACCCACCAAATATAAAAAGTGAGGGTAGTGTAAGGGTAGTTGTGATATGTAGCGTTGTGATTGGTGGGTTATGAGGATATACCACAAGTCCACAACCCACTCCTACCACCCTTACTGACTGCAACATGATACATGAGATTGTCTTTGTCACATGTTATACAAAATATATACAACACAGTAAAAATAAGATTTGAATGACAGCCAAGTGTGTTTTACCTTTGGCCAACAAGAAAGGGATGCACATAAGAGGCGGATCTTGGTAAATCAGCATTATTCCCAAGTGGCCTCCGTGGCATGACAGATGCAATGACGGGTTGATCTGCACCACCTACACCTACACGGTTATTTGATGGAGAAAAGAGTGTGGAGTGATAGCGGACATCCATGGTAGGCAGAGCATAAGAATTTGGCATCTCACTGGATGCTGATTGACTGCTGCTCCAATGACTGTTATTACTATTATTATTATTATTATTATTATTGTTATTATTGAAGGTAGCAGGAGTGGAGCCATCAGCAACACTTGCACCGGAAGTTGAAGATGATGAGGACGGGTGAATGGGTTGAATGTAGGCAAAATATGGACATAGTTGAGAAGTAGATGATACGGTTGCTGTATGTTCAGTAAAGATTGCATGTTGTCCAAGAAGATCATGGTCTGGAGAAAGAGAAGAATAATTGATAAACCAGACTAGTCCAGTCTGTTATTAGTAAATTTTGGGTGAATTAGAGATTTATATCTTATCATAAATAAGAAAATCTTACATGCAGTTGTCGGGAATTCCCCTTCACTGCAAAATATAAAAAAAGAGAAAAAATAAGCAGTCAGTGTTGTATAGATGAATGCAGAATTTATCCACGATCACGTGCATGGTGCAGTGCATACTAGTATACTACATATGCACAAATGATATTAGTTGAGGAAAAAAAGCTCACAGGCTCAACATTTGGGAAATGCGGTCGTGTCTAACACTCTAACTTAAAAAAAAGATAGGGATACAGATGGAAATGGAACGAAGTATACATACTACTTTAAGAAATTATGGCAAATAATTTCCATGATAGATACAAAAAAGAACATGAACACTGACCAAAGGACCAAGAATTTGACTTGAGAAGGGGCTTTGATTATTATTTCTTCAGTTACTCACAAATATATAAAATGGTATTAATATTGACCATCCATACAAACCTGATAATAAGATGTCAAGCTATAAGCATGAACTACCCCAACCTCATTTGGTAACACCTTTATTTGCTGCTGATCATGTCTACATTTTTAAGGGTGAAAATCACAACAAAAATGGTGTGTGGCTAATTTATGTTTCTAAAAAACAAAAAAAAATTACTAGTTCTTGTAAGTAGCAGTTTCTAAATTGCAAACTCCATTTGATGCTAATTTGAATAACAAGCATTCACACTTCAACATTTTTTTAACTTTTAAACCTTGGTAAAATGCAAAATCTGTTATTACTTTGAATTTCCATCCTATATTTTTTGGAAAGAAAACAAACTGTTGAACACACTGTAGTTTTCATTTAATCAAAATCCAGCTTTTACAAAGCTTTATTAAAAACAGAACATTGTAGGTGTTACATCATTAACTATTTGGAATGAAGTTCATGCTGATGGTCCTAATAATTCTTAACTCACTATGTTGACAAACCCAATGAATCACACTCAAAATATTCTGGTTCAATTTGGTTGCTAATCATGGACTCTGCACATTGGGTCAACTTGGGCTTTATTTGCCTCAATGAGTTAAGATGGGTTTTTTTAAAGCTGCCAAAAACAATCTAAAAGGTTAGGATGGGTTGTAAGAAAATATCCGGGTCAAAACAAAACCTCTTCATTCTTTCTCCATTATAATCTAACACCCACATAACCACATTAATCAAACATGAAAAATATTTTTAATACTAACTGAGCCATCGATTACTATTTCTGTGATTCATAATAATGTCGGCTTACGGATACGGTGACGCTAATTTCACACACCCCACTTCCGATACGCGCGAAACGCCGAATCGGACTTGTAACCGAGCACCGAATCACTGATACACACGTAACACGAAATCAGGTGAAAAAGACTCGTAACTCGGAAGCGAGCGCCGGTACACATGTAACGTGGAATCGAACTCGTAACCGAGCGCCGGTACATATGTAACATGGAATCGGACTCATAATCGAGCGACGGTATGCACGTAACACGGAATCGGACTCGTAATTGAGTGACAGTACACACTTAACACGGAATCGGACTCATGACCAAGCGGGATTACACACATATATACATTTTGCGGTATTTGTGGTGTGTAAATTGGTATATTTGTGAAGAAATTGAGAACATTTGTGATGACTACGTGAGGGATTTGTTTCTATGGGGCGTAGCCGCGTAGGCCTCCCAAAAGGTAACAGAGGCGTGCAATGGTTTCCTCAAGTTGGACGGAGATTGGCCCTTGAGTGCAAAGGCAAAAGGCTATGGAGCTTAGATCTTGTTCCTAGTTATGTTACGATGAACATTGTGATGAAATTGGTGAGCATTTGTAAGGAAATGGAAAAGAGTTCATTTAATAATTCAAAGCCAACCTTTTTAACCCAACCCATCTTGATCCAAACCCATTCTAACCCTTTTTCTAAATAACCCATCTTGAACCAAACCCATCCTAACCCAAACTCATCTTAACCCAACAACCAACTCAACCCAACCTACCCATTTTGCCACCTCTAGTTAATATATACCCATGGTTTAAACAGTACAAATAGTTATAAACTTAACAGGAGTGAGGCTTTTGAATACATGTTAAATAGCAAAAGCTAAAGCAATCACTGATTCTGAGGCATAATAGACAAAGCACATGCATATATTACAATTGAACCTAAGGTTTAAAATTTAAAGGCATACACATATAATAAAGAAATAGTAGCAAACATGATAAGTAGAAGGGTCATGTGCTTACTCAAACGAAGCAGCAAGCCGAGTAAATCCACCAAAGGGGCACCACATCGACTGAAAGAAGAAAAGCATGCATGAATGATTAGTTTGTAGTGAAATACAAGGATATGAGGTTATACAACAGTATTCAACAATACATTAGAGTAATCCTATTAGCAGACGCCATATTTTATATATTTATTTATTTTATGTTTATATATAGATAGTACGGGTAGACATAAAGATTGAGGAATGAAAATTCATTGAGCTTTCTACCTTTCTAAAACACCATTAGCATGAAATTTGTGGCCCGTCCATTAACTAGATGTTAACGCGTTCCTACATGGAGATTTAAATGAAACTGCATATATGTTTCAACCTCCTGGGCTTGTAAACCATATGCTCATATTTAGATATTAGGACACCATACTTATTGTTTTTATGTATTGTATTTCATATGCTCATGTTAAGATATTATAGCTAGCCACAAAAATGAGAGATTTGGTTTTCCGGATTCTCCCTTTGCACATATGTGATTGACTCAAGAATGAAAATTCATTGAGTTTTCATATAAATTCAAACCCATCCAAACAAATGATGTTATTCAATACATATGTATCATTGTATGCATATCTAGTCGCCCTTATCATGTTCCCACCTTTAGACCACAACACATACACAACAGATGGTACGTCATACTGGACAGCTTACCCTTAAATCTCTAAACAAACTTTCTTTACACAATCGATACTAAGAGTCTCAAAGACATAGATAAAAGCGAAATGACTTAAATCAGTCCCAGTTAATGCCTTCTTAGCATAGAATAAATAAAAATAGTAAAATGACAGAATGTCGTAAAATGTTTTATTTGAAAAAAATGAAAACCGAACTTGTTTAGGATTAAGTGCTAAGTGTCACCCTGCCATTTCAATACGTTGATCATCACGATTTCACATGTACTTGAAATCTTGAATTAACAACCTAAGTGCTTCTAAATACTGGCACAGGGACAGCCAAATTTTCGCAATGTTTCTTGAAGTTGGGGGTAATTTAAAGATATCCAAGGGATTAATCAAGCAACAATGACAATATTCATTTATAAAGTAACTTTGTCAGAATAAAATGTAAGAGAGGGCAATAAAAATATAAAAGAGATACGTCTTACTGTGGTTTCAGTATAGCTTAGATCATAGAGATCTTCATCGTGGGCCCAGTCATCCATGCTGAATTCAGGATGCGATCTACAACCATTCGCAAAAAGCCACTGGCCTTTCTCAATTTTCCTACAATTGGGGCATTGCATCACTCCCTTCGCATTAAATGCAGAACCAATGCAATCTGCAACCAAATCAAATGAAAATACAATTTGACTTTTATGAGATTGGATTCTGCAACCAAAAAGCTATTATAGCTATTCATCCAATCAGGAGTTGCTAAACAAATTTCACAAAACAGATTTCCCAAATCATGAATCATACTTGAACTTAAAATCCCTTGAAATTTTAACAATGTACATAAAATATGTCTAATGCAACAAGTAGTCATTAAGTTATATATAAACCAAAGTGTACGTATGTTAACCACAAGAAATTATGTCTTGCTCCACTAGTTACTGTTTACAATTTCACCAATTACCTGACAAATATCCGTTTCTTTTCATGTGGCTATAGCCACAAGTCCACATTTCCATTGGTGACAAAGCAAACCCTTTTTGTCAGTTTAACTATGTGAGCTTTTGGTTATCAAAGCCTTAGCTGTGATCCGATGTTTATGTTCAGAACCAAGATGTACATGCAAAAACTACCCAGGGGCCAGGGCGTATGATACAAATGATGGCTCATGTGCCTAACTAATAAACACGACATAGTCCACCTTTAACCTAACTCTCATAAATCTATCCGATTAAATTATCTAATGTGTTCCCTATACCACATAAACTTCTACACAAAAGAGAAATTAGATAAGCCATCATAATAACACTTGTTCTACAGCGGCTGCACCTGCTTGTAATGTGTTAAATTTCTAATGTGTTTTATATTTCTGTTTAAAGCCTTGTAACTTCACGTAAAAAAAGCGCCTTTTCAATTTATGTTTTTCAAATTCACACAACACTCATCATAAACTATATGCTAAGCTTCTGTATACAGCAAGCACATTTAAACTAATGAAATAGCAGTAACTTTTCCCATTTTTTTCATTGAAATAGAATTAAGCTCATTAAGAAAAGTGAGAAGCTAATATAGTTGGTTAAAAATTCAACTAGTGAAATTAAAATTAAAGAGAAACACAAGGGTTTAGTGTGTGCAGATTTATAACTTGATGTGAAAACAAACCCAAACACTTGTAGATCACAACATATCTTCACAACAACTATTTAATTAAAATGAAAGCAATCAATAATATAATAAGTTGATGAAAAGGAGATCGATGAAAACAGGACAAACGAATTGAATTTGCAAACTAATTGAAGAAGAAGAAGAAATGAAAATTAATAACGAAATTGATAAACTGACCTAGATGAAACTGATGACCGCATTGGAGCTTAGCCGAAGAACGATCCCCGTTGTGATCGGCCACAACGTCGAGGCAAATCGAGCATGAAACCGAAACAGCAACCTTGCCATCATCGACGAGATCTGCATCCTCCAACTCCATATATGATATGATATTGATGTATCCCTATCTATAATAATCTATGTGATGATGATGATTATAACACAAAATCTCTTAAATCCCGAGGTGAAATCAATAAACAAAATCCCTGGTAGCTTAAATTAGATTAGATAGGATAAACCATGTATGTTAGGGTTTGAAGGTGAAATTGAAAATTACATAAATGAAGGAAACAAAGAAGAAGAAGAAGAAGAAGATGAATTGTTTGTTGACGATTGGAAATGAAATGAAATGAAAGTGTAGCTTAGCGCGTTTTCTCTTTCTTCGTCGTCGCTTGTTTTACGGTCCTTCATTTCGTCCGTACAACTTATTTATATAATGCTACCCACCGCTGTATATCATTGTTTTAAAAACCCGTACAATTCCGGTTTTCGGAACTGTATTCGTATCTACACGTAGGGGGTGTCGTCAATGTTGTTTGGCTCGGTTCGGTTCGGCCGGTTCTACCGATCGAATCGAGATTTGGAGTGGGAACCGGTCCAACTCATACTAGTTCGTTATGTTAAAGGAAGATCGACCGGTTTGAACCGGTTGCCCGGTCGGACCAGTTAAACCGGGTGGTCGAATCGGTGAATTAGGAGGTCCGACCAGGATTCGGCATGGAAATTGTTTATATATTATTAATGATTTGAAAATACGTTATAAATTATCCGGTTTTTAAATCCGGTCCAATCGGCCCAACCAGTGAACCAGTAAGACATCCGATTAGATGACCGAACCGGTTCTGAAAACATTGGGTGTTGCATTGTGTTAAACAATTCAAATCAAATTTGTACCCCTACGAACGGGTAGATGTGAGCATAATATATAACACAAGAACTTAAAATGTAATGAAGGCTTACATATAAAAGCTAATTATAATTTCATCTGGTTCTTTAATCCGGTCGGAACGGTCCGATTGATCGAATCGGTGAACCGATAAGACGACCGGTTCGATGTCTGGTCCCGTTTTGAAAATATTGTGGTAAACTCAAACTATCTAATATTATATATCTCTCTAGACATGTAGACAAGTTGGTAGGATACTAATCGAGAAGTGGTTACATTGATGAAGGTGGAGGAACCTAGGTTCGAATCTCTTGTCGTGCACCTTCTACCAACAAAATGCGAGTCTAGTTCGTGTAGTCCCTGGTGCACAGACGTTGCCTACGATGTCTTGGATACGATGCGGCATGTCACCGACTGCAGGGACGGATCCAAAGTGTAACATACGAGTTCACGGGAACCCACCGCGTCTCAAAATTTTAATAGAAATTATAAAGAAAATTTTGTAGTGAACTCATAGAAAATTTTATAGTGAACCCATATAAATCATTAGGAGAGATTCAAAGCAACATTGTTCTCCTAGATAAGTTGGAATAACATGGAGTAAAGGCTCTAAAGGTCCCAAGTTCGATTTTTCTTATAAACATTTTATGTAACTATTATTTTTAATGAAATTTTACCTTATATAATGAATCTCAACCCAATTAGCGTTAGGTAAACTGAAAATATTTTAGTTGGTTAATGATCATGTTCACATGGTGACATATTTGGATCCTTGTAATCACTTACTTGTTAGGTTCTATGTGTTTACTTAATTCATGATGAATGGAGCAAGACTAAGACACAATTATACTCTTATGGTTGTTTATTAGAATGGTTGATTTAATGTTTGTAGGTATTAATTTATTAATTTGTTTGTAAATAAAATTACGTATTATAAGTATTGACAGATTTTTCAAAAGACAAAGATTCTATGTAGAAATGAGTTTCACAATTGAGTACCTAACCTTAACCCAGTAACCCGACTCGAACCCGGACCCGAACCGTTGAATCGACCTGATTTTTTTTTGTGTCCAATTCTATTAAAATTGTAGCACTTAAAAATAGTGAACCCACTGATAAAAATTTCTGGATCCGTCACTGACCGACTGGTTAGCGAGTCCGATAATTCTCATTTTTTTATCTAATATTATATTACTAGGCTACACATCGGTATATTGTACAAATCAAGATAAAATAATTAAGTTGATTTTTTAATATAATATATTACTAAATTTTATAAAAACTAACTTATAAAACTATAAACTAGTAATATTATAACACTAAAAGACAATGTATATTTGAAACATATATTAAAGATTTAACAAATATTACAAAAGAAAATAAATTTAAAGTTTGTTAACATGTTTTGGTTATTTTTAGGAAAAGTAAAAGATGACAAGGATTATAAATCAAGATTTAAAAAAATATAATTTTTTTATGATTTTAGGAAACAAAAGTAACTTTTAATAGTTTGGAACACAATTTTTTTATTATAATTGTTTGCAAAAATAGAGTGGGCAAATATGCATTCGAGATTTAAAATCGAAGTAGTTGCAAACATAACTAACTGATTAAAAAAACATAAGTTTCAAGTTTTGTTTTGATTTCTATACATAACTTTCAATTAATCTTTATTAAAAGGTTCTCATATTCAATAGTGTAATGTGAGCAACCACTTAAAATGATGTCATCATAGATGAAACTAATAATTTATCAATTACATTAAATTAAATAACATGATGAAGAAACGCTAATCGCCTAATCATCACCATTGTCGGTGGCTTCAATAGTTCAATCATTTAATATTATTAATGCTCTCGACTGATTGGCATTACCAAATTAACCGAACCTGCGCTATAAGACCATGTGTAGTGGACAAAATCCTTAAGGGGCTTTGTGTGACATGTGAATGTCAACTCATCAAGGGGTTTTTTTTGCCTAAAAAGTATGTAATGGAAAGAGCCCTAAAAAGCCCATTCATTGCATCACCACATCATTACTTTATTTAATGTAAATTTTAAATATTTAAATCAATAAAAAATAAATATTTTATTAAACATAAAAAACTACATTTATTGAAAAAAAAAATAAACAAGAATTCATTCATGATGCATCATCGTCGTTGTCCGGAATGGTTCGAACCGACCAAGCATGTTCGATCAAATCCGCCATTAAAGCGTAGTGTTCGTGCTTGTTACGCAAGTACGCGTCATTTGCAACCCTTTCCTCAAAGGTTGCTTGAGTAATTTCTTCTTCTACTTGGCCCGGTATGTAATTTTGACAAATAGCATTGTCATCGTCCTCCAAAATCATGTTGTGTAGAATAATACAAGCGTACATAACATCTCTAATTTTATTCTTTGTCCATAGTCGACAAGGATGTTGTATATATGCCACCGTTGCTGAAGCACACCAAAACACCTCTCTATATCCTTTCTTGATGACTCCTGAACCTTCTTAAAGTATGCTCGTTTTTCATCAATTGGATCTCTATATGTGACTGCAAATATTGGATACTCTTGATATATCCCATCACCCAAATAATATCCATGCAGGTGGTAGTTCCCATTAGCATAAAAACAAGCAATCGGTGCGCCTCCTGATACGACATCCTCGATAATACTAGACTCTTCTAAAACATTAAGGTCATTGTTCGATCCTGCGGTACCAAAGTGGGCATGCCATATCAAAAGATCATATGACGCTACGGCTTGAAGCATGAGAGTTGGTACCCCTTGGTCACCCCGAGTGTGTTGGCCTCGTCATGCAGTTGGACAGTTAAACCATTCCCAGTGCATGCAATCTATGCTGCCAATCATACCGGGTAAACCGTGCACTTCTTGATGCACTTCATAAATACGCTGCAGATCGTTCCATGTTGGCTTTCTTAGGTAACGCCGGCCGTATATTTTAATTATTCCTACAATTATAAAATATAAATGACAAGATAAATAAAAAATAAACTACTTAGAAATAACATAATAATAAATATGTTACCTTTGGTAAAATGTTCGAGCGTGTCCCTTGTTGTTTTTTCGCTCATTTTAAGGTATTCGTCATTAATGTCTGTAGTGTTGCCGTATGCAAGAACACGCAACGCCGAAGTGCACTTTTGTATACCCGTAAACCCCAGTAATCCTCTTGCATCACGCTTTTGTTTGAAGTAAGAATCGTCGGACTCTAAATCATTCACTATTCTTAAAAATAGCCTTTTGCTCATCCGATAACGACGCCTAAAAGTGTTAGGATCGGGGTACGTTGGGCTCTCTACAAAATAATCTTTCATTAGGTTCTCATTAGCTTTAGCACGATCACGTTCCAAACTAACTCTTTTTCTAATTGGATTTGTTGTATTCTCCGTTTCTTCAAACAACCCCTTCACAACAAAGGACATCGCACTTGTAACCGCCATTTCCTCCTCGTACTCGTCCGATGACGTATCATCGTCATCGTTTAACAAACGGTTGTATAGTTGTGAAGAAGATGAAGACATTTTATAAAGTATTTAGATTGAAAAGGAGTTTGAAAAGAGTGTGTTTGTGTATGGTGTTAAGAATTTGTAAAAAAATGGTTAGGTTTATATAGAAAATTAATAATAGATTTTGAAATTAATTTTTTTTTGGTTTTGGTCAAATGTAGCCGTTATTCAACGGCTGAATGTTGGAAGAAACAAAAAGTTGGGCGTTTTGTGGGCAACGCCCCAACCAAAAAAACAACCCAAAGCGCCCATGTGTAATGGTGATGGGCGCTTCCGAGCGCTTCCAGGCGTTTTCGGAGGGCAAAAACGTCCCATTACACATGGTCTAATAATGACCATTGCTAAATGGTTCAAACTTCAAAACTTTAATGCTCACATTTTGCTTGAAATTATGGCAAACCTACAATTTGAACTTTAAAGCTTCAATAAACAACCATAATCGCTTATTACGAATTCAAACCTTTAATGGATGCTTAAGGTACTATATGTTCTCTAGTAAATTCATGTATATCTTCTCATATTTCAGCATACGTCTTTAGCTCATCAGTAGTATTAGAGGCTCCTTAAGATGAAGCTATATATAATACACAAATTAATGCTAAATATGTGTATTTTAACATCCAAAACCAAATTAAAAGTTTTCATAAGTAGATTAAGGTTCATAGGAAGAAAAACATAAATCATGTTTAAAACTATCATCTTATCTACTTAATTTTTAAAACAATTATATTACTCCTTTGCAAATAGATAAAAATATGTAAAGTATTAAGTAAAATCATGTTATATAAAGGGAGTTGGAGTAAAAAAAGTAAAATTTATTAGTTCTTTTGAACATAACTCAAATGAAGCAAAAACAAATCTAGAATAAAACCTAGCTAAGAATTTTCTATAAAAAAGATTGTACTTTTAATTATTATTAGAAAAATTTAATGAAATGGTCAAATAACTATGGCTTATACATCATTTTCTCATATATCAAAATTAGTTGCTTTTGAAGTACATATAATATGTATTTTTAACCTAGACTGGAAAATTATCAATAAACGTTATATTTCTCCCAATGTATTTCTTCTACTTTGGTAATTGATACGTGCTAATATATATATAAGCTAAAAACTAAATATCTAAGTTTTAAATTTATAAAACTTATGTCACACCCCGTTTTACGCAGCGGATTAGTATAACTAATGGGGTCGGTGGTAACGGAAGTTGGTTACCATCGTATTATAGTCAAACAACCATTTCAAAAGTTACGGAATGTTAAAATGTCGTAATATTATTACAAACATTGTTGTAAATATCCTTTTTATGACATGGTTTTCCACTTTATAAAAGTGATTATTTAAAAGTCGGTCCCAAAACAACATTTCCGTAGCATGGCGTTTGACACCAAAACCATTCCATTCCATAGCACACAACAAGTGCTTTAGTCACCTGAAAAACATGTTAAAAACGTTTATCAGTACAAGACTGGTGAGTTCACAGGTTTAGGATACGTAGTCCATAACAAAACCAATTATGATTGTACTAATAAGAGACAATATTTATCCAATGTTGTTGACTTAAAGTTGCAAAGTTTAAGTCATATGAAACAACCATAAACCCGTAATCAATCCATGACATTTACCCTCCGACATTGCAATTATATAATCTCCCGTCGTCATTGACCGGAGCTACCGGTACGGGAGTGGGCTGTCAGTACACCCGATAGATCTACCAATATAATCCAAGGACCCCTGTCACCAAGGCTAATGATTACGTTATTTTTGAGGGTTTTTCCCGCGAGAACATCTTGTAAACTTATGGTTTTTCATATAAATCAAAATATTTTCCATCTCTTACTTTAAATCATAATCATTTATATTCCACATGTTTTTCCCCCAAGTTTGAAATCAAAACGTATTGAAAATGCGGCCGTGAAACTCACCTTTGATTTCCGTCAAGTTTTCGCTAGCACTTATGAGCCCAAAATTAATATGTTCCCGACCTACTAACACCCTATAATATCCAAGGGTTCCCGTTAATAGTCGTACAATGGTCATCCAAGTTGTTCATCAACTCTAGACACATTTTATGAAATGATTTATCATTTCGATCTAACGACACGTTGGTGACTCCGTTTACGACCCGTTTCCAAATAATATTTATATAAGCAATCTCTTTAAATAAATATATTTCAAACAATACTTATATGAGTAATCTCTTCATATAAATATATCTTAAAGACAATCATTGGTCTTTAAACATTTGCAAACTTTACATATATGATTTATCATATATAACTTTCGGTTTCGTTTTTATAAAATTCACACTTTAATATTTATACAAAATAAATATTATCATTCTCAAAGTGTTAAGTTTTCTTAAAAAAAATATCTTGAATGAAAACCTATGAGATTAACACTTTATCCATTTCACTTCGAGACAGAGTGAAAACGTGAATTTTAAACAACCGACTAACTTTATCTTTAGTCGTTCTTGGTGTTTTGATTTTATAACTTCAAGTATTTATTTTCATACTTATCTTAAGGTCAAAACACTGATTCAAGTTCACTTTTTAACTCTTGTAACTTGACTCAAAACCGTTCATATAAAACACGTAATTTCGGTCATAACTGAAGCATTTTTCGTAACTAGTTATTCATATAACTACCCTTTTCATTCATACCACTTTAGACACACATAATCATGCTCATACACACTGATTATACATCAAAAGTTTCTGGTCTAAAAACTATTTTACACATGCTTACGGTTTACGCCGAAATAGTCAGTTTTACCTTTATTTCATACATAGTTTGTTACTAAACAATGCTTAAACCACCAAATTTCATCACGTAATGACTATACATATATTTTCACATAAATAATCATGTAAAAGCTATAAAAAATCTTATTCTCAAGTTTAAACCCATTTTCGAGCCGAAAACGACGTATTTTTACTAGTAAAACGTCTAGTTTTGTTATACAATTCTTCCACCACTTACTTCCACTTTTTACATAAAACATGTACATTTTTCTATACTCTCATAACATGGTTAATATCACAAAATAAAATATCCAGAATTTTACTTAATCATTTTAGAGCATGTATTTGTATTATTTTTCTACACTTGATCACATTTGACAATTTCATAGTTTATGCTCATGTGATAATTGATGCTACCATTTTTAACACTTTTTTCCACTCATATACATACATGTACACGTATACATACATACATATAAATATGTTGACTTTTTAAAGTCAAAATTACCATTTTTCATACAACCATCATTTTAACTAAATCAAAGATTTATCCAACACTAATAACATTTAATTATTTTTGACATTATCAATTTCATTTTTATCTATATACATTTCATCACGTTAGTCAACTAGCACTTATACTAATAACCCATTTCCTCACAAAATCATCATCTTCCTACACTAATATTATCATCATCAAGTATCATATTATTAAAAATACCACATTTATCATCACACTAGTCAAATTTACCAAAACTTTTATAACACATAACCCACATTTTGACATTATCATTGATAAAGTATAAATTATACATAAATCCCTAGTCGTGTTTGTTTACGTTTTATGTCGTTTCGGTTACGTTTTTATATCATTTTAGACACAACTGACGTTTTTATGTTTCGTAGGTCCCATGTTGATAAAGAAATGGAAAGATCGTTAAAAATCGAATCCTTAGGCAAAAACGGGGCGCGAAACGGAGTTACGAGCGAGCCGGTACGCGAAAACGAAGAAAGTTTGGGCTTTTCTTGGCCCGGTTCGCTATATAAACACTCCTTATGAAACCCTAGCCTCCGAGAAACCCTAGGGGACGACTTGGGGACGGTTTTGGACGAAAAATAGAGGTTTTTGGAGGCTACGAAGACGAAACGAAGTGCTAGAAGTCGATTGGATCGATGATTGCTTCTCGGTTACATCGGGTTTTATTGTTTCTTCTTTTTCTCTTTTCTATCATGTCATTACCATTAAACTTGTGTTTTTCATGTTGAACATGCTTGGCTAAATATTTTAGAACCATCTAGGCGTAACGATGATTCGTTAACGTTATTTTAACTTATGTTGGATTGTTGGTTTATGGATTATGTTTAATTAAAGTTTGAATTGTTATAATTGTTTGATGCATTATATATGTTTGAATTGATAGATTTAGTATTATTAATTCACGTGTTCTTGGTGATTGTCTAGGAATAGGGCTCGTTTAGTCATTAACTTGCGTTATGATTATTATGGTTGATTTGCAATAAAACCATAGGATTAACTATATTAGTGAAATCGGTAATAACGTGTAGCTAACCTAGATATCCGTGAGGTGATAGGTTATTAACAAGTCTTGGTTAATTAAATTGCTAGGTTTAGGTTTTTGTGAAAATTCCGGCTTAGTATTAATTATTAATCTTGTTTGTTAAATCGGATGATTTGGTTCAAATGGCTTTAAGGATTGTATCGTGAGATAGGTCTTTAACGTGGGTCAATTAAGCATAATCTGATTAGGTTACCGTGAGGAAACTTAATCTCATAACTGGTGTGCTAATAACTTAATAGTTACCCTTTAGGTTTCTTCTCGAAAAGGGTCGAGGGTCTTAATTAGGGAAGCTTTTAAGTGAATAGGTCTAGATCCCGGTTCCATAACCATTAGTCCAACGTGAGCGATAATTGAGGTTAACGATGATTCTAGCCTTGGTGGTTCGTCTTCATTCTTCTGTTTTAGATCAGTCTTTTAATTCGTTAGTTTCTATTTTTAGTAACTTTCCATTTTTAGTTAGTTTCTATTTTTAGTAGTAAACCCCCCCTTTTAAACAAACTTTTCATTTAAGTCGTGTCTAGTTAGCGAATCTTAATTTAGTTAATTTAACGTAATATATAGAGTCTGTGGGTCGACACCCGGACTTACACACGCTATATTACATCCGATCGGTCCACTTCCGGTTGTGTGTGATTTAGTAGTTTGTCTAGGTTTTTATAAATTTAAAACTTAGGTGTTTTTAGTTATTTATTTTTATATATATATTGCACGCATCAATCATACTCACTAACATACACTCATCATCATCATACGTACATAGATATTATCATTCATATGTATAACACACACTCATTTGATCATGAAATAACATCTTGAATGTATGATTAAATTACAAATTTCATGTTTTCACATCATCTTAACATCAAACCCTTAACTTTTACTTATCAAAAATATAATTTTGACACACCCACATACACACATTTCTCTTTTGATTCTTTTCAGTTTTAGAAGTGTTTGATTTGATAAACAACTTTATGATTCAAGGATGAATCATTCTTTTAAAACAAGAAATCAATATTTGAGTTTATACCTTGATGAATTCTAGTTTGTAAGTATGTATTTCTTTGATTTCTTGGCTTGTTTACGTTCAAAGCATCTTCAATTTCACTTCTTTATCATCAATTTTGCTTGAATCATCTTGTGTGTTCTTGATTTTTGGATGTTATTGGTATTAAATGGGTAAATAAATTTTGAGAAAGATGATGTTATTTGGTGTTGTTATTTCCGTGAGAAATAAGAGAGAGAGGGTGAGTGAGTTAAGTGAGTTATGAGTGAGTAATTGTGAGTTAATGTGACAATGGTTACTTGTATAGAGTTCACATGATGACAAGGCTTAAATGCTTGTCAAATTCTCGTTGATTGTAAGGAAAATAGGTGATGACTCATGTTCATTTATATTTTATTTGTGGTATTGGGTAGTAATTTGAGTGTAAGGTGGTATAATACTAAAGTGTAGTGTTACTTGGTTTGTGTTAAAAATCTTTATAAGTATTAATGATTAGTATCACAATTAATATTTGTGACCATGGTGATGATTTTGGTCGTGATCTTGGTTAAAAAGAGTGTTAGGATTGTAGGGTGGTATTTATTTGGTTTAGTGGTATTGAATTTGGAGTGTAATTTTGTTATTTGTAGGCATTAATCATTTAGATGATTAACGGGTAAGTTTTCTAATGGAAGTAATATTTATTGAGTTTTAACTAGTAGGATACCAAGTATCCATTTTTATAAAAACTCTTTGTACAAATCCCATGGATTTAAAAGTTGTACTCCTTAGTATTAATTATAATACTTACAACTTATTTTTTATGAGTTTCTTATGTTCATATTATAATTATGAACTACTCGAAATTATATTTTTCTGAAAACAGACAAAATCTGAAATGTACGCGCTTGTCAGAAGTACAAATCATAAACTAATATTTTTAGATTTTTACCTTTGTTTTCCTTTGTAATACTTTTACACATCTAATATAGCATAAAATCCATTCTAGGATTTTTAAAGTTTTCCCGGGTCATCACCAACGTTTGTCTCAGTACTACACTATGACTCCACATAGTATTTTCTTGATATTTTTAAATGCAATAACATTTATTACTTGGGCTTGGCTAGACTTAAATGACATATTTTAAATTTACTATTAATAATGCTATAACATGTAATTTAGTTTTTGTTCTAGTACGGATATTAATCTGGAATTTTGCCGGGTGTCACAGTCTTCCCCCGTTTAGGAAATTTCGTCTCGAAATTTAAGCTGTAACATCCCTTTCTATCTCTGTCGCAAACAAGCGAGGATATTTGCGTTTCATCTAGTCCTTATGTTCCCACATGAATTCGAAACACTCTTTGAATCCCACCTCACTTTGACGAGTCTTATTTTACTCCGTCTAAGTTTTTGGACCTTTTGATCCATTACTTCAATGGGTTCTTCGATGAAATGGAGTTTATTATCAATACGAATTTCATCTGGAGGAATTACCAGTGTCTCATCTATTAGACACTTGTTTAAATTTGATACATGAAATACATCATGTATACCACCGAATTCATTTGGTAGTTTGAGTTGATAAGCAACTGACCCAATCCGAGCCAAGATTCCAACGTATCGTGGACTTAACTTTCCATGCTTACCAAATCTCACAACTCCCTTCCAAGGTGATACTTTTAGAAACACACGGTCTCCAACTTGGAATTCTAACGGTTTTTGTCGGTTATCGGCATAGCTCTTGCGTCTATCTCTTGCGGCTTCTAACCTCTTCCGTATTTGAATTATTTTGTCTGTGGTTTCTTGTATAATTTCGGGTCCTGTTAGTTGTTTTTCGCCAACTTCAGCCCAATAAAGTGGTGATCAACATTTTCTACCATACAGAGCCTCAAACGGTGCAGCTTTAATACTTGTGTGATAACTATTGTTCTATGAAAATTCAGCTAGTGGTAAGTGGGCATCCCAATTGCCACCAAAGTCTATCACACATGCACATAATAAATCTTCCAACGTTTGAATGGTCCTTTCACTTTGACCATCCGTTTGTGGGTGATATGTCGTACTCATATCCAATCGAGTACCCAAGGCTTTGTGTAAGGTTTGCCAAATTCTTGAGATGTAACGTCCATCTCTATCAGAGATTACTGACGTTGGTACACCATGTCGAGATACCACTTCTTTGATATAGAGTTTTGCTAGTTTTTCAACAGGATCAGATTCTTTCATGGGTAGGAAATGAGCGGACTTAGTTAAGCGATCTATGATTACCCATATAGAGTCATAACCACTAGATATTCGAGGTAATTTAGTTATAAAGTCCATGGCTATTCCTTCCCATTTCCATTGTGGAATTTCAGGCTGTTGCAGAAGTCCTGACGGCTTCTGATATTCTGCCTTAACTTTTAAACAAGTCAAACATTTGATAGCGTATGTTGCAATGTCTCCTTTCATGTTAGGCCACCAATAGTGCTCTTTGACGTCTTTATAAATTTTATCCGAACCCAGATGAATAGAGTATTTAATCTTATGTGTTTCATCCATGACTACATCACGTAGACCACCGGTACGAGGTACCCATATTCTGTTCATGAAACACATTACGTCATTACACTTTGGTCCCAATTCTTTCAACATGCCTTTCAAACCCTCTTTCGGCACATTTTCCTCCTTTAATGCTTCAACTTGAGCATCTCCGATTTGTGTCACGAAATTTGAACTAATCGCTAGTTCTAAGGCATGAACACGCTTGTGTTTTTATCTTTCTTTTCTGCTTAAAGCATCGGCTACAACATTCGTTTTACCTGGATGATAGCGAATTTTACAGTCGTAGTCGTTTAATAATTCAACCCAGCGACGTTGTCGCATATTCAATTCTTTTTTATCAAAGATATGTCGAAGACTTTTGTGATCGGTAAATACTATACATTTTGTGTTAGGGCTATTTCCAGTTTAAGATTTACTTTGTACTTGTTTTATACAATTATGTATAGATTAGGGTTTATTTTGTTATTTTCCCTAAAATGTATTTGTTGCTTAAAAGCATGTAGTGAGAGAGTGTGAGAGAAGAGGCTAGATCACTATTCACGTTAGAGAGAGAACTAAGTGTGTGTGATTTATTTTCTCCTGCATTTTGTACTACAGATTTTGCTTTGATCATCAATACAGATAATTATTTAGTAATGAATTGTGTTGCTGATTGAACTGTGTTTGTGTATGAATCATTCTGATCATTGAGCGATATCATCGATCCAATTGAACCTATCAATTGGTATAAGAGCTGTTGGTATTGTGTTCTTCGCTATTCATCAAGCAAAACACTACAATATTGCTCAAAAATCATGATCTGAATGAATTGTTGCTGTTTTTAGTTGTGATTTATCATCGCAATCACTCCTAATTCACAACGATTGTGCAAATTCCATCAGATTATCATCAGATCTGAGGAATTAAGAAGATAGAAAAAGTTACTGTTCGATCGAATTTTGCTCAAATTCATCAAAATTTGATCATGTTTTGAATTGATTGAGATTAGGGATTGTTAATCGGACTATTTCACTGCTTGTGTGTGAATTTTGGAAGAATTGAACAAGTTTTTGATAAACTCAGAAAAATTCTCATGATGAAGATGATGAACAGTAAGAACTGGTTGAAGATTAACTAGCCGGGTGATAAAATTGACTTAGACAATTTCCTTTGGACTTAGATTCGTGAACAATTAGGTCCTGTGCAGTCGTGTAAAGGATTTTGTGCTAGACGGGTAAAGAATTTGACAAGAAAAAGGTGTTACTGTTCAGCCGGATCAAGGTACTGTTGTGCCGGGTAATACATTGTTACGCCGGGTGATTAACAATTCAGCCGGGTGATCGAAAACTATGTAGCCGGGTAAACAACTTTGCTGCCGTGTGATCGTCAACTATTCAGCCGGGTAAAGCTTTTTTGCCGTGTCAAGATTCCAAGCCGGGTCAAGTTATTGCCGCGTGAAGTTAATACTATTCTGCCGGGTAACTGTTCTGCCGGGTCAAGAAGTCAAGTGTTACAACTATTCAGCCGGGTCAACTGTTTAGACGAGTGAAGATTTTCGCTCTGCCGGGTGAAGAACAAAAGCTACTGTTCAGCCGGGAGAAGAAGAATTTTCACTGTTCAGCCGTGTGACTCATTTTTAGTTGTTTTAATTCTTGTTTTCTCATCTTGTCATTTATTACTTGTCTTTATTTTAGTAGTTTAACTATTTCTTTTCAAAAATCAACAAAAACCAAAAATATTTTCTTTAAAAATTGTTAAAATGACACCTAATGATGATTCTGATAATCGTGTTCCTAGACTTGTCAATCGTGCAGATTTCAAGAATTGGACGATTAGACTGAAGCATCATCTCTGCTCAATAGACAATGATCTTTGGAAGTCAATTGACAAGGGTCCTCACATACCTACACAGACAGCTCCAGATAGTGCAAGTACCTACACCAAAGACTCTACTGAACCTTATCCAGAGGATAATTTGTCAGCAGAAGATTTAAGGAAAGTGAAGAATGATAGTAAAGCATATTCTTTGATGTGTAAGGGATTGCCACTACAAGTACTGTCAAGGTTGGATACCTATCAAACAGGTTATACATTGTTCAAAGCTTTGAAGTCCATCTGTGAAGGAGGTGAACAACTCAGAAGTCTCAAGAAACAAAAGCTGAAGAGACAGTTGGAGTTATTTGAACATATTGCTGGAGAGTCCGTGCACCAGATGATGAATAGGTTTGTTCATCTGACTACTGAAATGACCAATGTGGGTGCTAAAACAGATCTTCAAGACTTGAATGACAGATTATTATGTGCACTTCCATCATCTTGGAAACAGACTGTGACACTACTGAAGCATACTGAAAAGTTTCCGATGGATTTAGATCTGCTAATTGCAAAAATTGAAGAGGTAGAGATTGATGAAAGTTCTAGAAACACTGATAGAACTGGTTCACATGCACAATACAAATATGTTGTGAATCCTGCTAATACTGTGGAGAATGCTTTTCTTGCACAAGATGCAACTAAGTTTGAAGATGAGGGTGACTTATTTGTTGGCGCAAGTTTTTATACTGATTCTTCATACATCCCAAACTCACTAACATATTCTCAACCTCAATCTCCACCAAGAGCTCAAGTTCAAAGTCAGAATCTGAAGAATCAAGCAGAAAATCAAAGTTCGAATGTTCAAGCAAAAGTAAAAGATGTGATGAACATTTTGTTACAAGATGACGAGACCAAAACTGCATTTACAGCGTTTATGGCAAGCTTTCAATCATATCAAGGAAGTCACTTGAGTCAAATGGATGTTGTTCTTCAAGATTTATTTGAGATGGATCCTGATGACGTTGAGGAAATGGATCTGAATTGGCAAATGGTGATGGTTGCATATAGAAACGCAGAAGCATGCATATGTTAACCGAAGCTACAAGCCTCATGCAAACAAAACTGTTGGTTTTGACAAATCAAAGGCCAGATGTTTCAACTGTAATTGTTATGGTCATTTTTCTCGGGAATGCAAAGCTCCTAAGAATCAGAACTACAATGATCAAGCAACTTCAAGTGGACAAAATCAAGGTCAAAGTCAAAGCTCGCAACAGTCTTCAAGCTATCAAAGCAGAAATCAACGTTTTATTCAGAAACCATATCAAAGTCTTCCCATGCCGGAACTGAAGGATGAAGGCAAGAAACCAGAAGATCAAACTAAGGCACTGGTGGTCAGTGTGAAAGACGGTTATGATTGGAGTGCATATGCAAAACAATTTACGTCTGATCTTACATCTAGTCTGGCATTAATTTGTGAAATTGAGGAAGATTGGTCAGAAGAAGGGGATGGTAAACTGATTGATACTGTGAGTGAAGATTCTGAGGAATATGACTGGAGTGCAAAGTCAGATCCTGTTGAAGAATCTGAATCAGAAATTGCGCTGATGGCTACATCTAGTGAGTCTTCATCATCCACCGAACAACCAAAGGTTAGTATCGAATTACCCCCTAACTATGTTCCATTGCTTGAAGATGTGAAAGAAAGGTTATGTTCTGAACAATGCATTAAACAAGTGGAACATTATCGAACTCATTCATTTAAAATTGGTGATAAATTAAGCAAACATGAGAAAATTCATGAACAACTTAAAATTGATCACAAAATTTCTGATGAGAAGATTTTGTCACTTAAAGAATCATGGAACAAAACCTTAAAGGAATTGGAACTGGTAACAAAACAACTTGAAGAAATGACAAAGAACTTTGAACAAGAAAAAGTTGCTCATGCTGTCACACAAGTGGAATTAACAAAAGTGAAAAGTTGTAAAACAATGGTAAAACAACTTGTAAGTGAAAGAGGTAACAAAACCAAACTAGGATTGGGTTTTACTCATGAACCAATGCCTAAATCAATCACACAAACCTTACCTGAAAACTTCAATGAATTTGATCATTCACCTGAAAATGAACGAAAATTCAAAGAAATTCAAAGAAGTAAATCCGAATCCGAAGGATCTGAAGTGTTGATTGAGAGTTTGAAAGAAGAAGATGGCGTGACGACTGAAGCTGATGATGAAGCTAGCAACAAATCAGAGCCTGTTGTGATTCAACTTGTTGAGTATCCGGAACTGAATCCGAAGTCAGAAGAAACAGTGAAGGAAGAAGGTGAATTTTCGGGATACAATGATCCTGAATACATCAAGTGGAAGAATGAGCAGAAAGCGAAAGTTGCTGATCAACTGATCAAAATGCAAGAAGTGACGAAGACTGACGTTTCAAATGCGAAAATGCAGAAATTAAAATCAAAAGTCAATCAATCTGAAACGAAACAGTCAAAAGGTAAAAGTGTCATAAAATCGAATGACAACACCAAAGCTCAAAATGTTAAAACTGACAAGGTCAAACCTGTCAAAAAGAAAGTGTCAAATGGAAAAACAATTAAGTTTGTGTCTGCAGGAACGTTTGATTTGAACGGATCTTATGGTAAACCAATCAATTCTCCAATCAAATCTAACTCTGGTCTGAAAACAGGTTCACGTCCTAAGTCTTCGCTGTCAATGATAAAAGAATTGAACCAAAAAAGGTAACCAAACAAGACAGTTTAAAATCGAACCAAGTTCCCAAGTAAGCAAAATCACAGTCAAAATCTCCACAAAAGAACGTTAATCTAAAACCGAACAAAACTGATAATGAATCACGAGTTGGTTCAACATCAAAAGTTAACAATCGGCTCTTTAGGATTAGCAAGAAACACTGTGAGATTTGTGATCGTTATAATCATGTTACTGCTGAATGTTTCTTTAACAGGTACTGCAGTTACTGTGACAAAAGAAATCATTCTTCAGAGGAATGTTTTTATAACAAATTTTGTGACATTTGTGAAAGAAGAAACCATGACACAAAGGATTGTTTCTTTCGGACAAACTCATCAAGAGAAATGACACCATTTCCAAATTTTCAAAGAAATCAATCATTTGGTTTTCAAAATGTTAATCAAAGTTATTCTCCTGTTTTGAGAAATTTCAATCGAAAAATTCAGTTTCTAATAACTTTTCATCAAGAAATTTGCAGGTTAACAGTTTTAAACCAAGAGCTTTGATGGTAAGAAACCAGAAATTTGAAAATAACCTTGATCCTAAGTTAGAGGAAAGGTTCATTGCTTTGAGAAGAAAGCAATCAAATCAAGCCAATGGGCGAAACAGTTTTCAAAATCTCTCAAATGAAACAAGTTTTCAAAATCTTCATTATCAACAAGTTACTGTTACAGATAGATTCGGAAAACCCAAGACCATGTGGGCCTGGGTTGACCAAACTAACTAAGTGATTGTTGAAATGCAGGTACGCCCAAGAAGACCTATTAACTCATGGTTTGTTGATAGTGGGTGTAGCCGGCATATGACAGGCAACCATGCCTTGCTTCAAGACTTTAAGCTGAAGAATGGTACTCATGTTGCATTTGGAGGAGATGCTGGTGGTAAAATAACTGGAGAAGGAACCGTGTCAAATGGGGTCATTAGCTTTGATAAAGTCAACTATTGTGCACAGTTGAACTTTAATTTGCTAAGTGTATCTCAAATTTATGATAAATCTTATTCAACTTTATTTGATGATTCTTTCTGTTATATACTCAAACCAGGTTTCAAGATTGACAATGAGTGGGTGGTGGTTAAAGCTCCAAGAGATCGTGATGTATACAAGCTTGATATGTCGCAGATTGATGCTGAAACTGAAACTACTTGTCTCATTGCGCATGCTTCGAATGATGAGAGTCAGCTTTGGCATAGACAGCTGGGCCATTCAAACTTCAAAAACATGAATCGTCTGGTGACTGGAAATCATGCTGTGGGAATACCGACAAAGAAGTTCTCTACAACTGATCTCTGTCCAGCATGTTTGAAAGGAAAACAGCACCGAATGTCTTTTAAGTCCAAGCAAGAACACTCCATTTCAAAACCCTTGCAGATGCTACATATGGATCTTTTCGGACCAACAAATGTTCAAAGCATCGGAAAGAAGTCTTACTGTTTTGTCATTATTGACGATTTCACTAGATTTTCTTGGGTTTATTTCTTGCATGATAAATCTGAAACTGCTGAGTTGTTAAAAGAATTTATTGTCAAAGTTGAAAATCAATTGGATTGTAAAGTGAAAATTCTGAGAAGTGATAATGGAACCGAGTTTAAGAACGCTAATGTTGATTTGTTTTGTGCAGAAAAAGGAATTGCTAGACAGTTTAGTGCTCCAAGAACGCCACAACAAAACGGGATTGCGGAACGGAAAAATCGGACACTGATTGAAGCAGCAAGATCCATGCTCGCAGATGCCAAAATCCCTATCACATTCTGGGATGAAGCTATTGCTACTGCGTGTTTTGTACAAAACAGGACATTATTGGTTCAGGATAAAAATAAAACATCTTATGAGTTATTATTTGGAAGAAAACCAAATATTTCATACTTGAAAGCATTTGGTTGTCCTGTATCGATTCTAAATTTAAGTGATTATCTCGGGAAATTTGAGTCAAAATCTGACGATGGATTTTTCCTTGGTTACTCGTCTGTTTCTAAAGCTTATCGGGTTTTTAATAGCAAAACAAACACTGTTATTGAAACTATTAACGTAAAGTTTTTAGAAAATTCGTTTCCGTCAGTGGCGCATGGTCCCGAATGGTTGTTTGATTTAGATTCGTTATCAAAATCTTTCAATTCTAACTTATTTGATTTCTCTAGAAACTCGAGAAAGGAATCAGGAGACTTGGGATGTTTCAGTGATGATTCTGACAATGACGATGATGGCAATCTCAATTCTGAGTATCCGTTCATGTCTTTTCATAATCCTGATCATGGGGTATCCAGTCAAGCTCCGGGTCCTTCTGGTTCTCAAGAAGATCAAGAATCGAATATTCTTGGTGATGATGTTAATCCACAAAGTTCTCCTAATGATGGTGGATCTGTTCAAAATCAACCATCATCAGATCCAAATGTTGAAGTTGTTCCAGATTCGTTTGACTACTTCATCAATTCACCAGAACAAGTTCCGAATTTTACTCCGCATGAATCTACAATTCTGCAAGATCTACCGAATCTGAATCAGTCTAATCTGGAGAGTCAAGTGCAAGGTGATGTTATACCAACTCATCGAATTCACAAGAAGCATCCTGTCTCTCTGATTATTGGGCCGTTGAATCAGAGAACTACAAGAAGTCAGACTGAGCAAGCAAATGTTTGTCTTTATTCATGTTTTCTTTCTCAAGTGGTACCAAAGAACATTTCAGAGGCGCTACAAGATAACAGTTGGATTGAAGCCATGCAAGAGGAGTTACTTCAATTTCGCAAACAAGAGGTTTGGAAATTAGTGGACTTACCTGAAGGAGAAAATGCGATTGGTACAAGATGGTTGTATAAGAACAAGCCAGATGAACGTGGTATTGTTGTGAGAAACAAAGCCAGACTTATTGCACAAGGTTACACTCAAGAAGAAGGTATTGACTATGAAGAAGTGTTTGCTCCGGTCGCTCGACTTGAAGCTATTCGCGTTTTTCTAGCGTATGCCTCTTTCATGAAGTTTAAAGTGTTCCAAATGGACGTTAAAGGCGCTTTTCTGTATGGACCAATTACCGATGATGTATATGTCAGACAACCTCCGGGTTTTGAAGATCCTGATTATCCACATCGTGTATACAAATTGAGCAAAGCTTTATATGGTCTACATCAAGCTCCAAGGATTTGGTACGAGACGTTATCTAAACATTTGCTGGAACATGGATTTACAAGAGGTCAGATTGATCCAACTTTGTTTATGAAGCGGGAAAATGAAGATCTTTTATGTGTTCAAGTGTATGTGGATGATATCATCTTTGGATCAACCAGTGCGTCCATGTGCAAAGAGTTTGAAGAAATCATGAAGTCCAGATTCCAGATGAGTTCAATGGGGGAGATTAACTTCTTTCTTGGATTACAAGTGAAACAATCTGTTGACGGAATTTTTATCAACCAATCAAAATTTGTTGAGAAGTTGCTGAAAAAATTCAAGATGCAGGATTGTCAAAGTATTCGAACGCCATCTGATGTGAATTGCAAGATACAGCCGGATCCGAAAGGCAAATCTGTTGATCCAACACTGTACAGATCAATGATTGGTTCACTGATGTATTTTACTGCATCAAGGCCAGACATTATGTATGCTGTATTTGTGTGCGCAAGATATCAGTCTGATCCAAAAGAGTCGCACCTGGTTGCTGTTAAACGTATTTTCAGATACCTTAAAGGGAAACCGAATCTCGGGTTATGGTATCCTTATGAAGGCAATTTTGAATTATATACTTATTCTGATAGTGACTTTGGTGGGTGTGCTCTTGACAGGAAATCGACTACGGGTGGATGTCAATTTCTGGGTCCTAGACTTGTTTCTTGGCAATGCAAGAAGCAGACCAACGTTTCTGTATCCACAGCTGAAGCAGAGTATATCGCTGCATCTGCAGGATGTTCTCAAGTTTTGTGGTTACAAAACCAATTGCTTGACTACGGGTTTAACTTTCTCAAAACTCCTATTTACATAGACAATACTGCTGCTATGTTCATTACTGCTAATCCTGTTCAACACTCAAAAACCAAACATATCGAAATTCGATATCACTTTTTAAGAGATAACTCTGAAAAAGGTTTAATAATTTTGATTAAAGTTCATACCGACAAACAACTGGCAGATCTTTTCACAAAATCCTTTTTGTCAGGACGGTTTGAATTCTTAATTCAATCCACAGGGTTAATCAATCATGATTAATTCTAATTTTTGAAAATCAAACAAAAATCAGAAAATATAAAAGCCAAAAATATAATAAGTCGATGTCAAGTATTGATTCCTTTGTCTTTTATTTTATTGGTTTGCATTGTGTGTGTGCATGATAAAGAAAAACAAAAACAAAGTATAAAAGCAAAATGAAAAAGAAAAATATCATGTCATAAGAATCTATATTGCAAAAAGTGAGAAATGATAGTTACACTAGACATTATTTGTTTCATCATTTTTAATAAAGACTGATGAATGTTAATTGATGTGCTAGACAGCTCAGGCAATTAGACTGAAAAAGTAAGTTCATTGTTGACAAATCTAAATTCAATGATCTTTGTGTTAAGTTCCATTGCTATACATGTCTAGATATATATCTTTTGATACATTGCTTGTGATGATAGTTGTGCATGATCGGGTAACGATGCAGTCTATTCAGTGTGATGCACCGCATCGTGAGCTTCTTTGTTGTGGTATCCACAGACCTGAAGTCTCACATGAAGTCTCTTTTGAGCTTCAAGGTGCAGCAAAAGATTCCCAAAGTTGGAACAAAAAGAGTCCCAAATGTGGACCATCACCAAACAAAAATTCCAAAAAGGAATTCAGAAGATTCCCAAGGGGAACAATAGGAAATGAAAAATTCCAAAATGGGATTAAAAAGAAGTCCCAAAGTGGACCAAATCCGAATAGAACCCAGATTCCACACTGTTTATGATTGTAAGTGACTAAGTTTGTGCAATATGCATTCAGGTAGTGATTGATAAGGAAATATGTTGACATATGTATACATGTGGGTCACATAAGTCATTTTAATCGAACCTTAAATATCATCATGATACTGAAAAAGTAAGTGTGTCAACTCGAGCTAATTGGTATGTTTTCATATCATCACTCAATCAAACATAAGTCAAATGTCTATTCAAAACTTGCAAAACATGCTCAGATAATGTGTGGTATGATCTCACTGCGATATTTTGATTCATTGCATTGCATTTTGTCTTTATTTTAATGTGTGTGCTTTGTGTGTGCAGGCATTTGGAATCTTTATTGACACATCGACATCCTTGTTAAACTTAAAAATTTCAAGAAATTTCAAGTTTAGGGGGAGAATAAATTGAAGAAAAATATCTACAAAAATCCAAAAATATTTTTGAATAAGTGTTTTGAATGAACAAGATTATGTGGTATGAAAAGCAAAGGTATTGGATGTGTTAAAAACAAACCCAAGGTCGTGTGATTTGTTTTTAAGAAATTGCTTCGGGATATAAAAATGTTGGTTGTGCAAAAACAAAAACATTTTTTTGAAAAAGAAAAAGAAAAAGAAAAAGGAATTTAATTGGAATTAATTTTTGTTGACTTGTCTTATGTTGTTGATAATTAATGTGACAAATTCTATTAAGGATGTCTTGTCTAATTAATATGTCGAGAATGTTTGCAGGTGCAATAAATGCAGTTGAAAAGTCAACAGACGAGAAAATTGAGAAAAATTGCTCAAAGTGTTATAGCCGGGCAAGGATATCAGAACACTGTTTAGCCGGGTAATGAAGATACTATTTAGCCGGGTAAAGTTGTGTGTCTGATATGAGCCGGGTGATTGTGTGAAAGAAGACAGCCGGGTGAAGATATTATGACTACTGTATGGCCGGGCAATGAACATGTCAAATCTATGCCGGGTGAAGAAATCATTAATATCTGCCGGGTGACAAGTTGTGTTACTATACAGCCGGGTGAAGAAATGTTATCATTATACAGCCGGGTAAAAGAGAAGTTATCTTGCCGTGTAAGTGTACAACACTATGTAGCCGGGTAATAGTGTAAAACTGTGTTGCCGGGTAATGAAGAAAACATGCCGGGTGAAAAAGGAGACAACTGTGTTGCCGGGTGATGAAGGTCACTATGCAAGCCGGGTGATGTTGAGAAGTCTACTATGTCGCCGGGTGATGAGTAAAACAAAACAGGTGTAGTTGTTCCTAACCTTTACCCGTCTCTACAGTGGTTTACCCGTCTCTACAGTGGTTTACCCGTCTCTACAGTGGCTGACCCGTCAAGTGTTTTCTACATGTTATATGTTGAACCGTCCCATGTTGTGACCCGTCCCAAGTACTTGACCCGTCCCAACAGTGACTGACGCGGCTCAACAGTGCATGACCCGTCAAGGCTTATTGGGCTTTTAAATGTTTACCCGTCTAAGTTGTTTACCCGTCCCTTAAGTTTGACCTAAATTTTTCAAGCATATAAAACCCGCCTCTTCACAAACACTTATCATTTTTCACTTTCACTTTCAAGCACAAATCCCCTGCACAAACTCGTTGATTATCATATTCAATCAATCGTTCTGTAACAAGTTATATTGATTGGATAAGGTATAATCTACATGTTTCGAGCTTGATAAACCTGCAAATCGATCGTTAAAACGAAAAATGATGATGAACAGTACTTGATCACTGAATCGACACTTTGATTTTATGTGTTAAAACTGAAATCGAATGTTGCTTTAGGTGTATTTACTGTCGATTATCAACAATCAATCATTAACTTGCATCAAAATGCCTTAAAATCAACAGAATCAATCAAAATTGTCCATGACTGTTAAATCGCCATTGATGACCTGTTGAATGCTCTTAAGTGTTAACTTCAAAAGGATAAAATGTGTGTTAAACATTGACAAATCATTGTTAAAACTGAACTTAACATGTTAAACAAATTCATTATACAAATTTCTGATTCATGTGCTTGAGTGAATAAACTGTTTAATTGTGAAAATTTTGTATGATCATTTAAATTCAAAGTTGCTTTAACCAAAATGATGAGAATCAGATTGATTAGACCAATTTAGGAGATAAAATGATTATGTGAATGTTTCTACTTTCATAACTTTTTGTTCAAACACTTATGCAAATTTTGAAATTTATTAATGAATAATCTAACACATTTGTCTTGTTTTGTCTTAAACAGATGGAGAATTTAAAGTTTGAGCCTAAGCATAATTTGGTTGCTTGTTTGGATGAGTCTATTCCTGAGACTGAAGGATATAGAGATATGATGAGATTTATCAAGAGAACAAAGTATGTGTATGCCATGTGTGCTAAGCCAGTGATATATGCCAGACTGATCAAGAGTTTCTGGAGAACAGCTGAGGTTGTGACTAATGAGGCTGGGGTGATTGTTGTTAGAGGGAACATCACCAGAGATTTAGAGTTGACTGTTTCTGAAGAAGCTATCAGAACAACTTTGAGAATTGATGATGATGAAGTAGGAGCCAATGATGAGTTGACTGTTGCTGAATGTCAAACGTGTTTTGTTAATATGGGTCATCCTCCCGTATTTCCAAAGTCACAATTTGTTAGAGCAAGATTAGAGAAGAAGTGGAAACTGCTATGTTATGTGATTCAGCAGTGCATGTCTAGAAGGAGTGCCGGGTTTGATAACTTTCCTTCTGACATCGCATCCCCGATTGTTGCTATAGCTGAGAACAAACCTTTCAACATGTCGAGTTGGATTATGAAAGGGTTTGTGTTCAATCTTGTAAAGGGCAAAAGGTTCAAGTTTCTCATGTACCCGAGATTCTTGCAACTGATGATCAATATGGCTTATCCTATCATCAGAACAGAAGGCTTTGCTGGAGGAATTTTATATACTGAAGACATGAATGATCTATCTTATAGGAAGATGAGTATCGGGAATGTTCCAAGTGTTGAGTTATTTGACTATATGAGGGATATAGCAAATAATGAGGAAGATATTGAGGCTGTATATCATCATATTTCACATGGAGAGATAGTCAATCCACAGGACCTAGTTGATGAGGTGCCTGATAACTTACTGGATGATGACGAGTATTTTGCTAGACATCCAGAAGAAGAAGATGAATCTGAGAATGATAGTGATGATAGTGCAAGTAAGGATAATAGTGATGATGATAGTGGGAATGATGATGTTGATGATATGTTAGAAGAAGAAGATGCTGAATCTGTTCCAGAGGAGGCAGAGAATACTGAGGTTGATGAACCAATGGAGACTGAAGCAGAAAATGTCGAAGTTATTGAACCAGTTGTGACTGAAGAACCTGTTGAGGTTGCTAGTGTTGTAGAAGAAATGATTATTGAAAATCCTAAGTCTATCACCATACAGTATGTTAGATCTCGAAGATCTAAGTCTGTGATTGTGGAGGAACAAAGTGTGATAGAATGTGTTAATGAGCCTGAACAGATAGATGTTGTTCAGATCGCTCAGGAAGTAATGGCCGATGTAGAGACTATTGCACAGATAGTTGATGATACTGATACTGGCATTACTGTTTCTGTTCCAGTTGATATACCCACCACATCATCTCCAGCAGCTGAAAACATTGAACAATCTTTGGAGTATTCACCAAAAATTGCTTCAAGTGTTAGTGTGAATGAGGATAAACAGAAAATCGCTGAGTTAGAAGAGATGGTAGCAAAACTCTTGGATGCTAATGAACAGTTAAAGGCATCAACTGATAGAAAGAAGAAAAGGTTAGAAGAGTTTTGGGCCACTCATAATCAGAATCTTGAAACATTCAAAGCATTGGATGCTGATTATTTGAAAATGAAGGAGGATTATGGAATGTTGAAGTCTGATTATGAAACTTTGAAGGAGGAACATGAAAATTTGAAGTATGATTATAAAGAGTTGAAGGCAGAATGCAATACTCTTGATGCTGAGAAGGAAATGTTAGAGAAATGGTTGGAAGAAACTAGATCAAAGAAGTCAGGGTCCACATCAGATAAAGATTTTTCGGATGAAGTGATGGAAGTGACTGAACCTACTCAAGAAGCAAAAGTGTATTATACTAGAGCGCGTGGTACAAAGAATGTGGGCATAAGGGTTGAATCTCCAATTACTATTCCCGATGAAGCTGCTGAAACTGTCAATCCTGACAAGGCTGAGGGAAAAAGAAAGTTAGATGCAGTGCCGGAGATTACTGGTGAAGAAAGTTGTACCAAAAGGCAAGACTGGATGAAGAAAGTCAGATTGAGCCGATTCAATCTGTGACTGAAACTGAGGTGGCTGAGATGGCAAAGGTAGATGAGACTGTGAAAGAAGTTGAAGTTGATAAAACAGTTCAGATTGAGCCGATTCAATCTGAATCTGTAATGGTAGAGAAAGTGCCTGAAATAGTTGAAGTGGTTGAGAGTGTACCAGAAACTATGACTGAAGAAGCAAGTCAGTTTGAGCCGGTTCAAACTGATACTGCACCAATGATAGAGGCACTAGATGATCTGGATGACATTGACTTTACTGAGTCTGAACCTGAAGCGGAGCCTGAAACTAATCCTAATGATGAGATTCCAGCTGATTTGCCTGAACGCTTTGCTTATCTTGAGAAAATGAAGTACAATGCAGTGTATCTGAATGGGCTGACTGTGAGTCAAATCAATGAAGAGTATGAGAAATGTTTGATTGCACAAGATAAAGCTGCTGCTGATGAGAAAGAATTTGTTGTTGAGATGGGTGAGTGGACACCGCTACAAGAAAGTATGAATATTGATGATTTACCTCCAACAGAGCTTTATCATCAAAATCCAGAAGAAATGTCCAGCAGAAACATGCGAGAATGGTTGAGTTCGAGGAACTATCCATATAGAACTTTGAAGAAGTTAAAGCATGAATCGCTCAAGAAATTTGTTGTGAGTTTCATGAAGACTGAGAAGATGTACAATCGGATGTTTTATTTGGATTACAACAATCCACAATATTATGAGCTGACAAAGAGATACAAAGTACTCGGACCAAAAGAGATACCGGTGATGGCTTTACCAGAGGATGCGCACAAAAAGAGGAAGGAGTTGATAGATATGTTTCCAAGTGAAGTCAAGTCATACAATATACCTATGGATGTACGTGAATCATGGCATAAATCTGCCACAACAGGTGATGTTGTGAGATCACTGCTGAGCAAGGGTCAGTCGGTTGCTGAACTTCTTGATTCTATGATCGTACCGGAAAAGTCCAAAAAGGTGAAAATTATTGCATGGAAATATGACGAGGTGTTTGATGCTTTCTTGATCAAAAGAGTAAATGGTTTATGCGAAGTATACCATTATTACTCTAGTATTTTTAAGTTAGAAGTGCAAGATTTGAAGGAGTTGCACAAGCTGAGACTGATCAATCACACGCATGTTGAGCGTGGTGACAAATGTGCGATGCTGCTTGATGCTGGGATAAGTCGTATGCCAAAGTATTTGGAGTTCAGAGGACAACAGGAGGATAATGCTTATGTTCAATCGAAGAAAACTAGAAAACAAAAGAAGTTGGTGGTGAGTGAGGATATGTACTTAGAAGAGTTTTCTGACGAATACTTTGATAAGGTAACTGATCCGGGGTTGAAAGTGATAGATGGTACTCAAGCGACAAAACCAATTCTTAAGTTTTTCTATAATCAGGAAACTTTTGAGCTGAAATTAGTAAGAAATTTGGACGACTGGGATAAGGATATGATCACACTTTTCAGTACGTTTGAGCTGAAATTGTTGCATCCATCTTATATTGATCACCTGAGAAGTTACAAAATGGAGAAGTGTAAAGACAAAATTGCTGAAGCTGATCGAAACTTGTTTATGGTAATGGTTGAGGTGATTGCTGCTGCGTCAGAGAAGATTCGGCTAAGGAAGGCATTACTCAATGCTAACCTTGTGAAGGTCGATATTCCAGAGATAGAGTTTATGCGAGTGTCTGCGAAGGGTACACTGGAAGTGCAAGTCAAAGGGCGAGAATTGCCATATGAATTTTACGCTAATATTGATTTTGCAGGTTTGACTCTTGATTCTCTGAGACGTATGAATGCCTGTGACATCCTCACAAACGAGTCAAAGCCAAGACAAGCAAAGATTGCGGAGAAGTTCAAGTCATGCATCGAGGAAGCGTTGAAAGAACAAGAAGAATATAAAGGAAAAGAGTTGCTGGATGTTAAAGATGAACCTGAAGATTGGTGAGAGATTGGAGCTGAACAAGCAAAAGAAGAAAACTGTTCGAAGATTTTGTTGAAGTCCAAAGATAAATCTTAGGGGGAGTACTGTTAGGGCTATTTCCAGTTTAAGATTTACTTTGTACTTGTTTTATACAATTATGTATAGATTAGGGTTTATTTTGTTATTTTCCCTAACATGTATTTGTTGCTTAAAAGCATGTAGTGAGAGAGTGTGAGAGAAGAGGCTAGATCACTATTCACGTTAGAGAGAAAACTAAGTGTGTGTGATTTATTTTCTCCTGCATTTGTACTACAGATTTTGCTTTGATCATCAATACAGAGAATTATTTAGTAATGAATTGTGTTGCTGATTGAACTGTGTTTGTGTATGAATCATTCTGATCATTGAGCGATATCATCGATCTAATTGAACCTATCATTTTGTACCGTATAGATAATGTCTCCAAATCTTTAATGCAAAAACTACTGTGCCCAGTTCTAAATCGTGTGTAGTATAATTTTTTTTTCTCATGCGTTTTTAGTTGTCTTGACGCGTAAGCAATCACTTTATTTTTCTGCATCAAAACACAACCAAAACCTAATCGAGACGCATCACAATATACAACAAATCCTCCGTTCCTTCTGGTAATGAAAGAATAGGGACACTACACAACTTTTGTTTTAGTAATTGAAAAGCCACTTCTTGTTTATCATCTTTCTGAGTCAGGAGTGTTAAAGGTTGTGCAATTCTAGAGAAGTTTTCGATGAACCTCCTATAATATCCCGCCAATCCAAGAAATTTTCGCACTTCGGTCGGAGACTTAGGTGATTCCCAATTCTTGATTGCTTCTATCTTTGTAGGATCGACATGTATACCATTCTCGTTGATAACATGTCCTAGGAAATGAACTTCCCTATTCCAGAATTCACATTTTGAAAATTTTGCATACCAATTTTCCTTCTTTAATACCTCCAAGATTTGTTTTAGATGTTTTTCATGATCTTCTTTAGTTCGTGAATAAATAAGTATGTCGTCGATGAATACAATCACGAATTTGTCTAAGTATGGTTTACATACTCTATTTATTAGATCCATGAACACAGCAGGAGCATTTGTTAATCCAAACGGCATAACCAAAAACTCATAATGACCGTAGCGAGTCCTAAATGTAGTTTTTGGAATGTCTTTTTTTTCAGCGACTAACATTTTATGATAACCAGAACACAAATCAATATTGGAATAGTAACTAGAACCTTGTAATTGATTAAACAAATCATCTATTCTGGGTAATGAGTATCGGTTCTTAATAGTTAGCTTGTTTAGCTCTCTATAATCGTTGGAACGACCCATCTTTCTTTTTTACAAACAAGACTGGCGCTCCCCAAGGCGAGAAGCTTGGTCTTATAAACCCTTTGTCTAACGATTCTTGCAATTGTTTCAACTTTTTTTTTTTGCATCTCAGATGGTGCTAATCGATATGGTGATCGAGCAATAGGAGCAGCTCCTGGGACCAAATCGATATTGAATTCAAGTTGTCTCGGTGGAGGTGATCCAGGCATGTCATCAGGAAAAACTTCCGGATACTCTCGGACTATAGTAATGTCCTCAAGTTTTCGTTCCTCCTCCTTGGTAGTCACAGCTTTAACTAGAAAAGCCGGATACCCTTTTTGTACATAATTACAAGCTTTCATAACATTGACAACTTTAAGAGTGAGTTTTTCTTTTTGACCATGAATTATTATGATTTCACCATTTACATCAGGAATACGAACCATTCTTTCGTAACACACAACATCTGCACGATTCTTTGATAACCAATCCATACCAATCACGACATCGAAGCTACTTAGTGTGACAGGCAATAGATTGATAGAAAAAGGATGATTTTCTATTTGTATCGTACACCCTTTTATTATTTCGCCAGTTTCTATTTTCTTTCCATTTGCTAGTTCTATAACATACTTTTTATCTAACTTTTTAGATTTAAGACCCCGCAAAGGTTCAAAGTTCTTAGAAACAAAGCTCAAATCAGCACCGGTGTCAAATAATATACTTGCATAATGATTGTTAATAAGAAACTTACAAGTAACAATAGTCGGTTCCTGGCGTGCCTCTCTAGCATTCATCTCGGTTCCTGGCGTTCGTGTTTTTTTATCAAAAATATAATTTTGACACACCCACATACACACATTTCTCTTTTGATTCTTTTAAGTTTTAGAAGTGTTTGATTTGATGAACAACTTTATGATTCAAGGATGAATCATTCTTTTAAAACAAGAAATCAATATTTGAGTTTATACCTTGATGAATTCTAGTTTGTAAGTATGTATTTCTTTGATTTCTTGGCTTGTTTACGTTCAAAGCATCTTCAGTTTCACTTCTTTATCATCAATTTTGCTTGAATCATCTTGTGTGTTCTTGATTTTTGGGTGTTATTGGTATTAAATAGTTAAATAAATTTTGAGAAAGATGATGTTGTTTGGTGTTGTTATTGCCGTGAGAAATAAGAGAGAGAGGGTGAGTGAGTTAAGTGAGTTATGAGTGAGTAATTGTGAGTTAATGTGACAATGGTTACTTGTATAGAGTTCACATGATGACAAGGCTTAAATGCTTGTCAAATTCTCGTTGATTGTAAGGAAAATAGGTGATGACTCATGTTCATTTATATTTTATTTGTGGTATTGGGTAGTAATTTGAGTGTAAGGTGGTATAATACTAATGTGTAGTGTTACTTGGTTTGTGTTAAAAATCTTTATAAGTATTAATGGTTAGTATCACAAATAATATTTGTGACCATGGTGATGATTTTGGTCGTGATCTTGGTTAAAAAGAGTGTTAGGATTGTAGGGTGGTATTTATTTGGTTTAGTGGTATTGAATTTGGAGTGTAATTTTGTCATTTAGATAATTAATGGGTAAGTTTTCTAATAGAAGTAATATTTTATTGAGTGTAATTTTATTATTTGTAGGCATTAATCATTTTATAACTATAACCTTCCAAATATGATTTTTACTTAACTCAATATTCATCAATTTAATTATCACATTTCATCAATTAAACATTAAACCTGATCATATCTTCATACGCAGATGCATATCATCATTCATACAACACTTAATCACATAACCAATATCCAATTATCATCAACATTTTTCGTTCATCATCATAATCATTCTCATATTTCACCACGTATAACGTATTCATAAACTTTATCTAAATCACAAAACCTCTAAATCACATAACTAACATTTTCAATTATCATTCTCACCATCACACGCCCATCATGATGAAGATTAAGGTTATTCTTAGGTATAGTTCAAGATTTGGAACTAGAGAAGCCTAATTTTCAACAAAGAAGCGATGCAAGAGGAAGGACGAGTTATATGGTTATACAAAAGTGTACTCCGGCGTTATGCATCCTTGGATATGTGAATGCGACTGACATAGACGACAAATGTCTAAAAATGGAGAGAAAACAACAAGAGATAACATGGAAAACTATTGCAAATGTATTATTGACCTTACGGGGAACGTTATTTGAGAAAACCGACATGACACGAAGAAGTACATAGTTTACCCGGTATGATTAGTAGCATAGGTTGCATGCATTAGGCATGGGCTAACTGTCCAAACACGTAGTGTGGATAGTTACACGGGGTGTCCAAAAAGGGTCGTCATTGATTCTTCAAGCGATTTCTTCATATGACATTTGGATTTGGAATGTTTATTTCGATACTGCCAGATCAAACAATGACATCAATGTTCTTGAAGCATCGCCAATCATAGAGGATTGCATAGCCGGTAATGCATACGAGGCATCTTTTTTTTTCTTAACGGAAGTTATTACCCGTTTTGATATTATTTGGGTGACGGTATATATCTGGAGCTCCCGATGATCATGTTTAGAGACTAAATTGATGAAAGGGAGCTTATATTTATATAAGTTCAAGAATTGTCAATATAAGGACATATAACGTCCTTTTGGAGTTCTTAAGAAACATCGGCATTTTGTGAACAACCCGTATCGCCTATTGTCAAAGGAGTTAAAAAATGACGTATGTTATGTATGCCTGCCTCATCTTTCATAATATGATTTTGAAGGCTGACGGCAAAGTCTGTTGTCAGGATTACATCCCTGGATAAGTCAAGCCATGACGTGAATGAATAAGCATGGAAGAAAGAATAAGGAACTCCAAATTCATGCGTAACAAAGATGCGCATTATGCTCTAACGTCGAATTTGATCGAGCATTGTTGGTTAAATCTAGGGGTCACTGTGATGAATAAATTTGCGGTTTTTAACTTGTGTATTTATTTATTTGTATTTTGTTACTTCTAATAACAAATAAATGTTTAATTCAATGATTTATTATATGCTAATGGGTGTTTATTTATTTGTATTTTGTTACTTTTAATAACAAATAATGTTTTTAACTGAGTTGGGATTATTTTCGGCTAATGGGTGTTAGTTGGGATTATTTTAGGCCAATTTGCCATTAAATTATGGAGTAATAATTGTTTGCATTATAATGGGCATTAACCATTACATCCATTTTTGTGATAATGCTTCATTGTGAGTTTGTGACATGGCATCCACATGACATAAAATGCCTCTTGTGGGCATTAACCAATACATCTAGTCTAATATTGTATATTGTAGAAATTAATCATTGAAATGATTAATGAGTGAAAATAATATTTATTGAGCTTTAAATTAGTATGATACATAGTATTCATTTTTATAAACTCTAAGTTTAAATTTCATGTATTTTAAAACTTCCATTCTTTAGTATTAATTATAATATTTACAACTTATTTTCATGAGTCTCATATGTCCATAATAATATTATGAACCACTCAAAATGTTTTTTTAATGAAAACAGATGAAATTTGAAATGTACGCACTTATTAAGCAGTACAATTCGAAAAGTACTATTTTTGGATTTTTACCTTTGTTTTCAATTGTAATACTTTTTATGCATGCTAACTTAGCATAATAATCCATTCTAAGATTTTTAAAGTTTTCGGGTCATCTCCAACGTTCGTTTTAGTATTACGCTAGAACTACACACAGCATTTTCTTTTTCTTTTCATACATGCAAGCCTGTAGTACTAGGCCTTGGCTAAACTTAAATGACTATTTATAAATTCAATTTAGTTAACATTTTTTAATTAAAAAATCAACTTTTAAAACCGGCTAAAACTCGACAACTGTATAGCTATACTGCACACGACCAGTACACATGCTGTTTGTATGAAACATGTTAGGTGTTTCTATTTTTATAGTTAAATTAATATATACGTTTACAGACCTCAACTACCTATAACCAAGCCCGTCCATATACCCGACTTGTTTTCATGTTTCGACTTACCCGATTTTACCACCTTATACACGCAAAAGTTTCTATATCGTCACAAGACCGCCATCCTATCCTATCCTATCGTCATAAAATTCCATCAAAGTGAATGGTCTCGTTACCTTTAACCTCTAGAAACAGACCCATGCATCATGTGTCAGTCTCATCTTATTTATTTTATTTTACTCTGATCTTATCTTAATATCTTTACGTGTACAAGATCCAAAACCAAGGGTCACGATTAACAACAAACATATTGGACTCACTTACAAGCCCCCATTCGTCAATAAATACCTCCTCCATCTTCCTAGGAGAATTTATAATTAAGCTTTTGTTCAATCATCAAAGATATGAGCTTACTTAATCAGCTATGGGACGACACACTCGCCGGTCCGCCACCGGATAAGGGCCTCGGCAAGCTGCGAAAACACTCCACTTTTAGTTTCCGCTCATCGGATTCCGGCAAAGGTACGTGTGTGCATATATATGAATATATATATATATTTATTATTTATGTTGATTAAAACCGATAACCAGTTCAACCAGTCCGACTAGTAAACCTGTAAAACGACTGATCTGGTCCTAAAAGCATTGGTTTTAACCAATGGTGTAGAACTTGTTAGGCGGTAGTCAGACGATAAGGTAACTTGAAGCTAGGAATTGTGATTAATTGGTTTGGTAGTTTTATATGTAAATTTCAGTTTTATATATATGTACACACGTTAATGTGAATATAATACTACAAATTCATGGGTTTTGAAATTTTATATGGAAATTTCAGTTGTATATATATAGAGACATAAGTTGATGCGACATAATACTTTAAAATACATTAAAATTTTGAGTTTTGATTATTAAAAAGTAAAATTACCACCTAAGGTTATGAATTGAAGGACTAAAACCATGGGTTATGGATTGGATCAAAAAACTGAAGTAAAATCCATTAAAATGCTTTGGTTTTCGTTGATCAATTACTACGGTTAGGACCGCAAAGCCTTGCTTAGATCCGCCTATGACTGCCTAGAACCACATAAAATCCATAAAGTAACTCATCAGTAATCACCGCTTAGGCTGATTTTTACAACACTGGTTTTAACTAAACAAACTGATCATGCATGTGTTCGATCTCCACAGCAGATAAAGCGCAAGGAGAGGATACGAGAGTAACACGGAGTATAATGATCGGAAAAAGTGAGAACGAAACACCGCCAGCTTCTCCTGCCGGATCTACACCTCCGGTATCTCCTTTCCCCGGTAAGCCCTTAGATCGATAACGTTGATTAATTTGAAAAAGTATATATATGGTGCAATTAATCATGATTTATTGATGATATGATGATGGGCCAGGAGGCAGATCAAAGGGCTTTAGAAGGTCGACATCGGAAGCTTTCGAGAAGGCAAGTGGGATCGGAAACTGGAGTCCTCGTCCTCCTTACGACCTGTGAGATGTCATGATCGATCATCTTGCACCCTCTGTATCAGTCATAGGCCGTTGCACCAACCGTTATTAAAAAAAACTAATAAGCCAACTAGACCTTGGTTGGTTGTGTGTTAGTTTATGTAACCATGTGTAATATATATGATCTCAAGTTGTAGGAAATGGAAGCTAGTTTTCGTGTGTTTTTAGATCGTTACTTGCATCGCCTGTAAATAGCTCTTTTTTACTATTGAAGTTTCATGGTTTAATGCACAAACAACGCCCCACAAAAGTATTTAGATACTTGAACTTGAATAAGTTAATAGGACATAGTGTGATTTTTTACCAAATTACCTTCAAGTGTGTTGCATACGACTCTACTTAACAGAGAAAGTAACTACCGTCTATCAAATGATTTGAGCGTTGTTTGAATATAAATGACGAAATAAAAAGATAAATGATGTTTTCTGTAATTTTATCTTAATTTAATCTTACAAATAACTCCAATCAACAAAATCAATCTTCTATCTAACATCTAAAGCCCATTTATTCAAACTAAAAACCTCTTTCTATTAAAACAAAATATTTCTTGCCCAAAATTCTAATGAAGCTAAGATCAAGGATGCAGCCGCAACAACTTATCCTCTAACAACCCAAAAATAAAAAATAACAAATAAACTTAAGTTGAAAGATTTCAATGTTCATGACATGCTTTGAGCCAATTTGGAGGAAGAAATGTGGAGATTGAGCATTAATTACAAAACCGAGCTCTCATATCAAACTATTACTCCATTTTTCTTTCCTATCACTCATATGTGACAACATTTTTTACCATCACATTTTTTTTAACTTTTCTCCACAACTCATTGGTTAAGGGTATTGTTAAAAAGGAACAACTGTATCTATAATTAAAGATTTTAAATAGTATGTGTTCTCTAAGATAAAAAAATAGGTATATTGGTTTTATCGATCTCAACTTTCATCTCTTGGTTTCTACAGGTCTTAATTATTGAATTGGCTGTCAACGGTCCCAACTTTTATCACTTTGGCAACCAACGGTCCATCGTTATTTTTTTTAACGTCATTAAGTTTTTTTTCGAATTCAAAACTGATGTTTTAAGTCTTTTAATCGGAAGACGAATATGAGTCTATTTATGTAAAAGTTACCTCGAAAAAGTCATCCGAACAACGAAACAGTGTTTCAATGGGTGTTTAAACCTAACGGTGCTTCAATCGGATGTAAAAATTTTATTGTCTGGAGCGCCATTTCGAGATAACTTTTACATCAATCGACTCGTGAATATCTCCTTCCGATCAAAAGGCCTAAAACAATATCGGTCTTGAATTCGAAAAAAACTTAACGACGTTAAAATTTTTTTAACAACGGACCGTTAGTTGTCAAAGTGATAAAAGTTAGGACCGTTCACAACCACTTTAATAATTAGAACCGATATAAATCAATATAAAATAATAATAATAAATGAAACCCAAGATTAAAATTTAGTGATAGTGACCTAAGAGCCTTAGATCCATATGATCATTTTAGACAATATGTGTGGTGATGGGATGACAATGTTATAGGTGCGACTTTATTTGTGGTTAAGGTGAGGTGAAATTTGTGGGAGGAAGCAACAAAGGGACCACAGTGCATGGACAGTGGTGTTGTGTTTGACTAACGTACATCAATACCGAGTGGGAGAGAATTAATATTTTTGTAGATCATCAAGCTCTTCGAAGGCTTAAACTTGTATGATTATCAAGCAACTCGTTGCCGCATTTGATTGTTTATGTTTGTGCGCCGTGTTATCATTTTAGGCATCAAGGTATTTCGTGGCGTAATGTAAAATTACAAGATGTTAATTAAAGGGTTATTGGATTTAAACACCCCTAACTATTGGTCATTGGCCGTTGTCACCTCCAAGTATCACTTTGGCTAATAACACTCCCAACTAAATACTTTGGTGTCCGTATCACCAAAAGTTAACCAAATCACTAACGCCGTTAAGTTTTGCTGACGTGGCACGGTGACGTGTCCTATCTCTCCTTATGTGGCACGGTGATGGCGGCCAATGATCAATAGTTAAGGGTGTTTAAATCCAATAAGGCAATAACCCATTATTTATCTATATTTAACTAGGAATTGACCTGTGTCACGTGATGTGACGCCGAGTTTTAGTTGGTGCATATGTCGTGTCATATTTGTGACTTCGTTACATGCGTTACGTTATTGATTATCTCATGCACGTTCTGGTGTAGTATAATGCCTCGTACCTTGTAATGTAACATGTCAAAGTAATTAAACGCTTCCATCACCAGCAAGAACAAAAAGCGAAAAAAGGGGGTCGCCCTGTCTCGATCCTCTTTTCAAGTGAACTTCCGAGTAAGCGACCTATTTAATAAAATTGATGATTGTGCAGAATTATGACGACATTTAATCCATAAACACCATAAAAGCGGAATTTATTTATACCATTATATTGTACAAAAAAAATCCTAGTTAACAGTGTCATATTGGATCAAGTGGTCATGATGTGCATTGAACATCTACACGAGGGCTGTATATTTTTGTTTTTTTCTTCTTTTTAAACTTTTTTTCTTTGTATATTCTTTTGTTTTAGTTAGTTTTTTTAATTACTTTGACGACATTACGTTGCAAGGTACAAGACATAATATTACACCATAACGTGCAAGAGATAATCAATAACATAACGCATGTAACGAACTCACAGATATGACACGACATATGCACCAACTAAAACCCGGTCGTCGCATCACGTGTCACAGGTCAATTCCTAGTTAAATATAGATAAATAATGGGTTATTGCCTTATTGGATTTAAACACCCTTAACTATTGATCATTGGCCGACATCACCGTGCCACGTAAGGAGAGATAGGACACGTCATCGTGCCATGTCAGCAAAACTTAACGGCGTTAGTGATTTGGTTAACTTTTGGTGATACGGACACCAAAGTATTTAGTTGGGAGTGTTATTGGCCAAAGTGATACTTGGAGGTGACAACGGCCAATGACCAATAGTTGGGGGTGTTTAAATCCAATAACCCTTAATTAAAGTATGAAATAAACAAGAAGAACACAAAATGCCGTAATTCTTATTTGTTGTTATCTTATACGCTAAATACAATCATTTACTTATCTAATTAAGGGGCTTGATGAAATTATGTTTTGTTTTTACCCTAATAGTAAGATCATGTATTAATAACAAAATACAACGGTGAATAGTCTGCTAACGAGGGATCAGGAAATATTACACTCCACATGTGTCCTAATAATCTATATTCGCCTTCAGATTTCTATTTGAAGGACTCAAATCCTTACCACTTTGTCACTACGTAGACTTTAGATGAAGTTTTTTTATTCCCTTAAAGTATTATATCTCATACGTAAGCTTTCTTGAAATTATAAGTAGGTTTTCTTAAATTTATTTTCTGACAAAAAATGCGTCAGTTACTGTAATTTGACTTTAGTGATTTCATATATTGTAGGTCTAAGCAAAGAAGGAATTGAAGGTAGAGGTAAAACCAACAAAAAAAAAATGTATGGCATAAAAACCGTGTGGTTCTAACTTCTAATCACTACAAGAAAAGTGGCTGTTTTGCTATGGAATTTTGCGACGCAGCTAGTTTTGTTGCAAATTGCGACACATTTCCGACAATATTGCGACAAAAACATAAAACTAACTTTTTGTAAAACTTTGCGTCGAATTTACGACACAAAACAAAATCCATAGTATTTTATGTCGCAAAAACGTCACTCTTTTCACGATTCATAATTTATGATTATATTAAATTTAATTTAAATAAGGAAAGCACGATTAGCGACGCACTTACGACACATAATTTAAATAAATAAAAAAATACCTTTGGGCGTCGCAGATGTGTAGTAAAATAGTTTTTAAAAATTAATTAATATTAGTTATAAATCCCAAACGCCTTTTATCACATTATCATTTATCACACAATTGATAAAACCCTACGACATATACGTTCAAATCTTCGAGTAGCGTCACGGCGGAAGAACCACCTACACACCGTCTCCGGCTCCTCTTTTCAGGTCATAGATACATTCGATTTGATTTCTTCAACATTATTATTGGAACCGATTAACGCAAACAGCAACATCACCTTCAGTTGTTTCAGGTGAGGATTCCCGCCATCACCGTCTCCATCGCCACCTCACTCCGCAGTATCATCGGCCATCGCCGTCGCCGCCTGAGTTCGCTCACTGATCCCTCTATTGTTTCAGGTATGATTCTTCCATTCTGAATTTTGTATGTTAGGGTTTTTTGCGCTATTTTAATCTGTTAATGTTTAATAGTTTTTGTTTGCTCAAAATTTCATCTGCTAGGGTTTTTATTCTTGAGGTTTATTAGTTTGAGTGATGGTGTAGTTAGGAGATGAATCAAAGATAGGATTGATGTCAATAATTAAAAAAGCCCTAATTTGTCAATGTCAAATTAAGACCTATATGTTGCATTGATGCACACATGTATTGTACAATAAGCTATAAATGATGCACACTAAATCACTAATAGCAGGTACATATTTGTAGGTTGCTTATTTTATAACTATTTGTAAGATCACAATGAATACTTCTGGTTTATTATCTCATATAATTTGGCTCTTGGTTGATGGTGTGTTTTAAGTTTTAGATTTGTTTTCTTGTATCATATTTGGTTCATGTTAGTAGAATAATGATCTTAATGTTTATGGCTTATATTTAACTAGTAAGCATCATGATCTTAAACTTTTACTAAAAAGCTTTCAAATTTAAGCTTGCTTGATTATTAGCTTCAACATGCCAATCCGTACTTAGAAATGTAGTTCTTGCTTTCTATTTAAACCTTGTGTAAATGTTCAGTTGCATGCAAGTTAAGTTATCAAAGAGAGGTAAATTATTACACATTAAAGTGGTTGCATAGCATTTTATTTGAAGGAGATGAAAGGTAATTAAACTTGAACACATGAATGACTAATATTGTACATTATATTAATTGCATATGGATGATACTATTATATGCATGTATCATATGTCATCAAAGCAAATTCACTATGTTATATGTATTTATTACATACAGAGTCAACAAGAAAAGAGATTCTGTTTATCTAGGTAAGCCTCAGCTCATGTTTTAATTATTAATGTAATTGACTTTTAGTTGGTTATTGCTAGAGTAGAAAGCATGTAATATCAATTGGAGAACTGTAAACAAGAAAGCTTAGAAATTATGAACATGTTTAGACAAGAATATGTAGCTCATTTGAGATGGTCACTATGAACTTAGTCCCATTTATAAACCATATGTATGTCTACATTATTGCGGTTTAACATTAACTAAGCCATCAGCAACCTTAAAATTCAAGTTTAATCTTTCTGTTTGTAGGAGAACCATTGGTTTCTCTAGGGGAGTCTCGACATACAGAGGATTAACATGGTTTAAAGGAGACCATTAAAAAATGCAGAATATATCAATTATTACTTTTTGAATCTTATAAACTAAAGTAGGTTGGCTTCATGTTTGTGATTTTTAGACACCATCAACATGGCCGATGGCAAGCACGGCTCAGTCGCATGGCAGAGAACTAAGATCTTTATTAGGGCACATTCAGTAAGTTTATCTTAATGATGATGTAGCTCATCTAAGAGATGGTAATTATGAACTTAAATCTATTTTTAAACCATATATTTATCTACATTATCCCGGTTCAACATTAGCTTAGCCATCAACAACCTTAAAATTCAAGTTTAATCTTTCTGTTTGCAGGAGAAGTTTATGTCATAACAATTTGAAGGAAATTGGATTACATTTATAAAAGTTCTGGAAGATGTGGTGGCTCGTATGTTTTGTGTATTTAGGGTAATATATCAGTTGATTATTTGTATATTTTTAATGTATTGTTTTTATTTTTTCACAGAATCGTTGGAGTTGGGACCTTAGAAACGAGCAGTTGACGTTTGAGGGATTCACAAACTATCACGAACCATTTTGACAGTTTGCTTTAATCTAACCAACTCAAACTGTAAATTTTGTTAAAATGCTCATTTGACCCACCATTTTGATTAATGTTAGGTGGCTTACTTGCTAGAATTGAAAAAGTTGTATGGGTCAGACCTCACTAAGGATGAACCCCTGTTTTTATCCATCTGCTTCTTTAACTCAGGCTTCTTAATTTGGTCTCTTTTTATTATTTGTATTTTCATACACTTTTATATGTTCTGTTGCTATGTTTAGCTTCATGGATGTGGCTTCTTTGAACCAACAACGGTGAAGGTGAAGCATATTGTAGTTTCATACTAAATTTATTTGGGCTGCGTTATAAGCTATTGCAAATAAGGTCTGGATCATACATCATTTTATGCACATACATGTAAGTTTTAACTCAATCACTTACCTCCTCTTTGTGTGTGTGTCTTTTTTAATGGTACTTTTGTCACATCAACGTATAGTGCCTTTTTGTAGACTTTTCAAATCTTAAGTTCTACATTTACGTGTTACTAAATCACAAGATTTTTTGAAATTATTTAAAAAAAAAATAAGATAATGGCTTTGTATAATTTCTTTTTAATATCAAAAGTTTCTTTCTAAAGAAACCACGCATTTCGCTTAATGTATGAGACTAGAGACCAAAAATGATGGGTGAATTGTGACTTGTTTCCATAGTAAATATGTGTATATGGATTTAACAAGTTACTAGCAAAACCGAAAACCCGTATTACATGTTTCCATACAAATGGGCAGATATATAGTCATGCTTGAATCATAATTTTAGTTTTTTGTATCTCACCTATGAACATTACTCATAGTGAACATTGAATTGTAGTTTCTGTTAAAGCATGTATTTAATTTGCAGACGAAAATCGCATGTGATAAAGTTACATTTTACAAGAACCGATAGAAAAATCCATGAAATACATTTAGTAGGAATAGAATGATAAACCTTTAGTACATATGTAACTTATACAGGTTTTACAACCGGCGGATCACAACAAATAAGTCATTGTTATACAATTAAGATAATATATTGAAGATAGTTTTACTAAGGGTGTAATTGGTGTATAATATGTTCTCATATGATTTCATGTGTTTGAGTACTAAATCATATGTAGTGTTCTCTTATGTATGATTTGATTTATTATGTACAGGTTGTTTGTTGCAATAAGCAATTCAATATACTTGAACAAATATAGGACCACCCCATAAATTGCCACCACACAATATGTATATGGTATGAACAAGCTATTATCAATTACTAAAGCCTCGCGCACCGCCCGAGAGAGATACATCATAGTTTTATTGTTTATTTTCAGGAAGTTAATTACACTTAGTTTCATGAAATTATCCTCATAGATTTGTAGTTTTTTCCACTATAGGTTATGCAGAAGTTTGCATATATTTGTTATAGTATTGAAGTTATGCAATCATGAAACTCTTGTTAGTCTCTACATGCGAAACTGATTTTAGAGATTATATATGCAATCTACTGATTCTTTTATTCATAACCAGTATCAGAACTTAAAATAACAACCACTCGTGCATCATTTTGTTAAACGTGTTGTTGTTGGATTGGTTTATATGTTTTATGATGTTTATATATGTTGTTTGATGCTTATATTCCCAGAACAAATGTCCAAAGCTCATGTAGGATATGATCCTCACAATCTAAGAAAGATCCTGGATGATGTTTATATCTTCGGTGACTTGCATTTTCTGTCAAAAAGTAACTACAAGAGGGATTTATCGAGCTAAGCTACATCAAACTGGAGGTGACAGAAATGCAAAAGCATGCTAGAAGTATCCAAGATGAAGTTAAAGAAGAATTGATTTTGAATGTTTGATATTGGCTTTTTAACTTTTGGTTGTATGGAATGATTTTAAGATTTTGGTAAAGTTTTGATGTTTTGTTTGATTATATATGTTAATGACTTTGGCAGATATAATTTAGTTTTGTTCTTTCTAAAATAATTTTTATATTTTTTTCTGCAGTTTATTCGCATATAATCAATTTTTTTTAATTTTAAAACAAAGTGTGTCGCAAATGTGTAGCAGAATGTAAAAGCTAGGTGTCGGAGATGTGTCACAAAACACATAATCAATTAACAATTATACACATAAGGATGTGTCGCAGATGTGTAGTAAATACCATCACCAGGCGTCGCATAATGGTTGTCTTAAGGTTTCGACATAATGGTTTATCACTATAGTTATTTTACCATTACTTTTATTTTTTTACAACTTTTTAGAAATTATAAAGATGATCAAACTTGTTACAACAAAAGATGTGCGAAGACTTTTATAAAGATGAACTTTTTTCCCAAACTAGTGTAATTAGAAAAATTATATACAAAATAGGTGTAGTTAAAAAAATATTTACCAAAATAAGTATTTTGTTATATTTCTTTATTTCAATTAATTTATTATAGTTTTTCTCACTACTAAACTTAATGGGTAAATTTTTCATTAAATTGCTATGACTTTATTATATTTCTTTTAATTTAATTAAATACTTTTTAATCACTTTTATTTATTTAAAAATAGAATCACTTGTATATATGCATTAATTTAAGTTTGTTTTGAAAAACTTACTCAAACAAATTAAACTCCGTCATATAGTAAATCGAAATATATTATTTTATTTTTCTTATTATTACACTAGTTTAGTGCCCGCGTTACGTTCGGGAGCACAACTCAAATGATGATTTTAAGGATATTCAAGGGGGCACAAATGGTTCTAATTATTTTTTAGACAAAACTGTGGTAAAACCGAAACATAAGATTTATTTTTAAACAAATATTTATTTAGTATAGCATTATTATACCTAAATTAAAGAGAAATTAAATGTTTGGTTTTAGGGTGTAGTTTTTTTTAAAGTTTGTTAAAAAAAGTTTGTATAAAATTTTTGAGGTATTTAAATGTATGTTATTAATAATTTTATCCCAAGTTTTATTTTTATGCCCTATCAAATACAAATCGACCTATGTACACCTCTATTAGGAGAGGGTTGAAAATGTAACTATTTTAAATTCACCTAAAGTTATTGAACTAACATGTAGTTATTGTTATCATAATCTATTTTATATACATATTTAAATAAAAAATGAGAAAAACTCTCAAAGGATGCCACATAAGCGAGAAGCCCCTTAAAAGATGACACATAAGCAAAATTGATTTTGCTTTATTATATTAGAGATATATTTTAACCGTTAAGCAACTATATATTAATACTAATACTATTTGTTAACTCATTAACTACTTACTAATCGATGTTAATTATTAAAATATATAAAAGCATCCGTATTTAAAAATGTTATTGTTTTTTTATTAAAAAATATTGTAATATCATAAATTAACGTAACACGTGTAACTAAGTCATAAATATGTCGTAATAACTACACGCTAAAGACACCTAAGTAAATAAAAAGTCATAACTTAGCAAAACGTAGAGTATAGAAAAATTGAATATAAAATTAGGATCTAAGGTAATTTGGAATTCTTGGGTTACGATTGAGATTTGGGGTTTTTCGGTAAATGATTAGAAATATATAAATTGATTTGGACATGCATAAGTAAAAAAAATAGTAATGATAATAACAATAGTTTTTTTTTATAATAATCATAATAATAGAATTGTATTGCAAACGATAAATAACTCAAATAATATATTATTCCAATTAATTATTTGACGTCAAGAATATATTGACGTCGAGAATATATTATATACACAAAAAATACTCTAAAATATTTAACAACATTTTTAAAGTATTTAACTGTCTTATACAAAAGTCTATATTTATAAACTATTATATATAAAACCTTTATATATTTTAGAAGTATAAAAATACATTTTATAGTATTTTTAAAGTATCTGTAAAAATTAAATTTATAAAACTTGATTTATACAAAATCATGGTTTTATGTATTTGATAACGTTTTGACATTTTGCAATATATATGATATAAGGATTAGTATTTAGATTATGAAAATTAGTAAAAATAAGCTTAAAAAGATAAATAAGAAGATATAGTGGTGACCAGGTTCGAATCCTAGTCACCTGGTTCAGGTGGCCTCCTCTTTACCATTCGCGATAGACACATTTTTTGCTAAGAAATGGTTTAGAAATCGTATAAAATTATAACAATTGAATATCCCCAATTCCTCAATCAAGAACAAACCCTAAATCTTAAATTAAATCCAAATAAATCAAGATATGAACAAATTGATAGAGGGCTTTTGATCTATGATTAATGACGAGTATTTTATCCTATTTTACTTAATTGATTGATAGCGAATTGAATCGAAGAGGGTGAAGAATAATAGCACATGGTTTGAGATTTAAATTGATAGCTTGAAGCTGTTAAAGTACAATTAGACTTTCATACTTACTCTTCAAGATGAGATGAATGAAAGACCCAATGTAATTGCAAATAACAGCAAGGATTTGGCGTCGACACGGTTGATGAACAAATGATGAACCCTAAAATTTGGGAATTATGCTTTCGAGTGATTAAAGTGCAATTGGTTGAGCAGAGAGTGAGAATGGTATCGATGGAGTGTTTTGCACAATGAATCGGCTCACAATTTCAGTTACAATAGCATAAATGAGACAATTTTTCTGGGTTTGATTAAATTCATTTGATTGGTAACTTTAACAGCCGTTAATCTTGAATTGAATGTGTAGGTTAAACTCGAAATCACTAATGAAATGGTTACATTCATTAAATTTGATTAATTACGCGTTAATTTGAAGATTCATTAATTGGTTGTTTATGAAACGGTTTTGGAAATCAATTGCAACTAGAAATAGGTTGATTATTTGATGATTAAATGGTTGCTATGGATTCGAAACTCACTAAGGAGCATTTTACTGTGTTTTGATTGAGTCAAAATGTAATGCGTTTTTGGGGTTGACTGAGCATCGTCGTATTCCGGCCAAAGTGGCCGGAATTTGCTCACCGGAAAAGCCGAAAGAAAAGGGGGGAAGGAAGGGTTGGATGAATTAATTAAATATTTACACTTTAGCTCTTTATGTTTGATACTATTATTACTATTTTCAATTTAAAACTTTAAAACAAGTTTTAAAACTTGTAACTTTCAACCCAAAGTTAATTTAAATGTTAATTTAATCAACTAACTTAATCGAGATAACTTGTAATGTTTATTAATTTGACTTTTTTATATATTTACTTTGTTTTTGACGTTGAATGATTATTTTTAAATTTAATAGTAATAAACTTGATATTTTTCTATATAAATTCTTTTATAAATTATTTATATATTTTGGAATTAATCTTTATAAATATAGTAACTAAATAGATATACTTTAGTTATTGAATCGTAGTATATTCGATCGCTTATATTGATGACGGGAAAACATGGAATTCGAACTATTCATTTATATTAATAACGAAACGTTACATCTCCAATTGATTAAATCCAAATAAATAGAAACAACACAATGGATTCGGGTTCGAGTCGGGTATTCGGTTCGGGCTTGGGGCAGATATCACAAAAACCATATGATATCCGCCAATTTTTGGGATTAGTGGGTTATTACCGTAGATTTATCGAAGGGGTTCAAAAGACGCCCAACCGTTGATAGCCCTCACTCATAAAGGAATTGTATATAAATGGGTTGAAAATAAAGAAAAATCTTTTCCAACTTTCAAAAATAAACATTGTAGTTCTCTAATCTTATCTCTTCCAGAAGGCACCGATGACTTCGTTGGGTATTTTGATGCTTTAATTCAGGGTCTCGGATGTGCTCTGATGCAATGAGACAAAGTTATTGCTTATGCTTCCTTATAGTTGAAAGTGCATGAAAAGAGGGTGTGACAAATAATTATTCAAAATCTACTTCAAAAGACTTTACAAAGTCATAGTCAAAGCCCCCAAGTCTCGTCTATAACTATAATACCTAAATTACCTTAGATTCTAAGACAGGTTATCTAACCCTAAGATAACTCTCCTTAGTTTGAATTTCCGAGGAGTTACCGGTGTCTAGACTTGTTCGAATCACTATTCATCTACACATTTCACGTGTGAGTATTCCATACCTCTTTTTCAATGTTTTATACTTTGGGATGAATTATGTGACCTATATTTATATTATTTATTCATCTTTTGAATCTTATTTTTAATTTTATTTTCTTTATTCACTTTTACTCATTATATTCAATTTATTCAATTCACGTTATGTTTTTTATTTGTATTATTTGCTCATATATAATAGATATTATTCAAGCCACAGTAATCAATGATAGATTTGTTGTCCTGACAAATCCACCCCACATATTCATGCTTTTGCTTAGTGCGTGATTGAGAACCCGTTATATTCATAATGGCTTAATTTATGTGATTTTAAATGTATTCATTCATTTAGTGTTTGATTATTTATTGTTTGTCTTATGTGAAACACTTTGCAATTTATAGTATTAATACGACATGTGTATTGAAATTTTTAATCATTGTCATTATATATACTCAAAAGTCAATTCTATGAATGCTGACCAGTTAAATTAAATAGCTGACATACATTTTTCATATGTTTTAGACTTTTAGGTCATGCTACTTAGACGTATACTTCAAGAATCATTTATCTAGGATCATCGACCTAGTTAATCATTGAATCTAAAAAGACTTTGTTTTTATCTATTATGTTTGAATTTACTTGGATTATGAAATACATTTACTGTTACTTGAAAATTACTAAAATGAATTTTAATATTATTGTAACCGTTTAAGTACCATGAGTTACTAACAATCATTCACTCGTCTGCTTCGAGGATTTCACTATCGGTTGAGGTATGTTTAAGTACCATGAGTTACTAACAATCATTCACTTGTTTTTTGCTTTTTTTTACTTTATCTTGCAATATTCAACCGCTGAATTATATCTAAGAAACTTGTGTATAACGATCAATCTCGGTTGTTGGAATAATATGTGAAAATGAGTTTTCACATGAGAAAATGAGTTTTTCATATGAGATAATAAGATTTTGTCTTTTTCCCTTTTGGTGGATTGTTGAATATTTCGTAATAACACAAAATTACGAAAAATACAAAATAATAAATTATTTTGTGCTATAAGGTTGAGGTTAATGTGTGTTTCAACTAATTATTTGTGTTGAATATATGTTTCAACTCTTAATTATGTTGAATATGTGTTTCAACTCATGTTTATGGACAATGAATGAGGTGTTTCAACTCTTTTTTGACCAATAAATACCAATGTGAAATGGTTGAAAACACACAAAACAATACCAATGAACTCCAACTCTGAAGTTCTCTAAGTTTTTTTATCTCAAAACTTTCCAACATATAGTTCATCTTCGTCATATCTTTTCTTTAAGGTGTAATTCAGGTTCTTGAGTCCACCTCAGCAGTACAAACTGTTTCGGTTGTTGTATCCTGGGAAAAAAACGAGTTCTCTTAGGAGACTTAATCTTTGTTTTAAGGGACCTGTGTTGAACATGAATCCTCAGCCATTTTTTTTATTTGTCATACTCTCATTTTAAATTTCTTGCATTTACTTTATTTCAATTGTATTCGTATTGTAATTTACCGTTTTCTTTATTTTATTGTATAGTTTTAATTAATAGAATTGTTCTATTATTATTATTATTATTATTATTATTTTACGAACGATATTCATACACAATCATCAATCCATATATCACACCAAAATCTGATTTTGTCCCTATTCCTAAGTTTTCCACATATGCTTTTTCCAATATCAATAGATAGAGACACTAAGTCTACTTATTGATAGTATATTTTTCCATGTGCCAGCAATTTCCATACGTAACGGGATAGCATTGAATGATCTCGGGTTATTGTGTATTGCTCCAATTACTTTTAGCCATAAACAATTTGTGTCGATTTTTTTTCATCCATTTTCTAAGCATAGCAAGGTTCGTTGATCTAAGAGACCCAATCCCCAAACCCCTCATCTCTTTAGGAGCCATTATTCTATTCCAATTTATCCAATGCATTTTGAAACCCGAACTCAAATCGACCCATTAAAATATCTTTATAATCCGTTCAAGGGCTTCAATGACATGTAGCAGAGCCTGGAATAGTGAGAAGTAGTAGATGGATAAACTCTGAAGAATAATATTTAAAAGTGTAATCCTTGCCCCGATTGATTTTGTTTATGAAAACTTAATTTCTTTGTTGAGTAAATTACGTTTCGTACACCTAAGTTTTGAAAAAAATAACCATCTAAAACCTAAAGTTTAAAACTGTTTACTTGCACTCTAGTTTTTCATTTTTTTCATCTATTTGTGTCCAACTGACTAACGGTGTTAAGTTTTTTTGTTATTTTCGAGTTAATGACATTAATGTGGCATCGGCCCCGAATCCGAATGCCCGACTCGAACACGAAATTATTTATCTTTTGTTTCATTCGTATTTATTTATTTTTTCTGAAAATGTAACGTTCATCATTATTACTCTAAAAGAAGATATCGGATTCTAGGTTATTTACATCTTAATTAATCGATCGTATTTATTTTGAAAAATATCTACATGTATTAAATAATTACAAATTATAATAATAAGTCTCAAAATATATTTTACAAAAGAGATTTTATAAAAATTTTTTAAACAAAAACGCTCCCAAGTCTAAATATAGCATTCCAACATAAAAAACGTGCTAAAAATATAAAAAACGTCAAACCTATAAACATTACGAGTTAATTAATTAAGTTTGTTAGTTAAAAACAAGTATTTAATTAACTTTGGGCCAAAACTGTAACTTTTAAAACTTGAATTAAAAGTTAATTAATCAAAATTAAACCAAACTGAAACTTGAGGGACTGTTTGTGTAAAATTTCTTTAACCCACCGCCCCTCGCCAAACCCCCTGTGTTTCCGGCCTCATACTTCCGGCCACCTTGCCGGAAAATCGTTTACTCCGACGAAGCTGTTTTCACTCGATTTTGACACTTCTAACTCAATCCAAGCTATATAAAATAACCACTAGCAAGATTCGAACCCCCTGGGTCTAAATACCTAAAAAGCGGTTTTGGATTGAATACGCGAAATTGATGGTGTTAGTCAAATTTGTAATCGACAACTTCCAAAATTAGTCCGGTAATTAGAAATCAATAAACTAAATTACATTCTGACCTTTCTATTCGATCGACTAACATATTTATTTCACCATAACAGCCTCTTTTATCCTGCAATAATCGAATCAAACACCAAAAAAAAAAAAAACATAGTCGATTTCCACCCTCTGAGCATCATTCTGGTAATTCTTTTACTCGTTTAATCCTCTCGACCATCTACAACTCCCTAATCCATCAATTTCATTTTATTTGATCCCAGATTCAAAAAAAAATTCCTCAAGAACAGTCAAGCCATTTCCTTTCTGAATATGTACCAATTCATTAAGTTCCAAGTAGGTTTAATACATCAATCTATTCGCGAATTCATGGGGATCAAAAGCCCTATGATCAATTGGGGATTGATTAACCAAATCAAAGTGGATTGGAGATTTCTTGTTTTTCTAGGGTTTGTGTTAAAAATGGGTGCTGATAACTTATAAAAGATAAAGCAATTAAAAATCAACCAAAATACAAAAAACTCCATTTGGTTCAGTGGTGGAGTTTCTTGTTCGTGGACGGTTTGGTCATGGGTTCGATGTTAGGGCTCGTTCCGTGTTTAAGATTTACTTTGTTCTTATTTTGTACTAGTTTGTACAGTTTAGGGTTAATTTTATATTTTCCCTAAGTAGTGATGTATGAAGCATGTTGCTAGTGTGCGTTAGAGAGAGGGTCTAGATCACCAATACACCAAAGAGAGAGAAACCGAGTGTGTGTGATTGATTGTATTCTCCTGCACTTTGTACTGCAACGATTTTGTTTTGATCATCCATACAAGAGAATTATTTAGTAATGAATTGTGTTGTTGATTGAGTTGTTGTTTTCGTACTTAGATCGTTCTGACTTGTGGCAGTATCGATCCAATTGAACCTATCAATTGGTATCAGAGCTGTTGGTACTGTGTGTTCTTCGCTATTCATCAAGCAAAAACACATCAATACTGCTCAAATCATGATCTGAATGATCTGTTGCTGTTTTTAGATCTGATTCATCATCGTAATCATTTATAATTCACAACAATTGTACAGATTCCATCTAATTTCATCAGATCTAAGGAATTAAGAAGAAAAGTAAAGTTTACTGTTCGATCGATTTTTCTCAAAATTCATAGAAAATTGATCATGTTTAAGATTGATTGATACTGAGGATTGATAATCGGTATAAATCACTGCCTGTGTGTGATTTTTGGATGATTTGGACAAGTTTTGTTAAAATTCAGTAAAATTTGTATGAAGATGTTGATGAACATGATGAACAGGATGAAGATGTACTAGACGGGTGATTAATTTTGACTTAGACAAAAATTTTGGACTTAGTTTTGTGAACAATTAGGTCCTGTGCAGACGTGTGAAGTAATTTTGTCTAGACGGGTGAAGAATTTTCAAGTAAAATATGTGTACTGTTGTGCCGGGTGAACAACTGTACAGCCAGGTGAAAAACATTTTACCTGTGTTGTAAACTATTCAGCCGGGTGATCAACTTTCTACATAGCCGGGTCATCTTGTTACTGTTCAGCCAGGTCATCATTTTTCTGCCGTGTCAAGTTCTAGCCGTGTGAAAATTGATACTATTCAGTCGGGTGACATTGTTCAAGCCGTGCGACTATTCAGTCGGGTGACATTCATCAAGCCGTGCGACTATTCAGTCGGGTGACATTGTTTAGCTGCGTGAAGATTTTTATTGTTTGAAGACTTGCAACTGTTCATACGTGTAACTTCATACTTGTACTGTTCAGCCGGGTGAAGAAGAAAAATCTCTCTTCAGCCGTATGATTTGTTTTGTTACTTCAAACTTTATTGTCTTAATTTGTTACTGTTTAGTCACATCAACTTTTATTTCTTTACTTAACAATTAGTTTTTATTTTAAAATTTTAATTGTTTCTTTTCAAAAAATCAACAAAAACACAAAAAACATTTTCTTTTAAATTTAAAATGGCACCTATTGATGATTCAGATAATCGTGTACTGAGGTTAGTTAACCGTGCAGATTTCAAGAACTGGACAATCAGATTGAAACACCATCTATGCTCTATTGATAATGATTTGTGGAAGTCTATTGATAAAGGTCCTCATATTCCTACTCAGACTGCTCCTGACAGTGCAAGCACTTACACAAAAGATTCAACTGAACCGTATCCTGAAGATAATCTACAAGGTGAAGACTTACAAAAGGTCAAGAATGACAGTAATGCTTATTCTTTAATGTGTAAAGGGCTACCACTTCAAGTGTTGTCAAGACTGGATGCTTATCAAACTGGCTACACATTATTCAAAGCATTGAAATCAATTTGTGAAGGAGGAGAACAGTTAAGAAGTCTCAAGAAGCAGAAACTGAAGAGACAATTAGAACTGTTTGAGCATATTTCTGGAGAATCTGTACACCAGATGATGAATAGATTTGTGCATCTAACAACTGAGATGACAAATGTTGGTGTCAAGACAGATCTTCAAGACTTGAATGATAGATTATTGTGTGCTCTTCCATCCTCATGGAAACAAACAGTAAGTTTGCTGAGGCATACAGAAAAGTTTCCAATGGACTTAGATCTTCTTATAGCAAAGATTGAAGAAGTTGAAATCGATGAAAGTTCAAGAAATACTGACAGATAAAGTTCTCATGCTCAGTATAAGTTTGTGGTGAATCCTTCAAATACAGTTGAGAATGTTTTTCTTGCTCAAGATGCTATCAAATATGATGATGAGGGTGATTTGTTTGTTAGTGCTAGCTTTTACATTGATTCGTTGTATCAATCAAGTTCTCCACCAACAGTTCAAGTTCAGCCAATGAAATCTCAAGCAGAAAATCAAAGTTCAAGTTCAACAGTTCAAGCAAAAGTAAAAGATGTCATGAACATCTTACAAGATGATGAGACTAAGAATGCTTTCACTGCATTCATGACAAGCTTTCAAGCTTATCAGGGAAGTCATTTGACTCAATTAGATGTTGTTCTTCAAGACCTATTTGAAATGGATCCTGATGACGTTGAAGAGATGGACTTAAATTGGCAAATGGTTATGGTTGCATACCGAACTCAGAAACATGCGTATGTTAACCGTAGTTACAAGCCAAATGCAAACAAGACCGTTGCTTTTGACAAGTCAAAGGCTAGATGCTTCAATTGCAACTGCTATGGTCATTTTTCGACGGAATGTAAAGCTCCTAAGAATCAGAATTATAATGGTCAAGCGAGTTCAAGTAGACAGAATCAGCATCAAGGTCAAAGTCAGAATTCACAACAGGCTTCAAGCTATCGGAACAGAAATCAACGATTCATTCCAAAACCATATCAAAGTCTTTCAATGCCAGAACTGAAAGATGAAGGTAAAAATCCTGAAGATCAGAATAAAGCGCTAGTGGTTAGTGTCAAAGACGGATACGACTGGAGTGCTTATGCGGAACAATTTACAGCTGATCTTACTTCAAGTTTGGCACTTGTTTGTGAAATTAAGGAAGAAGACTGGTCTGAAGAAGGGGATTTTCAAGTGATTAATGATGTCAGTGAAGATTCAGAAGAGTATGATTGGAGTGCAAAGTTAGATCCAACTGAAGAATCTGAATCAGAGATTGCTCTTATGGCTACATCAGAAGAGTCTTTCTCATCTGCTGAGTCAAATCAACCAAAGGTTAGTATCGAATTACCCCCTAATTATGTTCCTATGCCAGATGATGTGAAGAACGGGTTATGTTCTGAAGAATGTTTCAAACAGGTGGAACATTATCGAAATCATTCATTTAAATTGGTGATAAATTAAGTAAACATGAAAAACTTCATGAACAACTTAAAATTGACCACAAAATTTCTGATGATAAGATATTGTCACTTAAAGATTCATGGAACAAAACCTTGAAAGAACTGGAACTTGTAACCAAACAATTAGAAGAAATGACAAAGATCTTTGAACAAGAAAAAGTTGCACATGCTGTAACACAAGTTGAATTGTCAAAAGTGAGAAGTTGTAAAACAATGCTACAACAACTGGTAAGTGAAAGAGGAAACAAAAACAAAACAGGGTTGGGTTTTACACATAAACCAATGCCTAAATCAATCACAAGCACTTTACCAGAAAACTTCAATGAATTTGATCATTCACCAGAAAACGAACAAAGATTCAAAGAAATTCAAAGAAGTAAATCTGAATCCGCAGGATCTGAAGTGTTGATGGAAAGTTTGAAAGAAGATGAAAGTGTGACTGGTGAAGCTGATGACGAAGCTAGTGACAAATCTGATCCTTTTCTGGTGCAAGTTGTTGAATATCCAGAACTGAATGCGAAACCAGAAAAGCCGGTGAAGGATGAAGCAGAATTCTCGGGATACAACGATCCAGAATACATCAAGTGGAAAAAGGAGCAGAAAATTCGTGTTGCTGATCAGTTGGTTCAAAAGGAAACAGTGAAGAAGAATGACGTTTCAAAAGCTAAGGTGCATAAACCGAAATTGTTAAACAATCAATCTGAAATGAAACAGTCAAAAGTTAAAAAGGTCATAACATCAAATGACAATACCAAAGGTAACAAAGCTCAATCTGTTACAGCTGTATTCGTAAAACCTGTGAAAAAAAGTGTCAAAAATTAAACCAATCAAGTTTGTGTCAGCAGGAACTTTTGATATGAATTCATCTCATGGTAACCAAATAAATTCTAAGATCAAATCTAACTCTGGTATGAAATCAGGTTCAGGTCCTAAGACTTCCGCTGTCAATGATAAAAGATTTGAATCCAAGAAGGTCACTAAGCAGGATGTTCCAAAATCAAATCATGTTCCCAAAGCAAACACACAATTTGATAACAAGAAATCAAAGTCACAACCACAATCTCCACAAAAGAACCTAGTTAACTTTAAAACAAACAAGTTTGTTAATGAATCACATGTTGGTTCAACATCAAAAGTTAACAGTAGGCTCTTTAAGATCAATAAGAAACATTGTGAGATTTGTGATCGTTATAACCATGCTACTGCTGAGTGTTTTTTTAACAGGTACTGCGATTACTGTGATAAAAGAAATCACTCTTCAGAAGAATGTTTTTATAACAAGTTTTTGTGATATTTGTGAAAGGAGAAATCATGATACTGCAGATTGTTTCTTTCGGAAAACCTCATCAAGAGAAATGACTCGTTTTCCAAATTTTTTAAGAAATCAATCTGTTGGTTTTCAAAAAAAACAAATCAAAGTCATGCTCTTGATTCGAGACCTTTCTAAAGAATCAATTCTGGTTTTGATGAGACTTCATCAATAAACTTTCAGGTTAACAGATTCACACCAAGAGCTTAGATGGTTCGAAATCAAAGAAATGAAAACAACTGTGATCCTAAGTTAGAGGAAAGGTTTTCAGCTTTAAGAAGAAAGCAAATAAACCAAGCCAGTGGCAGAAACAATTTTCATCCAATTCTCTCAAATGAATCAAATTTTAATAACTTACATTATTAGCAAGTTACTGTTAAAGATAGATTCGGAAAACCCAAGACCATGTGGGCCTGGGTTGACCAAACTAACTGAGTAATTGTTGAAATGCAGGTGCGCCCTCGAAGACCTGTCAACTCATGGTTTGTTGATAGTGGGTGCAGCCGGCATATGACAGGCAATCATGCCTTGCTTTAGGATTTTAAGCAAAAGAATGGTACTCATGTTGCATTTAGAGGAGACGCTGGTGGAAAAATCACTGGTGAAGGAACTGTGTCAAATGGGATTATTAGCTTTGATAAAGTCAACTACTGTGCCCAGTTGAACTTTAATTTGCTAAGTGTATCTCAAATTTGTGACAAATCGTATTCAACATTATTTGAGGATTCTTTTTGTTACATACTCAAACCAGGTTTTAAGATTGACCATGAGTGGGTTGTGTGACACCCCGCCCGGCGGCGGAAACACCGGGCTGTCATTGGAATTGGATATCAATAGTAAACAAAGCACATGGTATTTATTTATTAAGTTTAATAATGATGTAGTAAGTTTAGTACATGAGTCTTAAATGGATACGACAAAAGTAATAAAAACGAAACAATAACTGCAATTGTCTGATTTGTTATTCTAGGTCCAAGGCAATCCTATGTCTTGGCAAAAACAGCAAAATAATCATAAGCATCACCTGAAACATGCTAAAATAAAGTTAGCTATTTAAAGCTAGTGAGTAAACCACAAATTGATACATAGTAATACAGAAAATCTGAGATCATCATAATATGTTGCGCAAGCTTACATGCATAGCTATTTCAAATCATTCTCGACCATGACCCCTTGCACACACATTGTAAACCATAATCGTAACATAACTTGTAGCCATTTATCATGAGGAACCAACTCATGTATTAATTACTGATAACTTTTAAGCAACCGTCACTTAACAGTCTTAATATTTAAGTTATCAATAATTATTTAGAAACTTAGGGACATGGCATAATAATAGCAACTTGTATCATTGTATAGCAACTTGTAACATCGAATCGCAACTTGTAACATTGTAATTGTATGGGCGGGTTTAAATCACCTATCATTGTTGTACATGTAGGTGGGTTTGTCAGACCATTAGCGCTAACATTGTACCGCTGGGATTACAAAGTAATAATACCACATTAAACTAACATATTTTATGATCTCTGTTGGAAAGTAAAATAAAAAATGGAAAACATTGTATTGTAATAGAACACGTTTCAGCCCCAAAATGTAAAAGTAAAAAGGGGAGTGAGTTTACTCACCTTGAAACTCAAGCACGAAACAAATAGTAAATGGTTCTGAATTGAAATGAGGATCGTCAAAATATTAGAATCACCTAATTAAATGACAATCCTAACTTAGTAAAACATATTATATAGAAACTAGCATTGGAAAAATAAAAGTCAACGGGAACTGGGTTTCTAGGGTTTCAGATTGGGATTTGGGGGTTTTTCGTTAGACGACTAAAAATATATAAACTCGTTTATTTCGAATGATAGCAATAGAAATAATAATTATTTTGATAAATAATAGAAACTTCAATTAGATATTTTTAATAATTTACGTAATGTCAAAATATATTATATACTTAGAAATACTTTTATAACGTTTATATAATTTTGAAATAGATAAAAGTCTATACAAAAACCTTATTTGTATAACATTTATAAAATTTAATTTATACAAAATCGTGGTTTTATAAAACTTATAAAATTTTGACAAGTTACATTTTTATATATGAAAAGGGTTAGGATTTATATTATGTATACTAGTTAAAATTAATAAAATGTATTAAAATCAATAAAAATAAAGGGTTTGGGGAGCCTGGGTTCGAACCAGGGTCACCTAGATCACCATCACTGGTACAAACCAGACACGCTATGTTTCATTGTTGTTTAAAAAATGGATCAGAAATGGTTTTTAACAAGTTTTAGATAAAACCCCCATTTAACACATAAACCCTAGAACACAATCCTCAAATTGCATCAGAATCACATAACGAAATTTGAAATTGATAGAGGGGTTTTGATCTACACATGATAAGGCACGTTTTATGTATAAAAACTTACTCGTTTGGTGATGAATTGAATCAAGAGATGAAGAACAAGGAGCGACGGTTTAAAGAATCAAACTTCGATTTTTGGTGTTTTCGAGTGAAATTGAGATTACAGGGAGAAATATCGAGCAGAGATAAGTGAATATGTCGAAAGAATTGGATTATGGTTTGGTAAAAACAGTCGAACGGGTCTCGGTTTGATTACGGGATAAATGAGATTAATTGGTGTTTAATTTGTTGTTTTATTTCAATTGAACGTTACCAGCAGATTCTAAACGTTGTAATCGTCGTTTTAGTTATTTCATTTTGTTGGATTTATGCGTTTTGGTCGATTTAGTTAAGTGGGTTTAATGGGTTATAAGTTTACGGTTTTAAAACGGGAAATTAAGTGGCCAATTGATGTTTAAACAGAGATTTGGGGTTCGAAACATCCCTAGGAGATGATTAGGACGATTTTTATATGTTTTAATTGGGTTAAAAGTGGTTAAAAATGCGTGTTTGATGCTCGCCGGAAAACGGCGCCGGTGGCCGGAGTTGCCACCGGAATCAGGGCTGGGGAAGAGGGGACGAAGTGGTTTGGGTAATTATTAATTTACAAATCCGGTCCCTCATGTTATAACTTGCTAATAGTTGAGTTATAAACTTTTAAAATAAGTTTCAACTTTGACAGTTTTGGCACAAAGTTAAATAAATACCTATTTCAACTAACTAACTTAACTACGTTGACTCGTAATGTTTGTATAAATGACGTTTTTGAATGATTATATTGTGGTTGACATTAAATAATTATTTCGAGACTTTGATAGTATTTTTAATAATCTTTATTAAAACTCTTTTATAAAATACAATATATATATATAATGTATGTATATACTTTGAAAATTATATACTTGTTTTTTAGTATTTAATTTGGTAGACGTTGCATAATGATTTGGTCGTTATATATTAAAGACGAGAATGACGTTAGGCTCGACATATTTATATATATATATATTTAAAAACGAAGCGTTACATTTAAAAGGATAAGTACGAGTACATTAAAGATGGATAATCTCGGGTTCGAGTCGGGCATTCGGGTTCGGGTTCGGGGTAGATGTCACAGGTTGTTGTTAAAGCTCTAAGAGATCGAGACGTGTACAAACTTGATATGTCTCAGATTGATGCTGAAACCGAAACCACATGCCTCATTGCTCATGCATCAAATGATGAGAGTCAGCTATGGCATAGACGGCTGAGCCATTCAAACTTCAGAAACATGAACAAACTGGTGACTGGAAATCATGTTGTGGGAATACCTTCAAAGAAATTCTCAACAACTGATCTCTGTCCAGCATGTTTGAAAGGAAAACAGCACCGAATGTCTTTTAAGTCCAAGCTAGAAAACTCCATTTCAAAACCATTATAGATGCTACATATGGATCTTTTTGGACCAACAAATTTGCAAAGCATCGGAAAGAAATCTTATTGTTTAGTCATCATCGATGATTTTACTAGATTTTCTTGGGTTTATTTCTTGGATGTTAAATCTGAAACTGCTGAGTTGTTAAAAGAATTCATTATCAAAGTTGAAATCAGTTAAAATCTAAAGTAAAAATCTTGAGAAGTGATAATGGAACCGAGTTTAAAAATGCCAATGTAGACACGTTTTGTGCAGAAAAAGGAATTGCGCGTCAATTTAATGCTCCAAGAACTCCTCAACAGAATGGAGTCGCAGAAAGGAAAAAATCGGACACAAATTGAAGCAGCGAGATCCATGCTCGCAGATGCTAAAATCCCTATCACATTCTGGGACGAAGCTATTGCTACTGCCTGCTTTGTGCAAAACAGGACTTTATTGGTTCAGGATAAACATAAAACATCTTATGAGTTATTGTTTGGAAGGAAACCGAATATTTCATATTTGAAAGCGTTTGGTTGTCCTGTGTCAATTTTAAATTTAAGTGATCATCTCGGTAAATTTGAGTCAAAATCCAACGATGGTTTCTTCTTAGGATACTCATCCGTTTCAAAAGCTTATCGAGTTTTTAACAGCAAAACAAATGTTGTTATTGAAACTATCAATGTTAAGTCTTTAGAAAATTCTTTTCTGTTAGTGGCTCATGGTCCCGAATGGTTATTTGATTTAGATTCGCTATCCAAATTTTTTAACTCTAACTTATTTGATTTTTCAGGAAAAACAAAGAAGAAATCAGGGACTTAGGATGTTTTAGTGATGATTCAGACAATGACGACGATAATGATCTCAATTCTGAGTATCCTTTCATGTCATTTCACAATCCTAAAATTGTATCTCAAAATCAAGACCAGGGTCCATCAGGTTCTCAAGAAGATCAAGAATCGAACAATCTTGAAGATGTCTTGAATCAGCAAAATTCTTCTAATGATGGTGGATCTGTTCATACTCAACCATCATCAGATCCGAATGTTGAAGTGGTTCCAGAAACATTTGATTATTTCATCAATTCACCTGAACAAGTTCATAATTTCACTCCGCATACTTCTACAAGTCTACAAGATCTACCGAATCTGAATCAGTCTAATCTGGAGACTCAAGTACAAGGTGAAGAAATTCCAACTCACCGTGTCCAAAGGAATCATCCTATCTCTCAGATTATAGGTCCTTTGAATCAAAGAACCATGAGAAGTCAGACTGAACATGCAATCGTTTGTCTTTATTCATGTTTTCTTTCTCAAGTGGTACTGAAGAACATTTCAGAGGCGTTGCAAGATAACAGTTGGATTAAAGCCATGCAAGAGGAGTTACTACAGTTCAGAAAACAAGAAGTTTGGAAATTAGTGGACTTACCTAAAGGAGAAAATGCTATTGGTACAAGATGGTTGTACAAGAACAAGCCAGATGAACGTGGCATTGTGGTCAGAAATAAAGCCAGACTAATTGCACAAGGTTACACTCAAGAAGAAGGTATTGACTACAAAGAAGTGTTTGCTCCGGTCGCTCGACTTGAAGCTATTCTTGTTTTTCTAGCTTATGCCTCATTCATGATATTCAAAGTGTACCAAATGGATGTTAAATGTGCATTTTTGTATGGACCAATTACCGATGATGTGTACGTCAGACAACCTCCAGGTTTCGAAGATCCTGAGTATCCACATCGTGTATACAAATTAAGCAAAGCTTTATATGGGCTACATCAAGCTCCAAGAATTTGGTACGAGACGTTATCTGAACATCTGGAACATGGTTTTTCAAGAGGTCAGATTGATCCAACTTTATTCATGAAGCGGGATAATGAAGATCTTTTATGTGTTCAAGTGTATGTTGATGATATCATCTTTGGATCAACAAGTTCATCCATGTGCAAAGAGTTCGAGGAAATTATGAAGTCCAGATTTCAGATAAGTTCAATGGGGGGGATTAATTTCTTTCTCAGATTGCAAGTAAAACAGTCAGCAGGCGGAATCTTTATCAACCAATCAAAGTTTGTTGAAAAGTTGCTGAAGAAGTTCAAGATGCAAGATTGTCAAACTATTAGAACTCCTTCTGATGTTAACTGCAAAATCCAACCTGATCCAAAAGGCAAATCTATTGATCAAACACTTTACAGATCAATGATCGGCTCGTTGATGTATCTCACTACATCAAGACCAAAAATCATGTATGTTGTATGTGTGTGTGCCAGATATCAGTCCGATCCTAAAGAGTCGCACCTGATTGCTGTCAAACGTATATTCAGATATCTTAAAGGGAAACCTAATCTCAGGTTATGGTATCCTTATGAAGGAAATTTTGAATTATATAGATATTCTGATAGTGACTTTGTTGGTTGTGCTCTTGACAGGAAATCGACCACAGGTGGATGTCAGTTTCTGGGTCCTCGCCTAGTCTCATGGCAATGCAAAAAGCAGACCAATGTTTTCGTATCCACTGTTGAAGCAGAGTACATCGCTGCATCTGCGGGATGTTCTCAAGTTTTATTGTTACAAAATTAATTGCTTGACTACGGGTTTAACTTTCTCAAAACTCCTATTTATATAGATAATACTGCTGCTATGTTCATTACTGCTAATCCTGTTCAACACTCAAAAACAAAACATATTGAAATTCAGTATCACTTTCTCAAAGACAACTCTGAAAAGGTTTAATAATTTTGATTAAAGTTCATACTGACAAACAACTGGCAGATCTTTTCACTAAACCATTTTTGTCCGTACGGTTTGAATTCTTAATTCAATCCATAGGGGTTAATCAACCATGATTAATTCTATTTTTATGAAAATCAAAATACAAAATCAGAAAATATAAAATCCAAAAATATAATAAGTCGATGTCAATTATTGATTCCTATGTCTTTTATTCTTGCATTGTGAATATGCATGAAAAAGAAAAAGAAAACAAAAGAAAGAAAAATCATGTCATAAGAATCTGAATTGCAAAACGTGAGAAATGATAGATACACTAGACATTATCAGTTACATCATTTTTAATAATAAAGACTGATAAGTGTAAATTGATGTGCGAGACAGCTCAGGCAATTAGACTGAAAAAGTAAGTTCATTGTTGACAAATCTAAACTTAATGATCTTTTGTTAAGTTCCATTGTTATACATATCTAAATATATATCTTTTGATGAACTTCTTGTGATGTTATTTGAACATAATCGGGTAACGATGCAATCTATTTAGTGCACCCACAGACTTGAATTCTCACACGAAGTCTCTTTTGAGCTTCAAGGTGCAGCAAAAGATTCCCAAAGATGGAACAAAAAGAGTCCCACATGTGGACCATCACCAATAAAATTCCAAAATGGAATTCAGAAGATTCTCAAGGGGAACAATAGGAAAAGAAAATTTCCAAAATGAAATTCAAAAGAAGTCCCAAAGTGGACCAAATTCAATTAGAATCCAAATTACACACTGTCTATGGTTGTAAGTGACCAGGTTTTTGTGCAACATGCATTCGGGTTGTTGTTGATGAGGAAATATGTTGACATATGTATACATGTGGGTCACATAAGTCATTTTAATCGAACCTTAATCTCATCATGATACTGACCAAGTAAGTGTGCCAACTCGAGCTAATTGATATGTTTTCATATCATCACTCAATCGAACATAAGTCAAATGTCTATTCAAAACTTGCAAAACATGTTCAGATGATGTATGGTATGATCTCACTGCGATATATTGATTCATTTCATTGCATATGTATTTATTTTAATGTGTGTGCTTTGTGTGTGCAGGCATGTGGATTCTTTATTGACACGTCGACATTCTTTTTAAACTTAAAATTTCAAGAAATTTCAAGTTTAGGGGGAGAAATAAATGAAGAAAAAGTGCAAAAATATATCAAAACTATCAAGAAATAAGTTGGAAAACACTTTTTATAAAAAAACCATGTGTTGAATGTAAGGGTCAAGTGGCTAATGAAAACAAATGTGTTGGTTATGATAAAAATGAACCTATAGTCTTGTGATTATTTTTTTTAACAAACAATGCTTCGGGATATAGAAATATTAGTGGTGCAAAATGTGCAAAACATGACTTTTGAGGAAATTAATGAAAAAAATGAAAAAGAAATTGTTTGTGTAAATTTTATTGGAATTTATTGGATTAAATTTGTTGCCCTAATCATGCTTGAAAATTAATTGCAAAACTCTAATAAGGATGTCTTGTCTAATTAATGTGTTAAGAATGATTGCAGGTGCAATAAATGCAGTTGAAAAGTCAACAGTCGAAGAAGTAATGAAAATTGTTTAAGCGTTGAAGAAAAAATCTATTACTGTGGAGCCGCATAATGTTTAACTAGTCGGGTGATGATGTTTCCAACTAGCCGGGTGATAGAAGCTTAACTTAGTAGGACAAATGAATTTATTGAATTATTAATTAACCTCCTATGGTTCCTACGTCTAGACAACCATTCAAAACACGAAAACAAGAGTTAACGATATTGATACGCAACCATACACAAAAGACATTTGCAAAGCTACGTAAGGCGATTTAACAAATAACACAATCCATTCATTCATTCAAAACACATCATAGAATATAAAAATCAAACTTTTATAAAATTACTAACTCGTTTTATCAACCAACCAAAACCAAGTTTAATCAAATAAACATTACCAATAGCAAACAACCTAGGTAACTAATAAGTTTAGTTCATAGTTAAAGTTAAAAACACAAAACAAGTCAAGGTAAATGTATTCATGAGCATAAATGACAAGAAATCAAAATAACGCATGCAAACACAAGTAGGTTGGATGAAAACTACCCGATCACAACCTCCGAGAACTGATTTCGTGCCCAAAACTCCAACTTCTTTGCTCTGAATTCGTCCGTTTCAGCCTCCAGATTCGTCCTATTAAAGCCGTCTTGCGCGTTCCCTTTTAAACTCGTCGAACTAGGTCAAAACAATGTTTTAGCGATAACTCAGGTAGGTGGCGGTACCGCGGCGTGGAGTACATTATGTGGCGGTACCGCAACCTACTTATTTTAACAGAAACTTCCACAACTTGTTTCGTCTCCCATTTTCAGCTCGTAACTCCGTTTCGCGTCCGGTTTTTTCCTACGTTCTTCTTTTCTCGCTCTCTTTTCAACCCTTCATAAACTTGGGACCTACAAAACACAAATGAATCACTAGTAGATAAAACTTAAAGAAAACTAATTGAAAAGACTCGAAAAAGGGTATAAACTCTACACGGGATAAACGTATAATTTGCGTTATATCAAATATCCCCACACTTAACCTTTTTCGTCCCTGAAAAAGCATAAACTTATCTTAGGGATTCAAGGTTAAAAAAATTCCAAAAACAAAAACTAAAAAAAAAAATACAATTACAACTCAAAACCCTTAATCTTTACTCAAACAAGTAACAGTGACTAAAACTTCAGTGATTTTTAATTAGAGTGGGACTCATAGTTAATATAAGATTTCCATGGTTTTATTGGTCGAGTCACCCCAACTTGACTTAAACCTTATAACTAATTGATTAAAAACATTTTAAGGCACAATCAACACTTAAGCAATTTCAATAACATTGTTTATTACACATTTCACAAGTGGCATAAAATAAACTCAATTTTCAATTTACTCCTAGCTAATGTTCCCCATTACAAGACATACCCCCGTTATCAAGCAATGTCCCAAAATTCATCACCATACGTGATTATGCACGAATTCATCTGTGGGCTTACATATGGCATGTCCCTTGTTGTGACACCCCGCCCGGCGGCGGAAACACCGGGCTGTCATTGGAATTGGATATCCATAGTAAACAAAGCACATGGTATTTATTTATTACGTTTAATAATGATATAGTAAGTTTAGAACATCAGTCTTAAATGGATACGACAAAAGTAATAAAACCGAAACAGTAAATGCAATCGTCCTTATTAATTAAACTAGGTCCAAGGCAATCCTATGTCTTGGCAAAAGCAGCAAAATAATCATAAGCATCACCTGAAATATGTGAAAATAAAGTTAGCTATTTAAAGCTAGTGAGTAAAACCCAAATTGAATAGTAATAGTATTGAAATCCGAGATCAACAAGATATGCTGCGCAATCCCATATGTATAGTAATTTTGTAATATTACTCGACCAGGACCCCTAGAATAGAATAGCACACCAACCACAATAGAAACCATAGTATCTCGTCTAGCCATTTGTCATGAGAACCACTCATGTAATAAATAATGATAACTTTTAATAACCGTCGTTTACCGTCTCGATATATAAGTCATCATTTAGCAATTTAGGGACATGGCATAGTATAGCATCATAGCATAGCAACATAGTATAGCAACATAGCATCTCGACATAGTAAACATGGAATTAGAAAGGCCGGGTTTAAATCACCTATCGATGTTGTACAAGCAGGTGGGTTTGTCAAACCATTAGCGCTAACATTGTACCGGTGGGATTACAAAGCAATAAAACTACTTTTAACTAACACATAAGATTGCATCAAGCGGCCAAACTAGATTAACATATTTGTATGATCTCTTTTAGAAAACGAATAGAAAACTCAATATAGTAAAAGACATATTTCAGCCCCAAAATAGTAAAATGGAAAAAGGGGAGTGAGTTTACTCACTTTGAAACGCTGGCACGAAACAGATAGCAATTAGTCAAAATAGAAACGAGGATCGTCAAAATATAGAATCACCTAATTAAATGACAATCCTAACTTAGCAAAACATAAAGTATAGAAACCTAGATTTTGAGTTAGGAATCTAAGGAACTTTGGGGATTCTAGGGTTTCAATTGGGATTTGGGGGTTTTTCGATAACCGGTTAGAAATATATTAATTGATTTTAAAGTAACGTCACAAGTAAAAGTAACGCTAGGTAAAATAGTTTTTATTATAATGATCATAGTATTATGTCGTAAATGATAATTAACTCAAATAATAAATTTATCCGATTAATTATTTGGTATCTTGAGTAAATTACATACACTAGAAATACTTTAAAACATTTACAATATTTTTAAAGTACTCAAAAGTCATATACCAATGTCAATATTTATAAACTATTATTTATAAAGACCTTTACATATTTAGAAGTATTAAAAATGTGTTCTTGTAGTACTTTTAAAGTATTAAAAGTATTTGTTAAATTTAATAAACTTCATTTATATAGAATCATGGTTTTGGGTATAGTTTATAAGGTTTAAGCATTTTATAAAGTATATAGCATACTTTTAGTTAAGTTAATTAGTAAAAATGCTAGAAATAGGATTAAAACAAAAATAATAGAAAGAGTGTAGCCCCTTGGACTCGAACCCGGGGCTGCACCTTCACAGAACAACACACTAACCAGTAGAACAGTATAAGTTTTTGTTGATTGAAATGGTTTTTATTTCTTTTCAAAGCTTAACACAGAAAACCCCCAATTTAACATAAACCCTAGAATCTACCATCACCCAATTGATCATGAATTCGATAGAGATACCACAATTAGTCAGAGGGCTTTTGATCTACACAGGATGAAGAGTATTTTATAGTAATAAACTTACCTGATTGGAGACGAATGGATACAACGAAGCACGATGAACAGAAACGGCCAAAAGGGATTCAAACTGATCGATTGAAGTAGTTAAATTGCAATTAAACTTCAAGATATCTCCATAGTGATTAGATGATTGAACATACATGGCCAATTACAGAAGAAAATCACGAGATGATGATGAACCAGATAGTTGCAGGTTGTGAAGAAGATGAAGAGCAATGGATTGATTTCGCGTATAACTTGTTTTCAATTGATATCACAGAGCATTTGCAGACGAGTGAAAGAGTAGACTGGTTATGATTACTGTTCTTAATTGATCATAATTTCGCAAGAGGCATTGAAGTTTCATTAGGCGTTACTTTGATTTGATTACGGATCATTATTCGAGTTTTGTTTTTAATTGATTACATACATTGATGCAATCAGGTTTTAGAGATGTGACAGATGGTTTTAATTTCAATTTTGAGCGTTATACCGACGAAGCAGAGGTTGGGTTTTGTAACGGCTTTGAAAACGATTACACTAACAATTGGTTGTTTCTTCGATGGTTTTGTAGGCGATAATGGTTCGAAACTCAGTCTCCCATATCTCAACGTCATTTGTTTTGGTTAGATGCGACTAAAATGGTAAATTAGTATGTCGCCGGACGTTGATGTTGGCCGGAAAAGGGCACCGGGGTAGGGGGCATCGGAAAAACGGGCTGGTGAGGGAAGGGGGGTTGGTTTTATAAAATAAATACAGTTCCAGTCCCTGATTTTTGTATTATTATTCGTTTCGAGCTAAAGTTTTAGTAGAAGTTTAAATCATGGCAGTTTTAACATAAAACTTTAACTTGACCGACTAACTTAACCAAGTTAACCTGTAATGTGTATAAGATTGACGTTTTTACATTTTCACGTTGTTTTTGACGATAAATGAGCGTTTTAGATGTAATAGTAATAAACTTATTTATAAAATTTCTTTTATAAATTACAACTTATATATTTTGAAATTAATAATTATAAATATTAATTAAATAAGTATACCTTAGATATTAACTCGCATTAAATTCGATCGCATTAATATAGACGGGAAAACATAAAAATCTAATTGACACGTTACATTTCAGAAATTAACACAAATGAGATAAAAGATAGATAAATCTCGGGTTTGAGTCGGGAATTCGGATTCGGGTTTAGGGCAGATGTCACAGTCTCCCCTCCTTATAGAAATTTCGTCCCGAAATTTGCTCGAACCGAAGAAGATTAAGCGAAAAGATGCGCATTTCGATTTAAATAAGATTTTAATAAACGAGGTTAAGAGGTTATTTAGTTTTTAATTTCTTTTGAATCATTGATAGTCGTTTATTTAACTCTTTCGAGTTCTAAGTGTTCGGGTGAATCAAATGACTAGAGATTCGAATACATATTATTTGCTACCCAAGATACGAAACATGTTCAATGGATATTTCTGAAGTCCCAAACTGCGAATAACATGGATTAGGTAAATGGATTTAAATAATTTAGATGAATAACGGGAATAATCGTGATTAGTAGGACCGATGGAACGAATTAAATAACTTTACGTGTAGTTAAGTGAATAGAAGAATAAGATGAATTAGCCGCAATTAGTAAAATGAGTAAATAAGGCGAGTGATATTCAAAATAAATAAACATGGCCTAATTCCACAAGTTGTCCATAACATTACATTTTCCATGATAAATGTACTTACGTTATTTAGCTCTTTTGATTTAAACGAGATTACGTTAGCCTCAAGGAGTTGAATTAGAATACACAAACTCAATCACTGGATGATGATAATAACAAATGGTAATATGTGCAAACCATTGCTTCGACCACGTGACAAAACTTGCTATGGTTTCCATGCACCAACTTTCATAATTCCGTGTGCACCCGTAATTACTTTAGTTTTTGCATGGACCACACAGTTCATTTGATCACGTACGAGTCAAATGTACACAATTTCTAAGTTAAGATAATGATACACATAGGTTCCGAGATTATATTCGATGGCATTCAGTTCTCGTGGAGTATTGTTTGAGATGATACACAAATTAACGATTCGAGAGAATTGAGTTAATAGATAGTTATTGCTCTTGTAAATAGTATTGTTGACTGTCATAGCTAGTCAAATTCGAGTACACAAATTATAGCAACTTAAGTTTTTGAAAATACCAACTTTTTGTGTGAGATGTACATATCAAGGTTCATAGTATTGCCAAATTCATAAACGTTAGTTCATGGTGTGCATGTTATAATCTGGTTTAGAATAATAGAATGATTTACTTCATGTTCTTATGATGAGAATAATCCAATTTATAGTTCAAATGAATAAATCACTCAGTTCATAATGGATTCGATGTTTATTTCCTTTAGGTTCGTATGATACATAAGTTTAGGTAAACCAGGTGTATAGGTTATGGGAGTAAACAAGATTATAAGATATGAGGTGGTTTCACGATAGTGCGGTTTTAAAGGAATTAATAATAAATTTATAAAAAGTTGGAAGTTTTATCTTTATTATGCATAAGGGGATTGATTTTTTTGAAAAATAATTAAACAGTACAGTCCAAGTTTCGAGTATTTGGTATTGGAAAACATAAGTCATGACGTTTGTTGCAAGCCTTTGTATCATATTGGAGAGACGTGAAAGTATTATGAAATCGTTAAAATAACCAATCCCTTTCTTAAAGAAATCATTTATAATGAAATTTATATATTTTATATATCTTAAAAATAATAAAACCAATTTTTTTTTTAAATATATATATACTTATTTGGAAAAATAAGGAAATCTTTTTTTTTTTTTTGTAATAGAATTAACCATTGATTGGTAGTTTTATAAAAACCGCAGATAAAACATGGTGTTTTAAGTAGAAAGTTTATACGTAAGACACATTGGGTTTGAATGTGTTTATAAAAACGAGATGTATAGAATTCCATTAGTAATCATTAAATATATTAGTTCAATGATCTTAAGAATAATTGTGTAGTGAGTTCACGTTAAGTTTTGGGAAACGAATTTACGAATAGCATTATAGCATCATTTAGTAGGGGATTGGAAGTTGGATTAGGATCTTATGATCTAGATGATTACCTTAGACAATATTTTAGTATTGATAATCAAGTTGAGATACTTTGGGGGTAAACGTTCGATTCGTAAATCAAACGAATGCGTTGACATGTCAAAACAGTAAATCTGTTACGAGATTTTAGGAATCATGAAGTAAGTCTTTAATTTGGGATTCGATAATTGAATTCAGATTAGAACCTTAAATTTGGTATTTGTTTTGAAGTTTTGATAATTTGATTGAGGCTAGTCAAATATCTTAGTTTTGATTTATGACATTCGGGTCGCGATGGTATTAGCGAGTCGTTCACGTCTTGTTGTCATTCTTCCAGATAGGATAGAAAAGAATTTCATGGAACATAAGAAAATGTTGGATGACACAAGTTGTAATGGAACTTTTGGATTGAATAGAAAATGATAATTGTACTTTGAATTTCATAGAATTGTTTTCGAATCCATAACATAGTATTCACTTGGAAATCATTGAAATGGAAATAAGCAAACTTGGAATAACATTTAAGATAATATAGAACCCATTGAAATAGCTTGAAATCATAGAAAATGATAATCATAGAATCCATAAATAAATAGAATTTGAAGGCTTAGGAATGTGTCTTGGTTTTGGCACTTAAGACTTATCAAAGTGCTAAGTTCGTTTTCAACGTATTCAAGAAGGCGTGCTTTAGCCTATAGGGTCACACTCATCTCGTCCATCCTCAGATAAGCATATGGATCTCTTGAAGAGATTTATACTAAATGCTTTGCCTTAGACAGGATGTCCGTGATACAGGATTTTCCCCCTTCTGGATTGCCCACGTTCCTACGTTTCAAACTTACTCAAGACGATGACGAGATTCCACAAAGAGAAAGATCCTAATCACACAGACGAGTCTCTTGTAGCTCCTTCGCGAAATCGGATAAGAAATAAGATAAGGAAAAGACATAGAAAGGTTCATAAAAAGGGAATAAGGAATTAAGTTCTAGAAGAGTTTTCTAAGTACAAACTATTTGCACTAAGGACTCTTAGGTTATAGTCTAGGTCGGTGTGTTTCTAATACCCTATCCTAGTTCCCTATAACCATGGCTCTGATACCAAACTGTGACACCCCGCCCGGCGGCGGAAACACCGGGCTGTCATTGGAATTGGATATCCATAGTAAACAAAGCACATGGTATTTATTTATTACGTTTAATAATGATATAGTAAGTTTAGAACATCAGTCTTAAATGGATACGACAAAAGTAATAAAACCGAAACAGTAAATGCAATCGTCCTTATTAATTAAACTAGGTCCAAGGCAATCCTATGTCTTGGCAAAAGCAGCAAAATAATCATAAGCATCACCTGAAATATGTGAAAATAAAGTTAGCTATTTAAAGCTAGTGAGTAAAACCCAAATTGAATAGTAATAGTATTGAAATCCGAGATCAACAAGATATGCTGCGCAATCCCATATGTATAGTAATTTTGTAATATTACTCGACCAGGACCCCTAGAATAGAATAGCACACCAACCACAATAGAAACCATAGTATCTCGTCTAGCCATTTGTCATGAGAACCACTCATGTAATAAATAATGATAACTTTTAATAACCGTCGTTTACCGTCTCGATATATAAGTCATCATTTAGCAATTTAGGGACATGGCATAGTATAGCATCATAGCATAGCAACATAGTATAGCAACATAGCATCTCGACATAGTAAACATGGAATTAGAAAGGCCGGGTTTAAATCACCTATCGATGTTGTACAAGCAGGTGGGTTTGTCAAACCATTAGCGCTAACATTGTACCGGTGGGATTACAAAGCAATAAAACTACTTTTAACTAACACATAAGATTGCATCAAGCGGCCAAACTAGATTAACATATTTGTATGATCTCTTTTAGAAAACGAATAGAAAACTCAATATAGTAAAAGACATATTTCAGCCCCAAAATAGTAAAATGGAAAAAGGGGAGTGAGTTTACTCACTTTGAAACGCTGGCACGAAACAGATAGCAATTAGTCAAAATAGAAACGAGGATCGTCAAAATATAGAATCACCTAATTAAATGACAATCCTAACTTAGCAAAACATAAAGTATAGAAACCTAGATTTTGAGTTAGGAATCTAAGGAACTTTGGGGATTCTAGGGTTTCAATTGGGATTTGGGGGTTTTTCGATAACCGGTTAGAAATATATTAATTGATTTTAAAGTAACGTCACAAGTAAAAGTAACGCTAGGTAAAATAGTTTTTATTATAATGATCATAGTATTATGTCGTAAATGATAATTAACTCAAATAATAAATTTATCCGATTAATTATTTGGTATCTTGAGTAAATTACATACACTAGAAATACTTTAAAACATTTACAATATTTTTAAAGTACTCAAAAGTCATATACCAATGTCAATATTTATAAACTATTATTTATAAAGACCTTTACATATTTAGAAGTATTAAAAATGTGTTCTTGTAGTACTTTTAAAGTATTAAAAGTATTTGTTAAATTTAATAAACTTCATTTATATAGAATCATGGTTTTGGGTATAGTTTATAAGGTTTAAGCATTTTATAAAGTATATAGCATACTTTTAGTTAAGTTAATTAGTAAAAATGCTAGAAATAGGATTAAAACAAAAATAATAGAAAGAGTGTAGCCCCTTGGACTCGAACCCGGGGCTGCACCTTCACAGAACAACACACTAACCAGTAGAACAGTATAAGTTTTTGTTGATTGAAATGGTTTTTATTTCTTTTCAAAGCTTAACACAGAAAACCCCCAATTTAACATAAACCCTAGAATCTACCATCACCCAATTGATCATGAATTCGATAGAGATACCACAATTAGTCAGAGGGCTTTTGATCTACACAGGATGAAGAGTATTTTATAGTAATAAACTTACCTGATTGGAGACGAATGGATACAACGAAGCACGATGAACAGAAACGGCCAAAAGGGATTCAAACTGATCGATTGAAGTAGTTAAATTGCAATTAAACTTCAAGATATCTCCATAGTGATTAGATGATTGAACATACATGGCCAATTACAGAAGAAAATCACGAGATGATGATGAACCAGATAGTTGCAGGTTGTGAAGAAGATGAAGAGCAATGGATTGATTTCGCGTATAACTTGTTTTCAATTGATATCACAGAGCATTTGCAGACGAGTGAAAGAGTAGACTGGTTATGATTACTGTTCTTAATTGATCATAATTTCGCAAGAGGCATTGAAGTTTCATTAGGCGTTACTTTGATTTGATTACGGATCATTATTCGAGTTTTGTTTTTAATTGATTACATACATTGATGCAATCAGGTTTTAGAGATGTGACAGATGGTTTTAATTTCAATTTTGAGCGTTATACCGACGAAGCAGAGGTTGGGTTTTGTAACGGCTTTGAAAACGATTACACTAACAATTGGTTGTTTCTTCGATGGTTTTGTAGGCGATAATGGTTCGAAACTCAGTCTCCCATATCTCAACGTCATTTGTTTTGGTTAGATGCGACTAAAATGGTAAATTAGTATGTCGCCGGACGTTGATGTTGGCCGGAAAAGGGCACCGGGGTAGGGGGCATCGGAAAAACGGGCTGGTGAGGGAAGGGGGGTTGGTTTTATAAAATAAATACAGTTCCAGTCCCTGATTTTTGTATTATTATTCGTTTCGAGCTAAAGTTTTAGTAGAAGTTTAAATCATGGCAGTTTTAACATAAAACTTTAACTTGACCGACTAACTTAACCAAGTTAACCTGTAATGTGTATAAGATTGACGTTTTTACATTTTCACGTTGTTTTTGACGATAAATGAGCGTTTTAGATGTAATAGTAATAAACTTATTTATAAAATTTCTTTTATAAATTACAACTTATATATTTTGAAATTAATAATTATAAATATTAATTAAATAAGTATACCTTAGATATTAACTCGCATTAAATTCGATCGCATTAATATAGACGGGAAAACATAAAAATCTAATTGACACGTTACATTTCAGAAATTAACACAAATGAGATAAAAGATAGATAAATCTCGGGTTTGAGTCGGGAATTCGGATTCGGGTTTAGGGCAGATGTCACACTTGTGGTCCGTTTCTTATTGGTATTAGGACGCGAGCAAGGGGACCCCATATGAATAACTGGTGGTTTGATCAAGTCAGTTATGAATTTGTACTTTTAAGCACATTGTGATCAAATTTATTAACTTATAATGGCAGCTTAACTGCGGGTTTTGCTCTTTGAGCTTTTATTGAATATTCAAACCTCCTTTTTAGAAGTAAGAATACCAGATGATAGACCGCATAAAGACCCATGGTCTCCGAACCCCGAAACATCCCATCAATACAAGATTTAAGATTATAAAATCATACGCCATGAAATGTTAACCACTAGAACTAGAGTATGAAAATTAAAGTTCATCATAAACCACTATTCTTAAAAGCAACTTCATTTTGTATCAAACTAGCTACAAGGCTTGAGTATGACTCAACTTTTTATTCCACTTCAACATTAACATGTTTCCCACTAAAAATCACTTAAATTAGGTTTGATAAGGTCACATTTTTACCGCCCTTTCATTCATAAAGGTTGAGAGACACAAAACAAAAGACATTTTTTTTTTGTTTTTTAATTTTTGATTTTTTTGGTATTTTAGACTTTATGGAATCAAAAGAAACACTTAAAACAAACAAAAGACTCAAATGCTATATCCCATCCCCACACTTAAGTTCTACATTGTCCCTAATGTAGAAATGGAAAACACCTAAAAATAAAACTAAAAATGCGAAAAAAATAGAGAGGTGAATGGGAAAAGACTTAGCTGGTATTACGAATCGCGTAAGCTCCAAGTCTTCGTTCCAATCTTCAAGTGTTGACCGTATAGCATTTCGGTCGCGGTCAACCTTGACACCGACACTCCCGAGTTCCATCTTCATTTCCACAAATGCAAACTCACCCAAATGGAGATTGAGTACGGGCAAGAATGGTTTAAACCTGTGAAAACCAACACAAAACTCGAGCATACTAACTCGACACATTAGACTAAACAAAAATATACCAACACAATATACAAACTCTTTAAACTGATAAGAAACCTCCCCACACTTGAACTTAATCGGGAGGTTTCTCTTTTATCCAACCCCGGTCCAACCCGTTCAACTCCACTTGTTTCTTATTATTCATAAAAATTTTAGTAGTGAAGTTAAAGAAAATTATATCAAATTTGAACGGGTCGGCCCACCATGACTTGAACTTACCCGGACCGAATCTAATGTGAGGCATGTGATGTAGAGAATGATTGCGTGTAAACCACATCTTCTACTTTTTGTTATACCATCCTCGATCTTTCATGGTCCAGTTGTGGTGTTCTTCTTGTACAACCACTTCTTTTTCTTCTACATTTGGTGACATTTTGATTTCCACTGTCGGCTTCCCATTCAATAATGCTTCTAGTATATCAAGATCACCAACTGGATCAAAGTCTCCCTCATCTTCTAAAGTTGGTAAATCTACCAACTCATCACCAAATTCAAGCTCCCAAGATTGCACAAACTCCTCCTTCCTGCCTTCATCCTCATCATCCTTACCTTGCAAGTCTGTTGTAGAGACAACTTCTTCTTTAAGAATATTTTCCACTCTCTCTGTCTCAACCTCTTTTGTTGATGTTTCTGGTTCTTGAGCGGCTTTCTCTCTTGCCATCCTTAGATTAGCTAGTTCATATGTAAGCCTCCCATTTTCTTCGAGATAATGGAGTTTCTCAGCCTTACTTAGTAGGTTCCAACGGGTATTCATGACCTCATGTACTTTCATTTGTTCATCTTTGATTGTTTGTTCGGATCGTGATTCCTGTTTAAGATCATTCTCACAAGACAAGTGTGAAGTGCAACTAGGAACCTCATAAGTATCAGTAATTTCAGATGACAAATCACTAATTTGACCATGGTCAGAAGACTTACCTTGAGGTGAAATTTGTGCTGCATTTTCTGGCATTGGAACTTGCTCTTTGTCCATTATCGTCTCCGGCTCTGAAGTTAGATTGAAAAACTCACCTCGTTCGTTCTGGTACCCTACAAATATCCCTTCCAGATCATGAACGAGGCGGTTTGAATCCTTATGCTCTATTAAAACTCCAGTGGAACTTCGGTATGATGTTAAGTACCCCCTTTGGTCAAATATCAATACTGGATCCCTCACCGGAAGTTTGGGAAGCAACATATAATTTTTCCGATGACTTCGCAAACGGGGTCCAATAGGTATCATCGTTAGAGATTCTATATGCTGATCAAAAACTTGTATTTGCATTGTCTCTCAAAGATTACAATTAAAATAAAGTTAAATAAACAACAAAGAAAATAAAAATAAAAATAAATAAAAATAAATAAAAATAAAAATAAAAAGAATAGGAAATAATATAAAATGAACAAAAACAAAATAAAACTCTTAGACTCCTACGACACACATAAACTAGCAGAAAGCACGTGTATAGCAATTAAGTTCTCAAAAAGTCTATTAACGCAATTACCAAGAGTCCCCGGCAACGGCGCCAAAAACTTGATGCGTGCAAATGTATATATAAAAACTAACAACTAAAAACACCTAAGTTTTAAATTTATAAAACCAAGACTAGAAGACTATTTCACACACAACCGGCAGTGGACCGGTCGAATGTAATATAGTGAACGTAAGTCCGGGTGTCGACCCACAGACTCTATATATTACGTTAAAGAAACTAGACAAGACTCAACTCAACTAGACACGACTTTAATTAAAATTAACGAATTGAAAGCGTAAAAGACTTGATTCAGATTTGAGAAAAACGTTACCTAGGTTGCTACTAATGGTGAACGATTATTGATTAAACTTTAGACTTGGTTGTTAAAACGAAACTAGGATCATAAATTGCAAACTCTACGAACTTCCTAAGGATCCTAGACCATTATCCGGGTGTGACCTTTTGGTTATCCGAAGTGTTGCTAAGCCCACTAGTTAGTTAAATCGCCTCTCGGTTCCTTTAACAGTAATTAAATACCCTATGATCGGCTCCCCTCTCAGTTTCACCGATCCAATATATCCTAAGACACAAGGGGTGGTTTAATAGTTAATTCTATGACTCAAACGTACAAGTTTACTTCGTTATTAGAAAAGTTCCTCTCGTACCCTATTTCTAATGACTAGATAAACAAGACACGCCGACAAATCCTCACTTCTCGGGTATTGGACTTAGTAGGTCAAATGAATTTATTGAATTATTAATTAACCTCCTATGGTTCCTACGTCTAGACAACCATTCAAAACACGAAAACAAGAGTTAACGATATTGATACGCAACCATACACAAAAGACATTTGCAAAGCTACGTAAGGCGATTTAACAAATAACACAATCCATTCATTCATTCAAAACACATCATAGAATATAAAAATCAAACTTTTATAAAATTACTAACTCGTTTTATCAATCAACCAAAACCAAGTTTAATCAAATAAACATTACCAATAGCAAACAACCTAGGTAACTAATAAGTTTAGTTCATAGTTAAAGTTAAAAACACAAAACAAGTCAAGGTAAATGTATCCATGAGCATAAATGACAAGAAATCAAAATAACGCATGCAAACACAAGTAGGTTGGATGAAAACTACCCGATCACAACCTCGGAGAACTGATTTCGTGCCCAAAACTCCAACTTCTTTGCTCTGAATTCGTCCGTTTCAGCCTCCAGATTCGTCCTATTAAAGCCGTCTTGCGCGTTCCCTTTTAAACTCGTCGAACTAGGTCAAAACAATGTTTTAGCGATAACTCAGGTAGGTGGCGGTACCGCGGCGTGGAGTACATTATGTGGCGTTACCGCCACCTACTTATTTTAACAGAAATTTCCACAACTTGTTTCGTCTCCCATTTTCAGCTCGTAACTCCGTTTCGCGTCCGGTTTTTTCCTACGTTCTTCTTTTCTCGCTCTCTTTTCAACCCTTCATAAACTTGGGACCTACAAAACACAAATGAATCACTAGTAGATAAAACTTAAAGACAACTAATTGAAAAGACTCGAAAAAGGGTATAAACTCTACACGGGATAAACGTATAATTTGCGTTATATCACTTATGCAGCCGGGTGAAGATTTTGAAGTTATTATGTAGCCGGGTGATTGAATGTTATGCAGCCGGGTAATGAAATTGTTGTCACTATGCAGCTGGGTGATTAAATCACATGTCACTGTGTAGCCGAGTAAAGAAGACTATGCTACTATGCAGCCGGGTGATGGGTAAAACAAAGCCAAGGTGTAGTCGTTCCAACCTTTTGTGTGTATCAAAACATGACACGACTATGTCATGATCCGTCCCATGTTTGCATGATGAACTTGTTTTAAACGAGTGTTGACACGTCTCAACTGATGTTGACACGTCCCAACAGTTGTCTGACCAGACCAAGCATTTACACGAAGAAATTTAATGTGTATAGACACTCTGACTCATCCCAACAATGTTGACACGGCTCAACAGTTCTTGACCCGTCTCAACAGTGTGTGACCCGACTAAGTGTTTTTACATGTTAAAAGTGTCTGTTCATATGTTGACCCGTCTCAAAGGGTTGACCCTTCCTAACAGTAGCATGGCCCGACTAAGGTTATTGGGCCTATTTTTGACCCGTCTGAAAAGTTGACCCGTCCTAATTTCTTGACCTAATTTTTTCAGCTGGCTCATCTACATATAAATACCCGTCTGTTCACAAACACTTATCTGATTTTAAATCGTGATTTTATACTATGTTCAATCTTCGATTCTATATCAAGTTGTTGAGATTGAATAAGATATAATCATCAGAATCAAACACCATTGACATCATCTGACACCATTGTTGATCTAAAATCGGAAAATCTGTGATGAACAGTAAAAAGATCCTGAATCGACACTTTGATTCTTTGTGTAAAAACTGAAATCGATTGTTGAAATATGTTCAAATGGACTATTAATCACTAATTTTCATCAAATAATTAACATCACAACATCAAAAATCATTTGATTTTGAAGAAAAAGTTCAAATGTACCGAAACCGCCATTGATGAATATTGAACAAGTGTGTGTAATTTGATTAAAAATGATACACAATCATGATTTAAATGTTCAATTGATACTAAAACATGATATAAATCATTAAAAACAACACCATTCATGAAATGACAAATTTGTGATTAATGTGACTAAGTGTTAATGCCTTTAACAGTTGATAACATATATTGTTTCACAAGGGTTTTGAACAAATGATACTATCAAACTGCTTTTGAACCTATGTGGTCAATGTACTGTTAATTGTTACACTTTGTCATTATGCTTGTCTCTTTACATAAATGTTGCTTAATTATCTATTTTGATAACTAACACATATGTCTCTGTTTGTTTTCAGATGAATATCCTCAAGTATGAACCAAAGCACAATATTGTGGCATTATTGGATGGTTCTATACCAGAAGCAGATGGGTATCAAGAAATGATTCGGTTTTGCAGAAGAACTAAGTATGTATATGTAATGTGTGCCAAACCCATTGTATATGCAAGGTTGATTAAGTCTTTTTGGAGATCTGCTGAGGTAATTACTGATGATGCTGGTGTATCAGTTATACTTGGGGAGATTACCAGATAGTTACAACTAACTGTGTCTGAAGAATCTATCAGGAATGCACTACAGCTAGATGATAGTGAAGTAGGTGCACTGGATGAATTTACGACTGCTGAATGTCAGCACTGTTTTATCAATATAGGACACCCTCCGGTTTTCCCTAAACAGCAGTTCGTAAGAGCCAGACTGAGCAAGCAGTGGAAATTATTGTGTTATGTGATACAGCACTGTCTATCCAGAAGAAGTGCAGGGTTTGATACTTTTCCATCTGACATTGCATCCCCAATAGTTGCAATTGCCACAAACAGACCATTTAACATGTCTAAATGGATCATGAAGGGATTTATATTCAATCTGGTGAAAGGGAAGAGATTTAAGTTTTTGATGTATCCCAGATTTCTACAGTTTATTGATCAATGTTGCTTATCCTGTGATACGAGAAGATGGATTTGTAGGAGGGATGTTATATGCTGAAGATATGAATGCTTTGTCTTATAGGAAGATGAGCATTGGGAATGTTGAGAATGTGCAATTATTTGACTATATACGAGATATAGCAAATAATGAAGAAGACATTGCACTGGAATATCATCATATCTCCTGAGGTGAAGTGATTAATCCATTAGACCTTGTGGACTAGATTCCAGATAATCTTTTGGATGATGATGAGTACTTTGCTAGACATCCAGAAGATGAAGAAGGAAATGATGATGGTAATGATGAAGATGAAGGTGGTTCTGAGACTGATGAGGATGATAATAGTGATGAGGATGATGATAATAATGAGGATGATAATGATGATGATAATAGTGATAATGGTGATGATGGTGATAATAAGGGAGATAGAACTGAATCTGATCATACTATATCAGATAGTAATGATGGAGATGATGGCACTGTTGGTGATGATTTAGAAGAAGAAGAAGAAGAAGATGTGATTGAAAAAACAGAAGAAATGACTGTGAATGTTTCTGTGTTGGAACAAATTGTTGAAGAAACACATTTTCAGAATGAACCGATTGATGTGATATAGATTGCACAAGAAGTAATGGCTGAAGCTGAGTCTGTGGCACAGGCAGCTGATGAAGTTGAAGTTATAGTGCCTGTTTCTGGGCCTATTGATATTCCCACAACCTCTACTCCAGCAACTGAACATGCTGAACAACCCATGGGGTCCTCACCTAAGGTTGATTCAGATGTTGATATGAATAAAGAAGAAAACGAAATCTTTCATTTAAAGAGGATGGTAGCCAAGTTATTAGATGAAAATGCTCAGTTGAAGGCTTCCAATGAGCAAAAGAAGAAGAGATTAGCTGAGTTCTGGGCTATGCATCAGAAGAATTCTAAAACCTTCAAAGAGTTAGATAAAGAATATGAGAATCTAAAAGTTGATTATGAGGAATTGCATGCTGAATGTAATACCCTGAGAGCAGAAAAGGAAGTATTGGAGAAATGGATGAAGGAGAATGAAACCGAAAGCACTGAGTCAGACAAAGAGTTTTCAGTTGATGAAGACGTTGGAGTGTCTGAGATTCTTAGGGACGTTACAGTTTATTACACCAGATCACGACGATCTAAAACTGTGACAGAACCAATTGTTGAATCAGTCCCTATTCCCGATGAAGCTGCTGCTATTGTTCCATACGACAAGGCTGAGGGAAAACGTAAGTTGGATGAAGTTCCTGAAATCTTAGAAGAAGATAATGTGTCAAAGAAGGCAAGAATTGAAGGTGATGTTCAGGAGAAACCAGTGAAAATTGTTGAATCTGATCAGAATGTGTTTGTGACTGAAACATGACCATCTGCTCAATTTGTTGAAGCTTCACAAGTTGATGATATCCCGTTGGATCTCGAAGATAAATTTGAATATTTGAGAAAGAAGAAATATAATCGGGTATTTTTTGGACCGATTAACTGTCACTCAGGTATGTGAAGAATATGACAAGTGTTTAGCTGCTGAGTCTGCAATACCTGCTGATCCAAAAGAAGTGACACTAGAACAAGGAGAATGGGATCCAACATCTGAAGCTATAATCGTCGATGAAGTTCTTATTGAAGAACTAAATCATAAAGATCCTGAAAGAATGAGATTCTTTGAGCTGAAAGACTGGTTTCTATCACGAAACTATCCTCAAAAGAAAGTAAGTGTGTTGGGAGCAGATACAATGAGGAATTTGGTGAGAATGTTTCAGAAAACAGAAAAGATGCAGAAAAAGATTATGATTCTAGACATGGAGAATCCTGAATATATCGAACTGACAAAGAGAACAAGAATTCTGAAGCCACAAGAAATTGTTAATATGTCTTTGAGTATAGAAAGTCATGACAAAAGGAAAGAGATTATAAGAATGTTTCCTGAATCGATCTCTGGTGTGTATGATGTACCTGAAGAAGTAAAACGAACCAGAGATACAACCAAGACATTCGGTGATATGGTCAGAAGCGTTTTACAAAGAGGTCAAACCATATATGAACTGTTGGATGCTATGATAATTCCATCTGCTGATAAAGAAGTGAAGATTGTGGGATGGAAATATGATGAAGCTTTTGATGTTTTCTTGGTGAAACGAGTTAATGCCCTGTGCGATGTCTATCACTTTTACACTTCAATCATGCAACTTCCTGTTCAGGATCTGAAAGAATTAGTTAAGCTGCCACTGCGCAATCCGACCAATTCTGCACGTGGTGAAGGCTTAGTTAATTTGATTGAATTTGGGGTTAATCGTGATAAAACGTTTCTTGAGTTTCGATGTCAGCAAGAAGATTCAGCTTATTTTAGTGAAAAGAAGAAAAAGAAAATGCCAAATCCAAATGATGATGATGTATATCTTGTTGAACTAAGCGATAAATTCTTTGAGAAGATGACAAAGCCTGGTTTGAAGGTGTTTGATGGAACACAACAAACTAGGTCGATTCTTAAAGTATTCTATCATGAAGAGCATAAGGAATTGAAGTTGGTAAGGAATTTGGAAGATATGTCTGATGACTGCATTGAAATCTTTGGGTCATTTGAGTTGAAACTTCAGCATCCAAGTTATATCTATTTCTTGAGAAGCTACAAGATGGATAAAGCAAATGATGAAGTAGCTGAGAATGATCGAAAATATTTTGTTGGTATCATTGAAGCTTTGGCATCGGCAATGGAAAGAATTGCTTTTCAGAAAGCAATTGCTTTTTCTAAACTGGAACGCAAAGATATTCAACATATTTCCTACATGCGGATCACAACCAAAGGAGCTTTGGAAATGGTATCCTCATATCACAAGGAGCCGTATGTCATTTATGCTAACATTGATTTTGCAGGTTTGACGTTCGATACATTGATACGCATGTCCAGAATGACTATCTTAATCAATGAGAAGAAACCGGTTCATCATGAGTTGAGAGCAAAGTTTTCAAAGGCTATTTTGGATACGAATCAGAGACAAATGAAAGAGAAGCCAATACTTGCTGCTGAAATTAAAGATGAAGAAGAGTTCGAATGATGAATGTTTGATTCAAAAGAGATAAAGAGAAAAGATTAAAGCTGAACGTTTTCGAATGAAGACCAAAGATAAATCTTAGGGGGAGTACTGTTAGGGCTCGTTCCGTGTTTAAGATTTACTTTGTTCTTATTTTGTACTAGTTTGTACAGTTTAGGGTTAATTTTGTATTTACCCTAAGTAGTGATGTATAAAGCATGTTGCTCGTGTGTGTTAGAGAGAGAGTCTAGATCACCAATACACCAAAGAGAGAGAAACCGAGTGTGTGATTGTATTCTCCTTCACTTTGTACTGCAACGATTTTGCTTTGATCATCAATACAAGAGAATTATTTAGTAATGAATTGTGTTGTTGATTGAGTTGTTGTTTTCGTACTTAGATCGTTCTGATTTGTGAAAGTATCGATCCAATTGAACCTATCATTCGAGTCCCATGACCTGTTTTATTTAATTTTTATAATTTTAAACATTAAACCTATACTTTTCTAATAATCTAAATGACTTCTTTTATGTTAAATATATTTTCAACGTTTAAAAACTTACAAAGTATTTCGAAATTGTACAAATATGTTAAATAGAAAACTAAGAATGGTTTCTTGTAAAATATATTTAATACGAAGATACTATTATGTTTCGTACCAAAGTCTCAATTCGTAATTTAAAACCATATTTCCCAATTTGTACCTAAAAACCCTAATTCCGAAATTGTACTTTAAAACCCTAATTCCCAATTTATAATCTAAAACTCTAAATCTCAAATCTGAAACCCTAGATCTCGGATTTTTTATTCTTGTTACTATTGTTTCGTTTCTAAGATAAGGTTTTTCCCAATTAACTAGGTGGTACTAATATTTGGGCAATCCTCGGTCCTCTTTAGCTGCATTTCTAATGGTTCGAATATTTTTTGCATTTCAATGTGAGTAAATTCACTCCCCTTTTTACTTTTACATTTTGGGGATGAAATATGTTCAATTACTATACAATGTTTTCAGTTTTCTATTTGTTTTCTAAAAGAGATCAAAAAATGTGTTAGTCTTGACTCGCGATAAGATGCAATCCTTATGTGGTAGTTTAAAGTAGTATTGTTACTTAGTAATCTCACCGGTACAATGTTAGCGCTAATGGTTTGACAAACTCACCTACATGTATTTCAAAATAGGTGATTTAACCCGGCCATTCAATGTTTCTAGTTTCCATTCAATGTTACAAGTTGCTATACGATGATACTTGTAACACCCTAGGCAAATTCCACATCGGTCGTGGGCAGGAGAGATCTGGGATTTATAAGAGATGTCTGACCTCAAATACCAACAACGTGTTTTGGAACTTAATGTTAGTGGATGAGAGGAGAACTCCACAGTTAAGCGTGCTTGGATGACAGCAATCTCAGGAAGGGTGACCATCCTGGGAAGGTTTCACCCGGGCAACCAAAAGCAAATCCGTGAGCTCTAATGTGGCAAAGTAGACAATATTGGTGGTATGAGAGGCCGGATGTTACAAGTGGTATCAGAGCAACTCCTGTGCCGTTGGGATGGTGGGGCAAACCTCATCGAGGATGGTGAGTCTCCGGGGGTGTTCAGGCGGGCACCTTAGGCAAATCCCACATCCAAGAATGGGATGGTGGGGCAAACCTCATCGAGGACGATGAGTCCAAAAGGGGGGGGTGTTTGTAACACCCGAGGCAAATTCCACATCAGCCGTGGACAGGAGAGATCTGGGATTTATAAGAGATGTTCGACCACAAATACCAACAAAGCGTTTTGGGGCTTAATGTTAGTGGATGAGAGGAGAACTCCACAGCTAAGCGTGCTCGGATGACAGCAATCTTAGGAAGGGTGACCATCCTGGGAAGGTTTCACCCGGGCAACCAAAAGCAAATCCGTGAGCTCTAATGTGGCAAAGCGGACAATATTGGTGGTATGAGAGGCCGAATGTTACAATACTAGTTTCTATGCTATGTTGCTACGTCCTTTAGAAGCTTAAACAATTATTGATAACTTATATCGAGACGGTTACGTGACAGTTGCTAGAAATGTTATCTTTAATTAATAACATGAGTTGGTTTCTCATGACAAATTATTACAAGTTGCTATACAATGATGGTTTTCAATGTGTGCTCAAGGTGTCATGGTCGAGAATGATATGAAATAGTTATACTTGTAAGATTGCGCAGCATATTATGATGATTTCGGATTTCTATATTATTATGTATCAATTTGTGTTTACTCACTAGCTTTGAATAGCTAACTTTATTTTCACATGTTTCAGGTGGTGTTTGAGCGTTTTTATGCCTTCAAGACATAGGATGCTTACCGGACTTAGAATAATTGAACAATAAATTACTTTGATTGCCGGTTTTTATTTCTGAATTTTTGATTACTTATTCTTCATTTATGTCACGACATTTATTGTTTTAATGATATTAAAAAATGTTTTTAGTATGTCATGTGCTTTATACTATTGATATCCAATTCACTTGACAGCCCGGTATTTCCGCCGCCGGGCGAGGTGTCACAATTAACACCCATGATTCAAATATAAACTAACTTAAACCAAACTAATATAATCAATACACGCAACTATATTTAATACAAACAAATATACCCCTTTGGCCCTTCTCCTTTCTTGCCTGATGACACCACCGGTGCACAACCATTGCCCACCTGTACCCTACTAACCTACACACATTAAGCAATGCCTTAATAGTGAACCCACCATCAAAACCAACCAAAAACCATCCATGATGCCCTAATCAAACTCTCTATAGTGGATGTTGAAACCATCTCCAAATCCAACCACTACCATCCTCTCTTTCTCTTTAATTAAATCTCTAATCGACAACAACCACCATACCTATTACTTGATACATTTACCACAATCTACCAACTTCTCAACCACCAGAACACCTCATCTTCACCTTTGCATCAACATCGATTACCCACCACATGAATACCCTTCAGATTTCTTTTCTAACAACCGCCACTTGATTGCACCCAACCGTATTTACTTTTTAATCTTTTCCATCTCCTGGCACATTCTAACACATCTGATAACAACCATTGCTCTATTGTACCCACATCTATCTTTGTTGTTGGTAAGCTTATGTTGGGCCCAATTGAACCCTGTCAGTAATCGATGATGCGATGGGGTACGTGATGTTGATTTGGCGTTGTGATGATGGTCGACAATTGATGGTTTTGGGGTGATGGATCTGATGAGATTTGGGGGTTAGGTTTTTATTTTAGAATTTTAGTGTATTAAAAAATGAGGGTATTTTGATTATTTCACTGCAAACTAACAGAAAAATTTAACCCTGTTAGTCCTTTGGACATAGATAGATGAAAAAGTGAAAGGCTATGGGCAGATAAACAGCTTTAATTTTACGTTTCAGATGATTATTTTTACAAATACAAAGACTTACTAAAGGTAATTTACTCTTTCTTTGTTTAATGTTCTTTATGATAAGTTGATCATATGCACTTTACTTCTTCCATCACTTTTATAAGTTTAATATTATAGGCAAAAGTACTAAACCAACGATACTCATTAACTAATCATTAAATTCGCTGTCCTATTTTCCTTCTTGAAATTACTTTTTGTAGCAACGACTTTTATATATATATTTTTAAGATAAATACATGCACACTACAAGATTTTAACCTAGAACTTAATTATTAATTAACCTAAAACTTATTAATTTAAATATAATAGCGTTACCTATTAAGGCGTTAACCATCAATCATATTGTCTACCTAAACATGTCTCACCAGCCACAAGATTTGTTGGATTGTTTAGAATAGGATGTTGGCTTCAATGAAAAACGGGGGAGTGGGTATTGGTTTGATAGGTGACACCAAAAAATCTCTCTCATGCAAATGGCTTTGGTATTTCAATAAGGAGATGGATCGTTTATGGCTATATCGGCTATTCGGCATAACCGAACATCACAACCAATGTTTCCTCTCAAAAAATCTATTTCGGGGCTTTGGAAAATATCACTAAAAATTGGGATGAACTGAAAAGCTTAAAATTGTCATCTGATGTGTGGATTGAACCATCCTCATGCTACGTCACGCTTCCAATTAACACCCTAGGTAAATGGAAATCTATCAATAGCATTATTGATAGACTTGTGGTAGGTGCTACTTCTTATTATGTATGGCAGGAACGCAATGCTAGACTGTTTACTAATAATGAGAGGAACCCTATAGAGATCTCAAACCTAATATTGGATAATGTTAGGATGAGGTTGTTAACTATGCGAGAGAAGGAAGTGGTTAGGAATTGGAGGATTATCAAGAGATGGAATTTGGGGCAGATAGAAGACAAGGATGGGATGATGGGTCACGTATGACTTGATTTGTTGCGTGGTCTTGGTTTCGACTAGATTATAGTCTAGTTTTGCTTAATTCTGTTCTTTTGTTAGGTTCTTTTTGTTGGTTTTGTCCACAATCTTAGGGCATGTCCTTTGATTGAACTAATGGGAACTCTTCCCATTACTTGTTTCATTTGTTCTATATATAAAATCACCGGGGTAAACCCTTTACCCAAAAAAAAAACACCCTATGTTTTCGGTGATCTAAATGGGTCTCGAGCAAAGTAAACACATGGTTTGGAAGGCTTGTTTGGGGCGGATTCCTACCAAGTCTGCTTTTAATCCGCCGTGGTGTGAATATAGGTAACTCTTGCTCAACATGTGACTTTCTAGACAAGGCCTGTGATCACATTTTTGTTTAATGTACAACCTTCCCCCACCCACCGCTACATCCACGAAAAACTTAATCACTTAAATTGACTGCTTACCAATGACGTCGAGCGAAAATAGTGCATAATTTATACAATTCTCCTCACTACTTTATGGTTCATTTGAAAGTCTCAGTACAAAAAGATCTTTGATGACGAGAGGAAAACTCACCAAGACATATTGAGAGACATCAATTCCCTCTCGTATCTTTAGATAAAAACGAAAGGAAAATTGTCGAGTATGAAGTGGGAACATTGGTGTAACTTCACTCTTTGTATGTAATATTTATCTGATCTAGCTCATTGCTTGTTTGTAATAAAATTTGGCTGTTAAACAAACAAAACTAAAAAGTCATAGGGAACTTAATGAGCCACCAAAGTTGTTCTAACATTTATTTAGTTTGAAGACAACTCATAATTGTTCTAAAAAGTTAGGAGTGTCATGTCATTTCAATCAAAATGAACTCTTCATCGTACACCTCAAATTGAAATCTTAACCTATTCAATCCAAATTGTATCTTTCACGGAAAAAATAAAATATATTGATTTTCACCGGTTCTAATTATCAGTGTTTGTCTTTTATCGGTCTCAACTATTGAATTGGCTGTCAACAGTCCCAACTTTTATCACTTTGGCAACCAATGGTCCGTCGTTAAATTTTTTTTAACGCCGTTAAGTTTTTTTCAAATTCAATACCGATGTTTTGGGCCTTTTGATCGGAAGGATAATACGAGTCCATTGATGTAAAAGTTTTCTAGAAAAGGCTCTTTGAACGATAAAATTTTTGCATTCAATTGAAGCACCGTTAGGTTTAAACACCCGATTAAAGCACTATTTCGTTGCGGAGCGCCGTTTCAATGTAACTTTTCCATCAATCAACCTGTATTATCCTTGGATCAAAAGGCTTAAAACATTGGTATTGAATTTGGAAAAAATTTAACGACGGACCGGTGGTTACCAAAGTGATAAAAGTTGGGACCGTTGACAACCAATTCAATAGTTGAGACCGGTAGAAAACAAAATGTGATAATTAAAACTAGTGAAAACCAATATACAAAAAAAGACCTTATTTTCAGTTCTAAACTTTATATTACATGTTTAAATCAACAATATCACAATTCACATATGAAAATGAAGTAAACATTTTTTTTATGCATTTTCTAGCAAAGAAACATATGTTTGTTTTTTATCTTTTTTTATTACGTCTAACAATAATATTTATATTTTAAAATTAAGATTTTATAATTCGAGAATTTTATTACTTGTCATTTAAACCCATGTAATACACGGGTACGAACCTTGTGAATTATACACACACTCACACACACAATAGTTTTATCGCGAGAATTAATAACCTATCTTGACCCTTGATTCATATAATAATACTTTAACATTTCTTTAATAAAAAAAATATTTAGGTCACTTAATCATAATCAGATTTCTATTTTGATGTTTCCCTGATTTCATGGCAACTAATTAGTCAAGTGTTGACTTTCGATTCAATATCTACTATCAGATCATTATCTTTAAAAAATATTAATCATCAACGCCAAAGAATCATGGATTTTCAAACAAAATACATTTTAAAAAATATTAAACCATCATTTTTTTCTCCATAAAGTTCAGAGATTTTAAAAATATTATCTTTAAAATAGTATTTCATAATTCTTTATAACATTCAGGTAACTTGTTCACCATTCCTAGTTAATTTGGATCAAAATCATCAAAATATGTTATTCGCGCACTCGATTAATAAAATTAGATTTTTTCTTAATTAAGCATGATTGCAGCAATGTCAGAGTACTGTAACTATATCGCGGTTCAAAAAAAATCGAATGGTGAATTATGCCGCATTGTACAATTATGGTAATGCGGTTCAACATAATTGAACGATGAATGATGCTCGTGTTGACCAACAAATGGATAACTAGTTTGTTTTTTAATTAATCATCATTGCAACTGTGAAGATTTGAGGCAACTATTGGGTCAAACTGGGTCAAACATCTGTTAATATAGTTTCATACATGTTTAGCTTAGTTGGAATAGTTGAGGGGTAAAAGTTGTCAAGTTTACTTAAAGTTGTTGAGATTAGTTGCTGATTGGTTGATTACTAACTAACTCTCTTGTTAGTTGTATATTTAGAGGAGCGTATGGTTGTAATGATCATCTTGATCAGTTAGAGAGAAAGGTTTCAATTCATTTCCTATATTGTTCATAACTAGTGATCAAAGTGAAGTTAATGTTAATCTTATTGATTGTTCTTCGTTGGTGTGTTATTATTCATAATTGGTATCAGAGCCAATTTGTGGCTCAAATCAAAGACAACGAAGCCTGAATTTCAGATCGATCAAACATCATGGTGGCCACCAAATTTGAATTGGAAAAATTTGATGGTAGAAATGACTTTGGGTTATCGAGGTTGAAGATGAAGGCCTTACTAGTTCACCATGGGTTAGTAGGCGTATTGACAGAAGATGAAGTTGAAATTCCAGCTGATTCAACGCCAGAAAAGACGAAAGAGATCACTGATAAGTGGAACGAGATGATGGTTAAAGAACATAGAGCAATTATCTTGTCATTGGGTGATCGTGTGTTGAGGGAGGTTTCAAAGGAGGTTAATGCAGTAAGTCTGTGGAATAAATTGGAATCACTATACATGACCAAATCACTTGCAAATCGCTTATACCTGAAGAAAAGGTTGTACACTTTCTCAATGAAATCTGGTAAATCTTTGGATGATCATGTTGATGAGTTGAACAAACTCATCCTTGATTTGGAAAATATAGATGTTAGCATTGAAAATGAGGATCAGACAATCATATTTATGTCATCTCTACCATCCACATCAGAACATTTAGTTGATACTTTGATGTATGGAAGAGAGACATTAACCATGGATGAGGTCCTTGCAGCATTAAACTCCAAAGAACTGAAGAAGAAAATAGAGGCAAAAGAAGAAAGTGGTGATGGGCTGTTTGCAAGGGGCAGAACAGATTATAGAGGTTCTACCAGATCAAAAACACCATCAAGATCTAAGACTAGGTTTAAGAGAAGATGTTACATCTGCAACTCTGATAAGCATCTAAAAAGGGACTGCACAGAGAGAAAGAAGAAGAAATTTGATTCATCTACAAGCAAAGGTCAATCAAATTGCTCTAATGATGGATCTGTGGATGGGTATAATTCTTCTGATGTATTGGTGGTATCTAATGGCTCAACAAGTGAAGAATGGATCATTGGTTCTGGTTGCTCATATTATATGACTGCACATAAAAGGTATTTCATGGCCAATCTTGAGCATAAAAACTTAGGTTTTGTGAACTTGGGAGATGATAGATCTTGTGAAATACAAGGTCTAGGATCAATTGTTCTTAATTTGAAAAATGGTACAAAACTGGTTCTAGAGAAGGTTAGATACATACCTGATTTATCTAGAAATCTGATATCATTGGGGACTTTTGAAAGAAATGGTTATGATGTGAGTTTAAAGGGTGGAAAAGCCAAAGTGATAAAAGGGTCTATGGCCATTTTAACTGGTACTAGAAGAAACAACATTTACATCTTGGATGGATCTACAACAAATGGTTTTGAAAATATAGTGGAGAGTGTGACTCAATCTGGGGCAGATTTGTTGCATAAGAGGTTGGGCCATATTAGTGATATGGGTCTACAAGAATTAAAGAAACAAATGGTGTTGGGAGAGTTTACTGGTAATCAATTTGGGTTATGTGAACACTGTATCATGGGCAAATCACATACGGTCAAGTTTGCTAGAAGTCATCAAAAGTCTCAAGCAGTCCTTGACTATGTGAATTCTGATCTATTGGGGCCAACAAAGACAGAATCATTGGTGGAGCTAGATACTTTATTTCTATAATAGATGATTTTTCAAGAAGAGTATGGGTCTATGTATTGAAAGCCAAAGATGAGGCATTTGGAAAGTTCAAAGAGTGGAAGACACTTGTTGAAAATCAGACAGAAAGAAAGATAAAGAAGCTTAGAACTGACAATGGATTGGAGTTTTGTAGTAATCAATTCAATGATTTATGCAAAACTCATGGAATTGCTAGACACTTAACAGTTCAAGGGACACCTCAGCAAAATGGGTTAGTAGAAAGGATGAACAGGACTCTATTAAACAAAGTGAGGTGTATGTTGATTGGTTCTGGGTTGCCAAAGAGTTTTTGGGGTGAGGCAGTTACAAGTGCTGCTTATTTGATCAATAGATCACCCTCATCTGCCATAGAAATGAAAACTCCAATGGAAAAATGGTCTGGAAAACCAGCTGATTATGATAACATCAAAGTGTTTGGGTCTTTAGCTTATGCTCATGTGAAACAAGATAAGCTGGACCCTAGGGAAATTAAATGTGTTGTCATTGGGTATCCTGATGGTATTAAATTTTATAGGCTGTGGAGAATAGATAATGAAAGGCCCAGGGTGATTACTAGCAGAGATGTAACATGGAAGGAAGACATCATGTACAAAGACATTATGAGTAAAGATAAGGAGAAGGCTGTTGATGAATCTGGAAATGGGACACAAATTGAGGTGGAGGCTGACCAAAGTAAAGAAGCTCGAGTCAATGAAAGTACAACTGAAGTTGGTGAATCTAGTGGTACCAATGAGGAAGAAATACAACATAGTGTGGCAAAGGTGGAGCAAAAAGGCAAATAACCATTCCAGCCAGATATAGGACTAATGAAGATATATCTGCTTTTGTTTTCATTTCTGCAGAGAATGAAGACTTGATAGAGCTTGTATCCTTTAATGAGGCAGTTACATCTCATGACAAAGAGAAATGATGGAGTGCAATGGATGATGAAATGAGGTCTTTAGAAAAGAATCAAACTTGGAGGTTAGTAGATAAACATGAAGGCAAGAAAATTGTGCCTTGTAAATGGTTATACAAGATCAAGGAAGGGTTGAGATACAAGGCCAGGCTTGTGGCAAAGGGATTTACACAAGTTCTAGGAGTAGATTACACTGAGATATTTTCTCCAGTTGTAAAACATGCCTCAATCAGAGTAATACTTTCGTTAACTGCTATGATGAATTTAGAACTTGAACAACTTGATGTTAAAACAACCTTTCTTCATGGTAATCTTGAAGAAAAGATATACATGTCACAGCCTCTTGGTTCTGTTGAAAAGGGGAATGAAGATAAGGTGTGTCTATTGCAAAGATCTTTATATGGACTGAAGCAGTCTCCCAGGCAGTGGTATAAAAGATTTGACATGTTTATGGTGTTAAGGGCTTTAAGAGGAGCAACTATGATTCTTGTGTATACTTCAAGGAGTACTTGAGTGGTAAGTATGTGTACCTTCTACTGTATGTGGATGGTAGGTTAGTGGCTTATGATGACATGAATGAGATTAAAGCTACTAAAGACTTGTTGATGTCAGAATTTGATATGAAAGAACTAGGTAAAGCAAAAAGGATTTTGGGAATGGAGATTTCCAGAAATAGGAGGGATGGTACTTTGAAAAATACTCGGCCTTCATATGTGAAGAAAGTCTTGAATAATTTTGAAATGATGGTATGTAAACCTATAAAGACTCCATTTGCAGCTCATTTCAAATTATCATCTAAAGACTCTCCTTCTACTAAATCTGAAGAAGAATATATGAAGAATGTGCCTTATGCTCAAGCTGTTGGTAGTCTGATGTATTTAATGGTCTGTACAAGACCGGACATCAACTATGGGGTGAGTGTTGTGAGCATGTACCTTGCTAATCCAGGAAAATCTCATTGGGAGGCTGTAAAGTGGATGCTAAGGTATTTAGCTGGAACTCAAGATGTTGGACTGATCTTTGGTAACAAAACAGATAAGGGTAACTTGATAGTGGGCTATTCAGATTTGGACTATGCAAAGGATCTAGATAGGGGTAGGTCTATATATGGTTATGCATTTAAAGTATTAAATGGACTGGTTAGTTGGAAGGCTTCACTGCAAGAAGTTGTGGCATTGTCAAGTACAGAAGCAGAATACATGGCACTAACTGAAGCAGTAAAGGATGCACTATGGCTTAAAATATTTGTTAAAGAAATGGGCATTGGACTGCAAGATACTGTTGTGTATTGTGACAATCAAGGGGCTATTCAGCTATCTAATAACTGTATGTTTCATGACAGGACTAAGCATATTCGTGTGAGATATCATTTCATAAGGGATGTTGTGAATTTGAGTAAGTTGAAGATTGTATATATCAGTACTAATGACAATGGTGCTGATTTATTCACAAAGTCATTACCTGGTTTTAAATTCTTGAAGTGATTGGAGATCTTGGATGTGGGCTGAAACTTGATGAAGGGTTTGAGATGAATTGTTGATTTGAGTATTGACTCAAAGGTGGAGATTGTGAAGATTTGAGTCAACTATTCGGTCAAACTGGGTCAAACATCTATTAATATAGTTTCATACATGTTTAGCTTAGTTGGAATAGTTGAGGGGTAAAAGTTGTCAAGTTTACTTAAAGTTGTTGAGATTAGTTGCTGATTGGTTGATTACTAACTACTCTCTTGTTAGTTGTATATATAGAGGAGCGTATGGTTGTAATGATCATCTTGATCAGTTAGAGATAAAGGTTTCAATTCATTTCCTGTATTGTTCATACCTAGTGATCAATGTGAAGTTGATGTTAGTCTTATTGATTGTTCTTCGTTGGTGTCTTATTATTCAGTGAATGTTGGAGTATTGCACACATGTAAAAGAGTCTTTATTTGATAAATAGAAATTATATTTTGTAGAGATTTAAAAACATATAAAACAATGTATGTGAGTTGAATAGAATCATATGGTCAACCATCTGACAACGGAATATGGTTGGTAGTGTGATGTACGAAATGCCATTTGTTCTGTTTTACATACATGTAAAATAGTGTGTATTTGTGTAACTCGTGTGTAAAATAATTAGATTTATAGATTTTGTTCTTTGATTTAATATGTGTAAAAAACTCAAATTTACACATAAGCAAATCTAATAAATGGTTACTTTACATATGTTTAAATCTGACATATAGTTAATTTACACATGCGTTAAACATTAAACTTACACATGATCGTAGTATTTTTTACACTAACTAATTTGCACACACACACACACATATATATATATATATATATATATATATATATATATATATAGGGGAGGGATTTTCTAAAAAGGCAAAAAACTCTAAAAAGCCTAAGAAGTAATCTGAGACGTCGGATTATGGTGTTTTACGGCCCAGATGGACGCGGTGGCATTTTGTAATTATTTTGATGTTTTGGTCACGCGTGAGATGGATTTGAGGGTAGATTTGTCATTGTGCGTATTTAACACCACATTTCAAACGCCATGGTGTTTCTTAGATCCGTGCGTTTTTAACACAAAATTCAAACGCCATGGTGTTTCTTAGATCTGTGTATTCTGAATCATGGTGTTTTTTACATAGTTGACGTTTTTGGTGTTTTATTTCTCACACATTCTAATTTTTCCCATGGTGTTTCTTAGATCTGTGTCTTCTGAATCATGGTGTTTTTTATGTTTGAACTGATCACAGTAAAAACAATTGACTTTTTTGGTGTTTTATTTCTCACACATTTTAACTTTTCTTATGGTGTTTCTTAGCACTATCAAATGGATCTATGTCTTCTGAATCATGGTGTTTTTAACATTCGAACTGATCACTAAAAACACCATGATTCAGAATGTTAAAAACACAATGATTCAGAAGAACTGAACATTGATCGGACGTTCGTAATTAGTAAACGAAAACGTCAAAAACAAACAAAAACATCATCGCTTTCAGTATTCGTCATAGATGAATGATTATGGATTCAAAATTAAAACGAAAAACGTCAAAAACACGCCATACCTGAACAGATGTTCGTAATTAATAAACGTCAAAAAAACACCATAACTGAACATCGCGAGTGATACCAGGATTTCGAAGTCAGCATCGCGCGTATAAATGACGAAGATGCCCCTCCGTGTTTTTTTTATCTCATGGCCACGTGCTTGTTGTTGATTGCTTCCTACACTTCTTAGAGTTTTGAGCCTTTTTAGAAAATCCCCAATCTATATATATATATATATATATATATATATATATATATATATATATATATATATATATATAATCAATTAATTTACATAAATCTAAAACAACTAAAAAGCCAAATTTACGTTTGTGTAGATTTCCATATAGTTAATCTACATGTATCCAAATATTTAATACTAGTTTAGTGCCTGTGCTGCGTTCGGGAAACATAACACACAAACGGTGATTTTAAAGATATTAATGGGGCACGAATTATTCCAATCAATTTTGAGAAAAAAGATGGTAAACCTTAAGACAAGATTTTATTTTTAAAAAAATATTACTTCAGTATATCAATACTAGAATGGGGTTCAACTAGAAAGTCTAAATTTCTTTGAAAATCTAAGAAGTAATTTGGACCATTAAATCTAATATTAAATGAAGATCAATGGCCCATAAACACAAGTTGACATAATGGTAAATAGTTAGAACTTTAAATGGTAGGCCAATGGTATATTAGTCTTGTCTTATTTTCAAATTTCACCCTCTTTTTCAAGCGTTCATAACTTTTACATATGACAATACTTTTTAATAAAAATTACACCAAAAAAACGAGAGTTTTTTTATCTTCAAAACGCATATAATGTTGATGTATAAAAAATGATATTTTATCTTCAAAACAAATTTCCCTAAAGTTTAAATAATACAAGTTATCTACTCATGTATGTGGGTCACAAATAATATCAAATAAGTGTAACTAATGCAGTGTACAGATAGTCTAGAATGCAATGCAATACAACCTAGTTAGCTATAACCGATGGCTCTGATACTAATCTGTCACACCCTCAATTTTCCACAAACGGAATATCCCTTAGGCGTGCGACAAAACCAGGATCCAAGTCATTAGTTACACCAAACGACACTATACGAATTTAAAACATACATGACTCATTGAATGAAAAAGTTTAATACAAAGTAATTGTTTAAATGCTTCGGAAGCATAATGACAAATGATGTTCAAAACCTTTTTGAGTAAGTAAATGCAATAAAAACATTTAATACTTAGACGCTTAGTAACAAATGAAATTCTTAAAAACATCTAGACCTAGTGATGCATGCATGCCCTAACCGTGCTTGTGCTCCGTAATAACCTGAGAAAACATACTGAAAATGTCAACACAAAGGTTGGCGAGTTCAATGAGTTTATTTATCAAAAACATATAAATAAAGAAACGGTTTTTCTGATAAAATCATTTACTATTGCTGGTTTGCATGACCACCTCGCTTACTACATGAACACGTCGAGATTAAATTTCAACGTTGTGTTGTTTGCCTTACTGCCATCAAACAAGATGACCAAAAGTTCCAAGGACAATTTGCACCACCTGGAACACTACCAGCATGATAGAGTCTGCCGAACCCGGTAGAATTACTCAAATTTCCCCGGTATACCCACTGTATATTAATAATCTCGACTAAAAGAAAAAAACTTTTAGATGGAACGTTTATGTTCATGTAAAATAAGCCATTAGACAATAGAAATTCATTTATCAAAAGTAGTTTCCCGAAGGCCTTGCCCGAAGACATAAAATGCAGTCCGAAGGCCCTACCCGAAGGTATAAAATGCAGACCTAAGGCCGTTAGAATCTTGTCCGAAGGCCCTACCCAAAGGTATAAAATGCAGCCCGAAGGTGTAACACCTATAAAAAGTTCGTATCCGAATTATTAGTTAGGATACTCAACCTTGTGGTCGTAATTAAGTAGTTGGTATATATACGACAATCGTATTTCAAATATTGCCAAACGATTAAGAAACGAATTAGCACATGAGATGTTTAGGCGAGCAATTATTATTATAGGAGACCGTCGTATAATAATATTATATTATATTTGAACTCTCCGTTTTTAACGAAACTTAGGTCGAAGCGTAGAGAATGATGAGCTCGTCCTAACGATACATTTATAATTTTATAGAAGGCTATATTTTAAAAGTTATATGAGAAAAACGAACGAAGCAGCTGAATTAAATAATAATGATAATATAAACAAGCTACGTCACATATATTTGATCCCACATCGACGGCTTCATTGAAATGAGGTGCTTGCTTGTTCTTTCTATATAGAAAGCTTAGGTTAGATTTTATATATTCAGTTCTTTTAACGGGAACGCTCTAGTTTAGAGAATCCCGTGTATACAGTACCCTGATGGGTGTAGTCGTTTTTGGAGCACGAGTAGGGAGACTCTACATCAAATTGTCGTAGATAGTTTAAGAGGTATATTTTTATTTAAATTTATGTATAGTTAATAGTTATATCTATTAGTATATATTTTATGGGGGCTTAGGGGTCAGGGTCGGGGTAGACATTGGGTAACTTGACCCTGGTCTAGACATGGACTGATCAACCATGTCTAAACTAGATAGAGTTATCCATAGTTGACCACGACGATGACAAGCCAGTACCCCACTCCTTGCATAATTAATAGCTAAGATTTGCCTTAATTATAAATAGGAACCAAACTTCATAGCTGTTATAGTGGCGCCAGTTAAGCCACATGTATAGATTCAAAGTGCACAAGGACCTTACTCAGAAATCTCAAAGGGTTAGAGAGTGAGAAGAAGTTTTGTCCAATGGCAGTTATTCTGATTAAGGTGAATACATTTGTATTTTAAATGTTTTTACGAAATCTTTATTATTTCGAAACCAGCATGAAAAGTAGTTAATTTATTAATGCATACTGGTAAAATACGAGACGGACACTTGGCACGTACGGTCTGATCAGAAATGGTATACACGTGTTTAGGCAGAACTCATACGGTGAGTTCTGTAACTAAGCGTGGCTGGTACAGTTTGTGTGCCCAAAGGAGTGAGATTCCCTAGGCACCAGAGTTATAATGAAATAACTCACAGCCAACAAACTATTATCAGTGTGCAAGATGGTATGTATTTTATCCATGTTCCTAGTATGGTTAATCTAAATTAATGCTTTCATGCTTGTAAATGATTTGGGTCTACAGATGATATTCACCAGCATTATCGCTGATGTTTTATTTTTAAAACCTTTTACAGGTAATGAATAAAAGAATGGAATTGCTAAATGCCATGTTGTACATATGATGTTTTACATGTGCATGTTAGCTAATTAAGCACAAGATACATCAAGGAAGAATGGACACATTCGATGAAGAAATCTTGTGGCTTCAAATATTATAGTAATATGAAATTACTATGTTTTGTAAAATAACGGGTGGTTAAACCCAGTTATATGAAAACAATGAAAAATAACTGGTAGTTAAGCCCAGTTATATGAAGACAATGTTTGCAAACATTGTGAAATATTATGAAATGGGACCAAGTTTTGAGAAAAACATTCCGCTGCATTGAACTCTGTGTTTTCAGAATAAATTAATCAAAGAAGGTACCAATCGGGTCACACGTCGGGGCATGCCAAACCCGGGGTGTGACAGGTTGGTATCAGAGCCATAGGTTTCAGCGAATTAGATACTTGATTTCGTATCTAGGATTTAACCATGATCAGAAAGAATGCCTACTAAGAAAAGTAGGTAGATATTTGCATAGAAATGTATGACTTATTGTATAAGTCAAAACAATAGTTTGTTTTCTATTGCAAAAGAAATAATGCCTACTAGAAAAAAAAAAGTAGGTAGGTGCCAGTAGTTAAATGCTTTATAGCATATTAGAAGACATTAATTTGTTTTCTATCTATATAATAATAATCGTACACCAGACTTTATGTCTGATGATATTTGGGATTTCCTTTCCTTTAGAATGTCTAAACAAATAAGTAGACCTTCTATTAATACTCGTAGGAGAAAGAAAAAACGATATTGAAATTAATATTCTGGATTATCAAACTCTCAAAGAAGATGAGGTACAGTAGATGATTAATCAAGGAATAGCAAATGCTATACCAAAATCTATAGAAGCTCTAGAAAAGAATAATGAAGCTAGTAAACAAAAAGAAAAGAAAACCTTCTAATGGAAACTTATAGAATGGATCATAAACTAAAGACTTGGTTTAAAAGGTCGAATCAAAAGTCATACAAATAAACTATAAGATGATACAGTGAAACTAAATGACTAGTCTAACTAAGATATTCCGTCAGACAAATGATCGTTTGAATCATACAACTGAGTCGAATCTTAGTTAGCATTCGACGAAAACATCCTTTTATGAAATAATATAATATTTCATCAGAGTTATATGTTCCAAGAATTAAAACCTTGAATACTAAATTTACTAACATGACCCATGAAAGAAAATCTTTATAATGTGAAAAGTAAAGTAAGTCGTCAATGACAACTGACCACTGTCATGGAATAAAAATACTAATATTCCTCATAATGACTATGTTATATCTAGTGGTTAGACTATGAAGGAAGACAAAACCTTCAAGACTACCGTTAGTAAATCAATAGCCGAAGCTATAGAATATGGATACCAAATGATAAAAGAATCGAAAGAGAATTGTTGCAAGTATTAATGTTATATTCAATGACATGAGAGACATGGTGTTACAAGAACTAAAACACCTTAAGGACAAGAATAAAGACTCTGAGTTAAGTATTAATCACATCAATTATCATAAAGATAATTAGGTATGATAAAACTTTTAAGGATTCAGATTGATAAGTATCAGTGAGACATAAAAGGCAAATTGTTGAAAATATTGTCAAAATCATCATCAAAGCTTGAATAAAAAGTCAATGTGAATGTGAACACTATACTAAACATACTTCTGCTAGGAAACATTGAAAGTGATAACTAGACTGAGCCTATACTTCGGTATATGACGCAGTCGTGCACTTAAAATATGGCTAAACTAAGAGCATACAATCAAGTATGACATAGCCATATATTTGAAAAATAATGCCTAAACAAAAAGCATACAGTCAAGTATGACGTGGCCATATATTTGAAAACGGTGGCTAAACTAAGAGCATACAGTCAAGTATGACGTGGCCATATATTTGAAAACGATGGCTAAACTAAGAGCATACAGTCAAGTATGACGTGGCCATATATTTGAAAAATGATGGGTAAACTGAAAGCATACAGACAAGTATGATGTGACCATGAATTTGAACTATGGTGACTAAACTAAGAACACATGCTACGATATGTGAAGTGATCGTAACGCATAATAAACAAACTGAAAGTGTATGCCATTGTCAGTGGCACACTTGACAAAATGAGTATATGTTTATATAAAGGGAAGATAACTTCTGAAAGATACTTATTAAGAATGTCTTGAACATGCAAAGTGGTAAAGAGCTAACCACACTTGGCCCCCAAATTTAGGAAAATGACCTATCATATAAAATCTTGCCCTATAGTGAGATTTTGAAATGGTTGGTAGATGATACGACGATAGTCATGATAGGGATAATGGCGTAGTTGGATCACTAGTTATAAGAAAACTAGCTAGCTTTACCATAGACTATGAACGTTGAGAACATTGAGTATATTAAGGATATCAAGATTATAGAAAACTCGAAAGAAAGCAACTTTCAAATGGGGCCCAGAACAAGTTGAAGCTTTTAAAACCCTGAGAGAAAAGTTGAGGAATGCACCAATCTTAGCATTGACTGAAGGTAACAAATACTTTGTTGTATTCTGTGATGCATCATACACTGGCTTTGGATGTGTGTTAATGCAACAAGATAAAGTTATCGCTTATGCATCTCGTCAACTTACAGTCAATAAAATAGGTTATCCAACTCATGACTTAGAGTTAGGTGCCATAATCTTTGCGCTAAAGTTATGGAGGCACTATCTTTATGGAGCTAGATTTACTATATACTCTATTCATAAGAGTTTAAAACATATATTTGATCAGAAGGAGTTAAACATGAGAGAAAGATGTTGTATGGAAGTCTTAAGTGCTTATGATTGTGAAATCTACTATCACGAGGGGAGAGCCAACGTTGTGGCTGATGCCTTGAGCAGAAAGGAACATGAAAACCTAAAAGAGTTCGGGCCTTACGACTTGAACTACAAGTTGATTTAATGGGTCAACTAAAGGATGCTCAATTGATGGCCCAGGAAAATTAAAATATTGAGAAAGAAGGAATGAATGGAATGCTCAATCAACTAGTTAAAGGAGACGATAAAACTCTTAGAATGAATAAGCGTATCTGGGTGCCAATTACTGGTAATCTTAGAGAAAGGATCCTGGAAGAGGTTCACAAATCTAAATATTCAATGCACCCAGGAAGAGAAAAAAAATGTATAAAAATCTAAAAAGCAATTACTGGTGGATAGGCATGAAGAAACCTATTACTACATACGTTGCAAAATGTCTAACTTGCTTACAAGTTAAAGCAGAACACCAAAAGCCATCTGGCTTATTGCAACAGTTAGAGCTACCAGTATGGAAATGGAAAATGATAACCATGGACTTTATCACTAAACTTCCACGAACCAGTCGTGGGAATGATACGATTTGGGTCATCGTTGACAGACTCACAAAGTCTGCCCATTTTCTTCCAATGGAAGAAACACACTCTATGGATAAGTTGGCATAACTTTATGTTAATGAAATAGTATCTTTGCACGGTGTGCTTTATTCCATAGTATCATATCGAGATAGTCGTTTTACATCCCGATTCTGGAAAAGCTTCCAGAAAGCTTTAGAAACAAAGTTAAATCATCCAAACTGATGGACAAAGTGAGAGAACCATCCAAACTTTGGAAGATATGCTTCGAGCGTGCGTGCTTGACTTTGGTGGTAGTTGGGATGATCATCTGCCATTAATGGAGTTCTCTTATAACAATTGTTATCATTCAAGTATTAATGCAACGCCATTTGAAGCCTTGTATGGCAGAAAATGCAAAACCCATGTATGTTGGTCTGAAATTGGTGAAAATCAGTTATCGGGACCAAAAGTTGTCCAGGAGATAACTGATAAGGTTCTCCAAATCCGAGAGCATTTGAAATTAACTAGAGAACGACAAAAGAAATATGCTGATAAAAGAAGGAAGTCGTTAGCATTTGCCAAAGATGATCATGTGTTGTTAAAAGTTTCACCTTGGAAAGGTGTTGTCCGATTTGGAAAGAAAGGGAAACTTAGTCCACGTTTTGTAGGACCTTTCAAGGTAATTAAAAGAGTAGGACCGGTGGCTTATCAGTTGCAGCTACTAGAGCAAATGAATGGAATACATGATGTGTTTCATGTATCAAATCTAAGAAAATGTCTGGCAGACGAGACATTGAAAACGCCATTAGAGGACGTAGAGGTTGATGAAAACTTGAAGTTTAAAGAACAACCCTTGCAGGTAGAAGACAAACAAGTGAAAAGGTTAAAGAGGAAAATATTAACTCTTGTGAAAGTAAGATGGAACTCCCGGCGTGCTCCAAAATATAATTGGGAGTTAGAATCACATATGAAAAAGAAGTACCCTCACCTGTTCCAGTAAATCTCGAGGACGAGATTTAAATAAAGGTAGGGAGGATGTAACACCTATAAAAAGTTCGTATCCGAATTATTAGTTAGGATACTCAACCTTGTGGTCGTAATTAAGTAGTTGGTATATATACGACAATCGTATTTCAAATATTGCCAAACGATTAAGATACGAATTAGCACATGAGATGTTTAGGCGAGCAATTATTATTATAGGAGACCGTCGTATAATAATATTATATTATATTTGAACTTTCTCCGTTTTTAACGAAACTTAGGTCGAAGCGTAGAGAATGATGAGCTCGTCCTAACGATAAATTTATAATTTTATAGAAGGCTATATTTTAAAGGTTATACGAGAAAAACGAACGAAGCAGCTGAATTAATTAATAATGATAATATAAGCAAGCTACCTAGCACGTCACATATATTTGATCCCACATCAACGGGCTTCATTGAAATGAGGTGCTTGCTTGCTTGTTCTTTATATATAGAAAGCTTAGGTTAAATTTTATATATTCAGTTCTTTTAACGGGAACGCTCTAGTTTAGAGAATCCCGTGTATATAGTACCCTGATGGGTGTAGTCGTTTTTGGAGCACGAGTAGGGAGACTCTACATCAAATTGTCGTAGATAGTTTAAGAGGTATATTTTTATTTAAATTTATGTATAGTTAATAGTTATATCTATTAGTATATATTTTATGGGGGCTTAGGGGTCAGGGTCGGGGTAGACATTGGGTAACTTGACCCTGGTCTAGACATGGACTGATCAACCATGTCTAAACTAGATAGAGTTATCCATAGTTGACCACGACGATGACAAGCCAATACCCCACTCCTTGCATAATTAATAGCTAAGATTTGCCTTAATTATAAATAGGAACCAAACTTCATAGCTCTTATAGTGGCGCCAGTTAAGCCACATGTATAGATTCAAAGTGCACAAGGACCTTACTCAGAAATCTCAAAGGGTTAGAGAGTGAGAAGAAGTTTTGTCCAATGGCAGTTATTCTGATTAAGGTGAATACATTTGTATTTTAAATGTTTTTACGAAATCTTTATTATTTCGAAACCAGCATGAAAAGTAGTTAATTTATTAATGCATACTGGTAAAATACGAGACAGACACTTGGCACGTACGGTCTGAACAGAAATGGTATACACGTGTTTAGGCAGAACTCATACGGTGAGTTCTGTAACTAAGCGTGGCTGGTACAGTTTGTGTGCCTAAAGGAGTGAGATTCCCTAGGCACCAGAGTTATAATGAAATAACTCACAGCCAACAAACTGTTATCAGTGTGCAAGATGGTGTGTATTTTATCCATGTTCCTAGTATGGTTAATCTAAATTAATGCTTGAGGAAGGTTATCGTACAAAATGGATTTTGCCTAAGAAGCGTGAGAAGTGATATTTAGACACATCAAAACCGGGTCAAACGAACTCCGATTGAACTTATTCTTGCGGCGTTAGAACCGTGTCGTCAAACCCCCGCCCCCACCACCATAAAAAACCTAAAACCCCCCACCCCACCCCCCAAAAACCTAAATCACCCAACCCGCACCTTCTAAAAACCTAAAAACCACCCACCCACCACCCAAAAAACCTAAAACCCCCCACCCCTACCCCCCAAAAACCTAAACCCCACCCACCCTCTAAAAACCTAAACCCCTCACCACATCCATATAAAAGCTAAAATCTAAAAACTAAACCCTAAAAGCTAAATCCCAATGCTAAACCCTAAGGCTAAACCTTAAGGTAAAAACTAAATTTTAAAGCTAAACCCTAAAAGTTAAACCCTAGAAGCTAAGATGATAAAACTCGACGAGACGGTTCCAACGCCGCTTGAATGAGCTCAAACGGAGTTCGTTTGACCCAGTTTTGATGTGATTTAAGTCACTTCTCACACTTTTTAGGCAAAATCAATTTTGTATTTGATCTTTCCTCATTAATGCTTTCATGCTTGTAAATGATTTGGGTCTACAAATGATATTCACCAGCATTATCGCTGATGTTTTATTTTTAAAACCTTTTACAGGTAATGAATAAAAGAATGGAATTGCTAAATGCCATGTTGTACATATGATATTTTACATGTGCATGTTAGCTAATTAAGCACAAGATACATCAAGGAAGAATGGACACATTCGATGAAGAAATCTTGTGGCTTTAAATATTATAGTAATATGAAATTACTATGTTTTGTAAAATAACGGGTGGTTAAACCCAGTTATATGAAAACAATGAAAAATAACGGGTAGTTAAGCCCAGTTATATGAAAACAATGTTTGCAAACATTGTGAAATATTATGAAATGGGACCAAGTTTTGAGAAAAACATTCCGCTGCATTGAACTCTGTGTTTTCAGAATAAATTAATCAAAGAAGGTACCAATCGGGTCACACGTCCGGGCATGCCAAACCCGAGGTGTGACAGAAGGTCCTGTAAAATAATTGCCCGAAGGCGCTGTAAAAACAGTTGTATGTTTTCTCCCCGAACAAAGAAGATTTAAAATGGGCAAAGAACTCACTTTAGATAGTTAGCTAGTACACGTATCCACATCATTGTTGAACAGTTCACACAAGCACGTAATGCACAAGAATTCAATCACCAACAAATACCCTATAGTACACATAACAAGTAATCTATAACATTAGCATAAATTTTATTATACGTGTGCGGTTGACTGGTTGAACTCTAGGTATTAATTAAAATATTGATCTATTATTATTACAGTTTTGTTGCATCTATGTCTCATGTTCAAGTATTGATGTTTGACATGGCATTGCTTTATATATGTATTTATTCTTTGTTGACAAGGTTCGTCAGTAATAATGGTAAAACTTTGGATAGTCCTCATAAATAGTTCTTTATTTATCATTCGCTATAAGTCTATATATTATACATAGAAGGTACTCGTCTTGCTATTTACTATTAATAATAATGATAGCCAACATGTCTCGTGTCTTAATATTACATTCCAACTAGACGTCTTGTCCTCACTACATCATTTAAGTCCCCAATCAATCCTCTACGATACATTTTTTGCTTGGTTTTACATTTATATATGTGTGCTATTAGTATTTTAATTTAATATGAGCTCAACACACGATCTAGCACGAGCAATACATATGTAATTTGAAATAACTCGTTTTTACCTTTTCATCAAGTTTAAAATGTTGAGCTACCTCGGGTTTGACTAATCCTTATCTTGCTTCTGTGTTTGACTTCCATTGACCCGTCCCAATGCACCAACAACACATCCATTAATCAACTTTACTATTCGTGCAACTAGATACCATACACCATGTTTTATAGTCATTTCCCATGCTACACCAAGAACAATAGTTACCACCACTAACGCCTCCATCGACTCCACATCCGTCACCATCAAAAACTACTAGGCACCATAATCTAATAGACTACCACCAATATTCAAGAGCCACCACCACCTACTGTTACAACCATTGTTGACCACCACAAACAACCTTAAACCATCACTATCATGTACCATTGATGCTGCTACTCGCCAGCGCCATATCATAACCATTGCAATTTTCGATTACCACCTCCAACATCAAATACAAAGCTATCATCATTGCTGCTACTGAAAAACTCGACCACCACCACTGAAAATCCATCGCCATCACCGCAACAATTGTCCACAACCGCCACTACTAGTTATTGTTGTTGTTAACCCAACCACAGCCGTCGAACAACCTAACCACCATCACAGCCACCACCAACAGCCCCAATAATACCCATATCATGTACTGTTGGAAGGAAACCATGACGTGTTGTGCAGGTGCTCCGAAAAACAAGGAAGAAGAAGATGAAACCGTAGCTGCCGCAACCTTTCAAGGCGTATAACTTTTTCATCGGTACGAGTTAGAAGACACAATTACTATCATTGGAATCGTCTCGTCGATACGAAGATTTTGAAACACGTTGGTTACCAAATCATGTACTATGACTTATTATAACTTTATAAAACATATTTGGTATTAATATATCGGTTGAGCACTCGTTGTAACGTATTGGGCCTTTATTGGGCCTCAAAGCCCGTTCACTTGAAATTCATGAATGAGATAATATATTTTAATAGAGTTGTGTTAACGGAGTTATCCTGAAAATGTCGGGTGTCACAATTGTGTTATGCTCATTAGGTCATTGTGTTATATTCGTCAGGTCATTGTGTTATATTTGTCAGCTCATTGTGTTATATACCTCAAGTCATTGTGTTGCTAGATTATTACCCGTGTGTTACACAGGTGCCTCATATAATATTAAATTAATAAAAGGATTGAGTTGTTAACATGTAACTATGAAAGAAGAGAGTATTATCATTAAAGTTACCAGTAACAAATATTGTAAACAACAAACAACGTAAAAAATGAAGTTTGGTTTTCAAAAGTAAAAAAGAAGCAAAGTATCTACCTAATAAATCAAAGTTTTAGAAAGTTTGAGAGAAAAATTAAGTAGAAGAGTTGATGGAGCCAAAATATTATGATTGATGATATTCATATAAAAATATTTACAAATCGTTAAATATTATAAATTTAAAATATGATTGTTATATAATTTTTAAATATTGTTTTTAACCCGTGTGTAACACACAAGAATTAAATCTATTGAATAGTTTATAAAAAAATGCAAATTAGTAAAAACTTCCTTATAGGCTATATTTGTATGTTTTCCGTATTTGTCTAATATATTTCACACCATGCCTTGTGTGTGAAAACACAAGTTCTCTTAAACACTTTAAAACATGCTTATATAGCATTATAGCTCCAAATTTCAAAATCCAGCTGGTATATCCTATTTTAATACACAATAGTATACAATCATAGAGCATAAAAAACACGGTGAAACAGCAAACATATTGTAGACATATTGTAGACGCATGTATTAGATTATACATTTTTAAGGGATTCGGATTCTAATAACAATGTTTTTCTATAACATATGATTAAAACTATGTATAATTAAAACTTTAAGTTATCTTCTATATAATATAGGAAAATGAATTTTGCTTATGTGTCAACCATTTAAGGTTGATTTGCTTACTTGGCATTATTTGAGAGTTTATCTCATAATAATAGTTTTATAATATATATATATATATATATATATATGTAATCTATAATAATATATTATAATAAAACGAATTACATTTTGAATTCCTAATATTTAGGAGATCCTATAAAAACTTAAGAATAGTTACATTTTCAACCTTTTTTTACTAGGGTGTGCATGGTTCGGTTTATACTTAATAAGGTATATAAATGAAACTTAAGAATAAATTAGTAATATGTTATAAATAAATACCTTAATATCTTTTAACCATCCATAATTTTTTATACGATATTATTCTTTTTAAAAAATTTACACCATAAAACCAAGCATTTAATTCTCTTTGATTTGAGTATAATATTACTATATTAAAAAAGAGTTTTTAAATAATTCTTATGTTCCGGTTTTATGACGGTTCTGTCTAAAAATTGATTTGAACCTTCCATGCCCCATGAATATCATTAAAATTAATCATCTGGATATTAGGTTCCCGAGCATAGCGCGGGTAATAAAACTAATTACATTTTTGGTCCCCTAATATTTTGGAGAATTCTGAAAAATTTAAGAGTATTTATATTTTTAACCCTCTACTACAAGGGGTGTACATGATTCGGCTTATATTTGATAGGGTTTAAAAATGAAACTTGTGGATAAAGTTAATAATAACATACAATTAAAGACCCCAGTGGCCCAGTGTTTTATAAATATACATAACATTCTATACGATTTAAAAAAAATAAACTACATAAATTTAAGTATAATATTGTTATACTAAAAGTCTAATTTTAAAAGTATATCCTGTGTTCCGGTTTACCACGGTTTTGTCTCAAAACTGATTCTAACATTCATGAATATCCTTAAAAACATCGCTTGAATTTTGTATCGATTTCTTACAAAAAATAATGTAGAAAAATTTGGACGGAAAAAACATCCACAACATGTCTCGATGCACGACACATGGCACCAAAAACCTTCTTTTATTAATATGTATAGATATAGATATTCGTCAGGTCATTGTGTTATATTCGTCATGTCATTGTGTTATATTTGTCAGGTCATTGGGTTATATTCGTCAAGTCATTGTGTTATATTCGTCAGGTCATTGTGTTATATTACTCAGGTCAATGTGTTATATTCGTCAAGTCATTGTGTTATATCTGTCAGGTCATTGTGTTATATGCATATGGTCATTGTGTTTAATTTAGCTGGTCATTGTGTTATATTCGCTAGGTTATTGTGTTATATTATCATCAGGTCATTGTGTTATATCTAGGAGTGTTCATTATTAGAATACCATTCGAATTATTCGAAATTCGATTCGAATAGAATTCGATTAAGGCTATTTGAAATCGACTTTCAGTCATTCGAATTCGATTCACATTCGATTCGAATAATTTTGTCGAATGTGGATCGAATATGAATATGATTTTCTGTATTCGCATTCGATTCGCCCAATTCGAATAAGAAATTTATATATTTTTAATATATATTTTTAATATATCTAATTAATTATCTATATATGAATATGATTTAATGGGCTTGAAGTAAAGTTAAAAATACCCAAACCCAACTCATTACCCAATCTTAATTGTTGTTTCTGCATATGAACATGATTTGGTGCTGTGACAGCCACTTAATTGTTGTTTCTACGGGTTTTAAACTTGTTTAATTTTTTTTTTGTGTTTGATTATGCAGTTTTAGACCTTTTGTTAACATGTTTTAGACTTGTTGATGTGCTAGTATTTTGCATATTGTTTTGGTAATGTTTTGCACATTGTTAGGGTGACGTGGTAGATTTATGTTATGTTGGTGCTACATTTGTATTGCTACTTGATGTGTTTGTTTATTTACATTTTTTTAAGCGAATACATTCGAATCTATTCGAATTCGATTCGAATTGGAATAACTTAATCGAATCGAATATATAGATTTTTATTCGAATGTGGATCGAATACGAATACAAATTTTAAAAGTCCCAATTCGATTCGCCTTATTCGCCCAATTCGCATTTGATTCGAATGAACACCCCTAGTTATATCCATGTTTCACCTTATTGTGTTATTTGTCAAGTCATTGTGTTATTCGTCAAGTCATTGTGTTATTTCATTAGGTTATTGTGTTATAACACAATGACTTGACAAATAACACAATAAGCTAAAAAACATGTATTTTTTATATATAAGTATTATATGCGTTTTAAAGATAAGAAAATGCTCGTTTTTATGGTGAAATTTAAAAAAAAATAATATCGTATGTAAAAGTTATGGACGTTTAAAAAAATGGGGTGAAACTTAAAATATAGAAACATTACTAATTTTATCATCCCTTCTAATTTTAAGGGAGTGCCACATGTCACAATCTCATGGATTCTTAGACTTTCTAAGAAAATTGGATTTTCTAGTATAACTACACTCATCAATACTATGCTCAATTTAAAAAGATTTAAATCGTTGACTTTATGGTGTATTTTTTTTAAATAGGTTCGTGTAAAAAAAATTCTCTTTAAAAAATTTGAGCTATTTAATTGTTGATTATTACAAACTTTATACATACGTTTCCTTTTTATACTTTGTCAAATATAAGATGACTCATTCACATCCCTAGTAGGAGAGGGTTTAAAATTTAAATAATCTTAAATTTCTAAAGACTCTTCTAAATATTAGGGGATCAAAATGTAATTAAGGTTATTATGATATATTATTATTATAGATATATACATATTTCAAATATAAAAATATTATTGTGAGACAAACTCTCTTATAATGTCACATAAACAAACACCACCTCTAAGACTACATGTAATGGGCGTTATCACCCAATTTTTTTGCCCAATAACGCCCCATAACGCCCCCTACACCACTACGTAGGGGCGTTATGTAGCAAAAATTTTTTTGGGCGTTTTAGTTATAACGCCGGTGCCCACACGGTTTCCAACAAAATTAACATATATTTACTCCTTTAATCAATTAATATGTAATAATGAAGGGGCATTATAGGGGCATTATCCCACTACGCCACTTTTTAGTATAACGCCCCTTGCCTAGTCACCGTCCACATGGCGGAAAATGCCCCTTCGGGGCATTAACCATTACACAGAGTCTAATGATTACAACTAAGCAAACTAGATTTTTGTTATATTATATAAGCATAACTTAAGCATATAAATACTTAATTTACCCATATGTTAAACATTAAACTTACATTTTTGGCCTTTATAATATGTCATATTTTGATTATTGGTCTTTTATTTAAATTTTTATAATAAACAACCTTTGATTAAATTAAAGTAATATCTAAAAATATGGAATTTAAATTCAACTCGGGTAGAATACGTTTATATCATTTTAATTTTGTGTAGAATAGTTTCCAACTAAGGTAATGCCTAAAAATATGGAATTTAAATTCAACTATGATAAACTTTAAATCACTCGTAATTAATGTGTGAAAGAATTTACTAAAATACCCTAATCTTTCAATTCAATCCATATAATTTTAATTTACATTATTACCCTTTCAAATCTATCTAATAAATCAAACTTTTAGGGGGCAATTTTTGGAGGGATTTTTTTTTTCTATAATAGGAAGTTTGAGAGGTAAAATTTAGCTAAATTTTTCACCATGCAAGTTGATGGAGCCAACTCTTTAAATGTTATATATTTACAAATTGTTAAATACAATGATTATAATTTCTTTATAAATATTACTATTTAACCCGTGTGTAACACACGGGTATTAAACCTAGTCTAAGTATAAAATACAAACATGAATGGTTAGTATGAGTTCTTTCATTATGTAATTAAACTAGTTGTGAGAACTTGTTAGAACCTTACTTCCTGAGTTTTTTCTTAGTATTTTTTGACTCAACTGTTATGTATATTAAAAACTAGAACATGAAAAAATGTAAATAAAAAAAATTCTCGTCGTTAAAAAGCATACATGTAACTAAAAAATATTTATAGAGAAAAAACGTAGGTGTAATTTTGTTACACCTATGTAATATGACGTAAATAATTTTTACTAACATATACGTTTTTTAACGACGGGAACTTTTTAAAATTTTTTTTACATCTTTTAGTTAGTAATGCACGTAATATATTAGCATAAAAATATTAGGAAATCGTTTGGAAAGTATGAGTTCTTAAAGTTCCAACAATTATAGGGTATTCTTAAATTACCCATTCCTATATATATATATATATATACTCTTATAATAAATTGCTAACCCAACTCCTCATATTAAGCCACTTGTCATCACTACATTCATCCTCATTTTTGAAAATATGGAAATTTTTGGAAACATGTAGTCAACATTTTTAATGTAATCATACTTTTAATTAGGGTCGAACTATTCACACACTTTCCTTTTTTATTTTCGCACCCCCAGGCGCCGCACATAGCCCTATTCGCGGCGCCTGGGTCACATCACATCGAAACATATCATAAGACCTTGTCAATTGACCAGCCAACAGACACCAGGCGCCGCACATAGCCCTATCCGCGGCGCCTGGGTTCATTTTTTAAACAAAATTTTCTCATCCGTGTTTTATTTTACTCACAACAATTTTAACATAACAAATTAATAACAAACGAAAACATTTAAAGCTTTAACAAACATTTATAACACACGAAATTAATCATTCATAAAAGATATTAAATATAACATAAACTTTAAAAAAAATAACAAAAAGACATAAAAGATAACAACTAATCATCCCCTTCTTCTGACGATGATGAAAACGCCACATCCCGAATCCTAAAATGGTCACGTATGGCGCATAACAGTGCATCGTTTGACCAGCTTCCTCCTCGATAACGACATTCCCCTCGAAAAAGAAAAATCTCGACTGAAAACAACCCAGGCGCCGCACATAGCCCCATCCGCGGCGCCTGGTGCCTGAAAAAGTGACTCAGGCGCCGCACATAGCCCTATCCGCGGCGCCTGGTGCCTGAAAAAGTGACTCAGGCGCCGCACATAGCCCTATCCGCGGCGCCTGGGTTTAAAAAAGGTATGATGATAGATTTGGTAAGTGTGTGAATAGACAATGCCTTTAATTATGAGTATATTTTCATCATTGTCAATTTTTCATGTTAATATATTTTTGTTAAATTTTTTTAGTCTTATAATATACGTCCACTTATGTATCTTTATTATATTTTATATATTAAACATATAAATAAATTATATCATTAAACCCCGTGGGTACCCACGGGCTCTAACCTAGTATATATATATATAAAGTACAAGCCGGCATAAATTTTCTTGTTTTTCGTATTTTTTTTCCTTTTTTTTACTCTTTGTTATTTTTTATTTAACTATTTTTGTGTTTGTTAAATTTAGTAAATTACTTTTGTATTTTGGAAACATCGAAATGAAGTCATCATTGAAAAAATTAACATTCATTGTATTGGGTCACAAGCGAAACATTGACGGTTGTTTCCTTATGGTTGAAGACTGATCATATTGCTCTACCAAACGTTACTTTTGATCCGGGTTTATGTATCTTTTTTTACTTTGGTGTTCTTGTTCTTGTTTGTTTATTTCGTATTTTGTACCCCCTTGGGTTTTAGCTACTTGTTAGCAACCTTTTTTTTATATTCGAAAATTTGATTTTTAAAAATCAAAACTTTCATATGTTGGCCGACATATATCGCAACCGAGAAAATTATCAACGGAGATCCCAACTTTTAAATAATTTTTTTTTGAAAATGCAAACTAGCAAACTGCTCTATCAGCGGAAAGAGAGAGAGAGCCAATACATGTTTAAAGAGACCCATTAAAAACACTTAACGACATTAAGTTTTTTTATTCAAATTTTTAACTAATGTTTTAGGGTTTAAAAAAAGATGAATCTTAGATATTTTTTTTGTTAGTTTGCTTTTAATATTTAAAAAAACAGTTTTTTTAGCAGTTTGACCTCGAGATTGTTTTTGCTCCAGTCCAAAGTCATTTGGACATGTGTACGTTCGATTGTTCCAACACCCACATCGGTTTGCGCCCAAACCGGTTTACTTTTCTTTTTAGAACGGCGATTTTATTAAAAACAATCTGACCACTAGTAAAATGCTAGGACCCCATCAGAAAGGCAACAACAAAAAACACCAACCTAAATCTCCTATGACCATGGACTATAACACCATTTGTGCCATACAATATCGACTCTATTGGAACGGTATTTTAACCAAATATATATGTTCGCCATGATCTTTTCAACCACACCTTCTACGGATAAAGGAATGGAGTTGAATATTAGATCATTCCTAGCAAGCCAAATGTACCAACTCGTAGCCATAACAATGAGCGCCGCCGTATCTTTGTAGGTTTATTAAAAATCGTTTTTTTGAAACCTGGTTAGATCGTAGTCGAACTGGTTGGGAAGAAAACCCCACTTCGTCGATGACTACTATGTCATAACTGTACGCGTTGGTTGGTTGTAACTTGTAATTGAATAAATTTTACCTGCCGTTTAAAAAAAAGAGAACTTTGATTTGTTGATGAAAACTGAATTTCTTTGTTTAATGCTAGCTCTTTATGGTAACCAATAAGTACGATCATATGCAATTTACTTCTTGCAGCCCTTTTATTATTGTAGGCAGAAGTACAAAACCAACGAAACTCATTAACTCATCATTAAATTTCATGTTTCCTACTTTCTTTATTAGAAATAAATTATTTTTATCAAGTTTTACAGCTTTAAGATAAATATATCACAATGGCTCTACATATATAATCTAAAACTCCAAACACAATAGTATAATTTATCAACAGCTGATCTCTTTAGCTACTAGAAGCTAATTGATGTAAAAGGGAGCTACCTAAACATGTCTGACCAACCACATCAAAGTTGTTGACTCTAAACTCATTAATTAAGGAGTTGGTTTGGAACTTAAGCAGGAAAAAAAAACTATAGGCTTAAACAGTGGTTTTAAAACTAGTGTTATTTTTTAGTATTTATCAAAATAGTATTTTAAAAATATTATTAAACATGCTTAAAAAACTATAGGCTTAAACAGGCATATAGGAAAATGGGTCTATCGCGACGACAAAAGTCATTACTATAGAGGAGAAATGTCGTCGCTACTAGCTATCGAGACTACAAACCATCGCTATATTGCTGTCCCTGTAGATTCGTCGCAATTTAATAAAATTTCGTCGCCTAGAGGTTGTCACTGTAGTTAAAGATATTGCGACAACTTTTGGTCTCTATAAAAATTCCCCCAAATTCGTTATAAAAAGAAAATTAAACGAAAATTAAATTAATTTAGGCTTATAGCGACCACTTGTCGTCGCTACAAAGTTTACTGGTCAAAATCTGGCTGCAACAATGGCGAGGACGTGTGGTCGACTGGTCGCTATAGGGTATACGCAAACCATAATAATTATACTTCTGGCGACAAGAAGTTGTCGCTATAAATTCTATATTTTTAAGGCTTTTTTTTAATTATATAGATTTTGTAAGCCAAAATCTAAATTCAAACTAAAGAATGTCATACAAGCAAACCATAATATCTAACACAAAGTCAAAATGTCACACGAAACCAAAGTTCAAATGTAACACATAAAAACAACTAACACATAAAACGAATGTATCTAACCATCACTTTCACCATCTTGGTCATCGTCATTCTCATCCTCCTCTTCATCTTGTTGTTGTTGTGTTGACGAAGTACCGCCTAATTGATTGGCAATAAGTTGATTTACTTGTCCTTGCAATTACTCAATTTTTTGTTGTTGTTGTAGCATCATTTGTTGCCAATTGTTTTCTTCAGGCGACGGCTCGTATATAAAACGCCTCACATCAGGGGTTTTGGTTTTCACTTTTCGGCCTACTCCCTTTGTGCGACCACGCTTAGGTGCGAAAGAGCTCTTAAGAACTTGAACCTCATTAATTTGTTGTCCTTCACTCGCCAATTCCATTGCTCTAGTCCTCCCATCTTCGATTTTGTTCTATATTAAACAATAAGGTAACTAGTTATCATTTTTTTGGATTTGATCTTTTGTCATTTCAGATCAACTTACACATTGTAAAAACGTTTTAATAAAGAGAAATAACTATTTTTAAACTCCCACCATGAAACTTTAGAACACCTTCTACTCTATTGTCCCGGATCAAATATGATTTGGACATCTTTATCTCAATGGTGTAATAACCCTCATTTAATATGGATTCAATTAAAGGTTTGCTGGTTCCCAACCACAACATCAGTACAACTACATCAGAAAGAAAGAAAATCAGATTAATCTTCATCACTTCTATGTGGGTCGTTTGGAAAGCTCTCAATGATACGGTTTTCAACAACAAGATATGGAATACAAATCGGTTGGTTGATGATATAAAAATATAAAGCTCGTTATGGATAAACAACCCGAAGAAGTATGGGGCTTTTGTATGCAACCCGTGGTATACATATATCTCATCTTAAAAATGTTTTTGTTTGTTTGTTTTAGCTTAGTTTTATTTTGCGGTCGTCTTGACTCTGCTTTTGTGTGGAATTCGTGGTATACATATATCTTTTACTTTGTGGCTTCTTTTTAATAAATTGCTATTGCCGCAGTTAAAAAAAACTATATTTAAAATACTATTTTGAAATATGCTTTTAGCACACTAAAAAAATAGCTTTCTATAATTCTTAAATGTAACGTGTCTTGTAGAGTCTAAAGAAAACTAAACAAAACATTAAAACTTATTTTATAATGCATAGTATATAACAACTGATAAATTAATAATTATAACAACACCTTTTCGAAAATAAATAAATCGGGCTAATATAATTTACACTTGTTTTGTTCAAGTTACATGTATGATGTACCTATCAGACCTTTTTTTGGAACGTAAATACTATTAAAAATCAAAATCACTAGCAAGACGCTAGGGTCAAATCAAACAATACATGAAGACGAGCTACTAAAACAAAATAACATCCACCTTAATAAGGGTGATTACACCAAATATGTCAAGTAACATCTCTGCATTTGGCCTGATATTTCAGACATAAAACGTATTCAACTTAATCTTCTCGAAGACATCGTCCGGAGAGACAGACGAAGAGTTGAAAATGAGCCCGTTTCTAGTAATCCATATGAACCACGTCGTTGCCATTAAAATAGTCGAGGCCATCCCCTTTAACTTCTCTGATCCAAACAAGAGAGAGTAGCAATCCAATGTGCCCCTGATTGAATTACTTAAGGTATCCTACCACCTTCAGCACCAACTCCAATTAGACTTACAATGTTCCAAAAAATAATCGCTTAATTTCTTTCCAAACAAGTTAAATAATACGTTTGAAAAAGGTTCAAATAAATAAGTTGTTTATAAACCATTTAATCGTGATGTAATATAATGTGGTTATAAAGATTCATAAGTATTTTTTATTCTTATTAATTATAAAACTAATCAAAACATCTTAAAAAATATTGATATAATGATAAATATACATAAATCCCGTGTTGAGTTTATTTACATTTTGTGTCGTTTCGTTAACGTTTATATATCCTTTTTGGCACAACTGATGTTTTTATGTTTCGTAGGTCCCATGTTGATAAAGAAACGGATAGATCGTGAAAATTCGAATCCGTAGGCGAAAACGGGGCGCGAAACGGAGTTACGAGCGAACCGGAACGCGAAACCGAAGAAAACGAACGAAACTGAAACAACGCGACACGGAGGGGGCTCACCACGCCACGCGGTGACAGGGGCACCGCTGGCCGCATGACGCGGCGTGGTGGTGTTGGTGGTCAGCTTGGTCGCGCTACGCGGCCACATATCCATTTCGTCGCCGCGCGACGCGGCGATGCGTTTTTAACAGAAAGTTTTCGCGATTTTTGGCCCTGCACACTATATATTCATCTCTTGTCCAACCCTAGCCTCCTAGACTTTTCTTGGGACGAATTTGAGGCGATTTCAGCAGATCGGAGCGGGTTTTTGAGGTGAAGAAGACGGAACGAAGGCAACGAATACTCGTGGGTTCAAGGATCACTTCCCATGCTTCTCGGGTTTAATTGTTCTTCCGTTTTTCTTGCTTTTCATCATGTTTATTACGTTTAAATTTGTGTTTTTGATTATGAACATGCTTGGCTAAACTCGTTAAAACTACCTAGGCTTATGTTGATTTGTTAACGGTTTGTTTGAACTTGCGTTGGAATGATTTGGTTATGGTTTATGTTTAATTAAAAGTTTGAACCCTTATAATTGTTTGATGCATTGTATGTGTTTGAATTGGTAGAATTGATAGTATTAATCCATGTGTTCTTGGTGATCGTCTATGTCACGCAATAGGATTCATTTAGTCATTAACGTGAGTTGTGATTATTATGGTTTAACTGCAGTATAACCATATGATTAATAGTGTTAATGAAACTGGTAATAAAGTATAGCCAACCTAGATATCCGTGAGGTGATAGGTTGTTAACAAGTCTTGATTAGTCAATTTGCTAGGTTTAGGTTTTTGTGGAAATTCCGGCTTAGTGTTAATTATTAATCTTGCTTGTTAAATTAAATAATTGGGTTTAAATGGCTTTAAGGGTCGTATCGTGAGATAGATCTTTAGCGTGGGTCAATTAAGCATAATTTGATTAGATAACCGTGAGGAAGTTTAATCCCGTAACCGGTGTGCTAATAACTTAATAGTTATCCTTTAGGTTTCTTCTCGAGAAGGGTCGAGGGTCTTAATTAGGAAAGCTTTTAAGTGAATAAATTTAGATCCCGGTTCCATAACCATTAATCCAACGTGAGTGATAACTGAAGTTAACGATGATTCTAGCCTAGGTGGTTTGTTTTCTCTTATCTGTTTTAAATCCGTCTTTAAATTCTCAGTTTCCATTTTTAGTAAGTTTCCTAATTTAGTAAGTTACTATTTTTAGAAAGTTTCTATTTTTAGAAACCCCCCCTCTTCAATAATCTTTTAATTAAATTTCGTGTCTAGTCTGTCGAGTCTCGTTTAGTTAATTAAACGTAGTATATAGAGTCTGTGGGTCGACACCCGGACTTACTTAAGCTATATTACATTCGACCGTTACACTGCCGGCTGTGTGTAAGTTAGTTAGTTTGTCTAGGTTTTATAAATATTAAAACTAGGTGTTTTTGTTTGTTTATTTTATATATATATTGCACGCATCAAATATATATAAAATATCTAAAAAACCAAACATTTAGTAAAATAGTTGTTTAAAAGAAACTAATAACTATGTATAAACAAACTAAAAAATTTACGTTTAAAAGATATATTATTTATCATCACCCAAACAAATTGTTTTTCTTTAATTCTTATAGCTTTTCAAAGTTTGAAATCTTTTAATAGTAAATATTTGTATCCGATTAGATTAGTAGATTAGAAGTAAGAAATAAGATTTTTTTTAAAACTATAATCTGGTAAATAATATCAAAAACATTATATTAGTAAATACTTTTTCTATCATCATTTTGGTTAAAAACTTCTTATTACGGAATGAGTCGGGAACCTTTTTTTTAACAACAATTTAAAATGGAACCAGACTAGCCACTAGCAAGACGTTAGGATTAAACACAACAAAACTAAACAAACAACCTATTACAACATGGGACTAAAGCACCAATTTTGCCAAACCACATCTATACGACTAGCTCTATATTTAAGCCATAAGAATGAATTAATCATAATCTTCTCAACAACCCCATCAATTGACGGGGTTATTACGTTGAAGATAAGGTCATTTCTTGCCAACCATATAACCCAAGTGGTAGCCATTAAGATCACTGACGCCGTCTCGTTTCTAAATTTAGTACCGGTTAGAGAAGTGTGCCTGTCAATACATTCTCTAATCGAGGTCTCTATCGGATTGTTCCAGCCACACCATTTGAAAATCCGGCCCTAAACCGCAGCTGCAAAATGGCAATCTAAAAGCACATGGTCCGTTGTTTCTTGCATACCGGTGCACAACGAACAATCAATAAAGCCCACCTCCACTTCTCACCTACTTAAAGCCACCTTACCTGGAATTTTATTGAGTCTAACATTCCAAATAAAGCTTCTTACTTTTAGGGGAACCCAAGAAGACCAAACCATTGGATTTAAGTCTACTGGTGCTCTATTGAGTTCGAGCAATCTACGTAAACTGGTAACCGAAAACTCATTATTTTCCCCAGCCTCCCACGACCACCTATCAGCCGAAGACCCAATAGAGAATCCTTGTAACAACCTAACCAAATGTTGGAACTGAGTCATCTCTATACCTATCGCCAGCGAGCGTTTCCAACTCCATTTCCAATCGAAAACCGTACCATTTACCTCGCATTTACCCCCCACTGTACAACTTTTATATCTTTCAATCTTGGACAGATCAGGAAACAAAACATATAATGGGGCGTCGCCAATCCAATGGTCAAACCAAAAAAGAACATGCGACGTCGACCCGGGTTTTGCAATCATCAACCTGTTACAGTCAATATTTTCTTCTAAAAGCTCTTTTTCCACACTCATGATCTGCGTCCAAGCGCCCGATAACGCCTTGTTGCATGGGTAAATATTTTGTTTTCTCAGTTGCCAATGGATAGCTTTGATAACCGTTGCCCATAAAGATGTTGGGCATGCCTTAAACTTCCACTTCCATTTAGTTAATAACGCCCAATTGAGGTCGCTGATGCTACCCACCCCGAGACCCCCCATATCTTTTGGAGCCATCACATAATCCCATTTGACCCATGAAATACTGTTAGAATCCGCATCACCACCCCATAAAAATTTTCTACGAATTCCTTAATGAGCAACCTAAGTAGTTATAAGATTTGTTTGGTTTGAGGGACCACTCATATTTGAAATCTTAAAAGTTAAAACTCTTGTTTGGTTTGAGGGACCACTCATATTTGAAATCCGCATCATCATCCCTCTTGTTTTGAGTTCGGAAAAGTCAAAATTAAAGTCGGTTACTCTTCAAGGGTCGTCCTAACTGGACACCCAACAGCCTAGCCAGACACCTTAAATACGTCTCGTATGACCTAATACGAGTCGTATTGCTGATGTTGTCAGACGACAAATTCTGCATGTTTCTGGGTGTCAGATGGCACAGTAATACGACTTATATTAAATTTAAAACGAGTCGTTTTAACTACACATACGACTCGTATTACATTAAATACGAGTCGTTTCGCTCATATTATACGACTCGTATGATAGCAATATGAGTCGTATTACCTTTTTCAGTAAAAAACTTGTGACATCTGCCCCGAACCCGAATCCGGATGCCCGATTCAAACCCGAGGTTGTTTATCTTTTAAATTATAATCGTTTTATATCTCAAAATATCTAAAGTATACTAAATAATCACTATTTATATTATCTAAATCCAAAAATATATATATAGTGCTTCGTAAAAGAAAACTATTAAAAATATAAAACGAATACTATAAACGTCTCGTAATAACCTCCTAACGTCAAAAACGAACTAAAACTATAAAAACGTCCCCTATAAAAGCGTTACGTCTCAACTCGGTCATCTTAGTTAGTTAGTTTATGAAAAACTAACTTATGAGCCAAATATGTAATTTCTAAAACTTGATGTTAAACTTAACAACTAAAAATGAAACCAACATAAAAGAGCAGGGACCATAAGTGTAAAAACCCAAACCAGCCCCCCCCTGCGCGTCTGCCCATCCCTGTCGCGCCCCCTGCTCACCCGACAACACTGTCCCCGTCTCCGACCATCTCCGACCACCTTGTTCCGGCCTTTTTTCTCTTCGATACCCGCACCACGCAAGGTTAATCCATACGCAATTAATACTACACGCTCAATCGATCATTTATAACTCTCAAACCCCCCCCCCCCCCCAAAACCCGTCAATCCTCTACCCACCCGTTTTACTCCGGCGAGACTCCGATTACACCCATTTCGGCTCCGTTTCAGGTGATTCTTAGTTTCATTTTAATCCTCTCAACATTCTACAACTCTCTAACACTTCAATTCCATCTCATATCAACTCCAGATTCACGAAAATCTCAAGAAACGGCCGCAACTTGTTCTTCACTCTAATCCATATCAAAACTTCACCAAAACGTAAGTTTCTTATACCAAAATAACCGTGATTCCATGGGGATTAAAAGCCCCACTGTTAATTTGTCTGAGATTACCAGATTCAAACGAATTTGGTGGTTTTGTGATCTAGGGCTCGAATGGGATTTGGGTTATGGTTCAGGAGAAAGGTTAAAACAATTAACGTTCTGTTTAAAAACAAAAACGCGCGCCTGGTTCACTGGTTTGTGCGTATGTTTGTAGTTGAAAGGTCACGGGTTCGATCCTCTCCCCCACCCCATTCTTTTTAATTACTTCTTTTAACAACTTAAACCAACACATTAATAATCCAATAACCCATTAATTGTTAATAATATGTTTTAAAAGCTAAAAATATGTATAAGTGTATTTTATTTTACAAAGATTTAAGTTGTAAATTTTATACAAAAACATGCTTTTATAAAATATTTAAATGAAACGTTCGAACGATTAAACTCGTTTAAAAACCTTAAATTCTAAATCCGAAACATTTGACTTCGGACTTACCACGGTTCCATTTCTAAATTAAGATCTTTATACTTTTATTTATTTATATATTATATAACTTTTATTAATCAAATGATTAAGTTAATAATATGTAAAATGTATAAGTTTAAATACAAATTCTAAGTATTATTTCCAATATATTACTAATGTTTTCTAAAATGGTTTTCTTGTAAAATACAAAGTTCTAAAGACTAATAAATCGGTTACGGTTCGTACCAAAAATCCCAAATCTCCGTAAATTCCTATTATTTCTATTCTAGTTTCTATATTATATGTTTTCTAAGTTAGGATTCTCATTAATTAGGTGATACTAATATTTGGGAAGTCCTCGGTTCCAGTTGATTTATTTCTATACCATTTCTTTTTCGTATTCAAGGTGAGTAAATTCACTCCCCTTTTTACTATCACGTTTTGGGGCTGAAATATGTTTCTAGTTACTATACAATGTTTTCAAGTTTCTATTTGTTTTCCAAAAGAGATCATAAAATGTGTTAGTCTTGACTCGCGACAAGATGCAATCCTTATGTGGTAGTTTAAAGTAGTATATTACTTGTAATTTCCTCCGGTACGATGTTAGCGCTAATGGTCTGACAAACCCACCTACACTTTACAACATCGATAGGTGATTTAAACCCGGCGATTCTTTTGTTGATTCTATAGGTTAGATTCTAGTTGCTAAACGAGATGCTTGTTACTGGGTTGCTATGTCCCTTGAGATGCTAAAAATATTTATTGATAACTTACACATCGAGACGGTTAAATGACGGTTAAATGACAGTTATCACTAGTTGCAACATGAGTTGGTTCCTCATGACAAATGATTACAAGTTGCTATATACAATGATGGTGTTCAATGTGTGTTCATGTGTTCTATGTGTTCTATGTGTTCTATGGTCAAGGTTGAGTAATATGACGAAATAGCTATACATGTAAGATTGCGCAACATATTATGATGATCTCGGATTTTCTATACTATTATTTATCAACTGTGGTTTACTCACTAGCTTTAAATAGCTAACTTTATTTTCACATATTTCAGGTGATGCTTTGATATTGTTTTGCTGCTTTTGCCAAAACATAGGATTGCCTTGGACCTAGTTAAATAATAAAGACGATTGCAATTATTGTTTCTGTTTTATTACTTTTACCGTTTCTATTTAAGACTCATGTTCCAAATGTATTAATCATTATTAGACTTTAATAAATAAATACCATGTGCTTTGTTTACTATGGATATCCAATTCACTTGACGCGCCCGGTGTTTTCCGCCGCCGGGCGGGGTGTCACAGTTTGGTATCAGAGCCATGGTTATAGGGAACTAGGATAGGGTATTAGAAACACACCGACCTAGACTATAACCTAAGAGTCCGTAGTTCAAATAGATGTACTTAGGAATTCTTTTGAACTTATTTGTTTTTCCCCTCTACAAACTTTTCTTTGCTTTTCTTTATCTTATTTCTTATCCGATTTCGCGAAGGAGCTACAGGAGACTCTTCTGTGTGATTAGGATCTTTCTCTTTGTGGAATCTCGTCATCGTCTTAAGTAAGTTTGAAACGTGGGAACGTGTGCAATCTGGAAGGGGGAACGCCTGTATCACGGACATCCTATCTAAGGCAAGCATTTCGTATAAATCTCTTTAAGAGACCTGTATGCTTACCTGGGGATGTACGAGATGAGTGTGAACCTATAGGCTAAAGCACGCCTTCTCGAATACGTAGAGAACAAACTTAGCACTTTGATAAGTCTTAAGTGTCCAAAACCAAGACACATTCCCAAGCTTTCAAATTCTATCTATTTAAATGATTTTATGATTATCATTTTCTATGATTTCAAATTTATTTCAATGGGTTTCTATATTATTTCAAATGTTATTTCAAGTTTGCTAATTTACATTTCAATGATTTCAAAGTGATTACTATGATATGTGTTTCTCAAGATTCTATGAAAACTCAAAGTACAATTATCGTTTCCATTCAATCCAAAATTCCATTACAACTTGTGTTATCCAAAATTTTCTTAAGTCTCATGAAATTCTTTTTCTATCCCATCATTTCCAAGTAATTACGACTCGCTAATACCAACGCGACCCAAAAGTTCTAAATCAAAACTGAAATACATTGACTAACCTCGATCGAATTATCAAAATTTCAAACTAAACATCAAATACTAAATCTAAGGTGTACTTCTAAATCTCAATTCAATTATCGAATCTCAAATTAAAGGCTTCAAGATTCCTGAAATCTCGTAACGCAATTACTATGTCAACGTATTCGTTTGGCTTACAAATCGAACGTTTACCTCCAAGTATCTCAACTTTACCTCAATACTCGAGTGTTGTAAAAAAAAAACTACTCATCTAATCATAAGATTCTAATCCATCTTCTAATCCACCATTAAATGATGCTATTCATAAATTCGTTTTTCAAAACCTAACATGAATTCACTACACAACTAATCTCAAACTCATTGGACTAAATTTTTCATCTATACATATGACCACTAATGAAATTTTACGCCACTAGTTTCATAAACTAATCCAAACTCAATGCATTTCATTTATAAAATTGTTACTCTAACGCAATGTGTAATCAACGGACTTTGTAAAACCATTGAAATTCAATTCTATTAAAATAGTTTCCTTACTCTTCCAAATAAAAATATATATATATATATTTTCCAAATTGGAACTAAGTGATCTATTCCTTCAAACTATAAATTGGATTATTTATATTATCAAATTTTCATGAAACTAATTTTTCTAAAGATACCAATAAACTATATTATTACATGTACACTATCAGTTAATGCTTATGAATTTGTCAATATCAGAAAACTTAGATAATTTCATCTTACGCTCATAGAGTCGATTTTCACAAACTTGAGTGTTTCTATTCTAGTACTCTAACTTGACTATTTATAACGATGAACAAAACTATTTATATGAGCAATGTCTACCTAATGAACTCTAGTTTTTATTGATCTACTTATTATCTTAAACTGATTTTCCCAAGTACTCTTTCTAGCGGGTATTATATCACTACCTATGCGTGCACGTGATCGAATGAACTGTGGGGTCCATGCAAAAACTAAAGTAATTACGGGTGCACACGGAATTATGAAAGTTGGAGCATGGAAATCAGAGTGAGTTTTGTCTTGTGTAGTTGGACCATGTTTAATCATTTATTTTCACTTGACTTAATTACTCATTTTACTAATTACACCTAAGCCACTTAACTATGCGTAAGGTTTCTTTATTCGTCTCATCCATTCTAGTAATCATGATTATTCTCGATGGTCATTTAAATAAATTCTAAATTCATATACTTACAACATTTTATTCGCAAGTGGCATCCTATCCCATTTCTATATTTAGTGGAAAATAATATTTATTCGAATCCCCATACCGTTAGTTCACCCGAACTTTTATAAGTGAAAAGTGTTAAATAAACAAATCTCAATGAATCAGGACAAATTAATAATAAATAACTTCTTAATCTCGTCTCATTCAAATGCTCATCTTTCCACTGATCGAATCCTCTAATAATAAAGTTTCTTGCGAGATGGAACTCCCTACGGAATTGAGTAGTGTTCATCCTGTGGTTCATGTTCTGGTAGGAAGAAGTGTTTAACTGTGAAATACCATTGTGCCTATCGATGATATCAAATTGATGAATCGATGCAATTTATTGATCGACCATTGAAATTTATGGACCGTTAAGTCAAGCAACTCAAAAGTAAGTCGGATACCAATAGTCAAAGTTCGTTGGAACTCAAAACGTGAACCTAAATTTATGACAAAATGAAAGCCAAGTATCCGCATCTTGTTGCTTCATCTTCTTCTACCTCGGTTTGAACAAATTTCGGGACGAAATTTCTATAAGGAGGGGAGACTGTGACATCTGCCCCGAACCCGAATCCGGATGCCCGATTCAAACCCGAGGTTGTTTATCTTTTAAATTATAATCGTTTTATATCTCAAAATATCTAAAGTATACTAAATAATCACTATTTATATTATCTAAATCCAAATATATATATATAGTGCTTCGTAAAAGAAAACTATTAAAAATATAAAACGAATACTATAAACGTCTCGTAATAACCTCCTAACGTCAAAAACGAACTAAAACTATAAAAACGTCCCCTATAAAAGCGTTACGTCTCAACTCGGTCATCTTAGTTAGTTAGTTTATGAAAAACTAACTTATGAGCCAAATATGTAATTTCTAAAACTTGATGTTAAACTTAACAACTAAAAATGAAACCAACATAAAAGAGCAGGGACCATAAGTGTAAAAACCCAAACCAGCCCCCCCCTGCGCGTCTGCCCATCCCTGTCGCGCCCCCTGCTCACCCGACAACACTGTCCCCGTCTCCGACCATCTCCGACCACCTTGTTCCGGCCTTTTTTCTCTTCGATACCCGCACCACGCAAGGTTAATCCATACGCAATTAATACTACACGCTCAATCGATCATTTATAACTCTCAAACCCCCCCCCCCCCCCCCCAAAACCCGTCAATCCTCTACCCACCCGTTTTACTCCGGCGAGACTCCGATTACACCCATTTCGGCTCCGTTTCAGGTGATTCTTAGTTTCATTTTAATCCTCTCAACATTCTACAACTCTCTAACACTTCAATTCCATCTCATATCAACTCCAGATTCACGAAAATCTCAAGAAACGGCCGCAACTTGTTCTTCACTCTAATCCATATCAAAACTTCACCAAAACGTAAGTTTCTTATACCAAAATAACCGTGATTCCATGGGGATTAAAAGCCCCACTGTTAATTTGTCTGAGATTACCAGATTCAAACGAATTTGGTGGTTTTGTGATCTAGGGCTCGAATGGGATTTGGGTTATGGTTCAGGAGAAAGGTTAAAACAATTAACGTTCTGTTTAAAAACAAAAACGCGCGCCTGGTTCACTGGTTTGTGCGTATGTTTGTAGTTGAAAGGTCACGGGTTCGATCCTCTCCCCCACCCCATTCTTTTTAATTACTTCTTTTAACAACTTAAACCAACACATTAATAATCCAATAACCCATTAATTGTTAATAATATGTTTTAAAAGCTAAAAATATGTATAAGTGTATTTTATTTTACAAAGATTTAAGTTGTAAATTTTATACAAAAACATGTTTTTATAAAATATTTAAATGAAACGTTCGAACGATTAAACTCGTTTAAAAACCTTAAATTCTAAATCCGAAACATTTGACTTCGGACTTACCACGGTTCCATTTCTAAATTAAGATCTTTATACTTTTATTTATTTATATATTATATAACTTTTATTAATCAAATGATTAAGTTAATAATATGTAAAATGTATAAGTTTAAATACAAATTCTAAGTATTATTTCCAATATATTACTAATGTTTTCAAAAATGGTTTTCTTGTAAAATACAAAGTTCTAAAGACTAATAAATCGGTTACGGTTCGTACCAAAAATCCCAAATCTCCGTAAATTCCTATTATTTCTATTCTAGTTTCTATATTATATGTTTTCTAAGTTAGGATTCTCATTAATTAGGTGATACTAATATTTGGGAAGTCCTCGGTTCCAGTTGATTTATTTCTATACCATTTCTTTTTCGTATTCAAGGTGAGTAAATTCACTCCCCTTTTTACTATCACGTTTTGGGGCTGAAATATGTTTCTAGTTACTATACAATGTTTTCAAGTTTCTATTTGTTTTCCAAAAGAGATCATAAAATGTGTTAGTCTTGACTCGCGACAAGATGCAATCCTTATGTGGTAGTTTAAAGTAGTATATTACTTGTAATTTCCTCCGGTACGATGTTAGCGCTAATGGTCTGACAAACCCACCTACACTTTACAACATCGATAGGTGATTTAAACCCGGCGATTCTTTTGTTGATTCTATAGGTTAGATTCTAGTTGCTAAACGAGATGCTTGTTACTGGGTTGCTATGTCCCTTGAGATGCTAAAAATATTTATTGATAACTTACACATCGAGACGGTTAAATGACGGTTAAATGACAGTTATCACTAGTTGCAACATGAGTTGGTTCCTCATGACAAATGATTACAAGTTGCTATATACAATGATGGTGTTCAATGTGTGTTCATGTGTTCTATGTGTTCTATGTGTTCTATGGTCAAGGTTGAGTAATATGACGAAATAGCTATGCATGTAAGATTGCGCAACATATTATGATGATCTCGGATTTTCTATACTATTATTTATCAACTGTGGTTTACTCACTAGCTTTAAATAGCTAACTTTATTTTCACATATTTCAGGTGATGCTTTGATATTGTTTTGCTGCTTTTGCCAAAACATAGGATTGCCTTGGACCTAGTTAAATAATAAAGACGATTGCAATTATTGTTTCTGTTTTATTACTTTTACCGTTTCTATTTAAGACTCATGTTCCAAATGTATTAATCATTATTAGACTTTAATAAATAAATACCATGTGCTTTGTTTACTATGGATATCCAATTCACTTGACGCGCCCGGTGTTTTCCGCCGCCGGGCGGGGTGTCACAGTACCTTTTTCAGTAAAAAACTGTCAAATGTACGATTCAATATAATTATTTGACACGATGTAATATTCCGTTAAAATTTCATTATAAACGATCGACGATCGATCGATTCAATTGAATATCAAACAACAACGTACTAAAAAACAATCGTTATATTATACTGATTTTTTCTAAGTCTTCTTCTTAAAATGTCTTTCTGGGATAGTAACTGTATTTTCGATGGTCAAAACGAGGGTGATAATTATTTTGAATACTCGGGTAATAAAACGAGCAATATGGTGGTACATATGGCGGTGATTATTATGGTGGGGATTTCTACAGTGGCGTATTTTATGGCGATGACAATGTTGGCGCAGGTGACTATGTCGGCGGTAGTTTTTTGAAGCTAATCAGGTAAATATTTACTCATGATGAACGTTTTGTAGCTCAACATAAAGTAAATATTAAAAATAAATTTTTTTAAGGTTTTCACATAACGTGAAGAACTGGAGAATTTGGCTCAAGATATCGGGCGAGACAATGGTTTCGTTATTGTCACCCAACGTTCTAAAAAAATGCATGGGGTGAGACGGTAAAAGTTCACCTTAAATGTGATCGTGGGGTTAACTATAAACCAGAAAGGGGAGACAAAAGAAAAAGTGACTCCAAAAAAACAAACTGCCAATTCCAGTTAATAGGTAAAAATGAAAGAAGTGTTGGTGGCTGGGTTTTAATTGTCGTTGATGATTCGCACAACCATGATCCTGCTCAACATTTAGATGGTCATGCGTATGCTAAACGACTGACCCTCGTAGAATATAATATGGTGGGAGAATTGTACAGCCAAAATATTGAGACACGTGACATATTACAAGTCATTCGGCAGATGAACCCGAAGTGTGTGGCAACAACTAAAACTAAAAATAATGCCATTCAAAAGATTAAGGAGGAATCTAATGTTAGTGAAACTCCAATGCAGATTCTTTTCTCCTTGCTTCGGTTAAAAAAGTATGTGAATTTTAGTCGTTCTAACGCACATACTAACAGAGTTGAAGAAATTTTTTTATTCATAAAACTTCAATTGAAATTTGGCGTGCATTTCCACATGTTATACTTATAGACGCCACATATAAAACTAATATTTACAACCTACCTTTTGTTCAGATAGTAGGTTTGACATCCACTAAAAAAACTTTTTGTATAGCATTTGCCTTTATTACTGAAGAAAAAGAAGATAATTTTATGTGGGTTCTAACAAAATTAGACAGTACGCTAACAACATGAAATATTGTCAAACACTGCAAACAAAGTTTTGATAAAAAAAGTTGGACAGAATTTGAGCGTCTTTGATATAAATTAATTAACTTCTCAACATTTGACTTGTATAGTAATGCATACAACAAGTTGTCTGCAACTCTTATGTTTGACCAGCCAAGTAAGGTTTCAACTACAATTTATTTATTTATATAATTTTATTTAATATTCTATAAATATTTAACTTTTAGCGGTAATAATAAATTACAGGAACTCTTAATTATTTGAACGATAATTGGCTAAATGAGTATAGACATAAATTTGTCTCCGCGTGGACAAACCGGCAAATACACTTCAATCAACACACAAACAACCGGGTTGAAAGCCAACATGCTTTGTTTAAAAAGTATCTTCATGGTACAAATAGTACCTTGGACAGACTCGTGAAGCATGTTGACAAAATTGTTGACCAACAATACATTGCGATAAAAGAAAGCTTTGAAAAAAGATTGATCAAGAGAATGAGCAACCATAATTTAACTTTGTTTGATGACTTAAGAGGTAAGGTATCTCATAAAGCTCTTGATTTGTTGGTTGATGAGATCGGAAAAATTCCAAGTATGAAAGAAAACAGTATGACATGTAGTTGTTGCCTTTACACCGGTTGTGGCTTGCCGTGCGCGTGTCGGTTGAATAAATGTAAACAAGCAGGTATTTTATTAACAATTTTATTTTAGTTATTTAGATAGTGATGTCATTTTTATGTTTATAAACATTTTTTAATTGTTATATGTAGGAATTGTCGTCCCACTAGAGTCCGTTGATACGTTTTGGAAAAACTAGATATATCACCTACGTATAAGGAGGAAACCACAAACCGAGAGCTAGAACGAATGAAGCAACACATAATTGTCAAACCAGATCACATACAAAAAATTATTTTTGACGATATTTGGGGTTCGATACTTCCGTGGAAAAAAAAGAAAAAAGAGCCTGTTGTAAAAACAAATAATCGCGGTCGCCCTAGAAAAGATAAACAAAAGGCGATGGATCCTCCGGGATATAGCTCATTTGAGAACACATATCGTGTCTCTACAGTGATCCCTGGGAGACATAGTTCGGTTGTGGACATGAACGCACCACTACATAGTCCTAGTGTGCACATTGAATCCAGGAGACATAGTGTACATGCTCCCATGGATCATGGAACGCGTGATTCATTTATTAACCTCAATTCAATTCCTCCACAATATGATTTTTTTGGTATGTCGCAAGATGTTACCTAGAATTCATTTGTGGAACCGCCGAAACCTGTGAGACAGAGTACGTACGAGCCAGGTGATGAGGAGAGATTCAATTTTATCAGGCTTGCTCCTTATATTCCTAAGGTATTCCATCTGTACATTTCAAAAACGGTTGATGTTAGAGGAGATGGTAATTGTGGTTTCTGCTCGGTTGCTGTTGGTTTAGGGTTTCCCGAACACAAGTGGCAGTTCATTAGAAGCGAATTGTACCAAGAGTTAATCGGACGTAAGGAGATATATGAAGAAATGTTCGGCAATTTTTATTTCAATTTAGAAGAAAATTTACCTTTTTACGAACTTTCTTTTGCTTCAAAACCAAAATGGTTGATTATTCCTGAAACAGGAGTGTTGATTGCCAACAGGTTTCAAGTGCAGTCATTATGCTAACACAGGAAGGGTCAGTTACATATTTTCCATTTTGGGTTGCCCCCCGGAACACGAACATCATAGGTTTGTTATATTGGGTTACGTTTATAACAACCATTATATACATGTTAAAATGTTAGGAGAATATCTCATTCCTCCCACTGCCGGTTACTTCAAAAGAAGTAATGCGGATGAAAGACGTTGGACGGCATTATACATCCACCGTATATAAGACTATATGCATAAAACTAAAAACAACTCATGTGCCGATTGATTGAAGTTTAAAATGTATATTTTTTAATTTATAGTGAAACATTTTGTAATTTATATTGAAGTTAATTTTGTTGGTTTATAACATTTTGTTGTTTTGTTTATGTAACATTTTGTAAAAACAACCATACACATACGACTTGTTTAACTTGCTAAAACGAGTCGTATAGCCATAACATATATAAACATAAAACGACCACGGTCCCCACCAGGAGCACCTCTTCACTATCGGCCACCACCACCACATGAGGGTGTATCATCTTCACATGTATTACTATTTTTATTAATAATAATCATATTCTAATATAATATACTTATGATATATGTCTGTATAGGGACCTGGCCCCGTATTATTCTCAGGACTTCTACATCAGAGGGGTCCAAGATACTACAGTTGTTGGAGGATATGGTTCCTGTTGTTCGGTGGTTGCTTCCGTTGGTGCAGGCGATTGCGACTCAGCTTGGTAGACTTAGATTTTTAGTTTTATTAATATTTTTTATGTATAAAACAATATTGTATTTGTCTTTTGGTTTTATATATAATATTTTGTTAATCAAAAAAATCACTTCAAAATACACAATTTTATCTATATAAAGACATCACCAACAAGTTTCAACAAAAAACAAGTTTCGAAAAAAAAAATCACTTCAAAACACACCATTTTTTTACCTATATAAACACACCACCAACAAGTTTTATCATAAAAACAAGTTTCTAAAAAATCCTAGATAATAACTTCAAAACACACCATTTTACCTATATAAACACACCACCAACAAGTGTCAACAAAAAAACAAGTTTCGAAAAAAAATTACTTCAAAACACACCATTTTACCTATATAAACACACCACCAACAAGTTTCATCATAAAAACAAGTTTCGAAAAAATCCTAGAAAATCACTTCAAAACACACCATTTTACCTATATAAACACACCACCAACAAGTTTCGAAAAAATAAAAAAAAACCACTTCAAAACAGACCATTTTACCCATATAAACACACCACCGACTAGTTTCATAAAAAAAACAAGTTTCGAAAAAATTCAAAAAAATCACTTTAAAAGTTAAAACACATCATATTACCTATATAAACACACCACCAACAAGCATCAAAAAAATAAGTTTTGAAAAAATTCAAAAAAATCAATTCAAAACACACCATTTTACCTATATAAACACACCACCAACAAGTTTCAACAAAAAAACAAGTTCGGAAAATTACAAAATTAATTCATTTTACCTATATAAACACATCACCAACAAATTTCATCAGAAAAACAAGTTTCAAAAAATCCTAAAAAATCACTTCAAAACACACCATATTACATACAGTTTCGCTGTTATGTTAAATATTTTGTCACAACCACACAATCGAAATAATCATTATATATAATACAATATCAAAACCACACTACATATACAATGAATAAATATATAATTTTCAAGATAATTACAAATTATTTGGCATAGTGAAATGTCTTCGCTGCCCATTAGCCGTGTGTACGGTGGCCATCCATTTGTAGGGTCAACTAACCCGTACTGCTAGATATGAACCGTGTGTTAAACACATCTTGTTCAGATAGCAGGGTTAACTATGTTAAAGAAATACATCATTTGACATGGTGAAATGTCTCCTGTTTATTAAATGCATGAATATTTTTTAACTTTAACACTGGTGTTACAAATAACAGATGTCTTCTGTTTTTATATTATAAACCATAAAACGTGAATATATATATAATTTTGCAGTTGATTACAAATTATTTGACCTACTAATATGTCTTCGGTTTCATAACTCAGTTTTATCATATATGAGTACGAAAACCGGAGACATTTCACTAGATCAAATAATTTGTAACATACTCCAAAATTATATTATTTTTCACTATTTATGGTTTATAATGAGAAAGAGGAGACATCTATAATTTGTAACACCGGTGATATAGTTATAAAAATCATGCAAAACCTTTACAAATTAAGTTTTATATTTATTACTTCTCACGGGATACCGCAATCCGAATCATAACCCCGGTTTCATCAGTCATTCTTGTATTAGGAGACGGATGACACCAGAGCTATGATATTGCGGTATACCATGAGAAGTAATAAATATAAAACTTATGTTAGTTTGTAAAGGTTTGTTAGGCTGTTATGGCGGAGTATATTTCATCCGCCATGAACCGTCTGAATCTGAGGCATACATCTTGTAAATTCACTTCTCGCCAGTCCAGCCCCCTATCTGTACAAGCCTACGCAATAACATGCAGATTACTATCCCAGCATCTGAACCTATATGACTAGCATTAGGTGGCCAAACAACACAACTGGTCACTGGTATTTCAGTAACTTCATCTAGATATTGACCCGTGTGTTGCCAGTAATTTATTTTTGTTAAAAACCATATGAAAAAATCTTCAAATTCAATAAGGATTTGGTGAACTCCAACGTGAATACATGATAAACCACTACAGCTTGTTGGACGACAGTCGTATGGAAATAAACAACGAATTTCATTGTCCTTAGGTTAATTTCGAAAAAAATAGCATCTTACATCGTCATGGTTTATCGGTAAATACACCTAAAAAAATTTAAATAAATTATTTTATGTAATACGTCTCGTAAGCAGACAAAAGCCGTGACGATTTAATAAGAAATAAGGGTGTACATGACGAAAAAAGTTTGTATCTTAATTAGTATTAGTTATTACCATATCAACCTCCCAAAACGGAGGATTTAGTGGTAGTGTCCCGTCATCGTATTGCAAAGTGTCTTCGTCCTGATCGATTAAAATATCGTAAAACTCAGAAGGGAGACACGTCCAACGTAACAAGTTCTCATCGGCTCTCTCAATTTCTTGTTTGCGCAAGACCATAAGTCTAGTGACCCAAACAAAATTATGCTGAAAAAATATATAAAATTAAATTAGCGTGCTATATAACTTAACTAAAACTAAAGGGTGCTATAAAATATATAAATCTTACATATGACCAAATAAACTTGTTTCTCTCAAAACCTAAAAGGGTTCCCCACCAGGTCCGGTCAAGAACCCGCTCATCAACGATGTAATAATTCTTACATTCGGGTTGGTCTCCGTTATAGTAAAATTGCAAAACGTTTCGAGACCAGTTTTGATTACGAAAATTATGATTTTCAACGGGGGAATGAATGTTGAGTAAAGATACTGTAGAATGTCTTCTATTATTAGGCATTTTTTTGAATGAAAATTATGAAATTGAGAAATGGGATTGAGAATTGAGAATGGGGGATTGAGAATTGAGAATGGGGGAATTGAAAAATGAGAATTCAACGAAACAATCGTCGGTATATATATGAAATTGGAACGCATTTCAACTCAGACATTTGATACCTTTCAAGATTCCTGGCATACAGATACGACTTGTATAACTTGATACGAGTCGAATAAGTGGGAGGATACGACTCGTCATGAGTTTAATACGAGTCGTATAACTGCCTGCCAGGAATCTTTGCAGACAATTGTCGAGGCTATCCGGACACCCTACATACGACTCATATGATCAATTAATACGAGTCGTTTAGGAGGTCTATACGACTCGTATTTCGTTTGAAATGAGTCGTATGACTGAACTTCCATTAAAATAACTAGTATTTTTCAATACAAGTCGTATTGACAAAATGATTAGGGTGTCTGGATAGCCCATCAAGGTGTTCGACTAAACAGCCCCAAAGCAATATTCATTTAATTAAATATAAAAAACATATTCCATAATCATTTTTATGAAACACAAATATTACATATTTAATTAAATAAAAATAAAAGCATTACTAATTTAGAAAAAGTAAAATATATATATATATATGAAACGCACGTAGTGGTCATTATAGCGGTTCCTTCTGATCTTAGAAAACGTCCGAAAAAACCTGCTACGGAATTCATTGATAATGATAATTACTTTGCCAGGTTCTAGGGGAATCGCCAAACTCCGGAGGAATGAGACCAGTAAGCAAATCTAATACTCTCTAAAATGTAGTCTTTCGCTTTGTTGTTGTTGTCTAGGATTGATATATATATATATATATATATATATATATATATATATATAGAATCAATGTCAAATGTAAACCAACTCTTATAATGTTAACCATTAAACCAAATATCAACCACTCATTTATTTTCTTCAATATTATATTTACAAGGGCTTTTTAGTAATTTCATCATTTAACCTCCTTTTTACATTAATAATAAAAGTATTTAAATTCAATTAAATTGATTTGACATGTTTTTCACAAATTCCCATGCTTCATTCTTCCCTTCATTTTTTTTGTTGACTCTCGTTTAAATAAATTTCAAATTTCATTCAACACCATTATCAAAACCAATTTCAAACAATTTTATTCCCTCTTCTTTTCATATATATATATATATACATTTTTGTTCATCTTTCCAATTCATTACAATTCATCTTTGTTTTTTTCATCTCTTTCTTTCGTTTGATACCATCTCCATCGACATCATTGTCATTGTTCATAATAACCCACACCATCATCGTCATCATTTGAAACCAAATCTGGTTTTTTTTACAACTAAAGTTGTACATTTGAAAACTCCATGGATCAAATGCATATATATAACATCAATATTCACATTCAAGTCTGAGAAATTAAATGAGTTGAAGCGAAGAAAGCTTGTGGCATTAAGTTGCAGATGCAAAACCCAGATCTGTTATTTATGTTTACAAAACCTAGATCTGTAGGGGGAGAAGGTGGATGCGAGTGTCGGATGCGATCTGATAGATGCGAGAGACGAAGACGAGGTGGAACGAATGATAAACATTTTGATCCATGGAGTTTTCAAATGTGTTTAGGATAGTTTGTTCTAAAAAAAATTCAAATGAGAGGTGAGTTTTCAATTTCTTCCAAGATTTTATTCTTTTTTTTTAATATAGGCTAAGATGTAATTTGTAGTGTTTTTTTGTTTAACTTATGTTGGTTTTTGTAAAAATTATTTTATCATCGTTATTATTTTGTAGATCCATTTAAACACATGTGTAACTGAGTTGAGTTGTACACATATGTTAGTCTTGTTTTCTTTTGAGTTGTTATATTAATTATATAAAAAGTTGTATATAAACTTTTTTTGAAGATACACATGTGTTAGTATTGTTTTTGCTTTTGAATGGTTGTACAAAGTGCATAAATAGTTGTACCTAAGACTGTTTTTGAATATACACATTTGAACTAGATAAGAAAAAAAATAAATTTTGTATCGATGTGCTCCTTCAATCTCTTATTTATATTTGGTTTTGAGAGGTTGTACCAAGTGCATAGAAAGTTATAGTTAAATTGGTTTTGGAATATACACATGCGTAACTGAGTTTGTACACATGTGATAGTTTAGTTTTTTCTTTTAAGTGCCTGTACCAAGTACATAAATAGTTGTACTTAAGTTTATTTTTTAATATACACATGTGTAAATTAAGTGTTTAAAAGGTTGTACTAAGTGTTTAAATTGTTGTATATAAACTGGTTTTTGAATATACACATGTGTAACTGAGTTCTACATATGTGTTACTCTTTGTTTTTACTTTTGAGTGGTTGTACTAAATATATAAACAGTTGTATCTAACTTTATATATGTGTAAACTACATTGTTATGCGGCTTTTTACTTTTAAACAGTTTTACCAGGTGCATAAACAGTTGATGACAACTATGTTATTTTTCTTACCAACCATATGTTTGTAAATATTCAACTTTTCGAAATCTTAACTGTAACTCAAGTTTTTTTTAAGAATAACATTAAAAAGCTTTGGTTTTTGTTTTTTCTGCTTTATTTCATTATATCTTGATTATGTGATTTTTCAGATTATATCTTGATTAGTTTTGTTTTGTTTTTTGCTTTTGAGTTGTTGTACTAAGTGCATAGAAATTTGTACTTAAATTAGTTTTTGAATATATATACGTGTAACTGAGTTTGTACACATGTGTTAATATTGTTACTCCACTAAGTTGCTTTATCTTATGCATAAAAAGGTATACCTAAATTGTTTTCTGAATATACACTTCTGTAACCGAGTTGTACACATGTGTTACTCTTATAAAATTGTATCTAATTATATACATGTGTGTAAACTAGACTTTTTACTGTTTTTTTTAATACACACATGTGTAATATAAGCTGGTTTTTGAACATACACATGCGTAAACTGAGCTGGTTGTTGTAACAAGTGCAAAAAAATTTTGTACATGAGCTGGTTTTAGAACATATGCATGCGTAAACTGAGTTTGTACAAATATGTAAATTAGATATACACATGTGTAAACGTTGTTAAGTTTTTTTTTTCTTTTAGCTTCGCATTTTATTTTTCTTTAAATGGTAAATCTTAATAAATCTTCATTTTTAATATATTTCCCTGTTCTAAGTAATTATTTACTTATGTTACATCTTTGTTTAATTTTTTCAGAATCATGTTTCAAACAAGGAAGGAAAAATCAAGAAAGGAGCATCTAGAGTTTTTTTAAATTAAATCTATGATTCTTTCTTTAGAACATGTTGTAAACACATGTGTACAATAGTATGACACATGTGTCTCTTGTCTAATTTTGCATAGTTGTGTATTCCAAAACCAATTTATGTATGATTATTTTTATATTTTTTATAGAATAAAAATTCGAATTAGAAAAAGAAACAAAAAGAAAAAACAAGAGAAAAAAAAAGAAAGAGAGAGAAAAGCAAGAGAGAGAAACTTGAATTAAAAAGTACAAAAAGTAATCTATTTGTACTTTATTAACTTTGAAGTGATATGTTTGTCTTGGGAACTACATGAATCTTTAATTTAGGCTGCAACATGAATGAATAAATCTTCATTAAAAAGACAATTATGCCCTTATTGCATATTAAAATATATTAAAGTAAAGACATTTGTACCTTTAAATATTGCTTTCAATCTCAGCCATTGATCTTAAAGATCAATGGCCCAAAAACAGTTTTTTGGTTAACATTTTAGTGCATGGTTAACATTTTACATGGGGCCTATATATATATATATATATATATATATATATATATATAACATTACATAACTTGATCATCTATTAAAAATAAACACCACACGTACAAATTTAGTAAGCTAGTAACATGCTCAACAATATCATATCGTAGTCTATGAAGCGTATGAGGATCTGATAACTCTTGAATGATGTTATCATCAACGATTCAATTCGCCGAGAGATTGGTGGCATCATGTATCCATCGTGTTTAAGGATCATATTATACAATATGCAACAATCGTACATCACGTTCTTTATCTTTTCTTCCTTAAAAGACAATGTCGGTCGCTGAGTAATACCTCATTTGCTTATGACACACCAAAAGTTCGTTCGACATCTTTTCTTGCACTTTTATAGAATTTTGTTTACTTTCTTATTTTTCATCGGATGGATATAAGATTGATTTCATAAAAAACTGGCTAAGAAAGGTAAATGTAATTTGCAAGATAGTAGCCATTGTTGTATATATATTATCGGTCGTTTATTCCAAATGGACACTTCAAGGCTTTTCCTTGCATTACATTATACAATTACGGAGAATTATTGAGGACGTTGGTGTCGTTGGTTGAACCTATGGTACCAATGAAAGCATGTCAAATCTACAAATCATTGGAAGTCCCCACCTCGAATATCATAGTTGGGTATTCATGATTACCTCAGTGGTATCATCCTCCCAAAAGCGTTGGGCAAATTCTTCAAACCTAAAATGTACAGTCAATTATATCAATCATCCTAGGTAAGCCATGTCTTTGCTTATACGCATCGTACCAGAATTGTAATGTCACGGTTAGTTGGTGCCCACAAAACTATTTTATGTAAATAAGAGTTAAATTGCAAAAATATCACACATTCACGTGAAGTCATAGCTGAATATTCATCAAATTTTACAGGAGGATTACCGGTTACGAATTGACGAACTGCCGAACTGCATTTTTGCATCGAAGTGAAACTTTCTTTCTTTTGTTGTCGTAACCTTCTTGAAAATACTCAGATCTTGCACTTACATCGTCAATTATTTTTAAATATAGTTCATTCGAAATATGTAAAATTTCCCTAAACATCTCATAATCATATTTTGGATTTTGACAAAGTAATAAATCATTTAGACTTCATTAACCGCCACACAATCACGACAAACATATGTTCTTGATGATTGAGCTACATCCTCAACTTCGGTCAACGCATATTGCACTTTAAGCAAATGTTCTTTGTTGGTTCATTAGGATGAATTGTCGATGGAGCCAGATGAATATTGTGAAATAATACATGGCTAGGTTTGTTAATCGCACCGCGCGTTGCGGAAACAGCATCACGTTGTATAATCAAGCATCACGTCATGAAATCCCACTCAATTTTTCGTCCCCTAAAATGTACCACCCAAATGAGGGTTTTTTGGAGCCAAATTTACCGTCCAAAAAACTATTATTTACTAGATAGATGTAATTTGTTTTCAAGATTTAAGAAGCCTTTATTTAACTTAATAACATGTAAGTTATTTTCAAATGTTTCTTTTTCTAAAGGGAAATCACATAAAAATATAACGAACTTTATATTTGTTCCAGTTAGGTCACTCAAACTTTGTTTTGTTTCAATTAAATAACTTATGTTTAACATGTGTTCTACTAATAGGTAATTAACTTGTATAATAAGTAGACATTGATTTTTAGATGAATTTGAGAGACTTTTTGTGTTTTTTTTTCTGCCATCAACTAAATATTCTTACAAACTTTTAAAAAATTCACAGTTTATTTTATAGCTTTTTGCATTTTTTTAAAATTTTTTTGCAATTTGTAAAAAAATTTCACTTTTTGTGTTTTTACTTTATCTTAATTAAAATGAATTTTAAAATTAATATTTACCTATTATACAATTTAATTACATAGAATCAAGACATCTTTTTAAAGTTATCTAATCGAAACAAAACAATGTTTGAGTGATATAGTTAGAATAAAATTTTAATTTGGTTGTTTTTCTATAAGTTTACCTATTTTCTAAACTATTTAAACTTCTTTGTTTTTAATGTCACTAATTGTGTAAGACACGTGCATTAAACTAGTAATTAATAAAAAAAGATTAGGTAAGAGTAAAAGGGTATTAAAGACATTTAATTTTCTCTCATACGTTACTATCTATTAATACAAGTATTAATTTTTTTATTCTTATTTAATTTCTCTTTATGTGATGTTGAAAATATATAAACTTTGTTGTTACATATATTTTAATTTTTTTAATTATAGATTGTTTCAGAAACCGAGCTTCAACTATATATTGTTACATGTGAATCTATAATTACGTGTAAAAACTGTGTATATTTATGTGAACTTAAAGTTTGGATCTATAACTAACTTAAATATGATAAGTTAGAAAGCTCTATGTTAGAGCCTAATGATACGTTCAATTTGTAGAAGATTATTGAGATAAGACATTAGACTGCTACACAAATGACCAATTACGACAAATATAGTAGTTTGTTTAGAAATTTTAAAGTTTCAATCCAGAGTATGTATGCGAAGTTACCATTTTATAAAATGACTTGCGTAGAAATTACGGATTAATCTATTTTAGAAAAGAGGTTGCTTATGTTTATGCTATACTGGAACAGATCTACAATAATAAAAAAAAGACAACTCAATTTAACACGAATCATTTTGATATGTGTAGGACAATATGTGTTTCAGATACGTGTAGGTTATGTGTTAACATATTTTTATATGTGTAGGGTGTGTGTTTTTTTATATGTGTATTATATATTTAGTTATGTGTAGACTGTAGAGTATGCATTAACAGGTAGTGGAGAACATGACTTCTTTAACACCAATATATGTAATACTCATGTATGTGTAGGTTTAATGTAATTATAAGTGTATTATGTATGTACTTACATATAGCACCTACTTATATGTGGGTTCAAAATTATTCAGGAATAGGGACAATGTGTTTTTGATATGTGTATAATATATTTCGTTATGTGTAGGATATGCTTGGTTATGTACGATTGATTTTATGTAATTATCTAAAACTAATCCACATATAATTTTTAATATAGAGTATAATACTTGTAATTGTTTCAGTTAAATAGCTGGAAAAGAAAAATAATTAATTGAATAAATAACTAGTTATTAATTGAATTTAATTAGCTTTCAAAGTTAATAAAATTACTTTTATTAATGATCAAACGAACCCTAAACTTTATATAATTTAATATATTAAAACGAGTATGCAATTAACTATGGGAATTTAACAAAAAAAAATAGAGACACGTTAAAAGTGTTAATATGAATTTACGGCTTGTCACATTTGCCAAGTGTGTTCAAGGCATCCTCTGAATGGGGTCTTTGGAATAAGTTCAAGACCCAAAACCACTACTCATTTTAGAAAAACGATCTTCTTCTCTCTTCTTTTATAAGGATTTGAGAATTGCTTTTGTTTTATATGTTGAAAGAATTAAGAATGTCTTTTTCAAGAACACTTTATATTCTTTATGTTCATCATTCTTCAGTATACACTTTTCTTTCGTCAGTAGCGGAGCCAGAACCAAATATCAGGGGTATCCTATGAGAAAATTTTCGCTCAAGTGTATCATAATTTTTTTTAGTGGTATCCCGATACTTAAAACCGTAAGAAAAATTGGTATCCTGATACTTAAACCTATAAAAATTATACTTCGTAACGAAAGTTGAGGGGTAGCCTGAGATACCCATGGACTCTTCATAGCTCCGTCCCTGCTTTTCGGTTGAATCATCATACCCTGCAACATCAAGAGCTTTACTCTTTTCTTCTTCTGTAGATGACTTAGGGTTTTATTATGACACCTCGCCCGGCGGCGGAAACACCGGGCTGTCAAGCGAATTGGATATCAATATTACAAAGCACATGACACACTAAAAGCATGTTTTAATATCATAAAAGCAATAGTATCGTGACATAAATGAAGCAATAAATAGTCTTAAAAACCGAAATAAAAACCGACAGTTTAAAATGTCTAATTCTCATTTATACTAGGTCCAAAAGCATCCTAAATGTCTCGAAGCTTAAACGCCTCAAACTCCACCTGAAATACGTGTAAAAATGAGTTAGCTAAAGAATTAGCTAGTGAGTAAAAACACAATTAATAGTACATAATATGAAATCCGAGATCATTATAAATATGTTTCGCAATCTTATGTGTATAACAATTTCATCATATTACTCAACCATTGACCATAGAAACACATAGAAACAAGAATCATAGACCCCGCAGGGTAACCTTTAGCAACAAGTCATGAGGAACCACTCATGTTACAAATACTGATAACTATTGTTTAACGGTCATTTAACCGTCTCGATATACAAGTTATCAATAAATGTTTAAGCATCGAAAGGACATAGCAACGTAGCAATAAGAATTGCATATAGTAACTAGTAACACATAGAATCAACCATGTTATCGCCGGTTAAAATCACCTATCAGGCCATTAGTGTAGGTGGGATTATCAAGCCATTAGCGCTAACATCGTACCGGTGAAAATTACAAGATAATATAACTACTATTGACAATCACATAATTTTGCATCCAGTCGCAAGTCAAGACTAACACATTTAATGATCTCATTTGAAATAGAATCAAAAGAAACGAAAAACCGTAGTAAAATATTGGAACACGTATTTCAGCCCCAAAAACGTAAACAGTAAAAAGGGGGAGTGAGTTTACTCACTTGAAATGCAAAAGTAACCGAAACAATAGAACGCAACTAAAGGGAGCCGAGGGTTTCCCAAATATTAGCATCACCTAATTAATTGGGAAAAACCCTAACTTAGAAACGAAACAATAGTAACTAGAATCAAAGTCCGAAATCTAGGGTTTCGGAATTGGGATTTAAGGTTTTAAATTACAAATTGGGAATTAGGGTTTTTAAATTACCAATTGGGATTTTATACGAAAAGTTATAGTATTTTCGTATCAAATATATTTTATAAGAAATCATTTTAAATTTTCTTAAAATAATATTTGTAATAAAAATTATAATCCATGAATTATTATTTATATATATGTACTTGAAATTATAAGTTTTAAGCTTTAAAGATATATTTATCATAAAAGGTATGATTTATGTTATTAGAAATATAGATTAGTGTTTAAAATGGTAAAAACATATAAGTTTTAATGAGAAATGAGCAAGGGGAATCGACCCCCCTTGCTCACAACATCACCACTTAACCGCTGAAGTATTTTACTTTTTTTTAAACAAACCCGACTTTTAAAACTTATAACCTTTTTAAACCAACAATACCCATTTTTAATATGAACTCTAGAATCAAGATCTATCCAATTGGTTTCCAAACTCTTAATCAAACCCAAATTGATCATAGGGCTTTTAATCCCTATGATCTCACGATCATTTTGGTATAAGAAACTTACTTGATTATGAAGGTTTGATACGGTTTCGAATATAAGAAAAGGGCGACTATTTTGGATCAATGTCAGTGAATCTTGAACAAAATAAGAAGGGATTGATGTGTTAAGAAGATATAGATGATTGAGAGGATTCAAATGGATAAAAAAAATTACCAGAAATGATGCCCGGAAGATGAAGAACAACTTCGTCGCCGGAATTGTTTATTTAGTGTTTTGATTCGACGATTGAAAGAAGAAATGAAATGTTAAGGTGATTGGGAACTGTTAATCGGTCGTAATGGAGCAAAAAAGGAATGGTTTAATCGACAACTAAGAGTCTAATTACGGAACGGTCGATTTCAATTTGAATCTCTCAATCAATTCGGCTTTAAAACTCGTTGTAACCGCGTAATCATCGATTAGGAAGGTTCGATCCTGGTTAAGGAATGATTTATGAACATTTTGATTGATCTAAATATGGATATTACAGGTAAAAATTGTCTCGCCGGAAAAATCACAGGTCGCCGGAAAGAGGGGGGCGACGGAATCACGGGTATGACGTGGGGGGGATTTGGGTTTATAGAATTTTACATAACAGCCCTTACAGTTTCATTTGCTTATTATTTGGTTTCTAGACTTTTACTATATGTTTCAAATATGACAGTTTTGGCCCCAAAGTTAGTTTATAAATTATATTTTAACTAACCAACCTAACCGAGTCGAGACGTGACGTTTATATAAGTTACGTTTTAATATCCGTAGCTCCTTTCTGACGTTAGAAGGTTGTTTTGAGACATTGATTGCATTTTCTTTTTTCTTTAATACACTTTATAAACTTTCTTTTATAAAAATTATACATATTTTGAGATTTACTTATTATAACTAGTAATTAGTATATGTTGAATCATAATTTGGTCGTTAGGTATTAAAAACGAGAGATGACGTAACGTTCAATCATAATCAAATACATATCTTTATTAACAAAGCGTTATATTTTAAAGGAAAATAATACGAATACATTAAAGATAAGTGACTTCGGATTCGAGTCGGGCATTCGGTTTCGGGTTTGGGGGCAAATGTCACATTAAAGATAGGTGACTTCTGATTCGATCGGGTTTTTTAATCGGGTTTCGGGTTAATCGAGTCGGGTTAATCGGCTTTTTTAATGTGGCATGTCAACCCAAATACTGACCCTAATAAATATCGGGTTAATTGGTAATCGGGTTTACTTGGGACGGTATATTCGGTAATCGGGTTGCTAAATGGGCTTTTAAAGTGTTCTATTTACTTTTATTTTTGTTGCAAATCGGGTGTTGTAAACAACTCGGTTAATTCAAGATACCCTAAATGATTTATAATCATCACTATAGTATACATACACCAACTGAACTAGTTCAATTAGTTTGTTTATAGAGTGGGTTTGCAAATATAACATATATATATATATATATATATATATATATATATATATATATATATATACAAAGTATGTACATACATACATATATATATATATACATACATATATAAACATACATATATATACATACATATATATATACATATACATATATATATATATATATCTATCTATATATCAATAAAAAATCCATTGAATTCCACCTCTACCGAAAACCAATAACCTAATACTAAATATATCGAACCTAAATGAAATTGGGATATGCTTTTGAAATATTTACTCTAAACGTCATGAAGTTGTGAACACTAAATAATATATATATATATATATGTATATATATATATATATATATGTATATATATACCCCCTTTATTTGGGTTAATCGGGTTGACCCGAATCTAAAAAAATTTCCATATACTGACCCTAAAGAGTAACTCGGGTTTGCTTTGTAATCGGGCTCGGGTTTATCGGGTTATGTCTTAATCGGGGTCGGGTTATTCGGTTCAGGTAAAAATTACACCCCTAGTTGTATGATTCCCATAACTGATTCAGATTGATCTTTTCCACACTAAGATCAACCTCACGTTTAAGTTACCACCGTCCTGGTGAACATCTGATGGATCAGCAGTAGTGGAAGCCCCTTCCACATTGATCTTTTCCACACTAAGATCAACCTCATATGTAGGATCTGGGATAGGTGCATCCAGATAAAGGTTAGTCACCATCTCTTGAATGTGAGTGAAGGAGAGAGATGTTTCATCAGACTTTCAGCAGATGCACCTTGATCCTGGGTTACAAACATGTGCTATGGTTCTTTAAGGAGTTCAATGTCTAATGGCATGGGATGTTGATCAGTTTTGTGACATCTGCCCCGAACCCGAATCCGAACACCCGACTCGAACCCGAGATCTATCTACTTTTAAATTGTATTCGTCTTTATTTATTTAAAATGAAACGTTCGTCATTATTGTTATACATTGGACTTTGCGTTATCCCTATCTTAATTAATCGTTTGTATTTACGTCACAAAATATCCGTGTGTAACAAATAATTACTATTTTGCAATAATAAATCAATATATATATATATATATATATATATATATTGCATAACAGAGATTTAATAAAAAAAATTGTTAAACAAAAATGCTTCTAAGTCTAAAAATAGTCCCTTAACGTCGTAAACGAGCTAAAAATAGATAAAACGTCAATCCTATAACGTTGCAATTTTATTTAGTTAAGTTAGTTAGTTAATTTTACTTATAAACTAACTTTGAGTCAAAACCTGTCACTTTTAAAACCTGAATTAAACGCTGTTAACCAAAAAATAAACAATTGAAAACCTTAATTTTTCTTTTCGAATAACCTAAATAACATATTTAAGTTAACTATATTTTTAAAAAGCATGAAAACTTTCAGTTTTAAAAAAATAAATACAAATAATAATTTTTATGGTTATAAGTATTTATAAAAATATATTTTTAAATATAAAACTAAAAATGGATTCTTATAAAATATATTCAATACGAAGATACAATAACGTTTCGTGTAAATTCCCAATTTGTATTTTAAAACCCTAATTCCTAATTTGTACTTTAAAACCCTAAATCCCAAATCCAAAACCTTAGATCTCGGATTTTTGATTTTGGTTACTATTGTTTCGTTTCTAAGTTAGGGTTTTTCCCAATTAATTTGGTGGTACTAATATTTAGGCAACCCTCGGTTCTCTTTAGCTGTGTTTCTAAAGGTTCAATTATATTTGCATTTCAAGGTGAGTAAACTCGCTCCCCTTTTTTACTGTTTACGTTTTTGGGCTGAAATACGTGTTCCTATAATACTACGGTTTCTTTTGTTTTGTTTCTATTTTCAAAATGAGATCATTAGATGTGTTAATCTTGTTTGGCCGCATAATGCAAAATTATGTGATAGACAATAGTAGTTATATATTTTTGTAATTTCCACCGGTATGATGTTAGCGCTAATGGCTTGACAAGCCCACCTACACTAATGGCCTAATAGGTGATTTTAACCCGGCGATTCTATGTTCGATTCTATGTGTTGGTTACTAGTTACTATTGTGAAGCTTGTTGCTATGTTGCTATGTCCCTTCGATGCTTAAACATTTATTGATAACTTATATATCGAGACGGTTAAACGATAGTTATCAGTATTTGTAACATGAGTGGTTCCTTATGACTTGTTGCAAAAGATTACCCTGTGGGGTCTATGATTCTTGTTTCTATGTGTTTCTATGGTCAACGGTTGAGAAATATGACGAAATTGGTATACACATAAGATTGCGAAACATATTTATAATGATCTCGGATTTCATATTATGTACTATTAACTGTGTTTTACTCACTAGCTATTTCTTTAGCTAACTTGTTTTACACGTATTTCAGGTAGTGTTTGAGACGTTTATGGTTCAAGACATTTAGGATGCTTTTGGACCTAGAACAAATGAGCAATAATGCATTATTAATTGTCAGCTTTTATTACGGTTTTTAAGACTATTTATTTCTTTTATGTCACGACAGTTTTGGCTTTAATAATATTAAAATATGCTTTTAGTGTGCTATGTGTTTTGTACTATTGATATCCAATCCACTTGATAAGCCCGGTGTTTCCGTCGCCGGGCGGGGTGTCATAGTTTAGTATCAGAGCCATGGTTATAGGGAACTAGGATAGGGTATTAGAAACACACCGACCTAGACTATAACCTAAGAGTACTAAGTGCAAATAGATGTACTTAGGAATTTTTTTGACCTTATTTATTTTCCTTTTTGCGAACTTTTCTATGCCATTTCTTAATCTCATTTCTTATCCGATTTCGCGAAGGAGCTACAAGAGACTCGTCTGTATGATTACGATCTTATCTTTGTGGAATCTCGTCATCCTCTTAAGTAAGTTTGAAACGTGGGAACGTGTGCAATCTGGAAGGCGAAACGCCTGTATCACGGACATCCTGTCTAAGGCAAAGCATTTTGTATAAATCTCTTTAAGAGACCTGTATGCTTACCTGGGGATGTTCGAGATGAGTGTGAACCTATAGGCTAAAGCGTGCCTTCCCGAATACGTTGAAAACGAACTTAGCACTTTGATAAGTTATTAGTGTCCAAAATCAAGACACATTCCTAAGTTTTCAAATTTTATATATTTATTTTTCAATGATTCTACGATTATCATTTATCTAAAGATTTCTAAATATTTCCATGTGTTTTCTATATTACCTTAAATGTTTGCTATAATTCCAAATGGATTTATTCATATTTCCATGATTTCTATGAACTTTATATTTTTCTATGATTCTAAGTGTTTACTATACTGCGTTTTCTAAAGATTCTATGATATTCTAAGTGGGACGCGGTGCTATTATTATACCGGATGTTTGTGTCGATCAAGGCATCTGCTACAAAACCGTGTTATGCGATATACTTGCTAGCTTATCCATATAAGACAATTACACAGTTGTAAACCGAATATTGCAAATCAAAACTAAGACATGTTGACTAACCTCAATCGAACTATCAAAACTTCAAATCAAATACCAAATACGAAATCTAAGGCATATACTTCTAATCCCAAATCAATTATCGACTCTCCAATCAAAAGTTCGTCATGACTTCTGAATTCTAGTCAAGGCTAAATTCTATATCTTAATAAAAGTTAATGGATTTTGCTATTCTTATACGCTAACGTATTCGAATCGAACGTTTACACTCAAAATATTTCAACTTGAATTCTATACTCAAATTGTTTCAAACTACTCCTTTAACTAAAAGATTTTAATCCAATTTTTAACACATCATTAAACCATAAATCTACTATCAAATTATGAACTAACCATCAAAACATGTACTCGTTAATCAACTACGTGATGATATCCATAAATTAGTTATCCAAAACCTAACGAGAATTCACTACACAAACTCATTGAACTAAATATTTCATCTATACATATGACCACTAAGAAACTCTGCGCAGCTAGTTTTCCTAAACTAATCCAAACCCAATGCATTCATAAACTCATTACTCTAACCCAATGTGCACTCAGTGGACTTTGTAAAACTACCGGTATTCGATTCTATTAAAATAATTTCCTTATTTTCCCAAGTAAAATATATATATATATATATATATATTTATAAATAGATAAATAAAAAAAAGATTTTAATTAAAATAACCTTTTGGTTTTAATAGTTTATAAGATAATATATATATATATATATAGTATTGATGTATTTTGTAAACCAAGTCTTAAAATGTTAACTATTAAACCAATTCTGAGCCACTCATTTATTTTAGCCATTTTTTATTATCTTTATTGAGTGAGGGGTAGTAAAGTAATTTACTCCTACCCCATTTCAAATATTGAATCAACTTTCAGCCTTTATATATTCCTCCCATCTATCATCCAAACTTTCAAAATTTTCAAATTTTCATCCTCATCTTCATCTTCCATTTCTCTCAACTCATATAGATCTGAAAACACTTAAAAAAACGTCATCACATTTCACCACCACCGATGCTAATCACACGAATATTCCAACAACAACATCTGTGGGTTTTCAAAGGGATCTCGAATCATTTTAGGAATACTTATAAAGGTTCTGTTTTTCAATGGTTCAAGAAGTTGCTGTGAAGATTATTCCAAAGTCACATGCTCTGTTTTTCAAGTTTGTATTTATCAATGTATCTTTAATTATATCTTTGATTGGTGCTCCCTCATTATCAAGTATGTGATTTGATGTATTGCTGCATATGTGATTTGGTTTTAAGTTCAGGTAATTTCATCTTTCTGTGCTGTATAATTAGTTATGCACACCACATGTATGATGAAATGCCTCAGTGTGTGCAATAATGTTGGAATTTTTTTGTAATGCAGTAGAAAGTTTATATTTTTTTATGGGTTACCCAATTTGATAATTATTTTATTGTTTGAGTGTATATGTAAATGTAGGTATGTTGTTATGTAGATTTGAAGACGAAACACATGTGTAACTGAGTTGTACACATGTGTTAGTCTTGTTTTTATTTTGAGTTACTGTACCGATTGCATAAAAATTTGTACATGTACGCTGTGTATAAACATGTGTAACTAAGTTTGTGATTGGTCTTTTTAAATGTTCATTTTGTTAAATCTTGAAATGAATTTTCAGTCTTTATATCTTGCATAACTAGTTGTACATGTGTATTTTCTTCTAATTAATTGTACGCTGTGTGTAAACATGTGTAACTAAGTTTGTGATTCGTATTTTTTAATTTTTCTTTTGTCGGTTCAGAAAAAACACATGTGTAAATGAGTTGTACACATGTGTTTGTATTGTTTTTATTTTGAGTTAATGTACCAAATGCATAAAATTTGTACATTTACGCTGTGTATAAACATGTGTAACTAAGTTTGTGATTTGCCTTTTTAAATGTTCATTTTGTCAAATACTGAAATCAATTTTCAACCTTTATATCTTGCATAACTAGTTGTACTATGTATTTTCTTATAAATAGCTGCACATAAAAAGTTGGACATAAATCGGTTTTTAAAATACACATGTGTAACTGAGTTGTACACATGTGTTAGTCTCGTTTTATACTTTTGAGTGGTTGTACAAACTGCATAAATAGTTGTACATAAGATGATTTGTTAATATACACATGTGTGTACTGAATAAACACATTTGTTTACATGAAAAACCTGAAATAAAAAAGAGAATGAAGAGAGAAATGAAAAAATTGGAGAGAGAAAGTGATATAAGATTATCATTTTACCCCTTTGAATATTCTTGTCCATGTATTAAAAAGTTAAAAATAAAAAAAACTCAAGAATTAATATGGTCCATATATTAAAATATTCAAAAAACACTTGTGGTTTAGAATTGGTTTAATGGTTAACATTTTAAGCATTGATTTACATTTTACACAAACCCTATATATATATATATATATATATAATATATGCATTCCGTGATAAATGATTTCCTTAAAAAGGGATTGGTCATTCTAACGCTAGTTAAATACTTACACAACATTTTCTCGTTTTCTCAAATATGACACAAGGACTTGCACAAACACCTTGTCTGTTGTTTTCCAATACCAAGTACTTACAACTTAAGTTGTGTCGTTTAGTTTCAAATCTCTTATCTATAGTAAAGATTAAAACTCTCAACTATTTACTTAACTTTTAAAATTGCATGATAGAAAAACAACATCATCTCTTATAAACCTATCTACCTCCATATTCAACACATCTGATTTACATAGAGCCGTTGGTCATATAAATTCAAACATCTTAAAAATTGAATCCAATTGGAACTAAGTGATCTATTCATTCAAACTATAAATTGGACTATCCACATTATCAAATTTTCGTTTAACAAATTTTTTTTCTAAAGATACCAATAAACTATATTATTACACGTACACCATCAACTAATGCTTATGAACTGGTCAATATCAGAAAACTTGGATAATTATATCTTACACACATAAAGTCGGTTTTCACAAACTTAAGTGTTACTATTCTAGTACTCGAACTTGACTATCTATACCGATGAACAAAACTATTTGTATGAACAATGGCTCCCTAATGAACTTTAGTTTTCTTTTGAATCATCAATTTACCTATTATCTTAAACTGATTATTCCCAAGTACTATTTCTACCGGGTACGATATCAATACCTATGTGTATCATCACTTTAACTTAAAATTTTTTTGCTTACTTCTGACTCGCACGTGATCGAATGAACTATGGAGTCCAAGCAAAAACTGAAGTAATTACGGGTGCACACGAAATTATGAATGTTGGTACATGGGAAACATAGTAAGTTTTGTCTTGTATAGTTAGGCCATATTTAATCACTTTATTTACACTTGACTTATCTACTCATTTATCATTTGCATCTAAGAAACTTAACTACGTGTAAGGTTACTTTATTCGTTTCAAACAATCTATTAACCATGTTTATTCTTAATGGTCATTTAAATAATTCTAAATTAATATACTTAAAACATTTTATTCGCAAGTTGGCATCCTATTCTATTCCTATACTGAGTAACAAATAATCTCTATTCGAATCTCTATAAATTTAGTTCACCCGAACTCTTATAACACAAAAAGAGTTAAACAAGACGACTCTCAAAAATTCCAAAGCAAATTAAGAATAAATAACTTTTTAATCTCATTTAATTAAATGCAGTTCATCGAACAACCATTAGGAATCATCGATCGTAAGGTTGAGCAACTCAAGCGTAATCGGATACCAATCGTTAATGTTCGTTAGAACTCAAAACGTGAACATGAATTTAAAATCAAATGAAAACCAAGTATCCGCATCTTATTGCTTCAGCTTCTTCCTCGGTTTGAGCAAATTTCGGGATGAAATTTCTATAAGGAGGGGAGACTATGACATCTGCCCCGAACCCGAATCCGAACACCCGACTCGAACCCGAGAGCTATCTACTTTTAAATTGTATTCGTATTTATTTATTTAAAATGAAACGTTCGTCATTATTGTTATACATTGGACTTTGCGTTATCCCTATCTTAATTAATCGTTTGTATTTACGTCACAAAATATCCGTGTGTAACAAATAATTACTATTTTGCAATAATAAATCAATATATATATATATATATATAGATCATAATAGAGATTTAATAAAAAAAATTGTTAAACAAAAACGCTTCTAAGTCTAAAAATAGTCCATTAACATCTTAAACGAGCTAAAAATAGATAAAACGTCAATCCTATGATGCTGTAATTTTATTTACTTAAGTTAGTTAGTTAATTTTACTTATAAACTAACTTTGGGTCAAAACTGTCACTTTTAAAACATGAATTAAACGCTGTTAACCAAATAATAAACAATTGAAAACCTTTAGGGTTGTTTGTGTAAATGTCTTATTAAACCAGCCCAGCCCCACCCTGTTGTCCGCATTTCCGACCAGCCCCTCCGGCCACCCCCTTTTTTCCGATGAGATCCCTAACTACGCGTTTTGACCAAAACTTATCAACAGAAACCTTCCTAATCTATCCCCTTACCTATTTCGAACCCATATAAATGTTAATTATGCGTTTATAGCTCAAATTAACTCGGATTGATTCGAGATTCAAAAGTTGAAAATCTCATTTCCGTAATTAGACCCGTATTCGACACTTTAATCATTCCACTTTACTCATATGCGCTCGATTAACACTTTTCAGCATCGAAGCCACTTCGTTTTTCCCTGTAACACTAACAATCGATCAACCCATTTAAAATTCCGGCGACTTATTTGGGTTTCACCTTCCGGGCATCAATTCTGGTAATTTTTATAGTCATTTTAATCCTTTTGATCTTCTACAACTCTCTAATCCTTCAATTTGATATCAATTCAATTCCAGATTCATGAAAATCAACAAAGACAGTCGACTTCTATTTCCTATTCAAATCGATATCAAACCTTTATAATCAAGTAAGTATGTTATATCAAAACGATCGTGATTCAATATAGATCAAAAGCCCTATGTTTGAATTGGTATTGATTATCAGATTTAACACAAATTTGATGGTTCTTGGATCTAGGGTTTATGTTGTAAATGGGTGTTGTTAGTTAGAAAAGGTTAACTTACTTAAAAATCTAGTTTACTAACAAAAATAATTTCTTGTCTAGTGGTTAGTTGATGTTGTTATTGCAGAAAAGGTCAAGGGTTCGAGTCCCATGACCAGTTTTATGTAGTTTTTATATTTTAGCTATTTAAACATTTAATTTTTCTTTTCTAATAACCTAAATAACATATTTAAGTTAACTATATTTTTAAAAAGCATGAAAACTTATAGTTTCAAAAAAATATATACAAATAATAATGTTTTATGGTTATAAGTATTTATAAAAATATCTTTTTAAATATAAAACTAAAAATGGATTCTTATAAAATATATTCAATACGAATATACAATAACTTTTCGTGTAATTCCCAATTCGTATTTTAAAACCCTAATTCCCAATTTATACTTTAAAACCCTAAATCCCAAATCCAAAACATTAGATCTCGGATTTTTGATTTTGGTTACTATTGTTTCGTTTCTAAGTTAGGGTTTTTCCCAATTAACTTGGTGGTACTAATATTTGGGCAACCCTCGGTTCTCTTTAGCTGCATTTCTAAAGGTTCGATTATATTTGCATTTCAAGGTGAGTAAACTCACTCCCCCTTTTTACTATTTACGTTTTTGGGTCTGAAATACGTGTTCATATAATACTATGGTTTCTTTTGTTTTGTTTCTATTTTCAAAATGAGATCATTAGATGTGTTAATCTTGTTTTGCCGCATGATGTGTGGCTAACACATCATGGTTTTGTTAATCGTTTTCTTCTAATTTTTGGGTTTAATGCTTGTGTTTCGCTTAGTTTTTATATGTTTATTGAATGAAGCATGGATCTAAATTATATTTGTGTTATGCAGGTGTTATGGTGCGTAAAAATGTGCAAATGATCTAAAGGAATGAAGTGGAGCACAAGAGAAGACTTGGAGTTGGAAGGCAAGAAAGAAAATAAAAGTTTCTGGTTGGAGGCCTTCTAGGCGATACGCGCAGGACAGGGGTCCATGATGCGCGTATCTCCTAGCACAGATATACGGGATTTTTTTAGGGTTTTGCTATTTAAACACATTACAAACCCTAGTCGAAGTAAATTGGATATCAATAGTACAAAGCACATGGCACACTAACAGCATATTTTAATATCATTATAGCAGTAATTGTTGTGACATAAATGAGAAATAAATAGTCATAAATTCAGAAATAAAGACTGACAATCAAAGTAATTTATTATTCAATTATTCTAAGTCCGATAGACATCCTATGTCTTGAAGACATAAAACGCTCAAACACCACCTGAAATATGTAAAAATAAAGTTAGCTATTTAAAGCTAGTGAGTAAACCACAATTGATACATAATAATATAGAAATCCGAGATCATCATAATATATTGCGCAATCTTACATGCATAGCTATTTCATATCATTCTCGACCATGACACCTTGAACACACATTGAACACATTGAACACCATCATTGTATAGCATCTTGTAATCATTTGTCATGAGGAACCAACTCATGTTATTAATTAAAGATAACATTTTAGCAACCGTCACGTAACCGTCTCGATATAATAGTTATTAATAATTATTTCGCAACAACATAGCATAGCAACTTGTATCATCGTATAGCAACTTGTAACATTGAATAGCAACTAGTAACATTGAAATTGAATGGCCGGGTTTAAATCACATGTTTTGAAATAAATGCAGGTGGGTTTGTCAAACCATTAGCGCTAACATTGTACCGGTGGGATTACTAAGTAACAGTACTACTTTAAACTACCACATAAGGATTGCATCTTGTCGCGAGTCAAGACTAACATATTTTATGATCTATTTTGAAAAAAATAGAAAACTAAAAACATTGTATAGTACTTGAGCATATTTCAGCCCCAAAAAGTAAAAGTAAAAAGGGGACTGAATTTACTCACCTTGAAATACAAATAGTATCGAATCACAAGAAACGCAGCTAAAGAGAACCGAGGGTTGCCCAAATATTAGTATCACCTAATTAATTGGGAAAACCCTAACTTAGAAACAAAACAATAATATAGCAACAAAATCAAGATCAGAAAATCTAGGGTTTCGGATTTGGGATTTAGTGTTTTGAAATACAAATTGTGATTTTTGTACGAAATGCAATAGTATTTTCGTAATTAAATATGTATATTTCATAAATGTTTCTTTTTTTATGTATTTTATATTAAATATTTGTACAATTCAAATATTTATAAACATGTAACATTATTATTTGAATATATATATATATATATATTAAAACTTATGTTTTTAACTTTTAGAAAATATATTTAATTTAAACATGTTACTTAGGTTATTAGGGAATATAGGATGATGCTTAAAATATAGAAAAAATAGGTTTTAAAGAAAAGATGGGTAACGAGACTCGAACCCGCGTCCTCCGTCCGGAAACCAAACACTAAACCACTGCACCAGATGTTACTTTTGTTAATTAGCTGGACTGCGAAGTTTTTAACCCTTTGCAACTATCAAAATCCATTTCCCATATAAACCCTAGAATTAAGATCCATCCAATTCAATTTAATCTTTTAATCTCAACCATAATAAACATAGGGCTTTTAATCCCCATGATCTCACGATCATTTTGATATATTGAACTCACTTGATTATGAAGATTTGATACGGTTTTGGATAGGATGAAAAATCGGCTGCTTTGCATGATTTCTGAGCATCTGGAAGTGATAAGAGATTAAATTGATGATTTAGAAAGATGGAGATGATTGAGAGGATTAAAACGAACCCAAATAGTACATGTAATGATGCTTCAAAGGTGATGATCGATTAAGTCACCGGAATAAGATTTTGGTCGATTGATTGTGTCAGTTGCAGAGAAAGATTGGTGTGTTTTGGTAAATGTAAAGTGTTAGTCGAGTACAAAAGAGCAAAAAGAAATGGTTAAGTCGCTGATTGCGGATTATAATTTACGAAATGGAATTTCAATTTGAAACTCGAAATCAATCCGGGTTAATAGCTGTAAAACCGTATGTTTTGGTGTTAAGAAAGGTTCGAATCATGGTAACAATTGATTTGGAAGGTTTCAATTGATTGAAAATGGTCCAAAAACGTGTGAAAGGGTTTCGCCGGAAACGTCGGGTTTGGCCGGAGGCCTGTCGTCGGAAACGCGTGGGTTAAGGGGGTTGGGGGCTGGGTAAATAAATTTACAGTTAAGGCCCCTGTAGTTTTGGTTTTATTTATATAGTTATTGATAAGTTTTAATCCAAGTTTGCAAATTGGCAGTTTTTGCCCAAAGTTAATAAAAATTATATTAATTTACTAAATTAACTAAATAAATTGCAACGTTGCTAGAAGTGACGTTTTTGTATCATTAGCTTGTTTATGACGTTGAATGACTATTTCAAGATGTAGAAACAATTTCCTTTATAAAATCTCTTTAATAAAATACGATTTATATATTTTTGAAATTTATTATCATGAACCATAATTATTTAGTTTTCTTAGATATTTAGTGACATAAATACGATCGATTAATTAAGACGGAATAAACATAAAATTCGATCCATTTATAATAATAATGACGAACGTTAAATTAAATACGAATACAAACAAAAGGTGGATAAATCTCGGGTCCGAGTCAGGCATTTCGGGTTCGAGTTTGGGGCAGATGTCACAGTTAAATGACGGTTAAGTGATAGTTATCAGTATTTGTAACATGAGTGGTTCCTCATGACTTGTTGCAAAAGGTTACCCTAGGGTCTATGATTCTTGTTTCTATGTGTTTCTATGGTCAACGGTTGAGAAATATGACGAAATTGGTATACATATAAGATTGCGAAACATATTTATAATGATCTCGGATTTCATATTATGTACCATTAACTGTGTTTTACTCACTATTTAATTCTTTAGCTAACTTATTTTACACGTATTTCAGGTGGTGTTTGAGACGTTTATGGTTCAAGACATTTAGGATGCTTTTGGACCTAGAATAAATGAACAATAATACATTATTAATTGTCGGCTTTTATTACAGTTTTTAAGACTATTTATTTCTTTTATGTCACGACAATTATGGCTTTAATAATATTAAAATATGCTTTTAGTGCGCCATGTGCTTTGTACTATTGATATCCAATCCACTTGACAAGCCCGGTGTTTCCGCCGCCGGGCGGGGTGTCACAAGTTCCTTATAAGATAGTTTCCTTAGAAGTTACCTCAGTTATGTGGGTATCCCTTTTGGTACTCCCTTCAAAGTGTTGAGACTTATGATGGGGGATAATAAGATCGGTTAGGGTATGCTTATATGTGTGAAGAAGATTTGAGCTCACAAGAGGTGTGACTTTCACCTTTGGCTTGGTAGGTACCCTTTTTTCCAGCCTTTCTTTTTTCGGTGATTATGTTCTGGGATCCTGCACAACCTCAATAGATTAAGCATGGGTTCTATTTCTTTTAGATTTTGAGGTTTTTGGATTTGAAGAAAAGGGTGTTGGTTCAACAACAATGAGAATATCTGCTCTGCCACCTTGAGGCTCAGTGACCTCAAATGTTGCTAAAAAGTTTTGATAGGGTGGCATTTGCTTTAAGAAAAACACCATTCCATTTGGCAAAAAGTAAAGTTGTCAGGGGCCCCAAGTTGTAAATCTCCCCTTCCAACTTCAGTTTGTTTCCCACTTCTTGCTCTAAAATGTGATGTAAGAACCGTGGGTATAAAAGAAATTTTAATTTTGAGAAGGCTGTGATGTTTTTGCATAGAGCTTCAAATATAAAATTTGAAAAACCAAAACCATTTCCTTTTACTAACCCATGAACTGCCCCCAGCAAAATACAAAGGAAGTTGTCCCAACTTCCTGCCTTGTTTGAAAGGAAATGTAAAATAACATGAATGATCAACCTTTAGTTTTGATATACAAACTCTTTGATGAAAGTGGAGGTTGGAATAGAACCTTTCTAACATATCTCTTTAAAAGTTTCTGATATATTGTAAAACACATGGTTTAACTAGGCATATTTTGCCACATATTAATCTCTTTTTATGTAAATATGTATAGTTTTACTTATTTATATTTTGTTATGTTTTTGTTTTAGGTAATTTGAATGAAAGGAGCGAGATCGGTACAAAAACGAGAAAAATACGAAACAAGTTTGAGCGAAAACCGAGATCCGAGCAAAGAGTTATAATAAATTGAAGATTTTGTGAAAGATGAAGACCTGATGCACGATACACTCCTCATCACATGTGAAGAGGGGTGCACCGTCCTGCCAGCTCATCATAAATTGCATCGCCATTTCACGATGATCCCGGCCTCATAACATGTGAAGAGGGGTGCATCGACCCCAGACGTAAAAAACCCAAAAAAATCACTATATAAACAATATTTTTAACACTTTTAGGTTATCACATCTTCCATAAAAAACCTAACAACAGAGCAAGGTGTCTTTGGGGTGATCTTGAGTATTGATTTGGAGCTGTAGAAGCATATTTGAACTTTGATTCATGGATTTGGAAGCTAAACTTAGAGATTAGAAGCTTCATCTTGAAGTTTAGAAGATGGATCTTGTAGATTTAAGCTTGGATTGATGATTTTGTGGATGATTTGACAAAGATCAAGCATTGAATTTGAAGATTGGTGAAGTTTTGTTGGTTGGTTGTATCTAAACTTCTCTTCTTTTGATCATTGCTTCCAATTTCGACATTATCATGTTAGATCTAGTTATTATGCTTGATTTGATGATTGTGATGATGATTATTGTCTAGATCTTGTATGACTACTTAGGTAAAATGGATGAACGATGATATTTTGATGATTCTTGGTTATCTATGATATGTTGTGTGACAACTCGCAAATTCAGGTTAACTCCGTTAACCATTCTTTAACTATTTCGTTTCGTTATATAAAGTTCAGGGTTTGTTTTGTAATTAACAAAAGATAACATTACTAATTTTGGTTGTCAATTAAATCAATTCTAAATTATGAGGACCATTAGTGTAAAAATAAAATACAATTACCCAACACTAAACCGCCCCCCCTTTTGAGTATATCATCATCATCGTAGTTGTCTTCTGCCATCGGCTGTAGCAAACAGCACATACACATAAACAACACATCTCCCTCGGTTGATCTCCTTTCCCTCTCGTCCCTCTCTTTGGTCGCCGAAAATCAGCAGCAGCCGCAAGCCCCTCCTGTTCAGATCATCTTGTTCATTTCCGGTAAGACTCGCAACCCGTAATCATGTGTGCGACGTATATATATATATCTATGTATATAGTAGCAGTCGAATAGCAACAACCTCCTTAACTGATCTCTCTCTCTCTCTCTCTCTCGTTAACAGTCAGCAACAATCCTCGAACCCGACGTCACTGCATTATTCGGTTACAACTCCGGTACCGATCATCTCCCTTGTCGATTTCGGTGAGTTTCGCGACTCAAATGCGTGTATATGTGATTGATTTGCATTATGTATGTATGTGAGTGTGTTAAACTATGTATATATATATATGTATATGAAACAGAAGCAGCGTAAGTAGTGTATGTATATATGTATGATCGGTCACTGTATGTGTATGATTTCATATGTATGTTATGTTCTACATTTATATGTATGTATTGCAATGGTGGGTGTATATATGTGTGGTTGATACATATATGTATATAAATATGATTTATGTTTGTGATTGTATGTATGAATGTGTGTACTTCTGTGAAACTATTTGTACGTATGTGTCTACATTGTGATGGTATGTATCGATCATGTATGCGTATGTATATAAAGATTTAGACAATGGCAGCCATGGGAATGTATAGGTGCGAATGTGTATGCGTGCATGAAATGGTGTTTTGTGTTGGTACTTTGTATGTATGCACAGGCTGTATGTATGTATGTGTGCAGAAAACAGGAACCAACAGTGTGTATATGTGTTTGTAAACTGCAGTACGATAGGGTGTATGTAGGACAATATGAATACGTAGAGGAACAGTAGTAACCATAAATATATAGATAGCTTATGGATATTGATTTTAAGATCGAGTGTATAGGTAATGGGGTATGTATATGTTTGGTCATGAAAACGATAGGAAGAAGAGATCGTTGTAAGGTAGTCGATATGAATATATATGTGTTTGTGTATGTGGATGTTAATGATGTATAGGTTGTAGATGTACTTTTGTACGTATTGTATATAGGCATAGGGTTTATGCATGTGAAATAAAGTAGTAGCATAACATGTGGATATGTACGGCAGGTAGTTTGTAAAGTATGTATATATATGAAATTGGAAACCATATGCGAGTATTTATAAGTTGTTGTGTGAAAGAATATTGATGTAAGTATGGATGTGTTGTTATAAGTATCGTATGTCGTGTGGTATGATGAAATTAAATAAAAGCTAATGTGTGTAAATGTAGACGGCCATGATAGCTGTGTATGGGTGAATAATGCTTATGACGTTATTAGAAGATGAGCCATGACAAAGAACGTCTATCGTGATGTATGCTTATGTGGACTTATGTGAAGATACTTATTAGTAATTATATGTATATATATCCTACATATGCATGTAAATACTCTATTCTTCTATAAACGCAACTTTGTGGTATTAATTAGAAATAAATAAATAAAGCAGGTCATAGGGCAAGTTAAGTTCTCGGTTGCATGTTGCTGTTATTTGCTGTGCGCTTCAAAGGTGAGTCTCTTTGCCCGCCTTTAAATCCTTTCGGGGAGAAAACATACAAAACTATTTTATACGGCCTTGGGCTGCATTTTTATACCTTCGGGCAAGATTTTATATGGCCTTGGGATGCGTTTTATGCCTTCGGGCAGGGCCTTCGGGCAACTGTTTTGATAAACTAATTTCTATTGTCTAATGGCTTATTTTACTTGAGCATAAACGTTCCAACAAAAGTCCTTTCCTATAGTTGAGATTATTAATACACAGTGGGTATTACGGGGAAATTTGAGTAGTACTACCGGGTTCGGCAGACCCCATCACGCTGGTAGGGTTCCAGGTGGTGCAGATTGTCCTTGGAACTTTTGGTCATCTAGTTTGATGGCAGTAAGGCAAACAACACAACGTTCAGTTTAATCTCAACGTGCTGATGTAGTAAGCGAGGTGGTCTTGCAAACCAGCAATTGCAAATGAAATTTATCAGTTAAACTGTTTTTGATATTTAAATGCTTTTGTTAAATATCTCACTGAGCTCACCAACCATGTGTTGACCGTTTTCAGTATGTTTTCTCAGGTGGCTAGGAGCTGTGCACATAGGACATTTCATGCATGAGTCACTTTAATATTTTTACCAACTTCTATTTACATTATTGGTTTTTGAAAACTTCTATTGGGTTACGTGCTAGACTTTTGAGCACGGATGTTTTTATTTATTTGTGCTAGACTATTGAGCACAAGGGTTTCTATTAAATTGTGCTAGACTTTTGAGCACAAGTTTTATTGGTTTGGTGCTAAACAGTTGAGCACAAGTTTATTTAAATAATGGGTTTGTTTATAAGCTTTCGCTAAACTTTGAAAACTTACATTTTATACCCTGAGTTTTGGGTTAATGACTAAGTTTAAAAATTTGTTAAAATTTATTGAGTCAATGTTACTATAACTAATGGCTTGAGATCCTGGTATGTCACACGCTTAACGGATACCCCGTTTGTGGAATTGAGGGTGTGACATGTTGGGTGGATGTTCTAAGTGAGAAAATTGTTTTTTTCATGATTTTGTATGCAATATATGTATTGGTTGTATCATCCTTGATATATCTTGTTTTGATTATGGTTAATGTTGCACTTATGTTATAACTTTGTAATAAAGATCATATTTTTAGGGCTGAAATCGCTAGTTTGAGACATTATTTGGGTACATCTAGGAATAGATATCCATAAGATAAGGTTGATTTATGGATTTCAGCCAATGTGCTAGCAAGACTCGATACCAGAGGTAGGAGTTTGTAGATTTCATCTTTTTGTTAGTTGGTTTGGGTTAAAACGCTATGGGAGTGAGTTTTACTTAATAAAACAGACAACTTATGTTAACTAGTCTTAGTTTATAACAAACCGATTGATCCCGTTATTTTAGCTTACTGATTGAGTCAGTTTCTAGGATAAATGGACTAGTAAGCCGAGAGGCAAGCTGGTTTATGATCCGTTAGACATCCTGGAGTGATTTGTAGACATTCCTCACACCATCAGCTTCACATATTTTTAGAACTTTCTAACATCCACGAGACCTTAGTAGGAGGTACTGATGTATTAGATTGTTTTGAGTAGATATATCCTCAGATCCGGTGCCGACATATCCAGAAAGCCGAAAGTTGCCAGATTATCATCAGGATTCCCGCCTAAGTAGTCATCATTTCACTCATAGTTCTCTGTTAGCTTATTTTCATCTTTAGTTTCCATTTTAGTTAAGTTTTAACCCATAGTTTATTTTAGATAATTTTCCTTAGTCTAAATCTTATTTTTTGTTAATTTTAGTTAAACTATCTTTTACATGTTTTATTTAGTATTTATAATTAAAAATCCAAGTTTTTTACATCGGTTAGAAGTTGATAAAGATCTGGTACTGAAGGACGCCAAACTCAGATCTTTGGGTACGATATCCAGACTTACTTGACTTGCTACATATGACCGGTACACTTGCCAATTGTGTGAACTTGCTGGGTTTTTCCATATTATAAGTTTAAAACCTGATTTTCCAATCCATACATATTTCATACAGCATACGGTTCGCATCAGTTTCACTTACAATTTCCTTTCCATACTCTTTAGGCTTGCAGCATCATGAAGTACAAGATGCTTCCTGATTTTGGGAACTGTACGGATGATATTTTGGCTCTGAAATGTGGAAGTTAGGCATTTTAAACTTTGAATTGTTATTACTACTGCAGTTGCCCAGAAATCTTTGGTAATTTGAGTGTAAATGATTGGAGGTATGGATATGGCTATTCTATAAATGATGTTTCTAAGAAAGTTCAGAACGAGATCAAATATTCATCGCCAATGGGTTCTAAAGTTGTAGAGATGTTGTGATTAGGTTTAAAAGGAAGATTTTTTTGATCCATTAGATGTATTTTAAATGAAACAGTATTTTTGAGAGAGCTAGGGTTTCAATTTGAGATTTTAGTGAAAATCATATGAAAGGGAAATGGTGAACAAGAGCTGAAATTTTGAATTTATACTCTGCAGATTTCAAATAATTACAACACCCTGAAATTTGGTATTTCCTGAAATCCGACAAGTTACAGCCGATAAAACAGTACTTTTAGTGTGTGAATGAGGCTACCACTTTCTTATTGCAGATGCAAATGGGACCCTCGAGATATTTACTGTTTCTTTAAGCTTAAGTTAGTTTTACCACATGATGTTCTTAAAGTAGTTATAATAAAAATAACCTAATCTAGACACTATGTGTGACACACCACCCAATGTCGGAAACACTAGGTTGTCATAGAAATGGATATCATTAATAAAAAAACACATGGTTTCATTTTATTAAAGCCTAGTAATGATAATCATAAGTTTTGAAACATGTCTTAAATATAGAAAACGACAAAAGCAATAATCAGATAGTAAATGCAATAGTCTTTATTATCATTTCTCTAAGTCCAAGGCATCCCTATGTCTTGAATAATAGCAATAAATCAACATCTGACACCACCTGAAATATGTGTAAAAAAATTAGCTACACAAGCTATTGAGTAAAAACACAATTTATAAATAATAGTATGGAAATCCGATATCATCAATATATGTTGCACAATCTTACATGTATAGTTATTTCGTATTATTCTCAACCATGACCCCTTGAATAGAATAGAACACACCACTTAGAATCCACAACATATCATTTAGCCATTTTTCATGAGGAACCACTCATATATTAATCAAAGACAACTTTTAACCAACTATCTTTTACCGACTCAAAAAAACTAACTAAAACTACTAAGCGGCAAGTGTACCGATCGACTCTAGTATAGCTAAGTAAGTCTGGATATAGAACCCACAAGACTCTTTCAATTACTTGAAACTAGCAAATAAGACTCAATTGACTGACACGACTGTTAATTTTATATTATGTTGAGAAGGAGGTTTAACTAAAAACTAAATTTAAACTAATTAAGAAAAATAAAGTTAATTAAACAAAAGATGGTTTCAGAAATCAAATGACGAAAATGAACCACCAAGGCTAGAACCCTACTTGTGACTTTATGACATTAACTGGACTTATGGATTTCTCAAATGGTACCGGGATGTAAGTTGCTAAACTATTAACCTACCTAAAGAACCCTCGACCCTTCTCAAGGTGAAACCTATGGCAATCTACTAGCTGTTATAATCCTTTGAGAAATCAGATAGCCTTACACCAAGTCTGATATTGCCTAAACACTCACCTTAAACACAATAAACCTTACGACGCGAAAGTCTAACACCCTAAAGTGATATAAAGGAACTCTTAATTAACTCTTAGACTTAGATAAGCTCAGGAACACCTAACAGAATTAAACTGACTCGCTAGACCCTTATCTGGCAGTAAACAACCTAAATTCTTATAAGGGTAGAGACAAACCTTCTAACCCAAACCTTACAACTATTCGATTAAGCACACTACTTGGACCTGAATTATCCCAAATCAATGCTCCTACATTCATATTGGCCAATTTAACTATAAAGAATGTGGTTTCATTAAATTCAACATTATCATATTCTTCAATAGTATTGTCACCAATATTGTAAACTCCATAGGCTCTTAATTGAGAAGAGTATCCAACAAAGTACCTACCGTAAGAATTTTCAACAAACTTGGACAAATGATCTTTGATATTAAGGAGAGTACAAGGACACCCAAAAGGTTTAAGAAACTTTAGGAGTGATATGCTTTTGTGCCAAAGCTCATAGGAAGTTTTACCATGTGCCTTAACCACCAACTCTCTGTTCTGAACATAGCATATAGTGCTAACAACCTCATCCCAGAATGTTATAGGTAGTTGGAATCAAATAACATGATCCTTGCAGCCTCAATTAGTGTCATGTTTCTTGTTTTAGCAACACCATTTTTTGTGGTGTTCTAGGAGCACTATATTGTCTAGCAACACCTTTGATTTCACAAAAATAACCAAGAATATAATTATTTAATCCAGTGCCTTGATCACACCTAATGACTTTAACCCTTTTGTGAGAGTGATTTCAATTTTAGTTATGAAAGATTTGATTGTTTCAATAGTTCCGTCTTTGATTTCTAAAATGAAAATCTAGATAATTCTTGTAAAATCATCAATTATCACCAAGCAGTAATATTTCTTGCCCATACTCTTCACACCTGTTGGACCAAATAAGTCCATATGCGGCAGGTGGAGAGGAGTAATGAAATAATTGATTTCTTTGGACTTATGAGAAGATACGTGCTGCTTTCCTTTCAGACAAGCAACATAGTTATCAACACATGTGAACTATTTGTTAGGCAACCCTTTTACCAAATCATTTTTAACAATAAAGTTCAAATTTTTTTAGTTGACATGCGCTAATCTTTTGTCCCAAAGGGATAAATCATCTAGAGAAGCTTTTGACACAAAATATGAAACATTTCCTTGACGAGATACATTTTTTAGATTTAGCATATACATATTATCTCTCCTAGGTGCTCTTAGCAAAATCATATAATTTGGAATGATAAATTGAGGTTTTAGCACAATGCATTCCTATTCAGTAAAGAAAATATTATGGTTTTTTTATCATAAAGTTGGGAGACACTTAACAAGTTATAGTGTAACTCCTTAGCATAATGTACCTTGTCAAAGTTTACTTTTTCCATTACTGACAGTTCATCTTCCAGTAATGTATCCTAATCCACCTCTTGGATCAGTCCCAAATGCAACAGATCCTCCATCAAATGGTTGAAAGTTTGTGAGGCATGATCTATTACTGGTCATATGGCATGAGCACCCACTATCCACAATCTATAAGCTATTTTTGGTCTGTGGGTGTCCCTGCCATCAAAGAAAACATTAGTCTAAGATTGAGACCCAAGCCAATTATGTCTTAGGTCTACCAAAATTATATTGCACAATCTCTTCTTTCTTTTAGGTTGTTTATAAGATTTGGGGTTCAAGCTTTGATAGTTGATCTGCTGAGTCAACTCTTAGAGCATGTTTGTTTTTTTAACAAAAGCTCTTCTTGACCTCTTTTGTCTGAGCCGCGCAGACCACGCGCAAACGTTTATGTCTACAGACTGTTTGTTTTTTTAGAAAATATTTCATTAAAACACATCTTCCCGTCCTCTTCTTGCTGCAGACTTAACTCTATGTCTTCTCACCTCTTCTCCTCTCTTCACCCTAAAATACAACTTAACAACAAAACATCAACCTAGCTTCCCCTCCTTTCTCCAACCTCAACCTCCGCCTCCTCCCTTCCTCCGGCCACACCACTACCTCCGGCCGACGCGCACCTCCACTTCCTCCCTTCCACCACCTCTGACCGCCACGCGCCTCCACTTCCCCTTCTCCGGTTGCCGTCGCCTCCATCTTCCTCTCCAGCCACCATCACTTCGTACTTTTTTATGAGGTATGTTGCAGATCGATCGTTGTTTATTTTTTTTATCATATGTATTGATTGCTTCATATATCTTTGCGTCTTTGTTTATCATATGTATTAGTGGTTTCATCGATCTTTGCTTGTTTATTTCTTTGCTACAGTGATTGCGGTTGATCTTGATCTTTGATTTTTTGGTATTTTGAGATTGTTGATTGATTACAAAACAACAACAATTGTTTGAGTTAGAAATGTCTTGTAGATCAGGTGGCCAAATGTTGGTTATTGGAAATATTATATTGGTTTTTTTAGCGACAATATCATAATTGTTTTGGGTTTATAGAACATGGGTTAGTAGATTTATTATTGCTGTTTATCGATCTTCTTGTTTGTTGATTAATAGAAATGGAAGAGACTTGCATTCAAGAGATAATTTTAATGTTAAAAAACCCTTTTAAGTTTAAAAAACTAGTTTATTAACATTTCTGTTTAATTTAGCAGTCTGCAGACGTTAAAAAAACAGTCTTCTTCTTGTAGACTGAAGAGGTCTGCAGACGTTAAAAAAACAAACAGTCTTCTTCTTGGTCCACCCCTTCTTCTACAGATGTTTGCAGACCACATCTGCAAACTGCAGACATTTTACCTCTGAAAAAACAAACTGCACCTTAGATCCCTTCTTTGTCTTCCATCAACCCTGGTCTTTCTCTTTTGGTGCTAATTCTATCTTCTCCTTGTATTTGCTACAAGCCTATTTTCAGTAAATACAACATAAACAACTGATTGAGCAAGTACAGTTTTTTTATTAACCTATTGAATACGATGAGATAGACTTTCTTTCACCTTGATTAAGATATCTTCTTTCTTCTTCTTATACAAGGTCTGACCATCTTGGAGTGTTAGGCTTTAAGGCTTGGTTTGAGTTCCTTTACGTTGAAATGTGTGTTGAATGAATAGCTGTTGAAGCCTGTCGTGCCATTTTATCCTTAGTATAGACTTCAGCAGTCTGCTTCACAGGAGTTGACATACCCCGTGGCCTTCTTTTAGGATGTGTAGCTAATTTTCTTACACCTGCTGAATAGTTTTTCTTTTGGAACTTTTAATAATAGTGTAGTTTCCAATTTGCTGAAAATTCCTTCCTATTGGGATATTCAACAATGCAGCTTAGATTGAATACTTTAGATGTTTTCTTCTTCCCTAAGAAATTTTTGTTCATGTTGATGGGATTGTAAAAACACTCTTTGGCTAGGTGAACCTCATCTCCACACATAAGGCAGAGTAAACTCTTTGTTTGAACTCTTCTTTCTTCTTCAAACTTCTTCACTTCGGCTTTAATATCCCTTAACTATTTCTCTAGTTACTCTTTAATTCTTCTCTACTGCTTCTCATGAGTAACAAAATCACATAGATCAATCTTTCTCCTTGGTTGTTTTATTTGCCGAAGTCTTTTGGATTCAGTAGACAGATTCTCTTTTTTATTCTTGACTGATCTTTGCTTGAAATGACAATCACTGGAGTTATGATTATCCTTTTTGCAAAGTACCACATAAGGTATTGATGTAGATTTATGATTCAGGTTTACCTTCATATTGTGGTATGGGATGTTGTTGTGAGGGGATTGCACAAAACGTTCTGTCATGTAGTTTTCTGCTGCAGATGAGAGAAGGTTGATATTAGGAAAAGGGTTTTGAAGGAGGAGTTAGACTCTTTAAAGGATGAACTTTTTCGATTTTTTAGGATTTCTTTTACAAATGTGATGGGTTTTGAGAGAGCGGTTGAATGTGATTGAGGTTTGTAGGTTAAAATTCCGACTGAGTGGACGTCATCACCAGTTATAATGTGATTTTCAGCAGCTACCTTCTTCTCACTTCAAATAATATTTTCTATTTTAAGATCTTCCACTTTAACACGCTCTTCTCTTTCTTTGAAGGACTGAACAATGATTTCAGCAGTTGTTGGCTCAAGACTGCACTTTGAGGGTATGTATTGGAGTGCATACTAGTGGTGGTTTAACACTTGAGTATATACCAGAATTTCAGCTTTGTACCCCAAACCTGTCTTAGTTTGCTATATTCTATTTGCATTTTCAGTAAAATCAAGTAATTTATCAAGCCTTTCATGTTGAACATTTTATCTAACAGCAAAGGATTGAGAAAATTTGCGATGTGAGCATGAGAATCTTTTCGGGAAGTCTGTGAAAAGTGGAAGAGTTTTGTATCAAAGCGTTAGAAGAGATGTGAACTTCATAAACACTCAATTACTAACTTCTAAGGGTGATTATGGTGATTTCTTTACTACTCTCGGTTGTTTGAAGATCCCAAGTATTAAACAAAGGGTCTTCTCTAGATTAGGACGAAGTGGTGTATGTGAGTGAGTTCTGAAAGAGTCTATAAATGAAGAGGTAAGTGCCTCTATTTATATGCAAGATCGGGGAGTCGCCACGGTGGTGAATTTTGGGTGCCACAAGCGTGGCGTATGGTTTAGCTGACAAGAAGAACGAATTATCTTTTTTACTTTTTGGTGCCTCCACGGGCGTGATCAAGTGATGCCACAGGCAACAAAAATAACTATTTAACTAATATCATTAAAGAAAAAATGTAAAACGGGATGGAAATGATCGAATATATGTCTCCTTTTTCACATATCAAGTTTGAAGCGTGATCACTACCCTATTAATGAGAAGAGTCATGTAAAGGGTGGCGACTGCTAATTCATGAAATCTTTAAAAGGTGATCACTACCTAGTTAGTGAGAATTTCAAGTGATGATAATCATTACCCCATTAGTTAAACGTAAATAGGTGATCACTACCTTCTTAGTAAAACATTGAATATTGTAATGATAATCTTTAAAGACGAACTCTTGATTGAAAACAGGTGAGTGGTCGTGATGTGGATTTGTTAACATCCAACAAAACCACTTATACATTATAGTTCTAATATGAGAGTGACACTTCAAGAAATTCAAATAAAATAAAAAATAATATATTAGCCATCATCTTGGTTCCAACACTTATCTTGAAAGTTATCGGTGCATTACAGGGGAACTAGTCTTCAGGATTTGTGTCCAAAGGCAATGACCAAAAGTACAAACCAAATCTCATTCCAATTTAGATGTGCACTTATGTGCTACTAGTCCGTTGAGAAACACCTATTGTGGGTTGCATAGTTAAAGTTCGTTGGTGTAAGTCTTTTTTCTCTTGTGAAGACTATTCCTTGCGCCGCCGTTAATCAATTGGTACCCATCAAGGGATTATTGATAAATAAGCACTGCCCGAGAAAAAACGAGGCCAAGAGGACTCATCCAACAGTTCCCTGCGCTGCCGTTAATTACCCGAGAATGTTGGAGAGGTAGTACAATTTTCTAAAAGTAATCACATGCAGGGGAGGATTTTAGCAGGGGTCGGGGGTCACCTCTTTTATTTTTAGTTAGTAGTGTTATTTTTTGCCCAGTAACTAGTTTAAATATTTTTATGCATAATGAGTTCGTCTTATTTAAAATATTTAAAAAATATTTCAATAATGTTCCACAATATTGTTATCGGGGGTGAAAAAATAATATAAGTAATTCCAACAAACTTTAGATAAATATTATTATTAGATCATATTGTTAGCATTGGTTTAAGTATAATATAGTTATAGTTAAGGATAGTTTATGTAAATATGAGATTACTATATAATCTCTCATTTGTACATGTTTATTCAACACAATTACAATACAATTACAATTACACACACATTAAGGTGTTTGTCTTGGTATCAGAGCCAGACCACCTTCCTCTTCCTCCGACCACTGCCACGTACCTCGTCGGAGCTTCTTTACTACAATCAAAAGGCATACACATCATCCCTACAACATTCTAAACAATCCTATCATATTAGTTTCTTCTACTTTCAATCCAATAGAGTTGGAAATTGAGTTTTTGCCATAATTTTTTTCCAGATCCGCCGTTTTGCGAAACTAGTTTGCGAAACTATCTTGAACGAAAGTTCTAGCTCTCTGCCAAAACTACAAGTGCGACACTATCTCAAACAAAAGTTCTATCTTACTGTGCGAAACTAGTTTGCAAAACTATTGTGCAAAACTATTTTGCGAAACTATTTTGCGAAACTATTTTGGGAAACAATACTTTCACACATCATCATGTCAAACATTGAACTTTTTACTACTCAATAAAAGGCATCCCATAACTATCACAAATTTGCTTTTACCCTTTCCCCTGCCAATTTGGTGTTAGTATATTTTAATCATCATACTTAAAAGTTTTGAAGAAAAACAAAGATATGCGGACAAAATGTTGAGATGTGCAGACAACTTTTGTACTAAAGATGTGCGGACAGAACTGTCATCCGCACATCATTTTAACAGTTTGTTTATTTGTTTTTCTTATTCATGTATTGTCTCTAGCTAGTATAAATAGGGTAGTATGCAGTGTATTTAGTAGACTTTTGAATAGAACTTACTGCAATTACACCTTATGTACACATAGTTAACAAGATCAATGCAACGAGCATTTATTAGTAATCTTCTGTTGATTCAGTGTTTGTTTGCTTGATTGATATTATGTTTGTTGATTTGTTTAACAGAATCTCGAGCTCTAATTTGACCTGATATGGATCCACACATGGCTACTAGAAACGAATGCTTGAACCATTCTCATTACCAACAACCTCTTTTGTTACACATGGCCAACCTGTCACTGACAAAGACCTTGTTCTTTACTCCATTACTGGTCTTCGTGAGATATATAACAACCTAAAAACTACCATCCTGGGCCGCTCCTCACCTCTCACCTTTAGTGAACTTCATGGTCTCCTAAGTGACCATTGATTACATGATCAACAAACCTTTAGAATATACCTCTCATGCAACATTTACCACCACTCTCAACCAATCCTTTCCACCAATTCAAGCCTTACAACAACTTGCTTCTCAGCTTAGGTTTCAAATGACCCCAACCAACCAACCCACCCAATCACCTCAAGTTTTCTACAGTGCTAGACCCAACTACTCTCGTCCCAATAAAACACTGTACATGGTTTTTGCAACCGTTGTGGTATAGGCCCTCTTCCCAATGACTGTCCTCATCATGATTCATCTGGTTTTCGCCACAATGCTTCAGCTAACTATGCAGCTACTAGACCCAATCACATTGATCAACCATCTACATCTAGCAGCACCTGGTACCTTGACACTGGTGCAAACAGTCACGTGACGCCTGATCTCTTCCATCTTGATTATAGTGAACCCTACAATGGTAATAACTCACTTCATGTTGGTGATTGTAAGGGACTTCCAATTTTTCATATTGGCTCTACAAAATTTTATTCTCCAAACAAAACTCTATCTCTTTTTAACACTCTTCATGTTCCAACTATTCGTAAAAATCTTCTCTTTATTCAACAATTTGTTTTGATAATAATGTTTATTTTGAATTTCACTCTTCTTATTTTGTTGTTAAGGACGAGTCTATACATACCACCCTTCTAACCGGAACCAGTTATCAGGGACTCTACAAACTTCGTCTTCCGCACCTCCGGCCCATTCCTAAGACTTCATTCTCCGCCACTCAGACGTCCTCAGATGTTTGGCACCAAAGATTAGGTCATCCACATGATCGTCTTTTTAATTTTATGATGTCTAGCTTTAATCTTCCTGTTTCTACATCTTTATCATTTGATTCTTGTACTGCTTGCCATTTAGGAAAATCATCAAAATTAACTCTACATAACTCTACTTTTAATAGTACTTCAATTCTTGATTTAATTTACTGTGATGTTTCGGGTCATGCCCCAGCTTTATACTTTGATGGCCATCGATATTTTGTGTTGTGTGTTGACCATTACACTCGATATATGTGGATTTTTCCATTAACTCACAAATATGATGTTTTTTCAGAATTTAAATCTTTTGTCACCATATCGAACGTCAATTCAATAGCAAATCAAACATGTACAAACTGATTGGGGTGGAGAATTCAGACCCTTATCATCTTTCTTTGCCTCTCTTGACATCTTTCATCAGCTATCATGTCCTCATACCAGCAAACAAAACGGTATAGTCGAACGCCATCATCGGCACGTCGTTGAAACCGGTCTTACTCTCATGGCACAATCATCCATTCCCAAACGTTTTTGGCATTTTGCATTAGACACAACTATATACCTCATAAACAGAATGCCTTCCTGTACAACATCTCGCATCTCACCATTCGAACACATATTCCACCAAACTCCCAACTTCACCTTCTTACGAGTATTTGGCTGTTAATGCTTTCCTCATCTCTGTCCATACAATTATCATAAAATGGACTTCCGCTCAACCCCATGTGTCTTCCTGGGGTATAGTCCTTCTCATCATGACTATCGTTGTCTTGACCCTACCTCTGACCGAATCTATATTGCTCGCCATGTTCGTTTTAATGAGCATTACTTTCCCTTTTCACAATCTTCATTACCATCTCAACCCCCTCCCTCCACAACCACATACACCTCTTTTTCCGAGTACACAACCACATGCAGGACATAGCATAAAGAGGGATGGGGCGGGCCGCCATCTACCCGCGTTTTTTCACCTATAGTGTTTATTTTGACCGATAGTTAAAAAACTATATATATACGTATTGAGTCGTCCACCCTGATTTTTACATGTAAAGGGAGAAGAAAGACACATGCCATATCAAATTAAAATTTTAAATTCTCCTAAAGATGATAAGGGTCGTAGATTTTAATATTCTTACTTAATTATTTACTAAGAAAAAAAGTTGTTGAAAAGTTTATTTCAAAATCCATAATCGATACATTCAAAGTTCTTAAAAGTCGTCAGACATTGTTGTAAATCTTCTTCCATGTATTCATACTTTCTTTGCATCATTTTAAATATTTTAGTTGTTTGGTCATTTAAGAACTATGTGTTTTCTTTAATTTATAACAACGGTCGTCCCTTAAATAAATGAAGATGTTTTGACTTTTTATTGTTTGACCTAACTCAACCCGAGTCGAACATATAACTTGAAACAATGCGATGGGAAAAAAAATTATTTGTCATATGATTTTTGGCCCATCTACTAAAAAAAGTTTAAGCTCACTACTAGAGACATGTTTTCATCTTTGCAAATTTCAAGAAGCCAACATGACCATAAAGAAACGCAATAGATCCGAATTGTTAAACTTTAATCAACCGGGAACACATGGCAATAAAGTATAGAGTAACCAATATTGGTGAGCTCACAAAAGAAATAAAGAAATTGGCTACTCAAATCAAATAAATGACCTCAATTACATAGTTATTATAAGCAATATTATTTTCCACGAAATTGCTCAAGTGTACGGATTTAAGCTAATAGAACCATTGACTTCATTCCCACCACATGTATAGAAATAGAAATTTAGTGGTTGTTAAAATTTCTTGATAAAATCATGAATGATAGCGGTGGACTCTTGTCGCTTTTCTTGATTGAGAAAGTGACCCAAATCTTCCATGACAACAATATCTTGAAGCAATGGCACATCTTTCTTGAATCCACCACCATCCACATATACTCTTTCAACCTTGGTGTTGTATACATCATGTCCTGATCCCCAACTACATATATCACCGGTAATTTCACTTGTGCTCCGATCCATGCTGTCGTGAGCTCCCAAGCGTAACTTTTGGTGCCTCAAGTGTGACGTATGGTTTAGCTGATAAGAAGAACAAATCATCTTTTACTTTTTGGTACCTCCACGGGCGTGGCCGAGTGATGCCACATGCATGGCCTAGAGTGGCTTACTAAAAAACATAAACGACTATTTAACTAATATCATTAAAGAAAAAATAAAAGACGGGATGGAAATGAGTTAATATATATATATATATATATATATATATATATATATATATTTACTTTTTCACATATCAAGTTTGAAGCGTCATCATTACCCTATTAGTGAGAAGATTCATGTAAAGGGCAGTGCCTACTAATTAATACAATCTTCTAAGAGATCATCTCTACCTAGTTAGTGAGACATTCAAGTGATGATAATCATTACCTTATTAGTTCAACGTAAATAGGTGATCACTACCTTCCTAGAAAGACATTGTAATGGTAATCTTTACCTGCTTAAAATATTTTATATTAAAAACTAACTCTCGATTAAAAACAGGTGAGTGGTCGTTATGTGGATTCGTTAACATCCAACAAAACTACTATACATCCATTTCTTCGCTTCCCAATTTTACTTGTTTGCAAATTATACATTACTATTTTTCGAAGATAGGAAATGACACTTGAAGAAATTTCAAATAAATTAAATTAAAAATAATAATATATTAACCCTCCTCTTGGTTCCAACACTTATCTTCAAAGCTATCAACGCATTCCCGGAGAACTAGTCTTCAGGATTGTATCCATAGGCAATGACCAAAAGTACAAACCAAATCTCATTCCAATTTAAATGTGTCACTAGTCCGTTGGGTTTACCTATTGTAGGTTGCATAGTTAAAGTTCCTTTGTGGAAGTCTTTTTTTTCTCTTGTTAAGACTATATATTCCCTGCGCCGCCATTAATCTTTTGGTACCCATCAAGAGATTATTGACAGATAAGGAATGTGCACCCGAGAAAAAAAACGAGGCCAAGAAGACCCATCCAACAGTTCCATGTGCCGCCGTTAATTACCCGAGAATGTTGGAGAGGTAGTACAGTTGTCTAAAAGTCATCACATGCAAGGGAGGATTTTAGTAAGGTCGGGGGTCACCTCCTTTATTTTTAGTCAGTAGTGTTAGATTTTAGTCCAATAACTAATTTAAAGTTTTTTATGCATACTAAGTTCGTCTTTTTTAAATATTTCCATATGTTAATGTTCCACAATATTGTTATCGTGTCTGTGACCCTCCCTCACCTCAATGAAGTTGTGCCACTGCCAACATGACTAAAAAGAAATGCAATAAATCCAAAAAAATTTAAACTTTAATCAAACGGAAACACATAAGAATACAGTGTAGAGTTACAAATATTGGTGAGTTCATAAAGAAACGAAGAAATTGGCTACTCAAATCAAATAAATGACCTCAATTAACATAGTTATTACAGGAGCAATATTATGTTCCATGAAATTGCTCAAGTGTACGGATTTAAGCTAGCAGAACCATTGACTTCATTCTCAACCACAAGTATAAATATAGCAAATTAGTGGTTGGTTAAAACTTCTTAATGAAGTCATGAATGATAGCGGTATAGACTCTTGAGGCTTTTCTTGATTGAGAAAGTGACCAACACCTTCCATAACAACAATATCTTGAAGCAATGGCACATCTTTCTTGAATCCACCACCATGCACATACTCTTTCAACCCTGGTGTCGTATACACCATGTCCTGATCCCCAACTACATATATCACTGGTAATTTTACTTGTGCTCCGGTCCATGCTGCCGTGAGCTCCCAATTGCTAATTCAAACAAAAAAATTTATCATAATCTATGAGTGTACGTACCTTGTAGTCCAGGTGTACCTTCCCGACTCACCATAAGTGACTCGGGTGCAGTACTCTGGTAAACAAAAAGATGTGCATGTATTAGTATTTTGGTTGGTACTAGAACGTCTCGGTCTACATTTCCAGTTAATTAAGCTAGCTCGGCTATACGTAAGATCAACCTAAACCCTAAAGATATCACCAATGTGATCAAAGGTATATTTGAAGCCAAGTTGCTTTCAAATTTCTTAACATCCAACCTATGCATTTATGGCCATGACCAAAGTCAAAGCTTGAAGGATGTGACTTAACCTAGGGTACATTTAAGTCCACAAAGGTCAACCTGTTATAACTAGCATCCAACCTATTCCATTATGACCATTAATAAGCCTTTTAAACAAGAAAAACGTAGGACCAGGTAGACGGCTACATACAGATCCAAAGCACGATAATAATTCAAGCCACCCGTGAAGCCGGTCTGGTCAAACTTGTCAACGTTATACTTGATGTCCTCTTCAGATAACCACGACGGCAAGCACAACGGTCCATCTAAAGCTTTTAACCCAAACGGATCCGATCTGGGCAAAGAAGGCGGTCCTGGTGTCTTATCTGTTAAAATTTTCTTAAGCACTTCAGCCGTCTCAAAGCTTTTGATCTCATCTTCCATAACTCCAACTTCCTAAACAACACAAACATTGACATGTTAGATAAAAATGTAACATTTAATGTGAAAAGGGTCATTATAACTACCCATGTTTCATTGTGGTTTTTTTCTTTAATGCTTTCAAAGTTCAAACAATAACTCCACCGCACCATCGTATGGCCAGTTCAAAACTAGTTAGCTCTCAACGCTATAGTACTAAACAAACTTCACTCTTAACATTTATGTAACGTACTATGTACTTCGAAACTTTCTTACACCACAACAAATATACTAGCAACCCCAATAAATAATTTTGTAGTTTTGCAAAAATATTCATTAGCCTTCTTGCTTCATCATGACTAAGTCTTAGCCGTTCTTCTAAGAAAAATAACACCTTAGCAGTGAAAACTTAGCCCGGATAAAGCAACAAGACTAAAATTTAGCCTATATATTATAACAAATTTTATTGTTATTTGTATAACCCGTCTTGATTTTATTGATGAAGGCATTCACTACTAAAATGTTGTAATTTTTTAAACAAACTTAGTTGTCGTAATTATATAGTCGTGATATTATCGTCAAATGAAAGTATCGATAAACTTTTAAAAAAAACACATTGTAGAAAAAAATCCGTAGCAAATTATTTTTAACAATATTAAGACAACTTTATATACAACATTGCCACAATACCATGTTAAGCCACAAAACTATTTTTTTTTTATTATTTAGTTATACTTTTTGGTTGCGACAAAAGAACGACAAATTGTGATTGTTTTGTCAGGAAATTGTGAAATAAATTAGTGACTTTTTTGTTTTTATTATTTGTCAAAAATATTGTCATAAACTTGTCATAAATATTAAGTTGTTGATCATGAAAGTTTGTCGAAAACTGTTATAATAAAAAACATCATTTTTCTCGTAACGATTTCGGGATCAATTAAATTTGTGAGTATTCCCCTAAATTGAACGGACTTAAACAGCATTCACGTGAAAATCTTGGCATGTTGATCCCTTTCATGCACAACTTAATTCTAGAAATTTGTGTCGACTGAAGTAAGCAGCATGTAACATGTTGCCATCACATGATATATAGTATTATAAAAACTTATTATTTAAAATAATAATAATAATAATAATAAATTTGACATCTTTGATTGTTCCAAAAAAACATCATGTTTTGTGACCGAATGTTGTACAAAATTGTCCAAGGACATGAAATCTGTAACGGTTTATTGTCACTATATTGAAATGAACGTTAAGAAAAAACTTTAAAATATTATTATTTTGTAGGTTAACTAAAAATACAAGACACTATGGGACAAAAGTACAAAACAAGTGAAATATAGAGAGAAAAATATTGATTTTTTTTTCTAGATCGGAGAAGATAAGAAAGAGAATTGAATGACCTGAAACCTGCACATGTAATAGTCTTCACCAAAGAAAGTTTTCATGGTTTCAATGGGCTTCATCTTTGGATGTCTAGGCCTATACGACACAGACATGCAAGCATAGGCCTTCACTTTTTCGGGCCTAAACATACAAAGGTACCATCCAATCATGGCGCCCCAGTCATGCGCCACAAGATACACCGCCTCTCCACCCAGCGAGTCTATAAGTGCTACCAGGTCCCCAACAACATGGAAGCACGTATAGCTCGTTGCAGAAGGCGGTGCATCTGTGTCGCCGTAGCCACGGAGGTCTGGGGCGACACAGTGGTAGCCAAGGGCGGCTAAGGCGTGGATCTGGTGGCGCCATGTGTACCAGAGCTCGGGGAAGCCGTGAAGGAAGAGTATTATTGGACCTTCACCCTTTTCGGCAACATGCATATTGATCCCATTAACTCTAATAGTTCTATGCTCGATGCCTTCCATGGTAGAACTAAAATGAAGTTGTAATGGAAATGGGTGGGTTTGGGATAAGTTGTTTGGTATATAGTAGAGGGCTAAAGTTCAAATATATATTGTGTTGATCCAGAAATTTTTCGATATGGAATTTTATTGAAAGGGACAATTATGGAGTTTCCATAATAAAAATAATAATGGTTCTAGCAATAAAAGTTTTAACTTTTAGGTTTATGGAAACCAAGGCTATAATAACACTAAAAGCTTGCATCTTAACTAAATCTAAAGGGCATGCAAAGTCTTCTAAGGTACAAAACAAGGGGTATATATGTATTTGTATGTAATTATGTAACGGGTGTTGTACGTAATTATGTATCATGTTGTATAAATAATTACGTGCCACCTTAAAACCAAATATAATCAAGTAATTTATGTATCACGTATCAGGTACATATAGTTTCACGTACTTGAATTCATATATACCTATTATGTATCATGTTAAAAAAAAGAGAGTAAAAAAAACTTCAACATTATATAGTACTCATATATAAAAGATAATAAGAAATTTTCTCTTTAACGATATATTTATTTTATAAAAAGTAATATCGTATTATGAAATTTATTGAATTCTTAAAAACGGGTGGAGCTATAAAACTTAAAAACCCACAAAAAGTCAACAATGGTGGATATATGTATTTTCAACTATTTAATTATAAAACTTGTGGTTCAAATTTCCTTCATATTCTTCGAACCAAAATGAATATAAAAATGAATATATGTATTTCACCCTCTACCACTATATCTAAGAGTAAATTACGCATTTTTTTATTTTAAAAATCAACTATTAGGTTTTCTAAACTAAATTCATCACAATATGTTCACTTCAAGATTTGAACTCCAAGCATCATACTTAAAACACAAAATTATTACCAACCACCCACTAACCCCATTAGTCATTTTGTCCTTTAACAATATATGAAATTGCAAGTTATAACCTTACACTTCAAAGTATTCAAAGTACAACGTATAATGATAAATTAAGACACACACGATGTATGGTTAATATGATATGACAACTACTCTGAACTAGGTTATCATGATTACTTATGTCAAGTCAAAAGATAACATTGCAAGTCAGGTTACAAAGCCTTAAACAAATAGTCAGTACATACATAAGTCAAGTTCATAAACATTAATCAACAAACACACACACATAATTTATGTATTCAAAACCAAATTACAATAATGTTTCGTCTCTCGTGATGCATATGACTCAAACCTTGATCATATATTTATACTAAGAGAGATAAGCATCATCATTCAACTAGGGCTCATCCTTAGATTACAATACAGTTGTTGATAGTCATCTCTTATTCCTGGTAAACTTGTTAATGAAGCTTGAGCAAATCCACGTATGATCTTGAGATCTATCTTGAGCAGATAAGTCGGTGCCAACCCATAAACTCCTTAGATCTTTGTTTCGACCTACTACAACCTACTCGTTGTTGGGCCTTACCCGACTTGGAAATTAAACAAGAATAAGTTGTCAAAGGGAATGAGACTAAAGCCCTTGGGTAAGTTTGTAAAAAGAAAAACCTATTCTAGAATACTAGAGATCTCATGACCTAGGTTCAATATACGACAAACTATCTCTACAAACTAAGATCACAATGGGGAGTACACTAACATGAAAAGATAGTTTCATAATTCGCGAGTTCCTTCCTATAACTAATTATAGATAACAAAGGAGTTTAAACATATAACATTTAACGATTGGGGTAGCTTTGAACACATGTATGGGACGCGTATATCTAAGAGCTTTTGCGAAACCATGTTGAATAATGTCCATGACCATAACAAACATAATAGTGAGGGGTTAACTGATGCAAACCATGTGGTGTATAAAAATGTTGTACGGATCGGAAAATCGGGTTTTAAATTTATAAAGTGGAAAAACCCAACAAGTTCCCACAATCAGCAAGTGTACCGATCGTATGTAGCAAGTCAAGTAAGTCCGGATATCGTACCTAAAGATCTGAGTTTGGCGTCCTTCGGTACCGGATCTCTATCGACTTCTAACCGATGTAAAAGACTTGGATTTTTAATTATAAATACTAAATAAAACAAGTAAAAAACAATTTATCTAAAATTATCTAAAAATAAGATTTAGAGTAAGGGAAATTATCTAAAATTAACTAAGGGTAAAAACTTAACTAAAATGGAAACTAAAGACGGAAATAAGTTAATAGATAACTATGAGTGAAATGATAACTACTTAGGCGGGAATCCTGATAATCTGACAACTCTCGGCTTTCTAGATATGTCGGCACCAGATCTGAGGATATGTCTACTCAAAACAATCTAACACATTAGTACCTATTACTAAGGTCTCGTGGATGCTAGAAAGTCCAAAAATAAATATGTGAAGCTCACGGTGTGAGGAATGTTTACAAATCAATCACGGATGTCTAAGGGATCTTAAATTGGCTCACCTCTCGGTTTACTAGTCCATTTATCCTAGAAACTGACTCAATCAGTGAACTAAAATAACGGGATCAATCGGTTTGTTACAAATTAAGACTAGATAACACAAGTTGTTAGTTTTTATTAAGTAAACCCCACTCACATAGTGTTTTAACCCTAACCAACTAATAAAAAGATGAAATCTACAAATTCCTACCTTCCGGTAATGAGTCCGGCTAGCACATCGGCTCAAATCCACAAATCAATCTCATCTTATGGATATCTATTCGTAGATCTATCTCTCAATCTAGTTATTTTAACACTAAAAATATGATCTTTGTGGTAAAGTTATCCAATCCAAGCAACCACAAACATAATCAAGAAGATATCATCAAAGATCATACAACCAATACACATTTTGCATACATAATCATAACCAAATCAATTTTCTCACTTAGAACATCCATTCAACATATTAAAATCAACCACAAGTCATCAAATTACCATCTATCATTCATTTTGCCTAAGTAGTCATACAAGATTTAGCCAAGAATCACCATCATAATCATCAAATCAAGCATAATAATCACTAGATCTAACAACAAGATATATAAAAGATGAACAAAGATCAAAAGAAGAGGAATTTAGACACACCAATCATTAAAAACTCCTCCAATCTTCAAATCAATGCTTTATCTTCAACAATTTAGCTCTAGATCTTCAAACTCTTCCTTGATCTTCACCAAACAGCAACAAAATCTTCAATCCAAGCTTCAATCTTCAAGATCCATATTCTAAACCCAAAGATCAAGCTTTAAATCTCTAAGTTTAGCCTATAAATCCTTGAATCAAAGCTCAAATATGCTCCCCAAACCTCAAAACCCTTGTAGTCAGCCGTTTTATGTGTTAAGGTGAAGAGATGATGCCCTCAAAGTGTGCAAAATGTTGTTTATATAGTAAATTTTTTTTGAGGTTTTTTCGTTTGTGGTCGATGCGCCCCTCTTCATAAAGGTGATGAGGGGTGCTGGCGGTGCAGAATTTTTGAGTTGGCAAAACGATGCACCCATCTTTAAAGGTGATGAGGGGTGTATTGTGCATCAGGTATTCATCTTTCATAAAATCTTTAATTTTACTATAACCTTTTGCTCGGGTCTCGGTTTTTGCTCAAACTTCTTTCGTTTTCTTCTCGTTTTCGTCCTGAATCCGCTTCTATTATTTAAGCTTACCTAAAACAAAAACAAATAAAAATAAATAAATAAAAACTAAATATATTTACATAAAATGAGGTTAAATGTGGTAAAATATATATAACCAAACCATGTGTTTACCAACACATCATTAACCATACAAGGAAGAGGATTCTATGAAGTGTAAAATGTCTACACAACAGGGGCTTGGTTTTAAGACACTATGTCTACTAAGCACTAGGAGACAAAATATATTTCACAAAGGAGGGTTCAAAGTAAATACATATTTCTCCTGAATTTCTGAATTGTTGACCTTATATTTTGATACCCGAGTCGAAGAATCGATCTCCTATCATGCGATGAGTTGCTGGGAATTTAGTGAAAAAATGTTTCCACACACCTTGGATATTAGTAGTTGTTTTGTTATAATTATAATGTATGTTATGTGAGTGGACCGTAACGTATCAAACCATGTCTAAAATAAAGCTATATCGATGCTTGAAATTGTGTTGTTGAAACATAAAAGTTTATTAGTGCACATGAGAATTCCAAGAGTGTACTTTAGTGAAAGAGTGCACATTGAACTTCCATGTGTGCACTTTAGTGAAATAGTACATATGAGACTTCTATATGTAGTAGTGATATAATGCACATGAGAATTTCATGTGTGAACTTTAATGAAATTGTTCATAAAAACTTCTATGTGCATGTGTGCACTTTAAATTGTTCATAAAAGCTTCCATGTGTATTTGTTCAATGCCCTTATGTCTATCTAGTGTCCTTAGTGAAATAGTGCACATAAGAATTTCATATGTGTCTCTTTGGTGTACTTTTGAAATACTGCACTGAAAACTTCCATGGGTGATTTTTAAATCCACTATAGTGAAACATTACACGGAAACTTTCATGTGTGTTTGTTTAGGTTCCTCCCATTAAGGGGGTGTTTGGTAGCCTATTAAGATCATTCAAAATCTTAACTCGTAATGATTCAAAATCTATGAACCATTAAGTGATAAAAAGATGCTGAATCGTTAAGAGATAGCATCCGAATGGTAAAACCTCACCAAATTCATCATATTTTTAAAACTTTCCTTATAATGGATTTTTAAATTACTAAAAGGTATATTCTTACTGCTAAATCTTTAACTCACTTGAAATACATGTTTCACGTACTAACAATAGTACAAGGAATGCGGAATGTTCTTATTTCCTTACTCTTTCTTTATGCTCTTTTTTCAACTATAGGTTTTTAGAAAATGCAGTTCGCTTAGGATGTTGTACGTTCTGAAACAAATGGGATTCACAAGGGTGACTCGAAATTAGTTTGAGACTATCTTTGTTGAATAGAAATCCTCAGTCGTACATATTTTCTTTTTTTGCTTGTGCAATTCATTTTCTATATTCCTTTTTTTTGCATTCGGTATTGTACATCTTCTAAGCAATAAAAGTACTTATATTATTTTTGTGAACCATGCTCCAACAAAACATCGTTAGGCATCTCGTACCATGAAAACAAATTTCTTTAGAGTCTTGCACCTCTCGAACGTACTTTGTGTTCCAAACATTTCTAGCAAACTTCATTAAATGATGATATGCAGTTTTAATATCTCTCATCAATGGCAAAGCCAGGATTTAGAGCTAAGAGGGTCAAAATTTATAACGCTTTGTTACGGGGGGCAACCCAATATATATATATATAAATCACCTACCGACCAACAAACCAACACTTCAGATGGAAAAAAGTGTGTGGGGGTCATGACCCTCCCCCGTCCCTTAGAAGTTGCGCCCCTGTCCCTCACGCTAATAAAAGATCATGCTTAATATTATACGTCTCTTGTGTAATATTTAACATTATCCGAAATGTAAACCTGAACCTTTTAGCACTAGATGTTGAGAATGATAATATATAATGAAACTAGGTTAGAACCCGTGGGTACCCACGGGATGAAACAATAAAATGTAATTATGCTTTTAACTTTGTGTTTGAATGTGCATGTTTGCATTGGATTATAAAGATTTGTTACAAAAACACAATCTAGACACCCTTAAGGTAGACAACAATCATACACCTTGAATTACTGGTTAAGTTTTAAACCATCATGCCCTGGCAGATTAGGTAATTACCAACAAACACATGCTACATTTCCGTAGAGAATTATTTTTACCCATTTGTAGCAAATGTCATTACAGAAATGATTGTAGTTCTTGACAATTAGGTGATATGTGTCACCATTATAGTTTGCAGCATGATGCTCCATGAACTCTTGGACTTGAATTCAATTCAGATACACAGTCCCAGTATATTGAACCCCTGGGTGGTTCGACCTCAAACACACCACTACTTGGATAGTCACGTGCTCCAAATGCAAATTCTACACCATGAACTATCATGTACAAATACTATGCATAATATTTTACAAGAACCAATAATTACATGTTAAATATATTAAATGTATATATTTAACAGTATCGATAAATACCTCTAACAAATGTCAATAGTCAAAACGACCCGTAGAATCACGACAATTTTGTCCTTCAAATAAATTTCCCACCACGCTAAAACTTGTGTATTAAATATGCCAATTATATTAGCATTAAGTTGTAAACGGTGTGGACTAATTGTGTTTAGATTAAATGTAATATGAATCCATAATCAATATGCATTGTTTAGATATTTGAAAGTTGAATATGTTTTTGTTAATATGAATAACATGAGCTTACATATATGGAACCGCACATGAACAAATAAGCTTCAACTATCCTTGTGGAAGCAGCAAGAGACAATAATGTTGCTCACTTTATTTTGATCTATGTAAGCACACCCTTTGAAAATATAATCTCCAACTACAGCTACAAATGGATTTGATAAGTTGTAATTTTGGTAGTATACAACATTAAATCATCTCTTCCCTATTACATTGAATATAAACTTAATGTATAATTACTGCACATACCTTGTGAATCTCATTTTAATGTATGACCATCACCGTCATGCGACTTTTTGAAACTGATTCCACCAATTTCAAGTTATGCATAAGCATCTTTTAATATAAGCACCAAGTGATATGAACTGAATAATAAGAATTAACACAAATTCAGCATAATCTATACCAATTTCACATACCATTTTGCACCCAATTTCAGCCAAGTTTGCAAATATAAGGCCATGTTCTGACTTGTCCCTGCCACCACAATTAATAAGAACAAATCCGATTACTATTTGAAAAAAAACCAATATTCTTTAAACAAAAGAACAAATATGTAAATCAACATTTATAACATATGCATAACAGATGAAGATTAAGCCATTACCTGAAAGGTAAAACAACATATTAGATGTATTCTTTCTCAACATATAGTCCGATAAGCTTCAATTGTTAATCGACAGATTCAAATCGAAACCCTAATGTTATTTTAGAGGTATTCTTGTTTAGAGTAAGACTGATAACAAAAGAAAGAAAAGTTGATGATTGTTTCTAAAGCGAAAGAGATTGTTACTTGACTTTGTAGGCTCTACGAATCAATGGAGCATCCATGCGATTGAATATGTTGAAGAGGCAGAGGAGGGCATATGAGAGAACAGGATATAAACCCTAGATGATCGATGATGAAAATGGAAAATGACCATGTGAGCGGCGATGAAGATGAAAGAGGCGGAGAGAATACGTTGATCTAGGGTTGGAAGGGAGAAAAGTGTGTGAATTCGAATGAAAAAGGATTTTACGGGTCGGATCCAAAAATCCATATTGTTGGTGAGAGTGAATGTGGTGGCGACATGTGGCGCAATGTGGGAGAATGGGTTAGTGATTTATTAGAAGAGGAGAAATGAAAGATGCAAGTGAGAACATTGTTAAGATTAAACGCAATGGGTCAAGGTCCAAAAGCTACACAAACTTTATTGGACATAAGCAACACTTCATTTGACGATGTGACAATAACACTTATATATAGGAACTACCAGTGGCGTATCCACCATGTTGTTATCACACCACATATGTCGCATTGCCTAAAAGTACATGGCAAAACTTACTATGAATTCCATGCACCAACTTTTGTAATTCCGTGTGCACCCGTAATTACATAAGCTTTTGCATGGTTCTCATAATGCATTATATCATGCACGGATCAAGGGACACAAAACTTCTAAAATACAGATAAAGATGCACATAGGTTTTGATTTCATGTTTGAGTAATTAAAGTTAATTGATATTCAAGTTCATTAGAAATTAACTTCTTAGATGATAGAAAGATCAATGTTCATTAATTTGGGTGGCCAACTTTATGCAATTAGTATTGTTCATATGCATGAATAATCGAGTTTATAGTTAAACAAATTTATAAAAATTCGTGTTTATAAAGAATCAAGTTTCCTATATATCAAATAACCAAGTTCATGGTAAGTCGAGTTCATATCCATTAACATAGTTAGGTGTATGTAAAATAATCTTCAATAGCATCATAGAAAATCAAATCATGTACGATCAAGTTTTACCAAGGTTCTGGATAATTAGGTTAACATATCACATGCATAGATTACCGAGTTCTTAAAGGTTTAGGTTCGTGGATAGTGGTGTTAAATGAAAAATCTCTAACATAATAAAGCAAAACATAATTTTCTTACGTGTCATCAAATGAGGGTGTTTTGCTTATGTGGGCATCGTTGCGATTATCTCACAATAATAATTGTTTTATATAATAATTACATTTTGTTCACAAAATGTTTAGTATAATCTTAAAAAAATTTAGAGTAATTACAATTTCAATCTTCTCCTATTAGGGTATAAAATGAAACTTATAAATAAAATTGGTAATAATTTACAATTAAATACCTTAGTAATTTTTTAAACTTATATAACTTTTTATTCGAAATTATATATTTTTTTAAAACTACACCATAAAATCAAACATTTAATTTTCTTTAATGTAAATATAATATTGTTATACTAAAATAATAATATTTTTTTAAATTTATATTGTATTTCGGTTTTACGACAGTTTTGTCTTAAAATTAATTAGAACCTTCTTTGCCCCATGAATATTTTTAAAGTATTACTTGGGTATTGTTTACCCGAGCATAGCGCTGGCACTAAACTAGTCAAATTATATATGCCAACAAGTTTATAGACAATAGAGGTAATCATGTAGATAGTCATGTTTAGATAAATTCATGTTATAAATAGTGTAGATGATTCAAGTAAATAGGAAAATTCTAGAAAATGAAATACATTGGAATTTGAATTTGCAGAATTATAAGAGAATAATATTTTTTTATGGGTTAAATGAATCATATGTGAATTTGACGATAATTTGTGATTAAATAAATTATATGATAATTTGATAATGAGTTTATGAATTATAAGAAAATTTGAGTGATGAAGTTATGATTTATGTATTATATGTGAATTTGATGGTAAGTTTGTAATTAGTTGAATAATAGGATGGCTTGATGATAAAGTTATATATTAATGATAAGTATTGAAATTTAATAATGAGTTTTTTTTAATATTTGTACTGAGAGAACTGAGTTTAGAAATAATTTGAGAAATTATTGAAAGTACGAGATATTGAAATCATGTTGAGATATCTGAGTGTAGACGCTTAATTCGCAAACCGCATGCATACGTTGACTTATCAGAGTAGTAGGTCCACGATAACTCTAATGAAGACATGTGTACCTATAAGTGGACACTCACCCCGAGGGTTCCCATATAAGGTAACGGATTCATCAGTTGATTTGGATTTATATGAATACTTTTTCCTAGACAGAAGACCCAAGGTACATGCACCCACTCTTCCAGTATTGCACGTGTTCAGTTACGAGACTTCAACTTTGACGAGATTTGAAAACCATACATAAAAATAATGAATTTGAAAATTGAGGAAGCAAGTTGAGAATAATGAATAAAGTCTTAATTTGAATTTGAGAATCGATTAGGAAATCGACACACATTAGGCATAAGCCATAGAGTTTTGAAGGTCATATGATTGATAATGAGAGTTGTGTTAGTTGTAATAAGGGATAAACAACAGGCATATGTAAAACATAACATGTGTGTAAACAAGTAAACACGTAATCAAATAGCATAAATTAACAAGTAATGACATGAGATGACTCATTTTTTGGGTCCTTAGTTATAGAATAGGTCATTCCAATTCTAATAACCTAATTCCCTATAACCATGGCTCTGATACCAATCTGTCACACCCCGATCGATGGCGAAAACCTCGGGGCTGACGAAAGTGAATGATTGTTCAATAGCACATGGTGAAATAAACATTTAAATATATATTAACAACTCTTTTCATAAATTCAAATAACAAGTTACATTGTTTCAAACATCAAATTAATAAACATAAATAAGCTCAAGTTCTATTTAATCTATCTAGGTCCATGATCCTATATGAGGCATCTTGAAAACAATGTAACTTGTTAGCGAATTAGCTGGTGAGTAGACATAGGTTTTGAGTACATAATAAATATAATGAGTAAAATTTCAATTCACATGTCATGTAAATACTACAAATTGCATAGTGTTTCAAATAATGAATATATAACACTAAATGGCTTAATATGCTTAAAATCACACAGATCAGGCCATTAATGAATATATAACCGGTCCTCAATCACCCACTGAGCAAAATCATGAATATATATGGTTGGGTGTGTCAGGCTAATAGATCTATCATTGATTAATGGCGGTTTGAATAATGTTTATCATATAATGAAGACATAATGTAAGTAGAAACATAATATGAATTGAATATAATGAATAAAATGATTATAATGATTATAATGAGTAAAGTGAATAATTGAATAAAAATAATAAATATGATTTAACAAGTCACATGAATTCCCTCAAAAATATAAAACGTAAAAAGGGGCAATGAATACTCACCTCAATGGTACTCAAGCAAACTAGTGTATGATGTAAAAGAATCAAGATGAACAGTCGTATCACGCTGGATGTTTCGGGATTTGAACGTATGTGATCAGACAGCAACTCAAATGAATATGTATATGATCCGAATACAAGCGTGACTCAACCTAGTCAAACGAATACAACAAGGATGGGTAAATGTTTTAAGGCATAGCTAAATAAACGGACATGATAGGTTATGCTCGTTAAACCTCTACAAGACTACACCAAGCCTAAAGGCAATTATCCTTCACTAACAAACCTAAATTAAACTAATAAAACTAAGAAAACGATAAATGAATGATTAACGAAATAAAAAGATGAAGATTACCCCAAAGAAGCTTTACAAACGAGACGAGTTCGTAGGGCAGCACTTCTCGTCGAAAGAATAAAAAAAAGTACGCACAATGCCCAAAAAGGTATTGCACTTGGAGAACCACAAAAATTTGGCTATTCTACTTGTTTAGACAAACTAGGAGTTGTAAGCTTTAAGGAACCAAACAAGGGTATTTATAAGTGTGAAAATGAGCAAAAAGCTAGCTTTGGGGCGATGTGGGACGATTTCAAGGTAGGAAAATCGCGTCTTGTAAATCAACTACAAACACCAAACTTGTTTTCGTGATTCCCTCTTCGTTATAACTACGTTTTCCACACGGTTTTCGCCTACGTTCATAATTTTCAGAGTACTGTCATATGGAAGAGAGTAATCAAATATTCATGGTTTCGAAAATTGAGTTTAAATATTGGATCATGGTGCGGATCAAGAATTACATTCTCAAACTTTTGTTTGTCATTCCTGCTTAGTTTGGGCTTGGTTTAACTCGCCGACTGAACCCACCTACTCCCTAGAATACCAAGTATGTCTAAGAGCTTTGAAAAATCCAAAGTGATAGCCCAAGAGTGGAGAAAGATTGGCAAAAAATTACCCAAAAGTCGTCTTATGTTAAAACTAAGAATCCAACATGTAGAGCTTCTTACTTGTTATCCTTTACATCTATGCTTTCTAAAACACAATGTCCTAAGGAATATATAATGAAGCTTGGATATAAGAAGGTCATGGTAAGAGTGTTAATAATGTTCACGAAGACTCCAAACTGTTTGATCAACTTAATTAATGATTTAATTATATAATTTAATGTAATAAATTAAATAAATCAATATGATATAATTACTTTTATTTTCTGATACGACGGAAAATTTTCATTGATATCCGATTGGGTTCGGGTTTGAATTTGGATCGAGTATGGATCGGGGAAAATGTTACACCATCATCTGAAGTTTTACATCTACATCTCTCTCATTGATAGAGCATCTTAATAGTTCGGACATCTTAATAATTTAGCACTTAAAAATTCAGATTTTATCAAACAGTCTTTTAGTGTCATTGACCTATATTAATAACTGCAATAAATAAGATTACGTTTTGTTATTCATATTTGTTTTGATGGATACATTTATATATGTTTATGAAATCAATGAAATATAATTTATTATTATTGTAACCATTTAAGTATCATGTGATATGAACAAGCATTTACTTAATCCACATTAAGCTAGGATTCCGCCATCGGTCGAGGTGAAACATCTTAGTTGGCAAGACATCCTTTGAGGCAATATTTACTGAACCATTCACCAAGAGCGGACTTATAGCCAAAGGATGGGGTAATTCCTCGTCTAAAAAAGAAATTTTAGTGTTATATACGTGTGAAAATTCTGAAAGTTTAATATTGTTATCCCATTTTATAATTTTCAAACCTTTTAGAAACAAAGAGTACGTAATCGAAGATTTTGCCCTTATTTGCTTTTGAAAACAAAAGAAGTTAAAGCTGTAGTGGAGAAATCTGGTTTTATGAGTTTGTGGAGAAGATGAATGATAAAGAGAAAAAGGAAAGAGAAGGTGATATTAACAAGGGCTTTCAAATTTTTATTTCACAAAACCCTTTTAATTAAGATAAACTTAAAAATGAATCTAAATTACATTTTGATTTAAGTTATAAAAAACTCTAGCTTTAAATACTAGCCATTAATAATAACTACTTAAAATCTTTATTTATTATTCATAACAAAATAGACTGAGTAAATGAGAAATTATTTTGTTGATGTTTACAAAAGTGATTCATAATTGTTTTTCTCCTATAGACGTTTAAGTTTGATAATAGGTATGAGTAAAATTTATCACATCATTACCATATTGTTAGGTAAATAAGTTTTGAATTGTTTTCCCTATCCCATAATGACCTGACTTTCTTCAACCAACCGATTTTGATGCGACTTGATTTGACTCGGATTTGATTTTTGCCCCGTGAAAACTATTAATCTGTGTTAGATCATGTGCAGTGGTAAACCTTCATAAGAAAGTAAACATAACAATTAAGAAAATGAGGTGTTTTGTACGTAACGTCAAGAATGATTTTACCCTAAAAAACGCCCAGGGTGTGAGATGTAGTGTTTTTAGACTATAATGGGCGCTTTGGGGCCTTTTTTGGTGATAAAAACCCTAAAAATGTCTTACTACGCTTGGTTTTAGAAAGTTTATTTTAAGTTTAAAAAGGTTAAAATTTTTATTTTGTAAATTCTTATATATTAATTATTTCATGTATATTGGTTTTAAACAGCATCAACTATTGCCTTTTATTTTCTACCGGTCCCAAATATCAAATGCTTGGTAACGGTCCCAACTTTTATCACTTTGGCAACCAATAGATCGTTAATTTTTTTAACAAGTTATGTATTTGTCGAATTCCAAAACCAACATTCTAGAGATTTTAATCAAAAGAAGAATCTGAGTCGATTGATGTAAAAGTTACCTCAAAACTGCGCTCCGAATGACGAAATGATGCTTTAACTGAGTGTTTAAACCTAACGGTGATTCAATCAGATGTAAAATATTTGTCGTTCGAAGCGCCGTTCGAGATAACTTTTATATCGATCAACTCGTATTCTCCTTCTGTTCAAAAGCCCTAAAACATTGGTATTGAATTCGAAAAAAACTTAACGCCGTTAATTGGGACTGGTAGAAAACAAAAGGTGATTAAAGTTGAGACTGTTACAAGCCAGTTCGATTGATGGGACCGATATAAACCAAAAAATAATAGTTAAAACCGTTTCAAGCCAATGTCCCTTATTTCATCTAACTATTTTGCGTAAGTAAAATACTTATTAGCTAGTATACTATGATCCTAAAAAATATACACAACTCCTTGATTAAAGTTCTTGCTCCGTCACTGATGGTGCATTCGCCCTGAACCGTAACTCGAACAATGACCCGACCCATGATCTGAGCCGTTACCCAACCCTCGACCAATGACCCCGATCCAAAAATCGACTCCTGATCCGACCCATGAACCGACCCATGTCATTACTCATTCCTCGAGCCATCAGTTGACCTTTGAACCGACTCATGAACGACCCATGCTTTGTTTCATGCCCCGACCCATAAGCATGAGAACATATTTTTCATTTTTGATGAATTGTATTTTGAACCGTTGAGCCATTGGCTTGCTGAGCTTTTCTGATTTGGGTTTCTCACCTCATCACATCTATTTGTCTTTTCTTGTATATCAAACAACACGAATTAATAATTCGTTGCATTGCTATAGATAAGCAAATAAAACTATCAAATTAGTGATCCATTTCATATTTTTGTCCATTTTTTTTCTTCATTTATTTCATTTCCTCATCTATTTACCTATTTAATACCCAACAGACCCTTAGTTTTTTAAGGACACTCACCTTGTCGCATGTATATATTTAATAACAACTCTTAGATTTTTTTAGACAAATTTATCATAAGCCGGCTACCGCATGATTATCACGTGTAATAAAATAAGAAAATCACAGTCCAAAAACAAATAAAAAAAGAAAGTTAGTGTGGGATTTTTTATTACACAACTTCAAATTAAATTACACCATAAATCCATACTCATTTAAATAAGTTAATAGCCAAAATGGTCCCTGAGGTTTATAAGGTTTTGCAGTTTTTTACACTTTTAAGAATTTTTGCATAAATAGTCCCTACAGGCCAAAACCTGTTGCTAAATCGGTCCACGGCACTAACAGAGTTAATAAAACTCTGTTAACTGACTGGTAATTGACTAAAATTCCCTTCTACTTCTTCTTCATCACCACCATCACCAAATCACCTCCATCCTCAACCACCACCTCCAATCTTCATCGGCACCACTTCCTCCACCACCCTCAATTGTGATGCTCGCGAGATGAGCTCATCACGTTTCTTCTTCCTCAAAAAAACCATAAATAAATACATAACCACAGTATGCTCGCGAGAAGATCAGAATTGAAGAAACAGAGCAAAAACATCAAATCGAATTTCAATTTCATTTCAAAAACTTTAAAGTTGACCAAACTGAACACAATTTGGGAAAAACAGATTAAAATTGGATTATAATTTGTTAAAAATTGAAGAAACAGAGTACTTACAAGGAAGCTCCCATGGTTCAACTTTGTTCAAATCAACTTCTCCGATCACCCTGGATACGAAATTGAGATCAGAAACTTTGGGCTGAAGGTAGTGAGATATCAATTATTCGTCCGTTGGATAAAACCGGAAACCTGGAGGGAGGTCTAATTGATCATCTTGATCAAATCTGTGGTTAATTTTTGTGTAATTTGAGTAAAATGAATGGTGAGAGTTGATGAACAGAGCAATAATTTATGGGTTTTGAGGATTGAATGTAAACAGGGGAAGAAGAACATAAATAGCGTTTTGAGGAAGAAGAAACGTGTTTTATGAGCAAGAAACAAACCGTACTCTATCCAAGGCCATAAGTCCAGGAAGCTATAGTTACACTGTTGTTGGTGGTGAACTGGTGATTGCTTGAAAAAGAAGAAGAAACTAAAATGAAATTATGAATTTGAATTTCATCTTCAAGTGATTTGAGATTATTTTGGTCAAAATTAGATGCTAACACTGACATCAGAATGAAGCTAGCGTCGTCGGAGTCGCCGGCGGTTCGCCGGACGGTGAGGTGGCTGATCAGGAAGCAAAATGAAGGTTAGATTTTATGTTTTAAAAAAGTTAACTGTCAAAATGGTCCCTAGGGGCATTTTGGTCAATTCCTAATCAATTAACAGAGTTTTTTTAACTCTGTTAGTGCCGTGGACCGATTTAGCAACAAGTTTTGGCCTGTAGGGACTATTTATGCAAAAATTCTTAAAAGTGTAAAAACTGCAAAACCTTATAAACCTCAGGGACCATTTTGGCTATTAACTCCATTTAAAAAGCAATTAAAAAACAACGCCTTTATGATGAAAATGGTTTTCAATGAAAACAAAAAGAGTGCATTGGGACTATGATGGCTTTCAAAATCACTGATATCAAACTAGTCCGCAACTTCTGAATTCTGATGATCAATATAAATGGTCCATGGTCAAAACTCTTATTTCGAAACCACCAGGGTAGTTGGTTATAGTTAATACCCTTGCCTTTATGCGGATGCTATTTTAATATTACAAAATTTGAAAAATGAGTTACATGAAAAAAAGGTGCATGTATTTGTTTTTATTTTTAAAAGTTAAAAGAAAATTAACACCAAATTAGAGTACTCCTAACTTATACTACATGTACATGTTTAGTTTTAAAACTGAACTCTCCATAAAATGAAAAATGAGTTAGAGGCACAACATCTGACATTAAACCACCAACCACGATCAACCACGATGATAAACCTATGTTTGCTGATTTTATTGTTAATTATCATTTATCTTTATTGGTGAGAATGTGTCACGGGCATCGCAACTCGTAGTCAACAACCCGCACCCCTATCCACATGAGCAACAATGGTGTAACCGCAAGGGTAGGTAGCTACCCGCAATGCTACCTGTTTTCATACCCTCCACCCTACGAAAATACACTATTCCTTTTCTTTGTAAATTAATATATGCTAGGACTATACAACGCTCACGTGTTGCGCGAGACATTTGTATACCATTAAATTTTTGTCATCACATTATTCAACTTCATACAAATATAATGAAAAAGTTGTACATAACACCATCACAATAAAACAACAATTATACACAACAACACAACAACACAACAACAAAATTTTTTTAATATATATATATATATATAGGGGAGGGATTTTCTACAAAGGGCCAAAACTCTAAAAAGGCTAAGAAGGAATCTGGGGCGTCGGATTATGGTGTTTACGGTCCAGATGAACGCGGTGGCAGTTTTGTAAATATTATGATGTTTTGGTTACGCGCGAGATGGATTTGGGGGTATATTTGTCATTGTGCGTTTTTAACACCACAATTCTAACGCCATGGTGTTTCTTAGATCCGTGTCTTCTGACTCATGGTGTTCTTTACGCTTGAACTGATCACAGTAAAAACAGTTGACATGTTTGGTGTTTTATTTTCACACATTTTTTCATGGCGTTTCTAATTTTTCTCATGGTGTTTCTTAGCACTATCAAATGGGATCTATGTCTTCTGATCATGGCATTTTTAACATTTGAACTGATCACTAAAAACACCATGACTCAGAATGTTAAAAACACAATGATTCAGAACAACAGAACATTGATTGGAGGTTCGTAATTAGTAAACGAAAACGTAAAAAACAAACAAAAACATCATCGCTTTCGGTATTCGCCATAGATAAATGATTATGGATTCAAAATTAATTAATAAACGTAAAAAAAAACCATAAGATGACGATAACGCAATGTTAAAAACACCATGATTCAGAAGAACAGATCTCATTTAGCGTCAACGCGTAAAATGACGATAACGCCCCTCCGTGTTTTTTCCCCCTCATGGACACGTATTTGTTTGTGAATGCTTCCTACACTTCTTAGAGTTTTAAGCCTTTTTACAAAATCCCCAATCTATATATATATATATATATATATATATAAATAATTAAAGTATCACAACATGAAACACTATAATATAATGCCACAACAAGCATTATAACAAATTACCAAAAAAAACTATTGATGAAGCTTGCAAATTAATGTATAGTAATAATAATTAGGGCTAAATGCATATTTCCTCCTCTAAAATACTTTAAATGCATATTTATCCAGCCAAAAAAATCAATTGCATATTTCCCCTATAAACAACTTTAATTTGCAAATATACTCATTTTTAATAAGGCCTTTTAGTTAACATTGAGTATATATGCAATTGATTTTTTTAGTTGGGGAAATATGCAATTAGGGTGTGTTTATAGGGGCAAGTATGCAATTAAATCTAATAATTAAGTAAAGTGTTAATGGGTTTAGTGGTTGATTGGTAACACACTTGTGTTAGGAGCACTAGGTCATGAGTTTTAATCTTACTACCAGCAGATCGTAATGTCTTTCTCCTTGAAAATCAAAGTATTATTGTTAAAAAATTAATAAATAAATAAAATGAGTAAACGTGAGTATTGTAGTGTTGAATCTTACGTTGAGGTACTTGATCTTCAATCTTCGCTTCTTATCTCGTGAAATTGCTTGAAAAATAACTTAGATGGTGGAGAGAAACTACGGTTTTTGTTTCAAAAGGTGTAAAAAGTTGTGGTTTTATCAAATGCAGGAGAATTGTGCATAAATCATGATTTTAGGTCCGAATATGGACATAAAGATAAGTGATATAACCATATCAACCTACAAATGTTCATATGCTTCAAAACCTCACTTATATGACCATCTTCATAAATGAGATGGTCATGTCGAAGCTTTACTCTTCAAATTTCTTAAAAACGTAGTTTTCCATAAAAATCACCAAGTGGTCATCTAGAACTACAAAATTCAAATAAATCACAACTAAGTATCAATCTAAATGAACATGCAACTAATCTTTATAAATAGATAATGAAAATATTGAAAACCGAAACCAATCAATCGCGTTATTAATAATCATAACACTCAATAAAGGACAGAATACGTCTTAAGACATCTAACAAAAAAGAAACCTAACAATGCAAATCGACACGTCTTTTATAAGAACCCTTCACATAGAAAGAATTACGATGAAATTAAAACATCAGCAGCAGCTCGGGAGGTACCCCCTTCGCCTCTTTAAGCAACCGTCGAAGTACTAATGTCATACCCCCTCACAAAAATTGTGTGAATACTATTCTTCGGCTTTGAATGGGCCTTAAGTCCATTAACAGTTTTCCTTCTCTAAATTCCTTCAAACGTGATCAGCATTGCTTTTATGTAAATTGCCATATGCCCATGTGGCCAATTAATTTAAACAAGCCTTCAATATTGCATGACAGGTAGCATCAAACACGAAATTATATAAGTTCATCAAACACAAAAAAACCTGCCTGGATAACTAACATGTTTTTATTTCATTAGCCTTTGACACATTTGGTTTCCTAGCCACTGAGGCAGTGAACTTTTTGACCAGGGTTCAACGGGTCATTAATAGCAATGTTTCGACACCTAAGGGCCAAGGTCTCGTCTTCAATAGGATATGTTTTGCTATTCAAAAGGGGATGACGGCACAACTTGTTGCCCGTATACCTGTCACTTTGTTGTAAATTTTTGATGTTTAATATTCAATATATCTGCATTTTATTAGCAAACATCATTTACTAACTTTAATATTTAACTTGAGCTAACTTAAATCAAATTCAAACTAACAACAGCATTCTCAAATTTTGATAAATAATCTTAACCGCTTGTTGGTCTTAAATTAATAAAAAAATATATTTTAGCTCAAGATCTCCTGAAACTTTAAACATGTAAAACCAACGGTGAGTAACCAACCCAATTTCACTTTGAGTCTTTGTATACTAATTGCCCTTTGACCAATTGAAAGAACCACCGGATCAAACTATTAGCAGATATATATATATTAAAACTAGATTTGTTTAGATTTGAATATATTTTGTGATTATCTCTTACCTTTATTATTCATGTAATCTCTCCCTATATAAGGAGATTAGTTATTCAATAATAATCACGAATTCATTGGTACCATAAACACTTTTATGGTATCAGAGCCTAAAACAAAAACAAAAAAAAAATACCCTACAAAGCTTCAAGTTACGTCTGTCACTAATAACAAGGAAGTAGGGAACATACAAATTTGCTTTCCCTTTTGTCTTCTTGCGACACAACAACACCAATAATTATACCACCATTACCTTGTTCAACTTTAGTTTTTATTTCTTTATTTCTTGATCTACGAATCAGCAAGGAAGTATTGCATCTCACCCATAAATTTTTTTTATGCTTCAACAACGACAATGGCAGACAAAACAGAGTCCAGCAACGCTCACAGCGGTAATAATCACGGTAGGGGCCAAGGTCGAGGTAATCATGGCAAAGGTAGGAGTAATGATTCAAATCACCAGCAACAATGGGGAAACAACAATGAAGGCGGCAATGGAGGCGGCTGGGTAAACAATTGGAATAATCCACCTTCACCTTACCCAACTCATAACCAGTACTATAATCCAGCACATGGGCCAGGCCCAAATAATTCTTGGCAGCAACAACAACAGCGAGTGGGCTATCCTTCGGGCCCACAACAACCTACAAATCAGCAACAGGCCCACTTCACTTCTTATCCAACTGGCCAATTTCAATCAGGCCCGAACGGCCAAGTTATTAATGGGTTCGCAGCAGGAGGGCAACAGTTCTCGAACTACACTAACTACAATCAAAATAACTTGTCCCAAGCTATGCAACAGGTGAATCTCACATCCAACGATGATCGTTGGTACATGGATACCGGGGCTTCATCCCACTTGACATACGATCCGGGTAAAATCTCCACACCATTATCATCTACTTCTGTAAATTCTATATTTGTCGGAAATGGAAACTCTATACCAATACACGGATCCGGCCATACTACCCACCAAACACCAACCCGCACCTACAACCTTCAAAACATTTTCCTAACACCCGACATTATTAAAAATCTTTTATCTGTCCGTAAATTCACAATTGATAACGACACCATTGTTGCTTTTGACCCTTATGGGTTTTCTGTGAAGGATCTCAAGACGGAGGCTCTGCTTTCACGCCACAATAGCACCGGGGATCTCTACCCGTTCACCAACACGCCTCTCTCTTCAGCTTTCTTCACCTCAACCGACAACTGGCATAACCGTTTGGGTCACCCGGGAGAATCTGTTTTGAATTTACTACGTACTAGGTTTTTTATTCCGTGTAATAAGACTCAAGTTTCATCATTTTGTCACTCTTGTCAAATTGCAAAAAATAAACGACTTCCATTTTATGATTCTACCTCGGTTACATTTCAGTCGTTTGATATAATACATTGTGATTTGTGGACATCCCCAATTTTAAGTAAAACTGGCTTTAAATACTATATGGTTCTTATAGACAACTTCACTCATTTTGTTTGGATCTACCCCTTAAAATATAAATCCGAAGCATTCCCAAACTTTGTCAAGTTCCATAAATACATACTCACCCAATTCAATCTCTACATTAAGGCATTTCAATGTGACATGGGTGGAGAGTTCGATAATAATGAATTTAAAAATTTCGCGGACAAAAATGGGTTTGTCTTTCGTTTTTCGTGTCCACAAACGTCCCAACAAAATGGGCGCGCAGAGAGAATGATCCGACGTCTCAATGACATTACCCGCACTCTTCTTTCGCATGCACATCTTCCGCCTACTTTTTGGGTCGACGCTCTACATACCGCCACATACCTCCACAACATACTACCAACCAAACGCCTCAACCTCTCCACACCACACTTTGCCCTCTACCGTCGACACCCATCTTACGAATATCTCCGTGTATTCGGATGTGCATGCTACCCAAATCTTTCTGCCACTATGCCTCACAAACTCTCCCCGAGATCACTCCAATGCATTTTTATCGGCTATCCACCAGATCATCGCGGGTATCGGTGCTATGACCAAAGCACCGGTAAAGTCTTAATTTCCCGTCACGTCGTCTTTGACGAAACGTCATTCCCATTCCTCAATCCACCACCACCCACCTCTTATCAGTTCCTTGACGATAATGTTCTCTTTCCTATATTTCCTACACCCACCTTTCCTACACCAAATCAAACCAACCAAACCACCCCACCACCCAATCCATCACCTACCTCAATACCAACTTGTAGCCCAACTAGCCAAGCCCCATCCAACCCCCCAACACACACACCTCCCAACGCACCTTCTGCGGCCCAATCCCCACCCGTCCAAAACGACCCCCCTACCCAGCCCACTACGACCGCACCCCAACCCACACCCCAACATCCCATGGCCACCCGAGCACGCTCGGGAATCCACAAACCCGTTACCCGACTAAACTTACACACTTCCACCATATCTCCCGTCCCTAAAAACTATCACAATGCCCGGTCGGATCCTAATTGGTTTGATGCCATGAATGATGAATTTAGGGCTTTACAGGTTAATGATACATGGGAGCTCGTGCCTAGACCAAATGACCACCCGATTATTAGATGCATGTGGTTATTCAAGCATAAGTTTAAATCCGATGGATCTCTTGAACGGTATAAAGCACGGTTAGTTATGAATGGTAAATCTCAAACAGTCGGAATTGATTGTGATGAGACATTTAGTCCGGTGGTCAAACCAGCAACGATCCGAACTGTGTTAAGTTTGGCAGTTTCAAAATCGTGGCCTATTCACCAACTTGATGTTAAAAACGCGTTTTTGCACGGAGATCTTAATGAAACGGTTTTTATGCATCAACCTCCTGGTTTTGTTGATCCGCAACGTCCGTCACATGTTTGTCGCTTGAAAAAGTCATTATATGGTTTGAAACAAGCACCGAGAGCTTGGTATACTCGGTTTTATAATTACATTGTCTCCCACGGATTTCGCAAGAGCACATCTGATAACTCTCTTTTTATTTACACCAAAGGTAATCAACGGGCTTATTTGTTACTTTATGTTGATGATATTATCCTCACAGCATCAGATACCACATTATTAGCTTCCATTATTGCCACCCTTTCGAGGGAATTTGCTATGACGGATTTGGGGTCTCTACACCATTTCTTGGGCATTACCGCTACTCGTAGTCAGCAGGGATTGTTTTTATCCCAAGGTTCTTATGCTAGAAACATCCTTCATCGGGCCAGTATGACTAATTGTAAGCCGTCCATTACTCCAGTTGATACATCTTCGAAATTGAGTGCAACGGATGGCGCACCACTAGCGGATGGCACACTATATCGCACGTTAGCCGGTGCGTTGCAGTATCTCACTTTCACTCGGCCGGACATCACCTATGCGGTTCAACAGGTTTGTCTTTTTATGCATGCCCCTCGGGAGTCCCATTTTAATTTTATGAAACGGATATTACGGTACTTGAGTGGTACTCTTGACTATGGAATTTGGATAACTCCCTCATCCACTGACTCTCTCACGGCGTACTCTGATGCTGATTGGGGAGGACAACCTGTTGTCTTGGTCATCTAAGCGGCAGGCCACGATCTCACGGTCTAGCGCCGAGGCTGAATATCGAGGTGTTGCCAACGCGGTAGCTGAAACAACCTGGCTACGTAACTTGTTATTAGAGCTGCACGTTGCCTTACCACGTGCAACTATCATCTATTGTGATAATGTGTCTGCAGTATATTTGTCTCGCAATCCAGTTCAACACCAACGAACTAAACATGTCGAAATTGACATACATTTCGTTCAAGAGAAGGTTCGCCTTGGTCACATTCGTGTTTTACATGTTCCATCTAGTGCACAATATGCTGATATTTTTACGAAGGGTCTACCGCGTCAGCTGTTTCAGGAATTCAGATCTAGTCTTCGCGTTCGTTCTACTACCGCTGCAACTACGGGGGAATATTAGCAGATATATATATATTAAAACTAGATTTGTTTAGATTTGAATATATTTTGTGATTATCTCTTACCTTTATTATTCATGTAATCTCTCCCTATATAAGGAGATTAGTTATTCAATAATAATCACGAATTCATTGGTACCATAAACACTTTTACAAACACCAAAAGCAATGGTTCATAACCCTAGTTTTGAAATTGTCCTATTAATTCATTATTTAAAAAAATTAATAAAATAAACAGTTATTTATTATGTTTAGATTAATTGCCTTATTTGATTCATGTATTTGTTACTAGGTTAAGCCCCGTGTATTACACGGGTGAAAATATAAAAAAACATAATTCTAAAACTTTACGAAAAATAATATTTGAAAATAAATTACACATTACATGAAATATATATGAAAATGGAAACATAAATTGTTTAAACTCTAATTTGAGCCTTAAACAAATAGATCTAAATAAAAATACACTATTGATACCAAATTAGATATCGACGCTTTTAAAATTGGCGTGTTATAAATTCTATCAATTAATTAAAAAAAAAGGTAAGAAAAATAAGCATATAAATATTCCAGATGATAGTTTCCGGCAAAAAATTTATAGTGACACTCATGTACCAGGTCGAGCGTACGGGTCGACAAGCATGGGTGTTGGCCGTAAATTGCGATGCGTTATTTGTTAAGTTGTTTATTTTCCGTTTTCACATTGATTTTAGGGATATAAATAAGATAAACTGAAATTTTAGAAAAGAATATTATGATGATTTAATGTTTTTGATTTCTTTCCATACATAGCTAAGAATAGAAGATTCTTAGTTTTGAGCAGGAAAAATGCCTCAACAACCTCTCCAATGAATGACACATGTTCTCCAAAACCCTCTTTTATTAGAAGGTATAGATTTGGATATTGAATTTAATACTATTAAAATATTTTAAGCTTCATGAGCTATACGAGAAATTTATTTACTTCTGTCCAACCCTAGGTTTCCGCTATTTGTATTGGTGTGAGACATTTTTTTAGAACGGCGGAGATATTATTAAAAAAACTAGACATACAGATAAGGGACTAGACAATTAAATGATATCCAAAATATTAAAGGAAAACCATTTAATCCAATCTAAATTATCTATCTTGGCTCTTATTTTTTCCTATTGTTAGCTTAAAAATCTTGATGTCTTGATCTTTATCATTAAGGGGTTGGTTACACGATAAATGCAACCATTTCTAAACTTCCAAATGCATCGAAGAGTAGCTTTAAAAATAGAGTCAACCACTCTTTCATGGGTTGAGATTTTCTTTAAACCATAATACGACATGTCCGTCATCACACTAAGAGTCTATAATTGTAAAATAGGAAGTCAGATCCAACTACCCACATGAGTCCACACCATACGAGCCATGGAACAGTAAGCAAAGATATGATCCACATTTTCATCATTTTGCTGACAAAGAAGACAATTCACATTATTGATTTGCATACCTCTACCAGTCAGAGTTTGACTAGTGGGGAGATGCTTAAGAAGAGCTCTCCAATGAAGAAAGTTGATCTTTATGGGAAGACAGTTATTCTCTTCGTAATGACTGTTGTAGTTTGAGAACAATTTCTGCTCGATATATTTACAAAGAGAACTTGATGAAAAAGAGTAGTCGTTGTTGTATTCCCATTTCCAATAATCCGAATCATTGGTAATCGTCATAGTATCCAACAACATTTTACAAATGTTCCATTGATTATTTTCTACATTGGAGTTAAAAGATTTCTTCCATGGTACTTTCCGCTCAATAGACCCATTATTCATGAAATAACACTCCTTAATTGTGCTACCCGGTGAGCTTGCTACCTTGGCAATGGCAGAGAACTGATCTCCAAGCGTGGTATTTCCGATCCAAATGTCAATCCAGAACTTCAACTTATCTCCTTTCCTAAGAATTCTACTGATATTGTGACACAAATCAAGAGATAATGTTAGTAGGTCCTTGTTAATAGAAATTTTGTTTTTCCACATACTTGGGATTGAAGGCTTGAGCGATAAAGGAAAGAACATCTTGTTGTTGTACTGCAGTGCTCTAATCACTTTGAACCAAAGGTAATTGGGTTTAGTTTTCGCTCTCCACCACTACTTGCTAGAAGAGCAAGGTTCATAGCTCTAAGGGAACTAATGCCAAGACCACCAAGATCCTTAAGGGTCATGATTCTATTGCATTTAAGCCAATGAATTTTAGCCGATGGACTAGAACCAAAATATAAGAATCTTTTTCTTACCCTCTCTAGACTATTGTTAACATGAATATGAGCTTTAAACAAAGAGAAAAAATAGATCGAAAGACTTTCAATGACTGATTTTAGTACAGTGATACGACCTTCAAAGGAGAGTGAGTTAACTTTCCAAGAAGATAATCTATACTATCTATAATGCAGATTGGAAGGATACCCATAATGTCAACCACGTACAAGCTTTTGATGCAGAATGTATAAGCTTTTGATGCAGAATGTACAAGTGATTTTAAGGGTATTTTAGACTTTTTAAGTCAAACATGTACGTGAATTTGTTTTTTCTCCACTTTCAAAGGCCGTTGAACTGCTAATCCCTTTCTTCACTCTCTGTTCGTTCAATAATCCCTTTCTCCAATTTTGAATACTCTCTACCCCTTTGTCGCCATCCCAATCGCAACTGAAGAACCATGGATCATCAAATGTCATATTGGTTCTCTTTCTACAAAGAATCGTTGAGTTGCTTTGAAGCTATGACTATTCAATTATTCATCACTTCTTCAAGGATTCGCCGCCTCCTCCTCCCTCTGCCTATATGTATATCTAAGTTCGTTAATGGTAATTTACCCTGAGTCCTCACTCTACTCTTCTTATTTGATTGTCATAGTTTTAATTTTTGGGTGTTATATCATACAATTTTAGTGTGATCGTTGTTGATGAAGGTAATGAACGATTGTTTGTTTAGTATATTGGTTGTCTTCTTTATTTTTGTTGTGTTAATTGCTTTCAAGGGTATGTAATTTTTGGGTTTTCATGATCAGATCTATGTTATTTATTCCACTTCCGATTGTGAAGTAATTTGTCTGGTCAAATATGCTTAGTGCTTTAACTCAGACGATGACCATCAAGAGAAGATTGCAAGGAGGTACTTGAAATCGAATTTTATTATAGATTTTGTTGCTATGCCTTTGATTTTCTTTTGGTTAATCTTATTAAGCTAAAATTATTTGTAATCTAGATAATTTTATTAGACAGAATATGTTTTGCCAGTTTTTAAATCATTTTTGTTCATATAAACTATGATATTAGTTAAGGTTGTTTCTGAGGGTTAATGAGTAATTAATTAGTGGATGATTGGATTATATTGATGACAGGTGGAAACTGAAGATCATTGCAAGAGTCAAATGTGGTTACTAATCGATCATATAGGCATGAATCAGGAAAATATTGTGGTTTTGAAAGGTATTTTTGTATCATGTTTTTTTTGTTATGATGCCATTTTCTCATATTGTGCCTCTTTTATAGATTGTTTATACACTTTTTGCATAAACTGGTATTCTTTGTTTGTTACTTGTGTTTTAGAGAACATAAAACGTCAAGAACAGGAGTGTGAACAATTGAGATGGTAGAGGTTTAATGTTACAAACTTTTTTTTAGTTATTATATTTTAGCTAATAAACTTAAGCATTTATATGTTTTGATTCTGTTAAAGCCATGTTATTATTTTGGTGTTAGTTATATTTATAATGTCCGGCTTATGTGTCTTGTGTTTTTTAGGTGTCAAAAAGGGGAGATGGAAAGAACGAGAGTCGTTTGACTTCTTGTAGCATTTGTGTCAATGATTAAAAAATGATAGCAATCTTATATTATGTATCTTCTTCGTTTAGATTTTGTTATTAATGGTTGATTCATGGTTATTGTGTATATATTTTTGATCATATAATAAACCAATGAATTGACAATGCTTGTAGGTTTTGAATTATATGGTAGGTGAGTCGTGTTTTTATCATATATCATCTTGTAGATGTTGTCTTTCAATAAAGAGGTTGTTCTTCACCCTTAATTTATGCAAAGGTGTACAATTATTTGTTGAAGTGTGTATATGTGAGTAAAAAAGTGGATTGATTTCTTTCTCGGATGCTTTTCTAATTTTTGTTTGCTTTTCACAAGCTATTATGTCTTTTTCCAAAGAATCATCAGGGTATTTAGCATTTGAACAAGCACAAAAAGATATCAATATGCTAGAAAAACTCACTACTGTTGATAAAGTTGCTCGTTAGAAAATTAGAGACTTTATAAAGTGGAAGGTTAGATATTTGAACATGTGCTTGTTTATGTTCGTTGTTTAGGACTTTTTGCATAATATGCTGAGCTAATAATTGTTTTATGCAGGGAAACCTATGTAATTGGTGGCATTGATGAATTACGTAATGGATTCTTGATGCTTAATTGATAAAATATCATGTAGCATATTATCAGTGGTAATATGTAATACATTAAGCATGCATTGGTAAGTTTTTTCTGGTCAGTACAATATGCAAATGCTATTTCTTAGAGTGATACAACTTGTGTCGGGTATTGTAATGGTCTAAAATCTACTTTAAATTGTCACATGGTGTTTATTGTTCTTAATGGGTAAATGGGCATGCTAGGTAACTGATCAAACAAGTTTAGATTTACCCACAGATTTATTGAAACATTTTTTTGTATAGCTAAAGGAGAAAAGTGGAATTGGGGTAAAGTAGGTGTTGGCTCAAAACAGTAGACATGTGTATAAGTGAAATCTGCAAACCATTTGTGACAATTCATTGTTTTTTTTATTTCTTTGTTTCATTTAACAAGTTGAAAACACAAAAACAGTAACATATCACTAGAAAAAAAAAATTAACACAGTCACATGCCATCTTTGAACCAAATAGGAATCACTCCAAAGATTTACCTTAACTTGTACAAATTTCAAATGGATAAGCTACTGACGTTGACTTATTAAGTATTTTTTTTCTCTTAGTGCGTGTGGATCAATGGTGACAAAAGAGCATCCACATGCAATGTTGCTGCCCTTGGAGTATTTTCTAATGGGAGGCATACGCAAAAATCATACCATACTTGTTTGTAAGTATTTTCTTTATACTCTTTACTGTTCAGTTTTGATATTTAGGTTTTTGGCTTTCATCTTAGTTGGTGTTTTTGACTCATTTAAAATCTTTATCGGCTTGAATTTCATTACAACTTTGCATAAACTATTTAGCAGCCTTTGATTGACCTTAAAGAGATGTAAACATTAAACTTTAAGCTGCGGATTGTGGTTGGCAATCATGTCTGCAAAGATGTTACGAGGTTAGCCTATGTTTCCTATAATTTTGTCTTCAAATTTATATAACTCAAACAATTTCCTGATTTCATTCGACATGACCTTCTTTAAATGAATTTTTGTGTGTTCTTATGGCAAGTGGCCCTATTGATGTTACTTTTTCGGGAAGAAATGTATTGAAAGATATCTTGAAAGTGTTTTAAATAGCTCTAGCTTAGTTGAAGGAAACAACTATTAACGTAATAAGTGTGGTATTGCTTTTTACCTTAGTTTTAAATCTTTGGTTGTTGTCAAAAGACATAAATCATCAGTGAATGTATGACATCTTTATCTTTAATTTTTAAAAATTGCCAACTCTTTTGTTAAATAATAATGATTTTTATGCAGCCTGGAATCCAGAAGAATGTGTTTGGATTTAATAAATTCAAGCACTACTATTCATTACTGAGACGCTTGAGACGCTATCAAAGTTAGTACTAGATTTTTAGTTAAGAAACATGTGTGTTCAAATTAAATTATATTGTGCCGTTTTTATGTTGCAAAAGATGCAAAATGCTATCCTTTTTTATCATTGGTGGGTCGCAATTTTACTAAACTATTGCTGATTTAAGTATGTATCTACCATATTATTATTGATATGTGTTTTCAGTATATCAAAACAAATAGAATAATATCTTCAAGTATAGTACGTCATCATATTTTATTTCTTTTACTTATAGTGTACTTGTGTGTAGTAGGAAACTAACCTAGGAATATACATTATGATTTATCGCAAGGGGAAGTGATAGATTAATAGTGGTAAGTACATATTATAGAAAAATTACCACTGATGTAACAAAATAGTACCCTTAGATGATTGTGGCAGTGATTCATGTGAATTTAAAGGTTTGTTATGTAGTAAAAAAAGAGCCTGCATTGCGCCTATGTGCTCCGAGCTCCCTGAGTGTACAAAAGACACATTTTTATCATCTGACCAACAAGAGGCAGTCAACTGGATATTGAAGCCACCAAGTTTCAAAAAGGTAACATTTTTTGTGACTTTGTTCGTGTGTTTTTTCTGCTTTAATGATATTGATTTGTGTAATTCTAGAGTTTTATTAAATGGGTCAGTTCCATTCAACAGGTTAAACAATTTGTTTTATTAAGTTAAACAATTTGTTTTATTAAACATTCAATAAATATAATCTTGTTAAATTGATTTGAAAGGAAGAAAAAAATAAGCAGTAAATGTGTTTTTCAACAGGTCAAATGGGTGAGTTTTACTCAACAAGTCAAACAATAGTTTTATTAAACGTATTGAACAGTTTATGTATAGTTACATCCTAACCCCACCTGTCTTGGCCCATTTTAAATGGAACCGTTTCCACACTTGTTCTAACCCGTTACACTGCTTTACCCGACCTACCTTAAAGGGGCCACAAGCATTTTGCCAGATACACAAAGTTAAGTGAAACAATAAATTTGGCCGTATATCTAAACACCCCATGATGAGAATTCTACCAATAGATATTAATACATATTGTGTTACAACATATTAGTATTGTTTCTTTGGTTATCTATTTTCCTACAATTGCTGTTGTTTGTATTTGACTATCATTTTAAATTTAGACCAAAGTTGTTTCTTTTTTAGAATTATAAAACTTAGAACTAAATATATGCATGTGCTTTAAGAATTCATTTAAATATTGTTTAACCCAAAAAGACATATTTTGAAACATTTTCAATTAGATTTGTGTGTTATAACCAAAGTTATGCTTGATCTCTTTATCACTACCTTAATGCCTATAGAGTCGTGTTTGATGCATGTTCTCTTGTATTTCTAGGTTTACATTTGTATGAGAGCAAAAAGGGGTCAAGCTGTAGATAGTTGTAACCTTGTTGAGAGAGTAAGTCTTTTCATATATTGTGATTCGGGTTATATAATTTGACTCTAACCAACGATATGAAATAATAAAGTAGTTTGTTTTCAGCCGAGCATTTCATGTCACTGCTAAAAGGTCTCTATGCTCCTAATGGCTTATTAAGCTGTCCGGCATGATTCAGTTTGTACCTAACAGATTGCAACTGAGGTGATGTTGGAATATTTATGTTTCTTTTATATAATTAGTATGTAGAGTAATGTTTAAGAAAGAAGAACTAATAAAAAATGATTATGAATTGTTTTGCCATAAAAACATAGAGATGCAATCATAGTAGCTGTTCTTTTGTAAGTTCTTTCCACATCAAGATATCAATACGGTTAAATTAGATACTTTGAATCATAATAATAGTTTTTTTTCATGCTCTATCGATCGTGAAAATATATTCTTTTTCTTTCCAGGTTTGTGTTTTAGGTTTTGCTTTTTTTTTTGTTGATCCACCCCTTTTGTTGTTGTAATTTCAAGATTTCAAGAAGCTACTTTCTTTCCAAACAAAATTTCTCATGGCTGCTTCTAACGGATATGTTCATCGGATCATTATGGTTAATTAAGATCTATATACACTACATATTTTAATGAGTTCAAGTTAGCAATATAAGTGGTAGTACAAGACCATTGTTGATTAACTCTAAAGTTCTATAATGGTGTATGTATTTTACTTCCAGTTAGTTTATGGACTTTGTTTCAAAGAAACGTCAATATTACCATAATGATATCCATGTATTTGGCGAACACCTACACACTAATGACTAACAATTGTTCGTTTGTTTTCTCATAGGGATAAAAAATCACTAGATACTACAATAGCAGAAGGCAAATATATAGCTAAATTAAAGTTGGTAAACTAAAGCCTAACCTGTAGGTATCTTCTTCTTTTAGTTTTTGTTTTAACGTATTTCAAAACGATTACATGTAATTCATAAGTTGGTATGTTATTATTTAATAGCTGAAGCCTGAATTAGACAATTATATATTATAAACAGAAAAACATAAGCAATTCAATTAGACTCGACAATTGATTAGTGGGTTAAGTTGAAAGTGTTCGGTAGTTAAGAGTATGATTCAGGTGCAAGATATGGATGTTTGCCTTAGTGATAGAGTGATAGGGGTGCTGCTTTAGGCATTACCGAAGCAACTTTAGATGTTATACAAAGTGAGAGTTATGAAACAGTATGCATTGAAATTAAAATTGTGTGGACTTTATATGATTGTTTTATGCATTTTTAATACAATGGTGGATGATCATTTGGCTTGTCATGTTCTAGATTTGTAAGTTTATGGGGCGCGGCCGATTAGATGATGTCTGGAAAGGAGTGTTGTGACTGATTTTTAAATATGTTTATCAAAGAAGAGATTGATGAGGAACTCAACAGTACATTGATGAGTTACAATGTGGAAAAGAATGGGGCTCAAATGAACAGTTCACATAGTTCTTATAAGGTTATTTTGTCATCTTGTTTTTTACATTGTATAGTCTTTGAATATCATTCTCATGAGTACAACATATCCACATAGTGCTTTTGCTTTGTTCTTTAACTTGTATAAAGTAGGAATTCATTTTTGGGTTATTGATATTGAATACTAAAATGGAGTTCTTATAAAAGCTACCCAATGGTCTAAAATATATATGAGAAGATAACCCGATTAAAGACTAGGAGCTTAATGATCTTTGTGAAGGTTTTGTACATATAGTGTAAAATCGGTTATCAAATCCACCCAATAGCTCTATAGAGCGCTATAAGTCTATAACCAATCTATTAGCTACATCAGTGATGTTACTTTTCTTTTTTCTTTCATTAGGTAGACACCTAAGTTAATGAAGAGCGGTTACAGGAGTTAATTACTTAAATCTGGTATGTTATTGGACTATCAGGTGTTTTATGAATGAATTGATCTGGTTGAACCACTTACTATTTTCCATGGTCAAATAGTAAATCTATGATATATTTTTATATTTTGTAGCCTGGCCCATAGAATTTAAAATTGTCTCCCTCATCACGATTTGAATGTGTGCAAAATTCTAGATTATATAATGATTTATTTAATTATATAAATAAAGTTTGAGTTGTTTTTATGGAACATAGTGCTCAAAGATTGAAGTTTAAGCTTCTACTTCTAAGAAATTCATTGTATTTTTCCTTGTACATGCACATATAGTGTATAAAACAAGTAGTGGAGGCACCATGCATATATATCACGATTTAATGAGTTTTTATAAATTTTCTTGAGCACTTATGTTATTGTTTTGAGTTCTTTTGATGAGATAAATGAATATTAGTTATCTTGTATTTCTAGCTTTATATTTGTATAAAGGCAAAAATGGGTCAAGCTACAAATAGTTGTAACCTTGATGAGTATGAAAGTCTTTTCAGATGCAGGTTATATAGTTTGGACTCTAACCGACACGATAAACTAATAAAGTGGTTTGTTTTCAGCCGAGCATTTCATGTCACTACTAAAAGGTCTCTATCCGTCTAATTGTTTTTTAAGATGTACCGCACAACTCGGTTTATACCTAGCAGATTGCAATTGAGGTGATGCTGGAATGTTTATGTTTCTTTTATATAATTAGTATATAGAGTTCTATGTTTAAAAAAAGAGATTCACATGTTATTAGAGTATTGATGATAAGTACCTTTATAGCTGAACTAAATTCAAGTACTAAAAGCTTTCATACGTGAGTTATTAGAGTATTGAATATTGTTAGCAAATTAAAATCTTTATACATCTTTGTAATGAAGGATTTTTTGAAATGATTAACGGTGATCTTGGTTTTAAAGTTCTCTTTTGAAGGAAAAATGTTGATAAGTACTCGAGTGGTAACAAATTACTACGCAACTCAATTGTCTAGGTTAAATGACACTATATTAGACTATCCACTATGGTGAACATCCCAACTCAACATAACATTAAAAAAAATAATTTCTCTCTTCCATTTACACAACCCAACCTAACTAAATTTTTAACATACTATTATAACTCAATCCAACCTAACTTTTCAACCAATGAACAAATGACACATGCATGAGACCCCACACCTTTTGGGTTGTGAAACCCTTCTTCAAAACAATCCCAAACTCATTAGATTGTGAACTTTATATAATTTCTTTATTATTATTTAATAAATATCACAATCCAACCTCCTAAAAGTTTACCATAGTGGGTAGTGATATAAAACATGCTTTATTATTATGAATCAAACGAATTATTAATTAGTTGACATATGTAATATTGCTCATCATGTATGTCCAAAATTATGATAATACATACCTAAAAAGCTTTTGAAAACCAAACATAATATTTATGAGCATTCAAAATACGTGAATAGCAGAATACCCAGAAACGAGTATCATCCATAATATTGTACCCGCTGCATCGCGCGGGTCCCTACTAATCTATTTTTAAAAATATCTAAAACATCTTTTCAATTTTTAATATGGTTCATATTAGCACAGATTGGAGTGCCTAGATACTTAAAAGGAAAATTGCCCACTTGACATATAAGTAAACTCGTCATAACATTAGTTTCATTGTCGTTTACCCCCAACCCAAAGATTCTAGATTTTTTGTAATTCACTTTCAAACCCGAAGCAAGATAAAACATCTAAGAATAGAAGATCAATTTTGAACATTTCTTACCGATCATTCGCCTATGAAGCATCGTCTGCAAAGAAGAGATGATACGATGGTACCATTACGTGGCAATGTGATACAGTGTGAGACACATATATAACTGAACAAACTATGTGAAAATCACCAAAATATCGAATCTAACTTATTTCTTTAGCAAAATATCATTGACTTTAGCCTATTTTCTCAAAGAACGCTATAAAATAAGTGAGCCAATTTTATTTTATTTTTTTGAAAATTATTATAGATCCAAAAAACAACCAATCAAATTAAAATATGTATAAAAAACTACACTTTAATCTAAAATCTAAGATATGGCTTATTTATTTTGTAGACGACTAAAATTTAACCTCAAATTTGTAGGCCCCACGTTTTTTTTTCATGTCACACGTAGGTGTTCAATTTGAAAAAAAGAAGTAAATTAAGTCAACTCGCCTAATTTTGTGATTTTCCCTAAACCTATCAAATTGCTCATCTTATTTTAAAGTTTAAAGTTTAAACCGTGTGAATGCTATAGTTAACCTTGTAGCAGTTTTGGAATGGTTTTGGGCAAATAAGTTCTGCCTTGGAACATACCCAAGAATAATAGCAAGTCACTCTATCTAAAAGCATAACTTCAACTTTCTTTTGCCAAAAAGAATATATTTCTATTTCAAGGAAAACCTTTGCTTCATTTACAAACATTCTTTAAACAATTTTCCATTTTGTCACATTATAAATGAGTCTTTTGCTTTGCAAAGTTTGCAACTTAATTGCATTACAATTTGGCCTATGGCTATGACACTCCCTACTTTTGTTGTTTTATTTCTCATTTTATCACCCTTGATCATGCTAGCATCATCTCAAACCCTAAATCCTGAAGAACAAACCATGGAGAATCCATTGATTCTACAAGCATGTAGCAACATAAAAGATAGAAACGCGTGCCTCTCTAACCTTAAATCGTTTCTTGATGACCATAGTTCGGTTAACCACAAGCCTGACTCGATCTTGAGGGCCGCCCTGAAGGCGACCCTCAATGAGACACAACTAGCCATGCAGACATTCACCAGGTTTAGCTCGTTGTCCTCAGGTTCGCGAGAGCAAATCGCAATTGAGGACTGCAAGGAACTACTCGACTTCTCGGTTTCTGAGCTCGCATGGTCCTTAGCCGAGATGAAGGAGATTCGATCTGGTTCACAAGACCCTCATTACCAAGGTAACCTAAAGGCATGGTTAAGTGCTGCATTAAGCAATCAAGATACTTGTCTTGAAGGATTCGAAGGCACGAATCGACATCTTGAGAGCTTTATAAGAGGAAGTTTAACACAAGTAACACAACTCATTAGTAATGTATTGGCTTTATATACTCAACTACATACCCTACCTTTCAAACCACCTAGAAGTTATGGTGATAAAACTAATACCTTTTTTCCAAAATGGATGAGCCAAGGAGATAAAGAACTGATGCTAGCAAGTCCAAACGCGATGCATACAGATGTAGTCGTCGCGTTGGACGGGTCAGGACATTATCGTTCGATTTCTGAAGCGATTAATGATGCACCTAGTTATAGTAACAGAAGATATGTGATATATGTGAAAAGAGGGGTTTATAAGGAGAATGTAGATATGAAGAAGAAAAAGACCAACATAATGCTTGTAGGGGATGGCATTGGAGCCACCGTCGTGACCGGAGATCGGAACTTCATGCAAGGATGGACTACGTTTCGAACAGCCACTGTTGGTAATTAAGATACTCTATAAAACCCACTCTTCCTTCCTACCATGCACGTGCGTACGTAATATAGTCTGATAATTGTCACACATGCATGCGTTATAATTCCAAACACCGTGTGAAAATTATCATGCATGCAAGTGTTTTAGTATAAATAACAACTTGCGTGAAAATTTCATCCTTGTTTTTCTTCTAGCGTAAAAATTTCATCCCAAACTTTTTACACTACTTCTTGAGGTGTTTTACGTATGTTATACTATGAATAGTGTTTTGTGTTGGGTCTTAGACACGAGGAGGCAGAAACTACATATGGTCACATGTTGTTTATGGATTTGTTTGAGTCAAAGTAGTGGGTTAGTGTTTTCCTTGTTTTTAGGAGTTATTTACGTTAGATAGGTTAGTGGTTAGTGGTTATATATGTACTCAAGTTTGATGAATGAAGTGTGTGTGAGAGTTTACAGCAGTAAACAATTCTGTTCGTGTGTGTTTTAAGTGTGTGTTTGGGCCTGAAACCAACATTTTGTTTTACGTATGTTATACTATGAATAGTGTTTTCTTATTCATTTTGCGCTAAATGAATCTTTTGCATTTTTTTGGTGTAAAGCCGTGTCCGGTAGGGGATTTATTGCAAGGGACATGACATTCCGCAACACGGCCGGCCCGCAGAGCCACCAAGGCGTTGCACTGCGTGTCGACTCCGATCAATCCGCATTTTACCGATGCAGCATGGAAGGCTACCAAGACACCCTCTATGCACATTCTCTCCGCCAATTCTACCGCGAATGCACCATTTCCGGCACCATAGATTTCATCTTCGGAAACGGTGCAGCGGTTCTTCAGAACTGCAAAATCTACACCAGAGAACCTTTACCCCTACAAAAAGTCACCATAACAGCCCAAGGCCGTAAAAACCCGAATCAAAACACCGGGTTTTCCATCCAAGATAGCTTTGTTTACGCCACGAAACCGACTTATTTGGGGAGGCCGTGGAAAGAGTATTCGAGGACCGTGTTCATGAACACATACATGAGTTCAATGGTTCAGCCACGAGGGTGGTTAGAATGGTATGGGAACTTTGCATTGAGCACATTATGGTATGGGGAGTACAGGAATTATGGCCCTGGTGCATCGTTGACGGGGCGTGTTCGATGGCCTGGGTACCATATGGCGATGGACGCGTCAACGGCTGACTCTTTTACGGTTCGACGGTTTATTGATGGTGTAGCATGGTTACCGGCTACTGGAGTTGCATTCTCAGCTGGTTTGTCTAATTAAATGATTCATTAACAGTAGGTCTTAGATCATGTGATTATTGTTTATATATATGTGTACTGTAATTATGATTCAATTTAGTCATCATACAATTTACGTAATGAGTACATAAATTCGTGTGGTTTTCGATAATGAATTATGAAATGTTTGGTTTACAATATAAAGTTCTTGTACAGCAATTCATTAGACTCGAGCTACCATTTGTAGTTTTTTTCTTTACTCACAAATCATGTATTTAAATATTTAAAAATAAGCTAAGTGTGGGTAGGATGACTGGATGAGTATATATGATAGTGTTGAAAATAAAATGAGATTAGGAGAAGAATGAGAGATAAAGTTATATGACTAGGGGTGTTAAAAAATATCTAAAAAATATCCGTATTTAAAAACCCGATTCAAAATTCCGAACCTGAAATATCCGAATATTCGGATATCCGAACTTCGGATACCCGAAGATTCGGGTTCGGATAGTGTTTTACAAATAATTAGGATATTCGGATTATCTAAAAATTTAAAAACATTTTTTTAAATTATGTATTTAGTATTAATATATATTTATAAAATTATGTTTGTAAACCTTTAAGTTAACATGTATTTAGTATTCTAATTTACATTCATGCTTTACAAATCACAACCTCCACCCTCCCGTCTTCGACAACCCACATGCGCGCGCCTCCGATCACGTTTTTAACTTGCAAACGCATTTGTACTTTTTCGTTAATAATGTTCTTTATAATATTTTTATATTAGTTTTTCAATAGCCAAGACATAACTAATATTTGATTCCCAATACTAGTTTTTAAAAACTGTAAGTAATTCCAAAAAAGTAAAGACACTAATATTTGATGTATTCATGTTTATAAAAATTCCAATATTTGATTTCTAATTAGTTTTTTTTTGTGTTCGACTTACAACTTGTGGTCATTATACAAGTAGCAGACTTGTCGAATGTGAAAAATGAAGGATTATTTAAATGTCTTCAAACGTTTAAGGTTGATGTTTGATTAAAACAATTGGTTATTTGCTGTAGGTTAAGTATTTACTGTAGTATTATACATTTATAATACATTTTATAATCGTATAAATGTATATGGTATATACAGTTTTATAATTATTTATCGAAAATATTATAGCAAGGACATTGTCAGATTATATAATTATTTTTTAAAAAAACGGAGCCGTCCTTGCTATATGCATTGACCGCCTTGCAATAGACCTATAGCAACGCAGCTTTAGCAAGGAATTATCAGCAAGGACATGTCCTTACTGTAGAGCTATAGCAAGGACTTTTGGACATTTAGCAAGGACTTTTGTTCTTGCTAAATGTCATTTTTCTTGTACTGTTGGATATTTATACTTCAACTTTATTTGTCTAAAGATTTGTTTGTTAGTAGCTTAACATTAAGGTGAATGTTGGATTGGATGTAATGCAAACTATAAAAAAAATTAAAAAAATTCAGATATTTGGATACTATCTGTATCTGTATTTGGACTTTAGTTTGGATACCCGAACTTCGGGTATCCTAATTTTTATATACGGATACGGATAGTGAAAACCACTATCCGAAATTTTCAGATATCCGAAATCCGGATAGCCGACTTTAAACACCCCTATATGTGAATCTAATTATAATCCTTGTCACTGACAGACTATTTGTCACTAATAGCATTACATTTCGTCTCCAAAGACCTAAACTTACGAGTTCAAATGGTCACTTAGGGTGGGGGAGTGTTATTTGTAAACTCCTGATGCGTGTAATATATATATATATATATATATATATATATATATATATATATATATATATATATATATATATATATAAAATAAACAAACAAAAACACCTAGTTTTAAATTTATAAAACCAAGACAAACTACTAAATCACACACAACCGGCAGTGGACCGGTCGAATGTAATATAGCGTACGTAAGTCCGGGTGTCGACCCACAGACTCTATATACTACGTTAAATTAACTAATAAAGACTCGACTGACTAAACACGACTTAAATAAAAGATTTATTTGAAAAAGGGGGGGTTTTGCTAAAAATAGAAACTTACTAAAAATAGAAACTTTCTAAATTAGGAAACTTACTATAAATGGAAACTGAGAACTTGAAAGACGGATTTAAAGCAGATGAGAGAAAACAAACCACCTAGGCTAGAATCATCGTTAACTTCAGTTATCACTCACGTTGGACTAATGGTTATGGAACCGGGATCTAAATTTATTCTCTTAAAAGCTTTCCTAATTAAGACCCTTGACCCTTCTAGAGAAGAAACCTAAAGGATAACTATTAAGTTATTAGCACACCAATTATAGGATTAAGTTTCCTCACAGTTACCTAATCATAATACGCTTAATTGACCCATACTAAAGACCTATCTCACTATATAATCCTTAAAGCCATTTGAACCAAATCATTCGATTTAACAAGCAAGATTGGTAATTAATACTAATCTGGAATTTTCACAAAAACCTAAACCTAGCAAATCAAGCAACCGAGACTTATTAATAACCTATCACCTCACGGATATCTAGGTTAGCTACACGTTATTATTGATTTCACTAATATAATTAATCCTATGGTTTTATTGCAAATCAACCATAATAATCACAACGCAAGTTAATGACTAAACGAGCCCTATTACGTGACATAGACAATCACCAAGAACACGTGGATTAATAATACTAACTCAATCAATGCAACTATATATCATGCATCAAACAATAATAAAGATTCAAACTTTAATTAAACGTAAACCATAAACCGAATTAATCCAACACAAGTTCAAAATAACATTAACGATTCATCATAAAGCCTAGGTAGTTCTAAAGAGTTTAGCCTACCATAATCAACATGAAAAACGCAAGTTTAATAGTATATGACATGGTACAAAAGAAAAGAAAACAATGGAATGAAAGAACCCGGAACGTCTAGACGCAAATCTTCAATCCCGTGCTCTCCCGTAGCTTCGTTTTCCCGACTCTAGCCTCCAAAACCTTTCAAATCTGCTGTTTCTCCACTCCAATTCGTCCCCTAGGGTTTCTAGGAGGCTAGGGTTTCATAAGGAGTGTTTATATAGCGAACCGGGCCTAGAAAAGCCCAAACTTTCTTCGTTTTCGCGTACCGGCTCGCTCGTAACTCCGTTTCGCGCCCCGTTTTCGCCTACGGATTCGATTTTTCACGATCTATCCGTTTCTTTATCAACATGGGACCTACGAAACATAAAAACGTCAGTTGTGTCTAAAATGGTATAAAAACGTAACCGAAACGACACAAAACGTAAACAAACACTACTAGGGATTTATGTATAATTTATACTTTATCAACTCCTAAAATCTTTTTCCCATCCAATTAGATATTGCTACATCATATTGCAAAATTCCATCGTTTTATCTCTTGGGAAGGGAGGGGGTACCAAGGGCGGCTCAAGGTTTTTTGAGACTTAAGACGAAAATGAAATTTGAGGCTTTGTCTAAATCATAAACAGTTTTGTTTAAGGCAGACCAACCTGGTGTATGTTTTCTAAATCGTTTCATTTCGATCAAAGTTATTCTTAAACAAATTATAAAAATTAATCAACTATTCAAGAGATTCTAAAAGCCAAACCTCGGATTGGACTTTGGTATCCTAGAGATTCTCCATTTACTTGTTTGCTTTTACAGATAGAAATTTTGGTAATGATGATAGTGATAGAAAATCTACAATGTCAATATCTAGGAGATTGTTTGATTTCATGGCAGTGCAAGAAATAACAAACAGTGCCAATTTCAACTGCAGAAGCTGAATATGTGGTTGCATCTACTTGTTGTTCTCAGGTCATATAGATGCAATATCAATTGCTGGATTATGGTTTGGAATTTCGTGAAACCTCTATTTACTATGATAATGATGCTGAAATTTAAATTGTCAAAAACCCAGACTGTTTTTCAAAAACCAAGCATATTCCCATCAAAATCCATTTATTCGGGACTCGTATGAACAAAAATTTATCAAAATGGAACAAATCCACACCAATAACAATGTGGCGGATTCGTTCACAAAACCTGTGAGTCGGTAAATGACCTGCTACATCTTTTAAAAATCATATGTTTTTCTGATTGAGACTGGCTTGAAGTGTTTGTTAATTTTTTTTTCTTTCGATTTTTTTTCGTTTAACTGTTTGTTTTATATTCTTTAAAATTTGTACTTTTTAAATACACAAATTTACTGGGAGAAAATATAAAATTAAAAAAGGAGAATGTGTGATTTTAACATTGGGAAATGATACAATCTCACTAGAGTACAACAAGAAGGCACGAAGCTAGTTGAGGGATGTGCCGATAGGCTTAGTTTCCCGATAATAAAAACGCAAATGCACCAAACTACTTTGTTTTAAGAACTTAAAAGATAACATATGACTAGATTGATGACTATATCTTAGAATATGTGCAATTCTATTTGTCTAACATTTTGGTCACTCAGAAAATGTAAATATGCTTTAAGTAAAGGTGTGCTTGGATTAAATTAACTGAGATTCTTGTATATTATCCGTGGGATGTTTAACTTTCCTTCTGTTGCATCTAGATATATGCAGATCGACCTAGACACAATTAAACATTCGCCTGATGTTCTGTATGTCCTTTTGTTGCATCCAGATATATACAGACCTAGATACATACAGAGATCATTGACCTTGTATAATTATCCCTGTTGGTCCCAATTAGCCTTTAAACACCAGATTTATGATGAACTTTGAATCAAAAGATGGAAAATGGATGAATATATGATGAACAAATGAAGAACACAATGAAAAACCTTTGTTTGATCCAAAATTCTGATTGACAATGATAAAACAATGGAAACCCTCAATCAATGGCTCCTCCAAGCACGCAAAACCCTAATTGCACTTTACTATCTATAGTAAGTGTTTAACATGCTAATTACACTAGTAGTCCCTACACTTAGACTAATTAGAAAATAAAAAGTTAAAAGGCTAAAGCATGTCTAAACTATATTAAATATATTTTGTTGACACAAAATATATTTATTACATTAACGATCCTAGACATAAAACAACTTCAACGTCTTGACTCGGTTTTTCGTCTCTAACTCGCTGTTTGACTTTTTACGTTGACTTTGACCGGAAGTTGACTCTTGTTGACTTTGACTGAGTTGATAATATTAGACTACAATTCAAGTCCAACAATCCCCTTTTGGATGGTTTGTTTGTCCTTTTGCTGCACCATGATATATGCTGACCTAGACACAGATAATCATCTGCCCTAATCTTAGTTGACTAAATTATTTCAGGCACATGCTTTGGAAATTAAAATGTCAAGTGAAATTGGGTGTCATAAAACCGTTTATGGCTTGATAGATTGCACAATTATGACTTCTAGGACTAAGTATAGATATCTCTCTTGTTCATAAATAATAAATTGCATGAAAACATGATAAATATACAGGTATGTGTTTCCATAATAAAAATTGGAAAGTTAAGTTTAATTGAACCAAGATATTAGCAATCGCTCAGTTATGCAAATAAGTGTTACTTAATATTACTTGTGGGTCCTATTAAACTTGATATCATAACTAGCTTGAAAACATGATAAACTTAGTTTGTGATAATAAGTGTTTCTTATCTGAGTCTAAGTGATTTGATCTCATAAGTAATATCAAGCTAATTTGTAAATAATTTATTTTGTTTTGTTTTTGTTCTTGTTCTTGTTCAGTTATATAATAGAAAATTGTGTTTCAAGTTTTTGATTTTCATTTAAATGTTTGAGTTGAACCTAGCTATGAGAAACAAATTTAGTAATTAAATTATTTGATGAAAGGTTATTGAGAGTTTTTATTAACATTTAACCAAGAACTTAAGTCGGTTTGTTTGGTATATATAAGGGCTCAAGTGTGTTAAGCCAAGTTGAGATCAAATTGAACAAAATCTCCTAAAGCAACTATGTCTTTCTTCATTCTCCATCTTTGATGATTCCGGTTTTTAGTTCCATATCATTGATTATGTGCTGATCAGAAATCGACTAAGGTATGTTTCCTCTTATTGTTTCTCGATAATAGATTGTTGTTATGTTTGTGTTTGCGTGTTGTTATGAAGAATAAACTGTTGCATGTTTAATCGATGTTGAAATGTTTGTGTTTTTGCAAAAGATTGATAACATTTGTGATACATTGATGATACATTATTGATCTGATGATTGATGATAGAGTTGAATTTCCAAATAATGATCATTTGTGTTTAGATTTTGTTTCGGTGCTATTGTTAGGATCGAAAGTTATTGGTTATTGTTTGTTTGATGATCGGTGATTAGAGTGGTTTATTGATGATAGTGATCTTGATTTGTTTATCGAAATGATGAACTAATGCTTGATTTAGCATCGATTTAGGATTATCATAGTTTTGTGTTTGATTTTAGTTGTCATTTTCGGTAATTTTATTGCTGCTTGAAATGGTGAGGAAATGGGTGTCTATTGGTTTCTGGATCATCGTGAACTCATGAAACGGTGGAAGCTGTTTCTGGGTTTGAGGTTTGATTTTCCAGATATTTGTGTCTCGAAAACGACTACTATTTCCGAAAACTAAAAAATTTATCGAGAACACATATGATTTTCCGATAACAATAGGATGGTTTTCGGAAAATTGAATATTGATAGAAGATTCAGGCAATGTTGAATGTTTGTGTTAAGTTAATTTATTGTCTAACTTGATTTGATTGTTTGCAGATATGAATGATCGAAGATATTGTGCTTATTATAAAGTAGTTGATTCTTTAGATGATCCCCCAGGAAGATTCAAAGTTTTGGTTGCATATGAAGATATCTTCTTGTCCAAATCAAAGATTCATCATAGCGAAATCCTTGTTGCCGATATATCAAGAAAATCCTTAAGATATTTGACAATGCCTCTTGTTCACTATGATATAGCTATGAGCAATGTGGTAGTTGGGGCCATAAGAGGTATCTAGATTTTGGTATTAACGGGACAACGGATGCTATGAAAGCGGTGTTGAATAAACATGTATCTGCTGATGAATCTGAATGGAAAAGGATGTCAACTCAGTTCCAGAGGAGAACGAGGCACCTGAACTGGATGGAGCTGAAGTTATGATGCTGAACAGAATCCAAGTTCATGAGGCTGGAATCGCAAGACCAAACAAAAACAGGTTCATGTAGTCGGGATTGAAAAAAAAAAGCGAAGATCAAGTTCAAAGTTATTACACATGGTTTGATGATAAAGTCCACAAAGATGATAGAAGATAGATAGTATGAATTTAGGGGGAGATTGTTAATCCCATATTATGATTGTTTAGAGATTCATAACCATTATCTTAGTTTTGTTAGTTCTCGAGAAACTGATTTTTAGTTATCGAGTAGATTAGTTCCGGTTTGTAATGGACTTGAGCTTGGATGTGTTTATCCCATTTTAGTGTAAGTATATATTGTGGAACTTTAATGAGATTAATAGACTTTTGATTATAATCTACTAATTCTAAAAACATTACGGTGTTCCTTGCAACTAGTACCAGACGAATTTCTCATTTGTGTGCTAGTTGTGTTCTTAAATCATTACGAACTCGGGATTCCACACCTTGTTTGTGATTAGCTGATATTTAACTAAGATCTAGATCGTGATTTGGAACTTACAGTTCAAGAAATTTTGTAGATGTGAGTATTAAGTTAAGTCTAGACCTAAACTTGCACACTATCTTTGAGCTTTATAAAAACCAATGTTTTTAAACCCGGACCGGGCCAGCCGGTCCGATCAGGACTCGGCGATGACAACGGTCCGGTCGTGTGTGCTAACACGGGTTTGAAAAACCCGGCCGGTTGGGAGTTTTCACCGGTTGAACCGGTTCGGCGGTCGAACCGGGGTCAATGTATACAAAGCTTTATTTTGTATTTATCTTTGCACTTCACACGTTTTCATTGTTTATTATATTTAAAATGACAAATAATTCACTATATTTTTTTGTCAATTTTTTTTAAATTAGGGGAACAAATCAATAAAGAGGAAGATGAATTGATTGACAATGATGAGGATGTTGATAATGAGGAGGAGGAGGAGGATGAGGAGTTGGATGAAATATTTTAACTTAATTCTAACTATTGTTATGTTTGTTAAAATTTCATGTTTAAGCTTTTGGAACTTTGAACAATGGTTCTTGTGTTTCTAAGTTTGACTTATGTTTGCTAGCTCGATATATTCAGGTACATGATAGGAAATTAGGAACTATGATGTTTTGCTTTTGTTAAGATGTACTTGTAGGTGTATGATATGTGCTAGTAAATATAGTTTTGCTTTATTATTGAACAATTTGATTCATTTAAGATATCAGTGTTTCAATTTCTTATATTTTTCATTTGTATGTACTATTTATAACTTGATCTGAGTCATAATCCGGTTCGACCGATCCGACAAGGAAAAGGTCTTTGAGGCCACATCATCCACACCAAGTAGTGAGGTATGTGGTGGTGACCAACTAGTGGACATTGAAGAAATCATGGCAAGAGATTTGAAATGGCCATGGGTAGTTCGGAAATATTTTCGAGTAGAAATGAATTAGACAAATATCTTGGGGAAGAGCGGGAACCTAAGGACCCATATTTTGTCATTCTACAATGGTGGAAGCTAAATCAATGTCGGTATCCCGATTTTGCTAAGATAGCTCGAGATATTCTTACCATTCCAGTTTCTGCGATTGCTTCGGAGTCCTCTTTTAGCACCGGTGGACGGGTGCTCGATTCTTTCCGAATGTCCTTAACCCCAAAAATGGTGGAAGCATTGGTGTGTGCACAGGACTGGCTACGTGATTCGAATTGTATAATTATGATTGATGATACTATACTTGAAATGAATATGGAAGAAGGTTAGTAAAAAATTACCATTTTAACTTAAATTGTTCTTATCTTTTATGTTTGTTCTTTTAGTAATATGCTCTCGTATATTATAGATTTGAAAGACTTAGTTGTGACATCTGCCCCAAACCCGAACTCGAATGCCCGACTCGAACCCGAATCCATCTATCTTTTATATATTTGTATTTAGCCTCTTTAAAATTTAACTCTTCATTTAATAATATAAATGAATGTTTTGAATTCCATGTTTTCTCATCTCAACCTTCAGATCTCGATAAAAAAAACTTCAAATCTGACCTTCATCATTAGTGCTTGATTCGTCATTCTTTTCCGGTTCACATCAACAAAACAATTTAAGACTTTGTTTGATGGATCTAGATTAAGCTTTTGAATTTTTGAGTGGAGAGAGAACAAGCAATTCAAAAAAAGTAGAAAGATGAGTAGAAAGAACCTCCCATTCTTAAAATAATGAATGAAGAAAAAAGTGCATGTGAAAAATGTCTATCTTTCCCTTTGTGTCATTTTCTATTATTATTTTATTCATTAAAAGTAACAAATGATCTCAACCATTGATCTAGTAACATCAATAGTTATGGTAGAGTTTTTAAGGTTTTTCCAATATAATAGGATTTTTGTTTTAACCATCCCCAAATAAATATAATACAACTTAGATCTGCAAATTGGGGACTAGACGAAAGTGCTTGAAAACTAAAGATCAAAGCATGTTTAGACGATGACACATGGAAAAAAACGAGAAAGAAAAGCATGTAAAAAAATAGAAAGAAAAACTAAAAGAATCAAGTAAAAGTAGAATAAAACTAAGCCAAAAGTAGAAAAAGATAGATGTTGGGTTTTGAATAGCAAGTTCTTGGACTAAATAGATTTTTCTTATCATCACACCACAACGTAAATATTGTGTTAATCTTGAAAGTATATTTAATATCCTAGGTCACGTATCTTCTAAGAAAAATGAGGCCTAATAAATTTGGAGGCCTTAGGCATCTGCTTATTTTGTCATCAAAGTAAGCCGGCCATAGATACATTTACTACAACAATGTTGATAATGATTGCTTTGTATTAGCTATCAATCAACGATCGTCTTTTAAACTTTAATAGGTATATAACTAGAGCAGTTGTTGTAGAACATTCACAATCATCCAATATAGGACATCTTCAAATCGAGTTAACAAGAGAATCTAACTTTATATATAATAAAACTAAGTTTTTTATATCGTGAAAGATATAATATTAAGAGGTATGAATGCTCTAAAATAGTTAAGAACTTTAGTAAACTTGGTGATGGTGACATTTGTGTCAAGTCTAGGGTTTATAAATTATAAATAGAATAAAATAAAAGTTTAATTCTTAGATGTTCTTAAAAGTAATGTTTTTAAGACCGGAACGGTCCAACCGGAATTGATAGCTTAGGCGGTCCGGTTATGGGGTATTGAAACATTTTTAGTTAAACCAGCCGGTCGGACCTAAGATCGTCAGTAAAACCAGAAAACCGATGAAAAATCCGGTTGAACCTTGCCTGCGAAAAAAGAAATGAGAGGAATGTTGGATGTAGACGGTGGAGAGTTAGTATTAAGAAGAGATGAATGGTAACGTTGGTGCTCGTTGTTGTTTACATTGATGATAGTGTCTTTGAGCTTTGATGTTGATGGGTGTTTGAAGTTATTAATTAAGTTATTATATTATATATTATATTATTATTATTATTATTAAGTTAATAGAGAAGATGTATGGGGTTGGCATGTGAACTTGAAAATGTAAATCCTTCCCAAGTCTCAATACAATCAGATTATATTTCACTATTTAAGTGGGTCTATGTACTCAAGTACTTATTTTTGCTTTTATTTATTTAATGATTTTCTTTTAAGAAAATTTTAGAGAATATTTTTGTATTGTAGTATTTATCATATAATTTATTACGTTATCCGGTTTATAAAACTAGTTTATCCGGTCCAATCGATTCGATCAATGACTGGTAAAGATACTGGTTTAACGTCTGATTCAGTTTTGAAAACATTGCTTAAATGTTAGACATAAGTGTAAAAAGCAAACAATAGTTGGACCAAAAATGCATGTTCATAAGTAATAGATGTATGATTTTGTAATTTGCACTAAAATTAAGGAACAAACTTTGAAAGTCACATGCATTTGCAGCAGGCTTGAGGCCCAGATTTTGCTGCTATCTCACAAAACCAAATATAATCTTTTATCTTCTACTAAGTCTCATTACACCACTTCTTTCTCCTTTTATTTCTCGGATCATATAATATAATCAATCAGTTATCGAACTAATTATGCCCTGAAACAGAGATAGAGGTGAATTTGTTGTCAACAACAGTAACAGTGAAGGTGTGCAGCCATGGAAGCATCTCTACATGTTCATACACCAACGCCAGTGTGTTGTGGAAGAATTGTTCTCAGAGACAAAACGTTTGTGAAGAAGATTAAACCGTTTATTCCTTCTCGAAGAACAAATTTGTTCTCACAGGTAACTGTTAGTTGATTTCTCTAGGTTTTTCAAATGAATGATGTTTCGTCGATTTCATGATGAATCGTGTGTGAATTTGATGAGTTTTAGGGTTTTGTGTTTTCTGATTGATTGTAGTTTACGCAATCATGTTCGTGGCATAAATACTCTCTGATTGCTGGTTTCTCGAATCAAATCATTGCAAGCTCAGGTTAGTTATTGGTATATTTGTTGAAATTGGAGTTTGTGTTTAGATGTGCATTTTGAAAGTTATTATGTGATCGTTAGCTCTAATAAAATTTGTTTTGAGTAGGATGTTGAGTGTTTGGAAAATTATTTCATTTATTAATATCAGATAAGTAGAAGTAGGTTGTTTAAACACTAGACACTGATTATTGTGACTTGAAGTGGCAATTTCAAATATTGCACATCCAAACACCACCTAGTTTGTTTTAAACGATTCATTACTTGTGTATTTGATAGACTTTTCAAGAAGAAGACGTTATAAAGTGTCAACGCCAAGGGCAAATGACTCTGCACCAAAAGGATTTAAGCCTAAACCAAGCAGCCTAAGAAAAGATCAGAAAATAATTGAAGGGAAAGATGTTATAAATCCTTCTATTTCTACAGAAGTTGTGAATCCCACCAAAAAGGAAAGTAAAATTGATAAAGTTCCTGAATTAAATCAAAGGTCTGAAAATGTAAAGATTGATATTTTGGATGAAATAAGTGTATCGGGATCACAAAAGAAAAAACTAGAAGCAATCAATGATAGTGACAACCAGGTTGAATCTTTAAGCAGTGGAGATGATGATGATGAGGAGGAGGAAGCTCCTAGAAAGTTAAAGTTAGAAGTGGAAGTGGAAGTGGAAGCAAAGTTACTAAAACAGAAATTGGAAGAAGAAAAATTACTTAAACAGAAACTGGAAGAAGAAAAATTACTTAAACAGAAACTGGAAGAAGAAAAATTACTTAAACAGAAAATGGAGGAACGGCAGAAAGAGATGGAAGCAAAATTAAGAATTCAAGAACTCAAATCGCTTGCTACCGAGACTCTTGTTAAAGGTGAAAAAATATTTTATTATCCTAAGATTGTGACGCCTGATCAAGACATAGAAATATTTCTTAACAGAACCGTTTCCTGTTTATACCAAGAGTCAGAAATTTTGATGATGGGTGCCTTTAATGACTGGCGGTATAAATCTTTCACTGTAAAATTGGAGAAGACAAATTTTGGCATGGACTGGTGGTCTTGCCAAATACATGTTCCAAAAGAAGCATACAAGATTAATTTTGTCTTTTTCAACGGGAACGATGTTTATGAAAACAATGAAATGAAAGATTTTTGTATTAATGTAGAGGGTGGAATGGATGTTTATGAATTTGAAGCACTTTTGCTTGAGGAAAAACGAAGAGAACTTGAAAGACTTGCAAAAGAAGAATATGAAAGACAAAAACAGGTAGAAGAACAAAGAAGGATCGAGGCAGAAAAGGCATCTAGTGAAGCGGATAAAGCGCAAGCTAAAAATGAAGCTGAAAGAAGAAGGGGGATGCTTGAAGAACAATTACAAAAGGCGCTGAAATCTGATGATAGTGTATGGTATATAGAACCTAGTGAGTTTAAATGGGAAGATATGGTTAGGTTATATTATAATAAGGGTGCGGGTCCGCTTGCAAATGCTAAAGATGTGTGGATTCATGGAGGGTATAATAACTGGAGAGAGGGATTGTCGATTGTTGAGAAGCTTGTGAAATATGAGCGAAAAGTTGGGGATTGGTGGTATGCTGATGGTATGTGACATTATCCATTATCCCATTCTTTTAGTAAAAAGTATGCACATGTTATGTATTGTTAGAGTCGGCTATTTCAATTCATTTATCTATTAAACGTCAAATGGGTAAAAGTAAAGTTTGAAAGGAAATGGGTCAAATGTGTTCCAACGGTTTGAAAGTCGTCCAAAGTGTATCATTTTCTTCAAACAAAATTAAGAATATTGTTAAATAATTATAGTATTTGTAATCATCTTTGAACACTAGATATATGTTAATTATCAAAAATCATTTTCGATCAACCCGACCCAACCATTTTGTCATGTCTTGTTTTCTATGTTCAATTCTTTGTGAAATACTCCAATCCTCTTTCTGTCAATGGAATTTACATAACCTTTTCTACCGAGTTTTTATCTTCTAGCTTTTGGTCTTTCTGTTATCATCAATACGAAAGTAACGAAACAATTGATGCCACGTGATTTTGGTTTATTAAAGGGCATATTAGACGTATTTTATTTAACACTGAAAACAGAGGTAACTTTTATTGATGGAAAGAATAAGCGATTGGTATGTTTGGACTATTTGGGGAAGATTTCAGGGTATAGTTACTTATGTACCCATTATCAGCACTGCAAAATCTATAATGGGGTCAATTTGGGTCCACATGAGTTATTTATGTCTTTCTGAAGGGTATTTTTAGACAGGACACAAGTTAATATTTATATAGATTTTATCAAACTATGTAGTAACTAGCAAGTCAAATGGTGCACTTTTCATTATTAGGAAAGCTAAAGGAGAAGATATGCTAAAGTGTTTTGGCAAGTTTTATTTTATCATCACTGTTAATAACTTGATTTCCTTGATTTGTGTCAAAATGATTTCTTTGTTTGACATTGTGATTTTCACATGAAGTCAAGCATATCTATAAATTTTACTACATTTATGATGTAGTACTCACCTTCTTGTACTTTTGGCAGATCGACATTTTGTCAATGGCTAACTATCTTAAGTCTTCAAATTTGTACAGTGGTTGTCCCTAATTGTTCACTCGTCTTGGATTGGGTTTTTTCTGACGGTCCACCTCAGCGCGCCACTCTGTATGATAACAATAACCGCAAAGATTTCCATGCAATTGTACCCATATCCATTCCACAAGATCTCTTTTGGGCCGAGGAAGAACACCGGATTTACAAGAAACTTCAGACTGAGAGACGGATAAGGGAAGAAGAAATCCGTGCTAAGGTTACCAAATTATATGTATTTTGTTAGATTTATTTATTATAAATTAGTTATGTTATTTTTGTCTTGTTCATTTATAGGCTGAAAAAACAACACGTATGAAAACAGAAACAAAAGAAAGAACTATGAAAACATTTTTGTTGTCACAAAAGAACATAGTCTACACGGACCCACTTGATGTCCAAGCTGGCGGTCTTGTGACAGTTTTCTACAATCCCACAAATACGGTTCTAAACGGGAAGCCTGAAGTATGGTTTAGATGTTCCTTTAACAGATGGACACATCGCATGGGCATATTGCCACCTCAGAAAATGTTGCCTGCAGATAATGGGACACATGTCAAAACCTCTGGTAAACTGTTTTCTAATGGGAAGAGTAACTGGTTCATCCATTTATAATCACTTTGCTTTGATGTGAAGTGTGACATTTTTTCTATATGTTATGATGCAGTTAAGGTGCCACTTGATGCATATGTGATGGATTTCGTATTTTCTGAGAGGGAAACTGATGATGGAGCTTTTGATAATAAGAATGGTATGGATTACCATTTACCTGTCTCTGGTGGAATTGCAAAAGAACCCCCTATGCATATTGTACATATTTCTGTTGAAATGGCTCCCATTGCAAAGGTAACCCTCAATTTCATTTTACCTACTAATTTACTCTGAAATATGTTTACTAAAGCCACTGTATTGTACTTTCAAAATTGAATGCTTTAGATTATTTATACAAAAATTTAATATTGTAATTGTTTATACAAAAAAGATAGATAGATTATGGACACTTTTAGCTGTCTAGTCCCTTGCCAATGTGTCCCATTCATAGTTATCAAAAGCGTGACTGCGTGAGGCGCACTCTAGGCGAGAGGGTGAGACTAGGGCCTAGGCGAGAGGCGCAAAAAAAGCGCAGGCCTGAGAAATATAAAGCGCAATATGTAATAGAAACTAGCAATTACCAATACGTGGCATAATCACAACAGAGAGTTAAAGGCCATATATTTTTTATAATATTTCATTGATCATTGATGTTTATTGATTCTCATCATGATGCTTATGACAAAACTAGCGTGAAATGTTGGAGCCAATTAGCCAATTATGGAGTACAAATAGGTAATGTCAGTCACTTAATTTCAATTATATAAAAAAATAAGTCGTATATAAGATTTTTCAGGGATTAAGTCTTCGTAGCAAAGAAAAGCGCAATTACAAGGACTCGCTTTATTTGGTCGCCTAGTCCCTCAGGCGAGGGATTTTGATAACTATGGTTCCAGTAATATATATTTATCTGAAAAAATGGTAGAAGATGACTCTTTGACTGGACATTGAGGCAAATATTATCTGAAAGTATAGTTGTGTTCCATGAACTATTTTAGTTTTTCTTAATCACATGCGGGCATATTCTCATCTTGTATACGCTTTTTGCAGGTGGGAGGCCTTGGTGATGTGGTCACTAGTCTTTCTCGTGCTGTTCAGGATTTAAACCACAATGTGGATATTATTCTTCCAAAGTATGATTGCATGAATCTTAGCAATGTAAGCTCCACGCTATTTGTTAGGTTTACATAACTAGTATGTCATTAATTTTTCATCATAATTTATATTCTTGAAAATATATATATAATCGTGTGTTGAAGCACTATATTTGACATATCGTCTCATTTTGACCATGGTTCTTGCAAATATGTGAAGAAAAGAACACAATAGTGGGTAAGAACACTCGACTTTGGAAAACTTCTGAAAATTAGAGGGTGCAAAGTGGGTAGGCATGTGGGTAATGTAATGGGTCAAGTCGGGTTGACCACCAATATCTTTTGGTTCATTTCTCTAAATTTCATGAATAATCAATATATTAAATACGATTACAAAAATTACGCTATTGAAATACTTGTTTTTCTAACTACTTTTCCCTTCCGTTTTTGTTGTAGGTGAAGGACTTGGGTTTCCATAAGAGCTACTCATGGGGTGGGACGGAAATAAAAGTTTGGTTCGGGAAAGTTGAAGGGCTTCCGGTATACTTTTTGGAGCCTCAAAACGGGTACCCTTTATTCATTGTTAGCGTAGTCTATTTTTCCAATTTTTTGTTAAGAAATGTGGTAACTTATTGTAAATATAAATATTTTATTTGTATCTAACAGACTCTTTTGGAAAGGATGCATTTATGGTTGCAATAATGATGGGGAAAGATTTGGTTTTTTTTGTCATGCTGCTCTTGAATTCCTTCTTCAAAGTGGATTTCATCCTGTAAGCTTTTAGGTGTAAGCGATATTATACTTTGATCAAACTCATAATTCTAACAATTATCATGGCATCACCTTTAATGTAAATGATACGGAATAATTGTATTAACACATGCCATACTAGGTTTTATTATTTGTTTCCCACAAAAACATCAAGTATGACGTCTCCTAAAGTCAAATGGTCCTATATGTTGATGTTTTATCATGAAGGTCGCAACTTTAACCCCTCTGCTTGTGATCATGTTGATTTGCGCCATTTTTTTTAATTTAAAAAAAAAGCATAACTTATAGGGGAAACATTTTAAATGGTTGGATGGGTTAAAAATCGCTTAAGTTTATTTTTGATGCATAGAATCTCCTAATTTTTATTTATTAAATTGTATTTATTACAGTAAAACGACTTTTTAAATTATATTTAACACGTTAGTTATTTTATGAAATGGACGAAAAGTGTTTGCGTATCAGCCTAGCATGATCCGGCCTGCCTCATACCAGTATTAAAAGATGTATCGTTTTGACCTCTACCTTACCCTCCCATCTTTCCACCTCTATTTAAAATCATTAAAACCTTCCCTTGAAATTTGTGTTGGTATTTTTAAGGAGTGTTTTTGTTATGTTTTTCAGGATGTGATTCATTGTCATGATTGGTCTAGTGCACCTGTTGCATGGTTATTTAAAGATAATTATATGCATTATGGTTTGAGTAAAGCACGGATCGTCTTCACCATTCATAACCTTGAATTCGGGGCCCAGTTAATTGGGAAAGCAATGCAGTATGCTGACAAAGCTACTACGGTATAACATTGTGATTTTTCATAAGTCTCGTTCGCTTTTTAAGAACTATAATACCCGTTTAATGACAAGTTCATGTGACTAGCTAACAATTGTTGTAATTTTATATATTTGTATTGTGTTTAACATATAGAGAACTGGTTATATTTGAATTGAGTTGCATCCAACGTCCTTTTGACCATTTAACATTTTCATTTATATGTTTTAACGATAGTTTCATGCAATACACTATGCAGGTATCTCCAACTTACTCACGGGAGGTTGCTGATAATCCCGTGATTAGCCCTCATTTGTACAAGTTTCATGGGATACTTAATGGCATTGACCCAGATATCTGGGACCCGTTTAACGACAAGTTCCTTCCTGTGAGTACCTTACAATTGTTGTAATTTTATATATTTGTCAAACCTTCCCACCAAAAAACCTAAAATTAAACACTAAAAGCTAAAATCTAAGATCATATAGTTCAACGAGACGGTTCCAATGAGGTCAATCTAAGTTCATATGGGCCGGTTATGGGTGTTTAAATATGTTTTTTTTAGTTTTTATCCTTTTTAGAAAGGTTCAAATACAGTGTATTTTCGGTACACTTTGCACCAACGCCACCGGAATGAGGTCAATCAGAGTTTGTTTGACCGCAATTCACTCAAAAGTCCCAAAAATACACTTTGTAGAATAACTTTAGCCTATCCTTTTTAGCCTAACCTCTACCTAATATATAGGAAATAAACTTGAAACCCTTGAAAATCTAAGTGGGCATGTGGGCTTATTCCAATATACCATTATTAATATATAGAATACTAAATAATATTGACATTGTGAGGTTGAATAAAACTAGGACCCTATCCGTGTTTTGATCTAAGAATCGAAATTTTAACTGTAATCATGCTGACTTCAGTGGAGACACTGTTCAACTTGTTTGAATGTTAATATATATAGAATTTTAGGTACCTTACACTTACGAGAACGTGATTGAAGGCAAAAAAGCAGCCAAGGAAGCCTTGCAACAAAAATTGGATCTAAAGAGGGCTGATCTACCCTTAGTTGGAATCATCACCCGTTTGACTCACCAAAAAGGAATCCACCTAATCAAGCATGCCATCTGGCGGGCCTTGGACCGGGGCAGTCAGGTTGTGTTGCTGGGCTCGGCTCCTGACCCTCGCATCCAAAATGATTTTGTTAATTTAGCAAGTCAATTACATTCTACTCATCATGACCGGGCCCGTCTATGTTTGACCTATGACGAACCCCTATCACACTTGGTATGTACCATATTCTTTTACATTTTGGTCGTCTATCAATTGGTTGTTTTGTTTATGTATGTTGATTTTTTTTCTTTTATCTTTGTAGATATATGCTGGTGCTGATTTCATTTTAGTCCCTTCAATATTCGAGCCTTGTGGGCTAACTCAACTCACGGCTATGAGATATGGTTCGATACCTATTGTGCGCAAAACCGGAGGTATCATTGTTGGTTATGTACTTGTAATCTTCTATATCTACCAGTTGACTTATTATGTCAAACAAATTAAATAGTAATAATATTATATCTATTGTTTGCAGGACTTTATGATACTGTATTTGATGTTGAACATGATAAAGAGAGAGCACAATCTCAAGGGCTTGTACCAAATGGGTTTAATTTTGAAGGAGCCGATGCTGCTGGCGTTGATTACGCAGTCAACAGGTAATTACATAACTCTATTAAACAAATTTATGGACTAATGCTATAATCTTTGGCTCAACATACTGGTCATACTTGAATCTGTATATCTCTGGTACATTAATTTGAAGTTGGAAACTGGTAACATATGAAAGTGGGACGGGTCAAGTCGAGTTTGACCCAAAACACTTATTAGCCAAATAGTTTTTTTAAATAATTACAAAAAAGTTTATCTTTAAAAGTCTTTTTTCGTTTTGTTTCTGCACAGAGCAATTTCAGCATGGTATGAAAGTCGGGATTGGTTCAATTCATTATGCAAAGTGGTGATGGAGCAAGATTGGTCATGGAACCGACCGGCTCTTGATTATCTGGAGCTCTATCACGCAGCTCGGAAATGAAAGATTCTAAGTATGAAGAAAACCCGGGGTTTGATTAGATTAAGTAAGTTACAGCCAACAGCCATAGAAGAATTTGTACAGGTTTACATTATATTTTTCTTCTACAATTGTGATTCTCTAAATGATAAGGTTGTGCTGGTGGATGAGTTTTAGAACAGTGTAATGACATTGATAGCTTTTCTTTTTAAACCTCTATTTTTTTAAATAATAACCCAAATTATAATTTATAAAAAGAATATATATAAATTTTTAATAATCATCAAGTTTACTATTCTTATTTTCTTTCATATCTCATTTACAACCAAACGTCACTCAAGACTCATGAACTACTGATGTATTCAACATGTCTAGACGGTATAGTCTCATTCTAAGGACAAGGATTTTGTTCTTAAACTGAACCAAAACTGGAGTTTTGGTCTTCGGTTTGAAGACGCCGACCCTACTCTATTTATATTAGAGAATTAAGCTCAACTAGAAAGTCTAAATTTTCTAGAAAGTCTAAGAAGGAATTTGGACCACTGGATCTAATATTAAATGAAGATCCATGGCTCATAAACACAAGGTGGCATAATGGTAAATAGTTAGAACTTTAAATGGTATGCCAAGGGTATATTAGTCTTGTCTCATTTTCAAATTCCACTCTCTTTTTAAAACGTCCATAACTTTTACATACGACAATACTTTTTAATAAAATTTACACCAAAAAGACGAGCGTTTTTTATCTTCAAAATGCATATAATATTGATATATAAAAAAATGAAATTTTTTTAAGTTTCAGCTCATTGTGTTATATTCGTTAGGTTATTGTGTTATATTTTTCAGCTCATTGTGTTATATTAGTCAAGACATTGTGTTATATTTTTCAGGTCATTGTGTTATATTTGTCAGGTCATTGTGTTATATTTGTCATGCCATTGTGTTATATTCCTCAGGTCATTGTGTTATATCTGTCAGATCATTGTGTTATATTCGTCAGGTCATTATGTTATATTCGTCAGGTCATTGTGTTATATACCTTAGGTCATTGTGTTATATTCGTCGGGTCATTGTGTTATATTCGTCGGGTTATTGTGTTATATGCATATGGTCATTGTGTTAAATTTATTTGTCATTGTGTTATATTCGTCAGGTCATTGTTTATATTTTTATCAGGTCATTGTGTTATATTTTTATTAGGTCATTGTGTTATATCCATGTTTCAACTCGTGTTATTCGTTAGGTAATTGTGTTATTTCAGATCATTGTGTTATTTCATTAGGTTATTGTGTTATAACACAATGACCTGAAGAAATAACACAATGACTTGACAAATAACACAATGAGCTGAAAAACGTGAATTTTTTTTTTATATATGAATATTATATACGTTTTAAAGATAAGAAAATGCTCGTTTTTATGGTGCAATTTTTAAAAAAAAATAATATCGTATGTAAAAGTTATGGACATTTAAAAAAATGGGGTGAAACTTTAAATATAAACATTACCCTTCCTTCTAATTTTAAGTGAGTGTCACATGTTATCATCTCATGGCTTCTTAGACTTTTTAGGAAAATTGAACTTTGTGGTATAACTCCACTTTTATACTAGAATCAAATACAACTAGTTGGACAAACACAAGACATTTTCAATACAAATAAAAAGTAATAATCTTATGCTTAGAAGCTAGTTAATGAACGTCGAACAAAGATTAATCATAAATTATGAACCAACAATACTCCCCCTTGGTTAATCTTGTTGGTTTGTGTCACACTCCCAAAATCCACTAACGGAGTTTTACCGTTAAATGAGTGACAAACCAGGATCTCAGTCATTAGTTACACCAAACGACACTATATGAATTTAAAACATACGTGTCTCATTAAATGAGAAAATTTATTACAGAGTTAACATTTAAAAGTTTGCGGAAACGTAAACGAAATGTAATGCCAAAATATTAAATTGGAAACTAATGCGCAGTACACGCGTCCAATACAAGATACAAAGTTTAAATAGACATTAAACTCAAAACATGGGTTGTAATGCATGAAAATGTTTAAATGAAAAGCCGTGACTCCATGCCATGTCCTAAGTGCGTGGTACCTCAGTGACCTGTAAAAGTGAAAGTCTAACAAGTGTCAACACGACGGTTGGTGAGTTCACATAGTAAGTATAAAATCAAGTAAGTTCAGTTGCAAGCAGAAATATAAATTAAGTATGTCATTGTAGGTAGCTAGTCTACAGCACATGTCCTTAGAGGCGTAATGTATCTGACCGAAGCTGACGTATGTACACATTAAGTGCAGTTTGCCCGTTCGTACATCCCAGCAAGATGCACTGTAAGTATGTTAGGTCATTAAACACCCGTTCGACAGGTCCTTCTGTCGTGCTAGCGCGACTAGCCCGGGTGGGGTTTGTCAAACCCAGTAGTACTACTCAAAATTTCCCCGCTATTTCACAAATACTAACGGTCAACTAGGTATCCATGAGGTCTTTCATGAACAAAATAAAAGTGCTCTAATCCAGACATGCGACATACAGAATTCGTAAATCCGTAAAAGTAATTGTCCGTGTTCAGCCCATGAAAGGGTATCATAGTAAAAGTCCGAGTTCAACCCATAAAGGGTATAACAGTAAAAGTGCGGTTTAGTGAACTCACCTTCGGGTGCACAGCTACACGCATCAGCAAGGTAAAAGCAAACACAGCATTCCTACTACATGATAAGTCCATAAGTGTGTGTTTGTGCATGTATGTAAAACCCTATGCATCCAAACAGTTCAATTGTTTACTTGCGATTTGAAAAGTTTGACTTTTGACCAACTTTGACCAAAGTTGACTTTTGTTGACCCAACAACCCGTGGGTGAGTTTTTAATTGTGTTCATGTTTGTTTATGTTCATTTAGACAATGAGAGCAATCGAATTCTAGCACATAGTACATATGTTAAAGAATCAAACTTTGTTTTTAGTAAAGTTACTATTTCTAGGAAGTCACATCCGAGACTACATTTTAAGCGAATCCAAATCTACTATAGGTAACCATATAAACATCACATAACTCACATATAGTGTCTATCATGCTCCTTATGAAAGTTCTCAACCCTCGTTTCAATAATGCTACTAACTTTAACAAGATTAACTGATCACATTCAAAATATCAAGTTATCCACCTATGACTATGCATATTTGAAACATTCATATTACTTACTTATGAACCTAATAGCATGAAAGCATCATCACCAAGTCATCATATGTCTAATTGACAAGTTACACACAAAACACAAGTGAAACACATTGCAAGTCCATTATTCAGATTTTTCAGCTTTGTTGACCCTTTTTATTTTGTACAGAAACCAACATAAACTAACATGTATAAGTCCCAAATTTTAACTATAGATTAAATATTGTCTTAAGTTCATTTCTTATTTTATATACTTTACTTAAAACCTAAATCAACTATTTATTAAAAATACCTCTTTACATCAAGGTCAGAAAAGACACCTGATTGCACACTATAAAGTTTTATAAAATTTGAACGACCATACAGGGGAATAAAAATACAAATTTTACCAATATAGAAAGCTAAGACAATAAGCTTTAATTTGGTGTAAGAATCATCCAATAATAAGTTTTAATTATAAAGTTATGACCTTTTGAAGTTGACTCATTTTCTGTCCAGATTTTCAGATTTGACATCTGTTTTTGTAAAATCAAAAAGACTGACTTAATCTTCTCTAAAAATTAATTGGTTTAGTTTTCTGGAAACTAGACTCTTTAAACTACAATCTAGGCTCAAGAATGCCCCCTTTTGGTTCGGTTTTCAACAAGTTATAGTCCATGTAAGCTCAGGTTACGAATCTGTCCAACATTTATCATTACCGGTTTTGTCAAAAACATGATTAAAGCAATATGATTAGTATCCAAATTTCATTCTAATCATCATACAAGTTCATATCTAACTATATTTAATCATGATTATGTATAAAGTTCCATGTTCTCATGCCTTCATAATCACCCTAGTTTCACAAAAACACAACCATAGATTCTATTGATTACCAATTTATCAAAACATCAAATAACCTATAATCAATACCCAATTTCACATATAGATTATCAATTGAAGAACTTGGATGAACTAGGGTTTTGAAAGATGAAATTTTTGTAACATATATGATAGTTTTAAGATCAAAACTTACTTGTATAGCGTTTACTACTTCAATCAACACCCGAAATCACCAAATATTGAATCAAACTAGCAAAAATCAACTTGTATGTGTGTTGTGTATATGTGACGGCAGCAAATAGGGGAGAAGAAGGCCAAAAACGTTTTTTTTATTTGTTTAGGTTTAGGTTTAGTTAAGTTTTGTTAATTATTGTTAAAGGTTAAGTTGGGTTGGGCCTTGGGCCATCCATGGGTCACATGGGTGATCCACGGGCCCCGTTTTGTTTCGGTTTTGCAAACACCATGAAAATCATTCTCAAATATTCATTTTTGTTTCGTAAGGGTTACCGAAATCCGCAAACAGTTAAAACCGGTAAATACGCGGTTACACGAAAATTCAACAATTAAGCACACATAACAGTTAAAATGTCTTATTATTGTATTCACATTCATTTAAGATCACCAACGCCCGGGTATTAACTCGTGTGGTCGTTTCGTGTGAATATGTATATAACGGTTTGCACATTTAATTCATCAAATTAAATGAAAAGTATAATTACGTTAACGTGACTAACAGAGTTTAACTAACGAAGTTAACCTGAATTTGTCGGGTGTCACAGTTTGTCATATCTTCTTTAATATGAACTGGCTGGTCAACAGATGGCAAGGTGAATGCTACCCTATACTTGATCATCAATACGCTCCTTAGCTCCGGCCTTCTTCATTAGCTCCGGCCTTAATGTTCTTAAAATGATGCACCTAGGACCTTCCTTCGTCCTGTAAATCTTCATATCTTTACACGCTCTCCGCGAGCCTCCAATCTGATTCCCTTGCATTGTTGGCAACTCTTTCAAACAAACTTGCTTCAGACTTTGTTTCATCTCCAGCTCCGCATTTTATTTGATTCTCGCATAAAGTCTTCAGATCATCTTCCCTAACGAGAACACCTCCATTGGATCAAACAACCTTATTTCTTCTCAATTCGAGATTCTCACCACTGATTCACTAGTTTGATTATTATAAAACCATTTTTCAAACTTCTGCAACCTCGATGGTTTCTGATCCAGAACCCTCAATCTGGTCTTTATAGGCTTTATCATTAATACGACCCTTTCTCTTCCATTCTCCCAATCTTTATCTTTCTTTGATCTTCTTCGCTCGGTCTTCATGAACCCGAATGTAATAAAGTTATCTTGGGCTGCAACTTGAATTTCAGCTTCTGAAACTTTTGCACAATCACTTTGATCTGCGCTACAAAGAGGAAGTTCAGCTAATCTTTTTTAAATCCCATCACGCGAAGGTTTTGAAATGCTTTTTGTTACTAATGTATTTTGTGCCACCTCACCCGGCGGCGGAAACACCGGGTTGTCATAGAAATTGGATATCAATAGTAAATAAAGCACATAGTATTTATTTATTAAAGTCTAATGATGATATCATAAGTTTTGGAACGTGAGTCTTAAATAGAAACGACAAAAGCAATAAACCAAACAGTAAATGCAATAGTCTTTATTATTTTAACTATGTCCAAGGCAATCTCATGTCTTGGTAAAAGCAACAAAACAACATTATGCACCACCTGAAATATATGAAAATAAAGTTAGCTAATGAAAGCTAGTGAGTAAACCACAATTGATAAATAATAGTATATAAATCCGAGATCATCATAAATTTGTTGTGTCATCTTACATGTATAGCTATTTCATATTATTCTCAACCATGACACCTTGAACACACATTGAAATTGTAATATAACTTGTAACCATTTATCATGAGGAACCAACTCATGTATTAATTAAAGATAACTTTTCAAGCAACTGTCACTTAACCGTCTCGATATATTAGTTATAAATAATTATTTTGCAACTTAGGTACATGGCATAACAACATAGTATAGCAACTTATAACATTGGATATCAACTTCTAACATTGTAATTGAATGACCAAGTTTAAATCACCTATCGTTGTTGTATAAGTGAGTTTGTCAAGCCATTAGCGCTAACATTGTACCGGTGGGATTACCAAGTAATAACACTACTTTAAACTATCACATAAGATTGTATCATGTTGCAGTGAGCCTAACACATTGTATAAGGAAATTGAATTTCTAGGGTTTTGGATTGAGATTTGGGGGTTTCTCGTTAAACATCTAAAGATATATAAACTCGTTTATTTGTAACGGTAGTAATTGTAATAATAACTATTTTTGATAAACGATAGAAACGTTAATTGATGCGTGCAAATATATATAAAATAAATAACAAATTTGATGCGTGCAAATATTTTAAATTTATAAAACCAAGACAAACTGACTATTTCGCACACAACCGGCAGTGGACCGGTCGGATGTAATATAGCTAAAGTAAGTCTGGGTTTCGAACCACAGACTCTATATATCACGTTAAATTAACTATATTAAGACTCACTTAAAAAGACACGTACTTTAAATGAAACATTATTTGAAATGGGGGGTTTTGTATAAAATGAATAAATTGCATAAAATAAATATTAACACAATTAACGAATTAAAACAGATGAGAGAGGATAAACCACCTAGACCCGACTCACTAATGCTCAAGTTATCAGTTTGGTAAATATCATTTTGACTATGGACTGGGCTCTTAATATATTCGCTTGATCTAAATATCAATAAGACCCTCGACCCTTTTCGAGAAGACACCTATGTGTTTCTATCAAGTTATTCAACATACCAGTTAATTAGACTCTTTCACAATCATCTAATAATTATAATTTAGTACCTATTATGATCACCTGCCTCATAGTACGAAAATCTAAGGTAGTTTAGAAACATCAATTGACATTAGTAAACAAGACTGATTAAACCGAACCTAACTTAGACTCCACACAGATATCCAAACTAGAGATCTAACCAACAAGACTTACCAATTAATCTATCACTTCACAGTTACTAGGCTAGCATGCACATTCATATCGACTTGCATCAAATCACAATTCCTATGAAAAGTATATATCCAATTCATAAATTAATCAAAGAACACATAGTAAATTGATCTAACAAAATCCTATTACTTGAAAGACATTCAACAAGGATTTCATGGAATTCATAATCATCAACAAGTCAACCAAAATAAACACAATTGCATTAATTGAATAAAAACAAACCTTTACTAAATCATAATAAATCCATAGTTCAAAACAAAACACCAAACAATCAAACAATCAACATTAGTTCGTCATTAGTCTAGGTGATTCAAAGAAACTTAGCCAATAACCACAATCATCAAACTAACACAAGTTAAAAAGTGATAAACATGATAAAAGTAAAGACGAGAATGAAGAAAATCTATAACCTGATGTATCCAAGTAACACTCCTTGATCCAACGACCTTCTAGCGCTTCGTTTTCGTCTATCTAGCCTTATGAACACTCCCAATCTGCTGTTTTTCAACTTCAATTCGTCCCCAAAGATGTCTAGGAGGCTAGGGTTTCATATATGATGAATATATAGTGTGCAGGGCAAAAAATAGTCGAAACTTTCTGCCGAAAACGCGTCGCCGCGTCGCGCAACGACGAAACGAGCCTTAGACGTGTGGTACACGTCACCACACCACCACCATCAGCCTGGGCATGCCACGCTACGCGGTGAGGGTCAACTTTGTGTCCGCGTGACGTGATGAGGGTCACCGGATGCGCGACGTGCTTTGGTTTCTTCGTTTTCGCGTACCGGCTTGCTCGTACCTCCGTTTCGTGTCCCGTTTTCGCCTACAGACTCCGTTTTTCGCACGCTTTTCATTTATTTATCAACATGGGACCTATGAAACACAAAACAAGTAGTATATAAAAACTCATAAAAACCGACTCAAACGACTCAAAAACGGAAATAAACTTAACACGAGAATTATGTATAATTTACGCTCTATCATTAATATTATATTTTTAACAAAAATTTATAAAATTTCAAAAATATGTTATTTGTTAGAAATCCATATAAAAGTCTTATTTTAGCCAATTATTTATAAAACATTGTATGCATTTTGTAATTATTTAAACTACACTTTGATAATATTTTTAAAGTATTTGTAGTGATTAATTTTATAAACTATGTTATATAAAATCATGATTTTGTTATATTTTATAAGGTTTAGCATTTTTATAAAATATATGAAATGATATTAGTATTAAGTTTAGGATGAATGATAAGATTTTGTTAATAGAGTGGTTAAACAAAAAGATAAGAAGTTGTGTATGTCCTTGGTTTCGAACCAGAGACCTTTGTTTCAGAAACTATCCATTAAACTAGCAGACCAGACAATATTAGTGTTCTGATTTGAGAGGAAAATGGTGTTAACAAGTTCTAGTTAAAAACCTCAATTCTTCACATAAACCCTAGAATACTAATTCGTAAAATACTTTGGATTAGAAAAATGAAACCAGAAATTGATAGAGGGCTATGCATCTAGACATGATAAGGATCAAGTTAACATAAAATACTTACTTGATTAAAGATGAACTGGACCAATTAGGATGAAGAACAAGAACGACGGCTTGAGAATCAAAGTAATAGATTGAGGCTGTTAGTATACAATTCAGTATCCGGATTTCTTCTTGATGATAAGACGAATAAGAGACCCAACGTAATTGCAGGTAATCATGACGATTCGATGCTCAATTGGATGGTTGCAGGTCTCAAACAAAAGAGAATTAAAACACGAGTTTTTAAGGTTTTTCTTTGAAATTGCGATATCAGGGAGCTAAAGGGAGGTCGAGAGAGTGTTTTACTGAAACTGAATTTGATTGATTCGACTTAGAAACGGTAAAATGAATTTGATTTTCGATTGGGTTTAAATGAGATTAATGTGTGACTAAATCGGTGATAGTAAACCAATTAAACGTTATGGACGGTTTCCATTTGGGGTTGATTCGTTTTGATTGAAACGTATGTTTTGATCGAATTTGATTATTGGGTTTTAGAAAAGAGCTGAAGGTTAGAAATTTGGGTTAAACAGGTTCCTCTTCGCGTTTGAATCAGACTGAGAGTGATCTCGAGGTCGAGTCTTGCACTAGGAACATTTTACCAAGCTTAAAATCGGTTAAAAATGTTTAACATTGGCATTTGGGTGTTGCCGGAATCCGGCGCCGACGGCCTGAGTAAGCCACCGGAAAAACGGGGTTCAAGGGGGTTTGGGTTGGGTTTTTACGATATTGGCTCCTGTAGTTTTGGTTGTTTGATATTTGAGTTTCAACTTTAATTAAACTTTGAAAATTGACAGTTGTGGCCCCAAGTTAATCAAATACTTATTTTTAACTAACTAACTAACTTAACTTCATTAATTCGTAACGTTTATAATTTTGACGTTTTTGAATGATTATATAGCGGTTGACATTAAATGGTTATTTTTAGACTTATTAGCAATTTTTTTTGAACGGCGGATTTGCATTAAAAAGAAAACTAGCAAGAAGCTAGGAACAACAAAAAAGAAAGTTACAATTTGTGCATGAAACTAAAACTACACCACATAGACCAATCTAAACAATTCATTTTAGCTCTATTTTTTTACCCAAATGAAGCTAAGAATTTTTATTTCATCTAAAGCTTTCCTTGGATAGGGGGCAATGTGTCTAAAAATCCAGTTGTTTCGCGCACACCAAATACACCAAAGACCCGTCTTGAGAATTGCTTCGATAACCATTTGTTGATGAGACCCTTTCCTCTAACCATAACCACTTATTAGCAATTATCTTTATTAATATTTATAAAATCTCTTTTATAAAATATAGATTATATATTTTTGCGATTTATTTATTATAAATAGTAATTATATAGTAAGCTCATAATAAATTCCGTCGGTTTATTAAAGACGAGAGATAATATAAAGCTTGACATATTTATATATATTAATGATAACGAAGCGTTACATCTTTAGCAATTAAATACGATTACAATAAAATATAGATTACTTCGCGTTCCTATGTCTTAGAAATAGCAATAAATGACTCATCACGCACCACCTGAAATATGCGTAAAATAAAGTTAGCTATAAAAGCTAGTAAGTAAACCACAATTGAGAAATAATAGTATAGAAATTCGAGATCCATATAAATATGTTACGCAATCTTATATGTATAGTAATTTCGTAATATTCTCTACCTGGCTCTTAGAATCGAATAGAACACCATAGTATAGAAACCCCAAAATATATCTTTTAGCTATTTGTCACAAGTAACCACTCATGTATCAATTAAAGATAACTTTCCAAGCAACCGTCATTTAACCATATCTATATGAAAGTTATCAATAATTATTTAGCAACTTAGGGACATGACATAGCAACCAACATCATAGTATAGCAACAAGCATCTTAGCATAGCAACATAGTAAACATGGAATCAGAATGGCGGGGTTTAAATCACCTATCGATGTTGTATAAGTAAGTGGGTTTGTTAAACCATTAGCGCTAACATTGTACCGGTATGATTACTAAGTAGCAATATTACTTTAAACTACCACATAAGGTTGCATCCTGCTACAGACAAGACTAACACATTTTATGATATCTTTTGGAAACAAAATAGAATAGAAAAATTGTAGTATAGTAATAGAACACATTTCGGCCAAAAAACGTAAAGTAAAAAAGGGAGTTAGTTTACTGATCTTGAATACGAGCACGAAATAAATAGAAAACCGTCCAGATAGAACCGAGGATTGTCCAAATACTAAAATCACCTAAGTAAATAATAATCTTAACTTAGTAAACATATAGTATAGAAAACTAGAATCGTAAATTAGAAATTTAAGGTACTTTAGAATTCTAGGGTTTCGATGAGATTTGGGGGTTTTCTGATAAATGATTACAATATATATATATATATATTTATTTAACCATAACGTGGGAAAATAATAGTATTGATAATAACAATAATTTTTGTAGTAATCACAATATTGGTAGTCTCAAATAATATATTTATTCAACTAGTTATTTGGCGACGAAAAATCTACCTATTCTAATAATTGATTAACACATCCACATGTCACCATTTTAACTATTCCACATAGGATTTTGCTTAGGTGTCATGTTTAAATTAATTTGATGGAGAATTTTTAGACGGGTCATGGTATGCTCCATATTCGAAATAACCCGATATGTTTAAATTAAAAATTCACAAATTATCATCAATTATCTCCTAACCCGATATGTTCAAATACAAAATTTACCAATTATCATGATCTATATCTTAACCCGATATGTATCAAGTATCATGAATTATCTCCTAACCTGATATGTTCAAATAAAAATCTTATCAATTATTATGATTTATCATAACCCGATATGTTCAAATTAAAGTTTTACCAATTATCATTAAGTATCTCATAACTCGATATGTTCAAATAAAAAAATTAACAATTATCATGAATTATCTCCTAACCCGATATGTTCCAATAAAAATTTACCAACTATTACAAATCATATCCTTTATTGTAACATATGATTTTTTATATGAATATATTTGTAAATATCCAAATCGCTTTAATAAGAGATATGTTAAAAATAAATTTGATATGTAAATTGAATTAAAACCTATAAAACTAAAATCCGTGTACTACACGGGTACTAATCTAGTAGAGTTATATACACTAATAATACTTTAAAATATTTATAACATTTTAAAGTATTTAAAATGTCTTATAAAAAGTCTATATTTATAAACTATTATCTGTAAAATCTTTATATGTTTAATACATTTTATAGTATTTTTAAGGTATTTAAAATTATAAAACTAAAACCATGGTTTTATATAATTTATAAGATTTTGACCATTTACAATTTATATGTTATGAAGATTAGTTTTTAGATCATGAAAATCAGTAAAAGTAAATAAGAAAAAATTACATATTAAAAATGACAATGACCAGGTTTGAACCCCGAGCACTTGGTTCTTATAACACGGCTCAAACCAAACGCGCTAAACACACAAATCTAATTAGAATTAATTTTGATTTGGTTTTATTTTAAAAACAGTTAAATTTCCATAAATCTCAACAAGAATACAACCCTAATTCTCAAATTAAATCCAAATGAATCAATGAAATGAAAATTTGATAGAGAACTTTTGATCAGTGATGAGTAACAAACATTTTCCTTAAATAACTTTCTTCATTGTTGACGAATTGGAGAAAATGAAAATGAAGAACAAGACCCGTATGCTTAAAAATCAAATCAATAGATAGAAGTTGTTAAAATTCAAATCAACTTCCAGATTTCTTCTTGATATTGAGACGAAGAAAAGCACCAATGTAACTGCATATAATATCAATGTTTTGATGGTCAATTGGTATGCTGCAGGTTCGAGCAGAAGAGAGAATCAAACATAAACTCTTGATTTTTTTTGTTGAAATTGGTATATTAGAGAGTTAGAGGGAGTTCGCTCGAGTGTTTGACAACAATTAAATTGTTTTGATTCGACTTGGAAATAGCCGAACTCCTTAGAGTTGAATTGAGAATAATTGGATTTAATTGGTGATTAATTAGGCATTTAAAATTCAGTTGAACGATATGGATGGTCTCGGATCAATGGCAAGAATGATTTGGATGTTTCGATTTGGATTGAAACAGTTGTTTTGAATGATTTGGTTATTTGGGTTTGAGTTACGGTTTTTGAATTCAATAAAAGTGAGTAATTAAGTGATCATTTGCTGTTTTGATAGGCGAGATGGGTTTGAAATCAGATTCTACACATTTTACCGGGATTTAATTTGGTTAAAATTGGTTCGAGGAGGTGTTTTGGAGCTCGCCAGAGCTTCGCCGGTCTCCAGCCAAAGTGGCCGGAGGACTTCATCGGAAAAACGGTAGGTCTCACGAAGTAGGGCTGTTCAAATCGTTCGCCGCTCGCCGCCTGCTCGTCGCTCGCTCGGAAACTGCTCGGAAAATGCTCGCTCGTTTTTCGCTCGATTGTAAACGAGCCGCTCCGCTCGGTTCGGTTTGTAAACGAGCCAAGCAACGAGCAAAGGTCCGCTCGGTTCGGTTCGGCTCGAATATTTTTAATTTATTTTTTATATAATTATATATGCATAAGTAGCTAATATGTTGTTATAATTATGTAGATATTAAATATATATTTTCAAAATTATTAGTTATATTTGAAAATAATAGTCATTTATCTCTTTTACTAATTGTTTTATATACATTATACAAACATCAACCTTAATTTTAGAATAAATTGCAAGTTAATACCGGTTTTTCTTATAGCTATAAATTTGTATTTATGTATATCATATTCAACTTTAAACTTGTTTCTTATAAACTAATTTTAAGGAAAAAAATACAAAAAGTAATCCTCATAAATTCGCTCGGTGCTCGCTCGAAAAATACTCGGTTCGATTTTGGCTCATTTACGTTCGGTTCGAATTTGGCTCGATTTGTAAATGAGCCGCTCGGCTCGGTTCGATTTGTAAACGAGCCAAGCAACGAGCAAGCCCTCGCTCGGTTCGGTTCAGCTCGTGAACAGCCCTATCACGAAGTGGGGGGGAGGATTCGTGATTTTTATAGTTAGGCCCTTATAGTTTCAATTGTTATTAAAAATAGTTTAAAGTTTTAATTCAAGTTTCAAGTTTTATATTTTTCACCCAAAGTTAATTACATGTCAACTAACTTAACCATGCTAACTTGTAACTTTTGTAAAATTACGTTTAATATAATTACATTGTTTATGTTGATGAATGATATTTTTTTAGTCTTCATAGTAACAACTTAGAGATGGAGGTTATGTGGTATCAATTTCAAACGAAGAAAAAGGTAGTAGTGTGTGCGATTGAGTTGCATGTTTCAAATTTTTGGATTCGTTCTATGTTTTCGGTAAACTATCGTTGATAGTGACTATTTCAGGCATTTGATTGTAATGGGTGTTACCGTGTTATTGTCTTTTCGACTCCGACAAGAGGGAAGAAAGGTGTGTTCTCTGATAACTGTTACTTGATTTCGATGAATTGGGCGTGCGTTGTGTCAAAGGAGACGGTAGTAGTAGTTTTTATTTTTGATACATGGAAAGATGTGGTGATTGTAGAGTGAGAGATGAGAATGACGGTGCTGAAGATTAATAGGTGGGTTGAAATGGATCGGGTAATCAGGTTTGGGAAGCTGATAATTGTAACATCCCACATCGGTTGGGAATGAGAACAAATCCTGCGTATTATGGGGTGGAAACCTTCCATATCATGACGCGTTTTAAAACCGTGAGGGGCGGCTCCTAAGAGCGTTCCGACTTCCGACTGCCAAAGCGGACAATATCATGGTACGGTTACACTCGGGTGTTACAATAATGGTAATAATGATGAAGTTTGTTGATCTCCATTGTTGGAGGATCTTGGAATGATGTTCGATTCGTTATCGATTACATGTTTATGCTGGATTCTAATGATACCGACGGTGGTTGCACAACAATAATAATGACTTGATATTGATGGAAGTGGTGGTGATGATGGTAGCTTAATGTTGATGAAGATAAGTTATATTATAATAAGTAGTAATCTCTAATATAATATAGCAAAACGAAATTTGCTTATGTGGTATCCATTGAGAGTAACTTTGCTTATGTGACATTATTTGAGATTTTTTCTTACAATAATAATTTTTTATTTAAACTATGTGTATAAAATATATTATAATAACATTAACTACATATTAGTCCTCTAACATTTAAGAAAATTTTGAAAAATTGATTTTAGTTACATTTTAAACCCTCTATTACTAGGATGTACGTGAGTCGGTTTGTATTTGATATGGTATAAAAATTAAACTTATGGATAAAGTGATAATAATATACAATTAAAGACTTCCGTATTTTTCAAGCACACATAACTTTTTTATACGAAATTATTTAATTAAAAAAACTACACCAAAAAACCATGCATTTAATTATCTTTAATGTGAGTATAATATTGCTATACTAAAAAAAATATTTTAAAAAAAAATTGTCTTCCGATTTTACCATGATTTTGTCTCAAAACTGATTGGAACAGCTCCTGCCCCCCATGAATATCCTTAGAAGCACCAATTGAATGTTATGTTCCCAAGCGTAGTGCGAACATTAAACTAATAATAATAATATTTTAGTTTTTGCTCTTTAAGAACAATTTATTAAAATGCTCTCATGTGCATTACACACAAGAGAACTTATCTGGAAAACTTAACGATCGTTAATTTTAATGTCAAAATTCAACACGTTAATTTAATTAAAGGTGATTCGGTACAAAAATTTAAACAAAATGCGAGAATCCGTAATTATTTGCTCTGTTATAAAGGTCTTATCTATTCACACACCCTAAAATTCTATCCACACACCTGTTTTAAAACCAGGCATCACGGATAGGCCTTGATGCGGTACCTGAGTCACTTTTCTGTCAACGTCAACCGAGGAATGTCGTAAACGAGGTGGAATTCGGTCAAACCTGGACATATGCGCCGCATATATGACCTAGGCGCCGATGATGTTGTTGGCCGCATATATGACCCAGGCGCCACGCCGAGGGCCATGCGCGGCGCATAAGGGTGTTGAAGCGTGATTGACTACTTTCAAGGATGTGTCTGAGATAAAAAGTAACCCGGGCACGATGCCGAGGTTTATGTGCGGCGCCTGAGGGTGTGAGAAATAAAAGCATGGAGTGTGTGAATAGGATATGAGATGTGTGAATAGAATCACCCGTTATAAAATCTAAAAAACTTAATTCGATTGTTTGAGTGGCAAGTCTTTGTAGTTTCTACCTGCAATTGATTGTTTCGTGCTCTGTTTAACCATCATCACCATCTTATCTTGTTCTCCATCTCTCAACCATCAATGGCTATACAACAACATACCATGACACATCTCACCTCCAACACTTTTCACCACTCATCTTCTTTCTTCACCTCCACCATTTCCCCCAAAACCCCTAATTTCTTTCGCTCCAACAATCTCCCCCGAAACACTACTTTTTCAGCTTCTGTTTCCGGCATCTGGGACGCAATTACAGGAGCATCCGATTCATCCCGTCAAGCTCTAATCGCTATTCGACGAGGGATGATCCTCTTCCGCCAGGTTTATTTCTTCCCAATTCAGTCTTCCTTTTTTTTACTGCATTTTCTTAATTTTGTTTTGTGTTTAAGGGTGATGTAGCTGGATCTGTAGCTGAGTTTGATAACGCAATTAAACTTGATCCACGACAAAAGGCTTGTGAGTTTCACTTCCCTTTTGTTATTTGTTTACCACTTCACTTAACTTATTGTTTGTTAACCTGAGACTGATTATAACATTTTGTGTGACTAGATCTTTGGCAAAGAGGGCTTTCACTCTATTACCTTGATAGGTATTTTAATATTGCAAAAGGGGCGGTTTAACGAGCTTTAACTATGATACATGAGACAGTTATTATTATATGGTATATTGGTTTTAAATCGTCTTAATTTCATTTTTTTTTATTTTTACCGTTTTTAACTATCAATTGACTAGTAACGATCTCAACTTTCATCATTTTGGTAGCTGTTATGTTTTTTTCAAATCAAGATTGTGTTTTAAGGTTTTTGATCAGAAGGAGAATACGAGTCGATTGATGTAAAAGTTACCTTGTAACAGTGCTTCAAACAACGAAACGGTGCTTCAATCGGGTGTTTAAACCTGACAATGCTTTAATCGGATGTCAAATTTTCTCGTTTGGGACCGTTTAAAACCAATATGCCTTATTATATTAATCAAAACTAATTTGATGGAGTGGTGAAGCTGTTTTTTGGTGTTCCAAAGGTCTAAGTTCTACTCCCACAATCCTTATTTTCTAGCGATACCAGTCAATGATCTAGTTAATGATAGCAAGACATACATGTTTTACCCACGAGTGAGGGTTCGATCCTCACAACGGTTGCTACACCGGCCTCTGTGGGTTTTCCTTGTTAGCGTCATGTCAAGTTAAATGCACCACGCGACCCCGGTTAAGACAACATATGTGGACCCCGGTTAAGACAACATATGTGGTTACCTGACTTAGAATTGCGTCTATCACATTTTATGAAACTCGCCGTTAAAAAAAGAGCTATTATTACATTATGGTTCACATTGTCTTCCACTATTACTTGACCACATACAAGTGATTTAAAGTTGGTTCCTGCATCAAACAACCATAAGAACCACTTTAACACTTCTATGGTTATGATATGTGATATAACCATGTAATATATCATTGTTAATGTGATATGTACTTATTGGTTTCATCTTATAGTTATAACTATGATCAAATTTCGTAGGTTTGAAGAAGGGGCAGAGCAGTTTAGAATAGATGTAGCGCAAAATCCAAATGATACCGAGGAGTCAATTTGGTGTTTTCTTTGTGAAGCTCAACTGTTTGGAGCTGCAGAAGCTAGAAAACAATTTCTTGAGGTCTATACATTATTGCATTCATAAAAAGCTTGGCTATTTTGTCAGTCAAACTTTTGTTATTCGCTTTGCAATCTTTTCCAGGTTGGTAGAGATCCGAGACCGGTGATGAGAGAGGCTTATAACATGTTCAAAGATGGTGGTGACCCTGAAAAGGTACATATTAGTTTAAGCTATTTTGGTGTTTTGTTTGAAAGATTATGTTGTTTATGACAGTTGGTTTCTTGTGACCAGCTTGTTGATGCGTTTTCTAAAGGTCGAGAAAGCGAGTACTTTTATGCTTCCTTGTATGCTGGCCTTTATTATGAATCTCAGGTATGTCATATGAAATATCTGCATTTGTTATTCTTGTGCATGTGCTTAATAATTTGCGTCAAATTTATGATATTTGACGTGCTAAGTGCAGAATGAAGCTGACAAGGCGAAAGTTCATGTGATTGCTTCATGTAAATCGCCTTACGGGCAAAGGTATGATGTCGTCAATTCGTCATAAAGATCCTTAGCTTGGGCCTCAACTAAAGCATAAAAAAAGTTTGCTGATTTTGATAAGTTATTGTTGTGTTTTATTTTGCAGGTCTGATGATTATATGGCTTCGTTAGCTAAGGTCCATTGCGTATGCCGAAACTGGGAGTTGTAATACTTGAACATCAAATGCATATATATAAGAAGAGTAAATTGGTTATGTCAGCTATTAAAAGGTGTAAATAACCTTAAAAGATATTGTTAAGCCTTATTTTTTATTTTTGATAACCATGAGGACCCGTCACTAGAATAATACTAATGGTCATGCTGATATCTTTCTTTTTTGGGAAAGGGGATGGAACCCTGGCAAATGTTATCAATAGGACCGGGTGTTAGAACAACGATCGGCACTACAATTGAATACTGGATTATTATCCAAGATTGATTATATGATTGAAGATTTAAAGAAACAAGTGAAAATATATTGCATTGAACTTTGCTATCTATTTATAGTTTTCCTATATATGGTTCGGTACTTTTTCATCCTTCTAGTATGTCTTGCGCTTCTTCCTTCCATATGTCAACATTTTGCTCTTCCTCTTTGATTCTTTGTAAGCATCGATCATCAAAAAGTACTGCACCTCATCAAGACTCCCTAGTCTATTTGTATGAATTTATTTAAATACATGTAAACTAATAACGATTACATCTTAAAATAAAAAGTACAGCACCTCATCAACTTCCATTAAAATTTTTATATAAAGACTTACACTTGTAGGAATTTCATACACTTTCATTTTCTACCTTATCTCCTCTCTATTTCTTCCCCTCGCCTTCTTTGTAAACCAAATCTCTGATTCACAACTTCAAGTTTTCCCCCGATCTGAATCTGCGATTAACATCTAAACGATCCACTACATAAAGAACAAGAATCAAATCATGTTTGTTTACGAAGGTAATTAAACGTTTCTTATCCCAAACCCCCCTTTTTTAATCGAATTTATTGTTCATCTTCATTTTGTGTATGAATTCAATTATTACAATGGCTGATAAAGTGAAGTGTAATATGCAGTTGTGTTATTCTAAGTTAAAAGAGTCATAATTACAAAAATTAATAAAGAAGTATGACATTCCGACTGATCTTCATCCGCCGCTATTCCGGCAAAAACCTCTGTATATCCTTTTCATACGCGCAAGAACCCTTTGTATACACATCTATTTAAAACTGTCAACTTTAGAATACCCTTTTACTCGTTTTTTAATAAAAACCCTTCTGTACTATGGTATCCATATATCTCAATGTGCTCCTCTAGCAATGTTATGGCATGATAGGTTAGGACATATCAGTGATCAAGGGTTGGGTGAGTTGAAGAAATAACAAGTCATCACTGATATAGAAGGCGATTTACAGTTTTGTGAACATTGTGTGTTGGGTAAAGCTGCAAGGGTTAAATTTGGCAGGGGAAAACATATATCTAAGGAAGTTTTAGAATATGTTCATGCTGATGTATGGGGTCCTGTCAGAACTTCTTCTGTAGGTGGAGCTAGATACTTTCTTTCTATTATTGATGATCATTCAAGGAGAGTTTGGGTGTTTATACTCAAAACTAATGATGAAGTGTTTGATAGATTTAAAGAGTGGAAACAACTGGTTGAATTACAAACTGGAAAGAAAGTTAAAGGGCTTAGAACAGATAATGGCATGGAATTTTGTGGTAATGTCTTTAATCAGTTTTGTAAAGCACAGGGCATTAAGAGACATTTGATTGTACCTGGTACCCGCCAACAAAATGGATTGGCTGAAAGAATGAATAGAACATTGCTCAATAAGGTTAGATGTATGCTCTCTAGATCTGGTATGCCTAAAATGTTCTGGGCTGAGGCTGTCACAACTGCTGCCTATTTAGTTAATAGATCTCCTTCATTAGCCATAGATATGAAAACTCTAATGGAACTGTGGACTGGAGTTCAACCTGATTTAAGTGATTTGGGGGTATTTGGTTTAATTGTTTATTCACATATTAATCAAAACAAACTTGAACCTAGGGCTAAAAATGTATAATGTTAGGCTATCTTGAGGGTGTTAAAGCATATAGACTATGGAGATTGGGAAATGGCAAGCCAAAGATCATAGTCAGTCGAAATGTGGTGTGTAGAGAGGATGTGTTTTACAAAGATACCTTGTGTAATCTCAAACAGACATCTATGTCAGATGGAAAAGGTGGTGTCTCCATTGAGGTGGAGTATGATGAGTTAGGGGAAAATGTTCCTGAACTTAGCAAGGGAAGTTTTCAAAGTGATGCATCGTCAAAACAGCCAGAGACTATACCTGTTAAAGATGTGCCTGCATCCAGTATTGTAAAGACAAAAGGAAAGAGAACACAAGTCAAGCCTACAAAATTTAGAAATGAAGATGACTTGACTACTTTTGTTTTTACTGCAGCAGAGATGGAGAGTATGATTGAACCTCTGTCATATAAAGAAGCCTTAGAGTCTGCTGAAAAGGATAAATGGTTGCAGGCTATGACAGAGGAAATGGAATCCATATATCAAAATAAGACTTGGAAGTTAGTGGATAGACCAACAGATAAAAGGGTAGTCGATTGCAAATGGTTGTATAAAATCAAGGATGGTTTGACAGAGTTTGATCCACCAAGGTTTAAAGCCAGATTAGTTGCCAGGGGGTTTACTCAGGTTGCTGGTGTAGACTACAATGAAGTGTTTTCTCCAGTGGTTAAGCACTTATCAATCAGAATTATTCTTTCATTGGTTGCATCAAAGGGCTATGAACTTGAACAGCTAGATGTCAAAACTGCTTTCCTACATGGCAGTCTTGATGAGATGATCTATATGAAACAACCAATGGGCTTTGAAGAACCTGGTAAAGAAGAACAAGTGTGTTTGCTTAATAGGTCACTCTATGGATTGAAACAGTCACCCAGATGCTGGTATCGAAGGTTTGATGAAGTCATGATTGAAAATGGATTCAACAGAAACAGATATGACAGCTGTGTTTACTTAAAGGAATATGAAACATGCAAGTTTATCTACTTATTGTTATATGTGGATGACATGCTTGTTTGTTGTGAAGACAAAGCTGAAATAGAGGCTACTAAGGGGCTGCTCATGAAGGTTTTTGATATGAAAGATCTTGGTGCAGCTAAAAAGATCTTGGGAATGGAAATAGTTAGAGATAGAATTAAAAGTAAGTTGTTTTTGCATCAAAAGACTTACATTAATAAAATCTTGAGTAACTATTCTATGCAAGATTGCAAGTCTGTCAAAACTCCTTTGGCACGACATTTTAAACTTTCTGGTAGAGATTCACCATAAACTGAAGAAGAAAGATGTCTGATGCAAAAGGTTCCTTATGCTAATCTTGTTGGTAGTTTTATGTATCTCATGGTATGCACTTGTCCAGATATAAGCTATGCTGTCAGTTTAGTAAGCAAGTGTATTGCAGATCCTGGTAGAATGCATTGGGAGGCTGCTAAGTGGTTATTGAGATACTTAAAGGGAACTCAGGATATTGGGTTGGTGTTTGGAAATGATCATGGTTTAGAAAATCTGGTACAAGGTTATGTAGATTCAGATTTTGCTAAGGATCTTGATAGAGGAAGGTCATTGACTGGTTATGTGTTTCAAGTTTATGGTGGTACAGTTAGTTGGAAGGCCACTTTACAAAAGGTTGTTGCTTTGTCAACAACTGAGACAGAATACATAGCATTAACTAAAGCAGTTAAAGAAGCACTTTGGTTGAAAGGTTTTGTATTGGAAATGGGGATAAATATTGATGCTGCAGTTGTGTTATGTGATAACCAAGGTGCAGTTTGTCTTTCTAAAGATAGCAAGTATCATGACAGGACCAAACATATTGATGTGCAATTTCATTGGATTAGAGATGTGGTTAATGACAAGAAGGTTTTTGTTGAAAAGGTTGATACAGAAGACAATGCAGCTGATGTTTTGACCAAGGTGCTGACAGGGAATAAGTTTGACAAATGTTTAAAGATTTTGAATGTTGGGTCAAATGGTTGATATGCACTAAGGTGGAGATTATGAACTAATAGTGCAATATATCAACATTATAATTGTTCAGGGTATAAAGTGTAACTAATCAATTCTTTTGGTTGTTAGTAGTTAATAATTGGTTAGTTAGTTGTTAATAGTTGTTGATGATCTTGACCTGTATATAAGTCAACTTCATCTTCATCTGTATGTGAAATTTTTCCTTGTAATCATTTTCATTTCATAATTCAAATAAATCATTAGTAGTAGTTGTTGATTGAAGGTCGAATTGAGGAATTATCTTCTACAAAGTCTCCCTTATATACGAAGTAAAAAAGACATTTCTTCCACTCTTTTAATATGCGAGTGAATAAAAATGTTAACCTATATGATAACCTAGATAAAATAGTGAAAGAAATGGAGTTTTAACCCCTTAAATGCAGGGCGCATGACAGAGATTCCACAAAAAGATAGATGGAATTAATGTTCGGAATCATTTCAATTAGAAAATAAAATCATAAGGACCAAAACTATTAAGATGTGTTGAAACTACTAATGATATCAAAACAAAAAAACCAAAACTACATGATTTCTAGTTTTAAGGTATTTTCTTGTGTTTCACTATTTTATCACTGCATAACTTTTTATTTACTATTATCAAATCACAATCTGGAAGTCGTTTCTTGAGAAATATTCAGACCGATTGTATGTACATGATGGTATGATCATTCGAGTCACAACATAAATTAAGGATCACCCAGATTTCCTTATAAAGTTTGTTATTTGATTTATTAATAATTAACGTACACCTAAAATACATACTCAAGTAAAAAGTTTTGAAGTTGCATTATGTTGACTAAATAATAAATAAGTGATTTTGGTGGTAAAGTTTTTTATTCGTCACTTTTAACAAATTATCTTGTATGATAATATATCGTTTTATTAGGTTTGAGTGTTTGGCTATTTTTCGATTTCATTTTTTACTACCAAGTAGTATTGTAACGTTGTTGCTTGTCGCGACAGTCGAGTTTTAATTGTGTGTGATGGTGGCTCATCACGTTTATAAGTGTTATACACGTTATATTCATTATAAAGCTTTTTTTTCAACTATATTACGTCATGTGACAGGTGGGTGGGTCTAATTACGGGTCCCACTACACCGACCTTTTATTTGTATCTTATGGGCTGTTTGTTTCACCTTTTAATGGTTCAGTTCAGTGCTTAATCATTCAAATTTAGCATCCAGAGCGTTTGTTTCATAAAAAAAGAGTCTCTGAATGGTTCAGTTAAGTGCTGTATAGTTAAGAAACAAAGAGATGTTGAATGGAGCTGAATAGATCATATACCATCTTTACTCTCATCTGCAGTTGTACCTTAACATCCCTCCCATTGATAGAGCTTCTTAATGGTTCAGACATCTTAATCATTCAACACTTAATGGGTTAGAGCCTACAGGATTGATTGACCCAAACCCAACCTAAAAAAAATATATGAAATCTAATCAATCAATATTCAAACTAACATAGTTGTATGTCGGATGCTTGGGCGGATCAATATGCTATGAAGCCATTGGGCCTAGGATCCACTCAAATTTATCTCGTCATTAGATTTTTTTGGTTTTATTAAACTAAATTGTGCTAATTAGTTTTAGAACGAATCATTTTGACCCGACTTGAATTTATCAACCAATTTTATGCAATTATGCCGCCCCTCATAAAAAGACCTGAATCCGTCACTCGTCACATATGTATGTTAACCCGATTGACATGTGGTTCAAGTCTTGTTAAACATTGCCGGCCTTACTTTTAATAGTGTATTTTATTTAGAAACAGACTTATTTCATAAAATTTTTTACAGTATTTATAACGTCAAATTTGAAAACTTCAAATAAAAGTATTACTTATTGTATTGTAGGAAAGAACCTGAGAAAAATCAATGATACACATCTCTAATATAATAAAGCAAAATCAATTTTGCTTAGGTGTCATGGTTTGAAGACATCTATGCTTATGTGTCATTTTTTGATAATTTTTCTCATAATAATAGTTTTATATTCAAAATATTTATGTATATATCTATAATAATATTTTATTAATAACACTAATTACGTTTTAACCTCCTAATATTTAGTAGAATCTTAAAAAATTTAAAAATATTTATATTTTCAACCCTCTCATGCTAGGATATGCATTAGTCAGTTTATATTTGATAAGATATAAAAATGAAAGTTTAGGATAAAGTTGATAATTGACAACAATTAAATGCATCAATATTTTATAAGTATATATAACATTTTTTATACGAAATCATATTTAAAAAAAATTACACCATAAAATCAAACATTTAATTCTATTTAATTTGAGTATAATATTGACATACTAAATGAATAATTTTTTAAACAAATATTGTGTTCCGGTTTTACCATGGTTTTGTCTCAAAACTAATTATAATCGTTTATGTCCTCATGAATATCCTTAAAATCACCACTTAGGTGTTGTTTTCTCAAGCATAACGCTCCTTTCATTAAGACTGTAAGACACATGGGCTATTTCGAGTCAAATACTACCCGCATATATTTTTTTCTAATAATCAAATTTATTTTCTATTGTAATTATCTACTTACTTTATAAGTAATCATATAAGTAGTCAGATTTTTGTGACACTCCGACCCATACGAGAATAAAAAGACTTAAAAAAAATTATTATTCTACGCGATACGCGCAAGGGAAGGCGTGGCATGCGCGTATCGCCTAGCGCAACCAAACCCGGGTACGCGAGATTGTGGGCGGTCGTGGTTTCTGGCAAAAACCACCTCCCCTACGCGATGCGCGCATGGGGAGGCCTACTCTGCGCGTATCGCGTGGAGTAGGATTTCCAGCTATAAAAGGGGGCCGACCCCCCCCCCCCTTCACTCTTGCACCTCTCCACTCTCTCTCTAGCTTTATCTCTCTAGAAATCCGGCCCGAAACGCCCGGTGAAGTTCCGACGAAGTTCCGGTGGGTTTCCGACTAGTTTATATTATATATGATAATATTAACACATGAGTAATATTAAATATAAACGAATATAAAGCACATTTATATCTTAACGAATTAACACAAGAGGAAAGGAAGGATCAAATACAAAATAGATTTTGCCTAAAAAATATGAGAAATGTCTTGAATCACACAAAAACCGGGTCAAACAAACTCCGATTAGTGTCATTCAAGCGGCGTTAGAAACGTCTCGTTGAACTTGACCATCTTAGCTTATAGGGTTTAGCATTTAAGGTTTAGTTTTAAGTTTAGGGGAGGGGTGGGGGTTTAGGTCTCTTTGTGAGTGAGGTGAGGTGATTGGTTTTAGGTTTTGGGAAGGTGGGGTGGGGGGGTTCAAGTTTGTGTTCGTTTTTGTATTTGTGTTCGTTTTTGTAACTATGTGTGTATATAGGGGTTTATCGGCCCTCTTAGAATGTCCTGTGACATAATCGTCAAATACAGAGGAGTGGGGTTTGAACTAATCCATACATTCACGGATCAGCTAAAACCCTGGGTTGGACGCCTCGAATCATCATTTTGGGCTAGCCTAACCAATGTGCAAGAACCAAATGGAGATCGAATCATCATTTTGGGCTAGCCTAACCAATGTGCACTAGTTCGCTTCACTCTCACAACCTTAATAAGTCAACAACCAACGGCTTGTAGCTTAACGTGCGCTTACGTAAAAACGTTAATGATACATGCCTAGAAGTCTAGGACTATGTAGATCTATGCCACCAAGTAGGGACGACAATTTCTGATAACATGACACGACACAAAATTAATAGGTTTCGTTTTTGACTTTAACATGTGCCGTGTCATTATAGGTTAACATGATAAAGACAAATTAATTATCGTGTCTTAACATGTTAAAGATCTGTTAATACAATAAGTCACATGCTAATATTTATTTAAAAGAAAAGTTATAAGAGAACAGAGGTAGATAAGAACTTTAATGGAGATTAATAGATAAATCAAAGACTCATATGGGCTTTGATAGACTTTTAATAACTTTTGCATATTCGTTTATCAAGTATTATTATGGTTAAATACTGTTATATTAACTTTTGTTGTGTGGCTTAAGAATTATCATGTCAAGTCATTTAATATAACACTTATGAATTTTTTTAGAAATATTATTTTATTTAAAAAATGGGTTCTTATCATGTAATGTCGTGTAACACGATTTTTTTTCGTATTCTTGTTTACAAAAAATTGACACAATAAGTTATCGTGTCGTGTTGGTGTCTAGTCTTATGGTGTTCGTGTTTTATCGTGTCGTGTCTGATACGATATGCAGCCCCACCACCAAGCCCAAACACGATTGTTAACCAAAATATAATTTTTTCCAAGAAATATTTAAGAATAAAACTCTATTTAAATTATATTAACGGAAAATAATGTTTTCAACAAATACTTAGCATTATCCAAAATATTAGAAAAAGAAAAAACACATGAAAAACATAATAAGAAAAAGGAAATTATCCATTAATATTTTGTTCCAGCTTTCCTACAGCTAGATTTGAGGGGACCATTTTAGATGGACTGTATGTCACCAAACAAATCACATGCCTGCTTGGCCCCACTTACAAACCCAAATTTCTACCAAATCAGCGCCTTTCTAACACAATTTTTATAAAATCATATTTTAAGGAGTAAACTGCAGTTTTGGTCCATGTGTTTTGATATCATTAACAGTTTTGGTCCCATCTTAACAGTTTTGGTCCCTGTGTTTTTAACTTTTAACAGTTTTGGTCCCGAACACTAACTCCATCCAATTTTTCGTTAAGTCTCTCTCATATGCGGAGTAAAAATGTTATTTCTCTCGCTTTTTTTGACAAACGACTAAATAAAAATGTTAACCTACATGATGACTTAGATAAAAAAGGAGGGAGAAATGACATTTTTACCCTTTAGATGTGGGGCGCGTGTAAGAGACTTAACGGAAAATTGGATGAAGTTAGTGTTCGGGACCAAAACTGTTAAAAAATAAAAACACAGGGACCAAAACTGTTAAGGTGGGACCAAAACTGTTAATGGTATCAAAACACAAGGACTAAAACTGCAGTTTACTCTATTTTAAGAGTAACTTAAAAAATTATCTCAGGTAATTCTTACTTAGAACTTATCTTTTTATAATGATTTGCTGTTAAAGTTAACTTAACGTCGTTAATTTGTTCTTGAATTTCTGACCGATGTTTTAGTGCTTTTGATCGAGAGAACGATACGAGTCTACTAATGTAAAACTTATCTTGACACGATCCTCCAAACGACCAAAAGGTCTTCAATTGGGTCTTTAAATCTATCGATGGTTAAATAAGATGTTAAAATTTATTTTAGAGCACCGACTCAAGGTAAATGTTACATCAATAAACTCGTATCCTTCTCCTGATCACAAGCCTTCAAACATTTGTCTGAAATTCGAAAAAAAATTAATGGCGTTAAGTTAACTTTAACGGCGGACCATTATATGAAATTAAGTTACAAGTTGGGATTGTCACATGAAACTTTTTAAGTTAAAATTAGTATTGGTCAATATAGAAAAGTTTGAATTATTAAAATTTAATATTAAAAAAAAACTAACGTGTAATTTATGATACTCTTTGATTGATAATTCAAAATATTTGGTTATTCTTTTCCCACTACTAATTTGCCCCCATGCAGGATCGAAATTCTTTTCCCACTACATTTCGTGGCATGAGTGTTTCTCCTCTTGTGTTATGTAGCGTAACTTTGGTTATTATCAGTTTAGTCCGTTTAAAACTATAAAGGCAATATTGAAACATGTCCTTGTAATATCAATATAGGCAATGGCGTTTTTTGTTTATAATTGGTTCGGTATTGTTTTGGTACTATTAAAAAAAAGGTTATTGGATTTAAACACCCTTAATTATTGGTCATTGGTCGTTATCACCTCCAAGTATCACTTTAGCCAATAACACTCCCAACTAAATACTTTGGTGTCCGTATCACCAAAAGTTAACCAAATCACTAACGCCATTAAGTTTTGCTGACGTAGCACGGTGACATGTCCTATCTCTCCTTACGTGGCACGGTGATGTCGCCCAATGATCAATAGTTAAGGGTGTTTAAATCCAATAAGGCGATAACCCATTATTTATCTATATTTAACTAAGAATTGACCTGTGTCACGTGATGCGACGACCAGGTTCTAGTTAGTGCATATGTCGTGTCATATTTGTGACTTCGTTACATGTGTTATGTTATTGATTATCTCTTGCACGTTATGGTGTAATATTATGTCTTGTACCTTGCAACGTAATGCCGTCAAAGTAATTAAAAAAACTAACTAAAACAAAAGAATATACAAAGAAAAAAAAGTTTAAAAAGAAGAAAAAAACAAAAATATCCAGCCCTCGTGTAGATGTTCCATGCACATCATGACCACTTGATCCAATATGACACTGTTAACTAGGATTTTTTTTGTACAATATAATGGTATAAATAAATTTCCGCTTTTATGATGTTTATGGATTAAATGTTGTGTTAATTCTGCCCAGTCATCAATTTTATTAAATAGGTCGCTTACTTGGAAGTTCACTTGAAAAGAGGATCGAGACAGGGCGACCCCCTTTCTCGCTTTTTGTTCTTGCTGGTGATGGAAGCGTTTAATTACTTTGACACGTTACATTGCAAGGTACGAGGCATTATACTACACCAGAACGTGCAAGAGATAATCAATACGTAACGCATGTAACGAAGTCACAAATATGACACGACATATGCACCAACTAAAACCCGGTCGTCGCATCACGTGACACAGGTCAATTCCTAGTTAAATATAGATAAATAATGGGTTATTGCCTTATTGGATTTTAACACCCTTAACTATTGATCATTGGCCGCCATCACCGTGCCACGTAAGGAGAGATAGGACACGTCACCGTGCCACGTCAGCAAAACTTAACGGAGTTAGTGATTTGGTTAACTTTTGATGATACGGACACCAAAGTATTTAGTTGGGAGTGTTATTGGCCAAAGTGATACTTGGAGGTGACAACGGCCAATGACTAATAGTTGGGGGTGTTTAAATCCAATAACCCTAAAAAAAATTATACTCGTTAAGATAGAGTTTTAATCTGTAACATTTTATCAACTTGTTACATAATTGGAGATTATCTGGAATTTATTGGGTTAGTCATTTGATACAAAATCAAAAGTTAGCTTCCTTTGTTCCAAATGAGATTATGACTAGTGATTTGACTACGCGTCTAAAGTAACTGAAGTTGGGTATTGTTAAAGGCACACCACTTTCAATCTAGCTTGACATTTAAACGCAGACTATTTGTCGAGTTTTGTTTTAAGTTTACTAGTTTCAGATTGAGATAAAACTAATATTTCGGAGAAAAGGTTTACTTCGACATTTGATAAAGTGTCATTTTCAAGAGTTCAGTTTTAGCCAAGGCTTCATTGAGTTTTTTTAGAAAAAACAACTTCATTTATCTTAAGTTCATTGTTCATAACCTTTAGTTATTTTATACTTTGTTGAAGAAATTTGTTAAGTCGATAAACCTCCAAAAGACAAAATCTTACAAGGAATAGAGCACATATCTTCAACAAACTCATAAAGAAGACCCATTACAATTCGTTCAGCAGTAAGGGCCTTTTGACGGTTGTAGACCTTTGGTGTTTTTTCTACTCTCAGCTTCCAATTGGTTCATCTCTTTTGCCTTAATCTTCCCATCTTCATTAGAACCATCATTTCAATTTTTCTTTGTACTTTCAGCACCATCGACTTGACCACCAAAACCATTCTTAGTTTCATAGTTTTTCTTGGTTTCACGTGCTTCATTACAAGTCTTAGATTAACTTTCAACCATCTTAGCCAATAAGACGTGATTGATCTCTTCTTCAGTTTTAGCTAGTTCATCACTCCAATCAAAATGAGTAAGAAGTGTTTCTTTCTTTGAGCTCTCACCTTTGTCACTGATTGAAGTGATCTTGGATGCAATGGTAATAAACTTAGTGATGGTCGGAGATGGACATTCTCTCTTGGAGTGACCCAAATGCATGGAATTGTAGAACTTGAGTTTAGATTTGTCAAAACCAACCCTTGAATTCTGATTTCCAAAGTTCTTTCTCTCAGTTCATTCCATAAATCTTTTTGGCTCTCATAGTGAGCATTGCCATTTGCAATTGAAGGTCCATGTTCTCCATGTTGTTCGGATTAACCTGACACATGTCTTCAGCTGTCATTCGTTTTCCTTTTAACTCTCCTGCCAACAAGGCTTCATAACTATGAGCGAATAAAGCAAAGAGAGCCATGCTTTCTGAAGGAACTTGAGGAATTGTAGTTGGAGTTGTTGGACTTTATATACCAAATTTTGAACCACTTGAACTTCTAATTAAACCATTGACTAAACCTTTGTCTCCTAAACCACTAACTAGTGTGCTAGTAACTAAAGATATGAGAGCTGCATTTGGAATATTCGTTTTAGCTGGATACATTGCCTGATTGAACTCTCTCCTTTTTTATATCCATCACGAATAACTTTAGTTTGTTGATGACGTCCATCAGCTTGTAATCTAGAAATGCTCTTTCTTGTTTCATCATCCTGACTTGAAGACTCCATTCTGATGGAAGAGGGACAAGAAGATTTTGCTCATGCTCATGGTTGGTTAGCTTGTCATCGTATTTCTTCAGATTACTAGTAATAGTAGTGAGAAATTGGTTGGTGAGATCAGATAGATTTTCTTTCTTCTATCCAACGAATGCATTGAATTCCTTTTGAACTTTACTGCCTTTGTCTTTTGCCATATCATCATTCCCATCATAAAACTCATACAAGGCGTCATAAAATCATTTGACATTTGTATGCCCACCGAACCAGTTATTGATTAAAGCAGAAAGACAAAGAACCAGTGCACCAAGAGCTTTGTGGTCACGATCAATCATCTTTAATTCTTTTTAGTGAAAGTTCAGGGTCAATGTTGTCACTTGTCAACAAGCAGATTTCCTACATTTTTCATAGGTGTGACACCCCTCCCGGTGGCGGAAACACCGGGTTGTCATAGAAATTGGATATCAATAGTAAAAAAAAGCACATGGTAATTATTTATTAAGTCTAATAATGATTAATAAGTTTGGAACATGAGTCTTAATTGGAAATGATAAAAAGTAGTAAAACTGAAACAGTAAATGCAATTGTCTTATTTAATTTAACTAGGTCGAAGGCAATCATATGTCTTGCAAAAGCAGCAAAACAATATCAAGCACCACCTAAAATATGTGAAAATAAAATTAGCTATTGAAAGCAAGTGAGTAAAACCACAAATTGTAAATAATAGTATGAAAATCCGAGATCATCATAATATGCTGCGCAAGCTTATGTGTATAGTCATTTCGTAAATATTACTCAACCATGACCATAAAAACGTACATAGAAACATCAACCATAGACCCCGTAAGGTAACCTTTAGCAACAAGTCATGAGGAACCACTCATGTTACAATTAGTGGTAACTGTCATTTAACCGTCTCGATGTGTAAGTTATCAAAAATTGTTTTAGTATTGAAGAGACATAGTAGCATAGCAACAAACATCACAGTATAGCAACTAGTAACCATTTTATAGAATCAAACATATAGAATTGTCGGGTTTAAATCACCTATCGTTGTTGTAAAGTGTAGGTGGGTTTGTCAGACCATTAGCGCTAACATTGTACAGTGGAAATTACATAGCAATAAACTACTTTAAACTACCACATAAGATTGCATCTTGTCGCGAGTCAAGACTAACACATTTTATGATCTCTTTTAGAAAACAAATTGGAAAATAAAAACATTGTATAGTATTTGAACACATATTTCAGCCTCAAAACGTAAAAGTAAAAAGGGGAGTGAATTTACTCACCTTGATACTCGGCTCGAAATAAATAGCAAACTAATTAGATAGAAACTAAGGATTTCCCAAATACTGAATTACCTAAGTAAATGAGAATCCTAACTTAGTAAAACATATAGTATAGAAAACTAGAATAGAAACAATAGGAATATAAGGAAATTAGAATTCTAGGGTTTCGAATTTGGGGTTTTTCGATAAATGATTAAATTATAGAAATATACTTAGTCATAGTGGCAGAAAAATAGTAATAGAAGTAACCATAATTTTGATAACCAATAACAATTCAAGTAATATAGTTCTTTAACGAAAACTACCCTTTTTTTTAACGTCACAAAAATATATCATATATCTTGAAATGCTTAAAAACATGCACTAAATTTCCAAACTATAAAAAGTCCGGCCATTTTTTATAAACTATTATTTATAAACTTGTATGTGTTTTATAGCATTAAAAGTATTTTGAAAGTATTTATTAAAGTAAAATTTATAAAGTTTGATTTTTATAAAAATCATCAATTTATATCATTATAAGATTTTTATCATTTTTACAACATATAGGATTTAGTATTAGTATTAGATTAGTAAAAAAAGTTAACAATGTTGTTAAAACAAAAGATGGGAACATATACATGTCCATGGTTTCGAACCAGGGACCTCACAATCACAAGAAAACTACTTACACCAGCCGCACTAATATCTTGTTTTGTTTAAAAATCAAACACAAATGGTTTTAACATATCTCAACATAAAATCCCCAAATCACATAAACCCTAGAAACTAGAATCCTACAATTGAACACGAATTCAATAACCAAACAACAAGTAATTATAGGGCTCTTAATCAGGACTTGATGATGATCATTTTAACATAAAGAACTTACGTGATCACAGATGAATCGGATAGAATCGGATGAAGAGCAGGTTGAACAGAGGCGACGATCAAAAATTAAGTTCTTAGATGATTTTGATTGAAATTTCTTATCCAGAGAGTGAGAACGACCTCGCATGAGTGTTTTACGATAACTGAATTAGATTAATTTGATTGAAAACCAATCGAACGGTTCCGAGATTGATTACAAAATAAGTTGGATTAATTGGTGTTTAATTTGGAGATTAAAACTTAATTAAATGTTGCAAATAGATTCTAAATGTTGTGATAATCGTTTTTATTAAACCAATTTACTGATTGTGAGCGTTTTGTAACGATTGAGATTTATGGGTGTATGATTACGGTTTAGAAAACAATTTAGATGATTTATTCGATGATTATGCGATGGTTTAAGAAAGGTAATGGGTTCGAAAAGAGCAGATGGTCATCTCGCCGGAAGTTTAAGGCTTAGAATCGCATGTTTACATCTCGCCGGAAGTTTAAGGCGCCGAATTGACGGGCTTTTGGGGGGGGGGGGGGATGGGGAAGGTTTGGGTTTTGAAAATTACAATTCCGGTCACTCGGGTTATGTTTTGTTTCAGCTTTGGTTTATAACTTGTGATTTTAGTTTGATAAATTACATTTTTAGCCTAAAGTTAGTTTATAAATTATTTTAACTAACTAACTTAACCAAACTGAAACGTAACGTTTATATAATTGACGTTTTTATATATTTTGCTCATTTTTGACGTTGGAATGTTATATTTAGACTTGAAAACAATTATCTTTAGTAATTTTTATAAAATACAATTTGTATATTTTTTTAGATTTATATATATTATCAATATTAATTAAATAGCATACTTAGATATTAATTCGATCGTTTTATTAAGGCGATATAATATAAAATTCGACATATTTGTTCATATTAATAACGAAGCGTTAAAATTTTGAGATATTAAATACGAATATAAATAAAAGATAGATAGATGGATTCAGGTTCGAGTCAGGCATTCGGGTTCGGGTTTGGGACAGATGTCACAATAGGTGTGTGTGGTCCGTTGACAACTGAATCCCATTGATTGTAATCGATCTATAAGTATAATGCCTTAAGGCGGGTTTTCCAATTCTCAAAACCATCTCCGTTAATCAACATCGGTGGTCTATTTGGCCCACCACCATCCAAATCAGCTAAGGTAAGAGAAATATTCTTCCAATTTCCAATCAAGTTAAGGTTAAAATTCAAAAGTTCTTAAATTCTGTCCACAAAATTTGTAAGTTTGCTCGACCATAAATTCAGCAGTAATTTCACTCGACCAGTTGGCCCGGTAATAGTGAATTTTCGTTCAGCGAATATAATTGACAAATTCGCTCCATTAAAAATAATAAAATCACTAAAATTTTTGGCATTATGTTCGATCTCATTTGCGCTCGTAACAGTGAACCTTCACTCAAATATATTCGCTCGATTGCAGACACCCGAATGACCACCCGATGAACAAATAAATTCGTTGATTAAAGATGTACACACAATTAAGTCCGCCCAATGAAAAATAAATTCCCTATTTGAATCTCAAAACCCTCTTTTCAAGTAAAACCTACGGATTTGACCCAAAAATTATCAAAACACAACTGATTGTAGATCTGATGACCCCAAAAGTTTTCCTACCACTAATCACACATATTTCAATCAAATTCCATTGAAATTGACACAAAATAGATTTGAAAATGACAAAAGGATAAATCCAAAAGCTTGCGAAAATGACCAAAGTCAAGAGCTTTTAGGCTATGATACTATATTGTTGGTCATTGTGATTTGTATTCATGCTTTTGATTGTTTAGATCTAACCATATCTAAAAGTTATCAATTGGTTTGATAACTTGTAAACATCAAATGATCAAAAGAATAGGAAACTATAAATAAACCCATTTCTGCAATAAAAAAGGTGTAATAATGCTTAAAAAGTAAGAAATAAACTCCTAAAAATTAACAAAAGATTCAGATCTCATTCAAGTATGGTAACATTACAATTCCAAGAGATAAAAAAACTCTGAGGATTCGGTCTTCTATTCATAGGTACATAGAAGACAAATTCGCTCACAATTTTGCTTGGGCAAATGTACTAAATTCGCTACATCGAATATATTAAATTCGTTAAGCCTAGATTTTCAATAATAAACAAAGTTAAAACTAACCACTACATTATAACTAGTCTATTACAAATGTAAGTTACAACTAGGTGAATGTCATCCTACTACTGATCATCATATACTATTACATCTTTACTTATGTGCAGATTAAGTTGAAAAATTTAAAGTTTGCAATGGATCATATTATTTGTGCATTCCTTAATCCAGATCATCCCAAGGCAAAAATCATAAAGACATAATCAACTTCCTTAACAGATTCCTTAACAGATGAAGATTGAGACATGCCTTATCTCCACCTGAAATCATAGAAAATCATATAAGGGGTTTCTTGGACATAGCAACAGAGGTGAATAATATAATTGAAGGAAACATTTTAGGAAATGGATTAGTGCTATCTGAAGAGCTGATAAGGAGAGTGTTGCAGTTTGATGACATTTAAGTAGATGCACGATACTCTTCTCTAAAAGATACATTGTATATGTACTTTGAAGAATGAGATATGATTGAACTTTTTGAGATAACTAACTAGTAAAGGCCCATTTCAATGTACAATGGAGGTTCCCAATCATACTTTCTTAAAGTGCATGACCAACAGGAAGAGAACATGGGACAATATATCATATTATATAGCATCTGCAGTTATAAGGGTTGTTACAGGAAGGCCCTTTAACTATGCTAAATACATTCTTAAGAGAATGAGGTGCAGCATAACTAGAGGAAAATGATTGACTAACAACTACCTTATATACCCAAGGTTTTTACAATGCCTAATCGATGATCAATTCCCTGGTATACCTAGTGATTTACCTATATTGCTACAAATTAAGTTGAGACCATAAGTGTTCAACAAGATCAAGAGCAAGGTTTATAGAGGTGAAACGTCTCCATTATTGAATTACATGCTACATAAAGATGTAGATGCACATCCATTGTTGTTGGTTGATCCACCATAACAAGAGAATTCAAAGGAAGAACATGATGAAGAGAATAAGCTGCCAAATGCAAAAGAGGATGAACCTTTAAAGAAATATACAGGTTTGTACAAAGGCGATACGAATTGTGCCTTGTTCTTAAAGCTCAATCATACATAATTGAAAGATCTATTAAGCAAGAAAGCATCGGGACTAGTCCAAAACTTCAGCATAATTTAGCAGCTGATCACACTGCTAGTACATGAAAGATTAGATCTTCTCAACCTTCACCTAATCAATCACTCTAAATTGCATAACGGATTAGACTTCGAGATCACTCTAAGAGACTACATGACTAGTAATGAAGAAGTTTAGGCAACAAAAGACAAAACAAGAAAATAAGGACTATCTCAGAAGGCTAAGCGCTAAGAAAAGAAGAGAGATCGGCCAAGAACTTCTATATATGATGTGATTAACATTAGAAAAATAGTCTGATGTGCGTGAAAGTATATATATTTTTAATAAAAAAACTTCACACAAATTTAGTTTTAAAAAGGGTTTTCACCTAATATTACTAAATCACACACTAGAAAATGCAAGTGCACCTATCGGCTAGTAATATAGTAAAAGGTAAGAACCAGATATCAATATGTGGACACGGTAGCTCTCGATACTAAACGTTTGTTAATGTTTGTCCAATCAAGTAGTCAAATTGAGTTTTTCTTTGAATTAAACTAGCAAGTAACAAAAATATTAAACTAAGAGAATTGCTAACTAAGGGAATAAAACTATGGAATGAGATATTATCTAGACTAAGAATCCACTTAAGTTTGATGATGAATAACATTAATCGTGAAGTCAATTTTCTTATAAGTATAACCAGACTCTGATTAAGGATATCTAACTAAAATAATTCTTTGGAAAACTAGAATGATAAACACACCCTATTAACCTAAAATCATAAAATTAAGCTCAATTGATATCTTTTATGTCAAGAAATCCATATGCTAAAATGTCCTAGTTTCATAATTAAAGGAAAACTAGAACGATAAACACATCCTAATCACTAATAATTACATAAAGTAGACAAAATTATGAAATATTCCAACTTATAATTCTTAAACTAAGTCATGAAAATCTAGAGATTGTGGCCACAATTCCAAACCTACACTTCTATATGTTCAAGAAATTATAACATCATAATTATCTTTTCAAACATCTTATGAAATAAAGCATACTTGTCCAATTTTCATGTCATCTAACATTTCATTTATCATTTCTAATCTCATCGCATAAACCATGCAAAATTCATTTATAAGATTTACAAACAAATATCAAGAAGATGGGTTTTCAACATGTCAACTTCCTAACATTCATTAACATCACATGACAATCAAACTTACACAAGCATACAACATCATTGGAAAATCACCATAACTGCATCATGGATCTTGACATAAAAACAACACCAAATACTCAAGTTCCATTTATCATTAAGGCATTATCATCTTAATCTAGATAATATGAGTATTTAGCCGATAAGGCTTACAAAAGTTACAAGAGACATAGTTAAACTAGTTAAAAACATGATTAAACTAACTAGAAATTCAAACCGAAAACAAGCAAGGAGAAGGTAGGATGATTGGTTGATGTTTCTTGAGTCTTCAATGTCTCCAATGGCTTCCAATTGCTTCCAAGGGGTCCAAAAACATTCAAAATCAGTAGTTCTTAGTGCAAAATTTGCTCCAAATACTCAACAACCCGAAATGGATGAGAATAGGCTTTCTATAGCAATATGCAGATGTGCACTACCAGGAGCACAGTCGTGCTCAAGGTAGTGCTGGCAGCTACAGTGTTTTCTTTCTCACTCAGGAATTTCGCAATATCCTTTTTAGCAAAATCTCGATTCTCGTCCTGAGGTGGAGAAGCACGATCGTGCTTAGACCAAGCACGGTCGTGCTTGAGTCAAGGCTTCCGGGACAACCACAGTATGAAAGACATTATCTTTTGACAATCTCGGAAATGGTTTGAGCACAGTCGTGCTTTGACCAACTTTCGCGACACGACCACGTTGCATTGCCTGTGCTTCCGAGTAAACATCCTGAGCATGATCGTGCTTAAGCACGATTGTGCTTAAGCACGATTGTGCTTAAGCACGATTGTGCTCTGACCTATACTTTGTCAATGTAACACCCCGCACCTTAAGGTAATAATTTTATGCATAATAAATATAAGATTATACTTTATATATTGTCATACGAGTAGTTAACGAGCAATGTGGCAAATAGAAATATCAAATATTTAGATGAGTAGTATTATTTTAGGAGACCGTCTAATTATAATGAAATATATATTATATTCAACCATGCATTGTTTTTAATGAAACTTAGGTCGATACGTTTTAGGAGACTGTCTAATTATAATGAAATATATATTATATTCAATCATGCTCGTCCGAACAACAATTTTATAATTTGGTAAAACGCTATATTTTGCAAGTGGGTATAAGAGAAAAATAAGATTTACCTTAAATTAATTACAATAGCATGTTAATAGTTATATAATATGAAAATATAAAGCAATCTAATGTGACGTGTGCGCATGTTATTTGTCAATGTGAGTAACAAGAAAATCAAATTAGTTTCAAGTAAAATATATATAAGCTATTAAGCTGACATACATAAGTCGGTTAAATCAAGATGTATATAACATAGGTTCAGTCACAAATTTATCATCACTTTCAATTATGTCTCGTCTATAATACAAGAGGAATCAAACTCTACAAATAATGTGTATGTCTTAGTAATAACTCAAAATTCAAGATGAGTCTAACCGTCCCATCTTTTATATAATTTATGCTTTGGGACTGTATCCGAGCTATAATATATATGTTATATGAATGACAGTGTCTTTATGTATGTTTATGTTTTATGAATGACGATGATTTATGTATGAGTTTGATGTGAAATTAATTATGAAATAACAGAAGATGATGATAATAATAATAATAATAATATTAATATTAATATTAATAATAATAATAATAATAATAATAATAATTTTATCGTTATTAATTCATCTAAATATTACTGCAAGTATATGCCCACTTTAATAATCAATTAATCATGTAACGTGTTATTATATATATAGTAAACCTAATAAAATTAAATATAATGGAATACAAATCACATTAGTAATTATCATCTCAGTTTAAACCGACTTCACTTCCTTTCAAATTCTCATCAACAAACCTTTTGATGAACCTTACGAGCATTATTATAATCATTGAACAATTCAAACTCACGAGTCATCTCATTGCAATTCAAACTATCTTTGTACATGTTACGGGCAACGATTCCATTGAAACAAACTTATGTTAGTTGAAATATAATATGATCATAGTCGACGATTAAATCATAATTGTTAGTTCTGATTGCAAAGGTCTCTCACCTGAAATATATAAAATGAATTCCAACAAAAACTAAGTCTTAAAAACAATGACTTCTATTACTAATCTTAATTCTCACGAGCATTTCAAGAAATAAAATAAAAACGATTTAGCATACGCACAACAAACAGATAAATAAGGATTTAACTATTGGATGGCATGCATGTATTAAACGTTTCTTATTTTTTTTTAATAGCAAGAAATTAAAGAAACTGATTTAATATAATTCCAAGTAATCTAAGGTGTCATACTTTTATTACGTAGGCTCACGAACTGGTTAGCGACATCGTTGGGTTTGAGCGATTATATTTAAGTTAAGGTACGGATCCTAACCTTTCTCTTATTGTAGCATGAACTCCTCTTTCGTCTTGATCACCTTTTTGAACCTCATTTGTATTCGATACTCTACTCGCTATTTGACAGTGTGATCATTTTAGTTATATGATATTGTTGTTATGAGCAATGGACCCGACCATCGAAGTTGTTACACATGCGATAGGCCTAAGTCTTTTAACTCAGTGTCGCATGTTCCTATATTATTTGATACTTTTAGACGCTTAATGTGATTTAGCGTTCTCAACTTAAATGATTATTATTGACTATACTGTACTGTTGCATTTGACCTCAATACCCGAGCACATCCGCCTATGGGTACATAGGGCGTCATTGTTGGCACTGATGGCGTGCACCATCCGTGGCGGTGCGATTAGCCACGACGTCTCCTTTTTGTTGTGATTGATGAGTACTAGGAGGAGGCGTATGGATCGATCCTAGGATAATTACTGTTACTGGTGGATGGATATAGGTGTGTGCGCCCACACCGCCATCTCACATTACTGTACATTAGGGCTGCAGCCAATGTACTTACTGATCACTGATTACTGTTATTGTTACTGTTTACTGACACTGGCTTGATGGGTATTTCCTTATTATATGATTCGCTTGTTTCTTCCTTAAGTCATGTACTATTTCCACCTTGTGATGCTAGACTATAATAATTTCGTCACCATTGCCCTTACACTGTTATTGCTATTGTATTCTCCGTTACTGAGCAATTTTAGCTCAACCGTGTTCTTTGTTGTTTTCTTTGTTTACACGGCAGGTACCCAGGGGGCTCAGGGGAACATGTGATGAGAGTTAACTTAAGAAATCAAGACGTGATATCTAAATAAAATAATTGAGACTGCGTCGTATTTTATTTTAAGACTTTTTGTTTACTCGGAGTTATGTAAGGATGTGAACGTTTTGGCTAAGTATGTTATTAAGTAATTAATATTATCTCTGATTACTGTATCGCGTGACACGTCAACCCTAAAAGGATTGGGGTGTTACAAATTATATTCCTGGTGAGAGACATGCCATATTTCAGGTTCGCCCGACTAATGGTTATGTTAATCACATGGTGGGTTCACGAGGAACTAGCCCACGAGGGAAAAGTCCATGAGGGACATATGTTACACTATAGGACAAGTAATTAAGGTAAGGTCCACGAGGGACCAATGATGTTTACCTCGGGATGTATATGCGCTTAGTTGGATCCATCTAAGTAGAAAGTCTCACTAGTCAAGTATGACACATATGTTGGGTCATGAGGACCTGTTAGACCACGAGGGTCATGATGTTAGCCACAATGGCTATTATGGGAGCCAGTCCCGGTGCCTTATTATACCTCTAGTGGCATATATGTAAACATGCATTCTCACGTCATCTGTGGGGTGAAGAGTTGACTTGTATTATAATTAATTTATTTTACACGGAAGTAATTTATATATATATGTAATTATGATGAATGTTTTATATATGGTTAAGACTCACCAACAACATTGTTGTTGATGTGTTTTAGCTCATGATACATATGCAGGTAGTAACATGAGGCATTAGCTGGGTCGGGAGACGTAGCTGATAAGAATAAAGAAATAATCTCATCATAAGAGATAAAGACCAAATCGGGCGCCTGGGATCAGTGTCTGTAGTTAGATGATGTTTTGATGACATCACTTTTGTCGAGTGTCTGTCTTTAAGTAAACAATGTGAAGTTCGAATTTGGTCTGTATTTAGTGTTCTTATGTAAAAACTTCCGCTGTATATGTATTTCTTTTATTATTATAAATGGCCAGTTATGATACGACACGTCATACCATGAGAGTGGTGTGCGACAGGTTGGTATCAGAGCCATTGGTTTTAGCGAATTAAGGTTCACATAGATCCTTAAGCTTCAACCGAAAAGGCTCAAAGACCACTATAAGATAGGATGAACCTAGGAACATTGGGAACATGATGGGTGATAATTAGTGTGGTCACCTAAGATAATGTGACAAATACGCACAATCAACGTAGTTGTCAAGTTATCTTTGTGTGAATATACTAATGCTCACTAGTTGTGTGGACTAATGCAGAAACCTCACTAGGAATGGCAATAGAATTAAAGCATGATCATTGCATATTTATATAAGAAAATATGTATATGTAAGAAATTTTATGATTACAGGAAGAAAAGTGGAAGGCGTTTTTCAAATAAGAAATATATTTGTGCCTTCTTATGATATAAACAACTTTAATATTTTACATTACTTTTGTAAACTTGTTATGATTTAAAACTAAACAAGTTGTTGTAGTTTATCTAAGTTGACTCGTTACGAGTTAAGGAATGGTTACGTATAATAATAATGCTCATATGAATAAATTATTAGTAGACATTGATAAAATATAAATTAATGTTGTATATATGGAATGACTAAAGGTAAAGGTAAAGGTAAACGTAGCAAAACAACTGCAAATGATGTTAGGCCATCTTAAAGGACCAGAATTAAGACACCAGCCAAAAGAAGTTCCTCGTACTTCTAAACAAATTAGAGAAACTGAAGAAATCAATAAATTCCAACAAATTATTACTGCTGGAATAACTGTTGCTATGCCCTCTATCATAACTGGAGTTACAAAAGCAGTTTTCGGAGAGTGCATGCATTCCACTAGTATGAAAAGGAATGGCACCAAGAAAGAAACTTCATCCAATCTAATTCTGAAGAAGGTAAATATAACGACAATAGTAGTTCTAGAATGTGAGAAATGTGGAAAGAAGGGCTATTTGACCAAAGACTGTCTAAAATATACTAGAAGATGTTTTGATGTGGACAGGAATGGCACATTAAAGTAAACTTCCCCAAAATTTAAGAGAAAACCATAACTATCCCAGCTAATAAAGGAAAATGGGTGGGCACATCAAAGACTAATGCACAAGTATATCTGATGAATACTAAAGAAGCAAAGGATCAGGATGGCGTGTTAACATGTATGTTCCCTGTTAATCAGACCTACGCCAACATATTATTGATTCTGGTGCAAATAGAAGTTTCATGTGTAACACCTTTATCACCTCATTGAATGGTGTGATAACTAAGTTAGTTGTACCTTATAGCGTTGAAATTGCTAATGGTAAGCGATTAAGATTGAACTTGTCCTTAAGAATTGTTATCTTAAGATACATGATCAGAATATCCCGCTAGAACTATTATCTATGAAACTAGGTGTTAGTCCCAATCAGATTTGAATCAGTGTTTTCGGTGAAGAATTGGATCAAATTGGTAAAATATTGATGAACAATGAAGAACACTCTTAAAAAGTCAGATTTAATCTTGTATTGATTGCATAAAATGTTGCTTACATGGAAACCCCAATCACTAGCTCATGCAAGCTTCCAAAACCCTAATTGTCATTTTCTATTTATAGCCTAATGACACTTTGGACTAATGACAATTATGACCCTAGACTTAGACTAAAACATGAAAAATGGAAATAATACAAATAAAACCCTAATGTTTAGTCTAACATATATTTTGTCATAAAGACAATATATATATATATATATATATATAGAAATGAGATATTTTGAGAACACCCTCTAGTTTTGAGAACTCGTGAAAACCTTACTTCCCGAGTTTTTTTATATAATTTTCTTTGCTCAAATGTTGCTTATATTAAAAACTAGAACCTGGAAAAAAGGAAATTAAAAAAAAAAACGTTTTCGGCGTTAAAAAACGTATATGTAACTAAAAAATATTTACAGCGAAAAAACGTTGGTGTAACTTATTACACCCATGTAATATGACGTAAATATTTTTTACGAACATATACGTTTTTTAACGACGAAAACGTTTTTTTTTTTAATTTCCTTTTTTCCAGGTTCTAGTTTTTAATATACGCAACATTGGAGCAAAAAAAATACTATGAAAAAACTCGGGAAGTAAGGTTCTCACGAGTTCTCAAAACTAAAGGGTGTTCTCAAATTACCCCTTCCCTATATATGTATATATATATATATATATATAGGGGAGGGATTTTCTACAAAGGCTATAAACTCTAAAAACGCTAAGAACGATTTTGGGGCGTCGGATCTGGACGTCAAGGGCCAAGATTAACGCGGTGGCGTTTTTGTAAATATTATGATGTTCTTGCTGACGCGTCATATAGTTCTGGGGTAAATTAGTCATTATGCGTTTTCAACCTAAAAAGCAAAAATACTAATATTAAACGGTTTGGTGCGTTATTTTGGGACAGACTGTTTATTTCTCAATCAACACCTACATTTAGGCGATTCGTTTAAAATAGGGCGTTTGTTTCCTTACTTGAATAACACCACGTCGCTTAAAAACTAGGTCGTCATTTTACTTGAAGAACAATTCGACTGCAAACATTCAACAAGGAAATCAACGACATAAGGTAATTTCAACAACAATCGATTAGTACATTTACGTCTTTACTTTAGGTTATAACAATGGTTGTTGACGAGAAAACATTAGGCGTTTATTCCAACATTCATATGCGTTTGTATAAATTATTGTTTTGTTCGTGAGTTTTACTAGTAGATTCTGTGCATTTTGTAGATTTGACAACCGGTGGAAAATCAACGAAACAACTAGGAGATGGATAAGTCACTATTTGTTTATAGTAAGTGGATTTTATCGAGAATTATTGTATGATATGGGCATGGTTATGTGCATGGCATCGCTTGTGTTATAATATATGGTGTTTGATTTCTTAATGGTGTTTTTTTTGAAGTATGGTGTTATTTTAAAGTATGTTGTTATATGCATAGCAAGCATGGTGTTATTTTAGATGATAATGGTAACCTTGTTGTTCATTCAAACATATGACAGGTAGAAGGAGTGAGCGAATAGCCATTGGCAATTCATTCAAATGGACCAATGAACCTGAGAATCCAATTATTTTAGATGATAATGGTAACCTTGTTGTTCATGGTGTTTTTATACTGATAATCAAATGGACAATTAGTTAGTTGTAAGATTTTTTATACTCTTGTAACATATATCATTCTGTACTGCAGATGCTATTGAAGAGAACAAAAAAACAACCCATAGTGGTCTTGGCAAAGAGAAAAGTATGAAACGAAAAAAGTTAGAAAGTGCCATGAAACCGAGGATGACAGAAGTTAAGAAGGTGAAAAACACCATGATAAGTAAAGAAGAGACAAAGAAAGGGAGAAAAACACCAAAAACAGTTAGTTTTGAAGATGATGATGATGATGATTTTGTTATGAAGGATAAAAGCCCCATGAAAAGCCCATCAAAGAAGAGAGTAAGAAAAACACCACATGCTGTGAGTTGTGATGATGAAGATGATTTTGTTAAGAAACCAACAAGTTCTGAATTACATAAGGCTGGAAAGGTTAAATGTTACTCAAGGTTTTCGGGGGAAAGAATACTACCTCGATGTGCTTTGAACAACCTTACCAGCTGGTTCGAAACATTCACCAAAGAGCAGTGGAAAACAGTTGGTGAGATGGGGTTTGATAGGGTGTTATATTTGCAGTTAGAGAACGACCCCACTGCATTAGCTTTTTGGTTGGTTGAAAATTATGATCACCAAAATGCTACACTGAATATTGGGAAGAAACTTATCAGAGTAACACCAGCATTGATCAACGAGGTGTTGGGGATCCCAATTGGGAAAAAAGATGTTGTGGATAGAAGGCCACACGTGAGATGTGAAGCTATCAATGAATGGAGACAGCAATTTGGAGGGTCAGATTGGGCAAGGAGGCCTTATGTCCTGGGATTTTTTGAAAGAGTCAGCAAAATGGATGTGAGTGGGAGATGTTTTATGATCAATTTTTTGGTTGGTTTTTTCACCATCGTTGGTGAAACAAATAAGAATAGTGTGGTGAATTTGAGGTTCTTGACTAGCATCAAAAGAAACACCACGCCCAGAGATATAAAAGATTTTAAATGGTGTGACTATTTAATTAGCTGTTTGAATAGGACAAGGGCATCCTGGACACCCGAGACTAAGTTCAATGGGCCGCTACTTGTCCTAGCTGTATGATCTCTTTCGTAAAACTCTTTTATAACTTCTTGAGTCAATTTTTTTTAACTAACCATAATTTTATTTAATATATGTAGTTGGTGCTTGTACGTGAGCTGGAAAAGGAGAATAATAAAGTGAGGAATATATGCCCTGTTGAGTATGTTAATAATGAGATGTTAGTCAACCTTGAAGCTAAATTGAGGAAAACAGGACCGAAGGAAAGTGGTCAGAAGAAGAAAAAACCACCTATTAAGGAGAAAATTGCTGTGGATGAGGCTGAAAATGAAAATAATCTATCAATAATTGTCTATGATGATATAAGGCCTGAAGAAGTGGGAAATGAGGAAACATTCAGTGAGGACGAATTACCACAAACTAAAGATGATGTTGATGTTGATGTTGATGTTGATGATGATAGTGAGAAGGTGTATGATGATTGTGCAAATAAATATAATGATGATAATGTTGATTGGAAAAATGAGGTAGATCCTTACCTGGAAGACATTATTGAGTATTATAAACAAGCTGAAGAGGAACTTGTTGAGGTGTCAGGATCAGGAAATCATTTGTTGATCAGGACGGTGTCGCAATACAGCTTGCCACATCAGGTAAATCATTTGGTACTTGTTAAAAACATCATGTATTTAGTTCAATGTTATATTTATTATGTTTCTTTCTCAACGAGGACAATGAACAAAACACCATAGATGGGGTTGATGGAGATCAAACTGCTGAGACAGGTGTATATGAGGTATATCATTTATATATGCTAATATAAACACCATGAAAATCACACCATAGACATAATGTACTCATAGCATTTAGTTATAATGAGGTGTATTTCTTTAATGTAAAACTAGTTTGAAGCTAAATATAAACACCATGTAAAAAACAACATGTAACAACACAAATTTGTTATTTTACACTTGACGTATTATATACATGGGTTGACTTGGTTCTGTCACCAATAGGAGGTTGATGGGGTTCATGGAGATCAAACTGCTGAGACAGGTGTAGATGAGGTATATCATTTATATATGCTAATACAAACACCATGAAACAAACACCATGGATATAATGTACTCATATGATTTAGTTATAATGAGTTTTATTTCTTTAATTTAAAACTAGTTTGAAGCTGAATATAAACACCATTTAAAAAACTCATGTAACAACACAAATTTGTTAATTTACACTTGATGTATTTTATACATGGGTTGACTTGGTACTGTCACCAATAGGAGGTTGATGGAGTTGATGGAGATCAAACTGCTGAGAAAGGTGTAGATGAGGTATATCATTTATATATGCTACTATATAAATAAATAAAAACCATTTGCAAAAAAACATACAGGATGTAACATATCCACCATATATAGTTCATTATAACTATACCTTCCTTATTATGAGTTTTATTTCTTTTATTTAAAATTAGTTGAAAGCTGAACATGGCATAAAACATGGTGATGGGGTTGATGGATATCAAACTGCTGATAAAGATGAGGTATATCAAAGTGTAGATGATGTATATCATTTATATATGCTAATACAAACACCATTTAAAAAACACCATAGATAAAGCTGAGGTATATCAAACTGTAGATGAGGAATATCATTTATGAATGTAAAAAACACCATAGCTATAATGTAATCATGGCATTTAGTTATAATGAGTTTTATTTCTTTAATTTAAAATTAGTTGGAATCTGACTATGGAATAAAGCAGGGTGATGGGGTTGGTGGAAATCAAAATACTGAGAAAGATGTTAAGAAGGTATATCATTATTTTATGATACAATATTTTCTCAAACAAAACACCATAATGTAACTGATTGTTCTTTGGTGATAAAACCATAGCAGGCTGATAAAGAATGTGAAGGTCATATATCCAGCCAAGATGATATGATAGATGCCGAATTGAGTTATGTGTTACAAGAGTTAAACATTTGTTTGAAGAAAGTAGAATTGGTATTCAAGGAGTTATCAAATAAGTATCCAACAAGCATGGTACTTCAAGCTAAGAAAAATGATTGGAAGGACATGTGTGATCAACATAAACTTACTGTTATGTCACAAGAAAAATGTGAGCAAACTTCAAAAATTATGAAATTTTTCTATGATTACAAAGGTAGTTGTTTCACAATCATCCGGGAAGACAACAGTCATTGGTTTTTTAAGAAATATGAGGAGGTGATGTTACTTTCAGAAAAAGATCGTAATAGAATCATGTGGTTAAACACAAGACCTGGAGTGCCTAGAGATAGTAAAGAAAAAAGTTTGATTAGCTTCATGCTGAAAATGGAACCATCTGAATCAGAGGATGGAGATGAAACTGAGGATGATCATTCAAATAACTCACCTGTGTATGATAAAACACCATTAGACGTCAACAAGTTAAACAATGAACCGGTGTATGATGAGACACCACAAACAACGATAGTAGTGACAGGAACTGAGGATGATGGTGATAAGGTCCCAGTCTTTGATCAAACACCCATAGGTGCCTGTGTTGTGAGTGAACCTCCAGTGACTCAAACTTTTACCTGCACATTCATGTGTGAGTTTGAAAATTCAGAAATAGCAAAAAAAAGTGAAGAAAGAGCAAAACAGTTGAAGGAGAAGGGCAAAAGTGATATCCAATCAGCAAATGTTACGAAACCAATTTTTGATTTAAACATTACTGGTACTGATGTGGATGGTGAGGAGAATGTGTCTGTACCGGACATAACAAAGTTGATTAAAGAAAACACCATACTAAGTGTTGGTGCACAACAACAACCACCAAGTCCTACGTTGGTGCCAGCAACTGATGAAGCTAAACTTGACATTCAAAAGAGCAAAGTTGATATATCAGTAGTACCAGATGAAGTGTCAAAGAGAAAAGAGCATAGACCAAAGAGAAAACTGAGTCAAATGGCAAAGATTTTGGTTTCTGCATACGAGGATAGAAAAGTTGAGGTAGAAGATGAAGTGACAGCCTTGGAAAAGAATATAACAGCCTATTTGTTTGCAGGAATAGGGGATGAATGGTATGTATATCTTAACTATATGTAAACAACATGTTACTATTTTCTTAAATTTTTTAACTGCATACCTCGTGAATACATGAGTGTGGTCTTCAGCATAGAAGGAAAAATAGATGTGACAAGAGTGCTAATGGAAAGCATGAGACCAGGCCAATATATACACATAAATGTTGTCCTAGCATGGGGTCACATACTGAATCATGAGGAATTGGTGAAAAAACTGGAGAAGGCTGCCGAGAGCCCAAAGGAAGCAGGCGAAACAAGTGAGGTGCCACTCAATAAATTGTTCTGCACCGAGATCATGCTGGTATGTAACAATGTATAAAGAAAACACCAACAATCATACGACTATGAGATTGATGTTTTATGGTTGTTTTTATTGTAATGTAGCATAGGGACACCTATGACAAAAGTGAGCATGAAAGATTGGAGGAATTTACAAGGCACATGCAAATTGTGCTTGAACGTGCAGAATCAAATAGCATTGAAGAATTTGAACTGATTTTCATCCCAATATTATACCAACGTCATTACTACTTGATGTGCTTTAATCTAAAAACAAGCGTCGTTGAAGTAATTGACAACAGTGCAGCCGAGCCGAACGAGACTGTCACTGTAAAATATTCAGGATGGGTTGATAAAATGGTAAGTTATCAAGATATTATATTATATTTAAACATGTTTTAAATTTAATTTCAGCTGGGTCTGATGAGTTAATGTTGTGATTGTATAGGTTACAACATTCGGTGATTATTTGGTTTCTGTTAAACATATAAATGGCATGAAAATCAAAACAGCATCCCCAATTCGTTTAAAGATGCAATGCAGGACAACCAAAAACAAAGTGGATTGTGGTGTGTTTCTGATGAGACATATGGAGACTTATCATGGTGTATGCGATGGTTGGGACTGTGGTATTTGCTCTGAAAATGACAAGGAAAACAATCAACAGAACCAGCTTGAGAAGCTGAGGCGTAAATATGCAACAAAAATAGCACTTCATTATCTAAATGATGATAAAGAGGCTTTTATCAAAAGTACAGTTCCTTTCATGAAGATGAACAAACAGAAAAAAATGGAGATTGAAAAAAAGGCAGATGAGAGAATATCAAGAAGGATGGCAAAACATGTAGACTGAGTTGGAAAATTGTTCTTTTGGTAAAAAAACACCATGGAGTTACATTGTGAACACTTTGCATTTGACATTACAATCATCTAGTTTATGAAACATTTGTTTTGAATTGACAATTAATACTTAGCTTTATTAGAATGTCGCAAAACAAATAAACAACATTTATGCATATTGTGTGTTAGATTACTAAATTAAGTATTCATGCATGTTGTTATATTAATAAATAAAACACCAAACACATGTTGTTAAATTAATAAATAAAACACCAACAACAAGGAATAAAGTAGACAACCTTTATTTAATAAAACATAAATAACACCAAACAAATGGGGGTCGAAACAGTTACACTACATGTTATAAAAACACCATACAACACCATAAAATTAAAAAAGAGACTTAATAAAGTCCATTTTGATTTTCATGTCCAATTCAATGGACCTAATTATACTCGAGAGCTTTTTAACCAGTTCTTTGTCATCTGAGCAGTGACCCAGGTTAAACTTCATGGCTAGATCTCTTATGGTGTTTGCAGGAAGTCGACTAATTTCTTTGTTTATCTCGTCTCGTTCTTTGACAGATTCTTTTATGGTCTTCATGGTAGAACCTATAAGATTAACCACAGCAACGTCTTTTTTGTATTGACTCATAACCAAATCAAATAAGTAAAGTTTCTCACCGGATTCATTTGTAGCCGAACCAGACGCCATAACTAGTGATTTGATGGTATAGGAGAAAGTAATGATATCAGTCTATGTAGGAGTAATGAATAAACACCACGGTATATATAATAAAAGCATTAATTGAAGTGGTTGCACCCAGCTGTAAAACGCAATAAATAAAGGCTATTTTCAACTGTTGGATTGCCCATATATCAGATGGATACAATTATTACGTGTCAGTGAAAAGGCACCTGACGTCATTTCGAAATCTCAATCACAGCAAGTGAATAAAATATTAATAAAACGCCATGAAGTATAATAAATGACCCTACACATTTAAAACTAACCCCACCTTCCCTATAAATATTAAACCCCATACAACACAATCCAACACACACAACAAATAAAAAAAAACAGCAAAATACATTGCAACAATGGCATCATCTAAAGAAATAACAAGGGATGCTTGCATTCGTTCGTTAAAGAATGTGACATCTCTGACAAGGGAGATAGAGGACCACATCATGCAAATGATCGATGAGTTGATGAAGCTGGAAGAAACACCAGAAAGGGATGAAGCTATTAAGTTCTACAAGACTCAAGTGGGTGGGAACAGCAAGCTGAGTGTGATGGTGAAGGAAGCTGTGGAAAAGTTGGAGGAGCTGAAGAAGAAAAGCTCAGATGATGTGGAAACCCTAAACAATGCTTGATGCTGTTAGGGTTAGTTTGTTTGTGTTTATATGTTTTTGTTTTGATGATGTTTGAAAACAATGAATGGTTTATTTTTTTTATATATTTTATCTACTTCTAATGGGTAATCGTTGTAGGAAAAAAATAGGATGATTGTAAAAAAACTACACAAAAACACTAAAATGGACCATAAAAATAAAAACAAAACGTCATAACATAAAAATAAAATGTTGGTGTTGAGATAGACGTAGAAATATATCTGAAACGTCAAAACATTATTCCTTTACAAATTTTACTACAAATCTATACCAAGGCTTCAGCTATCAGCAGACATGGTGTCAAAAATTTTCTCCTTTGTATTAACTCCGGTTTTCTTGGGGGGTTTGGAACAAGTAGATGCATAATGTCCATATTCTTTACACTTTTGACACTGCCTTGATTTCTTCCCTGCTTTTACAATTGCCTCTTCCTGTTTCGACTTAATACGTTTGTTGTGGACACCAGATCCTTTACTCTTGTATCCAACTGGTACTCATACAGGACGTTTGTTGTACTTGCAAGTACCATTTAACTCAGACGCCCTGTCCCTCTTAGAAGGAGGTGGAACAACATACTGAAGTTCATCGGCCTTCGTCTTGTATGCTTCAACATACTCCTTGTATAAAGACAACGCCTCAATGTCGTCGTAAAGACGACTCAAAGTGTACTCTTAAGCAGCGAAAATCTCACGTACCACAGATTGATTACGATCATAAAGATCTGTATAAAAACCACTATGGCTAGACTGACGGTATAAAATATTAGGAACTGCTTCTCTTGTCCAACGTTTAAGAATGTACTTCCTAGGAAACTCCTTAACATCGTACAACTTTAGAATATAAAAGATGTGTCTGCAAAGCAATCCAAATTGTTCAAACCTTCTGCATGAACAATGTATTGTTGTGTCTTCAGGTCGAAACATAACATGTTTAAAAACAACAAAGAAATTAATAGTAAAATATATTTTATATAAGAAATATCTTGGTTGACAGCTTATGCATCACATTTATACATTTTTCATAGTCAGCTGACTATGGGGGATGACTATGAAAAAAACACCATAGATACAACGTACTCGTAGCATTTAGTTATAATGAGTTTTATTTCTTTAATTTAAAATTAGTTGGAAGCTGACTATGCAATAAAGTTGATTATGAAAAAAAACACCATACCTCGAAATATGAGTTACACAACTGGTCAAAGTCTTTGATGAAAAACTTGGTAAATCCGTCAATGTTCTCGAGCTTCACATTTATACATTTTTCAATACCTACAATCTCGACTTGAACGTCCAGACATAATGTTTTAGTGTATATTTGAGAAGCTTGTTTTTCAAGAACAAAATCTGTCTTTAATTGTGGTCGAGTATAGCGAGTATCATGATCATTCTTCCTTTAATTGTGACGTTGGGACTCAATAGCAGTCTCAAAATGGGTAAGAAATTCAAGCAATGTAGACCTTACATTGCAAACTTGTCCAAAGAAATGATTTTCACTTTTTGACCTTGAAGTCATACGCATCAACCCAGACATAAGCTCATCTCTATAGTATGCTGGTATCCATGATTCCCTCATGTCATAGATATCACCCAACCAATTATTATCGCTCAAATCAAAATCTTGAATGACAGAATGCCAACCTACTTCAAACTCAGAAGGACTGAGAGAATCAGTCCAAACAATATCACAGATACGTTGCTTGAAATCAGTTGTATTACAAAGCGTCACGCCCACCTACAGGAACACCAGATTTAAAAAAACGTCATAAGTATATAAAAAAACACCAAATATATAACATAAAACAAGAATATCTGTCACACCTTGGTTGACAGCTTATGCATCACATGCCACATGCATAGACGATGTCGACTACCAGAAAAAACCTCCTCAATAGCCTTTTTCATGGCTGGGTCTTGGTCAGTTACAACGACATCGGGTTGTTTACCAAATGCTTTCAAAAAACATCTCAGTAACCATTTGTATGTTTCAGCCGTCTCAGAAGCCAGTAATGCAGCACCAAAGGAAACATTATTATTATGATTGTCGATCCCAGTAAATGGAACAAACACCATTGAGTACCTGAAAAAACGCCAAATTTTGCAAACACAAAATATAACATCAAACACCATTGAGTACATGTACAGTTAGAATTATATTTATCCACACAACATATAGCATCAATTATATACCTGTTAGATCTATAGGTAGCATCAAATGACATAATGTCACCAAAAACTTGGTAGTTACTCTTAGATTCTCCATCTGACCAAAACAATCCAACTAAACTATTCTCTTCATCAGTAAAATACTCACATGAAAAATCAGGAAGATGTTCTTTCTTCTTCATCAGATTTCCAACCATCATTTCAGCATCATATTCATTAATGAACAAATTAATTTCCCTTTTGAAATTCTTACAATCATTCTTACTAACACCAACCTCCTCAAAACCACCAAATATTGTCCTCATCACATTAAACGTCCTAACAGGTCCAATATTTATTTTTGCCATGCTTTGGATCATATGCTTCTGTAACTGAGTCAACTTTCGGGATGAAGCCAGAAAGTGCATGTCTTCTTCATTGACAAAAAAATGATTGTGTTCTTCAACAAATTTATATATATTCCATTTATCTTGAACCAGCTCCACACGAATATGTGCTTGGCAACCAGTCCTCTTTGAAAAGTTAGCCCTAACAACCTTTTGTTTAGCATTCTCTTCTAATGTATCAACTTTTTTCTTCTGATTAAAACCTTCTTTGCTACATAAGTAGTATTTCAGTTTTATAACGCCATTATTGGTTTTTGAATCAGTACCTTTACGAACACCAAAACCAGATGCTGCAGCATAATTGCAATAGTATGCAAATGCTTGGTTCATATTGTCAAATGTCATCCCAACTTTAGGCTACAACTCTTCCAACACATCAGGAATATAATGCTTTTCAGATGAATTTGGTAAGGTAATTTCTATTCCACGTGGAGCATATGTTAATGAATCAAAACCTATAAAGTACAATAACAATATCAACACAAAACGTCATATAAAAAACAATGACAAACATGGTTCTTATTCAGATTGATATTTGATAATACACATGAAACAACACCATAACACATTGTATAAAAACAAAATATGCTTTTTTATACGATCTATAACTAACAACCTATAACAAACACCATACAATGAAACAACACCATAAAACAAAGAAAAACAAACAAATTGCTTTTTTATACGATCTATAACTAACAACCTATAACAAACACCTTAATCGCATGAAACAACACCATAACACATTGTAAAAAAATGCAAAATGCTTTTTTATACAATCTATAACTAACAAACTGTAACAAACACCATAACCGTATTTTTATCTGAAAATTACATTTACATTTACAAACTGTAACAAATTGCTTCAATACCTATCAAACAATGGATTATATTGAAATTCAATCCAACAAAACACCATACGTAACAGAAAGTTTGTATTATTTAGACTTAAACAGCTATTACATGTTCGTTATCAAAAAATCATATGTGCTTCGTGATTACGTCGAAACAGATCAAACACATTAGAATTAACTAATTATAACTACAAACGCAACCTAACATCATAACAATTGACCGATAAAAACGTCATAACAATAATTGAAAACGAAAAAAACATCATGATCTATAAAACGCTTAATAATTACGTCAAATGAATGAAAACATAAGAATCAAACGCATTAACAATAACTACTCATGAATACATCAACGACAAACTTACCTGTGAAAACGGCACGATCATCGACAATCGTATCCGCCATTCAAGAGAGATTATGAAAAAACGGATCAACTACGGATTATATAAACTGCTAATCGCCAAATATAAACGCCAAATGATATAGAACTATTTATGAACTACGATACATAAACCCTAGCGAAACACAATAATGAAATCAATATAACAGAATAAACATCATGCATGCAAAACGCTGTTACCATAAACAACATGCATCGGGTAAAATTACTTCAATACCCCTCCGCCTGTTTTTTAAGTATTAGACAAATAGTTGATGCTGATTGGTTCCTACACTTCCTAGAGTTTTTTGCCTTTTTAGAAAATCCCCAATCTATATATATATATATATATATATATATATATATATATATATATATATATATATATATATATATATATATATATATATATATATATATATATATTACATAAAATACTAAAAAGACAAAAACGATTAAATATATTTTGTTGACACAAAATATATTTAATAACTATCAAACTCTGTCATCTTCAATGTCTTGTCTCTAATCTTCGTCCCGAACGCGTCGTCTTGACTTTTGCATTGACTTTGACCGTTGACGTTGACTTTTGTTGACTTTAACTATGTTGATAATATTAGACTACAATTCAGGTCCGACACTTTTCTTCGTTCTTTTCTTTGGTGGGTTGTCTTTGCTGTAAAATCACAATAAACCATAATTAAGTACTTCAACTAATGAAATTTCAACCAATTCACAACCAAATTTAAATTAAATGAAAGGAAGAAATATGTATATTTTTATACATATCAAGGCCTTCTGAAGGAAATCAATTCTCATGCCCAATAATAGAGTGTTCTTTATGATGACAACAATTTTGAGCTCGTACTTAAAAGGGAATATGAAAAGAAAGTAGGGGAAAAACATGCACTTGATCATTATAGTTGGGATTGTTAAGGCTAAAATAGATTTGTTTCACTAGTTGTCAATGAAAAGGAAGTGAACTCTAAGAAAGATAAAGAATGTAACAAACTTAAGGATATATGAGCACAATGACTTGATCTGCTTGTGGGTGATAAAGTGGTTACAAATCTCATATTAAAGGTAGATATTTTAATTTTTACAGATGATACATTAAAACCATTACAAAGAACAAGTTGATTCTAGCACACAATCATGATGATCAAAAGCACGCAAAATAATTCTTTATAAATGATTTATTGGAAGAGTTCTAAGACAAAAGGAAGAAAAAGAAAACAGAAGACACGAAAGAAGAAACCAGAAAAGCCTAAATCAAGCAAGACTAAAGTATTCGTTTTAAATTGTTAAGGGTGTTTGTTCATTATTAGATTTTTATACTCCTACGTGAACTATGGTTCACGATTTAAGTTATAACAAACCTTGATCATAGGGATTTTACTGTGTTTGAGTGTTTTGAATTCTTGGTCCATGATTTCAACTAATTTTTCGGTGAAACGTCGTGGGTCAAGTGGTGGCAGCGAGTGTTTTATCAAGTAAGTGCCTTATTAGGTTTGGGACGCCCGAAATTTTGTGTGCACCATTATTATCTTCGGATTGGCTTAGGTGCTGTTTGTTTTTTCTGCAGCAAAATGTCTGCAGTCTGCGGATCACATCTGCAGAAGAAGAGGTGGACTAAACATCTGCAGTCTGTAAAAAGAAGACTGTTTGTTTTTTAATGTCTGCAAACTGCTAAAATAAACTGAAATTTAAATAAACTGATCTTTTAAACTTAAAAGACTTTTACAATAATTTAAAATAATAGTTATACAATACTGAAATAATAATTTAAATAAGAGTTTTTTAACTTAAGCAAATTGATATGTACATACAGTTGAATCAATGATTTGTGCATATAGTTAACAAACCATATCTTAAGCAAATTGATATGTATTAACTTTGTTAAAAACGTGATGTATTTAATTCAATTAGCAAACATTATGTATCTTCTCATATAAATAAATATATATATATATATATATATATATATATATATATATATATATATATATATATATATATATATATATATATATATATAGGAGATGCATAATAAGGAAACTTGGTTTTATTAGGAATGTGACATCTGCCCCGAACCCGAACCCGAATACCCGATTCGAACCCGAAGTCGCTATCCTTTAAATTGTAATTGTCTTTATTTTCTTAAAAGGGTAACGTTTATCATTATTATTATGAATACACGCATTGAATTCTGCGTTATTTTCGTCTCAATTAAATTTACATCGCAATATATTCACGCATAACAAATAATTATTATTTGTGACAATAAAACTCAAAATATATATATATAAATAAGTATATATACATAGTTCGTGAACAAAAAAAAACGTTAACCAAAAACGCATCAAAGTCTCGAAATAGTCTCGTAATGGCTTAAACGAGCTAAATCCATAAAAATGTCACGTAAATATTTGTTATGTTTCAATTTAATTAAGTTAGTTAGTTAAAAGATATAAATAATTAACTTTGTGCTAAAACTGTCAAGTTGCAAACTATTAACAAAACTCACAATAACTAATTAAGAATAACCTAATTGTTCAGGGGCCAGTTGTGTAACTTTTAATTAACCCAACCCCCACCCATATTCCCGTTTTTCCGGCATTAACGCCGGCGACGTTTCCGGCAACCTAAACAACTCCGGCGACCATAAAAAAAGCTGCATATTGGACGTTTTAATTCAATTAAATCGTGGTAAAATAATCCTTAGAGGATTTCGAACCCGGTGCCATGCTTTAGTCATTCAATAATCAACCCAATCAATGTTGAAATCGGTTTCAAGAACTCATTCATGAACCCAACAACCCAAATCATACAAAACGACTGCTTCAATTCAAATCGAGTTATTCAAATCATTCCCAGCATTAAGTAGAAACGTTTCATATAGTTAATTGAAGTTAAAACACCAAATTAAACACTAAATTAAACATCTTTACTCATAACCAATCCCGAATCTATTCGACTAGTTTCGGATCAAAACAATGCAATTCAATCGAACCAATCTCTCCCATTTGCACGCTCATGCTCCCTGTTATCTCAATTTCGATCAAAATCACCAAAAAAATTCAAGTTTTGATCCCCGTACCCGTCGCCCCTGTTCGTCATTGGCTTCGATCAAATTCTGCAGTAATCAAGTAAGTATATTATATCAAAATGATCCTCATTCAATAGGGATTGAAAGCCCTATGATCGTATGGATTGATTTAACAGATTGAGGACGAATTGAACGGATTTTTGAATCTAGGGCTTGTTTTAGTTATGGGTTTTGTTTATTTATAAACGTTAAAAGATTTTAAAATCAAACTTAAAAACAAAAGATGCATCTGGTCTGGTGGTTTGTATGCTTGCTGTGAACCTTTAGGTCACGGGTTCGAACCCCACTGGCCTCATTTCTTTAATCTCCATATTTTTCACTTTTAAATCATTTAAGTATACTTTTCTAATAACCTAATAATTTATTTAAGATGAAACTATTTTTAATAGCTTTAAAACATAAGTTTAATATACACCATTTTATAGAAAACTAAAAATGGATTTGTATAAAATATAAGTAATGCAAAAATACAATTACGTTTCCGGTAACTTAAAACCCTAATTCCTAAATTGTATTTCAAAACCCTAATTCCTAAATTGTATTTCAAAACCCTAAATCTCAAATTTGTATTTTGAAACCCTAATTTCCATTTGTGATTTGAAACCCTAAATTCCCAAATTATATTTTGAAACCCTAATTTTCAATTTATAATTTAAAACCCTAAAACCCCAAATCCAAAACCCTAGAATTTCTAAGTTCTTGATTCTAGTTACTATATTATTTGTCTCGTTTCTAAATTAGGTTTTCCCGGTTAATTAGGTGATTCTAATATCTGGGCGATCCTCGATTCTATTTATTTACTTTCTTGCGTTTGCTATTATCTATATTGCTCAGGTGAGTAAACTCACTCCCCTTTTTCCATTTTACTATTTTGGGGCTGAAATATGTATTTTACTATATTGCGTTTTCTATTCGTTTTCTAAAAGAGATCATACAAATATGTTAATCTAGTTCGCGGCTTGATGCAATCTTATGTGTTAGTGAAAAGTAGTTTTATTGCTTTGTAATCCCACCGGTACAATGTTAGCGCTAATGGTTTGACAAACCCACCTGCTTGTACAACATCGATAGGTGATTTAAACCCGGCCTTTCTAATTCCATGTTTACTATGTCGAGATGCTATGTTGCTATACTATGTTGCTATGCTATGATGCTATACTATGCCATGTCCCTAAATTGCTAAATGATGACTTATATATCGAGACGGTAAACGACGGTTATTAAAAGTTATCATTATTTATTACATGAGTGGTTCTCATGACAAATGGCTAAACGAGATACTATGGTTTCTATTGTGGTTGGTGTGCTATTCTATTCTAGGGGTCCTAGTAGGGTGATATTACGAAATTACTATACATGTGGGATTGCGCAGCATATCTTGTTGATCTCGGATTTCAATACTATTACTATTCAATTTGGGTTTTACTCACTAGCTTGTGTAGCTAACTTTATTTTTCGCGTATTTCAGGTGACGCGTGATTTTGGCTTGTTTCTTTGTTATTCAAGACATAGGGACTTGGACCTAGAAATAATACTAATCATGACTATATCATTTACTGTTATTTGGATTGTGTTTCGCATTTAAGACTTATGTTTCCCAACTTATGATAATAATTATTAGACTTTAATAAAAGCAACACCATGTGCTTTGTTTACTATGGATATCCAATTCTATGACAGCCCGGTGTTTTCCGCCACCGGGCGGGGTGTCATAGTTGGTATCAGAGCCATGGTTATAGGGAACTAGGATAGGGTATTAGAAACACACCGACCTAGACTATAACCTAAGAGTCCTTAGTGCAAATAGATGTACTTAGGAATTCTTTTGAACTTATTTGTTTTCCTTCTACGAACCTTTCTATGCTTTTCTTAATCTTATTTCTTATCCGATTTCGCGAAGGAGCTACAAGAGAATCGTCTGTATGATTGGGATCTTCTCTTTGTGGAATCTCGTCATCGTCTTAAGTAAGTTTGAAAACGTGGGAACGTGTGCAATCCGGAAGGGGGAACGCCTGTATCACGGACATCCTGTCTAAGGCAAAGCATTTCGTATAAATCTCTTTAAGAGACCTGTATGCTTACCTGGGGATGTACGAGATGAGTGTGAACCTATAGGCTAAAGCACGCTTTCTCGAATACGTTGAAAACGAACTTAACACCTTGATAAGTCATTAGTGTCCAAAACCAAGACACACTCTTAAGCCATTGAAATTTCATTTTCTTAATGATTCTATGATTTTCATCCCTACGATTTATAATTATTTCTATGAATTTTTATAGTGATTTAAATTCCAACTTCATTTACTAATGTTTCTAAAGTTTCTAAGTGATTTTCTATGATATGTTCAAAGGATTCTATGATGTTCTAAGTACTATCACTATTTCAGTTAATCGAAATTTCTAAAGTTTCTAAAGCTTCTACATGATTTTCTATGGTATGTTTCGAAAGATTCTATGATATTCTAAGTGGAACGAGGTGCTATTATTACATCGAATGTTTCTATCGGTCAAAGATGTTGCTACAAAACCGTGTTATTCTACGTTTCATCATTCCATTTGTTTCTAAGCTACAATAATACTTATGCGATATACTCATCCATATAACACAATTACACAGTTGTAAACCAAACATTTCAAATCAAAACTAAGACATATCTCAATCGAATTATCCAAAACTTCAGATCATGCATATATCAATTACCGAATTCTAAGTCGTATTTCCAATCCTAAATCAATTATTGACTCTTCAATCAAGGGTTCGTTATGATTTCTAAGTTTTAGTCAAGGCCAAATTCCATAACTAAATTAAAGTTAACGGATTTTGCTAATGTATTTAAATCGAACGTCTACCCTCAAAATATTTCAACGTGACTTCTATACTCAAATAGTTTCAAAACTAGTCATCTAACTATAAGTTTCTAATCCAATTTCTAATTCATCATCACAACTACAAAGCTACTATCAACTTATGAACTAGCCATCAAAACATGTACTCGTTAATCAACTACACGATACTATCCATGAATTCGTTATCCAAATCTAACGAGAACACACTACACAACTATTCCCGAACTCATTTAACTAAATGTTTTCATCTATACATATGACCACCAACGAAATTCTACGCAACTAGTCTTCATGAACTAATCCAAACCCAATGTGTTTCATTTATAAACTCGTTACCCTAACACAACGTGTAATCAATGGACTTTGTAAAACTAACAGTATTCGATTCTATTAAAATAATTTTCTTATTTTCCCAAACAAATATATATACATATATATATATATATTATAAAAAAAAGAGAGAGAAATTTTAATAACCTTTTGGTCTTAATATCTTATAAAAAAAATAGATATACATATATGTATACATATAAATTTCGTGATGAATGATTTCTTTAAAAAAAAAAAAGTGATTGGTCATTCTAACGTCGGTCAAATATTTATACAAACATTTTCCCGTTTTCTCAAATATGACACAAAGATTTGCAACAAACACCATGTTTTCTGTTTTTCCAATACCAAGTACTTATAACTTAAATTGTGCCATTTATTTTCAATTCAATCATTTTATCTATGGTAAAGATAAAAACTTTCAACTTTTTAGTTAGCTTTTAAAACTACGTTATAGAAAAACAGCATCACCTCTTATAAACTTATTTACCCCCTACATCTGGTTTACCTAAAGCTATCGGTCATATAAATACAAACACCTAAAAAAAATTTTCCAATTGGAACTAGGTGATCTATTCATTCGAACTATAAATTGGATTATCCGCATTGTCAAATTTCCATGAAACTAATTTTTCTAAAGATCCCAATAAACTATATTATTACATGTACACCATCAACTAATGCTTATGAACTGGTCAATATCAGAAAACCTAGATAATTACATCTTACACGAATAAAGCCGATTTTCACAAACTTAAGTGTTACTATCCTAGTACTCAAATTTAACTATCTATATCGTTGAACAAAGTTATCTATATGAGCCATGTCTACCTAATGAACGTTAGTTTCTTCCGAATCATCAATCTACTTGTCATCTTAATATGATTTTTCCCAAGTACTATTTCTATCAAGTATGATATCAATACCTATACGTATCATCATTTTAACCTAAAGTTGTTGTGTACTTCTGACTCGCACGTGATCGAATGAGCTGTGGAGTCCATGCAAAAACTAAAGTAATTACGGGTGCACACGGAATTATGAAAGTTGGTGCATGGGAACCATAGTAAGTTTTATCTTGCGTGGCTGGGCCATATTTTAATCATCTTATTTTCACTTGGCTTGTCTACTCATTTTACTAATTGCATATAAGCCACTTAATTATGTGTAAGATTACTCATTTCGTTTCAAACAATCTATTAATCACGACTATTCGCGATGATCATTTAAATAATTCTAAATCCATATACTTAAAATATTTCATTTGCAAGTTGGTATCCTATTCTATTCCTACATTGAGTAGCAAATAAAATTTATTCGAATCTACATACAAATAGTTCAACCGAACTCTTATGAGTGAAAAGAGTTAAATAAACAATCCTCAATAAGACAAAGCGAATTAAAACTTCTTAATCTCGTTATTTCAAAATCGTGTCTCAATCAAAATCCTTCCATTTATCGAATTCTCAAGAGTTTCTTGCGAGATGAATCTCTCTACGGAAGTGAGCAGTGTTCATCCTGTGTTTCATGTTTCTAATCTGAAGAAGTGCTTAGCAGATAAAAATCTCACTGTGCATATATGAATCGATGCAATTTATTGAATTATGTACCGCGAAGTCAAACAACTCAAACGTAATCAAATACCAATCAATAATAATCGTTGAAACTCAAAATGTGAACATGAATTTAAGACCAAATAGAGTTTAAGTATTCGCACCTTTTTGTTTCGTCTTCTCCTACTACGGTTTGAGAAAATTTCGGGACGAAATTTCTATAAGGAGGGGAGACTGTGACATCTGCCCCGAACCCGAACCCGAATACCCGATTCGAACCCGAAGTCGCTATCCTTTAAATTGTAATTGTCTTTATTTTCTTAAAAGGGTAACGTTTATCATTATTATTATGAATACACGCATTGAATTCTGCGTTATTTTCGTCTCAATTAAATTTACATCGCAATATATTCACGCATAACAAATAATTATTATTTGTGACAATAAAACTCAAAATATATATATATAAATAAGTATATATACATAGTTCGTGAACAAAAAAAAACGTTAACCAAAAACGCATCAAAGTCTCGAAATAGTCTCGTAATGGCTTAAACGAGCTAAATCCATAAAAATGTCACGTAAATATTTGTTATGTTTCAATTTAATTAAGTTAGTTAGTTAAAAGATATAAATTGTATTTCAAAACACTAAATCTCAAATTTGTATTTTGAAACCCTAATTTCCATTTGTGATTTGAAACCCTAAATTTCCAAATTATATTTTGAAACCCTAATTTTCAATTTATAATTTAAAACCCTAAAACCCCAAATCCAAAACCCTAGAATTTCTAAGTTCTTGATTCTAGTTACTATATTATTTGTCTCGTTTCTAAATTAGGTTTTCCCGGTTAATTAGGTGATTCTAATATCTGGGCGATCCTCGATTCTATTTATTTACTTTCTTGCGTTTGCTATTATCTATATTGCTCAGGTGAGTAAACTCACTCCCCTTTTTCCATTTTACTATTTTGGGGCTGAAATATGTCTTTTACTATATTGCGTTTTCTATTCGTTTTCTAAAAGAGATCATACAAATATGTTAATCTAGTTCGCGGCTTGATGCAATCTTATGTGTTAGTGAAAAGTAGTTTTATTGCTTTGTAATCCCACCGGTACAATGTTAGCGCTAATGGTTTGACAAACCCACCTGCTTGTACAACATCGATAGGTGATTTAAACCCGGCCTTTCTAATTCCATGTTTACTATGTCGAGATGCTATGTTGCTATACTATGTTGCTATGCTATGATGCTATACTATGCCATGTCCCTAAATTGCTAAATGATGACTTATATATCGAGACGGTAAATGACGGTTATTAAAAGTTATCATTATTTATTACATGAGTGGTTCTCATGACAAATGGCTAAACGAGATACTATGGTTTCTATTGTGGTTGGTGTGCTATTCTATTCTAGGGGTCCTGGTAGGGTGATATTACGAAATTACTATACATGTGGGATTGCGCAGCATATCTTGTTGATCTCGGATTTCAATACTATTACTATTCAATTTGGGTTTTACTCACTAGCTTGTGTAGCTAACTTTATTTTTCGCGTATTTCAGGTGACGCGTTATTTTGGCTTGTTTCTTTGTTATTCAAGACATAGGGACTTGGACCTAGAAATAATACTAATCATGACTATATCATTTACTGTTATTTGGATTGTGTTTCGCATTTAAGACTTATGTTTCCCAACTTATGATAATAATTATTAGACTTTAATAAAAGCAACACCATGTGCTTTGTTTACTATGGATATCCAATTCTATGACAGCCCGGTGTTTTCCGCCACCGGGCGGGGTGTCACAAGGAAAACCCTGAAAACCCATTTATGTGGTTGAAAATTAGCCACATGGTTCATTCTTTCAATTTTTTGTCTTTTCTATAGAAGGGTATTAACGTCATTTTATCAGCTCACCATAACCTAAAATCTGACATTATCAACTCCAATATCTACAACAATATTTCATTTTCAAATTTTCACTATCATCTCCATCATTTCTCTCCATTATCATCTCCATCATCAAGACTTTCTCCGTCACCGACGTAAAAAAGACATCACCGATGCAGTTTGTCAACCAAAACGTTTACGATGGTGAGTACGATCTGCGTTTTGAATCCAAATCTGCAATCTGTGACGATCTGCAACAACGATGGACATCCAGATCTATACGAAAACGTTGCCGGAAAGCTTCGATGACCAGATCTGCTACAGATCCATCTGTACGACGTCGTTGTCGGTAAGAAAGTTGTTATTTTCGGTGTCATCCAGATCTATATGCCATCGTCATCCCGGCGTCTCTTCCTCCGGTAGCACGGTACGTTTCAAAACCAAAATATAAGTACACTTTTGTAGAAATGGGTTTGATTTTTGCTGAAACAAGATTGAAGTTTCATATACACTAAGACTTTTAAAACTGTAGGAGCCGCATCTTAAGACTGAAGAAATAATGAAGAAGATAAGTCTCTGTTTAATATTTTATGTTGAGGGCCCATGAACTAATAACACAGTAGCATGGTACAGAACATATGAAAAAGTTTGATGGAACCATTCATGACCAATCAAATCAAAATCAAATAAAGTAACACAATCTCTCTATTAATTATTAATATGCTTAACTTAAGCAATAGTTAAATAGATTTATTTTAACGGGTAACGAGCGTCGTTTGAAAAAATTGCTTCTAAATAAACGTTATTTAGGAGATGAGTTAACTCATACTTCTTAGATTTTTTGTTATGTTTCGGTTTGATGGAGACGACATGATGCTTATGGGATTGTCCTTTGTAGGTTTTTGTTATGTTTTCGGTTCAAAACTTTATGTCTTTATAGGATGAATAATTCTTAAAAACCTCATATTTTTTAGTGTAACAATATGTAACAATCTAGTTTTGTTGTAACAATATGTAACACGATGTAACAAATGTAATATGTTTAACTGACGCTTAACTATCTAGTTTTGTTTTTAATATAATATATATGTAACACGATGTAACAAATGTGGTGTGATATTTTAATTGGTAAAGTCTAGATCTAAACATGTTTTATTTTATGTGCTTATTTTTAAATTTACGGAGCCCAATCCGTTTCTATTTTTTGGGTTAGTTTTTAGCTTTTGACACTATTAACCCCTCTAATTCATGTAACACGTGTATATAGAGTACTAGTTAGTTTCAGCACGTTGTTTATTTTTTTCATTCTTGCTCTTTTATATATAACTTATGTAACACGATGTAAGAAAAATTTGTAACACAATATATATGTTACATTATGTTACATATTTTATTAAAAACAAGAAATTACATGTTAGTACAGACGTTATGTTACATTGTGTTGCATATTTTATTAAAAAACAAGTCTGGATGGATTAAGTTTCAATTCAGACATGTTACATCATGTTACATATTCTATTAAAACTGAAAAAAAAATTACGTTAGTTTTGTTTTTACTGTTCGAGTGCTTGACATACGTGCTAGTTAGTTTTCAACAGGTTGTTCAAATTTCAGTTAAATGTGTAACAATATGTAACTTATGTGATTTTGCTTTATTGCTTTTAAATTTAAGTTAAATATGTAACAATATGTAACTTTGTTTTTTATTTAAATATGTATACGATGTAACATATGTAACGATGTAATAAAATATGTGAGTACAGACGTTATGTTACATTGTGTTACATATTTATCAAAAAACAAACTGGATGGATTGTGTCAATTAAGACATGTTACATCATGTTACACATTCTATTAAATTTGGAAAAAAAACTATGTTTGTTCAAACGTAATGTTACATGTCTGGAGTGAACGTTAATTCATTCAGTTTTGTTTTTTAAAAAAATATGTAACAAGATGTAACAAACATAATCCATTAAGTTCTGTTTTAAAAAAATGTAACACGATGTAACAAACGTAATCAATGGAGTTTTGTTTTTATATAATATGTAACACGATGTAACAAACATAATCAATTCAGTTTTGTTTTTTGAAAAAATTATGTAAAATGATGTAACAAGATGTAGCATATCTGGACTTACACTTTAATCCATATAGTTTTGATATTTAGAACTATGTAATAAATTGAATGTGTGATGTATATATTAAGGGCATATATTTTTTATGTAACACGAGGTAACATATGTAACGGTTTTTATGTAACAATATGTAACTTATGTGATTTTGCTTTATTGCTTTTTTAAATTTAAGTTAAATATGTAACAATATGTAACTTTGATTTTTTTTAATTCAAATATGTATACGACGTAACATATGTAACTTTGATTTTTTATAGATCCAAATATGTAACACGATGTAATAAAATACGTAACACGATGTAACATATGTAACTTGTCAGATTGGCACTTAATCCATCTAGTTTTCTTTTTTGTAGGTAAAGGAACTTTTGTATCAAAGATGAAGACATTATTAAGAAATGAAGCATTTAGTTGTTTAAAAAAATGTAACACGGTGTAACAAACGTAATCCATGGAGTTTTGTTTTTATATAATTTGTAACATGATGTAACAAATGTAATCCTTCAGTTTTTAATAAAATATTTCTTACGTTGTAACATGTCCATTAATTTTTGTTAATATGTAACAAGATGTAACAAACCTATCAACTAGTGTAACAATGTGTAACAAACGTCTCAGCTATTGTCAATTAACTAAAAAAAGTAGGAGAGAGAAATTATAAAGTATGTGAGAGAAATTATATTAAATAGAAAAAGTAGGAGAGAGAAATTATATTATATTAAAAAGTATGAAAGAGAAATTATATAAAATTATAAAGTATGAGAGAGAGTGTACTTATGGCATGAAGTCAAATGACTTTAATGCCCTTTTGGTACTTTTTATTAATAAATAATTAGATAAAAAATCAGATTTAATGAGAGCCATTAATCTAGTAAGATCAATGGTTATGGTGAGGTTTCTAGGGTTTTTCCAATATAAATGAGTTTTCATTTTAGCCATCCCCTATATATATATATATATATATATATATATATATATATATATATATATATATATATATATTGGTATGTAAGGACCTAGGTTGTCAAGAAGCTATTGTTCAAGGTGGTTTTTGATTTCTCATCTTTAACGCTGTGTTCCCGAGTTTATTTAACGAGGGAAAAGAAGGGAAAGAAAATCCTTTCTTTTCTTTTCTCTTCTCTTCTTCTCCTCTTTTCCTTTCCCTTTCCTTCCTTCTATTTCCTTCTGATTTGGAAGGAAACAATTTCCTTCCATTTCCTTCCTTTTTCCTATTGTTTTCCTTCCATTTCCTTTCTTTTCTTTCCTTTAATGAAACTCGGGAACACAACTCTTTTTATTTCTTTCCTTTTCCTTCCTTTAATTAAACTCGAGAACACAACTACTTTTTTCTTTCCTCTCATTTCTTTTCTTTTCTTCTCTTAAACTAAACTCGGGAACATAGAGTAAAGCTCCTAAAGATGTTCACATTTCTTCTCGGTGGTGAAGTTCTCAAGGGCTGCTCTAATGTTACCAAGGCTCAACAGCTGCAAACGATTAAGCTCCATTTTCCATCTATATATTCATTGCAAAGGGTTGAAGCAACACAAATCATCACATGACTGTTCGCTTGGTATAATAAGCTCAGGATTGCATCGTCTATTGTCTGTATTTTTCTAGATCGAAAGATCTGTCTTTGTTTAGCCTTCGGCTACCGGGTCTTGTATGATCGGTGTTTGATCTTTCTCTTGGTCAAATCTGTTTCCTTTGTAATTGTAATTCAAGAGGTTCAATTGGTATTGTGTATTTTTACAAACTTGTACTTGGAAACAGAAAGGTGGACGCCGTGGTGGTGCGACGGGAATATGAGTGCGACAACGGCAGGTGGTGCGACGATAAGAGGGGTGGAGGAGGTGGTTGTGTGTGAGGCTGGAAGAAGGGTGGTAGATCTGGTGTTGTTTCTGTACAGGGGAAGAGAAGATGGTAGAAGATGTGAAGTTAGGTCTGCATCAAGAAGAGGACGGGAAGACGTTTTTTAATGAAACGTCTTCCAAAAAACAAACAGTCTGCGGGCCTAAATGTCTGCGCGTGGTCTGTGCGGTGCAGACAAAAGAGGTTCTGCAGACGTTTTGTGAAAAAACAAACACTACCTTAGTCTATAAGTTACTAGGGCAATCCCTAGCTTGCAAGATTTTAAGAAGTCCAAGGTATCGCGGTTTGATCGAATTTTAAAGTTGTTGGAATCCTCCATTAGGATTTATAAGACGATTTATATGCAGAATTATTTGGGAATTTGAGTCAACGAGCTTCGAGTTGTTATTTAGATATCCATGGATCAACTCTTAACTAAAGAATTCATATATATATATATATATATATATATATTGTTATAGATCTCTAAATTGACATGACATGTGTATGGGGTAAAGGCAAAATGAACTATCCACCGCATGTAGGTTCTTAATTTGTCGAGAATTATAACTCTTATAGCTATAGTCAAAAACAAGTGTTCTCATGGACACCCTACTCTAGATTGAACCATAGGGTAATAGTTACAAGTGTATTACGAGTATAAGATGTGTAAAGTATTCTCTCATAGAGCAAGGTTTCCAGAAATCTTGTATGCCGACACTAAGTGGAGATCGATTCAATAACAAAGATCATTTAAAGAAAACCAGCAGTAGTCCAATTTAAGATATATAGTTTTAGTTTGTAACATATTAGATGAGGGTTTAAGGTTCACAACAAAGAAGTTCTAGCAAGGCTTCTGGTAACAAGATTTGTCAGGTGGTAGTGTTTGAATTTGTCATTAGAGTGTTTAAAAGATGACTAGAGGTAAAAGTCTGATAAGGTCTAGAGTTCTAAGTTTACAAACATGTTAGATAAGGACGATTGCATGAATTGTGACTTAAACAATTTTTCATGATTTAAAACCAATAGGTGACGATTGCATGAATTGTGACTTAAACAATTTTTGGTCCACAAACCTAATTACGTACAAGATAGAATCTCTTGCATAAACTGGAGCTTCTAAAGGAAGATATTGCACGTATGGAGTGTTAAATGACAATAACAACATCCATTATTATATTTCTTAGCAAATACTAGGATGCATCGAGATTAAATGAAATAAGACGTGGTTAAATTGAACCGTAATGGATGATGCATGCACATAACATTAAGTGGCACTAGATGGTTTATTGTTGACGGTTTATGAGAGGTAGTTCATGAATCCCCAGTATCGAGAAATGTGGTCGAGATCAAAATTAAACTTGCGAGTCAATCAAAAGCCTTTAGTTTTTGTGATCACTGTGAATAATAGATACTTGAAAGTTATAAGTGACTAGGTATATAGAAAGTTACCCTATGATTGATAGGTTGAATAGCTTTCTTAGAAATCACGTTAGGGATGAGATCGGGACGGGTACCGGTACCGCCCGGTACCGGTACCGCCTAGTACCGGTACCGAGTTTTAAGAAAAGTGGGTACCGGTACCGGTACCGAATTTAGCGGGACGGTACCGGGACGGTACCGGTATTTCGGTACTGGTACCACGTTGGTACCAGTTTCATATTTTATTTTTTTTATAAAATTTATTCGCTTATTTCGGTTTAATTTTATACTTTTTTATATAACTATACTATAATATACTTGAATATAAGAAAAAGAAATGAAATATGGTATAAATTAATTAAAAATCATATCAACTTCATTAAATTTAAAAGTTAATAATCTAAAAAATATTATAAAATGACTCAAAGTCGTAAAGAAAACACTTTATAACATTAAGCAAGTAATACACAACATTCATAACATCTCAAATTATATAAAATATACTAAAAAAAACTAGTTTTTTCTTAACCGGTACCAACGTGGTACCAACGTGGTACTAACCGGGAAAGTACCGGTACCGGTACCGCCTGGTACCGGTACCGAGTTTTAGGAAAAGTGGGTACCGGTACCGGTACCGAATTTAGCGGGACGGTACGGTACCGGGACGGTACCGGTACCGGTACTCGGTACCAAAAGCTCATCCCTAAATCACGTGTTCATAAAAAAAAAGTTTGAAAAAGGTTTAGTGAGTTCACCTTCGGGTGCACATCTACAAGCATCGTCAATGTAAAAGCAAAGACCACACTCCTATTACATGATAGGTCTATAAGTGTGTGTTCGTGTAGGTGTGTAAAACTCTAAGCATCCAAACAATTTCCATTGTTCAAGTGTGATTGAAATGCTTGACTTTTTTACCACCTTTGATCAAAGTTGAATTTTGTTGACCCGATGACCTATTGGTGACTTATTAAGTGTAGTTATGTTCCATTAGGTTCACTTAAACATATTAAGCTTGTAAAGCATATCACGAAGCACGCGTGTAACAAATCTAAACTTTATTTTTATTAAAGTTTCCATTACTGGTAAGTTATTTTCAAAGGTATATTTTCACAACAAGAAACTCTTACTAGGTTCATATATTCATCTACAAATTTTTCATTCTTACACATCAAATAACTCATACATAGTGTCTATTACGCTCCTTATGCAAGTTGGCAATACTTGTATTAATGATGGTACTATATTTAACAAACCTAGGTGATCACGTTTAAAATTCTCAAGTTATCCATCTATGATCTATGAACATTTGAACCATACATATTACCTATTACGACTCTGTTAGCATGCACACATAACCATCAAGTCATCATGACCTCTAATTCAAAACTTACTTACATGACACAAGTGAAACCCATTACATGTCCATTTTTCATATTTTTCAACTTAGTTACCCGTTTGCATTTCAAAGACAAACCATCTCTAATTTAGTTGCACAAGTCCCAAATTTTAACTACCGTTGCACTACTGTCTTAAGTTCATGTCTTATTTTATGACCTTTACTTAAACCCACAACAACAATTTTTAAAAATTACATATTTACACAAAGGCTAGAAAATAAACATGATTGCACATTATAAATTTAGTAAAAGTTGGATGACCATACAGTGGAGTAAAAATTTATATTTTACTAATATAGAAAGCTAAGACGTTACGATTTATATTGGTGCAAGAATCACTTAAATACTCATTGTAATGGTGAAGTTATCACTCTTTGAATATGACTCACTTTCCGCACAGATTTTCAGACTTGACACTTTATAATAAAGCACTTGTTTGAAAATGTTTTAGTTACCTTTAGGACTTGAGACCACTTGGCGTATTAAAGTAGACATCACAAGGTTAAACTAGAACATAAATTTAGTTAGGTTTTCACCCAAATTGACCCAGTTTCAAGAACCACAAGTCACCCTTTACACAATTTGTAACTTGAAGATCCTAAAAAGTTTCCACAAATAACAATCTTGTAAAATAGCTCGAATTCCAATCCTTCAACTTTCAAAACTCATCTTATGAATCATATAAACACTCTAATAACATCATGTCATCACTAACTTGCCTAGCAATCACATTTGGGATTTCTCATATACAACGAAGTTGCTAATTATAGTAAAAGTTCGATTTCATGCTTCTTAGGAGTTTGTACGACGTTTCAATCCATCATACAATGATCATGTTAACATCCTTATAAAAATAAATTACCCTGACACCCACTACAACTCAAATCCAATATCTTGTAGGCATAAAATTTACTATTATTAGTAGTAAATAGTCAAACCGGCCATATAATTTAACAAATAATGTGTCAATCGTCATTCTAATCATCATACAAGTCCATATCTACCAACAATTAACCATGATCATTGATGCGTGATAAACTACTTATTCTTTACTTAACTATTTGGATACATTAAGCTTTAAATTTATAACTTAGACTCTTAAACTAACTTAAACACACAACCAGTACTGAACCGATCGAATGCAATATAGCTTAAAGTAAGTCCGTGATCGAACCCACAGACTATATATATTACAGTAATTAACTAATTAAGACTCAATTAAAAGACACGACTACTTATTATTATTATGTTGAAAGGGGGATTTGACTAATAAACTAATTAAGAAATTTAATTTAACTAGACAAAAGACGGTTTTAAAGAGATTAAATCAAGTGATGAAGAGAACCACCTAAGCTAGAATCCCTAATGTTTCAATCATCAGTTAAATGGAATTGCTTTGGTATGGAACTAGGATCATAAATTGGTCACCTAAAGGAACCACAAATAGAAATCTCAACTCTTCTCAAGAAGACACCTACGGGTTGCTATTAAGTTATTACAAGTACTAGTTTTAAGTATTAGACTTTTATTGAAATCCTACCTCACAACACAAAAAACAAATATAGTTAAACTAACTCATTTGACTTAATAAACAAGGTTGATAAATCAAATCAAGATGGACTCCTCACGAAAAACTAAATCTAGCAACTTAAACAACCAAGTCTTATCGAATAACCTATCACCTCACAGATATCTAGATTAGCTGCATATTTTCATTTGTCTGAGTAACATTATTGTTCCTATGGTTTTATTGCAATTCAACCACAGACTAGTCAAGAACACACAGTAAATGACCTAACAGAATCCTATTACATGAAAGACATTCATCAAAGAAACTGTTAAACAATAATATTTATCAACCAATTCCAATCTACGTATGCATCAGATAACAAAAGATAATCTGTTTACAAGAATCATAAATCCATAATCAAAAACACAATCCAAATAATGTTAAACATGAATCATTAGTTCATCAATTAGCCTAGGTGGCACTATAAGGTTATCCTAGCATTGTGATAACAAAAGTTCAAAATCACAAAACATGATAAAAGAGAGAAAGAAATGTAGGATTTGAATAACTCGGTCACGTAAATCGACGAGTCTTGATCCAGAGCTTTTCCTTTGCTTCTTTTGCTCCACTCTTGTTTCAAAAATCAATCTTTGCAGCCTTTTTTCGTCTCTCAACCGGGTCTAGATGTAGGGTTTATGTTTAGCATAGTTTTTATAGTGACAACCCTTGAAAACGCTCAAATCATACTGTGGAAATAGCTTCCTGGTCGCGTAGCACCTCGAGCAAAAAACTAAAAAAACCCCATTACCATGTTGCGTAGGCGCGTAGCACGCCCACCCTAGGCTAGATGCTCGCATAGTGCGACACCCCACCTGATGGCTGAATCATCGGACATTGTCATGGATATGGATATCAATAGTAATCAAGCACATGGGACACCATTTATTAAAGTCTAATAATCATATCAAAAGTTTTGGAACATAAGTCTAAAAGAAACCGACAAATATCAAAAATAAGAAAAACAACAATTGTACTAAATTAGTGTTTATTAATGTTAAGTCCAAAGCGTTTCCTATTTCTTGAAAATAGTAAATAGAAATCATCACGCACGACCTGAAATATGCTTAAAATAAAGTTAGTCATAAAAGCCAGTGAGTAAAGCATAATTGATAATAAATAGTACAGAAAGCATGATCATTAAAAATATGTTGCGCAATCTTATATATATAGCAATTTCATGTGTATTACCCAACCATGATCTCTTGAACAACATTGAAAACCATCATTGTATAGCAACTTATAACATATCATAGCAACTTGTAACACGGTATTGCAACTTGTAACATTGAAATTGAATGGTCGGGTTAAATCACCTATCGATGTTGTATAGGTAGGTAGGTTTTTGAAACCATTAGCGCTAACACTGTACTAGTGGGTTTGTAATAGAACACATATTTCGGCCCAAAACGTAAAGCTAAAAAGGGGAATGAATTTACTCACCTTGAGTTAAGCACGCAATAAAATAGAAAACCGACTAGATAGAATCGAGAAATGTCCAAATACTGGGATCACCTAAGTAAATAAACAATCCTCACTTAGCAAACGTATACTACAGGAAACTAGAATATGAAATTAGGAATCTAAGATAATTTGAAATTTTTGGGTTTCGATTGAGATTTTGAGGTTTTCTCGACAAACGATTAGAAATATATTAATTGATTTAGACATAACATCAAAAAAATAGTAACGATAATAACAATTTTTTTGAAAATAATCATAATAATAGTATTTTCTTGCAACCGATAAGTAACTCAAATAATATATTTTTCTAATTAATTATTTGACGTTGAGAATATAATATACACACTAAAGATACTCTAAAATATTTAATGACATTTTAAAAGTATTTAAATGTCTTACAAAAAAATCTATATTTATAAACTATTATTTATAAAATATTTATATATTTTATAAGTATAAAAATACATTTTATAGTATTTTTTAAGTATATAAAAGTATTTGTACAAATTAAATTTATAAAATTGATTTATACAAAATTATGGTTTTATATAATTTATATGATTTTGACATATTACATTTTATATGTTATAAAGTTTATTATTTAAATTATGATAATTAATTAAAATAGGTAAAATGTAATAAAACTAGTAAATAAATAAAAATATATAGAATGGTGTGACCTGGTTTCAAATCCAGGGTCACCCATTTTACCGAAAACCTTCCAACCACTACACCAGAAGCTTTTTTTGACTTGAATTGGTTTTTAATTCTATTAAAATCTTAAAAGAAAAACCCCCAATATGCGATAAACCAAAGAAAACTAAATCTATACAATCGACCTAGAAATAGATAGAAATCAACAATTATTAACAGGGCTTTGGATCCTTGAATGGAGACGAGTATTTTATCGTAGATATCTAGCCTGATTGATGAGAAATTGGAATGGGGAAGATGAAGAACAAGAACGCATGAGCTTAAAAATCGAATTGATCTTTGAAGATGTTAAAATGCAATTAAATCTCCAAATTAACTCTTGATGATATGACAAATAAAAGCCTAAATGTAATTTCAGTAAACAACAATGATTTGGTGGTGAATTGGTTTCGGGATAAGGGTTTTTGGATGATCAAACGAATTTAATTCGAGAGATATGAAAGAATTTGATTACTGGAATATCTTTAGAATGCTAAAAGGAGCGTTTTGATTCAAAGAATTGATTGGATTGTGCGTTAAATCAACAAATGGTTAAATGGGTTTTGATTTAAAAGCCAAACGTTATTCAATTTGATGAATTGGTTTAATAGTGTAGTAATTACAAATTTTAAAGCTTGATTAGGTTCGAAACTTGCTTCTGCACATTTTATCGACTTTTAATTTGATCAAGACGGCTAGAAAATGGCTTTTGGTGCTTGTCGGAACATCGTCTGACCTTGGCCAAAGGTTGTTGGAGCCAGGTAGACGGAATTACGGGAGTTTCGAGAAAAAAGGGGTGGAGAGTTATGAAATATCAAAACATCCCCTCAAGTTTGATGTTTATATTAAATAGATATTATAACAATTTTGGCCCTTATACTTTCAATTGTTGTTAGTTTAATATAATAACTTTTAATATAAGTTTTAAAGTTTACAGTTTTAGCCCACATTTAATTAAAATTCTATTTTAACTTACTAACCACGTTAACTTGTAACGTATATAAATTTACGTTGTAATATATTTACGTTGCTTTTGACGATGAATGATTGTTTTTAGACTTAATAGTAATAGATTTGATAATTTTTATGAAATCTCTTTTATAAACTACAATTTATATAGGCTTAGAACTAATCATTATTAATTGTATTAAAATAGATATATTTTATATATTAAGTCATATTAATTCAATCACTTTATTAAAGATGGGGAAAAAATTGGAATTCAAAATATTCATTTATATTAATAACGAAGCATTACAACTTGACGAATTAAATACGAATAAGTAAAAGACAAACGGATTCAGGTTTGAGTTGGGCATTCAGGGTTGGGTTTGGGGCAGATGTCACAGTCTCCCCTTCTTATAAAAAGTTCGTCCCGAAATTTGCTCAACCCAATGCAGAAGATGATAGAAAAGACGAGGATTGTCACAACCTCAATATTTCCACAAACGGGGTGTCAGTTAGGCATGTGACATACCAGGATCTCAAGCCATTAGTTACAGCAACACTGGCTCAATAATTTTTACAAAAGTTTAACTTCAACATTATCCCGAAACTCAGGGTATAAAATGTAGGTTTTCAGAGTTTAGCAGAAGCTTTCAAATAAACTCAATTGTCCAAAATAAACTTGTGCTTTAAAGTCTAGCACAAAAACCAAGATATTTTATAAAATTTACCAAATATGATAAAACATTGAAACCGGTATATACACATGATTTCAAGAAAGCTCATGAAATTAAAAATTAAGTCACCTAACATATAAATTCACTTTATTTATATTTATTTAGTTGTTCGGGATTATTAGTTTATTAATTCACCAACATTCTAATATTAACTCAGGTGATCTGGTAAATCTCCGAATTAACGTTACACGTAACTGTTTGTGTAACAAGTAGCATATTTAATTCAACTAATTAAATGTAGAGTATCTTTGCATTAATGAAATTAACGAGATTTAGTTAACGGAGTTAATTCGAAATTTTCATGTGTAACATATATTACTTATATTATCCTTATTAATGAAAGCTAAACATAAATGAATAGTAATAAAGCGTATTATTGTGTTAAGCATGCGGTACAAATAGACTAAGGTTATATTGTGGGTACAAGTATACTAAGCCTATATTATAGGTACAAGTATACTAAGCTAAAACATATGTAGAGATTCAAACAAATCAAAAGAACGAAAGAGGGGGAGATCATGACGAGAAGCATCCATAACCACTGGCTACGCCGCCTCGGACTTTCCACTACCCCTGCCATTGCATTAATATCTTTTACACTTCAGATTTTCCGTTGTCGTTTACGTGCGCATATCAATAAGATTTTGTAGTCGGTTGTGTGTTTCTGTAGAATTCTTTGTTGGTGGGCATAGTTGTATATATTGAAATCCAAGCAACTTGTAAGTACCCTCACTGATGTCATGCACACGTCAGCTGTTTTTTTAGTTTTTTTTTTTGCATTTTTGGCGACAAACTTTGCTTTCGTTGTTTCTAATGAGTCGAGTAGTGAATTAGAGATATCTTGCCTAAAAACATATACTTTCACTAAATATCAGACACAAACACATGAGGTTTACTCTACTGCAACACACGAGTTATAATTACATATATCTTTGCATAAATATGAGCGAACCATGAATACAACTAGTTCGAGTTGTTGGGAATAACCGTTATGTGACCTACGAATCATTTGACTAACTTTACCAATATAAAACAAAACAGAAAACATGTTTTTTACGTGTAAATATTTATCAAGGAACTTTTATAAGAAAAGCCAAAAAGTATGTTTGGTTTTTATGGAATTTGTCACAATATAACTAGCCCGTAAGAAAATGGGTAAGAATACAACAATAACAAATGATATCTTGTTTATGTGATTTGTATTTTTAAACCCCTAGAAGTTTCACATATAAAACTCTTTATTCAAGTGAAATTACGCTGGTGAGTTATATATTATTAACATATCAACATCATTTAAGAAATAAATAATCATATAGGAGACGATGGTGATTTGTTGGCTGGAATTAACATTCATAAATCCTTTTATTTGTCAACTAGCACCATTATTTGACATTGAAAATGACATCATCATTTTGTTTGTCAACCTTATAAATTTATTATTTCAAGTGGGTAACCATGGTCAATTAGGTTGTTTCAAGTTGATGAGGGGCCTCACGCAAAGTTTGCATTCACACATTGTTTTCATCTACACCATGTATCCTGCATTATCACATTCTATCATTTTACATTCCATCCACTTCAAAAATGTTTCAGATCCACCATCATTTAATAATCAATTTTACTAACTAAAAAGATATAAATCTCTAAAATAATAAATGAAAACGAAAAAGTTTATGTGGCATCTTTTCAAAGGTTCCGACTTATGTGACATCATTTGATAGTTTCTCTTACAATAATAATTTTTTATTTAAAAGATGTATATAAAATATATTATAATAATATTAATTACATTTTGGTCCCTAAATATTTAGGAGAATTTTAAAAAATTTAAGTGTAGTTACATTTTCGACCTTCTACCACTAGGGGTGTACATGAGTCTGTTTGTATTTGATAGGGCATAAAAATGAAACATACATAACTTAATTCTCTTTTTATACGATTAAAGACCTTACTGTTTTACAAACATACATAACTTTTTTATACGAACATATTTTAAAAATAAACTATACCATATAACTGAGCATTTAATTCTCTTTAATTTGAGTATAATACTACGATACTGATTAACAATTTTTTTAAAAAAAATATTTTTTATGTTTTACCACGGTTTTGTCTCAAAACTGATTGGAACTGTCATGAATATCCTTAAAATCACCACTTGAGTTTGTGTTTCCGAACGTAATGCGGGCACTAAACTAGTAAACAATACGTCAAATTTAACCTTAAGTCATGGTTCTTTTAAAAATATTCGGTGATACTTTTGGTTAAATGTATGATTAAAGGTCATTTTTAATGTTTTAAAACCCCCCACATACTTTTAGTCACACATTTTACTTATTCATGTGATTGTTCTATAACACACCCAAACTTTAAGCTATACTTTAAGAAATAAGCGTAACATTTAGAAGTCACGCTCAAGAAAGTGTGGCAAAATATTGCCAATGTCTATGATATTTATTTGATTTTTGATTCATGTGACCACTTTAAAACCTATAGCCATCCTTTTAGACAAAAGTGTAACCATTTCTAGCTACGATTAGAAAGTGGCCGAATATGACCACCTACCATGTTTTTTTATATATTTATGTGACCAATTCGAAAACCTTAGTCACTCTTGAAAAAAGTGACAATTACTATCCACACTAAAGTAGTGTGGTGAAACGTCACTAATTACCATGATTTTTATTAGTTTTCGGTTTATGTGACCAATTGGGAAACCTTAGTCACTCTTTATGAAGAAAACAAATGGCAATTACTAGCCACGCACAAGTAGTGAGAGCAAATGTGACCTACTACCATGGTTTTCTTATTAATGTGGCTAAAAGGTAGTAGATATGGCCACTTATATTGGTTTGTGTGACCAAAGATCAAGTGTTATGGCCACTTATAGTCTTTTTGTGTAGCTAAAAGTGATTGTTTGGTCATGGTAAAACGTTTTATGCTTTGCTAAACGTACCTAATGATCACCATTAAAGTTTCATGCGTGTCAAGAAGGGTACAATGGTACAAGCAAAGTTTAAGCTGCATGAAGTTCACACAAGATGCGCTGAGGCCATCACAAGATGCATGGTTATGTGGGTGTTATGGTTGGATTTGTCTTTAAAGAAGTTTGGTTATTGTTGTCGTTTGTTTGAACATGTTTGGTTGGTTATATGGTTTTCTTTTGTTTAAAGAATTTTGTTATTGTCGTTTGGTTGTCTTTTGTTGAAAGCGGTTTGGTTATGGTTCTCTTATGGTTGTATTTGAACAACTTAATTTGTTATTGCTAGTTGTTATAAGTAATGTTATAGTTTTGTTTTTGTTATTGATTGTTATGATTGTGTTTTATGAAAACAAAGGTGAAAAATAACATTGATAACAAGAACATATACACAAAGAAAGGTAACATATAAGATTGATGCATTTATTTTCAACGATAATCATCACTTGACCAGTCCAATTCTTCCTCATCTACGTATGGATTATCGTATTCCACAGGGTCTTATTTTGGACTGTCATAGTCTCGAGCTTTTTTCAACACATCAAAGTCATACTCTAATTATAGGTGGTCACGGTGCAGTGTTAACTTCAGCAGTATCATTACCGGTGTCATCTTTCTTGTTGTTGTTGTTGTTGTTCTTTTGCTTGTTGTAATTTGCTTTCTTGTTCTCCTTTTTCAGTTGTTTGTAGTAACGGATTGGTTGTCCTTTCCTACACAATGATAGCACTCATAATCATCAGATTTTCCTCTAGACTTACTACGAGGCTTCGCTTTGTTACTCGGACCCCTACTTTGACTTCTCCCCCTGCTTTCTGTAACTAAGGCCTTAGAATGTGAAGAGGAACCTTGTGACTTTCTTCTCATCTCTTCATTCAAAACACTACCCTTAGCCAATTCCATACTAATAATACCATTTGGTGCAGAGTTGGACAATGATGTCCTAAAAGTCTCCCAAGAATCCGATAAAGTATCAAGTAACCATAAACCTTGTATCTCATCTTCAAACTTAATACCCATTCCTGCAAGCTAATTATTAAGACCCTGAAATGAATTCAAATGATTAGTAATAGCATTTCCATCACGGTATTTCAAGTTTATTAACTGTTTAATCAAGAACAAATTCTGTTCCTAGTCTTTCGAGCATACAATTCCTCAAGCTTGGTCCACAAAGTGCGAGCATGAATCTCCCCACTAATATGGTTCAAAACATTATCATCTACCCACTGACGAATATGCCCATAAACCTTTCTGTGCAATATATTCCAGTCTTCATCTGTTTTAGCTTCAGGTTTATCGGTGTTAAAAACAGGCATATAAAAGTCCTTCACATAAAGAAGGTCTTCGATCTTGCCTTTCCAAACATGATAATTATAACCATTTAAATTTATCATCTTATTTGTATTAGCATCCATCTTTCAAACAAGTCTTTAACCCAAAATCAAGAGCCAATGGCACTGATACCACTCTGATGGGGAAAAAGCACCTAACCGTCCACAAACAGTAATAACAAAATACGAAATTAGTCTTCATTTGGTCAGTGCTTCCCCTGAACCATATGAACATGTTATGGTGCAACCAAATACAACTAGGGTATGCAAATACAAACAAGGAGACATCAATTTTTAGCGTGGAAAACCTCTCAAGACGAGAGTAAAAACCATGGGACTATGAGAGTCGCTTCAAATCCACTATCACTAAATAAGAGCAATACAAAGTCTTTGCTGGATACACTAGAGGCATACAACAAACATCATATACTTGGAATCAAACAAACATTAAGCATATGGCATCAAACAAAAGGCAAAAGAAGAAAGATGTCACCAAATATGCAGCTTCAAACATGGGCATAGAAACCCGACTTCCAGATGTTGTTAACACGAACCCGCCATGGATTAGGTTGCCCATGTATTGTGAGGATGATTTCCTCACAACGATCCAACGATTCAATCTTTGGGAAATGAATGACCTCTACAGGTGTGTAGAAAATGACGAAAAATTTTTTCTTTTCTAATACTTGCTCTCTTGCAACTCACTCTCATCTGATTTCTTTCATCAACAAACTTTACATACACGAGCCCTTGCATGAACATGGGCAAAAATTATGGGCTTTTATTTGGGCTTTTTCATGGGCCCAAAACCCAACAATCTCCCCCTTTTGGCCTTTGAGGAAGAGCTCGCCATCCAGGCGATAGAGTAACAAATCTTCAATTTATCCCTTGCCAAAGCTTTAGTTAACATATCAAAACCATTATCATTGGTATGAACTTTTTTAAGTTCAAACTTCTTGTCTTGAATTGCATCTCTAATCCAATAATACTTCACATCGATATGCTTTGTTCTCTTGTGATACTTAGAATATTTAGCAAGGTGAATTGCACTTTGATTGTTATAAAGAACCACGTAGCATTGTTGCATAAAGCCAAGCTTTTACATAAACCTTTTCAACCACAATAGTTCTTTGCATGCTTCTGTTGCTACAATATACTTAGTCTCAGTGGTAGACAAAGCAACAAACTTTTGCAGTCTTGATAGCCATGAAACAGCTCCCCCTACAAAAGTCATCAAATATCCAGAATTGGACATCATGTTGTCTTTCTTACCTGTCGTATTAGAATCTGAATAACTAATAAGCATAGGCTTTCCATTTCCAAATGCTATACCCAATTTGGAAGTACCACGTAGATATCTAAGAATCCACTTAACTGCTTCCTAGTGCTTCTTACCTAGATTTGACAAAAAAAAAACCAACTAACAACACCCACAGCATGGGCAGTATCAGGTCTTGTACATACCATGGCATACATCAAACTTCTAATTGCTGAGGCACAGGGGACACCATCCATTTATTCTAACTCCTTCTTAGTAGAAGGGCAATATTTCTCAGTTAGCTTAAAGTTGGGAGTAAAAGGTGAACTCGCCACTTTAGCCTTATCCATGTTGAATCTCTTAAGCACCTTCTCAAAGTATTGCTATTGTGACATGTGTAGCTTCTATGAAGCTCTATCTATAGCAATCTAAATGCCAAGAATTTGCTTTGCTAGCCCCAAATCTTTCATAGCAAAAGACTTGCTTAACTCTTTCTTAAGCTGGACAATTCTATTTGCATTCTTCCCAACAATCAACATATCATCAACATAAAGCAATAAGATGATAAAATCATCATCACCAAACCTCTGAAAGAAGACATAATGATCAGAAGCAGTCTTTTGGTAGCCTTGCTTCCCCATGACTGACTCAAACTTCTTGTACCACTGTCTTGATGCTTGCTTCAACCCATAAAGACTTTTCTGCAGTTTACAGACATAGTCTTCTTTACCTTTAACCCGAAAAACTTTAGGTTGCTCCATATAGATTTCTTTATCCAAGTCACCGTGAATGTGACATATGCCCCAAACCCAAACCCGAATACCCGAATCCATTTATCTTTTGATTTATATTTGAAAATTCCAAGTGTAATGCTTCATTGATTAATATGACGGTTGTTTGGAATATATATGACAAGTGTGCAATATCGTGTGGCTCATTTAAAATGTTCGAAGAATAGAAGAAAAAGTAGAAACTAAGTTGACGTTACCTTACAACCAAGGAGTGGGCTGGAGGTGCATAATTTCCTCTGTATCATCATAGAAAACAGTAAATTTAGTATGAGGGAGTGGATCATCACCTGATTCCTGCTATAGATGCTCAGGCTGAAACCCATCTTTTCCATCCACCCTTCTCATGATAACCCCTAGAGCCATATTAATATCATCCAGCATCAACCAGTTTCCCTGCAAGAGGATATCATGCTCTGCTAACATCCTCTGCATGGTAGCATCCTTAGCCACTAATTTGGTCAACAACTCTTCTATCTTACTCCAATAAACATCATTACCCCTAACAGAGTTGCTATCAGAAAATTAACCATAATGATGTGATTGTGGATAATAGTGGTCAACTGGATACTCCTGTGAATAGTATGACTACGCATGCCCAAAAGAGTTAGCAAAACAAGATGGTGTAGAGGACCTAGTGTATACAAAGACGGATAATATTCAAACAGAGAACAAATACTAATCCTAAGACTCAAACAGAAAATAAATAAAAAATAAAATGACATAAAAACTAACTAGACTTCTATGACATACAAAATAATAAGAAAAAGCACGTGTATAGCAGAGAAGATCTCAAAAAGTTAAATTAACGCAATTACCAAGAGTCCCCGACAACGGCGCCAAAAACTTGATGCGTGCTAATATATATAAAAATAATAAACACCTAAGTTTTAAATTTATAAACTTAGACTCCTGAAACTAACCTAAACACACAACCGGCAGTGAACTGATCGAGTGCAATATAGTTTAAGTAAGTCCGAGTATCGAATCCACAAACTCTATATATTACATTAACTAACTAAATTAAGACTCGACTACTTACACGAGTATTTAAAATATTATTATGTTGAGGGGGGGAGGGGTTTGCTAAAAACTAAATTAAACAAGTAAAGAAAAGAAAGTTAATTAAGCAAGAGACGGATTAGGAAATCAAGTGATGAAATGTAAATTACCTAGGGTAGAATCCTCGTTGACTAAATTATCACTCGAATGGTGATGCTAGTTATGGAATCGGGATATTAGTTTGTTCGCCTAAAAGAACCACAAAATAGGACCCTCGACCCTTTTCGAGAAGAAATCTTTGAGTTGCTAATAAGTTAATATAAAAACTAGTTTTAATGATTAGACTTCCTCACAGTTGTCTAACCTAATTATGACCAAGTATCTTTAAACGAATTCCTACCTCACAACAAGGAAATGAAAGACAGCTCAAAACATTCATTTGACTCGATAAATAAGTTTGTAGATACCACTTGGACGGACTTCTCACGAAGAACTAAATCTAGCAAACCAACCAAACAAGACTTATCAATAACATACCACCTCTAGGATCTCAAGATTAGCTGCACGTTTTTATTCGTTTAACTAATATTAATGTTCCTATGGTTTTATTACAAATCAACCATAAAAGTCAAGAACACACAGTAATCAACCTAATGAAATTCTATTATAACAAGGATAACGTGAAACAATAATAATAAACAAACCAATTCCAATATAGAATATGCATCAAACAAATATAAATTCAACCTTTACTCAGTTCATAAAACCCATAACCAAAAACAAAACCAAATAAGTTCAAACAAATGGTTCATCATAACGCCTATGCAATCTATAAAGTTTAGCCTAGCATAGTAGTAATGACAATATGCAATAGTTCAAAATCACTAAACATGATAAAAGGAAGAAAGAAACAACGATTTGAAGAACCCGACGACGCAAATCAACGATCCTTGATATCATACTTTCCTCTTGCTTTCGTAGCTTCACTTTTGCTTCCAAAACACTTTGTTTGGCCTCAAATTCGTCCCTTGGCCATCTCCTCCCCTAGGGTTTATGTTGTGGTAAGTTTTTATAATAAAAACCCATGAAAACGCTCAAAACATTCTGTTGAAAGGCCTCGTCCCTTTGCGCGATGAGGAAATGGCTCGAGGTCGCGCTACGCTGCGTGCAACAAACACCACCAGCCCAAAAAAAGGACGCCGCGCTACGCGGCCTGCTTGACCAAGTTGCTCGCGTGGTGTGGCGAGGTCTCTAGGTGCGTTTCGTGCTTCGGTTTCGCGTCCATGTTCGCTCGTAACTCTGTTTCACATCCCGTTTTCGCCTACAATCTTCTTTTAACGTGATCTTCTCATCATTTTATCAACTCGGGACCTAAGAAACATCATATATTCAGTAGTAAACAAAACTTAAAGAAAACTATATAAAAAGACTCGAAAACGTGTACAAACTCTACACGAAAAATACGTATAGTTTACACTATATCATAAGACATGTCTCGTGCTTAATGAAGCATAAGGTAAGCTTAAGGACATATCAAGTAGAGTTTCTACTCCACTTTCTAACATATTTATAGATTTCTAGACAGATAAGACCAAACTTGTGTTTAATGACATACTTATCTGGCATATAGACATACTTAACTAAACACATCGCGCGTGAGAAGAAACATGATGGTGCGTGAAATGGAAAAATAGAACCCTTCGTTTTTACCAACGGTGGATCTTTACATTAGAAATTGTGTGACATGACAATAAATGAAAGAGTCGAATGTGAATATGAGTGAGACACATTTGCCCCAGACCCAAACCCGCTTTTTCATCCCCGCGTTTCTCTCTCCTCAACACAATCTTCACTTCTCTCTCCACAATTCGATTTTACTTGTTCATATTTCGATTCAAATCACTTCAATGTTGCTTTAGTTTCTTCTAGATCTGCTTCTCAATGTCTTCGCTGTAAGTTACCATCCTTTGATTCTCTATTATTTCGATCATACCTTAGATCGTTTCTGTGATTCAATGTTTATGTATGTTTCAATTCCTTTGTTTTGTGTTTTAGTTAATCGTGTGGAGTGGAAATTGACATTAACAATTTGACTATTTAGGGGCTTGTTATGAAGATTTGTTAGTGTGAACAAGTTTTAGTTGATATTGTTGTTAGGTTTTGATCAGCTGATGGAATTGGTGATTTTGAAAATGATTTAGGGTGGTATCAGATAAAGAATTGTTAGGTTAAAATGAGCCAAAAGGAAAGTTGTATGATGAAAACAAGATCAGCAGCTCTTGTACCTCTTGGAACTTTAATCGGTCGTGAGCTTCGACATGGAAACGAGGAGAAACCGACTGTTACTTATGGTCAGGCTGCACTTGCAAAGAAAGGGGAGGATTATTTCTTGATCAAGCCTGATTGCCACAGAATTACGGGAAATCCTTCAACATCTTTCTCGGTTTTTGCGGTATAGATGGAAACCGTTCGCTTATAAACCGTCGTGGTTTGATTGATTACCAGATTATTGAATTTTTTGTTTTTTTTTTGTTTTGTTGTTTGGTAGATATTTGATGGGCATAATGGTATATCTGCTGCCATTTTTGCAAAGGAAAATTTGTTGAACAACATTTTAAGCGCGATACCTCAAGGATGTGGACGGGAAGAATGGCTTCAAGCGCTTCCTCGGGCATTGGTTGCAGGGTTTGTCAAAACTGACATAGAGTTTCAACAGAAAGGTAATAGACATTTAAACATTTTACATATTTTTACTTCTATGTTTTTGTTCGGTGTATCTTTATTCAATATTTGTTTAGGTGAGACATCTGGTACAACTGTTACATTCGTGGTGATTGACGGGTGGACTATAACTGTTGCATCTGTCGGGGATTCAAGATGCATACTTGACACACAAGCTGGTGTGGTATCACTGCTGACAGTTGATCATAGGCTTGAAGAGAATGTTGAAGAAAGGGAGCGTGTGACAGCAAGTGGTGGTGAAGTAGGACGTCTCAATATTTTTGGAGGGAACGGGGTATAGTTATTGCCTTATTGGTCAATTTCAAGTTAGATGTACTTGTAGGCAAGAGAGCTGTAAAGCTTATAAACTTGTGTCTGTTATATTATAGGTCGGCCCGCTTCGTTGTTGGCCTGGCGGTTTGTGCCTCTCAAGATCTATTGGTGATACAGATGTTGGGGAGTTTATTGTTCCAATACCACATGTTAAGCAAGTGAAGGTTGGAAATAAGAAAATTTTGTTTGTATAACATTTATGACATGATTAAAAGTTGAAACTGACACATTTTAGTTGTATATGTAGCTCTCAAGTTCTGGGGGAAGACTTATAATAGCTTCTGATGGCATCTGGGATGCTTTATCATCTGAAATGGCTGCTCAATCTTGTCGTGGTTTGCCTGCAGAACTTGCTGCCAAGCTTGTTGTCAAGGTGTTGTTGAACTAACGACATATTGTCTTCACGTATGCACTTAACTGTTTTTAATTTCTTATACAAGTGATTTTTATATGGTTTCAGGAGGCTCTTAGGTCACGTGGACTTAAAGATGACACAACCTGTGTGGTTGTTGATATCATTCCATACGGGTATCCAGCCATACCTGCAACTCCCAAAAAGAAGCAAAATCTGCTCACTTCGCTCATTCCAGTAAAGCGATTTCACAACTCTATGAATAAAGGACCAAATAAGCTTTCAGCTGTTGGGACTGTAGAGGAACTATTTGAAGAGGGTTCTGCAATGCTTGCTGAAAGGTATGTTAGGGATCAACTTGTTTACTGATTGTTAGCGTTTAATAGTCCCTTGTGGTTTTCGGTTGGAGCCAGTTTCCTCTTAAAAAGCTAACACAATAAGTATGCTAGATCATCACTGCTTGCCGTTATTAGAGGTGGATTGATTGTGTTTTTACCATCTATGGGTTCATAAAAGGCCACATTAGATGCATGTAGTTAATCAGTAAGCATAACTTTTTCAAGGATGCTAACAGTTAAACGAACATACGGTTAAGATCTTGAAAGCATGCAACATATCAATGATCAGTCATGTTTCAAAATTCAAATGTTCGATCAATGATTATATATTAAATTACAAGTGGAAATAGTTTAGGATAAGATTAAAATGGAAAAGGTTGGATATAAGGCTTATACATGTGTATTGTATGCAGGTTGGGAAAAGATTTCCCTGTAAACTCAGGAATCTTTAGATGTGCGGTCTGTCAAGGAAACGAGGCGCCAAAAGATGACATATCTGGAACAATATTCTCACCATCTTCGGGGCCCATGTTATGTTCAAAGTGTAGGAGAAAGAAAGATGCAATGGAAGGGAAAAGGACGAATGTACCGACATTGATGATATAACCTAAGTCAGGTAAATACTAATACATTCTTTCATTGGCAGTGTGAGCAATGATCTCTTTTGCTTAAATCTTGGAATGTTGTGTGAAAGAGATCTAAGATACAGAATTGGTAGGTGTTGTGGGGAGTGTAGGAGTGTGTGTCGATTATATTTTGTGCTCGACTGTTGGACTGACTAATTCAGAACAAATGCTACAATATATATAAGAAAATATATGAGTGTGATAGTGTTTGATTGTGCAAGTAACAGTGTAATGTCTGTTTATTGATGTTATATTCTGTTTAAACTTGGTTTTAATCACTACTTTTAATTATGTAATTATCTGTAGTATGTTAATCTTTCCATCACTACCACCCATCCACCTACTACTTGATGTTGATCCCATTGACTAATGTATGTTTGACTAACAAACTTGGCATCCAATTGCATTTAGTCAAGGGCATTCATGTCTGCTAAACATGAAAAACAAAAGCCATAAGAAAAGAAAGCCAAGAAAATAAGACAAAACTAGGCTAAGAACATACCCTTTCAATATATGGTTATAGAAGGTTCGGTGTTTGAAACTTCCCAATATAGTACCATGTGAGATGATCACAACAAACTAAACATGTTCAAAATGGAGCTACAATGAATGATATACCGATGCTCGAAGTTGAGATAATTGAATAAAGAAAATTAAGTGGTAGAGTACTACTGCTGCAAAGTGAACCTGCGTAGGTGCATCGGTTGCAACTACGCCTGCTGAGTCATAGCAGCTTCCACTCCTACTTTTGTTTGAACTTTCGGTTTTGACATATGAAGAGGTTGAGATTTCAAAGATTGATTCACCAACTAATTTACTTAATTTTTAATTAATATCTTTTATGAAACACTTTCCAATTTCTTAGCGTAAATACAAGACATTTATAACGCCACAAAAGTCGGAATAAGTAGTTTAAAAAAAACGACTTTATTATGGGCTATTTAGAAAAATAAAAAAGAGAGATTAGTTCTCTCTAACTCTTAGATTTCATCATCTTCTCTTATTTTCAATTAGATAAGATCAACATCTTGTCACTGTTATCTGGAGTGCGAGAGCCATCTCTAGTAGTACACATACATTTCCAGTTGTTGTACCTTAGAAGACAAACACTTTCGTTTGAGAAGAGACGCGAAATATGTTTAAGTGAAGCATACTGAATACGTGCCTCAACCAATGCTCAACTTTCATTCTTTCATTGTTGGTCTCAAAGTCAAAAGCTAAAGATACTAAAGATCTCTAAAAGAGGATCGCATGGGACCCTCTCATGAGGTGAGACTTGCGGTTGTTGGTGTTTTCAAGTCACCAAGCGAAGCACTCTCCGGTTGATGAGCAGGTGGACACTCATACTCTCTCGAAACTTAATCCCGTTGTAGTAACAATATTTATTTCTTTGTAAGTTTGCATCTGGAATTTATTCAGAAAATTACCCCCACATAGACTCTTTTGTGTTTTATTGGAGTTTAGACTACTCTTCAGACCGTCCTACCAACTACAATACCAGAACCGTGATCCATTGATCACCACTCGGTTTCCATGCGACTTAGCTAGGACAAAGTATTAGAACTAGGTCTGTAAATGAACCGAACGTTCATGAACTATTTGGCATAAAGTTTGCTTGTCTTCGTTTATTTAACTAAACGAACTAACATGAACACATGTCGTGTTCGTACATTTATATGCGTGAACATTCGATTGTGTTCATTTGTTTATGTTCATTTATGCTTCACTTATTTATGTTCATCCTGTAGGTTTTTTATTCTTTTAGTCTTTTTCTTGGTAAACATTATAGATATTTATGGTAGAATTATATCCATTTGAGTTGCTAATATACTTTTGTGTTTTGGATGAATTATAATGTATCAGACTTGTTCGTTTGTATCATTAATGTTTTTTATGTTTATTTATTTTTGTTCGTTTGTATTGCTTGTGTTCATCTACATCATTCGTGTTTATTTGCATCTATGCACCAATCATTTACGAACATTTTGGTTTTCTTATGAACGAACAAGAACACAATAACCTTGTTCTATGTTTGTGTTCGGTTAAAGTTAAATGAACAAACACAAACACATTATTCCCCTTCTTTCCCATGGAGTAGAGAAAATCAAGAAAACTAAAAAGAACCACCCAGTTTTAAGGCTATGCTTGTAAGCATCACAAAGGAGGCAAGTTCAGTCAACACAGGTTTACATCTACATAAACTCACCTTAGAAACACTTCAACAAACACACACACACATTATTCTTCCTGTTATTTGTACATGACACATATTTGGACACTGAAGAACCAGTCCAGAACATTATTCTGTCCATAATTATGATATGTAACAACTAAAGCATAAGCATATGTATTAACTTAACAAACAGCATCAAACCTACCTCAGTTTACTTATTTCTTTTCTTTCTTAAAAAAACATACACATGAATTCATACTACAATCGTCAAACATAAATTACATATTTATTGCTACATTTCACTCTCCCGATCCCAATTACATAACAGATACAGCTCCCACATCGGCAGCAACAGCAAATGCAGATCTTTTTACAAATAGTCATCATCAAGAATCGTCGACAACAACATTCCTTGCACAAATTCAGATCTTCTACTCCTCTCTTCCTTGTCTTCAATCGACAATGGGGGTGATTCAGGTTTTCTGCAACACGCCAACACATAAAATATGTTTGCTTAAAGATAAAATATAAAGAAGTCCGCATAACAAGATCAAGCATAACATCTATAAGAAAAATGTAAAATATATATACAAACCCGTCTTCACCAATAGAAAGTAGTCACGTTATAATAGTTTCTTAAAATCCAATCTATGTCATTTGTATATGAATGTTAATAATGTAAACATATGGAATAGTTTTATACATGTGTGATATACCGATACGTAAAGTAATTCTAGTTATGAATAAAAACTGAAATGATAGTACACCTAAAGTCTTTATCCAAATGCCTAAACATAAAGGTCCACAAAACAATTGTATTCAAGATTTCATTGAGTGAACATACATGAGAGGCAATGGTCAACGAAACCCAAACCCAATGCAATATAAGGTGGACTTCCCTTAAGAGCAGTGAAACCGTTGATCGTTGTTACAGTCTTTCCTTCACCTCTGTGAAACATAGTCAAGGTTGGTCTACCAATCTACGGAAACTACAAGATATGTTTTACTTGTTTAGATTTTTTACACCTTAGATACAAACTGATCTTATGATATATGTATATGAATGTTAATAGTGTAAACATTTGGAATAGTTTTATATACATATATATATGACAATGACTTTTCGTAGCAAAATCCCACTCCACAGTATGATCTAGGGAGGGTGAGGTGAGAGCAAAGTTCATCTCTATAACATGTGATAAAGAGGCTGCTCCCAAACCCCGGCTCATAAAAACATCTTCCTAGAGACGGCTCTTAGCATATGTAGTCTGTGTAAATGTGTAATGGTGTAAGGCGGCCCACTAAGATATATCATGTAAAATGATAAGCAGTCCAAACAATGAAGCCATTAAAGAGCCCATGAGTCATTTGACTAACTGAATAAACCTTGAATGAAACGACATTTCTCAATTTCTCACTTGATAGCTCCGTATTTCTTTTAACGAGACTAGGCAGCCCATACTGAAAGTGGCTCTTGGTTAAAACCTAAGATAGGGTTAATTTTTAGGGCACTAAGTACCACCCTTTAAAGTCTCTAAACCCCGTATTTCTTTTAAAGCATGAAATGGTTAAATTTCGTAGAAAAACAAATATATCCATTAATGCACTTTAGACAAAATACTCAACTGTTTACTGTAAGCTTCAATATAGACTATATAATATATTTTAATTCTGTAACTTGTATACAATCTCAACTTTTCAATTCTCACGATTAAAGTCAACTGTTCAAGTACTCGTTATGCAAGTTGAAACATTAACAAATCAAACTCTTTTTGACATTCCAATGTTTTATTTGCTTCCAAAAAGACTAGAATAGTCTCGCAAATCATTTACTTCTATATGAAAAATCAACTTACTGTCTTACTACAATAACTTTGTTTTGTTATTGACAAGACAATTATCTTAATACTAATAAATTTTATTTATATACATAATTTTTTATTTAAAAGGACCCATTTTAGTTGTCGCGGAGAGCATTCAAAATCTGCAATACTGGCCTTAACCTTCCACCTATCACAAACCATTCTAATTCTGGCTACTTATAAAACCGAAATGATAGCAACACCGACGATCTTCATTCAAAATGCCTACACTTTCTTAGAAACATTAAGGTAGACAAAACAACTGCTTTGAGTAAGAATATAAGCGGGTGTACATTTAACATAACCCACACCCAATATGATTGAAGATGGACTTCCCTAAAGAATAGTAAAATCTTTTCTTAATCTCTTGAGAATATATTTATATCTTTTTATACCTTGGATTGGAATTATCTTATGACATGTGTATGAATATTAATAAAGTAAACATGGAATAGTTTAATACATAAATCTATATAACAAATCAACCAAATTACACGTAAAAACTATAACGGTAGTAAGACCTACAGTCTTCATCCAAAATGCCTACACTTAGAAACTTGAAGGTCCACAAAATAATTGCATTCATTGATCAATGGAACCATAGTGATGTCTTAGTAGAATAAACTTACTCATGATGAATTGAACAGCCTTTAACTATAATGCAAGTTAGGTCGAATTTAAACACACAGACCCAATTCTTACCACTGGTACATACTTGACGATAGAGAACACAAATAGGTTCACTAAAGCAGTACTTAGGAACTAAAGTGTAAACATATTTAACAAAGCAGAATAATACGTTATATATCGATCTATTTTAAAATTTCACAAGAACGAGGTTTGTTCCAAGTTATAGACCGAACACACAAACAACCAAAACGGACCATCTTATCAGAAGCATTTAACATGCCTGTCATTTTGGATTTTTGGCTTTTACCAATTACCATCAATCATATCTTTAGAAGAAAAACAAAATATGATGAAGATTCTGCTGCAAAGCAACATGTGTATATAAAAAATACCAAAAATAAAAGGTACAGAAATATACAAAATGTTCATTTGGTTTAAAATATCACAATATGCATCACAATAGAAAAGAGCCACATGGTTCTGAGATACAGTAAGGAAAAAAAGGCAATCCTATCCGTTGTTTGAGTTAAAAAAAACTTTGCCTTTTTCATGTAGGTTTTGGTTGTATAATCAACTGTGTCATGATTTAGTCCACATATGGCTATATAGCATAAAATACGAATAATTACCTAAAGCCAGCATATGATTATAGCAAATAGCAATCACGAAAATGTATTCAGTAATCAGTACCATACCTTTCAGATGTTTTTTCACTTATACTTTTGGTTACAGCAACTGCTTCAGCCGATGCGTTGGATTGCGTGCCCCCCAAGTCATCACCAATTGGCAAAATAAATGATGACAGCAAAGGGTCAGGTGCTACATTGGTTGACTGAGCCAAGTAAGAAGATCCCCCAAATATAGACTGCAAATTCCCTTCTCTTAGTTCCCTCCTCAACAACGAAAGTGTTGACATAGAACCACCTTTGCGACTACTTTTCCTCTTTTGTTGCATGTAAGTTTTAATTAAGGATTTCACAAGTTCATCTTCAACATCAAAAATCATACAAACACAAAATACAATCTTAAATAAAAACGCTACACAATAACTATAATATATCACATTTTAGCTTAAACACCTAGTTTAAGAGAAGCTTTTATGATAATTGAAACGTGCTATGTAACACTACTAAAAGAAACCAAAAGCTCAGCAAAACAATCACAAATCTAAACAAACATATACTTCATATCATATAGAAAAAAAAAGGATATCTTAAATATGTTTCCATGTTGTAAGGTTATATGTGCTACCATGTCTACCCCAACCCTCACAGCACAAACCGGACACACCTGCAAAAGCAAGTATTTTGATATGTTATATGATCCAACTGAACATTCAAAAGAACATCTGAACTTTAAACAAATAAGTGTGAGAAAGAAAAAGATTGTTACCCCATTCTTGGACTCGAGATGATGCTCATCATCAATATGGCAACATAAACCAACTATATCGAAATAAGCATTGCAAAAGGGGCATGGAAACTCTTCCCTCATATCATCATCAACCTCAATGTCCTCGAAGCCCATGAACATGTCTGCATCCAATTTCAATCAATGTTGTTAGGGTTAGAATCATAATAATTATAATAATTAGAAGAAGAAGAAGAAGAAGAAGAAGAAGAAGAAGAAAAAATAAGAAACCCTAGTTAATTAAATTAAAAGTTGAAGATGGGGGTTACGAACCAGATGATCGAGATTGAAGAGCATATTGATAACGCTTGGATGTTGAAGATGTAAGACGAGCAGCCCAAGAGTCGGCGTCCATATTGAGAGTGGAATTGAACAAGTGAATTAGGGTTTACGAGTTGAGAAATGGAAATTGAAATGGAAATTGAAATTGAAATTGAAATCGAAATTGAAATTAGGGATTGATGATGAATGAAGATGAGAAGAGAGGAATTGGGGGCGTTTTGGTTGGTTTTGATTTTAGAGGAGCAAAAGCTTTTTTTTGCTTTGGTTTGCTGCCTTTTTAACAAGTGAGGTGAATTTAGGGATGAGCTTTTGGTACCGAGTACCGGTACCGGTACTGGTACCGTCCTGGTACCGTCCCGGTACCGTACCGTCCCGCTAAATTCGGTACCGGTACCGGTACCCACTTTTCCTAAAACTCGGTACCGGTACCAGGCGGTACCGGTACCAGGCGGTACCGGTACTTTCCCGGTTAGTACCACGTTGGTACCGGTTAAGAAAAAACTAGTTTTTTTTAGTATATTTTATATAATTTGAGATGTTATGAATGTTGTGTATTACTTGCTTAATGTTATAAAGTGTTTTCTTTACGACTTTGAGTCATTTTATAATATTTTTTAGATTATTAACTTTTAAATTTAATGAAGTTGATATGATTTTTAATTAATTTATACCATATTTCATTTCTTTTTCTTATATTCAAGTATATTATAGTATAGTTATATAAAAAAGTATAAAATTAAACCGAAATAAGCGAATAAATTTTATAAAAAAAAAATAAAATATGAAACTGGTACCAACGTGGTACCAGTACCGAAATACCGGTACCGTCCCGCTAAATTCGGTACCGGTACCCACTTTTCTTAAAACTCGGTACCGGTACTAGGCGGTACCGGTACCGGGCGGTACCGGTACCCGTCCCGATCTCATCCCTAGAGGTGATGACTGATTTCACCCAAAAGGAAAGATATGAGTCGGCCACTACTCATATTTAATGTCTTCCCCAATTTTTTTTTTCGGCAACATGATGGAACCAATTTTTTTTGGTTTTGAACAAAATGTTCGGCTTGTTTTCTTCGATACTCATGTCATACACTTAAATTCTACTAACTGAGTTTATTGTCAGGCATGTGATAAACCAGAATCTCGATCATTAGTTACATTGAATGTCACTACATCAGTTTAAAAATCATACGTAACCCAATAGATGAGAAACCAAAACAAAGTTTAACGTTTAAGTTGCAAAATCATACACGTAAAATAAAACCATGACAGTAAATGTGCAATCGCATGCGCCCAAAAGCAAAACTATAAAATGTATAAAGAAAGAAAAGAGTGTGAAATGTTTATAATGCATATAACCCATGAGATAGTCGTGCGCATTATCTTGACGATCAGAGAAAAGCATAATACAAGGTTGATGAGTTCACAAGTATATAAACAAGTATGTTTCGTGTGTACATAAAGTAAAGAAGTATATCTAGTAAATAGTTTTTTTAGAATGACGGTTGGTGAAATGGCCTATGACCGAAGCACTTAGATGTGCAAAGACCGAGATCAAAACTCCGTCTCTAACACCAATAGGTGTTTTTCATTACCATTAGGGCTCCTCCATTACTGCATACGCAGCGGGGGCTAATCACAACCCTCCTTACGGGTCAAGTTGATTGGAGTCGAAACTCGTCAACCAACTATTCCAGGGAAAAATCGAGAACCTTTAACCATGTCACGTAAAACCCTTAAGCTCAGTCACGAAGTCGGGTGGTAGCCCAGGATGTGCTTCATTGCCAATATCCACCAAAATTGACACTAGTGGATAGTTAGTCTAATGTTTGTGCTACTATAATGTATGTATTTCACCAACAAAGCTTACATGAATTTTTTTGTATGCCACGCCCATGTGGTCACACCCCTAAATTTCATTAACAAAGTTTACCCTTAGAGATGTAACAACCAAAGATTTAAGTCATTAGTTACACAAACGACTCTATATGAGTTTTTAAAATAACTCAATAAAGGAGAATTTAAGTGATGAAAAATGTGGAAGTGTAAAAATAAAATAAATTAAACTATATGTACAAAACACACGCCCAAAGTATAATTTAATTGTAGCATTTAAAAACTGCTAAAAAATTTCAAAACAAGACAACTATGATGCATGCTCTAGCCATGTAGCTAACCTTGGCAGCTTGAGAAAAACATGTTAAATTGTATCAACATAAAGTTGGTAAGTTCACAAGTTTGCAAAACTAATAACTTTCGAAAGCAGTTTAAGTATTCAATGTATATCAAAGTAATTATCTAGACTACTATTCATGCTACACTAGTTGAGAAGTATTCACAACCGTAGCTGACAATGTAATGATGCACTAGTAAAGAATGCCTCAGCTAATGTCTTCTAGACATATAAATGTAATAAGACAATTAAACACTCGTCCGACCTCAAGTCGTGCTGACGCGACCAGCCCGGATGTGGTTTGTCAAACCCATTAGTACTACTCGAAATGTCCTTGCTAGGTAACTTTATTAACGGTCCAAAAAGTAAGGCAATAAGCATAAAGAAACTAGGTACGTATGTAATCATACAAAGAACCAAGTTTGTAAAAGTAATTACGTCTTCTCCCCCAAAAAGAGTAAATAAAAGTAAAGGGATGACTAGTTTACATAACCTTTTTTACGAAATTATGATATCTTAACGGATGACTAGTTTATCTTTAGTTCTTGACATGAAAAGAAATCAATTGAGCTCAAGCGCATGATTTTAGGTGATTAGGATGTGTTTATCGTTCTAGTTTTCCGAAGAATCATTTTAGTTAGATATCTGTAACCGGAGTCTAGTTATACTTTTAAGAAATTGACTTCACCATTAGTGTTCTTTATCATCTTAGCTAAGTGGATTCTTAGTCAATATAATATATTATTTTAATTGTAGTATCTCATTAGTTTAGTATTTTAGTCTTAGTGTTAGTAAAAACCAACTTGCTTATTTGATCGGTTGAACATCAACAAAAATTCATTATCGAGAGCCACCGTGTCCACGGATTGATATCCGGTTCTTACCTTTTACTATATTACTAATCGATAGGTACACTTGCCTTTTGTGTGTGATTTGGTATTTTTAGGTGAAAACCCTTTTTGAAACTAAATTTGTGTGAAAAATCTTTATTAAAAAATATATATACTTTCACGCACATCAACTTATATGTAGTCAATAGTCATGTAGCAAATAAAGAAAGATTTAAAGCTCACACCTAAAGGCTAAAGCTCACTGTAACTAATTAACTAAACATCTAAAAGCCCACTGCTGCCAAAAGTCCACATAATCAAATGGATTATGGATTAATGAAGGATGGAAGCCCACACGCCACAACACTATGGAGCAAAAAACGTAATTGTCGAAATTGAACACAGAAGTCAAAAGGGGCAAAGCAGCAGCAGGTTACAAATAGCGAGGATTTGGAGACAAGAGACTAGAGAGGTCAGAGGTTAGCGACTATCACAAGTTCACAACAAGGTAAATGTTACTTGTTAGTTCAATAGTGTGTTCAATTGCTTTTTAATTGTTATTATTAACTTGTTTTGTACGTTCGATTTCTATTTTCTAGGGTTAATAAAAATAGAATTGAGTAATTGAGTAAATGACTAATTATTTAGAAGTTAGAAATAATTGAGTAATTGTAGAACTAATTTAGTAATTGACTAGATGATTGTAGAGTCATGCCTCCTAAACAAGCATCCGGATGCAAAAAACGTAAACGGGGAAAACAAATTAAGAAGCTCATAAAGTCTTAAGCGGGTGTCATGCATAAGTTTTTGAAACGGTTGGATCCTAAACCGTGTGTTGAAGAGTAAGAACAAGATATTGAAGTTGATGTTGAAGAGGAAGATGATGTTGAAGAGAAAGATCATGTTAATGATTATAATGAACAACATACCGAGCCTAATATAGATGAAGATGATGTTAAAGAACTTATTGATATATTTGATCCTAGAAGGTGGGAAGGACTACATAGTGATGAAATTAAACTTTTAGTAGAGAAAGGGCCTAAAACAGATCCTAAAATTGAGAGTGGTCCCGTGAATTATAAAGATATAATATATATTAAATTGTGTTTATAGTTGATTAACTTCTTATTTGTTTTATTGTTTATTGCATTTATAAGGTAATGGAAATTCTTAGGTCATGTTGAAATGTTGGACGAGTTTGACCCGGTTATCAAAGAGCATGTTCGAAGGATCACAAGTGATGAGCTTCATGTGCATTATCTTGGACACAATATTCAAAACTAAGTCGATTAGAAACCTCATTTTCAGAATCAAATATATACATTTGAAGAAATCTAGGGCATTCGCTAGGAGATGGAGAAAGGGAACCAATCCAATGTGATATCTGACCAGTAATCTTGAATACAAATGGACCACCACCTCTATTAACTGAGTTATCAACTTTAGCTCCAAACGAAGTCATAGAAAACATAGAATTATAGGCACGAACATTAGACATAAAGTGATTATCATTGAAAATACGTCGCAAAGGTTCAGGCGGTTCAATAGGAAAATCTAGAGAAATTTTACCACGCCTACAACACATAGAATATTGAGGACGCTCGTTCAACGAATAAGAAGTCAACCTCTCAGAGAACCAAAATAGAGCCCCACAAAATTCACAAATACAATCGCAATTGCCCAGATCCATATACAAAGGAGAAACCAATGATGTTTCAGAAGATAAATGCGAAACAATAGGTGCCAAAAAAGAGGAAGAATGGGTTGCTCGAACTCGAGAGGTAGTGTGAAGCATTGAAGAAAGATGAGAAGATTGACGACGTGATTGCTCGCCGGTAAAGGCGACATGCATAGAAAAGAACCTTGCTCTTCAAAAACCTTCCGAGACAGCTTCTTATTAGACTGTTGACATATCAAAATTAAACAGGTTTAAACAAATTCCACAACTTAAACACCATAAATTCAAGCACAAAAAGAGCACGAAATAACGCAAAAACCTTAAAGACAAAAAAAATGTAGATAACAACGTGAATAAGCCTAACAAACCATAGGGAAAGCATTTAATCAACAAAACATAAAAGGAAAAGCATATAAAACCATGAGATGTATATTTCCAGATTTCCTAACTATTTTAACCTCATGTTGTAAATCAAGATATTGAAAAGCATAAATTAACCTGCATGAAATCCAACCATAAAAACTTTGCGAGAAATAACTAACCAAACCGAACAACTCCAAAATGCTAACACTCAAAACCTGCTACCAAAACAATAATTAAAGCAAAGAATCCAAAAGAAACCACCACCATAATAACAAATATTAAACTAAGTTGGCAAAAATAATAAGACTTAGCTGAAGTGTCATTAGTATCTGTTTAGACTAAAATGAAATTCTAACTTGATCTGGGATGTCATATGAAAACAAATAACGAAAATTTACGCTCTAACAAAAACAATTCCATTAAAACATTAAATCGAACAGTTGGCGTGTAACCCATTCATGCGACAACTTTTTGAGTTACAACTGGTGGAATTATGTTGTTTACACCTTTGAAAAACAGGTTGGTAAAGAAAGAAGCAAAAAGTATAATGGAATTACAATCACCTGATGCATTAAACATAAAAAACCACAACCATCAATAATGCAGAGCAAAAACGAAGGGGAAGAACTTACAAATGAAGGGTTTGCTGATTGAGCATGACAGTGTATCGGTGATAATACATGAAGTATGGATGATGTAAGAAGCATTGATTTCTTTGGTTTTTATACGCAAAGAAGAATAAGGTATGGGATGGGCATACCTGATGATAATGATAGTGGATGTTCTTTGACTTCTTGACACCAATTAATATATAAAGCAATAAGAGTAATATAGAAACCATCCATGCATTGATGTAGTACCAAACACAATAAAGTAATAGGTAACACTATTCATTTAAGTCATCTATAATAATGTATTAATGAGTTGATACTTTTGCTATCTCAAGAAATAAAAAAGGAAATTATTAAGAGTATAAAGGAAGCACAGTACTACTCAATCATCCTTGATTGTACTCTAGATGCAAGTCATCAAGAAGAAATGACTATAGTAATGAGGTATTTAAAGATCTCATCTATTTCTATTATTGTCGAGGAGTCATTTTTAGGCTTTTGGAATGTTAATGATACCACGGGAGAAGGTCTATTTGATATTGAGGAATTACAATCTCTTGGTCTTGAAATTAATGACATGCATGGTTAAGGTTATGATAATGAGGCAAACATGAAAGGCCCAACAAAGGAGTTCAAGTTGGAGAGCAAGATAAGGATGCTACAATTGCAAGTGAAGCAAATTTATTAGCAGAAAAAGATCTTAGTGAATTTGAGTTTTTAGTAACAATTGTCTTTTGATATCATGTGTAGAACCATATGAATATAGTGAGCAAAAAGTTATAATCAAAGGATATGCATTTGGAAACGGCTATTAAAGAAATAAACATATTGATGACTTACTTCAAGGATTATAGAGAAAATGGTTATTTACATGCGCTTGAGGAAGCTAAGGAGATTGCTATTGAAATGGGTATTGACTCGGTATTTACTCAAAAGCGTGTGGTTAAAAGGAAAAAAGGATTTGATGAGAGTTCAAGTACACAAGAAGCTTCGTTTACACCCGAAGAGGATTTTAGAGTTAAATACTTCATATTGATGCTGGTGAACTTTATATGTAGTTGAAGTTATTTAACACATCAAACACCGGAGAATTTAAGAACTTTATAGATGTTTTGAAACATTTGAAGAAGTTGAGTATTTCCCAAATGCAAGCATTGCATATAGAATATTATTGACTATTCTAGTGACGGTGACATCTGCAGAAAGAAGTTTTTCAAAGTTGAAGCTATTAAAATCTTACTTACGATCCACAATGTCCCAACAAAAACTTAGCGGGTTGGCGATGATATCTATAAAAAACGAGATATCTTCTATATAATATAGGAAAATGAATTTTGTTTATGTGTCAACTATTTAGGGTTGATTTGCTTACTTGACATTATTTGAAAGTTTCTCTCATAATAATATAATTTTATAATTAAAATATGTATACATAATCTATAATAATATATTATAATAAAACGAATTACATTTTGAACCCCTAATATTTAGGAGAAACTAGAAGAACTTAAGAATAGTTACATTTTCAACCTTTTTTTACTACGGTTTGCATGAGTCAGTTTATATTAATAAGGTATATAAATGAAACTTAAGAATAAATTAGTAATGATCAAATATTAAATACCTTAGTACATTTTAACCATCCATAAATTTTTATACAATATTATTTTTTTTTTAAAATTTACACCATAAAATCAATTATTTAATTCTTTTCAATTTGAGTATAATATTGCTATATTAAAAAAAGTTTTTAAATAAATCTTGTGTTCCGGTTTTATAACAGTTTTGTTTAAAAATTGATTGGAACCTTCCATGCCCCATGAATATCATTAAAATCATATGGATATTATGTTCCCGAACATTGCACGGGTACTAAACTAGTTGAACAATATAAAGTGTGAAAATATGGTAAACCAACCTGCTATGAAGAATGTTTAGACACCTTCACGCCTCGTTAGTTTAAACAAGAATGAATGAGAGTAACCGGTGTGAGTTTATATTGAGCGCGGGAAGGGAAGGGTTTAGAGTGGAGATGGCGGAGATGGAGAAAACGCGGTTGATAAGCCTGGCTCTTGAATTTGGATTTGACGAAGGATCTGCTCGCATCTGCTTAGATCGTCTTGTTCATCTCTATGGTCTGTCATCCCCTATCTTTCATAATATATACATGCGTATATTCAACTAAACCCTAGAAATGCTGACTATTACTTCAATTCATTCGGCGTAGGGGATGATGGCTCGGATTTTGTTACTGTGGAGCATTGTGGTGATGATTTTCTTGCTTCACTTGCTGAAACTATGCAAGGCAGTGAGGATTGGGACGATTTGCACGCTTTGGAGACGGAAGCTTGTGGAACACTGGCTGATATGTTTAACAACGACTCAATGAAGCATAATGCAATCGATGACAATGATGATGATGAGGATCGAATTAAGGAACCTTTTGTTCATGTGTTGAAGGACTCACCTGAAGGAGTTCAGAATCGTCGAAATTTGATGCATTTGGATTCAACAAGTGAAGATGAAGACTCTGACTTCGTTATCTCAAGCAAAAAGGATATAAAAGCTACGTGCTCTTCGTCTCGTAATAAAAGCAATAAGAGGCTTTTACATTTAGATGATGAAAGCACTTTGAAAAGCAAGGTGACACAATACTGATTTATCATACCTTCTAATCATTTTATTGTGTCTTAGAACTGATTATATACTTGCTGTGACTTGAAGTTGCAATAATCAGTTTTAAATGTTTGGATGTAAAGATGAGGCTTCTGATTATGTGATTATTTAGCGTTCAAAGAAGTAGTTATCTAATGGTAAACTAAGATTATTGATGTACTAGCTCACTTGTTTTAACCTAATTTAAGAGACTTTTAACGCTTGTTTCATTTTTTTAAAAATGTTTTTTTGGTGATTTGTTTATAAAGAATCAGAATTTGCCAAAAACTTGGACTTATGATTAGTTGATTATTACAGAACAAGAAACACATCCAAACACTGTCTTCTGTCTTCTATAGTCTGTTTTGTTAGATATGAATCTATGATTATTCAATACCTTATCACATAATCACTATCAATACCCACATTCAAACACCCTGTTAGCTAAAGCAAGTTACCTGTAATTATAATTCATGAGCTGTACTTTGTTAAGTTATAACTATCTTCATTTAGCAAACACAGAGCAAAAGCGAAGTTTACTATTTGAAGTATTAGTGCAGTTAGGTTTTTCTAGTACAGGATAGGTTGTATTGGAACCCATCTACCATTAGGTGCATGGGCATTGATTTGTTTGCTATCTGTTGTAGGACGGCAAGATCAAAACTACACAAACTTCAGTTCTGTCATTTTTTAATAAGAAGACTAGTGGCACATCTTCAGATGATGCAACTAGAACTCTTAGCTATGAAGAGTTGAAGTCACTAGACGATCTTGAACTGGCAAATGTTGTGATATTCGGTAACAAGGCATTTCGTCCTTTACAACATCAGGCTTGTAAAGCGTTTGTGCAGAAACGTGATTGCTTCATTCTTATGCCCACAGGCGGTGGTAAAAGTCTATGCTACCAGGTTATTATTTCTTTGGTTGTCTATTTTGTATGTGATCGTTTACTTTTGTTAGTTCATCTGAGTTGTCAGCAAAATCTTAACTGACATTTGTTTACTTAAATTATGCAGCTACCAGCAACTATGCAACCAGGGGTTACCATTGTTATCTCCCCTCTACTGTCTCTCATTCAGGACCAGATAATTACTTTGAACCTCAAGTTCGGAGTACCGTCAACTTTTTTAAATTCACAACAGACTACTTCTCAAGCATATGTTGTACTTCAAGAGTTAAGGCAAGGTTTTTATTTTCATGTTTAAGTTTATTTCTGTAACTGAAATCTATAGATTTAGTTCAAAGACAAAAACTTGGTTTTCAAGTGTCTTAACTTCACTACTTATTTTTATTGCTGTTGTTATTCTATAGTAAACATCATAAGGATCCTTTCATGTTTTAGGAGAGAGAGACCATCATGCAAACTCTTGTATGTTACTCCTGAAAGGATTGCTGGGAATCTGTCATTTCAGGACACCCTAAAATCTTTGCACCGGAAGGTTTGTTTCTAGACTTGTATAGGATTTAAAAACAGAATGAGTTTTAAATGATGTTGGTGAATGTTGTTATAGGGACAACTAGCTGGATTTGTTGTTGATGAAGCACATTGTGTAAGGTATGACCCTGTTTTTAATCTACTTCAACTTATAAGCCCCTATGATGCTAGCCAGTGAAAAAGGAATTACATATGTTTCTTTCTTTTCAAAAAACATATATACGAGTAAACGTTACATATCTTTTTGCTCTTGTTTTTATAACAGTCAATGGGGACATGATTTTCGTCCAGATTATAGAGAATTGGGTTGTCTTAAGCAGAATTTTCCAGATGTTCCTGTAATGGCGTTGACTGCAACTGCAACAGAGTCGGTTCGTAAGGTATTAATGCTTCTTTGGCTTAACGCTTTTTTGAGGTGGCAATTTTAACCCATTTACATATGAATGGATAGATTTGGGCTGGGTTTTATCTCAAACTGGTCAAACTAGAAAGTTTAGCTATAAGGGGGAATGAGTTCCAAAGTCTTTTTAAATGCATACAATCTTCTATCTCATTTCACTCTAAGGTTTAGAATATTGTTGTAGCAAGATTGCTTTTAAGGTTATAATTAATTTATTAATTATTTAAGATTTCTTATAAAAATGGAGAAAAAAGTGTAAACGGGTCAACCCAGTCCAACCTTACTCATTTCAACCTGTACTTAAAACATGGTTTGTTTGTTTTGACGAACATTAATGTTTCAGCATATCTTATTATTTTACACAGGATGTTTTGAAAGCTTTAAGAATACCACATGCTCTTGTTTTAGAAACAAGCTTTGATAGACCAAATTTGAAGTATGAAGTTATTGAGAAAAGCAAAGAGCCATTAAAGCAGTTGGGAAAGATACTGTCTGATAGGTTCACAAATTCATCTGGGATTGTATACTGCCTTTCGAAAAACGAATGTATGGAAGTTTCCAAGTTTCTAAATGAAAAATGCAAGATTAAAACTGTATATTATCATGCTGGTTTGTCTGCACGTCAGAGAATGACTGTTCAGCAGAAATGGCATTCAGGGGAGGTGCATGTGGTGTGTGCCACTATTGCCTTTGGCATGGGAATAGACAAGCCTGATGTTGTAAGTCTACAACTTTCTGTTATCTTATGGATGTGAAAACATCATTTGCATATCGTAAATTGATAAAGAGATTTTGATTTTAATTGTCCGATTGTTTAGATATTAGACACTCAGTTTTGGATAACAGGTCTCATAATACATGTCGTACTAGAAAAATATTTAAGATATGTTATGATTACTTATTTACCTCCCTTTATCACTATTTCATTGTTAGTAATACTATAAAATAAATTTAATATTAGCATATACTCCGTACCATTTTTTTTCTTAGCAAATAGTTTATACTTTTTTACTTTAGTTAATAAATATAACTTTTTCATATTTCAAATTTGAATATTTAAAGTATGTATATAAAAATGTCCATTTTGTTAGTTCCTCAATCCTCATGTAATCTGAATCTGTCAAACACTCAAGAAACTTACTATTACAACTTCAATAAACCATCTTATGCAGCTTATTATACTGTGGTTATTTAATACCACACAATCAGTTTTATTATTGCCTACTTCATATTGTGATTGTAATTATTCAACATGATAATGGTGTTTACTTTACCAAAAAACAAACCAACTTGCGATGAGCGGGTCAGACATGATTTGCTACAGTTCCTCTCTGAGGACATGGCTGAGGATAGGAGTTCTTGAAGACATAGGATTAGGGTAGTGGACTTGTAGGCACCTTACCTTGTTTCTCTATCCACATGGCATTAGTGTAGTATTCATTGTAGCTTGACTTTGTGTGCCATGTTTACTCTTGGTTTTAGCTTGTTTTTACGCTCTTGGTTTTTTTGTATGCTATCATTACATGCTATATGCTATCTGGATTGTATGGATGTAAATAAAGGGTTCTTTCTAAGCCGGGGATTTCTATGAGAGCAACCTCTACCCTTTGGGATAGAGGAAGTTTGCCCTCACCTCACCTCACCTCACCTCACCCTCCCCATACCCTACTAATTGCTTTGCTATTCGTGGGATTAACCGGGTATGTTTGTTTTTTTGTATTAATGGCATTGACAATGTGTTGTAGGTGAAATCAGCCTATGGGTGCTATTTGTTTATCTTATACATGTATATTTTATTAATTTTATCTTTGGTATATATGCTTCTTTAGCTGGTTTCTCAATTATTTGATAAAAATTGTATTTTCAGCGGTTTGTGATTCACAATACCTTGTCCAAGTCAATAGAAAGCTATTATCAAGAATCTGGAAGGGCCGGAAGAGACAATCTTTCTTCAGAATGTGTTGCTTTATATCAGAAAAAAGATTTTAGCAGGATCGTCTGCATGTTACGAAGCGGAGGTGGTAAAAAGGAAAATTTTAAAAGAGCAATGGAACAAGCTCGTAAAATGCAACAGTATTGTGAAAACAAGGTAAAAAGCATACTTGTTTTGCAATTTACTTTTAAGCACATTAATATAATGCATCTAGAAATTTGCAGGCAAAATGCCGTAGACAGATGTTACTGGAACACTTTGGAGAATCATTTAACCCGAGAGTGTGCAAAAATGGATCTAATTCGTGTGATAACTGTCTCAAGTCGACTTCATGATCAATCCTTTACAGATTACAGATACCATTGGAGGTTAGGAATCTTTTTTGTGCAGTCAACCTTAATATCACTAATTCATCATCATCTTGCTTTTATGAAAATTTTTGAATATTTATTAATTGTTTAACATGTTCCGATTGATGGGGTAATATCCATCATATGTTTATATCCTTCTGAAAAGCAACCCTCGGTGTAGGAAATATCAGTTCGTGATCCGTTGATGCTCATGTACTTTGACTTTTAATTTAAGCCTTTGACATAAACATACTTCTATTCAACTTCATTAGAAGTTTCAATAACCGAGTCGTGATACCAGGTAAACATCGGGTTCATATTGAAATTTGTGGTGTTTTAGTATAGGAGGATATGCATAGGGTTGACATGGTAAAACACTTAGTAGCTTATGACACTATTTAATAACAACCATCACAGGTCATACATCATGGCACAAATACTACATTGCTATACGACTAGTCTACTCCATTATGAAAGTCAAGAAACTGTCTCCAATGTTTACGTGGAGGTACTCGTTTGTGTATGTGATCAAACATGAGGACAAGTACCTTTTTTATTTAGGGTGACTTCATCAACTTTTAATCTTACTGTTAAAAAGTGTGAGCCGCACCGAGGCACAAAGCACATCTTTTTCATACTCTGAGGTGTATTTTATGTATGTATTATTTCTTATGTTTCTCATAGGTTTTTAGCATCATTTACCCAAAATTTAGACATAAACAAGCTTTAAATATATAAGGTTTAAGGTTTAAGTTTTTAAGATATCATAATTATTGCAAGAAGAAAAACAAGTTTCAATCATTAAATCATCTTATCAGTGATTTAAATTGATGGTATTTTGATAAATAAATAATAAAGATACAAAATTTAATTAAGAATACAAAAATATTAAAGACATTTATGTTAAACATTTCTCTTAAACACATGAACATTTTTTTGATAAAGGATTACCCCGATGATTTTATATATTCATAGCCAAATAAAAGACAATTAGTGAAGAGACAACCCCACTAGTTCATACATACATAAGACATGCCCATGTATTAGAACATAGCAAACACGCCTAGACTAAACATATAGAAAACATCAAACAACATCAAATCCGGATCATAGCCGTCATTATTGAAGCAATAACCCCATGGATATTCCATTCCCCTAGAACTCGACCCACCTGTTTAGACCTCTTACATTTTAGCCCCATAAGTTTATAACGAACCGTCTTTAAGATAGATACCTTAAGAGTCTCTAGAGGCCTACTTTGATTATGAAACAAGTCATATAAAATAAGCTGAGGCAGCAACAAGCAATTTTCCAACAATAGAAAACATGCTAGCTCGACCTCAAATTAGATTCCACACCCTAGAAGAGTAGCTACATTCAAAGAAAAGATGATTATATGAATCATAGTCTGCATAATAAAGTAGGCAACACATCATGTTCGTATTTTTTCTCCTAACATCCCACCGAAGAATTTTTTCCTGAGTAAGAAGTTTCCCCTCATGATTAGCCACATAAGGAAAGCATGCGTTGGGATATTGAGAGAACCACACATTTGTCATCCAAGGCGCTACTTGCCCCCTCGGTCTAATTTTTTTTAATAGCAACAATGAATATATTATTCAAAGAGACACCAATCCCAGTAATTACAGACACCAAGAACAGGAAAGACCATAGTTACAAAAGACCAAAAACAACCATAAACTACACTTTTGTTATTCCATCTTTTGGATTTCTAATCCATAAATCCCAGATACATACCAGATTGTTCCCTCTGTTTAAAATTAGTAATACCCGAAGGAGTGGTTACCTTAGGAATTAGAGCAATAAGTGTATGATTAAGCTCTTGAAGCAATTTCCCACGGTTAAAGAAATCTTGAATAGCACATGAAACATCCTTCCTCGTAATCGACCAAGTTTTCTTGAAGAAAACCGAAGTATAACCATCTGGCCCAGGAGCCTTATCATCGCCATAGAAAACATAGCCTTTTGCTCTCATCTAGGGAAATGGACGAAGCATATTTTCAGCACTAGCCATGTCTAACCGATTAGAAAACAAATAATGCATAGGCATCAAGCTGATATTTTCGTCACAACCAAGAAACTTCTCATAATGATGAACAAAAGCAGTTTGGACGCTATCTCCCTCATGAATTACCCCATTCACATCCTTAATACTATCACTACGATTACAGTGATTTTGACATTTAAGAAACGAATGAAAGAAAGCCGAATTTGAATCACCAACAACTAACCATCAAACTTTAGTCTTTTGCTTCAAAAACCGATCCTCATCCAAACTAGCCTCTTGAAACCCACTCAGAACTAGTAGCTCTTGAGCCCTCAAATGCGAGTTTAGAGGGTCCAAGTCAATAGATCTTTGAATATCGTCAAGCTGCCCTCTTAGCAAATCCACTTTAGCATGCAAATTACCTTACTGAAGTAGAAAAGAATGAAGCGGGGACGTTAAATCGCACCACTTTTCACCACTCGGAATTGATGAACACCATAAGCTTGAACATTCCACCCTTTTTTACCACTTCAAGGAACCCTGGCTTAAATATCAAAATATTGGCAAACTAAAATGTTAAAGGTTTAGATCGTTTCAAACTAGGAATCTTCAAAACACAAGGGGAGTGATCCAAAATTCTCTATAGTTGGAACATAACACCTGAGTCTGGAAAACTATTAATGAACGTACAATTACCCATAACTCGACCTATCCTTTTAAGAATACCAATCTCCTTTTTAGGCTTTTGAGTCCAAGTATAATGAAAGCCCATACTATTAATATCAAGACATTCTTTGAAATCACGCATCCCCACATTCATCGAGGATGATCCCACAAGCTTATCCTCCAAGTTGAGAGCTGATTTTAAATCACCCTTAATCACCCACGGTTTATCCTTGACAAACACATTGTGAAGGGAAAGGTTGGCTTAAAGCTCTCTACGGTTTATCCTGGATATGTTTCTACACCCTGAACAAAGCGAAAGTTAACCCCTTTTTTTCATGTTTCAGATTTTAAAGTGTCAGCATACGAACCAGAAACTTTAGACTTTTCATCCGGCTTTTAGGTGTCTTCACTCTCATTAACCATCTCTCGCAAATCAGGATTTGTAGATGACATCGAACAATACACTCGGGTTTTTTAACACACCTTTATCAGCCAAGTCAACAACTTTACCCTCATCCGATGAGTCCAAGTTCAGATTAGAATACTCAGACGGCGGATCTTTTGTAATTTTAGAAGATTTTATAATCCCCACTATACAATCAATGTCTTAACTTTTGTTGTAGTACCCGCATGATGTAAAGCAGAACATGTTTTATCTATGTTATAGACAAAATCATACAGCAAATCGCAAACCCTAAAGAAAAAATTAAGCCGCTGAGTAGAAAAACAAAACCTCTGTTTTAAACAAACATGAGCAAAATAAAAAATCTGAAATGATGTTCATGACAAACAATTATTAATGAACCTTTCTCAAATAAACATAAAAAACACAAACCAATAGTTGTGGTAAAATCAATCAACCAACACCATTACAAGCTGAAAATGAAACTTACTTCTCCAGTTTAGGTACCAAAAGCTTAACGCCATCTGGTTCACCTAATGACACAGAACCATGGGGAAGTTTAGTGGTTGAGTTTGCTGTCGGAGGATTAACATCATAACATCAAACATGTTTCGCTTTAAGTGAGAATTTGTAGACGACACTACCAAGTTTTAACAAGAACCAATGGACTTATTGCAGTGCCTTTTTCAGTGTTAGAGGAAGGAGTAACATTATCATCTATAACAGAAACAATATCCTCTTTCGAAAAAAATATTAGAAGTATATAATTCAGATTATCTCTAGTGTGCATACAACCTATTATCACAAAATTAGATAGATTTAATTCCTTGAGAGTAAGAGTATCTTGTGATGTCATGTCCAAAAGTGGCGCACGTTCAGAAGAATCAGATTGGGCAAGATAAAAATATTATTTAAAATTTATTAGTTATAAATGAATTAACATACAAACTTTAATATGAAAATATGTATCTACATAATTTTTGTAAACATAAAAGTGTACCTACTCAAGATCAACCTTTTGGTTAAGTTGACAAATGATGTTATCATCTACACTTAATTTATTGATTCCATAAACTGATAAATTGTGATTCAAATTAAATTTGTAGATTTCTTTTTTAAAGGCAAATTTCTTAAGAAGAAGATTCAAAACAGGTGGATAATCATCGAAATTAGAAACCTATCAAAAAAGAATAATGCATTGAGTTTGTATCAAAATATAAAATGCATTGTCTAAATATTAAAACATACCTTTTTATAAGTTTGTATCACATCCTTGGATTGAGAACTTCCAATAAAATCCTTACTTCGAGAACTTTCAATCAAATCCTTAGCAGAAACATTGAGTAACTTTTTGGCTTCTCGTTCAAATAAGGTTAAAGATACAACACCGCTATGGTTTTGTACAGGCAAATTGAATCCGTAACCTGATGTTTGTAAATAAAATATGATAATATGAATCGATTAAATTATACTTTTAAACATTGTGTATAATACTGTAACGATTCACAAACATTGGGAGTTCTAACATCAATCTTACATTTGTTACAACGATAAATCGTCGGCCTATCAACTTCAGCAGGAGACTTCGGCTTATCATCAATAAGAATAAGGGTTCCACCTTTTTGTAACATTTAGTGCATTCAAGATAGCCCCATTACTTATCCTAGACGAAACTAATGCTACTTTTCGGTATAACAACTTACTTTTCCTTTTGGATTGATAAGAAGACAAGTTAGTAGATCTATCTTAAATTAGATAATAAACGTTATATTTTTAACTTTGATTCTCACTTTTATTTCACTGCATTCATCAATATTGATGAATTCAGTCTTAATAAAAAAACTCATCATATGTAAATATCGATATGAAAGAACCTTTGCTAAGATTAGTTGATAAACTATTGCATTTATCACTGGTGGTTATACTGTTTGTAAAGGAAATTGATGTTAGTATTGATGAATTTGGTTCATTGTAGAAAAAGTATAGTTGAAAGACAAACCTCTTTTTAAAACTGATGATCTCCTAGATATCGTCATTTATAAATAGCTTTGTCAAATGCTACGAAGTTTTAAGAACTTGATTTCCTATTATATTTATATATATTAGACCAAATATGGAACTGTAGAATAATATGAATAAATAATCGACTAAGATAACAACAAACATTGGAACCACTTGATCCTTCAAAATTGAAGAATAACTATGAGACGAACCTCCTCTTGATGTTTTTGAAGACATTCAATCTATTGTTCAGCATACTTAGCCAATAAGGTTCTTATCATTACTTGGCCCCTGTTAATATAGAGCTTTAATAAAATATAAAAGCATTTATGTAAATATTAAAGTTTACATGATATATAAGAAATATTACACTGAATCTTGAATCCTAAGAGTAGCTTATTTCGTGAGAATCTCTTCACTATTCAAGAATGTCGTAATGGGTTGTAAATCTTGTACCTCGCCTATGACATATGTAAATAAAAAATATAAGTTTATAAAAAGAGGATATAAGGTTAAGTAGAAATATTTATAACTCTACTAACCAATGCTAAGATCTTCTTGAACAGAAAGTTTCGAAATTTCTTTTAAGGAAGTAAAAGAGAAACCATACTTGGGTCCGTTAAAAACATTGCACCGTTCAATTTTAGTAGTTGAAACAAAACATACTTTATAGGTGTTGTCTACATACTTATACGAAGACTTCACAGAATTGAAGTTTGGCTTGATAAAACAGATGATTATGTTTTTATTATGCAGACGTGTAAACTTTGCAAGAAATCTTTTATTAACAATCCCTGTTATTTTAGTCTCATATGTAATGAGAATAACATGTTACGTTGGTAATGTAAAAAAAACTCATAAATTTATATGATCATACAAAGTAATAAAATATCTTTTCATGAATGATAATCATCTTTATGGAATAAGCTTCCTTCTTGTCGATGTGATCATGTAACTTCCATGGATGGACAACTCTAAATTCAATATTGTGTATATAACACCATGACAATTATGGAAAGTTCAATTTGTGCTCAAATTAAACCGGTTAAATAAGTAAATAATCACCAAAATCATGTCCTTAATTGAATTAATTGGTGTTGACATTTACTTCACCAATTTAGGTACCAAAAGCTTAACGTCATCTAGTTGACCCAATGACACAGAACCATGGGGAAGTTTAGTGGTTGAGTTTGCTGTCGGAGGATTAACATCATAACATCAGACATGTTTCACTTTAAATGAGAATTTGTAGACGACACTGCCAAGTTTCAACAAGAACCAATGGACTTATTGCAGTGCTTTTTTCAATGTTAGAAGCAGGATTAACATTATCATCTATAACAGAAACTATATCCTCTTTTGAAAAAAATATTAGAAGTATTTAATTCAGATTATCTTTATTGTGCATACAACCTATTATCACAAAATTAGATAGATTTAATTCCTTGAGAGTAAGAGTATCTTGTGATGTCATGTCCAAAAGTGACACACGTTCAGAATCAGATTGGGCAAGGTAAAAACATTATTTAAAATCTATTAGTTATAAATGAATTAACATACAAACTTTAATATGAAAATATGTATCTACATAATTTTTGTAAACATAAAAGTGTACCTCTCAAGATCAACCTTTTGATTAAGTTGACAAATGATGTTATCATCTTCACTTAATTTATTGATTCCATAAACTGATAAATTGTGATTGAAATTACATTTGTAGATTTCTTTCTTAAAGGCAAATTTTTATGAAGAAGTGTATTAAAAAAATAGGTGGATAATCATCGAAATTAGAAACCTACCAAAAAAGAAAAATACATTGAGTTTGTATCAAAATATAAAATGCATTGTCTAAATATTAAAACATACCTTTGATAAGTTTGTATCACATCCTTGGATTGAGAACTTCCCCTAAAATCCTTACTTTGAGAACATCCAATCAAATCCTTAGCAGAAACATTGAGTAACTTTTTGGCTTCTCGTTCAAATAAGGTTAAAGATACAACACCGCCATGGTTTTGTACCAGCAATTAAATCCGTAACCTGATGTTTGTAAATAAGATATAATAATATGAGTTAGTTAAATTATAATTTTAAACATTGTGTATAATAAATACTGTAAAGATTCATAAACCTTGGAATTGGAGTTCTAACATCAATCTTACATTTGTTACAACGATAAATCGCCGGCCTATCAACTTCAGCAGGAGACTTTGGCTTATCATCGATAAGAATAAGGGATTCCACCTTTTTGTAACATTTAGTGCATTCAAGATAGCCCCATTGCTTATCCTAGACGAAGCTAATGATACTTTCCGGTATAACAACTTGCTTTTCCTTTTCAAGTGATAAGAAGACATGTTAGAACTATCTTATATTAGATAATAAACTTTATATTTTTAACTTCAATTCTCACCTCTTTTGTTTCACCGACTACATCAATATTGATGAATTCAGTCATAATAAACAACTCATCATTGTAAATATCGATATGAAAGAACCTTTGCTAAGATTAGTTGATAAACTATTGCACTTATCATTGGTGGTTATACTGTTTGAAAAGGAAATTGATATTAGTATTGATGAATTTGGTTCATTGTAGAAAAAGTATAGTTGAAAGACATAAACCTCTTTTTAATACTTATGATCTCCTCGATATCGTCATTTATAAATAACTTTGTCACATGGTACAGAGTTTTAAGAACTTGATTTCCTATTATATATATATATATATATATATATATATATATGACAAAATACGGAACTGTAGAATAATATGATTGAATAATCGACTAAGATAACAACAAACCTTGGAACCACTTGATCCTTTCAAATTGAAGAATAGCTATGAGTCGAACCTCCTCTTGATGTTTTTGAAGACATTCAATCTATTGTTCAGCATACTTAGACTATCATTACTTGGCCCCTGTTAATATGAAGCTTTAATAAAGTATAAAAGCATTTATGTAAATATTGAAGTTTACATGATATATAAGAAATATTACTCTGAATCGTGAATCCTAAATGTAGCTTGTTTCGTGAGAATCTCTTCACTATTCAAGAACGTCCTAATGGGTTGTAAATCTTGTACCTCGCCTATGACATATGTAAATAAAAAATATAAGTTTATAAAAAGAGGATATAAGGTTAAGTAGAAATATTATATAACTCTACTAACCAATGCTAAGATCTTCACGAACGGAATGTTTCGAAATTGCTTTTAAGGAAGTAAAAGAGAAACCATACTTGGGTCCGTTAAAAACATTGCACCGTTCAACTAGGGGTGTACACGGTTCGGTTTCAAACCGCGAAACCGCCCAAACCGGTCATCGGTTTGGTTTCGCGGTCGGTCTATTTTTATACAAAAAACCGTTCGTAAAAAACCGGACCGGACCGTTATGAACGGTTTGGTTTACGGTTTATACCAAAAACCGTTTGTAAAAAACCGGACCGGACTGTACGCGCACGTGTGTATATATATATATATATTATATCTCATATATGAGTTCTTGTAAGTAAAGTATTAAAATATGTATTAGTTTGTTAGTGTTAAAATATGTCATAACTAGTATATCGATCATACATATATATAATATCATTATATCTATCATTATATATATTATATATACTATCATTATATTGTTACAACACAGGTAATATTGCAATAATCATATATATAATCCATTTTTAATACCGGTACTTTTGAAAGTTTATAAGATTTTGACAAGATTTTGGTATGTTTTTTAAAGCTTTTAAAGTTGGATTATAAAGCTCAAACCGCAAATCCAAACCGGACCAAACCGTTTGTATGGTTCGGTTTAGGTTTGGTTTTTTTACTATAAACGGTTCGGTTTTGGTTTTAAATGGTAAAAAACCGCAAGTAACGGTTTGGTTACGCTGTGACACCCCGCCCGGCGGCGGAAAACACCGAGCGCATCAAGTGAATTGGATATCATTAGTACAAAGCACATGGCACACTAAAAGCATATTTTAATATTTAATTAAGCCTCAATGTCATGAGAAGAAAAAAAGTAAATAGTCTTAAATACGAAAGCAAAAACCAATAATTAAGGCTATTTAAGTAACTTTTAATCTAGGTCCAAAAGCAATCCTACGTGTCTTGTAAAGCATAAACGATTCAAACGCCACCTGAAACATGTGTAAAATAAGTTAGCTAAAGAATTAGCTAGTGAGTAAAAACACAATTGATAATATATAATATGAAATCCGAGATCAATATTAATATGTCACGCAAGTTTATGTGTATAGCAATATCTTTATATTATTCAACCATGACCATAGAATCAACATAGAATCAACCGTGTTACATTTATTGATAACATTTAATGAACCGACCAGTAACCGTCAATGAACCATCTCGTTGTATAAGTTATCAATAAATATTTTTAGCATCGCAAGGGACATAGCAACTCAGTAGCAAGCATCTCGTTTAGCAACTAGAATCTAACCTATAGAATCAACAAAAGAATCGCCGGGTCTAATCACATATCAGGCCATAAGTGTAGGTGGGCTTGTCAAGCCATTAGCGCTAATATCGTACCGGTGGAAATTACAAATAATATAATTTCTATTCCTAACACATAAGATTGCATCAAGCGGCCAAACTAGATTAACATATTATATGATCTCATTTTGAAAAAGAAACAAGAAACAAAAAGAAACCATAGCATCGTAATAAGCACATGTTTTAGCCCCAAAAAGTAAAACAGAAAAAGGGGAAAGTGAGTTTACTCACATTGAAAAGCAAAGATAACCGAAACAATAGCAACGCGGCTAAGAGACCCGAGGGTCGCCCAAATATTAGTACCACCTAATTAATTGAGAAAAAACCCTAACTTAGAAACGAACAAATAGCAACAAGAATCACAAATCCGAGATCTATGGTTTCGGATTTGGGATTTAGGGTTCTAGATTATAAATTGGGAATTAGGGTTTTAGATTATAATTTAGAAATTAGGGTTTGAAATTACGAATTGGGATTTTAATACGAAACGTAATTGTGTTTTAGTATTAAATACATTTTACACGAATCTATTTTTAAGTTTTTCTTGAAATATATTTGTAATAATACGTATAACGTAAAGCATTATTATTATTTGTATATGTGTAACAAAACTTATATATTTTGAAGTTGGAGGTTTCTGGGAGAGATTCTTTTGAAGTTTGGTTTTCATAAACGTATGGTTGATTGGATTATGGAATGTGTTACTACGGTCGCGTATTCTGTTTGTGTTAATGGAGATCTTTGTGGCTACTTCAAAGGGAGAAGAGGATTGCGACAAGGGGACCCAATATCTCCATATTTATTTACACTTGTCATGGAGGTTTTGACTCTTATTATGCAGCGCAACACTGGGGTTGGGAGTGGTTTCAAATACCATAATCTATGTGCGTCGCAAAGGATAGTTAATATTTGTTTTGCTGACGATTTGTTTTTGTTTGCTAGAGGTGAAGTCAAGTCCTGTATGATTATAATGAAAGGGTTGGAGGAGTTTAGATTGACTTCTGGGTTAGCGGCTAGTATTGACAAGAGCACTGTTTTCTTCTGTCAGGTTAACCAGGCATTGAAACGTGCTATCATGGATGTTATGCCTTTTGAGGAAGGAAAACTTCCAGTTAGATATCTTGGGGTGCCTCTTATTTCATCTAATTTGATTGCTGCTAATTGTAAAGCTTTAATTGAAAAAGTTGATAGGAGGATCGATGATTGGATGAATAAAGCTTTATCGTTTGCGGGAAGGCTGCAGTTGATTGTGTCTGTTATTTCTTCCATGTTTACGTATTGGGCTTCGGTTCTTATGCTGCCTGCTAGTACTGTGAAGGAATTGGAACGGAAAATGAAAGGATTTCTTTGGCAGAAAGATGAAAAAGATAGAGCAAAATCGAAGGTTGCATGGAGGGTAGTCTGTCTCCCAAAAAAAGAAGGTGGCCTGGGTATTCGAAAGATTTCAGATGTAAACCGATCTCTAATGGCTTATCATATTTGGAGTATTGTTATTCGTAGAAAATCTCTATGGGTGGAATGGATTTATGATCACAAATTGAAAGGCAGAAGTTTTTGGGAGGTGGAACCTAGAGCAAGTATGAGTTGGGGGTGGAGGAAGATTCTCCAGATTAGAGAATTGGTTCGGCCTTATATACATCAGAAAATTGGAGATGGTAAGAATACGTTTATTTGGAGTGACAACTGGTGTGAGTATAGCCCTCTTAGTACTTTCATCACTAAGAGGGATATTTATGGGGCAGGGTTCTCAACCTCGGATAAGGTTGCTGATTTGGTGAACGAGGTTGGTAGTTGGAGGTGGCCGCAAGCATGGTATGACCTTTTTCCTGTTCTTATTAATATTCATGTTCCATTAATATGCAATAGCAGGAGAGATGTAAGTATATGGCAGGATGATATGGGAGTAGAGCGAAAGTTTTCTGTACATATTGTATGGGAAACTATTCGGTACCGAAGTATGGAGGTTGATTGGTTTAATATTGTCTGGTTTACTTATTGCATTCCAAGACATGCGTTTCATGTATGGTTGGTATGTCGTAAGAAACTAAACACACAGGATAAAATGAGGAAATGGGATATGAATATGAGATGTTGTCCGTTATGTGTGAAGGATATGGATTCGCATGAACATCTGTTTTTTGAGTGTGAATATGCGAGACAGGTTTGGGGAAATGTTCGAAGTTACACGAGTCTGGGGCATATTGAAGGAGTTTGGGAGATTATTGTGGGTTTTCTAAACACAAGAGGCAATTGGAAGTCGACTGAAAGTATTATAGATAGGCTTGTGGTTGGAGCTACTGCGTATTACGTCTGGCAGGAAAGGAATGCTAGAATATTTACTGATATCAAGAGAAGACCTACGCAGATTACAAAGATAATATTGGATACTGTTAGACTGAAATTGGTATCAATGAGAGAGGGACATGTGATCAGTAATTGGAAGACTCGCAAGAGATGGGATCTGGAGCGGATAGTTTTTACATGAGGCTTGATGGGTTTCGCATTGTCTAGATTATAGTCTAGTTTGGTTTTTAATTTTGGTTAGTTTTCCATTATTATGTTCTTAAGTGGTAGCCTGTGTTCACAATCTTAGGGCATGTCCTTTGATTGAACTAATGGGTACATTTTGTCCCATTACTTGTTTCTTCTTGATTCATATTTATACAATCACCGGGGTAAACCCTTTACCCAAAAAAAAAAAAACTTATATATTTTTAAGTTTTAAAATATATTTAACTTAAACTATGCCATTTAGGTTATTTAGATAATATAATTAGGTGTTTAAATGGTTAAAATAAAAAAAATTAAAGAAGTGAAAGCATGAAGAATCGAACCCGCGACCAAACGAACAAACACTCTTCATACTAACCATCAGACCAGTTATAGTTTTTTGTTATTTATGTCGATTGAAAATGTTTTTATTTCTTTATAGTTAATAACACCCTCTTCATTACAAGCCCTAGAAATCAAGAATCACCAAATTGAATTCGAAATCGATAATCAAATCCCAAACCAGGTTAGGGCTTTTAATCCCCATCATTTCACGAGTATTTTGGTATATTAAACTTACTTGATGGTGGAAGTTGGATACGGATTTGATTGAGATGAAGAACACGACTGTTTTGGATGATTTTACGAATCTGGAAGTGAAAAAGAGATGAAATTGATGAGTTAGAAAGATGTAGGTGATTGAGAGGATTGAAACGAACATAAATAATACCTGTTACAATGCCCGGAAGGTGAAACCCAACTAAGTCGCCGGAGTTAATGGTTTTGGTAGTTGATTTGTGGTTTTGGTGATGAATTGAGATGATTCGGTGATTGATTTATGTTAGTTGAGTACATCCGGGCCTTATGGTATAATTAAGTTCGAAGATTTGGTCCTAATTTTGGAGATTTTGATTTCGAATTTGAAACCCAAAATAGATTTATGCTAAAAACCGGTTCTATACGCGTTATTTGGTCAAAATGGGGTTCGATTCGGACCAGTAGGCGATTTGGAAAGGTTTGATTGAGTTAAAATTGGTTAAGATTCGTGTATAAAGCTTCGCCGGAAAACGCAGGGTGGCCGGAGTCTTGTTGCTGGCCGGAAAAGCGTGGAGAAGAGGGGGGGGGTTTGGGTTTTATAACTTTTTACACAAGTAACCCCTGCATTTTGTATCTTGTTAAATTTTGGTTTAGTAACTTTAAGTTAAAGTTTTAAAAGTTACATACTTGGCCCAAAGTTAATTTTATAGTTATATTAATTAACTCACTTAACTAAATAAATTTGTAACGTTTATAGGATTGACGTTTTTGTAATTTTAGTTCGTTTACGTCATTAAGAGACTTTTACAAGATTTAAAGGCGGTTTTGTTTAAGGTTTTAATAGTATTCTTTTACGAGCCATATACATATATATATATTAATGTATATTTTGAGATTCGTTATTACAAATAATAATTATTTGACACACGTGAATATTTTTGCGATGTGAATACAATCGTTTTAAATAAGGTGAGAATAACGTGAAAATTCGACATATTTATTTACAATTTTAATGAATGTTACATTTCGAAGAAATAAATACGAATTACATAAAAGATAAACAACTTCGGGTTTTGAGTCGGGCATCCGGATTCGGGTTCGGGGCAGATGTCACAGTTTTATTCAAAAACCGTAAAAATCGGGCCGCGTACACCCCTACGTTCAACTTTAGTAGTTGAAACAAAACATACTTTATTGGTGTTGTCTACATACTTATACGAAGACTTCACAGAATTGAAGTTTGGCTTGATAAAAAGATGATGATGTTTTTATTAAGCAGACGTGTAAACTTTGAAAGAAATCTTTTATGAACAATCCCTGTTATTTTAGTCTCATATGCAATGAGAATAACATGTTACGTTGGTAATGTAAAAAAACTCTGAAATTTATATTATCATACAAAGTAATAAAATACTTTTCATGCATGAGTATCATCTTTATGGAATAAACTTCCTTCTTATTGATGTGATCATGTAACTTCCATGAATGGACAACATAAAAAAAATGTTAGACCGGCTGACACAACCGACTCTAAATTCAATATTGTGTATTTAACACCCTGACAATTATGGAAAGTTCAATTTCTGCTCAAAATAAACTAGTTAAATAAGTAAATAATCACCAAAATCATTTCCTTAATTGAATTAATTGGTGTTGAAACTTACTTCACCAGCTTAGTACCAAAAGCTTAACGCCATCTGGTTGACCCAATGACACAGAACCACAAGGAAGTTTAGTGGTTGAGTTTGTTGTCGGAGGATCAACATCATAACGTCAGACATGTTTCGCTTTAAATGAGAATTTGTTGACGACACTGCCAAGTTTTAACAAGAACCAATGGACTTATTGCAGTGCTTTTTTCAGTGTTAGAAGCAGGGGTAACATTATCATTTGTAACGAAAACAATATCCTCTTTTGACAAAAAATATTAGAAGTATTTAATTCTAATTATCTTTTATTGTGCGTACAACCTATTATCACAAAATTAGATATGGTTAATACCTTGAGAGTAAGAGTATCTAGTGATGTCTTGTCCAAAAGTAACACACGTTTAGAATCATATTCAGATTCAGCAGAGTGAAAATATTATTTAAAATCTATTAGTTATAAATGATTTAACATATAAACATTAATTTGAAAATATGTATCTTTATAATTTTTGTAAACATAAAAGTGGTACCTGCTCAAAATCAACCTTTTGGTTAAGTTGACTAATGATGTTATCATTTACACTTAATTTATTGATTCCAAAAGCCGGTAAACTATAATTCAAATTAAATTTGTAGATTTCTATCTTAAAGACAAATTTCTTATGAAGAAGTGTATTCAAAACAGATGGATAATCATTGAAATCAGAAACCTACAAAAAAGAAAAAGAAAAATACATTGAGTTTGTAACAAAAATTAAAATGTCTTATCTAAATATTAAAACATACCTATTGATAAGTTTGTATCACATCCTTGGATTGAGACTTCCAATAAAATCCTTACTTTGAGAACCTCCAATCAAATCCTTAGCAGAAACAATGAGTAGCTTTTTGGCTTCTCGATCAAATAAGGTTAAAGATGCAACACCACCATGGTATTGCACACGCAATTGGATCCGGAACCTGATGATTGTAAATAAAATATGATCATGTGAGTGGATTGAAATATAGTTTTAAACATTTTGTTTGATACTGTAATAGTTCATAAACCTTGTAATTGGAGTTTAACATCAATCTTGCATTTGTTATAACGATAAATCGCCAGCCCATCCACTTCAGCAGGAGACTTTGGCTTATCATCAATAAGAATAAGAGCTTCAACCTTTTTGTAACATTTAGTGCATCCAAGATAGCCACATTGCTTATCCTAGACGAAACTAATGATACTTGATGGTATAACAACTTGCTTTTCCTTTTGAATTGATAAGAAGACAAGTTTGTAGATCTATTTTAAATTAGATAATAAACGTTATATTTTTAACTTTGATTCTCACTTTTTTTTTATTTCACTGACTTCATCAATATTGATGAATTTAGTCTTAATAAACAGCTCATCATCCATAGATATCGATATGAAAGAACCTTTGCTAAGATTAGTTAATAAACTATTGCACTTATCATTGGTGGTTATATTGTTTGAAAATGAAAATTGATATTAGTATGGATAAATTGGTTCTTTGCAGAAAAAAGTATAGTTGAAAGACATAAGCCTCTTTTTAAAATTGATGATCTCCTTGATATCGTAAATAGCTTTGTCACGGTACAAAGTATTAACAGATTTCCTATTATATTTATATATTAGACCAAATCCGGAACTGTAGAATAATATGAATGAATAATCAACTATGATAATAGCAACCTTGGAACCACTTGATCCTTCCAAATTGAAAAATAACTATGAGACGAACCTCCTCTAGATGTTTTTCAAGATATTCAATCAATTGTTCAGCATACTCAGTAAATAAGGTTCTTGACACTACTTGGCCCCTGTTAATATAAAACTTTAATAAATATATAAAAGCCTTGATGTAAATATTAAAGTTTACATGATATATATGAAATATTACTCTGGATCTTAAATCTTAAATGTAGCTTGTTTCGAAATTGCTTTTAAGGAAGTAAAAGAGAAACCATATTGGGGTCCGTTAAAAACATTGCACCGTTCAACTTTAGTAGTTGAAACAAAACATACTTTATTGGTGTTGTCTACCTACTTATACGAAGACTTCACAGAACCGAAGTTTGGTTTGATTACAAAGATGATAATGTTTTCATTTAAGCATATGGGTAAACTTTGAGAGAAACTTTTTATTAACATTCGCTATTATTTTAGTCCCATTTGCAATAAGAACAACATGTTATGTTAGTGATGTAAAAAAAACTCTGAAATTTATATGATCTTACAAAGTAATAAAATACCTCTTTATCCATGAGAATCATCTCTATGGAATAAACTTTCTTCTTATTGATGTGATCATGTAACCTCCATAGACGGACAACTATAAATTTCATTGTAAGATCATCATTGTTAAATCTATATTCTTAATGATACTTATGCTATTATGCTCCATTAGTGTGTTGTAATAAAAAACAAAATACACATCATTAGAAAAAGAACATTATAAAACTTCCATAAGAAAACACCAAAATTTCCTAAGAAAATAAAGGTTAATACAAAGACTTACGGTCTTTTAGAGCATAATAAGGAAAACGGGTAACATCAATCCACAAATATGCATCACCTAACAACGTTACAATACAAAAGTTTGTCAGCCAAGATTTGATACAATGAAAGTCTTTCACAAGAAATATGGTAACATCAATCCACAAATATGCATCACTAAATAGAAAATCAAGAAGCAACATGTTTTTATTATAATAGCAATCAAGAAGAAAACAAACACCCTCCAATTACTTAGTGCTAAGGAAAACGGTCGAAGCCTACATCTTATTGTTTGCTGATCTGATTGTTTGTGTTTTACATTTTAAAAAGATTGAATTATGTTTGGGAAAAAAAAGAAACAGACTTTATAACTTTCAATCAAAAGATGCAAATTAAAAAAACATCATCATCAAATATTTAAGGCAAATTGGCCTAAAATAATTCAACTAACACCTATTGGCCGAAAAATAATCCCAACTCAGTTTATTCTCTCCACTGGTCCAAATCCAACTTTTTTTTGCCTATAGTGGTCCGCCGATAAGTGCATTTAACGATTGTTAACTTTTTTTTCGAATTTAAAACTAATGTTTTACGGAATTGATGTAAACCTTAGTTTCAATTGTTGCTCCAAATGATATAATTTTAACATCTTATTGAAGCACCGTTATGGTTTAAACACCCGATTGAAGACTTTTTTGTCGTTTGGAACACCAGCTTGAGGTAAGGTTTACATTAATTGACTCGTATCCTCCTCTGAATCAATATCCATAAAAAACTGTTTTGAAATTCGAAAAAAAAAAGTTAACGTCCGTTAAGTGCACTTAATGGTGGACCACTGGATGTCAAAAAAGTTAGATTTGGGACCAATGGAGGGAATAAACTGAGTTAGGATTATTCTCGACCAATGGATATTATTTGGGATTATTTTAGGTCAATTTGTCAATATTTAAAGTTATCGATCAACTAACCATCTCAAAGAGACATCAATGAAATCCTATATTTCATTACAAACAAAAATGTTCCCACTATGTCATATGTTAGCATGTAACACACAATTAATTATAACATGACACATACAACGGGATGCATCATTTTTATAGCTAAGTGTCGAATTATTGCCATTTCACAAACCAACATGTATTTTTATAGGACACTTTCGTTTACGACCCATCATCATGCCTTATTTTGGATATAATAGTCGTCATACTTTCGGACTTTACTTGTGTGCATATAAGTTTTTCTTACATGTTAATCTTTCGAAAGTGCTTATGAAAATTATTCAAATTAGTTTGAAATCAAACTAACTGATTGGACATATACAAACATGGACAGATGTGATGGTAATAGATTTATAAAAATGGCCTTAAACAAATACATAGATATATATAAACCCCCCACAATTGTTTGAAGTCAAAAAATAATTCCCTTAAACAAATACAGATAAATCATTAACAGAAGTCCTTGTATCAACTGTGTCAAAATGGCCTACATGAACTAACTATAACACGGAGTGCAATCTCTATGACAGTTTTGACTTTTGAGATAAAATGACATCCAAACATTAGAAAAATCATGACTGAACATCAGATAAAAAAACAAAACATAAGTAAAACTGTAATACTTGTAATGAAAACAAAGGTTAATACAACTTCGTATTAATGACGTGCATATCAACTTAGTATTAATCAATGTCGTATAACTAAAATAGATCAAGAACATGACCAAAACTATATAACAAAAGCCGAACGAAAGTATGTAATACCTTATTATAGGAAACTTTATTATCTTGAAAGATGAGATGTCGTTCTCTGTGGATTTAAACCTGTATTTTAAGGATCAAAAGATCAACAAAAAAAACTCTAGGTTAAAATATGCTTACCTTATGATAGAGTGTAAAGTTACAATCAAGAATGTGTCCTAATTTTGAATAAAAATATGGTTACCTTCTATTGGTTCTCTGTGATTTCGATTATGGGTTTTGTAATCGAATTAATCGAAACCTTAAACCAATCAACCGAACACTTCTATTTTGGTTAAAATGAATTATACCTTTGTCCATGTGATTGTCTTGATTTTGGAATTGATATAGTTGTTTATGTAATTGAAGGAAAGGCGTATGTTTCAAAATTGGATCTGTACTATTCGCCGCCCAATATCATCCATTCATGCCACCCAATTCTTCAATTTCTGCCAACCTGATTATGCCGCCCAAATTTACGATTTCCCCATAAAAAATGCCGCCCAAATGTGGCTGACTGGCTGGGTGCCCCCCCCCCAACTTAGAATTATTAGGTAAATGGACTACAATTTTTACTATAAGGAAATTCAAGATTTCCACATTCATTTATTAAACGCGTGAATAACCAACTTTATGTTGATATTTTTAAGTATGTTTTTTAGGTAATTGAGCACAACTAGGGTAATCAACACTAGAAAAAAGAAGCAAGCAAGATGAATACAATGTTTGAGAATTTTACTTGTATAACTCAAACAGATGAGCCATATTTGTTAGATCTTAAATCTTTTGGTGTATTCTAAAACATTGGTGTCATTTTGTAAACATCAACTTTTACATTATATCTAGTTGTTTGTTTGTGTTTGCAATAATTATATGCTTTGGAAGCCACACATCGCACCTTGTGTTTCCATTTTGGCGAGGTGTGACTAAATCAATTTTCTTAAAAATCAACCATTTTCACATAAAACCACACCATTTTACCCATATAATCACCTCAAAAACTCAATAACCAAAAAAAACATAAAATCTTTATTTACCATTTTCCCCTTATAAATACTACCACCTCATTTCACTTTTCAACAAAAACAAACAAGAACAAGAACAACAAAACACTCTCATCCACCCAAAAAGTTTATCCACCAAAAAACACAACTACAAAAGATGAATATATGGATGGAAGCAGAAGAGTAGGCTTTAGGAAAAATCGTATAACAAGAGTGGAAGGCTGAGAGGAATTGGGAACGATTTTTTGCTCGATTCCACCGTCACCTTCGACGTGAACAAGAAACCCGCTGTAGCATCTGCCCCAAACCCGAACCCGAATGCTAGACTCGAACCCGAATCTATCTATATTTTATCGTATTCATATTAAATTCATGAAGATGTAACGTTCGTTATTATTAATATAAATGGATATGTTGAATTCTATGTTAATCCCGTCTTGAATTCAATGAAATGAAATTATTACGAGTTATCACCTAAGTTTGCTATTTAATTACTATTTATAATTATTAAATCTCAAAAATATATAATTTGTATTTTATAAAAGGGACTTGTATAAATATTATCACAATTAAATTCTATTAAGTCTAAATATAACAGCCTAACGTCAAAAAGGAAATAAAGATATAAAAATGTCATTTGTATAAACGTTACAAGTTAACGTGATTAAGTTAGTTAGTCAAATTAATGTTTAAATTAACTTTGGGCTAAAACTTCCAAGTTTCAAACTAATATTAAAGTTATAATAGTATTTAATAGTACTTCAGCCACCGCCGGCGAATCTTCGGCGACCATTAAGTCGTTGTTTTTCTCATGTTTTGACTCAATTAAATCCATGTAAAATTACTTTAGCCAAGTTTCGAATTCATTTGCACCATCTAATCTTTGTATAATCAACCAAATCGTCGTCCTAATCAATTACATGAATCGATCACTAACCTAATTTTCCAAATCATCCAAAATGGTTGTTTCAAACGAAATCAGTGTGTCCAAATCATTCATGTCATTAATTCGGAACTGTCTAAGTAATTCAATTGAATTTAAAACATCAAATTAATCGGAAAATTAATCCTAATCAGTTTCTAATCAACCCGAACCTAAACGGCTATTCCCCAAATCAAACGACACAATTCAATCAACCCTCTCACTCTCCCTTACTCAGTTTCACTCCCTGCTAAATCAATTTTAAACAAATCGATCATCAAGAACTCAGTTGTTGATCTTCATCTTTTTTGAGTTCTGCAACACACTAATCGGACATCAAATTCTTGTTATTATCTGAAACTTCTTTGGGGTTTTATCTCACCATATCATTAAGAGTATATCTGGAGATTTAATTGCATTTCAACACTTCCAATCCATCGATCTAAACCTCGAGCAACCGTTATTGTTCTACATTGTCTTTGATCCAATTCGTCTTCAATCAAGTAAGTTATTCTATATAAAATACTCGTAATTATTCAGGGATCAAAAGCCCTCTATAAATTTCGTGTTGCGTGAATCCAATTTGAATTAATTTGGGAATTAGGGTTAAGGTTCTTGATGTAGAATCAAGGTGTTTAATTTAAAACATGTTAAAACCATTTTTATTCTGAAACTACAACAAATCAGCATATAGCACGTCCGGTTCTTGTTGTTGTTTGTTACTATGAGGCCATGGGTTTGAGTCCAGGGGGCTTCACTATATTTATTTATGTTGTTTTTAACTATATTGCTAATCCTTCTTACTAACTAACCAACCTAATACTAATACTAATTTTATATATTGTAAAAAATGTAAAAGAAACTCTTAAATCATATAAAACATGATTTTCTTTATAAATCTTATAGAACATATATGAAAAACCATGAGTTTATATAAAGTTAGTTTTATAAATTTAGATGTTTTTAATACTTTAAAAGTATTATAAAATGTAGTTACTTCTAGAATAAATACAAGTTTTATAAAAAAATGGTTTATAAATATAGACTCTTTATAAGGTTCTAAATACCACAAAATGTGATAAATATATAATAGACTTTAAATAATCTTTTATTAGAAGAATATAATATCTGAATATCTGTCGTTATCAAAATATTATTATTACCATTACTATATTTTTCCATCATCATTATTAAATGATTCTATATATTTTTTGTCGTTCAACGAGAAACCCCCAAATACCAATTCGAAACTCTAAAATTCCAAATTACCTTAGATTTTATTGTTCCTATTCTAGTTTTCTATACTATATTACTATATGTTTTGCTAAGTTAGGATTCTCATTTACTTAGGTAAATCTAGTATTTGGGCAATCCTCGACTCTATCTAAGTTGTTTGCTATACTATTTAGGGCTCATGGTGAAGGTGAGTAAACTCACTCCCCTTTTTACTTTTACGTTTTGTGGCTGAAATATGTGTTACGTTTTTCTATATACTTTTTCCAAAAGAGACCATAAAATATGTTAATCTAGTTTGCGGCTTGATGCAACCTTATGTGGAAGTTTAAAGTAGTTTATTGCTTGGTAATCCCACAGGTACAATGTTAGTGCTAATGGTTTGACAAACCCACCCACCTTGACAACATCAATAGGTTATTTAAACCCGACCATTCTAATTCCATGTTTACTATGTTGCTTTGCTATGTCGGTTGTTGCTATACTATGATGCTAGTTGCTATGCCATATCCCTAAGTTCCTAACTGATTATTGATAACTTATAGATCGAGATGATTAAATGACGGTGGGTTAAAAGTTATTTTTAATCGATACATGGGTGGTTCCTCATGTTAAAATCGCTACACGAAATGTTATGGATTTCTAAGTGGTTGTGTTCTATTCTAGGGTTCTTGGTTGAGTAATATTTACAAAATGGCTACACATGTAAGATTGCGCAGCATATCTTGTTGATCTCAGATTTCAATACTATTATTTACCAATTTGTGTTTTTACTCACTAGCTTGTATAGCTAACTTTATTTTTCACATATTTTCAAGTGGTGCTTGATTATGATTTATTGCTATTTGCCAAGACATAGGGTTGCCTTGGACTTAGATTAATAATAAAGACTCCATCGCATTTACTGTTTTGTTTATGACTTTTGTCGTTTTCCATTTAATAATTATGTTCCAAACGTATAATTACCATTATTAGACTTTAATAAAATGATGCCATGTGTTTTATTTACTAACGATATCCATTTCTATGACAACCAGTGTTTCCGCCATCGGGTGGGTGTCACACCCACCACGTCACTGAACTTTCCAGAAAGTGCTCTGATATGAACTTTAAGATGAATAGGTAGGACGCTTACTTGGACGAGGTAGTTAAGGAGCGAAAGGGCTTGAGTGTAATGAATGAGTTTGAAATTACCTACTTGGCTAAAGAGAAATATCGATCTTAATTCATAATCTCTTTCAGTCATTTTGCTCTTCAAGCTTGATTGAAGGACAATATTTAGTTGCTTTAGTTATGTATTGCTTTATGTATTAGTTTATGTTTTGAAATAACCGTCTATGTTTTTGTAACCGTTTGGATTACGTTGAATAAAGTGTCTCGTTTATTATCTACTTTCAAATAAATTTAAAACAAATATATATATATATATATATATTGTATGTATATATATAAATAGGTGTTGCATTACATATAGGACATATATATATAAATATAATCAAAATTTTATCAAAGAAGAAAAAAAGTTTTTACAACGTTAGAATTAGTATTACAAGTAACCGATATTCTGACGATAAACCATGAATCATTAATAAGAAGAGTAAATTGTCATTTGCGTCCTTGTGTTTAGTCTTTATAGCGATTTGCGTACCTACGTTTTCAAAATTGTAAATCGCACCCCTTACTTTTAGATTTTGTCTCCATTTGAACCCAAAACACTAACTCCGTTAACTTTTCCCGTTAAATTTTTGTAAAATGACAAAAATGTCTGATGCGTGCAATATATATATATAAATTAAACACTCAAAAACACCTAGTTTTAATACTTATAAAAACCTAGACGTACTACTAAATAGGGGTGAGCATGAAACCGAAAAAACCGATCCGAAACCCAAAAAACCGACAAACCGAACCCAAAAAAACCGAACCCAAACAGAAACCGTGGGTTTGGGTTTAATTTTTAAAAAAACCGAACTTTCGGGTTGGGTTTGGGTTTTGTAAAAAAACCGATCCGTAAAAACCGAACCGACCCAATAATGTTTATGTGTTTGCTAAATATCATATATGTAAAGCACATGACTTATGTTATGTAAAAGCTCATATTGTAATACATTATTATATGACCCATATTGCAATTTATCTATGATTTATTGGTTATTTTTTGTTGAAGCAAGAGAACATTTAAAATTTAGTTTATGATTACTGTTTTTTTAACAAATTTCTCTAGAAATGTAGTTGATTTTTAATGTTTAAAACTTAAGAAAACATAAATTTAAACTTTAGTATTATAACATGTTTCTTAAATCATTAAGAGTTTGTGTTTCCGGCTCGTACTTACTACTAAAACAATAAGTTTAAAGTCCAAGTTGAAAAACCCGAAAAAACCGAACCCAAACCCAAACCCAGTCCAGAAACCGAAAACCCAAAACCGAAAAACCCAAAACCCATGGGTTTTAAAAACACAAAAACCGAAGTTTTGGGTTTGGGTTCGGTTTGAATCAAAAACCGACCCAAACCGACCCATGCACACCCCTACTACTAAACTACACACAACCGGCAGTGGACCGGTCGAATGCAGTACAGTCAAACGTAAGTCCGGGTGTCGACCCACAGACTCTATATACTACGCTAAATTAACTAATAGAGACTCGACTGACTAGACACGACTTAAAAGAAAGATTATTTAAAAGGGGGGGGTTTATTGCTAAAAATAGTAACCTGCTAAAAATAGAAAGTTACTAAAACTGGAAACTTACTAAATATAGAAACTGACACGAAAAACGAAGTAAAATCAGATGAGAAGAGATAAACCACCTAGACCTGACTCCCTAGTTACTCGAATTACTAGTTTGTTGGAAAATGTTTAGACGTTGGACTGGGATCGTAAGATACTCGCTTGACCCAAACACCAATAAGACCCTCGACCCTTCTCGAGAAGAAACCTACGGGTTTTTATCAAGGTAATAGTTGAACCAGTTTAATTATCGGACTTCCTCACAGTTACCCGAAGTTTGTGACTTAGTACCTATAGCGTCTATCTACCTCACAGTATAATAAACTAAGGTAATTTTATATGATTTAATTAACACAAGTAAACAATGTAATTAAACTAAACCTAGACCATTCTTCACAGATATGAACCTAGTTAATTAATCACATAGACATACTCGTTAAACCCTCACCTCGCGGATCCAAGTTTAGCTACACATTCTTATTAGTTTGACCCAACCAATTATTCCTATGGTTTTAGTGCATCTAAACCATAAACTAGTTACTAACACACAGTCCGTAACCTAATTTAATTCTATTATATGAAAGACATTCATCAAGAATTAAATGGAACAATTTAATCAATTCAAACCAAACCAAACATATATTCAAGCATCAATCAATCAAACAAAACACTTTACTAAGTCATAAATTGAACCAACGTCAAAACCAATCCAACAAACATGCAAAAACGAGTAACTAAGTTATCATTGGCCTAGGTGATTCAATAAGTTTAGCCAACGATCATATTCACTAATAAAAACACAAGTTTAGAAGTAGTAAACATGGTAGTAATAAAGACAAAAATGAAGAAACAATGAAACCCGATTAAACCGAGAAGCAATCCACGATCCAATCCGCTTCTAGCACTTCGTTTCCGTCTTGCTAAGCTTAAAAACCCTTGAAATCTGCTCAAATTCGTCCCTTGGTCGAGTATGGAGGCTAGGGTTTAGTTGTGGAGAGTTTATATAGCGAACCGGGCCAAGAAAAGCCCAACTTTCTTCGTTTTCGCGTACCGGCTCGCTCGTAACTCCGTTTCGCGCCCCGTTTTCGCCTACGGATTCGATTTTCACGATCTTTCCGTTTCTTTATCAACATGGGACCTACGAAACATAAAAACAACACTTATGCATAAAACGTTGTAAAAACGACACCAAAATGACTCAAAACGTAATTAAACACAATAAGGGGTTTATGTATAATTTATACTTTATCAATGTCCTTGATAAAAAGGGTGCAAATTACTATAAATGACAAAGCATAGGGACGCAAAAGACAATTTACCTTCCAACCTTACACACACATCACCTCCGCGATTCCACCATCGAGCGTCAGCACCAACCTCCATCTCAACCGGCCCCTTACTAGTGACGAATCCAGAATTTTTAATCAGTAGGTTTAGTGTATTAAGTTGCTCATGTTTTAACAGAACCAGACATAAAAAAATCAGGTTGGTTCGATGGCTCGGGTCAGGCCCAATTTTAATAAAACCAGACATAATAACAATGCTAAGGATAATTCAATAAATAAATTAAAACATTGTCCTTAGAAACTAAAAAACACATAATATAGATACTAATTTTTACAAATCGATGAATGATCATTCAAATCAATTTCCGAGGGTTTACAACTTGAAGACGGTGATTCAATGTTTGATGTTTGACTTGTAAAATGTCTCTCAAGACTCATAATACTTTTGTTTTAAAAGCAATTCTAGAATTTCTAAGATAAGTTCATCACAATCTATTCATTGATAATTTAATATACTACCAAGTTTATAAACAAATTAACAATTTAATACCTAGATCAAAATTTCAATCAAAAATCAATATAACTAAAAAATCTAATGTTAAAGTAAATTATAGATACATAAAAGTATTACATATAATAAGTTATTTATATATAAAAGTTTTATATTTTTCGAAGGTTAATTCAAATTAGTAAATAAATAAATTTAAATAAGTAATTAGCATCTATACTAGGCTAGGCTAGGTTAGGGTACATAAGTATTGGAACATATTATTTTATTTCTCATAAATAAAGAAACAATATGGTGGTGGTAGGCGGTGAACTGAGTTGTTGGTGGAGTTGTTACAAGTGGTGAACGATGGCTGCAGTGGCAGGTGTGATTTGGGGAGACGATTGTTGTGATTTTCCAAAGGTGGTCGTCGATTGAAACATTGGTGGGATGGTGGGTGTGGTTATGGAGATGGTGTTCTAGAAAGAGGATATGGTAGAGAAAAAGAATAGAGAGATTGTGGTGGTAAGAATTAGGTGGGTTTTTATTTTATGAGTAAATTGTCATTTGTATCCTGTGTTTTGTCATTTATAGTCATTTGCACCTTTTTTATCAAGGGTATTTTTCTCATTTCACAAAAAGTTAACGGAGTTAGTGTTTTGGGTTCAAATGGAGACAAATTCCAAAAGTTAGGGTGCGATTTACAATTTTGAAAACGCAGGGATGCAAATCGCTATAAATGACAAAATATAGGGACGCAAATGACAATTTACTCTAAAAAGAAATATAGATTCACAGATGCTAATGAACTTTTGGACCTGGTGAAAAAGCGAACCAGATAACACTAACATTTTAACGTGTATCTGCCAAAGAAAGTCTCTGGTTTCAACACTCATTTTTGTCTTAAATGAGTACAGAAACCATAGACTTTTCACTAGGCCAGAGAGTTCGTCAGCATCTGTGAATGTATATTTTTATTACCGCTTCTGGTTATAAAGTTATAAAAATCATGCAAAACATATGCAACCTTATCATAGCCTCGGTTTCATCAATCAACCTTATCTTAGGAGACAAATGACACCAAAATTGTGATTTTTTTCCTTCAATACTACAAGGATAAGTATAACGCACATCTGCGTTATCCCATGAACAACAACATGTACAATTCAAATGTTAATTTGTAGATGTTCCTAAACGCACGAGTTGTTAGGATGCTCGAGCTGCGTATATTTGATCTGCTAAATCTGAGGCAGACATCTTGTAATTTTACTTCTTGCTATTCCATCAATTGTTAACAAGCCTACTAACATACAAATTACTATCCCGAAATCTTGTAAATTTATTTCATTCGTCATGAACCATCTAAATATAAGATAAGCATCTTGTAAATTTACTTCTTGCTAGTCCAACCCCTCTCTTGAACAAGCTTACGTAATTACTATCCCAGAACTTAAACCAATATGGCCAACATTAGGTGGCCAAACTACCCAGCTAGGTCACTCGTAATTCTGTTATGTCTGAATTTTGACCTGTGTGTTGCCAATAATTAATCTTGTTAGAAACCATATGAAAAAAATCTTCAAATTCATGTTGGATTCACTGAACTCCAACTCCAACATGAATACACGATAACCCATGACAAGCTCGTAAAACGGAGGGTATAATGGGTGCATCCCATCACCATATTGCAAAGTGTATGGGTTTTGAACAATTAATAGATCGTAAAACTCATAAGGGAGACACGTCCAAGTGTCCAACGTAACATGTTCTCACCGACCCTTTGCATTTCTTGTTTCCGCCAGATCATAAGTCTATAGATATCTAAACAAAATCACGCTGAAAAAATAAATACATATTGCATGCAATTTAACATAATTTAAAATCATACGTTAGGTTAGAAAACTTATGTATGGCCAAATTAAACCATTTCTCTCAAAACCTAAGAGGGCTCCCCACCAGTTCGGTCAAGTACCTCATCATCATCATTATCATCATCGGTTTTAATCGCTAGTACAACCGAGCTGGTCTCCGTTATAGTAAATTTGATTACGAAAATTATGCTTCTCAACCGGGGCAAAAATGTTGTCTAATTTGCAGTATAAGGCCTTCTATTCTTCAACATATTTGCAAAGAAACTGAAAGAATGTATTAATTGTGAATCATGTGTGTTGAATGAATGGAATTGTGAATTGTGATATGGAACGATGAATCCATTGATATAAATTAATATTTGGCAGGTTTTTCGAGGTGAGAAGTGACAGAAGCATACATTTGTTGTCAGCTAGCGATACGACTCATATCACTATGATACAAGTCGTATTAATATAGCCATACGACTCATAATTCTTAATCTATTTCATATATTTTGTGTTCCAGATACTAGAATAAAACTACTCGTATCGCTGACTGTCAAAATGCTATCAAGCATTAACCAACCACTCTAAACAGTAAATACGACTCGTATCACCTTTAATACGACTTGTAGTAGTTTTAATATAGGTCATATCACAGTGTGTCAGACTGTTGTAACGCTGTGTTCTTGAGTATAGTTAAGGAGAGAAAAGAAAGGAAATGAAATGAAGGAAAACTATAGTTGTGTTCCTAAGTAAGGAAATGAAAGAAAGTTGTGTTCTTGAGTTTCATTAAATAAAAGAAAGGAAAAAAATAGAAGAAAAATAATGAAAGAAATTATTTCATTCCAAAATAGAAGAAAATGAAAGGAAGAGAAAAGAAAGAAAGAGATGAGAATAAACGAAAAGAAAAGAAAAGATCCTGATTAAATGAACTTAAGAACATAGCATAACAATCCGACAATTAATACAATTCGTGTATAATGATACGAGTCATATCAACATTTTAAATTAAATTTTTTACTAGTTTTTCATGTGTTTGGTTAGCCAAGACTTTTTTTAGTTGACACTAGCCATATAAAAAAAATAAAATGTTATTAGAGTATCTTATGATGGTGATGTATGATTAATGATTATGATTATTAATACATTAAATTAAATAATTAAAGTTTAAAAAATAGTTTATAGAGGGAATAATCCAAAAATTCAAAAGGAAATAGGTGTCTATCTAATGTTGTATACAAAATTTCAAATCATATGTACAAAAAAGTATTGAAAAAGTTGAAAAAGTAGAAAAAAACCAAAATGGGTGTTTCCAGTCTCCCATGAATCTGACAAAAGCTTCCTCCTTCTCTCTTCTATTACTCCCCCCCACCCACGTGACTCACTAACGTACGCCTCATCTTCCTCATGATTCAAAACTCACCCATTTTTCTTCTAAAACCCTAGACGCATCGCATCTTTCACATCCACAAGCTATTATTTTTTCTTCTACCTCTGCTTCAGTAAGTGTTCATTCACTACACAATTGCTTAATTTTTTTTTGGTTTGGCGATTTGGCTTTTAACAAAGGTGTATTTTGTTCTCGTTTACTAACAATGTACGATAAGAATAAACTTTTTTAAAAAAACTTGATTTTTTCTTTAAATTTCATCGAAATGTGTTCATATTGTGCAGGAACATGGGTGTGATTTCACGGAAATTGTTCCCAGCATGTGTCAATATGTGTGTTTGTTGTCCTTCACTTCGATCACGTTCTCGTCAACCTGTCAAAAGATACAAGAAGCTACTTGCAGAAATTTTCCCCAAATCACCTGTTAGTGTTTCATTGCTGTTGTTTTTTTTTTTCATTTTTCAACTAATTGTTACTTAAGCTTTGTTTTGTGTGCAGGGTGAATGTCCTAATGAACGAAAAATTGCCAAGTTGTGTGAATATGCTGCCAAAAACCCTTTTCGTATCCCGAAAGTTAGTCGCTATATTTGCTTTTTTGAGTAACGAGTTAGTTACATTAAATGGTTTGTGTTTAACATAATTGTTACATGTAGATTGCAAAGTATCTTGAAGAAAGATGCTACAAAGAGTTGCGGTTAGATCATGTTCAACTGGTTACTGTTATTACAGAGGTGTATAGTAAGTTGATTTGCATGTGCAAAGAGCAAATGTAAGCTGTTTATTCTGGTTATCATTTGATTATTAACTTATATTATAAGTTGTAATGGTTTTTAAATGGTATAATTTAGTAGGAAAATAATAGTTTTTTTTTTCTACATTTCCAGGGCTTATTTTGCTGTCAACTTGTTGAATGTTTCCATTGAACTTTTGGATGATACTAAACGTGATACAGTCCAGATCATTGGATGTCAGACGCTTGTTAGATTCATCTATAGTCAGGTGAATCTGACATTTCAGTTTTGTTTATTAGACGTTGAAAGGCATCTTATAGATGTTAGCATACCATTCTGATAAGTTTTAAGCTACTAGAAGTTAACCAATCGTAGTGGTGCTAAAATGGGCGGATCAAAATGGGTTCACGTTAAAATGGATGGATCTTGGTAAGGAATTGGATGAACCCAAGGCACTTTTCCCAAAGTTTCTTAAAATTTATGTAAATATTTAGCATGTTAATTATAACTACAAATTATAAAAAAGTATTAGTGTAGTTTTATTAATGAAATGATACACATTGGTAGACGTTCAACTCGTTCGACCCACTTCCTGTAACTTAATTTATGTACATTACCCATTTGATCTGTTATACAGAAAACATAACAGACTGACACATTCAGTAGTAAACAGGTTGAATTACCACCTCTATATAGTTTCAATGATATACATACTGCTTTCATGATTGTCGTTTTTTTGTGGTTGGGAGTTTTGCCACTTATATATGTTCTCTTACTTCAGAATTGTTTCTCGATAGGTGGATGGAACTTACACATATAATCTTGAAAATTTAGTCCAAAAGGTTTGCATGCTAGCTCGTAAACCTGAAGAAGAAGATGAAAAAACACGATTAAGGGCAGCAAGCTTGCAATGCCTTTCAGCCATGGTATGTTATTAAAATTGGAGTTCAAGTGTGATAATTTCACAGTCTAATCTTCTAACTTTGGATGAGAACGTTCTTCTCTTTGGCTTTTTATCATCACTTTGTTTAACATTTCTTGCAGATTTGGTTTATGACAGAATTCTCGCATATATTTGCTGATTTTGATGAGGTTTGTCTATTTCAGTCACTTCTCATCTACTTTATTATTTTATTTCTGGTTCTAGCAAAGAATCAAAATAGTCCACACGTGGGATTTTAAAACTTTATTTTGAACTTTGTAAATGCAGATTGTACATGTGATTTTGGGTAACTATGAGCCGAATTCAAACACTGGCCAAGATGATGACCGAGGCGAAGCACATCATAATTGGGTGGATGAAGTGGTTAGATGTGAAGGGAAGGGGGCTTTTAATGAAACTGAGTCTAGCTACATGACTGCAAAACCTAGAGCAGAAAAGAAAGATCCTTCCCTTTTGACTAGGTCACGGTCACTCACAAAATATAATTCTTTTACTGCAATCAAATGCTTGACTCAGTTGTTTCTAATATGATGGTTGTTTCTTTGCATATGCTACAGAGAAGAGGCTGACACACCAAAAATATGGGCTCAAATTTGCATTCAACGAATGGTAGACCTTGCAAAGGAAAGTACGACAATGCGTAGAATACTTGAACCAATGTTTGCGTATTTTGATACTAACAGACAATGGGTTCCTCCTCATGGGTTAGGCTTGCTTGTTTTATCTGATATGGCCTACTTTGTAGAGAGCCCAGGTACTTTGATTTGTTTGCATTTGCCTCACTTTTGTATACTTTTTGTGTTTCTTTAATATGTATAATTGTATATGAGGTCTTCAGAGGATTTATGTAGTGATTTTGGTGGTTTATGTTACAGAAAACAAGCAGTTGATATTGGCTTCAGTTGTTCACCATTTGGACCACAAAAATGTATTGCACGATCCTGAATTGAAATCATATGTCATACAGACTACTACTGCTCTGGCTAGGCAAGTTAGGTCTGAAGTTGCGCTCAAAGATATTGGATATGTCAGTGATCTCTGCAGGCATTTGAGGAAAAGCCTTCAAGCAACTGTTGAATCAGCTGGTGAACATGATTCGTTGAATACCTTACTCCAATCTTCAATAGAAGATTGCTTACTTGAAATAGCCAAAGGGGTATGTTTATTATCCATTAAATTTACCTGGTCATATTTCTTCCTTTTATGATTCTGAAATTCTGATTTACGTTTAATGGCATCGTTGTTAGATTGCTGATTCACGTCCTCTGTTTGATGTAATGTCAACAACACTTGAGAATCTGCCTCCTAGTAGTATTGTTGCCAGGGCCACCACTGGATCTATGATCATTCTTGCCCACATGATTGTCGTTGCTTCTGTTTCCTCAAATGTACAACAGGTAATATAAGGTGTTCCGTATATCTAAAGATTTGAAGTTGTAAAAAAACTTATTTATTAAATCTTTCTTGTACCAGGTGTTTCCAGAGGGTCTTCTTCTTCAACTTATAAAATTAATGTTGCATCCAGATGTTGAAATACGCTTGAGTGGACATCAAATATTTTCTGTTCTTCTTATCCCAAATTCTAACCACTTGAGACGTGATGCTTCTAATCATACAAAGAGATGGAGTTCTGATAGTGCATCCGTGTTTGCCCTGGTTACATCTTTACTTAATAAGCTTCAGAGAGAAAAAGATGGAACAGGAGCTGAAAAAACTGAAGTGTGTATTCCAGTGGAAAACGAAAGCACCGAGGCAGAAAGGAAAAATGTGTGGGGCCACAAGAAATCCCCTAATTTTCAGAAAATAAGCTCCATTACTGCTGGAGAATTGGCATTGTCTAATGCAGTAAGTACCTTTCAGTTTCTTCTACTTAAATGCAGAGGAGGAAAAATGGGCGGGTTAGATAATGGGTCAATACGGGTCTGGGTCAAATGTATAATACCGGTTTAAACAGGTTGGTTTGCTTGACCTGCGAACGTGTCTTTGATCAGTTTTAATTGTTTTAAATTAATCAATGCATTAGTTATGGTTATTAAAGCAATATCACTACAGTAATAATATAAATTCTACAATAAGAATGACTTTAAAGGTTGTATGCATTCAAAACAGACTTTGGGCGGCTTTCAGCCAGTTTGACCCATTCTCCTTTTTACTGTCTGTTTATTTGACCTGTTTGAGATAGAACACAACCCGAGTTACCCATTCATAAGTAAAAGGAGTGAATTTTGAATATCTGCATATAAATCTTTATTGTTAGTGCTGTTCTAACTTCTAAAAGAATCTTTATTGTTTGTAGAATGATATAATCATTAAACTACAACACTTATTCTGTACTTCTGTTCTTGAAAACTGCAACGTTTAACTTGGCACCACCCAGAAAATAATAAAAAAAGTTCCTTTTTATTGTGACAGGAATCATCTGTTATGAAGTTTACTGAGGATCAAATAACGCAATTATTGTCTGCCTTCTGGATACAAGCCAATCTTCCTGATAACACACTTCCAAATATTGAAGCTCTAGCTTATTCTTTCTGCTTGACTCTCATTTCTTTGCGACTTAGAGTAAGATAAAAAAACATTTTTTTTGCTTCACATGGTATCATATCTCGTTCTTTTGTTGATATGGAACTTTGATTTCACGTGCTAAATCATCAATCTTTTGACATATTGCTGTAGAATCCCAATGACAATCTTGTTGTTCGCATCTTTCAACTGCCTCTATCACTTTTGAAGACATCAATGGATCAAAACAATGGTATGTGAAACTGCACGAGACATTTAAATTTGGAGAAATTTTACTTTTGAAAATTTGTGGGATAAACTTGTTTTTGTTATTGGCCAGGAACGTTATGTCCAGCACACAAAAGATCACTTCTTACATTTTCGACTGCAATGCTGATGTTTGCAGCGAAGATGTATCAAATTTCTGATATTGCTGATGTACTCAAGCCAATGTTTAAATCAGATGTAGGTTTGCACTTTAAACTAATAATAACACTTGTAATTACGTCAGTGTTTTTGAACATTTGACTGTATTTCTGTCTCAGGTGGATAATTACTTGGGTATTAGTGACGACTTTCAAGTTTATGTGAAGCCTCAGGCAGATGTAAAAGAATATTCTTCTGACCATGATAATCAAATGGCTTCTGCTTTGCTTGTTGAGTTGCAACGCAAGATGTCCAGGTCTTATGTGAGCATTGTTGATATTTTAGTCCAAAAGTTATCTAGTATAACCCAGGTATTGTTTCTGGTTGTTTGTCGTTTAACTGTACTTTTAAAGGTGTGAATTTCGACCCGTTTGGGTTGATTTCTGGTGTGGTTTATTCTAAACTGGTCAAGTTGTCAAATTGAAAAGATTGAGGTAAATCAGTCAAACAAGCATAAATCGTTTATGAAATTTCAGATTGCAACATTTCTTTATAATTTTATATTGAATTTACAATCACAATTAACACGTAATTTCTTTGTAACCTAACTCCAAACTTCATATTTGACCCAAAATAGTAAAAGACTTGTTTCAACCAGAACTGTTTCACCCGCCACCCAATTCACCCATACAGCCACCACTAGTTATTTTTTGTTAAATAGGGATTTATGAGTTTTTGTTTTGTCCGTCTACTTTTATAAGATGGAGACAGCAGAACTACGTATACAGTTGCTGGAAACTTTCATGCCTGATGATGCAATGTTTGGTCCCGAGTCGATGCTTCATTTGGAGCACTCTCATAGAGTTGCTCATTCAAAAGAATCCCTTTCTTTTGACACGGTATCCTGTTAAAATTTCTTGTACAATTTTTTTTGTGAGATTTTTGAGTTCTCTTATTTGGTTTCCAGTTTTTAAATATTTGCTGATGTTTTTTAGGATCTGATGTTTTCTTCAGGATTTTCCTTCAAATTCTTTAGTCGAGGATGATGCAGTCAGTGAATCATCTGTTTCAGATCTCTCCCGCTTCATATCTAAATCTCCTACACAAAGCTCAATGTCTCATGTTATTAGCATCCGCCAGCTTCTTGAATCAGTAATAATACTCTTTCCTTCTCTCTAATCACTTGTTGTTGCTTCATATATCTCATTGAAGTTGCAAAAGTTTCTATTTTTGGAAATCTTGTAAACTTGAAATTATGACATTGATAATAGCGCAAAATATATGTGAATAAAACGTTAAATCAAATTTTAGTGTTCGGAGATGGTATTTGCTCACTCTCATGAAGGGATATGTATTTGCTCACGATCATTCCATAATTTTGCAAGATAAAAAAAACATCTTTTTTGAGAAGCCCATTAACATTACAAAATTTCTTTAAATTTTTCAAAGATTAAAGGTCAAAGTTACCTTGTTGCCCATTATTATGATCTATTTTTATTTGTCTTTTCTGAATGATGTGTTTTTCTTTACATTTTTTGTTACTAACCGTCTCGCTATTTGCTTGAACTTTATTAAAATCTTATTCCAAGATTGTAATTTTCATCGTTCAGAAAGAATATAAATTAGGAGTGCATACTGCATACTCCCCCTGCATATCGAACATGTTTCTTCTACAACCTTTCAAGTAAAATTACATATTTACCAATCGTTGGAGGACTATATTTCTAACTATGCCCCCAACTTTGATCCTTAGGCGCTAGAAGCTGCTGGTCAAGTGGCTGGAGCATCTGTCTCCACTTCCCCACTTCCATTCAGTGCTATGGCTGGCCAATGTGAAGCCCTGGGGACTGATTCGAGGAAAAAGCTATCTACTTGGCTTTCTCATGCAAACAGCGATACAAAAACGGCAGACACAGGTGCTGCCCGTGGCGTTCAGAATCCAAATGTCATGAAGGTGAGTCTTTATAAAAATGTTTCGTTATCTTTGGATTCATGCATCGTCCACAAAAGGTTCTTATCATTTGATGATTTATTCTTTTATAGATTCTGGGTGAAGATGAGCCGCTTCGCGCAGGAATGAACAGTATGAGGCTGCCTCCCGCTAGCCCTTTTGATAACTTCCTAAAAGCGGCTAGATATGCGTAGGAATGATGAATTTTTAACTAGCTGCATGTAGGAACTTATGTAAGAATTTTAGTTCCAATGTAAGATTCAACTTTGATTGACCTTTTAGGATTGTTGTCGACGTTATTATGTGTTCATTTGGGGCTCATATGGAGTTCGACTCGGAGCATGCATATGATCCCTTTTGTGTTAATGTTACTAGTTAGGCTTGAGATCCTTTTGTGTTGATTATCTTGATCCCATCTAAATTTCTTGTTATATTGAACTTGACATGCACATATGGCTTAATGAGGTTGAACCTTGTTTCTTGAATAGTAATCAGAAGACCAGCAATGTTGCAAATCCATTTACAAAACGCTAATGTAATTTATTGCCTTTTATGTCATTTTACATTCAAATATTTTAATTACACAAGATTTACATTTAACTAATTCACACTTCAGCCCTTGGACTTTAAAATTTTCTTTTCTTATTACACTATTTTTATTAGCGTTTTGACTAAAAAGTTTTTTTTACTAGGTTAGTACTAACGTTTTGGTGGTTGAAACCAAGCCTTGAAAACCGTGGCTTTTGACCTATTGAACACAACATCCGAGGCATTTGTTATTATTATTATTCATTTTTGAAAGAGTAAAATGTAGTTTTGATCCTTATGTTTTGATATCATTAACAGTTTTAGTCACATTTTAACAGTTTGGTCATTGTGTTTTTATTTTATAACAGAAATGGTCTCAAACACTAACTCCATTCAATTTTTTGTTAAGTCTTTTCGCCCCGCATCTGAAGGGTAAAAATGTCATTTCTTCGCCTCTTTTATCTAGGTCGTCATGTAGGTTAACAATTTAATTCAGTCGCATGTCAAAAAGAGTGGGAGAAATGACAATTTTACAACGTATGTGAGGGAGACTTAACGGAAAATTGGATGAAGTTAGTGTTTGAGACCATTTCTGTTAGAAAATAAAAGCATAGGGACCAAAACTGTTAAGGTATGACTAAAACTGTTAATGGTATCAAAACAAAAGGACCAAAACTGTAGTCTACTCTTTTTTAAATTTCATCCATAACTTTTTTTCATGTTATTATTTTTCAAAAGAATATTAATCATAAAATTCATCGTCTTTTTATTATTCCAGCAACTGTCATATTGACATACTTAATAAATAAATAAATAAATAAATCATCTACCCCTTGTTTACACATGTGGAAATTAAGTTAATACAAAGCATCCAACGTTAAGCGGCCTTTCATTCCTCTGTTTTGTCGTGGCACACCCTTCCCACAAGCACCCCACAACTGTTACTATTTAGATGTGTTTCGATTCTTCCGAATAAGAGATGTTTGATGCTCTAAATAGCTCAAAAAGAACTTTCCTTAGATTATGAAAAATCCCCACTCTTTCACAGAGTGCGATTGGTGTGTGAGACCACGATTGATCCATTGAGCGAGAACCCTTCCACATGGGATTCTCGGATCACTATGGCCGACTTTAGTCTATGTTCGACTAGTCGGTCTCACAGTTAGACAGTCGGTTTCTTCGGGGAAAGTTATTGAGATTTAAATAGGGTCATCCATTGGATGTGTAGCAAGTAGCAAGTTGTCTGCCCTTTAGGCATAAGTCAACTGGCGGAGGGTAAAGCTTTTAGTTGTTAAAGGAGAACTAGGAGGAACACTCGCCAACAAGCAACTGGATAGACTAAAAACAAGGGATACTATGACTTGAAGATGGGCGCTTCTCCCATTTTTTATTTGAAATAGCAGGGCCTTACTTATTCCGGGGTGGGGGAACCCGGGGGTACGAATCGTCTAATTGACATGAAATCGGCAACATGAACACAAATGAAATCTTTAATTTTGTATAGAAAGAAAACAAGCATTCTGCAACTCATAATCAAATTATGGAAACTGAGGCGTGGGAAAATGACACCAATTATGACGTGAAAGCTCCAAATTAAGAAGTCTAAGACATCAAGAAAGTTCGAATGTTAGAAGGTATGGTTTTATCATCCCAATCTTCCTCACCTCCAGTCTATTGTGTATTCAAATTGTGCTAAAATGAATCTTTCACACAAAACTTCAATTCCAGCCAATGCTTCATTGGGTTTGATTGAGTAAACAAATTAATTTTTCTCAAGTTCTTCATTTATTCTCCTTTATATTGAATTTCCATGAGAATGAACATTAATATGTAAGGGTATTTTGGTAATTTCAGTTGTGTCTATATTGTGACACCACACCCGGCGGCGGAAACACCGGCCTGTCAAGAGAATTGGATATCAAAAGTAAGCAAAGCACATGGTAGTTATTTATTAAGCCAAATAATGATTAATACATTTGGAACATGATTCTTGAATAGAAACGACAAAATTTATAAAACAGAAACAATAATTGCAATTGTATTTATTATTTAACTAGGTCCAAGGCAATCCTAAGTCTTGACAAGCAACAAAATAATATCAAGCATCACCTGAAATATGTAAAAATAAAGTTAGCTATTTAAAGCTAGTGAGTAAATCACAAATTGATACATAATAATATAGAAATCCGAGATCATCATAATATGTTGCGCAATCTTACATGCATAGTAATTTCATATCATTCTTGACCATGACACCTTGAACACACATCGAAACCATCATTGTATAGTAACTTGTAATCATTTGTCATGAGGAACCAACTCATGTTATTAATTAAAGATAACCATTCTAGCAACCGTCACATAACCGTCTCGATGTAATAGTTATCAATAATTATTTAGCAACTTAGGGATATAGCATACTAACATAACATAGTAACTTATATCGTCGTATAGCAACTTGTATCATTGAATAGTAACTGGAAACATTGAATGACCGGGTTTAAATCACCTATTTTGAAATACATGTAGGTGAGTTTGTCAAACCATTAGCGCTAACATTGTACCGGTGGGATTACTAAGTAACAATACTACTTTAAACTACCACATAAGGATTGCATCTTGTCGTGAGTCAAGACTAACACATTTAATGATCTCATTTAAAAAACAAATAAAAACTGAAAACATTGTATAATAATTGAACATATTTCAGCCCCAAAAGGTAAAGGTAAAAAGGGGAGTGAATTTACTCACCTTGAAATACAATAGATAACCGAAATAGAAACGAAGCTATAACGAACCGAGGGGTTGTCCTAATATTAGTATCACCTAATTAATTGGGAAAAACCTTAAATTAGAAACGAAACAATAATATAGCAACAAGAATCAAAATCAGAAAATCTAGGGTTTCGGATTTGGGATTTTAGGGTTTTAAATTACAAATTGGAAATTAGGGTTTTAAAATACAAATTGATGTTTTGAGAGGATTGAGTTTGTTAGGTAGTCATTACCCATAATAATAGTTTTGTTCAAAGATATAGATAGTCAAGTTCAAGTACAAGAATAGTAACACTTAAGTTTGTGAAAATCGATCCTATGTGTGTAAGATGCAATTATTTAAGTTTTCTGATAGTGACCAGCTCATAATCATTAGTTGATGGTGTACATGTAATAATATAGGTTACTAGGATTTTTAGAAAAATTAGTTTTATGAAAACTTGATAATGTGAACAATCCAACTTATAGTTCGAATGAATAGATCACTTAGTTCCTATTGGATTCGATTTTTAAGATGTTTGAATTTATATGACCAACAACTTTATGTAAACCAGATATATTGACCATGGAGGTAAATGAGTTTATAAGAGATGCTGTTGTTTTCTATAATGTAGTTTTTAAAAGCTAAGTAAAAAGTCAAAAGTATTAATCTTTACCATAGATAAGAGGATTGATTTGAAAATAAACGATACAATTTAAGTTGTAAGTACTTAGTATTAGAAAACATCAGACATGATATTTGTTGCAAATCTTTGTGTTATATTTGAGAAAACGTGAAAATGTTGTGTACTCCTTAAAATAACCAATCCCTTTCTCAAAAAGATCATTTATTAAAATTTATTATTATTATTATTATTATTATTATTATTATATTATTATTATTATTATTATTATTATTATATAATATATATATATTTTTATTTGGAAAAATAAGGAAATCATTTTAATAGAATCAATTGTTGGTAGTTTTTCACGAAAACCGTAGATAAAACATGGTGTTTTAAGTAGAGAGTTTATACGTAAGACATGTTGTTTTTGGATGAGTTTACATAAACGATATGTATAGAATTTCATTAGTGATCATTTATACAAATGAAATATATTTGCTCAATGATCTTAGAAATAGTTGTATAGTGAGTTCACGTTAAGTTTTGGAAAACGAATTTATGAATAGCATCACTTAAGGGTGGATTAGAAGTTGGATTAGAATCTTATGATTAGATAAGTAGATTTGGAACCATTTGAGTATAGAAGTCAAATTGAAATATTTGAGGGTAGACGTTCGATTCGCAACCAAACGAATACGTTGGCTTATCAGAATAGTAAATCCGTTACGAGATTTCAAGAATCATGAATTAAGTCTTTAATTTGAGATCCGATAATTGAATTGAGATTAGAAGTATGACTAGATTTAGTAATGATATTTGATTTGAAGTTTTGGATAATTCGATTGAGGTTAGTCGATATGTCTTAGTTTTGATTTAGAACATTTGGGTCGCGATGGTATTAGCGAGTCGTAACCACTTGCAAATGATAGGATAGAAAAAGAATTTCATGAGACATAAGAAAATTTTGGATAATATAAGTTGTAATAAAATTTTGGATTGAATAGAAAAGATAATTGTGCTTTGAATTACATAGAACTTTTAGAACACATAACATAGTAATCACTTGGAAATTATTACAATGTAAATAAACAACTTGGAATGACATTTGAAGTAATATAGAAACCCATTGAATAATTTGAAATCATAGAAAATGATAATCATAGAATCCATAACTAAATAGAATTTGAAGGCTTAGGAATGTGTCTTGGTTTTGGACACTTAAGACTTATCAAAGTGTTAAGTTTGTTTTCAACATATTCGAGAAGACGTGCTTTAGTCTATAGGGTCACACTCATCTCGTCCATCCCCAGGTAAGCATACGGATCTCTTAAAGAGATTTATACGAAATGCTTTGCCTTAGACAGGACGTCCGTGATACAGGCGCTCCCCCTTCCAGATTGCACACGTTCCCATGTTTCAAACTCACTTAAGACGATGACGAGATTCCACAAAGAGAAAGATCCTATCGCACAAACGAGTCTCTTGTAGCTCATTCGCGAAATCGGATAAGAAATGAGATAAAGAAAAGCATAGAAAGGTTCGTAGAAGGAAAACAAATAAGTCCAAAAGAATTCCTAAGTACAAGTATTAGAACTAAGGACACTTAGGTTATAGTCTAGGTCGGTGTGTTTCTAATACCCTATCCTAGGTCCCTATAACCATGGCTCTGATACCAAACTGTGACACCCCGCCCGGCGGCGAAAACACTGGGCTGTCAAGAGAATTGGATATCAAAAGTAACCAAAGCACATGGTATGTAACATTTGTAACGAACCGAACCCAAATCAAATCCAAACCCGACTCGATTCGGTATTCATATAATTAAATCATTAAATTTGTTACTCAAATCCTATTTAAGCATGAAATAGGAAATATATAATCTGTATCAAAATAGTTATATAACATATATTTGTATATATTTAATAAAATTTTATAAAAATCTTTTAGATTAGTTTCATTAGCTTAAGTTATTGTTATTTAACAAAACTAACTATTTGGGTCATTTGTGTCAATTGTCAAACATGTATAAAAACATTTAAGCAAAAGATGAAATGAATACAAACTTAAAGGGTTAAATTGTAAGATTTCAAATTAAATCAAAATCATCATTTCATATTCACGTTCTTTTCCGGCAACACTTCCGGCAAGCTCCGGCGACGAGCCAAATCAATAGATTTACACTATTTCGATCCGATTAAACCGTTATTTCATCTCTATCCATAGGATTCTGTTGGTCCAATAGATCTTCAAATCGTGCTATATATGATATAGATCAGATCAAAACCCTTTGTTACCACTAGATCTAGTAACAAAATGATTAAGAATTGGATCAAATAAGTAAATAACCCATAAACCCATTAAGAATTAGATTAAGAAGATGAGGATTAGATGAAGTAGAATAGAATGGAAGCAACAAAGATATAAATCAGTCAATTCCTTGCTATCAATAGTCAGATTCGAACTCACAAACAAAAGGTGTAATTGTATTCAATATGATCCAAAGAGTTGTGTACAAAATACCCTAAAACAACTATATATACAGTAGCTAGTGTCGCATAGGAGACACTGCTTGCTCGCTAAATTAAGACAAGCTGCATGCGACACTGTAGTGTCGCATGCAGTGTCGCATGAACAAGCATCAAACATAACCAAAACATAAACTAACCTAACTATTACAAAGAAATACAAATACGACTAATCTATTACAAGTAAACAAAATACAAATAACGGCATGGTGAAGTACCACCCTACATGTGGTCATCAATACTCCCCCTAGGGAGGTACTTCACCTGTCGGATCTGTCTTACAATAGGTTGTCTAGGACCATACTTGGGGAACTGTGTGGTCGTGGTAGATCTTTTGATAAGTAATAACATGCTTTCTGGATCAATTCAAAGATCACTCTCTCGCCTGACAAATCTTACAACGTTGGATTTGTCTGGGAATTTGCTTCTTCTTCAGCTCCAGCCTTTGCTCCTTCCAGCAGATCCGTCAGTTCTCGAACATCTTAACGCAAATCCACCTGTTTTTGCACGCTCTCAGCGAGCTGCTTCACCTCCGATCTAATGCCTCGAGCCCTGTTCGCTAGCCTCTCAAACAGTGCAGCTTCCTTCTTCGTCTCTTCTCCGGCTCCAACTCTGATTGGGTTTTCGCACAGAATTTTCAAGTCATCATCCGAAAACCCGAAGACCTCCATCGGGTCAAACAATCTCCATTCCGTTTCGTCTTTGACACGAACGACCGCCTCCCCCGTCTGGTTATCGTAAAACTATTTCTCAAACTCTTGTAATCTCGACGGGCTAGGGTCCGGAACTCTCAATCTCAGTACTGTTTTAATTGGTTTAAGCTTCAGCACGATCTTCCCCTTTCCTGTCACCCAATCCAAATCTTTCTTCGATCGTTTACGTTCCAGTTTATTATATCCGAAACTTTCAAAGTTATCCTTCAACCCTGCTTGAATCTCCTCCTCCAATAGTTTCGCACGATCGTTCAGATCTGCCTTAATCAATGGGAGAACCGCCAAACGCCTCAAGTCCCATTTAGGGAATGTTTTGAAGTGTTTACGATTGCTAACGTAGCTGATCCCTCCCCCTCTCCTTTTTATCATAAATTTCTATAGCTCCAGACTGTATTTCCAACTAAAGATCTTGTTATCTGTATCTTTAGTGGTCGAGGCATCCAAGTTCTGGAATACAGGCCTGACGGTTTCTGGTTCCTCCACCTTCCGGAACCAGTCAGATTTATCTAATTCAAACACGTGACCCTCTACACCACTCCTCTGAGCAACATATACCATCTCTTTCTCATCAACTTCATAAAATTCAGGCTTAGAGTCGTAGTCCACCAATTGTTCATCTTCAACTTCTTTGTTTATCAATTTCATTTCGGCACCCTTCTCCTTCTCAGCAACAACTTCCTCTCCACCCAAATCAGTATCAATATTGAACAGAAGTCATCAGTAACTTCTGTATCTTTCTCAGTTCCACTCCCACCTGCACCGTTAAAACCACCAAAATCTTTCCGACTTCTGCCTGTTTGCACCATCTCTTTCAAAGTAAGATACTTTCCAATGTTCAAAATCTCATCGGTCTGTGTTTCAGTTTTCGGTACTCCTACCTTTACTTCTTTTTTAACTTCGTTCAATTCAACTAACAACTTTTTGATTAGGACTTGTTGATCCAGCACTACTTTCCGTAAATCCTCCATCTCTGACTCCGTGTGCCTCTCGCGCTCCTCCACATTCATCAACTTGGTCTTCACCAAACTTAATTCATTCGCGAGCGACGTATTCAACCCACGAATAACGTCCTCATCCAACCCAGCACCTCCTCTCTTCTTAGTTTTCCTTTTAGCGGTCTCAGGCATACTTTCGGAGGCTGCTGGTTGTTTCCCTTTTGCCTTTTTCCGCCTAACATCGGTATCAAACTCAGTTCGAGATGGAGATCGATCAACAGCCTTCCTTTTCTTCTTACCCTTTGGTTTGAATATCTCCGCCTCGATCTCATCAAGTTGTTCTTCAAACGACACCGATCTCTTTCCCATAAACTTCTTCCGTTTCTTAATATCCTCCTTGATTTTCTCCCTCAATTCATCGAACCATTTTTCTTTAGACACTTTCAACTTCTCGATATACTCCCATCTTTCATCAGTTTACATATTTCAGAAAAGATTGGTTATCTTTCCCGAAACGTTATGTCTTGGTGCGGAGCAATCAGCAAATATCCTGACATTCATTCGCGTCAATTTCAGAATGTCACCCAACTTTTGCAAATTTGGCTTCATACTGTCAATAAAGATCTGAACAAATCGAGGATATAACAGCCATTTATCCTTCAAACGACACCGATCTCTTTCCCATAAACTTCTTCCGTTTCTTAATATCCTCCTTGATTTTCTCCCTTAATTCATCGAACCATTTTTCTTTAGACACTTTCAACTTCTCGATATACTCCCATCTTTCATCAGTTTACATATTTCAGAAAAGATTGGTTATCTTTCCCGAAACGTTATGTCTTGGTGCGGAGCAATCAGCAAATATCCTGACATTCATTCGCGTCAATTTCAGAATGTCACCCAACTTTTGCAAATTTGGCTTCATACTGTCGATAAAGATCTGAACAAATCGAGGATATAACAGCCATTTATCCTTCCGGGCTGAGGAGATGTTCTCAATCATATATTCGAATATCATCTGCGGGATATTCGCCTTATCTCACTTACACAGATTCAGCATCGCCCTCGCCCATTTGAAATTTAGCCCGTTAGCTCCTCCTTTCCGATGATCTAAACATACAATAATGACGTGGGCTATAAACCTCCACTCCTTTGACAAAAATGATTTCTTAAACGTCATTAAGACTCAGCAGTACCGGTAATCCAACATCACGCTCCAACCTCAACATCCGGGCTATAGAATCAACAGTAAGTACAATCTGCTCCCCCATCACAGTAGCCCGGATCTCCCCCGGATCTGCATTCAGATTGTATGTCGCTGATTCCCAGAAATCTCTAATATATTGCTGATCTATCACCAGATCCTTCGTGACTACATAAAAGATATGGGACGCCTTCATCCAAGATATCACGTCTCTAAAACCAACTGACTTTGGGTCCTTATCGTTTAGATAAGCGACCACGTTCGACCGCTTGTCGAACCTCATCGGCGGAGGAGGCTTCGGATCCATATAATAGACCTGAAACATAAACCGAAAGTTGATTAGTAAAGAAATAATAATAAAGAAAATAAAAATAAAAAGTAATAATAAAAGGAAATTAAAAAAATTAAAAAATAGTGTCGCAGATATGCGACACAGTAGTGTCGCAACAGTGCGACACAATCGTATCGCAACAGCATAGCATGCGCGGCGACACTGCACTGTCGCAGCATTAAAGACCTCCGACACTACCAACAATGCATGGTCAACATATCCTTGGTAGTGTTGCAGATATAATTTGAAGTTTCGTTCAGTGTCGCAAGAAGAACAGTTAGTGTCGCAAAACATAAAAAACCAACAGTCAAGGGAATCAAAACCATATCAGATCAACACCAAAAACCAAAAAATTAAAAACGAAGGTTCGACCCACATTAAATCAAAATTCTTATCGGTTGGAAACACTTGAAAACACCACAAAATAACGGATTGAGGTTTAAAGTGAGTTAGGGTTAATGTCGGGTATGTGAAGTGAATGAAACGATTATGGATCCGACATGACCCACATCAGATAACTATACATCAGACATAGTTTCGCAAACCCGACACTATAGTGTCGCAAAAGCCAAAGTGTCGCAAATAAACTCAAATTTTAAAAACTTTAATTTTTGAAAAATAATGAAAGTCAAATTTAATTAAGTTACAAATATTTTAAAATAGTGTCAAGCCAATCAAATGAGTAAGATCCAAGACAACGACCCATTTTAACTACGAAAGTTTAAAAGAAATCAAATCAGTATAACAGAATGAATCACGAGGATGTCAGAAACGAGTTTCGGGCAATCATCCGGAGGAACAAAGATTTGAAGAGATTGTCAGTATGTTTGTCCATTTAAACCTATTCCTTGTTCCTTTTGACACACAACCTGTGATGATATTATCATGTTTTGGTTCGATTTGAAGAAACTCTGGCAACTTGGTTTCTAGTGACCTTCAGCAAAGTAACTTGTTTTGACCTCAGGGTTGTTTTGACCTCAGGCTTATTGAGTTTAGATGTTTCAGCAAGATTTTTGTAATTTGATTGGACATAGACCCAGATCAAGTGATCAATGGTGAATGTATTTTGGAGGTGAAATGGAGTTTGGTTTAATGAATGACACATCAAATAATGAGCATGATGCATAAACATTTTGAGCTTCGCTTTATATGGGTTTTACAGATGATCAGCGCTCCAGGTCTATACTGACGTATAACAGAGGAGATGATTATCTGTACGTGCTGATGAGAGCTTCAGGTCTGTATTTACATATAACAGAGAAGATCATCACTCCAAGTCAATGCTTCTGCATAGCAGAGGAGATTAACACGAGAACAAAAAATTTTGAAGAGGTAACGAGAAACGTCATTCAGGGTTGCGACTAAGGGTTATTTGGGAAAAATCAAGCACGAAATAAATACTCTCAGTCCATTTTTGTCAAAACTTATCACTTTGTGCAGGCCAAATGTCTGTGAAAATGCTCCTCATCACCGAGTTCTTTGTGAATTTAGTTTAATCATAGAGTTGATGTCTACTAGTATTCAAGCTGAGCCTACTGACACATCAGTATACAAATCTCTTTCCTCCTTCTGACGTCGTCAACCCATATCTGAATCCTGCAAGAAACAAACAGTATTTAACATGAGATGAAGCACAATTATAAAATCTGTAGTATTTACTCCCCCAAAACTTTTAGTTTTTTTTTTAAAAAACTGAAATTTTTTTCACAAATTTAAGAACATTTAAGATCAAACACAAAAGGACGGCTGACATTATTAGAAAATATACGTAAGAAAACAAATTTTTCTTTCACATTTCTTCCTTTTTTTAAGATAAAGAATTAAAAAGAAATCAAACCAAGCATGTTAATTAATTCATAAAAACGCGGTTTATCAAACGTTTTAGTGAACAAATCAGCTTTTTGATTTTTGGTGTCGATCGATATGATATTGATAAAACCCTTTTCCTGTGCATCCCGAATGGCATGAATGCGAGTTTCAATATGCTTTGTTCGGGTGTGGTGAACATGATTCTTGGTAATGCCAATAGCAGCCTCATTGTCGCAGAAATCGGAGTATGCAGAAAATTGATTCCATAATCGATCATCTGATGCTGAATCCATAGAACTTGACAGTAGCAGCTGGAGGCAGCAGTGTATTCAGCTTCACCAGTAGATAAGGAAACGGTGGTCTGCTTCTTGCTCTGCCACGAAACTAAACACTCCCCCAGATACTGACACCCATCAGAAACCGATTTCCGATCAAGTTTGCAACCGCCATAGTCACTGTCAGTATAAGCATGAAGATTAAAGCTTCCCCCTTTTGGATATCACAAGCCAAGACGCGGAGTTCCCTTTAGATAACGAAAAATACGCTTCACTGCTTTTTCATGTGACTCCTTAGGATTGGATTGATACCTCGAACAATAACCTACAGCAAAAGCGATGTCTGGACGACTTGCAGTTAAGTACATTAACGATCCGATCATCGATCTGTAACGGTGAGCGTCAACAGACTTTCCAGATTCATCGGGAGTGAGACAAGTCTGTGCTGTAAACGGAGATAGTTCAGAAGAACTGTCATCCATCTTGTATTTTACCAAAATCTCCTGAATATATTTCTCCTTGTGAATGAGGATGCCATCGGGTTTTTGTACCACCTACAACCCAAGAAAGAAGCACATCTCATCCATCATACTTGTTGGACCTGAATTGTAGTCTAATATTATCAACACAGTCAAAGTCAACAAAAGTCAACGTCCGGTCAAAGTCCACGTAAAAAGTCAAATGGCGCGTTAGAGACGAAGAACCGAGTTAAGACGTTGAAGTTGTTTTATGTCTAGGATCGTTAATGTAATAAATATATTTTGTGTCAACAAAATATATTTAATCTAGCTTTAGACATGTTTTAGCCTTTTAACTTGTTATTTTCTAATTAAACTAAGTCTAGGGGGTTAATATGTAATTAAGTGGATTGAACATTCACTATATATAGATTAGTTTGATTAGGGTTTTTGGAGGCTTGAATGAGCTAATGAATTGGGGTTTCCATGTAAACAACATTTTATGCAATTCCATATAGATCAAATCTGAGTTTATTGAGTGTTCTTGAATGTTCATCATATATTCATCCATTTTATGTCCATTTGATCCAAAATCTTCACAAATTTCTGATTCATTACTGTTATTGGGACCAACAATTGGTATCAGAGCCTAAGAGAGATCCAATTGAATCATGTTTATGAAGATTAGTTACTGATTTTAAAGATTTGTGAAGAATTTTTAGTGAGAGAAAGTTGGGTTTTAAGAGAGAGAAAGTAGATCTGAGTTTGAATCTTCATATTTTCATCAGATCTACTTCAACATTCATCAGATCTGTTGTTTTTAGCAACATATTTGTGATCTACAAGCTAAGATCTACAAGAAAAGAAGAAGAAATCATCAGATTTGAAATTTTCTCTCACACACAGTTGTGTGTGTGTTCTTGGTGTTCTTCAAATCTGCAAGACCAGCGAATCTGTTAATATCTGAACGAAAGTTCAAAACTTCCGAGCGAATCTATACCAAGCATTTGCATAGATTCGCCCGTTGTTCTTAGCGAACCTATAAGTTCGCCCGACATTTTGTAAGCCGGCGAACCTATACGTTATTGCGTCACTGCCTTGCGAAACCATCCAGATCTGAGCGAACCTACCACTTTTGACATCTTTCCTACCCTGACAATCAACCAAACAAACCCTAATTTCGCTGCTTGAACACAAAAACCACAAATCAAAACCCATTTCACTATCACATCACAGATCCGGTTTAGAAACTTGGTTTTAAAACCAGATCTAAACTTGAATCAACCGGATCTGATCATTTGATCATTTCTTTCAAAAAAAAAAAAAAAAAAAAAAAAAAACCAAATCTCAGATCCAAAAACCAAAACCCAAACCACATTCACACCCCTAAGCTTAACCCGACCCATAACCATTTAAAAAAAAAAAAAAAAAAACCACAACCATACCACTTCAAAATCTATAACCAAATCAAAACTAAAACAACCATCACCATAAACCCTCCCTTATAAACGAACCATCACCTCAAAACCGTCCCTTTACATTTGTCACCATACCCATACACCCCATCAACTCTAACACAACCACCACTCCACCAAACATACACTGTCATCAACCAACAACCAAAAAAAAAAAAAAAAAAAACGAAAGTAAGAAGAAGAAGAAATAGCAGATCTGAGAGATTGAAGGTTGTCTTCTTGTGTGTGCTTAACCAAGAACAAGAGAGAATTGTTGCGTTTGTGTTTGTTTCGAACAAGAAGAAAGTAACAAGAAGAAGCAGGCGGCTGTGATTGTTGAGCAGCAGCAGCAGATCGAACATATCGAGTTCAAGGGAGAGAGAACAAAACAAGTAGCTGCTGTTGTATGTGCGTTGTTGTTATAGTAGATCGAGAGAGAGAGAGAGATGTCTTGTTGTATGTCTCACTGAAAGAAAGAAGCAGCCGCAGCTCGTTGAAGGCTGTTGTGACTGTGTTTGTTTCGAACAAGAGAGTGCAATCACAGATCGATGATGTGTTGATGTTGTTTGTTGTGTTTGTGTTGTTGAAGAAAGGAGCAGCAGCTGGGTATATTCTTGTGGGTGTGTATGTTCAGATAGAGAGAGAACCGTAAGTGAGAGATGGGTGTGTAAGAGTGTTGTGTGTTGATGTTGAGTTGTTGAAGGTGGGTTAGGGTTAGGGTTGGGTTTGTATTAAAAAAAAAAAAAACAAAACGGGCTGGGCTTTGTATTAAAAAAAAAAAAAAACGGGCTGGCCCATTTACATCTTGTTTACTTGGACTGCAGATTGTAATTTGGGCTGCATTTTTAGGTTGAGAAATTAGTCTCCGGTTTGGGTTGTGAATTTTGACTTGTCATATTAGTTAAGAAAACTACACATTGGCCCGAGCGTTTAGACAAAACGTTTGAAAGATTGAAAGTTAACTTTTTAAAATTTTATTTTTCGCCGGGTGTTAAAGTTTAAAAATTTTATGGGCGTCTTCAATCAAGTCGTCATTAAATTTTAAAAAGTGACGTCTTCTGGCCGGGGTGTTAACTTTTTTTTAAAATTTTGGGCCGTGTTGGATTCTGTTTGTTTTATGTGGCCGGGTGTTAGTGTTTTACATTTTGGCCATTGTTGGTATTATTTTTGGCCGGGACTTTCTAAAATTCATTTTTAGGCCAAAATTTTAAACTGGTTTTCGATATAAAAAAAAATGGCTTATGCAGAACTTTTTAAATCATTCGAATCTGATGATCTCACAATGGCACAAAGCCGGTTTGATAATTTTGCAGTTTTAAAGAATGAAAGGATGCCTGAGTTTCTCGATCGATTTGTTATGGTGGCAAATAACCTGAAGAAGCATGATCCAGAACTCGGAAATCATGAACGGGTTAAGAGATTGCTTGATTCTCTCCCACCAAAGTGGAGTTCACTTGGAAAATCGATTAGAAGAGAAAGAGGATTTATTGATTTCAAACTGGTGGAGGTGATGAACAAACTAAAAGAAATAGAGTTGGATATCAAACGTCGTGAGTACGATGAAGCGATGTCTTTAAATTCAAAGATCACCTCAATCTCCAAAGAGAAACCAGAAGAGATATCAGTTTCTGCCTCCAATTTCAAAGGTTTACCGAAACCTGAAATTGAAAAGGTACAAGGGGAGGTTAAGCAGACACCAGTGGGTAAAGTTGGAGCAGAATTAAATGATAAAGCTTGTGATGCTAAGAAGGAGGAGGAACAAAAGACAAATACCAGAGTCTGCAACTGCGAGAAGGCTCATGCTTCTGAACAAATCATCATGGAGCTTCCATACAAGACAGTTCAGGATATGTGTTCTTCTGATTGCAGAACTCGTTTATTTGGTATTTATGAAGCTAACAAATTGTTAATCGAAAATGAAAAATATTTGACTCAGGTAAATAAAGAACTTAAACTTAACGAGTCAAAATATTTTGTCAAATTAAGAGAAGCTTTGAAAGAAAATGAACATTTGAAAACGAGTCTTTTGAAAAGAAATGTGGAAGTCAATATGCTAACTGAACGTGTCGCCCTGGCTGAGTTTGAAACCAGTAAGTTGCAAACGAAACTCGAAAAATGGACAATTTCGGGGATGAAACTTGAGGATTTAATCAAAAGCCAACGGGGGGCTCGTATTAAGACTGGGTTGGGTCATGAGGATAAGGCTTTTGTATATCCTCCTCCCAGCACTTACTGTTACTCTCCTACACCAACTCCACACCCGACAAATGAGTTGATTCATGAAATAATTCAGAAAGATACTGATAGTTTGTATGCAGGATTGGAGAATGTGAATCTTAAAGAGGTGCGAGATGATTATGAGTCCCAGACTGGTATTGGATATAGTAAACCGGATGCTGACAGTCAAGCCAATGATTGTTCAGTTTCCGGTGTTAGTAAATCTGTACAATCTGTTTCTTCTAACTTCTTTGACAAGTTTAAAGCAGGTGAAATTCCTACTTTTGAGCCTGTCCTGATTGCGAAGGAAGAGATAAAGCCGGATTCACGTAATCATCAAGCCATCAATCAAGATCCGTTGGAAGCAGAGGTACTTATTGAAGATTGGACAAGCTCAGATGATGAACCAAAGACAAAGGAAAGTCACGGAGATTCAAAGATCAAGATGTCATCTACAACAGTAAACTCTGAAATGCTTCCAAAACCTGAAGCAAGTCAAATCAGGATCTCATTTCCAGTTGCAAGACAAGCCAATCTTCCATCCAGAGCTCAAAAGAAGAAGACTTCACCTCTGTCCATCATATCTCAAGTTTGTAAAAGACTTGAGAACAAGCAAGTGAAGATCTCATCTCCTATCCAACAAAGCAAAACAAAAATCAGGCAACCACCCACAACTCGACAAAAGACGCCAAAAGCTTCTCAACAAGTTGCATTAAGCTCGAAGAAAGCCCCACCCCCAGCTGCTCCACACGGGCCAGTCAAGCATCAAAAGCCATTCAAGGCCTGTTTCAAGTGTGGAAAGGATGATCATGTGCTCAAGAAATGCCCCAAAGGACATGCTTCGGACGGTAAAGGCAAACAGGTTTGCTTCTCCGGATCAGAGTCTAGAAAGAATCATCCACTTGGTAAAGGTAAACAAGTTTGTTTATTTGAATTTCAAGGTAAGAATCATACATCTTTGAAAGGCCGGATGACGAACATTCCATCCCCACCTTCTCATGTGAAGCCGGTTTCACATGATTCAAAGATGAATGTGACCAAATCATCAAAACCAAATTCTTTTTCCTCGGGGCTTAAACAGAAAATGATTTCCAAATTTAACTTTTTCAAATCGAAAATGTTTGAACCTAAACAAATTTGGCAAATTAAAAGGAAAGAGGAAAAGATAAGTGATACAAGAACAGGTTGTGTGCATAGACAGGTGTCTTACACTGATGAAAATGGAACGCCCAGGACTACGATGGCCTGGGTTCCCCTTTCTAACTAATCTGTCGATGAGTGTAGGAACACTTCAGGAGGACTGTTAGTAATCCGGTTTACTGACAGAGAATGTTCCTTATTTAAATTTGAGGCGGAACAAACAGGTTACGGTTCTGGTATCTTATCCACAGTCTGGATCCTTCTTTGATTTTCACATATATAATTTCACAGCCATTGCATTTTTCTTGATATCTCATTTATAATCTTTTGATAGAGTAATTAATATGGAAGACATTTCTTTGGTAATTTCTATTTTATATATTGTAGATAGTTAAAAAAAATTATTAAAAAAAAAAACAAAACAAAACAAAAAAAAGGTGAGGGAGCCTAACATTTTTACTTGTATTTTTGATCAAGTTTTCACATCTCTTTGAGGTCGCTCTTGTGTCTTTTGAAAATTTCAATTTTGTGCTGAAATAGAAATTTTGGGGGAGTAAAATCTCAAATGAAAATGAATTGAATATCATTAGTGCAAAGTCCTTTCTGTGTAAATATTTTGTGTCTTTTGAAGGTTTTAGGTTTGTGTGGAAAGCACCTGAAGGAGGACGTTGATTTGTGTTATGATGTGTCAATAGGCTCAGCCCGAATACAATTAGACAGTAATTCTGTGATCAAACTAAATTCAAAAAGAGCTCGGTGATGAGGAGTACTTTCACAGACATTTGGCCTGCACAAAGTAATAAGTTTTGACAAAAATGGGTTGAGAGCGTCAAATCTTTGCCTTGATTTCCCCAAATATCCCAAATCACCCTCACCCTAGCCCTGAATTGAGTTTCTAGTTAGCAAAACAAAATAAAAAGCTGCTAGTGTTGCTCTTCAGAAAAACCTCTGAGTGAGTTACTTGTTAACTCCTCAGAACGTATTGAGTCAAAGTGCTTAACTCCTCTGCTATACGGAAGTATTGACCTGGAGTTGGTGAATCTTCTCTGCTATACGGAAGTATTGACCTGAAGATTCACCGAGCATGCTCAAATGTTTATCTCCTCTGTTATACGTCGGTATAGACCTGGAGCTCTGAACTATTTGAGTTTCCCAAATAATAAGTCGCAATGTGTTCAAAAGAATCATTGTTGACAAGCGCCACTCCCAAAAATAAAAAAAATGCAGAATGTCAAAAGTGGCTCACAAATTGATCAATATTCAAAAATTGATTCAAGAAATTCAAGCAAAGTCAATCATATTGCTCAATAAACCCTGATGATAGGACAAGTTCTTTTTACCTAGATGTCTGTGGGGACCGAGTTGCCCGAGTTTCTTCAAATCGAACCAAAACATGATAAGATCGTCACAGGATTGTTTGTTGAAAGGAACAAGGCATGGGTTTAAATGGACAAACATATTGACAATCTTGCCAAGTCTATGTTTCTCTGGATGGTCGCTAGAAACGCATTATCTGATATCCTTCATGAAAATTTCTTTTATTATCCTTATTTTATGTTTGGGTTCTTGAGTCTTGTTGGTCGTGTGTACCTTATGGGATGTGTTCTCTTTGTCAAAAATATTTGTGATCTTGTCAGACTCTTCCTCTCATTTCCGAATTTTTAATTTTTAATTAAAAAAAAATCCAAAAAGATTTTAATTTCAAATTATTTTCAAGTCTTCCATATTATGCTATTAAAATGTTATCATTTTCACATGCATTTCACGGGAAATTGCACACACAAACGGACACGGGTTCGCTTGTTTTCATACACAGATAAACACCGGTTTATTTTGTTTAATGAAATGATCTAATGAGAAATCTCGAGATTTTGTTTGTGACTGTGTTACAGATATTTGCTGCAAGTGATGGCCGATCATCAGTTGAGCAAAGCATCCTACCAGAGAACCTGTTCCTCAAAGTTTGTAGAAGATACCGAGCTAGGAATCCTCCTCCTACATCTTCTGAAGCACTCAAGAAAAGATAGTTTGAAAGCCGTTCCAGATTTTACGAAACGATGCACGCAAAATGGGGGAGCATACAAAATGGGGGAGATTGTGAGATAAAGATCTTCAGCCACATAATTTGGCAAGCATAAGTCTTGGGGGAGTTTTGTTGGATCAAAAATTAAGACTGAAGCTTACCAAATTGAAGATCCAACAGTATTGACTTATCGGTGCTGAACACGATGCAAGACGTTGATAATAATAGACTATGGGGGAGTATTGTTGGACCTGAATTGTAGTCTAATATTATCAACACAGTCAAAGTCAACAAAAGTCAACGTCCGGTCAAAGTCCACGTAAAAAGTCAAATGGCGCGTTAGAGACGAAGAACCGAGTTAAGACGTTGAAGTTGTTTTATGTCTAGGATCGTTAATGTAATAAATATATTTTGTGTCAACAAAATATATTTAATCTAGCTTTAGACATGTTTTAGCCTTTTAACTTGTTATTTTCTAATTAAACTAAGTCTAGGGGGTTAATATGTAATTAAGTGGATTGAACATTCACTATATATAGATTAGTTTGATTAGGGTTTTTGGAGGCTTGAATGAGCTAATGAATTGGGGTTTCCATGTAAACAACATTTTATGCAATTCCATATAGATCAAATCTGAGTTTATTGAGTGTTCTTGAATGTTCATCATATATTCATCCATTTTATGTCCATTTGATCCAAAATCTTCACAAATTTCTGATTCATTACTGTTATTGGGACCAACAATACTCATCTCGAACCTCTCCTTCATCACCTCCTCAAATTCTCTACATAAACTTTCATTTGACGAACCAAAGATGATGTCATCTACGTACACTTGAACTAGTAAAACGTCGTCACCAATGTTTTTCTTGAAGAGAGTCATGTCAATGGTTCCTCTAGTAAAACCTTTGCTCAACAGATATTGTGTCAACGTTTCGTACCAGATTCGAGGAGCTTGATGTAGTCCATAGAGTGACTTGTCTAATTTGTAGACTTTATCAGGGAAATCCGGATCCTCGAAACCTGGTGGCTGACAGACATATATCTCTTCGTCGATATCTCCATATAAGAATGCGCACTTTACATCCATTTGATAAACTTTAAAGTTTTTGTGTGCAGCATGGGCAAGAAAGATTCAGATGGCTTCAATTCTGGCACAGGAGCAAAAACATCTGTGTAATCAATGCCTTCCTCTTGTGCGAACCCTTGAACGACCAACCTAGCTTTTTTTGAACAACGACCCCTCTATCGCCAGGTTTGTTTTTGTATACCCACTTCGTTCCAATTGGGTATTTGTTTGGTGGAAGATCGACCAATTCCCAAACCTTGAGCTTTCTGAACTGTTGAAGTTCTAATTGCATTGACTCTACCCAGCTCGGATCTTGTAATGCCATGTTAATGTTCTTTGGGACGATCTGTGATAGAAAACAAGAGAATAAGCCAATGTTGATAACCCAGATTAATGACGTGTACGAACACCATCAGAAATGGATCCTATGACCAAGTCATGAGGATGATCTTTTAGTTCCTTGTACAGCGAATTGGATGTAGAGATATCTGAAACAGTTATGGTAGATGAATCAAGAGGAATAACAGGTGATGCAGGATGAGGTGATGATGGCGAAGGATCAGTGGGAATAACAACATCAGGTGTGGGTGGCAACGGTTGTGAAATGTTCGGTGAGGGTGAGAAAGTAACAGAATCAGGAAGAGCTTCATAATACACCGGAACGATGTCATCTTCTTCCAGGAACAGTGGTAAATTGAAAGAATTGAACACAGTGATGGCATCATAGAACCAGGAAGGTTCAGATCTAGTATCGCACACATTTGATTCCTGCCAATCAACATAGAACGATTCTTGAACGATTTTGGTACGTCTATTGTAAACTCGATAAGCTTTCTGAGAAGAGGAATAACCGACAAAGAAGCATTCATCAGAAACATCTCCGAATTTTGACGTTTGAGCTTGAGTATTCAATAAAGTACATGAACAACCAAAAGGTCGAAAGAAGCCAATCAATGGTTTTCTTTTGTGGAATAATTCATAAGACGTCTTCATCTTGGCTTTCACGATCAACACCCTATTCAGCACATATGACGCATAATTTACAACTTCAGCCTAGAAAATGATTGGAAGTTTTGACTCGATCAACATAGTCCTTGCAGCTTCCACTAAGGTTCTGTTTTTGCGTTCTGCCACTCCATTCTGCTGAGGTGTCCGTGCTGCACTGTACTGTCTCAATATACCCTTTTCTTCACAGAATGAGTCAAAAATGTGATTTCTGAACTCCGTCCCATTATCACTTCGAATAGCTTTCACCTTCTTCCCGCTAATGGTTTCAATCTTCAGAATAAGACTCTTGAAAGCTCCTGCAGTCTCCCCTTTATTAGCAAGAAAACTGACCCAATAATATCTTGAAAAATCATCTATAATAACCAAACAATAAGATTTCTTAGCAATTCTTTTGACACTGATTGGTCCAAACAAATCAGCATGTAATAATTCAAGAGGACAAGAAATAGAATTGATCGTTTTAGATTTATGAGATTTCTTATGTTGTTTCCCCTTAGCACATGCCATGCATTTCTCAACCACCGAAAAATCTTTTATGGGCAAGCCACGAACTAGATTATGTTTAACAAGTTTATTAATATTATCAAAATTAACATGACCAAGTTTCTGGTGCCATAAAAAAGCTTCTAAGGAAGAAGCTTTTGATAATAAGCATGTGACAGTGGAAGTTGACTCCTTTGAATTCATGTCAAGCAAATATGTGTCATTCTTCCTTGGCGCACGCCTCACGATCATGTCTTCAGAAACAGAGAAATCCGGCTTCAGAAATAAGCATTCATTGGATTTGAAGAGAACCTAAATATTCTTATCACAAATTTGAGATACACTCAGCAAGTTGAAGTGCAGCTCTGGAACGTAGTTCACTTTCTCTAACGTCAACGAGCCATTCGATACCTCACCTTGACCGATCATTTTGCCCCTTTCTTATCTCCAGCAAACGCCACATACCCACCATTTATTATACGAAAATTGGTAAGCAAATCTTTCAAACCAGACATATGTCGAGAACATCCGCTATCTACATGCCACAGACTATTTGGCTTCCTCAGACGTTCTTGACATAACAAAACAAAAGGAAAATCAATTAGAAACAGGAACCCATGTCTTATAAGACTTAGGTTTTAACAAAGAAAAATTAGCATAAAAATGATTATTTACAAACCTATTGAATCGATTAGTTAAACTAGAATTATTTACACCCTTTTGAACGAGTTCCGGACAGTTCTTAACAATGTGAGTGTCCTTACCGCAACGAAACAATGTGATTTGAAACATTTCTTTCCAAAATTACCAGTGGAAATGGGATCGATCACAATTTCTTCATCACATTTAGACATGTTTGTGTCTGAATCACTAAAAGAAACATACATTTCTTTTGTTTTACCTTTTGATGTGCTAGCTTCATTACCTGTATCTTCAACATGATTCATCTCTGAGTTGTTGTTTGTCTCAACGGGTTTTGTAATGCGGATTGGAGTAAAGGTCGGTATTGGTGTTGAGACAAACTTTTCAAAGCAGTTCTTATTTGGCAACACATCATTAGATTCAACGAAAGAAACATGATCATCATTAACAACATTCAAAGCACACACATCATTGTCAAAGTTTAATACAGACAGTTTAGAGTTTAAACTACTCGAATCATTTAACACATCACTCAAACTACTACGATTGTCTAAAGTAGACTTCTTTGAATTTAAACTACAATTTGAAACAGAGCATCCTAATCTTGTTGAAGCACCATATTCGTAATCCTCTCGTACCTCCTGACGATTAACTCCTTCTAAACCTGCAAATAAATTGTTAGTATGTTCTGCAATTAAATCATTAGTGGGATGAGGTTTGGGTATGGGAGAATAACAATAGGTACTAGGTGGAGGATAAACATGAGGAAACTCATCATATCCTAAACCTGTTTTGATTCGAGCTCCTCTTTGCCTACAATTTAGTTCCTCTCTTTTCATACCAGAAATGGTCCATCTATCAAGTTTAGTTTGAAGTTTACTGCTTTCAAATTTAGCAAGTTTAACACGTTCATCAAGCAGGTTAACCTCAACATTCTTTTCAAGGAGTTTTCTATTTAAGTGATCTATTTCTTGTAAAGCTTCGTTAAGTTTTACATAATAGTTCACCTCATTGTTTTTAAGATCCGAATTAATAGTATTGAGTTCAGCTTGATTAGTTAATAGCAAACGATTAGCCTTATATACACCAAAAAGTCGAACCCGACAAGCCGATGAACACATGTCTTGGATTACCTCATAAGAAAGGCCCATGATAATCTTCTCGGTAGCCAGAGCCTTCTAACAGTTACAAGCGGGTGTCTTTTTCTTCCTTTCTTCCTCCTTTTCATCTTCAACCTCCTTGCTTTCTTTCTCAACTCTCACAAATTCCACCTTTTTGATCTCTTCAGTTGCCTCAGTAGGATCTTTTTCTGATTCATTCCCTGCATTCAGTATGGTTTCAGCAACAAGAGCATGATTAATTTCTTCTTGGACTTCTGCAATCTCCGCACTCCAATTAAAATTTGTCAACAAGGCAGTTTCTCTTGTGTTACTGGTGTTCTCTCTTTCGATAACAGGAGCATTTCTTGTGTTGGGAGATGGTGGTTCACACACAGTTGGGGATGGGCAATCTCTTTTGAAATGTCCGAGTTGTTTGCAATTGAAACATCGGAGTTTAGATTTGTCGAATCCAACCTTTGCATTCTGATTGCCGAAGCTTCTTTTTCCAGTTCTCTCCATAAAACGTTTGGCCCTGACAGTCAACATTTCCATTTGCCATTGAATATCTGCTTCCTCAAGGTCGTCTGGGTCAACTTGCAACATATCCTCCATTGTGATACCTTTTCCCTTGACATCTCCGGCAATTAAAGTTTCATAGATGTTTACAAACATTCCAAACAAGGCCATCATGTCATTTGGGACTTGAGATGCAATTGGTTCCTTTCCAACACTTTTTCGTTCCGATGGAACACTTCCTGAGATATATGAGAAACCAGAGTTGTTCATTGAATTTTCAGATGTGGATGAGAGTAATGCAGCGTTCTGGGTTTGCATTGGAGGATAGACGGCCTGATTGTACTCTCTCCTTTTGATATCAAGCTCGAAAGATTTCAGTTTGTTGATAACTTCCATGAGCTTATATTCAGTAAACATCTTCTCTTGCTTCAGCATTCTGACATGCAAACTCCATTCAGGAGGGAGTGAGTCCAACAGTTTTGTCACTTGTTCAACCGTAGTCAACTGCTCATATTTCTTTAAATTGCTAGTGACTGTTAGGAAACGATTTGTGAGATCAGAGATTTTCTCATTCCTAAGACCCATAAATGAATTAAACTCTTTTTGTGCTTGAACCCCCTTATCTTTCTGAAGATCAATGTTCCCATCATAAAACTCACAAAGAGCATCGTACAAATCCTTGGCATTTTTCTAATCTCCAAAACGATTGTGTACCTCTGAACTCAAACACAATATTAAAGCACCAAAAGCTTTGTTGTCGCGATCTATCAATTTCTTATCTCTTTCATTGTAAGTATCAGGGTTTGTATTTCTGACAGTTGCCTCACCGACAGTTGTGACAGGAATGTGTGGCCCTTTTTCGATGGAATCCCATTGAGTATGATCATTGTTTAAATAAAATGCCCTTAACCTTCTCTTCCAGTCCTCAAAGTTATCTCCATTGATCAGTTTCGGTGGTCTATTCGGTGATCCACTTTCCAAGTCAGCAAGGGAAAAAGACATTGACATTTTGTTCATACAATAGTGTCGCAAAATCAATAGTGTCGCAGAAGTGATAGTGTCGCAAAAAATGCTAGTGTCGCAGACTAGTGTCGCAGTCACAGTCGCAGACACTATCGCAAAAGCATTTTGAACTTTCGTTCAGGGGTAATGTCGGGAGTAATGTCGAGTACAATGTCAGGCACAGTGTCAGGCACAAGTTGAGTATAATGTCGTTGACAATGTCGATAAGAGTGTCGATGAACTTTCGTTCAAGCAATGTCGCAAGCCAATCACAAGCAAAGGACAACACCAGTAAAATGATAGTGTCGCTGACAAATCTAGTGTCGCAAGATGAACACTAGTGTCGCAAGATGAATCTGAAAACCCTCTTCTTCACGCAAAACACACACAAATCACCACAGAAAACTCCAATCAGATCCAATTGATGATCTGATGATTCCGATTGATTCACAATACAATATAAAGCAATCCCAATCCATATTCAGTCCATAACAACAACAACTAAGATCCAATTTGATTGAAAAAGTCTTTTGTCCAAAACCTATGAAAATATACTAAAATCACTCCAAAATCTCAGATCTATATGATGATGATAGATCTGAAGATGTAGACTGATTCTAAAACGAAAACCACGCAATTCTCAATTCACTTCCATACTAATTCACCACAGATCAGATCCAAAATTGATAAAAAGTGAATATTGTCTAAAAACCCTCAAAAACCACAAATCATGAGCACAATGGCTCTGATAAAACGTGAATATTTCATCTATATCCATAGGATTAGAACCTAAAGTCACCATCTAATACAGTTATCGCGAGTTGTATTCAACTAAATCGAAACCAAAAATCACGGTTACTTGAAAACAACTCAAATCCCCTCAAATCTCAGATAACTACTGATCATTGAACCTGAGATGATATATAAATCAGTTAAAACAGGATAAACTCAATGAATTAATACAAATCTCACAAATCCAGTTTCAATTTTATCCAAATATCTCCAAAACCCATTCGAAGTCGTTGACAATCGATTACTCGCATTCGATCTGTTATAAATCATCTAATTCGTCCATTGTACTTCACAGTATCAATCTGCAGTATCAACTTCACTTTCAACACACACAAACGCATTCCCTGTTTTCAGCATTTTTTTTGTCCATGCTTGCACTTTGTTCATCATCAAGTCGACGTCTACCAAGGTAATAAAATAAGTCCCTGAGTTCGTTTTACAACAGGATCAAAAGCCCCATATCTGATTTCGTTATCAAGTCTCTTTCATGTTCAATTGGATCCATAAAGATTCTAGGGTTTATATGGAGTTGGGGTATTTGGTTTATTATTGTATTTAAAATTTAGGTTTCAATATTAAGTCGACAATCGAATCTGGTCTGATGGTTGTTTGTTTGTTTCGAACCCAAAGGTCCCGGGTTCGAACCACACGTACACCCTGTTCACTGTTTTTTTTTGTTACTTGTTTAATACAAATGGTTATTAATAAGTTGTTATTAAATTTATATAACACACTAACTTAAATTTTATTAAATCTTCATTCGTTAATTGTTTTCAAACAAGGAAATTTTATTTAAAACTAAATTTATAAGTAAGTGCTTTGAAAAGTTTATAAATTCATAAAAAAAAGTTTGTAAATATTATTACTTTCAAGTATTAGAAAAGTTATAAAAAGGAATAAAACTGTGAATTTTAGAAGCATCAAAGTTTATAAAATTTGTACATTGTTTATTAAATCTTTTAGTAAATAATCATATATGTGACTAAACCAATATAATTATTTAACTAAGTACTTTTTAATTATCGTAAAATGGATATCTAGTCATTTATTTACTTAATTAAATTCTTGACATTTACCGATATACATTATATTTTAACCTATTAGTATTTAGTATCTATCATTATTTATTTCTATTACTATTTAATTTAATAATAGAGTATTGTTTGTTCAAACTAACTATGTGATATATTTACCTAAATCAATTATTAATCTAAAACCCCAATTTCCTATTAGAGCCCTAGATTCTCGAATCGCCTAGAGCTTATTTATTTTAATTTAGGACTCATTTCATTAGGTCATCGTTAAGGAGATTCTTGGTGTTTGTTTAAGTTTAGTTAATTTCATCAAGTAGATATCAAATGAGTATTCATAGCTCATTTTCTCATTTTATTATTTGGGGTGAAATTATGTTACATATAAATCATGTTTTATTCATTTTGCTCATTTTATTCATTTGGTTCATCATATTCAATTCAATTCATGTGTGTTATTACTTGCAATTATGTGTTTCATAGGTTGATAAACATTTATTCTAGCAAAATCATTAATTTATTCAAACCAACGGTTATCAATAATAGATCTATTTGGCCTGACAAGCCCACCCCATATGGATTTCGAGTGGTGATTGTAACCGACATATGCTTTTGCTCATTACGGCTTGATCTGTGTGATTAAGTGGCTGCAGTCATCTAGGTTTGGTTGTGCACTCGATTTATCTAATGTGATACACATTTTGCATGATAGTTAGTAACATGACATGGAATTGAATCACGTTGTTCATTTTAATCATTTTAACTATTTTACTTATTATATGTATATATATATATATAACTATGTATGCAAACCTGTGTTTACTCACCAGCTAATTCGTTAGCTGACAAATACTATTTTTCACATGAGTTCAGGTGTTTCAGCTTAGTAGATTACCTCAAGATGCTTCACATAGGATTCATGGACTTAGTATAATAAAGAGTTATTTATTATCTTTTGACTAATTGTTTATTTGATTCATGTATTGATTAACTAAATATTGAATTTAATATTATTTAAACGATGTTAAGTACCATGAGATACGAACAATCTATACACTTGCGCCCGCCTCGATGTTTCCGCCATCGGTCGAATTATTTATTAAGCCAAATAATGATTAATACATTTGGAACATGAGTCTTGAATAGAAACGACAAAATTTATAAAACAGAAACAATAATTGCAATTGTATTTATTATTTAACTAGGTCCAAGGCAATCCTAAGTCTTGGCAAGCAGCAAAATAATATCAAGCATCACCTGAAATATGTAAAAATAAAGTTAGCTATTTAAAGCTAGTGAGTAAATCACAAATTGATACATAATAATATAGAAATCCGAGATCATCATAATATGCTACGCAATCTTACATGCCTAGCTATTTCATATCATTCTCGACCATGACACCTTGAACACACATCGAAACCATCATTGTATAGTAACTTGTAATAATTTGTCATGAGGAACCAACTCATGTTATTAATTAAAGATAACCATTCTAGCAACCGTCACGTAACCGTCTCGATATGATAGTTATTAATAATTATTTAGCAACTTAGGGACATAGCATACCAACATAACATAGCAACTTGTATCATCGTATAGCAACTTGTATCATTGAATAGTAACTAGAAACATTGATTGGCCGGGTTTAAATCACCTATTTTGAAATACATGTAGGTGGGTTTGTCAAACCATTAGCGCTAACATTGTACCGGTGGGATTACTAAGTAACAATACTACTTTAAACTACCACATAATGATTGCATCTTGTCGCGAGTCAAGACTAACACATTTAATGATCTCATTTGAAAAACAAATAGAAACTGAAAACATTGTATAATAATTGAACATATTTCAGCCCCAAAAGGTAAAAGTAAAAAAGAGGAGTGAATTTACTCACCTTGAAATACAATAGATAACCGAAATAGAAACGCAGCTATAACGAACCGAGGGGTTGTCCTAATATTAGTATCACCTAATTAATTGGAAAAAACCTTAAATTAGAAACGAAACAATAATATAGCAACAAGAATCAAAATCAGAAAATCTAGGGTTTCGGATTTGGGATTTTAGGGTTTTAAATTACAAATTGGAAAATAGGGTTTTAAAATACAAATTGGGAATTAGGGTTTTTAAATACAAATTTGGGAATTAGGGTTTTAAATTAAGAATTGGGATTTTGGTACGAAACGTAATAGTATTTTCGTAATTGAAGATATATAATTTATACGTATTTCTTTTTTTGTATTTTACTTTATATATTTGTACCATTCGAATACTTATAAACATGTAACGCTATTTCTTTGAATCTAAAAATCATAAGTTTTAAAATCTTTAAAATGTATTTAATATTTATATAAGTACTAATAACCATGAAACATTATTTACAAGTTTTTATGCTTAAAACAAATATATTTAACTTGAATATATTATTTAGGTTATTTAGAAAATATAGATTTATGTTTAAAATGTGTAAAAATAAGGAAATTAAAGAAAACTGGTAGTGGGACTCGAACCCACGACCAAACCGTCCAAATCAGAAGAACAAACCAACAGACCAGATGCTACTTTTGATTAATAATTCGGCTAGAATTAGTTTTAACCATTTTAAGTTAACCATCCCTTTATCCATACAAGCCCTATCCATCCAATTCGTTTAATTCTGTTAATCTCACCAAGAACAAACATATGGATTTTAATCCTCGTGATCTCACGATCATTTTGATATATAGAACTTACCGATTGATGGTGATTTGATACGAAATTGAATGGGGTGAAGAACTCGACTGATTTGACCGATTTTCGTAAATCTGGAACGAAAAGGGATGAAATTGATGATTTAGAAAGATGTAGATGATCAATAGGATTGAAATGAACCCAAGAAGTATCTGTAATGATGCCCGGAAAGTGAAAAACTATGATGTCGCCGAACAAGGATTTGGGTGTTTGGATACGATAAATTGCAGAGAAATGGAGATGATTAGGTGTTTGAAATGTGTTAGTTGATCGAAGTGGAGTGTTATGGAAATCTTAATTCGTTGATTGCGGGTGTAATTATGGAATTCAAATTTTCAAGTTTAATCTCGAAATCAAATCGGATTGATTTTCAAGTGTAATACGCGTAATTAAACATTAATACATGTTCGAAACTTGTAAAGGAAAGTTTTGGGATGATTTTCGGCAGATTTGGAAGGTAAAACACGCGTGATTTGCTTCGCCGGAATCGAATAGAATGGCCGGAAAAAGTTGCCGGATTCACGGCAGGGGAAGAAAGCGTAGGGGGGTGTGGGTGATTTAAACATTTACACAATTGCCCCTGTTGTTTAAGTTTTGATTAATTTAGAGTTATAAGCTTTTAATTCAAGTTTTAATTTGTTACAAGTTTGGCCCAAAGTTAGATTATAAATTATATTAACCAACTAACATAACTATGTTGAGACGCAATGTTTTTATGAGTGACGTTTTATATTTTTAGTCCGTTTATGACGTTAGAAAGGTTATTTGAGTCTTTAATAGCTTATATCTTTACAAAAACCTCTTTATAAGATACGATTTATATAATTTTGAGATTCACGCAATATAAATAATAATTATTTATTACACTTAGGAATTTATTGGTAGTCGTTGGAAAATTACTTGATCGATAAGTGTTAAAGACGGGAATTAACGTAACGTTCATTCATATATATATATATATATATATATATATATATATATATATATATATATATATATATATATATATATATTTATATATATAATATCAGTGCGTTACATCCTATGGAAATGAATACGAATACATTAAAGTAGATAACCCCGGATTCGAGCCGGGTATTCGGGTCCGGGTTTTGGGGCAGATGTCACATATATAAGTTGTGAGTTCCCTCTATCTAATGCAACATAGTAGCTCACTTTCTCTGTTACTCGAACTTTGGCGAAATTCCCGCATAGATCTTTTTCCTTTTTGTTGGTGGTTGTTGCCTATGGTTTTCGATTGTTGCTACCGTCAGGGTTGCCGATTTTTTGGATCTGTGTGGCCTACGGTATGTAATGGTGTGCGATTGGTTCTTGCATGTTGTTATTTATGGTGTTAGATCTGCATGTTCTTCACAATTCGGTTGTAACATTTGTATGTTGTTGGCGGTTGTTAGATCTGTGTTATTTATGATTTGATTGATGTTTGGTTATACAGATCTGTACACCGTTTATTGCGGTGGATTTGATGGTAACTGTGGCTTTGGCGGTGGTAGTGACCCTTGGATTGCTCGTTATTTTTTATGTTTAGTTTATAGATTTGTACATCGATTCTTCTGGTGGATTTGTTTGTAACTGGTATAGATCCATACATTGTTTTTCTCATGGATTTGATGGTGAATGTGGTTGTGGTTGTGGTGGTGGTGGTGACCCTTGGATCCCCCTGTCATTTTTGGTGTGCTGGTGGTGATTATTGGGGGAAATCTTGGTTTGTCCGAGTATCACGGTGGTGACAATATGTACATTATTTTCACGGTGGCTGTGATGGTTACTATGTGGCTGTTGTGCTATCCTTTGAAACACAGAAGTGGATGACGCTGGATATTTGATGATGATGATGATGATGATGATGTTATTAAACTGTATATTGAATTCTCATTGGAAATTAACCGGAACCAGATCTGTGATTGTGCAGATTTCGTTTTGATTGTGTTGTGGTGAAACTGGCTGTGATGAGTTCACATTAATCTACTGTGATGTTCTGTTGGCGTGGCAAATTTCGTGGATTGTCGGTTAATACCTACAATCACACTGCAACCACGGTAGGTTCACGATGTGTTTTTAGATTCACAAAATTCTCTGGCCCAGTATAAGAACGCTATAAATGCTGTTTTATTTCGGTTTTTTATTATTGTTATTGGGCTATTATGAGTAACATCAATGTGTCGCACATTACAATCGTTGATTCTGAGCCCGTTATAATTGTTTTGTTTATTTGTTTATAAAGCCTCAACAAAAAACGTTCGCGCAACACGCGAGCGACCACTTTTTACTAGTTGCCTTAATTTTCCTTTGGTTTTGTAAAATGAATTTATTAGCACGATAAATCCCAAATAAACAAATTTTGCAATCAAAAGAACACATATCTTGAATTACCTCGCTGGGAAGATCCATTAGCATTGTTTATGCTATCAGAGCTTAGACCCTTTTATTTCTTTTTCGCCCGCTTCCTTGGCTTTTAACGTCTCTTTATTCTCAGTTTCATTTTTCACTTTCTGTTCCTTCTCAGCTTCATCATTCTTAAAACTTTCTTCACGCTCTGCTTCACAATCACTCTTCCTTTTTTGAACATCTACAATCTTTGCCTTTAAAGCATGGTTTATTTTTCTCTGAATTTATTCGATATCAATCTTATCACCAATACAAATCTTTACAGCATGGTTGATTTCTCTCTAAAGCTCTTCGATCTCAATCTTATCATTAGTACAGATGTTTTTTCCAACGTCAATGGGAATGAAAATCTAGTCTAAGGCTTTGTAACAACAATGATTCCAAAGCAATCCTTACTTCCAAGGGAATCTAATCAAGAAATTCTGAAGTGGTCAAAGTGGAATGCAAAACCTGTTTTGAGTGGTTTGCTTTGTGTTCTAGTTTGACTTTCTTGATGCTTTTCATTTTCTTAGTGTCCTTTTGCATTCGGTTTTCCTTGTAGACACACGTCAATCCTATTGTTTCTTTACACGAGTTCCTCTTAAATATGACAAAAACAATCTTTCGAATATCCAATCACACAAATTCGGTTTTCTTTTCGCATGAAATTCGATTAAGTTGTTTTTCAAATAAATTTAAAACTTACCAACAAATAAAGGTCAAACCTTTTTATTGTTTTCAAATAATCAATAATTGATGTGTTCAATGACCGAACAAGTTTGATGTTCAAATAATTTTAATAAACAAGGAGATTAATCTTCTTGTTGTGGTTTCGAAATTTCGCACTGAGTAAACACAATAATCACTTGTTTGTTTCAAGAACACAAAGAGACAAAAGAATTTGTTCATACTACGTATATGTAGCAGGAACGGAGCTATGAAGAGCTATGAGGTATCTCGGGATACCTTTCAACTTTCGTTGTGAAGTACAATTTTAACCAATTAAAGTATTGATATATCATTTTTTCTTACTGTTTTAAGATTCAGAATACTTTTGAACGAAAACTAAGATACTTTTGAGCCAAAATTTTCCTTTAATACACCCTTAAAATCTTGTTCTAGATCATACTGTATATCATGGGACTATTGACCAAAACTTTTTATCGTATAGTTAATAGAAATGTAGCATCTGAAAAGCGTATGGACGGGCTTTTTAAGGTTTCTCGTTAGTTAAAAAGAGTTTTCTCATGAATCTTACCTATATCGTTTATAATAAATTACTCTTAAGTAAAATATTTGAGACAATGAAGTTGTTGTTGAAAGAATCAAAATATTAACAGATACAAACAGAAGCGGCAAACAACTCAAAAACACAATTAATTAAGTTAAAATGAAGCCATGAGTTCTCTAGTTTTCTCATAATGTTGTTTGTTCTAATGTTTATAATTGTGGCAGTGGAGTTGATGCAACAAATACATATATAAAATATATTGCATATTTGGGACATGAACGAGCTTTTGATATATGAAAGACCAACAGAAGTTTAGTGTGATCAACATGATCTTCGGTAGACATGATTACTGAAAATTATTTACAATATACGGAAGTTTTTCTTTAACAGATAGTAGCAAATTTGCGATGAATATTTCATCGAAAAACGGTCACAAAAGGGGCGCTTACAAAATAAGCAGCGACAAATACGGTCGCAATACTTGCGACACCAAATTTGGTTGCGAAACAAGTGGCCAAGAATCGGTCGAAGAAAAGGGTGGTCATAAATCCGGAACAAAACATGATGGTCATAACAAATTTCAGTTGGATGTATAGGGACCGGACTTTTGGTCACCAAAATTGGTTGCAAACCCATTTCTGGTGCGAAAGTTTGTCGCAAATTGGTTTGCCAATAAAGATTTTTGCGAGCCAAAAACTCAGTTGCAAATTGGTTATTAACAGGCTTCAGTGACAGATTTTTGATCGTTTTGGCATTCGTAAACAATGTGTGATGTAGTAGTGTAAGTGTATTACGATTGATCGTGTTTGGTAGCTTCCAAGACTTACGTGAGATCACAACAGAATTTATAACATCATCATCCGGATGAAAAACCGAGAGAACATCAAATCCTTGGAGAGCTTGAGGTGCCACGACCTCGTAGAGGAAAGCACGAGTCCCATGTGCACTCCTAACCATGAGGATGGCACCAGGGGCCATGTACTTGGCCAGATGTCGGATAACTTTAAGTTTTTCATCAACATCCATCCCTACAAGAGCAGCTAAGAAAATCACATCATACTCTTTCAATTCATCAGTAACATCCAATATATCAGCACTATGGAAGACCATTCTTTTAGACAAGTCATGGTCATTTGCGACAAGACTAGCGGCCATTGAATTTGCCAATGAGTCAATGTCATAGTTGTAGAAAGTTGTTTCCTTTAAATGGTAAGTAGCTAAGAGGATTGTGGTGAGTGGTAATGGGCCGGATCCGATAAACGCAATATGCTTGGGAGCTTGTGTTGTAGAGGTAAGATAGTGTTGATTGAGGATGTCGTACTCGAGACGACTAAGTTTGAGGTAGTTGGAGTAGTAAGGAAAAAAGTTGAGATGGTTGAGAGGATCTTTGAATGAGGCTAAAATGGTGGAGTAGTGAGCTTCAAGATGGCGCTCGGCCTCACCGCATATTCTTACGAGCTTCGATCTGATTTCCCGGACGCTATCCGAGAGATTGTCGATGTTAATAGTAGAGGGTGGGATGCATGTTTGGACAAGTTCAGTGAAGATATTGTCAACTTTGTTAGAAGGTTTGAGTGTTTCAAGCTTTGAAAGTTTTTCATAAATCTCACATACTTTGGTAACTAACATAATCTCTCCTTGGAGGGATTTCATGTCTAAATGATTTGCACATCAACTTTTATATCATAAAACTAAATTTGTATGTGCAGATAAATTGTGAAGGAGTAGGTAGCTAGTGATTTTTTTTATATAGGCACTTGTTGCTCCCAAGAAGGGGTGAATCTTGCTTGTTTCAATGTGACAACATCAAATACCTCACTAGCTAGTATTTTATTCGTATGATAACCAAGCATGCCTTTCAAAGTTAGAAAGTTATTTCTAGAAAATGCATGTTATTATGTAATTATGTGAACATAAAAAAACTAAAAAGAATTGGATGGGATAACTAATTCGCATAGCTTATTTATTAATTTAACTAGAATATATCTCGTGTATTACACGGGTTAAAAAACGAAAATATATAACTAATATAGAGCATAACAAACAGAGAATATACAAACTATTAATTACATTTATTAGTTTCATTAAATTAAGTCTTGTATATTACACGGGTTCTATAATAAAAGTATATATAACTATATAACGTAGAGCACAACAAAGAAAGCATATGTAAACTATTATCCATGTAAAATCCAAACACAAAAAATCACATTAATATTTTACAAATTTCCAAACATTTATGTGTAAACATGTATTTAATTGAATGGGTTTTTTGCTTGCTATTCCCATAAAAATCGATGAAATACTTAGGAGGATAAAATATATAACTATAAAACATTAGATGGTATAAGTTATAGAAAACAAGTAATTGAAAGCATGCTAGAAAAAACAAAAATATAAGTATAATGCATACATTGTAAATACTTTTTTTACAGCGAAACGAATAAAGCCCGCCTACCCAGGTAACCCAATGGCGAAAGGCGACCCCAAACGCTATGCGAGCACAGACACCGTTGGGTAGCCGAAGCCCACCTTTTAAAACCGACTCCAATTCGGGGGAAACCCACTAGCCCGTCCGCCCGTAGGCACGACAACAAGTTAGCGGTAAAACCTGTTTGGCTCAGAGATCGGACTTGTGTTGCCACAAGTCTCCCTTCATTGCTCTCATTTGCCCCTTCTAAAGTGGTGGTAGTAGGAATAGAACTTAAGTATCTTTTGAATAATCACATTTAAAGTTGCCATTGTAAATTCTTAGGAGGATAAAATATTACTTTCAGGGTTAATGCAAATTAATAAAATAAAAAATGCATAACCTACTTATACAATGGACAGTAAATGAGCAATATATAAAAATCTCCTTATATTATGGTCATAAAAGATTAGCAACATATAAAAAGTCTAAGTTTAATACTTATATGTTACACACAGGTTAATAATAGTATTTATAAAGAAATCATAACCGTTATGTTTAAAGATTTATAAATATTTAATACTTAAGGATTTGATTTTATCAACTCATGCATGGTGCAAAATTCCACTTCATTTTTTCTCTCCCAAACTTTCAATTATAAAACAAATTTTCACCAAAAAAAATTATCCCTAAAACCTTGAATTATTAGATAGATGATGCATGTACTATGGGCATAAAAGGCCGAGCAATGAGTTTTATGGTTATACCAAGACTCTACGTAGTGGACATTATATCCATCCCAAAAAGCCACATAACACCCCCTTGCCTGTTGCCACTACGGGCTGGCTTTAGGTGGCAAAACTCGTCGGAACGTTTTCACAATGACATTAATGCTCCTTGTTGATTCCAAGATGTTACCGTTGAACGGTAACAAAAACCCAATGGTTACATTAAAAAAATAATCATTCTATTACACTATAAAATACAACGTTTTTTTAATTATTTCTACTTTTCATTTTCTACTCATTTTCAACTCTAAAAATTACAATATATTCAACTGTCTAATCCCTAAAATGTTTCTACTCAATACCCCGTTTGGATCAACAAACAACCCAGGTTACCGACCCCTTAAAGAACCAATGCAAACCCAAACCAAACATATGACCCAAAAGAGATGTCAAACTCTAACTTTTAAGGATATATTTGAGACATGTCAATGAGTAAGAGGATGATGGGTATGAACCCGAATATGATGGTTGTGGACTTGTGGGTATGGGGATTTGGAATAAGTCATCCCCAAAACACAACTAGTGCTGACTCAAGAGGCTCCAACTCAACCCGCTCCTACTCAAGATGTCGGATCGTGACAACCTAAAAAACTTTCACACAAGAAAAAAGAGTTGGGAGAACCGAGGGCACTGAAATCTCACCTTCCTTGGCCGGTAGATGAAGTATTTCAACTGGCTAGTGCTTTTCTATACAATTTCGAGGACTCGATCATTGGTAATACTTTTTAATAACGTTGTTACTAATATTTTTAATAATATTGTTACTAATTTTTTTATAATGTTTTTACTATTTTTTTAATACATTGTTACTAAGTTTTTTTAAGCGAACCAACAAGAAAAAAACTTGTTTAGGAGAACAGTTCGAGAGGATTTTCACAAGCGAATCGGTAAACCGTTAGGCTACCGTACGGAGGATATGATAGAGTTTTCTTAAATTGGAGGGAGATCAACTCCAAGTGTATGATATTCAACATTGTTTACCAACAGACTTTTTATGGTTGGGGTAACGGACAAAATGATGCCGACATTCAAAAAACGGCTTTGAAAGAAGATCGTTGTACAAAAGGGTCCTTCCCTTATCTTGTCATATCGGATTTTTTTATAAAGTCTCTCAAATGGCTTACTTTGATCAACCCGCATCTAGGGCGGGTGACGAAGAGGTTAAAAAAACCTCTTTGACCACTGAACCGGCAAGTCAATCTTTCGATAAACCTCAAGTCCTCAATGACCAATCGGTAGGGATAAAGAAAAGAGAAAAGACAAGAGAGCCGCATTGTCTTATTCTCTGAGTATCGACTTCAACGAGTGGTTTTTAGAAATGGATGAAAAGTTGGATGCTTTAATCGAAATAGAAAAGAAAAGAGTAGAGAAAAAAATCCAATCTTGAGAAGCAAATAGAGGTCGACAAATGCAATTAGATTCGGAGGTTTGGAAAAACAAATCCCAGAAGTGCCGGGAGTGCGACATGTAAAGGTGTTCATCGGTTCGGTTTGCGGTTTACTTGGTTTCCCTAATTCGGGTTTTGTGAAACCATAATCCCAACCGAACCCAATTCGTGCAACCTTAATCCGAACTGAATAAATTCGGTTTGGTTTTCGAGTTGAACCGAATAAACCAAATTTGTTTAATTTTTATTTTTTACTACTTTAGAAACTAGAACACCACATTCACCACATCAAGTTTATGCATTAAATAAATGTGAAATAAAATCTGTCTAGAATTTACAATCTAAACACATACAATACTAGAAATTAGAAAAGTAAACAAGAACATCAAATTTCTTAAAACCATGACAATTGAATTCACTTACTTTAAAAACAAAGAATATAACAATACTACTAACAATTACATATTCAAATGTGTGTGTATATTATTATTTTTAATTTCCTTCGATTGAATTCATTTTACTTTTGCATAAAATCTAAAGAATTTAAGTTAGGTTGAGATAATATTTTCATAATATATAGTATAGCAGTAGATAGTGACTTGATGAAGTAAATACTCATGGTGAAATGTGAAAGTAAAACCCAACAATTGATTATTAGATTTAGGTTTTTTAGTTTGGGCTTTGTGACTTTAGGAACTAAGCTTAAATAGTTAAAAGGTTAAAATATATTGGGAATTTAGACTTGTAAATTTTAATATATATGAGCCTAAAAATCCTATTACCTTTTCATGTTATTTGGGTTGATCCGAATTAAAATTGTGGAAACCACAAACCGAACCGCAGACCAAATTACATATTTAGTTTTCAGTTTCACTCCAAACCGAAAACCTAATATGCAATTCAATTTGGATTTAAATTGTTTCAGTTTGGTTTCGGTTAATTCGAGATGAATACCAAGTATTGAACACCACTAGCGACATGAACTCCACATCCACATCGCTCTAGTTAAACGCTTCAAGAAAAGATATGGATTATCATGATTATGTTTTTTTTATATTCTTCTGGGCTTTTTTTAAAATCGTATTTGATTTTGTTAAGTTGTTTTTTTATTTTGTATGTTTTTACATTTTAATTTAAATTAAAAAAATGAAAAATAACTTAGTCATATGATTGTGAGAATTATATGGATGTTAACCATTACATCCATTTTTATTATCAAAATAATTAGTTCTTGTTTTATATGTGATTACTTTTTATTTTATAAGTAAATATCTTCTATTGAAATAATTGTCCATAACTCAATTTTACTCATCTTTTTTGCACAATAAATTTTTCTAACACCATCATTTCTGCAATCAACTTGATTAATTATTTAATCAAGTTATTACGTACCAAATAACTAAGTTATTAGTTAATAATTAAATTAAATATATATAAAATAGAATAAGTCAGGTTTTAATTGGGTTTTGTTATGTACTATTAGTTTTAGTTATGTTTTATATTTTGTTTTATATATATACAAATATTAAGAAGCCACTATTAAAACAAATACTAAAAACCAATTAACAAATAGTGAGGCTCACTTTGAATCACAAATACCCGCTACCGGGCCGGAGTGTCTCAGGCCGATCACCGGCGCCCGTCTGGCAGGCGACATCTACATCAGTGACGGGGCTTCTTACTGGCGCTTCGATGCGGAAGGTCTTACATATAGTCTAATACAAGGGGGTGACTTCACAAGTTTAAGTATACAAAAGCAAAATTCATGAAGATTAAAACTTAAAAACTAAAAAGATGGAAAATGTTCTATCATGTTAAATATCTTTAAAGATGATATAAATTATTCTAAAAGTTTATCAATCAAAATATATAATTATAATAGCCAAAAGTAGCATTTGGCTTCATTTCAAACCTTGACAATGAGTAACAACTGAATGTGATATTTCTTCATAAATCACATGCCCAACCACCATTATGATACCCCTGTAGAAAAAAAATAGATACCGCGAACCTGCTATAATTTTAACCCGATTCTTATACCTCTTCGTTTTCCTTATCCATGGAGTCGGTTAGAAAGCTCAAAATGAAGTCATCAATTTCACCTTCAAGTACTGAATCCGGGTCAGAAACCTCAAAATTGGTTCGTAAATCTTTCACCATTCGATAAGGCTGTAAAGTTTTATGACAGAAAACAAGTACAATGAATTAGGAGAAATGAAGTCATCAAGTCAACCCGTAGTTGCTAATAAACATTTTGACCCAAACATATGCTACCCACCCATTTTGTCACCTTTACTAAAAGGAAACATGTAGTTTCATTTCTAAACATACATGAAGTACATATGACCGTATTTGATTGCCAAAACTGTTGTCTGTTAGAGACTGTGTATATTGTGCGTTCATCTGAGCCTGACGAGCCATCTCTCGTTGATCCAGCCGCGATTGCAGTACCGCCATTGCAGACGCCTTATTCTGGTGTTGTGATCTAAAAACACATGAAAAGTGGAACGGGTCAAATGGATCGGTCAAAATCTTCCACATCTTTATTTTTAATGGATACAATTACAACCATCAAAAAACGGAACCAATTTTTTGAAGGCTAACCTGACCCATACTAAAAGGAATTGTACCTTTCATTTTGGCAAGCAGCAGTGATACCAGTCGGTATATGAGTTATCCTTACAGCACTATCTGTAACATTAGCATGTTGACCACCAGCTCCCCCTGATCGGTATCTTTCGATTCTTAGATCTGATTCATTGATTTGAACATGGTGAGATCCATCACCTAAAATGGGTGTTACTGCAACAGCAGCAAACGACGTGTGGCGACGCTTGGCACTATCAAAAGGTGAGATACGAACCAAACGGTGGGCCCCTACTTCTGCTTTTGCATATCCGTATGCATATTCACCATCTACTCTGAGTGTTGCCCTCTAATATAAAAATCAAGGATCACTGTTAACAAGCATATTTTTATCAATGAAATCGAATGACAAAATTAAAATGGTCTATGTTTCTATTTTAATAAAAAGAACAAATGAGAGATGATGCAAGTTAAAAACCTTAATTCCTGCAATCTCACCACGCATTTCATCCACAACTGTCACTCCATATCCATGGCGTTGAGCCCACATTTTGTACATTTGCATCACCATACCTGCCCAGTCCATGCTCTCAGTGCCACCCGCCCCTGCTTGCACCTAAAACAGCATACTTGCTATAATAAAAATTGTTGAACACTAATGCTCCAAAATTTTGCAATAAGCAACTTATGCCCGGACAATAAAACTGTTGCATTTATAGACCGATAGATGGAATAGTTTTAAACTATACTTCATAAACAGTATCCACACACTCTTAGGCTCCAAAAATCATGCAAAGACAACACAAAACAAACCTCTATGTAACAAGAGCAAGAATCGTGTTCCCCAGCTAACAAAGCTTCATGCTCCTTCTCTTTCACACTTTGTCTCATCCTCAACAATGCTTTTACCGATTCCTGTAGCATAATAAACACAAAGTTAAAAACTTCGCTGAAAATTTTATTTTGAACTTAGAAGTAACATTTAGATGGTAATTGAGTATTTTATTGTAATAAAAGAAACTGTGTTCTCTAATAAAATCAAATGGGTTATTGGTGACAATTTCGACCCGTTTATATACAACTCAGTCACGTGAAATTTATTCAGATGCCTAATTCTTCAAAATTGATTTAGTAAAAAATTCAGTTTGATATCGTAATTATAGTTTTGTTTGCTTCCATCCCAACCCTCCCCAGACCCTACTTTATAAGTGGGATCTACACTGGGTTTGTTTGTTTGTTTATTATGTTAACATATTAAATATTTATACAAAAGTAAACGGGCAAAAACGTATTTGAAGTTTGGCCCTATTCGACCCAAGCCATTTTAATGAAGAATGGTACTAGAATTTGTCCATTTGATTCATTACCCAATCCGCCTGTTATGCGACACCTTATAATCACCACATTCGGGTAAAACATGAAAAAATTTCAGGAAGCAGGCAGAAAATAAAATGAGTGGCTAATAAAACAAGAATTTAGTGCCCACCAATTCCAAATCAGGGTCATCCTCTTCATGAGCAAGCTTGATCATGTCAATATGGTCGATTAATTCCCGCTCAAGACCATTAACTTCCTTCATTTTTCCCATGAGTGAGCCATGCTCACGACTTATTTTCCCTGCATGGACAGGATTATGCCAAAGGTCTGGCTTTTCTATTTGAATCGATAACATCTCCAATCTTACTTTTAATTTCTTCCACTGTCACACCCAAAATAACACTAATTACATAACATTAATAGAAGAAAACAAGAATCTGATCTTAAAACAATAAAATTACTTGAAATAGAATTAAACTCCGAACATTTCTCCATGTCAACTCATAATTTGACACATCAACCACATCGTAACAAGAAAGAGACCCATGATATTGTGCATCCAAACTAAAACTCCTTCAACTTCATAGCTCATGTCCATTCTAATAAAAATATTCAATTATATTCTTTTTAGCTAAATTTTTGTTGGCCCGCAATCGTATCACAAACAAGAACACCGGGATTTGGTAACTAAACTCAACTCATGACACTATAAGTCTATAAACATTATTATGAACAAAACCACACCAAATACAATGATATATCCCCTATTTATACTAAAAGCAAACCTTGCTAAACAAGTCCCCTACCTCCTACCCGACTCAAACAGTCAAACTCCTATTCATACTCGTCCGCATTAAATAAATTAAACTTTAACAACTATCTCCTAACACTTCACGACTAATCAATATGTATCTTGACTCAAATAAGAAACTATCTTTATCTTCAAACCTTTTATTTATCTCTAACAAATTAGAATTAACTCCACAAACTTTCTAATGGTAGCAATCTTTTCTTACATTCATGTAGTCATTCTTGCCTCTTGTAACATAGTCAACAAATATTTCTTATAATTAAAAGTCTCATATCAAATTTAAACCAAAAGGTGGTTCACTAGAATCTAAGGCTATCTAAGCCAGTGCGTTACGAGACTTGATCGGGTCTTGACCACCCCTTACCGCGTCCCACCCACCATAACACCTCGGCCTAACCATGTGACAAGAAAGCTTTTTTTTCTTTCTTTTTCATCCAATCACATAAATGCACACCACTAGGTGATCGAGCCCATAACACATCATTTTACATTTTACCCGTGAAGCCCACGCCGTCCACGTGGGGCCTGCCTAGCATATGGTGGGTGATGGTAATGCATGACTTAAGAAATGTAACTTAATTTATAAGTCCTAGTTTTTGTGGATCATTACATGTGTATTTTTCATAGATGAACAAAATTTAGGGTAAGTGTAAACGGGCAACAAGTTGAGCCGTAAACCCTTTTGAATATTGAAACCAATTCTACTAAAAACAAAACCGTGACCTTTAGCAAAACCAAGTCCTAGTGAAGTTATCAACATTACACAAACTGAAGCTTATAAATGGTGCATATACCTTCAACCGTTTCTTGATAAGACGAATTGATTGAGCAACTGCAGAGGCATGGCTCTTCCAATCACTCTCACTCTCATCAAGTATCGTCCATTGATTAGCAACAATGTCATCAACAGTAAGTCCATCGGAGGTCGATGGTTCTACAGCTGTTTGAGTACTAAACCACATCTGCGTGTTGTTGAAGCAACACCCACATGACAAAGTCGATCTTTTATTCGAAACTGAAGAAAACCCATATGCATTTTTTGATATAAATTCAAACCCAGAAACATGATTTTGTTGTTTGTCGATTGATTGGGGATGAGATGAAGATTGAAAAAACGTGGAAATGGATTGGTAAGGAGATAATATGGAAGATGATCTTCTTCTATATGCCGTTCGAAGTATGTTTGATGTCATAATTCGTTTTGTGTTTTCAAGCCCTGGCTTCAGCAAAAACCCCAAATTTAATGTTGGGAAATTAGCTCAAGGTTCAGTTTGAGTTGAGTTGATGAGGCACCTATTCACCTAATACTCGAAATGGCTAGGATGAAGTTATAATGTTTATTTTAGGGTTTGGACTATGGTTTGGCACTAACATACGAGCTTTCGAGCTTTCATTTAATGATGTAAATGATGTGTTAGTATAGAATTTTAAGGTTTTGAATTCCGATAATAAAATGACGAGATGGGTTAATGATTTAGAAATATCGTAAAATAAAAAGTTATTAGTTATTATCCTAACTTAATTGTTATGCTCGCATTTTGTTCCTATGATTGAGAAAGAATTTATTACACTTAGGAATTTATGATATAATCAAATTAAGTTTGCCCTTACGGTAGAAGGGATCATAGGCAGGTTAGACGGTAGGGTGGATACACCGTTGCCACAAATGCGGGTTGATATGCATGCATGGATCATGGGTACTTGAACATGATCAAGTCGTAAGAGGGTAGAGGTTGCGTGTGTGGATAAACTTCAACACTACCTTGGGTACTTTAAGGTAAATGTGGGTTTTATCCTTGTGTTATCACGTATTTGGAAAAGAGTGTGTGGGTTTCATCCATGGGTACTTTAAGGCAAACTAGATGTATATAGCGTCTCGCGTTTTGTGCGAGGTTTTTTTGTTCTTGATTAAGTACGCTCGATTCTGTGTTCGTGTTCAAAAAACTTGTTGACGAAACTTTGTTATCAACAAGTTTTTCTTGGCTCAGACTAGAAAACCGAGTCACGGGTTGCAACTAGGGAACAAGGTCTCCAAGACACTTTTTTGAAATTCGATTTTAGATTATTTTTTTTAACTCGTTAACGTGTCTTTTTTACTTGCATTGTTTCTAAAAGATTCTTCGTCCCTTCTCCGTCTTCTCCCCTAGGGTTTATGTTGTGGCAAGTTTTTATAGGAAAAACCCTTGGAAACGCTCAAAACATTCTGTTGAAAAAACCTCGCCGCGTCGCGTGACGAGGCTGGGGACTCTGCCCGCGTACCTCCACGAACCCAACCACCAACCAGCCCCCCAAGGCTGGTCGTGTGGCGTGGTGAGGTTATTGGCTGTTCCAGTTGCTTCGTTTTCGCGTTCCAGTTCGCGTAACTCCGTTTCGTGTCCGGTTTTCTCCTACGATCTTTTTTTAATGCGATCTTTTCACTATTTCTTCCACTTGGGACCTACAAAACACATATGAATCAATATAGATAAAACTTAAGTAAAACTAATTAAAAGATTCGTAAACGTAAACAAACTCTATACGGGAAATACTTCTAGTTTACATTATATCAAATATCCTCACATTTAACTTTTTTCGTCCCTAAAAAAGCACTAACCTATCTCAAGGACTTCTGACTCAAAAACTTTAAAACAAACAACTTTACAATTACAACCCAAACCCTCAATCATTAATCAGGAAAGTAACGTAACAAAAACTTTAGTGATTTTTAATTAGAGTGAAACCATAGTTAATATATATAATTTCCATGGTTTTACTGAGTCGAGTCACCCCAACTTGACTTAAACCTTATAACTAAATGATTTGAAACATACATTGCAAGCTATCGAATCTCAATTCAACAAAAGTGACATAAATATTCCTGTTTAATATGACTTCTAGCTAGTGTTCCCATTACATGACATACCCCCGTGATCAGGCAATCTCCCAAAATTCATCACCATACGACATACGTGATTATGCACAACTTCATATGTGGGCTTACATATGGCGTGTTTCTTGTGGTCCGTTTCTTATTGGTATTAGGACGCGAGCAAGGGAACCCCATATGACTGAGGGGTGGTTTGATCAAGTTAGTGGTAATTTTGTACTATAAAGCACATTGTAATCAAGTTTAATTACTTATAATGGCAACTTGAATGCGGGTTTTGCTCTTTGAGCTTAAATTTAAATATTCATACTCCCTTTTGAGAAGTATGAATACTAGGATGATAGACCGCATAAAGACACATGCTCTCTGAACCCCAGAATATCCCATCAATACAAGAATTAAGATTATAAAATCGTACAACATGAAATGTTAACCACTAAAACTAAATGTATGAAAATTTATTTATTTACCACAAACCACATACTTCTTAATTAAAGCAAATTTGTAATTTATCAAATTAGACTATAAAGCTTGAGTATGACCCAACTTTTCATTCCACTTCAAAAGATAACATGTTTCCTACTAAAAGCACTTAAATTAGGTTTTATTAGGTCATATTGCTACTTCCCTTTCATTCTCAATGGCTGACAAAACACAAATCAATGAAATATTTGTTTTGATTTTTAGATGTTTAATTTTTTTTCTTTTTAGACTCTGTAGGTCCTTGTAAATTACTTGGATCGATATTCCAGACGATATAAGCACTTCTAGACGCGCAGAATACAACTAGAATTGCTATGAGAGATATCACACGAACACACCAACGATAATAAGATCACCCAAACAAAAGAGATACTACAAAACGTAACTTCGTATTAGAATAACGCTAATGATACTTGTGTTGGACGATTAACCAAAACTGTTAACACCCAACACTATATATAGGTAATGAGTCAACCGAACGACATCAAACTGTCGCCCTAGATGTCGTCTGACCTCTAGTTCGCGACACTGAGACATCATTCGTGACTCATCACCAAACCGTACAATCATTGTTTGAGAAAACAACTATTACAAAGATAATCAAAACCATAATAACTAGTGGGTGCATATATGCATTTTAACAAACGACTTCACGAATCATTTTTAAATAGATGTTAAAATTAGTTGAATTATAAGCATTTTGCTCAATTTATATTACCAAAAATTCAAAAGTTTGCCTTTCTTTATTATTTGTTAAAGTTGTACTTTTTTGTTCTCAAGAAAAAATGAGTTCTCAACTGAGTTCTCAATTGGGGATTTTCTAAAAAGGGTCAAAACCCTAAGAAGTGTAGAAAGCAATCAAAATATAACACGTGGCCATGAGAGAAAAAAACACGGAGGGGCATCTTCGTCATTTATACGCGCGATGCTGATTTCGAAATCCTCGGTATCACTCTCGATGTTCAGTTATGGTGTTTTTTTGACGTTTATTAATTACGAACATCCGATCATGTATGGCGTGTTTTTGACGTTTTTCGTTTTTAATTTTGAATCCATAATCATTCATCTATGGCGAATACTGAAAGCGATGAGTTTTTGGTTGTTTTTGACGTTTTCGTTTACTAATTACGAACGTTCGATCAATGTTCTGTTCTTCTGAATCATTGTGCTTTTAGTGATCAGTTCGAATGTTAAAAACACCATGATTCAGAAGACATAGATCCCATTTGATAGTGCTAAGAAACACCATGAGAAAAGTTAAAAATGCCATGAAAAGATGTGTGAGAAATAAAACACCAAAAACGTCAACTGTTTTTACTGTGATCAGTTCAAACGTAAAAAACACCATAATTCAGAAGACACGGATCTAAGAAACACCATGGCGTTTGAATTTTATGTTAAAAACGCACAATGACAAATATACCCCCAAATCCATCTCGCGCGTAACCAAAACATCAAAATAATTACAAAAATGCCACCGCGTCCATCAGGGCCGTAAAACACCATAATCCGACGTCCCAGATTACTTCTTAGCCTTTTTAGGTAGCGTTTGGTATGCATGAATGAAAGGTGGAATGGAATGAATCAATGCGACGGAATGAAAAAAAGTGTGTTTGGTTGGTCAATGGAATGAAATGAACCATTACAAAGGAATGAAAATACATCATTTTCATTCCATCCCCACCCCATTTTTTTTTCATTCCTTCAAGGAATGAAATTTTATTTTAAAATTTATGACTAGAAACATGACTCGGCTCATGCCCCAAACCTTGACCCGACCCAAGACCCCATGAACCGACTCATGTCCTAAACCATGACCCGACCCATGAACCGACTCAAGGTCCGAGCCATGAATTGACTCACAACCCGAGCCATGAATACTTGACTCATGACTTGAACCATGAACCGAATCACGACCCGAGCCATGAACCCACCCGTGACCCGACCCATTCATCGAACCATGACTCGGCCCATGGCCCGACCCATAACTCGAACCATGATCTGATTAATGACCTTACTCATGTATTGACCCATGTATAGAACCTTGACCCGACACATGGACCGAACCAAAACCCGACCCAAAACCATGAATATATTTTTGTCATTTTTAATGAACTATATTTCATTCATTTGTATTTTACTTTATACCAAACAAAACATTATAATGAGTCATTTCATTTCTGTAAAAGCAACCAAACAAGGTAATGGAATGAAATGTTCATTTCATTCATTTGTCCATTCCTTTCCTTCGTTCATTCCATTCCCTCGTTCATTTTATTACCTCATACCAAACGGACCCTTAGAGTTTTTTGCCTTTGTAGAAAATCCCTCCTATATATATATATATATATATATATATATATATATATATATATATATATATATATATATGAGGGATTTTCTAAAAAGGGCAAAAACTCTAAAAATGCTAAGAAGGATTCTTGGGCGTTGGATCTGGTTGTTTACGGCTAAGATTTAAGCGGTGGCATTTTTGTAAATATTATGAAATTTTGCTGATGCGCGCGATGGAACCAAGGGTAGATTTGTCATTGCGCGTTTCCAACACCATGTATATAAAAAACACCACGCTTAAAACTGACTCTGTAAAATAACACCACGCATATGAAAATAATAATTAATAAAAAACGCCATAGCTAACCTGCTACAATGTAACACCGGAAATCGAATTGAAAACGTCATAACAATGATTAACACTATCATCACTATAGAATGAAAAAACGCCATAACTTACCTGCAACAAAGTAGCACCGGAGTCGATATGAAAACATCATAACAATAATTAACAGATCGATCATGGTGAATCATGGTGTTTTTAACATTCAAACTGATCACTAAAAACACCATGATTCAGAATGTTAAAACCACAATGATTCAAAAGAACAGAACATTGATCGGACGTTCGTAATTAGTAAACGAAAACGTAAAAAACAAACAAAAACATCATCGCTTTCAGTATTCGCCATAGATGAATGATTATGGATTCAAAATTAAAAACGAAAAACGTAAAAAACACACCATACATGATCGGATGTTCGTAATTAATAAACGTAAAAAAAACACCATAATTGAACATCGAGAGTGCCAGGATTTCGAAAACACCATAACTTTGACATTTCTCAATTGTTGACACGACTCAATAATCGCGTCAACGCGTAAAATGACGGTAACGCCCCTCCGTGTTTTTTCCCCTCATGGACACGTGTTTGTTTGTGAATGCTTCCTACACTTCTTAGAGTTTTGAGCCTTTTTAGAAAATCCCCAATATATATATATACATATATATATATATATAGTTTAGTTTTTTTAAATAAATTCACTTTCTACATACAAATGTGTAATGTATAAACTAAAAAAAATCATTAAAATATTTTTTACGTTTGTATTTTTAGCGTTTTAAATTTACCTGCACATGTGTAAGTAACCTAACTTACACATGACTTTCACATGTGTAGGTTTAACAAATAAACGAAATTTATTTATTTTTATTTTTTGTATGTCAAAGTTAATGAATAAATATTGCATTTCTATCATTTTTTTGTATGTTAAAAACGTTTTTGGTTGAAAAAATGAAGAATTTGGTTATTTCTTTCACTTCTCGCAATATTTGCTCTTCTCAAATGAACCCTCCCCTATATATATATATATATATATATATATATATATATATATATATATATATATATATATATATATATATATATATATATATATATATATATATGAGAACACCCTCTAGTTATGAGAACTCGTGAGAACCTTACTTCCCTAGTTTTTTCATAGTATTTTCTTGGCTCAAATGTTGCATATATTAAAACTAGACCATGGAAAAATGAAAATAAAAAAAATTTCGTCGTTAAAAAACGTACATGTTAGTAAAAACGGTGTAATAAACTACACCTGCGTTTTTTCGCTGTAAATATTTTTTACTAACATATACGTTTTTTAACTAAAATATTTGTTTTCATATTTTTTCATTATTACTTTCCTTTTCTATCCTTAATGACTAATGATGTCTTATTAATTTTTTATTTAATTATAATTATGCCAACAATTAAATGTTTTGGTTTTTTATGTTTTTAAATATAATGTTGTTTTTAATGGATCTCACCCACATCTATCTAATATTTCACAGTTTTTTGAGGGGCAAATTTAAGGAGAAATTTTTTTTGAGCAGTCAAATTGGGCTCCAAAACTTCATCGCTATTTACGACAACTCCCACTCAATGATTTCCAATCAATTGTGTTCTATATTTTTGGTAATAGTTTGTGGTTTCAATCAATCCAGCTATTGAAGCTTTATTTATTGTTTCGTTTATTATAAACAAACCCTAATTTCAAATTCAGTATGGTGTATAACCAGCATTCGATTTTGATAGCATGTTCAATCAATCCGGTTGTTGAAGCTTTATCTATTGTGTTCTATATTTTCGATTTTATCCTTTTTATTTATATATTTTAGATTTATTTCGTGTGTATACACATGTTTTAAACCTAGTATATATAGTGTGTGGTTCACCTGCAAATGATTTTAATCTAAGAAGGCTAAGAAGGATTAAGAGATTGCCATGTGACATTTAGTTAAATTAGAAGATGAAATATTTTAGTCATACCCACTTTTTTTCTCTCTCCACATGCAAGACATGTCAATTCTCCTACTTTTTTAAACATTTATAACTTTTACATGCGACATTAGTTCTTAAACAAATTACACCATAAAAAGAGAATTTTTTTCTCTTTAAAACGCGTATAATGTTCATATATAAAAAGCAAACTTTTTTCACATTCTTTTCAGCTTATTATGTCTTTCGTTAGGTCATTGTGTCATCCGCTGAGTTGTTGTGTCATCCATCGGGTCATTATGTAATCTTATTTAACGGGGTTACATAATGACCTAATACGAATTACACAGTTACACAAAAAGTTTTGTTATAAAAAAAGAATTTTTTTTTTCAACTCTTGTCAAGTCCTTGTGTAATATCATGTGATTTTGTTATATTATAACTAGTAAATATCACTTTTATCGGTTTATTGTAAAGTCATTATGTAATATCATCTCATTGTAAAGATTTGTTGTGTCATCTTATGTGTTTAGAAATTATCACCGTGTCACAAATTGTTAATATGTGTTTGATAGATGTTCAAAGACAGTCATTTTTTGTTACAAAGTGTGAGAATGACACAATGACACTTTTAAAAAAAATTATAACTCACAATATAAATCAAATTTCAAAAAAGTAGTTCAGAGACCTTGTTCCCTATGTAATCCTCTTTCAAAAAATAAATAAACGAAAATTTTAAAAAATTTTAAAAAATTACCGTTTTTATATTTTTTACAATAGACACAATGAAAAAAGACACCATGAAAAAATACACAATAGAAAATAGTAATTTTTTTATATTTTGTTTATTTATTTTTGAAGGAGGATGACGTGAGAGCAATGTCTTCGAAATACTTTTTGTGTAAATGTGTAATTATTATTAGATCATTGTGCAATCCTCGTCAAATAAGATTACACAATGATCCAATAGATGACACAACAACCCAACGAATGACACAATGACCTGACGGAATACACAATGACCTGAAAGAAGACACAATGACCTGACGGAAGACACAATGAGCTGAAAAAAAATGTGAAAAAAGTTCGGTTTTTATATATCAATATTATACGCGTTTTAAAGAGAGAAAAATGCTTGTTTTTATGGTGTAATTTATTTAGAAAAATAATGTCGTATGTAAAAGTTATAAACATTTAAAAAAGTGGGGAAATTGACATATGCCTTGCATGTAGAGAGAGAAAATAAAAAAAGTGGGTATGAGTAAAATACCCCATCTCCTAATTTAAATAGATGACACATGTCAATCTCTTATTCTTTCTTAGCCTTCTTAGATTAAAATCATTTGTATGTGAACCTCACTATATATAGAGGAGAGTTATCCTACAAAAGATTTTAATCTAAGAATGCTAAGAATGATTTATGACCTTTAGATCTCCTTTTAATGGTTGAGATCGATTTGCAGGAAAAGAATTTGGTGGAATGATACATTAGTCATAGCCACTTTTGTTGACTTTTTCTCTCCACATGCAAGGCACATGTCAATTCCCCCACTTTTTTAAAACGTTCATAACTTTTGGATACGATATTATTTTTTTTTTAAAATTACACCAAAAAATAACCTTTTTTATCTTTAAAAAGCGTATAATATTGATATATAAAAAATAGATTTTTTTTTCGGCACATGTCTAGTCATTGTGTAATATCATGTGATTGTGTTATATTATAACTAGTGAAATGTCACCTTTAATTATCGGTTCATTCTTAAGTCATTATGTAATATCATCTTATTGTAAGATTTGTTGTGTCATCTTATGTGTTTAGAAATTATTACCGTGTCACAAATTGTTATTATATGTTTGAGAATGTTCAAAAACATAGTAATTTTTTGTTACAAAGTGTGAGAATGACACAATGGTAAACAAAGACATAATGACACTTTAAAAAAAAATTATAACTCATAATTAAATCTAATTTTTAAAAAGTGGTTCAGAGACCTTGTTCCCCATGTATTCCTCTTTCAAAAAATAAATAAACGAAAAATAAAAAAATTAAAAAAATTACAATTTTTTTTTTATTTTTTAAATTAGACACAATAAAAAAGACACAATGAGAAAATAGTAGTTTTTTTAAGTTTCGTTTATTTATTTTTGAAGGATGATGATGTGGGAGCAAGATATTCGAAATACTTTTTGTGTAATTGTGTAATTATTATTAGATCATTGTGTAATCATTGTCATATAAGATTACACAATGACTCGATGAATGACACAACAACCCTACGGATGACACAATGACCTGACGGAAGACACAATGACCTGACGGAAGACACAATGAGCTGAAAAAAATGTGAAAAAAGTTCGTTTTTTATATATCAATATTATACGCGTTTTAAAGAGAAAAAATACTCGTTTTTATGGTGTAATTTGTTTAAAAAATAATGTCATATGTAAAAATTATAAACGTTTAAAAAAAGTGAGGGAATTGACAAGTGCCTTGCATGTTGAGAGAGAAAATCATTTGTAGGCTTTTTAAGTAAATGTCACATGTCAATATATTATTTCTTCTTAGGCTTTTTAGATTAAAATCATTTGTAGGTGAACTTCACTTTATATATATATATATATATATGTATATATATATGTATATATATATATATAGATTTATATATATATAGATTGAGGTTTTTCTAAAAAGGGTTAAAACTCTAAGAAGTGTAGGAAGTATTCACAAACAAACACGTGTCCATGAGGGTGAAAATACGCGGAGGGGCAGCGTCGTCTTTATACATATGACGTTGATTTGGGAATCCCGACCATCACTCTCGATGTTCATTTATGGCGTTTTTTTTTACGTCTGTTAATTACAAACATCCGATCATGTATGACGTTTTTTATTAGTTAATTTTTTCATCAGAGTGGTGTTATTTTATAGAGCCAGTTTATGCATGGTGTTTTTTATAAGCGATGATGTTTTTGTTTGTTTTTGACGTTTTCGTTTACCAATTACGAAGTTCAAACGTAAAAAACACCATGGCGTTTGAATTTTGTGTTAATAACGCACAGATCTAAGAAACACCATGGGGTTTGAATTTTGTGTTAAAAACGCACAATGACAAATATACCCCCAAATCCATCTTGCGCGTGACCAAAACATCAAAATAATTACAAAAATGCCACCGCGTCCATCTGGGCCGTAAAACACCATAATCCAACGTCCCAGATTACTTAGCCTTTTTAGAGTTTTAAGCATTTTTAGAAAATCCCTCATATATATATATATATATATATATATATATATATATATATATATATATATATATATATATATATATATATATATATATATATATATATATATATATATATATATATATATATATATATGGGATGTGTATTTTATAAACCAAGTCTTATAGTGTAAACCATTAAACCATTTTTCAACCATTGATCTTAGAGATCAATGGCTACAGATCAATCTTGATGTTTCAAGTACACTGATGATTTCTTTTTCAGTTTTTTAATGGTGAAAAGGGTAAAAGTGTCATTTTCTCTTACAATGATGTGGTTCATATTAAATTTCAAATTATTTAATATGATTTCTTTTTTTTAATATGTTTCAAGTACACTGATGATTTCTTTTTCAAGTACACTGATGATTTCTTTTTCTTTTTTGTCAGACTTTTTCTTTCTCTTTCTTTATTTCTCTATCTCTCTTCCATAATAATAATCAAAATACAAAATCTAAATAACAATACAAAACATATTTATGATCACATCTAAATGTTCTATTCTTGAATCGTCCATGCTTACATCATAAACTTTGGTTCGTACCCATGTGTATATAAAAAAACCTAGTTTAGGTATTTGATTTACACATGTGTCAATTAAAAAACAAACAGTCAGATATATGTCTTTATACTCTTCTAAATGCTCCTTTTCTTGAATCTTCCTGGCTAAGACAAGGTAAAACAACTTAGAGGAAAAAGAAAACAAAGACTAACACATATGTACAAAACCAATTTGGGTATTTGGTTTACACATGTGTATAATAAAAAACCCATTAGGTACAAGTTTTTATACACTTTGTATAACCACTCAGAAAAAAATAACAACTCAATTACACATGTGGATTTTATTGTATACGTATGTGTAAACTCAAAACACACATGTGTATTGAGGAAAGCAATTCAAGAAAAGAACGAATACAACAAGACAAAATACCAGTTTAGGTACAAGTTTTTATACACTTCTAAATGCTCTTTTTATTAATTCTTCCCGCTCACGCAAGGTAAAACAACTCATAGGAAAAAGAAAACAGAGACTAACACATGTGTACAAAACCAATTTAGGTACTTGATTTACACGTGTATAATAAAAAACTAGTTTAGTTACAAGTTTTTATACACTTTGTATAAGTATATAACACATGTGTTCAACTAAGTTACACATGTGAATTTTTATTGTATGACTATGTTTAAACTCAAAAGACCAAAAGCAACTCAAGAAAAGAATGAATACAACAAGACAATAAGCCATGTGTATGGTGATTATGTATATAAAATAAAACAAAAAATTACAAAATTGGTTGCATCTCATTTTGAGTTGAAATAATAAAAAATTACAAAATTGGTGATTATGTATACAACAACCAGACGGCAAATTACATATACAAAACTTCCAAACCCATTAATACTAAACACTAAAGATGCCTTATCTGAAGCGGAAGTCTATGGCCCTACCAGATTGGGATACCATTTGACATAGCGCCTAAGTTGAACTCGAACTACAGAATTGATGGTGTTGCTCGTCTAGATCGGGTCATCGATCTACAGATCTGATGGTGGATTGTGGCTGATGGTGGGTGTAGGTTTTGGCGATGTTGATGATGGTCACAGATCTATAGATCTGTTAGATCAGCATGAGGATAGAGATGAACAAAGGGTGGTTGGAGTTTGTCGGAGATGGCCGTTGCTGCTTTTGACCGGATAGGGGACGGAGAAGATGAGAGCAAAAAAGAGAGATGAGAGATGTGAGGTTGTGTGAGTCGACAGAAATGAGGAGGGTTACAATTTGCATCTAGATGAGAAATGGGTCAAGGAGTGAAATTACTTCTTTGCCCTTATAGATTATAATATTAAAGAAATTAATGAGTGGATGAGAATTGGTTTTTTGGTTAACAATATAAGAAGTGGTTTACAAAATACATTGATTATATATATATATATATATATATATATATATATATATATATATATATATATATATATATATATATATATATATATATATATATATATATATATATAGGGGAGGGTTCATTTGAGAAGAGCAAATATTGCGAGAAGTGTAAAAATAGCTAAATTCTTCATTTTTTTCAACAAAAAACGTTTTTAACATACAAAAAAATGATAGAAATGCAATATTTATTTATTAACTTTGATATTCAAAATATAAAATTGGATAAATTTCGTTTATTTGTTAAACCTACACATGTGGAAGTCATGTGTAGGTCACATAACCTACACATGTGTAGGTAAATTTAAAACACTAAAAATACATACGTAAAAAATATTCTAATGATGTTTTTTGGTTTATACATTACACATTTGTATGTAGGAAGTGAATTTATTTAAAAAACTAAACCATTGATAAGTTTTTTTAGTGATTTAAGTTTCTTCTTTTTCTTCTTGCAATATATGAGTTTTTTCAAATGAACCTCCACCTATATATATATGTATATATATATATATATATATATATATATATATATATATTTATATATATCTTTATATAATATAGCAAAACCAAAAAAGCTTATGTGGCACCATTTTAAAGCTTCTGGCTTATGTGGTATCATTTGAGAGTTTATTTCATAATAATAATTTTTTTATTTAAAATATGTATATAAAATATATTATAATAAAACTAATTACATTTTTGGTCCCCTAATATTTTGGAGAATTCTGAAAAAATTAAAAGTATTTATACTTTTAACCCTCTATTACAAGGGGTGTACATGAGTCGGTTTATATTTGATAGGGTGTGAAAATGAAACTTATGGATAAAATTAATAATAATATACAATTAAAGACCTCAGTGTTTTATAAATATACATAACTTTTTTATATGGATTTAAAAAAAAATAAACTACACCATAAAACTGAGCATTTTATTATCTTTAATTTGAGTATAATATTGCTATACTAAAAATTTAATTTTTAAAAATATATTTCGTGTTCCGGTTTATCACGGTTTTGTTTCAAAACTTATTGGAACGTTCATGAATATCCTTAAAAGCATCACTTTAATGTTGTGTTCCCGAGCGTAGCGCGGGTACTAAACTAGTATATATATATGGGTGTCTTCTTTTGAGAACTCTAATTTAGGAAAGAACCAAGAGAACCAATATTGACCAATCAAATAAATATGGTTATTTGATGTTAATAATAAATAAAAATTAATTAAAGGACATTAAAGTAATTTTAACATGAAAAAGAAAACACCATTGGGATCGGGATTAACCATATTGCGATTTCCTCCGCATAACTTGTGAAATCAATTTGAATATGTGAAATATTTTGAAATCATAATGTGACATTAATAAATATAACCATTTTATTTAACTTTTGATTTGCAAATGCTCATCTGCTACGTATATTATTGATAATGTTTAAATATTATTAATATAATCATGTATGTGCATTGATGCATATGTGGAGTATATCTATAAGTACATTGATGCATTGAGGGAGAGATCAAAAGAGAACTCCATATTAAGTTGAGAACTTGAGAACTCCAAAATGGCAAGGGATGAAATTTTAAAAGGAGGGGCAAAATTGGAACTTTAAATATATAAATCTTTAAACATTTCTATCTTTTGCATACGTTAAGTTTTTAATTTTTTTTTCGCACCATTAGATCAAGAATTTCAGTATCTTTCATTTGAGTATAAATAACGTTATAAAAAAATAAAATTTTCTCATATTTTTAATTTCAAAACTACATATATATAGTATACGATACCGTATATTTTTAAATTAGGGAAAACGAATATGGTGTTATTATGCAGCTAAATTACATGAGAAACCATCAAAACTACGTACTTTGATAAAATAACAAAAGCTCCCAGATATTAATTTCGATAATACCATCACAAAAAAACAACACCGTCATGCCTCAATTCCAAATTTTGATTTTCTCATATGATCGTATTGACATTGCTAGCAATTACTTGGTCCACATTATGTGATGTGGTATAAATATGTACAACAGGGGCATATCACAATACCAATTATATGAGTCATGTTATATTAATCTATTAGTTGGAACTAAAAATCCAAATTGGCATACAACCGATTTTTAAAAGGCGGATAATCTTTCTAAAATCAATGACGATTTTCGAGTAAATGGGAAAGAGAAGAATTATGATTTAAGAGGAGAAAACTAAGTCGTCCATTAACATTAAATAAAGATCAATAAGTTAAGTTTTCTAATAAAAATAATCTAAGTTAATTTATCAAAGCTACGTAGTTTTAATGATTTTACGTATAACTTAGGTGCATAACATCACTGTATCCCTTTAAATTTTATCCTATTGCATATATGTAGTATCGTATACTACATATATATAGTATCATGCTACTACATATATGCAATATATGCAATATTGATGCATTGTTATCTTATAGTTTGAATTTCAAGTTTATTTTACTTTGTTATGATATTTATCATTGGTTTATTAGTTTATTATTATCTTTATATTTAGACATAGTATAAGTATTGGTTTTGTTTTCATTTGCCATAAGTTTTTTTAATATGAAATATTATGAACTTTGTTATTGGTTATTTGAGATCGTATGTACACTTTAAATTATTATTAGACTCTTGAGTTATTTTACCAATTAAAAAATATATCAAGTACATTGATACTACATATATGTAGTATCAAAAAAACTAAAACGTGATTTTTAAAATTTTTTAATATAAATAACGTATCAAAAAGTTAGTAACGTTTAAAGAAAAATATAATTAAATACAATATCGCAATACTACATATATGTAGTATGAAAATTAAAAAAAAACGAGAAAGAAAATATTTTTATAACGTTATTTATACTCAAATGAAAGATAATGAAATTGTTAATCTAACTGTGCAATTTTTTTAAATTAATATTAACGTATGCAAAAGATAGAAATGTTTAAAGATTATCATAAAGTTCCAATTTCACTTTTCCTCTTTAAAATTCCATCTCTTGTATTTTTAATAGTTCTCTAATTCTCAACTTAAAATAAGTTCTCAACTTAAAATAAGTTCTCTCTTGAACCCTACCCTTGATGCATTACCCTTATTTTGTATATGCATAATCAAACTTTAAGAATATTCTTAAAGATATTCAGATTGAATCAAATGTAGACAAAAGCCACAAGAAAACAAAACCAAAAAAATAATTAATTTTAATTGGACATGCAAACTGAAATCGGAATTATTGTTTTTAGTAGGAACGGTTGTATATTGAAAATAACCATGAACACGTGAATTTGCATATTACCTTTTTGTCCCTAAACGTAATTATTTATATAAAAAATTTAAAAACATTAAGAAATAATTTGAATGGTTAGTGCAGGTTCTCTTAGTTCTTTTCCAATTGTTTGGTTCTCAAAAGAATAAACCAATTTATCTTACAAACTACTAAAACCAAAAGGTTATTTTATTTATTACTAGATTAAACCCCGTGGGTTACACGGGTGTAAATATAAAAAACACAATTCTAGAACTTTAAGAAAAAAGTAACATTTGAAAGTAAACTACACATTACATGAAAAACATATGAAAATAGAAACACAAATTGCATTCAAACTCTAAGTTTAGCCTTGAACAAATATATTTAAACTACAAATACACTCGTAGTACCAAATTAGATATCGATGTATTTAAACTGTGTGCCTTATAAATCCTACCAAATAATTTATAAAAATATTAAGAAAAACATACATATAAATAATCGGCAAATTTCACGGCTACACTCATTTGTACCGAGTCGGAGCGTACGGGTCGGCATGCATGAGTCTAGGTCGTAAATTGCGATGAATTATTTGTTTAAGTTGTTTGTTTTCCGTTTTCACAATGACTTTTGTTATGTAAATAAGGTAGATTAAACTTTGGAAGAGAAAATAATGTGTGATTTAATGTTATCGATTTTTTTCCATAATAGCTTAAAAGAAAAAAGATTTTTAGTTTTGGAGGGAAAATGTTCCAACACCCGCTCCATTAAATGACATGTGTTCTTCAAAACCCTCTTTTATTAAAAGGTATAGATTATTATTGAGTTCATGAAAACTAGATGCGTAGAATTTCATTAGTGGCCATATGTATATGTGAAACATTTTAGTTCGACGAGCTTAAGAATAGTCGTGTAATAAGTTTACATTGAGATTTGGGAAATGAGTTTATGAATAGCATAACAAAGTTGATTAATGAGTACATGTTAGGATGATACGTTTAAATTTTGATGATGGATTTATAGTTTAATGATGAATTAGAAATTGGATGAGAACCTTATGATTAGATGAGTATTTTTCAAACAATTTAAGTATGGAAGTTAAATTGAAATACTTTGAGGGTAAACGTTCGATTTGGAAACCGAACGAATGCGTTAGCTTATAAGAATAGCAAATCTGCTAACTTTTATTTAGTTATGGAACTTAGCCTTGACTAGAATTCAGAAATCATGATAAACCTTTGATTTAAGAGTCGATAATTGATTTGAGATTAAAAGTGTGCCTTAGATTTGGTATTTGATATTTGATTGTAAGTTTTGAATAATTCGACGAGGTTAGTTAATATGTCTTTGTTTTGATCTGGAACATTTGGTTTACAATGGTGTAATTGTGGTATATGGATAAGCTATCACATAAGTAAAGATGTAGTATAGAATCAAATTATACGATGTAACGTAGGATAACACGATTTGCAACAAAACCTTGAATCGAATGGAACATCTTGTATGAATGATGATAGAACTTCGTTCTACTCAAAGAAACATGGAATGTTTAGAAAATATAGCATGGTCATCCCTTAGAAATCATAGAAATCTCTTAGAAATCATAAAAAATATGGATAAATCAACTTGGAATTATTGCAAACATTTAAAGTAACATAGAAAACACATGGAAATATTTATAAATCTTTAGAAAAATGATAATCATAGAATCATTGAAGAATATATAGAATTTGAAGGCCTAGGAATGTGTCTTGGTTTTGGACACTTCATCCTTATCAAAGTGTTAAGTCTGTTTTAACGTATCGAGGAGGTGTGCTTTAGCCTATAGGGTCACACTCATCTCGTCCATCCCCATGTAAGCATACATGTCACTTTAAGGAATTTATACGAAATGTTTTGGCGTTTCCCCTTCCGGATTGCACACGTTCCCACATTTCAAACTTACTTAAGACTATGACGAGATCCCGCAAAGAGAAAAGATCCTAATCACGTAGACGAGTCACTTGTAGATCCTTCGCAAAATCGAATAAAAAATAAGATTGAGAAAATGCATAGAAGGTTCATAGAAAGAACATATTCTAGAAGAGTTTTATAAGTACAAACTATTTGCACTAAGGACTCTTAGGTTATAGTCTAGGTTAGTGTGTTTTTAATACTCTATCCTAGTTCCATATAACCATGGCTCTGATACCAAACTGTGATACCCTACCTGATAGCGGAAACACCGGGTTGTCATAGGAATTGGATATTGAAAGTAAACAAAGCACATGACGTTTATTTATTAAAGTCCAATAATGATATCATAAGTTTTGGAACATGAGTCTTAAATAGAAACTACAAATGTAATAAACCGAAACATTAAATGCAAAAGTCTATATTATTTTAACTAAGTCCAAGACAATCCTATGTCTTGGTAAAAACTGCAAAATAACATCAAGCACCACCTGAAATATGTGAAAATAAAGTTAGCTAATGAAGGCTGGTGTGTAAAAACCCCTTGAACACACATTGAAAACCATCATTGTAATCTAACTTGTAGCCATTTATCAGGAGGAACCACTCATGTATCAATTAAAGATAACTTTTCAAGCAACCGTCACCTAACCGTTCTGATGTGTAAGTTATCAATAATTATTTAGCAACTTAGGGACATGGCATCGCAGCATAGTATAGCAACTTGTAACATTTAAATTGAAATTGAATGGACGGGTTTAGATCACCTATCGATGTTGTCCAGCTGGTGGGTTTGTCAAACCATTAACGCTAACATTGTACCGGTAGGATTACAAACTAACATTACTACTTTAAACTACCACATAAGATTGCATCATGCTGCAGACAAAGCTAACACATTTTATGATATCTTTTTGAAACAAAATAGAATAGAAAAAGATAGTATAGTATAGAACACATATTTCGGCCCCAAAACATATAGTAAAAAGGGGAGTGAATTTTTCTTCTTGAATTACAAGCACAAAATAGATAGTAAAACAACTAGATAGAAATCATTGTTGGTCCTTGAAATCAGTAATTCGTGCTATATATGATTTAGATCTAATCACAATCAATTGATACCACTAGATCTAGCATCAATTGATTGAGATTTGTGACCAAAACTCACACAAACCATTACAACCCATTAACAAGTGATTAATTAAGAAGATTAGTAGAAGAAGATGGATTAGACAATTGCAACAAAGATATAACAGATCCAATTCCTTGCAAACAATCAATAAGGTTCGAACTCAGTATCAAAGAGAGAATAGTATTCAATTAAGTTCCAAAAAGTTGCGTACAAAATGCCCTAACAAAACTATATATACAGGTCATAGTGTCGCAGGCAGTGTCGCGGACACGACACTGCCTGATCGCTAAGCAAGGACAAGCTGCATGTGACACTATAGTGTCGCATGCAGTGTCGTAAAAACCTGCAACAAACACACTAAACAAAAGCTAAACTAACTATTACATCGGAAACAAAATACGACTAAACTATTACAAGTTAAACAAAAAATACAAATAACAACAAGGTGAAGTACCACCCTACATGTGGTCAACAATCATGGAACGTCCAATTACTAGGATCACCTAAGTAAATAAACAATCCTAACTTATCAAAACATATTGTATAGAAAACTAGAATAGGAACAATATAAATCTAAGGTAATTTAGGATTCTAGGGTTTTAAGTTGGGATTTGAGGTTTTTTTCGGTAAACGATTGGAAATATATAAGATCATTAAATTATACGTTGGAAGATAATAGTAATGCTAATAATAATTTTCTTAATAAATGATAGTAATTTAGAAGTAAAATAAATAAACCTTATAAACTAATTACATAAACGTTTTATAAAATCTATAAGACTCCCCATGTCCCGTACTTATAAGAATTATTTTATAGTTTTAAAATACATATTTGTAGTCCTTAATATTCACAATTAGTTTATGGTTGAATAATTATCGTTATAGTCAACGTTATCATTATAGGAACTATTATACTATCCATATAATATAAGTTAGCAAAAGAAAAGAAACGAAAAAAGTTGTATATATAACTATGTTAGACCCGAGTTTTGAACGAGTCACTGTGATAACAACCACATGCACAAACCAGACGCGTTGTGCCTTGTTCTTGTTTAAAAACTGATTTGAAATGGTTTTATTTTGAATCTAATATATAAATCCCTAAATCACATAAAACCTAGAACATATTTTCAGAAATTACTTTGGCTTGAAATAAAGAAACGAGAAATTGATACAGGGCTAATGATCTAGACAAGATAAGGATCATTTTAGCATAAAACACTTACTTGATTAGCCATGAATTTGATCAATGAAGACGAAGAACAAAGAGGTGACGGGTTTAGAATCAAATTAGAACTTAGAGGCTACCAAAATCCAATTGCTTTTCCAGATTTGATCCTTAAGATGCGCAAAATGAAAGCCCTAATAATTATAGATGAAAACAATGTTTAGATGATTGATTGACGATGAACAAGTTTGAACAAAGTGAGAATCACTTACTGAGTTTTGAAGATTATCGTTTTAATCTGAAGATTCAGGGAGCTTGATTACGAGTTAAAGTGATTAATCTTGGTTTTAATTTGGTGTTTTAATTTCAATTAATTGCCACAAACGGATTCTAATCGTTGAGAGGTTCGTTTTAGTTAACCCAATTTACTGAATTAAATGTTTTTTAGTCGATTGTGATTAATGGGTGTTAATAGGAGTCGAACACTTTGTAAATTCAGACTAAATCGCTTAAAATCGTGTTATACTTGGGTTAGAAGTGTGTAGGGGTTCGAGTCTTGCACGAGGAGTATTTTACCGGTTTTATTTTGAGATGAAAGTGATAAAATCCCATTTTTGGACTTCGCTGAAGACTCGCCGGCGGCGGCCGGAGTCCTCGCAGGAATAGCGGGAGAAAGCGACTGGTTTGTTTGGGTTTTAAAAAATTACACAATAGATCCTCATAGTTTGGTTGGTTATTAAGACTTGAATTAAAACTTCTATATAAGTTTAAAACCTGACAGCTTTTGCACAAAGTTAATTAGATCTTTATTTTAACTAACCCAATTAACCACGTTAACTTGTAACCTTTACACAATTGATGTTTTTATATATTTAAGTTGTTTTTGACATTGATTGGTTATTTTTAGACTAAATATTAATAAACTTGTTATTATTTATAAAAATCTCTTTTATAAATTACAATTTATATATTGTTGAGATTATTTATTATAATTAGTAATTGAATAGTATACTTAGATATTAACTTGAGATAAATTCAATCGCTTTATTAAAGACGGGAAAACATGGATTCCAAATTTTTTATTTATATTAATATCGAAGCATTACAACTTAAAGAGATTAAGTACGAATAAAATAGAACCGAATCAACGGATCAGGGTTCGAGTCGGGCATTTGGGTTCGGGTTTGGGGCAGATGTCACAGTCTCCCCTACATATAGAAATTTTATCCTGAAATTTACTCAAACCAAAGAAAAAGATGGAGCGAAAATGTCATACCCCACTTCTAGGATATGACGTGTCGTATCATAACTGGCCATTTATAATACTATAATAAATACAAATACAGCGGAAGTCTTTATACAAGACCACTAAATACAGACCAAATTCGGACTTAACAGTCTTTAAATAAAAACAGACACTTGACAAAAGTGATGTCATCAAAACATCATCAAACTAGAGTCACTGCTCCTAGGCGTCCGATTTGGTCTCTATCTCCTATAAGGAGATTATTTCTTTATTATAACCAGCTAAGCCTCCCGACCCAGCTAATACCTTTTGTTACAACCTGCACCTGTATCATGAGCTAAGAGACGTCAACAACAACGTTGTTGGTGAGTCATAACCATATATAAAACCTTCATCATAATTACATACATACATGTTATTTGCATGTAAATTAAATAAATAAATTAATTAATCATAATACAAGTCAACTCTTCACTCCACGCTCGATGTGGCAGTGCCTGTTAACATATATGCCACTAGAGGTATAACAAGGCACCGGGACTAACTCCCGCATAAATAGCCCTGAGGGCTAACATAATGACCATCGTGGTCTAACAGGTCCTCAAGACCTAACATGTGTGTCATACCTGACTAGTGAGACTTTCTACTTAGATGGATCCAACTAAGCGCATATACATCCCGAGGTAAACATCATTGGTCCCTCAAGGACCTTACCTTAATGACTTGTCCTGTGGTGTAACATATGTCCCTCTTGGACTTGCCCTTCATGGGTTGGTTCCTCGAGAACCCACCACGTGATTAACACAACCATGAGTCGGACGAACCTGTACTATGGCGTGTCTCTCACCAGGAATATAATTAATTTCACATCAAACATATACATAAATCATCTTCATTCATAAAACGTACATATATATAAAAACGCTTTCAGTCATATAGCATATTTCATAGCTCAGATACAGCCCCAAAGCATAAAAACATATAAAAGAGAGGGCGGTTAGACTCACCTTAATTGAAATTTATGAGTTTACACATATTCGAACCGATCTGTACTTCTTCTAGTAATATTGAAAAAGGTAATATGAACTTTGAGAACTTAAGAGAATCATAAAAGATTGGATGCTACTAAAATAGGAAGAAGCTTGTTCATTTATATTATTAATTTGGCCGATAATCTTAAGTCGGTATTGTTTGAATTATTGGTCACGTATACTTGCATCACAAATTATATATCTTTACATTATTATATACTATAATATCATTGTAATTAATTATAGCCTAAATGTTGTTTTTCTTTTATAACTTCAAAAATATAACATTTATAAAAAATATAAATATGTTATTAGAACGAGCTCATCATTATATACGTGTTGACCAAAGTTTCATTAAAAACGGAGCATGGTTGATTATTATATATGTATTTTATTATAATTAGACGGTCTCCTAAAATAATAGTACTCATCTAAACGTTTGATATTTCTAATTGCCACATTACCCATTAACTACTCGTATGACAATATGTAAAGTATAACTCTCGTACTTATTATGTATAAAATTATTACTTTAATTTGCGGGGTGTTACATACTCTCCTCCTTAAAAGGATTCCGTCCCGGAATCAATTCGTAAACAAGTAAGGGTATTTCTTTTTCATAGTATCTTCCGGCTCCCAAGTAAACTCGGAACCATGTCTGACGTTCCATCTAAGTTTAACAATGGGAATACACTTTCTTCATAATATTTTGATTTGTCTTTCTATTATTTCAATGGGTTCTTCCACAAAATTGAATCGCTCGTCCACCTAGATTTCGTTTAGTGGAGTTTACAATGTCTCATCAGATAAAAATTTTCTTAATTGAGACACATGGAAGACCCATATTCCTCTTAACTCTTCAAGGAGTTCTAGTTTATATGCTATATCATGTATTCTTTCTATAATTGCGAAAGGTCCAATGAATCGAGGACTAAATTTTCCGTTCTTTCCAAATCTTATAGCACCGTTCCAGGGTGACACTTTTAACATTACCTTGTCACCTATCATATATTCCAATGGTTTTCGCCGTCTACCTTATGGCGACTTTGTGCTACTTTTAGCCTTTCGCGGATAATCTGTACTTTCTCAGTCATATCCATGACTATTTCTGGACCAGTTAATTGTGTTTCTACCACTTGAAACTAACAAAGTGGCGTTCTACATTTACGGTCATATAATGCTTCTAAAGGTGCAGACTTTAGATTTGCATGATAACTATTATTATAAAAAATTTTAACTAATGGGAGATGAACATCCTAACTACAACTAAAGTCAATTACACATGCCCAAAGTATGTCTTCTAAATTCTAAATGGTTCTTTCACTTTGGCCATCCGTCTGTGGGTGATATGTTGTGCTCATATCTAATTTTGTACCAAACGCTTTTTGAAATTTACGCCGAAAACGAGACGTGAATCTTGAATCTCTATCAGATACTATTGATACTGGTACCCCATGCCTTGAAATGATTTCATCTATGTATTTTTGAGTCAATTGCTCAGGTTCAAATAATTCTTTAATAGGTAAAAAGTGAGTAGACTTTGTTAGTCTGTCTACTATAACCCATATAACATCATGCCTTAAATCCATTGTGATCATTTCCCATTTCCACATTGGAATTTCAAGAGGCACTAACATACCTGAATGATTCTTGTCACACCCTTAATTTTCCACAACCGGGGTATCCGTTAGGCGTGTGACATACCAGGATCTCAAGCCATTAGTTACACGAACTTTGACTCAACGTTTATAAAAATAATTAACTTTGTAAATAAACCAAAATTCTGAGTTTAAATGTTAAAACTAACTTTTAGCGGAAGCATAAACAAATCCGGTACGCAAAATCCCGCGAACAAAATAATAACCAAGTTAATAAGTTAACTAAATCATTAAATGTAGTTTTTGAAACGTGTCCAAAGGACGACCCAATGCATGCATGTCCTACGTGCTCGGCTCCTTAGTTACCTGAGAAAACATACTAAAACGGTCAACACATAATGTTGGTGAGTTCAGTGAGATTTGTATATAAATAAAAGGTGCCGTTTATAACACAAACAAACCAAAATCTATTTTATTAGGCCGGTTTGCAAGACCGTATGCTTATTGCTTGTCAACACGTCGAGATGAAAGCTAAACGTTACTTTTGCCTTGTCGTCATCTAACCAGGATGACCCATAACCATTAAGGACAATTTGCACCACATGATGCTCAGTCAAGGGTGGGGTGCCGTCGCAACCCGGTAGTACTACTCAAATTTCCCCGCTATCATATATTAATCAACCTCGAACTTTTATAAGAACTTGAATGTGGTTCCAATTCGTGTAAAGAACTATAAGCCCTAATAAAATCATGCTCGTAGGCATTTATACTTTTACCAAACCTGCCCGTAGGCATTTATACTTTTACCGAAACCTGCCCGTAGGCAATTATACTTTTACCGAAACCTGCCCGTAGACCCTACCCGAAGGTGTAAAATGCAGCCTTAGTTGGCCCCGCCTGAAGACATAAAGTTTTGCCCAAAGGCCCTGCCCGAAGGCATAAAAATGCAGTCCGCCCGAAGGCACTGTAAAATAGTTTGCCCGAAGGCTCTGTAAAGTCATTTGTATGTTTTCTCCCCGAAAAAGATTTAAAAGCGGACAAAGAACTCACCTCAAAATGCACAGCCAATTTACCAGCAAGCTAAGGCTACACGCGTATTTCACTCAATGACCTGCTTAATAATTAGACATTCATTATTAACTACTTATATTCATATCATTACATCAATACCTTTATACACATATCCATGCAGCATAATTCATGCATCCTACCACTAGATCTGACCTGACTCACATTATCATCACATGACTTATATCATTTTTATACTTGCATCTCATGTCATGCATTTACACAAAACGAACTATACCTACATGTCTAAACATTTATATACTCCATAAAACACAACACTACCCACAATGCACACTTTAAAAACATACCATACGTCCAAAATATACTATCCAATATCCATACAATACGTATACTACGCATACACGCATACATTAAATTGCCTATATATATATATTCATCCATAGAGTAAGATATATAATTTATACACCACCTTGCATACATCACCTTTTCATATGACCCCACTTAGATGCAATATATATATATACTTGGTTTGCTGGTATTCACGTTAAATCACATATGAACATACAATATTTCTACATACATACCCACTGATCATTATCGTATCCACCTAATACACATTCCAGACCACACTAACTACTGTTAAATCGTATATATATATATATATACATTTATGTCTACTGCTTTACTACTATTCCTACTCTTAGACATACTAACACACATACAAATTAACATGTTGTATATTACAATTTCATTACATACACATATGGCACACATGATGCACATGTTTCTTCACATACATACATATAAGAACTACACATATATATGTATTGTTTTTGATGGATTTACAACTAACAGAATTATATGCATAAGTTTGATCTCTGAGCCAAACGGGTTTTACCGCTAGCTTGTTGTCGTGCCTACGGGCGGACGGGCTAGTGGGTTTCCCCCGTATTGGAGTTGGTTTAATAGGTGGGCTTCGGCTACCCAGCGCTGTCTGTGTTCGCAGAGCGTTTGGGGTCGCCTTTCGCCATTGGGTTACCCCGGGTAGCCGGGCTTTATTCGTTTCGCTGTCCAAAAAAAAAATATATATAATAATGTTGCTGCCATTTTTTTATCTATATATCTATACACGTACAGTCAAAACATGACGCACACTATTACATATATATATTACTTACAAACTGAATTTCACTTACACTATCATATACACAGATCACGTATACATATGATTGCATACATACTCGATCGATCAAACGAAACCTGAAACCGGATCGAGTGCGGAACCGTAACATGATGAACAACAAAGAGTAGCCGGATAAACACGTACCGAAATCGATTTGGGGTCTGATTGTACGATAATCAGAGATCGAAATTACTGTTACACCGTAGTTGCAGGTCCGACGGGTCTGTTTGGTGCTCCGAACAGCAGCGAAGATGCGCGGTGAGGCGAAACGGGTCTGCTGCGATGCGGGGATGAAACCGACACAGCGTAACGATGGCGATGGTTCACGGTGAGGATGCGGCAGCTTTAGGGTTTGATGTGTGTTGTGTCTGCGCAAGGTGGGAGACGAGAGAGAGATCGACGGTTTAAGGGGGTGGGGGTTGGGTTTATAGTTTTTGTATTTCCACAAAAGGCCCTTGAACTTTAGTAGCTTGTTTAATTGGTTTAGTGAGTTATAAACTAGTTTAATTATTTACCAAAAGAACCCTAAACTTACCTAATACTTAACGGAATTGTTAAAAGTAGTTAACGGCATTAACCTAAATTTACGGGTTGTCACATCATCCCCTTGTTAAAAGAATTTTCGTCCCGAAAATTACGACGCGTCATTGGTTGACGGTGGCAACGAAATAGAACAAAAGAAGAAGAAAAAATTTTAGGTTGTCATATCATCCCCTTGTTAAAAAAATTTTCGTCCCGAAAATTAAATCGTACCTTTGGTGTTACACGTTGTTATTTTAATAGCTAAGAATGATTGTATTTGTGTTTCATTAGGTATAAACCATCTTGAGTAATCATTTGCTGGATTTCAACTGGTCTAATGTATCAGAGATTCAAAAGTTTCTTTAGGATCCACTCTTAAGATTTATAAACAACGATTTGTATGCAGAATGTTTCATAAATTATAGTTTACGGAGCTTCGAGTTGTTATCTAGATTTTCAAGGATCGAGTTTTAACTAAAGAGTCTATATTAAAGAAGCAAGAGATCATTAAATTGACTCAACCTTGTGTAGGTACTCTATTTTTTTAAAGAAGCGTTGTCAACACGCGGTCAGCAAGGATGTCATAGACATTCTAAAACACATGAAGAATGAATTTTTGATACTATTTATGTGTTCTGGAGTACTTGTTTTAGGCAAGAATACTCAAGAAATTTAATAAGTATTTATGATTCGTTGTGATTGATAGAACAAGTGGTTGAATGACATAGGGTAAAATGTTATTAATGTTTACTTACTGAAGTAGTGTTAAAATAAAAGTGTCTGGGTTACATAAGATGTTTCTAAACCTTTGGAGTACAATTGGTTTTCTCTTTGATGGATTCTAAGTGTTACGATCACAAATGGGCCGTGGGGGGGACACGATACACCGAGAAGATGGGTTTTCTGGAATCTTGTCCTTATACTTCAATAGAAGATCAGTTTTATTATGTAGCTCCTTTGGGTTGATCTAACAGTACCCATTTCATGATATAGGTTTTAGTAAATGAATGGATTTATTTAGGGTTCAAAACAATAAAATGCTAAAAGGGACTGATATCGAGATTCATTGAGTGATAGTGTTTGAATTCGTCGCTAGGGTGTTTAAAAGATGATGAGATAATAGTCTGGTTTGCCAACAGATTAGATAAGGACGTCGTGTTATTTCATTACTTGGATTGTGTAGCTTAACTAATTTCTTTAAACAGACAGTCTCCCTTATTAGGATTTTCATGGTTTGGAACGATTAGGTAACAATTGCTTTCATCGAGCTTTAAAAAAATTTTATTTTTTATTTTTTTTTCAAGGCCGTTAATTACATACAAGGTGGATTCTCTTGAATTAACATAAGCTTTGAAAGAAGGATATAGCACGATTAGAGTGTCAAATGACAATGAGATCATCAATGAGTATATATCTCAGCAGATACAATGTATATTGGGGGTCAGTTACAAAAATAAAATTGCTATCACTGTGAACAATGGAATCTGAAAGTTATAAATGCCTAGGTGTATAGCGGTTTTCCCCTACCTTATTATTGCCTAAACATCATTTAGGTGTTACAACAATTCTTCGAGTTACTCATTTCGCATGAGAGCGTTTCAGATCAACAGAGATATTATTGATGATCCCCTCCAACCGTATAATTGGGTCTAACAGGTTCTACTACACAGCCACTCGTTAAGTGGCTTACGAGAACTTCCACTAACAGTGGGAAAAATTTTAAGTGATAAATTACACATTAGAACCGTTTAACCGCGAGCCAAGTCTCACCAAGATTCACGTGCACTACAAATTACTATCCCGTGTGCACCCGTGATGATAATTTGTTTTGCATGTTCATCCTAATTCCACCTGGTGTCAAAATGTCTCAAAGACTGTAATATTGAGTACCGAGAGATACTAAGGATGAAAAGTTATCTATAACTTAATCCTCAACTCCAAACTGAATCAACTAGGAGTTATTTTAGAAAGTGTAGTCAGAAACTGGTCGTTTTAAGTATTAACTTGAGTTAGGGATTGTTGGTGGAATCGTCCACTGACATAAGCCACCGAAAAGCATGAGGTTATTCTTTTACTCGAGACAAGACAGATTTCAATTAAGTAGTAGGAAAAAAAATTCCTCCACTTTGTTGTCGATTCATCTCACAAGGAATATTAACCAGAATGTGAGCTTATAGCTCGGGTGACGTTTCTGTGTCAAAAATTGCTTGCAGTACTACATGTAATGTAGAATAGAATACTATAAGTGTTCATCTTCACGAGAGGCCTTCTCGAGTCAATAGTTTTCACTAGTGCAGTAAGCACCGATCTGACGAACTAAAGTAATTGTGACAAGATGGAGAAGGTTTAAAAGTTTAGAGAAATGTTTCTGCACTAACAGGGGGTGGGGGAAGCATATTCCCCTGATCCGTCATTCTATAAATTGCCAAGGAATACAGAGCCCAAATGTTCAGATAAGAAGAATTTGATCATTGCCCACAGGGTCAGCGATAAACTTCAGATGCCGCTTCTCGGACCCCGAAAATAAATAAGTAGCATGATGAGAATCGGAATTAGAAAATCTAAACTAGAAATCAGGCCTATGGTTAAAGGCACAATAATATAGTAATGAGGAAACAAGGAATCACATATAAGGTAGCACGTATAGGAACACGTATAAGCCCAAGCTAATATAGCTAATGTGCAGTGTGAGTGTAACTAATGCAATGCGTAGTTATAGTCTAAATGCAAATGCTAGTTCACTATAACTTATGGCTCTGATATCAATCTGTCACACCCTCAATTTTCCACAAACGGGGTATCTGTTAGGCGTGTGACATACCAGGATCTCAAGCCATTAGTTACACGAACTTTGACTCAACGTTTATAAAAATAATTAACTTTGTAAATAAACCAAAATTCTGAGTTTAAATGCTAATACTAACTTTTAGCGGAAGCATAAACAAATCCGGTACGCAAAATCCCGCGAACAAAATAATAACCAAGTTAATAAAATAACTAAATCATTAAATGTAGTTTTTGAAACGTGTCCAAAGGACGACCCAATGCATGCATGTCCTACGTGCTCGGCTCCTTAGTTACCTGAGAAAACATACTAAAACGGTCAACACATAATGTTGGTGAGTTCAGCGAGATTTGTATATAAATAAAAGGTACCGTTTATAACACAAACAAACCAAAATCTATTTTATTAGGCCGGTTTGCAAGACCGTATGCTTATTGCTTGTCAACACGTCGAGATGAAAGCTAAACGTTACTTTTGCCTTGTCGTCATCTAACCAGGATGACCCATAACCATTAAGGACAATTTGCACCACATGACGCTCAGTCAAGGGTGGGGTGCCGTCGCAACCCGGTAGTACTACTCAAATTTCCCCGCTATCATATATTAATCAACCTCGAACTTTTATAAGGACTTGAATGTGGTTCCAATTCGTGTAAAGCACTATAAGCCCTAATAAAATCATGCTCGTAGGCATTTATACTTTTACCAAACCTGCCCGTAGGCATTTATACTTTTACCGAAACCTGCCCGTAGGCAATTATACTTTTACCGAAACCTGCCCGTAGGCCCTACCCGAAGGTGTAAAATGCAGCCTTAGTTGGCCCCGCCTGAAGGCATAAAGTTTTGCCCAAAGGCCCTGCCCGAAGGCATAAAAATGCAGTCCGCCCGAAGGCACTGTAAAATAGTTTGCCCGAAGGCTCTGTAAAGTCATTTGTATGTTTCTCCCCGAAAAAGATTTAAAAGCGGGCAAAGAACTCACCTCAAAATGCACAGCCAATTTACCAGCAAGCTAAGGCTACACGCGTATTTCACTCAATGACCTGCTTAATAATTAGACATTCATTATTAACTACTTATATTCATATCATTACATCAATACCTTTATACACATATCCATGCAGCATAATTCATGCATCCTACCACTAGATCTGACCTGACTCACATTATCATCACATGACTTATATCATTTTTATACTTGCATCTCATGTCATGCATTTACACAAAACGAACTATACCTACATGTCTAAACATTTATATACTCCATAAAACACAACACTACCCACAATGCACACTTTAAAAACATACCATACGTCCAAAATATACTATCCAATATCCATACAATACGTATACTACGCATACACGCATACATTAAATTGCCTATATATATATATTCATCCATAGAGTAAGATATATAATTTATACACCACCTTGCATACATCACCTTCACTTAGATGCAATATATATATATATATACTTGGTTTGCTGGTATTCACGTTAAATCACATATGAACATACAATATTTCTACATACATACCCACTGATCATTCTCGTATCCACCTAATACACATTCCAGACCACACTAACTACTGTTAAATCGTATATATATATACATTTATGTCTACTGCTTTACTACTATTCCTACTCTTAGACATACTAACACACATACAAATTAACATGTTGTATATTACAATTTCATTACATACACATATGGCACACATGATGCACATGTTTCTTCACATACATACATATAAGAACTACACATATATATGTATTGTTTTTGATGGATTTACAACTAACAGAATTATATACACATAACAAATAATGTTTTTTTTTCTACTATGCATATATATATACAATAATGTTGCTGCCATTTTTTTTATCTATATATCTATACACGTACAGTCAAAACATGACGCACACTATTACATATATATATTACTTACAAACTGAATTTCACTTACACTATCATATACACAGATCACGTATACATATGATTGCATACATACTCGATCGATCAAACGAAACCTGAAACCGGATCGAGTGCGGAACCGTAACATGATGAACAACAAAGAGTAGCCGGATAAACACGTACCGAAATCGATTTGGGGTCTGATTGTACGATAATCAGAGATCAAAATTACTGTTACACCGGAGTTGCAGGTCCGACGGGTCTGTTTGGTGCTCCGAACATCAGCGAAGATGCGCGCAGTGAGGCGAAACGGGTCTGCTGCGATGCGGGGATGAAACCGACACAGCGTAACGATGGCGATGGTTCACGGTGAGGATGCGGCAGCTTTAGGGTTTGATGTGTGTTGTGTCTGCGCAAGGTGGGAGACGAGAGAGAGATCGACGGTTTAAGGGGGTGGGGGTTGGGTTTATAGTTTTTGTATTTCCACAAAAGGCCCTTGAACTTTAGTAACTTGTTTAATTGGTTTAGTGAGTTATAAACTAGTTTAATTATTTACCAAAAGAACCCTAAACTTACCTAATACTTAACGGAATTGTTAAAAGTAGTTAACGGTATTAACCTAAATTTACGGGTTGTCACAATTCTGGTGTTCGACTTTTATTTGTAAACACTTCATACATTTTTTTTCACATATGTAACAATCTCTTTTCATTCCTGGCCACCAGAATTGTTCCTTTTGTGTAATACATCTTATTGACTCCTGGATGTACAAGATACTTTGTCTTGTGAGCCTCTTCTAAAATCAACCTCCTTAATTTCACATTGCTTAGTATCCAGGCTCGGTTCTAATTTGAAGCAATTCATTGCTTCCCTTTTCTAATTTCTTTATTATGCTGATCATTTCTTCCTTCTTTAAATTTTCATCTTTAAGAGCTTCATTTTGAGCTATTTTTTTTACTTGATCAAATAGATCTACATGTACATTTATTCTTAGAGCTCATACGTCTCTCAGCTTAGCACATCTTTTCGACTTAAGGCATTGGCGACAACATTGGCTTTACCAAGATGGTATTGAAGATCAAAATCGTAGTCAGCTAAAGTTTCCATCCATGATCGTTGTCGCATGTTGAGCTCTTTCTGATGAAACAAATGTTTCAGACTTTTGTGATCTCAAAATACAGTAAACCGTGTTCCATAAAGGTAATGCCTACAACTTTTAATTGCAAATACTACAACACCCAATTCCAATTCATGTGCCGCATATCTTGCTTCATTTTCATTCAGTTGTATTGAAGCATAAGCAGTTACCTTATTATGTTGCATTAGTACACATGCTAAACCATTTGCAGATGCATCACAGTAGACTGCGAAATCATCATTACCTTCTAGTAATACAACGATATGTGCACTAGTTAACCTTTCTTTCAAAGTTTGAAATTCTTCATTCTGTTCAGGTCCTCAATTAAATGTTACTTTCTTTTGTGTAAGCTTGGTTAGTGGCTTAGCAATTTTTTGAGAAATCCTTAAAAAATCTCCTATAATATCCAGCTAATCCGAGAAATCTACGGATTTTTATAGCTGTCTTGGGGGATTCTCAATTCATAACTACTTCCGTTTTGGAAGGATCTACTTGATTTCTTATTCATTTATTACGTGTCCTAAAAATTGAACTTCTTTTAACCAAAATTCACACTTTGAGAACTTTGCATATAACTTTTATTTTCTTACAACCCTAAGATTATTCGAAGATGACCTTCATGTTCATTCTTAGTATGAGAGTATATCAAAATGTCATTTATAAAAACAATCACAAACTTATCTAGATACGGTCTACACACTTTGTTCGTCAAGTCCGTGAACACTGGTGGTGCATTAGTTAGATCAAATGACATCACTAAAAACTCATAGTGTCCATATCTGGTTCAAAAGTTGTTTTCGGAACATCCTCTTCTTGTACCTTTACTTGATGATAACCAGTCCGCAAGTCTATTTTTGAAAAGTAAATTGATCCTTGCAATTGGTCAAACAAATCATCAATTCTTGGTAGAGGATATAGATTCTTGATTGTTACCTTATTCAGATCTAAGTAATCAATGCACATTTGCATTGAGGCGTCTTTCTATTTCATGAGTATAATCGGAGATCTCCGTCGTAATGAGCTTGGTATTATGAAAACTTTACTTAAAAGATCTTATAACTACGTCATTAACTTGTTCGTTTCAGAAGGTGCCAAATGATACGGGGCCTTTGCGATTTAAGCCGCTCTTGGTATCAAGTCAACATGAAATTTAACTTGCCTATCTGGAGGTAATCCAAGTAAGTCCTCTGGAAACACATTAAGAAATTCAGCAACCACTGGTACATTTTCTATTTTTCTTTCCTTCTTGTTATTGATTAAGTATAACCAAAAGCCTTCATAGCCTTGGCGTAAACACTTTTCAGCTTTTACAATCGTCAAGGGTGAGTTTTGTTGGCTGATGTGGCATATCTCCATTGATTTTAGACTTTTGACTGTTTGGTGGTTCAATCTTTAACAACTTTTGTTCATAGGTAATATGTGCCTATGTTTGGACAACTAGTCAATTCCTAGAACTATATCAAACCCACCTAGTTTCATAGGTAATAGTTCTAAATAGATATTCTGATCATCTATCTTAAGATAAAAATCTTTAAGAACAACTTCAATCTTAATCTCTTGACTATTAGCAATTTTAATGCTATACAGTACAACTAACTTAGTTATCACACCATTTAATGAGGACTTAAAGGTGTTAGAAACAAAACTTCTATTTGCACCAAAATCAAATAATATATTGGCATAAGTGTAATCAACAGGGGACATTGTTAACACGTCATTATCCTTCTCTTCTTTTGTATTTTAGATATACTCGGCCATTAGTCTTTGAAGTGCCCACCCTTTTTTTCCTTTATTAGTTGCGGCAGTTATGGTTTCTTTTTGAACTTGAGGGAGTTTGCTTTAATGATTCATTCATGTCCACATCCAAAACATCTTCTAGTATATTTTAAACAGGCTTTGGTCAAATGACCTTCTACATTTCTCATATTTTGGAAAATTTCTTTCTCCAGAATAGACCTTCCTGAACTTGCTACAACTAAATCCAACTTTCTTTCTATCCCTTCTAAACTTACCACCATATTTTCCAGTCTTACGGTCATCTTGACCTCTCTTGCCTGCAATACCATTGTAGTTATCCGATTACTTCTTATCCAGATAATGTCTTTAGTTAATTGTGATGTTAATTCCACAACAGCTTGGAGAGTACTTAGTTTTGTTGTTCTCAGATCTCTCCTTTTTGGGGATAACACCCCAATGAAACGTCCAACTCTTTTGGACTTTTATCCAGCAAAATCAAGCAATAATCATATGAGTTCTATGAAGTGTTCAATATACTTTTTGTAATCAGTACCTTTCATTTCCCGATGAAGATACTCATGTTCCAACTGCTCAACTTCATGATGAGACATAAACTTTTCTAAATAAATCTTTCTTAAGTTACCCCATTTCACTTCATAGGCTTTTGTTCGTCCATATGTAGCTTGTATGCTTTTCCACCAAGTATAAGCAGGACCTTGAAAGATTAAGTGACAAACATTACCTTATCTTTATCTTTACCACCACTTATTTCAAGGGTTGTTTCAATCTCTTTAATCTACCAATGAGCTTTAGTAGATGTCTTCAGATGGTCGGTTTTAAAGTCAAACGCTTTCTTGGCCCTTGGAGCAATTATTTTTCGCATTTCAAGGTTGCTTGCCTTCTTCATGAACATCTTTTGCTACACTAGTGAGGATGTCAGGCGTTATTGGAGTAATCATGACAGTGATCTTTTATTGCAGTTCAACATGTCATTTAGCTTCTCTTATCTTTGTAGATGTTGAGGGAGGGTATTTCTGAACTAAAGATGGAACTATCTATAAGCATAAACAGTTATGAGATTTTCCATTAGTACTTTAAGATGGACTATCTTGAGTCGCATTCGCAACTGTCATGTTGCCTTTATCTTTTACCCATTATACATTTCTTGAATTAACATGAAGTGCTCATCTCCTATTTTCTTCGCATTTCCTAACAAGGTCTCTACGTTAGTTCACACAACTAATGAGTATCAGTATGTTCACACAAAGATAAATCGACAATTACGTTGATCAGGTGTACTTGTCTCATTGTCTCAAGTGATCACACTAATAATCACCCATTATGATTCCTAACAGTTCCTAAAGCTTTTCTTATCTTAAGTGGTCTTTGAGTCTATCAGGTTAGAGCTTAAGGATCTATATGACCCTTAATTCGCAAAAACCTATGGCTCTGATACCAACCTGTCACACCCCACTCCCAGGGTATGACGTGTCGTATCATAACTGGCCATTTATAATACTATAATAAATACAAATACAGCGGAAGTCTTTATACAAGACCACTAAATACAGACCGCATTCGGACTTAACAGTCTTTACATAAAAACAGACACTTGAACAAAAGTGATGTCATCAAAACATCATCAAACTAGAGTCACTGCTCCCAGGCGTCTGATATGGTCTCTATCTCCTATAAGGAGATTATTTCTTTATTATAACCAGCTAAGTCTCCCGACCCAGCTAAACCTGCACCTGTATCATGAGCTAAGAGACGTCAACAACAATGTTGTTGGTGAGTCATAACCATATATAAAACCTTCATCATAAGTACACACATACATGTTATTTCCATGTAAATTAAATAAATTAATTAATTAATCATAATACAAGTCAACTCTTCACTCCACGCTCGACGTGGCAGTGCCTGTTAACATATATGCCACTAGAGGTATAACAATAGGGATGGCAATCAAACCCGTACCCGGTGGGGAAACTCGAAACCCTAGACATTTGGGACGGGTACGGGGTCGGGTAAACGGGTATGGGGTCGGGTATGGGATTAAAAAATAAAAATTTCGTGGGTATGGGACGGGCAGGGGATTGCTTGTTATACCCGTTTACCCGACCCGATTACCCGATTAGTCATACCCGTTTACCCGTTAACATACCCAAAAATAAGTTAATATTTTTATTATATATTATGTTTGCTTACTTATTTTCATTTTATGTTAGTTAAATATATCATTAACTAATATATATATATATATATATATTACGTCTCACGTTTTATAATTCTAATTTCTTTATCAACTATGGTATTATTAAATATGATGTAATGGTAATTTGATGTGTCATTTGATTTTCATATTATGATGCAATTTATATACCCGACGGGTATGCCCGACGGGTAAGTTTTATGTTATTAATGGGTATACCCGATTACCCGCGGGTATGCCCGATACCCGACGGGTAAATACCCGACATATACCCGACGGGTATGGGGGCGGGTATGGGACACCCATTTCTAAACGGGTACGGGTATGGGATTACATATACCCGTCCCATACCCGCCCCGTTGCCATCCCTATATAACAAGGCATCGGGACTAACTCCCGCATAAATAGCCCTCAGGGCTAACATAATGACCATCGTGGTCTAACAGGCCCTCAAGACCTAACATATGTGCCATACCTGACTAGTGAGACTTTCTACTTAGATGGATCCAACTAAGCGCATATACATCCCGAGGTAAACATCATTGGTTCCTCAAGGACCTTACCTTAATGACTTGTCCTGTGGTGTAACATATGTCCCTCTTGGACTTGCCCTTCATGGGCTGGTTCCTCGAGAACCCACCACGTGATTAACACAACCATGAGTCGGACGAACCTGTACTATGGCATGTCTCTCACCAGGAATATAATTAATTTCACATCAAACATATACATAAATCATCTTCATTCATAAAGCGTACATATATATAAAAACGCTTTCAGTCATATAGCATATTTCATAGCTCAGATACAGCCCCAAAGCATAAAAACATATATAAAAGAGAGGGCGGTTAGACTCACCTTAATTGAAATTTATGAGTTTACACATATTCAAATCGATCTGTACTTCTTCTAGTAATATTGAAAAAGGTAATATAAACTTTGAGAACTTAAGAGAATCATAAAAGATTGGATGCTACTAAAATGGGAAGAAGCTTGTTCATTTCTATTATTAATTTGGCCAACAATCTTAAGTCGGTATTGTTTGATTTATTGGTCACGTATACTATACGAAACAAATTATATATCTTTACATTATTATATACTATAATATCATTGTAATTCATTATAGCCTAAATGTTGTTTTTCTTTTATAACTTCAAAATATAACATTTATAAAAAATATAAATATGTTATTAGAACGAGCTCATCATTATATACGTGTTGACCAAAGTTTCATTAAAAACAGAGCATGGTTGATTATTATATATGTATTTTATTATAATTAGACGGTCTCCTAAAATAATAGTACTCATCTAAACGTTTGATATTTCTAATTGCCACGTTACCCATTAACTACTCGTATGACAATATGTAAAGTATAACTCTCGTACTTATTATGTATAAAATTATTACTTTAATTTGCGGGGTGTTACAGAAAAGATGCGGATATTTAGCTTCCATTTGGTCCTCACGTTCCCATGTAAACTCCGGCCCAATGCTTCATGTCCCAACGAACTTTGACTATCGGTATCCGACTACGCTTGATCTGCTTTACTTCACGGTCCAAAATTTCCAATGGTCGTTCAATAAACTACAAAGATTCATCTATTTGGACTTCATCAAGAGGCACAATGAGATTTTCATCGGATAGACACTTTTTAAAATTAGAAACATGGAAAACAGGATGAAACAAATAAAGTAACTTTATGTATAGTTAGGTGAATTAGACGCAATTAGTAAATAAGTAAATATGTCGAGTGATATTTAAAATGAATAAATTTGGCCCAACTCTACAAGTTGTCCATAACATTACACTTTCGATCATAAATGTAGTTACGTTATTTAGCACCTCCGATTTGAACAAGGATAGCTTAGTCTCGAGAAGTTGAATTAGATTATACCAACTTAAGCACTGGATGATGATGAAGACAAATGCGAATATGCGAAAACAATTGTTTAATTTTGATTTCTACATGATAGTAAATGATTTCCGATTTCTGCATATGTTGAATTAGTAATCAATTGTTATTTTTTTGAACAACTTAGAATATAGTTTATCTTACTCAATGATATACAGAAGGTATTAATATATGAATAAAATACTTAGAATAGCACAAACCTCATAGATCGCAACAACGCTTTATTTGACAGTTTGATAGAAACATTTATATTTAGGTAGTACCAGCAGCGTATCCAACATGCCCTTGTCATACCACATTGTCGCATTGTCCTCAAACATACGAAAAAACTTACTATGGTTTCCATGAACCAACTTTAATAATTCTGTGTGCACCCATAATTACATCAACTTTTGCATCCTTATAATTCAACTAATTTTAACTTCTATTTAAAAAAAAATGATTTATGAAGTCGATTGTTAAAATGCTTATATGCACCCACATTACTTGTACACAAACGCACATTGTGGGTGCATATATGCATTCTAACAAACAACTTCACGAATCATATTTTTTTAAATAGATGTTTAAATTAGTTGAATTATAAGCATTTTGGTCAATTTATGTTACAAAAAAGTTCAACATTGTGCCTTCTTTTATAATTTGTTAAAGTTAGTACTTTTTGTACTCAAGTTAAGATGTATTTTCATTTGAGAGTACCTCTCTCTCTAGATATATTATATATATATATATATATATATATATATATTATCTTACAAACTACTAAAACCAAAAGGTTATTTTATGTATTATTATTATTGAGTTCATGAAAACTAGATGCATAGAATCTCATTAGTGGCGATATGTATATGTGAAACATTTTAGTTCAACGAGCTTAATAATAATTGTGTAATAAGTTCACATTGAGATTTGGGAAATGAGTTTATGAGGAGATAACACATGACGCGATTTGGTAAAAAACTGTAAATAAAAGATTTCCAATTTTATGAAACTTTTTTTCTTTTTTTTTTTTCTCTCTGTCTTGCAAACGAATCATAAAGCCATTGTAACACTAAACAGAATTAGTAGAAACCAATAATGAAGAATCTGAAACTATATATCATTTTATAACAAACTAGTTTAATGCCCGCGCTACGCTCGGGAACATAACATTTAAGTGATGTTTTTAAGGATATTCATGAACGTTCCAATAAGTTTTGAAACAAAACCGTGGTAAACCGAAACACGAAATATATTTTTAAAAATTAAATTTTTAGTATAGCAATATTATACTCAAATTAAAGAAAATAAAATGCTCAGTTTTATGGTGTAGTTTATTTTTTTTTAAAAATCCATATAAAAAAGTTATGTATATTTATAAAACACTGAGGTCTTTAATTGTATATTATTATTAATTTTATTCATAAGTTTCATTTTCACACCCTATCAAATATAAACCGACTCATATACACCCCTTGTAGTAGAGGGTTAAAGTATAAATACTTTTAAATTTATCAGAATTCTCCAAAATATTAGAGGACCAAAAAAGTAATTAGTTTTATTATAATATATTTTATATACATATTTTAAATAAAAAATCATTATTATGAGATAAACTCTCAAATGATGCCACATAAGCCAAAAGCTTTAAAATGGTGCCACATAAGCTTTTTTGGTTTTGCTATATTATATAAAGATACATGTAAACAATAAAACTAAAATAAATCTTTAAAAGAAACTCATCTATTTGATCATTAAAGTTAAATCTAACGTTTTAGCCTTTAGGAACTAACTTAGATGATGCAAGAAAGAACGAATTAAAATCCCTTTGAATACCTCCAAATAGCAAATGTGTGTAAGACGCCTATCTCTATTAGAAATCGATCCCGATAACTAAAGTAAAAGCCAAATAATAGCTCCTTGCAAACTCGCGATTACACAATTGAACATAAACCCTCATACAAATAGGTTGGAAAACTAAATCGATAACGAAATTAGTAACTATGCGTGCTTAGTTAAGATAATATACACATATGTAAACTAATAAACTAAGTATGAGAGATTGTGTTTTGATTGAAGTATAACTGGTACTTTGTTACCCCACGTCCAAAGTATAAATATTCTGTAAGCCCCCGAGATATGCATCATCATGTCTTAGCATTTGTCTTTCCCATCTATCATTATTTATTAGAAGAATGTAGTACGTATGTGTACGTGCTACCAAACCCAATCAACCATTACACCTATATATAGTACTAACTTAATGCACGTCTTATGCTCGATAACATAACACCCAGGTGATGCTTTTAAGGATATTTATAATAATTAGATTTTAGAGAAAACAGTCCATCCAGAGCACAACATTTGTTAAAAAATCTGATATTATACTAAAAGAAAAGTGAATTAAGTGCTGGATTCTATCGTGTACTTTTAAAAAACAATGATGCGGTATAAAAAGGTTATATGCACATAAAAAAAGTGGGAGTATTTAACTGTAACTATTAGTAACTTTATCCAAAAGTTTAATTTTTATAACATATTTAATATTTACACTTAGAAAATTATTTTTCTATAAGATAAAATAGATAGTATGAGTGGAGTTATACTACAAAGTCCAATTTTCCTAAAAAGTCTAAGAAGCCATGAGATGATGACATGTGGCACTCCCTTAAAATTAGAAGGAAGAGTAAAGATGGTAATATCTCTATATTTTAAGTTTCATCCCATTTTTTTAAACGTCCATAACTTTTACATACGATATTATTTTTTTTAAAAAATTGCACCATAAAAACGAGCATTTTCTTATCTTTAAAACGCGTATAATATTCATATATAAAAAACAAAAAAAAATTCACGTTTTTCAGCTCATTGTGTTATTTGTCAAGTCATTGTGTTATTTATTCATGTCATTGTGTCATAACTTATAACACAATAACCTAATGAAATAACACAATGATCTGAAATAACACAATGACCTGATGAAAATATAACACAATTACCTGATGAAAATATAACACAATGACCTGATGAAATATAACACAACGACCTGACGAAAATATAACACGACCTGATGAAAATATAACACAACGACCTGATGAAAATATAATACAACGACCTGATGAAAATTTAACACAACGACCTGATGAAAATATAACACAATGACCTGATGAAAATATAACACAATTACCTGATGAAATTATAACACAACGACCTGACGAAAATATAACACAACGACCTGACGAAAATATAACACAAAGACCTGATGAAAATATAACACAACGACCTGATGAAAATTTAACACAACGACCTGATGAAAATATAACACAACGACCTGATGAAAATATAACACAACGACCTGATTAAAATTTAACACAACGACCTAATGAAAATATAACACAACGACCTGATGAAAAATATAACACAATGTCTTGACTAATATAACACAATGAGCTGAAAAATATAACACAATGACCTAACGAATATAACACAATGAGCTGAAACTTCAAAAAAAAATTCGTTTTTTATATATCAATATTATATGCGTTTTGAAGATAAAAAAAACGCTCGTTTTTTTGGTGTAATTTTTATTAAAAAGTATTGCGTATGTAAAAGTTATGGACGTTTAAAAAAGAGGGTGGAATTTGAAAATAAGACAAGACTAATATACCCTTAGCCTACCATTTAAAGTTCTAACTATTTACCATTATGCCACCTTGTGTTTATGAGCCATTGATCTTCATTTAATATTAGATCTAATGGTCTAAATTTCTTCTTAGACTTTCTAGGAAATGAAGACTTTGTATTTGAACCTAATTCTAGATAGTATAGTCTAAATGAGTAGATGACACATGACGCGATTTGCTTAAAAACTGTATATATATTAACTAGTTTAGTGTCCGCGCTACGCTCGGGAACACAACATTCAAGTGATGTTTTTAAGGATATTCGTGAATTTTCCAATCAGTTTTGAGACAAAACCGTGGTAAACCGAAACACATTATATATTTTTAAAAATTATATTTTTAGTATAGCAATATTATACTCAAATTAAAGAGAATAAAGTGCTTAGTTTTATGATGTTGTTTATTTAAAAAAAATCGTATAAAAATGTTATGTATATTTATAAAACACTAAGGTCTTTAATTGTATGTATTTATTAACTTTATCCATAAGTTTTATTTTTAAATCTTATCAAATATAAATCGACTAATGTACACCCCTTATAGTATAGGGTTAAAAATATAAATTTTCTTAAATTTTTCAGAATTCTCCAAAATATTAGGGGACCAAAAATGTAATTAGTTTTATTATAATATATTTTATATACATATATAATTAAAAAATTATTATTTTGAGATAATTACTCGAATGATGCCACATAAGCCAGAACCTTTAAAAAGATGCCACATAAGCTATTTTGGTTTTGCTATCTACCTATTCTAATAATTGAGTAACACATCCACATGTCACCATTTTAACTACTCCACATAGGATTTTGCTTAGGTGTCATGTTCTAAATTAATTTGATGGAGAATTTTTAGACGGGTCATGGTATGCTCCATATTCGAAATAACCCGATATGTTTAAATTAAAAGTTCACAAATTATCATCAATTATTTCCTAACCCGATATGTTCAAATACAAAATTTACCAATTATTATGATCTATATCTTAACCCGATATGTACCAAGTATCATGAATTATCTCCTAACTTGATATGTTCAAATAAAAAAATTATCAATTATTATGATTTATCCTAACCCGATATGTTCAAATTAAAATTTTACCAATTATCATTAATTATCTCATAACTCGATATGTTCAAATAAAAAAATTAACAATTATCATAAATTATCTCCTAAACCGATATATTCCAATAAAAATTTACCAACTATTATAAATCATATTCTTTATTGTAACATATGATTTTTTATATGAATATATTTGTAAATATCCAAATCGATTTAATAAGAGATATGTTAGAAATAAATTTGATATGTAAATTCAGTTAAAACCTATAAAACTAAAATCCGTGTAGTACACGGGTACTAATCTAGTATTATATAAAGAAGATATAGAGAAGATTAAAAATTCAATTTAAAATTTCTTATCTTATTATTATTATTATTTTTTAATAATAATATTTTAAAAAAATGCTTGCTTAACTTCAAATTAAAAACCTAATTTAAAAGACGCTTTATTTAGAATGCCAGGTGACATAAAATATTTCCATTATTATGATAGTTTTTTTCTTTTTTTTTTTCTCTGTCTTGCAAACGAATTTTAAAGCCATTGTAACACTAACATAATTAGTAGAAAACAATATTAAAGATTTCATGTACAAAATGTGATTTTGGTACAAAGTGTAAGAAAGATTTATAGTTATTAGATCTACTTTTAATGGTTAAAGATCAAGTTGTAAATAAATCAATTGGTGGAGGGTTATTTTTGTCATAGCCACTTTTGTTGACTTTTTCTTTCTCCACATGCAAGACACATGTCAATTCCTCCACTTTTTTTAAATGATAATAACTTTTACATACGACATTATTTTTTAATCAAAATTACACAAAAAAACAAGCGTTTTTTTATCTTCGAAACGCGTATATTATTGATATATAAAAAACAAAAAAAATTTCATGTATTTTTTGCTCCTGTATAATATCATGTTATTGTGTTATATTTTAGCTTGTGTAATACCATGTTTTTTTTCAGCTCATTGTGTAATATTTTAGCTTATGTCATTGTGTAATACCACAAAATATAATACAATGATCTAGCAAGATATAAATTAATACCAACTTTGACAAAATTATCCTTAGTAAAATACACAATATAACATAATGATCTCTTGAAATTCATATTCAAACATACAACCTTATTTGACACAAGGGTGAATTTATCATACAAAGTGTTAAAATGGTACAAAGTGTGAAAATGACACAATGATTAAAAATTCATAACTAGGCGTTTTCATTGTGTCTTTTATAAATTTTTTACACAATGAAAGTAAAAAAAAAGACACAACGAAAACGTTAATTTTTAAAATTTTTCGTTTATTCTTTTTATGAAGTAGGACGACGTGAGAAACAAGGTCTCCGAAACACTTTTTTGAAATTCAATTTATATTGTGAGTTATAATATTTTTTTTAGTGTGTCATTGTGTCTTTTTTTACCATTGTATCTTTCTCACACTTTGTACCAAAAAAACAATTTTGTATATGCACATTTCTCTTGATACAATGATGTGACACCCCGCCCGACGGCGGAAAACACCGGGCGCGTCAAGTGAATTGGATATCAATAGTACAAAGCACATAGCACACTAAAAGCGTATTTTAATATCATTAAAGCAGTAATTGTTGTGACATAAATGATGAATAAATAATCATAAATTCGAAAATAAAGACCAGCAGTCAAAGTAATTTATTGTTCAATTATTCTAAGTCCAATAGGCATCCTATGTCTTGAAGGCATAAAACGCTCAAACACCACCTAAAATATGTAAAAAATAAAGTTAGCTATTTAAAACTAGTGAGTAAACCACAATTGATACATAATAATATAGAAATCCGAGATCATCATAATATGCTGCGCAATCTTACATGCATAGCTATTTCATATCATTCTCGACCATGACACCTTGAACACACATTGAACACACATTGAACACCATCATTGTATAGCAACTTGTAATCATTTGTCATGAGGAACCAACTCATGTGATTAATTAAAGATAACCATTCTAGCAATCGTCATGTAACCGTCTCGATATAATAGTTATCAATAATTAATTTAGCAACTTAGGGACAGTGCATAACAACATAGCATAGCAACTTGTATCATCGTATAACAACTTGTAACATAGTAACTTGTAACATTGAAATTGAATGGCCGGGTTTAAATCACCTATTTTGAAATGCATATAGGTGGGTTTGTCAAACCATTAGTGCTAACATTGTACCGGTGGGATTACTAAGTAACAATACTACTTTAAACTACTACATAAGGATTGCATCTTGCCTGGAACAAGACTAACATATTTTATGATCTCTTTTGGAAACAAATAGAGAACTGAAAACATTGTATACTAATTGAACATATTTCAGCCTCAAAAGTAAAAGTAAAAAGGAGAGTGATTTTACTCACCTTGAAAAATAGATAACCGAAATAGAAACGCAACAATAACGAACCGAGGGTTGCCCAAATATTAGTATCACCTAATTAATTGGGAAAAATCCTAACTTAGAAATGAAACGTACAATAATATAGCAACAAGAATCAAAACCAGAAAATCTAGGGTTTCATATTTGGGATTTTAGGGTTTTAAATTACGAATTGGAAATTAGGGTTTTAAAATACAATTTCGGAATTAGGGTTTTAAAATGCAAGTTTGGGAATTAGGCTTTTAAAATACAAATTGGGATTTTGGTACGAAATGTAATAGTATTTCCGTAGTCGAATATAAATATTTTTATAAGAAGCCATTTTTTTATTGAAATAATATTTGTAATATATACTTCTAAATATGTAACATTATTATTTGTATATATGTATTTAAAACTTATATGTTTTAAGCTTTAACATAATATTTAACTAAAAATATATTATTTAGAAAATATAGATTTATGTTTAAAATGTGTAAAAATAAGAAAGCTAAAGAAAAGTGGTTGTGGGACTCGAACCCACGACCTAATTGTCTACAACACAAGAACAAACCAGCAGACCCGTTCTTACTTTTGTTAATTAATATGTTCTTAAATTCTTTTATCTTTTATTTACCAACAACACCCATATCAATACAAGCCCTAGAAACTAAAATCACCCAATTCATATAATCCTGTTAACCAAATCCAAAACAAACATAAGGCTTTTAATCCCCATGAAATCGTGATCATTTTGGTATAAAGACTTACTTGTTGGTGAAGAATTGATACGGATTTGAATACGAACAAGAACCGACTGTTTTGGTGTAAAAATCGTGAATCTGGAACGATATGAGATCAAATTGATGATTTAGATAGATGTAGATAATTAGTAGTATCAAAAGGAATACAAAAACTACCTGTATTGGTGCTCCGAAGGTGTAGAACACCTATGTCGCCCGAATTATATTTTGAAGTGTTTGGTTCCGAAATTTCAGAGAAAAATAGAGATGATTTGGTGTTTGGAAAATGTTATTCGGTTGATTAGGATTGAAAAGGAATGGTTTAATCGAAGATTGAGGGTCTATATACAGAATGATATTTTTTTGGGTTGAAAACACGAAATTAATCCGAGTTAATTGAGATGTAATACGCGTTTTTTGGTTATCAAAAGTTTCGAAAACAAAGCAATAGTAGTTTAGGAAAGTTTCGATTGAGTTTAAAGTGGTAATTACGCGTGATTTTTAAGTCGCCGGAGATGGGGCATGGCCGGAAAAGAGTGCTGGCCGGATTTGCGTGAAAGAGTATGGTCCCTTGTGGTTTCGGTTTTGCTTAAAATTGATTGAAAACTTTTAATTATAGTTTCAAAAGTTATAACATTGGCCAAAAGTTAGTTTTATATGATATATTAACTAACAAACTTAACTAAATAAATTATAACGTTTATAGAAGTAACGTTTTTATAGTTTTAGTTCGTTTAAGTCGTTGAGAGACTATTTCGAGGTTTAGGAGCATTTTTGTTTGACAATTTTTTTTATAGTTTTCTTTTACGAACTATATATATATATATATATATATATATATATATATTTACATATATTTTGAGATTCATTATTACAAATAATAATTATTTGATACCCGTGGATATGTTGTGATGTGAATACGGTCGATTTAAATAACGTAAGATTCAATATATTTATTCATAATTATATTGAACATTACAATTTAAAATACAAGTACATTAAAGATAGACATCTTCGGGTTCGAGTCGGGCATTCGGGTTCGGGTTCGGGGCAGATGTCATAAATGATACTTTATTAACACACGATATAACACTATGATCTACTAAAATATATACATTAACAATTTGCAGTTACGTGTAGTATTCATAACTCACAAAAAAGACACAATGATTCAAAAAAGACAAAATTGAGGATAAAAAACTCATAATTCACAAAAAATATTTCGAAGACCTTGTTCCTCATGTCGCCCTTCTTTATAAAAAAAATAAACGAAAAAGTAAAAAAATGAACGTTTTCATTGTGTTTTTTATAAACTTTTTACACAACAAAAGACACAATGAAAGTAAAAAAAAAGACATTATGAAAAAGTTAATTTTTTTTAATTTTTCGTTTATTCTTTTTATGAAGGAGGACGACGTGGGAAACAAGACATCCGAAACACTTTTTTGAAATTCGATTTATATTGTGAGTTTTTCTAGTATGTCATTGTGTCTTTTTTTACCATTATGTCTTTCTTACACTTTGTATCATAAAAATGATTTTGTATATGAACATTTCTCTTGACACAATAATATTATATTAACACACAATATAACACTGCGATCTACTAAAGTATATACATTAACAATTTGCAGTTACGTGTAGTATTCATAACTTACAAAAAAGACACAATGATTCAAAAAAGACACAATGGATGATTAAAAAATTTCATAACTCACAAAAAATGCTTCGGAGACCTTGTTCCCCAAGTCGTCATCCTTCATAAAAAAATAAACGAAAAAATAAAAAAAATTACGTTTCATTGTGTCTTTTATAAATTTTTGAGACAACAAAAGACACAATGAAAGTAAAAAAAAGACACAATGAAAAAGTTTATTTTTTTTATTTTTTGATTATTCGTTTATTCTTTTTATGAAGGAGGACGACGTGAAAAACAAGGTCTCTGAAATCATTTTTTGAAATTCTATTTATATTGTGAGTTATAATATTTTTTTATTTTTCATTGTGTCTTTTTTTACCATTGTGTCTTTCTCACACTTTGTACCAAAAAAAAGATTTTATATATGAATATTTCTCTTGACACAATGATATATACTTTATTAACACACGATAACACTACAATATACTAAAATATGTACATTAACAATTAGCAGTTACGTGTAGTATTCAAACAAAGAATCAAATTGATACAATGATAATTTTTTAACACACAATATGATACAATGATATACGCAATGATATAATAACACACAATGACCTGACAGTGAGCTAAAAAACATGGTATTGCACAAGTTATAATATAACACAATGACATGATATGACACAATGAGCTGAAAAAACATGGTTTTACACAACTTATAATATAACACAATGAGCTGAAAAATCTGAAAACGCTTGTTTTTTTGGTGTAATTTTTATAAAAAAATAACATCGTATAAAATTTATTAACGTTTCAAAAAAGTGGGGGAATTAACATGTGCCTTGCATGTGGACAGAGAAACTCAACAGAAGTGGCTATAACAAAAATATCCCTCCACCAACATGTATTACCACAACTTGATCTCAACCATTAAAAATTAATCTAATGGTTGAACAAGAATACATGTATTACCACAACATGTATTACCAACCTGCTTTTATGTAGAACACGAATACCATAAATATTCTTCTCCATGATACGCCTCTTCGAGTACCAAGTTTTCACGAGTGCAGCAAGCATTGACTTGACGAAAGAAGGTAATTATGACAAGATGGAAAAGGTTAAATGTTTAAATAAATGGTTTAGCACCATCAGAGAACGCGGAGGGGGGAGTACGTTCTCCTAATCCTTCATTCTTTAAACACCCGAAGAATATATAGTCCAATTATCAGATATTGACGATCATGAATAACAAAGGGTTGATCATAGCCCACCGGGTTATCGACGAACCCTAGACGACGCTTCACGGATCATGAAAATGATTCCATAATATAATGGTAATGGGAATGAGAATTAGAATTAAAATCAAGATTAGAAATAAAGTCTACTGTTAAGGCGTAATAAAATAGTATTAGGGAGTCTGCCTAAGGAAACAAGTATAAGGAATCACATATAAGGTAGCACGTATAGTAACACGTATGAGACTAATCTAATTTAACTAATGTGCAGTGTGAGTGTGTAACTAATGCAATGCCTAGTAATAGTCTAGATGCAAATGCTAGTTTCCTATAACTTATGGCTCTGATACCAATCTGTCACAACGTCAATTTTCTACAAACGGGGTATCCGTTAGGCGTGTGACATACCAGGATCTCAAGCCATTAGTTACAGTAACACTGACTCAATATTTTTAACAAAAGTTTAACTTAGACGTTAACCCAAAGTTCAGGGTATAAAAATGTAAGTTTTCAAAGTTTAGCAGAAGATATCAAACAAACAGATTATTTAAATAAACTTGTGCTCAACAGTTTAGCACAAAACCAATAAAACGTGTGCTCAATAGTCTAGCACAATACCAGTATAAAACATGTGCTCAATAGTCTAGCACGATACCAGTATAAAACCTGTGCTCAATAGTCTAGCACAAAACCGGCATTTATATTCATTAAAACCAACAATGTAAATAACTGCTCAAAATAAAATAAAACGACTCATGCATGATATGTCCTACGTACACAACTCCTAGCCACATGAGAAAACATACTAAAAATGGTCAACACATGGTTGGTGAGCTCAATGAGATATTTAACAAAAGTATTTAAATATAAAAAAACAGTTTAACTGATAAATTTCATTTGTTATTCTGGTTTGCATGACCACCTCGCTTACTACATGAGCACGTTGAGATTAAACTGAACATTGTGTTGTTTGCCTTACTGCCATCAAACTAGATGACCAAAAGTTCCAAGGACAATCTGCACCACCTGGAACCCTACCAGCGTGATGGGGTCTGCCGAACCCGGTAGTACTACTCAAATTTCCCCATTATACCCACTGTATATTAATAATCTCAACTAAAGGAAAGGACTTTTGTTGGAACGTTTATGCTCAAGTAAAATAAGCCATTAGACAATAGAAATTAGTTTATCAAACAGTTGCCCGAAGGCCCTGCCCGAAGGCATAAAACGCAGCCCAAGGCCGTATAAAATCTTGCCTGAAGGCCTTACCCGAAGGTATAAAAATGCAGCCCAAGGCCGTATAAAATGGTTTTGTATGTTTTCTTCCCGAAAGGATTTATAGCGGGCAAAGAGACTCACCTTTGAAGCGCATAGTAAATTTAACAGCAAAGCTGCAACAAAAGAACCTAGACCGTCTTACGACTTGCTTAATAATCACTTACTAGTTATTAACTATAGCATCTGCTAGGGTTTAGCTTGTTCGGTTCGGTTTCCCCCAGATATATAGTTTATCAAGTAATTGCTACACATGTATCACGTATTTTGATTGCACACTACTCACATAAATTCTCATGCTATGTAACTCACACATATTATACCTATTTACTGTACCTCCATAATTCACACATTTAAATTTCATACATACACGCATAACCTATACACTGTCATATATACACATACCCATAACATGTATCTCTATACATCATTCATGGTGTCAATATTTCATGTTACTACATATATTCCATTCCACTTAATAACACATACGTTCATACACACATCTCTTATGCATTTACAAACCCGAACTCGGTAAAAATCCGCATACATGCAATTTAGTTGTTGCCACCACACATGGATATAAGACGTGCATACACTATTTCACATTCGTTTGTTGCAATTAATACATATACATATATACATGATTACGCAACACATAGATACATGTTATAGTCATACTTATAACCTACTGTTGTCATTCATTTTTTTTAACACATACATAATGCGCATACCATATATGCATTTAATGCTATTATTTTCCTACTACCATGAATATATATATATATATATATATATACATATACATTGATAGATACAACACACATTGATATATATATATACATCATATACGAACTGAAACTCTGGTACACATACTTATGCTGCCATACACACCGATCATATAGACATACTACATCATAAATACTCGATCGACTAAACCGAACACAACTCATGTCACGTAACGAAACCGAACACGAAACCTGGAACCCTAAATCCAAAGGAAACTGTGATTCGAAATTTACCGGAGAGAGACATGCGATCGGAGATGGATGAAAATGACTGTTGTTTTCTTGCTGGTACACGACCACAATTGCAGGCGAAACAGGGGGCGACAGCTATCCTGGTTCGATCATAGTAGTGAGAGAGAGAGACGGATGATGGTGGCTGGATTACTAAGGCTGTTGTGGCTGCAGTGGCGACGGTGCGTGGTGCCAGTTTGCGATTGTCTGGCAAAGGTGACGGAAAGAGCACGATGATGATGACTAAGAAAGTGAGCGGCGGCTTTGCTAGGGTTGTGTCTGCTTCAATATTAAAAGAGAGACGAGGAAGACGAGTGGGGGTTTAATAACATAACTTTCAATAAATTGAAATTTGATCCCTCTATTATTATAATTTATTTAGCGGTAAACAAAGTTAAAAAAAATAATTTTCGTTAACTACAAAACGAACCTAAACTTTTATAAAACTTAACGGAATAGTTAAACTATAGTTAATGATGTTAATCAGAAGTTGCGAGTTGTCACAAATTTCCATCAATCAGACACTTAATTTTTTTTTATTACTGTATGGATGGGTCACTGTTGATACGGGTCAACTGTTGGGACGGGTAAATTGTTGAGTCGGGTCACTGTTTGGACGTGTCACCAACTTGGGACGACTGAATAGTGATGCGTCTGAATGAACTTGTGAAATCTTGACACGGCTGAAAAAGTTCACTCGGCTGACACTGTTTGGACGTGTCAACTTTGATGAAACGACTGAGACGTGTCAAAACACTATTTAGTCGTGTCAGGCACAAAATGAGTCGTGTCAAAGACTATTTGGTAGTGTGAGACACTATTGACACGCGTCAACACATTTCAGATGGATCAACTTAGTTGTTTCAGCACTTAGGAAAATTTCCTTCAATCAGACACTCAATTTTTTTTTACTGTTTGGACCGGTCACTGTTGAAACGGGTCAACTGTTGGGACGGGTTAACTGTTGAGTCGGGTCACTGTTTGGACGTGTCAACTGTTTGGACGGGTCACCAACTTGGGAGGACTGAACAGTGATGCGTCTGAATGAACTTTTGAAATCTAGACACGGCTGAAAAGTTCACACGGCTGAATAGTAAATGACATTATTTGGACGTGTCAACTTTGATGAAACGACTAAAACGTGTCAAAACACTGTTTAGTCGTGTCATGCACAAACTGAGTCGTGTCAAAGACTATTTGGTCGTGCGAGACACTATTGAGACGTGTCAACACATTTTAGACGGGTCAACTTAGTTGTTTTAGCACTTAGGAATATTTCCTTCAATCAAACACTCAATTTTTTAAATTTTTTATTTTACTGTTTGGACGGGTCACTGTTGAGTCGGGTTACTGTTTGGACGTGTCAACTGTTTGGACGGGTCTTCAACTTGGGACGACTGAACAGTGATGCTTCTGAATAACTTGTGACATCTTGACACGGCTGAAAAGTTCACACGGTTGAACAGTATATGACACTGTTTGGACGCGTCAATTTTGGTGAAACGACTGAGACGTGTCAAAACACTGTTTAGTCGTGTCATGCACAAACTTAGTCATGTCAAAGACTATTTGGTCGTGTAAGACACTATTGAGACGTGTCAACACATTTCAGACAAGTAAACTTAGTTGTTTCAGCACTTAGGAAATTTTCCTTCAATCAGACATTCAATTTTTTTTGTTTATTACTGTTTGGACGGGTCACTATTGATACGGGTCAACTACTGGGACGGGTCAACTGTTGAGTCGGGACATAGTTTGGACGTGTCAACTGTTTGGACGGGTCACCAACTTAAGACGACTGAAAAGTGATGCGTCTGAATGAACTTGTGAAATCTTGACACGGCTGAAAAAGTTCACACGGCTGAACAATAAATGACACTGTTTGGACGTGTCAACTTTGACGAAACGATTGAGACGTGTCAAAACACTGTTTAGTCGTATCAGGCACAAACTAAGTCGTGTCAAAGACTATTTGGTCGTGTGAGACACTATTGAGACGTGTCAACACATTTCAGACGGGTCAACTTAGTTGTTTCAGCACTTAGGAAAATTTCCTTCAATCAGACACTCAATTTTTTTTTAATTTTTTTAAAATTTGTTATTTTACCGTTTGGACAGGTCACTGTTAAGACGGGTCATCTGTTGAGTCGGGTTACTGTTTGGACGTGTCAACTGTTTGGACGGGTCTCCAACTTGGGACGACTAAACAGTGTTGCTTCAGAATAACTTGTGAAATCTTGACACGGCTGAAAAGTTCACACAACTAAATAGTATATGACACTGTTTGGACGCGTCAACTTTTATGAAACGACTGAGACGTGTCAAAACACTGTTTAGTCGTGTCAGGCACAAACTGAGTCATGTCAAAGACTATTTGGTCGTGTGAGACACTATTGAGACGTGTCAACACATTTCAGACAAGTCAAGTTAGTTGTTTCAGCACTTAGGAAAATTTCCTTCAATAAGACATTCAGTTTTTTTTACTTTTTTTACTGTTAGGACGGGTCACTATTGAGATGGGTCAACTGTTGGGACGGGTCAACTGTTGAGTCGGGACATAGTTTGGACGTGTCAACTGTTTGGACGGGTCACCAACTTGGGACGACTGAACTGTGATGCGTCTGAATGAACTTGTGAAATCTTGACACGGTTGAAAAAGTTCACACGCCTGAACAATAAATGACATTGTTTGGACGTGTCAACTTTGATGAAACGATTGAGACGTGTCAAAACACTGTTTAGTCGTGTCAGGCACAAACTGAGTCGTGTCAAAGACTATTTGGTCGTGCGAGACACTATTGAGACGTGTCAACACATTTCAGACGGGTCAACTTAGTTGTTTCAGTTCGGACCTTTTTATTGACTGTGTCAAATTTTCGGGATGAAAATTCTTTCAACAAGGGGATGATGTGACACCCAGCATTTTCATGTTAACTCCGTTAACACAAATCTGTTAATTATATTCCCTAAATCATGTAATTGTACTAATTGGGCTTAAAGGCCCAATAGTGACCCAACCTGATAAACAAAGTCCGTTAAGGTAAACAAAGCCCATAGTGACCCAATAAGTTATAACGAGTGCTCAACCGATATATTTGTGTAAAATATGTTTTATAAACTTAAAATAAATTCAAAGTAATTGATTCTATAATACGAAACGCGCATTTGATCAGATACGTTCACAGAATTTAATTTTAATCAAGTAAATAATAATCGATAACACTATTCAAAATCACAACTATAGTGTAAATGTTGACAATGATTTATGGAAAATGACGAAACGAGACACAATATCGTAAACGCGGTATTTATTAAAAGACTCTACATGAAAATCCTAGGTACAAAAGCCTTCTAAACCCTTTTTCCTTCTCATTTTTTTTACAAAAGAAAACCCAACCCTAAAAACCTTTTGCAGCTGTCACCCTTTCCGGCCAGATTCCAGCCAGTTCCGACGTCATCAAGAGGCCTATTATATATCAAAATCTTCGTCTCGACGAGACGGTTCCAATGATAGTAAATATTCCTTCTAACTCGTAGCGATTAAAAAGTTATGGCCAGTTGAAGATTTCAGCTGCTTGGTTCGTCCATTGATGATGTTCGGTTGTGTTGGGTCTTAGGTGGTGTTTTTGGTTGTTGATTGAAGTTACGAACACATAACAAGTAAGTTTCATCCTTAATATTATATATATATATATATGTTACGAAAATTATAGGAATAAAACCCTAGTTCATCCAATGTTGTCAATTTGTAATTTTATTGTGAAATTGGTTATTAATTATGAGTTATTTGGTGTTTTAAAGATCAAATGGCTAGTTGAGTCCATGTTAGTGTTTTATGAAAATTAGGGTTGATAGGAAGTCAATGGAACATGAATTTGGATGCATGATCATGATGAAATAGGATGAAATGTGTGTTTATATGATGAATTGGATGAAGTTTGATTAGTTGGTTTCGAATACATGCTCGTTTGGCCATATTACTAAAAATAGTAACTTTTTCTCTAGGACTCATGTGAAATTGCATGTTGTTGACATCTAAGAGTTGTTATGAGGTTACTAGCATGTTTGTATAATGTATTAGATTATTTTTGATTATTTGAACGTGGAAATCCGGCTTGATTTGGTGTGACTTGCTAACTGTGGAAACTTTTTGTCATGAACTTTCACTAGGGTGCATGTTTAGTGACTTTCGACATACAAACATAAATGAGTTGCATATGGAAGATTGTAGGCAACTTCATGTATGGCAAACTAGCTTTTGGACATGAAATGGTATTTAAAAGCATTAGTTGATAAATAACCCGTTTGCATAGAATTGGTTGTGAAGGAATATACAAGGTGTGTTCTAGTTAATTAGGATGCCATGATGAAAGTATTGCTATGATAATTGAAACAAAACATGTGGACAATGTTATGTGCTTTGAAATGACCACACATGCTATTATGTCTTACATTGGAAACCGTAAGGTGTTAGTGTGCTATCGTCTTGTGTAACATGCTATGGCTATTGTGTAGTAGTTGACATGCATAGAGATGTTTGGAAACCTAGGATGCTGAATTATGAAAACATGTGCTAAAAGTCCTACTTTCCTATAAAGGAAACTTTAATGGAAATACAAAATTTGGTTTTTTGAATGCTTGTCGTATGATGTGATTTGTGAATGTAATATAAACAAGTAAATCCCATGAAACATACTTACACTTAATAAATCACCAACGTGTCGTGGGTCAACTCGGGTCAACAAAAGTCAACTTTGGTCAAACTTCGTCAAAGAGTCAAACTTTTCTAATCTTGCACAAACCGTAAGACTATTTGGATGCATAGGGTTCTATGACCCTACATGAACACATATTAATAGACCTACTATTATTTAGGTTGCTGAATTACATTGTGTACTCTTAAACTGATTTGTTGTGCAACCCAAGGTGAGTTCACTGAACCGTAACAATTACTATTCTATCCTGTCATGGGATGAAAACTTGAACAACGACTTTTACGGATTTACAAATTTTGTATGTCGCATGTCTGGATTAGAGCAACTTTTATTTTGTTCATGAAAGACCTCATGGATACCTAGTTGACCATTAGTATTTGTGAAATAGCGGCTTTTTAGTATAGAGTACAAGTGAGGGAGATGGGGCGAATTAGGGTTTTCGGGGCGAATTAGGGTTTTTGGACGAAATTCAGGTTTCTTGATTGCTCTCAAATCGTTTTTCTTGTTCTTGAATCATAAGCTCTTACGTTTTCAACATTTGTTATCATTAAAAACATCTTTTGCGAGTTGTTTTTGCTGATTTGGTCTCCTAGGGTTTGAAAATCTACATGTTCGATTACTATTTAGTTCAACTCGTTCTATTGCTCAAATCGGCTGCTTGTTCTTGATTAATCTTGTGATTCGTTGATTGAGATTTACCAAGGCCTTTAGAAAGGTGATTTGTTCGTCTTTTTGGGTTTCATTCAAAATCAGAATTAGGGTTTTGTGTTTGGGCGCCGTTTTTTGAGTATTGGTGGTGGCTGAAACTAGGGTTTGGTTTTTTGCTACGTTTTTGGGTAATACATCTAGATTTGGACGTGAGAAGGGTTGGTCTAAACCTCATCTTGGTTCAAATTTGTGTTTGTTTCGAATTACACTCTGATTTAGGTTGTGGATTCAAGTGAATTTGAATTCAAGTTGCATTCTAGTAATGGCTACACCTACAAGAACTAGTAAAGTCACATTCCAGATTCAAGATGATATTGGCAATGATCCAACTGGTATTGCGAGAAAGGTGGTGAACATTGATGGCATCCCTCTTCTTCCTAGACGAGGGATGTTTATAAACGATTCAAATGTGGAAGCTAAAGCTGAAGTGGGTAACAAACTGGAAGTCTCAAAATCTGATTCTGAGTCGTTGGATAACAAAATGGTGAATGCTACATATGCTGCATCATTACAATCAGGTACGTCGGAAAAATCGATTAACTTTCGTTTTTTGGAGTCCTTGGACAGGGAAAAAGGGGTTGATGTGGTTCTAACTAGGGAGTCTGTTAAAACTGTTCATGACAAACTTGCGTTCACTCTTTATGGGTACTTTATTGGGGATAGAGAAGCGTTCCCTGTTGTAAAGTATTTTGTGGAGAATAATTGGAAGAAATACGGAATTCAGAAGATTATGATGAATGTAAATGGATTTTTCTTCTTCAAATTTGCAAATAATAAAGGTATGATTGATGTGCTTGAAGGGGGACCTTGGCTGATCCGTAATAAACCGATTTTCCTAAATATATGGTCGCCTACTCTTGCGCTTAAAAAAGAAGATATCAAGAAAGTTGCGGTTTGGGTTAAACTGCATAATGTTCCCCTTGCTGCATACACTGATGACGGGCTAAGTATGCTTTTTTCAAAGATTGGTACTCCTAAGTTGCTTGATACATATACTAGTGCTATGTGTAATGATGCTTGGGGAAGGAGTAGTTATGCTAGGGTGCTTGTGGAAATATCTGCTGACCATGATTTCAAAGAGGTTCTAACTATGGCTATTCCTGAGTTAGAGGGTGACAAATATATTACTGAGATTGTGGATGTGGAGTATGAGTGGAAACCACCGAGGTGTGCTTATTGTTGTGTGTTTGGGCACGGAACTGATAATTGCCCTAAACAGGTTTGTACTATATCTAAACCCGATCCTAAAGTAAATGGGGATGGCTTTATTGAAGTAAAGGGTAGGAAAACGGCTAAGAAAAATGGGGTTCAGGTTAAAAACCAGAAACCAAAAGTTGAATATAGACCACTGGATTATAAGAAAATGGTGGGAACAAAACCTTCAAAGTCAGATGTGAAGAGTAAAGATCCCTCAAAGATCCAGATTCATAACGCCTTTAATATTCTTAACTCGGAAAATCTGAATGATAGGGCGAATTTGGAATCTAGTAAAATGAAGGGCAAATTGGATAGGGATTTGATTGAAGACTTGGATGTGGAAGAAGTTGAAGTTGTTTATGATGAAACACTAGATATAACTCGAGATAAAACAAGGGCAAGTTCCTCCTCTTCAATGGTTTCCAATGGATAGTCGATTATTCAGGTGTTTGAGGTGGCTTTCCATTGGTGGCAACTTCATCTTGGATGATGGTGGTTGATGGATAGGTTTTTTTCTTGTTAGTATTTGGCTATTATGTCAGCGATTTGTGGTAGGATAGTTTGTTTGGTGTGTTTTGGATTTTGTCTTTATTTTGATCACATATGTGGGGGTTTGTCCCATATATGAACTAGTGTGGAACTCATTCACACTACTTGTACGTTAATGACGGTTGTCTTTATAATAGAATCACCGGGGTAACCCTTTACCCAAAAAAAAAATAGCGGGGAAATTTTGAGTAGTACTACTGGGTTTGACAAACCCCACCCGGGCTAGTCACGCTAGCACGACAGAAGGACCTGTCGAACGGGTGTTGAATGACCTAACATACATACATGTGCATCCTGATGGGATGTACGAACAGGCAAAATGCACTTAATGTGTACATACGTCAGCTTCGGTCAGATAAATACGACTCTAAGGACATGTACTGTAGACTAGCTACATACATTGGCATACTTAATTTATATATATGCTTGAAACTGAACTTATTTGATTTCATACTATGTGAACTCACCAACCGTCGTGTTGACACTTGTTAGCCTTTCACTGTTTCAGGTCACTGAGGTACACTGCACGTAGGACATGGCATGGCGTCCCCGCATTTCATTAAAACATTTATTTGCATTAAAGAAACTGTGTTTTGGGATTTAACAACTATTTAAACTGTGTGTCTTGTGTCGGGTGCGTGTTTTTGCGCATTTACTTACTGCATGGTTTGGGATTGCTTTAATTACTTAATTATTACGCTTCCGCATAACGCAAAACTATTTACTCTGGTTAACGTTTCAATTACTACAATTAATGAGTTGACGTTTCAATTACTACAATTAATGAGTAAACGTTTGGTTTTCAATACTCATATAGAGTCGTTCGGTGTGATTAATGACTAGATCCTGGTTTGTCACGCCTCTAACGGTAAAACTCCGTTAGTGGAGTTGGGGGTGTGACAGATTGGTATCAGAGCCATTGGTTATAGTGAACTAGGTTTGCATTGCATTGCATTCTAGACTATAACTGTACACTGCATTAGTTGCACTTGTGTGAATTCATTTGTGACCCATATACATGTTATTTACATATACACACACCTACACTAGCATTACATGATGTGACCGACTTGTATTATGGCAAATTTTCTTTTTTTTAGTGACTTGCTCTGCTAGTGAAGCTTGAACTAGGTAAGGTATTTGTTAGCTTCTGAGTTGTTCATTGAAATATGCAAAAGACATGTTTGACCAGGATTTTGTTCAAAAGTTATTTCGTTTTTTAGGCCAATATTTTTTTGGGGGGGCTTTAGTTGAGAAATGTTTACATTTAATTGTAACTAGAAACTTGCAACACTATGGCAACAAGCCGGTGTCGTCCGGAGCCTATCTATCACATTTTTTTATTATTATCTACCTCATTATGGCAACTAACCCCCAAAGACGGACGCCTAATGTATTGAGGTACATGAACTACGAGACTTGATTGTTGTCCAAAAACTCATTCATAGTGAGGTCTTGACTTAATACTTATGCGACCTACTATGTGCTATTACACGTAACTTATTATTTGACATATTCGGGTGCTATAACATGTTACCTAATACGAGACTTATTATTTGTTGTAACATGTCGCTTATTGTGTGATCCACTACGTGCTATCTACTTGATGTGATGTTATTGTTGCTCATGCTCATTGTACGGTCACATTGTGTTTAGACTAGTATCACCGTACGAAACCTTAAAACTCCATAATAAACCTAATGAATTCGTCCGAGTACTTTGAACATCGTACGATAACCTAAGATATCTTACGACTCTGTGTGCCACATTAGCGACTCGAAAAGAAGGTTAGTATAATGTAGGACGCCTTACAGCTCCTAACAATACCTTACATCACCGTACGAAACCTTAAAACTCCATAATAAACCTGATGATTTCTTCCGAGTCCTTTGAATATCGTACGACAACCTAGGACATCTTACGACTCTTCATGCCACATTAGCAACTCGAAAAGAACGTTAGTATATTGTAGGATGCCTTACAGCTCCTACGAACACCTTACATCACCGTATGAATCCTTAAACCTCCATAATAAGCCTAATGAATTCGTCCTACTCATTTGATCATCGTACGACAGTTTAGTACATCTTACGACTCTTTATGCCAAATTAGCAACTCTAAAAGAACGTTAGTATAACGTAGGACGCCTTATAGCTCCTAACAATACCTTACATCACCGTACGAAACCTTAAAACTTCATAATAAACCTAATGAATTCTTCCAAGTCCTTTGAACATCGTACGACAACTTAGGACATCTTACAACTCTTTAAGCCACATTAGCAAGTCTAAAAGACCGTTAGTGTAATGTAGGACGCCTTACAGCTCCTAACAATAACATATAATATCGTACGAAAACTTAAAACTCCATAATAAACCTAACGAATTTGTCCGAATCCTTTGAACATAGTACAACAACTTAGGACATCTTACGACATCTTACAACTCTTTATGCCACATTAGCAACTCGAAAAGAACGTAAGTATAATGTAGGACGCCTTACAGCTCCTAAGAACTCTTTACATCACCATACGAAACCTTAAAACTCCATAATAAACCTAATGAATTTGTCCGGGTACTTTAAACATCGTACGACAACCTAGGACATCTTACGACTCTGTGTGCCACATTAGCAACTCGAAAAGAACGTTAGTATAATGTAGGATGCCTTACAGCTCCTAGCAATACCTTACATCATCGTACGAAACATTAAAACTCCATAATAAACCCAATGATTTCTTCCGAGTCCTTTGAACATCGTACGACAACTTAGGACATCTTACAACTCTTTATGCCACATTAGCAACTCGAAAAGAACGTTAGTATAATGCAGGAGCCCTTACAGCTCCTAAGAACACCTTACAATACCGTACGTAAACTTAAAACTTCATAATAAACCTAATGAATTTGTCCGAGTCCTTTGAACATAGTACCACAACTTAGGACATCTTACGACTATTTATGCCACATTAGCAACTCCAAAAGAACGTTAGTATAACGTAGGACGCCTTACAGCTCCAAAGAACACCTTGCATCATCGTACGAAACCTTAAAACTCCATAATACACCTAATTAATTCTTCCGAGTCCTTTGAACATCGTACCACAACTTAAGACATCTTACAACTCTTTATGCAACATTAGCAAGTCGAAAAGAACGTTAGTATAATGTAAGACGCCTTACAGCTCATAACAATACCATACATAACCGTACGTAAACTTAAAGTTCCATAATAAACCTAATGAATTTGTCCGAGTCGTTTGAACATAGTACGAAAACTTAGGACATCTTACGACTTTTTATGCCACATTAGCAACTCCAAAAGAAATTTAGTATAATGTAGGACGCCTTACAGCTCCTAAGAACACCTTAATCACCGTACGAAACCTTAAAACTCCATAATACACCAAATGAATTATTCTGAGTCCTTTGAACATCGTACGACAACTTAGGACATCTTACAACTCTTTATGCCACATTAGCAACTCGAAAATTACGTTACTATAATGTAGGACGCCTTGCATCTCCAAAGAACTCCTTACATCGCCGTACGAAACCTTAAAAATCCATAATACACCAAATGAATTCTTCCGAGTCATTTGATCATCGTACGACAACTTAGTACATCTTACATCTCTTTATGCCACATTAGAAACTCGAAAAGAACGTTTGTATAATGTAGGACGCCTTACAGCTCCTAACAATACCTTACAACACCGTACGGAATATTAAAACTTCATAATAAGCCTAATGAATTCGTCCGAGTCATTTGATCATCGTACGACAACTTAGAATATCTTAGGACTCTATGCCACATTAGCCACTCCAAAAGAACGTTAGTATAATGTAGGACGGCTTACAACTACTAACAATATCTTACAATAACGTATGTAAACTTAAAACTCTATAAACCTAATGAATTTGTCCGAGTCGTTTGAACATAGTACCACAACTTAGGACATCTTACGACTCTTTATGCCACATTAGCAACTCGAAAAGTACGTTAGTATAATGTAGGACGCCTTACATCTCCAGAGAACTCCTTACATCGCCGTACGAAACCTTAAAACTCCATAATACACCTAATGAATTCTTCCGAGTCATTTGATCATCGTACGACAACTTAGTACATCTTACAACTCTTTATGCCACATTAGCAACTCGAAAAGAACGTTAGTATAATGTAGGACGCCTTACAGCTCCTAACAATACCTTACAACATCGTACGAAACTTTAAAACTCCATAATAAACCTAATAAATTCGTCCGAGTCATTTGATCATCGTACGACAACTTAGAATATCTTACGACTCTTTATGCCACATTAGCAACTCCAAAATAACATTAGTATAATGTAGGACGTCTTACAGCTCCTAACAATACCTTACAATACCGTACGTAAACTTAAATCTTCATAATAAACCTAATTAATTTGTCCGAGTTCTTTGAACATAGTAACACAACTTAGAACATCTTATGAATCTTTATGCCACATTAGGGACTCCAAAAGAATGTTAGTATAATGTGGGACGCCTTACAGCTCCTAAGAACACCTTACATCACCGTACGAAACCTTAAAACTCCATAATACACATAATGAATTCTTCCGAGTCCTTTGAACATCGTACGACAACTTAGGACATCTTACAACTTTTTATGCCACATTAGCAACTCAAAAAGAACGTTAGTATAATGTAGAACGCCTTACAGCTCCTAAGAACTCCTTACATCGCCGTACGAAACCTTAAAACTCCATAATACACCAAATGAATTCTTCCGAGTCATTTGATCATCGTACGACAACTTAGTACATCTTACAACTCTTTATGCCACATTAACAACTCGAAAACAACGTTAGTATAATGTAGGACGCCTTACAGCTCCTAACAATACCTTCCATCACCGTACGAAACATTAAAACTCCATAATAAGCCTAATGAATTCGTCCGAGTCATTTGATCATCGTACGACAACTGAGAATATCTTAGGACTCTTTATGCCACATTAGCAACTCCAAAAGAACGTTAGTATAATGTAGGAAGGCTTACATGTCCTAACAATACCTTACAATACCGTATGAAAGATTAGAACTCCATAATAAGCCTAATGAATTCGTCCGAGTCATTTGATCATCGAACGCCAACTTAGAATATCTTACGACTCTTTATGCCACATTAGCAACTCCAAAAGAACGTTAGTATAATGTAGGACGGCTTACAGCTCCTAACAATATCTTACAATACCGTACGTAAACTTAAAACTCCATAATAAACCTAATGAATTTGTCCGAGTCCTTTGAACATAGTACCACAACTTACGACATCTTACGACTCTTTATGTCACATTAGCAACTCCAAAAGAACGTTAGTATAATGTAGGACGCCTTACAACTCCTAAGAACACCTTGCATTACCGTACGAAACCTTAAAACTCCATAATACTCCTAATGAAATCTTCCGAGTTATTTGATCATCGTACGACAATTTAGTACATCTTACGACTTTTTATGCCACATTAGCAACTCAAAAGAAAGTTAGTATAATGTAGGACACCTTACACCTCCTAAGAACACCTTACATCACTGTACGAAACCTTAAAACTCCATAATACACCTAATGAACTCTTTCGAGTCCTTTGAACATCGTACGACAACTTAGGACATCTTACAACTCTTTAAGCCACATTAGCAAGTCTAAAAGACCGTTAGTGTAATGTAGGACGCCTTACAGCTCCTAACAATAACATATAATATCGTACGAAAACTTAAAACTCCATAATAAACCTAACGAATTTGTCCGAATCCTTTGAACATAGTACAACAACTTAGGACATCTTACGACATCTTACAACTCTTTATGCCACATTAGCAACTCGAAAAGAACGTAAGTATAATGTAGGACGCCTTACAGCTCCTAAGAACTCTTTACATCACCATACGAAACCTTAAAACTCCATAATAAACCTAATGAATTTGTCCGGGTACTTTAAACATCGTACGACAACCTAGGACATCTTACGACTCTGTGTGCCACATTAGCAACTCGAAAAGAACGTAAGTATAATGTAGGACGCCTTACAGCTCCTAAGAACTCTTTACATCACCATACGAAACCTTAAAACTCCATAATAAACCTAATGAATTTGTCCGGGTACTTTAAACATCGTACGACAACCTAGGACATCTTACGACTCTGTGTGCCACATTAGCAACTCGAAAAGAACGTTAGTATAATGTAGGATGCCTTACAGCTCCTAGCAATACCTTACATCATCGTACGAAACATTAAAACTCCATAATAAACCCAATGATTTCTTCCGAGTCCTTTGAACATCGTACGACAACTTAGGACATCTTACAACTCTTTATGCCACATTAGCAACTCGAAAAGAACGTTAGTATAATGCAGGAGCCCTTACAGCTCCTAAGAACACCTTACAATACCGTACGTAAACTTAAAACTTCATAATAAACCTAATGAATTTGTCCGAGTCCTTTGAACATAGTACCACAACTTAGGACATCTTACGACTATTTATGCCACATTAGCAACTCCAAAAGAACGTTAGTATAACGTAGGACGCCTTACAGCTCCAAAGAACACCTTGCATCATCGTACGAAACCTTAAAACTCCATAATACACCTAATTAATTCTTCCGAGTCCTTTGAACATCGTACCACAACTTAAGACATCTTACAACTCTTTATGCAACATTAGCAAGTCGAAAAGAACGTTAGTATAATGTAAGACGCCTTACAGCTCATAACAATACCATACATAACCGTACGTAAACTTAAAGTTCCATAATAAACCTAATGAATTTGTCCGAGTCGTTTGAACATAGTACGAAAACTTAGGACATCTTACGACTTTTTATGCCACATTAGCAACTCCAAAAGAAATTTAGTATAATGTAGGACGCCTTACAGCTCCTAAGAACACCTTAATCACCGTACGAAACCTTAAAACTCCATAATACACCAAATGAATTATTCTGAGTCCTTTGAACATCGTACGACAACTTAGGACATCTTACAACTCTTTATGCCACATTAGCAACTCGAAAATTACGTTACTATAATGTAGGACGCCTTGCATCTCCAAAGAACTCCTTACATCGCCGTACGAAACCTTAAAAATCCATAATACACCAAATGAATTCTTCCGAGTCATTTGATCATCGTACGACAACTTAGTACATCTTACATCTCTTTATGCCACATTAGAAACTCGAAAAGAACGTTTGTATAATGTAGGACGCCTTACAGCTCCTAACAATACCTTACAACACCGTACGGAATATTAAAACTTCATAATAAGCCTAATGAATTCGTCCGAGTCATTTGATCATCGTACGACAACTTAGAATATCTTAGGACTCTATGCCACATTAGCCACTCCAAAAGAACGTTAGTATAATGTAGGACGGCTTACAACTACTAACAATATCTTACAATAACGTATGTAAACTTAAAACTCTATAAACCTAATGAATTTGTCCGAGTCGTTTGAACATAGTACCACAACTTAGGACATCTTACGACTCTTTATGCCACATTAGCAACTCGAAAAGTACGTTAGTATAATGTAGGACGCCTTACATCTCCAGAGAACTCCTTACATCGCCGTACGAAACCTTAAAACTCCATAATACACCTAATGAATTCTTCCGAGTCATTTGATCATCGTACGACAACTTAGTACATCTTACAACTCTTTATGCCACATTAGCAACTCGAAAAGAACGTTAGTATAATGTAGGACGCCTTACAGCTCCTAACAATACCTTACAACATCGTACGAAACTTTAAAACTCCATAATAAACCTAATAAATTCGTCCGAGTCATTTGATCATCGTACGACAACTTAGAATATCTTACGACTCTTTATGCCACATTAGCAACTCCAAAATAACATTAGTATAATGTAGGACGTCTTACAGCTCCTAACAATACCTTACAATACCGTACGTAAACTTAAATCTTCATAATAAACCTAATTAATTTGTCCGAGTTCTTTGAACATAGTAACACAACTTAGAACATCTTATGAATCTTTATGCCACATTAGGGACTCCAAAAGAATGTTAGTATAATGTGGGACGCCTTACAGCTCCTAAGAACACCTTACATCACCGTACGAAACCTTAAAACTCCATAATACACATAATGAATTCTTCCGAGTCCTTTGAACATCGTACGACAACTTAGGACATCTTACAACTTTTTATGCCACATTAGCAACTCAAAAAGAACGTTAGTATAATGTAGAACGCCTTACAGCTCCTAAGAACTCCTTACATCGCCGTACGAAACCTTAAAACTCCATAATACACCAAATGAATTCTTCCGAGTCATTTGATCATCGTACGACAACTTAGTACATCTTACAACTCTTTATGCCACATTAACAACTCGAAAACAACGTTAGTATAATGTAGGACGCCTTACAGCTCCTAACAATACCTTCCATCACCGTACGAAACATTAAAACTCCATAATAAGCCTAATGAATTCGTCCGAGTCATTTGATCATCGTACGACAACTGAGAATATCTTAGGACTCTTTATGCCACATTAGCAACTCCAAAAGAACGTTAGTATAATGTAGGAAGGCTTACATGTCCTAACAATACCTTACAATACCGTATGAAAGATTAGAACTCCATAATAAGCCTAATGAATTCGTCCGAGTCATTTGATCATCGAACGCCAACTTAGAATATCTTACGACTCTTTATGCCACATTAGCAACTCCAAAAGAACGTTAGTATAATGTAGGACGGCTTACAGCTCCTAACAATATCTTACAATACCGTACGTAAACTTAAAACTCCATAATAAACCTAATGAATTTGTCCGAGTCCTTTGAACATAGTACCACAACTTACGACATCTTACGACTCTTTATGTCACATTAGCAACTCCAAAAGAACGTTAGTATAATGTAGGACGCCTTACAACTCCTAAGAACACCTTGCATTACCGTACGAAACCTTAAAACTCCATAATACTCCTAATGAAATCTTCCGAGTTATTTGATCATCGTACGACAATTTAGTACATCTTACGACTTTTTATGCCACATTAGCAACTCAAAAGAAAGTTAGTATAATGTAGGACACCTTACACCTCCTAAGAACACCTTACATCACTGTACGAAACCTTAAAACTCCATAATACACCTAATGAACTCTTTCGAGTCCTTTGAACATCGTACGACAAGTTTGAACATCTTACAACTCTTTATGCTACATTAGCAACTCGATAAGAACGTTAGTATAAGGTAGGACGCCTTACAGCTCCTAAAAATACCTTCAAACACCGTACGAAACATTAAAACTCCATAATAAGCCTAATGAATTCGTCCGAGTCATTTGATTATCGTACGACAACTTAGAATATCTTAGGACTCTTTATGCCACATTAGCAACTCCAAAAGAACGTTAGTATAATGTAGGACGGCTTACAGGTCCTAACAATACCTTACAATACCGTACATAATCTTAAAACTCCATAATGAACCTAATGAATTTGTCCGAGTTATTTGAACCTATCACAACTTAGAACATCTTACTAATCTTTATGCCACATTAGGAACTCCAAAAGAACGTTAGTATAATGTGGGACGCCTTACAGCTCCTAAGAACACCTTACATCACCGTACGAAACCTTAAAACTCCATAATAAACCTAATGAATTCGTCCGAATACTTTGAACATCGTACGACAACCTACGACATCTTACGACTCTTTATGCCATATTAGCAACTCGAAAAAAAAGTTAGTATAATGTAGGACGCCTTACAGCTCCTAAGAACTCCTTACAGCTCCTAAGAACTCCTTACATCGCCTTACGAAACCTTAAAACTCCATAATACACCTAATGAATTCTTCCGAGTCATTTGATCATCGTACGACAATTTAGTACATCTTACGACTTTTTATGCCACATTTGCAACTCCAAAAGAAAGTTAATATAATGTAGGACGCCTTACACCTCCTAAGAACACCTTACATCACCGTACGAAACCTTAAAACTCCATAATACACCTAATGAATTCTTCCGAGTCAATTGAACATCGTACGACAACTTTGGACATCTTACAACTCTTTATGCCACATTAGTAACTCGAAAAGAACGTTGGTATAATTAACCCCTTGAAAAGCTCGTTAGTATAGCACTCTGGGCGATTTTGGTGATTTTGGGTTCGCTAGGGTTTCAAGATTCTTGATTGATTCTTGATCTTGATCCTAGATTACGGTTTCTTGTTGTTCCTGTTCTTGATTCTTGATTCTTGATTAGGGTTTCAAGATTCGAAATTGATTGTTTCTTGAATCTTGATTCTTGTTTCTTGGTTCTTGAATCTTGGATTGGTTATTTAATTCGTTTTTCTTGATCTTGGCCGTTTTTCTTCATATTTCTTGGTTATTAAAACCCTAATTTCGTATGGATAATTAGGGTTTGGCCGGTTCTTTGATTTCTACGATCAGATTCGTTTCTGATTATAAAAAAGAGTATGGAGGGCAGTAATTTGGCTAGGAAGGTGTTAAAGATTGATGGTAATCCACGTTGTAATTTGTTGAAGAAGGAAGAGGCAACTAGGGTTTCGTCTATAAACCCTAATTTGCCTCTAAAGGCTGACACGGCTAAGAGGAATCAGGAGGCTGGTCATACTCACACGACTAAGTCTCCTGCTATTTCTGATTCGTCTCATGCGGCTAGTGTTGACCCTTCCAAGTCTGACACGGCTAAGGGTGACCCGTCCAATGTTGTTCATGCAACTAACTTTTCTCAGGCGGTTAATCCTTATGCTCATGCGGCTAATGACAACTCTAAGGTGTCTCATACGTCCAAGGCTGATGTGAAACATGATGTGAGTGCAATGGGGCTGTCTTATGCTGCTATTGTTCAACCGAAATCTGATGTATCTACAACACCAGTTAAGTTCTGTTACATGGAGAATGATGAAAAGAAACAAGGGTTTGATGTTGTTTTACCGAAAGAGACGGTGCGTATGGTTTGTAATAAGCTTGAATTTACACTGTATGGATATTTTTTGGGCGACAGAGTAGCCTATCCAGTGGTTGAATTCTTTGCTAAAACACATTGGAAAAGATATGGCCTGCAAAAATCAATGATGAATGCAAATGGGTTTTTCTTCTTTAAGTTTAATGATCGCAAGGGGATGATGGATGTGATTGAAGCAAGTCCTTGGATAATCCGTAATAAGCCAATTATTCTGAATGTGTGGTCCCCTACCACTAAGTTACAGAAGGAGGATATCAAGAACGTGTCCGTCTGGGTAAAGTTACATGATATCCCACTAGTAGCATATTCTGATGTTGGGTTGAGTCTATTGTTTTCGCAAATTGGGACCCCAAAACTACTGGATTCTTTCACAACCTCCATGTGTGCAAATGCATGGGGTAGAGGTAGTTTTGCGAGAGCTTTGGTTGAGATCTCGGCGGAATCGGGTTTTAAGGAGGAGTTATCTATTGCTATTCCGGAATTAGAAGGGGATGAGTTTGGATCTGCAAAGGTTTCTGTTGAGTATGAATGGAAGCCTCCAAGATGTGGTCAATGTTGTGTCTTTGGCCATATTGATGCTGGATGCCCAAATGTGACTAAGCATGAGCAAAATTCAAATGCTAGAGAAAATGGTGATGGGTTTAATGAAGTGAAGGGTAAGAAGGCTGCTAGGAAATTTGGGGTTCCTCTAAAAACACCCCAATTTGAATACCGTCCAGTCAATAAAAAAGGGAAGGAAGTGCAGAATGTTACAAAGCAGTTGACTAGGATTGATACTTTGAATGCTAAGGGTAGTTCAAATATAGCTAAATCTGATCTAGCTACATCGAACCCATTTGAGGCTTTAGCGGAAGAAAAGTTTGTAGAACCGACTACGAGTAAGGTGGTAGGGAAACAAGACAGTGAAATTTCTAAGTTGGACTCAGACTCAGAGGTGGATGAGGTTCTAGAGGTAGATAATGGGATGGCTAGATTTATGATGAGCATGGCCATGGGCCTAGAATCTCCATCGTCCACTAAAAGGTCAAATACGCCTTCTACATCTGGTGTAAATGGTTTGTCTGACATACTGGACTATTAAGAAGTTGTTTGGTTGGCTTAAGGTTTGGAGGTGCTCTTGGGATGGAACCTACATTTTTGATGAGGGCGGCTGATGAACAATTTTTGTTTAGATTTTTATTTATGTCATTAATTGTGGTAGGCTAGTATGTTTGGTTGTCTTGGTTTGTTTGATTTGTTTTTTTGTTCACATATGTGGGGTCTGTCCCATATATGAACTAGTGTGGAATACTTCCTCACTACTTGTACTTCACTGACGGTTGTCTTTATAATAGAATCATCGGGGTAACCCTTTACCCAAAAAAAAAAAAGAACGTTGGTATAATGTAGAACGCCTTACAGCTCCTAAGAACTCCTTACATCGCCGTATGAAACCTTAAAACTCCATAATACCCCAAATGATTTCTTCCGAGTCATTTGATCATCGTACGACAACTTAGTACATCTTACAACTCTTTATGCCACATTAGCAATTCGAAAAGAACGTTAGTATAATGTAGGACGCCTTACAGCTCCTAACAATACCTTCCAACACCGTACGAAACATTAAAACTCCATTATAAGCCTAATGAATTCGTCCGAGTTATTTGATGATCGTACGACAACTTAGTACATCTTACGACTCTTTATGCAACATTAGTAACTCGAAAAGAACGTTAGTATAATATAGGACGCCTTACTGCTCCTAACAATACCTTACATCACCGTACGAAACCTTTAAACTCCATAATAAACCTAATGAATTCTTCCGAGTCATTTGATCATCGTACGACAACTGAGAATATCTTAGGACTCTTTATGCCACATTAGCAAGTCGGAAAGAACGTTAGTATAATGTAGGATGCCTTGCAGCTCCTAACAATACCTTACAATACCGTACATAAACTTAAAACTACATAATAAACCTAATGAATTTGTCCGAGTCCTTTGAACATAGTACCACAACTTAGAACATCTTACGACTCTTTATGCCACATTAGCAACTCAAAAGAACGTTAGTATAATGTAGGACGCCTTACAGCTCTTAAGAACACCTTACATCACCATACGAAACCTTAAAACTCCATAATACACGTAATGAATTCTTCCGAGTCCTTTGAACATCATACCTCAACTTAGGACATCTTACAACTCTTTATGCCACATTATCAACTCGAAAAGAACGTTAGTATAATGTTGTACGCCTTAGAGCTCCTAAGAGCTCCTTACATCACCGTAGGAAACCTTAAAACTCCATAATACACCTAATGAATTCTTCCGACTCTTTATGCCACATTATCAACTTTGAACATCATACGACAACCTAGGACATCTTACGACTCTTTATGCCACATTAGCAACAAGAAAAAAACGTTAGTACAATGTAGGACGCTTTACAGCTCCTATAAACTCCTTACATCGCCGTACGAAACCTTAAAACTCCATAATACACCTAATGAATTCTTCCTTGTCATTTGATCATCGTACGACAACTTATTACATTTTACAACTCTTTATGCCACATTAGCAAGTCGAAAAGAACGTTTGTATAATGTAGGACGCCTTACAGCTCCTAACAATACCTTACAACACCGTACGAAACATTAAAACTCCGTAATAAGCCTAATAAATTCGTCCGAGTCATTTGATCATCGTACGACAACTTAGAATATCTTACGACTCTTTATGCCACATTAGCAACTCCAAAAGAACGTTAGTATAATGTAGGACGGCTTACAGCTCCTAACAATACCTTACAATACCGTACGTAAACTTAAAACTCCATAATAAACCTAATGAATTTGTCCGAGTCCTTTGAACATAGTACCAGAACATAGGACATCTTAGGACTCTTTATGCCAAATTAGCAACTCGAAAAGAACGTTAGTATAATATAGGACACCTTACAGCTCCTAAGGACACCCTATATCACCGTACGAAACCTTAAAACTCCATAATACACCTAATGAATTTGTCTGAGTCCTTTGAACATAGTACGACAACTTAGGACAACTTACGACTCTTCATGCCACACTAGCAACTCGAAAAGAACGTTAGTATAATGTAGGATGCCACAGCTCCTAAGAACACCTTACATCACCGTACGAAACCTTAACCCTCCATAATAAGCCTAATGAATTCGTCCGAGTCATTTGATCATCGTACGACAACTTAGTACATCTTACAACTCTTTATGCCACATTAGCAACTCGAAAAGAACGTTAGTATAATGTAGGACGCCTTACAGCTCCTAACAATATATTACAATACCGTACGTAAACTTAAAACTCCATAATAAACCTAAGGAATTTGTCCGAGTCCTTTGAACATAGTACCAAAACTTAAGATATCTTACGACTCTTTATGCCACATTAGCAACTCCAAAAGAGCGTTAGTATAATATAAGACGCCTTACAGCTCCTAAGAACACCATATATAACCGTACGAAATCTTTAAACTCCATAATACACCTAATGAATTCTTCCGAGTCCTTTGAACATCGTACCACAACTTAGGACATCTTACAACTCTTTATGCCACATTAGCAACTCGAAAAGAACGTTAGTATAATGTAGGACGCCTTACAGCTCCTAAGAACTCCTTACATCACCGTACGAAACCTTAAAACTCCATAATAAACCTAATGAATATGTCCGAGTCCTTTGAACATAGTACCACAACTTAGGACATCTTACGACTCTTTATGCCACATTTGCAACTCCAAAAGAACGTTAGTATAATGTAGGACGCCTTACAGCTCATAAGAACACCTTACATCACCGTACGAAACCTTAAAACTCCATAATACACCTATTGAATTCTTCCGAGTCCTTTGAACATCGTACCACAACTTAGGACGTCTTACAACTCTTTATGCCACATTAGCAACTCGAAAAGAACGTTAGTATAACGTAGGACGCCTTACAGCTCCTAAGAACTCCTTACATCACCGTACGAAACCTTAAAACTCCATAATAAACCTAATGAATTTGTCCGAGAAAATTGAACATCATACGACAACTTAGGACATCTTACGACTCTTTATGCCACATTAGCACTCGAAAAAAACGTTAGTATAATGTAGGACGCCTTACAGCTCCTAACAATACCTTACAGTACCGTACATAAACTTAAAACTCCATAATAAACCTAATGAATTTGTCCGAGTTCTTTGAACATAGTACCACAACTTAGGACATCTTACGACTCTTTATGCAACATTAGCAACTCCAAAAGAACGTTAGTATAATGTAGGATGACTTACAGCTCCTAAGAACACCTTACATCACCGTAAGAAACCTTAAAACTCCATAATACACCTAATGAATTCTTCCGAGTCCTTTGAACATTGTACCACAACTTAGGACCTCTTAAAACTCTTTATGCCACATTAGCAACTCGAAAAGAATGTTAGTATAATGTAGGACGCCTTACAGCTCCTAAGAACTCCTTACATCACCGTGCGAAACCTTAAAACTCCATAATACACCTAATGAATTCTTCCGAGTCATTTGATCATCGTACGACAACTTAGTACATCTTACAACTCTTTATGCCACATTAGCAACTCGAAAAGAACGTTAGTATAATGTAGGACGCCTTACAGCTCCTAACAATACCTTACAACACCGTACGAAACATTAAAACTCCATAATAAGCCTAATGAATTCGTCCGAGTCATTTGATCATCGTACGACAACTTAGAATATCTTACGACTCTTTATGACACATTAGCAACTCCAAAATAACATTAGTATAATGTAGGACGGCTTACAGCTCCTAACAATACCTTACGATTACGTACGTAAACTTAAAACTCCATAATAAACCTAATGAATTTGTCTGAGTTCTTTGAACATAGTACCACAACTTAGGACATCTTACGACTCTTTATGCAATCTATTTTTCCAATCAGCAACTCTCTTTTCCAACCTTTCAACAAGGACCTTACAATCCCTGTACAGAAGCCTAGAAGCAATCAGCGGCACCCCTAGGTATTTAACCGGAAGCTTGCCTTCTTCAAACGGTAATATATTAAGGATTTCCAACCTAACACTCAGCTTAACATTGCAGAAAAATACCGTACTCTTTTGAACACTAGGGGTCAGTCCTGACATTGATGCAAAAGTTTGCAAGGAGTCCATAATGACTTTAGCTGAATGCTTATCTCCTCTCGCAAACAAGAACTGATCATCAGCAAAACACATATTAACGAGCCTCTGTTTTACACATTTATTATGGAATCTAAACGAAGCGTCCAACCGAACCGACTGTTGAAGAACAGCTGTAAGGATTTCCATAACTAAAGTAAACAGATAAGGGGATAACGGATCACCTTGGCGAAGACCTCTCTTACCTTTGAAATAACCATGAATATTACCATTAACAGAAACGGAGAAAGTAACAGTAGATACACAAAGCATAATCCAATGCACCATCTGAGTATGGAAACCAAACCCCATCAGGGAAGCTTTCAAGAACCTCCAATCCACTGTATCATAGGCCTTTTGAATGTCCACCTTGAAAGCACACCTCGAAGGACCCGCATTACGATGATAGTTATGCATTAATTCCTGGGTCAACAAGATGTTATCAGATATACGTCTACCCGGAATAAAAGCTGATTGATTAATACTGACGATGGAAGTCAACCCACCCTTCACTCGATTAGTAACAATCTTGCTAATGCATTTGTAGAGAACGTTGCAACATGCAATCGGTCTATAATCCACCACAGAAGAAGGGGTAGTGGCCCTCTATGTAACTTGGTTACTTCGAGGCTGATTAGAAGTGCCGGGTTTGCCTTAGATGCCAAGGTGGTAGATGCTTATTTGAATGGTAATGTTATGTTACCGGTGGCTTGGTTTGACTTATTTTCTGTTCTTTATGAAATGTTTAAGCCTAACGATACTGCTGAAGATCAATTGATTTGGAAGGATGGGGGCCAATCACTTCCGTTTTCTACGAGAGTGGTGTGGAACTCCATTAGAACACGTGGTCATCATAGGGAGTGGGCAAAAGCAGTGTGGTATGCTCAATGTATCCCGAAACATGCTTTTATTTTGTGGTTAATTATGAGGGAGAAGTTGCTAACTCAAGATAAGATCCTTGGTTGGAATATATCTAGACGTAAAAATATGAACATGATGTGTTGTCTTTTGTGCTATGCTGATTATGATTCTCATAACCATCTGTTCTTTGAGTGCCAATTTTCATCCCAGGTCTGGCTTAAGGCTCGTAGGTTTGCTGGCTTAATGTCCATATCCCCGGATTGGACTTCCATTAAGCAATGGATGATTCATGCACACTCGAAGTCTATTGTTAATATTGGGGGTAAACTTATTATTGCTGCATCGGCTTATTTTGTGTGGCAAGAGAGAAACAATAGGCTATTCAAAAATCAGACAAGAACTCCAAATATTGTGGTTGATCTAGTATTTTCAACGGTTCGTTACAAGCTTATGGGTATACAGTTCAAGATGTCTCCTAGGGTGAGAGCGGTTCTTGAAGATTGGAAGATTGGAGATCATGGATGGGATGATGCTGGCTAATAGATAGGCGTGTTGATTATGATTATGTTATATTAGTAGATATATGGTGTTCCTTTGTTTTTTGCCTTTCATGTTGGTTTGGTATGGTTTACATTCATGGGGTATGCTCCATGTTTGAACTAGTGTGGGTTTTTTCTACACTACTTGTTTTATTTGGTTGTTTATATTTATAAAATCACCGGGGTAACCCTTTACCCAAAAAAAAAAGAACGTTAGTATAATGTAGGACGACTTACAGCTCCTAAGAACACCTTACATTACCGTACGAAACCTTAAAACTCCATAATACACCTAATGAATTCTTCCGAGTCCTTTGAACATCGTACCACAACTTAGGACATCTTAAAACTCTTTATGCCACATTAGCAACTCGAAAAGAACGTTAGCATAATGTAGGACGCCTTACAGCTCCTAAGAACTCCTTACATCACCGTACGAAACCTAAAAACTCCATAATAAACTTAATGAATTTGTCCGAGAAATTTGAACATCGTACGACAACCTAGGACATCTTACGACTCTTTATGCCACATTAGCAACTCCAAAAGAACGTTAGTATAATGTAGGATGACTTACAGCTCCTAAGAACACCTTACATAACCGTACGAAACCTTAAAACTCCATAATACACCTAATGAATTCTTCCGAGTCCTTTGAACATCGTACCACAACTTAGGACATCTTAAAACTCTTTATGCCACATTAGCAACTCGAAAAGAACGTTAGTATAATGTAGGACGCCTTACAGCTCCTAAGAACTCCTTAGATCGTCGTACGAAACCTTAAAACTCCATAATACACCTAATGAATTCTTCCGAGTCATTTGATCATCGTACGACAACTTAGTACATCTTACAACTCTTTATGCCACATTAGCAACTCCAAAAGAACGTTAGTATAATGTAGAACGCCTTACAGCTCCTAACAATACCTTACAACACCGTACGAAACATTAAAACTCCTTAATAAGCCTAATAAATTCGTCCGAGTCATTTGATCATCGTACGACAACTTAGAATATCTTACGACTCTTTATGCCACATTAGCAACTCCAAAATAACATTAGTATAATGTAGGACGGCTTACAGCTCCTAACAATATCTTACAATACAGTACGTAAACTTAAAACTCCATAATAAACCTAATGAATTTGTCTAAGTTCTTTGAACATAGTAACACAACTTAGGACATCTTACGACTCTTTATGCCACATTAGCAACTCCAAAAGAATGTTAGTATAATATAGGACGCCTTACAGCTCCTAAGAACACCTTACATCACCGTGCGAAACCTTAAAACTCCATAATACACCTAGTGAATTCTTCCAAGTCATTTGATCATCGTACGACAACTTAGTACATCTTACGACTCTTTATGCCACATTAACAACTAGAAAAGAACGTTAGTATAATGTAGGACGCCTTACAACTCCTAACAAAACCTTACATCACCGTACGAAACCTTAAAATTCCTTAATAAACCTAATGATATCTTCCGAGTCCTTTGAACATCGTACGACAACTTAGGACATCTTGTAACTCTTTATGCCACATTAGCAAGTCGAAAAGAACGTTAGTATAATGTAGGATGCCTTACAGCTCCTAACAATACCATACAATACAGTACAAAACCTTAAAACTCCATAATACACCTAATGAATTCTTCTGAGTCCTTTGAACATAGTACGACAACTTAGGACATCTTACGATTTTTTATGCCACATTAGCAACTCCAAAAGAACATTAGTATAATGTCGGACGCCTTAGAACTCCTAAGAACACCTTACATCACTGTACGAAACCTTAAAAATCCATAATACACCAAATGAATTCTTCCGAGTCCTTTGAATATCGTACGACAACTTAGGACATCTTACAACTCATTATGCCACATTAGCAACTCGAAAAGAACGTTAGTATAATGTTGGATGCCTTACAGCTCCTAAGATCACTTTACATCAACGTACGAAACCTTAAAACTCCATAATAAACCTAATGAGTTCGTCCGAGTGATTTGATCATTGTACGACAACTTAGAATATCTTACGACTCTGTGTGCCACATTAGCAACTCGAAAAGAACGTTAGTATAATGTAGGACGCCTTACAGCTCCTAAGAACTCCTTACATCACCGTACGAAACCTTAAAACTTGATAATAAACCTAATGAATTTGTCTGAGTCCTTTGAACATAGTACGACAACTTAGGACATCTTACGACTCTTAATGACACATTAGCAACTCGAAAAGAACGTTAGTATAATGTAGGACGCCTTACAGCTCCTAAGAACACCTTACATCACCGTACGAAACCTTAAAACTCCATATTACACCTAATGTATTCTTCTGAGTCCTTTGAACATCGTACGAAAACATAGGACATCTTAGAACTCTTTATGCCGCATTAGCAACTCGAAAAGAACATTAGTATAATGTAGGACGCCTTAAAGCTCCTAAGAACACCTTACAATACCGTACGTAACTTAAAACTTCATAATAAACCTAATGAATTTGTCCGAGTCCTTTGAACATCGTATTACAACCTAGGACATCTTACGACTCTTCATGCCTCATAGCAACTCGAAATGAACGTTAGTATAATGTAGGATGCCTTACAGCTCCTAAGAACACCTTACATCACCGTACGAAACCTTAATACTCCATAATAAGCCTAATGAATTCATCCGAGTCATTTGATCATCGAACGACAACTTAGTACATCTTACTACTCTTTATGCCACATTAGCAACTTGAAAAGAATGTTAGAATAATGTAGGACGCCTTACAGCTCCTAACAATACTTTACAACACCGTACGAAAAATTAAAACTCCATAATAAGCCTAATGAATTCGTCCGAGTTATTTGATGATCGTACGACAACTTAGAATATCTTACGACTCTTTATGCCATATTAACAACTCGAAAAGAACGTTAGTATAGTGTAGGACGCCTTACAGTTCCTAACAATACCTTACAATACCGTACGTAAACTTAAAACTCCATAATAATCCTAATAAATTTGTCCGTGTCCTTTGAACATAGTACGACAACTTAGGACATCTTACGACTCTTCATGCCACATTAGGAACTCCAAAAGAACGTTTGTATAACTTAGGCGATTTTGGGCGATTTTGGCTGGTTTGGCTTGTTCTTGATTCGTTTCTTGTTCTTGAATCTTGATTCTTGAATCTTGGTTCTTGAATCTTGTTTCTTGATCTTGGGTTGTTATTGGGTTGTTACGGCTGGTTATTAGGGTTATCTAAACCCTAATTGCGTTTCATATTTTCTTGTCGATTCTTGTTCATCTGGAATTCGAGACCTAATCTAGCAGATTTTCTGTGTAACATTCCTGTGATTGTATCTTTGATATAGTACGAGTATTGTTAGCAGATTTGAGGGCTAGGTTGATCTAGGGTTTCAGGTTGTTATCAGTTTTCAACCAATTAATCGAGCCATATTCTGATTGCTTAGTGGGTCCGTAATTGATCGCGACTATTGTTATAGTTTAGCTAGATCGATACGAATCCCATTAACCTTTTTAAGAATTAGTTTGATTAATTGTGTTCTTGGTTCTTTTTACGTGTGCATGGTAATGGATGCGGCTGAAAAGTTGAGCATTGGTGGTGGATTGGCAAGTAAGGTTAAGAATATTGATGGCATTCTGGGATTTTGAAGAAAGGTGATCAAATTACGAATGGGAAGGGGGCTGATTTGGAGAAGATTACGAAGGAAGATGGAGTTTCATATGCTCAAACCCTAATTTCGGAGGTGCCAACGAGGAAGGATAAGGTAAAATTCAGATTTCTAGCACCTACAGCGAATCAACATGGTGCTGAATGTAGTTCTGTCGAAGGAATCGGTTAAAGGGGTCCAAGAGAAAATGGCTTGCACATTATACGGATATTTCTTGGGAGATAGGGTTGCGTTTCAGGTGATGGAGTATTTTGCACGTATGAAGTGGAAACGGTTTGGCTTGCAGAAAATCATGTTAAACACAAATGGGTTTTTCTTCTTCAACTTTGAGAATGAGAAAGGAATGATGGATGTTCTTGAGGGTGGTCCTTGGTTAGTTCGAAACAAACCAATCATCTTGAACAAATGGCATGTTTCAGCTCAGTTGAAGAAGGTTGATGTTAAAACGATTTCTACATGGGTTAAACTTCATAATGTTCCTATTGCTGCATATACTGCTGATGGTTTGAGCATGTTATATTCTACCATTGGAAAGCCAATTTTGCTGGATTCGTATACTAACACTATGTGTACGGACATGTGGGGTAGAAGTAGTTACGCCAGGGCTCTATTAGAAATTTCAGCGGAAAAGGACTTTAGGGATACTTTGAATGTTGCTATTCCAGATATGGATGGGAATGAGTATATTAAGGAGATCATTGAGGTTGAATATGAATGGCAACCTCCGAAGTGTAACCATTGCGTGATTTTTGGACATAATTCAGATGAGTGTCCTCTTAGCACCCCTAAACCTATTCACATGAAGAGTAAACAGAAACAAGAGGTGGATGCAGATGGATTTACTGAAGTGTTGGGGAAGGATGGTGCGAGGAAAAAAGGTATACAAATCAATAAAAAGAAATCCAGGTTTGAGTATAGGCCAGTTAATGTGAAGAAAAAGACGAATATGGGGTCTGATGTTGCGTCTACGTCTAAGGTGCCGGGGATTCGGAATTCTTTTGAGGTGTTATCGTCTGTAGATGAAGGTGGAAGTACTGTGGATACGGAAGTGGGAGAAGAGGTAACGGAAGTGGCTGATTTTATCACAAAAGTTACTAGTTCAATTTCTGAAGGGGCAAGCACTCCTGGTTTAGAGGTTTCCAATGATTAGTACGGCATGCTGGAACATAAGGGGTTTGAACCAATCCCTTAAACAAAAGGAGGTTCGTCAGATTGTGAAGGAGAGTAAGCTGAGCTTATGTGCCATTTTGGAGTCGCATGTGGACATGGATAATCTTAGTAGTGTGTGTAAGAAAGTGTTTAGTAGTTGTGATTGGACCTCAAATGGTGGGCAGTGTAATAAAGGTACTCGCATTATTTTAGGGTGGGACGCAAATGTGTTTGATGTTGGGGTAATTGTTCAAACTGATCAGGTTATGCATGTTCGTTTGATTTTTAGATCTTCAAAACAGATGCTATTTATGTCGATAGTATACGCGGATAATCAATATGTGAAGAGGAGAGATTTATGGAATGATCTGATTCGTCATAGTGTGTTAGTTAAGGATGACCCATGGACGATTATGGGTGACTTTAATTCTGCACTTTTTTTGGAAGACCATAGCATGGGCACGTCTAGGATGGATATCAGTATGCTTGAGTTCAAGGAGTGTTTGGATACTATTCAGGTTTTTGATGTTAAGAGTGTGGGGTTACGGTACACTTGGAATCAAAAACCAAAGAAGGGAATTGGGATTATGAAGAAGATTGATAGAGTTCTGTGTAATACTGCTTTTGTTGATCGTTTTCAGAATGCTTCGGCCATTTTTCAGCCATTTAGGGTTTCGGATCATAGCCCATGTATCTTGATGTTTCCTAATGCCACCAAATCTAATCCGAAACCTTTTAAGTTTCCCAATTTTCTGGTCTACAAGAAGGAATTCAGTGATGAGGTTCGCAAAGTGTGGGGCTTTAAGGTTGAAGGGGTTAGCCAGTTTCGGGTCGTTAAAAGGTTAAAACTATTGAAGCCTTACATTCGTTCGCTTTTGTTTAAGCAAGGGAATCTACATAAGAAGGTCCACGAGTTAAGGAAGGAACTTGATACGGTTCAAACGAACATAAGTATGAACCCGTCGGATCTTGATTTAAGAAGATTAGAGGTTGACATTGCTTCTAGGTTTAAAGAGGCTAGTATTGATGAAGAGCGCTTCTTAAAGCAGAAATCTAAAGTTGAGTGGCTTGCAGAGGGGGATAACAATACGGCTTTTTTACATAATTCTCTGAAATCTAGAAATCATCGATCTAGAATCGATGTGATTATGGATGGTGGAGGATGTATTTATGAAGGGGAAAATGTTCAAAAGGCGTTTGTTACACACTATGAGAAATTCCTTGGAGTCAAGGGTGACATATCCTTGACCCCAACTCCGGATTTGTTCCAGAAGAGGCTGGATTCGGGGATTGCGAACCTTATGATTAGGCCAATAACGGATGAGGAGGTTAGAAAGGCTATGTTTTCTATTGGGAGGAACAAGTCTCCGGGGCCAGATGGGTATACATCTGCGTTTTTCAGTCATGCTTGGCCGATCATTGGTGCTAAAGTTACGGATGCGATTAAAGATTTTTTCAATAAGGGTAAGCTTCTTCAAGAATGGAACCATACCCTCATTGTTCTTATTCCTAAGGTACAATCTCCGTCATGTATTACTGATTATAGACCTATATCATGTTGCAATGTGTTATTCAAATGCATTAGTAAAATTGTTGCTAACCGGGTGAAGATTGGTTTAGATGGGATAGTGAGTATAAACCAATCAGCCTTTGTGCCGGGGAGAAGGATATCGGACAATATAATGTTAACCCAAGAGCTTATGCATAACCATCATAGGAAGAAGGGCCCGCCTAGGTGTGCTCTTAAGGTGGATATCCAGAAAGCTTATGATACAGTTGACTGGAGTTTTCTGGATTTGATTCTAAGGGGATTTGGGTTTCATCCAAGGTTGGTTGGGTGGATTATGATGTGTGTCTCATCTGTTTCATTTTCGTTGAGTGTTAGTGGAAACACATATGGGTATTTTCGGGGTAAACGTGGTCTTAGGCAAGGAGACCCTCTATCCCCGTATCTTTTCACGCTTGTAATGGAGATTCTTACATTGATGTTGTCTAGAGCATCTAGACTTGACAAATCTTTCAGATTTCATAACAAATGTGAAAAGCAGTGCATTATTAACCTTTGTTTTGCTGATGATCTGTTTATCTTCACTAGAGGGTGTGGTACTTCGGTTCGAGTTATTATGAGATCTTTGACTGACTTTACTCGAATGTCTGGGTTGATCCCAAGCACTCCGAAAAGCACTATCTTTTTTTGCAATGTTCCAGATCACACAAGGTTGGCTATTTTGAATATTATACCTTTCGTTGAGGGTTCTCTTCCAGTTAAATATTTGGGATTCCCTCTTATAGCTTCTAGGCTTATTTACAAGGATTGCAAAGTGCTTGTTGAAAAAATGGAGGGAAGGATTGCGAATTGGAAAAACAAATGGCTTTCGTTTGCAGGGAGATTGCAGCTTATTGGTTCAGTTCTATCCGCTCTGTATATATACTGGGCATCGGTGTTTATTTTACCCAAAAGTGTGATTGCTGATTTGGAAGCTAAGATGCGACGGTTCCTTTGGTCCCAAGGGTCAGTCTCTCAAGGAAAAGCCAAGGTCTCGTGGAAATCTGTTTGTTTACCCAAGACTGAAGGAGGGTTAGGAATTAGGAGAATAGGGGATATGAATACCGCTCTTATGTCCCATCATATTTGGAGTTTGCTTTCGAAACGCAAATCCCTTTGGGTGGATTGGATATATTCTTACAGATTATCTAATTGCCAATTTTGGGAATGTAACATTCCACAAAATTGCTGTTGGAGCTGGAGGAAAATTTTGATGATCAGACCGATGGTGCGACAATATTTCTGGTACAAGTTGGGAAACGGAACTAATGTATCTGCATGGTCGGACAGATGGTGTGATATTGGGCCGTTATCTACGTTTGTTAACAGAAGAGCCATTTATCGTGCGGGGTTGTCTAGTGATGCAAAGGTGGCTGATATTGTGAGGAATGGGAACTGGGTGTGGCCTGAGGCTTGGTATGATGTTTACCCGGTTCTGATTAATATTGAGTGTGTAACCCTCAACCCTGACGCCAGTGACAAACTTTGTTGGAAGGATGGGGACGTTTGTTTGAACTACACGCCAAGTGCTGTATGGGAGTCTATTCGCCATAGAAGTGTGGAGGTGTGTTGGGTGGATATAGTGTGGTTTTCACAATGTATCCCACGTCATGCGTTTCTACTTTGGCTAGTCCTAAAAGCTAAACTTCAAACGCGGGACAAAATCTTGAGATGGAGGTCGAGAGAGAATGGCAACATGAATATGATGTGTTGTGTCTTATGTTTCGCTACCTTTGATTCCCATGAGCATCTATTTTTTGAATGTAAATATTCTTCTGAGGTATGGGATCGAGTAAAGGTTAGAGCTGGTATGCATAGTGTTACGGCTGAGTGGAGAGAGATAGTTACATGGCTCTGTGATAATGCAAGGTCCAGGACTATCTCAAGTGTTGTGAGCAAATTGATAGTGGCTGGATCAGTGTATTACATATGGCAAGAAAGATGCAATAGATTGTTCAATAATCATACAAGGCCGCCGGATGTTCTTGCTAATATCATTTTGGATACGGTTCGAGATAGGCTTATGCGCCTAAGGATAAAGCAAACGGATCAAACGAAGCAAGTGCTTGATGGTTGGAACATTCACATAAGCATGGGAAGACCGGGTGATGGCTAGGAGAGAGGAAGTTATGATCACTATAGCTAGATGTTAGTCAAGTAAAGTAAACATTGTTTTATGTTTTATTTGGTTTTTCATTATTTTCTTTGGCTTAAATTCTGGGGTATGCCCCAAGAATGAACTAGTGTAGACTCTCTATGCTACTTGTTTTGTTTGATTGTGAATATATAAGTCGCCGGGTGAATCCCTTTACCCCCAAAAAAAAGAACGTTTGTATAACGTGGGATGCCTTACCGCTCCTAAGAACACCTTACATCACCGTACGAAACCTTAAACCTCCATAATAAGCTTAATGAATTCGTCCGAGTCATTTGATCATCGTACGACAACTTAGTACATCTTACGACTCTTTATGCCACAATAGCAACTCGAAAAAAACGTTAGTATAATGTAGGACGCCTTACTTCTCCTAACAATACCTTACGTCACCGTAAGAAACCTTAAAACTCCATAATAAACCTAATGAATTCGTCTGAGCACTTTGAACATCGTACGACAACCTAGGACATCTTACGACTCTTTATGCCACCAAATAGCAACTCGAAAAAAACGTTAGTATAATGTAAGACGCCTTACAGCTCCTAAGAACTCCTTACATCGCCGTACGAAACCTTAAAACTCCATAATACACCTAATGAATTCTTCCGAGTCATTTGATCATCGTACGACAACTTAGTACATCTTACGACTTTTTATGCCACATTAGCAACTCCAAAAGAAAGTTAGTATAATGTAGGACGACTTACACCTCCTAAGAACACCTTACATCACCGTACGAAACTTTAAAACTCCATAATACACCTAATGAATTCTTCCGAGTCCTTTGAACATCGTACGACAACTTTGGACATCTTACAACTCTTTATGCCACATTAGCAACTCGAAAAGAACGTTAATATAATGTAGGACTCCTTACAGCTCCTAAGAACTCTTTACATCACCGTACGAAACCTTAAAACTCCATAACAAACCTAATGAATTCGTCGGAGTAATTTGATTATCGTACGACAACTTATTACATATTACAACTCTGTGTGCCACATTAGCAACTCGAAAAGAACGTTAGTATAATGTAGGACGCCTTACAGCTCCTAAGAACACTCTAGAATACCGTACGTAAACATAAAACTTCATAATAAACCTAATGAATTTGTTCGAGTACTTTGAACATCGTACGACAACCTAGGACATCTTACGACTCTTTATGCCACATTAGCAACTCCAAAAGAACGTTAGTATAATATAGGACGCCTTACAGCTCCTAAGAACACCTTAACATACCGTACTTCAACTTAAAACTTCATAATAAACCTAATGAATTTGTCCGAGTCCTTTGAACATAGTACCACAACTTAGAACATCTTACGACTCTTTATTCCACGTTAGCAACTCCAAAACAACGCTAGTATAATGTAGGACGCCTTACAGCTCCTAAGAACACCTTACATCACCGTACGAAACCTTAAAACTCCATAATACACCTAATGAATTCTACCGAGTCCTTTGAACATCGTACGACAACTTAGGACATCTTACAACTCTTTATGCCACATTAGCAACTCGAAAGAACGTTAGTATAATGTAGGACACCTTATAGCTCCTAAGAACTCCTTACATCACCGTACGAAACCTTAAAACTCCATAATAAAACCTAATGAATTTGTCCGAGTACTTTGAACATCGTACGACAACCTAGGACATCTTACGACTCTGTGTGCCACATTAGCAACTCCAAAAGAACGTTAGTATAATGTAAGACGCCTTACAGCTCTTAACAATACCTTACATCACCGTACGAAACCTTAAAACTCCATAATAAACCTAATGATTTCTTCTTAGTCCTTTAAACATCGTACGACAAGTTAGGATATCTTACAACTCTTTATGCCACATTAGAAACTCGAAAAGAACGCTAGTATAATGTAGGACGCCTTACAGCTCCTAACAATACCTTACAATACCGTACGTAAACTTAAAACTCCATAATAAACCTAATGAATTTTTCCGAGTCCTTTGAACATAGTACGACAACTTAGGACATCTTACAATTTTTTATGCCACATTAGCAACTCCAAATGAACGTTAGTATAATGTAGGACGCCATACAGCTCCTAAGAACACCTTACATTACCGTACGAAACCCTAAAACTCCATAATACACCTTATGAATTCTTCAGAGTCCTTTGAACATCGTACGAAAACTTAGGACATCTTACAACTCTTTATGCCACATAAGCCACTCGAAAAGAACATTAGTATAATGTAGGACGCCTTACAGCTCCTAAGAACTCCTTACATCACCGTACGAAACCTTAAAACTCTATAACAAACCTAATGAATTCGTCGGAGTCATTTGATCATCGTACGACAACTTTGAATATCTTACGACTCTGTGTGCCACATTAGCAACTCGAAAAAACGTTAGTATAATGTAGGACGCCTTACAGCTCCTAAGAACACCTTACAATACCGTACTTAAACTTAAAACTTCATAATAAACCTAATGAATTTGTCCGGGTCCTTTGAACATAGTACCACAACTTAGAACTTCTTACGACTCTTTATGCCACATTAGCAACTCCAAAACAACGTTAGTATAATGTAGGACGCCTTACAGCTCCTAAGAACACCTTACATCACCGTACGAAACCTTAAAACTCCATAATACACCTAATGAATTCTTCCGAGTCATTTGATCATCGTACGACAACTTAGTACATCTTACGACTTTTTATGCCACATTAGCAACTCCAAAAGAAAGTTAGTATAATGTAGGACGACTTACACCTCCTAAGAACACCTTACATCACCGTACGAAACCTTAAAACTGCATAATACACCTAATGAATTCTTCCGAGTCCTTTGAACATCGTACGACAACTTTGGACATCTTACAACTCTTTATCTCACATTAGCAACTCGAAAAGAACGTTAGTATATCTAAACCCTAATTCGTTTTTTTCTTTCATCTGAAATTTACGATCTAATCTGAATTTTATATTTGATCAGTTATTTGCGTCTTTTTCATATTAGGGTTTGGGTGTTTCGATCATAATCAGATTAGGGTATTATCATCATCACTCGTGCGAACTGAATCTTTGTTTATTATCGTGTTTTGATTGATCTGATTCTTGGTCGTCGTTGTTTATAACCTTGTTTGATTCTTTGCATCACTTGTTGAGGGGTTCTTGATTCATCTTAAACGGCTGATTTGATTGCAATTTAGGGTTTGTGGAGGCTATAATTGTTTGAAACCTGATTCATTGCGAATTAGGGTTTTCAACTCAATTTACTAAACGCTAATCCTAGTAAATCAGCCATATGGAGACGGATATTAGTCCAAAACCTATCAGTGCTCGAAAAGTAAAATTTGTTGAGAATACAGAGCCAAAAATTGAGGGTATTGCTCGGAAAGTGGTGAATATTGATGGTGTTCGTCTTCCTCGTCGTGGTAAAATTATAAATCAAGTGGATGAAAACCAAGCTGTGATTTTACCTGATAAGGAGATTGAGAATGTCTCTAGTGACCAGATTATTGAGCCTAATGTGAATTCTTATGCGGCAACTCTACAATCTGGTACGTCCAAAAGTAGCATTAATTTTCGCTTTTTTGGAATGTTTGGATACACTACAAGGTGTTGATGTGGTTCTTCCTAGGGAATCTGTTAAAAGTGTCCAAGATAAATTAGCGTTCACTCTATATGGGTATTTTCTAGGGGATAGAGTTGCATATCCGGTGGTTGAGTATTTTGTGAAAACAAATTGGAAGAAGTATGGTCTTCAAAAATGTATGATGAATGCAAATGGCTTTTTTTTTTCTTCAAATTTGTTGATAACAAGAGTATGCTTGATGTGCTTGAAGGGGGACCGTGGCTAATTCGCAATAAACCAATCGTTCTAAATACATGGTCTCCTACTACTGTCCTTAAAAAAGAAGACATTAGGAAAGTGGCGGTTTGGGTTAAATTGCATGATGTGCCTATTGCAGCTTATACGGATGATGGGTTAAGCATGCTTGCTTCAAAGATTGGCTCTCCAAGGTTACTAGATTCCTACACTGCTTCTATGTGTTCTGAAAGTTGGGGTAGAAGTAGTTATGCAAGGGCTCTTATTGAAATTTCAGCAGAGCACGAGTTTAAGGATGTGCTAACTATGGCTATTCCCGATGTGGATGGAGATAATACGCTACTGAGTGTGTTGGTGTGGAGTATGAATGGACGCCCCCGAGATGTACGCAGTGTTGTGTGTTTGGACATCTAAATGATGAATGTCCTAAACAGGTTCGTCTTACATCTTACCCATAACAGGTTGGGGCTAAACCTAATACTGCCCCTAAACCAAAGGTTATTAGGGATGGGTTTACTGAAGTTAAGGGGAGGAAAAAGGATAACAAAAGTGGGTTTCAAGTTAACAACCAGAAACCAAAATTTGAATATCGACCGTTTGACTACAAGAAAATGATGGGAGCAAGACCCACTAATTAGGTTAGTAAAGGTAGAGATCCCATGAAGATCCAAGTTCAAAACTCCTTTAGTGTTCTAGATTCGGAGCATGTGAAGGATGGGGGGGCGTTGAAATCTATCAAAGCGAAGGATAAATTGGAGAGAGAGGTGCTGGAAGTCTTGGATGAGGAAGAGGTTGAAGATATTTTTGATGAAATAAGAGATATATCTAGAGATAAATCAGGGGAAAGCTCCTCTTCTCATGTGGTTTCCAATGGATAGTAATTTGCTCGAGTTTTGGTGGTGGATCTCCAAGGGTGGAGAGTTCGTATTTGATGATGGCGGATGATGGTTTGGTTGTTTGATTAGTATATTTCTATTAGGTCGTTTATATGTGGTAGACTAGTTTGTTTGGATTGTTTTGTTAGTTATCTATTTTGTTCACATATGTGGGGGTTTGTCCCACATATGAACTAGTGTGGAACACATCCTCACTACTTGTACTTCATTGACGGTTGTCTTTATAATAGAATCACCGGGGTAACCCTTTACCCAAAAAAAAAAGAACGTTAGTATAATGTAGGACTCCTTACAGCTCCTAAGAACTCTTTACATCACCGTACGAAACCTTAAAACTTCATAACAAACCTAATGAATTCGTCGGAGTCATTTGATTATCGTACGACAACTTAGTACATATTACAACTCTGTGTGCCACATTAGCAACTCGAAAAGAACGTTAGTATAATGTAGGACGCCTTACAGCTCCTAAGAACACTCTAGAATACCGTACGTAAACATAAAACTTCATAATAAACCTAATGAATTTGTTCGAGTACTTTGAACATCGTACGACAACCTAGGACATCTTACGACTCTTTATGCCACATTAGCAACTCCAAAAGAACGTTAGTATAATATAGGACGCCTTACAGCTCCTAAGAACACCTTAACATACCGTACTTCAACTTAAAACTTCATAATAAACCTAATGAATTTGTCCGAGTCTTTTGAACGTAGTACCACAACTTAGAACATATTACGACTCTTTATGCCACGTTAGCAACTCCAAAACAACGTTAGTATAATGTAGGACGCCTTACAGCTCCTAAAAACACCTTACATCACCGTACGAAACCTTAAACCTCCATAATAAGCTTAATGAATTCGTCCGAGTCATTTGATCATCGTACGACAACTTAGTACATCTTACGACTCTTTATGCCACAATAGCAACTCGAAAAGAACGTTAGTATAATGTAGGACGCCTTACTGTTCCTAACAATACCTTACGTCACCGTACGAAACCTTAAAACTCCATAATAAACCTAATGAATTCGTCTGAGTACTTTGAACATCGTACGACAACCAAGGACATCTTACGACTCTTTATGCCACCACATTAGCAACTCGAAAAAAACGTTAGTATAATGTAAGACGCCTTACAGCTCCTAAGAACTCCTTACATCGCCGTACGAAACCTTAAAACTCCATAATACACCTAATGAATTCTTCCGAGTCATTTGATCATCGTACGACAACTTAGTACATCTTACGACTTTTTATGCCACATTAGCAACTCCAAAAGAAAGTTAGTATAATGTAGGACGACTTACACCTCCTAAGAACACCTTACATCACCGTACGAAACCTTAAAACTCCATAATACACCTAATGAATTCTTCCGAGTCCTTTGAACATCGTACGACAACTTTGGACATCTTACAACTCTTTATGCCACATTAGCAACTCGAAAAGAACGTTAGTATAATGTAGGACTCCTTACAGCTCCTAAGAACTCTTTACATCACCGTACGAAACCTTAAAACTCCATAACAAACCTAATGAATTCGTCGGAGTCATTTGATTATCGTACGACAACTTATTACATATTACAACTCTGTGTGCCACATTAGCAACTCGAAAAGAACGTTAGTATAATGTAGGTTGCCTTACAGCTCCTAAGAACACTCTAGAATACCGTACGTAAACATAAAACTTCATAATAAACCTAATGAATTTGTTCGAGTACTTTGAACATCGTACAACAACCTAGGATATCTTACGACTCTTTATGCCACATTAGCAACTCCAAAAGAACGTTAGTATACTATAGGACGCCTTACAGCTCCTAAGAACACCTTAACATACCATACTTCAACTTAAAACTTCATAATAAACCTAATGAATTTGTCCGAGTCCTTTGAAAATAGTACCACAACTTAGAACATCTTACGACTCTTTATGCCACGATAGCAACTCCAAAACAACGTTAGTATAATGTAGGACGCCTTACAGCTCCTAAGAACACCTTACATCACCGTACGAAACCTTAAAACTCCATAATACACCTAATGAATTCTAGAGTCCTTTGAACATCGTACGACAACTTAGGACATCTTACAACTCTTTATGCCACATTAGCAACTCGAAAGAACGTTAGTATAATGTAGGACACCCTATAGCTCTTAAGAACTCCTTACATCACCGTACGAAACCTTAAAACTCCATAAGAAAACCTAATGAATTTGTCCGAGTACTTTGAACATCGTACGACAACCTAGGACATCTTACGACTCTGTTTGCCACATTAGCAACTCCAAAAGAACGTTAGTATAATGTAGGACGCCTTACAGCTCTTAACAATACCTTACATCACCGTACGAAACCTTAAAACTCCATAATAAACCTAATGATTTCTTCTGAGTCCTTTAAACATCGTACGACAAGTTAGGATATCTTACAACTCTTTATGCCACATTAGAAACTCGAAAAGAACGTTAGTATAATGTAGGACGCCTTACAACTCCTAACAATACCTTACAATACCGTAAGTAAACTTAAAACTCCATAAAAAACCTAATGAATTTTTCCGAGTCCTTTGAACATAGTACGACAACTTAGGACATCTTACAATTTTTTATGCCACATTAGCAACTCCAAATGAACGTTAGTATAATGTAGGACGCCTTACAGCTCCTAAGAACACCTTACATTACCGTACAAAACCTTAAAACTCCATAATACACCTAATGAATTCTTCTGAGTCCTTTGAACATCGTACGACAACTTAGGACATCTTACAACTCTTTATGCCACATAAGCAACTCGAAAAGAACATTAGTATAATGTAGGACGCCTTACAGCTCCTAAGAACTCCTTACATCACCGTACGAAACCTTAAAACTCCATAACAAACCTAATGAATTCGTCGGAGTCATTTGATCATCGTACGACAACTTTGAATATCTTACGACTCTGTGTGCCACATTAGCAACTCGAAAAAACGTTAGTATAATGTAGGACGCCTTACAGCTCCTAAGAACACCTTACAATACCGTACTTAAACTTAAAACTTCATAATAAACCTAATGAATTTGTCCGGGTCCTTTGAACATAGTACCACAACTTAGAACTTCTTACGACTCTTTATGCCACATTAGCAACTCCAAAACAACGTTAGTATAATGTAGGACGCCTTACAGCTCCTAAGAACACCTTACATCACCGTACGAAACCTTAAAACTCCATAATACACCTAATGAATTCTTCCGAATCATTTGATCATCGTACGACAACTTAGTACATCTTACGACTTTTTATGCCACATTAGCAACTCCAAAAGAAAGTTAGTATAATGTAGGACGACTTACACCTCCTAAGAACACCTTACATCACCGTACGAAACCTTAAAACTCCATAATACACCTAATGAATTCTTCCGAGTCCTTTGAACATCGTACGACAACTTTGGACATCTTACAACTCCTTATGTCACATTAGCAACTCGAAAAGAACGTTAGTATAATGTAGGACTCCTTACAGCTCCTAGGAACTCTTTACATCACCGTACGAAACCTTAAAACTCCATAACCAACCTAATGAATTCGTCGGAGTCATTTGATTATCGTACGACAACTTAGTACATATTACAACTCTGTGTGCCACATTAGCAACTCGAAAAGAACGTTAGTATAATGTAGGACGCCTTACAGCTCCTAAGAACACTCTAGAATACCGTACTTAAACATAAAACTTCATAATACACCTAATGAATTTGTTCGAGTACTTTGAACATCGTACGACAACCTAGGACATCTTACGACTCTTTATAACACATTAGCAACTCCAAAAGAACGTTAGTATAATATAGGACGCCTTACAGCTCCTAAGAACACCTTACAATACCGTACTTCAACTTAAAACTTCATAATAAACCTATAGAATTTGTCCGAGTCCTTTGAACATAGTACCACAACTTATGACATCTTACGACTCTTTATGCCACGTTAGCAACTCCAAAACAACGTTAGTATAATGTAGGACACCTTACAGCTCCTAAGAACACCTTACATCACCGTACGAAACCTTAAAACTCCATAATACACCTAATGAATTCTACCGAGTCCTTTGAACATCGTACGACAACTTAGGACATCTTACAACTCTTTATGCCACATTAGCAACTCGAAAGAACGTTAGTATAATGTAGGACACCTTATAGCTCCTAAGAACTCCTTACATCACCGTACGAAACCTTAAAACTCCATAATAAACCTAATGAATTTGTCCGAGTACTTTGAACATCGTACGACAACCTAGGACATCTTACGACTCTGTGTGCCACATTAGCAACTCCAAAAGAAAGTTAGTATAATGTAGGACGACTTACACCTCCTAAGAACACCTTACATCACCGTACGAAACCTTAAAACTCCATAATACACCTAATGAATTCTTCCGAGTCCTTTGAACATCGTACGACAACTTTGGACATCTTACAACTCTTTATGTCACATTAGCAACTCGAAAAGAACGTTACTATAATCTAGGACTCCTTAAAGCTCCTAAGAACTCTTTACATCACCGTACGAAACCTTAAAACTCCATAACAAACCTAATGAATTCGTCGGAGTCATTTGATTATCGTACGATAACTTAGTACATATTACAACTCTGTGTGCCACATTAGCAACTCGAAAAGATCGTTAGTATAATGTAGGACGCCTTACAGCTCCTAAGAACACTCTAGAATACCGTACCTAAACATAAAACTTCATAATAAACTAATGAATTTGTTCGAGTGAACATCGTACGGAAACCTAGGACATCTTACGACTCTTTATGCCACATTATCAACTCCAAAAGAACGTTAGTATAATATAGGACGCCTTACAGCTCCTAAAAACACCTTAACATACCGTACTTCAACTTAAAACTTCATAATAAACCTAATTAATTTGTCCGAGTCCTTTGAACATATTACCACAACTTAGGACATCTTACGACTCTTTATGCCACATTAGCAACTCCAAAACAACGTTAGTATAATGTAGGACGCCATACAGCTCCTAAGAACACCTTACATCACCGTACGAAACCTTAAAACTCCGTAACAAAACTAATGAATTCGTCGGAGTCATTTGATTATCGTACGACAACTTAGTACATATTACAACTCTGTGTGCCACATTAGCAACTCGAAAAGATCGTTAGTATAATGTAGGACGCCTTACAGCTCCTAAGAACACTCTAGAATACCGTACCTAAACATAAAACTTCATAATAAACTAATGAATTTGTTCGAGTGAACATCGTACGGAAACCTAGGACATCTTACGACTCTTTATGCCACATTAGCAACTCCAAAAGAACGTTAGTATAATATAGGACGCCTTACAGCTCCTAAAAACACCTTAACATACCGTACTTCAACTTAAAACTTCATAATAAACCTAATGAATTTGTCCGAGTCCTTTGAACATATTACCACAACTTAGGACATCTTACGACTCTTTATGCCACATTAGCAACTCCAAAACAACGTTAGTATAATGTAGGACGCCTTACAGCTCCTAAGAACACCTTACATCACCGTACGATACCTTAAAACTCCATAATACACCTAATGAATTCTTCCGAGTCCTTTGAACATCGTACGACAACTTAGGACATCTTACAACTCTTTATGCCACATTTGCAACTCGAAAAGAACGTTAGTATAATGTAGGACGCCTTATAACTCCTAAGAACTCCTTACATCACCGTACGAAACCTTAAAACTCCATAATAAATTTAAAGAATTCGTCGGAGTCATTTGATCATCGTACGACAACTTAGAATATCTTACGAATCTGTGTGCCACATTAGTATCTCGAAAGAACGTTAGTATAATGTAGGACGCCTTACAGCTCCTAAGAACACCTTACAATACCGTACTTAAACTTAAAACTTCATAATAAACCTAATGAATTTGTCCGAGTCCTTTGAACATAGTGCCACAACTTAGGACATCTTACGACTCTTTATGCCACGTTAGCAACTCCAAAACAATGTTAGTATAATGTAGGACGCCTTACAGCTCCTAAGAACACCTTACATCACCGTACGAAACCTTAAAACTCCATAATACACCTAATGAATTCTACCAAGTCCTTTGAACATCGTATGACAACTTAGGACATCTTATAACTCTTTATGCCACATTAGCAACTCGAAAGAACGTTAGTATAATGTAGGACGCCTTATAGCTCCTAAGAACTCCTTACATCACCGTACGAAACCTTAAAACTCCATAATAAACCTAATGAATTTGTCCGAGTACTTTGAACATCGTACGACAACCTAGGACATCTTACGACTCTGTGTGCCACATTAGCAACTCCAAAAGAACGTTAGTATAATGTAGGACGCCTTACAGCTATTAACAATACCTTACATCACCGTACGAAACCTTAAAACTCCATAATAAACCTAATGATTTCTTCTGAGTCCTTTAAACATCGTACGACAAGTTAGGACATCTTACAACTCTTTATGCCACATTAGAAACTCGAAAATAACGTTAGTATAATGTAGGACGCCTTACAGCTCCTAACAATACCTTACAATACCGTACGTAAACTTAAAACTCCATAATAAACCTAATGAATTTTTCCGAGTCCTTTGAACATAGTACGACAACTTAGGACATCTTACATTTTTTTATGCCACATTAGCAACTCCAAATGAACGTTAGTATAATGTAGGACGCCTTACATCTCCTAAGAACACCTTACATTACCCTACGAAACCTTAAAACTCCCTAATACATCTAATGAATTCCTTTGAGTCCTTTGAACATCGTACGACAACTTAGGACATCTTACAACTCTTTATGCCACATAAGCAACTCGAAAAGAACATTAGTATAATGTAGGACGCCATACAGCTCCTAAGAACTCCTTACATCATCGTACGAAACTTAAAACTCCATAACAAACCTAATGAATTCGTCGGAGTCATTTGATCATCGTACCACAACTTAGAATATCTTATGACTCTGTGTGCCACATTAGCAACTCGAAAAAACGTTAGTATAATGTAGGACGCCTTACAGCTCCTAAGAACACCTTACAATACCGTACTTAAACTTAAAACTTCATAATAAACCTAATGAATTTGTCCGAGTCCTTTGAACATAGTACCACAACTTAGGACATCTTACGACTCTTTATGCCACATTAGCAATTCCAAAACAACGTTAGTATAATGTAGGACGCCTTACAGCTCCTAAGAACACCTTACATCACCGTACGAAACCTTAAAACTCCATAATACAGCTAATGAATTCTTCCGAGTCATTTGATCTTCGTACGACAACTTAGTACATCTTACGACTTTTTATGCCACATTAGCAACTCCAAAAGAAAGTTAGTATAAATTAGCAACTCGATTTGCACCTTGAAGTTGGTCTATGGTGGCGATTTTGGCGATTTTGAGGGTTCTTGGTTCTTGATTCGGTTGGATCTTGGTTTCTTGATTCGGTTGGATCTTGTTTCTTGCTGATTACAACTCCTAACCGATTCTTGTTCTTGATTCTTGATCTTGTCTTTGTTTCTTGTTTATCTAGGGTTTGAATACAAAACCTAGACGTACCATCTAGGGTTTGCATGTTCTAGATTGTGTTTACGTGCTTGTTTTCTGTTTTGTTTGTTTGTTTCCTGATCGATTTACGTCTAATATTGTGTAACAACCCTGAGATAACGTGGTTTACCATATTGTTCGAGCGTTGTTAGCAACAATTAGGGTTTGTCGAGTAGGGTTTTTGTTTCTACTGAATCCACGATCATTTACGTTCTGTTTCTAATTGCTTAGTAGGTCTGTAATCAAGAGCGGCTGTTGAATATAGTTTAGCTTCTTGGTACGAATCCTATTAACCTTTTAAGAAATAGTTCGTTGTGACCTGGTCTCCTTGTTTGTTCATCGTTCGTCTATGATGGGCAAGAGTTCGTTAGCTTCTAAAGTGACTAATATTGATGGGGTGCCAAGGGTAGGAATCTTAAGAAAATATGGGGCTGATGGTATAGCCAATGTGCAGAATGTGCAGACTGCATCTTCCATGCAGCAGGATCAGCGTGATGTAGATGGTAGTAAATATGGAGATGCTGGTAGCGTTGACATGATGAAAACAGATGATGTTGCAGCAACTTCAGCTAAGGGTAATTCAAATGATATGGTAACTAATCTGAATGGGTCAGGTGGTATTGATGATACAGGGAAGAGATCTTATGCTGATCAAGTACTAGCAAAGGGGAAGGAATCGAGTAATGCAGGTATAAACTTTCGATATTTGGTGAATGATGAATCGAAAGAGGATTGTGATATTGTATTATCTAAAGAATCGGTTAGTAGGGTTTGTGAGAAGCTGGAGTTCATGCTATATGGGTATTTTCTGGGTGATAGAATAGCTTTTCCTGTTGTGGATTATTATACAAAAACTCATTGGCGGAAATATGGCTTGGAAAAATCAATGATGAACACGAATGGCTTTTTCTTTTTCAAATTCAAGGATTCGAAAGGGATGATGGAGGTTTTAGAAAGCGGACCATGGCTGATTAGGAGTAAACCAATATTCTTGAATATATGGACTCCCACTTCTAAAGTTAGGAAGGAAGATATTAAGAATGTTGCGGTATGGGTGAAAATGCATGATGTTCCATTGGCTGCATATTCAGATGAAGGTCTAAGTTTGCTTGCATCAAAACTTGGACAACCGAAGATGCTTGATTCGTTCTCAACCTCGATGTGTAAGAATGTATGGGGTAGAAGTAGTTATGCTCGTGCTTTAATAGAGATTTCAGCGGATAAAGAGTTAAAAGAGCAGATCACAATAGCGATTCCAGACCTATATAGGGACGAGTACTTGAAAGAAAGTGTTACAATTGAGTATGAATGGGTGCCGCCGAGATGTTCAACATGCTGCATTTTTGGTCATAATGATCAAGAATGTCCCAAAAACATAATCTTGGATGAGGATTTGAAGGAGAAAATGGATGATGAGGGTTTCGTTGAAGTAGGTAATAAAAAAGGAGGTAAAAAGGGAGGTCTAGTATTGAAAAATCAGAAACCGAGATTTGAATATCGCCCGGTGTCTAAGTCTAAAGGACAGGAGGATACCAAAGTGGTAGGGGAGTCTTCGATTAAAACATCTAATATGTTTGACATGTTGAAGGAGAATGATAAGGGTGGAAAAGAGACTACTTCAAATAACAGCAAGGAGGCTGATGAAGAGGACGTTGAGATGGTATATGATGAAACTGTGGGTTTTATGGAATCGGGGACCATTCCAACAAAAAAAGGGGCAAGCACTCCTTCTGTGGGGGTTTCCAATGGTTAGTTTAGCTTCATGGAATATAAGGGGCCTGAACCGTCCCCTGAAACAAAAGGAGGTTCGTCAGGTGGTTAAGGAGAACCAGTTAAGCTTATGTGCTGTGCTGGAGTCTCATGTCGATGTGGCTGGTTTGTTTAATGTGTGTAATAAAGTTTTTCTGAATTGGAATTGGACGTCTAATGGGGGTGTTTGTGACAAAGGGACGCGCATTATTCTTGGATGGGATTCATCCGTATGTGATGTTATGGTTTTGCATCAAACAAATCAGGTTATGCATATTCAGGTTACGATTAAGAATGACTTGAAGGTGTTTTTTACCTCGTTTGTTTATGCTGATAATTATTACATTGACCGAAGATGCCTTTGGAGTAATCTGAAATATCATAAAAGTTTTATAGGCAAGCGTCCTTGGGTGGTTATGGGTGATTTCAATTGTGCTCTGAATTTAGAAGACAAGTCTGTTGGGGCTTCTTGTATTGATATGCCCATGCGTGAATTCAAAGAGTGTATGGAAGAAATTGAAATGATGGATATTAATAGAACGGGGCTGCATTTTACTTGGAACCAAAAGCCGGGGAAGGGTGTAGGTATTCGTAACAAGATTGATCGTATTATGGGGAATATTGAGTTTATGAGTGAGTTTAGTACTGCGACTGCAATTTTTCAGCCATATAGAATCTCGGATCATACACCATGTGTACTTAAACTCCCTTGTATTAATCGGAATAAACCTAAGCCGTTCAAGTTTTCTAACTTTCTGCTTTATAAACCGGGGTTTTCTGATATGGTGAAAGCGCAATGGTTACATCAGATTGAAGGGGTTCATCAGTTCAAGCTTGTTAAGAAGCTTCGGTTACTCAAGCATCCCATTAGATCTTTTCTCCATGCTCAAGGCAATTTACATTCTAATGTTACGAAATGGAGGAATAGGTTGGACGAGATTCATAGGGCGATTGACTTAGACCCTTCGAATGGTATTCTTTGTGAAGAGGAAGCGAGGTGTTTAGTTCAATTTAATCAAGCAAGTATAGATGAGGAAAGATTTTTGAAACAAAAGGCGAAGATTCATTGGTTAGCAGTGGGTGATGCGAACAACTCTTTCTTCCATAACTCTCTGAAATGTAAAAACCATAGTAATCGTATCGAGAGGGTTATAGATACAAATGGTTTGTTACATGAAGGTGGGGACGTGCCTTTAGCTTTTGTGAAACACTTTGAGCAGTTTTTGGGTGTTGAAGATATTGTTACGATGCCTATTTCTCCTGATTTGTTTGAGAGACGATTGGAGAACGGTGTTGCTGTTAATATGATTCGTCCGGTTTCGGAAACGGAAGTTAAAAAGGCGATGTTCTCTATTGGGGATAACAAAGCTCCGGGCCCGGATGGCTTTTCATCAGCTTTTTTCAAGAAAATGTGGCCAATCATTGGGAAAGATGTTACCCTTGCGATCCAAGACTTCTTTAGTAAGGATAAGCTTCTGAGAGAATTAAATCATACGATTATTGCCCTTATTCCAAAGGTAACAAATGCATCTCGTGTTACTGAGTTTCGCCCTATTTCTTGTTGCAATGTGCTGTATAAATGTATTAGTAAAATTATTGCGGATCGTATAAAGGATTGCTTGGCTGGTCTTGTTGGTATAAATCAGTCGGCGTTTATTCCAGGAAGGAAAATTTCTGATAACATTCTTCTAACGCAAGAGTTGATGCACAACTATCACCGAAAGAAGGGGCCACCGCGATGTGCTTTCAAAATTGATATTCAGAAGGCATATGATACCGTGAATTGGGAGTTTGTAAAGCAGATTCTATTGGGGTTTGGATTTCACCCAAAGATGGTAAACTGGATTTATTTATGTATATCTTCAGTTACATTTTCAGTGAATGTTAATGGGAATATTCATGGTTACTTTAAGGGGAAAAGAGGATTGCGTCAAGGTGATCCTATATCGCCTTACTTGTTCACATTGGTTATGGAAATCTTAACCCTTATTCTACAGCAGTCGTCACGTATTGAGGTGGGATTTAGATTCCATAACAAGTGTTCTAAGCAAAGAATAATTAATTTATGTTTTGCTGATGACCTTTTTATTTTTGCTCAGGGAGATACTAACTCAACGAAATGTATTGTTAAATCTCTGAAAGAGTTTACTGCTATGTCGGGTCTAGTGCCGAGTACTCAAAAGAGTACAATTTTTTTTCTGTAATGTGCCTGATGGTGTTAAAAGGGCTATTTTGGATATATTACCTTTCGAGGAGGGTTCTTTACCGGTTCGTTATCTGGGGGTGCCCCTTATTTCGTCGAGATTACTTTACAAAGATTGTAATGTTCTTGTGGAGCGCATGGAGAAAAGGATCTCAAATTGGATGAATAAACTTCTGTCTTTTGCAGGAAGAGTGCAACTGATTATTTCGGTTCTATCTTCATTACATGTTTATTGGTCCTCTGTGTTTATTCTTCCCTCGCGTATTATATCGGAGCTGGAGGGAAAAATGAGGGGTTTTTTGTGGTGCCAAGGCCCTATGAAGAATGGTAAAGCTAAGGTCTCTTGGAAATCTGTTTGCGTTCCAAAATATGAAGGGGGTCTTGGAATAAGGAGAATTGCAGATGTGAACAAGGCGTTAATGACTAATCATATTTGGAGTATCCTTAGTGATCGTGAGTCGCTTTGGGTCAAATGGATTCATGTAAACAAGTTAAAAGGCAAGAGTTTTTGGGAGATTAAAGTTCCAAGTAACTGTTGCTGGAGTTGGCGCAAAATTTTGCAAATTCGTCCTTTGGTGAGACATTATTTCTGGTCGGTGTTGGGAGATGGAAGTAATACATATGCATGGTTTGATAGGTGGTGTGATGTCGGCCCCCTAGATACATATATCACGCCTAGAATGATAGCCAATGGTGGGTATGATCTTAAAGCGAAGGTGAAAGATATATATGTTGGTAATAGAATTTTATGGCCTCCTACATGGTTAGCTTCCCTTCCTATTATGGATACCATTCATATAAATCTTAATACTGCTGCAAATGATAGATTAGTTTGGAAGGTTGGGAATGATTTGCAGGAATGTTCAGCTAAGAATGTATGGAATGCTATGCGTACGAGTGAGGCGATGGTTGATTGGGCGAAGGTTATTTGGTTCCCGTTTTGCATTCCTAAACATGCTTTCTTAGCTTGGTTAGTTATGCGTGGTAAACTGTTAACTCAAGATAAACTCTTGGGATGGGATGCTGGAAGGAGGAAATCTATGAATATGATGTGTTGTTTGCTATGCTATGAGAATGTGGACTCCCATCAACATTTGTTCTTCCAGTGTAAATATGCGACTAAGGTGTGGCTTGCGACAAGGAAACGTTCATCTATGAAAAATATGACCCCGGTTTGGAATGATATTATACCATGGTTGGTGTCTCATTATAAAGCTAAATCAGCTAATTGCATTGTTGATGGCCTTGTGGTAGCTGCTACTGCGTATTATATTTGGCAGGAAAGGAATAATCGTATTTTTATAAATCATGCTCGTCCGCCAGATGTGCTTGCTGCTGAAATTATTGATTCGGTTCGATGCAAACTTATGAATCTGAAGTTCAAGAGAACAGACCCGGCTATGAGAGTTCAAAAGGATTGGAGTATTGGAGGAGATACCAAATGTGACGATGGAGGATAGTTTGATTTCATTGCTCGATGATGTTCTAGCTTATAGGCTAGTTGTTATGTATTAGCATTTTGCTTTCTTGGATAGGTAGATATTTGTTATCTTGTCTACATTTTCAGGGCATGTCCTGACTATGTTTTTAGTGTGGATCTCTTCCACACTACAAGTGCTTCAAAGTTTGTAATTAATAAAATCACCGGGGTAACCCTTTACCCAAAAAAAAGAAAGTTAGTATAATGTAGGACAACTTACACATCCTAAGAACACCTTACATCACCGTACGAAACCTTAAAACTCCATAATACACCTAATGAATTCTTCCGAGTCCTTTGAACATCGTACGACAACTTTGGACATCTTACAACTCTTTATGTCACATTAGCAACTCGAAAAGAACGTTACTATAATCTAGGACTCCTTACAGCTCCTAAGAACTCTTTACATCACCGTACGAAACCTTAAAACTCCATAACAAACCTAATGAATTCGTCGGAGTCATTTGATTATCGTACGACAACTTAGTACATATTACAACTCTGTGTGCCACATTAGCAACTCGAAAAGATCGTTAGTATAATGTAGGACGCCTTACAGCTCCTAAGAACACTCTAGAATACCGTACCTAAACATAAAACTTCATAATAAACTAATGAATTTGTTTGAGTGAACATCGTACGGAAACCTAGGACATCTTACGACTCTTTATGCCACATTATCAACTCTAAAAGAACGTTAGTATAATATAGGACGCCTTACAGCTCCTAAAAACACCTTAACATACCGTACTTCAACTTAAAACTTCATAATAAACCTAATTAATTTGTCCGAGTCCTTTGAACATATTACCACAACTTAGGACATCTTACGACTCTTTATGCCACATTAGCAACTCCAAAACAACGTTAGTATAATGTAGGACGCCATACAGCTCCTAAGAACACCTTACATCACCGTACGAAACCTTAAAACTCCGTAACAAACCTAATGAATTCGTCGGAGTCATTCGATTATCGTACGACAACTTAGTACATATTACAACTCTGTGTGCCACATTAGCAACTCGAAAAGATCGTTAGTATAATGTAGGACGCCTTACAGCTCCTAAGAACACTCTAGAATACCGTACCTAAACATAAAACTTCATAATAAACTAATGAATTTGTTCGAGTGAACATCGTACGGAAACCTAGGACATCTTACGACTCTTTATGCCACATTAGCAACTCCAAAAGAACGTTAGTATAATATAGGACGCCTTACAGCTCCTAAAAACACCTTAACATACCGTACTTCAACTTAAAACTTCATAATAAACCTAATGAATTTGTCCGAGTCCTTTGAACATATTACCACAACTTAGGACATCTTACGACTCTTTATGCCACATTAACAACTCCAAAACAACGTTAGTATAATGTAGGACGCCTTACAGCTCCTAAGAACACCTTACATCACCGTACGATACCTTAAAACTCCATAATACACCTAATGAGTTCTTCCGAGTCCTTTGAACATCGTACGACAACTTAGGACATCTTACAACTCTTTATGCCACATTTGCAACTCGAAAAGAACGTTAGTATAATGTAGGACGCCTTATAACTCCTAAGAACTCCTTACATCACCGTACGAAACCTTAAAACTCCATAATAAATCTAAAGAATTCGTCGGAGTCATTTGATCATCGTACGACAACTTAGAATATCTTACGAATCTGTGTGCCACATTAGTATCTCGAAAGAACGTTAGTATAATGTAGGACGCCTTACAGCTCCTAAGAACACCTTACAATACCGTACTTAAACTTAAAACTTCATAATAAACCTAATGAATTTGTCCGAGTCCTTTGAACATAGTGCCACAACTTAGGACATCTTACGACTCTTTATGCCACGTTAGCAACTCCAAAACAACGTTAGTATAATGTAGGACGCCTTACAGCTCCTAAGAACACCTTACATCACCGTACGAAACCTTAAAACTCCATAATACACCTAATGAATTCTACCAAGTCCTTTGAACATCGTATGACAACTTAGGACATCTTACAACTCTTTATGCCACATTAGCAACTCGAAAGAACGTTAGTATAATGTAGGACGCCTTATAGCTCCTAAGAACTCCTTACATCACCGTACGAAACCTTAAAACTCCATAATAAACCTAATGAATTTGTCCGAGTACTTTGAACATCGTACGACAACCTAGGACATCTTACGACTCTGTGTGCCACATTAGCAACTCCAAAAGAACGTTAGTATAATGTAGGACGCCTTACAGCTATTAACAATACCTTACATCACCGTACGAAACCTTAAAACTCCATAATAAACCTAATGATTTCTTCTGAGTCCTTTAAACATCGTACGACAAGTTAGGACATCTTACAACTCTTTACGCCACATTAGAAACTCGAAAATAACGTTAGTATAATGTAGGACGCCTTACAGCTCCTAACAATACCTTACAATACCGTACGTAAACTTAAAACTCCATAATAAACCTAATGAACTTTTCCGAGTCCTTTGAACATAGTACGACAACTTAGGACATCTTACATTTTTTTATGCCACATTAGCAACTCCAAATGAACGTTAGTATAATGTAGGACGCCTTACATCTCCTAAGAACACCTTACATTACCCTACGAAACCTTAAAACTCCCTAATACATCTAATGAATTCCTTTGAGTCCTTTGAACATCGTACGACAACTTAGGACATCTTACAACTCTTTATGCCACATAAGCAACTCGAAAAGAACATTAGTATAATGTAGGACACCATACAGCTCCTAAGAACTCCTTACATCATCGTACGAAACTTAAAACTCCATAACAAACCTAATGAATTCGTCGGAGTCATTTGATCATCGTACCACAACTTAGAATATCCTATGACTCTGTGTGCCACATTAGCAACTCGAAAAAACGTTAGTATAATGTAGGACGCCTTACAGCTCCTAAGAACACCTTACAATACCGTACTTAAACTTAAAACTTCATAATAAACCTAATGAATTTGTCCGAGTCCTTTGAACATAGTACCACAACTTAGGACATCTTACGACTCTTTATGCCACATTAGCAATTCCAAAACAACGTTAGTATAATGTAGGACGCCTTACAGCTCCTAAGAACACCTTACATCACCGTACGAAACCTTAAAACTCCATAATACAGCTAATGAATTCTTCCGAGTCATTTGATCTTCGTACGACAACTTAGTACATCTTACGACTTTTTATGCCACATTAGCAACTCCAAAAGAAAGTTAGTATAATGTAGGACAACTTACACATCCTAAGAACACCTTACATCACCGTACGAAACCTTAAAACTCCATAATACACCTAATGAATTCTTCCGAGTCCTTTGAACATCGTACGACAACTTTGGACATCTTACAACTCTTTATGTCACATTAGCAACTCGAAAAGAACGTTACTATAATCTAGGACTCCTTACAGCTCCTAAGAACTCTTTACATCACCGTACGAAACCTTAAAACTCCATAACAAACCTAATGAATTCGTCGGAGTCATTTGATTATCGTACGACAACTTAGTACATATTACAACTCTGTGTGCCACATTAGCAACTCAAAAAGATCGTTAGTATAATGTAGGACGCCTTACAGCTCCTAAGAACACTCTAGAATACCGTACCTAAACATAAAACTTCATAATAAACTAATGAATTTGTTTGAGTGAACATCGTACGGAAACCTAGGACATCTTACGACTCTTTATGCCACATTATCAACTCCAAAAGAACGTTAGTATAATATAGGACGCCTTACAGCTCCTAAAAACACCTTAACATACCGTACTTCAACTTAAAACTTCATAATAAACCTAATTAATTTGTCCGAGTCCCTTGAACATATTACCACAACTTAGGACATCTTACGACTCTTTATGCCACATTAGCAACTCCAAAACAACGTTAGTATAATGTAGGACGCCATACAGCTCCTAAGAACACCTTACATCACCGTACGAAACCTTAAAACTCCGTAACAAACCTAATGAATTCGTCGGAGTCATTCGATTATCGTACGACAACTTAGTACATATTACAACTCTGTGTGCCACATTAGCAACTCGAAAAGATCGTTAGTATAATGTAGGACGCCTTACAGCTCCTAAGAACACTCTAGAATACCGTACCTAAACATAAAACTTCATAATAAACTAATGAATTTGTTCGACTGAACATCGTACGGAAACCTAGGACATCTTACGACTCTTTATGCCACATTAGCAACTCCAAAAGAACGTTAGTATAATATAGGACGCCTTACAGCTCCTAAAAACACCTTAACATACCGTACTTCAACTTAAAACTTCATAATAAACCTAATGAATTTGTCCGAGTCCTTTGAACATATTACCACAACTTAGGACATCTTACGACTCTTTATGCCACATTAGCAACTCCAAAACAACGTTAGTATAATGTAGGACGCCTTACAGCTCCTAAGAACACCTTACATCACCGTACGATACCTTAAAACTCCATAATACACCTAATGAATTCTTCCGAGTCGTTTGAACATCATACGACAACTTAGGACATCTTACAACTCTTTATGCCACATTTGCAACTCGAAAAGAACGTTAGTATAATGTAGGACGCCTAATAACTCCTAAGAACTCCTTACATCACCGTACGAAACCTTAAAACTCCATAATAAACCTAAAGAATTCGTCGGAGTCATTTGATCATCGTACGACAACTTAGAATATTTTACGAATCTGTGTGACACATTAGTATCTCGAAAGAACGTTAGTATAATGTAGGACGCCTTACAACTCCTAAGAACACCTTACAATACCGTACTTAAACTTAAAACTTCATAATAAACCTAATGAATTTGTCCGAGTCCTTTGAACATAGTGCCACAACTTAGGACATCTTACGACTCTTTATGCCACGTTAGCAACTCCAAAACAACGTTAGTATAATGTAGGACGCCTTACAGCTCCTAAGAACACCTTACATCACCGTACGAAACCTTAAAACTCCATAATACACCTAATGAATTCTACCAAGTCCTTTGAACATCGTATGACAACTTAGGACATCTTACAACTCTTTATGCCACATTAGCAACTCGAAAGAACGTTAGTATAATGTAGGACGCCTTATAGCTCCTAAGAACTCCTTACATCACCGTACGAAACCTTAAAACTCCATAATAAACCTAATGAATTTGTCCGAGTACTTTGAACATCGTACGACAACCTAGGACATCTTACGACTCTGTGTGCCACATTAGCAACTCCAAAAGAACGTTAGTATAATGTAGGACGCCTTACAGCTATTAACAATACCTTACATCACCGTACGAAACCTTAAAACTCCATAATAAACCTAATGATTTCTTCTGAGTCCTTTAAACATCGTACGACAAGTTAGGACATCTTACAACTCTTTATGCCACATTAGAAACTCGAAAATAACGTTAGTATAATGTAGGACGCCTTACAGCTCCTAACAATACCTTACAATACCGTACGTAAACTTAAAACTCCATAATAAACCTAATGAATTTTTCCGAGTCCTTTGAACATAGTACGACAACTTAGGACATCTTACATTTTTTTATGCCACATTAGCAACTCCAAATGAACGTTAGTATAATGTAGGACGCCTTACATCTCCTAAGAACACCTTACATTACCCTACGAAACCTTAAAACTCCCTAATACATCTAATGAATTCTTCTGAGTCCTTTGAACATCGTACGACAACTTAGGACATCTTACAAATCTTTATGCCACATAAGCAACTCGAAAAGAACATTAGTATAATGTAGGACGCCATACAGCTCCTATGAACTCCTTACATCAACGTACGAAACTTAAAACTCCATAACAAACCTAATGAATTCGTCGGAGTCATTTGAACATCGTACCACAACTTAGAATATCTTATGACTCTGTGTGCCACATTAGCAACTCGAAAAAACGTTAGTATAATGTAGGACGCCTTACAGCTCCTAGGAACACCTTACAATACCGTACTTAAACTTAAAACTTTATAATAAACCTAATGAATTTGTCCGAGTCCTTTGAACATAGTACCACAACTTAGGACATCTTACGACTCTTTATGCCACATTAGCAACTCCAAAACAACGTTAGTATAATGTAGGACGCCATACAGCTCCTAAGAACACCTTACATCACCGTACGAAACCTTAAAACTCCATAATACACCTAATGAATTCTTCCGAGTCCTTTGAACATCGTACGACAACTTAGGACATCTTACAACTCTTTATGCCACATTTGCAACTCGAAAAGAACGTTAGTATAATGTAGGACGCCTTACAACTCCTAAGAACTCTTTACATCACCGTACAAAACCTTAAAACTCCGTAATAAACCTAAAGAATGCGTCCGAGTCATTTGATCATCGTACGACAACTTAGAATATCTTACGAATCTGTGTGCCACATTAGCATCTCGAAAGAACGTTAGTATAATGTAGGACGCCTTACAGCTCCTAAGAACACTTTACAATACTGTACGTAAACTTAAAACTTCATAATAAACCTAATGAATTTGTCCGAGTACTTTGAACATCGTACGACAACCTACGACATCTTACGACTCTTTATGCCACATTAGCCACTCCAAAAGAACGTTAGTATAATGTAGGACGCCTTACAGCTCCTAAGAACTCCTTACATCACTGTACAAAACCTTAAAACTCCATAATAAACCTTATGATTTTGTCCGAGTACTTTGAACATCGTACGACAACCTAGGACATCTTACGACTCTGGGTGTCACATTAGCAACTCGAAAAGAACGTTAGTATAATGTAGGACGCCTTACAGCTCTTAACAATACCTTACATCACCGTACGAAACCTTAAAACTCCATAATAAACCTAATGATTTCTTCTGAGTCCTTTGAACATCGTACGACAAGTTAGGATATCTTACAAGTCTTTATGCCACATTAGAAACTCGAAAAGAACGTTAGTATAATGTAGGACGCCTTACAGCTCCTAACAATACCTTACAATACCGTACTTAAACTTAAAACTCCATAATAAACCTAATGACTTTTTCCGAGATCTTTGAACATAGTACGACAACTTAGGACATCTTACAATTTTTTATGCCACATTAGCAACTCCAAATGAACGTTATTATATTGTAGGACGCCTTACAGCTCCTAAGAACACCTTACATTTCCGTACGAAACCTTAAAACTCCATAACACACCTAATGAATTCTTCTGAGTCCTTTGAACATCGTAAGACAACTTAGGACATCTTACAACTCTTTATGCCACATTAGCAACTCGAAAAGAACGTTAGTATAATGTAGGATGCCTTACAGCTCCTAAGAACTCCTTACATCACCGTACGAAACCTTAAAACTCCATAATACACCTTCTGAATTCTTCCGAGTCCTTTGAACATCGTACGACAACTTAGGACATCTTACGACTCTTAATGCCACATTAGCAACTCGAAAAGAACGTTAGTATAATGTAGGACGCCTTACATCTCCTAAGAACACCTTACATCACCGTACGAAACCCTTAAACTCCATATTACACCTAATGAATTCTTCCGATCCTTTGAACATCGTACGAAAACTTAGGACATCTTACAACTCTTTATGCGACATTAACAACTTAAAAAGAACGTAAGTATAATGTAGGACGCCTTACAGCTCCTAAGAACACCTTACAATACCGTACTTATACTTTTAAAACTTCATAATAAACCTAATGAATTTGTCCGAGTCCATTGAACATCGTACGACAACCTACGACATCTTACGACTCTTTATGCCACATTAGCCACTCCAAAAGAACGTTAGTATAATGTAGGACGCCTTACAGCTCCTACGAACACCTTACATCACCGTACGAAACCTTAAAACTCCATAATACACCTAATGAATTCTTTCGAGACCTTTGAACATTGTACCACAACTTAGGACATCTTACAACTCTTTATGCCACATTAGCAACTCGAAAAGAACGTTAGTATAATGTAGGACGCCTTACAGCTCCTAAGAACTCCTTACATCACCGTACGAAACCTTAAAACTCCATAATAAACCTATCGAATTTGTCCGAGTACTTAGAACATCGTACGACAACCTAGGACATCTTACGACTCTGTGTGTCACATTAGCAACTTGAAAAGAACGTTAGTATAATGTAGGACGCCTTACAGCTCTTAACAATACCTTACATCACCGTACGAAACCTTAAAACTCCATAATAAACCTAATGATTTCTTCTGAGTCCTTTGAACATAGTACGACAACTTTGGACATCTTACAATTTTTTATGCCACATTAGCAACTCCAAATGAACGTTAGTATAATGTAGGACGCCTTACAGCTCCTAAGAACACCTTACATTACCGTACGAAACCTTAAAACTCCATAACACACCTAATGAATTCTTCTGAGTCCTTTGAACATCGTAAGACAACTTAGGACATCTTACAACTCTTTATGCCACATTAGCAACTCGAAAAGAACGTTAGTATAATGTAGGATGCCTTACAGCTCCTAAGAACTCCTTACATCACCGTACGAAACCTTAAAACTCCATAATACACCTTCTGAATTCTTCCGAGTCCTTTGAACATCGTACGACAACTTAGGACATCTTACGACTCTTAATGCCACATTAGCAACTCGAAAAGAACGTTAGTATAATGTAGGACGCCTTACATCTCCTAAGAACACCTTACATCACCGTACGAAACCCTTAAACTCCATATTACACCTAATGAATTCTTCCGATCCTTTGAATATCGTACGAAAACATAGGACATCTTACAACTCTTTATGCGACATTAACAACTTGAAAAGAACGTAAGTATAATGTAGGACGCCTTACAGCTCCTAAGAACACCTTACAATACCGTACTTATACTTTTAAAACTTCATAATAAACCTAATGAATTTGTCCGAGTCCATTGAACATCGTACGACAACCTACGACATCTTACGACTCTTTATGCCACATTAGCCACTCCAAAAGAACGTTAGTATAATGTAGGACGCCTTACAGCTCCTACGAACACCTTACATCACCGTACGAAACCTTAAAACTCCATAATACACCTAATGAATTCTTCCGAGTCCTTTGAACATTGTACCACAACTCAGGACATCTTACAACTCTTTATGCCACATTAGCAACTCGAAAAGAACGTTAGTATAATGTAGGACGCCTTACAGCTCCTAAGAACTCCTTACATCACCGTACGAAACCTTAAAACTCCATAATAAACCTAACGAATTTGTCCGAGTACTTTGAACATCGTACGACAACCTAGGAAATCTTACGACTCTGTGTGTCACATTAGCAACTTGAAAAGAACGTTAGTATAATGTAGGACGCCTTACAGCTCTTAACAATACCTTACATCACCGTACGAAACCTTAAAACTCCATAATAAACCTAATGATTTCTTCTGAGTCCTTTGAACATAGTACGACAACTTTGGACATCTTACAATTTTTTATGCCACATTAGCAACTCCAAATGAACGTTAGTATAATGTAGGACGCCTTACAGCTCCTAAGAACACCTTACATTACCGTACGAAACCTTAAAACTCTATAATACACCTAATGAATTCTTCTGAGTCCTTTGAACATCGTAAGACAACTTAGGACATCTTACAACTCTTTATGCCACATTAGCAACTCGAAAAGAACGTTAGTATAATGTAGGACGCCTTACAGCTCTTAACAATACCTTACATCACCGTACGAAACCTTAAAACTCCATAATACACCTAATGAATTCTTCTGAGTCCTTCGAACATTGTACCACAATTAGGACATCTTACGACTCTTTATGCCACATTAGCAACTCGAAAAGTACGTTAGTATAATGTAGGACGCCTTACAGCTCTTAAGAACACTTTACATCACCGTACGAAACCTTAAAACTCCATAATACACCTTCTGAATTCTTCCAAGTCCTTTGAAACTCGTACGACAACTTAGGACATCTTACGACTCTTAATGCCACATTAGCAACTCGAAAAGAACATTAGTCTAATGTAGGACGCCTTACAGCTCCTAAGAATACCTTACATCACCGTACGAAACCTTAAAACTCAATATTACACCTAATGAATTTGTCCGAGTACTTTGAACATCGTACGACAACCTAGGACATCTTACGACTCCGTGTGCCACATTAGAAACTCGAAAAGAACGTTAGTATAATGTAGAACGCCTTACAACTCTTAACAATACCTTACATCAGCGTACGAAAGCTTAAAACTCCATAATAAACCTAATGATTTCTTCTGAGTCCTTTGAACATCGTACGACAAGTTAGGACATCTTACAACTCTTTATGCCCATTAGAAACTCGAAAAGAACGTTAGTATAATGTAGGACGCCTTACAGCTCCTAACAATACCTTACAATACCGTACGTAAACTTAAAACTTCATAATAAACCTAATGAATTTTTCTGAGTCCTTTGAACATAGTACGACAACTTAAGACATCTTACAATTTTTTATGCCACATTAGCAACTCCAAATGAAAGTTAGTATAATGTAGGACACCTGACAGCTCCTAAGAACTCCTTACATTACCGTACGAAACCTTAAAACTTCATAATACACCTAATGAATTCTTCTGAGTCCTTTGAACATCGTACGACAACTTAGGACATCTTAGGACTCTTAATTCCACATAAGCAACTCGAAAAGAACGTTAGTATAATGTTGGACGCCTTACAGCTCCTAAGAACACCTTACAGCACCGTACGAAACCCTTAAACTCTATATTACACCTAATGAATTCTTCCGATCCTTTGAACATCGTACGAAAACTTAGGACATCTTACAACTCTTTATGCGACATTAGCAACTCAAAAAGAACGTTAGTATAATTTTGGACGCCTTACAGCTCCTAAGAACACCTTACAATACCATACTTAAACTTTCAAAACTTCATAATAAACCTAATGAATTTGTCCGAGTCCTTTGAACATCGTACGACAACCTAGGACATCTTAAGACTCTTCATCCCACATTAGCAACTCGAAAAGAACGTTAGTGTAATGTAGGATGCCTTACAGCTCCTAAAAACTCCTTCCATTACTGTACGAAACCTTAAAACTCCATAATAAACCTAATGAATTCGTCCGAGTCATTTGATCATCGAACGACAACTTAGTACATCTTACAACTCTTTATGCCACATTAGCAACTTGAAAAGAACGTTAGTATAACGTAGGACGCCTTACAGCTCCTAACAATACTTTACAACACCGTACGAAACATTAAAACTCCGTAATAAGCCTAAAGAATTCGTCCAAGTTATTTGATGATCGTACGACAACTTAGAATATCTTACGACTCTTTACGCCACATTAGCAACTCGAAAAGAACATTACTATAATGTAGGACGCCTTACAGCTCTTAACAATACCTTACATCACCGTACGAAACCTTAAAAATACATAATAAACCTAATGATTTCTTCTGAGTCCTTTGAACATCGTACGACAACTTAGGACATCTTACGACTCTTAATGCCACATTAGCAACTCGAAAAGTACGTTAATATAATGTAGGACGCCTTACAGCTCTTAACAATACCTTACGAAACCTTAAAACTCCATAATAAACCTAATGATTTCTTCTGAGTCGTTTGAACATCGTACGACAACTTAGGACATCTTACAACTCTTTATGCCACATTAGAAACTCGAAAAGAATGCTAGTATAATTGAAGACGCCTTACAGCTCCTAACAATACCTTATAATACCGTACGTAAACTTAAAACTCCATAATAAACCTAATGATTTTTTCCTAGTTCTTTGAACATAGTACGACAACTTAGGACATCTTACAATTTTTTATGCCACATTAGCAACTCTAAATGAACGTTAGTATAATGTAGGACGCCTTATAGCTCATAAGAACACTTTACATCACCGTACGAAACCTTAAAACTCCATAATACACCTAATTAATTCTTCCGAGTCCTTTGAACATCGTACGACAACTTAGAAAATCTTACGAATTTGTGTGCCACATTAGCAACTCGAAAAGAACGTTAGTATAATGTAGGACGCCTTACAGCTCTTAACAATACCTTACATCACCGTATGAAAACTTAAAACTCCATAATAAACCTAATGATTTCTTCTGAGTCCTTTGAACATCGTACGACAAGTTAGGACATCTTACAACTCTTTATGCCAAATTCTAAACTTGAAAACAACGTTAGTATAATGTAGGACGCCTTACAGCTCCTAACAATACCTTACAATACTGTACAAAAACTTAAAACTCCATAATAAACCTAATGAATTTGTCCGAGTCCTTTGAACATAGTACGACAACTTAGGACATCTTACGACTCTTCATGCCACATTAGCAACTCGAAAAGAACATTTGTATAATGTAGGATGCCTTACAGCTCCTAAGAACTCCTTACATCACCGTACGAAACCTTAAACCTCCATAATAAGCCTAATGAATTCGTCCGAGTCATTTGATCATCGTACGACAATTTAGTACATCTTACGACTCTTTATGCCACATTAGCAACTCGAAAAGAACGTTAGTATAATGTAGGATGCCTTACAGCTCCTAAGAACTCCTTACATCACCGTACGAAACCTTAAACCTCCATAATAAGCCTAATAAATTCGTCCGAGTCATTTGATCATCGTACGACAATTTAGTACATCTTATGATTCTTTATGCCACATTAGCAACTCGAAAAGAATGTTAGTATAATGTAGGACGCCTTACAGCTCCTAAGAACTCCTTACATCACCGTACGAAACCTTAAAACTCCATAATAAACCTAATGAATTTGTCCGAGTACTTTCTTACGACACTTTATGCCACATTAGCAACTCGAAAAGAACGTTAGTATAATGTAGGACGCCTTACAGCTCCTAACAATACCATAGAATACCGTACGTAAACTTAAAACTCCATAATAAACCTAATGAATTTGTCCGAGTCCTTTGCACATAGTACGACAACTTAGGACATCTTGCAACTCTTTATGCCACATTAGCAAGTCGAAATAAACGTTAGTATAATGTTGGATGCCTTACAGCTCCTAACAATACCATAGAATACCGTACGTAAACTTAAAACTCCATAATAAGCTTAATGAATTCGTCCGAGTCATTTGATCATCGTACGACAACTTAGTACATCTTACAACCTTTTATGCCACATTAGCAACTCGAAAAGAACGTTAGTATAATGTAGGACGCCTTACAGTTCCTAACAATACCTTACATCACCGTACGGAACCTTAAAACTCCATAATAAACCTAATGAATTCATCCGAGTCCTTTAAACATAGTACGACAACTTAGGACATCTTACGACTCTTCATGCCACATTAGCAACTCGAAAAGAACGTTAGTATAATGTAGGATGCCTTACAGCTCCTAAGAACACCTTACATAACCAAACGAAACCTTAAACCTGCATGATAAGCCTAATGAATTCGTCCGAGTCATTTGATCATCGTACGACAACTTAGTAAATCTTACGACTCTTTATGCCACATTAGCAACTCCAAAACCTTGATAGAAAAGAGGTGTGAGGGCGATTTTGGCGATTTTGGGGTGATTTGGCTGGTTCTTGATTCGTTTCTTGTTCTTGAATCTTGATTCTTGAATCTTGATTCTTGAATCTTGTTTCTTGTTCTTGGGTTGTTATTGGGTTGTTACGGCTGGTTATTAGGGTTTCATCCGAGTCATTTTATCATCGTACGGCAACTTAGTACATCTTACAACTCTTTATGCCACATTAACAACTCGAAAAGAACATTAGTATAATGTAGGACGCCTTACAGCTCCTAACAATACTTTACAACACTTTACGAAACATTAAAACTCCATAATAAGCCTAATGAATTCGTCCGAGTCATTAGATCATAGTACGAAACTTAGAATATCTTACGAATCCTCATGCCACATTAGCAACTCGAAAAGAACGTTAGTATAATGTAGGATGACTTACAGCTCCTAGGAACACCTTACATCACCAAACGAAACCTTAAACCTGCATAATAAGCCTAATGAATTCGTCCGAGTCATTTGATCATCGTACGAGAACTTAGTACATCTTACGACTCTTTATGCCACATTAGCAACTCCAAAAAAACGTAAGTATAATGTAGGACGCCTTACACCTCCTAACAACATCTTACATCACCGTACGAAACCTTAAACCTACATAATAAGCGTAATGAATTCGTCCGTGTCATTTGATCATCGTACGACAACTTAGTACATCTTACGACTCTTTATGCCACATTAGCAACTTGAAAAGAACGTAAGTATAATGTAGGACGCCTTAAAGCTGCTAACAATACCTTACAATACCGTACGTAAACTTAAAACTCCATAATAAACCTAATGAATTTGTCCAAGTCATTTGATAATCGTACGACAACTTAAATTATCTTACGACTCTTTATGCCACATTAGCAACTCGAAAAAAACGTTAGTAAAACGTAGGATGCCTTACAGCTCCTAAGAACACCTTACATCACCGTACGAAACCTTAAACCTCCATAATAAGCCTAACGAATTCATCCGAGTTATTTGATCATCGTACGACAACTTAGTACATCTTACAACTTTTTATGCCACATTAGCAACTCGAAAAGAACGTTAGTATAATGTAGGACACCTTACAGCTCCTAACAATACCTTACATCACCGTACGAAACCTTAAAACTCCATAATAAACCTAATGAATTCATCCAGGTCCTTTAAACATAGTACGACAACTTAGGACATCTTACGACTCTTCATGCCACATTAGCAACTCGAAAAGAACGTTAGTATGATGTAGGTTGCCTTACATCTCCTAACAACATCTTACATCACCATACGAAACCTTAAACCTCCATAATAAGCTTAATGAATTCGTCCGAGTCATTTGATCATCGTACGACAACTTAGTACATCTTACGAATCTTTATGTCACATTAGCAACTCGAAAAGAACGTTAGTATAATGTAGGACGCCTTACAGCTCCTAACAGTACCTTACATCACCGTACGAAACCTTAAAACTCAATAATAAACCTAATAAATTCTTCCGAGTCCTTTGAACATCGTACGACAACTTAGGACATCTTGCAACTCTTTATGCCACATTAGCAAGTCGAAATAAACGTTAGTATAATGTAGGATGCCTTACAGCTCCTAACAATACCATAGAATACCGTACGTAAACTTAAAACTCCATAATAAACCTAATGAATTTGTCCGAGTCCTTTGCACATAGTACGACAACTTAGGACTTCTTACGATTTTTTATGCCACATTAGCAACTCCAAATGAACGTTAGTATAATTTAGGACGCCTTACAGCTCATAAGAACACCTTACATCGCCGTACGAAACCTTAAAACTCCATAATAAACCTAATGAATTTGTCCGAGTCCTTTGAACACAGTACGACAACTTAGGACATCTTACAACTCTTTATGCCACATTAGCAAGTCGAAAAGAACGTTAGTATAATGTAGGATGCCTTACAGCTCCTAAGAACACCTTATATCACCGTACGAAACCTTATAACTCCATAATAAGCTTAATGAATTCGTCCGAGTCATTTGATCATCGTACGACAACTTAGTACATCTTACAACCTTTTATCCCACATTAGCAACTCGAAAAGAACGTTAGTATAATGTAGGACGCCTTACAGTTCCTAACAATACCTTACATCACCGTACGGAACCTTAAAACTCCATAATAAACCTAATGAATTCATCCGAGTCCTTTAAACATAGTACGACAACTTAGGACATCTTACGACTTTTCATGCCACATTAGCAACTCGAAAAGAACGTTAGTATAATGTAGGATGCCTTACAGCTCCTAAGAACACCTTACATAACCAAACGAAACCTTAAACCTGCATGATAAGCCTAATGAATTCGTCCGAGTCATTTGATCATCGTACGACAACTTAGTACATCTTACGAATCTTTATGCCACATTAGCAACTCGAAAAGAACGTTAGTATAATGTAGGATGCCTTACAGCTCCTAAGAACACCTTACATAACCAAACGAAACCTTAAACCTGCATGATAAGCCTAATGAATTCGTCCGAGTCATTTGATCATCGTACGACAACTTAGTACATCTTACGACTCTTTATGCCACATTAGCAACTCCAAAACCTTGATAGAAAAGAGGTGTGAGGGCGATTTTGGCGATTTTGGGGTGATTTGGCTGGTTCTTGATTCGTTTCTTGTTCTTGAATCTTGATTCTTGAATCTTGTTTCTTGTTCTTGGGTTGTTATTGGGTTGTTACGGCTGGTTATTAGGGTTTCATCCGAGTCATTTTATCATCGTACGGCAACTTAGTACATCTTACAACTCTTTATGCCACATTAACAACTCGAAAAGAACATTAGGATAATGTAGGACGCCTTACAGCTCCTAACAATACTTTACAACACTTTACGAAACATTAAAACTCCATAATAAGCCTAATGAATTCGTCCGAGTCATTAGATCATAGTACGAAACTTAGAATATCTTACGAATCCTCATGCCACATTAGCAACTCGAAAAGAACGTTAGTATAATGTAGGATGACTTACAGCTCCTAGGAACACCTTACATCACCAAACGAAACCTTGAACCTGCATAATAAGCCTAATGAATTCGTCCGAGTCATTTGATCATCGTACGAGAACTTAGTACATCTTACGACTCTTTATGCCACATTAGCAACTCCAAAAAAACGTAAGTATAATGTAGGACGCCTTACACCTCCTAACAACATCTTACATCACCGTACGAAACCTTAAACCTACATAATAAGCGTAATGAATTCGTCCGTGTCATTTGATCATCGTACGACAACTTAGTACATCTTACGACTCTTTATGCCACATTAGCAACTTGAAAAGAACGTAAGTATAATGTAGGACGCCTTAAAGCTGCTAACAATACCTTACAATACCGTACGTAAACTTAAAACTCCATAATAAACCTAATGAATTTGTCCAAGTCATTTGATAATCGTACGACAACTTAAATTATCTTACGACTCTTTATGCCACATTAGCAACTCGAAAAAAACGTTAGTAAAACGTAGGATGCCTTACAGCTCCTAAGAACACCTTACATCACCGTACGAAACCTTAAACCTCCATAATAAGCCTAACGAATTCATCCGAGTTATTTGATCATCGTACGACAACTTAGTACATCTTACAACTTTTTATGCCACATTAGCAACTCGAAAAGAACGTTAGTATAATGTAGGACACCTTACAGCTCCTAACAATACCTTACATCACCGTACGAAACCTTAAAACTCCATAATAAACCTAATGAATTCATCCAGGTCCTTTAAACATAGTACGACAACTTAGGACATCTTACGACTCTTCATGCCACATTAGCAACTCGAAAAGAACGTTAGTATGATGTAGGTTGCCTTACATCTCCTAACAACATCTTACATCACCATACGAAACCTTAAACCTCCATAATAAGCCTAATGAATTCGTCCGAGTCATTTGATCATCGTACGACAACTTAGTACATCTTACGAATCTTTATGCCACATTAGCAACTCGAAAAGAACGTTAGTATAATGTAGGACGCCTTACAGCTCCTAACAGTACCTTACATCACCGTACGAAACCTTAAAACTCAATAATAAACCTAATAAATTCTTCGGAGTCCTTTGAACATCGTACGACAACTTAGGACATCTTGCAACTCTTTATGCCACATTAGCAAGTCGAAATAAACGTTAGTATAATGTAGGATGCGTTACAGCTCCTAACAATACCATAGAATACCGTACGTAAACTTAAAACTCCATAATAAACCTAATGAATTTGTCCGAGTCCTTTGCACATAGTACGACAACTTAGGACTTCTTACGATTTTTTATGCCACATTAGCAACTCCAAATGAACGTTAGTATAATTTAGGACGCCTTACAGCTCATAAGAACACCTTACATCGCCGTACGAAACCTTAAAACTCCATAATAAACCTAATGAATTTGTCCGAGTCCTTTGAACACAGTACGACAACTTAGGACATCTTACAACTCTTTATGCCACATTAGCAAGTCGAAAAGAACGTTAGTATAATGTAGGATGCCTTACAGCTCCTAAGAACACCTTATATCACCGTACGAAACCTTATAACTCCATAATAAGCTTAATGAATTCGTCCGAGTCATTTGATCATCGTACGACAACTTAGTACATCTTACAACCTTTTATCCCACATTAGCAACTCGAAAAGAACGTTAGTATAATGTAGGACGCCTTACAGTTCCTAACAATACCTTACATCACCGTACGGAACCTTAAAACTCCATAATAAACCTAATGAATTCATCCGAGTCCTTTAAACATAGTACGACAACTTAGGACATCTTACGACTTTTCATGCCACATTAGCAACTCGAAAAGAACGTTAGTATAATGTAGGATGCCTTACAGCTCCTAAGAACACCTTACATAACCAAACGAAACCTTAAACCTGCATGATAAGCCTAATGAATTCGTCCGAGTCATTTGATCATCGTACGACAACTTAGTACATCTTACGAATCTTTATGCCACATTAGCAACTCGAAAAGAACGTTAGTATAATGTAGGACGCCTTACAGCTCCTAACAGTACCTTACATCACCGTACGAAACCTTAAAACTCAATAATAAACCTAATAAATTCTTCCGAGTCCTTTGAACATCGTACGGCAACTTAGGACATCTTGCAACTCTTTATGCCACATTAGCAAGTCGAAATAAACGTTAGTATAATGTAGGATGCCTTACAGCTCCTAACAATACCATAGAATACCGTACGTAAACTTAAAACTCCATAATAAACCTAATGAATTTGTCCGAGTCCTTTGCACATAGTACGACAACTTAGGACTTCTTACGATTTTTTATGCCACATTAGCAACTCCAAATGAACGTTAGTATAATTTAGGACGCCTTACAGCTCATAAGAACACCTTACATCGCCGTACGAAACCTTAAAACTCCATAATAAACCTAATGAATTTGTCCGAGTCCTTTGAACACAGTACGACAACTTAGGACATCTTACAACTCTTTATGCCACATTAGCAAGTCGAAAAGAACGTTAGTATAATGTAGGATGCCTTACAGCTCCTAAGAACACCTTATATCACCGTACGAAACCTTATAACTCCATAATAAGCTTAATGAATTCGTCCGAGTCATTTGATCATCGTACGACAACTTAGTACATCTTACAACCTTTTATGCCACATTAGCAACTCGAAAAGAACGTTAGTATAATGTAGGACGCCTTACAGTTCCTAACAATACCTTACATCACCGTACGGAACCTTAAAACTCCATAATAAACCTAATGAATTCATCCGAGTCCTTTAAACATAGTACGACAACTTAGGACATCTTACGACTCTTCATGCCACATTAGCAACTCGAAAAGAACGTTAGTATAATGTAGGATGCCTTACAGCTCCTAAGAACACCTTACATAACCAAACGAAACCTTAAACCTGCATGATAAGCCTAATGAATTCGTCCGAGTCATTTGATCATCGTACGACAACTTAGTACATCTTACGACTCTTTATGCCACATTAGCAACTCCAAAACCTTGATAGAAAAGAGTTGTGAGGGCGATTTTGGGGTGATTTGGCTGGTTCTTGATTCGTTTCTTGTTCTTGAATCTTGATTCTTGAATCTTGTTTCTTGTTCTTGGGTTGTTATTGGGTTGTTACGGCTGGTTATTAGGGTTTCATCCGAGTCATTTTATCATCGTACGGCAACTTAGTACATCTTACAACTCTTTATGCCACATTAACAACTCGAAAAGAACATTAGGATAATGTAGGACGCCTTACAGCTCCTAACAATACTTTACAACACTTTACGAAACATTAAAACTCCATAATAAGCCTAATGAATTCGTCCGAGTCATTAGATCATAGTACGAAACTTAGAATATCTTACGAATCCTCATGCCACATTAGCAACTCGAAAAGAACGTTAGTATAATGTAGGATGACTTACAGCTCCTAGGAACACCTTACATCACCAAACGAAACCTTAAACCTGCATAATAAGCCTAATGAATTCGTCCGAGTCATTTGATCATCGTACGAGAACTTAGTACATCTTACGACTCTTTATGCCACATTAGCAACTCCAAAAAAACGTAAGTATAATGTAGGACGCCTTACACCTCCTAACAACATCTTACATCACCGTACGAAACCTTAAACCTACATAATAAGCGTAATGAATTCGTCCGTGTCATTTGATCATCGTACGACAACTTAGTACATCTTACGACTCTTTATGCCACATTAGCAACTTGAAAAGAACGTAAGTATAATGTAGGACGCCTTAAAGCTGCTAACAATACCTTACAATACCGTACGTAAACTTAAAACTCCATAATAAACCTAATGAATTTGTCCAAGTCATTTGATAATCGTACGACAACTTAGAATATCTTACGACTCTTTATGCCACATTAGCAACTCGAAAAAAATGTTAGTAAAACGTAGGATGCCTTACAGCTCCTAAGAACACCTTACATCACCGTACGAAACCTTAAACCTCCATAATAAGCCTAACGAATTCATCCGAGTTATTTGATCATCGTACGACAACTTAGTACACCTTACAACTTTTTATGCCACATTAGCAACTCGAAAAGAACGTTAGTATAATGTAGGACACCTTACAGCTCCTAACAATACCTTACATCACCGTACGAAACCTTAAAACTCCATAATAAACCTAATGAATTCATCCAGGTCCTTTAAACATAGTACGACAACTTAGGACATCTTACGACTCTTCATGCCACATTAGCAACTCGAAAAGAACGTTAGTATGATGTAGGTTGCCTTACATCTCCTAACAACATCTTACATCACCATACGAAACCTTAAACCTCCATAATAAGCTTAATGAATTCGTCCGAGTCATTTGATCATCGTACGACAACTTAGTACATCTTACGAATCTTTATGTCACATTAGCAACTCGAAAAGAACGTTAGTATAATGTAGGACGCCTTACAGCTCCTAACAGTACCTTACATCACCGTACGAAACCTTAAAACTCAATAATAAACCTAATAAATTCTTCCGAGTCCTTTGAACATCGTACGACAACTTAGGACATCTTGCAACTCTTTATGCCACATTAGCAAGTCGAAATAAACGTTAGTATAATGTAGGATGCCTTACAGCTCCTAACAATACCATAGAATACCGTACGTAAACTTAAAACTCCATAATAAACCTAATGAATTTGTCCGAGTCCTTTGCACATAGTACGACAACTTAGGACTTCTTACGATTTTTTATGCCACATTAGCAACTCCAAATGAACGTTAGTATAATTTAGGACGCCTTACAGCTCATAAGAACACCTTACATCGCCGTACGAAACCTTAAAACTCCATAATAAACCTAATGAATTTGTCCGAGTCCTTTGAACACAGTACGACAACTTAGGACATCTTACAACTCTTTATGCCACATTAGCAAGTCGAAAAGAACGTTAGTATAATGTAGGATGCCTTACAGCTCCTAAGAACACCTTATATCACCGTACGAAACCTTATAACTCCATAATAAGCTTAATGAATTCGTCCGAGTCATTTGATCATCGTACGACCACTTAGTACATCTTACAACCTTTTATGCCACATTAGCAACTCGAAAAGAACGTTAGTGGATTTTGGTGATTTTGGGTTCGCTAGGGTTTCAAGATTCTTGATTGATTCTTGATCTTGATTCTTGATCCTAGATTACGGTTTCTTGTTGTTCCTGTTCTTGATTCTTGATTAAGGTTTCAAGATTCAGAATTGATGCTTCATAAATCTTGATTCTTGATTCTTGTTTCTTGAATCTTGATTCTTGTTTCTTGGTTCTTGAATCTTGGATTGGTTATTTAATTCGTTTTTTCTTGATCTTGGCCGTTTTTCTTCATATTTCTTGGTTATTAAAACCCTAATTTCGTATGGATAATTAGGGTTTGGCCGGTTCTTTGATTTTTACGATCAGATTCGTTTCTGATTATAAAAAAGAGTATGGAGGGCAGTAATTTGGCTAGTAAGGTGTTAAAGATTGATGGTAATCCTCGTTGTAATTTGTTGAAGAAGGAAGAGGCAACTAGGGTTTCGTCTATAAACCCTAATTTGCCTCTAAAGGCTGACACGGCTAAGAGGAATCAGGAGGCTGGTCATACTCACACGACTAAGTCTCCTACTAATTCTGATTCGTCTCATGCGGCTAGTGTTGACCCGTCCAAGTCTGACACGGCTAAGGGTGACCCGTCCAATGTTGTTCATGCAACTAACTTTTCTCAGGCGGTTAATCCTTATGCTCATGCGGCTAATGACAACTCTAAGGTGTCTCATACGTCCAAGGCTGATGTGAAACATGAGGTGAGTGCAATGGGGCTGTCTTATGCTGCTATTGTTCAACCGAAATCTGATGTATCTACAACACCAGTTAAGTTCTGTTACATGGAGAATGATGAAAAGAAACAAGGGTTTGATGTTGTTTTACCGAAAGAGACGGTGCGTGTGGTTTGTAATAAGCTCGAATTTACACTGTATGGATATTTTTAGGGCGAAAGAGTAGCCTATCCAGTGGTTGAATTCTTTGCTAAAACACATTGGAAAAGATATGGCCTGCAAAAATCAATGATGAATGCTAATGGATTTTTCTTCTTTAAGTTTAATGATCGCAAGGGGATGATGGATGTGATTGAAGCAAGTCCTTGGATAATCCGTAATAAGCCAATTATTCTGAATGTGTGGTCCCCTACCACTAAGTTACAGAAGGATGATATCAAGAACGTGTCCGTCTGGGTAAAGTTACATGATATCCCACTAGTAGCATATTCTGATGTGGGGTTGAGTCTATTGTTTTCGCAAATTGGGACCCCAAAACTACTTGATTCTTTCACAAGCTCCATGTGTGCAAATGCATGGGGTAGAGGTAGTTTTGCGAGAGCTTTGGTTGAGATCTCGGCGGAATCGGGTTTTAAGGAGGAGTTATCTATTGCTATTCCGGAATTAGAAGGGGATGAGTTTGGATCTGCAAAGGTTTCTGTTGAGTATGAATGGAAGCCTCCAAGATGTGGTCAATGTTGTGTCTTTGGCCATATTGATGCTGGATGCCCAAATGTGAATAAGCATGAGCAAAATTCAAATGCTAGAGAAAATGGTGATGGGTTTAATGAAGTGAAGGGTAAGAAGGCTGCTAGGAAATTTGGGGTTCCTCTAAAAAAACCCCAATTTGAGTACCGTCCAGTCAATAAAAAAGGGAAGGAAGTGCAGAATGTTACAAAGCAGTTGACTAGGATTGATACTTTGAATGCTAAGGGTAGTTCAAATATAGCTAAATCTGATCTAGCTACATCGAACACATTTGAGGCTTTAGCGGAAGAAAAGTTTGTAGAACCGACTACGAGTAAGGTGGTAGGGAAACAGGACAGTGAAATTTCTAAGTTGGACTCAGACTCAGAGGTGGATGAGGTTCTGGAGGTAGATAATGGGATGGCTAGATTTATGATGAGCATGGCCATGGGCCTAGATTCTCCATCGTCCACTAAAAGGTCAACTACTCCTTCTACATCTGGTGTAAATGGTTTGTCTGACATTCTAGACTACTAAGGAGTTGTTTGGTTGGCTTAAGGTTCGGAGGTGCTCTTGGGATTGAACCTACATTTTTGATGATGGCGGCTGATGAACAGTTTTTTGTTGAGATTTTTATTTATGTCATTAATTGTGGTAGGCTAGTTTGTTTGGTTGTCTTGGTTTGTTTGATTTGTTTTTTTTTTCACATATGTGGGGTCTGTCCCATATATGAACTAGTGTGGAATTCTTCCTCACTACTTGTACTTCACTGACGGTTGTCTTTATAATAGAATCACCGGGGTAACCCTTTACCCAAAAAAGAACGTTAGTATAATGTAGGACGCCTTACAGTTCCTAACAATACCTTACATCACCGTACGGAACCTTAAAACTCCATAATAAACCTAATGAATTCATCCGAGTCCTTTAAACATAGTACGACAACTTAGGACATCTTACGACTCTTCATGCCACATTAGCAACTCGAAAAGAACGTTAGTATAATGTAGGATGCCATTCAGCTCCTAAGAACACCTTACATCACCGTACGAAACCTTAAACCTCCATAATAAGCCTAATGAATTCGTCCGAGTCATTTGATCATCGTACGACAACTTAGTACATCTTACGACTCTTCATTCCACATCAGCAACTCGAAAAGAACGTTAGTATAATGTAGGATGCCTTACAGCTCCTAAGAACACCTTACATAACCAAACGAAACCTTAAACCTGCATGATAAGCCTAATGAATTCGTCCGAGTCATTTGATCATCGTACGACAACTTAGTACATCTTACGACTCTTTATGCCACATTAGCAACTCCAAAACCTTGATAGAAAAGAGGTGTGAGGGCGATTTTGGCGATTTTGGGGTGATTTGGCTGGTTCTTGATTCGTTTCTTGTTCTTGAATCTTGATTCTTGAATCTTGTTTCTTGTTCTTGGGTTGTTATTGGGTTGTTACGGCTGGTTATTAGGGTTTCATTAAACCCTAATTCGTTTTTTTTCTGTTCATAAGTTCTGGTTGTTCTATTGTTCCTGATTCATTGATAGCTTCCTTTGTGTAACAATCCTGTGATTAACCTGGTTAATACGAGCATTGTTAGCAATTAGAGGAGATCAATAATCGGTTTTTGTTTCTGATTTGAGTTTTGATTGAAAGTATTGTGTTCTGATTGCTTAGTGGGTCTGTAATCGATTGCGTCTATTGTTTATAGATTAGCTAAATTGGTACGAATCCCATTAACCTATTAAGAACCAGTTCTTGAAATCAAGATTAGGGTTTAGTGTTGCATGCATGGCTATGTCGACGCTAGCATCTAAAGTTACTAATATTGATGGACGTGTGTCGTTCAAGAGTATTTTGAAGAAAACGTCTGGTATGGATGTGCAACAGCAGAAGGAGACGGATGTGAAGGCTGAAGTTGTTTTAGAATCTGATAAATCTATTAGGGTTTCTGAAGTGGAGGGTGCTAATTCTGGGCAGAATAATTCGAATGATGGGGCAAGCAAGAAAGTGAATTTTAGGGTTCTTGAATCGAAAGAAAGTGCTGTTGGGGTGGATGTAATGTTATCTTGTGAATCAGTGAGAAAAGTTCAGGCTAAGCTAGGGTTTACGCTGTATGGTTATTTTCTGGGAGATCGACAATCATTCCATGCAGTGAAATATTTTGCTCAAACTAACTGGCATAAGTATGGGCTGAAGAAGATTATGATGAATGCAGAAGGTTTCTTCTTCTTCCAATTTGCTGCTTATGAAGGGATGATGGGTGTTCTTGGAGGAGGTCCATGGCTAATTCTTAACACTCCATTATTTTTGCATGAATGGACTCCGGATGCTAAACTAGTCAAGCAGGACCGTAGATCAGTTCCTATGTGGGTAAAACTCCATGGGGTTCCAATTGCTGCATATACGGATGATGGGTTAAGTGAGCTGATGACTAAGATTGGGACACCTAAACAGTTGGACTCGTATACTAACTCAATGTGCATTAATGGATGGGGGAGAAGTAGTTATGCTAGAGCTTTAGTTGAGGTTTATGCTGATCTGGGCTTTAAAAAACAGCTGAAAGTGGGCATTCCATCGTTGGAGGGAGAGGATATAACGATCAAAACCATAGATGTCGAGTATGAGTGGCTACCTCCTAGGTGTGATCATTGTAAATTGTTTGGCCATGATATCGATACTTGTGAGGTTATGGTGGAAAAGAAAGGAAAGAAGAAAGAGGAGGTGATAAAGGATGATGGGTTTGTGGAAGTCTCGTATAAGAAATCTGCCAAGAAACCAGGGTTTAATGTTCAACAACATAAACCAAAATTTGTGTATAGACCTGTTGCTGAAAAGCCTAAGAGTGCTGATCAAGATAAAAAAGATGGTAAAGAGGGGGCGACCGAGGTGGATGGGATTGTAGCTGAAAATAAATTCAATGTTTTGCTGAATCAGGATGATAATCAAGGGGGTACGTCGCTGCATGCTCAAATAAATAAAAAAAAGGAGGTGGTTAATGACCAAGATGTTACTGATGTTGAAGACAAGGGGGATACGTTTGAGGCTTTATTTGGTGAGGATAATATTACTAAAGGGGCAAGCACTCCTTCTGTGCAGGTTATCAATGATTAATCTCGCTTGTTGGAATGTTAGGGGGATGAACCGACCCTTGAAGCAAAAAGAGGTTTGTTTTATGATTAAAGATAGTAAGGTGAGTTTTTGTGCTATTTTAGAGTCTCATGTTGATGTAAGTAAGGTGGAGGGTATGTGTGCTTCTATATCGACTGATTGGAGTTGGTACTCTAATGCTTCTTCGTGTAGAGGTGGTCCTAAAGGTACTAGAATTATTGTGGGGTGGGATACGAGCTTGGTTGATGTGAATGTTCTCATGCAAACTGACCAAGTTATTCATTGTCAGGTTTTTCTTAAGAGGTTGAAACTAATGTTCTTTTGTTCTGTGATATATGCTGATAATTACTATGTTCGTCGAAGAGCATTATGGGATTCGTTGTCTATGCACAAGGGTTTAGTTAAAGATCTCCCATGGGCGTTATTGGGAGATTTTAACTCGGCTCTTAATCCAGATGATCAGGTTGCTGGCCCGTCTAGTGTCTCATTGGGAATGCAGGAATTTCGAGATTGTATTAATGTGATTGAAGTTTTTGATATTAAGGCTTCGGGGGTTAAGTACACATGGAATCAAAAGCCTAAATCTGGTAGGGGCATTCTTAAAAAATTGGATAGAGCTATGGGTAATGCAGGGTTAGTTGATATGTTCCCGACGGCTGCTGCTTTGTTTAAACCATATGGGTTATCGGATCATAGCCCTTGCATTTTATCTTTGGTGGAGAAGACTAAACCGAAACCTAAGCCTTTCAAGTTTTCTAATTTTCTGACACTTAAACCTGAATTTATGGATATTGTGAAGGTAGGTTGGGGTAGTAGTGTTAATGGTGTTGCTCAGTTCAGAATTGCAAAGAGATTAAGAGGGCTTAAAAAAGAGTTTAGAGCGCTTCTGTTTAAACAAGGCAATCTTCATACCAAGGTAGCTATTCTTAGAAAAGATCTGGAAGACATGCAGAAGATGATTGACGCTTCCCCCTTTGATTCGAGTCTGAAAGACAAGGAGTCGTTATGTATGAAAGAGTTTGTGGAAGCTAGTAGTGATGAGGAGAGTTTTATCAAGCAAAAGGCTAAAGTGAATTGGCTTGAAAAAGGTGATGCGAACACAAAATATTTCCACAACATGCTTAAATGTAAGAATAATAAGAAGATGATTGCTTCGGTTATGAGGACGACTGGGGAGGTTCTGGAGGGGGATGCTATGATCAATGAATTTGTCAACTATTATGGGAGTTTTTGGGTGGTGAACATGCACAACCAAGTTTACCAGTGACCAATATGTTTTCTAGGCGTTTGGATGCTACTCTAGCATTGAGTATGGTGGAGCCGGTTACCAGAGAAGAGATTAAGGAGGTCATGTTTTCAATGAATGATGACAAATCTCCGGGCCCTGATGGATATACATCGGTTTTTTTTTAAAAAGCTTGGGATGTGGTGGGAGATGAGGTTGTTTTAGCTATTCAAGATTTCTTTAATACGAATAGATTACTTCAAGAATGGAATCATACTATTATTGCTCTTGTCCCAAAAACTCAGGTTCCAAATAGAGTGACGGATTATAGGCCAATCGCTTGCTGCAATGTTTTGTACAAATGTATTTCGAAGATCATTGCTAATCGTTTGAAGGGTGCTTTATCGACAATTATCAGTAGTAACCAGTCAGCTTTTATCCCGGGGAGACGAATTACAGATAATATCCTGCTTACTCAGGAGCTTATGCACAATTATCACAGGAACTTGGGGCCGCCTAAGTGTGCATTTAAAGTGGATATCCAAAAAGCTTATGATACTGTTAACTGGAGTTTTATGGAGTTTTGTCTGAAGGGGTTTGGGTTTCATGATAGTATGATTACATGGATTATGGCATGTGTATCCTCTCCTTCGTTTTCTATATGTATTAACGGGGATATTCATGGCTACTTTAAAGGGACGAGGGGGTTAAGACAGGGTGACCCATTATCTCCTTATCTCTTTACCATGGTTATGGAAGTTCTTACGTTAATGTTCAGGAATATGCCTATGGAAAGCTTTAAGTTCCATAAGAAGTGTGAAGAGCTTCAGATCATAAACTTATGCTTTGCTGATGATCTGTTCATTTTTTCTAGAGGAGATGCAAGATCTGCTGCTTGTATTATGGAGGTTTTGAGGAAGTTTGCGGATATGTCTGGCCTATATCCGAATATGCAAAAAAGCACTGTGTTTTTTTGTCATGTCCCCCCCCATGTTAGGAATGGCATTTTGAATATTCTTCCGTTTGAAGAGGGGAAGCTTCCGGTTAAGTATCTGGGTGTTCCATTGATATCGTCTAGACTCAATCATCTGCAATGCAGGGAGTTGACTGACAGAATGGATAAGCGTTTATCGTCTTGGGATAATAAGTTTTTGTCTTTTGCAGGAAGGCTTCAACTTGTTCGATCTGTTTTATCCTCTTTGCACATTTTCTGGGCAGCGGCTTTTTTGATCCCTTCATATACTGCTAAAGAGATTGAAGTGAAGCTTAGAAGATTTTTATGGGGAGCCAAGCAAGAGAGAAAAGTTAATGCCAAAGTGACTTGGAAGAAAGTCTGCCTTCCCATGTTGGAGGGTGGTCTTGGGATTCGTCGAATATCTGACATGAATATGGCTCTTATGGGTTCTCATATTTGGAGGTTGCTTACCAATGTTGATTTAATGTGGGTTCGATGGGTTTGGATTCACAGGATAGGAACACGAAATTTCTGGGATATTGAGACTCCGGCTGCTTGTTCTTGGAGTTGGCGAAATATCATGAAATTGCGTCCGATATTCAAACGTAAATTCTGGGTCCAACTTGGTGATGGGAAGAACACAAATATATGGTACGATTGTTGGGCAGACCAAAGTCCCCTTGCAGACTTTATTTCAAAAAGAGCGATTCGGGATGCTAATATGAATCTCATGGACTCGGTTGACAAAATTTATAATGATTCAGCATGGTGTTGGCCGAATGACCTGGTTAATCGTTTTCCTTCTTTGTCGAGCATTTCCATTCCGTTTATAACAAATGGTGAGGACAAGGTGTGTTGGAGGGAGGGATTGAATTTAATCCCTTTTTCTACTACTAATGCTTGGGAATATATCCGCTATAAGGTGGAGAATGTAGAATGGGCTGAATGTGTTTGGTTCCCTCAATGCATCCCAAAACATGCATTCAACATGTGGCTTATTTGTCAAGGTAAGTTGTTAACTCAAGATAGGATTCTCAAATGGAACCGGTTGGGAGGTACTAATATGAATATGATGTGCTGTTTATTATGCTTTCAATCTGTGGATTCGCATAAGCATTTATTCTTTGAATGCTCCTTTGCGTCTCGGGTATGGGCCATGATTCGTGTTAAGGCAAAGTTACAGCAGATTCCTCCAATATGGTCTACAATCTTGGAGGATCTTCAAAGTAACTATAAGGGCAGTGATATTGTGATGATTATTAATAGATTGGTTACAGCAGCTGCAGCTTATGCTATTTGGCAGGAGAGGAACAGAAGACTCTTTAATGAACATCCAAGGCCTCCGGAAGTGGTTGGTAGTATGATTATTCAAACAGTGAGATACAAGTTAATGAGCATCAAGATAAAGTCTTCGCTGAGGGTGCAGCAACATTTAGATATGTGGTTGAAGATGGATGAGGTAGTTGAAGGGTGATTGGTTTGGTCTCATTGTCTAGTTGAGTCTAGTATTTAGTAGTGTTTGATGGTTTATTGTGTTTTTATAGTAGTTTGTTTCGGTTTTTAGTCTTGGGCAAATGTCCAAGACTGAACTAGTGTGGAGTTTACCACACTACTTGTGTTTATTTGTTAATAGAATCACCAGGGTAAAATCCCTTTACCCAAAAAAAAAAAAAACGTAAGTATAATGTAGGACGCCGTACAGCTCCTAACAATAACTTACAATACCGTACGTAAACTTAAAACTCCATAATAAGCCTAATGAATTTGTCCGAGTCATTTGATAATCGTACGACAACTTAGAATATCTTACGACTCTTTATGCCACATTAGCAACTCGAAAAGAATGTTAGTATAATGTAGTATGCCATACAGCTCCTAAGAACACCTTACATCACCGAACGAAACCTTAAACCTCCATAATAAGCCTAATGAATTCGTCCGAGTCATTTGATCATCGTACGACAACTTAGTACATCTTACGACTCTTTATGCCACATTAGCAACTCGAAAAGAATGTAAGTATAATGTAGGACACCTTACAGCTCCTAACAATACCTTACATCACCGTACGAAACCTTAAAACTCCATAATAAACCTAATGAATTCATCCAGGTCCTTTAAACATAGTACGACAACTTAGGACATCTTACGACTCTTCATGCCACATTAGCAACTCGAAAAGAACGTTAGTATAATGTAGTATGCCATACAGCTCCTAAGAACACCTTACATCACTGAACGAAACCTTAAACCTCCATAATAAGCCTAATGAATTCGTCCGAGTCATTTGATCATCGTACGACAACTTAGTACATCTTACGACTCTTTATGCCACATTAGCAACTCGAAAAGAACGTAACTATATTGTAGGACGCGTTACAGCTGCTAACAATACCTTACAATACCGTACGTAAACTTAAAACTCCATAATAAACCTAATGAATTTGTCCGAGTCCTTTGAACATAGTACGAAAACATAGGACATCTTACGACTCTTCATGCCACATTAGCAACTCGAAAAGAACGTTAGTATGATGTAGGTTGCCTTACACCTCCTAACAACATCTTACATCACCATAGAAACCTTAAACCTCCATAATAAGCCTAATAAATTCGTCCGAGTCATTTGATCATCGTACGACAACTTAGTACATCTTACGAATCTTCATGCCACATTAGCAACTCGAAAAGAACGTTAGTATAATGTAGGATGACTTACAGCTCCTAGGAACACCTTACATCACCAAACGAAACCTTAAACCTGCATAATAAGCCTAATGAATTCGTCCGAGTCATTTGATCATCGTACGAGAACTTAGTACATCTTACGACTCTTTATGCCACATTAGCAACTCCAAAAAAACGTAAGTATAATGTAGGACGCCTTACACCTCCTAACAACATCTTACATCACCGTACGAAACCTTAAACCTACATAATAAGCCTAATGAATTCGTCCGTGTCATTTGATCATCGTACGACAACTTAGTACATCTTACGACTCTTTATGCCACATTAGCAACTTGAAAAGAACGTAAGTATAATGTAGGACGCCTTAAAGCTGCTAACAATACCTTACAATACCGTACGTAAACTTAAAACTCCATAATAAACCTAATGAATTTGTCCGAGTCATTTGATAATCGTACGACAACTTAGAATATCTTACGACTCTTTATGCCACATTAGCAACTCGAAAAAAACGTTAGTAAAACGTAGGATGCCTTACAGCTCCTAATAACACCTTACATCACCGTACGAAACCTTAAACCTCCATAATAAGCCTAACAAATTCATCCGAGTTATTTGATCATCGTACGACAACTTAGTACATCTTACAACATTTTATGCCACATTAGCAACTCGAAAAGAACTTTAGTATAATGTAGGACACCTTACAGCTCCTAACAATACCTTACATCACCGTACGAAACCTTAATACTCCATAATAAACCTAATGAATTCATCCAGGTCCTTTAAACATAGTACGACAACTTAGGACATCTTACGACTCTTCATGCCACATTAGCAACTCGAAAAGAACGTTAGTATGATGTAGGTTGCCTTACATCTCCTAACAACATCTTACATCACCATACGAAACCTTAAACCTCCATAATAAGCCTAATGAATTCGTCCGAGTCATTTGATCATCGTACGACAACATAGTACATCTTACGAATCTTCATGCCACATTAGCAACTCGAAAAGAACGTAAGTATAATGTAGGACGCTTTACAGCTCCTAACAATACCTTACAATACCGTACGTAAACTTAAAACTCCATAATAAACCTAATGAATTTGTCTGAGTCCTTTGAACATAGTACGAAAACTTAGGGCATCTTAAAAATCTTTATGCAACATTAGCAAGTCGAGAAGAACGTTCGTATAATGTAGGACGCCTTACAGCTCTAAGAATAACTTACAATACCGTACGTAAACTTAAAACTTCATAATAAACCTAATGAATTTGTCCGACTCTTTTGAATATCGTACGACAACCTAGGACATATTACGACTCTTCATGCCACATTAGCAACTTGAAAAGAACGTTAGTATAATGTAGGATAACTTACAGCTCCTAAGAACACCTTACATCACCGTACAAAACCTTAAACCTCTATAATAAGCCTAATGAATTCATCCGAGTCATTTGATCATCGTACGGCAACTTAGTACATCTTACAACTCTTTATGCCACATTAACAACTCGAAAAGAACATTAGTATAATGTAGGACGCCTTACAGCTCCTAACAATACTTTACAACACTTTACGAAACATTAAAACTCCATAATAAGCCTAATGAATTCGTCCGAGTCATTAGATCATAGTACGACAACTTAGAATATCTTACGAATCTTCATGCCACATTAGCAACTCGAAAAGAACGTTAGTATAATGTAGGATGACTTACAGCTCCTAGGAACACCTTACATCACCAAACGAAACCTTAAACCTGCATAATAAGCCTAATGAATTCGTCCGAGTCATTTGATCATCGTACGAGAACTTAGTACATCTTACGACTCTTTATGCCACATTAGCAACTCCAAAAAAACGTAAGTATAATGTAGGACACCTTACACCTCCTAACAACATCTTACATCACCGTACGAAACCTTAAACCTACATAATAAGCCTAATGAATTCGTCCGTGTCATTTGATCATCGTACGACAACTTAGTACATCTTACGACTCTTTATGCCACATTAGAAACTTGAAAAGAACGTAAGTATAATGTAGGACGCCTTAAAGCTGCTAACAATACCTTACAATACCGTACGTAAACTTAAAACTCCATAATAAACCTAATGAATTTGTCCGAGTCATTTGATAATCGTACGACAACTTAGAATATCTTACGACTCTTTATGCCACATTAGCAACTCGAAAAAAACGTTAGTAAAACGTAGGATGCCTTACAGCTCCTAAGAACACCTTACATCACCGTACGAAACTTTAAACCTCCATAATAAGCCTAACGAATTCATCCGAGTTATTTGATCATCGTACGACAACTTAGTACATCTTACAACTTTTTATGCCACATTAGCAACTCGAAAAGAACGTTAGTATAATGTAGGACACCTTACAGCTCCTAACAATACCTTACATCACCGTACGTAAACTTAAAACTCCATAATAAACCTAATGAATTCATCCAGGTCCTTTAAACATAGTACGACAACTTAGGACATCTTACGACTCTTCATGCCACATTAGCAACTCGAAAAGAACGTTAGTATGATGTAGGTTGCCTTACATCTCCTAACAACATCTTACATCACCATACGAAACCTTAAACCTCCATAATAAGCCTAATGAATTCGTCCGAGTCATTTGATCATCGTACGACAACTTAGTACATCTTACGAATCTTCATGCCACATTAGCAACTCGAAAAGAACGTAAGTATAATGTAGGACGCTTTACAGCTCCTAACAATACCTTACAATACCGTACGTAAACTTAAAACTCCATAATAACCTAATGAGATTGTCTGAGTCCTTTGAACATAGTACGAAAACTTAGGGCATCTTAAAAATCTTTATGCAACATTAGCAAGTCGAGAAGAACGTTCGTATAATGTAGGACGCCTTACAGCTCTAAGAACAACTTACAATACCGTACTTAAACTTAAAACTTCATAATAAACCAAATGAATTTGTCCGACTCTTTTGAATATCGTACGACAACCTAGGACATATTACGACTCTTCATGCCACATTAGCAACTTGAAAAGAACGTTAGTATAATGTAGGATACCTTACAGCTCCTAAGAACACTTTACATCACCGTACAAAACCTTAAACCTCTTTAATAAGCCTAATGAATTCATCCAATTCATTTGATCATCGTACGGCAACTTAGTACATCTTCCAACTCTTTATGCCACATTAACAACTCGAAAAGAACATTAGTATAATGTAGGACGCCTTACAGCTCCTAACAATACTTTACAACACTTTACGAAACATTAAAACTCCATAATAAGCCTAATGAATTCGTCCGAGTCATTAGATCATAGTACGACAACTTAGAATATCTTACGACTCTTTATGCCACATTAGCAACTTGAAAAGAACGTTAGTATAATGTAGGACGCTTTACAGCGCCAAACAATACCTTACAATACCGTACCTAAACTTAAAACTCCATAATAAACCTAATGAATTTATCCGAGTAGGATGCCTTACAGCTCCTAAGAACACCTTACATAACCATATGAAAACTTAGGGCATCTTACGACTCTTCATGCCACATTAGATCATAGTACGACAACTTAGGGCATCTTACGACTCTTCATGCCACATTAGCAACTCAAAAAGAACGTTAGTATAATGTAGGATGCCTTACAGCTCCTAAGAACACCTTACATAACCATACGAAACCTTAAACCCCCATAATAAGCCTAACGAATTCATCCGAGTCATTTGATCATCGTACGACAACTTAGTACATCTTACAACTCTTTATGCCACATTAGCAACTCGAAAAGAACGTTAGTATACTGTAGGACGCCTTACAGCTCCTAACAATACCTTACATCACCGTACGAAACCTTAAAACTCCATAATAAACCTAATGAATTCATCCGAGTCCTTTAAACATAGTACGACAACTTAGGACATCTTCCGACTCTTTATGCAACATTAGCAAGTCGAAAAGAACATTAGTATAATGTAGGACGCCTTACAGCTCCTAACAATACCTTACAATACCGTACGTAAACATAAACCTCCATAATAAACCTAATGAATTCATCCGAGTCCTTTAAACATAGTACGACAACCTAGGACATCTTAAGACTACCTAGGACATCTTACGACTCTTTATGCCATATTAGCAACTCGAAATGAACGTTAGTATAATGTAGGACGCCTTACAGCTCCTAAGAACACCTTACAACACCGTACGTAAACTTAAAACTTCATGATAAACCTAATGAATTTGCCCGAGTACTTTGAACATCGTACGACAACCTAAGACATCTTACGACTCTTTATGCCACATTAGCAACTCGAAAAGAACGTTAGTACAATGTAGGACACCTTACAGCTCCTAACAATACCTTACATCACCGTACGAAACCTTAAAACTCCATAATAAACCTAATGAATTCATCCGAGTCCTTTAAACATAGAACGACAACATAGGACATCTTACGACTCTTCATGCCACATTAGCAACTCGAAAAGAACGTTAGTATAATGTAGGATGCCATACAGCTCCTAAGAACACCTTACATCACCATACGAAACCTTAAACCTCCATAATAAGCCTAATGAATTCGCCCGAGTCATTTGATCATCGTACGAAAACTTAGTACATCTTACGACTCTTTATGCCACATTAGCAACTCAATAAAACGTAAGTATAATGTAGGACGCCTTACAGCTCCTAACAATACCTTACAATACCGTACGTAAACTTAAAACTCCATAATAAACCTAATGAATTCATCCGAGTCCTTTGAACATAGTACGACAACTTAGGACATCTTACGACTCATCATGCCACATTAGCAACTCGAAAAGAACGTTAGTATGATGTAGGTTGCCTTACACCTCCTAACAACATCTTACATCACCATACGAAACCTTAAACCTCCATAATAAGCCTAATGAATTCGTCCGAGTCATTTGATCATCGTACGACAACTTAGTACATCTTACGAATATTCATGCCACAATAGCAACTCGAAAAGAACGTTAGTATAATGTAGGATGCCTTACAGCTCCTAAGAACACCTTACATCACCATACGAAACCTTAAACCTGCATAATAAGCCTAATGAATTCGTCCGAGTCATTTGATCATTGTATGACAACTTAGTACATCTTACGACTCTTTATGCCACATTAGCACCTCGAAAAGAACGTAAGTATAATGTAGGACGCCTTACAGCTCCTAACAATACCTTACAATACCGTACGTAAACTTAAAACTCCATAATAAACCTAATGAATTCTTCCGAGTCGTTTGAACATAGTACGAAAACTTAGGACATCTTACGACTCTTCATGCCACATTAGCAACTCGAAAAGAATGTTAGTATGATGTAGGTTGCCTTACACCTCCTAACAACATCTTACATCACCATAAGAAACTTTAAACCTCCATAATAAGCCTAATGAATTCGTCCGAGTCATTTGATCATCGTACGACAACTTAGTACATCTTTTTTTGGGTAAAGGGTTACCCCGGTGATTCTATATATTAACATTAACCATAAGAATAAGTAGCATGGCAGAATACCACACTAGTTCAAACATAGGACATGCCCCATGAATGTGTACAAAAAAACAAAAAACACCCACAAAAGCAAAACTGCCTAGTAAACAAAGCAAAACAAGACACACACTAGTCATGCTAAATCAACATAAAAGAAAAACAAATAATCAGCCTGGATCTACCAAATCTTCTTCGCGATCAATCTTCCATTCCCTTAGAATAGTCCACACCTGAGTCGAATTCTTAAACTTAAGGCCCAACAACTTGCAACGAACTGTATTGCGGATTTCTTCAGCTACCACTTCCGGGGGCCGTATCTGGTTCTTGAACAACCGGTTATTTCTTTCCTGCCACACCAAATAGACAGCAGCTGCAATAGATAGTTTACCAACCACATGACGCAATGACTTCGAATAAGCCGACCTTATCCAGTCAATAATATCCAATCTGTGGTTCGACAGATGCTGCAATCTAGCCACAGATTTTGTAAGATCCCAAACCCTAGAAGCAAAGGAACACTCAAAGAACAAATGGTCATGAGAATCAAAATTTCTGCAACAAAGCGGACAACACATCATATTCATATTCCCCCTTCTAACCTGATCCCATGACAGAATCTTGTCTTGAGTGAGTAATCTCTCCCTCATCACCAACCGAAACGCATGCTTCGGAATACACTGAGAAAACCAAACCCCTTTAGCCCAGTCAACAATAGGCCCACGAACTCTAATACAATCCCACACCTCCTTAGTAGAAAACGAGCACAGATTCGAGCCCGTTTTCCAGAAAGACTGATCCAATGTATCTGGATATAACCGCATCTGGATAACCTGGTTAAGAACCGGATAGGTATTTAACCAAGAAGAAGGCCATCTCCAATTTCCATCCCTATATATATCAGCCACTTTAGCTTCCAAAGAAAACCCAGCATTCCTAATATCCCTGTGCGACAACATCTCAATAAACGGACCCCCTTCAAACCAGGTATCATACCAAACAGATGTATTGCAACCATTCCCCACTTTTGACCACAGGAATCTACGAACAAGAGGCCTAAGCTGAAGTATTTTCCGCCAACCCCAAGAACAATTTCTAGGGACCTCTACACTCCAAAAATTCCTCCCCTTCAACCTATATTGCTTGATCCAATCCACCCAAACAGAGGAACGGTTAGAAATGATGCTCCAAATGTGATACGACATCATGGCTTTATTCATATCCCTAACGCGTTTGATTCCCAGACCACCTTCATTTTTTGGCATGCAAACATCCTTCCAAGCAACCCTTGCACGACCCTTCTTCAAAGGACCCCAAGCCCATAAGAAATCCCGCATCCCAGTCTCAATATCATGCATAATCCGGATTGGGAGGATGAACACTGAAGACCAAAATACATGAAGAGAAGCGATAACAGAGTTAATGAGTTGACACCTACCAGCAAAAGAAAGCAACTTATTCTTCCAGTCACCAATACGATTATCAACTTTTTCAATAAGAGCCCGACAATCCGACGTCCTCACTCTAGACGCCACAAGGGGAACACCCAAATACCTAACCGGCAACTTACCCTCCACAAAAGGCATAATATTCAGAATACTGTTCTTGATTTGCACAGGAACATTACAAAAAAATATAGTACTTTTCTGGTTACTCGGGCTCAACCCAGACATGCTAGCAAAATCCGTTAAAGATTTCATAATCACCTTTGCAGAGCTCAAATCCCCTCTAGCAAACAGAAATAAGTCATCTGCAAAACACAAATTAATCAAAAGAATCTTTTTTTTTGGGTAAAGGGATTTTACCCTGGTGATTCTATTAACAAATAAACTCAAGTAGTGTGGTGATCTCCACACTAGTTCAGTCTTGGACATTTCCCAAGACTAACAACCGAACTCAAACTATAAAACACAAAACCCATCAACACAACTACAAACTAGACACAACTAGACAATGAGACCAAAACATTCACCCTTCACCTTCCGCATCCATCTTCAGCCACATATCTAGATGTTGCTGCACCCTCATCGACAACTTTATCTTTATGGACATTAACTTGTATCTCACTGTTTGAATAACCATACTACTAACCACTTCCGGAGGCCTTGGATGTTCATTAAAGAGTCTTCTATTCCTCTCCTGCCAAGTAGCATACGCAGCAGCTGCCGTAACCAGCTTACTAATAATCATCACAATATCACTTCCCGTGCAATTACTTTGAAGATCTTCCAAGATAGTAGACCATATTGGAGGAATCAGCTTTAACTTTGCCTTGGCACGAGCCATAGCCCAAACCCGAGACGCAAACGAGCATTCAAAGAATAAGTGTTTATGCGAATCCACAGATTGAAAGCATAATAAACAGCACATCATATTCATATTAGTACCTCCCAACCGGTTCCATTTGAGCAACCTATCCTGAGTTAACAGCTTACCTTGACAAATAAGCCACATGTTGAATGCATGTTTTGGGATGCATTGAGGGAACCAAACACACTCAGCCCATACTACATTCTCCTCCTTATGACGGATATGTTCCCAAGCATTGGAAGTAGAAAAAGGGATTAACTTCGAACCCTCCCTCCAACACAACTTATCCTCACCATTAGTTCTAAACGGAATAGAGATGCTTGATAACGAAGGAAACTGATCAACCAGCTCATTCGGCCAATTCCAAGCAGAATCATTATAAACTTTGTCAACCGAATCCATAAGATTCATATTTGCATCCCGAATCGCTCGTTTTGAAATCAAATCTGAAAGAGGACTTTGGTCAGCCCAACAATCGAACCATATATTAGTATCTTTACCATCACCAAGCTGAACCCAGAATTTACGTCTGAAGAACGGACGCAATTTCATAATATTTCGCCAACTCCAAGAACAAGCAGCCGGAGTTGCAATATCCCAAAAATTGCGTGTTCCAATCCTGTGAATCCTAACCCATCGAACCCACATAGAATCAACATTAGTAAGTAATCTCCAAATATGAGACCCCATAAGAGCCATATTCATGTCAGATATACTACGAATCCCAAGACCACCCTCCAACTTTGGAAGACAGACTTTCTTCCAAGCAACTTTAGCATTAACTTTTCTCTCTTGCTTAGCACCCCATAAAAATCTTCTAATCTTCACTTCAATCTCTTTAGCTGTATATGAAGGGATCAAAAAAGCCGCTGCCCAAAAAATGTGCATAGAAGATAAAACAGATCGAACAAGTTGAAGCCTTCCTGCAAAAGACAAAAACTTATTTTCCCATGACAATAAACGCTTTTCCATCCTGTCAGTCAACTCCCTGCATTGCAGGTGATTGAGTCTAGACGAAATCAATGGGACACCCAGATACTTAACCGGAAGCTTCCCCTCCTCAAATGGAAGAATATTCAGGATGCCATTCCTAACATGGGGGGGGACATGACAAAAAAAGACAGTGCTTTTTTGCATATTCGGATGTAAGCCAGACAAATCCGCAAACTTCCTCAAAACCTCCATAATACAAGCAGCAGATCTTGCATCTCCTCTGGAAAAAATGAACAGATCATCAGCAAAACATAAATTTATGATCTGAAGCTCTTCACACTTCTTATGAAACTTAAAACTTTCCATAGGCATATTCTTGAACATTAACGTAAGAACCTCCATAACCATGGTAAAAAGATAAGGAGATAATGGGTCGCCCTGTCTTAACCCCCTCGTCCCTTTAAAATAGCCATGAATATCCCCATTAATGCGTAAAGAAAACGATGGAGAGGATACACACGCCATAATCCATCTATTATGGAATCTGAAAGACGAGTCCAATGAAACAGCCCTTCTCAACACCAAAGTAAGGATCTCCATAACCATAGTAAATAGATACGGGGACATCGGATCTCCCTGTCGGAGACCACGTTTCCCCCTAAAATACCCATGCAGACTGCCATTCACAGAGATAGAGAACGAAACCGTGGCAACACACATCATGACCCAATTAACCATCATAGGGTGAAAGCCAAAGCCCAATAAAACCGTCTTCAAGAATTTCCAATTCACAGTATCATAAGCTTTCTGAATATCAACTTTAAAAGCACATCTTGGAGGCCCACTGTCCAGGTGATATCTATGCATGAGTTCTTGGGTCAATAAAATATTATCAGATATTCTTCTACCCGGAATGAAAGCAGATTGATTAGAGCTAATAATATTACTCAGGCTCTCCTTCATTCTATCCGCTAGAATCTTAGTAATGCACTTAAACAGAACATTACAACAAGCAATCGGTCTATAATCCGTAATGAAAGAGGGAGTCTCAACCTTGGGAATAAGCGTAATCAGAGTATGATTCATCTCGATAAGTAACTTGCCCTCACGAAAAAAATCCTGCACAGCGAGGCACACATCTTTACCCACAATATCACATGACTTCTTATAAAACGCAGCTGTAAACCCATCCGGACCAGGAGCTTTATCATCACCAAAAGCAAACATGGTCCTTTTGATTTCATCCACCGTCACCTCTCGAATCATATCAACAGCCACAGCCTGATCAATCCGGACATCAAACAACTCCGGAGTAATAGGGATAATAGAAATATCCTCCTTTCCCAGAAACCCCACATAATGATCAACAAACGCCTTGGGAACCGCCTTCCCTTCATGCAGACTACCATTACTATCAGTAATGACGTCTATCCGAGCTCTATGGTTTCTGCACTTCAGAGTATTATGGAAATACTTAGTATTAGCATCCCCCTCAGCCAACCAATGCACCTTCGCTTTCTGCTTCAAGAATCTTTCTTCATCAAGGCTTGCCTCATTAAATGAAGCAAGAAGTTTAGACTCCTGGGAATGTAACTCCAGGTTCATAGGATCATCATCAATCAAACGTTGAATTTGATTAAGCTGAGTACGGATGGCTGCAACCTTAGAGTGGAGATTTCCCTGCATGTATAATAATCCCCTTAAAGGGGGTTTAAGAAGTTTAAGCCTTTTAACCACTCTGAACTGGTGCACACCACCGATATTCATACCCCAAACCTTAGCAACAATATCCTTGAATTCCGGTTTATAAGTAAGGAAATTTGCAAATCGAAATGGGGGCGGTCTACTACGTTCCACATCCGGGATTCTAAGGACACAGGGAGAATGATCGGAAACACCATTCGGTTGAAAAATAGCACCTGCCATAGGATAGATATCAGTAAATCGAACATTTGCCATAATCCTATCAATTTTTTTGAACACCCCTTTCCCCTGTTTGGGCTTTTGATTCCAAGTGAATTGCATTCCAGACCTGTTAACATCAATCATCTCAATCTGGTTAATACAATCCATAAACTCTCTCATGCCAATAGTAGCTGTTGACGACCCAGCAAATGAATCGTGAGTAAATAAAACCGAATTAAAGTCCCCCATCATGACCCAGGGCTCACCCTTAACCACCATACTATGTTTGCATAAACTAGCCCACAACTCCCTTCTATGGACATAATAATTGGCAGCATAAACAACAGAGCATAATAGCCTCCTTTTATCAAGCTTAAAAGAAATCTGAATATGCATAACCTGATCCGATTGAGCAAGAACCATAACATCCATAATGAGGGGATCCCATCCCAATATAATCCTGGACCCCTTCGAGCACATATTTCCATTTGACGTCCAATCCCATCTTTTAAACACACTATCACAAACCCTCGTTAGTCTATCCAATTCCACATGAGACTCCAAGATAGCACACAAACTCAGCTTATTATCTCTAACAACCTGACGAACCTCCTTCTGTTTTGGGGCTCGGTTCAAACCCCTAATGTTCCAAGCGGCCATACTAACCATTGAAACCTGATGTAGAAAGAGTGCTTGCCCCTTTAATAGTATTCTTATCCCCTAGCGAAGTATATTGCACAAACCTGGCCATACCAGTATCCATATCAAGAACTTCATCAACATCCGAATCCGAATCCAGCTGATTAATCCCATTTTCCAAATTACCCTTCGTTCTATCCTCCCCAGTGCTGTTCTCAACCTCATCCAATAAGACACCAAATGGGTTATCAGACACGACGTTATCCACAACTGGCTCCTTCAACTTCATCCTATTTTCATTGTGCCTATCCATCTTTCTGACATCGTTTTTCCCATCTTTTTTAACCACCGGACGGTATTCAAACTGCGGTTTCTTAATTTGAATTCCGTTTCTCCTTGCTGTCTTTTTATTCTTTACCTCCTTGAAACCATCACTATCCACGTTTGAACTAGGTATGGTGTCCTGCTTCACCTGTAAAGGACATCCATCCTCATTATGACCAAACACACAACAATGCCCGCATCTAGGAGGTTTCCACTCATATTCCACCGACACCTTAGCCGACCCAAAGCCATCGCCCTCCAGATCAGGAACGGCAATAGTAATTTCTTCCTTAAATTCCATGTCAGCTGATATTTCAACAAGAGCTCTAGCAAAACTGCTTCTTCCCCAAGCATTAGTACACATCGAAAGTAGTAAATGAGTCAAGCAACCTAGGAGTACCAATTTGTGAGACTAATAGGCTCAAACCTATATCCGTGTAAGCCACTAAGGGAACATCATGTAACTTTACCCAGACCGACACCTTCTTGATGTCATCCTTATGGAGCTTTGAGTTCGGTGACCAGACATTAAGGATAATGGGTTTATTTCGAATCATCCAAGGGCCAGCTTCCAGAACATCCATCATACCTTTCCTGTCATTAAACTTGAAGAAGAAAAACCCATTCGAATTCATCATAGACTTCTGGAGACCATATTTTTTCCAATTCATACGAACATAATACTCTACTACAGGATACGCCATCCTGTCCCCTAGAAAGTACCCATACAACGTAAACTCCAGTTTATTACAAACTGCCCGAATTGAGTCCTTTGGAAGCACAACGTCAAAACCCTGTTTCGATTCAACATTCACCATATACCTAAAATTAATTTTTGTTCCCAATTGATCCGAATCAACCCCAAATTTTTTAGCCATATCAGCATAGGAGTTACCAGTGTTACTTCTAACCGTATCAATATTTATAGCCGGGTCAATAGTACTAGCCGTGTCAACCTTAATAGCCGGGTCAACATGTACAACCGTGTCAACGGAAATCTGAGCCGGGTCAATAATACTCGCCGTGTCAACCTTGTTAGCCGGGTCAGCATGTACAGCCGTGTCAACATAAATCTGAGCCGGGTCAATAGTACTAGTCGTGTCACTCTTTCTAGCCGTGTCAAGAACATTTATAGCCGGGTCAATAGTACTAGCCGTGTCAAGGACATTCTCCTTGGCCAGATGAGTACCCTTTGCCGTATGATTAGCAGTTGACCTGGAAACATCCCCCTTATTATTCCAGGTACCCCGACGAGGTAATATTTCAACAGTACCCACTTTATTCTTCACCATATTCGCAAGCTTTAGGCCATGCATACGTGAAACAAGATCAGACGACACAAAAACCTGAACCGTAACCTCAAACGTCTTAAAAGGTTAATAGGATTCGAATCAATCAAGTAAACCTAATCCAACATAGGCGCGATTGATCTCAGACCCAGTAAGCAATCAGAGATTCAAGATTACAGTAAAGATTTCCACCCAAAGAAGAAACCACAGAAATGTTAAGAACCCTAATAGAAGCGGCTGCCCTTGCAAACAATGCTCGTACCACAGAAAGCGATCACAGGATTGTTACACAAGCTTAAACACACTCCATTAAGATCAGAAACACAAACACAAGAACAAACGATCGGAAAATAATCAAAGACGATCAAGTATTTTCCAAGAAACCCTAGTCGCCCTAATCGCCCTCTGTATGAGTCGTCTACTCTATATCAACTTAGTACATCTTACGACTCTTTAAGCCACATTAGCAACTCCAAAAAAACGTAAGTATAATGTAGGACGCCTTACACCTCCTAACAACATCTTACATCACCGTACGAAACCTTAAACCTCCATAATAAGCCTAATGAATTCGTCCGAGTCATTTGAACATCGTACGACAACTTAGTACATCTTACGAATCTTCATGCAACATTAGCAACTCGAAAAGAAAGTTACTATAATGTAGGATGCCTTACAGCTCCTAAGAACACCTTACATCACCAAACGAAACCTTAAACCTGCATAATAAGCCTAATGAATTTGTCCGAGTCATTTGATCATCGTACGACAACTTAGTACATCTTACGACTCTTTATGCCACATTAGCAACTCGAAAAGAACGTAAGTATAATGTAGGACGCCTTACAGCTCCTAACAATACCTTACAATACCGTACGTAAACTTAAAACTCCATAATAAACCTAATGAATTTGTCCGAGTCCTTTGAACATAGTACGAAAACTTAGGACATCTTACGACTCTTCATGCCACATTAGCAACTCGAAAAGAACGTTAGTATGATGTAGGTTGCCTTACATCTCCTAACAACATCTTAGATCACCATACGAAACCTTAAACCTCCATAATAAGCCTAATGAATTCGTCCGAGTCATTTGATCATCGTACGACAACTTAGTACATCTTACGAATCTTCATGCTACATTAGTAACTCGAAAAGAACGTTAGTATAATGTAGGATGCCTTACAGCTCTTAACAATACCTTACAATAGCGTTCGTAAACTTAAAACTACATAATAAACCTAATGAATTCATCCGAGTCCTTTGAACATAGTACGACAACTTAGGGCATCTTAAAAATCTTTATGCAACATTAGCAAGTCGAGAAGAACGTTAGTATAATTTAGGACGCCTTACAGCTATAAGAACAACTTACAATACCGTACGTAAACTTAAAACTTCATAATAAACCTAATGAATTTGTCCGAGTCTTTTGAATATCGTACGACAACCTAGGACATATTACGACTCTTCATGCCACATTAGCAACTTGAAAAGAACGTTAGTATAATGTAGGATACCTTACAGCTCCTAAGAACACCTTACATCACCGTACAAAACCTTAAACCTCTATAATAAGCCTAATGAATTCATCCGAGTCATTTGATCATCGTACGGAAACTTAGTACATCTTACAACCCTTTATGCCACATTAACAACTCGAAAAGAACATTAGTACAATGTAGGACGCCTTACAGCTCCTAACAATACTTTACAACACTTTACGAAACATTAAAACTCCATAATAAGCCTAATGAATTCGTCCGAGTCATTAGATCATAGTACGACAACTTAGAATATCTTACGACTCTTTATGCCACATTAGCAACTTGAAAAGAACGTTATTATAAAAAAACGAAAGTTGGGGTTCTCTGGGCGATTTTGGTGATTTTGGGTTCGCTAGGGTTTCAAGATTCTTGATTGATTCTTGATCTTGATTCTTGATCCTAGATTACGGTTTCTTGTTGTTCCTGTTCTTGATTCTTGATTCTTGATTAGGGTTTCAAGATTCGAAATTGATGCTTCATAAATCTTGATTCTTGATGCTTGTTTCTTGAATCTTGATTCTTGTTTCTTGGTTCTTGAATCTTGTATTGGTTATTTAATTCGTTTTTCTTGATCTTGGCCGTTTTTCTTCATATTTCTTGGTTATTAAAACCCTAATTTCGTATGGATAATTAGGGTTTGGCCGGTTCTTTGATTTTTACGATCAGATTCGTTTCTGATTATAAAAAAGAGTATGGAGGGCAGTAATTTGGCTAGTAAGGTGTTAAAGATTGATGGTAATCCACGTTGTAATTTGTTGAAGAAGGAAGAGGCAACTAGGGTTTCGTCTATAAACCCTAATTTGCCTCTAAAGGCTGACACGGCTAAGAGGAATCAGGAGGCTGGTCATACTCACACGACTAAGTCTCCTACTATTTCTGATTCTTCTCATGCGGCTAGTGTTGACCCGTCCAAGTCTGACACGGCTAAGGGTGACCCGTCCAATGTTGTTCATGCAACTAACTTTTCTCAGGCGGTTAATCCTTATGTTCATGCGGCTAATGACAACTCTAAGGTGTCTCATACGTCCAAGGCTGATGTGAAACATGATGTGAGTGCAATGGGGCTGTCTTATGCTGCTATTGTTCAACCGAAATCTGATGTATCTTCAACACCAGTTAAGTTCTGTTACATGGAGAATGATGAAAAGAAACAAGGGTTTGATGTTGTTTTACCGAAAGAGACGGTGCGTATGGTTTGTAATAAGCTTGAATTTACACTGTATGGATATTTTTTGGGCGACAGAGTAGCCTATCCAGTGGTTGAATTCTTTGCTAAAACACATTGGAAAAGATATGGCCTGCAAAAATCAATGATGAATGCAAATGGGTTCTTCTTCTTTAAGTTTAATGATCGCAAGGGGATGATGGATGTGATTGAAGCAAGTCCTTGGATAATCCGTAATAAGCCAATTATTCTGAATGTGTGGTCCCCTACCACTAAGTTACAGAAGGATGATATCAAGAACGTGTCCGTCTGGGTAAAGTTACATGATATCCCACTAGTAGCATATTCTGATGTTGGGTTGAGTCTATTGTTTTCGCAAATTGGGACCCCAAAACTACTGGATTCTTTCACAAGCTCCATGTGTGCAAATGCATGGGGTAGAGGTAGTTTTGCGAGAGCTTTGGTTGAGATCTCGGCGGAATCGGGTTTTAAGGAGGAGTTATCTATTGCTATTCCGGAATTAGAAGGGGATGAGTTTGGATCTGCAAAGGTTTCTGTTGAGTATGAATGGAAGCCTCCAAGATGTGGTCAATGTTGTGTCTTTGGCCATATTGATGCTGGATGCCCAAATGTGACTAAGCATGAGCAAAATTCAAATGCTAGAGAGGATGATAAAGGGTTTAAGGAAGTAAAGGGTAAGAAAGCTGCAAAAAGATTTGGGGTTGCTTTAAAAAAGCCCCAATTCGAGTACCGTCCAGTTAACAAAAAAGGGAAGGAAGTGCAACATGTTACAAAGCAAGTGACAACGATTGATACTATGGAGACTAAAAGTGGTTCAAATGTGGGTAAATCTGATCTAACTACATCAAACCCTTTTGAGGCGTTATCTGTGGAGAAAATAGATGAAATTGAGACAGACAAGGTGAAAGGGAGCATGGATAAGGAAAGTTCTAGGTTTGACTCGGATTCGGAAGTGGATGAGGTTTTAGATATGGATAATGGGATGGCAAGGTATATGATGAGCATGGCAATGGCGCTAGAATCTCCATCGGGTTCTAAGAGGGCAGGTACTCCTTCTACATCGGGTGTTAATGGTTTGTCTGATATTCTGGATTACTAGGGAGTTGATCTGCTGGCAACATTGGTTGAGGTTTCTTTGGGGTGGAATCTACACTTTTGATGATGGCGGCTGATGTAAATGGTTTTTATTTAATTTTGTTTATGTCATCAATTTGTGGTAGGCTAGATTGTTTGGTTTGTCTTGGTGTTGTTTTGTTGGTTTTTTGTTTTTATGTTCACATATGTGGGGCCTGTCCCATATATGAACTAGTGTGGAACGCTTCCTCACTACTTGTACTTTATTGACGGTTGTCTTTATAATAGAATCACCGGGGTAACCCTTTACCCAAAAAAAGAACGTTATTATAATGTAGGACGCCTTACAGCTCCAAACAATACCTTACAATACCGTACCTAAACTTAAAACTCCATAATAAACCTAATGAATTTATCCGAGTCCTTGGAACATAGTACGACAACTTAGGGCATCTTACGACTCTTCATGCCACATAAGCAACTCAAAAAGAACGTTAGTATAATGTAGGATGCCTTACAGCTCCTAAGAACACCTTACATAAGCATACGAAACCTTTAACCTCCATAATAAGCCTAACGAATTCATCCGAGTCATTTGATCATCGTACGACAACTTAGTACATCTTACAACTCTTTATGCCACATTAGCAACTCGAAAAGAACGTTAGTATACTGTAGGACGCCTTACAGCTCCTAACAATACCTTACATCACCGTACGAAACCTTAAAACTCCATAATAAACCTAATGAATTCATCCGAGTCCTTTAAACATAGTACGACAACTTAGGACATCTTACGACTCTTTATGCAACATTAGCAAGTCGAAAAGAACGTTAGTATAATGTAGGACGCCTTACAGCTCCTAACAATACCTTACAATACCGTACGTAAACATAAAACTCCATAATAAACCTAATGAATTCATCCGAGTCCTTTAAACATAGTACGACAACCTAGGACATCTTAAGACTACCTAGAACATCTTACGACTCTTTATGCCACATTAGCAACTCGAAATGAACGTTAGTATAATGTAGGACGCCTTACAGCTCCTAAGAACACCTTACAACACCGTACGTAAACTTAAAACTTCATAATAAACCTAATGAATTTGCCCGAGTACTTTGAACATCGTACGACAACCTAGGACATCTTACGACTCTTTATGCCACATTAGCAACTCGAAAAGAACGTTAGTACAATGTAGGACACCTTACAGCTCCTAACAATACCTTACATCACCGTACGAAACCTTAAAACTCCATAATAAACCTAATGAATTCATCCGAGTCCTTTAAACATAGTACGACAACTTAAGACATCTTACGACTCTTTATGCAACGTTAGCAAGTCGAAAAGAACGTTACTATAATGTAGGATGCCTTACAGCTCCTAACAATACCTTACAATACCGTACGTTAACTTAAAACTCCTTAATAAACCTAATGAATTTGTCCGAGTCCATTGAACATCGTACGATAACCTAGGACAACTTACAACTCTTTATGCCACATTAGCAACTCGAAAAGAACGTTAGAATAATGTAGGATGCCTTACAGCTCCTAAGAACACCTTACATCACCAAACGAAACCTTAAACCTGCATAATAAGCCTAATGAATTCGTCCGAGTCATTTGATCATCGTACGACAACTTAGTACATCTTACAACTTTTTATGCCACATTAGCAACTCGAAAAGAACGTTAGTATAGTGTAGGACACCTTACAGCTCCTAACAATACCTTACATCTCCGTACGAAACCTTAAAACTCCATAATAAACCTAATGAATTCATCTGAGTCCTTTAAACATAGTACGACAACTTAGGACATCTTACGACTCTTTATGCAACATTAGCAAGTCGAAAAGAACGTTAGTATAATGTAGGACGCCTTACAGCTCCTAACAATACCTTACAATACCGTACGTAAACATAAAACTCCATAATAAACCTAATGAATTCATCCGAGTCCTTTAAACATAGTACGACAACCTAGGACATCTTAAGACTACCTAGAACATCTTACGACTCTTTATGCCACATTAGCAACTCGAAATGAACGTTAGTATAATGTAGGACGCCTTACAGCTCCTAAGAACACCTTACAACACCGTACGTAAACTTAAAACTTCATAATAAACCTAATGAATTTGCCCGAGTACTTTGAACATCGTACGACAACCTAGGACATCTTACGACTCTTTATGCCACATTAGCAACTCGAAAAGAACGTTAGTACAATGTAGGACACCTTACAGCTCCTAACAATACCTTACATCACCGTACGAAACCTTAAAACTCCATAATAAACCTAATGAATTCATCCGAGTCCTTTAAACATAGTACGACAACTTAAGACATCTTACGACTCTTTATGCAACGTTAGCAAGTCGAAAAGAACGTTACTATAATGTAGGATGCCTTACAGCTCCTAACAATACCTTACAATACCGTACGTTAACTTAAAACTCCTTAATAAACCTAATGAATTTGTCCGAGTCCATTGAACATCGTACGATAACCTAGGACAACTTACAACTCTTTATGCCACATTAGCAACTCGAAAAGAACGTTAGAATAATGTAGGATGCCTTACAGCTCCTAAGAACACCTTACATCACCAAACGAAACCTTAAACCTGCATAATAAGCCTAATGAATTCGTCCGAGTCATTTGATCATCGTACGACAACTTAGTACATCTTACAACTTTTTATGCCACATTAGCAACTCGAAAAGAACGTTAGTATAGTGTAGGACACCTTACAGCTCCTAACAATACCTTACATCTCCGTACGAAACCTTAAAACTCCATAATAAACCTAATGAATTCATCTGAGTCCTTTAAACATAGTACGACAACTTAGGACATCTTACGACTCTTTATGCAACATTAGCAAGTCGAAAAGAACGTTAGTATAATGTAGGACGCCTTACAGCTCCTAACAATACCTTACAATACCGTACGTAAACATAAAACTCCATAATAAACCTAATGAATTCATCCGAGTCCTTTAAACATAGTACGACAACTTAAGACATCTTACGACTCTTTATGCAACGTTAGCAAGTCGAAAAGAACGTTACTATAATGTAGGATGCCTTACAGCTCCTAACAATACCTTACAATACCGTACGTTAACTTAAAACTCCTTAATAAACCTAATGAATTTGTCCGAGTCCATTGAACATCGTACGATAACCTAGGACAACTTACAACTCTTTATGCCACATTAGCAACTCGAAAAGAACGTTAGAATAATGTAGGATGCCTTACAGCTCCTAAGAACACCTTACATCACCAAACGAAACCTTAAACCTGCATAATAAGCCTAATGAATTCGTCCGAGTCATTTGATCATCGTACGACAACTTAGTACATCTTACAACTTTTTATGCCACATTAGCAACTCGAAAAGAACGTTAGTATAGTGTAGGACACCTTACAGCTCCTAACAATACCTTACATCTCCGTACGAAACCTTAAAACTCCATAATAAACCTAATGAATTCATCCGAGTCCTTTAAACATAGTACGACAACTTAGGACATCTTACGACTCTTCATGCCACATTAGCAACTCGAAAAGAACGTTACTATGATGTAGGTTGCCTTACATCTCCTAACAACATCTTAGATCACCATACGAAACCTTAAACCTCCATAATAAGCCTAATGAATTCGTCCGAGTCATTTGATCATCGTACGACAACTTAGTACATCTTACGAATCTTCATGCCACATTAGTAACTCGAAAAGAACGTTAGTATAATGTAGGATGCCTTACAACTCTTAACAATACCTTACAATAGCGTTCGTAAACTTAAAACTACATAATAAACCTAATGAATTCATCCAAGTCCTTTGAACATAGTACGGTGTTGAAAAGAACGTTAGTATAATGTAGGATGCCATACAGCTCATAAGAACACCTTACATCACCAAACCAAACCTTAAACCTGCATAATAAGCCAATTGAATTCGTCCGAGTCATTTGATAATCGTACGACAACTTAGTACATCTTACGACTCTTTATGCCACATTAGCAACTCCAAAAAAACGTAAGTATAATGTAGGACGCCTTACAGCTCCTAACAATATCTTACAATACCGTACGTAAAATTAAAACTTCATAATAAACCTAATGAATTTGTTCGAGTCCTTTGAACATAGTACGACAACTTAAGACATCTTACGATTCTTCATGCCACATTAGCAACTCGAAAAGAACGTTAGTATGATGTAGGTTGCCTTACACCTCCTAACAACATCTTACATCACCATACGATACCTTAAACCTCCATAACAAGCCTAATGAATTCGCCCGAGTCATTTGATCATCGTACGACAACTTAGTACATCTTACGACTCTTCATGCCACATTAGCAACTCGAAAAGAACGTTAGTATAATGTAGGATGCCTTACAGCTCCTAAGAACACCTTACATCACCATACGAAACCTTAAACCTCCATAATAAGCCTAATGAAATCGTCCGAGTCATTTGATTATCGTACGACAACTTAGTACATCTTACAACTCTTCATGCCACATAAGCAACTCGAAAATAATGTTAGTATAATATAGGATGCCTTACAGCTCCTAAGAACACCTTATATCACCGTACGAAACCTTAAAACTCCATAATAAGCCTAATGAATTCGTCCGAGTCATTTGATCATCGTACGACAACTTAGTACATCTAACAACTTTTTAAGCCACATTAGCAACTCGAAAAGAACGTTTGTATAATGTAGGACGCCTTACAGCTCCTAACAATACCTTACATCACCGTACGAAACCTTAAAACTCCATAATAAACCTAATGAATTCATCCGAGTCCTTTAAACATAGTACGACAACTTAGGACATCTTACGACTCTTCATGCCACATTAGCAACTCGAAAAGAACGTTAGTATAATGTAGGATGCCATACAGCTCCTAAACACCTTACATTACCGTACGAAACCTTAAACCTCCATAATAAGCCTAATCAATTCGTCCGAGTCATTTGATCATCGTACGACAACTTAGTACATTTTACGACTCTTTATGCCACATTAGCAACTCGAAAAGAACGTAAGTATAATGTAGGACGCCTTACAGCTCCTAACAATACCTTACAATACCGTACGTAAACTTAAAACTCCATAATAAACCTAATGAATTTGTCCGAGTCCTTTGAACATAGTACGAAAACTTAGGACATCTTACGACTCTTCATGCCACATTAGCAACTCGAAAAGAACGTTAGTATAATGTAGGATGCCATACAGCTCCTAAGAACACCTTACATCACCGTACGAAACCATAAACCTCCATAATAAGCCTAAGGAATTCGTCCGAGTCATTTGATCATCGTACGACAACTTAGTACATCTTACGACTCTTTATGCCACATTAGCAACTCGAAAAGAACGTAAGTATAATGTAGGACGCCTTACAGCTCCTAACAATACCTTACAATACCGTACGAAAACTTAAAACTCCATAATAAACCTAATGAATTTGTCCGAGTCCTTTGAACATAGTACGAAAACTTAGGACATCTTACGACTCTTCATGCCACATTAGCAACTCGAAAAGAACGTTAGTATGATGTAGGTTGCCTTACACCTCCTAACAACATCTTACATCACCATACGAAACCTTAAACCTCCATAATAAGCCTAATGAATTCGTCCGAGTCATTTGATCATCGTACGACAACTTAGTACATCTTACGATTCTTCATGCCACATTAGCAACTCGAAAAGAACGTTAGTATAATGTAGGATGGCTTACAGCTCCTAAGAACACCTTACATCACCAAACAAAACCTTAAACCTGCATAATAAGCCTAATGAATTCGTCCGAGTCATTTGATCATCGTACGACAACTTAGTACATCTTACGACTCTTCATGCCATATTAGCAACTCCAAAAAAACATAAGTATAATGTAGGATGCCTTACAGCTCCTAACAATACCTTACAATACCGTACATAAACTTAAAAGTTCGTAATAAGCCTAATGAATTTGTCCGAGTCATTTCATAATTGTACGACAACTTAGAATATCTTACGACTCTTTATGCCACATTAGCAACTCGAAAAGAACGTTAGTATAATGTAGGATGCCTTACAGCTCCTAAGAACACCTTACATCACCGTACGAAACCTTAAACCTCCATGCCTAAGGAATTCGTCCGAGTCATTTGATCTTCGTACGACAACTTAGTACATCTTACGACTCTTTATGCCACATTAGCAACTCGAAAAGAACGTTAGTATAATGTAGGACGCCTTACAGCTCCTAACAATACCTTACATCACCGTACGAAACCTTAAAACTATATAATAAACCTAATGAATTCATCCGAGTCCTTTAAACATAGTACGACAACTTAGTACATCTTACGACTCTTCATGCCACATTAGCAACTCGAAAAGAACGTTAGTATAATGTAGGATGCCATACAGCTCCTAAGAACACCTTACATCACCGTACGAAACCATAAACCTCCATAATAAGCCTAAGGAATTCGTCCGAGTCATTTGATCATCGTACGACAACTTAGTACATCTTACGACTCTTTATGCCACATTAGCAACTCGAAAAGAACGTAAGTATAATGTAGGACGCCTTACAGCTCCTAACAATACCTTACAATACCGTATGTAAACTTAAAACTCCATAATAAACCTAATGAATTTGTCCGAGTCCTTTGAACATAGTACGAAAACTTAGGACATCTTACGACTCTTCATGCCACATTAGCAACTCGAAAAGAACGTTAGTATGATGTAGGTTGCCTTACACCTCCTAACAACATCTTACATCACCATACGAAACCTTAAACCTCCATAATAAGCCTAATGAATTCGTCCGAGTCATTTGATCATCGTACGACAACTTAGTACATCTTACGAATCTTCATGCCACATTAGCAACTCGAAAAGAACGTTAGTATAATGTAGGATGGCTTACAGCTCCTAAGAACACCTTACATCACCAAACAAAACCTTAAACCTGCATAATAAGCCTTATGAATTCGTCCGAGTCATTTGATCATCGTACGACAACTTAGTACATCTTACGACTCTTCATGCCATATTAGCAACTCCAAAAAAACATAAGTATAATGTAGGATGCCTTACAGCTCCTAACAATACCTTACAATACCGTACATAAACTTAAAAGTTCGTAATAAGCCTAATGAATTTGTCCGAGTCATTTCATAATTGTACGACAACTTAGAATATCTTACGACTCATTATGCCACATTAGCAACTCGAAAAGAACGTTAGTATAATGTAGGATGCCTTACAGCTCCTTAGAACACCTTACATCACCGTACGAAACCTTAAACCTCCATAATAAGCCTAAGGAATTCGTCCGAGTCATTTGATCTTCGTACGACAACTTAGTACATCTTACGACTCTTTATGCCACATTAGCAACTCGAAAAGAACATTAGTATAATGTAGGACGCCTTACAGCTCCTAACAATACCTTACATCACCGTACGAAACCTTAAAACTATATAATAAACCTAATGAATTCATCCGAGTCCTTTAAACATAGTACGACAACTTAGTACATCTTACGACTCTTCATGCCACATTAGCAACTCGAAAAGAACGTTAGTATAATGTAGGACGCCTTACAGCTCCTAACAATACCTTACAATACCGTACGAAAACTTAAAACTCCATAATAAACCTAATGAATTTGTCCGAGTCCTTTGAACATAGTACGAAAACTTAGGACATCTTACGACTCTTCATGCCACATTAGCAACTCGAAAAGAACGTTAGTATGATGTAGGTTGCCTTACACCTCCTAACAACATCTTACATCACCATACGAAACCTTAAACCTCCATAATAAGCCTAATGAATTCGTCCGAGTCATTTGATCATCGTACGACAACTTAGTACATCTTACGATTCTTCATGCCACATTAGCAACTCGAAAAGAACGTTAGTATAATGTAGGATGGCTTACAGCTCCTAAGAACACCTTACATCACCAAACAAAACCTTAAACCTGCATAATAAGCCTAATGAATTCGTCCGAGTCATTTGATCATCGTACGACAACTTAGTACATCTTACGACTCTTCATGCCATATTAGCAACTCCAAAAAAACATAAGTATAATGTAGGATGCCTTACAGCTCCTAACAATACCTTACAATACCGTACATAAACTTAAAAGTTCGTAATAAGCCTAATGAATTTGTCCGAGTCATTTCATAATTGTACGACAACTTAGAATATCTTACGACTCTTCATGCCACATTAGCAACTCGAAAAGAACGTTAGTATAATGTAGGATGCCATACAGCTCCTAAGAACACCTTACATCACCGTACGAAACCATAAACCTCCATAATAAGCCTAAGGAATTCGTCCGAGTCATTTGATCATCGTACGACAACTTAGTACATCTTACGACTCTTTATGCCACATTAGCAACTCGAAAAGAACGTAAGTATATTTGTTATTCCAAGATGAAATACGACTTTCAACCCGGTCCGTTAGAACTGTACACTGCTGGCTGTTCAACCTAGACGAGATCAACGGCACTCCCAGATATTTCACTGGGAATTTCCCTTCTTCAAACGGAAGAAAGCTTAAGATACCATTCTTCACATGAGGGGGGACATGACAAAAATACACCGTACTCTTGTGGTTATTAGTATATAACCCTGAAAGTTCAGCAAACTTTTTCAGAACCTCCAATATACAAGAAGCCGATCTCGTATCACCCCGAGCAAAAATAAACAAATCATCTGCAAAACATAAGTTGATAATACGGAGGTCCTCACATTTATGATGAAACTTGAAACTATCCATCGGCATGTTCATGAATAGAAGAGTTAAGACCTCCATAACCATGGTAAAAAGATAAGGAGATAAAGGATCCCCTTGACGTAAACCTCTCGTACCTTTAAAATAACCATGCACGTCCCCATTAATACAGACCGAATAAGAAGGTGAGGATACACAGGTCATAATCCAGTCTACCATCTTCTCATGAAAACCAAACCCTTGCAGGCAAAACTTCATAAACTTCCAATTAACCGTATCATAAGCCTTTTGAATATCAACTTTGAAAGCACATTTCGGATGCCCTCTATTCCGATGATAATTGTGCAACAGTTCCTGTGTAAGAAGAATATTATCTGCAATCCTCCTACCTGGAATAAAAGCTGACTGATTAGAACTAATAATACAAGAGAGTGAATGTTTCAATCGATTAGCAATGATCTTCGAGATACACTTATATAACACATTGCAGCAGGCAATTGGCCTATAATCAGTCACACGGCTCGGAACATCAACTTTTGGAACCAACGCAATCAACGTATGATTCCATTCCTGAAGCAGTCTATTCGTATTGAAAAAATCTTGAATAGCTAAAACCACTTCATCCCCCACAATGTCCCAGGCTTTTTTGAAAAAAGCCGATGTATACCCTTCTGGACCTGGCGCCTTGTCATCATTCATAGAGAATAACACTTGCTTAATTTCTTCTCTAGTAACCGGAGACACCATACTAGAGGCCAAATCTTCATCCAATCTTTTAGAGAATAAATCCATCGAAGGGAGAGTAGGACTATCATGTTCACCCCCCAGAAAATGTTCATAGAAATTGACAAATTCATGGATCATCAAATCCCCTTCAAGCACCATACCATCCACCCCAAGAACAGAAAGAATCGTTTTTTTGTTGTTTTTGCATTTAAGAATATTATGGAAGTACTTTGTATTAGCATCACCTTCAGCTAGCCACTTCACTTTCGCTTTTTGCTTAACAAACCTCTCTTCATCCATACTCGCCTCAACAAATTCCTTCAGGTATTTGGCCTCCTTTTCCCTCAAACCCCCATCATATGGATTGCTTTCAATAAGAGATTGAGTATCTTCCAGCTCTTTCCTAAGGTTAACCACCTTATCATGAATATGTCCCTGTTTAAACAGCAACAATCTGAACTCTTTCTTGAGCCCTTTCAGCCTCTTTACAATCTGAACTCTTTCTAGGCTTCAACTTATTCGATCAGTCTTATCTTCTATGCATGTGTTTTGGGCTGCAGCGTTTTTGCTCCCTGTTTTTACATCTAAGGAGATGGAGGCTAAGCTTAGAAGGTTTTTATGGGGTATCAAGGATGATAATAAAGCTACTGCTAAAGTGTCATGGAAAAAGGTTTGCCTTCCCAAAGCTGAGGGGGGATTAGGAGTTCGTCGTATTTATGATATGAATATGGCCCTAATGGGTTCGCATATATGGCGCATTCTATCTAAGGCTGATTCGATGTGGGTGCAATGGGTTTGGAAACATAGGATTGGCTCGAGAAATTTCTGGGATCTTAAAAGCCCTCCTTCATGTTCATGGAGTTGGCGGAATATTTTGAAGCTGAGAGATGTTTTTAAAGGTAAATTCTGGGTTCAGATTGGTGATGGTAAAGATACGAATATTTGGTTCGATTATTGGGCTGATCAAAGCCCCCTTTCAACGTTTATCAATTCAAGAGCTGTTCGGGATGTAAACATGACACTTATGGACACGGTGGACAGAGTCTTGGTGGATTCGGTATGTAACTGGCCAAATGAGTTAACTAGTCGTTTTCCCTCTCTGTCGAATATATCTATTCCATTTACATCAAATGGTGCGGATGTAGTTAGATGGAGGGAGGGACCGGAGCTGATGCAGTTCAATACTTCTTTAGCTTGGAATGCGATTAGGGTTAAGGAAGATCAGGTGGAGTGGGTGGATTGTGTTTGGTTTCCTCATTGCATCCCAAAACATGCTTTTAACATGTGGCTTATCTGCCAACGCAAGCTGTTAACCCAAGATAGACTTCTCAGATGGAACCATTTGAAAGGTATTAACATGAATATGATGTGCTGTTTCTTATGTTTGCACAATGTGGACTCTCATGACCATTTATTTTTCGAATGCCCTTATGCGACTCGGGTTTGGGAGTTGGTGCGAGGGAAGGCTAAAATGGAGCATATCCCTCCAATTTGGTCGATCGTTTTGCATGACTTAAAATGTAAGTCTAACAGCAAAAATTTAGATGCTATCATTAGTCGGTTGGTTGTAGCGGGTGTGGCTTATGCCGTTTGGCAGGAGAGGAATAATCGTCTTTTCAATGAAAACCCAAGACCTCCTGAAGTGGTTGGTAAATTAGTTCTCCAAACTATTAGATGCCGAATAATGAACCTAAAGATCAAGACCACTATGGGGGATCAACGAAGATTAAATACTTGGATGCAAATGGAGATTGATATCTAGTGGTGTTTGATACATGTCTAGTGCTAGTTATAGCTAGTTTGTTGGTTTGTGTTTATGTTTGATCTCGTGATTGAGTTTTGTATGTTCTGAAGTCTTTGGGTATGTCCAAGACTTAACTAGTATGGATCATCCATGCTACTTGTTTTAATTTTTTTAATAGAATCACCAGGGTAAAACCCTTTTACCCAAAAAAAAAAAAAAAAAGGTAAGTATAATGTAGGACGCCTTACAGCTCCTAACAATACCTTACAATACCGTACGAAAACTTAAAACTCCATAATAAACCTAATGAATTTGTCCGAGTCCTTTGAACATAGTACGAAAACTTAGGACATCTTACGACTCTTCATGCCACATTAGCAACTCGAAAAGAACGTTAGTATGATGTAGGTTGCCTTACACCTCCTAACAACATCTTACATCACCATACGAAACCTTAAACCTCCATAATAAGCCTAATGAATTCGTCCGAGTCATTTGATCATCGTACGACAACTTAGTACATCTTACGAATCTTCATGCCACATTAGCAACTCGAAAAGAACGTTAGTATAATGTAGGATGCCTTACAGCTCCTAAGAACACCTTACATCACCAAACAAAACCTTAAACCTGCATAATAAGCCTAATGAATTCGTCCGAGTCATTTGATGATCGTACGACAACTTAGTACATCTTACGACTCTTCATGCCACATTAGCAACTCGAAAAGAACGTTAGTTTAATGTAGGATGCCTTACAGCTCCTAAGAACACCTTACATCACCATACGAAACCTTAAATATCCATAATAAGCCTAATGAATTCGTCTGAGTCATTTGATCATCGTACAACAACTTAGTACATCTTACAACTCTTCATGCCACATTAGCAACTCGAAAAGAACGGTAGTATGATGTAGAATGCCTTACAGCTCCTAAGAACACCTTACATCACCATACGAAACCTTAAACCTCCATAATAAGCCTAATGAATTCGTCCGAGTCATTTGATCATCGTACGAAAACTTAGTACATCTTACGACTCTTCATGCCACATTAGCAACTCGAAAAGAACGTTAGTTTAATGTAGGATGCCTTACAGCTCCCAAGAACACCTTACATCACCATACGAAACCTTAAAACTCCATAATAAGCCTAATGAAATCATCCGAGTCATTTGATCATCGTACGAAAACTTAGTACATCTTACGACTCTTCATGCCACATTAGCAACTCGAAAAGAACGTTAGTATGATGTAGGTTGCCTTACACCTCCTAAAAACATCTTACATCACCATACGAAACCTTAAACCTCCATAATAAGCCTAATGAATTCGTCCGAGTCATTTGATCATCGTACGACAACTTAGTACATCTTACGACTCTTCATGCCACATTAGCAACTCGAAAAGAACGTTAGTATGATGTAGGATGCCTTACAGCTGCTAAGAACACCTTACATCACCATACGAAACCTTAAACGTCCATATTAAGCCTAATGAATTCGTCCGAGTCATTTGATCATCGTACGACAACTTAGTACATCTTACGACTCTTCATGCCACATTAGCAACTCGAAAAGAACGTTAGTATGATGTAGGTTGCCTTACACCTCCTAACAACATCTTACATCACCATACGAAACCTTAAACCTCCATAATAAGCCTAATGAATTCGTCCGAGTCATTTGATCATCGTACGACAACTTAGTACATCTTACGACTCTTCATGCCACATTAGCAACTCGAAAAGAACGTTAGTATGATGTAGGTTGCCTTACACCTCCTAAAAACATTACATCACCATACGAAACCTTAAACCTCCATAATAAGCCTAATGAATTCGTCCGAGTCATTTGATCATCGTACGACAACTTAGTACATCTTACGACTCTTCATGCCACATTAGCAACTCGAAAAGAACGTTAGTATGATGTAGGATGCCTTACAGCTCCTAAGAACACCTTACATCACCATACGAAACCTTAAACCTCCATAATAAGCCTAATAAATTCGTCCGAGTCATTTGACCATCGTACGACAACGTAGTACATCTTACGACTCTTCATGCCACATTAGCAACTCGAAAAGAACTTTAGTTTAATGTAGGATGCCTTACAGCTCCTAAGAACACCTTACATCACCATACGAAACCTTAAACCTCCATAATAAGCCTAATGAATTCGTCCGAGTCATTTGATCATCGTACGACAACTTAGTACATCTTACAACTCTTCATGCCACATTTGCAACTCGAAAAGAACGTTAGTATAATGTAGGATGCCTTACAGCTCCTAAGAACACCTTACATCACCATACGAAACCTTAAACCTCCATAATAAGCCTAATAAATTCGTCCGAGTCATTTGATCATCGTACCACAACGTAGTACATCTTACGACTCTTCATGCCACATTAGCAACTCGAAAAGAACGTTAGTTTAATGTAGGATGCCTTACAGCTCCTAAGAACACCTTACATCACCATACGAAACCTTAAACCTCAATAATAAGCCTAATGAATTCGTCCGAGTCATTTGATCATCGTACGACAACTTAGTACATCTTACGACTCTTCATGCCACATTAGCAACTCGAAAATAACGTTAGTTTAATGTAGGATGCCTTACAGCTCCTAAGAACACCTTACATCACCGTACGAAACCATAAACCTCCATAATAAGCCTAAGGAATTTGTCCGAGTCATTTGATCATCGTACGACAACTTAGTACATCTTACGACTCTTTATGCCACATTAGCAACTCGAAAAGAACGTAAGTATAATGTAGGACGCCTTACAGCTCCTAACAATACCTTACAATACCGTACGAAAACTTAAAACTCCATAATAAACCTAATGAATTTGTCCGAGTCCTTTGAACATAGTACGAAAACTTAGGACATCTTACGACTCTTCATGCCACATTAGCAACTCGAAAAGAACGTTAGTATGATGTAGGTTGCCTTACACCTCCTAACAACATCTTACATCACCATACGAAACCTTAAACCTCCATAATAAGCCTAATAAATTCGTCCGAGTCATTTGACCATCGTACGACAACGTAGTACATCTTACGACTCTTCATGCCACATTAGCAACTCGAAAAGAACTTTAGTTTAATGTAGGATGCCTTACAGCTCCTAAGAACACCTTACATCACCATACGAAACCTTAAACCTCCATAATAAGCCTAATGAATTCGTCCGAGTCATTTGATCATCGTACGACAACTTAGTACATCTTACAACTCTTCATGCCACATTTGCAACTCGAAAAGAACGTTAGTATAATGTAGGATGCCTTACAGCTCCTAAGAACACCTTACATCACCATACGAAACCTTAAACCTCCATAATAAGCCTAATAAATTCGTCCGAGTCATTTGATCATCGTACCACAACGTAGTACATCTTACGACTCTTCATGCCACATTAGCAACTCGAAAAGAACGTTAGTTTAATGTAGGATGCCTTACAGCTCCTAAGAACACCTTACATCACCATACGAAACCTTAAACCTCAATAATAAGCCTAATGAATTCGTCCGAGTCATTTGATCATCGTACGACAACTTAGTACATCTTACGACTCTTCATGCCACATTAGCAACTCGAAAATAACGTTAGTTTAATGTAGGATGCCTTACAGCTCCTAAGAACACCTTACATCACCGTACGAAACCATAAACCTCAATAATAAGCCTAATGAATTCGTCCGAGTCATTTGATCATCGTACGACAACTTAGTACATCTTACGAATCTTCATGCCACATTAGCAACTCGAAAAGAACGTTAGTATAATGTAGGATGCCTTACAGCTCCTAAGAACACCTTACATCACCAAACAAAACCTTAAACCTGCATAATAAGCCTAATGAATTCGTCCGAGTCATTTGATGATCGTACGACAACTTAGTACATCTTACGACTCTTTATGCCACATTAGCAACTCCAAAAAAAGTTAGTATAATGTAGGACGCCTTACAGCTCCTAACAATACCTTACAATACCGTACGTAAGCTTAAAACTCCATAATAAACCTAATGAATTTGTCCGAGACCTTTGAACATAGTATGACAACATAAGACATCTTACGACTCTTCATGCCACATTAGCAACTCGAAAAGAACGTTAGTATGATGTAGGTTGCCTTACACCTCCTAACAACATCTTACATCACCATACAAAACCTTAAACCTCCATAATAAGCCAAATGAATTCGTCCGAGTCATTTGATCATCGTACGACAACTTAGTACATCTTACGACTCTTCATGCCACATTAGCAACTCGAAAAGAACGTTAGTATAATGTAGGATGCCTTACAGCTCTTAAGAACTCCTTACATCACCATACGATACCTTAAACCACCATAATAATGAATTCGTCCGAGTCATTTGATCATCGTACGACAACTTAGTACATCTTACGAATCCTCATGCCACATTAGCAACTCGAAAAGAATGTTAGTATAATGTAGGATGTCTTACAGCTCCTAAGAACACCTTACAACACCAAACGAAACCTTAAACCTGCATAATAAGCCTAAAGAATTCGTCCGAGTCATTTGATCATCGTACGACAACTTAGTACATCTTACGACTCTTCATGCCATATTAGCAACTCCAAAAAAACATAAGTATAATGTAGGATGCCTTACAGCTCCTAACAATACCTTACAATACCGTACGTAAACTTAAAAGTTCGTAATAAGCCTAATGAATTTGTCCGAGTCATTTCATATATGTACGACAACTTAGAATATCTTACGACTCTTTATGCCACATTAGCAAGTCGAAAAGAATGTTAGTATAACGTAGGATGCCTTACAGCTCCTAAGAACACCTTACATCACAGTACGAAACCTTAAACCTCCATAATAAGCCTAAGGAATTCGTCCGAATCATTTGATCATCGTACGACAACTTAGTACATCTTACGACTCTTTATGCCACATTAGCAACTCGAAAAGAACGTTAGTATAATGTAGGACGCCTTACGGCTCCTAACAATACCTTACATCACCGTACGAAACCTTAAAACTCCATAATAAACCTAATGAATTCATCCGAGTCCTTTAAACATAGTACGCCAACTTAGGACATCTTACGACTCTTCATGCCACATTAGCAAGTCGAATAGAACGTTAGTATAATGTAGGATGCCTTACAGCTCCTAAGAACACCTTACATCACCATACGATACCTTAAACCACCATAATAAGCCTAAGGAATTCGTCCGAGTCATTTGATCATCGTACGACAACTTAGTACATCTTACGACTCTTTATGCCACATTAGCAACTCGAAAAGAACGTAAGTATAATGTAGGACGCCTTACAGCTCCTAACAATACCTTACAATACCGTACGTAAACTTAAAACTCCATAATAAACCTAATGAATTTGTCCGAGTCCTTTGAACATAGTACGAAAACTTAGGACATCTTACGACTCTTCATGCCACATTAGCAACTCGAAAAGAACGTTAGTATGATGTAGGTTGCCTTACACCTCCTAACAACATCTTACATCACCATACGAAACCTTAAACCTCCATAATAAGCCTAATGAATTCGTCCGAGTCATTTGATCATCGTACGACAACTTAGTACATCTTACGAATCTTCATGCCACATTAGCAACTCGAAAAGAACGTTAGTATAATGTAGGATGCCTTACAGCTCCTAAGAACACCTTACATCACCAAACAAAACCTTAAACCTGCATAATAAGCCTAATGAATTCGTCCGAGTCATTTGATGATCGTACGACAACTTAGTACATCTTACGACTCTTTATGCCACATTAGCAACTCCAAAAAAAGTTAGTATAATGTAGGACGCCTTACAGCTCATAACAATACCTTACAATACCGTACGTAAGCTTAAAACTCCATAATAAACCTAATGAATTTGTCCGAGACCTTTGAACATAGTATGACAACATAAGACATCTTACGACTCTTCATGCCACATTAGCAACTCGAAAAGAACGTTAGTATGATGTAGGTTGCCTTACACCTCCTAACAACATCTTACATCACCATACAAAACCTTAAACCTCCATAATAAGCCAAATGAATTCGTCCGAGTCATTTGATCATCGTACGACAACTTAGTACATCTTACGACTCTTCATGCCACATTAGCAACTCGAAAAGAACGTTAGTATAATGTAGGATGCCTTACAGCTCCTAAGAACACCTTACATCACCATACGATACCTTAAACCACCATAATAATGAATTCGTCCGAGTCATTTGATCATCGTACGACAACTTAGTACATCTTACGAATCCTCATGCCACATTAGCAACTCAAAAAGAATGTTAGTATAATGTAGGATGTCGTACAGCTCCTAAGAACACCTTACAACACCAAACGAAACCTTAAACCTGCATAATAAGCCTAATGAATTCGTCCGAGTCATTTGATCATCGTACGACAACTTAGTACATCTTACGACTCTTCATGCCATATTAGCAACTCCAAAAAAACATAAGTATAATGTAGGATGCCTTACAGCTCCTAACAATACCTTACAATACCGTACGTAAACTTAAAAGTTCGTAATAAGCCTAATGAATTTGTCCGAGTCATTTCATAATTGTACGACAACTTAGAATATCTTACGACTCTTTATGCCACATTAGCAAGTCGAAAAGAATGTTAGTATAATGTAGGATGCCTTACAGCTCCTAAGAACACCTTACATCACCGTACAAAACCTTAAACCTCCATAATAAGCCTAAGGAATTCGTCCGAATCATTTGATCATCGTACGACAACTTAGTACATCTTACGACTCTTTATGCCACATTAGCAACTCGAAAAGAACGTTAGTATAATGTAGGACGCCTTACGGCTCCTAACAATACCTTACATCACCGTACGAAACCTTAAAACTCCATAATAAACCTAATGAATTCATCCGAGTCCTTTAAACATAGTACGCCAACTTAGGACATCTTACGACTCTTCATGCCACATTAGCAAGTCGAAAAGAACGTTAGTATAATGTAGGATGCCTTACAGCTCCTAAGAACACCTTACATCACCATACGATACCTTAAACCACCATAATAATGAATTCGTCCGAGTCATTTGATCATCGTACGACAACTTAGTACATCTTACGACTCTTCAAGCCACATTAGCAACTCGAAAAGAACGTTAGTATGATGTAGGTTGCCTTACACCTCCTAACAACATCTTACATCACCATACGAATCCTTAAACCTCCATAATAAGCCTAATGAATTCGTCCGAGTCATTTGATCATCGTACGACAACTTAGTACATCTTACGACTCTTCATGCCACATTAGCAACTCGAAAAGAACGTTAGTTTAATGTAGGATGCCTTACAGCTCCTAAGAACACCTTACATCACCATACGAAACCTTAAATATCCATAATAAGCCTAATGAATTCGTCTGAGTCATTTGATCATCGTACAACAACTTAGTACATCTTACAACTCTTCATGCCACATTAGCAACTCGAAAAGAACGGTAGTATGATGTAGAATGCCTTACAGCTCCTAAGAACACCTTACATCCCCATACGAAACCTTAAACCTCCATAATAAGCCTAATGAATTCGTCCGAGTCATTTGATCATCGTACGACAACTTAGTACATCTTACGACTCTTCATGCCACATTAGCAACTCGAAAAGAACGTTAGTTTAATGTAGGATGCCTTACAGCTCCTAAGAACACCTTACATCACCATACGAAACCTTAAAACTCCATAATAAGCCTAATGAATTCATCCGAGTCATTTGATCATTGTACGAAAACTTAGTACATCTTACGACTCTTCATGCCACATTAGCAACTCGAAAAGAACGTTAGTATGATGTAGGTTGCCTTACACCTCCTAAAAACATCTTACATCACCATACGAAACCTTAAACCTCCATAATAAGCCTAATGAATTCGTCCGAGTCATTTGATCATCGTACGACAACTTAGTACATCTTACGACTCTTCATGCCACATTAGCAACTCGAAAAGAACGTTAGTATGATGTAGGATGCCTTACAGCTGCTAAGAACACCTTACATCACCATACGAAACCTTAAACGTCCATATTAAGCCTAATGAATTCGTCCGAGTCATTTGATCATCGTACGACAACTTAGTACATCTTACGACTCTTCATGCCACATTAGCAACTCGAAAATAACGTTAGTATGATGTAGGTTGCCTTACACCTCCTAAAAACATTACATCACCATACGAAACCTTAAACCTCCATAATAAGCCTAATGAATTCGTCCGAGTCATTTGATCATCGTACGACAACTTAGTACATCTTACGACTCTTCAAGCCACATTAGCAACTCGAAAAGAACGTTAGTATGATGTAGGTTGCCTTACACCTCCTAACAACATCTTACATCACCATACGAATCCTTAAACCTCCATAATAAGCCTAATGAATTCGTCCGAGTCATTTGATCATCGTACGACAACTTAGTACATCTTACGACTCTTCATGCCACATTAGCAACTCGAAAAGAACGTTAGTTTAATGTAGGATGCCTTACAGCTCCTAAGAACACCTTACATCACCATACGAAACCTTAAATATCCATAATAAGCCTAATGAATTCGTCTGAGTCATTTGATCATCGTACAACAACTTAGTACATCTTACAACTCTTCATGCCACATTAGCAACTCGAAAAGAACGGTAGTATGATGTAGAATGCCTTACAGCTCCTAAGTACACCTTACATCCCCATACGAAACCTTAAACCTCCATAATAAGCCTAATGAATTCGTCCGAGTCATTTGATCATCGTACGACAACTTAGTACATCTTACGACTCTTCATGCCACATTAGCAACTCGAAAAGAACGTTAGTTTAATGTAGGATGCCTTACAGCTCCTAAGAACACCTTACATCACCATACGAAACCTTAAAACTCCATAATAAGCCTAATGAATTCATCCGAGTCATTTGATCATTGTACGAAAACTTAGTACATCTTACGACTCTTCATGCCACATTAGCAACTCGAAAAGAACGTTAGTATGATGTAGGTTGCCTTACACCTCCTAAAAACATCTTACATCACCATACGAAACCTTAAACCTCCATAATAAGCCTAATGAATTCGTCCGAGTCATTTGATCATCGTACGACAACTTAGTACATCTTACGACTCTTCATGCCACATTAGCAACTCGAAAAGAACGTTAGTATGATGTAGGATGCCTTACAGCTGCTAAGAACACCTTACATCACCATACGAAACCTTAAACGTCCATATTAAGCCTAATGAATTCGTCCGAGTCATTTGATCATCGTACGACAACTTAGTACATCTTACGACTCTTCATGCCACATTAGCAACTCGAAAAGAACGTTAGTATGATGTAGATTGCCTTACACCTCCTAACAACATCTTACATCACCATACGAAACCTTAAACCTCCATAATAAGCCTAATGAATTCGTCCGAGTCATTTGATCATCGTACGACAACTTAGTACATCTTACGACTCTTCATGCCACATTAGCAACTCGAAAAGAACGTTAGTATGATGTAGGTTGCCTTACACCTCCTAAAAACATTACATCACCATACGAAACCTTAAACCTCCATAATAAGCCTAATGAATTCGTCCGAGTCATTTGATCATCGTACGACAACTTAGTACATCTTACGACTCTTCATGCCACATTAGCAACTCGAAAAGAACGTTAGTATGATGTAGGATGCCTTACAGCTCCTAAGAACACCTTACATCACCATACGAAACCTTAAACCTCCATAATAAGCCTAATAAATTCGTCCGAGTCATTTGACCATCGTACGACAACGTAGTACATCTTACGACTCTTCATGCCACATTAGCAACTCGAAAAGAACTTTAGTTTAATGTAGGATGCCTTACAGCTCCTAAGAACACCTTACATCACCATACGAAACCTTAAACCTCCATAATAAGCCTAATGAATTCGTCCGAGTCATTTGATCATCGTACGACAACTTAGTACATCTTACAACTCTTCATGCCACATTAGCAACTCGAAAAGAACGTTAGTATAATGTAGGATGCCTTACAGCTCCTAAGAACACCTTACATCACCATACGAAACCTTAAACCTCCATAATAAGCCTAATAAATTCGTCCGAGTCATTTGATCATCGTACCACAACGTAGTACATCTTACGACTCTTCATGCCACATTAGCAACTCGAAAAGAACGTTAGTTTAATGTAGGATGCCTTACAGCTCCTAAGAACACCTTACATCACCATACGAAACCTTAAACCTCCATAATAAGCCTAATGAATTCGTCCGAGTCATTTGATCATCGTACGACAACTTAGTACATCTTACGACTCTTCATGCCACATTAGCAACTCGAAAAGAACGTTAGTTTAATGTAGGATGCCTTACAGCTCCTAAGAACACCTTACATCACCTTACGAAACCTTAAATATCCATAATAAGTCTAATGAATTCGTCTGAGTCATTTGATCATCGTACAACAACTTAGTACATCTTACAACTCTTCATGCCACATTAGCAACTCGAAAAGAACGTTAGTATGATGTAGGTTGCCTTACACCTCCTAACAACATCTTACATCACCATACGAAACCTTAAACCTCCATAATAAACCTAATGAATTCGTCCGAGTCATAAGATCATCATACGACAACTTAGTACATCTTACGACTCTTCATGCCACATTAGCAACTCGAAAAGAACGTTAGTATAATGTAGGATGCCTTACAGCTCCTAAGAACACCTTACATCACCTTACGAAACCTTAAATATCCATAATAAGCCTAATGAATTCGTCTGAGTCATTTGATCATCGTACAACAACTTAGTACATCTTACAACTCTTCATGCCACATTAGCAACTCGAAAAGAACGTTAGTATGATGTAGGTTGCCTTACACCTCCTAACAACATCTTACATCACCATACGAAACCTTAAACCTCCATAATAAACCTAATGAATTCGTCCGAGTCATAAGATCATAATACGACAACTTAGTACATCTTACGACTCTTCATGCCACATTAGCAACTCGAAAAGAACGTTAGTATGATGTAGGTTGCCTTACACCTCCTAAAAACATTACATCACCATACGAAACCTTAAACCTCCATAATAAGCCTAATGAATTCGTCCGAGTCATTTGATCATCGTACGACAACTTAGTACATCTTACGACTCTTCATGCCACATTAGCAACTCGAAAAGAACGTTAGTATGATGTAGGATGCCTTACAGCTCCTAAGAACACCTTACATCACCATACGAAACCTTAAACCTCCATAATAAGCCTAATAAATTCGTCCGAGTCATTTGACCATCGTACGACAACGTAGTACATCTTACGACTCTTCATGCCACATTAGCAACTCGAAAAGAACTTTAGTTTAATGTAGGATGCCTTACAGCTCCTAAGAACACCTTACATCACCATACGAAACCTTAAACCTCCATAATAAGCCTAATGAATTCGTCCGAGTCATTTGATCATCGTACGACAACTTAGTACATCTTACAACTCTTCATGCCACATTAGCAACACGAAAAGAACGTTAGTATAATGTAGGATGCCTTACAGCTCCTAAGAACACCTTACATCACCATACGAAACCTTAAACCTCCATAATAAGCCTAATAAATTCGTCCGAGTCATTTGATCATCGTACCACAACGTAGTACATCTTACGACTCTTCATGCCACATTAGCAACTCGAAAAGAACGTTAGTTTAATGTAGGATGCCTTACAGCTCCTAAGAACACCTTACATCACCATACGAAACCTTAAACCTCCATAATAAGCCTAATGAATTCGTCCGAGTCATTTGATCATCGTACGACAACTTAGTACATCTTACGACTCTTCATGCCACATTAGCAACTCGAAAATAACGTTAGTTTAATGTAGGATGCCTTACAGCTCCTAAGAACACCTTACATCACCTTACGAAACCTTAAATATCCATAATAAGCCTAATGAATTCGTCTGAGTCATTTGATCATCGTACAACAACTTAGTACATCTTACAACTCTTCATGCCACATTAGCAACTCGAAAAGAACGTTAGTATGATGTAGGTTGCCTTACACCTCCTAACAACATCTTACATCACCATACGAAACCTTAAACCTCCATAATAAACCTAATGAATTCGTCCGAGTCATAAGATCATAATACGACAACTTAGTACATCTTACGACTCTTCATGCCACATTAGCAACTCGAAAAGAACGTTAGTATGATGTAGGTTGCCTTACACCTCCTAACAACATCTTACATCACCATACGAAACCTTAAACCTCCATAATAAGCCTAATGAATTCGTCCGAGTCATTTGATCATCGTTCGACAACTTAGTACATCTTACGACTCTTCATGCCACATTAGCAACTCGAAAAGAACGTTAGTATGATGTAGGATACCTTACAGCTGCTAAGAACACCTTACATCACCATACGAAACCTTAAACCTCCATATTAAGCCTAATGAATTCGTCCGAGTCATTTGATCATCGTACGACAACTTAGTACATCTTACGACTCTTCATGCCACATTAGCAACTCGAAAAGAACGTTAGTATGATGTAGGATGCCTTACAGCTCCTAAGAACACCTTACATCACCATACGAAACCTTAAACCTCCATAATAAGCCTAATAAATTCGTCCGAGTCATTTGATCATCGTACCACAACGTAGTACATCTTACGACTCTTCATGCCACATTAGCAACTCGAAAAGAACGTTAGTTTAATGTAGGATGCCTTACAGCTCCTAAGAACACGTTACATCACCATACGAAACCTTAAACCTCCATAATAAGCCTAATGAATTCGTCCGAGTCATAAGATCATAATACGACAACTTAGTACATCTTACAACTCTTCATGCCACATTAGCAACTCGAAAAGAACGTTAGTATGATGTAGGTTGCCTTACACCTCCTAACAACATCTTACATCACCATACGAAACCTTAAACCTCCATAATAAACCTAATGAATTCGTCCGAGTCATAAGATCATAATACGACAACTTAGTACATCTTACGACTCTTCATGCCACATTAGCAACTCGAAAAGAACGTTAGTATGATGTAGGTTGCCTTACACCTCCTAAAAACATTACATCACCATACGAAACCTTAAACCTCCATAATAAGCCTAATGAATTCGTCCGAGTCATTTGATCATCGTACGACAACTTAGTACATCTTACGACTCTTCATGCCACATTAGCAACTCGAAAAGAACGTTAGTATGATGTAGGATGCCTTACAGCTCCTAAGAACACCTTACATCACCATACGAAACCTTAAACCTCCATAATAAGCCTAATAAATTCGTCCGAGTCATTTGACCATCGTACGACAACGTAGTACATCTTACGACTCTTCATGCCACATTAGCAACTCGAAAAGAACTTTAGTTTAATGTAGGATGCCTTACAGCTCCTAAGAACACCTTACATCACCATACGAAACCTTAAACCTCCATAATAAGCCTAATGAATTCGTCCGAGTCATTTGATCATCGTACGACAACTTAGTACATCTTACAACTCTTCATGCCACATTAGCAACTCGAAAAGAACGTTAGTATAATGTAGGATGCCTTACAGCTCCTAAGAACACCTTACATCACCATACGAAACCTTAAACCTCCATAATAAGCCTAATAAATTCGTCCGAGTCATTTGATCATCGTACCACAACGTAGTACATCTTACGACTCTTCATGCCACATTAGCAACTCGAAAAGAACGTTAGTTTAATGTAGGATGCCTTACAGCTCCTAAGAACACCTTACATCACCATACGAAACCTTAAACCTCCATAATAAGCCTAATGAATTCGTCCGAGTCATTTGATCATCGTACGACAACTTAGTACATCTTACGACTCTTCATGCCACATTAGCAACTCGAAAATAACGTTAGTTTAATGTAGGATGCCTTACAGCTCCTAAGAACACCTTACATCACCTTACGAAACCTTAAATATCCATAATAAGCCTAATGAATTCGTCTGAGTCATTTGATCATCGTACAACAACTTAGTACATCTTACAACTCTTCATGCCACATTAGCAACTCGAAAAGAACGTTAGTATGATGTAGGTTGCCTTACACCTCCTAACAACATCTTACATCACCATACGAAACCTTAAACCTCCATAATAAACCTAATGAATTCGTCCGAGTCATAAGATCATAATACGACAACTTAGTACATCTTACGACTCTTCATGCCACATTAGCAACTCGAAAAGAACGTTAGTATGATGTAGGTTGCCTTACATCTCCTAACAACATCTTACATCACCATACGAAACCTTAAACCTCCATAATAAGCCTAATGAATTCGTCCGAGTCATTTGATCATCGTTCGACAACTTAGTACATCTTACGACTCTTCATGCCACATTAGCAACTCGAAAAGAACGTTAGTATGATGTAGGATACCTTACAGCTGCTAAGAACACCTTACATCACCATACGAAACCTTAAACCTCCATATTAAGCCTAATGAATTCGTCCGAGTCATTTGATCATCGTACGACAACTTAGTACATCTTACGACTCTTCATGCCACATTAGCAACTCGAAAAGAACGTTAGTATGATGTAGGATGCCTTACAGCTCCTAAGAACACCTTACATCACCATACGAAACCTTAAACCTCCATAATAAGCCTAATAAATTCGTCCGAGTCATTTGATCATCGTACCACAACGTAGTACATCTTACGACTCTTCATGCCACATTAGCAACTCGAAAAGAACGTTAGTTTAATGTAGGATGCCTTACAGCTCCTAAGAACACGTTACATCACCATACGAAACCTTAAACCTCCATAATAAGCCTAATGAATTCGTCCGAGTCATTTGATCATTGTACGACAACTTAGTACATCTTACAACTCTTCATGCCACATTAGCAACTCGAAAAGAACGTTAGTATAATGTAGGATGCCTTACAGCTCCTAAGAACACCTTACATCACCATACGAAACCTTAAACCTCCATAATAAGCCTAATAAATTCGTCCGAGTCATTTGATCATCGTACCACAACGTAGTACATCTTACGACTCTTCATGCCACATTAGCAACTCGAAAAGAACGTTAGTTTAATGTAGGATGCCTTACAGCTCCTAAGAACACCTTACATCACCATACGAAACCTTAAACCTCCATAATAAGCCTAATGAATTCGTCCGAGTAATTTGATCATCGTACGACAACTTAGTACATCTTACGACTCTTCATGCCACATTAGCAACTCGAAAAGAACGTTAGTTTAATGTAGGATGCCTTACAGCTCCTAAGAACACCTTACATCACCTTACGAAACCTTAAATATCCATAATAAGTCTAATGAATTCGTCTGAGTCATTTGATCATCGTACAACAACTTAGTACATCTTACAACTCTTCATGCCACATTAGCAACTCGAAAAGAACGTTAGTATGATGTAGGTTGCCTTACACCTCCTAACAACATCTTACATCACCATACGAAACCTTAAACCTCCATAATAAACCTAATGAATTCGTCCGAGTCATAAGATCATCATACGACAACTTAGTACATCTTACGACTCTTCATGCCACATTAGCAACTCGAAAAGAACGTTAGTATGATGTAGGTTGCCTTACACCTCCTAACAACATCTTACATCACCATACGAAACCTTAAACCTCCATAATAAACCTAATGAATTCGTCCGAGTCATAAGATCATAATACGACAACTTAGTACATCTTACGACTCTTCATGCCACATTAGCAACTCGAAAAGAACGTTAGTATGATGTAGGTTGCCTTACACCTCCTAAAAACATTACATCACCATACGAAACCTTAAACCTCCATAATAAGCCTAATGAATTCGTCCGAGTCATTTGATCATCGTACGACAACTTAGTACATCTTACGACTCTTCATGCCACATTAGCAACTCGAAAAGAACGTTAGTATGATGTAGGATGCCTTACAGCTCCTAAGAACACCTTACATCACCATACGAAACCTTAAACCTCCATAATAAGCCTAATAAATTCGTCCGAGTCATTTGACCATCGTACGACAACGTAGTACATCTTACGACTCTTCATGCCACATTAGCAACTCGAAAAGAACTTTAGTTTAATGTAGGATGCCTTACAGCTCCTAAGAACACCTTACATCACCATACGAAACCTTAAACCTCCATAATAAGCCTAATGAATTCGTCCGAGTCATTTGATCATCGTACGACAACTTAGTACATCTTACAACTCTTCATGCCACATTAGCAACTCGAAAAGAACGTTAGTATAATGTAGGATGCCTTACAGCTCCTAAGAACACCTTACATCACCATACGAAACCTTAAACCTCCATAATAAGCCTAATAAATTCGTCCGAGTCATTTGATCATCGTACCACAACGTAGTACATCTTACGACTCTTCATGCCACATTAGCAACTCGAAAAGAACGTTAGTTTAATGTAGGATGCCTTACAGCTCCTAAGAACACCTTACATCACCATACGAAACCTTAAACCTCCATAATAAGCCTAATGAATTCGTCCGAGTCATTTGATCATCGTACGACAACTTAGTACATCTTACGACTCTTCATGCCACATTAGCAACTCGAAAATAACGTTAGTTTAATGTAGGATGCCTTACAGCTCCTAAGAACACCTTACATCACCTTACGAAACCTTAAATATCCATAATAAGCCTAATGAATTCGTCTGAGTCATTTGATCATCGTACAACAACTTAGTACATCTTACAACTCTTCATGCCACATTAGCAACTCGAAAAGAACGTTAGTATGATGTAGGTTGCCTTACACCTCCTAACAACATCTTACATCACCATACGAAACCTTAAACCTCCATAATAAACCTAATGAATTCGTCCGAGTCATAAGATCATAATACGACAACTTAGTACATCTTACGACTCTTCATGCCACATTAGCAACTCGAAAAGAACGTTAGTATGATGTAGGTTGCCTTACATCTCCTAACAACATCTTACATCACCATACGAAACCTTAAACCTCCATAATAAGCCTAATGAATTCGTCCGAGTCATTTGATCATCGTTCGACAACTTAGTACATCTTACGACTCTTCATGCCACATTAGCAACTCGAAAAGAACGTTAGTATGATGTAGGATACCTTACAGCTGCTAAGAACACCTTACATCACCATACGAAACCTTAAACCTCCATATTAAGCCTAATGAATTCGTCCGAGTCATTTGATCATCGTACGACAACTTAGTACATCTTACGACTCTTCATGCCACATTAGCAACTCGAAAAGAACGTTAGTATGATGTAGGATGCCTTACAGCTCCTAAGAACACCTTACATCACCATACGAAACCTTAAACCTCCATAATAAGCCTAATAAATTCGTCCGAGTCATTTGATCATCGTACCACAACGTAGTACATCTTACGACTCTTCATGCCACATTAGCAACTCGAAAAGAACGTTAGTTTAATGTAGGATGCCTTACAGCTCCTAAGAACACGTTACATCACCATACGAAACCTTAAACCTCCATAATAAGCCTAATGAATTCGTCCGAGTCATTTGATCATTGTACGACAACTTAGTACATCTTACAACTCTTCATGCCACATTAGCAACTCGAAAAGAACGTTAGTATAATGTAGGATGCCTTACAGCTCCTAAGAACACCTTACATCACCATACGAAACCTTAAACCTCCATAATAAGCCTAATAAATTCGTCCGAGTCATTTGATCATCGTACCACAACGTAGTACATCTTACGACTCTTCATGCCACATTAGCAACTCGAAAAGAACGTTAGTTTAATGTAGGATGCCTTACAGCTCCTAAGAACACCTTACATCACCATACGAAACCTTAAACCTCCATAATAAGCCTAATGAATTCGTCCGAGTCATTTGATCATCGTACGACAACTTAGTACATCTTACGACTCTTCATGCCACATTAGCAACTCGAAAAGAACGTTAGTTTAATGTAGGATGCCTTACAGCTCCTAAGAACACCTTACATCACCTTACGAAACCTTAAATATCCATAATAAGTCTAATGAATTCGTCTGAGTCATTTGATCATCGTACAACAACTTAGTACATCTTACAACTCTTCATGCCACATTAGCAACTCGAAAAGAACGTTAGTATGATGTAGGTTGCCTTACACCTCCTAACAACATCTTACATCACCATACGAAACCTTAAACCTCCATAATAAACCTAATGAATTCGTCCGAGTCATAAGATCATCATACGACAACTTAGTACATCTTACGACTCTTCATGCCACATTAGCAACTCGAAAAGAACGTTAGTATGATGTAGGTTGCCTTACACCTCCTAACAACATCTTACATCACCATACGAAACCTTAAACCTCCATAATAAGCCTAATGAATTCGTCCGAGTCATTTGATCATCGTTCGACAACTTAGTACATCTTACGACTCTTCATGCCACATTAGCAACTCGAAAAGAACGTTAGTATGATGTAGGATACCTTACAGCTGCTAAGAACACCTTACATCACCATACGAAACCTTAAACCTCCATATTAAGCCTAATGAATTCGTCCGAGTCATTTGATCATCGTACGACAACTTAGTACATCTTACGACTCTTCATGCCACATTAGCAACTCGAAAAGAACGTTAGTATGATGTAGGATGCCTTACAGCTGCTAAGAACACCTTACATCACCATACGAAACCTTAAACTTCCATATTAAGCCTAATGAATTCGTCCGAGTCATTTGATCATCGTACGACAACTTAGTACATCTTACGACTCTTCATGCCACATTAGCAACTCGAAAAGAACGTTAGTTTAATGTAGGATGCCTTACAGCTCCTAAGAACACGTTACATCACCATACGAAACCTTAAACCTCCATAATAAGCCTAATGAATTCGTCCGAGTCATTTGATCATCGTACGACAACTTAGTACATCTTACAACTCTTCATGCCACATTAGCAACTCGAAAAGAACGTTAGTATAATGTAGGATGCCTTACAGCTCCTAAGAACACCTTACATCACCATACGAAATCTTAAACCTCCATAATAAGCCTAATAAATTCGTCCGAGTCATTTGATCATCGTACCACAACGTAGTACATCTTACGACTCTTCATGCCACATTAGCAACTCGAAAAGAACGTTAGTTTAATATAGGATACCTTACAGCTCCTAAGAACACCTTACATCACCATACGAAACCTTAAACCTCCATAATAAGCCTAATGAATTCGTCCGAGTCATTTGATCATCGTACGACAACTTAGTACATCTTACGACTCTTCATGCCACATTAGCTACTCGAAAAGAACGTTAGTTTAATGTAGGATGCCTTACAGCTCCTAAGAACACCTTACATCACCTTACGAAACCTTAAATATCCATAATAAGCCTAATGAATTCGTCTGAGTCATTTGATCATCGTACAACAACTTAGTACATCTTACAACTCTTCATGCCACATTAGCAACTCGAAAAGAACGGTAGTATGATGTAGAATGCCTTACAGCTCCTAAGAACACCTTACATCCCCATACGAAACCTTAAACCTCCATAATAAGCCTAATGAATTCGTCCGAGTCATTTGATCATCGTACGACAACTTAGTACATCTTACGACTCTTCATGCCACATTAGCAACTCGAAAAGAACGTTAGTTTAATGTAGGATGCCTTACAGCTCCTAAGAACACCTTACATCACCATACGAAGCCTTAAAACTCCATAATAAGCCTAATGAATTCATCCGAGTCATTTGATCATCGTACGAAAACTTAGTACATCTTACGACTCTTCATGCCACATTAGCAACTCGAAAAGAACGTTAGTATGATGTAGGTTGCCTTACACCTCCTAAAAACATCTTACATCACCATACGAAACCTTAAACCTCCATAATAAGCCTAATGAATTCGTCCGAGTCATTTGATCATCGTACGACAACTTAGTACATCTTACGACTCTTCATGCCACATTAGCAACTCGAAAAGAACGTTAGTATGATGTAGGATGCCTTACAGCTGCTAAGAACACCTTACATCACCATACGAAACCTTAAACGTCCATATTAAGCCTAATGAATTCGTCCGAGTCATTTGATCATCGTACGACAACTTAGTACATCTTACGACTCTTCATGCCACATTAGCAACTCGAAAAGAACGTTAGTATGATGTAGGTTGCCTTACACCTCCTAACAACATCTTACATCACCATACGAAACCTTAAACCTCCATAATAAGCCTAATGAATTCGTCCGAGTCATTTGATCATCGTACGACAACTTAGTACATCTTACGACTCTTCATGCCACATTAGCAACTCGAAAAGAACGTTAGTATGATGTAGGTTGCCTTACACCTCCTAAAAACATTACATCACCATACGAAACCTTAAACCTCCATAATAAGCCTAATGAATTCGTCCGAGTCATTTGATCATCGTACGACAACTTAGTACATCTTACGACTCTTCATGCCACATTAGCAACTCGAAAAGAACGTTAGTATGATGTAGGATGCCTTACAGCTCCTAAGAACACCTTACATCACCATACGAAACCTTAAACCTCCATAATAAGCCTAATAAATTCGTCCGAGTCATTTGACCATCGTACGACAACGTAGTACATCTTACGACTCTTCATGCCACATTAGCAACTCGAAAAGAACTTTAGTTTAATGTAGGATGCCTTACAGCTCCTAAGAACACCTTACATCACCATACGAAACCTTAAACCTCCATAATAAGCCTAATGAATTCGTCCGAGTCATTTGATCATCGTACAACAACTTAGTACATCTTACAACTCTTCATGCCACATTAGCAACTCGAAAAGAACGTTAGTATGATGTAGGTTGCCTTACACCTCCTAACAACATCTTACATCACCATACGAAACCTTAAACCTCCATAATAAACCTAATGAATTCGTCCGAGTCATAAGATCATCATACGACAACTTAGTACATCTTACGACTCTTCATGCCACATTAGCAACTCGAAAAGAACGTTAGTATGATGTAGGTTGCCTTACACCTCCTAACAACATCTTACATCACCATACGAAACCTTAAACCTCCATAATAAGCCTAATGAATTCGTCCGAGTCATTTGATCATCGTTCGACAACTTAGTACATCTTACGACTCTTCATGCCACATTAGCAACTCGAAAAGAACGTTAGTATGATGTAGGATACCTTACAGCTGCTAAGAACACCTTACATCACCATACGAAACCTTAAACCTCCATATTAAGCCTAATGAATTCGTCCGAGTCATTTGATCATCGTACGACAACTTAGTACATCTTACGACTCTTCATGCCACATTAGCAACTCGAAAAGAACGTTAGTATGATGTAGGATGCCTTACAGCTGCTAAGAACACCTTACATCACCATACGAAACCTTAAACTTCCATATTAAGCCTAATGAATTCGTCCGAGTCATTTGATCATCGTACGACAACTTAGTACATCTTACGACTCTTCATGCCACATTAGCAACTCGAAAAGAACGTTAGTTTAATGTAGGATGCCTTACAGCTCCTAAGAACACGTTACATCACCATACGAAACCTTAAACCTCCATAATAAGCCTAATGAATTCGTCCGAGTCATTTGATCATCGTACGACAACTTAGTACATCTTACAACTCTTCATGCCACATTAGCAACTCGAAAAGAACGTTAGTATAATGTAGGATGCCTTACAGCTCCTAAGAACACCTTACATCACCATACGAAATCTTAAACCTCCATAATAAGCCTAATAAATTCGTCCGAGTCATTTGATCATCGTACCACAACGTAGTACATCTTACGACTCTTCATGCCACATTAGCAACTCGAAAAGAACGTTAGTTTAATATAGGATACCTTACAGCTCCTAAGAACACCTTACATCACCATACGAAACCTTAAACCTCCATAATAAGCCTAATGAATTCGTCCGAGTCATTTGATCATCGTACGACAACTTAGTACATCTTACGACTCTTCATGCCACATTAGCTACTCGAAAAGAACGTTAGTTTAATGTAGGATGCCTTACAGCTCCTAAGAACACCTTACATCACCTTACGAAACCTTAAATATCCATAATAAGCCTAATGAATTCGTCTGAGTCATTTGATCATCGTACAACAACTTAGTACATCTTACAACTCTTCATGCCACATTAGCAACTCGAAAAGAACGGTAGTATGATGTAGAATGCCTTACAGCTCCTAAGAACACCTTACATCCCCATACGAAACCTTAAACCTCCATAATAAGCCTAATGAATTCGTCCGAGTCATTTGATCATCGTACGACAACTTAGTACATCTTACGACTCTTCATGCCACATTAGCAACTCGAAAAGAACGTTAGTTTAATGTAGGATGCCTTACAGCTCCTAAGAACACCTTACATCACCATACGAAGCCTTAAAACTCCATAATAAGCCTAATGAATTCATCCGAGTCATTTGATCATCGTACGAAAACTTAGTACATCTTACGACTCTTCATGCCACATTAGCAACTCGAAAAGAACGTTAGTATGATGTAGGTTGCCTTACACCTCCTAAAAACATCTTACATCACCATACGAAACCTTAAACCTCCATAATAAGCCTAATGAATTCGTCCGAGTCATTTGATCATCGTACGACAACTTAGTACATCTTACGACTCTTCATGCCACATTAGCAACTCGAAAAGAACGTTAGTATGATGTAGGATGCCTTACAGCTGCTAAGAACACCTTACATCACCATACGAAACCTTAAACGTCCATATTAAGCCTAATGAATTCGTCCGAGTCATTTGATCATCGTACGACAACTTAGTACATCTTACGACTCTTCATGCCACATTAGCAACTCGAAAAGAACGTTAGTATGATGTAGGTTGCCTTACACCTCCTAACAACATCTTACATCACCATACGAAACCTTAAACCTCCATAATAAGCCTAATGAATTCGTCCGAGTCATTTGATCATCGTACGACAACTTAGTACATCTTACGACTCTTCATGCCACATTAGCAACTCGAAAAGAACGTTAGTATGATGTAGGTTGCCTTACACCTCCTAAAAACATTACATCACCATACGAAACCTTAAACCTCCATAATAAGCCTAATGAATTCGTCCGAGTCATTTGATCATCGTACGACAACTTAGTACATCTTACGACTCTTCATGCCACATTAGCAACTCGAAAAGAACGTTAGTATGATGTAGGATGCCTTACAGCTCCTAAGAACACCTTACATCACCATACGAAACCTTAAACCTCCATAATAAGCCTAATAAATTCGTCCGAGTCATTTGACCATCGTACGACAACGTAGTACATCTTACGACTCTTCATGCCACATTAGCAACTCGAAAAGAACTTTAGTTTAATGTAGGATGCCTTACAGCTCCTAAGAACACCTTACATCACCATACGAAACCTTAAACCTCCATAATAAGCCTAATGAATTCGTCCGAGTCATTTGATCATCGTACGACAACTTAGTACATCTTACAACTCTTCATGCCACATTAGCAACTCGAAAAGAACGTTAGTATAATGTAGGATGCCTTACAGCTCCTAAGAACACCTTACATCACCATACGAAACCTTATAAACCTCCATAATAAGCCTAATAAATTCGTCCGAGTCATTTGATCATCGTACCACAACGTAGTACATCTTACGACTCTTCATGCCACATTAGCAACTCGAAAAGAACGTTAGTTTAATGTAGGATGCCTTACAGCTCCTAAGAACACCTTACATCACCATACGAAACCTTAAACCTCCATAATAAGCCTAATGAATTCGTCCGAGTCATTTGATCATCGTACGACAACTTAGTACATCTTACGACTCTTCATGCCACATTAGCAACTCGAAAATAACGTTAGTTTAATGTAGGATGCCTTACAGCTCCTAAGAACACCTTACATCACCTTACGAAACCTTAAATATCCATAATAAGCCTAATGAATTCGTCTGAGTCATTTGATCATCGTACAACAACTTAGTACATCTTACAACTCTTCATGCCACATTAGCAACTCGAAAAGAACGTTAGTATGATGTAGGTTGCCTTACACCTCCTAACAACATCTTACATCACCATACGAAACCTTAAACCTCCATAATAAACCTAATGAATTCGTCCGAGTCATAAGATCATAATACGACAACTTAGTACATCTTACGACTCTTCATGCCACATTAGCAACTCGAAAAGAACGTTAGTATGATGTAGGTTGCCTTACACCTCCTAAAAACATTACATCACCATACGAAACCTTAAACCTCCATAATAAGCCTAATGAATTCGTCCGAGTCATTTGATCATCGTACGACAACTTAGTACATCTTACGACTCTTCATGCCACATTAGCAACTCGAAAAGAACGTTAGTATGATGTAGGATGCCTTACAGCTCCTAAGAACACCTTACATCACCATACGAAACCTTAAACCTCCATAATAAGCCTAATAAATTCGTCCGAGTCATTTGACCATCGTACGACAACGTAGTACATCTTACGACTCTTCATGCCACATTAGCAACTCGAAAAGAACTTTAGTTTAATGTAGGATGCCTTACAGCTCCTAAGAACACCTTACATCACCATACGAAACCTTAAACCTCCATAATAAGCCTAATGAATTCGTCCGAGTCATTTGATCATCGTACGACAACTTAGTACATCTTACAACTCTTCATGCCACATTAGCAACACGAAAAGAACGTTAGTATAATGTAGGATGCCTTACAGCTCCTAAGAACACCTTACATCACCATACGAAACCTTAAACCTCCATAATAAGCCTAATAAATTCGTCCGAGTCATTTGATCATCGTACCACAACGTAGTACATCTTACGACTCTTCATGCCACATTAGCAACTCGAAAAGAACGTTAGTTTAATGTAGGATGCCTTACAGCTCCTAAGAACACCTTACATCACCATACGAAACCTTAAACCTCCATAATAAGCCTAATGAATTCGTCCGAGTCATTTGATCATCGTACGACAACTTAGTACATCTTACGACTCTTCATGCCACATTAGCAACTCGAAAATAACGTTAGTTTAATGTAGGATGCCTTACAGCTCCTAAGAACACCTTACATCACCTTACGAAACCTTAAATATCCATAATAAGCCTAATGAATTCGTCTGAGTCATTTGATCATCGTACAACAACTTAGTACATCTTACAACTCTTCATGCCACATTAGCAACTCGAAAAGAACGTTAGTATGATGTAGGTTGCCTTACACCTCCTAACAACATCTTACATCACCATACGAAACCTTAAACCTCCATAATAAACCTAATGAATTCGTCCGAGTCATAAGATCATAATACGACAACTTAGTACATCTTACGACTCTTCATGCCACATTAGCAACTCGAAAAGAACGTTAGTATGATGTAGGTTGCCTTACACCTCCTAACAACATCTTACATCACCATACGAAACCTTAAACCTCCATAATAAGCCTAATGAATTCGTCCGAGTCATTTGATCATCGTTCGACAACTTAGTACATCTTACGACTCTTCATGCCACATTAGCAACTCGAAAAGAACGTTAGTATGATGTAGGATACCTTACAGCTGCTAAGAACACCTTACATCACCATACGAAACCTTAAACCTCCATATTAAGCCTAATGAATTCGTCCGAGTCATTTGATCATCGTACGACAACTTAGTACATCTTACGACTCTTCATGCCACATTAGCAACTCGAAAAGAACGTTAGTATGATGTAGGATGCCTTACAGCTCCTAAGAACACCTTACATCACCATACGAAACCTTAAACCTCCATAATAAGCCTAATAAATTCGTCCGAGTCATTTGATCATCGTACCACAACGTAGTACATCTTACGACTCTTCATGCCACATTAGCAACTCGAAAAGAACGTTAGTTTAATGTAGGATGCCTTACAGCTCCTAAGAACACGTTACATCACCATACGAAACCTTAAACCTCCATAATAAGCCTAATGAATTCGTCCGAGTCATAAGATCATAATACGACAACTTAGTACATCTTACAACTCTTCATGCCACATTAGCAACTCGAAAAGAACGTTAGTATGATGTAGGTTGCCTTACACCTCCTAACAACATCTTACATCACCATACGAAACCTTAAACCTCCATAATAAACCTAATGAATTCGTCCGAGTCATAAGATCATAATACGACAACTTAGTACATCTTACGACTCTTCATGCCACATTAGCAACTCGAAAAGAACGTTAGTATGATGTAGGTTGCCTTACACCTCCTAAAAACATTACATCACCATACGAAACCTTAAACCTCCATAATAAGCCTAATGAATTCGTCCGAGTCATTTGATCATCGTACGACAACTTAGTACATCTTACGACTCTTCATGCCACATTAGCAACTCGAAAAGAACGTTAGTATGATGTAGGATGCCTTACAGCTCCTAAGAACACCTTACATCACCATACGAAACCTTAAACCTCCATAATAAGCCTAATAAATTCGTCCGAGTCATTTGACCATCGTACGACAACGTAGTACATCTTACGACTCTTCATGCCACATTAGCAACTCGAAAAGAACTTTAGTTTAATGTAGGATGCCTTACAGCTCCTAAGAACACCTTACATCACCATACGAAACCTTAAACCTCCATAATAAGCCTAATGAATTCGTCCGAGTCATTTGATCATCGTACGACAACTTAGTACATCTTACAACTCTTCATGCCACATTAGCAACTCGAAAAGAACGTTAGTATAATGTAGGATGCCTTACAGCTCCTAAGAACACCTTACATCACCATACGAAACCTTAAACCTCCATAATAAGCCTAATAAATTCGTCCGAGTCATTTGATCATCGTACCACAACGTAGTACATCTTACGACTCTTCATGCCACATTAGCAACTCGAAAAGAACGTTAGTTTAATGTAGGATGCCTTACAGCTCCTAAGAACACCTTACATCACCATACGAAACCTTAAACCTCCATAATAAGCCTAATGAATTCGTCCGAGTCATTTGATCATCGTACGACAACTTAGTACATCTTACGACTCTTCATGCCACATTAGCAACTCGAAAATAACGTTAGTTTAATGTAGGATGCCTTACAGCTCCTAAGAACACCTTACATCACCTTACGAAACCTTAAATATCCATAATAAGCCTAATGAATTCGTCTGAGTCATTTGATCATCGTACAACAACTTAGTACATCTTACAACTCTTCATGCCACATTAGCAACTCGAAAAGAACGTTAGTATGATGTAGGTTGCCTTACACCTCCTAACAACATCTTACATCACCATACGAAACCTTAAACCTCCATAATAAACCTAATGAATTCGTCCGAGTCATAAGATCATAATACGACAACTTAGTACATCTTACGACTCTTCATGCCACATTAGCAACTCGAAAAGAACGTTAGTATGATGTAGGTTGCCTTACATCTCCTAACAACATCTTACATCACCATACGAAACCTTAAACCTCCATAATAAGCCTAATGAATTCGTCCGAGTCATTTGATCATCGTTCGACAACTTAGTACATCTTACGACTCTTCATGCCACATTAGCAACTCGAAAAGAACGTTAGTATGATGTAGGATACCTTACAGCTGCTAAGAACACCTTACATCACCATACGAAACCTTAAACCTCCATATTAAGCCTAATGAATTCGTCCGAGTCATTTGATCATCGTACGACAACTTAGTACATCTTACGACTCTTCATGCCACATTAGCAACTCGAAAAGAACGTTAGTATGATGTAGGATGCCTTACAGCTCCTAAGAACACCTTACATCACCATACGAAACCTTAAACCTCCATAATAAGCCTAATAAATTCGTCCGAGTCATTTGATCATCGTACCACAACGTAGTACATCTTACGACTCTTCATGCCACATTAGCAACTCGAAAAGAACGTTAGTTTAATGTAGGATGCCTTACAGCTCCTAAGAACACGTTACATCACCATACGAAACCTTAAACCTCCATAATAAGCCTAATGAATTCGTCCGAGTCATTTGATCATTGTACGACAACTTAGTACATCTTACAACTCTTCATGCCACATTAGCAACTCGAAAAGAACGTTAGTATAATGTAGGATGCCTTACAGCTCCTAAGAACACCTTACATCACCATACGAAACCTTAAACCTCCATAATAAGCCTAATAAATTCGTCCGAGTCATTTGATCATCGTACCACAACGTAGTACATCTTACGACTCTTCATGCCACATTAGCAACTCGAAAAGAACGTTAGTTTAATGTAGGATGCCTTACAGCTCCTAAGAACACCTTACATCACCATACGAAACCTTAAACCTCCATAATAAGCCTAATGAATTCGTCCGAGTCATTTGATCATCGTACGACAACTTAGTACATCTTACGACTCTTCATGCCACATTAGCAACTCGAAAAGAACGTTAGTTTAATGTAGGATGCCTTACAGCTCCTAAGAACACCTTACATCACCTTACGAAACCTTAAATATCCATAATAAGTCTAATGAATTCGTCTGAGTCATTTGATCATCGTACAACAACTTAGTACATCTTACAACTCTTCATGCCACATTAGCAACTCGAAAAGAACGTTAGTATGATGTAGGTTGCCTTACACCTCCTAACAACATCTTACATCACCATACGAAACCTTAAACCTCCATAATAAACCTAATGAATTCGTCCGAGTCATAAGATCATCATACGACAACTTAGTACATCTTACGACTCTTCATGCCACATTAGCAACTCGAAAAGAACGTTAGTATGATGTAGGTTGCCTTACACCTCCTAACAACATCTTACATCACCATACGAAACCTTAAACCTCCATAATAAGCCTAATGAATTCGTCCGAGTCATTTGATCATCGTTCGACAACTTAGTACATCTTACGACTCTTCATGCCACATTAGCAACTCGAAAAGAACGTTAGTATGATGTAGGATACCTTACAGCTGCTAAGAACACCTTACATCACCATACGAAACCTTAAACCTCCATATTAAGCCTAATGAATTCGTCCGAGTCATTTGATCATCGTACGACAACTTAGTACATCTTACGACTCTTCATGCCACATTAGCAACTCGAAAAGAACGTTAGTATGATGTAGGATGCCTTACAGCTGCTAAGAACACCTTACATCACCATACGAAACCTTAAACTTCCATATTAAGCCTAATGAATTCGTCCGAGTCATTTGATCATCGTACGACAACTTAGTACATCTTACGACTCTTCATGCCACATTAGCAACTCGAAAAGAACGTTAGTTTAATGTAGGATGCCTTACAGCTCCTAAGAACACGTTACATCACCATACGAAACCTTAAACCTCCATAATAAGCCTAATGAATTCGTCCGAGTCATTTGATCATCGTACGACAACTTAGTACATCTTACAACTCTTCATGCCACATTAGCAACTCGAAAAGAACGTTAGTATAATGTAGGATGCCTTACAGCTCCTAAGAACACCTTACATCACCATACGAAATCTTAAACCTCCATAATAAGCCTAATAAATTCGTCCGAGTCATTTGATCATCGTACCACAACGTAGTACATCTTACGACTCTTCATGCCACATTAGCAACTCGAAAAGAACGTTAGTTTAATATAGGATACCTTACAGCTCCTAAGAACACCTTACATCACCATACGAAACCTTAAACCTCCATAATAAGCCTAATGAATTCGTCCGAGTCATTTGATCATCGTACGACAACTTAGTACATCTTACGACTCTTCATGCCACATTAGCTACTCGAAAAGAACGTTAGTTTAATGTAGGATGCCTTACAGCTCCTAAGAACACCTTACATCACCTTACGAAACCTTAAATATCCATAATAAGCCTAATGAATTCGTCTGAGTCATTTGATCATCGTACAACAACTTAGTACATCTTACAACTCTTCATGCCACATTAGCAAACTCGAAAAGAACGTTAGTATGATGTAGGTTGCCTTACACCTCCTAACAACAGCTTACATCACCATACGAAACCTTAAACCTCCATAATAAGCCTAATGAATTCGTCCGAGTCATTTGATCATCATACGACAACTTAGTACATCTTACGACTCTTCATGCCACATTAGCAACTCGAAAAGAACGTTAGTATGATGTAGGTTGCCTTACACCTTCTAACAACATCTTACATCACCATACGAAACCTTAAACCTCCATAATAAGCCTAATGAATTCGTCCGAGTCATTTGATCATCGTACGACAACTTAGTACATCTTACGACTCTTCATGCCACATTAGCAACTCGAAAAGAACGTTAGTATGATGTAGGTTGCCTTACACCTCCTAACAACATCTTACATCACCATAGGAAACCTTAAACCTCCATAATAAGCCTAATGAATTCGTCCGAGTCATTTGATAATCGTACGAAAACTTAGTACATCTTACGACTCTTCATGCCACATTAGCAACTCGAAAAGATCGTTAGTATGATGTAGGTTGCCTTACACCTTCTAACAACATCTTACATCACCATACGAAACCTTAAACCTCCATAATAAGCCTAATGAATTCGTCCGAGTCATTTGATCATCGTACGCAAACTTAGTACATCTTACGACTCTTCATGCCACATTAGCAACTCGAAAAGAAAGTTAGTATGATGTAGGATGCCTTACAGCTCCTAAGAACACCTTACATCACCATACGAAACCTTAAACCTCCATATTAAGCCTAATGAATTCGTCCGAGTCATTTGATCATCGTACGCCAACTTAGTACATCTTACGACTCTTCATGCCACATTAACAACTCGAAAAGAACGTTAGTATAATGTAGGATGCCTTACAGCTCCTAAGAACACCTTACATCACCATACGAAACCTTAAACCTCCATATTAAGCCTAATGAATTCGTCTGAGTCATTTGATCATCGTACGACAACTTAGTACATCTTACGACTCTTCATGCCACATTAGCAACTCGAAAAGAACGTTAGTATGATGTAGGTTGCCTTACACCTTCTAACAACATCTTACATCACCATACGAAACCTTAAACCTCCATAATAAGCCTAATGAATTCGTCCGAGTCATTTGATCATCGTACGACAACTTAGTACATCTTACGACTCTTCATGCCACATTAGCAACTCGAAAAGAACGTTAGTATAATGTAGGATGCCTTACAGCTCCTAAGAACACATTACATCACCATACGAAACCTTAAAACTCCATAATAAGCCTAAGGAATTCGTCCGAGTCATTTGATCATCGTACGAAAACTTAGTACATCTTACGACTCTTCATGCCACATTAGCAACTCGAAAAGAAAGTTAGTATGATGTAGGATGCCTTACAGCTCCTAAGAACACCTTACATCACCATACGAAACCTTAAACCTCCATATTAAGCCTAATGAATTCGTCTGAGTCATTTGATCATCGTACGACAACTTAGTACATCTTACGACTCTTCATGCCACATTAGCAACTCGAAAAGAACGTTAGTATGATGTAGGTTGCCTTACACCTTCTAACAACATCTTACATCACCATACGAAACCTTAAACCTCCATAATAAGCCTAATGAATTCGTCCGAGTCATTTGATCATCGTACGACAACTTAGTACATCTTACGACTCTTCATGCCACATTAGCAACTCGAAAAGAACGTTAGTATGATGTAGGTTGCCTTACACCTCCTAACAACATCTTACATCACCATAGGAAACCTTAAACCTCCATAATAAGCCTAATGAATTCGTCCGAGTCATTTGATCATCGTACGAAAACTTAGTACATCTTACGACTCTTCATGCCACATTAGCAACTCGAAAAGATCGTTAGTATGATGTAGGTTGCCTTACACCTTCTAACAACATCTTACATCACCATACGAAACCTTAAACCTCCATAATAAGCCTAATGAATTCGTCCGAGTCATTTGATCATCGTACGAAAACTTAGTACATCTTACGACTCTTCATGCCACATTAGCAACTCGAAAAGAAAGTTAGTATGATGTAGGATGCCTTACAGCTCCTAAGAACACCTTACATCACCATACGAAACCTTAAACCTCCATATTAAGCCTAATGAATTTGTCCGAGTCATTTGATCATCGTACGCCAACTTAGTACATCTTACGACTCTTCATGCCACATTAACAACTCGAAAAGAACGTTAGTATAATGTAGGATGCCTTACAGCTCCTAAGAACACCTTACATCACCATACGAAACCTTAAACCTCCATATGAAGCCTAATGAATTCGTCTGAGTCATTTGATCATCGTACGACAACTTAGTACATCTTACGACTCTTCATGCCACATTAGCAACTCGAAAAGAACGTTAGTATGATGTAGGTTGCCTTACACCTTCTAACAACATCTTACATCACCATACGAAACCTTAAACCTCCATAATAAGCCTAATGAATTCGTCCGAGTCATTTGATCATCGTACGACAACTTAGTACATCTTACGACCCTTCATGCCACATTAGCAACTCGAAAAGAACGTTAGTATAATGTAGGATGCCTTACAGCTCCTAAGAACACCTTACATCACCATACGAAACCTTAAAACTCCATAATAAGCCTAAGGAATTTGTCCGAGTCATTTGATCATCGTACGAAAACTTAGTACATCTTACGACTCTTCATGCCACATTAGCAACTCGAAAAGAAAGTTAGTATGATGTAGGATGCCTTACAGCTCCTAAGAACACCTTACATCACCATACGAAACCTTAAACCTCCATATTAAGCCTAATGAATTCGTCTGAGTCATTTGATCATCGTACGACAACTTAGTACATCTTACGACTCTTCATGCCACATTAGCAACTCGAAAAGAACGTTAGTATGATGTAGGTTGCCTTACACCTTCTAACAACATCTTACATCACCATACGAAACCTTAAACCTCCATAATAAGCCTAATGAATTCGTCCGAGTCATTTGATCATCGTACGACAACTTAGTACATCTTACGACTCTTCATGCCACATTAGCAACTCGAAAAGAACGTTAGTATGATGTAGGTTGCCTTACACCTCCTAACAACATCTTACATCACCATAGGAAACCTTAAACCTCCATAATAAGCCTAATGAATTCGTCCGAGTCATTTGATCATCGTACGAAAACTTAGTACATCTTACGACTCTTCATGCCACATTAGCAACTCGAAAAGATCGTTAGTATGATGTAGGTTGCCTTACACCTTCTAACAACATCTTACATCACCATACGAAACCTTAAACCTCCATAATAAGCCTAATGAATTCGTCCGAGTCATTTGATCATCGTACGAAAACTTAGTACATCTTACGACTCTTCATGCCACATTAGCAACTCGAAAAGAAAGTTAGTATGATGTAGGATGCCTTACAGCTCCTAAGAACACCTTACATCACCATACGAAACCTTAAACCTCCATATTAAGCCTAATGAATTCGTCCGAGTCATTTGATCATCGTACGCCAACTTAGTACATCTTACGACTCTTCATGCCACAATAACAACTCGAAAAGAACGTTAGTATAATGTAGGATGCCTTACAGCTCCTAAGAACACCTTACATCACCATACGAAACCTTAAACCTCCATATTAAGCCTAATGAATTCGTCTGAGTCATTTGATCATCGTACGACAACTTAGTACATCTTACGACTCTTCATGCCACATTAGCAACTCGAAAAGAACGTTAGTATGATGTAGATTGCCTTACACCTTCTAACAACATCTTACATCACCATACGAAACCTTAAACCTCCATAATAAGCCTAATGAATTCGTCCGAGTCATTTGATCATCGTACGACAACTTAGTACATCTTACGACTGTTCATGCCACATTAGCAACTCGAAAAGAACGTTAGTATAATGTAGGATGCCTTACAGCTCCTAAGAACACCTTACATCACCATACGAAACCTTAAAACTCCGTAATAAGCCTAAGGAATTCGTCCGAGTCATTTGATCATCGTACGAAAACTTAGTACATCTTACGACTCTTCATGCCACATTAGCAACTCGAAAAGAACGTTAGTATGATGTAGGTTGCCTTACAGCTCCTAAGAACACCTTACATCACCATACGATACCTTAAACCTCCATAATAAGCCTAATGAATTCATCCAAGTCATTTGATCATCGTACGACAACTTAGTACATCTTACGACTCTTCATGCCACATTAGCAACTCAAAAAGAACATTAGTTTAATGTAGGATGCCTTACAGCTCCTAAGAACACCTTACATCACCATACGAAACCTTAAACCTCCATAATAAGCCTAATGAATTCGTCCGAGTCATTTGATCATCGTACGAAAACTTAGTACATCTTACGACTCTTCATGCCACATTAGCAACTCGAAAAGAAAGTTAGTATGATGTAGGATGCCTTACAGCTCCTAAGAACACCTTACATCACCATACGAAACCTTAAACCTCCATATTAAGCCTAATGAATTTGTCCGAGTCATTTGATCATCGTACGCCAACTTAGTACATCTTACGACTCTTCATGCCACATTAACAACTCGAAAAGAACGTTAGTATAATGTAGGATGCCTTACAGCTCCTAAGAACACCTTACATCACCATACGAAACCTTAAACCTCCATATGAAGCCTAATGAATTCGTCTGAGTCATTTGATCATCGTACGACAACTTAGTACATCTTACGACTCTTCATGCCACATTAGCAACTCGAAAAGAACGTTAGTATGATGTAGGTTGCCTTACACCTTCTAACAACATCTTACATCACCATACGAAACCTTAAACCTCCATAATAAGCCTAATGAATTCGTCCGAGTCATTTGATCATCGTACGACAACTTAGTACATCTTACGACCCTTCATGCCACATTAGCAACTCGAAAAGAACGTTAGTATAATGTAGGATGCCTTACAGCTCCTAAGAACACCTTACATCACCATACGAAACCTTAAAACTCCATAATAAGCCTAAGGAATTCGTCCGAGTCATTTGATCATCGTACGAAAACTTAGTACATCTTACGACTCTTCATGCCACATTAGCAACTCGAAAAGAAAGTTAGTATGATGTAGGATGCCTTACAGCTCCTAAGAACACCTTACATCACCATACGAAACCTTAAACCTCCATATTAAGCCTAATGAATTCGTCTGAGTCATTTGATCATCGTACGACAACTTAGTACATCTTACGACTCTTCATGCCACATTAGCAACTCGAAAAGAACGTTAGTATGATGTAGGTTGCCTTACACCTCCTAACAACATCTTACATCACCATAGGAAACCTTAAACCTCCATAATAAGCCTAATGAATTCGTCCGAGTCATTTGATCATCGTACGAAAACTTAGTACATCTTACGACTCTTCATGCCACATTAGCAACTCGAAAAGATCGTTAGTATGATGTAGGTTGCCTTACACCTTCTAACAACATCTTACATCACCATACGAAACCTTAAACCTCCATAATAAGCCTAATGAATTCGTCCGAGTCATTTGATCATCGTACGAAAACTTAGTACATCTTACGACTCTTCATGCCACATTAGCAACTCGAAAAGAAAGTTAGTATGATGTAGGATGCCTTACAGCTCCTAAGAACACCTTACATCACCATACGAAACCTTAAACCTCCATATTAAGCCTAATGAATTCGTCCGAGTCATTTGATCATCGTACGCCAACTTAGTACATCTTACGACTCTTCATGCCACAATAACAACTCGAAAAGAACGTTAGTATAATGTAGGATGCCTTACAGCTCCTAAGAACACCTTACATCACCATACGAAACCTTAAACCTCCATATTAAGCCTAATGAATTCGTCTGAGTCATTTGATCATCGTACGACAACTTAGTACATCTTACGACTCTTCATGCCACATTAGCAACTCGAAAAGAACGTTAGTATGATGTAGATTGCCTTACACCTTCTAACAACATCTTACATCACCATACGAAACCTTAAACCTCCATAATAAGCCTAATGAATTCGTCCGAGTCATTTGATCATCGTACGACAACTTAGTACATCTTACGACTGTTCATGCCACATTAGCAACTCGAAAAGAACGTTAGTATAATGTAGGATGCCTTACAGCTCCTAAGAACACCTTACATCACCATACGAAACCTTAAAACTCCGTAATAAGCCTAAGGAATTCGTCCGAGTCATTTGATCATCGTACGAAAACTTAGTACATCTTACGACTCTTCATGCCACATTAGCAACTCGAAAAGAACGTTAGTATGATGTAGGTTGCCTTACAGCTCCTAAGAACACCTTACATCACCATACGATACCTTAAACCTCCATAATAAGCCTAATGAATTCATCCAAGTCATTTGATCATCGTACGACAACTTAGTACATCTTACGACTCTTCATGCCACATTAGCAACTCAAAAAGAACATTAGTTTAATGTAGGATGCCTTACAGCTCCTAAGAACACCTTACATCACCATACGAAACCTTAAACCTCCATAATAAGCCTAATGAATTCGTCCGAGTCATTTGATCATCGTACGAAAACTTAGTACATCTTACGACTCTTCATGCCACATTAGCAACTCGAAAAGAAAGTTAGTATGATGTAGGATGCCTTACAGCTCCTAAGAACACCTTACATCACCATACGAAACCTTAAACCTCCATATTAAGCCTAATGAATTTGTCCGAGTCATTTGATCATCGTACGCCAACTTAGTACATCTTACGACTCTTCATGCCACATTAACAACTCGAAAAGAACGTTAGTATAATGTAGGATGCCTTACAGCTCCTAAGAACACCTTACATCACCATACGAAACCTTAAACCTCCATATGAAGCCTAATGAATTCGTCTGAGTCATTTGATCATCGTACGACAACTTAGTACATCTTACGACTCTTCATGCCACATTAGCAACTCGAAAAGAACGTTAGTATGATGTAGGTTGCCTTACACCTTCTAACAACATCTTACATCACCATACGAAACCTTAAACCTCCATAATAAGCCTAATGAATTCGTCCGAGTCATTTGATCATCGTACGACAACTTAGTACATCTTACGACCCTTCATGCCACATTAGCAACTCGAAAAGAACGTTAGTATAATGTAGGATGCCTTACAGCTCCTAAGAACACCTTACATCACCATACGAAACCTTAAAACTCCATAATAAGCCTAAGGAATTCGTCCGAGTCATTTGATCATCGTACGAAAACTTAGTACATCTTACGACTCTTCATGCCACATTAGCAACTCGAAAAGAAAGTTAGTATGATGTAGGATGCCTTACAGCTCCTAAGAACACCTTACATCACCATACGAAACCTTAAACCTCCATATTAAGCCTAATGAATTCGTCTGAGTCATTTGATCATCGTACGACAACTTAGTACATCTTACGACTCTTCATGCCACATTAGCAACTCGAAAAGAACGTTAGTATGATGTAGGTTGCCTTACACCTTCTAACAACATCTTACATCACCATACGAAACCTTAAACCTCCATAATAAGCCTAATGAATTCGTCCGAGTCATTTGATCATCGTACGACAACTTAGTACATCTTACGACTCTTCATGCCACATTAGCAACTCGAAAAGAACGTTAGTATGATGTAGGTTGCCTTACACCTCCTAACAACATCTTACATCACCATAGGAAACCTTAAACCTCCATAATAAGCCTAATGAATTCGTCCGAGTCATTTGATCATCGTACGAAAACTTAGTACATCTTACGACTCTTCATGCCACATTAGCAACTCGAAAAGATCGTTAGTATGATGTAGGTTGCCTTACACCTTCTAACAACATCTTACATCACCATACGAAACCTTAAACCTCCATAATAAGCCTAATGAATTCGTCCGAGTCATTTGATCATCGTACGAAAACTTAGTACATCTTACGACTCTTCATGCCACATTAGCAACTCGAAAAGAAAGTTAGTATGATGTAGGATGCCTTACAGCTCCTAAGAACACCTTACATCACCATACGAAACCTTAAACCTCCATATTAAGCCTAATGAATTCGTCCGAGTCATTTGATCATCGTACGCCAACTTAGTACATCTTACGACTCTTCATGCCACAATAACAACTCGAAAAGAACGTTAGTATAATGTAGGATGCCTTACAGCTCCTAAGAACACCTTACATCACCATACGAAACCTTAAACCTCCATATTAAGCCTAATGAATTCGTCTGAGTCATTTGATCATCGTACGACAACTTAGTACATCTTACGACTCTTCATGCCACATTAGCAACTCGAAAAGAACGTTAGTATGATGTAGATTGCCTTACACCTTCTAACAACATCTTACATCACCATACGAAACCTTAAACCTCCATAATAAGCCTAATGAATTCGTCCGAGTCATTTGATCATCGTACGACAACTTAGTACATCTTACGACTGTTCATGCCACATTAGCAACTCGAAAAGAACGTTAGTATAATGTAGGATGCCTTACAGCTCCTAAGAACACCTTACATCACCATACGAAACCTTAAAACTCCGTAATAAGCCTAAGGAATTCGTCCGAGTCATTTGATCATCGTACGAAAACTTAGTACATCTTACGACTCTTCATGCCACATTAGCAACTCGAAAAGAACGTTAGTATGATGTAGGTTGCCTTACAGCTCCTAAGAACACCTTACATCACCATACGATACCTTAAACCTCCATAATAAGCCTAATGAATTCATCCAAGTCATTTGATCATCGTACGACAACTTAGTACATCTTACGACTCTTCATGCCACATTAGCAACTCAAAAAGAACATTAGTTTAATGTAGGATGCCTTACAGCTCCTAAGAACACCTTACATCACCATACGAAACCTTAAACCTCCATAATAAGCCTAATGAATTCGTCCGAGTCATTTGATCATCGTACGAAAACTTAGTACATCTTACGACTCTTCATGCCACATTAGCAACTCGAAAAGAACGTTAGTATGATGTAGGTTGCCTTACACCTTCTAACAACATCTTACATCACCATACGAAACCTTAAACCTCCATAATAAGCCTAATGAATTCGTCCGAGTCATTTGATCATCGTACGACAACTTAGTACATCTTACGACTCTTCATGCCACATTAGTAACTCGAAAAGAACGTTAGTATAATGTAGGATGCCTTACAGCTCCTAAGAACACCTTACATCACCATACGAAACCTTAAACCTCCATAATAAGCCTAATGAATTCGTCCGAGTCATTTGATCATCGTACGACAACTTAGTACATCTTACGACTCTTCATGCCACATTAGCAACTCGAAAAGAACGTTAGTATGATGTAGGTTGCCTTACAGCTCCTAAGAACACCTTACATCACCATAAGAAACCTTAAAACTCCATAATAAGCCTAATGAATTCGTCCGAGTCATTTGATCATCGTACGCCAACTTAGTACATCTTACGACTCTTCATGCCACATTAACAACTCGAAAAGAACATTAGTTTAATGTAGGATGCCTTACAGCTCCTAAGAACACCTTACATCACCATACGAAACCTTAAACCTCCATAATAAGCCTAATGAATTCGTCCGAGTCATTTGATCATCGTACGAAAACTTAGTACATCTTACGACTCTTCATGCCACATTAGCAACTCGAAAAGAACGTTAGTATGATGTAGGTTGCCTTACACCTTCTAACAACATCTTACATCACCATACGAAACCTTAAACCTCCATAATAAGCCTAATGAATTCGTCCGAGTCATTTGATCATCGTACGACAACTTAGTACATCTTACGACTCTTCATGCCACATTAGTAACTCGAAAAGAACGTTAGTATAATGTAGGATGCCTTACAGCTCCTAAGAACACCTTACATCACCATACGAAACCTTAAACCTCCATAATAAGCCTAATGAATTCGTCCGAGTCATTTGATCATCGTACGACAACTTAGTACATCTTACGACTCTTCATGCCACATTAGCAACTCGAAAAGAACGTTAGTATGATGTAGGATGCCTTACAGCTCCTAAGAACACCTTACATCACCATACGAAACCTTAAAACTCCATAATAAGCCTAATGAATTCGTCCGAGTCATTTGATCATCGTACGCCAACTTAGTACATCTTACGACTCTTCATGCCACATTAACAACTCGAAAAGAACGTTAGTATAATGTATGATGCCTTACAGCTCCTAAGAACACCTTACATCACCATACGAAACCTTAAACCTCCATAATAAGCCTAATGAATTCGTCCGAGTCATTTGATCATCGTACGAAAACTTAGTACATCTTACGACTCTTCATGCCACATTAGCAACTCGAAAAGATCGTTAGTATGATGTAGGTTGCCTTACACCTTCTAACAACATCTTACATCACCATACGAATCCTTAAACCTCCATAATAAGCCTAATGAATTCGTCCGAGTCATTTGATCATCGTACGAAAACTTAGTACATCTTACGACTCTTCATGCCACATTAGCAACTCGAAAAGAAAGTTAGTATGATGTAGGATGCCTTACACCTTCTAACAACATCTTACATCACCATACGAAACCTTAAACCTCCATATTAAGCCTAATGAATTCGTCCGAGTCATTTGATCATCGTACGCCAACTTAGTACATCTTACGACTCTTCATGCCACATTAACAACTCGAAAAGAACGTTAGTATAATGTAGGATGCCTTACAGCTCCTAAGAACACCTTACATCACCATACGAAACCTTAAACCTCCATATTAAGCCTAATGAATTCGTCTGAGTCATTTGATCATCGTACGACAACTTAGTACATCTTACGACTCTTCATGCCACATTAGCAACTCGAAAAGAACGTTAGTATGATGTAGGTTGCCTTACACCTTCTAACAACATCTTACATCACCATACGAAACCTTAAACCTCCATAATAAGCCTAATGAATTCGTCCGAGTCATTTGATCATCGTACGACAACTTAGTACATCTTACGACTCTTCATGCCACATTAGCAACTCGAAAAGAACGTTAGTATAATGTAGGATGCCTTACAGCTCCTAAGAACACCTTACATCACCATACGAAACCTTAAAACTCTGTAATAAGCCTAAGGAATTCGTCCGAGTCATTTGATCATCGTACGAAAACTTAGTACATCTTACGACTCTTCATGCCACATTAGCAACTCGAAAAGAACGTTAGTATGATGTAGGTTGCCTTACAGCTCCTAAGAACACCTTACATCACCATACGATACCTTAAACCTCCATAATAAGCCTAATGAATTCATCCAAGTCATTTGATCATCGTACGACAACTTAGTACATCTTACGACTCTTCATGCCACATTAGCAACTCAAAAAGAACATTAGTTTAATGTAGGATGCCTTACAGCTCCTAAGAACACCTTACATCACCATACGAAACCTTAAACCTCCATAATAAGCCTAATGAATTCGTCCGAGTCATTTGATCATCGTACGAAAACTTAGTACATCTTACGACTCTTCATGCCACATTAGCAACTCGAAAAGAACGTTAGTATGATGTAGGTTGCCTTACACCTTCTAACAACATCTTACATCACCATACGAAACCTTAAACCTCCATAATAAGCCTAATGAATTCGTCCGAGTCATTTGATCATCGTACGACAACTTAGTACATCTTACGACTCTTCATGCCACATTAGTAACTCGAAAAGAACGTTAGTATAATGTAGGATGCCTTACAGCTCCTAAGAACACCTTACATCACCATACGAAACCTTAAACCTCCATAATAAGCCTAATGAATTCGTCCGAGTCATTTGATCATCGTACGACAACTTAGTACATCTTACGACTCTTCATGCCACATTAGCAACTCGAAAAGAACGTTAGTATGATGTAGGTTGCCTTACAGCTCCTAAGAACACCTTACATCACCATAAGAAACCTTAAAACTCCATAATAAGCCTAATGAATTCGTCCGAGTCATTTGATCATCGTACGCCAACTTAGTACATCTTACGACTCTTCATGCCACATTAACAACTCGAAAAGAACATTAGTTTAATGTAGGATGCCTTACAGCTCCTAAGAACACCTTACATCACCATACGAAACCTTAAACCTCCATAATAAGCCTAATGAATTCGTCCGAGTCATTTGATCATCGTACGAAAACTTAGTACATCTTACGACTCTTCATGCCACATTAGCAACTCGAAAAGAACGTTAGTATGATGTAGGTTGCCTTACACCTTCTAACAACATCTTACATCACCATACGAAACCTTAAACCTCCATAATAAGCCTAATGAATTCGTCCGAGTCATTTGATCATCGTACGACAACTTAGTACATCTTACGACTCTTCATGCCACATTAGTAACTCGAAAAGAACGTTAGTATAATGTAGGATGCCTTACAGCTCCTAAGAACACCTTACATCACCATACGAAACCTTAAACCTCCATAATAAGCCTAATGAATTCGTCCGAGTCATTTGATCATCGTACGACAACTTAGTACATCTTACGACTCTTCATGCCACATTAGCAACTCGAAAAGAACGTTAGTATGATGTAGGATGCCTTACAGCTCCTAAGAACACCTTACATCACCATACGAAACCTTAAAACTCCATAATAAGCCTAATGAATTCGTCCGAGTCATTTGATCATCGTACGCCAACTTAGTACATCTTACGACTCTTCATGCCACATTAACAACTCGAAAAGAACGTTAGTATAATGTATGATGCCTTACAGCTCCTAAGAACACCTTACATCACCATACGAAACCTTAAACCTCCATAATAAGCCTAATGAATTCGTCCGAGTCATTTGATCATCGTACGAAAACTTAGTACATCTTACGACTCTTCATGCCACATTAGCAACTCGAAAAGATCGTTAGTATGATGTAGGTTGCCTTACACCTTCTAACAACATCTTACATCACCATACGAATCCTTAAACCTCCATAATAAGCCTAATGAATTCGTCCGAGTCATTTGATCATCGTACGAAAACTTAGTACATCTTACGACTCTTCATGCCACATTAGCAACTCGAAAAGAAAGTTAGTATGATGTAGGATGCCTTACACCTTCTAACAACATCTTACATCACCATACGAAACCTTAAACCTCCATATTAAGCCTAATGAATTCGTCCGAGTCATTTGATCATCGTACGCCAACTTAGTACATCTTACGACTCTTCATGCCACATTAACAACTCGAAAAGAACGTTAGTATAATGTAGGATGCCTTACAGCTCCTAAGAACACCTTACATCACCATACGAAACCTTAAACCTCCATATTAAGCCTAATGAATTCGTCTGAGTCATTTGATCATCGTACGACAACTTAGTACATCTTACGACTCTTCATGCCACATTAGCAACTCGAAAAGAACGTTAGTATGATGTAGGTTGCCTTACACCTTCTAACAACATCTTACATCACCATACGAAACCTTAAACCTCCATAATAAGCCTAATGAATTCGTCCGAGTCATTTGATCATCGTACGACAACTTAGTACATCTTACGACTCTTCATGCCACATTAGCAACTCGAAAAGAACGTTAGTATAATGTAGGATGCCTTACAGCTCCTAAGAACACCTTACATCACCATACGAAACCTTAAAACTCTGTAATAAGCCTAAGGAATTCGTCCGAGTCATTTGATCATCGTACGAAAACTTAGTACATCTTACGACTCTTCATGCCACATTAGCAACTCGAAAAGAACGTTAGTATGATGTAGGTTGCCTTACAGCTCCTAAGAACACCTTACATCACCATACGATACCTTAAACCTCCATAATAAGCCTAATGAATTCATCCAAGTCATTTGATCATCGTACGACAACTTAGTACATCTTACGACTCTTCATGCCACATTAGCAACTCAAAAAGAACATTAGTTTAATGTAGGATGCCTTACAGCTCCTAAGAACACCTTACATCACCATACGAAACCTTAAACCTCCATAATAAGCCTAATGAATTCGTCCGAGTCATTTGATCATCGTACGAAAACTTAGTACATCTTACGACTCTTCATGCCACATTAGCAACTCGAAAAGAACGTTAGTATGATGTAGGTTGCCTTACACCTTCTAACAACATCTTACATCACCATACGAAACCTTAAACCTCCATAATAAGCCTAATGAATTCGTCCGAGTCATTTGATCATCGTACGACAACTTAGTACATCTTACGACTCTTCATGCCACATTAGTAACTCGAAAAGAACGTTAGTATAATGTAGGATGCCTTACAGCTCCTAAGAACACCTTACATCACCATACGAAACCTTAAACCTCCATAATAAGCCTAATGAATTCGTCCGAGTCATTTGATCATCGTACGACAACTTAGTACATATTACGACTCTTCATGCCACATTAGCAACTCAAAAAGAACGTTAGTATGATGTAGGATGCCTTACACCTTCTAACAACATCTTACATCACCATACGAAACCTTAAACCTCCATAATAAGCCTAATGAATTCGTCCGAGTCATTTGATCATCGTACGAAAACTTAGTACATCTTACGACTCTTCATGCCACATTAGCAACTCGAAAAGAACGTTAGTATGATGTAGGTTGCCTTACACCTTCTAACAACATCTTACATCACCATACGAAACCTTAAACCTCCATAATAAGCCTAATGAATTCGTCCGAGTCATTTGATCATCGTACGACAACTTAGTACATCTTACGACTCTTCATGCCACATTAGTAACTCGAAAAGAACGTTAGTATAATGTAGGATGCCTTACAGCTCCTAAGAACACCTTACATCACCATACGAAACCTTAAACCTCCATAATAAGCCTAATGAATTCGTCCGAGTCATTTGATCATCGTACGACAACTTAGTACATCTTACGACTCTTCATGCCACATTAGCAACTCGAAAAGAACGTTAGTATGATGTAGGTTGCCTTACACCTTCTAACAACATCTTACATCACCATACGAAACCTTAAACCTCCATAATAAGCCTAATGAATTCGTCCGAGTCATTTGATCATCGTACGACAACTTAGTACATCTTACGACTCTTCATGCCACATTAGTAACTCGAAAAGAACGTTAGTATGATGTAGGATGCCTTACAGCTCCTAAGAACACTTTACATCACCATACGAAACCTTAAACCTCCATAATAAGCCTAATGAATTCGTCCGAGTCATTTGATCATCGTACGACAACTTAGTACATCTTACGACTCTTCATGCCACATTAGCAACTCGAAAAGAACGTTAGTATAATGTAGGATGCCTTACAGCTCCTAAGAACACCTTACATCACCATACGAAACCTTAAAACTCCATAATAAGCCTAATGAATTCGTCCGAGTCATTTGATCATCGTACGCCAACTTAGTACATCTTACGACTCTTCATGCCACATTAACAACTCGAAAAGAACGTTAGTATAATGTAAGATGCCTTACAGCTCCTAAGAACACCATACATCACCATACGAAACCTTAAACCTCCATAATAAGCCTAATGAATTCGTCCGCGTCATTTGATCATCGTACGACAACTTAGTACATCTTACGACTCTTCATGCCACATTAACAACTCGAAAAGAACATTAGTTTAATGTAGGATGCCTTACAGCTCCTAAAAACACCTTACATCACCATACGAAACCTTAAACCTCCATATTAAGCCTAATGAATTCGTCCGAGTCATTTGATCATCGTACGACAAGTTAGTACATCTTACGACTCTTCATGCCACATTAACAACTCGAAAAGAACGTTAGTATAATGTAGGATGCCTTACAGCTCCTAAGAACACCTTACATCACCATACGAAACCTTAAACCTCCATAATAAGCCTAATGAATTCGTCCGAGTCATTTGATCATCGTACGACAACTTAGTACATCTTACGACTCTTCATGCCACATTAGCAACTCGAAAAGAACGTTAGTATAATGTAGGATGCCTTACAGCTCCTAAGAACACCTTACATCACCATACGAAACCTTAAAACTCCATAATAAGCCTAATGAATTCGTCCGAGTCATTTGATCATCGTACGACAACTTAGTACATCTTACGACTCTTCATGCCACATTAGCAACTCGAAAAGAACGTTAGTATGATGTAGGATGCCTTACAGCTCCTAAGAACATCTTACATCACCATACGAAACCTTAAACCTCCATAATAAGCCTAATGAATTCGTCCGAGTCATTTGATCATCGTACGACAACTTAGTACATCTTACGACTCTTCATGCCACATTAGTAACTCGAAAAGAACGTTAGTATGATGTAGGATGCCTTACAGCTCCTAAGAACACTTTACATCACCATACGAAACCTTAAACCTCCATAATAAGCCTAATGAATTCGTCCGAGTCATTTGATCATCGTACGACAACTTAGTACATCTTACGACTCTTCATGCCACATTAGCAACTCGAAAAGAACGTTAGTATAATGTAGGATGCCTTACAGCTCCTAAGAACACCTTACATCACCATACGAAACCTTAAAACTCCATAATAAGCCTAATGAATTCGTCCGAGTCATTTGATCATCGTACGCCAACTTAGTACATCTTACGACTCTTCATGCCACATTAACAACTCGAAAAGAACGTTAGTATAATGTAAGATGCCTTACAGCTCCTAAGAACACCATACATCACCATACGAAACCTTAAACCTCCATAATAAGCCTAATGAATTCGTCCGCGTCATTTGATCATCGTACGACAACTTAGTACATCTTACGACTCTTCATGCCACATTAACAACTCGAAAAGAACATTAGTTTAATGTAGGATGCCTTACAGCTCCTAAAAACACCTTACATCACCATACGAAACCTTAAACCTCCATATTAAGCCTAATGAATTCGTCCGAGTCATTTGATCATCGTACGACAAGTTAGTACATCTTACGACTCTTCATGCCACATTAACAACTCGAAAAGAACGTTAGTATAATGTAGGATGCCTTACAGCTCCTAAGAACACCTTACATCACCATACGAAACCTTAAACCTCCATAATAAGCCTAATGAATTCGTCCGAGTCATTTGATCATCGTACGACAACTTAGTACATCTTACGACTCTTCATGCCACATTAGCAACTCGAAAAGAACGTTAGTATAATGTAGGATGCCTTACAGCTCCTAAGAACACCTTACATCACCATACGAAACCTTAAAACTCCATAATAAGCCTAATGAATTCGTCCGAGTCATTTGATCATCGTACGACAACTTAGTACATCTTACGACTCTTCATGCCACATTAGCAACTCGAAAAGAACGTTAGTATGATGTAGGATGCCTTACAGCTCCTAAGAACATCTTACATCACCATACGAAACCTTAAACCTCCATAATAAGCCTAATGAATTCGTCCGAGTCATTTGATCATCGTACGACAACTTAGTACATCTTACGACTCTTCATGCCACATTAGCAACTCGAAAAGAACGTTAGTATGATGTAGGTTGCCTTACACCTTCTAACAACATCTTACATCACCATACGAAACCTTAAACCTCCATAATAAGCCTAATGAATTCGTCCGAGTCATTTGATCATCGTACGACAACTTAGTACATCTTACGACTCTTCATGCCACATTAGCAACTCGAAAAGAACGTTAGTATGATGTAGGTTGCCTTACACCTTCTAACAACATCTTACATCACCATACGAAACCTTAAACCTCCATAATAAGCCTAATGAATTCGTCCGAGTCATTTGATCATCGTACGACAACTTAGTACATCTTACGACTCTTCATGCCACATTAGCAACTCGAAAAGAACGTTAGTATGATGTAGGTTGCCTTACACCTCCTAACAACATCTTACATCACCATAGGAAACCTTAAACCTCCATAATAAGCCTAATGAATTCGTCCGAGTCATTTGATCATCGTACGAAAACTTAGTACATCTTACGACTCTTCATGCCACATTAGCAACTCGAAAAGATCGTTAGTATGATGTAGGTTGCCTTACACCTTCTAACAACATCTTACATCACCATACGAAACCTTAAACCTCCATAATAAGCCTAATGAATTCGTCCGAGTCATTTGATCATCGTACGAAAACTTAGTACATCTTACGACTCTTCATGCCACATTAGCAACTCGAAAAGAAAGTTAGTATGATGTAGGATGCCTTACAGCTCCTAAGAACACCTTACATCACCATACGAAACCTTAAACCTCCATATTAAGCCTAATGAATTCGTCCGAGTCATTTGATCATCGTACGCCAACTTAGTACATCTTACGACTCTTCATGCCACATTAACAACTCGAAAAGAACGTTAGTATAATGTAGGATGCCTTACAGCTCCTAAGAACACCTTACATCACCATACGAAACCTTAAACCTCCATATTAAGCCTAATGAATTCGTCTGAGTCATTTGATCATCGTACGACAACTTAGTACATCTTACGACTCTTCATGCCACATTAGCAACTCGAAAAGAACGTTAGTATGATGTAGGTTGCCTTACACCTTCTAACAACATCTTACATCACCATACGAAACCTTAAACCTCCATAATAAGCCTAATGAATTCGTCCGAGTCATTTGATCATCGTACGACAACTTAGTACATCTTACGACTCTTCATGCCACATTAGCAACTCGAAAAGAACGTTAGTATAATGTAGGATGCCTTACAGCTCCTAAGAACACCTTACATCACCATACGAAACCTTAAAACTCCGTAATAAGCCTAAGGAATTCGTCCGAGTCATTTGATCATCGTACGAAAACTTAGTACATCTTACGACTCTTCATGCCACATTAGCAACTCGAAAAGAACGTTAGTATGATGTAGGTTGCCTTACAGCTCCTAAGAACACCTTACATCACCATACGATACCTTAAACCTCCATAATAAGCCTAATGAATTCATCCAAGTCATTTGATCATCGTACGACAACTTAGTACATCTTACGACTCTTCATGCCACATTATCAACTCAAAAAGAACATTAGTTTAATGTAGGATGCCTTACAGCTCCTAAGAACACCTTACATCACCATACGAAACCTTAAACCTCCATAATAAGCCTAATGAATTCGTCCGAGTCATTTGATCATCGTACGAAAACTTAGTACATCTTACGACCCTTCATGCCACATTAGCAACTCGAAAAGAACGTTAGTATGATGTAGGTTGCCTTACACCTTCTAACAACATCTTACATCACCATACGAAACCTTAAACCTCCATAATAAGCCTAATGAATTCGTCCGAGTCATTTGATCATCGTACGACAACTTAGTACATCTTACGACTCTTCATGCCACATTAGTAACTCGAAAAGAACGTTAGTATAATGTAGGATGCCTTACAGCTCCTAAGAACACCTTACATCACCATACGAAACCTTAAACCTCCATAATAAGCTTAATGAATTCGTCCGAGTCATTTGATCATCGTACGACAACTTAGTACATCTTACGACTCTTCATGCCACATTAGCAACTCGAAAAGAACGTTAGTATGATGTAGGTTGCCTTACACCTTCTAACAACATCTTACATCACCATACGAAACCTTAAACCTCCATAATAAGCCTAATGAATTCGTCCGAGTCATTTGATCATCGTACGAAAACTTAGTACATCTTACGACTCTTCATGCCACATTAGCAACTCGAAAAGAACGTTAGTATGATGTAGGTTGCCTTACACCTTCTAACAACATCTTACATCACCATACGAAACCTTAAACCTCCATAATAAGCCTAATGAATTCGTCCGAGTCATTTGATCATCGTACGACAACTTAGTACATCTTACGACTCTTCATGCCACATTAGCAACTCGAAAAGAACGTTAGTATAATGTAGGATGCCTTACAGCTCCTAAGAACACCTTACATCACCATACGAAACCTTAAAACTCCATAATAAGCCTAATGAATTCGTCCGAGTCATTTGATCATCGTACGAAAACTTAGTACATCTTACGACTCTTCATGCCACATTAACAACTCGAAAAGAACGTTAGTATAATGTAGGATGCCTTACAGCTCCTAAGAACACCTTACATCACCATACGAAACCTTAAACCTCCATAATAAGCCTAATGAATTCATCCAAGTCATTTGATCATCGTACGACAACTTAGTACATCTTACGACTCTTCATGCCACATTAGCAACTCGAAAAGAACGTTAGTATGATGTAGGATGCCTTACAGCTCCTAAGAACACTTTACATCACCATACGAAACCTTAAACCTCCATAATAAGCCTAATGAATTCGTCCGAGTCATTTGATCATCGTACGACAACTTAGTACATCTTACGACTCTTCATGCCACATTAGCAACTCGAAAAGAACGTTAGTATAATGTAGGATGCCTTACAGCTCCTAAGAACACCTTACATCACCATACGAAACCTTAAAACTCCATAATAAGCCTAATGAATTCGTCCGAGTCATTTGATCATCGTACGCCAACTTAGTACATCTTACGACTCTTCATGCCACATTAACAACTCGAAAAGAACGTTAGTATAATGTAAGATGCCTTACAGCTCCTAAGAACACCTTACATCACCATACGAAACCTTAAACCTCCATAATAAGCCTAATGAATTCGTCCGCGTCATTTGATCATCGTACGACAACTTAGTACATCTTACGACTCTTCATGCCACATTAACAACTCGAAAAGAACATTAGTTTAATGTAGGATGCCTTACAGCTCCTAAAAACACCTTACATCACCATACGAAACCTTAAACCTCCATATTAAGCCTAATGAATTCGTCCGAGTCATTTGATCATCGTACGACAAGTTAGTACATCTTACGACTCTTCATGCCACATTAACAACTCGAAAAGAACGTTAGTATAATGTAGGATGCCTTACAGCTCCTAAGAACACCTTACATCACCATACGAAACCTTAAACCTCCATAATAAGCCTAATGAATTCATCCAAGTCATTTGATCATCGTACGACAACTTAGTAAATCTTACGACTCTTCATGCCACATTAGCAACTCGAAAAGAACATTAGTTAATGTAGGATGCCTTACAGCTCCTAAGAACACCTTACATCACCATACGAAACCTTAAACCTCCATAATAAGCCTAATGAATTCGTCCGAGTCATTTGATCATCGTACGACAACTTAGTACATCTTACGACTCTTCATGCCACATTAGCAACTCGAAAAGAACGTTAGTATAATGTAGGATGCCTTACAGCTCCTAAGAACACCTTACATCACCATACGAAACCTTAAAACTCCATACTAAGCCTAATGAATTCGTCCGAGTCATTTGATCATCGTACGACAACTTAGTACATCTTACGACTCTTCATGCCACATTAGCAACTCGAAAAGAACGTTAGTATGATGTAGGTTGCCTTACACCTTCTAACAACATCTTACATCACCATACGAAACCTTAAACCTCCATAATAAGCCTAATGAATTCGTCCGAGTCATTTGATCATCGTACGAAAACTTAGTACATCTTACGACTCTTCATGCCACATTAGCAACTCGAAAAGAACGTTAGTATGATGTAGGTTGCCTTACACCTTCTAACAACATCTTACATCACCATACGAAACCTTAAACCTCCATAATAAGCCTAATGAATTCGTCCGAGTCATTTGATCATCGTACGACAACTTAGTACATCTTACGACTCTTCATGCCACATTAGCAACTCGAAAAGAACGTTAGTATAATGTAGGATGCCTTACAGCTCCTAAGAACACCTTACATCACCATACGAAACCTTAAAACTCCATAATAAGCCTAATGAATTCGTCCGAGTCATTTGATCATCGTACGAAAACTTAGTACATCTTACGACTCTTCATGCCACATTAGCAACTCGAAAAGAACGTTAGTATGATGTTGGATGCCTTACAGCTCCTAAGAACACCTTACATCACCATACGAAACCTTAAACCTCCATAATAAGCCTAATGAATTCGTCCGAATCATTTTATTATCGTACGACAACTTAGTACATCTTACGACTCTTCATGCCACATTAGCAACTCGAAAAGAACGTTAGTATGATGTTGGATGCCTTACAACTCCTAAGAACACCTTACATCACCATACGAAACCTTAAACCTCCATAATAAGCCTAATGAATTCGTCCGAGTCATTTGATCATCGTACGACAACTTAGTACATCTTACGACTCTTCATGCCACATTAGCAACTCAAAAAAAACGTTAGTATGATGTAGGTTGCCTTACACCTCCTAACAACACCTTACATCACCATACGAAACCTTAAACCTCCATAATAAGCCTAATGAATTCGTCCGAGTCATTTGATCATCGTACGACAACTTAGTACATATTACGACTCTTCATGCCACATTAACAACTCGAAAAGAACATTAGTTTAATGTAGGATGCCTTACAGCTCCTAAGAACACTTTACATCACCATACGAAACCTTAAACCTCCATAATAAGCCTAATGAATTCGTCCGAGTCATTTGATCATCGTACGACAACTTAGTACATCTTACGACTCTTCATGCCACATTAGCAACTCGAAAAGAACGTTAGTATAATGTAGGATGCCTTACAGCTCCTAAGAACACCTTACATCACCATACGAAACCTTAAAACTCCATAATAAGCCTAATGAATTCGTCCGAGTCATTTGATCATCGTACGCCAACTTAGTACATCTTACGACTCTTCATGCCACATTAACAACTCGAAAAGAACGTTAGTATAATGTAAGATGCCTTACAGCTCCTAAGAACACCATACATCACCATACGAAACCTTAAACCTCCATAATAAGCCTAATGAATTCGTCCGCGTCATTTGATCATCGTACGACAACTTAGTACATCTTACGACTCTTCATGCCACATTAACAACTCGAAAAGAACATTAGTTTAATGTAGGATGCCTTACAGCTCCTAAAAACACCTTACATCACCATACGAAACCTTAAACCTCCATATTAAGCCTAATGAATTCGTCCGAGTCATTTGATCATCGTACGACAAGTTAGTACATCTTACGACTCTTCATGCCACATTAACAACTCGAAAAGAACGTTAGTATAATGTAGGATGCCTTACAGCTCCTAAGAACACCTTACATCACCATACGAAACCTTAAACCTCCATAATAAGCCTAATGAATTCGTCCGAGTCATTTGATCATCGTACGACAACTTAGTACATCTTACGACTCTTCATGCCACATTAGCAACTCGAAAAGAACGTTAGTATAATGTAGGATGCCTTACAGCTCCTAAGAACACCTTACATCACCATACGAAACCTTAAAACTCCATAATAAGCCTAATGAATTCGTCCGAGTCATTTGATCATCGTACGACAACTTAGTACATCTTACGACTCTTCATGCCACATTAGCAACTCGAAAAGAACGTTAGTATGATGTAGGATGCCTTACAGCTCCTAAGAACATCTTACATCACCATACGAAACCTTAAACCTCCATAATAAGCCTAATGAATTCGTCCGAGTCATTTGATCATCGTACGACAACTTAGTACATCTTACGACTCTTCATGCCACATTAGCAACTCGAAAAGAACGTTAGTATGATGTAGGTTGCCTTACACCTTCTAACAACATCTTACATCACCATACGAAACCTTAAACCTCCATAATAAGCCTAATGAATTCGTCCGAGTCATTTGATCATCGTACGACAACTTAGTACATCTTACGACTCTTCATGCCACATTAGCAACTCGAAAAGAACGTTAGTATGATGTAGGTTGCCTTACACCTTCTAACAACATCTTACATCACCATACGAAACCTTAAACCTCCATAATAAGCCTAATGAATTCGTCCGAGTCATTTGATCATCGTACGACAACTTAGTACATCTTACGACTCTTCATGCCACATTAGCAACTCGAAAAGAACGTTAGTATGATGTAGGTTGCCTTACACCTCCTAACAACATCTTACATCACCATAGGAAACCTTAAACCTCCATAATAAGCCTAATGAATTCGTCCGAGTCATTTGATCATCGTACGAAAACTTAGTACATCTTACGACTCTTCATGCCACATTAGCAACTCGAAAAGATCGTTAGTATGATGTAGGTTGCCTTACACCTTCTAACAACATCTTACATCACCATACGAAACCTTAAACCTCCATAATAAGCCTAATGAATTCGTCCGAGTCATTTGATCATCGTACGAAAACTTAGTACATCTTACGACTCTTCATGCCACATTAGCAACTCGAAAAGAAAGTTAGTATGATGTAGGATGCCTTACAGCTCCTAAGAACACCTTACATCACCATACGAAACCTTAAACCTCCATATTAAGCCTAATGAATTCGTCCGAGTCATTTGATCATCGTACGCCAACTTAGTACATCTTACGACTCTTCATGCCACATTAACAACTCGAAAAGAACGTTAGTATAATGTAGGATGCCTTACAGCTCCTAAGAACACCTTACATCACCATACGAAACCTTAAACCTCCATATTAAGCCTAATGAATTCGTCTGAGTCATTTGATCATCGTACGACAACTTAGTACATCTTACGACTCTTCATGCCACATTAGCAACTCGAAAAGAACGTTAGTATGATGTAGGTTGCCTTACACCTTCTAACAACATCTTACATCACCATACGAAACCTTAAACCTCCATAATAAGCCTAATGAATTCGTCCGAGTCATTTGATCATCGTACGACAACTTAGTACATCTTACGACTCTTCATGCCACATTAGCAACTCGAAAAGAACGTTAGTATAATGTAGGATGCCTTACAGCTCCTAAGAACACCTTACATCACCATACGAAACCTTAAAACTCCGTAATAAGCCTAAGGAATTCGTCCGAGTCATTTGATCATCGTACGAAAACTTAGTACATCTTACGACTCTTCATGCCACATTAGCAACTCGAAAAGAACGTTAGTATGATGTAGGTTGCCTTACAGCTCCTAAGAACACCTTACATCACCATACGATACCTTAAACCTCCATAATAAGCCTAATGAATTCATCCAAGTCATTTGATCATCGTACGACAACTTAGTACATCTTACGACTCTTCATGCCACATTATCAACTCAAAAAGAACATTAGTTTAATGTAGGATGCCTTACAGCTCCTAAGAACACCTTACATCACCATACGAAACCTTAAACCTCCATAATAAGCCTAATGAATTCGTCCGAGTCATTTGATCATCGTACGAAAACTTAGTACATCTTACGACCCTTCATGCCACATTAGCAACTCGAAAAGAACGTTAGTATGATGTAGGTTGCCTTACACCTTCTAACAACATCTTACATCACCATACGAAACCTTAAACCTCCATAATAAGCCTAATGAATTCGTCCGAGTCATTTGATCATCGTACGACAACTTAGTACATCTTACGACTCTTCATGCCACATTAGTAACTCGAAAAGAACGTTAGTATAATGTAGGATGCCTTACAGCTCCTAAGAACACCTTACATCACCATACGAAACCTTAAACCTCCATAATAAGCTTAATGAATTCGTCCGAGTCATTTGATCATCGTACGACAACTTAGTACATCTTACGACTCTTCATGCCACATTAGCAACTCGAAAAGAACGTTAGTATGATGTAGGTTGCCTTACACCTTCTAACAACATCTTACATCACCATACGAAACCTTAAACCTCCATAATAAGCCTAATGAATTCGTCCGAGTCATTTGATCATCGTACGAAAACTTAGTACATCTTACGACTCTTCATGCCACATTAGCAACTCGAAAAGAACGTTAGTATGATGTAGGTTGCCTTACACCTTCTAACAACATCTTACATCACCATACGAAACCTTAAACCTCCATAATAAGCCTAATGAATTCGTCCGAGTCATTTGATCATCGTACGACAACTTAGTACATCTTACGACTCTTCATGCCACATTAGCAACTCGAAAAGAACGTTAGTATAATGTAGGATGCCTTACAGCTCCTAAGAACACCTTACATCACCATACGAAACCTTAAAACTCCATAATAAGCCTAATGAATTCGTCCGAGTCATTTGATCATCGTACGAAAACTTAGTACATCTTACGACTCTTCATGCCACATTAACAACTCGAAAAGAACGTTAGTATAATGTAGGATGCCTTACAGCTCCTAAGAACACCTTACATCACCATACGAAACCTTAAACCTCCATAATAAGCCTAATGAATTCATCCAAGTCATTTGATCATCGTACGACAACTTAGTACATCTTACGACTCTTCATGCCACATTAGCAACTCGAAAAGAACGTTAGTATGATGTAGGATGCCTTACAGCTCCTAAGAACACTTTACATCACCATACGAAACCTTAAACCTCCATAATAAGCCTAATGAATTCGTCCGAGTCATTTGATCATCGTACGACAACTTAGTACATCTTACGACTCTTCATGCCACATTAGCAACTCGAAAAGAACGTTAGTATAATGTAGGATGCCTTACAGCTCCTAAGAACACCTTACATCACCATACGAAACCTTAAAACTCCATAATAAGCCTAATGAATTCGTCCGAGTCATTTGATCATCGTACGCCAACTTAGTACATCTTACGACTCTTCATGCCACATTAACAACTCGAAAAGAACGTTAGTATAATGTAAGATGCCTTACAGCTCCTAAGAACACCTTACATCACCATACGAAACCTTAAACCTCCATAATAAGCCTAATGAATTCGTCCGCGTCATTTGATCATCGTACGACAACTTAGTACATCTTACGACTCTTCATGCCACATTAACAACTCGAAAAGAACATTAGTTTAATGTAGGATGCCTTACAGCTCCTAAAAACACCTTACATCACCATACGAAACCTTAAACCTCCATATTAAGCCTAATGAATTCGTCCGAGTCATTTGATCATCGTACGACAAGTTAGTACATCTTACGACTCTTCATGCCACATTAACAACTCGAAAAGAACGTTAGTATAATGTAGGATGCCTTACAGCTCCTAAGAACACCTTACATCACCATACGAAACCTTAAACCTCCATAATAAGCCTAATGAATTCATCCGAGTCATTTGATCATCGTACGACAACTTAGTACATCTTACGACTCTTCATGCCACATTAGCAACTCGAAAAGAACGTTAGTATGATGTAGGTTGCCTTACACCTTCTAACAACATCTTACATCACCATACGAAACCTTAAACCTCCATAATAAGCCTAATGAATTCGTCCGAGTCATTTGATCATCGTACGACAACTTAGTACATCTTACGACTCTTCATGCCACATTAGCAACTCGAAAAGAACGTTAGTATGATGTAGGTTGCCTTACACCTTCTAACAACATCTTACATCACCATACGAAACCTTAAACCTCCATAATAAGCCTAATGAATTCGTCCGAGTCATTTGATCATCGTACGACAACTTAGTACATCTTACGACTCTTCATGCCACATTAGCAACTCGAAAAGAACGTTAGTATGATGTAGGTTGCCTTACACCTCCTAACAACATCTTACATCACCATAGGAAACCTTAAACCTCCATAATAAGCCTAATGAATTCGTCCGAGTCATTTGATCATCGTACGAAAACTTAGTACATCTTACGACTCTTCATGCCACATTAGCAACTCGAAAAGATCGTTAGTATGATGTAGGTTGCCTTACACCTTCTAACAACATCTTACATCACCATACGAAACCTTAAACCTCCATAATAAGCCTAATGAATTCGTCCGAGTCATTTGATCATCGTACGAAAACTTAGTACATCTTACGACTCTTCATGCCACATTAGCAACTCGAAAAGAAAGTTAGTATGATGTAGGATGCCTTACAGCTCCTAAGAACACCTTACATCACCATACGAAACCTTAAACCTCCATATTAAGCCTAATGAATTCGTCCGAGTCATTTGATCATCGTACGCCAACTTAGTACATCTTACGACTCTTCATGCCACATTAACAACTCGAAAAGAACGTTAGTATAATGTAGGATGCCTTACAGCTCCTAAGAACACCTTACATCACCATACGAAACCTTAAACCTCCATATTAAGCCTAATGAATTCGTCTGAGTCATTTGATCATCGTACGACAACTTAGTACATCTTACGACTCTTCATGCCACATTAGCAACTCGAAAAGAACGTTAGTATGATGTAGGTTGCCTTACACCTTCTAACAACATCTTACATCACCATACGAAACCTTAAACCTCCATAATAAGCCTAATGAATTCGTCCGAGTCATTTGATCATCGTACGACAACTTAGTACATCTTACGACTCTTCATGCCACATTAGCAACTCGAAAAGAACGTTAGTATAATGTAGGATGCCTTACAGCTCCTAAGAACACCTTACATCACCATACGAAACCTTAAAACTCCGTAATAAGCCTAAGGAATTCGTCCGAGTCATTTGATCATCGTACGAAAACTTAGTACATCTTACGACTCTTCATGCCACATTAGCAACTCGAAAAGAACGTTAGTATGATGTAGGTTGCCTTACAGCTCCTAAGAACACCTTACATCACCATACGATACCTTAAACCTCCATAATAAGCCTAATGAATTCATCCAAGTCATTTGATCATCGTACGACAACTTAGTACATCTTACGACTCTTCATGCCACATTATCAACTCAAAAAGAACATTAGTTTAATGTAGGATGCCTTACAGCTCCTAAGAACACCTTACATCACCATACGAAACCTTAAACCTCCATAATAAGCCTAATGAATTCGTCCGAGTCATTTGATCATCGTACGAAAACTTAGTACATCTTACGACCCTTCATGCCACATTAGCAACTCGAAAAGAACGTTAGTATGATGTAGGTTGCCTTACACCTTCTAACAACATCTTACATCACCATACGAAACCTTAAACCTCCATAATAAGCCTAATGAATTCGTCCGAGTCATTTGATCATCGTACGACAACTTAGTACATCTTACGACTCTTCATGCCACATTAGTAACTCGAAAAGAACGTTAGTATAATGTAGGATGCCTTACAGCTCCTAAGAACACCTTACATCACCATACGAAACCTTAAACCTCCATAATAAGCTTAATGAATTCGTCCGAGTCATTTGATCATCGTACGACAACTTAGTACATCTTACGACTCTTCATGCCACATTAGCAACTCGAAAAGAACGTTAGTATGATGTAGGTTGCCTTACACCTTCTAACAACATCTTACATCACCATACGAAACCTTAAACCTCCATAATAAGCCTAATGAATTCGTCCGAGTCATTTGATCATCGTACGAAAACTTAGTACATCTTACGACTCTTCATGCCACATTAGCAACTCGAAAAGAACGTTAGTATGATGTAGGTTGCCTTACACCTTCTAACAACATCTTACATCACCATACGAAACCTTAAACCTCCATAATAAGCCTAATGAATTCGTCCGAGTCATTTGATCATCGTACGACAACTTAGTACATCTTACGACTCTTCATGCCACATTAGCAACTCGAAAAGAACGTTAGTATAATGTAGGATGCCTTACAGCTCCTAAGAACACCTTACATCACCATACGAAACCTTAAAACTCCATAATAAGCCTAATGAATTCGTCCGAGTCATTTGATCATCGTACGAAAACTTAGTACATCTTACGACTCTTCATGCCACATTAACAACTCGAAAAGAACGTTAGTATAATGTAGGATGCCTTACAGCTCCTAAGAACACCTTACATCACCATACGAAACCTTAAACCTCCATAATAAGCCTAATGAATTCATCCAAGTCATTTGATCATCGTACGACAACTTAGTACATCTTACGACTCTTCATGCCACATTAGCAACTCGAAAAGAACGTTAGTATGATGTAGGATGCCTTACAGCTCCTAAGAACACTTTACATCACCATACGAAACCTTAAACCTCCATAATAAGCCTAATGAATTCGTCCGAGTCATTTGATCATCGTACGACAACTTAGTACATCTTACGACTCTTCATGCCACATTAGCAACTCGAAAAGAACGTTAGTATAATGTAGGATGCCTTACAGCTCCTAAGAACACCTTACATCACCATACGAAACCTTAAAACTCCATAATAAGCCTAATGAATTCGTCCGAGTCATTTGATCATCGTACGCCAACTTAGTACATCTTACGACTCTTCATGCCACATTAACAACTCGAAAAGAACGTTAGTATAATGTAAGATGCCTTACAGCTCCTAAGAACACCTTACATCACCATACGAAACCTTAAACCTCCATAATAAGCCTAATGAATTCGTCCGCGTCATTTGATCATCGTACGACAACTTAGTACATCTTACGACTCTTCATGCCACATTAACAACTCGAAAAGAACATTAGTTTAATGTAGGATGCCTTACAGCTCCTAAAAACACCTTACATCACCATACGAAACCTTAAACCTCCATATTAAGCCTAATGAATTCGTCCGAGTCATTTGATCATCGTACGACAAGTTAGTACATCTTACGACTCTTCATGCCACATTAACAACTCGAAAAGAACGTTAGTATAATGTAGGATGCCTTACAGCTCCTAAGAACACCTTACATCACCATACGAAACCTTAAACCTCCATAATAAGCCTAATGAATTCATCCAAGTCATTTGATCATCGTACGACAACTTAGTACATCTTACGACTCTTCATGCCACATTAGCAACTCGAAAAGAACGTTAGTATGATGTAGGATGCCTTACAGCTCCTAAGAACACTTTACATCACCATACGAAACCTTAAACCTCCATAATAAGCCTAATGAATTCGTCCGAGTCATTTGATCATCGTACGACAACTTAGTACATCTTACGACTCTTCATGCCACATTAGCAACTCGAAAAGAACGTTAGTATAATGTAGGATGCCTTACAGCTCCTAAGAACACCTTACATCACCATACGAAACCTTAAAACTCCATAATAAGCCTAATGAATTCGTCCGAGTCATTTGATCATCGTACGCCAACTTAGTACATCTTACGACTCTTCATGCCACATTAACAACTCGAAAAGAACGTTAGTATAATGTAAGATGCCTTACAGCTCCTAAGAACACCTTACATCACCATACGAAACCTTAAACCTCCATAATAAGCCTAATGAATTCGTCCGCGTCATTTGATCATCGTACGACAACTTAGTACATCTTACGACTCTTCATGCCACATTAACAACTCGAAAAGAACATTAGTTTAATGTAGGATGCCTTACAGCTCCTAAAAACACCTTACATCACCATACGAAACCTTAAACCTCCATATTAAGCCTAATGAATTCGTCCGAGTCATTTGATCATCGTACGACAAGTTAGTACATCTTACGACTCTTCATGCCACATTAACAACTCGAAAAGAACGTTAGTATAATGTAGGATGCCTTACAGCTCCTAAGAACACCTTACATCACCATACGAAACCTTAAACCTCCATAATAAGCCTAATGAATTCATCCAAGTCATTTGATCATCGTACGACAACTTAGTAAATCTTACGACTCTTCATGCCACATTAGCAACTCGAAAAGAACATTAGTTAATGTAGGATGCCTTACAGCTCCTAAGAACACCTTACATCACCATACGAAACCTTAAACCTCCATAATAAGCCTAATGAATTCGTCCGAGTCATTTGATCATCGTACGACAACTTAGTACATCTTACGACTCTTCATGCCACATTAGCAACTCGAAAAGAACGTTAGTATAATGTAGGATGCCTTACAGCTCCTAAGAACACCTTACATCACCATACGAAACCTTAAAACTCCATACTAAGCCTAATGAATTCGTCCGAGTCATTTGATCATCGTACGACAACTTAGTACATCTTACGACTCTTCATGCCACATTAGCAACTCGAAAAGAACGTTAGTATGATGTAGGTTGCCTTACACCTTCTAACAACATCTTACATCACCATACGAAACCTTAAACCTCCATAATAAGCCTAATGAATTCGTCCGAGTCATTTGATCATCGTACGAAAACTTAGTACATCTTACGACTCTTCATGCCACATTAGCAACTCGAAAAGAACGTTAGTATGATGTAGGTTGCCTTACACCTTCTAACAACATCTTACATCACCATACGAAACCTTAAACCTCCATATTAAGCCTAATGAATTCGTCCGAGTCATTTGATCATCGTACGACAAGTTAGTACATCTTACGACTCTTCATGCCACATTAACAACTCGAAAAGAACGTTAGTATAATGTAGGATGCCTTACAGCTCCTAAGAACACCTTACATCACCATACGAAACCTTAAACCTCCATAATAAGCCTAATGAATTCGTCCGAGTCATTTGATCATCGTACGACAACTTAGTACATCTTACGACTCTTCATGCCACATTAGCAACTCGAAAAGAACGTTAGTATAATGTAGGATGCCTTACAGCTCCTAAAAACACCTTACATCACCATACGAAACCTTAAACCTCCATATTAAGCCTAATGAATTCGTCCGAGTCATTTGATCATCGTACGACAAGTTAGTACATCTTACGACTCTTCATGCCACATTAACAACTCGAAAAGAACATTAGTTTAATGTAGGATGCCTTACAGCTCCTAAGAACACCTTACATCACCATACGAAACCTTAAACCTCCATATTAAGCCTAATGAATTCGTCCGAGTCATTTGATCATCGTACGCCAACTTAGTACATCTTACGACTCTTCATGCCACATTAACAACTCGAAAAGAACGTTAGTATAATGTAGGATGCCTTACAGCTCCTAAGAACACCTTACATCACCATACGAAACCTTAAACCTCCATATTAAGCCTAATGAATTCGTCTGAGTCATTTGATCATCGTACGACAACTTAGTACATCTTACGACTCTTCATGCCACATTAGCAACTCGAAAAGAACGTTAGTATGATGTAGGTTGCCTTACACCTTCTAACAACATCTTACATCACCATACGAAACCTTAAACCTCCATAATAAGCCTAATGAATTCGTCCGAGTCATTTGATCATCGTACGACAACTTAGTACATCTTACGACTCTTCATGCCACATTAACAACTCGAAAAGAACGTTAGTATAATGTAAGATGCCTTACAGCTCCTAAGAACACCATACATCACCATACGAAACCTTAAACCTCCATAATAAGCCTAATGAATTCGTCCGCGTCATTTGATCATCGTACGACAACTTAGTACATCTTACGACTCTTCATGCCACATTAACAACTCGAAAAGAACATTAGTTTAATGTAGGATGCCTTACAGCTCCTAAAAACACCTTACATCACCATACGAAACCTTAAACCTCCATATTAAGCCTAATGAATTCGTCCGAGTCATTTGATCATCGTACGACAAGTTAGTACATCTTACGACTCTTCATGCCACATTAACAACTCGAAAAGAACGTTAGTATAATGTAGGATGCCTTACAGCTCCTAAGAACACCTTACATCACCATACGAAACCTTAAACCTCCATAATAAGCCTAATGAATTCGTCCGAGTCATTTGATCATCGTACGACAACTTAGTACATCTTACGACTCTTCATGCCACATTAGCAACTCGAAAAGAACGTTAGTATAATGTAGGATGCCTTACAGCTCCTAAGAACACCTTACATCACCATACGAAACCTTAAAACTCCATAATAAGCCTAATGAATTCGTCCGAGTCATTTGATCATCGTACGACAACTTAGTACATCTTACGACTCTTCATGCCACATTAGCAACTCGAAAAGAACGTTAGTATGATGTAGGATGCCTTACAGCTCCTAAGAACATCTTACATCACCATACGAAACCTTAAACCTCCATAATAAGCCTAATGAATTCGTCCGAGTCATTTGATCATCGTACGACAACTTAGTACATCTTACGACTCTTCATGCCACATTAGTAACTCGAAAAGAACGTTAGTATGATGTAGGATGCCTTACAGCTCCTAAGAACACTTTACATCACCATACGAAACCTTAAACCTCCATAATAAGCCTAATGAATTCGTCCGAGTCATTTGATCATCGTACGACAACTTAGTACATCTTACGACTCTTCATGCCACATTAGCAACTCGAAAAGAACGTTAGTATAATGTAGGATGCCTTACAGCTCCTAAGAACACCTTACATCACCATACGAAACCTTAAAACTCCATAATAAGCCTAATGAATTCGTCCGAGTCATTTGATCATCGTACGCCAACTTAGTACATCTTACGACTCTTCATGCCACATTAACAACTCGAAAAGAACGTTAGTATAATGTAAGATGCCTTACAGCTCCTAAGAACACCATACATCACCATACGAAACCTTAAACCTCCATAATAAGCCTAATGAATTCGTCCGCGTCATTTGATCATCGTACGACAACTTAGTACATCTTACGACTCTTCATGCCACATTAACAACTCGAAAAGAACATTAGTTTAATGTAGGATGCCTTACAGCTCCTAAAAACACCTTACATCACCATACGAAACCTTAAACCTCCATATTAAGCCTAATGAATTCGTCCGAGTCATTTGATCATCGTACGACAAGTTAGTACATCTTACGACTCTTCATGCCACATTAACAACTCGAAAAGAACGTTAGTATAATGTAGGATGCCTTACAGCTCCTAAGAACACCTTACATCACCATACGAAACCTTAAACCTCCATAATAAGCCTAATGAATTCGTCCGAGTCATTTGATCATCGTACGACAACTTAGTACATCTTACGACTCTTCATGCCACATTAACAACTCGAAAAGAACGTTAGTATAATGTAAGATGCCTTACAGCTCCTAAGAACACCTTACATCACCATACGAAACCTTAAACCTCCATAATAAGCCTAATGAATTCGTCCGCGTCATTTGATCATCGTACGACAACTTAGTACATCTTACGACTCTTCATGCCACATTAACAACTCGAAAAGAACATTAGTTTAATGTAGGATGCCTTACAGCTCCTAAAAACACCTTACATCACCATACGAAACCTTAAACCTCCATATTAAGCCTAATGAATTCGTCCGAGTCATTTGATCATCGTACGACAAGTTAGTACATCTTACGACTCTTCATGCCACATTAACAACTCGAAAAGAACGTTAGTATAATGTAGGATGCCTTACAGCTCCTAAGAACACCTTACATCACCATACGAAACCTTAAACCTCCATAATAAGCCTAATGAATTCATCCAAGTCATTTGATCATCGTACGACAACTTAGTAAATCTTACGACTCTTCATGCCACATTAGCAACTCGAAAAGAACATTAGTTAATGTAGGATGCCTTACAGCTCCTAAGAACACCTTACATCACCATACGAAACCTTAAACCTCCATAATAAGCCTAATGAATTCGTCCGAGTCATTTGATCATCGTACGACAACTTAGTACATCTTACGACTCTTCATGCCACATTAGCAACTCGAAAAGAACGTTAGTATAATGTAGGATGCCTTACAGCTCCTAAGAACACCTTACATCACCATACGAAACCTTAAAACTCCATACTAAGCCTAATGAATTCGTCCGAGTCATTTGATCATCGTACGACAACTTAGTACATCTTACGACTCTTCATGCCACATTAGCAACTCGAAAAGAACGTTAGTATGATGTAGGTTGCCTTACACCTTCTAACAACATCTTACATCACCATACGAAACCTTAAACCTCCATAATAAGCCTAATGAATTCGTCCGAGTCATTTGATCATCGTACGAAAACTTAGTACATCTTACGACTCTTCATGCCACATTAGCAACTCGAAAAGAACGTTAGTATGATGTAGGTTGCCTTACACCTTCTAACAACATCTTACATCACCATACGAAACCTTAAACCTCCATAATAAGCCTAATGAATTCGTCCGAGTCATTTGATCATCGTACGACAACTTAGTACATCTTACGACTCTTCATGCCACATTAGCAACTCGAAAAGAACGTTAGTATAATGTAGGATGCCTTACAGCTCCTAAGAACACCTTACATCACCATACGAAACCTTAAAACTCCATAATAAGCCTAATGAATTCGTCCGAGTCATTTGATCATCGTACGAAAACTTAGTACATCTTACGACTCTTCATGCCACATTAACAACTCGAAAAGAACGTTAGTATAATGTAGGATGCCTTACAGCTCCTAAGAACACCTTACATCACCATACGAAACCTTAAACCTCCATAATAAGCCTAATGAATTCATCCAAGTCATTTGATCATCGTACGACAACTTAGTACATCTTACGACTCTTCATGCCACATTAGCAACTCGAAAAGAACGTTAGTATGATGTAGGATGCCTTACAGCTCCTAAGAACACTTTACATCACCATACGAAACCTTAAACCTCCATAATAAGCCTAATGAATTCGTCCGAGTCATTTGATCATCGTACGACAACTTAGTACATCTTACGACTCTTCATGCCACATTAGCAACTCGAAAAGAACGTTAGTATAATGTAGGATGCCTTACAGCTCCTAAGAACACCTTACATCACCATACGAAACCTTAAAACTCCATAATAAGCCTAATGAATTCGTCCGAGTCATTTGATCATCGTACGCCAACTTAGTACATCTTACGACTCTTCATGCCACATTAACAACTCGAAAAGAACGTTAGTATAATGTAAGATGCCTTACAGCTCCTAAGAACACCTTACATCACCATACGAAACCTTAAACCTCCATAATAAGCCTAATGAATTCGTCCGCGTCATTTGATCATCGTACGACAACTTAGTACATCTTACGACTCTTCATGCCACATTAACAACTCGAAAAGAACATTAGTTTAATGTAGGATGCCTTACAGCTCCTAAAAACACCTTACATCACCATACGAAACCTTAAACCTCCATATTAAGCCTAATGAATTCGTCCGAGTCATTTGATCATCGTACGACAAGTTAGTACATCTTACGACTCTTCATGCCACATTAGCAACTCGAAAAGAACGTTAGTATAATGTAGGATGCCTTACAGCTCCTAAGAACACCTTACATCACCATACGAAACCTTAAACCTCCATAATAAGCCTAATGAATTCATCCAAGTCATTTGATCATCGTACGACAACTTAGTACATCTTACGACTCTTCATGCCACATTAGCAACTCGAAAAGAACGTTAGTATGATGTAGGATGCCTTACAGCTCCTAAGAACACTTTACATCACCATACGAAACCTTAAACCTCCATAATAAGCCTAATGAATTCGTCCGAGTCATTTGATCATCGTACGACAACTTAGTACATCTTACGACTCTTCATGCCACATTAGCAACTCGAAAAGAACGTTAGTATAATGTAGGATGCCTTACAGCTCCTAAGAACACCTTACATCACCATACGAAACCTTAAAACTCCATAATAAGACTAATGAATTCGTCCGAGTCATTTGATCATCGTACGCCAACTTAGTACATCTTACGACTCTTCATGCCACATTAACAACTCGAAAAGAACGTTAGTATAATGTAAGATGCCTTACAGCTCCTAAGAACACCATACATCACCATACGAAACCTTAAACCTCCATAATAAGCCTAATGAATTCGTCCGCGTCATTTGATCATCGTACGACAACTTAGTACATCTTACGACTCTTCATGCCACATTAACAACTCGAAAAGAACATTAGTTTAATGTAGGATGCCTTACAGCTCCTAAAAACACCTTACATCACCATACGAAACCTTAAACCTCCATATTAAGCCTAATGAATTCGTCCGAGTCATTTGATCATCGTACGACAAGTTAGTACATCTTACGACTCTTCATGCCACATTAACAACTCGAAAAGAACGTTAGTATAATGTAGGATGCCTTACAGCTCCTAAGAACACCTTACATCACCATACGAAACCTTAAACCTCCATAATAAGCCTAATGAATTCGTCCGAGTCATTTGATCATCGTACGACAACTTAGTACATCTTACGACTCTTCATGCCACATTAGCAACTCGAAAAGAACGTTAGTATAATGTAGGATGCCTTACAGCTCCTAAGAACACCTTACATCACCATACGAAACCTTAAAACTCCATAATAAGCCTAATGAATTCGTCCGAGTCATTTGATCATCGTACGACAACTTAGTACATCTTACGACTCTTCATGCCACATTAGCAACTCGAAAAGAACGTTAGTATGATGTAGGATGCCTTACAGCTCCTAAGAACATCTTACATCACCATACGAAACCTTAAACCTCCATAATAAGCCTAATGAATTCGTCCGAGTCATTTGATCATCGTACGACAACTTAGTACATCTTACGACTCTTCATGCCACATTAGCAACTCGAAAAGAACGTTAGTATGATGTAGGTTGCCTTACACCTTCTAACAACATCTTACATCACCATACGAAACCTTAAACCTCCATAATAAGCCTAATGAATTCGTCCGAGTCATTTGATCATCGTACGACAACTTAGTACATCTTACGACTCTTCATGCCACATTAGCAACTCGAAAAGAACGTTAGTATGATGTAGGTTGCCTTACACCTTCTAACAACATCTTACATCACCATACGAAACCTTAAACCTCCATAATAAGCCTAATGAATTCGTCCGAGTCATTTGATCATCGTACGACAACTTAGTACATCTTACGACTCTTCATGCCACATTAGCAACTCGAAAAGAACGTTAGTATGATGTAGGTTGCCTTACACCTCCTAACAACATCTTACATCACCATAGGAAACCTTAAACCTCCATAATAAGCCTAATGAATTCGTCCGAGTCATTTGATCATCGTACGACAACTTAGTACATCTTACGACTCTTCATGCCACATTAGCAACTCGAAAAGAACGTTAGTATGATGTAGGTTGCCTTACACCTTCTAACAACATCTTACATCACCATACGAAACCTTAAACCTCCATAATAAGCCTAATGAATTCGTCCGAGTCATTTGATCATCGTACGACAACTTAGTACATCTTACGACTCTTCATGCCACATTAGCAACTCGAAAAGAACGTTAGTATGATGTAGGTTGCCTTACACCTTCTAACAACATCTTACATCACCATACGAAACCTTAAACCTCCATAATAAGCCTAATGAATTCGTCCGAGTCATTTGATCATCGTACGAAAACTTAGTACATCTTACGACTCTTCATGCCACATTAGCAACTCGAAAAGAAAGTTAGTATGATGTAGGATGCCTTACAGCTCCTAAGAACACCTTACATCACCATACGAAACCTTAAACCTCCATATTAAGCCTAATGAATTCGTCCGAGTCATTTGATCATCGTACGCCAACTTAGTACATCTTACGACTCTTCATGCCACATTAACAACTCGAAAAGAACGTTAGTATAATGTAGGATGCCTTACAGCTCCTAAGAACACCTTACATCACCATACGAAACCTTAAACCTCCATATTAAGCCTAATGAATTCGTCTGAGTCATTTGATCATCGTACGACAACTTAGTACATCTTACGACTCTTCATGCCACATTAGCAACTCGAAAAGAACGTTAGTATGATGTAGGTTGCCTTACACCTTCTAACAACATCTTACATCACCATACGAAACCTTAAACCTCCATAATAAGCCTAATGAATTCGTCCGAGTCATTTGATCATCGTACGACAACTTAGTACATCTTACGACTCTTCATGCCACATTAGCAACTCGAAAAGAACGTTAGTATGATGTAGGTTGCCTTACACCTTCTAACAACATCTTACATCACCATACGAAACCTTAAACCTCCATAATAAGCCTAATGAATTCGTCCGAGTCATTTGATCATCGTACGACAACTTAGTACATCTTACGACTCTTCATGCCACATTAGCAACTCGAAAAGAACATTAGTTTAATGTAGGATGCCTTACAGCTCCTAAAAACACCTTACATCACCATACGAAACCTTAAACCTCCATAATAAGCCTAATGAATTCGTCCGAGTCATTTGATCATCGTACGACAACTTAGTACATCTTACGACTCTTCATGCCACATTAGCAACTCGAAAAGAACGTTAGTATGATGTAGGTTGCCTTACACCTTCTAACAACATCTTACATCACCATACGAAACCTTAAACCTCCATAATAAGCCTAATGAATTCGTCCGAGTCATTTGATCATCGTACGACAACTTAGTACATCTTACGACTCTTCATGCCACATTAGCAACTCGAAAAGAACGTTAGTATGATGTAGGTTGCCTTACACCTTCTAACAACATCTTACATCACCATACGAAACCTTAAACCTCCATAATAAGCCTAATGAATTCGTCCGAGTCATTTGATCATCGTACGAAAACTTAGTACATCTTACGACTCTTCATGCCACATTAGCAACTCGAAAAGAAAGTTAGTATGATGTAGGATGCCTTACAGCTCCTAAGAACACCTTACATCACCATACGAAACCTTAAACCTCCATATTAAGCCTAATGAATTCGTCCGAGTCATTTGATCATCGTACGCCAACTTAGTACATCTTACGACTCTTCATGCCACATTAACAACTCGAAAAGAACGTTAGTATAATGTAGGATGCCTTACAGCTCCTAAGAACACCTTACATCACCATACGAAACCTTAAACCTCCATATTAAGCCTAATGAATTCGTCTGAGTCATTTGATCATCGTACGACAACTTAGTACATCTTACGACTCTTCATGCCACATTAGCAACTCGAAAAGAACGTTAGTATGATGTAGGTTGCCTTACACCTTCTAACAACATCTTACATCACCATACGAAACCTTAAACCTCCATAATAAGCCTAATGAATTCGTCCGAGTCATTTGATCATCGTACGACAACTTAGTACATCTTACGACTCTTCATGCCACATTAGCAACTCGAAAAGAACGTTAGTATAATGTAAGATGCCTTACAGCTCCTAAGAACACCATACATCACCATACGAAACCTTAAACCTCCATAATAAGCCTAATGAATTCGTCCGCGTCATTTGATCATCGTACGACAACTTAGTACATCTTACGACTCTTCATGCCACATTAACAACTCGAAAAGAACATTAGTTTAATGTAGGATGCCTTACAGCTCCTAAAAACACCTTACATCACCATACGAAACCTTAAACCTCCATATTAAGCCTAATGAATTCGTCCGAGTCATTTGATCATCGTACGACAAGTTAGTACATCTTACGACTCTTCATGCCACATTAACAACTCGAAAAGAACGTTAGTATAATGTAGGATGCCTTACAGCTCCTAAGAACACCTTACATCACCATACGAAACCTTAAACCTCCATAATAAGCCTAATGAATTCGTCCGAGTCATTTGATCATCGTACGACAACTTAGTACATCTTACGACCCTTCATGCCACATTAGCAACTCGAAAAGAACGTTAGTATAATGTAGGATGCCTTACACCTTCTAACAACATCTTACATCACCATACGAAACCTTAAACCTCCATAATAAGCCTAATGAATTCGTCCGAGTCATTTGATCATCGTACGACAACTTAGTACATCTTACGACTCTTCATGCCACATTAGTAACTCGAAAAGAACGTTAGTATAATGTAGGATGCCTTACAGCTCCTAAGAACACCTTACATCACCATACGAAACCTTAAACCTCCATAATAAGCCTAATGAATTCGTCCGAGTCATTTGATCATCGTACGACAACTTAGTACATCTTACGACTCTTCATGCCACATTAGCAACTCGAAAAGAACGTTAGTATAATGTAGGATGCCTTACAGCTCCTAAAAACACCTTACATCACCATACGAAACCTTAAACCTCCATATTAAGCCTAATGAATTCGTCCGAGTCATTTGATCATCGTACGACAAGTTAGTACATCTTACGACTCTTCATGCCACATTAACAACTCGAAAAGAACATTAGTTTAATGTAGGATGCCTTACAGCTCCTAAGAACACCTTACATCACCATACGAAACCTTAAACCTCCATAATAAGCCTAATGAATTCGTCCGAGTCATTTGATCATCGTACGACAACTTAGTACATCTTACGACTCTTCATGCCACATTAGCAACTCGAAAAGAACGTTAGTATAATGTAGGATGCCTTACAGCTCCTAAGAACACCTTACATCACCATACGAAACCTTAAAACTCCATAATAAGCCTAATGAATTCGTCCGAGTCATTTGATCATCGTACGAAAACTTAGTACATCTTACGACTCTTCATGCCACATTAACAACTCGAAAAGAACGTTAGTATAATGTAGGATGCCTTACAGCTCCTAAGAACACCTTACATCACCATACGAAACCTTAAACCTCCATAATAAGCCTAATGAATTCATCCAAGTCATTTGATCATCGTACGACAACTTAGTACATCTTACGACTCTTCATGCCACATTAGCAACTCGAAAAGAACGTTAGTATGATGTAGGATGCCTTACAGCTCCTAAGAACACTTTACATCACCATACGAAACCTTAAACCTCCATAATAAGCCTAATGAATTCGTCCGAGTCATTTGATCATCGTACGACAACTTAGTACATCTTACGACTCTTCATGCCACATTAGCAACTCGAAAAGAACGTTAGTATAATGTAGGATGCCTTACAGCTCCTAAGAACACCTTACATCACCATACGAAACCTTAAAACTCCATAATAAGCCTAATGAATTCGTCCGAGTCATTTGATCATCGTACGCCAACTTAGTACATCTTACGACTCTTCATGCCACATTAACAACTCGAAAAGAACGTTAGTATAATGTAAGATGCCTTACAGCTCCTAAGAACACCTTACATCACCATACGAAACCTTAAACCTCCATAATAAGCCTAATGAATTCGTCCGCGTCATTTGATCATCGTACGACAACTTAGTACATCTTACGACTCTTCATGCCACATTAACAACTCGAAAAGAACATTAGTTTAATGTAGGATGCCTTACAGCTCCTAAAAACACCTTACATCACCATACGAAACCTTAAACCTCCATATTAAGCCTAATGAATTCGTCCGAGTCATTTGATCATCGTACGACAAGTTAGTACATCTTACGACTCTTCATGCCACATTAACAACTCGAAAAGAACGTTAGTATAATGTAGGATGCCTTACAGCTCCTAAGAACACCTTACATCACCATACGAAACCTTAAACCTCCATAATAAGCCTAATGAATTCATCCAAGTCATTTGATCATCGTACGACAACTTAGTACATCTTACGACTCTTCATGCCACATTAGCAACTCGAAAAGAACGTTAGTATGATGTAGGATGCCTTACAGCTCCTAAGAACACTTTACATCACCATACGAAACCTTAAACCTCCATAATAAGCCTAATGAATTCGTCCGAGTCATTTGATCATCGTACGACAACTTAGTACATCTTACGACTCTTCATGCCACATTAGCAACTCGAAAAGAACGTTAGTATAATGTAGGATGCCTTACAGCTCCTAAGAACACCTTACATCACCATACGAAACCTTAAAACTCCATAATAAGCCTAATGAATTCGTCCGAGTCATTTGATCATCGTACGCCAACTTAGTACATCTTACGACTCTTCATGCCACATTAACAACTCGAAAAGAACGTTAGTATAATGTAAGATGCCTTACAGCTCCTAAGAACACCTTACATCACCATACGAAACCTTAAACCTCCATAATAAGCCTAATGAATTCGTCCGCGTCATTTGATCATCGTACGACAACTTAGTACATCTTACGACTCTTCATGCCACATTAACAACTCGAAAAGAACATTAGTTTAATGTAGGATGCCTTACAGCTCCTAAAAACACCTTACATCACCATACGAAACCTTAAACCTCCATATTAAGCCTAATGAATTCGTCCGAGTCATTTGATCATCGTACGACAAGTTAGTACATCTTACGACTCTTCATGCCACATTAACAACTCGAAAAGAACGTTAGTATAATGTAGGATGCCTTACAGCTCCTAAGAACACCTTACATCACCATACGAAACCTTAAACCTCCATAATAAGCCTAATGAATTCGTCCGAGTCATTTGATCATCGTACGACAACTTAGTACATCTTACGACTCTTCATGCCACATTAGCAACTCGAAAAGAACGTTAGTATAATGTAGGATGCCTTACAGCTCCTAAGAACACCTTACATCACCATACGAAACCTTAAAACTCCATAATAAGCCTAATGAATTCGTCCGAGTCATTTGATCATCGTACGACAACTTAGTACATCTTACGACTCTTCATGCCACATTAGCAACTCGAAAAGAACGTTAGTATGATGTAGGATGCCTTACAGCTCCTAAGAACATCTTACATCACCATACGAAACCTTAAACCTCCATAATAAGCCTAATGAATTCGTCCGAGTCATTTGATCATCGTACGACAACTTAGTACATCTTACGACTCTTCATCCCACATTAGTAACTCGAAAAGAACGTTAGTATGATGTAGGATGCCTTACAGCTCCTAAGAACACTTTACATCACCATACGAAACCTTAAACCTCCATAATAAGCCTAATGAATTCGTCCGAGTCATTTGATCATCGTACGACAACTTAGTACATCTTACGACTCTTCATGCCACATTAGCAACTCGAAAAGAACGTTAGTATAATGTAGGATGCCTTACAGCTCCTAAGAACACCTTACATCACCATACGAAACCTTAAAACTCCATAATAAGCCTAATGAATTCGTCCGAGTCATTTGATCATCGTACGCCAACTTAGTACATCTTACGACTCTTCATGCCACATTAACAACTCGAAAAGAACGTTAGTATAATGTAAGATGCCTTACAGCTCCTAAGAACACCATACATCACCATACGAAACCTTAAACCTCCATAATAAGCCTAATGAATTCGTCCGCGTCATTTGATCATCGTACGACAACTTAGTACATCTTACGACTCTTCATGCCACATTAACAACTCGAAAAGAACATTAGTTTAATGTAGGATGCCTTACAGCTCCTAAAAACACCTTACATCACCATACGAAACCTTAAACCTCCATATTAAGCCTAATGAATTCGTCCGAGTCATTTGATCATCGTACGACAAGTTAGTACATCTTACGACTCTTCATGCCACATTAACAACTCGAAAAGAACGTTAGTATAATGTAGGATGCCTTACAGCTCCTAAGAACACCTTACATCACCATACGAAACCTTAAACCTCCATAATAAGCCTAATGAATTCGTCCGAGTCATTTGATCATCGTACGACAACTTAGTACATCTTACGACTCTTCATGCCACATTAGCAACTCCAAAAGAACGTTAGTATAATGTAGGATGCCTTACAGCTCCTAAGAACACCTTACATCACCATACGAAACCTTAAAACTCCATAATAAACCTAATGAATTCGTCCGAGTCATTTGATCATCGTACGACAACTTAGTACATCTTACGACTCTTCATGCCACATTAGCAACTCGAAAAGAACGTTAGTATGATGTAGGATGCCTTACAGCTCCTAAGAACATCTTACATCACCATACGAAACCTTAAACCTCCATAATAAGCCTAATGAATTCGTCCGAGTCATTTGATCATCGTACGACAACTTAGTACATCTTACGACTCTTCATGCCACATTAGCAACTCGAAAAGAACGTTAGTATGATGTAGGTTGCCTTACACCTTCTAACAACATCTTACATCACCATACGAAACCTTAAACCTCCATAATAAGCCTAATGAATTCGTCCGAGTCATTTGATCATCGTACGACAACTTAGTACATCTTACGACTCTTCATGCCACATTAGCAACTCGAAAAGAACGTTAGTATGATGTAGGTTGCCTTACACCTTCTAACAACATCTTACATCACCATACGAAACCTTAAACCTCCATAATAAGCCTAATGAATTCGTCCGAGTCATTTGATCATCGTACGACAACTTAGTACATCTTACGACTCTTCATGCCACATTAGCAACTCGAAAAGAACGTTAGTATGATGTAGGTTGCCTTACACCTCCTAACAACATCTTACATCACCATAGGAAACCTTAAACCTCCATAATAAGCCTAATGAATTCGTCCGAGTCATTTGATCATCGTACGACAACTTAGTACATCTTACGACTCTTCATGCCACATTAGCAACTCGAAAAGAACGTTAGTATGATGTAGGTTGCCTTACACCTTCTAACAACATCTTACATCACCATACGAAACCTTAAACCTCCATAATAAGCCTAATGAATTCGTCCGAGTCATTTGATCATCGTACGACAACTTAGTACATCTTACGACTCTTCATGCCACATTAGCAACTCGAAAAGAACGTTAGTATGATGTAGGTTGCCTTACACCTTCTAACAACATCTTACATCACCATACGAAACCTTAAACCTCCATAATAAGCCTAATGAATTCGTCCGAGTCATTTGATCATCGTACGAAAACTTAGTACATCTTACGACTCTTCATGCCACATTAGCAACTCGAAAAGAAAGTTAGTATGATGTAGGATGCCTTACAGCTCCTAAGAACACCTTACATCACCATACGAAACCTTAAACCTCCATATTAAGCCTAATGAATTCGTCCGAGTCATTTGATCATCGTACGCCAACTTAGTACATCTTACGACTCTTCATGCCACATTAACAACTCGAAAAGAACGTTAGTATAATGTAGGATGCCTTACAGCTCCTAAGAACACCTTACATCACCATACGAAACCTTAAACCTCCATATTAAGCCTAATGAATTCGTCTGAGTCATTTGATCATCGTACGACAACTTAGTACATCTTACGACTCTTCATGCCACATTAGCAACTCGAAAAGAACGTTAGTATGATGTAGGTTGCCTTACACCTTCTAACAACATCTTACATCACCATACGAAACCTTAAACCTCCATAATAAGCCTAATGAATTCGTCCGAGTCATTTGATCATCGTACGACAACTTAGTACATCTTACGACTCTTCATGCCACATTAGCAACTCGAAAAGAACGTTAGTATGATGTAGGTTGCCTTACACCTTCTAACAACATCTTACATCACCATACGAAACCTTAAACCTCCATAATAAGCCTAATGAATTCGTCCGAGTCATTTGATCATCGTACGACAACTTAGTACATCTTACGACTCTTCATGCCACATTAGCAACTCGAAAAGAACGTTAGTATGATGTAGGTTGCCTTACACCTCCTAACAACATCTTACATCACCATAGGAAACCTTAAACCTCCATAATAAGCCTAATGAATTCGTCCGAGTCATTTGATCATCGTACGACAACTTAGTACATCTTACGACTCTTCATGCCACATTAGCAACTCGAAAAGAACGTTAGTATGATGTAGGTTGCCTTACACCTTCTAACAACATCTTACATCACCATACGAAACCTTAAACCTCCATAATAAGCCTAATGAATTCGTCCGAGTCATTTGATCATCGTACGACAACTTAGTACATCTTACGACTCTTCATGCCACATTAGCAACTCGAAAAGAACGTTAGTATGATGTAGGTTGCCTTACACCTTCTAACAACATCTTACATCACCATACGAAACCTTAAACCTCCATAATAAGCCTAATGAATTCGTCCGAGTCATTTGATCATCGTACGAAAACTTAGTACATCTTACGACTCTTCATGCCACATTAGCAACTCGAAAAGAAAGTTAGTATGATGTAGGATGCCTTACAGCTCCTAAGAACACCTTACATCACCATACGAAACCTTAAACCTCCATATTAAGCCTAATGAATTCGTCCGAGTCATTTGATCATCGTACGCCAACTTAGTACATCTTACGACTCTTCATGCCACATTAACAACTCGAAAAGAACGTTAGTATAATGTAGGATGCCTTACAGCTCCTAAGAACACCTTACATCACCATACGAAACCTTAAACCTCCATATTAAGCCTAATGAATTCGTCTGAGTCATTTGATCATCGTACGACAACTTAGTACATCTTACGACTCTTCATGCCACATTAGCAACTCGAAAAGAACGTTAGTATGATGTAGGTTGCCTTACACCTTCTAACAACATCTTACATCACCATACGAAACCTTAAACCTCCATAATAAGCCTAATGAATTCGTCCGAGTCATTTGATCATCGTACGACAACTTAGTACATCTTACGACTCTTCATGCCACATTAGCAACTCGAAAAGAACGTTAGTATAATGTAGGATGCCTTACAGCTCCTAAGAACACCTTACATCACCATACGAAACCTTAAAACTCCGTAATAAGCCTAAGGAATTCGTCCGAGTCATTTGATCATCGTACGAAAACTTAGTACATCTTACGACTCTTCATGCCACATTAGCAACTCGAAAAGAACGTTAGTATGATGTAGGTTGCCTTACAGCTCCTAAGAACACCTTACATCACCATACGATACCTTAAACCTCCATAATAAGCCTAATGAATTCATCCAAGTCATTTGATCATCGTACGACAACTTAGTACATCTTACGACTCTTCATGCCACATTATCAACTCAAAAAGAACATTAGTTTAATGTAGGATGCCTTACAGCTCCTAAGAACACCTTACATCACCATACGAAACCTTAAACCTCCATAATAAGCCTAATGAATTCGTCCGAGTCATTTGATCATCGTACGAAAACTTAGTACATCTTACGACCCTTCATGCCACATTAGCAACTCGAAAAGAACGTTAGTATGATGTAGGTTGCCTTACACCTTCTAACAACATCTTACATCACCATACGAAACCTTAAACCTCCATAATAAGCCTAATGAATTCGTCCGAGTCATTTGATCATCGTACGACAACTTAGTACATCTTACGACTCTTCATGCCACATTAGTAACTCGAAAAGAACGTTAGTATAATGTAGGATGCCTTACAGCTCCTAAGAACACCTTACATCACCATACGAAACCTTAAACCTCCATAATAAGCTTAATGAATTCGTCCGAGTCATTTGATCATCGTACGACAACTTAGTACATCTTACGACTCTTCATGCCACATTAGCAACTCGAAAAGAACGTTAGTATGATGTAGGTTGCCTTACACCTTCTAACAACATCTTACATCACCATACGAAACCTTAAACCTCCATAATAAGCCTAATGAATTCGTCCGAGTCATTTGATCATCGTACGAAAACTTAGTACATCTTACGACTCTTCATGCCACATTAGCAACTCGAAAAGAACGTTAGTATGATGTAGGTTGCCTTACACCTTCTAACAACATCTTACATCACCATACGAAACCTTAAACCTCCATAATAAGCCTAATGAATTCGTCCGAGTCATTTGATCATCGTACGACAACTTAGTACATCTTACGACTCTTCATGCCACATTAGCAACTCGAAAAGAACGTTAGTATAATGTAGGATGCCTTACAGCTCCTAAGAACACCTTACATCACCATACGAAACCTTAAAACTCCATAATAAGCCTAATGAATTCGTCCGAGTCATTTGATCATCGTACGAAAACTTAGTACATCTTACGACTCTTCATGCCACATTAACAACTCGAAAAGAACGTTAGTATAATGTAGGATGCCTTACAGCTCCTAAGAACACCTTACATCACCATACGAAACCTTAAACCTCCATAATAAGCCTAATGAATTCATCCAAGTCATTTGATCATCGTACGACAACTTAGTACATCTTACGACTCTTCATGCCACATTAGCAACTCGAAAAGAACGTTAGTATGATGTAGGATGCCTTACAGCTCCTAAGAACACTTTACATCACCATACGAAACCTTAAACCTCCATAATAAGCCTAATGAATTCGTCCGAGTCATTTGATCATCGTACGACAACTTAGTACATCTTACGACTCTTCATGCCACATTAGCAACTCGAAAAGAACGTTAGTATAATGTAGGATGCCTTACAGCTCCTAAGAACACCTTACATCACCATACGAAACCTTAAAACTCCATAATAAGCCTAATGAATTCGTCCGAGTCATTTGATCATCGTACGCCAACTTAGTACATCTTACGACTCTTCATGCCACATTAACAACTCGAAAAGAACGTTAGTATAATGTAAGATGCCTTACAGCTCCTAAGAACACCTTACATCACCATACGAAACCTTAAACCTCCATAATAAGCCTAATGAATTCGTCCGCGTCATTTGATCATCGTACGACAACTTAGTACATCTTACGACTCTTCATGCCACATTAACAACTCGAAAAGAACATTAGTTTAATGTAGGATGCCTTACAGCTCCTAAAAACACCTTACATCACCATACGAAACCTTAAACCTCCATATTAAGCCTAATGAATTCGTCCGAGTCATTTGATCATCGTACGACAAGTTAGTACATCTTACGACTCTTCATGCCACATTAACAACTCGAAAAGAACGTTAGTATAATGTAGGATGCCTTACAGCTCCTAAGAACACCTTACATCACCATACGAAACCTTAAACCTCCATAATAAGCCTAATGAATTCATCCAAGTCATTTGATCATCGTACGACAACTTAGTACATCTTACGACTCTTCATGCCACATTAGCAACTCGAAAAGAACGTTAGTATGATGTAGGATGCCTTACAGCTCCTAAGAACACTTTACATCACCATACGAAACCTTAAACCTCCATAATAAGCCTAATGAATTCGTCCGAGTCATTTGATCATCGTACGACAACTTAGTACATCTTACGACTCTTCATGCCACATTAGCAACTCGAAAAGAACGTTAGTATAATGTAGGATGCCTTACAGCTCCTAAGAACACCTTACATCACCATACGAAACCTTAAAACTCCATAATAAGCCTAATGAATTCGTCCGAGTCATTTGATCATCGTACGCCAACTTAGTACATCTTACGACTCTTCATGCCACATTAACAACTCGAAAAGAACGTTAGTATAATGTAAGATGCCTTACAGCTCCTAAGAACACCTTACATCACCATACGAAACCTTAAACCTCCATAATAAGCCTAATGAATTCGTCCGCGTCATTTGATCATCGTACGACAACTTAGTACATCTTACGACTCTTCATGCCACATTAACAACTCGAAAAGAACATTAGTTTAATGTAGGATGCCTTACAGCTCCTAAAAACACCTTACATCACCATACGAAACCTTAAACCTCCATATTAAGCCTAATGAATTCGTCCGAGTCATTTGATCATCGTACGACAAGTTAGTACATCTTACGACTCTTCATGCCACATTAACAACTCGAAAAGAACGTTAGTATAATGTAGGATGCCTTACAGCTCCTAAGAACACCTTACATCACCATACGAAACCTTAAACCTCCATAATAAGCCTAATGAATTCATCCAAGTCATTTGATCATCGTACGACAACTTAGTAAATCTTACGACTCTTCATGCCACATTAGCAACTCGAAAAGAACATTAGTTAATGTAGGATGCCTTACAGCTCTTAAGAACACCTTACATCACCATACGAAACCTTAAACCTCCATAATAAGCCTAATGAATTCGTCCGAGTCATTTGATCATCGTACGACAACTTAGTACATCTTACGACTCTTCATGCCACATTAGCAACTCGAAAAGAACGTTAGTATAATGTAGGATGCCTTACAGCTCCTAAGAACACCTTACATCACCATACGAAACCTTAAAACTCCATACTAAGCCTAATGAATTCGTCCGAGTCATTTGATCATCGTACGACAACTTAGTACATCTTACGACTCTTCATGCCACATTAGCAACTCGAAAAGAACGTTAGTATGATGTAGGATGCCTTACAGCTCCTAAGAACATCTTACATCACCATACGAAACCTTAAACCTCCATAATAAGCCTAATGAATTCGTCCGAGTCATTTGATCATCGTACGACAACTTAGTACATCTTACGACTCTTCATGCCACATTAGCAACTCGAAAAGAACGTTAGTATGATGTAGGTTGCCTTACACCTTCTAACAACATCTTACATCACCATACGAAACCTTAAACCTCCATAATAAGCCTAATGAATTCGTCCGAGTCATTTGATCATCGTACGACAACTTAGTACATCTTACGACTCTTCATGCCACATTAGCAACTCGAAAAGAACGTTAGTATGATGTAGGTTGCCTTACACCTTCTAACAACATCTTACATCACCATACGAAACCTTAAACCTCCATAATAAGCCTAATGAATTCGTCCGAGTCATTTGATCATCGTACGACAACTTAGTACATCTTACGACTCTTCATGCCACATTAGCAACTCGAAAAGAACGTTAGTATGATGTAGGTTGCCTTACACCTCCTAACAACATCTTACATCACCATAGGAAACCTTAAACCTTCATAATAAGCCTAATGAATTCGTCCGAGTCATTTGATCATCGTACGAAAACTTAGTACATCTTACGACTCTTCATGCCACATTAGCAACTCGAAAAGATCGTTAGTATGATGTAGGTTGCCTTACACCTTCTAACAACATCTTACATCACCATACGAAACCTTAAACCTCCATAATAAGCCTAATGAATTCGTCCGAGTCATTTGATCATCGTACGAAAACTTAGTACATCTTACGACTCTTCATGCCACATTAGCAACTCGAAAAGAAAGTTAGTATGATGTAGGATGCCTTACAGCTCCTAAGAACACCTTACATCACCATACGAAACCTTAAACCTCCATATTAAGCCTAATGAATTCGTCCGAGTCATTTGATCATCGTACGCCAACTTAGTACATCTTACGACTCTTCATGCCACATTAACAACTCGAAAAGAACGTTAGTATAATGTAGGATGCCTTACAGCTCCTAAGAACACCTTACATCACCATACGAAACCTTAAACCTCCATATTAAGCCTAATGAATTCGTCTGAGTCATTTGATCATCGTACGACAACTTAGTACATCTTACGACTCTTCATGCCACATTAGCAACTCGAAAAGAACGTTAGTATGATGTAGGTTGCCTTACACCTTCTAACAACATCTTACATCACCATACGAAACCTTAAACCTCCATAATAAGCCTAATGAATTCGTCCGAGTCATTTGATCATCGTACGACAACTTAGTACATCTTACGACTCTTCATGCCACATTAGCAACTCGAAAAGAACGTTAGTATAATGTAGGATGCCTTACAGCTCCTAAGAACACCTTACATCACCATACGAAACCTTAAAACTCCATAATAAGCCTAAGGAATTCGTCCGAGTCATTTGATCATCGTACGAAAACTTAGTACATCTTACGACTCTTCATGCCACATTAGCAACTCGAAAAGAACGTTAGTATGATGTAGGTTGCCTTACAGCTCCTAAGAACACCTTACATCACCATACGATACCTTAAACCTCCATAATAAGCCTAATGAATTCATCCAAGTCATTTGATCATCGTACGACAACTTAGTACATCTTACGACTCTTCATGCCACATTAGCAACTCAAAAAGAACATTAGTTTAATGTAGGATGCCTTACAGCTCCTAAGAACACCTTACATCACCATACGAAACCTTAAACCTCCATAATAAGCCTAATGAATTCGTCCGAGTCATTTGATCATCGTACGAAAACTTAGTACATCTTACGACTCTTCATGCCACATTAGCAACTCGAAAAGAACGTTAGTATGATGTAGGTTGCCTTACACCTTCTAACAACATCTTACATCACCATACGAAACCTTAAACCTCCATAATAAGCCTAATGAATTCGTCCGAGTCATTTGATCATCGTACGACAACTTAGTACATCTTACGACTCTTCATGCCACATTAGTAACTCGAAAAGAACGTTAGTATAATGTAGGATGCCTTACAGCTCCTAAGAACACCTTACATCACCATACGAAACCTTAAACCTCCATAATAAGCCTAATGAATTCGTCCGAGTCATTTGATCATCGTACGACAACTTAGTACATCTTACGACTCTTCATGCCACATTAGCAACTCGAAAAGAACGTTAGTATGATGTAGGTTGCCTTACACCTTCTAACAACATCTTACATCACCATACGAAACCTTAAACCTCCATAATAAGCCTAATGAATTCGTCCGAGTCATTTGATCATCGTACGACAACTTAGTACATCTTACGACTCTTCATGCCACATTAGCAACTCGAAAAGAACGTTAGTATAATGTAGGATGCCTTACAGCTCCTAAGAACACCTTACATCACCATACGAAACCTTAAAACTCCATAATAAGCCTAATGAATTCGTCCGAGTCATTTGATCATCGTACGAAAACTTAGTACATCTTACGACTCTTCATGCCACATTAACAACTCGAAAAGAACGTTAGTATAATGTAGGATGCCTTACAGCTCCTAAGAACACCTTACATCACCATACGAAACCTTAAACCTCCATAATAAGCCTAATGAATTCATCCAAGTCATTTGATCATCGTACGACAACTTAGTACATCTTACGACTCTTCATGCCACATTAGCAACTCGAAAAGAACGTTAGTATGATGTAGGATGCCTTACAGCTCCTAAGAACACTTTACATCACCATACGAAACCTTAAACCTCCATAATAAGCCTAATGAATTCGTCCGAGTCATTTGATCATCGTACGACAACTTAGTACATCTTACGACTCTTCATGCCACATTAGCAACTCGAAAAGAACGTTAGTATAATGTAGGATGCCTTACAGCTCCTAAGAACACCTTACATCACCATACGAAACCTTAAAACTCCATAATAAGCCTAATGAATTCGTCCGAGTCATTTGATCATCGTACGCCAACTTAGTACATCTTACGACTCTTCATGCCACATTAACAACTCGAAAAGAACGTTAGTATAATGTAAGATGCCTTACAGCTCCTAAGAACACCTTACATCACCATACGAAACCTTAAACCTCCATAATAAGCCTAATGAATTCGTCCGCGTCATTTGATCATCGTACGACAACTTAGTACATCTTACGACTCTTCATGCCACATTAACAACTCGAAAAGAACATTAGTTTAATGTAGGATGCCTTACAGCTCCTAAAAACACCTTACATCACCATACGAAACCTTAAACCTCCATATTAAGCCTAATGAATTCGTCCGAGTCATTTGATCATCGTACGACAAGTTAGTACATCTTACGACTCTTCATGCCACATTAACAACTCGAAAAGAACGTTAGTATAATGTAGGATGCCTTACAGCTCCTAAGAACACCTTACATCACCATACGAAACCTTAAACCTCCATAATAAGCCTAATGAATTCATCCAAGTCATTTGATCATCGTACGACAACTTAGTAAATCTTACGACTCTTCATGCCACATTAGCAACTCGAAAAGAACATTAGTTAATGTAGGATGCCTTACAGCTCCTAAGAACACCTTACATCACCATACGAAACCTTAAACCTCCATAATAAGCCTAATGAATTCTTCCGAGTCATTTGATCATCGTACGACAACTTAGTACATCTTACGACTCTTCATGCCACATTAGCAATTCGAAAAGAACGTTAGTATAATGTAGGATGCCTTACAGCTCCTAAGAACACCTTACATCACCATACGAAACCTTAAAACTCCATAATAAGCCTAATGAATTCGTCCAAGTCATTTGATCATCGTACGACAACTTAGTACATCTTACGACTCTTCATGCCACATTAGCAACTCGAAAAGAACGTTAGTATGATGTAGGATGCCTTACAGCTCCTAAGAACATCTTACATCACCATACGAAACCTTAAACCTCCATAATAAGCCTAATGAATTCGTCCGAGTCATTTGATCATCGTACGACAACTTAGTACATCTTACGACTCTTCATGCCACATTAGCAACTCGAAAAGAACGTTAGTATGATGTAGGTTGCCTTACACCTTCTAACAACATCTTACATCACCATACGAAACCTTAAACCTCCATAATAAGCCTAATGAATTCGTCCGAGTCATTTGATCATCGTACGACAACTTAGTACATCTTACGACTCTTCATGCCACATTAGCAACTCGAAAAGAACGTTAGTATAATGTAGGATGCCTTACAGCTCCTAAGAACACCTTACATCACCATACGAAACCTTAAAACTCCATAATAAGCCTAATGAATTCGTCCGAGTCATTTGATCATCGTACGAAAACTTAGTACATCTTACGACTCTTCATGCCACATTAACAACTCGAAAATAACGTTAGTATAATGTAGGATGCCTTACAGCTCCTAAGAACACCTTACATCACCATACGAAACCTTAAACCTCCATAATAAGCCTAATGAATTCATCCAAGTCATTTGATCATCGTACGACAACTTAGTACATCTTACGACTCTTCATGCCACATTAGCAACTCGAAAAGAACGTTAGTATGATGTAGGATGCCTTACAGCTCCTAAGAACACTTTACATCACCATACGAAACCTTAAACCTCCATAATAAGCCTAATGAATTCGTCCGAGTCATTTGATCATCGTACGACAACTTAGTACATCTTACGACTCTTCATGCCACATTAGCAACTCGAAAAGAACGTTAGTATAATGTAGGATGCCTTACAGCTCCTAAGAACACCTTACATCACCATACGAAACCTTAAAACTCCATAATAAGCCTAATGAATTCGTCCGAGTCATTTGATCATCGTACGACAACTTAGTACATCTTACGACTCTTCATGCCACATTAGCAACTCGAAAAGAACGTTAGTATGATGTAGGATGCCTTACAGCTCCTAAGAACATCTTACATCACCATACGAAACCTTAAACCTCCATAATAAGCCTAATGAATTCGTCCGAGTCATTTGATCATCGTACGACAACTTAGTACATCTTACGACTCTTCATGCCACATTAGCAACTCGAAAAGAACGTTAGTATGATGTAGGTTGCCTTACACCTTCTAACAACATCTTACATCACCATACGAAACCTTAAACCTCCATAATAAGCCTAATGAATTCGTCCGAGTCATTTGATCATCGTACGACAACTTAGTACATCTTACGACTCTTCATGCCACATTAGCAACTCGAAAAGAACGTTAGTATAATGTAGGATGCCTTACAGCTCCTAAGAACACCTTACATCACCATACGAAACCTTAAAACTCCATAATAAGCCTAATGAATTCGTCCGAGTCATTTGATCATCGTACGAAAACTTAGTACATCTTACGACTCTTCATGCCACATTAACAACTCGAAAAGAACGTTAGTATAATGTAGGATGCCTTACAGCTCCTAAGAACACCTTACATCACCATACGAAACCTTAAAACTCCATAATAAGCCTAATGAATTCGTCCGAGTCATTTGATCATCGTACGAAAACTTAGTACATCTTACGACTCTTCATGCCACATTAACAACTCGAAAAGAACGTTAGTATAATGTAGGATGCCTTACAGCTCCTAAGAACACCTTACATCACCATACGAAACCTTAAACCTCCATAATAAGCCTAATGAATTCATCCAAGTCATTTGATCATCGTACGACAACTTAGTACATCTTACGACTCTTCATGCCACATTAGCAACTCGAAAAGAACGTTAGGGTTTCATAATAAGCCTTCTTCTCTTGTTTGGCTGGTTCTAGGGTTTGTTGCGACTAAATTAGGGTTTCATAAATCCTAATTCGTTTCAAATCTGCCATATGGAGTCGGAAATTAGTCCAAAACCAATCAGTGCTCGAAAAGTAAGATTTGTAGAGAGTACAGAGCCAAAAATTGAAGGTATTGCCCGGAAGGTGGTGAATATTGATGGTGTTCGTCTTCCTCGTCGTGGTAAAGTTATAAATCAAGCGGATAACCCAGCTGTGACTTTACTTGATAAGAAACATGAGAATGCATCTAGTGACCAGATTATTGAGCCGAATGTGAATTCTTATGCTGCTACTCTACAATCTGGTACGTCCAAAAGTAGTATTAATTTTCGTTTGTTGGAATGTTTGGATACACAACAAGGTGTTGATGTGGTTCTTCCTAGGGAATCGGTTAAAAGTGTCCAAGACAAATTAGCATTCACTCTATATGGGTATTTTCTAGGGGATAGAGTTGCATATCCGGTTGTTGAGCATTTTGTGAAAACAAATTGGAAGAAACACGGTCTTCAAAAATGTATGATGAATGCAAATGGCTTCTTTTTCTTCAAATTTGTTGATAACAAGAGTATGCTTGAAGTACTAGAAGGAGGACCTTGGTTAATTCGCAATAAACCGATCTTTCTCAATACATGGTCTCCTACTAGTGTCCTTAAAAAAGAAGACATCAAGAAAGTAGCGGTTTGGGTTAAATTGCATGATGTTCCTATTGCAGCTTATACGGATGATGGGTTAAGCATGCTAGCTTCAAAGATTGGATCTCCTAGGTTACTAGATTCTTATACTACATCTATGTGTTCTGAAAGCTGGGGAAGAAGTAGTTATGCAAGGGCATTGATTGAAATTTCAGCTGAGCATGAGTTTAAAGATGTATTATCTCTGGCGATTCCTGATGTGGATGAAGGTAAATATGTCACTGAGAATGTTGGTGTCGAGTATGAGTGGACGCCCCCAAGGTGTGCGCGGTGTTGTGTGTTTGGACATGGAAATGAAGAATGCCCTAAACAGGTATGTGTTACATCTAACCCCACACCGAACCCTAAACCTAAAATAAGCGGGGATGGTTTTATTGATGTAAAGGGTAGGAAATCGGCAAAGAAGAGTGGGTTTCAGGTTAATAACCAGAAACCAAAAGTTGAGTATAAACCGCTAGATTACAAGAAAATGGTGGGGGCGAAAACCTCAAAGTTGGATGTAAAAAGTAGAGACCTTTCAAAAACCCATATTCAAAACTCTTTTAGTGTCCTTACTTCAGTAAATATGAATGATGCGGGGACATTGAAATCTATTAAAGAGAAGGACAAATTGGATAGCAATGGGATTGACTTGGATGAGGAAGAGGTTGAAGTTATTTATGACGAATCTAGAGATATAACTCGAGATAAAGCAGGTGCGAGCTCCTCCTCTACAATGGCTTCCAATGGATAGTAGAACTTCTAGTTCTTTGAAGTGGTTTTATTGAGTCTTTGGATGGTTTGGTTGTTTGTTTATTTTTAATTATATGTTTAGTTGTTTTGGTTCACATATATGGGGGATTGTCCCATATATGAATTAGTGTGGAACTCATCCTCACTACTTGTACTTCATTGAGGTTGTCTTTATAATAGAATCACCGGGGTAACCCTTTACCCAAAAAAAAAAAGAACGTTAGTATGATGTAGGATGCCTTACAGCTCCTAAGAACACTTTACATCACCATACGAAACCTTAAACCTCCATAATAAGCCTAATGAATTCGTCCGAGTCATTTGATCATCGTACGACAACTTAGTACATCTTACGACTCTTCATGCCACATTAGCAACTCGAAAAGAACGTTAGTATAATGTAGGATGCCTTACAGCTCCTAAGAACACCTTACATCACCATACGAAACCTTAAACCTCCATAATAAGCCAAATGAATTCATCCAAGTCATTTGATCATCGTACGACAACTTAGTACATCTTACGACTCTTCATGCCACATTAACAACTCGAAAAGAACGTTAGTATAATGTAGGATGCCTTACAGCTCCTAAGAACACCTTACATCACCATACGAAACCTTAAACCTCCATAATAAGCCTAATGAATTCATCCAAGTCATTTGATCATCGTACGACAACTTAGTACATCTTACGACTCTTCATGCCACATTAGCAACTCGAAAAGAACTTTAGTTTAATGTAGGATGCCTTACAGCTCCTAAGAACATCTTACATCACCATACGAAATCTTAAACCTCCATAATAAGCCTAATGAATTCGTCCGAGTCATTTGATCATCGTACGACAACTTAGTACATCTTACGACTCTTCATGCCACATTAGCAACTCGAAAAGAACGTTAGTATGATGTAGGTTGCCTTACACCTTCTAACAACATCTTACATCACCATACGAAACCTTAAACCTCCATATTAAGCCTAATGAATTCGTCCGAGTCATTTGATCATCGTACGACAAGTTAGTACATCTTACGACTCTTCATGCCACATTAGCAACTCGAAAAGAACGTTAGTATGATGTAGGATGCCTTACAGCTCCTAAGAACACTTTATATCACCATACGAAACCTTAAACCTCCATAATAAGCATAATGAATTCGTCCGAGTCATTTGATCATCGTACGCCAACTTAGTACATCTTACGACTCTTCATGCCACATTAACAACTCGAAAAGAACGTTAGTATAATGTAGGATGCCTTACAGCTCCTAAGAACACCTTACATCACCATACGAAACCTTAAACCTCCATAATAAGCCTAATGAATTCGTCCGAGTCATTTGATCATCGTACGACAACTTAGTACATCTTACGACTCTTCATGCCACATTAACAACTCGAAAAGAACATTAGTTTAATGTAGGATGCCTTACAGCTCCTAAGAACACCTTACATCACCATACGAAACCTTAAACCTCCATAATAAGCCTAATGAATTCATCCAAGTCATTTGATCATCGTACGACAACTTAGTACATCTTACGACTCTTCATGCCACATTAGCAACTCGAAAAGAACTTTAGTTTAATGTAGGATGCCTTACAGCTCCTAAGAACATCTTACATCACCATACGAAATCTTAAACCTCCATAATAAGCCTAATGAATTCGTCCGAGTCATTTGATCATCGTAAGAAAACTTAGTACATCTTACGACTCTTCATGCCACATTAGCAACTCGAAAAGAACGTTAGTATGATGTAGGTTGCCTTACACCTTCTAACAACATCTTACATCACCATACGAAACCTTAAACCTCCATAATAAGCCTAATGAATTCGTCCGAGTCATTTGATCATCGTACGAAAACTTAGTACATCTTACGACTCTTCATGCCACATTAGCAACTCGAAAAGAACGTTAGTAACCTTACAATACCGTACGTAAGGTTAGAGAGGGGGGGGGCGATTTTGGCGATTTTGGGCTGATTTGGCTGGTTCTTGATTCGTTTCTTGTTCTTGAATCTTGATTCTTGAACCTTGATTCTTGAATCTTGATTCTTGAATCTTGTTTCTTGATCTTGGGTTGTTATTGGGTTGTTACGGCTGGTTATTAGGGTTACATAAACCCTAATTCGTTTTTTTGCTCTTGAATCTGATTTCTTGATTCGTTTCTTCTTTCTTGATCGTTTCTTGATTCTTGGGTTTGTTACTTGATCCTTAATTCGTTCATCTAGTGTCATATAGTACCTAAAACCCTAGTTTCTTTTGTGCAATTAGGGTTTGGCCTGTTCTTGGGTTTTTATATCAGATTCGTTTCTGATCATAAAAACGAGTATGAAAGGTGGTAATTTGGCTAGTAAGGTGCTAAAGATCGATGGCAATCCACGTTGCAATTTGTTGAATCAGGAAAAGGCGATTAGGGGTTCATCCATAAACCCTAATCTGCCTCATGGGGTTGACACGGCTAAGCAGAATGATACAACAAATCTTGAACCTCATGGGGTTGACACGGCTAAGCATAATGATACAACAAGTCATACGACTGATTCATCTCACATGACTGATTCAGTTCACAAGCATACGACTGATGCATCTGTGGGTTCTCTTGCTCATGCGACTAGTGTGAATGATGCGCCCGGTAAGTCTAATTTGAATACAACGTATGCTGCTATTGTTCAACCAAAGTCTGAATTACCTATAACACCAGTTAAGTTCGGTTATATGGTGAATGAGGAGAAAAAAGAAGGTTTTGATGTTGTATTACCCAAAGAGACTGTCCGTATGATTTGTAATAAACTTGAATTTACTTTGTATGGCTACTTTTTGGGGGATAGGGTAGCGTATCCAGTGGTTGAATACTTTGCTAAAACTCATTGGAAAAAATTTGGCTTGCAAAAGTCAATGATGAATGCAAATGGCTTTTTCTTTTTTAAGTTTAATGATAGGAAGGGGATGATGGATGTGATCGAAGCAGGGCCTTGGATAATTCGTAATAAACCGATTATCCTGAATGTCTGGTCCCCTAACACAAAGCTACACAAGGATGATATCAAGAATGTATCTGTTTGGGTAAAATTGCATGATATTCCGTTGGTAGCTTATTCTGATGTTGGTTTGAGTCTTTTGGTTTCGCAAATTGGGACTCCAAAGTTGTTGGATTCATTCACAAGCTCTATGTGTGCAAACACGTGGGGTAGAAGTAGCTTTGCAAGAGCTTTGGTTGAGATCTCAGCGGATGCGGGGTTTAAAGAAGAGATATCTGTTGCTATTCCAGAATTAGAGGGGGATGGGTTTGGAGCAGCACATGTGATGGTTGAGTATGAGTGGAAGCCTCCAAGATGTGGTCATTGTTGTGTTTTTGGCCATAATGATGCTGATTGTACTAATACGAATAAGCATGAGCAGACCACAAATGCTAGAGAGGATGATAAAGGGTTTAAGGAAGTAAAGGGTAAGAAAGCTGCAAAAAGATTTGGGGTTGCTTTAAAAAAGCCCCAATTCGAGTACCGTCCAGTTAACAAAAAAGGGAAGGAAGTGCAAAATGTTATAAAGCAAGTGACAAAGATTGATACTATGGAGACTAAAAGTGGTTCAAATATGGGTAAATCTGATCTAACTACATCAAACCCTTTTGAGGCGTTATCTGTGGAGAAAATAGATGAAATTGAGACAGACAAGGTGAAAGGGAACATGGATAAGGAAAGCTCTAGGTTTGACTCGGATTCGGAAGTGGATGAGGTTTTAGATATGGATAATGGGATGGCAAGGTATATGATGAGCATGGCAATGGCGCTAGAATCTCCATCGGGTTCTAAGAGGGCAGGTACTCCTTCTACATCGGGTGTTAATGGTTTGTCTGATATTCTGGATTACTAGGGAGTTGATCTGCTGGCAATATTGGTTGAGGTTTCTTTGGGGTGGAATCTACACTTTTGATGATGGCGGCTGATGAAATGGTTTTTTATTTAATTTTGTTTATATCATCAATTTGTGGTAGGCTAGATTGTTTGGTTTGTCTTGGTGTTGTTTTGTGGGTTTTTTTGTTTTTATGTTCACATATGTGGGGCCTGTCCCATATATGAACTAGTGTGGAACGCTTCCTCACTACTTGTACTTCATTGACGGTTGTCTTTATAATAGAATCACCGGGGTAACCCTTTACCCAAAAAAAAAAGAACGTTAGTATGATGTAGGATGCCTTACAGCTCCTAAGAACACCTTACATCACCATACGAAACCTTAAACCTCCATAATAAGCCTAATGAATTCGTCCGAGTCATTTGATCATCGTACGCCAACTTAGTACATCTTACGACTCTTCATGCCACATTAGCAACTCGAAAAGAACGTTAGTATGATGTAGGTTGCCTTACACCTTCTAACAACATCTTACATCACCATACGAAACCTTAAACCTCCATAATAAGCCTAATGAATTCGTCCGAGTCATTTGATCATCGTACGACAACTTAGTACATCTTACGACTCTTCATGCCACATTAGCAACTCGAAAAGAACGTTAGTATAATGTAGGATGCCTTACAGCTCCTAAGAACACCTTACATCACCATACGAAACCTTAAAACTCCATAATAAGCCTAATGAATTCGTCCGAGTCATTTGATCATCGTACGAAAACTTAGTACATCTTACGACTCTTCATGCCACATTAACAACTCGAAAAGAACGTTAGTATAATGTAGGATGCCTTACAGCTCCTAAGAACACCTTACATCACCATACGAAACCTTAAACCTCCATAATAAGCCTAATGAATTCGTCCGCGTCATTTGATCATCGTACGACAACTTAGTACATCTTACGACTCTTCATGCCACATTAACAACTCGAAAAGAACATTAGTTTAATGTAGGATGCCTTACAGCTCCTAAAAACACCTTACATCACCATACGAAACCTTAAACCTCCATATTAAGCCTAATGAATTCGTCCGAGTCATTTGATCATCGTACGACAAGTTAGTACATCTTACGACTCTTCATGCCACATTAGCAACTCGAAAAGAACGTTAGTATGATGTAGGATGCCTTACAGCTCCTAAGAACACTTTATATCACCATACGAAACCTTAAACCTCCATAATAAGCATAATGAATTCGTCCGAGTCATTTGATCATCGTACGCCAACTTAGTACATCTTACGACTCTTCATGCCACATTAACAACTCGAAAAGAACGTTAGTATAATGTAGGATGCCTTACAGCTCCTAAGAACACCTTACATCACCATACGAAACCTTAAACCTCCATAATAAGCCTAATGAATTCGTCCGAGTCATTTGATCATCGTACGACAACTTAGTACATCTTACGACTCTTCATGCCACATTAACAACTCGAAAAGAACATTAGTTTAATGTAGGATGCCTTACAGCTCCTAAGAACACCTTACATCACCATACGAAACCTTAAACCTCCATAATAAGCCTAATGAATTCATCCAAGTCATTTGATCATCGTACGACAACTTAGTACATCTTACGACTCTTCATGCCACATTAGCAACTCGAAAAGAACTTTAGTTTAATGTAGGATGCCTTACAGCTCCTAAGAACATCTTACATCACCATACGAAATCTTAAACCTCCATAATAAGCCTAATGAATTCGTCCGAGTCATTTGATCATCGTAAGAAAACTTAGTACATCTTACGACTCTTCATGCCACATTAGCAACTCGAAAAGAACGTTAGTATGATGTAGGTTGCCTTACACCTTCTAACAACATCTTACATCACCATACGAAACCTTAAACCTCCATAATAAGCCTAATGAATTCGTCCGAGTCATTTGATCATCGTACGAAAACTTAGTACATCTTACGACTCTTCATGCCACATTAGCAACTCGAAAAGAACGTTAGTATGATGTAGGATGCCTTACAGCTCCTAAGAACACCTTACATCACCATACGAAACCTTAAACCTCCATAATAAGCCTAATGAATTCGTCCGAGTCATTTGATCATCGTACGCCAACTTAGTACATCTTACGACTCTTCATGCCACATTAGCAACTCGAAAAGAACGTTAGTATGATGTAGGTTGCCTTACACCTTCTAACAACATCTTACATCACCATACGAAACCTTAAACCTCCATAATAAGCCTAATGAATTCGTCATAGTCATTTGATCATCGTACGACAACTTAGTACATCTTACGACTCTTCATGCCACATTAGCAACTCGAAAAGAACGTTAGTATAATGTAGGATGCCTTACAGCTCCTAAGAACACCTTACATCACCATACGAAACCTTAAAACTCCATAATAAGCCTAATGAATTCGTCCGAGTCATTTGATCATCGTACGAAAACTTAGTACATCTTACGACTCTTCATGCCACATTAACAACTCGAAAAGAACGTTAGTATAATGTAGGATGCCTTACAGCTCCTAAGAACACCTTACATCACCATACGAAACCTTAAACCTCCATAATAAGCCTAATGAATTCATCCAAGTCATTTGATCATCGTACGACAACTTAGTACATCTTACGACTCTTCATGCCACATTAGCAACTCGAAAAGAACGTTAGTATGATATAGGATGCCTTACAGCTCCTAAGAACACTTTACATCACCATACGAAACCTTAAACCTCCATAATAAGCCTAATGAATTCGTCCGAGTCATTTGATCATCGTACGACAACTTAGTACATCTTACGACTCTTCATGCCACATTAGCAACTCGAAAAGAACGTTAGTATAATGTAGGATGCCTTACAGCTCCTAAGAACACCTTACATCACCATACGAAACCTTAAACCTCCATAATAAGCCTAATGAATTCATCCAAGTCATTTGATCATCGTACGACAACTTAGTACATCTTACGACTCTTCATGCCACATTAACAACTCGAAAAGAACGTTAGTATAATGTAGGATGCCTTACAGCTCCTAAGAACATCTTACATCACCATACGAAACCTTAAACCTCCATAATAAGCCTAATGAATTCGTCCGAGTCATTTGATCATCGTACGACAACTTAGTACATCTTACGACTCTTCATGCCACATTAGCAACTCGAAAAGAACGTTAGTATGATGTAGGATGCCTTACAGCTCCTAAGAACACCTTACATCACCATACGAAACCTTAAACCTCCATAATAAGCCTAATGAATTCGTCCGAGTCATTTGATCATCGTACGACAACTTAGTACATCTTACGACTCTTCATGCCACATTAACAACTCGAAAAGAACATTAGTTTAATGTAGGATGCCTTACAGCTCCTAAGAACACCTTACATCACCATACGAAACCTTAAACCTCCATAATAAGCCTAATGAATTCATCCAAGTCATTTGATCATCGTACGACAACTTAGTACATCTTACGACTCTTCATGCCACATTAGCAACTCGAAAAGAACTTTAGTTTAATGTAGGATGCCTTACAGCTCCTAAGAACATCTTACATCACCATACGAAATCTTAAACCTCCATAATAAGCCTAATGAATTCGTCCGAGTCATTTGATCATCGTAAGAAAACTTAGTACATCTTACGACTCTTCATGCCACATTAGCAACTCGAAAAGAACGTTAGTATGATGTAGGTTGCCTTACACCTTCTAACAACATCTTACATCACCATACGAAACCTTAAACCTCCATAATAAGCCTAATGAATTCGTCCGAGTCATTTGATCATCGTACGAAAACTTAGTACATCTTACGACTCTTCATGCCACATTAGCAACTCGAAAAGAACGTTAGTATGATGTAGGATGCCTTACAGCTCCTAAGAACACCTTACATCACCATACGAAACCTTAAACCTCCATAATAAGCCTAATGAATTCGTCCGAGTCATTTGATCATCGTACGCCAACTTAGTACATCTTACGACTCTTCATGCCACATTAACAACTCGAAAAGAACGTTAGTATAATGTAGAATGCCTTACAGCTCCTAAGAACACCTTACATCACCATACGAAACCTTAAACCTCCATAATAAGCCTAATGAATTCGTCCGAGTCATTTGATCATCGTACGACAACTTAGTACATCTTACGACTCTTCATGCCACATTAGCAACTCGAAAAGAACGTTAGTATGATGTAGGTTGCCTTACACCTTCTAACAACATCTTACATCACCATACGAAACCTTAAACCTCCATAATAAGCCTAATGAATTCGTCCGAGTCATTTGATCATCGTACGACAACTTAGTACATCTTACGACTCTTCATGCCACATTAGCAACTCGAAAAGAACGTTAGTATAATGTAGGATGCCTTACAGCTCCTAAGAACACCTTACATCACCATACGAAACCTTAAAACTCCATAATAAGCCTAATGAATTCGTCCGAGACATTTGATCATCGTACGAAAACTTAGTACATCTTACGACTCTTCATGCCACATTAACAACTCGAAAAGAACGTTAGTATAATGTAGGATGCCTTACAGCTCCTAAGAACACCTTACATCACCATACGAAATCTTAAACCTCCATAATAAGCCTAATGAATTCATCCAAGTCATTTGATCATCGTACGACAACTTAGTACATCTTACGACTCTTCATGCCACATTAGCAACTCGAAAAGAACGTTAGTATGATGTAGGATGCCTTACAGCTCCTAAGAACACTTTACATCACCATACGAAACCTTAAACCTCCATAATAAGCCTAATGAATTCGTCCGAGTCATTTGATCATCGTACGACAACTTAGTACATCTTACGACTCTTCATGCCACATTAGCAACTCGAAAAGAACGTTAGTATAATGTAGGATGCCTTACAGCTCCTAAGAACACCTTACATCACCATACGAAACCTTAAACCTCCATAATAAGCCTAATGAATTCATCCAAGTCATTTGATCATCGTACGACAACTTAGTACATCTTACGACTCTTCATGCCACATTAACAACTCGAAAAGAACGTTAGTATAATGTAGGATGCCTTACAGCTCCTAAGAACATCTTACATCACCATACGAAACCTTAAACCTCCATAATAAGCCTAATGAATTCATCCAAGTCATTTGATCATCGTACGACAACTTAGTACATCTTACGACTCTTCATGCCACATTAGCAACTCGAAAAGAACTTTAGTTTAATGTAGGATGCCTTACAGCTCCTAAGAACATCTTACATCACCATACGAAATCTTAAACCTCCATAATAAGCCTAATGAATTCGTCCGAGTCATTTGATCATCATAAGAAAACTTAGTACATCTTACGACTCTTCATGCCACATTAGCAACTCGAAAAGAACGTTAGTATGATGTAGGTTGCCTTACACCTTCTAACAACATCTTACATCACCATACGAAACCTTAAACCTCCATAATAAGCCTAATGAATTCGTCCGAGTCATTTGATCATCGTACGAAAACTTAGTACATCTTACGACTCTTCATGCCACATTAGCAACTCGAAAAGAACGTTAGTATGATGTAGGATGCCTTACAGCTCCTAAGAACACCTTACATCACCATACGAAACCTTAAACCTCCATAATAAGCCTAATGAATTCGTCCGAGTCATTTGATCATCGTACGCCAACTTAGTACATCTTACGACTCTTCATGCCACATTAACAACTCGAAAAGAACGTTAGTATAATGTAGGATGCCTTACAGCTCCTAAGAACACCTTACATCACCATACGAAACCTTAAACCTCCATAATAAGCCTAATGAATTCGTCCGAGTCATTTGATCATCGTACGACAACTTAGTACATCTTACGACTCTTCATGCCACATTAACAACTCGAAAAGAACGTTAGTATAATGTAGGATGCCTTACAGCTCCTAAGAACATCTTACATCACCATACGAAACCTTAAACCTCCATAATAAGCCTAATGAATTCGTCCGAGTCATTTGATCATCGTACGACAACTTAGTACATCTTACGACTCTTCATGCCACATTAGCAACTCGAAAAGAACGTTAGTATGATGTAGGATGCCTTACAGCTCCTAAGAACACCTTACATCACCATACGAAACCTTAAACCTCCATAATAAGCCTAATGAATTCGTCCGAGTCATTTGATCATCGTACGACAACTTAGTACATCTTACGACTCTTCATGCCACATTAACAACTCGAAAAGAACGTTAGTATAATGTAGGATGCCTTACAGCTCCTAAGAACATCTTACATCACCATACGAAACCTTAAACCTCCATAATAAGCCTAATGAATTCGTCCGAGTCATTTGATCATCGTACGACAACTTAGTACATCTTACGACTCTTCATGCCACATTAGCAACTCGAAAAGAACGTTAGTATGATGTAGGATGCCTTACAGCTCCTAAGAACACCTTACATCACCATACGAAACCTTAAACCTCCATAATAAGCCTAATGAATTCGTCCGAGTCATTTGATCATCGTACGACAACTTAGTACATCTTACGACTCTTCATGCCACATTAACAACTCGAAAAGAACGTTAGTATAATGTAGGATGCCTTACAGCTCCTAAGAACATCTTACATCACCATACGAAACCTTAAACCTCCATAATAAGCCTAATGAATTCGTCCGAGTCATTTGATCATCGTACGACAACTTAGTACATCTTACGACTCTTCATGCCACATTAGCAACTCGAAAAGAACGTTAGTATGATGTAGGATGCCTTACAGCTCCTAAGAACACCTTACATCACCATACGAAACCTTAAACCTCCATAATAAGCCTAATGAATTCGTCCGAGTCATTTGATCATCGTACGCCAACTTAGTACATCTTACGACTCTTCATGCCACATTAACAACTCGAAAAGAACGTTAGTATAATGTAGGATGCCTTACAGCTCCTAAGAACACCTTACATCACCATACGAAACCTTAAACCTCCATAATAAGCCTAATGAATTCATCCGAGTCATTTGATCATCGTACGACAACTTAGTACATCTTACGACTCTTCATGCCACATTAGCAACTCGAAAAGAACGTTAGTATGATGTAGGATGCCTTACAGCTCCTAAGAACACTTTACATCACCATACGAAACCTTAAACCTCCATAATAAGCCTAATGAATTCGTCCGAGTCATTTGATCATCGTACGACAACTTAGTACATCTTACGACTCTTCATGCCACATTAGCAACTCGAAAAGAACGTTAGTATAATGTAGGATGCCTTACAGCTCCTAAGAACACCTTACATCACCATACGAAACCTTAAACCTCCATAATAAGCCTAATGAATTCATCCAAGTCATTTGATCATCGTACGACAACTTAGAACATCTTACGACTCTTCATGCCACATTAGCAACTCGAAAAGAACGTTAGTATGATGTAGGATGCCTTACAGCTCCTAAGAACACTTTACATCACCATACGAAACCTTAAACCTCCATAATAAGCCTAATGAATTCGTCCGAGTCATTTGATCATCGTACGACAACTTAGTACATCTTACGACTCTTCATGCCACATTAGCAACTCGAAAAGAACGTTAGTATAATGTAGGATGCCTTACAGCTCCTAAGAACACCTTACATCACCATACGAAACCTTAAACCTCCATAATAAGCCTAATGAATTCATCCAAATCATTTGATCATCGTACGACAACTTAGTACATCTTACGACTCTTCATGCCACATTAACAACTCGAAAAGAACGTTAGTATAATGTAGGATGCCTTACAGCTCCTAAGAACATCTTACATCACCATACGAAACCTTAAACCTCCATAATAAGCCTAATGAATTCGTCCGAGTCATTTGATCATCGTACGACAACTTAGTACATCTTACGACTCTTCATGCCACATTAGCAACTCGAAAAGAACGTTAGTATGATGTAGGATGCCTTACAGCTCCTAAGAACACCTTACATCACCATACGAAACCTTAAACCTCCATAATAAGCCTAATGAATTCGTCCGAGTCATTTGATCATCGTACGACAACTTAGTACATCTTACGACTCTTCATGCCACATTAGCAACTCGAAAAGAACATTAGTTTAATGTAGGATGCCTTACAGCTCCTAAGAACACCTTACATCACCATACGAAACCTTAAACCTCCATAATAAGCCTAATGAATTCGTCCGAGTCATTTGATCATCGTACGACAACTTAGTACATCTTACGACTCTTCATGCCACATTAGCAACTCGAAAAGAACGTTAGTATGATGTAGGATGCCTTACAGCTCCTAAGAACACCTTACATCACCATACGAAACCTTAAACCTCCATAATAAGCCTAATGAATTCGTCCGAGTCATTTGATCATCGTACGACAACTTAGTACATCTTACGACTCTTCATGCCACATTAACAACTCGAAAAGAACATTAGTTTAATGTAGGATGCCTTACAGCTCCTAAGAACACCTTACATCACCATACGAAACCTTAAACCTCCATAATAAGCCTAATGAATTCATCCAAGTCATTTGATCATCGTACGACAACTTAGTACATCTTACGACTCTTCATGCCACATTAGCAACTCGAAAAGAACTTTAGTTTAATGTAGGATGCCTTACAGCTCCTAAGAACATCTTACATCACCATACGAAATCTTAAACCTCCATAATAAGCCTAATGAATTCGTCCGAGTCATTTGATCATCGTAAGAAAACTTAGTACATCTTACGACTCTTCATGCCACATTAGCAACTCGAAAAGAACGTTAGTATGATGTAGGTTGCCTTACACCTTCTAACAACATCTTACATCACCATACGAAACCTTAAACCTCCATAATAAGCCTAATGAATTCGTCCGAGTCATTTGATCATCGTACGACAACTTAGTACATCTTACGACTCTTCATGCCACATTAACAACTCGAAAAGAACGTTAGTATAATGTAGGATGCCTTACAGCTCCTAAGAACATCTTACATCACCATACGAAACCTTAAACCTCCATAATAAGCCTAATGAATTCGTCCGAGTCATTTGATCATCGTACGACAACTTAGTACATCTTACGACTCTTCATGCCACATTAGCAACTCGAAAAGAACGTTAGTATGATGTAGGTTGCCTTACACCTTCTAACAACATCTTACATCACCATACGAAACCTTAAACCTCCATAATAAGCCTAATGAATTCGTCCGAGTCATTTGATCATCGTACGACAACTTAGTACATCTTACGACTCTTCATGCCACATTAGCAACTCGAAAAGAACGTTAGTATAATGTAGGATGCCTTACAGCTCCTAAGAACACCTTACATCACCATACGAAACCTTAAAACTCCATAATAAGCCTAATGAATTCGTCCGAGACATTTGATCATCGTACGAAAACTTAGTACATCTTACGACTCTTCATGCCACATTAACAACTCGAAAAGAACGTTAGTATAATGTAGGATGCCTTACAGCTCCTAAGAACACCTTACATCACCATACGAAACCTTAAACCTCCATAATAAGCCTAATGAATTCATCCAAGTCATTTGATCATCGTACGACAACTTAGTACATCTTACGACTCTTCATGCCACATTAGCAACTCGAAAAGAACGTTAGTATGATGTAGGATGCCTTACAGCTCCTAAGAACACTTTACATCACCATACGAAACCTTAAACCTCCATAATAAGCCTAATGAATTCGTCCGAGTCATTTGATCATCGTACGACAACTTAGTACATCTTACGACTCTTCATGCCACATTAGCAACTCGAAAAGAACGTTAGTATAATGTAGGATGCCTTACAGCTCCTAAGAACACCTTACATCACCATACGAAACCTTAAACCTCCATAATAAGCCTAATGAATTCATCCAAGTCATTTGATCATCGTACGACAACTTAGTACATCTTACGACTCTTCATGCCACATTAACAACTCGAAAAGAACGTTAGTATAATGTAGGATGCCTTACAGCTCCTAAGAACATCTTACATCACCATACGAAACCTTAAACCTCCATAATAAGCCTAATGAATTCGTCCGAGTCATTTGATCATCGTACGACAACTTAGTACATCTTACGACTCTTCATGCCACATTAGCAACTCGAAAAGAACGTTAGTATGATGTAGGATGCCTTACAGCTCCTAAGAACACCTTACATCACCATACGAAACCTTAAACCTCCATAATAAGCCTAATGAATTCGTCCGAGTCATTTGATCATCGTACGACAACTTAGTACATCTTACGACTCTTCATGCCACATTAGCAACTCGAAAAGAACATTAGTTTAATGTAGGATGCCTTACAGCTCCTAAGAACACCTTACATCACCATACGAAACCTTAAAACTCCATAATAAGCCTAATGAATTCGTCCGAGTCATTTGATCATCGTACGACAACTTAGTACATCTTACGATTCTTCATGCCACATTAGCAACTCGAAAAGAACGTTAGTATGATGTAGGTTGCCTTACACCTTCTAACAACATCTTACATCACCATACGAAACCTTAAACCTCCATAATAAGCCTAATGAATTCGTCCGAGTCATTTGATCATCGTACGACAACTTAGTACATCTTACGACTCTTCATGCCACATTAACAACTCGAAAAGAACGTTAGTATAATGTAGGATGCCTTACAGCTCCTAAGAACATCTTACATCACCATACGAAACCTTAAACCTCCATAATAAGCCTAATGAATTCGTCCGAGTCATTTGATCATCGTACGACAACTTAGTACATCTTACGACTCTTCATGCCACATTAGCAACTCGAAAAGAACGTTAGTATGATGTAGGTTGCCTTACACCTTCTAACAACATCTTACATCACCATACGAAACCTTAAACCTCCATAATAAGCCTAATGAATTCGTCCGAGTCATTTGATCATCGTACGACAACTTAGTACATCTTACGACTCTTCATGCCACATTAGCAACTCGAAAAGAACGTTAGTATAATGTAGGATGCCTTACAGCTCCTAAGAACACCTTACATCACCATACGAAACCTTAAAACTCCATAATAAGCCTAATGAATTCGTCCGAGACATTTGATCATCGTACGAAAACTTAGTACATCTTACGACTCTTCATGCCACATTAACAACTCGAAAAGAACGTTAGTATAATGTAGGATGCCTTACAGCTCCTAAGAACACCTTACATCACCATACGAAACCTTAAACCTCCATAATAAGCCTAATGAATTCATCCAAGTCATTTGATCATCGTACGACAACTTAGTACATCTTACGACTCTTCATGCCACATTAGCAACTCGAAAAGAACGTTAGTATGATGTAGGATGCCTTACAGCTCCTAAGAACACTTTACATCACCATACGAAACCTTAAACCTCCATAATAAGCCTAATGAATTCGTCCGAGTCATTTGATCATCGTACGACAACTTAGTACATCTTACGACTCTTCATGCCACATTAGCAACTCGAAAAGAACGTTAGTATAATGTAGGATGCCTTACAGCTCCTAAGAACACCTTACATCACCATACGAAACCTTAAACCTCCATAATAAGCCTAATGAATTCATCCAAGTCATTTGATCATCGTACGACAACTTAGTACATCTTACGACTCTTCATGCCACATTAACAACTCGAAAAGAACGTTAGTATAATGTAGGATGCCTTACAGCTCCTAAGAACATCTTACATCACCATACGAAACCTTAAACCTCCATAATAAGCCTAATGAATTCGTCCGAGTCATTTGATCATCGTACGACAACTTAGTACATCTTACGACTCTTCATGCCACATTAGCAACTCGAAAAGAACGTTAGTATGATGTAGGATGCCTTACAGCTCCTAAGAACACCTTACATCACCATACGAAACCTTAAACCTCCATAATAAGCCTAATGAATTCGTCCGAGTCATTTGATCATCGTACGACAACTTAGTACATCTTACGACTCTTCATGCCACATTAGCAACTCGAAAAGAACATTAGTTTAATGTAGGATGCCTTACAGCTCCTAAGAACACCTTACATCACCATACGAAACCTTAAAACTCCATAATAAGCCTAATGAATTCGTCCGAGTCATTTGATCATCGTACGACAACTTAGTACATCTTACGATTCTTCATGCCACATTAGCAACTCGAAAAGAACGTTAGTATGATGTAGGATGCCTTATAGCTCCTAAGAACATCTTACATCACCATACGAAACCTTAAACCTCCATAATAAGCCTAATGAATTCGTCCGAGTCATTTGATCATCGTACGACAACTTAGTACATCTTACGACTCTTCATGCCACATTAGCAACTCGAAAAGAACGTTAGTATGATGTAGGATGCCTTACAGCTCCTAAGAACACCTTACATCACCATACGAAACCTTAAACCTCCATAATAAGCCTAATGAATTCGTCCGAGTCATTTGATCATCGTACGACAACTTAGTACATCTTACGACTCTTCATGCCACATTAACAACTCGAAAAGAACATTAGTTTAATGTAGGATGCCTTACAGCTCCTAAGAACACCTTACATCACCATACGAAACCTTAAACCTCCATAATAAGCCTAATGAATTCATCCAAGTCATTTGATCATCGTACGACAACTTAGTACATCTTACGACTCTTCATGCCACATTAGCAACTCGAAAAGAACTTTAGTTTAATGTAGGATGCCTTACAGCTCCTAAGAACATCTTACATCACCATACGAAATCTTAAACCTCCATAATAAGCCTAATGAATTCGTCCGAGTCATTTGATCATCGTAAGAAAACTTAGTACATCTTACGACTCTTCATGCCACATTAGCAACTCGAAAAGAACGTTAGTATGATGTAGGTTGCCTTACACCTTCTAACAACATCTTACATCACCATACGAAACCTTAAACCTCCATAATAAGCCTAATGAATTCGTCCGAGTCATTTGATCATCGTACGAAAACTTAGTACATCTTACGACTCTTCATGCCACATTAGCAACTCGAAAAGAACGTTAGTATGATGTAGGATGCCTTACAGCTCCTAAGAACACCTTACATCACCATACGAAACCTTAAACCTCCATAATAAGCCTAATGAATTCGTCCGAGTCATTTGATCATCGTACGCCAACTTAGTACATCTTACGACTCTTCATGCCACATTAACAACTCGAAAAGAACGTTAGTATAATGTAGGATGCCTTACAGCTCCTAAGAACACCTTACATCACCATACGAAACCTTAAACCTCCATAATAAGCCTAATGATTTCATCCAAGTCATTTGATCATCGTACGACAACTTAGTACATCTTACGACTCTTCATGCCACATTAGCAACTCGAAAAGAACGTTAGTATGATGTAGGATGCCTTACAGCTCCTAAGAACACTTTACATCACCATACGAAACCTTAAACCTCCATAATAAGCCTAATGAATTCGTCCGAGTCATTTGATCATCGTACGACAACTTAGTACATCTTACGACTCTTCATGCCACATTAGCAACTCGAAAAGAACGTTAGTATAATGTAGGATGCCTTACAGCTCCTAAGAACACCTTACATCACCATACGAAACCTTAAACCTCCATAATAAGCCTAATGAATTCATCCAAGTCATTTGATCATCGTACGACAACTTAGTACATCTTACGACTCTTCATGCCACATTAACAACTCGAAAAGAACGTTAGTATAATGTAGGATGCCTTACAGCTCCTAAGAACATCTTACATCACCATACGAAACCTTAAACCTCCATAATAAGCCTAATGAATTCGTCCGAGTCATTTGATCATCGTACGACAACTTAGTACATCTTACGACTCTTCATGCCACATTAGCAACTCGAAAAGAACGTTAGTATGATGTAGGATGCCTTACAGCTCCTAAGAACACCTTACATCACCATACGAAACCTTAAACCTCCATAATAAGCCTAATGAATTCGTCCGAGTCATTTGATCATCGTACGACAACTTAGTACATCTTACGACTCTTCATGCCACATTAGCAACTCGAAAAGAACATTAGTTTAATGTAGGATGCCTTACAGCTCCTAAGAACACCTTACATCACCATACGAAACCTTAAAACTCCATAATAAGCCTAATGAATTCGTCCGAGTCATTTGATCATCGTACGACAACTTAGTACATCTTACGATTCTTCATGCCACATTAGCAACTCGAAAAGAACGTTAGTATGATGTAGGATGCCTTATAGCTCCTAAGAACATCTTACATCACCATACGAAACCTTAAACCTCCATAATAAGCCTAATGAATTCGTCCGAGTCATTTGATCATCGTACGACAACTTAGTACATCTTACGACTCTTCATGCCACATTAGCAACTCGAAAAGAACGTTAGTATGATGTAGGATGCCTTACAGCTCCTAAGAACACCTTACATCACCATACGAAACCTTAAACCTCCATAATAAGCCTAATGAATTCGTCCGAGTCATTTGATCATCGTACGACAACTTAGTACATCTTACGACTCTTCATGCCACATTAACAACTCGAAAAGAACATTAGTTTAATGTAGGATGCCTTACAGCTCCTAAGAACACCTTACATCACCATACGAAACCTTAAACCTCCATAATAAGCCTAATGAATTCATCCAAGTCATTTGATCATCGTACGACAACTTAGTACATCTTACGACTCTTCATGCCACATTAGCAACTCGAAAAGAACTTTAGTTTAATGTAGGATGCCTTACAGCTCCTAAGAACATCTTACATCACCATACGAAATCTTAAACCTCCATAATAAGCCTAATGAATTCGTCCGAGTCATTTGATCATCGTAAGAAAACTTAGTACATCTTACGACTCTTCATGCCACATTAGCAACTCGAAAAGAACGTTAGTATGATGTAGGTTGCCTTACACCTTCTAACAACATCTTACATCACCATACGAAACCTTAAACCTCCATAATAAGCCTAATGAATTCGTCCGAGTCATTTGATCATCGTACGAAAACTTAGTACATCTTACGACTCTTCATGCCACATTAGCAACTCGAAAAGAACGTTAGTATGATGTAGGATGCCTTACAGCTCCTAAGAACACCTTACATCACCATACGAAACCTTAAACCTCCATAATAAGCCTAATGAATTCGTCCGAGTCATTTGATCATCGTACGCCAACTTAGTACATCTTACGACTCTTCATGCCACATTAACAACTCGAAAAGAACGTTAGTATAATGTAGGATGCCTTACAGCTCCTAAGAACACCTTACATCACCATACGAAACCTTAAACCTCCATAATAAGCCTAATGATTTCATCCAAGTCATTTGATCATCGTACGACAACTTAGTACATCTTACGACTCTTCATGCCACATTAGCAACTCGAAAAGAACGTTAGTATGATGTAGGATGCCTTACAGCTCCTAAGAACACCTTACATCACCATACGAAACCTTAAACCTCCATAATAAGCCTAATGAATTCGTCCGAGTCATTTGATCATCGTACGACAACTTAGTACATCTTACGACTCTTCATGCCACATTAACAACTCGAACAGAACGTTAGTATAATGTAGGATGCCTTACAGCTCCTAAGAACACCTTACATCACCATACGAAACCTTAAACCTCCATAATAAGCCTAATGAATTCATCCAAGTCATTTGATCATCGTACGACAACTTAGTACATCTTACGACTCTTCATGCCACATTAACAACTCGAAAAGAACATTAGTTTAATGTAGGATGCCTTACAGCTCCTAAGAACACCTTACATCACCATACGAAACCTTAAACCTCCATAATAAGCCTAATGAATTCATCCAAGTCATTTGATCATCGTACGACAACTTAGTACATCTTACGACTCTTCATGCCACATTAGCAACTCGAAAAGAACTTTAGTTTAAGGAGGAGGACCATGGTTAATTCTTAACATCCCACTGTTTTTGCATGTATGGTCCCCGGATGCTAAACTTATCAAGCAGGATCGTAGATCAGTTCCTATGTGGGTAAAGCTTCATGGGGTTCCAATTGCTGCATACACAGATGATGGGTTAAGTGAGCTGATGACAAAGATTGGGACACCGAAACAGTTGGACTCGTATACTAACTCAATGTGCATTAATGGATGGGGGAGGAGTAGTTATGCTAGAGCATTAGTTGAGGTTCATGCTGATCTAGGCTTTAAAAAGCAGCTGAAAGTGGGCATTCCATCGTTGGAGGGAGAGGATGTAATGATCAAAACAATAGATGTCGAGTATGAGTGGCTTCCTCCTCGTTGTGAACATTGTAAAGTGTTTGGCCATGATATTGATACTTGCGAGGTTATAGTGGAAAAGAAAGGAAAGAATAAGGAGGAGGTGAAAAAGGATGATGGGTTTGTGGAAGTTACACATAAGAAATCAGCGAAGAAACCAGTTTTTAATGATCAACAACATAAACCAAAATTTGTTTATAGACCTGTTGCTGAAAAGACTAAAAGTGCTGATCAAGATAAAAAAGAGGGTAATGTGGGAGCGAATGAGGTGGATGGGATTGTAGCAAAGAATAAGTTCAATGTTTTGCAGAATCTGAATGAGGATCAAGGGGGTATGTCGTTGCAAACTCATTCAAACGAAAATCAGGAGGTTGTTACTAATGTTGATGACAAGGGAGGTTCGTTTGAGGCTCTATTTAGGGAAGATAACTCTACTACAGGGGCAAGCACTCCTGATGTACAGGTTATCAATGATTAAGCTCGCTTGTTGGAATGTTAGGGGGATGAACCGACCCTTGAAGCAGAAAGAGGTTCGTTTTATGATTAAAGACAGTAAGGTGAGTCTTTGTGCTATTTTAGAGTCTCATGTTGATGTTAGTAAGGTGGAGGGTATGTGTGCTGCTATATCGTCTGATTGGAGTTGGTGTTCTAATGCTTCTTCGTGTAGAGGTGGTCCTAAAGGTACTAGAATTATTGTGGGGTGGGATACTAGCTTGGTTGATGTGATTGTTCTCATGCAAACTGATCAAGTTATTCATTGTCAAGTTGTTCTTAAAAGGTTGAATCTGATGTTCTTTTGTTCTGTGATATATGCTGATAATTACTATGTTCGTCGGAGAGCTTTATGGGATTCTTTGTCTATGCATAAGGGGTTAGTTAAGGATCTCCCATGGGCATTATTGGGAGACTTCAACTCGGCTCTTAATCCTGATGATCAGGTTGCTGGCCCATCCAGTGTCTCGTTGGGTATGCAGGATTTTCGAGATTGTATTAATGTGATTGAAGTTTTTGATATTAAAGCTTCGGGAGTTAAGTACACATGGAATCAAAAGCCAAAGACTGGTAGAGGCATTCTTAAAAAACTGGATAGAGTTATGGGGAATGTAGGGTTTGTTGATATGTTCCCTAAGGCTGCTGTGTTGTTTAAACCATATGGGTTATCGGATCACAGCCCTTGCATCTTATCTTTGGTGGAGAAGACTAGACCAAAACCTAAGCCGTTCAAGTTCTCCAACTTTCTGACTCTTAAACTGGAATTTTTGGATATTGTGAAGGTAGGATGGGGTTATAGTATTGGTGGGGTTGCTCAATTCAGACTCTCAAAGAGGTTAAGAGGGCTTAAAAAAGAATTTAGAGTGCTTCTGTTTAAACAAGGGAATCTGCATTCTAAGGTTGCTAATCTTAGAAAAGATCTGGAAGACATACAACAGTTGATTGACGCTTCCCCCTTTGATTTGAGTCTGAAAGAAAAGGAGTCGCTATGTATGAAGGAGTTTGTGGATGCTAGTAGGGATGAGGAAAGTTTTCTTAAGCAAAAAGCTAAAGTGAATTGGCTTGATAAAGGTGATGCGAACACGAAATACTTCCACAACATGCTTAAATGTAAGAATAATAAGAAGATGATTGATTCAGTTATGAGGCCGACTGGGGAGGTTTTGGAGGGGGATGCTATGGTCAATGAATTTGTTACCTTTTACGAGACATTTTTGGGTGGTGAACATGTGCAACCAAGTTTACCAGATTCAAATATTTTTTCAAGCCGATTGGATGCTAATATTTCATTAGGTATGGTGGAGCCAGTTACAAGAGAGGAGATTAAGGAGGTAATGTTTTCTATGAATGATGATAAATCTCCGGGGCCAGATGGATACACATCGGCTTTTTTCAAAAAAGCCTGGGATGTGGTGGGAGATGAGGTTGTGTTAGCTATTCAAGATTTCTTTAATACGAATAGGTTACTTCAGGAGTGGAATCATACTATTATTGCTCTGGTCCCAAAAACTCAAGTTCCAAATAGAGTGATAGATTATCGGCCAATTGCCTGCTGCAATGTTTTGTATAAATGTATCTCGAAGATTATTGCTAATCGTGTGAAGGGTGCGTTATCTTTTATTATCAGTAGTAACCAGTCAGCGTTCATCCCGGGAAGACGTATCACTGATAATATATTGCTTACTCAGGAGCTTATGCACAATTATCATAGAAACTTGGGGCCGCCTAAGTGTGCTTTCAAAGTTGATATTCAAAAGGCATATGATACGGTTAACTGGAGGTTTATGGAGTTTTGTCTGAAGGGTTTTGGTTTTCATGCTAGTATGATTACTTGGATTATGGCATGTGTATCCTCTCCATCGTTTTCTTTATGTATAAATGGGGATATTCATGGCTATTTTAAAGGGACGAGGGGGTTAAGACAGGCGACCCATTATCTCCTTATCTCTTTACCATGGTTATGGAGGTTCTTACGTTAATGTTCAAGAATATGCCTATGGAAAGTTTTAAGTTTCATAAGAAGTGTGAAGAGCTTCAGATCATAAATTTATGTTTTGCTGATGATCTGTTTATTTTTTCCAGAGGAGATGCAAGATCTGCTGCTTGTATTATGGAGGTTTTGAGGAAGTTTGCGGATTTGTCTGGCTTACATCCGAATATGCAAAAAAACACTGTTTTTTTTGTCATGTTCCCCCTCATGTAAGGAATGGCATCCTGAATATTCTTCCATTTGAAGAGGGGAAGCTTCCGGTTAAGTATCTGGGTGTTCCATTGATTTCGTCTAGACTCAATCACCTGCAATGCAGGGAGTTGACTGACAGGATGGACAAGCGTTTATTGTCATGGGAAAATAAGTTTTTGTCTTTTGCAGGAAGGCTTCAACTTGTTCGATCTGTTTTATCCTCTATGCACATTTTTTGGGCAGCGGCATTTTTGATCCCTTCATATACAGCTAAAGAGATTGAAGTGAAGCTTAGAAGATTTTTATGGGGTGCTAAGCAAGAGAGAAAAGTTAATGCCAAAGTTGCTTGGAAGAAAGTCTGTCTTCCAATGTTGGAGGGTGGTCTTGGGATTCGTAGTATATCTGACATGAATATGGCTCTTATGGGATCTCATATTTGGAGGTTACTTACTAATGTTGATTCAATGTGGGTTCGATGGGTTAGGATTCACAGGATTGGTACACGCAATTTCTGGGATATTGCTACTCCGGCTGCTTGTTCTTGGAGTTGGCGAAATATTATGAAATTGCGTCAATTTTTCAAACGAAAATTCTGGGTCCAGCTTGGTGATGGGAAAGATACAAATACATGGTACGATTGTTGGGCTGACCAAAGTCCCCTTTCAGATTCTATTTCAAAACGAGCAATTCGGGATGCAAATATGAATCTTATGGACTCGGTTGACAAAGTTTATAATGATTCTGCTTGGACTTGGCCGAATGAGCTGGTTGATCAGTTTCCTTCTTTATCGAGCATCTCTATTCCGTTTAAAACAAATGGTGAGGATAAATTGTGTTGGAGGGAGGGATCGAAGTTAATCCCTTTTTCTACTTCTAATGCTTGGGAACATATCCGTGATAAGGAGGAGAATGTAGTATGGGCTGAGTGTGTTTGGTTCCCTCAATGCATCCCAAAACATGCTTTCAACATGTGGCTTATTTGTCAAGGTAAGCTGTTAACTCAAGATAGGTTGCTCAAATGGAACCGGTTGGGAGGTACTAATATGAATATGATGTGCTGTTTATTATGCTTTCAATCTGTGGATTCGCATAAACACTTAGTCTTTGAATGCTCCTTTGCGTCTCGGGTTTGGGCCATGACTCGTGTCAAGGCTAAGTTAAAGCTGATTCCCCCAATATGGTCTAACATCTTGGAAGATCTTCAAAGTAACTGCACGGGAAGTGATATTGTGATGATTATTAGTAAATTGGTTACAGCAGCTGCTGCGTATGCTATTTGGCAGGAGAGGAATAGGAGACTCTTTAATGAACATCCAAGGCCGCCGGAAGTGGTTAGTAGTATGGTTATTCAAACAGTGAGATACAAGTTAATGAGCATAAAGATAAAGTTGTCGATGAGGGTGCATCAACATCTAGATTTGTGGTTGAAGATGGATGCGGAAGGTGAAGGGTGAATGGTTTGGTCTCATTGTCTAGTTGAGTCTAGTATGTAGTAGTGTTGATGGGTTTTGTGTTTTATAGTTTGGCTTCGGTTTTTAGTCTTGGGAAATGTCCAAGACTGAACTAGTGTGGAGTTCACCACACTACTTGTGTTTTTTTTGTTAATAGAATCACCAGGGTAAAATCCCTTTACCCAAAAAAAAAGAACTTTAGTTTAATGTAGGATGCCTTACAGCTCCTAAGAACATCTTACATCACCATACGAAATCTTAAACCTCCATAATAAGCTTAATGAATTCGTCCGAGTCATTTGATCATCGTACGAAAACTTAGTACATCTTACGACTCTTCATGCCACATTAGCAACTCGAAAAGAACGTTAGTATGATATAGGTTGCCTTACAGCTCCTAAGAACATCTTACATCACCATACGAAACCTTAAACCTCCATAATAAGCCTAATGAATTCATCCGAGTCATTTGATCATTGTACGAAAACTTAGTACATCTTACGACTCTTCATGCCACATTAGCAACTCGAAAAGAACGTTAGTATGATGTAGGTAGCCTTACACCTTCTAACAACATCTTACATCACCATACGAAACCTTAAACCTCCATAATAAGCCTAATGAATTCGTCCGAGTCATTTGATCATCGTACGAAAACTTAGTACATCTTACGACTCTTCATGCCACATTAGCAACTCGAAAAGAACGTTAGTACGATGTAGGATGCCTTACAGCTCCTAAGAACACCTTACATCACCATACGAAACCTTAAACCTCCATAATAAGCCTAATGAATTCGTCCGAGTCATTTGATCATCGTACGCCAACTTAGTACATCTTACGACTCTTCATGCCACATTAACAACTCGAAAAGAACGTTAGTATAATGTAGGATGCCTTACAGCTCCTAAGAACACCTTACATCACCATACGAAACCTTAAACCTCCATAAAAAGCCTAATGATTTCATCCAAGTCATTTGATCATCGTACGACAACTTAGTACATCTTACGACTCTTCATGCCACATTAGCAACTCGAAAAGAACGTTAGTATAGTAACCTTGAAAAGCATGTTACGAATTCATTAGGGCGATATGGGCGATATGGGCGATCTTGTTCTTGATTCTTGTTCTTGATCTTGATCTTGATTATTGTTACGAATTGGTTATTGTTTCTTGATTCTTGGTTCTTGTTCTTGATTCTTGTTTGTTTTTCTTTGTTAGTTAGGGTTTGATTACAAATCCTAGCCGTTTCTTGTTTTCTTTGTTTGTACGACTAGGGTTTTCAAGCCTGTGTATCAATCCTGTGATTATACAATCTTGATTGTGTAGTACGAGTATTGATAGCAGATGTTGACGCTCTTAGTTTGTTACGTTCTTGTTTGATATACGAATTACATAACTTGTTTCCTGATTGCTTAATAGGTCTGTAATCATTCGCGGCTATTCTATAGTTCAGCTAGAGTGGTACGAATCCTTTTAACCTTTTAAGGGGCTGGTTATTTTGTAATTCGTTTTTGTTACGTGCATGGCGACTTCGAATCTGTTTAGTAAAGTCACCAATATTGATGGCAAACCAATTCGCAGGAGTAGCCTGAAAACAACGTCTACTGTGACTGGTAATATGGGGGAGGCTACACCAAACCCTAATTCGAGTCAAGAAGATATGGATCCTATGAATTATGCGAATAAACTGAAGGAAGGTGGAAAGAGTGGAAAGGTAAATTTCAGACGCCTTGAATCTGAAAGTCGGGTGGACGAGGCTGATGTTGTGTTACCACGTGAAGCAGTCATAACCATGAAGCATAGATTTGCTAACACGTTGGTAGGTTATTTTCTTGGTAATAGACTTGCATTCCCAATTGTTGAATACTATGTTAAAAATGCATGGGGAAAGTTTGGTCTACAGAAGATTATGATGAATTCTAATGGGTTCTTTTTCTTCAAGTTTGAGAATTGTCAAGGGATGCAAAGTGTGTTGGAGGGTGGTCCATGGATTATTAGGAATATGCCTATAGTCCTTAATATGTGGACACCATCTACTAGCTTGAAGAAAGAAGATATAAAGAAGATACCGGTTTGGGTTAAAATCCATGATGTGCCATTAGCAGCTTATTCGGAAGATGGTCTTAGTTTGCTTGCGTCTAAGATTGGTAACCCTAAGTGTTTGGATACATACACAACGAGTATGTGTTTGGAAGGGTGGGGAAGAAGTAGTTATGCTAGAGCTATGATTGAATTGGATGCTAGGAATGGTTTAAAGGATAAAATTACAATGGCAATACCAAATTTGGAGGATGATGGATTTGTAAAGGAGGTTATGGAGATTGAGTATGAATGGACCCCTCCTAGATGTGATGTGTGTATGGTGTTTGGTCATGATGATAACTCTTGCCCTCTAAAACCTAAGGTGGTGGAAGAGGACAAGAATAAGCTGGATGAGGATGGGTTTCAAAAGGTAAAGACAGCAAAATCGGGTAAAAATTCTGGATTTCAAGTAGGTAAACAAAAGCAGAAGTTTGAATATCGTCCAGTGCAGAAAGATAGTAGAAAAGGGGGTGGGGGTGTTCAGCCTTCTGTGACATCGAATAGGTTTGAGGTGTTCAACCTTGACCCGGGTCCATCGATAAGAAACAGTGGTGAGGGTGTGAATAATGTGGAGGAATTGGGAGCAGATATGCATGAGAGGGGTACGGTTCTGACGGAAAATATTAATCGCATGGCTGGTTCTGAGGGGGCAAGCACTCCCGGTAAGGATGGTTTAAATGATTAGCATAGCTGCATGGAATATAAGGGGTTTGAATCATCCCCTGAAACAAAATGAGGTGAGGAAGGTGATCCAGGAAAACAATATTCAGGTATGTGCTGTGTTGGAATCGCATGTTAGTGTTGATAATTTATCTCAGATTTGCAAGAAAGTTTTTCGTAGTTGGGATTGGAGTTCGAATGGAGGGTTATGTGATAAGGGTACACGTATTATTTTAGGCTGGAACCCAAGTGTTGTGGACACTATGGTTATTTTTCAGACTAGTCAGGTGGTTCATACTCAGGTTATTTTCAAGGACGATGGTCATTCTTTTTTCTGTTCGTTTATTTATGCAAATAATGACTATTGTGCTCGTAGGGAGTTATGGGATCAACTCAATCAGCATAAGAACTTTATTGGTTCTATGCCTTGGGTGATCATGGGGGACTTTAATGTTGCGTTACACAGTGAAGATTGTGCCATGGGTACGTCTAGGGTTGATTTGGGAGTAAAGGAGTTCCGGGAGTGTGTGAATAATATTGAAGTTCTTGATATCAATAGCTCGGGAATGCAATATACGTGGACTCAGAAACCAAAGCGTGGCATTGGGGTTTTAAAGAAGATTGATAGAGTGATGGGTAACCTTAAGTTTGTTGATCTTTTTCCTTATGCTAATGCTTTATTTCATCCATACAGAATTTCAGATCATGCGCCATGTATCCTCAGATTTGAGAAACCTAAGAAGACGAAAGCAAGGTCGTTTAAGTTTGCTAACTTTCTGGTGTTTAAAAAGGATTTTAAAAAGGTTGTTACTCAAGAATGGACAAAGGTTGTTGCGGGTAATGAGATGTTTAAAGTTGTGAAGAAGCTCAAGTTGCTGAAATCTCCTTTGAGGAAACTATTGTATGCGCAAGGGAACCTTTATAATAGGGCTGATCTGTTGCGTAAGGAACTGGATGATATTCAGATTAGGGTGGATAGGGATCCAAATGATTGTGGTTTAAGGGATAAAGAGCGGGTTTGTGCTTTGGAATATGAGAAAGTTGCTTTTGATCTTGAGCTTTTTCTTAAACAAAAAGCTAAAGTTGAGTGGCTTAAAGCGGGGGATTCAAATACTGCTTTTTTCCACAAAATGATCAAAAGGAATAATCACAAGAAACTGGTGGATCGCATTATTGATAGTGAAGGGAATGTGCATGAGGGGGATGGGGTTGCTTCAGTTTTTGAGAATCATTACTCGAAATTCTTAGGAACTGAAAGTGATCACATTAGTTTTGATTTAGAGTCCCTGGACTTTAAGAAACTGTCGAGGGCTGATTCGGTTGCAATGATTAGAAGAGTTACTGATGAGGAGGTTAAAATGGCGATGTTTGATATTGGTGAGAATAAGTCTCCGGGGCCTGATGGTTTCTCGTCGGCTTTTTTCATTCATAGTTGGGATGTGGTGGGTAAGGATGTATGTAGAGCTGTCCAAGACTTTTTTGCGCATTCCAGGCTACTTAAGGAGGTAAACCACACTGTTATTCATTTGATTCCGAAGGTCCAATCTCCGGAAAGAGTCAATGATTATAGACCTATCTCTTGTTGCAATGTGATTTATAAGTGCATTAGCAAAATTATTTCGAACAGAATTAGGGATGCTTTGGATGGGCTGGTTAACGTTAACCAATCAGCGTTTGTGCCAGGGAGAAGAATATCTGACAATATTCTGATCACTCAAGAAATAATGCATAATTACCATTGGAATAAGGGGCCTCCTAGGTGTGCGTTTAAAGTTGATATCCAAAAAGCGTATGATACGGTTAGTTGGAGGTTTCTGGGAGAGATTCTTTTGAAGTTTGGTTTTCATAAACGTATGGTTGATTGGATTATGGAATGTGTTACTACGGTCGCGTATTCTGTTTGTGTTAATGGAGATCTTTGTGGCTACTTCAAAGGGAGAAGAGGATTGCGACAAGGGGACCCAATATCTCCATATTTATTTACACTTGTCATGGAGGTTTTGACTCTTATTATGCAGCGCAACACTGGGGTTGGGAGTGGGTTCAAATACCATAATCTATGTGCGTCGCAAAGGATAGTTAATATTTGTTTTGCTGACGATTTGTTCTTGTTTGCTAGAGGTGAAGTCAAGTCCTGTATGATTATAATGAAAGGGTTGGAGGAGTTTAGATTGGCTTCTGGGTTAGCGGCTAGTATTGACAAGAGCACTGTTTTCTTCTGTCAGGTTAACCAGGCATTGAAACGTGCTATCATGGATGTTATGCCGTTTGAGGAAGGAAAACTTCCAGTTAGATATCTTGGGGTGCCTCTTATTTCATCTAATTTGATTGCTGCTAATTGTAAAGCTTTAATTGAAAAAGTTGATAGGAGGATCGATGATTGGATGAATAAAGCTTTATCTTTTGCGGGAAGGCTGCAGTTGATAGTGTCTGTTATTTCTTCCATGTTTACTTATTGGGCTTCGGTTCTTATGCTGCCTGCTAGTACTGTGAAGGAATTGGAACGGAAAATGAAAGGGTTTCTTTGGCAGAAAGATGAAAAAGATCGAGCAAAATCGAAGGTGGCATGGAGGGTAGTCTGTCTCCCAAAAAAAGAAGGTGGCCTGGGTATTCGAAAGATTTCAGATGTAAACCGATCTCTAATGGCTTATCATATTTGGAGTATTGTTATTCGTAGGAAATCTTTATGGGTGGAATGGATTTATGATCACAAATTGAAAGGTAGAAGTTTTTGGGAGGTGGAACCTAGAGCAAGTATGAGTTGGGGGTGGAGGAAGATTCTCCAGATTAGAGAATTGGTTCGGCCTTATATACATCAGAAAATTGGAGATGGTAAGAATACGTTTATTTGGAGTGACAACTGGTGTGACTATAGCCCTCTTAGTACTTTCATCACTAAGAGGGATATTTATGGGGCAGGGTTTTCAATCTCGGATAAGGTTGCTGATTTGGTGAACGGGGTTGGTACTTGGAGGTGGCCGCAAGCATGGTATGACCTTTTTCCTGTTCTTATTAATATTCATGTTCCATTAATATGCAACAGCAGGAGAGATATGAGTATATGGCAGGATGATATGGGAGTAGAGCGAAAGTTTTCTGTACATAGTGTATGGGAAACTATCCGGTACCGAAGTATGGAGGTTGATTGGTTTAATATTGTCTGGTTTACTTATTGCATTCCAAGGCATGCGTTTCATGTATGGTTGGTATGTCGTAAGAAACTAAACACACAGGATAAAATGAGGAAATGGGATATGAATATGAGATGTTGTCCGTTATGTGTGAAGGATATGGATTCGCATGAACATCTGTTTTTTGAGTGTGAATTTGCGAGACAGGTTTGGGGAAATGTTCGAAGTTACACGAGTCTGGGGCATATTGAAGGAGTTTGGGAGAGTATTGTGGGTTTTCTAAACACAAGAGGCAATTGGAAGTCGACTGAAAGTATTATAGATAGGCTTGTGGTTGGAGCTACTGCGTACTACGTCTGGCAGGAAAGGAATGCTAGAATATTTACTGATATCAAGAGAAGACCTATGCAGATTACAAAGATAATATTGGATACTGTTAGACTGAAATTGGTATCAATGAGAGAGGGACATGTGATCAGTAATTGGAAGACTCGCAAGAGATGGGATCTGGAGCGGATTGTGTTTACATGAGGCTTGATGGGTTTCGCATTTTCTAGATTATAGTCTAGTTTGGTTTTTTAATTTTGGTTAGTTTTCCATTATTATGTTCTTAAGTGGTAGCTTGTGTTCACAATCTTAGGGCATGTCCTTTGATTGAACTAATGGGTACATTTTTTGTACCATTACTTGTTTCTTCTTGATTCATATTTATACAATCACCGGGGTAAACCCTTTACCCAAAAAAAAGAACGTTAGTATGATGTAGGATGCCTTACAGCTCCTAAGAACACCTTACATCACCATACGAAACCTTAAACCTCCATAATAAGCCTAATGAATTCGTCCGAGTCATTTGATCATCGTACGACAACTTAGTACATCTTACGACTCTTCATGCCACATTAGCAACTCGAAAAGAACTTTTGTTTAATGTAGGATGCCTTACAGCTCCTAAGAACATCTTACATCACCATACGAAACCTTAAACCTCCATAATAAGCCTAATGAATTCGTCCGAGTCATTTGATCATCGTACGAAAACTTAGTACATCTTACGACTCTTCATGCCACATTAGCAACTCGAAAAGAACGTTAGTATGATATAGTTTGCCTTACACCTCCTAACAACATCTTACATCACCATACGAAACCTTAAACCTCCATAATAAGCCTAATGAATTCGTCCGAGTCATTTGATCATCGTACGAAAACTTAGTACATCTTACGACTCTTCATGCCACATTAGCAACTCGAAAAGAACGTTAGTATGATGTAGGTTGCCTTACACCTTCTAACAACATCTTACATCACCATACAAAACCTTAAACCTCCATAATAAGCCTAATGAATTCGTCCGAGTCATTTGATCATCGTACGAAAACTTAGTACATCTTACGACTCTTCATGCCACATTAGCAACTCGAAAAGAACGTTAGTATGATGTAGGATGCCTTACAGCTCCTAAGAACACCTTACATCACCATACGAAACCTTAAACCTCCATAATAAGCCTAATGAATTCGTCCGAGTCATTTGATCATCGTACGCCAACTTAGTACATCTTACGACTCTTCATGCCACATTAACAACTCGAAAAGAACGTTAGTATAATGTAGGATGCCTTACAGCTCCTAAGAACACCTTACATCACCATACGAAACCTTAAACCTCCATAATAAGCCTAATGATTTCATCCAAGTCATTTGATCATCGTACGACAACTTAGTACATCTTACGACTCTTCATGCCACATTAGCAACTCGAAAAGAACGTTAGTATGATGTAGGATGCCTTACAGCTCCTAAGAACACCTTACATCACCATACGAAACCTTAAACCTCCATAATAAGCCTAATGTATTCGTCCGAGTCATTTGATCATCGTACGACAACTTAGTACATCTTACGACTCTTCATGCCACATTAACAACTCGAAAAGAACGTTAGTATAATGTAGGATGCCTTACAGCTCCTAAGAACACCTTACATCACCATACGAAACCTTAAACCTCCATAATAAGCCTAATGAATTCATCCAAGTCATTTGATCATCGTACGACAACTTAGTACATCTTACGACTCTTCATGCCACATTAGCAACTCGAAAAGAACGTTAGTATGATGTAGGATGCCTTACAGCTCTTAAGAACACCTTACATCACCATACGAAACCTTAAACCTCCATAATAAGCCTAATGAATTCGTTCGAGTCATTTGATCATCGTACCACAACTTAGTACATCTTACGACTCTTCATGCCACATTAGCAACTCGAAAAGAACATTATTTTAATGTAGGATGCCTTACAGCTCCTAAGAACACCTTACATCACCATACGAAACCTTAAACCTCCATAATAAGCCTAATGAATTCGTCCGAGTCATTTGATCATCGTACGACAACTTAGTACATCTTACGACTCTTCATGCCACATTAGCAACTCGAAAAGAACGTTAATATAATGTAGGATGCCTTACAGCTCCTAAGAACACCTTACATCACCATACGAAACCTTAAAACTCCATAATAAGCCTAATGAATTCGTCCGAGTCATTTGATCATCGTACGAAAACTTAGTACATCTTACGACTCTTCATGCCACATTAGCAACTCGAACCCTTTACCCAAAAAAAAAGAACGTTAGTATGATGTAGGATGCCTTACAGCTCCTAAGAACACCTTACATCACCATACGAAACCTTAAACCTCCATAATAAGCCTAATGAATTCGTCCGAGTCATTTGATCATCGTACGCCAACTTAGTACATCTTACGACTCTTCATGCCACATTAACAACTCCAAAAAAACGTTAGTATAATGTAGGATGCCTTACAGCTCCTAAGAACACCTTACATCACCATACGAAACCTTAAACCTCCATAATAAGCCTAATGAATTCATCCAAGTCATTTGATCATCGTACGACAACTTAGTACATCTTACGACTCTTCATGCCACATTAGCAACTCGAAAAGAACGTTAGTATGATGTAGGATGCCTTACAGCTCCTAAGAACACCTTACATCACCATACGAAACCTTAAACCTCCATAATAAGCCTAATGAATTCGTCCGAGTCATTTGATCATCGTACGACAACTTAGTACATCTTACGACTCTTCATGACACATTAGCAACTCGAAAAGAACGTTAGTATGATGTAGGATGCCTTACAGCTCCTAAGAACACCTTACATCACCATACGAAACCTTAAACCTCCATAATAAGCCTAATGAATTCGTCCGAGTCATTTGATCATCGTACGAAAACAGAGTACATCTTACGACTCTTCATGCCACATTAGCAACTCGAAAAGAACGTTAGTATGATGTAGGATGCCTTACAGCTCCTAAGAACACCTTACATCACCATACGAAACCTTAAACCTCCATAATAAGCCTAATGAATTCGTCCGAGTCATTTGATCATCGTACGCCAACTTAGTACATCTTACGACTCTTCATGCCACATTAACAACTCGAAAAGAACGTTAGTATAATGTAGGATGCCTTACAGCTCCTAAGAACACCTTACATCACCATACGAAACCTTAAACCTCCATAATAAGCCTAATGAATTCATCCAAGTCATTTGATCATCGTACGACAACTTAGTACATCTTACGACTCTTCATGCCACATTAGCAACTCGAAAAGAACGTTAGTATGATGTAGGATGCCTTACAGCTCCTAAGAACACCTTACATCACCATACGAAACCTTAAACCTCCATAATAAGCCTAATGAATTCGTCCGAGTCATTTGATCATCGTACGCCAACTTAGTACATCTTACGACTCTTCATGCCACATTAACAACTCGAAAAGAACGTTAGTATAATGTAGGATGCCTTACAGCTCCTAAGAACACCTTACATCACCATACGAAACCTTAAACCTCCATAATAAGCCTAATGAATTCATCCAAGTCATTTGATCATCGAACGACAACTTAGTACATCTTACGACTCTTCATGCCACATTAGCAACTCGAAAAGAACGTTAGTATGATGTAGGATGCCTTACAGCTCCTAAGAACACCTTACATCACCATACGAAACCTTAAACCTCCATAATAAGCCTAATGAATTCGTCCGAGTCATTTGATCATCGTACGACAACTTAGTACATCTTACGACTCTTCATGCCACATTAACAACTCGAAAAGAACGTTAGTATAATGTAGGATGCCTTACAGCTCCTAAGAACACCTTACATCACCATACGAAACCTTAAACCTCCATAATAAGCCTAATGAATTCGTCCGAGTCATTTGATCATCGTACGACAACATAGTACATCTTACGACTCTTCATGCCACATTAGCAACTCGAAAAGAACGTTAGTATGATGTAGGATGCCTTACAGCTCCTAAGAACACCTTACATCACCATACGAAACCTTAAACCTCCATAATAAGCCTAATGAATTCGTCCGAGTCATTTGATCATCGTACGCCAACTTAGTACATCTTACGACTCTTCATGCCACATTAACAACTCGAAAAGAACGTTAGTATAATGTAGGATGCCTTACAGCTCCTAAGAACACCTTACATCACCATACGAAACCTTAAACCTCCATAATAAGCCTAATGAGTTCGTCCGAGTCATTTGATCATCGTACGACAACTTAGTACATCTTACGACTCTTCATGCCACATTAGCAACTCGAAAAGAACGTTAGTATGATGTAGGATGCCTTACAGCTCCTAAGAACATCTTACATCACCATACGAAACCTTAAACCTCCATAATAAGCCTAATGAATTCGTCCGAGTCATTTGATCATCGTACGACAACTTAGTACATCTTACGACTCTTCATGCCACATTAGCAACTCGAAAAGAACGTTAGTATGATGTAGGATGCCTTACAGCTCCTAAGAACACCTTACATCACCATACGAAACCTTAAACCTCCATAATAAGCCTAATGAATTCGTCCGAGTCATTTGATCATCGTACGACAACTTAGTACATGTTACGACTCTTCATGCCACATTAACAACTCGAAAAGAACATTAGTTTAATGTAGGATGCCTTACAGCTCCTAAGAACACCTTACATCACCATACGAAAACTTAAACCTCCATAATAAGCCTAATGAATTCATCCCAGTCATTTGATCATCGTACGACAACTTAGTACATCTTACGACTCTTCATGCCACATTAGCAACTCGAAAAGAACGTTAGTATGATGTAGGATGCCTTACAGCTCCTAAGAACACCTTACATCACCATACGAAACCTTAAAACTCCATAATAAGCCTAATGAATTCGTCCGAGTCATTTGATCATCGTACGAAAACTTAGTACATCTTACGACTCTTCATGCCACATTAGCAACTCGAAAAGAACGTTAGTATGATGTAGGATGCCTTACAGCTCCTAAGAACACCTTACATCACCATACGAAACCTTAAACCTCCATAATAAGCCTAATGAATTCGTCCGAGTCATTTGATCATCGTACGCCAACTTAGTACATCTTACGACTCTTCATGCCACATTAACAACTCGAAAAGAACGTTAGTATAATGTAGGATGCCTTACAGCTCCTAAGAACACCTTACATCACCATACGAAACCTTAAACCTCCATAATAAGCCTAATGATTTCATCCAAGTCATTTGATCATCGTACGACAACTTAGTACATCTTACGACTCTTCATGCCACATTAGCAACTCGAAAAGAACGTTAGTATGATGTAGGATGCCTTACAGCTCCTAAGAACACCTTACATCACCATACGAAACCTTAAACCTCCATAATAAGCCTAATGTATTCGTCCGAGTCATTTGATCATCGTACGACAACTTAGTACATCTTACGACTCTTCATGCCACATTAACAACTCGAAAAGAACGTTAGTATAATGTAGGATGCCTTACAGCTCCTAAGAACACCTTACATCACCATACGAAACCTTAAACCTCCATAATAAGCCTAATGAATTCATCCAAGTCATTTGATCATCGTACGACAACTTAGTACATCTTACGACTCTTCATGCCACATTAGCAACTCGAAAAGAACGTTAGTATGATGTAGGATGCCTTACAGCTCTTAAGAACACCTTACATCACCATACGAAACCTTAAACCTCCATAATAAGCCTAATGAATTCGTTCGAGTCATTTGATCATCGTACCACAACTTAGTACATCTTACGACTCTTCATGCCACATTAGCAACTCGAAAAGAACATTATTTTAATGTAGGATGCCTTACAGCTCCTAAGAACACCTTACATCACCATACGAAACCTTAAACCTCCATAATAAGCCTAATGAATTCGTCCGAGTCATTTGATCATCGTACGACAACTTAGTACATCTTACGACTCTTCATGCCACATTAGCAACTCGAAAAGAACGTTAATATAATGTAGGATGCCTTACAGCTCCTAAGAACACCTTACATCACCATACGAAACCTTAAAACTCCATAATAAGCCTAATGAATTCGTCCGAGTCATTTGATCATCGTACGAAAACTTAGTACATCTTACGACTCTTCATGCCACATTAGCAACTCGAACCCTTTACCCAAAAAAAAAGAACGTTAGTATGATGTAGGATGCCTTACAGCTCCTAAGAACACCTTACATCACCATACGAAACCTTAAACCTCCATAATAAGCCTAATGAATTCGTCCGAGTCATTTGATCATCGTACGCCAACTTAGTACATCTTACGACTCTTCATGCCACATTAACAACTCCAAAAAAACGTTAGTATAATGTAGGATGCCTTACAGCTCCTAAGAACACCTTACATCACCATACGAAACCTTAAACCTCCATAATAAGCCTAATGAATTCATCCAAGTCATTTGATCATCGTACGACAACTTAGTACATCTTACGACTCTTCATGCCACATTAGCAACTCGAAAAGAACGTTAGTATGATGTAGGATGCCTTACAGCTCCTAAGAACACCTTACATCACCATACGAAACCTTAAACCTCCATAATAAGCCTAATGAATTCGTCCGAGTCATTTGATCATCGTACGACAACTTAGTACATCTTACGACTCTTCATGACACATTAGCAACTCGAAAAGAACGTTAGTATGATGTAGGATGCCTTACAGCTCCTAAGAACACCTTACATCACCATACGAAACCTTAAACCTCCATAATAAGCCTAATGAATTCGTCCGAGTCATTTGATCATCGTACGAAAACAGAGTACATCTTACGACTCTTCATGCCACATTAGCAACTCGAAAAGAACGTTAGTATGATGTAGGATGCCTTACAGCTCCTAAGAACACCTTACATCACCATACGAAACCTTAAACCTCCATAATAAGCCTAATGAATTCGTCCGAGTCATTTGATCATCGTACGCCAACTTAGTACATCTTACGACTCTTCATGCCACATTAACAACTCGAAAAGAACGTTAGTATAATGTAGGATGCCTTACAGCTCCTAAGAACACCTTACATCACCATACGAAACCTTAAACCTCCATAATAAGCCTAATGAATTCATCCAAGTCATTTGATCATCGTACGACAACTTAGTACATCTTACGACTCTTCATGCCACATTAGCAACTCGAAAAGAACGTTAGTATGATGTAGGATGCCTTACAGCTCCTAAGAACACCTTACATCACCATACGAAACCTTAAACCTCCATAATAAGCCTAATGAATTCGTCCGAGTCATTTGATCATCGTACGCCAACTTAGTACATCTTACGACTCTTCATGCCACATTAACAACTCGAAAAGAACGTTAGTATAATGTAGGATGCCTTACAGCTCCTAAGAACACCTTACATCACCATACGAAACCTTAAACCTCCATAATAAGCCTAATGAATTCATCCAAGTCATTTGATCATCGAACGACAACTTAGTACATCTTACGACTCTTCATGCCACATTAGCAACTCGAAAAGAACGTTAGTATGATGTAGGATGCCTTACAGCTCCTAAGAACACCTTACATCACCATACGAAACCTTAAACCTCCATAATAAGCCTAATGAATTCGTCCGAGTCATTTGATCATCGTACGACAACTTAGTACATCTTACGACTCTTCATGCCACATTAACAACTCGAAAAGAACGTTAGTATAATGTAGGATGCCTTACAGCTCCTAAGAACACCTTACATCACCATACGAAACCTTAAACCTCCATAATAAGCCTAATGAATTCGTCCGAGTCATTTGATCATCGTACGACAACATAGTACATCTTACGACTCTTCATGCCACATTAGCAACTCGAAAAGAACGTTAGTATGATGTAGGATGCCTTACAGCTCCTAAGAACACCTTACATCACCATACGAAACCTTAAACCTCCATAATAAGCCTAATGAATTCGTCCGAGTCATTTGATCATCGTACGCCAACTTAGTACATCTTACGACTCTTCATGCCACATTAACAACTCGAAAAGAACGTTAGTATAATGTAGGATGCCTTACAGCTCCTAAGAACACCTTACATCACCATACGAAACCTTAAACCTCCATAATAAGCCTAATGAGTTCGTCCGAGTCATTTGATCATCGTACGACAACTTAGTACATCTTACGACTCTTCATGCCACATTAGCAACTCGAAAAGAACGTTAGTATGATGTAGGATGCCTTACAGCTCCTAAGAACATCTTACATCACCATACGAAACCTTAAACCTCCATAATAAGCCTAATGAATTCGTCCGAGTCATTTGATCATCGTACGACAACTTAGTACATCTTACGACTCTTCATGCCACATTAGCAACTCGAAAAGAACGTTAGTATGATGTAGGATGCCTTACAGCTCCTAAGAACACCTTACATCACCATACGAAACCTTAAACCTCCATAATAAGCCTAATGAATTCGTCCGAGTCATTTGATCATCGTACGACAACTTAGTACATGTTACGACTCTTCATGCCACATTAACAACTCGAAAAGAACATTAGTTTAATGTAGGATGCCTTACAGCTCCTAAGAACACCTTACATCACCATACGAAAACTTAAACCTCCATAATAAGCCTAATGAATTCATCCCAGTCATTTGATCATCGTACGACAACTTAGTACATCTTACGACTCTTCATGCCACATTAGCAACTCGAAAAGAACGTTAGTATGATGTAGGATGCCTTACAGCTCCTAAGAACACCTTACATCACCATACGAAACCTTAAACCTCTATAATAAGCCTAATGAATTCATCCAAGTCATTTGATCATCGTACGACAACTTAGTACATCTTACGACTCTTCATGCCACATAGCAACTCGAAAAGAACGTTAGTATGATGTTGGTTGCCTTACACCTCCTAACAACACCTTACATCACCATACGAAACCTTAAACCTCCATAATAAGCCTAATGAATTCGTCCGAGTCATTTGATCATCGTACGACAACTTAGTACATCTTACGACTCTTCATGCCACATTAGCAACTCAAAAAAAACGTTAGTATGATGTAGGTTGCCTTACACCTCCTAACAACACCTTACATCACCATACGAAACCTTAAACCTCCATAATAAGCCTAATGAATTCGTCCGAGTCATTTGATCATCGTACGACAACTTAGTACATATTACGACTCTTCATGCCACATAGCAACTCGAAAAGAACGTTAGTATGATGTTGGTTGCCTTACACCTCCTAACAACACCTTACATCACCATACGAAACCTTAAACCTCCATAATAAACCTAATGAATTCGTCCGAGTCAGTTGATTATCGTACGACAACTTAGTACATATTACGACTCTTCATGCCACATTAGCAACTCGAAAAGAACGTTAGTATGATGTTGGATGCCTTACAGCTCCTAAGAACACCTTACATCACCATACGAAACCTTAAACCTCCATAATAAGCCTAATGAATTCGTCCGAATCATTTTATTATCGTACGACAACTTAGTACATCTTACGACTCTTCATGCCACATTAGCAACTCGAAAAGAACGTTAGTATGATGTTGGATGCCTTACAGCTCCTAAGAACACCTTACATCACCATACGAAACCTTAAACCTCCATAATAAGCCTAATGAATTCGTCCGAATCATTTTATTATCGTACGACAACTTAGTACATCTTACGACTCTTCATGCCACATTAGCAACTCGAAAAGAACGTTAGTATGATGTTGGATGCCTTACAACTCCTAAGAACACCTTACATCACCATACGAAACCTTAAACCTCCATAATAAGCCTAATGAATTCGTCCGAGTCATTTGATCATCGTACGACAACTTAGTACATCTTACGACTCTTCATGCCACATTAGCAACTCAAAAAAAACGTTAGTATGATGTAGGTTGCCTTACACCTCCTAACAACACCTTACATCACCATACGAAACCTTAAACCTCCATAATAAGCCTAATGAATTCGTCCGAGTCATTTGATCATCGTACGACAACTTAGTACATATTACGACTCTTCATGCCACATTAGCAACTCGAAAAGAACGTTAGTATGATGTTGGATGCCTTACAGCTCCTAACAACACCTTACATCACCATACGAAACCTTAAACCTCCATAATAAGCCTAATGAATTCGTCCGAGTCATTTGATCATCGTACGACAACTTAGTACATCTTACGACTCTTCATGCCACATTAGCAACTCGAAAAGAACGTTAGTATGATGTAGGATGCCTTACAGCTCCTAAGAACACCTTACATCACCATACGAAACCTTAAACCTCCATAATAAGCCTAATGAATTCGTCCGAGTCATTTGATCATCGTACGACAACTTAGTACATGTTACGACTCTTCATGCCACATTAACAACTCGAAAAGAACATTAGTTTAATGTAGGATGCCTTACAGCTCCTAAGAACACCTTACATCACCATACGAAAACTTAAACCTCCATAATAAGCCTAATGAATTCATCCCAGTCATTTGATCATCGTACGACAACTTAGTACATCTTACGACTCTTCATGCCACATTAGCAACTCGAAAAGAACGTTAGTATGATGTAGGATGCCTTACAGCTCCTAAGAACACCTTACATCACCATACGAAACCTTAAACCTCTATAATAAGCCTAATGAATTCATCCAAGTCATTTGATCATCGTACGACAACTTAGTACATCTTACGACTCTTCATGCCACATAGCAACTCGAAAAGAACGTTAGTATGATGTTGGTTGCCTTACACCTCCTAACAACACCTTACATCACCATACGAAACCTTAAACCTCCATAATAAACCTAATGAATTCGTCCGAGTCAGTTGATTATCGTACGACAACTTAGTACATATTACGACTCTTCATGCCACATTAGCAACTCGAAAAGAACGTTAGTATGATGTTGGATGCCTTACAGCTCCTAAGAACACCTTACATCACCATACGAAACCTTAAACCTCCATAATAAGCCTAATGAATTCGTCCGAATCATTTTATTATCGTACGACAACTTAGTACATCTTACGACTCTTCATGCCACATTAGCAACTCGAAAAGAACGTTAGTATGATGTTGGATGCCTTACAGCTCCTAAGAACACCTTACATCACCATACGAAACCTTAAACCTCCATAATAAGCCTAATGAATTCGTCCGAATCATTTTATTATCGTACGACAACTTAGTACATCTTACGACTCTTCATGCCACATTAGCAACTCGAAAAGAACGTTAGTATGATGTTGGATGCCTTACAACTCCTAAGAACACCTTACATCACCATACGAAACCTTAAACCTCCATAATAAGCCTAATGAATTCGTCCGAGTCATTTGATCATCGTACGACAACTTAGTACATCTTACGACTCTTCATGCCACATTAGCAACTCAAAAAAAACGTTAGTATGATGTAGGTTGCCTTACACCTCCTAACAACACCTTACATCACCATACGAAACCTTAAACCTCCATAATAAGCCTAATGAATTCGTCCGAGTCATTTGATCATCGTACGACAACTTAGTACATATTACGACTCTTCATGCCACATTAGCAACTCGAAAAGAACGTTAGTATGATGTTGGATGCCTTACAGCTCCTAACAACACCTTACATCACCATACGAAACCTTAAACCTCCATAATAAGCCTAATGAATTCGTCCGAGTCATTTGATCATCGTACGACAACTTAGTACATCTTACGACTCTTCATGCCACATTAGCAACTCGAAAAGAACGTTAGTATGATGTAGGATGCCTTACAGCTCCTAAGAACACCTTACATCACCATACGAAACCTTAAACCTCCATAATAAGCCTAATGAATTCGTCCGAGTCATTTGATCATCGTACGACAACTTAGTACATCTTACGACTCTTCATGCCACATTAACAACTCGAAAAGAACATTAGTTTAATGTAGGATGCCTTACAGCTCCTAAGAACACCTTACATCACCATACGAAACCTTAAACCTCCATAATAAGCCTAATGAATTCGTCCGAGTCATTTGATCATCGTACGAAAAGTTAGTACATCTTACGACTCTTCATGCCACATTAGCAACTCGAAAAGAACGTTAGTATGATGTAGGATGCCTTACAGCTCCTAAGAACACCTTACATCACCATACGAAACCTTAAACCTCCATAATAAGCCTAATGAATTCGTCCGAGTAATTTGATCATCGTACGACAACTTAGTACATCTTACGACTCTTCATGCCACATTAGCAACTCGAAAAGAACGTTAGTATGATGTAGGATGCCTTACAGCTCCTAAGAACACCTTACATCACCATACGAAACCTTAAACCTCCATAATAAGCCTAATGAATTCATTCAAGTCATTTGATCATCGTACGACAACTTAGTACATCTTACGACACTTCATGCCACATTAGCAACTCGAAAAGAACGTTAGTATGATGTAGGATGCCTTACAGCTCCTAAGAACACCTTACATCACCATACGAAACCTTAAACCTCCATAATAAGCCTAATGAATTCGTCCGAGTCATTTGATCATCGTACGACAACTTAGTACATCTTACGACTCTTCATGCCACATTAACAACTCGAAAAGAACATTAGTTTAATGTAGGATGCCTTACAGCTCCTAAGAACACCTTACATCACCATACGAAAACTTAAACCTCCATAATAAGCCTAATGAGTTCGTCCGAGTCATTTGATCATCGTACGACAACTTAGTACATCTTACGACTCTTCATGCCACATTAGCAACTCGAAAAGAACGTTAGTATGATGTAGGATGCCTGACAGCTCCTAAGAACACCTTACATCACCATACGAAACCTTAAACCTCCATAATAAGCCTAAAGAATTCGTCCGAGTCATTTGATTATCGTACGACAACTTAGTACATCTTACGACTCTTCATGCCACATTAGCAACTCGAAAAGAACGTTAGTATGATGTTGGATGCCTTACAGCTCCTAAGAACACCTTACATCACCATACGAAACCTTAAACCTCCATAATAAGCCTAATGAATTCGTCTGAGTCATTTGATTATCGTACAACAACTTAGTACATCTTACGACACTTCATGCCACATTAGTAACTCGAAAAGATCTTTAGTTTAATGTAGGATGCCTCACAGCTCCTAAGAACACCTTACATCACCATACGAAACCTTAAACCTCCATAATAAGCCTAATGAATTCGTCCGAGTTATTTGATCATCGTACGACAACTTAGTACATCTTATGACTCTTCATGCCACATTAGCAACTCGAAAAGAACGTTAGTATAATGTAGATGCCTTACAGCTCCTAAGAACACCTTACATCACCATACGAAACCTTAAACCTCCATAATAAGACTAGTGAATTCGTCCGAGTTATTTGATCATCGTACGGCAACTTAGTACATCTTATGACTCTTCATGCCACATTAGCAACTCGAAAAGAACGTTAGTATAATGTAGATGCCTTACAGCTCCTAAGAACACCTTACATCACCATACGAAACCTTAAACCTCCATAATAAGCCTAATGAATTCGTCCGAGTCATTTGATCATCGTACGACAACTTAGTACATCTTACGACTCTTCATGCCACATTAGCAACTCAAAAAAAACGTTAGTATGATGTAGGTTGCCTTACACCTCCTAACAACACCTTACATCACCATACGAAACCTTAAACCTCCATAATAAGCCTAATAAATTCGTCCGAGTTATTTGATCATCGTACGGCAACTTAGTACATCTTATGACTCTTCATGCCACATTAGCAACTCGAAAAGAACGTTAGTATAATGTAGATGCCTTACAGCTCCTAAGAACACCTTACATCACCATACAAAACCATAAACCTCCATAATAAGCCTAATGAATTCATCCAAGTCATTTGATCATCGTACGACAACTTAGTACATCTTACGACTCTTCATGCCACATTAGCAACTCGAAAAGAACATTAGTTTAATGTAGGATGCCTTACAGCTCCTAAGAACACCTTACATCACCATACGAAACCTTAAACCTCCATAATAAGCCTAATGAATTCATTCAAGTCATTTGATCATCGTACGACAACTTAGTACATCTTACGACACTTCATGCCACATTAGCAACTCGAAAAGAACGTTAGTATGATGTAGGATGCCTTACAGCTCCTAAGAACACCTTACATCACCATACGAAACCTTAAACCTCCATAATAAGCCTAATGAATTCGTCCGAGTCATTTGATCATCGTACGACAACTTAGTACATCTTACGACTCTTCATGCCACATTAACAACTCGAAAAGAACATTAGTTTAATGTAGGATGCCTTACAGCTCCTAAGAACACCTTACATCACCATACGAAAACTTAAACCTCCATAATAAGCCTAATGAGTTCGTCCGAGTCATTTGATCATCGTACGACAACTTAGTACATCTTACGACTCTTCATGCCACATTAGCAACTCGAAAAGAACGTTAGTATGATGTAGGATGCCTGACAGCTCCTAAGAACACCTTACATCACCATACGAAACCTTAAACCTCCATAATAAGCCTAAAGAATTCGTCCGAGTCATTTGATTATCGTACGACAACTTATTACATCTTACGACTCTTCATGCCACATTAGCAACTCGAAAAGAACGTTAGTATGATGTTGGATGCCTTACAGCTCCTAAGAACACCTTACATCACCATACGAAACCTTAAACCTCCATAATAAGCCTAATGAATTCGTCTGAGTCATTTGATTATCGTACAACAACTTAGTACATCTTACGACACTTCATGCCACATTAGTAACTCGAAAAGATCTTTAGTTTAATGTAGGATGCCTCACAGCTCCTAAGAACACCTTACATCACCATACGAAACCTTAAACCTCCATAATAAGCCTAATGAATTCGTCCGAGTTATTTGATCATCGTACGACAACTTAGTACATCTTATGACTCTTCATGCCACATTAGCAACTCGAAAAGAACGTTAGTATAATGTAGATGCCTTACAGCTCCTAAGAACACCTTACATCACCATACGAAACCTTAAACCTCCATAATAAGACTAGTGAATTCGTCCGAGTTATTTGATCATCGTACGGCAACTTAGTACATCTTATGACTCTTCATGCCACATTAGCAACTCGAAAAGAACGTTAGTATAATGTAGATGCCTTACAGCTCCTAAGAACACCTTACATCACCATACGAAACCTTAAACCTCCATAATAAGCCTAATGAATTCGTCCGAGTCATTTGATCATCGTACGACAACTTAGTACATCTTACGACTCTTCATGCCACATTAGCAACTCAAAAAAAACGTTAGTATGATGTAGGTTGCCTTACACCTCCTAACAACACCTTACATCACCATACGAAACCTTAAACCTCCATAATAAGCCTAATAAATTCGTCCGAGTTATTTGATCATCGTACGGCAACTTAGTACATCTTATGACTCTTCATGCCACATTAGCAACTCGAAAAGAACGTTAGTATAATGTAGATGCCTTACAGCTCCTAAGAACACCTTACATCACCATACAAAACCATAAACCTCCATAATAAGCCTAATGAATTCATCCAAGTCATTTGATCATCGTACGACAACTTAGTACATCTTACGACTCTTCATGCCACATTAGCAACTCGAAAAGAACATTAGTTTAATGTAGGATGCCTTACAGCTCCTAAGAACACCTTACATCACCATACGAAACCTTAAACCTCCATAATAAGCCTAATGAATTCGTCCGAGTCATTTGATCATCGTACGAAAAGTTAGTACATCTTACGACTCTTCATGCCACATTAGCAACTCGAAAAGAACGTTAGTATGATGTAGGATGCCTTACAGCTCCTAAGAACACCTTACATCACCATACGAAACCTTAAACCTCCATAATAAGCCTAATGAATTCGTCCGAGTCATTTGATCATCGTACGACAACTTAGTACATCTTACGACTCTTCATGCCACATTAGCAACTCGAAAAGAACGTTAGTATGATGTAGGATGCCTTACAGCTCCTAAGAACACCTTACATCACCATACGAAACCTTAAACCTCCATAATAAGCCTAATGAATTCATTCAAGTCATTTGATCATCGTACGACAACTTAGTACATCTTACGACTCTTCATGCCACATTAGCAACTCGAAAAGAACGTTAGTATGATGTAGGATGCCTTACAGCTCCTAAGAACACCTTACATCACCATACGAAACCTTAAACCTCCATAATAAGCCTAATGAATCCGTCCGAGTCATTTGATCATCGTACGACAACTTAGTACATCTTACGACTCTTCATGCCACATTAGCAACTCAAAAAAAACGTTAGTATGATGTAGGTTGCCTTACACCTCCTAACAACACCTTACATCACCATACGAAACCTTAAACCTCCATAATAAGCCTAATAAATTCGTCCGAGTTATTTGATCATCGTACGGCAACTTAGTACATCTTATGACTCTTCATGCCACATTAGCAACTCGAAAAGAACGTTAGTATAATGTAGATGCCTTACAGCTCCTAAGAACACCTTACATCACCATACAAAACCATAAACCTCCATAATAAGCCTAATGAATTCATCCAAGTCATTTGATCATCGTACGACAACTTAGTACATCTTACGACTCTTCATGCCACATTAGCAACTCGAAAAGAACATTAGTTTAATGTAGGATGCCTTACAGCTCCTAAGAACACCTTACATCACCATACGAAACCTTAAACCTCCATAATAAGCCTAATGAATTCGTCCGAGTCATTTGATCATCGTACGAAAAGTTAGTACATCTTACGACTCTTCATGCCACATTAGCAACTCGAAAAGAACGTTAGTATGATGTAGGATGCCTTACAGCTCCTAAGAACACCTTACATCACCATACGAAACCTTAAACCTCCATAATAAGCCTAATGAATTCGTCCGAGTCATTTGATCATCGTACGACAACTTAGTACATCTTACGACTCTTCATGCCACATTAGCAACTCGAAAAGAACGTTAGTATGATGTAGGATGCCTTACAGCTCCTAAGAACACCTTACATCACCATACGAAACCTTAAACCTCCATAATAAGCCTAATGAATTCATTCAAGTCATTTGATCATCGTACGACAACTTAGTACATCTTACGACTCTTCATGCCACATTAGCAACTCGAAAAGAACGTTAGTATGATGTAGGATGCCTTACAGCTCCTAAGAACACCTTACATCACCATACGAAACCTTAAACCTCCATAATAAGCCTAATGAATTCGTCCGAGTCATTTGATCATCGTACGACAACTTAGTACATCTTACGACTCTTCATGCCACATTAACAACTCGAAAAGAACATTAGTTTAATGTAGGATGCCTTACAGCTCCTAAGAACACCTTACATCACCATACGAAAACTTAAACCTCCATAATAAGCCTAATGAGTTCGTCCGAGTCATTTGATCATCGTACGACAACTTAGTACATCTTACGACTCTTCATGCCACATTAGCAACTCGAAAAGAACGTTAGTATGATGTATGATGCCTTACAGCTCCTAAGAACACCTTACATCACCATACGAAACCTTAAACCTCCATAATAAGCCTAAAGAATTCGTCCGAGTCATTTGATTATCGTACGACAACTTAGTACATCTTACGACTCTTCATGCCACATTAGCAACTCGAAAAGAACGTTAGTATGATGTTGGATGCCTTACAGCTCCTAAGAACACCTTACATCACCATACGAAACCTTAAACCTCCATAATAAGCCTAATGAATTCGTCTGAGTCATTTGATTATCGTACGACAACTTAGTACATCTTACGACACTTCATGCCACATTAGTAACTCGAAAAGATCTTTAGTTTAATGTAGGATGCCTCACAGCTCCTAAGAACACCTTACATCACCATACGAAACCTTAAACCTCCATAACAAGCCTAATGAATTCGTCCGAGTTATTTGATCATCGTACGACAACTTAGTACATCTTATGACTCTTCATGTCACATTAGCAACTCGAAAAGAACGTTAGTATAATGTAGATGCCTTACAGCTCCTAAGAACACCTTACATCACCATACGAAACCTTAAACCTCCATAATAAGACTAGTGAATTCGTCCGAGTTATTTGATCATCGTACGGCAACTTAGTACATCTTATGACTCTTCATGCCACATTAGCAACTCGAAAAGAACGTTAGTATAATGTAGATGCCTTACAGCTCCTAAGAACACCTTACATCACCATACGAAACCTTAAACCTCCATAATAAGCCTAATGAATTCGTCCGAGTCATTTGATCATCGTACGACAACTTAGTACATCTTACGACTCTTCATGCCACATTAGCAACTCAAAAAAAACGTTAGTATGATGTAGGTTGCCTTACACCTCCTAACAACACCTTACATCACCATACGAAACCTTAAACCTCCATAATAAGCCTAATAAATTCGTCCGAGTTATTTGATCATCGTACGGCAACTTAGTACATCTTATGACTCTTCATGCCACATTAGCAACTCGAAAAGAACGTTAGTATAATGTAGATGCCTTACAGCTCCTAAGAACACCTTACATCACCATACAAAACCTAAACCTCCATAATAAGCCTAATGAATTCGTCCGAGTCATTTGATTATCGTACGACAACTTAGTACATCTTACGACTCTTCATGCCACATTAGCAACTCGAAAAGAACGTTAGTATGATGTTGGATGCCTTACAGCTCCTAAGAACACCTTACATCACCATACGAAACCTTAAACCTCCATAATAAGCCTAATGAATTCGTCCGATTTATTTGATCATCGTACGGCAACTTAGTACATCTTACGACTCTTCATGCCACATTAGCAACTCGAAAAGAACATTAGTTTAATGTAGGATGCCTCACAGCTCCTAAGAACACCTTACATCACCATACGAAACCTTAAACCTCCATAATAAACCTAATGAATTCGTCCGAGTCATTTATTTATCGTACGACAACTTAGTACATCTTACGACTCTTCATGCCACATTAGCAACTCGAAAAGAACGTTAGTATGATGTTGGATGCCTTACAGCTCTTAAGAACATCTTACATCACCATACGAAACCTTAAACCTCCATAATAAGCCTAATGAATTCGTCTGAGTCATTTGATTATCGTACGACAACTTAGTACATCTTACGACACTTCATGCCACATTAGTAACTCGAAAAGAACATTAGTTTAATGTAGGATGCCTCACAGCTCTTAAGAACACCTTACATCATCATACGAAACCTTAAACCTCCATAATAAGCCTAATGAATTCGTCCGAGTCATTTGATTATCGTACGACAACTTAGTACATCTTACGACTCTTCATGCCACATTAGCAACTAAAAAAAAACGTTAGTATGATGTAGGTTGCCTTACACCTCCTAACAACACCTTACATCACCATACGAAACCTTAAACCTCCATAATAAACCTAATGAATTCGTCCGAGTGATTTGATTATCGTACGACAACTTAGTACATCTTACGACTCTTCATGCCACATTAGCAACTCGAAAAGAACGTTAGTATGATGTTGGATGCCTTACAGCTCCTAAGAACACCTTACATCACCATACGAAACCTTAAACCTCCATAATAAGCCTAATGAATTCGTATGAGTCATTTGATCATCGTACGTCAACTTAGTACATCTTACGAATCTTTATGCCACATTAGCAACTCAAAAAAAACATTAGTTTAATGTAGGATGCCTCACAGCTCCTAAGAACACCTTACATCACCATACGAAACCTTAAACCTCCATAATAAGCCTAATGAATTCGTCCGAGTCATTTGATTATCGTACGACAACTTAGTACATCTTACGACTCTTCATGCCACATTAGCAACTCGAAAAGAACGTTAGTATGATGTTGGATGCCTTACAACTCCTAAGAACACCTTACATCACCATACGAAACCTTAAACCTCCATAATAAGCCTAATGAATTCGTCCGAGTTATTTGATCATCGTACGGCAACTTAGTACATCTTACGACTCTTCATGCCACATTAGCAACTCGAAAAGAACATTAGTTTAATGTAGGATGCCTCACAGCTCCTAAGAAGACCTTACATCACCATACGAAACCTTAAACCTCCATAATAAACCTAATGAATTCGTCCGAGTCATTTGATTATCGTACGACAACTTAGTACATCTTACGACTCTTCATGCCACATTAGCAACTCGAAAAGAACGTTAGTATGATGTTGGATGCCTTACAGCTCCTAAGAACACCTTACATCACCATACGAAACCTTAAACCTCCATAATAAGCCTAATGAATTCGTCCGAGTCATTTGATTATCGTACGACAACTTAGTACATCTTACGACTCTTCATGCCACATTAGCAACTCGAAAAGAACGTTAGTATGATATTGGATGCCTTACAGCTCCTAAGAACACCTTACATCACCATACGAAACCTTAAACCTCCATAATAAGCCTAATGAATTCGTCCGAGTTATTTGATCATCGTACGGCAACTTAGTACATCTTACGACTCTTCATGCCACATTAGCAACTCGAAAAGAACATTAGTTTAATGTAGGATGCCTCACAGCTCCTAAGAACACCTTACATCACCATACGAAACCTTAAACCTCCATAATAAACCTAATGAATTCGTCCGAGTCATTTGATTATCGTACGACAACTTAGTACATCTTACGACTCTTCATGCCACATTAGCAACTCGAAAAGAACGTTAGTATGATGTTGGATGCCTTACAGCTCCTAAGAACACCTTACATCACCATACGAAACCTTAAACCTCCATAATAAGCCTAATGAATTCGTCCGAGTCATTTGATTATCGTACGACAACTTAGTATATCTTACGACTCTTCATGCCACATTAGCAACTCGAAAAGAACGGTAGTATGATGTTGGATGCCTTACAGCTCCTAAGAACACCTTACATAACCATACGAAACCTTAAACCTCCATAATAAGCCTAATGAATTCGTCTGAGTCATTTGATTATTTTACGACAACTTAGTACATCTTACGACACTTCATGCCACATTAGTAACTCGAAAAGAACATTAGTTTAATGTAGGATGCCTCACAGCTCTTAAGAACACCTTACATCATCATACGAAACCTTAAACCTCCATAATAAGCCTAATGAATTCGTCCGAGTCATTTGATTATCGTACGACAACTTAGTACATCTTACGACTCTTCATGCCACATTAGCAACTCAAAAAAAAACGTTAGTATGATGTAGGTTGCCTTACACCTCCTAACAACAACTTACATCACCATACGAAACCTTAAACCTCCATAATAAGCCTAATAAATTCGTCCGAGTTATTTGATCATCGTACGGCAACTTAGTACATCTTATGACTCTTCATGCCACATTAGCAACTCGAAAAGAACGTTAGTATGATGTTGGATGCCTTACAGCTCCTAAGAACACCTTACATCACCATACGAAACCTTAAACCTCCATAATAAGCCTAATGAATTCGTCCGAGTCATTTGATTATCGTACGACAACTTAGTACATCTTACGACTCTTCATGCCACATTAGCAACTCGAAAAGAACGTTAGTATGATGTTGGATGCCTTACAGCTCCTAAGAACACCTTAAATCACCATACGAAACCTTAAACCTCCATAATAAGCCTAATGAATTCGTCCGAGTTATTTGATCATCGTACGGCAACTTAGTACATCTTACGACTCTTCATGCCACATTAGCAACTCGAAAAGAACATTAGTTTAATGTAGGATGCCTCATAGCTCTTAAGAACACCTTACATCACCATACGAAACCTTAAACCTCCATAATAAGCCTAATGAATTCGTCCGAGTTATTTTATCATCGTACGACAACTTAGTACATCTTACGACTCTTCATGCCACATTAGCAACTCAAAAAAAAGTTAGTATGATGTAGGTTGCCTTACACCTCCTAACAACACCTTACATCACCATACGAAACCTTAAACCTCCATAATAAGCCTAATAAATTCGTCCGAGTTATTTGATCATCGTACGGCAACTTAGTACATCTTATGTCTCTTCATGCCACATTAGCAACTCGAAAAGAACGTTAGTATGATGTTGGATGCCTTACAGCTCCTAAGAACACCTTACATCACCATACGAAACCTTAAACCTCCATAATAAGCCTAATGAATTCGTCCGAGTCATTTGATCATCGTACTACAACTTAGTACATCTTACGACTCTTCATGCCACATTAGCAACTCGAAAAGAACATTAGTTTAATGTAGGATGCCTCACAGCTCCTAAGAACACCTTACATCACCATACGAAACCTTAAACCTCCATAATAAGCCTAATGAATTCGTCCGAGTCATTTGATCATCGTACGACAACTTAGTACATCTTACGACTCTTCATGCCACATTAGCAACTCGAAAAGAACGTTAGTATGATGTTGGATGCCTTACAGCTCTTAAGAACACCTTACATCACCATACGAAACCTTAAACCTCCATAATAAGCCTAATGAATTCGTCCGAGTTATTTGATCATCGTACGACAACTTAGTACATCTTACGACTCTTCATGCCACATTAGCAACTCGAAAAGAACATTAGTTTAATGTAGGATGCTTCACAGCTCCTAAGAACACCTTACATCACCATACGAAACCTTAAACCTCCATAATAAGCCTAATGAATTCGTCCGAGTCATTTGATCATCGTACGACAACTTAGTACATCTTACGACTCTTCATGCCACATTAGCAACTCGAAAAGAACGTTAGTATGATGTTGGATGCCTTACAGCTCCTAAGAACACCTTACATCACCATACGAAACCTTAAACCTCCATAATAAACCTAATGAATTCGTCCGAGTCATTTGATTATCGTACGACAACTTAGTACATCTTACGACTCTTCATGCCACATTAGCAACTCGAAAAGAACATTAGTTTAATGTAGGATGCCTCACAGCTCCTAAGAACACCTTACATCACCATACGAAACCTTAAACCTCCATAATAAACCTAATGAATTCGTCCGAGTCATTTGATTATCGTACGACAACTTAGTACATCTTACGACTCTTCATGCCACATTAGCAACTCGAAAAGAACGTTAGTATGATGTTGGATGCCTTACAGCTCCTAAGAACACCTTACATCACCATACGAAACCTTAAACCTCCATAATAAGCCTAATGAATTCGTCTGAGTCATTTGATTATCGTACGACAACTTAGTACATCTTACGACACTTCATGCCACATTAGTAACTTGAAAAGAACGTTAGTATGATGTTGGATGCCTTACAGCTCCTAAGAACACCTTACATCACCATACGAAACCTTAAACCTCCATAATAAGCCTAATGAATTCGTCCGAGTCATTTGATCATCGTACGACAACTTAGTACATCTTACGACTCTTCATGCCACATTAGCAACTCGAAAAGAACATTAGTTTAATGTAGGATGCCTCACAGCTCCTAAGAACACCTTACATCACCATACGAAACCTTAAACCTCCATAATAAACCTAATGAATTCGTCCGAGTCATTTGATTATCGTACGACAACTTAGTACATCTTACGACTCTTCATGCCACATTAGCAACTCGAAAAGAACGTTAGTATGATGTTGGATGCCTTACAGCTCCTAAGAACACCTTACATCACCATACGAAACCTTAAACCTCCATAATAAGCCTAATGAATTCGTCTGAGTCATTTGATTATCGTACGACAACTTAGTACATCTTACGACACTTCATGCCACATTAGTAACTTGAAAAGAACGTTAGTATGATGTTGGATGCCTTACAGCTCCTAAGAACACCTTACATCACCATACGAAACCTTAAACCTCCATAATAAGCCTAATGAATTCGTCCGAGTCATTTGATCATCGTACGACAACTTAGTACATCTTACGACTCTTCATGCCACATTAGCAACTCGAAAAGAACGTTAGTATGATGTTGGATGCCTTACAGCTCTTAAGAACACCTTACATCACCATACGAAACCTTAAACCTCCATAATAAGCCTAATGAATTCGTCCGAGTTATTTGATCATCGTACGACAACTTAGTACATCTTACGACTCTTCATGCCACATTAGCAACTCGAAAAGAACATTAGTTTAATGTAGGATGCCTCACAGCTCCTAAGAACACCTTACATCACCATACGAAACCTTAAACCTCCATAATAAACCTAATGAATTCGTCCGAGTCATTTGATTATCGTACGACAACTTAGTACATCTTACGACTCTTCATGCCACATTAGCAACTCGAAAAGAACGTTAGTATGATGTTGGATGCCTTACAGCTCCTAAGAACACCTTACATCACCATACGAAACCTTAAACCTCCATAATAAGCCTAATGAATTCGTCCGAGTCATTTGATTATCGTACGACAACTTAGTATATCTTACGACTCTTCATGCCACATTAGCAACTCGAAAAGAACGGTAGTATGATGTTGGATGCCTTACAGCTCCTAAGAACACCTTACATAACCATACGAAACCTTAAACCTCCATAATAAGCCTAATGAATTCGTCTGAGTCATTTGATTATTGTACGACAACTTAGTACATCTTACGACACTTCATGCCACATTAGTAACTCGAAAAGAACATTAGTTTAATGTAGGATGCCTCACAGCTCTTAAGAACACCTTACATCATCATACGAAACCTTAAACCTCCATAATAAGCCTAATGAATTCGTCCGAGTCATTTGATTATCGTACGACAACTTAGTACATCTTACGACTCTTCATGCCACATTAGCAACTCAAAAAAAAACGTTAGTATGATGTAGGTTGCCTTACACCTCCTAACAACACCTTACATCACCATACGAAACCTTAAACCTCCATAATAAACCTAATGAATTCGTCCGAGTCATTTGATTATCGTACGACAACTTAGTACATCTTACGACTCTTCATGCCACATTAGCAACTCGAAAAGAACGTTAGTATGATGTTGGATGCCTTACAGCTCCTAAGAACACCTTACATCACCATACGAAACCTTAAACCTCCATAATAAGCCTAATGAATTCGTCCGAGTCATTTGATTATCGTACGACAACTTAGTATATCTTACGACTCTTCATGCCACATTAGCAACTCGAAAAGAACGGTAGTATGATGTTGGATGCCTTACAGCTCCTAAGAACACCTTACATAACCATACGAAACCTTAAACCTCCATAATAAGCCTAATGAATTCGTCTGAGTCATTTGATTATTGTACGACAACTTAGTACATCTTACGACACTTCATGCCACATTAGTAACTCGAAAAGAACATTAGTTTAATGTAGGATGCCTCACAGCTCTTAAGAACACCTTACATCATCATACGAAACCTTAAACCTCCATAATAAGCCTAATGAATTCGTCCGAGTCATTTGATTATCGTACGACAACTTAGTACATCTTACGACTCTTCATGCCACATTAGCAACTCAAAAAAAAAACGTTAGTATGATGTAGGTTGCCTTACACCTCCTAACAACACCTTACATCACCATACGAAACCTTAAACCTCCATAATAAGCCTAATAAATTCGTCCGAGTTATTTGATCATCGTACGGCAACTTAGTACATCTTATGACTCTTCATGCCACATTAGCAACTCGAAAAGAACGTTAGTATGATGTTGGATGCCTTACAGCTCCTAAGAACACCTTACATCACCATACGAAACCTTAAACCTCCATAATAAGCCTAATGAATTCGTCCGAGTCATTTGATTATCGTACGACAACTTACTACATCTTACGACTCTTCATGCCACATTAGCAACTCGAAAAGAACGTTAGTATGATGTTGGATGCCTTACAGCTCCTAAGAACACCTTACATCACCATACGAAACCTTAAACCTCCATAATAAGCCTAATGAATTCGTCCGAGTTATTTGATCATCGTACGGCAACTTAGTACATCTTACGACTCTTCATGCCACATTAGCAACTCGAAAAGAACATTAGTTTAATGTAGGATGCCTCATAGCTCTTAAGAACACCTTACATCACCATACGAAACCTTAAACCTCCATAATAAGCCTAATGAATTCGTCCGAGTTATTTTATCATCGTACGACAACTTAGTACATCTTACGACTCTTCATGCCACATTAGCAACTCGAAAAGAACGTTAGTATGATGTTGGATGCCTTACAGCTCCTAAGAACACCTTACATCACCATACGAAACCTTAAACCTCCATAATAAGCCTAATGAATTCGTCCGAGTTATTTGATCATCGTACGGCAACTTAGTACATCTTACGACTCTTCATGCCACATTAGCAACTCGAAAAGAACATTAGTTTAATGTAGGATGCCTCATAGCTCTTAAGAACACCTTACATCACCATACGAAACCTTAAACCTCCATAATAAGCCTAATGAATTCGTCCGAGTTATTTTATCATCGTACGACAACTTAGTACATCTTACGACTCTTCATGCCACATTAGCAACTCAAAAAAAAGTTAGTATGATGTAGGTTGCCTTACACCTCCTAACAACACCTTACATCACCATACGAAACCTTAAACCTCCATAATAAGCCTAATAAATTCGTCCGAGTTATTTGATCATCGTACGGCAACTTAGTACATCTTATGTCTCTTCATGCCACATTAGCAACTCGAAAAGAACGTTAGTATGATGTTGGATGCCTTACAGCTCCTAAGAACACCTTACATCACCATACGAAACCTTAAACCTCCATAATAAGCCTAATGAATTCGTCCGAGTCATTTGATTATCGTACGACAACTTAGTACATCTTACGACTCTTCATGCCACATTAGCAACTCGAAAAGAACGTTAGTATGATGTTGGATGCCTTACAGCTCCTAAGAACACCTTACATCACCATACGAAACCTTAAACCTCCATAATAAGCCTAATGAATTCGTCCGAGTCATTTGATCATCGTACGACAACTTAGTACATCTTACGACTCTTCATGCCACATTAGCAACTCGAAAAGAACATTAGTTTAATGTAGGATGCCTCACAGCTCCTAAGAACACCTTACATCACCATACGAAACCTTAAACCTCCATAATAAGCCTAATAAATTCGTCCGAGTTATTTGATCATCGTACGGCAACTTAGTACATCTTATGTCTCTTCATGCCACATTAGCAACTCGAAAAGAACGTTAGTATGATGTTGGATGCCTTACAGCTCCTAAGAACACCTTACATCACCATACGAAACCTTAAACCTCCATAATAAGCCTAATGAATTCGTCCGAGTCATTTGATTATCGTACGACAACTTAGTACATCTTACGACTCTTCATGCCACATTAGCAACTCGAAAAGAACATTAGTTTAATGTAGGATGCCTCACAGCTCCTAAGAACACCTTACATCACCATACGAAACCTTAAACCTCCTTAATAAGCCTAATAAATTCGTCCGAGTTATTTGATCATCGTACGGCAACTTAGTACATCTTATGTCTCTTCATGCCACATTAGCAACTCGAAAAGAACGTTAGTATGATGTTGGATGCCTTACAGCTCCTAAGAACACCTTACATCACCATACGAAACCTTAAACCTCCATAATAAGCCTAATGAATTCGTCCGAGTCATTTGATCATCGTACGACAACTTAGTACATCTTACGACTCTTCATGCCACATTAGCAACTCGAAAAGAACATTAGTTTAATGTAGGATGCCTCACAGCTCCTAAGAACACCTTACATCACCATACGAAACCTTAAACCTCCATAATAAACCTAATGAATTCGTCCGAGTCATTTGATTATCGTACGACAACTTAGTACATCTTACGACTCTTCATGCCACATTAGCAACTCGAAAAGAACGTTAGTATGATGTTGGATGCCTTACAGCTCCTAAGAACACCTTACATCACCATACGAAACCTTAAACCTCCATAATAAGCCTAATGAATTCGTCTGAGTCATTTGATTATCGTACGACAACTTAGTACATCTTACGACACTTCATGCCACATTAGTAACTCGAAAAGAACGTTAGTATGATGTTGGATGCCTTACAGCTCCTAAGAACACCTTACATCACCATACGAAACCTTAAACCTCCATAATAAACCTAATGAATTCGTCCGAGTCATTTGATTATCGTACGACAACTTAGTACATCTTACGACTCTTCATGCCACATTAGCAACTCGAAAAGAACGTTAGTATGATGTTGGATGCCTTACAGCTCCTAAGAACACCTTACATCACCATACGAAACCTTAAACCTCCATAATAAGCCTAATGAATTCGTCCGAGTCATTTGATTATCGTACGACAACTTAGTACATCTTACGACTCTTCATGCCACATTAGCAACTCGAAAAGAACGTTAGTATGATGTTGGATGCCTTACAGCTCCTAAGAACACCTTACATCACCATACGAAACCTTAAACCTCCATAATAAGCCTAATGAATTCGTCCGATTTATTTGGTCATCGTACGGCAACTTAGTACATCTTACGACTCTTCATGCCACATTAGCAACTCGAAAAGAACATTAGTTTAATGTAGGATGCCTCACAGCTCCTAAGAACACCTTACATCACCATACGAAACCTTAAACCTCCATAATAAACCTAATGAATTCGTCCGAGTCATTTGATTATCGTACGACAACTTAGTACATCTTACGACTCTTCATGCCACATTAGCAACTCGAAAAGAACGTTAGTATGATGTTGGATGCCTTACAGCTCCTAAGAACACCTTACATCACCATACGAAACCTTAAACCTCCATAATAAGCCTAATGAATTCGTCTGAGTCATTTGATTATCGTACGACAACTTAGTACATCATACGACACTTCATGCCACATTAGTAACTCGAAAAGAACGTTAGTATGATGTTGGATGCCTTACAGCTCCTAAGAACACCTTACATCACCATACGAAACCTTAAACCTCCATAATAAACCTAATGAATTCGTCCGAGTCATTTGATTATCGTACGACAACTTAGTACATCTTACGACTCTTCATGCCACATTAGCAACTCGGAAAGAACGTTAGTATGATGTTGGATGCCTTACAGCTCCTAAGAACACCTTACATCACCATACGAAACCTTAAACCTCCATAATAAGCCTAATGAATTCGTCTGAGTCATTTGATTATCGTACGACAACTTAGTACATCTTACGACTCTTCATGCCACATTAGCAACTAAAAAAAAACGTTAGTATGATGTAGGTTGCCTTACACCTCCTAACAACACCTTACATCACCATACGAAACCTTAAACCTCCATAATAAGCCTAATAAAATCGTCCGAGTTATTTGATCATCGTACGGCAACTTAGTACATCTTATGACTCTTCATGCCACATTAGCAACTCGAAAAGAACGTTAGTATGATGTTGGATGCCTTACAGCTCCTAAGAACACCTTACATCACCATACGAAACCTTAAACCTCCATAATAAGCCTAATGAATTCGTCTGAGTCATTTGATTATCGTACGACAACTTAGTACATCTTACGACACTTCATGCCACATTAGTAACTCGAAAAGAACGTTAGTATGATGTTGGATGCCTTACAGCTCCTAAGAACACCTTACATCACCATACGAAACCTTAAACCTCCATAATAAACCTAATGAATTCGTCCGAGTCATTTGATTATCGTACGACAACTTAGTACATCTTACGACTCTTCATGCCACATTAGCAACTCGGAAAGAACGTTAGTATGATGTTGGATGCCTTACAGCTCCTAAGAACACCTTACATCACCATACGAAACCTTAAACCTCCATAATAAGCCTAATGAATTCGTCTGAGTCATTTGATTATCGTACGACAACTTAGTACATCTTACGACTCTTCATGCCACATTAGCAACTCAAAAAAAACGTTAGTATGATGTAGGTTGCCTTACACCTCCTAACAACATCTTACATCACCATACGAAACCTTAAACCTCCATAATAAGCCTAATAAATTCGTCCGAGTTATTTGATCATCGTACGGCAACTTAGTACATCTTATGACTCTTCATGCCACATTAGCAACTCGAAAAGAACGTTAGTATGATGTTGGATGCCTTACAGCTCCTAAGAACACCTTACATCACCATACGAAACCTTAAACCTCCATAATAAGCCTAATGAATTCGTCCGAGTCATTTGATTATCGTACGACAACTTAGTACATCTTACGACTCTTCATGCCACATTAGCAACTCGAAAAGAACATTAGTTTAATGTAGGATGCCTCACAGCTCCTAAGAACACCTTACATCACCATACGAAACCTTAAACCTCCTTAATAAGCCTAATAAATTCGTCCGAGTTATTTGATCATCGTACGGCAACTTAGTACATCTTATGTCTCTTCATGCCACATTAGCAACTCGAAAAGAACGTTAGTATGATGTTGGATGCCTTACAGCTCCTAAGAACACCTTACATCACCATACGAAACCTTAAACCTCCATAATAAGCCTAATGAATTCGTCCGAGTCATTTGATCATCGTACGACAACTTAGTACATCTTACGACTCTTCATGCCACATTAGCAACTCGAAAAGAACATTAGTTTAATGTAGGATGCCTCACAGCTCCTAAGAACACCTTACATCACCATACGAAACCTTAAACCTCCATAATAAACCTAATGAATTCGTCCGAGTCATTTGATTATCGTACGACAACTTAGTACATCTTACGACTCTTCATGCCACATTAGCAACTCGAAAAGAACGTTAGTATGATGTTGGATGCCTTACAGCTCCTAAGAACACCTTACATCACCATACGAAACCTTAAACCTCCATAATAAGCCTAATGAATTCGTCTGAGTCATTTGATTATCGTACGACAACTTAGTACATCTTACGACACTTCATGCCACATTAGTAACTCGAAAAGAACGTTAGTATGATGTTGGATGCCTTACAGCTCCTAAGAACACCTTACATCACCATACGAAACCTTAAACCACCATAATAAACCTAATGAATTCGTCCGAGTCATTTGATTATCGTACGACAACTTAGTACATCTTACGACTCTTCATGCCACATTAGCAACTCGAAAAGAACGTTAGTATGATGTTGGATGCCTTACAGCTCCTAAGAACACCTTACATCACCATACGAAACCTTAAACCTCCATAATAAGCCTAATGAATTCGTCCGAGTCATTTGATTATCGTACGACAACTTAGTACATCTTACGACTCTTCATGCCACATTAGCAACTCGAAAAGAACGTTAGTATGATGTTGGATGCCTTACAGCTCCTAAGAACACCTTACATCACCATACGAAACCTTAAACCTCCATAATAAGCCTAATGAATTCGTCCGATTTATTTGGTCATCGTACGGCAACTTAGTACATCTTACGACTCTTCATGCCACATTAGCAACTCGAAAAGAACATTAGTTTAATGTAGGATGCCTCACAGCTCCTAAGAACACCTTACATCACCATACGAAACCTTAAACCTCCATAATAAACCTAATGAATTCGTCCGAGTCATTTGATTATCGTACGACAACTTAGTACATCTTACGACTCTTCATGCCACATTAGCAACTCGAAAAGAACGTTAGTATGATGTTGGATGCCTTACAGCTCCTAAGAACACCTTACATCACCATACGAAACCTTAAACCTCCATAATAAGCCTAATGAATTCGTCTGAGTCATTTGATTATCGTACGACAACTTAGTACATCATACGACACTTCATGCCACATTAGTAACTCGAAAAGAACGTTAGTATGATGTTGGATGCCTTACAGCTCCTAAGAACACCTTACATCACCATACGAAACCTTAAACCTCCATAATAAACCTAATGAATTCGTCCGAGTCATTTGATTATCGTACGACAACTTAGTACATCTTACGACTCTTCATGCCACATTAGCAACTCGGAAAGAACGTTAGTATGATGTTGGATGCCTTACAGCTCCTAAGAACACCTTACATCACCATACGAAACCTTAAACCTCCATAATAAGCCTAATGAATTCGTCTGAGTCATTTGATTATCGTACGACAACTTAGTACATCTTACGACTCTTCATGCCACATTAGCAACTAAAAAAAAACGTTAGTATGATGTAGGTTGCCTTACACCTCCTAACAACACCTTACATCACCATACGAAACCTTAAACCTCCATAATAAGCCTAATAAAATCGTCCGAGTTATTTGATCATCGTACGGCAACTTAGTACATCTTATGACTCTTCATGCCACATTAGCAACTCGAAAAGAACGTTAGTATGATGTTGGATGCCTTACAGCTCCTAAGAACACCTTACATCACCATACGAAACCTTAAACCTCCATAATAAGCCTAATGAATTCGTCTGAGTCATTTGATTATCGTACGACAACTTAGTACATCTTACGACACTTCATGCCACATTAGTAACTCGAAAAGAACGTTAGTATGATGTTGGATGCCTTACAGCTCCTAAGAACACCTTACATCACCATACGAAACCTTAAACCTCCATAATAAACCTAATGAATTCGTCCGAGTCATTTGATTATCGTACGACAACTTAGTACATCTTACGACTCTTCATGCCACATTAGCAACTCGGAAAGAACGTTAGTATGATGTTGGATGCCTTACAGCTCCTAAGAACACCTTACATCACCATACGAAACCTTAAACCTCCATAATAAGCCTAATGAATTCGTCTGAGTCATTTGATTATCGTACGACAACTTAGTACATCTTACGACTCTTCATGCCACATTAGCAACTCAAAAAAAACGTTAGTATGATGTAGGTTGCCTTACACCTCCTAACAACATCTTACATCACCATACGAAACCTTAAACCTCCATAATAAGCCTAATAAATTCGTCCGAGTTATTTGATCATCGTACGGCAACTTAGTACATCTTATGACTCTTCATGCCACATTAGCAACTCGAAAAGAACGTTAGTATGATGTTGGATGCCTTACAGCTCCTAAGAACACCTTACATCACCATACGAAACCTTAAACCTCCATAATAAGCCTAATGAATTCGTCTGAGTCATTTGATTATCGTACGACAACTTAGTACATCTTACGACTCTTCATGCCACATTAGCAACTCGAAAAGAACGTTAGTATGAAGAACAAGGGAGGGGCGATTTTGGCGATTTTGGGCTGATTTGGCTGGTTCTTGATTCGTTTCTTGTTCTTGAATCTTGATTCTTGAACCTTGATTCTTGAATCTTGATTCTTGAATCTTGTTTCTTGATCTTGGGTTGTTATTGGGTTGTTACGGCTGGTTATTAGGGTTACATAAACCCTAATTCGTTTTTTTGCTCTTGAATCTGATTTCTTGATTCGTTTCTTCTTTCTTGATCGTTTCTTGATTCTTGGGTTTGTTACTTGATCCTTAATTCGTTCATCTAGTGTCATATAGTACCTAAAACCCTAGTTTCTTTTGTGCAATTAGGGTTTGGCCTGTTCTTGGGTTTTTATATCAGATTCGTTTCTGATCATAAAAACGAGTATGAAAGGTGGTAATTTGGCTAGTAAGGTGCTAAAGATCGATGGCAATCCACGTTGCAATTTGTTGAATCAGGAAAAGGCGATTAGGGGTTCATCCATAAACCCTAATCTGCCTCATGGGGTTGACACGGCTAAGCAGAATGATACAACAAATCTTGAACCTCATGGGGTTGACACGGCTAAGCATAATGATACAACAAGTCATACGACTGATTCATCTCACATGACTGTTTCAGTTCACAAGCATACGGCTGATGCATCTGTGGGTTCTCTTGCTCATGCGACTAGTGTGAATGATGCGCCCGGTAAGTCTAATTTGAATACAACGTATGCTGCTATTGTTCAACCAAAGTCTGAATTACCTATAACACCAGTTAAGTTCGGTTATATGGTGAATGAGGAGAAAAAAGAAGGTTTTGATGTTGTATTACCCAAAGAGACTGTCCGTATGATTTGTAATAAACTTGAATTTACTTTGTATGGCTACTTTTTGGGGGATAGGGTAGCGTATCCAGTGGTTGAATACTTTGCTAAAACTCATTGGAAAAAATTTGGCTTGCAAAAGTCAATGATGAATGCAAATGGCTTTTTCTTTTTTAAGTTTAATGATAGGAAGGGGATGATGGATGTGATCGAAGCAGGGCCTTGGATAATTCGTAATAAACCGATTATCCTGAATGTCTGGTCCCCTAACACAAAGCTACACAAGGATGATATCAAGAATGTATCTGTTTGGGTAAAATTGCATGATATTCCGTTGGTAGCTTATTCTGATGTTGGTTTGAGTCTTTTGGTTTCGCAAATTGGGACTCCAAAGTTGTTGGATTCATTCACAAGCTCTATGTGTGCAAACACGTGGGGTAGAAGTAGCTTTGCAAGAGCTTTGGTTGAGATCTCAGCGGATGCGGGGTTTAAAGAAGAGATATCTGTTGCTATTCCAGAATTAGAGGGGGATGGGTTTGGAGCAGCACATGTGATGGTTGAGTATGAGTGGAAGCCTCCAAGATGTGGTCATTGTTGTGTTTTTGGCCATAATGATGCTGATTGTACTAATACGAATAAGCATGAGCAGACCACAAATGCTAGAGAGGATGATAAAGGGTTTAAGGAAGTAAAGGGTAAGAAAGCTGCAAAAAGATTTGGGGTTGCTTTAAAAAAGCCCCAATTCGAGTACCGTCCAGTTAACAAAAAAGGGAAGGAAGTGCAACATGTTACAAAGCAAGTGACAAAGATTGATACTATGGAGACTAAAAGTGGTTCAAATATGGGTAAATCTGATCTAACTACATCAAACCCTTTTGAGGCGTTATCTGTGGAGAAAATAGATGAAATTGAGACAGACAAGGTGAAAGGGAACATAGATAAGGAAAGCTCTAGGTTTGACTCGGATTCGGAAGTGGATGAGGTTTTAGATATGGATAATGGGATGGCAAGGTATATGATGAGCATGGCAATGGCGCTAGAATCTCCATCGGGTTCTAAGAGGGCAAGTACTCCTTCTACATCGGGTGTTAATGGTTTGTCTGATATTCTGGATTACTAGGGAGTTGATCTGCTGGCAATATTGGTTGAGGTTTCTTTGGGGTGGAATCTACACTTTTGATGATGGCGGCTGATGAAATGGTTTTTTATTTAATTTTGTTTATGTCATCAATTTGTGGTAGGCTAGATTGTTTGGTTTGTCTTGGTGTTGTTTTGTGGGTTTTTTTGTTTTTATGTTCACATATGTGGGGCCTGTCCCATATATGAACTAGTGTGGAACGCTTCCTCACTACTTGTACTTCATTGACGGTTGTCTTTATAATAGAATCACCGGGGTAACCCTTTACCCAAAAAAAAGAACGTTAGTATGATGTTGGATGCCTTACAGCTCCTAAGAACACCTTACATCACCATACGAAACCTTAAACCTCCATAATAAGCCTAATGAATTCGTCTGAGTCATTTGATCATCGTACGTCAACTTAGTACATCTTACGACTCTTTATGCCACATTAGCAACTCAAAAAAAACATTAGTTTAATGTAGGATGCCTCACAGCTCCTAAGAACACCTTACATCACCATACGAAACCTTAAACCTCCATAATAAGCCTAATGAATTCGTCCGAGTCATTTGATCATCGTACGACAACTTAGTACATCTTACGACTCTTCATGCCACATTAGCAACTCGAAAAGAACGTTAGTATGATGTTGGATGCCGTACAGCTCCTAAGAACACCTTACATCACCATACGAAACCTTAAACCTCCATAATAAGCCTAATGAATTCGTCTGAGTCATTTGATTAACGTACGACAACTTAGTACATCTTACGACTATTCATGCCACATTAGCAACTCGAAAAGAACGTTAGTATTATGTAGGTTGCCTTACACCTCCTAACAACTTCTTACATCACCATACGAAACCTTAAACCTCCATAATAAACCTAATGAATTCGTCCGAGTCATTTGATTATCGTACGACAACTTAGTACATCTTACGACTCTTCATGCCACATTAGCAACTCGAAAAGAACGTTAGTATGATGTTGGATGCCTTACAGCTCCTAAGAACACCTTACATCACCATACGAAACCTTAAACCTCCATAATAAGCCTAATGAATTCGTCTGAGTCATTTGATCATCGTACGTCAACTTAGTACATCTTACGACTCTTTATGCCACATTAGCAACTCAAAAAAAACATTAGTTTAATGTACGATGCCTCACAGCTCCTAAGAACACCTTACATTACCATACGAAAGCTTAAACCTCCATAATAAGCCTAATGAATTCGTCTGAGTCATTTGATTATCGTACGACAACTTAGTACATCTTACGACTCTTCATGCCACATTAGCAACTCGAAAAGAACGTTAGTATGATGTAGGTTGCCTTACACCTCCTAACAACTTCTTACATCACCATACGAAACCTTAAACCTCCATAATAAACCTAATGAATTCGTCCGAGTCATTTGATTATCGTACGACAACTTAGTACATCTTACGACTCTTCATGCCACATTAGCAACTCGAAAAGAACGTTAGTATGATGTTGGATGCCTTACAGCTCCTAAGAACACCTTACATCACCATACGAAACCTTAAACCTCCATAATAAGCCTAATGAATTCGTCTGAGTCATTTGATTATCGTACGACAACTTAGTACATCTTACGACTCTTCATGCCACATTAGCAACTCGAAAAGAACGTTAGTATGATGTAGGTTGCCTTACACCTCCTAACAACTTCTTACATCACCATACGAAACCTTAAACCTCCATAATAAACCTAATGAATTCGTCCGAGTCATTTGATTATCGTACGACAACTTAGTACATCTTACGACTCTTCATGCCACATTAGCAACTCGAAAAGAACGTTAGTATGATGTTGGATGCCTTACAGCTCCTAAGAACACCTTACATCACCATACGAAACCTTAAACCTCCATAATAAGCCTAATGAATTCGTCTGAGTCATTTGATTATCGTACGACAACTTAGTACATCTTACGACTATTCATGCCACATTAGCAACTCGAAAAGAACGTTAGTATTATGTAGGTTGCCTTACACCTCCTAACAACTTCTTACATCACCATACGAAACCTTAAACCTCCATAATAAACCTAATGAATTCGTCCGAGTCATTTGATTATCGTACGACAACTTAGTACATCTTACGACTCTTCATGCCACATTAGCAACTCGAAAAGAACGTTAGTATGATGTTGGATGCCTTACAGCTCCTAAGAACACCTTACATCACCATACGAAACCTTAAACCTCCATAATAAGCCTAATGAATTCGTCTGAGTCATTTGATCATCGTACGTCAACTTAGTACATCTTACGACTCTTTATGCCACATTAGCAACTCAAAAAAAACATTAGTTTAATGTACGATGCCTCACAGCTCCTAAGAACACCTTACATCACCATACGAAAGCTTAAACCTCCATAATAAGCCTAATGAATTCGTCTGAGTCATTTGATTATCGTACGACAACTTAGTACATCTTACGACTCTTCATGCCACATTAGCAACTCGAAAAGAACGTTAGTATGATGTAGGTTGCCTTACACCTCCTAACAACTTCTTACATCACCATACGAAACCTTAAACCTCCATAATAAACCTAATGAATTCGTCCGAGTCATTTGATTATCGTACGACAACTTAGTACATCTTACGACTCTTCATGCCACATTAGCAACTCGAAAAGAACGTTAGTATGATGTTGGATGCCTTACAGCTCCTAAGAACACCTTACATCACCATACGAAACCTTAAACCTCCATAATAAGCCTAATGAATTCGTCTGAGTCATTTGATTATCGTACGACAACTTAGTACATCTTACGACTCTTCATGCCACATTAGCAACTCGAAAAGAACGTTAGTATGATGTAGGTTGCCTTACACCTCCTAACAACTTCTTACATCACCATACGAAACCTTAAACCTCCATAATAAACCTAATGAATTCGTCCGAGTCATTTGATTATCGTACGACAACTTAGTACATCTTACGACTCTTCATGCCACATTAGCAACTCGAAAAGAACGTTAGTATGATGTTGGATGCCTTACAGCTCCTAAGAACACCTTACATCACCATACGAAACCTTAAACCTCCATAATAAGCCTAATGAATTCGTCTGAGTCATTTGATTATCGTACGACAACTTAGTACATTTTACGACTCTTCATGCCACATTAGCAACTCGAAAAGAACGTTAGTATGATGTTGGATGCCTTACAGCTCCTAAGAACACCTTACATCACCATACGAAACCTTAAACCTCCATAATAAGCCTAATGAATTCGTCTGAGTCATTTGATCATCGTACGTCAACTTAGTACATCTTACGACTCTTTATGCCACATTAGCAACTAAAAAAAAACATTAGTTTAATGTAGGATGCCTCACAGCTCCTAAGAACACCTTACATCACCATACGAAACCTTAAACCTCCATAATAAGCCTAATGAATTCGTCTGAGTCATTTGATTATCGTACGACAACTTAGTACATCTTACGACTCTTCATGCCACATTAGCAACTCGAAAAGAACGTTAGTATGATGTAGGTTGCCTTACACCTCCTAACAACTTCTTACATCACCATACGAAACCTTAAACCTCCATAATAAACCTAATGAATTCGTCCGAGTCATTTGATTATCGTACGACAACTTAGTACATTTTACGACTCTTCATGCCACATTAGCAACTCGAAAAGAACGTTAGTATGATGTTGGATGCCTTACAGCTCCTAAGAACACCTTACATCACCATACGAAACCTTAAACCTCCATAATAAGCCTAATGAATTCGTCTGAGTCATTTGATCATCGTACGTCAACTTAGTACATCTTACGACTCTTTATGCCACATTAGCAACTAAAAAAAAACATTAGTTTAATGTAGGATGCCTCACAGCTCCTAAGAACACCTTACATCACCATACGAAACCTTAAACCTCCATAATAAGCCTAATGAATTCGTCTGAGTCATTTGATTATCGTACGACAACTTAGTACATCTTACGACTCTTCATGCCACATTAGCAACTCGAAAAGAACGTTAGTATGATGTAGGTTGCCTTACACCTCCTAACAACTTCTTACATCACCATACGAAACCTTAAACCTCCATAATAAACCTAATGAATTCGTCCGAGTCATTTGATCATCGTACGATAACTTAGTACATCTTACGACTCTTCATGCCACATTAGCAACTCGAAAAGAACGTTAGTATGATGTTGGATGCCTTACAGCTCCTAAGAACACCTTACATCACCATACGAAACCTTAAACCTCCATAATAAGCCTAATGAATTCGTCTGAGTCATTTGATCATCGTACGTCAACTTAGTACATCTTACGACTCTTTATGCCACATTAGCAACTCAAAAAAAACATTAGTTTAATGTAGGATGCCTCACAGCTCCTAAGAACACCTTACATCACCATACGAAACCTTAAACCTCCATAATAAGCCTAATGAATTCGTCCGAGTCATTTGATCATCGTACGACAACTTAGTACATCTTACGACTCTTCATGCCACATTAGCAACTCGAAAAGAATGTTAGTATGATGTTGGATGCCGTACAGCTCCTAAGAACACCTTACATCACCATACGAAACCTTAAACCTCCATAATAAGCCTAATGAATTCGTCTGAGTCATTTGATTAACGTACGACAACTTAGTACATCTTACGACTATTCATGCCACATTAGCAACTCGAAAAGAACGTTAGTATTATGTAGGTTGCCTTACACCTCCTAACAACTTCTTACATCACCATACGAAACCTTAAACCTCCATAATAAACCTAATGAATTCGTCCGAGTCATTTGATTATCGTACGACAACTTAGTACATCTTACGACTCTTCATGCCACATTAGCAACTCGAAAAGAACGTTAGTATGATGTTGGATGCCTTACAGCTCCTAAGAACACCTTACATCACCATACGAAACCTTAAACCTCCATAATAAGCCTAATGAATTCGTCTGAGTCATTTGATCATCGTACGTCAACTTAGTACATCTTACGACTCTTTATGCCACATTAGCAACTCAAAAAAAACATTAGTTTAATGTACGATGCCTCACAGCTCCTAAGAACACCTTACATCACCATACGAAAGCTTAAACCTCCATAATAAGCCTAATGAATTCGTCTGAGTCATTTGATTATCGTACGACAACTTAGTACATCTTACGACTCTTCATGCCACATTAGCAACTCGAAAAGAACGTTAGTATGATGTAGGTTGCCTTACACCTCCTAACAACTTCTTACATCACCATACGAAACCTTAAACCTCCATAATAAACCTAATGAATTCGTCCGAGTCATTTGATTATCGTACGACAACTTAGTACATCTTACGACTCTTCATGCCACATTAGCAACTCGAAAAGAACGTTAGTATGATGTTGGATGCCTTACAGCTCCTAAGAACACCTTACATCACCATACGAAACCTTAAACCTCCATAATAAGCCTAATGAATTCGTCTGAGTCATTTGATTATCGTACGACAACTTAGTACATCTTACGACTCTTCATGCCACATTAGCAACTCGAAAAGAACGTTAGTATGATGTAGGTTGCCTTACACCTCCTAACAACTTCTTACATCACCATACGAAACCTTAAACCTCCATAATAAACCTAATGAATTCGTCCGAGTCATTTGATTATCGTACGACAACTTAGTACATCTTACGACTCTTCATGCCACATTAGCAACTCGAAAAGAACGTTAGTATGATGTTGGATGCCTTACAGCTCCTAAGAACACCTTACATCACCATACGAAACCTTAAACCTCCATAATAAGCCTAATGAATTCGTCTGAGTCATTTGATTATCGTACGACAACTTAGTACATTTTACGACTCTTCATGCCACATTAGCAACTCGAAAAGAACGTTAGTATGATGTTGGATGCCTTACAGCTCCTAAGAACACCTTACATCACCATACGAAACCTTAAACCTCCATAATAAGCCTAATGAATTCGTCTGAGTCATTTGATCATCGTACGTCAACTTAGTACATCTTACGACTCTTTATGCCACATTAGCAACTAAAAAAAAACATTAGTTTAATGTAGGATGCCTCACAGCTCCTAAGAACACCTTACATCACCATACGAAACCTTAAACCTCCATAATAAGCCTAATGAATTCGTCTGAGTCATTTGATTATCGTACGACAACTTAGTACATCTTACGACTCTTCATGCCACATTAGCAACTCGAAAAGAACGTTAGTATGATGTAGGTTGCCTTACACCTCCTAACAACTTCTTACATCACCATACGAAACCTTAAACCTCCATAATAAACCTAATGAATTCGTCCGAGTCATTTGATTATCGTACGACAACTTAGTACATTTTACGACTCTTCATGCCACATTAGCAACTCGAAAAGAACGTTAGTATGATGTTGGATGCCTTACAGCTCCTAAGAACACCTTACATCACCATACGAAACCTTAAACCTCCATAATAAGCCTAATGAATTCGTCTGAGTCATTTGATCATCGTACGTCAACTTAGTACATCTTACGACTCTTTATGCCACATTAGCAACTAAAAAAAAAACATTAGTTTAATGTAGGATGCCTCACAGCTCCTAAGAACACCTTACATCACCATACGAAACCTTAAACCTCCATAATAAGCCTAATGAATTCGTCTGAGTCATTTGATTATCGTACGACAACTTAGTACATCTTACGACTCTTCATGCCACATTAGCAACTCGAAAAGAACGTTAGTATGATGTAGGTTGCCTTACACCTCCTAACAACTTCTTACATCACCATACGAAACCTTAAACCTCCATAATAAACCTAATGAATTCGTCCGAGTCATTTGATCATCGTACGATAACTTAGTACATCTTACGACTCTTCATGCCACATTAGCAACTCGAAAAGAACGTTAGTATGATGTTGGATGCCTTACAGCTCCTAAGAACACCTTACATCACCATACGAAACCTTAAACCTCCATAATAAGCCTAATGAATTCGTCTGAGTCATTTGATCATCGTACGTCAACTTAGTACATCTTACGACTCTTTATGCCACATTAGCAACTCAAAAAAAACATTAGTTTAATGTAGGATGCCTCACAGCTCCTAAGAACACCTTACATCACCATACGAAACCTTAAAACTCCATAATAAGCCTAATGAATTCGTCCGAGTCATTTGATCATCGTACGACAACTTAGTACATCTTACGACTCTTCATGCCACATTAGCAACTCGAAAAGAACGTTAGTATGATGTTGGATGCCTTACAGCTCCTAAGAACACCTTACATCACCATACGAAACCTTAAACCTCCATAATAAGCCTAATGAATTCGTCTGAGTCATTTGATTATCGTACGACAACTTAGTACATCTTACGACTCTTCATGCCACATTAGCAACTCGAAAAGAACGTTAGTATGATGTAGGTTGCCTTACACCTCCTAACAACTTCTTACATCACCATACGAAACCTTAAACCTCCATAATAAACCTAATGAATTCGTCCGAGTCATTTGATTATCGTACGACAACTTAGTACATCTTACGACTCTTCATGCCACATTAGCAACTCGAAAAGAACGTTAGTATGATGTTGGATGCCTTACAGCTCCTAAGAACACCTTACATCACCATACGAAACCTTAAACCTCCATAATAAGCCTAATGAATTCGTCTGAGTCATTTGATCATCGTACGTCAACTTAGTACATCTTACGACTCTTTATGCCACATTAGCAACTCAAAAAAAACATTAGTTTAATGTAGGATGCCTCACAGCTCCTAAGAACACCTTACATCACCATACGAAACCTTAAACCTCCATAATAAGCCTAATGAATTCGTCTGAGTCATTTGATTATCGTACGACAACTTAGTACATCTTACGACTCTTCATGCCACATTAGCAACTCGAAAAGAACGTTAGTATGATGTAGGTTGCCTTACACCTCCTAACAACTTCTTACATCACCATACGAAACCTTAAACCTCCATAATAAACCTAATGAATTCGTCCGAGTCATTTGATCATCGTACGATAACTTAGTACATCTTACGACTCTTCATGCCACATTAGCAACTCGAAAAGAACGTTAGTATGATGTTGGATGCCTTACAGCTCCTAAGAACACCTTACATCACCATACGAAACCTTAAACCTCCATAATAAGCCTAATGAATTCGTCTGAGTCATTTGATCATCGTACGTCAACTTAGTACATCTTACGACTCTTTATGCCACATTAGCAACTCAAAAAAAACATTAGTTTAATGTAGGATGCCTCACAGCTCCTAAGAACACCTTACATCACCATACGAAACCTTAAACCTCCATAATAAGCCTAATGAATTCGTCTGAGTCATTTGATTATCGTACGACAACTTAGTACATCTTACGACTCTTCATGCCACATTAGCAACTCGAAAAGAACGTTAGTATGATGTAGGTTGCCTTACACCTCCTAACAACTTCTTACATCACCATACGAAACCTTAAACCTCCATAATAAACCTAATGAATTCGTCCGAGTCATTTGATTATCGTACGACAACTTAGTACATCTTACGACTCTTCATGCCACATTAGCAACTCGAAAAGAACGTTAGTATGATGTAGGTTGCCTTACACCTCCTAACAACTTCTTACATCACCATACGAAACCTTAAACCTCCATAATAAACCTAATGAATTCGTCCGAGTCATTTGATTATCGTACGACAACTTAGTACATTTTACGACTCTTCATGCCACATTAGCAACTCGAAAAGAACGTTAGTATGATGTTGGATGCCTTACAGCTCCTAAGAACACCTTACATCACCATACGAAACCTTAAACCTCCATAATAAGCCTAATGAATTCGTCTGAGTCATTTGATCATCGTACGTCAACTTAGTACATCTTACGACTCTTTATGCCACATTAGCAACTAAAAAAAAACATTAGTTTAATGTAGGATGCCTCACAGCTCCTAAGAACACCTTACATCACCATACGAAACCTTAAACCTCCATAATAAGCCTAATGAATTCGTCTGAGTCATTTGATTATCGTACGACAACTTAGTACATCTTACGACTCTTCATGCCACATTAGCAACTCGAAAAGAACGTTAGTATGATGTAGGTTGCCTTACACCTCCTAACAACTTCTTACATCACCATACGAAACCTTAAACCTCCATAATAAACCTAATGAATTCGTCCGAGTCATTTGATCATCGTACGATAACTTAGTACATCTTACGACTCTTCATGCCACATTAGCAACTCGAAAAGAACGTTAGTATGATGTTGGATGCCTTACAGCTCCTAAGAACACCTTACATCACCATACGAAACCTTAAACCTCCATAATAAGCCTAATGAATTCGTCTGAGTCATTTGATCATCGTACGTCAACTTAGTACATCTTACGACTCTTTATGCCACATTAGCAACTCAAAAAAAACATTAGTTTAATGTAGGATGCCTCACAGCTCCTAAGAACACCTTACATCACCATACGAAACCTTAAACCTCCATAATAAGCCTAATGAATTCGTCCGAGTCATTTGATCATCGTACGACAACTTAGTACATCTTACGACTCTTCATGCCACATTAGCAACTCGAAAAGAACGTTAGTATGATGTTGGATGCCTTACAGCTCCTAAGAACACCTTACATCACCATACGAAACCTTAAACCTCCATAATAAGCCTAATGAATTCGTCTGAGTCATTTGATTATCGTACGACAACTTAGTACATCTTACGACTCTTCATGCCACATTAGCAACTCGAAAAGAACGTTAGTATGATGTAGGTTGCCTTACACCTCCTAACAACTTCTTACATCACCATACGAAACCTTAAACCTCCATAATAAACCTAATGAATTCGTCCGAGTCATTTGATTATCGTACGACAACTTAGTACATCTTACGACTCTTCATGCCACATTAGCAACTCGAAAAGAACGTTAGTATGATGTTGGATGCCTTACAGCTCCTAAGAACACCTTACATCACCATACGAAACCTTAAACCTCCATAATAAGCCTAATGAATTCGTCTGAGTCATTTGATTATCGTACGACAACTTAGTACATCTTACGACTCTTCATGCCACATTAGCAACTCGAAAAGAACGTTAGTATTATGTAGGTTGCCTTACACCTCCTAACAACTTCTTACATCACCATACGAAACCTTAAACCTCCATAATAAACCTAATGAATTCGTCCGAGTCATTTGATTATCGTACGACAACTTAGTACATCTTACGACTCTTCATGCCACATTAGCAACTCGAAAAGAACGTTAGTATGATGTTGGATGCCTTACAGCTCCTAAGAACACCTTACATCACCATACGAAACCTTAAACCTCCATAATAAGCCTAATGAATTCGTCTGAGTCATTTGATTATCGTACGACAACTTAGTACATCTTACGACTCTTCATGCCACATTAGCAACTCGAAAAGAACGTTAGTATTATGTAGGTTGCCTTACACCTCCTAACAACTTCTTACATCACCATACGAAACCTTAAACCTCCATAATAAACCTAATGAATTCGTCCGAGTCATTTGATTATCGTACGACAACTTAGTACATCTTACGACTCTTCATGCCACATTAGCAACTCGAAAAGAACGTTAGTATGATGTTGGATGCCTTACAGCTCCTAAGAACACCTTACATCACCATACGAAACCTTAAACCTCCATAATAAGCCTAATGAATTCGTCTGAGTCATTTGATCATCGTACGTCAACTTAGTACATCTTACGACTCTTTATGCCACATTAGCAACTCAAAAAAAACATTAGTTTAATGTACGATGCCTCACAGCTCCTAAGAACACCTTACATCACCATACGAAAGCTTAAACCTCCATAATAAGCCTAATGAATTCGTCTGAGTCATTTGATTATCGTACGACAACTTAGTACATCTTACGACTCTTCATGCCACATTAGCAACTCGAAAAGAACGTTAGTATGATGTAGGTTGCCTTACACCTCCTAACAACTTCTTACATCACCATACGAAACCTTAAACCTCCATAATAAACCTAATGAATTCGTCCGAGTCATTTGATTATCGTACGACAACTTAGTACATCTTACGACTCTTCATGCCACATTAGCAACTCGAAAAGAACGTTAGTATGATGTTGGATGCCTTACAGCTCCTAAGAACACCTTACATCACCATACGAAACCTTAAACCTCCATAATAAGCCTAATGAATTCGTCTGAGTCATTTGATTATCGTACGACAACTTAGTAATCTTACGACTCTTCATGCCACATTAGCAACTCTAAAAGAACGTTAGTATGATGTAGGTTGCCTTACACCTCCTAACAACTTCTTACATCACCATACGAAACCTTAAACCTCCATAATAAACCTAATGAATTCGTCCGAGTCATTTGATTATCGTACGACAACTTAGTACATCTTACGACTCTTCATGCCACATTAGCAACTCGAAAAGAACGTTAGTATGATGTTGGATGCCTTACAGCTCCTAAGAACACCTTACATCACCATACGAAACCTTAAACCTCCATAATAAGCCTAATGAATTCGTCTGAGTCATTTGATCATCGTACGTCAACTTAGTACATCTTACGACTCTTTATGCCACATTAGCAACTCAAAAAAAACATTAGTTTAATGTAGGATGCCTCACAGCTCCTAAGAACACCTTACATCACCATACGAAACCTTAAACCTCCATAATAAGCCTAATGAATTCGTCTGAGTCATTTGATTATCGTACGACAACTTAGTACATCTTACGACTCTTCATGCCACATTAGCAACTCGAAAAGAACGTTAGTATGATGTAGGTTGCCTTACACCTCCTAACAACTTCTTACATCACCATACGAAACCTTAAACCTCCATAATAAACCTAATGAATTCGTCCGAGTCATTTGATTATCGTACGACAACTTAGTACATCTTACGACTCTTCATGCCACATTAGCAACTCGAAAAGAACGTTAGTATGATGTTGGATGCCTTACAGCTCCTAAGAACACCTTACATCACCATACGAAACCTTAAACCTCCATAATAAGCCTAATGAATTCGTCTGAGTCATTTGATCATCGTACGTCAACTTAGTACATCTTACGACTCTTTATGCCACATTAGCAACTCAAAAAAAACATTAGTTTAATGTAGGATGCCTCACAGCTCCTAAGAACACCTTACATCACCATACGAAACCTTAAACCTCCATAATAAGCCTAATGAATTCGTCTGAGTCATTTGATTATCGTACGACAACTTAGTACATCTTACGACTCTTCATGCCACATTAGCAACTCGAAAAGAACGTTAGTATGATGTTGGATGCCTTACAGCTCCTAAGAACACCTTACATCACCATACGAAACCTTAAACCTCCATAATAAGCCTAATGAATTCGTCTGAGTCATTTGATCATCGTACGTCAACTTAGTACATCTTACGACTCTTTATGCCACATTAGCAACTCAAAAAAAACATTAGTTTAATGTAGGATGCCTCACAGCTCCTAAGAACACCTTACATCACCATACGAAACCTTAAACCTCCATAATAAGCCTAATGAATTCGTCTGAGTCATTTGATTATCGTACGACAACTTAGTACATCTTACGACTCTTCATGCCACATTAGCAACTCGAAAAGAACGTTAGTATGATGTAGGTTGCCTTACACCTCCTAACAACTTCTTACATCACCATACGAAACCTTAAACCTCCATAATAAACCTAATGAATTCGTCCGAGTCATTTGATTATCGTACGACAACTTAGTACATCTTACGACTCTTCATGCCACATTAGCAACTCGAAAAGAACGTTAGTATGATGTTGGATGCCTTACAGCTCCTAAGAACACCTTACATCACCATACGAAACCTTAAACCTCCATAATAAGCCTAATGAATTCGTCTGAGTCATTTGATCATCGTACGTCAACTTAGTACATCTTACGACTCTTTATGCCACATTAGCAACTCAAAAAAAACATTAGTTTAATGTAGGATGCCTCACAGCTCCTAAGAACACCTTACATCACCATACGAAACCTTAAACCTCCATAATAAGCCTAATGAATTCGTCTGAGTCATTTGATTATCGTACGACAACTTAGTACATCTTACGACTCTTCATGCCACATTAGCAACTCGAAAAGAACGTTAGTATGATGTAGGTTGCCTTACACCTCCTAACAACTTCTTACATCACCATACGAAACCTTAAACCTCCATAATAAACCTAATGAATTCGTCCGAGTCATTTGATCATCGTACGATAACTTAGTACATCTTACGACTCTTCATGCCACATTAGCAACTCGAAAAGAACGTTAGTATGATGTTGGATGCCTTACAGCTCCTAAGAACACCTTACATCACCATACGAAACCTTAAACCTCCATAATAAGCCTAATGAATTCGTCTGAGTCATTTGATCATCGTACGTCAACTTAGTACATCTTACGACTCTTTATGCCACATTAGCAACTCAAAAAAAACATTAGTTTAATGTAGGATGCCTCACAGCTCCTAAGAACACCTTACATCACCATACGAAACCTTAAACCTCCATAATAAGCCTAATGAATTCGTCCGAGTCATTTGATCATCGTACGACAACTTAGTACATCTTACGACTCTTCATGCCACATTAGCAACTCGAAAAGAACGTTAGTATGATGTTGGATGCCTTACAGCTCCTAAGAACACCTTACATCACCATACGAAACCTTAAACCTCCATAATAAGCCTAATGAATTCGTCTGAGTCATTTGATTATCGTACGACAACTTAGTACATCTTACGACTCTTCATGCCACATTAGCAACTCGAAAAGAACGTTAGTATGATGTAGGTTGCCTTACACATCCTAACAACTTCTTACATCACCATACGAAACCTTAAACCTCCATAATAAACCTAATGAATTCGTCCGAGTCACTTGATTATCGTACGACAACTTAGTACATCTTACGACTCTTCATGCCACATTAGCAACTCGAAAAGAACGTTAGTATGATGTTGGATGCCTTACAGCTCCTAAGAACACCTTACATCACCATACGAAACCTTAAACCTCCATAATAAGCCTAATGAATTCGTCTGAGTCATTTGATTATCGTACGACAACTTAGTACATCTTACGACTCTTCATGCCACATTAGCAACTCGAAAAGAACGTTAGTATTATGTAGGTTGCCTTACACCTCCTAACAACTTCTTACATCACCATACGAAACCTTAAACCTCCATAATAAACCTAATGAATTCGTCCGAGTCATTTGATTATCGTACGACAACTTAGTACATCTTACGACTCTTCATGCCACATTAGCAACTCGAAAAGAACGTTAGTATGATGTTGGATGCCTTACAGCTCCTAAGAACACCTTACATCACCATACGAAACCTTAAACCTCCATAATAAGCCTAATGAATTCGTCTGAGTCATTTGATCATCGTACGTCAACTTAGTACATCTTACGACTCTTTATGCCACATTAGCAACTCAAAAAAAACATTAGTTTAATGTACGATGCCTCACAGCTCCTAAGAACACCTTACATCACCATACGAAAGCTTAAACCTCCATAATAAGCCTAATGAATTCGTCTGAGTCATTTGATTATCGTACGACAACTTAGTACATCTTACGACTCTTCATGCCACATTAGCAACTCGAAAAGAACGTTAGTATGATGTAGGTTGCCTTACACCTCCTAACAACTTCTTACATCACCATACGAAACCTTAAACCTCCATAATAAACCTAATGAATTCGTCCGAGTCATTTGATTATCGTACGACAACTTAGTACATCTTACGACTCTTCATGCCACATTAGCAACTCGAAAAGAACGTTAGTATGATGTTGGATGCCTTACAGCTCCTAAGAACACCTTACATCACCATACGAAACCTTAAACCTCCATAATAAGCCTAATGAATTCGTCTGAGTCATTTGATTATCGTACGACAACTTAGTACATCTTACGACTCTTCATGCCACATTAGCAACTCGAAAAGAACGTTAGTATGATGTAGGTTGCCTTACACCTCCTAACAACTTCTTACATCACCATACGAAACCTTAAACCTCCATAATAAACCTAATGAATTCGTCCGAGTCATTTGATTATCGTACGACAACTTAGTACATCTTACGACTCTTCATGCCACATTAGCAACTCGAAAAGAACGTTAGTATGATGTTGGATGCCTTACAGCTCCTAAGAACACCTTACATCACCATACGAAACCTTAAACCTCCATAATAAGCCTAATGAATTCGTCTGAGTCATTTGATCATCGTACGTCAACTTAGTACATCTTACGACTCTTTATGCCACATTAGCAACTCAAAAAAAACATTAGTTTAATGTAGGATGCCTCACAGCTCCTAAGAACACCTTACATCACCATACGAAACCTTAAACCTCCATAATAAGCCTAATGAATTCGTCTGAGTCATTTGATTATCGTACGACAACTTAGTACATCTTACGACTCTTCATGCCACATTAGCAACTCGAAAAGAACGTTAGTATGATGTAGGTTGCCTTACACCTCCTAACAACTTCTTACATCACCATACGAAACCTTAAACCTCCATAATAAACCTAATGAATTCGTCCGAGTCATTTGATTATCGTACGACAACTTAGTACATCTTACGACTCTTCATGCCACATTAGCAACTCGAAAAGAACGTTAGTATGATGTTGGATGCCTTACAGCTCCTAAGAACACCTTACATCACCATACGAAACCTTAAACCTCCATAATAAGCCTAATGAATTCGTCTGAGTCATTTGATCATCGTACGTCAACTTAGTACATCTTACGACTCTTTATGCCACATTAGCAACTCAAAAAAAACATTAGTTTAATGTAGGATGCCTCACAGCTCCTAAGAACACCTTACATCACCATACGAAACCTTAAACCTCCATAATAAGCCTAATGAATTCGTCTGAGTCATTTGATTATCGTACGACAACTTAGTACATCTTACGACTCTTCATGCCACATTAGCAACTCGAAAAGAACGTTAGTATGATGTTGGATGCCTTACAGCTCCTAAGAACACCTTACATCACCATACGAAACCTTAAACCTCCATAATAAGCCTAATGAATTCGTCTGAGTCATTTGATCATCGTACGTCAACTTAGTACATCTTACGACTCTTTATGCCACATTAGCAACTCAAAAAAAACATTAGTTTAATGTAGGATGCCTCACAGCTCCTAAGAACACCTTACATCACCATACGAAACCTTAAACCTCCATAATAAGCCTAATGAATTCGTCTGAGTCATTTGATTATCGTACGACAACTTAGTACATCTTACGACTCTTCATGCCACATTAGCAACTCGAAAAGAACGTTAGTATGATGTAGGTTGCCTTACACCTCCTAACAACTTCTTACATCACCATACGAAACCTTAAACCTCCATAATAAACCTAATGAATTCGTCCGAGTCATTTGATTATCGTACGACAACTTAGTACATCTTACGACTCTTCATGCCACATTAGCAACTCGAAAAGAACGTTAGTATGATGTTGGATGCCTTACAGCTCCTAAGAACACCTTACATCACCATACGAAACCTTAAACCTCCATAATAAGCCTAATGAATTCGTCTGAGTCATTTGATCATCGTACGTCAACTTAGTACATCTTACGACTCTTTATGCCACATTAGCAACTCAAAAAAAACATTAGTTTAATGTAGGATGCCTCACAGCTCCTAAGAACACCTTACATCACCATACGAAACCTTAAACCTCCATAATAAGCCTAATGAATTCGTCTGAGTCATTTGATTATCGTACGACAACTTAGTACATCTTACGACTCTTCATGCCACATTAGCAACTCGAAAAGAACGTTAGTATGATGTAGGTTGCCTTACACCTCCTAACAACTTCTTACATCACCATACGAAACCTTAAACCTCCATAATAAACCTAATGAATTCGTCCGAGTCATTTGATTATCGTACGACAACTTAGTACATCTTACGACTCTTCATGCCACATTAGCAACTCGAAAAGAACGTTAGTATGATGTTGGATGCCTTACAGCTCCTAAGAACACCTTACATCACCATACGAAACCTTAAACCTCCATAATAAGCCTAATGAATTCGTCTGAGTCATTTGATTATCGTACGACAACTTAGTACATCTTACGACTCTTCATGCCACATTAGCAACTCGAAAAGAACGTTAGTATGATGTAGGTTGCCTTACACCTCCTAACAACTTCTTACATCACCATACGAAACCTTAAACCTCCATAATAAACCTAATGAATTCGTCCGAGTCATTTGATTATCGTACGACAACTTAGTACATCTTACGACTCTTCATGCCACATTAGCAACTCGAAAAGAACGTTAGTATGATGTTGGATGCCTTACAGCTCCTAAGAACACCTTACATCACCATACGAAACCTTAAACCTCCATAATAAGCCTAATGAATTCGTCTGAGTCATTTGATCATCGTACGTCAACTTAGTACATCTTACGACTCTTTATGCCACATTAGCAACTCAAAAAAAACATTAGTTTAATGTAGGATGCCTCACAGCTCCTAAGAACACCTTACATCACCATACGAAACCTTAAACCTCCATAATAAGCCTAATGAATTCGTCTGAGTCATTTGATTATCGTACGACAACTTAGTACATCTTACGACTCTTCATGCCACATTAGCAACTCGAAAAGAACGTTAGTATGATGTAGGTTGCCTTACACCTCCTAACAACTTCTTACATCACCATACGAAACCTTAAACCTCCATAATAAACCTAATGAATTCGTCCGAGTCATTTGATTATCGTACGACAACTTAGTACATCTTACGACTCTTCATGCCACATTAGCAACTCGAAAAGAACGTTAGTATGATGTTGGATGCCTTACAGCTCCTAAGAACACCTTACATCACCATACGAAACCTTAAACCTCCATAATAAGCCTAATGAATTCGTCTGAGTCATTTGATCATCGTACGTCAACTTAGTACATCTTACGACTCTTTATGCCACATTAGCAACTCAAAAAAAACATTAGTTTAATGTAGGATGCCTCACAGCTCCTAAGAACACCTTACATCACCATACGAAACCTTAAACCTCCATAATAAGCCTAATGAATTCGTCTGAGTCATTTGATTATCGTACGACAACTTAGTACATCTTACGACTCTTCATGCCACATTAGCAACTCGAAAAGAACGTTAGTATGATGTTGGATGCCTTACAGCTCCTAAGAACACCTTACATCACCATACGAAACCTTAAACCTCCATAATAAGCCTAATGAATTCGTCTGAGTCATTTGATCATCGTACGTCAACTTAGTACATCTTACGACTCTTTATGCCACATTAGCAACTCAAAAAAAACATTAGTTTAATGTAGGATGCCTCACAGCTCCTAAGAACACCTTACATCACCATACGAAACCTTAAACCTCCATAATAAGCCTAATGAATTCGTCTGAGTCATTTGATTATCGTACGACAACTTAGTACATCTTACGACTCTTCATGCCACATTAGCAACTCGAAAAGAACGTTAGTATGATGTAGGTTGCCTTACACCTCCTAACAACTTCTTACATCACCATACGAAACCTTAAACCTCCATAATAAACCTAATGAATTCGTCCGAGTCATTTGATTATCGTACGACAACTTAGTACATCTTACGACTCTTCATGCCACATTAGCAACTCGAAAAGAACGTTAGTATGATGTTGGATGCCTTACAGCTCCTAAGAACACCTTACATCACCATACGAAACCTTAAACCTCCATAATAAGCCTAATGAATTCGTCTGAGTCATTTGATCATCGTACGTCAACTTAGTACATCTTACGACTCTTTATGCCACATTAGCAACTCAAAAAAAACATTAGTTTAATGTAGGATGCCTCACAGCTCCTAAGAACACCTTACATCACCATACGAAACCTTAAACCTCCATAATAAGCCTAATGAATTCGTCTGAGTCATTTGATTATCGTACGACAACTTAGTACATCTTACGACTCTTCATGCCACATTAGCAACTCGAAAAGAACGTTAGTATGATGTAGGTTGCCTTACACCTCCTAACAACTTCTTACATCACCATACGAAACCTTAAACCTCCATAATAAACCTAATGAATTCGTCCGAGTCATTTGATCATCGTACGATAACTTAGTACATCTTACGACTCTTCATGCCACATTAGCAACTCGAAAAGAACGTTAGTATGATGTTGGATGCCTTACAGCTCCTAAGAACACCTTACATCACCATACGAAACCTTAAACCTCCATAATAAGCCTAATGAATTCGTCTGAGTCATTTGATCATCGTACGTCAACTTAGTACATCTTACGACTCTTTATGCCACATTAGCAACTCAAAAAAAACATTAGTTTAATGTAGGATGCCTCACAGCTCCTAAGAACACCTTACATCACCATACGAAACCTTAAACCTCCATAATAAGCCTAATGAATTCGTCCGAGTCATTTGATCATCGTACGACAACTTAGTACATCTTACGACTCTTCATGCCACATTAGCAACTCGAAAAGAAAGTTAGTATGATGTTGGATGCCTTACAGCTCCTAAGAACACCTTACATCACCATACGAAACCTTAAACCTCCATAATAAGCCTAATGAATTCGTCTGAGTCATTTGATTATCGTACGACAACTTAGTACATCTTACGACTCTTCATGCCACATTAGCAACTCGAAAAGAACGTTAGTATGATGTAGGTTGCCTTACACATCCTAACAACTTCTTACATCACCATACGAAACCTTAAACCTCCATAATAAACCTAATGAATTCGTCCGAGTCACTTGATTATCGTACGACAACTTAGTACATCTTACGACCCTTCATGCCACATTAGCAACTCGAAAAGAACGTTAGTATGATGTTGGATGCCTTACAGCTCCTAAGAACACCTTACATCACCATACGAAACCTTAAACCTCCATAATAAGCCTAATGAATTCGTCTGAGTCATTTGATTATCGTACGACAACTTAGTACATCTTACGACTCTTCATGCCACATTAGCAACTCGAAAAGAACGTTAGTATTATGTAGGTTGCCTTACACCTCCTAACAACTTCTTACATCACCATACGAAACCTTAAACCTCCATAATAAACCTAATGAATTCGTCCGAGTCATTTGATTATCGTACGACAACTTAGTACATCTTACGACTCTTCATGCCACATTAGCAACTCGAAAAGAACGTTAGTATGATGTAGGATGCCTCACAGCTCCTAAGAACACCTTACATCACCATACGAAACCTTAAACCTCCATAATAAGCCTAATGAATTCGTCCGAGTCATTTGATCATCGTACGACAACTTAGTACATCTTACGACTCTTCATGCCACATTAGCAACTCGAAAAGAACGTTAGTATGATGTTGGATGCCTTACAGCTCCTAAGAACACCTTACATCACCATACGAAACCTTAAACCTCCATAATAAGCCTAATGAATTCGTCTGAGTCATTTGATTATCGTACGACAACTTAGTACATCTTACGACTCTTCATGCCACATTAGCAACTCGAAAAGAACGTTAGTATGATGTAGGTTGCCTTACACATCCTAACAACTTCTTACATCACCATACGAAACCTTAAACCTCCATAATAAACCTAATGAATTCGTCCGAGTCACTTGATTATCGTACGACAACTTAGTACATCTTACGACCCTTCATGCCACATTAGCAACTCGAAAAGAACGTTAGTATGATGTTGGATGCCTTACAGCTCCTAAGAACACCTTACATCACCATACGAAACCTTAAACCTCCATAATAAGCCTAATGAATTCGTCTGAGTCATTTGATTATCGTACGACAACTTAGTACATCTTACGACTCTTCATGCCACATTAGCAACTCGAAAAGAACGTTAGTATTATGTAGGTTGCCTTACACCTCCTAACAACTTCTTACATCACCATACGAAACCTTAAACCTCCATAATAAACCTAATGAATTCGTCCGAGTCATTTGATTATCGTACGACAACTTAGTACATCTTACGACTCTTCATGCCACATTAGCAACTCGAAAAGAACGTTAGTATGATGTAGGATGCCTCACAGCTCCTAAGAACACCTTACATCACCATACGAAACCTTAAACCTCCATAATAAGCCTAATGAATTCGTCCGAGTCATTTGATCATCGTACGACAACTTAGTACATCTTACGACTCTTCATGCCACATTAGCAACTCGAAAAGAACGTTAGTATGATGTTGGATGCCTTACAGCTCCTAAGAACACCTTACATCACCATACGAAACCTTAAACCTCCATAATAAGCCTAATGAATTCGTCTGAGTCATTTGATTATCGTACGACAACTTAGTACATCTTACGACTCTTCATGCCACATTAGCAACTCGAAAAGAACGTTAGTATGATGTAGGTTGCCTTACACATCCTAACAACTTCTTACATCACCATACGAAACCTTAAACCTCCATAATAAACCTAATGAATTCGTCCGAGTCACTTGATTATCGTACGACAACTTAGTACATCTTACGACTCTTCATGCCACATTAGCAACTCGAAAAGAACGTTAGTATGATGTTGGATGCCTTACAGCTCCTAAGAACACCTTACATCACCATACGAAACCTTAAACCTCCATAATAAGCCTAATGAATTCGTCTGAGTCATTTGATTATCGTACGACAACTTAGTACATCTTACGACTCTTCATGCCACATTAGCAACTCGAAAAGAACGTTAGTATTATGTAGGTTGCCTTACACCTCCTAACAACTTCTTACATCACCATACGAAACCTTAAACCTCCATAATAAACCTAATGAATTCGTCCGAGTCATTTGATTATCGTACGACAACTTAGTACATCTTACGACTCTTCATGCCACATTAGCAACTCGAAAAGAACGTTAGTATGATGTTGGATGCCTTACAGCTCCTAAGAACACCTTACATCACCATACGAAACCTTAAACCTCCATAATAAGCCTAATGAATTCGTCTGAGTCATTTGATTATCGTACGACAACTTAGTACATCTTACGACTCTTCATGCCACATTAGCAACTCGAAAAGAACGTTAGTATTATGTAGGTTGCCTTACACCTCCTAACAACTTCTTACATCACCATACGAAACCTTAAACCTCCATAATAAACCTAATGAATTCGTCCGAGTCATTTGATTATCGTACGACAACTTAGTACATCTTACGACTCTTCATGCCACATTAGCAACTCGAAAAGAACGTTAGTATGATGTTGGATGCCTTACAGCTCCTAAGAACACCTTACATCACCATACGAAACCTTAAACCTCCATAATAAGCCTAATGAATTCGTCTGAGTCATTTGATCATCGTACGTCAACTTAGTACATCTTACGACTCTTTATGCCACATTAGCAACTCGAAAAGAACGTTAGTATGATGTTGGATGCCTTACAGCTCCTAAGAACACCTTACATCACCATACGAAACCTTAAACCTCCATAATAAGCCTAATGAATTCGTCTGAGTCATTTGATCATCGTACGTCAACTTAGTACATCTTACGACTCTTTATGCCACATTAGCAACTCAAAAAAAACATTAGTTTAATGTAGGATGCCTCACAGCTCCTAAGAACACCTTACATCACCATACGAAACCTTAAACCTCCATAATAAGCCTAATGAATTCGTCTGAGTCATTTGATTATCGTACGACAACTTAGTACATCTTACGACTCTTCATGCCACATTAGCAACTCGAAAAGAACGTTAGTATGATGTTGGATGCCTTACAGCTCCTAAGAACACCTTACATCACCATACGAAACCTTAAACCTCCATAATAAGCCTAATGAATTCGTCTGAGTCATTTGATCATCGTACGTCAACTTAGTACATCTTACGACTCTTTATGCCACATTAGCAACTCAAAAAAAACATTAGTTTAATGTAGGATGCCTCACAGCTCCTAAGAACACCTTACATCACCATACGAAACCTTAAACCTCCATAATAAGCCTAATGAATTCGTCTGAGTCATTTGATTATCGTACGACAACTTAGTACATCTTACGACTCTTCATGCCACATTAGCAACTCGAAAAGAACGTTAGTATGATGTAGGTTGCCTTACACCTCCTAACAACTTCTTACATCACCATACGAAACCTTAAACCTCCATAATAAACCTAATGAATTCGTCCGAGTCATTTGATTATCGTACGACAACTTAGTACATCTTACGACTCCTCATGCCACATTAGCAACTCGAAAAGAACGTTAGTATGATGTTGGATGCCTTACAGCTCCTAAGAACACCTTACATCACCATACGAAACCTTAAACCTCCATAATAAGCCTAATGAATTCGTCTGAGTCATTTGATTATCGTACGACAACTTAGTACATCTTACGACTCTTCATGCCACATTAGCAACTCGAAAAGAACGTTAGTATTATGTAGGTTGCCTTACACCTCCTAACAACTTCTTACATCACCATACGAAACCTTAAACCTCCATAATAAACCTAATGAATTCGTCCGAGTCATTTGATTATCGTACGACAACTTAGTACATCTTACGACTCTTCATGCCACATTAGCAACTCGAAAAGAACGTTAGTATGATGTTGGATGCCTTACAGCTCCTAAGAACACCTTACATCACCATACGAAACCTTAAACCTCCATAATAAGCCTAATGAATTCGTCTGAGTCATTTGATTATCGTACGACAACTTAGTACATCTTACGACTCTTCATGCCACATTAGCAACTCGAAAAGAACGTTAGTATTATGTAGGTTGCCTTACACCTCCTAACAACTTCTTACATCACCATACGAAACCTTAAACCTCCATAATAAACCTAATGAATTCGTCCGAGTCATTTGATTATCGTACGACAACTTAGTACATCTTACGACTCTTCATGCCACATTAGCAACTCGAAAAGAACGTTAGTATGATGTTGGATGCCTTACAGCTCCTAAGAACACCTTACATCACCATACGAAACCTTAAACCTCCATAATAAGCCTAATGAATTCGTCTGAGTCATTTGATCATCGTACGTCAACTTAGTACATCTTACGACTCTTTATGCCACATTAGCAACTCGAAAAGAACGTTAGTATGATGTTGGATGCCTTACAGCTCCTAAGAACACCTTACATCACCATACGAAACCTTAAACCTCCATAATAAGCCTAATGAATTCGTCTGAGTCATTTGATCATCGTACGTCAACTTAGTACATCTTACGACTCTTTATGCCACATTAGCAACTCAAAAAAAACATTAGTTTAATGTAGGATGCCTCACAGCTCCTAAGAACACCTTACATCACCATACGAAACCTTAAACCTCCATAATAAGCCTAATGAATTCGTCTGAGTCATTTGATTATCGTACGACAACTTAGTACATCTTACGACTCTTCATGCCACATTAGCAACTCGAAAAGAACGTTAGTATGATGTTGGATGCCTTACAGCTCCTAAGAACACCTTACATCACCATACGAAACCTTAAACCTCCATAATAAGCCTAATGAATTCGTCTGAGTCATTTGATCATCGTACGTCAACTTAGTACATCTTACGACTCTTTATGCCACATTAGCAACTCAAAAAAAACATTAGTTTAATGTAGGATGCCTCACAGCTCCTAAGAACACCTTACATCACCATACGAAACCTTAAACCTCCATAATAAGCCTAATGAATTCGTCTGAGTCATTTGATTATCGTACGACAACTTAGTACATCTTACGACTCTTCATGCCACATTAGCAACTCGAAAAGAACGTTAGTATGATGTAGGTTGCCTTACACCTCCTAACAACTTCTTACATCACCATACGAAACCTTAAACCTCCATAATAAACCTAATGAATTCGTCCGAGTCATTTGATTATCGTACGACAACTTAGTACATCTTACGACTCCTCATGCCACATTAGCAACTCGAAAAGAACGTTAGTATGATGTTGGATGCCTTACAGCTCCTAAGAACACCTTACATCGCCATACGAAACCTTAAACCTCCATAATAAGCCTAATGAATTCGTCTGAGTCATTTGATCATCGTACGTCAACTTAGTACATCTTACGACTCTTTATGCCACATTAGCAACTCAAAAAAAACATTAGTTTAATGTACGATGCCTCACAGCTCCTAAGAACACCTTACATCACCATACGAAACCTTAAACCTCCATAATAAGCCTAATGAATTCGTCCGAGTCATTTGATCATCGTACGGCAACTTAGTACATCTTACGACTCTTCATGCCACATTAGCAACTCGAAAAGAACGTTAGTATGATGTTGGATGCCTTACAGCTCCTAAGAACACCTTACATCACCATACGAAACCTTAAACCTCCATAATAAGCCTAATGAATTCGTCTGAGTCATTTGATCATCGTACGTCAACTTAGTACATCTTACGACTCTTTATGCCACATTAGCAACTCAAAAAAAACATTAGTTTAATGTACGATGCCTCACAGCTCCTAAGAACACCTTACATCACCATACGAAACCTTAAACCTCCATAATAAGCCTAATGAATTCGTCCGAGTCATTTGATCATCGTACGGCAACTTAGTACATCTTACGACTCTTCATGCCACATTAGCAACTCGAAAAGAACGTTAGTATGATGTTGGATGCCTTACAGCTCCTAAGAACACCTTACATCACCATACGAAACCTTAAACCTCCATAATAAGCCTAATGAATTCGTCTGAGTCATTTGATTATCGTACGACAACTTAGTACATCTTACGACTCTTCATGCCACATTAGCAACTCGAAAAGAACGTTAGTATTATGTAGGTTGCCTTACACCTCCTAACAACTTCTTACATCACCATACGAAACCTTAAACCTCCATAATAAACCTAATGAATTCGTCCGAGTCATTTGATTATCGTACGACAACTTAGTACATCTTACGACTCTTCATGCCACATTAGCAACTCGAAAAGAACGTTAGTATGATGTTGGATGCCTTACAGCTCCTAAGAACACCTTACATCACCATACGAAACCTTAAACCTCCATAATAAGCCTAATGAATTCGTCTGAGTCATTTGATTATCGTACGACAACTTAGTACATCTTACGACTCTTCATGCCACATTAGCAACTCGAAAAGAACGTTAGTATTATGTAGGTTGCCTTACACCTCCTAACAACTTCTTACATCACCATACGAAACCTTAAACCTCCATAATAAACCTAATGAATTCGTCCGAGTCATTTGATTATCGTACGACAACTTAGTACATCTTACGACTCTTCATGCCACATTAGCAACTCGAAAAGAACGTTAGTATGATGTTGGATGCCTTACAGCTCCTAAGAACACCTTACATCACCATACGAAACCTTAAACCTCCATAATAAGCCTAATGAATTCGTCTGAGTCATTTGATCATCGTACGTCAACTTAGTACATCTTACGACTCTTTATGCCACATTAGCAACTCAAAAAAAACATTAGTTTAATGTACGATGCCTCACAGCTCCTAAGAACACCTTACATCACCATACGAAAGCTTAAACCTCCATAATAAGCCTAATGAATTCGTCTGAGTCATTTGATTATCGTACGACAACTTAGTACATCTTACGACTCTTCATGCCACATTAGCAACTCGAAAAGAACGTTAGTATGATGTAGGTTGCCTTACACCTCCTAACAACTTCTTACATCACCATACGAAACCTTAAACCTCCATAATAAACCTAATGAATTCGTCCGAGTCATTTGATTATCGTACGACAACTTAGTACATCTTACGACTCTTCATGCCACATTAGCAACTCAAAAAGAACGTTAGTATGATGTTGGATGCCTTACAGCTCCTAAGAACACCTTACATCACCATACGAAACCTTAAACCTCCATAATAAGCCTAATGAATTCGTCTGAGTCATTTGATTATCGTACGACAACTTAGTACATCTTACGACTCTTCATGCCACATTAGCAACTCGAAAAGAACGTTAGTATGATGTAGGTTGCCTTACACCTCCTAACAACTTCTTACATCACCATACGAAACCTTAAACCTCCATAATAAACCTAATGAATTCGTCCGAGTCATTTGATTATCGTACGACAACTTAGTACATCTTACGACTCTTCATGCCACATTAGCAACTCGAAAAGAACGTTAGTATGATGTTGGATGCCTTACAGCTCCTAAGAACACCTTACATCACCATACGAAACCTTAAACCTCCATAATAAGCCTAATGAATTCGTCTGAGTCATTTGATCATCGTACGTCAACTTAGTACATCTTACGACTCTTTATGCCACATTAGCAACTCAAAAAAAACATTAGTTTAATGTAGGATGCCTCACAGCTCCTAAGAACACCTTACATCACCATACGAAACCTTAAACCTCCATAATAAGCCTAATGAATTCGTCTGAGTCATTTGATTATCGTACGACAACTTAGTACATCTTACGACTCTTCATGCCACATTAGCAACTCGAAAAGAACGTTAGTATGATGTAGGTTGCCTTACACCTCCTAACAACTTCTTACATCACCATACGAAACCTTAAACCTCCATAATAAACCTAATGAATTCGTCCGAGTCATTTGATTATCGTACGACAACTTAGTACATCTTACGACTCTTCATGCCACATTAGCAACTCGAAAAGAACGTTAGTATGATGTTGGATGCCTTACAGCTCCTAAGAACACCTTACATCACCATACGAAACCTTAAACCTCCATAATAAGCCTAATGAATTCGTCTGAGTCATTTGATCATCGTACGTCAACTTAGTACATCTTACGACTCTTTATGCCACATTAGCAACTCAAAAAAAACATTAGTTTAATGTAGGATGCCTCACAGCTCCTAAGAACACCTTACATCACCATACGAAACCTTAAACCTCCATAATAAGCCTAATGAATTCGTCTGAGTCATTTGATTATCGTACGACAACTTAGTACATCTTACGACTCTTCATGCCACATTAGCAACTCGAAAAGAACGTTAGTATGATGTTGGATGCCTTACAGCTCCTAAGAACACCTTACATCACCATACGAAACCTTAAACCTCCATAATAAGCCTAATGAATTCGTCTGAGTCATTTGATCATCGTACGTCAACTTAGTACATCTTACGACTCTTTATGCCACATTAGCAACTCAAAAAAAACAATAGTTTAATGTAGGATGCCTCACAGCTCCTAAGAACACCTTACATCACCATACGAAACCTTAAACCTCCATAATAAGCCTAATGAATTCGTCTGAGTCATTTGATTATCGTACGACAACTTAGTACATCTTACGACTCTTCATGCCACATTAGCAACTCGAAAAGAACGTTAGTATGATGTTGGATGCCTTACAGCTCCTAAGAACACCTTACATCACCATACGAAACCTTAAACCTCCATAATAAGCCTAATGAATTCGTCTGAGTCATTTGATCATCGTACGTCAACTTAGTACATCTTACGACTCTTTATGCCACATTAGCAACTCAAAAAAAACATTAGTTTAATGTAGGATGCCTCACAGCTCCTAAGAACACCTTACATCACCATACGAAACCTTAAACCTCCATAATAAGCCTAATGAATTCGTCTGAGTCATTTGATTATCGTACGACAACTTAGTACATCTTACGACTCTTCATGCCACATTAGCAACTCGAAAAGAACGTTAGTATGATGTAGGTTGCCTTACACCTCCTAACAACTTCTTACATCACCATACGAAACCTTAAACCTCCATAATAAACCTAATGAATTCGTCCGAGTCATTTGATTATCGTACGACAACTTAGTACATCTTACGACTCCTCATGCCACATTAGCAACTCGAAAAGAACGTTAGTATGATGTTGGATGCCTTACAGCTCCTAAGAACACCTTACATCACCATACGAAACCTTAAACCTCCATAATAAGCCTAATGAATTCGTCTGAGTCATTTGATTATCGTACGACAACTTAGTACATCTTACGACTCTTCATGCCACATTAGCAACTCGAAAAGAACGTTAGTATTATGTAGGTTGCCTTACACCTCCTAACAACTTCTTACATCACCATACGAAACCTTAAACCTCCATAATAAACCTAATGAATTCGTCCGAGTCATTTGATTATCGTACGACAACTTAGTACATCTTACGACTCTTCATGCCACATTAGCAACTCGAAAAGAACGTTAGTATGATGTTGGATGCCTTACAGCTCCTAAGAACACCTTACATCACCATACGAAACCTTAAACCTCCATAATAAGCCTAATGAATTCGTCTGAGTCATTTGATCATCGTACGTCAACTTAGTACATCTTACGACTCTTTATGCCACATTAGCAACTCAAAAAAAACATTAGTTTAATGTACGATGCCTCACAGCTCCTAAGAACACCTTACATCACCATACGAAAGCTTAAACCTCCATAATAAGCCTAATGAATTCGTCTGAGTCATTTGATTATCGTACGACAACTTAGTACATCTTACGACTCTTCATGCCACATTAGCAACTCGAAAAGAACGTTAGTATGATGTAGGTTGCCTTACACCTCCTAACAACTTCTTACATCACCATACGAAACCTTAAACCTCCATAATAAACCTAATGAATTCGTCCGAGTCATTTGATTATCGTACGACAACTTAGTACATCTTACGACTCTTCATGCCACATTAGCAACTCAAAAAGAACGTTAGTATGATGTTGGATGCCTTACAGCTCCTAAGAACACCTTACATCACCATACGAAACCTTAAACCTCCATAATAAGCCTAATGAATTCGTCTGAGTCATTTGATTATCGTACGACAACTTAGTACATCTTACGACTCTTCATGCCACATTAGCAACTCGAAAAGAACGTTAGTATGATGTAGGTTGCCTTACACCTCCTAACAACTTCTTACATCACCATACGAAACCTTAAACCTCCATAATAAACCTAATGAATTCGTCCGAGTCATTTGATTATCGTACGACAACTTAGTACATCTTACGACTCTTCATGCCACATTAGCAACTCGAAAAGAACGTTAGTATGATGTTGGATGCCTTACAGCTCCTAAGAACACCTTACATCACCATACGAAACCTTAAACCTCCATAATAAGCCTAATGAATTCGTCTGAGTCATTTGATCATCGTACGTCAACTTAGTACATCTTACGACTCTTTATGCCACATTAGCAACTCAAAAAAAACATTAGTTTAATGTACGATGCCTCACAGCTCCTAAGAACACCTTACATCACCATACGAAAGCTTAAACCTCCATAATAAGCCTAATGAATTCGTCTGAGTCATTTGATTATCGTACGACAACTTAGTACATCTTACGACTCTTCATGCCATATTAGCAACTCGAAAAGAACGTTAGTATGATGTAGGTTGCCTTACACCTCCTAACAACTTCTTACATCACCATACGAAACCTTAAACCTCCATAATAAACCTAATGAATTCGTCCGAGTCATTTGATTATCGTACGACAACTTAGTACATCTTACGACTCTTCATGCCACATTAGCAACTCAAAAAGAACGTTAGTATGATGTTGGATGCCTTACAGCTCCTAAGAACACCTTACATCACCATACGAAACCTTAAACCTCCATAATAAGCCTAATGAATTCGTCTGAGTCATTTGATTATCGTACGACAACTTAGTACATCTTACGACTCTTCATGCCACATTAGCAACTCGAAAAGAACGTTAGTATGATGTAGGTTGCCTTACACCTCCTAACAACTTCTTACATCACCATACGAAACCTTAAACCTCCATAATAAACCTAATGAATTCGTCCGAGTCATTTGATTATCGTACGACAACTTAGTACATCTTACGACTCTTCATGCCACATTAGCAACTCGAAAAGAACGTTAGTATGATGTTGGATGCCTTACAGCTCCTAAGAACACCTTACATCACCATACGAAACCTTAAACCTCCATAATAAGCCTAATGAATTCGTCTGAGTCATTTGATCATCGTACGTCAACTTAGTACATCTTACGACTCTTTATGCCACATTAGCAACTCAAAAAAAACATTAGTTTAATGTACGATGCCTCACAGCTCCTAAGAACACCTTACATCACCATACGAAAGCTTAAACCTCCATAATAAGCCTAATGAATTCGTCTGAGTCATTTGATTATCGTACGACAACTTAGTACATCTTACGACTCTTCATGCCACATTAGCAACTCGAAAAGAACGTTAGTATGATGTAGGTTGCCTTACACCTCCTAACAACTTCTTACATCACCATACGAAACCTTAAACCTCCATAATAAACCTAATGAATTCGTCCGAGTCATTTGATTATCGTACGACAACTTAGTACATCTTACGACTCCTCATGCCACATTAGCAACTCGAAAAGAACGTTAGTATGATGTTGGATGCCTTACAGCTCCTAAGAACACCTTACATCACCATACGAAACCTTAAACCTCCATAATAAGCCTAATGAATTCGTCTGAGTCATTTGATTATCGTACGACAACTTAGTACATCTTACGACTCTTCATGCCACATTAGCAACTCGAAAAGAACGTTAGTATTATGTAGGTTGCCTTACACCTCCTAACAACTTCTTACATCACCATACGAAACCTTAAACCTCCATAATAAACCTAATGAATTCGTCCGAGTCATTTGATTATCGTACGACAACTTAGTACATCTTACGACTCTTCATGCCACATTAGCAACTCGAAAAGAACGTTAGTATGATGTTGGATGCCTTACAGCTCCTAAGAACACCTTACATCACCATACGAAACCTTAAACCTCCATAATAAGCCTAATGAATTCGTCTGAGTCATTTGATCATCGTACGTCAACTTAGTACATCTTACGACTCTTTATGCCACATTAGCAACTCAAAAAAAACATTAGTTTAATGTACGATGCCTCACAGCTCCTAAGAACACCTTACATCACCATACGAAAGCTTAAACCTCCATAATAAGCCTAATGAATTCGTCTGAGTCATTTGATTATCGTACGACAACTTAGTACATCTTACGACTCTTCATGCCACATTAGCAACTCGAAAAGAACGTTAGTATGATGTAGGTTGCCTTACACCTCCTAACAACTTCTTACATCACCATACGAAACCTTAAACCTCCATAATAAACCTAATGAATTCGTCCGAGTCATTTGATTATCGTACGACAACTTAGTACATCTTACGACTCTTCATGCCACATTAGCAACTCAAAAAGAACGTTAGTATGATGTTGGATGCCTTACAGCTCCTAAGAACACCTTACATCACCATACGAAAGCTTAAACCTCCATAATAAGCCTAATGAATTCGTCTGAGTCATTTGATTATCGTACGACAACTTAGTACATCTTACGACTCTTCATGCCACATTAGCAACTCGAAAAGAACGTTAGTATGATGTAGGTTGCCTTACACCTCCTAACAACTTCTTACATCACCATACGAAACCTTAAACCTCCATAATAAACCTAATGAATTCGTCCGAGTCATTTGATTATCGTACGACAACTTAGTACATCTTACGACTCTTCATGCCACATTAGCAACTCAAAAAGAACGTTAGTATGATGTTGGATGCCTTACAGCTCCTAAGAACACCTTACATCACCATACGAAACCTTAAACCTCCATAATAAGCCTAATGAATTCGTCTGAGTCATTTGATTATCGTACGACAACTTAGTACATCTTACGACTCTTCATGCCACATTAGCAACTCGAAAAGATCGTTAGTATGATGTAGGTTGCCTTACACCTCCTAACAACTTCTTACATCACCATACGAAACCTTAAACCTCCATAATAAACCTAATGAATTCGTCCGAGTCATTTGATTATCGTACGACAACTTAGTACATCTTACGACTCTTCATGCCACATTAGCAACTCGAAAAGAACGTTAGTATGATGTTGGATGCCTTACAGCTCCTAAGAACACCTTACATCACCATACGAAACCTTAAACCTCCATAATAAGCCTAATGAATTCGTCTGAGTCATTTGATCATCGTACGTCAACTTAGTACATCTTACGACTCTTTATGCCACATTAGCAACTCAAAAAAAACATTAGTTTAATGTACGATGCCTCACAGCTCCTAAGAACACCTTACATCACCATACGAAAGCTTAAACCTCCATAATAAGCCTAATGAATTCGTCTGAGTCATTTGATTATCGTACGACAACTTAGTACATCTTACGACTCTTCATGCCACATTAGCAACTCGAAAAGAACGTTAGTATGATGTAGGTTGCCTTACACCTCCTAACAACTTCTTACATCACCATACGAAACCTTAAACCTCCATAATAAACCTAATGAATTCGTCCGAGTCATTTGATTATCGTACGACAACTTAGTACATCTTACGACTCTTCATGCCACATTAGCAACTCAAAAAGAACGTTAGTATGATGTTGGATGCCTTACAGCTCCTAAGAACACCTTACATCACCATACGAAACCTTAAACCTCCATAATAAGCCTAATGAATTCGTCTGAGTCATTTGATTATCGTACGACAACTTAGTACATCTTACGACTCTTCATGCCACATTAGCAACTCGAAAAGAACGTTAGTATGATGTAGGTTGCCTTACACCTCCTAACAACTTCTTACATCACCATACGAAACCTTAAACCTCCATAATAAACCTAATGAATTCGTCCGAGTCATTTGATTATCGTACGACAACTTAGTACATCTTACGACTCTTCATGCCACATTAGCAACTCGAAAAGAACGTTAGTATGATGTTGGATGCCTTACAGCTCCTAAGAACACCTTACATCACCATACGAAACCTTAAACCTCCATAATAAGCCTAATGAATTCGTCTGAGTCATTTGATCATCGTACGTCAACTTAGTACATCTTACGACTCTTTATGCCACATTAGCAACTCAAAAAAAACATTAGTTTAATGTACGATGCCTCACAGCTCCTAAGAACACCTTACATCACCATACGAAAGCTTAAACCTCCATAATAAGCCTAATGAATTCGTCTGAGTCATTTGATTATCGTACGACAACTTAGTACATCTTACGACTCTTCATGCCACATTAGCAACTCGAAAAGAACGTTAGTATGATGTAGGTTGCCTTACACCTCCTAACAACTTCTTACATCACCATACGAAACGTTAAACCTCCATAATAAACCTAATGAATTCGTCCGAGTCATTTGATTATCGTACGACAACTTAGTACATCTTACGACTCCTCATGCCACATTAGCAACTCGAAAAGAACGTTAGTATGATGTTGGATGCCTTACAGCTCCTAAGAACACCTTACATCACCATACGAAACCTTAAACCTCCATAATAAGCCTAATGAATTCGTCTGAGTCATTTGATTATCGTACGACAACTTAGTACATCTTACGACTCTTCATGCCACATTAGCAACTCGAAAAGAACGTTAGTATTATGTAGGTTGCCTTACACCTCCTAACAACTTCTTACATCACCATACGAAACCTTAAACCTCCATAATAAACCTAATGAATTCGTCCGAGTCATTTGATTATCGTACGACAACTTAGTACATCTTACGACTCTTCATGCCACATTAGCAACTCGAAAAGAACGTTAGTATGATGTTGGATGCCTTACAGCTCCTAAGAACACCTTACATCACCATACGAAACCTTAAACCTCCATAATAAGCCTAATGAATTCGTCTGAGTCATTTGATCATCGTACGTCAACTTAGTACATCTTACGACTCTTTATGCCACATTAGCAACTCAAAAAAAACATTAGTTTAATGTAGGATGCCTCACAGCTCCTAAGAACACCTTACATCACCATACGAAACCTTAAACCTCCATAATAAGCCTAATGAATTCGTCTGAGTCATTTGATTATCGTACGACAACTTAGTACATCTTACGACTCTTCATGCCACATTAGCAACTCAAAAAGAACGTTAGTATGATGTTGGATGCCTTACAGCTCCTAAGAACACCTTACATCACCATACGAAAGCTTAAACCTCCATAATAAGCCTAATGAATTCGTCTGAGTCATTTGATTATCGTACGACAACTTAGTACATCTTACGACTCTTCATGCCACATTAGCAACTCGAAAAGAACGTTAGTATGATGTAGGTTGCCTTACACCTCCTAACAACTTCTTACATCACCATACGAAACCTTAAACCTCCATAATAAACCTAATGAATTCGTCCGAGTCATTTGATTATCGTACGACAACTTAGTACATCTTACGACTCTTCATGCCACATTAGCAACTCAAAAAGAACGTTAGTATGATGTTGGATGCCTTACAGCTCCTAAGAACACCTTACATCACCATACGAAACCTTAAACCTCCATAATAAGCCTAATGAATTCGTCTGAGTCATTTGATTATCGTACGACAACTTAGTACATCTTACGACTCTTCATGCCACATTAGCAACTCGAAAAGAACGTTAGTATGATGTAGGTTGCCTTACACCTCCTAACAACTTCTTACATCACCATACGAAACCTTAAACCTCCATAATAAACCTAATGAATTCGTCCGAGTCATTTGATTATCGTACGACAACTTAGTACATCTTACGACTCTTCATGCCACATTAGCAACTCGAAAAGAACGTTAGTATGATGTTGGATGCCTTACAGCTCCTAAGAACACCTTACATCACCATACGAAAGCTTAAACCTCCATAATAAGCCTAATGAATTCGTCTGAGTCATTTGATCATCGTACGTCAACTTAGTACATCTTACGACTCTTTATGCCACATTAGCAACTCAAAAAAAACATTAGTTTAATGTACGATGCCTCACAGCTCCTAAGAACACCTTACATCACCATACGAAAGCTTAAACCTCCATAATAAGCCTAATGAATTCGTCTGAGTCATTTGATTATCGTACGACAACTTAGTACATCTTACGACTCTTCATGCCACATTAGCAACTCGAAAAGAACGTTAGTATGATGTAGGTTGCCTTACACCTCCTAACAACTTCTTACATCACCATACGAAACCTTAAACCTCCATAATAAACCTAATGAATTCGTCCGAGTCATTTGATTATCGTACGACAACTTAGTACATCTTACGACTCCTCATGCCACATTAGCAACTCGAAAAGAACGTTAGTATGATGTTGGATGCCTTACAGCTCCTAAGAACACCTTACATCACCATACGAAACCTTAAACCTCCATAATAAGCCTAATGAATTCGTCTGAGTCATTTGATTATCGTACGACAACTTAGTACATCTTACGACTCTTCATGCCACATTAGCAACTCGAAAAGAACGTTAGTATTATGTAGGTTGCCTTACACCTCCTAACAACTTCTTACATCACCATACGAAACCTTAAACCTCCATAATAAACCTAATGAATTCGTCCGAGTCATTTGATTATCGTACGACAACTTAGTACATCTTACGACTCTTCATGCCACATTAGCAACTCGAAAAGAACGTTAGTATGATGTTGGATGCCTTACAGCTCCTAAGAACACCTTACATCACCATACGAAACCTTAAACCTCCATAATAAGCCTAATGAATTCGTCTGAGTCATTTGATCATCGTACGTCAACTTAGTACATCTTACGACTCTTTATGCCACATTAGCAACTCAAAAAAAACATTAGTTTAATGTACGATGCCTCACAGCTCCTAAGAACACCTTACATCACCATACGAAAGCTTAAACCTCCATAATAAGCCTAATGAATTCGTCTGAGTCATTTGATTATCGTACGACAACTTAGTACATCTTACGACTCTTCATGCCACATTAGCAACTCGAAAAGAACGTTAGTATGATGTAGGTTGCCTTACACCTCCTAACAACTTCTTACATCACCATACGAAACCTTAAACCTCCATAATAAACCTAATGAATTCGTCCGAGTCATTTGATTATCGTACGACAACTTAGTACATCTTACGACTCTTCATGCCACATTAGCAACTCAAAAAGAACGTTAGTATGATGTTGGATGCCTTACAGCTCCTAAGAACACCTTACATCACCATACGAAACCTTAAACCTCCATAATAAGCCTAATGAATTCGTCTGAGTCATTTGATTATCGTACGACAACTTAGTACATCTTACGACTCTTCATGCCACATTAGCAACTCGAAAAGAACGTTAGTATGATGTAGGTTGCCTTACACCTCCTAACAACTTCTTACATCACCATACGAAACCTTAAACCTCCATAATAAACCTAATGAATTCGTCCGAGTCATTTGATTATCGTACGACAACTTAGTACATCTTACGACTCTTCATGCCACATTAGCAACTCGAAAAGAACGTTAGTATGATGTTGGATGCCTTACAGCTCCTAAGAACACCTTACATCACCATACGAAACCTTAAACCTCCATAATAAGCCTAATGAATTCGTCTGAGTCATTTGATCATCGTACGTCAACTTAGTACATCTTACGACTCTTTATGCCACATTAGCAACTCAAAAAAAACATTAGTTTAATGTAGGATGCCTCACAGCTCCTAAGAACACCTTACATCACCATACGAAACCTTAAACCTCCATAATAAGCCTAATGAATTCGTCTGAGTCATTTGATTATCGTACGACAACTTAGTACATCTTACGACTCTTCATGCCACATTAGCAACTCGAAAAGAACGTTAGTATGATGTAGGTTGCCTTACACCTCCTAACAACTTCTTACATCACCATACGAAACCTTAAACCTCCATAATAAACCTAATGAATTCGTCCGAGTCATTTGATTATCGTACGACAACTTAGTACATCTTACGACTCTTCATGCCACATTAGCAACTCGAAAAGAACGTTAGTATGATGTTGGATGCCTTACAGCTCCTAAGAACACCTTACATCACCATACGAAACCTTAAACCTCCATAATAAGCCTAATGAATTCGTCTGAGTCATTTGATCATCGTACGTCAACTTAGTACATCTTACGACTCTTTATGCCACATTAGCAACTCAAAAAAAACATTAGTTTAATGTAGGATGCCTCACAGCTCCTAAGAACACCTTACATCACCATACGAAACCTTAAACCTCCATAATAAGCCTAATGAATTCGTCTGAGTCATTTGATTATCGTACGACAACTTAGTACATCTTACGACTCTTCATGCCACATTAGCAACTCGAAAAGAACGTTAGTATGATGTTGGATGCCTTACAGCTCCTAAGAACACCTTACATCACCATACGAAACCTTAAACCTCCATAATAAGCCTAATGAATTCGTCTGAGTCATTTGATCATCGTACGTCAACTTAGTACATCTTACGACTCTTTATGCCACATTAGCAACTCAAAAAAAACAATAGTTTAATGTAGGATGCCTCACAGCTCCTAAGAACACCTTACATCACCATACGAAACCTTAAACCTCCATAATAAGCCTAATGAATTCGTCTGAGTCATTTGATTATCGTACGACAACTTAGTACATCTTACGACTCTTCATGCCACATTAGCAACTCGAAAAGAACGTTAGTATGATGTTGGATGCCTTACAGCTCCTAAGAACACCTTACATCACCATACGAAACCTTAAACCTCCATAATAAGCCTAATGAATTCGTCTGAGTCATTTGATCATCGTACGTCAACTTAATACATCTTACGACTCTTTATGCCACATTAGCAACTCAAAAAAAACATTAGTTTAATGTAGGATGCCTCACAGCTCCTAAGAACACCTTACATCACCATACGAAACCTTAAACCTCCATAATAAGCCTAATGAATTCGTCTGAGTCATTTGATTATCGTACGACAACTTAGTACATCTTACGACTCTTCATGCCACATTAGCAACTCGAAAAGAACGTTAGTATGATGTAGGTTGCCTTACACCTCCTAACAACTTCTTACATCACCATACGAAACCTTAAACCTCCATAATAAACCTAATGAATTCGTCCGAGTCATTTGATTATCGTACGACAACTTAGTACATCTTACGACTCCTCATGCCACATTAGCAACTCGAAAAGAACGTTAGTATGATGTTGGATGCCTTACAGCTCCTAAGAACACCTTACATCACCATACGAAACCTTAAACCTCCATAATAAGCCTAATGAATTCGTCTGAGTCATTTGATCATCGTACGTCAACTTAGTACATCTTACGACTCTTTATGCCACATTAGCAACTCAAAAAAAACATTAGTTTAATGTACGATGCCTCACAGCTCCTAAGAACACCTTACATCACCATACGAAACCTTAAACCTCCATAATAAGCCTAATGAATTCGTCCGAGTCATTTGATCATCGTACGGCAACTTAGTACATCTTACGACTCTTCATGCCACATTAGCAACTCGAAAAGAACGTTAGTATGATGTTGGATGCCTTACAGCTCCTAAGAACACCTTACATCACCATACGAAACCTTAAACCTCCATAATAAGCCTAATGAATTCGTCTGAGTCATTTGATCATCGTACGTCAACTTAGTACATCTTACGACTCTTTATGCCACATTAGCAACTCAAAAAAAAACATTAGTTTAATGTACGATGCCTCACAGCTCCTAAGAACACCTTACATCACCATACGAAACCTTAAACCTCCATAATAAGCCTAATGAATTCGTCCGAGTCATTTGATCATCGTACGACAACTTAGTACATCTTACGACTCTTCATGCCACATTAGCAACTCGAAAAGAACGTTAGTATGATGTTGGATGCCTTACAGCTCCTAAGAACACCTTACATCACCATACGAAACCTTAAACCTCCATAATAAGCCTAATGAATTCGTCTGAGTCATTTGATCATCGTACGTCAACTTAGTACATCTTACGACTCTTTATGCCACATTAGCAACTCAAAAAAAACATTAGTTTAATGTACGATGCCTCACAGCTCCTAAGAACACCTTACATCACCATACGAAAGCTTAAACCTCCATAATAAGCCTAATGAATTCGTCCGAGTCATTTGATTATCGTACGACAACTTAGTACATCTTACGACTCTTCATGCCACATTAGCAACTCGAAAAGAACGTTAGTATTATGTAGGTTGCCTTACACCTCCTAACAACTTCTTACATCACCATACGAAACCTTAAACCTCCATAATAAACCTAATGAATTCGTCCGAGTCATTTGATTATCGTACGACAACTTAGTACATCTTACGACTCTTCATGCCACATTAGCAACTCGAAAAGAACGTTAGTATGATGTTGGATGCCTTACAGCTCCTAAGAACACCTTACATCACCATACGAAACCTTAAACCTCCATAATAAGCCTAATGAATTCGTCTGAGTCATTTGATTATCGTACGACAACTTAGTACATCTTACGACTCTTCATGCCACATTAGCAACTCGAAAAGAACGTTAGTATGATGTTGGATGCCTTACAGCTCCTAAGAACACCTTACATCACCATACGAAACCTTAAACCTCCATAATAAGCCTAATGAATTCGTCTGAGTCATTTGATTATCGTACGACAACTTAGTACATCTTACGACTCTTCATGCCACATTAGCAACTCGAAAAGAACGTTAGTATTATGTAGGTTGCCTTACACCTCCTAACAACTTCTTACATCACCATACGAAACCTTAAACCTCCATAATAAACCTAATGAATTCGTCCGAGTCATTTGATTATCGTACGACAACTTAGTACATCTTACGACTCTTCATGCCACATTAGCAACTCGAAAAGAACGTTAGTATGATGTTGGATGCCTTACAGCTCCTAAGAACACCTTACATCACCATACGAAACCTTAAACCTCCATAATAAGCCTAATGAATTCGTCTGAGTCATTTGATCATCGTACGTCAACTTAGTACATCTTACGACTCTTTATGCCACATTAGCAACTCAAAAAAAACATTAGTTTAATGTACGATGCCTCACAGCTCCTAAGAACACCTTACATCACCATACGAAAGCTTAAACCTCCATAATAAGCCTAATGAATTCGTCTGAGTCATTTGATTATCGTACGACAACTTAGTACATCTTACGACTCTTCATGCCACATTAGCAACTCGAAAAGAACGTTAGTATGATGTAGGTTGCCTTACACCTCCTAACAACTTCTTACATCACCATACGAAACCTTAAACCTCCATAATAAACCTAATGAATTCGTCCGAGTCATTTGATTATCGTACGACAACTTAGTACATCTTACGACTCTTCATGCCACATTAGCAACTCAAAAAGAACGTTAGTATGATGTTGGATGCCTTACAGCTCCTAAGAACACCTTACATCACCATACGAAACCTTAAACCTCCATAATAAGCCTAATGAATTCGTCTGAGTCATTTGATTATCGTACGACAACTTAGTACATCTTACGACTCTTCATGCCACATTAGCAACTCGAAAAGAACGTTAGTATGATGTAGGTTGCCTTACACCTCCTAACAACTTCTTACATCACCATACGAAACCTTAAACCTCCATAATAAACCTAATGAATTCGTCCGAGTCATTTGATTATCGTACGACAACTTAGTACATCTTACGACTCTTCATGCCACATTAGCAACTCGAAAAGAACGTTAGTATGATGTTGGATGCCTTACAGCTCCTAAGAACACCTTACATCACCATACGAAACCTTAAACCTCCATAATAAGCCTAATGAATTCGTCTGAGTCATTTGATCATCGTACGTCAACTTAGTACATCTTACGACTCTTTATGCCACATTAGCAACTCAAAAAAAACATTAGTTTAATGTAGGATGCCTCACAGCTCCTAAGAACACCTTACATCACCATACGAAACCTTAAACCTCCATAATAAGCCTAATGAATTCGTCCGAGTCATTTGATCATCGTACGACAACTTAGTACATCTTACGACTCTTCATGCCACATTAGCAACTCGAAAAGAACGTTAGTATGATGTTGGATGCCTTACAGCTCCTAAGAACACCTTACATCACCATACGAAACCTTAAACCTCCATAATAAGCCTAATGAATTCGTCTGAGTCATTTGATTATCGTACGACAACTTAGTACATCTTACGACTCTTCATGCCACATTAGCAACTCGAAAAGAACGTTAGTATGATGTAGGTTGCCTTACACCTCCTAACAACTTCTTACATCACCATACGAAACCTTAAACCTCCATAATAAACCTAATGAATTCGTCCGAGTCATTTGATTATCGTACGACAACTTAGTACATCTTACGACTCTTCATGCCACATTAGCAACTCGAAAAGAACGTTAGTATGATGTTGGATGCCTTACAGCTCCTAAGAACACCTTACATCACCATACGAAACCTTAAACCTCCATAATAAGCCTAATGAATTCGTCTGAGTCATTTGATCATCGTACGTCAACTTAGTACATCTTACGACTCTTTATGCCACATTAGCAACTCAAAAAAAACATTAGTTTAATGTAGGATGCCTCACAGCTCCTAAGAACACCTTACATCACCATACGAAACCTTAAACCTCCATAATAAGCCTAATGAATTCGTCTGAGTCATTTGATTATCGTACGACAACTTAGTACATCTTACGACTCTTCATGCCACATTAGCAACTCGAAAAGAACGTTAGTATGATGTTGGATGCCTTACAGCTCCTAAGAACACCTTACATCACCATACGAAACCTTAAACCTCCATAATAAGCCTAATGAATTCGTCTGAGTCATTTGATCATCGTACGTCAACTTAGTACATCTTACGACTCTTTATGCCACATTAGCAACTCAAAAAAAACATTAGTTTAATGTAGGATGCCTCACAGCTCCTAAGAACACCTTACATCACCATACGAAACCTTAAACCTCCATAATAAGCCTAATGAATTCGTCCGAGTCATTTGATCATCGTACGACAACTTAGTACATCTTACGACTCTTCATGCCACATTAGCAACTCGAAAAGAACGTTAGTATGATGTTGGATGCCTTACAGCTCCTAAGAACACCTTACATCACCATACGAAACCTTAAACCTCCATAATAAGCCTAATGAATTCGTCTGAGTCATTTGATTATCGTACGACAACTTAGTACATCTTACGACTCTTCATGCCACATTAGCAACTCGAAAAGAACGTTAGTATGATGTAGGTTGCCTTACACCTCCTAACAACTTCTTACATCACCATACGAAACCTTAAACCTCCATAATAAACCTAATGAATTCGTCCGAGTCATTTGATTATCGTACGACAACTTAGTACATCTTACGACTCTTCATGCCACATTAGCAACTCGAAAAGAACGTTAGTATGATGTTGGATGCCTTACAGCTCCTAAGAACACCTTACATCACCATACGAAACCTTAAACCTCCATAATAAGCCTAATGAATTCGTCTGAGTCATTTGATCATCGTACGTCAACTTAGTACATCTTACGACTCTTTATGCCACATTAGCAACTCAAAAAAAACATTAGTTTAATGTAGGATGCCTCACAGCTCCTAAGAACACCTTACATCACCATACGAAACCTTAAACCTCCATAATAAGCCTAATGAATTCGTCTGAGTCATTTGATTATCGTACGACAACTTAGTACATCTTACGACTCTTCATGCCACATTAGCAACTCGAAAAGAACGTTAGTATGATGTTGGATGCCTTACAGCTCCTAAGAACACCTTACATCACCATACGAAACCTTAAACCTCCATAATAAGCCTAATGAATTCGTCTGAGTCATTTGATCATCGTACGTCAACTTAGTACATCTTACGACTCTTTATGCCACATTAGCAACTCAAAAAAAACATTAGTTTAATGTAGGATGCCTCACAGCTCCTAAGAACACCTTACATCACCATACGAAACCTTAAACCTCCATAATAAGCCTAATGAATTCGTCCGAGTCATTTGATCATCGTACGACAACTTAGTACATCTTACGACTCTTCATGCCACATTAGCAACTCGAAAAGAACGTTAGTATGATGTTGGATGCCTTACAGCTCCTAAGAACACCTTACATCACCATACGAAACCTTAAACCTCCATAATAAGCCTAATGAATTCGTCTGAGTCATTTGATTATCGTACGACAACTTAGTACATCTTACGACTCTTCATGCCACATTAGCAACTCGAAAAGAACGTTAGTATGATGTAGGTTGCCTTACACCTCCTAACAACTTCTTACATCACCATACGAAACCTTAAACCTCCATAATAAACCTAATGAATTCGTCCGAGTCATTTGATTATCGTACGACAACTTAGTACATCTTACGACTCTTCATGCCACATTAGCAACTCGAAAAGAACGTTAGTATGATGTTGGATGCCTTACAGCTCCTAAGAACACCTTACATCACCATACGAAACCTTAAACCTCCATAATAAGCCTAATGAATTCGTCTTAGTCATTTGATTATCGTACGACAACTTAGTACATCTTACGACTCTTCATGCCACATTAGCAACTCGAAAAGAACGTTAGTATTATGTAGGTTGCCTTACACCTCCTAACAACTTCTTACATCACCATACGAAACCTTAAACCTCCATAATAAACCTAATGAATTCGTCCGAGTCATTTGATTATCGTACGACAACTTAGTACATCTTACGACTCTTCATGCCACATTAGCAACTCGAAAAGAACGTTAGTATGATGTTGGATGCCTTACAGCTCCTAAGAACACCTTACATCACCATACGAAACCTTAAACCTCCATAATAAGCCTAATGAATTCGTCTGAGTCATTTGATTATCGTACGACAACTTAGTACATCTTACGACTCTTCATGCCACATTAGCAACTCGAAAAGAACGTTAGTATTATGTAGGTTGCCTTACACCTCCTAACAACTTCTTACATCACCTTACGAAACCTTAAACCTCCATAATAAACCTAATGAATTCGTCCGAGTCATTTGATTATCGTACGACAACTTAGTACATCTTACGACTCTTCATGCCACATTAGCAACTCGAAAAGAACGTTAGTATGATGTTGGATGCCTTACAGCTCCTAAGAACACCTTACATCACCATACGAAACCTTAAACCTCCATAATAAGCCTAATGAATTCGTCTGAGTCATTTGATCATCGTACGTCAACTTAGTACATCTTACGACTCTTTATGCCACATTAGCAACTCAAAAAAAACATTAGTTTAATGTATGATGCCTCACAGCTCCTAAGAACACCTTACATCACCATACGAAAGCTTAAACCTCCATAATAAGCCTAATGAATTCGTCTGAGTCATTTGATTATCGTACGACAACTTAGTACATCTTACGACTCTTCATGCCACATTAGCAACTCGAAAAGAACGTTAGTATGATGTAGGTTGCCTTACACCTCCTAACAACTTCTTACATCACCATACGAAACCTTAAACCTCCATAATAAACCTAATGAATTCGTCCGAGTCATTTGATTATCGTACGACAACTTAGTACATCTTACGACTCTTCATGCCACATTAGCAACTCGAAAAGAACGTTAGTATGATGTTGGATGCCTTACAGCTCCTAAGAACACCTTACATCACCATACGAAACCTTAAACCTCCATAATAAGCCTAATGAATTCGTCTGAGTCATTTGATTATCGTACGACAACTTAGTACATCTTACGACTCTTCATGCCACATTAGCAACTCGAAAAGAACGTTAGTATGATGTAGGTTGCCTTACACCTCCTAACAACTTCTTACATCACCATACGAAACCTTAAACCTCCATAATAAACCTAATGAATTCGTCCGAGTCATTTGATTATCGTACGACAACTTAGTACATCTTACGACTCTTCATGCCACATTAGCAACTCGAAAAGAACGTTAGTATGATGTTGGATGCCTTACAGCTCCTAAGAACACCTTACATCACCATACGAAACCTTAAACCTCCATAATAAGCCTAATGAATTCGTCTGAGTCATTTGATCATCGTACGTCAACTTAGTACATCTTACGACTCTTTATGCCACATTAGCAACTCAAAAAAAACATTAGTTTAATGTAGGATGCCTCACAGCTCCTAAGAACACCTTACATCACCATACGAAACCTTAAACCTCCATAATAAGCCTAATGAATTCGTCTGAGTCATTTGATTATCGTACGACAACTTAGTACATCTTACGACTCTTCATGCCACATTAGCAACTCGAAAAGAACGTTAGTATGATGTAGGTTGCCTTACACCTCCTAACAACTTCTTACATCACCATACGAAACCTTAAACCTCCATAATAAACCTAATGAATTCGTCCGAGTCATTTGATTATCGTACGACAACTTAGTACATCTTACGACTCTTCATGCCACATTAGCAACTCGAAAAGAACGTTAGTATGATGTTGGATGCCTTACAGCTCCTAAGAACACCTTACATCACCATACGAAACCTTAAACCTCCATAATAAGCCTAATGAATTCGTCTGAGTCATTTGATCATCGTACGTCAACTTAGTACATCTTACGACTCTTTATGCCACATTAGCAACTCAAAAAAAACATTAGTTTAATGTAGGATGCCTCACAGCTCCTAAGAACACCTTACATCACCATACGAAACCTTAAACCTCCATAATAAGCCTAATGAATTCGTCTGAGTCATTTGATTATCGTACGACAACTTAGTACATCTTACGACTCTTCATGCCACATTAGCAACTCGAAAAGAACGTTAGTATGATGTAGGTTGCCTTACACCTCCTAACAACTTCTTACATCACCATACGAAACCTTAAACCTCCATAATAAACCTAATGAATTCGTCCGAGTCATTTGATCATCGTACGATAACTTAGTACATCTTACGACTCTTCATGCCACATTAGCAACTCGAAAAGAACGTTAGTATGATGTTGGATGCCTTACAGCTCCTAAGAACACCTTACATCACCATACGAAACCTTAAACCTCCATAATAAGCCTAATGAATTCGTCTGAGTCATTTGATCATCGTACGTCAACTTAGTACATCTTACGACTCTTTATGCCATATTAGCAACTCAAAAAAAACATTAGTTTAATGTAGGATGCCTCACAGCTCCTAAGAACACCTTACATCACCATACGAAACCTTAAACCTCCATAATAAGCCTAATGAATTCGTCCGAGTCATTTGATCATCGTACGACAACTTAGTACATCTTACGACTCTTCATGCCACATTAGCAACTCGAAAAGAACGTTAGTATGATGTTGGATGCCTTACAGCTCCTAAGAACACCTTACATCACCATACGAAACCTTAAACCTCCATAATAAGCCTAATGAATTCGTCTGAGTCATTTGATCATCGTACGTCAACTTAGTACATCTTACGACTCTTTATGCCACATTAGCAACTCAAAAAAAACATTAGTTTAATGTACGATGCCTCACAGCTCCTAAGAACACCTTACATCACCATACGAAAGCTTAAACCTCCATAATAAGCCTAATGAATTCGTCTGAGTCATTTGATTATCGTACGACAACTTAGTACATCTTACGACTCTTCATGCCACATTAGCAACTCGAAAAGAACGTTAGTATGATGTAGGTTGCCTTACACCTCCTAACAACTTCTTACATCACCATACGAAACCTTAAACCTCCATAATAAACCTAATGAATTCGTCCGAGTCATTTGATTATCGTACGACAACTTAGTACATCTTACGACTCTTCATGCCACATTAGCAACTCAAAAAGAACGTTAGTATGATGTTGGATGCCTTACAGCTCCTAAGAACACCTTACATCACCATACGAAACCTTAAACCTCCATAATAAGCCTAATGAATTCGTCTGAGTCATTTGATTATCGTACGACAACTTAGTACATCTTACGACTCTTCATGCCACATTAGCAACTCGAAAAGAACGTTAGTATGATGTAGGTTGCCTTACACCTCCTAACAACTTCTTACATCACCATACGAAACCTTAAACCTCCATAATAAACCTAATGAATTCGTCCGAGTCATTTGATTATCGTACGACAACTTAGTACATCTTACGACTCTTCATGCCACATTAGCAACTCGAAAAGAACGTTAGTATGATGTTGGATGCCTTACAGCTCCTAAGAACACCTTACATCACCATACGAAACCTTAAACCTCCATAATAAGCCTAATGAATTCGTCTGAGTCATTTGATCATCGTACGTCAACTTAGTACATCTTACGACTCTTTATGCCACATTAGCAACTCAAAAAAAACATTAGTTTAATGTAGGATGCCTCACAGCTCCTAAGAACACCTTACATCACCATACGAAACCTTAAACCTCCATAATAAGCCTAATGAATTCGTCTGAGTCATTTGATTATCGTACGACAACTTAGTACATCTTACGACTCTTTATGCCACATTAGCAACTCGAAAAGAACGTTAGTATGATGTTGGATGCCTTACAGCTCCTAAGAACACCTTACATCACCATACGAAACCTTAAACCTCCATAATAAGCCTAATGAATTCGTCTGAGTCATTTGATCATCGTACGTCAACTTAGTACATCTTACGACTCTTTATGCCACATTAGCAACTCAAAAAAAACATTAGTTTAATGTAGGATGCCTCACAGCTCCTAAGAACACCTTACATCACCATACGAAACCTTAAACCTCCATAATAAGCCTAATGAATTCGTCTGAGTCATTTGATTATCGTACGACAACTTAGTACATCTTACGACTCTTCATGCCACATTAGCAACTCGAAAAGAACGTTAGTATGATGTAGGTTGCCTTACACCTCCTAACAACTTCTTACATCACCATACGAAACCTTAAACCTCCATAATAAACCTAATGAATTCGTCCGAGTCATTTGATTATCGTACGACAACTTAGTACATCTTACGACTCCTCATGCCACATTAGCAACTCGAAAAGAACGTTAGTATGATGTTGGATGCCTTACAGCTCCTAAGAACACCTTACATCACCATACGAAACCTTAAACCTCCATAATAAGCCTAATGAATTCGTCTGAGTCATTTGATCATCGTACGTCAACTTAGTACATCTTACGACTCTTTATGCCACATTAGCAACTCAAAAAAAACATTAGTTTAATGTACGATGCCTCACAGCTCCTAAGAACACCTTACATCACCATACGAAACCTTAAACCTCCATAATAAGCCTAATGAATTCGTCCGAGTCATTTGATCATCGTACGGCAACTTAGTACATCTTACGACTCTTCATGCCACATTAGCAACTCGAAAAGAACGTTAGTATGATGTTGGATGCCTTACAGCTCCTAAGAACACCTTACATCACCATACGAAACCTTAAACCTCCATAATAAGCCTAATGAATTCGTCTGAGTCATTTGATCATCGTACGTCAACTTAGTACATCTTACGACTCTTTATGCCACATTAGCAACTCAAAAAAAACATTAGTTTAATGTACGATGCCTCACAGCTCCTAAGAACACCTTACATCACCATACGAAACCTTAAACCTCCATAATAAGCCTAATGAATTCGTCCGAGTCATTTGATCATCGTACGGCAACTTAGTACATCTTACGACTCTTCATGCCACATTAGCAACTCGAAAAGAACGTTAGTATGATGTTGGATGCCTTACAGCTCCTAAGAACACCTTACATCACCATACGAAACCTTAAACCTCCATAATAAGCCTAATGAATTCGTCTGAGTCATTTGATTATCGTACGACAACTTAGTACATCTTACGACTCTTCATGCCACATTAGCAACTCGAAAAGAACGTTAGTATTATGTAGGTTGCCTTACACCTCCTAACAACTTCTTACATCACCATACGAAACCTTAAACCTCCATAATAAACCTAATGAATTCGTCCGAGTCATTTGATTATCGTACGACAACTTAGTACATCTTACGACTCTTCATGCCACATTAGCAACTCGAAAAGAACGTTAGTATGATGTTGGATGCCTTACAGCTCCTAAGAACACCTTACATCACCATACGAAACCTTAAACCTCCATAATAAGCCTAATGAATTCGTCTGAGTCATTTGATTATCGTACGACAACTTAGTACATCTTACGACTCTTCATGCCACATTAGCAACTCGAAAAGAACGTTAGTATTATGTAGGTTGCCTTACACCTCCTAACAACTTCTTACATCACCATACGAAACCTTAAACCTCCATAATAAACCTAATGAATTCGTCCGAGTCATTTGATTATCGTACGACAACTTAGTACATCTTACGACTCTTCATGCCACATTAGCAACTCGAAAAGAACGTTAGTATGATGTTGGATGCCTTACAGCTCCTAAGAACACCTTACATCACCATACGAAACCTTAAACCTCCATAATAAGCCTAATGAATTCGTCTGAGTCATTTGATCATCGTACGTCAACTTAGTACATCTTACGACTCTTTATGCCACATTAGCAACTCAAAAAAAACATTAGTTTAATGTACGATGCCTCACAGCTCCTAAGAACACCTTACATCACCATACGAAACCTTAAACCTCCATAATAAGCCTAATGAATTCGTCCGAGTCATTTGATCATCGTACGGCAACTTAGTACATCTTACGACTCTTCATGCCACATTAGCAACTCGAAAAGAACGTTAGTATGATGTTGGATGCCTTACAGCTCCTAAGAACACCTTACATCACCATACGAAACCTTAAACCTCCATAATAAGCCTAATGAATTCGTCTGAGTCATTTGATCATCGTACGTCAACTTAGTACATCTTACGACTCTTTATGCCACATTAGCAACTCAAAAAAAACATTAGTTTAATGTACGATGCCTCACAGCTCCTAAGAACACCTTACATCACCATACGAAACCTTAAACCTCCATAATAAGCCTAATGAATTCGTCCGAGTCATTTGATCATCGTACGGCAACTTAGTACATCTTACGACTCTTCATGCCACATTAGCAACTCGAAAAGAACGTTAGTATGATGTTGGATGCCTTACAGCTCCTAAGAACACCTTACATCACCATACGAAACCTTAAACCTCCATAATAAGCCTAATGAATTCGTCTGAGTCATTTGATTATCGTACGACAACTTAGTACATCTTACGACTCTTCATGCCACATTAGCAACTCGAAAAGAACGTTAGTATTATGTAGGTTGCCTTACACCTCCTAACAACTTCTTACATCACCATACGAAACCTTAAACCTCCATAATAAACCTAATGAATTCGTCCGAGTCATTTGATTATCGTACAACAACTTAGTACATCTTACGACTCTTCATGCCACATTAGCAACTCGAAAAGAACGTTAGTATGATGTTGGATGCCTTACAGCTCCTAAGAACACCTTACATCACCATACGAAACCTTAAACCTCCATAATAAGCCTAATGAATTCGTCTGAGTCATTTGATTATCGTACGACAACTTAGTACATCTTACGACACTTCATGCCACATTAGCAACTCGAAAAGAACGTTAGTATTATGTAGGTTGCCTTACACCTCCTAACAACTTCTTACATCACCATACGAAACCTTAAACCTCCATAATAAACCTAATGAATTCGTCCGAGTCATTTGATTATCGTACGACAACTTAGTACATCTTACGACTCTTCATGCCACATTAGCAACTCGAAAAGAACGTTAGTATGATGTTGGATGCCTTACAGCTCCTAAGAACACCTTACATCACCATACGAAACCTTAAACCTCCATAATAAGCCTAATGAATTCGTCTGAGTCATTTGATCATCGTACGTCAACTTAGTACATCTTACGACTCTTTATGCCACATTAGCAACTCAAAAAAAACATTAGTTTAATGTACGATGCCTCACAGCTCCTAAGAACACCTTACATCACCATACGAAAGCTTAAACCTCCATAATAAGCCTAATGAATTCGTCTGAGTCATTTGATTATCGTACGACAACTTAGTACATCTTACGACTCTTCATGCCACATTAGCAACTCGAAAAGAACGTTAGTATGATGTAGGTTGCCTTACACCTCCTAACAACTTCTTACATCACCATACGAAACCTTAAACCTCCATAATAAACCTAATGAATTCGTCCGAGTCATTTGATTATCGTACGACAACTTAGTACATCTTACGACTCTTCATGCCACATTAGCAACTCAAAAAGAACGTTAGTATGATGTTGGATGCCTTACAGCTCCTAAGAACACCTTACATCACCATACGAAACCTTAAACCTCCATAATAAGCCTAATGAATTCGTCTGAGTCATTTGATTATCGTACGACAACTTAGTACATCTTACGACTCTTCATGCCACATTAGCAACTCGAAAAGAACGTTAGTATGATGTAGGTTGCCTTACACCTCCTAACAACTTCTTACATCACCATACGAAACCTTAAACCTCCATAATAAACCTAATGAATTCGTCCGAGTCATTTGATTATCGTACGACAACTTAGTACATCTTACGACTCTTCATGCCACATTAGCAACTCGAAAAGAACGTTAGTATGATGTTGGATGCCTTACAGCTCCTAAGAACACCTTACATCACCATACGAAACCTTAAACCTCCATAATAAGCCTAATGAATTCGTCTGAGTCATTTGATCATCGTACGTCAACTTAGTACATCTTACGACTCTTTATGCCACATTAGCAACTCAAAAAAAACATTAGTTTAATGTACGATGCCTCACAGCTCCTAAGAACACCTTACATCACCATACGAAAGCTTAAACCTCCATAATAAGCCTAATGAATTCGTCTGAGTCATTTGATTATCGTACGACAACTTAGTACATCTTACGACTCTTCATGCCACATTAGCAACTCGAAAAGAACGTTAGTATGATGTAGGTTGCCTTACACCTCCTAACAACTTCTTACATCACCATACGAAACCTTAAACCTCCATAATAAACCTAATGAATTCGTCCGAGTCATTTGATTATCGTACGACAACTTAGTACATCTTACGACTCCTCATGCCACATTAGTAACTCGAAAAGAACGTTAGTATGATGTTGGATGCCTTACAGCTCCTAAGAACACCTTACATCACCATACGAAACCTTAAACCTCCATAATAAGCCTAATGAATTCGTCTGAGTCATTTGATCATCGTACGTCAACTTAGTACATCTTACGACTCTTTATGCCACATTAGCAACTCAAAAAAAACATTAGTTTAATGTACGATGCCTCACAGCTCCTAAGAACACCTTACATCACCATACGAAACCTTAAACCTCCATAATAAGCCTAATGAATTCGTCCGAGTCATTTGATCATCGTACGGCAACTTAGTACATCTTACGACTCTTCATGCCACATTAGCAACTCGAAAAGAACGTTAGTATGATGTTGGATGCCTTACAGCTCCTAAGAACACCTTACATCACCATACGAAACCTTAAACCTCCATAATAAGCCTAATGAATTCGTCTGAGTCATTTGATCATCGTACGTCAACTTAGTACATCTTACGACTCTTTATGCCACATTAGCAACTCAAAAAAAACATTAGTTTAATGTACGATGCCTCACAGCTCCTAAGAACACCTTACATCACCATACGAAACCTTAAACCTCCATAATAAGCCTAATGAATTCGTCCGAGTCATTTGATCATCGTACGGCAACTTAGTACATCTTACGACTCTTCATGCCACATTAGCAACTCGAAAAGAACGTTAGTATGATGTTGGATGCCTTACAGCTCCTAAGAACACCTTACATCACCATACGAAACCTTAAACCTCCATAATAAGCCTAATGAATTCGTCTGAGTCATTTGATTATCGTACGACAACTTAGTACATCTTACGACTCTTCATGCCACATTAGCAACTCGAAAAGAACGTTAGTATTATGTAGGTTGCCTTACACCTCCTAACAACTTCTTACATCACCATACGAAACCTTAAACCTCCATAATAAACCTAATGAATTCGTCCGAGTCATTTGATTATCGTACGACAACTTAGTACATCTTACGACTCTTCATGCCACATTAGCAACTCGAAAAGAACGTTAGTATGATGTTGGATGCCTTACAGCTCCTAAGAACACCTTACATCACCATACGAAACCTTAAACCTCCATAATAAGCCTAATGAATTCGTCTGAGTCATTTGATTATCGTACGACAACTTAGTACATCTTACGACTCTTCATGCCACATTAGCAACTCGAAAAGAACGTTAGTATTATGTAGGTTGCCTTACACCTCCTAACAACTTCTTACATCACCATACGAAACCTTAAACCTCCATAATAAACCTAATGAATTCGTCCGAGTCATTTGATTATCGTACGACAACTTAGTACATCTTACGACTCTTCATGCCACATTAGCAACTCGAAAAGAACGTTAGTATGATGTTGGATGCCTTACAGCTCCTAAGAACACCTTACATCACCATACGAAACCTTAAACCTCCATAATAAGCCTAATGAATTCGTCTGAGTCATTTGATCATCGTACGTCAACTTAGTACATCTTACGACTCTTTATGCCACATTAGCAACTCAAAAAAAACATTAGTTTAATGTACGATGCCTCACAGCTCCTAAGAACACCTTACATCACCATACGAAACCTTAAACCTCCATAATAAGCCTAATGAATTCGTCCGAGTCATTTGATCATCGTACGGCAACTTAGTACATCTTACGACTCTTCATGCCACATTAGCAACTCGAAAAGAACGTTAGTATGATGTTGGATGCCTTACAGCTCCTAAGAACACCTTACATCACCATACGAAACCTTAAACCTCCATAATAAGCCTAATGAATTCGTCTGAGTCATTTGATCATCGTACGTCAACTTAGTACATCTTACGACTCTTTATGCCACATTAGCAACTCAAAAAAAACATTAGTTTAATGTACGATGCCTCACAGCTCCTAAGAACACCTTACATCACCATACGAAACCTTAAACCTCCATAATAAGCCTAATGAATTCGTCCGAGTCATTTGATCATCGTACGGCAACTTAGTACATCTTACGACTCTTCATGCCACATTAGCAACTCGAAAAGAACGTTAGTATGATGTTGGATGCCTTACAGCTCCTAAGAACACCTTACATCACCATACGAAACCTTAAACCTCCATAATAAGCCTAATGAATTCGTCTGAGTCATTTGATTATCGTACGACAACTTAGTACATCTTACGACTCTTCATGCCACATTAGCAACTCGAAAAGAACGTTAGTATTATGTAGGTTGCCTTACACCTCCTAACAACTTCTTACATCACCATACGAAACCTTAAACCTCCATAATAAACCTAATGAATTCGTCCGAGTCATTTGATTATCGTACGACAACTTAGTACATCTTACGACTCTTCATGCCACATTAGCAACTCGAAAAGAACGTTAGTATGATGTTGGATGCCTTACAGCTCCTAAGAACACCTTACATCACCATACGAAACCTTAAACCTCCATAATAAGCCTAATGAATTCGTCTGAGTCATTTGATTATCGTACGACAACTTAGTACATCTTACGACTCTTCATGCCACATTAGCAACTCGAAAAGAACGTTAGTATTATGTAGGTTGCCTTACACCTCCTAACAACTTCTTACATCACCATACGAAACCTTAAACCTCCATAATAAACCTAATGAATTCGTCCGAGTCATTTGATTATCGTACGACAACTTAGTACATCTTACGACTCTTCATGCCACATTAGCAACTCGAAAAGAACGTTAGTATGATGTTGGATGCCTTACAGCTCCTAAGAACACCTTACATCACCATACGAAACCTTAAACCTCCATAATAAGCCTAATGAATTCGTCTGAGTCATTTGATCATCGTACGTCAACTTAGTACATCTTACGACTCTTTATGCCACATTAGCAACTCAAAAAAAACATTAGTTTAATGTACGATGCCTCACAGCTCCTAAGAACACCTTACATCACCATACGAAAGCTTAAACCTCCATAATAAGCCTAATGAATTCGTCTGAGTCATTTGATTATCGTACGACAACTTAGTACATCTTACGACTCTTCATGCCACATTAGCAACTCGAAAAGAACGTTAGTATGATGTAGGTTGCCTTACACCTCCTAACAACTTCTTACATCACCATACGAAACCTTAAACCTCCATAATAAACCTAATGAATTCGTCCGAGTCATTTGATTATCGTACGACAACTTAGTACATCTTACGACTCTTCATGCCACATTAGCAACTCAAAAAGAACGTTAGTATGATGTTGGATGCCTTACAGCTCCTAAGAACACCTTACATCACCATACGAAACCTTAAACCTCCATAATAAGCCTAATGAATTCGTCTGAGTCATTTGATTATCGTACGACAACTTAGTACATCTTACGACTCTTCATGCCACATTAGCAACTCGAAAAGAACGTTAGTATGATGTAGGTTGCCTTACACCTCCTAACAACTTCTTACATCACCATACGAAACCTTAAACCTCCATAATAAACCTAATGAATTCGTCCGAGTCATTTGATTATCGTACGACAACTTAGTACATCTTACGACTCTTCATGCCACATTAGCAACTCGAAAAGAACGTTAGTATGATGTTGGATGCCTTACAGCTCCTAAGAACACCTTACATCACCATACGAAACCTTAAACCTCCATAATAAGCCTAATGAATTCGTCTGAGTCATTTGATTATCGTACGACAACTTAGTACATCTTACGACTCTTCATGCCACATTAGCAACTCGAAAAGAACGTTAGTATTATGTAGGTTGCCTTACACCTCCTAACAACTTCTTACATCACCATACGAAACCTTAAACCTCCATAATAAGCCTAATGAATTCGTCTGAGTCATTTTATTATCGTACGACAACTTAGTACATCTTACGACTCTTCATGCCACATTAGCAACTCGAAAAGAACGTTAGTATGATGTTGGATGCCTTACAGCTCCTAAGAACACCTTACATCACCATACGAAACCTTAAACCTCCATAATAAGCCTAATGAATTCGTCTGAGTCATTTGATCATCGTACGTCAACTTAGTACATCTTACGACTCTTTATGCCACATTAGCAACTCAAAAAAAACATTAGTTTAATGTACGATGCCTCACAGCTCCTAAGAACACCTTACATCACCATACGAAAGCTTAAACCTCCATAATAAGCCTAATGAATTCGTCTGAGTCATTTGATTATCGTACGACAACTTAGTACATCTTACGACTCTTCATGCCACATTAGCAACTCGAAAAGAACGTTAGTATGATGTAGGTTGCCTTACACCTCCTAACAACTTCTTACATCACCATACGAAACCTTAAACCTCCATAATAAACCTAATGAATTCGTCCGAGTCATTTGATTATCGTACGACAACTTAGTACATCTTACGACTCTTCATGCCACATTAGCAACTCAAAAAGAACGTTAGTATGATGTTGGATGCCTTACAGCTCCTAAGAACACCTTACATCACCATACGAAACCTTAAACCTCCATAATAAGCCTAATGAATTCGTCTGAGTCATTTGATTATCGTACGACAACTTAGTACATCTTACGACTCTTCATGCCACATTAGCAACTCGAAAAGAACGTTAGTATGATGTAGGTTGCCTTACACCTCCTAACAACTTCTTACATCACCATACGAAACCTTAAACCTCCATAATAAACCTAATGAATTCGTCCGAGTCATTTGATTATCGTACGACAACTTAGTACATCTTACGACTCTTCATGCCACATTAGCAACTCGAAAAGAACGTTAGTATGATGTTGGATGCCTTACAGCTCCTAAGAACACCTTACATCACCATACGAAACCTTAAACCTCCATAATAAGCCTAATGAATTCGTCTGAGTCATTTGATCATCGTACGTCAACTTAGTACATCTTACGACTCTTTATGCCACATTAGCAACTCAAAAAAAACATTAGTTTAATGTAGGATGCCTCACAGCTCCTAAGAACACCTTACATCACCATACGAAACCTTAAACCTCCATAATAAGCCTAATGAATTCGTCTGAGTCATTTGATTATCGTACGACAACTTAGTACATCTTACGACTCTTCATGCCACATTAGCAACTCGAAAAGAACGTTAGTATGATGTTGGATGCCTTACAGCTCCTAAGAACACCTTACATCACCATACGAAACCTTAAACCTCCATAATAAGCCTAATGAATTCGTCTGAGTCATTTGATCATCGTACGTCAACTTAGTACATCTTACGACTCTTTATGCCACATTAGCAACTCAAAAAAAACAATAGTTTAATGTAGGATGCCTCACAGCTCCTAAGAACACCTTACATCACCATACGAAACCTTAAACCTCCATAATAAGCCTAATGAATTCGTCTGAGTCATTTGATTATCGTACGACAACTTAGTACATCTTACGACTCTTCATGCCACATTAGCAACTCGAAAAGAACGTTAGTATGATGTTGGATGCCTTACAGCTCCTAAGAACACCTTACATCACCATACGAAACCTTAAACCTCCATAATAAGCCTAATGAATTCGTCTGAGTCATTTGATCATCGTACGTCAACTTAGTACATCTTACGACTCTTTATGCCACATTAGCAACTCAAAAAAAACATTAGTTTAATGTAGGATGCCTCACAGCTCCTAAGAACACCTTACATCACCATACGAAACCTTAAACCTCCATAATAAGCCTAATGAATTCGTCTGAGTCATTTGATTATCGTACGACAACTTAGTACATCTTACGACTCTTCATGCCACATTAGCAACTCGAAAAGAACGTTAGTATGATGTAGGTTGCCTTACACCTCCTAACAACTTCTTACATCACCATACGAAACCTTAAACCTCCATAATAAACCTAATGAATTCGTCCGAGTCATTTGATTATCGTACGACAACTTAGTACATCTTACGACTCCTCATGCCACATTAGCAACTCGAAAAGAACGTTAGTATGATGTTGGATGCCTTACAGCTCCTAAGAACACCTTACATCACCATACGAAACCTTAAACCTCCATAATAAGCCTAATGAATTCGTCTGAGTCATTTGATTATCGTACGACAACTTAGTACATCTTACGACACTTCATGCCACATTAGCAACTCGAAAAGAACGTTAGTATTATGTAGGTTGCCTTACACCTCCTAACAACTTCTTACATCACCATACGAAACCTTAAACCTCCATAATAAACCTAATGAATTCGTCCGAGTCATTTGATTATCGTACGACAACTTAGTACATCTTACGACTCTTCATGCCACATTAGCAACTCGAAAAGAACGTTAGTATGATGTTGGATGCCTTACAGCTCCTAAGAACACCTTACATCACCATACGAAACCTTAAACCTCCATAATAAGCCTAATGAATTCGTCTGAGTCATTTGATCATCGTACGTCAACTTAGTACATCTTACGACTCTTTATGCCACATTAGCAACTCAAAAAAAACATTAGTTTAATGTACGATGCCTCACAGCTCCTAAGAACACCTTACATCACCATACGAAAGCTTAAACCTCCATAATAAGCCTAATGAATTCGTCTGAGTCATTTGATTATCGTACGACAACTTAGTACATCTTACGACTCTTCATGCCACATTAGCAACTCGAAAAGAACGTTAGTATGATGTAGGTTGCCTTACACCTCCTAACAACTTCTTACATCACCATACGAAACCTTAAACCTCCATAATAAACCTAATGAATTCGTCCGAGTCATTTGATTATCGTACGACAACTTAGTACATCTTACGACTCTTCATGCCACATTAGCAACTCAAAAAGAACGTTAGTATGATGTTGGATGCCTTACAGCTCCTAAGAACACCTTACATCACCATACGAAACCTTAAACCTCCATAATAAGCCTAATGAATTCGTCTGAGTCATTTGATTATCGTACGACAACTTAGTACATCTTACGACTCTTCATGCCACATTAGCAACTCGAAAAGAACGTTAGTATGATGTAGGTTGCCTTACACCTCCTAACAACTTCTTACATCACCATACGAAACCTTAAACCTCCATAATAAACCTAATGAATTCGTCCGAGTCATTTGATTATCGTACGACAACTTAGTACATCTTACGACTCTTCATGCCACATTAGCAACTCGAAAAGAACGTTAGTATGATGTTGGATGCCTTACAGCTCCTAAGAACACCTTACATCACCATACGAAACCTTAAACCTCCATAATAAGCCTAATGAATTCGTCTGAGTCATTTGATCATCGTACGTCAACTTAGTACATCTTACGACTCTTTATGCCACATTAGCAACTCAAAAAAAACATTAGTTTAATGTAGGATGCCTCACAGCTCCTAAGAACACCTTACATCACCATACGAAACCTTAAACCTCCATAATAAGCCTAATGAATTCGTCTGAGTCATTTGATTATCGTACGACAACTTAGTACATCTTACGACTCTTCATGCCACATTAGCAACTCGAAAAGAACGTTAGTATGATGTAGGTTTCCTTACACCTCCTAACAACTTCTTACATCACCATACGAAACCTTAAACCTCCATAATAAACCTAATGAATTCGTCCGAGTCATTTGATTATCGTACGACAACTTAGTACATCTTACGACTCTTCATGCCACATTAGCAACTCGAAAAGAACGTTAGTATGATGTTGGATGCCTTACAGCTCCTAAGAACACCTTACATCACCATACGAAACCTTAAACCTCCATAATAAGCCTAATGAATTCGTCTGAGTCATTTGATCATCGTACGTCAACTTAGTACATCTTACGACTCTTTATGCCACATTAGCAACTCAAAAAAAACATTAGTTTAATGTAGGATGCCTCACAGCTCCTAAGAACACCTTACATCACCATACGAAACCTTAAACCTCCATAATAAGCCTAATGAATTCGTCTGAGTCATTTGATTATCGTACGACAACTTAGTACATCTTACGACTCTTCATGCCACATTAGCAACTCGAAAAGAACGTTAGTATGATGTTGGATGCCTTACAGCTCCTAAGAACACCTTACATCACCATACGAAACCTTAAACCTCCATAATAAGCCTAATGAATTCGTCTGAGTCATTTGATCATCGTACGTCAACTTAGTACATCTTACGACTCTTTATGCCACATTAGCAACTCAAAAAAAACAATAGTTTAATGTAGGATGCCTCACAGCTCCTAAGAACACCTTACATCACCATACGAAACCTTAAACCTCCATAATAAGCCTAATGAATTCGTCTGAGTCATTTGATTATCGTACGACAACTTAGTACATCTTACGACTCTTCATGCCACATTAGCAACTCGAAAAGAACGTTAGTATGATGTTGGATGCCTTACAGCTCCTAAGAACACCTTACATCACCATACGAAACCTTAAACCTCCATAATAAGCCTAATGAATTCGTCTGAGTCATTTGATCATCGTACGTCAACTTAGTACATCTTACGACTCTTTATGCCACATTAGCAACTCAAAAAAAACATTAGTTTAATGTAGGATGCCTCACAGCTCCTAAGAACACCTTACATCACCATACGAAACCTTAAACCTCCATAATAAGCCTAATGAATTCGTCTGAGTCATTTGATTATCGTACGACAACTTAGTACATCTTACGACTCTTCATGCCACATTAGCAACTCGAAAAGAACGTTAGTATGATGTAGGTTGCCTTACACCTCCTAACAACTTCTTACATCACCATACGAAACCTTAAACCTCCATAATAAACCTAATGAATTCGTCCGAGTCATTTGATTATCGTACGACAACTTAGTACATCTTACGACTCCTCATGCCACATTAGCAACTCGAAAAGAACGTTAGTATGATGTTGGATGCCTTACAGCTCCTAAGAACACCTTACATCACCATACGAAACCTTAAACCTCCATAATAAGCCTAATGAATTCGTCTGAGTCATTTGATTATCGTACGACAACTTAGTACATCTTACGACTCTTCATGCCACATTAGCAACTCGAAAAGAACGTTAGTATTATGTAGGTTGCCTTACACCTCCTAACAACTTCTTACATCACCATACGAAACCTTAAACCTCCATAATAAACCTAATGAATTCGTCCGAGTCATTTGATTATCGTACGACAACTTAGTACATCTTACGACTCTTCATGCCACATTAGCAACTCGAAAAGAACGTTAGTATGATGTTGGATGCCTTACAGCTCCTAAGAACACCTTACATCACCATACGAAACCTTAAACCTCCATAATAAGCCTAATGAATTCGTCTGAGTCATTTGATCATCGTACGTCAACTTAGTACATCTTACGACTCTTTATGCCACATTAGCAACTCAAAAAAAACATTAGTTTAATGTACGATGCCTCACAGCTCCTAAGAACACCTTACATCACCATACGAAAGCTTAAACCTCCATAATAAGCCTAATGAATTCGTCTGAGTCATTTGATTATCGTACGACAACTTAGTACATCTTACGACTCTTCATGCCACATTAGCAACTCGAAAAGAACGTTAGTATGATGTAGGTTGCCTTACACCTCCTAACAACTTCTTACATCACCATACGAAACCTTAAACCTCCATAATAAACCTAATGAATTCGTCCGAGTCATTTGATTATCGTACGACAACTTAGTACATCTTACGACTCTTCATGCCACATTAGCAACTCAAAAAGAACGTTAGTATGATGTTGGATGCCTTACAGCTCCTAAGAACACCTTACATCACCATACGAAACCTTAAACCTCCATAATAAGCCTAATGAATTCGTCTGAGTCATTTGATTATCGTACGACAACTTAGTACATCTTACGACTCTTCATGCCACATTAGCAACTCGAAAAGAACGTTAGTATGATGTAGGTTGCCTTACACCTCCTAACAACTTCTTACATCACCATACGAAACCTTAAACCTCCATAATAAACCTAATGAATTCGTCCGAGTCATTTGATTATCGTACGACAACTTAGTACATCTTACGACTCTTCATGCCACATTAGCAACTCGAAAAGAACGTTAGTATGATGTTGGATGCCTTACAGCTCCTAAGAACACCTTACATCACCATACGAAACCTTAAACCTCCATAATAAGCCTAATGAATTCGTCTGAGTCATTTGATCATCGTACGTCAACTTAGTACATCTTACGACTCTTTATGCCACATTAGCAACTCAAAAAAAACATTAGTTTAATGTAGGATGCCTCACAGCTCCTAAGAACACCTTACATCACCATACGAAACCTTAAACCTCCATAATAAGCCTAATGAATTCGTCTGAGTCATTTGATTATCGTACGACAACTTAGTACATCTTACGACTCTTCATGCCACATTAGCAACTCGAAAAGAACGTTAGTATGATGTAGGTTTCCTTACACCTCCTAACAACTTCTTACATCACCATACGAAACCTTAAACCTCCATAATAAACCTAATGAATTCGTCCGAGTCATTTGATTATCGTACGACAACTTAGTACATCTTACGACTCTTCATGCCACATTAGCAACTCGAAAAGAACGTTAGTATGATGTTGGATGCCTTACAGCTCCTAAGAACACCTTACATCACCATACGAAACCTTAAACCTCCATAATAAGCCTAATGAATTCGTCTGAGTCATTTGATCATCGTACGTCAACTTAGTACATCTTACGACTCTTTATGCCACATTAGCAACTCAAAAAAAACATTAGTTTAATGTAGGATGCCTCACAGCTCCTAAGAACACCTTACATCACCATACGAAACCTTAAACCTCCATAATAAGCCTAATGAATTCGTCTGAGTCATTTGATTATCGTACGACAACTTAGTACATCTTACGACTCTTCATGCCACATTAGCAACTCGAAAAGAACGTTAGTATGATGTTGGATGCCTTACAGCTCCTAAGAACACCTTACATCACCATACGAAACCTTAAACCTCCATAATAAGCCTAATGAATTCGTCTGAGTCATTTGATCATCGTACGTCAACTTAGTACATCTTACGACTCTTTATGCCACATTAGCAACTCAAAAAAAACAATAGTTTAATGTAGGATGCCTCACAGCTCCTAAGAACACCTTACATCACCATACGGAACCTTAAACCTCCATAATAAGCCTAATGAATTCGTCTGAGTCATTTGATTATCGTACGACAACTTAGTACATCTTACGACTCTTCATGCCACATTAGCAACTCGAAAAGAACGTTAGTATGATGTTGGATGCCTTACAGCTCCTAAGAACACCTTACATCACCATACGAAACCTTAAACCTCCATAATAAGCCTAATGAATTCGTCTGAGTCATTTGATCATCGTACGTCAACTTAGTACATCTTACGACTCTTTATGCCACATTAGCAACTCAAAAAAAACATTAGTTTAATGTAGGATGCCTCACAGCTCCTAAGAACACCTTACATCACCATACGAAACCTTAAACCTCCATAATAAGCCTAATGAATTCGTCTGAGTCATTTGATTATCGTACGACAACTTAGTACATCTTACGACTCTTCATGCCACATTAGCAACTCGAAAAGAACGTTAGTATGATGTAGGTTGCCTTACACCTCCTAACAACTTCTTACATCACCATACGAAACCTTAAACCTCCATAATAAACCTAATGAATTCGTCCGAGTCATTTGATTATCGTACGACAACTTAGTACATCTTACGACTCCTCATGCCACATTAGCAACTCGAAAAGAACGTTAGTATGATGTTGGATGCCTTACAGCTCCTAAGAACACCTTACATCACCATACGAAACCTTAAACCTCCATAATAAGCCTAATGAATTCGTCTGAGTCATTTGATTATCGTACGACAACTTAGTACATCTTACGACTCTTCATGCCACATTAGCAACTCGAAAAGAACGTTAGTATTATGTAGGTTGCCTTACACCTCCTAACAACTTCTTACATCACCATACGAAACCTTAAACCTCCATAATAAACCTAATGAATTCGTCCGAGTCATTTGATTATCGTACGACAACTTAGTACATCTTACGACTCTTCATGCCACATTAGCAACTCGAAAAGAACGTTAGTATGATGGTGGATGCCTTACAGCTCCTAAGAACACCTTACATCACCATACGAAACCTTAAACCTCCATAATAAGCCTAATGAATTCGTCTGAGTCATTTGATTATCGTACGACAACTTAGTACATCTTACGACTCTTCATGCCACATTAGCAACTCGAAAAGAACGTTAGTATGATGTTGGATGCCTTACAGCTCCTAAGAACACCTTACATCACCATACGAAACCTTAAACCTCCATAATAAGCCTAATGAATTCGTCTGAGTCATTTGATCATCGTACGTCAACTTAGTACATCTTACGACTCTTTATGCCACATTAGCAACTCAAAAAAAACATTAGTTTAATGTAGGATGCCTCACAGCTCCTAAGAACACCTTACATCACCATACGAAACCTTAAACCTCCATAATAAGCCTAATGAATTCGTCTGAGTCATTTGATTATCGTACGACAACTTAGTACATCTTACGACTCTTCATGCCACATTAGCAACTCGAAAAGAACGTTAGTATGATGTAGGTTGCCTTACACCTCCTAACAACTTCTTACATCACCATACGAAACCTTAAACCTCCATAATAAACCTAATGAATTCGTCCGAGTCATTTGATTATCGTACGACAACTTAGTACATCTTACGACTCCTCATGCCACATTAGCAACTCGAAAAGAACGTTAGTATGATGTTGGATGCCTTACAGCTCCTAAGAACACCTTACATCACCATACGAAACCTTAAACCTCCATAATAAGCCTAATGAATTCGTCTGAGTCATTTGATTATCGTACGACAACTTAGTACATCTTACGACTCTTCATGCCACATTAGCAACTCGAAAAGAACGTTAGTATTATGTAGGTTGCCTTACACCTCCTAACAACTTCTTACATCACCATACGAAACCTTAAACCTCCATAATAAACCTAATGAATTCGTCCGAGTCATTTGATTATCGTACGACAACTTAGTACATCTTACGACTCTTCATGCCACATTAGCAACTCGAAAAGAACGTTAGTATGATGGTGGATGCCTTACAGCTCCTAAGAACACCTTACATCACCATACGAAACCTTAAACCTCCATAATAAGCCTAATGAATTCGTCTGAGTCATTTGATCATCGTACGTCAACTTAGTACATCTTACGACTCTTTATGCCACATTAGCAACTCAAAAAAAACATTAGTTTAATGTACGATGCCTCACAGCTCCTAAGAACACCTTACATCACCATACGAAAGCTTAAACCTCCATAATAAGCCTAATGAATTCGTCTGAGTCATTTGATTATCGTACGACAACTTAGTACATCTTACGACTCTTCATGCCACATTAGCAACTCGAAAAGAACGTTAGTATGATGTAGGTTGCCTTACACCTCCTAACAACTTCTTACATCACCATACGAAACCTTAAACCTCCATAATAAACCTAATGAATTCGTCCGAGTCATTTGATTATCGTACGACAACTTAGTACATCTTACGACTCTTCATGCCACATTAGCAACTCAAAAAGAACGTTAGTATGATGTTGGATGCCTTACAGCTCCTAAGAACACCTTACATCACCATACGAAACCTTAAACCTCCATAATAAGCCTAATGAATTCGTCTGAGTCATTTGATCATCGTACGTCAACTTAGTACATCTTACGACTCTTTATGCCACATTAGCAACTCAAAAAAAACATTAGTTTAATGTAGGATGCCTCACAGCTCCTAAGAACACCTTACATCACCATACGAAACCTTAAACCTCCATAATAAGCCTAATGAATTCGTCTGAGTCATTTGATTATCGTACGACAACTTAGTACATCTTACGACTCTTCATGCCACATTAGCAACTCGAAAAGAACGTTAGTATGATGTTGGATGCCTTACAGCTCCTAAGAACACCTTACATCACCATACGAAACCTTAAACCTCCATAATAAGCCTAATGAATTCGTCTGAGTCATTTGATCATCGTACGTCAACTTAGTACATCTTACGACTCTTTATGCCACATTAGCAACTCAAAAAAAACAATAGTTTAATGTAGGATGCCTCACAGCTCCTAAGAACACCTTACATCACCATACGAAACCTTAAACCTCCATAATAAGCCTAATGAATTCGTCTGAGTCATTTGATTATCGTACGACAACTTAGTACATCTTACGACTCTTCATGCCACATTAGCAACTCGAAAAGAACGTTAGTATGATGTTGGATGCCTTACAGCTCCTAAGAACACCTTACATCACCATACGAAACCTTAAACCTCCATAATAAGCCTAATGAATTCGTCTGAGTCATTTGATCATCGTACGTCAACTTAGTACATCTTACGACTCTTTATGCCACATTAGCAACTCAAAAAAAACATTAGTTTAATGTAGGATGCCTCACAGCTCCTAAGAACACCTTACATCACCATACGAAACCTTAAACCTCCATAATAAGCCTAATGAATTCGTCTGAGTCATTTGATTATCGTACGACAACTTAGTACATCTTACGACTCTTCATGCCACATTAGCAACTCGAAAAGAACGTTAGTATGATGTAGGTTGCCTTACACCTCCTAACAACTTCTTACATCACCATACGAAACCTTAAACCTCCATAATAAACCTAATGAATTCGTCCGAGTCATTTGATTATCGTACGACAACTTAGTACATCTTACGACTCCTCATGCCACATTAGCAACTCGAAAAGAACGTTAGTATGATGTTGGATGCCTTACAGCTCCTAAGAACACCTTACATCACCATACGAAACCTTAAACCTCCATAATAAGCCTAATGAATTCGTCTGAGTCATTTGATCATCGTACGTCAACTTAGTACATCTTACGACTCTTTATGCCACATTAGCAACTCAAAAAAAACATTAGTTTAATGTACGATGCCTCACAGCTCCTAAGAACACCTTACATCACCATACGAAACCTTAAACCTCCATAATAAGCCTAATGAATTCGTCCGAGTCATTTGATCATCGTACGGCAACTTAGTACATCTTACGACTCTTCATGCCACATTAGCAACTCGAAAAGAACGTTAGTATGATGTTGGATGCCTTACAGCTCCTAAGAACACCTTACATCACCATACGAAACCTTAAACCTCCATAATAAGCCTAATGAATTCGTCTGAGTCATTTGATCATCGTACGTCAACTTAGTACATCTTACGACTCTTTATGCCACATTAGCAACTCAAAAAAAACATTAGTTTAATGTAGGATGCCTCACAGCTCCTAAGAACACCTTACATCACCATACGAAACCTTAAACCTCCATAATAAGCCTAATGAATTCGTCTGAGTCATTTGATTATCGTACGACAACTTAGTACATCTTACGACTCTTCATGCCACATTAGCAACTCGAAAAGAACGTTAGTATGATGTAGGTTGCCTTACACCTCCTAACAACTTCTTACATCACCATACGAAACCTTAAACCTCCATAATAAACCTAATGAATTCGTCCGAGTCATTTGATTATCGTACGACAACTTAGTACATCTTACGACTCCTCATGCCACATTAGCAACTCGAAAAGAACGTTAGTATGATGTTGGATGCCTTACAGCTCCTAAGAACACCTTACATCACCATACGAAACCTTAAACCTCCATAATAAGCCTAATGAATTCGTCTGAGTCATTTGATTATCGTACGACAACTTAGTACATCTTACGACTCTTCATGCCACATTAGCAACTCGAAAAGAACGTTAGTATTATGTAGGTTGCCTTACACCTCCTAACAACTTCTTACATCACCATACGAAACCTTAAACCTCCATAATAAACCTAATGAATTCGTCCGAGTCATTTGATTATCGTACGACAACTTAGTACATCTTACGACTCTTCATGCCACATTAGCAACTCGAAAAGAACGTTAGTATGATGTTGGATGCCTTACAGCTCCTAAGAACACCTTACATCACCATACGAAACCTTAAACCTCCATAATAAGCCTAATGAATTCGTCTGAGTCATTTGATCATCGTACGTCAACTTAGTACATCTTACGACTCTTTATGCCACATTAGCAACTCAAAAAAAACATTAGTTTAATGTACGATGCCTCACAGCTCCTAAGAACACCTTACATCACCATACGAAAGCTTAAACCTCCATAATAAGCCTAATGAATTCGTCTGAGTCATTTGATTATCGTACGACAACTTAGTACATCTTACGACTCTTCATGCCACATTAGCAACTCGAAAAGAACGTTAGTATGATGTAGGTTGCCTTACACCTCCTAACAACTTCTTACATCACCATACGAAACCTTAAACCTCCATAATAAACCTAATGAATTCGTCCGAGTCATTTGATTATCGTACGACAACTTAGTACATCTTACGACTCTTCATGCCACATTAGCAACTCAAAAAGAACGTTAGTATGATGTTGGATGCCTTACAGCTCCTAAGAACACCTTACATCACCATACGAAACCTTAAACCTCCATAATAAGCCTAATGAATTCGTCTGAGTCATTTGATTATCGTACGACAACTTAGTACATCTTACGACTCTTCATGCCACATTAGCAACTCGAAAAGAACGTTAGTATGATGTAGGTTGCCTTACACCTCCTAACAACTTCTTACATCACCATACGAAACCTTAAACCTCCATAATAAACCTAATGAATTCGTCCGAGTCATTTGATTATCGTACGACAACTTAGTACATCTTACGACTCTTCATGCCACATTAGCAACTCGAAAAGAACGTTAGTATGATGTTGGATGCCTTACAGCTCCTAAGAACACCTTACATCACCATACGAAACCTTAAACCTCCATAATAAGCCTAATGAATTCGTCTGAGTCATTTGATCATCGTACGTCAACTTAGTACATCTTACGACTCTTTATGCCACATTAGCAACTCAAAAAAAACATTAGTTTAATGTAGGATGCCTCACAGCTCCTAAGAACACCTTACATCACCATACGAAACCTTAAACCTCCATAATAAGCCTAATGAATTCGTCTGAGTCATTTGATTATCGTACGACAACTTAGTACATCTTACGACTCTTCATGCCACATTAGCAACTCGAAAAGAACGTTAGTATGATGTAGGTTGCCTTACACCTCCTAACAACTTCTTACATCACCATACGAAACCTTAAACCTCCATAATAAACCTAATGAATTCGTCCGAGTCATTTGATTATCGTACGACAACTTAGTACATCTTACGACTCTTCATGCCACATTAGCAACTCGAAAAGAACGTTAGTATGATGTTGGATGCCTTACAGCTCCTAAGAACACCTTACATCACCATACGAAACCTTAAACCTCCATAATAAGCCTAATGAATTCGTCTGAGTCATTTGATCATCGTACGTCAACTTAGTACATCTTACGACTCTTTATGCCACATTAGCAACTCAAAAAAAACATTAGTTTAATGTAGGATGCCTCACAGCTCCTAAGAACACCTTACATCACCATACGAAACCTTAAACCTCCATAATAAGCCTAATGAATTCGTCTGAGTCATTTGATTATCGTACGACAACTTAGTACATCTTACGACTCTTCATGCCACATTAGCAACTCGAAAAGAACGTTAGTATGATGTTGGATGCCTTACAGCTCCTAAGAACACCTTACATCACCATACGAAACCTTAAACCTCCATAATAAGCCTAATGAATTCGTCTGAGTCATTTGATCATCGTACGTCAACTTAGTACATCTTACGACTCTTTATGCCACATTAGCAACTCAAAAAAAACATTAGTTTAATGTACGATGCCTCACAGCTCCTAAGAACACCTTACATCACCATACGAAAGCTTAAACCTCCATAATAAGCCTAATGAATTCGTCTGAGTCATTTGATTATCGTACGACAACTTAGTACATCTTACGACTCTTCATGCCACATTAGCAACTCGAAAAGAACGTTAGTATGATGTAGGTTGCCTTACACCTCCTAACAACTTCTTACATCACCATACGAAACCTTAAACCTCCATAATAAACCTAATGAATTCGTCCGAGTCATTTGATTATCGTACGACAACTTAGTACATCTTACGACTCTTCATGCCACATTAGCAACTCAAAAAGAACGTTAGTATGATGTTGGATGCCTTACAGCTCCTAAGAACACCTTACATCACCATACGAAACCTTAAACCTCCATAATAAGCCTAATGAATTCGTCTGAGTCATTTGATTATCGTACGACAACTTAGTACATCTTACGACTCTTCATGCCACATTAGCAACTCGAAAAGAACGTTAGTATGATGTAGGTTGCCTTACACCTCCTAACAACTTCTTACATCACCATACGAAACCTTAAACCTCCATAATAAACCTAATGAATTCGTCCGAGTCATTTGATTATCGTACGACAACTTAGTACATCTTACGACTCTTCATGCCACATTAGCAACTCGAAAAGAACGTTAGTATGATGTTGGATGCCTTACAGCTCCTAAGAACACCTTACATCACCATACGAAACCTTAAACCTCCATAATAAGCCTAATGAATTCGTCTGAGTCATTTGATCATCGTACGTCAACTTAGTACATCTTACGACTCTTTATGCCACATTAGCAACTCAAAAAAAACATTAGTTTAATGTAGGATGCCTCACAGCTCCTAAGAACACCTTACATCACCATACGAAACCTTAAACCTCCATAATAAGCCTAATGAATTCGTCTGAGTCATTTGATTATCGTACGACAACTTAGTACATCTTACGACTCTTCATGCCACATTAGCAACTCGAAAAGAACGTTAGTATGATGTAGGTTGCCTTACACCTCCTAACAACTTCTTACATCACCATACGAAACCTTAAACCTCCATAATAAACCTAATGAATTCGTCCGAGTCATTTGATTATCGTACGACAACTTAGTACATCTTACGACTCTTCATGCCACATTAGCAACTCGAAAAGAACGTTAGTATGATGTTGGATGCCTTACAGCTCCTAAGAACACCTTACATCACCATACGAAACCTTAAACCTCCATAATAAGCCTAATGAATTCGTCTGAGTCATTTGATCATCGTACGTCAACTTAGTACATCTTACGACTCTTTATGCCACATTAGCAACTCAAAAAAAACATTAGTTTAATGTAGGATGCCTCACAGCTCCTAAGAACACCTTACATCACCATACGAAACCTTAAACCTCCATAATAAGCCTAATGAATTCGTCTGAGTCATTTGATTATCGTACGACAACTTAGTACATCTTACGACTCTTCATGCCACATTAGCAACTCGAAAAGAACGTTAGTATGATGTTGGATGCCTTACAGCTCCTAAGAACACCTTACATCACCATACGAAACCTTAAACCTCCATAATAAGCCTAATGAATTCGTCTGAGTCATTTGATCATCGTACGTCAACTTAGTACATCTTACGACTCTTTATGCCACATTAGCAACTCAAAAAAAACATTAGTTTAATGTAGGATGCCTCACAGCTCCTAAGAACACCTTACATCACCATACGAAACCTTAAACCTCCATAATAAGCCTAATGAATTCGTCCGAGTCATTTGATCATCGTACGACAACTTAGTACATCTTACGACTCTTCATGCCACATTAGCAACTCGAAAAGAACGTTAGTATGATGTTGGATGCCTTACAGCTCCTAAGAACACCTTACATCACCATACGAAACCTTAAACCTCCATAATAAGCCTAATGAATTCGTCTGAGTCATTTGATTATCGTACGACAACTTAGTACATCTTACGACTCTTCATGCCACATTAGCAACTCGAAAAGAACGTTAGTATGATGTAGGTTGCCTTACACCTCCTAACAACTTCTTACATCACCATACGAAACCTTAAACCTCCATAATAAACCTAATGAATTCGTCCGAGTCATTTGATTATCGTACGACAACTTAGTACATCTTACGACTCTTCATGCCACATTAGCAACTCGAAAAGAACGTTAGTATGATGTTGGATGCCTTACAGCTCCTAAGAACACCTTACATCACCATACGAAACCTTAAACCTCCATAATAAGCCTAATGAATTCGTCTGAGTCATTTGATTATCGTACGACAACTTAGTACATCTTACGACTCTTCATGCCACATTAGCAACTCGAAAAGAACGTTAGTATTATGTAGGTTGCCTTACACCTCCTAACAACTTCTTACATCACCTTACGAAACCTTAAACCTCCATAATAAACCTAATGAATTCGTCCGAGTCATTTGATTATCGTACGACAACTTAGTACATCTTACGACTCTTCATGCCACATTAGCAACTCGAAAAGAACGTTAGTATGATGTTGGATGCCTTACAGCTCCTAAGAACACCTTACATCACCATACGAAACCTTAAACCTCCATAATAAGCCTAATGAATTCGTCTGAGTCATTTGATCATCGTACGTCAACTTAGTACATCTTACGACTCTTTATGCCACATTAGCAACTCAAAAAAAACATTAGTTTAATGTATGATGCCTCACAGCTCCTAAGAACACCTTACATCACCATACGAAAGCTTAAACCTCCATAATAAGCCTAATGAATTCGTCTGAGTCATTTGATTATCGTACGACAACTTAGTACATCTTACGACTCTTCATGCCACATTAGCAACTCGAAAAGAACGTTAGTATGATGTAGGTTGCCTTACACCTCCTAACAACTTCTTACATCACCATACGAAACCTTAAACCTCCATAATAAACCTAATGAATTCGTCCGAGTCATTTGATTATCGTACGACAACTTAGTACATCTTACGACTCTTCATGCCACATTAGCAACTCGAAAAGAACGTTAGTATGATGTTGGATGCCTTACAGCTCCTAAGAACACCTTACATCACCATACGAAACCTTAAACCTCCATAATAAGCCTAATGAATTCGTCTGAGTCATTTGATTATCGTACGACAACTTAGTACATCTTACGACTCTTCATGCCACATTAGCAACTCGAAAAGAACGTTAGTATGATGTAGGTTGCCTTACACCTCCTAACAACTTCTTACATCACCATACGAAACCTTAAACCTCCATAATAAACCTAATGAATTCGTCCGAGTCATTTGATTATCGTACGACAACTTAGTACATCTTACGACTCTTCATGCCACATTAGCAACTCGAAAAGAACGTTAGTATGATGTTGGATGCCTTACAGCTCCTAAGAACACCTTACATCACCATACGAAACCTTAAACCTCCATAATAAGCCTAATGAATTCGTCTGAGTCATTTGATCATCGTACGTCAACTTAGTACATCTTACGACTCTTTATGCCACATTAGCAACTCAAAAAAAACATTAGTTTAATGTAGGATGCCTCACAGCTCCTAAGAACACCTTACATCACCATACGAAACCTTAAACCTCCATAATAAGCCTAATGAATTCGTCTGAGTCATTTGATTATCGTACGACAACTTAGTACATCTTACGACTCTTCATGCCACATTAGCAACTCGAAAAGAACGTTAGTATGATGTAGGTTGCCTTACACCTCCTAACAACTTCTTACATCACCATACGAAACCTTAAACCTCCATAATAAACCTAATGAATTCGTCCGAGTCATTTGATTATCGTACGACAACTTAGTACATCTTACGACTCTTCATGCCACATTAGCAACTCGAAAAGAACGTTAGTATGATGTAGGTTGCCTTACACCTCCTAACAACTTCTTACATCACCATACGAAACCTTAAACCTCCATAATAAACCTAATGAATTCGTCCGAGTCATTTGATTATCGTACGACAACTTAGTACATCTTACGACTCTTCATGCCACATTAGCAACTCGAAAAGAACGTTAGTATGATGTTGGATGCCTTACAGCTCCTAAGAACACCTTACATCACCATACGAAACCTTAAACCTCCATAATAAGCCTAATGAATTCGTCTTAGTCATTTGATTATCGTACGACAACTTAGTACATCTTACGACTCTTCATGCCACATTAGCAACTCGAAAAGAACGTTAGTATTATGTAGGTTGCCTTACACCTCCTAACAACTTCTTACATCACCATACGAAACCTTAAACCTCCATAATAAACCTAATGAATTCGTCCGAGTCATTTGATTATCGTACGACAACTTAGTACATCTTACGACTCTTCATGCCACATTAGCAACTCGAAAAGAACGTTAGTATGATGTTGGATGCCTTACAGCTCCTAAGAACACCTTACATCACCATACGAAACCTTAAACCTCCATAATAAGCCTAATGAATTCGTCTGAGTCATTTGATTATCGTACGACAACTTAGTACATCTTACGACTCTTCATGCCACATTAGCAACTCGAAAAGAACGTTAGTATTATGTAGGTTGCCTTACACCTCCTAACAACTTCTTACATCACCTTACGAAACCTTAAACCTCCATAATAAACCTAATGAATTCGTCCGAGTCATTTGATTATCGTACGACAACTTAGTACATCTTACGACTCTTCATGCCACATTAGCAACTCGAAAAGAACGTTAGTATGATGTTGGATGCCTTACAGCTCCTAAGAACACCTTACATCACCATACGAAACCTTAAACCTCCATAATAAGCCTAATGAATTCGTCTGAGTCATTTGATCATCGTACGTCAACTTAGTACATCTTACGACTCTTTATGCCACATTAGCAACTCAAAAAAAACATTAGTTTAATGTAGGATGCCTCACAGCTCCTAAGAACACCTTACATCACCATACGAAACCTTAAACCTCCATAATAAGCCTAATGAATTCGTCTGAGTCATTTGATTATCGTACGACAACTTAGTACATCTTACGACTCTTCATGCCACATTAGCAACTCGAAAAGAACGTTAGTATGATGTAGGTTGCCTTACACCTCCTAACAACTTCTTACATCACCATACGAAACCTTAAACCTCCATAATAAACCTAATGAATTCGTCCGAGTCATTTGATTATCGTACGACAACTTAGTACATCTTACGACTCTTCATGCCACATTAGCAACTCGAAAAGAACGTTAGTATGATGTAGGTTGCCTTACACCTCCTAACAACTTCTTACATCACCATACGAAACCTTAAACCTCCATAATAAACCTAATGAATTCGTCCGAGTCATTTGATTATCGTACGACAACTTAGTACATCTTACGACTCTTCATGCCACATTAGCAACTCGAAAAGAACGTTAGTATGATGTTGGATGCCTTACAGCTCCTAAGAACACCTTACATCACCATACGAAACCTTAAACCTCCATAATAAGCCTAATGAATTCGTCTTAGTCATTTGATTATCGTACGACAACTTAGTACATCTTACGACTCTTCATGCCACATTAGCAACTCGAAAAGAACGTTAGTATTATGTAGGTTGCCTTACACCTCCTAACAACTTCTTACATCACCATACGAAACCTTAAACCTCCATAATAAACCTAATGAATTCGTCCGAGTCATTTGATTATCGTACGACAACTTAGTACATCTTACGACTCTTCATGCCACATTAGCAACTCGAAAAGAACGTTAGTATGATGTTGGATGCCTTACAGCTCCTAAGAACACCTTACATCACCATACGAAACCTTAAACCTCCATAATAAGCCTAATGAATTCGTCTGAGTCATTTGATTATCGTACGACAACTTAGTACATCTTACGACTCTTCATGCCACATTAGCAACTCGAAAAGAACGTTAGTATTATGTAGGTTGCCTTACACCTCCTAACAACTTCTTACATCACCTTACGAAACCTTAAACCTCCATAATAAACCTAATGAATTCGTCCGAGTCATTTGATTATCGTACGACAACTTAGTACATCTTACGACTCTTCATGCCACATTAGCAACTCGAAAAGAACGTTAGTATGATGTTGGATGCCTTACAGCTCCTAAGAACACCTTACATCACCATACGAAACCTTAAACCTCCATAATAAGCCTAATGAATTCGTCTGAGTCATTTGATCATCGTACGTCAACTTAGTACATCTTACGACTCTTTATGCCACATTAGCAACTCAAAAAAAACATTAGTTTAATGTATGATGCCTCACAGCTCCTAAGAACACCTTACATCACCATACGAAAGCTTAAACCTCCATAATAAGCCTAATGAATTCGTCTGAGTCATTTGATTATCGTACGACAACTTAGTACATCTTACGACTCTTCATGCCACATTAGCAACTCGAAAAGAACGTTAGTATGATGTAGGTTGCCTTACACCTCCTAACAACTTCTTACATCACCATACGAAACCTTAAACCTCCATAATAAACCTAATGAATTCGTCCGAGTCATTTGATTATCGTACGACAACTTAGTACATCTTACGACTCTTCATGCCACATTAGCAACTCGAAAAGAACGTTAGTATGATGTTGGATGCCTTACAGCTCCTAAGAACACCTTACATCACCATACGAAACCTTAAACCTCCATAATAAGCCTAATGAATTCGTCTGAGTCATTTGATTATCGTACGACAACTTAGTACATCTTACGACTCTTCATGCCACATTAGCAACTCGAAAAGAACGTTAGTATGATGTAGGTTGCCTTACACCTCCTAACAACTTCTTACATCACCATACGAAACCTTAAACCTCCATAATAAACCTAATGAATTCGTCCGAGTCATTTGATTATCGTACGACAACTTAGTACATCTTACGACTCTTCATGCCACATTAGCAACTCGAAAAGAACGTTAGTATGATGTTGGATGCCTTACAGCTCCTAAGAACACCTTACATCACCATACGAAACCTTAAACCTCCATAATAAGCCTAATGAATTCGTCTGAGTCATTTGATCATCGTACGTCAACTTAGTACATCTTACGACTCTTTATGCCACATTAGCAACTCAAAAAAAACATTAGTTTAATGTAGGATGCCTCACAGCTCCTAAGAACACCTTACATCACCATACGAAAGCTTAAACCTCCATAATAAGCCTAATGAATTCGTCTGAGTCATTTGATTATCGTACGACAACTTAGTACATCTTACGACTCTTCATGCCACATTAGCAACTCGAAAAGAACGTTAGTATGATGTAGGTTGCCTTACACCTCCTAACAACTTCTTACATCACCATACGAAACCTTAAACCTCCATAATAAACCTAATGAATTCGTCCGAGTCATTTGATTATCGTACGACAACTTAGTACATCTTACGACTCTTCATGCCACATTAGCAACTCGAAAAGAACGTTAGTATGATGTTGGATGCCTTACAGCTCCTAAGAACACCTTACATCACCATACGAAACCTTAAACCTCCATAATAAGCCTAATGAATTCGTCTGAGTCATTTGATCATCGTACGTCAACTTAGTACATCTTACGACTCTTTATGCCACATTAGCAACTCAAAAAAAACATTAGTTTAATGTAGGATGCCTCACAGCTCCTAAGAACACCTTACATCACCATACGAAACCTTAAACCTCCATAATAAGCCTAATGAATTCGTCTGAGTCATTTGATTATCGTACGACAACTTAGTACATCTTACGACTCTTCATGCCACATTAGCAACTCGAAAAGAACGTTAGTATGATGTTGGATGCCTTACAGCTCCTAAGAACACCTTACATCACCATACGAAACCTTAAACCTCCATAATAAGCCTAATGAATTCGTCTGAGTCATTTGATTATCGTACGACAACTTAGTACATCTTACGACTCTTCATGCCACATTAGCAACTCGAAAAGAACGTTAGTATGATGTAGGTTGCCTTACACCTCCTAACAACTTCTTACATCACCATACGAAACCTTAAACCTCCATAATAAACCTAATGAATTCGTCCGAGTCATTTGATTATCGTACGACAACTTAGTACATCTTACGACTCTTCATGCCACATTAGCAACTCGAAAAGAACGTTAGTATGATGTTGGATGCCTTACAGCTCCTAAGAACACCTTACATCACCATACGAAACCTTAAACCTCCATAATAAGCCTAATGAATTCGTCTGAGTCATTTGATCATCGTACGTCAACTTAGTACATCTTACGACTCTTTATGCCACATTAGCAACTCAAAAAAAACATTAGTTTAATGTAGGATGCCTCACAGCTCCTAAGAACACCTTACATCACCATACGAAACCTTAAACCTCCATAATAAGCCTAATGAATTCGTCTGAGTCATTTGATTATCGTACGACAACTTAGTACATCTTACGACTCTTCATGCCACATTAGCAACTCGAAAAGAACGTTAGTATGATGTAGGTTGCCTTACACCTCCTAACAACTTCTTACATCACCATACGAAACCTTAAACCTCCATAATAAACCTAATGAATTCGTCCGAGTCATTTGATTATCGTACGACAACTTAGTACATCTTACGACTCTTCATGCCACATTAGCAACTCGAAAAGAACGTTAGTATGATGTTGGATGCCTTACAGCTCCTAAGAACACCTTACATCACCATACGAAACCTTAAACCTCCATAATAAGCCTAATGAATTCGTCTGAGTCATTTGATCATCGTACGTCAACTTAGTACATCTTACGACTCTTTATGCCACATTAGCAACTCAAAAAAAACATTAGTTTAATGTAGGATGCCTCACAGCTCCTAAGAACACCTTACATCACCATACGAAACCTTAAACCTCCATAATAAGCCTAATGAATTCGTCTGAGTCATTTGATTATCGTACGACAACTTAGTACATCTTACGACTCTTCATGCCACATTAGCAACTCGAAAAGAACGTTAGTATGATGTAGGTTGCCTTACACCTCCTAACAACTTCTTACATCACCATACGAAACCTTAAACCTCCATAATAAACCTAATGAATTCGTCCGAGTCATTTGATTATCGTACGACAACTTAGTACATCTTACGACTCTTCATGCCACATTAGCAACTCGAAAAGAACGTTAGTATGATGTTGGATGCCTTACAGCTCCTAAGAACACCTTACATCACCATACGAAACCTTAAACCTCCATAATAAGCCTAATGAATTCGTCTGAGTCATTTGATCATCGTACGTCAACTTAGTACATCTTACGACTCTTTATGCCACATTAGCAACTCAAAAAAAACATTAGTTTAATGTAGGATGCCTCACAGCTCCTAAGAACACCTTACATCACCATACGAAACCTTAAACCTCCATAATAAGCCTAATGAATTCGTCTGAGTCATTTGATTATCGTACGACAACTTAGTACATCTTACGACTCTTCATGCCACATTAGCAACTCGAAAAGAACGTTAGTATGATGTAGGTTGCCTTACACCTCCTAACAACTTCTTACATCACCATACGAAACCTTAAACCTCCATAATAAACCTAATGAATTCGTCCGAGTCATTTGATCATCGTACGATAACTTAGTACATCTTACGACTCTTCATGCCACATTAGCAACTCGAAAAGAACGTTAGTATGATGTTGGATGCCTTACAGCTCCTAAGAACACCTTACATCACCATACGAAACCTTAAACCTCCATAATAAGCCTAATGAATTCGTCTGAGTCATTTGATCATCGTACGTCAACTTAGTACATCTTACGACTCTTTATGCCACATTAGCAACTCAAAAAAAACATTAGTTTAATGTAGGATGCCTCACAGCTCCTAAGAACACCTTACATCACCATACGAAACCTTAAACCTCCATAATAAGCCTAATGAATTCGTCCGAGTCATTTGATCATCGTACGACAACTTAGTACATCTTACGACTCTTCATGCCACATTAGCAACTCGAAAAGAACGTTAGTATGATGTTGGATGCCTTACAGCTCCTAAGAACACCTTACATCACCATACGAAACCTTAAACCTCCATAATAAGCCTAATGAATTCGTCTGAGTCATTTGATTATCGTACGACAACTTAGTACATCTTACGACTCTTCATGCCACATTAGCAACTCGAAAAGAACGTTAGTATGATGTAGGTTGCCTTACACCTCCTAACAACTTCTTACATCACCATACGAAACCTTAAACCTCCATAATAAACCTAATGAATTCGTCCGAGTCATTTGATTATCGTACGACAACTTAGTACATCTTACGACTCTTCATGCCACATTAGCAACTCGAAAAGAACGTTAGTATGATGTTGGATGCCTTACAGCTCCTAAGAACACCTTACATCACCATACGAAACCTTAAACCTCCATAATAAGCCTAATGAATTCGTCTGAGTCATTTGATCATCGTACGTCAACTTAGTACATCTTACGACTCTTTATGCCACATTAGCAACTCAAAAAAAACATTAGTTTAATGTAGGATGCCTCACAGCTCCTAAGAACACCTTACATCACCATACGAAACCTTAAACCTCCATAATAAGCCTAATGAATTCGTCTGAGTCATTTGATTATCGTACGACAACTTAGTACATCTTACGACTCTTCATGCCACATTAGCAACTCGAAAAGAACGTTAGTATGATGTAGGTTGCCTTACACCTCCTAACAACTTCTTACATCACCATACGAAACCTTAAACCTCCATAATAAACCTAATGAATTCGTCCGAGTCATTTGATCATCGTACGATAACTTAGTACATCTTACGACTCTTCATGCCACATTAGCAACTCGAAAAGAACGTTAGTATGATGTTGGATGCCTTACAGCTCCTAAGAACACCTTACATCACCATACGAAACCTTAAACCTCCATAATAAGCCTAATGAATTCGTCTGAGTCATTTGATCATCGTACGTCAACTTAGTACATCTTACGACTCTTTATGCCACATTAGCAACTCAAAAAAAACATTAGTTTAATGTAGGATGCCTCACAGCTCCTAAGAACACCTTACATCACCATACGAAACCTTAAACCTCCATAATAAGCCTAATGAATTCGTCCGAGTCATTTGATCATCGTACGACAACTTAGTACATCTTACGACTCTTCATGCCACATTAGCAACTCGAAAAGAACGTTAGTATGATGTTGGATGCCTTACAGCTCCTAAGAACACCTTACATCACCATACGAAACCTTAAACCTCCATAATAAGCCTAATGAATTCGTCTGAGTCATTTGATTATCGTACGACAACTTAGTACATCTTACGACTCTTCATGCCACATTAGCAACTCGAAAAGAACGTTAGTATGATGTAGGTTGCCTTACACCTCCTAACAACTTCTTACATCACCATACGAAACCTTAAACCTCCATAATAAACCTAATGAATTCGTCCGAGTCATTTGATTATCGTACGACAACTTAGTACATCTTACGACTCTTCATGCCACATTAGCAACTCGAAAAGAACGTTAGTATGATGTTGGATGCCTTACAGCTCCTAAGAACACCTTACATCACCATACGAAACCTTAAACCTCCATAATAAGCCTAATGAATTCGTCTGAGTCATTTGATCATCGTACGTCAACTTAGTACATCTTACGACTCTTTATGCCACATTAGCAACTCAAAAAAAACATTAGTTTAATGTAGGATGCCTCACAGCTCCTAAGAACACCTTACATCACCATACGAAACCTTAAACCTCCATAATAAGCCTAATGAATTCGTCTGAGTCATTTGATTATCGTACGACAACTTAGTACATCTTACGACTCTTCATGCCACATTAGCAACTCGAAAAGAACGTTAGTATGATGTAGGTTGCCTTACACCTCCTAACAACTTCTTACATCACCATACGAAACCTTAAACCTCCATAATAAACCTAATGAATTCGTCCGAGTCATTTGATCATCGTACGATAACTTAGTACATCTTACGACTCTTCATGCCACATTAGCAACTCGAAAAGAACGTTAGTATGATGTTGGATGCCTTACAGCTCCTAAGAACACCTTACATCACCATACGAAACCTTAAACCTCCATAATAAGCCTAATGAATTCGTCTGAGTCATTTGATCATCGTACGTCAACTTAGTACATCTTACGACTCTTTATGCCACATTAGCAACTCAAAAAAAACATTAGTTTAATGTAGGATGCCTCACAGCTCCTAAGAACACCTTACATCACCATACGAAACCTTAAACCTCCATAATAAGCCTAATGAATTCGTCCGAGTCATTTGATCATCGTACGACAACTTAGTACATCTTACGACTCTTCATGCCACATTAGCAACTCGAAAAGAACGTTAGTATGATGTTGGATGCCTTACAGCTCCTAAGAACACCTTACATCACCATACGAAACCTTAAACCTCCATAATAAGCCTAATGAATTCGTCTGAGTCATTTGATCATCGTACGTCAACTTAGTACATCTTACGACTCTTTATGCCACATTAGCAACTCAAAAAAAACATTAGTTTAATGTAGGATGCCTCACAGCTCCTAAGAACACCTTACATCACCATACGAAACCTTAAACCTCCATAATAAGCCTAATGAATTCGTCCGAGTCATTTGATCATCGTACGACAACTTAGTACATCTTACGACTCTTCATGCCACATTAGCAACTCGAAAAGAACGTTAGTATGATGTTGGATGCCTTACAGCTCCTAAGAACACCTTACATCACCATACGAAACCTTAAACCTCCATAATAAGCCTAATGAATTCGTCTGAGTCATTTGATTATCGTACGACAACTTAGTACATCTTACGACTCTTCATGCCACATTAGCAACTCGAAAAGAACGTTAGTATATTATAAGAGAGGGGGGGCGTTTTTGGCGATTTTGGGGTGATTTGGCTGGTTCTTGATTCGTTTCTTGTTCTTGAATCTTGATTCTTGAATCTTGATTCTTGAATCTTGTTTCTTGATCTTGGGTTGTTATTGGGTTGTTACGGCTGGTTATTAGGGTTACATAAACCCTAATTCGTTTTTTTGCTCTTGAATCTGATTTCTTGATTCGTTTCTTCTTTCTTGATCGTTTCTTGATTCTTGGGTTTGTTACTTGATCCTTAATTCGTTCATCTAGTGTCATATAGTACCTAAAACCCTAGTTTCTTTTGTGCAATTAGGGTTTGGCCTGTTCTTGGGTTTTTTTTATATCAGATTCGTTTCTGATCATAAAAACGAGTATGAAAGGTGGTAATTTGGCTAGTAAGGTGCTAAAGATCGATGGCAATCCACGTTGCAATTTGTTGAATCAGGAAAAGGCGATTAGGGGTTCATCCATAAACCCTAATCTGCCTCATGGGGTTGACACGGCTAAGCAGAATGATACAACAAATCTTGAACCTCATGGGGTTGACACGGCTAAGCAGAATGATACAACAAGTCATACAACTGATTCATCTCACATGACTGATTCAGCTCACAATCATACGGCTGATGCATCTGTGGGTTCTCTTGCTCATGCGACAAGTGTGAATGATGCGCCCGGTAAGTCTAATTTGAATACAACGTATGCTGCTATTGTTCAACCAAAGTCTGAATTACCTATCACACCAGTTAAGTTCGGTTATATGGTGAATGAGGAGAAAAAAGAAGGTTTTGATGTTGTGTTACCCAAAGAGACTGTCCGTATGATTTGTAATAAACTTGAATTTACTTTGTATGGCTACTTTTTGGGGGATAGGGTAGCGTATCCAGTGGTTGAATACTTTGCTAAAACTCATTGGAAAAAATTTGGCTTGCAAAAGTCAATGATGAATGCAAATGGCTTTTTCTTTTTTAAGTTTAATGATAGGAAGGGGATGATGGATGTGATCGAAGCAGGGCCTTGGATAATTCGTAATAAACCGATTATCCTGAATGTCTGGTCCCCTAACACAAAGCTACACAAGGATGATATCAAGAATGTATCTGTTTGGGTAAAATTGCATGATATTCCGTTGGTAGCTTATTCTGATGTTGGTTTGAGTCTTTTGGTTTCGCAAATTGGGACTCCAAAGTTGTTGGATTCATTCACAAGCTCTATGTGTGCAAACACGTGGGGTAGAAGTAGCTTTGCAAGAGCTTTGGTTGAGATCTCAGCGGATGCGGGGTTTAAAGAAGAGATATCTGTTGCTATTCCAGAATTAGAGGGGGATGGGTTTGGAGCAGCACATGTGATGGTTGAGTATGAGTGGAAGCCTCCAAGATGTGGTCATTGTTGTGTTTTTGGCCATAATGATGCTGATTGTACTAATACGAATAAGCATGAGCAGACCACAAATGCTAGAGAGGATGATAAAGGGTTTAAGGAAGTAAAGGGTAAGAAAGCTGCAAAAAGATTTGGGGTTGCTTTAAAAAAGCCCCAATTCGAGTACCGTCCAGTTAACAAAAAAGGGAAGGAAGTGCAACATGTTACAAAGCAAGTGACAAAGATTGATACTATGGAGACTAAAAGTGGTTCAAATATGGGTAAATCTGATCTAACTACATCAAACCCTTTTGAGGCGTTATCTGTGGAGAAAATAGATGAAATTGAGACAGACAAGGTGAAAGGGAACATGGATAAGGAAAGCTCTAGGTTTGACTCGGATTCGGAAGTGGATGAGGTTTTAGATATGGATAATGGGATGGCAAGGTATATGATGAGCATGGCAATGGCGCTAGAATCTCCATCGGGTTCTAAGAGGGCAGGTACTCCTTCTACATCGGGTGTTAATGGTTTGTCTGATATTCTGGATTACTAGGGAGTTGATCTGCTGGCAATATTGGTTGAGGTTTCTTTGGGGTGGAATCTACACTTTTGATGATGGCGGCTGATGAAATGGTTTTTTATTTAATTTTGTTTATGTCATCAATTTGTGGTAGGCTAGATTGTTTGGTTTGTCTTGGGGTTGTTTTGTGGGTTTTTTGTTTTTATGTTCACATATGTGGGGCATGTCCCATATATGAACTAGTGTGGAACGCTTCCTCACTACTTGTACTTCATTGACGGTTGTCTTTATAATAGAATCACCGGGGTAACCTTTTACCCAAAAAAAAAAAAGAACGTTAGTATGATGTAGGTTGCCTTACACCTCCTAACAACTTCTTACATCACCATACGAAACCTTAAACCTCCATAATAAACCTAATGAATTCGTCCGAGTCATTTGATTATCGTACGACAACTTAGTACATCTTACGACTCTTCATGCCACATTAGCAACTCGAAAAGAACGTTAGTATTATGTAGGTTGCCTTACACCTCCTAACAACTTCTTACATCACCATACGAAACCTTAAACCTCCATAATAAGCCTAATGAATTCGTCTGAGTCATTTGATTATCGTACGACAACTTAGTACATCTTACGACTCTTCATGCCACATTAGCAACTCGAAAAGAACGTTAGTATGATGTAGGTTGCCTTACACCTCCTAACAACTTCTTACATCACCATACGAAACCTTAAACCTCCATAATAAACCTAATGAATTCGTCCGAGTCATTTGATCATCGTACGATAACTTAGTACATCTTACGACTCTTCATGCCACATTAGCAACTCGAAAAGAACGTTAGTATGATGTTGGATGCCTTACAGCTCCTAAGAACACCTTACATCACCATACGAAACCTTAAACCTCCATAATAAGCCTAATGAATTCGTCTGAGTCATTTGATCATCGTACGTCAACTTAGTACATCTTACGACTCTTTATGCCACATTAGCAACTCAAAAAAAACATTAGTTTAATGTAGGATGCCTCACAGCTCCTAAGAACACCTTACATCACCATACGAAACCTTAAACCTCCATAATAAGCCTAATGAATTCGTCCGAGTCATTTGATCATCGTACGACAACTTAGTACATCTTACGACTCTTCATGCCACATTAGCAACTCGAAAAGAACGTTAGTATGATGTTGGATGCCTTACAGCTCCTAAGAACACCTTACATCACCATACGAAACCTTAAACCTCCATAATAAGCCTAATGAATTCGTCTGAGTCATTTGATTATCGTACGACAACTTAGTACATCTTACGACTCTTCATGCCACATTAGCAACTCGAAAAGAACGTTAGTATGATGTAGGTTGCCTTACACCTCCTAACAACTTCTTACATCACCATACGAAACCTTAAACCTCCATAATAAACCTAATGAATTCGTCCGAGTCATTTGATTATCGTACGACAACTTAGTACATCTTACGACTCTTCATGCCACATTAGCAACTCGAAAAGAACGTTAGTATGATGTTGGATGCCTTACAGCTCCTAAGAACACCTTACATCACCATACGAAACCTTAAACCTCCATAATAAGCCTAATGAATTCGTCTGAGTCATTTGATCATCGTACGTCAACTTAGTACATCTTACGACTCTTTATGCCACATTAGCAACTCAAAAAAAACATTAGTTTAATGTAGGATGCCTCACAGCTCCTAAGAACACCTTACATCACCATACGAAACCTTAAACCTCCATAATAAGCCTAATGAATTCGTCTGAGTCATTTGATTATCGTACGACAACTTAGTACATCTTACGACTCTTCATGCCACATTAGCAACTCGAAAAGAACGTTAGTATGATGTAGGTTGCCTTACACCTCCTAACAACTTCTTACATCACCATACGAAACCTTAAACCTCCATAATAAACCTAATGAATTCGTCCGAGTCATTTGATCATCGTACGACAACTTAGTACATCTTACGACTCTTCATGCCACATTAGCAACTCGAAAAGAACGTTAGTATGATGTTGGATGCCTTACAGCTCCTAAGAACACCTTACATCACCATACGAAACCTTAAACCTCCATAATAAGCCTAATGAATTCGTCTGAGTCATTTGATCATAGTACGTCAACTTAGTACATCTTACGACTCTTTATGCCACATTAGCAACTCAAAAAAAACATTAGTTTAATGTAGGATGCCTCACAGCTCCTAAGAACACCTTACATCACCATACGAAACCTTAAACCTCCATAATAAGCCTAATGAATTCGTCCGAGTCATTTGATCATCGTACGACAACTTAGTACATCTTACGACTCTTCATGCCACATTAGCAACTCGAAAAGAACGTTAGTATGATGTTGGATGCCTTACAGCTCCTAAGAACACCTTACATCACCATACGAAACCTTAAACCTCCATAATAAGCCTAATGAATTCGTCTGAGTCATTTGATTATCGTACGACAACTTAGTTCATCTTACGACTCTTCATGCCACATTAGCAACTCGAAAAGAACGTTAGTATGATGTAGGTTGCCTTACACCTCCTAACAACTTCTTACATCACCATACGAAACCTTAAACCTCCATAATAAACCTAATGAATTCGTCCGAGTCATTTGATTATCGTACGACAACTTAGTACATCTTACGACTCTTCATGCCACATTAGCAACTCGAAAAGAACGTTAGTATTATGTAGGTTGCCTTACACCTCCTAACAACTTCTTACATCACCATACGAAACCTTAAACCTCCATAATAAGCCTAATGAATTCGTCTGAGTCATTTGATTATCGTACGACAACTTAGTACATCTTACGACTCTTCATGCCACATTAGCAACTCGAAAAGAACGTTAGTATGATGTAGGTTGCCTTACACCTCCTAACAACTTCTTACATCACCATACGAAACCTTAAACCTCCATAATAAACCTAATGAATTCGTCCGAGTCATTTGATCATCGTACGATAACTTAGTACATCTTACGACTCTTCATGCCACATTAGCAACTCGAAAAGAACGTTAGTATGATGTTGGATGCCTTACAGCTCCTAAGAACACCTTACATCACCATACGAAACCTTAAACCTCCATAATAAGCCTAATGAATTCGTCTGAGTCATTTGATCATCGTACGTCAACTTAGTACATCTTACGACTCTTTATGCCACATTAGCAACTCAAAAAAAACTATAGTTTAATGTAGGATGCCTCACAGCTCCTAAGAACACCTTACATCACCATACGAAACCTTAAACCTCCATAATAAGCCTAATGAATTCGTCCGAGTTATTTGATCATCGTACGACAACTTAGTACATCTTACGACTCTTCATGCCACATTAGCAACTCGAAAAGAACGTTAGTATGATGTTGGATGCCTTACAGCTCCTAAGAACACCTTACATCACCATACGAAACCTTAAACCTCCATAATAAACCTAATGAATTCGTCCGAGTCATTTGATTATCGTACGACAACTTAGTACATCTTACGACTCTTCATGCCACATTAGCAACTCGAAAAGAACGTTAGTATGATGTTGGATGCCTTACAGCTCCTAAGAACACCTTACATCACCATACGAAACCTTAAACCTCCATAATAAGCCTAATGAATTCGTCTGAGTCATTTGATTATCGTACGACAACTTAGTACATCTTACGACTCTTCATGCCACATTAGCAACTCGAAAAGAACGTTAGTATGATGTAGGTTGCCTTACACCTCCTAACAACTTCTTACATCACCATACGAAACCTTAAACCTCCATAATAAACATAATGAATTCGTCCGAGTCATTTGATTATCGTACGACAACTTAGTACATCTTACGACTCTTCATGCCACATTAGCAACTCGAAAAGAACGTTAGTATGATGTTGGATGCCTTACAGCTCCTAAGAACACCTTACATCACCATACGAAACCTTAAACCTCCATAATAAGCCTAATGAATTCGTCTGAGTCATTTGATCATCGTACGTCAACTTAGTACATCTTACGACTCTTTATGCCACATTAGCAAATCAAAAAAAAACATTAGTTTAATGTAGGATGCCTCACAGCTCCTAAGAACACCTTACATCACCATACGAAACCTTAAACCTCCATAATAAGCCTAATGAATTCGTCCGAGTCATTTGATCATCGTACGACAACTTAGTACATCTTACGACTCTTCATGCCACATTAGCAACTCGAAAAGAACGTTAGTATGATGTTGGATGCCTTACAGCTCCTAAGAACACCTTACATCACCATACGAAACCTTAAACCTCCATAATAAGCCTAATGAATTCGTCTGAGTCATTTGATCATCGTACGTCAACTTAGTACATCTTACGACTCTTTATGCCACATTAGCAACTCAAAAAAAACATTAGTTTAATGTAGGATGCCTCACAGCTCCTAAGAACACCTTACATCACCATACGAAACCTTAAACCTCCATAATAAGCCTAATGAATTCGTCTGAGTCATTTGATTATCGTACGACAACTTAGTACATCTTACGACTCTTCATGCCACATTAGCAACTCGAAAAGAACGTTAGTATGATGTAGGTTGCCTTACACCTCCTAACAACTTCTTACATCACCATACGAAACCTTAAACCTCCATAATAAACCTAATGAATTCGTCCGAGTCATTTGATCATCGTACGATAACTTAGTACATCTTACGACTCTTCATGCCACATTAGCAACTCGAAAAGAACGTTAGTATGATGTTGGATGCCTTACAGCTCCTAAGAACACCTTACATCACCATACGAAACCTTAAACCTCCATAATAAGCCTAATGAATTCGTCTGAGTCATTTGATCATCGTACGTCAACTTAGTACATCTTACGACTCTTTATGCCACATTAGCAACTCAAAAAAAACATTAGTTTAATGTAGGATGCCTCACAGCTCCTAAGAACACCTTACATCACCATACGAAACCTTAAACCTCCATAATAAGCCTAATGAATTCGTCCGAGTCATTTGATCATCGTACGACAACTTAGTACATCTTACGACTCTTCATGCCACATTAGCAACTCGAAAAGAACGTTAGTATGATGTAGGTTGCCTTACACCTCCTAACAACTTCTTACATCACCATACGAAACCTTAAACCTCCATAATAAACCTAATGAATTCGTCCGAGTCATTTGATCATCGTACGATAACTTAGTACATCTTACGACTCTTCATGCCACATTAGCAACTCGAAAAGAACGTTAGTATGATGTTGGATGCCTTACAGCTCCTAAGAACACCTTACATCACCATACGAAACCTTAAACCTCCATAATAAGCCTAATGAATTCGTCTGAGTCATTTGATCATCGTACGTCAACTTAGTACATCTTACGACTCTTTATGCCACATTAGCAACTCAAAAAAAACATTAGTTTAATGTAGGATGCCTCACAGCTCCTAAGAACACCTTACATCACCATACGAAACCTTAAACCTCCATAATAAGCCTAATGAATTCGTCCGAGTCATTTGATCATCGTACGGCAACTTAGTACATCTTACGACTCTTCATGCCACATTAGCAACTCGAAAAGAACGTTAGTATGATGTTGGATGCCTTACAGCTCCTAAGAACACCTTACATCACCATACGAAACCTTAAACCTCCATAATAAGCCTAATGAATTCGTCTGAGTCATTTGATTATCGTACGACAACTTAGTACATCTTACGACTCTTCATGCCACATTAGCAACTCGAAAAGAACGTTAGTATGATGTAGGTTGCCTTACACCTCCTAACAACTTCTTACATCACCATACGAAACCTTAAACTTCCATAATAAACATAATGAATTCGTCCGAGTCATTTGATTATCGTACGACAACTTAGTACATCTTACGACTCTTCATGCCACATTAGCAACTCGAAAAGAACGTTAGTATGATGTTGGATGCCTTACAGCTCCTAAGAACACCTTACATCACCATACGAAACCTTAAACCTCCATAATAAGCCTAATGAATTCGTCTGAGTCATTTGATCATCGTACGTCAACTTAGTACATCTTACGACTCTTTATGCCACATTAGCAACTCAAAAAAAAACATTAGTTTAATGTAGGATGCCTCACAGCTCCTAAGAACACCTTACATCACCATACGAAACCTTAAACCTCCATAATAAGCCTAATGAATTCGTCCGAGTCATTTGATCATCGTACGACAACTTAGTACATCTTACGACTCTTCATGCCACATTAGCAACTCGAAAAGAACGTTAGTATGATGTTGGATGCCTTACAGCTCCTAAGAACACCTTACATCACCATACGAAACCTTAAACCTCCATAATAAGCCTAATGAATTTGTCTGAGTCATTTGATCATCGTACGTCAACTTAGTACATCTTACGACTCTTTATGCCACATTAGCAACTCAAAAAAAACATTAGTTTAATGTAGGATGCCTCACAGCTCCTAAGAACACCTTACATCACCATACGAAACCTTAAACCTCCATAATAAGCCTAATGAATTCGTCTGAGTCATTTGATTATCGTACGACAACTTAGTACATCTTACGACTCTTCATGCCACATTAGCAACTCGAAAAGAACGTTAGTATGATGTAGGTTGCCTTACACCTCCTAACAACTTCTTACATCACCATACGAAACCTTAAACCTCCATAATAAACCTAATGAATTCGTTCGAGTCATTTGATCATCGTACGATAACTTAGTACATCTTACGACTCTTCATGCCACATTAGCAACTCGAAAAGAACGTTAGTATGATGTTGGATGCCTTACAGCTCCTAAGAACACCTTACATCACCATACGAAACCTTAAACCTCCATAATAAGCCTAATGAATTCGTCTGAGTCATTTGATCATCGTACGTCAACTTAGTACATCTTACGACTCTTTATGCCACATTAGCAACTCAAAAAAAACATTAGTTTAATGTAGGATGCCTCACAGCTCCTAAGAACACCTTACATCACCATACGAAACCTTAAACCTCCATAATAAGCCTAATGAATTCGTCCGAGTCATTTGATCATCGTACGACAACTTAGTACATCTTACGACTCTTCATGCCACATTAGCAACTCGAAAAGAACGTTAGTATGATGTTGGATGCCTTACAGCTCCTAAGAACACCTTACATCACCGTACGAAACCTTAAACCTCCATAATAAGCCTAATGAATTCGTCTGAGTCATTTGATTATCGTACGACAACTTAGTACATCTTACGACTCTTCATGCCACATTAGCAACTCGAAAAGAACGTTAGTTTGATGTAGGTTGCCTTACACCTCCTAACAACTTCTTACATCACCATACGAAACCTTAAACCTCCATAATAAACATAATGAATTCGTCCGAGTCATTTGATTATCGTACGACAACTTAGTACATCTTACGACTCTTCATGCCACATTAGCAACTCGAAAAGAACGTTAGTATGATGTAGGTTGCCTTACACCTCCTAACAACTTCTTACATCACCATACGAAACCTTAAACCTCCATAATAAGCCTAATGAATTCGTCTGAGTCATTTGATCATCGTACGTCAACTTAGTACATCTTACGACTCTTTATGCCACATTAGCAATTCAAAAAAAAACATTAGTTTAATGTAGGATGCCTCACAGCTCCTAAGAACACCTTACATCACCATACGAAACCTTAAACCTCCATAATAAGCCTAATGAATTCGTCCGAGTCATTTGATCATCGTACGACAACTTAGTACATCTTACGACTCTTCATGCCACATTAGCAACTCGAAAAGAACGTTAGTATGATGTTGGATGCCTTACAGCTCCTAAGAACACCTTACATCACCATACGAAACCTTAAACCTCCATAATAAGCCTAATGAATTCGTCTGAGTCATTTGATCATCGTACGTCAACTTAGTACATCTTACGACTCTTTATGCCACATTAGCAACTCAAAAAAAACATTAGTTTAATGTAGGATGCCTCACAGCTCCTAAGAACACCTTACATCACCATACGAAACCTTAAACCTCCATAATAAGCCTAATGAATTCGTCCGAGTCATTTGATCATCGTACGACAACTTAGTACATCTTACGACTCTTCATGCCACATTAGCAACTCGAAAAGAACGTTAGTATGATGTTGGATGCCTTACAGCTCCTAAGAACACCTTACATCACCGTACGAAACCTTAAACCTCCATAATAAGCCTAATGAATTCGTCTGAGTCATTTGATTATCGTACGACAACTTAGTACATCTTACGACTCTTCATGCCACATTAGCAACTCGAAAAGAACGTTAGTATGATGTAGGTTGCCTTACACCTTCTAACAACTTCTTACATCACCATACGAAACCTTAAACCTCCATAATAAACATAATGAATTCGTCCGAGTCATTTGATTATCGTACGACAACTTAGTACATCTTACGACTCTTCATGCCACATTAGCAACTCGAAAAGAACGTTAGTATGATGTAGGTTGCCTTACACCTCCTAACAACTTCTTACATCACCATACGAAACCTTAAACCTCCATAATAAACATAATGAATTCGTCCGAGTCATTTGATTATCGTACGACAACTTAGTACATCTTACGACTCTTCATGCCACATTAGCAACTCGAAAAGAACGTTAGTATGATGTTGGATGCCTTACAGCTCCTAAGAACACCTTACATCACCATACAAAACCTTAAACCTCCATAATAAGCCTAATGAATTCGTCTGAGTCATTTGATCATCGTACGTCAACTTAGTACATCTTACGACTCTTTATGCCACATTAGCAACTCAAAAAAAAACATTAGTTTAATGTAGGATGCCTCACAGCTCCTAAGAACACCTTACATCACCATACGAAACCTTAAACCTCCATAATAAGCCTAATGAATTCGTCCGAGTCATTTGATCATCGTACGACAACTTAGTACATCTTACGACTCTTCATGCCACATTAGCAACTCGAAAAGAACGTTAGTATGATGTTGGATGCCTTACAGCTCCTAAGAACACCTTACATCACCATACGAAACCTTAAACCTCCATAATAAGCCTAATGAATTTGTCTGAGTCATTTGATCATCGTACGTCAACTTAGTACATCTTACGACTCTTTATGCCACATTAGCAACTCAAAAAAAACATTAGTTTAATGTAGGATGCCTCACAGCTCCTAAGAACACCTTACATCACCATACGAAACCTTAAACCTCCATAATAAGCCTAATGAATTCGTCCGAGTCATTTGATCATCGTACGACAACTTAGTACATCTTACGACTCTTCATGCCACATTAGCAACTCGAAAAGAACGTTAGTATGATGTTGGATGCCTTACAGCTCCTAAGAACACCTTACATCACCGTACGAAACCTTAAACCTCCATAATAAGCCTAATGAATTCGTCTGAGTCATTTGATTATCGTACGACAACTTAGTACATCTTACGACTCTTCATGCCACATTAGCAACTCGAAAAGAACGTTAGTATGATGTAGGTTGCCTTACACCTTCTAACAACTTCTTACATCACCATACGAAACCTTAAACCTCCATAATAAACATAATGAATTCGTCCGAGTCATTTGATTATCGTACGACAACTTAGTACATCTTACGACTCTTCATGCCACATTAGCAACTCGAAAAGAACGTTAGTATGATGTAGGTTGCCTTACACCTCCTAACAACTTCTTACATCACCATACGAAACCTTAAACCTCCATAATAAACATAATGAATTCGTCCGAGTCATTTGATTATCGTACGACAACTTAGTACATCTTACGACTCTTCATGCCACATTAGCAACTCGAAAAGAACGTTAGTATGATGTTGGATGCCTTACAGCTCCTAAGAACACCTTACATCACCATACAAAACCTTAAACCTCCATAATAAGCCTAATGAATTCGTCTGAGTCATTTGATCATCGTACGTCAACTTAGTACATCTTACGACTCTTTATGCCACATTAGCAACTCAAAAAAAAACATTAGTTTAATGTAGGATGCCTCACAGCTCCTAAGAACACCTTACATCACCATACGAAACCTTAAACCTCCATAATAAGCCTAATGAATTCGTCCGAGTCATTTGATCATCGTACGACAACTTAGTACATCTTACGACTCTTCATGCCACATTAGCAACTCGAAAAGAACGTTAGTATGATGTTGGATGCCTTACAGCTCCTAAGAACACCTTACATCACCATACGAAACCTTAAACCTCCATAATAAGCCTAATGAATTTGTCTGAGTCATTTGATCATCGTACGTCAACTTAGTACATCTTACGACTCTTTATGCCACATTAGCAACTCAAAAAAAACATTAGTTTAATGTAGGATGCCTCACAGCTCCTAAGAACACCTTACATCACCATACGAAACCTTAAACCTCCATAATAAGCCTAATGAATTCGTCTGAGTCATTTGATTATCGTACGACAACTTAGTACATCTTACGACTCTTCATGCCACATTAGCAACTCGAAAAGAACGTTAGTATGATGTAGGTTGCCTTACACCTCCTAACAACTTCTTACATCACCATACGAAACCTTAAACCTCCATAATAAACCTAATGAATTCGTCCGAGTCATTTGATCATCGTACGATAACTTAGTACATCTTACGACTCTTCATGCCACATTAGCAACTCGAAAAGAACGTTAGTATGATGTTGGATGCCTTACAGCTCCTAAGAACACCTTACATCACCATACGAAACCTTAAACCTCCATAATAAGCCTAATGAATTCGTCTGAGTCATTTGATCATCGTACGTCAACTTAGTACATCTTACGACTCTTTATGCCACATTAGCAACTCAAAAAAAACATTAGTTTAATGTAGGATGCCTCACAGCTCCTAAGAACACCTTACATCACCATACGAAACCTTAAACCTCCATAATAAGCCTAATGAATTCGTCTGAGTCATTTGATCATCGTACGTCAACTTAGTACATCTTACGACTCTTTATGCCACATTAGCAACTCAAAAAAAAAACATTAGTTTAATGTAGGATGCCTCACAGCACCTAAGAACACCTTACATCACCATACGAAACCTTAAACCTCCATAATAAGCCTAATGAATTCGTCCGAGTCATTTGATCATCGTACGACAACTTAGTACATCTTACGACTCTTCATGCCACATTAGCAACTCGAAAAGAACGTTAGTATGATGTTGGATGCCTTACAGCTCCTAAGAACACCTTACATCACCATACGAAACCTTAAACCTCCATAATAAGCCTAATGAATTTGTCTGAGTCATTTGATCATCGTACGTCAACTTAGTACATCTTACGACTCTTTATGCCACATTAGCAACTAAAAAAAAACATTAGTTTAATGTAGGATGCCTCACAGCTCCTAAGAACACCTTACATCACCATACGAAACCTTAAACCTCCATAATAAGCCTAATGAATTCGTCTGAGTCATTTGATTATCGTACGACAACTTAGTACATCTTACGACTCTTCATGCCACATTAGCAACTCGAAAAGAACGTTAGTATGATGTAGGTTGCCTTACACCTCCTAACAACTTCTTACATCACCATACGAAACCTTAAACCTCCATAATAAACCTAATGAATTCGTCCGAGTCATTTGATCATCGTACGATAACTTAGTACATCTTACGACTCTTCATGCCACATTAGCAACTCGAAAAGAACGTTAGTATGATGTTGGATGCCTTACAGCTCCTAAGAACACCTTACATCACCATACGAAACCTTAAACCTCCATAATAAGCCTAATGAATTCGTCTGAGTCATTTGATCATCGTACGTCAACTTAGTACATCTTACGGCTCTTTATGCCACATTAGCAACTCAAAAAAAACATTAGTTTAATGTAGGATGCCTCACAGCTCCTAAGAACACCTTACATCACCATACGAAACCTTAAACCTCCATAATAAGCCTAATGAATTCGTCCGAGTCATTTGATCATCGTACGACAACTTAGTACATCTTACGACTCTTCATGCCACATTAGCAACTCGAAAAGAACGTTAGTATGATGTTGGATGCCTTACAGCTCCTAAGAACACCTTACATCACCGTACGAAACCTTAAACCTCCATAATAAGCCTAATGAATTCGTCTGAGTCATTTGATTATCGTACGACAACTTAGTACATCTTACGACTCTTCATGCCACATTAGCAACTCGAAAAGAACGTTAGTATGATGTAGGTTGCCTTACACCTCCTAACAACTTCTTACATCACCATACGAAACCTTAAACCTCCATAATAAACATAATGAATTCGTCCGAGTCATTTGATTATCGTACGACAACTTAGTACATCTTACGACTCTTCATGCCACATTAGCAACTCGAAAAGAACGTTAGTATGATGTAGGTTGCCTTACACCTCCTAACAACTTCTTACATCACCATACGAAACCTTAAACCTCCATAATAAGCCTAATGAATTCGTCTGAGTCATTTGATCATCGTACGTCAACTTAGTACATCTTACGACTCTTTATGCCACATTAGCAACTCAAAAAAAAACATTAGTTTAATGTAGGATGCCTCACAGCTCCTAAGAACACCTTACATCACCATACGAAACCTTAAACCTCCATAATAAGCCTAATGAATTCGTCCGAGTCATTTGATCATCGTACGACAACTTAGTACATCTTACGACTCTTCATGCCACATTAGCAACTCGAAAAGAACGTTAGTATGATGTTGGATGCCTTACAGCTCCTAAGAACACCTTACATCACCATACGAAACCTTAAACCTCCATAATAAGCCTAATGAATTCGTCTGAGTCATTTGATCATCGTACGTCAACTTAGTACATCTTACGACTCTTTATGCCACATTAGCAACTCAAAAAAAAACATTAGTTTAATGTAGGATGCCTCACAGCTCCTAAGAACACCTTACATCACCATACGAAACCTTAAACCTCCATAATAAGCCTAATGAATTCGTCTGAGTCATTTGATTATCGTACGACAACTTAGTACATCTTACGACTCTTCATGCCACATTAGCAACTCGAAAAGAACGTTAGTATGATGTAGGTTGCCTTACACCTCCTAACAACTTCTTACATCACCATACGAAACCTTAAACCTCCATAATAAACCTAATGAATTCGTCCGAGTCATTTGATCATCGTACGATAACTTAGTACATCTTACGACTCTTCATGCCACATTAGCAACTCGAAAAGAACGTTAGTATGATGTTGGATGCCTTACAGCTCCTAAGAACACCTTACATCACCATACGAAACCTTAAACCTCCATAATAAGCCTAATGAATTCGTCTGAGTCATTTGATCATCGTACGTCAACTTAGTACATCTTACGACTCTTTATGCCACATTAGCAACTCAAAAAAAACATTAGTTTAATGTAGGATGCCTCACAGCTCCTAAGAACACCTTACATCACCATACGAAACCTTAAACCTCCATAATAAGCCTAATGAATTCGTCCGAGTCATTTGATCATCGTACGACAACTTAGTACATCTTACGACTCTTCATGCCACATTAGCAACTCGAAAAGAACGTTAGTATGATGTTGGATGCCTTACAGCTCCTAAGAACACCTTACATCACCATACGAAACCTTAAACCTCCATAATAAGCCTAATGAATTCGTCTGAGTCATTTGATCATCGTACGTCAACTTAGTACATCTTACGACTCTTTATGCCACATTAGCAACTCAAAAAAAACATTAGTTTAATGTAGGATGCCTCACAGCTCCTAAGAACACCTTACATCACCATACGAAACCTTAAACCTCCATAATAAGCCTAATGAATTCGTCTGAGTCATTTGATTATCGTACGACAACTTAGTACATCTTACGACTCTTCATGCCACATTAGCAACTCGAAAAGAACGTTAGTATGATGTAGGTTGCCTTACACCTCCTAACAACTTCTTACATCACCATACGAAACCTTAAACCTCCATAATAAACCTAATGAATTCGTCCGAGTCATTTGATCATCGTACGATAACTTAGTACATCTTACGACTCTTCATGCCACATTAGCAACTCGAAAAGAACGTTAGTATGATGTTGGATGCCTTACAGCTCCTAAGAAAACCTTACATCACCATACGAAACCTTAAACCTCCATAATAAGCCTAATGAATTCGTCTGAGTCATTTGATCATCGTACGTCAACTTAGTACATCTTACGACTCTTTATGCCACATTAGCAACTCAAAAAAAAACATTAGTTTAATGTAGGATGCCTCACAGCTCCTAAGAACACCTTACATCACCATACGAAACCTTAAACCTCCATAATAAGCCTAATGAATTCGTCCGAGTCATTTGATCATCGTACGACAACTTAGTACATCTTACGACTCTTCATGCCACATTAGCAACTCGAAAAGAACGTTAGTATGATGTAGGTTGCCTTACACCTCCTAACAACTTCTTACATCACCATACGAAACCTTAAACCTCCATAATAAACCTAATGAATTCGTCCGAGTCATTTGATCATCGTACGATAACTTAGTACATCTTACGACTCTTCATGCCACATTAGCAACTCGAAAAGAACGTTAGTATGATGTTGGATGCCTTACAGCTCCTAAGAACACCTTACATCACCATACGAAACCTTAAACCTCCATAATAAGCCTAATGAATTCGTCTGAGTCATTTGATCATCGTACGTCAACTTAGTACATCTTACGACTCTTTATGCCACATTAGCAACTCAAAAAAAACATTAGTTTAATGTAGGATGCCTCACAGCTCCTAAGAACACCTTACATCACCATACGAAACCTTAAACCTCCATAATAAGCCTAATGAATTCGTCCGAGTCATTTGATCATCGTACGGCAACTTAGTACATCTTACGACTCTTCATGCCACATTAGCAACTCGAAAAGAACGTTAGTATGATGTTGGATGCCTTACAGCTCCTAAGAACACCTTACATCACCATACGAAACCTTAAACCTCCATAATAAGCCTAATGAATTCGTCTGAGTCAACTTAGTACATCTTACGACTCTTTATGCCACATTAGCAACTCAAAAAAAAACATTAGTTTAATGTAGGATGCCTCACAGCTCCTAAGAACACCTTACATCACCATACGAAACCTTAAACCTCCATAATAAGCCTAATGAATTCGTCCGAGTCATTTGATCATCGTACGACAACTTAGTACATCTTACGACTCTTCATGCCACATTAGCAACTCGAAAAGAACGTTAGTATGATGTTGGATGCCTTACAGCTCCTAAGAACACCTTACATCACCATACGAAACCTTAAACCTCCATAATAAGCCTAATGAATTTGTCTGAGTCATTTGATCATCGTACGTCAACTTAGTACATCTTACGACTCTTTATGCCACATTAGCAACTCAAAAAAAACATTAGTTTAATGTAGGATGCCTCACAGCTCCTAAGAACACCTTACATCACCATACGAAACCTTAAACCTCCATAATAAGCCTAATGAATTCGTCTGAGTCATTTGATTATCGTACGACAACTTAGTACATCTTACGACTCTTCATGCCACATTAGCAACTCGAAAAGAACGTTAGTATGATGTAGGTTGCCTTACACCTCCTAACAACTTCTTACATCACCATACGAAACCTTAAACCTCCATAATAAACCTAATGAATTCGTCCGAGTCATTTGATCATCGTACGATAACTTAGTACATCTTACGACTCTTCATGCCACATTAGCAACTCGAAAAGATCGTTAGTATGATGTTGGATGCCTTACAGCTCCTAAGAACACCTTACATCACCATACGGAACCTTAAACCTCCATAATAAGCCTAATGAATTCGTCTGAGTCATTTGATCATCGTACGTCAACTTAGTACATCTTACGACTCTTTATGCCACATTAGCAACTCAAAAAAAACATTAGTTTAATGTAGGATGCCTCACAGCTCCTAAGAACACCTTACATCACCATACGAAACCTTAAACCTCCATAATAAGCCTAATGAATTCGTCCGAGTCATTTGATCATCGTACGACAACTTAGTACATCTTACGACTCTTCATGCCACATTAGCAACTCGAAAAGAACGTTAGTATGATGTTGGATGCCTTACAGCTCCTAAGAACACCTTACATCACCGTACGAAACCTTAAACCTCCATAATAAGCCTAATGAATTCGTCTGAGTCATTTGATTATCGTACGACAACTTAGTACATCTTACGACTCTTCATGCCACATTAGCAACTCGAAAAGAACGTTAGTATGATGTAGGTTGCCTTACACCTCCTAACAACTTCTTACATCACCATACGAAACCTTAAACCTCCATAATAAACATAATGAATTCGTCCGAGTCATTTGATTATCGTACGACAACTTAGTACATCTTACGACTCTTCATGCCACATTAGCAACTCGAAAAGAACGTTAGTATGATGTTGGATGCCTTACAGCTCCTAAGAACACCTTACATCACCATACGAAACCTTAAACCTCCATAATAAGCCTAATGAATTCGTCTGAGTCATTTGATCATCGTACGTCAACTTAGTACATCTTACGACTCTTTATGCCACATTAGCAACTCAAAAAAAAACATTAGTTTAATGTAGGATGCCTCACAGCTCCTAAGAACACCTTACATCACCATACGAAACCTTAAACCTCCATAATAAGCCTAATGAATTCGTCTGAGTCATTTGATTATCGTACGACAACTTAGTACATCTTACGACTCTTCATGCCACATTAGCAACTCGAAAAGAACGTTAGTATGATGTAGGTTGCCTTACACCTCCTAACAACTTCTTACATCACCATACGAAACCTTAAACCTCCATAATAAACCTAATGAATTCGTCCGAGTCATTTGATCATCGTACGATAACTTAGTACATCTTACGACTCTTCATGCCACATTAGCAACTCGAAAAGAACGTTAGTATGATGTTGGATGCCTTACAGCTCCTAAGAACACCTTACATCACCATACGAAACCTTAAACCTCCATAATAAGCCTAATGAATTCGTCTGAGTCATTTGATCATCGTAGGTCAACTTAGTACATCTTACGACTCTTTATGCCACATTTCCAACTCAAAAAAAAACATTAGTTTAATGTAGGATGCCTCACAGCTCCTAAGAACACCTTACATCACCATACGAAACCTTAAACCTCCATAATAAGCCTAATGAATTCGTCCGAGTCATTTGATCATCGTACGACAACTTAGTACATCTTACGACTCTTCATGCCACATTAGCAACTCGAAAAGAACGTTAGTATGATGTAGGTTGCCTTACACCTCCTAACAACTTCTTACATCACCATACGAAACCTTAAACCTCCATAATAAACCTAATGAATTCGTCCGAGTCATTTGATCATCGTACGATAACTTAGTACATCTTACGACTCTTCATGCCACATTAGCAACTCGAAAAGAACGTTAGTATGATGTTGGATGCCTTACAGCTCCTAAGAACACCTTACATCACCATACGAAACCTTAAACCTCCATAATAAGCCTAATGAATTCGTCTGAGTCATTTGATCATCGTACGTCAACTTAGTACATCTTACGACTCTTTATGCCACATTAGCAACTCAAAAAAAACATTAGTTTAATGTAGGATGCCTCACAGCTCCTAAGAACACCTTACATCACCATACGAAACCTTAAACCTCCATAATAAGCCTAATGAATTCGTCCGAGTCATTTGATCATCGTACGGCAACTTAGTACATCTTACGACTCTTCATGCCACATTAGCAACTCGAAAAGAACGTTAGTATGATGTTGGATGCCTTACAGCTCCTAAGAACACCTTACATCACCATACGAAACCTTAAACCTCCATAATAAGCCTAATGAATTCGTCTGAGTCATTTGATTATCGTACGACAACTTAGTACATCTTACGACTCTTCATGCCACATTAGCAACTCGAAAAGAACGTTAGTATGATGTAGGTTGCCTTACACCTCCTAACAACTTCTTACATCACCATACGAAACCTTAAACCTCCATAATAAACATAATGAATTCGTCCGAGTCATTTGATTATCGTACGACAACTTAGTACATCTTACGACTCTTCATGCCACATTAGCAACTCGAAAAGAACGTTAGTATGATGTTGGATGCCTTACACCTCCTAAGAACACCTTACATCACCATACGAAACCTTAAACCTCCATAATAAGCCTAATGAATTCGTCTGAGTCATTTGATCATCGTACGTCAACTTAGTACATCTTACGACTCTTTATGCCACATTAGCAACTCAAAAAAAAACATTAGTTTAATGTAGGATGCCTCACAGCTCCTAAGAACACCTTACATCACCATACGAAACCTTAAACCTCCATAATAAGCCTAATGAATTCGTCTGAGTCATTTGATTATCGTACGACAACTTAGTACATCTTACGACTCTTCATGCCACATTAGCAACTCGAAAAGAACGTTAGTATGATGTAGGTTGCCTTACACCTCCTAACAACTTCTTACATCACCATACGAAACCTTAAACCTCCATAATAAACCTAATGAATTCGTCCGAGTCATTTGATCATCGTACGATAACTTAGTACATCTTACGACTCTTCATGCCACATTAGCAACTCGAAAAGAACGTTAGTATGATGTTGGATGCCTTACAGCTCCTAAGAACACCTTACATCACCATACGAAACCTTAAACCTCCATAATAAGCCTAATGAATTCGTCTGAGTCATTTGATCATCGTAGGTCAACTTAGTACATCTTACGACTCTTTATGCCACATTAGCAACTCAAAAAAAAACATTAGTTTAATGTAGGATGCCTCACAGCTCCTAAGAACACCTTACATCACCATACGAAACCTTAAACCTCCATAATAAGCCTAATGAATTCGTCCGAGTCATTTGATCATCGTACGACAACTTAGTACATCTTACGACTCTTCATGCCACATTAGCAACTCGAAAAGAACGTTAGTATGATGTAGGTTGCCTTACACCTCCTAACAACTTCTTACATCACCATACGAAACCTTAAACCTCCATAATAAACCTAATGAATTCGTCCGAGTCATTTGATCATCGTACGATAACTTAGTACATCTTACGACTCTTCATGCCACATTAGCAACTCGAAAAGAACGTTAGTATGATGTTGGATGCCTTACAGCTCCTAAGAAAACCTTACATCACCATACGAAACCTTAAACCTCCATAATAAGCCTAATGAATTCGTCTGAGTCATTTGATCATCGTACGTCAACTTAGTACATCTTACGACTCTTTATGCCACATTAGCAACTCAAAAAAAACATTAGTTTAATGTAGGATGCCTCACAGCTCCTAAGAACACCTTACATCACCATACGAAACCTTAAACCTCCATAATAAGCCTAATGAATTCGTCCGAGTCATTTGATCATCGTACGACAACTTAGTACATCTTACGACTCTTCATGCCACATTAGCAACTCGAAAAGAACGTTAGTATGATGTAGGTTGCCTTACACCTCCTAACAACTTCTTACATCACCATACGAAACCTTAAACCTCCATAATAAACCTAATGAATTCGTCCGAGTCATTTGATCATCGTACGATAACTTAGTACATCTTACGACTCTTCATGCCACATTAGCAACTCGAAAAGAACGTTAGTATGATGTTGGATGCCTTACAGCTCCTAAGAACACCTTACATCACCATACGAAACCTTAAACCTCCATAATAAGCCTAATGAATTCGTCTGAGTCATTTGATCATCGTACGTCAACTTAGTACATCTTACGACTCTTTATGCCACATTAGCAACTCAAAAAAAACATTAGTTTAATGTAGGATGCCTCACAGCTCCTAAGAACACCTTACATCACCATACGAAACCTTAAACCTCCATAATAAGCCTAATGAATTCGTCCGAGTCATTTGATCATCGTACGGCAACTTAGTACATCTTACGACTCTTCATGCCACATTAGCAACTCGAAAAGAACGTTAGTATGATGTTGGATGCCTTACAGCTCCTAAGAACACCTTACATCACCATACGAAACCTTAAACCTCCATAATAAGCCTAATGAATTCGTCCGAGTCATTTGATCATCGTACGACAACTTAGTACATCTTACGACTCTTCATGCCACATTAGCAACTCGAAAAGAACGTTAGTATGATGTAGGTTGCCTTACACCTCCTAACAACTTCTTACATCACCATACGAAACCTTAAACCTCCATAATAAACCTAATGAATTCGTCCGAGTCATTTGATCATCGTACGATAACTTAGTACATCTTACGACTCTTCATGCCACATTAGCAACTCGAAAAGAACGTTAGTATGATGTTGGATGCCTTACAGCTCCTAAGAAAACCTTACATCACCATACGAAACCTTAAACCTCCATAATAAGCCTAATGAATTCGTCTGAGTCATTTGATCATCGTACGTCAACTTAGTACATCTTACGACTCTTTATGCCACATTAGCAACTCAAAAAAAACATTAGTTTAATGTAGGATGCCTCACAGCTCCTAAGAACACCTTACATCACCATACGAAACCTTAAACCTCCATAATAAGCCTAATGAATTCGTCCGAGTCATTTGATCATCGTACGACAACTTAGTACATCTTACGACTCTTCATGCCACATTAGCAACTCGAAAAGAACGTTAGTATGATGTAGGTTGCCTTACACCTCCTAACAACTTCTTACATCACCATACGAAACCTTAAACCTCCATAATAAACCTAATGAATTCGTCCGAGTCATTTGATCATCGTACGATAACTTAGTACATCTTACGACTCTTCATGCCACATTAGCAACTCGAAAAGAACGTTAGTATGATGTTGGATGCCTTACAGCTCCTAAGAACACCTTACATCACCATACGAAACCTTAAACCTCCATAATAAGCCTAATGAATTCGTCTGAGTCATTTGATCATCGTACGTCAACTTAGTACATCTTACGACTCTTTATGCCACATTAGCAACTCAAAAAAAACATTAGTTTAATGTAGGATGCCTCACAGCTCCTAAGAACACCTTACATCACCATACGAAACCTTAAACCTCCATAATAAGCCTAATGAATTCGTCCGAGTCATTTGATCATCGTACGGCAACTTAGTACATCTTACGACTCTTCATGCCACATTAGCAACTCGAAAAGAACGTTAGTATGATGTTGGATGCCTTACAGCTCCTAAGAACACCTTACATCACCATACGAAACCTTAAACCTCCATAATAAGCCTAATGAATTCGTCTGAGTCATTTGATTATCGTACGACAACTTAGTACATCTTACGACTCTTCATGCCACATTAGCAACTCGAAAAGAACGTTAGTATGATGTAGGTTGCCTTACACCTCCTAACAACTTCTTACATCACCATACGAAACCTTAAACCTCCATAATAAACATAATGAATTCGTCCGAGTCATTTGATCATCGTACGACAACTTAGTACATCTTACGACTCTTCATGCCACATTAGCAACTCGAAAAGAACGTTAGTATGATGTTGGATGCCTTACAGCTCCTAAGAACACCTTACATCACCATACGAAACCTTAAACCTCCATAATAAGCCTAATGAATTCGTCCGAGTCATTTGATCATCGTACGACAACTTAGTACATCTTACGACTCTTCATGCCACATTAGCAACTCGAAAAGAACGTTAGTATGATGTAGGATGCCTCACAGCTCCTAAGAACACCTTACATTACCATACGAAACCTTAAACCTCCATAATAAGCCTAATGAATTCGTCCGAGTCATTTGATCATCGTACGACAACTTAGTACATCTTACGACTCTTCATGCCACATTAGCAACTCGAAAAGAACGTTAGTATGATGTTGGATGCCTTACAGCTCCTAAGAACACCTTACATCACCATACGAAACCTTAAACCTCCATAATAAGCCTAATGAATTTGTCTGAGTCATTTGATCATCGTACGTCAACTTAGTACATCTTACGACTCTTTATGCCACATTAGCAACTCAAAAAAAACATTAGTTTAATGTAGGATGCCTCACAGCTCCTAAGAACACCTTACATCACCATACGAAACCTTAAACCTCCATAATAAGCCTAATGAATTCGTCTGAGTCATTTGATTATCGTACGACAACTTAGTACATCTTACGACTCTTCATGCCACATTAGCAACTCGAAAAGAACGTTAGTATGATGTAGGTTGCCTTACACCTCCTAACAACTTCTTACATCACCATACGAAACCTTAAACCTCCATAATAAACCTAATGAATTCGTCCGAGTCATTTGATCATCGTACGATAACTTAGTACATCTTACGACTCTTCATGCCACATTAGCAACTCGAAAAGAACGTTAGTATGATGTTGGATGCCTTACAGCTCCTAAGAACACCTTACATCACCATACGAAACCTTAAACCTCCATAATAAGCCTAATGAATTCGTCTGAGTCATTTGATCATCGTACGTCAACTTAGTACATCTTACGACTCTTTATGCCACATTAGCAACTCAAAAAAAACATTAGTTTAATGTAGGATGCCTCACAGCTCCTAAGAACACCTTACATCACCATACGAAACCTTAAACCTCCATAATAAGCCTAATGAATTCGTCCGAGTCATTTGATCATCGTACGACAACTTAGTACATCTTACGACTCTTCATGCCACATTAGCAACTCGAAAAGAACGTTAGTATGATGTTGGATGCCTTACAGCTCCTAAGAACACCTTACATCACCGTACGAAACCTTAAACCTCCATAATAAGCCTAATGAATTCGTCTGAGTCATTTGATTATCGTACGACAACTTAGTACATCTTACGACTCTTCATGCCACATTAGCAACTCGAAAAGAACGTTAGTATGATGTAGGTTGCCTTACACCTCCTAACAACTTCTTACATCACCATACGAAACCTTAAACCTCCATAATAAACATAATGAATTCGTCCGAGTCATTTGATTATCGTACGACAACTTAGTACATCTTACGACTCTTCATGCCACATTAGCAACTCGAAAAGAACGTTAGTATGATGTTGGATGCCTTACAGCTCCTAAGAACACCTTACATCACCATACGAAACCTTAAACCTCCATAATAAGCCTAATGAATTCGTCTGAGTCATTTGATCATCGTACGTCAACTTAGTACATCTTACGACTCTTTATGCCACATTAGCAACTCAAAAAAAAACATTAGTTTAATGTAGGATGCCTCACAGCTCCTAAGAACACCTTACATCACCATACGAAACCTTAAACCTCCATAATAAGCCTAATGAATTCGTCTGAGTCATTTGATTATCGTACGACAACTTAGTACATCTTACGACTCTTCATGCCACATTAGCAACTCGAAAAGAACGTTAGTATGATGTAGGTTGCCTTACACCTCCTAACAACTTCTTACATCACCATACGAAACCTTAAACCTCCATAATAAACCTAATGAATTCGTCCGAGTCGTTTGATCATCGTACGATAACTTAGTACATCTTACGACTCTTCATGCCACATTAGCAACTCGAAAAGAACGTTAGTATGATGTTGGATGCCTTACAGCTCCTAAGAACACCTTACGTCACCATACGAAACCTTAAACCTCCATAATAAGCCTAATGAATTCGTCTGAGTCATTTGATCATCGTACGTCAACTTAGTACATCTTACGACTCTTTATGCCACATTAGCAACTCAAAAAAAAACATTAGTTTAATGTAGGATGCCTCACAGCTCCTAAGAACACCTTACATCACCATACGAAACCTTAAACCTCCATAATAAGCCTAATGAATTCGTCCGAGTCATTTGATCATCGTACGACAACTTAGTACATCTTACGACTCTTCATGCCACAATAGCAACTCGAAAAGAACGTTAGTATGATGTTGGATGCCTTACAGCTCCTAAGAACACCTTACATCACCATACGAAACCTTAAACCTCCATAATAAGCCTAATGAATTCGTCTGAGTCATTTGATCATCGTACGTCAACTTAGTACATCTTACGACTCTTTATGCCACATTAGCAACTCAAAAAAAACATTAGTTTAATGTAGGATGCCTCACAGCTCCTAAGAACACCTTACATCACCATACGAAACCTTAAACCTCCATAATAAGCCTAATGAATTCGTCTGAGTCATTTGATTATCGTACGACAACTTAGTACATCTTACGACTCTTCATGCCACATTAGCAACTCGAAAAGAACGTTAGTATGATGTAGGTTGCCTTACACCTCCTAACAACTTCTTACATCACCATACGAAACCTTAAACCTCCATAATAAACCTAATGAATTCGTCCGAGTCATTTGATCATCGTACGATAACTTAGTACATCTTACGACTCTTCATGCCACATTAGCAACTCGAAAAGAACGTTAGTATTGTTGGAATCGGTATGCCCAAGAGACATACTAAATTGATGTGGCTAGTACGTTATGATCCAAGTCGGGTCATACCCAATGACAAGCTAGACAAACACCGGGATATTTATTTTATGACATGATCTAAAATAAATATCAACACTTAGAATATTTAGAAATTGGGTTTCTAGATATTTGCACTTGTGTTAAAAATAAATTATATGGATGATTTATGTTATGAGAGAAAGAATCTTCTACAATGTTGTTTAAGTTGTTTAAACAACATTTAGGAGATATATTTTGCTACACCTTGTTTTAAATAAGTGAAGAGAGAAAGAAATTAAACAACAAAAAAAAAATATATATTTTTGTTTAGAGTGGGACCCACATGGCCGCCCCCTTTTTCCCCACTTTCTCCTCTCTTTTGGTTTTGGTAATTACAAGGCATGCAAATATATAGTGTGTCTTACACACAACCTTATCTTATAAGGGAAGAGATAATCTCACAAGACACACAAGTGCAAGAACAAGTTGGTTGTTCTTCTCTCTCTAGTTTTTCTTCTTCATATTTTCGGCCATGGTAAAAGCCAAGAAGGAAGAAGGAATTTACAAGTGTTAAATCCTAGCAAAATGGTGTTTGTTGGAGGCTTGAGGGTATACAAGCTTGAGATCTTCTCATTTGAAGATTTCCATTCAAGAATATCATCTTCTTCATCTTGAAAGGTAGTATTCTAAACACCCTATGGTTGTGTTTGATAGTATGTATTTCGTATATGGATCCGGACTTGGGTTTTGTATGTTAAACGGGTTTTAATAATCAACATATTAACAAGATTTTAAACTAATAATCCGCTGCGTTTTTCTATAAATTGGTTTATATGAACTTTGATAATCTTGTTAAAACCCAACAATGGTATCAGAGCCGCTTATACGAATACATGCTTCATTAGATCCAAAATTTTCGGGTTTCATGGTGTGTTTTCACCATATGGCCGAAACTTTTGGGCTTTGGTTCCCTTGGATTTTCAAGATAATACTTACATGCATATGATTATCTTGAAAGTTTAAAGTCATTAAAATGGTTAGTTGCTTTGTTTGGACAAAACCCGAAATTTTCGGTTTTATAAATTTTAGGCCGAAAATTTCAAGGGTTCAATGGGAACCATTTTAAACTTATGTTAATACATATTTGGATATGCTTTTGAGTGTTTCATAACCTAGCCAAAGACCTTGTGCATGTATGATTTTGTGTTGTGGTTTGAAATATGCAATATGGTTGTAATATTCTTTTATTTGGGTTTATAATCTTTTATTATTTCATATTGGTTTGTAATAATAAGTAGATTAGTTGTATTTCTTTTACTAGAAAAAATGTATTAGGATATATTTTGTAAAAGAAGTTGGACAAAACTTTGGTTTTTGGTTTGGGCCATTTTAAGCCCAAATGGGCCTCATAGCTCAAGATTGGATTTAAGCCCAATAAGGGATTCTAACCCAATGACCCAAACCCAAGATTTGTAAGCCCAAAAGGGGCTGATTTGAAGGCCCAAAAGGAAGCCCAAATAAATGAAGAAACACAACACAAAAGATGGATACTTGAAGCATTTGGATGCGGGATCAAGTGGGAGTTCATCATTTCATGCCTTGTGTCATGTTGTCCCTTAAGAAAGACCTTTTTGGCACACTTGTTTCGGTTAGCAAGTGTAGCTAAAATTAGTTGGCTATGGTTATGGACTCATATATGGTTGTTTATGCATGTTTGGTTATTATGATATTGTTTGTTATGATATTAGGATATTGATAGCTAACAACTATAACCGACAAAACTTGCATCTTTTTGATTCCTTAGAAATCATTAAGTAATAAAATTAATTTTATTAAAAGGTTAATGATTTCATAATAAAATGGGTTTATTAAAAGGAATTTTGAAATTTGGTTTTCAACTAAGTACCATACATTTGAATGCATGCAAATGAAAGGTACACACTTTGTTTTCACATCTAGAATTTAGAAAACAAACAAAAATCCCTTTTGAATTTTTTGTGGGAACAAGTTTAACACCATCCTTTTATACAACACTCGAAACACTTGGGAACTCTATGTGGGATAAAGGTCACCTAACCACATTTAGAAAACTTGTGAGTTTGAGGTGGGTTTACAATATTTGTGGGATAAAGGTCACCTAACCACTTGTATGTGTAAACTCACATGTATGTATAAGTAGGACGACTTGAAATTGGAAACCATGTGAATAGGGTCACCGAAGCATGGCGTTCAATGGTGTTGATGGGATTAAACATGCCAACTAAACATAAGATGTTTAACCGATCCCATAAAGCTAGAAGTTACAAAGGGTTGTAATCGTCAAACGTTGACTACCTTGTTAATTCAAATATTAGGATAAAGGTCACCTAACTACTATTTGAATGTAACGTTGGATTCTAGATTTTAATCATTAATTGTCCAAGAGACACAAAAGGGTATTAAAGATTAAAATGTATTAATGATATTGAAAATACTAAATGTGAACTTTGTTAAACTATGTTGATGGCCGCAATCAACAATCCACCTAATGCAATTATCCCACCCGTGCATAACCTATCACTAAGAACCATGCTCGACAAGGATCGTCTCAATTACAAAAATTTCATGGATTGGTATCGAAGCTTGAGAATTGTTCTCAAGCAAGAAAAGAAATCCTACATTTTAGACGATCCTATTCCCGATGAACCTAGTATTGACGATGAAGATGCCTATAACGAATGGGTAAAAAGGCTTTACCGGTTCTCATGATCAATGACGATGGTAGCAAAAGAGGCATCACCCGGAACCTAAGGCAAAGGTTGCCAATGGTAAGGGTCAAGTCAAGGGTAAGTTCAAGGGAAAGGCGAAAGCGAAACCACCCAAACCCAAGGAGAAGAAGCTAAAGGTTAGCTCGGAAGATCCGTGCTTTGGTTGTGGTGAGATAGGACATTGGAAGAAAAATTGTCCAACCTATCTCAAGGAGTTGAAAGCTAAGAGGGATGCGGAGCAAACCTCGGGTACAACTTTCATGATCCATATTGATCTTAATATTATTTCTTCTAACACATGGGTATTGGATACCGGATGTGGAACTCACATTTGCAATTTGTTGCAGGGGTTCAAAAGAAATAAGCTTTACAAGAAAGGAGATACAAGTCTCTACATGGGCGACGGAGCAAAAGTTGTAGTCGAAGCCCTAGGAGACTATGTTTTAAAACCTCCAAGTGTTTTGGAAGTAATTTTGAACAATACTTTGTATGCTCCTAGTTTGACTAGGAACATTATCTCCATTTCTCGTTTAAGACAATTTGGTTATGATTTTAAGTTTATTGACAATGGTATTTGTGTTTTCATGAATAATGTCTTTTATTTTAAAGCAATGCCGTCTAATGGCATTTATGAATTAGTTCATGAACACACATCCTTTGATAACTCGTTGTACCAATCTAGCACCAAGAAACTCAAAGTGGATTTGAGTAAGACCTATCTTTGGCATTGTCGTCTTGGTCACATAAACAAGGGACGCATTCATATACTTCAAAAGAATGGTCTTTTGAAAACAAATGAAGGTGATTCATTTGACAAATGTAAATCTTGTTTATTGGGAAAGATGACCAAGAAGCCCTTTAGTGGAACTAATGAAAGGGCGAAAGATTTATTAGGTATCATACATACGGATGTATGTGGTCCTTTTAAGACAATGACAAGGAATGGTGAAAGATACTTCATTACCTTTATCGATGATTATAGTCGTTATGGGTATGTGTACTTGTTAAGACACAAGGATGAAGCTTTTGAAATGTTCAAAGTCTTCCAAGATGAAGTTCAAAAATCAACTCAATAGGACCATCAAAGTACTTCGTTCGGATAGAGGAGGTGAATACCTTAATGATGCTTTTCAAGATCATCTTAGGAGTTGTGGAATAATCTCACAACTCACTCCACCCGGAACACCGCAACATAATGGTGTGTCCGAAAGGAAGAATCGAACCTTATTGGATATGGTTCAATCTATGATGGCCAGAAGCACATTACCTCTATCATTTTGGGGTTTTGCATTGCTCTCTGCAACACATATTTTAAATATGGCCCGGACCAAGAAAGTGGACAAGACACCTTTTGAAATGGAATGGAAGAGTTCCATCATTAAAATATTTAAAGGTATGGGGTTGTGAGGCTTATGTCAAGAACAACACCCAAAACAAATTTGAAAGCCGATCCACTAAGTGTATCTTTGTAGGATATCCCAAGGACTCTATGGGATATTATTTCTACAACGCAACCGAGCAAAAGTGTTTATTGCTCTAAAAGTTGAGTTCTTGGAAACTAAGCTCCTTACGGAAGGAACTAGTAGAACGGTGGAACTCGATGAGGATCGAGATCCACAAGCCGATACACGTTTGGTTGAAACTAGCATTCAACAAGGGGTTGTTGAAAATGATCAAATGGATGATCAAGACACACATAACGTTCGTAGATCTGGTAGAAATAGTAATCCACCCGAAAAATATGGATTTTTCATTAATGGATTCTATGTGGTAGATTCAAATGAACCCACCACATATCGAGATGCAATGGCACAATCCGATTGTGACAAATGGCTTGAAGCCATGAACGTTGAGATGCAATCCATGCATGACAACCAAGTATGGGACTTGGTTGAACCACCGCTTAACTCCAAACCGGTTGGAAGTAAGTGGGTTTTCAAGAAGAAAAACGATATGCATGAAACTTGGATACTTATAAGGCTCGACTTGTAGCAAAAGGTTTCACTCAAACTCAAGGGGTTGATTATGATGAGACCTTCTCGCCTGTTGCAATGCTAAAGTCGATTAGGATATTGTTTGCCATAGCTGCACACTATGATTATGAGATTTGGCAAATGGACGTCAAAACCGCTTTTCTAAATGGACATCTTGAAGAGGATGTCTATATGATTCAGCCCGAAGGTTTTGCCAATCCACAATATCCTAATAAAGTATGCAAGTTAAAGAAATCAATCTACGGATTGAAACAAGCATCTAGAAGTTGGAATCGTCGTTTTGATGAAGAAGTCAAGAAATTTGGATTCATCAAAAATGCTGATGAAGCTTGTGTGTATAAGAAAGCTAGTGGGAGCATCATCACTTTCTTAGTATTGTATGTCGATGACATACTGCTATTTGGAAATGACATTCCAACCATGCAAAGTGTTAAAACTTGGCTTGGAAGTCGTTTTTCAATCAAGGATCTTGGTGAAGCCGCCTATATTTTGGGAATAAAGATCTATAGGGATAGATCAAGGCGATTGATAGGTTTAAATCAAAGTGCATACATTGATAAGATCTTGAAAAGGTTCAAGATGGAAAACTCTAAGAAAGGTTTGGTACCTATTCCAAGAGGAACAATATTGAGTGCATCTCAATGTCCAAGCTCAAAGGATGAGCAAGAGAAAATGAAAGGAGTACCATACGCATCTGCTATAGGATCCATCATGTATGCAATGATATGCACCAGACCGGACGTGTCATGCGCCTTGAGCATGACAAATAGATACCAACAAAATCCGGGTAGTAGCCATTGGATGGCGGTTAAAGGTATATTGAAATATCTTAGAAGGACTAAAGATATGTTTCAAATATACGGTTCTTGTGAGGAAGAACTCGTTGTAAAAGGTTACACGGATGCGAGTTTCCAAACTGATCGAGATGATTCTCGATCACAATCGGGATACGTTTTCATTAAGAATGGTGGGGCAGTCTCTTGGAAGAGCTCAAAAACAAGATGTGGTGGCCTTATCCACCACAAAATCGGAATACATAGCCGCCTCATTGCCGACCTAGGGGTGGTCCGTACCATTCAGGACCCCCTAGAGATCTTTTGTGATAACGAGAGTGCGATTGCTTGAATCAAGGAACCTCGTATACATCAAAAGACAAGGCACTTTGAGCGGAGATTCAACTACATAAGGGATGAAGTTGAAATGGGAAAAATATGTATCCGAAAAGTTCACACTGATCAAAATATTGCGGATCCACTCACGAAGCTCCTCGAAAGGCCAAAACATGAGACTCATGCTTGTGCCTTAGGACTTCGATATTCTAGTGATTGGATTTGATCTATTTTGTATTTGGATATCGGAACAATTATTATTATGACTCATTCATATGATTATGGTTTATGATTATGACATTTGAGTTGTGTTCCTTTTAGCATGTTTAAATCCATGAATAAGTTAATTATTCTAAATGTCCGTAGTCGATTGTATTTGTGGGAACGAATATGAAAGTAAGACTATTATGAACTTGGATTGGTGGATATTCATAGGGCATGAATATAGAGCAAAGGAGTTGCTGCCATGGTTCATAAATGTTTATGGGATATAAATATTGGACTGACCCGCTCTCAAATATTACTACATGGAGTCTTTGTGACTGATCACAAGTAAAAATTTGAGTAAAGGAGAATATCATAGTATCCTCTGACCTGAGATACATATTGGGTCTTGATATTCACTGAGTCTTATACTTTGACTTAATTCTTTGTTGTTCTGAAACATGACAACACATAAGACTAAGCTCAGGTATAATTCTAAGTGGATATGAGAGACGTATGTAATCAAGATGGAATTTGTCCCTCTTATTCGTTGAGAGTGAGATGTCTAAGGCCTGTAAAGTTAAATCAACAGAGAATGATCACTCTGTGTCTCTGGATTTAACATGACATCTGTGACAAAAGGATAGATGATTAATTCACCTAAATCAATTCAAGTAAGGAACTTGAAGGAGATGATGTTATTGAATGGCACTTAGTCATACGTATTAGGGGTAGCAAACCGTTGTTAGGCGGTATTTGCTGCTTGCATCAATTTTCTATGTAACTTGTGCAAGTGGGAGATTGTTGGAATCGGTATGCCCAAGAGACATACTAAATTGATGTGGCTAGTACGTTATGATCCAAGTCGGGTCATACCCAATGACAAGCTAGACAAACACCGGGATATTTATTTTATGACATGATCTAAAATAAATATCAACACTTAGAATATTTAGAAATTGGGTTTCTAGATATTTGCACTTGTGTTAAAAATAAATTATATGGATGATTTATGTTATGAGAGAAAGAATCTTCTACAATGTTGTTTAAGTTGTTTAAACAACATTTAGGAGATATATTTTGCTACACCTTGTTTTAAATAAGTGAAGAGAGAAAGAAATTAAACAACAAAAAAAAAATATATATTTTTGTTTAGAGTGGGACCCACATGGCCGCCCCCTTTTTCCCCACTTTCTCCTCTCTTTTGGTTTTGGTAATTACAAGGCATGCAAATATATAGTGTGTCTTACACACAACCTTATCTTATAAGGGAAGAGATAATCTCACAAGACACACAAGTGCAAGAACAAGTTGGTTGTTCTTCTCTCTCTAGTTTTTCTTCTTCATATTTTCGGCCATGGTAAAAGCCAAGAAGGAAGAAGGAATTTACAAGTGTTAAATCCTAGCAAAATGGTGTTTGTTGGAGGCTTGAGGGTATACAAGCTTGAGATCTTCTCATTTGAAGATTTCCATTCAAGAATATCATCTTCTTCATCTTGAAAGGTAGTATTCTAAACACCCTATGGTTGTGTTTGATAGTATGTATTTCGTATATGGATCCGGACTTGGGTTTTGTATGTTAAACGGGTTTTAATAATCAACATATTAACAAGATTTTAAACTAATAATCCGCTGCGTTTTTCTATAAATTGGTTTATATGAACTTTGATAATCTTGTTAAAACCCAACAAGTATGATGTTGGATGCCTTACAGCTCCTAAGAACACCTTACATCACCATACGAAACCTTAAACCTCCATAATAAGCCTAATGAATTCGTCTGAGTCATTTGATCATCGTACGTCAACTTAGTACATCTTACGACTCTTTATGCCACATTAGCAACTCAAAAAAAAACATTAGTTTAATGTAGGATGCCTCACAGCTCCTAAGAACACCTTACATCACCATACGAAACCTTAAACCTCCATAATAAGCCTAATGAATTCGTCCGAGTCATTTGATCATCGTACGACAACTTAGTACATCTTACGACTCTTCATGCCACATTAGCAACTCGAAAAGAACGTTAGTATGATGTTGGATGCCTTACAGCTCCTAAGAACACCTTACATCACCATACGAAACCTTAAACCTCCATAATAAGCCTAATGAATTCGTCTGAGTCATTTGATCATCGTACGTCAACTTAGTACATCTTACGACTCTTTATGCCACATTAGCAACTCAAAAAAAACATTAGTTTAATGTAGGATGCCTCACAGCTCCTAAGAACACCTTACATCACCATACGAAACCTTAAACCTCCATAATAAGCCTAATGAATTCGTCTGAGTCATTTGATTATCGTACGACAACTTAGTACATCTTACGACTCTTCATGCCACATTAGCAACTCGAAAAGAACGTTAGTATGATGTAGGTTGCCTTACACCTCCTAACAACTTCTTACATCACCATACGAAACCTTAAACCTCCATAATAAACCTAATGAATTCGTCCGAGTCATTTGATCATCGTACGATAACTTAGTACATCTTACGACTCTTCATGCCACATTAGCAACTCGAAAAGAACGTTAGTATGATGTTGGATGCCTTACAGCTCCTAAGAACACCTTACATCACCATACGAAACCTTAAACCTCCATAATAAGCCTAATGAATTCGTCTGAGTCATTTGATCATCGTACGTCAACTTAGTACATCTTACGACTCTTTATGCCACATTAGCAACTCAAAAAAAAACATTAGTTTAATGTAGGATGCCTCACAGCTCCTAAGAACACCTTACATCACCATACGAAACCTTAAACCTCCATAATAAGCCTAATGAATTCGTCCGAGTCATTTGATCATCGTACGACAACTTAGTACATCTTACGACTCTTCATGCCACATTAGCAACTCGAAAAGAACGTTAGTATGATGTTGGATGCCTTACAGCTCCTAAGAACACCTTACATCACCATACGAAACCTTAAACCTCCATAATAAGCCTAATGAATTCGTCTGAGTCATTTGATCATCGTACGTCAACTTAGTACATCTTACGACTCTTTATGCCACATTAGCAACTCAAAAAAAACATTAGTTTAATGTAGGATGCCTCACAGCTCCTAAGAACACCTTACATCACCATACGAAACCTTAAACCTCCATAATAAGCCTAATGAATTCGTCTGAGTCATTTGATTATCGTACGACAACTTAGTACATCTTACGACTCTTCATGCCACATTAGCAACTCGAAAAGAACGTTAGTATGATGTAGGTTGCCTTACACCTCCTAACAACTTCTTACATCACCATACGAAACCTTAAACCTCCATAATAAACCTAATGAATTCGTCCGAGTCATTTGATCATCGTACGATAACTTAGTACATCTTACGACTCTTCATGCCACATTAGCAACTCGAAAAGAACGTTAGTATGATGTTGGATGCCTTACAGCTCCTAAGAACACCTTACATCACCATACGAAACCTTAAACCTCCATAATAAGCCTAATGAATTCGTCTGAGTCATTTGATCATCGTACGTCAACTTAGTACATCTTACGACTCTTTATGCCACATTAGCAACTCAAAAAAAACATTAGTTTAATGTAGGATGCCTCACAGCTCCTAAGAACACCTTACATCACCATACGAAACCTTAAACCTCCATAATAAGCCTAATGAATTCGTCTGAGTCATTTGATTATCGTACGACAACTTAGTACATCTTACGACTCTTCATGCCACATTAGCAACTCGAAAAGAACGTTAGTATGATGTAGGTTGCCTTACACCTCCTAACAACTTCTTACATCACCATACGAAACCTTAAACCTCCATAATAAACCTAATGAATTCGTCCGAGTCATTTGATCATCGTACGATAACTTAGTACATCTTACGACTCTTCATGCCACATTAGCAACTCGAAAAGAACGTTAGTATGATGTTGGATGCCTTACAGCTCCTAAGAACACCTTACATCACCATACGAAACCTTAAACCTCCATAATAAGCCTAATGAATTCGTCTGAGTCATTTGATCATCGTACGTCAACTTAGTACATCTTACGACTCTTTATGCCACATTAGCAACTAAAAAAAAAACATTAGTTTAATGTAGGATGCCTCACAGCTCCTAAGAACACCTTACATCACCATACGAAACCTTAAACCTCCATAATAAGCCTAATGAATTCGTCCGAGTCATTTGATCATCGTACGACAACTTAGTACATCTTACGACTCTTCATGCCACATTAGCAACTCGAAAAGAACGTTAGTATGATGTTGGATGCCTTACAGCTCCTAAGAACACCTTACATCACCATACGAAACCTTAAACCTCCATAATAAGCCTAATGAATTCGTCTGAGTCATTTGATCATCGTACGTCAACTTAGTACATCTTACGACTCTTTATGCCACATTAGCAACTCAAAAAAAACATTAGTTTAATGTAGGATGCCTCACAGCTCCTAAGAACACCTTACATCACCATACGAAACCTTAAACCTCCATAATAAGCCTAATGAATTCGTCTGAGTCATTTGATTATCGTACGACAACTTAGTACATCTTACGACTCTTCATGCCACATTAGCAACTCGAAAAGAACGTTAGTATGATGTAGGTTGCCTTACACCTCCTAACAACTTCTTACATCACCATACGAAACCTTAAACCTCCATAATAAACCTAATGAATTCGTCCGAGTCATTTGATCATCGTACGATAACTTAGTACATCTTACGACTCTTCATGCCACATTAGCAACTCGAAAAGAACGTTAGTATGATGTTGGATGCCTTACAGCTCCTAAGAACACCTTACATCACCATACGAAACCTTAAACCTCCATAATAAGCCTAATGAATTCGTCTGAGTCATTTGATCATCGTACGTCAACTTAGTACATCTTACGACTCTTTATGCCACATTAGCAACTCAAAAAAAAACATTAGTTTAATGTAGGATGCCTCACAGCTCCTAAGAACACCTTACATCACCATACGAAACCTTAAACCTCCATAATAAGCCTAATGAATTCGTCCGAGTCATTTGATCATCGTACGACAACTTAGTACATCTTACGACTCTTCATGCCACATTAGCAACTCGAAAAGAACGTTAGTATGATGTTGGATGCCTTACAGCTCCTAAGAACACCTTACATCACCATACGAAACCTTAAACCTCCATAATAAGCCTAATGAATTCGTCTGAGTCATTTGATCATCGTACGTCAACTTAGTACATCTTACGACTCTTTATGCCACATTAGCAACTCAAAAAAAACATTAGTTTAATGTAGGATGCCTCACAGCTCCTAAGAACACCTTACATCACCATACGAAACCTTAAACCTCCATAATAAGCCTAATGAATTCGTCTGAGTCATTTGATTATCGTACGACAACTTAGTACATCTTACGACTCTTCATGCCACATTAGCAACTCGAAAAGAACGTTAGTATGATGTAGGTTGCCTTACACCTCCTAACAACTTCTTACATCACCATACGAAACCTTAAACCTCCATAATAAACCTAATGAATTCGTCCGAGTCATTTGATCATCGTACGATAACTTAGTACATCTTACGACTCTTCATGCCACATTAGCAACTCGAAAAGAACGTTAGTATGATGTTGGATGCCTTACAGCTCCTAAGAACACCTTACATCACCATACGAAACCTTAAACCTCCATAATAAGCCTAATGAATTCGTCTGAGTCATTTGATCATCGTACGTCAACTTAGTACATCTTACGACTCTTTATGCCACATTAGCAACTCAAAAAAAAACATTAGTTTAATGTAGGATGCCTCACAGCTCCTAAGAACACCTTACATCACCATACGAAACCTTAAACCTCCATAATAAGCCTAATGAATTCGTCCGAGTCATTTGATCATCGTACGACAACTTAGTACATCTTACGACTCTTCATGCCACATTAGCAACTCGAAAAGAACGTTAGTATGATGTTGGATGCCTTACAGCTCCTAAGAACACCTTACATCACCATACGAAACCTTAAACCTCCATAATAAGCCTAATGAATTCGTCTGAGTCATTTGATCATCGTACGTCAACTTAGTACATCTTACGACTCTTTATGCCACATTAGCAACTCAAAAAAAACATTAGTTTAATGTAGGATGCCTCACAGCTCCTAAGAACACCTTACATCACCATACGAAACCTTAAACCTCCATAATAAGCCTAATGAATTCGTCTGAGTCATTTGATTATCGTACGACAACTTAGTACATCTTACGACTCTTCATGCCACATTAGCAACTCGAAAAGAACGTTAGTATGATGTAGGTTGCCTTACACCTCCTAACAACTTCTTACATCACCATACGAAACCTTAAACCTCCATAATAAACCTAATGAATTCGTCCGAGTCATTTGATCATCGTACGATAACTTAGTACATCTTACGACTCTTCATGCCACATTAGCAACTCGAAAAGAACGTTAGTATGATGTTGGATGCCTTACAGCTCCTAAGAACACCTTACATCACCATACGAAACCTTAAACCTCCATAATAAGCCTAATGAATTCGTCTGAGTCATTTGATCATCGTACGTCAACTTAGTACATCTTACGACTCTTTATGCCACATTAGCAACTCAAAAAAAACATTAGTTTAATGTAGGATGCCTCACAGCTCCTAAGAACACCTTACATCACCATACGAAACCTTAAACCTCCATAATAAGCCTAATGAATTCGTCCGAGTCATTTGATCATCATACGACAACTTAGTACATCTTACGACTCTTCATGCCACATTAGCAACTCGAAAAGAACGTTAGTATGATGTTGGATGCCTTACAGCTCCTAAGAACACCTTACATCACCGTACGAAACCTTAAACCTCCATAATAAGCCTAATGAATTCGTCTGAGTCATTTGATTATCGTACGACAACTTAGTACATCTTACGACTCTTCATGCCACATTAGCAACTCGAAAAGAACGTTAGTATGATGTAGGTTGCCTTACACCTCCTAACAACTTCTTACATCACCATACGAAACCTTAAACCTCCATAATAAACATAATGAATTCGTCCGAGTCATTTGATTATCGTACGACAACTTAGTACATCTTACGACTCTTCATGCCACATTAGCAACTCGAAAAGAACGTTAGTATGATGTTGGATGCCTTACAGCTCCTAAGAACACCTTACATCACCATACGAAACCTTAAACCTCCATAATAAGCCTAATGAATTCGTCTGAGTCATTTGATCATCGTACGTCAACTTAGTACATCTTACGACTCTTTATGCCACATTAGCAACTCAAAAAAAACATTAGTTTAATGTAGGATGCCTCACAGCTCCTAAGAACACCTTACATCACCATACGAAACCTTAAACCTCCATAATAAGCCTAATGAATTCGTCCGAGTCATTTGATCATCGTACGACAACTTAGTACATCTTACGACTCTTCATGCCACATTAGCAACTCGAAAAGAACGTTAGTATGATGTTGGATGCCTTACAGCTCCTAAGAACACCTTACATCACCATACGAAACCTTAAACCTCCATAATAAGCCTAATGAATTCGTCTGAGTCATTTGATCATCGTACGTCAACTTAGTACATCTTACGACTCTTTATGCCACATTAGCAACTCAAAAAAAACATTAGTTTAATGTAGGATGCCTCACAGCTCCTAAGAACACCTTACATCACCATACGAAACCTTAAACCTCCATAATAAGCCTAATGAATTCGTCTGAGTCATTTGATTATCGTACGACAACTTAGTACATCTTACGACTCTTCATGCCACATTAGCAACTCGAAAAGAACGTTAGTATGATGTAGGTTGCCTTACACCTCCTAACAACTTCTTACATCACCATACGAAACCTTAAACCTCCATAATAAACCTAATGAATTCGTCCGAGTCATTTGATCATCGTACGATAACTTAGTACATCTTACGACTCTTCATGCCACATTAGCAACTCGAAAAGAACGTTAGTATGATGTTGGATGCCTTACAGCTCCTAAGAACACCTTACATCACCATACGAAACCTTAAACCTCCATAATAAGCCTAATGAATTCGTCTGAGTCATTTGATCATCGTACGTCAACTTAGTACATCTTACGACTCTTTATGCCACATTAGCAACTCAAAAAAAACATTAGTTTAATGTAGGATGCCTCACAGCTCCTAAGAACACCTTACATCACCATACGAAACCTTAAACCTCCATAATAAGCCTAATGAATTCGTCCGAGTCATTTGATCATCGTACGACAACTTAGTACATCTTACGACTCTTCATGCCACATTAGCAACTCGAAAAGAACGTTAGTATGATGTTGGATGCCTTACAGCTCCTAAGAACACCTTACATCACCGTACGAAACCTTAAACCTCCATAATAAGCCTAATGAATTCGTCTGAGTCATTTGATTATCGTACGACAACTTAGTACATCTTACGACTCTTCATGCCACATTAGCAACTCGAAAAGAACGTTAGTATGATGTAGGTTGCCTTACACCTCCTAACAACTTCTTACATCACCATACGAAACCTTAAACCTCCATAATAAACATAATGAATTCGTCCGAGTCATTTGATTATCGTACGACAACTTAGTACATCTTACGACTCTTCATGCCACATTAGCAACTCGAAAAGAACGTTAGTATGATGTTGGATGCCTTACAGCTCCTAAGAACACCTTACATCACCATACGAAACCTTAAACCTCCATAATAAGCCTAATGAATTCGTCTGAGTCATTTGATCATCGTACGTCAACTTAGTACATCTTACGACTCTTTATGCCACATTAGCAACTCAAAAAAAAACATTAGTTTAATGTAGGATGCCTCACAGCTCCTAAGAACACCTTACATCACCATACGAAACCTTAAACCTCCATAATAAGCCTAATGAATTCGTCTGAGTCATTTGATTATCGTACGACAACTTAGTACATCTTACGACTCTTCATGCCACATTAGCAACTCGAAAAGAACGTTAGTATGATGTAGGTTGCCTTACACCTCCTAACAACTTCTTACATCACCATACGAAACCTTAAACCTCCATAATAAACCTAATGAATTCGTCCGAGTCATTTGATCATCGTACGATAACTTAGTACATCTTACGACTCTTCATGCCACATTAGCAACTCGAAAAGAACGTTAGTATGATGTTGGATGCCTTACAGCTCCTAAGAACACCTTACATCACCATACGAAACCTTAAACCTCCATAATAAGCCTAATGAATTCGTCTGAGTCATTTGATCATCGTAGGTCAACTTAGTACATCTTACGACTCTTTATGCCACATTAGCAACTCAAAAAAAAACATTAGTTTAATGTAGGATGCCTCACAGCTCCTAAGAACACCTTACATCACCATACGAAACCTTAAACCTCCATAATAAGCCTAATGAATTCGTCCGAGTCATTTGATCATCGTACGACAACTTAGTACATCTTACGACTCTTCATGCCACATTAGCAACTCGAAAAGAACGTTAGTATGATGTAGGTTGCCTTACACCTCCTAACAACTTCTTACATCACCATACGAAACCTTAAACCTCCATAATAAACCTAATGAATTCGTCCGAGTCATTTGATCATCGTACGATAACTTAGTACATCTTACGACTCTTCATGCCACATTAGCAACTCGAAAAGAACGTTAGTATGATGTTGGATGCCTTACAGCTCCTAAGAAAACCTTACATCACCATACGAAACCTTAAACCTCCATAATAAGCCTAATGAATTCGTCTGAGTCATTTGATCATCGTACGTCAACTTAGTACATCTTACGACTCTTTATGCCACATTAGCAACTCAAAAAAAACATTAGTTTAATGTAGGATGCCTCACAGCTCCTAAGAACACCTTACATCACCATACGAAACCTTAAACCTCCATAATAAGCCTAATGAATTCGTCCGAGTCATTTGATCATCGTACGACAACTTAGTACATCTTACGACTCTTCATGCCACATTAGCAACTCGAAAAGAACGTTAGTATGATGTAGGTTGCCTTACACCTCCTAACAACTTCTTACATCACCATACGAAACCTTAAACCTCCATAATAAACCTAATGAATTCGTCCGAGTCATTTGATCATCGTACGATAACTTAGTACATCTTACGACTCTTCATGCCACATTAGCAACTCGAAAAGAACGTTAGTATGATGTTGGATGCCTTACAGCTCCTAAGAACACCTTACATCACCATACGAAACCTTAAACCTCCATAATAAGCCTAATGAATTCGTCTGAGTCATTTGATCATCGTACGTCAACTTAGTACATCTTACGACTCTTTATGCCACATTAGCAACTCAAAAAAAACATTAGTTTAATGTAGGATGCCTCACAGCTCCTAAGAACACCTTACATCACCATACGAAACCTTAAACCTCCATAATAAGCCTAATGAATTCGTCCGAGTCATTTGATCATCGTACGGCAACTTAGTACATCTTACGACTCTTCATGCCACATTAGCAACTCGAAAAGAACGTTAGTATGATGTTGGATGCCTTACAGCTCCTAAGAACACCTTACATCACCATACGAAACCTTAAACCTCCATAATAAGCCTAATGAATTCGTCTGAGTCATTTGATTATCGTACGACAACTTAGTACATCTTACGACTCTTCATGCCACATTAGCAACTCGAAAAGAACGTTAGTATGATGTAGGTTGCCTTACACCTCCTAACAACTTCTTACATCACCATACGAAACCTTAAACCTCCATAATAAACATAATGAATTCGTCCGAGTCATTTGATTATCGTACGACAACTTAGTACATCTTACGACTCTTCATGCCACATTAGCAACTCGAAAAGAACGTTAGTATGATGTTGGATGCCTTACAGCTCCTAAGAACACCTTACATCACCATACGAAACCTTAAACCTCCATAATAAGCCTAATGAATTCGTCTGAGTCATTTGATCATCGTACGTCAACTTAGTACATCTTACGACTCTTTATGCCACATTAGCAACTCAAAAAAAAACATTAGTTTAATGTAGGATGCCTCACAGCTCCTAAGAACACCTTACATTACCATACGAAACCTTAAACCTCCATAATAAGCCTAATGAATTCGTCCGAGTCATTTGATCATCGTACGACAACTTAGTACATCTTACGACTCTTCATGCCACATTAGCAACTCGAAAAGAACGTTAGTATGATGTTGGATGCCTTACAGCTCCTAAGAACACCTTACATCACCATACGAAACCTTAAACCTCCATAATAAGCCTAATGAATTCGTCTGAGTCATTTGATCATCGTACGTCAACTTAGTACATCTTACGACTCTTTATGCCACATTAGCAACTCAAAAAAAACATTAGTTTAATGTAGGATGCCTCACAGCTCCTAAGAACACCTTACATCACCATACGAAACCTTAAACCTCCATAATAAGCCTAATGAATTCGTCTGAGTCATTTGATTATCGTACGACAACTTAGTACATCTTACGACTCTTCATGCCACATTAGCAACTCGAAAAGAACGTTAGTATGATGTAGGTTGCCTTACACCTCCTAACAACTTCTTACATCACCATACGAAACCTTAAACCTCCATAATAAACCTAATGAATTCGTCCGAGTCATTTGATCATCGTACGATAACTTAGTACATCTTACGACTCTTCATGCCACATTAGCAACTCGAAAAGAACGTTAGTATGATGTTGGATGCCTTACAGCTCCTAAGAACACCTTACATCACCATACGAAACCTTAAACCTCCATAATAAGCCTAATGAATTCGTCTGAGTCATTTGATCATCGTACGTCAACTTAGTACATCTTACGACTCTTTATGCCACATTAGCAACTCAAAAAAAAACATTAGTTTAATGTAGGATGCCTCACAGCTCCTAAGAACACCTTACATCACCATACGAAACCTTAAACCTCCATAATAAGCCTAATGAATTCGTCCGAGTCATTTGATCATCGTACGACAACTTAGTACATCTTACGACTCTTCATGCCACATTAGCAACTCGAAAAGAACGTTAGTATGATGTTGGATGCCTTACAGCTCCTAAGAACACCTTACATCACCGTACGAAACCTTAAACCTCCATAATAAGCCTAATGAATTCGTCTGAGTCATTTGATTATCGTACGACAACTTAGTACATCTTACGACTCTTCATGCCACATTAGCAACTCGAAAAGAACGTTAGTATGATGTAGGTTGCCTTACACCTCCTAACAACTTCTTACATCACCATACGAAACCTTAAACCTCCATAATAAACATAATGAATTCGTCCGAGTCATTTGATTATCGTACGACAACTTAGTACATCTTACGACTCTTCATGCCACATTAGCAACTCGAAAAGAACGTTAGTATGATGTTGGATGCCTTACAGCTCCTAAGAACACCTTACATCACCATACGAAACCTTAAACCTCCATAATAAGCCTAATGAATTCGTCTGAGTCATTTGATCATCGTACGTCAACTTAGTACATCTTACGACTCTTTATGCCACATTAGCAACTCAAAAAAAAACATTAGTTTAATGTAGGATGCCTCACAGCTCCTAAGAACACCTTACATCACCATACGAAACCTTAAACCTCCATAATAAGCCTAATGAATTCGTCTGAGTCATTTGATTATCGTACGACAACTTAGTACATCTTACGACTCTTCATGCCACATTAGCAACTCGAAAAGAACGTTAGTATGATGTAGGTTGCCTTACACCTCCTAACAACTTCTTACATCACCATACGAAACCTTAAACCTCCATAATAAACCTAATGAATTCGTCCGAGTCATTTGATCATCGTACGATAACTTAGTACATCTTACGACTCTTCATGCCACATTAGCAACTCGAAAAGAACGTTAGTATGATGTTGGATGCCTTACAGCTCCTAAGAACACCTTACGTCACCATACGAAACCTTAAACCTCCATAATAAGCCTAATGAATTCGTCTGAGTCATTTGATCATCGTACGTCAACTTAGTACATCTTACGACTCTTTATGCCACATTAGCAACTCAAAAAAAAACATTAGTTTAATGTAGGATGCCTCACAGCTCCTAAGAACATCTTACATCACCATACGAAACCTTAAACCTCCATAATAAGCCTAATGAATTCGTCCGAGTCATTTGATCATCGTACGACAACTTAGTACATCTTACGACTCTTCATGCCACATTAGCAACTCGAAAAGAACGTTAGTATGATGTTGGATGCCTTACAGCTCCTAAGAACACCTTACATCACCATACGAAACCTTAAACCTCCATAATAAGCCTAATGAATTCGTCTGAGTCATTTGATCATCGTACGTCAACTTAGTACATCTTACGACTCTTTATGCCACATTAGCAACTCAAAAAAAACATTAGTTTAATGTAGGATGCCTCACAGCTCCTAAGAACACCTTACATCACCATACGAAACCTTAAACCTCCATAATAAGCCTAATGAATTCGTCTGAGTCATTTGATTATCGTACGACAACTTAGTACATCTTACGACTCTTCATGCCACATTAGCAACTCGAAAAGAACGTTAGTATGATGTAGGTTGCCTTACACCTCCTAACAACTTCTTACATCACCATACGAAACCTTAAACCTCCATAATAAACCTAATGAATTCGTCCGAGTCATTTGATCATCGTACGATAACTTAGTACATCTTACGACTCTTCATGCCACATTAGCAACTCGAAAAGAACGTTAGTATGATGTTGGATGCCTTACAGCTCCTAAGAACACCTTACATCACCATACGAAACCTTAAACCTCCATAATAAGCCTAATGAATTCGTCTGAGTCATTTGATCATCGTACGTCAACTTAGTACATCTTACGACTCTTTATGCCACATTAGCAACTCAAAAAAAAACATTAGTTTAATGTAGGATGCCTCACAGCTCCTAAGAACACCTTACATCACCATACGAAACCTTAAACCTCCATAATAAGCCTAATGAATTCGTCCGAGTCATTTGATCATCGTACGACAACTTAGTACATCTTACGACTCTTCATGCCACATTAGCAACTCGAAAAGAACGTTAGTATGATGTTGGATGCCTTACAGCTCCTAAGAACACCTTACATCACCATACGAAACCTTAAACCTCCATAATAAGCCTAATGAATTCGTCTGAGTCATTTGATCATCGTACGTCAACTTAGTACATCTTACGACTCTTTATGCCACATTAGCAACTCAAAAAAAACATTAGTTTAATGTAGGATGCCTCACAGCTCCTAAGAACACCTTACATCACCATACGAAACCTTAAACCTCCATAATAAGCCTAATGAATTTGTCTGAGTCATTTGATTATCGTACGACAACTTAGTACATCTTACGACTCTTCATGCCACATTAGCAACTCGAAAAGAACGTTAGTATGATGTAGGTTGCCTTACACCTCCTAACAACTTCTTACATCACCATACGAAACCTTAAACCTCCATAATAAACCTAATGAATTCGTCCGAGTCATTTGATCATCGTACGATAACTTAGTACATCTTACGACTCTTCATGCCACATTAGCAACTCGAAAAGAACGTTAGTATGATGTTGGATGCCTTACAGCTCCTAAGAACACCTTACATCACCATACGAAACCTTAAACCTCCATAATAAGCCTAATGAATTCGTCTGAGTCATTTGATCATCGTACGTCAACTTAGTACATCTTACGACTCTTTATGCCACATTAGCAACTCAAAAAAAAACATTAGTTTAATGTAGGATGCCTCACAGCTCCTAAGAACACCTTACATCACCATACGAAACCTTAAACCTCCATAATAAGCCTAATGAATTCGTCCGAGTCATTTGATCATCGTACGACAACTTAGTACATCTTACGACTCTTCATGCCACATTAGCAACTCGAAAAGAACGTTAGTATGATGTTGGATGCCTTACAGCTCCTAAGAACACCTTACATCACCATACGAAACCTTAAACCTCCATAATAAGCCTAATGAATTCGTCTGAGTCATTTGATCATCGTACGTCAACTTAGTACATCTTACGACTCTTTATGCCACATTAGCAACTCAAAAAAAACATTAGTTTAATGTAGGATGCCTCACAGCTCCTAAGAACACCTTACATCACCATACGAAACCTTAAACCTCCATAATAAGCCTAATGAATTCGTCTGAGTCATTTGATTATCGTACGACAACTTAGTACATCTTACGACTCTTCATGCCACATTAGCAACTCGAAAAGAACGTTAGTATGATGTAGGTTGCCTTACACCTCCTAACAACTTCTTACATCACCATACGAAACCTTAAACCTCCATAATAAACCTAATGAATTCGTCCGAGTCATTTGATCATCGTACGATAACTTAGTACATCTTACGACTCTTCATGCCACATTAGCAACTCGAAAAGAACGTTAGTATGATGTTGGATGCCTTACAGCTCCTAAGAACACCTTACATCACCATACGAAACCTTAAACCTCCATAATAAGCCTAATGAATTCGTCTGAGTCATTTGATCATCGTACGTCAACTTAGTACATCTTACGACTCTTTATGCCACATTAGCAACTCAAAAAAAAACATTAGTTTAATGTAGGATGCCTCACAGCTCCTAAGAACACCTTACATCACCATACGAAACCTTAAACCTCCATAATAAGCCTAATGAATTCGTCCGAGTCATTTGATCATCGTACGACAACTTAGTACATCTTACGACTCTTCATGCCACATTAGCAACTCGAAAAGAACGTTAGTATGATGTTGGATGCCTTACAGCTCCTAAGAACACCTTACATCACCATACGAAACCTTAAACCTCCATAATAAGCCTAATGAATTCGTCTGAGTCATTTGATCATCGTACGTCAACTTAGTACATCTTACGACTCTTTATGCCACATTAGCAACTCAAAAAAAACATTACTTTAATGTAGGATGCCTCACAGCTCCTAAGAACACCTTACATCACCATACGAAACCTTAAACCTCCATAATAAGCCTAATGAATTCGTCTGAGTCATTTGATTATCGTACGACAACTTAGTACATCTTACGACTCTTCATGCCACATTAGCAACTCGAAAAGAACGTTAGTATGATGTAGGTTGCCTTACACCTCCTAACAACTTCTTACATCACCATACGAAACCTTAAACCTCCATAATAAACCTAATGAATTCGTCCGAGTCATTTGATCATCGTACGATAACTTAGTACATCTTACGACTCTTCATGCCACATTAGCAACTCGAAAAGAACGTTAGTATGATGTTGGATGCCTTACAGCTCCTAAGAACACCTTACATCACCATACGAAACCTTAAACCTCCATAATAAGCCTAATGAATTCGTCTGAGTCATTTGATCATCGTACGTAAACTTAGTACATCTTACGACTCTTTATGCCACATTAGCAACTCAAAAAAAACATTAGTTTAATGTAGGATGCCTCACAGCTCCTAAGAACACCTTACATCACCATACGAAACCTTAAACCTCCATAATAAGCCTAATGAATTCGTCCGAGTCATTTGATCATCGTACGACAACTTAGTACATCTTACGACTCTTCATGCCACATTAGCAACTCGAAAAGAACGTTAGTATGATGTTGGATGCCTTACAGCTCCTAAGAACACCTTACATCACCGTACGAAACCTTAAACCTCCATAATAAGCCTAATGAATTCGTCCGAGTCATTTGATTATCGTACGACAACTTAGTACATCTTACGACTCTTCATGCCACATTAGCAACTCGAAAAGAACGTTAGTATGATGTAGGTTGCCTTACACCTCCTAACAACTTCTTACATCACCATACGAAACCTTAAACCTCCATAATAAACATAATGAATTCGTCCGAGTCATTTGATTATCGTACGACAACTTAGTACATCTTACGACTCTTCATGCCACATTAGCAACTCAAAAAAAAAACATTAGTTTAATGTAGGATGCCTCACAGCTCCTAAGAACACCTTACATCACCATACGAAACCTTAAACCTCCATAATAAGCCTAATGAATTCGTCTGAGTCATTTGATTATCGTACGACAACTTAGTACATCTTACGACTCTTCATGCCACATTAGCAACTCGAAAAGAACGTTAGTATGATGTTGGATGCCTTACAGCTCCTAAGAACACCTTACATCACCATACGAAACCTTAAACCTCCATAATAAGCCTAATGAATTCGTCTGAGTCATTTGATCATCGTACGTCAACTTAGTACATCTTACGACTCTTTATGCCACATTAGCAACTCAAAAAAAAACATTAGTTTAATGTAGGATGCCTCACAGCTCCTAAGAACACCTTACATCACCATACGAAACCTTAAACCTCCATAATAAGCCTAATGAATTCGTCTGAGTCATTTGATTATCGTACGACAACTTAGTACATCTTACGACTCTTCATGCCACATTAGCAACTCGAAAAGAACGTTAGTATGATGTAGGTTGCCTTACACCTCCTAACAACTTCTTACATCACCATACGAAACCTTAAACCTCCATAATAAACCTAATGAATTCGTCCGAGTCATTTGATCATCGTACGATAACTTAGTACATCTTACGACTCTTCATGCCACATTAGCAACTCGAAAAGAACGTTAGTATGATGTTGGATGCCTTACAGCTCCTAAGAACACCTTACATCACCATACGAAACCTTAAACCTCCATAATAAGCCTAATGAATTCGTCTGAGTCATTTGATCATCGTACGTCAACTTAGTACATCTTACGACTCTTTATGCCACATTAGCAACTCAAAAAAAAACATTAGTTTAATGTAGGATGCCTCACAGCTCCTAAGAACACCTTACATCACCATACGAAACCTTAAACCTCCATAATAAGCCTAATGAATTCGTCCGAGTCATTTGATCATCGTACGACAACTTAGTACATCTTACGACTCTTCATGCCACATTAGCAACTCGAAAAGAACGTTAGTATGATGTTGGATGCCTTACAGCTCCTAAGAACACCTTACATCACCATATGAAACCTTAAACCTCCATAATAAGCCTAATGAATTCGTCTGAGTCATTTGATCATCGTACGTCAACTTAGTACATCTTACGACTCTTTATGCCACATTAGCAACTCAAAAAAAACATTAGTTTAATGTAGGATGCCTCACAGCTCCTAAGAACACCTTACATCACCATACGAAACCTTAAACCTCCATAATAAGCCTAATGAATTCGTCTGAGTCATTTGATTATCGTACGACAACTTAGTACATCTTACGACTCTTCATGCCACATTAGCAACTCGAAAAGAACGTTAGTATGATGTAGGTTGCCTTACACCTCCTAACAACTTCTTACATCACCATACGAAACATTAAACCTCCATAATAAACCTAATGAATTCGTCCGAGTCATTTGATCATCGTACGATAACTTAGTACATCTTACGACTCTTCATGCCACATTAGCAACTCGAAAAGAACGTTAGTATGATGTTGGATGCCTTACAGCTCCTAAGAACACCTTACATCACCATACGAAACCTTAAACCTCCATAATAAGCCTAATGAATTCGTCTGAGTCATTTGATCATCGTACGTCAACTTAGTACATCTTACGACTCTTTATGCCACATTAGCAACTCAAAAAAAAACATTAGTTTAATGTAGGATGCCTCACAGCTCCTAAGAACACCTTACATCACCATACGAAACCTTAAACCTCCATAATAAGCCTAATGAATTCGTCCGAGTCATTTGATCATCGTACGACAACTTAGTACATCTTACGACTCTTCATGCCACATTAGCAACTCGAAAAGAACGTTAGTATGATGTTGGATGCCTAACAGCTCTTAAGAACACCTTACATCACCATACGAAACCTTAAACCTCCATAATAAGCCTAATGAATTCGTCTGAGTCATTTGATCATCGTACGTCAACTTAGTACATCTTACGACTCTTTATGCCACATTAGCAACTCAAAAAAAACATTAGTTTAATGTAGGATGCCTCACAGCTCCTAAGAACACCTTACATCACCATACGAAACCTTAAACCTCCATAATAAGCCTAATGAATTCGTCTGAGTCATTTGATTATCGTACGACAACTTAGTTCATCTTACGACTCTTCATGCCACATTAGCAACTCGAAAAGAACGTTAGTATGATGTAGGTTGCCTTACACCTCCTAACAACTTCTTACATCACCATACGAAACCTTAAACCTCCATAATAAACCTAATGAATTCGTCCGAGTCATTTGATCATCGTACGATAACTTAGTACATCTTACGACTCTTCATGCCACATTAGCAACTCGAAAAGAACGTTAGTATGATGTTGGATGCCTTACAGCTCCTAAGAACACCTTACATCACCATACGAAACCTTAAACCTCCATAATAAGCCTAATGAATTCGTCTGAGTCATTTGATCATCGTACGTCAACTTAGTACATCTTACGACTCTTTATGCCACATTAGCAACTCAAAAAAAAACATTAGTTTAATGTAGGATGCCTCACAGCTCCTAAGAACACCTTACATCACCATACGAAACCTTAAACCTCCATAATAAGCCTAATGAATTCGTCCGAGTCATTTGATCATCGTACGACAACTTAGTACATCTTACGACTCTTCATGCCACATTAGCAACTCGAAAAGAACGTTAGTATGATGTTGGATGCCTTACAGCTCCTAAGAACACCTTACATCACCATACGAAACCTTAAACCTCCATAATAAGCCTAATGAATTCGTCTGAGTCATTTGATCATCGTACGTCAACTTAGTACATCTTACGACTCTTTATGCCACATTAGCAACTCAAAAAAAACATTAGTTTAATGTAGGATGCCTCACAGCTCCTAAGAACACCTTACATCACCATACGAAACCTTAAACCTCCATAATAAGCCTAATGAATTCGTCTGAGTCATTTGATTATCGTACGACAACTTAGTACATCTTACGACTCTTCATGCCACATTAGCAACTCGAAAAGAACGTTAGTATGATGTAGGTTGCCTTACACCTCCTAACAACTTCTTACATCACCATACGAAACCTTAAACCTCCATAATAAACCTAATGAATTCGTCCGAGTCATTTGATCATCGTACGATAACTTAGTACATCTTACGACTCTTCATGCCACATTAGCAACTCGAAAAGAACGTTAGTATGATGTTGGATGCCTTACAGCTCCTAAGAACACCTTACATCACCATACGAAACCTTAAACCTCCATAATAAGCCTAATGAATTCGTCTGAGTCATTTGATCATCGTACGTCAACTTAGTACATCTTACGACTCTTTATGCCACATTAGCAACTCAAAAAAAACATTAGTTTAATGTAGGATGCCTCACAGCTCCTAAGAACACCTTACATCACCATACGAAACCTTAAACCTCCATAATAAGCCTAATGAATTCGTCCGAGTCATTTGATCATCGTACGACAACTTAGTACATCTTACGACTCTTCATGCCACATTAGCAACTCGAAAAGAACGTTAGTATGATGTTGGATGCCTTACAGCTCCTAAGAACACCTTACATCACCGTACGAAACCTTAAACCTCCATAATAAGCCTAATGAATTCGTCCGAGTCATTTGATTATCGTACGACAACTTAGTACATCTTACGACTCTTCATGCCACATTAGCAACTCGAAAAGAACGTTAGTATGATGTAGGTTGCCTTACACCTCCTAACAACTTCTTACATCACCATACGAAACCTTAAACCTCCATAATAAACATAATGAATTCGTCCGAGTCATTTGATTATCGTACGACAACTTAGTACATCTTACGACTCTTCATGCCACATTAGCAACTCAAAAAAAAACATTAGTTTAATGTAGGATGCCTCACAGCTCCTAAGAACACCTTACATCACCATACGAAACCTTAAACCTCCATAATAAGCCTAATGAATTCGTCTGAGTCATTTGATTATCGTACGACAACTTAGTACATCTTACGACTCTTCATGCCACATTAGCAACTCGAAAAGAACGTTAGTATGATGTTGGATGCCTTACAGCTCCTAAGAACACCTTACATCACCATACGAAACCTTAAACCTCCATAATAAGCCTAATGAATTCGTCTGAGTCATTTGATCATCGTACGTCAACTTAGTACATCTTACGACTCTTTATGCCACATTAGCAACTCAAAAAAAAACATTAGTTTAATGTAGGATGCCTCACAGCTCCTAAGAACACCTTACATCACCATACGAAACCTTAAACCTCCATAATAAGCCTAATGAATTCGTCTGAGTCATTTGATTATCGTACGACAACTTAGTACATCTTACGACTCTTCATGCCACATTAGCAACTCGAAAAGAACGTTAGTATGATGTAGGTTGCCTTACACCTCCTAACAACTTCTTACATCACCATACGAAACCTTAAACCTCCATAATAAACCTAATGAATTCGTCCGAGTCATTTGATCATCGTACGATAACTTAGTACATCTTACGACTCTTCATGCCACATTAGCAACTCGAAAAGAACGTTAGTATGATGTTGGATGCCTTACAGCTCCTAAGAACACCTTACATCACCATACGAAACCTTAAACCTCCATAATAAGCCTAATGAATTCGTCTGAGTCATTTGATCATCGTACGTCAACTTAGTACATCTTACGACTCTTTATGCCACATTAGCAACTCAAAAAAAAACATTAGTTTAATGTAGGATGCCTCACAGCTCCTAAGAACACCTTACATCACCATACGAAACCTTAAACCTCCATAATAAGCCTAATGAATTCGTCCGAGTCATTTGATCATCGTACGACAACTTAGTACATCTTACGACTCTTCATGCCACATTAGCAACTCGAAAAGAACGTTAGTATGATGTTGGATGCCTTACAGCTCCTAAGAACACCTTACATCACCATATGAAACCTTAAACCTCCATAATAAGCCTAATGAATTCGTCTGAGTCATTTGATCATCGTACGTCAACTTAGTACATCTTACGACTCTTTATGCCACATTAGCAACTCAAAAAAAACATTAGTTTAATGTAGGATGCCTCACAGCTCCTAAGAACACCTTACATCACCATACGAAACCTTAAACCTCCATAATAAGCCTAATGAATTCGTCTGAGTCATTTGATTATCGTACGACAACTTAGTACATCTTACGACTCTTCATGCCACATTAGCAACTCGAAAAGAACGTTAGTATGATGTAGGTTGCCTTACACCTCCTAACAACTTCTTACATCACCATACGAAACCTTAAACCTCCATAATAAACCTAATGAATTCGTCCGAGTCATTTGATCATCGTACGATAACTTAGTACATCTTACGACTCTTCATGCCACATTAGCAACTCGAAAAGAACGTTAGTATGATGTTGGATGCCTTACAGCTCCTAAGAACACCTTACATCACCATACGAAACCTTAAACCTCCATAATAAGCCTAATGAATTCGTCTGAGTCATTTGATCATCGTACGTCAACTTAGTACATCTTACGACTCTTTATGCCACATTAGCAACTCAAAAAAAAACATTAGTTTAATGTAGGATGCCTCACAGCTCCTAAGAACACCTTACATCACCATACGAAACCTTAAACCTCCATAATAAGCCTAATGAATTCGTCCGAGTCATTTGATCATCGTACGACAACTTAGTACATCTTACGACTCTTCATGCCACATTAGCAACTCGAAAAGAACGTTAGTATGATGTTGGATGCCTAACAGCTCCTAAGAACACCTTACATCACCATACGAAACCTTAAACCTCCATAATAAGCCTAATGAATTCGTCTGAGTCATTTGATCATCGTACGTCAACTTAGTACATCTTACGACTCTTTATGCCACATTAGCAACTCAAAAAAAACATTAGTTTAATGTAGGATGCCTCACAGCTCCTAAGAACACCTTACATCACCATACGAAACCTTAAACCTCCATAATAAGCCTAATGAATTCGTCTGAGTCATTTGATTATCGTACGACAACTTAGTACATCTTACGACTCTTCATGCCACATTAGCAACTCGAAAAGAACGTTAGTATGATGTAGGTTGCCTTACACCTCCTAACAACTTCTTACATCACCATACGAAACCTTAAACCTCCATAATAAGCCTAATGAATTCGTCTGAGTCATTTGATCATCGTACGTCAACTTAGTACATCTTACGACTCTTTATGCCACATTAGCAACTCAAAAAAAACATTAGTTTAATGTAGGATGCCTCACAGCTCCTAAGAACACCTTACATCACCATACGAAACCTTAAACCTCCATAATAAGCCTAATGAATTCGTCTGAGTCATTTGATTATCGTACGACAACTTAGTACATCTTACGACTCTTCATGCCACATTAGCAACTCGAAAAGAACGTTAGTATGATGTAGGTTGCCTTACACCTCCTAACAACTTCTTACATCACCATACGAAACCTTAAACCTCCATAATAAACATAATGAATTCGTCCGAGTCATTTGATTATCGTACGACAACTTAGTACATCTTACGACTCTTCATGCCACATTAGCAACTCGAAAAGAACGTTAGTATGATGTTGGATGCCTTACAGCTCCTAAGAACACCTTACATCACCATACGAAACCTTAAACCTCCATAATAAGCCTAATGAATTCGTCTGAGTCATTTGATCATCGTACGTCAACTTAGTACATCTTACGACTCTTTATGCCACATTAGCAACTCAAAAAAAACATTAGTTTAATGTAGGATGCCTCACAGCTCCTAAGAACACCTTACATCACCATACGAAACCTTAAACCTCCATAATAAGCCTAATGAATTCGTCTGAGTCATTTGATTATCGTACGACAACTTAGTACATCTTACGACTCTTCATGCCACATTAGCAACTCGAAAAGAACGTTAGTATGATGTAGGTTGCCTTACACCTCCTAACAACTTCTTACATCACCATACGAAACCTTAAACCTCCATAATAAACCTAATGAATTCGTCCGAGTCATTTGATCATCGTACGATAACTTAGTACATCTTACGACTCTTCATGCCACATTAGCAACTCGAAAAGAACGTTAGTATGATGTTGGATGCCTTACAGCTCCTAAGAACACCTTACATCACCATACGAAACCTTAAACCTCCATAATAAGCCTAATGAATTCGTCTGAGTCATTTGATCATCGTACGTCAACTTAGTACATCTTACGACTCTTTATGCCACATTAGCAACTCAAAAAAAAACATTAGTTTAATGTAGGATGCCTCACAGCTCCTAAGAACACCTTACATCACCATACGAAACCTTAAACCTCCATAATAAGCCTAATGAATTCGTCCGAGTCATTTGATCATCGTACGACAACTTAGTACATCTTACGACTCTTCATGCCACATTAGCAACTCGAAAAGAACGTTAGTATGATGTTGGATGCCTAACAGCTCCTAAGAACACCTTACATCACCATACGAAACCTTAAACCTCCATAATAAGCCTAATGAATTCGTCTGAGTCATTTGATCATCGTACGTCAACTTAGTACATCTTACGACTCTTTATGCCACATTAGCAACTCAAAAAAAACATTAGTTTAATGTAGGATGCCTCACAGCTCCTAAGAACACCTTACATCACCATACGAAACCTTAAACCTCCATAATAAGCCTAATGAATTCGTCTGAGTCATTTGATTATCGTACGACAACTTAGTACATCTTACGACTCTTCATGCCACATTAGCAACTCGAAAAGAACGTTAGTATGATGTAGGTTGCCTTACACCTCCTAACAACTTCTTACATCACCATACGAAACCTTAAACCTCCATAATAAGCCTAATGAATTCGTCTGAGTCATTTGATCATCGTACGTCAACTTAGTACATCTTACGACTCTTTATGCCACATTAGCAACTCAAAAAAAACATTAGTTTAATGTAGGATGCCTCACAGCTCCTAAGAACACCTTACATCACCATACGAAACCTTAAACCTCCATAATAAGCCTAATGAATTCGTCTGAGTCATTTGATTATCGTACGACAACTTAGTACATCTTACGACTCTTCATGCCACATTAGCAACTCGAAAAGAACGTTAGTATGATGTAGGTTGCCTTACACCTCCTAACAACTTCTTACATCACCATACGAAACCTTAAACCTCCATAATAAACATAATGAATTCGTCCGAGTCATTTGATTATCGTACGACAACTTAGTACATCTTACGACTCTTCATGCCACATTAGCAACTCGAAAAGAACGTTAGTATGATGTTGGATGCCTTACAGCTCCTAAGAACACCTTACATCACCATACGAAACCTTAAACCTCCATAATAAGCCTAATGAATTCGTCTGAGTCATTTGATCATCGTACGTCAACTTAGTACATCTTACGACTCTTTATGCCACATTAGCAACTCAAAAAAAACATTAGTTTAATGTAGGATGCCTCACAGCTCCTAAGAACACCTTACATCACCATACGAAACCTTAAACCTCCATAATAAGCCTAATGAATTCGTCTGAGTCATTTGATTATCGTACGACAACTTAGTACATCTTACGACTCTTCATGCCACATTAGCAACTCGAAAAGAACGTTAGTATGATGTAGGTTGCCTTACACCTCCTAACAACTTCTTACATCACCATACGAAACCTTAAACCTCCATAATAAACCTAATGAATTCGTCCGAGTCATTTGATCATCGTACGATAACTTAGTACATCTTACGACTCTTCATGCCACATTAGCAACTCGAAAAGAACGTTAGTATGATGTTGGATGCCTTACAGCTCCTAAGAACACCTTACATCACCATACGAAACCTTAAACCTCCATAATAAGCCTAATGAATTCGTCTGAGTCATTTGATCATCGTACGTCAACTTAGTACATCTTACGACTCTTTATGCCACATTAGCAACTCAAAAAAAAACATTAGTTTAATGTAGGATGCCTCACAGCTCCTAAGAACACCTTACATCACCATACGAAACCTTAAACCTCCATAATAAGCCTAATGAATTCGTCCGAGTCATTTGATCATCGTACGACAACTTAGTACATCTTACGACTCTTCATGCCACATTAGCAACTCGAAAAGAACGTTAGTATGATGTTGGATGCCTAACAGCTCCTAAGAACACCTTACATCACCATACGAAACCTTAAACCTCCATAATAAGCCTAATGAATTCGTCTGAGTCATTTGATCATCGTACGTCAACTTAGTACATCTTACGACTCTTTATGCCACATTAGCAACTCAAAAAAAACATTAGTTTAATGTAGGATGCCTCACAGCTCCTAAGAACACCTTACATCACCATACGAAACCTTAAACCTCCATAATAAGCCTAATGAATTCGTCTGAGTCATTTGATTATCGTACGACAACTTAGTACATCTTACGACTCTTCATGCCACATTAGCAACTCGAAAAGAACGTTAGTATGATGTTGGATGCCTTACAGCTCCTAAGAACACCTTACATCACCATACGAAACCTTAAACCTCCATAATAAGTCTAATGAATTCGTTTGAGTCATTTGATCATCGTACGTCAACTTAGTACATCTTACGACTCTTTATGCCACATTAGCAACTCAAAAAAAAACATTAGTTTAATGTAGGATGCCTCACAGCTCCTAAGAACACCTTACATCACCATACGAAACCTTAAACCTCCATAATAAGCCTAATGAATTCGTCCGAGTCATTTGATCATCGTACGACAACTTAGTACATCTTACGACTCTTCATGCCACATTAGCAACTCGAAAAGAACGTTAGTATGATGTTGGATGCCTTACAGCTCCTAAGAACACCTTACATCACCATACGAAACCTTAAACCTCCATAATAAGCCTAATGAATTCGTCTGAGTCATTTGATCATCGTACGTCAACTTAGTACATCTTACGACTCTTTATGCCACATTAGCAACTCAAAAAAAACATTAGTTTAATGTAGGATGCCTCACAGCTCCTAAGAACACCTTACATCACCATACGAAACCTTAAACCTCCATAATAAGCCTAATGAATTCGTCTGAGTCATTTGATTATCGTACGACAACTTAGTACATCTTACGACTCTTCATGCCACATTAGCAACTCGAAAAGAACGTTAGTATGATGTAGGTTGCCTTACACCTCCTAACAACTTCTTACATCACCATACGAAACCTTAAACCTCCATAATAAACCTAATGAATTCGTCCGAGTCATTTGATCATCGTACGATAACTTAGTACATCTTACGACTCTTCATGCCACATTAGCAACTCGAAAAGAACGTTAGTATGATGTTGGATGCCTTACAGCTCCTAAGAACACCTTACATCACCATACGAAACCTTAAACCTCCATAATAAGCCTAATGAATTCGTCTGAGTCATTTGATCATCGTACGTCAACTTAGTACATCTTACGACTCTTTATGCCACATTAGCAACTCAAAAAAAACATTAGTTTAATGTAGGATGCCTCACAGCTCCTAAGAACACCTTACATCACCATACGAAACCTTAAACCTCCATAATAAGCCTAATGAATTCGTCCGAGTCATTTGATCATCGTACGACAACTTAGTACATCTTACGACTCTTCATGCCACATTAGCAACTCGAAAAGAACGTTAGTATGATGTAGGTTGCCTTACACCTCCTAACAACTTCTTACATCACCATACGAAACCTTAAACCTCCATAATAAACCTAATGAATTCGTCCGAGTCATTTGATCATCGTACGATAACTTAGTACATCTTACGACTCTTCATGCCACATTAGCAACTCGAAAAGAACGTTAGTATGATGTTGGATGCCTTACAGCTCCTAAGAACACCTTACATCACCATACGAAACCTTAAACCTCCATAATAAGCCTAATGAATTCGTCTGAGTCATTTGATCATCGTACGTCAACTTAGTACATCTTACGACTCTTTATGCCACATTAGCAACTCAAAAAAAACATTAGTTTAATGTAGGATGCCTCACAGCTCCTAAGAACACCTTACATCACCATACGAAACCTTAAACCTCCATAATAAGCCTAATGAATTCGTCCGAGTCATTTGATCATCGTACGGCAACTTAGTACATCTTACGACTCTTCATGCCACATTAGCAACTCGAAAAGAACGTTAGTATGATGTTGGATGCCTTACAGCTCCTAAGAACACCTTACATCACCATACGAAACCTTAAACCTCCATAATAAGCCTAATGAATTCGTCTGAGTCATTTGATCATCGTACGTCAACTTAGTACATCTTACGACTCTTTATGCCACATTAGCAACTCAAAAAAAAACATTAGTTTAATGTAGGATGCCTCACAGCTCCTAAGAACACCTTACATCACCATACGAAACCTTAAACCTCCCTAATAAGCCTAATGAATTCGTCCGAGTCATTTGATCATCGTACGACAACTTAGTACATCTTACGACTCTTCATGCCACATTAGCAACTCGAAAAGAACGTTAGTATGATGTTGGATGCCTTACAGCTCCTAAGAACACCTTACATCACCATACGAAACCTTAAACCTCCATAATAAGCCTAATGAATTTGTCTGAGTCATTTGATCATCGTACGTCAACTTAGTACATCTTACGACTCTTTATGCCACATTAGCAACTCAAAAAAAACATTAGTTTAATGTAGGATGCCTCACAGCTCCTAAGAACACCTTACATCACCATACGAAACGTTAAACCTCCATAATAAGCCTAATGAATTCGTCTGAGTCATTTGATTATCGTACGACAACTTAGTACATCTTACGACTCTTCATGCCACATTAGCAACTCGAAAAGAACGTTAGTATGATGTAGGTTGCCTTACACCTCCTAACAACTTCTTACATCACCATACGAAACCTTAAACCTCCATAATAAACCTAATGAATTCGTCCGAGTCATTTGATCATCGTACGATAACTTAGTACATCTTACGACTCTTCATGCCACATTAGCAACTCGAAAAGAACGTTAGTATGATGTTGGATGCCTTACAGCTCCTAAGAACACCTTACATCACCATACGAAACCTTAAACCTCCATAATAAGCCTAATGAATTCGTCTGAGTCATTTGATCATCGTACGTCAACTTAGTACATCTTACGACTCTTTATGCCACATTAGCAACTAAAAAAAAACATTAGTTTAATGTAGGATGCCTCACAGCTCCTAAGAACACCTTACATCACCATACGAAACCTTAAACCTCCATAATAAGCCTAATGAATTCGTCCGAGTCATTTGATCATCGTACGACAACTTAGTACATCTTACGACTCTTCATGCCACATTAGCAACTCGAAAAGAACGTTAGTATGATGTTGGATGCCTTACAGCTCCTAAGAATACCTTACATCACCGTACGAAACCTTAAACCTCCATAATAAGCCTAATGAATTCGTCTGAGTCATTTGATTATCGTACGACAACTTAGTACATCTTACGACTCTTCATGCCACATTAGCAACTCGAAAAGAACGTTAGTATGGTGTAGGTTGCCTTACACCTCCTAACAACTTCTTACATCACCATACGAAACCTTAAACCTCCATAATAAACATAATGAATTCGTCCGAGTCATTTGATTATCGTACGACAACTTAGTACATCTTACGACTCTTCATGCCACATTAGCAACTCGAAAAGAACGTTAGTATGATGTTGGATGCCTTACAGCTCCTAAGAACACCTTACATCACCATACGAAACCTTAAACCTCCATAATAAGCCTAATGAATTCGTCTGAGTCATTTGATCATCGTACGTCAACTTAGTACATCTTACGACTCTTTATGCCACATTAGCAACTCAAAAAAAAACATTAGTTTAATTTAGGATGCCTCACAGCTCCTAAGAACACCTTACATCACCATACGAAACCTTAAACCTCCATAATAAGCCTAATGAATTCGTCTGAGTCATTTGATTATCGTACGACAACTTAGTACATCTTACGACTCTTCATGCCACATTAGCAACTCGAAAAGAACGTTAGTATGATGTAGGTTGCCTTACACCTCCTAACAACTTCTTACATCACCATACGAAACCTTAAACCTCCATAATAAACCTAATGAATTCGTCCGAGTCATTTGATCATCGTACGATAACTTAGTACATCTTACGAATCTTCATGCCACATTAGCAACTCGAAAAGAACGTTAGTATGATGTTGGATGCCTTACAGCTCCTAAGAACACCTTACATCACCATACGAAACCTTAAACCTCCATAATAAGCCTAATGAATTCGTCTGAGTCATTTGATCATCGTACGTCAACTTAGTACATCTTACGACTCTTTATGCCACATTAGCAACTCAAAAAAAACATTAGTTTAATGTAGGATGCCTCACAGCTCCTAAGAACACCTTACATCACCATACGAAACCTTAAACCTCCATAATAAGCCTAATGAATTCGTCCGAGTCATTTGATCATCGTACGGCAACTTAGTACATCTTACGACTCTTCATGCCACATTAGCAACTCGAAAAGAACGTTAGTATGATGTTGGATGCCTTACAGCTCCTAAGAACACCTTACATCACCATACGAAACCTTAAACCTCCATAATAAGCCTAATGAATTCGTCTGAGTCATTTGATTATCGTACGACAACTTAGTACATCTTACGACTCTTCATGCCACATTAGCAACTCGAAAAGAACGTTAGTATGATGTAGGTTGCCTTACACCTCCTAACAACTTCTTACATCACCATACGAAACCTTAAACCTCCATAATAAACATAATGAATTCGTCCGAGTCATTTGATTATCGTACGACAACTTAGTACATCTTACGACTCTTCATGCCACATTAGCAACTCGAAAAGAACGTTAGTATGATGTTGGATGCCTTACAGCTCCTAAGAATACCTTACATCACCGTACGAAACCTTAAACCTCCATAATAAGCCTAATGAATTCGTCTGAGTCATTTGATTATCGTACGACAACTTAGTACATCTTACGACTCTTCATGCCACATTAGCAACTCGAAAAGAACGTTAGTATGATGTAGGTTGCCTTACACCTCCTAACAACTTCTTACATCACCATACGAAACCTTAAACCTCCATAATAAACCTAATGAATTCGTCCGAGTCATTTGATCATCGTACGATAACTTAGTACATCTTACGACTCTTCATGCCACATTAGCAACTCGAAAAGAACGTTAGTATGATGTTGGATGCCTTACAGCTCCTAAGAACACCTTACATCACCATACGAAACCTTAAACCTCCATAATAAGCCTAATGAATTCGTCTGAGTCATTTGATCATCGTACGTCAACTTAGTACATCTTACGACTCTTTATGCCACATTAGCAACTCAAAAAAAACATTAGTTTAATGTAGGATGCCTCACAGCTCCTAAGAACACCTTACATCACCATACGAAACCTTAAACCTCCATAATAAGCCTAATGAATTCGTCCGAGTCATTTGATCATCGTACGACAACTTAGTACATCTTACGACTCTTCATGCCACATTAGCAACTCGAAAAGAACGTTAGTATGATGTAGGTTGCCTTACACCTCCTAACAACTTCTTACATCACCATACGAAACCTTAAACCTCCATAATAAACCTAATGAATTCGTCCGAGTCATTTGATCATCGTACGATAACTTAGTACATCTTACGACTCTTCATGCCACATTAGCAACTCGAAAAGAACGTTAGTATGATGTTGGATGCCTTACAGCTCCTAAGAACACCTTACATCACCATACGAAACCTTAAACCTCCATAATAAGCCTAATGAATTCGTCTGAGTCATTTGATCATCGTACGTCAACTTAGTACATCTTACGACTCTTTATGCCACATTAGCAACTCAAAAAAAACATTAGTTTAATGTAGGATGCCTCACAGCTCCTAAGAACACCTTACACCACCATACGAAACCTTAAACCTCCATAATAAGCCTAATGAATTCGTCCGAGTCATTTGATCATCGTACGGCAACTTAGTACATCTTACGACTCTTCATGCCACATTAGCAACTCGAAAAGAACGTTAGTATGATGTTGGATGCCTTACAGCTCCTAAGAACACCTTACATCACCATACGAAACCTTAAACCTCCATAATAAGCCTAATGAATTCGTCTGAGTCATTTGATTATCGTACGACAACTTAGTACATCTTACGACTCTTCATGCCACATTAGCAACTCGAAAAGAACGTTAGTATGATGTAGGTTGCCTTACACCTCCTAACAACTTCTTACATCACCATACGAAACCTTAAACCTCCATAATAAACATAATGAATTCGTCCGAGTCATTTGATTATCGTACGACAACTTAGTACATCTTACGACTCTTCATGCCACATTAGCAACTCGAAAAGAACGTTAGTATGATGTTGGATGCCTTACAGCTCCTAAGAACACCTTACATCACCATACGAAACCTTAAACCTCCATAATAAGCCTAATGAATTCGTCTGAGTCATTTGATCATCGTACGTCAACTTAGTACATCTTACGACTCTTTATGCCACATTAGCAACTCAAAAAAAAACATTAGTTTAATGTAGGATGCCTCACAGCTCCTAAGAACACCTTACATCACCATACGAAACCTTAAACCTCCCTAATAAGCCTAATGAATTCGTCCGAGTCATTTGATCATCGTACGACAACTTAGTACATCTTACGACTCTTCATGCCACATTAGCAACTCGAAAAGAACGTTAGTATGATGTTGGATGCCTTACAGCTCCTAAGAACACCTTACATCACCATACGAAACCTTAAACCTCCATAATAAGCCTAATGAATTTGTCTGAGTCATTTGATCATCGTACGTCAACTTAGTACATCTTACGACTCTTTATGCCACATTAGCAACTCAAAAAAAACATTAGTTTAATGTAGGATGCCTCACAGCTCCTAAGAACACCTTACATCACCATACGAAACCTTAAACCTCCATAATAAGCCTAATGAATTCGTCTGAGTCATTTGATTATCGTACGACAACTTAGTACATCTTACGACTCTTCATGCCACATTAGCAACTCGAAAAGAACGTTAGTATGATGTAGGTTGCCTTACACCTCCTAACAACTTCTTACATCACCATACGAAACCTTAAACCTCCATAATAAACCTAATGAATTCGTCCGAGTCATTTGATCATCGTACGATAACTTAGTACATCTTACGACTCTTCATGCCACATTAGCAACTCGAAAAGAACGTTAGTATGATGTTGGATGCCTTACAGCTCCTAAGAACACCTTACATCACCATACGAAACCTTAAACCTCCATAATAAGCCTAATGAATTCGTCTGAGTCATTTGATCATCGTACGTCAACTTAGTACATCTTACGACTCTTTATGCCACATTAGCAACTCAAAAAAAACATTAGTTTAATGTAGGATGCCTCACAGCTCCTAAGAACACCTTACATCACCATACGAAACCTTAAACCTCCATAATAAGCCTAATGAATTCGTCCGAGTCATTTGATCATCGTACGACAACTTAGTACATCTTACGACTCTTCATGCCACATTAGCAACTCGAAAAGAACGTTAGTATGATGTTGGATGCCTTACAGCTCCTAAGAATACCTTACATCACCGTACGAAACCTTAAACCTCCATAATAAGCCTAATGAATTCGTCTGAGTCATTTGATTATCGTACGACAACTTAGTACATCTTACGACTCTTCATGCCACATTAGCAACTCGAAAAGAACGTTAGTATGGTGTAGGTTGCCTTACACCTCCTAACAACTTCTTACATCACCATACGAAACCTTAAACCTCCATAATAAACATAATGAATTCGTCCGAGTCATTTGATTATCGTACGACAACTTAGTACATCTTACGACTCTTCATGCCACATTAGCAACTCGAAAAGAACGTTAGTATGATGTTGGATGCCTTACAGCTCCTAAGAACACCTTACATCACCATACGAAACCTTAAACCTCCATAATAAGCCTAATGAATTCGTCTGAGTCATTTGATCATCGTACGTCAACTTAGTACATCTTACGACTCTTTATGCCACATTAGCAACTCAAAAAAAAACATTAGTTTAATTTAGGATGCCTCACAGCTCCTAAGAACACCTTACATCACCATACGAAACCTTAAACCTCCATAATAAGCCTAATGAATTCGTCTGAGTCATTTGATTATCGTACGACAACTTAGTACATCTTACGACTCTTCATGCCACATTAGCAACTCGAAAAGAACGTTAGTATGATGTAGGTTGCCTTACACCTCCTAACAACTTCTTACATCACCATACGAAACCTTAAACCTCCATAATAAACCTAATGAATTCGTCCGAGTCATTTGATCATCGTACGATAACTTAGTACATCTTACGAATCTTCATGCCACATTAGCAACTCGAAAAGAACGTTAGTATGATGTTGGATGCCTTACAGCTCCTAAGAACACCTTACATCACCATACGAAACCTTAAACCTCCATAATAAGCCTAATGAATTCGTCTGAGTCATTTGATCATCGTACGTCAACTTAGTACATCTTACGACTCTTTATGCCACATTAGCAACTCAAAAAAAACATTAGTTTAATGTAGGATGCCTCACAGCTCCTAAGAACACCTTACATCACCATACGAAACCTTAAACCTCCATAATAAGCCTAATGAATTCGTCCGAGTCATTTGATCATCGTACGACAACTTAGTACATCTTACGACTCTTCATGCCACATTAGCAACTCGAAAAGAACGTTAGTATGATGTTGGATGCCTTACAGCTCCTAAGAACACCTTACATCACCATACGAAACCTTAAACCTCCATAATAAGCCTAATGAATTCGTCTGAGTCATTTGATTATCGTACGACAACTTAGTACATCTTACGACTCTTTATGCCACATTAGCAACTCGAAAAGAACGTTAGTATGATGTTGGATGCCTTACAGCTCCTAAGAACACCTTACATCACCATACGAAACCTTAAACCTCCATAATAAGCCTAATGAATTCGTCTGAGTCATTTGATCATCGTACGTCAACTTAGTACATCTTACGACTCTTTATGCCACATTAGCAACTCAAAAAAAACATTAGTTTAATGTAGGATGCCTCACAGCTCCTAAGAACACCTTACATCACCATACGAAACCTTAAACCTCCATAATAAGCCTAATGAATTCGTCTGAGTCATTTGATTATCGTACGACAACTTAGTACATCTTACGACTCTTCATGCCACATTAGCAACTCGAAAAGATTGTTAGTATGATGTAGGTTGCCTTACACCTCCTAACAACTTCTTACATCACCATACGAAACCTTAAACCTACATAATAAACATAATGAATTCGTCCGAGTCATTTGATTATCGTACGACAACTTAGTACATCTTACGACTCTTCATGCCACATTAGCAACTCGAAAAGAACGTTAGTATGATGTTGGATGCCTTACAGCTCCTAAGAACACCTTACATCACCATACGAAACCTTAAACCTCCATAATAAGCCTAATGAATTCGTCTGAGTCATTTGATCATCGTACATCAACTTAGTACATCTTACGACTCTTTATGCCACATTAGCAACTCAAAAAAAACATTAGTTTAATGTAGGATGCCTCACAGCTCCTAAGAACACCTTACATCACCATACGAAACCTTAAACCTCCATAATAAGCCTAATGAATTCGTCCGAGTCATTTGATCATCGTACGACAACTTAGTACATCTTACGACTCTTCATGCCACATTAGCAACTCGAAAAGAACGTTAGTATGATGTTGGATGCCTTACAGCTCCTAAGAACACCTTACATCACCATACGAAACCTTAAACCTCCATAATAAGCCTAATGAATTCGTCTGAGTCATTTGATTATCGTACGACAACTTAGTACATCTTACGACTCTTCATGCCACATTAGCAACTCGAAAAGAACGTTAGTATGATGTAGGTTGCCTTACACCTCCTAACAACTTCTTACATCACCATACGAAACCTTAAACCTCCATAATAAACATAATGAATTCGTCCGAGTCATTTGATTATCGTACGACAACTTAGTACATCTTACGACTCTTCATGCCACATTAGCAACTCGAAAAGAACGTTAGTATGATGTTGGATGCCTTACAGCTCCTAAGAACACCTTACATCACCATACGAAACCTTAAACCTCCATAATAAGCCTAATGAATTCGTCTGAGTCATTTGATCATCGTACATCAACTTAGTACATCTTACGACTCTTTATGCCACATTAGCAACTCAAAAAAAACATTAGTTTAATGTAGGATGCCTCACAGCTCCTAAGAACACCTTACATCACCATAGGAAACCTTAAACCTCCATAATAAGCCTAATGAATTCGTCCGAGTCATTTGATCATCGTACGACAACTTAGTACATCTTACGACTCTTCATGCCACATTAGCAACTCGAAAAGAACGTTAGTATGATGTTGGATGCCTTACAGCTCCTAAGAACACCTTACATCACCATACGAAACCTTAAACCTCCATAATAAGCCTAATGAATTCGTCTGAGTCATTTGATTATCGTACGACAACTTAGTACATCTTACGACTCTTCATGCCACATTAGCAACTCGAAAAGAACGTTAGTATGATGTAGGTTGCCTTACACCTCCTAACAACTTCTTACATCACCATACGAAACCTTAAACCTCCATAATAGACATAATGAATTCGTCCGAGTCATTTGATTATCGTACGACAACTTAGTACATCTTACGACTCTTCATGCCACATTAGCAACTCGAAAAGAACGTTAGTATGATGTTGGATGCCTTACAGCTCCTAAGAACACCTTACATCACCATACGAAACCTTAAACCTCCATAATAAGCCTAATGAATTCGTCTGAGTCATTTGATCATCGTACGTCAACTTAGTACATCTTACGACTCTTTATGCCACATTAGCAACTCAAAAAAAAACATTAGTTTAATGTAGGATGCCTCACAGCTCCTAAGAACACCTTACATCACCATACGAAACCTTAAACCTCCATAATAAGCCTAATGAATTCGTCCGAGTCATTTGATCATCGTACGACAACTTAGTACATCTTACGACTCTTCATGCCACATTAGCAACTCGAAAAGAACGTTAGTATGATGTTGGATGCCTTACAGCTCCTAAGAACACCTTACATCACCATACGAAACCTTAAACCTCCATAATAAGCCTAATGAATTCGTCTGAGTCATTTGATCATCGTACGTCAACTTAGTACATCTTACGACTCTTTATGCCACATTAGCAACTCAAAAAAAACATTAGTTTAATGTAGGATGCCTCACAGCTCCTAAGAACACCTTACATCACCATACGAAACCTTAAACCTCCATAATAAGCCTAATGAATTCGTCTGAGTCATTTGATTATCGTACGACAACTTAGTACATCTTACGACTCTTCATGCCACATTAGCAACTCGAAAAGAACGTTAGTATGATGTAGGTTGCCTTACACCTCCTAACAACTTCTTACATCACCATACGAAACCTTAAACCTCCATAATAAACCTAATGAATTCGTCCGATTCATTTGATCATCGTACGATAACTTAGTACATCTTACGACTCTTCATGCCACATTAGCAACTCGAAAAGAACGTTAGTATGATGTTGGATGCCTTACAGCTCCTAAGAACACCTTACATCACCATACGAAACCTTAAACCTCCATAATAAGCCTAATGAATTCGTCTGAGTCATTTGATCATCGTACGTCAACTTAGTACATCTTACGACTCTTTATGCCACATTAGCAACTCAAAAAAAACATTAGTTTAATGTAGGATGCCTCACAGCTCCTAAGAACACCTTACATCACCATACGAAACCTTAAACCTCCATAATAAGCCTAATGAATTCGTCCGAGTCATTTGATCATCGTACGACAACTTAGTACATCTTACGACTCTTCATGCCACATTAGCAACTCGAAAAGAACGTTAGTATGATGTTGGATGCCTTACAGCTCCTAAGAACACCTTACATCACCGTACGAAACCTTAAACCTCCATAATAAGCCTAATGAATTCGTCTGAGTCATTTGATTATCGTACGACAACTTAGTACATCTTACGACTCTTCATGCCACATTAGCAACTCGAAAAGAACGTTAGTATGATGTAGGTTGCCTTACACCTCCTAACAACTTCTTACATCACCATACGAAACCTTAAACCTCCATAATAAACATAATGAATTCGTCCGAGTCATTTGATTATCGTACGACAACTTAGTACATCTTACGACTCTTCATGCCACATTAGCAACTCGAAAAGAACGTTAGTATGATGTTGGATGCCTTACAGCTCCTAAGAACACCTTACATCACCATACGAAACCTTAAACCTCCATAATAAGCCTAATGAATTCGTCTGAGTCATTTGATCATCGTACGTCAACTTAGTACATCTTACGACTCTTTATGCCACATTAGCAACTCAAAAAAAAACATTAGTTTAATGTAGGATGCCTCACAGCTCCTAAGAACACCTTACATCACCATACGAAACCTTAAACCTCCATAATAAGCCTAATGAATTCGTCTGAGTAATTTGATTATCGTACGACAACTTAGTACATCTTACGACTCTTCATGCCACATTAGCAACTCGAAAAGAACGTTAGTATGATGTAGGTTGCCTAACACCTCCTAACAACTTCTTACATCACCATACGAAACCTTAAACCTCCATAATAAACCTAATGAATTCGTCCGAGTCATTTGATCATCGTACGATAACTTAGTACATCTTACGACTCTTCATGCCACATTAGCAACTCGAAAAGAACGTTAGTATGATGTTGGATGCCTTACAGCTCCTAAGAACACCTTACATCACCATACGAAACCTTAAACCTCCATAATAAGCCTAATGAATTCGTCTGAGTCATTTGATCATCGTACGTCAACTTAGTACATCTTACGACTCTTTATGCCAAATTAGCAACTCAAAAAAAAACATTAGTTTAATGTAGGATGCCTCACAGCTCATAAGAACACCTTACATCACCATACGAAACCTTAAACCTCCATAATAAGCCTAATGAATTCGTCCGAGTCATTTGATCATCGTACGACAACTTAGTACATCTTACGACTCTTCATGCCACATTAGCAACTCGAAAAGAACGTTAGTATGATGTTGGATGCCTTACAGCTCCTAAGAACACCTTACATCACCATACGAAACCTTAAACCTCCATAATAAGCCTAATGAATTCGTCTGAGTCATTTGATTATCGTACGACAACTTAGTACATCTTACGACTCTTCATGCCACATTAGCAACTCTAAAAGATTGTTAGTATGATGTAGGTTGCCTTACACCTCCTAACAACTTCTTACATCACCATACGAAACCTTAAACCTACATAATAAACATAATGAATTCGTCCGAGTCATTTGATTATCGTACGACAACTTAGTACATCTTACGACTCTTCATGCCACATTAGCAACTCGAAAAGAACGTTAGTATGATGTTGGATGCCTTACAGCTCCTAAGAACACCTTACATCACCATACGAAACCTTAAACCTCCATAATAAGCCTAATGAATTCGTCTGAGTCATTTGATCATCGTACATCAACTTAGTACATCTTACGACTCTTTATGCCACATTAGCAACTCAAAAAAAACATTAGTTTAATGTAGGATGCCTCACAGCTCCTAAGAACACCTTACATCACCATACGAAACCTTAAACCTCCATAATAAGCCTAATGAATTCGTCCGAGTCATTTGATCATCGTACGACAACTTAGTACATCTTACGACTCTTCATGCCACATTAGCAACTCGAAAAGAACGTTAGTATGATGTTGGATGCCTTACAGCTCCTAAGAACACCTTACATCACCGTACGAAACCTTAAACCTCCATAATAAGCCTAATGAATTCGTCTGAGTCATTTGATTATCGTACGACAACTTAGTACATCTTACGACTCTTCATGCCACATTAGCAACTCGAAAAGAACGTTAGTATGATGTAGGTTGCCTTACACCTCCTAACAACTTCTTACATCACCATACGAAACCTTAAACCTCCATAATAAACATAATGAATTCGTCCGAGTCATTTGATTATCGTACGACAACTTAGTACATCTTACGACTCTTCATGCCACATTAGCAACTCGAAAAGAACGTTAGTATGATGTTGGATGCCTTACAGCTCCTAAGAACACCTTACATCACCATACGAAACCTTAAACCTCCATAATAAGCCTAATGAATTCGTCTGAGTCATTTGATCATCGTACGTCAACTTAGTACATCTTACGACTCTTTATGCCACATTAGCAACTCAAAAAAAAACATTAGTTTAATGTAGGATGCCTCACAGCTCCTAAGAACACCTTACATCACCATACGAAACCTTAAACCTCCATAATAAGCCTAATGAATTCGTCTGAGTAATTTGATTATCGTACGACAACTTAGTACATCTTACGACTCTTCATGCCACATTAGCAACTCGAAAAGAACGTTAGTATGATGTAGGTTGCCTAACACCTCCTAACAACTTCTTACATCACCATACGAAACCTTAAACCTCCATAATAAACCTAATGAATTCGTCCGAGTCATTTGATCATCGTACGATAACTTAGTACATCTTACGACTCTTCATGCCACATTAGCAACTCGAAAAGAACGTTAGTATGATGTTGGATGCCTTACAGCTCCTAAGAACACCTTACATCACCATACGAAACCTTAAACCTCCATAATAAGCCTAATGAATTCGTCTGAGTCATTTGATCATCGTACGTCAACTTAGTACATCTTACGACTCTTTATGCCAAATTAGCAACTCAAAAAAAAACATTAGTTTAATGTAGGATGCCTCACAGCTCCTAAGAACACCTTACATCACCATACGAAACCTTAAACCTCCATAATAAGCCTAATGAATTCGTCCGAGTCATTTGATCATCGTACGACAACTTAGTACATCTTACGACTCTTCATGCCACATTAGCAACTCGAAAAGAACGTTAGTATGATGTTGGATGCCTTACAGCTCCTAAGAACACCTTACATCACCATACGAAACCTTAAACCTCCATAATAAGCCTAATGAATTCGTCTGAGTCATTTGATTATCGTACGACAACTTAGTACATCTTACGACTCTTCATGCCACATTAGCAACTCTAAAAGATTGTTAGTATGATGTAGGTTGCCTTACACCTCCTAACAACTTCTTACATCACCATACGAAACCTTAAACCTACATAATAAACATAATGAATTCGTCCGAGTCATTTGATTATCGTACGACAACTTAGTACATCTTACGACTCTTCATGCCACATTAGCAACTCGAAAAGAACGTTAGTATGATGTTGGATGCCTTACAGCTCCTAAGAACACCTTACATCACCATACGAAACCTTAAACCTCCATAATAAGCCTAATGAATTCGTCTGAGTCATTTGATCATCGTACATCAACTTAGTACATCTTACGACTCTTTATGCCACATTAGCAACTCAAAAAAAACATTAGTTTAATGTAGGATGCCTCACAGCTCCTAAGAACACCTTACATCACCATACGAAACCTTAAACCTCCATAATAAGCCTAATGAATTCGTCCGAGTCATTTGATCATCGTACGACAACTTAGTACATCTTACGACTCTTCATGCCACATTAGCAACTCGAAAAGAACGTTAGTATGATGTTGGATGCCTTACAGCTCCTAAGAACACCTTACATCACCATACGAAACCTTAAACCTCCATAATAAGCCTAATGAATTCGTCTGAGTCATTTGATCATCGTACGTCAACTTAGTACATCTTACGACTCTTTATGCCACATTAGCAACTCAAAAAAAACATTAGTTTAATGTAGGATGCCTCACAGCTCCTAAGAACACCTTACATCACCATACGAAACCTTAAACCTCCATAATAAGCCTAATGAATTCGTCCGAGTCATTTGATCATCGTACGACAACTTAGTACATCTTACGACTCTTCATGCCACATTAGCAACTCGAAAAGAACGTTAGTATGATGTTGGATGCCTTACAGCTCCTAAGAACACCTTACATCACCGTACGAAACCTTAAACCTCCATAATAAGCCTAATGAATTCGTCTGAGTCATTTGATTATCGTACGACAACTTAGTACATCTTACGACTCTTCATGCCACATTAGCAACTCGAAAAGAACGTTAGTATGATGTAGGTTGCCTTACACCTCCTAACAACTTCTTACATCACCATACGAAACCTTAAACCTCCATAATAAACATAATGAATTCGTCCGAGTCATTTGATTATCGTACGACAACTTAGTACATCTTACGACTCTTCATGCCACATTAGCAACTCGAAAAGAACGTTAGTATGATGTTGGATGCCTTACAGCTCCTAAGAACACCTTACATCACCATACGAAACCTTAAACCTCCATAATAAGCCTAATGAATTCGTCTGAGTCATTTGATCATCGTACGTCAACTTAGTACATCTTACGACTCTTTATGCCACATTAGCAACTCAAAAAAATCATTAGTTTAATGTAGGATGCCTCACAGCTCCTAAGAACACCTTACATCACCATACGAAACCTTAAACCTCCATAATAAGCCTAATGAATTCGTCCGAGTCATTTGATCATCGTACGACAACTTAGTACATCTTACGACTCTTCATGCCACATTAGCAACTCGAAAAGAACGTTAGTATGATGTTGGATGCCTTACAGCTCCTAAGAACACCTTACATCACCATACGAAACCTTAAACCTCCATAATAAGCCTAATGAATTCGTCTGAGTCATTTGATTATTGTACGACAACTTAGTACATCTTACGACTCTTCATGCCACATTAGCAACTCGAAAAGAACGTTAGTATGATGTTGGATGCCTTACAGCTCCTAAGAACACCTTACATCACCATACGAAACCTTAAACCTCCATAATAAGCCTAATGAATTCGTCTGAGTCATTTGATTATCGTACGACAACTTAGTACATCTTACGACTCTTCATGCCACATTAGCAACTCGAAAAGAACGTTAGTATGATGTTGGATGCCTTACACCTCCTAACAACTTCTTACATCACCATACGAAACCTTAAACCTCCATAATAAACATAATGAATTCGTCCGAGTCATTTGATTATCGTACGACAACTTAGTACATCTTACGACTCTTCATGCCACATTAGCAACTCGAAAAGAACGTTAGTATGATGTTGGATGCCTTACAGCTCCTAAGAACACCTTACATCACCATACGAAACCTTAAACCTCCATAATAAGCCTAATGAATTCGTCTGAGTCATTTGATCATCGTACGTCAACTTAGTACATCTTACGACTCTTTATGCCACATTAGCAACTCAAAAAAAAACATTAGTTTAATGTAGGATGCCTCACAGCTCCTAAGAACACCTTACATCACCATACGAAACCTTAAACCTCCATAATAAGCCTAATGAATTCGTCCGAGTCATTTGATCATCGTACGACAACTTAGTACATCTTACGACTCTTCATGCCACATTAGCAACTCGAAAAGAACGTTAGTATGATGTAGGTTGCCTAACACCTCCTAACAACTTCTTACATCACCATACGAAACCTTAAACCTCCATAATAAACCTAATGAATTCGTCCGAGTCATTTGATCATCGTACGATAACTTAGTACATCTTACGACTCTTCATGCCACATTAGCAACTCGAAAAGAACGTTAGTATGATGTTGGATGCCTTACAGCTCCTAAGAACACCTTACATCACCATACGAAACCTTAAACCTCCATAATAAGCCTAATGAATTCGTCTGAGTCATTTGATCATCGTACGTCAACTTAGTACATCTTACGACTCTTTATGCCACATTAGCAACTCAAAAAAAACATTAGTTTAATGTAGGATGCCTCACAGCTCCTAAGAACACCTTACATCACCATACGAAACCTTAAACCTCCATAATAAGCCTAATGAATTCGTCCGAGTCATTTGATCATCGTACGACAACTTAGTACATCTTACGACTCTTCATGCCACATTAGCAACTCGAAAAGAACGTTAGTATGATGTAGGTTGCCTAACACCTCCTAACAACTTCTTACATCACCATACGAAACCTTAAACCTCCATAATAAACCTAATGAATTCGTCCGAGTCATTTGATCATCGTACGATAACTTAGTACATCTTACGACTCTTCATGCCACATTAGCAACTCGAAAAGAACGTTAGTATGATGTTGGATGCCTTACAGCTCCTAAGAACACCTTACATCACCATACGAAACCTTAAACCTCCATAATAAGCCTAATGAATTCGTCTGAGTCATTTGATCATCGTACGTCAACTTAGTACATCTTACGACTCTTTATGCCACATTAGCAACTCAAAAAAAACATTAGTTTAATGTAGGATGCCTCACAGCTCCTAAGAACACCTTACATCACCATACGAAACCTTAAACCTCCATAATAAGCCTAATGAATTCGTCCGAGTCATTTGATCATCGTACGACAACTTAGTACATCTTACGACTCTTCATGCCACATTAGCAACTCGAAAAGAACGTTAGTATGATGTTGGATGCCTTACAGCTCCTAAGAACACCTTACATCACCGTACGAAACCTTAAACCTCCGTAATAAGCCTAATGAATTCGTCTGAGTCATTTGATTATCGTACGACAACTTAGTACATCTTACGACTCTTCATGCCACATTAGCAACTCGAAAAGATTGTTAGTATGATGTAGGTTGCCTTACACCTCCTAACAACTTCTTACATCACCATACGAAACCTTAAACCTACATAATAAACATAATGAATTCGTCCGAGTCATTTGATTATCGTACGACAACTTAGTACATCTTACGACTCTTCATGCCACATTAGCAACTCGAAAAGAACGTTAGTATGATGTTGGATGCCTTACAGCTCCTAAGAACACCTTACATCACCATACGAAACCTTAAACCTCCATAATAAGCCTAATGAATTCGTCTGAGTCATTTGATCATCGTACGTCAACTTAGTACATCTTACGACTCTTTATGCCACATTAGCAACTCAAAAAAAAACATTAGTTTAATGTAGGATGCCTCACAGCTCCTAAGAACACCTTACATCACCATACGAAACCTTAAACCTCCATAATAAGCCTAATGAATTCGTCTGAGTCATTTGATTATCGTACGACAACTTAGTACATCTTACGACTCTTCATGCCACATTAGCAACTCGAAAAGAACGTTAGTATGATGTTGGATGCCTTACAGCTCCTAAGAACACCTTACATCACCATACGAAACCTTAAACCTCCATAATAAACCTAATGAATTCGTCTGAGTCATTTGATCATCGTACGATAACTTAGTACATCTTACGACTCTTCATGCCACATTAGCAACTCGAAAAGAACGTTAGTATGATGTAGGTTGCCTTACACCTCCTAACAACTTCTTACATCACCATACGAAACCTTAAACCTCCATAATAAACATAATGAATTCGTCCGAGTCATTTGATTATCGTACGACAACTTAGTACATCTTACGACTCTTCATGCCACATTAGCAACTCGAAAAGAACGTTAGTATGATGTTGGATGCCTTACAGCTCCTAAGAACACCTTACATCACCATACGAAACCTTAAACCTCCATAATAAGCCTAATGAATTCGTCTGAGTCATTTGATCATCGTACATCAACTTAGTACATCTTACGACTCTTCATGCCACATTAGCAACTCGAAAAGAACGTTAGTATGATGTTGGATGCCTTACAGCTCCTAAGAACACCTTACATCACCATACGAAACCTTAAACCTCCATAATAAGCCTAATGAATTCGTCTGAGTCATTTGATTATCGTACGACAACTTAGTACATCTTACGACTCTTCATGCCACATTAGCAACTCGAAAAGATTGTTAGTATGATGTAGGTTGCCTTACACCTCCTAACAACTTCTTACATCACCATACGAAACCTTAAACCTCCATAATAAACATAATGAATTCGTCCGAGTCATTTGATTATCGTACGACAACTTAGTACATCTTACGACTCTTCATGCCACATTAGCAACTCGAAAAGAACGTTAGTATGATGTTGGATGCCTTACAGCTCCTAAGAACACCTTACATCACCATACGAAACCTTAAACCTCCATAATAAGCCTAATGAATTCGTCTGAGTCATTTGATCATCGTACATCAACTTAGTACATCTTACGACTCTTCATGCCACATTAGCAACTCGAAAAGAACGTTAGTATGATGTTGGATGCCTTACAGCTCCTAAGAACACCTTACATCACCATACGAAACCTTAAACCTCCATAATAAGCCTAATGAATTCGTCTGAGTCATTTGATTATCGTACGACAACTTAGTACATCTTACGACTCTTCATGCCACATTAGCAACTCGAAAAGATTGTTAGTATGATGTAGGTTGCCTTACACCTCCTAACAACTTCTTACATCACCATACGAAACCTTAAACCTACATAATAAACATAATGAATTCGTCCGAGTCATTTGATTATCGTACGACAACTTAGTACATCTTACGACTCTTCATGCCACATTAGCAACTCGAAAAGAACGTTAGTATGATGTTGGATGCCTTACAGCTCCTAAGAACACCTTACATCACCATACGAAACCTTAAACCTCCATAATAAGCTTAATGAATTCGTCTGAGTCATTTGATCATCGTACATCAACTTAGTACATCTTACGACTCTTCATGCCACATTAGCAACTCAAAAAAAACATTAGTTTAATGTAGGATGCCTCACAGCTCCTAAGAACACCTTACATCACCATACGAAACCTTAAACCTCCATAATAAGCCTAATGAATTCGTCCGAGTCATTTGATCATCGTACGACAACTTAGTACATCTTACGACTCTTCATGCCACATTAGCAACTCGAAAAGAACGTTAGTATGATGTTGGATGCCTTACAGCTCCTAAGAACACCTTACATCACCATACGAAACCTTAAACCTCCATAATAAGCCTAATGAATTCGTCTGAGTCATTTGATTATCGTACGACAACTTAGTACATCTTACGACTCTTCATGCCACATTAGCAACTCGAAAAGAACGTTAGTATGATGTAGGTTGCCTTACACCTCCTAACAACTTCTTACATCACCATACGAAACCTTAAACCTCCATAATAAACATAATGAATTCGTCCGAGTCATTTGATTATCGTACGACAACTTAGTACATCTTACGACTCTTCATGCCACATTAGCAACTCGAAAAGAACGTTAGTATGATGTTGGATGCCTTACAGCTCCTAAGAACACCTTACATCACCATACGAAACCTTAAACCTCCATAATAAGCCTAATGAATTCGTCTGAGTCATTTGATCATCGTACATCAACTTAGTACATCTTACGACTCTTTATGCCACATTAGCAACTCAAAAAAATCATTAGTTTAATGTAGGATGCCTCACAGCTCCTAAGAACACCTTACATCACCATACGAAACCTTAAACCTCCATAATAAGCCTAATGAATTCGTCCGAGTCATTTGATCATCGTACGACAACTTAGTACATCTTACGACTCTTCATGCCACATTAGCAACTCGAAAAGAACGTTAGTATGATGTTGGATGCCTTACAGCTCCTAAGAACACCTTACATCACCATACGAAACCTTAAACCTCCATAATAAGCCTAATGAATTCGTCTGAGTCATTTGATTATCGTACGACAACTTAGTACATCTTACGACTCTTAATGCCACATTAGCAACTCGAAAAGAACGTTAGTATGATGTTGGATGCCTTACAGCTCCTAAGAACACCTTACATCACCATACGAAACCTTAAACCTCCATAATAAGCCTAATGAATTCGTCTGAGTCATTTGATTATCGTACGACAACTTAGTACATCTTACGACTCTTCATGCCACATTAGCAACTCGAAAAGATTGTTAGTATGATGTAGGTTGCCTTACACCTCCTAACAACTTCTTACATCACCATATGAAACCTTAAACCTACATAATAAACATAATGAATTCGTCCGAGTCATTTGATTATCGTACGACAACTTAGTACATCTTACGACTCTTCATGCCACATTAGCAACTCGAAAAGAACGTTAGTATGATGTTGGATGCCTTACAGCTCCTAAGAACACCTTACATCACCATACGAAACCTTAAACCTCCATAATAAGCCTAATGAATTCGTCTGAGTCATTTGATCATCGTACATCAACTTAGTACATCTTACGACTCTTTATGCCACATTAGCAACTCAAAAAAAACATTAGTTTAATGTAGGATGCCTCACAGCTCCTAAGAACACCTTACATCACCATACGAAACCTTAAACCTCCATAATAAGCCTAATGAATTCGTCCGAGTCATTTGATCATCGTACGACAACTTAGTACATCTTACGACTCTTCATGCCACATTAGCAACTCGAAAAGAACGTTAGTATGATGTTGGATGCCTTACAGCTCCTAAGAACACCTTACATCACCATACGAAACCTTAAACCTCCATAATAAGCCTAATGAATTCGTCTGAGTCATTTGATTATCGTACGACAACTTAGTACATCTTACGACTCTTCATGCCACATTAGCAACTCGAAAAGAACGTTAGTATGATGTAGGTTGCCTTACACCTCCTAACAACTTCTTACATCACCATACGAAACCTTAAACCTCCATAATAAACATAATGAATTCGTCCGAGTCATTTGATTATCGTACGACAACTTAGTACATCTTACGACTCTTCATGCCACATTAGCAACTCGAAAAGAACGTTAGTATGATGTTGGATGCCTTACAGCTCCTAAGAACACCTTACATCACCATACGAAACCTTAAACCTCCATAATAAGCCTAATGAATTCGTCTGAGTCATTTGATCATCGTACATCAACTTAGTACATCTTACGACTCTTTATGCCACATTAGCAACTCAAAAAAAACATTAGTTTAATGTAGGATGCCTCACAGCTCCTAAGAACACCTTACATCACCATACGAAACCTTAAACCTCCATAATAAGCCTAATGAATTCGTCCGAGTCATTTGATCATCGTACGACAACTTAGTACATCTTACGACTCTTCATGCCACATTAGCAACTCGAAAAGAACGTTAGTATGATGTTGGATGCCTTACAGCTCCTAAGAACACCTTACATCACCATACGAAACCTTAAACCTCCATAATAAGCCTAATGAATTCGTCTGAGTCATTTGATTATCGTACGACAACTTAGTACATCTTACGACTCTTCATGCCACATTAGCAACTCGAAAAGAACGTTAGTATGATGTAGGTTGCCTTACACCTCCTAACAACTTCTTACATCACCATACGAAACCTTAAACCTCCATAATAGACATAATGAATTCGTCCGAGTCATTTGATTATCGTACGACAACTTAGTACATCTTACGACTCTTCATGCCACATTAGCAACTCGAAAAGAACGTTAGTATGATGTTGGATGCCTTACAGCTCCTAAGAACACCTTACATCACCATACGAAACCTTAAACCTCCATAATAAGCCTAATGAATTCGTCTGAGTCATTTGATCATCGTACGTCAACTTAGTACATCTTACGACTCTTTATGCCACATTAGCAACTCAAAAAAAAACATTAGTTTAATGTAGGATGCCTCACAGCTCCTAAGAACACCTTACATCACCATACGAAACCTTAAACCTCCATAATAAGCCTAATGAATTCGTCCGAGTCATTTGATCATCGTACGACAACTTAGTACATCTTACGACTCTTCATGCCACATTAGCAACTCGAAAAGAACGTTAGTATGATGTTGGATGCCTTACAGCTCCTAAGAACACCTTACATCACCATACGAAACCTTAAACCTCCATAATAAGCCTAATGAATTCGTCTGAGTCATTTGATCATCGTACGTCAACTTAGTACATCTTACGACTCTTTATGCCACATTAGCAACTCAAAAAAAAACATTAGTTTAATGTAGGATGCCTCACAGCTCCTAAGAACACCTTACATCACCATACGAAACCTTAAACCTCCATAATAAGCCTAATGAATTCGTCTGAGTCATTTGATTATCGTACGACAACTTAGTACATCTTACGACTCTTCATGCCACATTAGCAACTCGAAAAGAACGTTAGTATGATGTAGGTTGCCTAACACCTCCTAAAAACTTCTTACATCACCATACGAAACCTTAAACCTCCATAATAAACCTAATGAATTCGTCCGAGTCATTTGATCATCGTACGATAACTTAGTACATCTTACGACTCTTCATGCCACATTAGCAACTCGAAAAGAACTTTAGTATGATGTTGGATGCCTTACAGCTCCTAAGAACACCTTACATCACCATACGAAACCTTAAACCTCCATAATAAGCCTAATGAATTCGTCCGAGTCATTTGATCATCGTACGACAACTTAGTACATCTTACGACTCTTCATGCCACATTAGCAACTCGAAAAGAACGTTAGTATGATGTTGGATGCCTTACAGCTCCTAAGAACACCTTACATCACCATACGAAACCTTAAACCTCCATAATAAGCCTAATGAATTCGTCTGAGTCATTTGATTATCGTACGACAACTTAGTACATCTTACGACTCTTCATGCCACATTAGCAACTCGAAAAGATTGTTAGTATGATGTAGGTTGCCTTACACCTCCTAACAACTTCTTACATCACCATACGAAACCTTAAACCTACATAATAAACATAATGAATTCGTACGAGTCATTTGATTATCGTACGACAACTTAGTACATCTTACGACTCTTCATGCCACATTAGCAACTCGAAAAGAACGTTAGTATGATGTTGGATGCCTTACAGCTCCTAAGAACACCTTACATCACCATACGAAACCTTAAACCTCCATAATAAGCCTAATGAATTCGTCTGAGTCATTTGATCATCGTACATCAACTTAGTACATCTTACGACTCTTTATGCCACATTAGCAACTCAAAAAAAACATTAGTTTAATGTAGGATGCCTCACAGCTCCTAAGAACACCTTACATCACCATACGAAACCTTAAACCTCCATAATAAGCCTAATGAATTCGTCCGAGTCATTTGATCATCGTACGACAACTTAGTACATCTTACGACTCTTCATGCCACATTAGCAACTCGAAAAGAACGTTAGTATGATGTTGGATGCCTTACAGCTCCTAAGAACACCTTACATCACCAACGAAACCTTAAACCTCCATAATAAGCCTAATGAATTCGTCTGAGTCATTTGATTATCGTACGACAACTTAGTACATCTTACGACTCTTCATGCCACATTAGCAACTCGAAAAGAACGTTAGTATGATGTAGGTTGCCTTACACCTCCTAACAACTTCTTACATCACCATACGAAACCTTAAACCTCCATAATAAACATAATGAATTCGTCCGAGTCATTTGATTATCGTACGACAACTTAGTACATCTTACGACTCTTCATGCCACATTAGCAACTCGAAAAGAACGTTAGTATGATGTTGGATGCCTTACAGCTCCTAAGAACACCTTACATCACCATACGAAACCTTAAACCTCCATAATAAGCCTAATGAATTCGTCTGAGTCATTTGATCATCGTACATCAACTTAGTACATCTTACGACTCTTTATGCCACATTAGCAACTCAAAAAAAACATTAGTTTAATGTAGGATGCCTCACAGCTCCTAAGAACACCTTACATCACCATACGAAACCTTAAACCTCCATAATAAGCCTAATGAATTCGTCCGAGTCATTTGATCATCGTACGACAACTTAGTACATGTTACGACTCTTAATGCCACATTAGCAACTCGAAAAGAACGTTAGTATGATGTTGGATGCCTTACAGCTCCTAAGAACACCTTACATCACCATACGAAACCTTAAACCTCCATAATAAGCCTAATGAATTCGTCTGAGTCATTTGATTATCGTACGACAACTTAGTACATCTTACGACTCTTCATGCCACATTAGCAACTCGAAAAGAACGTTAGTATGATGTAGGTTGCCTTACACCTCCTAACAACTTCTTACATCACCATACGAAACCTTAAACCTCCATAATAAACATAATGAATTCGTCCGAGTCATTTGATTATCGTACGACAACTTAGTACATCTTACGACTCTTCATGCCACATTAGCAACTCGAAAAGAACGTTAGTATGATGTTGGATGCCTTACAGCTCCTAAGAACACCTTACATCACCATACGAAACCTTAAACCTCCATAATAAGCCTAATGAATTCGTCTGAGTCATTTGATCATCGTACGTCAACTTAGTACATCTTACGACTCTTTATGCCACATTAGCAACTCAAAAAAAAACATTAGTTTAATGTAGGATGCCTCACAGCTCCTAAGAACACCTTACATCACCATACGAAACCTTAAACCTCCATAATAAGCCTAATGAATTCGTCCGAGTCATTTGATCATCGTACGACAACTTAGTACATCTTACGACTCTTCATGCCACATTAGCAACTCGAAAAGAACGTTAGTATGATGTTGGATGCCTTACAGCTCCTAAGAACACCTTACATCACCATACGAAACCTTAAACCTCCATAATAAGCCTAATGAATTCGTCTGAGTCATTTGATCATCGTACATCAACTTAGTACATCTTACGACTCTTTATGCCACATTAGCAACTCAAAAAAAACATTAGTTTAATGTAGGATGCCTCACAGCTCCTAAGAACACCTTACATCACCATACGAAACCTTAAACCTCCATAATAAGCCTAATGAATTCGTCCGAGTCATTTGATCATCGTACGACAACTTAGTACATCTTACGACTCTTCATGCCACATTAGCAACTCGAAAAGAACGTTAGTATGATGTTGGATGCCTTACAGCTCCTAAGAACACCTTACATCACCATACGAAACCTTAAACCTCCATAATAAGCCTAATGAATTCGTCTGAGTCATTTGATTATCGTACGACAACTTAGTACATCTTACGACTCTTCATGCCACATTAGCAACTCGAAAAGAACGTTAGTATGATGTAGGTTGCCTTACACCTCCTAACAACTTCTTACATCACCATACGAAACCTTAAACCTCCATAATAGACATAATGAATTCGTCCGAGTCATTTGATTATCGTACGACAACTTAGTACATCTTACGACTCTTCATGCCACATTAGCAACTCGAAAAGAACGTTAGTATGATGTTGGATGCCTTACAGCTCCTAAGAACACCTTACATCACCATACGAAACCTTAAACCTCCATAATAAGCCTAATGAATTCGTCTGAGTCATTTGATCATCGTACGTCAACTTAGTACATCTTACGACTCTTTATGCCACATTAGCAACTCAAAAAAAACATTAGTTTAATGTAGGATGCCTCACAGCTCCTAAGAACACCTTACATCACCATACGAAACCTTAAACCTCCATAATAAGCCTAATGAATTCGTCCGAGTCATTTGATCATCGTACGACAACTTAGTACATCTTACGACTCTTCATGCCACATTAGCAACTCGAAAAGAACGTTAGTATGATGTTGGATGCCTTACAGCTCCTAAGAACACCTTACATCACCATACGAAACCTTAAACCTCCATAATAAGCCTAATGAATTCGTCTGAGTCATTTGATCATCGTACGTCAACTTAGTACATCTTACGACTCTTTATGCCACATTAGCAACTCAAAAAAAAACATTAGTTTAATGTAGGATGCCTCACAGCTCCTAAGAACACCTTACATCACCATACGAAACCTTAAACCTCCATAATAAGCCTAATGAATTCGTCTGAGTCATTTGATTATCGTACGACAACTTAGTACATCTTACGACTCTTCATGCCACATTAGCAACTCGAAAAGAACGTTAGTATGATGTAGGTTGCCTAACACCTCCTAAAAACTTCTTACATCACCATACGAAACCTTAAACCTCCATAATAAACCTAATGAATTCGTCCGAGTCATTTGATCATCGTACGATAACTTAGTACATCTTACGACTCTTCATGCCACATTAGCAACTCGAAAAGAACTTTAGTATGATGTTGGATGCCTTACAGCTCCTAAGAACACCTTACATCACCATACGAAACCTTAAACCTCCATAATAAGCCTAATGAATTCGTCCGAGTCATTTGATCATCGTACGACAACTTAGTACATCTTACGACTCTTCATGCCACATTAGCAACTCGAAAAGAACGTTAGTATGATGTTGGATGCCTTACAGCTCCTAAGAACACCTTACATCACCATACGAAACCTTAAACCTCCATAATAAGCCTAATGAATTCGTCTGAGTCATTTGATTATCGTACGACAACTTAGTACATCTTACGACTCTTCATGCCACATTAGCAACTCGAAAAGATTGTTAGTATGATGTAGGTTGCCTTACACCTCCTAACAACTTCTTACATCACCATACGAAACCTTAAACCTACATAATAAACATAATGAATTCGTCCGAGTCATTTGATTATCGTACGACAACTTAGTACATCTTACGACTCTTCATGCCACATTAGCAACTCGAAAAGAACGTTAGTATGATGTTGGATGCCTTACAGCTCCTAAGAACACCTTACATCACCATACGAAACCTTAAACCTCCATAATAAGCCTAATGAATTCGTCTGAGTCATTTGATCATCGTACATCAACTTAGTACATCTTACGACTCTTTATGCCACATTAGCAACTCAAAAAAAACATTAGTTTAATGTAGGATGCCTCACAGCTCCTAAGAACACCTTACATCACCATACGAAACCTTAAACCTCCATAATAAGCCTAATGAATTCGTCCGAGTCATTTGATCATCGTACGACAACTTAGTACATCTTACGACTCTTCATGCCACATTAGCAACTCGAAAAGAACGTTAGTATGATGTTGGATGCCTTACAGCTCCTAAGAACACCTTACATCACCATACGAAACCTTAAACCTCCATAATAAGCCTAATGAATTCGTCTGAGTCATTTGATTATCGTACGACAACTTAGTACATCTTACGACTCTTCATGCCACATTAGCAACTCGAAAAGAACGTTAGTATGATGTAGGTTGCCTTACACCTCCTAACAACTTCTTACATCACCATACGAAACCTTAAACCTCCATAATAAACATAATGAATTCGTCCGAGTCATTTGATTATCGTACGACAACTTAGTACATCTTACGACTCTTCATGCCACATTAGCAACTCGAAAAGAACGTTAGTATGATGTTGGATGCCTTACAGCTCCTAAGAACACCTTACATCACCATACGAAACCTTAAACCTCCATAATAAGCCTAATGAATTCGTCTGAGTCATTTGATCATCGTACATCAACTTAGTACATCTTACGACTCTTTATGCCACATTAGCAACTCAAAAAAAACATTAGTTTAATGTAGGATGCCTCACAGCTCCTAAGAACACCTTACATCACCATACGAAACCTTAAACCTCCATAATAAGCCTAATGAATTCGTCCGAGTCATTTGATCATCGTACGACAACTTAGTACATGTTACGACTCTTCATGCCACATTAGCAACTCGAAAAGAACGTTAGTATGATGTTGGATGCCTTACAGCTCCTAAGAACACCTTACATCACCATACGAAACCTTAAACCTCCATAATAAGCCTAATGAATTCGTCTGAGTCATTTGATTATCGTACGACAACTTAGTACATCTTACGACTCTTCATGCCACATTAGCAACTCGAAAAGAACGTTAGTATGATGTAGGTTGCCTTACACCTCCTAACAACTTCTTACATCACCATACGAAACCTTAAACCTCCATAATAAACATAATGAATTCGTCCGAGTCATTTGATTATCGTACGACAACTTAGTACATCTTACGACTCTTCATGCCACATTAGCAACTCGAAAAGAACGTTAGTATGATGTTGGATGCCTTACAGCTCCTAAGAACACCTTACATCACCATACGTAACCTTAAACCTCCATAATAAGCCTAATGAATTCGTCTGAGTCATTTGATCATCGTACGTCAACTTAGTACATCTTACGACTCTTTATGCCACATTAGCAACTCAAAAAAAAACATTAGTTTAATGTAGGATGCCTCACAGCTCCTAAGAACACCTTACATCACCATACGAAACCTTAAACCTCCATAATAAGCCTAATGAATTCGTCCGAGTCATTTGATCATCGTACGACAACTTAGTACATCTTACGACTCTTCATGCCACATTAGCAACTCGAAAAGAACGTTAGTATGATGTTGGATGCCTTACAGCTCCTAAGAACACCTTACATCACCATACGAAACCTTAAACCTCCATAATAAGCCTAATGAATTCGTCTGAGTCATTTGATCATCGTACATCAACTTAGTACATCTTACGACTCTTTATGCCACATTAGCAACTCAAAAAAAACATTAGTTTAATGTAGGTTGCCTTACACCTCCTAACAACTTCTTACATCACCATACGAAACCTTAAACCTCCATAATAAACATAATGAATTCGTCCGAGTCATTTGATTATCGTACGACAACTTAGTACATCTTACGACTCTTCATGCCACATTAGCAACTCGAAAAGAACGTTAGTATGATGTTGGATGCCTTACAGCTCCTAAGAACACCTTACATCACCATACGAAACCTTAAACCTCCATAATAAGCCTAATGAATTCGTCTGAGTCATTTGATCATCGTACGTCAACTTAGTACATCTTACGACTCTTTATGCCACATTAGCAACTCAAAAAAAAACATTAGTTTAATGTAGGATGCCTCACAGCTCCTAAGAACACCTTACATCACCATACGAAACCTTAAACCTCCATAATAAGCCTAATGAATTCGTCCGAGTCATTTGATCATCGTACGACAACTTAGTACATCTTACGACTCTTCATGCCACATTAGCAACTCGAAAAGAACGTTAGTATGATGTTGGATGCCTTACAGCTCCTAAGAACACCTTACATCACCATACGAAACCTTAAACCTCCATAATAAGCCTAATGAATTCGTCTGAGTCATTTGATCATCGTACATCAACTTAGTACATCTTACGACTCTTTATGCCACATTAGCAACTCAAAAAAAACATTAGTTTAATGTAGGATGCCTCACAGCTCCTAAGAACACCTTACATCACCATACGAAACCTTAAACCTCCATAATAAGCCTAATGAATTCGTCCGAGTCATTTGATCATCGTACGACAACTTAGTACATCTTACGACTCTTCATGCCACATTAGCAACTCGAAAAGAACGTTAGTATGATGTTGGATGCCTTACAGCTCCTAAGAACACCTTACATCACCATACGAAACCTTAAACCTCCATAATAAGCCTAATGAATTCGTCTGAGTCATTTGATTATCGTACGACAACTTAGTACATCTTACGACTCTTCATGCCACATTAGCAACTCGAAAAGAACGTTAGTATGATGTAGGTTGCCTTACACCTCCTAACAACTTCTTACATCACCATACGAAACCTTAAACCTCCATAATAAACCTAATGAATTCGTCCGAGTCATTTGATTATCGTACGACAACTTAGTACATCTTACGACTCTTCATGCCACATTAGCAACTCGAAAAGAACGTTAGTATGATGTTGGATGCCTTACAGCTCCTAAGAACACCTTACATCACCATACGAAACCTTAAACCTCCATAATAAGCCTAATGAATTCGTCTGAGTCATTTGATCATCGTACGTCAACTTAGTACATCTTACGACTCTTTATGCCACATTAGCAACTCAAAAAAAAACATTAGTTTAATGTAGGATGCCTCACAGCTCCTAAGAACACCTTACATCACCATACGAAACCTTAAACCTCCATAATAAGCCTAATGAATTCGTCCGAGTCATTTGATCATCGTACGACAACTTAGTACATCTTACGACTCTTCATGCCACATTAGCAACTCGAAAAGAACGTTAGTATGATGTTGGATGCCTTACAGCTCCTAAGAACACCTTACATCACCATACGAAACCTTAAACCTCCATAATAAGCCTAATGAATTCGTCTGAGTCATTTGATCATCGTACATCAACTTAGTACATCTTACGACTCTTTATGCCACATTAGCAACTCAAAAAAAACATTAGTTTAATGTAGGATGCCTCACAGCTCCTAAGAACACCTTACATCACCATACGAAACCTTAAACCTCCATAATAAGCCTAATGAATTCGTCCGAGTCATTTGATCATCGTACGACAACTTAGTACATCTTACGACTCTTCATGCCACATTAGCAACTCGAAAAGAACGTTAGTATGATGTTGGATGCCTTACAGCTCCTAAGAACACCTTACATCACCATACGAAACCTTAAACCTCCATAATAAGCCTAATGAATTCGTCTGAGTCATTTGATTATCGTACGACAACTTAGTACATCTTACGACTCTTCATGCCACATTAGCAACTCGAAAAGAACGTTAGTATGATGTAGGTTGCCTTACACCTCCTAACAACTTCTTACATCACCATACGAAACCTTAAACCTCCATAATAAACATAATGAATTCGTCCGAGTCATTTGATTATCGTACGACAACTTAGTACATCTTACGACTCTTCATGCCACATTAGCAACTCGAAAAGAACGTTAGTATGATGTTGGATGCCTTACAGCTCCTAAGAACACCTTACATCACCATACGAAACCTTAAACCTCCATAATAAGCCTAATGAATTCGTCTGAGTCATTTGATCATCGTACGTCAACTTAGTACATCTTACGACTCTTTATGCCACATTAGCAACTCAAAAAAAAACATTAGTTTAATGTAGGATGCCTCACAGCTCCTAAGAACACCTTACATCACCATACGAAACCTTAAACCTCCATAATAAGCCTAATGAATTCGTCCGAGTCATTTGATCATCGTACGACAACTTAGTACATCTTACGACTCTTCATGCCACATTAGCAACTCGAAAAGAACGTTAGTATGATGTAGGTTGCCTTACACCTCCTAACAACTTCTTACATCACCATACGAAACCTTAAACCTCCATAATAAACCTAATGAATTCGTCCGAGTCATTTGATCATCGTACGATAACTTAGTACATCTTACGACTCTTCATGCCACATTAGCAACTCGAAAAGAACGTTAGTATGATGTTGGATGCCTTACAGCTCCTAAGAACACCTTACATCACCATACGAAACCTTAAACCTCCATAATAAGCCTAATGAATTCGTCTGAGTCATTTGATCATCGTACGTCAACTTAGTACATCTTACGACTCTTTATGCCACATTAGCAACTCAAAAAAAACATTAGTTTAATGTAGGATGCCTCACAGCTCCTAAGAACACCTTACATCACCATACGAAACCTTAAACCTCCATAATAAGCCTAATGAATTCGTCCGAGTCATTTGATCATCGTACGACAACTTAGTACATCTTACGACTCTTCATGCCACATTAGCAACTCGAAAAGAACGTTAGTATGATGTAGGTTGCCTTACACCTCCTAACAACTTCTTACATCACCATACGAAACCTTAAACCTCCATAATAAACCTAATGAATTCGTCCGAGTCATTTGATCATCGTACGATAACTTAGTACATCTTACGACTCTTTATGCCACATTAGCAACTCGAAAAGAACGTTAGTATGATGTTGGATGCCTTACAGCTCCTAAGAACACCTTACATCACCATACGAAACCTTAAACCTCCATAATAAGCCTAATGAATTCGTCTGAGTCATTTGATCATCGTACGTCAACTTAGTACATCTTACGACTCTTTATGCCACATTAGCAACTCAAAAAAAACATTAGTTTAATGTAGGATGCCTCACAGCTCCTAAGAACACCTTACATCACCATACGAAACCTTAAACCTCCATAATAAGCCTAATGAATTCGTCCGAGTCATTTGATCATCGTACGGCAACTTAGTACATCTTACGACTCTTCATGCCACATTAGCAACTCGAAAAGAACGTTAGTATGATGTTGGATGCCTTACAGCTCCTAAGAACACCTTACATCACCATACGAAACCTTAAACCTCCATAATAAGCCTAATGAATTCGTCTGAGTCATTTGATTATCGTACGACAACTTAGTACATCTTACGACTCTTCATGCCACATTAGCAACTCGAAAAGAACGTTAGTATGATGTAGGTTGCCTTACACCTCCTAACAACTTCTTACATCACCATACGAAACCTTAAACCTCCATAATAAACATAATGAATTCGTCCGAGTCATTTGATTATCGTACGACAACTTAGTACATCTTACGACTCTTCATGCCACATTAGCAACTCGAAAAGAACGTTAGTATGATGTTGGATGCCTTACAGCTCCTAAGAACACCTTACATCACCATACGAAACCTTAAACATCCATAATAAGCCTAATGAATTCGTCTGAGTCATTTGATTATCGTACGACAACTTAGTACATCTTACGACTCTTCATGCCACATTAGCAACTCGAAAAGAACGTTAGTATGATGTAGGTTGCCTTACACCTCCTAACAACTTCTTACATCACCATACGAAACCTTAAACCTCCATAATAAACATAATGAATTCGTCCGAGTCATTTGATTATCGTACGACAACTTAGTACATCTTACGACTCTTCATGCCACATTAGCAACTCGAAAAGAACGTTAGTATGATGTTGGATGCCTTACAGCTCCTAAGAACACCTTACATCACCATACGAAACCTTAAACCTCCATAATAAGCCTAATGAATTCGTCTGAGTCATTTGATCATCGTACGTCAACTTAGTACATCTTACGACTCTTTATGCCACATTAGCAACTCAAAAAAAAACATTAGTTTAATGTAGGATGCCTCACAGCTCCTAAGAACACCTTACATCACCATACGAAACCTTAAACCTCCATAATAAGCTTAATGAATTCGTCCGAGTCATTTGATCATCGTACGACAACTTAGTACATCTTACGACTCTTCATGCCACATTAGCAACTCGAAAAGAACGTTAGTATGATGTAGGTTGCCTTACACCTCCTAACAACTTCTTACATCACCATACGAAACCTTAAACCACCATAATAAACCTAATGAATTCGTCCGAGTCATTTGATCATCGTACGATAACTTAGTACATCTTACGACTCTTCATGCCACATTAGCAACTCGAAAAGAACGTTAGTATGATGTTGGATGCCTTACAGCTCCTAAGAACACCTTACATCACCATACGAAACCTTAAACCTCCATAATAAGCCTAATGAATTCGTCTGAGTCATTTGATCATCGTACGTCAACTTAGTACATCTTATGACTCTTTATGCCACATTAGCAACTCAAAAAAAACATTAGTTTAATGTAGGATGCCTCACAGCTCCTAAGAACACCTTACATCACCATACGAAACCTTAAACCTCCATAATAAGCCTAATGAATTCGTCCGAGTCATTTGATCATCGTACGACAACTTAGTACATCTTACGACTCTTCATGCCACATTAGCAACTCGAAAAGAACGTTAGTATGATGTAGGTTGCCTTACACCTCCTAACAACTTCTTACATCACCATACGAAACCTTAAACCTCCATAATAAACCTAATGAATTCGTCCGAGTCATTTGATCATCGTACGATAACTTAGTACATCTTACGACTCTTCATGCCACATTAGCAACTCGAAAAGAACGTTAGTATGATGTTGGATGCCTTACAGCTCCTAAGAACACCTTACATCACCATACAAAACCTTAAACCTCCATAATAAGCCTAATGAATTCGTCTGAGTCATTTGATCATCGTACGTCAACTTAGTACATCTTACGACTCTTTATGCCACATTAGCAACTCAAAAAAAACATTAGTTTAATGTAGGATGCCTCACAGCTCCTAAGAACACCTTACATCACCATACGAAACCTTAAACCTCCATAATAAGCCTAATGAATTCGTCCGAGTCATTTGATCATCGTACGGCAACTTAGTACATCTTACGACTCTTCATGCCACATTAGCAACTCGAAAAGAACGTTAGTATGATGTTGGATGCCTTACAGCTCCTAAGAACACCTTACATCACCATACGAAACCTTAAACCTCCATAATAAGCCTAATGAATTCGTCTGAGTCATTTGATCATCGTACGTCAACTTAGTACATCTTACGACTCTTTATGCCACATTAGCAACTCAAAAAAAAACATTAGTTTAATGTAGGATGCCTCACAGCTCCTAAGAACACCTTACATCACCATACGAAACCTTAAACCTCCATAATAAGCCTAATGAATTCGTCCGAGTCATTTGATCATCGTACGACAACTTAGTACATCTTACGACTCTTCATGCCACATTAGCAACTCGAAAAGAACGTTAGTATGATGTAGGTTGCCTTACACCTCCTAACAACTTCTTACATCACCATACGAAACCTTAAACCTCCATAATAAACCTAATGAATTCGTCCGAGTCATTTGATCATCGTACGATAACTTAGTACATCTTACGACTCTTCATGCCACATTAGCAACTCGAAAAGAACGTTAGTATGATGTTGGATGCCTTACAGCTCCTAAGAACACCTTACATCACCATACGAAACCTTAAACCTCCATAATAAGCCTAATGAATTCGTCTGAGTCATTTGATCATCGTACGTCAACTTAGTACATCTTACGACTCTTTATGCCACATTAGCAACTCCAAAAAAACATTAGTTTAATGTAGGATGCCTCACAGCTCCTAAGAACACCTTACATCACCATACGAAACCTTAAACCTCCATAATAAGCCTAATGAATTCGTCCGAGTCATTTGATCATCGTACGACAACTTAGTACATCTTACGACTCTTCATGCCACATTAGCAACTCGAAAAGAACGTTAGTATGATGTAGGTTGCCTTACACCTCCTAACAACTTCTTACATCACCATACGAAACCTTAAACCTCCATAATAAACCTAATGAATTCGTCCGAGTCATTTGATCATCGTACGATAACTTAGTACATCTTACGACTCTTCATGCCACATTAGCAACTCGAAAAGAACGTTAGTATGATGTTGGATGCCTTACAGCTCCTAAGAACACCTTACATCACCATACAAAACCTTAAACCTCCATAATAAGCCTAATGAATTCGTCTGAGTCATTTGATCATCGTACGTCAACTTAGTACATCTTACGACTCTTTATGCCACATTAGCAACTCAAAAAAAACATTAGTTTAATGTAGGATGCCTCACAGCTCCTAAGAACACCTTACATCACCATACGAAACCTTAAACCTCCATAATAAGCCTAATGAATTCGTCCGAGTCATTTGATCATCGTACGGCAACTTAGTACATCTTACGACTCTTCATGCCACATTAGCAACTCGAAAAGAACGTTAGTATGATGTTGGATGCCTTACAGCTCCTAAGAACACCTTACATCACCATACGAAACCTTAAACCTCCATAATAAGCCTAATGAATTCGTCTGAGTCATTTGATTATCGTACGACAACTTAGTACATCTTACGACTCTTCATGCCACATTAGCAACTCGAAAAGAACGTTAGTATGATGTAGGTTGCCTTACACCTCCTAACAACTTCTTACATCACCATACGAAACCTTAAACCTCCATAATAAACATAATGAATTTTGTCCGAGTCATTTGATTATCGTACGACAACTTAGTACATCTTACGACTCTTCATGCCACATTAGCAACTCGAAAAGAACGTTAGTATGATGTTGGATGCCTTACAGCTCCTAAGAACACCTTACATCACCATACGAAACCTTAAACCTCCATAATAAGCCTAATGAATTCGTCTGAGTCATTTGATCATCGTACGTCAACTTAGTACATCTTACGACTCTTTATGCCACATTAGCAACTCAAAAAAAAACATTAGTTTAATGTAGGATGCCTCACAGCTCCTAAGAACACCTTACATCACCATACGAAACCTTAAACCTCCATAATAAGCCTAATGAATTCGTCCGAGTCATTTGATCATCGTACGACAACTTAGTACATCTTACGACTCTTCATGCCACATTAGCAACTCGAAAAGAACGTTAGTATGATGTAGGTTGCCTTACACCTCCTAACAACTTCTTACATCACCATACGAAACCTTAAACCTCCATAATAAACCTAATGAATTCGTCCGAGTCATTTGATCATCGTACGATAACTTAGTACATCTTACGACTCTTCATGCCACATTAGCAACTCGAAAAGAACGTTAGTATGATGTTGGATGCCTTACAGCTCCTAAGAACACCTTACATCACCATACGAAACCTTAAACCTCCATAATAAGCCTAATGAATTCGTCTGAGTCATTTGATCATCGTACGTCAACTTAGTACATCTTACGACTCTTTATGCCACATTAGCAACTCAAAAAAAACATTAGTTTAATGTAGGATGCCTCACAGCTCCTAAGAACACCTTACATCACCATACGAAACCTTAAACCTCCATAATAAGCCTAATGAATTCGTCTGAGTCATTTGATTATCGTACGACAACTTAGTACATCTTACGACTCTTCATGCCACATTAGCAACTCGAAAAGAACGTTAGTATGATGTAGGTTGCCTTACACCTCCTAACAACTTCTTACATCACCATACGAAACCTTAAACCTCCATAATAAACATAATGAATTCGTCCGAGTCATTTGATTATCGTACGACAACTTAGTACATCTTACGACTCTTCATGCCACATTAGCAACTCGAAAAGAACGTTAGTATGATGTTGGATGCCTTACAGCTCCTAAGAACACCTTACATCACCATACGAAACCTTAAACCTCCATAATAAGCCTAATGAATTCGTCTGAGTCATTTGATCATCGTACGTCAACTTAGTACATCTTACGACTCTTTATGCCACATTAGCAACTCAAAAAAAACATTAGTTTAATGTAGGATGCCTCACAGCTCCTAAGAACACCTTACATCACCATACGAAACCTTAAACCTCCATAATAAGCCTAATGAATTCGTCCGAGTCATTTGATCATCGTACGACAACTTAGTACATCTTACGACTCTTCATGCCACATTAGCAACTCGAAAAGAACGTTAGTATGATGTTGGATGCCTTACAGCTCCTAAGAACACCTTACATCACCATACGAAACCTTAAACCTCCATAATAAGCCTAATGAATTTGTCTGAGTCATTTGATCATCGTACGTCAACTTAGTACATCTTACGACTCTTTATGCCACATTAGCAACTCAAAAAAAACATTAGTTTAATGTAGGATGCCTCACAGCTCCTAAGAACACCTTACATCACCATACGAAACCTTAAACCTCCATAATAAGCCTAATGAATTCGTCTGAGTCATTTGATTATCGTACGACAACTTAGTACATCTTACGACTCTTCATGCCACATTAGCAACTCGAAAAGAACGTTAGTATGATGTAGGTTGCCTTACACCTCCTAACAACTTCTTACATCACCATACGAAACCTTAAACCTCCATAATAAACCTAATGAATTCGTCCGAGTCATTTGATCATCGTACGATAACTTAGTACATCTTACGACTCTTCATGCCACATTAGCAACTCGAAAAGAACGTTAGTATGATGTTGGATGCCTTACAGCTCCTAAGAACACCTTACATCACCATACGAAACCTTAAACCTCCATAATAAGCCTAATGAATTCGTCTGAGTCATTTGATCATCGTACGTCAACTTAGTACATCTTACGACTCTTTATGCCACATTAGCAACTCAAAAAAAACATTAGTTTAATGTAGGATGCCTCACAGCTCCTAAGAACACCTTACATCACCATACGAAACCTTAAACCTCCATAATAAGCCTAATGAATTCGTCCGAGTCATTTGATCATCGTACGACAACTTAGTACATCTTACGACTCTTCATGCCACATTAGCAACTCGAAAAGAACGTTAGTATGATGTTGGATGCCTTACAGCTCCTAAGAACACCTTACATCACCGTACGAAACCTTAAACCTCCATAATAAGCCTAATGAATTCGTCTGAGTCATTTGATTATCGTATGACAACTTAGTACATCTTACGACTCTTCATGCCACATTAGCAACTCGAAAAGAACGTTAGTATGATGTAGGTTGCCTTACACCTCCTAACAACTTCTTACATCACCATACGAAACCTTAAACCTCCATAATAAACATAATGAATTCGTCCGAGTCATTTGATTATCGTACGACAACTTAGTACATCTTACGACTCTTCATGCCACATTAGCAACTCGAAAAGAACGTTAGTATGATGTTGGATGCCTTACAGCTCCTAAGAACACCTTACATCACCATACGAAACCTTAAACCTCCATAATAAGCCTAATGAATTCGTCTGAGTCATTTGATTATCGTACGACAACTTAGTACATCTTACGACTCTTCATGCCACATTAGCAACTCGAAAAGAACGTTAGTATGATGAAGGTTGCCTTACACCTCCTAACAACTTCTTACATCACCATACGAAACCTTAAACCTCCATAATAAACATAATGAATTCGTCCGAGTCATTTGATTATCGTACGACAACTTAGTACATCTTACGACTCTTCATGCCACATTAGCAACTCGAAAAGAACGTTAGTATGATGTTGGATGCCTTACAGCTCCTAAGAACACCTTACATCACCATACGAAACCTTAAACCTCCATAATAAGCCTAATGAATTCGTCTGAGTCATTTGATCATCGTACGTCAACTTAGTACATCTTACGACTCTTTATGCCACATTAGCAACTCAAAAAAAAACATTAGTTTAATGTAGGATGCCTCACAGCTCCTAAGAACACCTTACATCACCATACGAAACCTTAAACCTCCATAATAAGCCTAATGAATTCGTCCGAGTCATTTGATCATCGTACGACAACTTAGTACATCTTACGACTCTTCATGCCACATTAGCAACTCGAAAAGAACGTTAGTATGATGTAGGTTGCCTTACACCTCCTAACAACTTCTTACATCACCATACGAAACCTTAAACCTCCATAATAAACCTAATGAATTCGTCCGAGTCATTTGATCATCGTACGATAACTTAGTACATCTTACGACTCTTCATGCCACATTAGCAACTCGAAAAGAACGTTAGTATGATGTTGGATGCCTTACAGCTCCTAAGAACACCTTACATCACCATACGAAACCTTAAACCTCCATAATAAGCCTAATGAATTCGTCTGAGTCATTTGATCATCGTACGTCAACTTAGTACATCTTACGACTCTTTATGCCACATTAGCAACTCAAAAAAAACATTAGTTTAATGTAGGATGCCTCACAGCTCCTAAGAACACCTTACATCACCATACGAAACCTTAAACCTCCATAATAAGCCTAATGAATTCGTCCGAGTCATTTGATCATCGTACGACAACTTAGTACATCTTACGACTCTTCATGCCACATTAGCAACTCGAAAAGAACGTTAGTATGATGTAGGTTGCCTTACACCTCCTAACAACTTCTTACATCACCATACGAAACCTTAAACCTCCATAATAAACCTAATGAATTCGTCCGAGTCATTTGATCATCGTACGATAACTTAGTACATCTTACGACTCTTCATGCCACATTAGCAACTCGAAAAGAACGTTAGTATGGTAATGGTAGTAATACGTTTGCATGGTATGATAACTGGTGCTCTCTTGGTGCCCTTAGTGATATATTTACCCCAAGGATGATAGCGAGTGAAAGGTTCTCACTTACAGCAAAGGTAAAGGATATCTGTGTTAATAATCATGTTGTATGGCCAGCTGCATGGGTAACTTCATATCCGTTTATCCATAATATTAGTTTATCTATTAATGCTAATGTTAATGATAAGATGTGTTGGAGAGTGGGGAATGAAAACCTTGAATTTTCTGCAACGAACGTGTGGCAGGTTATTCGTTCTCGTGATACGAAGGTGGAATGGGGTAAGCTGATTTGGTCGGCTTATAGTATACCTAGACACATGTTTCTTATGTGGTTAGTTATACGTGGTAAGCTGGTTACTCAAGATAAAATTTTGGGTTGGGAGGGGTCGAGAAGGAAGTCTATGAATATGATGTGTTGTCTGCTCTGTTATGCAAATATCGATTCACACACTCACCTGTTTTTTGAATGTAATTATGCCTCTCGTGTGTGGTTAATGTTGAAGAAACGGACATCTATGGGTAATATGGCTCCGGTTTGGTCTGAAATTCTATCTTGGCTGATTGATCATTATAAGGCAAATTCGATCTATAGTATTGTGGATAGGATGGTAGTAGCTGCTGCGGCTTACTATATATGGCAAGAGAGAAACAACAGAATATTTCAGAATCATGCTAGACCGCCTGAAGTTCTTGCAGACATTATTTTGTCATCGGTTAGGTACAAGATAATGACTCTTAAATTGAAGAGGACAGGTCCAGTTCAGCATATCCGAAAGGAATGGAGGATCTATGGAGAAGATAGCTATGATGATCGTGGATAGGGTGTTATGTGTTGATGGAGTCAATAACTAGTTAGAGGCTAGTAGTTATGTTTTGATGAATTGTTAAGTTTGTCATTGGCTAGTTTTGTTTACATATTCAGGGCATGTCCTGAATATGATTTAGTGTGGAACTCTTCCTCACTACATGTTTTTATGTGGATGTGAATATATAAATCGCCGGGGTAACCCTTTACCCAAAAAAAAAGAACGTTAGTATGATGTTGGATGCCTTACAGCTCCTAAGAACACCTTACATCACCATACGAAACCTTAAACCTCCATAATAAGCCTAATGAATTCGTCTGAGTCATTTGATCATCGTACGTCAACTTAGTACATCTTACGACTCTTTATGCCACATTAGCAACTCAAAAAAAACATTAGTTTAATGTAGGATGCCTCACAGCTCCTAAGAACACCTTACATCACCATACGAAACCTTAAACCTCCATAATAAGCCTAATGAATTCGTCCGAGTCATTTGATCATCGTACGACAACTTAGTACATCTTACGACTCTTCATGCCACATTAGCAACTCGAAAAGAACGTTAGTATGATGTAGGTTGCCTTACACCTCCTAACAACTTCTTACATCACCATACGAAACCTTAAACCTCCATAATAAACCTAATGAATTCGTCCGAGTCATTTGATCATCGTACGATAACTTAGTACATCTTACGACTCTTCATGCCACATTAGCAACTCGAAAAGAACGTTAGTTTGGTAATGGTAGTAATACGTTTGCATGGTATGATAACTGGTGCTCTCTTGGTGCCCTTAGTGATATATTTACCCCAAGGATGATAGCGAGTGAAAGGTTCTCACTTACAGCAAAGGTAAAGGATATCTGTGTTAATAATCATGTTGTATGGCCAGCTGCATGGGTAACTTCATATCCGTTTATCCATAATATTAGTTTATCTATTAATGCTAATGTTAATGATAAGATGTGTTGGAGAGTGGGGAATGAAAACCTTGAATTTTCTGCAACGAACGTGTGGCAGGTTATTCGTTCTCGTGATACGAAGGTGGAATGGGGTAAGCTGATTTGGTCGGCTTATAGTATACCTAGACACATGTTTCTTATGTGGTTAGTTATACGTGGTAAGCTGGTTACTCAAGATAAAATTTTGGGTTGGGAGGGGTCGAGAAGGAAGTCTATGAATATGATGTGTTGTCTGCTCTGTTATGCAAATATCGATTCACACACTCACCTGTTTTTTGAATGTAATTATGCCTCTCGTGTGTGGTTAATGTTGAAGAAACGGACATCTATGGGTAATATGGCTCCGGTTTGGTCTGAAATTCTATCTTGGCTGATTGATCATTATAAGGCAAATTCGATCTATAGTATTGTGGATAGGATGGTAGTAGCTGCTGCGGCTTACTATATATGGCAAGAGAGAAACAACAGAATATTTCAGAATCATGCTAGACCGCCTGAAGTTCTTGCAGACATTATTTTGTCATCGGTTAGGTACAAGATAATGACTCTTAAATTGAAGAGGACAGGTCCAGTTCAGCATATCCGAAAGGAATGGAGGATCTATGGAGAAGATAGCTATGATGATCGTGGATAGGGTGTTATGTGTTGATGGAGTCAATAACTAGTTAGAGGCTAGTAGTTATGTTTTGATGAATTGTTAAGTTTGTCATTGGCTAGTTTTGTTTACATATTCAGGGCATGTCCTGAATATGATTTAGTGTGGAACTCTTCCTCACTACATGTTTTTATGTGGATGTGAATATATAAATCGCCGGGGTAACCCTTTACCCAAAAAAAAAGAACGTTAGTATGATGTTGGATGCCTTACAGCTCCTAAGAACACCTTACATCACCATACGAAACCTTAAACCTCCATAATAAGCCTAATGAATTCGTCTGAGTCATTTGATCATCGTACGTCAACTTAGTACATCTTACGACTCTTTATGCCACATTAGCAACTCAAAAAAAACATTAGTTTAATGTAGGATGCCTCACAGCTCCTAAGAACACCTTACATCACCATACGAAACCTTAAACCTCCATAATAAGCCTAATGAATTCGTCCGAGTCATTTGATCATCGTACGGCAACTTAGTACATCTTACGACTCTTCATGCCACATTAGCAACTCGAAAAGAACGTTAGTATGATGTTGGATGCCTTACAGCTCCTAAGAACACCTTACATCACCATACGAAACCTTAAACCTCCATAATAAGCCTAATGAATTCGTCTGAGTCATTTGATTATCGTACGACAACTTAGTACATCTTACGACTCTTCATGCCACATTAGCAACTCGAAAAGAACGTTAGTATGATGTAGGTTGCCTTACACCTCCTAACAACTTCTTACATCACCATACGAAACCTTAAACCTCCATAATAAACATAATGAATTCGTCTGAGTCATTTGATCATCGTACGACAACTTAGTACATCTTACGACTCTTCATGCCACATTAGCAACTCGAAAAGAACGTTAGTATGATGTTGGATGCCTTACAGCTCCTAAGAACACCTTACATCACCGTACGAAACCTTAAACCTCCATAATAAGCCTAATGAATTCGTCTGAGTCATTTGATTATCGTACGACAACTTAGTACATCTTACGACTCTTCATGCCACATTAGCAACTCGAAAAGAACGTTAGTATGATGTAGGTTGCCTTACACCTCCTAACAACTTCTTACATCACCATACGAAACCTTAAACCTCCATAATAAACATAATGAATTCGTCCGAGTCATTTGATTATCGTACGACAACTTAGTACATCTTACGACTCTTCATGCCACATTAGCAACTCGAAAAGAACGTTAGTATGATGTTGGATGCCTTACAGCTCCTAAGAACACCTTACATCACCATACGAAACCTTAAACCTCCATAATAAGCCTAATGAATTCGTCTGAGTCATTTGATTATCGTACGACAACTTAGTACATCTTACGACTCTTCATGCCACATTAGCAACTCGAAAAGAACGTTAGTATGATGTAGGTTGCCTTACACCTCCTAACAACTTCTTACATCACCATACGAAACCTTAAACCTCCATAATAAACATAATGAATTCGTCCGAGTCATTTGATTATCGTACGACAACTTAGTACATCTTACGACTCTTCATGCCACATTAGCAACTCGAAAAGAACGTTAGTATGATGTTGAATGCCTTACAGCTCCTAAGAACACCTTACATCACCATACGAAACCTTAAACCTCCATAATAAGCCTAATGAATTCGTCTGAGTCATTTGATCATCGTACGTCAACATAGTACATCTTACGACTCTTTATGCCACATTAGCAACTCAAAAAAAAACATTAGTTTAATGTAGGATGCCTCACAGCTCCTAAGAACACCTTACATCACCATACGAAACCTTAAACCTCCATAATAAGCCTAATGAATTCGTCCGAGTCATTTGATCATCGTACGACAACTTAGTACATCTTACGACTCTTCATGCCACATTAGCAACTCGAAAAGAACGTTAGTATGATGTTGGATGCCTTACAGCTCCTAAGAACACCTTACATCACCATACGAAACCTTAAACCTCCATAATAAGCCTAATGAATTTGTCTGAGTCATTTGATCATCGTACGTCAACTTAGTACATCTTACGACTCTTTATGCCACATTAGCAACTCAAAAAAAACATTAGTTTAATGTAGGATGCCTCACAGCTCCTAAGAACACCTTACATCACCATACGAAACCTTAAACCTCCATAATAAGCCTAATGAATTCGTCTGAGTCATTTGATTATCGTACGACAACTTAGTACATCTTACGACTCTTCATGCCACATTAGCAACTCGAAAAGAACGTTAGTATGATGTAGGTTGCCTTACACCTCCTAACAACTTCTTACATCACCATACGAAACCTTAAACCTCCATAATAAACCTAATGAATTCGTCCGAGTCATTTGATCATCGTACGATAACTTAGTACATCTTACGACTCTTCATGCCACATTACCAACTCGAAAAGAACGTTAGTATGATGTTGGATGCCTTACAGCTCCTAAGAACACCTTACATCACCATACGAAACCTTAAACCTCCATAATAAGCCTAATGAATTCGTCTGAGTCATTTGATCATCGTACGTCAACTTAGTACATCTTACGACTCTTTATGCCACATTAGCAACTCAAAAAAAACATTAGTTTAATGTAGGATGCCTCACAGCTCCTAAGAACACCTTACATCACCATACGAAACCTTAAACCTCCATAATAAGCCTAATGAATTCGTCCGAGTCATTTGATCATCGTACGACAACTTAGTACATCTTACGACTCTTCATGCCACATTAGCAACTCGAAAAGAACGTTAGTATGATGTTGGATGCCTTACAGCTCCTAAGAACACCTTACATCACCGTACGAAACCTTAAACCTCCATAATAAGCCTAATGAATTCGTCTGAGTCATTTGATTATCGTACGACAACTTAGTACATCTTACGACTCTTCATGCCACATTAGCAACTCGAAAAGAACGTTAGTATGATGTAGGTTGCCTTACACCTCCTAACAACTTCTTACATCACCATACGAAACCTTAAACCTCCATAATAAAGCTAATGAATTCGTCCGAGTCATTTGATCATCGTACGATAACTTAGTACATCTTACGACTCTTCATGCCACATTAGCAACTCGAAAAGAACGTTAGTATGATGTTGGATGCCTTACAGCTCCTAAGAACACCTTACATCACCATACGAAACCTTAAACCTCCATAATAAGCCTAATGAATTCGTCTGAGTCATTTGATCATCGTACGTCAACTTAGTACATCTTACGACTCTTTATGCCACATTAGCAACTCAAAAAAAACATTAGTTTAATGTAGGATGCCTCACAGCTCCTAAGAACACCTTACATCACCATACGAAACCTTAAACCTCCATAATAAGCCTAATGAATTCGTCCGAGTCATTTGATCATCGTACGACAACTTAGTACATCTTACGACTCTTCATGCCACATTAGCAACTCGAAAAGAACGTTAGTATGATGTAGGTTGCCTTACACCTCCTAACAACTTCTTACATCACCATACGAAACCTTAAACCTCCATAATAAACCTAATGAATTCGTCCGAGTCATTTGATTATTGTACGATAACTTAGTACATCTTACGACTCTTCATGCCACATTAGCAACTCGAAAAGAACGTTAGTATGATGTTGGATGCCTTACAGCTCCTAAGAACACCTTACATCACCATACGAAACCTTAAACCTCCATAATAAGCTTAATGAATTCGTCTGAGTCATTTGATCATCGTACGTCAACTTAGTACATCTTACGACTCTTTATGCCACATTAGCAACTCAAAAAAAACATTAGTTTAATGTAGGATGCCTCACAGCTCCTAAGAACACCTTACATCACCATACGAAACCTTAAACCTCCATAATAAGCCTAATGAATTCGTCTGAGTCATTTGATTATCGTACGACAACTTAGTACATCTTACGACTCTTCATGCCACATTAGCAACTCGAAAAGAACGTTAGTATGATGTAGGTTGCCTTACACCTCCTAACAACTTCTTACATCACCATACGAAACCTTAAACCTCCATAATAAACATAATGAATTCGTCCGAGTCATTTGATTATCGTACGACAACTTAGTACATCTTACGACTCTTCATGCCACATTAGCAACTCGAAAAGAACGTTAGTATGATGTTGGATGCCTTACAGCTCCTAAGAACACCTTACATCACCATACGAAACCTTAAACCTCCATAATAAGCCTAATGAATTCGTCTGAGTCATTTGATCATCGTACGTCAACTTAGTACATCTTACGACTCTTTATGCCACATTAGCAACTCAAAAAAAAACATTAGTTTAATGTAGGATGCCTCACAGCTCCTAAGAACACCTTACATCACCATACGAAACCTTAAACCTCCATAATAAGCCTAATGAATTCGTCCGAGTCATTTGATCATCGTACGACAACTTAGTACATCTTACGACTCTTCATGCCACATTAGCAACTCGGAAAGAACGTTAGTATGATGTTGGATGCCTTACAGCTCCTAAGAACACCTTACATCACCATACGAAACCTTAAACCTCCATAATAAGCCTAATGAATTCGTCTGAGTCATTTGATCATCGTACGTCAACTTAGTACATCTTACGACTCTTTATGCCACATTAGCAACTCAAAAAAAACATTAGTTTAATGTAGGATGCCTCACAGCTCCTAAGAACACCTTACATCACCATACGAAACCTTAAACCTCCATAATAAGCCTAATGAATTCGTCTGAGTCATTTGATTATCGTACGACAACTTAGTACATCTTACGACTCTTCATGCCACATTAGCAACTCGAAAAGAACGTTAGTATGATGTAGGTTGCCTTACACCTCCTAACAACTTCTTACATCACCATACGAAACCTTAAACCTCCATAATAAAGCTAATGAATTCGTCCGAGTCATTTGATCATCGTACGATAACTTAGTACATCTTACGACTCTTCATGCCACATTAGCAACTCGAAAAGAACGTTAGTATGATGTTGGATGCCTTACAGCTCCTAAGAACACCTTACATCACCATACGAAACCTTAAACCTCCATAATAAGCCTAATGAATTCGTCTGAGTCATTTGATCATCGTACGTCAACTTAGTACATCTTACGACTCTTTATGCCACATTAGCAACTCAAAAAAAACATTAGTTTAATGTAGGATGCCTCACAGCTCCTAAGAACACCTTACATCACCATACGAAACCTTAAACCTCCATAATAAGCCTAATGAATTCGTCCGAGTCATTTGATCATCGTACGACAACTTAGTACATCTTACGACTCTTCATGCCACATTAGCAACTCGAAATGAACGTTAGTATGATGTAGGTTGCCTTACACCTCCTAACAACTTCTTACATCACCATACGAAACCTTAAACCTCCATAATAAACCTAATGAATTCGTCCGAGTCATTTGATCATTGTACGATAACTTAGTACATCTTACGACTCTTCATGCCACATTAGCAACTCGAAAAGAACGTTAGTATGATGTTGGATGCCTTACAGCTCCTAGGAACACCTTACATCACCATACGAAACCTTAAACCTCCATAATAAGTTTAATGAATTCGTCTGAGTCATTTGATCATCGTACGTCAACTTAGTACATCTTACGACTCTTTATGCCACATTAGCAACTCAAAAAAAACATTAGTTTAATGTAGGATGCCTCACAGCTCCTAAGAACACCTTACATCACCATACGAAACCTTAAACCTCCATAATAAGCCTAATGAATTCGTCCGAGTCATTTGATCATCGTACGGCAACTTAGTACATCTTACGACTCTTCATGCCACATTAGCAACTCGAAAAGAACGTTAGTATGATGTTGGATGCCTTACAGCTCCTAAGAACACCTTACATCACCATACGAAACCTTAAACCTCCATAATAAGCCTAATGAATTCGTCTGAGTCATTTGATTATCGTACGACAACTTAGTACATCTTACGACTCTTCATGCCACATTAGCAACTCGAAAAGAACGTTAGTATGATGTAGGTTGCCTTACACCTCCTAACAACTTCTTACATCACCATACGAAACCTTAAACCTCCATAATAAACATAATGAATTCGTCCGAGTCATTTGATTATCGTACGACAACTTAGTACATCTTACGACTCTTCATGCCACATTAGCAACTCGAAAAGAACGTTAGTATAATGTTGGATGCCTTACAGCTCCTAAGAACACCTTACATCACCATACGAAACCTTAAACCTCCATAATAAGCCTAATGAATTCGTCTGAGTCATTTGATTATCGTACGACAACTTAGTACATCTTACGACTCTTCATGCCACATTAGCAACTCGAAAAGAACGTTAGTATGATGTAGGTTGCCTTACACCTCCTAACAACTTCTTACATCACCATACGAAACCTTAAACCTCCATAATAAACATAATGAATTCGTCCGAGTCATTTGATTATCGTACGACAACTTAGTACATCTTACGACTCTTCATGCCACATTAGCAACTCGAAAAGAACGTTAGTATGATGTTGGATGCCTTACAGCTCCTAATAACACCTTACATCACCATACGAAACCTTAAACCTCCATAATAAGCCTAATGAATTCGTCTGAGTCATTTGATCATCGTACGTCAACTTAGTACATCTTACGACTCTTTATGCCACATTAGCAACTCAAAAAAAAACATTAGTTTAATGTAGGATGCCTCACAGCTCCTAAGAACACCTTACATCACCATACGAAACCTTAAACCTCCATAATAAGCCTAATGAATTCGTCCGAGTCATTTGATCATCGTACGACAACTTAGTACATCTTACGACTCTTCATGCCACATTAGCAACTCGAAAAGAACGTTAGTATGATGTTGGATGCCTTACAGCTCCTAAGAACACCTTACATCACCATACGAAACCTTAAACCTCCATAATAAGCCTAATGAATTTGTCTGAGTCATTTGATCATCGTACGTCAACTTAGTACATCTTACGACTCTTTATGCCACATTAGCAACTCAAAAAAAACATTAGTTTAATGTAGGATGCCTCACAGCTCCTAAGAACACCTTACATCACCATACGAAACCTTAAACCTCCATAATAAGCCTAATGAATTCGTCTGAGTCATTTGATTATCGTACGACAACTTAGTACATCTTACGACTCTTCATGCCACATTAGCAACTCGAAAAGAACGTTAGTATGATGTAGGTTGCCTTACACCTCCTAACAACTTCTTACATCACCATACGAAACCTTAAACCTCCATAATAAGCCTAATGAATTCGTCTGAGTCATTTGATCATCGTACGTCAACTTAGTACATCTTACGACTCTTTATGCCACATTAGCAACTCAAAAAAAAACATTAGTTTAATGTAGGATGCCTCACAGCTCCTAAGAACACCTTACATCACCATACGAAACCTTAAACCTCCATAATAAGCCTAATGAATTCGTCCGAGTCATTTGATCATCGTACGACAACTTAGTACATCTTACGACTCTTCATGCCACATTAGCAACTCGAAAAGAACGTTAGTATGATGTTGGATGCCTTACAGCTCCTAAGAACACCTTACATCACCATACGAAACCTTAAACCTCCATAATAAGCCTAATGAATTCGTCTGAGTCATTTGATCATCGTACGTCAACTTAGTACATCTTACGACTCTTTATGCCACATTAGCAACTCAAAAAAAACATTAGTTTAATGTAGGATGCCTCACAGCTCCTAAGAACACCTTACATCACCATACGAAACCTTAAACCTCCATAATAAGCCTAATGAATTCGTCTGAGTCATTTGATTATCGTACGACAACTTAGTACATCTTACGACTCTTCATGCCACATTAGCAACTCGAAAAGAACGTTAGTATGATGTAGGTTGCCTTACACCTCCTAACAACTTCTTACATCACCATACGAAACCTTAAACCTCCATAATAAAGCTAATGAATTCGTCCGAGTCATTTGATCATCGTACGATAACTTAGTACATCTTACGACTCTTCATGCCACATTAGCAACTCGAAAAGAACGTTAGTATGATGTTGGATGCCTTACAGCTCCTAAGAACACCTTACATCACCATACGAAACCTTAAACCTCCATAATAAGCCTAATGAATTCGTCTGAGTCATTTGATCATCGTACGTCAACTTAGTACATCTTACGACTCTTTATGCCACATTAGCAACTCAAAAAAAACATTAGTTTAATGTAGGATGCCTCACAGCTCCTAAGAACACCTTACATCACCATACGAAACCTTAAACCTCCATAATAAGCCTAATGAATTCGTCCGAGTCATTTGATCATCGTACGACAACTTAGTACATCTTACGACTCTTCATGCCACATTAGCAACTCGAAAAGAACGTTAGTATGATGTAGGTTGCCTTACACCTCCTAACAACTTCTTACATCACCATACGAAACCTTAAACCTCCATAATAAAGCTAATGAATTCGTCCGAGTCATTTGATCATCGTACGATAACTTAGTACATCTTACGACTCTTCATGCCACATTAGCAACTCGAAAAGAACGTTAGTATGATGTTGGATGCCTTACAGCTCCTAAGAACACCTTACATCACCATACGAAACCTTAAACCTCCATAATAAGCCTAATGAATTCGTCTGAGTCATTTGATCATCGTACGTCAACTTAGTACATCTTACGACTCTTTATGCCACATTAGCAACTCAAAAAAAACATTAGTTTAATGTAGGATGCCTCACAGCTCCTAAGAACACCTTACATCACCATACGAAACCTTAAACCTCCATAATAAGCCTAATGAATTCGTCCGAGTCATTTGATCATCGTACGACAACTTAGTACATCTTACGACTCTTCATGCCACATTAGCAACTCGAAAAGAACGTTAGTATGATGTAGGTTGCCTTACACCTCCTAACAACTTCTTACATCACCATACGAAACCTTAAACCTCCATAATAAACCTAATGAATTCGTCCGAGTCATTTGATCATTGTACGATAACTTAGTACATCTTACGACTCTTCATGCCACATTAGCAACTCGAAAAGAACGTTAGTATGATGTTGGATGCCTTACAGCTCCTAAGAACACCTTACATCACCATACGAAACCTTAAACCTCCATAATAAGTTTAATGAATTCGTCTGAGTCATTTGATCATCGTACGTCAACTTAGTACATCTTACGACTCTTTATGCCACATTAGCAACTCAAAAAAAAACATTAGTTTAATGTAGGATGCCTCACAGCTCCTAAGAACACCTTACATCACCATACGAAACCTTAAACCTCCATAATAAGCCTAATGAATTCGTCCGAGTCATTTGATCATCGTACGGCAACTTAGTACATCTTACGACTCTTCATGCCACATTAGCAACTCGAAAAGAACGTTAGTATGATGTTGGATGCCTTACAGCTCCTAAGAACACCTTACATCACCATACGAAACCTTAAACCTCCATAATAAGCCTAATGAATTCGTCTGAGTCATTTGATTATCGTACGACAACTTAGTACATCTTACGACTCTTCATGCCACATTAGCAACTCGAAAAGAACGTTAGTATGATGTAGGTTGCCTTACACCTCCTAACAACTTCTTACATCACCATACGAAACCTTAAACCTCCATAATAAACATAATGAATTCGTCCGAGTCATTTGATTATCGTACGACAACTTAGTACATCTTACGACTCTTCATGCCACATTAGCAACTCGAAAAGAACGTTAGTATGATGTTGGATGCCTTACAGCTCCTAAGAACACCTTACATCACCATACGAAACCTTAAACCTCCATAATAAGCCTAATGAATTCGTCTGAGTCATTTGATCATCGTACGTCAACTTAGTACATCTTACGACTCTTTATGCCACATTAGCAACTCAAAAAAAAACATTAGTTTAATGTAGGATGCCTCACAGCTCCTAAGAACACCTTACATCACCATACGAAACCTTAAACCTCCATAATAAGCCTAATGAATTCGTCCGAGTCATTTGATCATCGTACGACAACTTAGTACATCTTACGACTCTTCATGCCACATTAGCAACTCGAAAAGAACGTTAGTATGATGTTGGATGCCTTACAGCTCCTAAGAACACCTTACATCACCATACGAAACCTTAAACCTCCATAATAAGCCTAATGAATTTGTCTGAGTCATTTGATCATCGTACGTCAACTTAGTACATCTTACGACTCTTTATGCCACATTAGCAACTCAAAAAAAACATTAGTTTAATGTAGGATGCCTCACAGCTCCTAAGAACACCTTACATCACCATACGAAACCTTAAACCTCCATAATAAGCCTAATGAATTCGTCTGAGTCATTTGATTATCGTACGACAACTTAGTACATCTTACGACTCTTCATGCCACATTAGCAACTCGAAAAGAACGTTAGTATGATGTAGGTTGCCTTACACCTCCTAACAACTTCTTACATCACCATACGAAACCTTAAACCTCCATAATAAACCTAATGAATTCGTCCGAGTCATTTGATTATCGTACGACAACTTAGTACATCTTACGACTCTTCATGCCACATTAGCAACTCGAAAAGAACGTTAGTATGATGTTGGATGCCTTACAGCTCCTAAGAACACCTTACATCACCATACGAAACCTTAAACCTCCATAATAAGCCTAATTAATTCGTCTGAGTCATTTGATTATCGTACGACAACTTAGTACATCTTACGACTCTTCATGCCACATTAGCAACTCGAAAAGAACGTTAGTATGATGTAGGTTGCCTTACACCTCCTAACAACTTCTTACATCACCATACGAAACCTTAAACCTCCATAATAAACATAATGAATTTTGTCCGAGTCATTTGATTATCGTACGACAACTTAGTACATCTTACGACTCTTCATGCCACATTAGCAACTCGAAAAGAACGTTAGTATGATGTTGGATGCCTTACAGCTCCTAAGAACACCTTACATCACCATACGAAACCTTAAACCTCCATAATAAGCCTAATGAATTCGTCTGAGTCATTTGATCATCGTACGTCAACTTAGTACATCTTACGACTCTTTATGCCACATTAGCAACTCAAAAAAAAACATTAGTTTAATGTAGGATGCCTCACAGCTCCTAAGAACACCTTACATCACCATACGAAACCTTAAACCTCCATAATAAGCCTAATGAATTCGTCCGAGTCATTTGATCATCGTACGACAACTTAGTACATCTTACGACTCTTCATGCCACATTAGCAACTCGAAAAGAACGTTAGTATAATGTTGGATGCCTTACAGCTCCTAAGAACACCTTACATCACCATACGAAACCTTAAACCTCCATAATAAGCCTAATGAATTCGTCTGAGTCATTTGATTATCGTACGACAACTTAGTACATCTTACGACTCTTCATGCCACATTAGCAACTCGAAAAGAACGTTAGTATGATGTAGGTTGCCTTACACCTCCTAACAACTTCTTACATCACCATACGAAACCTTAAACCTCCATAATAAACCTAATGAATTCGTCCGAGTCATTTGATCATCGTACGATAACTTAGTACATCTTACGACTCTTCATGCCACATTAGCAACTCGAAAAGAACGTTAGTATGATGTTGGATGCCTTACAGCTCCTAAGAACACCTTACATCACCATACGAAACCTTAAACCTCCATAATAAGCCTAATGAATTCGTCTGAGTCATTTGATCATCGTACGTCAACTTAGTACATCTTACGACTCTTTATGCCACATTAGCAACTCAAAAAAAACATTAGTTTAATGTAGGATGCCTCACAGCTCCTAAGAACACCTTACATCACCATACGAAACCTTAAACCTCCATAATAAGCCTAATGAATTCGTCCGAGTCATTTGATCATCGTACGACAACTTAGTACATCTTACGACTCTTCATGCCACATTAGCAACTCGAAAAGAACGTTAGTATAATGTTGGATGCCTTACAGCTCCTAAGAACACCTTACATCACCATACGAAACCTTAAACCTCCATAATAAGCCTAATGAATTCGTCTGAGTCATTTGATTATCGTACGACAACTTAGTACATCTTACGACTCTTCATGCCACATTAGCAACTCGAAAAGAACGTTAGTATGATGTAGGTTGCCTTACACCTCCTAACAACTTCTTACATCACCATACGAAACCTTAAACCTCCATAATAAACATAATGAATTCGTCCGAGTCATTTGATTATCGTACGACAACTTAGTACATCTTATGACTCTTCATGCCACATTAGCAACTCGAAAAGAACGTTAGTATGATGTTGGATGCCTTACAGCTCCTAATAACACCTTACATCACCATACGAAACCTTAAACCTCCATAATAAGCCTAATGAATTCGTCTGAGTCATTTGATCATCGTACGTCAACTTAGTACATCTTACGACTCTTTATGCCACATTAGCAACTCAAAAAAAAACATTAGTTTAATGTAGGATGCCTCACAGCTCCTAAGAACACCTTACATCACCATACGAAACCTTAAACCTCCATAATAAGCCTAATGAATTCGTCCGAGTCATTTGATCATCGTACGACAACTTAGTACATCTTACGACTCTTCATGCCACATTAGCAACTCGAAAAGAACGTTAGTATGATGTTGGATGCCTTACAGCTCCTAAGAACACCTTACATCACCATACGAAACCTTAAACCTCCATAATAAGCCTAATGAATTTGTCTGAGTCATTTGATCATCGTACGTCAACTTAGTACATCTTACGACTCTTTATGCCACATTAGCAACTCAAAAAAAACATTAGTTTAATGTAGGATGCCTCACAGCTCCTAAGAACACCTTACATCACCATACGAAACCTTAAACCTCCATAATAAGCCTAATGAATTCGTCTGAGTCATTTGATTATCGTACGACAACTTAGTACATCTTACGACTCTTCATGCCACATTAGCAACTCGAAAAGAACGTTAGTATGATGTAGGTTGCCTTACACCTCCTAACAACTTCTTACATCACCATACGAAACCTTAAACCTCCATAATAAGCCTAATGAATTCGTCTGAGTCATTTGATCATCGTACGTCAACTTAGTACATCTTACGACTCTTTATGCCACATTAGCAACTCAAAAAAAAACATTAGTTTAATGTAGGATGCCTCACAGCTCCTAAGAACACCTTACATCACCATACGAAACCTTAAACCTCCATAATAAGCCTAATGAATTCGTCCGAGTCATTTGATCATCGTACGACAACTTAGTACATCTTACGACTCTTCATGCCACATTAGCAACTCGAAAAGAACGTTAGTATGATGTTGGATGCCTTACAGCTCCTAAGAACACCTTACATCACCATACGAAACCTTAAACCTCCATAATAAGCCTAATGAATTCGTCTGAGTCATTTGATCATCGTACGTCAACTTAGTACATCTTACGACTCTTTATGCCACATTAGCAACTCAAAAAAAACATTAGTTTAATGTAGGATGCCTCACAGCTCCTAAGAACACCTTACATCACCATACGAAACCTTAAACCTCCATAATAAGCCTAATGAATTCGTCTGAGTCATTTGATTATCGTACGACAACTTAGTACATCTTACGACTCTTCATGCCACATTAGCAACTCGAAAAGAACGTTAGTATGATGTAGGTTGCCTTACACCTCCTAACAACTTCTTACATCACCATACGAAACCTTAAACCTCCATAATAAAGCTAATGAATTCGTCCGAGTCATTTGATCATCGTACGATAACTTAGTACATCTTACGACTCTTCATGCCACATTAGCAACTCGAAAAGAACGTTAGTATGATGTTGGATGCCTTACAGCTCCTAAGAACACCTTACATCACCATACGAAACCTTAAACCTCCATAATAAGCCTAATGAATTCGTCTGAGTCATTTGATCATCGTACGTCAACTTAGTACATCTTACGACTCTTTATGCCACATTAGCAACTCAAAAAAAACATTAGTTTAATGTAGGATGCCTCACAGCTCCTAAGAACACCTTACATCACCATACGAAACCTTAAACCTCCATAATAAGCCTAATGAATTCGTCCGAGTCATTTGATCATCGTACGACAACTTAGTACATCTTACGACTCTTCATGCCACATTAGCAACTCGAAAAGAACGTTAGTATGATGTAGGTTGCCTTACACCTCCTAACAACTTCTTACATCACCATACGAAACCTTAAACCTCCATAATAAAGCTAATGAATTCGTCCGAGTCATTTGATCATCGTACGATAACTTAGTACATCTTACGACTCTTCATGCCACATTAGCAACTCGAAAAGAACGTTAGTATGATGTTGGATGCCTTACAGCTCCTAAGAACACCTTACATCACCATACGAAACCTTAAACCTCCATAATAAGCCTAATGAATTCGTCTGAGTCATTTGATCATCGTACGTCAACTTAGTACATCTTACGACTCTTTATGCCACATTAGCAACTCAAAAAAAACATTAGTTTAATGTAGGATGCCTCACAGCTCCTAAGAACACCTTACATCACCATACGAAACCTTAAACCTCCATAATAAGCCTAATGAATTCGTCCGAGTCATTTGATCATCGTACGACAACTTAGTACATCTTACGACTCTTCATGCCACATTAGCAACTCGAAAAGAACGTTAGTATGATGTAGGTTGCCTTACACCTCCTAACAACTTCTTACATCACCATACGAAACCTTAAACCTCCATAATAAACCTAATGAATTCGTCCGAGTCATTTGATCATTGTACGATAACTTAGTACATCTTACGACTCTTCATGCCACATTAGCAACTCGAAAAGAACGTTAGTATGATGTTGGATGCCTTACAGCTCCTAAGAACACCTTACATCACCATACGAAACCTTAAACCTCCATAATAAGTTTAATGAATTCGTCTGAGTCATTTGATCATCGTACGTCAACTTAGTACATCTTACGACTCTTTATGCCACATTAGCAACTCAAAAAAAACATTAGTTTAATGTAGGATGCCTCACAGCTCCTAAGAACACCTTACATCACCATACGAAACCTTAAACCTCCATAATAAGCCTAATGAATTCGTCCGAGTCATTTGATCATCGTACGGCAACTTAGTACATCTTACGACTCTTCATGCCACATTAGCAACTCGAAAAGAACGTTAGTATGATGTTGGATGCCTTACAGCTCCTAAGAACACCTTACATCACCATACGAAACCTTAAACCTCCATAATAAGCCTAATGAATTCGTCTGAGTCATTTGATTATCGTACGACAACTTAGTACATCTTACGACTCTTCATGCCACATTAGCAACTCGAAAAGAACGTTAGTATGATGTAGGTTGCCTTACACCTCCTAACAACTTCTTACATCACCATACGAAACCTTAAACCTCCATAATAAACATAATGAATTCGTCCGAGTCATTTGATTATCGTACGACAACTTAGTACATCTTACGACTCTTCATGCCACATTAGCAACTCGAAAAGAACGTTAGTATGATGTTGGATGCCTTACAGCTCCTAAGAACACCTTACATCACCATACGAAACCTTAAACCTCCATAATAAGCCTAATGAATTCGTCTGAGTCATTTGATCATCGTACGTCAACTTAGTACATCTTACGACTCTTTATGCCACATTAGCAACTCAAAAAAAAACATTAGTTTAATGTAGGATGCCTCACAGCTCCTAAGAACACCTTACATCACCATACGAAACCTTAAACCTCCATAATAAGCCTAATGAATTCGTCCGAGTCATTTGATCATCGTACGACAACTTAGTACATCTTACGACTCTTCATGCCACATTAGCAACTCGAAAAGAACGTTAGTATGATGTTGGATGCCTTACAGCTCCTAAGAACACCTTACATCACCATACGAAACCTTAAACCTCCATAATAAGCCTAATGAATTTGTCTGAGTCATTTGATCATCGTACGTCAACTTAGTACATCTTACGACTCTTTATGCCACATTAGCAACTCAAAAAAAACATTAGTTTAATGTAGGATGCCTCACAGCTCCTAAGAACACCTTACATCACCATACGAAACCTTAAACCTCCATAATAAGCCTAATGAATTCGTCTGAGTCATTTGATTATCGTACGACAACTTAGTACATCTTACGACTCTTCATGCCACATTAGCAACTCGAAAAGAACGTTAGTATGATGTAGGTTGCCTTACACCTCCTAACAACTTCTTACATCACCATACGAAACCTTAAACCTCCATAATAAACCTAATGAATTCGTCCGAGTCATTTGATTATCGTACGACAACTTAGTACATCTTACGACTCTTCATGCCACATTAGCAACTCGAAAAGAACGTTAGTATGATGTTGGATGCCTTACAGCTCCTAAGAACACCTTACATCACCATACGAAACCTTAAACCTCCATAATAAGCCTAATTAATTCGTCTGAGTCATTTGATTATCGTACGACAACTTAGTACATCTTACGACTCTTCATGCCACATTAGCAACTCGAAAAGAACGTTAGTATGATGTAGGTTGCCTTACACCTCCTAACAACTTCTTACATCACCATACGAAACCTTAAACCTCCATAATAAACCTAATGAATTCGTCCGAGTCATTTGATCATCGTACGATAACTTAGTACATCTTACGACTCTTCATGCCACATTAGCAACTCGAAAAGAACGTTAGTATGATGTTGGATGCCTTACAGCTCCTAAGAACACCTTACATCACCATACGAAACCTTAAACCTCCATAATAAGCCTAATGAATTCGTCTGAGTCATTTGATCATCGTACGTCAACTTAGTACATCTTACGACTCTTTATGCCACATTAGCAACTCAAAAAAAAACATTAGTTTAATGTAGGATGCCTCACAGCTCCTAAGAACACCTTACATCACCATACGAAACCTTAAACCTCCATAATAAGCCTAATGAATTCGTCTGAGTCATTTGATTATCGTACGACAACTTAGTACATCTTACGACTCTTCATGCCACATTAGCAACTCGAAAAGAACGTTAGTATGATGTAGGTTGCCTTACACCTCCTAACAACTTCTTACATCACCATACGAAACCTTAAACCTCCATAATAAAGCTAATGAATTCGTCCGAGTCATTTGATCATCGTACGATAACTTAGTACATCTTACGACTCTTCATGCCACATTAGCAACTCGAAAAGAACGTTAGTATGATGTTGGATGCCTTACAGCTCCTAAGAACACCTTACATCACCATACGAAACCTTAAACCTCCATAATAAGCCTAATGAATTCGTCTGAGTCATTTGATCATCGTACGTCAACTTAGTACATCTTACGACTCTTTATGCCACATTAGCAACTCAAAAAAAACATTAGTTTAATGTAGGATGCCTCACAGCTCCTAAGAACACCTTACATCACCATACGAAACCTTAAACCTCCATAATAAGCCTAATGAATTCGTCCGAGTCATTTGATCATCGTACGACAACTTAGTACATCTTACGACTCTTCATGCCACATTAGCAACTCGAAAAGAACGTTAGTATGATGTAGGTTGCCTTACACCTCCTAACAACTTCTTACATCACCATACGAAACCTTAAACCTCCATAATAAAGCTAATGAATTCGTCCGAGTCATTTGATCATCGTACGATAACTTAGTACATCTTACGACTCTTCATGCCACATTAGCAACTCGAAAAGAACGTTAGTATGATGTTGGATGCCTTACAGCTCCTAAGAACACCTTACATCACCATACGAAACCTTAAACCTCCATAATAAGCCTAATGAATTCGTCTGAGTCATTTGATCATCGTACGTCAACTTAGTACATCTTACGACTCTTTATGCCACATTAGCAACTCAAAAAAAACATTAGTTTAATGTAGGATGCCTCACAGCTCCTAAGAACACCTTACATCACCATACGAAACCTTAAACCTCCATAATAAGCCTAATGAATTCGTCCGAGTCATTTGATCATCGTACGGCAACTTAGTACATCTTACGACTCTTCATGCCACATTAGCAACTCGAAAAGAACGTTAGTATGATGTTGGATGCCTTACAGCTCCTAAGAACACCTTACATCACCATACGAAACCTTAAACCTCCATAATAAGCCTAATGAATTCGTCTGAGTCATTTGATTATCGTACGACAACTTAGTACATCTTACGACTCTTCATGCCACATTAGCAACTCGAAAAGAACGTTAGTATGATGTAGGTTGCCTTACACCTCCTAACAACTTCTTACATCACCATACGAAACCTTAAACCTCCATAATAAACATAATGAATTCGTCCGAGTCATTTGATTATCGTACGACAACTTAGTACATCTTACGACTCTTCATGCCACATTAGCAACTCGAAAAGAACGTTAGTATGATGTTGGATGCCTTACAGCTCCTAAGAACACCTTACATCACCATACGAAACCTTAAACCTCCATAATAAGCCTAATGAATTCGTCTGAGTCATTTGATCATCGTACGTCAACTTAGTACATCTTACGACTCTTTATGCCACATTAGCAACTCAAAAAAAAACATTAGTTTAATGTAGGATGCCTCACAGCTCCTAAGAACACCTTACATCACCATACGAAACCTTAAACCTCCATAATAAGCCTAATGAATTCGTCCGAGTCATTTGATCATCGTACGACAACTTAGTACATCTTACGACTCTTCATGCCACATTAGCAACTCGAAAAGAACGTTAGTATGATGTTGGATGCCTTACAGCTCCTAAGAACACCTTACATCACCATACGAAACCTTAAACCTCCATAATAAGCCTAATGAATTTGTCTGAGTCATTTGATCATCGTACGTCAACTTAGTACATCTTACGACTCTTTATGCCACATTAGCAACTCAAAAAAAACATTAGTTTAATGTAGGATGCCTCACAGCTCCTAAGAACACCTTACATCACCATACGAAACCTTAAACCTCCATAATAAGCCTAATGAATTCGTCTGAGTCATTTGATTATCGTACGACAACTTAGTACATCTTACGACTCTTCATGCCACATTAGCAACTCGAAAAGAACGTTAGTATGATGTAGGTTGCCTTACACCTCCTAACAACTTCTTACATCACCATACGAAACCTTAAACCTCCATAATAAACCTAATGAATTCGTCCGAGTCATTTGATTATCGTACGACAACTTAGTACATCTTACGACTCTTCATGCCACATTAGCAACTCGAAAAGAACGTTAGTATGATGTTGGATGCCTTACAGCTCCTAAGAACACCTTACATCACCATACGAAACCTTAAACCTCCATAATAAGCCTAATTAATTCGTCTGAGTCATTTGATTATCGTACGACAACTTAGTACATCTTACGACTCTTCATGCCACATTAGCAACTCGAAAAGAACGTTAGTATGATGTAGGTTGCCTTACACCTCCTAACAACTTCTTACATCACCATACGAAACCTTAAACCTCCATAATAAACCTAATGAATTCGTCCGAGTCATTTGATCATCGTACGATAACTTAGTACATCTTACGACTCTTCATGCCACATTAGCAACTCGAAAAGAACGTTAGTATGATGTTGGATGCCTTACAGCTCCTAAGAACACCTTACATCACCATACGAAACCTTAAACCTCCATAATAAGCCTAATGAATTCGTCTGAGTCATTTGATCATCGTACGTCAACTTAGTACATCTTACGACTCTTTATGCCACATTAGCAACTCAAAAAAAAACATTAGTTTAATGTAGGATGCCTCACAGCTCCTAAGAACACCTTACATCACCATACGAAACCTTAAACCTCCATAATAAGCCTAATGAATTCGTCTGAGTCATTTGATTATCGTACGACAACTTAGTACATCTTACGACTCTTCATGCCACATTAGCAACTCGAAAAGAACGTTAGTATGATGTAGGTTGCCTTACACCTCCTAACAACTTCTTACATCACCATACGAAACCTTAAACCTCCATAATAAACCTAATGAATTCGTCCGAGTCATTTGATCATCGTACGATAACTTAGTACATCTTACGACTCTTCATGCCACATTAGCAACTCGAAAAGAACGTTAGTATGATGTTGGATGCCTTACAGCTCCTAAGAACACCTTACATCACCATACGAAACCTTAAACCTCCATAATAAGCCTAATGAATTCGTCTGAGTCATTTGATCATCGTACGTCAACTTAGTACATCTTACGACTCTTTATGCCACATTAGCAACTCAAAAAAAACATTAGTTTAATGTAGGATGCCTCACAGCTCCTAAGAACACCTTACATCACCATACGAAACCTTAAACCTCCATAATAAGCCTAATGAATTCGTCCGAGTCATTTGATCATCGTACGACAACTTAGTACATCTTACGACTCTTCATGCCACATTAGCAACTCGAAAAGAACGTTAGTATAATGTTGGATGCCTTACAGCTCCTAAGAACACCTTACATCACCATACGAAACCTTAAACCTCCATAATAAGCCTAATGAATTCGTCTGAGTCATTTGATTATCGTACGACAACTTAGTACATCTTACGACTCTTCATGCCACATTAGCAACTCGAAAAGAACGTTAGTATGATGTAGGTTGCCTTACACCTCCTAACAACTTCTTACATCACCATACGAAACCTTAAACCTCCATAATAAGCCTAATGAATTCGTCCGAGTCATTTGATTATCGTACGACAACTTAGTACATCTTACGACTCTTCATGCCACATTAGTAACTCGAAAAGAACGTTAGTATGATGTTGGATGCCTTACAGCTCCTAAGAACACCTTACATCACCATACGAAACCTTAAACCTCCATAATAAGCCTAATGAATTCGTCTGAGTCATTTGATTATCGTACGACAACTTAGTACATCTTACGACTCTTCATGCCACATTAGCAACTCGAAAAGAACGTTAGTATGATGTAGGTTGCCTTACACCTCCTAACAACTTCTTACATCACCATACGAAACCTTAAACCTCCATAATAAACCTAATGAATTCGTCCGAGTCATTTGATTATCGTACGACAACTTAGTACATCTTACGACTCTTCATGCCACATTAGCAACTCGAAAAGAACGTTAGTATGATGTTGGATGCCTTACAGCTCCTAAGAACACCTTACATCACCATACGAAACCTTAAACCTCCATAATAAACCTAATGAATTCGTCCGAGTCATTTGATTATCGTACGACAACTTAGTACATCTTACGACTCTTCATGCCACATTAGCAACTCGAAAAGAACGTTAGTATGATGTTGGATGCCTTACAGCTCCTAAGAACACCTTACATCACCATACGAAACCTTAAACATCCATAATAAGCCTAATGAATTCGTCTGAGTCATTTGATCATCGTACGTCAACTTAGTACATCTTACGACTCTTTATGCCACATTAGCAACTCAAAAAAAACATTAGTTTAATGTAGGATGCCTCACAGCTCCTAAGAACACCTTACATCACCATACGAAACCTTAAACCTCCATAATAAGCCTAATGAATTCGTCTGAGTCATTTGATTATCGTACGACAACTTAGTACATCTTACGACTCTTCATGCCACATTAGCAACTCGAAAAGAACGTTAGTATGATGTAGGTTGCCTTACACCTCCTAACAACTTCTTACATCACCATACGAAACCTTAAACCTCCATAATAAACCTAATGAATTCGTCCGAGTCATTTGATTATCGTACGACAACTTAGTACATCTTACGACCCTTCATGCCACATTAGCAACTCGAAAAGAACGTTAGTATGATGTTGGATGCCTTACAGCTCCTAAGAACACCTTACATCACCATACGAAACCTTAAACCTCCATAATAAGCCTAATGAATTCGTCTGAGTCATTTGATCATCGTACATCAACTTAGTACATCTTACGACTCTTTATGCCACATTAGCAACTCAAAAAAAACATTAGTTTAATGTAGGATGCCTCACAGCTCCTAAGAACACCTTACATCACCATACGAAACCTTAAACCTCCATAATAAGCCTAATGAATTCGTCCGAGTCATTTGATCATCGTACGACAACTTAGTACATCTTACGACTCTTCATGCCACATTAGCAACTCGAAAAGAACGTTAGTATGATGTTGGATGCCTTACAGCTTCTAAGAACACCTTACATCACCATACGAAACCTTAAACCTCCATAATAAGCCTAATGAATTCGTCTGAGTCATTTGATTATCGTACGACAACTTAGTACATCTTACGACTCTTCATGCCACATTAGCAACTCGAAAAGAACGTTAGTATGATGTAGGTTGCCTTACACCTCCTAACAACTTCTTACATCACCATACGAAACCTTAAACCACCATAATAAACCTAATGAATTCGTCCGAGTCATTTGATCGTACGACAACTTAGTACATCTTACGACTCTTCATGCCACATTAGCAACTCGAAAAGAACGTTAGTATGATGTTGGATGCCTTACAGCTCCTAAGAACACCTTACATCACCATACGAAACCTTAAACCTCCATAATAAGCCTAATGAATTCGTCCGAGTTATTTGATCATCGTACGGCAACTTAGTACATCTTATGACTCTTCATGCCACATTAGCAACTCGAAAAGAACGTTAGTATGATGTTGGATGCCTTACACCTCCTAAGAACACCTTACATCTCCATACGAAACCTTAAACCTCCATAATAAGCCTAGTGAATTCGTCCGAGTTATTTGATCATCGTACGGCAACTTAGTACATCTTATGACTCTTCATGCCACATTAGCAACTCGAAAAGAACGTTAGTATGATGTTGGATGCCTTACAGCTCCTAAGAACACCTTACATCACCATACGAAACCTTAAACCTCCATAATAAGCCTAATGAATTCGTCCGAGTCATTTGATCATCGTACGACAACTTAGTACATCTTACGACTCTTCATGCCACATTAGCAACTCGAAAAGAACATTAGTTTAATGTAGGATGCCTCACAGCTCCTAAGAACACCTTACATCACCATATGAAACCTTAAACCTCCATAATAAGCCTAATGAATTCGTCTGAGTCATTTGATCATCGTACATCAACTTAGTACATCTTACGACTCTTTATGCCACATTAGCAACTCAAAAAAAACATTAGTTTAATGTAGGATGCCTCACAGCTCCTAAGAACACCTTACATCACCATACGAAACCTTAAACCTCCATAATAAGCCTAATGAATTCGTCTGAGTCATTTGATCATCGTACATCAACTTAGTACATCTTACGACTCTTTATGCCACATTAGCAACTCAAAAAAAACATTAGTTTAATGTAGGATGCCTCACAGCTCCTAAGAACACCTTACATCACCATACGAAACCTTAAACCTCCATAATAAGCCTAATGAATTCGTCCGAGTCATTTGATCATCGTACGACAACTTAGTACATCTTACGACTCTTCATGCCACATTAGCAACTCGAAAAGAACGTTAGTATGATGTTGGATGCCTTACAGCTTCTAAGAACACCTTACATCACCATACGAAACCTTAAACCTCCATAATAAGCCTAATGAATTCGTCTGAGTCATTTGATTATCGTACGACAACTTAGTACATCTTACGACTCTTCATGCCACATTAGCAACTCGAAAAGAACGTTAGTATGATGTAGGTTGCCTTACACCTCCTAACAACTTCTTACATCACCATACGAAACCTTAAACCACCATAATAAACCTAATGAATTCGTCCGAGTCATTTGATCGTACGACAACTTAGTACATCTTACGACTCTTCATGCCACATTAGCAACTCGAAAAGAACGTTAGTATGATGTTGGATGCCTTACAGCTCCTAAGAACACCTTACATCACCATACGAAACCTTAAACCTCCATAATAAGCCTAATGAATTCGTCCGAGTTATTTGATCATCGTACGGCAACTTAGTACATCTTATGACTCTTCATGCCACATTAGCAACTCGAAAAGAACGTTAGTATGATGTTGGATGCCTTACACCTCCTAAGAACACCTTACATCTCCATACGAAACCTTAAACCTCCATAATAAGCCTAGTGAATTCGTCCGAGTTATTTGATCATCGTACGGCAACTTAGTACATCTTATGACTCTTCATGCCACATTAGCAACTCGAAAAGAACGTTAGTATGATGTTGGATGCCTTACAGCTCCTAAGAACACCTTACATCACCATACGAAACCTTAAACCTCCATAATAAGCCTAATGAATTCGTCCGAGTCATTTGATCATCGTACGACAACTTAGTACATCTTACGACTCTTCATGCCACATTAGCAACTCGAAAAGAACATTAGTTTAATGTAGGATGCCTCACAGCTCCTAAGAACACCTTACATCACCATATGAAACCTTAAACCTCCATAATAAGCCTAATGAATTCGTCTGAGTCATTTGATCATCGTACATCAACTTAGTACATCTTACGACTCTTTATGCCACATTAGCAACTCAAAAAAAACATTAGTTTAATGTAGGATGCCTCACAGCTCCTAAGAACACCTTACATCACCATACGAAACCTTAAACCTCCATAATAAGCCTAATGAATTCGTCTGAGTCATTTGATTATCGTACGACAACTTAGTACATCTTACGACTCTTCATGCCACATTAGCAACTCGAAAAGAACGTTAGTATGATGTAGGTTGCCTTACACCTCCTAACAACTTCTTACATCACCATACGAAACCTTAAACCTCCATAATAAACCTAATGAATTCGTCCGAGTCATTTGATCATCGTACGATAACTTAGTACATCTTACGACTCTTCATGCCACATTAGCAACTCGAAAAGAACGTTAGTATGATGTAGGTTGCCTTACACCTCCTAACAACTTCTTACATCACCATACGAAACCTTAAACCTCCATAATAAACATAATGAATTCGTCCGAGTCATTTGATTATCGTACGACAACTTAGTACATCTTACGACTCTTCATGTCACATTAGTAACTCGAAAAGAACGTTAGTATGATGTTGGATGCCTTACAGCTCCTAAGAACACCTTACATCACCATACGAAACCTTAAACCTCCATAATAAGCCTAATGAATTCGTCTGAGTCATTTGATTATCGTACGACAACTTAGTACATCTTACGACTCTTCATGCCACATTAGCAACTCGAAAAGAACGTTAGTATGATGTAGGTTGCCTTACACCTCCTAACAACTTCTTACATCACCATACGAAACCTTAAACCTCCATAATAAACCTAATGAATTCGTCCGAGTCATTTGATTATCGTACGACAACTTAGTACATCTTACGACTCTTCATGCCACATTAGCAACTCGAAAAGAACGTTAGTATGATGTTGGATGCCTTACAGCTCCTAAGAACACCTTACATCACCATACGAAACCTTAAACCTCCATAATAAACCTAATGAATTCGTCCGAGTCATTTGATTATCGTACGACAACTTAGTACATCTTACGACTCTTCATGCCACATTAGCAACTCGAAAAGAACGTTAGTATGATGTTGGATGCCTTACAGCTCCTAAGAACACCTTACATCACCATACGAAACCTTAAACATCCATAATAAGCCTAATGAATTCGTCTGAGTCATTTGATCATCGTACGTCAACTTAGTACATCTTACGACTCTTTATGCCACATTAGCAACTCAAAAAAAACATTAGTTTAATGTAGGATGCCTCACAGCTCCTAAGAACACCTTACATCACCATACGAAACCTTAAACCTCCATAATAAGCCTAATGAATTCGTCTGAGTCATTTGATTATCGTACGACAACTTAGTACATCTTACGACTCTTCATGCCACATTAGCAACTCGAAAAGAACGTTAGTATGATGTAGGTTGCCTTACACCTCCTAACAACTTCTTACATCACCATACGAAACCTTAAACCTCCATAATAAACCTAATGAATTCGTCCGAGTCATTTGATTATCGTACGACAACTTAGTACATCTTACGACCCTTCATGCCACATTAGCAACTCGAAAAGAACGTTAGTATGATGTTGGATGCCTTACAGCTCCTAAGAACACCTTACATCACCATACGAAACCTTAAACCTCCATAATAAGCCTAATGAATTCGTCTGAGTCATTTGATCATCGTACATCAACTTAGTACATCTTACGACTCTTTATGCCACATTAGCAACTCAAAAAAAACATTAGTTTAATGTAGGATGCCTCACAGCTCCTAAGAACACCTTACATCACCATACGAAACCTTAAACCTCCATAATAAGCCTAATGAATTCGTCCGAGTCATTTGATCATCGTACGACAACTTAGTACATCTTACGACTCTTCATGCCACATTAGCAACTCGAAAAGAACGTTAGTATGATGTTGGATGCCTTACAGCTTCTAAGAACACCTTACATCACCATACGAAACCTTAAACCTCCATAATAAGCCTAATGAATTCGTCTGAGTCATTTGATTATCGTACGACAACTTAGTACATCTTACGACTCTTCATGCCACATTAGCAACTCGAAAAGAACGTTAGTATGATGTAGGTTGCCTTACACCTCCTAACAACTTCTTACATCACCATACGAAACCTTAAACCACCATAATAAACCTAATGAATTCGTCCGAGTCATTTGATCGTACGACAACTTAGTACATCTTACGACTCTTCATGCCACATTAGCAACTCGAAAAGAACGTTAGTATGATGTTGGATGCCTTACAGCTCCTAAGAACACCTTACATCACCATACGAAACCTTAAACCTCCATAATAAGCCTAATGAATTCGTCCGAGTTATTTGATCATCGTACGGCAACTTAGTACATCTTATGACTCTTCATGCCACATTAGCAACTCGAAAAGAACGTTAGTATGATGTTGGATGCCTTACACCTCCTAAGAACACCTTACATCTCCATACGAAACCTTAAACCTCCATAATAAGCCTAGTGAATTCGTCCGAGTTATTTGATCATCGTACGGCAACTTAGTACATCTTATGACTCTTCATGCCACATTAGCAACTCGAAAAGAACGTTAGTATGATGTTGGATGCCTTACAGCTCCTAAGAACACCTTACATCACCATACGAAACCTTAAACCTCCATAATAAGCCTAATGAATTCGTCCGAGTCATTTGATCATCGTACGACAACTTAGTACATCTTACGACTCTTCATGCCACATTAGCAACTCGAAAAGAACATTAGTTTAATGTAGGATGCCTCACAGCTCCTAAGAACACCTTACATCACCATACGAAACCTTAAACCTCCATAATAAGCCTAATGAATTCGTCTGAGTCATTTGATCATCGTACATCAACTTAGTACATCTTACGACTCTTTATGCCACATTAGCAACTCAAAAAAAACATTAGTTTAATGTAGGATGCCTCACAGCTCCTAAGAACACCTTACATCACCATACGAAACCTTAAACCTCCATAATAAGCCTAATGAATTCGTCTGAGTCATTTGATTATCGTACGACAACTTAGTACATCTTACGACTCTTCATGCCACATTAGCAACTCGAAAAGAACGTTAGTATGATGTAGGTTGCCTTACACCTCCTAACAACTTCTTACATCACCATACGAAACCTTAAACCTCCATAATAAACCTAATGAATTCGTCCGAGTCATTTGATTATCGTACGACAACTTAGTACATCTTACGACTCTTCATGCCACATTAGCAACTCGAAAAGAACGTTAGTATGATGTTGGATGCCTTACAGCTCCTAAGAACACCTTACATCACCATACGAAACCTTAAACCTCCATAATAAACCTAATGAATTCGTCCGAGTCATTTGATTATCGTACGACAACTTAGTACATCTTACGACTCTTCATGCCACATTAGCAACTCGAAAAGAACGTTAGTATGATGTTGGATGCCTTACAGCTCCTAAGAACACCTTACATCACCATACGAAACCTTAAACATCCATAATAAGCCTAATGAATTCGTCTGAGTCATTTGATCATCGTACGTCAACTTAGTACATCTTACGACTCTTTATGCCACATTAGCAACTCAAAAAAAACATTAGTTTAATGTAGGATGCCTCACAGCTCCTAAGAACACCTTACATCACCATACGAAACCTTAAACCTCCATAATAAGCCTAATGAATTCGTCTGAGTCATTTGATTATCGTACGACAACTTAGTACATCTTACGACTCTTCATGCCACATTAGCAACTCGAAAAGAACGTTAGTATGATGTAGGTTGCCTTACACCTCCTAACAACTTCTTACATCACCATACGAAACCTTAAACCTCCATAATAAACCTAATGAATTCGTCCGAGTCATTTGATTATCGTACGACAACTTAGTACATCTTACGACCCTTCATGCCACATTAGCAACTCGAAAAGAACGTTAGTATGATGTTGGATGCCTTACAGCTCCTAAGAACACCTTACATCACCATACGAAACCTTAAACCTCCATAATAAGCCTAATGAATTCGTCTGAGTCATTTGATCATCGTACATCAACTTAGTACATCTTACGACTCTTTATGCCACATTAGCAACTCAAAAAAAACATTAGTTTAATGTAGGATGCCTCACAGCTCCTAAGAACACCTTACATCACCATACGAAACCTTAAACCTCCATAATAAGCCTAATGAATTCGTCCGAGTCATTTGATCATCGTACGACAACTTAGTACATCTTACGACTCTTCATGCCACATTAGCAACTCGAAAAGAACGTTAGTATGATGTTGGATGCCTTACAGCTTCTAAGAACACCTTACATCACCATACGAAACCTTAAACATCCATAATAAGCCTAATGAATTCGTCTGAGTCATTTGATCATCGTACGTCAACTTAGTACATCTTACGACTCTTTATGCCACATTAGCAACTCAAAAAAAACATTAGTTTAATGTAGGATGCCTCACAGCTCCTAAGAACACCTTACATCACCATACGAAACCTTAAACCTCCATAATAAGCCTAATGAATTCGTCTGAGTCATTTGATTATCGTACGACAACTTAGTACATCTTACGACTCTTCATGCCACATTAGCAACTCGAAAAGAACGTTAGTATGATGTAGGTTGCCTTACACCTCCTAACAACTTCTTACATCACCATACGAAACCTTAAACCTCCATAATAAACCTAATGAATTCGTCCGAGTCATTTGATTATCGTACGACAACTTAGTACATCTTACGACCCTTCATGCCACATTAGCAACTCGAAAAGAACGTTAGTATGATGTTGGATGCCTTACAGCTCCTAAGAACACCTTACATCACCATACGAAACCTTAAACCTCCATAATAAGCCTAATGAATTCGTCTGAGTCATTTGATCATCGTACATCAACTTAGTACATCTTACGACTCTTTATGCCACATTAGCAACTCAAAAAAAACATTAGTTTAATGTAGGATGCCTCACAGCTCCTAAGAACACCTTACATCACCATACGAAACCTTAAACCTCCATAATAAGCCTAATGAATTCGTCCGAGTCATTTGATCATCGTACGACAACTTAGTACATCTTACGACTCTTCATGCCACATTAGCAACTCGAAAAGAACGTTAGTATGATGTTGGATGCCTTACAGCTTCTAAGAACACCTTACATCACCATACGAAACCTTAAACCTCCATAATAAGCCTAATGAATTCGTCTGAGTCATTTGATTATCGTACGACAACTTAGTACATCTTACGACTCTTCATGCCACATTAGCAACTCGAAAAGAACGTTAGTATGATGTAGGTTGCCTTACACCTCCTAACAACTTCTTACATCACCATACGAAACCTTAAACCACCATAATAAACCTAATGAATTCGTCCGAGTCATTTGATCATCGTACGACAACTTAGTACATCTTACGACTCTTCATGCCACATTAGCAACTCGAAAAGAACGTTAGTATGATGTTGGATGCCTTACAGCTCCTAAGAACACCTTACATCACCATACGAAACCTTAAACCTCCATAATAAGCCTAATGAATTCGTCCGAGTTATTTGATCATCGTACGGCAACTTAGTACATCTTATGACTCTTCATGCCACATTAGCAACTCGAAAAGAACGTTAGTATGATGTTGGATGCCTTACACCTCCTAAGAACACCTTACATCTCCATACGAAACCTTAAACCTCCATAATAAGCCTAGTGAATTCGTCCGAGTTATTTGATCATCGTACGGCAACTTAGTACATCTTATGACTCTTCATGCCACATTAGCAACTCGAAAAGAACGTTAGTATGATGTTGGATGCCTTACAGCTCCTAAGAACACCTTACATCACCATACGAAACCTTAAACCTCCATAATAAGCCTAATGAATTCGTCCGAGTCATTTGATCATCGTACGACAACTTAGTACATCTTACGACTCTTCATGCCACATTAGCAACTCGAAAAGAACATTAGTTTAATGTAGGATGCCTCACAGCTCCTAAGAACACCTTACATCACCATACGAAACCTTAAACCTCCATAATAAGCCTAATGAATTCGTCTGAGTCATTTGATCATCGTACATCAACTTAGTACATCTTACGACTCTTTATGCCACATTAGCAACTCAAAAAAAACATTAGTTTAATGTAGGATGCCTCACAGCTCCTAAGAACACCTTACATCACCATACGAAACCTTAAACCTCCATAATAAGCCTAATGAATTCGTCTGAGTCATTTGATTATCGTACGACAACTTAGTACATCTTACGACTCTTCATGCCACATTAGCAACTCGAAAAGAACGTTAGTATGATGTAGGTTGCCTTACACCTCCTAACAACTTCTTACATCACCATACGAAACCTTAAACCTCCATAATAAACCTAATGAATTCGTCCGAGTCATTTGATTATCGTACGACAACTTAGTACATCTTACGACTCTTCATGCCACATTATCAACTCGAAAAGAACGTTAGTATGATGTTGGATGCCTTACAGCTCCTAAGAACACCTTACATCACCATACGAAACCTTAAACCTCCATAATAAACCTAATGAATTCGTCCGAGTCATTTGATCATCGTACGACAACTTAGTACATCTTACGACTCTTCATGCCACATTAGCAACTCGAAAAGAACGTTAGTATGATGTTGGATGCCTTACAGCTCCTAAGAACACCTTACATCACCATACGAAACCTTAAACATCCATAATAAGCCTAATGAATTCGTCTGAGTCATTTGATCATCGTACATCAACTTAGTACATCTTACGACTCTTTATGCCACATTAGCAACTCAAAAAAAACATTAGTTTAATGTAGGATGCCTCACAGCTCCTAAGAACACCTTACATCACCATACGAAACCTTAAACCTCCATAATAAGCCTAATGAATTCGTCTGAGTCATTTGATTATCGTACGACAACTTAGTACATCTTACGACTCTTCATGCCACATTAGCAACTCGAAAAGAACGTTAGTATGATGTAGGTTGCCTTACACCTCCTAACAACTTCTTACATCACCATACGAAACCTTAAACCTCCATAATAAACCTAATGAATTCGTCCGAGTCATTTGATTATCGTACGACAACTTAGTACATCTTACGACTCTTCATGCCACATTATCAACTCGAAAAGAACGTTAGTATGATGTTGGATGCCTTACAGCTCCTAAGAACACCTTACATCACCATACGAAACCTTAAACCTCCATAATAAACCTAATGAATTCGTCCGAGTCATTTGATTATCGTACGACAACTTAGTACATCTTACGACTCTTCATGCCACATTAGCAACTCGAAAAGAACGTTAGTATGATGTTGGATGCCTTACAGCTCCTAAGAACACCTTACATCACCATACGAAACCTTAAACATCCATAATAAGCCTAATGAATTCGTCTGAGTCATTTGATCATCGTACGTCAACTTAGTACATCTTACGACTCTTTATGCCACATTAGCAACTCAAAAAAAACATTAGTTTAATGTAGGATGCCTCACAGCTCCTAAGAACACCTTACATCACCATACGAAACCTTAAACCTCCATAATAAGCCTAATGAATTCGTCTGAGTCATTTGATTATCGTACGACAACTTAGTACATCTTACGACTCTTCATGCCACATTAGCAACTCGAAAAGAACGTTAGTATGATGTAGGTTGCCTTACACCTCCTAACAACTTCTTACATCACCATACGAAACCTTAAACCTCCATAATAAACCTAATGAATTCGTCCGAGTCATTTGATTATCGTACGACAACTTAGTACATCTTACGACCCTTCATGCCACATTAGCAACTCGAAAAGAACGTTAGTATGATGTTGGATGCCTTACAGCTCCTAAGAACACCTTACATCACCATACGAAACCTTAAACCTCCATAATAAGCCTAATGAATTCGTCTGAGTCATTTGATCATCGTACATCAACTTAGTACATCTTACGACTCTTTATGCCACATTAGCAACTCAAAAAAAACATTAGTTTAATGTAGGATGCCTCACAGCTCCTAAGAACACCTTACATCACCATACGAAACCTTAAACCTCCATAATAAGCCTAATGAATTCGTCCGAGTCATTTGATCATCGTACGACAACTTAGTACATCTTACGACTCTTCATGCCACATTAGCAACTCGAAAAGAACGTTAGTATGATGTTGGATGCCTTACAGCTTCTAAGAACACCTTACATCACCATACGAAACCTTAAACATCCATAATAAGCCTAATGAATTCGTCTGAGTCATTTGATCATCGTACGTCAACTTAGTACATCTTACGACTCTTTATGCCACATTAGCAACTCAAAAAAAACATTAGTTTAATGTAGGATGCCTCACAGCTCCTAAGAACACCTTACATCACCATACGAAACCTTAAACCTCCATAATAAGCCTAATGAATTCGTCTGAGTCATTTGATTATCGTACGACAACTTAGTACATCTTACGACTCTTCATGCCACATTAGCAACTCGAAAAGAACGTTAGTATGATGTAGGTTGCCTTACACCTCCTAACAACTTCTTACATCACCATACGAAACCTTAAACCTCCATAATAAACCTAATGAATTCGTCCGAGTCATTTGATTATCGTACGACAACTTAGTACATCTTACGACCCTTCATGCCACATTAGCAACTCGAAAAGAACGTTAGTATGATGTTGGATGCCTTACAGCTCCTAAGAACACCTTACATCACCATACGAAACCTTAAACCTCCATAATAAGCCTAATGAATTCGTCTGAGTCATTTGATCATCGTACATCAACTTAGTACATCTTACGACTCTTTATGCCACATTAGCAACTCAAAAAAAACATTAGTTTAATGTAGGATGCCTCACAGCTCCTAAGAACACCTTACATCACCATACGAAACCTTAAACCTCCATAATAAGCCTAATGAATTCGTCCGAGTCATTTGATCATCGTACGACAACTTAGTACATCTTACGACTCTTCATGCCACATTAGCAACTCGAAAAGAACGTTAGTATGATGTTGGATGCCTTACAGCTTCTAAGAACACCTTACATCACCATACGAAACCTTAAACCTCCATAATAAGCCTAATGAATTCGTCTGAGTCATTTGATTATCGTACGACAACTTAGTACATCTTACGACTCTTCATGCCACATTAGCAACTCGAAAAGAACGTTAGTATGATGTAGGTTGCCTTACACCTCCTAACAACTTCTTACATCACCATACGAAACCTTAAACCACCATAATAAACCTAATGAATTCGTCCGAGTCATTTGATCATCGTACGACAACTTAGTACATCTTACGACTCTTCATGCCACATTAGCAACTCGAAAAGAACGTTAGTATGATGTTGGATGCCTTACAGCTCCTAAGAACACCTTACATCACCATACGAAACCTTAAACCTCCATAATAAGCCTAATGAATTCGTCCGAGTTATTTGATCATCGTACGGCAACTTAGTACATCTTATGACTCTTCATGCCACATTAGCAACTCGAAAAGAACGTTAGTATGATGTTGGATGCCTTACACCTCCTAAGAACACCTTACATCTCCATACGAAACCTTAAACCTCCATAATAAGCCTAGTGAATTCGTCCGAGTTATTTGATCATCGTACGGCAACTTAGTACATCTTATGACTCTTCATGCCACATTAGCAACTCGAAAAGAACGTTAGTATGATGTTGGATGCCTTACAGCTCCTAAGAACACCTTACATCACCATACGAAACCTTAAACCTCCATAATAAGCCTAATGAATTCGTCCGAGTCATTTGATCATCGTACGACAACTTAGTACATCTTACGACTCTTCATGCCACATTAGCAACTCGAAAAGAACATTAGTTTAATGTAGGATGCCTCACAGCTCCTAAGAACACCTTACATCACCATACGAAACCTTAAACCTCCATAATAAGCCTAATGAATTCGTCTGAGTCATTTGATCATCGTACATCAACTTAGTACATCTTACGACTCTTTATGCCACATTAGCAACTCAAAAAAAACATTAGTTTAATGTAGGATGCCTCACAGCTCCTAAGAACACCTTACATCACCATACGAAACCTTAAACCTCCATAATAAGCCTAATGAATTCGTCTGAGTCATTTGATTATCGTACGACAACTTAGTACATCTTACGACTCTTCATGCCACATTAGCAACTCGAAAAGAACGTTAGTATGATGTAGGTTGCCTTACACCTCCTAACAACTTCTTACATCACCATACGAAACCTTAAACCTCCATAATAAACCTAATGAATTCGTCCGAGTCATTTGATTATCGTACGACAACTTAGTACATCTTACGACTCTTCATGCCACATTATCAACTCGAAAAGAACGTTAGTATGATGTTGGATGCCTTACAGCTCCTAAGAACACCTTACATCACCATACGAAACCTTAAACCTCCATAATAAACCTAATGAATTCGTCCGAGTCATTTGATTATCGTACGACAACTTAGTACATCTTACGACTCTTCATGCCACATTAGCAACTCGAAAAGAACGTTAGTATGATGTTGGATGCCTTACAGCTCCTAAGAACACCTTACATCACCATACGAAACCTTAAACATCCATAATAAGCCTAATGAATTCGTCTGAGTCATTTGATCATCGTACGTCAACTTAGTACATCTTACGACTCTTTATGCCACATTAGCAACTCAAAAAAAACATTAGTTTAATGTAGGATGCCTCACAGCTCCTAAGAACACCTTACATCACCATACGAAACCTTAAACCTCCATAATAAGCCTAATGAATTCGTCTGAGTCATTTGATTATCGTACGACAACTTAGTACATCTTACGACTCTTCATGCCACATTAGCAACTCGAAAAGAACGTTAGTATGATGTAGGTTGCCTTACACCTCCTAACAACTTCTTACATCACCATACGAAACCTTAAACCTCCATAATAAACCTAATGAATTCGTCCGAGTCATTTGATTATCGTACGACAACTTAGTACATCTTACGACCCTTCATGCCACATTAGCAACTCGAAAAGAACGTTAGTATGATGTTGGATGCCTTACAGCTCCTAAGAACACCTTACATCACCATACGAAACCTTAAACCTCCATAATAAGCCTAATGAATTCGTCTGAGTCATTTGATCATCGTACATCAACTTAGTACATCTTACGACTCTTTATGCCACATTAGCAACTCAAAAAAAACATTAGTTTAATGTAGGATGCCTCACAGCTCCTAAGAACACCTTACATCACCATACGAAACCTTAAACCTCCATAATAAGCCTAATGAATTCGTCCGAGTCATTTGATCATCGTACGACAACTTAGTACATCTTACGACTCTTCATGCCACATTAGCAACTCGAAAAGAACGTTAGTATGATGTTGGATGCCTTACAGCTTCTAAGAACACCTTACATCACCATACGAAACCTTAAACATCCATAATAAGCCTAATGAATTCGTCTGAGTCATTTGATCATCGTACGTCAACTTAGTACATCTTACGACTCTTTATGCCACATTAGCAACTCAAAAAAAACATTAGTTTAATGTAGGATGCCTCACAGCTCCTAAGAACACCTTACATCACCATACGAAACCTTAAACCTCCATAATAAGCCTAATGAATTCGTCTGAGTCATTTGATTATCGTACGACAACTTAGTACATCTTACGACTCTTCATGCCACATTAGCAACTCGAAAAGAACGTTAGTATGATGTAGGTTGCCTTACACCTCCTAACAACTTCTTACATCACCATACGAAACCTTAAACCTCCATAATAAACCTAATGAATTCGTCCGAGTCATTTGATTATCGTACGACAACTTAGTACATCTTACGACCCTTCATGCCACATTAGCAACTCGAAAAGAACGTTAGTATGATGTTGGATGCCTTACAGCTCCTAAGAACACCTTACATCACCATACGAAACCTTAAACCTCCATAATAAGCCTAATGAATTCGTCTGAGTCATTTGATCATCGTACATCAACTTAGTACATCTTACGACTCTTTATGCCACATTAGCAACTCAAAAAAAACATTAGTTTAATGTAGGATGCCTCACAGCTCCTAAGAACACCTTACATCACCATACGAAACCTTAAACCTCCATAATAAGCCTAATGAATTCGTCCGAGTCATTTGATCATCGTACGACAACTTAGTACATCTTACGACTCTTCATGCCACATTAGCAACTCGAAAAGAACGTTAGTATGATGTTGGATGCCTTACAGCTTCTAAGAACACCTTACATCACCATACGAAACCTTAAACCTCCATAATAAGCCTAATGAATTCGTCTGAGTCATTTGATTATCGTACGACAACTTAGTACATCTTACGACTCTTCATGCCACATTAGCAACTCGAAAAGAACGTTAGTATGATGTAGGTTGCCTTACACCTCCTAACAACTTCTTACATCACCATACGAAACCTTAAACCTCCATAATAAACCTAATGAATTCGTCCGAGTCATTTGATCATCGTACGACAACTTAGTACATCTTACGACTCTTCATGCCACATTAGCAACTCGAAAAGAACGTTAGTATGATGTTGGATGCCTTACAGCTCCTAAGAACACCTTACATCACCATACGAAACCTTAAACCTCCATAATAAGCCTAATGAATTCGTCCGAGTTATTTGATCATCGTACGGCAACTTAGTACATCTTATGACTCTTCATGCCACATTAGCAACTCGAAAAGAACGTTAGTATGATGTTGGATGCCTTACACCTCCTAAGAACACCTTACATCTCCATACGAAACCTTAAACCTCCATAATAAGCCTAGTGAATTCGTCCGAGTTATTTGATCATCGTACGGCAACTTAGTACATCTTATGACTCTTCATGCCACATTAGCAACTCGAAAAGAACGTTAGTATGATGTTGGATGCCTTACAGCTCCTAAGAACACCTTACATCACCATACGAAACCTTAAACCTCCATAATAAGCCTAATGAATTCGTCCGAGTCATTTGATCATCGTACAACAACTTAGTACATCTTACGACTCTTCATGCCACATTAGCAACTCGAAAAGAACATTAGTTTAATGTAGGATGCCTCACAGCTCCTAAGAACACCTTACATCACCATACGAAACCTTAAACCTCCATAATAAGCCTAATGAATTCGTCTGAGTCATTTGATCATCGTACATCAACTTAGTACATCTTACGACTCTTTATGCCACATTAGCAACTCAAAAAAAACATTAGTTTAATGTAGGATGCCTCACAGCTCCTAAGAACACCTTACATCACCATACGAAACCTTAAACCTCCATAATAAGCCTAATGAATTCGTCTGAGTCATTTGATTATCGTACGACAACTTAGTACATCTTACGACTCTTCATGCCACATTAGCAACTCGAAAAGAACGTTAGTATGATGTAGGTTGCCTTACACCTCCTAACAACTTCTTACATCACCATACGAAACCTTAAACCTCCATAATAAACCTAATGAATTCGTCCGAGTCATTTGATTATCGTACGACAACTTAGTACATCTTACGACTCTTCATGCCACATTAGCAACTCGAAAAGAACGTTAGTATGATGTTGGATGCCTTACAGCTCCTAAGAACACCTTACATCACCATACGAAACCTTAAACCTCCATAATAAGCCTAATGAATTCGTCTGAGTCATTTGATCATCGTACATCAACTTAGTACATCTTACGACTCTTTATGCCACATTAGCAACTCAAAAAAAACATTAGATTAATGTAGGATGCCTCACAGCTCCTAAGAACACCTTACATCACCATACGAAACCTTAAACCTCCATAATAAGCCTAATGAATTCGTCCGAGTCATTTGATCATCGTACGACAACTTAGTACATCTTACGACTCTTCATGCCACATTAGCAACTCGAAAAGAACATTAGTTTAATGTAGGATGCCTCACAGCTCCTAAGAACACCTTACATCACCATACGAAACCTTAAACCTCCATAATAAGCCTAATGAATTCGTCTGAGTCATTTGATCATCGTACATCAACTTAGTACATCTTACGACTCTTTATGCCACATTAGCAACTCAAAAAAAACATTAGTTTAATGTAGGATGCCTCACAGCTCCTAAGAACACCTTACATCACCATACGAAACCTTAAACCTCCATAATAAGCCTAATGAATTCGTCTGAGTCATTTGATTATCGTACGACAACTTAGTACATCTTACGAATCTTCATGCCACATTAGCAACTCGAAAAGAACGTTAGTATGATGTAGAATGCCTTACAGCTCCTAAGAACACCTTACATCACCATACGAAACCTTAAACCTCCATAATAAGCCTAATGATTTCGTCCGAGTCATTTGATCATCGTACGACAACTTAGTACATCTTACGACTCTTCATGCCACATTAGCAACTCGAAAAGAACGTTAGTATGATGTTGGATGCCTTACAGCTCCTAAGAACACCTTACATCACCATACGAAACCTTAAACTTCCATAATAAGCCTAATGAATTCGTCTGAGTCATTTGATTATCGTACGACAACTTAGTACATCTTACGACTCTTCATGCCACATTAGCAACTCGAAAAGAACGTTAGTATGATGTTGGATGCCTTACAGCTCCTAAGAACACCTTACATCACCATACGAAACCTTAAACCTCCATAATAAGCTTAATGAATTCGTCTGAGTCATTTGATCATCGTACGGCAACTTAGTACATCTTACGACTCCTTATGCCACATTAGCAACTCAAAAAAAACATTAGTTTAATGTAGGATGCCTCACAGCTCCTAAGAACACCTTACATCACCATACGAAACCTTAAACCTCCATAATAAGCCTAATGAATTCGTCCGAGTTATTTGATCATCGTACGACAACTTAGTACATCTTACGACTCTTTATGTCACATTAGCAACTCGAAAAGAACGTTAGTATGATGTTGGATGCCTTACAGCTCCTAAGAACACCTTACATCACCATACGAAACCTTAAACCTCCATAATAAGCCTAATGAATTCGTCCGAGATATTTGATCATCGTACGACAACTTAGTACATCTTACGACTCTTTATGTCACATTAGCAACTCGAAAAGAACGTTAGTATGATGTTGGATGCCTTACAGCTCCTAAGAACACCTTACATCACCATACGAAACCTTAAACCTCCATAATAAGCCTAATGAATTCGTCCGAGTTATTTGATCATCGTACGACAACTTAGTACATCTTACGACTCTTCATGCCACATTATCAACTCAAAAAAAACGTTAGTATGATGTAGGTTGCCTTACACCTCCAAACAACACCTTACATCACCATACGAAACCTTAAACCTCCATAATAAACCTAATGAATTCGTCCGAGTCATTTGATCATCGTACGACAACTTAGTACATCTTACGAATCTTCATGCCACATTAGCAACTCGAGAAGAACGTTAGTATGATGTAGAATGCCTTAGAGCTCCTAAGAACACCTTACATCACCATACGAAACCTTAAACCTCCATAATAAGCCTAATGAATTCGTCCGAGTTATTGATCATCGTACGGCAACTTAGTACATCTTACGACTCTTCATGCCACATTAGCAACTCGAAAAGAACGTTAGTATGATGTAGGTTGCCTTACACCTCCTAACAACTTCTTACATCACCATACGAAACCTTAAACCTCCATAATAAACCTAATGAATTCGTCCGAGTCATTTGATCATCGTACGACAACTTAGTACATCTTACGACTCTTCATGCCACATTAGCAACTCGAAAAGAACGTTAGTATGATGTTGGATGCCTTACAGCTCCTAAGAACACCTTACATCACCATACGAAACCTTAAACCTCCATAATAAGCCTAATGAATTCGTCCGAGTTATTTGATCATCGTACGGCAACTTAGTACATCTTATGACTCTTCATGCCACATTAGCAACTCGAAAAGAACGTTAGTATGATGTTGGATGCCTTACACCTCCTAAGAACACCTTACATCTCCATACGAAACCTTAAACCTCCATAATAAGCCTAGTGAATTCGTCCGAGTTATTTGATCATCGTACGGCAACTTAGTACATCTTATGACTCTTCATGCCACATTAGCAACTCGAAAAGAACGTTAGTATGATGTTGGATGCCTTACAGCTCCTAAGAACACCTTACATCACCATACGAAACCTTAAACCTCCATCCTAATGAATTCGTCCGAGTCATTTGATCATCGTACGACAACTTAGTACATCTTACGACTCTTCATGCCACATTAGCAACTCGAAAAGAACATTAGTTTAATGTAGGATGCCTCACAGCTCCTAAGAACACCTTACATCACCATACGAAACCTTAAACCTCCATAATAAGCCTAATGAATTCGTCTGAGTCATTTGATCATCGTACATCAACTTAGTACATCTTACGACTCTTTATGCCACATTAGCAACTCAAAAAAAACATTAGTTTAATGTAGGATGCCTCACAGCTCCTAAGAACACCTTACATCACCATACGAAACCTTAAACCTCCATAATAAGCCTAATGAATTCGTCTGAGTCATTTGATTATCGTACGACAACTTAGTACATCTTACGACTCTTCATGCCACATTAGCAACTCGAAAAGAACGTTAGTATGATGTAGGTTGCCTTACACCTCCTAACAACTTCTTACATCACCATACGAAACCTTAAACCTCCATAATAAACCTAATGAATTCGTCCGAGTCATTTGATTATCGTACGACAACTTAGTACATCTTACGACTCTTCATGCCACATTAGCAACTCGAAAAGAACGTTAGTATGATGTTGGATGCCTTACAGCTCCTAAGAACACCTTACATCACCATACGAAACCTTAAACCTCCATAATAAGCCTAATGAATTCGTCTGAGTCATTTGATCATCGTACATCAACTTAGTACATCTTACGACTCTTTATGCCACATTAGCAACTCAAAAAAAACATTAGATTAATGTAGGATGCCTCACAGCTCCTAAGAACACCTTACATCACCATACGAAACCTTAAACCTCCATAATAAGCCTAATGAATTCGTCCGAGTCATTTGATCATCGTACGACAACTTAGTACATCTTACGACTCTTCATGCCACATTAGCAACTCGAAAAGAACATTAGTTTAATGTAGGATGCCTCACAGCTCCTAAGAACACCTTACATCACCATACGAAACCTTAAACCTCCATAATAAGCCTAATGAATTCGTCTGAGTCATTTGATCATCGTACATCAACTTAGTACATCTTACGACTCTTTATGCCACATTAGCAACTCAAAAAAAACATTAGTTTAATGTAGGATGCCTCACAGCTCCTAAGAACACCTTACATCACCATACGAAACCTTAAACCTCCATAATAAGCCTAATGAATTCGTCTGAGTCATTTGATTATCGTACGACAACTTAGTACATCTTACGAATCTTCATGCCACATTAGCAACTCGAAAAGAACGTTAGTATGATGTAGAATGCCTTACAGCTCCTAAGAACACCTTACATCACCATACGAAACCTTAAACCTCCATAATAAGCCTAATGATTTCGTCCGAGTCATTTGATCATCGTACGACAACTTAGTACATCTTACGACTCTTCATGCCACATTAGCAACTCGAAAAGAACGTTAGTATGATGTTGGATGCCTTACAGCTCCTAAGAACACCTTACATCACCATACGAAACCTTAAACTTCCATAATAAGCCTAATGAATTCGTCTGAGTCATTTGATTATCGTACGACAACTTAGTACATCTTACGACTCTTCATGCCACATTAGCAACTCGAAAAGAACGTTAGTATGATGTTGGATGCCTTACAGCTCCTAAGAACACCTTACATCACCATACGAAACCTTAAACCTCCATAATAAGCTTAATGAATTCGTCTGAGTCATTTGATCATCGTACGGCAACTTAGTACATCTTACGACTCCTTATGCCACATTAGCAACTCAAAAAAAACATTAGTTTAATGTAGGATGCCTCACAGCTCCTAAGAACACCTTACATCACCATACGAAACCTTAAACCTCCATAATAAGCCTAATGAATTCGTCCGAGTTATTTGATCATCGTACGACAACTTAGTACATCTTACGACTCTTTATGTCACATTAGCAACTCGAAAAGAACGTTAGTATGATGTTGGATGCCTTACAGCTCCTAAGAACACCTTACATCACCATACGAAACCTTAAACCTCCATAATAAGCCTAATGAATTCGTCCGAGATATTTGATCATCGTACGACAACTTAGTACATCTTACGACTCTTTATGTCACATTAGCAACTCGAAAAGAACGTTAGTATGATGTTGGATGCCTTACAGCTCCTAAGAACACCTTACATCACCATACGAAACCTTAAACCTCCATAATAAGCCTAATGAATTCGTCCGAGTTATTTGATCATCGTACGACAACTTAGTACATCTTACGACTCTTCATGCCACATTATCAACTCAAAAAAAACGTTAGTATGATGTAGGTTGCCTTACACCTCCAAACAACACCTTACATCACCATACGAAACCTTAAACCTCCATAATAAACCTAATGAATTCGTCCGAGTCATTTGATCATCGTACGACAACTTAGTACATCTTACGAATCTTCATGCCACATTAGCAACTCGAGAAGAACGTTAGTATGATGTAGAATGCCTTAGAGCTCCTAAGAACACCTTACATCACCATACGAAACCTTAAACCTCCATAATAAGCCTAATGAATTCGTCCGAGTTATTGATCATCGTACGGCAACTTAGTACATCTTACGACTCTTCATGCCACATTAGCAACTCGAAAAGAACATTAGTTTAATGTTGGATGCCTTACAGCTCCTAAGAACACCTTACATCACCATACGAAACCTTAAACCTCCATAATAAGCCTAATGAATTCGTCCGAGTTATTTGATCATCGTACGACAACTTAGTACATCTTACGAATCTTCATGCCACATTAGCAACTCGAAAAGAACGTTAGTATGATGTAGAATGCCTTACAGCTCCTAAGAACACCTTACATCACCATACGAAACCTTAAACCTCCATAATAAGCCTAATGATTTCGTCTAAGTCATTTGATCATCGTACGATAACTTAGTACATCTTACGACTCTTTATGTCACATTAGCAACTCGAAAAGAACGTTAGTATGATGTTGGATGCCTTACAGCTCCTAAGAACACCTTAGATCACCATACGAAACCTTAAACCTCCATAATAAGCCTAATGAATTCGTCCGAGTTATTTGATCATCGTACGGCAACTTAGTACATCTTACGACTCTTCATGCCACATTAGCAACTCGAAAAGAACGTTAGTATGATGTTGGATGCCTTACAGCTCCTAAGAACACCTTACATCACCATACGAAACCTTAAACCTCCATAATAAGCTTAATGAATTCGTCTGAGTCATTTGATCATCGTACATCAACTTAGTACATCTTACGACTCTTTATGCCACATTAGCAACTCAAAAAAAACATTAGTTTAATGTAGGATGCCTCACAGCTCCTAAGAACACCTTACATCACCATACGAAACCTTAAACCTCCATAATAAGCCTAATGAATTCGTCCGAGTCATTTGATCATCGTACGACAACTTAGTACATCTTACGACTCTTCATGCCACATTAGCAACTCGAAAAGAACGTTAGTATGATGTTGGATGCCTTACAGCTCCTAAGAACACCTTACATCACCATACGAAACCTTAAACCTCCATAATAAGCCTAATGAATTCGTCTGAGTCATTTGATTATCGTACGACAACTTAGTACATCTTACGACTCTTCATGCCACATTAGCAACTCGAAAAGAACGTTAGTATGATGTAGGTTGCCTTACACCTCCTAACAACTTCTTACATCACCATACGAAACCTTAAACCTCCATAATAAACCTAATGAATTCGTCCGAGTCATTTGATCATCGTACGATAACTTAGTACATCTTACGACTCTTCATGCCACATTAGCAACTCGAAAAGAACGTTAGTATGATGTTGGATGCCTTACAGCTCCTAAGAACACCTTACATCACCATACGAAACCTTAAACCTCCATAATAAGCCTAATGAATTCGTCTGAGTCATTTGATCATCGTACGTCAACTTAGTACATCTTACGACTCTTTATGCCACATTAGCAACTCAAAAAAAAACATTAGTTTAATGTAGGATGCCTCACAGCTCCTAAGAACACCTTACATCACCATACGAAACCTTAAACCTCCATAATAAGCCTAATGAATTCGTCTGAGTCATTTGATTATCGTACGACAACTTAGTACATCTTACGACTCTTCATGCCACATTAGCAACTCGAAAAGAACGTTAGTATGATGTAGGTTGCCTTACACCTCCTAACAACTTCTTACATCACCATACGAAACCTTAAACCTCCATAATAAACCTAATGAATTCGTCCGAGTCATTTGATCATCGTACGATAACTTAGTACATCTTACGACTCTTCATGCCACATTAGCAACTCGAAAAGAACGTTAGTATGATGTTGGATGCCTTACAGCTCCTAAGAACACCTTACATCACCATACGAAACCTTAAACCTCCATAATAAGCCTAATGAATTCGTCTGAGTCATTTGATCATCGTACGTCAACTTAGTACATCTTACGACTCTTTATGCCACATTAGCAACTCAAAAAAAACATTAGTTTAATGTAGGATGCCTCACAGCTCCTAAGAACACCTTACATCACCATACGAAACCTTAAACCTCCATAATAAGCCTAATGAATTCGTCCGAGTCATTTGATCATCGTACGACAACTTAGTACATCTTACGACTCTTCATGCCACATTAGCAACTCGAAAAGAACGTTAGTATAATGTTGGATGCCTTACAGCTCCTAAGAACACCTTACATCACCATACGAAACCTTAAACCTCCATAATAAGCCTAATGAATTCGTCTGAGTCATTTGATTATCGTACGACAACTTAGTACATCTTACGACTCTTCATGCCACATTAGCAACTCGAAAAGAACGTTAGTATGATGTAGGTTGCCTTACACCTCCTAACAACTTCTTACATCACCATACGAAACCTTAAACCTCCATAATAAACATAATGAATTCGTCCGAGTCATTTGATTATCGTACGACAACTTAGTACATCTTACGACTCTTCATGCCACATTAGTAACTCGAAAAGAACGTTAGTATGATGTTGGATGCCTTACAGCTCCTAAGAACACCTTACATCATCATACGAAACCTTAAACCTCCATAATAAGCCTAATGAATTCGTCTGAGTCATTTGATTATCGTACGACAACTTAGTACATCTTACGACTCTTCATGCCACATTAGCAACTCGAAAAGAACGTTAGTATGATGTAGGTTGCCTTACACCTCCTAACAACTTCTTACATCACCATACGAAACCTTAAACCTCCATAATAAACCTAATGAATTCGTCCGAGTCATTTGATTATCGTACGACAACTTAGTACATCTTACGACTCTTCATGCCACATTAGCAACTCGAAAAGAACGTTAGTATGATGTTGGATGCCTTACAGCTCCTAAGAACACCTTACATCACCATACGAAACCTTAAACCTCCATAATAAGCCTAATGAATTCGTCTGAGTCATTTGATCATCGTACGTCAACTTAGTACATCTTACGACTCTTTATGCCACATTAGCAACTCAAAAAAAACATTAGTTTAATGTAGGATGCCTCACAGCTCCTAAGAACACCTTACATCACCATACGAAACCTTAAACCTCCATAATAAGCCTAATGAATTCGTCCGAGTCATTTGATCATCGTACGACAACTTAGTACATCTTACGACTCTTCATGCCACATTAGCAACTCGAAAAGAACGTTAGTATAATGTTGGATGCCTTACAGCTCCTAAGAACACCTTACATCACCATACGAAACCTTAAACCTCCATAATAAGCCTAATGAATTCGTCTGAGTCATTTGATTATCGTACGACAACTTAGTACATCTTACGACTCTTCATGCCACATTAGCAACTCGAAAAGAACGTTAGTATGATGTAGGTTGCCTTACACCTCCTAACAACTTCTTACATCACCATACGAAACCTTAAACCTCCATAATAAACATAATGAATTCGTCCGAGTCATTTGATTATCGTACGACAACTTAGTACATCTTACGACTCTTCATGCCACATTAGTAACTCGAAAAGAACGTTAGTATGATGTTGGATGCCTTACAGCTCCTAAGAACACCTTACATCACCATACGAAACCTTAAACCTCCATAATAAGCCTAATGAATTCGTCTGAGTCATTTGATTATCGTACGACAACTTAGTACATCTTACGACTCTTCATGCCACATTAGCAACTCGAAAAGAACGTTAGTATGATGTAGGTTGCCTTACACCTCCTAACAACTTCTTACATCACCATACGAAACCTTAAACCTCCATAATAAACCTAATGAATTCGTCCGAGTCATTTGATTATCGTACGACAACTTAGAACATCTTACGACTCTTCATGCCACATTAGCAACTCGAAAAGAACGTTAGTATGATGTTGGATGCCTTACAGCTCCTAAGAACACCTTACATCACCATACGAAACCTTAAACCTCCATAATAAGCCTAATGAATTCGTCTGAGTCATTTGATCATCGTACGTCAACTTAGTACATCTTACGACTCTTTATGCCACATTAGCAACTCAAAAAAAACATTAGTTTAATGTAGGATGCCTCACAGCTCCTAAGAACACCTTACATCACCATACGAAACCTTAAACCTCCATAATAAGCCTAATGAATTCGTCTGAGTCATTTGATTATCGTACGACAACTTAGTACATCTTACGACTCTTCATGCCACATTAGCAACTCGAAAAGAACGTTAGTATGATGTAGGTTGCCTTACACCTCCTAACAACTTCTTACATCACCATACGAAACCTTAAACCTCCATAATAAACCTAATGAATTCGTCCGAGTCATTTGATTATCGTACGACAACTTAGTACATCTTACGACCCTTCATGCCACATTAGCAACTCGAAAAGAACGTTAGTATGATGTTGGATGCCTTACAGCTCCTAAGAACACCTTACATCACCATACGAAACCTTAAACCTCCATAATAAGCCTAATGAATTCGTCTGAGTCATTTGATCATCGTACATCAACTTAGTACATCTTACGACTCTTTATGCCACATTAGCAACTCAAAAAAAACATTAGTTTAATGTAGGATGCCTCACAGCTCCTAAGAACACCTTACAACACCATACGAAACCTTAAACCTCCATAATAAGCCTAATGAATTCGTCCGAGTCATTTGATCATCGTACGACAACTTAGTACATCTTACGACTCTTCATGCCACATTAGCAACTCGAAAAGAACGTTAGTATGATGTTGGATGCCTTACAGCTCCTAAGAACACCTTACATCACCATACGAAACCTTAAACCTCCATAATAAGCCTAATGAATTCGTCTGAGTCATTTGATTATCGTACGACAACTTAGTACATCTTACGACTCTTCATGCCACATTAGCAACTCGAAAAGAACGTTAGTATGATGTAGGTTGCCTTACACCTCCTAACAACTTCTTACATCACCATACGAAACCTTAAACCTCCATAATAAACCTAATGAATTCGTCCGAGTCATTTGATCATCGTACGATAACTTAGTACATCTTACGACTCTTCATGCCACATTAGCAACTCGAAAAGAACGTTAGTATGATGTTGGATGCCTTACAGCTCCTAAGAACACCTTACATCACCATACGAAACCTTAAACCTCCATAATAAGCCTAATGAATTCGTCTGAGTCATTTGATCATCGTACGTCAACTTAGTACATCTTACGACTCTTTATGCCACATTAGCAACTCAAAAAAAAACATTAGTTTAATGTAGGATGCCTCACAGCTCCTAAGAACACCTTACATCACCATACGAAACCTTAAACCTCCATAATAAGCCTAATGAATTCGTCTGAGTCATTTGATTATCGTACGACAACTTAGTACATCTTACGACTCTTCATGCCACATTAGCAACTCGAAAAGAACGTTAGTATGATGTAGGTTGCCTTACACCTCCTAACAACTTCTTACATCACCATACGAAACCTTAAACCTCCATAATAAACCTAATGAATTCGTCCGAGTCATTTGATCATCGTACGATAACTTAGTACATCTTACGACTCTTCATGCCACATTAGCAACTCGAAAAGAACGTTAGTATGATGTTGGATGCCTTACAGCTCCTAAGAACACCTTACATCACCATACGAAACCTTAAACCTCCATAATAAGCCTAATGAATTCGTCTGAGTCATTTGATCATCGTACGTCAACTTAGTACATCTTACGACTCTTTATGCCACATTAGCAACTCAAAAAAAACATTAGTTTAATGTAGGATGCCTCACAGCTCCTAAGAACACCTTACATCACCATACGAAACCTTAAACCTCCATAATAAGCCTAATGAATTCGTCCGAGTCATTTGATCATCGTACGACAACTTAGTACATCTTACGACTCTTCATGCCACATTAGCAACTCGAAAAGAACGTTAGTATAATGTTGGATGCCTTACAGCTCCTAAGAACACCTTACATCACCATACGAAACCTTAAACCTCCATAATAAGCCTAATGAATTCGTCTGAGTCATTTGATTATCGTACGACAACTTAGTACATCTTACGACTCTTCATGCCACATTAGCAACTCGAAAAGAACGTTAGTATGATGTAGGTTGCCTTACACCTCCTAACAACTTCTTACATCACCATACGAAACCTTAAACCTCCATAATAAACATAATGAATTCGTCCGAGTCATTTGATTATCGTACGACAACTTAGTACATCTTACGACTCTTCATGCCACATTAGTAACTCGAAAAGAACGTTAGTATGATGTTGGATGCCTTACAGCTCCTAAGAACACCTTACATCACCATACGAATCCTTAAACCTCCATAATAAGCCTAATGAATTCGTCTGAGTCATTTGATTATCGTACGACAACTTAGTACATCTTACGACTCTTCATGCCACATTAGCAACTCGAAAAGAACGTTAGTATGATGTAGGTTGCCTTACACCTCCTAACAACTTCTTACATCACCATACGAAACCTTAAACCTCCATAATAAACCTAATGAATTCGTCCGAGTCATTTGATTATCGTACGACAACTTAGTACATCTTACGACTCTTCATGCCACATTAGCAACTCGAAAAGAACGTTAGTATGATGTTGGATGCCTTACAGCTCCTAAGAACACCTTACATCACCATACGAAACCTTAAACCTCCATAATAAACCTAATGAATTCGTCCGAGTCATTTGATTATCGTACGACAACTTAGTACATCTTACGACTCTTCATGCCACATTAGCAACTCGAAAAGAACGTTAGTATGATGTTGGATGCCTTACAGCTCCTAAGAACACCTTACATCACCATACGAAACCTTAAACATCCATAATAAGCCTAATGAATTCGTCTGAGTCATTTGATCATCGTACGTCAACTTAGTACATCTTACGACTCTTTATGCCACATTAGCAACTCAAAAAAAACATTAGTTTAATGTAGGATGCCTCACAGCTCCTAAGAACACCTTACATCACCATACGAAACCTTAAACCTCCATAATAAGCCTAATGAATTCGTCTGAGTCATTTGATTATCGTACGACAACTTAGTACATCTTACGACTCTTCATGCCACATTAGCAACTCGAAAAGAACGTTAGTATGATGTAGGTTGCCTTACACCTCCTAACAACTTCTTACATCACCATACGAAACCTTAAACCTCCATAATAAACCTAATGAATTCGTCCGAGTCATTTGATTATCGTACGACAACTTAGTACATCTTACGACCCTTCATGCCACATTAGCAACTCGAAAAGAACGTTAGTATGATGTTGGATGCCTTACAGCTCCTAAGAACACCTTACATCACCATACGAAACCTTAAACCTCCATAATAAGCCTAATGAATTCGTCTGAGTCATTTGATCATCGTACATCAACTTAGTACATCTTACGACTCTTTATGCCACATTAGCAACTCAAAAAAAACATTAGTTTAATGTAGGATGCCTCACAGCTCCTAAGAACACCTTACATCACCATACGAAACCTTAAACCTCCATAATAAGCCTAATGAATTCGTCCGAGTCATTTGATCATCGTACGACAACTTAGTACATCTTACGACTCTTCATGCCACATTAGCAACTCGAAAAGAACGTTAGTATGATGTTGGATGCCTTACAGCTTCTAAGAACACCTTACATCACCATACGAAACCTTAAACCTCCATAATAAGCCTAATGAATTCGTCTGAGTCATTTGATTATCGTACGACAACTTAGTACATCTTATGACTCTTCATGCCACATTAGCAACTCGAAAAGAACGTTAGTATGATGTAGGTTGCCTTACACCTCCTAACAACTTCTTACATCACCATACGAAACCTTAAACCACCATAATAAACCTAATGAATTCGTCCGAGTCATTTGATCATCGTACGACAACTTAGTACATCTTACGACTCTTCATGCCACATTAGCAACTCGAAAAGAACGTTAGTATGATGTTGGATGCCTTACAGCTCCTAAGAACACCTTACATCACCATACGAAACCTTAAACCTCCATAATAAGCCTAATGAATTCGTCCGAGTTATTTGATCATCGTACGGCAACTTAGTACATCTTATGACTCTTCATGCCACATTAGCAACTCGAAAAGAACGTTAGTATGATGTTGGATGCCTTACACCTCCTAAGAACACCTTACATCTCCATACGAAACCTTAAACCTCCATAATAAGCCTAGTGAATTCGTCCGAGTTATTTGATCATCGTACGGCAACTTAGTACATCTTATGACTCTTCATGCCACATTAGCAACTCGAAAAGAACGTTAGTATGATGTTGGATGCCTTACAGCTCCTAAGAACACCTTACATCACCATACGAAACCTTAAACCTCCATAATAAGCCTAATGAATTCGTCCGAGTCATTTGATCATCGTACGACAACTTAGTACATCTTACGACTCTTCATGCCACATTAGCAACTCGAAAAGAACATTAGTTTAATGTAGGATGCCTCACAGCTCCTAAGAACACCTTACATCACCATACGAAACCTTAAACCTCCATAATAAGCCTAATGAATTCGTCTGAGTCATTTGATCATCGTACATCAACTTAGTACATCTTACGACTCTTTATGCCACATTAGCAACTCAAAAAAAACATTAGTTTAATGTAGGATGCCTCACAGCTCCTAAGAACACCTTACATCACCATACGAAACCTTAAACCTCCATAATAAGCCTAATGAATTCGTCTGAGTCATTTGATTATCGTACGACAACTTAGTACATCTTACGACTCTTCATGCCACATTAGCAACTCGAAAAGAACGTTAGTATGATGTAGGTTGCCTTACACCTCCTAACAACTTCTTACATCACCATACGAAACCTTAAACCTCCATAATAAACCTAATGAATTCGTCCGAGTCATTTGATCATCGTACGATAACTTAGTACATCTTACGACTCTTCATGCCACATTAGCAACTCGAAAAGAACGTTAGTATGATGTAGGTTGCCTTACACCTCCTAACAACTTCTTACATCACCATACGAAACCTTAAACCTCCATAATAAACATAATGAATTCGTCCGAGTCATTTGATTATCGTACGACAACTTAGTACATCTTACGACTCTTCATGCCACATTAGTAACTCGAAAAGAACGTTAGTATGATGTTGGATGCCTTACAGCTCCTAAGAACACCTTACATCACCATACGAAACCTTAAACCTCCATAATAAGCCTAATGAATTCGTCTGAGTCATTTGATTATCGTACGACAACTTAGTACATCTTACGACTCTTCATGCCACATTAGCAACTCGAAAAGAACGTTAGTATGATGTAGGTTGCCTTACACCTCCTAACAACTTCTTACATCACCATACGAAACCTTAAACCTCCATAATAAACCTAATGAATTCGTCCGAGTCATTTGATTATCGTACGACAACTTAGTACATCTTACGACTCTTCATGCCACATTAGCAACTCGAAAAGAACGTTAGTATGATGTTGGATGCCTTACAGCTCCTAAGAACACCTTACATCACCATACGAAACCTTAAACCTCCATAATAAACCTAATGAATTCGTCCGAGTCATTTGATTATCGTACGACAACTTAGTACATCTTACGACTCTTCATGCCACATTAGCAACTCGAAAAGAACGTTAGTATGATGTTGGATGCCTTACAGCTCCTAAGAACACCTTACATCACCATACGAAACCTTAAACATCCATAATAAGCCTAATGAATTCGTCTGAGTCATTTGATCATCGTACGTCAACTTAGTACATCTTACGACTCTTTATGCCACATTAGCAACTCAAAAAAAAACATTAGTTTAATGTAGGATGCCTCACAGCTCCTAAGAACACCTTACATCACCATACGAAACCTTAAACCTCCATAATAAGCCTAATGAATTCGTCTGAGTCATTTGATTATCGTACGACAACTTAGTACATCTTACGACTCTTCATGCCACATTAGCAACTCGAAAAGAACGTTAGTATGATGTAGGTTGCCTTACACCTCCTAACAACTTCTTACATCACCATACGAAACCTTAAACCTCCATAATAAACCTAATGAATTCGTCCGAGTCATTTGATTATCGTACGACAACTTAGTACATCTTACGACCCTTCATGCCACATTAGCAACTCGAAAAGAACGTTAGTATGATGTTGGATGCCTTACAGCTCCTAAGAACACCTTACATCACCATACGAAACCTTAAACCTCCATAATAAGCCTAATGAATTCGTCTGAGTCATTTGATCATCGTACATCAACTTAGTACATCTTACGACTCTTTATGCCACATTAGCAACTCAAAAAAAACATTAGTTTAATGTAGGATGCCTCACAGCTCCTAAGAACACCTTACATCACCATACGAAACCTTAAACCTCCATAATAAGCCTAATGAATTCCTCCGAGTCATTTGATCATCGTACGACAACTTAGTACATCTTACGACTCTTCATGCCACATTAGCAACTCGAAAAGAACGTTAGTATGATGTTGGATGCCTTACAGCTTCTAAGAACACCTTACATCACCATACGAAACCTTAAACCTCCATAATAAGCCTAATGAATTCGTCTGAGTCATTTGATTATCGTACGACAACTTAGTACATCTTACGACTCTTCATGCCACATTAGCAACTCGAAAAGAACGTTAGTATGATGTAGGTTGCCTTACACCTCCTAACAACTTCTTACATCACCATACGAAACCTTAAACCACCATAATAAACCTAATGAATTCGTCCGAGTCATTTGATCATCGTACGACAACTTAGTACATCTTACGACTCTTCATGCCACATTAGCAACTCGAAAAGAACGTTAGTATGATGTTGGATGCCTTACAGCTCCTAAGAACACCTTACATCACCATACGAAACCTTAAACCTCCATAATAAGCCTAATGAATTCGTCCGAGTTATTTGATCATCGTACGGCAACTTAGTACATCTTATGACTCTTCATGCCACATTAGCAACTCGAAAAGAACGTTAGTATGATGTTGGATGCCTTACACCTCCTAAGAACACCTTACATCTCCATACGAAACCTTAAACCTCCATAATAAGCCTAGTGAATTCGTCCGAGTTATTTGATCATCGTACGGCAACTTAGTACATCTTATGACTCTTCATGCCACATTAGCAACTCGAAAAGAACGTTAGTATGATGTTGGATGCCTTACAGCTCCTAAGAACACCTTACATCACCATACGAAACCTTAAACCTCCATAATAAGCCTAATGAATTCGTCCGAGTCATTTGATCATCGTACGACAACTTAGTACATCTTACGACTCTTCATGCCACATTAGCAACTCGAAAAGAACATTAGTTTAATGTAGGATGCCTCACAGCTCCTAAGAACACCTTACATCACCATACGAAACCTTAAACCTCCATAATAAGCCTAATGAATTCGTCTGAGTCATTTGATCATCGTACATCAACTTAGTACATCTTACGACTCTTTATGCCACATTAGCAACTCAAAAAAAACATTAGTTTAATGTAGGATGCCTCACAGCTCCTAAGAACACCTTACATCACCATACGAAACCTTAAACCTCCATAATAAGCCTAATGAATTCGTCTGAGTCATTTGATTATCGTACGACAACTTAGTACATCTTACGACTCTTCATGCCACATTAGCAACTCGAAAAGAACGTTAGTATGATGTAGGTTGCCTTACACCTCCTAACAACTTCTTACATCACCATACGAAACCTTAAACCTCCATAATAAACCTAATGAATTCGTCCGAGTCATTTGATTATCGTACGACAACTTAGTACATCTTACGACTCTTCATGCCACATTAGCAACTCGAAAAGAACGTTAGTATGATGTTGGATGCCTTACAGCTCCTAAGAACACCTTACATCACCATACGAAACCTTAAACCTCCATAATAAACCTAATGAATTCGTCCGAGTCATTTGATTATCGTACGACAACTTAGTACATCTTACGACTCTTCATGCCACATTAGCAACTCGAAAAGAACGTTAGTATGATGTTGGATGCCTTACAGCTCCTAAGAACACCTTACATCACCATACGAAACCTTAAACATCCATAATAAGCCTAATGAATTCGTCTGAGTCATTTGATCATCGTACGTCAACTTAGTACATCTTACGACTCTTTATGCCACATTAGCAACTCAAAAAAAACATTAGTTTAATGTAGGATGCCTCACAGCTCCTAAGAACACCTTACATCACCATACGAAACCTTAAACCTCCATAATAAGCCTAATGAATTCGTCTGAGTCATTTGATTATCGTACGACAACTTAGTACATCTTACGACTCTTCATGCCACATTAGCAACTCGAAAAGAACGTTAGTATGATGTAGGTTGCCTTACACCTCCTAACAACTTCTTACATCACCATACGAAACCTTAAACCTCCATAATAAACCTAATGAATTCGTCCGAGTCATTTGATTATCGTACGACAACTTAGTACATCTTACGACCCTTCATGCCACATTAGCAACTCGAAAAGAACGTTAGTATGATGTTGGATGCCTTACAGCTCCTAAGAACACCTTACATCACCATACGAAACCTTAAACCTCCATAATAAGCCTAATGAATTCGTCTGAGTCATTTGATCATCGTACATCAACTTAGTACATCTTACGACTCTTTATGCCACATTAGCAACTCAAAAAAAACATTAGTTTAATGTAGGATGCCTCACAGCTCCTAAGAACACCTTACATCACCATACGAAACCTTAAACCTCCATAATAAGCCTAATGAATTCGTCCGAGTCATTTGATCATCGTACGACAACTTAGTACATCTTACGACTCTTCATGCCACATTAGCAACTCGAAAAGAACGTTAGTATGATGTTGGATGCCTTACAGCTTCTAAGAACACCTTACATCACCATACGAAACCTTAAACATCCATAATAAGCCTAATGAATTCGTCTGAGTCATTTGATCATCGTACGTCAACTTAGTACATCTTACGACTCTTTATGCCACATTAGCAACTCAAAAAAAACATTAGTTTAATGTAGGATGCCTCACAGCTCCTAAGAACACCTTACATCACCATACGAAACCTTAAACCTCCATAATAAGCCTAATGAATTCGTCTGAGTCATTTGATTATCGTACGACAACTTAGTACATCTTACGACTCTTCATGCCACATTAGCAACTCGAAAAGAACGTTAGTATGATGTAGGTTGCCTTACACCTCCTAACAACTTCTTACATCACCATACGAAACCTTAAACCTCCATAATAAACCTAATGAATTCGTCCGAGTCATTTGATTATCGTACGACAACTTAGTACATCTTACGACCCTTCATGCCACATTAGCAACTCGAAAAGAACGTTAGTATGATGTTGGATGCCTTACAGCTCCTAAGAACACCTTACATCACCATACGAAACCTTAAACCTCCATAATAAGCCTAATGAATTCGTCTGAGTCATTTGATCATCGTACATCAACTTAGTACATCTTACGACTCTTTATGCCACATTAGCAACTCAAAAAAAACATTAGTTTAATGTAGGATGCCTCACAGCTCCTAAGAACACCTTACATCACCATACGAAACCTTAAACCTCCATAATAAGCCTAATGAATTCGTCCGAGTCATTTGATCATCGTACGACAACTTAGTACATCTTACGACTCTTCATGCCACATTAGCAACTCGAAAAGAACGTTAGTATGATGTTGGATGCCTTACAGCTTCTAAGAACACCTTACATCACCATACGAAACCTTAAACCTCCATAATAAGCCTAATGAATTCGTCTGAGTCATTTGATTATCGTACGACAACTTAGTACATCTTACGACTCTTCATGCCACATTAGCAACTCGAAAAGAACGTTAGTATGATGTAGGTTGCCTTACACCTCCTAACAACTTCTTACATCACCATACGAAACCTTAAACCTCCATAATAAACCTAATGAATTCGTCCGAGTCATTTGATCATCGTACGACAACTTAGTACATCTTACGACTCTTCATGCCACATTAGCAACTCGAAAAGAACGTTAGTATGATGTTGGATGCCTTACAGCTCCTAAGAACACCTTACATCACCATACGAAACCTTAAACCTCCATAATAAGCCTAATGAATTCGTCCGAGTTATTTGATCATCGTACGGCAACTTAGTACATCTTATGACTCTTCATGCCACATTAGCAACTCGAAAAGAACGTTAGTATGATGTTGGATGCCTTACACCTCCTAAGAACACCTTACATCTCCATACGAAACCTTAAACCTCCATAATAAGCCTAGTGAATTCGTCCGAGTTATTTGATCATCGTACGGCAACTTAGTACATCTTATGACTCTTCATGCCACATTAGCAACTCGAAAAGAACGTTAGTATGATGTTGGATGCCTTACAGCTCCTAAGAACACCTTACATCACCATACGAAACCTTAAACCTCCATAATAAGCCTAATGAATTCGTCTGAGTCATTTGATTATCGTACGACAACTTAGTACATCTTACGAATCTTCATGCCACATTAGCAACTCGAAAAGAACGTTAGTATGATGTAGGTTGCCTTACACCTCCTAACAACTTCTTACATCACCATACGAAACCTTAAACCTCCATAATAAACCTAATGAATTCGTCCGAGTCATTTGATCATCGTACGACGACTTAGTACATCTTACGACTCTTCATGCCACATTAGCAACTCGAAAAGAACGTTAGTATGATGTTGGATGCCTTACAGCTCCTAAGAACACCTTAGATCACCATACGAAACCTTAAACCTCCATAATAAGCCTAATGAATTCGTCCGAGTCATTTGATCATCGTACGACAACTTAGTACATCTTACGACTCTTCATGCCACATTAGCAACTCGAAAAGAACATTAGTTTAATGTAGGATGCCTCACAGCTCCTAAGAACACCTTACATCACCATACGAAACCTTAAACCTCCATAATAAGCCTAATGAATTCGTCTGAGTCATTTGATCATCGTACATCAACTTAGTACATCTTACGACTCTTTATGCCACATTAGCAACTCAAAAAAAACATTAGTTTAATGTAGGATGCCTCACAGCTCCTAAGAACACCTTACATCACCATACGAAACCTTAAACCTCCATAATAAGCCTAATGAATTCGTCTGAGTCATTTGATTATCGTACGACAACTTAGTACATCTTACGAATCTTCATGCCACATTAGCAACTCGAAAAGAACGTTAGTATGATGTAGAATGCCTTACAGCTCCTAAGAACACCTTACATCACCATACGAAACCTTAAACCTCCATAATAAGCCTAATGATTTCGTCCGAGTCATTTGATCATCGTACGACAACTTAGTACATCTTACGACTCTTCATGCCACATTAGCAACTCGAAAAGCACGTTAGTATGATGTTGGATGCCTTACAGCTCCTAAGAACACCTTACATCACCATACGAAACCTTAAACTTCCATAATAAGCCTAATGAATTCGTCTGAGTCATTTGATTATCGTACGACAACTTAGTACATCTTACGACTCTTCATGCCACATTAGCAACTCGAAAAGAACGTTAGTATGATGTTGGATGCCTTACAGCTCCTAAGAACACCTTACATCACCATACGAAACCTTAAACCTCCATAATAAGCTTAATGAATTCGTCTGAGTCATTTGATCATCGTACGGCAACTTAGTACATCTTACGACTCCTTATGCCACATTAGCAACTCAAAAAAAACATTAGTTTAATGTAGGATGCCTCACAGCTCCTAAGAACACCTTACATCACCATACGAAACCTTAAACCTCCATAATAAGCCTAATGAATTCGTCCGAGTTATTTGATCATCGTACGACAACTTAGTACATCTTACGACTCTTTATGTCACATTAGCAACTCGAAAAGAACGTTAGTATGATGTTGGATGCCTTACAGCTCCTAAGAACACCTTACATCACCATACGAAACCTTAAACCTCCATAATAAGCCTAATGAATTCGTCCGAGATATTTGATCATCGTACGACAACTTAGTACATCTTACGACTCTTTATGTCACATTAGCAACTCGAAAAGAACGTTAGTATGATGTTGGATGCCTTACAGCTCCTAAGAACACCTTACATCACCATACGAAACCTTAAACTTCCATAATAAGCCTAATGAATTCGTCTGAGTCATTTGATTATCGTACGACAACTTAGTACATCTTACGACTCTTCATGCCACATTAGCAACTCGAAAAGAACGTTAGTATGATGTAGGTTGCCTTACACCTCCTAACAACTTCTTACATCACCATACGAAACCTTAAACCTCCATAATAAACCTAATGAATTCGTCCGAGTCATTTGATCATCGTACGACAACTTAGTACATCTTACGACTCTTCATGCCACATTAGCAACTCGAAAAGAACGTTAGTATGATGTTGGATGCCTTACAGCTCCTAAGAACACCTTACATCACCATACGAAACCTTAAACCTCCATAATAAGCCTAATGAATTCGTCCGAGTTATTTGATCATCGTACGACAACTTAGTACATCTTATGACTCTTCATGCCACATTAGCAACTCGAAAAGAACGTTAGTATGATGTTGGATGCCTTACACCTCCTAAGAACACCTTACATCTCCATACGAAACCTTAAACCTCCATAATAAGCCTAGTGAATTCGTCCGAGTTATTTGATCATCGTACGGCAACTTAGTACATCTTATGACTCTTCATGCCACATTAGCAACTCGAAAAGAACGTTAGTATGATGTTGGATGCCTTACAGCTCCTAAGAACACCTTACATCACCATACGAAACCTTAAACCTCCATAATAAGCCTAATGAATTCGTCTGAGTCATTTGATTATCGTACGACAACTTAGTACATCTTACGAATCTTCATGCCACATTAGCAACTCGAAAAGAACGTTAGTATGATGTAGGTTGCCTTACACCTCCTAACAACTTCTTACATCACCATACGAAACCTTAAACCTCCATAATAAACCTAATGAATTCGTCCGAGTCATTTGATCATCGTACGACAACTTAGTACATCTTACGACTCTTCATGCCACATTAGCAACTCGAAAAGAACGTTAGTATGATGTTGGATGCCTTACAGCTCCTAAGAACACCTTAGATCACCATACGAAACCTTAAACCTCCATAATAAGCCTAATGAATTCGTCCGAGTCATTTGATCATCGTACGACAACTTAGTACATCTTACGACTCTTCATGCCACATTAGCAACTCGAAAAGAACATTAGTTTAATGTAGGATGCCTCACAGCTCCTAAGAACACCTTACATCACCATACGAAACCTTAAACCTCCATAATAAGCCTAATGAATTCGTCTGAGTCATTTGATCATCGTACATCAACTTAGTACATCTTACGACTCTTTATGCCACATTAGCAACTCAAAAAAAACATTAGTTTAATGTAGGATGCCTCACAGCTCCTAAGAACACCTTACATCACCATACGAAACCTTAAACCTCCATAATAAGCCTAATGAATTCGTCTGAGTCATTTGATTATCGTACGACAACTTAGTACATCTTACGAATCTTCATGCCACATTAGCAACTCGAAAAGAACGTTAGTATGATGTAGAATGCCTTACAGCTCCTAAGAACACCTTACATCACCATACGAAACCTTAAACCTCCATAATAAGCCTAATGATTTCGTCCGAGTCATTTGATCATCGTACGACAACTTAGTACATCTTACGACTCTTCATGCCACATTAGCAACTCGAAAAGAACGTTAGTATGATGTTGGATGCCTTACAGCTCCTAAGAACACCTTACATCACCATACGAAACCTTAAACTTCCATAATAAGCCTAATGAATTCGTCTGAGTCATTTGATTATCGTACGACAACTTAGTACATCTTACGACTCTTCATGCCACATTAGCAACTCGAAAAGAACGTTAGTATGATGTTGGATGCCTTACAGCTCCTAAGAACACCTTACATCACCATACGAAACCTTAAACCTCCATAATAAGCTTAATGAATTCGTCTGAGTCATTTGATCATCGTACGGCAACTTAGTACATCTTACGACTCCTTATGCCACATTAGCAACTCAAAAAAAACATTAGTTTAATGTAGGATGCCTCACAGCTCCTAAGAACACCTTACATCACCATACGAAACCTTAAACCTCCATAATAAGCCTAATGAATTCGTCCGAGTTATTTGATCATCGTACGACAACTTAGTACATCTTACGACTCTTTATGTCACATTAGCAACTCGAAAAGAACGTTAGTATGATGTTGGATGCCTTACAGCTCCTAAGAACACCTTACATCACCATACGAAACCTTAAACCTCCATAATAAGCCTAATGAATTCGTCCGAGATATTTGATCATCGTACGACAACTTAGTACATCTTACGACTCTTTATGTCACATTAGCAACTCGAAAAGAACGTTAGTATGATGTTGGATGCCTTACAGCTCCTAAGAACACCTTACATCACCATACGAAACCTTAAACCTCCATAATAAGCCTAATGAATTCGTCCGAGTTATTTGATCATCGTACGACAACTTAGTACATCTTACGACTCTTCATGCCACATTATCAACTCAAAAAAAACGTTAGTATGATGTAGGTTGCCTTACACCTCCAAACAACACCTTACATCACCATACGAAACCTTAAACCTCCATAATAAACCTAATGAATTCGTCCGAGTCATTTGATCATCGTACGACAACTTAGTACATCTTACGAATCTTCATGCCACATTAGCAACTCGAGAAGAACGTTAGTATGATGTAGAATGCCTTAGAGCTCCTAAGAACACCTTACATCACCATACGAAACCTTAAACCTCCATAATAAGCCTAATGAATTCGTCCGAGTTATTGATCATCGTACGGCAACTTAGTACATCTTACGACTCTTCATGCCACATTAGCAACTCGAAAAGAACGTTAGTATGATGTAGGTTGCCTTACACCTCCTAACAACTTCTTACATCACCATACGAAACCTTAAACCTCCATAATAAACCTAATGAATTCGTCCGAGTCATTTGATCATCGTACGACAACTTAGTACATCTTACGACTCTTCATGCCACATTAGCAACTCGAAAAGAACGTTAGTATGATGTTGGATGCCTTACAGCTCCTAAGAACACCTTACATCACCATACGAAACCTTAAACCTCCATAATAAGCCTAATGAATTCGTCCGAGTTATTTGATCATCGTACGGCAACTTAGTACATCTTATGACTCTTCATGCCACATTAGCAACTCGAAAAGAACGTTAGTATGATGTTGGATGCCTTACACCTCCTAAGAACACCTTACATCTCCATACGAAACCTTAAACCTCCATAATAAGCCTAGTGAATTCGTCCGAGTTATTTGATCATCGTACGGCAACTTAGTACATCTTATGACTCTTCATGCCACATTAGCAACTCGAAAAGAACGTTAGTATGATGTTGGATGCCTTACAGCTCCTAAGAACACCTTACATCACCATACGAAACCTTAAACCTCCATAATAAGCCTAATGAATTCGTCCGAGTCATTTGATCATCGTACGACAACTTAGTACATCTTACGACTCTTCATGCCACATTAGCAACTCGAAAAGAACATTAGTTTAATGTAGGATGCCTCACAGCTCCTAAGAACACCTTACATCACCATACGAAATCTTAAACCTCCATAATAAGCCTAATGAATTCGTCTGAGTCATTTGATCATCGTACATCAACTTAGTACATCTTACGACTCTTTATGCCACATTAGCAACTCAAAAAAAACATTAGTTTAATGTAGGATGCCTCACAGCTCCTAAGAACACCTTACATCACCATACGAAACCTTAAACCTCCATAATAAGCCTAATGAATTCGTCTGAGTCATTTGATTATCGTACGACAACTTAGTACATCTTACGACTCTTCATGCCACATTAGCAACTCGAAAAGAACGTTAGTATGATGTAGGTTGCCTTACACCTCCTAACAACTTCTTACATCACCATACGAAACCTTAAACCTCCATAATAAACCTAATGAATTCGTCCGAGTCATTTGATTATCGTACGACAACTTAGTACATCTTACGACTCTTCATGCCACATTAGCAACTCGAAAAGAACGTTAGTATGATGTTGGATGCCTTACAGCTCCTAAGAACACCTTACATCACCATACGAAACCTTAAACCTCCATAATAAGCCTAATGAATTCGTCTGAGTCATTTGATCATCGTACATCAACTTAGTACATCTTACGACTCTTTATGCCACATTAGCAACTCAAAAAAAACATTAGATTAATGTAGGATGCCTCACAGCTCCTAAGAACACCTTACATCACCATACGAAACCTTAAACCTCCATAATAAGCCTAATGAATTCGTCCGAGTCATTTGATCATCGTACGACAACTTAGTACATCTTACGACTCTTCATGCCACATTAGCAACTCGAAAAGAACATTAGTTTAATGTAGGATGCCTCACAGCTCCTAAGAACACCTTACATCACCATACGAAACCTTAAACCTCCATAATAAGCCTAATGAATTCGTCTGAGTCATTTGATCATCGTACATCAACTTAGTACATCTTACGACTCTTTATGCCACATTAGCAACTCAAAAAAAACATTAGTTTAATGTAGGATGCCTCACAGCTCCTAAGAACACCTTACATCACCATACGAAACCTTAAACCTCCATAATAAGCCTAATGAATTCGTCTGAGTCATTTGATTATCGTACGACAACTTAGTACATCTTACGAATCTTCATGCCACATTAGCAACTCGAAAAGAACGTTAGTATGATGTAGAATGCCTTACAGCTCCTAAGAACACCTTACATCACCATACGAAACCTTAAACCTCCATAATAAGCCTAATGATTTCGTCCGAGTCATTTGATCATCGTACGACAACTTAGTACATCTTACGACTCTTCATGCCACATTAGCAACTCGAAAAGAACGTTAGTATGATGTTGGATGCCTTACAGCTCCTAAGAACACCTTACATCACCATACGAAACCTTAAACTTCCATAATAAGCCTAATGAATTCGTCTGAGTCATTTGATTATCGTACGACAACTTAGTACATCTTACGACTCTTCATGCCACATTAGCAACTCGAAAAGAACGTTAGTATGATGTTGGATGCCTTACAGCTCCTAAGAACACCTTACATCACCATACGAAACCTTAAACCTCCATAATAAGCTTAATGAATTCGTCTGAGTCATTTGATCATCGTACGGCAACTTAGTACATCTTACGACTCCTTATGCCACATTAGCAACTCAAAAAAAACATTAGTTTAATGTAGGATGCCTCACAGCTCCTAAGAACACCTTACATCACCATACGAAACCTTAAACCTCCATAATAAGCCTAATGAATTCGTCCGAGTTATTTGATCATCGTACGACAACTTAGTACATCTTACGACTCTTTATGTCACATTAGCAACTCGAAAAGAACGTTAGTATGATGTTGGATGCCTTACAGCTCCTAAGAACACCTTACATCACCATACGAAACCTTAAACCTCCATAATAAGCCTAATGAATTCGTCCGAGATATTTGATCATCGTACGACAACTTAGTACATCTTACGACTCTTTATGTCACATTAGCAACTCGAAAAGAACGTTAGTATGATGTTGGATGCCTTACAGCTCCTAAGAACACCTTACATCACCATACGAAACCTTAAACCTCCATAATAAGCCTAATGAATTCGTCCGAGTTATTTGATCATCGTACGACAACTTAGTACATCTTACGACTCTTCATGCCACATTATCAACTCAAAAAAAACGTTAGTATGATGTAGGTTGCCTTACACCTCCAAACAACACCTTACATCACCATACGAAACCTTAAACCTCCATAATAAACCTAATGAATTCGTCCGAGTCATTTGATCATCGTACGACAACTTAGTACATCTTACGAATCTTCATGCCACATTAGCAACTCGAGAAGAACGTTAGTATGATGTAGAATGCCTTAGAGCTCCTAAGAACACCTTACATCACCATACGAAACCTTAAACCTCCATAATAAGCCTAATGAATTCGTCCGAGTTATTGATCATCGTACGGCAACTTAGTACATCTTACGACTCTTCATGCCACATTAGCAACTCGAAAAGAACATTAGTTTAATGTTGGATGCCTTACAGCTCCTAAGAACACCTTACATCACCATACGAAACCTTAAACCTCCATAATAAGCCTAATGAATTCGTCCGAGTTATTTGATCATCGTACGACAACTTAGTACATCTTACGAATCTTCATGCCACATTAGCAACTCGAAAAGAACGTTAGTATGATGTAGAATGCCTTACAGCTCCTAAGAACACCTTACATCACCATACGAAACCTTAAACCTCCATAATAAGCCTAATGATTTCGTCTAAGTCATTTGATCATCGTACGATAACTTAGTACATCTTACGACTCTTTATGTCACATTAGCAACTCGAAAAGAACGTTAGTATGATGTTGGATGCCTTACAGCTCCTAAGAACACCTTAGATCACCATACGAAACCTTAAACCTCCATAATAAGCCTAATGAATTCGTCCGAGTTATTTGATCATCGTACGGCAACTTAGTACATCTTACGACTCTTCATGCCACATTAGCAACTCGAAAAGAACGTTAGTATGATGTTGGATGCCTTACAGCTCCTAAGAACACCTTACATCACCATACGAAACCTTAAACCTCCATAATAAGCCTAATGAATTCGTCTGAGTCATTTGATCATCGTACATCAACTTAGTACATCTTACGACTCTTTATGCCACATTAGCAACTCAAAAAAAACATTAGATTAATGTAGGATGCCTCACAGCTCCTAAGAACACCTTACATCACCATACGAAACCTTAAACCTCCATAATAAGCCTAATGAATTCGTCCGAGTCATTTGATCATCGTACGACAACTTAGTACATCTTACGACTCTTCATGCCACATTAGCAACTCGAAAAGAACATTAGTTTAATGTAGGATGCCTCACAGCTCCTAAGAACACCTTACATCACCATACGAAACCTTAAACCTCCATAATAAGCCTAATGAATTCGTCTGAGTCATTTGATCATCGTACATCAACTTAGTACATCTTACGACTCTTTATGCCACATTAGCAACTCAAAAAAAACATTAGTTTAATGTAGGATGCCTCACAGCTCCTAAGAACACCTTACATCACCATACGAAACCTTAAACCTCCATAATAAGCCTAATGAATTCGTCTGAGTCATTTGATTATCGTACGACAACTTAGTACATCTTACGAATCTTCATGCCACATTAGCAACTCGAAAAGAACGTTAGTATGATGTAGAATGCCTTACAGCTCCTAAGAACACCTTACATCACCATACGAAACCTTAAACCTCCATAATAAGCCTAATGATTTCGTCCGAGTCATTTGATCATCGTACGACAACTTAGTACATCTTACGACTCTTCATGCCACATTAGCAACTCGAAAAGAATGTTAGTATGATGTTGGATGCCTTACAGCTCCTAAGAACACCTTACATCACCATACGAAACCTTAAACTTCCATAATAAGCCTAATGAATTCGTCTGAGTCATTTGATTATCGTACGACAACTTAGTACATCTTACGACTCTTCATGCCACATTAGCAACTCGAAAAGAACGTTAGTATGATGTTGGATGCCTTACAGCTCCTAAGAACACCTTACATCACCATACGAAACCTTAAACCTCCATAATAAGCTTAATGAATTCGTCTGAGTCATTTGATCATCGTACGGCAACTTAGTACATCTTACGACTCCTTATGCCACATTAGCAACTCAAAAAAAACATTAGTTTAATGTAGGATGCCTCACAGCTCCTAAGAACACCTTACATCACCATACGAAACCTTAAACCTCCATAATAAGCCTAATGAATTCGTCCGAGTTATTTGATCATCGTACGACAACTTAGTACATCTTACGACTCTTTATGTCACATTAGCAACTCGAAAAGAACGTTAGTATGATGTTGGATGCCTTACAGCTCCTAAGAACACCTTACATCACCATACGAAACCTTAAACCTCCATAATAAGCCTAATGAATTCGTCCGAGATATTTGATCATCGTACGACAACTTAGTACATCTTACGACTCTTTATGTCACATTAGCAACTCGAAAAGAACGTTAGTATGATGTTGGATGCCTTACAGCTCCTAAGAACACCTTACATCACCATACGAAACCTTAAACCTCCATAATAAGCCTAATGAATTCGTCCGAGTTATTTGATCATCGTACGACAACTTAGTACATCTTACGACTCTTCATGCCACATTATCAACTCAAAAAAAACGTTAGTATGATGTAGGTTGCCTTACACCTCCAAACAACACCTTACATCACCATACGAAACCTTAAACCTCCATAATAAACCTAATGAATTCGTCCGAGTCATTTGATCATCGTACGACAACTTAGTACATCTTACGAATCTTCATGCCACATTAGCAACTCGAGAAGAACGTTAGTATGATGTAGAATGCCTTAGAGCTCCTAAGAACACCTTACATCACCATACGAAACCTTAAACCTCCATAATAAGCCTAATGAATTCGTCCGAGTTATTGATCATCGTACGGCAACTTAGTACATCTTACGACTCTTCATGCCACATTAGCAACTCGAAAAGAACATTAGTTTAATGTTGGATGCCTTACAGCTCCTAAGAACACCTTACATCACCATACGAAACCTTAAACCTCCATAATAAGCCTAATGAATTCGTCCGAGTTATTTGATCATCGTACGACAACTTAGTACATCTTACGAATCTTCATGCCACATTAGCAACTCGAAAAGAACGTTAGTATGATGTAGAATGCCTTACAGCTCCTAAGAACACCTTACATCACCATACGAAACCTTAAACCTCCATAATAAGCCTAATGATTTCGTCTAAGTCATTTGATCATCGTACGATAACTTAGTACATCTTACGACTCTTTATGTCACATTAGCAACTCGAAAAGAACGTTAGTATGATGTTGGATGCCTTACAGCTCCTAAGAACACCTTAGATCACCATACGAAACCTTAAACCTCCATAATAAGCCTAATGAATTCGTCCGAGTTATTTGATCATCGTACGGCAACTTAGTACATCTTACGACTCTTCATGCCACATTAGCAACTCGAAAAGAACGTTAGTATGATGTTGGATGCCTTACAGCTTCTAAGAACACCTTACATCACCATACGAAACCTTAAACCTCCATAATAAGCTTAATGAATTCGTCTGAGTCATTTGATCATCGTACGGCAACTTAGTACATCTTACGACTCCTTATGCCACATTAGCAACTCAAAAAAAACATTAGTTTAATGTAGGATGCCTCACAGCTCCTAAGAACACCTTACATCACCATACGAAACCTTAAACCTCCATAATAAGCCTAATGAATTCGTCCGAGTTATTTGATCATCGTACGACAACTTAGTACATCTTACGACTCTTTATGTCACATTAGCAACTCGAAAAGAACGTTAGTATGATGTTGGATGCCTTACAGCTCCTAAGAACACCTTACATCACCATACGAAACCTTAAACCTCCATAATAAGCCTAATGAATTCGTCCGAGATATTTGATCATCGTACGACAACTTAGTACATCTTACGACTCTTTATGTCACATTAGCAACTCGAAAAGAACATTAGGATTAGGAACTCAAAAAGCATGTTAGTATAAAAAACCCTAATTTTCTCTCCCTAGAATGGCGATTTCAAGTGTTCTTCCTTCTTCTTAGAATCTAATTCGTTTTTGGTGTATGATTTGCGGATCTAACACTTATGCGAATTAGGTTTTCTGTTTTTCTTCTTGTTATTGCCGTTTTTTATTCTAGGATTAGGGTTTTGTGTTGTGGGGCTGCCGTTTCTTGGATTATTTTTGGGTTATTGATGCTTTGCTGCGTTGGTGTTCTTGGATTTGATCTTTTTCGAGAGAATAGAGGTTTTGAGGTTGCTGAATTCTGATCGTGGTTAGGGTTTTTCTGATCGTGATTAGGGTTTGTGGCGGCTGAAAGAGAGGGACGAATTTGGCAATTGGTTCATGAATCTTGATTCTTGATTCTTGATTCTTGATTCTTGTTTCTTGAATCTTACTTCTTGATTCTTGTTTCTTGAATCTTGATTCTTGCTTCTTGGTTCTTGAATCTTGGTTTGGTTATTTAATTCGTTTTTCTTGATCTTTGGCCGTTTTTTTCTTGGGTTTGTACGATCAGATTCGTTTCTGATTATAAAAACGAGTATGGAGGGTGGTGATTTGGCTAGTAAGGTGCTAAAGATCGATGGCAATCCACGTTGTAATTTGTTGAAGAAGGAAAAGGCGACTAGGGTTTCCTCCTTAAACCCTAATCCGCCTCATGGGGTTGACACGGCTAAGATGAATGATGCAACAAGTCATACGACTGATTCATCTCACAAGAATGATTCAGCTCACACGACTATGTCATCTTATGTTCATACGGCTGATGCATCTGATAGTTCTCATGCTCATGCGACTAATGTGAATGATGCGCCGGGTAAGTCTGGTTTGAATACAACGTATGCTGCTATTGTTCAACCAAAGTCTGACTTACCTGCAACGCCAGTTAATTTTCGTTATATGGTGAATAAGGAGAAGAAACAAGGTTTTGATGTTGTGTTACCCAAAGAGACTGTGCGTATGATGTGTAATAAGCTTGAATTTACTTTGTATGGCTACTTTTTGGGGGATAGGCTAGCGTATCCAGTGGTTGAATACTTTGCTAAAACTCATTGGAAAAAATTTGGCTTGCAAAAGGCAATGATGAATGCAAATGGTTTTTTCTTCTTTAAGTTTAATGATAGGAAGGGGATGATGGATGTGATTGAAGCAGGTCCTTGGATAATTCGTAATAAACCAATTATTCTGAATGTCTGGTCCCCTAACACAAAGCTACACAAGGATGATCTCAAGAATGTGTCTGTTTGGGTAAAATTACATGATATTCCGTTGGTAGCTTATTCTGATGTTGGTTTGAGTCTTTTGGTCTCGCAAATTGGAACTCCGAAGTTGTTGGATTCATTCACAAGCTCCATGTGTGCAAATACGTGGGGTAGAAGTAGTTTTGCAAGAGCTTTGGTTGAGATCTCGGCGGATGCGGGGTTTAAGGAGGAGATATCTATTGCTATTCCGGAATTAGAGGGGGATGAGTTTGGAGCAGCAAATGTGAAGGTTGAGTATGATTGGAAGCCTCCAAGATGTGGTCATTGTTGTGTTTTTGGCCATAATGATGCTGAATGCCCTAAGACGACTAAGCATGAGCAGAAAACAAAGGCTAGAGAGGAGGATGATGGTTTTAAGGAAGTAAAGGATAAGAAGGCTGCAAAAAGATTTGGGGTTGCTTTAAAAAAACCCCAATTCGAGTATCGTCCAGTTAATAAAAAAGGGAAGGAAGTGCAAAATGTTAAAAAGCAGGTGACTAGGATGGATACTATGGAGACTAAAGGTGGTTCAAATATGGGTAAATCTGATCTAACTACATCAAACCCTTTTGAGGCGTTATCTGTGGAGAAAATAGCAGAAATTGACACAAACAAGGTGAAAGGGAAAAGGGATAATGAAATATCTAGGTTGGACTCGGATTCGGAAGTGGATGAGGTTCTAGAGGTGGATAATGGGACGGCAAGGTTTATGATGAACATGGCCATGGCGCTAGAATCTCCAGCGTCTACTAAAAGGGCAGGTACCCCTTCTACATCGGGTGTTAATGGTTTGTCTGATATTCTGGATTACTAGGGACTTGATCTGCTGGCAAAATTGTTTGTGGTGTCTTTGTGGTGGAACCTACACTTTTGATGACGGCGGCTGATGGAATGGTTTTTAGTTAGATTTTTTATGTCATTAATATGTGGTAGGCTAGTTTGTTTGGTTTGTCTTGGTTTTTTGTTGGTTTTGTTTTTATGTTCACATATGTGGGGTCTGTCCCGTATATGAACTAGTGTGGAACGCTTCCTCACTACTTGTACTTCATTGACGGTTGTCTTTATAATAGAATCACCGGGGTAACCCTTTACCCAAAAAAGAACGTTAGTATGATGTTGGATGCCTTACAGCTCCTAAGAACACCTTACATCACCATACGAAACCTTAAACCTCCATAATAAGCCTAATGATTTCGTCTAAGTCATTTGATCATCGTACGACAACTTAGTACATCTTACGACTCTTTATGTCACATTAGCAACTCGAAAAGAACGTTAGTATGATGTTGGATGCCTTACAGCTCCTAAGAACACCTTAGATCACCATACGAAACCTTAAACCTCCATAATAAGCCTAATGAATTCGTCCGAGTTATTTGATCATCGTACGGCAACTTAGTACATCTTACGACTCTTCATGCCACATTAGCAACTCGAAAAGAACGTTAGTATGATGTTGGATGCCTTACAGCTCCTAAGAACACCTTACATCACCATACGAAACCTTAAACCTCCATAATAAGCTTAATGAATTCGTCTGAGTCATTTGATCATCGTACGGCAACTTAGTACATCTTACGACTCCTTATGCCACATTAGCAACTCAAAAAAAACATTAGTTTAATGTAGGATGCCTCAGAGCTCCTAAGAACACCTTACATCACCATACGAAACCTTAAACCTCCATAATAAGCCTAATGAATTCGTCCGAGTTATTTGATCATCGTACGACAACTTAGTACATCTTACGACTCTTTATGTCACATTAGCAACTCGAAAAGAACGTTAGTATGATGTTGGATGCCTTACAGCTCCTAAGAACACCTTACATCACCATACGAAACCTTAAACCTCCATAATAAGCCTAATGAATTCGTCCGAGATATTTGATCATCGTACGACAACTTAGTACATCTTACGACTCTTTATGTCACATTAGCAACTCGAAAAGAACGTTAGTATGATGTTGGATGCCTTACAGCTCCTAAGAACACCTTACATCACCATACGAAACCTTAAACCTCCATAATAAGCCTAATGAATTCGTCCGAGTTATTTGATCATCGTACGACAACTTAGTACATCTTACGACTCTTCATGCCACATTATCAACTCAAAAAAAACGTTAGTATGATGTAGGTTGCCTTACACCTCCAAACAACACCTTACATCACCATACGAAACCTTAAACCTCCATAATAAACCTAATGAATTCGTCCGAGTCATTTGATCATCGTACGACAACTTAGTACATCTTACGAATCTTCATGCCACATTAGCAACTCGAGAAGAACGTTAGTATGATGTAGAATGCCTTAGAGCTCCTAAGAACACCTTACATCACCATACGAAACCTTAAACCTCCATAATAAGCCTAATGAATTCGTCCGAGTTATTGATCATCGTACGGCAACTTAGTACATCTTACGACTCTTCATGCCACATTAGCAACTCGAAAAGAACATTAGTTTAATGTTGGATGCCTTACAGCTCCTAAGAACACCTTACATCACCATACGAAACCTTAAACCTCCATAATAAGCCTAATGAATTCGTCCGAGTTATTTGATCATCGTACGACAACTTAGTACATCTTACGAATCTTCATGCCACATTAGCAACTCGAAAAGAACGTTAGTATGATGTAGAATGCCTTACAGCTCCTAAGAACACCTTACATCACCATACGAAACCTTAAACCTCCATAATAAGCCTAATGATTTCGTCTAAGTCATTTGATCATCGTACGACAACTTAGTACATCTTACGACTCTTTATGTCACATTAGCAACTCGAAAAGAACGTTAGTATGATGTTGGATGCCTTACAGCTCCTAAGAACACCTTAGATCACCATACGAAACCTTAAACCTCCATAATAAGCCTAATGAATTCGTCCGAGTTATTTGATCATCGTACGGCAACTTAGTACATCTTACGACTCTTCATGCCACATTAGCAACTCGAAAAGAACGTTAGTATGATGTTGGATGCCTTACAGCTCCTAAGAACACCTTACATCACCATACGAAACCTTAAACCTCCATAATAAGCCTAATGAATTCGTCCGAGTTATTTGATCATCGTACGACAACTTAGTACATCTTACGAATCTTCATGCCACATTAGCAACTCGAAAAGAACGTTAGTATGATGTAGAATGCCTTACAGCTCCTAAGAACACCTTACATCACCACACGAAACCTTAAACCTCCATAATAAGCCTAATGATTTCGTCCGAGTCATTTGATCATCGTACGACAACTTAGTACATCTTACGACTCTTCATGCCACATTAGCAACTCGAAAAGAACGTTAGTATGATGTTGGATGCCTTACAGCTCCTAAGAACACCTTACATCACCATACGAAACCTTAAACTTCCATAATAAGCCTAATGAATTCGTCTGAGTCATTTGATTATCGTACGACAACTTAGTACATCTTACGACTCTTCATGCCACATTAGCAACTCGAAAAGAACGTTAGTATGATGTTGGATGCCTTACAGCTCCTAAGAACACCTTACATCACCATACGAAACCTTAAACCTCCATAATAAGCTTAATGAATTCGTCTGAGTCATTTGATCATCGTACGGCAACTTAGTACATCTTACGACTCCTTATGCCACATTAGGAACTCAAAAAAAACATTAGTTTAATGTAGGATGCCTCACATCTCCTAAAAACACCTTACATCACCATACGAAACCTTAAACCTCCATAATAAACCTAATGAATTCGTCCGAGTCATTTGATCATCGTACGACAACTTAGTACATCTTACGAATCTTCATGCCACATTAGCAACTCGAAAAGAACGTTAGTATGATGTAGAATGCCTTAGAGCTCCTAAGAACACCTTACATCACCATACGAAACCTTAAACCTCCATAATAAGCCTAATGATTTCGTCCGAGTCATTTGATCATCGTACGACAACTTAGTACATCTTACGACTCTTCATGCCACATTAGCAACTCAAAAAAAACGTTAGTATGATGTTGGATGCCTTACAGCTCCTAAGAACACCTTACATCACCATACGAAACCTTAAACCTCCATAATAAGCCTAATGAATTCGTCCGAGTTATTTGATCATCGTACGGCAACTTAGTACATCTTATGACTCTTCATGCCACATTAGCAACTCGAAAAGAACGTTAGTATGATGTAGATGCCTTACAGCTCCTATGAACACCTTACATCACCATACGAAACCTTAAACCTCCATAATAAGCCTAATGAATTCGTCCGAGTTATTTGATCATCGTACGACAACTTAGTACATCTTACGACTCTTTATGTCACATTAGCAACTCGAAAAGAACGTTAGTATGATGTTGGATGCCTTACAGCTCCTAAGAACACCTTACATCACCATACGAAACCTTAAACCTCCATAATAAGCCTAATGAATTCGTCCGAGTTATTTGATCATCGTACGACAACTTAGTACATCTTACGACTCTTCATGCCACATTATCAACTCAAAAAAAACGTTAGTATGATGTAGGTTGCCTTACACCTCCAAACAACACCTTACATCACCATACGAAACCTTAAACCTCCATAATAAACCTAATGAATTCGTCCGAGTCATTTGATCATCGTACGACAACTTAGTACATCTTACGAATCTTCATGCCACATTAGCAACTCGAGAAGAACGTTAGTATGATGTAGAATGCCTTAGAGCTCCTAAGAACACCTTACATCACCATACGAAACCTTAAACCTCCATAATAAGCCTAATGATTTCGTCCGAGTCATTTGATCATCGTACGACAACTTAGTACATCTTACGACTCTTCATGCCACATTAGCAACTAAAAAAAAACGTTAGTATGATGTAGGTTGCCTTACACCTCCAAACAACACCTTACATCACCATACGAAACCTTAAACCTCCATAATAAACCTAATGAATTCGTCCGAGTCATTTGATCATCGTACGACAACTTAGTACATCTTACGACTCTTTATGTCACATTAGCAACTCGAAAAGAACGTTAGTATGATGTTGGATGCCTTACAGCTCCTAAGAACACCTTACATCACCATACGAAACCTTAAAACTCCATAATAAGCCTAATGAATTCGTCCGAGTTATTTGATCATCGTACGACAACTTAGTACATCTTACGACTCTTCATGCCACATTATCAACTCAAAAAAAACGTTAGTATGATGTAGGTTGCCTTACACCTCCAAACAACACCTTACATCACCATACGAAACCTTAAACCTCCATAATAAACCTAATGAATTCGTCCGAGTCATTTGATCATCGTACGACAACTTAGTACATCTTACGAATCTTCATGCCACATTAGCAACTCGAGAAGAACGTTAGTATGATGTAGAATGCCTTAGAGCTCCTAAGAACACCTTACATCACCATACGAAACCTTAAACCTCCATAATAAGCCTAATGATTTCGTCCGAGTCATTTGATCATCGTACGACAACTTAGTACATCTTAAGACTCTTCATGCCACATTATCAACTCAAAAAAAACGTTAGTATGATGTAGGTTGCCTTACACCTCCAAACAACACCTTACATCACCATACGAAACCTTAAACCTCCATAATAAACCTAATGAATTCGTCCGAGTCATTTGATCATCGTACGACAACTTAGTACATCTTACGAATCTTCATGCCACATTAGCAACTCGAGAAGAACGTTAGTATGATGTAGAATGCCTTAGAGCTCCTAAGAACACCTTACTTCACCATACGAAACCTTAAACCTCCATAATAAGCCTAATGATTTCGTCCGAGTCATTTGATCATCGTACGGCAACTTAGTACATCTTATGACTCTTCATGCCACATTAGCAACTCGAAAAGAACGTTAGTATGATGTAGATGCCTTACAGCTCCTAAGAACACCTTACATCACCATACGAAACCTTAAACCTCCATAATAAGCCTAATGAATTCGTCCGAGTTATTTGATCATCGTACGACAACTTAGTACATCTTACGACTCTTTATGTCACATTAGCAACTCGAAAAGAACGTTAGTATGATGTTGGATGCCTTACAGCTCCTAAGAACACCTTACATCACCATACGAAACCTTAAACCTCCATAATAAGCCTAATGAATTCGTCCGAGTTATTTGATCATCGTACGACAACTTAGTACATCTTACGACTCTTCATGCCACATTATCAACTCAAAAAAAACGTTAGTATGATGTACGTCGCCTTACAGTTCCTAAGAACATCTTACATCACCATACGAAACCTTAAACCTCCATAATAAGCCTAATGAATTCGTCCGAGTCATTTGATTATCGTACGACAACTTAGTACATCTTACGACTCTTCATGCCACATTAACAACTCGAAAAGAACGTTAATATAATGTAGGATGCCTTACAGCTCCTAAGAACACCTTACATTACCATACGAAACCTTAAACCTCCATAATAAGCCTAATGAATTCGTCCGAGTTATTTGATCATCGTATGGCAACTTAGTACATCTTATGACTCTTCATGCCACATTAGCAACTCGAAAAGAACGTTAGTATAATGTAGATGCCTTACAGCTCCTAAGAACACCTTACATCACCATACGAAACCTTAAACCTCCATAATAAGCCTAATGAATTCGTCCGAGTCATTTGATTATCGTACGACAACTTAGTACATCTTACGACTCTTCATGCCACATTAGCAACTCGAAAAGAACGTTAGTATGATGTTGGATGCCTTACAGCTGCTAAGAACACCTTACATCACCATACGAAACCTTAAACCTCCATAATAAGCCTAATGAATTCGTCCGAGTTATTTGATCATCGTACGACAACTTAGTACATCTTACGACTCTTCATGCCACATTATCAACTCAAAAAAAACGTTAGTATGATGAAGGTTGCCTTACACCTCCAAACAACACCTTACATCACCATACGAAACCTTAAACCTCCATAATAAGCCTAATGAATTCGTCCGAGTCATTTGATCATCGTACGGCAACTTAGTACATCTTACGACTCTTCATGCCACATTAGCAACTCGAAAAGAACGTTAGTATGATGTTGGATGCCTTACAGCTCCTAAGAACACCTTACATCACCATACGAAACCTTAAACCTCCATAATAAGCCTAATGATTTCGTCCGAGTCATTTGATCATCGTACGGCAACTTAGTACATCTTATGACTCTTCATGCCACATTAGCAACTCGAAAAGAACGTTAGTATGATGTAGATGCCTTACAGCTCCTAAGAACACCTTACATCACCATACGAAACCTTAAACCTCCATAATAAGCCTAATGAATTCGTCCGAGTTATTTGATCATCGTACGACAACTTAGTACATCTTACGACTCTTTATGTCACATTAGCAACTCGAAAAGAACGTTAGTATGATGTTGGATGCCTTACAGCTCCTAAGAACACCTTACATCACCATACGAAACCTTAAACCTCCATAATAAGCCTAATGAATTCGTCCGAGTTATTTGATCATCGTACGACAACTTAGTACATCTTACGACTCTTCATGCCACATTATCAACTCAAAAAAAACGTTAGTATGATGTACGTTGCCTTACAGTTCCTAAGAACACCTTACATCACCATACGAAACCTTAAACCTCCATAATAAGCCTAATGAATTCGTCCGAGTCATTTGATTATCATACGACAACTTAGTACATCTTACGACTCTTCATGCCACATTAACAACTCGAAAAGAACGTTAATATAATGTAGGATGCCTTACAGCTCCTAAGAACACCTTACATTACCATACGAAACCTTAAACCTCCATAATAAGCCTAATGAATTCGTCCGAGTTATTTGATCATCGTATGGCAACTTAGTACATCTTATGACTCTTCATGCCACATTAGCAACTCGAAAAGAACGTTAGTATAATGTAGATGCCTTACAGCTCCTAAGAACACCTTACATCACCATACGAAACCTTAAACCTCCATAATAAGCCTAATGAATTCGTCCGAGTCATTTGATTATCGTACGACAACTTAGTACATCTTACGACTCTTCATGCCACATTAGCAACTCGAAAAGAACGTTAGTATGATGTTGGATGCCTTACAGCTGCTAAGAACACCTTACATCACCATACGAAACCTTAAACCTCCATAATAAGCCTAATGAATTCGTCCGAGTTATTTGATCATCGTACGACAACTTAGTACATCTTACGACTCTTCATGCCACATTATCAACTCAAAAAAAACGTTAGTATGATGTAGGTTGCCTTACACCTCCAAACAACACCTTACATCACCATACGAAACCTTAAACCTCCATAATAAACCTAATGAATTCGTCCGAGTCATTTGATCATCGTACGACAACTTAGTACATCTTACGAATCTTCATGCCACATTAGCAACTCGAGAAGAACGTTAGTATGATGTAGAATGCCTTAGAGCTCCTAAGAACACCTTACATCACCATACGAAACCTTAAACCTCCATAATAAGCCTAATGATTTCGTCCGAGTCATTTGGTCATCGTACGGCAACTTAGTACATCTTATGACTCTTCATGCCACATTAGCAACTCGAAAAGAACGTTAGTATGATGTAGATGCCTTACAGCTCCTAAGAACACCTTACATTACCATACGAAACCTTAAACCTCCATAATAAGCCTAATGAATTCGTCCGAGTTATTTGATCATCGTATGGCAACTTAGTACATCTTATGACTCTTCATGCCACATTAGCAACTCGAAAAGAACGTTAGTATAATGTAGATGCCTTACAGCTCCTAAGAACACCTTACATCACCATACGAAACCTTAAACCTCCATAATAAGCCTAATGAATTCGTCCGAGTCATTTGATTATCGTACGACAACTTAGTACATCTTACGACTCTTCATGCCACATTAGCAACTCGAAAAGAACGTTAGTATGATGTTGGATGCCTTACAGCTGCTAAGAACACCTTACATCACCATACGAAACCTTAAACCTCCATAATAAGCCTAATGAATTCGTCCGAGTTATTTGATCATCGTACGACAACTTAGTACATCTTACGACTCTTCATGCCACATTATCAACTCAAAAAAAACGTTAGTATGATGTAGGTTGCCTTACACCTCCAAACAACACCTTACATCACCATACGAAACCTTAAACCTCCATAATAAACCTAATGAATTCGTCCGAGTCATTTGATCATCGTACGACAACTTAGTACATCTTACGAATCTTCATGCCACATTAGCAACTCGAGAAGAACGTTAGTATGATGTAGAATGCCTTAGAGCTCCTAAGAACACCTTACATCACCATACGAAACCTTAAACCTCCATAATAAGCCTAATGATTTCGTCCGAGTCATTTGATCATCGTACGGCAACTTAGTACATCTTATGACTCTTCATGCCACATTAGCAACTCGAAAAGAACGTTAGTATGATGTAGATGCCTTACAGCTCCTAAGAACACCTTACATTACCATACGAAACCTTAAACCTCCATAATAAGCCTAATGAATTCGTCCGAGTTATTTGATCATCGTATGGCAACTTAGTACATCTTATGACTCTTCATGCCACATTAGCAACTCGAAAAGAACGTTAGTATAATGTAGATGCCTTACAGCTCCTAAGAACACCTTACATCACCATACGAAACCTTAAACCTCCATAATAAGCCTAATGAATTCGTCCGAGTCATTTGATTATCGTACGACAACTTAGTACATCTTACGACTCTTCATGCCACATTAGCAACTCGAAAAGAACGTTAGTATGATGTTGGATGCCTTACAGCTGCTAAGAACACCTTACATCACCATACGAAACCTTAAACCTCCATAATAAGCCTAATGAATTCGTCCGAGTTATTTGATCATCGTACGACAACTTAGTACATCTTACGACTCTTCATGCCACATTATCAACTCAAAAAAAACGTTAGTATGATGTAGGTTGGCTTACACCTCCAAACAACACCTTACATCACCATACGAAACCTTAAACCTCCATAATAAACCTAATGAATTCGTCCGAGTCATTTGATCATCGTACGACAACTTAGTACATCTTACGAATCTTCATGCCACATTAGCAACTCGAGAAGAACGTTAGTATGATGTAGAATGCCTTAGAGCTCCTAAGAACACCTTACATCACCATACGAAACCTTAAACCTCCATAATAAGCCTAATGATTTCGTCCGAGTCATTTGATCATCGTACGACAACTTAGTACATCTTACGACTCTTCATGCCACATTATCAACTCAAAAAAAACGTTAGTATGATGTAGGTTGCCTTACACCTCCAAACAACACCTTACATCACCATACGAAACCTTAAACCTCCATAATAAACCTAATGAATTCGTCCGAGTCATTTGATCATCGTACGACAACTTAGTACATCTTACGAATCTTCATGCCGCATTAGCAACTCGAGAAGAACGTTAGTATGATGTAGAATGCCTTAGAGCTCCTAAGAACACCTTACATCACCATACGAAACCTTAAACCTCCATAATAAGCCTAATGATTTCGTCCGAGTCATTTGATCATCGTACGACAACTTAGTACATCTTACGACTCTTCATGCCACATTATCAACTCAAAAAAAACGTTAGTATGATGTAGGTTGCCTTACACCTCCAAACAACACCTTACATCACCATACGAAACCTTAAACCTCCATAATAAACCTAATGAATTCGTCCGAGTCATTTGATCATCGTACGACAACTTAGTACATCTTACGAATCTTCATGCCACATTAGCAACTCGAGAAGAACGTTAGTATGATGTAGAATGCCTTAGAGCTCCTAAGAACACCTTACATCACCATACGAAACCTTAAACCTCCATAATAAGCCTAATGATTTCGTCCGAGTCATTTGATCATCGTACGGCAACTTAGTACATCTTATGACTCTTCATGCCACATTAGCAACTCGAAAAGAACGTTAGTATGATGTAGATGCCTTACAGCTCCTAAGAACACCTTACATTACCATACGAAACCTTAAACCTCCATAATAAGCCTAATGAATTCGTCCGAGTTATTTGATCATCGTATGGCAACTTAGTACATCTTATGACTCTTCATGCCACATTAGCAACTCGAAAAGAACGTTAGTATAATGTAGATGCCTTACAGCTCCTAAGAACACCTTACATCACCATACGAAACCTTAAACCTCCATAATAAGCCTAATGAATTCGTCCGAGTCATTTGATTATCGTACGACAACTTAGTACATCTTACGACTCTTCATGCCACATTAGCAACTCGAAAAGAACGTTAGTATGATGTTGGATGCCTTACAGCTGCTAAGAACACCTTACATCACCATACGAAACCTTAAACCTCCATAATAAGCCTAATGAATTCGTCCGAGTTATTTGATCATCGTACGACAACTTAGTACATCTTACGACTCTTCATGCCACATTATCAACTCAAAAAAAACGTTAGTATGATGTAGGTTGGCTTACACCTCCAAACAACACCTTACATCACCATACGAAACCTTAAACCTCCATAATAAACCTAATGAATTCGTCCGAGTCATTTGATCATCGTACGACAACTTAGTACATCTTACGAATCTTCATGCCACATTAGCAACTCGAGAAGAACGTTAGTATGATGTAGAATGCCTTAGAGCTCCTAAGAACACCTTACATCACCATACGAAACCTTAAACCTCCATAATAAGCCTAATGATTTCGTCCGAGTCATTTGATCATCGTACGACAACTTAGTACATCTTACGACTCTTCATGCCACATTATCAACTCAAAAAAAACGTTAGTATGATGTAGGTTGCCTTACACCTCCAAACAACACCTTACATCACCATACGAAACCTTAAACCTCCATAATAAACCTAATGAATTCGTCCGAGTCATTTGATCATCGTACGACAACTTAGTACATCTTACGAATCTTCATGCCGCATTAGCAACTCGAGAAGAACGTTAGTATGATGTAGAATGCCTTAGAGCTCCTAAGAACACCTTACATCACCATACGAAACCTTAAACCTCCATAATAAGCCTAATGATTTCGTCCGAGTCATTTGATCATCGTACGACAACTTAGTACATCTTACGACTCTTCATGCCACATTATCAACTCAAAAAAAACGTTAGTATGATGTAGGTTGCCTTACACCTCCAAACAACACCTTACATCACCATACGAAACCTTAAACCTCCATAATAAACCTAATGAATTCGTCCGAGTCATTTGATCATCGTACGACAACTTAGTACATCTTACGAATCTTCATGCCACATTAGCAACTCGAGAAGAACGTTAGTATGATGTAGAATGCCTTAGAGCTCCTAAGAACACCTTACTTCACCATACGAAACCTTAAACCTCCATAATAAGCCTAATGATTTCGTCCGAGTCATTTGATCATCGTACGGCAACTTAGTACATCTTATGACTCTTCATGCCACATTAGCAACTCGAAAAGAACGTTAGTATGATGTAGATGCCTTACAGCTCCTAAGAACACCTTACATCACCATACGAAACCTTAAACCTCCATAATAAGCCTAATGAATTCGTCCGAGTTATTTGATCATCGTACGACAACTTAGTACATCTTACGACTCTTCATGCCACATTATCAACTCAAAAAAAAACGTTAGTATGATGTAGGTTGCCTTACACCTCCAAACAACACCTTACATCACCATACGAAACCTTAAACCTCCATAATAAACCTAATGAATTCGTCCGAGTCATTTGATCATCGTACGACAACTTAGTACATCTTACGAATCTTCATGCCACATTAGCAACTCGAGAAGAACGTTAGTATGATGTAGAATGCCTTAGAGCTCCTAAGAACACCTTACATCACCATACGAAACCTTAAACCTCCATAATAAGCCTAATGATTTCGTCCGAGTCATTTGATCATCGTACGGCAACTTAGTACATCTTATGACTCTTCATGCCACATTAGCAACTCGAAAAGAACGTTAGTATGATGTAGATGCCTTACAGCTCCTAAGAACACCTTACATCACCATACGAAACCTTAAACCTCCATAATAAGCCTAATGAATTCGTCCGAGTTATTTGATCATCGTACGACAACTTAGTACATCTTACGACTCTTTATGTCACATTAGCAACTCGAAAAGAACGTTAGTATGATGTTGGATGCCTTACAGCTCCTAAGAACACCTTACATCACCATACGAAACCTTAAACCTCCATAATAAGCCTAATGAATTCGTCCGAGTTATTTGATCATCGTACGACAACTTAGTACATCTTACGACTCTTCATGCCACATTATCAACTCAAAAAAAACGTTAGTATGATGTACGTTGCCTTACAGTTCCTAAGAACACCTTACATCACCATACGAAACCTTAAACCTCCATAATAAGCCTAATGAATTCGTCCGAGTCATTTGATTATCATACGACAACTTAGTACATCTTACGACTCTTCATGCCACATTAACAACTCGAAAAGAACGTTAATATAATGTAGGATGCCTTACAGCTCCTAAGAACACCTTACATTACCATACGAAACCTTAAACCTCCATAATAAGCCTAATGAATTCGTCCGAGTTATTTGATCATCGTATGGCAACTTAGTACATCTTATGACTCTTCATGCCACATTAGCAACTCGAAAAGAACGTTAGTATAATGTAGATGCCTTACAGCTCCTAAGAACACCTTACATCACCATACGAAACCTTAAACCTCCATAATAAGCCTAATGAATTCGTCCGAGTCATTTGATTATCGTACGACAACTTAGTACATCTTACGACTCTTCATGCCACATTAGCAACTCGAAAAGAACGTTAGTATGATGTTGGATGCCTTACAGCTGCTAAGAACACCTTACATCACCATACGAAACCTTAAACCTCCATAATAAGCCTAATGAATTCGTCCGAGTTATTTGATCATCGTACGACAACTTAGTACATCTTACGACTCTTCATGCCACATTATCAACTCAAAAAAAACGTTAGTATGATGTAGGTTGCCTTACACCTCCAAACAACACCTTACATCACCATACGAAACCTTAAACCTCCATAATAAACCTAATGAATTCGTCCGAGTCATTTGATCATCGTACGACAACTTAGTACATCTTACGAATCTTCATGCCACATTAGCAACTCGAGAAGAACGTTAGTATGATGTAGAATGCCTTAGAGCTCCTAAGAACACCTTACATCACCATACGAAACCTTAAACCTCCATAATAAGCCTAATGATTTCGTCCGAGTCATTTGATCATCGTACGGCAACTTAGTACATCTTATGACTCTTCATGCCACATTAGCAACTCGAAAAGAACGTTAGTATGATGTAGATGCCTTACAGCTCCTAAGAACACCTTACATTACCATACGAAACCTTAAACCTCCATAATAAGCCTAATGAATTCGTCCGAGTTATTTGATCATCGTATGGCAACTTAGTACATCTTATGACTCTTCATGCCACATTAGCAACTCGAAAAGAACGTTAGTATAATGTAGATGCCTTACAGCTCCTAAGAACACCTTACATCACCATACGAAACCTTAAACCTCCATAATAAGCCTAATGAATTCGTCCGAGTCATTTGATTATCGTACGACAACTTAGTACATCTTACGACTCTTCATGCCACATTAGCAACTCGAAAAGAACGTTAGTATGATGTTGGATGCCTTACAGCTGCTAAGAACACCTTACATCACCATACGAAACCTTAAACCTCCATAATAAGCCTAATGAATTCGTCCGAGTTATTTGATCATCGTACGACAACTTAGTACATCTTACGACTCTTCATGCCACATTATCAACTCAAAAAAAACGTTAGTATGATGTAGGTTGGCTTACACCTCCAAACAACACCTTACATCACCATACGAAACCTTAAACCTCCATAATAAACCTAATGAATTCGTCCGAGTCATTTGATCATCGTACGACAACTTAGTACATCTTACGAATCTTCATGCCACATTAGCAACTCGAGAAGAACGTTAGTATGATGTAGAATGCCTTAGAGCTCCTAAGAACACCTTACATCACCATACGAAACCTTAAACCTCCATAATAAGCCTAATGATTTCGTCCGAGTCATTTGATCATCGTACGACAACTTAGTACATCTTACGACTCTTCATGCCACATTATCAACTCAAAAAAAACGTTAGTATGATGTAGGTTGCCTTACACCTCCAAACAACACCTTACATCACCATACGAAACCTTAAACCTCCATAATAAACCTAATGAATTCGTCCGAGTCATTTGATCATCGTACGACAACTTAGTACATCTTACGAATCTTCATGCCACATTAGCAACTCGAGAAGAACGTTAGTATGATGTAGAATGCCTTAGAGCTCCTAAGAACACCTTACTTCACCATACGAAACCTTAAACCTCCATAATAAGCCTAATGATTTCGTCCGAGTCATTTGATCATCGTACGGCAACTTAGTACATCTTATGACTCTTCATGCCACATTAGCAACTCGAAAAGAACGTTAGTATGATGTAGATGCCTTACAGCTCCTAAGAACACCTTACATCACCATACGAAACCTTAAACCTCCATAATAAGCCTAATGAATTCGTCCGAGTTATTTGATCATCGTACGACAACTTAGTACATCTTACGACTCTTTATGTCACATTAGCAACTCGAAAAGAACGTTAGTATGATGTTGGATGCCTTACAGCTCCTAAGAACACCTTACATCACCATACGAAACCTTAAACCTCCATAATAAGCCTAATGAATTCGTCCGAGTTATTTGATCATCGTACGACAACTTAGTACATCTTACGACTCTTCATGCCACATTATCAACTCAAAAAAAACGTTAGTATGATGTACGTTGCCTTACAGTTCCTAAGAACACCTTACATCACCATACGAAACCTTAAACCTCCATAATAAACCTAATGAATTCGTCCGAGTCATTTGATTATCGTACGACAACTTAGTACATCTTACGACTCTTCATGCCACATTAACAACTCGAAAAGAACGTTAATATAATGTAGGATGCCTTACAGCTCCTAAGAACACCTTACATTACCATACGAAACCTTAAACCTCCATAATAAGCCTAATGAATTCGTCCGAGTTATTTGATCATCGTATGGCAACTTAGTACATCTTATGACTATTCATGCCACATTAGCAACTCGAAAAGAACGTTAGTATAATGTAGATGCCTTACAGCTCCTAAGAACACCTTACATCACCATACGAAACCTTAAACCTCCATAATAAGCCTAATGAATTCGTCCGAGTCATTTGATTATCGTACGACAACTTAGTACATCTTACGACTCTTCATGCCACATTAGCAACTCGAAAAGAACGTTAGTATGATGTTGGATGCCTTACAGCTGCTAAGAACACCTTACATCACCATACGAAACCTTAAACCTCCATAATAAGCCTAATGAATTCGTCCGAGTTATTTGATCATCGTACGACAACTTAGTACATCTTACGACTCTTCATGCCACATTATCAACTCAAAAAAAACGTTAGTATGATGTAGGTTGCCTTACACCTCCAAACAACACCTTACATCACCATACGAAACCTTAAACCTCCATAATAAACCTAATGAATTCGTCCGAGTCATTTGATCATCGTACGACAACTTAGTACATCTTACGAATCTTCATGCCACATTAGCAACTCGAGAAGAACGTTAGTATGATGTAGAATGCCTTAGAGCTCCTAAGAACACCTTACATCACCATACAAAACCTTAAACCTCCATAATAAGCCTAATGATTTCGTCCGAGTCATTTGATCATCGTACGGCAACTTAGTACATCTTATGACTCTTCATGCCACATTAGCAACTTGAAAAGAACGTTAGTATGATGTAGATGCCTTACAGCTCCTAAGAACACCTTACATCACCATACGAAACCTTAAACCTCCATAATAAGCCTAATGAATTCGTCCGAGTTATTTGATCATCGTACGACAACTTAGTACATCTTACGACTCTTTATGTCACATTAGCAACTCGAAAAGAACGTTAGTATGATGTTGGATGCCTTACAGCTCCTAAGAACACCTTACATCACCATACGAAACCTTAAACCTCCATAATAAGCCTAATGAATTCGTCCGAGTTATTTGATCATCGTACGACAACTTAGTACATCTTACGACTCTTCATGCCACATTATCAACTCAAAAAAAACGTTAGTATGATGTACGTTGCCTTACAGTTCCTAAGAACACCTTACATCACCATACGAAACCTTAAACCTCCATAATAAGCCTAATGAATTCGTCCGAGTCATTTGATTATCATACGACAACTTAGTACATCTTACGACTCTTCATGCCACATTAACAACTCGAAAAGAACGTTAATATAATGTAGGATGCCTTACAGCTCCTAAGAACACCTTACATTACCATACGAAACCTTAAACCTCCATAATAAGCCTAATGAATTCGTCCGAGTTATTTGATCATCGTATGGCAACTTAGTACATCTTATGACTCTTCATGCCACATTAGCAACTCGAAAAGAACGTTAGTATAATGTAGATGCCTTACAGCTCCTAAGAACACCTTACATCACCATACGAAACCTTAAACCTCCATAATAAGCCTAATGAATTCGTCCGAGTCATTTGATTATCGTACGACAACTTAGTACATCTTACGACTCTTCATGCCACATTAGCAACTCGAAAAGAACGTTAGTATGATGTTGGATGCCTTACAGCTGCTAAGAACACCTTACATCACCATACGAAACCTTAAACCTCCATAATAAGCCTAATGAATTCGTCCGAGTTATTTGATCATCGTACGACAACTTAGTACATCTTACGACTCTTCATGCCACATTATCAACTCAAAAAAAAAACGTTAGTATGATGTAGGTTGCCTTACACCTCCAAACAACACCTTACATCACCATACGAAACCTTAAACCTCCATAATAAACCTAATGAATTCGTCCGAGTCATTTGATCATCGTACGACAACTTAGTACATCTTACGAATCTTCATGCCACATTAGCAACTCGAGAAGAACGTTAGTATGATGTAGAATGCCTTAGAGCTCCTAAGAACACCTTACATCACCATACGAAACCTTAAACCTCCATAATAAGCCTAATGATTTCGTCCGAGTCATTTGATCATCGTACGGCAACTTAGTACATCTTATGACTCTTCATGCCACATTAGCAACTCGAAAAGAACGTTAGTATGATGTAGATGCCTTACAGCTCCTAAGAACACCTTACATCACCATACGAAACCTTAAACCTCCATAATAAGCCTAATGAATTCGTCCGAGTTATTTGATCATCGTACGACAACTTAGTACATCTTACGACTCTTCATGTCACATTAGCAACTCGAAAAGAACGTTAGTATGATGTTGGATGCCTTACAGCTCCTAAGAACACCTTACATCACCATACGAAACCTTAAACCTCCATAATAAGCCTAATGAATTCGTCCGAGTTATTTGATCATCGTACGACAACTTAGTACATCTTACGACTCTTTATGTCACATTAGCAACTCGAAAAGAACGTTAGTATGATGTTGGATGCCTTACAGCTCCTAAGAACACCTTAGATCACCATACGAAACCTTAAACCTCCATAATAAGCCTAATGAATTCGTCCGAGTTATTTGATCATCGTACGGCAACTTAGTACATCTTACGACTCTTCATGCCACATTAGCAACTCGAAAAGAACGTTAGTATGATGTTGGATGCCTTACAGCTCCTAAGAACACCTTACATCACCATACGAAACCTTAAACCTCCATAATAAGACTAATGAATTCGTCCGAGTTATTTGATCATCGTATGGCAACTTAGTACATCTTATGACTCTTCATGCCACATTAGCAACTCGAAAAGAACGTTAGTATAATGTAGATGCCTTACAGCTCCTAAGAACACCTTACATCACCATACGAAACCTTAAACCTCCATAATAAGCCTAATGAATTCGTCCGAGTCATTTGATTATCGTACGACAACTTAGTACATCTTACGACTCTTCATGTCACATTAGCAACTCGAAAAGAACGTTAGTATGATGTTGGATGCCTTACAGCTCCTAAGAACACCTTACATCACCATACGAAACCTTAAACCTCCATAATAAGCCTAATGAATTCGTCCGAGTTATTTGATCATCGTACGACAACTTAGTACATCTTACGACTCTTCATGCCACATTATCAACTCAAAAAAAACGTTAGTATGATGTACGTTGCCTTACAGTTCCTAAGAACACCTTACATCACCATACGAAACCTTAAACCTCCATAATAAGCCTAATGAATTCGTCCGAGTCATTTGATTATCATACGACAACTTAGTACATCTTACGACTCTTCATGCCACATTAACAACTCGAAAAGAACGTTAATATAATGTAGGATGCCTTACAGCTCCTAAGAACACCTTACATTACCATACGAAACCTTAAACCTCCATAATAAGCCTAATGAATTCGTCCGAGTTATTTGATCATCGTATGGCAACTTAGTACATCTTATGACTCTTCATGCCACATTAGCAACTCGAAAAGAACGTTAGTATAATGTAGATGCCTTACAGCTCCTAAGAACACCTTACATCACCATACGAAACCTTAAACCTCCATAATAAGCCTAATGAATTCGTCCGAGTCATTTGATTATCGTACGACAACTTAGTACATCTTACGACTCTTCATGCCACATTAGCAACTCGAAAAGAACGTTAGTATGATGTTGGATGCCTTACAGCTGCTAAGAACACCTTACATCACCATACGAAACCTTAAACCTCCATAATAAGCCTAATGAATTCGTCCGAGTTATTTGATCATCGTACGACAACTTAGTACATCTTACGACTCTTCATGCCACATTATCAACTCAAAAAAAAAACGTTAGTATGATGTAGGTTGCCTTACACCTCCAAACAACACCTTACATCACCATACGAAACCTTAAACCTCCATAATAAACCTAATGAATTCGTCCGAGTCATTTGATCATCGTACGACAACTTAGTACATCTTACGAATCTTCATGCCACATTAGCAACTCGAGAAGAACGTTAGTATGATGTAGAATGCCTTAGAGCTCCTAAGAACACCTTACATCACCATACGAAACCTTAAACCTCCATAATAAGCCTAATGATTTCGTCCGAGTCATTTGATCATCGTACGGCAACTTAGTACATCTTATGACTCTTCATGCCACATTAGCAACTCGAAAAGAACGTTAGTATGATGTAGATGCCTTACAGCTCCTAAGAACACCTTACATCACCATACGAAACCTTAAACCTCCATAATAAGCCTAATGAATTCGTCCGAGTTATTTGATCATCGTACGACAACTTAGTACATCTTACGACTCTTCATGTCACATTAGCAACTCGAAAAGAACGTTAGTATGATGTTGGATGCCTTACAGCTCCTAAGAACACCTTACATCACCATACGAAACCTTAAACCTCCATAATAAGCCTAATGAATTCGTCCGAGTTATTTGATCATCGTACGACAACTTAGTACATCTTACGACTCTTTATGTCACATTAGCAACTCGAAAAGAACGTTAGTATGATGTTGGATGCCTTACAGCTCCTAAGAACACCTTAGATCACCATACGAAACCTTAAACCTCCATAATAAGCCTAATGAATTCGTCCGAGTTATTTGATCATCGTACGGCAACTTAGTACATCTTACGACTCTTCATGCCACATTAGCAACTCGAAAAGAACGTTAGTATGATGTTGGATGCCTTACAGCTCCTAAGAACACCTTACATCACCATACGAAACCTTAAACCTCCATAATAAGACTAATGAATTCGTCCGAGTTATTTGATCATCGTATGGCAACTTAGTACATCTTATGACTCTTCATGCCACATTAGCAACTCGAAAAGAACGTTAGTATAATGTAGATGCCTTACAGCTCCTAAGAACACCTTACATCACCATACGAAACCTTAAACCTCCATAATAAGCCTAATGAATTCGTCCGAGTCATTTGATTATCGTACGACAACTTAGTACATCTTACGACTCTTCATGCCACATTAGCAACTCGAAAAGAACGTTAGTATGATGTTGGATGCCTTACAGCTGCTAAGAACACCTTACATCACCATACGAAACCTTAAACCTCCATAATAAGCCTAATGATTTCGTCCGAGTCATTTGATCATCGTACGGCAACTTAGTACATCTTATGACTCTTCATGCCACATTAGCAACTCGAAAAGAACGTTAGTATGATGTAGATGCCTTACAGCTCCTAAGAACACCTTACATCACCATACGAAACCTTAAACCTCCATAATAAGCCTAATGAATTCGTCCGAGTTATTTGATCATCGTACGACAACTTAGTACATCTTACGACTCTTTATGTCACATTAGCAACTCGAAAAGAACGTTAGTATGATGTTGGATGCCTTACAGCTCCTAAGAACACCTTACATCACCATACGAAACCTTAAACCTCCATAATAAGCCTAATGAATTCGTCCGAGTTATTTGATCATCGTACGACAACTTAGTACATCTTACGACTCTTCATGCCACATTATCAACTCAAAAAAAACGTTAGTATGATGTAGGTTGCCTTACAGTTCCTAAGAACACCTTACATCACCATACGAAACCTTAAACCTCCATAATAAGCCTAATGAATTCGTCCGAGTCATTTGATTATCGTACGACAACTTAGTACATCTTACGACTCTTCATGCCACATTAACAACTCGAAAAGAACGTTAATATAATGTAGGATGCCTTACAGCTCCTAAGAACACCTTACATTACCATACGAAACCTTAAACCTCCATAATAAGCCTAATGAATTCGTCCGAGTTATTTGATCATCGTATGGCAACTTAGTACATCTTATGACTCTTCATGCCACATTAGCAACTCGAAAAGAACGTTAGTATAATGTAGATGCCTTACAGCTCCTAAGAACACCTTACATCACCATACGAAACCTTAAACCTCCATAATAAGCCTAATGATTTCGTCCGAGTCATTTGATCATCGTACGGCAACTTAGTACATCTTATGACTCTTCATGCCACATTAGCAACTCGAAAAGAACGTTAGTATGATGTAGATGCCTTACAGCTCCTAAGAACACCTTACATCACCATACGAAACCTTAAACCTCCATAATAAGCCTAATGAATTCGTCCGAGTTATTTGATCATCGTACGACAACTTAGTACATCTTACGACTCTTCATGTCACATTAGCAACTCGAAAAGAACGTTAGTATGATGTTGGATGCCTTACAGCTCCTAAGAACACCTTACATCACCATACGAAACCTTAAACCTCCATAATAAGCCTAATGAATTCGTCCGAGTTATTTGATCATCGTACGACAACTTAGTACATCTTACGAATCTTCATGCCACATTAGCAACTCGAGAAGAACGTTAGTATGATGTAGAATGCCTTAGAGCTCCTAAGAACACCTTACATCACAATACGAAACCTTAAACCTCCATAATAAGCCTAATGATTTCGTCCGAGTCATTTGATCATCGTACGACAACTTAGTACATCTTACGACTCTTCATGCCACATTAGCAACTCAAAAAAAACGTTAGTATGATGTAGGTTGCCTTACACCTCCAAACAACACCTTACATCACCATACGAAACCTTAAACCTCCATAATAAGCCTAATGAATTCGTCCGAGTCATTTGATTATCGTACGACAACTTAGTACATCTTACGACTCTTCATGCCACATTAGCAACTCGAAAAGAACGTTAGTATGATGTTGGATGCCTTACAGCTGCTAAGAACACCTTACATCACCATACGAAACCTTAAACCTCCATAATAAGCCTAATGAATTCGTCCGAGTTATTTGATCATCGTACGACAACTTAGTACATCTTACGACTCTTCATGCCACATTATCAACTCAAAAAAAACGTTAGTATGATGTAGGTTGCCTTACACCTCCAAACAACACCTTACATCACCATACGAAACCTTAAACCTCCATAATAAACCTAATGAATTCGTCCGAGTCATTTGATCATCGTACGACAACTTAGTACATCTTACGAATCTTCATGCCACATTAGCAACTCGAGAAGAACGTTAGTATGATGTAGAATGCCTTAGAGCTCCTAAGAACACCTTACATCACCATACGAAACCTTAAACCTCCATAATAAGCCTAATGATTTCGTCCGAGTCATTTGATCATCGTACGGCAACTTAGTACATCTTATGACTCTTCATGCCACATTAGCAACTCGAAAAGAACGTTAGTATGATGTAGATGCCTTACAGCTCCTAAGAACACCTTACATCACCATACGAAACCTTAAACCTCCATAATAAGCCTAATGAATTCGTCCGAGTTATTTGATCATCGTACGACAACTTAGTACATCTTACGACTCTTTATGTCACATTAGCAACTCGAAAAGAACGTTAGTATGATGTTGGATGCCTTACAGCTCCTAAGAACACCTTACATCACCATACGAAACCTTAAACCTCCATAATAAGCCTAATGAATTCGTCCGAGTTATTTGATCATCGTACGACAACTTAGTACATCTTACGACTCTTCATGCCACATTATCAACTCAAAAAAAACGTTAGTATGATGTAGGTTGCCTTACAGTTCCTAAGAACACCTTACATCACCATACGAAACCTTAAACCTCCATAATAAGCCTAATGAATTCGTCCGAGTCATTTGATTATCGTACGACAACTTAGTACATCTTACGACTCTTCATGCCACATTAACAACTCGAAAAGAACGTTAATATAATGTAGGATGCCTTACAGATCCTAAGAACACCTTACATTACCATACGAAACCTTAAACCTCCATAATAAGCCTAATGAATTCGTCCGAGTTATTTGATCATCGTATGGCAACTTAGTACATCTTATGACTCTTCATGCCACATTAGCAACTCGAAAAGAACGTTAGTATAATGTAGATGCCTTACAGCTCCTAAGAACACCTTACATCACCATACGAAACCTTAAACCTCCATAATAAGCCTAATGAATTCGTCCGAGTTATTTGATCATCGTACGACAACTTAGTACATCTTACGACTCTTTATGTCACATTAGCAACTCGAAAAGAACGTTAGTATGATGTTGGATGCCTTACAGCTCCTAAGAACACCTTACATCACCATACGAAACCTTAAACCTCCATAATAAGCCTAATGAATTCGTCCGAGTCATTTGATTATCGTACGACAACTTAGTACATCTTACGACTCTTCATGCCACATTAACAACTCGAAAAGAACGTTAATATAATGTAGGATGCCTTACAGCTCCTAAGAACACCTTACATTACCATACGAAACCTTAAACCTCCATAATAAGCCTAATGAATTCGTCCGAGTTATTTGATCATCGTATGGCAACTTAGTACATCTTATGACTCTTCATGCCACATTAGCAACTCGAAAAGAACGTTAGTATAATGTAGATGCCTTACAGCTCCTAAGAACACCTTACATCACCATACGAAACCTTAAACCTCCATAATAAGCCTAATGAATTCGTCCGAGTCATTTGATTATCGTACGACAACTTAGTACATCTTACGACTCTTCATGCCACATTAGCAACTCGAAAAGAACGTTAGTATGATGTTGGATGCCTTACAGCTCCTAAGAACACCTTACATCACCATACGAAACCTTAAACCTCCATAATAAGCCTAATGAATTCGTCCGAGTTATTTGATCATCGTACGACAACTTAGTACATCTTACGACTCTTCATGCCACATTATCAACTCAAAAAAAACGTTAGTATGATGTAGGTTGCCTTACACCTCCAAACAACACCTTACATCACCATACGAAACCTTAAACCTCCATAATAAACCTAATGAATTCGTCCGAGTCATTTGATCATCGTACGACAACTTAGTACATCTTACGAATCTTCATGCCACATTAGCAACTCGAGAAGAACGTTAGTATGATGTAGAATGCCTTAGAGCTCCTAAGAACACCTTACATCACAATACGAAACCTTAAACCTCCATAATAAGCCTAATGATTTCGTCCGAGTCATTTGATCATCGTACGACAACTTAGTACATCTTACGACTCTTCATGCTACATTAGCAACTCAAAAAAAACGTTAGTATGATGTAGGTTGCCTTACACCTCCAAACAACACCTTACATCACCATACGAAACCTTAAACCTCCATAATAAACCTAATGAATTCGTCCGAGTCATTTGATCATCGTACGACAACTTAGTACATCTTACGAATCTTCATGCCACATTAGCAACTCGAAAAGAACGTTAGTATGATGTAGAATGCCTTACAGCTCCTAAGAACACCTTACATCACCATACGAAACCTTAAACCACCATAATAAGCCTAATGATTTCGTCTAAGTCATTTGATCATCGTACGACAACTTAGTACATCTTACGACTCTTTATGTCACATTAGCAACTCGAAAAGAACGTTAGTATGATGTTGGATGCCTTACAGCTCCTAAGAACACCTTAGATCACCATACGAAACCTTAAACCTCCATAATAAGCCTAATGAATTCGTCCGAGTTATTTGATCATCGTACGGCAACTTAGTACATCTTACGACTCTTCATGCCACATTAGCAACTCGAAAAGAACGTTAGTATGATGTTGGATGCCTTACAGCTCCTAAGAACACCTTACATCACCATACGAAACCTTAAACCTCCATAATAAGCCTAATGAATTCGTCCGAGTTATTTGATCATCGTATGGCAACTTAGTACATCTTATGACTCTTCATGCCACATTAGCAACTCGAAAAGAACGTTAGTATGATGTTGGATGCCTTACAGTTCCTAAGAACACCTTACATCACCATACGAAACCTTAAACCTCCATAATAAGCCTAATGAATTCGTCCGAGTCATTTGATTATCGTACGACAACTTAGTACATCTTACGACTCTTCATGCCACATTAACAACTCGAAAAGAACGTTAATATTATGTAGGATGCCTTACAGCTCCTAAGAACACCTTACATTACCATACGAAACCTTAAACCTCCATAATAAGCCTAATGAATTCGTCCGAGTTATTTGATCATCGTATGGCAACTTAGTACATCTTATGACTCTTCATGCCACATTAGCAACTCGAAAAGAACGTTAGTATAATGTAGATGCCTTACAGCTCCTAAGAACACCTTACATCACCATACGAAACCTTAAACCTCCATAATAAGCCTAATGAATTCGTCCGAGTCATTTGATTATCGTACGACAACTTAGTACATCTTACGACTCTTCATGCCACATTAGCAACTCGAAAAGAACGTTAGTATGATGTTGGATGCCTTACAGCTGCTAAGAACACCTTACATCACCATACGAAACCTTAAACCTCCATAATAAGCCTAATGAATTCGTCCGAGTTATTTGATCATCGTACGACAACTTAGTACATCTTACGACTCTTCATGCCACATTATCAACTCAAAAAAAACGTTAGTATGATGTAGGTTGCCTTACACCTCCAAACAACACCTTACATCACCATACGAAACCTTAAACCTCCATAATAAACCTAATGAATTCGTCCGAGTCATTTGATCATCGTACGACAACTTAGTACATCTTACGAATCTTCATGCCACATTAGCAACTCGAGAAGAACGTTAGTATGATGTAGAATGCCTTAGAGCTCCTAAGAACACCTTACATCACCATACGAAACCTTAAACCTCCATAATAAGCCTAATGATTTCGTCCGAGTCATTTGATCATCGTACGGCAACTTAGTACATCTTATGACTCTTCATGCCACATTAGCAACTCGAAAAGAACGTTAGTATGATGTAGATGCCTTACAGCTCCTAAGAACACCTTACATCACCATACGAAACCTTAAACCTCCATAATAAGCCTAATGAATTCGTCCGAGTTATTTGATCATCGTACGACAACTTAGTACATCTTACGACTCTTTATGTCACATTAGCAACTCGAAAAGAACGTTAGTATGATGTTGGATGCCTTACAGCTCCTAAGAACACCTTACATCACCATACGAAACCTTAAACCTCCATAATAAGCCTAATGAATTCGTCCGAGTTATTTGATCATCGTACGACAACTTAGTACATCTTACGACTCTTCATGCCACATTATCAACTCAAAAAAAACGTTAGTATGATGTAGGTTGCCTTACAGTTCCTAAGAACACCTTACATCACCATACGAAACCTTAAACCTCCATAATAAGCCTAATGAATTCGTCCGAGTCATTTGATTATCGTACGACAACTTAGTACATCTTACGACTCTTCATGCCACATTAACAACTCGAAAAGAACGTTAATATAATGTAGGATGCCTTACAGATCCTAAGAACACCTTACATTACCATACGAAACCTTAAACCTCCATAATAAGCCTAATGAATTCGTCCGAGTTATTTGATCATCGTATGGCAACTTAGTACATCTTATGACTCTTCATGCCACATTAGCAACTCGAAAAGAACGTTAGTATAATGTAGATGCCTTACAGCTCCTAAGAACACCTTACATCACCATACGAAACCTTAAACCTCCATAATAAGCCTAATGAATTCGTCCGAGTTATTTGATCATCGTACGACAACTTAGTACATCTTACGACTCTTTATGTCACATTAGCAACTCGAAAAGAACGTTAGTATGATGTTGGATGCCTTACAGCTCCTAAGAACACCTTACATCACCATACGAAACCTTAAACCTCCATAATAAGCCTAATGAATTCGTCCGAGTTATTTGATCATCGTACGACAACTTAGTACATCTTACGACTCTTCATGCCACATTATCAACTCAAAAAAAACGTTAGTATGATGTAGGTTGCCTTACAGTTCCTAAGAACACCTTACATCACCATACGAAACCTTAAACCTCCATAATAAGCCTAATGAATTCGTCCGAGTCATTTGATTATCGTACGACAACTTAGTACATCTTACGACTCTTCATGCCACATTAACAACTCGAAAAGAACGTTAATATAATGTAGGATGCCTTACAGATCCTAAGAACACCTTACATTACCATACGAAACCTTAAACCTCCATAATAAGCCTAATGAATTCGTCCGAGTTATTTGATCATCGTACGACAACTTAGTACATCTTACGACTCTTCATGCCACATTATCAACTCAAAAAAAACGTTAGTATGATGTAGGTTGCCTTACAGTTCCTAAGAACACCTTACATCACCATACGAAACCTTAAACCTCCATAATAAGCTTAATGAATTCGTCCGAGTCATTTGATTATCGTACGACAACTTAGTACATCTTACGACTCTTCATGCCACATTAACAACTCGAAAAGAACGTTAATATAATGTAGGATGCCTTACAGCTCCTAAGAACACCTTACATTACCATACGAAACCTTAAACCTCCATAATAAGCCTAATGAATTCGTCCGAGTTATTTGATCATCGTATGGCAACTTAGTACATCTTATGACTCTTCATGCCACATTAGCAACTCGAAAAGAACGTTAGTATAATGTAGATGCCTTACAGCTCCTAAGAACACCTTACATCACCATACGAAACCTTAAACCTCCATAATAAGCCTAATGAATTCGTCCGAGTCATTTGATTATCGTACGACAACTTAGTACATCTTACGACTCTTCATGCCACATTAGCAACTCGAAAAGAACGTTAGTATGATGTTGGATGCCTTACAGCTCCTAAGAACACCTTACATCACCATACGAAACCTTAAACCTCCATAATAAGCCTAATGAATTCGTCCGAGTTATTTGATCATCGTACGACAACTTAGTACATCTTACGACTCTTCATGCCACATTATCAACTCAAAAAAAACGTTAGTATGATGTAGGTTGCCTTACACCTCCAAACAACACCTTACATCACCATACGAAACCTTAAACCTCCATAATAAACCTAATGAATTCGTCCGAGTCATTTGATCATCGTACGACAACTTAGTACATCTTACGAATCTTCATGCCACATTAGCAACTCGAGAAGAACGTTAGTATGATGTAGAATGCCTTAGAGCTCCTAAGAACACCTTACATCACAATACGAAACCTTAAACCTCCATAATAAGCCTAATGATTTCGTCCGAGTCATTTGATCATCGTACGACAACTTAGTACATCTTACGACTCTTCATGCCACATTAGCAACTCAAAAAAAACGTTAGTATGATGTAGGTTGCCTTACACCTCCAAACAACACCTTACATCACCATACGAAACCTTAAACCTCCATAATAAGCCTAATGAATTCGTCCGAGTCATTTGATTATCGTACGACAACTTAGTACATCTTACGACTCTTCATGCCACATTAGCAACTCGAAAAGAACGTTAGTATGATGTTGGATGCCTTACAGCTGCTAAGAACACCTTACATCACCATACGAAACCTTAAACCTCCATAATAAGCCTAATGAATTCGTCCGAGTTATTTGATCATCGTACGACAACTTAGTACATCTTACGACTCTTCATGCCACATTATCAACTCAAAAAAAACGTTAGTATGATGTAGGTTGCCTTACACCTCCAAACAACACCTTACATCACCATACGAAACCTTAAACCTCCATAATAAACCTAATGAATTCGTCCGAGTCATTTGATCATCGTACGACAACTTAGTACATCTTACGAATCTTCATGCCACATTAGCAACTCGAGAAGAACGTTAGTATGATGTAGAATGCCTTAGAGCTCCTAAGAACACCTTACATCACCATACGAAACCTTAAACCTCCATAATAAGCCTAATGATTTCGTCCGAGTCATTTGATCATCGTACGGCAACTTAGTACATCTTATGACTCTTCATGCCACATTAGCAACTCGAAAAGAACGTTAGTATGATGTAGATGCCTTACAGCTCCTAAGAACACCTTACATCACCATACGAAACCTTAAACCTCCATAATAAGCCTAATGAATTCGTCCGAGTTATTTGATCATCGTACGACAACTTAGTACATCTTACGACTCTTTATGTCACATTAGCAACTCGAAAAGAACGTTAGTATGATGTTGGATGCCTTACAGCTCCTAAGAACACCTTACATCACCATACGAAACCTTAAACCTCCATAATAAGCCTAATGAATTCGTCCGAGTTATTTGATCATCGTACGACAACTTAGTACATCTTACGACTCTTCATGCCACATTATCAACTCAAAAAAAACGTTAGTATGATGTAGGTTGCCTTACAGTTCCTAAGAACACCTTACATCACCATACGAAACCTTAAACCTCCATAATAAGCCTAATGAATTCGTCCGAGTCATTTGATTATCGTACGACAACTTAGTACATCTTACGACTCTTCATGCCACATTAACAACTCGAAAAGAACGTTAATATAATGTAGGATGCCTCACAGCTCCTAAGAACACCTTACATCACCATACGAAACCTTAAACCTCCATAATAAGCCTAATGAATTCGTCCGAGTTATTTGATCATCGTACGACAACTTAGTACATCTTACGACTCTTCATGCCACATTATCAACTCAAAAAAAACGTTAGTATGATGTAGGTTGCCTTACACCTCCAAACAACACCTTACATCACCATACGAAACCTTAAACCTCCATAATAAACCTAATGAATTCGTCCGAGTCATTTGATCATCGTACGACAACTTAGTACATCTTACGAATCTTCATGCCACATTAGCAACTCGAGAAGAACGTTAGTATGATGTAGAATGCCTTAGAGCTCCTAAGAACACCTTACATCACAATACGAAACCTTAAACCTCCATAATAAGCCTAATGATTTCGTCCGAGTCATTTGATCATCGTACGACAACTTAGTACATCTTACGACTCTTCATGCCACATTAGCAACTCAAAAAAAACGTTAGTATGATGTAGGTTGCCTTACACCTCCAAACAACACCTTACATCACCATACGAAACCTTAAACCTCCATAATAAGCCTAATGAATTCGTCCGAGTTATTTGATCATCGTACGGCAACTTAGTACATCTTATGACTCTTCATGCCACATTAGCAACTCGAAAAGAACGTTAGTATGATGTAGATGCCTTACAGCTCCTAAGAACACCTTACATCACCATACGAAACCTTAAACCTCCATAATAAGCCTAATGAATTCGTCCGAGTTATTTGATCATCGTACGACAACTTAGTACATCTTACGACTCTTTATGTCACATTAGAAACTCGAAAAGAACGTTAGTATGATGTTGGATGCCTTACAGCTCCTAAGAACACCTTACATCACCATACGAAACCTTAAACCTCCATCATAAGCCTAATGAATTCGTCCGAGTTATTTGATCATCGTACGACAACTTAGTACATCTTACGACTCTTCATGCCACATTATCAACTCAAAAAAAACGTTAGTATGATGTAGGTTGCCTTACACCTCCAAACAACACGTTACATCACCATACGAAACCTTAAACCTCCATAATAAACCTAATGAATTCGTCCGAGTCATTTGATCATCGTACGACAACTTAGTACATCTTACGAATCTTCATGCCACATTAGCAACTCGAGAAGAACGTTAGTATGATGTAGAATGCCTTAGAGCTCCTAAGAACACCTTACATCACCATACGAAACCTTAAACCTCCATAATAAGCCTAATGATTTCGTCCGAGTCATTTGATCATCGTACGACAACTTAGTACATCTTACGACTCTTCATGCCACATTATCAACTCAAAAAAAACGTTAGTATGATGTAGGTTGCCTTACACCTCCAAACAACACCTTACATCACCATACGAAACCTTAAACCTCCATAATAAACCTAATGAATTCGTCCGAGTCATTTGATCATCGTACGACAACTTAGCACATCTTACGAATCTTCATGCCACATTAGCAACTCGAGAAGAACGTTAGTATGATGTAGAATGCCTTAGAGCTCCTAAGAACACCTTACATCACCATACGAAACCTTAAACCTCCATAATAAGCCTAATGATTTCGTCCGAGTCATTTGATCATCGTACGGCAACTTAGTACATCTTATGACTCTTCATGCCACATTAGCAACTCGAAAAGAACGTTAGTATGATGTAGATGCCTTACAGCTCCTAAGAACACCTTACATCACCATACGAAACCTTAAACCTCCATAATAAGCCTAATGAATTCGTCCGAGTTATTTGATCATCGTACGACAACTTAGTACATCTTACGACTCTTTATGTCACATTAGCAACTCGAAAAGAACGTTAGTATGATGTTGGATGCCTTACAGCTCCTAAGAACACCTTACATCACCATACGAAACCTTAAACCTCCATAATAAGCCTAATGAATTCGTCCGAGTTATTTGATCATCGTACGACAACTTAGTACATCTTACGACTCTTCATGCCACATTATCAACTCAAAAAAAACGTTAGTATGATGTTGGTTGCCTTACAGTTCCTAAGAACACCTTACATCACCATACGAAACCTTAAACCTCCATAATAAGCCTAATGAATTCGTCCGAGTCATTTGATTATCGTACGACAACTTAGTACATCTTACGACTCTTCATGCCACATTAACAACTCGAAAAGAACGTTAATATAATGTAGGATGCCTTACAGCTCCTAAGAACACCTTACATTACCATACGAAACCTTAAACCTCCATAATAAGCCTAATGAATTCGTCCGAGTTATTTGATCATCGTATGGCAACTTAGTACATCTTATGACTCTTCATGCCACATTAGCAACTCGAAAAGAACGTTAGTATAATGTAGATGCCTTACAGCTCCTAAGAACACCTTACATCACCATACGAAACCTTAAACCTCCATAATAAGCCTAATGAATTCGTCCGAGTCATTTGATTATCGTACGACAACTTAGTACATCTTACGACTCTTCATGCCACATTAGCAACTCGAAAAGAACGTTAGTATGATGTTGGATGCCTTACAGCTGCTAAGAACACCTTACATCACCATACGAAACCTTAAACCTCCATAATAAGCCTAATGAATTCGTCCGAGTTATTTGATCATCGTACGACAACTTAGTACATCTTACGACTCTTCATGCCACATTATCAACTCAAAAAAAACGTTAGTATGATGTAGGTTGCCTTACACCTCCAAACAACACCTTACATCACCATACGAAACCTTAAACCTCCATAATAAACCTAATGAATTCGTCCGAGTCATTTGATCATCGTACGACAACTTAGTACATCTTACGAATCTTCATGCCACATTAGCAACTCGAGAAGAACGTTAGTATGATGTAGAATGCCTTAGAGCTCCTAAGAACACCTTACATCACCATACGAAACCTTAAACCTCCATAATAAGCCTAATGATTTCGTCCGAGTCATTTGATCATCGTACGGCAACTTAGTACATCTTATGACTCTTCATGCCACATTAGCAACTCGAAAAGAACGTTAGTATGATGTAGATGCCTTACAGCTCCTAAGAACACCTTACATCACCATACGAAACCTTAAACCTCCATAATAAGCCTAATGAATTCGTCCGAGTTATTTGATCATCGTACGACAACTTAGTACATCTTACGACTCTTTATGTCACATTAGCAACTCGAAAAGAACGTTAGTATGATGTTGGATGCCTTACAGCTCCTAAGAACACCTTACATCACCATACGAAACCTTAAACCTCCATAATAAGCCTAATGAATTCGTCCGAGTTATTTGATCATCGTACGACAACTTAGTACATCTTACGACTCTTCATGCCACATTATCAACTCAAAAAAAACGTTAGTATGATGTAGGTTGCCTTACAGTTCCTAAGAACACCTTACATCACCATACGAAACCTTAAACCTCCATAATAAGCCTAATGAATTCGTCCGAGTCATTTGATTATCGTACGACAACTTAGTACATCTTACGACTCTTCATGCCACATTAACAACTCGAAAAGAACGTTAATATAATGTAGGATGCCTTACAGATCCTAAGAACACCTTACATTACCATACGAAACCTTAAACCTCCATAATAAGCCTAATGAATTCGTCCGAGTTATTTGATCATCGTATGGCAACTTAGTACATCTTATGACTCTTCATGCCACATTAGCAACTCGAAAAGAACGTTAGTATAATGTAGATGCCTTACAGCTCCTAAGAACACCTTACATCACCATACGAAACCTTAAACCTCCATAATAAGCCTAATGAATTCGTCCGAGTTATTTGATCATCGTACGACAACTTAGTACATCTTACGACTCTTTATGTCACATTAGCAACTCGAAAAGAACGTTAGTATGATGTTGGATGCCTTACAGCTCCTAAGAACACCTTACATCACCATACGAAACCTTAAACCTCCATAATAAGCCTAATGAATTCGTCCGAGTTATTTGATCATCGTACGACAACTTAGTACATCTTACGACTCTTCATGCCACATTATCAACTCAAAAAAAACGTTAGTATGATGTAGGTTGCCTTACAGTTCCTAAGAACACCTTACATCACCATACGAAACCTTAAACCTCCATAATAAGCCTAATGAATTCGTCCGAGTCATTTGATTATCGTACGACAACTTAGTACATCTTACGACTCTTCATGCCACATTAACAACTCGAAAAGAACGTTAATATAATGTAGGATGCCTTACAGATCCTAAGAACACCTTACATTACCATACGAAACCTTAAACCTCCATAATAAGCCTAATGAATTCGTCCGAGTTATTTGATCATCGTACGACAACTTAGTACATCTTACGACTCTTCATGCCACATTATCAACTCAAAAAAAACGTTAGTATGATGTAGGTTGCCTTACAGTTCCTAAGAACACCTTACATCACCATACGAAACCTTAAACCTCCATAATAAGCCTAATGAATTCGTCCGAGTCATTTGATTATCGTACGACAACTTAGTACATCTTACGACTCTTCATGCCACATTAACAACTCGAAAAGAACGTTAATATAATGTAGGATGCCTTACAGCTCCTAAGAACACCTTACATTACCATACGAAACCTTAAACCTCCATAATAAGCCTAATGAATTCGTCCGAGTTATTTGATCATCGTATGGCAACTTAGTACATCTTATGACTCTTCATGCCACATTAGCAACTCGAAAAGAACGTTAGTATAATGTAGATGCCTTACAGCTCCTAAGAACACCTTACATCACCATACGAAACCTTAAACCTCCATAATAAGCCTAATGAATTCGTCCGAGTCATTTGATTATCGTACGACAACTTAGTACATCTTACGACTCTTCATGCCACATTAGCAACTCGAAAAGAACGTTTTTATGATGTTGGATGCCTTACAGCTGCTAAGAACACCTTACATCACCATACGAAACCTTAAACCTCCATAATAAGCCTAATGAATTCGTCCGAGTTATTTGATCATCGTACGACAACTTAGTACATCTTACGACTCTTCATGCCACATTATCAACTCAAAAAAAACGTTAGTATGATGTAGGTTGCCTTACACCTCCAAACAACACCTTACATCACCATACGAAACCTTAAACCTCCATAATAAACCTAATGAATTCGTCCGAGTCATTTGATCATCGTACGACAACTTAGTACATCTTACGAATCTTCATGCCACATTAGCAACTCGAGAAGAACGTTAGTATGATGTAGAATGCCTTAGAGCTCCTAAGAACACCTTACATCACCATACGAAACCTTAAACCTCCATAATAAGCCTAATGATTTCGTCCGAGTCATTTGATCATCGTACGGCAACTTAGTACATCTTATGACTCTTCATGCCACATTAGCAACTCGAAAAGAACGTTAGTATGATGTAGATGCCTTACAGCTCCTAAGAACACCTTACATCACCATACGAAACCTTAAACCTCCATAATAAGCCTAATGAATTCGTCCGAGTTATTTGATCATCGTACGACAACTTAGTACATCTTACGACTCTTTATGTCACATTAGCAACTCGAAAAGAACGTTAGTATGATGTTGGATGCCTTACAGCTCCTAAGAACACCTTACATCACCATACGAAACCTTAAACCTCCATAATAAGCCTAATGAATTCGTCCGAGTTATTTGATCATCGTACGACAACTTAGTACATCTTACGACTCTTCATGCCACATTATCAACTCAAAAAAAACGTTAGTATGATGTAGGTTGCCTTACAGTTCCTAAGAACACCTTACATCACCATACGAAACCTTAAACCTCCATAATAAGCCTAATGAATTCGTCCGAGTCATTTGATTATCGTACGACAACTTAGTACATCTTACGACTCTTCATGCCACATTAACAACTCGAAAAGAACGTTAATATAATGTAGGATGCCTTACAGATCCTAAGAACACCTTACATTACCATACGAAACCTTAAACCTCCATAATAAGCCTAATGAATTCGTCCGAGTTATTTGATCATCGTATGGCAACTTAGTACATCTTATGACTCTTCATGCCACATTAGCAACTCGAAAAGAACGTTAGTATAATGTAGATGCCTTACAGCTCCTAAGAACACCTTACATCACCATACGAAACCTTAAACCTCCATAATAAGCCTAATGAATTCGTCCGAGTTATTTGATCATCGTACGACAACTTAGTACATCTTACGACTCTTTATGTCACATTAGCAACTCGAAAAGAACGTTAGTATGATGTTGGATGCCTTACAGCTCCTAAGAACACCTTACATCACCATACGAAACCTTAAACCTCCATAATAAGCCTAATGAATTCGTCCGAGTTATTTGATCATCGTACGACAACTTAGTACATCTTACGACTCTTCATGCCACATTATCAACTCAAAAAAAACGTTAGTATGATGTAGGTTGCCTTACAGTTCCTAAGAACACCTTACATCACCATACGAAACCTTAAACCTCCATAATAAGCCTAATGAATTCGTCCGAGTCATTTGATTATCGTACGACAACTTAGTACATCTTACGACTCTTCATGCCACATTAACAACTCGAAAAGAACGTTAATATAATGTAGGATGCCTTACAGATCCTAAGAACACCTTACATTACCATACGAAACCTTAAACCTCCATAATAAGCCTAATGAATTCGTCCGAGTTATTTGATCATCGTACGACAACTTAGTACATCTTACGACTCTTCATGCCACATTATCAACTCAAAAAAAACGTTAGTATGATGTAGGTTGCCTTACAGTTCCTAAGAACACCTTACATCACCATACGAAACCTTAAACCTCCATAATAAGCCTAATGAATTCGTCCGAGTCATTTGATTATCGTACGACAACTTAGTACATCTTACGACTCTTCATGCCACATTAACAACTCGAAAAGAACGTTAATATAATGTAGGATGCCTTACAGCTCCTAAGAACACCTTACATTACCATACGAAACCTTAAACCTCCATAATAAGCCTAATGAATTCGTCCGAGTTATTTGATCATCGTATGGCAACTTAGTACATCTTATGACTCTTCATGCCACATTAGCAACTCGAAAAGAACGTTAGTATAATGTAGATGCCTTACAGCTCCTAAGAACACCTTACATCACCATACGAAACCTTAAACCTCCATAATAAGCCTAATGAATTCGTCCGAGTCATTTGATTATCGTACGACAACTTAGTACATCTTACGACTCTTCATGCCACATTAGCAACTCGAAAAGAACGTTTTTATGATGTTGGATGCCTTACAGCTGCTAAGAACACCTTACATCACCATACGAAACCTTAAACCTCCATAATAAGCCTAATGAATTCGTCCGAGTTATTTGATCATCGTACGACAACTTAGTACATCTTACGACTCTTCATGCCACATTATCAACTCAAAAAAAACGTTAGTATGATGTAGGTTGCCTTACACCTCCAAACAACACCTTACATCACCATACGAAACCTTAAACCTCCATAATAAACCTAATGAATTCGTCCGAGTCATTTGATCATCGTACGACAACTTAGTACATCTTACGAATTTTCATGCCACATTAGCAACTCGAGAAGAACGTTAGTATGATGTAGAATGCCTTAGAGCTCCTAAGAACACCTTACATCACCATACGAAACCTTAAACCTCCATAATAAGCCTAATGATTTCGTCCGAGTCATTTGATCATCGTACGGCAACTTAGTACATCTTATGACTCTTCATGCCACATTAGCAACTCGAAAAGAACGTTAGTATGATGTAGATGCCTTACAGCTCCTAAGAACACCTTACATCACCATACGAAACCTTAAACCTCCATAATAAGCCTAATGAATTCGTCCGAGTTATTTGATCATCGTACGACAACTTAGTACATCTTACGACTCTTTATGTCACATTAGCAACTCGAAAAGAACGTTAGTATGATGTTGGATGCCTTACAGCTCCTAAGAACACCTTACATCACCATACGAAACCTTAAACCTCCATAATAAGCCTAATGAATTCGTCCGAGTTATTTGATCATCGTACGACAACTTAGTACATCTTACGACTCTTCATGCCACATTATCAACTCAAAAAAAACGTTAGTATGATGTAGGTTGCCTTACAGTTCCTAAGAACACCTTACATCACCATACGAAACCTTAAACCTCCATAATAAGCCTAATGAATTCGTCCGAGTCATTTGATTATCGTACGACAACTTAGTACATCTTACGACTCTTCATGCCACATTAACAACTCGAAAAGAACGTTAATATAATGTAGGATGCCTTACAGATCCTAAGAACACCTTACATTACCATACGAAACCTTAAACCTCCATAATAAGCCTAATGAATTCGTCCGAGTTATTTGATCATCGTATGGCAACTTAGTACATCTTATGACTCTTCATGCCACATTAGCAACTCGAAAAGAACGTTAGTATAATGTAGATGCCTTACAGCTCCTAAGAACACCTTACATCACCATACGAAACCTTAAACCTCCATAATAAGCCTAATGAATTCGTCCGAGTCATTTGATTATCGTACGACAACTTAGTACATCTTACGACTCTTCATGCCACATTAGCAACTCGAAAAGAACGTTAGTATGATGTTGGATGCCTTACAGCTGCTAAGAACACCTTACATCACCATACGAAACCTTAAACCTCCATAATAAGCCTAATGAATTCGTCCGAGTTATTTGATCATCGTACGACAACTTAGTACATCTTACGAATCTTCATGCCACATTAGCAACTCGAAAAGAACGTTAGTATGATGTAGAATGCCTTACAGCTCCTAAGAACACCTTACATCACCATACGAAACCTTAAACCTCCATAATAAGCCTAATGATTTCGTCCGAGTCATTTGATCATCGTACGACAACTTAGTACATCTTACGACTCTTTATGTCACATTAGCAACTCGAAAAGAACGTTAGTATGATGTTGGATGCCTTACAGCTCCTAAGAACACCTTAGATCACCATACGAAGCCTTAAACCTCCATAATAAGCCTAATGAATTCGTCCGAGTTATTTGATCATCGTACGGCAACTTAGTACATCTTACGACTCTTCATGCCACATTAGCAACTCGAAAAGAACGTTAGTATGATGTTGGATGCCTTACAGCTCCTATGAACACCTTACATCACCATACGAAACCTTAAACCTCCATAATAAGCCTAATGAATTCGTCCGAGTTATTTGATCATCGCACGACAACTTAGTACATCTTACGAATCTTCATGCCACATTAGCAACTCGAAAAGAACGTTAGTATAAGGGTAATACAAGTTAGGACATCTTAAGACTTTGTATGCCATGCTTTTCGAGATATACAGAGGGTTGTAGGGGCGATTTTGGCGATTTTGGGGTGATTTGGCTGGTTCTTGATTCGTTTCTTGTTCTTGAATCTTGATTCTTGAATCTTGATTCTTGAAACTTGATTCTTGAATCTTGTTTCTTGATCTTGGGTTGTTATTGGGTTGTTACGGCTGGTTATTAGGGTTACATAAACCCTAATTCGTTTCTTGTTCATAAGTTCTTGTCGTTTCTTGAATCTGGTTTCTTGATTCGTTTCTTGTTTCTTGATTCTTGGGTTTGTTTCTTGATCCTTAATTCGTTCATCTAGTGTCATATTTAATCAAGATCCATAGTTTGATTCTTGATTCCTAGTTTCGGTTTCTTGTTGTCCACCCAAATTGATCTTGGCCGTTTTTCTTGATTATTAAAACCCTAGTTTCGAATGTGCAATTAGGGTTTTGCCTGTTCTTGGGTTTTTTTATCAGTTTCGTGTCTGATCATAAAAACGAGTATGAAGGGTGGTAATTTGGCTAGTAAGGTGCTAAAGATCGATGGCAATCCACGTTGCAATTTGTTGAATCAGGAAAAGGCGATTAGGGGTTCATCCATAAACCCTAATCTGCCTTATGGGGTTGACACGGCCAAGCAGAATGATACAACAAATCTTGAACCTCATGGGGTTGACACGGCTAAGCAGAATGATACAACAAGTCATACGACTGATTCATCTCATATGACTGATCCAGCTCACAAGATTATGTTATCTAATGTTCATACGGCTGATGCATCTGTGGGTTCTCTTGCTCATGCGACTAGTGTGAATGATGCGCCCGGTAAGTCTAATTTGAATACAACGTATGCTGCTATTGTTCAACCAAAGTCTGAATTACCTATAACACAAGTTAAGTTCGGTTATATGGTGAATGAGGAGAAAAAAGAAGGTTTTGATGTTGTGTTACCCAAAGAGACTGTCCGTATGATTTGTAATAAGCTTGAATTTACTTTGTATGGCTACTTTTTGGGGGATAGGGTAGCGTACCCAGTGGTTGAATACTTTGCTAAAACTCATTGGAAAAAATTTGGCTTGCAAAAGTCAATGATGAATGCAAATGGTTTTTTCTTTTTTAAGTTTAATGATAGGAAGGGGATGATGGATGTGATCGAAGCTGGGCCTTGGATAATTCGTAATAAACCGATTATCCTGAATGTCTGGTCCCCTAACACAAAGCTACACAAGGATGATATCAAGAATGTATCTGTTTGGGTAAAATTGCATGATATTCCGTTGGTAGCTTATTCTGATGTTGGTTTGAGTCTTTTGGTTTCGCAAATTGGGACTCCAAAGTTGTTGGATTCATTCACAAGCTCTATGTGTGCAAACACGTGGGGTAGAAGTAGCTTTGCAAGAGCTTTGGTTGAGATCTCAGCGGATGCGGGGTTTAAAGAGGAGATATCTGTTGCTATTCCAGAATTAGAGGGGGATGGGTTTGGAGCAGCACATGTGATGGTTGAGTATGATTGGAAGCCTCCAAGATGTGGTCATTGTTGTGTTTTTGGCCATAATGATGCTGATTGTACTAATACGAATAAGCATGAGCAGACCACAAATGCTAAAGAGGATGATAAAGGGTTTAAGGAAGTAAAGGGTAAGAAAGCTGCAAAAAGATTTGGGGTTGCTTTAAAAAAGCCCCAATTCGAGTACCGTCCAGTTAACAAAAAAGGGAAGGAAGTGCAACATGTTACAAAGCAAGTGACAAAGATTGATACTATGGAGACTAAAAGTGGTTCAAATATGGGTAAATCTGATCTTACTACATCAAACCCTTTTGAGGCGTTATCTGTGGAGAAAATAGATGAAATTGAGACAGACAAGGTGAAAGGGAACATGGATAAGGAAAGCTCTAGGTTTGACTCGGATTCGGAAGTGGATGAGGTTTTAGATATGGATAATGGGATGGCAAGGTATATGATGAGCATGGCAATGGCGCTAGAATCTCCATCGGGTTCTAAGAGGGCAAGTACTCCTTCTACATCGGGTGTTAATGGTTTGTCTGATATTCTGGATTACTAGGGAGTTGATCTGCTGGCAATATTGGTTGAGGTTTCTTTGGGGTGGAATCTACACTTTTGATGATGGCGGCTGATGAAATGGTTTTTATTTAATTTTGTTTATGTCATCAATTTGTGGTAGGCTAGATTGTTTGGTTTTCTTGGTGTTGTTTTGTTGGTTTTTGTTTTTATGTTCACATATGTGGGGCCTGTCCCATATATGAACTAGTGTGGAACGCTTCCTCACTACTTGTACTTCATTGACGGTTGTCTTTATAATAGAATCACCGGGGTAACCCTTTACCCAAAAAAAAAAAGAACGTTAGTATAATGTAGATGCCTTACAGCTCCTAAGAACAGCTTACATCACCATACAAAACCTTAAACCTCCATAATAAGCCTAATGAATTCGTCCGAGTCATTTGATTGTCGTACGACAACTTAGTACATCTTACGACTCTTCATGCCACATTAGCAACTCGAAAAGAACGTTAGTATGATGTTGGATGCCTTACAGCTCCTAAGAACACCTTACATCACCATACGAAACCTTAAACCTCCATAATAAGCCTAATGAATTCGTCCGAGTCATTTGATTATCGTACGACAACTTAGTACATCTTACGACTCTTCATGCCACATTAACAACTCGAAAAGAACGTTAATATAATGTAGGATGCCTTACAGCTCCTAAGAACACCTTACATTACCATACGAAACCTTAAACCTCCATAATAAGCCTAATGAATTCGTCCGAGTTATTTGATCATCGTATGGCAACTTAGTACATCTTATGACTCTTCATGCCACATTAGCAACTCGAAAAGAACGTTAGTATAATGTAGATGCCTTACAGCTCCTAAGAACACCTTACATCACCATACGAAACCTTAAACCTCCATAATAAGCCTAATGAATTCGTCCGAGTCATTTGATTATCGTACGACAACTTAGTACATCTTACGACTCTTCATGCCACATTAACAACTCGAAAAGAACGTTAATATCATGTAGGATGCCTTACAGCTCCTAAGAACACCTTACATTACCATACGAAACCTTAAACCTCCTTAATAAGCCTAATGAATTCGTCCGAGTTATTTGATCATCGTATGGAAACTTAGTACATCTTATGACTCTTCATGCCACATTAGCAACTCGAAAAGAACGTTAGTATAATGTAGATGCCTTACAGCTCCTAAGAACACCTTACATCACCATACAAAACCTTAAACCTCCATAATAAGCCTAATGAATTCGTCCGAGTCATTTGATTATCGTACGACAACTTAGTACATCTTACGACTCTTCATGCCACGTTAGCAACTCGAAAAGAACGTTAGTATGATGTTGGATGCCTTACAGCTCCTAAGAACACCTTACATCACCATACGAAACCTTAAACCTTCATAATAAGCCTAATGAATTCGTCCGAGTCATTTGATTATCGTAAGACAACTTAGTACATCTTATGACTCTTCATGCCACATTAGCAACTCGAAAAGAACGTTAGTATAATGTAGATGCCTTACAGCTCCTAAGAACACCTTACATCACCATACAAAACCTTAAACCTCCATAATAAGCCTAATGAATTCGTCCGAGTCATTTGATTATCGTACGACAACTTAGTACATCTTACGACTCTTCATGCCACATTAGCAACTCGAAAAGAACGTTAGTATGATGTTGGATGCCTTACAGCTCCTAAGAACACCTTACATCACCATACGAAACCTTAAACCTCCATAATAAGCCTAATGAATTCGTCCGAGTTATTTGATCATCGTACGGCAACTTAGTACATCTTACGACTTTTCATGCCACATTAGCAACTCGAAAAGAACATTAGTTTAATGTAAGATGCCTCACAGCTCCTAAGAACACCTTACATCACCATACGAAACCTTAAACCTTCATAATAAGCCTAATGAATTCGTCCGAGTCATTTGATTATCGTAAGACAACTTAGTACATCTTATGACTCTTCATGCCACATTAGCAACTCGAAAAGAACGTTAGTATGATGTTGGATGCCTTACAGCTCCTAAGAACACCTTACATCACCATACGAAACCTTAAACCTCCATAATAAACCTAATGAATTCGTCCGAGTCATTTGATCATCGTACGACAACTTAGTACATCTTACGACTCTTTATGCCACATTAGCAACTCGAAAAGAACGTTAGTATGATGTTGGATGCCTTACAGCTCCTAAGAACACCTTACATCACCATACGAAACCTTAAACCTCCATAATAAGCCTAATGAATTCGTCCGAGTTATTTGATCATCGTACGGCAACTTAGTACATCTTACGACTCTTCCTGCCACATTAGCAACTCGAAAAGAACATTAGTTTAATGTAGGATGCCTCACAGCTCCTAAGAACACCTTACATCACCATACGAAACCTTAAACCTCCATAATAAGCCTAATGAATTCGTCCGAGTCATTTGATTATCGTACGACAACTTAGTACGTCTTACGACTTTTCATGCCACATTAGCAACTCGAAAAGAACATTAGTTTAATGTAAGATGCCTCACAGCTCCTAAGAACACCTTACATCACCATACGAAACCTTAAACCTTCATAATAAGCCTAATGAATTCGTCCGAGTCATTTGATTATCGTAAGACAACTTAGTACATCTTATGACTCTTCATGCCACATTAGCAACTCGAAAAGAACGTTAGTATGATGTTGGATGCCTTACAGCTCCTAAGAACACCTTACATCACCATACGAAACCTTAAACCTCCATAATAAACCTAATGAATTCGTCCGAGTCATTTGATCATCGTACGACAACTTAGTACATCTTACGACTCTTTATGCCACATTAGCAACTCGAAAAGAACGTTAGTATGATGTTGGATGCCTTACAGCTCCTAAGAACACCTTACATCACCATACGAAACCTTAAACCTCCATAATAAGCCTAATGAATTCGTCCGAGTTATTTGATCATCGTACGGCAACTTAGTACATCTTACGACTCTTCCTGCCACATTAGCAACTCGAAAAGAACATTAGTTTAATGTAGGATGCCTCACAGCTCCTAAGAACACCTTACATCACCATACGAAACCTTAAACCTCCATAATAAGCCTAATGAATTCGTCCGAGTCATTTGATTATCGTACGACAACTTAGTACATCTTACGACTCTTCATGCCACATTAGCAACTCGAAAAGAACGTTAGTATGATGTTGGATGCCTTACAGCTCCTAAGAACACCTTACATCACCATACGAAACCTTAAACCTCCATAATAAGCCTAATGAATTCGTCCGAGTTATTTGATCATCGTACGGCAACTTAGTACATCTTACGACTCTTCATGCCACATTAGCAACTCGAAAAGAACATTAGTTTAATGTAGGATGCCTCACAGCTCTTAAGAACACCTTACATCACCATACGAAACCTTAAACCTCCATAATAAGCCTAATGAATTCGTCCGAGTCATTTGATTATCGTACGACAACTTAGTACATCTTACGACTCTTCATGCCACATTAACAACTCGAAAAGAACGTTAATATAATGTAGGATGCCTTACAGCTCCTAAGAACACCTTACATTACCATACGAAACCTTAAACCTCCATAATAAGCCTAATGAATTCGTCCGAGTTATTTGATCATCGTATGGCAACTTAGTACATCTTATGACTCTTCATGCCACATTAGCAACTCGAAAAGAACGTTAGTATAATGTAGATGCCTTACAGCTCCTAAGAACACCTTACATCACCATACGAAACCTTAAACCTCCATAATAAGCCTAATGAATTCGTCCGAGTCATTTGATTATCGTACGACAACTTAGTACATCTTACGACTCTTCATGCCACATTAACAACTCGAAAAGAACGTTAATATCATGTAGGATGCCTTACAGCTCCTAAGAACTCCTTACATTACCATACGAAACCTTAAACCTCCATAATAAGCCTAATGAATTCGTCCGAGTTATTTGATCATCGTATGGAAACTTAGTACATCTTATGACTCTTCATGCCACATTAGCAACTCGAAAAGAACGTTAGTATAATGTAGATGCCTTACAGCTCCTAAGAACACCTTACATCACCATACAAAACCTTAAACCTCCATAATAAGCCTAATGAATTCGTCCGAGTCATTTGATTATCGTACGACAACTTAGTACATCTTACGACTCTTCATGCCACATTAGCAACTCGAAAAGAACGTTAGTATGATGTTGGATGCCTTACAGCTCTTAAGAACACCTTACATCACCATACGAAACCTTAAACCTCCATAATAAGCCTAATGAATTCGTCCGAGTTATTTGATCATCGTACGGCAACTTAGTACATCTTACGACTCTTCATGCCACATTAGCAACTCGAAAAGAACATTAGTTTAATGTAGGATGCCTCACAGCTCCTAAGAACACCTTACATCACCATACGAAACCTTAAACCTTCATAATAAGCCTAATGAATTCGTCCGAGTCATTTGATTATCGTACGACAACTTAGTACATCTTATGACTCTTCATGCCACATTAGCAACTCGAAAAGAACGTTAGTATGATGTTGGATGCCTTACAGCTCCTAAGAACACCTTACATCACCATACGAAACCTTAAACCTCCATAATAAGCCTAATGAATTCGTCCGAGTTATTTGATCATCGTATGGCAACTTAGTACATCTTATGACTCTTCATGCCACATTAGCAACTCGAAAAGAACGTTAGTATAATGTAGATGCCTTACAGCTCCTAAGAACACCTTACATCACCATACAAAACCTTAAACCTCCATAATAAGCCTAATGAATTCGTCCGAGTCATTTGATTATCGTACGACAACTTAGTACATCTTATGACTCTTCATGCCACATTAGCAACTCGAAAAGAACGTTAGTATGATGTTGGATGCCTTACAGCTCCTAAGAACACCTTACATCACCATACGAAACCTTAAACCTCCATAATAAACCTAATGAATTCGTCCGAGTCATTTGATCATCGTACGACAACTTAGTACATCTTACGACTCTTTATGCCACATTAGCAACTCGAAAACCCAAAAAAAAAGAACGTTAGTATGATGTTGGATGCCTTACAGCTCCTAAGAACACCTTACATCACCATACGAAACCTTAAACCTCCATAATAAGCCTAATGAATTCGTCCGAGTTATTTGATCATCGTACGGCAACTTAGTACATCTTACGACTCTTCATGCCACATTAGCAACTCGAAAAGAACATTAGTTTAATGTAGGATGCCTCACAGCTCCTAAGAACACCTTACATCACCATACGAAACCTTAAACCTCCATAATAAGCCTAATGAATTCGTCCGAGTCATTTGATTATCGTACGACAACTTAGTACATCTTACGACTCTTCATGCCACATTAACAACTCGAAAAGAACGTTAATATAATGTAGGATGCCTTACAGCTCCTAAGAACACCTTACATTACCATACGAAACCTTAAACCTCCATAATAAGCCTAATGAATTCGTCCGAGTTATTTGATCATCGTATGGCAACTTAGTACATCTTATGACTCTTCATGCCACATTAGCAACTCGAAAAGAACGTTAGTATAATGTAGATGCCTTACAGCTCCTAAGAACACCTTACATCACCATACGAAACCTTAAACCTCCATAATAAGCCTAATGAATTCGTCCGAGTCATTTGATTATCGTACGACAACTTAGTACATCTTACGACTCTTCATGCCACATTAACAACTCGAAAAGAACGTTAATATCATGTAGGATGCCTTACAGCTCCTAAGAACTCCTTACATTACCATACGAAACCTTAAACCTCCATAATAAGCCTAATGAATTCGTCCGAGTTATTTGATCATCGTATGGAAACTTAGTACATCTTATGACTCTTCATGCCACATTAGCAACTCGAAAAGAACGTTAGTATAATGTAGATGCCTTACAGCTCCTAAGAACACCTTACATCACCATACAAAACCTTAAACCTCCATAATAAGCCTAATGAATTCGTCCGAGTCATTTGATTATCGTACGACAACTTAGTACATCTTACGACTCTTCATGCCACATTAGCAACTCGAAAAGAACGTTAGTATGATGTTGGATGCCTTACAGCTCTTAAGAACACCTTACATCACCATACGAAACCTTAAACCTCCATAATAAGCCTAATGAATTCGTCCGAGTTATTTGATCATCGTACGGCAACTTAGTACATCTTACGACTCTTCATGCCACATTAGCAACTCGAAAAGAACATTAGTTTAATGTAGGATGCCTCACAGCTCCTAAGAACACCTTACATCACCATACGAAACCTTAAACCTTCATAATAAGCCTAATGAATTCGTCCGAGTCATTTGATTATCGTACGACAACTTAGTACATCTTATGACTCTTCATGCCACATTAGCAACTCGAAAAGAACGTTAGTATGATGTTGGATGCCTTACAGCTCCTAAGAACACCTTACATCACCATACGAAACCTTAAACCTCCATAATAAGCCTAATGAATTCGTCCGAGTTATTTGATCATCGTATGGCAACTTAGTACATCTTATGACTCTTCATGCCACATTAGCAACTCGAAAAGAACGTTAGTATAATGTAGATGCCTTACAGCTCCTAAGAACACCTTACATCACCATACAAAACCTTAAACCTCCATAATAAGCCTAATGAATTCGTCCGAGTCATTTGATTATCGTACGACAACTTAGTACATCTTATGACTCTTCATGCCACATTAGCAACTCGAAAAGAACGTTAGTATGATGTTGGATGCCTTACAGCTCCTAAGAACACCTTACATCACCATACGAAACCTTAAACCTCCATAATAAACCTAATGAATTCGTCCGAGTCATTTGATCATCGTACGACAACTTACTACATCTTACGACTCTTTATGCCACATTAGCAACTCGAAAACCCAAAAAAAAAAGAACGTTAGTATGATGTTGGATGCCTTACAGCTCCTAAGAACACCTTACATCACCATACGAAACCTTAAACCTCCATAATAAGCCTAATGAATTCGTCCGAGTTATTTGATCATCGTACGGCAACTTAGTACATCTTACGACTCTTCATGCCACATTAGCAACTCGAAAAGAACATTAGTTTAATGTAGGATGCCTCACAGCTCCTAAGAACACCTTACATCACCATACGAAACCTTAAACCTCCATAATAAGCCTAATGAATTCGTCCGAGTCATTTGATTATCGTACGACAACTTAGTACATCTTACGACTCTTCATGCCACATTAGCAACTCGAAAAGAACGTTAGTATGATGTTGGATGCCTTACAGCTCCTAAGAACACCTTACATCACCATACGAAACCTTAAACCTCCATAATAAGCCTAATAAATTCGTCCGAGTTATTTGATCATCGTACGGCAACTTAGTACATCTTACGACTCTTCATGCCACATTAGCAACTCGAAAAGAACATTAGTTTAATGTAGGATGCCTCACAGCTCCTAAGAACACCTTACATCACCATACGAAACCTTAAACCTCCATAATAAGCCTAATGAATTCGTCCGAGTTATTTGATCATCGTACGGCGACTTAGTACATCTTATGACTCTTCATGCCACATTAGCAACTCGAAAAGAACGTTAGTATAATGTAGGATGCCTTACAGCTCCTAAGAACACCTTACATCACCATACGAAACCTTAAACCTCCATAATAAGCCTAATGAATTCGTCCGAGTCATTTGATTATCGTACGACAACTTAGTACATCTTATGACTCTTCATGCCACATTAACAACTCGAAAAGAACGTTAATATAATGTAGGATGCCTAACGGCTCCTAAGAAAAACTTACATTACCATACGAAACCTTAAACCTCCATAATAAGCCTAATGAATTCGTCCGAGTTATTTGATCATCGTACGGCAACTTAGTACATCTTATGACTGTTCATGCCACATTAGCAACTCGAAAAGAACGTTAGTATAATGTAGATGCCTTACAGCTCCTAAGAACACCTTACATCACCATACGAAACCTTAAACCTCCATAATAAGCCTAATGAATTCGTCCGAGTCATTTGATTATCGTACGACAACTTAGTACATCTTACGACTCTTCATGCCACATTAACAACTCGAAAAGAACGTTAATATAATGTAGGATGCCTTACAGCTCCTAAGAACACCTTACATTACCATACGAAACCTTAAACCTCCATAATAAGCCTAATGAATTCGTCCGAGTTATTTGATCATCGTATGGCAACTTAGTACATCTTATGACTCTTCATGCCACATTAGCAACTCGAAAAGAACGTTAGTATAATGTAGATGCCTTACAGCTCCTAAGAACACCTTACATCACCATACAAAACCTTAAACCTCCATAATAAGCCTAATGAATTCGTCCGAGTCATTTGATTATCGTACGACAACTTAGTACATCTTACGACTCTTCATGCCACATTAGCAACTCGAAAAGAACGTTAGTATGATGTTGGATGCCTTACAGCTCCTAAGAACACCTTACATCACCATACGAAACCTTAAACTTCCATAATAAGCCTAATGAATTCGTCTGAGTCATTTGATTATCGTACGACAACTTAGTACATCTTACGACTCTTCATGCCACATTAGCAACTCGAAAAGAACGTTAGTATGATGTTGGATGCCTTACAGCTCCTAAGAACACCTTACATCACCATACGAAACCTTAAACCTCCATAATAAGCCTAATGAATTCGTCTGAGTCATTTTATCAACGTACGTCAACTTAGTACATCTTACGACTCTTTATGCCACATTAGCAACTAAAAAAAACATTAGTTTAATGTAGGATGCCTCACAGCTCCTAAGAACACCTTACATCAGCATACGAAACCTTAAACCTCCATAATAAGCCTAATGAATTCGTCCGAGTTATTTGATCATCGTACGGCAACTTAGTACATCTTATGACTCTTCATGCCACATTAGCAACTCGAAAAGAACGTTAGTATAATGTAGATGCCTTACAGCTCCTAAGAACAGCTTACATCACCATACAAAACCTTAAACCTCCATAATAAGCCTAATGAATTCGTCCGAGTCATTTGATTATCGTACGACAACTTAGTACATCTTACGACTCTTCATGCCACATTAGCAACTCGAAAAGAACGTTAGTAAGATGTTGGATGCCTTACAGCTCCTAAGAACACCTTACATCACCATACGAAACCTTAAACCTCCATAATAAACCTAATGAATTCGTCCGAGTCATTTGATCATCGTACGACAACTTAGTACATCTTACGACTCTTTATGCCACATTAGCAACTCGTAAAGAACGTTAGTATGATGTTGGATGCCTTACAGCTCCTAAGAACACCTTACATCACCATACGAAACCTTAAACCTCCATAATAAGCCTAATGAATTCGTCCGAGTTATTTGATCATCGTACGGCAACTTAGTACATCTTACGACTCTTCATGCCACATTAGCAACTCGAAAAGAACATTAGTTTAATGTAGGATGCCTCACAGCTCCTAAGAACACCTTACATCACCATACGAAACCTTAAACCTCCATAATAAGCCTAATGAATTCGTCCGAGTCATTTGATTATCGTACGACAACTTAGTACATCTTACGACTCTTCATGCCACATTAGCAACTCGAAAAGAACGTTAGTATGATGTTGGATGCCTTACAGCTCCTAAGAACACCTTACATCACCATACGAAACCTTAAACCTCCATAATAAGCCTAATGAATTCGTCCGAGTTATTTGATCATCGTACGGCAACTTAGTACATCTTACGACTCTTCATGCCACATTAGCAACTCGAAAAGAACATTAGTTTAATGTAGGATGCCTCACAGCTCCTAAGAACACCTTACATCACCATACGAAACCTTAAACCTCCATAATAAGCCTAATGAATTCGTCCGAGTCATTTGATCATCGTACGGCGACTTAGTACATCTTACGACTCTTTATGCCACATTAGCAACTCAAAAAAAACATTAGTATAATGTAGGATGCCTCACAGCTCCTAAGAACACCTTACATCACCATACGAAACCTTAAACCTCCATAATAAGCCTAATGAATTCGTCCGAGTCATTTGATCATCGTACGACAACTTAGTACATCTTACGACTCTTCATGCCACATTAACAACTCGAAAAGAACGTTAATATAATGTAGGATGCCTAACAGCTCCTAAGAAAAACTTACATTACCATACGAAACCTTAAACCTCCATAATAAGCCTAATGAATTCGTCCGAGTTATTTGATCATCGTATGGCAACTTAGTACATCTTATGACTCTTCATGCCACATTAGCAACTCGAAAAGAACGTTAGTATAATGTAGATGCCTTACAGCTCCTAAGAACACCTTACATCACCATACGAAACCTTAAACCTCCATAATAAGCCTAATGAATTCGTCCGAGTCATTTGATTATCGTACGACAACTTAGTACATCTTACGACTCTTCATGCCACATTAGCAACTCGAAAAGATTATTAGTTTAATGTAGGATGCCTCACAGCTCCTAAGAACACCTTACATCACCATACGAAACCTTAAACCTCCATAATAAGCCTAATGAATTCGTCCGAGTTATTTAATCATCGTACGGCAACTTAGTACATCTTACGACTCTTCATGCCACATTAGCAACTCGAAAAGAACATTAGTTTAATGTAGGATGCCTCACAGCTCCTAAGAACACCTTACATCACCATACGAAACCTTAAACCTCCATAATAAGCCTAATGAATTCGTCCGAGTTATTTGATCATCGTATGGCAACTTAGTACATCTTATGACTCTTCATGCCACATTAGCAACTCGAAAAGAACGTTAGTATAATGTAGATGCCTTACAGCTCCTAAGAACACCTTACATCACCATACAAAACCTTAAACCTCCATAATAAGCCTAATGAATTCGTCCGAGTCATTTGATTATCGTACGACAACTTAGTACATCTTACGACTCTTCATGCCACATTAGCAACTCGAAAAGAACGTTAGTATGATGTTGGATGCCTTACAGCTCCTAAGAACACCTTACATCACCATACGAAACCTTAAACTTCCATAATAAGCCTAATGAATTCGTCTGAGTCATTTGATTATCGTACGACAACTTAGTACATCTTACGACTCTTCATGCCACATTAGCAACTCGAAAAGAACATTAGTTTAATGTAGGATGCCTCACAGCTCCTAAGAACACCTTACATCACCATACGAAACCTTAAACCTCCATAATAAGCCTAATGAATTCGTCCGAGTTATTTGATCATCGTATGGCAACTTAGTACATCTTATGACTCTTCATGCCACATTAGCAACTCGAAAAGAACGTTAGTATAATGTAGATGCCTTACAGCTCCTAAGAACACCTTACATCACCATACAAAACCTTAAACCTCCATAATAAGCCTAATGAATTCGTCCGAGTCATTTGATTATCGTACGACAACTTAGTACATCTTACGACTCTTCATGCCACATTAGCAACTCGAAAAGAACGTTAGTATGATGTTGGATGCCTTACAGCTCCTAAGAACACCTTACATCACCATACGAAACCTTAAACTTCCATAATAAGCCTAATGAATTCGTCCGAGTCATTTGATTATCGTACGACAACTTAGTACATCTTACGACTCTTCATGCCACAATAGCAACTCGAAAAGAACGTTAGTATGATGTTGGATGCCTTACAGCTCCTAAGAACACCTTACATCACCATACGAAACCTTAAACCTCCATAATAAGCCTAATGAATTCGTCCGAGTTATTTGATCATCGTACGGCAACTTAGTACATCTTACGACTCTTCATGCCACATTAGCAACTCGAAAAGAACATTAGTTTAATGTAGGATGCCTCACAGCTCCTAAGAACACCTTACATCACCATACGAAACCTTAAACCTCCATAATAAGCCTAATGAATTCGTCCGAGTCATTTGATCATCGTACGGCGACTTAGTACATCTTACGACTCTTTATGCCACATTAGCAACTCAAAAAAAACATTAGTATAATGTAGGATGCCTCACAGCTCCTAAGAACACCTTACATCACCATACGAAACCTTAAACCTCCATAATAAGCCGAATTCGTCCGAGTCATTTGATCATCGTACGACAACTTAGTACATCTTACGACTCTTCATGCCACATTAACAACTCGAAAAGAACGTTAATATAATGTAGGATGCCTAACAGCTCCTAAGAAAAACTTACATTACCATACGAAACCTTAAACCTCCATAATAAGCCTAATGAATTCGTCCGAGTTATTTGATCATCGTATGGCAACTTAGTACATCTTATGACTCTTCATGCCACATTAGCAACTCGAAAAGAACGTTAGTATAATGTAGATGCCTTACAGCTCCTAAGAACACCTTACATCACCATACGAAACCTTAAACCTCCATAATAAGCCTAATGAATTCGTCCGAGTCATTTGATTATCGTACGACAACTTAGTACATCTTACGACTCTTCATGCCACATTAGCAACTCGAAAAGAACGTTAGTATGATGTTGGATGCCTTACAGCTCCTAAGAACACCTTACATCACCATACGAAACCTTAAACCTCCATAATAAGCCTAATGAATTCGTCCGAGTTATTTGATCATCGTACGGCAACTTAGTACATCTTACGACTCTTCATGCCACATTAGCAACTCGAAAAGAACATTAGTTTAAAAAAAAAAAACGAAAGTTGGGGTTCTCTGGGCGATTTTGGTGATTTTGGGTTCGCTAGGGTTTCAAGATTCTTGATCTTGATTCTTGATCCTAGATTACGGTTTCTTGTTGTTCCTGTTCTTGATTCTTGATTCTTGATTCTTGATTCTTGATTAGGGTTTCAAGATTCGAAATTGATGCTTCATAAATCTTGATTCTTGATGCTTGTTTCATGAATCTTGATTCTTGTTTCTTGGTTCTTGAATCTTGTATTGGTTATTTAATTCGTTTTTCTTGATCTTGGCCGTTTTTCTTCATATTTCTTGGTTATTAAAACCCTAATTTCGTATGGATAATTAGGGTTTGGCCGGTTCTTTGATTTTTACGATCAGATTCGTTTCTGATTATAAAAAAGAGTATGGAGGGCAGTAATTTGGCTAGTAAGGTGTTAAAGATTGATGGTAATCCACGTTGTAATTTGTTGAAGAAGGAAGAGGCAACTAGGGTTTCGTCTATAAACCCTAATTTGCCTCTAAAGGCTGACACGGCTAAGAGGAATCAGGAGGCTGGTCATACTCACACGACTAAGTCTCCTACTATTTCTGATTCTTCTCATGCGGCTAGTGTTGACCCATCCAAGTCTGACACGGCTAAGGGTGACCCGTCCAATGTTGTTCATGCAACTAACTTTTCTCAGGCGGTTAATCCTTATGCTCATGCGGCTAATGACAACTCTAAGGTGTCTCATACGTCCAAGGCTGATGTGAAACATGATGTGAGTGCAATGGGGCTGTCTTATGCTGCTATTGTTCAACCGAAATCTGATGTATCTTCAACACCAGTTAAGTTCTGTTACATGGAGAATGATGAAAAGAAACAAGGGTTTGATGTTGTTTTACCGAAAGAGACGGTGCGTATGGTTTGTAATAAGCTTGAATTTACACTGTATGGATATTTTTTGGGCGACAGAGTAGCCTATCCAGTGGTTGAATTCTTTGCTAAAACACATTGGAAAAGATATGGCCTGCAAAAATCAATGATGAATGCAAATGGGTTCTTCTTCTTTAAGTTTAATGATCGCAAGGGGATGATGGATGTGATTGAAGCAAGTCCTTGGATAATCCGTAATAAGCCAATTATTCTGAATGTGTGGTCCCCTACCACTAAGTTACAGAAGGATGATATCAAGAACGTGTCCGTCTGGGTAAAGTTACATGATATCCCACTAGTAGCATATTCTGATGTTGGGTTGAGTCTATTGTTTTCGCAAATTGGGACCCCAAAACTACTGGATTCTTTCACAAGCTCCATGTGTGCAAATGCATGGGGTAGAGGTAGTTTTGCGAGAGCTTTGGTTGAGATCTCGGCGGAATCGGGTTTTAAGGAGGAGTTATCTATTGCTATTCCGGAATTAGAAGGAGATGAGTTTGGATCTGCAAAGGTTTCTGTTGAGTATGAATGGAAGCCTCCAAGATGTGGTCAATGTTGTGTCTTTGGCCATATTGATGCTGGATGCCCAAATGTGACTAAGCATGAGCAAAATTCAAATGCTAGAGAGGATGATAAAGGGTTTAAGGAAGTAAAGGGTAAGAAAGCTGCAAAAAGATTTGGGGTTGCTTTAAAAAAGCCCCAATTCGAGTACCGTCCAGTTAACAAAAAAGGGAAGGAAGTGCAACATGTTACAAAGCAAGTGACAACGATTGATACTATGGAGACTAAAAGTGGTTCAAATGTGGGTAAATCTGATCTAACTACATCAAACCCTTTTGAGGCGTTATCTGTGGAGAAAATAGATGAAATTGAGACAGACAAGGTGAAAGGGAGCATGGATAAGGAAAGTTCTAGGTTTGACTCGGATTCGGAAGTGGATGAGGTTTTAGATATGGATAATGGGATGGAAAGGTATATGATGAGCATGGCAATGGCGCTAGAATCTCCATCGGGTTCTAAGAGGGCAGGTACTCCTTCTACATCGGGTGTTAATGGTTTGTCTGATATTCTGGATTACTAGGGAGTTGATCTGCTGGCAACATTGGTTGAGGTTTCTTTGGGGTGGAATCTACACTTTTGATGATGGCGGCTGATGTAAATGGTTTTTATTTAATTTTGTTTATGTCATCAATTTGTGGTAGGCTAGATTGTTTGGTTTGTCTTGGTGTTGTTTTGTTGGTTTTTTGTTTTTATGTTCACATATGTGGGGCCTGTCCCATATATGAACTAGTGTGGAACGCTTCCTCACTACTTGTACTTCATTGACGGTTGTCTTTATAATAGAATCACCGGGGTAACCCTTTACCCAAAAAAAAAGAACATTAGTTTAATGTAGGATGCCTCACAGCTCCTAAGAACACCTTACATCACCATACGAAACCTTAAACCTCCATAATAAGCCTAATGAATTCGTCCGAGTTATTTGATCATCGTATGGCAACTTAGTACATCTTATGACTCTTCATGCCACATTAGCAACTCGAAAAGAACGTTAGTATAATGTAGATGCCTTACAGCTCCTAAGAACACCTTACATCACCATACAAAACCTTAAACCTCCATAATAAGCCTAATGAATTCGTCCGAGTCATTTGATTATCGTACGACAACTTAGTACATCTTACGACTCTTCATGCCACATTAGCAACTCGAAAAGAACGTTAGTATGATGTTGGATGCCTTACAGCTCCTAAGAACACCTTACATCACCATACGAAACCTTAAACTTCCATAATAAGCCTAATGAATTCGTCTGAGTCATTTGATTATCGTACGACAACTTAGTACATCTTACGACTCTTCATGCCACATTAGCAACTCGAAAAGAACGTTAGTATGATGTTGGATGCCTTACAGCTCCTAAGAACACCTTACATCACCATACGAAACCTTAAACCTCCATAATAAGCCTAATGAATTCGTCTGAGTCATTTGATCATCGTACGGCAACTTAGTACATCTTACGACTCTTCATGCCACATTAGCAACTCGAAAAGAACATTAGTTTAATGTAGGATGCCTCACAGCTCCTAAGAACACCTTACATCACCATACGAAACCTTAAACCTTCATAATAAGCCTAATGAATTCGTCCGAGTCATTTGATTATCGTACGACAACTTAGTACATCTTACGACTCTTCATGCCACATTAGCAACTCGAAAAGAACGTTAGTATGATGTTGGATGCCTTACAGCTCCTAAGAACACCTTACATCACCATACGAAACCTTAAACTTCCATAATAAGCCTAATGAATTCGTCTGAGTCATTTGATTATCGTACGACAACTTACATTACCATACGAAACCTTAAACCTCCATAATAAGCCTAATGAATTCGTCCGAGTTATTTGATCATCGTATGGCAACTTAGTACATCTTATGACTCTTCATGCCACATTAGCAACTCGAAAAGAACGTTAGTATAATGTAGATGCCTTACAGCTCCTAAGAACACCTTACATCACCATACAAAACCTTAAACCTCCATAATAAGCCTAATGAATTCGTCCGAGTCATTTGATTATCGTACGACAACTTAGTACATCTTACGACTCTTCATGCCACATTAGCAACTCGAAAAGAACGTTAGTATGATGTTGGATGCCTTACAGCTCCTAAGAACACCTTACATCACCATACGAAACCTTAAACTTCCATAATAAGCCTAAAGAATTCGTCTGAGTCATTTGATTATCGTACGACAACTTAGTACATCTTACGACTCTTCATGCCACATTAGCAACTCGAAAAGAACGTTAGTATGATGTTGGATGCCTTACAGCTCCTAAGAACACCTTACATCACCATACGAAACCTTAAACCTCCATAATAAGCCTAATGAATTCGTCTGAGTCATTTGATCATCGTACGTCAACTTAGTACATCTTACGACTCTTTATGCCACATTAGCAACTAAAAAAAAACATTAGTTTAATGTAGGATGCCTCACAGCTCCTAAGAACACCTTACATCAGCATACGAAACCTTAAACCTCCATAATAAGCCTAATGAATTCGTCCGAGTTATTTGATCATCGTACGGCAACTTAGTACATCTTATGACTCTTCATGCCACATTAGCAACTCGAAAAGAACGTTAGTTTAATGTAGATGCCTTACAGCTCCTAAGAACAGCTTACATCACCATACAAAACCTTAAACCTCCATAATAAGCCTAATGAATTCGTCCGAGTCATTTGATTATCGTACGACAACTTAGTACATCTTACGACTCTTCATGCCACATTAGCAACTCGAAAAGAACGTTAGTATGATGTTGGATGCCTTACAGCTCCTAAGAACACCTTACATCACCATACGAAACCTTAAACTTCCATAATAAGCCTAATGAATTCGTCTGAGTCATTTGATTATCGTACGACAACTTAGTACATCTTACGACTCTTCATGCCACATTAGCAACTCGAAAAGAACGTTAGTATGATGTTGGATGCCTTACAGCTCCTAAGAACACCTTACATCACCATACGAAACCTTAAACCTCCATAATAAGCCTAATGAATTCGTCTGAGTCATTTGATCATCGTACGTCAACTTAGTACATCTTACGACTCTTTATGCCACATTAGCAACTCAAAAAAAACATTAGTTTAATGTAGGATGCCTCACAGCTCCTAAGAACACCTTACATCAGCATACGAAACCTTAAACCTCCATAATAAGCCTAATGAATTCGTCCGAGTTATTTGATCATCGTACGGCAACTTAGTACATCTTATGACTCTTCATGCCACATTAGCAACTCGAAAAGAACGTTAGTATAATGTAGATGCCTTACAGCTCCTAAGAACAGCTTACATCACCATACAAAACCTTAAACCTCCATAATAAGCCTAATGAATTCGTCCGAGTCATTTGATTATCGTACGACAACTTAGTACATCTTACGACTCTTCATGCCACATTAGCAACTCGAAAAGAACGTTAGTAAGATGTTGGATGCCTTACAGCTCCTAAGAACACCTTACATCACCATACGAAACCTTAAACCTCCATAATAAGCCTAATGAATTCGTCCGAGTTATTTGATCATCGTACGGCAACTTAGTACATCTTACGACTCTTTATGCCACATTAGCAACTCAAAAAAAACATTAGTTTAATGTAGGATGCCTCACAGCTCCTAAGAACACCTTACATCAGCATACGAAACCTTAAACCTCCATAATAAGCCTAATGAATTCGTCCGAGTTATTTGATCATCGTACGGCAACTTAGTACATCTTATGACTCTTCATGCCACATTAGCAACTCGAAAAGAACGTTAGTATAATGTAGATGCCTTACAGCTCCTAAGAACAGCTTACATCACCATACAAAACCTTAAACCTCCATAATAAGCCTAATGAATTCGTCCGAGTCATTTGATTATCGTACGACAACTTAGTACATCTTACGACTCTTCATGCCACATTAGCAACTCGAAAAGAACGTTAGTAAGATGTTGGATGCCTTACAGCTCCTAAGAACACCTTACATCACCATACGAAACCTTAAATCTTCATAATAAGCCTAATTAATTCGTCCGAGTCATTTGATTATCGTACGACAACTTAGTACATCTTATGACTCTTCATGCCACATTAGCAACTCGAAAAGAACGTTAGTATGATGTTGGATGCCTTACAGCTCCTAAGAACACCTTACATCACCATACGAAACCTTAAACCTCCATAATAAACCTAATGAATTCGTCCGAGTCATTTGATCATCGTACGACAACTTAGTACATCTTACGACTCTTTATGCCACATTAGCAACTCGAAAAGAACGTTAGTATGATGTTGGATGCCTTACAGCTCCTAAGAACACCTTACATCACCATACGAAACCTTAAACCTCCATAATAAGCCTAATGAATTCGTCCGAGTTATTTGATCATCGTACGGCAACTTAGTACATCTTACGACTCTTCATGCCACATTAGCAACTCGAAGAGAACATTAGTTTAATGTAGGATGCCTCACAGCTCCTAAGAACACCTTACATCACCATACGAAACCTTAAACCTCCATAATAAGCCTAATGAATTCGTCCGAGTCATTTGATTATCGTACGACAACTTAGTACATCTTACGACTCTTCATGCCACATTAGCAACTCGAAAAGAACGTTAGTATGATGTTGGATGCCTTACAGCTCCTAAGAACACCTTACATCACCATACGAAACCTTAAACCTCCATAATAAGCCTAATGAATTCGTCCGAGTTATTTGATCATCGTACGGCAACTTAGTACATCTTACGACTCTTCATGCCACATTAGCAACTCGAAAAGAACATTAGTTTATTGTAGGATGCCTCACAGCTCCTAAGAACACCTTACATCACCATACGAAACCTTAAACCTCCATAATAAGCCTAATGAATTCGTCCGAGTCATTTGATCATCGTACGGCGACTTAGTACATCTTACGACTCTTTATGCCACATTAGCAACTCAAAAAAAACATTAGTATAATGTAGGATGCCTCACAGCTCCTAAGAACACCTTACATCACCATACGAAACCTTAAACCTACATAATAAGCCTAATGAATTCGTCCGAGTCATTTGATCATCGTACGACAACTTAGTACATCTTACGACTCTTCATGCCACATTAACAACTCGAAAAGAACGTTAATATAATGTAGGATGCCTAACAGCTCCTAAGAAAAACTTACATTACCATACGAAACCTTAAACCTCCATAATAAGCCTAATGAATTCGTCCGAGTTATTTGATCATCGTATGGCAACTTAGTACATCTTATGACTCTTCATGCCACATTAGCAACTCGAAAAGAACGTTAGTATAATGTAGATGCCTTACAGCTCCTAAGAACACCTTACATCACCATACGAAACCTTAAACCTCCATAATAAGCCTAATGAATTCGTCCGAGTCATTTGATTATCGTACGATAACTTAGTACATCTTACGACTCTTCATGCCACATTAGCAACTCGAAAAGAACGTTAGTATGATGTTTGATGCCTTACAGCTCCTAAGAACACCTTACATCACCATACGAAACCTTAAACCTCCATAATAAGCCTAATGAATTCGTCCGAGTTATTTGATCATCGTACGGCAACTTAGTACATCTTACGACTCTTCATGCCACATTAGCAACTCGAAAAGAACATTAGTTTAATGTAGGATGCCTCACAGCTCCTAAGAACACCTTACATCACCATACAAAACCTTAAACCTCCATAATAAGCCTAATGAATTCGTCCGAGTAATTTGATCATCGTACGGCGACTTAGTACATCTTATGACTCTTCATGCCACATTAGCAACTCGAAAAGAACGTTAGTATAATGTAGGATGCCTTACAGCTCCTAAGAACACCTTACATCACCATACGAAACCTTAAACCTCCATAATAAGCCTAATGAAATCGTCCGAGTCATTTGATTATCGTACGACAACTTAGTACATCTTACGACTCTTCATGCCACATTAACAACTCGAAAAGAACGTTAATATAATGTAGGATGCCTAACGGCTCCTAAGAAAAACTTACATTACCATACGAAACCTTAAACCTCCATAATAAGCCTAATGAATTCGTCTGAGTCATTTGATTATCGGACGACAACTTAGTACATCTTACGACTCTTCATGCCACATTAACAACTCGAAAAGAACGTTAATATAATGTAGGATGCCTAACAGCTCCTAAGAAAAACTTACATTACCATACGAAACCTTAAACCTCCATAATAAGCCTAATGAATTCGTCCGAGTTATTTGATCATCGTATGGCAACTTAGTACATCTTATGACTCTTCATGCCACATTAGCAACTCGAAAAGAACGTTAGTATAATGTAGATGCCTTACAGCTCCTAAGAACACCTTACATCACCATACGAAACCTTAAACCTCCATAATAAGCCTAATGAATTCGTCCGAGTCATTTGATTATCGTACGACAACTTAGTACATCTTACGACTCTTCATGCCACATTAACAACTCGAAAAGAACGTTAATATAATGTAGGATGCCTTACAGCTCCTAAGAACACCTTACATTACCATACGAAACCTTAAACCTCCATAATAAGACTAATGAATTCGTCCGAGTTATTTGATCATCGTATGGCAACTTAGTACATCTTATGACTCTTCATGCCACATTAGCAACTCGAAAAGAACGTTAGTATAATGTAGATGCCTTACAGCTCCTAAGAACACCTTACATCACCTTACAAAACCTTAAACCTCCCTAATAAGCCTAATGAATTCGTCCGAGTAATTTGATTATCGTACGACAACTTAGTACATCTTACGACTCTTCATGCCACATTAGCAACTCGAAAAGAACGTTAGTATGATGTTGGATGCCTTACAGCTCCTAAGAACACCTTACATCACCATACGAAACCTTAAACCTCCATAATAAGCCTAATGAATTCGTCCGAGTTATTTGATCATCGTACGGCAACTTAGTACATCTTACGACTCTTCATGCCACATTAGCAACTCGAAAAGAACATTAGTTTAATGTAGGATGCCTCACAGCTCCTAAGAACACCTTACATCACCATACGAAACCTTAAACCTCCATAATAAGCCTAATGAATTCGTCCGAGTCATTTGATTATCGTACGACTACTTAGTACATCTTACGACTCTTCATGCCACATTAGCAACTCGAAAAGAACGTTAGTATGATGTTGGATGCCTTACAGCTCCTAAGAACACCTTACATCACCATACGAAACCTTAAACCTCCATAATAAGCCTAATGAATTCGTCCGAGTTATTTGATCATCGTACGGCAACTTAGTACATCTTACGACTCTTCATGCCACATTAGCAACTCGAAAAGAACATTAGTTTAATGTAGGATGCCTCACAGCTCCTAAGAACACCTTACATCACCATACGAAACCTTAAACCTCCATAATAAGCCTAATGAATTCGTCCGAGTCATTTGATTATCGTACGACAACTTAGTACATCTTACGACTCTTCATGCCACATTAGCAACTCGAAAAGAACGTTAGTATGATGTTGGATGCCTTACAGCTCCTAAGAACACCTTACATCACCATACGAAACCTTAAACCTCCATAATAAGCCTAATGAATTCGTCTGAGTTATTTGATCATCGTACGGCAACTTAGTACATCTTACGACTCTTCATGCCACATTAGCAACTCGAAAAGAACATTAGTTTATTGTAGGATGCCTCACAGCTCCTAAGAACACCTTACATCACCATACGAAACCTTAAACCTCCATAATAAGCCTAATGAATTCGTCTGAGTCATTTGATTATCGTACGACAACTTAGTACATCTTACGACTCTTCATGCCACATTAGCAACTCGAAAAGAACGTTAGTATGATGTTGGATGCCTTACAGCTCCTAAGAACACCTTACATCACCATACGAAACCTTAAACCTCCATAATAAGCCTAATGAATTCGTCTGAGTCATTTGATCATCGTACGTCAACTTAGTACATCTTACGACTCTTTATGCCACATTAGCAACTCAAAAAAAACATTAGTTTAATGTAGGATGCCTCACAGCTCCTAAGAACACCTTACATCAGCATACGAAACCTTAAACCTCCATAATAAGCCTAATGAATTCGTCCGAGTTATTTGATCATCGTACGGCAACTTAGTACATCTTATGACTCTTCATGCCACATTAGCAACTCGAAAAGAACGTTAGTATAATGTAGATGCCTTACAGCTCCTAAGAACAGCTTACATCACCATACAAAACCTTAAACCTCCATAATAAGCCTAATGAATTCGTCCGAGTCATTTGATTATCGTACGACAACTTAGTACATCTTACGACTCTTCATGCCACATTAGCAACTCGAAAAGAACGTTAGTATGATGTTGGATGCCTTACAGCTCCTAAGAACACCTTACATCACCATACGAAACCTTAAACCTCCATAATAAGCCTAATGAATTCGTCTGAGTCATTTGATCATCGTACGTCAACTTAGTACATCTTACGACTCTTTATGCCACATTAGCAACTCAAAAAAAACATTAGTTTAATGTAGGATGCCTCACAGCTCCTAAGAACACCTTACATCAGCATACGAAACCTTAAACCTCCATAATAAGCCTAATGAATTCGTCCGAGTTATTTGATCATCGTACGGCAACTTAGTACATCTTATGACTCTTCATGCCACATTAGCAACTCGAAAAGAACGTTAGTATAATATAGATGCCTTACAGCTCCTAAGAACAGCTTACATCACCATACAAAACCTTAAACCTCCATAATAAGCCTAATGAATTCGTCCGAGTCATTTGATTATCGTACGACAACTTAGTACATCTTACGACTCTTCATGCCACATTAGCAACTCGAAAAGAACGTTAGTAAGATGTTGGATGCCTTACAGCTCCTAAGAACACCTTACATCACCATACGAAACCTTAAACCTCCATAATAAGCCTAATGAATTCGTCCGAGTTATTTGATCATCGTACGGCAACTTAGTACATCTTACGACTCTTTATGCCACATTAGCAACTCAAAAAAAACATTAGTTTAATGTAGGATGCCTCACAGCTCCTAAGAACACCTTACATCAGCATACGAAACCTTAAACCTCCATAATAAGCCTAATGAATTCGTCCGAGTTATTTGATCATCGTACGGCAACTTAGTACATCTTATGACTCTTCATGCCACATTAGCAACTCGAAAAGAACGTTAGTATAATGTAGATGCCTTACAGCTCCTAAGAACAGCTTACATCACCATACAAAACCATAAACCTCCATAATAAGCCTAATGAATTCGTCCGAGTCATTTGATTATCGTACGACAACTTAGTACATCTTACGACTCTTCATGCCACATTAGCAACTCGAAAAGAACGTTAGTAAGATGTTGGATGCCTTACAGCTCCTAAGAACACCTTACATCACCATACGAAACCTTAAATCTTCATAATAAGCCTAATTAATTCGTCCGAGTCATTTGATTATCGTACGACAACTTAGTACATCTTATGACTCTTCATGCCACATTAGCAACTCGAAAAGAACGTTAGTATGATGTTGGATGCCTTACAGCTCCTAAGAACACCTTACATCACCATACGAAACCTTAAACCTCCATAATAAACCTAATGAATTCGTCCGAGTCATTTGATCATCGTACGACAACTTAGTACATCTTACGACTCTTTATGCCACATTAGCAACTCGAAAAGAACGTTAGTATGATGTTGGATGCCTTACAGCTCCTAAGAACACCTTACATCACCATACGAAACCTTAAACCTCCATAATAAGCCTAATGAATTCGTCCGAGTTATTTGATCATCGTACGGCAACTTAGTACATCTTACGACTCTTCATGCCACATTAGCAACTCGAAAAGAACATTAGTTTAATGTAGGATGCCTCACAGCTCCTAAGAACACCTTACATCACCATACGAAACCTTAAACCTCCATAATAAGCCTAATGAATTCGTCCGAGTCATTTGATTATCGTACGACAACTTAGTACATCTTACGACTCTTCATGCCACATTAGCAACTCGAAAAGAACGTTAGTATGATGTTGGATGCCTTACAGCTCCTAAGAACACCTTACATCACCATACGAAACCTTAAACCTCCATAATAAGCCTAATGAATTCGTCCGAGTTATTTGATCATCGTACGGCAACTTAGTACATCTTACGACTCTTCATGCCACATTAGCAACTCGAAAAGAACATTAGTTTATTGTAGGATGCCTCACAGCTCCTAAGAACACCTTACATCACCATACGAAACCTTAAACCTCCATAATAAGCCTAATGAATTCGTCCGAGTCATTTGATCATCGTACGGCGACTTAGTACATCTTACGACTCTTTATGCCACATTAGCAACTCAAAAAAAACATTAGTATAATGTAGGATGCCTCACAGCTCCTAAGAACACCTTACATCACCATACGAAACCTTAAACCTACATAATAAGCCTAATGAATTCGTCCGAGTCATTTGATCATCGTACGACAACTTAGTACATCTTACGACTCTTCATGCCACATTAACAACTCGAAAAGAACGTTAATATAATGTAGGATGCCTAACAGCTCCTAAGAAAAACTTACATTACCATACGAAACCTTAAACCTCCATAATAAGCCTAATGAATTCGTCCGAGTTATTTGATCATCGTATGGCAACTTAGTACATCTTATGACTCTTCATGCCACATTAGCAACTCGAAAAGAACGTTAGTATAATGTAGATGCCTTACAGCTCCTAAGAACACCTTACATCACCATACGAAACCTTAAACCTCCATAATAAGCCTAATGAATTCGTCCGAGTCATTTGATTATCGTACGATAACTTAGTACATCTTACGACTCTTCATGCCACATTAGCAACTCGAAAAGAACGTTAGTATGATGTTGGATGCCTTACAGCTCCTAAGAACACCTTACATCACCATACGAAACCTTAAACCTCCATAATAAGCCTAATGAATTCGTCCGAGTTATTTGATCATCGTACGGCAACTTAGTACATCTTACGACTCTTCATGCCACATTAGCAACTCGAAAAGAACATTAGTTTAATGTAGGATGCCTCACAGCTCCTAAGAACACCTTACATCACCATACAAAACCTTAAACCTCCATAATAAGCCTAATGAATTCGTCCGAGTAATTTGATCATCGTACGGCGACTTAGTACATCTTATGACTCTTCATGCCACATTAGCAACTCGAAAAGAACGTTAGTATAATGTAGGATGCCTTACAGCTCCTAAGAACACCTTACATCACCATACGAAACCTTAAACCTCCATAATAAGCCTAATGAAATCGTCCGAGTCATTTGATTATCGTACGACAACTTAGTACATCTTACGACTCTTCATGCCACATTAACAACTCGAAAAGAACGTTAATATAATGTAGGATGCCTAACGGCTCCTAAGAAAAACTTACATTACCATACGAAACCTTAAACCTCCATAATAAGCCTAATGAATTCGTCTGAGTCATTTGATTATCGGACGACAACTTAGTACATCTTACGACTCTTCATGCCACATTAACAACTCGAAAAGAACGTTAATATAATGTAGGATGCCTAACAGCTCCTAAGAAAAACTTACATTACCATACGAAACCTTAAACCTCCATAATAAGCCTAATGAATTCGTCCGAGTTATTTGATCATCGTATGGCAACTTAGTACATCTTATGACTCTTCATGCCACATTAGCAACTCGAAAAGAACGTTAGTATAATGTAGATGCCTTACAGCTCCTAAGAACACCTTACATCACCATACGAAACCTTAAACCTCCATAATAAGCCTAATGAATTCGTCCGAGTCATTTGATTATCGTACGACAACTTAGTACATCTTACGACTCTTCATGCCACATTAACAACTCGAAAAGAACGTTAATATAATGTAGGATGCCTTACAGCTCCTAAGAACACCTTACATTACCATACGAAACCTTAAACCTCCATAATAAGACTAATGAATTCGTCCGAGTTATTTGATCATCGTATGGCAACTTAGTACATCTTATGACTCTTCATGCCACATTAGCAACTCGAAAAGAACGTTAGTATAATGTAGATGCCTTACAGCTCCTAAGAACACCTTACATCACCTTACAAAACCTTAAACCTCCCTAATAAGCCTAATGAATTCGTCCGAGTAATTTGATTATCGTACGACAACTTAGTACATCTTACGACTCTTCATGCCACATTAGCAACTCGAAAAGAACGTTAGTATGATGTTGGATGCCTTACAGCTCCTAAGAACACCTTACATCACCATACGAAACCTTAAACCTCCATAATAAGCCTAATGAATTCGTCCGAGTTATTTGATCATCGTACGGCAACTTAGTACATCTTACGACTCTTCATGCCACATTAGCAACTCGAAAAGAACATTAGTTTAATGTAGGATGCCTCACAGCTCCTAAGAACACCTTACATCACCATACGAAACCTTAAACCTCCATAATAAGCCTAATGAATTCGTCCGAGTCATTTGATTATCGTACGACAACTTAGTACATCTTACGACTCTTCATGCCACATTAGAAACTCGAAAAGAACGTTAGTATGATGTTGGATGCCTTACAGCTCCTAAGAACACCTTACATCACCATACGAAACCTTAAACCTCCATAATAAGCCTAATGAATTCGTCCGAGTTATTTGATCATCGTACGGCAACTTAGTACATCTTACGACTCTTCATGCCACATTAGCAACTCGAAAAGAACATTAGTTTATTGTAGGATGCCTCACAGCTCCTAAGAACACCTTACATCACCATACGAAACCTTAAACCTCCATAATAAGCCTAATGAATTCGTCCGAGTCATTTGATCATCGTACGGCGACTTAGTACATCTTACGACTCTTTATGCCACATTAGCAACTCAAAAAAAACATTAGTATAATGTAGGATGCCTCACAGCTCCTAAGAACACCTTACATCACCATACGAAACCTTAAACCTACATAATAAGCCTAATGAATTCGTCCGAGTCATTTGATCATCGTACGACAACTTAGTACATCTTACGACTCTTCATGCCACATTAACAACTCGAAAAGAACGTTAATATAATGTAGGATGCCTAACAGCTCCTAAGAAAAACTTACATTACCATACGAAACCTTAAACCTCCATAATAAGCCTAATGAATTCGTCCGAGTTATTTGATCATCGTATGGCAACTTAGTACATCTTATGACTCTTCATGCCACATTAGCAACTCGAAAAGAACGTTAGTATAATGTAGATGCCTTACAGCTCCTAAGAACACCTTACATCACCATACGAAACCTTAAACCTCCATAATAAGCCTAATGAATTCGTCCGAGTCATTTGATTATCGTACGATAACTTAGTACATCTTACGACTCTTCATGCCACATTAGCAACTCGAAAAGAACGTTAGTATGATGTTGGATGCCTTACAGCTCCTAAGAACACCTTACATCACCATACGAAACCTTAAACCTCCATAATAAGCCTAATGAATTCGTCCGAGTTATTTGATCATCGTACGGCAACTTAGTACATCTTACGACTCTTCATGCCACATTAGCAACTCGAAAAGAACATTAGTTTAATGTAGGATGCCTCACAGCTCCTAAGAACACCTTACATCACCATACAAAACCTTAAACCTCCATAATAAGCCTAATGAATTCGTCCGAGTAATTTGATCATCGTACGGCGACTTAGTACATCTTATGACTCTTCATGCCACATTAGCAACTCGAAAAGAACGTTAGTATAATGTAGGATGCCTTACAGCTCCTAAGAACACCTTACATCACCATACGAAACCTTAAACCTCCATAATAAGCCTAATGAAATCGTCCGAGTCATTTGATTATCGTACGACAACTTAGTACATCTTACGACTCTTCATGCCACATTAACAACTCGAAAAGAACGTTAATATAATGTAGGATGCCTAACGGCTCCTAAGAAAAACTTACATTACCATACGAAACCTTAAACCTCCATAATAAGCCTAATGAATTCGTCTGAGTCATTTGATTATCGGACGACAACTTAGTACATCTTACGACTCTTCATGCCACATTAACAACTCGAAAAGAACGTTAATATAATGTAGGATGCCTAACAGCTCCTAAGAAAAACTTACATTACCATACGAAACCTTAAACCTCCATAATAAGCCTAATGAATTCGTCCGAGTTATTTGATCATCGTATGGCAACTTAGTACATCTTATGACTCTTCATGCCACATTAGCAACTCGAAAAGAACGTTAGTATAATGTAGATGCCTTACAGCTCCTAAGAACACCTTACATCACCATACGAAACCTTAAACCTCCATAATAAGCCTAATGAATTCGTCCGAGTCATTTGATTATCGTACGACAACTTAGTACATCTTACGACTCTTCATGCCACATTAACAACTCGAAAAGAACGTTAATATAATGTAGGATGCCTTACAGCTCCTAAGAACACCTTACATTACCATACGAAACCTTAAACCTCCATAATAAGACTAATGAATTCGTCCGAGTTATTTGATCATCGTATGGCAACTTAGTACATCTTATGACTCTTCATGCCACATTAGCAACTCGAAAAGAACGTTAGTATAATGTAGATGCCTTACAGCTCCTAAGAACACCTTACAAAACCTTAAACCTCCCTAATAAGCCTAATGAATTCGTCCGAGTAATTTGATTATCGTACGACAACTTAGTACATCTTACGACTCTTCATGCCACATTAGCAACTCGAAAAGAACGTTAGTATGATGTTGGATGCCTTACAGCTCCTAAGAACACCTTACATCACCATACGAAACCTTAAACCTCCATAATAAGCCTAATGAATTCGTCCGAGTTATTTGATCATCGTACGGCAACTTAGTACATCTTACGACTCTTCATGCCACATTAGCAACTCGAAAAGAACATTAGTTTAATGTAGGATGCCTCACAGCTCCTAAGAACACCTTACATCACCATACGAAACCTTAAACCTCCATAATAAGCCTAATGAATTCGTCCGAGTCATTTGATTATCGTACGACAACTTAGTACATCTTACGACTCTTCATGCCACATTAGCAACTCGAAAAGAACGTTAGTATGATGTTGGATGCCTTACAGCTCCTAAGAACACCTTACATCACCATACGAAACCTTAAACCTCCATAATAAGCCTAATGAATTCGTCCGAGTTATTTGATCATCGTACGGCAACTTAGTACATCTTACGACTCTTCATGCCACATTAGCAACTCGAAAAGAACATTAGTTTATTGTAGGATGCCTCACAGCTCCTAAGAACACCTTACATCACCATACGAAACCTTAAACCTCCATAATAAGCCTAATGAATTCGTCCGAGTCATTTGATCATCGTACGGCGACTTAGTACATCTTACGACTCTTTATGCCACATTAGCAACTCAAAAAAAACATTAGTATAATGTAGGATGCCTCACAGCTCCTAAGAACACCTTACATCACCATACGAAACCTTAAACCTACATAATAAGCCTAATGAATTCGTCCGAGTCATTTGATCATCGTACGACAACTTAGTACATCTTACGACTCTTCATGCCACATTAACAACTCGAAAAGAACGTTAATATAATGTAGGATGCCTAACAGCTCCTAAGAAAAACTTACATTACCATACGAAACCTTAAACCTCCATAATAAGCCTAATGAATTCGTCCGAGTTATTTGATCATCGTATGGCAACTTAGTACATCTTATGACTCTTCATGCCACATTAGCAACTCGAAAAGAACGTTAGTATAATGTAGATGCCTTACAGCTCCTAAGAACACCTTACATTACCATACGAAACCTTAAACCTCCATAATAAGCCTAATGAATTCGTCCGAGTCATTTGATTATCGTACGATAACTTAGTACATCTTACGACTCTTCATGCCACATTAGCAACTCGAAAAGAACGTTAGTATGATGTTGGATGCCTTACAGCTCCTAAGAACACCTTACATCACCATACGAAACCTTAAACCTCCATAATAAGCCTAATGAATTCGTCCGAGTTATTTGATCATCGTACGGCAACTTAGTACATCTTACGACTCTTCATGCCACATTAGCAACTCGAAAAGAACATTAGTTTAATGTAGGATGCCTCACAGCTCCTAAGAACACCTTACATCACCATACAAAACCTTAAACCTCCATAATAAGCCTAATGAATTCGTCCGAGTAATTTGATCATCGTACGGCGACTTAGTACATCTTATGACTCTTCATGCCACATTAGCAACTCGAAAAGAACGTTAGTATAATGTAGGATGCCTTACAGCTCCTAAGAACACCTTACATCACCATACGAAACCTTAAACCTCCATAATAAGCCTAATGAATTCGTCCGAGTCATTTGATTATCGTACGACAACTTAGTACATCTTACGACTCTTCATGCCACATTAACAACTCGAAAAGAACGTTAATATAATGTAGGATGCCTAACGGCTCCTAAGAAAAACTTACATTACCATACGAAACCTTAAACCTCCATAATAAGCCTAATGAATTCGTCTGAGTCATTTGATTATCGGACGACAACTTAGTACATCTTACGACTCTTCATGCCACATTAACAACTCGAAAAGAACGTTAATATAATGTAGGATGCCTAACAGCTCCTAAGAAAAACTTACATTACCATACGAAACCTTAAACCTCCATAATAAGCCTAATGAATTCGTCCGAGTTATTTGATCATCGTATGGCAACTTAGTACATCTTATGACTCTTCATGCCACATTAGCAACTCGAAAAGAACGTTAGTATAATGTAGATGCCTTACAGCTCCTAAGAACACCTTACATCACCATACGAAACCTTAAACCTCCATAATAAGCCTAATGAATTCGTCCGAGTCATTTGATTATCGTACGACAACTTAGTACATCTTACGACTCTTCATGCCACATTAACAACTCGAAAAGAACGTTAATATAATGTAGGATGCCTTACAGCTCCTAAGAACACCTTACATTACCATACGAAACCTTAAACCTCCATAATAAGCCTAATGAATTCGTCCGAGTTATTTGATCATCGTATGGCAACTTAGTACAACTTATGACTCTTCATGCCACATTAGCAACTCGAAAAGAACGTTAGTATAATGTAGATGCCTTACAGCTCCTAAGAACACCTTACAAAACCTTAAACCTCCATAATAAGCCTAATGAATTCGTCCGAGTAATTTGATTATCGTACGACAACTTAGTACATCTTACGACTCTTCATGCCACATTAGCAACTCGAAAAGAACGTTAGTATGATGTTGGATGCCTTACAGCTCCTAAGAACACCTTACATCACCATACGAAACCTTAAACCTCCATAATAAGCCTAATGAATTCGTCCGAGTTATTTGATCATCGTACGGCAACTTAGTACATCTTACGACTCTTCATGCCACATTAGCAACTCGAAAAGAACATTAGTTTAATGTAGGATGCCTCACAGCTCCTAAGAACACCTTACATCACCATACGAAACCTTAAACCTCCATAATAAGCCTAATGAATTCGTCCGTGTCATTTGATTATCGTACGACAACTTAGTACATCTTACGAATCTTCATGCCACATTAGCAACTCGAAAAGAACGTTAGTATGATGTTGGATGCCTTACAGCTCCTAATAACACCTTACATCACCATACGAAACCTTAAACCTCCATAATAAGCCTAATGAATTCGTCCGAGTTATTTGATCATCGTACGGCAACTTAGTACATCTTATGACTCTTCATGCCACATTAGCAACCTGAAAAGAACATTAGTTTAATGTAGGATGCCTCACAGCGCCTAAGAACACCTTACATCACCATACGAAACCTTAAACCTCCATACGACAACTTAGTACATCTTACAACACTTTATGCCACATTAGGAACTCGAAATGAACGTTAGTATAATGTAGGACGCCTTACAGCTCCTAAGAACACCTTACATCACCGTACGAAACCTTAAACTTCCATATTAAGCCTAATGAATTCGTCCGAGTCTTTTGAACATCATACGACTACTTATGACATCTTACAACTCTTTATGCCACATTAGCAACTCGAAAAGAACGTTAGTATAACGTAGGACGCCTTACAGCTCCTAAGAACAACTTACAATACCGTACGTAAACTTAAAACTTCATAATAAACCTAATGAATTTGTCCGTGTCTTTTGAATATCGTACTACAACCTAGGACATCTTACGACTTTTCATGCCACATTAGCAACTTGAAAAGAACGTTAGTATAATGTAGGATGCCTTACAGCTCCTAAGAACACCTTACATCACCGTACGAAACCTTAAACCTACAAAATAAGCCTAATGAATTCGTCCGAGTCATTTGATCATCGTACGACAACTTAGTACATCTTACAACTCTTTATGCCATATTAGAAACTCGAAATGAACGTTAGTATAATGTAGGACGCGTTACAACTCCTAAGAACACCTTACATCACCGTACGAAACCTTAAACTTCCATATTAAGCCTAATGAATTCGTCCGAGTCCTTTGAACATCGTACGACAACTTAGGACATCTTACAACTCTTTATGCCACATTAGCAACTCGAAAAGAACGTTAGTATAATGTAGGACACCTTACAGCTCCTAAGAACAACTTACAATACCGTACGTAAACTTAAAACTTGATAATAAACCTAATGAATTTGTCCGAGTCTTTTGAATATCGTACGACAACCTAGGACATCTTACGACTCTTCATGCCACATTAGCAACTTGAAAAGAACGTTATTATAATGTAGGATGCCTTACAGCTCCTAAGAACACCTTACATCACCGTACGAAACCTTAAACCTACATAATAATCCTATTGAATTCGTCCGAGTCATTTGATCATCGTACGACAACTTAGTACATCTTACAACTCTTTATGCCACATTAGCAACTCGAAATGAACGTTAGTATAATGTAGGACGCCTTACAGCTCCTAACAATATCTTACATCACCGTACGAAACTTAAAAACTCCATAATAAACCTAATGAATTCGTCCGAGTCATTTGGTCATCGTACAACAACTTAGAAAATCTTACAACTCTTTATGCCACATTAGCAACTCGAAAACAACGTTAGTATAATGTAGGACCCTTTACAACTCCTAACAATACCTTAAAATACCGTACGTAAACTTAAACCTCCATAATAAGCCTAATGAATTCGTCCGAGTCCTTTGAATATCGTACGACAACCTAGGACATCTTATGACTCCTCATGCCACATTAGCAACTCGAAAAGAACGTTAGTATAATGTAGGACCCCTTACAGCTCCTAACAATACCTTACAATACCGTACGTAAACATAAAAACTCCATAATAAACCTTATGAATTTGTCCGAGTCATTTAAACATAGTACGACAACTTAGGACATCTTACGACTCTTCATGCCACATTAGCAACTCGAATAGAACGTTAGTATAATGTTGGATGCCTTACAGCTCCTAAGAACACCTTACATCACCGTACGAAACCTTAAACCTCCATAATAAGCCTAATGAATTCGTCCGAGTCTTTAGGGTTTAGGGTTTAGGGTTTAGGGTTTAGGGTTTAGGGTTTAGGGTTTAGGGTTTAGGGTTTAGGGTTTAGGGTTTAGGGTTGTCATACGACTACTTATGACATCTTACAACTCTTTATGCCACATTAGCAACTCGAAAGAACGTTAGTATAGTACGGTAAGGATGGGAGTGGGCGATTTGGGCGACTAAGGCCGTTCTAGGGTTTTAGCCTTCGATCGATCTTGTGTGCTTGGTTGCTTTGGTTCGTGATTGTGATTAATCGATCGATCTTTCATTGTGTAATCATCTGCTGATTACGGCTGATCTATTGCGGCAGTAACCTAAAGATCTGGGCGTGTTGGGCGATTTCTAGGGTTTCAGTTTTGAATCCTCAGTTCTAATCGTTTTATTCGAAGTTCAGGACTCATAGTCTTAATCTGATCAAACATATTCTCGAGTGAAGGTATTCGGGTCTTATTCAGTTTTCTTGGATTTTTGCTGAGCTTTTTTTGGTGTCGAACGATTCAGTTTTCTTGGATATTTGCTGAGTTTTTTTGGTGTCGAACGGCTAGGGGTTTGAACCAAACGGTATAAACCCTACAAAATCTTTGTAATGGAGATGAATACTACACCTTCAAGAACTCGTAAAGTTACATTCCTGAATCAAGAGGATAATGGCATCGATCCAATTGGTATAGCGAGTAAGGCGGTGAACATTGATGGCATCCCTCTTCTTCCTCGTCGAGGGAAGTTTATAAAGGATGCAAATGTGGAATCTAAAGCTGATGTGGGTAATAAACTACAAGTCTCAAAATCTGATTCTGTGTCATTGGATAACAAGATGGTGAAAGCTACTTATGCTGATTCAGTACAATTAGGTACGTTTGGAAAACCAATTAATTTTCGTTTTTTGGAGTCCGTGGACATGGAAAAAGGGGTTGATGTGGTTCTATCTAGGGAGTCTGTTAAAATTATGCAAGACAAACTTGCGTTTACTCTCTATGGGTACTTTATTGGGGAAAGAGAAGCGTTCCCTGTGGTGAAGTATTTTGTGGAGAACAATTGGAAGAAGTACGGAATTCAGAAGATTATGATGAATGCAAACGGGTTCTTCTTCTTCAAATTTGCAAATGATAAAGGTATGATTGATGTGCTTGAAGGGGGACCTTGGCTGATTCGTAATAAACCAATTTTGCTTAATATATGGTCGCCTACTATTATGCTTAAGAAAGAAGATATCAACAAAGTGGCGATTTGGGTTAAACTGCATAATGTTCCTATTGCCGCATACACTGATGATGGGCTAAGTATGCTTTTTTCAAAGATTGGTACTCCTAAGTTGCTTGATACATATACTAGTGCTATGTGCAATGATTCTTGGGGAAGGAGTAGTTATGCTAGGGCGCTTGTGGAAATTTCAGCTGACCATGATTTCAAAGAGGTTCTAACAATGGCTATTCCTGAGTTAGAGGGGGGCAATTATATTACTGAGAATGTGGATGTGGAGTATGAGTGGCAACCTCCGAGGTGTGCTTCCTGTTGTGTGTTTGGACACAAAATGGAAGCTTGCCCTAAACAGGTTTGCACTATACCGGTTTCTACTATATCTAAACCCACTCCTAAAGTAAATGAGGATGGTTTTACTGAAGTAAAGGGTCGGAAAACAGCTAAGAAAAATGGGTTTCAGGTAAAAAACCAAAAACCAAAAGTTGAATATAGACCGTTGGATTATAAGAAAATGGTGGGAACAAAACCTCCAAAGTCAGAAGTGAAGAGTAAAGATCCCTCAAAGATCCAGATTACTAACTCCTTTAATGTTCTTAACTCAGAAATTGTGAATGATGGGGGGACTTTGGAATCTAGTAAAATGAAGGGAATGTTGGATAGGGATTTGATTGAAGACATGGATGAGGAAGAGGTTGAAGTGGTTTATGATGAAACAAAAGATATAATTAGAGATAAAACAGGAGCAAGCTCCTCATCTTCAATGGTTTCCAATGGATAGTCGACTATTCAGGTGGTTGTGGTGGCGTTACATCGGTGACAACTTCAGTTTTGATGATGGCGGTTGATGGATTGGTTTTTCTTATTAGGTTTTGGCGCTTGTGTCAAAGATTGTGGTAGGTTAGTTCGTTTGGTGTGTTTTGATTTATGTTTTTATTTTGTTCACATATGTGGGGGGTTGTCCCACATATGAAATAGTGTGGAACTCATCCATACTACTTGTACGTTAATGACGGTTGTCTTTATAATAGAATCACCGGGGTAACCCTTTACCCAAAAGAAAGAACGTTAGTATAATGTAGGACGCTTTACAGCTCCTAAGAACAACTTAAAATACCGTACGTAAACTTAAAACTTCATAATAAACCTAATGAATTTGTCCGTGTCTTTTGAATATCGTACTACAACCTAGGACATCTTACGACTTTTCATGCCACATTAGCAACTTGAAAAGAACGTTAGTATAATGTAGGATGCCTTACAGCTCCTAAGAACACCTTACATCACCGTACGAAACCTTAAACCAACAAAATAAGCCTAATGAATTCGTCCGAGTCATTTGATCATCGTACGACAACTTAGTACATCTTACAACTCTTTATGCCACATTAGAAACTCGAAATGAACGTTAGTATAATGTAGGACGCCTTACAGCTCCTAAGAACACCTTACATCACCGTACGAAACCTTAAACTTCCATATTAAGCCTAATGAATTCGTCCGAGTCCTTTGAACATTGTACGACAACTTAGGACATCTTACAACTCTTTATGCCACATTAGCAACTCGAAAAGAACGTTAGTATAATGTAGGACGCCTTACAGCTCCTAAGAACAACTTACAATACCGTACGTAAACTTAAAATTTGATAATAAACCTAATGAATTTGTCCGAGTCTTTTGAATATCGTACGAAAACCTAGGACATCTTACGACTCTTCATGCCATATTAGCAACTTGAAAAGAACGTTAGTATAATGTAGGATGCCTTACAGCTCCTAAGAACACCTTACATCACCGTACGAAAACTTAAACCTACATAATAAGCCTATTGAATTCGTCCGAGTCATTTGATCATCGTACGACAACTTAGTACATCTTACAACTCTTTATGCCACATTAGCAACTCGAAATGAACGTTAGTATAATGTAGGACGCCTTACAGCTCCTAACAATATCTTACATCACCGTACGAAACTTAAAAACTCTATAATAAACCTAATAAATTCGTCCGAGTCATTTGGTCATCGTACGACAACTTAGAAAATCATACTACTCTTTATGCCACATTAGCAACTCGAAAACAACGTTAGTATAATGTAGGACCCCTTACAACTACTAACAGTACCTTAAAATACCGTACGTAAACTTAAACCTCCATAATAAGCGTAATGAATTCGTCCGAGTCCTTTGAATATCGTACGACAACCTAGGACATCTTACGACTCCTCATGCCACATTAGCAACTCGAAAAGAACGTTAGTATAATGTAGGACCCCTTACAGCTCCTAACAATACCTTACAATATCGTACGTAAACATAAAAACTCCATAATAAACCTTATGAATTTGTCCGAGTCCTTTAAACATAGTACGACAACTTAGGACATCTTACGACTCTTCATGCCACATTAGCAACTCGAATAGAACGTTAGTATAATGTTGGATGCCTTACAGCTTCTAAGAACACCTTACATCACCGTACGAAACCTTAAACCTCCATAATAAGCCTAATGAATTCGTCCGAGTCTTTTGAACATCATACGACTACTTATGACATCTTACAACTCTTTATGCCACATTAGCAACTCGAAAAGAACGTTAGTATAATGTAGGACGCCTTACAGCTCCTAAGAACAACTTACAATACCGTACGTAAACTTAAAACTTCATAATAAACCTAATGAATTTGTCCGAGTCTTTTGAATATCGTACGACAACCTAGGACATCTTACGACTCTTCATGCCACATTAGCAACTTGAAAAGAACGTTAGTATAATGTAAGATGCCTTACAGCTCCTAAGAACACCTTACATCACCGTACGAAACCTTAAACCTACATAATAAGCCTATTGAATTCGTCCGAGTCATTTGATCATCGTACGACAACTTAGTACATCTTACAACTCTTTATGCCACATTAGCAACTCGAAATGAACGTTAGTATAATGTAGGACGCCTTACAGCTCCTAAGAACACCTTACATCACCGTACGAAACCTTAAACTTCCATATTAAGCCTAATGAATTCGTCCGAGTCCTTTGAACATTGTACGACAACTTAGGACATCTTACAACTCTTTATGCCACATTAGCAACTCGAAAAGAACGTTAGTATAATGTAGGACGCCTTACAGCTCCTAAGAACAACTTACAATACCGTACGTAAACTTAAAATTTGATAATAAACCTAATGAATTTGTCCGAGTCTTTTGAATATCGTACGAAAACCTAGGACATCTTACGACTCTTCATGCCATATTAGCAACTTGAAAAGAACGTTAGTATAATGTAGGATGCCTTACAGCTCCTAAGAACACCTTACATCACCGTACGAAACCTTAAACCTACATAATAAGCCTATTGAATTCGTCCGAGTCATTTGATCATCGTACAACAACTTAGAAAATCTTACAACTCTTTATGCCACATTAGCAACTCGAAAACAACGTTAGTATAATGTAGGACCCCTTACAACTCCTAACAATACCTTAAAATACCGTACGTAAACTTAAACCACCATAATAAGCCTAATGAATTCGTCCGAGTCCTTTGAATATCGTACGACAACCTAGGACATCTTACGACTCCTCATGCCACATTAGCAACTCGAAAAGAACGTTAGTATAATGTAGGACCCCTTACAGCTCCTAACAATACCTTACAATACCGTACGTAAACATAAAACTCCATAATAAACCTTATGAATTTGTCCGAGTCCTTTAAACATAGTATGACAACTTAGGACATCTTACGACTCTTCATGCCACATTAGCAACTCGAAAAGAACGTTAGTATAATGTTGGATGCCTTACAGCTCCTAAGAACACCTTACATCACCGTACGAAACCTTAAACCTCCATAATAAGCCTAATGAATTCGTCCGAGTCTTTTGAACATCATACGACAACTTATGACATCTTACAACTCTTTATGCCACATTAGCAACTCGAAAAGAACGTTAGTATAATGTAGGACGCTTTACAGCTCCTAAGAACAACTTAAAATACCGTACGTAAACTTAAAACTTCATAATAAACCTAATGAATTTGTCCGTGTCTTTTGAATATCGTACTACAACCTAGGACATCTTACGACTTTTCATGCCACATTAGCAACTTGAAAAGAACGTTAGTATAATGTAGGATGCCTTACAGCTCCTAAGAACACCTTACATCACCGTACGAAACCTTAAACCAACAAAATAAGCCTAATGAATTCGTCCGAGTCATTTGATCATCGTACGACAACTTAGTACATCTTACAACTCTTTATGCCACATTAGAAACTCGAAATGAACGTTAGTATAATGTAGGACGCCTTACAGCTCCTAAGAACACCTTACATCACCGTACGAAACCTTAAACTTCCATATTAAGCCTAATGAATTCGTCCGAGTCCTTTGAACATTGTACGACAACTTAGGACATCTTACAACTCTTTATGCCACATTAGCAACTCGAAAAGAACGTTAGTATAATGTAGGACGCCTTACAGCTCCTAAGAACAACTTACAATACCGTACGTAAACTTAAAATTTGATAATAAACCTAATGAATTTGTCCGAGTCTTTTGAATATCGTACGAAAACCTAGGACATCTTACGACTCTTCATGCCATATTAGCAACTTGAAAAGAACGTTAGTATAATGTAGGATGCCTTACAGCTCCTAAGAACACCTTACATCACCGTACGAAAACTTAAACCTACATAATAAGCCTATTGAATTCGTCCGAGTCATTTGATCATCGTACGACAACTTAGTACATCTTACAACTCTTTATGCCACATTAGCAACTCGAAATGAACGTTAGTATAATGTAGGACGCCTTACAGCTCCTAACAATATCTTACATCACCGTACGAAACTTAAAAACTCTATAATAAACCTAATGAATTCGTCCGAGTCATTTGGTCATCGTACGACAACTTAGAAAATCATACTACTCTTTATGCCACATTAGCAACTCGAAAACAACGTTAGTATAATGTAGGACCCCTTACAACTACTAACAGTACCTTAAAATACCGTACGTAAACTTAAACCTCCATAATAAGCGTAATGAATTCGTCCGAGTCCTTTGAATATCGTACGACAACCTAGGACATCTTACGACTCCTCATGCCACATTAGCAACTCGAAAAGAACGTTAGTATAATGTAGGACCCCTTACAGCTCCTAACAATACCTTACAATACCGTACGTAAACATAAAAACTCCATAATAAACCTTATGAATTTGTCCGAGTCCTTTAAACATAGTACGACAACTTAGGACATCTTACGACTCTTTATGCCACATTAGCAACTCGAAATGAACGTTAGTATAATGTAGGACGCCTTACAGCTCCTAAGAACACCTTACATCACCGTACGAAACCTTAAACTTCCATATTAAGCCTAATGAATTCGTCCGAGTCCTTTGAACATTGTACGACAACTTAGGACATCTTACAACTCTTTATGCCACATTAGCAACTCGAAAAGAACGTTAGTATAATGTAGGACGCCTTACAGCTCCTAAGAACAACTTACAATACCGTACGTAAACTTAAAATTTGATAATAAACCTAATGAATTTGTCCGAGTCTTTTGAATATCGTACGAAAACCTAGGACATCTTACGACTCTTCATGCCATATTAGCAACTTGAAAAAAACGTTAGTATAATGTAGGATGCCTTACAGCTCCTAAGAACACCTTACATCACCGTACGAAACCTTAAACCTACATAATAAGCCTATTGAATTCGTCCGAGTCATTTGATCATCGTACGACAACTTAGAAAATCTTACAACTCTTTATGCCACATTAGCAACTCGAAAACAACGTTAGTATAATGTAGGACCCCTTACAACTCCTAACAATACCTTAAAATACCGTACGTAAACTTAAACCACCATAATAAGCCTAATGAATTCGTCCGAGTCCTTTGAATATCGTACGACAACCTAGGACATCTTACGACTCCTCATGCCACATTAGCAACTCGAAAAGAACGTTAGTATAATGTAGGACCCCTTACAGCTCCTAACAATACCTTACAATACCGTACGTAAACATAAAACTCCATAATAAACCTTATGAATTTGTCCGAGTCCTTTAAACATAGTATGACAACTTAGGACATCTTACGACTCTTCATGCCACATTAGCAACTCGAAAAGAACGTTAGTATAATGTTGGATGCCTTACAGCTCCTAAGAACACCTTACATCACCGTACGAAACCTTAAACCTCCATAATAAGCCTAATGAATTCGTCCGAGTCTTTTGAACATCATACGACAACTTAGTACATCTTACAACTCTTTATGCCACATTAGCAACTCGAAATGAACGTTAGTATAATGTAGGACGCCTTACAGCTCCTAACAATATCTTACATCACCGTACGAAACTTAAAAACTCCATAATAAACCTAATGAATTCGTCCGAGTCATTTGGTCATCGTACAACAACTTAGAAAATCTTACAACTCTTTATGCCACATTAGCAACTCGAAAACAACGTTAGTATAATGTAGGACCCCTTACAACTCCTAACAATACCTTAAAATACCGTACGTAAACTTAAACCTCCATAATAAGCGTAATGAATTCGTCCGAGTCCTTTGAATATCGTACGACAACCTAGGACATCTTACGACTCCTCATGCCACATTAGCAACTCGAAAAGAACGTTAGTATAATGTAGGACCCCTTACAGCTCCTAACAATACCTTACAATACCGTACGTAAACATAAAAACTCCATAATAAACCTTATGAATTTGTCCGAGTCCTTTAAACATAGTACGACAACTTAGGACATCTTACGACTCTTCATGCCACATTAGCAACTCGAATAGAACGTTAGTATAATGTTGGATGCCTTACAGCTTCTAAGAAGACCTTACATCACCGTACGAAACCTTAAACCTCCATAATAAGCCTAATGAATTCGTCCGAGTCTTTTGAACATCATACGACTACTTATGACATCTTACAACTCTTTATGCCACATTAGCAACTCGAAAAGAACGTTAGTATAATGTAGGACGCCTTACAGCTCCTAAGAACAACTTACAATACCGTACGTAAACTTAAAACTTCATAATAAACCTAATGAATTTGTCCGAGTCTTTTGAATATCGTACGACAACCTAGGACATCTTACGACTCTTCATGCCACATTAGCAACTTGAAAAGAACGTTAGTATAATGTAAGATGCCTTACAGCTCCTAAGAACACCTTACATCACCGTACGAAACCTTAAACCTACATAATAAGCCTATTGAATTCGTCCGAGTCATTTGATCATCGTACGACAACTTAGTACATCTTACAACTCTTTATGCCACATTAGCAACTCGAAATGAACGTTAGTATAATGTAGGACGCCTTACAGCTCCTAACAATATCTTACATCACCGTACGAAACTTAAAAACTCCATAATAAACCTAATGAATTCGTCCGAGTCATTTGGTCATCGTACAACAACTTAGAAAATCTTACAACTCTTTATGCCACATTAGCAACTCGAAAACAACGTTAGTATAATGTAGGACCCCTTACAACTCCTAACAATACCTTAAAATACCGTACGTAAACTTAAACCTCCATAATAAGCGTAATGAATTCGTCCGAGTCCTTTGAATATCGTACGACAACCTAGGACATCTTACGACTCCTCATGCCACATTAGCAACTCGAAAAGAACGTTAGTATAATGTAGGACCCCTTACAGCTCCTAACAATACCTTACAATACCGTACGTAAACATAAAAACTCCATAATAAACCTTATGAATTTGTCCGAGTCCTTTAAACATAGTACGACAACTTAGGACATCTTACGACTCTTCATGCCACATTAGCAACTCGAATAGAACGTTAGTATAATGTTGGATGCCTTACAGCTTCTAAGAAGACCTTACATCACCGTACGAAACCTTAAACCTCCATAATAAGCCTAATGAATTCGTCCGAGTCTTTTGAACATCATACGACTACTTATGACATCTTACAACTCTTAATGCCACATTAGCAACTCGAAAAGAACGTTAGTATAATGTAGGACGCCTTACAGCTCCTAAGAACAACTTACAATACCGTACGTAAACTTAAAACTTCATAATAAACCTAATGAATTTGTCCGAGTCTTTTGAATATCGTACGACAACCTAGGACATCTTACGACTCTTCATGCCACATTAGCAACTTGAAAAGAACGTTAGTATAATGTAAGATGCCTTACAGCTCCTAAGAACACCTTACATCACCGTACGAAACCTTAAACCTACATAATAAGCCTATTGAATTCGTCCGAGTCATTTGATCATCGTACGACAACTTAGTACATCGTACGACAACTTAGTACATCTTACAACTCTTTATGCCACATTAGCAACTCGAAATGAACGTTAGTATAATGTAGGACGCCTTACAGCTCCTAACAATATCTTACATCACCGTACGAAACTTAAAAACTCCATAATAAACCTAATGAATTCGTCCGAGTCATTTGGTCATCGTACAACAACTTAGAAAATCTTACAACTCTTTATGCCACATTAGCAACTCGAAAACAACGTTAGTATAATGTAGGACCCCTTACAACTCCTAACAATACCTTAAAATACCGTACGTAAACTTAAACCTCCATAATAAGCGTAATGAATTCGTCCGAGTCCTTTGAATATCGTACGACAACCTAGGACATCTTACGACTCCTCATGCCACATTAGCAACTCGAAAAGAACGTTAGTATAATGTAGGACCCCTTACAGCTCCTAACAATACCTTACAATACCGTACGTAAACATAAAAACTCCATAATAAACCTTATGAATTTGTCCGAGTCCTTTAAACATAGTACGACAACTTAGGACATCTTACGACTCTTCATGCCACATTAGCAACTCGAATAGAACGTTAGTATAATGTTGGATGCCTTACAGCTTCTAAGAAGACCTTACATCACCGTACGAAACCTTAAACCTCCATAATAAGCCTAATGAATTCGTCCGAGTCTTTTGAACATCATACGACTACTTATGACATCTTACAACTCTTTATGCCACATTAGCAACTCGAAAAGAACGTTAGTATAATGTAGGACGCCTTACAGCTCCTAAGAACAACTTACAATACCGTACGTAAACTTAAAACTTCATAATAAACCTAATGAATTTGTCCGAGTCTTTTGAATATCGTACGACAACCTAGGACATCTTACGACTCTTCATGCCACATTAGCAACTTGAAAAGAACGTTAGTATAATGTAAGATGCCTTACAGCTCCTAAGAACACCTTACATCACCGTACGAAACCTTAAACCTACATAATAAGCCTATTGAATTCGTCAGAGTCATTTGATCATCGTACGACAACTTAGTACATCTTACAACTCTTTATGCCACATTAGCAACTCGAAATGAACGTTAGTATAATGTAGGACGCCTTACAGCTCCTAACAATATCTTACATCACCGTACGAAACTTAAAAACTCCATAATAAACTTAATGAATTCGTCCGAGTCATTTGGTCATCGTACAACAACTTAGAAAATCTTACAACTCTTTATGCCACATTAGCTACTCGAAAACAACGTTAGTATAATGTAGGACCCCTTACAACTCCTAACAATACCTTAAAATACCGTACGTAAACTTAAACCTCCATAATAAGCGTAATGAATTCGTCCGAGTCCTTTGAATATCGTACGACAACCTAGGACATCTTACGACTCCTCATGCCACATTAGCAACTCGAAAAGAACGTTAGTATAATGTAGGACCCCTTACAGCTCCTAACAATACCTTACAATACCGTACGTAAACATAAAAACTCCATAATAAACCTTATGAATTTGTCCGAGTCCTTTAAACATAGTACGACAACTTAGGACATCTTACGACTCTTCATGCCACATTAGCAACTCGAATAGAACGTTAGTATAATGTTGGATGCCTTAGAGCTTCTAAGAACACCTTACATCACCGTACGAAACCTTAAACCTCCATAATAAGCCTAATGAATTCGTCCGAGTCTTTTGAACATCATACGACTACTCATGACATCTTACAACTCTTAGTGCCACATTAGCAACTCGAAAAGAACGTTAGTATAATGTAGGACGCCTTACAGCTCCTAAGAACAACTTACATTACCGTACGTAAACTTAAAACTTCATAATAAACCTAATGAATTTGTCCGAGTCTTTTGAACATCGTACGACAACCTAGGACATCTTACGACTCTTCATGCCACAATAGCTACTCGAAATGAACGTTAGTATAATGTAGGACGCCTTACAGCTCCTAACAATATCTTACATCACCGTACGAAACTTAAAAACTCCATAATAAACCTAATGAATTCGTCCGAGTCATTTGGTCATCGTACGATAACTTAGAAAATCATACAACTCTTTATGCCACATTAGCAACTCGAAAACAACGTTAGTATAATGTAGGACCCCTTACAACTCCTAACAATACCTTAAAATACCGTACGTAAACTTAAACCTCCATAATAAGCCTAATGAATTCGTCCGAGTCCTTTGAATATCGTACGACAACCTAGGACATCTTACGACTCCTCATGCCACTTTAGCAACTCGAAAAGAACGTTAGTATAATGTAGGACCCCTTACAGCTTCTAACAATACCTTACAATACCGTACGTAAACATAAAACTCCATAATAAACCTTATGAATTTGTCCGAGTCCTTTAAACATAGTACGACAACTTAGGACATCTTACGACTCTTCATGCCACATTTGCAACTCGAAAAGAACGTTAGTATAATGTTGGATGCCTTACAGCTCCTAAGAACACCTTACATCACCGTACGAAACCTTAAACCTCCATAATAAGCCTAATGAATTCGTCCGAGTCTTTTGAACATCATACGACAACTTATGACATCTTACAACTCTTTATGCCACATTAGCAACTCGAAAAGAACGTTAGTATAATGTAGGACGCCTTACAGCTCCTAAGAACAACTTAAAATACCGTACGTAAACTTAAAACTTCATAATAAACCTAATGAATTTGTCCGTGTCTTTTGAATATCGTACTACAACCTAGGACATCTTACGACTTTTCATGCCACATTAGCAACTTGAAAAGAACGTTAGTATAATGTAGGATGCCTTACAGCCCCTAAGAACACTTTACATCACCGTACGAAACCTTAAACCTACAAAATAAGCCTAATGAATTCGTCCGAGTCATTTGATCATCGTACGACAACTTAGTACATCTTACAACTCTTTATGCCACATTAGCAACTCGAAATGAACGCTAGTATAATGTAGGACGCCTTACAGCTCCTAACAATATCTTACATCACCGTACGAAACTTAAAAATTCCATAATAAACCTAATGAATTCATCCGAGTCATTTGGTCATCGTACGACAACTTAGAAAATCATACAACTCTTTATGCTACATTAGCAACTCGAAAACAACGTTAGTATAATGTAGGAACCCTTACAACTCCTAACAATACCTTAAAATAACGTACGTAAACTTAAACCTCCATAATAAGCCTAATGAATTCGTCCGAGTCCTTTGAATATCGTACGACAACCTAGGACATCTTACGACTCCTCATGCTACATTAGCAACTCGAAAAGAACGTTAGTATAATGTAAGACCCCTTACAGCTCCTAACAATACCTTACAATACCGTACGTAAACATAAAAACTCCATAATAAACCTTATGAATTTGTCCGAGTCCTTTAAACATCGTACGACAACTTAGGACATCTTACGACTCTTCATGCCACATTAGCAACTCGAATAGAACGTTAGTATAATGTTGGATGCCTTACAGCTCCTAAGAACACCTTACATCACCGTACGAAACCTTAAACCTCCATAATAAACCTTATGAATTTGTCCGAGTCCTTTAAACATAGTACGACAACTTAGGACATCTTACGACTCTTCATGCCACATTAGCAACTCGAATAGAACGTTAGTATAATGTTGGATGCCTTACAGCTCCTAAGAACACCTTACATCACCGTACGAAACCTTAAACCCCCATAATAAGCCTAATGAATTCGTCTCAGTCTTTTGAACATCATACGACTACTTATGACATCTTACGACTCTTCATGCCACATTAGCAACTCGAAAAGATCGTTAGTATAATATAGGACCCCTTACAGCTCCTAAGTACAACTTACAATACCGTACGTAAACTTGAAACTTCATAATAAACCTAATGATTTTGTCCGTGTCTTTTGAATATCGTACTACAACCTAGGACATCTTACGACTTTTCATGCCACATTAGCAACTTGAAAAGAACGTTAGTATAATGTAGGATGCCTTACAGCTCCTAAGAACACCTTACATCACCCTACGAAACCTTAAACCTACAAAATAAGCCTAATGAATTCGTCCGAGTCATTTGATCATCGTACGACAACTTAGTACATCTTACAACTCTTTATGCCACATTAGAAACTCGAAATGAACGTTAGTATAATGTAGGACGCCTTACAGCTCCTAAGATCACCTTACATCACCGTACGAAACCTTAAACTACCATATTAAGCCTAATGAATTCGTCCGAGTCCTTTGAACATCGTACGACAACTTAGGACATCTTACAACTCTTTATGCCACATTAGAAACTCGAAATGAACGTTGGTATAATGTAGGACGCCTTACAGCTCCTAAGAACACCTTACATCAACGTACGAAACCTTAAACTTCCATATTAAGCCTAATGAATTCGTCCGAGTCCTTTGAACATCGTACGACAACTTAGGACATCTTACAACTCTTTATGCCACATTAGCAACTCGAAAAGAACGTTAGTATAATGTAGGACGCCTTACAGCTCCTAAGAACAACTTACAATACCGTACGTAAACATAAAAACTCCATAATAAACCTTATGAATTTGTCCGAGTCCTTTAAACATCGTACGACAACTTAGGACATCTTACGACTCTTCATGCCACATTAGCAACTCGAATAGAACGTTAGTATAATGTTGGATGCCTTACAGCTCCTAAGAACACCTTACATCACCGTACGAAACCTTAAACCTCCATAATAAACCTTATGAATTTGTCCGAGTCCTTTAAACATAGTACGACAACTTAGGACATCTTACGACTCTTCATGCCACATTAGCAACTCGAATAGAACGTTAGTATAATGTTGGATGCCTTACAGCTCCTAAGAACACCTTACATCACCGTACGAAACCTTAAACCCCCATAATAAGCCTAATGAATTCGTCTCAGTCTTTTGAACATCATACGACTACTTATGACATCTTACGACTCTTCATGCCACATTAGCAACTCGAAAAGATCGTTAGTATAATATAGGACCCCTTACAGCTCCTAAGTACAACTTACAATACCGTACGTAAACTTGAAACTTCATAATAAACCTAATGATTTTGTCCGTGTCTTTTGAATATCGTACTACAACCTAGGACATCTTACGACTTTTCATGCCACATTAGCAACTTGAAAAGAACGTTAGTATAATGTAGGATGCCTTACAGCTCCTAAGAACACCTTACATCACCGTACGAAACCTTAAACCTACAAAATAAGCCTAATGAATTCGTCCGAGTCATTTGATCATCGTACGGCAACTTAGTACATCTTACAACTCTTTATGCCACATTAGAAACTCGAAATGAACGTTAGTATAATGTAGGACGCCTTACAGCTCCTAAGATCACCTTACATCATCGTACGAAACCTTAAACTACCATATTAAGCCTAATGAATTCGTCCGAGTCCTTTGAACATCGTACGACAACTTAGGACATCTTACAACTCTTTATGCCACATTAGAAACTCGAAATGAACGTTGGTATAATGTAGGACGCCTTACAGCTCCTAAGAACACCTTACATCAACGTACGAAACCTTAAACTTCCATATTAAGCCTAATGAATTCGTCCGAGTCCTTTGAACATCGTACGACAACTTAGGACTTCTTACAACTCTTTATGCCACATTAGCAACTCGAAAAGAACGTTAGTATAATGTAGGACGCCTTACAGCTCCTAAGAACAACTTACAATACCGTACGTAAACTTAAAACTTCATAATAAACCTAATGAATTTGTCCGAGTCTTTTGAATATCGTACGACAACCTAGGACATCTTACGACTCTTCATGCCACATGAGCAACTTGAAGAGAACGTTAGTATAATGTAGGATGACTTACAGCTCCTAAGAACACCTTTATCACCGTACGAAAACTTAAACCTACATAATAAGCCTATTGAATTCGTCCGAGTCATTTGATCATCGTACGACAACTTAGTACATCTTACAACTCTTTATGCCACATTAGCAACTCGAAATGAACGTTAGTATAATGTAGGACGCCTTACAGCTCCTAACAATAACTTTCATCACCGTACGAAACTTAAAAACTCCATAATAAACCTAATGATTTCGTCCGAGTCATTTGGTCATCGTACAACAACTTAGAAAATCTTACAACTCTTTATGCCACATTAGCAACTCGAAAACAACGTTAGTATAATGTAGGACCCCTTACAACTCCTAACAATACCTTAAAAAACCGTACGTAAACATAAAACTCCATAATAAACCTTATGAATTTGTCCGAGTCCTTTAAACATAGTACGACAACTTAGGACATCTTACGACTCTTCATGCCACATTAGCAACTCGAAAAGAACGTTAGTATAATGTTGGATGCCTTACAGCTCCTAAGAACACCTTACATCACCGTACGAAACCTTAAACCTCCATAATAAGCCTAATGAATTCGTCTGAGTCCTTTGAACATCATACGACAACTTATGACATCTTACAACTCTTTATGCCACATTAGCAACTCGAAAAGAACGTTAGTATAATGTAGGACGCCTTACAGCTCCTAAGAACAACTTACAATACCGTACGTAAACTTAAAACTTCATAATAAACCTAATGAATTTGTCCGAGTCTTTTGAATATCGTACAACAACCTAGGACATCTTACGACTCTTCATGCCACATTAGCAACTCGGAAAGAACGTTAGTATAATGTACGACCCCTTACAGCTCTTAAAAAGACCTTACAATACCGTACGTAAACTTAAAACTCCATAATAAACCTTATGAATTTGTCCGAGTCATTTGATCATCGTACGACAACTTAGTACTTCTTACAACTCTTTATGCCACATTAGCAACTCGAAATGAACCTTAGTATAATGTAGGACGCCTTACAGCTCCTAACAAAATCTTACATCACCGTACGAAACTTTAAAACTCCATAATAAACTTAATGAATTCGTCCGAGTCATTTGATCATCGTACGAAAACTTAGAATATCTTACAACTCTTTATGCCATATTAGCAACTCGAAAAGAACGTTAGTATAATGTAGGACCCCTTACAGCTCCTAACAATACCTTACAATACCGTACGTAAACTTAAACCTCCATAGTAAGCCTAATGAATTCGTCCGAGTCCTTTGAATATCGTACGACAACCTAGGACATCTTACGACTCTTCATGCCACATTAGCAACTCGAAAAGAATGTTAGTATAATGTAGGACCCCTTACAGCTCCTAACAATACCTTACAATACCGTACATAAGCTTAAAACTTCATAATAAACCTAATGAATATGTCCGAGTCTTTTGAATATCGTACGACAACCTAGGACATCTTACGACTCTTCATGCCATATTAGCAACTTGAAAAGAACGTTGGTATAATGTAGAATGCCTTACAGCTCCTAAGAACACCTTACATCACCGTACGAAACCTTAAACCTCTATAATAAGCCTAATGAATTCGTCCGAGTCATTTGAACATCATACGACAACTTATGACATCTTACAACTCTTTATGCCACATTAGCAACTCGAAAAGAACGTTAGTATAATGTAGGACGCCTTACAGCTCCTATGAACAACTTACAATACCGTACGTAAACTTAAACCTCCATAGTAAGCCTAATGAATTCGTCCGAGTCCTTTGAATATCGTACGACAACCTAGGACATCTTACGACTCTTCATGCCACATTAGCAACTTGAAAAGAACGTTAGTATAATGTAGGATGCCTTACAGCTGCTAAGAACACCTTACATCACCGTACGAAACCTTAAACCTACATAATAAGCCTAATGAATTCGTTCGAGTCATTTGATCATCGTACGACAACTTAGTACATCTTATAACTCTTTATGCCACATTAGCAACTCGAATTGAACGTTAGTATAATGTAGGACGCCTTACAGCTCCTAACAATATCTTGCATCACCGTACGAAACTTTAAAACCCCATAATAAACCTAATGAATTCGTCCGAGTCATTTGATCATCGTACGACAACTTAGTACATCTTACAACTCTTTATGTCACATTAGCAACTCGAAATGAACGTTTGTATAATGTAGGACGCCTTACAGCTCCTAACAATAACTTACATCACCGTACGAAACTTAAAAACTCCATAATAAACCTAATGAATTCATCCGAGTCATTTGGTCATCGTACGACAACTTAGAAAATCATACAACTCTTTATGCTACATTAGCAACTCGAAAACAACGTTAGTATAATGTAGGACCCCTTACAACTTCTAACAATACCTTAAAATAACGTACGTAAACTTAAACCTCCATAATAAGCCTAATGAATTCGTCCGAGTCCTTTGAATATCGTACGACAACCTAGGACATCTTACGACTCCTCATGCCACATTAGCAACTCGAAAAGAACGTTAGTATAATGTAGGACCCCTTACAGCTCCTAACAATACCTTACAATACCGTACGTAAACATAAAAACTCCATAATAAACCTTATGAATTTGTCCGAGTCCTTTAAACATAGTACGACAACTTAGGACATCTTACGACTCTTCATGCCACATTAGCAACTTGAATAGAACGTTAGTATAATGTTGGATGCCTTACAGCTCCTAAGAACACCTTACATCACCGTACGAAACCTTAAACCTCCATAATAAGCCTAATGAATTCGTCCGAGTCTTTTGAACATCATACGACTACTTATGACATCTTACGACTCTTCATGCCACATTAGCAACTCGAAAAGAACGTTAGTATAATGTAGGACCCCTTACAGCTCCTAAGAACAACTTACAATACCGTACGTAAACTTAAAACTTCATAATAAACCTAATGAATTTGTCCGTGTCTTTTGAATATCGTACTACAACCTAGGACATCTTACGACTTTTCATGCCACAATAGCAACTTGAAAAGAACGTTAGTATAATGTAGGATGCCTTACAGCTCCTAAGAACACCTTACATCACCGTACGAAACCTTAAACCTACAAAATAAGCCTAATGAATTCGTCCGAGTCATTTGATCATCGTACGACAACTTAGTACATCTTACAACTCTTTATGCCACATTAGAAACTCGAAATGAACGTTAGTATAATGTAGGACGCCTTACAGCTCCTAAGATCACCTTACATCACCGTACGAAACCTTAAACTTCCATATTAAGCCTAATGAATTCGTCCGAGTCATTTGATCATCGTACGACAACTTAGGACATCTTACAACTCTTTATGCCACATTAGAAACTCGAAATGAACGTTAGTATAATGTAGGACGCCTTACAGCTCCTAAGAACACCTTACATCACCGTACGAAACCTTAAACTTCCATATTAAGCCTAATGAATTCGTCCGAGTCCTTTGAACATCGTACGACAACTTAGGACATCTTACAACTCTTTATGCCACATTAGCAACTCGAAAAGAACGTTAGTATAATGTAGGACGCCTTACAGCTCCTAAGAACAACTTACAATACCGTACGTAAACTTAAAACTTCATAATAAACCTAATGAATTTGTCCGAGTCTTTTGAATATCGTACGACAACCTAGGACATCTTACGACTCTTCATGCCACATTAGCAACTTGAAGAGAACGTTAGTATAATGTAGGATGACTTACAGTCCACCCCATCCGTGTAAGCCATATCAGTAGCCGGCTGAACAATACCAGTAGCCGGGTAAACTATACCAGTAGCCGGGTAAACCTTAGTAGCAGTCGGGTGGAGATTAGTGGTAGCCGGTTGAGCATTAGCAGCAGCCGGGTGAACATTAGTTGCCGGGTGAACATTAGTTGCCGGGTGACCATCATGAGCATTAGCAGCAGCCGGGTGAACATTAGTTGCCGGGTGACCATCATTTCCTTTTGCCGGGTGACTATCAACCCTAGCCGGGTCAACACTTCCACACGCCTTAGCCGGGTAAGGCTCAACTCCAGCCGGGTAAACACTAGCATCAGCCATGCGATCAGTAGCCTTAGGGTTTATCATCATCTTCGATTCAACTGCCGTCCCCCTAACAGGATATCTCGAAGAAGAATTCGTCTTAGACGCCTCATTCCCTTTGGATGAACCTCGTAGCAGATTCACTCTTGGATTACCATCAATCTTCATCACTTTTCGTGCCAAATTGGACGAATCAACAGTAGGATCTCCCATCACCAATCGAATAGCAAATCAACAACAACCAATTCTTAAAAGGTTAATAGGATTCGTATTAAGAAGCTTTACTATATTCAATAGTCGCCCTTAATCACAGACTTATTAAGCAATCAGAATCAGAGGTTGTTGGATCGCACATAAACCAAACGAAACACTATTCAATCAGCACTCAATCACTCGCTAACAATGCTCGAATACAATCAATGTATATCAGGATTGTTACACAAGGATTCAGTAACAAGATTGAATGGAAAAACACACAAGCAACACGAACGATCAGCACTCAAAATCTCACATAGGACATGCAAGAACATGCAAACCCTAAATCTCCCAAAATCGCCCAGAGCAAAACTCCATCCTCTCCAACTTGACTCTGTATAATTCGTCCGAGTCATTTGATCATCGTACGACAACTTAGTACATCTTACAACTCTTTATGCCACATTAGCAACTCGAAATGAACGTTAGTTTAATGTAGGACGCCTTACAACTCCTAACAATATCTTACATCACCGTACGAAACTTAAAAACTCCATAATAAACCTAATGAATTCGTCCGAGTCATTTGATCATCGTACGACAACTTAGAATATCTTACAACTCTTTATGCCACATTGGGAACTCGAAAAGAACGTTAGTATAATGTACGACCCCTTACAGCTCCTAACAATACCTTACAATACCGTACGTAAACTTAAACCTCCATAATAAGCCTAATGAATTCGTCCGAGTCCTTTGAACATCGTACGACAACTTAGGACATCTTACAACTCTTTATGCCACATTAGCAACTCGAAAAGAACGTTAGTATACTGTAGGACCCCTTACAGCTCCTAACAATACCTTACAATACCGTACGTAAACTTAAAACTCCATAATAAACGTTATGAATTTGTCCGAGTCATTTGATCATCGTACGACAACTTAGGACATCTTACAACTCTTTATGCCACATTAGCAACTCGAAAAGAACGTTAGTATACCCCCCTTACAGGTCCTAACAATACCTTACAATACCGTACGTAAACTTAAACCTCCATAATAAGCCTAATGACTTCGTCCGAGTCCTTTGAACATCGTACGACAACTTAGGACATCTTACAACTCTTTATGACACATTAGCAACTTCAAAAGAACTTTATTATAATGTAGGACCCCTTACAGCTCCTTACAATACCGTACGTAAACTTAAAACTCTATCATAAACCTTATGAATTTGTCCGAGTCATTTGGTCATCATACGACAACTTAGAAAATCTTACAACTCTTTATGCCACATTAGCAAATCGAAAAGAAAGTTAGTATAATGTAGGACCCCTTACTGCTCCTAACAATACCTTACAATACCGTACGTAAACTTAAACCTCCATTATAAGCCTAATGAATTCCTCCGAGTCCTTTGAACATCGTACGACAACTTAGGACATCTTACAACTCTTTATGCAACATTAGCAAGTCGAAAAGAACGTTAGTATAATGTAGGACGCCTTACAGCTCCTAAGAACAACTTACAATACCGTACGTAAACTTAAAACTTCATAATAAACCTAATGAATTTGTCCTAGTCTTTTGAATATCGTAGGACAACCTAGGACATCTTACGACTCTTCATGCCACATTAGCAACTTGAAAAGAACGTTAGTATAATTTAGGATGCCTTACAGCTCCTCAGAACACCTAACATCACAGTACGAAACATTAAACCTAAATAATAATCCTAATGAATTCGTCCGAGTCATTTGATCATCGTACGACAACTTAGTACATCTTACAACTCTTTATGCCACATTAGCAACTCGAAATGAACGTTAGTATAATGTAGGACGCCTTACAGCTCCTAACAATATCTTACATCACCGTACGAAACTTTAAAACTCCATAATAAACCTAATGAATTCGTCTGAGTCATTGATCATCGTACGACAACTTAGAATATCTTACAACTCTTTATGCCACATTAGGAACTCGAAAAGAACGTTAGTATAATGTAGGACCCCTTACACCTCCTAACAATACCTTACAATACCGTACGTAAACTTAAACCTCCATAATAAGCCTAACGAATTCGTCCGAGTCCTTTGAACATCGTACGACAACTTAGGTCATCTTACAACTTTTTATTACACATTAGCAACTCGAAAAGAACGTTAGTATAATGTAGGACCCCTTACCGCTCCTAACAATACCTTACAGTACCGTACGTAAACTTAAAACTCCATAATAAACCTTATGAATTTGTCCGAGTCATTAGATCATCGTACGACAACTTAGGACATCTTACAACTCATTATGCCACATTAGCAACTCGAAATGAACGTTAGAATAATGTAGGACGCCTTACAGCTCCTAACAATATCTTACATCACCGTACGAAACTTTGAAACTCCATAATAAACCTAATGAATTCGTCCGAGTCATTTGATCATCGTACGACAACTTAGAATATCTTACAACTCTTTATGCCACATTAGGAACTCGAAATGAACGTTAGTATAATGTAGGACCCCTTACAGCTCCTGACAATACCTTACAATACCGTACGTAAACTTAAACCTCCATAATACGCCTAATGAATTCGTCCGAGTCCTTTGAACATCGTACGACAACTTAGGACATCTTACAATTCTTTATGCCACATTAGCAACTTGAAAAGAACGTTAGTATACTGTAGGACCCTTTACAGCTCCTAATAATACCTTACAATACCGTACGTAAACTTAAAACTCCATAATAAACCTTATGAATTTGTCCGAGTCATTTGATCATCGTACGACAACTTAGGACATCTTACAACTCTTTATGCCACATTAGCAACTCGAAATGAACGTTAGTATAATGTAGGATGCCTTACAGCTCCTAACAATACCTTACATCACCGTACGAAACCTTAAAACTCCATAATAAACCTAATGAATTCATCCGAGTCTTTTAAACATAGTACGACAACTTAGGACATCTTACAAATCTTTATGCAACATTAGCAAGTCGAAAAGAACGCTTGTATAATGTAGGACGCCTTACAGCTCCTAAGAACAACTTACAATACCGTACGTAAACTTAACACTTCATAAATAAGCCTAATGAATTCGTCCGAGTCCTGTGAACATCGTACGACAACTTAGGACATCTTACAACTCTTTATGCCACATTAGCAACTCTAAAAGAACGTTAGTATAATGTAGGACCCCTTACAGCTCCTAACAATACCTTACAGTACCGTACGTAAACTTAAAACTCTATAATAAACCTTATGAATTTGTCCGAGTCATTAGATCATCATACGACAACTTAGGACATCTTACAACTCCTTATGCCACATTAGCAACTCGAAATGAACGTTAGAATAATGTAGGACGCCTTACAGCTCCTAACAATATCTTACATCACCGTACGAAACTTTAAAACTCCATAATAAACCTAATGAATTCGTCCGAGTCATTTAATCATCGTACGACAACTTAGAATATCTTACAACTCTTTATGCCACATTAGGAACTCGAAAAGAATGTTAGTATAATGTAGGACCCCTTACAGCTCCTAACAATACCTTACAATATCGTACGTAAACTTAAACCTCCATAATAAGCCTAATGAATTCGTCCGAGTCCTTTGAACATCGTACGACAACTTAGGACATCTTACAACTCTTTATGCCACATTAGCAACTCGAAAAGAACGTTAGTTAACTGTAGGACCCCTTACAGCTCCTAACAATACCTTACAATATAGTACGTAAACTTAAAACTCCATAATAAACCTTATGAATTTGTCCGAGTCATTTGATCATCGTACGACAACTTAGGACATCTTACAACTCTTTATGCCACATTAACAACTCGAAAAGAACGTTAGTATACCCCCCTTACAACTCCTAACAATACCTTACAATACCGTACGTAAACTTAAACCTCCATAATAAGCCTAATGACTTCGTCCGAGTCCTTTGAACATCGTACGACAACTTAGGACATCTTACAACTCTTTATGACACATTAGCAACTCGAAAAGAACTTTATTATAATGTAGGACCCCTTACAGCTCCTTACAATACCGTACGTAAACTTAAAACTCTATCATAAACCTTATGAATTTGTCCGAGTCATTTGGTCATCATACGACAACTTAGAAAATCTTACAACTCTTTATGCCACATTAGCAAATCGAAAAGAACGTTAGTATAATGTAGGACCCCTTACTGCTCCTAACAATACCTTACAATACCGTACGTAAACTTAAACCTCCATTATAAGCCTAATGAATTCCTCCGAGTCCTTTGAACATCGTACGACAACTTAGGACATCTTACAACTCTTTATGCCACATTAGCAATTCGAAAAGAACGTTAGTATAATGTAGGACCCTTTACAGCTCCTAACAATATCTTACATTACCACACGTAAACTTAAACCTCCATAATAAGCCTAATGAATTCGTCCGAGTCGTTTGAACATCGTACGACAACTAAGGACATCTTACAACTCTTTATGCCACATTAGCAACTCGAAAAGAATGTTAGTATAATGTAGGACCTCTTACATTTCCTAACAATACCTTACAATACCGTACGTAAACTTAAAACTCCATCATAAACCTTATGAATTTGTCCGAGTCATTTGATCATCGTACGACAACTTAGGACATCTTACAACTCTTTATGCCACATTAGCAACTCGAAATGTGTAAAACCCCAAATTTTGACGTAAGTATATGTCGATAATGGGCGGGTGTTCATGTAAATAGCACGTTGAATAAAAAAGTCCTAATCTATATTGATAAACCCTAGGGGTGATAGAGGACTTAAAATGAAGAACGTGGGCGAAAATGGAACTCAAATCGGAGTTATAAGGAAGCTGGTAATGCGAAAACACCCGAGGAATGCCCGAAAACTTCTTTCAAGCATATCTTGACTTAGAAGAAGAGTTTCGGAGCCCATAATATATGAATTCCACGTGTTTCGACGAGAGGAATCTGAAAATGTGGGTTACGCGGTCCGCGCATCATGGGGTAGGCCCCTGCGCGTATCGCCTAGTGTCAGTCGGTGGAAAACAACTGTCAGGCACTTGCCTGTTACGCGATACGCGCAGGAGGACCCATGGTCCTGCGCGTAGCGCCTAGAACAGCCCAGACAGCCTATAAAAGGGGGTTCAACCCCCCTTCACTTGTGCTCACACTTCTCTCTCTCTCTAGAACGTTTTAGAGAGAGAAACACCTAGTTTTTCTTGCGGAATCACGCCTCAAGTGCGGTACCCTGCGTCGTGACGTTCCTTCGAGTCTCGGGCGCGTGTAGATCGCTTGGCGTGCGTCGAGGTTCTGCCCGAGTGAAGAACGGTGATCATCAAGGTGTTGCGCGATTGAAGATCGGTGATCGACGAGGTAATGGTCTTTCATTCTCGATTAGTTTATTACGGGAATCGGGTTGGGAACCCGATGGGAATGCGGGGTGAAGATACCCGCATAGCACGAGGGACGTGCTAGGGGAAATGATTGCGGGATTAAACACCTGCAACTAACGGGTAGATTACCCGGGGAGGGTACGGGTTGAATATCCGTACCCTAGGGGTATGATATCCGTTGTGAACGGGTAACATATCTCTGTAGGATTCGTTTAGATTCCCGAGGTTCGGGATTTGGTAAGCGTAGGTGGCAATGACTCGTGTCTAGTCGTATGCTTTGCTAGTTATGCCCTAGGACTTACATAGTCTTAGGAATCGTTATTTATAACATTGTGATATCGCGTTATAGGTGGATTATAGCTATTGAGATTGATTGTCGATATAGCTATTTGTGTGATCGTGAAGATATCCATTTGGATTGATTGTTGGGATTAGATCAAGGACCAAAGCTAGTTGTGAGCTTGTTGTGATCTTGTTGAGGTGAGTTCATACACTTAAACTCTTTTGAAATGATTGTATGTTTTACAAAACTGGATGTGTTGCTTAAACCTGTTTTGGTTGGAAATGATTGTGAGTTCCTGTATAAACTCTTTTGGATTGGTTGTGTTCTTAAGCTGTTGTTTTTGAACGGTTGGCTAGCATTCTACGGTAAATATCGGGCAATACCACTTCAGTTATAGGGTGACGCAGTAAACTCGGTGAAGGGTATATGCATATATTCTGCTCCAGCGCAGACGTGCCTGACGGAGTTGTTGAGGGGTTTATCGTATTGTTTGTGTATATTTATCTGGTGATGCTAGTATGTTTATGTAATGCTTGTAAGTGATGGAGTTAGTGGTAACTCTTTGATCAATGGAGCTTGGCAACTCGTTGATCAAGGTTTTTACAAGCATTTGGTTGAATGTTTTGAAATGTTTTGTAAAATGTTTTATTATGAACTCACCAGCGAAGCTGCCCCTTTCTTTTAAAACTTTTTGGCACACATTCTAGGTGTCGTGTGATGCAGGAAAGCACTGTTGAGGCTAGAGCAGGTAGAGGGCTTGTGGCCTTAGAAGATAGACGCTCTGGACCTAGAATAGTTGCTAGCTTTAGTTTGTTAATGTTATGTATCAAACAAACAATTGTCGTTTTGTAATCATTGTATCGTATATATGAAGTTTAATGTATGCACAACCTTAAGTTTTAAGCTGTGTGTATGTATGTTGTTGATTCCGCTGCGTTGCTCCTGATATCGATTCGTCACACGTGTAAACCCCCAGGGCAACCATCTCCTGGGACCACCCGCCGTGTTGGGGTTGTGACAAAATGAACGTTAATATAATGTAGGACGCCTTACAGCTCTTAACAATATCTTACATCACCGTACGAAACTTTAAAACACCATAATAAACCTAATGAATTCGTCTGAGTCATTTGATCATCGTGCGACAACTTAGAATATCTTACTACTCTTTATGCCACATTAGGAACTCGAAAAGAACGTTAGTATAATGTAGGACCCCTTACACCTCCTAACAATACCTTACAATACCGTACGTAAACTTAAACCTCCATAATAAGCCTAATGAATTCGTCCGAGTCCTTTGAACATCGTACGACAACTTAGGTCATCTTACAACTCTTTATTACACATTAGCAACTCGAAAAGAACGTTATTATAATGTACGACCCCTTACAGCTCCTAACAATACCTTACAATACCGTACGTAAACTTAAAACTCCATAATAAACATTATGAATTTGTCCGAGTCATTTGATCATCATACGACAACTTAGGACATCTTACAACTCTTTATGCCACATTAGCAACTCGAAATGAACGTTAGTATAATGTAGGACGCCTTACAGCTCCTAACAATATCTTACATCACCGTACGAAACTTTAAAACTCCATAATTAACCTAATGAATTCGTCCGAGTCATTTGATCATCGTACGACAACTTAGAATATCTTACAACTCTTTATGCCAAACTAGGAACTCGAAAAGAACGTTAGTATAATGTAGGACCCCTTACAGCTCCTAACAATACCTTACAATACCGTACGTAAGCTTAAACCTCCATAATAAGCCTAATGAATTCGTATGAGTCCTTTGAACATCGTACGACAACTTAGGACATCTTACAACTCTTTATGCCACATTAGCAACTCGAAACGAACGTTAGTATACTGTAGGACCCCTTACAGCTCCTAACAATGCCTTACAATACCGTACGTAAACTTAAAAGTCCATAATAAACCTTATGAATTTGTCCGAGTCATTTGATCATCGTACGACAACTTAGGACATCTTACAACTCTTTATGCCACATTAGCAACTCTAAAAGAACGTTAGTATAATGTAGGACCCCTTACAGCTCCTAACAATATCTTACAGTATCGTACGTAAACTTAAAACTCCATAATAAACCTTATGAATTTGTCCAAGTCATTAGATCATCGTACGACAACTTAGGATATCTTACAACTCCTTATGCCACATTAGCAACTTGAAATGAACGTTAGTATAATGTAGGACGCCTTACAGCGCCTAACAATATCTTACATCACCGTACGAAACTTTAAAACTCCATAATAAACCTAATGAATTCGTCCGAGTCATTTGATCATCGTACGACTACTTAGAATATTTTACAACTCTTTATGCCAAATTAGGAACTCGAAAAGAACGTTAGTATAATGTAGGACCCCTTACAGCTCCTAAAAATACCTTACAATACCGTACGTAAACTTAAACCTCCGTAATAAGACTAATGAATTCGTACGAGTCCTTTGAACATCGTACGACAACTTAGGACATCTTACAACTCTTTATGCCACATTAGCAACTCGAAAAGAACGTTAGTTTATGGGCGATTTGGGCGATTCAAGGGTTTCATCTTTGAAACTCTAGATCTGATCGTTTTTTCTGGATTATTGATTCGAGAATAGAACACCGTTGGTCTTAAACGGCTGATGTAAACAAACCCTTGGTTCATTACGAATTAGGGTTTCAAATCTGCTTTGCCTATTAGTATAACGGAATTTGAGTGTTGTGGGGTTGCAAATTAGGGTTTGTGGAGGCTGAAATTGTTTGAAACCTGGTGAATTAGGGTTTCGACTCAATAATCAGCCATATGGAGACGGAAATTAGTCCCAAACCTATCAGTGCTCGAAAAGTAAGATTTGTAGAGAATACTGAGCCAAAAATTGAGGGTATTGCTTGGAAGGTGGTGAATATTGATGGTGTTCGTCTTCCTCGTCGTGGTAAGATTATAAATCAAGAGGATGTTCAAAGTGAAAAACAAGCTGTAATTTTATCTGACAAAGAAAATGAGGCTGCCACTAGTGACCAGATTATTGAGCCTAATGTGAATTCTTATGCTGCTACTCTACAATCCGGTACGTCAAAAAGTAGCATTCATTTTCGTTTTTTGGAGTCTTTGGATACACAACAAGGTGTTGATGTGGTTCTTCCTAGGGAATCGGTTAAAATTGTCCAAGATAAATTAGCTTTCACTCTATATGGGTATTTTCTAGGAGATAGAGTTGCATATCCGGTTGTTGAGCATTTTGTGAAAACAAATTGGAAGAAGTATGGGCTGCAAAAATGTATGATGAATGCTAATGGCTTCTTTTTCTTCAAATTTGTTGATAACAAGAGTATGCTTGCTGTGCTTGAAGGGGGACCTTGGCTAATTCGCAATAAACCGATCGTTCTAAATACATGGTCTCCTATGACTGTCCTTAAAAAAGAAGACATTAGGAAAGTGGCGGTTTGGGTTAAATTGCATGATGTGCCTATTGCAGCTTATACGGATGATGGATTAAGCATGCTTGCCTCAAAGATTGGTTCTCCAAGGTTACTAGATTCCTACACTGCTACTATGTGTTCTGAAAGTTGGGGTAGAAGTAGTTATGCAAGGGCTCTTATTGAAATTTCAGCAGAGCATGAGTTTAAGGATGTGCTAACTATGGCTATTCCAGATGTGGATGGAGATAAATACGCTATTGAGAGTGTGGGTGTGGAGTATGAATGGACGCCCCCTAGGTGTTCGCAGTGTTGTGTGTTTGGACACCTAAATGATGATTGTCCTAAACAGGTTCGTCCTACATCTAAACCAGAACAGGTTAGTGCTAAACCTAATACTGCCACTAAACCAAAGGTTAATAGGGATGGGTTTACTGAAGTAAAGGGGAGGAAAAAGGATAACAAAAGTGGGTTCCACGTTACCAACCAGAAACCAAAATTTGAATATCGAGCATTCGATTACAAGAAAATGTTGGGACCAAGACCCACTAATTCGGCTGGTAAAGGTAGAGATCCCCTGAAGATCCAAGTACAAAATTCCTTTAGTGCTTTAGATTCAGAATGTGTGAAGGATGGGGGGGCGTTGGAGTCTATCAAAGCGAAGGATAAATTGGGTAGAGAGGTGCTTGAGGTCTTGGATGAGGAAGAGGTTGAAGATATCTTTGATGAAATAAGAGATATATCTAGAGATAAATCAGGGGAAACCTCCTCTTCTCATGTGGTTTCCAATGGATAATAGTTTGCTCGGGTTTTGGAGGAGGATTTCCAAGGGTGGAGCGTTCATATTTGATGATGGCGGATGATGCTTTGGTTTTGTTAGTTTCTTACTATTAGATCGTTTATCTGTGGTAGACTAGTTTGTTTGGATTGTATTGGTTAGTTATCATTTTTGTTTACATATGTGGGGGTTTGTCCCACATATGAACTAGTGAGGAACACATCCTCAATACTTGTACTTCATTGACGGTTGTCTTTATAATAGAATCACCGGGGTAACCCTTTACCCAAAAAAAAAAAGAACGTTAGTTTACTGTAGGACCCCTTACAGCTCCTAACAATACCTTACAATACCGTACGTAAACTTAAAAGTCCATAATAAACCTTATGAATTTGTCCGAGTCATTTGATCATCGTACGACAGCTTAGGACATCTTACAACTCTTTATGCCACATTAGCAACTCGAAATGAACGTTAGTATAATGTAGGACGCCTTACAGCTCCTAACAATATCTTACATCACCGTACGAAACTTTAAAACTCCATAATAATCCTAATGAATTCGTCCGAGTCATTTGATCATCGTACGACAACTTAGAATATCTAACAACTCTTTATGCCAAATTAGGAACTCGAAAAGAACGTTAGTATAATGTAGGACCCCTTACAGCTCCTAACAATACCTTATAATACCGTACGTAAACTTAAACCTCCATAATAAGCCTAATGAATTCGTCCTAGTCCTTTGAACATCGTACGACAACTTAGGACATCTTACAACTCTTTATGCCACATTAGCAACTCGAAAAGAACGTTAGTATACTGTAGGACCCCTTACAGCTCCTAACAATACCTTACAATACCGTACGTAAACTTAAAACACCATAATAAACCTTATGAATTTGTCCGAGTCATTTGATCATCGTACGACAACTTAGGACAAATTACAACTCTTTATGCCACATTAGCAGCTCGAAATGAACGTTAGTATAATGTAGGACGCCTTACAGCTCCTAACAATACCTTACATCACCGTACGAAACCTTAAAACTCCATAATAAACCTAATGCATTCATCCGAGTCCTGTAAACATAGTACGACAACTTAGGACATCTTACAAATCTTTATGCAACATTAGCAAGTCGAAAAGAACGTTAGTATAATGTAGGACACCTTACAACTCCTAAGAACAACTTACAATACCGTACGTAAACTTAACACTTCAGAATAAGCCTAATGAATTCTTCCGAATCCTTAGAACATCGTACGACAACTTAAGACATCTTACAACTCTTTATGCCACATTAGCAACTCTAAAAGAACGTTAATATAATGTAGGACCCTTACAGCTCCTAACAATACCTAACAATACCGTACGTAAACTTAAAACTCCATAATAAAGCTTATGAATTTGTCCGAGTCATTAGATCATCGTACGACAACTTATGACATCTTACAACTCTTTATGCCACATTAGCAACTCTAAAAGAACGTTAGTATAATGTAGGACCCCTTACAGCTCCTAACAATACCTTACAGTATCGTACGTAAACTTAAAACTCCATAATAAACCTTATGAATTTGTCCGAGTCATTAGATCATCGTACGACAACTTAGGACATCTTACAACTCCTTATGCCATATTAGCAACTTGAAATGAACGTTAGAATAATGTAGGACACCTTACTGCTCCTAACAATATCTTACATCACCGTACGAAACTTTAAAACTCCATAATAAACCTAATGAATTCGTCCGAGTCATTTGATCATCGTACGACAACTTAGAATATCTTACAACTCTTTATGCCACATTAGGAACTCGAAAAGAACGTTAGTATAATGTAGGACCCCTTACAACTCCTAACAATACCTTACAATACCGTACGTAAACTTAAACCTCAATAATAAGCCTAATGAATTCGTTCGAGTCCTTTGAACATCGTACGACAACTTAGGACATCTTACAACTCTTTATGCCACATTAGCAACTCGAAAAGAACGTTAGTATACTGTAGGACCCCTAACAGCTCCTAACAATACCTTACAATACCGTACGTAAACTTACAACACCATAATAAAACTTACGAATTTGTCCGAGTCATTTGATCATCGTACGACAACTTAGGACATCTTACAACTCTTTATGCCACATTAGCAACTCGAAATGAACGTTAGTATAATGTAGGACGCCTTACAGCTCCTAACAATACCTTACATCACCGTACGAAACCTTAAAACTCCATTATAAACCTAATGCATTCATCCGAGTCCTTTAAACATAGTACGACAACTTAGGACATCTTACAAATCTTAATGCAACATTAGCAAGTCGAAAAGAACGTTAGTATAATGTAGGACGCCTTACAGCTCCTAAGAACAGCTTACAATAGCGTACGTAAACTTAACACTTCATAATAAGCCTAATGAATTCGTCCGAGTCGTTTGAACATCGTACGACAACTTAGGAGATCTTACAACTCTTTAAGCCACATTAGCAACTCTAAAAGAACGTTAGTATTATGTAGGACCCCTTACAGCTCTTAACAATACCTTACAGTACCGTACGTAAACTTAAAACTCCATAATAAAACTTATGAATTTGTTCGAGTCATTTGATCATCGTACGACAACTTAGGACATCTTACAACTCTTTATGCCACATTAGCAACTCAAAATGAACATTAGTATATTGTAAGACGCCTTACAGCTCCTAACAATACCTTACATCACCGTACGAAACCTTAAAACTCCATAATAAACCTAATGAATTCATCCGAGTCCTTTAAACATAGTACGACAACTTAGGACATCTTACAAATCTTTTTGCAACATTAGCAAGTCGAAAAAAATGTTAGTATAATGTAGGACGCCCTTACAGCTCCTAAGAACAACTTACAATACCGTACGTAAACTTAACACTTCATAATAAGCCTAATGTATTCGTCCAGGTCCTTTGAACATCGTACGACAACTTAGGACATCTTACAACTCTTTATGCAACATTAGAAACTCCAAAAGAACGTTAGTATAATGTAGGACCCTTACAGCTCCTAAGAACAACTTACAATACCGTACGTAAATTTAACACTTCATAATAAGCCTAATGAATTCGTCCGAGTCCTTTGAACATCGTACGACAACTTAGGACATCTTACAACTCTTTATGCCACATTAGCAACTCTAAAAGAACGTTAGTATAATGTAGGACCCCTTACAGCTCCTAACAATACCTTACAGTATCGTACGTAAACTTAAAACTCCATAATAAACCTTATGAATTTGTCCGAGTCATTAGATCATCGTACGACAACTTAGGATATCTTACAACTCCTTATGCCACATTAGCAACTCGAAATGAACGTTAGAATAATGTAGGACTCCTTACAGCTCCTAACAATATCTTACATCACCGTACGAAACTTTAAAACTCCATAATAATCCTAATTAATTCGTCCGAGTCATTTGATCATCGTACGACAACTTAGAATATCTTACAACTCTTTATGCCACATTAGGAACTCGAAAAGAACGTTAGTATAATGTAGGACCCCTTACAGCTCCTAACAATACCTTACAATACCGTACCTAAACTTAAACCTCCATAATAAGCCTAATGAATTCGTCCGAGTCCTTTGAACATCGTACGACAACTTAGGACATCTTACAACTCTTTATGCCACATTAGCAACTCGAAAAGAACTTTAGTATAATAGTAAATAATAGAACACCGTTGGTCTATGGGCGATTTGGGCGATTTCTAGGGTTTCATCTTTGAAACTCTAGATCTGATCAGGGCGAGTTGGGTGTTTGTTTTGCTGATTCGTGATTTCTTGTTCTTGTTTCTTGAATCTTGATTCTTGAATCTTGATTCTTGTTCTTGGTTCTTGAATCTTGATTCGTGAGTTGTTTTTCTTGTTCTTGATTTACTTATTGCAGTCGTTATATTAGGGTTACATATAAACCCTAGTGTTTGTTTCATACCTAAATCCTAGATCGATTATTGCCTATCTTCTGTGTAGCAATCCTGTAACTGTATCGTTTGGTATAGTACGAGCATTGCTAGCGGATCTGAAACAATATTCATCTAGGGTTTCAGGTTTTGGTTGGTTATTGATCACGTTAACAACCTAATTATTATTCATATTCTGATTGCTTAGTGGGTCTGTAATTGATCGCGACTATTGTTATAGTAAAGGTAGATCGGTACGAATCCCATTAACCTTTTAAGAATAAGTTTGATCAATTAGGGTTTGTTCTTGTTCTGATTTTACGTGTGCATGGGAATGGTTGAGGCTGATCAGGTTCGTAGTATGGCTACAGGAATTGCGAGTAAGGTTAAAAATATAGATGGGCACTCTACCTGTGGTATTTTGAAGAAGACTGGATCACGGGTTACGAATGAAAAGGAAGATCAGCAGAATGTTGAATCAATTGTTGGGTCAGAAAAAACGGAAGGGATGTCTTATGCTCAATCACTACAAGTGGAAGATGAAACGGGTAGAGGAAAGGTGAATTTCAGATTACTTAATTGCGTTGAGAATAAACAGGGTGCTGATGTAGTTCTTTCAAAGGAGTCAGTTAGAGGGGTTCAAGAAAAACTTGCTTGTACGTTGTATGGATACTTCTTGGGAGAAAGAGTTGCTTTTCAGGTTATGGAATATTATGCTCGGATGAAGTGGAAACGATTTGGCCTGCAGAAAATTATGTTGAATGCAAACGGGTTTTTCTTCTTCAAGTTTGAGAATGAAAAAGGGATGATGGAAGTTTTAGAAGGTGGACCATGGCTGATTCGGAATAGGCCTATAATTCTGAATAAATGGAAGACTTCGACACAATTGAAGAAGGTTGATGTAAAAACTGTTTCTACATGGGTTAAGCTACATAACGTCCCCATTGCTGCATATACGGACGATGGACTGAACTTGCTATTTTCGATCATTGGGAAACCACAAATGTTAGATTCATATACAAATTCGATGTGTACGGATATGTGGGGAAGGAGTAGCTATGCTAGAGCTTTAATTGAAATTTCAGCGGAGAAAGATCTTAAGGATACAGTTACGGTTGCTATACCTGAGGTGGAGGGGAATGCTTACATTAATGAAACTATTGATGTAGAGTATGAATGGCAACCGCCTAAGTGTGTTCACTGTTTGGTGTTTGGGCATAATACGGATGAATGTCATGTTAACCCTCCCAAAATGAATCATTCAAAGGGTAAAACTAAACAACATGTTGATGCGGAGGGTTTTACTGAGGTTGTGGGGAAGGATAGTGCGAGAAAAAAAGGTATACAAATGAGTAAACAAAAGCCGAAATTTCAATATAGGCCGGTTAATGCGAAGCAGAAAAATACAATGGAAGTTAACACGGCTTCGACATCTACTGTTCCGCAGCAACATAATGCGTTTGAAGTGTTATCCTCAGTTAATGAAAATGGGAACAAGGTGGATGAGGAGGTGGAAACTAAGAGAAAACATAATGGTTCTGAAGTGTTATCTGCTGTTGATGAAGAAGAGATTCATGAGGATATGGAGGAGGTTGAGATGGAACAGTCAGAGGTGGCGAAATTTGTTACACATGGGACTAATACCAAATCTGCAGGGGCAAGCACTCCTGGATGCGAGGTTTCCAATGATTAGTATAGCCTGCTGGAACATAAGGGGTTTGAACCAATCCCTTAAACAAAAGGAGGTTCGTCAGATTATGAAGGATAGCAAACTGAGTTTATGTGCTATTCTTGAATCGCATGTGGAAATGGAGAATCTTAATAATATTTGTAAGAAGGTATTTAGAATTTGGGATTGGACATCTAATGGGTCTCATTGTAGAAAGGGTACTCGCATTATTTTGGGATGGGATCCGAATGTTTTTGATGTCTTGGTGATGGCGCAAACTGATCAGGTTATGCATGTTCGATTAACTTTCAAATCTTCGAAAAAGATGTTATTTTCGACCTTTGTCTATGCTGATAATCAATATATTAAAAGACGAATTCTTTGGAATGATTTGATGTACCATAAGACGTTAGTGAAGGATGACCCATGGACGATTATGGGTGATTTCAATTCAGGTCTGTACTTAGACGACCATATCATGGGCTCATCGAATGTGGATATTGGTATGCAAGAGTTCAAGGAGTGTGTTGATCATATTCAGGTTTTTGATGTCAAGAGTGTGGGGTTGAGATACACTTGGAACCAAAAACCTAAGGAGGGTATTGGGATCATGAAGAAGATTGATAGAGTCCTATGCAACACTTCATTTGTGGATCGTTTCCATAATGCATCGGCTATATTCCAACCGTTTAGGGTTTCGGATCACAGCCCTTGTATTCTGAATTTTCTTGATAAAGTCATCTCCAAGCCGAACCCGTTTAAGTTCCCAAATTTCTTGGTGCATAAGGAGGAGTTTAATGTTGCTGTTAACAAAGTATGGGGTACGCATGTTTCAGGTGTTAGCCAGTTTCGGGTGGCCAAACGTCTTAAGATGTTAAAGCCCTATCTGCGTAGTTTGCTGTTCCGGCAAGGTAATCTTCATAAGAAAGTGAGTGATTTAAGAACTAAACTTGACGTGATCCAAAAAAGTATGGTTATGAATCCGTTTGACTTGGGTTTGCGAAAGGAAGAGGCTGTTGTTGCTAATAAATTTAAGGAGGCTAGCCTTGATGAAGAACGGTATTTAAAGCAGAAATCGAAGATTGATTGGTTGGCAGAGGGTGATAATAACACAGCGTTTTTTCATAACTCATTGAAGGTTAAGAATCATCGTTCTAGAATTGATGTGATTCTGGATGGGGGAGGAATTATTCATGAAGGCGAGAATGTTCAAAAGGCTTTTGTTAATCATTATGAAAAGTTTCTTGGTATTGAGGGTGACGTGTCCCTTGTCCCAACTCCAGAGTTGTTTTGTAACAGGTTGGATGAAGGAACAGCTACGAATATGGTGAGGCATGTTACCAAAGATGAAGTTCGGGAAGCTATGTTTGCGATTGGGAAGAATAAAGCCCCGGGACCGGATGGGTATTCTTCAGGGTTTTTCATACATGCATGGCCAACAGTTGGAGATGAGGTCACGGTTGCGATTCTGGATTTTTTCAATAAAGGCAAACTCCTCCAAGAATGGAATCATACACTTATTGCTCTTATTCCGAAGGTACAATCTCCCTCGTGTGTTACTGATTATCGGCCTATTTCATGTTGCAATGTGTTGTTTAAATGCATTAGTAAAATTGTAGCCAATCGCATTAAAAACGGGTTAGCAGAGATAGTGAGTATAAATCAATCAGCGTTTGTGCCGGGTAGAAGAATATCTGATAATATACTGTTAACTCAAGAACTGATGCATAACTACCATAGGAATAAAGGTCCACCTAGATGTGCTTTAAAGGTGGACATTCAGAAAGCTTATGATACAGTTAATTGGAAGTTTTTGGATGCGGTCTTGAGGGGATTTGGTTTCCACCCGAAAATGGTTGAGTGGATTATGATGTGTGTTTCGTCTGTTACGTTCTCTATAACGGTTAATGGTAATATCCACGGTTATTTTCGGGGAAAGCGTGGATTGCGACAAGGAGATCCATTGTCTCCATATTTGTTTACTCTTGTTATGGAGATTCTAACTTTGATGCTTTCTAGAGAATCTAGGCTTGATAATTCGTTCAGATTTCACAATAAATGTGAAAAACAACGTATTATCAACCTATGTTTTGCGGATGATTTGTTTATTTTCTCTAGAGGATGTGCTGCTTCTATTCAGGTTATTATGCGGTCTTTGGCTGATTTTACTGCAATGTCAGGTTTGGTTCCTAGTACTGCAAAGAGCACCATTTATTTCTGCAATGTTCCAGATAATGTTCGGCTTGCCATATTGAATATTATGCCGTTTGTTGAGGGGTCTCTTCCGGTCAAATATCTGGGGGTTCCATTAATATCTTCGAGACTTATATATAGGGACTGCAAATGGCTTGTTGAGAAAATGGAGAGAAGAATTGAGAACTGGAAAAATAGAATGTTATCTTTTGCTGGTAGACTTCAGCTTATTGGGTCCGTTCTATCATCGTTATATATATATTGGGCTTCAGTTTTCATATTACCCAAGAGAGTCATAGCTGATCTGGAAAATAAGATGAGGGGTTTTCTATGGTCTCAAGGTTCGGTTTCTCAAGGGAAAGCAAAGGTCGCGTGGAAATCTGTTTGTTTGCCGAAACGCGAGGGAGGGTTAGGTATTCGGCGCATTGGGGACATGAACACTGCACTTATGACTTATCATATTTGGAGTTTACTTTCGAAACGAAAGTCGCTTTGGGTTGATTGGGTTTATTCTTACAGACTGTCTAATTGCAACTTTTAGGAGTCTAACATACCCCAAAATTGTTGTTGGACCTGGAGGAAAATTCTGAAGATCAGGCCGAAGGTGCGCCACTTTTTTTGGCATCAATTGGGGAATGGTTCCCATGCTTCTGCGTGGTTTGATACATGGTGCGACGTTGGCCCTTTATCTAGATATATCAGCATGAGAGCTATTTACCAAGCAGGGTTTTCATGGGACTCGAAGGTGGTGGATATTATTAATGATGGGAGCTGGGTTTGGCCGACTGCATGGTATGATATGTATCCTGTTCTAATTAATATAAATGCTGGGTTTTGAATTTGAATGCCAGGGACAACATTTTCTGGAAAAACGGGGATAAATATTCAGATTTTTCGCCAAGTGTGGTTTGGGAGTCCCTTCGGCATAGGAGTGAGGAGATTAATTGGGTGAATATAGTTTGGTTTTCTCAATGTATTCCACGTCATGCGTTTCTACTTTGGCTTGTTATGAAAGAGAAACTAAAAACGCAGGACAAGATTCTACAGTGGCGATCGGTGAGAAATATTAACATGAACATGATGTGTTGTGTTCTATGTTACTCTGACATTGATTCTCATGAACACCTGTTTTTCGAGTGCAAGTATTCTATGGATGTATGGAATCGAGTTAAAGGAAAAGCTGGTATGCATAATGTTTCTGCCAGGTGGAATGAGGTTACCTCATGGCTTTGTGATCGGGCAAAGTCTTCGACTCTCCTTAGTATTGTGAGCAAACTCCTTGTAGCGGGTTCAGTCTACTATATATGGCAGGAGAGGTGTAACAGATTGTTTATGAATCATGCAAGGCCCCCGGATATTCTCACCAAAACCATCATGGACACTATTCGGTATAGATTAATGGGGTTGAAGATAAAGCAAACGGAACGATCAAGACAAATCCTTCAAGATTGGAACATAAGCAGCACAGGCATTGGCTAGGTGGATGATAAATGAATGATACATAGCTAGATAGTAGTCTAGTGAGATTAACTTGTGTCTTGTTGATTGGTTCTTTTGTTTTATTTGTTTTCCATTCAGGGGTATGCCCCATGAATGAACTAGTGTAGACATACTACACTACTTGTACTCTTTTGGATGTTAATATAAAATCACCGGGTGAATCCCTTTACCCAAAAAAAAAAAAAGAACTTTAGTATACTGTAGGACACCTTACAGCTCCTAACAATACCTTACAATACCGTACGTAAACTTAAAACACCATAATAAACCTTATGAATTTGTCCGAGTCATTTGATCATCGTACGACAACTTAGGACATCTTACAACTCTTTATGCCACATTAGCAACTCGAAATGAACGTTAGTATAATGTAGGATGCCTTACAGCTCCTAACAATACCTTACATCACCGTACGAAACCTTAAAACTCTATAATAAACCTAATGAATTCATCCGAGTCTTTTAAACATAGTACGACAACTTAGGACATCTTGCAAATCTTTATGCAACATTAGCAAGTCGAAAAGAACGTTAGTGTAATGTAGGACGCCTTACAGCTCCTAAGAACAACTTACAATACCGTACGTAAACTTAACACTTCATAAATAAGCCTAATGAATTCGTCCGAGTCCTGTGAACATCATACGACAACTTAGGACATCTTACAACTCTTTATGCCACATTAGCAACTCTAAAAGAACGTTAGTATAATGTAGGTCCCCTTACAGCTCCTAACAAATACCTTACAATACCGTACGTAAACTTAAAACTCCATAATAAACCTTATGAATTTGTCCGAGTCATTAGATCATCGTACGACAACTTAGGACATCACTCCTTATGCCACATTAGCAACTTGAAATGAACGTTAGAATATTGTAGGACGCCTTACAACTCCTAACAATATCTTATATCACTGTACGAAACTTTAAACCTCCATAATAAACCTAATGAATTCGTCCGAGTCATTTGATCATCGTACGACAACTTAGAATATATTACAACTCTTTATGCCACATTAGGAACTCGAAAAGAACGTTAGTATAATGTAGGACCCCTTACAGCTCCTAACAATACCTTACAATACCGTACGTAAACTTAAACCTCCATAATAAGCCTAATGAATTCGTCCGAGTCCGTTGAACATCGTACGACAACTTAAGACATCTTACAACTCTTTATGCCACATTAGCAACTTGAAATGAACGTTAGAATATTGTAGGACGCCTTACAACTCCTAACAATATCTTACATCACCGTACGAAACTTTAAAACTCCATAATAAACCTAATGAATTCGTCCGAGTCATTTGATCATCGTATGACAACTTAGAATATCTTACAACTCTTTATGCCACATTAGGAACTCGAAAAGAACGTTAGTATAATGTAGGACCCCTTACAGCTCCTAACAATACCTTACAATACCGTACCTAAACTTAAACCTCCATAATAAGCCTAATGAATTCGTCCGAGTCCTTTGAACATCGTACGACAACTTAGGACATCTTACACCTCTTTATGCCACATTAGCAACTCGAAAAGAACGTTAGTATACTGTAGGACCCCTTACAGCTCGTAACAACACCTTACAATACTGTACGTAAACTTAAAACTTCATAATAAACCTTATGAATTTGTCCGAGTCATTTGATCATCGTACGACAACTTAGGACATCTTACAACTCTTTATGCCACATTAGCAACTCGAAATGAACCTTAATATAATGTAGGACGCCTTACAGCTCCTAACAATACCTTACATCACCGTACGAAACCTTAAAACTCATTATAAACCTAATGCATTCATCCGAGTCCTTTAAACATAGTACGACAACTTAGGACATCTTACAAATCTTTATGCAACATTAGCAAGTCGAAAAGAAAGTTAGTATAATGTAGGACGCCTTACAACTCCTAAGAACAACTTACAATACCGTACGTAAACTTAACACTTCAGAATAAGCCTAATGAATTCTTCCGAGTCCTTTGAACATCGTACGACAACTTAGGAAATCTTACAACTCTTAATGCCAAATTAGCAACTCTAAAAGAACGTTAGTATAATGTAGGACTCCTTACAGCTCCTAACAATACCTTACAGTACCATACATAAACTTAAAACTCCATAATAAACCTTATGAATTTGTCCGAGTCATTTGATCATCGTACGACAACTTAGGACATCTTACAACTCTTTATGCCACATTAGCAACTCTAATAGAATGTTAGTATACTGTAGGACCCCTTACAGCTCGTAACAACACCTTACAATACTGTACGTAAACTTAAAACTTCATAATAAACCTTATGAATTTGTCCGAGTCATTTGATCATCGTACGACAACTTAGGACATCTTACAACTCTTTATTCCACATTAGCAACTCGAAATGAACCTTAATATAATGTAGGACGCCTTAAAGCTCCTAACAATACCTTACATCACCGTACGAAACCTTAAAACTCCATTATAAACCTAATGCATTCATCCGAGTCCTTTAAACATAGTACGACAACTTAGGACATCTTACAAATCTTTATGCAACATTAGCAAGTCGAAAAGAAAGTTAGTATAATGTAGGACGCCTTACAACTCTTAAGAACAACTTACAATACCGTACGTAAACTTAACACTTCAGAATAAGCCTAATGAATTCTTCCGAGTCCTTTGAACATCGTACGACAACTTAGGAAATCTTACAACTCTTTATGCCAAATTAGCAACTCTAAAAGAACGTTAGTATAATGTAGGACTCCTTACAGCTCCTAACAATACCTTACAGTACCGTACATAAACTTAAAACTCCATAATAAACCTTATGAATTTGTCCGAGTCATTTGATCATCGTACGACAACTTAGGACATCTTACAACTCTTTATGCCACATTAGCAACTCGAAAAGAACGTTAGTATACTGTAGGACCCCTTACAGCTCGTAACAACACCTTACAATACTGTACGTAAACTTAAAACTTCATAATAAACCTTATGAATTTGTCCGAGTCATTTGATCATCGTACGACAACTTAGGACATCTTACAACTCTTTATGCCACATTAGCAACTCGAAATGAACCTTAATATAATGTAGGACGCCTTAAAGCTCCTAACAATACCTTACATCACCGTACGAAACCTTAATAATCCATTATAAACCTAATGCATTCATCCGAGTCCTTTAAACATAATACGACAACTTAGGACATCTTACAAATCTTTATGCAACATTAGCAAGTCGAAAAGAAAGTTAGTATAATGTAGGACGCCTTACAACTCCTAAGAACAACTTACAATACCGTACGTAAACTTAACACTTCAGAATAAGCCTAATGAATTCTTCCGAGTCCTTTGAACATCGTACGACAACTTAGGAAATCTTACAACTCTTTATGCCAAATTAGCAACTCTAAAAGAACGTTAGTATAATGTAGGACTCCTTACAGCTCCTAACAATACCTTACAGTACCGTACATAAACTTAAAACTCCATAATAAACCTTATGAATTTGTCCGAGTCATTTGATCATCGTACGACAACTTAGGACATCTTACAACTCTTTATGCCACATTAGCAACTCTAAAAGAACGTTAGTATACTGTAGGACCCCTTACAGCTCGTAACAACACCTTACAATACTGTACGTAAACTTAAAACTTCATAATAAACCTTATGAATTTGTCCGAGTCATTTGATCATCGTACGACAACTTAGGACATCTTACAACTCTTTATGCCACATTAGCAACTCGAAATGAACCTTAATATAATGTAGGACGCCTTACAGCTCCTAACAATACCTTACATCACTGTACGAAACCTTAAAACTCCATTATAAACCTAATGCATTCATCCGAGTCCTTTAAACATAGTACGACAACTTAGGACATCTTACAAATCTTTATGCAACATTAGCAAGTCGAAAAGAAAGTTAGTATAATGTAGGACGCCTTACAACTCCTAAGAACAACTTACAATACCGTACGTAAACTTAACACTTCATATAATAAGCCTAATGAATTTGTCCGGGTTCTTTGAACATCGTACGACAACTTAGGACATCTTACAACTCTTTATGCCACATTAGCAACTCTAAAAGAACGTTAGTATAATGTAGGACCCTTACAGCTCCTAACAATACCGTACGTAAACTTAAAACTCCATAATAAACCTTATGAATTTGTCCGAGTCATTAGATCATTGTACGACAACTTAGGACATCTTACAACTCCTTATGGCCACATTAGCAACTCGAAATGAACGTTAGTATAATGTAGGATGCCTTACAGCTCCTAACAATACCTTACATCACCGTACGAAACCTTAAAACTCCATAATAAACCTAATGAATTCATCCGAGTCTTTTAAACATATTACGACAACTTAGGACATCTTACAAATCTTTATGCAACATTAGCAAGTCGAAAAGAACGTTTGTATTATGTAGGACGCCTTACAGCTCCTAAGAACAACTTACAATGTCGTACGTAAACTTAACACTTCATAAATAAGCCTAATGAATTCGTCCGAGTCCTTTGAACATCGTACGACAACTTAGGACATCTTACAACTCTTTATGCCACTTTAGCAACTCTTTGGCCAACGATTGGTGGTGATGTGACGGATGCGATTAAAGACTTTTTCGATAAGGGTAGGCTTCTCCAAGAATGGAATCATACCCTTATTGTTCTTATTCCTAAGGTACAATCTCCGTCTCATATTACTGATTATAGACCTATTTGATGCTGCAATGTGTTGTTTAAATGCATTAGTAAGATTATTGCTAATCGGGTGAAGAATGGGTTAGATGGGATTGTGAGTATAAACCAATCAGCTTTTGTGCCGGGGAGAAGAATATCGGATAATGTGTTGTTAACCCAAGAACTTATGCATAACTATCATAGGAAGAAGGGACCGCCTAGGTGTGCTCTTAAGGTGGATATACAGAAAGCCTATGATACGGTTGATTGGAGTTTTTTGGGCTCGATTCTGAGGGGTTTTGGTTTCCATCCAAAGATGGTTGGGTGGATTATGATGTGTGTGTCATCTGTGTCATTCTCGTTGAGTGTTAATGGCAACACATACGGGTACTTTCGGGGCAAACGTGGCCTTAGGCAAGGAGATCCGCTTTCACCGTATCTTTTCACGCTTGTTATGGAAATTCTAACGTTGATGCTCTCTCGAGCATCTAGACTTGACAACTCTTTCAGATTCCATAATAAATGTGAAAAGCAACGAATTATAAACCTTTGTTTTGCGGATGATCTGTTTATTTTCACAAGAGGATGTGGCTCTTCGGTACGGGTTATTATGAAATCATTATCTGAGTTCACTCGAATGTCAGGGTTGGTCCCTAGCACCCCAAAGAGCACTATTTTTTTCTGCAATGTTCCGGATCATATTAGGCTGGATATTTTGAACATTATGCCGTTCGTTGAGGGTTCTCTTCCTGTTAAGTATTTGGGTGTACCTCTCATTGCGTCTAGGCTCATATACAAGGATTGTAGAGTGCTTGTTGAAAAAATGGAGGGTAGGATAACGAATTGGAAGAACAAAATGCTCTCGTTTGCAGGGAGATTGCAGCTTATTGGGTCAGTTTTATCCGCCTTGTATGTCTACTGGGCATCGGTTTTTATTTTACCCAAGAGGGTTATTGCGGATTTGGAAACAAAGATGCGAAGTTTCCTCTGGTCCCAAGGTTCGGGTTCACAAGGTAAAGCAAAGGTCTCTTGGAAGTTTGTGTGTTTACCCAAGGCTGAAGGAGGCTTAGGCATTAGGCGAATTGGGGATATGAATAATGCCCTTATGACGAATCATATTTGGAGTATTCTTTCGAAACGAAAATCCCTTTGGGTTGATTGGATCTATTCGTATAGGCTGTCAAATTGCCACTTTTGGGAGTGTAACATACCCCAAAATTGTTGTTGGAGCTGGAGGAAAATTTTGATGCTTAGACCTTTGGTGCGACAATACTTTTGGTACAAATTGGGTAACGGATCGAATGTATCTGCATGGTCGGATAGATGGTGTGATATAGGGCCGTTATCCACTTTTATCTCCAGAAGAGCTATTTATCGAGCGGGGTTGTCTATTCATGCTAAGGTGGCTGATTTGGTGACGGATGGGATATGGGTGTGGCCTGATGCTTGGTATGATATCTATCCGGTTCTTATTAATACTCAGTATGTGGCTCTTAATCCTGATGCAAATGATAAACTATGTTGGAAGGATGGGGATCTATGGTTGAACTATGCCCCAGTTGTTGTATGGGAGTCTACTCGCCATAGACATATGGAGGTGTGTTGGGTGGGTATAGTGTGGTTCTGACAATGTATTCCACGTCATGCGTTTTTACTTTGGCTAGTCCTTAAAGCAAAACTTCAAACGCAGGACAAAATACTGAGATGGAGGTCGATAAGGAATACCAACATGAATATGTTGTGTTGCGTCTTATGTTTCGCTAATATTGATTCTCATGGCCATCTGTTTTTTGAATGTAAATATTCTTCTGCGGTATGGGATCGAGTAAAGGTTCGAGCAGGTATGCAGAGTGTTTCGGCTGAGTGGAGTGAGACAGTTACATGGTTATGCGACCATGCAAGGTCCAAGACTATCTCAAGTGTTGTTAGCAAATTGTTGGTGGCAAGTTCAGTATATTACATATGGCAAGAGAGGTGCAATAGATTGTTTAACAATCATACGAGGCCGCCTGATATATTTACTGAAATCATATTTGATACGGTTCGATATAGACTGATGGGCCTAAGGGTAAAGCAAACGGTTCATATGAAACAAGTATTTGCTGATTGGAACATTCACATGAGCATAGGAAGACCGGGTGAGGGCTAGGAAGAAGGAGGTTACAACTTCAGTAGCTAGATTGCAGTCTAGCATAGTAAACTTTGTTTTGGTTTTTCTTTTAGTTATCTTTGGTTCTACATTCTGGGGAATGCCTCAAGAATGAACTAGTGTAGATGCCCTACACTACTTGTTTTATGTGTTTGTGAATATATAAATCGCCGGGTGAATCCCTTTACCCAAAAAAAAAAAAAGAACGTTAGCATAATGTAGGACCCCTTACATCTCCTAACAATACCTTACAATACCGTACGTAAACTTAAAACTTCATAATAAACCTTATGAATTTGTCCGAGTCATTAGATCATCGTACGACAACTTAGGACATCTTACAACTCCTTATGCCACATTAGCAACTTGAAATGAACGTTAGAATATTGTAGGACGCCTTACAACTCCTAACAATATCTTACATCACCGTACGAAACTTTAAAACTCCATAATAAACCTAATGAATTCGTCCGAGTCATTTGATCATCGTACGACAACTTAGAATATCTTACAACTCTTTATGCCAAATTAGGAACTCGAAAAGAACGTTACTATAATGTATGACTCCTTACAGCTCCTAACAATACCTTACAATACGGTACGTAAACTTAAACCTCCATAATAAGCCTAATGAATTCGTACGAGTCCTTTGAACATCGTACGACAACTTAGGACATCTTACAACTCTTTATGCCACATTAGCAACTCGAAAAGAACGTTAGTATACTGTAGGACCCCTTACAGCTCCTAACAATACCTTACAATACCGTACGTAAACTTAAAACTTCATAATAAACCTTATGAATTTGTCCGAGTCATTTGATCATCGTACGACAACTTAGGACATCTTACAACTCTTTATGCCACATTAGCAACTCGAAATGAACCTTAGTATAATGTAGGACGCCTTACAGTTCCTAACAATACCTTACATCACAGTACGAAACCTTAAAACTCCATAATAAACCTAATGCATTTATCCGAGTCCTTTAAACATAGTACGACAACTTAGGACATCTTACAAATCTTTATGCAACATTAGCAAGTCGAAAAGAACGTTAGTATAATGTAGGACGCCTTACAGCTCCTAAGAACAACTTACAATACCGTACGTAAACTTAACACTTCAGAATAAGCCTAATGAATTCTTCCGAGTCCTTTGAACATCATACGACAACTTAGGACATCTTACAACTCTTTATGCCACATTAGCAACTCTAAAAGAACGTTAGCATAATGTAGGACCCCTTACAGCTCCTAACAATACCTTACAGTACCGTAGATAAACTAAAAACTCCATAATAAACCTACCGTTCACCACCTCGTTCACCACCTCGTTGTTGGCCTGCGCTTGATTTGTATTAATGTTAAAGGTTCTCGCACGGCCCGCCTGATTTGCATTGGCGTTTGTGTTCACATTCACGTTGATTGGTTGCGGACAGTTGTTGCGATAATGGGTCGGGTCACCGCAGTTGTAGCAAGCCCGACTCGGAACAGCCCTGACGTTGTTGGCATTGTTGTAACAATCTTTGGCTAAATGGCCAATGCGTTGGCAGATGCTGCATCTCCGACACGGGGTTTCGGGGGCATGATGGAAAGGACATTTATTGCATTTGGGCAGCGTGCCAGTATAGGGTTTCCTGGCTACGTTGCCACCATAACCACCTTGCGGTGCTGCGATAGGAGTCTGGGTGGTAACAGCATAATTAGCAGCATGATTCTTTCGTTTCTTGGAGTTTGAGGAGGATTCGGGCTTGAAGCCCTTATGAAATTTTCCCCCGGATGGCTTGGATTCATTATCAGATGTACTTTTCAACTTTTTATTCCCCTTGCGGTTTAGAGTACCCGCTTTCACGTGATTATCAGTAAGGCGTCCGGCCAAGGACATCGCCTCACCTACAGTCGCTGGTTTACTTCCCCACACCGCATCCTGAATCGTCATAGGCAAACCCCCGATATACTGCTCGATTCCCCGGGAATCCGGAGTAACCATGTTGGGACACAAAACGCTGAGTTGTGAGAAACGGTCATTGTACGCTACGTTGTCACCACTGTCCTGTTGGAGGTTCCAAAATTCACCCTCGAGCTTACGAATTTCGCTCGGAGGGCAATACTTGCTGGTCATAGTGGTTTTAAACTGAGCCCAAGTCAATGCAGTCACGGCGGCTTCCCCGAGCCTCCGTTTCTCGTCGTTCCACCAGGTGAGTGCACCCTTTTGGAGTACACTCGTAGCATAGCGAACTTTCAGATTATCCGGGCATTCACAGTTAACGAAAGTGCTTTCCATGCTCTCGTACCACTGAAGGAGTCCGGTGGCTCCCTCATTACCAGAGAATTTAGTCGGACCACAAGAATTGAAATGCTTGAGGGTGCATCGGGGTGTCGCGTTTCCAGCATTCTGATTGGCATTATTGAGCTGGGTCACGAGATTGGGCAACATATTAGCCATCTGGGTCGCAATAACGTTAGCGAGTTGTGCACGTCTACCAGCCATTCTAGAAGATAAGATAGAAGAATTTTCATAAGACATGGATCAATATTCGAGATAATATCGGTTGTAACAAAATTTTGATTAAATGAGATTATAGAATCCTTTAGAAACATAACACAGAAAAATCATTTAGAACATTATAGAATCCTTTAGAAACATAACACAGAAAAATCATTTAGAACATTATAGAAACACTAGTAAATGAACATCGAGAAAAGGAACGTTTGAAATAACATAGAAACTCATTAGAAACCATAGAAAAATAAAATTTACAGAATTATCAAGAAAATAGAGTTTTGAAGGCTTAGGATGTGTCTTGGTTTTGGACACAAATGACTTATCAAAGTGTCAAGTTCGTTTTTCAACGTATTTGAGAAGGCGTGCTTTAGCCTATAGGTTCACACTCATCTCAGACATCCCCAGGTAAGCATACAGGTCTCTTAAAGAGATTTATACGAAATGCTTGCCTTAGACAGGATGTCCGTGATACAGGCGTTCCCCCTTCCAGATTGCACACGTTCCCACGTTTCAAACTTACTTAAGACGATGACGAGATTCCACAAAGAGAAGATCCTAATCACACAGAAGAGTCTCTTGCAGTTCCTTCGCGAAATCGAACGAGAAAAGAGATAGAGAAAAGCATAGAAAGGTTCGTAGAAAGGAAATCAATAAGTCCAAAAGAATCCCTAAGTACATCTATTTGCACTAAGGACTCTTAGGTTATAGTCTAGGTCGGTGTGTTTCTAATACCCTATCCTAGTTCCCTATAACCATGGCTCTGATACCAAACTGTGACACCCTGCCCGGTGGCAGAAAACACCGGGTTGTCAAGTGGGTTGGATATCAAAGTACAAAGCACATGGCATCTAAGAAATATATTTTAATATTATTAAGCATTCAATGTTGTGACGTAACAGGCAATAAATAGTCTTAAAAACAGGAAATAAATCCGGAAACAGGAACGTCATTGTTTTTATTATTTTCTAGGTCCATGGCATCCTACGTGTCAAGCAACCGAAACAACTTCAAACGCCACCTGAAATATGATTAAAATAAGTTAGCTACGAGAATAGCTAGTGAGTAAAAACACAGTAAATAATACATAGTATGAAATCCGAGATCATTAGAAATATGTTGCGCAAGCTCATGTGTATAGCAATTTCGCCATATTACACAACCGTGACCATAGAATCACATAGAAACAAAGAAACATATACCCCGCAGGGTAACTTTTAGCAACGTGTCATGAGAACCACTCATGTTACAATTAATGATAACTGTCGTCTAACCGTCATTTAACCGTCCTTTAACCGTCAATTTAACCGTCTCGATAAATCAGTTATCAATAATTGTTTTAGCATCTAGAGGCATAGCAACATAGTAACAAGTATCATAGGATAGTATCTAGTAACCAACACATAGAATCAACAACAAGAATCGCCGGCAACACATCACCTAACGTGCCATAAAGTGTAGGTGGGTTTGTCAGACCGTTAGCGCTAACATCGTACCGGTGGAAATTACGTAATAATACAACTACTTTTAACTACCACATAAGATTGCATCAAGCGGCCGACAAGATTAACATATTTTATGATCTCATTTGAAAATAGAATCAAAAGAAAAGAAACTGTAGTTTAGTAATAAGAATCATATTTCAGTCCCAAAGCAAAAATAGTAAAATGGGAAGTGAGTTTACTCACCTGGAAACAAAGATAATAGTAACACAAGAAAGCAACTAGAGAGATTCGAGGATCGCCCAGATATTAGAACCACCTAATTAACCGGGAGAACCTAATTTAGAAACGAAGCAAGTAACGTAATAACAAGAATCAAGAAAATAGAACTTCTAGGGTTTTGGATTTGGGGTTTTAGGGTTTTAAATTATAATTTGAAAATTAGGGTTTCAAAATATAATTTGGGAATTTAGGGTTTTAAAGTATCAATTAAAATTAGGGTTTCAAAGTATAATTTGGGAATTAGGGTTTTAAAATATCAATTGAAAATTAGGGTTTCAAAGTATAATTTGGGAATTAGGGTTTTAAGATATCAATTGAAAATTAGGGTTTCAAAGTATAATTTGGGAATTAGGGTTTTAAAATATCAATTGAAAATTAGGGTTTCAAAGTATAATTTGGGAATTTAGGTACGAGATATAATCGTGTTTTCGTAGAGTATATGTTTTTATAATAATCCCTTTCTAGTTTTATAATTGAAATAATATATATTTGTACATAATTTTGAGAAATATACATATAACTTAGAAGAAAGGGGTTTAAAAGATAAAAATTAAATAAGGTGGTCAGTGGGACTCGAACCCACGACCCAGCGCCCACAACCAAATGTTTCTCCACTGCACCAGACGCGCTTTTTGTTTCATAAACAGACAACAAATTGTTTTATTCTTTAATATACAAAACACCCATTTCATACTACAAACCCTAGAACAAGAACATCCCAAATTCGTTCGAATCAAATAATCAAACCCAGATTAAACATAGGGCTTTTAATCCCCATTAAATTTCGAGCATTTTGATATATTGAACTTACTTGGATTGATCAGATTGGGATGATGAAAGCGAAGAACAAGAATGCGACGGCTTGAATGATCAATTGATAACTAGGAGCTGTTAGAATCCAATTAAACTTCCAGATTTCGTCCACGTGATGAGGTGAATGAAACCCCTATATCAATTTCAGATTTAATCAAAGATTTGATGGCCACCCGCTGATGAACAGGCTCGGTTTAAAAAAAGATCACTTACAGAATATAGATGATAGATACCAGAAATTGAAGTTGCAGACGGCTTAGACGAGTAAAGAGGAATGTGCAGATGGATTGAATTGTGTTTTGGTTAATGATTTGATGCCGAATGGTTTTGAGTTTAGTGTGAAAAGAAAATGGCAATTGAATGAATGATTTGGATCGATTAGATCCAATTAACTGTTGGAATTGATTTCGAGATGTCGAGAGGACGTCTGGTATTGAATGGAACCATAAATTGGATATGTTAAGGGTCGATTTGATGAAATGGGTTTTTGAACCGATTTTGGTTTGCTAAATTGATCAACGTATAGGTGTTTAGCAGTCGATTAAGTGTTCGAAACTTACTTAGAACAGTGCTAAGATGATTTGTATACGTTTGGTTTGTTGTAATGTGCAAAAAAAACGGTTCTTTTGAGTCTCGCCGGAGATGGACGTTTTCCGGCCAATTTGGCCGGAGTTGCTGTAGCCGGAAACACGGGGGGGGGGGGAAAGCTGGGTTTAAAATGCAATTTACACAATAGCCCCTGCACTTGGTTTGGTTTTATCTTTTGCTCAAAACTTTTAAAACAAGTTCTAATATTTACAACATTGGTCCAAAGTTAGTTATAAATTATATCAACGAACTAATTTAACCGAGTTGAGACGGAGTAAGTATTTAAGCGACGATTATACATGTTTAGCTCGATGGTGACATTAAACATCTTTATTTTAAATAATTTACTATCGAAACATTACATTTACAAATAAAAGAGTACGGTTACACTTTAGGATAGGACTTCGGGTTCGAGCCGGGTCTTCGGGTTTGGGTCCGGGGCAGATGTCACAGTCTCCCCTCCTTAAAAGAATTTCGTCCCGAAATTTGCTCAAACCGAAGTAGCTGAAGCTGAAGCGAAGAGATGCGGATATTTTGCCTTCATTTGGTCCTCGCGTTCCCAAGTGAATTCGGGTCCACGCTTAGACTCCCAACGAACCTTGACGATCGGTATCCGACTCCGCTTGAGTTGCTTGACTTCTCGATCCATAATTTCTAATGGTCGCTCAATAAATTGCATAGATTCATCTATCTGGATCTCGTCGAGAGGCACCATAAGATTTTCGTCAGACAAACACTTTTTCAGATTAGAAACGTGGAACACGGGATGAACACCACCCAATTCCTCAGGCAGTTCCAGCTCGTAAGAAACTTTCCCGATCTTTTTAAGAACTTTGAACGGACCCACATATCGGGGAGCTAGCTTTCCCTTTTTGCCAAAACGGAAAACTCCCTTCCATGGAGACACTTTAAGTAGAACCATATCACCGATTTCGTATTCCATAGGCTTCCTCTTTTTATCAGCATAATACTTTTGCCGATTTCGAGCTGCTAGAAGATTCTCTCGGATTTTTCGGATTTTATCGGTGGTCTCCTGAACCATCTCTGGCCCAGTAATCTGAGAATCACCGACTTCGGTCCAACATAGAGGAGAACGACATTTACGACCATATAGAGCTTCGAACGGTGCCATATCGATGCTAGAATGATAACTGTTATTATACGAAAATTCGATCAACGGAAGATGAGTATCCCATTTACCTTTGAAGTCAATAACACAAGATCGAAGCAAGTCCTCGAGGGTTTGAATAGTTCTCTCGCTTTGACCATCGGTTTGGGGATGATAAGCAGTGCTAAGATTGAGTTTAGTACCCAAAGCTTCTTGAAGACCTTTCCAGAAACGAGACATAAAACGACCATCACGGTCAGAAATAATATCCAACGGCACCCCATGACGACAAACAATCTCTTTCACGTAAAGTTGAGCTCGCTTTTCCGCCGAATAAGTTTCTTTGATTGGCAGAAAATGAGCAGATTTCGTTAACCGATCAATAATCACCCAGATGCTATCATAACCATTTGAAGGAGGAAGTTTAGTAACAAAATCCATGGCGATACTCTCCCACTTCCAAACAGGGATTTCGGGTTGCACAAGGAGACCAGAAGGGCGTTGATGCTCGGCTTTTACCCGTGCACAAGTCAAACACTTAGCAACATATCGAGCGATTTCTTCCTTCATACACGGCCACCAATAGTGGGGACGAAGATTTTTATACATTTTATCTGCACCCGGATGAATAGAATAACGACTTTTATGGTTCTCATCCATAATAAGTTCACGGATAACACCGCGGGTAGGCACCCAGATGCGATTCATGTAGTAGAGTAGGCCATCGGCTTTTGTTTCTAACTGTGAATCGGCACCAAGGTTCATCTCATCTCGGAAAGTACCCTCAGAAACAACCATACGTTGAGCTTCAAGAATTTGAGACTTAAGATTAACACGTAGGGAAACGCAAGAAAGCATGACGTGTTCCTTACGACTGAGAGCATCAGCGACAACATTAGCTTTACCCGGGTGGTAACGGATTTCACAATCGTAATCGCTTAGTAATTCGACCCAACGCCTTTGCCTCATGTTAAGCTCTTTTTGATTCAGAATATGCTGAAGACTTTTATGATCGGTGTAAACAAGGCATTTTGTACCATAAAGATAATGCCTCCATATCTTGAAAGCAAACACCACGGCACCCAATTCAAGATCGTGTGTGGCGTAATTCTTTTCGTGAATTTTTAACTGCCTCGAGGCATAAGCTATAACTTTACCCCGTTGCATAAGAACACAACCAAGACCCTGTTTCGAGGCATCGCAATAAACAACAAGATCTTCATGCCCGTCGAGGAGAGTGAGAATAGGAGCGTTACACAATTTGTCTTTAAGAATATCAAACGCTTTTTGCTGCTCGGGACCCCACACGAACGGTACATTCTTACAAGTTAAAGACGTGAGAGGGACCGCAATCTTGGAGAAATTAGCAATGAACCGACGATAGTAACCCGCTAAACCAAGAAAAGAACGTATTTCGGTCGGGGTTGAAGGTGCTGACCAATTTTTGACAGTTTCAATTTTTGCGGGATCCACTTGAACCCCGTGCTCATTAACAATGTGACCCAAGAATTGAACCTCCTTGAGCCAGAACTCACACTTGGAAAACTTGGCAAAGAGCTGTTCTTGCTTAAGCATCTGAAGGATAGAACGAAGATGCTGCTCATGATCAGTTTTGGATTTAGAGTAGATCAAAATATCATCGATGAATACAATAACGAACTTGTCTAGAAACGGTCGACATACACGGTTCATCAAGTCCATGAAAACAGCAGGTGCATTAGTCAAACCGAAAGGCATGACCGTGAACTCAAAGTGACCATACCGCGTACGAAACGCAGTTTTCGGTATGTCATCTTCGTGCACACGCAGTTGATGGTAACCAGAACGAAGATCAATCTTAGAAAAACAAGTTGCACCTTGAAGCTGGTCAAAAAGGTCGTCGATACGCGGCAATGGATAACGATTTTTGACAGTAAGTTTATTGAGCTCGCGATAATCGATACACATACGGAACGAGCCGTCTTTCTTTTTAACAAACAAAATTGGAGCACCCCACGGTGAGGAACTCGGACGTATAAAACCTTTATCTGATAGCTCTTGGAGCTGACTGGCTAACTCTTGGAGTTCGGATGGTGCAAGACGATAAGGAGCTCTTGCAACAGGAGTAGCACCGGGAACAAGATCGATACGGAATTCAACTTGTCGTGCGGGTGGAAGGCCGGTTACGTCATCGGGAAAAACCTCCGCAAAATCTCGCACAACAGGAATGTCTTCGAGTTTCCTTTCTTTCGATTCCTTGACCTCGACACGCGCTAAGAACGCAACATACCCCTTACGTATATATTTTTGAGCCTCGACACAAGACATGAGTTTCAACCCGACGGGAGGCTTTTCCCCCGAAACATTCAAAATTTGACCCGTTGGAAGAGGAACTCGAACCACCTTTTCCCTACACACAATTTCCGCACCGTTGGCCGATAGCCAGTCCATACCAATGATAACATCAAAACTACCGAGCGTCATAGGCAAGAGATCGACATAAAAGACGTGACCCATAAGGTTAAGCATACACCCCTTAAAGAACGAACTAATAGTAACACTTTTCCCGTTTGCCACCTCTACCACATAAGGAATATCAAGGCCAATACGACTAGCAGTAAAAGATGAAGCAAACTCTAAAGAAACAAAACTCTTATCGGCACCCGAGTCAAACAAAATAGAAGCATAACGTTCATTAACGAGAAACATACCGTTCACCACCTCGTTGTTGGCCTGCGCTTGATTTGTATTAATGTTAAAGGTTCTCGCACGGCCCGCCTGATTTGCATTGGCGTTTGTGTTCACATTCACGTTGATTGGTTGCGGACAGTTGTTGCGATAATGGGTCGGGTCACCGCAGTTGTAGCAAGCCCGACTCGGAACAGCCCTGACGTTGTTGGCATTGTTGTAACAATCTTTGGCTAAATGGCCAATGCGTTGGCAGATGCTGCATCTCCGACACGGGGTTTCGGGGGCATGATGGAAAGGACATTTATTGCATTTGGGCAGCGTGCCAGTATAGGGTTTCCTGGCTACGTTGCCACCATAACCACCTTGCGGTGCTGCGATAGGAGTCTGGGTGGTAACAGCATAATTAGCAGCATGATTCTTTCGTTTCTTGGAGTTTGAGGAGGATTCGGGCTTGAAGCCCTTATGAAATTTTCCCCCGGATGGCTTGGATTCATTATCAGATGTACTTTTCAACTTTTTATTCCCCTTGCGGTTTAGAGTACCCGCTTTCACGTGATTATCAGTAAGGCGTCCGGCCAAGGACATCGCCTCACCTACAGTCGCTGGTTTACTTCCCCACACCGCATCCTGAATCGTCATAGGCAAACCCCCGATATACTGCTCGATTCCCCGGGAATCCGGAGTAACCATGTTGGGACACAAAACGCTGAGTTGTGAGAAACGGTCATTGTACGCTACGTTGTCACCACTGTCCTGTTGGAGGTTCCAAAATTCACCCTCGAGCTTACGAATTTCGCTCGGAGGGCAATACTTGCTGGTCATAGTGGTTTTAAACTGAGCCCAAGTCAATGCAGTCACGGCGGCTTCCCCGAGCCTCCGTTTCTCGTCGTTCCACCAGGTGAGTGCACCCTTTTGGAGTACACTCGTAGCATAGCGAACTTTCAGATTATCCGGGCATTCACAGTTAACGAAAGTGCTTTCCATGCTCTCGTACCACTGAAGGAGTCCGGTGGCTCCCTCATTACCAGAGAATTTAGTCGGACCACAAGAATTGAAATGCTTGAGGGTGCATCGGGGTGTCGCGTTTCCAGCATTCTGATTGGCATTATTGAGCTGGGTCACGAGATTGGGCAACATATTAGCCATCTGGGTCGCAATAACGTTAGCGAGTTGTGCACGTCTACCAGCCATTCTACAAGATAAGATAGAAGAATTTTCATAAGACATGGATCAATATTCGAGATAATATCGGTTGTAACAAAATTTTGATTAAATGAGATTATAGAATCCTTTAGAAACATAACACAGAAAAATCATTTAGAACATTATAGAATCCTTTAGAAACATAACACAGAAAAATCATTTAGAACATTATAGAAACACTAGTAAATGAACATCGAGAAAAGGAACGTTTGAAATAACATAGAAACTCATTAGAAACCATAGAAAAATAAAATTTACAGAATTATCAAGAAAATAGAGTTTTGAAGGCTTAGGATGTGTCTTGGTTTTGGACACAAATGACTTATCAAAGTGTCAAGTTCGTTTTTCAACGTATTTGAGAAGGCGTGCTTTAGCCTATAGGTTCACACTCATCTCAGACATCCCCAGGTAAGCATACAGGTCTCTTAAAGAGATTTATACGAAATGCTTGCCTTAGACAGGATGTCCGTGATACAGGCGTTCCCCCTTCCAGATTGCACACGTTCCCACGTTTCAAACTTACTTAAGACGATGACGAGATTCCACAAAGAGAAGATCCTAATCACACAGAAGAATCTCTTGCAGTTCCTTCGCGAAATCGAACGAGAAAAGAGATAGAGAAAAGCATAGAAAGGTTCGTAGAAAGGAAATCAATAAGTCCAAAAGAATCCCTAAGTACATCTATTTGCACTAAGGACTCTTAGGTTATAGTCTAGGTCGGTGTGTTTCTAATACCCTATCCTAGTTCCCTATAACCATGGCTCTGATACCAAACTGTGACACCCTGCCCGGTGGCGGAAAACACCGGGTTGTCAAGTGGGTTGGATATCAAAGTACAAAGCACATGGCATCTAAGAAATATATTTTAATATTATTAAGCATTCAATGTTGTGACGTAACAGGCAATAAATAGTCTTAAAAACAGGAAATAAATCCGGAAACAGGAACGTCATTGTTTTTATTATTTTCTAGGTCCATGGCATCCTACGTGTCAAGCAACCGAAACAACTTCAAACGCCACCTGAAATATGATTAAAATAAGTTAGCTACGAGAATAGCTAGTGAGTAAAAACACAGTAAATAATACATAGTATGAAATCCGAGATCATTAGAAATATGCTGCGCAAGCTCATGTGTATAGCAATTTCGCCATATTACACAACCGTGACCATAGAATCACATAGAAACAAAGAAACATATACCCCGCAGGGTAACTTTTAGCAACGTGTCATGAGAACCACTCATGTTACAATTAATGATAACTGTCGTCTAACCGTCATTTAACCGTCCTTTAACCGTCAATTTAACCGTCTCGATAAATCAGTTATCAATAATTGTTTTAGCATCTAGAGGCATAGCAACATAGTAACAAGTATCATAGGATAGTATCTAGTAACCAACACATAGAATCAACAACAAGAATCGCCGGCAACACATCACCTAACGTGCCATAAAGTGTAGGTGGGTTTGTCAGACCGTTAGCGCTAACATCGTACCGGTGGAAATTACGTAATAATACAACTACTTTTAACTACCACATAAGATTGCATCAAGCGGCCGACAAGATTAACATATTTTATGATCTCATTTGAAAATAGAATCAAAAGAAAAGAAACTGTAGTTTAGTAATAAGAATCATATTTCAGTCCCAAAGCAAAAATAGTAAAATGGGAAGTGAGTTTACTCACCTGGAAACAAAGATAATAGTAACACAAGAAAGCAACTAGAGAGATTCGAGGATCGCCCAGATATTAGAACCACCTAATTAACCGGGAGAACCTAATTTAGAAACGAAGCAAGTAACGTAATAACAAGAATCAAGAAAATAGAACTTCTAGGGTTTTGGATTTGGGGTTTTAGGGTTTTAAATTATAATTTGAAAATTAGGGTTTCAAAATATAATTTGGGAATTTAGGGTTTTAAAGTATCAATTAAAATTAGGGTTTCAAAGTATAATTTGGGAATTAGGGTTTTAAAATATCAATTGAAAATTAGGGTTTCAAAGTATAATTTGGGAATTAGGGTTTTAAGATATCAATTGAAAATTAGGGTTTCAAAGTATAATTTGGGAATTAGGGTTTTAAAATATCAATTGAAAATTAGGGTTTCAAAGTATAATTTGGGAATTTAGGTACGAGATATAATCGTGTTTTCGTAGAGTATATGTTTTTATAATAATCCCTTTCTAGTTTTATAATTGAAATAATATATATTTGTACATAATTTTGAGAAATATACATATAACTTAGAAGAAAGGGGTTTAAAAGATAAAAATTAAATAAGGTGGTCAGTGGGACTCGAACCCACGACCCAGCGCCCACAACCAAATGTTTCTCCACTGCACCAGACGCGCTTTTTGTTTCATAAACAGACAACAAATTGTTTTATTCTTTAATATACAAAACACCCATTTCATACTACAAACCCTAGAACAAGAACATCCCAAATTCGTTCGAATCAAATAATCAAACCCAGATTAAACATAGGGCTTTTAATCCCCATTAAATTTCGAGCATTTTGATATATTGAACTTACTTGGATTGATCAGATTGGGATGATGAAAGCGAAGAACAAGAATGCGACGGCTTGAATGATCAATTGATAACTAGGAGCTGTTAGAATCCAATTAAACTTCCAGATTTCGTCCACGTGATGAGGTGAATGAAACCCCTATATCAATTTCAGATTTAATCAAAGATTTGATGGCCACCCGCTGATGAACAGGCTCGGTTTAAAAAAAGATCACTTACAGAATATAGATGATAGATACCAGAAATTGAAGTTGCAGACGGCTTAGACGAGTAAAGAGGAATGTGCAGATGGATTGAATTGTGTTTTGGTTAATGATTTGATGCCGAATGGTTTTGAGTTTAGTGTGAAAAGAAAATGGCAATTGAATGAATGATTTGGATCGATTAGATCCAATTAACTGTTGGAATTGATTTCGAGATGTCGAGAGGACGTCTGGTATTGAATGGAACCATAAATTGGATATGTTAAGGGTCGATTTGATGAAATGGGTTTTTGAACCGATTTTGGTTTGCTAAATTGATCAACGTATAGGTGTTTAGCAGTCGATTAAGTGTTCGAAACTTACTTAGAACAGTGCTAAGATGATTTGTATACGTTTGGTTTGTTGTAATGTGCAAAAAAAACGGTTCTTTTGAGTCTCGCCGGAGATGGACGTTTTCCGGCCAATTTGGCCGGAGTTGCTGTAGCCGGAAACACGGGGGGGGGGGGGGAAGCTGGGTTTAAAATGCAATTTACACAATAGCCCCTGCACTTGGTTTGGTTTTATCTTTTGCTCAAAACTTTTAAAACAAGTTCTAATATTTACAACATTGGTCCAAAGTTAGTTATAAATTATATCAACGAACTAATTTAACCGACTTGAGACGGAGTAAGTATTTAAGCGACGATTATACATGTTTAGCTCGATGGTGACATTAAACATCTTTATTTTAAATAATTTACTATCGAAACATTACATTTACAAATAAAAGAGTACGGTTACACTTTAGGATAGGACTTCGGGTTCGAGCCGGGTCTTCGGGTTTGGGTCCGGGGCAGATGTCACAACCATAATAAACCTAATGCATTCATCCGAGTCCTTTAAACTTAGTACGACAACTTAGGACATCTTACAAATCTTTATGCAACATTAGCAAGTCAAAAAGAACGTTAGTATAATGTAGAACGCCTTACAACTCCTAAGAACAACTTACAATACCGTACGTAAACTAAACACTTCAGAATAAGCCTAATGAATTCTTCCGAGTCCTTTGAACATCGTACGACAACTTAGGACATCTTACAACTCTTTATGCCACATTAGCAACTCTAAAAGAACGTTAGTATAATGTAGGACTCCTTACAGCTCCTAACAGTACCTTACTGTACCGTACGTAAACTTAAAACTCCATAACAAACCTTATGAATTTGTCCGAGTCATTTGATCATCGTACGACAACTTAGGACATCTTACAACTCTTTATGCCACATTAGCAACTCGAAATGAACGTTAGTATAATGTAGGACGCCTTACAGCTTCTAACAATATCTTACATCACCGTACGAAACCTTAAAACTCCATAATAAACCTAATGAATTCATCCGAGTCCTTTGAACATAGTACGACAACTTAGAATATCTTACAAATCTTTATGCCACATTAGGAACTCAAAAAGAACGTTAGTATAATGTAGGACCCCTTACAGCTCCTAACAATACCTTACAATACCGTACGTAAACTTAAACCTCCAAAATAAGCCTAATGAATTCGTCCGAGTCCTTTGAACATCGTACGAAAACTTTGGACATATTACAACTCTTTGTGCCACATTAGCAACTCGAAAAGAACGTTAGTATTATGTAGGACCCCTTACAGCTCCTAACAATACCTTACAGTACCGTACGTAAACTTAAAACTCCATAATAAACCTTAAGAATTTGTCCGAGTCATTTGATCATCCTAAGACAACATAGGACATCTTACAACTCTTTATGCCACTTTAGCAACTCGAAATGAACGTTAGTATAATGTAGGACGCTTTACAGCTCCTAACAATACCTTACATCACAGTACGAAACCTTAAAACTCCATAATAAACTTAATGAATTCATCCGAGTCCTTTAAACATAGTACTACAACTTAGGACATCTAACAAATCTTTATGCAACTTTAGCAAGTCGAAAAGAATGTTAGTATATTGTAGGACGCCTTACAGCTCCTAAGAACAACTTACAATACCGTACGTAAACTTAACACTTCATATAATAAGCCTAATGAATTCGTCCGGGTCCTTTGAACATCGTACGACAACTTAGGACATCTTACAACTCTTTATGCCACATTAGCAACTCTAAATGAACGTTAGTATATTGTAGGACCCTTACAGCTCCTAACAATACCTAACAATACCGTACGTAAACTTAAAACTCCATAACAAACCTTATGAATTTGTCCGAGTCATTTGATCATCGTACGACAACTTAGGACATCTTACAACTCTTTATGCCACATTAGCAACTCGAAATGAACGTTAGTATAATGTAGGACGCCTTACAGCTCCTAACAATATCTTACATCACCGTACGAAACCTTAAAACTCCATAATAAACCTAATGAATTCATCCGAGTCCTTTGAACATAGTACGACAACTTAGAATATCTTATAAATCTTTATGCCACATTAGGAACTCGAAAAGAACGTTAGTATAACGTAGGACCCCTTACAGCTCCTAACAATACCTTACAATACCGTACGTAAACTTAAACCTCCAAAATAAGCCTAATGAATTCGTCCGAGTCCTTTGAACATCGTACGAAAACTTTGGACATATTACAACTCTTTGTGCCACATTAGCAACTCGAAAAGAACGTTAGTATTATGTAGGACCCCTTACAGCTCCTAACAATACCTTACAGTACCGTACGTAAACTTAAAACTCCATAATAAACCTTAAGAATTTGTCCGAGTCATTTGATCATCGTAAGACAACATAGGACATCTTACAACTCTTTATGCCACTTTAGCAACTCGAAATGAACGTTAGTATAATGTAGGACGCTTTACAGCTCCTAACAATACCTTACATCACCGTACGAAACCTTAAAACTCCATAATAAACTTAATGAATTCATCCGAGTCCTTTAAACATAGTACTACAACTTAGGACATCTAACAAATCTTTATGCATCTTTAGCAAGTCGAAAAGAATGTTAGTATATTGTAGGACGCCTTACAGCTCCTAAGAACAACTTACAATACCGTACGTAAACTTAACACTTCATATAATAAGCCTAATGAATTCGTCCGGGTCCTTTGAACATCGTACGACAACTTAGGACATCTTACAACTCTTTATGCCACATTAGCAACTCTAAATGAACGTTAGTATAATGTAGGACCCTTACAGCTCCTAACAATACCTAACAATACCGTACGTAAACTTAAAACTCCATAACAAACCTTATGAATTTGTCCGAGTCATTTGATCATCGTACGACAACTTAGGCCATCTTACAACTCTTTATGCCACATTAGCAACTCGAAATGAACGTTAGTATAATGTAGGACGCCTTACAGCTCCTAACAGTATCTTACATCACCGTACGAAACCTTAAATTCCATAATAAACCTAATGAATTCATCCGAGTCCTTTGAACATAGTACGATAACTTAGAATATCTTACAAATCTTTATGCCACATTAGGAACTCAAAAAGAACGTTAGTATAATGTAGGACCCCTTACAGCTCCTAACAATACCTTACAATACCGTACGTAAACTTAAACCTCCAAAATAAGCCTAATGAATTCGTCCGAGTCCTTTGAACATCGTACGAAAACTTTGGACATATAACAACTCTTTGTGCCACATTAGCAACTCGAAAAGAACGTTAGTATTATGTAGGACCCCTTACAGCTCCTAACAATACCTTACAATACCGTACGTAAACTTAAAACTCCATAATAAACCTTAAGTATTTGTCCGAGTCATTTGATCATCGTAAGACAACTTAGGACATCTTACAACTCTTTATGCCACTTTAGCAACTCGAAATGAACGTTAGTATAATGTAGGACGCTTTACAGCTCCTAACAATACCTTACATCACCGTACGAAACCTTAAAACACCATAATAAACCTAATGCATTCATCCGAGTCCTTTAAACTTAGTACGACAACTTAGGACATCTTACAAATATTTAAGCAACATTAGCAAGTCGAAAAGAACGTTAGTATAATGTAGGACACCTTACAACTCCTAAGAACAACCTACAATACCGTACGTAAACTAAACACTTCAGAATAAGCCTAATGAATTCTTCCGAGTCCTTTGAACATCGTACGACAACTTAGGACATCTTACAACTCTTTATGCCACATTAGCAACTCTAAAAGAACGTTAGTATAATGTAGGACTCCTTACAGCTCCTAACAATACCTTACAGTACCGTACGTAAACTTAAAACTCCATAATAAACCTTATGAATTTGTCCGAGTCATTTGATCATCGTACGACAACTTAGGACATCTTACAACTCTTTATGCCACATTAGCAACTCGAAATGAACGTTAGTATAATGTAGGACGCCTTACAGCTCCTAACAATATCTTACATCACCGTACGAAACCTTAAAACTCCATAATAAACCTAAGGAATTCATCCGAGTCCTTTGAACATAGTACGACAACTTAGAATATCTTACAAATCTTTATGCCACATTAGGAACTCGAAAAGAACGTTAGTATAATGTAGGACCCCTTACAGCTCCTAACAATACCTTACAATACCGTACGTAAACTTAAACCTCCAAAATAAGCCTAATGAATTCGTCCGAGTCCTTTGAACATCGTACGAAAACTTTGGACATATTACAACTCTTTGTGTCACATTAGCAACTCGAAAAGAACGTTAGTATTATGTAGGACCCCTTACAGAAAACTCCATAATAAACCTTAAGAATTTTTCCGAGTCATTTGATCATCGTAAGACAACTTAGGACATCTTACAACTCTTTATGCCACTTTAGCAACTCGAAATGAACGTTAGTATAATGTAGGACGCCTTACAGCTCCTAACAATATCTTACATCACCGTAAGAAACCTTAAAACTCCATAATAAACCTAATGAATTCATCCGAGTCCTTTAAACATAGTACGACAACTTAGGACATCTTACAAATCTTTATGCAACATTAGCAAGTCGAAAAGAATGTTAGTATAATGTAGGACGCCTTACAGCTCCTAAGAACAACTTACAATACCGTACGTAAACTTAACACTTCATAATAAGCCTAATGAATTCGTCCGAGTCCTTTGAACATCGTACGGCAACTTAGGACATCTTACAACTCTTTATGCCACATTAGCAACTCTAAAAGAACGTTGGTATAATGTAGGACTCTTACAGCTCCTAACAATACCTAACAATACCGTACGTAAACTTAAAACTCCATAATAAACCTTATGAATTTGTCCGAGTCATTAGATCATCGTACGACAACTTAGGACATCTTTTTTTTGGGTAAAGGGTTACCCCGGTGAATTTATATATTAACAAACCATCAGAGAACAAGTAGTGAGGCAAAACACCACACTAGTTCAAACACAGGACATGCCCCATGAATGTAAACAAAATAACACCCCATGAACCAAACAAACAGAAACAAGAAAACAAAGAACCCTCAACCCCAACACCTAGCCAACATACTAGACATACACATAAATTTTAAAAAATTATCCTGCATCATCGAAATTCCTGCATGCCTCAATTCCCCATCCGCCCAGCACCCGAGCAACATCTACCTTCCTAACCAGCTTTAGCCCCATTAGTCGATATCGAACAGCCTCAACTATCAGTTTCACAAGAGTGTCCGGGGGTCTAGCATGATTTGCAAACATACGGTTATTCCTTTCTTGCCATATAAAATAAGCACACGCTGCCACGATAAGACGCCTCACAATATTCCGTAAAGTTTTAGACTTTGCAATGAACGTTAGAAACTCCTTATGCCACATTAGAAACTCGAAATGAACGTTAGTATAATGTAGGACGCCTTACAGCTCCTAACAATATCTTACTTCACCGTACGAAACCTTAAAACTCCATAATAAACCTAATGAATTTGTCCGAGTCATTTGATCATCGTACGACAACTTAGAATATCTTACAACGCTTTATGCCAAACTAGGAACTCGAAAAGAACGTTAGTATAATGTAGGACCCCTTACAGCTCCTAACAATACCTTACAATACCGTACGTAAACTTAACACTTCATATAATAAGCCTAATGAATTCGTCCGAGTCCTTTGAACATCGTACGAAAACTTTGGACATATTACAACTCTTTGTGCCACATTAGCAACTCGAAAAGAACGTTAGTATTATGTAGGACCCCTTACAGCTCCTAACAATGCCTTACAATACCGTACGTAAACTTAAAACTCCATAATAAACCTTATGAATTTGTCCGAGTCATTTGATCATCGTACGACAACTTAGGACATCTTACAACTTTTTATGCCACATTAGCAACTCGAAATGAAAGGTAGTATAATGTAGGACGCCTTACAGCTCCTAACAATATCTTGATGCTTGTCGAAAGATGGGCGTTACAAGTTGGTATCAGAGCCAAAGTCTATGAGAAAATGGGTAAAATGTTTTCAAAGAAAAACCTAATACTTAAACTGAAAATGGGACCAAAGTAAGGATGCCAGTCTGCTAGCTCCACGCCAAGAGGTAAAGAATGAACAGCAACGAGCGGTATATGACATAAGACATGAATCTCATATTAATGTAATAGTAATAATGATGTAAAATAATGATGAACTGCGCCTGTATGCTATAGGACAGTAATTGAGATGCCTGTAAATAGTATGTACGTTATGAGCAAGTGTTAGAAGGGTAGAAGAATAGGTTTAGTGCCTATACATGTTACGTGCCCTATACGTGTTATAATGCCTTGTATGCTTTATGTGAACTAGACTAGGTTTGAATACTGATGGGACTCAGGAGGGGCACATTTAGAACGTGAATAGTAAACTTAGTAGTTAGTTACAACTGGCCACTGTCATTAGAAACTTACAGTACTTATCACGTCCTGAATTGCTCTAACTGATGAACGTAAGTATTTGAATCTTATAGGAAGTAAGAAATGACACCCAAGAGAGTAACTAGAAGTTCTGCCAAGGCTGTTAATGCTAAGGCCACCAATGCCCTTGAGGGAAAGCATGGGAGGAAGCCCACAAAGAAGAGTGTTGAGACCGATCCCGAGATCGAAGCTGAGGTCGCACCAACCCCCGGACTTGAATAGAATTTGAAGGATGCTGTTGCACATGAAGTGCACAAGGTCCTGACTAATGTTATGCCTTCGGTTCTGAAGGAAATGATGAAGGAAGTGAAGAAAGCTGAAGAGAAGAAACCCGCTAAGAGAAGTGTTGTGGGTGGTGACGAGGAAGATGAGTCTGAGGAGGTAGAAAGAGAGATCGAGTTGTCTGATGACTCAGATTTCGAGGATAATGGGAAGGGGTGCAATTATAGTACCTTTCAGAGGTGCAGGCCCCCTACTTTTGATGGGAAGAAAGGTTCGGCTGCCACCCTAGAATGGCTAAGTGAGATGGAGGATGTGATTGATATCAAGGAGTGTAGGGCTGATCAAGCTGTGAAATTTGCTGCTCACTCGTTTACTGGGGCTGCAATTTACTAGTGGACTACTGTGAAACAGTCCAAGGGGAGGAAGGCGATCAAGGAGATGGAGTGGGAGGACCTGAAGAAATTGATGGTCAAAAGGTTTTGCCCGCAGTATGAAGTCGATCGGGTTGAGAGAGAATTCCTGAATTTGTCAGTAGGAAGCATGAGCCACCTGGAGTACACCATGAAGTTCAATGAGATGGCACAGCTGGTGCCTTATTTGGTTGAAACTGAGCAAAGGAGAATCAAGTGTTATGTCCAAGGGCTGCCACCCAAAGTGCGCACGCACGTGAATGCCCACGGACCGGGTACTTTTGAGTCGGTTGTTGATCTAGCTGGGATTGTATACGACAACGTGGCTGCTGAAGAAGCGATGGATGCGAAACCTAAGCATTGGGATAATTCCCGAAATCAGTCAGGAAAGAGGTACCAAGATGATGGTAGGAAGTATGATAATAAGCGGGTCAAGGTTGAAGCAAGGCAGGCAGTGGTGCGAAATCAGAATGGGAATGACAATTGTGCAAAGTGTGGCAAACCCCACTTCGGGGAATGCAAATGGGGAACATGAGTTTGCTATAAGTGTGGAAAGCAGGGCCATCGTGCCATGGAGTGCAGAGGGGTTGTTAAGTGCGATAAATGTGGGAAGACGGGCCATGTGGCCAAGGATTGCTGGGCAGGAAAGGGAGGTGACAAGCCAAAAACTACTGATAGGGCTTTCACCATGACTAGGAAGGAAGCAAGGAAGGAGCCAGAGGTCGTTTCAGGTACGTTTCTCGTCAACAACATTTGTGCCTCTGTGTTATTTGATTCCGGTGCAAGTAGAAGTTTTGTATCTGCTTTATTTTATACGGCCTTAAAAGTTCCCTCTAGAAAAGTAGAACGGTCTTTTGATGTAGAAACAGCCGAGGGTAAATTCATTAGAGTCGATCAAATGATAGAAGGTTGCACCATTAATCTTTTAGGGCGTAGTTTCCCTACAGATTTATGCATTATGACCTTGGGTAGTTTCGACGTTATATTGGGGATAATTTGGTTGTCCAAGTTTGATGCCAACATAGGTTGTCGTGAAAGATTGGTTCGTTTGAAAGCTCCCGATGGAAACCCCGTAACTGTGTATGGCGACCAGGAAAGTAAGATTCCTCGTGTGATCTCAATGATGAAAGCAAGCCTACTAATTCAACAAGGTTGCAACTCGTTTCTAGCGTACGTTAAGAATGTAGAGGAGGGACTGAAGCAGTTGTCAGATGTGCCGATAGTTTGCAATTTCCCTGATGTGTTTCCCGAAGATTTGCCAGGAACGCCACCCGACAGAGAGATTGAATTTCAGATTGACCTAGTGCCAGGAGCACAGCCGGTGGCAAAATCACCATATCGTTTAGCCCCAAGTGAAATGAAGGAATTAATGACACAACTGAAGGAGTTGCTAGACAAGGGCTTTATCCGACCAAGCACTTCTCCCTGAGGAGCGCAAGTGTTGTTTGTTAAAAAGAAAGACGGAAGCATGAGGATGTGTATCGACTATAGGGAATTAAACAAGTTGACTGTGAAGAATCGTTACCCTTTGCCCAGGATAGACGACTTATTCGATCAGCTGCAAGGTGCAAGTTGGTTTTCAAAGATAGACCTTCGTTCCGGCTATCATCAGTTGAAGATTAGAGAGCAGGATATCCCACGGACAGCGTTCCGCACAAGATACGGACATTATGAGTTCTTGGTCATGTCCTTCGGACTGACTAACGCGCCAGCCGCATTTATGGATTTAATGAATCGGGTATGTAGACCAATGTTGGATAGGTCCGTGATTGTATTTATCGACGACATTTTAATTTACTCTAAGAACGAAGGCGACCATGCGTGTCATTTGAAGGAAGTATTAGAGTTGCTGCAGAAGGAGAAATTGTATGCTAAGTTCTCAAAGTGTGTCTTTTGGTTACGAGAAGTTCAGTTTTTGGGTCATGTCATAAACCACGAGGGAATCATGATCGACCCATCAAAGATTGAGGCAGTTATGAAGTGGGAAATTCCTAAGACGCCATCCGAAATCCGTAGTTTCTTGGGTTTGGCAGGTTATTATAGAAGGTTCATCCAAGATTTCTCAAGGATAGCCTCCCCGCTAACGAAGTTGACAAGAAAGAAGGTAGTATTTGATTGGGGAAAAGATCAGCAAGAAGCGTTTAATAAGTTTAGAAAAAGGTTAACCGAAGCCCCCGTACTAACGTTACCTGAAGGGAATGATGATCTTGTGGTATATTCCGATGCATCACGACAAGGCTTAGGATGCGTGCTCATGGAGCGAGGAAAAGTAATTGCATACGCATCGAGGCAGTTGAAGGAAAATGAGGTGAACTACCCGACCCATGATCTTGAGCTCGAGGCAGTTGTTTTCGCTTTGAAGATATAGAGACATTATTTGTATGGGACGAAGTGTACACTGTACACCGATCATAAGAGCTTGAAGTATTTCTTTGAACAGAAAGATCTAAATATGAGACAGAGAAGTTGGTTGGAGTTAATCAAGGATTACGATTGTGAGATTCATTACCATCCAGGAAAGGCCAACGTGGTGGGCGATGCTTTAAGTAGAAAGGAGAAACGTGAACCGATTCGGGTTAAAGCTTGCCAGCTGATTATTACACCCGGAGTTATGGAAGAGATTAGAAGGGCTCAGGTAGAGGCCCTAAAAGAAAATCAAATTAAGGCAGAAAGAATGGTTGGAAAAGGGATAGAATTGACCGAAAACACTTACGGTGTGAAGACGATTTATGGTAGAATATGGGTACCCCGGTTCGGGGAGATACGGAAGGGTATACTTGATGAAGCGCATAAGTCCCGATACTCAATCCATCCAGGAGGGACAAAGATGTATCAGGATTTGAAGAAGGATTATTGGTGGCCTGGTATGAAAAGAGATGTAGAAGCGTATGTAAGTAACTGCCTGACTTGCCTTCAAGTCAAGGCGGAACATCAAAAACCATATGGTAAGATACAGCCGTTGGAAATACCTGAGTGGAAGTGGGAGCACATCACCATGGATTTCATTACGAAACTACCACGAACTCCTAAAGGGTATGACGCTATATGGGTGATCGTAGATAGATTGACGAAGAGTGCTCACTTCCTACCAATCAAGGAGGCAATAAGTTCAGAGAGATTAGCCGAAGTATTTATCAAAGAGGTTGTGACAAGGCATGGGATGCCGGTGTCCATTGTGTCCGACAGAGACACTAGATTTACGTCAAAATTTTGGAAGAAATTTCATGAAGAGATGGGAGCGAAGCTCCATATTAGTTCAGCTTACCACCCACAGATCGACGGACAATCAGAAAGAACGATTCAGACGCTGGAAGATATGCTCAGAGCCTGCGTGCTCAAATTTGGTGGTAGTTGGGACAATCACCTGCCTTTGGCGGAATTCTCTTACAGTAACAGTTACCATGCTAGCATAAAGATACCACCGTATGAGATGTTGTATGGGAGGAGATGTAGGACTCCCATATGCTGGGGTGAGATTGGCCAGAAAGAACTCGGAAGTTTAGAAATAGTCGAGGCCAAGACGGAGAAATTAAAAAGGATCAAGGAGTGTACGAAGGCGGCTAAGGACAGACAAAAGTCTTATGCTGATAGAAGAAGGAAGGACATTGTGTTCCAAGTAGGGGATAGAGTCATTCTTAAAGTGTCCCCATGGAAGGGAGTAATTCGATTCAAAAGGAGAGGAAAGCTGAGCCCTAGGTATATCGGGCCGTTTAGAATTGTTGCTCGTGTGGGAGATGTTGCTTATCGATTGGATCTCCCTGAAGAGTTGAGTGGGATTCACCTTTCATGTGTCTCATTTGCGTAAATGTTTAGCCGATGAAAGTATGGCAGTGCCGTATGATGATCTGGAAATTGATGAGCGGCTGAACTACGTAGAACAGCCTGTAGCGATATTGGATGAAAAGGAAAAACATTTACGGAATAAAACCGTGAAACAAGTAAAAGTTCAATGGAGACATAGGAGAGGTTCGGATGTTACGTTGGAGTTAGAGAGCGAAATAAGAAAGAATCATCCCGCGTTATTTCGCGAATAGAAGGTTTCGGGAACGAAACCTATATAAGGAGGGGAGACTTGTAACACCCCGATTTTTATGGTAAGCTATCTTATGTGATTATATTTATATAGATGTGCATTTAAATGATTATGATTAAAATGATGTATGACGCTTATGATATATGCTATGAATCTATGATTATGATAAATGTGATGATTATGAAAAGTATAATGAAGAACGAAAATGATTATAAATGTACGAGAATGTAAAACGTGATGACTAATTACTTGGTAATTAGAAAAGGAAAGGATTAATGAAGAGGTTATGATGTAATTATGGGCCATTAAGGGTGAAAGAATGAATTAGGCCCAAAATGGTAAGTGGATTAGTTAAGAAATTTACCTAAAATAACCTAATTAACTAATTAAGGCCCAAAGCTCACCTAAAACCCTACCCCAAACATGGAAAACCCTACTATTTAATCACCATTTTCCAGCCACCATCCCCCACTTCACCATCACAACAACACACACACACTCAAACCCTAATCTTTGAAAGAAAACTAAGGCAAGAAAGAAGAAAACCAAGATCTTTTTGAATCAAAGGGTTGATTTGAAGTTTAAAGGTGTTAAAAAACAGGTAATCAAGGTAAAATCACCCCCTAAAACATGTTTTCATAACACAAAACGAATCTGGCCATTAATGGAGTTTTTTAGTTTTTCAAAAGTTTCAAAGAAATTAATAAAGGTTGCATTTTTATGGATAAAATCATGGAAAAAGCTTAGATTTAGTCATATAAATGATAAACTAAGGTTTTGGACGTAAAAAGTTTGAGATTTGGTTGAAAAACAAGGATTTTTGGTTGAAAACGAGCTGTAACAGCGTTATTGCGACACTAGTGTTCATCTTGCGACACTAGTGTTCATGTTGCGACACTATGATGACTTGATTTCTAGGCGTGTGTCGAGTGTGTTTGCGACAATAGTTTAAGTCCCAACGAAAGTTGAGCAAGAGCCTTACGACACTACAAGTGGGGGTGCTGCTGAAGCAGCATGCGACACTGTGGTTCGCCTTGCGACACTGCTTGCGAAACTAAGAAAGAAATGACGATTTTTCATAATAACTTAAATGCTGATCCTACACTAATACCACCACCGTAATCTTTGCCCAAACAAGCAAAGATCACCTAAGGACCCGGTGAGTTCTAGACCTCACTTTCGTTTCGTTTTAAATACTTTTTGAGGCTAACATGCATACCGATATACTTATATGATCACCCTACGGGTTGACTAAATGAATACTATACAATTGAATACGTGTTGACTAACTGAAGACTATACGATTGAATACGTGTTGACTAAATGAATACTATACGATTGAATACGTGTTGACTAAATTAAGACTATACGATTGAATACGTGTTGACTAAATGGAAGGAATGTATAGTAATGGTAGAAATAGAGACAATAATCCGGCTGGGGATTTATAATACCAGTGAAGAACTGATGTATCGGTAGACTCCATAAGAGTCGAAGAGCTAAGATCCGGCTGGGGGTTATATTACCAGTGAAGATATCATGTAAATACCGGTAGACTCCATGAGAGTCGAAGAGTTATGATCCGGCTGGGGAATTTAATGCCAGTGAAGAACAGTTATATCGGTAAACTCTGTAAGAGTTGTAGTTACGTATTAGATAATGATACTACATATGTGTAATTCAAGGAAGATATGAAGCGTACTAAATGACTTTACTTTTAATACTAGAACTCACTCAGCGTAGCTGACTTTTGTATGCATGTTAGATTGATGTGCAGGTTTGAAGATTTTAGAGAGCTGCTTGGCGAGGGCTAGAGACGGGTGGAAGACTGGCATTGAAGAAAATACTTTTGGAAATCAAAATTTATATGTTTGTAATGCTTTAAGTAGTTTCCAAGACAACTTAAGGATAATGTAATAATGTTTTAAACAAATATTCCGCTGCTTTTGAAATTTTATTTATTATATGGTTGTTTTTATGCTTATGAATGCCAACTGTGATGCTTGTCGAAAGATGGGCGTTACATATGCATTCCCCATGTTTATACAGTTTTCCAAAGTCCTCCAAAATTTCATACAAAAACTCATATACACAATTATCCAATTAGATCGTAAGTCATATATACAATCATCCACTTAGATCGTTGTAATGAAGATGCACTGCAAATATTAGGATTATGGTGACTTGGGCTATGGAAAAACTTGTCACATGAGTGATTAATGGTTATACAAATGTTTTATCCCTTTCATTTAAAAACCTGACTTTGATGGATGATTGTATACCTTGCATTCATTTGCACATAAATTATTTGCTTTTGTTATGATCAAGTTTGATGTAAATGTGTTTTAAAGTTTAAACGTCAAGCATATCGAAAGTTCACTAGGGTCTTGTCAAATGTCAATATAAAAGGTAGCAAAGTCTTTCTTTAGTCGTGCAAATTAATCGGAGCTTTGATTTTGAAAAATATTGTTAAATTCATTGGTTTTCAATTTGTAGGATAAAAGATTATGATTGTTAGATTTTAGTAACATAATGTTGATTCTTTTGGTGTTTTATGGTGCATTACAATTGCTCATGTTGTAGCAACAATGAGTATGTTAAAGGTTAGGTGTTCCTTACCCATATAATCAGTAGTGGTAAGTTAGATTTCGGTGTATTAGTTTCAAAATGAGATATTTTAAGATATTAACATTTTCAAACATAAGCAAAGAACTGTTTTACCCTTGATCATCAACTATATTAGAAAGAGTTCTGTTTTATTGTCTTAGTTTCTACATATTGTTCAACGAATTAGTAGGTGACTTTACTGTAAATTACCATAAATACCAATGCATGCATCTGCCCATATTACGAATCTAGAAATTTCTCATACTATGATTAGTGGTGATGGTTAGGCATTTTATATGCCAAGTATTGATTTCTTTTGCTATTTTACATTATACTAATCTAGAAGTCTGATTCCTATAACTTAGAAGACTGGAATAACTTAAAGTCGGAGTAATTACTTTGACCTTGACAGAATCATCTTAAAGGAAAGACTTATTGAGGTATATGATATGGAATTGATTTTTGATTAACCCCGCTTTTCTGTCATTTTTTCGAATCATTAGCTGAATGTTTTATTATACTTGTACCAAATACCCTATTATAACCTACTAATAATTTTGGTAGATAACAAAAATAATCTTAATGTTAATATAAATGTTTACAAAAATTAATATAACTATCAATGCATTGTGACATTAACTTCATTTTTATGATTATAATTAACATATCAGTTCCAAAAATATAAACATTACATATATTACATGATTGTGACACACACATATTTTGTTTGCAACTCATTCAATTTACTTTCCCAATCACATAGTTGTTAAAAGATTGAATATTTTTAAGTATGCAAAATATGCTATAAAGTTCTTAAATTTGGAAAGCTTTCAACACAAATTGAGCAATAGATAATATTATTTTTTTGTTAACGGTTTCTAATTTTTTTACATCCAATCCTGTTATTCTCTATAAATTATTTCCATAAATATAAAAAACGTTTTCAACTTGAATGCAATTTCATTTTTTTAAAAATTGTTTCCTAACTTATACAATTATTGCATTATCAATACCAAAATTAGATAAGTCCCTGTTATTTCCTATATAAATTATCATCCATTGTTAAGTTCTCTTCTATGAGTAACCAATATATGCATGTGGGTTGTTGATATGATTATAGTGTTCATGTTGTCAGTCTTTTAGATCTTATTCGTCTTAACTTGCATCAAGACAGTGAGTATTTGAAGTTTCTTTTTGCCAAATTCTATAAATTAATCGTATCCCACTTTAGTCGTTGGTCATACTAAATGGATTTAAATAGACTTCATTATTTAATCACTTACAATTTTTCAAGTGTGGCATGTCTATTTAAGTCTGACCATTCTGACCATCATGAGACAACAATTGAAACGAACATCTTTCTTTCATTTTTATGCTAAGATGGTTGTTTTCATTTGAAAATAACTTAAACCCATGATTTAAAGTTAAGCTAACACATTAAAACATGCAGATACTAAAGGATCTCTTAGTAATAGTTTATCAGAGTTGTATGTGCCAATGGGGTTAGTGGTTCATTGGTAACACACTTGTGTTGGAAACATTAGGTATTGGGTTCAAATCCTGCTATGGGCAGGTGTGATGTATTTCTACTTGAAAAATTACGGTATTGTTGTTCAAAAAAATTAAAGTGGTATGTTGTTTTTGATATCTCTGGTAGTATTGTGTTTTCTTTCTTTGTAGTACGTATTACCAACTCATGGGTTTGTTTGTCATGATCAATGCTTTGAAAACCGGACCAGACACTGAACTATTATTTTAATTTTAATGGTTGGACCTAGGGATGAGATTGGTACTGTACCGGTACCGAACCGGTACCGATACCGAAAATACCGATACCGAAAACATGGAAAAGTGGGTACCGGTACCGATACCGAATCTATCGGTACGGTACCGGTTCGGTACGGTACCGGTACGGTATAGGTACGGAACAAGTACTTTTAGGTAAATTTAAGGTATTGGTACCGAACCGGTACCGATACCGAAAATACCGATACCGAAAACATGTAAAAGTGGGTACCGATACCGGTACCGAATCTATCGGTACGGTACCGGTTCGGTACGGTACCGGTACGGTACGGGTATCAGTTCGGTATTTCAGTACCAAACGCTCATCCCTAGTTGGACCGGTCAAACCGCGGTCGGACCGGGGTTGGACCGAGGTAGGATAATTATATATTTATCAAAGCAATACCATAATATTTTCAATTTAGACACAACATAAATTCAATAATATTAAGTTATACCATATAAGTAATAATCCAAACAAGTTCTAACGCCAAGAATCACCAAAAAATCATAATTTAAACAAGTTTTAACGCCAAAATAAAACGAGCTTATCATTTTCATCACCTAAAAAATCAACATATTGACTTTCATTACAAAAAACACAAATATGAATAGATGTAAACATGAAATCCATGAAAATTAAAACATAAAAATATATATTTTATGACTCATCCGGTTCAATAGCGGTCCGGTTCATATGGTTCAAAGCGATTCAGAAACATCAATCAACTCGTGTCTAATTAAGCCGAGATTATTAAAAAGAACGGTCCGACCGCTGTCCGACCGGTCGGACCGGCCGGTTTAACAATACTGGTCATGATCTATATATTCCATTTGCATTCATTTTTTTATATTGTTAACAGTTTCTTAGGATGCAAAAAAAATGAAATGCTTGGCCTTTTTTTTTACACAATTGTGATTTGTTCACATGTTAGAAGATTCTCATTTGTAATTTGTTCATATGTTTTTCTTCTTTTCATATTTGTTAATTTTTTTTATTCTGGAAACTGTGTCCTTCCAAAACAATTGACTACAACGAATTCATTTATTACATTCAATTAGTAAAACAGTCGGTTCCTTTCTTAGTGTCAATTAATTTTCAGAAACTATACCCAAGTCATTTTCAAAAACGTTTTTGTTATGCTGATTCAGTTACATCGTAAGAATTTTCAAAATTATTTGAATTCTCATTTTGTATAAATCATCACAACTTCACCAACCACATCTCTCATGTTACATTTCATCTTCAACGTTTTTTTGCTAATTGATTTTCATATGTGATCAATTCATTTGAAACTTTAATTTCAGTTTCTTTTATTATCATCTATGTATTCTTTATATACCTGTCTGATTTGTTACATTTTGGTATAGATTCTTTATACACTCTTAATCTATCTAATAAATTAGAGTTTTTAGGGTAGAAATTTTGGGGGGAAACATAATTTATTTTATAAAGGAATGTTGAGAGTGAAAATTGAGTAGAAGAGTTAATAAAGACAAAATTTTATGATTAATAATAATTTATAAAATTATTTATAAATTTTTAAATATAATAGTTATAATTTTTTAAAAATATTTTTATTCAACCCGTGTGTAATACACGGGTGTTAAACCTAGTCTATCTAATAAATCAAGGTTTTAGGGGGCAAATTTGGGCGGGAAAAATAAGGGGAAAATTGGGGTGCAAAAATTTTAAAAACCAAAGTAATTTAGAAACAACGCAAAATTAATTTCTCTGCATTTTATAATAAATGATAGTTTGGTTGCAAAATCAATGCAATATTGAATAACTGAACATCGACGGGTGATTTTAAATCCCAACAGTTTTCAGTATTGATTTTTATTATAATAATTTTGATTTTTACATCGCATTTTCAATCGTGATTTCTTCATTTAGTGGATCATTTATTTTAGTCAGTCGTGTCTACACGGGTATTAAACCTAGTTTTAGATAAAGATGGTTAATCAACCAAATAGTTTACACAAATGTTATTTACTATGAAATATTTACAAATATGTAATTTATTCATATAACTGTACATTTTGATTAATTTGTTATATTTGGATTGTTTAAACGTTATTCATGGTTGCTTGGCATGTTTACTAATTACATGAATTTAGTTATCCAACCCGTGTAGTACACGGGTAATAACCTAGTGTGCTATATTAGGGATTAGCTCTTTTTTGTTTTTTTTTTTTTTTGGTAACTCACAAGTCAAAATTAACGGCCTTCATATTCATCATTGGGCTTGTATTTGAGTTTTACCACCTTTGCAAGACCATATTCTTCGTGAATGTGATTTGGACGGCTTAGATTCTGATTACGGGTGCGCGTTAGAACGCTTACAGACTTCTCTTCCCGATTTTGATATCAGCGGGTTCTCTAAAAAGGACACCGCCCCCCTAAAGCCCAACATGTTTTGGCGAGTGCTTTATTTAGTAGGATCAGTCAAAGTTTGGAAGTGAGGTTTGATTTATCACCCCGTCAAAAAGCAGTGGTTTCATGTCTCCAAGCTCCTCGGGCTCAAGATTTTTTGACTGTCATCCCCATTGAAGGACTAGGGCAACATATGTCGCCTTTGGAATACCGTGCTATCCTTAAGTATCGGTTAATGATTCCTTTGTTCCCGATTGATGAGCCTTGTCCCGTTTGCCGCAAGGTTTGTTTGGATGCTTTTGGTGATCATGCAGTCCATTGCAAGGAGTTACCCGGCTTCAAATACAGACACGATTTGGTTAGGGATGTCCTATGTGATATCCTTAAGCGAGCAGGGATTTCAGCTAAAAAGGAGGCCCCTGTGAACTTTTTGACAGATCCGCTTGAGGGTAGGTCTACCTTAAGGCCGGCTGATATTCTAGTGTTTGGTTGGAAAGGGGGAAAACATGCCTGTCTGGACCTTACAGGAGTGTCCCCCTTGGTTGCGCTCAGGGACACTGGATTTGTTGCTCGACAAGCGGCATCAAAGGCGGAATCATGCAAGATTGCTAAACATGAGAAAGCATGTTTGGAAAATCAACATGTTTTTATTCCATTAGCCTTTGATACGTTTGGTTTCCTAGCCACTGAGGCAGTGAACTTCTTGAATAGGGTTCAACGGGTCATTCATAGCAATGTTTCGACCCCTAAGGGCCAAGGTTTTGTCTTCAGTAGGCTAGGTTTTGCTATTCAAAAGGGGGTGGCGGCGCAACTTGTTGCCCGTCTACCTGCTACCTTATTGTAAATTCATTTGGTGTTTAATCTAAGCATCTTTATATACTCTTAATTAATCTTAAAAAAAAAAAAAAAAAAAAATTATGCTATCATCATTCTTCATAATCATATGAACTTTTTATGAATTGCAATTTGCAAATTATAACTTACCTAATGGAAGAAACAGTTAACAGCTTATTTAAAATTACATCTCATGAGTATACAAATTATTAATTTCACATTATTAAATACTAGTTTAGTGTCCGTACTACGCTCGGGAACACAATTCAAGTGATACTTTTAAGGATGTTTATGAATGTTCCATTCAGTTTTGAGACAAAACCGTAGTAAAACGGAACACATGATATATTTTTAAAAATTAGATTTTTAGTATAGCAATATTATACTCAAATTAAAGAGAATAAAGAGCTCAGTTTTATGGTGTAGTTTATTTTTTTAAAATAATCGTATAAAAATGTTACGTATATTTATAAAACACAGAGGTCTTTAATTGTATGTTATTATTAACTTTATCCATAAGTTTTATTTTAAACCTTATCAAATATAAACCGACTCACGTACACCGCTTGTAGTAAAGGGTTAAAAATATAAATACTCTTAAATTTTTCAGAATTCTCCAAAATATTAGGGGACCAAAAATGTAATTAGTTTTATTATAATAAATAGTATATACATATTTTAAATAAAAAAATTATTATTGTGAGATAAACTCTCAAATAATGCCACATAAGCTAAAAGTTATGAAAAAATGTCATATATGCTTTTTTTTGTTTTCCTATATTATATAAGGATAACATCACGTTTTTTTTATTAAACAATATTTTGAATTAGTTTCTTTTATTTTTTTCTTTCCATGAAACAGTATTAAAAAAATTTATAATAATATATTTGAGCTCATTATCTCTTAAAAATATAAAATATAAATTTGAACCAGTTAGGAGTAGAAATCGAGTAAAAATGTCAAAAAATATACACAAGATCTTTATAAAAATATAGTTAATTTAGACCGCATCATATACCAACCTGGAAATTTCAAGAACCTCTTATAGAAATTCAAAAAAGAAACCATTGACCATCATTTAACCACACCTTCATATCCATTAACCTAGACACCAATTCGCTTGACCCATCCTTATACTTACCACGCCATGGAAAAAGTTTGATCTTCATCCACTTTAATGGCAGGTTTAATTTAGGACCTTTGATAGAGTAAAATTTAGGTTTTTTATTTTGGGATTTTTACATATATCCCTTACTAAGACCCTTAATACCCAACCATTAAAATCAAGGGTTATTGGATTTAATCACCTCCAACTATTGGTTATTGGCCGCTGTCACCCCCAAGTATCACTTTGGCCAATATAACTCCAAACTAAATACTTTGGTGTGTGTATCACCAAAAGTTAAAAAAAATTAACCAAAAATTAACCAAAAGTGATTTGAATTGGTTAACTTTTGGTGATACGGTGTCCGTAACACCAAAAGCTAACCAAAAAATAATCAAAAGTTAACCAAAAGTGACTTGAATTGGTTGAATTTTGGTGATACGGACACCAAAGTGTTTAGTTGGGAGTTATATTGGCCAAAGTGATACTTGAGGGTGACAGCGGCCAATAGCCAATAGTTGAAGGTGATTAAATCCAATAACCCTAAAATCAATTACATATTTCCCCTATTCTTAAAAATTTACCTATTTACCCTTTACAAAATAAAATTAAAATTTGTATGAGAAGATAGAGGCTCATAACACTTAGTTGTTCCTAAACAACACCTTGTTTCTCTATAAGTTTTGCATAGTCTCACCATCGTCGTGGGTGTACTCGTTGTCGTCTGAGGGCGACGGTGGTTCCCGACGGGGATGATGATCAAGGTGGACATGGCAACAATGATGGTGCCTTTGGTGTTTGTCAGTGGTGAAATGCATGGGAATCTAATTGCGGTCGGAATATATGATGGAAGTGGTATAGCGGAGACGGAGGTAAACTAATCCATGGCGTTTGCAGCAAGGTGGTTTGATTCGAGATGGCACTTGGTGGAGACGCGAGAAGTTGCCGGTGGTCTGATTGCCATGGTAGTTGGACGTCGATTCCACATCGTCGTTGGATGGTGGTGGTTAATCGGTGGCCAATTGTTTAGTCCAAATAAACAAATGACAACTTCAAATTGATGGTGATTGTTAAACAGTGACCTTTTGTGTGATCGATTCAATTTAGAAACACATGGATTGATCAGAAGAATGAAATTCGAGGTAATTGAGAGATATATAATTCATGGTGAAGAAATATGTAAATGCTTATTTACAATAAGTTTAATAAGGGTAAAATAGTAATTTAGTAAATTAATTTTATTAAAATTGATAAATATGTAATATATGTAACTTATAAAGGGAAAATATGTAATTGATTTTAAGGGTCGAGTAAATATGTAATAAATGAGTTTAGGAAGGGGATATATGTAAATGCTCATTTTATTGTTTCCTATCATCAAGAATTTGATCTAACACTTATCCTTGACGAGTAAAATGTCATTTTTGACCATAAATATTGGCAACTTTTTTTCATTTTAATCCAAAATAATTTTCCGCTTATGAGTTGACCGCTGACTTTTGAAATATTTTGCCACTTTCATCAATTTGTATTAAGTTATTAACCCTACTAATTTGGATGTTAAATGGCCATTACATGCACCCCCATTATTAGGGTCCCCTCTCAACCAATGCCTCTGACCTAACTTCGCTTAACCGAACTCCTTTCGGCCATAATAAATAAACATACATACCTAGTAAATCTAGCTCATTGCAACACTATAGACAGAGTCCGCGGAAGGTGAAAAGGGGGCCAGTCTTTCATCTACTGGATGGAGAAATTTCTCCCCTTGAAACCCCATGCTCTATTTTTAAACATGTTATGATAAAAAACAATAAATAAATAATATATGTATCTGTTGGCATATTAAGAAAAAAACATAGTTCAGATAAAGCACACTATGGTAGCATATAATAAGCAGTGACGACTCTAAAAAACAGTTCATGGAGGGTCGGAAACTTTTTAAGAATTGGTTGGTTATCGCTATGTAATAAGTTTTTTCGGCCTGAATCATGTCGGACCAGGTCGAATCTAGTTTAATGTCAAAAAAATCCTTTAAAACAGTTTCTAAATTCTTGCACTTGCCTAATTATATACTCACTAATCAACCATTGTATTGATAGCCATTAGCCAATAAAAAAGACTTTGCTTTTAATAGTACCACTATTTAATAGTACCACTATTGGGAGATCATAAGTTCAAATGCATGTGTACATATTTATGATATTTATGATAGTTTGCTGTTCTAAAAAATTTATACTCATTAATCAAGTAATCTAAATTTTAACAATTTTAAATACATTGAAAATATAAACTTCAATATTATTAATATACTTTAGACTATATGTATGGAAAATGCCTTATGGGGCATTAACCGTCATGCGGATAGTGAATAGGCAAAATGACATTATATTAAAAAGTGACGTAGGGAGATAACGCTCCTTTATCATTACTAACAGAGAGAAGTGGGAGAAAGAGTGTCAGAAAAGTGAAGAAAAAAAAGGGGCATAGACATTTAATAGAAACGCTCATGCCCATAACGCGTTTTTATGAAAACGCCTATAACGCTCCATAACGCCCCCGGTAATACTAAGGTCATCTAAACATCGAATAGAGAGAGGTTATTTAAAATTAAAATCAAACTAAAGGTTTAATTTGTATTTTTTGTTTTAACTAAAAGGGTTAATACGCAAATTTCCTTTCATCATTAATTACATTACCGGATTACCCAATAAAAGTGTCATTTTATTTTATACAACGCCTTTTATTTTTCACAAAACTTAAAAAGATCTTCTTCTCTCTTTATCACTTTTTTCTTTCTTCTTCACAAAACTTAAAAACAATCTCTCACTTTTATTTTTCTTCGTTATGACATAAAAATCTTGCTTTTTTATCCGGTTTTAAAGACTTAAGATGGGCGATTGCCAAATTCTATGTGAGACGCTCAGGATATTAACATATGTATATTACTAAAAAAACTCATGGAAACGGCTACACCCCCAACCCATCACACAGGTCCCGTCCGCCCATGACCATATATAAAATGATCCTAACAATTGGTACTATAAAATGAAAAGAAAGAATACACTTACATAGCATATAATTGGGTAATATACTATTTGGCCGCATGCAATGAGATAACATGAAATGAATACCATATAATAAGATAAACAAACAATATGACAACCTACAAAGAAAAATCACGTAAAGTGACGTAGAGAACATCATAACATTCTTAGAAAAAACACAGGTAAAAATATTACATTAGTTTACAAGTTTTTATTGAGCCATGGTACATACGTTATTCTTCAACCTACAAGTTTTTATTGAGCCTAGTTCATTTTCTGAATGAATGTTTTACCAAGCCGGGTAAATGTGTCTTTATAAAGTAGCTTTCCCAGTCAATGGACTTTGTATTGAAGCAAAACATCTTCATCTCATCATCATCTTTGAATGTTTCTTTGATTATGTCATGCAAGTTGTTGAGGTTAGCATCATCAAAGCTACAAGTTATGAAATATATATATATATATATATATATATATGATTAATAAAAAAGAGTAACTAAATAAGCAATGCAAAATGACAAATAAATTTTCTTACATCATATCGATGAGAACGTATGGTTTGAAAAGATCTGCTAGTCGGAGTATCGTTTTGATCTTTCGGTCAACATCGAAATGCCATGCCTTAAAAGCTCTAAAAAGTATCATGTTTGCATATTCAACAACCTTGAAACAAATAAGAAGAATGTTAACAACGGTTTAAATTCATCTAAGACTTAATAGTGAAGAGAATTAAACACCTTTAGTGGGATAATGTATCTGATGGCCATATGTCTATGGAAGCTAGCAATTGAACTTAACATCCTAATTTTATTGCTTGCTCTGATGGGGTTTCCGTCTCGACTCATTAATGGATACTTAGCAAAGTAATCGCATAGGTAATTGACAAAGCTAGATATTCGTAGTGGGTTTGACTTGGATGATCCAACATTATAAATGATCCTTGAGTATGGTTTTTTAAAATGAACAACTATCGCTATGAGCATAGCGTTAATCACCATGTCTACTGGAACCTATCCGCGATAAAATGTAAGATGGGTTGTTATGCAAAACTTAAAAATGGTTACTTAAATCAGGATAACATTGTTATGTGTTTTGTTTCATGAACACTATCACAAGTGACTTACCAAGTCAAGTACTTTCGAAGGATCTCCAAGAAACGTTGAAGTCCTACCTCTACCATATGCCACAGTGAAGCTATCTATGGATCTGAAAAAACATTAGTTGATTTTAATGTTCATGTTCATGTTCATGTAAAACCTCTCTATATCATACGATAAAGGAAAGATTTGCTTGTTTTGTTTATGTAAAGATTAATAACGTTAAACGTTAGCTAAATAGAATGGCATTTAAATTACTTGACGCCTTCGGTCCATCCAGGAAAGGGTTCTTTATAGGTACTAGTGACGATAGTTGGTCGTAGGACAACTAGTGGCAGATCTTGTCTGAGTCCCTCAAAAACTAGCATTTCCCCCATCGCCTTCGTAAATACGTAAGTATTTGGCCATCCATGTATTTGTGCCCTATGAACAACGAATCAAAACACACATTCATGATATTCATTCGCCAATCATATAAAGTATATATCACAATACCATAAAATGAATTATTGAGATTGAAGAGAAACCTTTGAATACCCAAATCCTTCATCGTAGTTGAAATGGCTTCTTCGTTAGCTTTCTCAAAGGCAAGTTGTGTATGTCTTTCATGTATCATCTTCTTCTCCTCTTTGATGTTGAGATCATTTCTACCATTAAGCGTCTCGCCCATTTTAAATGGAGTTTCTAGTATGATTCCAGACTTTTCACCAGACACATAAGCTGAAATATTTGCAACTTTCCATTTAACAAAAATCGATCGAATCACTAATAGAAGCTAATGATCAATCACTAACTCCCAAGTATACATACGTACCCGTGGATACAAGAAGAAGTAGTTTTATTTTACTGCATTCATTGACAAAGCTGGAAACATGCTTTACTCCAAGTGTGTTAATTGCAAATGCTACATCATATCTACAGTCACATCCAAGTTACATAAAGAACAAAGTTGTATAGTAGCGTTCCAGAGTTCGGTCACAAAGTTATGCATCTACATATAACAAAGTGATGGATGTAAGGGATACCTTTCGTCAAACTTTGTAGTGGCAGCAGAGTTAACAACAACATCAATTTGTGTTCGCATCTCGTTTAACAAATCAACGTTTGTCACTCCTAAATTTTCCAATGCCATATCGCCAGCCACAGGTGTTACCTTTTCAGATATGAATGTATGTAAATTTGTACCATGTTTCTGTTTTAGGATGTTAAATAGGTCTTTCCCAATGACCTATATATATATATATATATACATATGGTTATATAAAGAGATATGATGTTGCACCAACTATCACATGATTTATTACATATGTGTAGAAAAATTTTACATGATCACGAACCTCTGTGTGAAACCGATGCAAAGCGGAGTTTGGATCTGAAGCTCGTATAAGTACATAGAGTTTTTTTATATTTGGTTGCACCCTTAGTATCTTCTCAACAAAAACTAAAGGACAGTGTATATGAATCAAAGTTATGACCAATTTCTATTGTTGGAGTTGGGGATATATATTAATCAAAATATGCTTACCTTTACCCAAAAATCCTGTAACACCAGTGACCAAAATAGTTTTATTTTCAAGGTGGTCGATAATACTTGTCATTTTAATGAATGATAAGCAGATTATACACTAAAATGATCTTTATAAGTGTAATGGTTGGATGGTTGGTTCGAAAATAAACAAATATATATATGGCACAAACTCATATAACCATTAATGCGAATTCATGGATCATTAATGGTCCAGCATTCTGTTTTTTTTCTGTTTGTTTTTAATGTTATACTTCAATGCCAAATGATGTGAAGTCTTTTGTGAGCCATTCTGACATTAGATTATGTGTATTGGGGGATTTATGTGACATGTGAAAATCATGTTATTAAGGGGCTTTTTTTCAAATGATGTGTAATTAAAATAGGCCAAAAAGCCCCTTCAATCTCATCATTATTTAATTTAATATAAATTTTAAATATTAAAAATAAAAAAAACAAACATTTGACTACAAATAAAAAAACAATACATCTATCTAATAAATCAAGGTTTTAAGGGGAGCACCAAGGTTCTTTTTGAGGGAAATAATGAGAATGAAAAATTTGTTGAAGCACACCAAAATACCTCTCTATATAGTTTCTTGATTACTCATGAACCTTCTTAAAGTATGCCATTTTTTCATTAATTGGATCTCTATACGTGACTGCAAATATCGGATATATCCCATCACCCAAATAATATCCATGCGGTTGGTAGTTCCCATTAGAATAAAAGTGTGTCTGATGATACGACATCCTCGATGATACCAGACTCTTCTAAAACATTAAGGTAATTGTTGGATCCAGCGGTACCAAAATGAGCATGTCATATTCAAAGATCATATAACGCTACGACTTGAAGAATGAGAGTTGGTACCTTTTGCTCACCTCGAGTGTGTTGGCCTCGCAATGCAATTGGACAGTTAAATCATTGCCAATGCATGAATTCATTTTATCGTTCATGTGAATTCATGGATCATTAATGTTTCGGCATTCAGTTTTTTATATGCCTGTGTTTTTAATATTATACTTCAATGCCAAATGATGTAAAGTCTTTTGTGAGGCATTGTGACATTAGACCACATATAGTGGACAAAGCCTTTTAATGGACTTTATGTGACATGTGAAGATCATGTCATCAAGGGACTTTTTATTCAAATGGTGTCTAGGGGGAAGAGCCCAAAAAACCCTCCAATCATCATCTCATCACTATTTCATTAAATATAAATTTTAAATATTAGAAATTATAAAAACAAACATTTCACTACAAATAAAAAAAACAATACATCTATAGAATAAATCAAGGTTTTAAGGGGGCCCCAAGGTTCTTTTTGGGAGAAATTATGGGAAGGAAAAATAAAGTTGAAAAATTAAGGGGGTCACCTTTTGGTTTCTGAATGAGGTTCAACTAGAAAGTCTAAGAAGGAATTTGGATCATTATATCTAATATTAAATGAAGATCAATGGTTATAAACACAAAGTGACATAACGGTAAGCAGTTAAAACTTTAAATGGTAGGCCAATGGTATATTAGTCTTTGCCTCATTTTCAAATTCCACTCCCTTTTTTAAACGTTTATAACTTTTACATACGAAAATATATTAATAAAAATTACACCAAAAAACGAGCGTTTTTTTTATCTTCAAAACGCATATAGTGTTGATGTATAAAAAGCAAATTTTTGTTTTGAAGTTTAAGCTCATTGTGTTATATTCGTCAGGTCATTATGTTATATTCGTCAGCTCATTGTGTTATATTCGTCATGTCATTGTGTTATATTTTTCAGGTCATTGTGTTATATATTTCAGGTCATCGTGTTATATTCGTCAGGTCATTGTGTTATATTCGTGATGTGGTCTAAAATATGCATATTATTCATAAATATTCTCAGTAGTTTTGGGTTACTTTTGGTTGATTTCTACGCCTAAATGATTCATATTTAAATTTGATGATTTTAAGAAATCGTGAGTAAGAATTCATGTAGCTTTTAAATTATCTTTAAACTATTAATACATTATTGCATTGTGAATTTCTTCTTGTGCAGCTCACGTGTGAAAGGAATTGAAAGTGAAGACCATAAAAACTTATTTGTTAAAGATCAATAATGCAACTCATAAAAAAAAGCATGAAGGCCCGGAAGTGAAAATAACAAACAAAAGGGGCGGCCCAAATTCTAATGGAAGGAGTCAACGTAACCTATGTGGCTATTATTTAAATAAGGATGTTACGGCAATTAGAGGGGGATTTTTTTTACGAACGGCAATTTTGTGCGTGACGGCAAACTTTGAACGGCAGAAAGCGGAGAACTTGACGGCAGGCTTGGAGTTGAAGGCAAGATTTTTGGAGTAAAGGATTGTTATTCGTAAAGAGTGTTCGTAACACAACACAGGTTGATACGGTATCATTCGGTCTCGTTTGTTTTCGTTTTGTTACAAATTATGACTATGTTTGATATTATTTTTGTGATGCTTTTGACGAATATGTTTGGCTAAACTTTTAATAGTACCTAGGCATATGGATGAATATTAATGTTTTTTAACTACTTTTGGTTTATTTTATAACTAATGGAATGGATGATCATTGCAAAGTTAATCTAAATATTGTCTTTGAATGTGCCGTGCGTACTAGTTATAATATATATGTGGTTTGCCATGTTTCTCTTGTGATTTTAATTATTGACTTTGTGTTTTTGGTTAAAATTGCATGCTAGATTTAGACTTAGTGTTTGAATCATTATGTGGGTTGATCTAGGAATAGTCACCTATGAGATAGGCTTGATTTCATATGTATAAATTAGTATTCTAACCGACCTAGAGACCGGAAGGAGATAGGTTGTAGATTTCATCTAGTTGCTAGTTTGGTTAGGTTAGGATCACACGAGAGTGGATTTTGCCTAAATAGTCTAGTCACTTGTGATTTCTTGTCTTAGATCATATTAGATTAATTGATCCCTTTATCTTATTGAGTTGATAGAACCAACTATTAGGGTAATGGACTAGTGAGACCGGAAGGAGATCTAGTTTAGGGTCCATTAGTCATCCAAGTGTGGTTTTTGCCATTCCTTAACACCGTAAGTTTCAAATAATTATTTTAGGACATTTAGCATACATTTAAGACCTATAGCAGGCAGTGTAGCGTTGGGTTGTTCTTGGTAGTTATATTTTTAGATCCGGTGCCATTAGTTGTATGAAACCAATAGTAGTCGAGTCGTTAATAGGATTCCCGCCTAGGTAGTTGCTTTCTCTATCTTGACAGTTCTCGAATCAGTTTAGTTTGTCTTCTTAATTTAAGTCGTTTCTAGTTTTCTTTTATTAGTTTTAATTAAAGTAATTTTTAGTTTTACTAGTTTTAATTAATTTAGATAACTTTTAATATTTAGTTCGTATTTATTTTCATAGTTTAAATAATTAGAAATAAACAAGGTTTCATCGGTTAGGAGTCGATAACGATTTATTATTGAGGGCCGCCAAACAAGTCTCTTGGGTACGATACTCGGACTTACTTAGCTTGACTACACACGACCGGTACACTTGCCGCTTGTGTGAGTTTTGTTGGGTTTTCCATTTTAATTAAAACCTGAGTTTTGTGAACGACATTAATTTAATATATATAATCACACACATCAAGTTTTTGGCGCCGTTGCCGGGGACTTATTTTGGCGACTTCGAGAACGATCCGAGTCGGGGCTCTAACCACTTTCGTTTTACTATTATTTTGTAATTTAGTTTTTCTTTTATTTACTTTTTAGGGGTATTTTTGTGTTTGTTAGCTATTTATTTTCTTTCGTCTTAGATTAGTTGATATTTTTTTAGTTTAGTTTTGTTCTTTTTACTTGGGTTTTCTATCAGGTGCACGTGATCGTTTCTCTTTGAGTTGTTTTTGCAGTTTTTCTCATGGACAGCTACTATGAGGATGACTACATAGACAATACTTATAATTATGGGAATCAACGTACAAGATTTTGGTGCAAGATCTGTGGAGGACCTCATGACACGTATTGTTGCTACTACTCACAGGGGTATCCCACTGGTTATGATAATCCTTATCCGGATTCTCAACCACATGAGAGTTCACCATCTGGACCTGATCAATACACAAATGTTATGGAGATGATGCAAAAATATCTTGATCGAAACAAGGAAAGAGCCGAGGAACACGCACTTGAACTGGTGCAACAAGTGAAGGAAGCCGAGGAACGTAAAATTCAAATCAAGGAATCTGAGGAACTACTTCTTAGGACAGAAGAACTAAGCGTTAAGGTCGCCCAACTTCGCGCCAACTTTAAACGAGAAGGTATTTCTTGTGGCACAAGCATCTACAATGATTTGTTTGAGCAATCCATAGAATTGGAGACGATAACGGACGGAGTGCAAGACCATATCCAAGAGAGTTCAAGACAAGTCCCACCTCCAGGTAAGTATTCTGACCCTAATGATATCCTTGATTGTTCATTTAAATTTATGATCAATCATGAGGTTCCTAGTTATTTTTTACACTTGTCTTGTGAGAGTGATACGATGCAGGGATCAATACTCAAGGATGCTTACACGGATAATAAAAAGAGGGGGAGTTTGTTCCAAATATGGAGGATGAGTTTGATGAAGATTTACTGGGTATATCGATCATAGGAGAAAAGGAAGTACTGTTTGACCCAGTTGGTGATCTGGATTATTTACAAACCTTATTGTATGAAGAGCCAATTGAGGAAATCAGAGAAGAACTGCACCATGAGATAGAGGATAAATTTATGATGACATCAAAGATAGTTGACCCATCACTTTCGAGTCATGATAGCCGACCTGTGGGAGATAGTGATAGTGGATCACCACCCCAATCAAAGACACCACATGAGGGGACAAGTGAAGATATGAATAAACATGTGGTGAACATGAAGCGTTGGTCTTTTAGGGAGCGTAAAGTTCCACCATATTGTAGAAACGCCCATGGCAAACAATACATGCACCATATCAAATCTGGTCCAGGGAGATTTAAAGCTTGGTGGCCTGACTCGAGTAAATATTTTAGAGATTTGGTGAGTTCTTCCGTTGGATTTTTCTCAACCAACGGAAGGCGGAAGAAAGTAACTAGAACTAGTGGGAAACGAATAAAGGACAAGCCTCCTGATTGAGATTACAGGTGGGGCCGAGTCTAGCCGAGGACTCGAAAAACCAAGCGCTCTCGGGAGGCAACCCGTAATATGTAAAGTTTGTAAGTTTAGTTTCTATCTTGTGTTTGATTTTATTTTATTTATTTTTTTTATTTAATTTTTATTTTCATTTTATTTTAGTTGTGTCGAGTCAGTTTTATGCTTGGGTATCTTATTTTTGTTTCTGCAGGTTTAAATTATTCTCACCCGTACTCAATCTCCATTCGGGTGAGTGTGCATTTGTGAAGATGAAGGAGCTCGGAAGTGTCGGTGGCAAGGTTGACCGCGACCGAAATGCTATACGGTCAACACTTGAATATTGGAACGAAGACTTGGAGCTTACGCGTTTCGCAATACCAGCTAAGTCTTTTCCAATTCACCTCTCTTATATTTTATTTCTGCATTCTTAGCTTTGTTTTTAGTGTTTTTCCATTTCTACATTAGGGACAATGTAGAACTTAAGTGTGGGGATGGGAAATGGTCATTTTTGAGTTGTAGTTGTCTGTTTTGAGTCAATATAGAGTCTAAAAAATCCAAAAAAAATTCAAAAAAAAAAAAATCTTTTGTTTTGTGTCTCTCAACCTTTATGAATGAAAGGGCAGTAACGTTGTGGCATTATAAAACCTAATTTAAGTGATTTTTAGTGGGAAACATACTATTCTTGAAGTGGAATAAAAAGTTGAATCATACTCAAGCCTTTTAGCTAGTGTGATACAAAATGAAGTTGCTTTAAAAAAAAGGTGGTTTATGGTAAACTTTAATTTTCACACTTCTAGTTTTAGTGGTTAACATTCCATGGCATATGATTTTATAATCTTAAATCTTGTATTGATGGGATGTTTCGGGATTCGGAGACCATGGGTCTTTATGTGGTCTATCATCTGGTATTTTTACTTCTAAAAAAGAGGTATAAATATTCAAATAAAAGCTCAAAGAGCAAAACCCGCAGTTAAGCTGCCGTTATAAGTCAATAAATTTGATCACAATGTGCTTAAAAGTACAAATTCACTACTGACTTGATCAAACCACCTGTTAGTCATATGGGGTCCCCTTGCTCGCGTCCTAATACCAATAAGAAACGGACCACAAGGGACACGCCATATGTAAGCCCACAGATGAAGTCGTGCATAATCACGTATGGTGATGAATTTCGGGATATTGCTTGATAACGGGGGTATGTCACGTAATGGGGAACATTAGCTAGGAGTAAATTGGAAATTGAATTTATTTGATGCCACTTGTGAAATGAATAATAATAAGCAATGTTGTTGAAATTGCTTGATTGTTTTTTGTGCTTTAAAATGTTTTTAATCATTTAGTTATAAGGTTTAAGTCAAGTTGGGGTGACTCAACCCAATAAAACCATTGAAAGCTTATAATAACTATGAATCCCACTCTAATTAAAAATCGCTAAAGTTTTAGTCATGGGTGCTTGTTTGAGTAAGGATTAAAGGTTTGAGTTGTAATTGTATAGTTTTTGTTTTTGGTTTTAGAGTTTTCGAGTCATGAATCCCTGAGATAGTTTATGCTTTTTTAGGGACGAAAAAGGTTTAAGTGTGGGGATATTTGATGTGGTCTAAAATATGCATATTATTTATAAATATTCTCAGTAATTTTGGGTTACTTTTGGTTGATTTCTACGCCTAAATGATTCATATTTAAATTTGATGATTTTAAGAAATCGTGAGTAAGAATTCATGTAGCTTTTAAATTATCTTTAAACTATTAATACATTATTGCATTGTGAATTTCTTCTTGTGCAGCTCACGTGTGAAAGGAATTGAAAGTGAAGACCATAAAAACTTATTTGTTGAAGATCAATAATGCAACTCATAAAAAAAAGCATGAAGGCCCGGAAGTGAAAATAACAAACAAAAGGGGCGGCCCAAATTCTAATGGAAGGAGTCAACGTAACCTATGTGGCTATTATTTAAATAAGGATGTTACGGCAATTAGAGGGGGATTTTTTTTACGAACGGCAATTTTGTGCGTGACGGCAAACTTTGAACGGCAGAAAGCGGAGAACTTGACGGCAGGCTTGGAGTTGAAGGCAAGATTTTTGGAGTAAAGGATTGTTATTCGTAAAGAGTGTTCGTAACACAACACAGGTTGATACGGTATCATTCGGTCTCGTTTGTTTTCGTTTTGTTACAAATTATGACTATGTTTGATATTATTTTTGTGATGCTTTTGACGAATATGTTTGGCTAAACTTTTAATAGTACCTAGGCATATGGATGAATATTAATGTTTTTTAATTACTTTTGGTTTATTTTATAACTAATGGAATGGATGATCATTGCAAAGTTAATCTAAATATTGTCTTTGAATGTGCCGTGCGTACTAGTTATAATATATATGTGGTTTGCCATGTTTCTCTTGTGATTTTAATTATTGACTTTGTGTTTTTGGTTAAAATTGCATGCTAGATTTAGACTTAGTGTTTGAATCATTATGTGGGTTGATCTAGGAATAGTCACCTATGAGATAGGCTTGATTTCATATGTATAAATTAGTATTCTAACCGACCTAGAGACCGGAAGGAGATAGGTTGTAGATTTCATCTAGTTGCTAGTTTGGTTAGGTTAGGATCACACGAGAGTGGATTTTGCCTAAGTAGTCTAGTCACTTGTGATTTCTTGTCTTAGATCATATTAGATTAATTGATCCCTTTATCTTATTGAGTTGATAGAACCAACTATTAGGGTAATGGACTAGTGAGACCGGAAGGAGATCTAGTTTAGGGTCCATTAGTCATCCAAGTGTGGTTTTTGCCATTCCTTAACACCGTAAGTTTCAAATAATTATTTTAGGACATTTAGCATACATTTAAGACCTATAGCAGGCAGTGTAGCGTTGGGTTGTTCTTGGTAGTTATATTTTTAGATCCGGTGCCATTAGTTGTATGAAACCAATAGTAGTCGAGTCGTTAATAGGATTCCCGCCTAGGTAGTTGCTTTCTCTATCTTGACAGTTCTCGAATCAGTTTAGTTTGTCTTCTTAATTTAAGTCGTTTCTAGTTTTCTTTTATTAGTTTTAATTAAAGTAATTTTTAGTTTTACTAGTTTTAATTAATTTAGATAACTTTTAATATTTAGTTCGTATTTATTTTCATAGTTTAAATAATTAGAAATAAACAAGGTTTCATCGGTTAGGAGTCGATAACGATTTATTATTGAGGGCCGCCAAACAAGTCTCTTGGGTACGATACTCGGACTTACTTAGCTTGACTACACACGACCGGTACACTTGCCGCTTGTGTGAGTTTTGTTGGGTTTTCCATTTTAATTAAAACCTGAGTTTTGTGAACGACATTAATTTAATATATATAATCACACACATCAAGTTTTTGGCGCCGTTGCCGGGGACTTATTTTGGCGACTTCGAGAACGATCCGAGTCGGGGCTCTAACCACTTTCGTTTTACTATTATTTTGTAATTTAGTTTTTCTTTTATTTACTTTTTAGGGGTATTTTTGTGTTTGTTAGCTATTTATTTTCTTTCGTCTTAGATTAGTTGATATTTTTTTAGTTTAGTTTTGTTCTTTTTACTTGGGTTTTCTATCAGGTGCACGTGATCGTTTCTCTTTGAGTTGTTTTTGCAGTTTTTCTCATGGACAGCTACTATGAGGATGACTACATAGACAATACTTATAATTATGGGAATCAACGTACAAGATTTTGGTGCAAGATCTGTGGAGGACCTCATGACACGTATTGTTGCTACTACTCACAGGGGTATCCCACTGGTTATGATAATCCTTATCCGGATTCTCAACCACATGAGAGTTCACCATCTGGACCTGATCAATACACAAATGTTATGGAGATGATGCAAAAATATCTTGATCGAAACAAGGAAAGAGCCGAGGAACACGCACTTGAACTGGTGCAACAAGTGAAGGAAGCCGAGGAACGTAAAATTAAAATCAAGGAATCTGAGGAACTACTTCTTAGGACAGAAGAACTAAGCGTTAAGGTCGCCCAACTTCGCGCCAACTTTAAACGAGAAGGTATTTCTTGTGGCACAAGCATCTACAATGATTTGTTTGAGCAATCCATAGAATTGGAGACGATAATGGACGGAGTGCAAGACCATATCCAAGAGAGTTCAAGACAAGTCCCACCTCCAGGTAAGTATTCTGACCCTAATGATATCCTTGATTGTTCATTTAAATTTATGATCAATCATGAGGTTCCTAGTTATTTTTTACACTTGTCTTGTGAGAGTGATACGATGCAGGGATCAATACTCAAGGATGCTTACACGGATAATAAAAAGAGGGGGGAGTTTGTTCCAAATATGGAGGATGAGTTTGATGAAGATTTACTGGGTATATCGATCATAGGAGAAAAGGAAGTACTGTTTGACCCAGTTGGTGATCTGGATTATTTACAAACCTTATTGTATGAAGAGCCAATTGAGGAAATCAGAGAAGAACTGCACCATGAGATAGAGGATAAATTTATGATGACATCAAAGATAGTTGACCCATCACTTTCGAGTCATGATAGCCGACCTGTGGGAGATAGTGATAGTGGATCACCACCCCAATCAAAGACACCACATGAGGGGACAAGTGAAGATATGAATAAACATGTGGTGAACATGAAGCGTTGGTCTTTTAGGGAGCGTAAAATTCCACCATATTGTAGAAACGCCCATGGCAAACAATACATGCACCATATCAAATCTGGTCCAGGGAGATTTAAAGCTTGGTGGCCTGACTCGAGTAAATATTTTAGAGATTTGGTGAGTTCTTCCGTTGGATTTTTCTCAACCAACGGAAGGCGGAAGAAAGTAACTAGAACTAGTGGGAAACGAATAAAGGACAAGCCTCCTGATTGAGATTACAGGTGGGGCCGAGTCTAGCCGAGGACTCGAAAAACCAAGCGCTCTCGGGAGGCAACCCGTAATATGTAAAGTTTGTAAGTTTAGTTTCTATCTTGTGTTTGATTTTATTTTATTTATTTTTTTTATTTAATTTTTATTTTCATTTTATTTTAGTTGTGTCGAGTCAGTTTTATGCTCGGGTATCTTGTTTTTGTTTCTGCAGGTTTAAATTATTCTCACCCGTACTCAATCTCCATTCGGGTGAGTGTGCATTTGTGAAGATGAAGGAGCTCGGAAGTGTCGGTGGCAAGGTTGACCGCGACCGAAATGCTATACGGTCAACACTTGAATATTGGAACGAAGACTTGGAGCTTACGCGTTTCGCAATACCAGCTAAGTCTTTTCCAATTCACCTCTCTTATATTTTATTTCTGCATTCTTAGCTTTGTTTTTAGTGTTTTTCTATTTCTACATTAGGGACAATGTAGAACTTAAGTGTGGGGATGGGAAATGGTCATTTTTGAGTTGTAGTTGTCTGTTTTGAGTCAATATAGAGTCTAAAAAATCCAAAAAAAATTCAAAAAAAAAAAAAAATCTTTTGTTTTGTGTCTCTCAACCTTTATGAATGAAAGGGCAGTAACGTTGTGGCATTATAAAACCTAATTTAAGTGATTTTTAGTGGGAAACATACTATTCTTGAAGTGGAATAAAAAGTTGAATCATACTCAAGCCTTTTAGCTAGTGTGATACAAAATGAAGTTGCTTTAAAAAAAAGGTGGTTTATGGTAAACTTTAATTTTCACACTTCTAGTTTTAGTGGTTAACATTCCATGGCATATGATTTTATAATCTTAAATCTTGTATTGATGGGATGTTTCGGGATTCGGAGACCATGGGTCTTTATGTGGTCTATCATCTGGTATTTTTACTTCTAAAAAAGAGGTATAAATATTCAAATAAAAGCTCAAAGAGCAAAACCCGCAGTTAAGCTGCCGTTATAAGTCAATAAATTTGATCACAATGTGCTTAAAAGTACAAATTCACTACTGACTTGATCAAACCACCTGTTAGTCATATGGGGTCCCCTTGCTCGCGTCCTAATACCAATAAGAAACGGACCACAAGGGACACGCCATATGTAAGCCCACAGATGAAGTCGTGCATAATCACGTATGGTGATGAATTTCGGGATATTGCTTGATAACGGGGGTATGTCACGTAATGGGGAACATTAGCTAGGAGTAAATTGGAAATTGAATTTATTTGATGCCACTTGTGAAATGAATAATAATAAGCAATGTTGTTGAAATTGCTTGATTGTTTTTTGTGCTTTAAAATGTTTTTAATCATTTAGTTATAAGGTTTAAGTCAAGTTGGGGTGACTCAACCCAATAAAACCATTGAAAGCTTATAATAACTATGAATCCCACTCTAATTAAAAATCGCTAAAGTTTTAGTCATGGGTGCTTGTTTGAGTAAGGATTAAAGGTTTGAGTTGTAATTGTATAGTTTTTGTTTTTGGTTTTAGAGTTTTCGAGTCATGAATCCCTGAGATAGTTTATGTTTTTTTAGGGACGAAAAAGGTTTAAGTGTGGGGATATTTGATGTGGTCTAAAATATGCATATTATTTATAAATATTCTCAGTAATTTTGGGTTACTTTTGGTTGATTTCTACGCCTAAATGATTCATATTTAAATTTGATGATTTTAAGAAATCGTGAGTAAGAATTCATGTAGCTTTTAAATTATCTTTAAACTATTAATACATTATTGCATTGTGAATTTCTTCTTGTGCAGCTCACGTGTGAAAGGAATTGAAAGTGAAGACCATAAAAACTTATTTGTTGAAGATCAATAATGCAACTCATAAAAAAAAGCATGAAGGCCCGGAAGTGAAAATAACAAACAAAAGGGGCGGCCCAAATTCTAATGGAAGGAGTCAACGTAACCTATGTGGCTATTATTTAAATAAGGATGTTACGGCAATTAGAGGGGGATTTTTTTTACGAACGGCAATTTTGTGCGTGACGGCAAACTTTGAACGGCAGAAAGCGGAGAACTTGACGGCAGGCTTGGAGTTGAAGGCAAGATTTTTGGAGTAAAGGATTGTTATTCGTAAAGAGTGTTCGTAACACAACACAGGTTGATACGGTATCATTCGGTCTCGTTTGTTTTCGTTTTGTTACAAATTATGACTATGTTTGATATTATTTTTGTGATGCTTTTGACGAATATGTTTGGCTAAACTTTTAATAGTACCTAGGCATATGGATGAATATTAATGTTTTTTAACTACTTTTGGTTTATTTTATAACTAATGGAATGGATGATCATTGCAAAGTTAATCTAAATATTGTCTTTGAATGTGCCGTGCGTACTAGTTATAATATATATGTGGTTTGCCATGTTTCTCTTGTGATTTTAATTATTGACTTTGTGTTTTTGGTTAAAATTGCATGCTAGATTTAGACTTAGTGTTTGAATCATTATGTGGGTTGATCTAGGAATAGTCACCTATGAGATAGGCTTGATTTCATATGTATAAATTAGTATTCTAACCGACCTAGAGACCGGAAGGAGATAGGTTGTAGATTTCATCTAGTTGCTAGTTTGGTTAGGTTAGGATCACACGAGAGTGGATTTTGCCTAAGTAGTCTAGTCACTTGTGATTTCTTGTCTTAGATCATATTAGATTAATTGATCCCTTTATCTTATTGAGTTGATAGAACCAACTATTAGGGTAATGGACTAGTGAGACCGGAAGGAGATCTAGTTTAGGGTCCATTAGTCATCCAAGTGTGGTTTTTGCCATTCCTTAACACCGTAAGTTTCAAATAATTATTTTAGGACATTTAGCATACATTTAAGACCTATAGCAGGCAGTGTAGCGTTGGGTTGTTCTTGGTAGTTATATTTTTAGATCCGGTGCCATTAGTTGTATGAAACCAATAGTAGTCGAGTCGTTAATAGGATTCCCGCCTAGGTAGTTGCTTTCTCTATCTTGACAGTTCTCGAATCAGTTTAGTTTGTCTTCTTAATTTAAGTCGTTTCTAGTTTTCTTTTATTAGTTTTAATTAAAGTAATTTTTAGTTTTACTAGTTTTAATTAATTTAGATAACTTTTAATATTTAGTTCGTATTTATTTTCATAGTTTAAATAATTAGAAATAAACAAGGTTTCATCGGTTAGGAGTCGATAACGATTTATTATTGAGGGCCGCCAAACAAGTCTCTTGGGTACGATACTCGGACTTACTTAGCTTGACTACACACGACCGGTACACTTGCCGCTTGTGTGAGTTTTGTTGGGTTTTCCATTTTAATTAAAACCTGAGTTTTGTGAACGACATTAATTTAATATATATATTTCACACATCAATTCGTCAGGTCATTGTGTTATATTTTTCAGGTCATTGTGTTATATATATTTTTCAGGTCATTGTGTTATATTCGTCAGGTCATTGTGTTATATTCGTCAGGTCATTGTGTTATATCCGTCTGGTCATTGTGTTATATTCGTCAGGTCATTATGTTATATGCATCTGGTCATTGGCTTATATTTATCTGGTCATTGTGTTATATTTGTTATGTCATTGTGTTATATTCATCAAGTCATTGTGTGATATTCATCTGGTCATTATGTTATATTCTTCTGGTCATTGTGTTATATCCATGTTTAAACTCATTGTATTATTTGTTTGGTCATTGTGTTATTCGTCAGGTCATTGTGTTATTTTATATCATTGTGTTATTTCATCAGATCTAACACAATGACCTGATAAATAACATTGACCTGAAAAAATAACACAATGACTTGACAAATAACACAATAAGCTGAAAAATGTGAAAATGAGCTAAGCAAGTAAGTCCAGATTATCGAATATTAGCCACAGATCTAACGACTCTTGGTACTAAACCTCTATCGACTCCTAACATAATAAATTGATTTTTGTGAAAATGAGCTTTTAACTAAATGCAGCTAAATTAAATTAAAGTAAATTAAATAGCTACTACAGAACAACAAACTTGAAAAACTGGATAATATATTGAAACTTAAGTATGGATAAAGTAGGTTACTCAGGCAAGAATCCTTAGACTCATGAATGAAATCTAATTCTGGAATTGAATGAAGACTCTGTCTAACTCGATAAACCGCCGGAAGATAAACCGAATTTGACACTAAGACAAATGAAGATGTGCTAAAATGGACTGACTCAAGTTATCGACCACCAAATCCCACAGCTATCAGGTATAAGGTACTTTCTATACTAAAACCCTCAAGTTACGAAGCCGAATAAACATAGAAACCCGAAACCCCAGGAAACTCTATATGCACATAAATAGGTGAACCCGAGTTATCAGCTACCCAAACTGTCAAACAACGTCCAGTTAATTACCCCAGTTATACTTGATTTAGATTTTTCACTTTCAAGGTCTAGATTGACAACTACAAGTTAACAACTTAGACTAACTCCAGAATATATAGTATATTTTTAAGTTTCTAGACCAATGAAATCAACAAATATATTATCAAGTCACTCAATACTAACACACAAATAATAAGAATTGGATTCAAAGACTAAACAAGTAAATCAACACATTCATTCAATACCAAAACTTATTCATTCAAATAAAAATCTAGTTCATCAAACCTAAGCAACTATAACAAGTTTAGCTACTCACATTATTCAAAAACATATAAAAATCAAATATGAAACTCAATTGGAACATTTTCATGAAAAGTAAAAAGAGAAGAAAAACCTAATAGCCAAACAATTCCACATCAGAACATGCTTCAAACACCTAATATTGCTTAAAACCCAAACCTTGAATTGTTGTTCGTAAAACTTCAATCGTCCCTTCTTTTCTTCTACCAAAAAAAGTTTCTATTTCCAAAACCCTCTTCTTTCTTTTATATTCAACAACACTAGATTATACCCCGTGCGTTACACGAATTGAATAACTAAAACTATTTAGTTAAAAAATCATAAGTCATTACCATCTTGGGTATGTTCTCTAACACCAACAAAGACTATATGAGAAAATTAGAAGACCAATGATACATAAGCATAAAAATCTGATCAAAATCTTGCAAATAGACGACAACTTTTACGGTTAATGGTCTTAGGTATGGAGCCAAGAGATCGACAACCTAATTACCTATACATAAAACAATAGACTGCCGTTAAAATATTATTAATGGCATTAAGTTAGTTTTTTTAATTCCATACAAACGTTTTAGGTCTTATGATGGGAAGGAATACGAATCGATTGATGTAATAGTTACATTGAAACAACGGTCCAAACGAAGAAAAGATGTGTTCAATCGGATGTTTAAACCAAACGATGGTTCAATCGGATGTAAAAAATGTGCATTCGAAGTGTCGCCTCACTTACATATATGTTATACATGTATTGTAGACTAATTAAGTTTTATTTGTTTTCATTTTTTTCATAAGAAATTTATGAAGATAACATGAAAACTATTGTGCTTAAGTATCAAAATATTAAATAAAAATTTTTTACTTAAAAATCTAATAGATTTTAATGCATAACTTCATATTTAATACTTATTAGTAGAACATATTCGATCACAAAAAAAGAGAAATTTGTATTATCTTTGGACGAAATAAGAAGATGCTTTAAAATATTTTTTAAAAAATAAAATTAAAATAAATAAATATGTGAGTTGCTTTAAAATCATGACACATAGGAAAAAGATTCTAAAATAATGCCACATAGAAAAAATACTAAAAAATACATTTTCATGTATTATATAAGGGATTAGCTCTCTTTTTTGTTTTTTTTCGTAACTCACAATTAACGGCCTTCGTATTCATCATGAGCCTTGCATTTGAGTTTTACCACCTTTACGTAAATCGTCATCTAAACCCAAAGGCTTATTAAGTGAGTTGTATTTAACAAATATTTAAGTGGCCCTCAAAATCTCACGTGGGCTTCATGCCATCATATTTTTCATTATCTTATTAGCTTTTTTGTGAATTGAAAATTATAATCTGTCTAATCATTAGTTGTTAATTGTTGTTAATTGTTGTTAATTGTTTTTTCCATTAGACTTTAAAAAAAACAATTAACAACTATTTTAAAATTGCATCTCATGAGTACACAAATTATTAATTTCACATTATTAAATTTAACATCACGTTTTTTTATTAAACAATATTTTAAATTAGTGTCTTTTATTTTTTTTTCTTTCCATGGAATAGTATAAAAAAATTTATAATAATATATTTGAGCTCATTATCTCTTAAAAATATAAAATATAAATTTAAACTAGTCTGGAGTAGAAATCGACTAAAAAGGACAAAAAGTATACACAATATCTTTGTAAAAATATATTTAATTTAAGCCACAACATATGCCATCTTGAAAATTTCAAGAACTTCTTATAGGAATTCAAAAAATAAATCATTGACCGCTCATTTAGAGTGGAGTTATACTACAAAGTCCAATTTTCCTAGAAAGTCTAAGAAACTATGAGATTATGACATGTGACACTTTCTTAAAATTAGAAGGGACAGTAAAATTGGTAATGTCTTTATATTTTAAGTTTCACCCTATTTTTTTAAATGTTCATAACTTTTAGATAAGATATTATTTTTTAAAAAAAATTGCACCATAAAACGAGCATTTTCTTATCTTTAAAACGCTTATATATTCATATATATAAAAACAAAAAAAAAATCATGTTTTTCAGCTCATTGTGTTATTTGTCAAGTCATTGTGTTATTTCTTCAGGTCATTGTGTTATTTGTCAGGTCATTGTGGTATAACACAATAACCTAATGAAATAACACAATGATCTGAAATAACACAATGACCTGACGAATAACACAATGACCTGATAAATAACACAATGAGTTGAAACATGGATATAACACAATGACCTGATGAAAATATAACACAATGACCTGACGAATATAATACAATGACCAGATAAATTTAACACAATGACCATATATATATAACAAAATGACCTGACGAATATAACACAATGACTTGACAGATATAAGACAATGACCTGACGAATATAACACAATGAACTGACGGATATAACACAATTGTGACACCCCGCCCGGTGGCGGAAAACACCGGGTTGTCAAGTGAATTGGATATCAATAGTACAAAGCACATGGCACACTAAAAACATGTTTTAATATTTAATTAAGCATCAATGTCATGACAAAGAAAAAGTAAATAGTCTTAAACGCTGAAGCAAAAACCAATAATTAAAGTTATTTAATTATCTTTTAATCTAGGTCCAAAAGCAATCCTACGTGTCCTGTAAAGCATAAACAAATCAAACGCCACCTGAAACATGTGTAAAATAAGTTAGCTAAAGAATTAGCTAGTGAGTAAAAACACATTTGATAATACGTAATATGAAATCCGAGATCAATATTAATATGTCACGCAAGTTTATGTGTATAGCAATATCATTATATCATTCAACCATGACCATAGAATCAACATAGAATCAACATAGAATCAACCGTGTTACATTTATTGATAACATTTAATGAACCGACAAGTAACCGTCATTGAACCATCTCGTTGTATAAGTTATCAATAAATATTTTTAGCATCTCAAGGGACATAGCAACTTAGTAACAAGCATCTCGTTTAGCAACTCTAACCTATAGAATCAACAAAAGAATCGCCGGGTCTAATCACCTATCAGGCCATTAGTGTAGGTAGGCTTGTCTAGCCATTAGCGCTAATATCGTACCGGTGGAAATTACAAATAATACAATTTCTATTCCTAACACATAAAGTTGCATCGAGCGGCCAAACTAGATTAACATATTATATGATCTCATTTTTGAAAAAAAACAAGAAACAAAAAGAAACCATAGCATCGTAATAAGTACATGTTTCAGCCCCAAAAAGTAAAACGGAAAAAGGGGAAAGTGAGTTTACTCACCTTAATAAGCAAAGATAACCGGAAAAATAACGCAATTATAAAGAACCGAGAGTCTTCCAAATATCGGTACCACCTAAATAATTGGAATAAACCCTAACTTAGAAACGAACAATTAGAAACAAGAATCACAAATCCGAGATCTAGGGTTTCAGATTTAGGATTTGGAATTTAGGGTTTTAGATTAAAATTGTGATTTTTGGATACGAAACGTAGTCATATTTTCGTATTTGGATAAATACATATATTTCATAAATATTTATAAGTTTTATAAACATTAAATGTATTTAATATAATTAATATTATTTATGTGTTTATTATAATTAAAATTTAATGTTAAGTAGTATGTAAAAAAACTTAAATATAAAAATAAATCAAATTGTAGCCAAGGGGTTTCGAACCCTCGGCCTCCACCATCATCAAACAAACACCAACCGCTGGGCAAGAGATGTTTTTGTTGACTATGTTTAGTTTTTAATTGTTTTAACATATTCAAACCAATATAACCCATATGAACATTACAAGCCCTAGATCATGGAACCATTAAATTCGTTCGAACCTGTGATTATCATCCCAATCAAATAGAGGGCTTTTGATCTACGTTGTACCACGAGTATTTTTATATAAAGAACATACCTGTTGGTGAATGTTTGATATGGATTCGGGTTGAAGAAAAAGGTCGACGGTTTTAAGATCAAACTGAGAATCTGTGATGAAACGAGATGAAATTGATGATATAGGTAGATGTAGATGATTAGTAGGAGTAAAACGAAACCAAAAATCACCTGAATTGATGCCCAGAGGTTAGTAGACGGCTACGGTCACCGGAAATATTTTTGAAGGTTCCGATTCGGGTTTTGCAGGGAAAGGTGAATGTTTTTGGTGTCATAGAACAATTAATCGAGTATAGATAAAGATATGGGGGGTTTAATTCGTTGATTATGGTACCAATTTAGGTAATGAGATTTCGAATCAAAACCCAAAATAGATTTCGTGCTAAACAGTTTCCAAACGCGTCTTTTAGTCGATTATAGGTTCGATTCGGCCTTGTAAACGATTTGGAAAGTTTTGATTACGTTAAAAATGGTTAAGATTCGTGAAATAGGGTCGCCGGAATCGCGCAAAAGTGGCCGGAAAAACCAAGATGTCGCCGGCGTCGGGTTTCAGCAGGAGAGGGGAGGATTTTATAAATATTTACACCTTTAGTCCCTGGTCTTTTAATTGTTTGTTTATTTTAAGTTATTACTTTTTTTGGCCCAAAGTTAGTTTTAAACTTATATTAACTATCAAACTTAACTAAATTGAAACTCATCAATTATATAAGTGACGTTTTTATAGTTTTAGCTCGTTTACGACATTAAGTGACTATTTCAAGACTTAGACACGTTTTTGTTTAACGAGTTTTATTTAAATTACTTTTATACACTATAAATATATTTATTTTGAGATTTAACTTATTATATCTTAGTAACAAATTGGTAAACGTGGATATTTTTGCAAGGTAAAAACGATCGATTAAATGAGAAAAGGATAACGTAAAGTCCGACGTATTTATTATTAACCATAACGAACGTTACATTTTTAGAGAAAATAAATACAAATACATTAAAGCTTGATGACTTCGGGTTCAAATCGAGCATTCGGATTCGGGTTCGGGGCAAATGTCACAGTCTCCCCTCCTTATAGAAATTTCGTCCCGAAATTTTCTCAAACCGAAGTAGAAGAAGAAGATGAAGCAAAAAGATGCAGATAAATTTAGGTTCATATTCTGAGTTCCAACAAACTTTAACGATCAGTAGCCGATTACATTTGAGTTATTTAACTTCACGGTCCATGGTTTCTAATGGTCGTTCGGTGAACTGTATTTAATCAAACTAAATTAAGAAGTTATTTATTCTTAATTTGCTTTGGAATCCTTGAGAGTCGTCTATTTAATCTCTATTTGGATTATGAGAGTTCAGGTAAATTAATTGTTATGAGATTTGAATAAATATTATTTGTTACTCAATACAGGAATGAAATAAGATTTCAAATTTTGAATAAATGTTTTATGTACATAGATTTAGAATGATTTAAATGAAGATCGAGAATAATCATGATTAATAGAACGGATGAAACGAATAAAGTAACTTTACGTATAGTTAAACGAATTAGACGCAATTAGTAAAATGTGTAAATAAGTCGAATGAAAATAGAATGATTAATTATGACCCAACTCTACAAGTTGACCATAAGATTACGCTTTCCATCATAAATGTACTTACGTTATTTAGCTCATTTGGTTTGAGCAAGAATACATCAGTGTCGAGGAGTTGAATTAGAACACACCATCTTAAGGATTGGATGATGACGATGACAAATGGTAATATGCGGAATCATTTGTTAAATCTTGATTTCCATATGATGAGAATTGGTTTATGATTTCTGCATAGATTCAAATAGTACTAGATTTGTTATCTTAGATCAACTTAGAACTTATATAGTTTATCTTACTAGGTAGTGTACGAAGGTTTTATTATATGGATAGAACACTTAGAACAATACAAAAATTCACAGATTGCAAACAACGCTTCATTTGTCAGTATGACAGAAACATTTATATATAGGATGTACCAGCGGCGTATCCACCATGCTCTTGACATACCCCATTTGTCGCATTGCCCTAAAACACAAAACAAAAACTTACTATGGTTTCCATGCACCTACCTTCGTAATTCCGTGTGCACCCGTAATTACTTTAGTTTTTGCATGGACCCCACAGTTTATTTAATCATGTGCGATTCAAAAGTACACAAAAATTTTAGGTTAAAGTAACAATACACTTAGGTTCCGATATCATACTCGATAGAAATATTACTAGAGAGAATCAGTTTAAGATGATAAGTAAGTTAATGATTCAAAAGAACGAAAGTTCATTAGGTAGACATTGCTCATATAAATAGTTTTGTTCATTGATATAGATAATCAAGTTCAAGTACTAGAATAGTAACACTTATGTTTGTGAAAATTGACTCTATGTGTGTAAGATGTAAATATTTAAGTTTTCTGATATTGCCCAACTCATAAGCATTAGTTGATGGTGTATATCTAATAATATAGTTTATTTGGATTTTTAGAAACATTAATTTCATAAAAACTTGATAATGTGGATAATCCAATTTATAGTTCGAATGAATAGACCACTTAGTTCCTATTGGATTCGAGTTTTGAAATGTTTGAATTTATATGACCAACAGTGTTAGGTAAGCCAGATGTACTAACTATGGAGGTAAATAAGTTTATAAGAGATGATGCAATTTTTCTATGATGTAGTTTTAAAAACAAGGTAAAAATTTTGAAAGTTTTTAATTTTACGAAATATAAGAGGATTGATTTGAAAATAAACGACACAATTTAAGTTGTAAGTATTGGAAAACAGAAGACATGATGTTTGTTGCAAGTCTTTGTGTCATATTTGATAAAACAGGAAAATCTTGTGTAAATATTTGACCAACGTTAGAATAACAATCTCTTTTTAAAGAAGTTATTTATCGTGAAATGCGTATATTTTATCTTACAAATAGTGACACCAAAATGTTATTTTTTAATTATTTTATTCTTAAATTTTTTTTTATTATTTTAAAATATAAGTTTTTATTTTTAAAAAATATATATATATATAGATAAATAAAATAAGGAAATTATTTTTAATAGAATTGAGTTTCGGTAGTTTTACAAAGTCCGTTGATTATACATTGCGTTAGAGTAACGAGTTTATAAATGAAATACTTTGGATTTTAGATTAGTGCATGAAAACTAGTTGCGTAAAATTTCCTTTGTGGTCATATGTATAGATGAAACATTTAGTTCAATGAGCTCGAGAATAGTTATGTATTGAGTTATCGTTAGGTTTTGGATAACGAATTTATGGATAGTATCGCGTAGTTGATTAACAAGTGCATGTTTGATGGTTAGTTCATAATTTGATGGTAGATTTATAGTTTTAATGATGGATTAGAAATTGGATTAGAATCTTATAGTTAGATGAGTAGTTTTGAAACTATTTGAGTATAGAAATCAAGTTGAAATATTTTGAGGGTAAATGTTCTATTCGAATACGTTAGCTTATAAGAATAGCAAAATTCGTTAGCTTTTATTTAGTTATGGAATTTTAGCTTTGACTAGAATTCAGAAATCAGGACCAACCTTTAATTGGAGAGTCGATAATCGATTTGGGATTAGAAGTATGCCTTAGATTTGGAAATTGATATATGATTTGGAGTTTTGGATAATTCGATTGAGATATGTCTTAGCTTTGATTTGAAATGTTTAGTTTACACGGTGTATTTGTGTTATTAGGATAAGCTAGCGAATATATCGCATAAGTATTATTGTAGCTTAGAAACAAATGGAATGATGAAACGTAGAGTAACACGGTTTTGTAGCAACATCTTTGACCGATAGAAACATCCGATGTAATAATAGCACCTCGTTCCACTTAGAATATCATAGAATCTTTTGAAACATACCATAGAAAATCAGGTAGATACTTTAGAAACTTTAGAAATTTTGATTAAATGAAATAGTGATAGTGCCTAGAACATCATAGAATCCTTTGAACATATCATAGAAATCACTCAGAAACTTTAGAAACATTAGTAAATGAAGTTGGAATATTATTTGAATCACCATAGAAATTCATAGAAGTAATTATAAATCGTAGAAATAAAAATCATAGAATCATTAAGAAAATGAAATTTCGACGACTTAGGAGTGTGTCTTGGTTTTGGACACTAATGACTTATCAAAGTGTTAAGTTCGTTTTCAACGTATTCGAGAAAACGTGTTTTAGCCTATAGGTTCACACTCATCTCGTACATCCCCAGGTAAGCATACAGGTCTCTTAAAGAGATTTATACGAAATGCTTTGCCTTAGACAGGATGTCCGTGATACAGGCGTTCCCCCTTCCGGATTGCACACGTTCTCACGTTTTCAAACTTACTTAAGACGATGACGAGATTCCACAAAGAGAAGATTCCAATCATACAAACGAGTCTCTTGTAGCTCCTTCGCGAAATCGGATAAGAAGTGAGATTAAGAAAAGCATAGAAAGGTTCGTATAAGAAAAACAAATAAGTTCAAAAGAATTCCTAAGTACATCTATTTGCACTAAGGACTCTTAGGTTATAGTCTAGGTCGGTGTGTTTCTAATACCCTATCCTAGTTCCCTATAACCATGGCTCTGATACCAAACTGTGACACCCCGCCCGGTGGCGGAAAACACCGGGTTGTCAAGTGAATTGGATATCAATAGTACAAAGCACATGACACACTAAAAACATGTTTTAATATTTAATTAAGCATCAATGTCATGACAAAGAAAAAGTAAATAGTCTTAAACGCTGAAGCAAAAACCAACAATTAAAGCTATTTAATTATCTTTTAATCTAGGTCCAAAAGCAATCCTACGCGTCCTGTAAAGCATAAACAAATCAAACGCCACCTGAAACATGTGTAAAATAAGTTAGCTAAAGAATTAGCTAGTGAGTAAAAACACATTTGATAATACGTAATATGAAATCCGAGATCAATATTAATATGTCACGCAAGTTTATGTGTATAGCAATATCATTATATCATTCAACCATGACCATAGAATCAACATAGAATCAACCGTGTTACATTTATTGATAACATTTAATGAACCGACAAGTAACCGTCATTGAACCATCTCGTTGTATAAGTTATCAATAAATATTTTTAGCATCTCAAGGGACATAGCAACTTAGTAACAAGCATCTCGTTTAGCAACTCTAACCTATAGAATCAACATAAGAATCGCCGGGTCTAATCACCTATCAGGCCATTAGTGTAGGTGGGCTTGTCAGGCCATTAGCGCTAATATCGTACCGGTGGAAATTACAAATAATACAATTTCTATTCCTAACACATAAAGTTGCATCGAGCGGCCAAACTAGATTAACATATTATATGATCTCATTTTTGAAAAAGAAACAAGAAACAAAAAGAAACCATAGCATCGTAATAAATACATGTTTCAGCCCCAAAAAGTAAAACGGAAAAAGGGGAAAGTGAGTTTACTCACCTTAATAAGCAAAGATAACCGGAAAAATAACGCAATTATAAAGAACCGAGAGTCTTCCAAATATCGGTACCACCTAAATAATTGGAATAAACCCTAACTTAGAAACGAACAATTAGAAACAAGAATCACAAATCCGAGATCTAGGGTTTCAGATTTAGGATTTGGAATTTAGGGTTTTAGATTAAAATTGTGATTTTTGGATACGAAACGTAGTCATATTTTCGTATTTGGATAAATACATATATTTCATAAATATTTATAAGTTTTATAAACATTAAATGTATTTAATATAATTAATATTATTTATGTGTTTATTATAATTAAAATTTAATGTTAAGTAGTATGTAAAAAAACTTAAATATAAAAATAAATCAAATTGTAGCCAAGGGGTTTCAAACCCTCGGCCTCAACCATCATTAAAGAAACACCAACCGCTGGGCCAGAGACGTTTTTGTTCACTATGTTTAGTTTTTAATTGTTTTAACATATTGCAACCAATATAACCCATATGAACATTACAAGCCCTAGATCATGGAACCATTAAATTCATTCGAACCTACGATTATCATCCCAATCAAATAGAGGGCTTTTGATCTACGTTGTACCACGAGTATTTTAATATAAAGAACATACCTGTTGGTGAATGTTTGATATGGATTCGGGTTGAAGAAAAAGGTCGACGGTTTTAAGATCAAACTGAGAATCTGTGATGAAACGAGATGAAATTGATGATATAGGTAGATGTAGATGATTAGTAGGAGTAAAACGAAACCAAAAATCACCTGAATTGATGCCCAGAGGTTAGTAGACGGCTACGGTCACCGGAAATATTTTTGAAGGTTCCGATTCGGGTTTTGCAGGGAAAGGTGAATGTTTTTGGTGTCATAGAACAATTAATCGAGTATAGATAAAGATATGGGGGGGTTAATTCGTTGATTATGGTACCAATTTAGGTAATGAGATTTCGAATCAAAACCCAAAATAGATTTCGTGCTAAACAGTTTCCAAACGCGTCTTTTGGTCGATTATAGGTTCGATTCGGCCTTGTAAACGATTTGGAAAGTTTTGATTACGTTAAAAATGGTTAAGATTCGTGAAATAGGGTCGCCGGAATCGCGCAAAAGTGGCCGGAAAAACCAAGATGTCGCCGGCGTCGGGTTTCAGCAGGAGAGGGGAGGATTTTATAAATATTTACACCTTTAGTCCCTGGTCTTTTAATTGTTTGTTTATTTTAAGTTATTACTTTTTTTGGCCCAAAGTTAGTTTTAAGCTTATATTAACTATCAAACTTAACTAAATTGAAACGCATCAATTATATAAGTGACGTTTTTATAGTTTTAGCTCGTTTACGACATTAAGTGACTATTTCAAGACTTAGACACGTTTTTGTTTAACGAGTTTTATTTAAATCTCTTTTATACACTATAAATATATTTATTTTGAGATTTAACTTATTATATCTTAGTAACAAATTGGTAAACGTGGATATTTTTTCAAGGTAAAAACGATCGATTAAATGAGATAAGGATAACGTAAAGTCCGACGTATTTATTATTAACCATAACGAACGTTACATTTTTAGAGAAAATAAATACAAATACATTAAAGCTTGATGACTTCGGGTTCAAATCGAGCATTCGGATTCGGGTTCGGGGCAAATGTCACAACAATGACCTGACGAATATAACAAAATGACATGTGGTATATAAAAAAATGACATGTGGTATATAACAAAATGACATGTGGTATATAACACAATGACCTGACGAATATAACACAATGACCTGACGGATATAACACAATGACCTGACGAATATAACACAATGACCTGACGGATATAACACAACGACCTGATAAATATAACATAATGATCTGACGTATATAACACAATGACCTGACGAATATAATACAATGACCTGACAAATATAACACAATGACCTGACGAATATAACAAAATGACCTGACGAATATAACACAATGATGACGAATATAACATAATGTCTTGACTAATATAACACAATGAGCTGAAAAATATAACACAATGACCTGACGAATATAACATAATGAGCTGAAACTTAAAAAAAATTCATTTTTATACATCAACATTATATGCGTTTTGGATATAAAAAAACGCTTGTTTTTTTGTGTAATTTTTATTAAAAAGTATTGTCATATGTAAAAGTTATAGACGTTTAAAAAAGAGGATGAAATTTAAAAATAAAACAAGACTAATATACCATTGATCTACCATTTAAAGTTCTAACTATTTACCATCGGGGCGACTCACCTTTGTAACAATATAGGCCATTGCCTACGGCCTCCAAACTCTTTGAGGCCTCCATTTTCTATTGTTTTTGTTATATATAAAATATGTTTGATCTTGGAATTGTTTCAGAGATTTAGATTGTAGCTTAACGGTAAAGTGTTTTATATGTGGCACAAAGACTTGAGTTCGAATCGAACGCTAAGCCTTATTTGATTTTTTAATAATGCTAGTCTAAGGAATTTTTCACATGTATGTAAGTTTGCTTTTGAAAAAAGAGTATCATTCTTTAGCAGCAACGAATGAGATCATCTCAAATTTCTTTTTAGAACTAGATTTAAGACCGGGTCGCGCGATGCAGCGACCGGGTCATGCGGTCAGGTCTTACGTACGATATCATATAATGTAAAGTCGCAATGTGTCAAACATTAAAAGACATAGAAATATCCAAACTTAGATGTCAAAACGATAACCAAGTCAAATTCTTAAAGTTAAAGTCGTAAATATGTCAAAGTTGGGTAATGATCAAAGTCATCAACTGATTAAGTCATCAACTGATTAAGTCATCAGGGCCTAAAATGATAATTAGTAAAAGTCAAAAATTAAAATCGTATATATGTCAAAGTAAAAAAAATGTTAAAAACTTGAGTGGCAAAACCGTAATTAAACCAAAGTGGTAAACCCGTAATTAACCAAAGTGGCAAACCCGTAATTAAACCAAAGTTTTGCCACCGTACTTATATATTAGTAAATTTATAAATATAAATATACATTTATATATATGCATGATTAGGGTAGACTAATCAAGGGGGCATTTACATATATCCCCCTCATAAGATCATTTATTACGTATTTACCCAATCCTTAAATTCAATTACATATTTCCCCTTCTTAATCCACATATATTACATATTTACCCAATTTCTTTAAAATAGTCTTTTGATTTACTATTTTACCCTTAATGATCTTCATAAATATATTTTTATATTTTCTTATGGTTTGTGTAAAAGAAGGGGTAAATGAGTAATTTATTATGTCAAAGGGGATATATGTAATTAAACTTTAGGCTTGGGTAAATATGTAATTGATGGACTTAGGAAGGGGAAATATGTAAAAAAACCAATCAAGAAACCCCATTTAATTACATTCAGATCCAATTAAATCATGAACAACTATTTAATGATTTTAATCCAATTAAATCATGAACAACAATTTAATTATGTAGGTATTTTCTCTTTGTTATAATTACTCATACCCGAATTAAAATGTCATTACTTGCATAAAAAGTAGATTGAATTACTAATAGAAACCGTAATTGATAGAACACACTTACTATGACTTTCTACTAAACCCATTATGGTCTGTTGCCTTGTCGCACCCCTCCCCCTACAAAGTTGTGGAGACCTACGCCAAATTGTTTCTAGAAAAAACCCTTAGATTTTTATTTTGCCTTAGGCCTCCAAAACGGATGATACGCCCATGCTTACCATTACGTCATCTCGTGTTTATGGGCCATTAATCTTCATTTAATATTAGATCTAATGGTCCAAATTACTTCTTAGACTTTCTAGGAAAATTAGATTTTCTAGTTGAACCCAATTACACTCATTTAACCACACCTCCATATCCAATAACTTAGACACCAATTCGTTTGACCCATCCTTATACTTATCACCCCATGGAAAAAGTTTGATCTTCATCCACTTTAATGGCAGGCTTAATTTAGGACGTTTGATCCAGTAAAATTCAGGTTTTTTTATTTTTTCCTATCATCAAGAATTTGATCTAACACTTATCCTTGACGAGTAAAATGTCATTAATTTTGACTATAAATATTGGCAACTTTTTTCATTTTAATCCAAAATATTTTTCCGCTTATGAGTTGACCCCTGACTTTTGAAATATTTTGCCACTTTCATCAATTTGTATTAACCATACTGATTTCGATGTTAAATGGCCATTACATGCACCCCATTATTAGGGTCCCCTCTCAACCAATGCCTTTGACCTAACTTAGCTTAATCAAACTTCTTTCGGCCATAATAAACAAAAAACATACCTAGTAAATCTAGCTCATTGCAGCACTATAGACAGAGTCTACGGAAGTCTGCGGAAGGTGAGGTGGAAGCGAATCTTTCATCTACTGGATGGAGAGATTTCTCCCCTTAAGACCTCCTACTCTATTTTTAAACATTTTATGATAAAAAAACAATAAATAAATAATATAAAAAAACATAGTTCAGATAAAGCACACTATGGTAGCATATCATAAGCAGTGACAACTCTAGAAAAAAATTGATGGAGGGTCGGAAACTTTTTAGGAATCGGTTTGTTATCGCTATGTAATAAGTTTTTTCGGTCTGAATCATGTCTAGCCAGGTCGAATCTAGTTTAATGTCAAAAAATCCGTTAAAACAGTTTCTAAATTCTTGCACTTGCCTAATTATATACTCACTAATCAACTATTGTATTGATGGCCAGTAAAAAAGACTTTGATTTTAAAAGTACCACTATTAGAGATCATAAGTTCAAATGCATGTGTACATATTTATGATATGTATGATAGTTTACGGTCCTAAAAAAAGTTATACACATTAATCAAGTAATCTAAATTCTAACAATTTTAAATACATTGAAAATATAAAATTCAATATTATTAATATACTTTAGACTATATGTATGAAAAATGCCTTATGGGGGCATTAACCGTCATATGGATAGTAAATAGACAATGGACATTATACTAAAAAGTGGTGTAGGGGGATAATGCCCCTCTTTCATTACCAACGGAGAAAAGTGGGAGTAAGTGTGTGAGAGAAGTGAAGAAAAGAGAGGGGCACATGCATTTTAATGGAAACGCCCATGCCCATAATGTGTTTTAATAGAAACACCTATAACGCTCTCATAACGCCCCCGGTGAGGCGGTGATAAGTCATCAGAACATCGAATAGAGAGAGGCTGTTTAAAATTAATATCAAACTAAATGTTTAATTTGTATTTTTTTGTTTTAACTAAAAGGGTTAATATGTAAATTTCCTTACAACATTTACATTACCGGATTACCCAATAGAGGTGTCATCTTCTTCTCTCTTTATCACTTTTGTCTTTCTTCTTCACAAAACTTAAAAACAGTCTCTCAATTTTATTTTTCTTCATTTTGACATAAAATATTCCCGTTTCAAAGACTTAAGGGGGGCGATTGCCAAATTCTACGTGAGACGCTCACGATATTAACATATGTATACTACTAAAAGAACTCATGGGGAACGGCTACACCCCGAACCCATCACACAGGTCTGGTCCGCCCATGACCATATATAAGGTGGTACTATGAAATAAAAGAAAGAATACATTTACATAGCATATATACAATTCGGTAATATAACATGAAATGATATACCATATAATATATAAGATAAACAAATTAACAATATGACAACCTAGAAAGAAATCACGTAAAATGACGTAGGCAACATCATAACATTCTTAGAAAAAACGTACACAGGTAAAAATATTACATTAGTTTACAAGTTTTTATTGAGCCATGGTACATACGTTATTCGATCTTCAACTTACAAATATTTATTAAGCCAAGTTCATTTTTTGAATGAATGTTTTACCAAGCCGGGTAAATGTGTCTTTATAAAGTAGCTTTCCCAGTCAATGGACTTTGTATCGAAGCAAAACATCTTCATCTCATCATCATCTTTGAAAGTTTCTTTGATTATACCATGCAAGTTGTTGAGATTAGCATCATCAAAGCTACAAGTTATGAAATATAAATTTTCTTACATATGATTAATAAAAAAGAGTAACTAAACAAGCATAGCAAAATGACACATAAATTTTCTTACATCATATCGATGAGAACGTATGGTTTGAAAAGATCTGCTAGTCGGAGTATCGTTTTGATCTTTCGGTCAACATCGAAATGCCATGCCTTAAAAGCTCCAAAGAGTATCATGTTTGCATATTCAACTACCTTGAAACAAACAAGAAGAATGTTGACAAAAGTTTAAATCTAAGACTAAATAGTGAAGAGAATTGAACACCTTTAGTGGGATCATGTATCTGATGGCCATATGTCTATGGAAGCTAGCAATTGAACTCAACATCATAATTTTATTGCTTGCTCTGATGGGGTTTCCGTCTCGACTCATTAATGGATACTTAGCAAAGTAATCGCATGCATAATTGACAAAGCTAAATATTCGTAGTGGGTTTGACTTGGATGATCCAACATGATAAATGATCCTTGAGTAAGGTTTTTTAAAATGAACGACTATCGCTATGAGCATAGCGTTAATCACCATGTCTACTGGAACCTATCCGCAATAAAATGTAAGTTGGTTTGATATGCAAAACTCAAAAATGGTTACTTAAATCAGGATAACATTGTTATATGTTTTGTTTCATGAGCATTGTCACAAGTGACTTACCAAATCAAGTACTTTCGAAGGATCTCCAAGAAAGGTTGAAGTCCTACCTCTACCATATGCCGCAGTGAAGCTATCTATGGTTCTGAAAAAAATTAGTTGTTTTTAATGTTCATATTCATGTAAAACCTCTCAGATTTGCTTGTTTTGTTCATGTAAAGATTAATAACGTGAAACGTTAGAATGGCATTTAAATTACTTGACGCCTTCGGTCCATCCTGGAAAGGGTTCTTTATAGGTACTAGTGACGATAGTTGGTCGTAGGACAACTAGTGGCACATCTTGTCTGAGTCCCTCAAAAACTAGCATTTCTCCCATCGCCTTCGTAAATACGTAAGTATTTGGCCATCCATGTATTTTTGCCCTATGAACAACGAATCAAAACACACATTCATGATATTTATTCGCCGAATCATCCAAAGTATATAACACAATACCATAAAATGAATTTTTAAGATTGTAGAGAAACCTTTGAATACCCAAATCCTTCATCGTAGATGAAATGGCTTCTTCGTTAGCTTTCTCAAAGGCGAGTTGTGTATGTCTTTCATGTATCATCTTCTTCTCCTCTTTGATGTTGAGATCATTTCTACCATTGAGCGTCTCTCCCATTTTAAATGGAGTTTCTAGTATGATTCCAGACTTTTCACCAGACACATAAGCTGAAATATTTGCAACTTTCCATTTAACAACAATCGACCGAATCGCTACAAGAAGCTAATGATCAATCACTAACTCCCAAGTATACATACGTACCCGTGGATACAAGAAGAAGTAGTTTTATTTTACTGCATTCTCTGACAAAGCTGGAAACATGCTTTACTCCAAGTGTGTTAATTGCAAATGCTACATCATATCTACAGTCACATCCAATTTACATAACTGTTAGCTAGGCATTTGTTTAGATTTCTAACCTTATTGTTAAGAGTTAGAGTTAGCTTAGAAAACAAGTTAACGTTAGTATAATACAGATGTGACTCATTATATTATGTGTACGTGGTTTTGGATCAATATAAAGAACAAAGAGTATAGTAGCGTCCCAGAGTTCGGTCACAAAGTTGGTTATCATTGTGTGTGCTTGATCAAAACTATTTGCATATCTTGTTAAACTCATGCATCTACATATAACAAAGTGATGGGATGTAAGGGATACCTTTCATCAAACTTTGTAGTGGCAGCAGAGTTAACAACAACATCAATTTGTGTTTGCATCTCGTTTAACAAATCAACGTCTGTCACTCCTAAGTTTTCTAATGCCATATCGCCAGCCACGGGTGTTACCTTTTCAGATATGAATGTATGGAAATTTGTACTATGTTTCTGTTTTAGGATGTTAAATAGGTCTTTCCCAATGACCTATATACATATGGTTAGTTATATAAACATGCTATATAAAAAGATATGGTGTTGCACCAACAATCACATGATTTATTACATATGTGTAAAATATTTTGCATGATCACGTACCTCTGAGTGAAACCGATGCAAAGCGGAGTTTGGATCTGAAGCTCGTATAAGTACATAGAGTTTTTGTATATTTGGTTGCACCCTTAGTATCTTCTCAACAAAAACTAGAGTACAGTGTATATGAATCAAAATTATGACCAATATCTATTGTTGGACTTGGGGATATATATTAAGCAAAACATTCTTACCTTTACCCAAAAAACCAGTGGCACCAGTGACCAAAATAGTTTTATTTTCAAGGTAGTCGATAATACTTGTCATTTTAATGAATGAAAAGCAGAAGATACACTAAAATGATCTTTATAAGTGTAATGGTTGGCTGGTTTGTTCGAAAATAAACAAATATATATATGGCACAGATTCATATAATCATTAATGCGAATTTATGGATCATTAATGGTCCGGCATTAAGCTACTTATCTGTCTGTGTTTTTAATGTTATACTTCAATGCCAAATGATGGAAAGTCTTTTGTGGGGCGTTGTGACATTAAACCATGTGTAGTGGACAAAGAAGTTTTTTATGGGGTTTTATTTGAAGTCATGTATTCAAGGGGCTTTTTATCTAAATGGTGTGTAAGACTATGTGTAATGGTTAATGCCCATTGGGGGCATTTTGTGTCATATGACTACTGACTAGACAAGGGGCATTATACCAAAAAGTTGTGTAATGGTTAATGCCCCTATACTGCCCCACCATCATTACTCAATCATTTTTTTTATTTATTATTTAAACTATATAGTAATAAAATATATAAAATTAATAAAATATTAAATAAACATAATTAAAAAAATACAAATACCATAAAAAACAAAAAATAAATAAAAATAACATAATCATGACAATCCACATTTTTCTTTGATGCGTGTGATACAAGCGAGGTGAAGTTCACGTCACGGTCCCGGCTCCTCAGTGATTGGTTTTCCCAATAACTCCAAGTCCAATTGCATTTGACGTTCTCTTTTTTCCTCCCAAATTTTATTTTTTTGCTCTATTCTTTTTTGTTCTAATTCCGTTATAGCGTCTAACTTTTCATTCATTTCCAAAAACCGCTCGTTGTAGTCGATACCCGAAGAAGATGACGACACGACTTTCTTGTCTTTCCTCTTTGCCTTATCCCTCCCGATTGGTCGTTCGGGATGTTGCGGTTGCTCGAACTCTTCCTCGGTCTCGTGCAAGTCAGTACATTGTTGTCGGGCATCGGAAGATTGACTTGGCGGTTCGATGGACGAAGTTGTTTTTGACCTCTTCAACGCTCGGGCCGAAGTCGTGACCGGGTTGATCAAAGTAAGCCATTTTGGAGACGTTCTCAAAAAGTCTCATATGGCAAGATAAGGAAACGGCCCTTTCGTACCCCGATATTCTTCCAATGCTGCCTTGTGAATGTCGACATCGTTTTCTCCGCTGGCCCAACCTTCAAAAAGACGTTGGTAAACACTATTGAATACCACACACTTGGAGTTCATTTCCCTCCATTTTGAGGAAATCTTATCCTCCCTACGGTAGTCTAACGGTTTACCGACTAACTTGTGAAAATCCTCCCAAACCTTACCCCAAAACACGCTTCGGTCTTGGTGGTTCCCTAAAAAAACATAAAAAATATTTTAACAATATTATTAAAAAAAATAACAAACATTATTTAAAACATATATATTTACCAATGATCGAATCCTCAGAATTAGATAAAAAAGCACGAGCCAATTGAAATTCTTCATCAACCGGCCAAATAACGTGTGATTTCGGTGCTCTCGGTTCTCCCAACGCTTTCTTCTTGTGTGACCTTTTTTTGGGTTGGAACGAACCGACATCTTGAGTTGGAGGCACCGGTTGCGTTTCCGGGATGACTTCTTCAAAATCAACGGGTTGGACGATCCCATCATATTTGGGTTCTACCCGTCATGCCCATATTCATTGGGTCCATACCCATACCCATCATGTCCGGGTTCATACCCATCATGCCCATATTCATTGGCTTGTTTCGAATGAAACCAAAAAGATTAGCATTCGACATTTTGTTTGGGTCGTTTGTGCCGGTTCTTCGAGGGGGTCGGTAGCCGGGGTTGTTTGGTGAACCGAATGGGGCACCGTATGAAAACATTGTAGAATATAGTTTAAAGAAGATGAGGATTAGAAGATGAAGATTAGAATTGTGAGAATGTGGTTTAAAATAGTAGTATTTATAAGTTATAAATATGTATTAATTGAAAAGTTAAAAAAAATCAAAAAAATGAGCTGTTGGAATGTAGCCGTTGCAAACGGTAACATTTTTGGGTTTGCGTGTGAGCTCGGGCGTTTTACGCAACACGCCCCCATGATTTTTTAAAACATAACGCCCCCACGTAGTGGGTGTGAGGGCATTTTCGGGCGTTATGTGGCGTTTTGAGCTTAGCATCACGCCCATTACGGGCACTCTAATGGAAAGAGTAAAAGCCCCCATCATCATCATCTTATAATTATTTCATTTAATATATATTTTTAATATTAAAAAATTAAAAAAACAAACATTTCACTACAAATAAAAAATAATATATCTATCTAATAAATCAAGGTTTTAAGAGGACACCTTTTGGTTTCTATTGTAATTTTTTTAATTTTATTAATAGATCATTTTCGTTATTTGGTTTTTATTCAAATTTTAAATTAAAATATTTTTTTAAAAAAATTTACTTCAAAAGTATAGAAAATGAATATATTTTTTTTAGTTTATTATCAAATCATTGTTACTTACTCATGTAATTTAGAAAAATCATTTACAATTACTTAAATATTATCTAATTATTTAAATATTTATATTTTATATTAACTCGTGTGTACACACGGGCATTAAACTTAGTTTATTGATAGAAAAAACATAAATAAAACAAGAATAGTTGTGTGACACGTCATAGTCTTCGTCTTGAATGGTTCGAAACGACCAACCATGTTCGATCAAGTCCGTCATTAAAGCGTAGTATTCGTGCTTGTTACGCAAGCACCTGCCATTTACAACCTTTTCCTCAAGGGTTATTTGAGTAATTCCTTCTTCTACTTGGCCTTTGACAAATAGCATTGCCATCGTCCTCCAAAATCATGATGTGTAGAATTATACAAGCGTACATAGCATCTCTATTTTTATCCTTTGTCCATAATTGGCAAGGATGTTGTATACAATGCCAACGTTGTTAAAGCAAACCAAAACACCTCTCTATATCATTTCTTGATGACTCATGAACCTTCTTAAAGTATGCTCTTTTTTCAATAATTGGATCTCTATACCTGACTGCAAATAAGTTGGGTCCAATTGAAGATGTCACTTTACAAATATAAGCGAGTGGAAATATCGAGCATTGACACGAGCAAGCACGAGTGAGACCTTAGATTAATTGTATTTGACTTTATAATATTTGTGTAATCATTTTGTGCTTAAGTGCACATGTTTAGGTTAAATGTAAGGTGAATGGTACGGACTATAAATACCATCACTTACGTCATTTGTAAAGAGTTGCATGTATTTTCATTTCCATATTCCTTGTTGTAACAGTTGCTCCGAACCAAACCCGCGAACCCATTGGGTATTCATATAAATATTCTAATTTATCACAAAATGAAAACATTTGTTTTTATTAAAAAATCATTATTATTAATGAATGAAATCATAATTTATAAAACATTTTATAAACTTCATAAGTAATTATATAAAAACTTAACTGAAATAAATAAATAGGTTCCTTAAAAATATATTTAGTTAGTATAGTTAGTTGAGTTAATTATTATCTAACTAGTTTTACTTAAAGTGGTTAAATTTGTAAATAATATAGTTGGGTTATAAATTTACAAACAAAATAATAAGATGACTACTAACTTAGAGGGACCTATATGTAAATTTTAACTAAATCAAACTAACCACTTTCAAAAAATCACGTTCTTTTAGTGCCGGTGTTTTTCCGATCCACTATTCCGGCAAAAGTCCGGCAGCCTCCTATGAACCATCTAACCTTTTGCTTTATCAAAATTGACTCAAACAAACTTGTTATCTTCAAGATTCGAACACTATTTCACATTCAAAACCCAAAATCCCGCAAATTCTGGTCTAATCCACACTCATCGGTTCGCTATCTTGAATCTAAACCACTAAAATTCATATTTCTTTCAACTAAATCGTTTCCTTAATTGCATACAGTATAATCGTTGAACCAATTTAACTACATTCACGGGATTTCCAGTCAATCGATTTAGATTATCCCGAATTTTATTCAAATCATATTTTTATCGATCTATATACAACTAGGTTTAACACCCGTGTGTTACACACGGGTTGAATAAAAATATTTTTAAAAAATTTTAACTATTATATTTAAAAATTTATAAATTATTAATCATAAAATTTTGTCTTTATTAACTTTTATACTCAATTTCCCTCTCAACCTTCCTTTTATAAAACAAATTATGTTTTCCCTCCAAAAAATTGCCCCCTAAAGTCTAATTTATTAGATAGACTAGGTTTAACACCCGTGTGTTACACACGGGTTAAATAATAATATTTATAAAGAAATTAGAATTATTATGTTTAAAAATTTGTAATTTGTAAATATTTAATATTTAAGGAGCTCCATCAACTCATTGCATGAAACTTAATATTTTCCCTCTTAAACTTCCTATTATAGATTAAAAAAATTTCCCTCTAAAAATTACCCCCTAAAAGTTTGATTTATTAGATAGATTGATTCAATTAAAGTTATAAAAATTGCTTACCAACCCTTGTTAAAACTCTCTGCACGCACGATTTGAAGTTAAATGCAAAAGATACGTGATCGATCAAAATCTTTGTTCGGATTCACATCACAACAACACAACATCAATTACTCATCATCTTCTGCTATTGATGGGAGGGTTTTACCCCTCATACTGTTCGAAAATAGTTCACTTTTATTAAAATAATCAACTTAATATTATAATGATGCTCTCGTTATACATGGGAAATTCATTAGTACAAAGCCGTGTACAATAAGGAACTATCTAAACAATGATACAAACTGTAGTGGTTAGAAAACTTCAATGAAACTACTTGACATGAGTCTTTCACACGGTTGATGTCTTAATATAAAACAGCGATGCTTCCGAAGAGAACCAGGTAAAACCTCTAGCCGTTTGATGATCCCTGCAAAACAGAAATAAAGAAAGAACGATCCGGGATTGTGTTTGACACAATTCCCTTAAACAGATTCGTCGACTGTTCCCAGGGTACACCGGACGAAAGCAGCGTACTGCCGGACTTGAACACTTGCCTGAAAAGAAACCAGAGAAGATGAGGTACATGAGATGATCGAGATTGTTTGTAGGTTGTTGAACTATATGTTGCTTTGGTTTTTAGTGTTGATTCAAACTCAACTGGTTTCCATGGTTTTTGTTGTTATTGTTTTAGATAAGAAAATGCAAGAGTCTTGCAACTAATGACAATTGAATTGTCATAAAACTTAGCAACTAATGACAATTGAATTGTCATAAAACCAATTAACTTAAGGGTTGGAAAACCCAAAGTCTCTTCTAGATGTTTCAACCGAGTCGGGTTACAACAACGTCAGCCTCGAGTTTCGGAGCTGCATTCGGTTACCAACCGACTACTTGAGAGTTGACCTCTCATTTATACAAAATATCCAACAATCCCCCACATAAATAGAGGTCGATCTCAAATACAAACATCATTCTGATTAAATTTCAACAGTTGAATCTTGCATACGATAGGTAGGTGTTATCCTTTGAACCTTCGCTTATGAAACGCACTTAGTCTACTGGCTCTGAGTAGAACGCGATGTCTTTGAACTCGTCTGCCGTTTGTGTAGGCAATAATACGCTTCACACAAGACTCTCCCTGACAAAGTCAAGTCCTCATAGTTATGTTCGTTATGGTCATGAACATGTTCCTGGTTCTGCGAGAGCTCTAGGAATTGTGCTCTAGGAATTGTGCCCTCCAATTCCATTTGAAGCGACCCCACTTCTCTCTAACATAGGTGATTCATCACATGTGACTACATTAGTCGAATCATTAAAAGCCATAGGCTTAGCCTCGTACCTGTCACTTTTAGGAATGGACTAGGAAGATTACTAGATCCTTGTAGTAGTCTCCCTTTTAAAAGACGTGGGTGTTTTATCAGTTAACTCTTCTTTCTTAGTTAACCCGTCACAGTGACCTTACCAGTTCATACAAGTAGGTTATCCTATTGAACTCGGATCTTGGGATCTCCAGTCAACCGAGTTAGGTTTCCTTCATATAAACTTAGCTTTTCACGGGCTTTAGTCTCATTCCACAACTCAATCTCGCATTAACCCTCAGGTTCTTGGATCCAAGCTATTTTATTTGACTTCGTCAAGTCAAAATAATTTATAATCGAGATTGGTTGTCCGTCTGTGGTTTAACTCTTAAGTTAACTTTGCATATTGTCACTTTTAAATCTATAATTTTAGGCCATTAGTTTTAGTCTTTGGTTTTGAAAATACAATATGCAGTTTAAGTGAACACCAATATGCAATTTAAGTGAACACATCTTCACTATGCCAATAGGCAATTTTAGTGACCACCAAAATGCAATTTAAGTGAATAGATCTTCACTATATGCCTTTGGTCACTAGATCATTAAACTAATCAATTGGCATTCACATGTTTGCAATATTAACTTGGATTATAAAATCCATATTGCTAAACATTCCACATTCTTATATCAAATGCAAGTAACCCCCACATTTAAGTGGTACTGGATAACATCAACTAATTTTCGGATCAGTTACCATTTTCACATACCCTGAAAGGATTGTTTTCTTAAATGGCTTCTCCCCCACATTTCTTGCCATTTGATCAAGTTTTGTGACTTTACTTATGACAGCAAGCTGACGATCATGATTTGATCAAGACCCTATCTTTATTTCACGGGTTCATGAATGTTTAATTGCTAACTACAAAGCTTAGATAAGCGTTTGAGTTAACTAAAGCAAACTACAAAGCTTTAGATGAGCTTTTGAGTTAACTACATGAACTTTATAGTTAGGCCATAAGTTTTTCATAACCGTTTGAAACTTAAATCTAAGTTTCTCATCTAGGATAAACCTAGCGACTTGAGTTCTCCTCAAGTATATCATTTCCTTATATTGAATGAAAGTCATCATTTGATTTGTTTTCGCAACTAATTCTTGTGATATGTATGTGAATGCTTCAAGTTAATTAGTCTCCAAAGAGCACCCTAATTAATTAGTACTAGTCTAGCATGCTTTAGACTACAATACTCTAGCATGTGAATAGAAGATGCATCATTCTGATTTTTCACAGCCCTAAGAACCAACATCATATACATTCCAACAAGAATTTAATTTCACGGTTTAGACAAATCATCATCTCAAAACTGCAGTATTTGAGAATGTCTCATATGTATGTTACTCAAACATACAAAACTTCATCATTCGTTTTAGGAATATGACATCTATGCGTTTTATATCTAACGTTTCACCACCGACTCATAAAGATTTTTAACAAAAATCTTATTTAGAGTCATTTTGGAGAATAACTTATCATCGACGAATGGTTCACTGTTATGTTGAGATACAATCATACTAGACTGATAACCATAACATGAAATTCACAAGTCTCATACGCGATGTTCATTGTTGATTTGAAAATATATATACTTAGTATATTATCCCTCATGAAGATCACGTCTTCTATATATATATTTAAATCAACATTGAAGATGGTAGACACATCTACATGTACTTCATTTCCCATGATAATATACATATCATGCATGAGTCCGTTTCGATTTATGACAACATATATTTCTATCATGTGTTACAATTTACATCAAGTGAATTTTCACAATGAGTTTAAACAAACCCCATTTTCAAACCCCATTTTCAAAACTGAAAGGTAACTAAATTAAACGAACCTATCTTTTTCTATTCAAATCACAAAGTATAGAGAACTATTTATGAAAATTTAAAAACAAAACATCATTTATAGGTTTCATTTTCAACCATAACTGAAACCATGCTCACCTTGTTCCAAGTATCAAAAACATTAAACTAATCAGCAGAATTTTAATAAACCTTTAAATAAAATGCAAACCCAATTGTTTTATTCTTTTACATACCATATATAATGCTTTTGTTGTTACACACCAATATTTTGCTAGTCATCTTTTAAATTGGAAGTAAGCAAGCTGAATGAAAATTCAGTATCCTTTAGAAACAAACATAAATGATATTAGTGTCACAAAGTCATAAACAAACATAAATGATATTAGTGTCACAAAGTCATGAGACAATCATGTAATCACTGAATACATAAATGTGCTTGAAGCTATTGCATACGGAAACATCATTGACTTTTAACTCATTTGACCCGTCTTTGTCAAATTTAAATTTTTTACCATTTAACCCATTAAAGGCAAAGTATAACGACGAAATTGACTGGCCTAAACAAAAAGTAGGCAGGAAAACATTCATCACTGCATAATGTAGCAAGAGAAGATTCTGTATGTGAAAACATATTTCAATGTATATTCTTCTTGAGTGTTTAGCTTTATAATTCAAACAAACACATGGACCATTATATTACATAATAATTACTACAGTTAATAAATGTGTTCTAGCTAGATTATTTACTATGAAGTATTTCAAAAAAGCTCACAAAAACAATGGTGATATAGAGTTATATAATATACAGTACAAATTGCAAAATCTTTGATCATCCCTAGCTGCTATAAAAGTATCCCGTTGTAGTTCATTTGAAATTACCTACAAAGCATAAACAACACAACTAAAAAATGCCATAAATCATGAATACAACGTAAAACACAAACTTTCGTAACATCTAAGAGGATCATTTGATAGAAGTATATGAACCCCCAAGTGTAAAGTTTCTGTTTGTAAATTATGTTATTTTTAAGACCTCAAAATAACTACTACAAATGAGCTGACTTGATTGTTATTAACAACTATTTTCTTCATAAACAATTGGTGCAATATACAAAGTTACATAAAATAATTTATGATGTTAAGTACCTACTGCTCACAAATCAATACAAAATACACACATAAAGCCTCGAAACATCCAAAGTAATTGAACTAATGACACCTGGGGTAAAACGGTTCCGTATGTGCGGTAAGACCTCTTAATCAAACACATTCTGATTTGTATTACCTAAATTTCATTGTAAGATCATCTCTTGTTAAAACAATACACTTGATAAACATAAACAATGAAGTCAGCAATTTAACTCTAGATATAAGCAAGCAAGCAATCTGCATTATTCCAAATTTACCCATTTTGACCAAATTATATTTTTACCAAATTTGAATCATTCTAATCCTTTGATAAAACTTGACTCATATGGTAAATCCATAAACATTTGAAAAGTTGCAAAACAAAACCTCAAGCTAGAGCTTGAAAGAATTATTTGTAACAATCGTCGGTGTATACTATTTTTTAGAAGGATCAGTTAAAAAGAGACTCTAAGAGATTGAATGCAAAGAGTAGTTAGATTAGTGTGAAAAAACAATATTAGATCACATTCCCTGAAGGTGAGATGTTTATTACATATAAAGAATTTTATTATTACCGTAGAATGAAAATGACTATACATATGCATAGAAAAAAATTTAGCATACGACACCATGAAAAATGATTTATGTAGAGAAAAAACTTAAACCATTATCATTATTTGGTTTAGCATCTTCCATAATTTAATTTTTCGTATGAAACCCAAATATCATACATGATTACCTTGAAATAGAAAAAAATTAAATTCATGCTTTAATTACCAAAAACCAAATGAGAGTTTCATGCTTCCATATCTCTTGTCTAGCTAAACTAACTAAGTTTCATAACATAATCATTCAGCTTAACAATTTGTCAGACCTTAAATTTTGGAAAGTCCAAAACCAATACAATAATAACCATAAGATTCTAGTATATGAGTATATCAACACCTTAGTTGATGCTTGGTTGTGGCGATAGAGGCTTTGGATGCGCGTGGTTGTTGGTTGCTTCTAAAGAAGTACAGAATATCCACCGGCGAATTCCATACATGTGACTTTGCAAGAACATTTTTTACATGCTATTACAACCTGAAAATAAGAGATACTACATAAGCCTTTATAACAGTGAAGCCGCTAAAAGATAAAAATGTGGATGGTAGAACATCAAACGATGTGAGCCCTATATATTCAAAACATGCTAATTGAAACATGGCTTTTCAAAACATATTATTGATCACTATTACTGAACCTTTATGCTTGCCATCATAATAAATAGTCGTACTCCATGTTTTTACATGATTTTTATCTTTACATGGGTGGATTGAAAATAAAAATGAAACAAAAAAGGGTTGCTTGCCCCAAAATGCCACCCAAACACCAAATGATGTAACAGAGAATAGAAAGAATCAAGGTCCTTGATAAGAGATATACAAAGTCTCACCTCTCTATCCAAGGAACTGCAAGCTTCTTCTATGCAGGTCTTGAGTGCAACAAACTCGAACAGAAGGAGTTTGAGAGTCCATCTTGGCTATTAAGAGATGACGTTCCATCATTTTTAACCTCCTAATTTAAGAAACTGAAACTATCAATATATATATTTAAGAAAAACGGTAACATCAATCCACAAATATGCATCACTAAACAGATATGCTTCACTCAACAACGATATAATTAATACAAAAAGTTTGTCAGCCAAGATTCGATATGGTAACATCAATCCACAAATATGCATCACAAAATAGAAAATCAAGAAGCAAATGTTTTTTATAATAGCAAATTAGCAATTAGAAGAAAACAATCACCCTCCAAAAACTTAGTGCCGAGGAAAACGGCCGAAGCCTACATCTTATTGTTTGCTGATCTGATTGTTTGTCTTTTGCATTTAAAAAAATATTGAATTATGTTTGGGCAAAAAAGAAACAAACAATATAACTTTCAATTAGAAGATGCAAATTAAAAAAACATCATCAACCAATATTTAAAGTTATTGATTAGCAGACCATCTCAAAGAAACATACTTTCATTACAAACAAAAATGTTCCCACTATGTCATCTATTAGCATGTAACACACAATTAAACATAACATGACACATACAACCCGATGCAACATTATATAGCTAAGTGTCGAACTGTTGCCATTTCACAAACCAACCTGTATTTTTATGTGACAACTTTCGTTTACAACCCATCATCCTGCCTTGTTTTGGGTATAATAGTCATCATACTTTTGGACTTTACCTGTGTGCATATCAGATTTTATTACATGTTAATCTTTCCAAGTGCTCGTAAAAATAATTCAAATTAGTTTGAAATCAAACTAACTGGTTGGTCAAACACAAACATGGACAGATGTGATGCTAACAGATTTATAAAATGACCTTAAACAAATAAAGATATACAAACCCCCTAAAATTGTTTGAAGTCAAAAAATAATTCCCTTAAACAAATACAGATAACTCATTAACAAAAGTCCTTGTATCAACTACATCAAAATGGCCTACGTGAACTAACTGTAATACGAAGTGCAATCTCTATGACAATTTTGACTTTTGAGATAAAATGGCATCCAAACATTAGAACAGTCATGACTGAACATCACATAAAAAACAAAACATAAGTATAACTGATCAAAATCTGGTAATGAAACTCTGAATATTACAATCAAAAGATTCAAACACAAAAAACATCATCAGACAATATTTAAACCTATCGATCAAAACCTAATAATGTCAATGTTGTAAAACTGAAACAGATCAATAACATGAGCAAAACTGCATTTAAAAAGCCGATTGAAAGTATGTAATACCTGATTAAGGGAAACTTTATTATCTTGAAAGATGAAATGTCGTTCACTGTGAATTTGAACCTGTATTCAAAGGATCAATAGGTCGTAAATATAAACCAATCGATTAGATCAAGAATGTGCCCTAATTTTGATTGAAAATTCGGTTACCTTGTACTGATTCATTGTGATTTCGATTATTGAATTTGTAATCAAATAAATCAAAAGCCAAAGATTCAATCGAAAACATATGTGTTGGAAAGAAGAAATGGAATTCATATGTTGTTTATGTAATTGAAGGAAATTGATATGGGTTAGAATTTGTGAGAGATTCATTATGCCCAATTTAAAACCATGAAATCAATCATCAATGAAAACAGTCGATATTTTCCAAAGTTTAAACGTGATACTCGGCGCCCAAATCCTCTACCAATTGTTATGCCGCCCAATTCTTCCATGCAATTGAGATTTGACCGCCTAAAATGGATTTCCCCCTAATAATTGCCGCTCAAATAGGGCTGGGTGCCCCCCCCTAAAACTTGAATATATTAGATAGATGTCACACGTGTTTCGATTTACTTCATTGTATTAACTGCATGTGTTATCCTAAGATATTGAACACATCAATTATACAATATCGAACAAATTAATCCGACCAAACAAGAATTTATTCATCATAATTTAATCGGATATATAAATGATTTCTAACAAACAAAATCATATTGTGTTGTAATCTTCAACACTTTCATCATCTTATATGACGATCACCTTTAAAGACATATACTCCATTATAGTTAGTCGATACATCACATCGACTATGATTCCAATAGCACGAGCTGTTGAAATAATAACTATCCATGACAAGCAATGATCCGTGTCATTCAGTACATTCTTGGAATAAATCCAATGGTATCTTTGCATTTTATAGAGGTACTCCCTCAGTAAAATCTCATGCCATCATATCCTCGTTTCATTTTTTAAACTATATTCTTGAACAGTTACACAACTCTCCAGACAACGTTATGTTGTGTAAATCTTTACTAATCTCAAGTAAAAGTATTTGAACAATACAAAATATATATAACAACAACACAAAGTTGTTAGAGACTATTATTTTTTTCTTTAAAACAAACTGTGTTAATATTTTATGCAAAACTATTGTTATAACATAATCCACAACATATTTCCTTCTAAGGTTTTGCAAAATATATAATTACATGTTTATCATTTGATTCCAAAAAAAAAATCAAGATCTCAAACTCCAACCTTATATTTATTTGAAGTTATACGTTACACAAAACGTACTAACAACTAGAGATTATGACATTATTTCTAACCCTCATGTTAGAAATGCAATGTTTACACAAACATCTTCCAAATTTTAATTATTTTATAAACATAATTATCTCACAATATTGAACCAAATGTTTACATAAAACATTTATAACCATATTAGTTCAATCATATCTAACACTCTTGTTAGATAATTAAACAAGATCTAACGAGCACGTTAGAAACTACACGTTTACATAAAACATATCGTGAATACCAATAAATGCAGTCTAACACATTTATTAAATAATAACGATTACATAATCGTTTTATATATGTTGATCATCGCAACAAACCATTTCTAACACACATGCTAGAAGATAAACGATTAAAACATAATTGTTGAACTTTCCGGTTTATATAATAAAACCACCTCTCACATATCAATTGCTCAAAACATTATTCATGGCATCATAAAACCAATTATATCTAAATGGTTAGAGACATGAACCATCTCTTAGATGTAAATTCTTTAAATCATTATTCATGACATTCATAACCATTAAAATTTATTATATCTAAATAGTTATAGAAACATGAACCATCTCTTCATGTTAATGACTCAAATTATTATTAATGTCATTCATAACTATTAAGAGTCATAATTTCTAAATGGTTATAGAAATGTAAACCATCTCTAACATACATGTTAGATGGTTAAACTTTTACCCATAACATTCTTTATAACCACAACATTCTTTATAAAACACACATTGTTTTATATAATTAATAATCACTAAAACATTTGTAAGGTACGAAAAGACGTTTACACAAACGTTCTTAACCATTAAAATAATAATATCCAGCATCCATGCTAGATAATCAATCGGGTTCTAACGCACACGTTAGAAAATTAGACGTTTTACAAAAACGTCATTGTCACGTGGTTTATACACTAAACCAATTCCAACACTCTTGTTAGAAAACTAAACGTTTACCAAGACGTTTTTGTCCTATGGTTTATTAACCAAATCAACTCTAACACTCTTGTTAGAAAACTAAATGTTTATCAAGACGTTTTGTCGTATGGTTTATTAACCAAGTCAATTCTAACACTCTTGTTAGAAAACTAAACGTTTACAGAAACGTTTTTGTCGTACGGTTTATTCATTAAACTCATTCTAACACTCTTGTTAGAAAATACACAATTAGCAGTCATTTTAAACTCAAGCTAATTGAATCAAACCATTTGAATTGTACCACCAACGTTAGGATTTTAGATTGTATTCCAATCTATATATAATCCAAACACAAATTTGTACTAATACACATTATTTCCCAATAAAATATATTTAATGGATTTTAACTAAAATTTCAAATAGTTTTATATTTTAATCTTTTGTGAACCAAATCCTTGATAAAGGTTTTAAAATTGTATCAAACAATTTTCATAAAGTCTGTTTAAGTTTGTTGGAAAATAGTTCACTTTTATTAAAATAATCAACTTAATATTATAACGATGCTCTCGTTATACATGGGAAATTCATTAGTACAAAGCCGTGTACAATAAGGAACTATCTAAACAATGATACAAACCGTAGTGGTTAGAAAACTTCAATGAAACAACTTGACATGAGTCTTTCACACGGTTGATGTCTTCATATAAAACAGCGATGCTTCCGAAGAGAACCAGGTAAAACCTCTAGCCGTTTGATGATCCCTACAAAACAGAAATAAAGAAAGAACGATCTGGGCTTGTGTTTGACACAATTCCCTTAAACAGATTCGTCGTCTGTTCCCAGGGTACACCGGACGAAAGCATCGTACTGCTGGACTTGAACACTTGCCTGAAAAGAAACCGGAGAAGATGAGGTACATGAGATGATCGAGATTGTTTTTAGGTTGTTGAACTATATGTTGCTTTGGTTTTTAGTGTTGATTCAAACTCAACTGGTTTCCATGGTTTTTGTTGTTATTGTTTTAGATAAGAAAATGCAAGAGTCTTGCAACTAATGACAATTGAATTGTCATAAAATTTAGCAACTAATGAAAATTGAATTGTCATAAAACCAATTAACTTAAGGGTTGGAAAACCCAAAGTCTCTTCTAGATGTTTCAACCGAGTCGGGTTACAACAACGTCAACCTCGAGTTTCGGAGCTGCATTCGGTTACCAACCGACTACTTGAGAGTTGACCTCTCATTTATACAAAATATCCAACACATACTCCATTGAAGTTCTCGGATCCTCAAGTAAAGCATAACATCACAAATCGCTTGAGTTCGAATCCAGTCAACCACAGCTTATTTTCTTCTCTTGTTTTCAATCTGACTATATCTAAGGTAAATGAATCATCATTTACCTTTATTTATGATCTCAAATATTAAATTCTGAAAATAAGAATGATTTTACAAATATTTTATTATGTAAATTGCTTGTTTAGTTAATATTTTCGTTACGTGAAATTTAAATTTTGTTATTTGACTAGCCAGTTGTATGGCTAGTTATTACTTGCTCATTTATACAACTATTACTTATCATTTATTCAATTATTTAAATCATTCAATAAGTTATTTATTATCACACTATTCATAAATATAGATTTTTATTATTTCTTTTAACTCGATTTTAAGGAAAATATTAAATACTGAACTACAAAAGATATTTATTCATTTTTAACTAAAAACCTCCAATCCCATTTAAAATCTCTACTTCTCCGATCATCCTTAGATAATTAAATCAGTTACTCTAATTTAATCATCACATCTTAGGTTGTCTCTAAAGAAATATACTGGTGCTTTAATTCGAACATTCTATTTAGTCATCGTCATCTTTTTAACAAGTGAGTATTCATAGCATCTTTTTATTATTTTATGCTATGGGGTGAAATCATGTGACCTATTAAATCATGTTTAATCGTTTTGTTCATTTTTTATTCATTTGATTCATTATATTCAATTCAATCATGTGTGTTATTACTTGCAATTATGTGTTTCATAGGTTGATAAATATTTATTCTAGCACAATCATTAATTTATTCAAACCAACGGTTATCAAAAATAGTACTATTTGGCCTGACAAGCCCACCCCATTTACATACATGCGTGGTGATTGTAACCGACATATGCTTTTGCTCATTACGGCTTAATTTGTGTGATTAAGTATATATATATATATATATATATATACATATATATATATATATGGGGAGGATGGCACTACTGGCAAAGACCGTCTGGCGAAAACGCCGCAGGCGCGAAGCGTGGTAGGCCTGCGCCGGGGGAGCATAGGGAGGAAAGGGAGCCCAGACGGTGGAAGAGCCAGGGGAGGCCGGGTCATTTGACGGAAATGGAAGGCTTTGGAATATGAACCTATTAAATTGAAGGCCCTATGGAGTAAAGGGAAGTGCATGAATTCTTTGAAAAAGAGGGAGCGAGCCTATCTAAAAATGGAATCAAGCAAATTCAATGAATAGATAGAGTCAACGGTACGACAGACAGCTTTGCCTACACGCGAATTTGCTATATATATATATATATATATATATATATATATAGAATTGGGATATTTTAAGAACAAGGTTGAGTTTTAAGAACTTGAGAATAAATTGAACCACTAACATGATGACACCTCGTCACACTTCTCTTTCTACAAAAGGACACTTGTGTAATTTCACCATTCCTTTCTCTCTCTGTATCTGACAACGACTTTTCTTTTAAACATCTGGTACATCTCTCTTTTACATTTAAACAAACCAACACAACCACATTTTCTTCTATCTAATTCTCTCTCAAACACATGATATACCTACACACACTTCTTGGATGATTTCTCCACCACATCCCTCCATATCCTCATGTTCGTGGCCGCACAAGATCAACACCATAATCACTGCCATCTTCACACTATATGTGTAATCGAAGCTGTTAGGTGGAGATTTGAGTTGTTAGATGTAGATCGAAGGTCGCTACAGAATCAAAGGATGCTTTCGCGTGGATCCAATGCCACTTCTTAGATCTAGATGTTTGAAACCCTACATAAACAAAGATTGTGATTGAAGAACGGAATAAAGATGAAGTCTGTTGGATCTTCAGCATCTCCGACTGGGGGTGGACTCTGTAATTTCAACTTCCCTGTTGCTATTGTAAAGCTAGATATAAAACCATTTTATTCATAGGATTTTTTTCAAGCTTCATATTATTTTTGATGTGTTTGATTGATTAGTATGTATGTGTGTTTACTAGTATTCTTAGAAAAAATATTGACTTGATTATGGAAGATAAGTTCAAAAGAATTTAAATTAGATTGTTTTCTTGAGAACAGAACAATAAAGGATGATAAACTTACATGTAGTGTTGTTGTACCTATTGCAATAAAAGTTGTACAATGATATTGAAAAGTTCAAAACAAGAAGTTTTTGGGTTGTAAGTTCTTTCATTTCATAACAAGAAGTTTATGTGCATGGTCTTTTGCTTGTTGAATGATTAGACAAAAAAAAAAGTTTACCTTTCAAAACAAGAAGTTTTTTAATGTGAAAATTATTTTTTTTTGTTATAAACAAAAGAAAAAAAAAGTTGAACTCAAAATAAGGTATAAAAATATGGGTTTTGATTTGTCCATCGGGTGTTCGATTGTTTCTATTGTTATTTGAAATCATTTGTCATTTCAAGGTATGCAAATCGTTTTTTTTTTGTTGTTGTATGTCGTGCTTTTGTACTTCTATGTCAAACCAAGTTGCAATCAATTTTAATATTGTTTTGTTTAATAAATACCTATGTTTTAGCTATTTAATTTTTTTCTAAACAAAATAGTATTTACTTTTAAAATCTGTATGTATTTACCTATGTTTATATTTATTATAACTTGATTAAGTAAATTAAAATTAAGATTTTCAATTTGAAAGTTTGGTGTAATAATGATGTTTTAGTAGAATCGGTATGCTTCCTTACACGTAAGTAATCTTTATATTTCTTATATGCAATTGTATAATATAGCTACGCATTATATACATAATATTATGTATTCTAAAATCTAACCCTTACTAAATGTGTATGTAGGCTCTTTTTCCTATCAAAGATGATCAAGAAATGAAGAGCAAGTTGGTGTTGGATTTTTATATTTGTTTATAATTATTTTTGGGTATTTTTGTTGTAAAGATTTAAATTTGTAAAAATATTTTGGCTCAACAAATATGATATATTACATTTTGCTTAATTCTTAAATTTTTTAAGTTGTGATACTTTGTTTAAAGATACATGCATGTATGCCAATATTACATATATGTTATAAGTGAAAATTACATATTTGAAATCATATACATATACGTTTTGTGAACAACTAAATTACCGTAGTTGAAAATATAATATTAAATATGATAAATTATTACACGTTAATATTATAACTATTACATACGTGTAATAAAAAAATTCATAAGCTAGTATAAAGTACACGTGTAAGTTATTGTAATAAAAAAAAGTCATTTACATACGTGTAATAAAAGAATTCATTTAAGTTTTAAAAAATCAAAAGATAATTATTTTTAAAATACTATTACTTTTTCTTCTTACACAATACACCCTTTACAAAACTGACATCAAGTACACTTACAAAAAAAAAAAGTAAACTTACAACGTCCAGCTAGCACCCATATATCATGTTGTTTTCCTATATTACCCTTTTGTACTTTAAAGCAATATCTTATTTCATTTTATATTAAATATCATAATTATTTTAATAGTTTTAATCTTGTCCACATGATACTAGATGATCAACGGCTATGGTTTATCCTTAAGTTTCTCACAACTATGTCTTGTTCTCAATTTACCCCTTCCCTATATATATATATATATATATATATAGGGGAGGGTTCATTTGAGAAGAGCAAATATTGCGAGAAGAAAAAGAAATTGCTAAATTCTTCATTTTTTCAACCAAAAACGTTTTTAACTTACAAAACAATGATAGAAATGCAACATTTATTCATTACCTTTGATATTCAATTAATAAAATTTAATAAATTTCGTTTATTTGTTAAACCTACACATGTGGAAGTCATGTGTAGGTTAGGTTACTTACACATAACCTACACGTGTGTAGGTAAATTTAAAACGCTAAAAATACATACGTAAAAAATATTTTAATGATTTTTTTTACTTTATACCTTACACATTTGTATGTAGGAAGTGAATTTATTTAAAAAAATTAAACAAATAAAAAGTTTTTTTAGTGATTTAGGTTTCTTCTTTTTCTTCTCGCAATATATGAGTCTTCTCAAATGAACCTCCACCTATATATATATATAGGAGAGATTTTCTACAAAGGGCGAAAACTCTAAAAATGCTAAGAAGGATTCTGGGGCGTTGGATCTGGTTGTTCACGCCTAAGATTTAGGCGGTGGCATTTTTGTAAATATTATGATGTTTTTTTCTAATACGACATTTGGTTCCGATGTAGATTAGTCATTATACGTTTTCAACCTAAAATTCAAACCGAATAATATTTAGCGATTTGGGGCGTTATTTTAGGAAGTCTGTTTATTTCTCAATCCATACCTACATTAAGGAGATTTGGTTCCAAAATTAGGGCGTTTTATACTTCAAAAACCCTTTGTCGCTTCAAAAAGATCGCCCGGCTAAACTTTAGTAATTGGTCTTTACGGTTAAACTTTAGGTGTTTTTAACAACAATCATATAAGTTTCTAAACAAGCTTCTTCGTTAATATTGATAGGTTTATGAGTTTTACTAATCCAATGCAATGATTTGGTACCTTTGTAGTTTTTAAGCTGCATTTGAAGTAAACATCACGCTGGAATATGGATAAAGAAGAGTTTGTTTACAGTAAGCGCTTACATATTTAAATTATGTAAATGGTTTGGTGTTATTTACATTATGTAGTTGTTTAAAATATTGAAATATACATGTAACACCATACATAACTTGAGATAGTAATGATGTTATTTTACATTATGAGGATTGATGAGATTTCTGTAACGATGGTGCTATTATTTGGTAAATATGGTGTTATATTAGTTTTTAGGCGTGTTGATATGCAAATAGAACACATAACACCATGTATACTAACACATATAACAAAGAATTATATACAACATATGACAGGTAGAAGGAGTGAACGAATAGCAATTAACAAGTATTCGCTTGGACAAATGCACCTGAAAATCCAATAGTTTTAGATGATAACGGTAACCTTTGGTGTAATTGTACATTTTTTTATATTCTTGTTATAACATGTAGAAAGCTATATTGCAGATGATACTAATCCTGGAAAAGTAAAGAAGATGAAACGCAAAACATTGTCAAATAATGGCGGAGATGGAATTTCGTCAGAGGACAACATTGTGCTATCTAAAAGAAAGTGTATACAAAAACACAATGAGCCAAAGGGGAAAATTCCATTAGAAAGTGCTAGGAAATCTAATAGTTCAGTCAAACACAATGAGCCAAAGCGGAAAATGCCATTAGAAAGTGCTAGGAGATCCAATAGTTCAGTCATGAAGAAGGGGAAAAACATCATCAAAAGTCCAGTAATGAAGAAAGGGAGAGACACAAGTAAAAGAGTTGTGGGAAAGAAAACACCACAAGAAGTTAGTCATGATGATGCTAATGATTTTGTTAAACAACCACCTATCTCTGTAATGCAGCATGCTCAAAAGGGAAAATCTTATACAAGGTTTTCGGGTGAAAGAATACTACCCCGATGTGCTCTGAACCACCTTACTGACTGGTTTCAAACGTTTACTACAGAGCAGTATAAAACAGGTGATGACATGAGCGTTGGCACAGTGTTATATCTTCAATTAGAGAATGTCCCGACTACATTGGCATTTTGGTTAGTTGAGAATTATAATCACCACAATGCTATACACTAAATCTTGGAAACAAAATTGTATGAGTAACTCCAGCTTTGATTAATAAGGTATTGGGAATACCAATTGGAAAAACAGAGGTTGTGGATAGAAGGCCACATGTGAAATGTGAAACTGTTAATGAATGGAGACAACAGTTTAGGGGTACAGATTGGGCAAATAGACCATATGTTCTAGGATTTTTAAAAGAGTTAGAAATATGGATGTGATTGGGAGGCATTTCATGATGAATTTTTTAGTGGGTTTTTTCACAATTGTAGGTGAAACAAATAAAAATAGTGTGGTGAACTTGAGATTCTTGACAAGCATTAAAAGAAACACCATAGCTAAAGATATTAGAGATCTTAAATGGTGTGATTATCTAATCACCTGTTTAAATAGGACAAGGGCAACATGGACACCAGATACTAAGTTCAATGGGCCACTACTTGTTCTAGCTGTATGATTTCTTTGTTAAAATTGTTTTATAACGTCTTGAGTCAATTTTTATAACTAATATGTATTTTATTGAATTTATGTTGTTGGTACTTGTACGAGATCTTGAAGGAAGAATAATAGAGTCAGCAA